>OY282605.1:133624229-143624229 GCA_958298945.1 Atherix ibis | reverse complement strand
CATCTCATTAACTAGTAAACTCTTTTCTCTTAGCGGAATGGAATTCCCGCTGAATTTTAATTTTTATTCAAAAGTGAAAGTTTACAATTGAATCATGTTGAATTTGTTACACAATTACAATTCATGATGATTGTTTTTGTATATTGGTATTGTATTGTATTTATAAATTAACCAAAAACAAAATAAGATTTTCTATTTGATTTTAATTCAGTTAATTAATTATAGGCAATCTACATTTATATCTATGCAAAATGTATTTTATATGAAATGATGAATTAGTTTTATTTTTATTTTGAAATTTTCCTAACAACTTATACTCAAGTAATTGCAAGTATTTTAATTAGAAGAAAAATGAATCTTTCACTTGTTTATATTAAGCAGAATTAAATATTTAAAAAAATTTTTTGTTTAAAATACTATCTTTTAATGGTAATTTTTGTAAAAAAAAATAATATCAATTATTTTAAATATTTTATTAAAATTATTTTTTGTACGCATCTTAATAATATAATTTCTTTTAATGAAATTAAATAGAAGAAAAATTCTTATGCAATGTCTATTAAAAAAAATCAAATCGTATATTTAATTAATGCTTTTATTACAATATTTATAGGATAAATAGCATAAAATCCATGCAACAAGATAATATTTATACAAAAACATGTGCACATACATAACCGCAAGTAAATTCTTTTCTATTCGCTCAACTATCGATAATGCAGTTCAGTTCATTTCTTATTGGACGAATGAGCTGTCAAAGCGCATTCGTTGGCATTTTCATATTAATGATAAATATCTCGTCTGATTCGAAAAGTTTAAATATCGTGTTTTTTTTTGCAATTAATTAATAACTGATAATATATATGTTTAAATTTTATTTTTTTTTACATTCATCATATTGGCTGACATTTATTTCGTTTATATTTAATTGAAACTAGTCTAATATTAATTAACAAATATAAAAATTGAAGAAACGTTAAAAAAATTGTGTCTTTTTAAGTGGTTTTTCCAACTTGATAGCAACAAAATGCACTGATTGTATAATATTATTTCCAAAAGAATTTCAAAGTATCTATTATAATTAAATAATATATTGTAAGTATATGAACTAATTAGGTAAAAAAAATTCTGTTAACAATTTCAAATTCCACTCATTTCACGATGATTAGAATAGGAGATAGTTCCAACGAAAATGTTGGAACTATTCAGTTCAATTCAATAAATCAAAATTTAAATATAAAAAATATTTAAGGTTTTTTTTTACAAATGCATGCGGAAAATACGCCTAAAACTAAATAAGTAACTATTGAAAAAAAAAAAATTCGCAAATATCAACAATTAAAGGAGCAAATTTTATTGAAAACAATAATTCAACGATTTACCTGTGAAAGATTTCTAACAATTATTTTGTAATAAATTCGTAAAAAAAATTCTATATTTATATTGCACAAATTTGTAAAAACTATGTGTATAGTTTGGTACTTATAGTACTTTAATAATTGACATGTAATTTTAAAGTTAATATTTAATAATAGTTTTTCTGTTTAGTAATAATTTCTAGTTATTTTACAATAAAAAACTACTATAGTTTAGAAATATTTTTTTATATTTAAAAAAATATTTCTTAGCTGTAGTAGTTTTAAAAAATATTTAAAAAAATATTTCTATAGTGTAATAATTTAAAATTTTCAAAAGAATATAATAATGAATTTATAAAAATATCATTTTCCTTCTTGCATTTCATACACAGATATTTTAATGAATATTTCCATCTAATAAATAGTAATAATTTCAAAGTTTATTTATTATTTCAAAATATTCATATTAATATTCATATTTAAAATATTTATTATAGTAATTATAATGGAAAATTTCATTATTTTATAATTTTACAATAATCGAATATTATGCAAAAAAAAATATTTTTAATTATATTTTATGTTAATTATAATAAAATACTCACTTTATAACAGTCTGCATACTACTACTGGTCATTCACTTAACTGTCGATTAAAGTATAATTTATTAGATTTATTGCTATAATTTGAATATTTTCTTTTTATTTTATTATTAATACGTATTGAATATTTGCGATCACGGAAAAATATCAATTTTAATAAGGAATTAAATAATCTACATGTAATATAAGGCAAAATAAGAAAATGTGTTAAGAAATTTTCTAAATAATTTTTGTTTGTTTTTTTTGATTGCACTACTAACTAATCAGTTCTATATATTTAGCACGATTTCATCACGATTTTATTATAAAACCATATCTATTAATATATTTAATTGTTTCAATCACTAAAAAAAAAAAAAAAAAATAAATAAAACAAAATACCAAAAAAAAAATTATTAAATACTATTTTTTGAAACATTTCTTTTTCACATATCTCAACAAAAAAAATTGTGATTTTTCTATTTAATTTTCAAAATAATCATATTTAAAATTATTATTATTTCTATTTAATTAATAATTTTACAAATCAAAAGGAATATTAGTTTTGGTTATGGTTTATAGTAAATATTATAAAAAATGCCAAAGATTAAACAAATATCTTGTTTGAAATTGATTATTGTGATTTTATTCAAAAAAAAAAACAAAAAAAAAACATATTTACGTTTTAAATATTTTAAGAAAAATTAAATATTAAACAAGAAAAAAGGAAAATATGTAAAATATTTTTAAAGAAAAATAATTATCACAATAAGTGCTTTTTACAAGATTATTGCTCCAATGAACGTTTTCCTACAACTTATTCCTTCTAACCGTACTAGATGGCCGCCAACGATGAACTGAGGTTTATTCGTAAACCTTCGAATAATTTTATATGGCGGGTTTTTTTCCATGTGATGTGTTGTCTCTTCTTCTTTCAGTTTTCCATACAGCATTCGACATTTCTTCCACAAACACTTTCATATTTTTGCTCTATACAATTTGCACATAAATTTCTATACATGCTAATATTATGTGAGTATAAACAGCAATACTACAAGTATAGAAACTTATAAAATCTAAATGAATCCAAGTAAATGTATGAGTATAAAATTAGTAAATAAACATAAAATTGTAAATTTCTAAAAAAAAAACAGAAGAAATGGTTTTTAATCAAATCTCTGAATAACTGACAATTACTAATTACTTAATCCGAAATTACATACATAATAAGAATTACATTCTTTTTTTATTTGAACATTTTAATCTTCATTTTCAAGATCTATTTAATCTTAGAATATTAAATTAACAAAAACGATCAATTTTTTATAAAAGCGTCAAAATTTTATAAAACAAAATCTCTGCATAACTGACGAGATTATTCAAGTGTCTAATCTACAAATATTGTAGTAGGGCGGTATTTTTTTTATTGTAAATAATTTTATTTATCGTTAAATAAAATAAATACTTTCATCGTTTACTCATTCGTATACAAATAGAAAAATAGTGTTAATTATTTATCGTAAGTTTCTGTACAATTTGATCTTATGGTATGCTTCGAAAGAGCTTTAAGCTTTTCTCTGGAACCAAACTTTTCGAGTATACATATTTTCAAGCAGGAAGTTAAGATTACGCTAAATAACTACGATTATTAACCGTTCTATCAGTTTGAAGAAAAATTTAACATTTTTTTTTGTAGTTTTTTTCTTTCTTCAATTTAACAAACACTAAATGCTTATATCTAAACAAATAAATAGTTGAATACAGGTGACCATATGCATTTTACCGTATACACTAGGGCTACCAGAAGCTTATGCACACTTCCGCTTAGTCTGTGTTTATTCAACTTTTGCTTACACGAGTGTACGTACGTTTACATTTGAAATTTTATTTTATACATAACACCACTTGTACTCTAAATAATATAAGTTAATTATGACGATAAGCATTTTTTTTAATGTTTCTACACAGTTAATATTTTCTTATAAAAACATAATAACAAGTTCTTATTTCTTTATTAAATAATTTATTGCAATCTATACTATAATATATATTGTACTATAAAATGGGTTTTGTTAAAAATTATAAAATCATCTTCCACAACTAAGATGAACATAAAATGTTTCCCCTTCTATAAAAAACGAAATATTACACATTTTTTGTTAATAGAATAATTTTTAAAGAAATTTAACGGAAAAATTTGCTGGCATAGTCGTTAACGTCCTGGACTACCATCTAAAGGGTCATAGGTTCGAATCTCACTAAGGCATGGTCCTACTCTAATTTTCAAAAGTCACTTTCCTTGTGTTTGTGGTTTCTCACTGAGATATGGTCGTACGCTTATTCCCAAAAACCACACTTTTTCACAATCTACTCTAATTTCATTATCCCGTTATATCTTATCGCCAAATGTCCTTTATTGTCGTGGCGCTTCGAATAATACATTTCAGTACTAATATATATTACTTGATATGATAATAAAAAAAAAGAAGAAAAAAAAAGATTTTTGATGTTAAATATTCGAATTTGAAAATATTTTGCAAATATCCTGAAAAAAACTCTTTAACATTCGAGTCTAAAAGTATACCAGTACTGCTCAAACTTAGGACATTAACACTATTTCAAACAAATCTAATCTAGCATATATTTGATATGAAATTGGTTCTTCTCAAATATAATAGCTTATATTTATTATATATTCATTTATAATATAAAAAAATCTTCATGTAATTCGATGTATTTTCAAAGAAAAATTAGCCATTGTTTTTGATTAATCAAATAAACTTTTTGAAACCGCAATTTAGAACGATGAGTGTTCGAAATATTAAAAGTGCATACTAAGAAAATAATTATAATACGCCATCAATTATATATACATACATATATATGCATGTGTGTGTGTGTGTTTTTCATTAATAAAACATATATAGATATTTTGTATTGAGACGTTAGATAAAGAAGTTAAAAGAAATCACAGAAAATCCCAAATTGGTTCAGGTTAAGATATTCTGTTTTAGTCGATACTTAAATAAAAGAAATTGAAGAAATATTTATTTACCGAGAAAATTATTTACATGTCATCAAAAACAATAAAATAAAAACAAATATTTCATATTTGTGTATATTTTCTGAGAAGTGTTGTGAAGAATTAACATTTAAAAGTTAATTATTATACGAATAGATCAAAATTAACAATAAATCATCACATACGTGTATATAGTATATAATTTCTAGTATCTCAAATAACAAATAATAATTCTTTTTAATTATGAAATCCAAATTAATAATGAATTTTAGAAAGGTTAAATTATGTATATTCCACAAATAGTACTAACATGTATATGATCTTAGCTATAGTGATGGCAATTTTTTTTATTCAGTTAAAGAAAGTTACATGAAATCAAAAAACTTATCAATTAGAATTTTTTTGTAAACATCATCCTTAATTTCAAAGTCGTAATAATACAATAAGTACTTTTTATCTGTTGCCATTCATTTTATATTGAAATGCTTTTTTGTTTATATTTTAATTGAACAAACATATTTATAATAACATATGTATATAAACAAATAATTACTAGTCTATTATTTTTATAAGATAATATCCCATGTATGAAGTCTTATCCATGTTATGTTTATAATATGAAAAAGGATGTTCAATTTATGTTTGTTAGCAAAATTCTTTATTTAATGACAAAATAAAAAGAATTTTAAAAAATTTATTTTTGATACTATAATAAACTTAATTTGAAGTGATATTTTTATATACAGCAAACCTTATTATAAATATAAAAAGTACAAGTCCTATTAAAGTGTATCCTAGTTAAATAGGTTTAATTGAATAGAATTATCAAGTCTAGTATCAAATTACTTATAAACGTTTAATAGTAAAAGTAGATAGTAAATTAAAACCAGTTTTGTTATAAAGTAAATGTGAGATAGAAATTTTCTAAAGTTGAATTGATGGAATAAATGACCTGTTAGGAAAGAAGGTGTACACACTCGTGCAGACATAAGAGTATATTGTAGTTAATAGCAGAAACGTCAACTAATCGAAAGATCAGGTTCTGCAATAGCTTGGGGCGCAGAATTATCTCTTAAGTTGTAAGGTGCGCGTGAACTGGTTAATAAAATTTTCAGATACTACCTACTACTATATGCTAGTATACTTTTGTATATAGAGAAAAATCTGTAATATCTTTCACCTTTCTTCTTTCGCTTCACTCTGCATATACAATATTTAGTACGCAAGCTTTCTGTGACAACCTACATATTCAATATGGAAATGCAAATATGTAAATACTAAAAGCCGATAAGCTCTTCAATATAATTTATACTTAAAGTTAAAATTGTTCTATCCTTATTACACTATCTTTTCATCTTGGTTGTTGTTTCATTCAACTTAATATTGTTGAACTGAAATTTTTGTTGAAAGCTCGAAGACACCAAGGTAATCGAATGGCAACTGTGACCTGTGATGGATAAACCGCCACGCCACCATCGGTTAATGACCTTCATCATCGACACAATATTGTATTGAATATTATGTATATATATATATCTATATAGGAGCCTAAAGAATAACGTAGGTATATATATTATATTGTTTACGTTCGTTGACATTCAGCTACAATCGTTACTAATAATCATAATAATTGTAATTGTAAAAAGTATTTCAATTTTTCATTAACACGAGATGATCTTTGCACAGAATTTTAAATAAGACGAAGGTGTTTCCGTACAGATTGATTTATAGATTGAAATTAATTTAAATAGTCTGAGTCATAAAAATAATAAAATATTATCAATTATTAAAAAGAATAATATAAAAGATTTTTAGTTTTTTTTTTTTTTTTTCTTTTAAATAACTGAAAACGAATTTTACATATCAATATTATTTTAATAATGAATTTAAGATTTGGATTTTATTTTTTAATATAATAATTAAACTTAGCAGTAATAACAATTTGAAAGAAAAAACATTTCTCTAATTTAAACAAAATAATATAATTTCCTATAATTATAATACTAATGCAGAGGGAGTATGCTATATTAAAGTAGAAAAAATAATAACGGGAACAAATTTTAAGTAGTAAAAAATTGATTTTCCCCTAGCGCTGAAATAAGTTAATATTGTTGTTTGTTTCTTTCTGTGTAAATCCGTTAAAATAGTACCTATTCCATAGTTTCATTTCGAGGACGAATATAGACAATTAAAAACGTACACTAAATGTACAATATGCATATAGTTTATTAGTTCATATTCAAATGGTATTTTTTTTTTTAAATTTCATTCAATCTATATTCAATGTACATCTGAGGTTGACCATCATCATACTGGGGCAATTTGACATTCAATCTATTTTATTATTATTCGGAACAATTACTGCCTCATATTAGTTTTGTTTTTATTAAAAAAAAACTTATCGTATATGGGTATATAATTCTTTGTTACTCAGAGTTTTTAAAACCTAAAAATTTCGAAAAGAATTCCACATTTTTAACAGAATGTCATCAAACATATCCCCATGCATATCTAAATACTTTGAGTTTTCTATAATTTATAATTTGTTTTCTTTTTATTTTAAAATGCAACGTGACAAGTATATTTTAAAAATCTGAAGGTACAATGACAAATATTTGCATTTTCTCAATGAGTATAACGAACTTATCAGTATTACAATCAATAAGTTTGTTTACATTCCAAATTTAATTATTCTAGAACAAAAATGTTAAAAACTCAAATATAAATTTAAATATATGATCCATTCAAATTTACTAGATAGAATTGGAAAATAAATTACTCGAATATCTTGAAAAATGACGCAAATGATACGAGCAAAATATATAGTACTGAGTTAAGTTAATATTATAACATCCTCCAACAGATTACGTTGTTTCTTAATTGGAAGTTTTTCTTTTTCTTTTTACTTTTTAATGCAACTAAACAGAAGTTTTAATATTACAGTATTACTTACGAGAAAGTAAATTATATATTGTAATACATTTTTAAATCGAGTAAACATAATAAATATCTAAATATATTTTATTTGTGATATTTGCCTTGTAATTATCAAAAACAATTTCCATCGCAATTTTTTTTAGTTATCGCTCTTTTAAATGAGCTATTTTTAATAAATAAATATATAATATTTGTAATTTATAAAAATTATCAATAAATACAAATACATTTTACGGGAATTTGTACGGAAAATGTCCGAACTTGTTAAACCATACAAATGTTTTAATTCCATTTAAGAAACGGTCTGTATTGTTTCTATGGCGCTCTCTTAATGCATCATAAATTTCTATAGTTTAGTTTTTTATATGTTTGTTTATTTATTTATTAAAGATATCTAGTTCTCAACGATTTAATATTATTGGAACTAATCTCTCCATATATTTTAAAGGTTGGCCCTAATGTGACCTGGTAATAATGTTGTTTATGACAGAATGTTTAGATTTTGTTTTTTTATTCTCTTTATTCAATAACCATTGGCTGCAACTTCAGATTTACGTGGGAAAATGGTGGTGAATTTTAAAGAACGCGTTATGATATAAAATGTGTTGACAAAGTTCGCAGTTAAATATTTCTAAAACTATAGGAAAATTTGCTTTTCGATATTACTAAATTAGTAAAATTTGACATATTAGTGTTTTTGTGCGAAATAGAATATAAAAGAATTATAAATCGATGAGGGTCTTGAACTTTAGTCTGAACGCTTATATTAATTTTTTAAAGTAAAAATAAGTTGTTTAAAAGTTTATATTAGAAGTTTTTGTTTAAAATGGAGTTTGCACCAATGGCCCACGATGTGGGTCAAATTAATTTTAATATTCCACCGCCCAGTATGCGACATCAAACACAGCAACATAGCAATAATCTAATTGTTAGTGCTGGCAACCACCATCATCATCATATGTCCGGTGGACTTAATAAATCTCAACCATACTTTCGTCCGTTCAATAATTTTGCGAGAGGTCCTGGTGGACAGCCAATGACTCAAGATGATTTTGATGGAAAACGTTTACGGAAAAGTGTTATGCGGAAGACAGTCGATTATAATGCATCCATTGTTCGTTCACTTGAGGTACATACACGTCATTTAACCAATATTATATAAACGGCGTTTATAAATGTATTAATAATAATGATAAAAATAATAATTATCATTATTTGGATTATAATTCAGAATCGAGTTTGGCAACGTGACCATCGTGATCGTCATGCACTTCAACCAGAAAGTATTTATGTTCCGGAACTACTTCCCCCTCCGAGTTATATGGATAATCCTAGTAATGCAGTTACAACAAAATTTGTGAAAACTGCCACAAACAAAATGAGGTGTCCTATTTTTACACTTGCATGGACTCCTGAAGGTCGTCGATTAGTGACGGGGGCCAGTTCGGGAGAATTTACATTGTGGAATGGACTTACATTCAATTTTGAAACAATTTTACAGGTAAACATTATTGTGGTAGAATAGAAATTCTTTGCTATAATAAATATTTGACAAACACCGGCGTGGTAGCGCAGGTATTGCCGTACCGGATTACCATCTAAGGGTTCGTGATTTCGAATCCCACTGAGATATGGTCGTACGCTAATTCCCAAAAACCACACTTTTTCACAATCTACTCTAATTTCCTTATCCTGTTATTGCTTATCGACAAATGGCCTTTAGTGTCGTGGCGCTCAGAATATTCATTTCAGTACTAATGTTGCTTAAAATATGTATAAACCAACAAACAAACAAAAAAGACATTTTTTTACTTTTTAAAACGAAATCAGTAGACAAAGTTATTTTTTTTAAATGTTTGATATTCAGAGTAAAATATTAATTGACCATTCTTAATATACAGATGATTATTTTTTAAACATTTTAAAACAGGCACATGATGTATCGGTTCGGACAATGGTGTGGTCTCACAATGACAGTTGGATGGTTACAGGCGATCATGCAGGTTATGTTAAGTACTGGCAGTCGAATATGAACAACGTTAAAATGTTCCAAGCTCACAAGGAACCCATTAGGGGAATAAGGTACAGCCAAAAACGTCAATTTAAAGTATTATATTTACTCGTATATTTAATAATGATAATAATAATAATAATAATAATAAAAATGATTAAAACAATTAATAAATATAAATAAATAAAGAATTTTGGGTGGGTTTATCTGAAATTAATTTAGTTTTGGTATATTATCAACTATGTAAAAACAAATCAAAAATATAAAAAATAAAAATTTTCCCTTGGGTTGAATATAAAAATAAAAATAAACAGTTTTACCTGAATAAACCCATAGCAATAGAAAAGAAATAAAAATTTTCCCCTCTGATACATTATCGCTAAATATAAATAAATCATCCTGATTAGAATATATAATTTTTTTTTTTAAAATGCATAATAAATTGGATCTTATAAATCTGTCTCTGTGATCATCCTAGAAATGCAATCTGTGATAAGTTCTAAAAAAATTATATTTATAAAATTTTAAATACACTTAATTAAATATAACTATGTAAATTTGTGTAAATGTCTTTATTTTAAAATAAAATTTTTAATAATAAAAAATTTCGAAATTATTCGATTGCTTACAATTATTAAAAACGGCTGCTTCAGAGTTTTTTTTTAATAAAAAAAATTCTAATTTTACTTCAATTTTAATTTGTTTTTTTTTTCCTAAGAATAAATGAATATTGAAAAAATCAAATCACATCTTTTATTTCATCTTAGAATTAATAATTAAATTGAATGAAACGCGTTTTTTTTTCTTTATAAAACCCCAAAAATTAATTAGAAGTCTCCATGCAGAAAGAAAACGAAGAAAGCTGATATATGAAAAGAATAAATAAATACTTTTTGTCTTTGTTTTTATTTATGAAGTTAATTTTTTGAATGAACTGGAAATGAACCGCACATGCAGTGATGCATTTCCTCGTTGTTATTGTGTTGGCGAATATCGATCATCAAGGATTTAAGAGACGAAACACAAATTGTATACATTTTTATAAAAATAAAATAGAAAATATTTTTTGTATTATTTTTATTGCATGGTTATATTGTTGAATAAAATTTTGTTCAATATTTTTAAAATGCGCTTTATTTTTATACTTCATATTAAAACGAATATTTTGAATTTTTGGAATCGTGTTTATCATAAGTTCGGTGCGATCGATAAGTGAAATGTTTCATTTTGTTTCTCTTTAATAGTAATGCATCCACGTATTCGAATTTTATAATGCTTCACTTAAAAGAATTTTAACATATAAAAAAGATTTTAAGATGATACACAAACAGCAGACAAAAATTGTGTTTTATTTACACTCCAATTTCCAAAAAGAATGGTGACATTTTTTATTTATTTTGTGGCCTTATCAAATTTACAATATTATTATTCGAAAACAATGCTTTTAAAATATTAACAAACAAAAAAATCAATAAAACAAAATTATCGGGAAAGAGTAACAAAAACTCTCAGATATGTGTACACTTGCAACCACCTTATTGCTAAGAGACTTCAATCAATCTTAATAGAAAATAAAATTAAATAAATAAATAAATTTGTAGTTTTATTATTATTTTTGTATCTTTTTTCAATTTCACAGCTTTAGTCCGTCTGATAGTAAATTTGTGAGCTGTAGTGATGATGGAACCTTAAGAGTGTGGGACTTTTTGCGATGCCAAGAAGAACGAGTTCTAAGAGGTGAGAATAAGCCGCCAATTGATTATATATATAAGTTTGTAAAATCTGTACAAGAGTTATAAAGCGGAATGCGAAAGAACTCATTCCGAAATCCAAATACAATAGAAATCGATACGAAGCATCGGCGAATGAGTTTTTTACGGTGATTTTATGCTAACACTTTCGTGTTTTCTATAAATAGGTCATGGTGCCGATGTAAAATGCGTGCATTGGCATCCGCAAAAAGCTCTAATTGTATCAGGTAGCAAAGACAATCAACAACCCATTAAACTGTGGGATCCTAAAAGTGGGCAAGCTTTGGCTACATTGTAAGTGTGCGAGATTATCTACACGATCGTAATTGAAACTATGAAAACAAATAATATACGTTGAATGTTTCCTTTCCAATCAGACATGCACACAAATCTACGGTGATGGATTTGAAGTGGAACGCGAATGGAAATTGGTTAGTGACCGCTTCTCGAGATCATCTTTTAAAGTTGTTCGATTTAAGAAACTTGCGTGAAGAAGTGCAAATTTTCCGTGGTCATAAAAAGGAAGCCAGTGCAGTATCATGGCATCCAGTGCATGAGGGACTGTTTAGTTCTGGTGGTTCAGACGGATCCATACTGTTTTGGAATGTCGGGTAAATAATTGAAAATTGAATGAAGCCAAAATGAAATTGATAAAACGAAATTTTTTTAGAACCGACAAAGAAGTTGGCGTTATTGATCAAGCGCATGAAAGTATTGTATGGACTTTAGCATGGCACCCACTTGGCCATATACTTTGCTCAGGTTCCAATGATCATACGATTAAATTTTGGACACGTAATCGACCAGGAGATCAGATGCGAGATAAATATAATTTAAATACCCTTCCACCTAGTTTAGCTGGACTCGATGAATGCGAAATAGGTAATTAACTAAAATATGAAAATATTAATTTTGTCGTTGAATTTTTTTAATGATAATAAAAATGTTAATTATAGCCGAAGAAAATCATGTAATACCCGGAATGGGCCCAGAAGATAAAATAGATTTTACTGAAAGCTTGACCGCAGATAAGGGTTTCATTCCCGGTCTCGATTTAGATACAAAGAATGTTGATGATAAAAAGGACAAAGAAAAAAAAGTACCGTACAGTAAACCAATACCACGAAATTTTCAAGCTCAGTGGAATGATACTGGTCGTAGCGATGATTTCGATGAAGCTACATCAAAAGAAATCAAAGAAGTCATAACGCAAATAGTGGAAAATACACCTGGTGCCGTACCGCTACAAAAAATTACACCAACCGCAATCATTGTATATGGAAAAGTAATTCAAGTGCAACGTAAGAAATTAACAAATAAAAAATAAGAGTTAAGTAGATTATATATATATTTTTGCAGCTGGTAGTGAGTTAGAGAAAGCGATATTAAATGGTCCTGAAGCTCTGAATAGATACATCAGCTCTGGTGAAATAGAAGAACTTGTCGATGTAATGCCCTTTGAAGATAATAGTAATCTTTCGAGGCCTGATAGTCGCAATTCAAACGATGACAGTAAATCTCCAGGCCCACCACAGAAGAAACCTCGATTTGAAGATACTCATGATCATAATGCCAAAATAGTCTATGGAAACGATTTCGACAACCAGTTAGGAACTTCATCTGCACAGATTGGTTCGAATAATTTACAGCAAGAACAACTATTATCCTTGGATCAGCAACATAAAGATCAGAAATCTCAGTCTGCACAGCCAGGTCAAATACAACAAACCCAACTGCAACAGCAACAACTACAATCACAGAAATCATCTATACCATCCCTTCTAGGTTTAAAAGTTGAGCAGCCGAAAGATTTTTCACCTCCTTTACGATCTCCACAAGATCAGGATTATAGAAATTTCAATTTTTCGGAAGAACCAAGACAAGGCCCTTGGGCAGCACCAATAAATCCCAGCACTAGTGTAGCACCATTTATAGCACCGAATTTTAATCAGAATGTTTTCAATGCTAACCAAAATATGTTACCGATGCCTAATGTGATGAACAATTTCAACAATTTCAACGATGGTCAATTTTGTGGCCCACAAAACAATTTCGCTGGTAATAATTTAAATAATAGTACAAATGGTCCAAGTAGCAGTAGAGATAATCGATCGCATAGCAATAGTCGAATGAGCGGAAATAGTCGAAATAATGATAACTTCAATCGGAAAAATCGAAGACAACAGCAAAATGATCGTAACGATCGTAGCAATCGTTTACAGCAACACAGCCGGGTTCGGAGTAATAGACGGCATTAATAAATTAATTATTCTAGGTTAAATAGTTTTGTTATAAAATAATTTAATAGTTCTTTCGTATATAATATTTAAACCATGTTACAATTTTAATTTAAATATCAATCCAAAGTAAAAAGTTGAAATTCAACATTTTAAGCGTAACAGCATTGAATTTTCCATGATTGCTACATAAAAAACTAACGGGATTCAAAATCTATTCTGTAATATGGTGAATAACAACCAAGGAAATGAAAAGTCAGTTTATATTTGTTTCTAAATGAATAATATGATTCTTGCGTTAGTTCTTGTATTTTAATATTTTTAATTAAACAAAATTAGAGACGTCTAGTATTCTGTGCATATAATATTCGGAAATCAAAAAGAACATAACAATTAATTATATTGTGATACATGAATAAATACAGCCAGTAAAGTATCGTATTAAATTGGAAAAATAAAAGTTAGATACGAAACATAATGACACTTGGCATTCTACCAATGCAATTTAAATTTAGATCGGAACTGCGTACTTGACAGTAAATTAATACTTATAATAAGATGCGGTCAATTTTAACATTATATTTTCTTAATTATGAATTTTAATTTATTATGTTGTTATAACTTGCGAAAATTAATATTGTGTACTGAAATATTTATAGTTTCGTCAATTTCATTTTACAGCCGTTTTAAATCGCTCTAGACGCTGTTTAGCTCTTTCGGCATAATTGGAATTTCCGCTTGAAGCTGTTTTCGGATTGCTAGCTGTTTTAACACTTGCATCGCCAAATCGTTCTTGTCGTTTTAATAACTTCTCTTGTCTCTCAATTTCTGTCATTCTAGACGATACGGAAACACCGAAACGTTCTGCTCTCTTCTTAAGAATATCGATTGATGTTTGTGGTACTGATCCATTCGAATTTAATGTTCCAACAGACTTGGTTTGTCCAAATCGTTCTGCTCGACTTTGCTTTACTAAGTCGTTAGGAGCTGATACGCCAAACTTTTTTGCTCTCATTTCCAGACGATCTTTTATAGAAATCTCCGAAAGTTTGACAACTTTCTTACTATCGCCAGCAGAAGGAACGGTCACGTCTGTATCAATGGTAGAATTGATTTTAGCTACTTTATTAGGAGGATCTTCACTACTTGACTGTTCATCTTCTGTTGGAGCACTACTTTTCTCCGAAGGTATTATAATATTATGTGAAATATTTCGTTTTAATACAACTTTTTTACCGTGAGTTACACTTTCTACACTAATTTTTTCTATTATCGATGATGGTGGTGACAAACCATCCTCATCCTTTACCAAATCTAATGTTTTTTCTTCATCTGTCAACACATCGTCATCTAAGAGGTCTTCGGAAATGGCGGTGTCGTCCAGAGCAATATCACCTTCTAATAGTGCTGTTTGTAATCGCTCTTGTAGTTCATTTTTATTACCTGTTGTAACCAATCCACGTAATTTAAGTTCTCGCTTTAAATCAGCGACCTAAAATAATAAATGACATCGTTTATGTGACATAACCTAATAGAGGCGTTCTAAAGTTTGTTTAAATTAAAATCATTTACCTTCAATTTTGAGAAATCAATATCTGCCATTGATAAATAATTTGTTTCACATGTAAATTTGATAATCTGAATCTATTAAATAATTTATTTTTTAAAGAAACTAATTTTTTATAGAAGTAAACACTGCATTCACAATTACACGAACTTGTGTCAAATTTTTACTCCTTCTCCTTCGAATTGTCTTCTTCTTCTTGTTTCTTGTACTAAAAATAGTTTGAAATGAACAAATAAATTTGTACTAAACTTCTTCCTTTCAAGTATTTGCATATACAATTATTTAGAATACTATTTTCCCGAAATTTTTCTTTTTAGAATTGAGCACCATGTATTTTGGGAACAAATCGGAGACTAGATAAATAAATAAGTGACAATTCAAACAGAAATTTTTTATACAATATAATTGGCACTTGATGGATAGAAAAACCATTCCTATATAAACAGATTAAAAAAACAATTTTTCTTACTAATCAAGACTATATTTCAATTCATTGCCAAAAACTTTTAATATAATGTTAAGAGCTCTGTAATCCTTTAAGGATCTTTTGCAAATTATAGTTCCTTTAATAGAATCACCTATTTTAACATTTACTGGATCTTTTAAATAGAATACTACTTGTTTCCAATGAGTTGGCTTACTACTGGGTGATGTAGAAAACGATACTTGATTGTCTAGCTCGAAGAATACATCGAAATAGCCTGCGAATGCACTAAGTTTACCACATTTGGTTACTTCAAGATCAAATTCGAAATGAAAATTTGGGTAGTTGTAATCGGCAGTCATCAAATTAAAGTCAGCGATAATATTCGATGTTGTTAATACAAATTCTTCTGAGCAGTTTTCAATTGAAACTTCACGCAGAACTTCTTTCTGCAGTAAATTCATATTAAATCCATAGACATTATCCCAAAATTTAATAAAATCTTTGTGACGAGTTTCATTGCCATATCCTACAATGCTCATGTTGCATCTATTTGGAATTAGAATACCACCAACTTTTAGATGTTTATCGCGAGCATATATAATGCTGTCAAGCATTCCTTCGAATAATAAGAAGTATCCCATCCACTCTGAAACAACAATATCAAATTTGTCCACTGGAAGCTGTGTATCTTCGAGTTTGCCTTTTATAAATTCTATTTGAGGGAAATTATTAATTCTGAAAGAAATATCTCAAATAGAATATATCTATTTTTACAAACAAATATGAAATCAGTGATAGTACCTTGCTATGTCCATTGCATTATAAATAATACTAGAATTATCTATAGCTATAACTTTTGATGCACCAGCCTGTGCTGCAAACATGGATAATATTGAAGTGCCACATCCAACGTCCAGTATAGTTTTATCCTTAACCAAATGACTGTTGTTAAGGATTGCATCTCGGTAGCCCATTGTGCGCACCTCGTCCTAATCAAACAATTGCAATAAATAATAAAATTCCAAAAAAATACTTTATAATATATTACACTTAGCATTTCATGATGTATACTATAGTGTGAGTAGCTAGTAAAATAACCTTCATCAATTTCTTTCCCATTCTGCCTGCTTGAATTTTTAGCGGGACAATCTTGTTTTGAGTCATCATATTTATCGAATAAATTTGTATAAGCTGAACGCATTTTTGCTAAATCACCAGCTGCTTGCTCAAGAAGAGTGTCTTTTTCGCGAATCTACATATAAATCGAAAATAATTATTTTGTAAAGCATTTTTTTAAATAATATCTGCACCTCTTGAATTAGTCTTTCCATCATATTTTTCAATTGTAAACATTTTTCTGTTGAATCCACACCGTTATCATTATTATCTAATGTCGCCTCACCGTCTGTATCTTCGTATTCTTCAAAATCTATCAAAATTAATTACTGGAGAAATTAGTGTATTTCTAAAAAATTTTAGTGTATGCATATTATGCATACCAAATGTGAGCCAGGGCTCGATTGAAACAGGCTTCAGATATTTTTCTTCATTCCATAATCCCAATATTCCAGCATTCTCCACTTCTTCTGGTCTAATTTTTTGTACCCGTACAAAATTAATAAACTGTTCAATTTGAAATATTATTATGGCCAACGAGACTTTTTTCAAAATAAACAGAACAAACCTTAATATACCCATATTGATCCATTTTAAACTTACGCTTTAATCTACTAAAACTGAACTTATGATTGATATTTAAATGCTGAATGGCTTCATTTATAGATTGGAATGTATCATCACAAAACAAACAGGCAGTGACTTCTTCCCCACTTTGGTTATCCACTTCAGTCCACCCTTCATCATCGCTATCATCTTTTCCATCATCGTCCATAAATTGGTGGTTGTCTTAATAATAAAATTTATTTTATTTTTATAAATTTCTGACACCCGTATACATTAGGTATATAACGACATAATATTTAAGCAATAAAAGGTCAATACAAATCAATTACCTTCTGTAATTAATTTAACCAAGTTATCCATTATTTATTATTTCTCACTATTTCTAAATATCTTCTAAGAGATGTTGACAACTTCCAAGCACATGGATCTGCAATTAGAAATAAGTTTGCGAAAGTGAAATAGATTGTGCTTTGAATAGAACCGGCATCCTTCTCTTTTATGCACTTGTAAACATGTGCTTGTAAACTGAAAGATTGGTTGTCAAAAAATGCAGCGCGCAAAATGTTATTGGTTTTAAATTAAAAATAAATTTACCTTCGTCTTTTGAAAATAACTGATGAGGTAAATGTAATATTCAAAATTAAGCAAAACTAATTTTCTTAAATTATCGTTCTTATCCTCTATTTAGAACATAACCAAAAGCTAAAAGCCTACATCACGTTGACGCTTCATCACCAGAAAATTTATTTATATTATTCTGGATTTTATTTGATATGAAATAAAATAATATTTCTGAGTAAATCAAATAAAAGTAGTTGAAAGTCATTAGAACCGTTTAACATATTTTTAAGTACCAGTTTTGGAAATGTCAGCAGAAGAAAAGAACAAATTAAAAAACAAAAAACATTCAAAAAGTGATGGTATCACTACACCAAATAATCCGAATGCTTATTTGGATTCATTAAAGAAAAAACAAAGCGAAGCATCAAATATAATTAGTGAGAAGGCTAAATTGTTAATTTCAAATACACTATCTTATTTAGAATATGTTGAGCTTCAAGAAGAGGTATGCAGACTGAAAACTTTTCGAGATGGAATACGCAGCAAAATTACTATCGAAGAACAAAAGTGAAAATTTTCCGATTTTTACGTATAAAAGTACTTTATTAAAAATAAATTCAAATTTAAAACGACATATTAAAGAAATTCCCAAATATTATAAAGTATTTTATTTCCAATTGACAACCAGATAGATAAAAAGAAATTATAAAACAATTGACAAAATATCAAATACTTAAAATGATGCATATGGAATTTTAATGAAATAAAGAAGTATAAATGTATTTTATTCTTATTCTGCACCCGGTTCCAATTCTGAAGCTGCTATTTCTGGTTCTTCGTCATTGTAAATGTTCTCAGCCATTTGCCACACTTGCATTATATTGTCCTCAGATACAGAACAAATTACCCAAGGTTCATTTGGATTCCAAGAGAAATCAGAGATCTTTGCAGTGTGTCCGCCATGGATAAATAAGAGTTCAGGTGGTCCATCTTCGGCATCTTCCGTACTTTGCTCTTCACCAATTTTTGATAAATCCCAAACGTGTAAACGTCTATCAGTACCAGATGACGCTAATATTGTTTCATTATGAGGAGACCATTGAACTTGGAAAATTTCGTCTTTGTGCGACTCAAACGAATGTAGCTTTAATTTCAGATTCCTTAAATCCCATAATGCTACAGTTTTATCTGCTGATCCCGTGGCAAGAATAAACTCAGAGTAGGGATTGAAACTCAAACAATTTACTTCTGCTGTGTGTGCGTCGACTGTGTGGGAGGGTTTCGATGTGTTGTTGCATCTAGTGTCCCATATCATTAATTTTTGGTCATCGGCTACTGATCCAAATAATGATTCATGTAGCAAATGCCATGCAACATCTTCTACAACAGCTGTATGCCCCGTAAATATATTTTTTGCATCTATAACGCGATGTTCTTTAGGAGTAGCATTTATATCCCAGAGGCATATTGTATGATCATCACTAGCAGAAAGCAAGTATCCGTTTAAATTAGGATTCCAAGATAAACCATATCCTTCTTTTTGATGTCCACGTAGTCGTAAGTCAGGATGACACTCGCCACTCGGTTCTGGTTTACTCGGATGTTTTGTATAATCGAACACTAGCACATCGCTTGATGGTGTTTTTGTTGCAATTACGCAAGCATTCTGGGGCATGTAACGAGCGCGATTCACTTCCCCTTCATGATTTATTTTTATTTCAATTTCAATTTTTCCAGTCACAGAACCGAAACCCCCAAACTCGCCTTTTTCATTGTCGTAATGTGAGGCATCAAATTGTGCATCTTCGTTCGGCAGCTGAACACTTGCAATCAATAAATGGTTTTGCTCATCCGATGTATGGGTACCCAAGATTAAGCGATGCACCGAATAATCCTTGCCATCTTGTTTAGTTACATCTGGAAGCCATTGAGCTGTTAGCGATGGCCACTCTAATGCATGGGTCATGACCAAATCATATAAAAACGGTGTGTTTTTCTTCCATATTTTGTATTCCTCATTAATAACGCGCTCTTCCACAGCATCAGCAAAACACTCTGCTGCAATTTTAACGAAGGGCATTTTAGTAATTTTGCATTATATTCATTTTACACATCATAATTAATAAATAGAAAAATCAACATAAATATAGAGATTACCATTGTCGCCATCTCCTCTGTCTGCCATTTCTATTAATCAAAAAATCTGAGCGGGAAAATTGTTAGAATCGCCTACTTAATTGAAATGCTATTATCGAAAACAACGCTTTTATAAAACCAATTTTTTGAAGTAATTATTAATTATAACACCAAACTTAAAAATATCCTATATACACACATTAAATTATAAGTTTTTTTGCAGAAATTGGCGTCAATAGCCGCTTTCATCAAGTTATTGACAAGCGGCAGATTCCGGTTACTTTTTGTGAAAAATGTCCTAAGCTACTAGCGTCATCTGTATTCTTTAAACTACAATATATACGAGGCATAAAGAATAAGGTACAGTTTGTTCACCATGTTTTAATAAATATCTACAAACATTGCAAAATCTCCAAACTTATACTATTTTATTTTAAATGCATAAAAATTCGTTTTATTAATTAAAAGAATACATGTCTTTGCTGATACAATTTGAACTTTACTATACAATAAGTGGCCGTATTCAGATTTGTATTAATATTACATATTTTCTACACCCGGTCGACTAAAAACTGATTTTATGGACGGAGACTTGAGTGTTGACTGCTCAACAAATTTATATCACAAATAATTGTTGATGATCAAAATCTTAGATTATAGAAAAACCACTAACACCATTAAATGTGTGTATAAAAATCCGCATTCAGGTGCAGAGGTTCGGATAGGGAAAACCGGTTTGTTAACAAATTAGTGCGGCTTCGATGGATGCTATTTTGCGTAAGATATGTTCACCGTGTCTAAATATGCCCAGTTGATTACAGTGGAAAAATAGAATTTAATGTTATTATGTTACTTAACATGTTTTAGTTGATTTGTCAAATTTGGGACATTTACGACGCCATTTTATAGTGTATTCTTTTCTTCTTGCGAAATTCTAACAATTCGGAGTTTCTCTTAAAATTATATTTATATCAAGTGTTTTAAACGGAAATGATATTTTCTAATCTAATCTAATGTGTCTTTGATTTTTGTTCGTTCCTTATTTAACTACCTTTTCAGGGAAAACACATTTTCTCTTTTCTCCTTTAATTTTTAGAAATGTCTGCGTTTTTTTTTTATCTTAGGCGAATAATGAAAGATTTCTTTTTTGTTTTATAATTTTATAATTTTTCCAAATAATTTTTTCATGTTTCTCGATCGAATATCGTTATTAAAATATGAACATACAGGCTTTAGGAAATGTCGGTGATTGTGTGCCACTATATTTGCCACACAGCTTGTATCTCAAGCCACTGGCAAAATTTTATATTTCCGTATCTTTACCCGCAAATAAAATGGGTAAAACAATATCAAATTATGATATTATGGAAAAGTTAACAGAAGCAATTAAACCGGACAAATATTTAGTGCTAAAGGTGAGTTGAAATTTTAATATTTAATATTAGTTTATTTTTAAAATTCAATAATTTCAATTGATCATTCTTAAATATGTATAGGTATTTAAAAGTACGTTAGATTTTATTCGTTTTGAAGCTGAGTTGGAAGATCGGTCAAAATTGAAGAATGTGTTAGGACGCTTAAATGGCAGAACCATAAAAATCGCATCATTCTCAGAATCGTTTCGGGTTCGAGCAAGCGAGGCAAAAGATGAATTTCCCAGTAGACATGATTGGGATTCATTCTTTCGTGATGCAAGAAATATGGACGAAATGAAAGCTGGTGAGCGACCTGACACAATACACATTTCAAATCTTCCAATACGTTGGTTCTGTCCAAGGCACTTAGAAAACGAATCAAATGTCAAGCCTAGCGAAAATATTTTTAAACGTATCTTTGAAAAGTTTGGAAGTATTAGGTGTGTTGATATCCCAATATGTGATGCATATCGATCACAAATGAAAACGGAAATTACAGGGATGAAAACATTCAATTTCGACCAAGAAGTGATGTTCGAGGGGTGAGTGATTTTTAATTGAATATTGCCCACAAATCATCTAATAAATATTTGTACTATGTACCTGTATATTTCAGATACATACAATTCAGCGAGTATGGGGGATTTGTAAAGGCAATGGATGAGTTTCGTGGAATGAAATTAGTAAAGAAATTTGGTGACAAAAATCAGGCCGTTAGTATATATGTAAATTTTGATAAAACGAAACACTTAAGTGATGCCAGTATAAAAAGAAGAAATATTGTGCGAGATCGTCTTATTACAAAGGAGAAAGCCAAGGAGGAGGAGGAGGTGAAGAAGAAGAAAGATGAAGAAGAACGGCTCGAAATGGAAAGGTTTGATATAAATGAAAGCAAATAAAATAAGTAAATAAATATGCTTTTTTTATAGCATATTTTGATATTTAGTTTTTTAAATATGCTAGAAAAGATTATATTATATGGTTAATAAAATAAATTAGAAGGACTTTTAAGTTCTTTAATGGTAATAAAATTACATTTGAAGAGATAGCGATTTTTTAACAGGAAAAAAAAGGAAGAAATAAAATTGATTGAATTAAACAAACAAAGAGAGCGTGAAGAAAAACGAAAAGAAAAACATTTAAAAAAATTGCGCGAAAAAGGCCAATTAGAAATAAGGAACAAAATTCGCATTGAAGAAAAAAAATTGTTAATAGAACAACGTAAACTAGAGAGTATAAGAATACTTGAAGCATTATTTGAAAGAATTAAGGTTATTATATTACTTTTGAATAAATAGTATTTTTATGAATAATTTTGGTTTATTAATCTATTTCAGCTGAAACAATCCTTAATTGGTAGTGCCGTTGAGGAAGATGAAGAGAAAAAGAGCAAGAAAAAATTAGAGCGAAACGATTTGCGTAATAAACTTGTTAATAAATATAAGTCAGCACAAGAAGAGATGTTAAAAAAACAAAAGGACAAATTGGAGCAAGTTAAAGGCACAAAAGGACTACTTGCATTGTTGGAAGACGGACGAGGAAAGGGCCGATCACCGAGTGTTAATACAATAAGTTCCGATGACAGTGTTTTAAGTGATTCCCATTTAAATTCGAGTCCAAAGAAAAAGAAAACAAAAAAGAAAAAGAAGAAATCAAGTTCGTCCAGCTCGAGCACAAGCTCATCTGAAGATGATGAAACAGAAAAAAACCAAACAGAGCAGGCAATTTTTCCCGCAATACCTCCAAATCCTGGGACATTTGGTCATTTATATAATCCTGAAATAGCAGCTAATTGGCTACAAATGTATCCATATCTTCCGTCTTTTCACAATCCGATGCCGAATAGAGGAGCCTTTAGATTTCGTGGACGTTTTCCTCGCCTTAGGAATCGTGGAACACGGGGTAGAGGTCATTTTCCAATAGGCGCTCCACTAAATCCTTATTGTAATGAAACGTATTATAAATATTTCAAAAAAACCGCTGGTGGAAACATAGATAATATTACTTATGAAGATGAACATGATCGACGGAGATCAAGATCATACTCTCGATCGAAGTAAAATTTTATTTCAATAACATAAATAAGCGATAAAAAGTATTAATTTTAAAATTTTTTTAGAAGACGTTCCCGATCACGATCACATTCACGTTCACGATCACGATCTAGATCCCGATCAAAAAGAAGATCAAAATTTCGACACTCACGATCTAGACGATCCCATAGTCATAGTAAATCATCTCGCTCCCGTTCTCGTTCTCGTTCTCGATCTCGATCTCGATCCAGATCAAAATCTCGAAATCGACGAAATCGATCAAGGTCACGAAGTAGATCACATACAAGAACACGGTCAAGAAGTAGGTCACGATCAAGTACACGATCGCGAAAACGTTCGCATAGTAAATCGAAGTCACGATCAAAACTAAAACTAGTTTCGACACGACGGTCTTGTTCGTCATCCGGCTGGTCACGATCGCGATCCCGATCGCACACCAGAGAACATAATTCTAAACAAATTGTCTTACAGCCAGAAAAACTAGTTCGATCAGCAAGAGAGATTCAACGATCGGTTCAATTGAAACTTCAGGAGCGCGTCAAAGGAGATGGGCAACTATCTCAACCTACATCAGATCGCGAAAGGGCAAAATCTACATCGTCTCGGAAACGATCCAGCTCAGTAGATAGTTCAAAATTTGTTCCTTTAAAAAGAAAAGAGAAAAGCAGAACACCTGACTGAAAACAGAATAATGTTTCTAGATGGCGACTATTGACAAAAGTATTTTTAATAAATTATAATGTCGCCTAAAATGTGTTTTATTATATTTATTGTAGAAATCCATTAAATCGTAATTTTAAGAACAACACTTTTGTGTTCTCTTTTAAATAAAGTATGTATTTTTGTCCTATCAATCGTATATGGTTTACGAAACTAAATGGGTTGGATATTCACTTACATCGCTAAATTCGAACTAATCCGATAGCTAGTTTGCTTGAAATCAAATTTAAAAATATTTCTTAATAAGAAATATGATCGTAGGCCATTTCTTTATATTCGTCTTAAACGGAACATCAAATCGTATACGAAATTCGAAATATTGTCACAATTCATCTTCTAGTACGTGTAATAAGTCTTCTCCATATAATTATATAATCGATTGTTTGTTTAAATAAATTATAGTTCAATTATAACAATTTCTAGGGACGAGATTATAACAGCATAATTTTATACGAATGGTTATTTTTTTGTTAATAAATATTGAGAGTACGGAATGGAATGGTTTATAATAAAACACAGAACAAGAATTTCATTAAAATTGTGTACTTAGTTTTGTAATCATCTATACACAACAGTTACATTAACAAAGCATATATCCTCATTTTTGTTTTAATTATTTCATCTTTTTTTTAATGTTTAATATATTTTAATTGTTATTAAGAATTAATAAAACATAATGTAAATTCAAATGAAATTATAGCCAATTTATTTAAATTTGATTAATCAATTATGAACGCTTGTGTTAATTGAATTGTTTTGTTTTAATTATGTTCAATAATTTTTAATTTAGGTGTTCCTACCAAATATTTCTCGTTTTATATCTTTCTAATCTTGAGAAAATAATAATAAAAAAATATTTATAGTAATAATAATATTATTATTGGTAACAATACCAATAATACAGTAACAATAATAATTATAATAATAATAGTATGAATATTTTATACTAATGATATTTGTAAGAAATAAATAATTCTATTATAATATTTAAAGTAGCATTTCTATTATTATTATTATTTGTTTGTTTTGTATATATATATACTTATGAGATTTAATAGTTTTTTTTTTAATAATTAGGCTAAATACTTTAATTATTCTTTATTACATTTGTTTTATTATAATAATTATTATTATCGACTATTCAATAAAAAGATAAATGAGACATTATCTTTTTGAAATGATTTAATAAATTCTTTTACTAAAATTTTATTAATTTTCTTAAGTAATTTCTATAGATTTAATTGTTACAATGGTTTTATATTTTTATTTTTATTAGCTTTATGCTTTTGCAATCAAATTATAGGTAAATCCTTTTTAAATTATAATTTTCGATAAAAATACAACAATATAAATATGTTCAAAATAATGTTCTATGATAAAACTGAAAACTGGTTCGAACTTACCTATTTGGATAAGTTTTTACATATTTAATTTTGTTTTTTTTGTTTGTTTTCCTATTAATTAAATTAAAAATTTTATTTTAGGCCAGTACATTTTTTTTTATTGTTGTTCTTTAAATGTATAATTGCATTGAAGCGTTAAAAGAGTAACTAAATCTTTTTGCATTTTTATAGTTAAAAGCAAAGTCGAATTCTTTATGCAAAATTAGCTAAATTTGTTTATTTGTTTTTATTTATTTCTTGATTTTTATTAAATTCACATACACAGGTGTTTTTAATATTAAATAGTATGAATGATAACAATAATTAACAATAATAGTATAAATAAGTATTAACAATATTGATAATAATAAATAAAAAGTATGTTAAAAATATATTCATGTAATTAGATATGTATAAATATACAAATACACAGTGTGCCCAAAAAATAACCGAATTTATTTTTAAATCATACAACATGCAGCGGCATCTATTGAAAATTTGCAGTATTAAAAAGATACATATATCCTCTTTCAAACGCACGTTAATTCATGTAAATCGGATGACAGATGTGAAGTTACAGCCATTTCAATAAAAGAAAAAGTGTGCTAATGTTACAAAACAAAAATGGAACAAAGAGCAAATATAAAATTTTGTGTTAAACTTGAAAAAAAATTCGCTGAGACATACGAATTGATGGAAAAAGTTTATGGTGATGATTGTATAAGTCGTACTCAAGTTTATACGTGGTTTGCGCGATTTAAAAATGGTCGTGAGGATTTAAATGACGACCTAAGGCCAGGTCGTCCAGAAGCTAGTAATCGTGCTGAATTGGTGGAAAAAGTCCGTGAAATCATTGGTATCGATGCAAATTTTACTACGAGAATGTTGGATGAGGAATTAAATACGAGTAAAAACACTATTTGGAGAATTTTAACTGAAGATTTGGGTAAAAGAAAGGTCTGTGCGCGTTTTGTTCCACATTGTTTTGTTCAAACGGATTTCTCTCATCAACCACCCTCCGTATTCGCCTTCTATCACCATGTGACTATTTTCTATTTCCAAAACTGAAAACCAAGATGAAAGGAGCATTTTATGATGATATCCCAGCCATTTTTGTTTTGTAACATTAGCACACTTTTTCTTTTATTGAAATGGCTGTAACTTTCACATCTGTCATCAGATTTACATGAAGGAGGAGGATGAATGTATCTTTTTAAGGCTGTAAATAGATGGCGCTGCATGTTGTATGATTTAAATATAAAGTTCGGTTATTTTTGGGACACACCATGTATTTTGACTGATCCATAATGATAATAATAATAATAATAATAATAACATCAATAATATTATCATTTTTGTATGATTATTTAATTCTTCCTCAATTAAGTTTGTTTAAAAATTATTAATTATTATTTTCTCCTATTTCAATATGGGGCAAATCGCTTATTTATTGTCTTATTTTATGTATTTTATCGTTTAAAAAGTACAACTTGTTCGAATATTATTTTAATTACTGATTTGCATTGAAATTTAAAATAAAACAACTTTCAAATCTGTGAAAATGTATCGGATTTATGGATTTTGTATTTGTTTAGATTTCTCCTATTTTCATTAATAATTTTTGGATTTTGATATCTTTGTTAATTTCAACTAGCTTTATATCTCTTTCAATCTAAAAGTAGTTTTATCAATGAACAAATAAATCTTTAATTATTTTCATTTTATTCAATTTTATCACTAAAGAGATATTGTATTTCGATAATACTCTTATTTTAGTGAGGAGAACAATAAAACGAGTTCGTTTCGATTACTATATATTATTATTTTGAAATGAAAGTGAATTTAAAGAACATAATCGGTAATCAACAATAAAGGAAGAAGGATTATGCATTTCTTTTTATATCTATGGAAATATGAATGTATGAAATTTGTAGAAATTTTATTTGTTTTCTTCTATTATAATTATTATTATTATTATTATTATTATTATTATTATTATTTATCCAAACTTCTTTTCAATTTGTTTAAATATCATTTCATTTATAACAATATTGTAACTTTTTTTTTGTGTTCCGATTTAGTTGTCATTTTTATTATTATTATTTTGTGTTTAGTTTGATTTCCAAAATTTCATATACTATACATATATATATATAAGTAGATAGGGGTGCTCTTATGCAATATACTATGTATATATATATTAGCATATTGGTATTTTATAATAAATTATTCCGAATTTTTATGGATTAATTAATTATTATTATTTTTTAAAAATATTTTGAATTATTTATTATACATACGAGCTTAATGATTTTCATCGTATAGTTTCCACAATCCAATAAATAGTTAATTTTAAATTGCATTGCTTTCATCATTTTAAAATATTATTTATACCGCGATAATGTCATAAAATATGTAATAATAAGCTTATCATCAATTATAAGGAATTTCTTTAGGTTTTTTTATTAATATTATTATTATTAATTTTATTTTAGTTTTGCGTTATTCTTGGACAAAACATGTTTTGCAAAAATTCAGTAATCAGTATATTATTTATCTTTATTAATTTTTACTATAAATAAATATGTATGTATGCATGTATGTATATATGTATTTATGTATATTAATATAAGGTATGTATTTTTGACTATATCGTACTACAGTAATATTCGGCCTAAAAGTTGTTAAATATAAATACAACATGTCTGCACCAGTGGAGATATGTATGTAGCGTGTTTGTTTCTTTTACTATTTATTATAATTATTATTATTATTATTATTATATTATTAATTATTCACTCAATCATTCGTTATAATATATGGTATGTGCTCATTCATTTAGCATTTATCGCCTTATAATGAATATATATGTGTGTATGTGTTTAAGTAAATCTTTATTTGCCCATATTACAAAATTTATAGTAAATTTAGTTTTGTTTGAATTTTTTTCCTTTTTTAATTAAAAAAGAAAGGAGAGAAACATAATTAATTGACATAAGCTAATGTTTATTATATCCTTTAAGAATGGTTATTTGGTTAAGCAGGGGGGAGGGGGGGTTGGAGGGTGGTGGTATAGGTTAATTTCTCAAAGAGATATTGGATAATTTTTGGTTTGAAACAAAAAAATTCCTTAATGTGGCAAAGAGGAGTATCCTTTATATCGAATGATAAATAACTGTTCCGCAGATAATATTGATGCAAAAATAAAAATGTCTACGACCATTGAGTCGTTATTCTATTCTTTGATTTACACCATTTTAATAGATGTTCAAATTCAATCGAATACAAACTTAAATGTAATAGTTAATCGACTGCAATTTATTATTATTATTTAAAGCTTTTACTTTTCTTCTAAATAGTTGAAAACCAAAATGATCGCTTATGCTCTAATTAAATGCATAAATACAATTGTGTATTTGCAAGAATATTTATTTTGGATAGAATCTATTTTGGGAGAAATTCATTTCAATTTAATTATTTTTACTAATTTCACTACTAAATTTTCTTTTTCTATTATTATTATTATTATTATTTTTTTTTTTTAATTTTCATTTATATATTTTATTTTAATTATACTTAAGGCAGCAAAGATTGGGATCACTTTAGCAAAGTCGCAGCTCGTTAGCCGTTTTTTTAGAACGTTTTACATTTATTTATTTTATTTATAATTATTTAATAGTATTTTTCAATAATTATTATATAAATTAATTCTTTTATTAGATTATATGTATATTATTCAATTTAGGAATTTAACTTTTTCTATTTTTGTCACATGCCAATTGGATGATGTTGCTTGTCGTATGGACAACAATTATTATAAATTTGAAAATAAATTATTGAATATATAAAATATGTTTGCATATATTTTTATTATATAAAGCTCGCGTAATTTGTATTGATCAATAGTATAAAAAAAAAATTATTATTAGCAGAATTTTAAATTAATTTCCAATTTTCTAATATATTATTATGCTCTCGTTTAAGAGAAATGGCATATTATATATGCATATATGTTTATATAAACATGAACACATTCTCTCATGGTCAAGGGGACACTAACAACACACTGGAAATGAAATATTTTAAACATAATAATGCGAGCGATAGACTTAAAATATTTTATAATAATCATAATTTTGAGATAGTTTTAGGCGCCATAAGACTACAATTCTTTTGCTATATGTATATGCATATTCATTAATCTATTTACGAATAGTTATATTATTATGAATAGTTTATAAATTTGGGTGATATTCAAACACTCTCCTTTCCTTGTAATAATTTTAATAATACCATTAAACAAATTTCATATTATTATTATTATTATTTCTATAATGATGATGATGATATGATGGTGATGATTGTTATTATTATTATTATTATTATTGTTATTATTATTATAATTAATATCAATTATGTTTTTTTTTTGTATTTTTTTTCAGAGTTAATAATCTGATTTTAAATTTTAATTATATACTTTATTTTTTTTATAGCTCTTATATTAATTAATTCATTATTATTATTATTTATTTATTTATTTATTTAGTTATTTCTATATTATTAATTTAATAATTTTTTTTTCATAATTTTACTTTATATTTTCGCCTTTTGGTAATATATTTAAATCTACATTTTATATATGCTTATGTATACTTATATATATATATATATATATATATATATATATATATATATAAAACAATAATACATTAATGTATTTTCATTATATACATAATCACATATAAATGAATAAATAAATAAATATTTATATTTATATGTGTATATATATATATATATATATATATATATATATATATATATGTATATTTATATATATATGTGTGTGTGTATATATGTATAATAATTTTTCTTTTTTATCATAAAATGGTCGTTTTTATTGTTATTATTATTATTTACTTATTCTGATTTTTACTAAGCTTAAATGATATGTTTTTCAATGAACTTTTTTATTTCTTCCACCTTCTATTATCCTCTTCTTTTATAAATACATGCATATATACTTACATTATTATAAGCATATATTTATATATATATATATATATATATATATATAGTACATATATAGTATTTATTAATTAAATATTTTATGTACATAATAGTTGTATTATTGTGTTATTAATTTTCATAAATCTGATATTTTTCATATCTATTTATATTTGTTTATGCGTATATATGTTCATATATAAATAATATGATAAAAATGAATTATCTAGATAGATAAAATTTTTTTTTAACATAAAAATTAATTCATTATATTAACTAATACTTTTCTATTTATATCGTTTTTAATTTTATTAAAATATTTTATAAAAAAGAAAAATTATGTTTTTTTCTTATTTTCAAAATAAAACCATTACGATTTGGTTTTGTTTTTTAATTCAATCTCTCTATATTTCATATATATATATATTTATAAAGAGTATAATAATTTATTTTGTTTTTAATCAAATAAATTGAAAAAAGAGTTAAAAAAAATCGAAATATTTTTAAATTGAAAACTGAAAAAGTATGTTTTTTTTTTATTTGATGAACCTTGTAACATTTATAGGGTTTCAACAATCAAATTTGTCACAATATTATGACATTTGTACATTTAAAAAATAATTCAATTATCAATAACACACCATATAAATAGTGAAAATAAAATAATAATTTTGGACAAATTACCATTATATCTTTTCCAGAGAAAAGATATAATCTCTTTAGTCGATTTGAGTTCGCTGTCAAAGCGTTATTTTGAGTGCAAATAGTGAAACCGTCACTACTATTTATTTATTTTGTAGTAGATTAGAGTGTCATTGGGGCATGGATTTGGTACAATCGTAACTATGCCATCCATACTTTATGTAAATTGTGTATAAGTATTATCAGTGCAGATATTTGTATGTACTTGCATACAATTTATTTATTAAGAATATGTGTAATAACAATTGAATCTAATATAAAAGCAACAAAAACAACTTGACTTGCTTCAAAAACTTTGTTCTATCTTATCATATTGAAAAAATTTCAAATTTCAATTGTACAAATGGCATATTAACTATAAATAAGAAAATTCTTAGAGTAAATTTTCATCATTTCATTTACGTTAAAAATTTATTTTTTTAATTTACATAAGTAAATTATTTCATTTAATTAGCTGTGAAGAAGGGTCTGGCATTTTTAATTGATTATAAATTACATTTAACTATAATTATATGGCATTAATATAATTAATTTCAATCAGTACTTACTATTTATAAAGCGAAAAATATTTTAAAATCAATTATATTTATATAATTATTATAATGGTAATTATAGTTAAATTATAAAATTATTCTATTTATGTATAAATTAATTAACTAATTGTAATAATTATACTAATTAAAAATTGTCTTTTTCTAAAATTTGGCAATAATCCATTCAATTTTTTTTTATAATAATCATATTATAATACAATATAGTATATGGCCGATTCGGACGAATATATTCTAATATCTTCTATCTCTCATATATAGCAAAATATAGATAAAAACTATATTCTAATAAAATTTGATTAAAAATTATTATATTTTCTTAATTGATTTTTCATCTAAATTATAGTACAATAGATATATTTCTTGTATTACTCGTAATTATAGGCATTTCACCTATTACCTGTTTTATTTGAAATAATTCCAATTTATAAATAACAATTATAATTATAATAATAATAATAATAATAATAATAATAACAATAATAATAATTGTTCTTTTTTTAAGGAAGTATGGTTGTGGAGGGGTGGGGTGGGGATGGGGGGTGGTGTTGTACATCTATCCGATTAGTGATTTAAATCAATAGAAATGTTCGCACAAATATCTGTAATTAATATAAATAATTATTGTCTTAGCATTTAATTGAAAAATACAAATTTCTTGTACGAGTATATTCGTAATTGATAAGAATTATTATTGTTAGAATTAAAATTTATCTATTGCAATTATATTTATGATTAGTACCTTAATTAGAATTATTCATTAGATTTATGTACTTTCATTTTATTTTATAGATAAATATGTGTATTTTTAGATTTTATTAATTAATATATGTATGTATGTATAAATATAATTAAATTTAATAACTTACTTTTTTTTGCTCTTAGATTGTAAACTAATTTTTAACATTATCCTTTCCCTAAATGATTTGTTTCTTTCTTATAGTTTTTTTTTTTACTATCATAATAATGAGTATTGTAAGATTAATATGTCTATAATAATATTTAGAGCCAATATGAAAGAAAGTTTTAAAGAAAATGGTTACTAATGCAAATTATAAAAAAAAATTGATATACAAATATTTATTATATTCATTTTTATTGGAAAAATTCATACATATATCTTTGTGATTGACAAATTCAAAGATATTCAGGCCATTTTGTTATATTCGCTATGCCCTGGTAGGTACTCAATAATGGAAATTTTTGTAGAAAATTTGTTTAAATTTATTTTGTTTTTTGTTTTTTTTTTCAATTTTAGATATAATCAACAAAATAAATTATTGATTGAGATTGCATTCATTTTTTTCCCGAGTATTTGTTGAGAAATATGTGTTGTTTTAAGTAGATTTTTAACATTAATTTTTAAATTTCCAGATTTTCCCTACCATTAAACTCAGTTCATTGTCAATTTGTTCTAATACTTTTTTTTGTTGCAGCAATTTAAATTCTTTTCATATATTTTATTAAAATTAATTAATATATAAATAATTTTCTAATAAAATTAAAATTCCTAAAACGAACATTTTCGAAATATAGTATAAAGTTGATGAAGAGCCGCTGCTGGTGCAAGGTGCCTGAGTTGGAGCTGATGTGGTTTGTGCTATAAGTTTTAAGATGGAGAAGAGAAAATTATTTTTGAATTCTTTTTAAGATTTACAAAAAAATATATATATTAATATTTCATACATGTTGAGATCACCAGCTGTGGTAAGTATTCTTTCCAAAAAGCGCATTGCCTTAAACGTGGACCCCTTCCAATGCTTGTTGTGTTTAATCCTAACTCCATATATTGGCGTCCTTTTGCAGTATGCTTTGGCCATTCTGGGTAATTGGAAGCGGGTGCCGGATTCGGATCTCTGTTAATACAATAATAAAAAATCGCTTTTTAAAGCTCTACAAATAAAATCTTTCTATTATTTACTAAGTTTTTATAATTTATTAATTCTATTAATTCTTATTTGAATCATAATAACTCATTTCTGACATTCATTAAAATAAAGTATGTTCAATTTGAAAATTTCATTTTTACTTTTTAATCAGAAACCTTTAATATTTCATTTATCAAATAGATTAGGTTTACCCGTGTTTGGCAAAATTACTCCAATAGCGCATTATTCGCTTACTAAACTCCTTTTCTTCCTCAGTATAACTGAATTCTGGATTAAGTGGTTCACCAAAAACATAATTAATCTCATCACCGTGCATAACACCGGTCCAATGAGGCCATGGATTGCCACGACTTCGATGAGTATATAAGTACATATAAACAGAATTGCCTTCTTTAGCGTATCTATTCAAAGAAATGAAAGAAAAAAATACAAAATAATATAAGTGAATATACATGTATATAAAAAGGGAACAATTTATTAAATGAATGAATATTTTACCTATGCGCAAATTCATTCACATTACATGTGAAATGATAGTCGCCGACCATTTTATCGAGTGCATCACGATTGCTGTGTGGATTGTCTGGTTCTACCCAATCGGTATATTCAAAAACTATCGCTTGTCTAGCCGGATTATTCACATATGGGTTAAGTTCTTTTACAGCCTGTAAGAAAATAATTAATGTTAGAAAAATTCGGTCGAAAAGCGTACATACAAAATATATTCACCTGGAGAAATTCTTCTCTGGTTACAGTAACACCTTCTTCTTTTCGAAGCAGCTCTGTTAAATAGTATATAATAAAATAATATCCTTCCTCGCTATTGCTACCAGTTAGTATGTCGGTTTTCTTGAAACGGCCATGCGCAAGTGATTTCTGAGGTGTCTCATCTAGGAATGCACCGTCGACAACTGGCACAAAAGGAAATTCGCATATCCCAAGAGTACCCCATTCATTATCAACGAGAGTCCTGGCATCCTTATTACGTAAACATTCTACTGCATCTGAAAGCTTATGGCGATCGTGAGGACAACTGACAGCTTCAGCTAAACGCAGAGCTCTGTAACAATATAATTCGCAAATTCAACGTAACGAATAATACAGAAAATTAATATATCATTGATTTAGACCTTAAAATAGCCTCTTCTCTGGATACCAGAGCCCATGGTGCTGTTGGAGATCCACTCTCAAGAATAGCCCGTTGAAATAAGTCTCGCGACAATGCTGATAATAAATGTAGCGATACCGAAACGGCCCCAGCACTCTCTCCGAACAGTGTTACTCTGTTCGGATCGCCACCAAACCGATGAATATTATCACGAACCCATCTTTACGAATATATTCCAAATCTTAATACAATTCTTAAAATGATCATATTCTGTAATCAATCATACCTTAAAGCCAAATTCTGATCAAATAATCCAGCATTGCCTGGAGCTTCTGGGGTGCCCAGGAACATAAATCCTAAAGAAGCTACTCTGTATTGCATCGATACAATTATAACATTTTCTTCAGACACTAATGTCCTATAGATCATATAAAATAGAAGAATTTTAACGTTTATTTTTTTATTTAGCAGTCAACATTTTTATTAAAGATCTCGCGATTCTGACGGACATTTGTAATTTTACCATACGAATATATTCAGGAATTACTTAAATTTATTATCCATTATAAAGAGTCCTGATTGATCTTTTTTACTAATTAGCACTTTATTTTATATACCAAAATGTTGGTAGGTTTAGATTTATTCTCTCTTTCACAAAAAATGTAAGTAAATAGATAATTATCTAATTTTTCATTACACAGATACTTTTAAAAACACGTTTAAAATGAAAAATTACACACGCAAACTGTCATTTTACAGAGTAATTAAAATTTAACTATGAATATTTTTCTACCTAAAGGTACCGTTCAGAGGTGAAAAAATAAAGTTTAAATAAAAATTGTAATCGTTTCAGTTTGAAGTTGGTATTTATACGTTAGTTTTCCATAATATACGAGTACTCATAGATAATATTCAACTGAAGATCTAACATTAATTTGTCTAATTGTACTTATCCACACAGACATAGGTACACGTATACGTGATGAAATATTAAAACAATTTACCTTCTCTATAAATTGTTTTAATATTATTTAAAGCCTTCTCTTATTTATTTTAATATTAATTTACCTTCTCTTATTCTCTGAAATTATAGATTAATTACACATTAAACTATGGAAAATTTGTGATTTATTCCTAATATACGAGTGTACAGGTAACTTCCGTTATAGACAAGAATATACTAAATGTCAAAAGCTCAATAAATAGGGGGGTAGGGGGTTCATTATTATTCCAAAATTAATTAAGATGCATTTTATTTTAGCAACATTTGCACTGCTTAGGTACCACGACAATTAAAGCCCTTTGGCGACAGTTAGAGGGTATCCTCAAGACCGCTCCGTATTAGACGCAGATGTTCCAGTGTCGCTAAATTGTTCTTTCATCTTTTGTTCTTTCTTCTTTTGCATCCATCTACTCAGGTGGTTTGAAGGTCCGAAAAAGTAGGATAAGGGATAAGGGAATGAAAGTCGCAGAGAAAATAAAGCGGTGAGATGGTGCAGCACACTATCGGCTGTACTATCGTGCCGGCTAATCGCTAAATCGTTCTTTCTTCTTTTGTTAACGGGTCACCAGACCTCGACAGACGCTATTGCATTCATCTGCTCAGGTGGGTTGAAGGTCCGAAACGGTAGGATAAGAGATAGAGGAATGAAAGTCGCAGAGAAAATAAAGCGGTGCGATGGTCCAGCACACTATCGGTAAATCGTTCTTTCTTCTTTTGTTAACGGGTATCAGACCTCGCCAGACGCTATTGCATCCATCTGCTCAGTCAGGTGGTCTAATGGTCTGTCAGTGTCGCTAAATGGCTAGCAACTAGATTCAATTAAAAAAATAATAATTAATGGTTTTTGTTGAATCCTATTTCCCGCTTCCCATTTTCTTAAAACCGGTTGCAAATACGAGTACAATAGTCACATGTGTGATCCTTGGTTGAGTCTAAATACTCGTATGACTAATAAGATTATAAATATAAATAATATATTAAAAATATGCTCTTAGAATTTAAAAAAATATTACAGAAAAATAAAATGATAATTAACTACAAAGAAAATACTCTCCGAATTCGTTTAGAAACAAAAATCATTGATTTCCCCTAAATTGTCCAGGAATAAATAACATTTCGATACCCTGAAGTACCTGAGTAAGCCAAAAAATTTTAAGGACCTTGAATAATTTTATAACTTTTTACACGAGGTCGCTTGTAGAATCTTTTGATAAAACGGAGAATCTGAATGGGATAAAATTGTTCTTTTCTTTACTACAACGTTTCCGATCGTACCAGCCGGGGACAACCAGCCGTGAATAACTCCTTAAATAATAACTGCTGATACTATTAGCAGAACAGACTTGCGCTACTTCTACCGCCTATTGAGAATTATTTGTACTGTAAAATTAAAAAAAATACAATATTTTGTTTACTCTAAACAAATTTTGCTCGAACTAACTTTCAACAATTTTTTCAATTTGCTTTGGTAGAAATTTTTGGGAATATATTAATTTGAAAAACAAAAAAACACAAACGTTCTGGCACGTGATTTAGCGCTGTTAAGCCATCTTGAATTTTTTCCAGCGATCAATCTTCTTTCTATAGGCTAAAATTGAAATGACTTAATTTGATTGCTTAAAAGTCAATAACCAATATTTTAGTTTTAAAAGTCATATTCAAAAGACGAACAAAACTTAGATTAAGGAATACCTGGATAGACCCGTACTTTCGATTTTCGTATATGTATACGCAATTTTCTGTCTGAATTAAAGCAAAGGCGGTGAGAAATCGTACTGCTTGCATATATTTGTATAGATATTTTTATGTAGACATGACGACATCCACTGATATTTAGTTTTCGTAATAGAAATTTTTTGAAAAATCCAATTGTATTTTGGGTTTATTAAATTATTTTGTAAATATCAATGAAATATCAGGCGCCTAAATTTTGTAGACTTTCGGAGAGTTTTAAAACACACCATTCTCCATGAAATGGTAGCATACCGGAAAATGCTTGTATACTTTTGTTTATATTTAGATAATTATCGCGAAGTGAAAGTTTAAATACGGTTTTATTAAATTTTAAATAGTTTACGAACAAGTCAGTATAAATTAATACATTTGCATAAATATTGTAGTTTTATTCTTTACGACACCAAAGAATACGAAGTGTTTCGTGAAAGGTTACTTAGTGCGCTCTTACGAATGTATTCTCCAAAAAAAATTGTACAGAATTTCTATGCAGAGGGCTATCCAGTTCTATTATAATCTAAGGAACAAAATATTAAAGAAAATGTTCCGAAAGGTTGACGTTTTCCAATACAAAATGAAAAAGTCTCGAAACTCTTTTCATCAGCTCATCAAAATTTTCTGAGATACATATAGATTCCTATCTCTTGAAGCCTTACGAACTGAATGTTTCATTCTAGAGGTGATATCTGGTATTTCAATACATATGGCCAAAACCGTATCCTGTCTTTTGAAGTTTTTGTGCTGGTTCTCGTACTTTAACTCGTATGTTATAGTTTATAACCGATTATTATATTATTAAAATTAGAGAATACATTTTTACTAAATTAATTCTCAAAGATATTACCTTTGAGAAAAGTCTTAGTAATCCAAAACACTAAAATTTAAGAGCGAATCCGTTATATTTGGGGGGATTTTCGCAAATTTATAACTGTATAAAGGCAAAATCGTATTATAAAAGAACAGATGTAATATCGAGCTTGTCAGTATTTGTTTCAATTCGAATATTTTCGGTAAGAATTAAGTATGGGTCAAATATTCAAAATGGACGAAATAATTATAAACCGTACAAATGTTTATTATTCATTACAAGAACCTTAAAATGGTGCTTTTTTCTAAATAAAGAATGTTATTGATTACTTCTAATAGAAATACTCGTGAATAGTTTTTTTTTTGTTGCAGTATTATTAATTAACAGAAAGTATACAATTTTTTGTTTATTTGTTTTCATTTTATTTCAACATTTAGTAAAATGTATTACAGTCACGATAAAAATGTATAAAAAGATGCACTAATGTTGGCAAATAGCCAATAAAATATATTCAGAAATACAATTTGCAATTTTGTAAAAACCTATAAACTAGAGTAATGGATGTGTCCTAATTTTGATTCTTTCTTTAATTTATCATCATTGCTAATAAAATTTCCTAATTATATAAATTTTGTTTATAGGACACGAAACTCGAAACGGAGTTTTCTTTCTTTCTTTCTTAAACGAATTTGATAATATCTATAATAAAAAGTGGATGAATTTGAATAAAATACTCATAAATATCTATATAGCATGTTTTTATATAAAATATTTTAGAATTGTGATATTATTTTGAATATCTTTTATAATTTATTTTGATTATTTGAAAGTTTCATTTTAATATACTCTAAGATAAAGAACTATTATTCATAAAAATTATTACTTTATATTATAATAATACTCAAATAGTTGAATTGAACATAAGAGCTACTATCTTTTAATAATAATTTCTATTTGATTATTAAAATAAAAACAAAAAACTAGAATAAAGTTTATGTTTTTTTTTAATGTAAATTACCTGTGATCATAAACATTTAATGTGGCTGTGCCCGAATAGAAGCCGCCACCAAATATCCATAGCATAACTGGTAGGTTTTTTTGACGCGGTTTTGGAACAACAACATTAATATAGAGACAGTCTTCGGAGAGTGGTGTGTTCGGGTTCCACATTGTTGCTCCAGGAAAATCACCAAAGACCGTATCGACTATTTGGACGCATGAATTTGGCTGAGTTGTGGCGTTTATAGTACCGGACCAGCGTTCGGCAGGTCGTGGATGACGAAACCGAAGTGGACCAACTGGCGGTTGCGCGTACGGTATTCCCATCCAAGCATCAACCTTTTTGCCACTTGGAGCAGTCAATGTTAGGCCTCGCACTTTCCCCTTATCAGTTTGTATTACAAGTGGATCATCATCCGGATCGTTATTTGATTCTCGACGATTAAGACCACGTCTTCTTTGATGTTGGTGCTTTTCCGCACCTTCTTCTCGTTCTAATGTTCCCAGTTCAGCATCAACCACACGAACTATTTCACCATGTCCTAAGTACGGAGTGAAAAATGCATCTATTTTTTGTTGTTGTTGTTGTTGTTGAATATAATGCAAAGTTTAAAAAATTTAAATATAATAAGAAAATTGAAAAAAAAATATAACGAAAATTACCATCTTCCTTCGATGATGCTGAGAGCGAGGATGACGAAGACGAAGGCGGAAAATATTTTTGTCCTAATTGAAATTGCGAATTATTGTTCTCAGCTACATGATGCCTGGCGTCTATCAGACGGCCAACCAAGCCTAATATTCCTAATGTGCATATCAGTAAATGACCCACGGTATAAGGGCGTATCGAACTGCCCAAATAATAGTTAATCTCCATTGTGGAGAAATCTATGATAAAAATACAAATGCCTTCGATATCTTTACATTATATTCATAAATAAAACGCATTTTTACCTTATGTCAACATTTATCAGAAGCCGTTAACTTCATATTATTCCACCTAATAACTTTTCAAGATTTGATATTTCGCCTTTTCTTAAAGTCGATAAAAATTTCTGAAAATAAAAATAAATAATATTAAAATTAATAAAGAATGATAAATGTGTATTTGTATTTATTTGATTACAATATTAATAATATTATGGAAAATAATCTGTTACGAGTAATTTACTCTAGGGAAAAAATCAACTAAGCAGCTCATATTGTATAGTATTAAGCATAAAGCGTTATATTGTTCAATTATTTACTTATTATTAAATGGATTTTTAAATAATAGGTCCTGTTTTTAATATGTGCTTACTTGCTAGCACTATAGTCATTATAAATCGATTTAATAGTATGCTTTTTCGACCAGACTTTATTTATTATGTATAATAATTCATATGTTCTTACACAAACCGATATTTCCAAGCAAACAAAACTTGATCTCTCCGATATTTGCTGGTGTTCGGCAGGGCAGTATACTTAGACCCATTCTCTATAATATTTATGCAACAAAGAACTTTAATTTGTCTAGCAAAAGACCCAGCATGCTTCCGAAAATCTTTAATCCCAAATCAAATGCTCCAGAACTGGCTTACCAAGTGGAAAATATAAGTCAACGTGTTCATATAATTTAATGGCGGTGAAATATCACAAGAGACTATAGATCCGGTTCTTAAACATGATCTATGGTATCTTGAGGTATTTAACAATATATATAGATAAGACTTAAAAGACAATACCAGCAACTACTTCGACTCCTAGAAAAACGTTCTGAACTCATCATAAACAGCAAAGTACTTTTATACAATGTTCTACTGAAACCAGTATGCACTTACGGACTAGAACTGTAGGGGCTTTACTAAGCCTTCTAATTCCCGTCGAATCCCTGACGAAAAATACTTGGCATATTTACTCCGTGCTCCCTTTTCTGTTCCCAATAGTGTTATTCAACGTGATCTTAAAGTTCCATGTGTTTGTGATATGACTGTGTCTCATAATAAAAAGCTTTATCTCGTTTTTCAAATCATATCCACTTTGTTTCTCTTCCTTTCCTAAAAACATCTGACCACAAAACTTAAGGCGTTACTGGTCCCGCTGTTTGTTAAAATTTATCTATTTCCCTTTTAGCGTTCCTTTCGTAAAAGGGGTACCACCTTTTTACAAATATTTTAATTACATTTGTATCGGTTGTAAGATCATGTTTTTATCTTCGCTTAGAAGTAACTATTCTTCTACTTATTTTCGTTCAGTTTGGTGCGGTTCCATACTTTCGTCCAGTAGAAGAGACGGCCATTATCTTCATTTCGGGTTTTTGTCTTTGACCCGTGGACGCATCCACTACCGTCTACGGCGGGGCATCCCGCTTGCTGGTTGTCCGGTTACGAATGAATAGGTTCAGGATCTTAGTCCACGTCAGCGGCGTGTACTGGTCCTGAACAGAATATATGAAATTTGGCAACGTCGATGGGATGAGAGTGTGAATGGCAGATGGACGCGCATGTTCATTTCGGTTGTGTGCTTTACATCTGCGTATGGGTTTGAATTTGGTCTGTACCTTGGGTATTTACTCACGGAACATGGCAGTATGAATGGGTTTTTGCACAGACGTGGTCTAGCTGCGGAGGCTAGATGCCCTTGTCGTTGAGTATGGCCGGAGAGTCCCAAGCACCTTTTCATTGAGTATGGCCTGTGCAGGGATTTACGTGACTTAAGTGCATGTGGAATCGTGGTGAATAATGAGGATGAATGCCTTAAAAGATTTGCCGTGGCACTATTTGAGAGGAGAGCGAGAATGGTGCGTGAATGAGTGTGTGAATGACACGCAGGGTGGCTGCAACCGGGTGAAAGACCAAGGTCGATTCTGGTTGTACTTTCGGGTCTTGGCGAACCCGCGTACCTGAACTGGCTTAGCGGTGCCTAGGAATCTACAAGATTCCTGACCGTAGCTCAATGAGGAAGTACAAACCGAAATACTCTTTAAACATAAAGTGGTACCACGGGAATCAGGGTGCCCCATGGTGTGAAAACACACTGTACCCGATTATGGTGAGGCGCCATTTGGCAGCAACGTGGTGGCTGTGGTTAATATCCATATCGCGGGTACGATCTCCGGATCGTGGATGGGAGATAACCGGTAATAACTTTCAATTATCTCGGGCACTGTCACTGCTAATGACAGTAGAGGTTTAGGTAGTCCTCGCCACCAGCAGATGAAGAAGTCAGCTGGTAACTGATTACTAACTGTTAACTACCAGTAATGATAGTGTGTTGATTGAGCGTAACTCAATCGCTATAGTCGTAGGCGACTCATGGTTTTACGTTGAAGACAATTAGGCCACGTTAAATAAAACTTTATAACTGTTGTCTTTGACCAATACGGGTGTTTATCCAAGATTGGTTTTTCTTTTCGAAAGCTGGTCTATTGATATTTCTGTGTTTCTCATGGTCAATGGCTTTTTCAGAGGTTTTTCCGAGATGTGCATCTGACCAACCCTCACAGTAGCATTTGAACGCACGATATCGACTGTGCTACCGATGTTTGTTAAAATACTAACTTTTAACTTATATCCATATACCTAAATAATCCTTCAAATTAATTAATACTATTATCTAAATCTGCTTATTATTATGTTGTAGTTGTAGATATTTTAAAATTGAAAAAAAATCGATTAATTGACATGATTTGAGGATATAGACCCAAAACCTTTTTTTATATTTTGTGTATAATCAGTTGTTTACATAAAAAACAATACGACAATATTTTTGGACCTCAATGTGTTATGATTGAAGATGTTATCCTTTCCAAACTAATTATACTAATGCGGATTAACTGGTCTATAATCACCTGTACGTAAATAGTTTTTGTATCCTGACCTTTTCAATTATTTAAGCAATATTTAAAAAAAAGTATGAGTAAAGTTTACTTTATTAATAATAATAATAATAATAATAAATTAAATTATCTATATGTTGATAATATTAATTATGATGATGTTGAAATTTGTTCCGCAATATTCCTTAAACAGAGAAGAAAAATTTATTATCTTTGGAAGGAGGAAGCATATTGACTGAGAGGTTTTATGCTGAGCTAGACGATAGAAGAATATGTACTGTATAAAATGTACATAAAATTATTTCATGAAAGAAGCTTTTCGTATTTTATTCGTTTTTATGATATAAGGGATGGACTTAAAACCAATGTAAACTATTTTACGCAAAATGGCCGAGAATATGTTTGTTCAGAGAAAACACATTTACTTTTCCCACAATATAATAGTCCATCTGTACACACTCGACATCGTCCTCGGATACATTCATACATAACGAGTACATAAATATACGTATGCACATATGGTCATCATGTTGTTTATTATTTTGTTATTTATGCCTCCAGAAATTATATTGTAGCTGGCACTCTGGCTCTGAAATGCGATGATGGCAAGTGCCGAGTATAAGAGTGCGAATAAGGAATCTTATGTTCGTCCATGGTATTATGTTTGTATTTTCATTTTAATAAATATACATGCATATCCATCTGTACATATATGTATATATTTTGTTAGTTGACTGACTATTTGGAGGTTGTATGTTGATAGATTTACACCCGTACTCATATGTGTCGAATGTGCTTTTGCTCGGGAATCATAGTGTTGACCGAATGTCCCCAAAGGCATTTGAGTTATCCGCATTTGAGTTTAAACATTCGCATATATGTACATTATTGTGTTCACATATAGTATAGAAATATGTACGTATTTTGCAGAGATATGCTGCTGCTAGTACTCGAACTCGTACACAAGCCAATGCAAAATCAGCAGGACAGCAATTGCCGCAGGTATTTTTTTTTTGGAAGAGATACGTACGCAGGTACGTGCTGTTCATAATCCTGTTTAAAGGTTCACTCAATGCAGAAGTTTTGACCTGGTAAGCAAATTAAAAAAAAATTGCAGTAGTGAGTGCTATTGCGACACAAAAATAAGGTAATTTAGTCAATTGTCTGAAGTGCAATACAAAAAAAACGAAAGAAAATAAAAGCCTGAAGTCCATTTCCACTTTGAAATAATAAATGGCATTTTTTTCTGTTTTTTTTTTTACCAGGAACCTATTATAATAATTTGCAATATTTTTTCACATCCACAGTTGGTCAAATTGATCTAATATTTAAATATTATAAGCATAGTGGTTGGGATATAGAGAATTTTTTGTCAAATACATTTCGTAGTGAACATTTTGCCCATATTTGTATGTAAAATTTTTTGGCCAATTCTCGTATTCATTACAAAAGCAAAACACGTATCTAATGGCAAAATTTCTATAGGAATTACGTGAATATTTGAACTAGAAAATATACAGAAACATATGATAAATATTTAAGCAGATACATAACAACTTCTAGAATTTTTTAAAACGGTCACACAACTCGGAAAATTTGGCACCACCGAAAATACTAGATAGTATTGCGGGTATCAATATGTTCGCTTTTCTTATTTCTTTCGTCCTGTTAAAACCTTGCCCCAGTTTCATGAGTTTGTCATTTTTCCCTACCCGTACTTTTTTCAAAAAAATTTACATAGTTTTTGAATCTTTTGTCAAATATTGAGCATGTAATATATTCCAAATACAATATTATTTATTTATTTGTGTGTACACATATATTCTACAAAGTTTTCTTTTCCATTTCTTCAAAACGAAAACTTTCTATTCTTCGATTATACTACTACATAGTACGTGAATATGAATAATTTAAATATTTGAAGATATATAAAATATATTTTTGTTGTTGAATAAACCTATTTTTAATTATATTGTTTTATAGAATTGGATTTTTTTATTTTGATATTTTTAAGCAAACATAAAAACAAATTAAAAAAATTACTGAAAAATCATAAAAAAATCAGTCTTGTTATTAATCCACTATTAAAAGAAAAAACTTTTTGTTTTTCTTTACTTTCATTAAAAATATAATTGCGAAAATATTAATTAATTTACATGAAAAAATGTTGCAACAAAGAAAACTACAAATAATTGTGTATGAATATCGTCATTTTAGGGTTGCTTATCTAGAGCCAGACTTTCATAAACCTGATTTATAAAAACCTTTGCTTCCCAAATTATCCTTTTCACAATCTTAAAAAAAAAGATTATTTCCACAATCTAATCGAAAATATTTTCATCCTTTCTTTCATTTTTCTCTTTTTTTAACTTCCATGCCTCCCTGGATTGGAAACAATGGTTTGAAGTCCGGATTGGAAACAATGGTTTGAAGTCTACAACACTAACTAAGTACAAAAAGGCAAAAACCAATCTACCCATATAGAGGAAAGTTTCCCTTAAATTATTGGATGGATTGGGTAATTTCACACTTCAGTTAACATAGAGAGCTTTAAAGACCGTTCGTGGCTTATCAGTTGACCCGGTTCCCGACCGCATTTGGTATTTGTTTTTGAACAATCAAAATTTTGAAATAATGTTAGGTAACAGATTCTGCTGGTATACTTGGTAATGAGTGCGATTATCAGCTGGCGGGAGATGATCTCCACCGTTCTTTTAACACTTAAATTCGGAATATACTACTTCTATTGACCAAGGAAACTTCTCAGAATTCGAATTGGGCAGTAACCGAACTCATCCTTCATGACCATTCCTGTACTGTTTAACTCATAATTTTTCATATTTTAAATGAATATCAATTAAGCCCAAATTTCTTTTTTAATAGGACTCCTTAAATTGTAAAGCTCCTCGACCCAACAACTATTGGGTTGTTCGGAAAGTAATTTCGTTTAATTATCCTGTTGGAACACTATACTTTGCCTATTGGCCAATTTTTCTTTAAGTGAATTATTCAATTTGTCCAACTTATGACAGTACACATCAGAATTGATCGTTGTGTTATTCGGTAGAAGCTCAAAGTAAACTATTCCTTTGAAATCCCACCAAACAGATAGCATAACCTTTTTTTGATGAATATTGGCTTTCGAAGTGCTTTGAGCCGGTTCATCTTTTCTACTCCAGGATCTTTTGCGCTTAACATTGATGCAGACAACCCATTTCTTGTCCCCAGTGATGGTACGCTTCAAAAATGAATAATTTTCTTGGTGTTTGAGAAGCAAATCACAAACGTCAATGCGACGGCCCAAATTTTTTTTCGTAAGAAGATGAGGAAACCACATGTCGAGCTTTGAGATTAAACCTAACCGTTTCAAATGATCATGAAAGGTCGAATTCAATAAATTTAATTTCTCAGCGATCTCACGAGTTGTTATTCGCCGGTTTGCATCAATTAATGCCTTTATTGTGTCTTTATCAGCTTCAACTGGCCTTCCAGAACTTGGTGCATCTTCGAGGTCAAAATTGCCGGATCGAAATTTTGCAAATAGTTTTGGCACTGGCGCTCACTTAACACATCTTCTCCAAAAACATCGGATAATATTTTTCTTGCTTGAACAGCATTTTTATCTTTTCTATAGTATTTAAAAGACTACCAACTTAAAAGACTACCAACCAAAAACTACTGTGCAGAATCAATCGAATTTTTTCACAAACAAGCCTTGCTATGTGTCAGCTGTCAAGTTGGTTGTGTAAAAATACGATTATGATTATGCGGCTTAAGTGTGAAGTTGGTTGTGTAAAAATACAATTAAATCCTCTGTTGGGAAAAACGAAATTACTTTCCGAACAACCCAATACTTTCCAAAGTCCACTCAACAATTGTCTACAATAATCAAATAAGATCCATAAAATTGAATCACTTCTAATTGTTCCCTTCAACGAACTTTCGATAAGTTTCGTTAAGTAACCTGGCAATGCAAACCCACACGTAACATTTTGCCGGCATATGGCCTCTGGTTCTTGTCTCGAAGATCTTCCATACAAACAAACAACGGATTTTTAGTGACTAACTGACAAGGTCCAATCGAAATAATGAATAACAATGGCTGAACAAATGAATTTCCGAGCAGTTCATTAAATTCATCAATAATTTATGCATATGGAAAAGTTGGTTGGTGTATCGGATAAATTCAGCAATAAAAAAACTCTATTCTTATTCAAAAAATTGCAAGAATTATTTCGTCATAAATTGTTTTAACACAAAATAAATAAAATTTTTTATTGTCATTTTAAAGATAACTTCATAATATCTCTCATACAAGCCCTGATGCCAGAATTTTGATGCCAATTTCTTATCATTAAGTAAGTTTTGCAATGATAAAAAAGATGTTAATCGCTTGGTGCCTGATCCGGACTATAAGGAGGATACATCGGAACTTTCTAACCAAGCTCCCGGAGTTTCTAGCGAGTCACTCACTATAGACGTGTGTGGTCTGCCGTTGTCCTGATGGAACACAACACCTCTCCGGTTGGCTTCTGATCAATCGCTAGCTTCAAACGGTGTAATTGTTGATAGTAGAGGTCCGAATTTAGTGTTTGGCCATATGGAAGCAGCTCATAGTAGATAATTCCTTTCCAGTCCCACCAAATGCACAGCAAAACCTTTTTGGCCGTTAGCCCGGGTTTGGCTACCTTTTAAGCCGCTTCATCGCATAGAATATTATCGTATGTGCTCCATTTCTCATCCCCAGTCACTATCATCCGTTTAAGAAATCAGGCCATTATTAGTACTCGTACTATTTATAAGGTTTAATTTGATGTACCAAAGATTTTCAGCAATTCCCCAATTTTTTTTTTAACAAACTTTATTTTTCCAAATTGAACACATTTAATTCTTGTCACTTTTAATAAAATTGATTAAATCATATTTAGAAAAAACTCCATTTTATAAATATATTTAAAATGATTGAAGATTTTGAATATTAAACTTATACCGGTGAGCGTATACGGTATTTACTTATGTATGTGAAAAAGAAGATTTATCAAACGAATTTGAATAATAATAAATATAATATTCGGAAAAAAAAGGATTTCCATATCTTCTCTTTTGTTGGGTTTGTTCATCTATTTTCATAATTTGGACAGATGGTCTAATCATATACGCTATGCGAAGCTTCGTTCAAAATACGATACTGTGAGGGTAGAAATACTAATGCTTAGTTAACTTATGGGTAGAAACATGCGTAGAGAAATTTCCGTATATAAATATATATATATTTTTTTGAAGGAAAAGAGTAATAGTAGTCGGTTTAAATAACAGAGAATATGAAAAAATTATTCTAAATTGATTGATGTCGTCCGGGACGAGTTGCTATTCATTAAATGTGCTCTGTGCATTGAAAACCGATAGTATGTCCTCGTACTTCGATAAGGACACGTGGCATGAAGTACATATTCCCATGCATACAACAAAAATATTTTTTTTTCTCTTATAAACTGGTGTAATTAAACGTCCCCCCTCCATGGAATTAACGTCAGTATATGCTTTTGGTTGCGTGTGTAATAAATGACAGAGTGATTTGGTTGCAAAATTATATTGTACGATAATTTGAAAATAATTTAAATTGAAATCCTGACAAATACAAGCACTTTAAAATTTTAATCAATTCATAAATTATTGACCATAATTGCATTACAGAATAATTAAACAATAAAATGTATATACATAAAATGGGCAGCACTATTTCATTATATAATCAAATGTATTTAAACGATATGTACTATTGGAAGGATTTTCATTTTAAAATTTCATTAATACTTGTTTGCAAGTAGTGGAAACTTATAAGAAAAATAAAGATAAAAATTGATTTTATCTAAATTTATAAATTGTAATGTTAACAAAAGTGTTTATGGGGGGTTTTATTTTTTTGGTTTTTTTTGGTTACATAACGTTTTTATTTAAATTTATTTCAAAGATTTTTAATATATATTAAACAAGAATTGAAAAGATTTCAAATCCTTTTTTTAATTTGGTATTAAAAATTGTAGTCTATCGACTATGGAAATGCCGCTGAAGATTCGTCGGTTGTCTGCTGGAACAACATGCTTTGAATGGTGATTTTTCAAAGACATTTCTTATTCGAAATGATCAAAATGTACGTATTTATGACTCTGAAAACATATATTTAGTAAGAAGTTTTCCATAGTTCATAATGACTTGTTTAGCTATAAAAAATTGCATGAAAAACTGCCCGAAAAACTGGTGATTCTGCTATAGTCAGTCACGTTTTTTATTGATTTCGAACAAAATTCTCTTCAGCGATGAGGCTCATTTTTCGCTCGGTAGATATGTTAATAACCAAAATTGCATATATGCAGCTCTAAAAACCCATAAGCGATTGTAGAGAAACCAGTGTATTCTCGAAAAATGACTGTCTGGTGGGCATTTAAGTCTAAAGATGTTACTGGGCCGGATTCCTTTAAAAATGAAGAAAGAGAGACTGTTACCGTCAACTCTGAGCGCTATAACCGTATGATAATCGACTTTTTTTTGGCCTAAACTTGAAGATTTTTATCCCAACCATATGAGATTTCAACAAAACGTCTCAACAAGCTACATAAAACGTTAAATTTTGTCTTTATTGTCCGAAAAGTTCAAAGGATGCGCGTAATACCAAGATTTGATAACGTTAATTTGTTTCCAGCATCGTAAAATTTAATGCCGTTTTTATAAGACTTCATAAAAGATCGTGTTTACAAGGACATTTTTTTAAAGGTTTAGACCATTTGGAAACTAACATCCTTTAACTTATAGCCGAATTACAGTCCGAAATTTGTAAAAAAAGTTATCAAAAAAATTCTCCAAAAAGGATTAAATCCTGCAAAAAGTCTCATGGCGACTATTAAAATATTGGTTTGTTCGGAAAGTAATTTCGTTTTTTTGAAAGACGATTTTCTTATAGTGAATTAATATTTTATCTTTCTGGCAGTAAAGATGATTCCACGCTCATAAAATTGTTGTTCTTTGCTGGCAAAAAACTGATCCAAGTGATTTTTGACCTCCTCATTTGAATTAAACGTTTTACCGTCTAAAATTTTTTGTAGAAATCGAAACAAATGATAATCGGATGGTGCTAGGTATGGAGAGTATGGTGGGTGTGGTAGTATATCTCATCCAATGTCTTCAAGCTTTTGCCGAGTGGTCAAACTTGTATGTGGTTTTGCATTATCCTGTTGGAACACTATACCTTTCCTATTGACCAATTCTGGCCTTTTTTCTTTAAGGGAATCATTCACTTTGTCCAACTGAGGACAGTACACATCAGAATTGATCGTTGTGTTATTTAGTAGAAGCTCAAAATAAACGATTTCTTTGAAATCCCACCAAACAAATACCATAACCTTTTTTTGATGAATATTGGCTTTCAAAGTGTTTTGAGCCGGTTCATCTTTTCTACTCTAGGATCTTTTGCGCTTAACATTATTGTAGAAAACCCACAAGTTGTTATTCGCCTGTTTGCATCAATTAATGCCTTTATTGTGTCTTTATCAGCTTCAACTGGCCTTCCAGAACTTGGTGCATTTTCGAGATCAAAATTGCCGGATCGAAATTTTGCAAACCAGTTTTGGCACTGGCGCTCACTTAACACATCTTCTCCATACACATTGGATAATTTTTTTCTTGCTTGAACAGCATTTTTATCTTTTCTATAGTAAAAAAGTAAGATATGCCGAAAATAATGTTTTTCAATTTCCATATTTAAAAGGCTATCAACCAAAAACTGCTATGCAGAATCAATCGCCTTGCTATGTCAGCTGTCAAAATACATATGATTATGCGGCTTATGTATGAAGTTGGTTGTGAAAAAATACAATTAAATCCTCTGTTGGGAAAAAATGAAATTACTTTCCGAACAACCCAATAATATTTTTAAGCAATACAATAAAATAAAAACTACACAAAAATCTAAGTTTTATTTAATTTTACTTTCCGAAGCGCAAATATTTAATTTTACTTTCCGAAGCGCAAATATATAAAAATTTATCCACTAGCAACCCTGTTATTTCTAAGTTTTTGAGATTATCACTAGTACAGTTTTAATAACAATAAATAAATAAATACAAATAAATTACAAATACCACTATTGCCAAAAACCTAAAAAAAACAACGTAATTAATATGAGTGTAATGAAAAATAGTAAAATAATCATAAAAATATTTTTTAGCTCTTCTATTTTGTGTTTTATTTAAGCTTCCTACTAGAATGTATGTTTTTCTATTAACTCGTTGGTATTTTGTTTGTATACAATTTTCCATTTCGTTCTTTTTCTTCCTTTATCTATTCATTTGTAACTATTAAAAGTATTAGTGAAATAACAATTTCGGATGTAATAATTTCACTCAAAATTTCACAATAGTCCACATATAATGTGGACGAAAGCTTTTTTGTGGTCCTTATTCAAGGACAACACAAATAAGTCGTAGTAATAATAATAATAATAATAATCAAGAATTTTTCTTGATTGTTTTTTTTTTATGTTGTTGTTGTTGAAAGCAACGATGGCAAGCAAAATAATAAATAAAAATGAAACCAAAACACTATTATTCATTGTGTCCATCGTTGGGCGCTGCTAAGAGTTTCGATTAATTTTATATTAAATGTCATGAACCCAAATTTTTTATATAACCACTTGCAAGATGATATAATCTAGATTAACAGCTTTTAATGATACACTTTCTGAATCAGATATATTATAATATGTGTGTTTGCGTTTGTAATAGTTACTATATAAATTTTATACCTCGAATGGCATGATAAATAGAAAAATATACTAAAAACACATACTTGCGCCTATCCAAAGCTCTATAGTCAAGTATAAATATAAAGGAACTATCAGAAAAAAATTTATAAATATTGGCGACCCAATTTCTAGTACTACCAATGAGTCCATTTTTCCAAACAGAACATTTTAAGAATATTAAGTTGGTCGCTGCTTGATCGGCTATGAAAGGTTCCAACTCAGATATGTGTATGTTGGTGTTGTTAGCCGATTATTATTATTATCCTTTATTTTTCATTGATATTGAATATGAAAAGAGAACAAATCTATAATCTATATAATATATTGACAGGATATGCTGGTTTTATATGTGAACAATAAAGTATTCTAGTATTAATTGCAATCGATCATTTGATTTTAATATCGATTTAGTTATCTTGAAAAGAAATTCATAAAATCAATAATAATATTATTATTATTATTACTACTACTACTTAACTGAACCGTGACAAAAATGATATTAAATCGAGTGTAAAGATTTATTTATTACTGCAATAATTCTTATTATTTAGAAATCTTTAAAATGTACGAGTTATTTTTAACTCGTACATTTTAAAGATTTCTAAATTATTGCCATTATTTTGTTTTTCTATTTCATTTCTTCTTTTAAAAATCTTTTATTTTTTTTTTGTTTTTCCATAAATTCTAATAGAGTTTTTGATATAATTTTTGTAACAATTTTCAATCACAGAATAATTCATATGAACTTTATAAATGAATAACGATGAAATATCCGAAAATTATGACCGCTTGTACATCTCCCATAAATACTCATATGTTTTAGATGCAGAAGGATAAAAGTATGTAAGGAGTGGAATGAAGGGACTATTTTTTTTATAGATAGCTACTGAGACTTCTGGGCATTATTACCTATAAATTAACTAATCTAGTGTTAATGGTTTTGGTTTAGCATGTAAAGAGAATTAAATGCGATTGGCCTGATTACTTTGGTAAGTAGATTAGTACATACGAGTGTATGAATGTGTAAGATACAATGTATAATTACTTTAAATACCGTAAATTATTGGTTGTATAATTATTATTTAGATTATCAATAATATTGTATATCCGGAATAGACATACATTAAGGTATTAATTAGTAATCATACATTCTCATACCTGTTCGTATGTATGGTGGTGAATGAAATATTAAAATATCCATTTTATAGTTTGGAAAGTATCGTATTGTTATTGAACAGTTGTTAATCATATATACTATTTTCAAATTATTTGTTTGCCATTTTAATTTCTTTTTTAAAAGTTTGCCATTTTAATTTATAGTTTGCCATTTTAATTTCTTTTTTGTAATAAAACTTTTTTCAGCGATTAGATTAATTTCTCGTTCGGTCCATACATCAAAAGCTAAATTGTCTATCATATTTGAAGTTCAAAAAACTACAAACGTGATTAAAGAGAAGCCATTGTATCGGCGAAAATTATACATATTGATATGGAGGTTTTTCTTATATTATCGTAAATTTCGGAACGCTGTGGCTATATGATAACTGACATTTTTTAGCCTGAACGACTTACAACAATATTGTCTTTGTAAAGAGATTTGCCCCTGCCCCCCGTTAAGAAAAAAAGAGAAAAAATAGGAAATCTTAGCTATTTAATCTTTATAAAAATGATGTGATGAGGTAGTTTATCGAAGGTCTTAATAAATTTAAAATCCTATGAAAGACAAACTCTAAGAAGAATATGGTTGGTTGTTGATTTTTAAGGTACGAACCAATGCCGATTAAAAGAAATTTAGGCTTTTACACTGTTTAATGTGCAGCAAATAAATCATCGACTCAAATGACTTCAATATGTAACGTAGACTTCCAATTAATTGGTGGATAATTTGTTAGCTGATTTCTAGAGTTCCATTTATGAGTAGGAATTATGAAAGAATTGTTTCACAAAGCAGAAAATTTACCTCCTTGAGGGTATTTTTTGAGTATATTTTTGATAGCGCAAGATATGGGAAAATTTATCTTGGGCAGATTGAAAGTGATTTACAATAAGAAAAAAACACTCTTCTATAACTTAAAGATCCCTCAAATCCTGTGGTGTATGGATAACCATCAGTTCCTTCCTTTTTAAATAAATAAATTCGATTATCATTATAAAACTTAATCCGATCATTTTCAAAAAAGTCTTCAGGGTGTCGATAATTCTTTCAATTTTTTAAAACCAATTTTAAAGTCTGTATAGACCGAGTAGCCCTTAAGTCTTAAATAAATTTTCCACAGTCTCTTCCTTTTTGGGAGAAAAGGCTGATCTCGTCTATTTCAGTGGTACAAAAGAACTAAACAGGTATAGAAATTTCAGTGCAAAATAAAGAAATATAACCATCGTAATTCATCCATAATAAAATAAGGAAATGTGCTCAAAAACTCCTTTATAATATCTGTCCATAAAAAGAGCTGCTCAAAAAAATTAGGTAAGAAATAGTTAAACTATCTTGTATTCCTAAATTATTTAAGTCGGTAATTTTAATGCACAATTTATTCAACAACCAGCATGGCTTTATGCCTTCTACAATAGATTGACGACAACTAATCTGTTAATGAAGGAGCACATGAATTATTGCAAAAGCGGCGAGAAATCGTTACGCTTGCATACATTTGTGTAGATTTTTTTTATTTTTACTTGCATACATTTGTGTAGAACTGACACCCACTGACATCTAGTTTTCGTAATAGAAATTTATTGAATTCCAAAAGCATTATTTATATTCATTTTTAATTCACTTATTGGAAACAAAAATACAATTTAAACACAATGACAGGTAATTTTTATTTTTTTTACAATATGTTCGGAGAGTTTTAAAACACGCCATTCTCTATGAAAGTGGTAGCATACCGAAATGCTTGAATACTTTTGTTGTTTTTAAGTTTGCTATTTTGACACTTAACGAAAAGTGCAAGTGACAGTGTGATTTTTATCCTTTTTGAAATATTTACGGAAAAGTAAGAATTTATATAAATAGCTATATTGTTGATAACATTTAATAGGAGGTTTTTTAAGTGTTTTATAAAGGGTTGCTGGTAATTCAACGGATTGACGAAGCCGGGAATTTCTTTCTTTCAGTAAATTGACAACTTAATTTTTACTACAGAAATTAACAAAAATTTAGTTTGTGATGTGTTTAAATGGCTTTTAATAATTTATTTGGTCCAAAATGTGGTTAAAAAATGAAAACTTCGTCATTAAATAAATGTTAACAAATGTGAGAAAATAATTCAGTGCCAGCATACGTAAAGTTTTCTTTAAATTGTCTTAAAATATGTAAGACAATGTAAAGAAAATTAAGTGCAGAATTTTGGAATTTATGCTACTCGTAGTTCTTCTATAATCTAAGTTCCTATCAGTCAGAATCTGGCAATGTTTGCACATAGATGGGCATTGTCAGACATACCAATTGATAAGTAATAACACGATTGACAGATTTCATTAAATTTTGACAACCTTCGAATAGCCAGACAATTATCTAATCAGGCAATGTTTGCAAGTTAATATTTGCCGAGCCCACGATTGTCATATAACTGAAAATAAAATATTTGTGCAGTCATTGTTTATGAAAATAATTCTGATGACAACAATAAACGACAACTATAATTCCGTTAAAAATTAATGAATTTCGCCGGGGATCAATAAATTGAAAACGATTGCAACGAATAAAAAGAAACGCCATTTAATCAGTTTATATAATTTATATTTTAAGCCGAATTCAATTTTAGTTCACTTAACCTTATATATGCGGTTATCTTGCCTTTTATTTAGATTTCAACGATTCTGCCACATAGCAAAACAGTGAAATGTGTAGCAGTACTACAATGATAACGACGTGCATTCTCATAAAATTGTCGTTTGCCATTGTTATCCGAATTATTTTCTTACCCATGGATTAAAGAACCCCTGAACATCTTGATATTTTCTCCCATGTCTGCTTTAATATTACTAGCTGTTAATATTTAAAAAAAACGGACCTCGAATTTGAAATTGATCTATAATGAAAATCTTACCAAACTCAACAACTGTTAATACGTTTAGGTACAAAATAATGGAGGCAATGGACTGAAACAGTGTTTTGACAGATGATATTTTAGTGCAAAAAATTCAGTCAATATTGGAAAGTTTTTGAACACTCCTCGGATATAACCTTAAATTAAAGAATACCGGGATAGACCCGTACGTCAGATATTCTGTCTAAATTATTGCAAAAGCGGCTAGAAATCGCAATGCTTGCATAAGTATTTGTAGAAATGAAATTTGTAGATTTTCGGAAAGTTTTAAATAGTTTACGAACAAGTAAGTATAAATTAATACATTCACATGAATAATTTTATTCTTTACGACAGCAAATAGGATGTTTCTATTTTAGAATACGAAGTTTTTCGTGAAAGGTTACTTAATGCGTTCTTACAAATGTATTCTCAAAAAAATTTTTGTAGAATTTTTGCTTAGAAAAAGAAGCGCCATATTGTTTTTGCTTGGCAGTTGACAGTTCATAGTTTTGTTTATGTAGTGTGTTAGTAAAATAAAGCGATTTGAAGGTTCAGCAATAAATAATTATGTGTTGCTGCAATTTTAACTACATTTATTTTTAAACGTAGCAGTATTGACGAGGAGTACAAATTTTATAACTATGGTGTGAATGAACCAAAGGATTTCGTCCTTATTGCGTTAAAGATTTCAGTAAATGAACTATTATTTTAACTTCTCCTTTCTCTTGATAATAATTTGTTTTTACTGTATCTGAGACGAAAGCGAAATGATCGGTGAATGTTTTTCCACCTCTTGCTATAGAGCAAGGATGGAAAATCAATTAAGGGAAGCCTTCATGTTAGTTCGGTAAAAATTCAAATTAAATTTTAAGAAAATTTTTAAATATAATTTTCTAAATTAAGTTTAGCAAAACAACAATCTAGAACACTATTAAAATTAATAAAAGAATCACATATACAATAGGCATACTGTATGTGCTATTTACTATTCATGTAGATTAAATGATCTTTTGAGAAACAAACCAGTATAATATAATACGATGACAAAGTTTGAATATCCACTCCGTCGAACACGTGTATCTGTATGACTATAGCTATAATAATTTTTCATGCTTTAGCTGCACTTTAGTATATGAGTATAAATATTTTTCCATAAAGAATAGAAACTTGCCGAAGGATTTTATTAATTAAGAAAGTTGTGTCCTTACTATTTCGGATACAATACTTTAATTTTCTTTTGTTAACGGTAACAAATAAACCACATCTGTGCAATTATAATTGAGGATGGACTAAAATGGTGTCAATAACGCAAATAACTAACACATGCCAACTTGTTGTTATTCCATTCGAAGTGGATGGTACAAAAAAAATAAAAAAAATAATGCCATACAACCGCACCCATTAATTAAGGATTGTATTTTTCTCCAAAATTAGCAGTATTTTTCATATAGACAAATGGACTAGAAAACTAAATAGGAAATTTATATAATTAGATGGAAAAATCAAAATACACTCATTCAACTAAATATCTTAAATAACTGTGTCGTTAAGGAAAATTCTTTTCAATTCAAAAATAAAAGCTAAATCTGACTTTAGAAATTGAAATTTCATTTAATTTCTTTGCATTTGTTTTGAGAAAAAATTCAAATTTAACTAAAGATAATGGTTCTATGTGAAATTGAAATTAAATGTGATTATTTGTAAAATTATTAAAGAAATTTTTGCCCTTGTCTAAATTTCGAATAATTCTGTTCGTTTTCTCTTTTAAATTTGGATTTTTATAATACTAAATACACGGTAATTGTTCTTTCAATGAAACTGTGAATGTCGTACACGTATAAAATGAAACTATTGCATAACAGCATTAACGTCCTTCAGATGCACAGAAAGGGGAAAATAATGAGATATTCATCGCTGCATGCTTTCAAACCGATTTACTCTACAATAAATTCGTAATTCTGGGCACGAAAACTGCTTAGGAAATCCTTACCATAGAGAAGCATGGTGTCGATGTATCCTGCATACATAGGATACCTTCGGTTAAAGAATAAAAAACTACTTTTTTCATACTTCCCTATAAGTTCACGGAATATTATGTCCTTATGTTAATACCTAGCGGCGATAAATCGAACTGTGTGCAAATTTTGTGTGTAGACTTTTGTCCATAGATATGAATTTTTTGTTGTAGAATTTTTGTCGTATGAAATGAAACTATTGCATAACAGTATTAACATCCTTCAGATGTACAGAATGGGGAAAATAATGAGATATTCCTAGCTGCATGCTTTCAAACCGATTTACTCTCCAATAAATTCGTAATTCTGGGCACGAAAACTGCTTAGGAAATCCTTACCATAGAGAAGCATGGAGTCGGTGTATCCTGCATACATAGCGTACCTTCGGTAAAAGAATAAAAAACTACTTTTGTCATACTTCCCTATAAGTTCACGGAATATTGACATTATGTTAACACCTGGCGGTAATAAATCGAACTGTATGCATATTTTTTGTGTAGAATTTATTCTGTGAATATAATCCCCACTAGCATGTATTTTTCGTAATGGAAATTTTCTAAATTACAAAAGTGTAATTAATTATCTATTTTATGTTACTTATTTTAAAGAAAAATACAATTTAAAAATATTGACAGTCCATTAATTTTGTAGACTTTCGAAAAGTTGCAGAAAGCTATTCTCCATGAAGTGGTAGAATACCGAATATCGAACATATTTAAGTTTCGTTGTTTACATTTTAATTTTATCCAGATATTGAAAATATGAATTTTCAGTTTGTATTTATTTAATATTTAAAAGATATTTTCGAATAAACTTTTTAGTTTTATTCATAAAATAATGTAATTACAAAACAATTTATTATGTGAAAGAAACAGAAAATCTCTTATTTTGTAAATGTGTACGCTTTGGCGAATGAGTTTTTGAATTAGGGAGACTGAATTTTTGTGTAGTGGCCTGTATAAGAGTTCTATAATCTAAGGTAAAAAGTCACAGAGTACGAGTAGCATGGTGTACTTGTATCTTACACATGTAGATCGATAATTGCTTCGTTTGATTTGAACGTCACCAAAGTCATTTTGCTGAACCTGTTTAATATGTCCATCAAAAATACAGTTGAGCACATGCACTTTTCGAAAATAATGTTATCGAAAATATCATTTTTTATAAAAAGTTTATATTTAAATAAATTCCATTAATAATTTATTTTTAAAAAAGTCGTTTGAAATTTTCTAACATGTTTGAACTAAAAGTATTTAATAATGTATTTGATTAAAATTGAAAATAAGCTTTTTATCATATGTTATTCGAAATTTATTTCGAACACGTTTGAAAATTCGAAGGCCTTCCGACATCTAGTGGTGTTATGCAAAACAACTCCATTACCTTTACGGGCACCCGAATAAATACATCTGCAAATTCATAATTTTGATTTCCCATCTTGGATTATAATAGTGTCAGCAATTATAAATTAGTTTTATTTTATTGAAGGACTCCTCCAATCACGGAGTAACCAGATCTAACTTCTACATTCGCTTATACTATTTTCAACATATCCGTACACACTTATCTCCTCTACAAAATATAGAACATATTTGATCTCTTTCCGAATTAAGAAAAAAAACCGATCACATAAACTGTCATATCTGATACGCTAAATCCCTTCATGTTCGTGGTGCTTGACATTACAGAGTACCATGGAGTGATTGTATCTTGCGTATATAAAGTCCGATTAGACGTGCAAAATTCTGGGTACAGCGTTATTAGCAAAGAACAGATGTAAATATTATGCTGGACGCAGAAAAGATGCGCGTCCCAGTAGACTTATTGGCTAACATTTGTCTCCTCGATTACGACGCAGTCATAGTTATTTTGTTGAACCTCTATTACGTGAATATCAAAGAGAAAGATAAAACATAGCAAAAATTACGCAATGCTAGCACAAGCACTTTTCGAAAATAATAATGTTTTTTCGCTAACACATTTTTTCTCCCACCAAATAAAAATACGAAATCTGTTCAAAAAGTATCGCGAATTTTGAATTTCCGCGGGTTACGTATATTCGATTTTCGATTTTTTTTCTGTTGTTATGTTGGTACTCATGTCTCTCACTTATGCCGATAAGTTCGCCAATTTTGGATGTTCAGTTAATTTTTGATAGCTGCTTTGCTTGCACTTGTTTTGGCTCATCTTCGAGAGACATGAGTACCAACATAACGCCACAAAAAAAATCGAAAATCGAATATACGAACCCGCGGAAATTCAAAATTCGCGATACGTTTTGAACAGACCTCGTATATGTATGTGAATAAATGCCTAAATTCTTCTTTATTAATTAAGACTTAGATATGGCCCCTGGCACATGTCTCTGGAACCTTTCACACAAATAAAAAACTATTACAAAATATATGAAATTTCATACAAAAATATAATGTTAGTCATTTTCAAAAAATTTTCTTTATTATATTGTATTTTTACGTTTAGATCACATTCTAATTTTAGTTTATATTGTAACCGTTTTTTAATTTGATAAGAATATACTCTGGATCAGTATGCAATGATAAATTAAACGTTACAAATGTCAACCAAATTTAACGTTGCTAAGGCTAATTGCTTTTTTATTGACAGGAAAATTTGCCATATTTTTTTTAATTAAAATTAATAATATATAGTAATATTTATATTAAAATGTAAATTTATAATTTATTTGGCTACAAGTTAAAAGCACAACGATATTGCATTTATTTATTTTATACTTTCTGTTAAATATTTAAATTTTTTAAAAAACGTTAATACTATAGAAAACTTTTTGTTTATTTTGAAATTTAATTAAATGTAAAATTTTGTGCCTAGCAATCTTTGTTGTTATCTTTTATAACATGAACTCGTGTGTATTTGGAGTACGCGTAAATTTAAAGTTTACCATAATATACGCATACATATTGGTGTAAAGAATGATAAAAAAAAATTAAATAAATATTATTTTATACCAGATTAAGAGAGATACAATCTTTTCTATTTAAGAGCGTTTTTTTTGGAAAATTTTATTGGCTGCACAATTTCTCATTATCAAAATAAGTATTTTCATGCATGAACACCAATTCTTATTTAGATAAAAGACGATTATTCCAGCTGGTTGATAAATTAGAGTAATTTTCAGCTAGCGTAGAAATTCGATTAAGTCGTAAAAAGCGTATTATACTTCGTATGCATACAAGGTGGTAAATACTACAGTAGGTAGAAACGGTGAATAATAAATAATGAAATCAACAGGAAGAACGCAATTATTCGCGTTTTAAGTACGACAACAAAATCATATCGTGATTAAATATATTATAGAAAATTGTAATTAGTAACGCCCGTAGTTCCATCCATAATTCAGTGTTTTGTCCCCTGATTCTGGTTTAGTTTGTTTATCGTAAAATTTCACAAAAATCAATTAATTATTGAATAAACTAATTGAATTAACACTTTTGGCAATTTTCATTTAATTTCGTTGAATTTCGCTAAAAATTCCGCATTTCTTCCATACAATATGGAAGGAATTATTGTTGATTCTCGAAGTTTAATTTTCCCCTTTATTTATCAAAATATTTTTATTATTATAATTGTTGTGATCGTTAATATAATTAAAATCGAAATCTTCATTATAATCATTATTGTTGTCATCATCATAGCCTGCTACTATGATAGCTATCGTTATGAATATTATCTTACTTTGGTCTACTCAATTTCGCTATGATATTATTAGCAGTATTTATTATGAAAATGTGAAATATTAATCAAGAATTTTAAAGCACTCAAGTGACCAATTATGTTGCTTTTAGAACAAACATTCGCTATGCATACAAACAGAAAGGATCCTGCTTCATTCAAGTGGCGTTATTCACACGAATCAACTTTTGGCTATACATGAGCATGCATAAGTTTATCTTCATATTCGAATACCCTCTTATAACAATACATCTTCCTTCATATGTGTATGATAATGAATAAAGAAGATTCTAAATTTATTGTAGGAAATGCACTGAATGCGCAATGGAAAATTATTATTTTATAGCCCAAAGTTGGTCATTCCAGTGACATTTGCACAAATATAATAAGTTTCGTTGCTCTAGAAAGCATCAAATAAATCCTGTAGAATCCGTAAAATCCAAACATTATGAGAATATGTATGCATGCATGCAGACCAAATTGAATTTCATGACCCACTTTAGTTATATTTTTCTAATGATCTTAAACTTTTGTTTCTTTTCATAAAAAAATATTATTATATAAACTATTAATTTCTATTAATAAAAAAAATCTACGGTGTCCAATTTAACAAATTAAATATTTTCTAAATTTGTCTTTGAATAATAGAGCAGCAAAAAATAATATTAAAAATATTCATAAGATTTTTTTTTCAATTATTTCTAGTTGCAATCTGTTAATTTACCAAATTATACAATTTTACGTTGAAATAAGTTCAAAACAAATTTTACAAAAATCATACAATACTAATAACATAGCCAACTTTATCAAAATTTAATTATTTATAATTATAAATAGTACAAAATATGAAATAAAAATATAATTCAACTCAATTTATATTAAAGATGATGATTCTCATTAAATTTATTATAGGGTTTTTTGGATCGATAATGCAGTTTCGCCGTGATTAGCTAGCTAGCAGACCCCATCTGAATTTGAATGGTTTTTCGTATCATTAATTCAAATTGAACTAGATTTAAAATACTGCATATATATTGTATATTGATTTGGACGTTAAATATATATTTAACAGAAATTACGAATTTTATTGATTTAGAAAGCACACATTTCTAAGCAAAATATGTTATTTAAAATATTATGGAATAATTATATTGGGTTGTGCGGAAAGTAATATCGTTTTTTTTTATAAAAATGAAAGATGATTTTCTTATAGTGAATTAATATTTTATTCAATAAAATATTGTCCAGTCTGATCCAGTACCATTTGCCATCTTTCTGGTAGTAGCATGATTCAACGCTCATAAAATTGTTGTTCTTTGCTGGCAAAAAAATGACAAATGATTTTTGACCTCCTCATTTGAATGAAACGTTTTACAGTTTAAAAAATTTTGTAGAGACCGAAACAAATGATAATCGGAAGGTGCTAGGTCCGGAGAGTATGGTGGATGTGGTCGTATATCTCATCCAAACTCTAAAAGCTTTCGCCGAGTGGTCAAACTTGTATGTGGTTTCGCATTACCCGGTTGGAACACTATACCTTTCTTATTGACCAATTCTGGCCTTTTTTCTTTGAGTGAATCATTCAATTTGTCCAACCAATTACAGTACACTTTAGAATTGATCGTTGTGTTGCCTGGTAGAAGCTCAAAATAAACGATTCCTTTGAAATCCCACCAAACAGATAGCATAACCTTTTTTTAATGAATATTGGCTTTCGAAGTGCTTTGAGCCGGTTCATCTTTTCTCCTCCAGGAGCTTTTGTGCTTAATATTATTATAGACAGCCCATTTGTCGTCCCCAGTGATGATACGCTTCAAAAATGGATAATTTTCTTGGTGTTCGAGAAGCAAATCACAAACGTCAATGCGACGGTACACAATTTTTTTCCGTAAGAAGATAAGGAATTCATATGTCGAGCTTTGAGATTAAACCTAGCCGTTTGAAATGATCAAGAAAGGTCGAATTCAATAAATTTAATCTCTCCGCGATCTCACGAGTTGTTATTCGCCAGTTTGCATCAATTAATGCCTTATATTTTTTTTCTTGCTTGAACAGCATTCTCATCTTTTCTATAGTAAAAAAGTAAAATATGCCGAAAATACTGCTTTTCAATTTCCATATTTAAAAGGATATTAACCAAAAACAACTGTGCAGAAACAATCGAATTTTTTTACAAACAAGCCTTGCTAAAGAGTTTTCGAATAAGAGTGATATGATTTCTTTTTTTAAAAAAACACACTAATTGTTAAGGAAATTAAAATTTTTTTAATTAATGTGAAGTACAATCGATACAATAAAGTTCTGAATAAAACGTCATTCAAATGGCCTCCACGACTTCTTTTGCAGGAACGAATTCGATGAACCCAATTTTCGAACACTTTTTCAACTAAATCAAGTCGTATGTCATGAATAGCACGTTCAATATTGACTTCTAAAGCTTCAAGAAAGTCTGGTTTATTGCTAAAGACCAATGACTTCAAATAGAAGAAATAGTCTAATGGTGTTAAATCACAACTTCTTGGAGGCCATTCAATGTCACAATTTCTTGAAATAATCGAATGTCCAAACTTTTCTCGCAATAATTCGGTTGTTGCACGTTCTGTGTGGCACGTAGCCCCGTCTTGTTGGAACCAGATGTTGTCAAGATCAACTTCTTCCAATTTTGGCTATAAAAAGTTGGTTATCATCGATCTATACCGCTCTCCATTGACAGTAACGGTGTTACCAGCTTCATTTCGAAAGAAGTACGGATCGATGATTCCACCAGACCAAAAACCACACCAAACTGTCAATTTAGGGAATGTAATGGGTGCCCATGAATAATTTGTGGATTTTCTTCGCACCAGAATCGACAGTTTTGTTTATTTACCGCACCTATCAGATGAAAGTGAGCCTCTGAAAGCGCACGAAAAATTGCAATTGGAGAATGATTATTTTGATAATAAAATTAAATAATTTGTAAACGTTGTTCTTGCGTATATCTGTCCATGATGAAATTGTAAAACATAAGACAAATGGCCGAAACATCACTTAGAAATCATATCACTCTTATTGGAAAACCCTATATATCAGCTGTGAAAGTACATATGATTATACAGCTTAAGTATGAAGTTGGTTGTGAAAAAACACAATTAAGTCCTCTGTTGGGAAATAACGAAATTACTTTCCGGACAACCCAATATTTCTGCAAAAGTGGTAATTGCTACGTTTTTTGTTTTGTTTTCGAACCCGTTTTTTGTTGTTTTCTACGCAGACTATCTTAAATATTTAAAGCATTTTAAAATTAAAATCTGAAATATGCAAAAAAAACCGTTAAAAATCATCTCAAAATTATCGATTCCTGCAAAAAATCTCGTGACAGTCACTTAAATGATGTTATTTATATTTCATGCTTAATGCCATAATTAAATAGAAATTATATTAAATCAAGAATTTTAAATTTATTTTATTTAACTTTACTTTCCGAAGCATATGGTAAATCCTATAATCCTGTATAGTAAATGTAATAAAATTCTTAAGTTGATATGGAAAAATTTAAAAATTCTTGTCTCTTAACATTTGCAAGGTTTTGCTCAGAAAAATCACAATGAACTAAAACCGGGAGAAAATTTATTCTTTTATATATACTCGTATGTGTTTATGTTTAATAAAAAAAGTATTAGACTCTTTTTGAGTTTTATTAAACGTTTGAAAATAATTGGGGGACGACTACCTTATACTTTAACATTTGATAGGCATTCTTGCTTTGGATAGTCAATATTATTTTCAGGTGCGTGTAAGTCCATAAAATGTTTAAGTAAACTTATGAAAATAATTAATTTCGACATTTATTTTTTATATATTGTATTTATAAGAAGTAAAATATATTGAATTCAATCAATTTACATAGCAAATAAGTACTTACGCACTTATGTAATATTTTTACGATTTATGTGCAAACAAAAAATCTAAATAGAGATAGAGATTTTTCATAAATCTCTGATAAAATCAATTCGAGTTATATTGTATTTATAGTACGCGTAACTGCGTTGACAATAAGTTATACGAGTATTATTGAATGAAGAAAGCTATTACCATATGAGCAAGGAAGGGGAGTTGGGAAATTTTCTTTCTGTTTAATAAAAAAAAAATTATGGTAGCAAAAAAAAATATGACAAAGGACGCCAATAAGAAAAGTAAAAAAAATGAAAATGAAAAGGAAAATAAGTAAAAGTAAATAAAACCAACTCGATTTCGAATTTGATTTTTACCAGCTAAAGGGGATCCTTCTAAAAGTGTCGTTTATTATGTTCACAGCGTTCGAATAAGTTCGAATGTGCTTGTGTATGGGATTGGTTGTGAGCCGCCAATGTTTGGTAATATTCAATACGAGGAGTGCCAAATTGATTTCAGTTACGTAACTTATTGTTTACGAAATATCAAAGTTCTTACGTTAGGACTATTCTGCGAATATAAACACGTTTATATACATACGTATATATCTCTGTCCATACAAAATATTATATTGTATATATATATATATATATTGTACAAATAAGAGCTTACTTACGTGTATAAAATCTCATATGAAGTATGAAGAAGAAAATATTATAGTCCTGTGTGAACCAAGTTTCGTAACTGAACAAAATATTTCGATTTAATACAACATTTGTGAATTATCCAAGCATATAGATGTATAGGCGGTTTTATATAGAGAAGTAATTACATACAAATGTTATATATATGATGATTTTGAGTATATATTTGGATTGGTTGTGGGGGGGGGTTGGGGGTAAAGGGGGTGAGATTCAAAATATACTTGGACATATATATTCAGATATAGGCCAAAACAAAATATACTGCATTTAAAGTAATAGAGTTCTAATCTAATAAATACAAATTTCATCTCCATAAGGACATTCTATACATATGTATATGTAGATAAATTCAAATGAATATTGTTATAAGTATTGAATTTGTTTGCAGAACTGTTGTGTGTTTATTCTTTCAGTTTGGTTATGGTTTTGTGTGAAATATTGAATATTGAACATGGAATTAATGAAACTGGCGCATCGTGTACTTTATTTCTTCAAATAAGATGAACATTGTTGTTTCTGCTCATAACAAAAAACTGAAAAGTTTCTTCGCATACGTATTATGGAAACACACATGGTCGAGAGTGAATACATGCTTGAATCTATATAAGTTTAACTCAATATTTTCCCTCCTTCTGTACTTAGTTGTTCTGAAGTTTAATATTTCACCACTGGTGGAATACTCATAAGAATAAATAAATTACTAACACGACGATGAAACGTATATTTTTTTCCCAACCAAATCGAATCAAATTGTGTATTAAATCTAAAATGAATCTGGGGGGTATTATGCCATATTGCAGCCAACCAAACTTCCACAAGTTGGAGCCTATTGTGGGGAAACTTTTTTTTTTGACAACTGCTGGTATAAAAGTAAAATAGTAAAATCTGATGATATTATGAATATTGATATACACGTATATTCTTGAATATGGTATAAATGGCCAGAATTTTCTGGATGCATTAGACCGGATTTACTCGTACTATGCGAATATGTATAGAAATGTGAATGGTGGCAAAAAGACAAGTAAGTGAGCTTAAATCCACTAAGGTCAAGGTCGAACCTTAGAAATTCGAATTATCGAAATAACTTTAACCGACGAAACGGTGCACCATTAATGCAATTGGAATCATTCCAAAAACAGTAATGGTGAAAAACGAAGCCACAAGGACAAAGGGAAAATGTAAATCATGCAGTAAGAAAACTGTCATTGTAGAAATAAAGAATTCGTATTTGGTTTAGTTGAATACGGTTGTGTCCGATATCAATGGATTTGGATATTGGCGCAGGAGTTTAAACAATACTTTGACGGTAGTATTAAATGCATACATTAAGGTACAGGGACGATTGAAGTGTTCGCACCAATGCCGACGACTATGGAGGCAATGGCAATCGTATAAGGCTACCTTTATAGCCTGACTAAACATCATTTGCTAACCTAAAACGGTTTTACGATATTATGCAGCAAAACACCATAAAGACAGCGATCATGTATATACGAATGTATCCACGGTTTTTATTGGAGCGTGTCAACCGGTAATAGTCACCGGTTTTCACCTTCCAATCACAAGGCAGTTAGTTAAATTTCATTTTTGTTTCTTTTTTTTTTGGTATCCGTTTTTTTATTTTTATCAACAATGGAATTTCTTACAAAATGTTTAACAGTTAAAGTACTGTACTATGGTACTGAGTATTCATTAAAAACAACGAAAATAGATAAATGTCAATCGTTAAGTATTAAGTCCTTGCCATTCTTTTTTCGAATATAAAAATACGAAATTAATTTCGTACATAAATAATATTATTTCAATTAAATTTATAGCCTGAACTGGTTTTATTTGAATTATTTTATTTTATATTATCAAACTCGTATAGAATATAGGCGGTCTATTCAAAAAGTATCGGGAATTTCGAATGTCCGCGGGTTACGTGTATTCGATTTTCGATTTTTTTTTGGCGTTATGTTGATACTCATGTCTCTCACTTATTCCGATAAGTTCGGCCATTTTTTGTTCAGTTAATTTTTGACAGCTGGTTTCCTTGCACGTGTTTTGGCTCGTCTTCGATTTTTGCCCATTCCAAAAAATGGATCAAAGAATCTGTTTCGGGAACAAGAAAAAGTCACATGGAGCCAAATCTGGAGAATACGGTGGCTGCGTCATTATTATTGTGTTGTTTTCGGGCAAAAATTTGCGCACAAGCAACGATGCGTGAGCAGGGGCGTTATCATGGTGCAAAAGTCAATTTTTGTTCTTTCACAAATCCGGGCGTTTCTGGCTGATTGCTTCACGAAACTTGCGCGTAACTTCGCGCAACTTACGCAGGTAATATTCCTTATTGACCGTTCTACTCTGTGGCAAGAACTCATTATGCACCACGCCCCTGCAATCGAAGAAAACTGTAAGCAAAACCTGCACATTCGACCGAACTTCGCGCGCTTTTTTCGGTCTTGGCTCGTGCGGCAACTTCCATTGGGATGATTGAGCTTTGGTTCCTACGTCATAATCATAAACCCATGATTCGTCACCAGTTATGACCCTCTGTGGCAAATTTGGGTCGTCGCGGACAGAGTCCAACAGCTCCTTAGAAATGTTAATGCGATGCTGTTTTTGTTCGAAAAAGGGCGAAAGTCGAAGACGAGCCAAAACACGTGCAAGTAAAGCAGCTGTCAAAAATTAACTGAACATTCAAAATTGCCAAACTTATCACGATAAGTGAGAGACATGAGTACCAACATAACGCCATACAAATTCGAAATTCCCGATACTTTTTGAACAGACCTCGTATATAGAATAAAATTGTGTTTTTTTTTGAACGTACATCATAATTTGACAGTTTCAATTATTGAAAATTATATTATAGTATGGATTATAAAGGGCAAATTAATTTTATTTGGTTTTATAAATATAAATGTATACTTGCAAAAGAAAATGTAATTCAAATTTGTTAATGAATAATTATTTAAAAGGAAAAATGGGTTTTCTTATAAAATATAATAATTTATTGTGTAGTTTTTTTCCTACTTTTTAATTTTAAATATTATCTTTGTATATTTATCTAAAACGCTGATAAAATCAAAACTATTAATATAATATTGAAACAAAAAAGAATTTACAATTAAAAAAAAAACTAGATTGGCAACGGAAACTATTACACCAAACAAAATATTCTTATCAACCTCATTAATATTAATATTTGTTATATTTTTATGTATTAGAAAATTATTAATTAGAAAATTTATTGACAAAATTATGAAAATCTGGCACAAATAGACAGAAAATCTTTTTTCACCAAATATTCATAGAATTAAATTTATTCCTGATGATTAAATTCTTCAAAATTATCAAGAAGCTAAAAATTAAGAGAAAAAATTGCAAGTGATCAGAATTAATAGTTGAATTGTATTAGCGCCTGTTTATCTGCAATTTGTCTATTGATTATTTTGAAATTATTCAGAAGACGATGACGCCATCTTGTTGTTGGTTAAGTTCTTGTCATTGTTTAACTTTTTGAATTTTTTTTTGCAAATTTTAACTTTAGGACTTTTGAAAAATTTGAAAATTACGGCTATGTATCAATAATACAGTAAGAATTATCTGGGGCAATTGAGATGGTTATATTGGGTGTATAGGGAAGTTCTGTCGTTTTTGAACACTTGCACTTGTATGCGTTGTCGATTCTTAGCGAGAATTCTGATTCGACTGAAATCGATTTAAACCGTTAGATTACTGCATGACTGATGGTTTATGCACATTTATTCTATTTTGGTCAGTTTTTTTAAACTTGTAAAACAGTCAACATGTGTGAAGAAAAAGTGCACTTATGACATTGTAAATTGTATGAGTTCCAATAAGGGAACAACGCGATGGAGGCAAAAACAACTTGTGTGGCGTGTTTGGAGAAGATGCAGTAACAGCTCGAACATGCCAGAGATGGTTTGCGAAATTTCGTTCGGGTCATTTTTTTTTAAAGATGAAGCCAGATCAGGAAGGCCATCAGATGTCAATGACGAAGTGCTACGCAGTATGATCAGGACAAATCCCATGTTAAATTTCACAGAAGTGCCCTTCAAGCTTGGAATTCATCAGATTACTACTTTGGAGTACATTAAAAGGCTTTCAATACGTTCTTCAAATCTTGCTCGTTACAAAAGTGAACCGTTTTTGGACCGCTTGGTGACTGGTCATGAAAAGTGGATAGTTTATAAACATGTGGTAAGAAAATGAGAATATGTTTACAAAAGGGAGATACCACCGACCACATCCAAAGGTGGCGTGCATCAAAAGAAAGTTATTGTCCACTATGAGTTGCTGAAAGAAAATTATACGGTCGATGCTGATCTTTACTGTTCGCAACTTGATGTTTTTAGAATAAAGAAATTCAACGTAAACGTCCATATTTGGCCAACAGAAAGAGTGTAATTCTTCATCATGACTATGCTAGACTGCACGTGGCAAGAAAAACCATACAAAAAATTGCAGAGTTGGGTTGGGAAAGTCTATCTCAGCCAGCATATTTTCCAGATATTGACTATCATCTGTTTAGGTCGCTGCAAAACTTTCTTGATGGAAATGAATATGTAAATTATAAGGGTGTCCAAATGTCAGTGGAAGAATATTTTGCATCCAAAAATGAAGACTCCTTTTCCAGGGGATTGGATAAGCTGCCAGAACGCTGGCAGACAGTTGTAACTAATAAAGGAAAATATAATTTTAGAATAAAAAGTGAAAACAAAAATTTAGTTTTGTCTTTAGAAAAAAAAACGACAGAACTTTCCCTTTCACCCAATAGAATGTATTCTGATATCCGGTAGCGATATGAGTACATTATTGAAAAGAATAGTAGATATTTTAGTCAAACAAAAAAAAAATCCACAAAACAAATTTTTATTAAATGTAAATGGACTTTCTTCAATAGATAATTATGATTATATCTGCAATCTTATTATAGCAGCTTCTTAATACTAGATAGGATACCATTCCAAATAACCATTGCAGATAAAAAGAGGGTTTATTTTCATTTTTGTATGGAAAAAACGTTCACAACAAAAAGAAAGTTGAATTCTTTTTTTCGGTAAGTATTTTATGAAGAAAACAAAAGAAAGTATAAAAATCCAATATTCTAAAGAAAATAATTTTTCGTCGAATAACAATGAATATTTGCCTTATAATCGCGATCATCGGAACGAAAAAATAATAAATTTCCCAAACAATATGCATAAAAGAAGGCTTGTATCGTGTCCTTATGCTCCCCATCTATGTGTACTAATATATTTCGGATACTGTTTATTAGAGCAGATACTTGCACACGGAGAACCCGAGTGTCATCTATTTTATTATTGTCGTAATGAACTCTGTACGAACGAAGAAGAAGAAGAAAAAAATATGTGTATGAATAGATACACGCTTCAAAAAAAAAAAAAAAAAAATCGATTTTTCATCCAATGTTCACAAATTCCAGCATTAATAAAACAAGATATATTTTATGTTCAATACATAATTCAAGTCGTATTTAGGCAACTTTTTTGCCAATAAACATTTTTACTTTCCTATAAAATTGTTGACATAACGCCCAGCCATAATACGAGAGTATGCTACTTTGTTCATCGTATTCGCATGTCGTAAAAATTGAATTGGCAAAAATTGTAATATGGCCCACTTCCGATATCATATAAACGGCTATGCGAAATAATACGATACTGAACAGGAGATAATTTCATTTTACTGCATATGGTGAGTTTTAATCTCTTAAGGACTAAAGAGTTTATAAAATGTATTGGAAATTTTCTAAAAAAAAAAAGAAAAAAAATTTAAATCATTCAAGATAATAATTAGCCAATTATATAATAATCACTTTGATCATATTGAAGTAATTTTATTAGCAGGACGCTAGCTTTCCATTTATCATATGATAAGATTTGTTCATATGGGTTCTAGTTCTGTTATTTAAAAAGAAAATACCTCATAAAGAAACGATCAAATTGAATAGTAAAATTTATCATTACCAAATGATGATGGTCTAAAAATTATTTCAAAATTTGTGCTTTTTACTAAAATATCCGAAAGTTATTATTAGATAAGGAAAGTATTATTTTCTTTATTGGGTTGTGCAGAAAGTAATTTCACGGTTTTAGTTCATTGTGATTTAAATATTGTACAATAATTGGTTTTTCTGAGCAAAACCTTGCAAATGTTAAGAGACAAGAATTTTGAAATTTTTCTATGTCAACTTACGAATTTTATTACATTTACTATACAGGATTATAGGATTTATGCTTCAGAAAGTAAGGTTAAATAAAATAAATTTAAAATTCTTGATTTAATATAATTTCTATTTAATTATTGCATTAAGCATGAAATATAAATAACAACATTCAAGTGATTGTCAGGAGATTTTTTGCAGGAGTCGATAATTTTGAGATGATTTTTGACGATTTTTTTGGCATATTTCAGATGTTAATTTTAAAATACTTTAAATATTTAAGATAGTCTGCTAAGATAATACTTTAAATATTTAAGATAAACAACAAAAAACGTGTTCGAAAAAAAAAGTAGCAATTACCACTTTTGCAGAAATATTGGGTTGTCCGGAAAGTAATTTCGTTGTTTCCCGACAGAGGACTTAATTGTATTTTTTCACAACCAACTTCCCACTTAAGCTGCATAATCATATGTTTTTTGACAGTTGACATAGCAAGGCTTGCTTGTGAAAAAATTCGATTGATTCTGCACAAAAGTTTTGGATTGATAATCTTTTAAATATGGAAAATGAAAAACAGCATTTTCGGCTTATTTACTTTTTTACTATAGAGAAAGTAAAAATGCTTTTCAAGCAAGAAAAAAATTATCCGATGTGTATGGAGAAGATGTGTTAATTTTGATCTCGAAGATGCACCACGTTCTGCAAGGCCAGTTGAAGCTGATAAAGATACAATTAAGGTATTAATTGATGCAAACCAGCGAATAGCAACTCGTAAGATTGCTGAGAGATTAAATGTATCGAATTCGACAATTAATGATCATTTGAAATGGCTAGATTTAATCTTAAAGCTCAACATATGGGTTCCTCTTCTTTTACGGAAAAAAATTTGTGTCGTCGCATTGACGTTTGTGATTTGCTCTTCAAACGCCAAGAAAATGATCCATTTTGTAAGCGTATTATCACTGGGGACGATAAATGGGTTGTCTATAATAATATTAAGCGCAAAAGATCCTGGAGGAGAAAAGATGAACCGGCTCAAAGCACTTCGAAAGCCAATATTCATCAAAAAAAGATTATGCTATCTGTTTAATGGGATTTCAAAGGAATCGTTTACTTTGAGCTTCTACCGAGCAACACAACGATCAATTCTGAAGTGTACTGTCATCAGTTGGACAAATTGAAAGATTCACTTAAAGAAAAACTCCAGAATTACTCAATAGGAAAGGTATAGTGTTCCAACAGGATAATATAAACAAAATTTCTTTCCGAACAACCCAATAGATGATTTTAGTGGAAAATAAGTCTTAGTTGTCCAATTTTTGGTCATTATTTTCAATTAATCTCCTCAACCATCCAAGTACGTTTTAACATCCTCTATACAGACTGTAAAAAAATTAATTTCTTTAAAAAAAATCATAAATTAACCTAAAAGTAAGAAGAAAAATTAATTATTTCCAACTTAAGTCATAAGAGCGACATCTATTATCGTGAAGTAAAGTAACTAACGAACGTACACGTTTTGTCAAATTACACCACAATAGTAAGATTGTATTCTCATATCGATAATTGTGCGAATTTTAATTTGATTTAAAAATTAAATGAAAATTGTAGATACTTGTAGTCATAATATGGTATTTGTAGATTATCTTAAATTTGATTATATGGTAAAATTCTAAATTATGAATTGACAATACTAACAATTTGTCTTAACGACTAAAAGTTTCAATTTCAAATGAATAATTTTCTATACAAATAAAAACCTATAATTTATACATAAAATTAACTTTTTAATTATAATAATTTTTTTCACTTTAATTTTTCATTAAAAATTATTATTCAAGTTATGAGTGGTTAATTGAATTTCTTTTTAAATACAAAACTAAAAATTCTATTTAAATTTTCATATTATTTTAATGTTTGTTCATAGTTGAAAAATATTTTTGATCTTTTAAACAAAACTACTTTATAATTGTAACGAATTTATCTTCAATGTATATTTAAATTTTACAAGATTGTAAAAGAACTGAAAATGTTTTTATTTAAGATTTTCACTATATATGAGTATATCTGGTTTATTTCCAGATTGTGCTAGTAAAGTGACTTACAGAAGAAGGAGAAAAAAATTGCTGTAGGACAGACGTTTATTGCAAAAGCGAATAGTTTACTTGCTGATGGAAAATTTATCGTTTTTTATAGTTTTTTCTTTTTTTAGAACGATTCAGGTTGTGTATAAAAAATATGGTATATACTCGTACACTGGCATAGACTAGTACTGCTCTAGCAGTAAGACGATGTTAAAGATTGACAATAATTCAAGTGAAGTGAATTTCCAATAAGCCATGACTCTGGTCTTTTTCCATATATTTTTTATTTAAATTATTTATTTTTTTTGAACTTTTTCCCATTATTACTTTTGTTGCATTTTTTTTTATTTTCATCATAAAGCAGTGCACCTTCAATTCTGTAAAATCGTATATATTTTTTATTCTAGATGACTTGCTGATAACTTATCAGCAAGTCATCTATACAATATGTGTTTATTTGGTATAGTAACAATAGGTATGAAAAATAATTGTGTAAACCTACAGGAAACTAGATAGAGCATCCTCCATTAAGGCACAAAAAAAAATCCTCTATGCAAACAAAACAAATCTATCAGCAAATATGGATTTTTGTGATTAACGAAAATTTTCTAACTATCATCACACATTCTACAGTTTATGTTACGAAATAAATTGGAAAAAATCACCTATACACAGTTATATATATATATATGTATATAAAAATATATAGATAAGAATGGAAAAATGAAAATGAAGCGAAGTCGTATTGGAGAAATTAATAAAAATTAAGGAAAAAATTGAAATTAAATACATGCCGAGCTTTATCAACACAGTCGAATTACTCTTCTATATTTATAATTAACCTTCTATAAATTGTGTATGTATTATAGAATAAATGTACGGAAACATCTATAAACATGTATATCTAGAATACTACGATTCTATGAATAATAAATAAATAACACAATTTTGATAAAGTTTTCATCTCGTTTCACATTGGCACAGTCCCGTCCATATGCACGCACATTCATTCATATACAAAAAGGACTCGTTCCAAATTACCAATCTACATTAACTGCATATAATATTGTATGTAGACTTTTAGTATAAATATATATATATTACATCCGCTTTTATTTTTGTACATCTTCCGTTGTTGTGTACGATACGAGCGCAAGTAAACTCTCGCGACAGAATGTAATTATGACCTTTAAGAGGCGATGCCGAAATGTCTATTTTCTGGCACTGAAATTTTTATTTAAATAATTAAGAACAGAGCCCAAAACACAAATGGATACTTATACGTTTATCTCTCATTACTAATTAAGGAAATGGAATTAAATTTAATTAAAATTCCCAAGTCAATTTGCAGTAGCACCTATTTGCCTACTTTTTTTTAAATGTTGACATTAAATAATAAATCTTTGTGTATTAACAAATGTCCAAGAAGGAGGCCGAGGGGAAAGACAGCGAATAAAGTAATACATGCAAATATCTAAAATAATATACGAATTTTAATTACAAAATTAAGTGCACATATAATATAAATAAAATAGATATTCCTATACGAGTGTTTGTTATGTACTATTGGGGATATTAAGTGAAGAGAATTCGAGCTGATTACATAGTCAACAGGAGTTGAGAAAATAACGAGTTTCTTTCTGTTCATCTATAACTTATGGAGGAAATTAGTAAAAATTGAATTATGTGAATTTAAAAGAGCTTAGTTAAGAAAATTGCGAGCAGTAGGGGGCTATGGAGCTTTTTGAAAAATTATTTTTCGGATCAATCAAATTTTAATACATGTATCAGAGTGTTACGTTAAATTTGATGTTTTGGTGTAAGCATTTTGGTTAGATGCGTGCGCCACTGGTGGGTGCTGTTAAAAAGTTGTAAATGGCTTACAGGTCTTACCCAATGAATGATAACAAGTCAACTTTGACATATTCGTATTTAAAATAATTTTTCGGAAAGTACACCAATTCTCCGCACATTATTTTTCCCTTTACATTGGCTGTTTTCCATAATCAAAATGATCCCAAAACTTAGCAAACCCAAAAACCTTCCTCCTTCCCATTTTATCTAAAATCCTTGAAAAATAAATCCTACAACGTTTCTATGCTGTTATTAAAACCGAAAGTGTGATTTCTCAGCATCAATTTGGATTTCGAACTGAGCATACCACTATCCAGCGGTGTCATCGCGTAGTCGCTTATATAGCGTGCTCGTTAGAGCAAAAGGAATGCTGCCTAGGATGGGAATTGAATTTCAACAGTTCATTTCTAATTAATAGAACATAAAAACTGAGAAATTGCTATTCGAAAAGGGAGTCGATTACGCTTCTCTGGGGACTGACACGCATAGCTTGTACGCTGAACATAACCTAGAATTATGTTAAATAGGAATCACTTGCAATCGAATTAAACGATCTAACCGCTGGGGAATCTTGGAATTTAGCAGATTATTGATCGAGGATTTCTAACTTGAAGGGCTTTAATCTTGTTTAGAGTGTAGCTCGTTAGAGCGAAAGGAATACTGCCCAGGCGTATTTTTTGACATTTCGCATGCTTTCGACCGTGCATGGCATGCTGGATTACTTCTAAGATCCAATCGGTCAGATTGATGTTTTCAGGTAGCTGACAATATTGAGTATTCTGACATTTATCCTATCTCCGCCGGTGTTTGTCAGGGAAGTATCCTAAGTCCAATCATTTACAATAAACAGTATTCAAGTAAGGAGCCCTTACTTGAATATAAAAAGAAGTGAACTTAACGGTGTCCCTCACGAACATATCCTAAGACCAATCTCCGCCGGTGTACCTCAGGGAAGAATCCTACGTCCGATCCTTTGCAATATTTATACTAGTGATATTTTTTGCCACAACACTATCCTAACCGCAACATATACAGACGATACAGCCTTCCTTACAGACGGCAAAGATCCTTCCGAAGCCATAAATATCTTTCAAAACCAAATCCATCGCTGAGATGTCTCTCTAGATATTTGTCTCTCCGAGGTTTTTTTTTTTAAATTTTAAGTTTTTTTAGTCATCCCCAAAGTTCACTGTTCAATAACTCCAATAGTATCTGATTGAACTGGTCCTACCTTCTAGGGTGTATTCCTATTTGGTTCTATCTATTCCTTTGATTGTTCCTTCAATTTCGAAGTGTAATGATGAATCCATTTATGATCGTCGGTGAATAATTATTATATTTACCTTAAAAGTGTTTAAGCATTGCTCTAAGAATCTTACCCGCATTGGTTTTTGATTGGACGTTAACAAACGTGGCACCTATTTTGCCGATAACTTTCTGAGTCCTAAGGACTCGTTTAAAATTTTCAAAGCAGTAGCTATCTTGCGTATTTTAATTCTTCGGTTAGAAGTTAATCATTTTTTTTTTGGTATCTTCTGTTTTTAGTTGATAACAATTGCAAAAATTATATTTTTCTCATTTGGGTATGGGAACGAGGTGCAGATAATACTGCTCAAAGGATCAGATATTGCTCATCTGATAGCATGTAGGGAACATATGGTGGAGTTCTTTCACCAGGCGATGACAATCGTTTTCACACCCCTGCAACATGATCAGCTTTCGGCCTGCTATGGCTAAGTCGCGTCACGTAGCATGCTGTTAACTGATTTGGCAAAAGGCCGTAGTTTAAGTTCGGTGAGTGTGAAGTTTGTCTAGAGCTGCCATAATACGCAGTTCATAATTTTGGCACTACCTACGCTTGAACTCCAAAACCTAAACCAACTAGTCCCAGAAAAGCCTGATAAACATCTTGATATTTTCTCCCTTATCTGCTTTAATATTACTAGCTGTTAATATTTAAAAAAACGGACATCGAATTTGAAATTTATCTATAATGAAAATTTTACCAAACTCAACAAATGTCAATACGTTTACGTACAAAAATAATGGCTGCAATGTGTTGAAACATTGTTTTGACAGATCATATTTTAGTGCAAAAACTTCTGTGAATAATGGAAACTTTTTGTACGTATCAGACGTACGGGCCTATCCAGATATTTTTTAATCTAAGGATATGCAATTTTCTGGCTTAATTATTGCAAAATTGCACTCAATAATAAATATCAGATTTTCGTATATGTGCTTGTCCTAAAATTTTCCTATAAATGTGTCTTAAAATTTATTAGTCGATTTTAACTAAAATTGGAGAGGGTTCATTGCAGGGAGGTGTTCTTACAGCAGATTTTCCGTACGTCCGATTTTCTCTCTGACTTACTGCAAAAGCGGCGAGAAATCGTAACGCTTGGATAAATTTGTGTAGATTTTTTTTATGCAGACCAGTTTTCGTAATAGAAATTTTTTGAATTCCAAAATTATAATTTATTTTAACCCAAAGACAGGTAATTTTTATATTCTGTACAATTTTTTGATATGAAATGAAATTGTATTTGAGGTTTACTAAATTATTTTATAAATATCATTTAAATATCAAGCGCCTCAATTTTGTAGACTTTCGGAGAGTTTTAAAATACGCTATTCTCCATGAAAGTGGTCGCAGCATACCGAAATGCTTGCATACTTTTGTTATTTTTAAAGTTGTGATTTTGACACTTATCGGAAAGTGCAAGTGAAAGTATGCTTTTTATCTTTTTTAAAGTATTTACGGTATTTATATAAATATTTATATTGTTGATAACATTAAATAGAAAGTTTTTATTTCAGGATATAAAGTGTTTTATAAAGGGTTGCTGGTAATTCAATGGAATGAGGATGGTTTATAAACTAAAAATTTAGTTTATAATGTGTTTAAATGGCTTTTAATGATTTATTTGGCTTTTAATGACACAAATGTGATGTTGACAGTTCAATGTTTACCAGAAAATAGTTCAGTGCCAGCGTACGTAAAGTGTGTATAAGAAAATGTTAACAGAATTTTTGTGAAGGCGCCTATCTTCAGTTCTTCTATAATCTAAGGATATATGGTAAAAATCTAACAAAAGAAGAACCGAATAATAGGCAGAAGTTTTCAATTTTTTTAATAATCTGCATTATATTTTAACAAAACCAACAAAAAGATGCCAATTTAGTGTATAAAATGTCATTAAGAGAATATTCTTTGTGACTTCCGCAACAGTACATATCAACAACTGATCAACTTAAATGATTATTGCATATTTAAACATTTATAAACAAATCATAATATATTTATGTATATTCTAATATCATTTTCGATATATTATATTACTTATGCACACACTCTATTATTCTTCGTTACAAGATATGTTTGGAATATAAAAGATATTTTAAAAAAAAATGGCATGCATTGGTTTTTAGGGTCTTTATTTTTATATCCATATCGTTTCTATATTTGATATTTGGTTTTTTCATTTTAAACCAAACCAACTTGATTCAGAGATTCGATTTTAACATTAGTGCCCCTGGCTCTTCAAATGGACATCCCTATCGTATTTTTCCTGTTCATTGAATAGCCTTTGTGAACTGAACTATTAAAGAATTTACAAAGCCTGAACGCTCGATTCCATCAATCAGTTTATTTGAGTTTCAGTCTCTATTCATCTGTAAGTAATGGCAACAACAAAAAAAAAAAATTCAAGAAAAAAATGAATAAATCAAATTGTTTTCCAATAGATGGCATAGTTGTTGGTGTATAGTGTTAGGTTGCCTCGTATGCTAGCTGGGAGCGCATTTGAGCTCAAAAGTTAAATGTCAAACGTTTGTGCTTCGACAATGAATTAAAGGACGAAACGAAGTCGATCAATTGATGAGGAACAGGAAAGCCACCATCATCCTAGATCTATTTTTATCATTTCCAAATACGAATGTAAGTAAGTACGAGTCTTTCTCCCATTTGTGTATACTTATTTCCTTGGTCATGTACAACTAGGATATCTGGGGGACTACGTAAGAGTATTAGAAACATTTCACTTCGATTAACCTAGATCTCCCCATTTATTGTATCTTTTGTATTTACAATTTGGAATGGCAAAGTAACTCACTGAGTGCACAGCAGGATCATTTATCAGTGATAAAGTAGGGCAAGCATTTTGTCTATTATTTCCGTTTTAAATATTTGATATACGAGAATATGTATGCATGTAAGTAGTTTGTGTATTGACATTAAATATTCTATTTCAATAGAGAGAAAACCTTTCCATTCTAATGGAGAGTTAATTTTTTCTCAACATAAATTCAAGGAATTTTTCTAAAAAAAAACTGTAACACTTAATTGACAAATGCTATTTATTTATATCTGTTTCATATAAAAGAGTAGTTAATAATTGTTCAGTTTTGTTTTAAAGTTTTTTTTTACCGTTGCTTCTGTCCCATTTTAATTAACAAATAAAGCATTCGGTAATAAAAATTTAAAAATATCTTTTAATTCCTATTCCATTGCATAGATAAAATTGAAAATGATAATTTAAAACATGCGCCATGACCTCAGTTTGCGCCGTTAATTGGGACAAGAAAAATAGGTTTCTTTATATTTTTTTAAATAATTGGCTGTATTTGGATAAAAATTGCATGCTTTGTTGAGAAGCACTGGTGGTTTGGAAGTTGAAATGACAAAGAAAGTCATCCAGCTGAATAGCACTGTCGAGCGAGAATGGCAGCCCGCGAAAAAACTAGAAAATTATGTATTTTGCATACGTCGAGTGTTCAAAAACGGAAAATACCGTTGGATCGATCAGTTTCTTCTGAAGTCATCGACGAGGTGGATATATGGTTGGATCTCTGATCTTGGTTTAAGAAAGTAAAATAAAAATATTTTAAAGCATTTTTACAAATAATATTATTAATAATAATAAAAACAGTATGTACACATACACACACGCACAGATGACACACAAATAATCATAATAATAATAATAATAATAATAATAATAGTAAAATTTACTTAAATAGAAAATGTAATTAAAATATTCCGTTAAATTATTATATATAGAGCATGTCCCAAACACCATGCAAGATTTGAATTTTGCGCCATTTGTGCGGTAAGGTGTTGTCAACGAGAATAAAAGACAGCATGACAGCGGACAGTTCAGAGTTATTAAAAATAGAGCGCTACATGAAAGAACAACGCGTTTTCATTGTTGAGCAATATTTTAAAAATAATGAAGATTTGGCAGTTATTGTTTGTAATTTTCGTTGAAAATTGGTCGAAATGATGATTTAACTTCATTAACTGTGAAGAGATTAATTAAAATATTCTCTCGAAAGATTTACATTTTCATGTTTACAAAGTTCAAATGACTCAAGAACTGAAACCTACTGACCACGCACAGCGAATGGAGCTCATTTAATGGAATATGGAACAACCACAAGTGGATGCTGATTTTTCGAACAAAATCATATTCTGCGATGAGGCTCATTTTAATCTTGATGGCTTGGTTAATCGATAAAGTTGTCGCATTTGGGGTTCAGAAAATCCACGAGTGATTGTTGAGACATAAATGGATTCACAACGTGTTACTATTTGGTGTGGATTTTGGGCTGGAGGCATCTTCTTCGAAAATGCATCTGGTCAGGCAATAACAGTTAATGGTGCTCGCTATGATTACATGAAAATCCAGCTTTTTATGCCTAAATTGCAAGATATGTGTATGGATATAGACGACACATGGTTTAAACAAGACGATGCCATATGCCATACAGTCCGAAAAACAATTCAATCAAAATTATTTATTACTTGAATTTTGGGTAAACTTTTATAATTCAAGATGATATTTTTCTTATGTTTAAAATTTTCCATTTTACACAATGCCTTAAGCTAATAGAAAATTTCTACAAAATGATGCGGATTTTTTGAACAAATTTTCTTTAGCGATGAGACTTATTTCTCGCTTAGTGGATACATCAATGAGCAAAATTGCCGTAAATGGGGTTCTGAAAACCCATCAATGAATGTAGCAATACCATTGTATCCGCGAAAAGTGACGAAAATGTCTGCATTTTCCGCAGGTGTCATTGGCTACTATTTTTTTTTAAATGAAGAAGGAGGGACTTTTATCGTCAATTCTGACGACTTTTTTTGACCGATTTTAATCTGGTTTCAACTAGATATCCCCACAAGACGCACAACACGACAATATACTAATGCAATTTTTTAATAAATTTTCAAAAAGTCTTCTTTGGGGAAATTATTTTTAAATTAAAGGAATTTTTTTGGCGTGGTATCCACAAATTGCCCGAGAGATGGGGAAAATGTGTAGCTAGCGAGTGCAAGTACTTTTAATAAATTTGTTTTGCTTTCTATGAAAAAAACATGTGTTTTTTCTGACTAAAAAACAACGGATTTAAGCTTATACCCTTTTTAATATTTACTATTATTAAAATTGTTAATATTTAAAAAAATGATGAAGAAAAGACGACGGAAATTATTTTTATTAATTTAAGGTAAGTTTTCTGACTCGAAGGAGGTGATGTCCGTTCACTCAATCATAAATTGATCGAAGAATTTGTCATAAAAAAATTCTTTGGTGTCTCATAAACGAAATACAATCATGAACGAGCAGATACCCAAAATGAATTTAATATGATGCTGGCACGTGCTGGGAATTGAATTTCAACAGTCCATTCCTAATTAATAGAACATAAAAACTGAGAAATTGCTATTCGAAAAGGGAGTCGATTATGCTTCTCCGGGGACTGATACGCATAACTTGTACGCTGAACATAACCTTGAATTATGTTAAATAGGAACGACTGGCAATCGAATTAAACGATCTAACCGCTGGGGAATCTTGGTTTTTAGCAGATCATTGATCGAGGATTTCTAATTTGAAGAAGGGCTTTAATCTTGTTTATAGTGTAGCACGAGTTTAACAACAATACGCTAGCTTCCACGTCAAAAGGATTTCTCTTAAAATAATAACATTATTACTCCCCCAACATATTTACATAAATAAGCAGTAACAATAGGGATGTACACTGACCACGAAAAATGTGTAAACGTTAGTGAGCTGGAATTCGACATCCATCTATCGGATTGGGCACCCCCGCAATTATCTGTTCGGACTCGATGTCGTTATAACTATTGGTCGTTGTGTCCACCAGTCGGCATACCCATTCCCAACATAAATTTCACAATTGCACCAAAACCAATTACGCTACACGCAAAGTAACGAGTACGTTTACTAACTTTTTATTCAAATACAAAAAATTCCGAAGTGCGTGTATTTCGATCATAAGCAGAACGATTTCTATTTGTTTCCTTATAAATTTATCTCCGTTTACGAGTGTGAGCATATGGGATGGTCCTTGCTGATGTCTATTGGTACATTTGATGTTTGCCTATATCGGCATACGGAATGTATTGTCTGTCGGTTGAAAAGCTCTCCAATAAAGCCTACACACTGCTTCGACTATTCGGCTTCCCTCGAAATGAATAGGACCGGGGCAATATGTGTCCTGTAAACGTTCGATGATAGACATCGAACCGAGAAATTATTGTATCCTCTGTGCAAATATTGCGTATATTTCGGACATTCTCGATGAGCTATAATAATGGTATCCTCGTATTGGGACCAAAACGATCAGGCATATATTTACGAGACTGTTTATACTTTGTTTTGAATGTCGTTTCCTTTTGTATAGCTATAAAAACACTAGTCCGAGTAGGTCAAGAAAAAAATGACCACCACAAATTACTTTCCCTTACAATGGAATGGAAAATAAAATGAAAATAAATAAATTCGTTGAGAAATTTATGTTTTCTTTTGATGGATAAGTTCTGCCCGTGTACGTATGATGTACCCACAATCGGCTATCTATACACACATTCGTTCATAGAGAAATGTATATATTAAGAGGTAATTTTTACAAAATTTTATTACTTGAAAGAAAATATATCAGCAAAAAAAAAAACAAAAAAAAAAACAAAAAAGAAACTTAGGCGAACAATAATAGTCACTTGAGAGCATTTGTATTAGTCAATAATAAATTCGTCAAGTAGTGTGATTGGTTTTATTTCTATTTTATTACTAATAGATAATTAAGAAGTAAGTAATAATAATTGTAATTTTAATAGATACTAAAGAATTTTCAACAAAATAATTTGTGAAACATGAAAAATTATTTGTTAACTTGAAAACTATTAAGTACAAACAGTTTATCAAGAGATTTTGAAGCACTTGCTGGAGTTGCGCAAGGTAGCCATATTGGTCCATTACTTTTCATTCTTGCCATTGATGATATTGTTAAAAATAATTAATTAATCTTTGACGATTATGTAAAAATTGCAAATTCCAATGATGCAATTCTCATTAAGGAGTATTTAAACTTATTTAATAATTGCTGCGCTTCAAATGGGCGCTAGTGTTGAATTTAGATAAATGTGAAGTGATGACATTTTCCAGATGCCTCCATCAAACTATGGAGTACGAACAGAATAAGGACTTAAATCGTCTGAACACGATGTTATTTTGCATACTTCTTTTTTTACTATTGTACATTTGCTACTACTTTACAGGCTGGCTGCGGTGCTTCATTTTGTAATTGTTTCTATGCCTATTGGCTTCCTGCGCAGCTTTTTTTAAAAGTTTGATTTCGGCTCATCCAGCACACATTTTCTCATTGATTCTATCTTCTGATAGGATCTATAACGTATCTTTTCGCACGTGTTTATTAAGAGATTTTGAAGCACTTGTTGGTGTTCCGCAGGGTAGTCATCTTGGCCCATTACTTTTCATTCTTGCCATTGATGATATTGTAAAAATAATTAATTAATCTTTGCCGATGATATAAAATTGCAAATTTCAATGATGCAATTCTCATTCAGGGGGATTTAAAGTTATTTAATAATTGCTGCGCTTCAAATGGGCGCTAGTGTTGAATTTAGATAAATGTAAAGTGATGACAACTTTTCTCTTACAACTTTTCGGGATCTCCAATTAAACGTGCACAAACTGCAACTGACTTTGGGATTTAACTGGATAAGAAACTTGAATTTATTCCTCACATGAACGAGATCGTTGCTAAAGGTAGTGCCGGTTTAGGCTTTATAAAGCGTCGGTGGAGAGAATTTTTCTGTGTTGGTACCTCGGTGCACTTATATTGTTCCTTAGTTAGACCTATTCTTGCTGTAGTTTGGTCGCCCTTTAACAGTTCTCATATTAAGCGTATAGAATCGGTTTGCCATTAGAGGATTTTCATTAGCTTAGACATCCTCCTCATACATATTGGGTCAATTTGCTTCAAATATCTACACCGATTTAATTTTCATTCACCAACTTTTAAATTTAAAAAACTTGAAGCTCTTCGAAGAAAATTTTGTTTTCTCTCCATAACCTTTTTTCTTACATGTTTTTGGGGTACTTTGTTTAACGTTCTGTGAATTTTACTATTTTCTTAAGTCTTTTTTTTCTTTTATTATACTTGCATGTCTTGCATGTGAATATTTTCCTGTATTTGCTAGAATTGCTTCCCAGTATTTCTTGGGATATTCCTTAGCATTTTTTGTTGAAAGTTGTGCGCATCGAGTTGAAGCTTAAATTCAAATTCAAATTTAAATAGTAGCGAACTTGTATAGTAAAAGCGTAGCAAGCAGTGACATAATTTCTAGCATCGCAGCGACCATGGTACGAGGGTCGTTCAATAAGTCCTTAGAAAATCCAAGAAATTGCACTCGTAGTGTAAAAAGATTTTTTTTTTTGTAAGTAGCATTATCGACAAGAAAGTTGATTTTCAGCTCGATCCATAGCGTAGGTCAATTTCTATCGTCGATTAAAGTTAACGACATTTATTTGTGCATAACAATGGAAAAAAGCGAGTTTAGGGCTGTCATCAAACATCTCCATTTGAAAGGCTTAAGCCCGAAAGCAATCAAAGCCGAGTTGGATGCAGTTCATGGCACATCTGCACCTGTGTTTGCGACGGTTTACAATTGGGTGAATGAATTTAAACGTGGCCGTTCATCCACAAAAGATGAACATCGTCCAGGACGCCCAGTTGAGGTGTCTACTCCTGAAATCATCGACAAAATCCACGATCTGATTTTGAACGATCGGCGAATTAAAGTGCGCGAATTAGTTGAGGCCACGGGCATATCACAAGGTACAGTCGCTTCAATTTTGCATGAAAAATTGTCTGTGAAAAAAATTTCGGCAAGATGGGTGCCGCGTTTGCTCTCAGAGGAGAATAAGCGCAATCGTGTAGTGGACTCTGAGGCTATGTTGGCACTCTTTCATCGCAATCCTGCCGGATTCCTTCGTCGATATGTCACTGTGGACAAAACCTGGATACACTACTACACTCCAGAAACGAAGAGACAGTCATCACAGTGGATTTTCAAGGGTGAACGGGCTCCGAAGAAGGCAAAAACTGTGCCATCGGCCGGCAAGGTGATGGCCACGGTCTTTTGGGATTCGCAGGGCATCATTTTCATCGACTACTTGGAAAAAGGAAAAACAACAACAGGAGCGTATTACGCGTCGTTATTGCAACGGTTGAGCGAGGAAATCAAAGAGAAACGCCCCCATCTGAAGAAGAAAAAAATCCTCTTGCATCAGGACAATGCGCGTGTGCACACCTGCGCTGTTTCCATGGCCAAAATTGTGGAATTGAGAATGGAATTGTTGCAGCATCCCGCTTATTCACCAGATTTGGCCCCGAGTGACTATTTTCTTTTCCCCAATCTGAAGAAATGGCTTGGCGGACGACGGTTCACTTCCAACGAGGACGTCATTGCTCAAATGGATGAGTATTTTGCAGAACTTCCGAAATCCTATTTTTTGGACGGGATAAAAATTTTGGAAAAACGGAGACTATGTTTTTTAAAAGGAGATTATGTTGAAAAATAAAAATTTTTTTCCATCTTTTTCTAAGGACTTATTGAACGACCCTCGTAGCAAGCAAGCAAAGAAGTATGAAAATAGAGTTAGTTTTTTTGGATGCCATTCTTGTTAAACTATTCCTAGTCATACCATATTTTGAAGTTCACTGTAGTTACTTTGTATTGTCCATAGATACCCAACTATTCAGTTGCCTGCTAATTGAATTTTCACTCCAAAGCCTAATTGGGTTTTCTCGTCAATTTCCACCATTTTTATTGGAAGGCGATTGTTCTGCCATCTGCAGCCACTAACTAATTCAAGCCCGTATTCATCATCAAAATAGATTTATAACAATTCAAATTGTATATTTTATGAATTAGGAAAGGGTTCTCGTAAGATTAGTACAACATACGTCAAAGTTCTTATGATAGCTCTCAATATGAGAATGTATACTTTTTCCTGTTCTGATCTTCTATGATCTTAAGAAAAAACTTTTTTAATTGCAACTATCCAACAATCTAATATGATCCAAAATTAGTTCGAATTTTATGGAGCAGAGTTAGATATATTTAGTTAAATTTGTTTAATTTAGCACAGAAATGCCACTTTATATACATTTTTTTGTCGACAAGAATCCTCCAAATGCTCATAATACGACTAATCCTCATCCACAAACAAGCCATTCGCATTTTTCATAGTGAATTAATTAGATTCGTTTCTCTTTAATGAAGTCTCTTTCAGTGTGTTCGTTATTAACGCGATTCTCTGTGCAAAAACAAAAACGAAGGCACATCATATTAAGGGTATTATTGGAAGATGGGAAAAAAAATTGCCAAAGCAAACAGCTCCGACCATTCGAGATTGCTCTAAGCATATCCTGATGAGATGGCAGAGAACGGCCATTTGTGTACGTTAGCAATTATCGAGCCATTTGCCAGGATACGGTACTCGTGCATGCACATTGCTTAGAGCATTTGAATTTTCTGCTCTAAATAAGTAGAAAAGAATCGCATGGCTTGCGTACGAGTATAGTTTATTATCTTGTTTGGAATTTGTTGAAAAATTGCGAATGCAACTTGCTTAGAACTCTAGGCCTGCACTAGTTTAAGATGCAGGACTTAGTCTTAAAATTAGAATGATTTAATCTGTTTTCTGTTGCTTCTGTTTGTCTTGTTAGAGTAGCGTAAATGGAATGTGCCTCCACTTCTCCACTTCTACATATATTTGTATGTATATGTATAAGGGCATAAGCGAATGGCATATATACGACTATACATATATGGATAGGCATCAATTCATCTTTTGACGATGTTCCGAAATGACGATGACAAAAAGGAAAAGGACTCAAATAATGAATACTCCATTTTTACGGACAATTCCGTTGCGACATTTTAATTGCTTTACGAGCTAAATATACCTTTGAGAATAAGGATTAGACGTCGATGTCTATCAGGCTAATTAAAATAGCCTTAACAAAGGCACAAGTGGGCCTCCTGTAGTTGAAGAGAACAATAAAATGTCGAATGAATGGCAATCAACTGAATCAGAACTGAAAGATTTCCTTCATAATCCAAGCAATTATGAATGAAACTTTTATAAAACACAATGTCAAAACTCAACTCAAATGACTCTACACTATATAATGACTATTGTATTATTTTAATTTATTGCAAATAATCCGGAGTTATTGAAGAGTTTAGTTTTATTTTATTTTTTTATCTGTGAAATCCCAAAGAAAATTAAAAATATTCTGTTTGGAAGTAGATTAAAATGCATTCAAATGAATTTACAATAGAATTTTCGTTAAAATCGTTTTGATTGTTTTTTTAAACACAATTTACGACGAGCGACTGAAAAAATACTGTACAAAATTTTTAAAATTTTCACAATCTTATGGGAATAGCGACGCAAGCAAATTGCTGTTCATTCGCTGATTAACATAAATCTCTTATTTCTTATTTGATGTATTTTTCATAGTATATGTGGATGGTTACAAATATTGCTGTTATAGATTATTTTATAAAATAAAAAAAATAATATTTTTTTGCTTTGAATAACTCAAGTTGGTTTTAATAAAATTATTCAAATAATAAACTCATTATTTATCTATATTATTCAGAGTGATTAAGAATTTAATACATTTTTTAATTTTTATTGTATTAAAATTATTGAACGCACTAGACTATAAGATAATGCAAATAATTTGGACAGAGTTCAGACATTAATTTATTAATAATAAAAAATATTATCCAATAAACGATAACTAATTATATGAAAGCTTCTCAAATTATTTGCTAATTCGTTATTGTCTTCAATATATGTACATACTATCATAGTGAGAATCTAAAATACACCATAAGTATTGAACTTAGGTGAAAACGATATTTTAGGTTAAAAAAAATTGATTCCGTCAGGGTTCGTATATTGACTAAATACGTTTCGGTATAAACCGCCGAAGGCAGATGTGATGAGCAGATGATGAGCTGAAAATTAGCTGTCAAAATTTTTAAAATGGCCGCAATTTTACCGAAGCGCAGGACAATTTCAAACGGCGAGGCAAACGAATTACGTATAATCTCGAATTTTTTAAATATCGTTTGATAGGTCAGCATTGTTGAAATTTAAATCAAATGCAACTTAAAAATTCCATTAAACATAACAAAACTGATCACGTGACATTCATTTACTCGTTGATTTTTTACCGGTAAATTTCTTGAACCCTTTCCAGTAGCTGAACAAAAAAAATGTTCATATACAATACATTTTGCTCTTCATTGTGAATGATACCCGTCTATAAACGTTACCGGCAGTATAAAACAGCAATTTCATTATTTAGAACTAGTATAACTTGTCAAACTTTCTACATAACTTGAAATTCAAATAAATACGAGACTAGAAAAAAAGATACTCACTCACATTCGAAGCCTACAATTAAGAGCAAATTACAGCACTTTATCTATAGTGGACCTTAGAACTGGAACTCTGGAGTTCTACAAAAGTTCTCCAACTACCATCGTATACGATCCATTCAGTCAAAAATTGTGAATGCTGCTTATTATGTTCGTAATAATGTCGCAAATCTTGTTATAAAAAGTTTTATGAGCGATTAATTGATCACTTCAATTTCCTTGTAAGCGAATTTTCCTTAGTGGTCACAAGACGTTTTAAGCAAATCAAAGTTTAGCTCAATTAAGTTCCAATAGTGAAAGTAAATTTCATTTTTGCTTGCATTAGTTCAAAATATTAAATTAATTAATAATAAAAATACAATTATAATTTAATAAAAAACAACATGAATTTTAGCTATTAACTAAGCAGATCATTTTCGATGAGTAGGAAATTTGTAAGTTAGTTTTTTATCTTATTGGTTTTCGTAGGTTCACTTGTTACCATAAAAACATGAACCAAAAATTCCATTTTCGATATTAATCTTTTCTGGTTTTAAGTTCATTTCTAGTAACAATTATACTGAAATGTAAATTTTTAGCACTGCGACAACTCTGACCATTTGACGACAACTAAAGATCTCAACTGCGGTATGCCCTTCAATATCAATTTTGTAGACATTAAGGCTTAGCGCGATCTGGTAACAAGCGAGATAAGTAAAGTTGTGATTTTTGTAGTACGTCACGAAAAATGGAACAGCGAAATTTAAAGTAATGGTGTGCCATCATATTTTTTGTTACGCTTAGTGAATTGGCTCGAGTTTAATTTATGAAAAGCATGGGGAACATTGCTTCTTAAAAGCATAAGTTGTTCGGTGGAAAAAAGAATTTTTGGAGAGTCGAAAAGCAGTGGGAATGGCTTTCAACATCGTAACAGGAAAAAAATTGCAATAAGGGTGGGGTTTTCAAAGCTCCTTGAAAGGCTCAGAAATAGAGTGTTTTTTGCATCAGGGAGGACATTTTTTTGCCTAAGACATATGACTTTGATTTGTTCCTTAGGATAAAAAAAAACAATTAAAAGGACGTTATTTTGGTGGTACTACCGTAAATATTCAAAGGAGTGTAACCAAGAAGAAGCTAAACACAATTTCAGTTAAAGCCTTTGCACCTCTACTACTATAAAAAGTTGAAATACGATCTATAGTTGCCTAATAGAACTACTTTGAAGAGGATAATATTAATGTATAAAATTAAAATAAAATCAGAAATTTATAATAGGGAACAGGGAATTTTATACTTTACAAACTGCTATATAAACACTATAAGTTTAGAATATTTATACTCATAATAAACGCAGGCAAGTCTTAAATATAAAAAAAAAAAAAAACAAAAGCCAAAGCAAAAAGATCAACAACTTTTAAAAAATCTCTAATCAAAAAAAGGGAATATTTACTTTGAAAGGAAAATAATCGAGAAAAAAAACTCACAAGTACACGAGCATATAAGAAAATTTTGAATAATTTTTCCATAATTTCCAATTTGAATGGCTTGGTACTTAACATAATAAAACTAATTTGAAAAGTTTTGAAAATTTTCTTCTATTTTGTTGATAAGTCTCCTTTTTTCGCAACTAACAAAAAACAAAAACGAAATACCTTTAAAAATAATCCGGTTAGTTTGCTAAAAAAATGTTTTATTTACATACGAATACGAGCGTATAGTTAAAAGTTGTTACGCTGTAAACTATTTAAACTGAAACTTATACTAATTAGGAAAAGTTTTTTTCTCTCCATTATATGGCAAAAAGAGAAGCTTTAATTCAAATTTAAAGTTTATACTCAAGTTTGCCATTATGCTACTACAATAATTATGTAAGCATCAACATTACGATCCCATTAAAAGCTCAATTGCTCTTGATTTTATTACAAATATTGAAAAATGTGCGCGCTTGACTTTTTTCTTTTTTTTTGCATACAACAAATTCGTTACTTTTTTTTATATATAATTTTATTATAAGAATCCATAAGAAGGGTTTTTTCTCTTTTTCATTTTAATATAAAATTTCTATACCTACTGAATAAAATTATCATCAGCAACTTTATTTGTACAACTTCAATAGATAATTATTTTATAGGCATATTGGAATTGAATTGATTTCTACTTGCACAAATCAGGATTGAATAGAAGTTTTCGTTATTCCTGGATTTGTATAGTCACGACTTCTGCTAGAGCGAAGTATGTGTGAAAATTAGCTAATTTTAAAAGGATTTTATGTGAAAAAAAGGTCGGATGAACCGAAATGCAAAGCTAGCTTTTTTTTTCATTATATCTATGGGATTCAGAGGATTTCTTTTTATACTGAAAATTTAACTAAATGATAGTAGATATATTTTATGGAAAAAGTAAATATTTATTTAGTTTTTGTTACTCATAGATGGAATGCTGGAGACGATCCGTTACGGAGGCAATGTGTGTTCAATTTAACAAGAGAATCCTGTTCATACGAACAGATGCATCGAACACGTTCCGCAATTATTCCGTTTATACAGCATATCCGATCCGGTATTTGCTTGTACGAGATGAGTCCAATTTGACCAATTCGGTTCAGTTCACACAATGATAACCAGCCCAGTTCCATTGAAGGGATAAAGGGAATATCGTCGTCAACCGTACAATAAGTGGATCTGCTGAAAGCTTATCGCACAGCTGTGCCAACATATATAGATAGAAGGATGGGATTTTATTTATTTATGTTAAGATATACTCGTTCATATGGAACTGATTATTTGATGCAATGCAGATGATGTTATTTTCGCCCTCACACATGGTCACCGGTCACCACCGACCGGTTCGTTTGTCATGGCCGGCCACCGACTGCGCTCACAACAACAACGGATCATGAAGCGAATCCGCCAGAATATATCGTTCTGCGTTGGATATAGTAAAACTAGCATTAATGCATTCAACCCCCAACCATCCATCATACATAGAAGGCATACTTCTTTTGTAATGGGGTGTTTCTTCTAGTTGATATTTTTTGTGAATAAAATACCTCGACGACCCTCCGCCATACTCCATTCTATGGAACCAGATGGATATTGGGTAAGCGGTTTATATTCTGTTCGATTAATATGCATCTACTCGTAGTTTGCCTATGGTAAGAAAATTTTGCATTATTACGAGTATCCGTCGTTTCTGAATCCTGCCTTTTGTACACGAAATATTGTAGTTTAGGTTTTGTACAAATGCGAAAGTGATAAACAGTGACTGGTGGCCACTGAATGTTGAACATTTATTTCTGGGTTACATGTGCCTAGAATATCTTATTTAGTATGTATAGAAAACCGAACCCAACTAGCTCTAGCATCGAATTTATTCTAAATACACTCATAAGAACAGACCAAAAGCCGATATTTTGCCTAACTCTGAATATTAAAGTGTCATTAAATTTGTGACCATGTTTCTCAATTTTTCTACTATCCTCCTTCCTTTTTTATTTGAGAATGGCCATACATTTATAAATACGATATTATATGTATATTAGAAATAATATGGTTGTTTTAAAAATGCACATATGTGTATCTATACATACGAGTATAGCTGGCTGGTTTTGAGAGTCGAAAAACATGAAAATTCTTGCAGAAATTCACGTACAAACACAATCGAATTTATAATCTATTCTACGATTATGTTCTATTTAAAGAAATATTTACATACATATCAAATTTGTTTCAAACACATACATACATATTTAAATTTTATTAAAATAATAATATTACAAGGATTTTTTTATGTAAAATAAATTATGAGTTGCATAAAAGTTAATTAAAAACAAGTATGAATGCTGAAAATTAGTAATTTGCAGAATGATCAGTTACTGTTGTAGGGTTTTAGTTGATAGGAAAAAACTAACAAAATCTCTTATTTTTTATAATTATTTTACTCACTATTTTATATAAATCTAATCTTTTATTATTATATAAAAAATTTATTATGAAGATACTTTAAAAACTTACTTGTTAGTTTGACTTTCCAGAGTATTTCTGATTTGAAAAAAGGGGCTGTCAACAGATGGAATGCTTAAAGACAATTAGAATTTTTTTAACTTTATTTAATGTGAAAATAAAAATAAAAATTGTTATTAATATATTCCCTAAATGTCCATTTATATTAAAAGGGAAGAAAAGTATATTAGGAATACTGAATTGTTGATAAAAGCAGAATGATCAATTACTGTTGTAGGGTTTTTGTTGATAGGAAAAAACTAACAATAAAACTCTTATGATTATGCAAAATGTCTTCTTATTTTTACATTTATTTTACTGACTTTTTTATATCAATTTAATCTGTTATTATTATAAAAAAATTTTATTATGAAAATACTTCAAAAATTTACTTCTTAGTTTGACTTTGTAGAGTATTTCTGATTTGAAAAAAAGGCTGTCAACAGATGGAATGCTTAAATTTTTTTTAACTTAACTTAATGTAAAAACAAATATGAAAATATTTATAAATATTGTCCCTAAAAGTCCATTTATATTAAAAGGGAAGAAAAGTATATGAATACTGAAAGGTAGATAAAAGCACTGTTGTAGGGTTTTAGTTGATAGGTAATAACTAACAATAAGTCTCTTATGATTATGCAAAAGAATTCTTTTTTTTTATAAAATTTATTTTACTCTGCATTTTATATAAATTTTAATCATTGTAATATTAAAGAATTTCGTTTAATATGAAAATAGTTGCAAAAAATACTTGTGAGTAAGACAATATTTGACTGTTGTATGGTATTTTTGAACTGAAAAAAAACCTGCGAGCAAAGAAAATTATTTACATAAAATTAAATATTATTTTAAATATTTCAAAAAAAAATATTTATAAATATATCCTCAAAAAGGATATTGGAAGTAAATTTTTAATGAAAAAAAAATTCCAATCGAAAAGAAATTGTACTGGTAATTATGAATGCCATTTACTTAAAAAATAGAATCAGCTGATTTGTTTATCCAATTTAATATCCTGATTAAACCGTGCGTCAACAATATAAGCCCATAAAGAGGAATTTTCGCATTTAAATTCCTGTATAAATTTTTCAATTTTTACTCAGAGTTTAATACTCTAGAGTAAAGAGTATAAGAAAAATAACGAATAAATAGCAAAAAATTACAATATATTTAAGAACCAAAAAAAACCAATACAACAACAACCAATTATGCAAAAAAATTAATGAAATTATTTTTATAGTAAATATTTTACTTTGTTTTATTATATTTTTCTAAATACACAGAATTCTGCAAAACAAAACCAAAATAAGACTCAAATAATAAACAATGTAATTTTCCTATTTTCTACGTTTTTATTTTCTATTCTCCTTGTATGTACTATATGTGTATATGGGTTATTAATACCATCTCATAAAGTGTTTGTGCCTATGAAGATGTCGCGCTTGTGTTTGTAATAATGAGAAGAAAACAAATTTCGATAAATAAAAACATTGAAATTTTCATCTGCATTAGTTGATATCTCTTGAATCATTTGATATGGTAACACTTGGCAAATTTTTAATAACAGCCGCAATACGAAAAATTCTCAATACGAATGCGAATTGCACGGACTGGCAAATAACACACCGTGAAAACTGGGTAAATCCTCCGGTAGAATGGGATATTTGTGTGTACAGCGGAAAATGATATTATAATATTATGTTGATGGTAGGTGGTAGGTAGGTTTTCGGAACGAACGGAAGTGTAATAACAAAAATAGACAATTAAGTTGTATTCGCTAGTATACAACTCTGCAGCCTCCTTCCCCACCACCCCCTATACAGGTGAATCAAAATATTCACTTACGTGGTCATGTATGGCAGTTGCCAATTTACAACCGTTACGTTACGAGTCAGAAAATGCTAGTGTGTATGTAGACAAGTATCCCCCTGTCGATTTATAATATAGCAATAGGTATATTTCGCAAAATCGAGCTAAGAAAAACAAGAGAAAGGATAACGAAGAAAATGAAAATAATTTTCTTATATTATCTATTATTCTGCATGTGCAAAGGGGAGCTATTGAGTGGGGGAATGATGGAGTCGCCGCATTTTCCAGTGAAGACGTGCGAGTACAAGACAACTGTGTCGGTGGTATCATTAAGAATACATATTTGGAAAAAATTGACCATAAGAATTATAAGAGCATGTACATAAAAGAATATCGGAATAATGGTATTCTGCTGAGAAAAAGGACACCGAATGCGAAAAGCTGAAAACGTCGACAAGAATATGTCGAGGGAGGGGGATGCCAACCAAATACTACGGGAGTGTACGAGTATTGTTGTAGGGTTGTGGATGAGACAAATGTGGCGCGCAACAATCTCATCAGCGCCTTCTTCATTGGTTTGTTGAGCCTTGCGAACCGATTTTATAATTCTCTGCAATCCACACTCAACAGTAGCTATTCCCCCTTGCGAACATGTACACATAAATGTATTCCGGCTACCCAAGTCCTCCTTCGATGGTCGATGTAAAACGTGAAAGGACTCCAGACCACAGACCACAAGTATGGTGGTATATGGGTTGATGGTGGTCCTATCTATCGCTCATCCATTGTCCCTCTCGTATACAAGCAAATCCCGCAGACTGGCCGCAGCAATCCAATAACAATGCTGCGGCACAGGAGAGTTTTGTCCTCGCTAACTTTGCGAATACTTTAAGAAAAGTTTCTTCTTCTCTGCTATTGTCTTCTGGAACTGTTGTCGATTTTAATTTTCTTTGCTTTTCTTACGAGTGGTGCATGTTTGTGTTTGTTTACTTTATTATGGCATAAAAGTTCACCACCACATCTCAAAACAAATACGTGAATATGTGTGTGCGCGCATGTATTTTTCAAATACAACTTTTTCAGTGAGTTTATTTGTTTTTTTTTCTCCCTTTTATTTGATTATTTATTTTTAATAAGCAATAATAAAATATAAAAGAAAATATTTGCCATTGTACGTATTTGATTAAAAAAAAAAAGAAAAAAAAATTATTCCTAAATACTAATATATTCGACAGAAGAAGAAGAAGAAGAAACCGAACAAATCAACAACAGAGAATATAAGTTGTCTTCGGGGGAGCGCCATCTTACAATTGATTATAAGATTATTGGTTTTTCGAGAAAAACGAACGAAAAGAAAAATAAGGAAAAAGAAGGAGAAAATGGTGCAATTTTTGAAAATAGTTGAAAAAAAAATCGAAATTCCAAAAAACTAACTTTGACTAATAATAACAAAACGTAACTAATGACAATGAAATTTTTTTGTAACATTAACAATAATAATGTCGAAAAGTTTATAATACAATATGTAATAAAATAATAAATACTTTCCGCATTGTGTAGCAGAAAGTAACAAACAAAGCCCTCTCAACTTATTGTGGGCCATATACCACCATACTACTATCATCATATACTTTTAACAACAACTATATATACTATGAAGGGCAGCCGCGCCAACAGTGTACGAGTATAGAATTTGTTTTGTTATACATTAACTGTTATACTAGTCCGTGCCGTATACCGCAGCAAAAGCAAAATAAAATTGAACCGAGAAAGTGGAAATATTCAGAAAAAAAAATGATTTTTCCATGTATCGAAACGAAAACGATGGCGAAAATAAAATCGAAAAAATAATAAAGGAAATTTTGTCCGCATGCATAACGAACACTTGTACAATATACGAGGACGAGTACATTGGGAGTTTTGAAACGGGCTGGCTGGTAGGATGGTACAGAATGTGTATGTGTGTTGTTTTGATGTTATTACGAAGGATTATGGAGGGGCGATGGTAGAAGGGGTAAAAATACGATGGTTGAAAGAAGGATGCATATTATGTGAGTGAAACAATCGGCGATATAAATTTGTACGAAAGTGAATAGTATATAAAAAGCGGCATCAACTGGATCTGTGTGTATGCAAGAATGTGCGCAAATACACCGTTACAATCGGCAATCCTTCGAGCATGGCGGATGGTTCAATTGACACGACACCCACCACCACCACCATAGAAGAGCATGTGCTACACAGTATGGAAAAGTACCATCTTCTTTTCCGCTCGTGCAATCGAGGTAAAATTCCTATAAAGAACAACCGTACGTACACTTGCCCGACGACATAACTTTTGTGTACATGTTTTTTATCGCGTTCATTTGTTTTGTGCACAATTATGAGTATGCCAGTTCGGAGAGCTTTTGTCGCAAAGCTTTTAATGCCCGAAGAGAGAAGTTGTCCGACGAGCGGCAATTTTATCGCCATCACAATCTTATAGGAATGCACACAATTCCGCTCACGCGATGATAACGTGTAAAAGATTTTCGAATTTTCCGTTCTTGTGTCATCCGTCCGTCCATCATCGTATTGACCCCCTGCCGCACATTTCAGCATTATTGAAATTAAAATCAAAAAATAAGTAAACTTAACAGAACTTATATTTTTTATATTAAAAAAAAAAAATTATAAAAATAAACTAATATTTTTATATGGTAAATAATAAAAACTGATCAGAATGAAATGTGAGTTTGCTCGGTTTAATTGTGTTTAATTTATTGAATTGTTGGTTGAGATTTTTGAACGATTTTTAACCGGACTTGTGTTCGGGGAGCCAAAAAACTATATTACCGACGATTGTATTGTATTGGATTTGTAGGAATTTTTGTGAGTCCTTTTTCTGTATGGTGGCTGTGTTCGAGGAATGTTGATGCTGATCGCTTATTCGTCTGACCCAGTAGTCGTCGTCGGTGATATTTTCATTTGTGTATGCATGCCACGTGTGAGAACTTTTTCACTGCGAAAAAAAAAGGAGAATTTTGCGACAAAGAGCAAGTGTATCCTTCACTGAAGTCGTACTGCATTATTTCACTTGTAATGTATCTTTGGACATGTATTAGTATGTGAAAAATATTTTTTTTTTGTTCTGAGAGTGTACACAATTGTCAATGTGGTATATAAAATATACTCTGATTATAAGTGTTCTTATACAAAAATTATGCAAATAAAATGAACTTTTGGTTCAAAGTATTTGATTTTATTTTGGCACTAACAATATTTATTGGTACTAATTATGGGGCATAGATACATGGTTGTTTAGAAACACACAACATATATTAGAAAAGGTCGGACTTTTTATAGGATTTTATAAACAACAAAAAAACAAAAAATGACAATTTCCATTTCATTTCTTTGTCAAATGGTTTTGTTGTTTTTCTAATCCTACCAACCCCCCCCCCCCCCTTTCCCCCCTAACCAAGGTATTAATCTCCTTGAATCAATCTCCTCTCAGTCTCTCACTCATATCATACAAACACTTTGTGTTGTCTATGGTGTAAAAGCTACATCGATAAAAGAATAGCGAAATCCTTTCTCATACAGACACAAATTTGCTATTGCAAATGTAAATATTATATCCTTTTATGTTTGTATGTAGTTGTGTGGATGTTCCTTTATTTTAAAAAAAAAAGTTTTCTTTGTAGTATCATTTTTTTTTGTTGATCATCCTTTTTTCATTGGTTTATTTGTTCGATTGTAATTTTAAAATAACTGTACAGAATGATACAGTACTCTCTATTGGAATTGAAATGTATCAACTTATATACATCCATATGTGTACACATACAAATATATATATATATGCCTGTATGGAATGGGGGGATATATAGAGTCAGATGGGGATGTACATACTAATTCGGGAGATATATTACGATATGATAAGTCAATTGCAATTGTATTCGCAATCGTTATTCGAAAATGGTAACATTTTATTTTGATTTTTCTTTTATATATAATATTAGATTTTTTTGTTGTTGAAATATCAGAAATACACATATACACATACGTGTGCAATTTTTGATTTGTATGAAAATAAATATTTATGTAGTTGGTAGGCATATTTTGCATGTACCTGTGTACATCGTCTGAGATATAGAAAATTTGTATTGTACAATAGAGAATTTTTGCTGCAAAATAAACAATAATGCAAATGTGTATCTTTCTATAATTGTATGTATATGTGTGTATGTAGAATACTATGTACCAGGACAATACAGTACAATAATCCAAACTAATCTCACTCACTTCTGATATAATCAGTTATTATTACGAGTAGATAGTATGTTTTTTTTTTGATTCGAAAACTTTTTTTTTTCGCTTTGTTACTATTTTTCCTTCTTTTACTTTTTGTTATTGTATCTGATTTTTGCATAATAAAACAAATTATTCAACAATATTGAATTTTACTGCACAAATAATTTAATTATTTCTAATCAAAATTAAATGTATCTTTTCGATATTTATTTGCAAATATATACATACACATACACACAAACATATCATCATTGTGCAAATATATAATTTTTATTATAGAAAAGATTCGATTTGTTTTTAATATAAATTTCATACTTAGTAAAAATATTAAAAACATTTATTGTAAAAATTAAAAACTTTCAAACATTTTATATGGAAGATTTTTGTGAAGCTGTTTTTGTGAAGATGTTTTATCAGAAAGAAAGAAAAAATAATTTTATTTTACACTACATTCCTTTTATTATTTTATTATTATGAATTCTTTTTTGTTAACAGTAAAAAGTACGAATTTACAGGAATTATTTTTTTTAACAGTGAAAAAATACAAATTTACAGGAATCTATTTTTATTTATAGTTTTTTTATTTATCGTTAAAAAAAATGAAAAGCGAAAATTATAAATTCTCACTGAATAGTATTTGATTGTATTGGTTTTTCCACAACCATATGGTGGAAATTATAGTAAAACTTTGATAAAATTTCACAAATAATATTTTATTTTTTTAACTAATAATGAATGATAATAATCAATTTTTTTAAAGATATTGTAATTATTTTTTTTTTGTTATAATTTATCGAATAAGTTTAGTTACTATAAGAAAATATTAATTAATAAAAACTTACCAATAATAAATAATGTGAATTTTATCAACGAATTTCTAATTAATTATATTATCTTAATTATTATTAATAAAGATGATCTCTTGTTTGTTTTTATTTTTTTTTATTGAAAGATTTTTATATATTTCGATTCAATTGATGAAAATAAGTACTAGAGAGAGACTCTCTTGCAATTAGTATAGAAATGATATGAACGAAAACAGAATAACAACAAAACTTTTATTTATACTATAAACTTAATTAACTATATTTTGTTCACCGACCGCCGGATATTATCTTTATAAACACACATGTACATATAAGCGCATACTAATGGAGGAATAGGTTTTTTTTTTATTATTAAAATACAATATTTTAATGGCAAACAAATTTTATTCAAACTATGTTCAATTCTATGTTCTTTCACAGTATTTGATTTTTTTGTTTGTTTTAAAAATTAATTTAATTGTATTTTAGAATAGTGCGCAAACAGGACTTTCTATCCTATTACAAAATAAAATTATTAAAACAGATTAAAAACTATTTAATTTTTATCTATTTGTTAATTGATTTAATTTTGATTTTATTTTTGTTATTTTTTGCAAATTATTACAATTTGATTTTAAAATTCGATATTTATGCAATTTGTCCTTTATCTTTTTTCAATTAAATATCAATAGTTTAAATAAATAAAAAAAAAAGTAAAAACTCAACAAAAAATCTAATAAAAACAAATCTTTCTAAATGCACATACTTTTATAAATAAAATGAATAATTAATAATTCTTTCTTTTTTAATTATAAAAATTAAAATTTGAATAGTTGAGCAATATTGTTTGATGAAAAATTAAAATTAATTTTGTTTTGTTTTTTTTTTTACATTTATGAACACTATTTTTACAAGTTTTTATTTGATTCTATAAAATTGTTATTTTTTTTTTTTAAAGTAAAAATAAGTCCGGTAATTTTTTTTTTGATTTTTAATTATTTATTTAAAAACACATTTTTGTTTTCTTTCAAATAATACCTTAAGTTTTTGCTTATAGCTATTACTCTATTTAATTTGATTTGATTTAATTTAATTTTAATTTTTTTTATTGTTGTGGATTTTTATTAATTTACTAAAAACATAAAGTGAATTAAATTTTATTAATTATATATTTAAAAAAAAATTCAATGCAATTAAATACATGTATCTATATATATATATAAATATTATTTTTTGTTATCGCATTGATGAAGGTAGCCCCCCCACCTTTACACAAAAAATATTGTTGCAGATTGTAATTTATAAAGGAACACAAGAAAATAAGGCCTATTGGCGACTATCAATCCGAAGAGCCGACCGCAGAACGGATAGCAGACATCACTTTGAAAATACACTTTCTGGACTGGAGTGTGCCGAACCGTTGATGATTATAGTCGAGAAATTTTACCAAAATATATATTTTCCACTAAAACTATGATAGTCGCATACAGTACACACTGTCCAACTTTGTCGATATAGTATACAATAGAATAATACATAACAAACGTACGGAACGAAATGTTGGTGAGATATTTGGGGATCCGGAAAATCTTGTATAAGACACTATTGCGCATGTACCCGGCACATTTCAACTATAATATTTTTTCTGCATTTACTGATATTCCCTGCTACTACAACTGATATTGCTGCTACTACAACTGATATTGTTGTTGACTGTTCCTGCTGACGTTGTCGTTGCCGTTGCTGTTGCTGTTGCTGTTGCTGTTGCCAAATACATCATCCTCTTTTTCTGCGTCCGCTACTGTCGCCAATATAAATACTAGTGCAACAACAACAAATTTTCCATCCCGTATAAGAAAAACCAAACAAATACTACCATTTCTAGTATGGCTACTACCACCACCATAACGACTATTTCTACAATCGGCTAACTACAAATATACTCTATGCTCCTTTTCGATAGAGCTACGCTTTCATAATTTGCGAAAGCTTATGCGAAGTCCTGTGCCGATTTTAATCAAAGTTGTTTATGCAAACTTCATGCACACTATGCGCTCTTTCTAGGCTCTTGCTCGTATGTCAACAATCAAACACTCATACACTGACCAAGCGACTAGTGAAATACATTAACAATGGATTCAATGACGTCATCTCGAAATGCTCCAATATTAAATGCACGGCAGTAGAGCGAAAATCCCCAAAAAGGCAGGCTCTGATAAATAGCAATTGTTTTAATTAAATTGTATGAAAGTTCTGTCAAAAGAATGGAGTGCCTTCCAATTGAAGTGGAGAAGGAGGAGTCAGCATATGGGCAGGAGCAAAGCTTAATAGTCTGAGAGAAAAATGAACATTGCCCGAATGCTACAATAATTTTCACATGGCAGTAAGCTTTTCATATTACTTACTTACGGGAACGAAATTTCCAACTTATTGCAATATCGTCTCAAATGAGTGTGCAAATTTACCTGCATACGATTTTCCTTTGAATAAAATTGCAAGTGTATTTGTTGATGATGTGCAAGTACTGTGTGGCGGAGGGGGGGGGGGGAGGATTGGTCAGTGCGATGCACTTAAAGCAGTGTATTAACCGGCAGTTCTGCTAATGAATTTCTTCCGAGCTTTCAACGGTCAGGTTGGCCTATTGTCCTCGTTATCGTTTATGGCTAATTGGGTAAATGTTGATGACCACCTTGTTAAATTGGTTGCCATGTAATACGAGTAAGCAGTATTCAGTTAACGATATTTATTATTGTAAAAAGAAAATCTCTTCATGAATAAATTAAATTTGAATCTTGTTGCACCATCCTTCAGCCAACTATTCCTGTTCATTGAAACTCCCTACCAACCACAATTCAAAAATGCCATACAAATAACAACAAACTAAATGCTATTTTATGACAATAGTTGGCAATCTTTTCACATAAATAGTAGCCATGCATGCAGTTTGGATAAATAGGAGTGGGTAATATGGTGTATAGATGATAAAGTCTTTATAGTATGGGAATAGTGTTATGCGGAAGACACCGGATAGTAAAAAGTAGGACGAGAATGACGTCAAACATTCTACAAGAACAACAAGAAAGAAATTTTCTTAGTGCCTTACTGTGCAGATCTGCAAGATTTTAGCCAACGTTTCGTTGCCGTGTCCTTTAGTAGGTTTATATAGAGAGTACCATTGGGAATACTCTTCATATTGAATAAAATGAAATAGAAAACAAAAACCATCATTAATAAATGCAACAGATTTTTTTTTTCTTTTGGTTATTATTATTATTTTCAATTTTCTTTTAACTGAAAACTATTATGAAAATATAAAATTATTAAAATATACGAAAAATGACCTGAAAAAAAAATCGCATTGCATATAATACGTTTGTGGAATTAAGAAATGGCAATAATGAAATGAATTTTATTCAATTCATTAAAATCTCATTCTCGTAATGAGGACTTTTCCATTTTATTGTACAAAAAAAACAAAATTGTACAAATCTTTTGTCAGATTTATTTTCAATTTAAAAATTCCATATGATATTCGTTCGAGAGATCAGATAGATTGTCGCAAACTAAATTTAGGACAAATATTTTGTTTTGTTTATTATATTTTTTTTGTTATTGCACTTTAATTAGAATAATTTATATTTATTATTTTCTTCTTTCATATAGAACAAAATTTAATGGAGCCATTAAAAAAAAACTAATTTTGACCGAAAAAAAAGAAAAAGGAAAATTTCAATATTAATTGTTAATTGTGGTATGAAATTTTTAATTTTTAAGCAATTTACTCAACAACAACAACAACAACAAAATACAATCGATTTTAGATTTTTTTAAAGAGTTTTTTTAACTGTAATAAGTTTAAAAATAATCTTTGAAAATTGTCTGATTGTGGCACTTCTACCAGGTGATAAGCTTAAATCCGTAGAAAGCAAAAATAAATTTATTCAAAGTACTTGCCCTCGCTAGCTGCATATTTTTGCACTTCTACCAGGTGATAAGCTTTAATCCATAGAAAGCAAAAATAAATTTATTCAAAGTACTTGCCCTCGCTAGCTGCATATTTTTCCCATCTCTCGGACAATTTGTGGATACCACGCCAAAAAAAATTCCTTCTCTTTCGAAGCAAACTTTCTTCATCAAGCCATTTTCGGATGTCTTCGTAAGAATGGAAGTGCTGCTCAGCGAGCGCGTGGCCCATCGATGAAAACAGGTGGTAGTCGGTAGGGGCCAGGTCTGGTGAATAAGCGGGGTAGGGTAGCACTCCCCAGTTGAGTGTCTCCAAGTAGTTTTGGACCATTTTTGACGTGTGCGATGGTGCGTTGTCGTGGAGGAAAATCAGGTTGTCATGTCTTTGGTGATAATCCGTCCGTTTTTCACGCAGAGCACGGTGCAATTTGATCAGTTGTTGGTGGTGGCGGTGGGCATTGACAGTTTCACCAGGTTTTAACATCTCATAGTAGACGATACCCTGCTGATCCCACCAAACGCACAGCATCGTCTTCCGTCCGAAGCGATTTGATCTTGGGGAAGATGTTGATGGTTGGCCGGGATCAACCCAAAATTTCTTGCATTTAGTATTCTCGAAATACATCCACTTTTTATCGCCTGTCACAATCCGATGCAGGAATGGCTTTCTTTTTTGTCTGGCGAGCAAGATTTCGCATGTGTTTTGGCGTCGCTCCATCTGCCTATCGTTCAATTCATGCGGCACCCATTTTCCGATCTTTTCAATCTTCTCCATAGCACGCAGATGCATGGAAATGGCTGCTTGAGTAACACCCGATTGCTCCGCGAGCATTTTTTACGATTGGGTATTGTCTTCATCCAAAAGAGCCTGCAATTGATGGTCCTCAACCTTCCTAGGCCGATTTACGCTTCTTGTCCCACAAGTCGAAATTGCCATTTTTGAACCGACGAAACCAATCTCGGCACGTTGTTTCCGATAAAGCACTCTCACCATAGGCCTCCATAAGCATTCGATGTGATTCGACAGCCGATTTCTTCAAATTGAAGCAGAAAAGCAGAGCTTCCTGCATATGCTCTTTTTCTGGCACAAAACTAGACATGATTACCAAAGGAAAAATGTATATTGTTTTAGAATTATTTTCTAATTATATAGGTTTTATTTAATTCAGTTGTAATTTAACTGAAATAATTCGAAATTGTGGCGGGGGTTGGGGGGTGCCAAGTTAAAAATTACTACTGAATTAATTAAATTTTAACTCTTCTCGAAAATCGAATTTCAGAAAAAAAATGTCTACTTACTTTTTTCACAAAGTTCAAATTGGTAACAGACAGACAGACAAATTGTAACTGCGCTACAGACAAACGGACAGGTGCAGCAAAATAATGCAGTTTAATGCACCTGTCCGCTACTTCCAGCATACAAAAAATGACGACGTTTTTTTCAAAATCCGTAATTGAAGGTGTTTTTTCTTTTAAAAATATACAGATTGGTGTGGGAGTAAAAGTTTCATAGTTTTGCATCCAAAGGAGGGGAAGGGGGATTCAATTTACGGATTCAAAAATAAAATTAGTTGGTAAACATAATAAACCAAATAAACTTAACTACGACGTCATACGAATTGGAATTTAGACTATTCAAATATAGATGGCTATTCAAATATAAAAAGTGAACACAAAAATGAAAGGAAATAAAAATTTGCAGCACATTTCCCCTCAATTCTCATTTTGACAGCAGAACTGAGCTAAAAATTCATTCCGGCGAGAGAGAACTTTGTCTGTCCCCATTTGCGCTCAAAACAATGGTCTTTTTGCGAAGTCTCTTCGGGTTGTTGGTCGCTCACTTGCGTGCAGAGAGGAGTAGTGTCAGTCTTGTGTTGCACAGTTCATTTTGTTTGTTTTTGTTGCTGCAGTTCGGCCGAAAAAGTTTATTGTTGTTCTGTGAGTTTTCATTTAACTTCATTGCCCTTATATTAATCATACCGCGGATAATCCACTTAATAGCGCAAACAAGTGTCCCAGTGATAATGCGGTTTTTATGTTATTTTTCCACTTTACTCTAATGTAGTTTGATTTTTGTTTTTAGAAAAGTAAGCTTTTCTTTCAAAATAACGCCTTTTTTTGGAACAATCGTCAAAATAATTATAGGTATTCAATTTTCTTTTTTATGCAATTCCTTATAAAATATTTATATTTTTTGAATACAATTAAGAAAGGAGAGGTGAAAAGAATATAAATAATTTATTAGTTTATATAATTTAACTATTTGTAACTATTGTTATATAATAAAATGGATAATATTTGTAGAAAAGAAATAAAATTTTCCAAATGGAATAATGAAAATATCGAATTTTTCATTAGTTTTTTTTTATAATTAGCTACATTTTAGTATTTAAATAAGTATTTCTACTTATTATAGTATTCAAATGATGTACTATAATTTTCAATATTTTATTCTTGTCCATTTCTATATTGTTGCGTTTATTTGTTAGATAATTATTTCTTTCTAAACACTTCAAATTTTTCTCTGAATAACTTTCTTCCGAATCAAAGTTATATGTTTCCTTTTCTTCTATATAGATATCATTTTAATTTATCATATTATTTTTTCAATTAAATAATTATGCTCATTATCCGAATTATCGGCAGCCTCTTTAGAAATTTTTATTTCGCGTTCTCATTTTAAGAGACAATCTAATCCACTTATTGTTATATATTCCAAATTGTGAAATTTATTAGCTATCGAATCATATAATTCTAATACATGATATGATTGCTCATTAAATTTTTTAGTCAATTTTATGCGCTATCTTAGCAAAAATTCGATTTTTTCATTATTCCATTTGAACATTTTTATTTCTCTTCTAGAAGTATTATGCATTTTATTATATAACAATAGTTACAAATAGTAAAATTATATAAACTAATAAATTATTTATATTCTTTTCTCCTCTCCTTTCTTAATTGTATTCAAAAAATATAAATATTTTATAAGGAATTGCATAAAAAAGAAAATTGAATACCTATAATTATTTTGACGATTGTTCCAAAAAAAGGCGTTATTTTGAAAGAAAAGCTTACTTTTCTAAAAACAAAAATCAAACTACATTAGAGTAAAGTGGAAAAATAACATAAAAACCGCATTATCACTGGGACACTTGTTTGCGCTATTAAGTGGATTATCCGCGGTATGATTAATATAAGGGCAATGAAGTTAAATGAAAACTCACAGAACAACAATAAACTTTTTCGGCCGAACTGCAGCAACAAAAACAAACAAAATGAACTGTGCAACACAAGACTGACACTACTCCTCTCTGCACTCAAGTGAGCGACCAACAACCCGAAGAGACTTCGCAAAAAGACCATTGTTTTGAGCGCAAATGGGGACAGACAAAGTTCTTCTCTCTCGCAGGAATGAATTTTTAGCTCAGTTCTGCTGTCAGAATGAGAATTGAGGGGAAATGTGCTGCAAATTTTTATTTCCTTTCATTTTTGTGTTCACTTTTTATATTTGAATAGCCATCTATATTTGAATAGCCTAAATTACAATTCGTATGACGTCGTAGTTAAGTTTATTTGGTTGTCAGTTACCAACAAATTTTCTTTTTTTCGCAAATCTCAAATTGGATTCCCCCGCGCCCCCCCTACCATTAGATGCAAAACTATAAAACTATTCCTCCCACACCCATCTGTATATTTTTAAAAGAATTTAAAAAAATTCCTTCAATTACGGATTTTGAAAAAATGGCGTCATTTTTTGTATGCAGGAAGTAGCGAATAAGTGCATTAAACTGCATTATTTTGCTGCACCTGTCCGTTTGTCTGTAGCACAGTTACAATTTGTCTGCCTGTTTGTAGCTCAGTTACAATTTGTCTGTTGTCAAAAAAGTTAGAAGAAATTTTTTTTTCTGAAATTCTATTTTCGGGAAGAATTAAAATTTAATTAATTCAGGTAGTAATTTTTAACCCCACCAAAATTTCGAATTATTTCAGTTCAATTACTACTGAATTAAATAAAACCTTTAAAATTAGAAAATAATTAAAGATTTTATATTAAAAACCTTTTTTTATAAAAAAAAAAAAACAATTATTTATATATACCAGTGTTTCCCAAAAATAACCGAACTTTTTGGATATAGAATAAAATACATATTATTATTATCTTTGGAAGTTATTATTTATTCAAAATAGGTTCCATTAGACTCAATACAACGTTTGGAACGATCAATCGTAATCGGTTACGGCTGCTTGAATGGTTGGGATATCATCATAATATGCTCCTTTCATCTTGGTTTTCAGTTTTGGAAATAGAAAATAGTCACATCGTGATAGATCAGGCGAATACGGAGGGTGGTTGATGAGAGAAATTCGTTTTTTTATCAAAAATTCGTTCACTTTTTTGGTCTTGTGAGGTGGTGCATTATCGTGCAATAAAAGCAGCTGTTTTCCTGCTGGATATTCAGGTCTAACACGACCAATGGAAAACCACAAACGATCTAAAACGCCTAAATAGTATTCTCCATTAACAGTTCGACCTTCTGGAACAAATTCCTTGCGGACAATACCCTTCGAATCTGAAAACGCAATTTTTTTTGGTTTTGGCTCGCCTTTGGACTTCCATTCAGCAGATTGACACTTAGTTTCAGGGCCATATTTAAAGCACCATGACTCATCACCAGTTATGATCGAATCTAGAAAGTCTCAATCAATGTCTTTGCATTGCTCCACACGAGCGATTTTTTGGTCTTCATTTAATTCATGTGGAACAAAACGCGCACAGATCTTTCTTTTACCCAAATCTTCAGTTAAAATTCTCCAAATAGTGTTTTTACTCGTATTTATTTCCTCAGCCAACATTCTCGTAGTAAAATTTGCATCGATACCAATGATTTCACGGACTTTTTCCACCAATTCAGCACGATTACTAGCTTCTGGACGACCTGGCCTTAGGTCGTCATTTAAATCCTCACGACAATTTTTAAATCGTGCAAACCACGTATACAATCATCACCATAAACTTTTTCCATCAATTCGTATGTCTCAGCGAATTTTTTTTCAAATTTAACACAAAATTTTATATTTGCTCTTTGTTCCATTTTTGTTTTGTAACATTGGCACACTTTTTCTTTTATTGAAATGGCTGTAAATTTCACATCTTCCGATTTACATGAATTTAGGTGCGTTTGAAAGAGGATGAATGTATCTTTTTAATGCTGCAAATTTTCAATAGATGGCGCTGCATCTTGTATGATTTAAATATAAAATTCGGTTATTTTTGTGACACAGTGTGTTTTATTCGAAATTATCATTTTTATTTCTATGACTTTAAAAAACCCTCCATTAAGCCAAGAAATTAATAATAGAACCTCCCATTTAGTCCCCATTTAAATGACTCCTGTTATTTTTTATTTCCCATACATAATTGTAAAAAACATATTTTTTGTTATATTATTAAAGATTTTTATATTAAAACCTTTTAATTTATTTTATCGTATATTATTTCGAAATTATGATTATCATTTTTATTTCATTTTTTAATTGTAGAGTTCATCTGAACCGTTATAAAAAAATATTTATTATACCTTTCTGAGACAGTTTATAAATAATATATAATTTTAATAATATATAATTATTCATAAGGGAAAAAAGGTAGCAATGATGAAAAGAGTGAGAGAGAAAGAATTTACGAAATGATCTCGACCATATTTTATAATTACTGTGTGAATGTAGTAACAATATTAATTTGACATTGGAAAACAAAAATATTTAACGCTTTGGAGTAGTAGCCATTCCCTTCAACGTAAACCTGAATTCAAATATTTGTTTGTATTCTTTTAATTACCTACCATTTCCTTCATATTTTCTAATTCGTAAGTTTCCGATAAATTTCCGGATTCCTTAAAAATTTCCCAAAACTTTCTCGCACTCCTTCACACCTGTCCATTTTCTAATTCCTTCTTCTTCCTGTACGTTATTCACAAAGTTAAAAACAAATAAAATGGTTTCATTTTTGCATGGTATGGGAAATATTTTTTCGAGATATGTCCATGGAAAGTTAATATCGATATTTTAATGCTCGATATTAACTTTCCATGGATGGATTTTAAGAGTAAAATCACAATTTTCGATCTTTATAAGGCTAAAAATCGACACTAGTTTTTGTGCTTGATTCGGTGCTTGTTCTTAAGCTGGTATTTGATTTTGTTTTTAAGCTTGCGCAGTGACCGGTTGTATGTAAACAAAGGTACATGGGGATGGTCTACCATATTGGTCGTTAAGATCATACGACAAAACCAGTACTCGACTGGTAATGTTGTTACGGTGACCGACCAATTGGCGTCTTACGATATGTGGTTCTAACAGGACAGCGCTTCGTTTCTCACTAGACACACTTCAATGAAAATTATGTGACCGATGTTTCCACACAGAACTGCTAGGCTTTAACCGCTTCTATGAGGATTTGAAAAAGGAACGGCTGGAGATAAAGAACAACGTAACATAGTGTATACGCAATGAAATCAATAATAAAATTTCTCCTCAAATGATATCTCTCATGAATAATTTACAAGTTTATATAATTAAAAAAAAAAATTATTTGAAAAAAATACCTCTTTTCTAATAGACGTTATTTGATAACAATAATTCAAAGTACAAGTATACGAGGTCTGTTCAAAAAGTATCGCGAATTTTGTGTTTTTTTCAAAAATTATTTATTTATTCATGAATATCTACTTTGGTCTCCTTCAAAGTAATCCCCACCAGATATTATACACTTGTGCCAACGTTTTTTCCAATCCTCGAAGCACTTCAAAAAATCATTTTTGGTGATCTTGTTCAGCTCCTCCTTCGATGCTGTCTTTATCTCCTCAATCGTAGCGTAGCGTCGTCCTTTCATGGGGCTCTTCAGTTTCGGGAACAAGAAAAAGTCACAGGGGGCCAGATCTGGGGAATTCGGTCGCTGCGGCATTATTAGTGTGTTTTTTTTGGCGAAAAATGGCAAAAGCCAATTTTTGTTCTTCCACAAATCCGGGCGTTTCTGGCGGATTGCTTCGCGCAACTTGCCCATAACTTGCAGGTAATATTCCTTATTGACCGTTCTACCATGAAGCAAGAAGTCATGATGGACCACGCCTCTGCAATCGAAGAAAACTGTAAGCAAAACCTTCACATTCGACCGAACTTGGCTCGTGCGGCAGCTTCCATTGGGATGATTGAGCTTTGGGTTCCACGTCATAACTATACACCCATGATTCGTCACCAGTTATGACCATCTGGAGCACATTTGGGTCGTCGCCGACAGAGTCCAACCGCTCCTTAGCAATGTTAATGCGGTGCTGTTTTTGGTCGAAATTGAGCAATTTTGGTACGAATTTCGCGACGACCCGTCTCACGCTCAAATCATTGGTAAAAATCGAATCGCACGAGCCAATCGATATGTTTAATTCGTCAGCAACTTTTCTAACGGTGATTCGACGATTGGCCAATACTATTTTCTTCCGTTCATCATTGTTTTCGTCTGTTGTTGACGTGCTCGGGCGTCCGGCACGCTTTCATCGTTCACATCTTCTCTTACATTTTATACGACCGATAAACGTTGCTTCAGTCCAAGATAGCTTCACCATATGCCACAGTCAACAATTGGAATGCGTCCGCGTAATTAATTTTGTTTTTCACACAAAATTTAATACAGATTCTTTGATCCATTTTTTGGAATGGGCAAAAATCGAAGTTGAGCCAAAACACGTGCAACCAAAGCAGCTGTCAAAAATTAACTGAACATTCAAAATGGCCGAACTTGTCGAGACATAAGTACTATCATAACGCCACAAAAAATCGAATATGAACAGATCTCGTATGTGGTTTCAACTAAAGACGATATGCTACAAATTACCATTCTATTCAACGAATAAAGCAGACAATCCTCCAAACTTTAATGCATTTAAATTACAAACTAAGTACTGGCCGAATTACAATACAAAATGGAAATCTTCTGCTAGTCATTTAAATAATTTTATATTTAATATTTAATGGCATTATTGGAAAAATATAGTAAAATAAAATTTTAGATTCTTATCCAAATTTAAAATGTTTTTTTTATTTAATTTGAATTTTCAAAATTTTTCTTTATACTTTTTGTCTCTTAAGCACATGTGAATGGATACATTTTTTTTTTAGATTTAAATTAACAGTTATTCGATAAATTAAATAAAATATATTAAAATGTACAAATTTATTATTTTGGTATAATCTCTTGTATTTTTATATTATTAAAGTGTACTTACATGCGTATTTATATTTATATAAAAACTTTTAAAAAAAGTGTTTTTTTTTAAATTTTATTCAATAACAACAGAAAAATATAGTTCAACCGAAGAGCAAATTATTCCATGTTACATTATGGAAGTTTAATATTCAACTAAATTCTAAATTGAATCGAAGACAATTTTATTAATAATAATAATTGTAATTATTTGTCCTTGGTATAAAGTTTCATCGCAAACCTAAAAAAAATTATAGCAACATTCCCAGAATGAAAATATATCAAAATATTTTTTGCCAGAGTCATGTTAATACAATTAGTCTTTTTATTGTACTAGTATTTATTAAATCGTACCATTAAACGATAAGGTCTATTCTACAATAAGAACATTGACATATTCGGTATTTTTTTCTTTATTTTAGAAGTGAAAAGAAATATTTTGTTTTTCTAAGAAAAAAGTTTTCGATCGCCAATGATAGATTTTCAAACTTTTTTAAATAATTTAATTAAAAAAAAAATATAAAAAAAAATTCCCTCTGGATCCTCTCTCATCTTAAATATAAATTTCTTAATTTTATATAAAAACCTGTAGCAATTTATTGTACGAAACAAATAAAAATTACAATTGTACTATCACAATTAAAAGCGACATTCTTTTGGGATTAAGATTATCAATGTATAATACCAGAAAAAGATTAAGGCGAACAATACTATATCATTTATAACAGTATAAAACAATTAACATACTTTTGTCTCAATGAAGTTAATTAAAAACAAAACAAAAAACTAAAAATACGAAATTAATCGAAATTTGAACGGGCTGCGTACATACCATATAAAAATTTTATTGACTTTCAATCAATCGCAAGAAAATTTTCCAAATTTAGAACAAATCTTATCAATGCATTGGAAATGACTTTACAACAACAACAAAAAAGAAATTATAATATTGTAATTTCAATGTTTTATTGCGTAGAAGAATTTTTTTCTGTGGTCTTATCAAAATAATTAATATAAAATAATAAATTCTTGATTGTCGTAAATACGAAAATGAAAATTATCCATTCAAATAAATAATAACAAATATTATTCAGTTCAAATTTCGATGCAGAAGAAAAAAATTTCTTTTGAATTTAATTCTCTTGATTAATTTGCACTCTTTTCGATCGTATTTATCGAATATGATTTATTTAAACGAATCTGGTCAGAATAGCCAACATAAGAGGACAATGAAACCATTGACGTAATGTCAACAGCATGTCAAGAATTAATTATGAGCTCAATTGTTTTATTCTAATCGAAATATGGAATCTGAGAATATTTACTGATTTCGAAGAAATTTTCTTTCTTATTCATTTTATTTTTGAATTCGAATCGAACTAAAAAAAATGTCTTTCAAATGAATTCAAAATGAAAAGAAACGCACCGAAATTATTTTCTTGCGATTTAAAACGAAAACAAATTTGACTTTCTTTAAAACAAAAAAAAACAACGGGAGACAACGGGGGCACTTTACCTTTTATCGGCGCACTTTATTTTTGCTCAAGTCTTTCTAAAATGATAATGCTGCACTGTAATTCACACCCTTTCTCGGTGCAGACTATTTTTCTTCTTAAGGGAGGATTTGCCTATTTTGCATGGCATAAAAAAAAAAAATATTTGCTGCCAAGTTTCTTTGCAGTCTAGTCTGTGAAATGTATTTTCGTATCTTTAACTCATGTGGAATTTGATGCATGTGCAACTGATGAAAAATAAAAATCTAAATTAGAAAAATAAAAAAACCCATTTACAGACAGATTCAAGGAAAATGTTTCTATTTTATGGAAGCATCTGCCATGGGACCTCTAAGAAGTTGAATATAAATTTTATAATTTTTTTTTCGCTGCACCGGAATTTTGCGAGTGTTTTTTAATTTCAGGTTCCATGCCAATTTTTTTTTTTGAGCAAAACATTGTAAAATTTTCTACGCTGAACTGAATTTTTGCTTATTTTTTCTGCAGATTCCACTCTAGTTTTTTTTTTGAGCAAAACTTTGTAAACATTTTTGCACTGAACCGGAATTTTTCTTATTTTTTTCAGGTTCCACTCTAGTTTTTTTTGAGCAAAACTTTGTAAAATTTTCTATGGTGAACCGAAATTTTGCAGTTTTTTCTTTATTTCAGGTTCCGCTGTAGTTTTTTTTTTGAGCAAAAATTTATAAAAATTTCTACGCTGAACCGAAATTTTGCGAGTTTTTTTTATTTCAGGTTCTATTTAAGTTTTTGTTGAGCAAAAATTTGTAAACATTTTCTACGCTGAACTGAATTTTTGCTTGCTTTTTGTTTAGGTTCCACTATAGTTTTTTTTGAGCAAAAATTTGTAATATTTTCTACGCTGAACCGGAAATTTGCAAGCTTTTTTCATTTCAGGTTCCATGCCAGTTTTTGTTTGACCAAAAATTTGTTAAATTACGTCCGCTGAATTGATTTTCTTCTGGTTCCGCTTTAGTTGTTTTTAAGCAAAAATTTGTATATTCTTCTCTACTGAACGGAACTTTTAAGGTTCCACTTAAGTTTTTTGTAAATCAGGTTCCACACTAGCGTTTCTGGGGCAAGAATTCGTAAAATATTCTACTCTGAACTGAATTTTTGCAAACTGTTATTTCTTTAAGTTTCACACCAGTTTATTTTTCAACAAAAATTTGTAAATTCTTCTTTGCCGAATCGAATTTTATCTAATTTCTTTTAGGTTCCACTTTAGTTTTTTTATAAAATTATCTCAACTGAACTGAATCAGATTCCACATTCGCTTTTTTTGGGGCAAGAATTCGTAAAATATTCTGCGTTGAACCAAATTTATAATAATTTTTTTTCTTAAGATTTCACACCAGTTATTTTAGGTAAAAATTTGTAAATTTTTTTATGTTGAGCAGAATTTCTTTAGGTTCCACTCAAAATGTTTTTGGTAAGAATTTTTTAAAATTTTCTACGCTGAGCCGAATTTTTCCGACTTATTTTTCTTTAAGATTCACTTCATTTTTTTAACCAACAATTAGTGAAACGTTCTACATTGAACAGACTTTATACTATGGTAATTCTTAGGTTCCACATCAGTTTTTTTGGGCAAAATCTTGTAAAATGTTTAAAGCGGAACTAAATTTTTTCAAGTTCTACGTTAGTTTATTGTTAAGGCTAGAATTTGTAAAAGTTCTTACACTAATAGAAATTCTTGTTTATCTTTAGGAAAGAATTTCTAAAATATCTGCCGTTAAACCTAGAATGGATTTCGTCTAGTGCTGATAGAAAAACTACTTGTCTAAGCCAAAACTTATGTTATAAAATGAAATCTGATTTTATGTTTGATTACACATTAATTAACATTCACCGCTCTTTGATGTGAAATGCAAACGATACCGAATCCATTTGAGCATGTCAACTTGTGATCATTTAACGAAAATGAAGAACGATTATTTTGACGCAAATGTACTTTTTTGATTGAAAGAATTTTTTATTAATTAACTTAAAGTTTATAAATTAATTATTTTTTTGTTGAAAAAATTATAGATTAATTTGCCTGAATTAATTTGCACACTTATTTGAAATAATTCGTAATAAAATTTCTCATTTGACTTTTTTCTTCTTTATGAAACAAAATGAGTCCAACCTGAAATTTGTGAAATCTTTTAAGTATATCACATGTTTTTATAAAATATTAATTACATGAAATTATAGATTGTTATTTAGAGTGGAAAAAGAAACAAAAAAAAAATCCATCGTAAATTAATAAAAAATCTAAAATGCTAAATTTCTTTCAACGCGAAAAAATTAGGCAAATTATCATTAAATGGCGAATGTTATTTATTTGTTGCCACCTTATAATTTGACTGTATTTAATCAATTATTGATTTATGGTGTAATGAAAGGAAAATAAAAGAACAAAAACATCTGTAAATAAAAGTGCGCACCTGTAAACGATTAACACCGCCGCCAACGCTTGTGAGAAGAGATTTTTAATTGCGTCTGTTTTGATAGATGATCGATTGGGGGGCATTGAAATTGAGTACAAACGATATCATCTCTGAGATGATAATTACCCACTTCTAACAAGAAATGAATATTATTTCTGATAAGAAATGGACTAACGACCGTTAAAGTTATGACCAGCTAATCGGGAAAATTTCTGATTAGATTGTGCTTAACGTTGTGGGTCGGCAGCATATTTGTAAAATTTCACCTATAAAAGTGGGCGACCCGATTTCTTAGAATCAGTTGTCGCAATTCATAGTGCAACCACCGGACAATTGTCGCAGCGTATCAGTTCAAAACGTTACAATCATGAAACTACTAATAGTCATTGCCACGATTTTTGCTGTATCTTCGGCACTGCAATTGCCGATTAATGGTAAATTGATATCTTGTGTAAAATGCTCCATCCAGAATAAAACTAACACAAATTCTTATTTGGTTATAGGCCGTGGACCAAATGAGCAGATTCGCGATGCAATTGAAAACTTGAAGAAACAAATGCCTTGCGGCTTTCCTGAACAGGATATTCCTCCATTGGCTCCACTCAAACTGGAAGAGACCAAATTGAATTGGGAAAATATTTTGATCGAGTACGTTTTCGTTCCATTTCGAAATTGAATTCCCTAAAAATATTTTGATTATTATTATTTTTTTTCCGAATTTAGAATTGGAGCAGCACTCAATAATCTTCGTGTCGATGGCCTTAATGACTTCGAGGTTAAAGACATTACGCTAAGTGTGCTCACATTGAAGGCCACCTTCGATTTCAACTTCAGCAGTTTGAGCGCTCAAGGCCAATACTTCATTGAAACGTTGTTGATAAAATTGTTCAAAATCTCTGGCAAGGGAAATATCGATTTCGCGTTGAAAAATCTGAGGATAAGCGGCAACCTACGACTGGGCGCCAGAGGTGACGGTATGGAGCTTACCGACTTTAAAATCTTCATCGATTTGGGCAACGTGAAATCGAACATTTCGGGATTGCTTGGAGGTGGCCTTCTTGGTGATATGGCCAATCGCTTCATCGAGACGGCAATACTCTTCATTATCAAACAGGAATCCGTCTTCGTTAGCCAACTAGTCGAGGAACAAGTCATCGGGATGGCAAACGATTACCTTTCACAATTTACCCGAGCTGAAATTCTCGAAATGATCACAAAGCCATCAGAGCCAAGTACTTGCGTTCCATCAGCAAAAATACAATTGCACCATCTTTTGAAACATTATTAAAACTGAAAATCGAATATTAATTAAAAAAAATGTGCATTTTTATTCCACACCTTCCGATTATTTTCGATTCACCAAAGATCAGCAACGATAATATATAAAAAATAATAATTCTGTAGGGTTTCACTCCAGTTTTTTTTTATCAAAACTTTGTAAAATGTTCGCTCAAAAAAGGTCCACACTAACTTTATTGATTGAACATTTGTAAAATTTTCTACGCTGAACTGAATTCTTGGTAATTTTTTTTTCGTTTTCACTCTAGTTTTTTTTAGCAAAAATTTGTAAAATTTCTTGAACCGAAATTTTGCGATTTTTTTTTATTTCAGGTTCCACACTACCTTTTTTGAGCGAACATTTGTAAAATTTTTCACGCTGAACTGAATTCTTGGTAATTTTTTCTTCAGGTTCCATTCCAGTTTTTGTTTGAGCAAAAATATGCAAAATATTCTATGTTCAACCGGAATTTTGTGAGTTCTTTTTATTTTAGGTTCCACACTACATTTTTTGAGCGAACATTTGTAAAATTTTCTACGCTGAACTGAACTCTTGGTAATTTTTTCTTCGGTTTCACTCTAGTTTATTTTGAGTAAAATTTTGTAAAATTTTCTATGCTGAACCGGAATTTTGCGTTTTTTTTAATTTAAAGTTTCACTCTAGTTTTTTTTTGAGCGAAAATTTGTAAAATTTTCTACGCTGAACTGAATTCTTGGTAATTTTTTCTTCGGTTCCACTCTACTTTTGTTAGCAAAAATTTGTGAAATTTCCTGAACCGGAATTTTGCGATTTTTTTTTATTTCAAGTTCCACATTACCTTTTTGAGTAAAAATTTGAACTGAATTTTTGCTTATTTTTAATTCAGATTCCATACTACTTTTTTTGAGCAAAAATTTGTAAAATTTTCTACGCTGAACTAAATTTTTGCTAATTTTTTCTTCAGGTTCCACTATAGAAGATCAACAATCATATTACACAAAAAATGATAATTCTGTCGGTAAACTCTCGGGGTTGGTCCACTACCAAAAAAATTCGTTTGTCTTAGATCATCACTAAAGTATTTTTAGGCCAAACGTAGCATATGCGCTACTTGGAATGCGGTCATTTTTATCGTATTTTTTTTCTCTTTTTGTCGGAATGCCGATAACATATGCGTATTAAGCTGTCATTATTTATTAGCTGATAATTCCGACGATCAATGAACGTAAACCAATTCCGAAGATCAGTGAACGCACATACCAATCAAGTGGAGAGGGGAGTCCATTCCATTAATGAAAATGATCTCTTCTTTCCGCTTTTAATATTATTTTTTTTAAAAATTTCTAACTTATTACTATCGAATTTGAAGATTAGTTAATTCGGGTTGCTGTAAACACTCGTTTTTATAAGATAATTTTTGTAAAGTCTGTGAAAGATCTAAACCGAGTGTGTCCGAAGAAGAAAAAATAAGACTTAATGGCTTTAAGGCCTATGTTCGGTTTCCATTTTTCATATTCCTCCAAAAAGTTGCTGAATAATTTAAATAAATCGAGAAAAAAAACACTTTTTTTCGATACAACTACATGTCTCGGAGCATTTTCAATTAACAAAAAAATCAGCATTTATCTATGATTTATCCTTTCTGCGTTTTCTTGATTTCATTGAGTTTTTTTCTCTCTTTTAATAAATTGTGCTGAAAAAAAACCACTCTCCTTCGATATAACATAAACAAATGTAATTTGCGTTTTTCCAATTATCATTAAAGAGGCTTATTCGAAATAAATTGAAATTGATGCCCAATTATCAAAAAATCTATCTCCTTTACAACAACAAAAAAAAACAGTTTAATTTGTTGGAGAATTTCTAGAAAAGTTTTATTTTCTTGTTATTGAAATTTGATTTTTCAAAAAATCCTACATTAAAATTTGTAGTCTAATTAGTTTGATTATCAAAACAACAAAAAATAATAATAATAATCTTGGAGGAATATTATTCAAGCGCAAGCATACGACAAATTTGGTATCTTGTTCATATCGAACATGTTTTTTTCGGTTGCGTTGAGATTTTTGTATGAGCTTAAAAAACGTTTTATTTTCTCGATTTATTATACTTATATTAAAAAAATATACTAATTCAATCAACAAAAGCAAAACAAAAAAAAAACAAGAAATTATTATTCAAAAAAAAAGCGTACACGTCTGCAAGTAGCGCCATCATATAAAAACTTCTTCTGCCGAACAACATGTTCGGTATGAGATCACCTCAAAACAGTGAACACCACAAAAAGTTGATATTTTTTGAAATTTCTTTTTTTCAATAAACTTTTTTTATTGAAAAAATAAGCTTAAATCCGCGGTTTTTTAGTCAAAAAAACACATGTTTTTTTTTCATAGAAAGCAAAAACAAATTTATTCAAAGTACTTAGCTACACTTTTTTTCCATCTCTCGGGCAATTTGTGGATACCACGCCAAAAAAATTCCTTTTCTTTAACCACTCATTAAGCCATTTTCGTTTCGTAAGAATCAAAGTGCTGCTCAGCGAGCGCGTGGCCCACCGACGAAAACAGGTGGTAATCGGAAGGGGCCAGGTCTGGTGAATAATCGAGGTGGGGTAGCACCTCCCAGTTGAGTGTCTCCAAGTAGTTTCAGACCATTTTTGACGTTGTCGTGGAGGAAAATCAGCTTGTAATGTCGTTGTTGATAATCCGTCCGTTTTTCACGCAGAGCATGGTGCAATTTGATCAGTTGTTGGTGGTAGCGGTGGGCATTGACAGTTTCACCAGGTTTCAACATCTCATAGTAGATGATCCCACCAAACGTACAGCATCGTCTTCCGTCCGAAGACACATGGAAATGGCTGGTTGAGTAACACCCAATTGCTCTGCGAGCATTTGTTGCGATTGGGTATCGTCTTTGTCCAAAAGAGCCTGCAATTGATGGTCCTCAACCTTCCTAGCCCGATTTTCACGCTTCTTGTCCCACAAGTCGAAATTGCCGTTTTTGAACCGACGAAACCAATCTCGGCACGTTGTTTCCGATAAAGCACTCTCAACATAGGCCTCCATTAGCATTCGATGCGATTCGGCAGCCGATTTCTTCAAATTTAAGCAGAAAAGTATAGCTTCCCGCATATGCTCTTTTTCTGGCACAAAACTAGACATGATTACCAAAGGAAAAATGTATAATATGTTGTTGTACGAAATTGCTGACAATGTGCACTGCATAATGTTGACAGATGTCAAACTCATAAAAAAAAGTATGGCTTGCCGATGGTAGCTTAATACGCTCACTCACGCCATCTATGACCAAACAGCGGATATAAGCTTATATACCTAGTATATTTATTTTATGATAAGAAAAACGAAGATAGAAAATATATTTGATTGAATTTTTACTACTAATTTCTATTATTTATAGGTAATTTTTCTATTATTAAAAACTTACTTATTTGTATGTGATTGGCCATTTAATGATACGCAACATGTGCTTTTTATCGATTCAAAAACAAAAAATACAATAGAATTTTTGATAATTGTACTAATTTTAAATTGATTTTATATTATGAAAAATTACATTTGGGAATTGTTCACAATCTAATGAATAAATTAACATGAAATTGTTCACTCCTGCGCGATTATCTTTTAATTATGGTCGGTTTAGGCTTATTTAAAAAAAAAATTTTTTTTGGTTAATGTGTCCTTTTGAGGATATTTTGTTGAAATTTATTATCAAAATGAAAGTTACTAATTATTCCTTAAACAATTTTTACAAATAATTTTTATATATTATATTTATTGTAAGATTTCGTAATGTAATCGATTATTATTAATTACAGCTTACAATCTACAAGGCAGACTCGCTATTAGCTTCCGGCATTTCTGCTTCTTTAATTTCAGGTTCCATGCCAATTTTATTTTTTGAGCAAAACCGTAAAATTTTCTACGCTGAACTGAATTTTTGCTTATTTTTTCTTCAGGTTCCGCTCTAGTTTTTTTTGAGCGAAAATTTGCAAAATTTTCTATGCTAAACCGGAATTTTGCGATTTTTTTTATTTCAGGTTCCACACAACCTTTTTTGAACAAAAATCTGTAAAATTTTCTACGCGGAACTGAATTCTTAGTCATTTATTCTTAAGGTTCCAATCTAATTTTTTTTTTGAGCAAAAATTTATAAAATTTTCTACGCTGAACCGGTTTCTTGGGAATATTTTCTTCAGAATCCACTCTAGTTTTTTTTGAGCAAAACTTTGTAAAATGTTCTATGCTGAACCGGAATTTTTCGAGTTTTTTTATTTCAGGTTCCATGCCAGTTTTTTTTTGAGCAAAACCGTAAAATTTTCTATGCTGAACTGAATTTTTGCTTATTTTTTCTTCAGGTTCCATTCTAGTTTTTTTGGAGAAAAAAATTTGTAAAATTTTTTACGCTGAATCGATTTTTTCCAAATTTTATTTTCTTCTGGTTTCGCTTTGGTTGTTTTTAAGCAAAAATTTGTAAATTCTTCTTTACCGAATGGAACTTTTAAGGTTCCACTTAAGTTTCATTGTAAAATTATCTACAATGAAACTTAAGTGGAACCTTAAAAGTTCCACACGAGTTTATTTTTCAACACAAATTTGTAAATTCTCTAAAAATCGGAGCTTTTAAGGTTCCACTTAAGTTTTTTTTGTAAAATTATCTACACTGAACTGATTCAGGTTCCACATTAGCTTTTTTGGGGTAAGAATTCGTAAAATATTCTACTCAGAACCGAATTAGCAACAATTTTTTTTCACAATAATATCATTGCTAATCTTTGGTGAATCGAAAAGATTTCACACCACTTTTTTGGGAAAAAATTTATTTTCACACCTTCTGATTATTTTCGATTCACCAAAGATTAGCAATGATATTATAAAAATAATAATAATTCTGTCGGGTTCCACTCCAGTTTTTTTTGGATCAAAAATTTGTAAAATGTTTGCTCAAAAAAGGTCCACACTACCTTTATTGAGCGAACATTTGTAAAATTTTCTACGCTGAACTGAATTCTTGGTAAGTTTTCTTCAGGTTTCACTCTATTTTTTTGTGTGCAAAATTTGGAAAATTATCTACAAATTTTACATATTTTTGTTGAATTGTAAAATTATCAATTTGTAAATTTGTTTATGTTGAGCAGAATTTCTGCTAATTTGTTCCTTCAGGTTCCACTTTAGTTCTCTTGTAGATAAGACTTTGTAAAATTATCTACATTGAACTGAATCTGGTTCTATACTAGCTTTTTTGGGATAAGAATTCATAAAATAATCTACTCTGAACTGAATTTTTGCGAAATTTTATTTCTTTAGGTTCCACGCCAATTTATTTTTCAACACAAATTTATAAATTCTTCTCTACCAATCGGAGCTTTTAAGGTTCCAGTTAAGTTTTTTTTTATAAAATTATCTCCACTGAACTGAATCAGGTTCCACATTAGCTTGTTTGGGGCAAGAATTCGTAAAGTGTTCTGCGTTGAAGCAAATTTGCAATAATTTTTTTTTCTTAAGATTTCAAACCAGGTTTTTTTGGGCGAAAATTTGTAAATTTTTTTATGTTGAGCAGAATTTCTTCAGGTTCATCTCAAGATGTTTTTTGTCAGAATTTTTTAAAATTTTCTACGCTGAGCCGAATTTTTCTTCAAGTTCCACTTATTTTTTTTTAACCAACAATATATGAAACGTTCTACATTGAGCAGACTTTATACTATGGTAATTCTTAGGTTTCACACCCGTTTTTTTTTTGGGTAAAATCTTGTAAAATGCTTAAAGCTGAACTGAATTTTTTCAAGTTCTACGTTAGTTTATCTTTTCGGCTAGAATTTGTAAAAGTTCTTACACTAAATAGAAATTCTTGTAAATTTTCCCTCCCGTTTCTTTTTATGTTTTGTTTTTAGGAAAGAATATTTGACGTTGAACAAGGCAGACTCGCAAGTAGCTTCAATCGATTCTGCATATCCTTGCTATGTCAGCTGTAAAAATACATATGATTATGTGGCTTAAGTGTGACGTTGGTTGTGAAAAATACAATTAAGTCGTCTGTTGGGAAACAACGAAATTACTTTCCGGACAACCCAATAGATCGAAAAATTTTAAGGCTACAGCCAATTTGTCAAATGTTTCTGCAAATGCTCGATTCTCAAATGTTTTTACTTAAAAAATGTCCACTCGAATTTTATTGATTATTTAATTAAGTTCATGATATTACCAATTCCCGAAATATAATTATTTTAATCAATCTTTTTAGGGGAAAAAGAACATAATTTATAAATATGTATGAAAAAAAACCCAAATTGTTTGATTTCTGCCATTTGTTTTTTCTTCTTTTAGCCACTTTCAAAGTTGTTGATTTTTATTTGCAAATTTTTAATATCTTCATCGCCTCAAAAAAAATGCGCAAAAAAAACTATTAAGTCGATTTTTGCAGCAAAAATCGATTTTTATTTGTTGTGACTATACAAAAATTTTATATTAGAAATCAATCATGGATAATTTCTGGGAAATCTGCACGTTGTCAGAATCCCTTCGTTGGAGCGGCTGAAACATTCCCGAAATGAATGGATTTAACTTCATTTTAATAAAACCACTTCTATTGCTGAATTCGACGAATCTCGAAACGATTACTCATTCAAATTACTCATGACCAACGTTCGAGTGAAAACAAAAATTTATTTTTCTGCTTGTAAAATTTTACTAAGAAATTTTTCCGTGGCGAAGATTATTTATTCTTAACTAAATTTTGCATTTTACTAATTGAAGATAATTTTATAATTTTTAAGAAGAACAGTCTCTAATAGAATATTGTGAACTGAACTTTAAACAAAAAAAAACTTATCTACAATATTTACTCATCGGTTTTCTATGCGACATCATCTATTCTCGTGTATTGGCAAAGATGAATGTAACTTAACCCCATCGAAATTATCTGTTTTTATTATTTGCTTAGATTTATTTCGAAATATCTAAAACCGAATTTGATTTTATGAATTTCCACTACATATGAATAAAATTTCTTCATATAACTTGGATGAGTATCTAATTTTTCTCTTAGCCAAGCCCAAAAAAAATTTCGTTGTTCATGCAGCAAAAAAAAAAATTAAGAAAAAAGCTTCTTGGTGAGTAAAAAATTGAAATTTAATGCCAAGAAATTTTTTAAAGTCTCACCTGCTTACTATAAATGGCATTATTCGTCTATTATTTCGACTGTTCTTTTATGGTGACTGGCAAAAAAAAAAACAAAACAAAAATTCCAACTCAACAGTGTCGATAGAATTTCATCGTCGTTAATATTCAATTCGAAACGTTAAAAATTTTTTTACTTAATTTACCTTCGAGAAAATATTTAATTTCATTAGCAAAACTTTCCTTAAATCACCAAGCCAGCGGATTTGTGACATTTTCAATCAAATTAATTAAATTATTAATTCGATAAATTTATTTGGAAAAGAATCTTTATAGATTTTTTTTGTTTGTCAAAAATTGACATTGAAATAGAAAATTTGCATTGAGAAAAAGAATCTAATCATTAAATCTTTTGTTTCGAGATAATCAAATTAATTTTAGATATTTTAGAATCAATCACCTTATTTAGTATTGAAATACAGGCTATCATTCAGTTGGAAGAGAGTATTTGGATGAGCTGGTGGCAAAGGCTTAACGTGTTGCTATCAAATATTGATGGTGTGCCGATATAGTTTTAAAATGGTCTAGTTCGTCCAGTTAGAAGTCAAATTTTGAGAATTTAATTAGTGGTGACAACCCTCCTATAAGAAAATCTCCTCCAGATACTAGATAGTACGACCTGCATTTCGAAAACGTTAAGAATATTTATTGGTATACAGGCTGTTAGGCAATTATGAATGGGACAGCAATTTACCGAAATAACTACTCCGCCGCATAACTTCTACCGTCTCCGTTTGGGCTTGTCCAACATCAGAGATATGATATTCTCTGGCATCAGAGGCCTTCTATAGCTTATCACACTCTATGTACAGTATAAGAGAATGTGTTGTGCAATTTTCACCAAACCCGTCATAAGAAGGGCATTTTGGGCTTTAGTCCCATTTAGAGCGGTATTATAAAGCCCGCCAACAATTGGGATAGGTAATAGCCAAACTCATCATGTCGTCGATCTGTCTACGAAAACACTGTTGCGGAGCGACGGTAGCTGATCTGCCACCAAAAACAGCACCCAAGGGCTTTGACAGTGCCTCCTGGATTACTTTCTTTCTTCCGTATATGCGTGATTCGCGCCACTGAGTTTCTCCGTCTTTTATATCCACCGTGCCTGACCCGCCAGTATTTCGAGCGGTGGCATTCCGGCCTTACACACACAGTCTTGTATGACTCCATTCAGAATGTCCGGACAATCAGAGGTGGTTTTTTTTTGTCATAGTAATTTGGAAATCATCGAAAGACAAAGTGTGGGACTTTAATCCACTAAAACTACCTTACTTGGTCAGATATCTATGTCACCCCACGGAACCGCCGTCAGGCATTACTCCGTGGGGCTGGGACTGATCGAAATTACTACTCTGGTGATTTATCACTACATGCTCCTCCACAACGATTTGTCCCAAGGACTTTAACAACCTCCCAGGCCATCGCAGAATTCAAAATCAGGGCCACCTCATTCTTCGGTGTCAGAGGTGCGCCAGCGTACTTCTGAGACTCTTCTCTTTCTGTAATGAATACCAATGATTTTACTATCTCCTCTTGGACTCGTTTCTTTTCTCCGTACGTGCAACGGACCGCACCACAGCGTTACGCCGACCACTCCGGTGGTACAACCTCTGCCACCAGTATTTAAATCGGTATCATTCCGGCCAACAAAAAAAATAGCCTCATAAGACACTGTTCGAAATGAGTAGGCCACCTTCAATGCGCTCCTACAGTAGACTGAGACATCTCCACGTATATAGGTTGCTCTAATCCATGACCACGGTCGCCAAAAGTATCCTGCTTCTCTGCCTGAGTCCCCCAAGGTTTGGCATTAAGCACGCCACCGTCATCATTGTTGCAGCATCCTTCCCGCCAACATATAGCCTCAGGCTTGCGTTAATCACCACTCCTAGGTACTTAAGAAATGGTCCTGATATTACCTCATGTTCGCCAATCCTAATAGTGATATTCTCTCTTCTCTTCCTGCCCGTGATAAGGACTGCCTATGTTTTATGATCCGCAAGGCTAAGATAAGCTACCAGAAGCCAACTTCGTAGTGAAGCGACAGTCTCATTACAGATCTGTTCTACTTTTTCCACGCATCTGGCCACTACGACTACAGCAACATCGTCAGCAATATCCCCTCCTCTGGAATATGGAGCCTGAGAATACCATCATACATCACATTCCAAGCCATACAGAGATATGTAAGTGAGAAATTGTTATTTAACGTGACCTAGTTGTCCAAACCCCAAGACCACGAGTCGCCCACGACTATAGGAATCGAGATACGCTCGATCAACGCACCACCATTACTGGCAGTTAACAGATAGAGTCAGTTACAAGCTGACTCTCCACCTGCTGGTGGCGAGGACTATCTAAACCTCTACTGTCATAAGCAGTGACAGTGCCCGAGATAAGTGCAATGCATTGCTACATTTGCCAGTTACCTCACACCTGCGATCCGAAGACCGTACCCGCGACATGGGTATTAACCACAACCACCACGTTGCTGCCAAATGGCGCCTCACCTCGATCGGGCACAGTATATTCTACTGTGGGGCTCCCGATCCCCGTGGTACCCATTTTTGTTTTAAGAGTACTTTGGTTTGTACTCCGCTCGTTAAAGCTACGGTAAGGAATCTTGTAAATTCCTAGGCACCGCTAGGCCAGCTCAGGTACGCGGGTTCGCCAAAACCCGAAGGTACAACCGGAATCGACCTTGGTCTTTCACCCGGTTGTGGCCACCCTGCGTGTCATTCACGCACTCATTCACGCATCATTCTCATTCTTCTTTCAAACAGTGCCACGGCAAAAGCATTCAAGCATTCATATCTCTCTTTCACACTCAACACACCACTCACATCCACACTATCACCATTCGCCACGATTCCACATGCACCTAAGTCACGCAAGTCCCCATATAGGCTACACTCTACAAGAAGGTGCTTAACACTCTCCTCCTCCGCTCCACACGGACATCTAGCATCCGTAGCCAGACCACGCCTATACAGGAACCCATTCATACTGCCGTGCCCCGTAAGCAAATACCCAAGGGACAGACCAAACTCAAAACCACACGCAGACGCAAAGCACACATTCGGAATGAACATGTGCGTCCATCTGCCATTCACACTCTCATCCCATCGTTGCTGCCATATCTCATGCATCTTGTTCAGAACCAGTATGCGCTGATGGCGCGGACTGAGATTCCGAACCTCATCATTCTCAACCGGACAACCTTGCAGTGGGATGCCCCGCCTCAGACGGTAGTGGATACTTCCACGCAGCACCTCCAGGTCCCATGGGATTTCTCCCATGAGAACCTGCATCGCTTCGGTCGACACAGTCCTACAGACATTCAAGCATGCATACAATACCATACGCTGCACTGAGTTTATGGCCACCCTCGCATATTGGTGGCGCATAGTATCAGCCCACACGCAAGACGCATACATCGCACACGGAAGAAACACACTTTTATACAGGACCCTCACCGCTCTGGACTTAAGGCCCCATTCCTTGCGAAGTACTCGCACCAGCATGCCAACCAAACCGGCTACGCGCCCCCTTAGATGTTGCAAGTGAGGCCGAAAGTTCAGCCTCTCTCCAACCATTAATCCAAGGTACCTCACTTGTTGCACGTATCGGACCCCAACCGTCTCTAAGCGAATATTGGGCGGCCTACTGGCCGCCAAAAACCCCTTTAACAGCATACACACCGTTTTCCTTTCGGAAACTTTAACACCCATTCTTTCACCCCATTCTGAAACAAACTGCATATAGCGGGTTCCCGCAACCTCTACTGCAGACCTACTCCCGCCCTCGATCAAGAGCAGAAGATCATCCGCATACGCAACCACAACACAACCGGTCTCCTCCAACCTTACCAAGAGACCATTCATCATCATGTTCCAGATGGCTGGGCCGGCCACAGATCCCTGTGGACAGCCACGCACCATCTGGCGAACAATCCGACCATTATTCCCACATACCACCGCGTACCTTTCATGGAAGTAACTTCGCCACAGCGAAGCCTCCTCACATGAAACCTCCTCCAGTCGCTCCATGATGCGATCCCATCGCAGGCAGTTGAACGCACTCTTGAAGTCCACAAACACACCACATACATATTTACTTGCACTTTCATCCACATACTGTCTAACACGCATCCAGGCATCCTCAGTCGATTTACCTTTCGTAAATCCATACTGAGAGCCGGACACATTGAAGTCTGCCAACTTCACATTCAATCGGTGTACCATCATACGCTCGAGGACCTTGCCGAATACTGGCAGTAAGCATATCGGCCTGTAGGAGGACGGTTCAGTCCTAATCCCGTCCGGAGACTTGGGGAGGATGACCACGTCTCCTACTTTCCATTCACGCGGAAACACACCACTCTCCAGGCATTCACCGTAAAGGCTACTCACATGTGCGGGAATAGTCCGCCAAACACTCCTCATCATCTGACCAGTCACACCATCTAATCCTGGGGCACTTCGCACTTTCGTGCTCCACACCGATCCATCAATTTCTTCCCATTCAAACGGCAGGGGGTATTTCCTGCTAACAGTCACTTCTTCTTGCCTTTCAATCCCAGGAAAGAAGTCACTCATCAATGCATTCACACTGTCCTCCCAATTACTCGTATACCCATTATTCACTCTGATGCTCGATATATCATTTCGAGCACCTTTGCGCATGCATAAACGATACACCGGACCCCATACATCCGCATTTCCAATTTCATTCACATACTTCTGCCAGTGCTTTTCCTTGGCAAGTCTAATACTTGTCACATACTCAGCTCTGGCCGCCCTGAAGGTCACACCTTCAGTGTGCGCATCTACACCACGGCGTCTACATCGCTGGTAGATCCTACGCAACCTACCAACTTTTCTCTTTTCCAAGCCGAGCTCCCGGTTCCACCATGGAGTCGCTCTCCTACGCCCCTCTACTCTTTTATTCATGCACCTATCATTCACAACATTCACGCATCTGCTCAGCTCAACCACCTTTTCCTCCAATCGCATCGACTGAAATCTAGTAAACTCACAGATCTCAGCCGCGACTTCCTCCCCGTAGACTATCCAGTCCACCCCACCGGTATGCCACCGTCTACCACGGGCAGAAACCTCGCAATGGTCATCCACTGGCGCAGTCACCACCAGTTCAATGAGGTTGTGATCGCTCACCCCCCACTCAGGCAATATTCTCCACTCATACTCATAACAGTCAGCAGCACGATTGCACAGTGTGACATCAATGTCACTCTGCCCATTCGGTCCGCTGAAAGTATACCATTCACTCGGAACATTCAGTACATTCATACCACTGGCCATAATCCACTCTTCGAGTTGCCTGCCCCTCACACAACTCGGTTGGTCAGTGTCTCCCCTCTTGCTAAACCAGAGAGGAGAAACAGCATTCGCATCCATACCGATCAACACAGGCGAACGCCCACACTTAGCCAACACCGTGTCAAGATACCGCAGGTACGGCTCTATTTCAGAGCCAAACCTGCAATACACCGACACAGCGTACAGCTCTATTCCCCCCTTCTTGATATACACGCACACACCGAATTCATTAGAACATTCATCCACACGAACAACATCCATTCCCACGCCAACAACAGAGACGGCCGAGTCAATTTTGCCCCCGACCCTGGCACTGGTGAACGTCCTGGCGGATCTTCCCAATCCGCACACCGACCCACCATAAGAATATGGTTCCTGGATCAGTGCTACATCCACCCCATTCTCACACATATATACACTCAACTCATTCATAACCGCAGCAGACGCATTCGCATTCAGTTGGATGTGCCTAATCATTTTAGGCAACAATCCTCATTCTCTCTCTTTCGCACAACCTTATATACACCGGGCAATCCTCCGACATGACGGAGTGCGTACCCGGAAGGCCACGCAGATGGCAGTTGCGGCAACACTCCATGTTCGGGCATTCCCGAGCAAGATGGTCACCACTACCGCACCGACTGCAAAGCCTTCCAGCCCGCCTACAGCCATCACGGAGATGCCCGAAATCCAGGCAGCCGTGGCACCTACGTACCAATTCGTATTCACGAATTGGTAGGCACAACCATCCCACAAACACACGTCTTTCACTAAGCATTCTCTCCTTAGCTCTACCACTTACCTCTATGACAACCATATGTTTGCCATCCTTACCGGTTGTCCTTCTGATCACCGATACTTCTTTTTCTGCCTCCACCATTATGCCGCGCATATTTTTTTCTTGCAGCTGCTGCACTAGTTCGGTGTTGTCCACCTCTGCCGGTACGGCGTGGATGACGAGCTTCGGTCTCGCCCTCTTCGGCTCGCTCGTCACCAAACCAGCTTTCACAAAGTCAGCTGATTCGGCGACACGCTTCAATTCGCCGCTGCTGCAGACCTCCACTGCAACACCCTCCTTCAGCCGCCGTACAGCACGGACGCGTACGTCCGCCAGCGACTTTCCCGCCTCCAACACTCTCTTTCTCACCTCCTCAGTTGGCACACCCGCTGCAGCAGCCTTCACTACCAGCGCGAAGGTTTGTGCCGGTGGAGGCGGCAAAGGCACCAGCTTCCTCGGCCTTGGAACAGGCCGTGGCACAATCCATGGATTTGCCGCAACGGCGACTGGCGCAGTGGCGGGGACCACCACCCCCCCGCGGATCGGGTGAGTGCCGCGCGTGGCAGCCGCAGCAGCAGGAACACGCTGTGACGGAGAGACCGTCGCCGTACTCTCCAGCCTACCCTGCAGATAGGAGAGCCTCTTCTCCAACATGGTGGCAGCAGCAGCAGCTTCAGCCACAAGCATCAAGACCGCACTTATGGCTCCAGGTGCCCTGTTCGTCGCCAGGTCGTGAACACCTTGCCCTACACTCTTCAGTGCGTCCATCAATGAGGGTGCACTGGCTGCCTTCCTCCGTAACTTCTGCGACTCATCAGTCAACAGCACCTCCGCCACCTCAGCAGCCGCCTCCTTTACCTCCGCAGCAGCCTCCTTCGCAACCTCCCGCAAGGTCGCCAGCGGTACCTCATCACTGGGGAAGCACTCCGCCTCCGCCAGGTCCAGCGTTAGACGCCTCTTCTTCACGGACGCTCTCCGCTTCACCATCGCGATAATGGTCGCGACGAAACTCTTCACGACGCGTCAAAAACGCGGAAGACACGGAATTCGCAAAAAACGCGAAAAACGCAAAATCTGCGAAAAACGCGAAAATTCAAAAAAAAAAAAAAAAAAAAAAAAAAAAAAAAAAAAAAAAAAAAAAAAAAAAAATGGCGGCCGTCGACGAAATTCGTCGCCCGATAAAAATTCGTTCGGTCGCTCGCCGACGATTTTTTGGTCTCGAGTGGACCCGTCTACAAACCTCCACTTGGTTCGGTACCAAGTGGACTCTGCTAAAACGTCTCACTACCAGCTGTGGCCTTGAACCACAACAGCTGCTCACACCAGATGTTCAATAAAAATTTTCGCACAAGCAGAGTACCGCTATGCAGCCTCTGCTTATGGAAAATTTAACTAGCACAATTTGTGCGGTCCTTTTTGACTGTCTGTCCGCAGTTTCTGTGCACAAATTGCACGTACGAAATTCCCGAAACGACAGAGCAAAAATGCAATGTACGTACGTAAAGTTATCGTACGTACGGCAATGTTTCTGCGTTTTTTCGCACTTCTACACCTTTAATCAGTCCGAATTTTCGGCTGCACTTAGGCAGACACTAGCACTTGCCTTTTCTATAAAAAATTGCACAAAAAACAGTCCACTTTAGTCTTTTTTAAATGTTTTTGCAAATCGCAATCAATTTCACAAGAAATTACCGTAAAATACACTTGCTCTTAAACTCTTTTGTTTTCGCAACAAAATCAAAACACGACCGCACTGTTCGACAATTCAAACACGACTGACAGAGATATGTAAGAATAGGCCGCGAGGCATCATAACATCGGGGCAGCAGTAGCATCAGACAAGAACGCCCCGGCGAAGTAGTATTTACAAAGAGTGCCGCCGGGGAACCATCGTTCCGGGAGCAAGATCAGAGGTGCAGGTTAGGTTTTAGCTAGGTAAAAATCCCGCATAACTCACCTGGCAGGAATAACTTCCAGACGAGTACCTTTTGAAGGTTTCCCCCTGTACCTCATTAATCTAAACGGAAAAAAAAAAAAAAAAGCCATACAGAGATGTGTATTATCATACGAAGGTGTATCTTAAAGTTACTGGACTGATCAATGAATTTTAAAAAAAAAACATTAACCTTTTAGTATAGCGTGTTATCCAGACCTTCCAACACAAAGTAGATACCTTCGAATAAGACCACCTCAAAACGGCCTACTTAGCCTTATTTATTAATTGGCATCTCAAACCTTTGATGTGATGTCCTCTCTCAGCTTTCGGATATAGCTTAATATGGACTGTAAGTTGGATAGCCCGCAAGGGAGTCACTCCTGGGTCAATGATCCAGCTATAAGATCTATACCAGAAATAGGCTATGGGTTTTAGTGGACCCGCAGTATCTGAGCTGACCAAACAGTGCTAAAGCATTTACAAGGTTTCTTACTGTAGTTCTTTGAGGGAGGAGTATCTACCAGATACTCTCAAAAGCAGGACTGACTGGTACTACGGGGGTTGGGAGCCCAACAGTGGTCCGTTCGAAACGTGGTAGCTGTCGTTGTCACCTACATCGCGGGAACTGTCTTACGACTGCAGATGACAGTGGGGTTTACGTAAACCTTGCTACCAACAGTTAAGGTAACTAGCTTGTAACTGGTTACTGACTGTTAGCAAATGGACGTACTTGTGATGGATGTAGCTGGGCAGGAGCCGGACAAGATGACTCTACAAATTGGAGACCGCTCACCATTGGAATTGGTAGATGAAAAGGTGGAATGTTTGTCTGCTTCATGCAAGGTAAAAAAGATTGTATGGTAGAAAGAACATGCAGAGGCCACTTGTCATAGATGGCTGATTTGTATAAAAGATCCGCTTGCCAAGAGGTTAACAAGGTAGGAGCAAAAGACGGTAGAGGGCTATGAAAGGGTGTGTGCTGAGTCATCATTTCATAGAGAGTTAACCAAACTGAGTGTTTTTTTCATGAGCAAGTCCAAGCAGGAAATTAAATTGGGTCTTGGATTTGACCGACCTGGATTATTGATTAAGGATAGTGCAATTATATGTATCTAGTCAGCTGTGCTATCGAAATCCATTACTAGACAAGTCTTTATGCGCATTGATTGGGCGTAATATCAATTCCTATGGTCGTAGGCAACCTGTGGTATTATGTCTAACGATCTACAGATTATCGCAAAAAATAGTTTTAACTGTTTGAGTGAAGGCACCAATACTAAGGATGAAAAAACCCTCAATTCAACGATTCTTTCTGTAATTTTTTTGGCTCAAACATCAATGAAAGTTGCTGCTTACTTAGTCCATTCGCAACGACCTAATTTTATGTAGGGGGCAAAAATCTTTGACGTTGTTTGTCACTTTTTGTTTGGACACCTTAGTCCCAAACTAAGATTATCTTTAAAGCTTCGGAGATCATATTCTGAGACCTCAGCCCATAAAATACTGCCTAGTTTTAAGGGGCGGGGGGTGTTGGTGATTTGTTAGACCTATTTTGTCAGTGCTTACAATTTTCAGACCGTAACTCATTCAGAGCAACTTAAATATCTTTGATGCAGTTCTCTCCTTTTTATTTTTGGAGATCTTAGCTTATTCAGAATGAGACAAAAAATCTTTTAGCGTCGTCTATATTTTAAGATGTAAAAAAATATCAACCCTATGCAGTTTTATGGTGAAAAAAATTCTCCACTTTTTATGTTTAGAGACCTTAATCCTCATAGGGAACAGTTCAATTTAATGAAAAAACTATCTTTAATGCTATCTGCCACAGTTTACACATTATTTGGAGACCTTACCTTATATAGAACAACCCGATTTAATTGGCCGCATTTGAAAAAACTCATGTTTTGGCGAAATAAAAAAAATCTCTGATGCAGTTTGCCATTATTAATATTTGGAGACTTAAGCCTATGTATAACCGACTCAGTTTTAAGTGAAAGTATGCCTTTGTGTATACTTAGAAACCTTGTTATTGTTGTTTGTAAGATCCCTTAGATATGTGGTAGGGGCCGCTTCATGGCGCCACGACCGTGAGGCCAATTGGAGATTTCATAGTACGTGTGGGCGTTATCTGAGAGAGACTGGTCTGTGGTTAGTAGTATAGAATATTAAGAATTTTATTATATTTTGTGGAGCAGATTAGTATGTTGTAGAAGTTTAAATAGGGGACTAGGGAATGGAGTTGTTGGGTTCAGAAGCTCCATAATGCTCGGGAAGTAATTCTTGGTTATATGGCATTCATGATAGTGAAATGGGTGCCACAGGATTGGCATAAGGGACGATTTGTTTTGCCAAAATGGAAGTTATGAGTAAGAGCAGTATGTCCAATCCAGATTCTGAGAAGCTTCCGCGCCCAGAATTTTGGTATCGATGTTGAAAAGACTGGTTTATTGGTTGTTATCTAATGAGTCGACAAAAATGTGTCGCTATTGGTCCTGTCATCGTGTCTGCGGATGGCTAATTGTGTTAGTTGCAATTCTTTTAGTAGGCGAGGCCTAATCGACGATATTGTTTCTTCAGCCAACTTATCAGCACTTTCTTTACCCACAATTCCCACATGCCCCGGCACCTATTGCAACTAGACACTCCTATTGCTAAGTAGGCTATGACAAATGGCTTTAAAGGCGGCAAGGCTGTCGTTTAAAATAATAAGGGTCTGTTGGCTTTCAATTGCTGTTTTGATGGCTCACAGCATCCCCCGTAATATGGAGCTGCCCTATAACTTCCCTTATTCCACAACATAGTGCGTGGGTGCTGCAGCCAAAAAATTTGAGGACCGAAAAAGATGTAGAATCGGTGTCAGCAGTCGATGATCTTTAAATCCGTCCAACAGTTCAAGGAAAAGTTTCGCTTAAAGACCTTATCGCATGAAAACCCGTCTAGTTTTATGGGATTATTCGTAGTTTACATTTTTGGAGACCTACCTTAGACCATGCGGAACAGCTCAGTTTTTACGCCAAAAACATATTGTCTCTAATTTTTATTTTATTTAATTTTCTGTATCTTTTTTTGTCAATTTCCGTTCCTTATGGAATAGGAGAGAGACAATGGGTTTTGTGGTTCTGATAAATAACAAATTTTATTCAGTATTAATTATGTTATTCAATAATTCTAAATTCAAAATTCCACAATCCAATCTTTTTTTTTTTTAATTGCCTAAAATCAAAATTGCAAATCGCAAAAAATTTATTACTTTCAGTCGGTTCGAAGCCGAGTAGTATTGTTAAATGTTAGTTGTTGTACGTGATGGGAATTTCTAACTCATCCGGCATTAGTTAGCCGGGTTTTATTTATTAATGGCAAAAAATTCATATTCGCATTTAAAGTGTCAAATTCCTATCACGGACTCATCATCAGCAGCACGCTGTCTTCATAAAGTTATGTTCTGTGGCTTTGGTAGTCAATCAAGCTGGAGACAAAGTCGTGCTCGCACTCGAAGGCATGCATACACACATCACAGACGGGCTTGACCATCCATCCATCCACGTTCTGGTTCATATTAGAAATTGTTTCCATCGACAGTACCTTGACCGAATAGATCAGAAGTGTTCGGGTATGTCAGATCGTCAACTTTCAAAAAGAGGCTACTCGTTTTAATTTCGTATTTTAATCTATTTTTTTGTATTGTACTTTTTATTTTTTGAGACAAAATGAAGAAAAATCATTATTCGCAAACTGAAAGTATGCCCTTCATCGGTGAAGGAACCCCAACGAAAAAATACCACCTCTTTAATAATAATATCTATGACTGACCACACCATCTATCTAACTACACCCATACTGGGCTCTCCATTCAACCAGTTCAGTGCACCTGAATGACAATAAATCATAAATAACGATGGTTAAATCGATGGTTAAGGCGATGGCGATGGCGATAGCTTGTCTGAATTGAATATGAACATCCGCTCACCCGCGCGCCAACATAATGATTCGAATGCGAAATTAGATTCCACAGAATTTGATAATTTCAATTTTCAATGAACGGACGTTTCCATCCATAATACGAGTAGAGTAGTGTGTGCACAAAACCTTATTCCTCCAGCTTTGGCTAATGCTGCTGCTGCTGGCTTATAGAATGGGGATGAGTGTCCAAAACTAAATTGAAATCGATACGAATCAGCCGATATGGTCGTCGGTAAGGTCGCAATGCATTTCCTGTCCATCGGTTATCGTCTGTTTTATTCTCAAGAACCTTACAAAAAAAATATAATTTGCGGAACAACAAACTCTTTAAACAAGACGCAAAGTATTTCCTCCACTCCGATTAATCAGTCAACGAAGACCAAAAATTAATAACCTCAAAATGAAAAATTCAAATTAAGAATTACAAAAAATGAAACTACGGAACTTCCTTTTATTCTATTTGATTTTCGGTATTTTGCTTGTCTTTGGTCTCATTTAATTGATAATTGTTTCTTTGAAATATCAAATTTGGTAAAAACTCAAATATTTTTCGACCAAATCCAAAAGACTCGCACATAAACTGACATTTTTACTTTTTAATCGTACAACGACAACCGAGACTCTTTTTATCGTAAAAATAAACTAAAGTTAATTCCATGAATTTATTGTGTATACATTTTATTATATAGAAAGTAAAAAAAAATATTTCTATTAATTTGATAGTAAAAACAAAAATCTTTTCTTGTTTTTTTTTTTGTTTTTTTGGTTCGCTGATTAACAGAAAAGTGAGGTTAAATTATTGAAAATGGGCGCGGTTCGAAAGTGCAAACAGTTCGGAAATTTTGGATTATTTTATTATTTTTACAATGGTAATCAGAAAGTTTAATAAATTTCAAATTAAAATATAAAAAAAAAATTATTTTATTACTGAACATTTTGCATAAGATTAGAAGCAGTAAAGTTTTGAGGAAGAACTTTTTCTTCTTAATTTTACAGAAAAATACAGTAGCATTTGAATATTTTTTATTTTTTATTGCCATTTATATCCAAACAGTTATGAACAAAATTAAAGTTATTATCAAAAAGAATATTCTCAATACTAAAAACAACAGATTTATTATTCGATTTAAGGTGCGAAACCAAAATCGTTAGATGCCTATGACACGAGTCGCCTACGACCATAGGGATTGAGATACGCTCAATCAACGCACCACCATTACTGGCAGTTTACATTCACTAACCAGTTACAAGCTGGTTACTCCAACTGTTAGTGGCGATGACTATCTAAACCTCTACTGTCACAAGTAGTTACAGCGCCTGAGATAATTGCAAGTTACTGCCATTTACCTCCCATCTGCGATCCGGAGACCGTACCCGCGATATGGTTATTAACCACAGCCACTACGTTGCTGCCTAAGGCGCCTTACCATTATTAGGCACAGTGTTTTTTAACACCATGGGGCACCCCGATTCCCGTAGTACCAATTTTTGTTTTAAGAGTACTTCGGTTTGTACTCCGCTCATTGAGCTACGGTAAGGAATCTTGTAAATTCCTAGGCACCGCTATGCCAGGTCACCGCTATGCCATTCATTAATTTTAATATTTTTTTCAAACAGTGCCATGGCAAATTCAGCCAGGCATTCCCTCCTCTCAGGTGTATTAAGTGCACTACTCAGATCCACTCGACCTTTATTCACTCTAATGCCAAGTATCCAAATCCCGGAGATCCTCATATAAATAACACTCCACGAGGAGGTGATATACACTCTCTCGTGGTGCACCGCACAGACACTCTTCTCTTTCACTCAATCTTTTCTTATACAAGAACTCATTCATACTGCCATGCCCGGTTATCAAATAACCCAGGAACAGGCCACTTTCAAACTTGTTTACCGAAGCAAATCTAACAATTAGATTTGGGTCCTCTGGGTCCATCTCCCATTCTCACTCTCATCCCAACTCTGTTGCCAAATCTCATACATTCTTTCCAGAACTAGAGCCCGCCAATACTAAAACAACAATAAAAAAATTATAATAATAACGCACTTAATTATTGAAAACTGCAATAATAACGCACTTAATTAAATAGATTTTGAAACAATTTTTTCAAATTCTCTAACCACTCATTAACGTCCGTTTTTTTTTGATCCTATAAGCTCCCCGATAAAAAATAATTGTTTTAGATTTTTTTAAAGAGTTTTTTTTAACTGTAATAAGTTTAAAATTAATCTTTGAAAATTGTCTTATTATAGATGATATAATTAATTAATTGAATAACAAAAAAAGTGGCACTTCTACCACGTGTATAAGCTTAAATTCGCTGTTTTTTTGTCAAAAAAACACATGTTTTTTTTCATAGAAAGTAAAAATAAATTTATTCAAAGTACTTGCCCTCGCTAGCTACACTTTTTCCCATCTCTCAGACAATTTGTGGATACCACGCCAAAAAAATTCCATCTTCGTAAGAATCGATGTGCTGTTCAGCGAGCGCGTGGCCCATCGACGAAAACAGGTGGTAGTCGGAAGAGGCCAGTTCTGGTGAATCAGCGGGGTGGGTAGCACCTCCCAGTTGAGTGTCTCCAAGTAGTTTCAGACTATTTTTGACGTGTGCGATGTTGCATTGTCGTGGAGGAAAATCAGCTTGTCATGTCGTTGCTGATATTCCGTCCTTTTTTCACGCAGAGCACGGTGCAATTTGATCGGTTGTTGGTGGTGGCGGTGGGCATTGACAGTTTCACCAGGTTTCAACATCTCATAGTAGATGATCCCACCAAACGCACAGCATCGTCTGCCGTCCGAAGACGCATGGAAATGGCTGGTTGAGTAACACCCAATTGCTGCGCGAGCATTTTTTGTGATTGGGTATTGTCTTCGTCCAAAAGAACCTGAAATGGATGGTCCTCAACCTTCCTAGGCCGATTTTCACGTTTCTTCTCCCACAAGTGAAAATTGCCATTTTTGAACCGACGAAGCCAATCTCGGCAAGTTGTTTCCGATAAAGCACTGTCAACATAGGCCTCCATAAGCATTCAATGCGATTCGGTAGCGGATTTCTTCAAATTGAAGCAGAAAAGTATAGCTTCTTATATAGTCACACCATCTATGACCAAAATTAAATTAAAAAAAGAGTGAAATTATCTGAACATACAGGGTTGTTTTATGTTCCAGGTCGATTCTGTTTGGCAGCCATTTTGGTTTAGATGACATTTGTCTGTTGGCATTTGACAGTCATAGATAGTCGTTGATAACAATTTATTATCAACCATCTAACACCGCAACAACGTGTTGAAATTATTAAAATATTTTATTTAAATAATTGTTCAGTTGAAAAAATTGATGCAGTGAAGCAGAGTATTGCTGAATGTCCTCGTACCTCTCATCGACGCCGTGCACAACAATTGGGAATATGTCCATCATGTTTGCGAAAAATTCCCAAAAAAGATTTGCTATTTTAACTGGCGGCTTTGTTAATAAACAGAATAGTTGCTATTGGGGCACTGAAACCCCTCAACTGATGCACCAAAGACCACTACGCCTTCGTGTATGGTGCGGCAAATTGAGCAGGCGGCATCATTGGGCCATATTTCTTTGAATATGCTGGACGCAATGCTACAGCAGTTACTGGTAACCGCTAAAGGGACATGTTGGAAAACTTTATTCTGCCCGAATTGGATCAATTAGGCCTACAGAACATGTGTTTCCAACAAAATGATGCCACATTACACACAGCTCGTGCTACGTGGCAAATTTTGAAAGAAAGTTTTCCCGTCCAAAAAAAATGGTGATATGGACTGGTCCCCACAATCTCCCGATTTGAAGCCTCCCGATTTCTTCGTACGGAAAAGGTGTACACTAACAAACCAGCCACAACCTCAATGCTTAAGGACAACATTCTGCGAAAAAATTCTGAAAAATGTGCTTAAAAGTGGGCGTTTAACCGACGTCATATTCCATGCATAATGCTAAAGAACATATGTGTATGATCAGTCAATAAAATATTAATTAAAAAATTGTATTTCATTTAAAAGTTATTAAATAAAAACTTTGACCTGGAATATAAAACGTATCCTGTAGTTTATCCGACAATTTCAATTTGATAACAGATAACAGAATTTTTTAAATATTTATTTTAGAGTAAGTTTAATTCTTCTAGTATTTAATTCAGAATTTTGTAGAACTTTTATTTATTAAAAATTTACATGCTATAAAATATATTTATTTAATTAATTCGGATTGCCTTTAAAGTAATTTGTTCAAGATGGAAGTAATTGCAGCAGCACCTAAACACTTTTTTGTCATTTTTAGTCGATATTGGTTTTTATTTTTATTTTTATTAATATAAAAAAACTAAAAAAATACTATTTTAATAATCCCAACAACAATTAATTGAAATTAATTTTTTTTAAAATACGGAAAATTCAAACGATGTCCATATAATTATGGCGCTCACTGTATTTGGGCAAATAATTTACGTCGCCATTTTTCATTCATTAATCAATAATTTTTTTGTATTCTTTTATTAATTTCTCATTACATAATTGATCAAAATAAGGTTTTTTTCTTCTATTATCTTCTAAATTTTATTGCAGTTGACAAAATTATAGATAAAAAGAAAAACCATAATTAAAATTACTCTAAAGGAACAAATTACCCGAAATGTTCAAGAAGGCAGAAAAATCCGTGTGCTCCTTCTTCAATATTTGAATTAAAACCATTTATTTATATACAAATTCTTTTATTTTTCAAATATTTATTTATGATTATATTATTCGATTTATAACAAGGATTAAAAGGAGTTTGTTATTATCAACTTCACATTCACAATTTGTAATTCTTACGATTTCTAAATAAATATTTTCCCATTTGGGTGTGGTATAAACGCCATTTAAAACTATTTTTTTTTCGTTTTAAAAAGCGTTTATTTTCAATAATAAAAAAAAATCAATATTGATCATTAGTTTTCTATTTGTATCGTATCGTGCTACGGTATTTTCAGAAAGACTTCCGGAAATTCTACCGATTAACGGATTTCGAAATACAATAAAAGCAATTTTAATAGCCATCAAAGATTATCTCATATTTTTCCCTTTTTTCTGTATTTTTATCCTTTTTTTATTTTAAACAAATAGAATATCCAAACGTGTGGTGGTGAGTTTGCCTGTTCTGAATATGAGGTAAACAATTTTTTTTCTTGTAATCAATTATCATGAACGAAGGACTGTTTGGCAGCATAGCTTCCAATGAAAAGAGACATGATCTGTTTAAGGACCTTTTTTCCTAAATAACTTTCCAATTTTCCGTTTGTAAGATGCCAATTTTACCTGATCATCTTAACCTCTCTCTACCTTTAAAGAAAGAAACTATGGTTTTTTTCTTCTTCAATTTTTCTAAAACTCAATAAATCGATCTGAATAACAAAATGGACACAAGGTTTTTAAATTTTATTTACTTTTCTTTACCTTCGCATAATGGTACTTACTTACGTGTATATTTAAACCAACAACAATTCGAGTGCAAAATAAAAGGTGAAAGAATTTTTTGTTGTACGCAGATGTGAGCTGTAGTTGAGTGCAACCAAAAGGACGACCCTTTGAGAATAGGTAGTATCATTCAGAACGCATTACTGATCCTGCAGCTGGCACTCAATCAGCATTTATTTGTACTTACGATACGCCGGCGCACAAGAGTCTCGTGTTTGGGTAAAGAATACTCATAATTAAGTGCTTAATAAAAGACAGACGCTATTTTATCATCGAAATTTTTGATTTTTCAAATAATCAAAATTGATCTATTTAAAAATTACTGATTTTGTATATTTTTAATCAAGAAAATATGATATGATAGATTGACTAAAATATTCTATAACAGAAATGGCTTTTAGCGACATGGCTCAGAATTTACATATCTTTACTCATGTTTCTGTTAGAGAAAATTTATCCTTAGGAATAAGATAATAATTCTCAGATTTTTATCCATTGATGATGATGAAAATCTGGGTGTGAAAGTTAGAAGACCGGTCTAGATCTGCTGAGTCTGGTTCTAGGGTTAGCTGGCACTATTTTCAAGAATTATTTTGGACATTGCTCATCGGACATTTGCTTGTGTCGCGACAGATATGCCCAAAAATGTCCTTCTGCTTTCAAATATAACACCGATTTGTACATTCTGTCAATAAATTTTAAGATTTTACTATTGGCTATGGCGTTCTTGGGATACAAGGGGTATTTCTAAAGTCAGGATTGAAAAAGTACACTAAGCCACCTTCTTAAGATATTAAAACAGCATTCATAGTGGTTTAAAAATGTGACTATTTCTGAGCTAAGCCAGTGATTTTAAATATACTATATGATAAATAGTTTTATAGTCAAAGGTATTAAAAAATTTAAAAAAATTCCAACAATTTTAATTTATAGATAGTATTTATTTTGTTAAATTCCCCATTAATTTAAAACATATTAATTATTTTGCCCAAAAAAAATATATAGAAAATAAAATGGGCATAAAATTAAAAAATCGCAGAGAATATAAAAAAAAACTGTACTCCCTGTTCTCATAGAATGCCCAAAAAAATGTTCCCAAACTCTGAGAGAACACCTTTCCTATCGCAAAGAACCACCCGGCGAGTCATTTATTTTATAAACAAAATTCGCGGAATCACCTATAGTATGCTACCAACACAACTAAATATGCCATTCTCCGGCAGTTAACTGTCAAAGAGTTTTTCTCTCACAATACACTTCAATGCACAATAGAAAGAGCGTAAAGTCATAGGAAGAAAAGTACTGAGAATTCCATAATAAATCGAAAATGAGAACAGTCTTTTGGGGAAAAACAGAGTATTTGCTGAATATTTTCGATTATTTCTTATCCGACACTGAGTAAATATATACGACTTTCATAACTTCTGTAAAATAGTGCCGTTTATTTTAAGGGAAATTCTTTTAAATGGAATGTGAAAATTTTAAAAATTCGCCATTTATATAATATATACTTTTTTTCTAAATAAAAATATATTGTTTCTGATTTACAGAAGTAAATTTAGTAAAACCAGTGAAAAATCTAAAAATATGAGTTATGCTTCCCTGCCATATTTTCTATCGCATCTGTGCCGTTAGTGTGTTGAGTGAATTTTTCCTCATGCCTTTTGGAATTTATTCAGCCAGCGTATACGAATGGGAAAGTGAGAGCGAGCTCAACTATACTACGAGCATGGCGAGATAGTTGTGTGGGTAAGTAGGCGGTCAGGAAACATTGTTGAAAGTCAAGCCATGAGACATCAGTCGTGTTTAGACTTGAATCATATGTTGTGTTGTGCGCTGTCGAGTCGTGAATTCGCGTATATTTCTTGGAATTAATTCCAGTTTTATTAGTGACACAGAAATCTAACATGCCAAATAATACTATATATAATATTGGGTGATACTTTATCTTAAAAACGGAAAAAAATGTTAATTAGGTCGGAAAGTTTTCTTCAGCGGTAACTGAAAAAAAAACATAACAAAAAATAACGTTGTATAGTTAACGGGCGTACATTAAATTCATTAAAAACGAATATTTTTAATTATACCATTATTATTGATCATTAATATTATTATAAAATATATTAATTCGGCTTATATATTTATTAGTTTCTGTTTTTATTAACAATTAATTGTGTAAGAGCGGTGGATATATTTTTTTTTAAGTATTTCATCACAGAGTGTATTATTAGGAAATATTATAGTAAAATTCAAAATAAAGCCCCAAACAAGGCAGAAATTATAATAAATTTAATAAAATGTATACAAATCGTCAAAAATCACCAACAAGGACTGAGACATTCGGTTCGACTGTCGTATGGGCTGTTATGTTCTTTGTAGCTTTCGAAAAATTCGTGCCAGTTAACTCCATCAATCATTGTACAAAGCACCTTTATACCCCGTCTACAATGACCCCGTACATGCAACTGACCAAAGAAGTCATCTCATCGGAATATGCTGTTTTGGAGAAATTCAAGAGCATACACTGCTGTGCCAAAGGATACCGAAGCATACAATGGTAAGTAGATGACGCATAATTCTCTCTTCAAAATGCAGAATTTTCAATCTTAAAGCAGTTAAAAAAGTTGAATTTAAAAATACCAAATAATTTTTTTAAGGGGTTCTGGGTAAAGTTGCCGAAAACTATCCAATCGTCAATGCCTTCTCATACAATCAAAAAATTATAGAGAAATTAGAATAAAAATTTTGTTTAATAATTTTCGCTGTGCACTGAATTGTTACAATTCCTAGAAACAGTTTCCAATTCGATTGTTGTCACCGGGCCATAAAAGGAAGTTTTCGCGTCAATAATTAAATCGTGTACCCATCCATGAACAATTGAAAAATTGCACATTGCATATCGCTCTGCATTACCCCTTCCTTGTTGGAGTCAAAACTGTCGATGCAACCGATGTTAAAACGGAATTCCTGAGATTCAAAAGCGATTTCATATGCAGTCCAATGAGTATAAAAATAATTACAAAAATATGCAAAATAAATTACATTTCGTAAATATTTAATAAGCCGTAAATAAATAATAATAAAATTACAGCAAATTGTCAGAAATATATGCCAAAATGCAAATTTCAAACTGAATTTTAATAAATTTTTCGATATTGATTTATTTTTGCAAAATATTGACTACAAAATACATGTGTGATGGTGGTTAATTTTCTGACTAATAAATAAAAATGAATTCTTCGATACGCAACAATTTAAAATATGGACTTTTTAAATAAATTTTTTTTATATATAAAAAAATCCAATAAAATTTTAAAAAAATTAAAATTGTGTAAAGGTAAAGTTTATTTTTAATTTTCAGGTATATTTTTTAAAAACAAAGCTTTTTAGGCATTATTTAAACAAATTATTTATTTATATTGTAATAAGCGAAATTACTCCGTACTCTTAGAATGTAGGGATCGGCTTATCGTGCCGATCCTGCAAAAAATCTCCTGGCAACCACTTAAATAATCTAATAATTTTTGCGTAATACCAAAGTGCAGCGCAAAAAGTTTTTACTTTACTCCATTTAAAAAGTGTGTATTATTATTTAAGTTTACTTTCCAATGCGAAGAAATGTTGTTAAAACATTTTTCGCATACAAACATAAGAAAACCAGATATTAACTAATTAATCTATTGTACCTTAGATTATCCATAATCAAATTGAATTAAAGTACGATAGGTGGCATTTCAATTTTAACCTATAGGAGGCAGTTATATCAGCCCGACAAAATTCAAAATGGAGTAAGAGCGCGAAACAATTTGAATAAAACGGTTCAGTGTTCAATGTAAATTGATATTTTCAAATAATTGATACTAAAAGCGTATAGAAAATAAATTGCGAATATTTTTAATAAACTAGTGGACTTCACCCCCTGCTCGCTTCGCTCACCAACCCCCAACCCCCCTACGATCGCTTCGCGATCTCCGGGGGGCCCCTATGTCAAATATTCTACTTAATAAAGGGAACACATCATTATTGTTATTTTTTTAAATTTTACATAATTTTATTTTTATGTAAAAATTAAAAAAATTTAATTTCATTCTCGAAAGTAAGAGCGAGACAATGTTCTCATTCTTTTTTCATGGCCCCCTATGTCCAAATATTCTACTTTTTTTCTCGCTCCATACAATCCTAACATCAATAACATTACAATCCTAACATCATCACAGTATTCTTTTGAATACGCTTACGCTCTTTCATGACTTCAAAAAAACACACATATTGAAACAACAAAAACTCATACATACATCATAATAAAATCTTACAAAATGAAAAACTTTTTTATATAATAGATAGATATTTTAGTGATATTGTCACGTGTTCGTCTAGAACGCAGTAGTTTTGAGTTCGAATCAAGACAGTCACATAGCTATGTTGTACCCTTTAGTTGTTATGCTGAATTTTTCAATTTTAACACAAATCTTACTGTAAATGACATTAAAAATAATTGGTTTGCCCAAAATCCTCAATAGATGGCAGTGTGAGCATTAGCATGATCTATGACCTTAGATTGTAGAAGAACTGGGACTCGCCTTTACACAAAAAGTTTGTCCAAATTGCACACACATGCAAAATAACAGAAACGCCGTAAATTAACAACTAATATTCTTAAAAACAATTGAGAACATTATTATTTAGTAAATGTATTAAAAAATGTGGTCTAATAGAGTAAGCGAAAGCACAAATACAAACAAATTTATTTAAATAATAAGCCTATCGAATATACTTTATTTATTTAACAACAATGAAAACAGACTGAAGAATTCGTTCCCTTAAATTTTCTTCCACACACAAATTTACGTACACTGACACTGAACCCAGGTAAACATTGAATTGTCAACATCACATTTGTTAACATTTAATCAATGCTGAACTTTTCACGTTTTAACCATTTTTTGGACCAAATAAATCATTAAAAGTCATTTGAACACATCATAAATTAAATTTTTGTAAATGTTTCTAGTGAAAATGAAGATGTCAACTTACTCATTCCGTTGACTTACCAGCAACCCTTTATGAAACGCTTCATTTTCTGAAATAAAAACTTCCTATTAAATATTATCAACAATATAACTATTTATATAAATACTTATTATGTAAATACTTCAAAAAACATAAAAACTACGTTTTCACTTGCAGTTTCCGTTAAGTGTCAAAATAACAACTTGAAAAACAACAAAACTATGCAAGCATTTCGGTATTCTACCACTTTTATGGAGAATGGCGTGTTTAAAAACTTTCCGAAAAGATTGTACAAGAAATAAAAATTATCTGTCGTTATGTTTAAATTGTATTTTTATTTGGAATAAGTGAATTAAAATGAATATAAATTATGCTTTTGCAATTCAATCAATTTCTATTACTAAAAACCTAATGTCAATGGGTGTTATATCTACATAAAAAAATCTACACAAAAGTATGTAAGCGTTACGATTTCTTGCCACTTCTGCAATAGTTAAGCCAGAAAATTGCGTCTACATATACGAAAATCTGATTTAAGGGCCTATTCAGGTATTCTTTAATCTAAGTCTATAACACATTCCCTTTTGAACTCGTTTTATCTCGCTTACTAGAAACAAACCATCAATGTCCGAATAGGTTAAATCGCAAATAGTTGGTAATTACTTTTTAAGGATTCCAGATTAAATAAAGCAAATATTCTTCAAGCGCATAGATCGCTTCACTTATCCACATGCCATTTTGGAATTAAGTACTTTAAAAGTTGAATTGAAATTATTGACAAATCTTATTGAAGATCGTAACTTACCCCATATTTAACAATCAAAAATAATTTATTGTCAAAATTAAATTAAAAAAAAAATTCTGAAAATAAAAATCTTCGAAGATGGCCACATACTCGTACGTACACATGTAATCTCCATAAAGTGCAATTTGTCCAAGTACTTAAAATGAAATGATTTATTATTTGCAACAGACTATATAACGCAATAATAACAATGTTAATCAAATTTAATATAATCTTTTAGATAATAAATAAAAGAAAATTCCCTGACATGGAATTAAAGTCGGTTACCGGTTACTGATTACGGGGTGGTTACTGTCTCTCTCGTTTGAAATTAAATTCCACACTCCGCGGGTCGGTGCGTCTTTGATGTTGCGTGCACACTAAATAGATAAACGGCTTGATCTACATAATCGAGTCCGCTTTTTATTTATATGCAATTTAACAATTTAAAAACATATTCAAAGAGAAACGAACGATGATTGTAGTAACTCTTCATTTAGTTCCTCCACCACATTGGTTTTGCGTTTCACTTGATCCACCATTAGCGTATGTCCAACTCGTGTCGGTTCGTATTGTTATTTTCGCTTCAAAGACTCTTGCCCGATAGTCTCATTGAACGCATTGTACTGCCGCCTTATTGATAGTTTCACCCACTTGTCTGCACTCCCGTTTAAAAGTTATTTTTTCACACCTCCTCAACTTTGTTACGCTTTGACGGTCATCTCTGGACAAGTGCTTATTGCATTGGCGCTGCCGATTCCCGGAAGTACGATATAATCAGTTCTGAATGGCATTAAAAATGTCACGGAACCGATACGGAGTTTGGGAGAAAATAATTGGTTGCTCGTCTCTAGCAAAGTTTTTATTTATTGACGTTTTTTTTTACTATCATTTCCAATAATTATATTGTGTTGGATATAAAAATGCAGTTTCTTTTTTTTCACATTATTTCATTATAAAAAGTATTAATCAAAAATAAGTATTAGTTTTTTCTTCTTTTTATTTCTCTTTTAGAATTAAAAAAAAGAGAACATTTTTATTTAAGTTTAATCAAAGAATTTACGTTTGATAGTAGGTTTGGTGGAGAAAAAAATGTCCTCTCTGTGCTATTGAAAAATATGGTTTGCTGGAATGTGTTTAATAGTTCAAAATCCTTGCTAATTTTTTTGATTAAAAGAGAATTTATTGAATATGTCAAAAGACATTAAACGATCTCAAAAAGTCGATGCTGCAATATTGGAGTTGTTTTGTGTTTGTTCCTTTTAATAATTATTATCAAGAGTTTTTTTTTTATCTTGGGGACCGGAAAAAAGTCACACGAACTAGAGATCAGATAAGTACAAGAAAGTCGTCTGACAGAATGTCCAATTTGACGTGTAGAGCTATTTTTTTGAACCTTTCAATGACAACTCATCAGCTTTAATATTAATCGACGGTATGACTTCTCACAAGAGCCCTCACTCATTCCATATTTCCATCAGTTTTTGATGCTGAAAAGTTTTTGATGCTCTCCTTGAGCAAGGTTTGTCTTCAATTGCTCCTTGGCCCTTCAAAAATGCTTTATGTTACCGGAAAAGGAATGCTCCCTGTAGGCTTCCAAGCGTACAGAGAGCATGCACGTCTAGGAAGAACTTTCGTACGAGATATGTGGAGAGTAAGACCGCAGTGATGCCAATCTCATAATTTTCGGCCGCACCTTGTATTTTTGGGTTGTTCATTTTTATTCAAAATTATTATCCCAAAATATGTAGTATCACTTCAAAACATGGCGGCTCTGATAAAATTTTCTAATATTTGTCATTGAAATAAAAAATTTAATTAAAAATAAAAAGTAATTTTTTCGAATTATTAAAAAAAATCAAAAGTAATTTATTAGGAAAAAATAAAAGGAAAGTGAAGAAATTTTACAAAAATAAAATTCTATCCTTCATATTGGCACTGCATTATCGATAAATTCCTCTTATTTCTAATAAAATTTCTCTTTAGGTCATTAACCAAATTTCAGTTAAAAGTTTGTTCAATCATTTCTACATAATTTAACCAACAACAACAACAAAAAAAACCGACAAATATATTTAAAAAAACGAAATAAAATAATAAAATTTTTATTATTAGAAATAATCAAGTTTTAATCGAGAATAAGTAAAGAGCAAAAACGCTCAAGTGGCCTGAGAAGAAGATTAAGTGAGCATGACTTCATTACAAGTAGTTCCCTTATGAGTCGCTCTCTCTCTTTTTATCTCATTTAATTTGAACAATTTGTTTGTGTACAAAAGTTTGACAGAATATCCATTGTGGTGGCCTTGTTTTTGGTATTGTTTACTGAAGAAAAGACAAAATTTTTCTGATAATCTCCTTGCTTTTTTTATGATTTTTATTGTGTTTTTTGTGTTCCCACACCTGATGATGATGGCAGATGGCATTCGGTACACTAACACCCAGCATGGTGCGGTGCAAGGAAGAGAATTCTTAGCAAACATGACAAGTGGTGATTTTTATCAAAAATTCTCAATTCTTTCACTCCTTGTATACGCGTGCGTGTGTGTGTGTGTTTGTGACTTCTTTTCCGGGAAATGATCGTGTCTCTATTTGAAAATTGAAAAATGGACGAATTGAAAATGGCGTTACTATTATTTTTTGATGTTTTTCACTTTTTTTTCCTAACAATAATACGCAAATTGGAAAAATTATTTAAAATTTCTAAATGTATTCTCTCCAACCATGTTCGGTATTCAATCCTATTTTTGACCTCCATTTTTAATATGTAGCATTTTAAGTTATAATTTTATTTGCAAGTAATTTAAGTTAAATTTGTATTTTTTGCAAGCACATTTAAAAAAAAAATAAGATTATATTTGGTAAGATGACTAATAAAATATTATTTAAATTGTAATTAAAGGAAATTCCGAGTATTTGACTAGCTCGCTTCGAATCGAAGACCGATGCGACTTTATAAAATGTTGCCATGCGTAAATTTCAATAAAATTTTTTGGGTAAATATTTTAAAACAAAAATTGCGTTCAGTGACACAATTTCTGAAAATGTCTAATTCTTCTTAATTTGTTATCATCATTCTTCTTTATTATGTATATGCAAATTGTTTGAGGAAAATTTCATTTTTCTTAATGAATCTGGTCATTAGTTGGAGTGGTCCAAAAATTTAGGTATTAAAATCTTGTTCAAGCAAGTAGACTATGAGCATTACCATATTTTTATCTACCGAAAATCTTGACATTTAGCAAAAATATGGTAGGTTTTGTTTTGTGATTGTCTGAGGTCTCCCATAGTGGGTGAAATTTCTTTGGGTTAAAAACTCTAGTTTAAGTGAACATTTCTTAGTATATGGACATGATTAGATTACCAAAAGAATGATTTAGATTTGAAAGTTAGAAATAGCCTTTTGAGTGAAATGAGTGCTGGGAGTTTCTCCTTTAAATCTCCCCCACCGCCTATGCTGCTCTAAAATTATTATCCAATTATCAATTTTGGAGAAGAAGACTTCTCTTTTACCGTACACTAAATTATTTTGGAATTTTGAAATACTAAAACAAAATCTCCGTCGTATTCTAATTGAAGAACGATCTTAGATATTTTCTGTATACTCCTGACCAAATTCCAGCGATACTCCTTGAAAACAAACGAAAAAATACAAAAAAAATCAAACATTGGAAATTCTCAAATTATATTTAGTATAAAAGAAGAAATAGCAATAATAAAAAAGTACCTACGCGGAAAATATTACTCGTATTATCAGAATTCCTTATTTGTAATTTTTGACTGGAAATAATTGTACGTCTTTTCTGAAAAGATGAATGAATCAAAATTAATGACTAGAAAAATTCACTATTCTTCAAATTGATGATCTCATCTTTTTCTAATTTGTTCATTGCTATTGGCACAGTTCAATACAAGTTTTCATTAATTTTATGGAATTACCAACCAAAACAATTAAACATTCAACTTCTCTCTCTCTTTCTCTGTATCCCTGCCAAACACACCCATTCCCAACCCCCTTCTCCACCACACCAAACATACCTTTCTTAACACTAAAGGAAAATAATTTATCAAGTATGAAAAAAAGGTAATAAAAAAAATAAACAACTGAAAAATGAATTAAATATTATTAATAAAATGAAATATTTTAAAAATAGAATGGAAAAATGAGAAATTACATGTATTTGATTATTATTGCATGTTCTGTTGGTATTCGTGTTTTGGTATTTTCGTATTTTCTTATTTGTGCTTTTTACCATTTATTATGAAAATCCACGTAAATCGAGATTCTCTCAATTGTAACGAAGATACTTGAAATGCGACGTGGACGATGTGTCATAATCAACGAATAGTAACGTTTTTTTTACTACTTTTCTATAAAGATTTTTTTTTCATGTATTACGCCATACATAGATTTATCCATAGTCCAAATCGTATATGTACGGATAATAGTATAATAAATTACTTTAAATACTTTTCTAAAATAGAAATAGACGTTTTTTTAATCTCATTGAGAACGCAAATGAAGATATTCGCTTTCATCTTTATTGTTTGCTGTTGTTGGTGACGCTGCTACTGGCTGTGAAGTTGATCTTTTGATTTGTTGCCGTTTCCGCCTAATATCCGAGACAAGTTGTAGTAATTTCCGAAGCACCAGAAAGAGAAAGACATTATTCGACCATGTTAACTTGTATGGAAATAATTTAAATTGCGCCCACTTAATCGCTTCTCTTTGGAAGTTCATATATTAGAAAAGAGAGAATGCGTGTGTGCAAGAGAGAGGCTTGGTTCATTAATGACAACGATTTATCAATGGCCACACTGCGTATGCTGACCAAATTTTTTGACAATTTTTCCTTTAGAATGAATCAAAATTTCACTTGATGTGATATTTTCTGCTTGTCACATTTCTCCTTTCAACAATGCGTAAAAAAATAAGAAATAATTGACGCTAAATGGTGCGTAAGAAATGCCCGTAAAACCGCGTCAATAGTTAGAGTGGGTGGCAAAAGATTTGAAAGCAGAACGAGAAGAAATTATTTAAAAAAAACGTTGGGTTCATGCGAAAAATGGAACGAAATTCGACGAATTAATTAAGAGCAATAGTTTTAATAATAACAAAAATCGGACTGTAAACTTTTTGGAGGGATTTCATTTAAATTTATTATATTAAAAAAAGTTTTTTTTTTTGCTTAACAAATTTCAACATTATGTAAATTTTTATTATTAGTTTGAATTTTTTTTCTTTTTAAGGAAATTTTTTAAGTAATTAGAAAATACCATATGAGGTTCGGCCTACTATCTAATATTTTTCTCCATTTTCTAGATTTCATCAATTTTTCACTCCTGAACGAAATTTTTTTTAAATCAAACCAAAAACCTATGAAAAAGGAAAATATTTTTTCAATAGAAAATAATGCAAATAAAAACAGCGTTTTTTCAACTTTTTTATGGACTGTAACGTATTTTAGGCGTTAAAAGTTCTAATAATATGATTTTTTCGAAGGTGTCCTGTAAGTAGGTAACCAAAGGGGAAGGAATTTGTGTAAATAAAATTTTTTTATTTTTTTAAATTTCAAACCAAAATAATTACATTTAAAAAAATTGTAGTTTTATTGCCGAGTAGAATTTTTTTTGGTGAAAAGCATATATAAAAAAGGCCTATCCAAACTTGTGGTTCGGAAAGCATAGATTTTGATGAAATTTTCTTGCCATTATAGACGAAAAATATTATTTAAAATATTGAAGTGATTTTCTAAGACTTTTTCGGAATTAAATTTGGCCATTGCTTGTGGGATGTTAGTTTTTAAATACTAGAACACGATCTTTCCCATAGGCCCATAAGAAAAAGACCAATATCGTCAAATTGCACGATCTTGGAGGGCAATTGATATTACTAGATTAAACTCTTCAAGTTTAGGTCAAAAAAAGTCTGTTATAATACGGCCATAGCACTCCGGAGTAACGGTAACGGTCAAAGATATACAGACTAATGACAGCTTCAGACCAACAAGCACGCCAGATAGTAATTTTTCGTGGATACAATGGCTGCTACCAAGGGTCACTTGTGGATTTTTAGAACCCCGTATTAGGCAATTTTGGCCCATCACTGAAGACTATAATCTCATCTTAGAGCGCACAAAACATGGCTACAAAAGAATCATCACTTTTCGGAAACAGTTTAAACATTTTGAACGCGCTGCTTACTAATTAAGTAATCCATAATGTAAAATGGCAAATTCGAAACCAAGCAATGTTGTGACATATGTCAAATGACAGGACTGTCCTTGAGTGACATATGTCAAATGACACCGTTATTGGCCACTATGTTTTCTGGTGGGTCTAAAATTTTGCTAATTCTCATTTGGATATTGATACACGTACGTTCACACATCCAATAATATCGGAGCTCCAAATTTTTACTAATTTTCCACACGTTAAATTTAAGACTTAATTTTATAATTTTTTTTTCTGTTTTTCCCTGATGAATTTATGTCAATTTTGGTGAAATTTTCTAATTTCTATCGAAATCTTTTTTAATTTAATGGTCAATTTAAATTTACAAAAGATATTTTAGAAAATACATTTATACAAAAAGATAAAAAAATCTTTTAAACCAGATTATAAAATTAATTATTACTTATTTGATTGAACATTAACATTCTAAGCAACTAATGAGCTATAAAATTATGTCGTGGCTTAATGATAATCGTTTCAAGCATAAAAGTCATATATTATTTACAAATTTTTAATACAATTTTTGTTCATTGCTAAAATTTTATATAGAAATTTTGATTTTTGTAACCAAAAACTGGATATAATATGTTATTAGAAAAGAGGCCTTAGAATTGGGAATTTTCTTCGAGTACCTTGAATTTTAACCATTCAAAAAAAGTGTCTTCTCCAATTTGGATGAAAAGTTCTTGGGCAGAAAGATCTCATCTACTCATTAGAGTGAGAATATGCTTCCCGTTTTGGAGTTGTTATTATTTAATAAGTAGGAAAATTCCGTAACTCCCTTGGTTAAGCATACCTCCCTTCCTCACCCTCGCTAAAGGCGTTTATATAATTGAACTTGTTAAAAATATATTTATGGTAAATTAAAATTAAAAATATGCGATAAAAAATAAATTGTTAGTTCGAGTTTTTGGTGGTTATCTAATTAAAAAGCATTCTAAATTTGAATAGATTAAAAATAATGGAAAAAATTAAATTATTTTTCTACGCGAAAAGAAAATAATCGAAGACAATCAATTGAACTTTTTTGGACTTTTATTAGAAATCTAATAAAAAATGGAACTTTTTCGGAATTTCAAAAATTTTGTCGTTTAAAATTTTCGACTTTATTAAAAAAAAAACGAATAGAATTGAATTCGATATAAAATCGAAACAAAGACGGACCATGTGGTTAAAATAATCGTTAATTAATTTATATTTTTGTTCATTTTGGTTTATTATCAGCCATTTTATTTTATTTTTTATTATCAGCATGTGGCGATTTTGATGAAAATTATCATACCATTTTTGAATTAATTAATTATTATCAAATTACAAAGGCAGAACAAAGCTTTAAAATGAAGAAACGATAACCAAAGCTATAAATGGCAAAACCTCATTTCCTCTTCACAATAATACAGTCGCTAATATTGGGAATAAATTTTGATTTAAATTAAATTTTCATTATTACCACCATATTGGTCGTATACGCTAAAAACTAAAAAAAAATTCAATAAAAATTGCGTTTTTGTTTAAAAGCAAATACGAGTGTTGTCGACATTTACCAATTGCTCTCAAGGATATTTTATCAATTTTACAGTGGAGTGAGAAATTTTGTTTTTTTTTCATTTCACACAAGGAGTTTTAAAAGTGGAAGTCTCTCGGCACAAGGTAAGGCCAAGTATGGTGGGTACGACCAGCTGATAAATGACATAACAATAACATAGATGCGATTGACTCTAGAACTTCCTAAACTGAAGAAACGGCATACGTGTACGTTACGAGCCCAATGACTTTCCCGACAACCTAATATCCATATAGAAGGCTTCTCTGTCAAGATTATTCCGAATTATTTTCGAAATTGATGAATTTTTCGAAATTGAAAATTTTTGAGAAAACGAAGAATGTACAAATCTGAAATGACTTAAATTGTCGGTTTATCCAATATGAGCTACGGAAATTAAAGTTTCAAAAAACTAAAGGAAATTAGATTTCATTAGATTTCCTGGACCTTCCCATTATGCATGAAATACAACACCAATCAAATGGCTACGACAAGATTTCGAGTAAGACAATATTTTCTTGAGGTAATTTTATATAATTTTTTTCGCAGATTTCGTACTGTAATTCGGCCATTAAGGGGAATTTAAATTTCTCTATGTAAGTACTATTTATTGTGTAGATAAAGGTCAACGGTGTCAAATCGTACGATCTTGGAGCCAAATTTTGTCGAGTTGTGTAGCTTGTGGTGGTGTGTTTTGTTGAAACCACATTTAATTTAGATTAAAATATTAAAATTAAGAATAAAAAAGAAATCGGTTATGATACAGCAATAGCGCTTAGACTCACCTTCTTTATTTTCAAAAGAATTCGGTTCAAAGACACCTTAAGCCCAATATCCACACAAAAAATTCAATAAAATGAGCGTTTTCCTTAAAGCCAAAAAATCGACAATTTTGCTGTTAAATCTTTCAATTTGAATTAATTTCGAATTGTGATGGGAGTATCTAGATACAGGTTGACTCTGGTTCAATTTTTTAAAAAAATTTATGGTCCGAAACCGTTAAATTTGCTGCACGCGTCACAGGGTATTGCGTCAAATTTGATACAAATTTTTCAAAACTTGAGCGGATCCAGATCCGCCTAGCAACTAACCATTTCATTTTTTTATTATTATTTTTATATTTTAAATTGTTTTGTTAATATTTTTATATGCATACCATTGTTGAGGTTGGTGTGTGTTGACGAGAATCAAGTCAAATAGAAATATCACGTGTAGCCTCAGTATCGTTTGCCATTCGTTATTACTCGTAGTTGTTAATGAATACAGTCCTTTCGCTTCTAAATTTCACAAAACTTTCAACAAATTGGATTTAGGGTTGGGGGTCGAGGACCGGCCGATATTTTTTAATTTTTTTTAAAGCTCCAATATTAAATAGCGTTATTAATTTCATGATTTGATTATGTCAATTGGCCTCCAAGCTTATGTGATTTGACTCCGTTGGCCTTTTTCTTGTAAATCTATTCAAAAGTTCTTGTTTACACAGCAATTCTTTAACTTTAGAGCCTGTAAAGAGCAATATTAAAATTTCATCTAAATCTAATGAACTTTTCCTCATTAAATTTTGGTAAATTTTAATTTAATTATATTATTTGCCAAGGTCCTAGAAACATAATCAATTTAAAATTTTATCAAAATATAAATTTAAAATGTGTTTTATTTAACTTTAAATTCCGTAGCACAATTTGAATAACCTCTTATAACGTATCGAGTCACTGGCAAAAGCGCTGTCGAACATTTTCGAAACCTTCACAATCTTATGGAAGTGAACACAATTTCGAACAGCGTCGCTTGCCTATTTAAGATTAATTTCTAATTTGAAGTCGTTTTCGTAGTCCTGCATAAATATTCGCATTTTTTTTATGTATTTTTATCTGATAGCATTGATGAAATTCAAATCGAAATCAATGTAAAGACATATTTAATGTTTAATTGTATTTAATTTCTTGAACTAGTTCATCTGAAGTTAATGTGTACAAGTTCCAATTGTATTTGGCACCTCGGCTAATTACTCTAATATTATCCTTATTTTATGAATTTTTGACACAAGATATTTATCCAAAAAGAGAGGAGGATAAGTGGAACTGAAAGATCTTCATCCCAGAGGAAGAAGTGGTTAAGAGCGGATAGCTGGGACTCTAAATATTCTAGACTGGGAACATTGAAATTTTATATAACAATACTTGATAAATACTTGAAATTTTGTCTGTTATCGGAAGTTACCTTTGGCCTCAATATAAAAAAAATGATTACATCTTTCTCCATAAATTTTTTTTTTTTTGGAATTATTCCTTTTCGAAGTTTTTTATACCCAAAAATTTAGTTTCACAAGCTTAAAAAACAATTTTATTCTAAAATGAGTGAAAATTTGACGGTCAATTGATAAATACTTGACCTAAAATAATCGTTAAGTCACAATTATAAGGGAACCTGCTACAAACTATCAATTATCTAAAGTTGAAAAGTATTTTCAAAAAGGCAATACTGCTAGTTCTAAAAGGTACAGAGCAATTTTAAAGGATACCAGCAGATATGGTCGGCATTAAGACAAAACAAAAGAATGGAACTTTTTTAATAAAAAAAAAATTCTGATTAAATTATAAAAATATCAATTTAAGTTTTTATTTTTAAAAAAATTCCCCCGATTAATATGCCCAGGTGTTGAGTTTCACAGTTTTTTTCCCCTAAAGTGAATATCATTGTTGCATTAAAGACATAAATACGAACACAATTAAATTTGAATTTTGGTTTGGTGAGAAATATTTATAAAAATATCAACAAAATTGATCTAAGAATAACTTAAGATAACAGAGGCTGTGGAGAAGTTCAAATACTACAAAACATCGTATTATGACTGAGAATTTATCTTTTGCTTTCGATGTAATAATAACAAGGACGTGATGGTGCTTTTACCGACTGTTTGGCGCTTATTGAGCACAATCGATATTTGGGAGTCAAAACAAAGCACTTCGGAAGGTGAAACCACTCAAAACAAATTATCTGCTGGCAATGCTATGGCGACACAGTATTTTTAACTAGTAAGGCGAAAATATTTGTTGACTATCTGGAGTATTGGCAAAGGATAAACAGCGTGTAACCTTACAAATTCGAAAGTGTTGTCTCGTCCAGACCTTAGATTAGTATAGAAGAACTAGATAGGCCTCTACACAAAAATGCTGTCCGAATTTTGTTAGCAATACATTCGTAAAAACGCACACACATGCAAAATCAGTGGGGGCCAAGTTTAAAATTCAGTATATGCGATTGAAGCAGTTCATTTAAAACCATTTTCATATGTGATGTCATTTATGTGTAAACAAATAGATTTTTTTAATAGTGCTGGTTTTGTTGTTTGATGGAATTAGTTTTTGGAAATTTGCAATAAAACACAATATTCTATTTTAAAATATTATAGAAGTTAATTATATACAACATTATAGTAAATACTTTAAAACTAAATTACAAGGCGGAAAATCTAAAGTACTTAAATAATTAAAAACTAATATTCTAAAAAAAAAAACTTAAAAACATTATTATTTAGTAAATGCATTACAAATTGTGGTCTAATAGAGCAAACGAAAGCACAAAATTTCTGGTAAACATTGAACTGTGAACATCACATTTGATAACTTTTATTCAATGCTGAACTTTTCACTTTTTAACCATTTTTTGGACCAAATAAATCATTAAAAGTCATTTGAACACATCATAAATTGAATTTTTGTTAATGTCTCTAGTAAAAATGAAGATGTCAACTTACTGATTCCGTTGAATTACCAGCAATCCTTTACAGCTGGCAATGCTATGGCGACACAGTATTTTTAACTAGTAAGGCGAAAATATTTGTTGACTATCTGGAGTATTGGCAAAGGATAAACAGCGTGTAACCTTACAAATTCGAAAGTGTTGTCTCGTCCAGACCTTAGATTAGTATAGAAGAACTAGATAGGCCTCTACACAAAAATGCTGTCCGAATTTTGTTAGCAATACATTCGTAAAAACGCACACACATGCAAAATCAGTGGGGGCCAAGTTTAAAATTCAGTATATGCGATTGAAGCAGTTCATTTAAAACCATTTTCATATGTGATGTCATTTATGTGTAAACAAATAGATTTTTTTAATAGTGCTGGTTTTGTTGTTTGATGGAATTAGTTTTTGGAAATTTGCAATAAAACACAATATTCTATTTTAAAATATTATAGAAGTTAATTATATACAACATTATAGTAAATACTTTAAAACTAAATTACAAGGCGGAAAATCTAAAGTACTTAAATAATTAAAAACTAATATTCTAAAAAAAAAAACTTAAAAACATTATTATTTAGTAAATGCATTACAAATTGTGGTCTAATAGAGCAAACGAAAGCACAAAATTTCTGGTAAACATTGAACTGTGAACATCACATTTGATAACTTTTATTCAATGCTGAACTTTTCACTTTTTAACCATTTTTTGGACCAAATAAATCATTAAAAGTCATTTGAACACATCATAAATTGAATTTTTGTTAATGTCTCTAGTAAAAATGAAGATGTCAACTTACTGATTCCGTTGAATTACCAGCAATCCTTTATAAAACACTTCATTTTTGAAATAAAATCTTCCTATTAAATGTTATCAACAATATAACTATTTATATAAATACTAAATACTTCAAAAAACATAAAAATACACTCTCACTTGCACTTTCCGTTAAGTGTCAAAATAACAACTTGAAAAACAACAAAAGTATGCAAGCATTTCAGTATGCTACCACTTTCATGGACAATGGGGTGTTTTAAAACTCTCCGAATAGATTGTATTGTACAAAAATTTAAAATTGCCTGCCGTTGTGTTAAAATTGTATTTTTGTTTCCAATAAGTGAATTAAAATGAATATAAATTATGCTTTTGCAGTTCAATAAATTTCTATTACCAAAAACCTAATGTCAATGGGTGTCATGTCTACATAAAAAAATCTACACAAAAGTATGCAAGCATTACGATTTCTTGCCACTTCTGCAATAGTTAAGCCAGAAAATTGCGTCTACATATACGAAAATCTGACGTACGGGCTTATCCAGGTATTCTTTAATCTAAGGCTACCAGTGACTATATACTCTTATCAAATCATAGAAATGTTACCAATTTTATAATTATGTAAGCAATTTTCTCGATCGCTAATGACTATTTTTTGAAGATTTTGAAATGTCGTATTTTAAAAGAAGGCATATTGAACACTGCTAGAATATTTATACTTATTTACAAAGATGACCATATTAAGTACAAAGGCCGAACGTTTCTGTATGGTATATAAAATGGTAAAATAATTTATAAAAAAATTTTATAAGCGATAACAAATTTTTATAAAAAAAAATCCTTCGAAATTGAATGTAATTGAAAATTAATGTAAGAAAATAAAGATAAATCTCGTATATTCCCCAGCGTCCATTCTTAGGTTTTTGTTCAGTTTACTAATTGAATTAGACAAAATCAGATTGGTAGGATCCATTACAGAATTTAATTAAACTATAAAAATTCAAGTTAATTAAGTTTGTTCAAGGAATTCTACTATCAATGTTATATCTTATGAAGGAAGCCGGCTTTGAAGATTTACAAAATTACATATTTCGAACTAAAAGCAGAAGGACAATAGAGCAGGACAAGGGAAATAGTACCAACCAATTGAGAAGACGACAGAAAGAATTGCACAGAATGGACTGACTATCAAAATGCAAAGTATTTTCTTATGTTTTGTTATTAATTACAATTTATTACAACAAATACGAATGCTTAACCAGATACGAAAAGTTGGAAGAGGGAAAATGTCAAAGAGATGCACGGAAAGGGATACTCTCCTCTGGTGTATTTCGCCAATTAAAATTGACAAAAGAGAATTTTCGATCAATATTAATCAATGAGGAAGAAAGATAAAAAATAATAACAATAATAAAAGTTTAGTTGGAAAAATTTTCAAGTTGTGTGGCTACGGTCCACCCAAGTGCTATGGGAGTGCGCGCTTCTGTTGATATTTAACAAAATGTCATTTGTAATCTTGTTCTCTCCTTTCTCTTGTTTTATGGCTTTTTGTTTTTCTGAGTAATGTCATTATATGCATGCAAACCCAAAATATAAAAAAACAGAACAGACAAATAAAAAAAAACAACTATCAAAATGTACCCATATAAATAATATAGAACATAAATGTACATGGATATGTATATGCGTTCATTTGTGTCGGTTAGTTTTTAATTTTTTGGTTGTTTGTATTGTTGATACAGAAATTCATCTTTAAGAGCCGAACGAGAACAATTGCTAACAATTGGGATACTCGTAATTCTGCGAATCAATTTTCTTCAGTGGGAAACGCAACGGTGGCAACTATGAATATTCTTACCTGTGAAATGAAATACGACGAATTCGAGTAACAAGGATTTGGGCTGGCAGTGTCAGAAATGTGAAAAGGACAGGGGAGAAGAGACGGGAATAGGATGGCAAAGAAGCGCAACAATAAAATGCATTCCGAATCAGGTAAAGATATGCCATAAGGTATTTGCCGGTCAGAAGATACTCATTCGTACAGGGATTGAGGCCAGAATACCAGGAATCGAGAACCTATCGGTGCTGGACAATCTTATTTTCATAGCAACCCGCTACCACCGGCACGGCACGGCTGTGAATCGTCGCCGCAGCATCTCGAAACGAGGAGGAAGAGTAGTAAATGTATAACGTCGCCGTTACGTTCGTTGTTTTTTGTTCGTTGGCCTTCGTTGTGCAAGCAACGCTACCTACCGGGATTCTTGAGCCTCATGACTTGGTGATTGAATTGGTTGCTTGGTATAGATTCACGGTACTGATTGCAATGACCAAAAGGGCCTTAATGGTCTGATGTAGTGGTGAGGTCTTGTATCCGCTGACACTCTTACCGACTCTAGCTCTAGGAACTAGCGGCAATAGTTCCATTCTTACAGTGGTCGATTCATTTTATGCGGCGATGGTCAAACGAGCGTGGAAATTGTCCTTGTCCGTTTTCAATGGTCTTCTTCCCAAGAAAAACAGCATCTAGCGATGATTCGGCGATTGTCGCCTCTGCCACTCTTTTGACTCTGTCACTTGTTTCCATTCGATGGCTTTAAAAACGAAGAAATAATTCCTACACACCCTAGACTGACGAACAATGAAACTTCTTTCGAATTCGATTTCACCAGTACGGGTCGGGTCGGGTCAGGTGGGGTCTGTCGGTCCCCGCATTATTCAATTCCATCTTGAGAGCCAAGCAGATACCAATCGTCTTGAATTTTTCTTATTATTTCGAATTAAAGACTTCCAAGGAATTCGATGTATCAATTTTTAAGAGCCCGCACCATACAACAGAGAAATACATATTGTGAGGGATTTGTGAGAATTTGTACTGGTCAATGTGAGAAATTTGTTGGCAGCTTCTATCAAAGCTAAAAATAGGTTTGCCAAAAAATAAAAAAAATTGGACTGATTTTAGTCAAACAATTGATTAAAAATTTCCTCTCTTTTAAGTATGCAATTTTGTCTACTCGTGCGTGTGTATTTGTAAATTTGTGGTCAAACGGATAATTACATTTAGAAAAGGGAGAAACAAACAGAAAATTTTTTGTTTTTATTTGCAATCATTTCTGTTTAGCACTTGTCCAGTTGTCACTTGCTCTTACCATGTGCGTCTGATGACAAAACTGATCGATTGGTCTGCCGCCGCGTATCCTGATCGGTGCTGTTATTCCCGGTGACTTTGTCATGTTGTACCTACGATGATGGTACCTTCGTCGTTGTCAGGTCAGGGCGCTCAGGTATGCTCTTCTGCCATCACGTCTTATCATCGGTGGTATGGTGGTGATGTCCGTATCTGTACATATCTTCTCACAGTCGATTGCTCGTCAATTAATTTTTTCTGTAAAGATGTGCGGTCCTTTACCATTTACCAACTAGTGTTATTATCCTTACGCATGTTCTCCGATAAATTTTCAATCCAAACGGACTTAATTTCTTCACCTGAAAATGATTGAGTTCAACTTAACAATTTTTTTTTTCATTTTGTTCGCGTCATTTTTCTTCCCATTTACACATGCGAATGTGTATGCAGAGGCACCTGTTGTGTTTTTAATTACATATGTCGTGCATATTGTATTATATATTGTATATGATGATCAGCGAGAGTAAGTATGTTAATGGTGGCATTAGCGCATCTGCACTTAGTATGGTCCGGATTGTGGCGATGTCACCGCCGTTTATTTTTATAAGCAACGGTGACATACTCGCTCGCACAAAGACGTAATAACATAGATTCGTTCACTGGAACATGGAATTTTTTGTTAATATATTTTTTGTTGTTGTTTTACTTTTTAATCATGTTGAGTAGATGAGAATGCAGCTTACAAAAGTAAATTAGAAGTGGACAAAAAAAAGAGAATGAAAACATTGTAGCGGTAAATGGTAGAACCTGAAGTTGTCAGACCAAGTTTGCACTTGGCGAGCATACACTAATGCCCACCTCACCTGACCATGTGTATGTACAAGTGTGTATGTTTAGAGACGTGTATTCACATGTATTTCCTGGATAACATCTGTAATATTACGTATATATGGGAGTGTGTGATTGTATTTAGATTTGTTGGGGACAAAAAACTGTTAACGTGCATATTTGGGTCTTGTTTGACGCTCTATTCGAACATGTGTTAATGTCTTCTAATAAACGTTAATCATTTTGTGGAAATTTAGTTTTTTTTCATCCAATTTGAACCAATTTAATGAGCGATCGCTGTTGATGATGTATTTTGAACAATCAAAATAGCCGTACTTAAAATGATATTAAAAATATTGTTTTTTTTTCTTTTTTGGTTGTTGTCATCTCTTAAGAAAGAGGTTGTATCCGACATATTTGACTGTTAAAAATATATATCATAAAAACTTCTTATTATAGTATTTACTATGAATTTTAGATGAAACTAAAACAATTTTAACTTTTGACTTACTTGTAAAAAAACGTTAAAATTAATCCGATCGTGTATCATATTTTTTGCTGAGGTCAATCTCTTTGTTGATATATTTTTTGTTTGTTTTGGAAAAGGAAAATAAATTTCCTGATTTTTTGTTGAAAAATTGTACAAAAGAAAAATGACTAAGAAAAGGGTAATAGTTCTTTAAAAAAGTTAAAATAGAAGTTTTGGTTTCAAAAATTGATAATGGGCTATTTGGAACAGAAAGACTGCTTCGTCTATTTCGGAAAAGAAAGAACTGTCTCATTCGAAAATTGAAAAATAGACAAATTCGAAATTTAAAAAAATTTGAAAATGTTTCATTCGAAAATGAAAAAAGGCTCGTTCTAACAAGCGAAAATGGGATATTTGGAACGGAAAGACTGCCTCTTCTTTTTTAAAAAAGAAAGAATTATCTCATTCGGAAATTGAAAAATGGACAAATTCGAAATTTAAACAAATTCGAAAATGTTTCATTCGAAAATGAAAAAAGGCTTGTTCTAACAAGCGAAAATGGGTTATTTGTTATTTGGAACAGAAAGGCGGCTTCTTCCTTTTCGAAAAAGAAAGAATTGTCTTATTCGAAAATTGAAAAATTAGCCAGTTTCGAAATTAAAAAATATTCGCTAGTTTACTAAAAGGGAAAAATGCTCTAAGTCGAAATCGAACAAAAAATGAATGTTCATAAAATTCTTCCAAACTTGTAAATACTGAACAATCTGAAAATTGTGTTTATTATTTTAGTTAAAAATAATGTATTGTTATTTTTGAATATTTTTCGAAATAGAAAAAAATATAGTCAGTAAATAATTTTTTTGGAAATAGAAGTGTTGAAGTGAAATGTGGCGTATGACAAACGATGGTCATCGCCCCAGTGGCCTAATGGATAAGGCATCGGCCTCCTAAGCCGGGGATTGTGGGTTCGAGTCCCATCTGGGGTAAATCTCTGAGCTTTTTTTTTAGTTATTTCAATAGTTTTTTTATCTAATCAATTCAAATATTTAAAAAGGATTTTTTCTTAAAAATTTCTAATAATTTCTGATAGTTCACATACTCAAAAATAAATTATGGACTACACACTTGCGTACTCATCGCCATCGTATTACTCTCTTCAACAACACAGCACATTTTGTTTATAGCCTCTGTATGCAAATTTTGTTTTGTTATTTCAATTAAGATTTTTAATTTGTTAAAGGTATGTGATTGAAATTGTTTTCGTTTTTTTTTTGGGAAATATTCAATAAGAAAATTCAAGGGAAAATCTTAACAGAAGCCAAATGGCCTTTTTTTATTAGTAAACAATATTTCTTTTTAAAGTAAAACTAACGAGGGTTTTTTTAAAAAAAAAAAATAAAGAATGTGTTTATGTTAAAATGTATCCAATTGGAAAATTTATAAAGTAACAATAAACAGATATATTTCTGGATGAATTTATTGATTTAAAATCGTATGAAAATTACACAATTTTTTGTGTAAAATCAACATTTTAGATGATTTTACTTAGATTTTCTTAAATGTGCGCGTCTTTCTTCCGAATGAATTACTATAAGTTATAATAGTTTTTATGTTTTCTTCTTAAATGACTTGAGCCGTGTTTCTTAAATCATATCTGATTGAGTGATATTACTTTCCCATTGTTAAAGTCACATCACACAACATAAGCATTCAAAAAAAGTATCCCAAAATTTTGCTCTGATTTCTCGTATGGTGTAGGTTTTAGATAATTTACCATTTCAATTAAAAGGTTAGTTTTTAACGATATTAGCTATGTCTCATCATTTTTTTGAAGTAATTTTGCAAAAAGGTAACTACGTGTATTATAGATGATGTTCCCATTTTTTTGGGAAGAGGTATAATTTCTCAAAGAATTACATAAAATCTCTTCTTCACATATATCAGTTGCCAGTGGAAAGAATTTCATCTTTGACAAAAAAAAGTAAAGGTTAGAAGAAAAAGTGTGTAACGAGAGAAAACTATTTGCCAAATGCTATTACTTGGAAGGGAAAGTTATAGTTAGCAAAAAGTGACTAATACGATTTTATGAATAAAACTGCCATTACTACTCCTACAAAATCAGAGGCCATATGATTTTCAGATTCTTTGTATTATATTTTACTATGAATAAAATACACTTCGCAAGAATAGTTCACTAAGGGGTGTCATAACAAATGTCATTATCCATCCATTTGGGGGTGTTAACAAGATACTGGAGAAATTAAAAGGAAGTTTGTGTTCTTACACTCTAAAAGAAAGTGAAAAACGAATTATTATTTCAAGTATCAATTTTTTGATAAGTATGATATCGAATTAAGAAAGTCACGTGACTTAACAAAATCACGTAACATAAAAAAGTCACGTGTCATTAAAAAATCACGTGACATAAGAAAATCTCGTGACATAAGAAAGTCACGATAATTAAAATACACAAAGTCACATCTTAATTTGGAACTTTTAGTTATGATCAGCTAGCTCAGAGTGTAAACATTACTTTTCTGAATCGATATAAAATTTTTCGGACGTTTGATATCTGAAATAAAAAAATTGATTAAAGTATTGCAATTGTCCTCTTGATAATAATATTAATAATAAAAATGAGTACGAGCAACATCTACATTATAAATGCCATTAATTATGAACTGACTGTGACAAAAAGTGACTAATATCATGTCACACAATTTCTTATGAAAAAATATACTTTTAACATCGATACGGAGCCGAGGCATAAAAGCTTAACTGTCTATCAGAAGTGATGGGAAATGATTACCACCCATTAGGGCTCAGTTCTTTTCTACATTGCAAATAGTTTTATCATTCTTAGATCTCATAATTCAGTTTGTCACATGACTATCTCAATTCTATATTATAGCTATCACACAATTGATATCTGAAATAAAAACGATAATTGAACTAATATGGCAGGCTATCGTTTGAAATAAAGCACAAAAAAGTACGATATGAAAATAATTTGAAATTGTCCATTGCGAAATTTTCACAGTCGACAATCGTAATACGAATTTACATATAATTAAATATTATAGTGTATGCTTCATTTTCTAAACCACTTAAAAATATCTTCCCAATCCTAGAGTAAAACGATTTATTTGTAAATTTTTACATGGTGTTGTAGACCACTTGTGTGGCCTACAAAATGTGTGACTTTTACAATCCTTATCACAGCAGATAATAACGTGCACTGTTATCAATATTAGTAACCAGCATTCTTTCTATTATCAGTTATAAATTCCAATCTGTTTTAGTGACGACAGTAAGTAACCAACATGGTGTTCATGATAATGACAGTCTTGTATCAACCATTATGACCTTGGTACACATTTAAGGATATTTAAGGATATGTAAAAATATGTTAGTGAAACTAGAAACCATAATAACCAAAGCCATATCTGGCTAGAGTCCCAATAAATAATAATTATTAATTTTGCTCGATTTTTTGGTCTATTCCAGATACCGATTATTATTTACAATTATTACACTAATTAACCTATCAATAATGGCGATAATAGAAATGTTTTAAGAATTTTGAATGTTATAATTAGTAAGCATTTATTTTATAGTTTTTGAATTTAATAATTTCCAAGTCAGGCGCTAATTTTGGGCCATCGTCGTCAGAGATCTTGGAATGAGTTCATTTTCGAAAATTAGAATATGATCAATTTTCGAAAGTGAATCGGTTTCATGGCCATACTATTCTGAGAGCATATTTTCGGTAGTCAATTTAATTGCGGTTATCGCGAAACTGGTAAAACCGCAATTAAAGTGTTGTTGACTCATATTCGCATTAATGCAGTTTCGTCACAGGCACTTCTCGCTCACTTACTCACCTACTACTAACGGGCACTTAGTCATACCTGAAATTATAAGTACTTATATCGATGTTAAACAAAATGCCATCTAATAAAGTATTTTTTTTTAAATTATTGTTCAACCTTTCGATCTTATCTACAAATTCCGTGAAGAGTTTTCAGGTAAATTTACTAGAAGAACAGTTTATGGACATGTTTCTGCGTGTGGAACAGATTCTATCGGGGTTTGAGGATAAAATAAAATAATCACCTGACTAGCACCTTTCCGATATGATGCTCGTAAGGAGATTCGATATTTTCTTTAAAATTTGTTTAAATATGCCCCAGAGTACTCCATTAATGTCATATGTTTGAATATTGTACATTTCAGCACATGCGGTTGAATATTTAAGTGCCATTTTTAATGTTGCCAGATGTATTCGTTTTTAGGCAAGTTATTTCTTATTTCATATCACACGCAAGCATGGATAAAGACTGATTAGCCAACAGCTTAAGTAGGCACTTAATTTTCTTGGCAACGGGAAACAATGACGAATATATTCCAACTTATGGGAATATTACTAAAAAATTGTAATTTTCTTTAGAAATTTCATATCTAGACAAATTAACGACTTCTTTCTTCAATTTTAATTTGCATTTCTTTTTTTTTTATTATTAGAAAATTTCGGAATGTTTATTTTCGTTTTCGAAAGTATTTTTTTCATGTATGGTCCTGAGTTGTTTGCATCTATTGTGGAGAAATTACTTTTAAGGAGAAAAGGTTTGCCTTCTAATTAATGCGAGTATAAGCAAAATATTTATTGTCAATATAAATGGCAAAGAAAATTTATTTGTGTAAATGAGCGCGACTTTCAAATAATAAATAGGAAAAGTTTTTTTTTAAACGGCACGAATTTTGGGGGGGGGGGGGGAGATGGTGCGTTTCATTTACGGTATTGTTTGGAGAAGGATTCTGATAGTGTGAATCTAAAAGTGTAATGTTTTTATACGAAGGAATTTTTTAAATCACTATGAACTGACGAATTGTGCAACATAAAAAGGAGACAAGTTTATTCTGTAATTGCTCAAGAAGAATTTCATATAATAAAATGTCAAAAGTAATTTTTTTTTACTGTACCTTAAAGTCTTAGGAGCAAGTTGTTACGTCTCAGGTAAAATTTCATAATGTATTATCGCAAGCATAACATTATACTATAAGGTCCTACGAAAAATGTTTGTTTGAAGAACAATTTTTATTATGCTCATCTTATAAACAGACAGTAGGAATTTTTGTTATAGAAAAATAAATAATAATTCGAAATAAAATATTCTCTTTGGAAAAATATTCTCAATTTTGACAATGCCATCTAATGAATAAATTAAATTATAATTTAATATTGTAACAAAAAAACGTACTAAAGGAAAAAAATATTGTAACAAACAAAACGTACTAAAGTTAAAAAAAAATTCCCATTAATTATCATGCTTTCGTAAATGGTGTAAAAACGTAGAAATTAAGAAGAAAATCTTCTATATATATAAAAAAGAAGAAATTGTCTCATTCGAAAATTGGAAAATGGACAAATTCAAAATTTAAAAAAATTGGAAAATCTTTCATTCGAAAATGAAAAAAGCCTCGTTCTAACAAGCGAAAATGACAGCTTCTTTTTTCGAAAAAGGAAGAATTGTCTCATTCAAAAATTGAAAAATAGACAAATATTAAAATTTCGAAAAAGCTCCAACTCGAAAATGAACAAAAGGTGAATGTTCATAAAATTATACCAAACTTGTAAATAGCCGTGAACAATCTGAAAATGGTATTCGTTATTTTAGTAAGGTTCCAAGAAAAATGTTTGTTTGAAGAACAATTTTAATTATACTATAAAAATTTAAAAAATAATTTTTTTTATTATACTATAAGGTCTCAATGATTAATTTTGTATTTTGATGTGAGGTCTCAGGTAAAATATTATAGTGTATTATTGCTAGCACAATTTCTTACTGTAAGGTCTTTAATACAATTGTACTGTTGTATTAAAGACCTTACAGTAAGAAATTGAAGAAAGTTTTTATACTGTATGGTTTCAAAAAGGACTTTTTTTATTAAATTTTAAGGTCTTAAAGATACATTTTTCTACTGTAAGATCTTAAGAAAAATGTTATGCTGTAATATGTCAGTCTCAAATAAAAATTTCGCTCTATAAAAGTTCGTAAGTGCCATTTTTCTTACTCTTAGGTCTAAAAAACAATTTTATACTTCTAGTTCCAAGAACATTTTTTTACCATAGATGTCATGAACTGAAAGACCTCAGGAAAAAATGTTATGCCGGAAGAATACAAGAACAATTTTATTCTAGAAGGTCTCAAAAATAATTACTTTTAATTTCAAGAAACAATTTTAACTACAAGGTCTTAACGAAATGTCACTTAATGAATTTGCCAAAAATTTGTATAATTAAAAATAGAAAAGCAAATAAAGATTTTTTATTAACTGTTGAAAATGATGACTCATCCATCTATTGAACAAATTGAAATTTATGAAAATAGTTAAAGGAAAGTGTTCGTATTGATTCTATCGAAACCCAATTTATTTAGTCTTCAATTTCCAAATAAGTCTGCCTTTCTTTACAAAAGAACATTCAGACTCTGATTTCACGGGAAACTCTGATGACAAGATGTACCACATCCTTTTGGCAACTGTATTTGACTTTTTGCGGTGAAAGTTTTATGCGTCATCGTAATATGTTCACTTGTTTATCCCATTTCTAATTGCTTACTATCTGTCTCCTAGTATTTGTGAGGGGGTGAAATATCACTTTTTGTGCACAAGTGAAATTTATTGCATATAAAAGCTGTCCGCATACATTCACTCGTACGTGTGTCTTATTTATTGCGCCGTGGACAACATTGTTTTTTTGGTAAAATTTTTCTAGAATTTTTACCGAAAGACAAACAGTTTTTGCATAAATCAGAAATTGTTGATTTTAATGTGAAAATTTATTGAAAAAAAAATAAAGAAAATTATTTTCTCCACTAATGCGTTCGTCGCCATCTTATGGTAGTTGTGCGTGTATGTACACATATAAACTTGCAAAATACAAAGCAAACTTTCAAAAGAGGGATGAGGAAAAGTGAAGAAAACTACAAATTTTCGAAGAAAAAGAACATCAAGAAGAAAAAATTGTTCATATTCAAAAGAAATTCGAAATGAGTTTTTCATTTACTCAAATTATGAGTAATTTTCGAAAAGCTAATTTTACCAAATGTCTCAGAATATCGTCTTTTCTGTTCAGTTTTTCTTATTATTTCTATTTTTTGCTAGATATTCCCTGAGAAAATGTCTTGTTTTATGTTATTTGAAATTGAAGATTTTGCTGAGGAAGAAATTTTTTGTTTCTTCTTTAACTTTTATCTATATTTTTGTTGTTGCTATATCTAAAATTGTTATTGCTCCTCATTTATTTTGGATTCTCATTTTTCACTTAGTTGTTGTTTTTTTTTTATTTTGCCGCGTGAATTGTGCAGAAGAAAAAATTCTCAAGTTGAGACAGAAAAAAATGTTGTCTCATATCCCCATACGAATGGGCTTTTTAGCTGCTGTCGGTATGGAATCATCTATTCTCCATTAGGTTGCACAAGTTCCAATTTCGATTTGGACTTTTCCGATTCGTAATCAAGGAAGAAATGGTAGGAAAAAACGAGAGATCTGAAAAACAGCTTTTAGAAAAATAATGTAAAACATGAAATGCGAACCTAGGAGTTGAGTTGTACCGCTGCTGACAATGATGAGTCAAGTGGAGCTGGCGAAAAGCCGGTCTCCGAGTATCCCAGTTCGGTCTGGTATTGTAGTCAGTCTGCACTCGTACATGTACTATAGGAACGTAGCGGAAGAAGGTAGATGCATAGATGGGGAGATTCGTAGACAGAATTTAACTTCAATCCTACAAAGTTTTTATGGATAATTTCACCTATTCCCTGTTGAGCTCCATCAGTAAGCCGCAAACACTGCGTCTGTACTCTGTATCTGTACAAAGGGTTCAGCGGAGTCTAATCTCTGATATGACCTGATCGGTTAGTGTCCGACTACCACAAAAATTGCATTACTGCGACTTGTCCCCGTCCCCAAAAAGTATTCCTAGTAGATATCCATTTCTGTTGCATTCTCTCTTCCACTGCTTCGCATAATTCCCACTTTTGTGCTCTGCCCTGCAGTCCACCAGCCTATGATGGTATCCCCACTAACTGAGTGACGTCTTGCAACCAAGTTGACAAGTTTTGTGTTGTGCTCTTGTTGCGCATCGACTTAACACGATTTTTTTCTCTCCCGGTAAATATTGTCGCTGCTCACTTGTCACATGATTTAATTTTTGCCCTCAGATATGTGTTAATTAATTTTTCATTCGAAATTTGTCGGCGCTTATAGAGAGAAGAAGAGCACACATGCATTCACAATAGAAAATTGCACTCACATTATAGAAGGGGTGAGGGGGGGGGGGGGGGGGTAGTTGTTGTTTGCCTTGCTGGTGCCAGTGAGTGTCGGTTTCGGTCAGCAGTTATGTAGTCTCCACTTTTTATGGTTGCTTTTATTATTGTTTTTGTAGACGTTTTTGTATTTTTTTCTTCTTTTAAGTTGACAATGTTGCATATCTGGAACGCGCACAAGAACCACCGCTAAATGGTCATTGCTGGTCAGTTAATGCTCTTTGTATTCGGCAAGGAATTCTTTTTTCCTTAAGGAATTTCACCGCTCATCATCAATCCCCAAAGTATTGACTTGCGCACTGTTGTGGCTACAACCTTTGTCGGTGAATGGTCAGTAGTCAGTAGTCAGCAAATGTTACATATTTAAAAAGAGTAATACACCACCCCCCTTTCCATGCCGACAATATTTCTTCTCGACCCCTTCGGACTAATTGTACCAAGTTTAGTTGTCGATTGTGTTGTTAAGAAATTCACAGAATTTTCTCAACTATTTTATTATCATTATTTTTTCTTTATAATTCAAGAACTTGTTTTGCATTTTTGCAACACAACCCCCCTCCCCCCATTTCCGAATACGAATGATCGCTTGTAAATACAATAAATGTCAGACGATAGCAAATGCTCACATTTCTTAGAAGCAATACCAGGAAAAACTAATAACATTGTTGATTATTCAGAATATTATATTTACCTAGTTATCTACATAATATTTGAATATATATTTTTAGCTGATTATTTAGAGTATTATCCCCTGTCGTTCACATAATTTTCCTTAGTGATGGAAATTTCAAAATTCATTGAATTTATTGATTTTTAGTTATTTAATATCAGCTGTAAAAAGTAAATAATCCGAGAACTTTTTAACCAAGTACTCTGTAAAATGGATGGTTTCAAGTTTTTCTTAAGAAACAATTTGTAACCATAAAGGGTTATTGAATATGAGCTTCGGAGAGTAAAGTTAAAATGCTCTTAAGTTTTTTTATGTAGCTCGGCAAGAAAAAGTCCAACGCATTATATTGGAGGCCAATTGACATTACTACATCTGGAAGTTACACGTCACGAAAAGCCAAAATTTGCAATTTTATATAGTTTGTGGCACCATCCTGCTGAAACCCCATATGCTCCAGAGTCAAATCTTTAAATCCAGGCCAAAAGACAGTCAGTTGTCATACAACCATAGCGCTTAGAATCGACAGTAACGGTCTCTCCTTCTTCATGTTCAAAGAAGAAATACGTGCCAATAACACATTCAGACTAAAGTGCTCACCAGACAGTCAGTTTTCTCGGACACAATGGCTACTCCACAGTTACTTGTGGGTTTTCAGAGCCCCATATTAGGCAATTTTGCAAAAATTTGCATTGTTATATAGTTTGTAGCGCCATCCTGCTAAAACCACATATGGTCCAGATTAAAATCCTTAAATCCAGGTTAAAAGATAGTCGGTTTTCATACAACCATAGCGCTCAGAATCGACGGTAACGGTCTCTCCTTCATGTTCAAAGAAGTAATACGTACCAATAACAAATTCAGACCAAAATGTCCACCAGACAGTCGCTTTTCGCGGACACAATGGCTACTCCACAGTCACTTGTGGGTTTTCAGAGTCCCATACTAGGCAATTTTGCTTATTGACGTATCCACTTAGCTCTAGAGAACATTTTATTCAAAAAATCAGTATATGAAGCCTGTTATTCCAGCACCCAATCGGCACATTGAAGTTATAATCGACTTCGAATTGAGAAACTTTTTGTTATAATGTTAAAATATCGTTACCTAAAAAATTAAATAGTTTCTTTCAATTTCCATGTATTCAAAAAATCAATAAAAAAAAACAACATTCAAATAGAAACTCTTAATCCAGTGAACATTTTATTAGGGTCATTTCTACTATCAATAACTTATTGGTCTTTTAAGGCAGTTAAACATAACCAACCATTTTGGATAAAATAATATCTAAAAGAGTAAACACCCAAACTGTTGATGTAAATTAATATACAATAGTTGCTTATGGAAGGATCAAATAAGTATGAAAATAGAGTAAAAAAACTTGTACTTTTGTTTAATTATCTTCCTTGTACAAAATATTATGGTAAATTATATTCTGTACTCTTGAGCTCAAAAACAACACTTCATAATGATTTCGATTTTGAAAAGAATCGAACTCGATATTAACCCGCATCATAATGGGTATTTTCTTTCCGTGCTGTCAAAAATTATCCATCATCATCATCATAAACTTGAATTGCATTTAATTATTCATAAAAATACTACGGGTATTAACTAATTGAATTGAGAAGAAAAAAAAACCAAGGACTTTTAAAACACAAACAAGACCGGATATTTTGACTAATATTCAATTTTAAAGACTAAATTATCACAGTCATGCCATTGAAATTTCTAATTTTCCTAATTAACATGAAAGAATAATTTTATTAATAAAACGAATTTTTGTCTATCAACAAAAAAAACATCGACTATGATCACTAAGTCAATTGTAGTGAAACTTTCAACATAAAACTGAGCTTTTTTTGTTAAATACACAATATCGAGAAAAAAAGCTCATTTTCAAAATGCACTATGCAAAATAAATGTAGAAATAACTCAATTGAGAAATTTCTAAAAAAAACGGCTTTCAAAAATTTTCCTTTATAAATAAAACTCACGAACACATCTCGATGTTTACTTACTCTTTGTGATTCTTAACAAAAAAGAAACATACACTTTTCTCTCAATTTCTCTGATCGTTCATATTCTCAACTAAATTGACATTTCGTCTCTTCCTCTGTTTCCTTCGCTATTTTCCACTCTTTCAGCTCACAATCTCTTGATTTCTCTGTTACATATCTCATAGAATTCTCACAAAAAAAAGAAGAAGAAGAAGAAGGAGAGAAGGTAAGGCAACATTATACTTAAGAAGATGAACTTCGTTAAATTGACTTTTGACATATCTTTTTAATTAGGGCCACCTTCGATCTGAACTTTGATTTCTAAGATTAATTCGTGTTTTGTCATTTATCAATATTTAATAGATCAAAAACATTACAAAAGGATACAATATTTAAAAAAAAAAAAATAGAATTTTCAGAAGTTTACAAAAGTTTTCATACAGAAAAAAAAGAGAAAAACCTTCCAAGAAAAAAAGTTTTGAGTAGATAAATCCAAATAAGAAAAAATTTAAATTTACTAAATTTTGTAACTTTTTTTTTATTAATTCAATATGCCTACTTAAATAATGTGTTGGCAGTTTTTTCTCTTTTCAATTAAAATTTATTTACATTAAAATTATTGTGGCTTATAAAATAAATATCCAAATATCCACAAAGAAAAGAAAAGCAACAAAAATAAATTCTTCTAAGAAAAAAAAAACTTTCCAACATTAACAAAATATATAATTTCGTAGTAAATATGATAAAAAAAGAAAATTTTAAAAAATACTTTAATAAATAAATAATTATTTGGTTGTATTTTTTTACGATTAAATGTAGAATTTTTTATTTTTCTAAAGAAAAATCTTATCTATTTGAAGTTTAATCAATTTTCCGAAAATGTTATTTATGATTTTTTTCAAAAGAAAAAATATTAAACTGTATTTATTATTAAATCGATAAATGTGTCTAAATATAATATTTTTAATATGAGATAAAGGAAACTGTTTGTGGTACTGGTAAAAGGGGGGAAAGTGGAAGTTGGCGTGTGATGTGGTTTGGAAGTCGCATTTTCATTATAATTGGGGCAACTTTGTGATTTCTCTTTTCGCAAATATCACTTATTTTATTTACAATATTATTAATAATTTTTTAAATTATGTTGTATTTTCTTTTTTTACAATTGAAAGTAAATATTTTAGAGATTATATTTATAAAAAAAAAAGTATTTTGCTATTTACAAATCGAGGTTTTTGGTTTTTTTTATCGTTGCTTATAAAAGGGCTCATCTCTTTAATGATATTCCAAATAATTTTGACTTATTGTAGAAAGAAATTCAATTTTCAAGTACTAAAAAAACTCCTTTTGATTTGTAGTTTTCATACAAACAAACAAAAATTTATCCAATTGATTTGTTCGTAAGCAATATTATTTTTGATTGGAAAATTGCAATTCTATCAAAATAGGAGTGCTTCTAAAATTATTTTTAAGGAAAAAGATAATAAAAATTAAATATCGGAGAGAAAAGTTGAAAGTGTCTACTTCTCTTGACAGGTTTAAAAAGGCTCTAGTACTTTTTCAATCCATAATTGCTACAAACGTAGACATTGTGGTTTGCTGTTGTGTTTCGACATATAACCGAATTCATATACCCACACAGGGTACTCTTACAGCTGGCAGAGCGGGGAGTAGAATCTGCAACATTGGCACTTGTACGTTCTTACCTAACTGGTAGAATACCTTCACGGTACGCTCCAACGGTCATTTTTCGTCAAAACGCGAAATGGAAAACGGCATCCCATAAGGATCCCATCTATCTATGATTCCATTCAATATACGAGTATATATTCAATCTCTTTTCCACCTTCTGTTATCCTTCAACCATTATACGAGGTCTGTTCAAAAAGCATCGAGAATTTTGAATTTCCGCGGGTTACGTATATTCGATTTTCGATTTTTTTTTGTGGCGCTATGTTGGTACTCATGTCTCTCACTTATGCCGACAAGATCGGCCATTTTGAATGTTCAGTTAATTTTTGACAATAGCTTTGCTTGCACGTGTGTTGGCTCGTCTACGATTTTTGTCGATTTTCGACCAAAAACAGCATCGCATTAACATTGCTAAGGAGCTGTTGGATACTTTTCGAACAGACCTCATATATGTATATGCTGACAATATTTTTGTACTTGTATCTGGTGCTGATCTTCAACATCAAAATAATAACGCTATACGCAACATTAACACTTGGAGGAGCATAAACGGTACGGTGATCTGTACATCAAACCCAGTTTGCCTTCATATTTGCAGAAAAATAAATTGTAATGTATCTGATTCGTCACTGGGCCCTTTCCCTCCCCACCCAAACGATTCCAGGGAAATCCTGGGTATCTCAATTGCTCGTGCCGAGGAAAATGAAATCCACAGAGTAACAATGCTGTTGATAAAATTAACACCATTCTCCGAATGGTTAAAATTTTAGTCAGCAGCAAAAGTAAGGTAAGACAAAATGAGGCAATTAGAGTGACCAACGCCCTGATTTTGGACGGAACCTTACTCTATTTCCACACTTTATGTGTCAGTGTGCCAATAGCAGGGACAAAGCTAGTCGTTACATTAGATAGCCAGTGGAACACATCGGACATCTCCAGTGGAGTCCATACTGGTAGAAACTGATTGAAAACCTATCTCGCCTAAATTGAATTTACAAGAACCTTCCAATCATCTCCCCCAGTTCAAAAAGGAATTCACCATCGCTATCCTTATTAATATCCCACCTTGAAAGCAATTCATCCAAACTTCCCCTCGTTTTCCAAAACTTCCCTTCCACACCCAGAACTGTGGTTGGGAGTAAAGTTGAAAGTGTCTGCTTCTTTTGACAGAAGTGTCGACTTAGCAATTGGAGTGTCGAGTTGCAATGGGGTTCCGAGGCATGTGGGAATTGTGGGTAATGAAAGTGCTGACAAGTGGGCTGGAGAACCCAGTGATCACAGTCATTCCCAATCTGCCTCGCCTACTAACAGAATGGCACTTAACACCATTAGCCATCCGCAGACACGATGACTGGACCAAATAGCGACACATTTTTGTCAACTCATAGGTTAACCACCAATAAACCAGTCTATTCAACATCAATACCGAAATTCTGGGCACGGAAGCTCCTCAGAATCCGAATTGGTCATACTGCTCTTACTCATAACTTCCTTTCTGGCAATACCAATCGTCCCTTATGCCAATCCTTTGGCAACCCATTTCACTATCATTCATATTCTACATTAATGCCACATAACCAAGAATTTTCTTCGCGAGCAGGATTTCTCCCATTATGGAGATCTTGGACCCAACAACTCCATTCCCTAGTACCCTATTTAAACTTCTACCATACAACATATTAATCTGCTCCACAAAATATAACAAAATTCTCAATATTCTATACTCCTCACCACATACCAGTCAGTCTCTTCCAGATAACTTCCCAAACGTACTATGAAATCGCCAAATGGCCTCATGGCCATGGCGCTATAATGTGGCCCCATGGCACATGTCTCATGGCACATTTATAATATTGCAACAAAATTCATTTGTGAGCATGTAAATGGAACAATTCGAAACGGAACATAATGCAATGAACGTTTCGTCTTTTGCTGAAAATTCCAATTAAATAGAACTGAAATTGGCAGCATCATTAATTTATGACGTTTCTCAATTACGAATAGACGATGGAAAAAGAGCGCAATTGTTTTTCCTTTTCATTCTAATAATTAATGATTGAGGAACGATTTTGACGTTTCTGAGTTTTTCTCATAAACACAGGGAAAAGTGCTTCTCAAACTGTTAATTATCGCGAATTTGGCACAACCAAATGCGGTTTTCAACGTTCTCGCATGTAGTTTCCAATCATCGGTTTTCCTATGAAATTGCTTGTGATAAAATTTCTTCAAAAATAAAAAGAAGAAAAGTTTCGGTTTTCACAAGAAATCGAATTTTTATTTTAAGTTTTCATTTTTAAAGTAAATTCAATTTGTTTTGCGATACCGCCACTTGTTATTATATTTCAATTAGTTGAAAAACTTCATTGGAACTAATAAGAAATTCATGGAAATAATATATTTTGCTTGAATATTTTTCAATATATTTTTCTTTTGTTTTATTTTGTCAATTATTCCGAAATACCCGGTAAAGAAGCTTGAGTCTAAATACACAATATTATTTTTTTTTAAAACCCAAAATTCATTTTCAATTTCGTAATGCTGGCAAAATTGTCATTTGCTCTCCATGTTGTATAAATGATAATTATTTGTTTTAAGAAACCCACCCCACATTCCATACTATCAAGGAGGAAATAATGCGATTTATTTTTCTATAGAAAAATTGCATGGCTTTCAGATTATACAATTCTTTATTTAATTACATTCTTAATTGGAATTGGATAAGTACAGAGTTAAGTAATACTAAGAAAATTCATGAGTAGTGGTTCGTCATCGTACTTTGGCGTTCACATGATAAATGGTGGATGGTGAAAGGCCACCAACATTTTATAGTATTAGATACGGACAGCTTTATTATGAATTATTGGAAGAGGAGAAAGGCGAAGTTTTATTGGACAGTAGATATTAGCAGCATGAACTATATTCAGTTGATAGCAAGAAGTACATATATTCGAACGAATATGCTTATAAATTTAAGGTCTGGCAACATTTTATAGCAAGACATCACGATTACATGAATTATATTATTACCGATGACCGGGAAAATATAATCAAAGACACCCAGAGTGGATATTAGGAGATTATGGTAGATATGATTAGGCGTACTAGAAACCTGGACTTGAGTAATAATTGCATTGTGCACTCTAGGGCAGATATAAACACAACGGCCAGCATATGCCACTTACATAAGCCCATTCAGTATAGGGAAATACAGTGTTGGCCATAATTATAAGAACAAGTTTTATTTTGAAACGAGATTGAATACTGTAACTAACAAATAATTATCCTTTCTTATTAGTGTTTTGAAGAGTTGGATTTTGAAGAGCTTAATCTGGATCATATGTGGTTGCAGAAAAAAACGCCACAAGCCATGCAACAAGATAACTTTTGATTTTATAGCGAAAAAAGTTTCCAGGACACGTAATGTCCAGAATTTGTAATGCCAATCGGCCTCTAAGAATCTTGCAATTTGACGGTGTTGGAATTTTTTTTTGTGGGGTCGTTTTTATGCCGACAATCCTCAAATTTAAGAGCATTTAAAAACGTGCCTAAATTTAAGAGCAGAAATTATCACAAAAGGATTGATTTTATTTTACTTTCCGAAGTACACGTTAGATAACACTTTATTATTATGTTTTGTTGATTTTTTTTGGCAGAATTTTACTAAAACCTAAGAAAATGTTTTTTGTTATTTTTTATTAATTTAACATCTGTAACAAAAACTTTATTATTTATAAAGTAAATAAGTTTTTTTATGACCCCACAAAAAAACATTCTCTTTCCAGCGATAAATATGGTTGGAAATTTGCGAAATATTGTAAAATTTAATTCAAAATTTTGAGAATGTTAAAAATATCAAACAACCAAAAGAAAAGTGATTTTGTTTAAAATTTTGTTGTTTTGGGCAGAGGGTAGGGGAGAGGGGTAAGATATATGAAAGATTGACTTTTTTTTAGTAGCAGATAATTAAGAAGCTGTGCCCATAATTAACATTAATGACTTAGGAAATATCAATAATCCAAATTGAAATGTTTTTAAATATCAGGTATAAAAAGGAAGATGTGGAAACTTTTGATATTGTGACAGTCATTCATTCGGGTAGCATATCCACCACCCACCCACACCTAGTTTGGTGTTTCTTTTGCGCTGCGCTTGCTATCGGTACCAATACCAAAGAGAATAAATCGCCTGCAGATAGTGTACGAAATTTTTTAGAAGTACACCCGTTCGTATAATGTAGAATATGTATGTACATTGGTTCGTTACTGTTAATAAATTATAATCTATGAAAATTCGTGTATGTAGTGAAGGAAGGGGTATCAAACGCCTAAGGCGGTGTAATTTCCAAGAGCGGCAAACAAAAACAGAAATTTCTTGGAAAAAGATTGCAACAGCACTCGATGTTTCTTGAAGTGGTTACTCGGATGCCTCGTTATTGTGCACGGCAGAGGTGAGCTTGGGCCATGTCGAATATGACGATAGTCAGGCATGGCTTTGTCGAACACAAGAGGATGGAGCACTGCCAGAGTGTACAGTCAAGACCATGCAAATGGGTTTATGTTCGAAAATTGAATTGTAATGATCACTAGGAGAGGTCAATACTGAGAATAGATTACGGGCTTGCAGATGGAATAAGTGCTAACGTAGCATTAAGACGGTCCAAAGTATATAGTAGCCGTGTGAATGCCAATAGATAGAACCACGGTGGTGTATAAGTAAACCAGTTAAAGTTGAATTTGGTCTGCTGGTACAGAATTACTCTAGGTTAGGTACTTAACTTCACTATTTGAAGACTATCCAACTGTAAGTACTGGGAAAACGAATGAATTCAAAATCTTTTCTATTCTCAATTAAATGGCAGATAAATTTTTCCTCCAAAATTCGAGACGAATCGGATTTGTAAAGCTTATTTATCGAATTATACAATATAAAAAATAATAGTTCGAATAGCGAAATAGTGAAATGAGGTATTTGCTTCTATGTTATATTACGAGTAGGAGTATAGAAAAATATTCACACGAAAATATCTGAAAATTTTGCACACACACCTCAACAAGAATAATTATTTCGATCAAAAATATTAAAATAAAAAAAATTATGTGCTCATAAAAACTTTTTAGAGAAAAATTATAAAAATAGCTTTAAGCAAATAATGAACATTTTATGCACAAATATTACCGAATTGAACGATTTCTTTATTTAGCTTTCAATTCCGATTCACCGAAAGGAAAATAAAACGCATTTCGACGAAAAGAGTTTTTAACGATAAACGATATATTATTTTGGTTTTATTTTATTTTTTTTTCAATAAATTTTTATTTATTTAAAAGATATGTTTTTATTTACTTTAGAATTATTATTTCCCTCAAAGTAAATTTATTTTTGTTTCTATTGAATTCGATAAGAAAAATCTGAACGCAGGCAACCAAAACCATTGCAATTTTGGGCGCATTACTATCAATCGTTTTAGTTTAAAAATAAAATGAAGAGTTTATTAAAGAAAATTACCATATTCAGAATATTTGAAAAGAAAAATTCTGTTTTATTATTTAAAAAAGTTTGTATGTGTGTGTGTGTGCGGGTGAGCGAAAAATGAAGACCAACCCTTATTTTTTTATGTCCACCAATTTTGGGTCACTAGAGAATTCGCTTCGATATTATTATTAAAAATATTTATAAAATGATTTTAATATATATTTCGTGACTAGTTTTAATACAATTATCAAAACGAACATGTCATGCAAGGAAACTTACTATCCAGGATGTGATATAAGTTAATATGGGTTCCTTTCGAACAACTTTCATAATACTAACTGGTGGTGTTCGGCTTGATTTTTTTTTTTTTTTGAAAATGTAAAAATGTGTGTTATTTGTTTTTGTTTTTAAAAATTACGTTATTATTTTGCTAATATTACAACAACAAATGCACAGATTCGTTTAAAATTGAATACTTTTTTTTGTGAAAATCATCTAATCTACTCAATTTTTTTAAAAATAAATAATATTTTTTTATACGAAATTATAAATAACAAAATTATTTCTAATCGATTCTTGATGAGGTTGATAGAATTTCTAATGAAAATATTCTAAAGAGAGTCCAGTCCTATCGAGTTCAAATACGACTACGGATATACTGCCTGCCACCAAATCGCCTTAAGTGTCGTTGCGCTAAGAACTAACATTTTAGTCCAAATATGACTTCAATTATAACAAAAAAGAAATCGTGTGCGCTCTTAACTGAATCAGTTTTATTTTAAATATTACAACGATTCTGATTGGTAGTAAATGTTAAGTTCACCAAAGTGGGACTATTAGAATTAACAATGCACTGTGTAGATGGAAGGTGCTTTATTACCTCACGAAACGGTTTGCCAGACTTAAGCTAACTAAATCAATCTAATCACAAGCCCATCTCTTATTACTTATTGTACGAAAATCTTTGTTGCGCTGACTATCCTCAAAAGAAATTCACCTTCCCTTTCATTACTGATCTCTCATCTTGAAAGAGATCCCTCCATTATTGAAGAAACCATGATTGAAAGTCCTTCTGTAGGAATACCGGTACAGTTTGCCATTTGTACTCTTAATCATCGTAAAATCATTATCTTTAGTGGCAATAACGCAGCCCTAAAAGCCATTTGTGGCCTAACGAGTGATCCATAGTCTCAACAAAATTCTACATAACCTCCCTAACAAAATCTCATTTCAAAGTCCTGTATTTTGATCTTCTCAAATAAACTAATTTACTGCAGAAAATATAACCAATTGTTAATCCTCATAAATTAAAACGCTTTTACCCAATTTAATTTAGAAAAATGCCACCAATCAATGGTGTCTAGTACTTGTCCTTACAAAACAAACGAACAATTAATAAAACAAATATAAAAATGCTTTTTATTTTGAATAAATTTTTTTAAGCAGACGTTTTCAATTCTTTTCGAGAAATTCTCAAATCTTTAAGTGGCTTGAGAACCACGAACATCTGATAAATATTTTCATAAGAAATAACTCCCAATTATGAGACACCCTGTACAGAATTTGCGAAAATTTCTATCCACAGACAGAAGTCTCCACTTATTATTTTGTCATTAATTTTCAAATAGCATCCAAACCATTTAAGAACACCTCTTACTGAAATCTGTGATTCACAATTTATTCCGCGGCTATTTTTACTTAACCTTCTTATTATCCCCATATGCAAGTGTGGGTGTGTGTGTGTATGTCGTGTAACGTACATACAATATATGTTCATGTAGTAAAGGTGTGTACACCTGCAATATAATTTTTGTTGTTGTTTTTTTTGGAGTTTAATAAAATTGACCTCCCCCCCCACTCCGTGAATCCATACTATAAATAAAATTACGAAATAAATACGAAAATTCCAAGTTGGGTGAAGAAAAAATTCCCGAGGCGTGTAAGAATCTGTACATTATCAGTAATTAAAACTATTTAAACCATTGGCTTCAATAAAAAATTGTATAAAATAAAATAGAAAATTCCAAATAACATTAAAAGAAAAAAAATCTCCCCTCTTAAAATTAAATCTCCCCTAGCATAATGGTAGTTCGATGATGTTGAAGATAGTTTTGATAGTTGTGTGAGATAATTATCACGGTGACCTACAAATAAAGAAACACAAAATTCGCTCTTAGAATTAAAAGTGAATTCATTGATCTTTTCTCTATTTTTCTTTGTCAATCGCGATTAGTTTTTTTTTATATTCTAATTCTTTTTCTCTCGATTTTTATGCTGAATTCGGTTGAATGACATACAGTCATAGTGCTGTTCTGAGAGCATAGTGAGTTAGTATTAGCTGGATGGATTATGTGAGCAAAAAAGGGAAATAGAGAAAGAGGAACGAGATGAAAAGCCACGCTGATGGACGATAGTTTTAAGGAATGATAGCGAGAGGAAGTGAGACCGCGAGAATATTTTAGTTTTGGCAATAAAATTTTTTTTGATCAAAATGCGGGAAATACTCGATGACTAATGGGGAGAACTCAGCCACATTTTACTCGTTTTTTAGCGTTTTCCAATTACTCGACCAGCTAGAGCTAGTATACGAGTACGTACACATATCCGTATAGTGTCCGGCATACTTCTTTGCTGCTTTTAACCAAATCCGAGTACGAATCGCCCAAACAGCCGCGATCCGCATACATACCCACTAATGCAAGTAGATATGTATAGAGTCGTAAGTATTATTTAATTTGAAATTTCCTATGCTCTCTTACCTTTTCTAAGTAATGTTACCAAATGAGCAACCGGTTAAAAATCAGTCTGTTGCTTTACTTAGTTTTACTTGCATACAAAATTTAAGTGAATGGGAAAAAATACTCGAAATTTTCTTGGAATTCATAACCACATACTTAGCCTTGTACTGTGCTATGTGTGCATGTGTATATATAAATATGATCGTACTCATATGGCCCCGAATAAGTACATACTTATACACTATACGTAATGATTTTTAATATTCAGCAGAAATTTTTGCATTGTAATTCAAGCAAACAAGCAATAAAATAATCATAAAAATCGTAATAGAAATGGCAATAAATACAAAATGTCAACACCTAAAAGGAAATAATTTCATAGAATTTTCGATAAGTTTTTTCTTTCTTATTTTTTTTTTACCGATTAGATTTTCTCTTATAATATAATAATTCTTATTTGAATGTTATCAAATTCAGTTTAAAAAGTGAAAAACAAACCAACTATTATTGCAATGCATGTGTGTACATGAATACCGAGTACCCAATCTATTACTTAATTGTGTTATTATCAGTATTTTTTTTTTTGTTTTTTTTCGGATATCCTAAATTATGTATTGTATTTTAAATAATAATTGGAAATTTTCGATGAAAATTGATATGCTATCTTAAAAGGAAATATTCAACAGAAATCAATTGTGAATAATTTCGATATAATTCAATAAAAATTCTATCAATCAGATATGTGTATATGTGTGAAAATACAATATTTTTAATAACAAAACAACAAAAATAGTGTAGAAAAAAAGTACGTTTTTTAAATTTGAATTTTTTGTATATAAATTTTTTTTTAATTTATTATTTCTTATTCTATTTTTTCCATTAATGATATTGATTATAAAATGTATTATTTTTTATGATCATCTAAAATGAAAAGAGCGCATCGGTAAAAATAACTTAAAAAAATGTAATAATATTACAGATAATTAATAATGGAAATAGAAAATAGAAAAATAGAAAAATAACCCTACCGGTCTGAAGTCCTTATTGCTATAATATCGTAAGAGTAAGATGGCGCCACAATCTCTTGACGGTTCTAGTCGTAGCTCGAATTGTACCGTTTAAGTTTTAAATATCACAACAAAATCTTTGCACTTCGGTTTTTGGGCGTAAAATTCATTTACATTACTCCAGATTATAAAGCATTCTATATTTTACCTCCGATTAAACAAGATTAAATAATCTGTTTTGTTTCAAAAAACAACAGACATGTCTTTTTTTTAACCGGTCAAATATTTTCATTTTACCAGACACTAACAGGAGTGTTTCATTTATCTAAGGATAACGCTAATTCTAGCACATGGTTTTATTAGCAAGCACGAGTTGCACAAAATACTTAAGTATATAAAATTCCTAAACATCAAAGTTATAAGCTGAGATTCGAAATAGTCAAAGTCCCTATATTACCTAATGTTTTTTGGCTTTTTTATTTTTTAGTAATAACCTGAAGATACCTTAAAATCACAACCAATTAATTGCCTTTAAACTTAAAAATTTTATAAAATTTTTTTTCCTTTTTTAAATAAATTTTTGAATTTTTTTAAAATTCCTATTTTTTTTTTTTGCAAACCTCAATAATATTTATTACTTTAATTTGTTGCTAACAATCAAAATGGAAGTTTTTTATAAGAATGAATAGTATTTAATCGAAAACTCCTTGAGATGGCGTTGGACCTGTAAGAAAAATCCTGAATGACTAATAATTTTGGGAAAAATCTATAATTTTTGTGAACTATTTGCATTTTGCTTTTTTTTATGAATAAAATTTTTTGAGGATTTTTAAAAAAATAATCGCGATTAAATTTCTCATATTAAAAAATATCGAATCTCGAAAAAATATCTTTTTAAAAGAATATAAATTATGTGTATTTAAAAACCGATAGATGGCGTTGAATTTAAAAAAAAAAAATATCGGTAATTTTTGTACTTTTTTTGGAGAAATAGACCAGATATATTCATTTTTTAATTTTCTTAGCTTAGAGAAAACAAACTTAATTAACCCAAATGGGCTAACAATATTTGTTCTCTTAAAAATTTTGCAAATATTTCTACAAATGTGCTCGATCCCAGCAGCTTTGCTGATTTATTAGATTGTATTTTATTATGTCAACAAAAAGTTTTTTGGAAAAATCTCTAGAAAAAAAAATATTTTTATGAGTATTTAATCGAAAACTCTCGAGATGGCGTTGAATTTGCAAAATTACTATAATAATTTTGAGAGAGATCCATAATTTTTGTGAACTATTTGCATTTTTTTTTCAAGTTTCTCACATATTTTCTTATTTATGAAAGAAAGTTCTTTCCAAATGTATTTATTGAAAAATTTTACAAAATTCTTTAAGATAATCGATTTCTTATCTTAATTTTAGGATTATTTTATTTAAAAATTTCAATTTTTTTTTTGTTTGCAAAGTTTTTTTACAGACAAGTTAGTCTGTAAAAACTTTGCAAACAAAAAAACTTAATCAGGCGTGTGATTCATCACACATAACTTTCTAATCGAATCCCGTTTGTAATGCAAATCAGGCAGGTAGGTACATTCACATTCAGGTTATACGAAATAAACTTTCAACAAGACACGGTAATAATAATTATGACATAATCGATAATAATAATATTGTAGAAATTCTTGTAAGTAAAAGCCTAGAAGGTGGGGGGGGGGAGTGGTTGTTAAATGAGACATTTCTCTTCCAAACTTAATCTAATAATAAACAGACCAAAGTAAATATAACATTTCAATTATAAGATTTGTATTTGTTTACATATAAAGGTGATAAAATCCATTCTTTGGAACACACCTGATGAAGTGTCATAAATCAATTATTGTTGATAGACACTTTATCTTTTAGGATGAGTAGATTATTCGGTTTTTTCCAGTCGACATATGTCAGATTTGAGAAGGAACCATTTATGTATTTATGTTTACACTAATTATAAGTGCCGCAGCATCTCATCTAAATATCATCATTGAGTTTTGAGATGTAAATGATTATGTTCATATGCAGTATGAACGCTATCTAAAAATTCAATGCACACATAAGGCGGATGGTGCCCTTTTTAAATATGTCAATAAGAAAAAAAAACCACAGGTAAAAAAAAGGGGTGCCATGGAAAATGTGACACTTTATTGACGAAAATGTGAATAACGAAATTGAACATTAACTTTAACATATTCAAATGAACTAACGACAATGTGTCAAACAGAAATTATTTACTTGTGGAGCTACAAAAAAAAGCTCCTTTGGGTTGGATGAATGTACTTAGTGCAAATAGAGTCAAGAGAATAGGAAAATATTGTGACAACCCCTTTCACGTGAGTGTTTAGAATTGTTTGCATGTGCAAGACGTTTAGAGCACGTGTGAAAGGTGTTTTTAGATTTTCTTCATCATTTTTTTCTATTCTTTTTGCATTATTTTTAGGTTGGGTTTTTTTTCTTCTATATTAAAAATTTGTTTTAATACTTGTTTTTGGGTAAGCATCCGGCCAAACAGAGTCATGACAATGTATTGATGATGGTGGTTAAAAACGATTAGTATTTGTGTTTAGTGTTGTCGAATTGTAACAAACGAACGAAACCGAGAGAAATTTGAAACCGCCCCAGTCACATTCATCCGTCCGCCGTCCACCTGATCAAAGGAGTTTTTGTGAAGGACCCACTTGAATGGCCTCTCCTCATCCTATTCGTGGATTATATATCCGACACCTGTATGTACACAGATATTCAATCTGTCGTGCATCATTCAATAATATTAAATTAACAAAGAATAAATCGAATAAAAAAATGTTTTTTTTTGTCGAAATTGATTAGAGTAGTGTGTTTTGTGTTAGGTGGCATTCGGTATACACATAGATATTATGTACAAGGGACAGTTTGTTGGTCGGTCGGTTTGGTTAGTTATTTGGTTGGATTGTCCGTCCATCATCATTGATGTCAAGATATTTTCTTCTTGATTTAACAGAGAGAGAGAGAGACCTTAGAAATGGTATGAACATTTTCCATTGAATTTGATATTCTCGTTTATCAATTACAATTAATATCAATCAATATTGGAATTGGTTTAATTTCGTTGAAAGAATTCCATTTATTTGGAATCTTACAGTCGAAGTGCTACTTGAAAAGCACAAAATTAAATTGGAAAATACAAAATAAAAATTATTAAAAAACAACCAAAAAAAGAAGAAGAAAAAAAACCTTTATAAAAATAGTGTCTGTTTGATGTATGAAATTGAAGGAGGAGGAGGGGGGGGGGGGGAGGGGAGAGGGTGGTGCTAGGTTGAAATAGAAAAAAAAACTATACATTTTCCAAATTCTTTCATGAAATTAGAAGAAATTTTAAAATATCTACAAAAATTGTTCATAGCAAAAAAAATTTGAAAAAAAGGACGTGAAATTGTAAAAAATGCATCGGTTTTTTGAGTAAAAGGTTCCAGGTCATTTTTCAGACTAGATAAATTTTCATCCTTTTTATTTTGTTTATATTAAAAACAATTAAATTCATTTTGTTACTAAAAAAAATAGGAAACTAAAGTTTAATTAAACAGACTGGAAATTCAAATTTTGTAAAAAATTTTTTTGTTTGAGTTTTGCTATTATGCCGCTACGAGACCTCTTGCAAGACTTGATCCTTTTGAGGTGATTTTTAATTATCTTTTCGCACATTTCGGACAGGAGTTCAGCCATTACTTGACGAATGTTGATTTTAAATTTGAATTTTTTACCAAAAGTTTAATGGGGAAGAAAATGCAAATTTCGTTTAAATTTTAATGTTGGTCACAAGATAATTAAATTGCATGATTTTAAAGTACAATTTATATATTTTAGTAAATCTTGAAATTTGTCATGTTATGTGGTTTGTGGCGCTGTCTTTTTAGAACCATACATGGTCCAGATTAAAATCTTCAAATTTCATATCGAAAAAAGTCAGTTATCTTAATGGTAATAATCGCTCCTTCAGTCACTTTTTGTGGATACAATGGTTTCGTCAAAGTCACTGCTGGTTTTTTTTTCGAGCCCCATCTATGAAAATTTTGCTTATTGACATATCTACCGAGTGAGAAACGAGCCTCATTATTGAAAGCGCAAAATTTGGCCAAAGCAGAAACACCATTTTTTAGGAAAGTAAATTTTATTTTACAATTTTATTGTCTTGTTTGTTGGCTAAACGATCTATAATGTAAAATGACAAATATTAATTAAACAAATGTAAATTTGGACGACGCACATATGAGCTATGTTCAAAAAGTATCGCGAATTTTTAATTTCCGTGGGTTACGTATTTTCAATTTTTTTTTGTGGCATTATGTTGGTACTCATGTCTCTCACTTATGCCGACAAGTTCGGCCATTTTGAATGTTCAGTTAATTTTTGACAGCTGCTTTGCGTGCACGTATTTTGGCTCGTCTTCGATTTTTGCTCAATTTCGACCAAAAACAGCATCGCATTAACATTGCTAAGGAACTGTTGGACTCTGTCCGCGATGACCCAAATTTGCTCCAGAGGGTCATATTTGGTGAGGAATCATGGGTTTATGGTTGTGACGTACGAGCCAAGACCGGAAAAAACCACCAAGTTTCCTTACAGTTTTCATTGACTGCAGGGGCGTGGTGCATCATGAGTTCTTGCCACTTGTTCTTTCCGAACCACACGATTGATAATATTTTAGTTTTTATAATTAAAATTTTTCATTTTTACTCAAAATCTTGATTATTTTCAAAAAATTTCAAATTATAGAAAAAAATTCAATAAGACATCCTTTAAGGATCAGTACGATCAAAAGGGAGGGACGATCAGCTCTTCAGCTCAAAGTCAAAGTATAAATATTAGCGTTGTCTTGTACTTTAATAAAAAAAATAAACCAAGAAAAAAAAATGCATTTTATTATATTTTCCAACTGAATCCCTATGCATTTCGGTTTTGTAAAAATATTCAGTAAATTTCTCGGATTTATTATTAATTTACTAATTGACTGACTGACTGACTGAATAAGCCATTTACAATTTCCTCAACAATTTAATTTGCCAATAAAAAAAAAGTAACTCTCTTCGCCCATTTCCAAAAGGAACAATTTTTTTAAAAGGAAGAAAAGAAAATATTTTCTGCATACGCTTAGCCCGTTTTCTGTATAGTGACTCAAATTAACCAATTAGACGACGATGATAGCCAAACTCGAAAAATTCTATGGAATTTCTTTCGGTTTTTGAATTTTTTCCTGTCCATCGCATATTTTTTTTTGATTGCACATAATTTGTGATCTCTTTCAATGGTCGGAATTTCGGAGAATCTGACTCTGTTTTCGCCTTTGTGCCAGGAATTTCTGGCTGCAAACTATCCTCACAATGCTATGGACACGCTATCCTATAGTCGTGTACGTGCATCGAGAAAGTGACTGTTTAGCAAATTTATGCGAATTTTTCAAACTACACATATTCCCCATCCTCCGACTGTTCTTTAGTCTTTTGAGCATTTATTTTCTTCGTCTTTTATTAACACGCTCGTTGATTTAATGATAAAAAAAGCGGGAAATGCCATCGAAGATAATTTTTTCTTATTCATAAATCAAATGGAAATATTGAATGCGTTAGTTTTGCAGACAGACAAGCACGGTTGAGATGGTATGATTGGTATTTCCATTGTGCCAATAAAAAAAAATAAAGAATTATTGGTAAAATAGGACTCCTAAAAGAAAAAGAACACGCCAAGGATAAAAGATAAAAGGTGCAAAAAAATAATCGAAATCAAAAAGTTGCTCGCGTCTCTACAATCGTAGAAGTTTGTCTGCTTGTATAAATATTAGAATTTCGCGAATCTATCCTCCAGTAAAGGTCCTCCAGTATTTTATTGACTGCAAAAAAAATGGCAAAAAAAAGCTGAGTTGGTTTGAAGCAAATCAAAAAAAAAAAAAAATTATAAAAGACAAACCGAAAATCTTCAATACAAAATCAAAATAATTCGAATCGGTCCCATCAGATTAGCAAGAATGCCTGTCGGCATGACATTGCCATATTCCCTACAAAAATGGCCACATCAACCTTACCAACCCAAACCATTCTTCATTACATTTAACCACCCCGTCCTCCCTCTTCCTCCTTCTACAACTTTAAAAAGAAAAGGATATATTAGAAAAAAAAATGCACTTTTCCCCTATATAATCGGCGATCACCTACCCCTGGCCCCTGTTGTTGTTCCTTCTGATCGGACTGTAGTTTATCATGACCATCTGTTGTCGTTGTCAGCAACGTTATTCCTCCTCGACTTTTCGATGGTCCGATTTTACGAGTCAGGATGAGAACAAAAACAGACACAAGAACACCGAAAAATACTCATATCCAATACAATGCAAGAGGGAGACCAGAAAGAGGACTCTAAACCCAAACTCCCAAGGTTACTATTCCAGGAAATTCGATGGACTGTTACTGGTGTTTTTGTTTCTGTTTCTGTTTTTGTTTCTGTAGCTGTTTCTGTTGCTAACCAAATCCATCATCAAACCAACCACCACCACCACAAAATAACAAGTTCAAGAGAGTCGCCCGGCACAACCTTCCTTTCTGCACTTTGGCTGGCTTTGTTTCTGCGCTGAATACCATTGCATGCCCTCCTCACTCTTTGCAGAATTCTTGCTCTGCCAAGAATATTCTTTTGTTCCTCGCATAACCAAAAAATATACTTTATTATTTTTTGATTGAAATTCCCCGAATTGATCATTAAATTGGACCGAATATTTTTTGCCCATCACAAAGCATAGAAATACCAAAAAAAATTAGTTGGCAAAAAAAAATCAAGAGCGAACAACAAAAAAGAATGGAAACAAAAAAAGAGAGCCCAAACACAGCAGATTCGTCGTTTTTCTCCTCTCTCCGTTATGACGGAAAGTTTCTCCTCTTTCACTCTCACTCTTTATCTGATAGAAGCTTTTTTTTGGAGTTACCAACCGAAAATGTTAAATGTTAATCTTTGCGAGCATGAGTATTTTCGGAGGAATTCATTTGTTCACATTTGATTGCGGAGCATGGCTTCTTCATCGGCAAAAGAGAAAGAATAAAAAATAAATATCTTTTCATAAATCATATGCTCTATTTGGATTTCGTATGAAATTCAATTGTTAACAAGTGAAATTTCTAATCAATTATTCATTGCAATGAAAATATTCACTATTAAACATTAAAAATACAAGAAATGACGTAGAGGGAAAAAAAATGGCAATTCAATTGGAAAATCCTTCGACAAATTTGATTAGTGGTTTTTATATTAATACGCGTAATATTGTATATTTCAGTATTTCAAAATTGGCACCACTGTTTACTGTCCAAATAAAATAATTTGATTAAAAATGGATTTTATTCTGTTTAAAAAGGATAAAACAAAACTTTTCAAAAAGAGGAATTTTCACTTTTCTGTTGTTTTTAATATGTTAATAAGTACCAACTTTAAAAAAAATTACAATTTTAAATTTATAGCAATGAAAGAATAGAAAAATTTGTTAACATACACATCTCATACAATGGGTAGTTCTGTTTTTCAAATAGGACGAAAGCGCATTGGAGTAGATACGGTCAAGGGCGTGTGATATATACGCCTTTGATCGAGGAGTAATGATCGGAGATATGAGTTTTTATCAAGGATTTTAAATGTATTTTTGTCAAGGATCTATGCAACGATTGGCAATAGTCTTAAATGTCTATAGGTCTTTAACAAATTTACTAGTTTGGTTTGGGAATCATTTTAATGATAGAATAGAATACACATATTTACCGAGTAGTTGAAAATAGATGGTTTGGAGAATGCTATTACAAGTACAAGTTTTTAAAACAAAAGATTTGCCGTAGATTTGCCTTAGCATAGGACTTGGTATCAAATCATAACGGACAATATTTTTTATTCATCAATTGAAAATCGCTGGAGGATTGCCATTTTAATTTCGGTTGGAGTAAAATTTTTGGGTAGGTGCCAGGCTTAAGAAATGAAGTTTTATCAATTCTAAACACAAACATAGAATTTTGTATCAAATAGTTTTTTTTTTTTACAAAAATTTAATTTTTAAATGGAAAAAAATGTATGTCAAAAATAAATATAAAAAATGGCGAGGGTATATTTTTGGTTTCGGAAAAAGTTTTACCATTTTTTGCAATTGTTAAAAATCGTTTTTTTTTATTATTGAAAATTACGATTAAAATTTTAATTTTAATACGAAAAACAATACTATTTAACATGGTAAATAAATTTGTTACTCAAAATATAAATTCTTCTTAAATAGTTACAAATACAGAAAATATTTATACGATAAGTAAAAAAAGGCACAACCATAATACCAATCCAAAAGTTATTCGTTATTTCAGTCTGATTCGATTTTTTTTCTTGCAGAGTATCCTTCGATACCAATGCTTTATTCTTCTATTCTAGAGTCACTCAACACCGAAAGTGAGCTCTGAATTTTATAAAAATGCCCCAATACTGATCAATATTTGTGCTAAAATATTTTTTTTCTCTTCTTTAATTTGTGTAGAATTTGATACATTTTTACCTCTTCCATAGAAAAGAATATTGTGCGTTGGTAGCAATTTTTCTTATCATTACAAATGAAGGGTGGAATGACTAATTTTCATTAAATAGTCAATTGGGTCGACGACAACAAGACTAAAACGTGAGTGATTAATTTCAATGGAATTGTTTTCTTCTACAGGAAATCTTAAAACAGCCAAAATGTACTGGGTGCTTCCTTACTAATATTATTATTATGTCTTCCTTTATTATGGGAATCTCTGTCCAATTATTAAAATAATCAGGATTCATTGACTGAAAGTAAATTTTCTGTAGAATCTCTTGTATAATATTCTATTTGATAGTAAATTTTCTATGCCACGTACAATAATAATTAAATGTCAATTTTTTTTTAAAAATAATTTCTCCAAAATGTCACATACACAAGACGTTAACACAACATCGTCACTTTCACGAATATCAAAGAAATATAAAAACGCCACCAAGGCGATACTTTTATGCGTTGGTGGCGGCCGCACACACAATAAATACGTTCAAACGTGCCAAAATTCATACAATACGCATTGATTCTAATATCTCGAAGGTATTTACCGATATCGTCCTTACCACCCTTCTTCTTCTCCTATTTTAATAGAAGATCTTCTGCAACACAATACAATAGTTTCAATATTGAAGAGATTTTTTTAGTTATAGAAATGGTACGTGTTCTATTCAAAAAGTATCGCGAATTTTGAATTTCCGCGTGTTACGTATATTCGACTTTAGATTTTTTTTGTGGCGTTATGTTGGTACTCATATCTCTCACTTATGCCGATAAGTTTGGCCATTTTGAATGCTCAGCTAATTTTTGACAGCTGCTTTGCTTGCACGTGTTTTGGCTCGTCTTCGATTTTTGCCCATTCCAAAAAATGGATCAAAGAATCTGTATCAAATTTTGTGTGAAAAACAAAATTAATTGCGCGGACGCATTCCGATTGTTGACTGTGGCATATGGTGAAGCTACCTTGGACCGAAGCAACGTTTATCAGTGGTACAAAATGTTCTCAGAGGGCCGAGAAGTGAACGACGAAAAGCGTGCCGGACGCCCGAGCACTTCAACAACAGACGAAAACATTGATGAAGTGAAGAAAATAGTATTTGCCAATCGTCGAATCACCGTTAGAGAAGTTGCTGAGGATTTGTCTTGTGTCATTCGATTTTTACCAATGATTTGGTCGTGAGACGGGTCGCCGCGAAATTCGTACCAAAATTGCTCAATTTCGACCAAAAACAGCAGCGCATTAACATTGTTAAGGAGCTGTTGGACTCTGTCCGCGACGACCCAAATTTGCTCCAGAGGCTTATAACTGGTGACGAATCATGGGTTTATCATTCCAATGCAAGCACGAGCCAAGACCGAAAAAAACGCGCCAAGTTCGCTCGAATGTAAAGGTTTTGCGTACAGTTTACTTCGATTATAGGTGCGTGGTGCATCATGAGTTCTTGCCACAGTGTAAAACGGTCAATAAGGAATAGTACCTGCAAGTTATGCGCAACTTACGCGAAGCAATCCGCTAGAAACGCCCGGATTTGTGGAAGAACAAAAAATGGCTTTTGCATCATGATAACGCCCCTGCTCACGCATCGTTGCTTGCGTATTCCCTAGATGTGGCCCCCATTTTTGAAGTGCTTCGAAGATTGAAAAGCCGTTGGCACAAGTGCATGTGTATAATATCTGGTGGGGATTATTTTGAAGGGGACAAAATAGATATTCATGAATAAATAAATAATTTTTAAAAAAACACAAAATTCGCGATACTTTTTGAAAAGACCTCGTAATAAATAAATTTCCGAATTTTTTTCAAACTCTTAAAACAGTGTTTTCCTATCACAAATTCATGTCCACTTATAAGAGAATAATCACATTTTAGAATCAAAAAAAAAAAAATCGAAAATAACATTTAAAAAAAATTTAAATACGATTGTAAGATTAATTTTTTTTTTAACTCAAGTTAAAAGAGGAGCTTTTTGCATCATGCACATACCTGATGTGCTTGGATCTTTTCTGAATCTTGGAATTATTGCAAAAATTCCTTATTCTTCAACACGGAATGTCCATGTCTACTGCAAGAATAATTTTGATTTATTCTCCACCATCATAGCAATTATCAGTGAAAAGATTGTAGTTAGCTGGAAAATTCGTTGTCCGTGTCTGCGGTGCTTCATAAATATTGAATATTGTAGTGGAGTGGCATGATTGTATTTGTACCGAAGGACCACACCAGACCCAAAATACCAAACTTTGGTTGAAAGTCATCAGGTCAGTAGAAGATCTTAGATCTCCTCGTTCATGTATCAAAAATAATATTCTATTAAATTTGTGCTCTCTTCTTTGTCTTTACCTTCGTTTCGGCTTAGGGTGTTTGTTCACCCTTTTCGGCTTTTCCACGTACTCGTCAGATAATAAACGTAAACTATAGAAAGACTTTGGCTTACATCGAAAGATATTCCAGCTTCATGAGAGCATCGATGGAAGGCTGGACGCTGTCCATAAAACGTGCCCAAGAAACAGTGACACTGACTATCTGTCTTAGCTATCTGAACTTGCACAGAAGATGTATGTGCATACATAGTTGCCCGCTACCTGACAGCATGTTTTGGCACATTGGATTCGGCTCTCATGGATTTGTTGGCCTCTGTGAACCTTAAAGTCGGTACGATGATCGTCTTCCGTTCCTGGCCATCACATGTCGTTATGATGCTGCGGACAATGTAAATGATGAAATTAGTTCTAGGAATTGGAGTGCAACATTTCTGTATAAGATCTCCAATGTGTGCAGACACTTTAATTCTTTGGTTCCATCAATCCCCCCCCCCTCCATTCCTCTGCACAGTTTTATTTCTCGTCTACTCTTTCTTAAGGCGTTTACGTTCAAACTCGATCAGTCTTGATGAATGAATTTTTTCCTTTTTTTTTTTGTAGAATTTCATAAACTAGCAACATAATACGTCTACCAACTCTACATTCGAAACTGGTAAATTTCTCACCTTTAAATTTAATTCGTTTTCATACCAAACGTAGTCGTCACCATTCCAATGAACAAAATTTAGGGTTTTGTTTTCATGTAATCCCATTCGTGTGTTTTTTCTTCTTCAATTTTATAATCTACAATAATATTTATTACGATTATGAATACAAGTAAAAATCGACTGCACATGATGTAATGTTGATGAAAAATTAAAACAAAAATGGAGGAGAACTCATAAAATCATCTCGCCCTTAATTTTGCTAGAACGACAATACCTTCTAAAGTACACATTTGGTAATATTAAATTCTCCCTTTTAACCTCTATTTTTGGTGTAATATTATAAAATCTTTCTTGTATATTAAAATATTTTTATAATAAGTATAAAAAAAACACTGAGTATTAAAAAGAAAATTTCTTCACTTTTATCGATGGTCCCTTATAAGATCACGTTTTCGAAAACGCACTATTTCCGCCGCTCTCCATTCTCAGCCTTTGTACAAGCACGTGGATGCACATGTCCTTATAGATGACGACCATTCGTATTTATTAAAATACTATATTATAATATTGTTTGTTAGTTAGGTGGAGGGGAAGGGGGGTTGGTTGGGTTATTTATCATTGTCACAACTACTCAAAAACATAATTTCGATTTTTTTTTGCAATCGTTTGGTTTTCGTTTGACATTATTTGACATTTTCAAACTTTCTTTTTGATGTTTTTCATTTTTATTTTCTGAATTACGTTTCATTGCGTAACTTTCCCTCCCCCCCCAATAATTGCTTATTAGTAATAAAGAAAAAGCAACTTTACTTGGAATCATATTTATACAAGTTACTCTAACATCAATTCAATATGAAAAAGCTTTAGAAAAAAATGTTGTTCATTTTTAAATTTATTTGAAAAATATTGTATAAATTGCGAATATGATTATGGAATGGTCCGAATTATATGTTGACAAGAATCGACAAAAGCCAAAAGTCTTGAAAATTATTTTTTGTTAATACTTATTTAAAAAAATTTATGAGACGAACATTTTTTCTGTACGCCGACTTTTTTCATTGCAATTATTTGCTGAAAGTTGTTTTTCTTATAAAGCGGGTAAATTATCTTAACAATGACTTCCTTATCATTTTGGACTATAAAAGTATTTTTTGGAATAAATTTTATTTTCCCTTCCCGTCTTCCCATTTGCAATTATATTTTTCTGTTTTTTTATTTTGCTGTTAATTTTAAATTATTTAAATGGCGTCTGCCAACACTTATGTGCTGAGCATGTATCGAACCCAGCAATATTTTCAAAATAAACGGCGATTTTTTTTATCCTAATTTTTTGCTCTGTCTTAGCTTCCATATCAACACTAACTCTTTCTTGATAAGATCGTACCCGGTTTCGCACCGTAATTGTCTACTTTGAAAATTGGAAAAATTGTTGAAAGATAATTTTTGCCCAAAAACTCAACAGCCAAAAACAATTTTATATATAATAAATGATATAAAATGATTTAGAAAAGTTTAAATAATAAAATTGAATTAATTTGTTAATTTTCTCTTTTTGTCACTAGGAAAAAAGATGGTATACCATATCCCTGGTCTCCAGAAGTTTCATCATTAATTCTTTATCCGGAGAGAGCCAATCAAACGATCTACACACGACAAGTGCAATTTTCGGATGTTGGAAATTATACTTGCGTACTTAAAAACGATACGCACACGTTAATTAAGCACATTTCCCTTCAGGTGCAAGGTAAGTTACATTTAAATATAAACCAGTTAATTGTAAACAAATTACAAAATAAAATAAATTTGAAAAAAAAAATCTTTCGTTTCTTAAAATAATAAATTTATTCATAATCATTTCTTTGGTTTCAATGGAATTTATTCTTGTGTCTATTTTTTTGTGCAATTGTCTGAGAATATATTAACAAATTCGAGAATTGTATTTGAAACGTAATAAAATAAAAGAACACGTGCATCCGACAACCGATCAACCACCACACCCAACCCAGTCGTTGAGCAAAATTGAATAAAGAAAAACTGAGCACAGTTTTGCAAAACGGTGGTTCTTAAAGGAAATGTCAAAAGGAGAAAAGCTATTTGACCAGAGTTAGACCAGTGGCTCTCAAGTGTTCTTTATTGTTTTGAAATGTTTTTATTTCTATCAAAGTACGTTTTTCGATCAAATTAATAATTTATTTATTTATATAAATTTTAACCAATAGAAAATTTTTTGAAGATAGAAAAACCAAAAAAATTTCTGAATATTATTAAATATTGCTGAATTAAAGAGCTCTAGACTAATGCTATCGCTTCACTAAAGACAGGGCCTACCTCATCTACTGCAACTATAAATGGAGCCACTGTAGACTTTCCGGACGAGATGTTGCTCATCCATACGGATTAAATGTCTAGCCTACCGTATTGAGCTAAATTTTAATCACAACCGGGCGGTCGTGATAATGCTCGATGCTCTAGAATCGTCTATGGTCATAAAGGGGACCAAAAATTCTTTGAAGGATAAGAATTCGCAATGGTTTTTTACTGAGCTCCCAAGTTTCCGAAGCATACAATAGTTCGAACCAGCAGCCGTCCGCAAATTCCTTCCTCCACGTTGTTATTGACGGACAGTTCTACTGGGCCGTGATTAATGATTATTTCTTTGAAAACGTATAAGTCATAGACCAGGATAACATGTGGCGCTCTTCTGTCCATACATCTCACGAAACCATCGATTTGTTCAATATACGATCTGGCAACAATGTAACTTTAAAGAATGAACATGATTTCAATTGGCCGCCCAGATCGTGCGATTTGACATCGCTTGATTATTCCTTTCCGCGAATATGTGAAGTCGTTAGTTTATGGTGACAAACTATCAAGAATCGACTTCTTGGTAGTCAATATATTAATTACCGGATATACTGGAAAAGGCGGTCAAAAGAAAAATCGGTGATGGAAATCCTTGCATATCTTGTCTTATAACAAATGATACAATTTCGAGTGAATATGAATGGAAAATAAAAATATCCTGTTTTTTTGTGGTTATAGAATTGAACATTTTCCACCTGGATGAATATTGATGTTTATTTTTGGAAGCAATCCTCGTTGGGGGGAATGGAGGATGTTATTTTTTAGTTGCTTATTATTGATTTTGATTGTTGATATTGTGTCTTTGAATGTCAATAGATAAACTTTTAATTTATCAATCTGGAAAAAGGTTTATTGTTAACGAGAGGTATGGATGTGTAGGAGAGGCATGAACTTTTGTGAGAACAACAAATTTTTCTCGAAACTAATAACATTCAATTAGTATATTTGAGAATACAGAAACCAAATATCGATAAAAATGCATACAAGGAACGTGTGTATCCCATAATAAGCATTCAAGTCTATAGGCACTCTTGTACGGGAATGGATAATCTGTATTAACGAACAATCCTTACCGTACATTCGCAAATAACGAGAAATATGAAAAATCTTTTATGCTTAAATATTTAGCAAATAGGCAATGTTTACTAGGAATTCTTTAATTGTATGATCAGAGAAGTGAGTTCGTAAATGTTTCTGTATTTGTAATTTTTCTATTTTCTATTTTAAGAGGGAGGTGAGAGGAAAGATATTATCAACATCTTCTGCATATAATATGAAAGTGGGTGTAATATTTTTATGTGTTCTCGATACAAAAGATGTTATATAATTATTTAGAGAAGAAAATTCTAAGAAAAGATTTTATTAAGATTTTTCGATTAAATCGAATAAGTCGAAAACTTTAAGCTTTGAAATAATCTATGTTTTTTGTTTTTTTTTTGTTCTATGTAATGTCTGCCCAGCTAGAAAAGTTGTTCTGTTTCGTAATTTTCAAACAATTTATCTTGAAAACAAAAAATAAATTGCTTCTTTTTATTAATAAGGTAATAATTAATTCAAATATCCTAGAAATTGTGGTTTATTTTAAATCCAATCATACGTCTTCGTTTTGTGTACAGAAATAACTCCTACTGCACCACCCAAATCCACAACAGATCAGATACGTATCTTCATTATTTCTTTATTGACTTTAAAGTTATTTACGACACCGTTGTTAGGTTGAAATTCCAACTAAAATTACAAGACTGACCAAAAGAAATCCTTTTAATAAATGGAATTTTTCCGGCAAGGGTATGTGATTTTGTGAATTTTCTTCAACCTATTGAGACTGTCATAATAGTTTTATACGAAGCAGAAAACTATTAGGACTGTCATTATGCGCGATCTGGCACCACTGCGATCTTCCTGTGCACATAGTTTGTAGGTTAGCTCGAATTTTCTGTTAATTAATGTTGAATTGGCGCTGCTACACGTATGATAGGAAAAGTTTTCAAATAAGTTTTGAATTTTCTTTTAATTAATTTCGAATTGGCGACGCTCCGAAATGTTTTAATATAAATTTTCGAATTTTTTTTCAGTTAATGTCAAATTGGCGTTGCTCAGAAAAGTTTCAATATAAATTTTCGAATTTTCTGTTAATTAATTTCGAATTGGCGCTACACAGAAAAGTTTCAATATAAATTTTCGAATTTTCTATTAAATAATTTCGAATTGGCGCTGCACAGAAAAGTTTCAATACAAATTTTCGAATTTTCTGTTAATTAATTTCGAATTGGCGCTACACAGAAAAGTTTCAATAAAAAATTTTGGAATTTTCTGTTAATTAATTTCGAATTGACGCTGCTAAGAAAAGTTTTGAAATAAGTTTTGAATTTTCTGTTAATTAATTTTGAATTGGCTCAGCTCCGAAATTATTTAATATTAATTTTCGAATTTTCTTTTAATTAATTTCGAATTGGCGCCGCGTTTCCGCGCTTCTGAAACTTTTCTAAGTTTCAATATAAATTTTCGAATTTTATCCTATTGAGATGGTCATAAATAGTTTTATATGAGGCAGAAAACTATTGAGACTGTCATAATTATGCGCCTTGTTCGCTAACAACACAACCTCCTATAGAGCCTGACTATTGAAGTTGTGTTTTTGCACTGCGTCGGTGTGCCATCAAATTTTGGGTTAAGCTTGATGAATCCACGAGTTTCACTTACGAAAAGTTTTACCGGCCTAAGGAGAACGCTAATTATTAAGAATACAAGTTTTTTTTGAAGGATCTGATGGAAAAGTTCTTGAAAAGGTCAGAAGAAGTGGTTTTTTCGCGTCAGATCGAAACCCACAGCTATCTCCATAAACGAATTATTGTCCGGAAAAGGGATTCCTGTGGTTTTCCAGTCCCCGTATTTGTCGATAACATCCGAACGAATATAGCCAAGGAGCTGAGTACTGCGAAAAAGAGTAGAAACAACGCTTCTAGCCGCCGATGCGTAGCTGCCGAAGCGAACTACTTTGAAGAGGATAACATTGATGCAACAACAAAAAATGTTGCGAGCAAACAGCAAGTCTCATTTCTCTTTTGACAATGAATATGGAATCCAGCGCTTGTGGTATATAAATTCGGGATGATTATTTTGAGAATGTGGCAATCACTCAGTCTGCTTAGATATGATTCTGAAATTTCTTTCTCACCACAAGACCGGTAGTGCTGATAAGTTTTTGGTAAGGAAAGATCCTGCTTCAAATATTTGCAGTGCGAAAGTGATCCGCTTTCTACCATAACCACAACGTCTAGGCTGCTGGTGCATCTGAAATAGTAATTTAGAAATGAGTCTTCTGGACACAGATGACATATCCTCAAAAGATTTAGTAAGAAACCAAAAACAAAGTTTAAAACTCTATTAAAAAGGAGCAGAGGAACCTGAATCTCCATCCAATTAAGAACATTGACGATATACTCTTAAAAAAATCCGTTTTTTTTATGTTGCTTTGTATAGAAAAATGTTCTTATTGAATTTGTAATTTATCAAAAGTTCAAAAATTATGAAATTTTATTCAATTCTATTCATTGGAATTATTATCTTGACATTTTTATTAAAAGAATTGTGAGTAAAAATTAAAATGAAAAAAAGGAGTGGGGTGGACACAGAGAAGGACGAGAATTATTTTGCGAGAGAGTGAAGCGGTTGAGCGGAGGAGAGCAATGATGCCAAATTAAATCATCTACAATTCTTGGAAAACTTTTGAAAAGCCAGCAGCCTGTTCAGTCGATACTGAATCATCGGAAAATCTGTTTGATGATGTTACACTCTGGGTACGGAAAATTAGAGAAATTTTTGTATATTCTTGTGTGTGCATACATATCCAAAGGGAATGAGGGGGACATGCTTCATTTATGTATTGGTGGGACGTCATATTCAATAGGGTTTCGGCAAAGATACCATAAGGATGGTTGCGATACCGAATGGAATGTAGTACGAATACAGGTTCTCTGACACGAGCAACCTTCCCGAAGCCAGAAAAGAGAGAATTCCGCGAACCAAATATCGATACCAGGAATTTTGTCCTATTATCGCTTTTAGGATTCGTTTTGTTACTTGAAATTTTCATCATACACACTCTAGTGCCTTGACTCTCCTTATCATCTCGCAAGGACACAGTTCCATCCAGAACGACTCATTCCGTACTCGATGGAGAAGCTTATCGAGAAGCTCTTACACACCACCCAACCCGCATTATAGCAACAGAATTCGCAGAATAGTCCTTCTGTTAAACTCTGTGAAAGCGCACACCGACTCTCATCTTTGTGTGCGTCATTTAGACTGTATTAGGTGAATCCGGCTCCTAAGTGTGCGTGAATAAAGCCAAATAAAATTGAACAAGCGAAATTCCAGCGAAAATAATTGCTAATAGCAGAAATTCAGTCTCCAACTTCGAGTATGCATTCGTCCGTTAACCTACACATTCGCAGATTCGTGGCAATACAACCTCAACTCTCGATATGCCAAATGGAAATTTACAGCGACTATGGAAGAAAAATGTGTGCGTGTGCGTGCGAACTTGTAGGTATGAGTAAATGTTGGATTACGAATCGAATCGAAGAAGACGTAAACGTTCGACAAGCGTCCTTTTTCGGGGGGCTGTCGGCTGTGCACTCGTGTTACGGTGTGCATGTGTGTGCGAACTGCATGGCATTGGGTTCGTAGATGTTTTTAGACTTCCATGAATTTTATAATTCAAATTTCCGGGAAATTTGAAGTTCAAATTTCTTGGAATTATTTGCTTCTCTAAAACCATTTTATTTTGTGCTCAGCCCAGACCATCGCATTATTATTGCGTTGTAATTTTCCTTATTTGTCAATTTCCATCCATTTGCTATTTGTACATTTTTCAATCATGAAGGACTTTTCGATTCAAAAATAATTGACAACATTGCACGATTGTTTTCTAACATGCGGATGTGCATGGAAATCAGCTACGCCCATGTGTGTGTGTGTGTGTGTGTTTTGTGCGTCTATAAGAGAGCATTCAAAAAAATTTACCTCTAATTTAAACGATTTTATTCCTTCTTAAATAAAATACAATTTTTATTTAACTTTACAGGAAGTTTACCGGATGCACCGTTGCCAACATATCGACCGAGAGATCTGTCCGTTGAATTGAACAGTCCCGCCCGACTGTACTGTGAGGCGTTCGTTGGGAAAGTTGAGTTGCCAGATGCGAGAACCGAAATATCGTGGCATCGTGAAATGGGTCCAGATCAATACACTCAAGTCGGCAGAGTATCGGAAGTATCAAGGTAATTAAATTTCTCCATATACGAATGATATTATTAAGCAAATAAAAATTCACACTTTCACACATAACAATCCAAGTAGTAATATATGCTAAAAACACATTTAAACAAATATTAACGAATTTATGTGTAGATATATACAATATAAAAGAGTTCTATAAATTTTGAAAATGAGCTTCCATCATACAAACTAAAAATGTCATAAAAATAAAGATTATCAATTTCGTGGTTCAGAAAGCACAGTCCTGTCATTTGATAGCTGTCAAACATATAAGTTTAAGGGTTGCCATTTTACATGTTCGGGATTTTTTTTTTAAACTTAAATGTTCACTGCAACTACATATTATTATAAGAAGTAGATTTTTTAAGGGAAGATGAAAGGACATGAGAAGACCGATATCTCCCCACGAAAACGATAATTTTTAGTTATAAGGATGGGAGTGGAGTTCTTTTGGTAAAGGATTAGGATGGTATGATAGACTCAAATGGAATTTTTTATAACAGGAGATGCACAGTTCACGGACAAATGAAACGTTCAGGTCGCGATGAATAATAGTGTTTCGTACATAAAAGGAAGCACTGACAATTTTTCGGGATTGCTTTTCGGGATTGCTTGGAATATCAAAATATTATAAAGGGTTAGATCTAGGATACTTCCTTGAGGGACACTGGCGGAGAGAGGATAAATATCAGCTACTTTGAAAATATCGGTCTGACAAATAGGATTTTACGTGCGTGCCTAAATTGAATATTATTATCATCAGCGATGAGGCTCATTTCTCGATCTGCGGATACTTTAATAATCGAAATTATGGGGCTCAAATAACCCACAACTACAAGCGAACAGTGACTGCCTGGTATAATTTAGAATTGGCGCCGCTTTGAAAAGTATCGAATTAAATTTTGAATTTTCTGTTAATTAATTTCGAATTGGCGCTGCTCTAAACGGTTTTAATATAAATTTTCGAATTTTCTGTTAATTAATTTCGAATTGGCGCTGTTCAGAAAAATTACGAAAAGAATTTTGAATTTTCTGTTAATTAATTTCGAATTGGCGCTGCTCCGAAAACTGTCGAAATAAATTTGGAATTTTCTGTTAATTAATTTCGAATCGGCGCCACTCAGAAAAGTTTCAATATAAATTTTCGAATTTTCTTTTAATTAATTTCGAAAAGGCGCTGCTCAGAAAAGTTTCAATATAAATTTGGAATTTTCTGTTAACTAATTTCGAATTGGCGCTGCTCTAAAATGTTTTAATATAAATTTTCGAATTTTCTGTTAATTAATTTCAAATTGGCGCTGCTCAGAAAAATTTCGAAAAGAATTTTGAATTTTCTGTTAATTAATTTCGAATTGGTGTTGCTCAGAAAATCTTCAATGTAAATTTTAGAATTTTCTGTTAATTAATTTCGAATTGACGCTGCTCCGAAAACTGTCGAAATAAATTTGGAATTTTCTGTTAATTAATTTCGAATCGGCGCCACTCAGAAAAGTTTCAATATAAATTTTCGAATTTTCTTTTAATAAATTTTGAATTGGCGCTGCTCAGAAAAGTTTCAATATAAATTTGGAATTTTCTGTTAACTAATTTCGAATTGGCGCTGCTCTAAAATGTTTTAATATAAATTTTCGAATTTTCTGTTAATTAATTTCAAATTGGCGCTGCTCAGAAAAATTTCGAAAAGAATTTTGAATTTTCTGTTAATTAATTTTGAATTGGTGTTGCTCAGAAAAGGTTCAATGTAAATTTTAGAATTTTCTGTTAATTAATTTCGAATTGGCGCTGCTCCGAAAAGTGTCGAAATGAATTTTGAATTTTCTGTTCATTAATTTCAAATTGGCGCCGTTCAGACAAGCTTCCTCTTAGAGTATAGAATTTTACCATCTAAGAGTTTCCGCTCGTGTAATTTCAAATTGTTCAAATTTGTATGACATATATGAATGCTTCCGGCTCATAGATCGAAATATCTGATATTTGAATTAATTACTTTAAACCATTTATTTTACTATATTTTGTTGATAGATTTTTGTTGAAACTAAATGAAATTGTATTATTTCTTTTGCAGGGATAACGGCCAAATAATTGGATCGTATTTAGAAATTGATAGCGTACATCCTGAGGATTATGGGCGATACTTTTGTCAAATTCAAATCGGCAACGATGCGGCACATCGACTGAAAATGTACGCAAGCCTATTTGGTGAACCGATCGCCGCTGAGGAGGATCTCTCAGTTTGGGGCATCCTGTTCGGTGTTGTTGGATTTTCCATTTGCATGTTCATTGTTGCCATCGCATTTTGGTGTCGGCACATTCGACAAAAGCAGAATTCGTGCAAAAATAATCTTGACTATGATTATGGACAAGGACGGAGAGTCTGAATCGATCAATTCGGATTGAGACGACGAAGAAACCATCGAATCCTTTTATAACTGCTTACCACTACCGACACCAACACGAACGCCACCACAACCACACAACCACATCGTCATCGTCATCATCGTCATAATCACGATAATCATTAAACATTATATAATATTATTATTTATATGTATTATCTTCCAAAGGAAAATAAATAGTATTCTACAATATTAAAATATTATTAATAATTAATAATTAATAATAAATTTAAAAAAATACAAAAAGAAAGAAAAAACAAACGAATGCGAAGAAAAAAATTTTTTTTTGCCGGGGGTTTTCTTGTTTATTTTTGTATTTTAATAGAAATTTATAAATTATTATGACAATTAAATATAATAGAAGATAGAAGGAGATAAATCAAATTAATTATTGATTAAATAAAATATAATGAAAGAAAATAAAAGTATTTTTACCTCTTAAATTAATTGAAGAACAAAAACGTAATGATAATAAATTAAATTAAGTTTAATGCAAATAACAAATTATCGATTAATATTAATTGTGTTTATATTAAAAAATAAAATTATAAAAATCATATGTGTATAAGAAATTTGTTAATAAAGAAAAGAAAAAAAAATTAAATAAATAAAATAAGAAATAATAATTATAAATGTAAAAAAAACAAACGACGATATTCAGAGTATAAATTGAACTGTGTTCAATTTGTTTATTAAATTTTGATAAATAATAATTTTGAAAAAATGAATTCAACTCTGTTTATATTATATAAGAAGATTTAAATGTATTAATTAATATTAAATAATAATGATAATCATTTATAAAAAAAATATGATAAAAGAGAGGAAAAGAATAAAAACCTTTCGATAAATGATGAACGAACAATGATAGAAAACTTTTTGTAAATTATTTATTTTTAATGGTAAAAAGAAACAAATTATTTAGGGAGAAGAAAATTATGTAGAAAAAATTAAACGCAAAATGTGAAACGAAACTAAAGTCAACAAGTTAAAATTGTAATTGATAAAAAACAAAAATACACAAAACTTAAGAGAAGAGCGTAGTTTTTTTAAAAATAAAACTGAATTCTTATTTCCTATAGTATAATTAGGTTAATGCGAAAACTATTATTTTGGCGTTACTCCGAAAAGTTGCAAATAATTATGTTAATGTGAATTGGCGCCGCTTCGAAAAGTTTCGAAATGAATTTTGAATTTTCTGTTAACTAATTTCGACTTGGCGCTGCTCAGAAAAGATTCAATATAAATTTTCGAATTTTCTTTCAACTAATTTCGAATTGGCACTGCTCAGAAAAGTTTCAATATAAATTTTCGAATTTTCGTTAAATTAATTTCGAATTGGCGCTGCACAGAAAAGTTTCAATACAAATTTTCGAATTTTCTGATAATCAATTTCAAATTGGCGCCGCTTCGAAAAGTTTCGAAATGAATTTTGAATTTTCTGTTAACTAATTTCGACTTGGCGCTGCTCAGAAAAGATTCAATAGAAATTTTCGAATTTTCTTTCAACTAATTTCAAATTGGCACTGCTCAGAAAAGTTGTAAAATAAATTTTCGAATTTTCTGTTAATTAATTTCGAATTGACGCTACTCAGAAAAGTTTCAATATAAATTTTCGAATTTTCTGTTAATTAATTTCAAATTAGCGCTTCTCATAAAAGTTTTAATATGAATTTTCGAGTTTTCCGTTAATTAATTTCGAATTTGCGCCGCTTCGAAAAGTTTCGAAATGAATTTTGAATTTTCTGTTAACTAATTTCGACTTGGCGCTGCTCAGAAAAGATTCAATATAAATTTTCGAATTTTCCTTCAACTAATTTCGAATTGGCACTGCTTTAAAATGTTTAAATATAAATTTTCGAATTTTCTGTTAACTAATTTCGACTTGGCGCTGCTCAGAAAAGATTCAATAGAAATTTTCGAATTTTCTTTCAACTAATTTCAAATTGGCACTGCTCAGAAAAGTTGTAAAATAAATTTTCGAATTTTCTGTTAATTAATTTCGAATTGACGCTACTCAGAAAAGTTTCAATATAAATTTTCGAATTTTCTGTTAATTAATTTCAAATTAGCGCTTCTCAGAAAAGTTTTAATATGAATTTTCGAGTTTTCCGTTAATTAATTTCGAATTTGCGCCGCTTCGAAAAGTTTCGAAATGAATTTTGAATTTTCTGTTAACTAATTTCGACTTGGCGCTGCTCAGAAAAGATTCAATATAAATTTTCGAATTTTCCTTCAACTAATTTCGAATTGGCACTGCTCAGAAAAGTTTTAATATGAATTTTCGAATTTCTGTTAATTAATTTCGAATTGGCGCTGCGTTAAAATGTTTAAATATAAATTTTCGAATTTTCTGTTAACTAATTTCGACTTGGCGCTGCTCAGAAAAGATTCAATATAAATTTTCGAAGTTTCTTTCAACTAATTTCGAATTGGCACTGCTCAGAAAAGTTTTAATATGAATTTTCGAATTTCTGTTAATTAATTTCGAATTGGCGCTGCTTTAAAATGTTTAAATATAAATTTTCGAATTTTCTGTTAACTAATTTCGACTTGGCGCTGCTCAGAAAAGATTCAATAGAAATTTTCGAATTTTCTTTCAACTAATTTCAAATTGGCACTGCTCAGAAAAGTTGTAATATGAATTTTCGAATTTTCTGTTAATTAATTTCGAATTGGTGCTGCTTAGAATAGTTTCGAAATGAATTTTTGAATTTTCCGTTAATTAATTTCGACTTGGCGCTGCTCAGAAAAGTTTCAATATAAATTTTCGAATTTTCTGTTAATTAATTTCAAATTAGCGCTTCTCAGAAAAGTTTCAATATGAATTTTCGAATTTTCCGTTAATTAATTTCGAACTTGCGCTGCACACAAATGTTTTAATTTAAATTTTCGAATTTTCTGTTAACTAATTTCGACTTGGCGCTGCTCAGAAAAGATTCAATATAAATTTTCGAATTTTCTTTCAAGTAATTTCAAATTGGCAATGCTCAGAAAAGTTATAATATGAATTTTCGAATTTTCTGTTAATTAATTTCGAATTGGCGCTGCTTAGAAAAGTTTCTAAATGAATTTGGCATTTTCTTTTGATTAATTTCGAATTGGCGCTGCTTAGAATAGTTTCGAAATGAATTTTTGAATTTTCCGTTAATTAATTTCGACTTGGCGCTGCTCAGAAAAGATTCAATATAAATTTTCGAATTTTTTGTTAATTAATTTCAAATTGGCGCTGCTCAGAAAATGTCCAGTATAAATTTTCGAATTTTCTATTAAATAATTTCGAATAGGCGCTGCTCAGAAAATGTTCAGTATAAATTTTCGAAATTTTCTATTAATCAATTTCGAATTGGCGCTGCTCCGAAATGTTTTAATATAAATCTTATATATTTTCCTATTGTTCTATATTAAAAATAAACCAAACTCTTTATTCGAATGTTATGTTAATTTAATGTAAAATTTGTTGTTGAAAGGGAATTAAGACTCAATCGTAATATCCTTTTGGACACCAACCAATGCGTCTTCTAAAGGCCAAAAATTGTATAAAAAAATTATGTAGGAAAAATAAGCCACGTGTTCTGGTACACATGCTCACAATGTCTTCTTTCGTAGATTGTAAGTAATAAAATTTCTTTTTAAATCAATTTAACGTGTGGCTGCACTGTTCTAACTAATAGCTTTTTTTTCTATAATTCGTGTATCATTTAAATTTCGATATTATTTATGAAATGCTACTTAATTTACAATATACACTGTAACGAACCAAAAAAATACTCTACAAACAACGTGAGATATCAACAAAAATGGTGGAAAGTGGCACGAAAATTTGAAACGAATTATTAAATGAGTAAATATCAAAAATAAAGATAGTAAATAAAAATTATTCTTTTTGTTCAATGAATTTTATTGTGGCCATTCGAAATAACGCCCATTCTTCTATCTGTATTCGAATATAGTAGGTACCTTATTATGGTGTGTTTACAAATAGACCGTTTGTTTGACAACTAGTGTATCCTTAAGTTATCTAAACTTCAAAATAAGCAAATTCTTTTGAATAATTTTTATGGGTCTGCCTGACAGAAGAACATTCTCAAAAATTTCAATTACATCGCCAAAAATTATAAAAATCCTCAATAATTATTTTTGATCATATTAAATATCAATAAAATTATTTCGTGAATTTTTTCAAAGTACTACAACCAAAACTTTAACATTTTCGAATGATTATTCCATATTTGCATTTTGATATTCGATAATAATTTAAATTAAAAAAACAAAAGTCGATTTTGCAAGTTTAAAAGTGTAATTCCTTATATACTCTTAAGAGGACGTTTTAAAGTTAATCAATTAAAAAAAATTATTTTGTTCAGTTTTTTATTTGCACACCACTGTTGGAATTTTTACAAGTATTCCCTGGATTCTCTCTTAAATAAAAAGGAATCTGAATTGTAATCACTTTCGATAGAAGTAAAAGAGTAATACCAAATGGAACGCGTTCAAATGCCTCTACGTGGGCCTCGTGCATAAATAGTTTGCGCCATTTTTTTCAGATATGAAGTTCAAAATAGAAAAAAGAAAACATTTTTTGAAACTTGTCAATACGCACATTAAACTTTTCATTTCACAAAAAAGCCATTATCAACATAACAAAAATTCATTTTAAAGCATTTCGAATTCTTTTCGAACATCAACAAAATGAACAATTAAAAAAAAAACTAATTTTGTTGTTATCATAAATAATTTTAAGATTTTGGAAAATACTCTTTTTTTATTTATTAATTAGTGATGCATTTTGTAATAGGTTTAGTTACGTAATCAATGTATGCATAATACAAATGAGAAGCGAATATTTATTCGAAAAAAGAAAGAAAGTGATATTCAGTACTTCATGTCCTCTATTGGCGATTGGGGATAAGTAAAATTAATTATGCGGAATTAGAACGAAAACCGGAGGGAGATAGACAAAAGTAAAATAAAAATCGTAAAGGAAAGCAATGAATTAATAAAATTTTCTTTATTTTTATAAACACAACTTTTTCTTGCATAATTATTGTAATTTTCTTGTTTTTTGATTTATTCTTATTTTCATTACCTTTCGAATATTTGCTTTTTGGCTTGTTCTAACGTTTAGTTTTTTTACCTGTTCGGATTAATTGATTTTCTTTTTTACTTTCTTAATCTCCCCCGTTTTCCCCTTTTTTGGAAAATAAAAAAACAAAAGAAAAAAATCACAATAACCTTTCGTTCGAAAAATTCTAATGGTGATATTAAAAATTTAGCATTAATTTAAATATTATTTATTATTCTTATTATTACTATTGTAATTATTATAAATAGAGAGAAAAAAACTGCAAAAGATTATTATCAAATCTATTTATATAATATAATATACGTTATATGATTTTTTTTTAAATTTTTAATAATTAGATTTTTATATACTTTGTATTTAATATTCTCAAAATATTTATAATAATCATAATAAAAAACAAAATTCTTATAAAAATTTGAGTTTTGTTTTCTTCTATATCGACAATATGGACAATTTGGCGCCCCAAAAACATTTATAATTGTTTTTATTTTTTTTAAGCTCTATTATTTGTGCAGTACTTCAACTACAAACGACAAAATTAAAACAAGATCTTATTTGGCGAAGAAACAGTTTGCACTTGTCGTCTGTCGTTGGAAATTTTGGGCGTTCCCATAAGTTTGAACGATTTTTTGACAGTACAAACATTTTTTTTCCCCCTTTTGAACTAATAACACACAACCTCAATTTTGATCGTGGAAAAATTCGGTTAACGATTTTTGCAATTTTTGACAGTTGGTATCTTTTTATCTCTGCACTCAACAGTAAGAGCGCGAGTGAGAAAGAGAGCTTGTCTCAAGGCAAGAGCGAATGTTAACCGGTCGAACGCGATTGTGAATTTCGTCTGATTATGAGAGCATATCTTTAGCAGATCTGCTCTCTCGCAAACATCAACCGTCGATGAATTTGGAAATGACAGTTTTTAAGTGTTCTTCGTTCAAGCAAAAATTATTCAAAATAATTTTCTTATTTAAAAGCTTAAATAAATTAAGGATACACTAGTTGTTAAAGAAATGAGGCATTTTTACATAAACTATTGTATAATGAGGTATCTACTACAATATATTAGAATATAGATAGAAAAATGGCTGTTTTTCGAATGACAGCAAAAAAATTCATTAATAAACAGAAAGAATAATTCTTGCGAAATGTAGTTTAAAAAAAATTGTTTTCATTATAAGTAAGATAATATTTTTAATTTTATTTAATATCTTTATTTTTGATATTTACTCATTTAATAATTCTATTCAAATTTTCGTGCCACTTTCCACCATTTTTGTCTGCAGGCACCAAATGTGATATCCCACGTTGTTTGTAGAGTATTTTTATTTTGTTCGTTAGAGTGTATATTGTAAATTAAGTAGCATTTTATATATAATATCGAAATTTAAATGATACATGAATTATAGAAAAATTCTATAAATGATACATGAATTCACTTTAACGTGTGGCTGCACTTAGAATAGTGCAGCCACACGTTAAAGTGATTTAAAAAGAAATTTTATTACTTACAATCTACGAAATAAGACATTGTGAGCATGTGAACCAGAAAACGTGGCTTATTTTTCTTTTTCTTCTATTATTTTTGATAACAATCATCAAACTGAATTTCCATAGACTACGAAGCTACAATTTTTGGTCCTTAGAAGACGCATTGGTTGGTCTCCGAAAGGAAATTACGATTGAGTATTAATTCCCCTTCAACAACAAATTTTAAATTAAATTAACATAACATTCGAATAAAGAGTTTCGTTTATTTTTAACATAGAACAATAGAAAAATATATAAGAATTATATTAAAACATTTCGGAGCAGCGCCAATTCGAAATAAATTAAAAGAAAATTCAAAATTTTTCGGAGCGGCGCCAATTTGAAATTGATTAACAGAAAATTCGAAAATTTGTATTGAAAATTTTCTGTGCAGCGCCAATTCGAAATTAATTAACAAAAAATTCGAAAATTTATACTGAACATTTTCTGAGCAGCGCCAATTCGAAATCAATTAATAGAAAATTCAAAAAATTTCATTAAAACAATTCTTAGCAGCGCCAATTTGAAATTAATTAACAGAAAATTCGAAAATTTATATTGAAACTTTTCTGAGTAGCGCCAATTTGAAATTGATTATCAGAAAATTCGAAAATTTGTATTGAAACTTTTCTGTGCAGCGCCAATTCGAAATTAATTTAACGAAAATTCGAAAATTTATATTGAAACTTTTCGGAGCAGTGCCAATTCGAAATTAATTAAAAGAAAATTCGAAAATTTATACTGAACATTTTCTGAGCAGCGCCAATTCGAAATCAATTAATAGAAAATTCAAAAAATTTCATTAAAACAATTCTTAGCAGCGCCAATTTGAAATTAATTAACAGAAAATTCGAAAATTTATATTGAAACTTTTCTGAGTAGCGCCAATTTGAAATTGATTAACAGAAAATTCGAAAATTTGTATTGAAACTTTTCTGTGCAGCGCCAATTCGAAATTAATTTAACGAAAATTCGAAAATTTATATTGAAACTTTTCGGAGCAGTGCCAATTCGAAATTAATTAAAAGAAAATTCGAAAATTTACACTGAACATTTTCTGGGCAGTGCCAATTCGAAATTAATTAACAGAAAATTCGAAAATTTAATTTGATAATTTTCGGAGCGGTGCCAATTCGAAATCAATTAATAGAAAATTCGAAAAATTTCATTAAAACAATTCTGAGCAGCGCCGATTTGAAATTAATTAACAGAAAATTCGAAAATTCAATTGGAAACTTTTCGGATCAGCGCCAATTCGAAATTAATTAACAGAAAATTCGAAAATTTATATTAAAATTTTCTGAGCAGTGCCAATTCGAAATTTATTAATAGAAAATTCGAAAATTTATATTTAAACTTTTCTGAGCAACGCCAATTCGAAATTAATTAACAGAAAATTCGAAAAACAATAATGTGATCAGGTTACTGTGATAGATTTCTTACAATCGCAATGCCTGGGTTATGATATTATACGTTGTATCTTTTCGTGTTTTTCTATTTCTTTCAACTGAAAATAGGCAATTGCGATTGATGTAATATTTATGATCCACAATTCTTGCTACGATTTCTGCTGTTTGTAAAAATTGAGGAGGGGGACTTGCTCAGAGACAATTTCAAAGTGTTTTAACATAACACAGAAAAGGTGAATTTCTTGATTAGAAAAAAAGAGAACAAGTTGTTTGAATTTTTGCCATATTCATTATACCAATTAATTATTTAAAATTAACCATACACAAAGTGTTGCAGCAAGTAGTAGTTCCTTAAATTATTTTTAATATATGTGTATGATACTTGTATGTATTTGAATTAATATATATATACGCGTGTATCAGGTAGGTTTTTTGTTGTTGAAATATTTGAAAAGATAACTAGAATAAACGGCTTTTAATTATAATGCAAATTGTTATATAAATAAAAACGATTAAAATTATAAAATATCTTCTTTCTTAATAAATTCTCTTTCACCGATATTCCAACCATACTGAGTAAATTCGGTTACCAACATTTCTTTAATAATTAAGAAAACACTTTTATTTTTTTTTATTTTCTCCATTTCACTTTATTTATTATTAACTTTAAAATAGATTTGAATGATGTATCACTAACCATTTACATTTTCTTACTTGAAGAAGATTAGAGTGGTGGGATTGATTTATAGAAAAAAATACTTCTTTTGTGAATATTATTTTTAAAAAAATAGTGATACGCATATCAAAAATAAAAATTCTATAAGTAATAGTCACTTCGGACTGGTATTGCTTTCCAAGCTGCGAAGATATGCTTAAATATTATTAATAAAATGTCCACTACGAGTATATGCTCACATAAAAAGAGCAAATAAAATTAAATCAAATTGTGGTGGGTTTTTTTTTCGAAAACAGTAAGTGACCTGAGAACACCATCATTCTTTGAGACTTCAATGCCTACAGGCTTTTTTATTTTTTGAGACTGTGGTGGGCAGATCAAGAATCTGCTGGGATGGAAGAATCTTCGAATAATACCTTAACTCAACTGATTCGAGATAAATAATTCGAAATGATAGTTCACCGACCGTCTTTCAACCAAAGGTACACATCCTCTATCCTTGATTTATGGTTCACTGTTATGAAAGGCATATAACTTCCTAGAGGTAATGGAATTCAACGTGCCATACTTGAATGTTAGACCCCTTTCTCGCTTAATGGAGGAACGGCTTAACTGGGGGACAAATTTAGGCGCGTCCTGACCAAGTCCGTTGACATTTGCTCCGGTACTGTTTCCAAATCAGGCAGCGAGAAAAGTGTTCAACATTCTAAAACGAGCATCTGTGCTTCTGAAATCGCTGTATAGGATCTACGGCTCCCTACAAGCATAGAATCTGTAGTTTGACTTAGAAAAGACATATGGCAGAAATTTCCCAAACTATTTATTAAGATCCGTCGAGAATCCGTTGTTGGAACGTAAGACGCATGAATTTTTCCTCTTAGTGTAAAGACGATAATCAGACAGAATAACGATCCTCACAGGAGTCAAATTATCAAAAAAGAACTACAACAGATGTATGATCGCTGCTTACAATATTTGAAACTGTGGACTGACTCTTTAAATGAATACGAGTATAAGGTTTTTGAATGGATGCATTTACACAAATTATCTGAGTGGTCTGAAATTGAAAAAACCATCTGCTACGTCAATAAAAAAGGACTAGAAGTCAACGATTCGCTGTTGTTTGACCAACATCTTAATTTAATTGAGTTTTTGAAAGAAATGGATAAAAACGAAAACTTTATAAATAAATTCACGAAGCGTAATTCCGGGACGTTGTCCGAATTTTTAAAAATCTACTGTTTTTCCTTTGGAATACCGGCACATAACATAATGCGAGTATTGAGCGTGTACACATATTTAACCTAATGAATAAACAGTGGATTGACGACCGGAACCGGCTTTTACCAGAATCTGTGAAAAACCAACTAATGATACAATTTAATTTCAAACATTTGGAGTGCGCGGATTTTTATGAACTTTGTCTAAAAGACAAAGACTTGCTGGCAAAATCCGGAGCAGTAAATAATATAATTTTAAATTACCATAAACGAAACGAAAACCTATAAAAAATACAGGTTATAAAATCTAAAAGAGACTGAATTAAAAATTTTTTTTTTTAATTAACGGACTGAAATCTCCTATGTATTTTTATACTTTTTTATTTTATTTAAATAGAATATAGAATAATTATAAATAAAATTGTTATGAATTCCTATTATTATTTGAACAGTTTTCGTGTTGTACTCTTTTTCAGCAGAACATTTCAGGAAAATACTCTTGCTTGAAATGAAATATGCTAAGCCTTTTCGTGGACCAATAAATTATTCGGTGCTGAACGAATCTATTAACAAATAACAACGGCAAATTTTGTTGGATTCCCGGTCACACCGGTCTCCCAGGAAATTAGCGGACTGATCAGCTTGCAGGGAAGCACTCCACCGTCCGCTTCGAACTGAAATTCCAAACTTGCCGCATCTATGTTTACTAACCAAATGGCATTTAACATCTTAAGCCATGAGTAGATAAACGGTGGAAGATTTCTGGACAAGTAACCGAATTTCTGGACAGGTAACCGAATTTCTGGACAGGTAACCGAATTTCTGGACAGGTAACCGAATTTCTGGACAGGTAAACCTCTCAGAACTCGAATTGGGTATACCACGCACTTACCCATGATTTTCCCTTTTCTAACCTACCTCTTCCTTCATGCCATTCCTGCGATGTTCAACTTATCATTCTTTATATATATTTTAAATGCATACCACTACGAAGAAGACTTGAATTTCTTTTTGAATAGGATTTATTGGATTTCCAATATGTACGCAGTAAATAATGTAGACAAATTGAAAAAAACAAAACGATTTATGACTAAAAAAATGCTCGTTTTATGGAGCGGTTTTATTTACAAGTTGTTTGCTTGAATGTTCTAAATGGACTGACTGTTTGACACTTCAACATGACAGAACGAACCTGCACTGGTCAAAGTGTTGACATACTTTGTTTTTCACACAATGCATATTTCAATAGGAGTTTTCTTTTTCATTTTCTAAAAGTAACTAACAATGTCTAATTGCTCTTTTCAACCTATCATCGACCAGTTTCATTAGGGAAGCTGCCAATGCCTAACATATCTCCAAATGGCCTCACAAAAATCAAGAAACTATAACGAAAAACTTAAAAAATAACAAATTAAAAGTCGCATTCGGAATAGAATTATTCGTTCTGAACAGAAAAAGGGAAGATACTTTTTCAGTTCAATGCTCTTCGAATGAGGTTGATTTTTCTCACAGTGACCTGCCACTACCTTAAGACCTATTATTACAAATGAACAGTGACTATATAGTTCAGTAGAGAATATGAATACCAATTTCCGTCCACTATTTTATTAATTTCGTAAAAACAAATTCAGAAAAGACCCCTAGCTTTTAGGAAATTTCAAAACCATGAATACAAAGAATAACATTTCGTGCCCCTGAATTTTCGTAGTACGATTTATATTAATTTCATTCCACTGAGACGAAGGCACGACTGAATTTGTTCAAAATAAATTAAATGACATTTTTGAAACTGATTAAATTTGCATAGTTCTATGAGAATTTCTATCCTGAGAATTCAGTATTCTCAGTTAAGGACTCAAAACCAATACAATCCCGTTCATCTTCCCACTAGGTTGCTAGGAAATTTTAAAAGCAGTTATTTATATAAAAAACTCATTTACATGGAACAAAATGTAATTTAAGACGACCAAAGGATATTTATCTTCTCCCCTATTTTCAACTTTTTAAGTTCCTATCTCAACCTTCTTACTCGCTACAATCAATGGGAGAAGCGGACGAATAAAACTGTAATTTTTTCAAAAAAAAATCGATTTTATTGAATTCAATTAGAAAACATAAAATTGAATATTTCTCCTTCCTTTTATTAATTATTTAAGCTACCAAAGCCGAAGCTGTGCTTGATTCGTATTTCCAATTTGGTGGAAGTACGCTCTTAGTTTTGTAGTATCGGGCCAGCCTGTGAATTCTTGATTCAACCAAAATCAAACGGAACTTGCTATCCTTGTCTTTTCGGTTGCGTTCCAAATGTTTTCGGATGGCAACAGCCTTCTTGATCAAGAAATACAAATCTTCAGGAATGTCGGGTTTCAGGCCAACCGACTTCATGATTCGCAGGATTTTATTTCCATTTACAAAACGCACTTGTGCGACACCATGTGAATCTCGGAGAATTATACCTATATGAAAAATAATCAAATTTAGAACACAATCGACTTATCAATAATATTGAATGTTAGTAAACTGCTAATATCAATGGACACTTTATCTGTGAACATAACCTCAAATCGCACTTACCGATTTTGGATGGAGTCATTCCCTTTTTCCCTAATTTCTTAATTTGCTCTTTCACATCCTCAGCATTTAATTTTAGCCATGAAGGTACAGATCTTCTATAGGGGAGCGCTGATTGGGATATACCCTTACTAAAAAATATAAGAAAAAAAAACAAACGTCAATATCGGAAGACATGTGCACTATACCTGATATTTAAACCAATTTTTAATCGAACAAATATTATTAGCGTATTTGACGGTATATATTTTATGTAAATATCCTTCAATTACATTACTGAGACACTATAGAATAAATATAATCGCGTTTCTTACCCTGGAGCGTGCATACGACCCATCTTGACAATTTGGGATTTACACCGAAAAAGAAAAACCGGAAGTCTGCACTGCCATTAGCATCAAAAATTAGACAGTTCCGATAGCGGCATCTATGATGAAAAATAGAAATTTTTTTTATTAAACTTGAAAACTAACATTACTCTATATTTCTTTTATTAAATTAAAATATATATATAGATTCAGCAAAATGTTATCATACAAATTAAACACATATAACAATTTTGTTTACCACAAAAATAATATGGAAAAATTATGATAAAATTTTACTATTTCAGACAAGAATCATTTGTGCGTAATTTAGGTATTGTCTAAGCTTATTTTCGATCGATTGATGGCGATGTTGACGTCAACAGAATCCGTAATGTCCCAACTTACGTTTGTGTATTTGCATTCAGAGTGGACTTATGTTAGCATATTTCAATTATTCCAATCATAAGTGAATATATAATTAGTTGTTGTATGGAGATATATTGTTATCAGATAAATTGGAAATAATGCAAATCAAGAATAATGGTATTCATGAATGCAAATTGATAAAATTATCAAAATAATTCGTTTGTTCTTGCAAAAGCAGCATTGCTGCCAAACTAAGTGCACGAAAATACCGGAGGAATAGAGCAAATTCTTATATAGGAAAACGCACACTTGCATATTAACGCCTATACGTCTATATGTTTATACGTCTAGCAAGCGAAACTCTTAAGATGGCCGTCATAAAATTGTTCAATAAAAATTGTGCTTAAATAATAAAAAAAATCAGTTATTTTCATCAATTATAGTAAAATAACAAAGAAATTTTATGATAAAAACATTTTGTATAATTTGAAGGCTTGAAAATAAAAGAAAATAACTTGTATCGTTTAACAAAGTTTGATTTTTATGGATCTGTGTGTGCGAATCGGGTTACCTTAGTGGCGCAGGCACACCAGAGACCAAAAAGTTAATGATTGCTTTTCGCTAGGATTTGTGTTTGAATTTATGGTGTTCGGTTTAGTTGAATAGTTTTGAAAATTATAGATCTCAGAGGATTGTTTCCTGAGTGAAAAAATGTCGAATTCGAGTGAAAGTGAGGACAGTTTCAATGATCGGCGCGGAAAAAACGGAAGAAGAAGAATTGTTATGAGAATCGACTTTGATAACTCAGATGAAACGAGCGGCGAATCATCTGAAGACTCCGAAGATGCAGTACGACCGTCTTGCAGTAAAAAAATAACAAATGGCAATGCTAATAGAGTCATCTACAGCGACGAAGATGAAACTTCGACCGATGATGACGAGGTAGGTTGAGTTTTTGGAATTGATTGTTTTTAATTTAAATATTGCGAACACTATTAAAATAATAGAAAGTGCTTTAGAATCTAAATTTTGTTTGTTTGTGTTAAGCAATTTTTTTTTATTTTTTATTAAATTTTACATTTTAAATACGTTAATAGTTGTTAAGTGATTATAATGATAAGGTGCATAATTATTAATTAATTTTTGTTTATAAGCCAATTAGAGATAAAGTATTATTTAATTATTTCAGGTTATAAAGACAAGAGTAGCATACAAGCGATCTGCAAATAGAAGCGCTGCTAAAAGTGGCGTCGCGAGCGAAAGTGTTACAAAAACAGAATCGGAAGAAATAGTGAAAAATATAAAAGACGATGAAGGTGTTACGTCAGATAGCAGTTCAGAGAATCCGCTTGAGAAGTGTCCTATCTGCTTACTGTCTTTTCGAAATCAAGAGACAGGTACACCAGAAACGTGTGAGCATCTGTTTTGTGCCATTTGCATTGAAGAATGGTCGAAAAATGTTACAACGTGTCCAATTGATAGGCGGGAATTTAAGTCAATTATCGTGCGCGAATCGATTCATAATAAAAAAATTGTGCGAGAAGTTCAAGTCGATAAGCCAAATAAAAATATCAATGGCGATGAAGATGGCGTAATTGAAGAGGACATGACCTTATGCGAAATATGCCATCAGAGCGACCGGGAAGATGTTATGTTACTATGCGATGGCTGTAACAATGGTTTTCATATGGACTGCTTAACCCCACCTCTTACAGATATACCAGAAGGATTTTGGTATTGCGATAATTGTTTTGCTTCAGAAGAAGAGTCTGGTAGTGAGGATTTGGAATATTTATATGCTGATTTACGAGAGATGGGCGTACCGGAGACTCGTTTACGAATAAGAGAGGTGCACCAGCCGCGTATAACAAGAACTAGACAAAGCGAACGGATTCGTGCGAGTATTGTTTCGAGAACACGACCAACCACCTCCAATAGACCAAGAGAAACATCAAGGTGTACAACTTCAAAGGTTCGAAATCAGGTTCAAACAAAAACTAGACGTAGAAAGCGACGTACAAGAAAACGTCGAACATATGTAGTTGAATATGATGTGAATAATTTCGATGGAAAGTTTCCCATAAAAACAACTAAAAAATATGTTAAACGTCGAAAAGTACGAAAGTCAAGAAAACGCAAACGAAAGACAACAACCCGAGTAATAAGGGCCAGTAAATTTTCAAATATAAAAGGTGAAGTGTTATTCAAAAGGCTAACGAAATCCGAGCGACCAATTGATTCAGCGCAGTCGTTTTCATTGTTCGGCGGTCGAAACGAGTTGGAATATTTTTCCGATGAAGACGATCAAGTTGTGATTACTAGTCGAGAGGGGAATGACAGTGGAAGTGGATTGGCAACATCAATTTGTGTATCAAGCAATCTGGCATCATCTGGCTCACTGCGGAGGAGAAAAGCAATGGTGGCAAATTTGGATCGACCTAATGCGCAGTTGGATATGCCTCAAGTCGATATTCTTAGCAGCATTATGGAAATGCAAGCACGATGGCACGGTCGCAATAGTAGCGATCTGAACTCAGTTCGAGCCTCTGTTGATGGGTCCATCAATTTCAAAGATCAACCGATTCAATTAAACAATAATGAATCAATAAATGCTAAAGATACAAGCTCTGACAAGCAGTCTAACACAAATGATAAAAAATCGGATAATCTGTTAACTGGAATTTTAGAAGCACCTTTGTATCCTAGAGGCGGAAATTATAATTATGGTGGTGGTGGAGGTGGTGGAAACTATAATAATCGATTCAATAATCAATCGGGTGGAAATCGAAATTCAAATAATTCGGGCGGACAGTACCAGGGAAATAACAGTATGGGTAGTGGTGGAAGCAGTTTTAACAATTCCAACTACAGTCCATTTCAACGACCCGAAACGAACTATCAGCAAAATTTTTTCGGCAATCTGGATTTCAATAGTTCCGACTTTCGAAATCAGAACCGTCACAGAAACCAAAATCAACGCAATTCAACACAAAGAAATTCCAATCAGTTTTCTGGCAATGATGGCAATAATTTCGGCAATACCAATAATAACTATAATAATAATAATAATAATAATAGTAGTATCAATATTCAAAGTCCCATTTTTCGACAAAATACGGAAAATTTCAATTCGCCTGGCTTAGTACAACAATACCAACAAGAAGTGCCGCAACAGCATCATCAGCAACAACAACAACAACCATCACCACAACAACAACAGCATCAACGGCAGTATCCACAATATCAACAGCAAAATCATCATCAACAACAACAACAACAACAACAACAACAACAACAACAACAACAACAACAACAACAACATCAACAACAACAACAACAACATACAATAATGGGCAAACCCAATCAGTCATTTTCCCAATCCGAAATGAATCCTTTTAGACGGGATGATTACCGCGGCAGTAATAGTACAGATAATGACAGTTCATTTAATTTTGTACAAAATGCATCAACATCATCCAGCCCAACCGCAGTAGATGATAATGCGTCACCCGACGAATCGATTTCCACACCGAAAAGTGTGCCACCATTAGAACCACCGCCTTGGAACAAGGATCTGTTCCGATTAGCGACTGAAGACTTCGATATAGATGACGAGAATGACAATTGCCCTAATCTATCTGTTTATTCGGCAGAATCATTTCAAGTTGCAAGGCAATCGGAAAATTCCGGAATCGACAACACTCCTACTGAAACAAGTGTAAATACGAAGGTAAGACGGTTAACTACATGGTTTAAACCACCTATCAAATATCCTTCATATCCTTGAGAATAGAAGGTGTGTTTTCAGAATGCAATTTTTTCTTTATTTTTTTTTTTATTCACTCCTTATATCATTATTATTTATGTGTTCATAACCAAGTTATCTTAACTACAATATTTTAGAAAAGAATACGATTTAAAAAAAAAAAACATTTTTCCAATGGCGTGTGATGTCATTGTACTTTTACGAGTAAAATTTATTGTTTTGGAACTGGTAATAATAATAAAGAAAATTTCATCGAAATTTCAAGGATTTATTAGAGAATTTTATGCTTTTGGTAATCCCCATAAGTTTCGATTGACTTTGTTGATATGAAATGCGATTTACCACAGAGAAATTTTGCTGCTGTTAGGTTTTTCTTTAATTAAATTTTGTATTATTAGGCAATTTTGGGTATTAAAAATTCATTCGAAAAGGTTTTTTTTTTGGGCAATTTTAATAATAATTTAATTTTAACAGTGCTAAAAACTTTATAAAAATATATAAAATTGTAGAAAGTTTTTATTTTTTACAAAACCATTTTTCAATAAAAAAAAAAAGGTACATCAAAACGTAAATTATTCTTAAAAACAACCGGAAATGTGTACAATACAACTTTTACTATACCGTGGTATACGGATAAAAATATATTTACTTCTGCAATTATATTAAAATTTTTGTGTAGATGCAAAAAAAAACACAATTCCACAATCACTTGTTGATTGACAAAGAAAAAAAATTAAATTGCAAATGGAATATTTTCTCTTCATTCATTTTATTAGTTACAGTCTTAAGTACATAAATAAATAGTATCAATTTAAAGAAAACAGCTTCTTAATATAAATAAGAATTTATCTAAATTTACTGAAATTTGTATAAATGTCAAATATGGTGAATAGACATTCAATTATTTTTGTTTTTAAAAATGTTTTACTAAAAACACCAATAATATCTGTACAGTTAAAAATTAGTTTTTTTTTTTTTTTTTTGATAAGTCTCCGACAATTTTTTAATTAATTAATTTTGTCTCCACACATAGTGTTGTTTTCACCACTAATTCGATACACGAACGATATTCGAAAATAATTCGAATGCATACGAATAATTAGACCAGATTCTCGTTTTTTCCTGGAAGTTCGAAATGCTTATGCATAATAAGAGACGCAATGCGGCATAGATTTTTTCTCTCTCAACCAAACAAAGAAATATTACCACTTTGATTATATGTACAAAAACGATATTATTGACGCTATAATGAACTATTATATAATTAATTTAATATAATATGATGATAGCGTTTTGCATAATGTTATCATTTTATTCAGGCTTTTGGGTATAGAATATAATTTGCATAACGGTTTTTTTTTCAACTCCAATTAAACTAGTTTTTAAAAATATATCTAGATAGATATATTTATTCCTATTTAATAGGACGACAAATAGGAACAAATATTGATATCTTAGGTGTTTCTTGACAGGTTTCTATGTAAAATAAAATTATTGATATTATGGACTTGTGTAAAGTTATAATATTATTTTTGTATGCTTAAAAATTCATCACCATTAAATTATTTTTATTTATTTTCGTACAGGAAAAATTTTTACTGATTCCCTCATTCTAACAAGTAAATTTATTTTTTTTATACAAAAAAAATTATCAATTTTAATTAAAATTAAAGAATGTGATAATTGGTTTAGAATTATGACATCAAATTGTCGGTATGGTTGTCTTTACTATCATTAGAGTATTTGCCAAAGGGCCTTACAATCGTGACGCAATAATGGGGTTTCTGATACCACTCAAACATTAGGGACTCAGTTATATAATACAAGCAAACAATATAAACACTATATATTATTAGATTATTATATCGACATTATAAGAATAATCAAATTATATTATTTTGCATATGTTTAACGTAATTGCAATAAAAATGTATGAAATCTTAAACAAGTTCTAAAGATAAAGATTGTATACATTTTTTCATATTGCAAAATAACCCTTTAATATTGTGCATCTTAGAACTTTTTGGTCAAAAATCATTTATAATTATTAGGCAAACTAATTAGTAAATTTTTCTATAGTTCCATTATTTTATTTATTTTTTTCATTTCGAAAATACAACCAGCGTGTTGTCTGTAATTTTTAGTTTGTCCATTAATAAGTTTCTACAAAAACTAAAAATCAAATAGAAGGTTTTTTGAGTCGATTGAAAGTGTGAAGATAAAAAATTATTGTAAAACAGAAACAAAAAATCAGAATCGTACCAAAAATTTAAATAGAGAAAATAAAAATGGTACTAACCATGAAATATCATTTTTCTTTTTTTTCATTTTTAAATCAAATAGGAAGACGAATTTGAAGAAAATGAAGAAGATTTAGTGCAATTGGGTGATGACGATGAAATCCCCGATGCAATTGACAGTGCTAAAGATGATAATAATAAAAATAATGATTTATATGAGCCCGATGCTCCCACATCTGGTATTGATGATAATCATGGTGATGATTATTATTATAATGACGACGACAACAACAAAACTGAATGTGAAAGAAATGACATTCGCCAAACTAGCAATGATGACGATGGTAATAGTAATGATGATAATAAAGATACCGATCATGACAATGATAATGGTGATAATGATAAAAATATTGATGATAATAATAGCGATAGTAGTAAAGAGGCTGGAGAATTAGAAGAAAAAGAAGAACTCGACGATATAGCAAAAGAACCAGAAGAGGAACAGCCATCAACAGGAGAAATTATGGAAAGGATTGATAATGAATTATTGGAAGCCGATGATGAGAAAGAAGAGGGCGAATATGAAGAAGAGGAGATCGAAGAGTTGAACATTGAACTAAATAATATACCTATCCCTCCAACAAGTAGTGATAAAAAGCATAATGGTATCGATAGAACTGATGATGGTATTGCTAATGGCGAAAGTAAGAGTGTAAAATGTGATATCAAAAGTAAAACGAATGACGATAATAAAGATAACGCTGAGGAAGATGATGATAGCAGCAGTAGTCAAAGTACGAGGGGCAATCGGAAATCCCGAGGAACCGATCAACATGCTTCGAATACGAAAAAAGGTGTTTTGGAACTATACGATGACAGTGATTGGGATGAATGGAATATTGATAAAAATGAAATAATGGGAGGACAATTGAATGCGCAAAGTGATAATAGCAAAAATGATAATGATGAGAATAGCGAGCATGAGAAAGATGATAAGAATAAAACCGATGAAAAAGGGTTGACTGAATCCATAAGCGATGAAGAGGAACGTTCGTATACGCCGTGTTTGGATGAGAAGACCGATCATGACGATTTAATAAAAAGTCGAACGGACGATAATGAAAATGTCGACATTGCTGCCGCACCAACGGATGGAACCGTTATTCATTCCCAAAGTCCTGATAAAGAAAAGCAAAAAAAGCGTAGCTCTGCTTCTGATAAAGATAAGTCCCCGGACGATAAACATCCCGAACGATCGGGAAGTTGTATTGGCGGTATGGATACCGAACTTATATCCGAAGAGGATGCAGATCTTCTTAATGATGTACATAATGCAGGCGGAAAGAACTCAGCCAACTCTCGAAAAAAATTGGAGAAAAAGCGCGACGTATCAAGTAATAAAAAGAATACGAAGAAAGAACAATTCAAGAAAATCAGCAAAAATACGAAAGGTCGAAATTATCGTGATAAGGACAAAAATAAAGGAAGGCGATCATCTAGGAGCCGTTCTATATCGAATGATAAAGAGAATAGAAGAAGAGACGATCAAAATCGACGGAGAAGAAAAGAAATCCAAAGATACAATGTTCGAACAGTAGTAAGACATTCGCGATCCTTTAAGGATCAATACGGCCGTGACACCTCACGTCCTGCACGATCCAGAACTTCTTCGAGGTCATTAAGTCGTGGACGTCGTAATAAGTCACGTACACGGTCACGTTCGCGATGCGGATTTCGAGCAAAGCCTCGATTTCGATCTAGATCTCGATTGCGTTTAGGATCACGAACACGATCCCGAACGAAGAGTAAGTCACCAATCAGATCACGTTCACGATCGCGGTTCAATTCGCGATCTGTGGATCGACGGAGCTTTTCAATATCACCATCGCCGGTGGAATCGTTTGGTCGAGTAAGTCCAATTGGCCGGCCGTGCATTTCTAGGCAATCACATACACGTAGGAGGTCTCGGTCTTTACGACGATGGCCTGCACCTAGACGACGAGGACGCTCTCCTCTACGACCGCGATCACGCTCACTGTCGGAAGAACGCCGCAGTGCTGGTAAAAGAATGCAACGTTATAAAAGAAAATCTTCATCATTAACGTCACGATCTCGATCGAAAAGTTCTGGCTTGAAAAGAAATCGAAATATAAGGCGTAGAAGCAAGGAACGCCATAAGCGATCGAAAGATCCAAAAAAAAAGAAAACGAAAAAGCGTACAGAGAGAGTGTCACCATCTGAAAGAACACCACCACCCGTTAAACGGGTTCAACATCGCGAAGAGAACATTGATTTAACACCTCGAAGGAAAAAACGCCGAACGCGCTCCAAATCTCCACTCAGATTAGCTTGGTCTCGTTCGCCACCTCACGCTGTTGGTAATATCGGTGATCCGTCATGGACACCTCCGTTAATATCACCAAATGCTGAAAACCTTCGAGTAATTCTGAACAATAAGGAATTAGTTGCGAAAAGGAAGCGTGACAAGAAGAAGAAAGCGGATAAACGTCGTGAACAAGCTGCAAGGAAAGACAAACGTAAACAACGCAGCGAAGTCCCCGACAGTCCTTTAGCTCCGTCAAAAGAAGTCTTTGCATCCGGCGACAATATTCTTGTTAGCGTAAGCTTCAATAAGGATTCTAATCAATCTGTACAGCAGCAAACAACTGTTGTCACTCTTCCACCAACTCGTGAGGAGATAGTATCAAATATTAGATCGCCTGAAAGAATTTACAGAAAAGGCAAAAAAACAAAGGAGAAGTCGCAACGACGACACAGGAAAGTCGATGGTAAGCCGGTTGCTATAATCGATCTGGATCGATCTCCGTTCCAAATTATCGCCCAGTCACCCAGAGATGTGATTGTGTTAAGCGACAGTGATCGGGAAGAACAAGAGTTGAATAGTGAAGGATTGAACAAGAGAAAACCTTCGAGTGTGGATGGGCAGCCAAGTGATCGTACAAATATTGACATTCGAATGGAAAATATCGACAAAAATTTGAACGTGGAACGGGAGCGGGAAAGGGAGAGAGAACGAGAACGTGAACGTGAACGAGAGCGGGAACGCGAACGAGAACGGGAACGAGAAAGAGAAAGGGAAAGGGAAAGAGAGAGGGAGAGAGAACGCGAACGTGAACGGGAGCAACGTGAACGTGAACGAGAGAGAGAGAGAGAACGATTAGAAAAATCACCGGCAGAATCATTTGAATTACAGCAATTAGGCCCAAAAACACCACCAGAGCCGCCGCTAATTAAATTCTCATTATCTTCAAAGAACAAGCAAATAAAGGCACGCAATCCACTTCACGATCAAGAGGAATTGGAAGACGAGCCAATAAAGGCACACGAAGAGGATGAAATCCAAAATGCCAATAAAATCGGACCAAATACTCCACCAGAGTCTGGTCCATGTTCACCTGACGCATACGATCCATTTGATCCAACCAAATCTCCCTCCGCTTCACCAGCAACTCCTCCGCAAGTGGATATTGAATCGTCAATGCCCGAAAAAGATTCGAGTTCGCCCGAACTGAGCGTGGAGAAACGTGATGTCCGGCCAACGATTGGTGTTGTCAACTCAGAAAAGACGCTGAATCCAGTCGATTTAGTTATGGCGTTAGTCAGCTCGAAACAAGTCCTCCAGCAGGATGTATGCGCCATGAGCTCAGAGCCAACATACACCATGCCAACTGGTAGCAACGACATCAGTGACGATATGAACGAGGACGGCTCTGGCATTCCGAAAGCTATAACCGTCCTCTCGAATGTACTGATAACGCCAGGCAAAGCGCAAACACGGCCTTCTACTGGAGGGATGCCATCGATCCCAAGTCCGATCGCAAAATCAATCGCACAGTGCAATTCCACGCCCAAAAATATTATGGCGTCTAAACTTCCAATGTCAAAAACAACAAACAGTAGAATAAATGGCGGTGGTTCAACCGAAGATATCGCCTACGATCCAGAGTCGCCATATTCGCCCGGCTCGGCTGACTATGAAGACTTGTTTGAACCACCTGCCGAACTGGGCATACTAAATAGACAGCGGCTTCAATCAAAAACCAACAATAAAAACAAATTGGACATATTTGACAATTTATTCGGCACTACCTCGCCATTACAACAAATGCGATTGTCATCGAGCAGTAGAAAACACTCTCAGAAACTACCATCACTGCTTAAAAAAGTTAACATCAAAGGTGGGTTCATCTCCCTTACTGTTATTTATTTAATTCTTATACTAGAGTCCAAAGAAAAAAACAAATCGAAAAGCAAAAACAATTACCCCAAACGATCGATGCTGCTGCGGCGCAGAGTTGGGATTGTTATAGCAACGACAATGCTGCTGTGTGTGGGGTAGCCCCATCGCTATATAATAGTGTGTGATGTCGAATTGGTGACAGATTAATAGGCCAAATAACTAACTGACTATTAGTTTATTCAAATTGAAATTTATTTTCCTCGTTGAATATTTTTTATGGTTAGAAGAATTTAGCTTAGCACGCACTCGCTCTGTTCGACGGCAGAGTCGTGTGTGTTCGCTGCTCCTCTGACGATCGTTTTAATGCACTATAATTTCGTCGAAACTACCCAATTTTCTTCATTTATTTACGTTGCTTTTAATTATTACTTATTAAATATTTTCCAAATAATATAAGTTTTTTCTGCCATCATAAATATCAACAAAAAAAATAAAGAAAGATGCGGAAACATTCAATAGGCAATATCAGGTGGTATGATCGCTGACATGAAATAACTATCTACTAAAACAGGTAAAATAATTAAAAAAATCAATAATTTTCACATTTTCATCACTAAACTAGAGACGTTACGCTAAAAAATGTCTCGTTTGACTATTTTTGACAGATTCTTTTCTATTGTTTGCTTATTACTCAATCTAATATTCGTATTAGTGAAAGGCTGACGTTATTAAAAATCAATCGAATTTCTATATATTCAGTTAAAAACAGTTGATTTTCATTAGAAAATATAATATTGTATTTTTAAATTTAATTTTTTAATATCTCATTGAATGAATACTACAGGAATATATTTCCATTCGGTAAACGATCGTTTTGATTTGGTAACTTTTTACAAATTATTGTTTTTCTTCAATTAATATAAATTAATAAAATTTTAATAAATCTTTTATTGCGCGGATAAAAGGTTTGAGAACTTAAAATTCTGCCGAACAGAGAAGGCTCAGAAAAAAGCGCACGACTTAAATTTTTTTTCACTGTAACATCTTTCAAATCACTATTAACACAAATAAGCTTATTTAAATCTTTACAAATGTTTCGTTTTTTTTCTCGAAAATCCCTGTGATTTTTTAGGAATCAATAATAGTAACTCCAAACGAAGTTCTAGACTCTAGGTGAAGAGGGAAAATGCGCTGTAAATAGAGGGTCTCTTTTTTTTGTAAATAGAGGCTCACAGTCTTCTCGACAATTTTTCAGCTCAGTTCCATTTTACGGTGCCCTGTAAATACCCCATCAGATTAATGTAACTTAAAAGTCAGAATACCGTTCGTACTCTAAAATATCGTGACTATTATCCTTACTAGCCGGTGGTAAAATCCTAAATTTCCTAATGGTAACAATAGATTATCTTTTTTACGATACTGTAAAGATTCCGTTAAACTTATTAGCGAATCCAAATTTAATTTCAACTGTGCTATCTACAATAAAAGTATAGATTCGAAAGGTTTTTAAATTCTTGATCCGCCATTGTTTTTGATATCCTATATCTTATACATGCAGTATTTTAACATAAGGAAGCACTTTATATAGGATACCCAAAATAATTGTGACTGGAACAGGTCCTTATGCTAAAAATTATCTTCTTCTATTAAATGATTTTCCACATTTAAAAAAATAGTAGCAATTTTCTATCTTATATTAATCGTGTGAACTGTTCAAAAATTGTCCATTATTATTTTTCCCACTAAATGTACTTGAGCTTATCACACCTGAAAATTGCTCTCATTCTTCGGTTAATTTGCGTAACCAACCAACAGCAGCGCAAATACCAATTAACAAATAACTCTGCATATTGGCGAATTTTCTAACAACTACTCTCAATTTTGGGGTAGCATTTATTTTAAAAATAATAAACTAATTGAACGTTAAAAAAACGATCAACTTTCAAACTAGGAAAGTTAAATTTCTGATCAAATCGCTCAGATTTTCATTTAAGTTCACATTTAGAAATATTGTCAATTTTCAAAAATTTAATGAATGTCTGATATTGGAAAAAGGGGAGAGTTCGCACTGAAGTTTCAAACTTTTAATTGTAATTTAAATAAAAGCTAGGAAAAATAAGTCGTAAAAATTGATCGTGACTTAATTCGGAAACTTTTCTTACATCAATGAAACTTCGATTAAAAAAATTTATCTTAAAAAAAAAATACAATTTAAAAAATTAGTTCATATGCAATATTATTTTTCTTTAACGAAAAGAAAATTTGATTTAAATTCGATTGCAGAAAGTTTCTTAATTGTAAATATTATTTAAAATCAACCCTTATTTTGCATATCTGAGATTGTAAAGTGATTTGTACTCACTCACATCTCATCAAAACTGTGATTCTCATTGCCTTTCTTTAAAAAAAAAATTTTCACACATTATGAAGCATTTTAAATGTGTTCTGAAAGCATGTCGATTGTATTGATAAATGTTCATTCGAAGTCATTTTTATTATTAATTAGTTTAATAAACGGCGCTAACTATTCAATTAACGGCTCGAATATTCTAATAAAGTACGCGAATATTCCAAAGAACTGCGCTAACGGTCCATTAAGCCGTGCGAATACTTAAATAAACGGCACTAACTATTCAATTAAACGCGCAAATGACTATAAAGTGCGCGAATATTCCAAAGAACTGCGCTAATAATCCATTAAACCGTGTGAATACTTAAATAAATTGCGCTAACTATTCAATTAAATGCGCAAATGAATATAAAGGGCGCGAACATTTGAATAAGCTGCGCGAAAGTTCTAATGAACTGTAAATTTCCCAAGAAACAATGAAATTGTTTCAATAGAGCGTGCGAATACTTAAATAAACTGCGCTAATAATGTAATTAAATACGCAAATGACTATTAAGTGCGCGAACATTTAAAAAACTGCGAATGTTCTAATAAACTGAATTTCCGAAGAAACGGTGAAATTGGTTCAATAAACTGCGCGAATATTCTAATAAACGGCGAATATTTCAAAGAACTGCGCTAACGATCCATTAAAGCGTGCGAATACTAAAATAAACTGCGCTAATTATGTAATTAAATACGCAAATGACTATAAAGTGCCCGAACATTTGAAAAAACTGCTCGAATGTTCTAATAAACTGAATTTCCGAAGAAACGGTGAAATTGGTTCAATAAACTACGCGAATGTTCTAATAAACCGCGAATATTCAAAAGAACTGCGCTAACAATCCATTAAAGCGTGCGAATACTTAAATAAATGCACTAACAATTCAATTCAATGCGCAAATGACAATAAATGCACGAACATTTGGATAAACGGCGCGAATGTTCTAATAAACTGCGAATTTTCCAAGAAACAGTGAAATTGGTTCAATTAACTGCGCGAATATTCTAATAAACCGCGAATATTTAAAAAAACTGCGCTAACGATCCATTAAAGCGTGCGAATACTTAAATAAATGGCGCTAACTATTCAATTAAATGCACAAATGACTATAAAGTGTGCGAACATTTGAATAAGCTGCGCGAAAGTTCTAATGAACTGTGAATTTCCCAAGAAACAATGAAATTGGTACAATAAACTGCGCGAATGTTCTAATAAACCGCGATATTTCAAAGAAATGCGCTAACGATCCATAAAAGCGTTCGAATACTTAAATAAACTGCGGTAACTATTCAATTAAATACGCAAATGACTATAAAGTGCGCGAACATTTGGATAAACTGCGCAAATGTCCTAATAAACTACGCGAATATTCCAAAGAACTACGCTAACGATCCATTAATTCGTGCGAATACTTATATAAACTGCGCTTACTATTCAATTAAATGCGCAAATGACTACAAAGTGCACGAACATTTGAATAAACTGCGCGAATGTTCCAAAGAACTACGCTAACGATCCATTAAAGCGTGCGAATACTTAAATAAACTGCACTAACTATTCAATTAAATGCGCAAATGGCTATAAAGTGCTTGAACATTTGGATAAACTGCGCGAATGTTCTACTAAACTGTGAATTTCCTAAGAAACAGTGAAATTTGTTCAATAAACTGCGCGAATGTGCCAAAGAACTGCGCTACACATATGATACAATAAATCGTCCGAAAAATTTAATAAACAGCGCTAATTATTAAATAAAACCGATAAACCGCGATTGTTCCGATAAACTGCGCGAATATTACAATAAACCTCTCTAACGATCTTATAAACAGTAAGATTTCTTACATATTCTGATAAGCCCGTCGAGAATTCTAATGGGCTGCGCGAATATTGCGTTCAAAATTCAAATGAAACATCAACTGTATGTTAAAAGTTGGGAAATATTAATTTGATAAAATAAAAAATAAATTTATTTAATATATCAAATTATAAGGCAATTTTGCCTTATTTTTGAATTTTAATTTAATTTTTCTAGTATTAAAATTTGCCTATTTTTGAATATTAAATTACAATCAATTTCATTTATTTGGCATACTTATTAACCTAATAAACCTAGTTACGTGACAGACAGATGATGTCAAAGGAATTCAAGTGTTAACAGGGTGTTACATAAATTCACAGTCGAAAATTATAAAAAACATTTAGTAGACATAGTTTAAATTTTTTTTGTACTAGACTTTTTTTATTTCTTTTCAACAGAAGATATAATTTTTCATAATAATAATTTATTACAATATAAAAATGACTTAATACTCTTCGGGACTGTCGTGTTTTGAGAGAAACAAACAAACCATGCGAATTTTTAACAACTTTTGAATCATTTTTATTTATATTAACATAATTTGTTTGTTGTGAAAATCTGAAGATTTATGAAAAAAAAATTTTTTTCTTCAAAATCTTTTTAAAGTTAGCTTAAAATATTTTGAAATTAATTTGTAAATAAAAACCTTACCAGCTACCGAAAACATTAAAGTCTACTTTAAGTCTAGCGTGCAACAGGAAATTTTAAAATAAAACTACTACAAAAATTGGTTTAATATCAAATTTGATTAGAATATAAAAATTAAATTCACAGTCGAAAATTATAAAAAACATTTAGTAGACATAGTTTAAATTTTTTTTTGTACTAGACTTTTATTTCTTTTCAACAGAAGATATAATTTTTCATAATAATAATTTATTACAATATAAAAATGACTTAATACTCTTCGGGACTGTCGTGTTTTGAGAGAAACAAACAAACCATGCGAATTTTTAACAACTTTTGAATCATTTTTATTTATATTAACATAATTTGTTTGTTGTGAAAATCTGAAGATTTATGAAAAAAAATTTTTTTTCTTCAAAATCTTTTTAAAGTTAGCTTAAAATATTTTGAAATTAATTTGTAAAAAAAAAACCTTACCAGCTACCGAAAACATTAAAGTCTACTTTGAGTCTAGCGTGCAACAAGAAATTTTAAAATAAAACTACTACAAAAATTGGTTTAATATCAAATTTGATTAGAATATAAAAATTAAATTCACAGTCGAAAATTATAAAAAACATTTAGTAGACATAGTTTAAATTTTTTTTTGTACTAGACTTTTTTTATTTCTTTTCAACAGAAGATATAATTTTTCATAATAATAATTTATTACAATATAAAAATGACTTAATACTCTTCGGGACTGTCGTGTTTTGAGAGAAACAAACAAACCATGCGAATTTTTAACAACTTTTGAATCATTTTTATTTATATTAACATAATTTGTTTGTTGTAAAAATCTGAAGATTTATGAAAAAAAAATTTTTTTTATTCAAAATCTTTTTGAAGTTAGCTTAAAATATTTTGAAATTAATTTGTAAAAAAAAACCTTACCAGCTACCGAAAACATTAAAGTCTACATTGAGTCTAGCGTGCAACAAGAAATTTTAAAATAAAACTACTACAAAAATTGGTTTAATATCAAATTTGATTAGAATATAAAAATTAAATTCACAGTCGAAAATTATAAAAAACATTTAGTAGACATAGTTGAAAATTTTTTTTGTACTAGACTTTTTTTATTTCTTTTCAACAGAAGATATAATTTTTCATAATAATAATTTATTACAATATAAAAATGACTTAATACTCTTCGGGACTGTCGTGTTTTGAGAGAAACAAACAAACCATGCGAATTTTTAACAACTTTTGAATCATTTTTATTTATATTAACATAATTTGTTTGTTGTGAAAATCTGATGATTTATGCAAAAAAATTTTTTTTCTTCAAAATCTTTTTAAAGTTAGCTTAAAATATTTTGAAATTAATTTGTAAAAAAAAACCTTACCAGCTACCGAAAACATTAAAGTCTACTTTGAGTCTAGCGTGCAACAAGAAATTTTAAAATAAAACTACTACAAAAATTGGTTTAATATCAAATTTGATTAGAATATAAAAATTAAATTCACAGTCGAAAATTATAAAAAACATTTAGTAGACATAGTTGAAAATTTTTTTTGTACTAGACTTTTTTTATTTCTTTTCAACAGAAGATATAATTTTTCATAATAATAATTTATTACAATATAAAAATGACTTAATACTCTTCGGGACTGTCGTGTTTTGAGGGAAACAAACAAACCATGCGAATTTTTAACAACTTTTGAATCATTTTTATTTATATTAACATAATTTGTTTGTTGTGAAAATCTGAAGATTTATGAAAAAAAAATTTTTTTTATTCAAAATCTTTTTGAAGTTAGCTTAAAATATTTTGAAATTAATTTGTAAAAAAAAACCTTACCAGCTACCGAAAACATTAAAGTCTACAGCGTGCAACAAGAAATTTTAAAATAAAACTACTACAAAAATTGGTTTAATATCAAATTTGATTAGAATATAAAAATTAAATTCACAGTCGAAAATTATAAAAAACATTTAGTAGACATAGTTTAAATTTTTTTTTGTACTAGACTTTTTTTTATTTCTTTTCAACAGAAGATATAATTTTTCATAATAATAATTTATTACAATATAAAAATGACTTAATACTCTTCGGGACTGTCGTGTTTTGAGGGAAACAAACAAACCATGCGAATTTTTAACAACTTTTGAATCATTTTTATTTATATTAACATAATTTGTTTGTTGTGAAAATCTGAAGATTTATGAAAAAAAAATTTTTTTTATTCAAAATCTTTTTGAAGTTAGCTTAAAATATTTTGAAATTAATTTGTAAAAAAAACCTTACCAGCTACCGAAAACATTAAAGTCTACTTTGAGTCTAGCGTGCAACAAGAAATTTTAAAATAAAACTACTACAAAAATTGGTTTAATATCAAATTTGATTAGAATATAAAAATTAAATTCCCAGTCGAAAATTATAAAAAACATTTAGTAGACATAGTTTAAAATTTTTTTTGTACTAGACTTTTTTTATTTCTTTTCAACAGAAGATATAATTTTTCATAATAATAATTTATTACAATATAAAAATGACTTAATACTCTTCGGGACTGTCGTGTTTTGAGAGAAACAAACAAACCATGCGAATTTTTAACAACTTTTGAATCATTTTTATTTATATTAACATAATTTGTTTGTTGTGAAAATCTGAAGATTTATGCAAAAAAATTTTTTTCTTCAAAATCTTTTTAAAGTTAGCTTAAAATATTTTGAAATTAATTTGTAAAAAAAAACCTTACCAGCTACCAAAAACATTAAAGTCTACTTTGAGTCTAGCGTGCAACAAGAAATTTTAAAATAAAACTACTACAAAAATTGGTTTAATATCAAATTTGATTAGAATATAAAAATTAAATTCACAGTCGAAAATTATAAAAAACATTTAGTAGACATAGTTTAAAATTTTTTTTGTACTAGACTTTTTTTATTTCTTTTCAACAGAAGATATAATTTTTCATAATGATAATTTATTACAATATAAAAATGACTTAATACTCTTCGGGACTGTCGTGTTTTGAGAGAAACAAACAAACCATGCGAATTTTTACCAACTTTTGAATCATTTTTATTTATATTAACATAATTTGTTTGTTGTGAAAATCTGAAGATTTATGAAAAAAAAATTTTTTTTATTCAAAATCTTTTTGAAGTTAGCTTAAAATATTTTGAAATTAATTTGTAAAAAAAAACCTTACCAGCTACCGAAAACATTAAAGTCTACTTTGAGTCTAGCGTGCAACAAGAAATTTTAAAATAAAACTACTACAAAAATTGGTTTAATATCAAATTTGATTAGAATATAAAAATTAAATTCACAGTCAAAAATTATAAAAAACATTTAGTAGACATAGTTTAAATTTTTTTTTGTACTAGACTTTTTTTAATTTCTTTTCAACAGAAGATATAATTTTTCATAATAATAATTTATTACAATATAAAAATGACTTAATACTCTTCGGGACTGTCGTGTTTTGAGGGAAACAAACAAACCATGCGAATTTTTAACAACTTTTGAATCATTTTTATTTATATTAACATAATTTGTTTGTTGTGAAAATCTGAAGATTTATGAAAAAAAAATTTTTTTTATTCAAAATCTTTTTGAAGTTAGCTTAAAATATTTTGAAATTAATTTGTAAAAAAAAACCTTACCAGCTACCGAAAACATTAAAGTCTACATTGAGTCTAGCGTGCAACAAGAAATTTTAAAATAAAACTACTACAAAAATTGGTTTAATATCAAATTTGATTAGAATATAAAAATTAAATTCACAGTCGAAAATTATAAAAAACATTTAGTAGACATAGTTGAAAATTTTTTTTGTACTAGACTTTTTTTATTTCTTTTCAACAGAAGATATAATTTTTCATAATAATAATTTATTACAATATAAAAATGACTTAATACTCTTCGGGACTGTCGTGTTTTGAGAGAAACAAACAAACCATGCGAATTTTTAACAACTTTTGAATCATTTTTATTTATATTAACATAATTTGTTTGTTGTGAAAATCTGATGATTTATGCAAAAAAATTTTTTTTCTTCAAAATCTTTTTAAAGTTAGCTTAAAATATTTTGAAATTAATTTGTAAAAAAAAACCTTACCAGCTACCGAAAACATTAAAGTCTACTTTGAGTCTAGCGTGCAACAAGAAATTTTAAAATAAAACTACTACAAAAATTGGTTTAATATCAAATTTGATTAGAATATAAAAATTAAATTCACAGTCGAAAATTATAAAAAACATTTAGTAGACATAGTTGAAAAATTTTTTTGTACTAGACTTTTTTTATTTCTTTTCAACAGAAGATATAATTTTTCATAATAATAATTTATTACAATATAAAAATGACTTAATACTCTTCGGGACTGTCGTGTTTTGAGAGAAACAAACAAACCATGCGAATTTTTAACAACTTTTGAATCATTTTTATTTATATTAACATAATTTGTTTGTTGTAAAAATCTGAAGATTTATGCAAAAAAATTTTTTTCTTCAAAATCTTTTTAAAGTTAGCTTAAAATATTTTGAAATTAATTTGTAAAAAAAAACCTTACCAGCTACCAAAAACATTAAAGTCTACTTTGAGTCTAGCGTGCAACAAGAAATTTTAAAATAAAACTACTACAAAAATTGGTTTAATATCAAATTTGATTAGAATATAAAAATTAAATTCACAGTCGAAAATTATAAAAAACATTTAGTAGACATAGTTTAAAATTTTTTTTGTACTAGACTTTTTTTATTTCTTTTCAACAGAAGATATAATTTTTCATAATGATAATTTATTACAATATAAAAATGACTTAATACTCTTCGGGACTGTCGTGTTTTGAGAGAAACAAACAAACCATGCGAATTTTTAACAACTTTTGAATCATTTTTATTTATATTAACATAATTTGTTTGTTGTGAAAATCTGAAGATTTATGAAAAAAAAATTTTTTTTATTCAAAATCTTTTTGAAGTTAGCTTAAAATATTTTGAAATTAATTTGTAAAAAAAAACCTTACCAGCTACCGAAAACATTAAAGTCTACTTTGAGTCTAGCGTGCAACAAGAAATTTTAAAATAAAACTACTACAAAAATTGGTTTAATATCAAATTTGATTAGAATATAAAAATTAAATTCACAGTCGAAAATTATAAAAAACATTTAGTAGACATAGTTTAAATTTTTTTTTGTACTAGACTTTTTTTATTTCTTTTCAACAGAAGATATAATTTTTCATAATAATAATTTATTACAATATAAAAATGACTTAATACTCTTCGGGACTGTCGTGTTTTGAGGGAAACAAACAAACCATGCGAATTTTTAACAACTTTTAAATCATTTTTATTTATATTAACATAATTTGTTTGTTGTGAAAATCTGAAGATTTATGAAAAAAAAAATTTTTTTATTCAAAATCTTTTTGAAGTTAGCTTAAAATATTTTGAAATTAATTTGTAAAAAAAAACCTTACCAGCTACCGAAAACATTAAAGTCTACTTTGAGTCTAGCGTGCAACAAGAAATTTTAAAATAAAACTACTACAAAAATTGGTTTAATATCAAATTTGATTAGAATATAAAAATTAAATTCACAGTCGAAAATTATAAAAAACATTTAGTAGACATAGTTTAAATTTTTTTTTGTACTAGACTTTTTTTATTTCTTTTCAACAGAAGATATAATTTTTCATAATAATAATTTATTACAATATAAAAATGACTTAATACTCTTCGGGACTGTCGTGTTTTGAGGGAAACAAACAAACCATGCGAATTTTTAACAACTTTTGAATCATTTTTATTTATATTAACATAATTTGTTTGTTGTAAAAATCTGAAGATTTATGAAAAAAAAATTTTTTTTATTCAAAATCTTTTTGAAGTTAGCTTAAAATATTTTGAAATTAATTTGTAAAAAAAAACCTTACCAGCTACCGAAAACATTAAAGTCTACTTTGAGTCTAGCGTGCAACAAGAAATTTTAAAATAAAACTACTACAAAAATTGGTTTAATATCAAATTTGATTAGAATATAAAAATTAAATTCACAGTCGAAAATTATAAAAAACATTTAGTAGACATAGTTTAAATTTTTTTTTGTACTAGACTTTTTTTATTTCTTTTCAACAGAAGATATAATTTTTCATAATAATAATTTATTACAATATAAAAATGACTTAATACTCTTCGGGACTGTCGTGTTTTGAGGGAAACAAACAAACCATGCGAATTTTTAACAACTTTTAAATCATTTTTATTTATATTAACATAATTTGTTTGTTGTAAAAATCTGAAGATTTATGAAAAAAAAATTTTTTTTATTCAAAATCTTTTTGAAGTTAGCTTAAAATATTTTGAAATTAATTTGTAAAAAAAAACCTTACCAGCTACCGAAAACATTAAAGTCTACTTTGAGTCTAGCGTGCAACAAGAAATTTTAAAATAAAACTACTACAAAAATTGGTTTAATATCAAATTTGATTAGAATATAAAAATTAAATTCACAGTCGAAAATTATAAAAAACATTTAGTAGACATAGTTTAAATTTTTTTTTGTACTAGACTTTTTTTATTTCTTTTCAACAGAAGATATAATTTTTCATAATAATAATTTATTACAATATAAAAATGACTTAATACTCTTCGGGACTGTCGTGTTTTGAGGGAAACAAACAAACCATGCGAATTTTTAACAACTTTTAAATCATTTTTATTTATATTAACATAATTTGTTTGTTGTGAAAATCTGAAGATTTATGAAAAAAAAATTTTTTTTATTCAAAATCTTTTTGAAGTTAGCTTAAAATATTTTGAAATTAATTTGTAAAAAAAAACCTTACCAGCTACCGAAAACATTAAAGTCTACTTTGAGTCTAGCGTGCAACAAGAAATTTTAAAATAAAACTACTACAAAAATTGGTTTAATATCAAATTTGATTAGAATATAAAAATTAAATTCACAGTCGAAAATTATAAAAAACATTTAGTAGACATAGTTTAAATTTTTTTTTGTACTAGACTTTTTTTATTTCTTTTCAACAGAAGATATAATTTTTCATAATAATAATTTATTACAATATAAAAATGACTTAATACTCTTCGGGACTGTCGTGTTTTGAGGGAAACAAACAAACCATGCGAATTTTTAACAACTTTTAAATCATTTTTATTTATATTAACATAATTTGTTTGTTGTGAAAATCTGAAGATTTATGAAAAAAAAAATTTTTTTATTCAAAATCTTTTTGAAGTTAGCTTAAAATATTTTGAAATTAATTTGTAAAAAAAAACCTTACCAGCTACCGAAAACATTAAAGTCTACTTTGAGTCTAGCGTGCAACAAGAAATTTTAAAATAAAACTACTACAAAAATTGGTTTAATATCAAATTTGATTAGAATATAAAAATTAAATTCACAGTCAAAAATTATAAAAAACATTTAGTAGACATAGTTTAAATTTTTTTTTGTACTAGACTTTTTTTAATTTCTTTTCAACAGAAGATATAATTTTTCATAATAATAATTTATTACAATATAAAAATGACTTAATACTCTTCGGGACTGTCGTGTTTTGAGGGAAACAAACAAACCATGCGAATTTTTAACAACTTTTGAATCATTTTTATTTATATTAACATAATTTGTTTGTTGTGAAAATCTGAAGATTTATGAAAAAAAAATTTTTTTTATTCAAAATCTTTTTGAAGTTAGCTTAAAATATTTTGAAATTAATTTGCAAAAAAAACCTTACCAGCTACCGAAAACATTAAAGTCTACTTTGAGTCTAGCGTGCAACAAGAAATTTTAAAATAAAACTACTACAAAAATTGGTTTAATATCAAATTTGATTAGAATATAAAAATTAAATTCCCAGTCGAAAATTATAAAAAACATTTAGTAGACATAGTTTAAATTTTTTTTTGTACTAGACTTTTTTTTATTTCTTTTCAACAGAAGATATAATTTTTCATAATAATAATTTATTACAATATAAAAATGACTTAATACTCTTCGGGACTGTCGTGTTTTGAGAGAAACAAACAAACCATGCGAATTTTTAACAACTTTTGAATCATTTTTATTTATATTAACATAATTTGTTTGTTGTGAAAATCTGAAGATTTATGAAAAAAAAATTTTTTTTATTCAAAATCTTTTTGAAGTTAGCTTAAAATATTTTGAAATTAATTTGTAAAAAAAAACCTTACCAGCTACCGAAAACATTAAAGTCTACATTGAGTCTAGCGTGCAACAAGAAATTTTAAAATAAAACTACTACAAAAATTGGTTTAATATCAAATTTGATTAGAATATAAAAATTAAATTCACAGTCGAAAATTATAAAAAACATTTAGTAGACATAGTTGAAAATTTTTTTTGTACTAGACTTTTTTTATTTCTTTTCAACAGAAGATATAATTTTTCATAATAATAATTTATTACAATATAAAAATGACTTAATACTCTTCGGGACTGTCGTGTTTTGAGAGAAACAAACAAACCATGCGAATTTTTAACAACTTTTGAATCATTTTTATTTATATTAACATAATTTGTTTGTTGTGAAAATCTGATGATTTATGCAAAAAAATTTTTTTTCTTCAAAATCTTTTTAAAGTTAGCTTAAAATATTTTGAAATTAATTTGTAAAAAAAAACCTTACCAGCTACCGAAAACATTAAAGTCTACTTTGAGTCTAGCGTGCAACAAGAAATTTTAAAATAAAACTACTACAAAAATTGGTTTAATATCAAATTTGATTAGAATATAAAAATTAAATTCACAGTCGAAAATTATAAAAAACATTTAGTAGACATAGTTGAAAATTTTTTTTGTACTAGACTTTTTTTATTTCTTTTCAACAGAAGATATAATTTTTCATAATAATAATTTATTACAATATAAAAATGACTTAATACTCTTCGGGACTGTCGTGTTTTGAGAGAAACAAACAAACCATGCGAATTTTTAACAACTTTTGAATCATTTTTATTTATATTAACATAATTTGTTTGTTGTAAAAATCTGAAGATTTATGCAAAAAAATTTTTTTCTTCAAAATCTTTTTAAAGTTAGCTTAAAATATTTTGAAATTAATTTGTAAAAAAAAACCTTACCAGCTACCAAAAACATTAAAGTCTACTTTGAGTCTAGCGTGCAACAAGAAATTTTAAAATAAAACTACTACAAAAATTGGTTTAATATCAAATTTGATTAGAATATAAAAATTAAATTCACAGTCGAAAATTATAAAAAACATTTAGTAGACATAGTTTAAAATTTTTTTTGTACGAGACTTTTTTTATTTCTTTTCAACAGAAGATATAATTTTTCATAATGATAATTTATTACAATATAAAAATGACTTAATACTCTTCGGGACTGTCGTGTTTTGAGAGAAACAAACAAACCATGCGAATTTTTAACAACTTTTGAATCATTTTTATTTATATTAACATAATTTGTTTGTTGTGAAAATCTGAAGATTTATGAAAAAAAAATTTTTTTTATTCAAAATCTTTTTGAAGTTAGCTTAAAATATTTTGAAATTAATTTGTAAAAAAAAACCTTACCAGCTACCGAAAACATTAAAGTCTACTTTGAGTCTAGCGTGCAACAAGAAATTTTAAAATAAAACTACTACAAAAATTGGTTTAATATCAAATTTGATTAGAATATAAAAATTAAATTCACAGTCGAAAATTATAAAAAACATTTAGTAGACATAGTTTAAATTTTTTTTTGTACTAGACTTTTTTTATTTCTTTTCAACAGAAGATATAATTTTTCATAATAATAATTTATTACAATATAAAAATGACTTAATACTCTTCGGGACTGTCGTGTTTTGAGGGAAACAAACAAACCATGCGAATTTTTAACAACTTTTAAATCATTTTTATTTATATTAACATAATTTGTTTGTTGTGAAAATCTGAAGATTTATGAAAAAAAAAATTTTTTTATTCAAAATCTTTTTGAAGTTAGCTTAAAATATTTTGAAATTAATTTGTAAAAAAAAACCTTACCAGCTACCGAAAACATTAAAGTCTACTTTGAGTCTAGCGTGCAACAAGAAATTTTAAAATAAAACTACTACAAAAATTGGTTTAATATCAAATTTGATTAGAATATAAAAATTAAATTCACAGTCAAAAATTATAAAAAACATTTAGTAGACATAGTTTAAATTTTTTTTTGTACTAGACTTTTTTTTATTTCTTTTCAACAGAAGATATAATTTTTCATAATAATAATTTATTACAATATAAAAATGACTTAATACTCTTCGGGACTGTCGTGTTTTGAGGGAAACAAACAAACCATGCGAATTTTTAACAACTTTTGAATCATTTTTATTTATATTAACATAATTTGTTTGTTGTGAAAATCTGAAGATTTATGAAAAAAAAATTTTTTTTATTCAAAATCTTTTTGAAGTTAGCTTAAAATATTTTGAAATTAATTTGTAAAAAAAACCTTACCAGCTACCGAAAACATTAAAGTCTACTTTGAGTCTAGCGTGCAACAAGAAATTTTAAAATAAAACTACTACAAAAATTGGTTTAATATCAAATTTGATTAGAATATAAAAATTAAATTCACAGTCGAAAATTATAAAAAACATTTAGTAGACATAGTTGAAAATTTTTTTTGTACTAGACTTTTTTTATTTCTTTTCAACAGAAGATATAATTTTTCATAATAATAATTTATTACAATATAAAAATGACTTAATACTCTTCGGGACTGTCGTGTTTTGAGAGAAACAAACAAACCATGCGAATTTTTAACAACTTTTGAATCATTTTTATTTATATTAACATAATTTGTTTGTTGTGAAAATCTGAAGATTTATGCAAAAAAATTTTTTTCTTCAAAATCTTTTTAAAGTTAGCTTAAAATATTTTGAAATTAATTTGTAAAAAAAAACCTTACCAGCTACCAAAAACATTAAAGTCTACTTTGAGTCTAGCGTGCAACAAGAAATTTTAAAATAAAACTACTACAAAAATTGGTTTAATATCAAATTTGATTAGAATATAAAAATTAAATTCACAGTCGAAAATTATAAAAAACATTTAGTAGACATAGTTTAAATTTTTTTTTGTACTAGACTTTTTTTATTTCTTTTCAACAGAAGATATAATTTTTCATAATAATAATTTATTACAATATAAAAATGACTTAATACTCTTCGGGACTGTCGTGTTTTGAGGGAAACAAACAAACCATGCGAATTTTTAACAACTTTTAAATCATTTTTATTTATATTAACATAATTTGTTTGTTGTGAAAATCTGAAGATTTATGAAAAAAAAATTTTTTTATTCAAAATCTTTTTGAAGTTAGCTTAAAATATTTTGAAATTAATTTGTAAAAAAAAACCTTACCAGCTACCGAAAACATTAAAGTCTACTTTGAGTCTAGCGTGCAACAAGAAATTTTAAAATAAAACTACTACAAAAATTGGTTTAATATCAAATTTGATTAGAATATAAAAATTAAATTCACAGTCGAAAATTATAAAAAACATTTAGTAGACATAGTTTAAATTTTTTTTTGTACTAGACTTTTTTTATTTCTTTTCAACAGAAGATATAATTTTTCATAATAATAATTTATTACAATATAAAAATGACTTAATACTCTTCGGGACTGTCGTGTTTTGAGGGAAACAAACAAACCATGCGAATTTTTAACAACTTTTGAATCATTTTTATTTATATTAACATAATTTGTTTGTTGTAAAAATCTGAAGATTTATGAAAAAAAAATTTTTTTTATTCAAAATCTTTTTGAAGTTAGCTTAAAATATTTTGAAATTAATTTGTAAAAAAAAACCTTACCAGCTACCGAAAACATTAAAGTCTACTTTGAGTCTAGCGTGCAACAAGAAATTTTAAAATAAAACTACTACAAAAATTGGTTTAATATCAAATTTGATTAGAATATAAAAATTAAATTCACAGTCGAAAATTATAAAAAACATTTAGTAGACATAGTTTAAATTTTTTTTTGTACTAGACTTTTTTTATTTCTTTTCAACAGAAGATATAATTTTTCATAATAATAATTTATTACAATATAAAAATGACTTAATACTCTTCGGGACTGTCGTGTTTTGAGGGAAACAAACAAACCATGCGAATTTTTAACAACTTTTAAATCATTTTTATTTATATTAACATAATTTGTTTGTTGTGAAAATCTGAAGATTTATGAAAAAAAAATTTTTTTTATTCAAAATCTTTTTGAAGTTAGCTTAAAATATTTTGAAATTAATTTGTAAAAAAAAACCTTACCAGCTACCGAAAACATTAAAGTCTACTTTGAGTCTAGCGTGCAACAAGAAATTTTAAAATAAAACTACTACAAAAATTGGTTTAATATCAAATTTGATTAGAATATAAAAATTAAATTCACAGTCGAAAATTATAAAAAACATTTAGTAGACATAGTTTAAATTTTTTTTTGTACTAGACTTTTTTTATTTCTTTTCAACAGAAGATATAATTTTTCATAATAATAATTTATTACAATATAAAAATGACTTAATACTCTTCGGGACTGTCGTGTTTTGAGGGAAACAAACAAACCATGCGAATTTTTAACAACTTTTGAATCATTTTTATTTATATTAACATAATTTGTTTGTTGTGAAAATCTGAAGATTTATGAAAAAAAAATTTTTTTTATTCAAAATCTTTTTGAAGTTAGCTTAAAATATTTTGAAATTAATTTGTAAAAAAAAACCTTACCAGCTACCGAAAACATTAAAGTCTACTTTGAGTCTAGCGTGCAACAAGAAATTTTAAAATAAAACTACTACAAAAATTGGTTTAATATCAAATTTGATTAGAATATAAAAATTAAATTCACAGTCGAAAATTATAAAAAACATTTAGTAGACATAGTTTAAATTTTTTTTTGTACTAGACTTTTTTTATTTCTTTTCAACAGAAGATATAATTTTTCATAATAATAATTTATTACAATATAAAAATGACTTAATACTCTTCGGGACTGTCGTGTTTTGAGGGAAACAAACAAACCATGCGAATTTTTAACAACTTTTAAATCATTTTTATTTATATTAACATAATTTGTTTGTTGTGAAAATCTGAAGATTTATGAAAAAAAAATTTTTTTTATTCAAAATCTTTTTGAAGTTAGCTTAAAATATTTTGAAATTAATTTGTAAAAAAAAACCTTACCAGCTACCGAAAACATTAAAGTCTACTTTGAGTCTAGCGTGCAACAAGAAATTTTAAAATAAAACTACTACAAAAATTGGTTTAATATCAAATTTGATTAGAATATAAAAATTAAATTCACAGTCGAAAATTATAAAAAACATTTAGTAGACATAGTTTAAATTTTTTTTTGTACTAGACTTTTTTTATTTCTTTTCAACAGAAGATATAATTTTTCATAATAATAATTTATTACAATATAAAAATGACTTAATACTCTTCGGGACTGTCGTGTTTTGAGGGAAACAAACAAACCATGCGAATTTTTAACAACTTTTGAATCATTTTTATTTATATTAACATAATTTGTTTGTTGTGAAAATCTGAAGATTTATGAAAAAAAAATTTTTTTTATTCAAAATCTTTTTGAAGTTAGCTTAAAATATTTTGAAATTAATTTGTAAAAAAAAACCTTACCAGCTACCGAAAACATTAAAGTCTACTTTGAGTCTAGCGTGCAACAAGAAATTTTAAAATAAAACTACTACAAAAATTGGTTTAATATCAAATTTGATTAGAATATAAAAATTAAATTCACAGTCGAAAATTATAAAAAACATTTAGTAGACATAGTTTAAATTTTTTTTTGTACTAGACTTTTTTTATTTCTTTTCAACAGAAGATATAATTTTTCATAATAATAATTTATTACAATATAAAAATGACTTAATACTCTTCGGGACTGTCGTGTTTTGAGGGAAACAAACAAACCATGCGAATTTTTAACAACTTTTAAATCATTTTTATTTATATTAACATAATTTGTTTGTTGTGAAAATCTGAAGATTTATGAAAAAAAAATTTTTTTTATTCAAAATCTTTTTGAAGTTAGCTTAAAATATTTTGAAATTAATTTGTAAAAAAAAACCTTACCAGCTACCGAAAACATTAAAGTCTACTTTGAGTCTAGCGTGCAACAAGAAATTTTAAAATAAAACTACTACAAAAATTGGTTTAATATCAAATTTGATTAGAATATAAAAATTAAATTCACAGTCGAAAATTATAAAAAACATTTAGTAGACATAGTTTAAATTTTTTTTTGTACTAGACTTTTTTTATTTCTTTTCAACAGAAGATATAATTTTTCATAATAATAATTTATTACAATATAAAAATGACTTAATACTCTTCGGGACTGTCGTGTTTTGAGGGAAACAAACAAACCATGCGAATTTTTAACAACTTTTGAATCATTTTTATTTATATTAACATAATTTGTTTGTTGTGAAAATCTGAAGATTTATGAAAAAAAAATTTTTTTTATTCAAAATCTTTTTGAAGTTAGCTTAAAATATTTTGAAATTAATTTGTAAAAAAAAACCTTACCAGCTACCGAAAACATTAAAGTCTACTTTGAGTCTAGCGTGCAACAAGAAATTTTAAAATAAAACTACTACAAAAATTGGTTTAATATCAAATTTGATTAGAATATAAAAATTAAATTCACAGTCGAAAATTATAAAAAACATTTAGTAGACATAGTTTAAATTTTTTTTTGTACTAGACTTTTTTTATTTCTTTTCAACAGAAGATATAATTTTTCATAATAATAATTTATTACAATATAAAAATGACTTAATACTCTTCGGGACTGTCGTGTTTTGAGGGAAACAAACAAACCATGCGAATTTTTAACAACTTTTAAATCATTTTTATTTATATTAACATAATTTGTTTGTTGTGAAAATCTGAAGATTTATGAAAAAAAAATTTTTTTTATTCAAAATCTTTTTGAAGTTAGCTTAAAATATTTTGAAATTAATTTGTAAAAAAAAACCTTACCAGCTACCGAAAACATTAAAGTCTACTTTGAGTCTAGCGTGCAACAAGAAATTTTAAAATAAAACTACTACAAAAATTGGTTTAATATCAAATTTGATTAGAATATAAAAATTAAATTCACAGTCGAAAATTATAAAAAACATTTAGTAGACATAGTTTAAATTTTTTTTTGTACTAGACTTTTTTTATTTCTTTTCAACAGAAGATATAATTTTTCATAATAATAATTTATTACAATATAAAAATGACTTAATACTCTTCGGGACTGTCGTGTTTTGAGGGAAACAAACAAACCATGCGAATTTTTAACAACTTTTGAATCATTTTTATTTATATTAACATAATTTGTTTGTTGTGAAAATCTGAAGATTTATGAAAAAAAAAAATTTTTTATTCAAAATCTTTTTGAAGTTAGCTTAAAATATTTTGAAATTAATTTGTAAAAAAAAACCTTACCAGCTACCGAAAACATTAAAGTCTACTTTGAGTCTAGCGTGCAACAAGAAATTTTAAAATAAAACTACTACAAAAATTGGTTTAATATCAAATTTGATTAGAATATAAAAATTAATTTTTGTTTGTAAGAACTTGAGTTTGCACATTTATTAAGATGTGTTAATGAGTGTGAAATGTCCCTAACTATTTGCCAGGATGGCAACTGAACCAAGATGGTCTAGGTAACCGAACTGTGCAGAAAATGATCGGAATAGTGGAGCAGTTTAATTTTTTATACTGCAGGATAGGTTAGTGTGTGGGTGTTAATTGCGGGGAGGATTAGGTTGATCTCAACATCTATGTTAGTGATAGAATCATTTGCGTAAAGAATTAGGAATTCGTTGTTTAGCAAATCAATTGGACGATAAACTGTCCGTGTATTAAATAAAACACATATCGCCCAGTACGTGTGTCTCGTATAAAAGCGTTTGAAAACTGAGCGGAGAGTAACGATTCCATAATAAATAAAATGTCTAAAAAAATGTTCTCAATTTTCTTTTGTACATATATTTTTTTTCTTTTTAACAATTTTTGTAATTTAATGCTCCTTGAAACTGGTTTTAATTTTCAAAAATAAATAATGAAGAATAAATAGCAAATTTGTTGTATACTATTATTTAAAATTTGGAGATTATTTAAAAATCGTTTAAATTGTTTTTTTTTCTATTTACACATAAAAAGAATATCCGCTCTTAGAATTATTTGATCATGTCACACTTCGAACTTAGCGATTATCAACTTCGACCTGATATGTAAAAATCATTGCTTTAATATTGATTTTATTTTGTTTTGTTTTTTTTTTAATAATTGAAAAATATAAAAAATTGCATTCTGAAATCAAAACAAAATAGTTCCTTTAGCTTTTACTATTATAATTAAATAGAAATAAATAAATAAATAAATAATGATAATTTCAGTTGGAAGGGTACCTGGTTTGGGTAAATTGGATGAAGATCAAATAAAAATTTATGATGATTTACCAAGTTCGGCAGTAGAACTCCAAATCAAAGATAAAGTATGAATTGATTTTTTTATTTATTCATAAAAATGATAACAATAATTGAACCACGTTCGTAATACAATATTATTTGTATTTTATATTATTTAAGTATTTACGCAAACTGAACAGGCAAGAGCGTGTTGTCGAAGAAGTGAAATTGGTCTTGAAACCATATTACAATAGAAAGTTGATCAATAAAGAAGATTACAAAGAGATATTAAGGCGTTCTGTTCCAAAGGTGAGTTTCAATTTTCGATGATTATAGATAGGCCATTCGTAATAAAGTAAAGTAATGCATTGATAATAATGGTGATATTTTTAAATAATTGAAATTGAATAGATATGCCATAGTCGATCGGGAGAAATAAATCCGAAAAAGATTAAAATTCTAATCGAAGCCTACGTGAAAAAATTCCGAATAAAGGCTAAGCTAGTACTGGCTGGATCTGGACAAGTAAGCAGTGCGAGCAAATGTGCAGCGTATTTAAAGAAATTATGATAAGCGCCTAATGCCCCAGTTCAGTGAACAATTGTTAGAAAAATTAATCCCGTATAAACCAACACTGAACCTGAACTGGTTTGGACTATATTTAGTATAAAATTGATGTATATGAAGGATATATCTTATGCATAGAGAAAAGGATATACTACAAAAAAGGTAAATAACGAATACATTGTTTTGCTTTTTAATGTATGTCTGTATTCGCGAACATGAAAGCGGTCCCCCCTCCCTTTTTTTTTTTAAGAGATGACACATTCATCGTAGGATTATTTTATTGATTCTTCAATGATAGGTGGAAATGGTTTTTCTAATAAATTCATTTTCATCCGATATTGATCAGTTCTTCATTTCAATACAAACAATGGGAATTATTTCTGTTACTACTCAGTACAGAGTAAAATCTTAAAATACAGTTTTGACTAGAAAAGTATGAAATCATTTAATATAGTGGATGTTAAAAGTACTTTATTCTCGTACTTTTACAAATTCAAACGAACACGGTATATATTCCGTTTTTAGAAAATTAACAATGCCAAAAATCAAGGATGACATGTGGACTGATGTCTCTGTATTAGAGCGGGAACGAGTTGCTTTGGCAACTAACAAACCAGTTTCGCGAACTCGCTTCACGAATTTGTCCACAAGTTGACATGATGGCATTCGATCTTTGCTCATTTTTTTTTAAATTTCTCACAGTTTGGGTTGAAGACTCACCACTTTGGAAGTAAGTTCTCAAAATTTCCTAGTTTTCTTAAAGCGTATGGATTACCATTTCGTAAAATTCAGACTTTCAACTAACAATCTGTCAATTCGTGATGACATTTAACACTCAAGTACTTCAAATAAATAGTGGTTCAAAATCCAACCGCTAGATGGACCACCCTATATATTATAGTTATAGCTGCTAAAAAGGCTTAATAACACTTTTGAGTCTGCGTATTGTGCCTTTGTTGTCTAGGAGTTTAGCAGTCTGAACATTTATATGTTGTCGAAATCTTTCTTTTTGACTGTCATATTTTTTTTACTATTTTCTCTATAGTAACGATATTTCTTAGTACTTTGTTCCGGAACCGTTCTATTACATTTAAATTATTTTATTCCCTAAAACAGGGGGATGAATTGAATGCCGTATGTTGAGACAATTCTAAGGACTTGCATGTAGAGCAGTAATTTAATTTCTATCGATAAATCAGATTTTCTTCCTTATTGGAGGCTATTACCAATACATTTACCAATTATTTTCTCAATTTTGTCACGTGAATTTTCCAGCATAGCTTAGCATCTAGGGACATGCGCCTAGTTACTCGGCCATATTGGAATTTCGCATTTGTTGACTTTTAATAAATACAAACTTATATTCTATCTTTTTATTGGTGAAATTTATATGAACTGATTTTGATTGATTTAATTTGATTATCCATTTTTGTTTGTTCAGTTTTTTATTTGCATTATAGTTGATTGCAGTTTCGTTATTGATTCCTCGTTGTTCTCTCCTGTCGCAATTATGGCTGTATCATCAACAATTAACTAAGATTTTTATTCCAATAATTTTTTTTTTAAATTTTTCAAAGTTATTTAAATTATTTCTAATCGATAATCTAGTCTCGTATATAAAATGGTATTTTTTTTTAATTTGTCTTTTTAATATATTTTTTTCTCTATAGTATTATCATAAAAGAAATTGTAAATACACCGAAGAAAAAATCTGCATTATTTCTTTGAATTGGACAAGCATTTTTTCTATTTGTTGTTTTTCGTTGGTTTTGTAAACTCAACGCATACACTTGTATATTTATACAAATATTTAAAAAAAAAATCTAGAAAATTAAACCAAGAAAACTACTTCTTCAATGGAAGAAGAAAATGGAAAACGTACAGCCAAAATGGATAATGCAGAGTTAGCGGTAATGGCATCACCAATAATCACCATCATCAATATCAATGTCATCGAAGATGGAGTATCTAAATCTATAAAACATCAAATTCACATTATTAAGTTAATATAGCTCGTAGGTAAAAATTTTAAAATAATTAATTCATATTAATCTATTATTATTATATTGTTTAGAAATAAAAACTTATATTGTTTTTCTGAAATCCGAAAATATACATAACATAAGTTATAATAATAATAATAATAATAATAATAACAATATTGATTTTCTTCTTGCTCTTTTCTCTGTATTTATTTAATTGTATCAACATTTATACAAACAATAATTTCTAATACAATTGTTACTATTTACTATTATTACTATTTTGATGATGATGATTATTATTATTATTATTATTATTCTAATAATTCTAATTGAGTGAAAGAAGAAGAAAAAAATACAAAATTATTAAAATCATTTTCGTATTCTTTTTTCCGTTACATTGTTTATTTTTATCATTTTAGTTGTCTATTGTACTACACATTCGTAAATAATCATAATAATAATGAAATTATAATTTTATAGTAAAAAAAAAGAAAATATAATAAAAACTAATGTTCATAAAAAATGAAAAAGATAAAAAAAAACAAAAAAAAAGAAACGAAATAAAGAAAACTTGAAATCTTTAGTGTATCGTAAATATTTCACATAGATTTACTAAATAAATATTATTTGCTGACTTAATGGATTGAGTAAATATACTGAAAATTAATAAATAAAAAACCATAATATTATCTAAAGGAGTTTTCATATATTTCCATTGAATTTTCATCAAGCATACGAGGGTTATATGATTAATACTTGGCCTTGACAAGAAAACAATTTTTATGTGTAAAATTCATTTTATATTTCAACATAATCTCCATTTAGCTCGATACGCTCAGTCCATCATTTTTCTATCTTTCGTATCTCATCTAAAAAATACGATCTCTCCAACACTTTCAAATAGGCGTTTATTTCATCGTTTGAGCCAAATCTTTTTCCGCTGAGCCATTTTTTCATATTCGAAAATAGGAAATAATCGCTGGGGGCTTAATCTGGCGAATATGGTGGATGCGAAAAATCATGGAATTTTACCATGGCAAAGAAAAAACAGAAAAAACGAAATAAAGGAAACTTAAAATCTTTAGTGTATCGTAAATATTTCACATAGAAGTACTAAATAAATATTATTTGCTGACTTAATGGATTGAGTAAATATACTGAAAATTAATAAATAAAAAACCATAATATTATCTAAAGGAGTTTTCATATATTTCCATTGAATTTTCATCAAGCATACGAGGGTTATATGATTAATACTTGGCCTTGACAAGAAAACAATTTTTATGTGTAAAATTCATTTTATATTTCAACATAATCTCCATTTAGCTCGATACGCTCAGTCCATCGTTTTTCTATCTTTCGTATCTCATCTAAAAAATACGATCTCTCCAACACTTTCAAATAGGCGTTTATTTCAGCAATCACCTCATCGTTTGAGCCAAATCTTTTTCCTCTGAGCCATTTTTTCATATTCGAAAATAGGAAATAATCGCTGGGGGCTTAATCTGGCGAATATGGTGGATGCGAAAAATCATGGAATTTTACCATGGCGAAGAAAAAACAAAAAAAACGAAATAAAGAAAACTTAAAATCTTTAGTGTATCGTAAATATTTCACGTAGAAGTACTAAATAAATATTATTTGCTGACTTAATGGATTGAGTAAATATACTGAAAATTAATAAATAAAAAACCATAATATTATCTAAAGGAGTTTTCATATATTTCCATTGAATTTTCATCAAGGATACGAGGGTTATATGATTAATACTTGGCCTTGACAAGAAAACAATTTTTATGTGTAAAATTCATTTTATATTTCAACATAATCTCCATTTAGATCGATACGCTCAGTCCATCGTTTTTCTATCTTTCGTATCTCATCTAAAAAATATGATCCCTCCAACACTTTCAAATAGGCATTTATTTCAGCAATCACCACATCGTTTGAGCCAAATATTTTTCCGCTGAGCCATTTTTTCATATTCGAAAATAGGAAATAATCGCTGGGGGCTTAATCTGGCGAATATGGTGGATGCGAAAAATCATGGAATTTTACCATGGCGAAGAAAAAACAAAAAAAAACGAAATAAAGAAAACTTAAAATCTTTAGTGTATCGTAAATATTTCACATAGAAGTACTAAATAAATATTATTTGCTGACTTAATGGATTGAGTAAATATACTGAAAATTAATAAATAAAAAACCATAATATTATCTAAAGGAGTTTTCATATATTTCCATTGAATTTTCATCAAGCATACGAGGGTTATATGATTAATACTTGGCCTTGACAAGAAAACAATTTTTATGTGTAAAATTCATTTTATATTTCAACATAATCTCCATTTAGCTCGATACGCTCAGTCCATCATTTTTCGATCTTTCGTATCTGATCTAAAAAAAACGATCTGTCCAACCCTTTAAAATAGGCGTTTGTTTCAGCAATCACCTCATCGTTTGAGCCAAATCTTTTTCCGCTGAGCCATTTTTTCATATTCGGAAATAGGAAATAATAGCTGAGGGCTTATATTGGCGAATATGGTTGATGTGAAAAATCATGGAATTTTGCCATGGCGATGAAACAAGTGTCATCAAAATGAAAGATAATTACTTTCTTCATCTTAATTTCATTATTCCACTGGTTTAATACCGTCCTGTTATCGTTTTCCCTTTTTAACGGATACAACAGTTTTTGTCCTTGATGCACGTTCGCTAGTATAACGTTGGTTTCTGGTGTGTAATGGTGAATCAATGTTTCATCAACAAGTATAAAATCTAGCAAAAATTCATTTGGATTACACTTAAATATATTTAAATACTCCATTAAAGTTGTTATACGATCACTTTTTAGAGTCAGATGTTGGCAAACATGTCAGTTATCTGACCGATAACTTTCTTATATCTAAAATTTCATATAACATGTTGCCTATACGTTTTTTTGAGATGTTAGTCATGTCACCTATCTTATAAACTTTGATTCGACGATCTTTTAAAACAATATCATGGATTTTATTAATTACTTCTTCGTAGTGACCTTAATTGGAGGTCCTGGGCGCTCAGCCTCAGTGGTACTCGTACGACCACATCGAAATTCAGTAAACCACTTCTGTATCATTTCATACGATGTAGAGGCGTCCCCACTTTTCTTTTCAAGTTTGAGTTTCGTAAAAAAAAAACAAAGTAAATCGGAAACAAAGATTTCGTAATACAATAAATTGAATACTCATAAGTATTATTTTTTGAACTAAATGATTCGATCCTTCCGTTATTGTCTTGTTGAGTTGATTGTTTTTAATAGCAGCAATACTTCTAATGTATAACTTCGATGCGATTACGAATATCGAAAGCTTAGTTTTAAATTTTAGCATACTAGTCGAAAGCGAAAAACAATCCAAAAAATCAATTAAGACATTCCTTTGTGGTTAGGGCTTTTGGCATGAGAATTCGATGTATATCGTTTCATTTAATAAAAGCCGTGCACAACTGATAGTCCTCAAATATAGGCCAACCATATATCAATTAGTTAATGAAGTTTTAAAAATATATGGGGATTTTTTTATTTTTTATGGAAAACGTTTGCGTTTCTATAAACGTAAAACGCATCAAGTAACGATTCGCCCAAAATGTCGTATCGAAATTTCTTTTTTCTAAATATATTTTCATATAATAATTAAAACGGTATATATCATTAAAAATAAAATAAACTGCAGAGTGGAGAAGAACTTCAAAACTATTATTAAAATATTAGATACAACAATGAAACGCAAGCATTTGTAATTGAATTCAATTAAATGTGATACTATGTAAATATTTTTTTACCCGAAAATCAGAAAATCTGATTAGGAACGAAATTTTTAAATTAAAAATTTGTTCAATTTCTAACATCCATAAATTATTTGTTTTCTTCAAGTGACCTCAATTCTCTATGTTGTTTCAAAAGTCCAACCCAATGTAGTAAAAAACAATACAGAGAAAGTTCGGAAAGATCGAATTTATCTATACAAAATGAAGTTGAGCATAAATTATAACCTTGTGCACGCTTTGTATTGAATGAAGCTATATGATAACGCAAGTGGGTTCATAGTATGCTTTCGAATACAAGGACAGAACATCCGATTTGAACCATACATAAAAGGGTAAAAGAATAAAGACCGAATAATATTGAAAATTTACTACATTGCCATTAAAGACTATGAGCTAAATGGAAATCATATGAAAACTATTGTCCATTTAAATTACCCAAAAAAATCATTATTATATGAAAAGAAATTGATTTAAAGCCCGTTCGACAATGACGCAATTGCGGTCGTAATGCGATTAAAGAAGCGAGAGTATATACTAGCGATGGCCACGCAGGAAGACAATGAGTACCGCATTTCGTTACATGAACTAATTCAACCGAAGGCCTACTTACTTCGTTGATTTAACTAGATTAGTGAAAAATTTCTGAAATAAATAAAAAAGTAAGATTTAAATTTTTAATGCACACACTTAACTCAAAAATAGCTGCATTAACCCACTCTTGGTATATACACAAATAGAAATAGCAGTTTTCCTATATTCGCGCTTATATGTTAATTAGTATATTATCTTTAACCCTTTGCACTCGATTAATTTTCAAGCTCGTTTGCTGTCAACTTGTATTTAATTTTAGCTGAATAAATTAAAATAAATTACCGTGGTAGAATTTAACGTATTACATTTGTTTCATTTATTACTATTATAAAGTGTTTTAATTTTTGTAATCTTTAACAGTGTGGTACTTTTTAAAACAATTTCCAACATGCAGAAAAGGATATCTTTCGCATGTTTCGCAGAAATAAACAGTTGTCTTCCTTTCGCCCTTAGCTTTTCTGTTAGAACAGACCATACAATCGTTATGTTTTTTTTCCGGATAAGGTACTAAAATGTGGAGTTTTCCATCAAGTCGATTCTCTACATCTGATGTTGATGGTCGTCCGCGTTTTTTAGCTCTTTGTCTGAAATCTCCCACTAAGGAAAGAACAAACTTACGTATGAACCAGTAACTCATCTGAGTAACTGGTTTCACCCCATTCTTATAACATGAAACTTTATACAAAATTTATGTTTCTAAATCCCAGAAAATGTTTCTAAACCCCAGAAAAAAAGTTGCCGCCACCATTAAATAGATTTTCTTAAAAAACAATAAGTTGCTCCATAATGGTCAACTAGATCAACACCCCCCATAAACTTATTGTAATTCAAAATTACTTGGGGCTTTCTTATTTCTACTATATCACCACATTTTAGTATTCTGTTAGGGGTTTGCATCTTTGGAATGTCGTTACTACTTAACATAGTCACGACACGTTTATCCTTCCATGCCAACGCTAACAAATTGTTCTTTCGGCATGCAACATATAACTTTCCAGTAACAATTGGTTTCGACACTCTTTTTGGCAACAACTTCCTATTACTTTGTATTGTTCCTGTTATATATTACTTCCGTTTGGAAAGCTCGTTGGCCAATGGAATACTTGTACAGTATCTATCCGTAAAGATATGGTACCCTTTGGCACCAGGTACACCTTCTAGTAGATTATTGACCAGATGAAGCACTATTCTTGAAGGCACCAGTAATTCTGGATGGATTAACATCTGAATATGGTCAAACGGAATATACGTAGCCGGTACTGGAATCCAAGTTCTAAAAAACGTAGCCGGTACTGGAATCTGCTAATACATATAACCGAATTCCCCACTTTGTTGGTTTATTTGGGTTATATGTAATGAAGCTAATCCTGCCTTTGAATTTTACTACTGCCTCATCAATAGAAATTTCTTTACTGGGGATAAAACTGTCTTGAAATTTACTGTTGATGTATTCCATATACTTCCTAATTTTTTTGGTTCTCGTTGTCTGTCAGGCTATTAGTTTGTGATATATTCTCATTTAAATGGAGCATCCAGAAAATTTGGAGAAATCTTTCTCTACTAAAAATATCACAGAAACAAGGAATCTTGTGTGTATATTGCTGAGAAAAGTATTCTTCAATTTTATATAAAGTAATGTGTGCATTTATAGGCATCATATTCAAAATCGCTTGTTTCACTATCGAAAGAACATGAACTGCTATAATTTATGTTGTCATTTCGCACATCTAACATATATTAGTAAATTCAAATTCACTGTCATTATCCTGACTATCTTCAAAATCCATTTTGAGCGGGAAATTAGGGTATGTATATGTGTACTGAATTAGACAAAGAGAATCAATTCCGTGCACGACTAACACTCGACTGACAAAACTTGACAAATTATTACAGTGTAAGATCTCGAATGCGGCAATGTGTTTTACAGTTATTTAGTTTTATCGTCTACAGACTAATATGCGAATTGTAGAGTAAATTAGTATTCTCTCCTCCAGTGTAACATACGCGTTGTAGAGTAAATTAGTATTGTCACCTCCAGTGTGACATACGAGTTGTGAGTGCAAAGGGTTAAATACTATATTCGATTAAATAAATACTCTATGATTTAGTCGATTGAATTTTGGTAAATACAGTTTTAAAAAAATACTCCTCGCAGCTTCATTTAAACTTTCTAAAGTTTAGCCAGTCGCTCGGTCCCTTTCCAAATCCTAATAATTATCCCATTTTATTCCTTTTTTTAAAGTTATTTTAATTTTTTGGATTTAGTTCTTATAGTCAATTTTATTCTCACTTGGTTTACTTTACAACGATCTAATTTATATTCAAACCTTTATTTTTTTATTGTAATGAATTAACAAAAATAACGATTTATATCAACATAATTGCATCATTCATTTTCAAAGTCATTTCAACTTTTTTGATTTATTCACTTTTTTGTATCGCAATACATCTTCATTAGCCTATATTTTAAAAAAATCCTAAAATAAATTCTACTACCCAAGAAAAATGAAGTTCCTTTTTTTACCACTCAAGAAATATGACTTATTTCGGTTCGTTAATAAAAGTTATTCTCATTAACGAAACTGAATAATGACATAATTCTAAAATAAAACAGTGTTTGTAGTTTTTTCTCATTTTTAAAATGAATTTATAGAATATATTATTAAAAAATAATTTTATAAAACTTCTGCCTATTAAAGTAATAATAATTAATGATAAACAATAAAAATTCGTAGTGCTGCCATATTTATTAATTACGAAATGACAATGGCGAAATTCGAAATTCACCATTAACGAAATATGAACAACAACACTGACTGCTTGACATATCCATGCGACTGTCAGTTTATTCAGAGTTAAAAAATACAGTATAATAAGTGCGAAACCCATTTATTAATTAAATAGAACCAAATAAGTAGTGTTTCTTAAGTGTTATATAAATAAATGAATTAGAATTGTTTAAATATATAAGATAAGTGTTCAATATGTTACGCAGAATCTTTAGAGGTTAAATCTTTATTCCAATAATAACATTTTCAAATTTTGGTTAGAAGGCATCCGAATGTATAAAATAAAATTTTTTTTTTTAATTCTAGTGCCTGTTAATTTTTCTCGGAATTATTTTTGGTCTCCAACATTGAAACAGACAAATTTTGAGGCAGCAACAGTTGAATCACTACCAGACAAACAAGATGAAGGTAATCCAATAACTTGTGTGTGGCTTGGCTCAAATTTAGAAGATCATATTTTTCAGATTCTGATAGTAACATTGAGTACCAAGTTCTAAAGCATCCAGATTATTTTGATGTGCACAATCTCTTCACAGTAAAGGATTTGTTCAATGCTCGGGTGCACTACGGGCACAAAGAAGGTTCATTGGATAATCGAATGTCACCATTTATTTATGGTACTCGTATGGGCGCTGTTATATTCGATTTAGACAAAACAGCGCAATATTTAAGAGACGCTCTCAATTTTACTGCACATATTGCTTTTCGTGGTGGTATTATATTGTTTTTCAATCGAAATGCATTGAACGCGCACATAGTGGAAAAAAAAGCTATAGAAGCCGGCGAGTTTTCTCACACAAGGTTTTGGCGAGGTGGAATATTTACCAATGCAAACATTCAGTTCGGTGCCGTGACTAGATTGCCGGATTTGTGTATATTTCTAAATACTTTAAATAATGTATTAACACAACATGTTGCCATACGAGATTCAGCGAAAATGGCCATACCTACAATAGGCATATTAGATTCAAACTGTAATCCGAATCTGATAACTTATCCTGTGCCCGGAAATGATGATTCGCCTGCTGCGATCGAATTGTATTGTGACTTATTCAAAGCCGCTATTTTGCGTGGTAAACAGAAACGGAAAGAACTTCTAGGCACAAGCGATCAGTTCTGTTAAAATTTTTTGTTGAACGTGTAGTAATATTTAAGTAAATAAGAAGAAAATAAAATAAATACTATAAAATTTTTAATCATAAAATGCTTGGTATGCCTTGTTTTGTCTAATTTGTTCCTATAAAAAAAAGCGCGCAATCGAAATATTTGAACATATAAATTGCAACGTGATTGAAATTTGTGCAGCGGTGTATATATTTTTGATAGATGATGGCTGATGAGGGCGAAAAGAATTCCAATCACCGTAGGAAAAGTATTCTCAAGATCGAAAATGGTCCGAAAAGAAAGTGGTCCCACAAGTCAACAAGGTTCGATGAAAATAATATCAAGAAAACTTACCATCCCGCCGAAAAAGACTATGGATTGATGCAAATCGATGAGCCTCCAACACCTCATCCAGATGTTTCTAAACAAGATACTGTTCTTAAAGCAGACGAACTCAGAAAAAAATTGGAGTTGCTTAACGAGCGTGAAGTAGAATCAAATCAAAATTCGGACATTCCAAATGGAATACAGATAAAACATGATGAATTTATTAAAAAACGGACACAGTATCATACTAAGGAATACGATCGAGATAGGATATCGTCGTTACAGTCGGAGATAAACTCTGATGAGGAAATATGCAGCAATCATAAAGAAGATGTATAAAATTTCAATTTAAAATTTCTAATTTACAATGATATTAAATTTTTTTATTTATTAAATATAAATATTCATTAATTTTTATGGTTATTTAGTTTAAATAAATATAACAATATTTTGTAAAAATGTTTAGGGTATAATATTTTTAATGACCTTCGCGAATTTTCTTCATACCTTTTACTCCGATTGCTGCTAATAATCTAAAATCAACAATTATTAAAAGTCAAATATAGAAGATCCTTAACTATTGAATTATGATAATCTCATTAACAACTTATTATTGAAATATTGTACTTACAATTTCGTCAAATTGGGGAAATATAATACCAAATTGAGAATAAGTGAAATAGGAAAGCATCCAACCCACGATACTAGAGTCTTATTAGCCAATGCAACAGCAAATAGTTCACCACATCTTTCAGCGGTTATTCGTTTATCAGTTTCATTAATTGGTTTTCCATATTTCTATGAACAAATTTTTAGTCTTACTTATTGTTGAAATGAATGATTCCAAAAAACTTGATTTGTACCTCATTAATATTTTCTGTAAAGCATTCTTGCAGAAAGCCGGTAGCAACAGGTCCTGGACAATATAGAGTAACATCGATATTTGGTTCCTCAACTTTTAAACTTCCAAAGTAACCCTAGAAAGTGCAAAATGAATATTTTTGTGTATGAATTAGTACAGCTTACTACTGAATATAAGCGACGTTGGTAATTACATGAAGAGCATGTTTAGCACCATTGTAACTAGCAGAAAATGGTACCGGCACCATTCCAGCTCCGCTAGAAGTAATTGCAATATGACCCCTCTGATTAATTTCTTTAAAATATCGTACGGCAATCCTTGATAAGTTGATTACTGAAAATACGTCTAGCTCAAAGATTTCCCTATCCACTTCTATATCGATACTATCCCAGGCAGCTCGTTGGGATCGACCCGCATTATTAACCAGAATATCCAATTTTCCAAAATGATTAATAACTGTATTGAAAAATTCTTGATGCTTATTCAAAACCAATATATCCATCGGCAGTACAAGAACATCATTTCGAGCAAGCAAACCATTCGATTTTTCTAAAAAAAATAATACAAAACACATTTTATCGATAATTTAGAAAAAAACGTTATTTTTACCAAGGCATAAATCTTTAACAGTTTCTAGCTGCTTTTCTCGTCTTGCTGACAATACCAGTTTTACACCATATTTCGCCAGTGTTACCGCCAAATTCGCTCCAATTCCACTTGAAGCACCAGTTATCCAAACAACCTTACCGCGGAGTGATGCTGTTTCAATTTTTAATGATTGCAATAATTATGCTAGAAATAAATGGTCAAAATATAGTCGCACACTTACAAATTGGATGACCGAATTTCTGCTTGATCGCCAGCTCAATATCAGAATCCAAAAAAGTCCATAGAATTATGCTTACAGCATAATACAGGATGACAAATGCACCAACAAATTCTAAGAAATTCATTCCTATCTATATTCGTAAAAAAGAAAACTATCATATTTGCTGTATCTTCATTCTTAATTAGTAACATATTAAAATTCAGTAATGAAAAACAGAAGTAAAATGTTTTGTAATGAAGTTCACTTACCTTTGGAAAATAAATTTTTGAATATTAACTGGCGCGTGTTAACATGACCAGCGCAAGAATTATCAACACAATAACCGGTTGGGGGAACCGGTACGTTGCCAAAACCGAAAGAAACAACGGACAGCCACAAAATGCAACAATTGGCAAACTTTGCCAGTTAAATTAAATATCTTTATTTTTGACAATGTCAAATGGCACATAAGATTCTTCCAGCTGATCGGTTCGCATTTCTGTCCTGTTCTTACACTGTTTCATTTCGAATGCGTTATCAGCATGTGAAAAGGCGATTGCACTGAAAAATGACAGATATAGACAGATCAATAACCCAGAGTGTGTATGAAAAGTAGGAATATAGTTGCGTACTATTGAACATCTGAATGTTTGACTTGTATTCTAACGCACATGTTCAATTTCCAAGTTTCAAGATGACATAATTTGTTACGAAAACAAAAGCAATTTTAAATATATTCTTTTGTTATATTGATTTTCAATATAATTAAATTAAAGTTAAGGTTTCGTTGAATCGTTTCTATGTAGAATTGTTAAAAAATAGGTTTTTCGCGAAAATTTTTATTTTTATGATTTGCTCTATACTGTGATAAATTCCAACTGCTATTATGTCCGTATAAAAAAAAAAAATTTATTGTCTCCAGGGAAGAATGGCGAATCAGTTATATCAAATTGTAATAATAGTCTATACAATACTTCCGTAGAAATTGAGTAGTTAATTTTTACCATAAAAAAGTCCACATAATCATCATCAACCAACGATCCGTCATAGTTGTGACGCCACATAGAGTAATATCGGCACATTGTCGGAGGCAATCGTCAGCATTTCGCACATCTGCCATGTGACTAAATATACGGTTGGGTACTCTTGACAGCTACTATAGTGTCGAGCACAGCAGTTGCTTTCGAAGCTTTGAGTAGATATATCTGTAAATATATGTTGGGAATGGATCACCTGTGTTTGTTCGTACATAAATATGTGCATGTCAGTTTTTCCTAGAATCGGTGAAATCATAATATACTCATGCTTTTAATAATAAAAAGGCAAATATTTTTCAATTGAGTTAGTTTAGTGCAGTGCAATCAAATTGTATTTCTTGATCTAGTAAAAGAGAAAATAATTGAAGAATCGGAAAAAATACCGATCCGTGATAAATACGGTCCAAATAGTTTCAACTAAATCCATGTGCTAGATCTGGGGCACATTTCGATAAGTAAACGGTGTGTGCACACTATACGATAATTATCGCAATGTTCGATAATATTATAAAATAAATCAATTGTAAAATTTCCTCCTGATAAACACAGCTAATCGAGAAAGAAAATAAATAAAATAAAAATATTCATTTATATATTACAGGTAAATCAAATGGAATTATTTTTTTTTAAATATCCTCACGGTCTTGTTCAGCTACATTCAGAGTTATAGTGTATCTGAAACTCTGTACTATTCGCATAATAAATTATGTACATTTTTGAAAATACTATCATTAGTATTTTGATGATATTGAACATGGAATGAGAAATCACATGACAAATATTTTGATGATAATGAAATAAGTGTTTGTACTTTGTTCAAACACTCGAAAAGGATATTGTTCTTGTTGTAGCTGTACATTTTCGTTCTGTTTTTAATTCTTCATCGTTTTTTTAATTGATATCGTTTCGATAAGTTTGCGTAACATTTTGCCTAGACAACTATTCAATAAAAATAAATATACAAAACAAGCGATTTTACCAAGTTCACACAATGTACACATACCATACTTGTAAAATTATCAAAATGTATTAATTAATTGAAGGAAAGAAAGTGAAATCAATATTTTTAATTTGAACACAAATTTAGGAATCACGAAAGAATAGTTCAATTTTGCTGTCGCATGTTCTTCTCTGCTATTACAAGTATTTTCTTCCATTTATCTAACAAAATTACTTGCAAATATTATTACAAGCAATTTACTATTCATTATTGTACTTTTTGTTTCGAACATTATACAGTATGTATTCGAACATTGACTAGGCAAATACATATTTGCAATTTTTAGATAATCAATACCGAATACTATTGAGTCATCTCAATGTTTAAATAATTGTGAAAAATTGCTAAGTTCAATTATTTTGTTTGTTTGTAGAAACAATTAAATTTAGAAGGATTTTTTTTCTTCGGTCAAATGTAACAGACGATAAGAACATCGTTGGAACTGGTTCTACAATAGTACGGTTGTTTGCTGACAATAAAGTGCATTTGCAGGCTATTCTGTTTAAAATACTGTTTAATAATGATTTTTGCTATGTGAATTCTCTTATTTATTATTAAAAGAATCTGATTTTGTAGAATAAAATATTATGAATTTTTGGTCGTTTTTGCGTAAAGAATATTTGGGCACCTAGAATAAAATGTGGAATGGAATTGTCAAAACCTATTTTTTTATGGTTTTGAAAGAAAAAAAACTCATATTCATTATTCAAATGAAGCTACTTAATCCGCATGGATGAGGTAGACCAGGCTCGTAAAATCTGCTGTGGGTTCATCATTAATAACATAGTAGCGAGAGGTCAGGTATGCCATAAGTCCGAGTTGATTAGATACCATTTGATTTCGATTCAGCAAAAGTAGGCCTATTGAATTGCAGCAATATTTATTCTCATATTTTTGTAATTGCTTTGAAAACTGATTACATTCGATAAAAATATTCAATAACACAAATAATATATGTTAATTGTATAATTGTTTACAATTCTGTTAATTCTTATAATATTTAAGAACGCCTACTAAATAAATTTTTGGACATATTTTAATAAAATTACATTTGTTAATATGCATAGATATTTATTATTATTGTATTAGTTCAATTTCAATATGTAAAATAATATTCAGAGAACTATAATGTACCGAAAAAATTCCTAATCTCGAATTGTTTTAGTAGAAAAATTAATTTTTTTATTATCGTACGCTATATAACAAAGGTTTTTTACTGATTATATATTGGGTTGTCAAGAAAGTAATTTCGTTGTTTCCCAACAGAGGACTTAATTGTATTTTTTCACAACCAACTTCTCACTTAAACCACATAATCATATTTTGACAGCTGACATAGCAAGGTTTGCTTGATTGATTCTGCACAGTAGTTTTTGGTTGATACCCTTTTAAATATGGAAAGTGAAAAACAACATTTTCGGCATATTTTACTTTTTTACTATAAAAATGCTGTTCAAGCAAGAAAGAAATTATCCAATGTGTATGGAGAAGATGTGTTAAGTGAGCGTCAGTGCCAAAACTGGTTTGTAAAATTTCGATCCGGCAATTTTGATCTCGAAGATGCACCACGTTCTGGAAGGCCAGTTGCAGGTGATGAAGACACAATAAAGGCATTAATTGATGCAAACCGGCGAATAACAACTCGTGAGATCGCTGAGATATTAAATTCATCGAATTAGACAGTTCATGATCATTTGAAACGGATAGGTTTAATCTCAAAGCTTGACATATGGGTTCCTCATCTTCTTACGGGGAAAAATTTGTACCGTCGCATTGACGTTTGTGATTTGCTTCTCAAACGCCAAGAAAATGATCGATTTTTGAAGCGTATCATCACTGGGGACGAGAAATGGGTTATCTACAACAATGTTAAGCGCAAAAGATCCTGGAGTAGAAAAGATGAACCGGTTCAAAGCACTTCGAAAGCCAATATTCATCAAAAAACTGTTATGCTATCTGTTTGGTTGAATTTCGAAGAAATAGTTTATTTTGAGCTTCTACCGAGCAACACAACGATGAATTCTGAAGTGTACTGTCATCAATTGGACAAATTGAATGATTCACTTAAAGAAAAAAGGCCAGAATTGGTTAATAGGAAAGGTATAGTGTTCTAACAGGATGATGCGAAACCACATACAAGTTTGACCACTCGGCAAAAGCTTTTAGAACTTAGATGGGATATACTGCCACACCCACCATACTCTCCAGACCTAGCATTTTCCGATTATCATTTGTTCAGGTCTGTAAAATATTTTAGACGGTAAAACGGTTAATTCAAATGAGGAGGTCAAAAATCACTTCGATCAGCTTTTTGCCAGCAAAGAACAAAAATTTTATGAGGATGGAATCATGCTACTGCCGGAAAATAAAATATTAATTCACTATTCTTATAGTGAATTAATATTTTATTCAATTAAATATTGTCCAGTCTGATCCAAGGATATTGGATCAGACTGGACAATATTTAATTGAATAAAATATTAATTCACTATAAGAAAATTGTCTTTCATTTTTATTTTTAAAAATACGAAATTACTTTCTTGACAACCCAGTAGTATTTTTAATACATTTGTGAAATGTAAATATAAAAAATCAAGACATTTACTATTTAATTTCTTTAATAATAATATAATTAAATAAAATGCGCAAAATTTTACCACTACACACCCCCTTCCCCACCGCTCAAAACAAAGTCGTCGAATATGAGAACATTCATTATAACGAGGTGTTTTAAAGAAACTTTGGTGTTTAACTAATTGAAGAATACATATCATTTTAAATTTAGTAGAAAAATATATATGTTATTATGTATAAAATATTACGAAATAAATTAATAGATTAAAATTTTAAAGGTGTTTTACGTATTACCTAATACATTTTTTTTTAATTGGTGGTCATAATTATTTTTGTTACGTTAATGGCTGTTAAAGGTAATTATAGTAATATATCAAAAAGTTTTTGTTTCTTTTTACCTATTTTTTCAATATTTTTGAACCGATATTATTCAAATATTTCTAATAATACAATGAATTGGATTTACTTCGATTTTTTTTGTAAGTCGAGTAGCCTCGACAAAAAGAGTATAATTTATGGCTTATAAATACAAGAAATCTTTTATGAAAATGATAAGATAACAGAATATGTAGGTTTTTCCAAGCAATGTGTGCACTATAATAAAATTATAAATTGAATTTAATTTTAATCCATGTACGGTCGATTGTGCAAGATTGTGCAAATAATCTTATCGCCTATATGATATGCATATATGCAAATGCATACAAATTACTATAAGTAACTCTTATTAGCAACATAACAAAAGATTTTAATGTCGTTAACCATTTTTCTTAAAGATATTCATTCATAACTAGCTGTGGTCGTTGGCTTTTAGTCAAAGTCTGAAGAGTTATTAATCTTGTTTTCTTTTCGAATCTTAATTAATGTTCTTTTATATGATTTAATGCGATACGAGTATATGCAAGAACAATACACCTTATCAAAAATATGTTTATTATTACGAAAATTTTAAGAAAGCTGGCTTTTTCCAAAGAAACAAAAGCAATAAAAATTAATAATGAATAGTTATCAAAAAAATATGTATTACTTCATATGTGTATGTTGATACAATATAAAAGCGACTGTTTTATAAAAAAAATAAAAATCTATTTAAGTCAACTGACAAATGGTTGTTCTGAACACAAAAAAATAAACATTTTTATCTCAGTAATACCATAGAAGATAGGCGATATATAGTATCAGCTGTCGTATAGTCAGTCAGTGAGCAATTAATTCTAATTGAACTGTTTGACAAAACAATTGAAGGAATATAAAAATAAAAATTATTTAACATTGAGAAACATTTATTTCTAATCAAAACCAAAACATTCACGGATGATTAGTAACCATTAAGTTGAACACGCATAGAAACTCCAAAGTATATACTTACTCGTATACACTACAGGCAAAAAGTATGTGAGCACCTTAACTTCCCCATTGAAAGTTACATATATAAAAGTTGAAAATTAAGATGAACAATTAACATTAATTTTGATATTAAATATAATAATCATTATCAAATTAAAAATACAATTTAAAAAATGTACAAATTGTTTTTTTGTTTTTTTTTTCTGTTGAAAATATTTATTGGGTGTAAAGGAAAGTTCCGTCGTTTTGTTTTAAAGAAAAAACTAAATTTTTTTCATTTTTTATTCAAAAATTTATCTACAATATAATTTCTTTTATATCAACTTCTCACTTAAGCCACTTAATCATATGTATTTTGACAGCTGATATAGAAAGGTTTGCTTGTATTTTATTCGATTGATTCTGCACAGTAGTTTTTGGTTGATACACTTTTAAATATGGAAAATGAAAAGCAGAATTTTCGAGATATTTTACTTTTTTACATAGAAAAGATAAAAATGCTGTTCAAGCAAGAAAGAAATTATCCGATGTGTATGAAGAAGATGTGTTAAGTGAGCGCCAGTGCCAAAACTGGTTTGCAAAATTTCGATCCGGCAATTTTGATTTCGAAGATGCACCACGTTCTGGAAGGCCATTTGCAGCTGATGAAGACACAATAAAGGCATTAATTGATGCAAACTATCGAATAACAACTCGTGAGATCGCTGAGAGATTAAATTTATTGAATACTAGGTTTAATCTCAAAGCTCGACATATGGGTTCCTCATCTTCTTACGAAAAAAATTTGTGCCGTCACATTGACGTATGTGATTTGCTACTCAAACGCCAATAAAATGATCCATTTTTGAAGCATATCATCACTGGGGACGAGATATGGGTTGTCTAGAACAATGTTAAGCGCAAAAGTTCCTGGAATAGAAAAAGTGAGCCGGCTCAAAGCACTTCGAAAACCAATATTCATAAAAAAACAGTTATGCTATCTGTTTGGTGGGGTTTCAAAGAAATCGTTTATTTAGAGGTTATACCGAGCAACACAACAATCAATTCTGAAGTATACTGTCATCAGTTGGACAAATTGAATGATTCACTTAAAGAAAAAAAGCTGAATAAATAAACTATTGGGTTGTTCGGAAAGTAATTTCGTAATGAAACGAAATTACTTTCTTGACAACGCAATAGTTAGATCTGTCTGCCAGCTTTCTGGCAGCTTATCCAACCCCCTGGAAAAGAAGTCCTCGTTTTTGGACGCAAAATATTCTTCCACTGTCATTTGGACACCCTCACAATTTATCCACATATATTCATTTCCATCAAGAAAGTTTTGCAGCGTTCTGAATAGATGATAGTCAGATGGTGCAATATCTGGAGAATATGCTGGCTAAGGTAGAACCCAACTCTGCAATTTTTTGTACGGTTTTTCTTGCCACGTGCGGTCTAGCGTTGTCATGGTAAAGAATTACACCCTTTCTGTTGGCCAAATATGGACGTTTACGTTGAATTTCTTTATTCTCAAAACATCAAGCTGCGAACAGTGACGACCAGCATCGACCGTATAATTTTCTTTCAGCAACACAGAGTGGACAATACCCTCCGATCCCACCAACAACACAACATAACTTTCTTTTGATGCACGCCAGTTTTGCATGTGGTCGGTGGTGTCTTCCCTTTGTAAACATATGCGCTTTTACTTACCACATGTTTATACACTAACCACTTTTCACCACCAGTCACCAAGCGGTCCAAAAACGGTTCCCTTTTGTGACGAGCAAGATTTGAAGAACATACTGAAATTCGATCCATTAAAGTTTTTTCGCTTAATTCGTGTGGCACCCAAACAGAGAGTTTGGACACAAAACCAAGCCTTTTAATGTGCTCTAAAGCAGTAGTCTGATGAATTCCAAGCTTGAAGGCCACGTAGCACATTGCCTTTGGCATCTGATGGCCTTCCTGATCTGGGTTCATCTTTCAAAGAAAAATCCCCCGAACGAAATTTCGCAAACCATCTCTAGCATGTTCGAGCTGTTACTGCGTCTTCTCCAAACACGCCACGCAAGTTTTTTGTTTGCCTTACAATGTCTTTTCTTCACACATGTTGACTGTTTTTACAAGTTTAAAAAAAACTGACAAAAATACGAACAAATGTGTACAAACCATCAATCATACAGTAATATAACGGTTTAAATCGAATCAGAATTCTCGCTAAGAATTGACAACGCATACACAAACGACATAACTTCCCCTTACACACAATACTTTCACACTATACGATTTCAGGCATTTGTACGACCACTTTTTTTATTGTATCCTTTGAAAAAAGGGTTCCAGCATTGTTAAAGAATTGGACAGTGCTCCCGCACTTTTCTGTCCAGCTCACCCCATAAACTTTCTATTGGGTTCAGGTCGGGTGATTGTTGGGATCATGTCATATTTTCCAACATGTCTACTTGCTTTTACCAGGTGTATAAGCTTAAATCCACTGTTTTAGTCAAAAAAACACATGTTTTTTTTCATAGAAAGCAAAAACAAATTTATTCAAAGTACTCGCCCTCGCTAGATACACATTTTTCTCATCTCTCGGGCAATTTGTGGATACCACGCTCTTTCGAGGCAAACCCCTTATCAAGCCATTTTTGGACGGCTTCGTAAGAATCGAAGTGCTGCTCAGCGAGCGCGTGGCCCATCAACGAAAACAGATGGTAGTCGGAAGGGGCCAGGTCTGGTGAATAAGCGAGGTGAGGTAGCACCTCCTAGTTGAGTGTCTCCAAGTAGTTTCGGACCATTTTTGATGTGTGTGATGGTGCGTTGTCGTGGAGGAAAATCAGCTTGTCATGTCTTTGTTGATAATCCGTCCTTTTTTCACACAGAGCACGGTGCAATTTGATCAGTTGTTGGTGCTAGCGGTGGGCATTGACAGTTTCACCATGTTTCAACATCTCATAGTAGACGATACCCTGCTGATCCCACCAAACGCACAGCATCGTCTTCCGTCCGAAGCGATTTGGTCTTGCGGAAGATGTTGATGGTTAACCGGGATGAACCCACGATTTCTTGCGTTGAGGATTCTCGAAATATATCCACTTTTCATCGCCTGTCACAATCCGATGAAGGAACGCCTTTCTTTTTTGTCTGGCGAGCAAGATTGCGCATGTGTTTTGGCGTCGCTCCATTTGCCTATCGTTCAATTCATGCGGCATCCATTTTCCGATCTTTTCAATCTTCCCCATGGCACGCAGACACATGGAAATAGGTGGTTGAGTAACACCCAATTGCTCCGCGATCATAATTTTTGCGATTGGGTATCGTCTTCGTCCAAGACAGCCTGCAATTGATGTTCCTCAACCTTCCTAGGCCGATTTTCACACTTCTTGTCCCACAAGTCAAAATTGCCGTTTTTAAACCGACGATACCAATCTCGGCGCGTTGTTTCCGATAAAGTACTGTCACCATAGGCCTCCAAAAGCATTCGCTGCGATTCGGCAGCCGATTTCTTCAAATTGAAGCAGAAAAGTAGAGCTTTCCGCATATGCTTTTTTTCTGGCACAAAACTAGGGCTGATTACCAAAGGAAAAATGTATGTTGTTGTACGAAATTGCTGACAATATGCACTGATTAATGTTGACAGATGTGAAACTCATAAAAAAAAGTATGGCATGCCGATAGTACCTTAATACGCTTACTCACGCCATCTATGACCAAACAGCTGATTTAAGCTTATACACATTTCGTAGAAAATCTCAATATTATTTTGAGCTATGTTTAGTATCGTTATCTTACTCCATAACGAATCCTTCTCCACTTAACCAAAGTCTTTATGGAAGAGTGTTGATAGGTAAAATATTTTTATACTGCTCTCCTTTAAAAATTCCTTCAATCTTTCACCAAGTCCCCATAGTTCATTCGCAGAGCAGCAACTCCAAATCGAAATCTTTATGGTTGGCACCATAGTTTCCGGCAGATTATTTCTCCGGCACTACAACGTACGTTAATTATTCTTTTAGACCCAAAGATCTGGAACTTTAACTCATTCGACCAGATTACATTTTTAATGGGACCAGAGAGTCAACAGTAGTCCATTTTTAATGGAATAATACCCAATTTATTAGTTGTTGTTTTCTTTTTTTTTCGAAAGGGTAGTGATGGTTTTTTCACTGCAATGCTCTTAAATAACCCAGCAGCTCTCAATTGCCTTTTCACCGTTATTAGAGATACTGATTTTTCTAGTGCTGTTTATCTCGAATTCTTATTATTAGGATACTCGCTTAAACTAGTTTTTTTAGACCTTTCAGACCATGGTAAACTTCGACCACTTCCCGTCTGATTATACGAAATTGTATGAACGCAAAACTCTTGATATTTTATATTTATCCGCCTATAAAACGGTTGGATTTACTTTCGTTAAATAAATTTAATAATAGCAAACTGAACTTTAATATAAAATTAACGAATATTAAGAAAGGAAGAATTAAATTAATATTTTTCGATCTTTTTAATGTTAAATATTAAATACGAAAGAATTAAATTAATATTTTTCGATCCAAAGACGACAATGTTTATGCATACTAAGAAACTAAAAAAGCTTCGGGATTTCCCGAAAAAGCATCATACAAATTGAAAAAAATTGTCTCACCTGCTACAAACAATGGGGCGAGGCAATAACTTTATAATTGTACTTAACCTGTTATGACAAAAAAAAGAGAGACATTCCTAGAAATTACAACCCCATTGCTCAATAGTTTTTGAACTTAAATAAATATTTAAACTTAAATAACGAAAGCTTTCGATTTATTAAGATTTTAACGAAACATTTCTCGAAAATATGTTGTACTCAAGGTCGTAGCATAATTTGTGACTGCAGTGTTTGTATGTACATACGAGTACTTACACATTGAACACTACACGAATAAATACTATTAAAAAATATTGACGGAGAAAAACCCAATTTACTTTTAAAAAAAATAATATTGGAAATTTTATTGTATAATCCAATTGGAAGAAATAACACTACAAGTTAATTGTTTCTTAAATTTATGCGACATTCTCATTTAAAAATATTGGAAACAAATAGAAAAAATATAATAAAATTTATTTTATAGTTTGTTATTTGTTTTCAATTTTCTGTGAAACAATTTGCTCCAGCATTACTCCAGATAAAAAAATATTAAAATGAAATACGTTTTTTGAATACCAAAATTAATAGAAAGTTTAAGAAATTTTCTCATTAAATAGAAAAAAATTTAGAATAATCAAAAAAATAACAGAAACCACCATTTAAATGCCAATGAAAATGAAATAAATTCCATAATACTGTGGGTAAATAAAAAATCTCACCACTGTTAAATATTTAATTAATAATTAAATACAGAAGTACGTTAATAATAATTATTTCCTGTTGAACTAAAAATCATTGGGCAAAACCCATTACGCACGAGTTCAATTGTGAATTTGTACAAATAATTCTTATTCCATTCCTAATTTAATCCCCAGTCCCGGTTGTAATGATAAGAATTTTCAATTGATTTCTGCAATATGCAATTTAGAATGGAAAATTGTTTATTAAACAATGGAATTTAATCAAAACTGCTTGGCCACTGATACCAGTGCGCAACCTGATATGAACTGCTGCGCTGACGGAAGGGAAAGCTAACAGCACTGCTGCGCTGACGCAGATGATACTGCAGTAAATAATTCATTGAGTGTGCGTGTTCTCTTGCATTTTAAAGTGTACACTTTATTTTGGTTAGAATGAAGACAATATAACATATGTAGACCCATTTTTTAAATTATTGACAATTTTTATGGTACATTTGCATATTGTACGAAAAAAATTACAAAAGAAAATTAGTTTATTAAATAATTTGCTTATCCTGTATAAATGTTTAGTGGAGAAAATTGGACACTATCGTTGCTAGAGAAGAGATTCTCAAAATAATAATAAGGTTGAGTGGATGAAATTTTAAATCTATCCAAATAAAGTGTTTATTGTTAATATTAAGGTGTTCGGAAAGTAATTTCGTTTCATTACGAAATTACTTTCCGAACAACCCAATAGTTTATTTATTCAGCTTTTTTCTTTAAGTGAATCATTCAATTTGTCCAACTGATGATAGTACACTTCAGAATTAATAGTTGTGTTGCTCGGTATAAGCTCAAAATAAACGATTTCTTTGAAATCCCACCAAACAGATAACATAACCTTTTTTTGATGAATATTGACTTTCGAAGTGCTTTGAGCCGGTTCATCTTTTCTACTCCAGGATCTTTTGCGCTTAACATTGTTGTAGACAACCCATTTCTCGTCCCCAGTGATGATACGCATAAAAAATGGATCATTTACTTGTCGTTTGAGAAGCAAATCACAAACGTCAATGCGACGGCACAAATTTTTTCCGGTATGAAGATGAGGAAGCCATATGTCGAGCTTGGAAATTAAACCTAGCCGTTTCAAATAATTATGAATGGTCGTATTCGATCAATTTAGTCTTTCAGCGATCTAACGGGTTGCTATTCGCCAGTTTGCATCAATTAATGCCTTTATTGTGTCTTCATCAGCTTCAAATGGCCTTCAAAATTGCCGGATCAAAATTTTGCAAACCAGTTTTGGCACTGGCGCTCACTTAACACATCTTCTTCATACACATCGGATAATTTCTTTCTTGCTTGAACAGCATTTTTATCTTTTCTATAGTAAAAAAGTAAAATATGTCGAAAAAGCTCTTTTTCACTTTCCATATTTAAAAGGGTATCAACCAAAAACTACTATGCAGAATCAATCGAATTTTTTCACAAGCAAGCCTTGCTAGGTTAGCTGTCAAAATACATATGATTATGCGGCTTAAGTATGAAGTAGGTTGCGAAAAAATTCAATTAAGTCCTCTATTGGGAAACTATGAAATTACTTTCTTGACAACCCAATAAATTATTTCTGGACGGAAAAGGATTTTCTCATAGTGCTCATACTCATGCACATAAATAATAATTAAACAGTTGATATATTTCTACGGACTACAGAGTCTGTTTTTATGAGCATCTTAACCGTATGGACACAATCGTTCGCGTTGCCCTACAACAGAGGTTCCCAAACTTTTTTGTGTCGCAGACCCCTTGCCATGTTTTTCGGTTTTTGGAAGACCCACTACTTACCTGATATTGATTTTTTGTAAATTTTTAACTGTAGTGAAGTTTAATGTTAAAAACTTAAAGTAAAAACACATGTTAAGTTTTATACATTTATTAATTGAATTTAAATTAAAACTACTCAAAATAAAATTTTGTATCAGTTATATAAAATAAACGTAACATAAAATAAACATAAAATAAACTAAGCAATAAGTAAATGTTTTTAGTGGGAAGGATGAACCTGATGCTTTGATAATAAATTATCAACATTTGGCGTCAATTTTGTAAGGTTTAATCTTAAATCTCCTCGGCTAATGATGTCCAGTCTGTTTCTTTTTTTCGTTAGGAGATTGGTAACAGCGCTGAACCCCCTTTCCACTAGGTATGACGATGGAAAGGAAATTAAAAATTTTCTCGCTATATTCCATAATACGTGGAAGTGCTGAAAAAACATATAAGTAACGGGTATGTTTTTTTGCAGCCAGAAGTTCTGATATCTGTGCTTAAACTGAACCTTAAGTTCTTCGTTTGTACTTAATTCAGTCAGTTCCTCTTGTATTATGACATTCGTTTCTTCTATGTCAACATATGGGTTAATTATCCACGGTGGTATTACCATAGTGAGAACATCCTCAAACCTAGTTTAAAAATCTGAATAGAGGGCATTTAAATGTCGAACGTAGGTTGAAACGTCGTCTTCCTGGCAGTTTGTCTGTGACAAATTGGGGAACTGGGAAAATTCGCCCCGTCCAATATTTTGCTTCATTAGTTCAACTCTGGCAAGAAAAGCTGATAAGATGGACTTTGATTTAATCAAATTTAGACTGTCGCCTTGTAACTGCAAATTAACCATATTAAATTTTGTAAACAAATCTGTTAAATAGGCGATGTCTGTTTTCCACTTCATTAAATTGTCTTTTAAAATTTTATCTTTAGTATCCAGAAATTCTAAAATAGTTTCAAAAAGGGCAAAAAATCTTGTCAAACATAAGCCTTTCGACAGCCAGCGTACTTCAGTGTGAAGGAGTAATTAATGAAAGTGTTCGTCATTTTCTTCACACAACTGGCAAATTCAACGCGTCAAATTGAAGAGATTCATGCAATCTAACAGTCAAATTTTTAGCAACTAAATGTTGTCGATGGATGACGCAATGTAAACATTTTGTTTTAAATAGCTTATAAATCCACGATAACATCCAACCATGGCAGGTGCTCCATCTGTAGCTACTGATATTATATTTGATAAAGGGATAGCTTTTTCAATGAAGTAATCCTTCAAAACATGAAATATTGGTTCACCTTTAGTGTCGGTTGTCAAAGTTCTTGCGAAGAACAGTTCTTCGTAGATTTCTTGATTCATAATAAAACGAACATATGCCAATAATAATGCTTCATTACCAGGTAAAGTTCACTCGTCCAGTTGTAAAGAGAAATGAGTCGTTTGCAAATAATTACACAAGAAGCTTTCAATATCAGAACTCATTTTATCAATACGTATTTTCTTAGCACTTATATTTTTAAATATTTTTTAAAATAGTAAATATATTTTTAAATATTTTCTTAGCACTTTCCTTTTCAAGATTTAGGAAACGAATAAACGTATTTGTCTCAAATTCGTATTTATAGAGTGACGAATTGAACAAGTCAGTGCAAGTTCGCGAAGCTGTGAGACAAAAATTGACAAGAATTTTTACTGCGCGTATGCTTGTAGCAAGATGATACTGGTATATCATTATGTGCAGGTTTTTACAAGTTTAAAATGTATTGCGACCACAAAGCGAATGCCTTCATCCTACAACTTACACTATTTTATAAACATATATAATAAATTTTTTACTTCATAGGTACTTTTATAAATAATGTATATGTCTTTATATTATAAGATAGTATAATGTAAGTAAATAGGTACTATCAGTGTATGTTGAAATCCACTATCGTGGACCCCAAATTTTTTTTCACTGACGTACACCCCTTGCAGGTTGTCATAGACCCCTGGAGGTCGATATATACCACTTTGGGGATCACTGCCCTACAAGAAAAAGTCCAACGGTGCCAAAACACACGATGTCGGAGGTTGTAGTTTGCTGAACAGTGTGTTTATTTCAGTATTAAATGATTTACTTAACATAAAATTCTAATTTATCCCTATATCTCTGAAGGTGGAGTAATGTATACAGTGTCTTAGTACACTAAAATCACGTAGGCTTAGTGTTAAAAATTATTCTTTTTCTTAATAACGATAAAGTTGAATTGTGTACTTCAACTCGTAAATTTTCAAATGTATTAAGTTACCAGAGGAGTTGATGTTCGTATTGGCAATAATATCAATAAATAAAAATAGTTTTCATACAATTGGCATCACCAGTACTCGAAAATATGCGTCCCGGGAGCTTTTCGCACGACAAAACCAAAATTTTACGTGTCATGCGGCTTGTGGGCCCGTCTTGTTGAAATCACTTATGATCTAAATTAAAATATTTAATTTCAGGCTAAAAAAAGCAGCTACCTGTGGGTTTACAGAACCCCTCTATATACGGCAATTAGCTTATTGACGTATTCATCAACCGGGAACTGAGCCTCATCACTCAAGAAATTATCTTCTCATTTTCATTCGGTTACGTAAAAATCACCAATTTTGAAAAAGTTTTTACAATTTTAACGCATTGCCATATTGTATTATGAATTTTGTTAAACAATCCATAATGTAATATGGTAAATTTTAAACTAAACAAATATGGCATCTATCAAATAATAGTACTGTACTTTCCAAACCACAAAATGGATATATTATGAAAATAGTATTTCTTTATAAATATTTGAATTATTTTTTAATTAACTTTCATTATTTGTATTTATTATACTTAATAAAGGTCACGTTAATATTATCATTAATATCTTATTTTTCTGTATATTTTTTTTATGTTTAAATGCTAAGTCATCCGCATAAAAACTTTTTTTGTGTTAAAATTTTTAATCTTTTAAGTTGTATTTACAATTTTCTGTATCATAAAGTATGCAAATTTATAATTTTTACGATAACAATTCTTATCATTAAAGAAATTTTATATATTCATTTCATTAAATAAAATTTTTTTCCAATTCAAATGAAAATTCATGGAAAAAAAACAACTATTTACATTTGGTTGTTTGGATATAAGATTTCTTAGCCATAAAACTTGGGCCACATTTTAGCTATTTTGGCAACATCAAATTTCATAATCGATGTTGGTCTATTATTTATTAACATTTTCCAATGGAATTTTTTATTATAATTGTAGTTATTTAATAAATATTTTTCATGATTTATTATAATTTATTCTTGTCCTTCATTTAAAATGTATTTTTTTAAATACATAATAAAATAAAAGATCAGTTCAAGTCCCGCATAAATACTATTTACGAGTATAATAAATAACTTTTATTTTCCCAAAAATTCTCTTCATAATCGTTTAAAACAAGTTATACGAGGTCTGTTCAAAAATTATCGCGAATTTTGAATTTCTGAAGGTTATGTATATTCGATTTTCGATTTTTTGTGGCGTTATGTTATGTTGGTACTCATGTCTCTCATTTATGCCGACAAGTTCGGCCATTTTGAATATTCAGTTAATTTTTGACAGCTGCTTTGCTTGCACGTGTTTTGGCTCATCTTCGATATTTGCCCATTTTCGACCAAAACCAGCATCGCATTAACATTGCTAGCTGTTGGACTCTGTCCGCGACGACCCAAATTTGCACCAGAGGGTCATAACTGGTGACGAATCATGGGTCTCTAGTTATGACGTGGAAACCAAAGCTCAATCATCCCAGTAGAAGCTGCCGTATGAGCCAAGACCGAAGAAAGCGCGCCAAGTTCGGTCGAATGTGAAGGTTTTGCTTATAGTTTTCTTTGATTGCAGGGGCGTGGTGCATCATGAGTTCTTGCCACAGGGTAGAACGGTCAATTAGGAATATTACCTAATAAACATTGATAAAGTGAAGAAAATAGTATTGGCCAATCGTCGAATCACCGTTAGAGAAGTTGCTGAGGACTTAAACATATCGATTGGCTCGTGCCATTTGATTTTTACCAATGATTTGAGCGTGAGACGGGTTGCCGCGAAATTCGTACCAAAATTGCTCAATTTCGACCAAAAACAGCAGCGCATTAACATTGTTAAGGAGCTGTTGGACTCTGTCCGAGACGACCCAAATTTGCTCCAGAGGCTTATAACTGGTGACGAATCATGGGTTAATCATCCCAATGGAAGCTGCCGCACGAGCCAAGACCGAAATAAACGCGCCAAGTTCGGTCGAATGTGAAGGTTTTGCTTATAGTTTTCTTTGATTGCAGGGGCGTGGTGCATTATGAGTTCTTGCCACAGGGTAGAACGGTCAATTAGGAATATTACCTGTAAGTTATGCGCAGGTTGCGCGAAGCAATCCGCCAGAAACGTCTGGATTTGTGGAGAACAAAAATTGGCTTTTGCCATTTTTGGCCAAAAACAACACACTAATAATGCCGCAGCCACCGTATTCCCCAGATCTGCCCCCTGTGAATTTTTCTTGTTCCCAAAACTGAATAGCCCCATGAAAGGACGATGCTACGCTACGATTGAGGAGATAAAGACGGCATCGAAGGAGTGGCTGAACAAGATCACAAAAAATGATTTTTTGAAGTGCTTCGAGGATTGGAAAAAACGTTGGCACAAGTGTATAATATCTGGTGGGGATTACTTTGAAGGGGACAAAATAGATATTCATGAATAAATAAATTATTTTTGAAAAAAAACACAAAATTGCGATACTTTTTGAACAGACCTCGTATTCACGACCTGCTCAATTTTCCACCTACCACCTTCTTTCACAGCCGGAATGGAAACCGTGGATAAGACAAGAGTTAAGGGTGTACACATATGTACGTCACTCAGTAGGTACCGAAACACAACTATCAATCTATTGAGCTATAGGAACTTTTTCTAGAATTGTTGGATGGTCCCGATTATTTTTTTGTTTAAGCGTTTACAGATGCAGAGGCTGATGGCGATATCAAAATACACCCCTTGAACAATGCAATGAAATTCTTCGATCTAAAAGCTCTCCGTTCCATAGTGAGCCGTGGGTAATTAGAACGGCAATTAATAACAACTTAGCCAATTTTACTGAGCGTCTGTCAGACTTCAAAGCTTTTCGTGGATCATCAAATGTCCAGTGCTCTATGAAATGCGTCGCAATTTATTCAACAATAGAAACTTCGGGATGCGTTGGCTTCCCGATCATGTTGCCAGCCTGGGCAATGAGTGGCTGATAGTTTGATGGAAGACGTTATCCATGGTTTTGTGCTCACTGAAATCCCTAACTTAGCCCACTTGCTATCAGAAAGACACTTAACATCATAAGCCATGCTTAGTCAAAAAGATTGGACCAATGTTGGAAGTATTATGTTTACACATTGGCTAAACGTTGAAGTCATTCTGAAATTGTGGGCAAGAAAACTTCTTTTGAATAGGACTCATTCCATTGTAGAGCTCCGAGTCCCAAACATTCATTTAAAAAAAAAATTCTTATAAAACGATAACGGCCCGTTCACCTTCTTGAACCATAAAAATAAGTTCGACAGAATAGAAGACAAACAATATAGTTAGGGAAGCTGGCGTTGTCAGCTTCCCTAAAGGCGATAGCTACTTGAAGGGAAAAGCGAGAAGTTGTTAAAATTTATAGAATACAAAAAAATGAAAAGTGGGCTTGGTTCTAAGAGCACCATAATAAAAAGACAAAGAAATTCTAGATTTATGATTGAAAATTTAAGCCCAGAATTTCGGAATGCCTATTGATGTTTGGACAATGTGTGGAAAGAAGTCTGAGTGCCTGCAAATCCCCAAAGGTATGGCAAGTTCAGAATTCCTAGAAACAATTCATACCCCAAAGGTATGGCAAGTTCAGATTTGTCACGAAATTTACCATAATTCCGATATCTAATTCATAATTATGTATGCATCTTTCTCGTTATCTTAGTTATTAGATTTAAGTATTTATTGTATGAGTGTCAATCACAGTTTAGTACTGGAGATAACTAGGCAAACATTTTTTTTATCTCAGATTTTATTGAAATTATCGTTTATTATATAAGTAAAAAATTAAAAATAATATTTTTATTTCAAAATGGTTAATATTAGAATATTTTTAATTTCAGTATATTAAAAAGAAAATCTACACAAAATGGAATCAACCAATTTGAAAAAAAATTTGGGGAAAAATCCAAAGGAAACAACAAATCCCTTGTCATCACTTTTCTTCTGGTAAGAAATAGTAAATATAAGATTTTGAATTTTTTTACTATCAACTATAGACAAGAAATAGCTACAACAAAATACCGACGACATCGTGGGCAATATTTAGAACGGGAGCCAGGTCGTGTGTGCACATTGACTAAAATCACGTTTCTTGCTTTGATAAATAATTTTAAAGTAGAATAAAATTTTTGTATATGAAAATATTGCCCACGAAAACAATGTCCTTTTTAATAATACTACCATTTTAATATATGCAAAAATATGTTAATCAAATACACTTATGGTATTCTGTGTTATAATAAAACACTTTGAATTTTCTGATCTTGTCCCGTAATTTTTACAAACATCAGAGAAATCGTGGCAAGAATTTAGTGGCTTAGAAATATAAAAATCAGTTGGTAGAAATAGAAGCATTTGTGACATAGATACTAACGAAAAGACAAACTAGTATACATACTCAATGCAATTTCACTCTTACAATGGTAGTCATGCACACCTATGACTGTGGGTTCAAATCCCACTCAGGCATGGTCCTATGCTTATTTCCAAAATCCATTTCACTTCCCAATCTACTTTAATTTCCTTATCTCGTTATCCTTTGTCTTTAAATGGCCTTTAGTCTCAAGGCGCTTAGAATATACCATACATTTCAGTACTAATGTTAATCCCGCTTCACACGACGCTATTTTCCGTACTGCTTTTCTTGCTTCCTACCGTGCTCACTGCGATGCTATAAATTACGTCACTGCTTGCTGCGCTTGTCACGTAGGCTACATGAGCAAATGACACAAACCTTTGTTTACGTACATATATGTGTAAGTTTTTTTTTTTGGTAGAGTAAGGTAGAAATGATTAAAAGACAAAGTGTGGGACTTTTAACCCACTAAAACCATTATACTTGGTCACATTTACATATTTGCTCACGGAACCGCCGTCAGGCATTAATTCGTGGGACAGAAATTGATCGAAATCACAACTCTGGTGATGTCTTACTACCGTTTGATTTCACGCTCATCCCAAGGACTTCGACAACCTTCCAAGTGGTCCTCGAGCGCAACATCAGGTCCACAACATTCTCCGCATTAAATCGAATGAAGTAAAAGAAGACGTGCCCCACGCTCTCAACAATCCCGTCACAAGAAAGGGCACATTGGACAAGAATATGTACTAGTATGTACGTTGGAAATCTAACTTTAAAAAAAGCATCTTGTGAAGCCAATACCAATTAAAACTATCACAAAATCAAGCACCACAACTAGCCTGAAAAGTAGTAGCGAATGTAGAAAGAAAATAACTAAGAAAAGTAGCGTCCTGTACAGACGGTATTGCGATTATACAAACAAACAAACAGGCGTTGTGATTATAAGAAATCGATCACGGTATTCTAATGATATTTTTGTGTTGATTTTGGTTGATTTCATTGATTGAAAAAATTAGTCGAACTTTTGTGCATTCTCCCAAGATTATGAAGGATTTAAAATGTCGACAGTCCGACTGCATGCAGTTTTTAGTTACAGTCGATATTGTGTTTCTACAATTACTTGGCAATGATCGTAACTATACGTATGTACGAAGGAAAAAAAACCGCAATCACATTATTATCTGTGATATCAGAATATACTCGTAAAACGAGCTGAACTTTTTCAGACAAATACCCTTCGAGTGGAGTTGATTTTTGTCGATCAATATACATATTAATGTATATGATATAAAGATCCAGAAAATTATACAATATCAACACAATAGCTGGAGCAGACGCACAAGTACAGGTGGGCGAAGAGAAATCATCAAATTATTTTTTTTACAAAATTACATTACACATAATCCAAAACATGCTTTCCTATAACTCAAACCTTTACGGCAATGCTTTTATGGGCGATATTTTCATATACATACATTTTGTTCTTTTTTGAAACTTTTTATATTATTATTACTCAATGCGTTGACAATAAAAACATACAACCTAATATAAAACAGTGACGGCGAGAAACAAAAGCTCAGGCCGGACAAATTGTTTGGCTTCGTTTCGACATATACGAGGTCTGTTCAAAAAATATCCCGAATTTTGAATTTCCGGGGGTTACGTATATTCGATTTTCGATTTTTTGTGCCGTTATGTTGGTACTTATGTCTCTCACTTATGCCGACAAGTTCGGCCATTTTGAATATTCAGTTAATTTTTGACCGCTGCTTTGCTGGCACGTGTTTTGGTTCGTCTTCGATTTTTGCCTATTCCAAAATTTAAAAAAACAAAATTAATTACACGGACGCATTCCGACTGTTGACTGCGGCATATGGCGAAGCTACCTTAGACCGAAGTAACGTTTATCGGTGGTACAAAATGTTCTCAGAGGGCTGAGAAGATGTGAACGACGAAAAGCGTGCTGGACGCCCGAGTACGTCAACAACAGAAACATTGATAAAGTGAAGAAAATAGTATTGGCCAATCGTCGAATCACCGTTAGAGAAGTTGCTAAGGACTTAAACATATCGATTGGCTCGTGCCATTTGATTTTTACCAATGATTTGAGCGTGAGACGGGTTGCCGCGAAATTCGTACCAAAATTGCTCAATTTCGACCAAAAACAGCAGCGCATTAACATTGTTAAGGAGCTGTTGGACTCTGTCCGCGACGACCCAAATTTGCTCCAGAGGCTTATAACTGGTGACGAATCATGGGTCAATCATCCCAATGGAAGCTGCCGCACGAGCCAAGACCGAAATAAGCGCGCCAAGTTCGGTCGAAAGTGAAGGTTTTGCTTACAGTTTTCTTCGATTGCAAGGGCATGGTGCATCACGAGTTCTTGCCACAGGGTCGATCTGTCAATCAGAAATATTACCTGTAAGTTATGCACAAGTTGCGTGAAGCAATCCGTCAGGAACGCCCGGATTTGTGGAATAACAAAAATTGGCTTTTGCACCATGATAACGCCCCTCCGCACGCATCGTTGCTTGTGCGCGAATTTTTGGCCAAAAACAACCCACTAATAATGCCGCAGCCACCGTATTCCCCAGATCTGGCCCCTTGTAATTTTTTCTTGTTTCCGAAACTGAAAATCCCCATGAAATGACGACGCTACGCTACGATTGAGGAGATAAAGAGGGCAAGAAGAAGGAGCTGAACAAGATCACAAAAATTTTTTTTTTGAAGAGCTTCGAGGATTGGAAAAAACGTTGGCACAAGTGTATAATATCTGGTGGGGATTACTTTGAAGGGGACAAAATAGATATTCATGAATAAATAAATAATTTTTGAAAAAATACAAAATTGCGATACTTTTTGAACAGACCTCGTAGCTTCGAATGTGTGTATAATCTGCCTTCGCATGAACAGTCGATTAAACGCACACTAAACCAGAATTATTAAATAAAATTAATATATAAAAATTATTCATATTTAACAAATTATTTGTCTAAATAATGTAAGGGAACAAATATATCCAACGTAAAATTGCATTTGTTTCTATCAGTAAACAATTCTGGAGCAGCTCGATGAACAGACCATTAAAATCAAGTTCTGAGAGAAAAACATGTAAATTGCTATTTTTTTAGTTGAAAGGTATGGATGTGCAAAGGAAGTAGTGCGAACGAGGAAGAAGCTGCTATGCATTTCATACTCTACATCTCTTCATCCAATAAATATGTTAGTAGTAAGCGTATGAACAACGTATTCATGCAGTAAACTCTTTGCAAACTTATCAGCTTATAATAATCTTTCTCAGTGATCAGCAGAGGCAGCTTATATCGCTTGAGTAGAAGTCAAGAGAAAGACAAGCAATTGTTCGTTCTACTCTTTCATTTCTCACAAAAATGCTTTATATTGAGCGCCGAACAAATATCCCGCCCGATTCAACGAAACAAAAGCAATTGTAATGAGAAAAGAAATTTCATCTTATCAGTTTATTATTTATATTTAATAATTAATGCAATTTTGAAGTTCGTTAAAAAATTTATTTCAATTTCAATAAGGCTGAAACATAACAAAACACTGAAATGTGTGGCAGTACTACGACGGAAACAAAATATTAGAAACTATCGTTCTCGTCGCTCGTCGCAACAGAATGTACTCCCATAAGATTCTGGAATGTTTCTCAAAATGTTGAGATTATTTATTCTTTCCTTAACAGGGGCGTTATTTTAGTCAATAATACACACATAATCTCAATGTTAATCGCCAAAAAAAATGGGGTCATGATTTCTACGACATTCGACATCTACAATCTACTTGTCTGCGCGCAACTACTTAACATTAATAATAAAAAAATTTTAATTTTTTTTTTAATGTACACATTTTTATTTAAAATTTAGTTGGACTATGCCAATGTTCATTAAAGGATACAAAAAGGAATTGAACACAGAAGATTTATATGAAACCTTAAAAGAGCACAAATCTGGTATGAATAAATAAGTATTTTTTTTTGTAATTTTCCTATTTTTAATCAAAAAAAAAATAAAAAACTAAAGAATATTTAATTAAAAATTGTTAAAAAAAAAATATTTTTAATAATAACCAGCAATAAAGATTATCGCAATAAAATGTTTTAAGCATCATTACGTAATGAATGAGCAATTTTACATTGTTTCGTAATTTTCAGATCAATATTTATTTATTGATTAATAAAAATATCATAATTTAATATATTTTATTTGATTTCTGATAAAATAAGTAACGATTAATAATATCAAAATAATTATCTTTCGATCGATTAATAATACACAATTCAATGAAATAATATTAAACAATTGCAGAAATGCTCGGCAATCGATTGTGCAATGCATGGGAAGCCGAAATTGTGCGAAAAAAAGCTAAAGGCAAATTGCCAAGTCTTCTGATGGCTACGTTACGAGTTTTCGGATGGAAAATTGCCGGCTTAGGTGTGGTACTGTTCTTGCTGGAATTTCTTTTAAGGTAGCAAAAAATTATTTAATATTTTATTAAAAAAAAAAATAACCGCTGACAGTAAATGTATTTATTTGAAAATTCTCTCTTCTTGTATAAACTTTGATCTTACCAACAATATTAATGGTACGAGCGCACGTATTCTGAACTGAAGGATTAATCACCCAATATACATCAGCAATATGGTCGGTTTCTATACGAGCACTAAGCAAAATTACACGTAAATTGTTTTTTTTTTTTGGGCAATTCTCGTTAATCTTTCTATAAGTTGTCCAACAATTGTGCACGTTTCCGTTTTTTTTTTCTTCTTAATTAATTAATCCTTTATTTATTTTTTATAATTTATCGTTGATAATCTTTTATAATTGCAATGAAATGGCTTAGAAAAAATTAAATACGTAATTCATAGATGTTATTGAAATAAAAAAAATAATAATAATAAACATTTCAACGTTCATAAATAATTACTCATATATAATCGTTGTAATATTGAATGTGTGATTTTTTAATATATAATAAACAAGAATGTCCAGTTTACACGTATAGCTTGCGTCTGTCGGGTTTTTGATATTTCAACAAAAAAAAATTTGAAAATTGATAACAAAATCTGATTATTTGGAGACTTTTCCTGTTTGCAATTATTTTATATGAAATAATCGACATATTAATGCATAGATTATATTGTTTTAATCATATAATAAACAGTCAGCAGTCTCTTCTAATCATAATCGCATGATACTAGAAAAACTCTAGTTGTTTATGGCCAACATTTTAGATAAACGTAGTTTGCTTAATATGCTTTAATATATAATATTATTAATTTTCTGTTCGCATTCGTAGATTGATTTTGTATTCATTTTTTTAATAACTACAATACTTATTTGTAATTGCACAAAATAATCACCAATTAATATTCGATATAAAAATTAAGTTGATTTTATTTAAAAAAAAAGTTATTATTTTTTACTAGAAGGAAATTTATAGAAACAAAAAAACTTTTAGCAATACGTTCACGTTTACAAAGTATATACCAGCTGTCTTGGCTCTCCTTTTTGAACCCTTGCCATTTAGATTCGCAATAATGCAGGATTCCTCATTTTATCTCAATATGACCCTTGATGCAATCGGTAATGTAACTTCTTGCGGGCCAAACTGTATGTCCATAGACAAATAATCATTTTGTATAAAAAAATGACACACTCTACTCATCATCATCATGAAGTGGAAGTGACGCCTAGAAAACCTAAAAACCCAATTCAGCAAAGCTACACCAGACTCCCAGCTGGTCTTCAAATTCGACACTGCCAGCATATTTTTGGCATCCTGGCGAACGCCGCCGCTTTACTGAAGGCAGAACCTACTTCATCTAAAACTACACATAACGTAAACTATTGGGCTGTCCGGAAAGTAATTTCGTTTTTTTTATTATTATAAAAATGAAAGACGATTTTGTTATAATGAATTAATATTTTATTAATTTAAATATTGTCCAGTCTGATCCAATACCCTTTGCCATCTTTCTGGCAGTAGCATGATTCCACGCTCATACAATTTTTGTTCTTTGCAGGCAAAAAACTGATCCAAGTGATTTTTGACCTCCTCATTTGAATTATATGTTTTACCGTCAAAAAAATTTTGTGGAGATCGAAACAAATGATAATCGGAAGGTGCTAGGTCTGGAGAGTATGGTGGGTGTGGAATACCATACAAGCTCTAAAAGCTTGTGCCGAGTGGTCAAACTTGTATGTGGTATCGCATTATCCTGTTGGAACACTATACCTTTCCTATTGACCAATTCTGACCTTTTTTATTTAAGTGAATCATTCAATTTGTCCAACTGATGATAGTACACTTTAGAATTGATCGTTGTGCTGCTCTGTAGAAGCTCAAAATAAACGATTCGTTTGAAATCCCACCAAACAGATAACATAACCTTTTTTTGATGAATATTGGCTTTCGATGTGCTTTGAGCCGGTTCATCTTTTCTATTCCAGGATCTTTTGCGCTTAACATTGTTATAGACAACCCATTTATCGCCCCAAGTGATGATACGCTTCAAAAATGAAGCATTTTCTTAGCGTTTGAGAAGCAAATCACAAACTTCAATGCGACGGCACAAATTTTTTTCCGTAAGAAGATGAGGCTTTGAGATTAAACCTGGACGTTTCAGGTGATCATGAACGGTCAAATTCGATAAATTTAATCTTTCAGCGATCTCACTAGTTATTATTCGCCAGTTTGCATCAATTACTGTTTTTATTGTGTCTTCATCAGCTTCAACTGGCCTTCCATTCTTCGAGATCAAAATTGGCGTATCGAAATTTTGCAAATCAGTTTTGGCACTGACGCTCACTTAACACATCTTCTCCATACACATTGCATAATTTTTTTTCTTGCTTGAACAGCATTTTTATCTTTTCTATAGTAAAAAGAAAACTATACAGAAAATGGTGTTTTTCACTTTCCATTTAAAAGAGTATCAACCAAAAACTACTGTGCAGAATCAATCAAGCAAATATTGCTATGTGAGCTGTCAAAATGATTATACGGCTTAAGTGTGAAGTTGGTTGTGAAAAAATACAATTAAGTCCTCTGTTGGGAAACAATGAAATTACTTTCTTGACAACCCAAGATTTCCCTCGCATTTGAGGCAACTCGATTAAAAAAATAATAATTGTATCTATTCAGTTTTTGCGTATAGTGTATCGATGCGCTATACTAATCTCCAGCATTCCTCATATGATGAGAGGAGTTAATATTCAGTAAATAAAAATAATATCAGGAATTCAGGAGTGCATACTTTTTGCAACGTTATTTTCACAAAATTCTGGTTTGGGGGTAAATTTACGTTAATAGAATAATTTTTTCTACGCTTGACCACAACTCTTTAATAGTACAAACTTATTGCAGTTATTTCGGAAGATTACTTAACTTGCGAACTTTCCAAATATTTGCTTATAAATTTAAAACATTTTGTTCATTAATTTTTATAGAACAAAATTCACCATTCCATCCCGAATGGAAGTTTTTGATAGATGAAAAAAATTTTTTTTTTACTAAACGAGTCTGTAACTATTGAAATTATTTGAATATGATGTTTTCCATAATCAAAAAGTGAAATTTCGATTGAATTCACTTTGAGATATAATCAAAAAGTGAAATTTTCGAGCATATCAACTTCTTTATGATTAAAAGGTTCTTTGATTTCGAAAGCAAATGATCAGTTATAGATGGAAAATATTGAAATAAACCATTTAATGTAGGTAATTCTTTCTCGGCCCAGTATTAATCTTAAAATAGTTAGTACTGTATCGTGATCAGTATTTCGTGTTTATAGCGTTTATTAATGCGTTTACACGATTCTCTTCAGTTTCAAAGTGCTCTCTAATCGTATAGAAGCAGTAGTTTATATTGACGATCACAACTAACTAACAAAATTCATTTAACTCATACGAGGTCTGTTCAAAAAGTATCGTGAATTTTGAATTTTCACGGTTTACTTATATTCGATTTTCAATTTTTTGTGGCGTTATGTTGGTACTCATGTCTATCACTTATGCCGACAAGTTCGGCCATTTTGAATGTTTAGTTAATTTTTGACAGCTGTTTTGCTTGCATTTGTTTTGGCCCGTCTTCGATTTTTGCTCAATTTTGCCCAAAAACAGCTGTTGGACTCTGTCCGCGACGACCCAAATTTGCTCCAGAGGGTTATAACTGGTGACGAATCATGGGTTTATGGTTATAACGTGGAAACCAAAGCTCAATCATCCCAATAGAAGCTGCCGCACGAGCCAAGACCGAAAAAAGCGCGCCAAGTTCGGTCGAATGTGCTCCAGAGGGTTATAACTGGTGACGAATCATGGGTTTATGGTTATAACGTGGAAACCAAAGCACAATCATTCCAATGGAAGCTGCCGTACGAGCCAAGACCGAAAAAAGCACGTTAAGTTCGGTCAAATTTGCTCCAGAGGATTATAACTGGTGACGAATCATGGGTTTATGGTTATGACGTGGAAACCAAAGCTCAATCATCCCAATGGAAGCTGCCGCACGAGCCAAGACCGAAAAAAGCGAGCAAAGTTTGGACGAATGTGAAGGTTTTGCTTACAGTTTTCTTCGATTACAGGGCCGTGCTACATCCTGAGTTCTTGCCACAGGGTAGAACGGTCATTAAGGAATATTACCTGCAAGTTACGCCAGAAACGCCCGAATTTGTGGAAGAACAAAAATTGGCTTTTGCACCATGGTAACGCCTCTGCTCACGCATCGTTGGTTGTGCGCGAATTTTTGGTCAAAAACAACACACTTGTAATGCCGCAGCCACCGTATTCCCCAGATCTGGACCCCTGTGACTTTTTCTTGTTCCCGACACAGATTCTTTGATCCATTTTTTGGAATGGGCAAAAATCGAAGACGAGCCAAACACGTGCAACAAAAGCAGCTGTCAAAAATTAGCTGAACGTTCAAAATGGCCGAACTTGTCGACATAAGTGAGAGACGTGAGTACCAATATAACGCCACAAAAAATCGAAAATCGAATATATGGTACGTAACCCACGGAAGTTCAAAATTCACGATACTTTTTGAACAGACCTCGTATTCATATCAATGGCGAAAAGACTCGTAGTTTTACTTATTTGCTATATTATAATTATTTAGTACATAAACGAATATCATGCAATCATTGTTAGAATATGAGAATGCATAAAAAGCATGGTTTTATTGTATTTATTAATAATATAAAAATAATTATTTACTTGACAGGGTGACACAGCCGATATTTCTTGGAAATCTGGTAGCTTTGTATTCAGAGGGTAATCGGGGAACTGAGGCGTATTTGTATGCTGGCGCTGTAATATTGTCGAGCGCTTTGAATGTGATCTTCGTTCATTCGTTTATGTTGGCACAACTTCACTTGGGAATGAAGCTTCGCGTCGCCATGTGCAGTATGATTTATAGGAAGGCATTGCGTTTAAGTAAAAATGCCTTGGGTGATACTACTGCTGGCCAAGTGGTGAATCTATTATCGAACGATGTTGGACGGCTGGATTTGGCGATAATATTTCTTCACTATTTATGGGTGGGACCCCTCGAAACGATCGTTATTACCTATCTAATGTATATGAAAGTATGACGAAAATAATTTTCTATAAATTTTCACAACGTTTTTATATATCACGTTTAGTATAATAATAGTAAGAAATCATTTAAATTCAGATAAAAATAGCATCAGTAATTGGTGTAGCGTTTATGCTGCTTTTTATACCTTTGCAAGGTTATTTGGGAAAGAAAACGTCCGTCTATCGTCTGAAAACAGCCCTGCGAACTGATGAACGTGTACGACTAATGAACGAGATCATACAGGGTATTCAAGTGATAAAAATGTACGCATGGGAGAAGCCATTCGCAAAAATGGTAGAGCTTGCCAGAAAGAAAGAAATCGATATGATCAAAATTGTTTCGTATATGCGCGGTATTCTATTATCGTTTATCATGTTTGTAACGAGAGTATCGATATTTATGAGTCTAATCGCCTTTGTGCTTTTGGGTGGCTTTCTAGATGCTCAAACAGCCTTCGAAATAACAGCCTATTATAATATATTAAGACAAACAATGACTGTATTCTTTCCGCAAGGTATAAAAATTTATTTACCTTACAAAACAAATATGAAATTTTCTTTATTTATGTCACTATGTATTTAAAAAGGTATTGGTCAAATAGCTGAGACTTTAGTCTCTGTAAAACGTATCCAAACGTATATGATGTATAATGAGACAGACATAAAGGAGAAATCGACAGAAATGAACGGATTTGTGCAGACAAGCAACGAATCAACAATCACCGAAATGAATAAAGCAGACACAAATGTTAATGAAGAAGATAATGATAATGTTCAGATAATGAACAGCAATGCAACGCTTTCAGAAGCTGGGCTCATACTTAAAGATGTGAAGGCAAAATGGAACGACAGTTCCACAGAATATACTTTAAACGAGGTGAACATACGTGTACAGCCGGGTACAATGGTTGCAATAATTGGTCCAGTTGGATCAGGCAAATCGAGGTGAGCAGGATAGATTGTTGTAACTGTAGTCAAATATAGTCTAACGTATATTAAATTTTACAGTATTATACAAGCTGTTCTCGGCGAACTAGCTATCGAGTCGGGATCGATTGAGGTGAATGGATCAGTGTCTTACGCTTCACAGGAGCCGTGGCTGTTTACTGGTACAGTGAGGCAGAATATTTTGTTCGGCTTGCCTATGGATAAGAAGCGTTATCGGACTGTGATTAAAAAATGTGCTCTGGAGAGAGATTTTGAACTGTTTGAATATGGTGATAGGACAATAGTGGGGGAGCGTGGCCAATCGCTGTCTGGGGGACAGAAAGCCCGAATCAGTCTTGCGCGTGCTGTATATAGAGATTGTTCAATATATTTGCTCGATGATCCATTGAGCGCTGTCGACACACATGTGGGTCGCCATTTATTCGAAAAATGCATGAGACAATATCTAAGGGGGAAAATAGTGGTACTGGTAACGCATCAATTGCAATTCCTTCAGCAGGCTGATCAAATAATCATAATGGACCATGGAAAGATCAGTGCAGTTGGAACTTACGAAAGTCTACGAGAATCTGGTTTGGACTTTGCTCAACTACTAGAAGGTGGTGACGATCCAAACAATGAATTCAATCGATCTAATTCTATAAATAAACTTCATTTGCGACAAAACAGCGAAACATCTGTCGAATCGGTTGAAGAGAAACATACCGGCTCGAATCCAATGCAAGTGGAAGAAACCCAACAGCATGGTCAAATCGGCCTAAGTCTATACAGCAAGTACTTCAAAGCTGGCGGTGGTTTTTGTATGTTTTATATAATGTGTGCCTTATGTATTATATCGCAATTTCTTGCGTCAGGAGGTGATTACTATCTAACTTATTGGTAAACTATATAAGTAGAATATTTTTTTGTTGATCCTTTACTAATCTTGAACTCCACATGCAATTTTTTTTCAGGGTTAATAAAAAACAATCTCAACTAAACGATAGTGTAACTATTGAGCTGAATAATGATAGTGAATATGTGGATGTGTATATATTTAGTGGAATAACAATAGCTACAGTAATTTTAACATTGGTCCGAAGTTTTTTGTTTTTCAATGTAGCAATGACTGCGTCGAAAAATTTACATAACGCCATGTTTCGTGGTGTAACTAGAGCAGCAATGTACTTCTTTAATACGAATCCGTCCGGCAGGATACTTAACAGATTCTCAAAAGACATGGGACAAGTGGACGAAATATTACCATCGGTCATGATCGATGTTATACAAATATTCTTACAACTTTTTGGTATTGTAATTGTCGTCGCTATCGTTAATGTATACTTTTTAATACCAACAATAATTTTGGGTATAATTTTCTACTTTTTACGAGTATTCTATTTGAAAACATCACGATCTGTAAAACGAGTAGAAGCTATTAGTAAGTATATCCCGACGATCGTTTAAATTAATTTATTTTTTGAATTTTACCAATTTGATTTCAATTCAAATGTATTTTAAAAATCTGCAAAATTTTTTTTGTATGCTTTTAGCACGATCACCAATTTATTCACATTTATCAGCATCATTAAATGGATTATCAACAATACGGGTATTTAATGCGCAGAAAATTCTTATTAAAGAATTCGATAATCATCAGGATTTACATAGTACCGCATTTTATACGTTTATGGCGACAAGCAGGGCTTTTGGATTTTGGCTTGACTGTTTTTGTATTATTTATATAGCGATAGTAACATTAAGTTTCTTTTTGATGGGCGAAGAGCAAGGTGGTAATGTTGGGTTAGCGATAACACAAGCAATGGGAATGACTGGTATGGTACAGTGGGGAATGCGACAATCGGCTGAGCTGGAAAATACGATGACTGCTGTAGAACGTGTTGTCGATTATGATAAGATCGAACCGGAGGGTGATTTAGAAGTGCCTAAAGATAAACAACCACCAAAAGAATGGCCAGATAGTGGTCGGATTAAATTCGATCAGCTGTATTTGCGATATTTCCCCGATACAGAGTCCGACTATGTCTTAAAATCTTTGGAATTTGAGATTCTTTCATGTGAAAAAGTTGGAATTGTCGGTAGAACTGGCGCCGGTAAATCATCTCTAATCAATGCATTATTCCGATTGTCGTATAATGAGGGTTCGATTATAATTGATACCAGAGATATTATGTCAATGGGTTTGCACGATTTAAGAAAGAAAATTTCAATAATACCACAGGAGCCTGTTCTTTTTTCCGGGACAATGCGTTATAATTTGGATCCTTTTGACGAGTTCTCTGATGAAAAATTATGGCAAGCTTTATCCGAGGTTTGTTGTAGTCAGCTATACAAATAAAAAAATCGCAATTATATTTGAATTAAATTGTTTATAGGTAAAATTAAAAGATGTTGTATCGGAATTGCCATTTGGTCTTCAAAGTAAAATATCCGAGGGTGGAAGCAATTTCAGTGTAGGACAGCGGCAGTTAGTTTGCCTTGCACGGGCAATTCTTCGGGAAAATAAAATTCTTGTCATGGATGAGGCGACTGCGAATGTTGACCCACAGACGGACGCATTAATTCAGGCTACAATTCGTGAAAAATTCCAGCACTGCACTGTTTTAACAATTGCTCATCGGCTCCATACAGTAATGGACTCAGACAAAGTTCTTGTTATGGATGCTGGACGGGTGGTTGAGTACGGACATCCGTACGAATTGCTAACACAATCTGAAGTGAACATTTTCGATGGAATGGTGAAACAAACCGGAAAAGCGACGTACGAATCGTTGATGAAAGTAGCGGAGAAGGTATTTCTATAAATAATTTTTAATATTTACAATACTATTAATTATTATTAATTGCAGGCATATAATCATAAAAAAAATCAGTAAAATGGTTGCATTACAAAAAATATTTTGCCTAACTTCGTAATACACAATTAAAATCAATTATAAATGATGGTTGGTGGAAATTTTTATCGGAAAATATCACAACAGTTTATTAGACTATCAATTGTAACTGAAGGTTAATAGAAATCTAACCAAATTCACATTATATCATAGCGAAAACATCACATTAAAGATAGATCGAGCTTGTTTTGAAAGTATTCGGCCATTGTGCTCTTGTACAAATACAATATCATATTTTTGCTATAAGTTTAAGTTAGCTATACTTTTATTAGTCTAAGATAATACAAAAATGTTCACTACATTTTCTATTTAATTTTATTTATAACTTATTACAAAAAGAAGTCACACAACATACCAATTAAAATATTGATCGTATTATTATTTTTACGTATGTTCTCACACATAAGGTTCTTGCCCCACTCACTAGAATTTGTACTAGAGTAACGGCAAAAGCTTTAAATAAGTAAATAATTTATTTTTCAACTAATAATAAATGAAGAAAAAAAACAACTATAAAGAAACATCATTGAATCAAATGTGTACATTTAATTTGTTGTGTTATTGAATAATTATATTTTTTGCATTATTTGTTGTATTATTATAAATTGTTTCGATTTTTAGTTTTAATTTGAGGAGAAAATCTGAAATATTTTTATAAGAAAATATTAATTGTTTAATGAACGTACAATAAGGTAATAAATATCTGTATCTTTATTTGGCTGTTTTCTTAACATATATACATACGAGTATAGAAAATTTTGTTGACTCAAGTCCTTGTGATTATTGTAGGCGATACTGCCGTATAGATTATTGTAGACCAATTCCGCTGTGGAATAAGTGAAATCAATAATGCCGGTGCTTTGATACAAAAGTTAATAACAATGAGATCAGCGTGTTTATTGTTCGGCTGCTGACAGTGAAAGAGACTCTTACATTTGAGCGCGCTGGCCGAGTCGAGCGTAGCGCACACATACTAACTCAAATGACAGGCAGTGTCAAACTGAAACTAAACCGCAATAAGTGCGCTCATCGAATTTCAACAGTTTTTAAGCATAATGATGTTCAATAAATCTTCAAAAGATTCCCGAAATTTGTCTTATTAATCACTGATTATCAAAAATATTCTAATTTGATTATAATTAAAAATTAATTTTATAATAGTTAACGAAAAGCCTAACTGTTTTATTCCATATAAAATCTCTTCTTTACACTACTTACTATTGATTAACAATTCATAGATTCTTAGAATGTGAGAGTATGCGAAGCATTAACTATTTTTTAAGATCTTGATATAAATTTACTCAGTTTTTGCTAAATTATTTATTCAAATGTTATAATTACTTATTTGTGTATAATTGACAAATTGTCTTGCTAATAAAAATACCAACAGGACGCCTCAATTTCCCACTGGGTATATTTGCTAACAATTTCTCTTTATCACTTTCGATTAAACAAGCATCATAGGCTAACAGTAAAGATTTTGGTGTAGGATATAATTCTGTAATCGCTAGTGCCTTATCTACTGATAAAGATTTCAACTGTAATAATTGTTTAATGAAAATCTCTTTTACACAAATATCTTTATTTTTGGTTGATTGTGTATTGAATTCATTGAACGCCATCAATCCAACGAATGAATTTTGAATTTCGGTCGGTTGAATCTCTATTTTTGGTGTCTGTATCAATACTTTATCCTAAAATATACGAACATATGAGATATTTCCACAAGCTTTTCATTCAATTCAATACCTTATAATTTTCAATAAGAATATTTGTTAATGTTGAAACGTATAATATTGTGTCTCGATGCGTGTCTGTGAATTTTATGTGGAAGCCACTATGTATGTGGGTATTGGTGGCAGCTTGAAGGAGTGTAGTTACAGGTAGTCCAACGTGCTGATTGTTTCCATGGTTTTCAATTAAATATATTAAATTCTGTATACCGCAATCTTTTAGTCTGAACTTTTGTTCATGAAATCGGCCATCACGGATGCTGCAGGCAAAATCATCCATTCGTTTACGTTCAATTATATAAGGAAGCACTAATTCTTTGCCTGCTTTATCACGACTTATCCAACAATAGTCACCAACTGGTAGACGCCGTACTTCGTAGGTAATTTTTTGAGAATTCAAAAACAAACGAGTATCGTCCAAGTATTTTTTTGTTTTGCTATAGATAAATGAATTAATGCAACAATCTTATTGGCTATCATGTATTATAGCAAACCCATTGGTTTCCTGCGTATCCACTAATAAGATAATATCAAAACTTCCTGAGCTCATCACTACTTGACCATTTTCATTGCCATTACTTGTACTCTTCGGATCACACGACCCAAGATTCTGTTCCACAATTGGCTGTTTTTTTCGTTTATATTTTCTTGCAACTTTTTGAACATCTTCACTATAATTAATACTTTTGTTATAGTCAGCAATACATGTTTTTTTATATTCTTCTAATTTAGCATCGATTAATGAACAAAGTTTCGGACCAAAACCCTTTAAAATAGCACAATCTCTACCAGTTGCCAGTGGTAATGGAAATCTTTTCAGCGACTCAATAGCTTCGCGGAGGCGATATCTACTTTTCGAATTTTTTCTAACAGCTACATCCAAAAATTCATTTAGCCATGTCTGAAATAATGAATTGGGATCTTCCAACAACACTTCAACACGACGCTGTACCGACATATCAGATGATTTTCAAATTATAAAATATTAGGTTATGTTAAATTGTGAATTCATGTTTGTGAATGTATACGTAAAATAAACAAGACACTGTGATTTGTTGTTATTTATTCAAAAATTTACAAAACTATTTTATGTTTCCATCTTTGATTTATCTAAATGTGCTTTTAGCTGTTGATTGAAATCATCTTCGACATTGTCGTCATCCCAATTATCTTCCCAAACATTCACCTCATCTTCGTCATCCTTGGAAAGAGCCCAGTCTACAAAAGTATCTCCACATTATTTGAATTCTAAAAGAAAGCTCACAAACACCTACCTTCTGCTGGAAATTCTTCAAATTCATCATCCTCTTCGAGAAGACCCAAATCAATTTTTGGTTTCTCTTTATCAGCCATTTTAACCGTATAGAAAATTTCAATCTAAATTTTATTTACAACTTTACCGCACAACTATTTGCAATGACATTGCATATACATATTTTCAACATATGGTGTGTGCTGTGAATTTTCGAATTTCGAAATAGGGAAATTCACCACAATTCAAAAAGTTCCTAAAATGATTTTCTGTTTTCTCTATTATTTTTTATTTTTAAAAGTGAATTTTAAAATTAAGCGATTAAATATTTGTTATATAGTTTATTATTTGTAACATATTAATTAAATACGAATTATCAATATTACTTATAAACTGTTTATTTACTATGTTATTCGTCTACTAGTCTATAGATGACGTTTAAGTTTGAATTTCGAAGCCTACTCCAGTGTCGAAATTGTTGAGTGTAAAAAATGCTGTCATGTGTAATTGTGATTAGCGAAGAATTTGTGATTAAAATATTATTTGATTATTTGAAGTTTATTAGAATATATAATTTATAATAAAATGGGTAAGTATTGATAATAAATATTTTTATAAATGATTGGTGAAATAATTTAATAGATTTTTTTTGTAATTTTATGAAAATTGTTCATATTTGAAATGCTGCTACCCTAAAATTTCAGATAAAAACAGTCTTTCGAATTTAATCAGACAATATAGGTCTGATAGTGAAAATGATGAGGATGGTGATAATAAAAACATTTTAGACGGTCAGAAAAGATCGCCAAATCGGAAGACAATTAAGGAGCAAAAACCGGAATTTCCTACAACATGTAAAATATAGTACAACCGGTCAAAGTAGATTTGTATTAATATATTTTTGTAAATAGATTGGACGCAGTGCATAGATCCAAAATCGGGCCACCCATATTACTGGAATACAGCGACAAAAGATGTTACATGGGAAATACCTAGCGAGTACGAAGAATATGTAAACTTTATGAAGTCGTTTGTGCCGCAATCACCGGAAAACTGCTGGACGGTTGGATGTAGTGAAGATTCTGATACCAAATATTATGTAAACCAGTATACTAGAGTTGTATCATGGGAGAAGCCTCCCGGTTTCATTGAGAAAGAGAGAAAAAAGAAAAAATCTGTTTCAAAATCTACAGAAAAACAACAAGATAGAAAGAACAAATCTTCTAAAACAAAAAAACCCGACTATAGTGATGATGAGTACGTATTAGTATATTTATAAATATTTTTCAGTAATTGAAATTATTGACAATATTCTTGTTGTCTAGAAAAATCGAGCTCATTACTTCATATAATATGCCTTCAGGAACTAGTTCAGAAGATGAAGCAAAACAGACTAAAGAGAAGGTAATTTCGAAAACATGAAAATGATATGTTTATAAAAAAAAAAAAACTTTATTATTATCGATGAAGATTGTCTGCGCACTGAAATTAAATAAATTATTATAAACAATTTTCTTTATCGTAGAGCTAGTTAAATAAAATTTAGTTCCGAAAATGATAATTGCTAAATGATGTCACTGGTTTTCAAACAGAGATTTAATAAAACTTTATAAAAATATTTACTATAGAAATTTTTAGCTATGTTTATTAAAACACATAAATGGATAAAATTTCAATTCTAGATTAATACACTTTCCATAATAAAGGAAAAAAATAAACTTAATTTGGTTGCGGCGTACGCAACAGATTCAGATAATGAATCAGAAGATGGAGAGGAACGCGTAGAAAGATTACCTATAAAAATGAATAGCGAGGTGAAAAATGCAAAGCTGAATTCGTTACAAAATGAACTTAAATCAAAGGAGCAATGCGAAAATACGGAATTATCGGAATTAGTTTCTGAAGATTCAATTTCTCAAAATATACCTTCACCTCTCATACAAGCAAATTCATTCGCTAGCATAATAACAGGTTGTAAACCTGAAGAGGAATTAGATTCTGAGCTAAGCAAATTGAAGGAGGAGTTCGAAAAGGAAGACAACGAAATTAGACCTGAATCCAAGTCTAGTTCTCTTAATCAAGTAAATGAAGAGTGTTTCGATGGTAAAACATTCCAAAGAAAACGTCGCATTGAATTTATAACAAATCCAATTGTTACCCAAACCACTCAAGTTGAAGAACGAGCTGGTCTTGGTTTTCATGGAGTCACATCAATGGCGGATAAATCTGCGAAAAAGAACATGTACATTAATTTCAAAAAAAGTCATGTTGAATTTTCTCAAAGCTCAAATATCGACACAATTTTGGAGACAGATAACGTTGAATTAGAGAGAAAACTTGTTAATGGTGAAGATATTTCTACAACAGAATTTAAAAATATGTGTGATATTATATCGGGAAAAATAAAATTTTTATTAGTTGGAGCACCGACCCTGTCTCCTGTGCAAGTAATGGACATACAATTAGAAGTAAGTGAATAATTGATTTTCTTCTATTTGCTATTAATTAATTTTGTAATAAATTTGTAAAAAATTTAAAATCTTATCTGTGGTGAATGGTTGTAAAATGATTTCTTGTATCTTATTGACAGACGTTATTGCATGCATATCGTATGGATTCATTACAAAAAGACTATTTGTTCAAATGGTTAAAGCAGACATCAGATGAACTATTAACATTGGAAAAATGTGCGGCCCCTGAAGGATGGGAATGCATATGGGATAGGTACGCATCAATTAATATCTATTCTCTAGCATATTTTATAATAGTTGCGAATATTTATATTACGATCAGTGCACTGATGATAAGAAATATGTTTTATTATTATTTTAAGAAATTTGTACTATTATGTAACAATAATGATTATTTATCATTTCTAAATGCATTCATTAAATATAGAAATAAAATTTTAATAACAAATAATCATAGAATATTTGGCTACTGCAAAAAAAAAAAAAATTCCTCGGATGGAGAAGAAAACAACTTCGAAAATATAAAATAGGAAAATTTCCGTATTATTTTATGCCTTCCTATTCTCGTATTAGATATTACTTTATTACTTAATAAAATAGACAGTAAGAAGTTTTTTTTTTTCAAATTAAAACGGCATATCATCTTATTTATTTCTCTTGATTAGGAGCCATTTTCTAATGTGCTTTTTCTCAAATTCGCAAAAAAAATACAACCCCACACGTTCTACATATTTTACTTATATTTCTACATATCTGAATGATATATTAAAAAAATGAAATGTGAAACTTGGTGAAAAGATGTTTGCAAATATGGAATTAATTAGGTTTAGCGATATTGTTATATTTCTTGCTATTTTGTTTGTTATTGTTGTTGTTGCTGTGCAGCCCTTCCAGGTCCTTTGAAAAATTATATTACAGGTTTTCTTATATAGAGATGCCCGTACATATATTATGCATATATGTATTTAGACTAGTGGATGCGTGCGCACGTGTATTATTGTCGAATCGTAATCCGATGGATAACCACAAAAAACTTAAGTAGTTGTTATGCGATAGACAGGTAAGTCTATTGATGTCCTCAAAATTTCACAACTTTATGATGATTATCTTATGAAAACAATCTTTTATCATTTTTTTTCTATCGTATAAAAATATAATAATGCTATATATATTATGAACAAATTATAATAACTACACTTTGATTATTTTTATTCATTTAAGGTTGAAGAAGCGATATTATAGATGAAGAGTGTAAAACGAACAAATCTCTAATTCTTTCGTTTTATTTTTATTTTTTAATGTTTAACTATATATTATTTATATATTTTTTTATTTTAGTATATACCAATTTTATTATTTTGTATATTGAATAAATTGAAAAGTGGCAATAATTATTTTAATAAAACTATTATTTATAATTAGTTACTATTATTGAAAATAATTCAAATTTAAAAAAAAAAGAAAAAAAAAGAAAGTATTTTCGATTTCTTCAATTGAGTCCCTAATAGAAGAAAAATTCATTATCGAATAAACGTATAAGCGTTACCAACAACCGATAAAACAAGAAACAAAAACAAGTTTAAATATTGCACGCTTTATTTTCTTTTTCCATTATTATAGGACGTGTTCGCAGTATTGCTACAAAAATATATCGTCCGGTGATATTGAGTGGAATTTTCCATCTGAGGTTGAAAGGATAGCGCAAGAGGAGATAGTTTTAAGGCCTGATATCGTGGAGACACAACGGGGTGAAGATGAAATGGATATTAGCACAACACCACCACCAAATGAAAACGAACAAATACAATGTAACATATTTACATATTTTATAAATTGAATCTAGAAATAATAGATTTTGTTAATTGCGTAAATTTTTTCTTTCGTACAGTCGAAAATCGTATAGGGATCGTGAATGAGTGGAACGCTGATAGTGGGCTATCGTCACCAATGAGATCGGTAAATAATAAAAAACAAATTCTTTTGAATTAATTGAAATTGATTTTTTTCCTCTCATCTATATAGACAGATTTAGCCAAACAGCCAAGTGACATTAATACTGAGCTGGCATCTTTTTATTCTGATATTGCAACTATTGATGTACAAATTAGCAGTGTACCAGATACCAGTGGGACAGCTTCAGCCATAACTGAATCGGATGTGAACGCACAAGATGACGAAAGAAAGCTAAAAAAACCTTATGCTGGTAATGGATTGGTTGAAGTTTTGTCAAAAAAACGGAAAAAGAACAAGGTTCCAGGTCTCGGATCAAAAATGAAAGAAGTCTCCGGAATGGTAGCTGCTTGGAAAAAGGCACAAAAAGAATTAGAAAAATAAAAATAACTATTAATTTTTTAATTAATTAAAAAAAGATAATATCTTTTATTATATTGTAAATAAACCAAATAAATTAAATATTTGTATTTAATAATGTTATTGAAAAATTCCAATTGTATTTTGTATAAGCGATGGAAATTATGCCCATACAATGCCTTCAATCCAATCGAGGTATTGATATACACGCGTATATACACCGGGTACTCCGACTCGACCACATTCAGCTCCGAAAGATGTAATACCAACAATGGTGTACATACAGTAAAGATTTTGTTTAAATACTTGCAGGGGACCGCCAGAATCGCCCTGACAAGTATCTTTGACTTCGGTGTGTGATCCAGCACATAGTTGTGACTCGTCAAGAATTCCATTTGGCAAAACTGGTCGAGCAGCATATTTACTATTACACTCCTCATGCGTGAATTTTTCTAGGATGACTTTTCTAAGTTGTGACGAGAATGGGCCGGAAAATTGTGTTTGACCCCATCCAGTTGCAATAGCTCGTTGGGTGTTTTCATCGAATTGAGTTGACAAGCAAGCTGGTCTCTTGTAGGGACCTAATGTTGCTTTCCGATCCATTTTCAATAAAGCAATATCATTGTATCTCTGGTCTCGAACATATTGTGGATGCGGAATTCGTTCTATAATACTAAAATCTTCTGGACGTGCATCTTCATTATCGCGCTCATAGTCTAGGTCACCAAGTCGTACATATTGTGGGTCTCCACTGAAAATTAATAATATTTTAATTAAATATGGAAAATTTATAGATCGTATTTATAATTTTGAACACATTATATTAATAATTTCTTACTATAATCGATTTTCCAAACAATGTGCTGCAGTCAATACAAATTGATCACTAATGAGTGTTCCGGCGCAAAACCAATTTTTATCCTCTAAATCGGCTCCGATCAAGACCATGTGCGGAAACTCGCGACCTTTGGCCAAAAGACCACCAACAACAAGTGGAATGGATTTATGTCCACATTTATCCACTTTTCTTGGTATTTTTTTACCACCCGGTACTAATATATTTATATAAATATAATCATAAACATATGCACTGTATTCTTCACATTCTGAAATTCATAATAAAATACAATCTTTATAAAAAGTGCATGCGTTAAGAATTAATTTAGCTAATCAATAACATTACTCTGATCACTAATTCGTTGACTTCTGGAATTAGATGTTTGATCGATTTGATCGACTGGTGGACTACTAATTGGACAGCAAACCACTTCAAGTGTTCCTTGAAAACCGCACCTAGTATGCGATCTTCTATTTCTAATATCATCAGCAACGGATGGACAAAGATTTACTGTTTGACATGTTCCCGATTGTTGTGTTCTTTCTATTGTACAGGTGCCTGTTTGTATATTAATAAAAAAAATTAAATTAAATCATTTGCATTACACCGAATTTATAATAGATTTGCAAGAAACCCGAATCTGAACTATAATATATATTTTTATTGTTACTAAAATTACCGAATAATTAATAAATATACTCGTACTCGTTCATTTCTAAATATATTTTTTAATAATTGAAACAAAAACTGGAGCTGATGGATGGGATTGTACAAAAATTGATTCCATGATTATTTATGACTTACGATTTTACATTACATAATATTTACACAATTCATTGGCTTTTTTAAATAAATTTTCCATAGTTTTCATAAATTTTCTACTTTAATAATTTATCCATTATACTCGTATTTAGTATAAAATGGGTTTACCAATAAGAACTTTTTTTCCTCAATAAGCTTGAAATTGGCTATGTTGACAAATCAGTGATTAAATTTTTTGATATGTTCACAGCAGAAAGTTTGCCCTTTGCCTATAATGTCTTCAATTTTACTCGAAATAATTGTATTAAAATCCACTATGAAAATGGTCGATCTGAGAAAGCATGTTTCAATCTGCGAAAGCATTTCCACTTAGGCAGCTACTATGTTAACAAGCAAAATTATCAAATTAAATCCGAGAACAACTATTAAATAACAATTAACATACATTCATCAGGTATGATGCGATTTGTCAGCCCTAAGACATCATTGGTCCTTATTTTTTCGAAAATGGGTATGGTGCTACAGTTACTGCCAATGGAGTGCGCTTCAGAGGGATAGCGACTAATTTTTTATGGCCTATTTTCGATGACATGGATGTCGACGACTTGCTACGTGCCACACTGCCCAAGAAACAATCGATTTATTGAAAACCAAATTCAATGGATGTCTCATTTTGCGAAGAGGTGATGTCAATTGGCCGCCAAGATCATGTCATTTAACACCGTAAGACGTAAGACTTCGTTTTGTGGGCTTTATAAGATGAGTCCAAGAGCTCAAAACTAAAATCAAACGCGTCATCCTTGAAATAGAGCCACCACAATTATGCAAAAATGTGATCGAAAATTTTCTAAAAAGGATCGATGTCTGTAAACGTCGTCGTGGTAGACATTTAGTGGTTATTGTTTTAACTCGTAATTGGTAAAAGTCTCTTCAAAATATTTTCATAAAAAATGATGGAATTTTCATACCACATTATGTGTTTTATTTAAAATTAAAAAAAAAAAGTTCTTATTGGTAGTTATAATTGAAAAGCAAATAAAAACCAACACAATAATAACCTTTTGATGTGAATTATCAAAAATATACTCGTTTTGTGTGAGTTTATATCAATAAGACTGCGAAACTTTATTACAATTTTATGAAAGATTCGGAATAATCGATTGCATCATCCAGCAAAAAAAAATATAGTAGCCTTAACTAATTATATAATAATATAAAATGCTAATTGTTTGTTTGTTTGTATATAAAGTCCCTTAGACATGTGCCAGGGAAAAAAATATCTATTGTGGGTAATAAAAAAAACCCTAAATTAGTAATGGACATGTACGATGTAATTGAAGAAATCAATAAACAAATTCGGTAAAAGATTTGATCATATCAGAGTTACGAGTAAGGACAACATTCGAGACGAAATTACTGATATAACACCAGAAGTATGAGAAAATGTTATGAAAAATGTGCTTTAAGGAGTTATGAAAAATGTGCTTTAAGGAGTTATGAAAAATGTGTCCTTTGGTCCGCGGCCAAAGGCAAGCATTTAACTCATATCATATTTCATACATAATATTAAAGACCATATAATCAATCAATAAAATAATAATTGTAAAATTGTATTCTATTTAAAAGTTTTAAAAAAAAAACTTCGATCTGGAACATAAAACGCACCTCGTATAAATAAACAAGTGCAAACACGATTCAGTTTTTTAACCAGAAGCCACACACACAGACGTTTTATACTGATGGAATTATGGCTCTGCCCAAAAAATGGCGAAACATTGCCGATAATAATGGACAATATTTAATTTGAATAAATTGATTTTAAGACTCTAATTTAAGCGTCTCTACTTTACTCAAAATAAATTCTTAATAAACACGATTATTTGTGTGCTCGATTACTTGTACTTGTAAAAATCCTAAAAAAATTATTAAATAAAATTAAATAAAATAAAGAAATGAAAATTATTGTTCTTCCATTATGCCCATTCGGACTTAATAAAGTTTTAAATTCTTTATGAAGAGTAATTATAATATTGGGTTGTTCGGAAGGTAATTTCGTTTTTTTTTATAAAAATGAAAGACGATTTTCTTATAGTGAATTAATATTTTATTCAATTAAATATTGTCCAGTTTAATCCAATACCGTTTGCCATCTTTCTGGCAGTAGCATGATTCCACGCTCATAAAATTTTTGTTCTTTCCTGGCAAAAAACTGATCCAAGTGATTTTTGACTTCCTCATTTGAATTAAACGTTTTACCATCTAAAACATTTTGAAGAGACGGGAACAAATGATAATTGGATGGTGATAGATCTGGAGAGTATGGTGGGTATGGTAGTATATCCCATCCAAGCTCTAGAAGCTTTTGCCGAGTGGTCAAACTTGTATGTGATTTCGCATTATGCTGTTGGAACACTATACCTTTCCTATTGACCAATTCTGGCCTTTTTTCTTTAAGTGAATCATTCAATTTGTCCAACTCATGACAATATACTTCAGAATTGATCTTTGTATTTGCTCGGTAGAAGTTAAAAATAAACGATTCTTTTGAAATCCCACCAAACAGATAGCATAACCTTTTTTTGATGAATATTGGCTTTCGAAGTGTTTTGAGCCGGTTCATCTTTTCTACTCTAGGATCTTTTACGCTTAACATTATTGTAGACAACCCATTTATCGTCCCCAGTGATAATACGCTTAAAAAATGGATCATTTTCTTGGCGTCTGAGAAGCAAATCACAAACGTCAATGCGACGGCACAAATTTTTTCCGTAAGAAGATGAGGTACCCATATGTCGAGCTTTGAGAGCAAACCTAGCCGTTTCAAATGATCATGAACGGTCGAATTCGATAAATTTAATCTCTCAGCGATCTCACAAGTTGTGATTCGCCGGTTTGCATCAATTAATGTCTTTACTTGGTCTTCATCAGCAAACGCAATTACTTGCCGAACAACACAATAGAATATTCGATTTTATAATGATGAAAACTGATTTTACATGAATAAAATATGGTATATAAAAAGTAAAACTATTGTTCACAATATATATTAAATGGAAGAATTATTGTTTGCATTTAGACAATTCTATATTTGAGCCATAATTTTTGAAAGTGGTATAAGTCCTCTTAAATCCATTTTTGAGATATTTCAGTTTTTGCGTTCGAATCAATTTAAAAATATTGACAAAAGTAAGTTGATTTTGGTAATATCGTTAAAACTAGAAATCTTTTAAATTTTATTATACAGAAACTATAAATCTGTTAACTATTCTGCACAGCAGAAAAAGAAAAACAGCATTTTCGGAAAAAGAAAAACAGCATTTTCAGCATATTTTACTTTTTTACTATAGAAAAGATAAAAATGCTCTTCAAGAAAGAAAAAATTATCCAATGTGTATGGAGAAGATGTGTTAAGTGAGCGTCAGTGCCAAAACTGATTTGCAAAATTTCGATCCGGCAATTTTGATCTCGAAGAATGGAAGGCCAGTTGAAGCTGATGAAGACACAATAAAGGCATTAATTGATGCAAACTGGCGAATAACAACTAGTGAGATCGCTGAAAGATTAAATTTATCGAATTCGACCGTTCATGATCATTTGAAACGGCTAGGTTTGCTCTCAAAGCTCGACATATGGGTACCTCATCTTCTTACCGAAAAAAATTTGTGCCGTCGCATTGACGTTTGTGATTTGCTTCTCAGAGGCCAAGAAAATGATCCATTTTTTAAGCGTATTATCACTGGGGACGATAAATGGGTTGTCTACAATAATGTTAAGCGTAAAAGATCCTAGAGTAGAAAAGATGAACCGGCTCAAAACACTTCAAAAGCCAATATTCATCAAAAAAAGGTTATGCTATCTGTTTGGTGGGATTTCAAAAGAATCGTTTATTTTGAGCTTATACCGAGCAACAAAACGATCAATTCTGAAGTATACTGTCATCAGTTGGACAAATTGAATGATTCACTTAAAGAAAAAAGGCCAGAATTGGTCAATAGGAAAGGTATAGTGTTCCAACAGCATAATGCGAAATCACATACAAGTTTGACCACTCGGCAAAAGCTTCTAGAGCTTGGATGGGATATACTACCATACCCACCATACTCTCCAGATCTATCACTATCCAATTATCATTTGTTCCCGTCTCTACAAAATTTTTTAGATGGTAAAACGTTTAGTTCAAATGAGGAGGTCAAAAATCACTTGGATCAGTTTTTTGCCAGCAAAGAACAAAAATCTTATGAACGTGGAATCTTGCTACTGCCAGAAAGATGGCAAACGGTATTGGAGTAGCACTCCAATAACGCATGTTTTGTTTGTTGACGAAGCCATTCAACCAAAAATGCGCTTCATCACTGAAGATGATTTTGCGATGAAAGTCGTCATTTACGGAAAACTTCTTTAGAGCCCAATCTGAGAACGTGCTTCACTTCATATGGTCAAGTGGCTTTAGTTCTTGGGTTAACTTGATCTTAAGTTAACTCAAGAACTTAAGATCAAGTTAACTCAAGAACTAAAGTACGAAATCAAAAGTGTCAAGTTGCTATTGAAAAAACCGATATAATTATCGGAATAAAGCTAAATATACATACACATAGTATGAAATTTTATTTATTTTAATTTTAAACATGATTATAAATATAAATTCAAATTTTTACTTATACGTAAAAAAAAAGTTCGGCACCACTGCCCTACTACACTATTCTCTAAAGCCCTTTTAAATCTAAGTACCATACTAATTACTACACAAAATTATCTTTACCATCTATATTTCAGTTTAAAATGGCGCATCAGAAATTAAGAATTGATGTTTTGAATGAGGCCGTTTATCAATCACCCAATATGATAACCTTAGTTGCTATTATAATTTATATTGAAATTGTTCCAGTTCTTTACACTAACACTATCAAAGATCAATACGTCTGAATAAGAATATTATTATCGATTATTATTGTTAGAATACTAAACTTATTAATTGATTATTAGCAAATAAAAATAATCCAATATAATCAAATGACGACCATCAAATATAATGTAAATTGGAGTGTTAATAAAATTATTTACATTTGCACTCGTATGTATATTTTTTATAAGGATAAGAGATTGATTTAAAAACAAGTATTAATTAGTAAGTTGTTTTACAACATCAAATACTACCCACATTCACACACACACACACGCATTTATTCAAAATATAAATAAAATTAATCAGTGGGTAATGATACTATTGAAAATCCTTTATATAAAAAACGTTTAATTTGTTTATTATAGTTTATTGCAAAAAAAATTATTAAATAAACTAGAAACTGATTTTTTGCAACAACAATCGAACAAATTTAACTGATACTCTTTCTTAATTGTACAACAACGAAAAAAAAACAACCACAAAAAAACATTTTGATTTTATTTTATGATGGAAAACTAGTTTTTATTTATTTATTAAATTGATATTCATGCATATATAAATAGCAGAATAGTGAGAGTAAAAACGAAGAAAACAACAACAATAAAATTAATAATTACTGATGAGCTTTTTTCTTTTATTATTATTGCGATTCATATTATTGTTATTGTTTTTTATTAAATATGTATTGTTGTCATCGATTAGGGTTTTATCTACAATTTTTTTTCTTCATTTAATTTTATAAAGAAACACTGAGTTATTAAAATACACAATAGACTTAGTTTGATTATGAGAAATGGTTTACGGATATGCATCTTGAACATCGGTAATACATTAATGATGATAACATTCAAATATGGCGAATGATAATTGCGTTTGAATTATTTTCAGAATATTTCAATTAATTATAGGTAAGTATATAAAAGAATGTTAACTTACCACCAGTTTGGGCATATGCATATCGCCCTAAAATTGTTAACACTACAAACAAGATGTTTTTCAGAACCATCTTTCAAATGATACGCGAATAGACTATCGCTGCGAATTTATAAAATTTATGTTTGTTTGTTAATTTCAATCTATTCGACACTGACTAGACCGGTTGAGGAGTTGTTAAGCAAGTGCCTTCCATTCATTCCACCAGTGGTACCCATACTCGTAGCTATCTCAAAGCAAATCAATGTATTGATGTGTTCATCTTAATCAGTCAGTAACGATCAAATTTCTATAGTTTTGTAAATAGGAAGAAAAAAATTCGTATTTTTTTTTAAATACATAATTTTTTTTTAGATTTTTTTAATATTATAAATGGTGTTGCCTTTGTACGATTTTTCAAATATATAAAAATAAATAAAAAGAAAAAATAAAAAGATCCATCGTCAAAGTGAATGTATAAAAAATAAATACAAACAATTATATTCAAATAGAAAAATAAAATTTTTAATACATAATAATAAGCTTTTTTAAATATGTAAATATGCTCGAATTTTGCATATTTGCAATAGAAAAAAAAATCATCAAGTGGCCTTAAGTGTCGTGGCGCATTTTAGTACTAATATTTCTAGAAATGATAACAAACAAGCAAACTATGCAAAAAATAATAAAATAATAGTGGGATATTATTATTCTCGAACAAATATACAAATACGAGGTCGGTTCAAAAAGTATCGCGAATTTTGAATTTCCGCGGGTTACGTAACATATATTCGATTTTTGATTTTTTTTTGTGTCTCTCACTTATGCCATTTTGAATGTTTAGTTAATTTTTGACAGCTGTTTTGCTTGCATATGTTTTGGCCCGTCTTCGATTTTTGCTCAATTTCGACCAAAAACAGCATCGCATTAGCATTGCTAAGGAGCTGTTGGACTCTATCCGCGACAACCCAAATTTGCTCCAGAGGGTCATAACTGGTGACGAATCATAGGTTTATAGTTATGACGTGGAAACCAAAGCTCAATCATCCCAATGGAAGCTGCCGCACGAGCCAAGACCGAAAAAAGCGCGCCAAGTTCGGTCGAATGTGAAGGTTTTGCTTACAGTTTTCTTCGATTACAGGGGCGTGCTGCATCCTGAGTTCTTGCCACAGGGTAGAACGGCCAATAAAGAATATTACCTTCAAGTTATGCGCAAGTTGCGTGAAGCAATCCGCCAAAAACGCTCGGATTTGTGGAAGAACAAAAATTGTCATTTGCACCATGATAACGCCCCTGCTCACGCATCGTTGCTTGTGCGCGAATTTCTGGCCAAACACAATACACTAATAATGCCGCAGTCACCTTTTTGCCCCAGATTTGCCCCCTGTGACTTTTTCTTGTTCCCAAAACAGATTCTTTGATCCATTTTTTGGAATGGACAAAAATCGAAGACGAGCCAAATTACGTGCAAGCAAGGCAGCTGTAAAAAATTAACTGAACATTAAAAATGGCCGAACTTGTCGGCATAAGTGAGAGACATGAGTACCAACATAACACCCCAAAAAATCGAAAATCGAATATACGTAACCCGCGGAAATTCAAAATTCGCGATACTTTTTGAACAGACCTCGTATATAAGGATTTTTCAATTTATGCATCGGAAGGTAAAATTGATTATTAAAACGTTTTTAAAAATTCAGATTTTTTTATTATATTTCTTGGACCTTGACCATTATACGAGGGTACTTCCAGAAGTAACTAATCTGACGAATAAATGACGGTTTTTAAAAAAAAAAAATTAATATGGTCGAAAGTACCAACCTTATAAAGCTTAGGTTTGAAGTTTGATAAAGCTGGGTTGCTTAGTATTTGTTCGACGGCCATTAATAGGGAACGCTATCAGTGAATTTGTGAACATGCAAAAAAATTGGTCATCATTATGTAATACAATACTCCAGGGGGAGTCTGCTCCTTCGTTTACAACAATAAAATATTAGGTGGCAGGTTTAAACTTCATAATGATTGAGAATTTGGACATGAGAAAGCTGTGCGCAAGACGGGTGCCGCGTTTGCTCACAATGGAACATAAACAGCGCCGTGAGGATGTTTCAATCAAGTGTTTGGTGATGTTTCAAAGCAATAAAGCCCAGTTTTGCATCGATTTATAACCAAGGATGAAACATAGGTCCATTAATTCACAGCTGAGGTGAATGAGCAGTCAAAATAAAAAACTGAAATTGGATAATCGGCTTCAAAGAAGGCGAAAGCAGTTGACGTCAGTTTTTTGGGATGCGCGTTGGACAATTTTCATTGATTATCTTCATTATGCGAGCTTATTCCTGCGTTGAGTGATGAAACCAATTTACACATCCGTTATCGCGATGGCCAAAATCAATTAGTTAAATTAAAAATTTCTTCTTCACGCACCCTTTACGCCAGATTTAGCCCCCTCAGATTATTTTCTATATCAAACTCGGTGGTAAAAGATTTGCCAATAATGAAGAGGTGGAGTTTGCGGTTAATGGCTAATTTTGAGCAGCTCCACGTTTCTTACTATATACAGGGCATCGAAGTTATTGGATATCTCTGGAAAAAGTGTATCTAGCTAAAAGGAGACTATGTTGAGAAATAAAGATAATTTTTTCCATATTTTTTGTGTTTTCTCTGTTCGGTCGGGTACTTTTGCAACTAACCCCGTATATAAAATATAACATTATTTGAATAGTTGTCACGAGACCTCTATCAGAACTCGATTCTTTTGACGTAGTGACTTTTTCGTAAATTTCGGGCGGAAATTCTGCCATAAAGTTAAAGGATTGTCTGTGTAAACATGACTTTACGTGTATCCTTGTAAAACAAAGTCTAACAATATCAAATCAAATGATCTTGGACGTCAATTGACTGTACCAAATCTCGAAATTATGTATCCTCGGAACTTTTCATGCAATAGAGCCAGAATATAGCTCCTGGCATCGTTTTGTTGAAACCACATACGGTCTAGCTTAAAATCTCCAAGTTCAGATCAAAAAACATCAGTGATCATATAGCCATAGTGCTCAGGATTTATAGTAACGATATCTAATTCCTTATTTTCAAAAGAAATACGAGTAAGTAACATCTTCACGCTAAAATGCACAGTTTCGTGGGGACACAATGCCCTCTCCACAGCTCCTTGTGGGTTTTTAAAGCCTCATGCACATATATGGCAATTTTGATTTTAAACATATCCACCAAACGAGAAATAAGCTTAATCGCTAAGGGAAATTTTGTTCGAAAAAGCGCGAAATTTGACTACAGCAGAAGCACCATTTTTTTAGAAAGTTATCAATCGTACAATTTAAGTGCACATAAACAATCCAAACCTTAAAGTAAATAAATTGTATCTTAGATGAAATGAACTTTTTTTTTGGAATCACGAAATGATTAACCCGGTTTATTTACCAAAAAAATAATATTTGTTTTTCTTATGGTGTAGTTTTGATATGTTTAAAATTCTGATTATCCAATTCGATGCCATTGTATCATTAAATGATCAGAAATTTGAATAGTATGACCTTCAGTACTATTAACATATGAAAAGCTTTTAAGAAATAGAAAAATACTTATCAATTTATTTAATATTTACTTACAATAATGTTTGTAAATTTCAGATAAATAATTACTAGGTAACTCACTCGTTTACCGGTGCACGTATGTGGAGTCATTAGTCCGCTGTTCGGTTCGGCGGTCTGTTGATCAGTCCAATGCTGGATCATGGTTGATTATAAAGTTTGTCATTTTGGGTAGAAAAAATTATTGAATATATTCTAAATCCCTTGAAGGAGATATTAAATGGGTAGAATTCTAAATAATTGTCCTTAATATTGATTTCTTAATACTATATAAAGTTAACATTGGATAATAAGGAATGATGATGCATATTGTAGTTAATTTTTAATCTAAAAAATATGATAGTAATTTGTTTTCTATTAATGTAGCAATTTTAATTGTTTTGCAATATACTAAAAAACTTTTCTTATTTATAAAACTTGATATTTATGGAAACAAAACGAAACAAAAACAAAAATAATAATAATAAACAACTACAACATAAATAGTGATTATAATGAAAATGTTGAGAATAACTGGTTTCGTAAATAATATATATAATCGTTGCTAAACATATATTTTTCTATAGTATAAAAGGTATACAGTTGATTAGTAAAAATGCTAGTAGATTGAATAAAATAATCACATTTTTAGAAAATAAACGATGACGAGCTATCGAATCGAGATAACCTGCTTCATCCAAACGACATTTGGAAAAACCGAATATAAACATTGGGAATTCCTACATTATTATACATTCACACATAGATATATTAGATGATTATTTCTACATAAATATGCGTCTCCAACATTTAGATAGTATTTTATTTTCAAACTACACATCTTCTTCTCATATTAGTTTGTATAAAACTACAGTCATTGCAATTATACAGTAACTTCGATTTTATTTATGTAGAAAACAGTTAACTAAATTTAATTTTTGTATTTATATATTTAGATTATGAATTGTTGCTATTAGAATTAGTTTAAAAAAAAGAATTTTAAGTAGAATAAAATACTTGAAAACGTCTTCTTAACGAATATCATAGGTAAAATTCAATTTATACTGTCGTTCAGAGAAAATACTGTCCAATTGTATACTTTTATTTTTTAAACCCTTTTTTATTTTTTAAGAGTTTAAAAAAAATTATTTTTTAAATCCTTTATTTCATTTTTTTTTCACTATCATTTTATGAGTATTTTGTATTGCGAATATAGTTAAAAATAAAATTGTTCACAAAAGTTTGATGTGAATATTCTGTCGAATCAGTAGAATGCACAATGACCTGGACAATGCCTATACTCTTATTGCAATGACCTTGTATATTTGTTTACAAAATTCGATAATTCATATTTTTGAAAAAAATACGATTAGACGTTGCGATGCTAGAATTTTTTTAATGTAATAAAATTTGCGTCTTTAGTAAAAATTATTCGGAAGAATATTTGGTCATCTGGTGTATGGGAATGTACACTTCTATCGCTAAAGGATGTTATGATGCCAAGGAATGTTAGTACGAGGTCTGTTCAAAAAGTATCGGGTTACATATATTCGATTTTCGATTTTTTTGGCGTTATGTTGGTACTCATGTCTCTCACTTATGTCGACACAAGTTTGGCCATTTTGAATGTTCAGTTAATTTTTGACAGCTGCTTTGCTTGCACGTGTTTTGGCTCGTCTTCGATTTTTGCCCATTCCAAAAAATGGATCAAAGAATCTGTATGAAGTTTTGTGTGAAAAACAAAATTAATTGCTCGGACGCATTCCGAATGTTGACTGTGGCATATATTGAAGCTTCTTTGGACTGAAGCAACGTCTATCGGTGGTACAAAATGTTCTCAGAGGTCCGAGAAGATGTGAACGACGAAAAGCGTACCGGACGCCCGAACACGTCAACAACAGACGAAAACATTCATGAAGTGAAGGAAATGGTATTGGTCAATCGTCGAATCACCATTAGAGAACTTGCTGAGGACTTAAACATATCGATTGGCTCGTGCCATTCGGTTTTTACCAATGATTTGTGCGTGAAACGGGTCGCCGCGAAATTCGCACCAAAATTGCTCAGTTTTGACCAAAAATAGCATCGCATTAACATTGCTAAGGAGCTGTTGGACTCTGTCCGCGACCACTAAAATTTGCTCCAGAAGATCATAACTAGTGACGAATCATGGATTTATGGTTATGACATAGAAACGAAAGCTCAATCATCCCAATGGAAGCTGTCGCACGAGCCAAGACCGAAAAAAGCGCACCAAGTTCGGTCGAATGTGAAGGTTTTGCTTACAGTTTTCTTCGATTGCAGGGGCGTGGTGCATCATGAGTTCTTGCCACAGGGTAGAACGGTCAATAAAGAATATTACCTGCAAGTTATGCGCAAGTTGCGTGAAGCAATCCATCAGAAACGCCCGGATTCGTGGAAGAACAAAAATTGGCTTTTGCACCATGATAACGCCCCTGCTCACGCAAAAATAGGCAATAAGCTAACAGGATTTGTGGAAAAACCCTCTTCAAAATTATAATAAAATTATGGTACTCCAGAAACTTTGAAAAAATTCCTTCATAAAATGTCAAAGGCTTTCAAAGCGCAAAAGACGGTTATTCAAGATTATATAAGATAATTTGTGGATAAAAAAATTAACTAAATAAATTAAGAAACATTTTGCTAAATATCATTAATTTCTTGTTTAAATCAATAAAATTAAATCGTCCAAATTGCCTATGAGCGATAGGGTACATGTTTGCACATACATACGAGAATACATGTATATAAGAGTGGATATTGATTGATATAAGATACTTTATATTGAATTTTTGTTAATAATTCTTTTGAAATGCATTCAAATAAGAAATTCGTGTTGATATTATAAGTTTATAATTTTTTTTGCATTTATAAATATACGATGACCTTTTAGGATAATTCTGGAAAAACCCAATTTGATTATCGAAATTTTGTATAAAAATAAAAACATTTAAATAGTAGTTTGTTGTTTTTAATCATATAACATGTTTTTGGTAGTAAGCACAAACTCTTTTAAATGCCAATTTATTCAATATTTACTTCGTAGACCTTTTATTGCAAGAAAAAAAGAAAACCACATCAATAAGACACTATATTGTAGATTGGACCGGTCTGAGCAGATATAAATGGAAGTAGTTTTATGAAAACTTGCTTTAATTGTGCGGCGCATCATCTGGTCATTTAATGCAAAAGCTTCCAATTTTTAAATACATCTGAATATGTCTAGATACATCTATATGATGGACTCGAAAAAAAAAATTCATGGGAATTTCTACAAAAACGGTGCAAGTTTGGAAATAGCGCGCTATCGACGATTATTCGAAAATATAAGCATTTCTCTATAAATAAACAACTTATTTTATATTTTTCATATTGTGAATGTATGCGTCTACCACCTAAGGCCACTGCGGAAATAAACGCTTCTACACAAAAACAACTCCATTTAGTATTTGTTTAGGTTCAACGAATATTAATTAAAGCAAGTGTATCAACAATACATTTAAAGGTTGAAAATATTTATAAAATACCGGTATTTTTTTTTGGGATAAATAAAATTATAGTTTATGTTCAAAAATTAGGTAAAAAGAAAAATTTTCAATTGAAATTATACCAATGTAGATGTATGAATATGCACTTTAATACTATAATACGAGTATATTATAATATAATTTAATGTCCAATGAATAAGTTTATGCATTGATAAAAGAAAATAGTTTTTTTTTGAAAAAAAAAAATTTCCTTTTCTTTCTTCTTCCACTAAAATTAAAGTCCTAATTACATGTTATATATAAGAACATAGGTATAAAGTTATAAAATAAAAATATTAATATAGGAAAAGTTAAAATTTTCGAGGAATGATATAATATATGCTTTATGCCCAGACAATTCCTTCAATCCAATCGACATATTTCATAATGCTTGTGTAAATACTGGGTATTCCGGTGCTGCCACATTCGCTATCAATTGACTTAATGCCGAGAATCGTGTACGTGCAGTGTACATTTGGATGGCCAATCTGTAATGGGCTACCCAAAAAGAGTTCACAAAAATTCTTTCTTTTATTTTTTGATCCTGCGCACACAGTAATATGATCTTGAACACCCTTATCCAACATTGCTGCCAATTTGTTTCCATATGATGTTTGGCATTCAATGGTAGAGAATTTGTCCTTATGGGATTTTCGTAGTTGCATTGAATTTTGGCCAATTCCGTTTGCATAACCCCATCCAGTTGCAATTACTTGATTTGATTTTTCAACGGACTCGCTTGGCAAGCATGCTGGTCGTTTGTATGGAGTGAATTGGATTTTTTCCTGCAATTTTAAAAGTCCTATGTCATGGTATTTTGATGGTGGCTGATAATGTGGATATTGAAATGATTCAATAACTCGATATTCGTCTGACTGAACACCTTTATTTTCTTGATCGGAATTTAGTCCACCCAATTTAACATATTTCGGTTGTCCGCTTGTAAATGTAAATTAACATATAATATTTTATTGAATGTTTCTTCTCTGATTTTTCAGTATCGATTTCAAAATGAACTTACAATGTTTGTAAATTTAGACATGACGCCGCTGTAAGAACGTATTGATCGCTAATTAAACTGCCCTCGCAATGCCAGGTCTTTTGTCCTGCATTTGTGTATCCAATAAGTGCCATGTGAGGAAATTCGCGACTATCCGTTACATCACCATCAAGAAATTGGCCATTTGTATTCGGCTTATAACATTTGTCCAATTTTCGCTTCAGTTTATCGGCGCCAGGAACCAACACCAATATGTATACGTTCTCGTAAACTGCTTGACCGTATTCCTCGCATTCTGTTTGAAAGCACCAAAAAAGAATTAATTCAATTAAGCACAAAATGTCGCTGTTCTAAATGATTTTGTTCACTAACTTTGTTCACTTATCCTTAAATTGGTCTGTTGTTGTCCAGACTGGGTGCTTGTTTGGGGTTGGCGTTGAGGTTGTTGCTGGGGCTGTGTTTGAAGCTGATTCACCGATTGAGGTTCAGATTGTATTTGGGGTGATTTTTGATTGTTAAATAATTGTGCTGCTAATGGAAACGCTGATTGTTGTGGCTGCCGTTGAACAGGCTGTTGTTGTTGGCGCTGGCCAAATTGTTGTGGTTGCTGTTGCGATTGCTGTTGCCGATATTCAAATTGTGTGTTCTGTTGCGGTTGCTGTTGTCGTTGCTGTTGCTGGTATCGTTGCTGTTCAAGTTGCCGTTGCTGTTCCTGTTGCCTTTGCAGTTCCCGTTGCCGTTGCAGCTCCTGTTGCCGTTGCTGTTCCTGTTGTCGTTGCTGTTCCTGTTGCCGTTGCCGTTCCTGTTGCCGTTGCTGTTCCTGCTGCTCATATTCAAATCGTGTATTCTGTTGCGGTTGCTGATATTGGAATGGTGTGTTTTGCTGAGGTTGCTGTTGCTGCTGCTCAGGACAACATACAATTTCAGTAAAACCAGCGAAACCACACCGTGTATAAGGGATGGAATTTCTTATATAATAAACTATAGATGGGCAATTGTTACTAAGTTGACATATTCCGGATTCTTGTGTATTTTGTACAATGCAATATTGCCCTACTGATAAATAATAAAGTATAACCAAATTATTTACGTTATTTTTAATGCAATATTCAAATATGTGTGTATATATATAGAGGATTTTTGGATTGTAAAGAAAAGCACGAGGACTTATATCAGTGGCCAGAACAAGTAAATTGAATTGGAAGATTCTTATTTAAAAATTTTCATAAGATTATATTTTATTTAAAAAAAAAAACTATGCACAGTAGCTCAAATTTTTTATACCTGGAATCTGTTGCGTACTTATAGTATCAATAAAAATTATTGAAATAACAAATATTATATTTAATGACATCATGCACACTTTTTCTAAATCACTCACTATTGATAATTTATTTTTGAATCACTTCGCGCGACATAAATTTCCGCAATGTCTATCTTATAAGAAAAAGTTGAATACTGTCTACCTTTGAAGTTTGTTCTTGAGTGAGTCTAAGCTTATAAATGAGCTTATTAATATTTATAAAAATAATATTCATTGTATTAGTGAATTCAATCGATAAGTATTGCCATTTCGATATTTTTTCTCAATCATATTCATTTATAATCAATTCTTTTTAACTCTTAAAAATTGTATTAATTATTTTTGTTTACAATTAAATTTAGCATATTAGATATTTTATAATATTATCAGACAATAACTTAATTATTTGAATTTTAAATTAGTGTAATCAAAACTGAATTAAATATAGTATTTGATCGAAAACTAAATTAATATTGTGCCGAAAAAATTATCTAAGTTAATTTCGTGATTCTAGAAGTATGGTGTTATATTTTTGGGGTTATTTCTACAATATTTATAGATATGGTGTTACGAGTAGTCTTGATAATGTAGTTGTGGTTTCTTTTCAGATATATTTATGAATGTATATATTTAAAATTTGTACTTGTTGAAATTTTTATTGGATATATTTTTATTATGGGTAAATTTTCTATCCGGAATTCATTGGTACCGATGAGATTTTCGCATACACTTTTGCTATGGATTTACATATTTTTTAACAATATTACGCTATTACCGACTTATTTCCGAAAAAATTACTTTCTAGAAGATATTTTTATAGCAAATTTTCACCATTGTCAACAAGAAATTTTCATCTGTTACGCATTATTTCCGCATAAACACAAGCTAGAAGGCTGTACGAAATTTCATGTTGTTTTAACAATTTAATTTTGCTGATATTTTGAACAATCAAATCCAACCAAATTCAACATACATTAAAAAAATTATAGAGCTGAATAATTATACGATTAAAACGACCATATTTAATAGTTTTAGCTTTTATTAAATTAAAATAAATTCCTGCTTGGACAATACGATCAACATAAAAATTTAGAAATAAATGCAAAAGTTCAACAGCAATAAAGTAGAATTAATAAACAAAATACTGTGTATTATTAACTTCGAGCAGGTAACACATACTTTCTAACAAAAATTCCTATCAAATGTATAATGTTCGTATATGTACATAATTCACTGGAAATTTTTTTACTGGAAATGTTTTTATTGAAAATTTGTTCAATGAAATTTTTTTTCTGAACATTTTTTTACTGAGAATATTTTCTGAAAATTTTGTCACTTAAATTTTTAAAGTAAATGCTTCCATTAAACATTTTTTCACTGTAATTTTTACGCTGAATATTTTTACGCACAAAATTATTTCACTGCAAATTTTTTAACTAAAATGTTTTTACAGAAAATTTTTAAATAAAATTTTTATACTGAACATTTTTACCTACAAAATTATATCACTGAAAATTTTTTCACTGCAAATTTTTTCACTGTCTTTATTGCGATGGCATTGCTGGATAGTTGAGTGTTCAGATCGGAAGACAAGTTGATGATCAGGAATAATTTTTTCATTAACTAGGACTGGATAGAGGCGTTTTAATAGGAGTTTTTCAAAAATCTTACCAAAGATTGGTATGAGGCTGGCTGATAAGTCTATAGGAGGAAGGAGCATTAATAGGTTTATTTGGTTTAGAAATCATTTTAATGACAGTAAATTTCCAGAGTAAAGTAAAATAGGTTGTGCGCAAGATACTATTAAAAATGTATGTAATTAAAACTAAAGCTATTCGGGAAATTTGCTTCAGAATAGTAAAAACTATACGTGTAAGTACAAGTAGGCTTAGGACCAAAAAGTTTTTTAGTTATCGTGGCGCTTACATACTCGTACATTTAGAAATGTTGAATTAAAATACAAAAGCTTGTGTTCTCTTTGAGAAAAAAAACACGAAATAGTAAAGTAAAATAGGTTGTGCGCAAGATACTACTCGTATTAAAAATGTATGTAATTAAAACTATTGGTAATTAATTTTTTATTGGTAAGGCGCAGAATAGTCGATTTAATTTCCAAGGGCTTAAAATTTTTGAGCAGAAGACTCATAGGGACTGGAAACATTAGTTCTTCGATAATTTTGTTAGTATGTAATTTGTCTTCTATATTATTATGCGGAGTAATTTGAATTAATTTGAATGATTTGACCTACACAGAATCAAATCATTCAAATTAATTCAAAATTTGTGTTTTTAATTTGAATTAATTTGAATGATTTGACCTACAGAGAATCTACATCTAATCATAATAATAAAAAAGGAAAAACAGTTCTGACGATAAAGAAATTAATTTTTAACTGCGTGTATATTGTACGTACCCGTAAGGCGCATCTTCTCGATAATTTAGTTAAAACTATTATGACTATACCAGTTTTGAAAAGAAATTCATCTCAGTTATCTTTAATAATCTCAACATTAGAAAAAGATACTATGATAAGAACTTGATATAAAACTCAGTATAACTTGATACATGATCAATATTGTGGAGTCTTTCCGTAAAAAGTAGCCCCATACCATGGTGAGCTAGGCTATCAGCTTTTTCAAATGACGTAATATCATTGAATTTGAAGCATTTCGCTGCCCATTGAATAATCCTGTACCCAACGAGTTGTGTTGGAGAAATTCTCCGGGGTCCGATGCTCATGGCTATCTCAAATCTGCCTCGGCACACAATATCGCAACCCATACATAGAAATATAGAGTGGACTATATTGATACCTCTTTGGCGTGTCACTGAGCAACTACAAACAATACAGTCTATTCAATATCCTTGTCCAAATTCTATTTCTTCTTTTTCGAACAACACACGTTGTATCTGCTGTGGCGTTCTGTTAACTTTTCCACATATTATGAGCGTATATTATCAAACCAGGACTTCTTTTCGAGTAGGATTACTCAAATTGTGGAACTGCTAGATCTAGCAATTTTATTTTCAAGCCTGAAATTTAACCTGATGATCAAACATACGAGTACTAACATGCTTCACAAATTTTAACAAACTTCAACACTTATAACAGACTAGCTCCGCTTAGAAAACTGGCAGTGCCCACCCACACGAAACTTGAAGTCGCCAAATACAATAGCCACATAGATGTGGTGATGTAACGTGACTCCTGGCTCACATCTAAGGGTCCATAGCCCTTCAAACAAACACATAGTCCCTAGTCGGAGAATGGTTTTCGATATTAAATAATTACAAATATTAGGTTGGCAACTAAGTGATTGTGGATTTTGTTAATAGCTCATTCTTTTGTTATGTCAACGTGTTCAAAGCACCTAACCTATATTGTTTTCTTATTGTTTTAATTTAGTAAAAACAATAAGAAAACAATATAGGTTAGGTGCTTTGAACGCCTTTAATTTAGTAAAAAATTGTATCGTTTAGCTATTTAGTTTGGTTTTCATCCAAATTTAAAAATGGAAGGACAAGCCGTGCATTTTAGACATATTTTATTGTATTATTTCCAAAAAGGCAATAACGCATCGCAGATACATAAGAAGTTATGTGCCGTATATGGGATTAAGCCGTGAAAGAAAGGCAGTGTCAAAATTGGTTTGCTAAATTTCGTTCTGGTCATTTTTCACTAAAATATGCGCAACGAACGGGTCGTCCAGTTAAAGTTGATGAGACCCATATCAAGGCCATTATCGATTCAGATCGTCATAGTACAACACGTAAGATTGCAGAGAAGCTCAATGTATCGCATACATGGATTCCTCATCAGCTTAATTTGACGCAACGCATTAGCATCTACGATTCGCTTCTGAAACAACTGATAACTGGCAACGAAGAGTTGATAGTTTACAACAACGTTAATCGGAAACGATCGTGGAGGAATCAGACAACATCAAAAGCAGAAATGCACCAAAAGAAGATTTTGCTTTGGACTTTTACCAAGAAACCAAACGATTAATTCCACCGTGTACGAAGTCTGTTCAAAAAGTATCGCGAATTTTGTGTTTTTTCAAAAATTATTTATTTGTTTATGAATATCTATTTTGTCCCCTTCAAAGTAATTCACACCAGATATTATACACTTGTGCAAATGTTTTTTTCTCAATCCTTGAAGCAATTCAAAAAATAATTTTTTGTGATCTTGTTCAGCTCCTCCTTCGATACCGTCTTTATCTCCTCAATCGTAGCGTAGCGTCGTCCTTTCATGGGGCTCTTCAGTTTCGGGAACAAGAAAAAGTCACAGGGGGCCAGATCTAAGGAATACGGTGACTGCGGCATTATTAGTGTGTTGTTTTTGGCCAAAAATTCGCGCACAAGCCACGATGCGTGAGCTCAGGCGGTATCATGGTGCAAAAGCCAATTTTTGTTCTTCCACAAATCCGGGCGTTTCTGGCGGATTGCTTCACGAAACTTGTGCATAACTTACAGGTAATATTTCTTATTGACAGATCGACCCTGTGGCAAGAACTCATGATACACCACGCCCCTGCAATCGAAGAAAACTGTAAGCAAAACCTTCACATTCGACCGAACTTAGCACTTTTTTCGGTCTTGGCTCGTGCGGCAGCTTCCATTGTGATGATTGAGCTTTGGTTTCCACGTCATAACATAAACCCATGATTCGTCACCAGTTATGACCATCTGGAGCAAATTTGGGTCGTCGCGGACAAAAAAATCGAAAATCGAATATACGTAACCCGCGAAAATTCAAAATTTGCGATACTTTTTGAACAGACCTCGTACGTTCAACAACTCGTCAAACTGAGCAATACAGTTCAAGAAAAGCGGTCAGAATTGGCAAATCGTAAGGTTGTTGCTTCCAGCATGACAATGCATAGCCGCACACATCTTTGGACACTCGCCAAAAATTATTGGAATAAGGTTGGGATGTGTTGTAACATTTCGTTTCATGCAGAACTCCTTAAATGGTAAAATTTTTAATGACGCTGATGCTGTAAAATCACATTTAATTCAGTTTTTTTTTGCTAGCAGAAAAGTAATAAGTTTTACGAACACGGAATTATGACACTGCCTGAAAGATACCAAAGGGTCATCGACAAAAACGGACAATACCTAATTGAAAAAAGTTATATTTTTAAGTAAAAATTTTGAATTTTTTGCTCATTTAAAATCCTCAATCACTTAGTTGCCAACCCAATATTTTACAGCTTTAAGATTACGAGGGTCATTCAACAAGTACTTAGCCTACAAAAGAAAAACGAAAATTTTGGAAAGGTGGCAATTTATTTTTCCACATAACCTCCTCCAAGCTCGATACACTTGGCCCAGCGACGCTCTTACTTTTTTTACCTGTCCAAAAAATACATTTTCTCGAGGGAAGCAACAAAGGCCTCCGTGGCGATGATAACCTCCTCATTCGACCCAAATCTATTCCCGGCGAGTGATTTTTTCAGGTTTGGAAACAAAAAGTCACAGGGAGCCAAATCTGGAGAGTACGGTGGATGGGGCAGCAATTCGTAGCGCAATTCGACCAATTTGGCCATGGCGACGGCGGAGGTGTGAGCCGGCGCGTTGTCGTGGTGGAACAGCACTTTTTTCTTCGCAAAGCGGGGCCGCTTTTTCTTCAATTCGACGTCAAATCGGCCCAATAAGTCAGCATAGTAGCGCCCCGTGATTGTTTTACCCTTCTCGAGGTAATCGATGTGGATCACACCTTGTGAATCCCAGAAAACGGTGGCCATCACCTTTCCGGCCGATCGAACAGTCTTCGCCTTCTTCGGAGCACGTTCACCGGGTGAAGCCCACTGTTTCGACTGTTCCTTGGTCTCTGGTGTGTACCAGTGAATCCATGTTTCGTCGACGGTCACGAAACGACGCAAGAACTCCGCTGGATTGCGCTGAAACAGCGCCGAACACGTCGCCGATGTGGTCTCACGGTTGCGCTTGTTTTCCGGTGTGAGCAAACGCGGCACCCATCGCGCCGACAGCTTTCTCATGCCCAGTTCTTCGTGTAGAATATGATGCACCGTTCCTACTGCGATGCCCACAGTCTTAGCTATCTCGTGAACCTTCGATCGTGGACTTTTTTAACGTTTTCCTCCGTAGCAGCCGTTTTCGGGGCACCTGGGCGTGGCTCATCAAAAACCGACGTGCGGCCACGAACAAACTCGTTGAAACAATTCTTGACGGTCGGCATCGAAGGAGAAGAGTCACCATACACAGCATCCAAGCGATCTTTGATTTCGCTGCGCGTTTTCCCTTCTAAAAACAAGAATCTAATCACCGAACGATATTGTTCTTTTTCCATTTTTGTGCAACCGACCGACACGCTCGCTTTCAAAGGCTCTCAAAACAAAACAAATGAAGGGAATCGACTGAAACTTTGACAGTAGGCTACTAAAAGAATGTACTGCACGATGGTATATTCTTTTAGTAGTCTTTTGTGACAGCAGTTCCATCGGGCGGTGAGGTTAAGTACTTGTTGAATGACCCTCGTATGTTCCTATCGCATGGGCCGTCCGTCACATTTCAGCAAGCGAATTTTATAAGTATTTAAAACTATATATATTTTAATAAAAAGTATTTTAGGTAAAAACTATACGTGTAAGTACAAGTAGGCTTAGGACCAAAAAGCTTTTTTGTTATCGTGGCGCTTACATACATTTAGAAATGTTGAATTAAAATACAAAAGCTTGTGTTCTCTTTGAGAAAAAAAAAACACGAAATAAACAAAAAAACGAATGTATACATTAAAAATAAAATCAATAAAATATCTCACATCAATTACGAGAATTAATGTTTGTTAGCGCGTGAATGAATCACGGATGATGAGAATCACCTTTAACTGGTTTCGTTTTTTGATATTTATTTCTCAAGTTGAACTGTAGAGCTTTGAAGTGTTTTGAATATAATTTGTTTTTTTCTTTAAATTTCAAAATCAAGTTAGTTGATGAGAGTTATCTTCGTTTGATTTTATTTCTTGATTTTCGTTTTGGGACTATGACCCTTAGAGGTGGTTTTGTTGAATTTCATATTATGGACTTTCCACTTATCCAAAATCAATTTGAAATGGTAATTAAATCAAATCGATTGAATATTTATAAATTAGCAATTTAACAAAACTTGATTTTGAAATTTATGATTCATAGAAAATTAGTAATGAAATTTCACCTTTACAAATTAACCAATTAAATATGATAAAAGAATAGATATTTTCTTGAATGGATATTCCCCATCAAAAAATTTTTTTTATTTATTGCACATTTATTTAATATGAAATATAATACAAATCAAGAATATTATTTACTTAAATTAATTATATAAATATATATAAACCAGGTAGCCAATTTTAATATTAAATATTTAAACTTTAACCCCAAACGACACTTTCAATCCAATTAAGATATGGATATACTCGAGTATAGATGCCAGGAATTCCAACAATTCCACAAGAGAGCCCAAATGATGTGAGACCAATTACTGTATGCATGCAATATAAATTTGGATGGAAGACTTGTAGAGGGCCGCCCGAATCACCTTGACAAGTGTCTTTTGAAGACCGTTTTGAGCCAGCGCAAATTTGTATTTCATTTATGATTCCATTTGGAATGACACGGCTTATATCATTTTCATAAGATTTGTTGCATTCGGCATATGAAAATTTTTCCAACGTAACCTTTTGCATACGCGAAGAAACGCTTCCTTCCGGATGTAAAGTACCCCAGCCAGTTGCAATTGCCCTCGCAGTATTTGAATCAAATGTAGTTGGAAGGCAAGCAGGTCTTTGGTATGGACTAAATTTAACTTGTCGGTCTAATTTCAATAACGCAATATCGTGGTATTTAGAGGGTACCGCGTATCTCGGATATGGTATTCGTTCAATAATCGGAAAGTCTTCAGGGCGAGCATCGTCGTTTTGTGTATTATAATCCAGCTCGCCAAGTCGTACATATTTAGCATCTCCGCTGTTATTTCATAAAATTGCATGAAAATAAAAACAAACAAAAATTTCACTAATTGTCAACATTTTAAAATATAATATAAGGCATTTACTAAAGTCTAGAGCTCAGACAATGTGCACACGTGAGAACAAATCGGTCGCTAATCAAGGTACCACCGCAACCCCAATTATTTTCTCCTGTAGAACCTGTATATCCAATCAGTGCCATATGCGGAAATTCACGACTTGCTACATTTTCTCCGCCAACAACAAGAGGAATTGATTTTTGGCCACATTTGTCTACTTTTTTCCCAATTTTATTTGAGCCCGGAAGAAGAACCAATACCGAAACATATTCATAAACTGCCTCACTATACTCTATACACTCTATTTAATGAATAAAATTTCTATTTTTTAAAAGAAAATAACTATGGAAATATTATTAGTTCGTTTACTTTGTTGACTTATTCTCAATGATTGCTGTTGTTGTTGCTGCCGTTGTGGTTGTTGTTGCCGTTGTGGTTGTTGTTGCCGTTGTGGTTGTTGTTGCCGTTGTGGTTGTTGCTGCTGTTGTGGTTGTTGTTGCCGTTGTGGTGGTGGTGTATTAACTATAGGACAGCAAACAATTTCCTCAAAACCAATAAATCCACATCGAACGTATCCCCGACGATTTCGGATATCATTTATTACAGATCCACAAAATTGAACAGTTCGACATATTCCATTTTGTCTTGTATTTTGTATATAACATGAGTTCCCTAAAAACATATCGATAAATTAAACTGAAAAATATATAAATAAAAATATCAAAATATTCTTAGAATGAATACAAATCGAGAAAATAAATATATTCCTTAAATAAAAAAAATTTCTCATATTTTCGATTAAACTTAACAGTAACTTTGCATAAATATTGCCACATTTTATATTTATTTTTAATATTTTATTATCAAAATTATTTTTATAAATTTTAATAATGAAATATTACCTAAATATTGTGTATTTACAAATGTTAAATAACATCCTAAGAAAATAATTAAACTATTCGCAAACATTTCACGTGTTTTCTTTAAAATTACTCGCTGTTAATAATTCTTGTTTCGCCAGAGGTCGAATACTATCTAAGTTTATTTATTTGATCATTGATTGAGACAAGCTTTTTCCAAGCTTAAAATGTATTATTCTGTAAGATTTATGTATTAGTAAATTTTATATTCCAATAAATAAGTATTGCCATTTTCATAATAATTTTTTCTTTATACAAATTTAAATATATCGTTTTCAAATATACATCAAACTTGTTTTTTTATTACTTTTCTTTTGCTATACTTATTTTATATTGAATTTCAAAAACTTTACGTATATTGCTATATGATAAGAAATAATTCTATTTTCTTTATAACAATGCTAATTCGATATAAAATCTATAAATTATATTCTCGTATTTTAGTGAAGTTGCTTGCTTATTTGTGTTAGTTAAACAAATTATTTGAATTTAGTTAATTTTCTTATTGATTAAATTAATTGAACATAATTTAAATTTTTTGCAAATCCAGACTCAGGTTGAGTATTAATGCAATTGGTCTCATGCCAGTGAATCTGCAATGATGTATCTTGTTGGGCTATTTTTTAAATGTCTCTACCGGCCTTATGAGAATAAAAAAAATGCGTATTAATTGCTCGATTATTTTAGTGTCTAACTTAAGTCCAAAAATTGATTGCTGTATATACAAAATCTTACTTTATATAGTAAATAAAGAAAAAATTGATTGCTGTATATAAACATTTAATTATATAATGTTATTTTAATACATAAAAAAATATATACGAGTATAATAATTTATTTTTAACAAAAATTCTTATAAAATAGGATCAATTATTACTAATGATAAAAAATACATTGAAAAAAACATAAAATCAAATTATAGGATTCATCAAATTTTAATGGCAAAATTAAATGTAAAATTACTTTCCTAATAAATTAATAATGATATTTCGATATTATGAAATTTTTAATAATACTGATAGTTTTTTTTATAGAAATAATAACATTTTCAAAGTGACACACCATTCCAATTTTGTGGAAAACCTTTTGAAATTTCACTTCATTATTTTGAATGTCAAAGGCTTAAAATTTTAGATAGTAGTGAATACTACCTAAATTCAGTTAAATAGAAAAAATTGTCTTTAGAAAATATATTTTTTTTTTAAATTAAAATTATTATAATCAAATGTTCACCAACCCAAAACGCAATAATTTTAATTGATGTTTTTCTAGTAAATTTTCGAACAAAATGACTTAAATTTAGTAAAGAAAATAAGGAAATAGAATTGATTATAGAATTGGACATACGCTAAGGATAACTTGCAATAATATATAAATTTTTGCACAAATTAGGGGGTAGTATCTTTGATCTAAAATGAAGGTTATTTTGATAACAGCGATGCTTCAAACTTGTTCTTCAGCAAATCTGTATTCGGTACTTTTCAAAAGCAAATTAAATGACTACTCGTATAAAACAAGAGAATTCATAATCCGCAATCTGATGTTGATTTTAATTTAAACTGTAATTTAAGTTTCGGTGCCTGTTCCTGTTTCTGTTTCAGTTGCTGGATGAGTACAGTTCAGGTTAAGTTTTGTGGCGCCATTAAGTAACTCGAGGACGAAGAAGAGAAAGGTAACTTTACTATTCATTTGGGAAAGAGAAAAATCTCTTCTTAAACAATCCTCTACCTGAATAATATGTGTAAGCAGATACACTTACACAAAACTATATACTGTAGGAAGAAAAATAACTTTTACTTAAAAATAAATCAAACTAAATAATCTTTTTAAAAATGCAATCTTTTTGGAAAAGGTAAATTAAAATCAAATATGGAATTTTTACTTTCTAAAATTAATTCTTAATTAACAGTTACAGTTTTTAGTTCAAAATGGTTTATTTTAAGTTGTTCAAGGAAAAATGTCTAAAAGTCTTCATGGTCGAGATGCTACAAAAAAAAAGAATCTGTTCGGCGATAAAACAGTTTACAGTAGACGTCCGTTGTCGAAATTTTGTACATTCCTATAACTTTTACAGAAGACGTACTTTTAACGCTTTTGATATCTGGTATTAGTTTGCCTGTGCACTCAACATTAAAGGCGTCAGTGAGAGAAAGATCCTGCCTCACTCGTTAATCAACTGTAAAAACGTAACAGTTAATGTATACGGTCCAGCGGCGCTTAATAGGCGCGTTGGAAGCGATTCAGAATTTCGACTGATTTTTAGCAGATCCTCTCTCGCAAACATCAACCAACGGTGTTTTGGGATTTTCCAATCCGGTTATGTTTACATCCGCTTGGATTGGAAAATTGTTTTGGAAAACAAAAATACGACTACTTTCGGTGTAAGTCCTATTTTTCTATACTCAAAAATTACTGAACGATTATAAACAAAAACAAATCTTCATTTCAAAAATGATTTTTCAATTGTAGGAATAAAAAAGGCAATTCTATAAAAATGACTAAATTAACAGGCAGACACAGACAATTTCGATTGGTTATTATTCGATTGACAAAGAGACCAAAATCACCACTTGGCGTAATCAGTACAATAATATAAAAATAATGTAATAGTTAAAAAAAATAAAGTCGACACTCAAAGATATTATATTCCAACATACATACAATACAATAAAAATTCGAAGTCTTTTTGTGCAAAAAAAGGTTCATCAGAAAATAAAATCAAATGAACTATTTTGTTTGAATTAATATATTAAATAGAATGATTTATTTTAGAATAAAAATGCTAATTGTTGGAATACTTTGAATACCTAACATCATTGTACATTGACGAAGTCACACCCAATTACTTGTAGAAGAGTACGTATTGTACGCGCATTACGTTGAGCAAATAGCAGCAAAACATGGCATTGAACTTTTTTGAATATTTCCTTCATTTGTAAAGATACGCAGAAACTTTATTCAAAGGACACCTAGGATATACTTTTATCTATAAAATGCTATTAAAAAAATTTTGATAGTCCTTAAGGATATTGAGTCAGAACACCTCACCTTCGGCTTATTTGGAGAGGAAATTTTCACAAAGGAATCTGAAAAAATTGAATATTTACAAGATGCCCCCACATATTTGATATATTATTACATATACGCAAAGAAAAATTTTCACTCTATGATTTATATCAAATTTGTCCAAAAATGATAATTGCTAAAATTACTTATATAAATTTCTTTCCCTTATAGTATTATTACTTTTTCTTATGTAATGTGTAACGTGATCAAAAATATTTTTCAGCCAAATCCAAGATAACTTCTAGTCCTTTAATTTGATATATAAAATGTCAAAAATGATGCCTAAATACGACCTATAGGTGAGAAAGTACACAGAATCTAATAGAAAAATTTGAATTATTTCGGAAATTTTATATTTTTTAGTATATTTTCTCAATAAAAATATTTATTTAAAATTAAATAACTTAGACAACTAGAACTCGTTATGATCTTTCATTTGATATATAATTTGTTAAGATTGATGTGAAAATTTGGACTTACGAGCAAAAAACAGAATAAAAATTTTACAATATTCCGATTTTCCGAGAGGCTTTTTAAATTATCTCACCACTACATATACATAACAATAAGCTAATTATGTTATTACATAGCCACAATATCTGTGGTAGATTTGGCACTTAAATTATTTCGATCGGTTCAAGAATGACGATCCTAGAGTAAAAAGTGTGTTTCGTGGACGAAAAATAGCTCGGCAACTTTTTTCAGCTGCTCACAATACTTTTTGCCAACGACGACTTCTGCGAATTTCGTTCTACGTAATCGGTCAAACTAAATTTTGGCTCACGTGATGGATTTTTCGGTTTTCTCGCTAAAGGATTAACGTATCGACTTGAATTTTTTTTTATTCTTTTGGTAAATATTCATTCTTTACGTATGAGGATATTTTCCTTATTTCGTCCTCACAAGGATATAGTATTTTCACTAATTAATATCAATTTTTATTTTTTTTTAAATAATGTCCGAATACGTATCTGGCTCCATTTCCACAGGATACCAATTCATCTATATCGTTCTTGCAAGGACAAAAAACCTATTTTCGGAGAAAAACCTAAAAAATCGTTTCCAATTAATTTTATTGAAAATTTTTAGTAAAAATGTTCAATAACAAATTTTCAGTAAAAATGTTCAATACAAAATTTCAGTATAATTATCCTCTGAAGGATTTTTGAATTTTTTGAAAAAATAAGTTCTTTGTCCTTGCATGGACGATAGGATAAAACTGCTCCAGAGGAGCTAAATATCTAATAAGGATTTTTTTTCTTAAAATTAAAATTAAAATTAATTAACAGAAAAACTATATCCTTGTAAGGACGAAAGAAGGAAAATATCCTTATTGGTAAAGAATGAACATTTTCCAAGATATTAAAAAAAAATTCAAGTCGATACGTTAATCCTTTCACGAGAAAACCGAAAAATTCGTCACGTGAACCAAAATTCAGTTTGACCAATTACGCAGAACGAAATTGGCAGAGTCCTCGTTGCCAAAAAGTATTGTTAGCATACAATAAATGTTGCCGAGCAATTTTTCGACCACGGAACACATTTTTTACTCTAGAATCATCATTCCTGAACCAATCGAAATAATTTAAGTGGCAAATTCACCGCAGTTAGTGTGGCTATGTGATTGCATAATAAGCTTGCTATTATGTATATGTAGTGGTGAGATAATTTAAAAAGCCTCTCAGAAAATCGGAATATTGTAAAATTTTTATTCTGTTTTTTGCTCGTAAGTCCAAATTTTCACATCAATCTTAACAAATTATATATCAAATGAAAGGTCATAATGAGTTCTGACTGTCTAGATTATATAGAATTAGATAAATATCTTCATTGAGAAAATATACTAAATAATATAAAATTTCCGAAATAATTCAAATTTTTTCAGTAGATCCGGTGTACTTTCTCACCTACAGGTCGTATTCAGGCATCATTTTTGATATTTTATATGTCAAATTAAAGGACTAGAATTTGGTTGGAAAATATTTTTGATCAGGTTATACATTACATAAGAAAAATTAATAATACTATAAGTGAAGGAAAATTATATAAGTATTTTTAGCAATTATCCTTTTTGGACAAATTTGAACTTAAATCATAGAGTGAAGATTTGTCTTTGGGTATTTGTAATAATATATAAAATATGTGGGGACATCATGTAAATATTAAATTTGTTCAAATTCCTTTGTGAAAATTTCCTCTTCCAATAAGCCGAAGGTTTTATTTTGATCCCGGAAAAGTTGGGCTTACGATTCCTGCGATTTTTCGACTATTGACATCTGGTATCTTTTTGTCTTTGCGCTCTGTTGAGTTTTTAGAGTGTGACTGAGAGAACGATCCTGTCTCACTCGTAAATCAACTGTAAGAGAACCCGCAAGAACGAATGTTTGCGGTCGACCGGCGTCTAATAAGCGAGTATCAGTACATGGTCTGAAAGCGTTTGTAAATTTCGCCTGATTATGAGAGCATATTTTCAGCAGATCCTCTCTCGCAAACACCAACCGTCGAAGAATTTTGAAATGACAGTTTTTTAGCGTCTCTCAGTCAGTTCAGTTGACTAATGTGTGTCTACTCGAATTATCTGAAAATACTCGTATTCTTGGAATTTAATAAAAGTTCAACGACAGTTTATATTTGAAAAAAAGTGTATTTTTGAAATAAGAAAATAATTTCACCGACCGCCGAATTTGCTTACATTCGTTACTATAGGAGAATAATTGTGTAAATAAAATACGTTTATCACTTTTTGGATTAGTCCGATATAAATGATCTTCCAATTGTAGGAATCAAAATAGGAATGTTGTAAAAATGACTTAAGACTAAATCGGAAAAATGCTATACTGAACCCGGTTATGTTTACATGCGCTCGGATTGGAAAATAGTTTTGGAAAACAAAAAGACGACTACTTTCGGTGTAAGTCCTATTTTTCTATACTCAAAAATTACTGAACGATTATAAACAAAAACAAATCTTCATTTCAAAAATGATTTTTCAATTGTAGGAATAAAAAAGGCAATTCTATAAAAATGACTAAATTAACAGGCAGACACAGACAATTTCGATTGGTTATTATTCGATTGACAAAGAGACCAAAATCACCACTGCAGGATTATTGGCGTAATCAGTACAATAATATAAAAATAATGTAATAGTTAAAAAAAATAAAGTCGACACTCAAAGATATTACATTCCAACATACATACAATACAATAAAAATTCGAAGTCTTTTTGTGCAAAAAAAAGTTCATCAGAAAATAAAATCAAATGAACTATTTTGTTTGAATTAATATATTAAATAGAATGATTTATTTTAGAATAAAAATGCTAATTGTTGGAATACTTTGAATACCTAACATCATTGTACATTGACGAAGTCACACCCAATTACTTGTAGAAGAGTACGTATTGTACGCGCATTACGTTGAGCAAATAGCAGCAAAACATGGCATTGAACTTTTTTGAATATTTCCTTCATTTGTAAAGATACGCAGAAACTTTATTCAAAGGACACCTAGGATATACTTTTATCTATAAAATGCTATTAAAAAAATTTTGATAGTCCTTAAGGATATTGAGTCAGAACACCTCACCTTCGGCTTATTTGGAGAGGAAATTTTCACAAAGGAATCTGAAAAAATTGAATATTTACAAGATGCCCCCACATATTTGATATATTATTACATATACGCAAAGAAAAATTTTCACTCTATGATTTAAGATCAAATTTGTCCAAAAATGATAATTGCTAAAATTACTTATATAAATTTCTATCTCTTATAGTATTATTACTTTTTCTTATGTAATGTGTAACGTGATCAAAAATATTTTTCAGCCAAATCCAAGATAACTTCTAGTCCTTTAATTTGATATATAAAATGTCAAAAATGATGCCTAAATACGACCTATAGGTGAGAAAGTACACAGAATCTAATAGAAAAATTTGAATTATTTCGGAAATTTTATATTTTTTAGTATATTTTCTCAATAAAAATATTTATTTAAAATTAAATAACTTAGACAACTAGAACTCGTTATGATCTTTCATTTGATATATAATTTGTTAAGATTGATGTGAAAATTTGGACTTACGAGCAAAAAACAGAATAAAAATTTTACAATATTCCGATTTTCCGAGAGGCTTTTTAAATTATCTCACCACTACATATACATAACAATAAGCTAATTATGTTATTACATAGCCACAATATCTGTGGTAGATTTGGCACTTAAATTATTTCGATCGGTTCAAGAATGACGATCCTAGAGTAAAAAGTGTGTTTCGTGGACGAAAAATAGCTCGGCAACTTTTTTCAGCTGCTCACAATACTTTTTGCCAACGACGACTTCTGCGAATTTCGTTCTACGTAATCGGTCAAACTAAATTTTGGCTCACGTGATGGATTTTTCGGTTTTCTCGCTAAAGGATTAACGTATCGACTTGAATTTTTTTTTATTCTTTTGGTAAATATTCATTTTTTACGTATGAGGATATTTTCCTTATTTCGTCCTCACAAGGATATAGTATTTTCACTAATTAATATCAATTTTTATTTTTTTTAAAATAATGTCCGAATACGTATCTGGCTCCATTTCCACAGGATACCAATTTATCTATATCGTTCTTGCAAGGACAAAAAACCTATTTTCGGAGAAAAACCTAAAAAATCGTTTCCAATTAATTTTATTGAAAATTTTTAGTAAAAATGTTCAATAACAAATTTTCAGTAAAAATGTTCAATACAAAATTTCAGTATAATTATCCTCTGAAGGATTTTTGAATTTTTTGAAAAAATAAGTTCTTTGTCCTTGCATGGATGATAGGATAAAACTGCTCCAGAGGAGCTAAATATCTAATAAGGATTTTTTTTCTTAAAATGAAAATTAAAATTAATTAACAGAAAAACTATATCCTTGTAAGGACGAAAGAAGGAAAATATCCTTATTGGTAAAGAATGAACATTTTCCAAGATATTAAAAAAAAATTCAAGTCGATACGTTAATCCTTTCACGAGAAAACCGAAAAATTCGTCACGTGAACCAAAATTCAGTTTGACCAATTACGCAGAACGAAATTGGCAGAGTCCTCGTTGCCAAAAAGTATTGTTAGCATACAATAAATGTTGCCGAGCAATTTTTCGACCACGGAACACATTTTTTACTCTAGAATCATCATTCCTGAACCAATCGAAATAATTTAAGTGCCAAATTCACCGCAGTTAGTGTGGCTATGTGATTGCATAATAAGCTTGCTATTATGTATATGTAGTGGTGAGATAATTTAAAAAGCCTCTCGGAAAATCGGAATATTGTGGAATTGTTATTCCGTTTTGTGCTCGTAAGTCCAAATTTTCACATCAATCTTAACAAATTATATATCAAATGAAAGGTCATAATGAGTTCTGACTGTCTAGATTATATAGAATTAGATAAATATCTTCATTGAGAAAATATACTAAATAATATAAAATTTCCGAAATAATTCAAATTTTTTCAGTAGATCCGGTGTACTTTCTCACCTACAGGTCGTATTCAGGCATCATTTTTGATATTTTATATGTCAAATTAAAGGACTAGAATTTGGTTGGAAAATATTTTTGATCACGTTATACATTACATAAGAAAAATTAATAATACTATAAGTGAAGGAAAATTATATAAGTATTTTTAGCAATTATCCTTTTTGGACAAATTTGAACTTAAATCATAGAGTGAAGATTTGTCTTTGGGTATTTGTAATAATATATAAAATATGTGGGGACATCATGTAAATATTAAATTTGTTCAAATTCCTTTGTGAAAATTTCCTCTTCAAATAAGCCGAAGGTTTTATTTTGATCCCGGAAAAGTTGGGCTTACGATTCCTGCGATTTTTCGACTATTGACATCTGGTATCTTTTTGTCTTTGCGCTCTGTTGAGTTTTTAGAGTGTGACTGAGAGAACGATCCTGTCTCACTCGTAAATCAACTGTAAGAGAACCCGCAAGAACGAATGTTTGCGGTCGACCGGCGTCTAATAAGCGAGTATCAGTACATGGTCTGAAAGCGTTTGTAAATTTCGCCTGATTATGAGAGCATATTTTCAGCAGATCCTCTCTCGCAAACACCAACCGTCGAAGAATTTTGAAATGACAGTTTTTTAGCGTCTCTCAGTCAGTTCAGTTGACTAATGTGTGTCTACTCGAATTATCTGAAAATACTCGTATTCTTGGAATTTAATAAAAGTTCAACGACAGTTTATATTTGAAAAAAAGTGTATTTTTGAAATAAGAAAATAATTTCACCGACCGCCGAATTTGCTTACATTCGTTACTATAGGAGAATAATTGTGTAAATAAAATACGTTTATCACTTTTTGGATTAGTCCGATATAAATGATCTTCCAATTGTAGGAATCAAATTAGGAATGTTGTAAAAATGACTTAAGACTAAATCGGAAAAATGCTATACTGAACCCGGTTATGTTTACATGCGCTCGGATTGGAAAATAGTTTTGGAAAACAAAAAGACGACTACTTTCGGTGTAAGTCCTATTTTTCTATACTCAAAAATTACTGAACGATTATAAACAAAAACAAATCTTCATTTCAAAAATGATTTTTCAATTGTAGGAATAAAAAAGGCAATTCTATAAAAATGACTAAATTAACAGGCAGACACAGACAATTTCGATTGGTTATTATTCGATTGACAAAGAGACCAAAATCACCACTGCAGGATTATTGGCGTAATCAGTACAATAATATAAAAATAATGTAATAGTTAAAAAAAATAAAGTCGACACTCAAAGATATTACATTCCAACATACATACAATACAATAAAAATTCGAAGTCTTTTTGTGCAAAAAAAAGTTCATCAGAAAATAAAATCAAATGAACTATTTTGTTTGAATTAATATATTAAATAGAATGATTTATTTTAGAATAAAAATGCTAATTGTTGGAATACTTTGAATACCTAACATCATTGTACATTGACGAAGTCACACCCAATTACTTGTAGAAGAGTACGTATTGTACGCGCATTACGTTGAGCAAATAGCAGCAAAACATGGCATTGAACTTTTTTGAATATTTCCTTCATTTGTAAAGATACGCAGAAACTTTATTCAAAGGACACCTAGGATATACTTTTATCTATGAAATGCTATTAAAAAAATTTTGATAGTCCTTAAGAATATTGAGTCAGAACACCTCACCTTCGGCTTATTTGGAGAGGAAATTTTCACAAAGGAATCTGAAAAAATTGAATATTTACATGATGCCCCCACATATTTAATATATTATTACATATACGCAAAGACAAATCTTCACTCTATGATTTAAGATCAAATTTGTCCAAAAATGATAATTGCTAAAATTACTTATATAAATTTCTTTCCCTTATAGTATTATTACTTTTTCTTATGTAATGTGTAACGTGATCAAAAATATTTTTCAGCCAAATCCAAGATAACTTCTAGTCCTTTAATTTGATATATAAAATGTCAAAAATGATGCCTAAATACGACCTATAGGTGAGAAAGTACACAGAATCTAATAGAAAAATTTGAATTATTTCGGAAATTTTATATTTTTTAGTATATTTTCTCAATTAAAATATTTATTTAAAATTACATAACTTAGACAACTAGAACTCATTATGATCTTTCATTTGATATATAATTTGTTAAGATTGATGTGAAAATTTGGACTTACGAGCAAAAAACGGAATAAAAATTTTACAATATTCCGATTTTCCCAGAGGCTTCTTAAATTATCTCACCACTACATATACATAACAATAAGCTAATTATGTTATTACATAGCCACAATATCTGTGGTAGATTTGGCACTTAAATTATTTCGATCGGTTCAAGAATGACGATCCTAGAGTAAAAAGTGTGTTTCGTGGACGAAAAATAGCTCGGCAACTTTTTTCAGCTGCTCACAATACTTTTTGCCAACGACGACTTCTGCGAATTTCGTTCTACGTAATCGGTCAAACTAAATTTTGGCTCACGTGATGGATTTTTCGGTTTTCTCGCTAAAGGATTAACGTATCGACTTGAATTTTTTTTTATTCTTTTGGTAAATATTCATTCTTTACGTATGAGGATATTTTCCTTATTTCGTCCTCACAAGGATATAGTATTTTCACTAATTAATATCAATTTTTATTTTTTTTAAAATAATGTCCGAATACGTATCTGGCTCCATTTCCACAGGATACCAATTTATCTATATCGTTCTTGCAAGGACAAAAAACCTATTTTCGGAGAAAAACCTAAAAAATCGTTTCCAATTAATTTTATTGAAAATTTTTAGTAAAAATGTTCAATAACAAATTTTCAGTAAAAATGTTCAATACAAAATTTCAGTATAATTATCCTCTGAAGGATTTTTGAATTTTTTGAAAAAATAAGTTCTTTGTCCTTGCATGGACGATAGGATAAAACTGCTCCAGAGGAGCTAAATATCTAATAAGGATTTTTTTTCTTAAAATGAAAATTAAAATTAATTAACAGAAAAACTATATCCTTGTAAGGACGAAAGAAGGAAAATATCCTTATTGGTAAAGAATGAACATTTTCCAAGATATTAAAAAAAAATTCAAGTCGATACGTTAATCCTTTCACGAGAAAACCGAAAAATTCGTCACGTGAACCAAAATTCAGTTTGACCAATTACGCAGAACGAAATTGGCAGAGTCCTCGTTGCCAAAAAGTATTGTTAGCATACAATAAATGTTGCCGAGCAATTTTTCGACCACGGAACACATTTTTTACTCTAGAATCATCATTCCTGAACCAATCGAAATAATTTAAGTGCCAAATTCACCGCAGTTAGTGTGGCTATGTGATTGCATAATAAGCTTGCTATTATGTATATGTAGTGGTGAGATAATTTAAAAAGCCTCTCGGAAAATCGGAATATTGTGGAATTGTTATTCCGTTTTGTGCTCGTAAGTCCAAATTTTCACATCAATCTTAACAAATTATATATCAAATGAAAGGTCATAATGAGTTCTGACTGTCTAGATTATATAGAATTAGATAAATATCTTCATTGAGAAAATATACTAAATAATATAAAATTTCCGAAATAATTCAAATTTTTTCAGTAGATCCGGTGTACTTTCTCACCTACAGGTCGTATTCAGGCATCATTTTTGATATTTTATATGTCAAATTAAAGGACTAGAATTTGGTTGGAAAATATTTTTGATCACGTTATACATTACATAAGAAAAATTAATAATACTATAAGTGAAGGAAAATTATATAAGTATTTTTAGCAATTATCCTTTTTGGACAAATTTGAACTTAAATCATAGAGTGAAGATTTGTCTTTGGGTATTTGTAATAATATATAAAATATGTGGGGACATCATGTAAATATTAAATTTGTTCAAATTCCTTTGTGAAAATTTCCTCTTCAAATAAGCCGAAGGTTTTATTTTGATCCCGGAAAAGTTGGGCTTACGATTCCTGCGATTTTTCGACTATTGACATCTGGTATCTTTTTGTCTTTGCGCTCTGTTGAGTTTTTAGAGTGTGACTGAGAGAACGATCCTGTCTCACTCGTAAATCAACTGTAAGAGAACCCGCAAGAACGAATGTTTGCGGTCGACCGGCGTCTAATAAGCGAGTATCAGTACATGGTCTGAAAGCGTTTGTAAATTTCGCCTGATTATGAGAGCATATTTTCAGCAGATCCTCTCTCGCAAACACCAACCGTCGAAGAATTTTGAAATGACAGTTTTTTAGCGTCTCTCAGTCAGTTCAGTTGACTAATGTGTGTCTACTCGAATTATCTGAAAATACTCGTATTCTTGGAATTTAATAAAAGTTCAACGACAGTTTATATTTGAAAAAAAGTGTATTTTTGAAATAAGAAAATAATTTCACCGACCGCCGAATTTGCTTACATTCGTTACTATAGGAGAATAATTGTGTAAATAAAATACGTTTATCACTTTTTGGATTAGTCCGATATAAATGATCTTCCAATTGTAGGAATCAAAATAGGAATGTTGTAAAAATGACTTAAGACTAAATCGGAAAAATGCTATACTGAACCCGGTTATGTTTACATGCGCTCGGATTGGAAAATAGTTTTGGAAAACAAAAAGACGACTACTTTCGGTGTAAGTCCTATTTTTCTATACTCAAAAATTACTGAACGATTATAAACAAAAACAAATCTTCATTTCAAAAATGATTTTTCAATTGTAGGAATAAAAAAGGCAATTCTATAAAAATGACTAAATTAACAGGCAGACACAGACAATTTCGATTGGTTATTATTCGATTGACAAAGAGACCAAAATCACCACTGCAGGATTATTGGCGTAATCAGTACAATAATATAAAAATAATGTAATAGTTAAAAAAAATAAAGTCGACACTCAAAGATATTATATTCCAACATACATACAATACAATAAAAATTCGAAGTCTTTTTGTGCAAAAAAAAGTTCATCAGAAAATAAAATCAAATGAACTATTTTGTTTGAATTAATATATTAAATAGAATGATTTATTTTAGAATAAAAATGCTAATTGTTGGAATACTTTGAATACCTAACATCATTGTACATTGACGAAGTCACACCCAATTACTTGTAGAAGAGTACGTATTGTACGCGCATTACGTTGAGCAAATAGCAGCAAAACATGGCATTGAACTTTTTTGAATATTTCCTTCATTTGTAAAGATACGCAGAAACTTTATTCAAAGGACACCTAGGATATACATTTATCTATAAAATGCTATTAAAAAAATTTTGATAGTCCTTAAGGATATTGAGTCAGAACACCTCACCTTCGGCTTATTTGGAGAGGAAATTTTCACAAAGGAATCTGAAAAAATTGAATATTTACAAGATGCCCCCACATATTTGATATATTATTACATATACGCAAAGAAAAATTTTCACTCTATGATTTAAGATCAAATTTGTCCAAAAATGATAATTGCTAAAATTACTTATATAAATTTCTATCTCTTATAGTATTATTACTTTTTCTTATGTAATGTGTAACGTGATCAAAAATATTTTTCAGCCAAATCCAAGATAACTTCTAGTCCTTTAATTTGATATATAAAATGTCAAAAATGATGCCTAAATACGACCTATAGGTGAGAAAGTACACAGAATCTAATAGAAAAATTTGAATTATTTCGGAAATTTTATATTTTTTAGTATATTTTCTCAATAAAAATATTTATTTAAAATTAAATAACTTAGACAACTAGAACTCGTTATGATCTTTCATTTGATATATAATTTGTTAAGATTGATGTGAAAATTTGGACTTACGAGCAAAAAACAGAATAAAAATTTTACAATATTCCGATTTTCCGAGAGGCTTTTTAAATTATCTCACCACTACATATACATAACAATAAGCTAATTATGTTATTACATAGCCACAATATCTGTGGTAGATTTGGCACTTAAATTATTTCGATCGGTTCAAGAATGACGATCCTAGAGTAAAAAGTGTGTTTCGTGGACGAAAAATAGCTCGGCAACTTTTTTCAGCTGCTCACAATACTTTTTGCCAACGACGACTTCTGCGAATTTCGTTCTACGTAATCGGTCAAACTAAATTTTGGCTCACGTGATGGATTTTTCGGTTTTCTCGCTAAAGGATTAACGTATCGACTTGAATTTTTTTTTATTCTTTTGGTAAATATTCATTTTTTACGTATGAGGATATTTTCCTTATTTCGTCCTCACAAGGATATAGTATTTTCACTAATTAATATCAATTTTTATTTTTTTAAAAATAATGTCCGAATACGTATCTGGCTCCATTTCCACAGGATACCAATTCATCTATATCGTTCTTGCAAGGACAAAAAACCTATTTTCGGAGAAAAACCTAAAAAATCGTTTCCAATTAATTTTATTGAAAATTTTTAGTAAAAATGTTCAATAACAAATTTTCAGTAAAAATGTTCAATACAAAATTTCAGTATAATTATCCTCTGAAGGATTTTTGAATTTTTTGAAAAAATAAGTTCTTTGTCCTTGCATGGACGATAGGATAAAACTGCTCCAGAGGAGCTAAATATCTAATAAGGATTTTTTTTCTTAAAATGAAAATTAAAATTAATTAACAGAAAAACTATATCCTTGTAAGGACGAAAGAAGGAAAATATCCTTATTGGTAAAGAATGAACATTTTCCAAGATATTAAAAAAAAATTCAAGTCGATACGTTAATCCTTTCACGAGAAAACCGAAAAATTCGTCACGTGAACCAAAATTCAGTTTGACCAATTACGCAGAACGAAATTGGCAGAGTCCTCGTTGCCAAAAAGTATTGTTAGCATACAATAAATGTTGCCGAGCAATTTTTCGACCACGGAACACATTTTTTACTCTAGAATCATCATTCCTGAACCAATCGAAATAATTTAAGTGGCAAATTCACCGCAGTTAGTGTGGCTATGTGATTGCATAATAAGCTTGCTATTATGTATATGTAGTGGTGAGATAATTTAAAAAGCCTCTCGGAAAATCGGAATATTGTGGAATTGTTATTCCGTTTTGTGCTCGTAAGTCCAAATTTTCACATCAATCTTAACAAATTATATATCAAATGAAAGGTCATAATGAGTTCTGACTGTCTAGATTATATAGAATTAGATAAATATCTTCATTGAGAAAATATACTAAATAATATAAAATTTCCGAAATAATTCAAATTTTTTCAGTAGATCCGGTGTACTTTCTCACCTACAGGTCGTATTCAGGCATCATTTTTGATATTTTATATGTCAAATTAAAGGACTAGAATTTGGTTGGAAAATATTTTTGATCAGGTTATACATTACATAAGAAAAATTAATAATACTATAAGTGAAGGAAAATTATATAAGTATTTTTAGCAATTATCCTTTTTGGACAAATTTGAACTTAAATCATAGAGTGAAGATTTGTCTTTGGGTATTTGTAATAATATATAAAATATGTGGGGACATCATGTAAATATTAAATTTGTTCAAATTCCTTTGTGAAAATTTCCTCTTCTAATAAGCCGAAGGTTTTATTTTGATCCCGGAAAAGTTGGGCTTACGATTCCTGCGATTTTTCGATTATTGACATCTGGTATCTTTTTGTCTCTGCACTCTGTTGAGTTTTTAGAGCGTGACTGAGAGAACGAGCCTGTCTCACTCGTAAATCAACTGTAAGAGAACCCGCAAGAACGAATGTTTGCGGTCGACCGGCGTCTAATAAGCGAGTATCAGTACATGGTCTGAAAGCGTTTGTAAATTTCGCCTGATTATGAGAGCATATTTTCAGCAGATCCTCTCTCGCAAACACCAACCGTCGAAGAATTTTGAAATGACAGTTTTTTAGCGTCTCTCAGTCAGTTCAGTTGACTAATGTGTGTCTACTCGAATTATCTGAAAATACTCGTATTCTTGGAATTTAATAAAAGTTCAACGACAGTTTATATTTGAAAAAAAGTGTATTTTTGAAATAAGAAAATAATTTCACCGACCGCCGAATTTGCTTACATTCGTTACTATAGGAGAATAATTGTGTAAATAAAATACGTTTATCACTTTTTGGATTAGTCCGATATAAATGATCTTCCAATTGTAGGAATCAAAATAGGAATGTTGTAAAAATGACTTAAGACTAAATCGGAAAAATGCTATACTGAACCCGGTTATGTTTACATGCGCTCGGATTGGAAAATAGTTTTGGAAAACAAAAAGACGACTACTTTTGGTGTAAGTCCTATTTTTCTATACTCAAAAATTACTGAACGATTATAAACAAAAACAAATCTTCATTTCAAAAATGATTTTTCAATTGTAGGAATAAAAAAGGCAATTCTATAAAAATGACTAAATTAACAGGCAGACACAGACAATTTCGATTGGTTATTATTCGATTGACAAAGAGACCAAAATCACCACTGCAGGATTATTGGCGTAATCAGTACAATAATATAAAAATAATGTAATAGTTAAAAAAAATAAAGTCGACACTCAAAGATATTATATTCCAACATACATACAATACAATAAAAATTCGAAGTCTTTTTGTGCAAAAAAAAGTTCATCAGAAAATAAAATCAAATGAACTATTTTGTTTGAATTAATATATTAAATAGAATGATTTATTTTAGAATAAAAATGCTAATTGTTGGAATACTTTGAATACCTAACATCATTGTACATTGACGAAGTCACACCCAATTACTTGTAGAAGAGTACGTATTGTACGCGCATTACGTTGAGCAAATAGCAGCAAAACATGGCATTGAACTTTTTTGAATATTTCCTTCATTTGTAAAGATACGCAGAAACTTTATTCAAAGGACACCTAGGATATACATTTATCTATAAAATGCTATTAAAAAAATTTTGATAGTCCTTAAGGATATTGAGTCAGAACACCTCACCTTCGGCTTATTTGGAGAGGAAATTTTCACAAAGGAATCTGAAAAAATTGAATATTTACAAGATGCCCCCACATATTTGATATATTATTACATATACGCAAAGAAAAATTTTCACTCTATGATTTAAGATCAAATTTGTCCAAAAATGATAATTGCTAAAATTACTTATATAAATTTCTATCTCTTATAGTATTATTACTTTTTCTTATGTAATGTGTAACGTGATCAAAAATATTTTTCAGCCAAATCCAAGATAACTTCTAGTCCTTTAATTTGATATATAAAATGTCAAAAATGATGCCTAAATACGACCTATAGGTGAGAAAGTACACAGAATCTAATAGAAAAATTTGAATTATTTCGGAAATTTTATATTTTTTAGTATATTTTCTCAATAAAAATATTTATTTAAAATTAAATAACTTAGACAACTAGAACTCGTTATGATCTTTCATTTGATATATAATTTGTTAAGATTGATGTGAAAATTTGGACTTACGAGCAAAAAACAGAATAAAAATTTTACAATATTCCGATTTTCCGAGAGGCTTTTTAAATTATCTCACCACTACATATACATAACAATAAGTTATTTATGTTATTACATAGCCACAATATCTGTGGTAGATTGGGCACTTAAATTATTTCGATCGGTTTAAGAATGACGATCCTAGAGTAAAAAGTGTGTTTCGTGGACGAAAAATAGCTCGGCAACTTTTTTCAGCTGCTAACAATACTTTTTGCCAACGACGACTTCTGCGAATTTCGTTCTACGTAATTGGTCAAACTAAATTTTGGCTCACGTGATGGATTTTTCGGTTTTCTCACTAAAGGATTAACGTATCGACATGAATTTTTTTTTATTCTTTTGGTAAATATTCATTCTTTACGTATGAGGATATTTTCCTTATTTCGTCCTCACAAGGATATAGTATTTTCACTAATTAATATCAATTTTTATTTTTTTTAAAATAATGTCCGAATACGTATTTGGCTCCATTTCCACAGGATACCAATTTATTTATATCGTCCTTGCAAGGACAAAAAACCTATTTTCGGAGAAAAACCTAAAAAATCGTTTCCAATTAATTTTATTGAAAATTTTTAGTAAAAATGTTCAATTAAAAGTTTTCAGTAAAAATGTTCAGTACAAAATTTCAGTATAATTATGCTCTGAAGGATTTTTGAATTTTTTGAAAAAATAAGTTTTTTGTCCTTGCATGGGCGATAGGATAAAACTGCTCCAGAGGAGCTAAATATCTAATAAGGATTTTTTTTCTTAAAATGAAAATTAAAATTAATTAACAGAAAAACTATATCCTTGTAAGGACGAAAGAAGGAAAATATCCTTATTGGTAAAGAATGAACATTTTCCAAGATATTAAAAAAAAATTCAAGTCGATACGTTAATCCTTTCACGAGAAAACCGAAAAATTCGTCACGTGAACCAAAATTCAGTTTGACCAATTACGCAGAACGAAATTGGCAGAGTCCTCGTTGCCAAAAAGTATTGTTAGCATACAATAAATGTTGCCGAGCAATTTTTCGACCACGGAACACATTTTTTACTCTAGAATCATCATTCCTGAACCAATCGAAATAATTTAAGTGGCAAATTCACCGCAGTTAGTGTGGCTATGTGATTGCATAATAAGCTTGCTATTATGTATATGTAGTGGTGAGATAATTTAAAAAGCCTCTCGGAAAATCGGAATATTGTGAAATTGTTATTCCGTTTTTTGCGCGTATGTCGAAATTGTCTCATCAATCTGGACAAATTAAATATCAAATAAAAGTTTATAATAAGATCTAGTTGTCTAGCTTATGTAATTTGAGATATATATCTCTATTAAGCAAATATACTAATTATATTAAATTTTTAGGTTATTTCCAAATTTTTCGAGTATATCCGTTGCTTTATCTCATCTACAGGTCGTATTAAGTCACCATTTCTGACATTAATCAAAAATATATTAAAGGCCTAGAAGTTGTCTTGGATGTGGCCAAAATATATTTTTGATTAATGTACATAGTACATAAGAAAAAGTAATAATGCTATAGGTGAACAAAAATTAGATAAATTTTCACAATTATTGTTTTTGGACAAATTTGATCTTAAATCATAAAGCTAAGATTTATCTTTATGTCTGTATAGAAATACGAGTATATAAAATATGTTGAGTTATCATGTAAATATTCAATTTTTTCCGATTCCTTTGTGAAAATTTTCTCTTCAAATAAGCTGAAGGTGAGGTGTTCTGGTTCAATATCCTTAAGGACTATTAAAAATTTTTTGATTTTATATAATAGATAAAACTATATCATAGGTGATCTTTGAATAAAATTTCTGCGTATCTTTACAAATGAAGGCGATATTCAAAAAATTTCAGTGTCATGTTTTGCTGCGGTTAGGTTAACGAAATACGCTATCAACACGTATTCTTCTACAAATTATTGCGAGTGACTTTGTCAATATCAAAGTATTCCAGTAACCAACATTTTTATTCTAAAATAAATGATTTTATTTTATATACAATATTAATTAACATAAAATATTTTATATGATTTAATTTTATGATGAACTTCTTTGCACAAGAAGACATTTCGTTTTTTTATTGCGTCTAGTCGTATATCGATAAACTTGTACATCGATAGCAATGAAAGAAAATTTTTACAAAATGCAAGTGGTGAGAAAAATATAACTCATAGAAAATGATTGCTTTAAGAGCAATGATTAAATGCATTTGAAATGTAAATTATGAAATTATAAATGGTGTGAGTAAAAATATTAAAAAAAATAATAATAATTACCCAAAGGGTAATTATTAACATGCAGATCTTTTGGTCCATGTGCAATCATACCATATGAGAATAAATATGAGTGATTACCCTGATATGGGACTGTTGATATAGATCAGTTATTACTACAATAGCATTTAGTGAAAATAAATCTAAATACGAGTATGTATATATAGGGTTTTCCAAAAAGAGTGATATGATTTCTTTTACAAAAAAACATACTAATTGTTCGGAAATTCATATGTTTTTTTATTTAATGTGAAGAACAATCGATACAGTTAAGTTCTAAATAAAACGTCATTCAAATGGCCCCACGACTTCTTTTGCAGAAACGAATTCGATGAACCCAATTTTCGAGCACTTTTTTCACTAAATCAAGTGGAAAAAGTGCTCGAAAATTGGGTTTATCGAATTCGTTCCTGCAAAAGGATGTCATGAATAGCACGTTCAATATTGACTTCTAAAGTTTGAAGAGAGTCTGGTTTATTGCTAAAGACCAATGACTTCAAATAACCCCACAAGAAATAGTCTAATGGTGTTAAATCGCAACTTCTTGGAGGCCATTCAATGTCACAATTTCTTTAAGAAATGGAATCTCCAAACTTTTCTCGCAATAATTCGGTTGTTGCGCATGCTGTGTGGCACGTAGCCCCGTCTTGTTAGAACCAGATGTTGTCAAGATCAACTTCTTCCAATTTCGGCCATAAAAAGTTGGTTATCATCGATCTATACCGCTCTCCATTGACAGTAACGGTGTTACCAGCTTCATTTCGAAAGAAGTACGGACCGATGATTCCACCAGACCAAAAACCACACCAAACTGTCAATTTAGGTGAATGTAATGAGTGTTTATGCATAATTTGTGGATTTTCTTCACACCAGGATCGACAGTTTTGTTTATTTACCGCACCGCACCACTCAGATGAAAGTGAGCCTCATCGGAGAAGATGATTTATTGCAATTGGAGAACGATTATTTTTATAATAAAATTGAATAATTTGTAAACGTTGTTCTTCCGTATTTCTCTCCATGATGAAATTGTAAATATTACTGAATACAATAAAAAAAAGAGACAGAGCATGACATATTACAAATGGCCAAAACGTCACTTAGAAATCATATCACTCTTATTGGAAAATCCTATCCTTTTTGTCAAATGACTATATTTTTTTAAATCCGTTGTTTGACGTTATTTAAAAAAAAAAATACTTGAAGAGATAAGCATTTTGAATTTTACCAATTAGAAGTAGTATTCTTGTATGATTGAATATTCTTGGTAATTTCTTCATTCTTCTAACTATAGATAAGAAAACTTCATTTTTTGTACTATTCCTTGTTTTAAGTTAAGGTGACTACTGGGTTATTTTATAAATTGTTTACAATAAATAATTATTTATAAAATTTAATAAGATCTGCTGAAATAATAAAGAAAATTAGGAACTTTCAAATAGATAATAAAAATCTGGCGCGAAACAAAAATTGTCTATATATTTTTTTATATTTTATGTTTAAAGATAAATATTTCTATACCGAAAATGTTCTATAGCTTCTTCAGAATTTAGATCACGCTGATTTTTTGCTGCGAATGACCCAAAGAATCATTTCTAAGAATATTCACGTTTAAGAACATAACACCCTGTATAATCTGAATGGTCTTACAAATACATTTAAACTAACGCTGTACTTCTTGATAAAGTCAATTTAATAATTATTTTTACATTCATAAATAATCATATTAAGTTCAAATTATGCGAAAAACATTATAACTTTCTTTGTTATTAAAAAAATTATTTTTGAGTGTACGTAAATAAGAAAATATTTTTTTGCAGTTAATTTATCGGTTTAATTATAATTTTGTGCAGTTAATATATAATATAAAATATAGTATTTTTGGGTGAAAAGTTTTCCTTGTAATTTTTGACAATCGTTTTAAATCATATAAGAATTTTTTTCTCACAATATACGTACATATATGCATAACTTTATTGTTATTTAATAGAAATTACATTTAATGCCTTTTTATAGAAAAAAATTTCATTTGATTTGTGTGGAAATTTTTTTTTAAATAGACGCAGTGAACATATTTTATAAATAGCAGTAATAGTCGATTGTTAACGGTCATTTCCTTACAATTGTTCATTTTATGTGTTACAGGCAGGCAACCTAATATTTTAATATTGAATTTTGACAGTCAGATATTTGTTAATAGATGTCACTAGATTTTGTGCATGTGGTACACATTTCGCCACATAGTCTACTGTCAAACGGACAGAAGAAAGTTTGCAAATGCACAATAGCTAAGTGTGTTGATAAATTTTGGAACAATTGTAATCGAGAATAAGGATTATAAATACTTTAATTTTAAGCATTGCTATAGGGGCTAGTGTAGAAAATGGTTTTAGCTGATTTGGGTCGAAAAATTACGTCGGCCTTGCAATCTCTCAGCAAGGCGACGGTCATCAATGAAGAAGTAGCTGACGATATGGTCTCTTTTAATTTTTTTTGTTACTATTAAATTGTATTTGTTTGTTAGGTGTTGAATTCTATGCTTAAGGAGATTTGCACGGCTCTTCTAGAAGCTGATGTTAATATTCGTTTGGTGAAAAAATTGCGAGAGAATGTTCGGTCTGTCATTGATTTTGATGAGATGGCTGGAGGCCTAAATAAAAGAAGAATGATACAGTCTGCTGTTTACAAAGAATTAATAAAAGTTAGTAGCTTCAAATGTGTAAAAAAAAAATAAATCGCAAAAAATATTTCTAAACAGCTTGTTGACCCAGGAGTAAAGCCATATCAGCCGGTGAAAGGCCGTCCAAATATTATCATGTTTGTCGGTCTTCAAGGATCAGGAAAAACTACCACTTGCACAAAACTAGCTTATCACTATCAGAAAAAAAATTGGAAATCCTGTCTTGTATGTGCGGATACATTTCGAGCGGGTGCTTATGATCAGATTAAACAAAATGCAACGAAGGCAAGAATACCATTCTATGGTAGCTACACTGAAGTTGATCCAGTTGTGATTGCACAAGATGGTGTCGAAATGTTTAAAAAAGAAGGTTTCGAGATGATAATAGTGGATACCAGCGGAAGACATAAACAAGAAGAATCTCTATTTGAAGAGATGTTGGCAGTAGCAAATGCAATTGTGTGTAATAGTAGAATTATCAAAAGGAGTAAAAACTCTAAATTTTTTTAATGAAAAATATGTTTGCATCTTCTTATTTAGAAACCAGACAATATTATTTTCGTAATGGATGCCACCATAGGTCAAGCTTGCGAGATTCAGGCAAAAGCGTTTAAGGATAAAGTTGATATCGGTTCTGTAATAATCACAAAATTAGACGGGCATGCCAAGGGTGGTGGTGCTCTATCAGCGTCAGTATTTAATATAGTTTTATAATTCCATCAAATGGAGTGTAAATAATTTTTGTTATTGTAGTGTTGCAGCGACACAATCTCCAATTATATTCATTGGTACGGGAGAACATATCGATGACATGGAATCGTTCAAAACAAAACCATTTATAAGCAAATTATTGGGCATGGGTGATATTGAAGGACTAATTGATAAAGTGAACGAACTTAAATTGGATGATAATGAAGAACTTCTTGAAAAAATCAAACATGGCCAATTTACAATACGTGATATGTATGAACAGTTCCAAAACATTATGAAGATGGGTCCTTTCTCACAAATCATGGTAAGACAATTACTGAATTTGCATGAGACAAGAGAATAATAGAAATGAAAACATTGTAGGGTATGATTCCTGGATTCTCACAAGATTTAATGAGTAAAGGTGGAGAACAGGAGTCGACAGCGCGAATAAAACGAATGATGACAATGATGGATAGTATGTCAGATAATGAGCTAGACCATCGAGATGGAGCAAAACTCTTTAGCAAACAGCCGACAAGAGCGACACGTGTAGCACAGGGTTCCGGCGTTACAGAACGAGAAGTTAAAGAATTAATTTCACACTATACTAAATTTGCAGCGGTTGTCAAGAAAATGGGTGGTATTAAAGGGTTGTTCAAAGCGGGTGATATGACAAAAAATGTAAATCCAACACAGATGGCCAAATTGAATCAACAAATGGCAAAAATGATTGATCCAAGAATATTACAGCAAGTTCGTACTTTTATTTTTTTGCTATTAATATATTCTATAAAAAAAGGGTCAATTTTTATTTGAACATCGTATATTCCAGATGGGTGGTATGACTGGTTTACAAAGTATGATGAGACAATTACAACAAGGCGCTGGCGGTGGTCTTAGTAATTTAATGGGTGGCTTTGGAAAGTCTTGAATTTGTAGATAGTTTTAAAAAGCATTAAACGCTAAATTTTTGTTAATCGAATGTAATTATTTTCGTCTTTGGAATATAAAAAAAACCATTTCGTTTAACTTTTTATTGAATTCATATTGATTCTACTTCTAGAAAACTAAAACTATAAAGGCGCTACATCAACTCATATAATTTGATTCTTAGAATTGTAAAATTGGTTCATGCCAACGATCAAATATACTTTTTTTTTCTCTTTAGGTATGTAAATTTTAAGCGATGGACAAATGAATTTATTCAAGTAACATATAAGTTGTTGTGTAAAGTATTTTGATAAATTTAGCAATATACCGTGCGAGTATGACTGTTGTTCATCGCTCACACAAATTAATAATAGTCATAGTCGCACGGTATATTGCTAGAAATTTTTGCATTCACTCTTATTAAATTATTATAAAAAATTTCGAAAAATTAAAACCAAATTGGCCGTGAATGTTATGTTAATAGGAAAATTTTAAATGATTTTTAATTTAAAAAAAACTGCGGATATAGTGACATAAAATGAAAAGTGAAAATAGATGTTCAGTTTTTCTGCCATGCTTTTGGCATTTCAAATTTGGACGTCCACCGAAAAGTGTAAAGACGAATGTTGTAGTGTCTGGCAATTTGGAACTGAATCAATTGCTTCATGTTACACCATGCTATTCTGTGTTAGAGCATGGTTCATTTAAAGGATGTGATATTGCTTTTCGAAATGGTATTCCGGATCATTGGAAAGAATTCTTATATTTTGAATGTCTTGGAGACTGTGATTCTATGAATGAAGAGCGCAACTCACGGGCAAATTATTTAGCAATAACAAAAAAATTGAATACAATCTATGGTGTTACTTTCACGCAAGGTATACCCAAGCCTGGGAAATGCCATTATAAGAACAGGAATGCTCTCTGAAACTCAGAAAACTATTCATCAAAAACCAACCAATAATTTATTTTTAGATTAAGGTACCAAAAATTAAGTAAATAAAAAAGAAGACTACGTTCAAATAGAGAAAATTATTTATCTCATTTTATTTCGAAACTATTTTATAATGTAAATCTTAGAATTAATTATAATGAAAAAAATGTTATCCTTTGAAAATTTATCAACTGTTTCTTTTAACAATTTCTTGTATTTGTTAATATATTTATTTGTAGTTAAACAGTAGTAGCAAAACCAACACGATTGTTACCCATATCAAATTCAGTGTAGAATTTACCAATAAAGATATCTCCTAAAATCCATAACGGTCCGTTTGGTGGAGGAATATCGATTCCCATGAATCCCGAAAGGCAAATGGTCTTGCCCATTTGGTTAATCTGAAATTTGGAAAAAATATTACAACCCATTATAAGTCAAACTGAATGTTTTGTTATATTTACGCGTAAAACATAGTCTTTTCCTTCTAGTTCGAAAGTTTTTCCGGCTAGAACGAATTTAACTTTTGGTAAGTTCGGAATTGAATCACACGTGACTAAATATTGTCCATTCAGAAACGGTGTAGCACCAATGGCTTTGTTAATAGCAGCTGATTGTTCCGTTGGTCCAGCAATAAGGCTAGTTCCGGTATCGGCAATTGCTTCACATCCATCTGGGCAGAAATTGGCGTTTCCAACTGATCCGGAGTCCATTCGAAATTGCCAATAGGTTTTTTTATCGACAGGAAGGTATGTGAAATCACCAGTGTACTTCTTTGGATCTGAGCCGCCAAAAATGATTTCACCCCCTTCTGGGGCATCGGGGTTGCGATTCAAATAGAACGAAAATATTGGCGCTGGAACCAAACCTTGATTGTACAAATTGTAAAACGGTGGAGCTACGCCGTCAACGGATATTGAACTATAACCTAAGCCAAGAATTCCATCGAATTTTGCAGCAACAAATACTAATCCGGGCTCGCTGATAGCCTCGGCGAATGTCTGATTCTTGATATTTAATCCTCCAATCTATGTAAACAAACAAAAAAGTAATTCGTATTAAAAATGATAACCTTTATTTTCGATTGTAAAAATACTTACGTTAACCGTATCTGTTGACAAGAAACCAGACAAACTCCCTGAGCCGTATCTAATTGCGAATTCGGTGCCATTCTTTTGATAAGTCGATGATTTCCTAGAATCGTATTTATTATGCAGAACTGCGAATATAAATTATTATTTGTCAATATATTGTCAAATAGTTATTCTCCAAATTTTTTGTGTGCTTACGACAGGCGATGTTTGTATAATGGCATTGTTTTGATGGCACCCATAAATTCGAAGATCCTGTATCGAAGACGACTTTGAAATTTTGGGGCGGTGTACCAATAGATATTGGACCATAATATTGCGCCTATAAATTAGTAAATATAAAAAATTGCATATAATATATTTTGTTAGACTTACATCTAAATAATTTGAAAGCGGTTCTGGTGTGGGGCCCCCATACTTCAGCCGGAGTTGAGTTAACTCCGTTCCAACGCTATGGAAATGTTCTCGAGCCGATGTAATTTTATATAATTTCACACTGAAATTTGAAAAGAAATTTTCTAGCTTAAACCAGTAAAAGATTTTATCAGATCGGCCGATAATGGAGTAATTGGTGGATGGTGACTAATTTTAAGGCACTTTCATTCAAACAAAGCAATCTATACGAATTGCCACTTACCGCAACAAATCACAATTTACTGCCGCCACAAGGCAAAACGCCCAAATTAAATATTTTAATAGCATTATTTCCTGTCTATTTTTTCTCTTATTAGCTTCGGAATAGGCTTAATATGGCTTCACTTGATTATTAGGCCTGCAATTTTTACGTTATATCTTTACAACGCCGAAGTACCAACTAAGGGAATCCTCACTAATGCCGCTGTTTTTAATTAATAGCAACGACTGCAAAATCGAACACAATAAAAAAACAAAGCAGATTATGCGACCTAACACAATTACCGCAAAGTCACTATTGACGGAAAACATCTGACCACCATGTTAATGCGCCGGTCTAAATCTATTCAATTCATAAAATAAAGAGATAAAACGGGCCTTTTTGTTCAGATTAGTTCCGTAGAATTTCGATTCAAAAAAACATTCCATAAAAATAAACTTAGTAAATTTACCGACAAAGCAAAAGAAAAACAAATTAAAATATTATCATTTTCTTATAACTTTTTTAATTGATTAGTTAAAAGAATTTTTTAATTGCAAGCTCCGTTTCGAAAATCCCCTATTTTATATGTGAAATTTTCGGTTCCCAGTTTCAGTTGTTTAGTCATGTGTTTTAGTAAATAAAAATAATAAACAAACATGTAATAAATATTCATGAAAATGATCAAAAATAATTTTCGTTTATTGTTGTAGTCAATATATTGTAAATTTTGATATTAAAAATAATTTTATAAATGTGTATTATTTATAAAATCTTTTTTATGACATTAAAAATTACAATTTATTTGCTATTATTTAATTAAAACCAAATTAAATATATTTATTGTCTTATTTATTTTTTTAACATTTTCGTTATCAATTTTGAAACGGAAATTCCCGATTTGGTAGTAATTGAATCTTTCAACAAATTGTATTCTTTCTTTGCACTGCTCTCCGATTTAAAGGATATTTTTCAAAAAAGTCCTCATTAGTTAGTATATAAGAATAACCAGTAGAAGAATGCAGCAAAATATAAAATAACAACTAGTTACTGGTTTGATAAATATATAATTAGCGATTATTTGTAATAGACTAGTTAATGCCCGATCATGCGTTTCAACAAAGCGTCTTTCATTTTTGGAATAATTTTTTTGAAGCACGTACACATATACGAAGTAGACATATTCACTTGTAAAAAATAAATAAAACAAAATGTTTTTTTGTTCATTAAATTAAATTTGAAAAAGTTTATTCAAGCGCTATGGGGTATAAAATTATTTTTGGTATTTCCGTCTTCCAAATTAACGTACGCGATACGTAGGCTACTATATATATTTCTGGCCTAGGCAACACTAAGTGTTGCCAGGTGCGATCTGACATTTCCATTGGAAAGTTTGACATTTTTTAGCATAAACGTACTCAGAACGTTTTGACGTACGACTATCATTTGTGTTGTTTACAGTGACTTGAAAAAATCAATTTGGCAAAAAAATGGAATTAACTCGTGAACATTTTCGTGCGATCATTTTTCACAACTTTCGACGTGGATTATCACGACAAGAGTGCATCGATGAACTTAAATCTTTGTATGGCTATGAAGCACCATCCTATAGCACTGTGAAAAACTGGTACAACGAATTCAATCGTGGCCGACGCTCGCTCAAAGACGAATTCCGTGAAGGTCGTCCAAAAACAGCCGTTGTTCCAGAAAACATCGATGCCGTACGTGAACTGATAATGCAAGACCGTCATGTGACATACCGTGAGATAGAGGCATGCCTAGGCATTTCTCCCACCAGCATACATTCGATATTGCATGAACACCTGGCCGTAAAAAAGGTTTGTTCTCGTTGGATCCCGCACAATTTGACAATCGCTCAAAAAAAGGCTCGTGTGGATTGGTGTAAAGAAATGCTGAAAAAATACGATCGCGGTGCTTCAAAAGACGTTTATAAGATCGTCACAGGTGACGAATCATGGATCTATGCGTATGAGCCCGAAACAAAACAGCAATCGACCGTGTGGGTCTTCCAAGACGAGTCAAATCCAACGAAAGTTGTTCGTGGAAGAAGCACTTCGAAGCAAATGGTCGCTTGTTTCTTTGGCAAAACTGGTCATGTGGCGACTGTTCCGCTTGTGCAACGTAGGACGGTCAATTCTGAGTGGTACACCACCATTTGTTTGCCTGAAGTCTTCGGAGAAATTCGAAAAACGAACAAGAGAAGTCGAATCATTGTGCACCATGACAATGCGAGCTCTCACACATCGGCTCAAACCAGCGCCTTTTTGACCGGACAAAACGTCGAATTGATGGGTCATCCTCCGTACAGCCCTGACTTGGCACCCAATGACTTCTTTTTATTCCCACACATCAAGAAAAAAATGCGTGGTCAACGATTTTCGTCGCCAGAAGATGCTGTTGAAGCATTCAAAAACCATGTTTTGGAGGTGTCTCAATCGGAGTGGAAAAAGTGCTTCGAAAATTGGTTTGAGCGCATGCAAAAGTGTATAAATCTTGATGGAGAATATTTTGAAAAACAATAAAACCTTTTTCGTTGATAAATATTCGCATTTTCATTATTAGGCCAGAAATATATATAGTAGCCCACGTAATATACGAGGTCTGTTAAAAAGTATTGCGAATTTTGTGTATTTTTCAAAAATTATTTATTTATTCATGAATATCTATTTTGTCTCCTTCAAAGTAATACCCACCAGATATAATATACTTGTGCCAACGTTTTTTCTAATCCTCGAAGCACTTCAAAAAATCACTTTTTGTGATCTCGTTTAGCTCCTCCTTCGATGCCGTCTTTATCTCCTCAATCGTAGCGTAGCGTCGTCCTTGCATGGGGCTCTTCAGTTTCGGGAACAAGAAAAAGTCACAGGGGGCAGATCTGGGGAATGCGGTTGCTGTGGCATTATTAGTGTGTTGTTTTTGGCCAAAAATTCACGCACAACCAACGATGCGTAAGCAGGGGCGTTATCATGGTGCAAAAGCAAATTTTTGTTCTTCCATAAATCCGGGCGTTTCTGGCGGATTGCTTCGCGCAACTTGCGCATAACTTGCAGGTAATATTCCTTATTGACCGTTCTACCCTATGGCAAGAACTAATGATGCACCATGCCCCTGCAATCGAAGAAAACTGTAAGCAAAACCTTCACGTTCGACCGAACTTGGCTTTTCGTCGTTCACATCTTCTCGGCCTTCTGAGAGCATTTTGTACCACCGATAAACGTTGCTTCAGTCCATGGTAGCTTCACCATATGCCACAATCAACAAAAATCGAAGACGAGCCAATACACGTGCAAGCAAAGCAGCTGTCAAAAATTAACTGAACATTTAAAATGGCCGAACTTGTCGGATAAGTGAGAGACATGAGTAACAACATAACGCCACAAAAAATCTAAAATCGAATATAAGTTACCTGCGGAAATCCAAAATTCGCGTTTTTGAACAGACCTCGTACTTGGCTTTGAATTTTGAAAGTTGGCATATATTGAACTTGGAATACTTTATCGGCTATCATTGGAAATGCCGAATTGTATTTGCGAATGCTTTAAAAATAATGCTTCAATCGGCTGAGTGGCCCGAAAGCAATGACAACAGAAGTGCACAGCACATTTTCCTGGTCTTTCATTCTTGAACTTTCGTGCACCGCAATGCCCACACACCTTAGCCATTATGCCGATGTCTGCAATTGGATTCAGGCTTAAATCCTAATTGAGATTGTACTGGAATGTCCCAAGTTTCAAGGCAACATGCACTGTTCGTCGAGATCGAGTAGCTCGTTTACGTTCTGCTTCGACTCTTAAGCTTAGTTATCGCCGTGCATATAAACGTAAAATTTCCCTTCTTTTGCGCGTCAAACATTGTAATATATGCGCACTTTGCGTGTGAATGGGATTGTGCAGGTACGCCACAATCAACAAGCGCTTACACTATGATTAGACTTAAACGATCAGTCTAATCATAGTGTAATCGCTTGAATGAACATCTGCAAGAATAATTAATTACGACACACACCCAAATTTAGGCGAGCACAAAATAATTTCAACATGTCAGTTTTTTCACTAACTGACATTACTTATTTGTATCACTAAGGAGGTTAGTACAAAGTTTTAACACAATCGTATGAACTATCGCGATCAACGCGCCCGGCTACTTCTTTTGCTTGAATCCAGTAAAATTTCATCGTTTTTTTTTCAAAAATCATCCCAGATGTGCGTACAACAATTCAGCAAAATTTCATTCCAACCGGATTAATTTCAGTAAAGTTTCATCGCAAAAATTCAGCAAAGTTTCATCTTTTTATTACATAATGAATTGTAATAAAAATATATTGTAACATTTGCAATAATTCAATATATTTTTATAACAATTCATTATTATTACAGTTTAAAAATAAAATCACAATTTTATTTAAGGGGAAATAATTTATTTGAATTTAAAGTATATCAGTTTTTCTAATAGAAATATTATTCAGATTATCGCGTTCGCTTTCATAATTTTACTTTAAATAATATTCAAACAATAAATGTGGGTCAAGTGCATCAGGATACGATCTGTGAATAGAAAGATGTACTCTTGCACAGACTGTTATCGTGTATTAACTCATTTCCAGACTATAAAAAAATTTCTCAAGATGACATAATATTCATATAACTATTCGCGTATAATTATTCAATATTACTATGATAGCGAAGTGTCTCTTCATCAATGTCCCAATTACATGAAATTATTTCGAGTTTTTCCATTAATTTCATATCGAATTATTTTTTTTTATACATAAATCACTTGCGCTAAAGGAATTATGAATATCCTTATAATATTATGGTGCACTTTGCTCTTAAATCGGTGCACTTTGCTCTTAAATATCTGTTGATTGTAATGATTTGGGAAAACCGAGTGAGGCAGAGCATTCCATATTCTGATTGACTCGTAAAAAAAAGAAATGCCCGAAAAGAGGATTCTGGGTAAACTAACGTATATTCTTGTCGAAACGCATATTACGGTGAAATAATTGTAGGGGAGGATTATAACTAACCAATTCATTGGAACACTGTTTATGGAAAATACGATAAAATAAGGAAAGACATGAGACATTACGTCGGTCTCCTATTAATTTCATCGGTTGATTTTTTACCCCATCTAGTAAGTGCAACCACGTTTTAGAAGCGCCTGCCTATACATAGGAATTATATTCCAGCTTGTGTATATTGGCTAGATCTGAGGGAGTGAAAAAAATCTTGCTTCCATTAAGGAAACCTAAACATTTTGCAGCGTTTTTAGTAGTCGTAAAAATGTGGTAATTCGAGCAGAGGTTGTCATTAACACTTATACCAAATATGGAAAAGATTTTCGGTTTCAGTTATGGACATTTCTTAAAAATAACCTCAAAAAAATCGAGTCTTGTAAGAGTTTACTTTCAAAAACACTTCTTGGATAACTCTTTAGCCTAGATATGTACAATAATAATGGAAAATCAATTTACAACAATAAAAAGATTAAAAAAAATCAAATTAGTGAATATTAGGAGACAATAAAATTATTAATAAAATATAAGAGAAGTTAAAAGATTAAAATAATCTAAAGGAATATATCATATTTTGTTCAGATGAACTAATCACAATTCTTAAATAAGGATATAAAAAAAAAATACCAACATAGGAGGGCATTCTTACAAAAGTACGTATCCGAGTAAACGAGGATGAAAGTGTAGAAGAATTATTGACTCGAAAATTATAGATCAATTTCATAGCCGCTGTGTTTGCACAAATCAAATATTATTTTATTAGTTTGTGATTGATTTCATTCTGGTTAGAATTCGATTTTCATAGCTCGTAAAAATATGAAACATTGACACTCAAATACGAACGTTCGACTAAAGGATCAGTTCGTGAATATTACTACACTTTTCGGACTTATTTAGCTTACGACAAATACTATGATTTTATTATTTTTCACATAGTAAACATATAAAAAAATGACAATAATATTTCTAGATTTTTTCTTTACTTCTCATAAATATTTCTTATCGATTTAATTTAAATACGATTAATAAAAATATATTTTTGGGAAAATATTTTTATTGCGTTTGGTTAATAAGTAAAAATAAGTTCCTTTAATGTGTAAGAAAGTAAATAAAAATTTACGAAAATTTAAATTAAAGCTCTTTGTGTATGCATATTTAAGATTGTATTTTTTGTCAAATGTCGCTTGGTCGTTGTTAAAAAGAACGTGTGGAGAAGAAGAGGGCGTGCAAAATTATAAATTTTCATGCTTCGCATAGAATAAATTCACATAAAATCCTTATTGATTGAGGTGTCATAGACTCCTCAGTGGTTTAAACGTTACTCTTATAGTTTACTTATTATAAAAATATTAATTATTCTTTATTATACAATAATTCACTTATAAAAAAAAATACCTTTCTATACCATCCCAAAAGACGCTCGTAATCACCTAAGGAATCAATGATCTTTTAGGAATCTAGATGGAGAATCACTGATTTATATTTACTGATCCTTCCTATTTTTAGTTGTAGATAAGAACGTATAAACCAATGCCCTTACCGCCAAAGACACCACAAACGCGATACCTTTGATTCATATTACGTGGTAATATCTTCAATTAATCAAGAAACATTGAATCTTCTCCGAATGTATTCATACGTTTGTATGTATAAAGCCATTCACGGACATGCAAATTAAATCCACCGAGCCTTCTAGTTATACGGACACGTACATTAAAACTAAGTCCATTGTAGCCTTATACATATACGGACACGTACTCACAAGTTAAAATTATTGACCACTCACATAATCCGTTGTTTAGACACGATCATATCAACAAAGGTCATTAAATAATCTGCTTATATAAACAAAGTCTAATGTCGACCATGAGAGCTCAATCACCTTAACTTATATCAAAATCCCCTGATATCAAATCCGAGCAAAATATTAAAGATTTTTAAAAAGTGTATCAATAACTTTAGATTTTTTACGGAAAAATGCGCTCTTTCATCATTTCGTTTTTGAAATTATTGGGTTGGTGCAAAAGTTATGACCGTTTTTTGCATATATAATTAAACATTTTTTTTTAGATTTGTATTATTTATTTAATCAATTATATAATTTCCATCCGTTCTTATAACCTCCTCCCATCTTTCTATCAACTTATTAATACCATTAGTGTAAAATTCCTTGGATTTTGATGCGAAATATGTAGAAAGGGATGTTTTTACCTGCTCTATTGTATCAAATTTTTTATCATTTAAAAAATTTCAGTGATTGGAATAAATGGAAATCGGAAGGAGCAAGATCTGGAGAATACGGTGGATGCTTGATAACGTCCCAATTCAGCTTGTATTGGGTCATTACAGCCACATGTGGTCGCGCGTTGTCGTGATGAAACACTACCCCTATTCTGTTTACCAATTCTGGTCTATGCTTTTGAAGGACGATGTTCAATTTGGATAATTGCTGACAATATCGTTCTGCTGTAATTGTCTGATTGCGTTCCAAGAGTTCAAAATACACAATGCCAAAGCGTAACTTTTTTTTGATGGATTTCGGCTTTCGAAGTTGTTAATGAAGCTTGCCCAATGTCTTTTTCTTGTCACGTTGTTGTACACGACCCATTTTTCATCTCCCGTTACCAAACGATGCAAAAAAGTTTCATGTTTTTGTCTCGCACTCAAAGTAACGCACGTTGAAACACGATCCAATAAATTGGCAGCCGACAATTGATGAGGTATCCAAACGTCGTACCGCGAAACCATCCCCATACGCTTCAAATGCCTTAATACGGTTGTATGGTTGACTCCCATCATCGACGCGATCTCCCTGGTGGTTAGACGTGGATTGATGTCAATTATGACTTCTAACTTGTCCTCATCAAACTTCAATGGCCGCCCGGTACGTGGTTTATCAATTAGTGAAAAATCCCCAGATCGGAATTTTGTAAACCATCTTTGTGCCTGCCGAACTTTGATGACATCTGCTCCATACACTTCGCAAATGTTTTTGGTTGCCACACTCGCGGTATTGTCTTTACGGAATTCATAAAGTAAATAATGACGTAAATGCACTTTATCGACCGACATTTTGAAAAAATACAAGGGCTCTTCACTGTACTCTGGCCAGGCCAAAACTGAATAGAAAGTTGAGGGAAAGCATCCTTTATACAATGGAATCATTAAAAAGAAGAAACTATTCATCATTTCTGAAGAAAAAATTTTTTTACCTAGAATCATAAAAAACGGTCATAACTTTTGCACCAACCCAATATATTTGAAAATAAAACATATTATTGGTACCATTTTAAGCAATCAAATTATAAATATATGCAATTATTTAAATCAAATATTCTCCCTTATTATCGGCAATGTTTCGCCATTTTTCGAGCAGAGCCATGTTTCCATCAGTATAGAACTTCTGCGGTTTCAGATCGAAAAACTGAATCAAGTGGTTTTCACAGGCTTCAAGTGGTTTTCACAGGCGTTTTGCAGAGATAGAAACAAGTGGTAGTTGGAGGGTATTATGTCTGGACTATAGGGTGGATGCACCAAAATTTCCCAAGCAAGCTTTCTTAATTTTTGAAGAGTCATCAAAGATGTATGCGATCGAGCTTTATCATAAGGGAAGACGAAATCCTTCCTATTGATTAATTCTGGCCGGTTTCTCTGAATCGCTTAGCGTAATCTCTTGGGTTACTCACAGTACAGTACCGAGTTAAGAGTTTGACCGAACGGTAGTAGTTCATAATGAACGATTCCCTTCCAGTCCCACCATACACCTTATTGGCCGTCAACCCTGGTTTTAAAGTTGTTTCTAATCATTCATCTCTCCCGTTTCTTTAATGATCTCTTTCAAACAATATTCTCGTATTCTACCCATTTTTTTTATCGTCAGTTACGATTCATTTCAGAAATGGCTTCATTTCATTGCGCTTCATCAGTGTATTGCTTTTTATATTTCACACTCAATTCATAAGGCACCCAAACATTGAGTTTATTTTTCAACCCAACCTTTTGCAAATGGTTTAAAACGGTTTGATGTTAAATGTTTAATTTATAAGCTATATCATGACTCCTGTAAGCCGATCTTGCTCTGTTTTTGCTGCGAATTTCAACACTTTTTTCCGTAATTGGCTGACCGAAACGAGGCTCACCTGTGACATGGAAATTTCCCAAACGAAAACGAGCAAACCATTTGCATGCTGCTGATTTTGATACAATACCTTTTAATAAACACCTCAAATTTTTTCACAAGTTTGCGATGCGTTATCTCCTTTGTCGAAGTGGTATCGGAAAATATAGCAAATTGTCTCTTTATTCTGGTCAATTCTCAAACTTAAATAATTTTTCATACACTATACCGTTTAGTGTTAAATATGCGTATTTAGTGTTATCTTGCGACTAGTGGTTAGTGAATTATTTCCTTTTAACTCGATCTGTCGGAAAAAGCCATGTACGTTTATGAGTAACTAAAATTTATATAATATTTTTCTAGTTAATTTTTAATAAGATCAACATTTTAATTAATATATAAAAATATATTTAGTAAATTAATTTCGATACGTTTAGTTCAAGTTTATTTTATTGCACATCCTTGACATTTTACATTTTTCTTCTAATACGAGTACAATATTAATACAATTTTCTCATAAGAATATTTAATCCTAGTTCAATATTTGTCTTTATTGTTTCTAAGGTTTCTACTATCCTTAAATTTACTTCTAATACATATATAAAAAAAAACATGCTTACACCCTAAACCTAACCTTAACCCTTAAATCTACTCTTATAAACTAAACATGTGTTTTTATACAATTATTCTTAAAACAAATCTTAAAACTAAATTCTATGTTTTAATCCGGGCAACTGCTGCGTTTATTGTATCCTTTTGATTCCCTTCGGTGCTCCCGGCCTCGATTGATTTAATTGCTAACCTCGATGTTGTCCCTTTGGCTTATTCTTGTAGATCTGGAGACGTTGTTCTAGAGCTTCTTCTGTGTCCTCCAATAGAAGTAACGGTAACATGTACTGGGAGTTTCTCAAGATCTCCAATAATATGTTATCCGTTAGCTGCATTCCTTCCCTGTTTTGATGATAGAGTAATTTTTTAACCCACTCATGCATTATTCCTATTTGCCATACTACAAATGGGGAAACGCCTGCCTCCCGATACAACCTGTCGTTTGATATAAACTTTTTTGTCTGTGTAGATCTGCCGAGCCCTGTGGCTTTTCGTAGGATCTTCCTTTCCATCCTGTGCAGTTCTGTTAAATTTCGATACGACTTATAGCATATACCTTAGATTAAAAAACACCTGCATAGGCACTGACGTTATATTTTCATATATACGTGTATGTGTATAACACAATATTTTTATTTTACTTTTTGTACTGTAAAGTTTTTGAATTTCAAAAGTGTAATTATTTAACTTCAAGCAAAAATGTTTTGTTTACATTTCTATTAATTTAAGGTATTTATAGTAATCGTTTGTTAAAAACGCTCGTACGTGACATTTTGCAATATCATTAGAACTCTTTGCACCAACTGAAAAGGATATTATACTCTTAGGTTATATAACAGCTGGATAGATGTCTACACAAAAATTCTATCGAATTATTTTTAAATAAAACGTTCGCAGAAACACATACAGATAAATTTGAAATTCAACTAACCAATATCTGCCAAAATTGAAAATTGTCAAAAAAAAGCTTAAAAATAAGCCACCACCTCGTGGAAAATGGCGTCTTAAGACTTTCTGACAGTCTACAAAAATTGACGCGTTAATTATTTCATTTAATAACAAAAGATTTCATTAAATAACAAAATATTATAAAAAATATACTATATATACTGACTGTCGCTATGTTCAAATAATATTTTTCTGTGGAAATGTATATTAATTACGCTTTTGATAATTCATATAATTTCCGTTACGACAACTTGACGTCAGTGAGGCTCATATATACACAGAAAATTCTACCGTAGGGGCCTATCCCAGACTTCTTCAATTTAATATTAAGTCAGTTGTGCATGTGTTGTATAGTAAAAGTTTGTGCTTACATGCATTTAGTATCACGTAAAAGATCAATGACCTTGAAAGCTACAATAATAAAGGGAAAATCTTTTACCCTTGGTTTTTATGTAGCCCCGAGACACATTAGCAGTTACTGAACTTTGTATTTATAAATTTATAATCACGGAAGGACGTTATACAATATTAGTATCCAGCTTAGGAAAGTCACAGACAAGAAGATACCAGATGTCGACCTTAATTTTTTTTCGCGATCCAAATTGAGATTTTGTGTATCATTGGCTAAAATCACGTCCTTATTCAGAAAAGAAAAAATATCCCTAGTTTAAAATAGTGTAGGTGAGAAATTAAATTAGCAAAATGATCAAAAGTTCGATTTATGCTTCATTTGCCGATGCATGAACAATAATTAACACACACTGAATAAGAATATGATACACTCTTGAGTTGGTGAAGAAGAGTCTATTGCGTGTGATTCTCATTCTCCTACGCACACATCCATCTCTCAGATGAATGGATGATGAGTATGAAATGTACAGCAATTTTTTTCATCTCTTGCATCACATTCTTTAGCGCATATGTGCCTTTCAGCTGAAAAGAGGCAATTTGAGAGCAATCTAAAATAGTCCGTCCTAGCCTTGCATTACAAGCTTCAATCTCGTCCGGTGGTAGCTACTACAGAGCACAGTAAGTGAAGTTGTGTTTTTGCAGTGCGTTTCGAAAAATAGATATTATTATCAAAAACTGATAATGGTGAATCGTTTACAAGGAATTTGTGCCTCCAGAATAACCTGTTAACCAAGCTTTCCATAAAGAATGCTCATTTTACGCGTCAGACCGGACATTGCAGATACTTGGATGCTCTCTGTCACATGGCCATCTCCATCAACGAGTTTTTGTTGGAAAAAGGGATTCGTGTTTCTCGTCAGCCCCTCTGTTCACCCAATCTTAATCCGTGTGACCTTCCTTAAAAACACTTAAAAGACCGTCAACTTGGTACTGTTGATAACACCAAAAAGAGTCTAACCAAGGAGCTGAAGGCGATTTCAGTTGAAGTCTTGCAGCCCTGATACGAGAATGAAAATAACTTTTACTCATTACTTTTCGGTCACATCTTGTACGAAGTCTGTTCAAAAAGTATCGCGAATTTTAAATTTCCGCGGGTTACGTATATTCGATTTTCGATTTTTTGTGGCGTTATATTGATACTCATGTCTCTCACTTATGCCGATAAGTTCGGCCATTTTGAATGTTCAGTTAATTTTTGACAGCAGCTTTGCTTGCACGTGTTTTGGCTCGTCTTCGGTTTTTGCCCATTCCAAAAAATGGATCAAAAAATCTGTATCAAATTTTGTGTGAAAAACAAAATTAATTATGCGGACGCATTCCGAATGTTGACTGTGGCATATGGTGAAGCTACATCGAAGTTTATCGATGGCACAAAATGTTCTCAGAGGTCCGAGAAGATGTGAACGACGAAAAGCGTGCCGGACGCCTGAGCACGTCAACAACAGACGAAAACATTGATGAGGTGAAGAAAATAGTATTGGTCAATCGTCGAATCACCGTTAGAGAAGTTCCTGAGGACTTAAACATATCGATTGGCTCATGAGAAAGTCGTACCAAAAACAGAGTCGCATTAACATTGCTAAGGAGCTGTTGGACTCTGTCCGCGACCACCCAAATTTGCTCCAGAGGGTCATAACTGCTAACGAATTATGGTTTTATGGTTATAACGTGGAAACCAAATCTCAATCATCCCAATGGAAGCTGTCGCACGAGCCAAGACCGAAAAAAGCGCGCCAAGTTCGGTCGAATGTGAAGCTTTTGCTTATAGTTTTCTTCGATTGCAAGGGCGTGGTGCATCATGAGTTCCTGCCACATGGTAGAACAGTCAATAAGGAATATTATCTGCAAGTTATGCACAAGTTGCGCGAAGAAATCCGCCAGAAACGCCCGGATTTGTGGAAGAACAAAAATTGGCTTTTGCATCATGATAACGCCCCTGCTCACGCATCGTTGGTTGTGCGTGAATTTTTGGCCAAAAATAACACACTAATAATGCCGCAGGCACCGTATTCCCTAGATCTGGGAGAGCCCCATGAAAGGATGACGCTACGCTACGATTGAGGAGATAAATACGGCATCGAAGGAGGAGCTGAACAAGCTCACAAAAAATGATTTTTTGGAGTGCTTCGAGGATTGGAAAAAGACGTTGGCACAAGTGTATAATATGTGGTGGGGATTACTTTGAAGAGGACAAAATAGATATTCATGAATAAAAAAATAATTTTTGAAAAAAACACAAAATTCGCGATACTTTTTGAACAGACCTCGTATTTTATATTTTTCTTTCAAAATTTGGCTTTGATATTCTGTTTATTGAATTGCTTCTCAGTTGTTCATTGATAGAAGCAAGTGCACTTTTCCCTTATATTATTAAAATAGTTTCTAAAATCAATAGACTCGGTAGAATGATTATTATTCATTATTTTATTCATATAATCCTTTTGCCTATAAATAAAATAATTTTAATCAAAATCATACAAGGAAAAAATGAATTTATTTAAAAAATAATTTAAGTAGTTATTTATTTAATAATTTCGTATTAATTGAAAATATGTTTTTTTTTTGCTTTTGTTTTAATGAATTATTTATGATATGTTTATTTAAATGTATAATAATCTTGGTTGGTGTATGTGTTAGGCTAGACAAATATTCAATGAGTTTGGTTTGGATATGTACTCTTAACTAACGCTTCAAAAACCTTGGATTTCCTATCATCACGTGGGAGATCAATGAATTATTCCAAAAAAATTTTAAAAATACTATATTCATAATAATATGCTATAAAAGAGTATTTAATAGTAATTTAATAATGATTATTTAGATTGCATGAGACTAACCGCTGAACAATGTATGAATGTTTTTTGTTCCATGCTCATTTTGATATGCATACTAGACGCAGACGACCAAGTGTCGCTAAATTCAGTTTCAAATTTTTTTCCTAAATAAAATTATAACAGCCAAAATAATTTCTTCTGCTAGATTACTGAGCTATAAAATTTGTCCAAGCATATTTTGTTTGTTGGAAACATTAACCGAAATGGCTTAAATTGTTTTACGTTGTTTCTCTAGAAGATTATTTGACAACTTCTATAACGCTAATCGATAATTATATTCGGAATAAAAATTATTACAGATCATATTACCATTCTTTGCTGTAATAGTAAATTTTATTACCTATTTTATTACATAATATATGAACAATTTGCTATTATACGATTTTGTAACTGTTGTTTTTTCTTATGAAACAACGATGAACTCTTAACTTTACTCTATTGGTTAGTATGTAATTCTCTTTTTTTCATCTCTTTATTTAGAAGAGACTTTCTCATTTTCTTGTGAATTTATATTATCTCCTTTTGGGGAAATGAAGGAGAAAAATCGATTCTCTTCGCCGCAAATGTAAGCAAAAGTGAGAATCGGTAACTTGTTTAAATTCATTAGAAGAGAGTTATAGGACAGTTGGCTAAAGGAGAGCCTATTCAACCCCAAAAAAATCTACTAATTATGAATTTTAAAGTAATATTGTGTTAACATTTTCAATTTCAGTATTATGCTAAATGATCAATTGGGGTATAATTAATAGGATCGTACACGTATTTGTTAATTTACTCTGTTTTTTTTTGGCAGTTATTTTCTATCGAATTTTTTCAGATTAACCCCTACTCACTCTATTATTTATAACCTGTATAATTTTATTTAATCATATCTTTTTTGGATTATTTACTTAATTTCTTTTTGTTAATATAAATTTTTATTCTTAGATAGTATTATTTAAATGAAGAAATCTATAAAATTAAATAAATAATAATATGCAAATACCTATGGTGTAGGTGTTTTTATATTTATTTTTATAATAATTTTAATTTACTTAAATATTTGTATTATATTATTTGGAATAAATTATCTAATTTATTTAGGTAAAAATATTTGTTAATTATCGCTGAAATAAAATAATTTAGGTTAAGAAAGATTTTTCTATTTCTATAAAATAAAAATAAAGTGTTTTTGAACGATTTTATTTTCTGGACTTGTGGATGAAATTAATGATATTACCAACATTTTTGTTGTGATTAGTAATTGAAAGAAACAACAACTCGATGGGTAAAAGATCCGATGAACTGTGGTAGTCATATCATCATCTTCAAAGATTATTGCGGCTCCTCCACCTGCCAGAATGATGAACACAGACGTTCCTCAAAATTACATTTTTAAAAGGCGATTCCTATCGCCGAAATCCCGGTGTCTTCAAAAACCATTGTGTTTGCTGGAATAGCGTGCATGTCTAATAATATAATATTCCTGTTATTCAAAAATGTGCTCCTTGAAATCTTCCCCAAACCATTATATTCCCTCAACCATATCTTAGAGTACAATATATGCAAAAATTTCTTCAAATATATGCAAAAATTTCAAATTTGGGATCATTACTGCAAAGGATCTGTTTTCTTTTTTAAATTTTAAAGTTACGTGTTAATAATCACGAAAAATTTGAAAAAAATCATATAACTCAAATATCTTTGACCGGAAGTGTACGTATAATAACATAGCAATAAAGAAAGATATTGATAAAGTAACACTATTAAAAGTCAGGAAATTTTTATAGCAAAATAACCCAACAAAAACGGTAAGTATTTCTACGTAAGCCATATTAGTTTGTCTGAAGATTGCTCAGCCGTTTCATAGTAAACTTTTCTTTAGTATTAAAATAAATTATAGTTAATAATATATTGTTAATTTCAGTGAATATTTTTGTTCTTATATTTCCGCGTAAATCACAATACCGTAACAAGAAAAACTTAGCATCGATACAAATTGTTTTTTTTTCTCCATTCTATAAGTAGGAACTCGGCATTTCTGTGCCATGTTTATTATTGTATGTAAAGGCTGATCCGGAAATAAAGTAATGAACTTAATTATTTATAATTTAATTTCATCAAATATTTATAAATATATTTTTTGATAATAAAATAATTTAGGTTGTGGATGAAATCAAGTTGAACAGCCTGCTCTGGGCTGGATACGCAATCCGATTGGAAGAGAAAGATCCTGTCTGAAAAGTCTAGAGAAGACGCGGTAAGACCCGTAGAAGACGCGGCAAGACCCACATTCGATGAAGTGACGGCGTTAGGCAAAACGCTAAAAATATGCTGAAATTGTCAAACTGGAAGACTATGGCACAAAACCAAAATGTGTGGCATGCTCTTTATATGAATTTAATCCAGAACGAATTGAAAACAAAAATAACGTGAAATCAATTTAGCTGATCCGGTCTGTAATTCTAAACGGAAACGAGTAAAAATCAATTCACAATTCTGTATTCGTATCCAGATGTTCCGCCTAACTTATAGGCATTTTGTTAAAAAAGCATGAAAGTCGAAATTCAATTTAAACTTTGAACTATGAGAAATAATTCGCAAAGGCATCTTCATATCTAGTATACACACCTCCATACACAGAATGCCATTTTAAATCCAGACATGACCAGATAACGTTTATCGGTTTATAACGGAAGACATTCGCGCATTGAACCATTTGACAATTTTCCATTTTATTAATATTATTATTTTTTTTATCGGAAGGAAATACGAGTACACACACATTCTCCAATTATAGTCGGAAATATGAGAACACGAATTCAATAGTCAGTCGCTGAGCATTTGTTTTCAAATAAATCGAAATTTATTAAATTAAACTATTCAAATAGTGTATATACACAGTAGATAAGTAGACAAATTACTATACTTTTTTAAAAATTTTGTATTTATATGAAACAGGATGTTTTGTCTTTTGGCAACTATATTATGTTAAGTTGTATGATAAAGAAGATTCTATCGAAAAAAATGTATATTTTCTTATTCAATTTGATTAAAAATTTATTGTTTATTGTAGGGAATTTTTAAAAGAAATTTTTGTTTGCTTTTGCTTTGATTTTTATTTATTTTGAATTATTTCTGAAAAAATAGATTTAAATATTTTGCAATGTATTGGTATAAAAAAAATTATTTATTTTTTACCAATAGATGGTATTATCTCATTCTTTTGTTATGTCAACGCGTGTTCAAAGCACCTAACCTATATTGTTTTCTTGTTGTTTGGACTTCCGCCTTTAATTAAGTAAAAAATTGTATCATTCAGCTATTTAGTTTGGTTTTCATACACAAGAAGTTATGTGCCATATATGGGAATGAAGCCTTGAAAGAAATGCAGTGTCAAAATTGGTTTGCTTAATTTCGTTCTGGTGATTTTTCACTAAAAAATGCGGAACAATCGGGTTCGGGTCGTCCAGTTGAAGTTGATGAGACCCATATCAAGGCCATTATCGATTCAGATCGTCATAGTACAACACGTAAGATTGCAGAGAAGCTCAATGTATCACATACACATACATGCATGGAAAAAAAATTAAAAATTAATGTTAAGAAACTGGATTTATGGATTCCTCATCAGCTTAAGAAAATTCATTTGACGCACCACATTAGCATCTACGATTCGCTTCTAAAACGCAACGAAACGGATCCATTTCTGAAACAACTGATAACTGGCGACGAAAAGTGGATAGTTTACAACAACGTTAATCGGAAATGATCGTGGGTGGTGCGAGATGAACCATCTTAGATGACATCAAAAGCTGAGATGCACCAAAAGAAGAGTATGGTTTCAGTTTGGTGGGATTATATTTAGTAATTCTGTACTTTGAACTTTTACCAAGAAACCGAACGATTAATTCCATCGTGTACGTTCAACAACTTGTCAAACTGAGCAATACAGTTCAAGAAAAGCGGCCAGAATTGGCAAATTATAAGGGTGTTGTTTTCCAGCATGACAATGGTTAATACTGTGGTTGATACCCTTTTAAATATGGAAAGTGAAAAAGAGCATTTTCGGCATACTTTACGTTTTTACTATAGAAAAGATAAAAATGCTGTTCAAGCAAGAAAAAAATTATCCGATGTGTATGGAGAAGATGTGTTAAGTGAGCACCAGTGCCAAAACTGGTTTGCAGAATTTTGATCCGGCAAGATGCAACACGTTCCGGAGGGCCAGTTGAAGCTGATGAAGACACAATTTAAACATTAACTGATGCAAACCGGCGAATAACACTCGTGAGATCGCTGAGAGATTAAATTTATCAAACTCAAGCGTTCATGATCATTTGAAATGGCTAGGTTTTATATCAAAGCTTGAAATATGGGTTCCTCATCTTCTTACGGAAAAAAATTGTGCCGTCGCATTGATGTTTGTGATTTGCTTCTCAAACGCCAAGAAAATCATCCATTTTTTAAGCGTATCCTGACTGGGGATGACAAATGGGTTGTCTACAACAATGTTAAGCGCAAAAGATCCTGGAGTAGAAAAGATGAACCAGCTCAAAGAACTTCGAAAGCCAATATTCATCAAAAAAATGTTATGCTATTTGTTTCGTGGGATTTCAAAGGAATGGGTATTTTTCGCCGATTAAATTAAGTTTTTTTTTATCCTTGTGGAATACTATGTATTAGCTGTATATCATTTCTATACTGTTACAATTTAGTGCCTTATACTTGTGTACAATAAGTTTTAAAAGCGACCACCTCGTCCTTATTTTTATATTAAATTTCTATGGCTATGCAGTGCGTCGTATTTTATTTTGAAGATTTTTTTTAAAAAAAACTATTATCGTCCGAAACAACACGGTCATGTATACATTTAAGGATTCTGCTTGATATTTGAATTTAACTTAATTGAAAATAATTTGTGCTTTATGTGTCACCAAAAAAAGAAGAAGAAGACTCCGTTGGGAGCCGTTCAATGGAAGCTAATTACACCAAAACACATAAACAAATAGTCGTCTGTCATGGAAATTCATCTTCTGGGAGGTGGAACTCTTTTGAATTATTTTGAAATCGTGTAATTGCCAAAACCCACATTTTTATCAGTTATTCTATAAACTTGTGTGTATAATTCATTACATATAAAATGGACTAAATAAATGGGATGGCATGTATTTGTGACTATATAAATGTTTATATTTTCCTTCATTTTTATTTTCGAACGCTTATTATGTGCAGTAGTTCTATCCGAAAGTATGCATAATAAAGAACTTTCGATGAAGAAAGTACATCTGTAATTAAATGATTAAATTTATCACATAGATAGTCTGTTCAATATTGGATAATAATTGTTATTTTTAAACAATAAATTTTTAATCAATTTAAGTGTATAATCGGTTCAGTACACGAGGTATCGCAGAAAAGTAATGAGACTGATATTTATTTACAACAATTTCTATTATTTATTTTTATACATCAATATTATTTCCTTAAAAGTAATTAATTTTTTTAATTTGAAGTTGTTTTCACTCTTCGTAGTAGCGCTGGAAAGCTTCAACTGGAATCACCTTCAGCTCTTCGGCTACAATTATTTTGATGTTATTACTAGTACCAACATCCTTTCAAGATTTTTTAATTTTGGAAAAAAAAGTCACACGTACTTAAATCAGATTTATAGAAAGGTGGTGGGGGGGGGGTGTGGCTTAAAAACCACAGGAATCCTTTTTTCCGACAAAAATCCTTTAATGAAGAAGACCATGTATTTTGGGGGACTTTGTCATGGTGGAGCACCTAAGTATCTGCAATGTCCAATCTAAGGTGAATAACACTTTTTCTGAGCTTTTCAAAAATATCCTTATCTCACCATTATGATTAGGGAATCGTTTTGTGAATTCCATTCGTCAATTTCACTCATTTATTTTGCATATCCAATATTTTTAATTGTAGACTATGCGAAAAAAATCCGATAAGGTATGTTGAAGATATCGTGAAGGCTGCACCACCAGTATAACTTTGATCAATCCAACGATTTGAAGAATTTTTATTCAACCAGCCTGTACCCTGACGTTCATGACGGCCTGGAGCTCCATCGGATCGGCAGTAAAGAAGTCTGAACTGTTTGAGCGGAATGCCGTTCATACGAGTAATTTCTTAAACTTGTAAGTGCTGCTTCTGATAGATGGCGTTGGTTGGTTGAAATGGTCACTAAACTTACTATTTCTTAGGACAGCCCCAAGCAGTACCTGCACTAGCGTCGAATAATATTGGGTTGTCCGTGAAGTAATTTCACGCTCATAAAATTTATGTAGCATGATTCCACGCTCATATTCAGTAGCATGATTCCACGCTCATAAAATTTTTGTTCTTTGCTGGCAAAAAACTGATCCACGTGATTTTTGACCTCCTCATTTGAATTAAACCTTTTACCGTCGAAAAAAATTTGTAGAGACCGGAACAAATGATAATTGGAAGGTGCTAGGTCTCGCAAGTATGGTGGGTGTTGTAGTATATGCCATCCAAGCTCTAAAAGCTTTCGCCGAGTGGTCAAACTTATATGTGCTTTCGCATTATCCTGCTGAAACACTATACCTTTCCTATTGACCAATTCTGGCCTTTTTTCTTTAAGTGAATCATTCAGTTTGTTCAACTGATGACACTACACTTCAGAAATAATCATTCTGTTGCTTTATAGAAGCTCAAAATAAACGATTCCTTTGAAATCCCACCAAACAGATAGCATAACCTTTTTTTGATGAATATTGGCTTTCGAAGTGCTTTGAGCCGGTTCATCTTTTTTACTTGAGGATCTTTTGCGCTTAACATTGTTGTAGACAACCCATTTCTCATCCCTAGTGAGAATATGCTTCACAAATGGATAATTTTCTTAGCATTTAAGAAGCAAATCACAAACGTCAATGCAAAGGCACAACTTTTTTCCGCAAGAAGATGAGGAACCCATATGTCGAGCTTTGAGATAAAACCTAACCGTTTCAAATGATTATAAATGGTCGAATTTGATAAATTTAATCTCTCAGCGATCTCAAGAGTTATTATTTGCCAGTTTGCATCAATTAATGCCTTTATTGTGTCTTCATCAACTTCAACTGGCCTTCCGGAACGTGGTGCATCTTCGAGATCAAAATTGTCCAATCGAAATTTTGCAAACCAGTTTTGTCACTGGGGCTCACTTAACACATCTTCTCCATACACATCTGATAATTTTTTTCTTGTTTGAACATCATTTTTATATTTTCAATAGTAAAAAAGTGAAATATGCCGAAAATGGTGTTTTTCACTTTCCAAATTTAAAAGGGTATCAACCAAAAACTACTATGCAGAATCAATCGAATTTTTTCACAAGCACGCCTTGCTATATCAGCTATCAAGATACATATGATTATGCGGCTTAAGTGTGAAGTTGGTTGTGAAAAAACACAATTCAGGCCACTGTTGGGAAACAACGAAATTACTTTCCGGTCAACCCAATAGTTCACTATTATCTTTGTGCAAGAACTAAAGTTGCCAACTGTAAAATATAGTTTAGAATTCTTTTGACCGTCACATTCCAAATTTATGAAATATATTTTAAGAACAGATGAATATAATTTTTCTGGTGAAAAAATGTGTATACAAAATATATATTAAATGACCATATCAAATACATATTAATATGTAGAGGCATACACATATTTATTAAGATATAAATTTTTTTCTACATTAGTCAAATTCAATTATAATAAACGATCACGGCTATTTTAGTAGATATTTGACAGAATTTCACATTAAATGGTTCTTAATTGGAAGAAATTATAATAAATTCGAAAAAGTCTATTTAATTTGTAGATAATTTCGTTCATTAAATTAATGCTAATAAATGAGAAGCTATGTTACTAATTAAACGAATATTATAAGTTCATTTGTTAGGATTAATTTATTGTTAGGAAATATGGTCATTGCTAGAGATGGCTACGATGAAATTCTCTGGTACAAGGTCGATATGGGATTATGATAGAAATTTTATTACTAAACTCATGAACAATATTGTATAACATGATCATGCTTGACCATGGCCATGGAATAATATGCTATAGAATTCAATGTTCAGATAAAGTCCATATACACGTACACATGTAATTATACAACAGTTTCAGTGGATGCTGGTGGTAAAATATTTCAATGAAATTTTTGCACAAATACTATCCGTTTTTATCTTGCGTTTGCTATTCAGAATTTGCCCTGCGGCTTCTGATGTTTGCTCCTTTTGGAATTCAGGTCAACTTAATTTGAATGCAAAATTTTCTCCCCACACTAAGATGCTTATTTGTTCAATATATTTTTTGTCTATCCGCTTCAGCACCAACGCACTATTTAAAGCTTTAAAAGCTATACTACTAGACTATTCTAGACTATTCTATTAACATTAATTCAAAGAGCATAAAAAATATCTTTATTTAGATATTTACTGAAGCGCTCACACAGTTGGTTAGTGTGATTTTTGACTGAACAGGACACAAAATACAATATATCATAAAATAAAGTATTTATTTAAGCAAATACGGAATAGTAGATCTTTGTTTTCATAAAATCATTTTCAAAAAATTTTTTGTTGTAAAAGAAAAAATTACAGTATTGAAATGTTGCAAAATTTTATGAACTGCTTGTGTTAGCAGTCCATGGCGACCAGATTGTATGGTTTACAAAGTACATACAACTAATTACTCTATCCTACGATTTACAATATAATATGGAATAAAAAATATTACGTATTCGAAGGATTTGATAGCAACTAAATCTATTTTAGGAATCCAAAGACTCGCTTGCTATTGCAGTATTATTTGAAGTCCTGAGTTATTCATCACCCCTTGTAATAAAGTCTATAATATTACATAAGTTTTTCATAATATTTTTTTAGAAAGATTATTTAGGTTTTAATATATTTAAGAAATTCTTTTTTTTGCACTCAGTAATTTAAAAAAAAATTACTGAGTGCAATCTGGCAATACTGTACGAGGTCTGTTCAAAAAGTATAACGAATTTTTAAGTTCCGCGGGTTACGTTTATTCGATTTTCTATTTTTTTGTGGCGTTATGTTGGTACTCATGTCTCTCACTTATGCCGACAAGTTCGGCCATTTTGAAAATTCAGTTAAGTTTTGACAGCTGCTTTGCTTGCACGTGTTTTGGCTCGTCTTCTATTTTTGCTCAATTTCGACCAAAAACAGCATCGCATTAACGGACTCTGTTTGCGATGACCCAAATTTGCTCCAGAGGGTCATAACTGGTGACGAATCATCCCATTCGACCGAATGTGAAGGGTTTGCTTACAGTTTTCTTCGATTGCAGGGGCGTGGTGCATCATGAGTTCTTGCCACAGGGTAGAACGGTCAATAAGGAATATTACCTGCAAGTTATGCGCAAGTCGCGGGAAGCAATCCGCCAGAAACGCCCAGATTTTTGGAAGAACAAAAATTGGCTTTTGCCATTTTTGGCCAAAAACAATGCACTAATAATGCCGCAGCCACCGTATTCCCCAGATCTGGCCCTCTGTGACTTTTTCTTGTTCCCGGAACTGAAGAGCCCCATGAAAGGACGACGCTACGCTACGATTGAGGAGATAAAGACGGCATTGAAGGAGGAGCTGAACAATATCACAAAAAATGATTTTTTGAAGTGCTTCGAGGATTGGAAAAACCGTTGGCACAAGTGTATAATATCTAGTGTGGATTACTTTGAAGGGGACAAAATAGACATTTATGAATAAGTAAATAATTTTTGAAAAAACACAAAAATTCGCGATACTTTTTGAACAGACCTCGTACACTATCCATTCGTATAGATTATATGCTAGACCGTCCAAAACGTGCAGTCCACCCTTGTCTGGTTAATACGTGACTCTATAAAGAATAATAAGTAAAATTATGTTTTTATAGTGCGGTACGGAAAATAGAACAGCAAATTTTTGAGCCATCAAACCCAGCTGTGAACATTCTATATCAGTAAAAAAAGCTTAAATTTTTTTCTGTGGTATAAGTGATTTTTGGATGGTCAAGAAGACCTAAGCAGTAGAAGACAAATCTCACTTCACTCAGAAAGGCCTGCAACATCGAGGTCTGTAACGGAACGAGTGACAGTTCTTGAAAGGATTCAGAAAATACTATGATCCAGGAATAGAACCTCAGAAATGAAAGGTGGGACGTCGATCGAAAAAGATTTTTCCATCCACCGAAAAAGCTTGAATGAGTAAATCAAAAATTATTCGAAACACGCTCATTTGTATTTTTGATAGTAGAGGGATTGGAACAACCAAGTTCAGGACGAACTGTCAACAAAGTTTTTTATAAAGAAGTTCCCCTATTATATGACTCATGAATGAGTTTTTATGGAAAAAAGAGAGTCTTGTAATTTCCTAGCCCCTCTATTTACCTGATCAAAGCATAAGTGACTTTTTTCCTTAAGATAAAAAAAGACTTGATAAGATGTCATCTTGGTACTACCGATAAAATCTAAAGGAATGTAACCGAAGAGCTGAAGGCGATTGCAGTTGAAGCCTTTCAGAACAGCTATGAAGATTGGAAACAACACCGCTGCTGATGTATAGCTGCCCAATTGAACTACAATACTTTGAAAAGGATAACATTGATATATAAAAATAAAAACTAAAATTAAATCTTCCCCAAAAAAAGAATTCTGTCTCATTACTTTTCTAACACTCTTTTTATGACATTTTTAAATAATATTACTGAGACACCAATTAAACTACAGCGCCTAATTTACATAGAAACTTTTCATTTTATTAGCAATTAACCAAACCGTATATGAGATAAAATCAATTTTAAACTAATTAATTTCTAAATATTCAATATAATTTTATAGATTAATTTATTTTTATTAATTAAAAATATACATAAATATATATTGCAATTAATTACAACATTTAACAAATAATTAAAACAATGTTTTCTCGAAGTGTCATTATCTGGTTAAGATACATTTAAGTTCTTTGTGGGTTAATTGTGTTTGGAAAATTTACCAACAAAATTATGTCAATTAATAAATACTATCTAAATGACGAGCACTTATTGATTTGAAAATTCTTGAAATGTGGAATATTATGTGTAAATAATATTTATAATAAATATGTACATAACCGTATATATGTGCAATATTACATGTAACATAAATAGAGCGACTATTAGAACCCTTCGTGACACACTGTAGCTATTTTTAAGAACGTGTTTTTGGTTTAGTTTTATTTTGGCTATTATAAAGGAGTTTTTCAATTAAAGTAATATGTTTTTTTTAATAAAACAAAAAAAATGTGACAGAGCTTTTGTAAAATAACATCATCTAAATAGTGGTATCTGCCCCGTTTCCAAAACTAAATACGAATTTGACCATCTTGTCCAATTATCGACCATCTTGTGCAATATTTTGGCATTTAATATTCAATTTTAATGCATTAATGGTTGCTGTTTTATTGAATGACTTTAAATAACCCCACAAGAAGAAGTCCACTTCTTTAGATGCATTTATTTAAATTATGACATAGGCAGTGTGGCGCATAGGGCCCGTTTTGTTGATACCACGAATTCGTTAAATCAATATATTTAAATTTGGGCCACAAAAATTTCATTATCATCGATCTGTACCGCTCATAATTGACAGTTACGGCAACTCCTACCTCATTTTGAAAAAAAAATGAGGACTGAATGTAAGGGTTTTCTTTTTTTATTGAAACAAAAATGAAGACTAAACCGTCACTTTATCGGAATGTAAGGGTTTCTCATGAATAATTTGTGGATCGGCTTCAGCCCAGTGCAACGATAATTTTGTTTATTCACTGATTCAGAAGAAGATGATTTGCTTGGAAATATCAGTATTATTTTCTAGTTGTTCCAGAGCAAAATCAGTGAATTCACGGCATTGGTAATGACCCAATGGCTTCAATTAATGTGTGATAAGAATTTTATAAGGGGAAAGCCTAAATTCAATCGTAAAATAAGCCATGTTTTTGTGGCAGACAGTCCCATATGTAGAGAATGCCTTCCAATCGATAAATTTGGGTCTTCATTAACAATTGCCTGAAGGCCAGTAATATTCTGGTCACTTTGAAAGGATCTTTGTCTTACTGGAACGTGAATATTATGTAAAGAAAGTCTGCGTTCAATATTTTCCATAATTCGACGAATAGCGAGCACACTAGGCCGATTATAGCGACTATAAAAGAACGATTACTTTGATAAAAAAAATTGCTTATTTTGTTAAGCATTGTTTGTGGTATATATCTTTCCATGAATAAATTACAAAGCTTACTGAATACAACAGATAATAACAAAAGATTCGGACATTTAAAATACGGTCATACGGTCCATTTATTGGGTTGTTCGGGAAGTAATTTCGGTTTTTTTTTATAAAAATGAAAGACGATTTTCTTATAGTGAATTAATATTTTATGCAATTAAATATTGTCCATTCTGATCCAATATCCTTTGCAATCTTTCTGGCAGTAGCATGATTCTACGCTCATAAAATTTTTGTTCTTTGCAGGCAAAAAAACTGATCTAATTGATTTTTGACCTCCTTATTTAAATTAAACGTTTTGCCGTCTAAAAATTTTTGTAGACAGCGGAACAAATGATTATCGGAAGGTGCTAGGTCTGGAGAGTATGGTGGGTGTGGCCGTGGTCAAACTTATATGTGATTTCGCATTATCCTGTTGGAACACTATACCTTTCCTATTGAGCAATTCTTACCTTTTTTTCTTTAAGTGAATTATTCAATTTGTCCAACTAATGACAGTACACTTCAGAATTGATAGTTATGTTGCTCGGTAGATGTTCAAAATAAACGATTCTTTTGAAATCCTACCAAACATATAGCATAATCTTTTTTTGATGAATATTGGCTTTCAAAGTTGTTTGAACGATTCATCTTTTCTACTCCAGGATCTTTTGCGCTCAACATTGTTGTAGACAATCCATTTCTTGTCCCAAGTGATGATACGCTTCAAAAATGGATGATTTTCTTGGCGTTTGAGAAGCAAATCATAAACGTCAATGCGACGGCACATTTATTTTGTTGTTGTCAAATTTAATCTCTCAGCGATCTCAAGAGTTGTTATTTGCCGGTTTGGATCAATTAATGCCTTTATTGTGTCTTCATCAGCCTCAACTGGCTTTCCATAACGTGATGAATCTTTGAGATCAAAATTGCCGGATCAAAATTTTGCAAAACCAGTTTTGGCACTGGCGTTTACTTAACACATCTTCTTCATATACGTGTACATCGGATAATTTTTTTCTTGCTTGAACAGCATTTTTATCTTTTCTATAGCAAAAAAGTAAAATATGCTGAAAATGCTGTTTTTCACTTTCCATATTTAAAAGGGTATCACCAAAAACTACTGTACAGAATTTTCACAAAGAAGTTGGTTGTGAAAAAATACAATTAATTCCTCTGTTGGGAAACAAAGAAATTACTTTCCGGACAACCCAATAAAAACATATAATATCACCACTATTGCAAAACTCCTTACCTATGTTTAGATAATTTTAACTTCGATTTTATTATTAATCTTTGCACTAAAATTCTGAATCAGAAAGAAATAAGATAAAGTTCATCAGATAATAAATATTGATATAGAGTTTATTCACAGGTGTACGTACAGATAAATTCATCTTCACATTTTTTATAGTTTAATTTCCAATGGGCTTCAGATTCGTCTTTCAATGATAATTATATATAAAAATGTTATTTTTCTCTCAGCCTTAAAACGGATGTTAATATTTGCTATGAAAAGCATGTATGTAGAATATTAGAAGGTGTAAATGGTATGATTATAGTCGTTTTTACATAATTTCAAAGGTATTTAACGATGAGAAAATGACAGCAGTAGTATAGGTTATGTTGAGTAAAATGACACAGCATTGACTGCCGAGCTGATGACGATATTAGCAATTGTAAAGTTACCTTAACATAATGCCACAATGTCTGTAGAATAAAAAAAGGAATTATTTTATCTTCTCACCTTCAAACTGAAGAGTGCATCTGGTTTGATGGAGAATTTGGAAAATGAAATTTAAGTTAACACGTAATATTCATAATCATGTCGGTTTTATAGACCAAAATAATGGAGCACGATGAGCGTTGGAATAGAGTTTTTGCCATCACTCACCTAAATGTGAAATATTTACAATTCTAAAGATGCCACCCCTATTTGAGTGTGACTGTATAGCAGCGGCATTTATCTCATCAACATTGAAAACCAAGAAAAACCTGACTCTTACTCCAAATTGTTTGCTCCCTTTCACCCGTCTACCCTTAGAGACATTATAGAATTTATTCACATTAAAATCACTTTAATCTGTGAACATGAAAATCTTGTTAAGATGCAAAGCTTAAATTTAATTGAAGTTGGAAAACTTCAAGTCTTAAGTACTTCGCACTCTTAATTCTCGTCTTTAATTTTTGTCGTACCTAACTGTGAGCTTGTTGTTGGTTGCCTTAGAGGCCAACCAACCTGATTATTTCCTTTCTTCCCAAATTGCAAAGACTTTGTACAAGTATTAACGTACTCTTTTCTATTGTCATCTCTTGCAATTTTCAAGTCACGATAACAATATCGTTATATATGCAAAGTGAAATTGTAATTCAATTAAAAAGAATTTTTATTATGCATTTTTTATTTAAAAAATTAACTAATAATATTATTTTAGGAATTTTACTATTTACGTGTAGTTATTGAAAGTTTCGAAATTTCTAATTTTCTATTATTATTATTAATCATATATAAAAATTTTATTAATTGACAGGAAATTGGGTATAAATATTTTCTTATTTATACCCAGTCAATTTCGATTAGTGTTCATAATTTTTTATTTAATTTACTTAAAATTGAAATAAAATATAATTTTTGTTATAAATTAATGTACTTAACTATTCATGCTTTTATTATATGACTTTCCTATTAAGATGACATTACAGTGGAGTTTCTTCAAAAAAAAATTAGACCAATTAATTCAAGTGTTAATAAAAATTTGCAAACAAACTTTTAACTTATACTTATCGTTTAACTTCATACCATCGAAATACCATATATTGAAGTTTACGCTTCTTTTGTTTTTATTACAAAATTACATCTGATTTTTTTTTTTTGATTTAAGTAGAGCATTTATTATTTATATATTACTTGTACATATTTACATAGTATTTGACATCTTTTGCTTATATATTAAATTAGTTTTTTTAATGACTAAGTACATGAATTGCTTACAACTATGGCTTAATAATTATATGTGATTGCTCAAAAAACTAAACTTAATTCTAGACTTAAAAAATTAGGGAAAGGAATGTTCAGGAAGAGCGAATTAGGAGTTTGGGATTTTTGGGAATTTTGTGTTGCTTCCGCTAACCACGATGGAAATGGGGAGTTAAGGAATTATAAAACTATTTTGAGCAAAATCAGATATGATAACTGGTGAGGCATAGAGGAAGTATCTGTGTTGGGTGGCTTGGGTATTAATCCTTTCTAGTGACGCTTGAATGAGTGGATTAGTATGGTCTATTAAATGCTGCAGAAAGACCAACCATGTATGAGATAAAAGGAGTAAGATTACTTTTCTGATATACATAGGAGTTAGAGTAATGCTTACCATCTATTTTACGATATTTTGAAAGACATTTCCTAAGGATTGACCTATCGAATTAATGGATTTTACTGGCATACGTTTTCGAGAAACCAAAATAGATCGGAAATGCATAGCCAATAATTGGCCAAATAAGTTGTTTATAAAATAGTAACTTTGTATTTATACTAAGCCCCTCCCGACGTCTAAGTAGAAATAGAAAGGTATGAAAATAGTCCTTTTGTTTTTTTTTCAAAGTTAACTCAACATGTGGGTTAAATTTAAACATTGAGTTCAAGTTGATGCCTAAACACTGGGATAGCTGTGTTTTTAATCAGAATACGCAGCTTTTTACTCTTTGTATCAATTTTCCTCGGTCCGCGAGTGCTAGGATTACGGAAACAGATTAAATTGGACTTATTAAAAGTAAGTTCCAGTCATCATAATAATTTATAATTTTAAATAGTAGCTCTTGCGTTTTCTTTGGATCTAATTTTGGTTATTTACTTTTGGCATAAACAAGAGTGTCGTCTGCATATAGTATCATTTGTGCTTTTGTGGTTGTTGGTATGTCTGCAGTATATATTAAATACAGCAAGGGAGCTAATACCAAACCTTGTGGAACTCCTTTACCAATTGAAAAGAATTCGGTAGTCGTGTTCTGATACCTAACGCAAGATGATCTATTCTGAAGAAATGAGTGCAGCAGCAGCGTAATATGTGGAGGTAAATCAAGTTTGTATAGTTTGTGCACTAGTCCCTTATGCCAAACTGAGTCAAAGGCTTTAGTTATATCTAGGGAGGAAGCAACTGTTGACTCTTTACGGTTTAACCCAATTGTGATCTCACTATATAGTAGAAAAAGCGCATCCAAAGCAGAATTACATCTGTTCGGTATATATGAATAAAATGTATTCTTAACGGAGTTTATACTCATATAGCCGATACTCAAAAAAATATGTTCACATATTTAGTTTTAATTTATATTTAAGTTCATTACAATTTTTTTCATAGCATAACAATTATCATGAATTTGAATATGATGATTATAACACGGCCAATTTTTAAAATGCGAGGGGAATTGTTCTTTCTTTTTTAAATTTAATGTCATTTACGACTACTTACAACTACTAGTAACAAGCAGATTTTGATGGCTGTAAATACAAGAAGATGAGAACATATAAAGGAAAACAACCATCGATGTTACTTCAAAAACCGGATAATATTATATTATTACTTTAAAAAGTCTTTCGGCCATCGTGTTTTCAAACGTCGATGGTTGTGTAATAGAAGGGTACGAGTAGTAGTGAACAGTTCTATTCCTAAAGGTTTGTTTGCATCGTCCGTTAAGCTCACTTTCTTTAGTTTTCATGTGAGGGTTCCAGGTTAACCGTTTGTCGAATATAAATCCAAGATAACTTACGCCCTGTTTTTGTGGAATATTACTGCCATTTAAGGTTATATCATGGATCTGTTCTCGGCTGAGTGTGAATGTAACATGAGCAGATTTTTGCTCATTTACCCCCAGTCTCTGCCTTTTGAACCAGGTTTCTAAGGAGTTGATGTGGTTCTGTAGAATATTAATGCCTGTGGAAGAATATCATAATATTGCAAAGAATTGGATCTAGGATTCTACCCTGAGGGACACCATTGGTGATAGGATAAATGTCGGAAAACTCAATATTTTCAGCTATCTGAAAGTATCGGCCTGAGATGTAAGAATTGGAACTAGGATGCTACCCTGAGGTAAACCAGCAGTGATTGGATAAAGTTTGGAAAACTCAATATTTTCGGCTACCTGAAAGTAAAGAATTGGATCTAGGATGAGAGGTAAGAATATCATAATATTGTAATGAATTACAATAGATGTAGCATGCTACCCTGAGGGACACCAGTGGTGATCGGAAAACTCAATATTTTCAGCTACCTGAAAGTATCGATATGAGGGATAGGATTTTAGGATGTGAAAATAACCAGACGGTACGAGTCGCTGCAGCTTTCAAAGCAATCCAGCATGATATACACAGTCGAAAGCATGCGAAATATCAAGAAATACGCCTGGCCAATATTGCTTTTGCTCTAGCGAATACGCTATGTACTCGATTACGCGATGTCACTGCTGGATAGCTCTTAATCCAAGCTGATGCTGAGGAATCATAACCTCGGTTTTAAAAATGGGATAAAGACGTTTTAGAAGTAATTTTTCTAAGATTTTTAATAAACTGGGGGCTTCTCTAAAAGGGAAGGAAAAAATAATGTGCGGATGATACTATTATAAATATAATGTTTTTTTTTGGATATTTACTTAAGAATTTCCAAAGCCATCAGGTCACATCCTGGAGCTTTTTTATTGGGTAAGTATTGTATTGTGAAATTAACTTCGGAAGCAGTAACGAACTTAGGAGGTAGACTTATAGGCTACTGCGTTGATATTTGTTCATAATGCTGATTGTCTTGGATCTCTTCGTGTGGTTTAAAGGTCTTTCCTAGATGTTTTTCAAAGGTGTCTGCTTTCTGTTCGTTCGTTTTTACACAGGTTCTTTCTGTCTTACATAGCGGATATGTAGCTGTTTTGTATTTCAGTATTCGTCTGTTAGCTGTCCAGAGTGACTTATTAGTTGTCGGTGAATCGGTATATTCAGTAAATCGTTCGTTGTTGTAATTAATTATTTCTTGTTTCAGTTCTCGTTATAGTTGGTTCAGTTTTTTATTCTTACTTGGCATTCTTGAGCGTAGCCACTGGGTCCTGGCTTGACGTTTCTCGCTTATCAAGCTAAGAAATTTTTGTGGTACATTGTAGACTTGTTCTCGTATGGTTGGTTTGTTGTGAGTTATATAAACGTTACTGTTTGAGTTTTGTATGTAAACAGTCAAGTCGTTTACGGTATCGTCTATATCTTGTTTGTTCTAAAGGCTCCGTTATAAATAAATCGGTTGGTCCAAGTTCTGTCTAAAAATGTACCAATCAACTTTACCATTTATGAGTCTAGCAGGATATGATTTTAAAGAGGAAGAGGTGTCTAATATCAGGAGAACCGGGGAATGGTCGGACTTGAGGTCAAGCAGTGCATTTAAAGAAGTATTAATGGAATTGATAGGTGTGGTAATAAAATAGTCCAGAATATCAGGAAGTTTTCTAGCACGGTTTACCAATGAGTGAGGGATTTGTTGAAATTTTTGTTTTATCTATGATCATGGTGAGTATATACCAGGTTTATAAGCTTATCTAAAAGATTTATAAGCCATCTCTCGGGCAATTTGTGGATACCACGCCAAAAAAATTCCTTCTCTTTCGAGGCAAACCACTCATCAAGCCATTTTCGGACGTCTTCGTAAGATTCGAAGTGCTGCTCATCGAGCGCGTGGCCCTCGACGAAAATATGTGGTAGTCGGAAGGGGCCAGGTCTGGTGAATAATTGAGGTGGGGTAGCACCTCCCAGTTGAGTGTGTCCAAGTAGTTTCAGACCCTTTTTGACGTGTGCGATGGTGCGTTGTCGTGGAGGAAAATCAGCTTGTCATGTCTTTGTTGATAATCCGTCCGTTTTTCACGCAGAGCACGGTGCAATTTGATCAGTTGTTGTTGGTAGCGGTGGACATTGACAGTTTCACCAGGTTTCAACATCTCATAGTAGACGATACCCAGCTGATCCCACCAAACACAAAGCATCGTCTTCCGTCCGAAGCGATTTGGTCTTGGGGAAGATGTTGATGGTGGGACGGGATCAACCCACGATTTCTTGCGTTTAAGATTCTCGAAATATATCCACTTTTCATCGCCTATCACAATCCGATGCAGGAACGACTTTCTTTTTTGTCTGGCGAGCAAGATTTCGTATGTGTTTTGCCGTCGCTCCATCTGCCTATCGTTCAATTCATGCGGCACCCATTTTCCGATCTTTTCAATCTTCCTCATGGCACGCAGACGCATGGAAATGACTGGTTGAGTAATACCCAATTGCTCCGCGAGCATTTTTTGCGATTTGGTATTGTCTTCGTCCAAAGAACTGACGAAACCATAGCCTCCATAAGCATTCAATGCGATTCGGCAGCCAATTTCTTCAAATTGAAGCAGAAAAGCAGAGCTTACCGTATATGATCTTTTTCTGGCACAAAACTAGATATGATTACCAAAGAAAAAATGTATGTTGTTGTACGAAATTGTTAACAATGTACACTGATTAATGTTGACAGATGTCAAACTCATAAAAAAAAGTATGGCGTGCCCATGGTAGATTAATACGCTCACTCACGCCATCTACGAGTATAACCAAACATAAACACGGATTTAAGCTTATACACCTGGTAAAATACACCATAACCAATTAATCACGATATTTGTAGCTAAAAAAATTTGGATGCTTTAGATTTCGTGAATTGACTAAAATATATTTTGGTGTAAGTGTAAAATACGGGGTACTGTGATGCGAAAAGAATTTCACGAGAATTGTTATTAAAGTGTAATATTTCCAAAATAAATTATATTATTTTATTTCTTTTAAATGCGAATATATTATCTTATTTCTTAGGAAAATTTCTATTTAATTTATCTCTTCAATTTTCGTATTAGAATTGCATTTTAAATAGAATTTCTTTCCAAATTGTGTATTAATTGTGAATTTAAAAAAAAAAAAAATAAAAATGTTATTTCTCAATTAATATTTATTTAGGTAATTAACATTTGTCAATTACTATTATATATTTAAGTATATTAATAAAAAAATTATGAAATTTTACTTTTCTTTAATTTTAAAAGAAAATAGAATTCTTCGTTTTATAGCTTATTATCAACAACATCAAGTAAGGGATACGCATGAAAAAAGTTTCGCTTTTTAATGGTTGATTTATTTTTGATCAACATTTTATTTAGTTATACGAGTTTTTTATTTGTACTATTAAATTTATTATCTGTTGTAAGATTGTATCTTTACGAAAAGTAAATCAATGTTCCGTGAAGTTTTTCTATGTCCAGAAAATGGTTTCAAATTCAATAGGGATAGGGTGTGAGATGTCGATACGATTTGATATTTGAAATAAATCGAATCAAACCGAACTAAATAGGATTCGTTTTGGGTAATTGATATTCAAACAAATAAAAACTATGTATATATGGATTAGACTGAGTTTGGATAAGACTCTACTTGAGTTAATGGGATAATTCCTGTTATCGTCTTACGTGCTAAATGGAACACTTGCTTAGAACTGAAATTAAGTGCTTCAAGTAAATTTTGATTTATTTGCTTAGTAACTTGTTTTATATTTCCAAATCGAAATTGATTTTTCCATTGATAGTATAAAGAATTAAGTTGGAGTAAAATGAAATCACTTTTTGAATTTTCTTAGCATATATATTTAGTTTTACGTTCACTACAAAGTTATGATAACTGAAAAATTATCGCGTTGTCCTTTACAAAATTTCCTACATTATTTAAATTATACAAAAGTGATAAAAACTTTGAAGAAAATGACAAGGATTAACATAGCTGAGCTAATATATTCAAGCGATAATCAGTTTAGTAGAAGACGATGGCCTTGCGGAAGTGTCACATACAGTACAAGGTTTTTTGGAATTTAGAATAGTTTTCATGGCAGTATGGATTTGACCAGAAATTTAAAATATGCTGGTGTATTGTAACCGTTGTCTTTGTATTGGAAGCTAAAATACAATATTATAGAAAGAGTAGAAAGGGTTCATTGTGAGTATAGTAAACTTTAAATGTAGATAAAAGCTTATTTGGTAATGAACAACACAAAAGATTAGAATTCCTTAAAAGTTTTAACCGCTGCTTTTATCAAAACGTTTCGATATCATATTTTATAAGAGGTTCTACAATACTTATTTGTTTATCATTGTCATGTGCACAATTTTGTTAGAATTATTTACAAAAAATATAACATAACATGTGCCAGTTAATCTAGGATGAGTTTAAAGTTGAAATTTAACTGAAAAGATTTTATTTGATGAATTCAAATCAAATATTTTCGATGCATGAATGAATAATAAATTTATTATTCCAATACATAAGAATTCTAATAATATCGTAAAGAAAATTTCCTATATCATAAAAAATCTATTAAAATCTTTTTACATAAAGATGTAATGTATTCGAACGAATTTATAATGTTAAGTAATGTGTAAATTAAATACGTGATTTTTTTTCTCATTCAAATCGATACATTTTTCCTTATACTAAATCATCATACTTTTAGATGAGTTCCATAATGTTAATGTTCTTTAAAATTTAATGGTATTCTTATTGATTTTTGTTGGTCTATACATACATTCTCTAAAAATGTCTTTATGGTGTAGAGCTAAATATAACCTATATACATAAGCATATGTTTGGAGACGGCCGAATTTTTGTCCTTTTTTATGTAATTTACGATGCACACATGCTTCCTTACCGATACTAAGTTACTTCACGTGCGTCATTTAAATGACAAATAACTACCTTTTCGTGACTGTTTCGAAGGTTCGCCTCTTGTTATTTGGCTGTTTCTCAACTGCATCGTAAAGTATTGGCATAAATATGAAACGTAAAAAATTTACTAATCCTTATAAAGTTTTGTATAAAGAAATTTTTATCACGTTATTCTTATAGGATTCCGGTTTTGGAAAATTTTGGCAAATCCAAAAATTCTTTTAAAATTTAATATTGTATTTTTATTAATTTTATATTGCTTTTATTATACTTTTATATTATAAAAATTTTAAACAAATATTTATTGATTGCAATTATATAAATAACTATTATTGTAAGGAATTTTTGATAAAATATGGATTGCCAAGCTGTTGGAGTCAGATATAAGCGGCGTAATCAGATAGTCAAGTCATCACTGACTTATATTGTATAATTGAAGTTTGCACATTTAATTTTAAATAATAATTAGATATATTATTTATATTAGAACTATTATTATTATATTATAGATCAGAAATGATTATAATGCGCACATTAATGGTGTAAAACTTCTAAACAACCAAAAATTCAGGCAAAAATACTACAGTGCCACAGTGTAAAAAATATTTTGGACGATCGTTAAAATAAATAAAATTTTTTGCTCATTTCCAAAGCCATTGAGACTTAGTTATTAGCTGAAAAGAAAGAGGGCTGTAGAGTCTAGGCTAGGTATCGGTAACCTTTTTTTCGGCTGCTGGTCAAAATCAATTAAAATTTATGTATTAAAAATACCTTTTGGGTCACTGGTATTTTTATTTTAATAATAAAACAAAAATTTTATTGAGAAAATAATAATCATACGTTTTTAAAATTTAAACATAAAAAATTCAACATTATAATTCTAAATATTACAAAAACAAACGTAATTGAATGAATTTTATTTAAAAAAAACGAACTTATAAGGTCACTTTTGCCAAAGTTTATTTTTTACTTATTTTCAAAGTATTCGTTTTATGTTTATATTTTAATTTATTTTTATATATTATATTTTACCTTATTGGTAGAACTCAAATGGCTCACTTGAAATTATCAAATCGGTAACCTGCGGGTTATAGGTTGCTGACGCATTATCTAGACGATGTCTGTTTTAGACCACGTTCAATTTTCTATGAGTCATATTCATGTTTGTAAAAAAGATAATAGCTTAATGCTTGCCTAATAATAATGCTTCCGAACCATAAATGAAATCTTAAATGTGCTCCTTAGAAAGTTTAGGTTTTAAAAAAGCTTGATGTACATCAATTCGCTGGTCCAGATGGTATCCTTTTCATAGTACTGAAGAGGTGTTCTTCTCACTTAGCTTCTTTATCTCTCCTTTAGGACTCTACCCGAGAGATTTTTCCATTCAGTTTCTCAAAGAAGGCGATGTTCCTACTCCTCCAATTACTGAGCCATTGCACTAACATAAATTTTTTTAGAATATGAAAACACTGTTAAGCAGTAAAATATGTTTAATCACAGAAGCGAGAATATGGTGCTTTTCGTAATAATAAATCCACTTGTGATTTGATGGCATATCTACTTGTACAACAGTTCCAAACCATAACAACACTTTTTTTCAATAAAAACTTTTGGTAGAAAATTTTACAGTAAAAAATTTTTTAGTAGAAAGTTTTCAGTAAAAAGGTTTTTCAGTAAAATATTTTTCAGTCAAAATTTTTCAGTAAAAAATTTTTCAGTAAAAATGTTTCAGTAAAAAATTTTTCAGTAAAAAATTTTTCAGTAAAAAATTAATCTTCAGTAAAAAATTTTTCAGTAAAAATTTTTCAGTAAAAAATTTTTCAGTAAAAATTTGTCACTAAAAATTTTTCAATAAAAAATTTTTCAGTAAAAATTTTTCAGTTAAAATTTTTCAGTAAAAAATTTTTCAGTAAAAATTTTTCAGTACAAAATTTTTCAGTAAAAACATGTCAGTAAAAATTTTTGAGTAAAAAATTTTTCAGTAATTTTTCTGTAAAAAATTTTTCAGTAAAAATTTTTCAACAAAAAATTTTTCAATAAAAAATTTGTCAGTAAAAATTTTTCAGTAAAAATTTTTCAGTAAAAAATTCAGTGAAAAAATTTTTCAGTAAAAAATTTTTCAGTAAAAAATTTTTCTGTAAAAAATTTTTCAGTAAAAAATTTTTCTGTAAAAAATTTTTCAGTAAAAATTTTTCAACAAAAAATTTTTTAATAAAAAATTTGTCACTAAAAATTTTTCAATAAAAAATTTTTCAGTAAAAATTTTTCAGTTAAAATTTTTTAGTAAAAAATTTTTCAGTAAAAATTTTTCAGTAAAAAATTTTTCAGTAAAAAATTTTTCAGTAAAAAATTTTTCAGTAAAAATTTTTCAGTAAAAATTATTCAGTAAACATTTTTTCAGTCAAAATTTTTTAGTAAAAATTTTTCACTAAAAAATTTTTCAGTAAAAAATTTTTCAGTAAAAAATTTTTCAGTAAAAAATTTTTCAGTAAAAAATTTTTCAGTAAAAAATTTTTCAGTCAAAATTTTTCAGTAAAAATTATTCAGTAAACATTTTTTCAGTCAAAATTTTTTAGTAAAAAATTTTTCAGTAAAAATTTTTCAGTAAAAAATTTTTCAGTAAAAATTTTTTAGTATAAACTTTTTCAGTAAAAATTTTTCAGTGACAACTTTTCAGTAAAAATTTTTCAGTAAAAAATTAATCTTCAGTAAAAAATTTTTCAGTAGTTTTTTTGTAAAAAATTTTTCAGTAAAAATTTTTCAACAAAAAATTTTTCAGTAAAAAATTTTTCAGTAAAAAATTTTTCAGTAAAAAATTTTTCAGTAAAAAATTTTTCAGTAAAAAATTTTTCAGTCAAAATTTTTCAGTCAAAATTTTTCAGTAAACATTTTTTCAGTCAAAATTTTTTAGTAAAAAATTTTTCAGTAAAAATTTTTCAGTAAAAAATTTTTCAGTAAAAATTTTTTAGTATAAACTTTTTCAGTAAAAATTTTTCAGTGAAAACTTTTCAGTAAAAATTTTTCAGTAAAAAATTAATCTTCAGTAAAAAATTTTTCAGTAAAAATTTTTCAGTAAAAAATTTTTCAGTAAAAATTTTTTAGTAGAAAGTTTTCAGTAAAAAGGTTTTTCAGTAAAATATTTTTCAGTCAAAATTTTTCAGTAAAAAATTTTTCAGTAAAAATGTTTCAGTAAAAAATTTTTCAGTAAAAAATTTTTCAGTAAAAAATTAATCTTCAGTAAAAAATTTTTCAGTAAAAATTTTTCAGTAAAAAATTTTTCAGTAAAAATTTGTCACTAAAAATTTTTCAATAAAAAATTTTTCAGTAAAAATTTTTCAGTTAAAATTTTTCAGTAAAAAATTTTTCAGTAAAAATTTTTCAGTACAAAATTTTTCAGTAAAAACATGTCAGTAAAAATTTTTGAGTAAAAAATTTTTCAGTAATTTTTCTGTAAAAAATTTTTCAGTAAAAATTTTTCAACAAAAAATTTTTCAATAAAAAATTTGTCAGTAAAAATTTTTCAGTAAAAATTTTTCAGTAAAAAATTCAGTGAAAAAATTTTTCAGTAAAAAATTTTTCAGTAAAAAATTTTTCTGTAAAAAATTTTTCAGTAAAAAATTTTTCTGTAAAAAATTTTTCAGTAAAAATTTTTCAACAAAAAATTTTTTAATAAAAAATTTGTCACTAAAAATTTTTCAATAAAAAATTTTTCAGTAAAAATTTTTCAGTTAAAATTTTTTAGTAAAAAATTTTTCAGTAAAAATTTTTCAGTAAAAAATTTTTCAGTAAAAAATTTTTCAGTAAAAAATTTTTCAGTAAAAATTTTTCAGTAAAAATTATTCAGTAAACATTTTTTCAGTCAAAATTTTTTAGTAAAAATTTTTCACTAAAAAATTTTTCAGTAAAAAATTTTTCAGTAAAAAATTTTTCAGTAAAAAATTTTTCAGTAAAAAATTTTTCAGTAAAAAATTTTTCAGTCAAAATTTTTCAGTAAAAATTATTCAGTAAACATTTTTTCAGTCAAAATTTTTTAGTAAAAAATTTTTCAGTAAAAATTTTTCAGTAAAAAATTTTTCAGTAAAAATTTTTTAGTATAAACTTTTTCAGTAAAAATTTTTCAGTGACAACTTTTCAGTAAAAATTTTTCAGTAAAAAATTAATCTTCAGTAAAAAATTTTTCAGTAGTTTTTTTGTAAAAAATTTTTCAGTAAAAATTTTTCAACAAAAAATTTTTCAGTAAAAAATTTTTCAGTAAAAAATTTTTCAGTAAAAAATTTTTCAGTAAAAAATTTTTCAGTAAAAAATTTTTCAGTCAAAATTTTTCAGTCAAAATTTTTCAGTAAACATTTTTTCAGTCAAAATTTTTTAGTAAAAAATTTTTCAGTAAAAATTTTTCAGTAAAAAATTTTTCAGTAAAAATTTTTTAGTATAAACTTTTTCAGTAAAAATTTTTCAGTGAAAACTTTTCAGTAAAAATTTTTCAGTAAAAAATTAATCTTCAGTAAAAAATTTTTCAGTAAAAATTTTTCAGTAAAAAATTTTTCAGTAAAAATTTTTCAGTAAAAAATTTTTCAGTAAAAATTTTTCAGTAAAAAATTTTTCAGTAAAAATTTTTCAGTAAAAAATTTTTCAGTAAAAATTATCCAGTAAAAAATTGTTCACTAAAAATTGTTCACTAAAAATTTATCAGTAAAAATTTATCAGTAAAAAATTTTTCAGTAAAAATTTTTCAGTAAATAAATTCTGAGTAAAATTTTTTAGTACAGAGTTTTAGAGTAAAATTTTTTAGTAAAATATGTTTTAGTAGAAAGTTTTCAGTAAAAAGATATTTCAGGAGAAACTTTTTCAGTAAAAAATTTGTTAGTAGAAACTTTTTCAGTAAAAAAGTTTCCAGTCAAAATTTTTTAGAGCTACTCACTCATTTTACATTGTTACCATAAAAAAAATTCGGTTACAATTTTGAGTAATATTGTTAAATTTTTGTGTGTTCGGAAATATTCAATGCCAAAATTATATAAAAATTATTATTTTGTATAATATTAGACGATTACGTTATCATCTTGACAAAACGAATCGTTTACCAGTTGAACGTCGTCTCCTTATTTATACAAATTTATACAATTAAATAGTATAATCAAAAGAATTAGCACCGAATACTTAATTCATTTCCGTTTTTAGTACAAAAACTTCCTTAATCTTTTCTTACAAAGGTTTAACGTTCAATTAGCGCTGAGCACGTTGCGCAATTCGCAATCATGGTCTAACAGAGCGTAACCAAAACGGAAATAATATTAAATATCCAGAATGATTTGACGTGCAATAACCTTTGACAAAAAACTTCAATTTGAATAAAGTACTTGTAAAGCCACCTCTTTGTGGTTCTAGGTTTTCGTATGCCTGTTCTTGACTCTCTTTTAGGAGAGTTATGTCAAATGTGGTTAATCAAATCGTCAGGTCCTAATTTGTTGCACGTAGCAATACGAAAAACATTCAATACACTGAACCTAAGCTGTACTCGCAATAATTAAATCGAATTGTGGTAAGCAATTTCTCTGTCACAGCACGCCAACATGTAAAAACCCAACAATATCTGCGCTTGTTCATTATTTTTGAATTTCATTCCAAGTTAGTAAATCTTGTAATCGGAACTCTTAATTATTCTATTTATGAGTCTATACAATGTTTGGTATTAATGTTCATCAATTGGGCGTTGTTGTACACGTTTACCTGTAACATGTCAACAATTATTGTACTTTTACTTTTTTTCCAAGGTGGAAAGGACGCTCTACCAAATTCACAAAGTGAAGAAAATCCGTAAGGTTAATAAATTACAGATTCTGCTCGTACCAACAACGTTAACCTTTCAAGTCATGGCATTTAATCGTTGTCTTTGGTATTAGGCTATGATCTATTAAAAAACGCCTGGGAATCATTTTATTTCTGTTGTTAACCATCAGTAACTGGGAGTCGTGCCCAGCTTACAAATTACCCGAAAATCTTACGTTTGCAACCGTTTACGTCCTAATAAGGATATTTATATGTCAGATGAGATCCTATGCCCATCACTAACCCAATTGTTGTAAAACTTACGATACACTCGATCTGCAGAAACGTTAATATTGCTTACCTTATTTACGGCAATTATTATTATGTGACTTTGGCGAAGCGTGTGAAACGTATTAAAAACACATTGCATGGTGGATCAAACTTAACATTTGCGAATAATATACTCGAGGGCATATTTCTAATGCTCCGTTTGCATGTAATTCTATAATTTTTAAATAGCAAATAAATTAATTGAGAAATCACACAATTATTCCATTTCAAATTATTCAAAAATTAATTGTTTTGACTTATTACATACTAAATAACAGTCCGTCTTCTAAAATATTTTCACTAAAGTATTTCGAAGCACAAAATTTTACCGGAAAATATTATTTATTATTTTGGGGACGATTTAATAAAATTTAACATTACAAACGTATGAGAAAAGTGCTTAATATTATCTAACAAGTATTCTTCCAATGTAGAATTAGATTCTAAATCTATAAAATTTTTATGATGAAGAACACAATTCTTTTAAAGAAAAAAACAAAAAGCAATTATTTACGAATGTAAAACACTGTAACATATTCGAGTGCATATTTTCCAAGTTAAAATATTTTTATCACAATTGGTCCATTTGAATAAATACTATATAAATTATATAGTTTCGATACAAATTAATTTATTTTAGTCCTAAGAATTTTAGTTCCACTTCGCTTATTTACTCAGAATTGAAAAATACTAAAAAAATTATTTATATTGTAATTGTTACTAAAAATTATTTTATATTCGATTGAAACGCAAATATTTGTAGTTTCTCATATAAATTTATGAATACATATCCTTTATTTAGATAACTCCTAATTTGGAAAAATCTGTTGTGAAATATTTTTAATGATACTACAAATTATTAAATTTTCCAACATTTTGGAATTTTCTCAATTTTGGTTTTAAAACTTATACTCTTAATAAAAATTTTTTACTAAAAGATCTTTTACTGAAAAATTTTTACTAAAAAAAGTTTTCATTGAAAATTTTTTACTGAACATAATTTTTTGTGATCAATTTTTACTGAACAAAATTTTTACAAAAAAAAATTTTTATTGAAAAATTTTTACTAAAAAAACTTTGATTGAAAAATGTTTACTGAAGAAAATTTAGCTTTTAAACTTATACTCTTACTATAAATTTTTTAATAAAAGACTTTTTTTGAAAAATTTTTACTAAAAACAATTTTTATTGAAAAATTTTTACTAAAAAAAGTTTTTATTGAACAATTTTTACTGAACAAAATTTTTTCTTAAACAATTTTTTCTGAACAAAATTTTTTCTAAAAAATTTGTACTGAACACAATTTAGCTTTTAAAACTTATAATTTTACTAAAAGATCTTTTACTAAAAAATTTTTACTAAAAAAAGTTTTCATTGAAAATTTTTTATTGAAACATAATTTTTTCTGATCAATTTTTACTGAACAAAATTTTTACAGAACAAAACTTTTCCTTAAGTTTCTCATATAAATATTTGCGAATACATGTCCTTTATTTAGATAACTCATAATTTGGAAAAAATTGTTGTGAAATATTTTCAATGATACTAAAAAATAATGAATTTTTCCAACTTTTTGGAATTTTTACTAAAAAAATTTTTTACTGAAAAAGTTTTACTGAAAAAAATTTTGACAGGAAGTTTTTTAATGAACAAAATTTTGACCACAACATTTTTGCTGAGCAAATTTTTTACTGAAAATTATTCTTACTGTATTTTTTTAACGGTATTTTGTGTAAAAAAATAATGCTGCAAATTTTATATGTGGTAAAAATAATGCTGAATATTTTTAATACTGATGTATTTTAGTTGTTTAAAGAGCAAACTTTTTGTTTTAATTACTTAAGTTTTGCGATAGCCTTAGTTGTATGTGTGAGATAAAATGTTTGTTCTTGTAAGTGGCCTATAAGATATTTTTGTACATTTCTTTTTGAAGTTTATAAGAAAGTTTCGTAATTCTGAAAGAAGATTTCCTAAAAACTATACTAAGTTTAATTGGAATTATTTTATCGTAAAGCATGGGCATTTAATTTTGAAATGATGACTGCAAGAAGTTACATGTCCTTTGAATAATTTTCGTACTGTACATAGGAGTACATGTGGTAGTATTCGGATAGGTTGACATTAACGTTTTTATGTTGAAGAATCATAGCTAAGTCAGCTTTAATGGACAGTAAAGTTTACCCAGATGGCTGGATGTACACGTATGCTGGAGTATGGGGTTGGTGGAAGTTGTCTGTGCTATAAGCCAATATCCTAACATGTGCCTCACGTAGAGTATGGTAAATGAGCTTTTAAAAGCTAGTCTTAAATCCATGAATTTTTTATTGTCACGTTATTTCCAAGTGGTATCATTTTGAAAGAGACCAAAATATTAGCAAATGTCTACATATGCCAGGTGTAGCCGAACATGTACGGCGGAGACAAACTGTTCTGAAAATATGACATCAGGATTATGCCTTCCCGAAGAAACATGAAAAAAAAGTTACATGTAGGCTATCGTAGCTACAATATATTCTAAGGCACTCACAATGTTAATAGCAGCAAATACTTAACCTCAAATTTTGATATTCTGTCTAATTTTTTACCATCGAATGTGGGGTAGTATTCCTCAGAAGTTGTGTCATTTCAAAGTTGCATGCTTTTAAAATATTTTCTTTTTTGGTTTAAGTCTACGGACGATGGGTTTTTGATTTATTAAATTTTTAAGTTTAATATTAAGACACGAGTATATTGACAATCATTTCTTAATGTTAACTTCAAAAATAGATTTTTTTCTTATTTATTAATTTCGTATGAACTTATTATTTAAAAGGAAATTTGATCCGTAATCGTAATGTGTATAGAGCCCCCCAATCAATTTTTCAAATTCTTTTATCGGGTGATTTTTTTTGGGTTTGACAGAACTTTCGATAGGGTTCATCATGGGTAGATTCATGCCTGAATAATATTTCCGCGAAACCTAAAATTGTTTTTATCGATGAGGCTCATTTTTGGCTCAATGATTTTGTTAGTAAGGAAAATTATTTCCCATTGTTATATTTACAAAAATGTACTATTTGGTGTGGCTTGCACTCCCTATTTCTACCGGAAAAAGTCTAGACCTCGCGTTATGGTCAACGGTATGCGTAACCAAACCATGATCAACGATTATTTCTTTGAAAATATTGAAAACATACATTCGAACGACAGTGTGGTCCCAGCAGGAAGGCGTTAGCGCACATTCATCTTGTAAAATCATCAATTTATTGAAAAATAATTTGGCGACAATGTGATTTTACGCAAAGAACGTGTCAATTGGCATCAAGGATTGTGCGATTTTATATCGATTATTTTTTGTAAGTATATGTGAAGTTTTTGGAGTTTGGTGATAAAGCAACGATAGCTGATACCATGAAAACCAACATTGAACAAGTAATAGCCGAGATAAGGCTAGATTTATTCAAAAAAATTTGACCGACCTAGTGAGCTGCGTCAAAACCAGCCGAGGTGGCCACATGTCCATAATCTTTTCTAAGAACTAATGAGAAGAAATGCTTTTGTTGTCTTTAATATAAAAGGAGTTCTTATCCTTTTCAAAAATTAAACCTTTTTAGATGGAAATTCAAATTATTTATTATTAATTTCGAATGGTTGTCGATAATGACTGTAGTTTTGTAAACTTTTTTGTAAAAGGAATTAAAGAGAGAGAGGTGATTCAATTTATCCTTAAATAGGTGTTGATTGTAATGTCCGAAAATGGGCTTCAGAGTAAATTACTGAGCATTTCTGGTGATACTAAAAGTTTATTGAAATACTTGAAGGGATGGAAATGAATGTTAAAAATGTAATGTAAAATATCCTTGACTGATAAATCGATCTTATTTTACCTTAAAGCTATAATTTTATCGTAAATCTAATAGATAATGTCAAAAATTCCTACCGTGAATCTAATAGATAATGTCGATATTAATGTCAAAATTCCCCGTCTTAGCGGGTTTGATGTGTCAACATACGCAAGCGTTAGTGGGATTGCACAGATTCACCGCAATCAAAGTTTGTGCATATGACGATCAGTCTAAACATAGTGTAATTGCTTGAATGAACCTCTTCAAGACTTATTAATTACAAAAAAAAACGCAAAACAAAATTTATCACAAAAAAAAAATACGAATGAATGAACATTGAGCCATTCAGTAAATATGGAAACTGTCAAATGTCAAAATAAACGACGTGTAAATAATAAGTTCGCGACGACCAATGAGAACGATGTCATATGAGCAAGCGCGATGAAATCATTAATAGATTCGCCAAATTTTCCCTTCTACATTCTTGCAATGAGGGAAATTTGCACGGCTACGCGCAAATATCGTGCACTCACACGATCAGTATAATATACCAGATATCCTCTATTTCCTTTCCTATAAATACCAAGTGGTGACTAGTTCCACTATTTATTAAAATACTTACTTTCTAACTTATAACAGAAATTTCGTTCTTTTAATATGAATTTAAAAAAAAATATTCTTTTAATATGAAATTTATATGCTATTTTTTTATAATTAAAATTTACAAAACAAAAAAACATATTCTCATTGAAAAATCTGATTCGATTTTTAGAGTTTTCATATTTTTGAATAAATTGAATTTTAAATATTATACACGTAAAAAAACAGTTTTTCAATCAAATTTGATTATAGTAGAAAATGAAAAGTGCACTGGAAAATTGTGCATAATTTAAAAGTCGATGCTGTTTTTATATTGAATTCGGGAAGAATTTCAAAACTCTGCTGCTACATAGATAAATAAGGAATAGAAAAATATATCGAATTGAATCCTTTCTCGTTTCATCTCTGACCTAGATTAGAAGCAAACAAACTTAATGAACAGTTTTTCCATTTCTAAATTGATACAAAATGTTTGCTAAATGTTTTCGATAACTCTTTCGAGGGTCAGGTCCGTCTATTGAACAGCACTAGAGTACGTAGTAAAATTTGATTGACTATCGTACTGATGATCCTTGTATGTGAATTTTATCTGGAAACTCATTAAACTGCATATCTTGTAAACGCTGACTCTATGAAACAGTAAAAATTGATTGATGTCCGTTATTTATATTGAACTTTTCGACATTTTACAGTCATTATTTATTGACCTAGAATTTTTTCCACCAATGACTAAAAAGCCTTCCGCAATTGACCTGCAAACATTGCTGATGAAAAATCATTTAACAAATGCATTTTCAACCACTATGAACTTGATACAATTTATTTACTCTATTTTTACATGAATTAAATTAATAGTAATTATATACTTTATCGTATGTAATTGCAAATAATTTTATAAAGCAGTAAAATGCATTTTTTTTGCTTTTTATAAACATTTTTATATCATTGTATCGAGGAATCCCAAATTTTTGGATATTTTTTTATGAATTTCGCATTAGTTTTGAAATTTTTACTAAAATCTATTAATACTATTTATTTCTTGTATATTATTAAGAAATAATATAGAAACTTTCTAGTCAATATTTATAATGATAAAAAAAATAACACATAATTATTATACTTAAGGGTTTTTATTCTTTTTTCTAATACAACATTTTAAGAAGCTAAAAGGTTTCTTTTCAAGAAAACAGCATATTTTTTCAAATATTTTTCTTTCACTTGACATATATTGGTTTTTTATATGCTATAAAGTTGTAGAATTGTCCTGCGTACGTACGATTTTTTGCGTAGATGATAATTGACGTTAAATCGCACGTGTTTGGAGATCAATTGTCATCTATAAAACTTGAAATTACGCATTCTCGTTAAAACCAAATATTGTCCAAAGTAAAAGCTTCTATATATTATCGATATTTTAAGGACAAGTGATAAAATCAAGAAAAAAAACTATTTAATTAGCAAAATGTTTTTTTTTACATTTGACAGTCTTTAAAAGACGTTAAGTAACATTTCAATTTTCTTGTTGTCATATGAGCGAGCACTCATGACGGTTAATATAGCTCATCACTGAAGAACTAAATAATAAAATTCATTTAAATAAAATAGCTAGCATCTCAAAAAAATATAAAGGCAACATCTTATACGAAATTTTGGGTATGACAAAGCTATCGGCCAAATCATTGCCGCATTTGCTAACACCTGACAAAAAAAGTGTTCGTATTACAACTTCTACGGTCATCGGTAGACTTAACAAATATTACCATAAATAATATATTTGTTTGCCAACTATTAAATAACACGGCTATGATTTCCGATCTATTAACTTCTACAATTTAATTAATAATATTTTTTTTTAAAACACTAATTGGAAATTTTTTGAAAATTTTTTCATTCAAAAAGATAACTACAAGAATATAAAAAAATAACTACTTTTAAAAAATAGTACATCATTAATGTTGGATTTGGATCGATTTCTTAACCGCATATTTTCGTATAATTCTAGAAATAAACTACTTAAAAATTCCTACCATAAGTAGATAAATATCATCGTATATCGATTATGCAAAATACTAAAAAATTTATTCATTCCGCATAGCAGAAAAGTAACGAAACGAATCCAATGAAGTCAAATCGAATTGGCAGGATTGGAATCCTTTTTGCAAAAGTATTGTAAAAACATGAATATCGCTGTCATTGGCCTTAATCGAAGTGGCCAAAAAAAAAACAAGTTTGCCTACTAGATCAAGCATTCCGTCACAATTGTCTGTCCTTCCGTGCAATCGCTAGTGTAGGGAGGGCGGTTGAATTCGATATTGATGCCAGTACAGATTGAAATGGAAGAGCCTCCGAAAATCTTACACTGTCCAGAACTGACCAACAACAGCAGACATATGCGTTCTGTGATTACCAAGAAAATGAAATTACAATTGGCTTCGTGACGTGAATTAGTTATTTTTTGCGGAACCCAGTAGGTATGGTGGACTGGTGGTCTGTTCACTGGCATGAGTGTTCGATTCCGTATGAAAAATGTTTTCTTATTTAACAAGCTTGGCGAAACTGGAAAAGGGCCATAGTGAATGGGTTCTGCAGTTTCTATATTGGAAAAACCGATTTAATTCGGGCTGGATGCCTTATAGTGTATAGAATAGGCCAATGAAAAAAATATCATTCGATTTATAGGCTATAAAGAATGATGGGCATATACAAACACACTACTAGCCTATTATCGGAGAATTTGTAATGAACCATTATGGGCGCTTTGAGTGAGAAATCCAAAATAAAACAGTAATTCGAATGGAGTAGACGAAAAAAATAAAGTTTTTTTTTTATTATATGCTAACTCAAAATAATTTTTACTTTGATGAATTGGATTGTAGATGAATCAATATTATTTTTTCGCTTTTTCAAAGTATCACAAATTTGAATTTGGTATTACAATTTTTACTTTTATGTTTGGCAAAAAATATAAAAATCTACGCAATATAACAGATTCGAGTAATCAATTCTTAGAAAAGATAATATATTTTTTTCAAATCCACACAACTACTGATTTGATCCTGTTTGGTAATGTAAGATTAGGCCATATTGTATTTTGGGTAACTACATTATATTGTATGAGTAAGCAATTGATAATAAAAGTTAAATAGTCAAGAAAAAAAGGATTAAATTTGTTAATTTAAGTAGTCAATATTTAGTGAAAATAAATAAATCGAAGCTTTTTTCAGTGAAAATCATCCTCAACCATTGTGCGTTATTATTGCCGCACGTTTTCTAGCGCGAGCTGCTTTTGACGTGCTTTGCCCGTCGCCGCATATGATTTGGTGGTTGTTCCGTGAATGTTTTTCGTAAGAATGTGAACGCGCGTTGTTTTTTCGCTGTCGCAGATGAACGTTTTCTTAATTTAACGTGCGTTTCTTTTATTAGTGGTCATTTCGAATGGTTACCGCAGCGTTCAGTTTATAAATTATTATGTTTTGATTGTCTTTCCGCATTGATTTGTTGGTTGTTTTTAGTTATCACACCTACTGATTTACAAGTTTTTGCCAACGATTAAACCAAAAAAAAAAACCATTTTATTTTTATTAATTTCCACACAGCAATTTGAACTATTCAAAAAAAATATTCAAACTCAACATTACAAAGTTTTTATTAAAATTTGTTAAACTCTAAAATAATTTTTTGAAATGTTGAAATATTTTTAATTATTAGTTACTATTATTACTATCATTAAATTCTTTCTTGAAAGAAAAAGATAATCGATGCTGGCCTACAATGTGTGAATGATAAAAATAATACCTTTTTTTTTATCCATAAAATTGCTTTGGCTAAGAAATTTCACACAGAAAAGTGGATATTGCCAATTTTGAGGAAATTTCAGGTTGTGATTGACTACAATCAAAAATTTTTTAATTTTTAAGACTCAAAAGCACATAGCCAAAAAGTAACAAGTAGGTTCAAATAATAGTATTAATTAATGTAGACGGCTATGGTGAGTACATAACGTTATCAAACGAAGTTTCTATTATAAGGTAGAAAGTAAGTATATATATTAATAAATAGCATAACTAGTCGTCAATTGGTGTTTATAGGAACAGAAATAGAAGAAGGTGATTACTATGATACTAAAAAATAATGAAAGTTTATTATTTTTTAGAATCATAGTAATCTCCTTCTGAAAAGATGATTTTCTTTTATCGATGGTTCGCTGTCAAATCGTTTATCTGTACGAAAAGTTCGTCCGTATATTATACTAATCGTGTAAGTGCACGATATTTGTACGAGCAAGCAGGATGAGATATATAGTGTATGATCTCATCGTGCTTGCTCGTACATATATTACATATTACGATGTTCTTGTTGGTCGTCGCAAACTCATCATTTGAGTTTCGTTTATTTTGACATTTGTCAGTCCCCATATTTACTGTCCACCTGCATGTTCATTCATTAATTTTATTTAATTTATTGCTTTAATTTTTATTGTTTAAAATATAAAATTATTTTAACATATATAAAATTGATGAAAATTTACAAAAAGTAGCCAAAATTAGTGTAGTGCATAGAGAAAAATCATTCCCATATAAACTTACAAATAAAATAATGTAAATTTTAAATATGAAAGAATAATGTTGAAATAAATTTTGAATTAAATGTTAAAATAAAATTTAAAATTTTTATAATACTAAAATAAATAAACGAATTTAAATAATCTAAATAAAGAAGTAAATGTTCACCAATAAAGAAATTTTTTTTGTTCGCCTAAATTGCGCATATGTCGCAATAAATTATTCCTGCATATTTTTATTCAAGCAATTACACTATGATTAAACTGATCGCCAAATACACAAACTTTGATTGCGGCGAACCTGCACAATCCCTTTCAAGTGCTAGAGTGCATATATTATACTAACAGACGAGCAAAAAATGTGAAATTTGACGTTTAGATTGTTTAATAGACGCACACTGTAATCTAAGCTTAAGAAATTTATTACCAAAAATGGGAGCATTGTACGAAGCATTTTTGGTTGAAGTGATTGAAGTCGGCGAGAATTTCAAGCCATAAGTCCAAATAAGCTTCCGTAGGGCATTGTATAAAAGTACGGTGCTATGGATTCCATGTTATGCGTTTGTTCACGTGAAATTTTAGTGCCCGATGCTATAGCACTGTTATCAAAATATTTATACGGAAGGGCATTATTTATTTGGATCTGTAAATTTCAGAAGTATGTGCAAGGGTCTCGCTGGACAGTACCAGTCTGAAAGATATACATTTACTACTAGAATGGCAAGTTCTTTTCTTTCTAAAGAGGAGACAATGAAATAGACAACTCAGTGATAATATTGGGTATTGCATTATTGGAAGCGGAAACTGACTTGATGGTTGGGAATTAAATTTGAGCATTCGAGCAGGCAATAGAAGTTGCTGAGTAGGATTTTTCCGAAGATTTTTGATAAAAAAATTGGGAAGGAGACTTATGCGTCTGTAGGAAGTGAAGCAGTTAATTGGTTTTTTGTGCTTAGGGATTATTTTAACAGTTCTAAATTTCTATAAAATTATTCGAAAGATGCATAGGGAAGACTATTGCTTCTTAAGATAATTGCTTAAGTAAATTCGGTTGTGATTATTATCATAGATGAAAGAAATCTTTTGAGATAAATACTCATTCTTAAGAGAATTATCAGTTCTGTTTTGATATTTTTCGATGATTGTCTGATCGATATTTTTCGACGATATATATGAATTTTTCGAATAAAAATATAATTTGGTGTCACAAGTGTTAAGTGTATTGTTTATAATTGTATAAATGAAAATATAACGAAATTAATACTGTAAGTTTTATTAAATAGTACATTGTGATATTCAAATTTAATTTATTTATTATATTACTTTGGCAATAGCAATATATTTTTATTATTGTACATATTCAATAATAGACATCAGAGCTAAAGCTCGAACATAAAGTGTTTGTTTGTATATATTTACGAAATTATGTTAGCAAATAAAAGGAAATTAATATAATAGAATTATTTACGAAAAGTCAACATATTATAAATAATATTAAGTCTCTATAAATTAACTTTATTCATACTGAATTTTTTTTATAGAAAATGATGAACGCTTAAGATTATTTGGACAGCTGTTGGAATAATCGCTTAATTTATAGGAAAGTTGATTAATGCGATTAACTTGATAGAAAAAGGCAAATATAACAAATATTCTTTTATTAAATGTAGTAGAGAAAATTAACGAACATACAAACTTGGCTCCGATATTTAAATAAATTAAATAAATTAATGGGAATTCATTTAACGTCAGATTGTTTGTGCAAGAAGCGTAACTAGGCTCTGTAATCAATGTTTTCCGAAATACCACAAAAATTCAGTCAAATTGAATCTATTGATTTTTAGTAAAATTTATGCAAACATTATTCTGTAGTATGGGTTATTAATTTGAATATTCAGTCAGTATTCGAAAAAGGTATGAATTTTGGTTGCATCATTAAAAAGGCAATAAATTCAATGGGGTTGATATTGTTTGCTGCTTTGTCAGCAATATTGAAAAGTGATGATATTAAATATTTTTACATACTGAACAGTATAAATTGTTTGGGCCCTTTGTCATCATCGAATGTGGAAGTATTTATTTAATAAGTTTAGCTTTTTGTGTAGGTATTATATTGTCTGTGACACTAATTTTTTGCGTCGTCTGCGGCTTTTTAACAGTTTTGTTTTATCAATGCTATATGTTGATCAGAATGAGCTGTACGGGAGGCATCAATCAAAATTGAGACACCGGCAAAAAATCTTGGGCTGGACATAAATGAGGTGGCAGGATCCGCGTCGAAGACATGACCAATTAGCACTGGTCGCTCACAGAATTTTCTATTTAGTGGCAAGGGTCGCATTCGATAACAACATGGAAGAAAAAACATACGGACGGCTGATGGCAACCAACATCGCCCATTTCAATCAGTCAAAAGTATTTTGCTCAACAATTCTGACAATAACATAGACGTTACTGCTACACGAGCATAAGACTTGCCTGTGCTTATATACGTGGGCTACTATATATATTTCTGGCCTAATAATGAAAATGCGAATATTTATCAACGAAAAAGGTTTTATTGTTTTTCAAAATATTCTCCATCAAGATTTATACACTTTTGCATGCGCTCAAACCAATTTTCGAAGCACTTTTTCCACTCCGATTGAGACACCTCCAAAACATGGTTTTTGAATGCTTCAATCGTTGACCACGCATTTTTTTCTTGATGTGTGGGAATAAAAAGAAGTCATTGGGTGCCAAGTCAGGGCTGTACGGAGGATGACCCATCAATTCGACGTTTTGTCCGGTCAAAAAGGCGCTGGTTTGAGCCGATGTGTGAGAGCTCGCATTGTCATGGTGCACAATGATTCGACTTCTCTTGTTCGTTTTTCGAATTTCTCCGAAGACTTCAGGCAAACAAATGGTGGTGTACCACTCAGAATTGACCGTCCTACGTTGCACAAGCGGAACAGTCGCCACATGACCAGTTTTGCCAAAGAAACAAGCGACCATTTGCTTCGAAGTGCTTCTTCCACGAACAACTTTCGTTGGATTTGACTCGTCTTGGAAGACCCACACGGTCGATTGCTGTTTTGTTTCGGGCTCATACGCATAGATCCATGATTCGTCACCTGTGACGATCTTATAAACGTCTTTTGAAGCACCGCGATCGTATTTTTTCAGCATTTCTTTACACCAATCCACACGAGCCTTTTTTTGAGCGATTGTCAAATTGTGCGGGATCCAACGAGAACAAACCTTTTTTACGGCCAGGTGTTCATGCAATATCGAATGTATGCTGGTGGGAGAAATGCCTAGGCATGCCTCTATCTCACGGTATGTCACATGACGGTCTTGCATTATCAGTTCACGTACGGCATCGATGTTTTCTGGAACAACGGCTGTTTTTGGACGACCTTCACGGAATTCGTCTTTGAGCGAGCGTCGGCCACGATTGAATTCGTTGTACCAGTTTTTCACAGTGCTATAGGATGGTGCTTCATAGCCATACAAAGATTTAAGTTCATCGATGCACTCTTGTCGTGATAATCCACGTCGAAAGTTGTGAAAAATGATCGCACGAAAATGTTCACGAGTTAATTCCATTTTTTTGCCAAATTGATTTTTTCAAGTCACTGTAAACAACACAAATGATAGTCGTACGTCAAAACGTTCTGAGTACGTTTATGCTAAAAAATGTCAAACTTTCCAATGGAAATGTCAGATCGCACCTGGCAACACTTAGTGTTGCCTAGGCCAGAAATATATATAGTAGCCTACGTATTTCTCGAATGCTTGGATCCGCAGCAAAAACTATTACGAACTCTTGTCCGCGTTCTAGAGAATGAATGATCGTTGGAAGAATTTTTGGTTCCCTAAATGAACCATTCATCCCCGACCGCTCGGTTCTGGATAAAATTAGGCTCAATAGGCAGCGGGAAGAGATCCTGCCCGGGAAGTCTACAGTGGCTTTAATTATGGTTCCAGAAGACGAGGTCGGCCCTACCTTCGGAGGAGCGATGTTATTAGCCAGAACGCTAAAATATGCTGGAAGTGTTGAATTGGAAGAACGCGGTGCGAAGCCGGGACTTCTGGAGTTCTTTGATTCAGCAGGCCTAGACCGAACTCCCGTCGGAGGTCCACCGTCCAATTCGCTGGACTTAACTGGACAGTTATGAAGTAGAGGAAAAATTTACTACAAACATTATTCCACTTATTTTTTTATAAAAAATAAACAACCACATGTTGGAAGTAAATAATTTTTGGTAAGTTTAAAATATTTATTATAATATTGAGTGACAAATTTTTGTACATAAAACCAATCTTTAAAAAAAGTATGTCTTCGTGTGTTTAGAGAAAAGTTCCAAATTATAGTCTCCACGTGCTTTTATATAATAACTTTTTCTCAGTTAATTCATTTATGATTATTTGTATTTCTGAGTATTATTATTCTTACAAAATTGAATTTTTATCATTGAAAATACACATACAGTTTTTATAAAAATATTCCCTTAAATACTATTAAAATATATTTCTTCGATTTGGATTTGGATTTTAAATCTATGCTCTTATCTCTACTGAGAAAGATATCTTAATATACAAAGTAATAGAATTGTATTTTTTATTGGTCAATTTTACTAGATAGAAATGGGCTTTTCCAACTTCAGAAAGGAAAATATGATTGGGACTTATCACAAAATACTCCAAAATTTAATATGCATGACTATTTAAAAGTGAAATTAACATGAAAATAGAACCAAATAAGAAAATGTCAATATTTAGCCTTGATTTAATATTTTCTATATTTTTTTTTCAGAAAGTCCCTAAGGATAAATTTTGAAGAAAAAAAATTGTATAGAAAAATAAAAATGAGGAAATAGGAATACACGCACACGCATACAAACTAATATTAAGCATGTGAATTTTTTAATTTTTGTTATTTTTATTTCTTTCCTAAAAGCAAACAAATAAACTGTTTTATTGAAGTTAACGAAAAAGGTAATAGTCTCGACCACAAATACACATTATACTCGTAAAAGTAAGAATAAGAATGAAAATTCAAATATACAAGAGAAAAGTTTAAATAAATTTGTTTTAATATATTTGGTAAAAGTTTGTAATATGCTCTCATATTCGTTCGTATTAGTACTGGTTTGATATATGTATTGTACATACAATACGATGATGATAGGCAGTAGAAGATAACCAAAAGTATTTTCGCATACGTGTATATGCTCTTATCCTTGTACTTCGTTTGATATGAGTTTATCTTATACGTAGATAATAAAATGTCTGAAATTACTTATTGTTTTAAGATTTTGTAAATGAGCATATAGAGTAGAATTTCAAATAAAACCAAACGAAAATTAAGAAAAAAACATTTTAAGTACAGACGAAAGGTTATACATGAGAATTTGTTTTAAATTTTCTTACTTTGCAAGCTGGAAAGTATGAAACTAGGTTTGGAAAAAACTGCCAAAAGGAAAGACGACGATGAATGGGATAGTAATGAAAATAGAATAGGAGGAAAAATGGAAAAGAAATGAACTAAAGAAGATTTTTTTTTTGCATATGGGCATGATCCTTATTCCTTTTTGTATATTCAGCTACTCAAAAATGAGGCTATCGTCTTGAATGGAAAACATTACAGCGCTTTGATAAAAGTTTTGCAACTTTTGAAACGTTTTCTTTTGCCAAGTTTCAAGACTGACGAACTTATCTTCAGAATGTTGGATGTTAAAAGTTTTTTATATAACAATATGCATAAATGTATGGGGGTTTTTGTGGGAAGCATACCGACCATACCCGAAGCTGTAGATACTGTCGTAACGATAAATGTAGTGGCGTTGTCGTAACCATAGTTGTTGGCATTATTTCTGCCTCAGCAGTATAGCCCTAACAGTCATAACACATCTCTTGAGGCATTGAAATTATTTAGTAAAAATGGTAGCCATCCCTATGCACAGTGCCGAATAACATCATCTAACAGGATCTATGTTAAATTTACTCATACCTTGAGTCTAACAGTGAGTAATGTGACCCAGTTTTCTTGCATTCCCAGAGGATTCAATAGTGTGTGTTGCTGAAATTGTTTTGACTTGAAGAGTTCATTTTTCATTTTTGTCCCAGCGCTTTTCCGCGTTTTTAATGATATGAAAATATGCACATGGGAAATAAAATATTTGCTGGCAAAATATGCCATCCAATGTACTGGTTTTCGCAGCTTATAACAAGTTTCATACAAATCTGTACTTTGGTCCTACATAATAGGACAAAAACATAATAATTTATTTTTTAAAAATATACAACAGAATACATTACTTTTTATATATCTCTGAGTATTTTGCAAAATTATTTAATTATACAAAAAATTGCAAAAATTATTGCAAAAACTATGTTGGGAGAAAGGATTAATATTGTTTGACTAATTAAATTTTAAGCATATTTTCGTTGTACACATAAATCAATGTACATATTTTTAGAAGAGTAAAAAACAAGAGAAATTTATTAATTATTTAGTATTTTAATTAAATTTTATTTGATTTATACAATAATAATGGATAGTGACATATTTGACGGGACCTTAGTAAAATAATCAAATATTTTACCTGCTTTTATAGAATTTTGTAAAATCTATTGTATAATTAAAGTATTAAAAATTAATTTTAATATGAAATAAAAATAAATACAACTTTTTTACAAAAATAAATTTGAACTTCTAAAGGATAACTATTGTTCGTATAGTCCGAACAGAAAGTGTTTAGTTGAGTGTGTCTCAACTGAAGATCATTTAGTTGAGTGTGTCTCAACTGAAGATCATGTCCAAAGATTCCCACAGAATTAGAGGTTTTTTACTCTGGGCTTTTTCTTAATTGATTGTAAATTCCTGTCGCCCTTTTCCTCCCGTAGGATGGCTTATATATTTTTGCAACATTTTTTTTTGATTTCTGTAACAGTTTGCTTTCAGAATATTTATCACGGATTCAACAATACCCAAAATGGCTTCAGGAGAAAAGAAATCTTAAGAAAATAGTTTTTTTTTTTAGTTTAAGTAGAGCATTTATTATTTCCATATTACTTGTACATATTTACATGGTATTTAAAACGTAGAGCTAAAACATGCTCTGTACATCTTTTGCTTATATATTAAATTAGGTTTTAATGACTAAGTACATGAATTGCTTACAACTATGGCTTAAAAATTAAATGTGCTTGCTCAAACACAATTTAAGAAAATAGATTTAGTCTTAGCAAAGTATGAAAACTTAACGCACTTGAAATGGAAACTAGGCAGAATTAATGGCGTTCATGCGGGGTAAGGTCAATTGGTTCGCGTTGTCACTTCAAAAACTCAAGGACCGGTCACAAACATTTCTCTATTACCATTTGAACACTAAATTAAAAAAACAAAACAAAAATTATAAATACACCACTATTAAAAAGTACCACGGACATACCGTAGCCAGTAAATGTGTAGACGTGAGTTGACTATTTTGGACTTGGACTTCAAAGCCTCAGAGGATTGTCGAGAGTTGCAACACTGTATGCACAGCCCAGATCTACACACTTCTTTAACTGAGAGTAACACTATATTTTTTGAATCAATTATGAAGGATTAAATTTACTATTATTTTACCGAGTGTATAAGCTTAAATCCGCTGTTTGATCATAGATGGCGTGAGTGAGCGTATTAAGCTACCATGGGCACGCCATACTTTTTTTTATGAGTTTTACATCTGTCAACATTAATCAGTGCACATTGTCAGAAATTTCTTTTCCTTTCGTAATCATGTCTAGTTTTGTGCCAGAAAAAGAGTATATGCGGAAAGCTCTGCTTTTCTGCTTCAATTTAAAGAAATCGGCTGCCGAATCGCATCGAATGCTTATGGAGGCCTATGGTGACAATGCTTTTTTGGAAACAATGTGCCGAGATTGGTTTCGTCAGTTCAAAGACGGTAATTTTGACTTGTGGGACAAGAAGCGTGAAAATCGGCCTAGGAACGTTGAGGACCATCAATTTTTTTTTTGGACGAAGACGATACCCAATCGCAAAAAATGTTCGCGGAGCAATTAAGTGTTACTCAACCAGCCATTTCCATGCATCTGCATGCCATGACGAAGATCGGAAAGATCGGAAAATGGGTACCGCATGAATTGAACGATAGGCAAATGGAGCGACGCCAAAACACATGCGAAATCTTGCTCGCCAGACAAAAAAGAAAGTCGTTCCTGCATCGGATTGTGACAGGCGATGAAAAGTGGATATATTTCGAGAATCCTAAACGCAAGAAATCGTGGGTTGATCCCGGCCAACCATCAATATCTTCCCGAAGACCAAATCGCTTCGGACGGAAGACGATGCTGTGCGTTTGGTGGGATCAGGTGGGTATCATCTACTATGAGATGTTGAAACCTGATGAAATTGTCAATGCTCATTGCTACCACCAACAACTGATCAAATTGCACCATGCTCTGCGTGAAAAAAGGACGGATTATCAACAAAGACATGACAACCTGATTTTCATCCACGACAACACATCATCGCACACGTCAAGAATGGTCCAAAACTACTTGGAGTCAATCAACTGGGAGTTGCTACCCCACCCCGCTGATTCACCAGACCTGGCCTCTTGCGACTACCACCTGTTTTCGTCGATGGGCCACGCGCTCGATGAGCAGCAGTTCGAATCTTACGAAGACGTCTGAAAATGGCTTGATGAGTGGTTTGCCTCGAAAGAAAAGGAATTTTTTCGGCTTGGTATCCACAAATTGCCCTAGAGATGGGAAAAATGTGTAGCTAGCGAGGACAAGTACTTTAAATAAATATGTTTTTTCTTTCTATGAAAAAACATGTGTTTTATTTGACTAAAAAACAGCGGATTTAAGCTTATATACCTGGTATATTACAGAGTCCTCTAGTTCTCTTTCTATTGATATTATCTTATTCACAAACGAAACGGTGGAGATCTGCGAGTTATTATATTATTTTGTAAAATCTGTGCCGCCTTCAAAGTTTAGCAATTTTGTCATCATTTTTAAATACCCAGTATAACAGTTGAGTAATAAATTTCTGTCTCCGATACGGTTCCATATTTTTTGATACGAGGAACTGAAAAGTTTTGATGATAGAAGACCAGGAAAAAAAAGTTGTAACTAATGGGGTAGTTTTTATTACGCCCATTCTTTAATCAGAAACTGGTAGCCTGTCAGTTGTACGAGATGTGACAGAAAGGTAATGTGTCTGGCATTGCTGAGAGCGATCTGGCAGCACTGCGAAGTTCCTTTCCAGATAGTTTGTGCGTTAATGCGGTGGGTGTCATGTCTACATAAAAATTTTTTGACCCATGGCAGTGGGTGTCATGTCTACATAAAAATTTTTTGACAGTCATATCCCCCTAGTAAAAATTTGAACACAAAATTGCGTATACATATACGGTAAGGTCCTATCCAGGTATTCTTTAATCTAAGATCTTAGTGCTTTAAAATGTCATTGCTAACAGAAATATCAGATATGCCATAAAATCAAAAATTATCTCAATTAATACGATTCTTTAATAGCATAAAATTAATTTTACTTAAATTTAAACCAAATTTTCGTTAAGAAATAAGCTTTATTGGCATTTTTTTTTGTATTTTTTTTAAAAATTGTTCAATAGCTGTCTTCCTTTGATGAAACACATTTATCTGGAAACTTTCCAGTCAATAGTTTTTATAGAAATTTTTTTTGCACTATTATTATTTGCATAATTACCAAGATATATTCGTTCCTATATCTTTCTAAATATGGTTTTTAATCTATATTATTGTAGTATTTGGGAAGGTAAATTATTCTGTGCTTTTCTTCCTTGATTCAACTCCAAAACCAGATTATGGAGTCACTAGCATATTTGATCGTTGGCACCACACGCTCATGCTCCGGTGAACAATGTTTCTTTTTCCTTATTCAAATACTTACTAAAGACTTTTAAAAAATCATCTTTTGACCATTTATCGTCCTTTAATATCACATTTGCTAAGGGAAAAACCACGGAGTTGTGAGAGTTTTGTTGACTTCTACGAGTATTTCCCGACCGGCATTATCAAAAGATATTTACTATACACAGAACAACTGGAAACTAAAGCCGTTAAATTACTTCCGGTCGCCTGCGAAACTAAAATTGATGAGAAATTGAGAAACCATGTAAATATATCGGCCAACGGAAGGGTTTTCTAATATTTTATGGATTATCTTCTGCTTTATGAAATATTTGTATTTGTTTTGATTTCTACTTTTTGTCCGGGTATCATATTCAAAAGCTTCAATTGGGTAGAAAGGTGTTTATGAAAATACCAAAAAATATCTGACTATTATTCTTGCTCAAAAAAAAAGTTTATTTTTATTATACTTTCTAATAAAATATTTTTGTTTTTAATTTATTATGATTTTTTTATGCGGTACAGTATTTCCTGTGTCACGTTCAAATATAATCCGAAGAATGATTTTTTATTCGATTTCTAGTTTGAAGGTCTTAATTTTTGTTTATATTTATAGAATTGGAAGTATTTTTTTTTGGAAGTATATTGGCTATCTACTAGATGGCTTTTAGTTGAAGCCATCTAGTAGATAGCCAATATACGAGTTCTTATAGAATAGATTCTTCCGGATGTGATTGGTTTGAATTTTTCTCCTCGAGTCTCGTTTCTTCATCCGGTTATCTGCTCCTGACATTTGCATTCTACACGTATATACGTTACTCCTAAGCGCAATCTCTTATGTCGTCGTACCAGAAGATGCAGTTATCCTAAATAGAAATAAGAATGTTTTTTCGACTCGGAGGATGAAATATCAAAATCGACCAAGTGGGCATACATATGTGAAAGATTTAAACTTTAGTGTCTGTTCAAGTTGATATAGCATAGCGTCTTGTGGAGTTTTTCAATTCAGCCAAAGAGACAATATAAAACTAGCACTCCGGAAGTTTTTATTCTTCGTTTACTAGAAAAAAAAAAACTAAAGAAGATACTGCCATTGCTATTCGTTCATATACACACTTCCGGCTGATGTATCTTTAACATGAAAACTTTGACAAATTAATCGATTTCATTTTAAGTTCTTTGCATTTTTTTCATTTTTTATAACATCCTTTTAATTGAATTTAAAAATTTTCACTAACTTTAATACAATTTAGTCAATTTTTGATTCGGGTTTTTAGTTAAAATGCATTCAAAATTATTTAGGCTTAAAACTTGTTTTATTGATAATTTATCGGTCATCTAATTAAAACTAGTCATTTAATTATGTTCAAGATGATTTCAAAATATTTTAATATCCTGAAAAAAATGAAAGTTAATTGATGAAATTGGCATGAAACTTTTTATTGGTAAAATGAATACAAACGTATATGGTCGATTAATACACATACATCTTATTGAGTCGCCAACTTATCTTAATAAAATTTTATTGATAATTTATTATAAAGTGGACAAAAAAAAATTTTAATAAATAAAGTGGGAACGAAAACACAACTGTAAAATTCTTACAAAAAAGTATTTGAATTTTTATTGTTGAAAAAATAATGTTTGATTATAAATAGAAAATTAAAAAAATATCAATACTGTCCCATATTATTTCGTTAATATTTACCATTAATTGTTATTGAAATCAATTATTCACTTTATTTTATTAAGAGTACAATTTTTATAAATATAATGATTTTTATAATTTTTAAGTGATTTTTTCATTTTATTCCACAAAATTGGTTTCTTTTCTATTTCGATAAATACGATTTTTAGTATATTATGGTTTTAATGTAAAAAAAAAAAAACAGAAAAAATTTTCAATTTTTATAATAATTACTGCTTAAAAAGCATTTTAGTTAATTATTATTTATACATAAAAGCATCCAAAAATTATTATAAATTAATTTAAGTAATCGATGAGTATCGAAGTGTACTGGTCACTTTCATTGCCGCTGTAAACGAATCGTTTATTTCAATAATTGAAACTGTTCGAAACACTGCACTATCGGCATATGATGGAATATTTTTGTTGACATTTTGAATTATTTTGAATTCGATTAAGTACAAAATTTTTCTGTTCATTAATATTTTACCATTTGTACTCGTTTTCTTTAATTTTATTTGAAATATTATTATTATATTATCGCATTTACATTTTTAATAACCTAAAGCTTTTATCATGTTTACGACTTAAAAATAAATTTAAAAAAATAGTTTTTTTGTTTTTGTGCTATTTTATTATAAAATTTTGAATATTTATCATTTTGAAATTATATTTATTCATTTATCTATAATTTTTTTACAACTATTACTGTTCAGTCTTTCGTGTTCGTAGTTAAAATTTTATAACAAGATGATTAGATTCTGGTTGCATTATCCAAAGCAGGTGATTTTTGGCAATTTAACGAATTTAAAAGGTCTGTAGCATAATAATTACAACATTTTTTTAAGAATTCCAATATTACGATTTATTGAAATATTAATTTTCAACCAATAAACTCTATCTTTTTGGAAGTGCAAATGGAATACCGCCGTTTTCTAATAGATGGCGCCAGCAGTAAATGATGGTCAAAATATCGGATCAGAAATATCAAATCGTAAGCTTAGAAATCTATCAACAACTTCCAATAATTACATTTGTAATTTTTTATCGGCGTTATATATTTTATTTGTGTGTGAAAATGTCGAAATTTGAGCCAAAAAAGCGTTATTTGCGGGAAGTTTTGCCTTTTGCATTCAATTTGAAAAACTCTGCGGCTGAGGCACGTCGAATGATTGTAGCAACTTATGGTGTGGCTTGTATTAGAGGTGTAAGATAAGGAACGCCATAATGTGGTGTCGTTGAAGACAAGGAGCGTCCCGGACCGGTGAAAAAGTTTGATGACGCAGAATTGATGGCCTTAATGGATGAAGATCCATGTCAAACGCAACAAGAACTTGCAGATTCATTGGACTTCAACATGTAATTTTCCATTGTTTGAAAGTTTTGGGAATGATCCATAAGCAAGGAAATTGGGTGCCATGCGAATTGAAGCAGAGAGACGTTGAACGACGTTTTTTCACTTGCGATCAGCTGCTCCAACGGCAAAAAAGTGAAGGTTTTTGCATCGTATTTTGACTGACGATTAAAAGTGATTCCATTACGATATTCCAAAGCGAAGAAAATCGTGAGTGCTATGCATCATTATCGACGGTCAATCCAAACATCTATGGTTTGAAGAAGATGCTATGTATTTGGTGGGACCAGCTTGGCGTGATATGTTGAACGAAAAATGGTCATAATACGAGCATAGACACGACAAAGTGATTTTTCAGCATGACAATGTTCGATCACATGTTGTTAAGGTGGTTGAAACCTACCTGGAAACACTGAAATAGGAATGAATAATTTTGTCAGTGTAATTATAGTGACCTTCAAAATTATGAGAATTAAATCCTAAATGCATAATTTTGTTAGTCAGTATAATTACAGTGACCTACAAAATTATGTGAATTAAATTCTAAATGCATAATTTTGTTAGTCAATGCAATTACAGTGTCCTACAAAATTATGTGAATTAAATCCTAAATGCATAATTTTGTTAGTCAGTGTAATTACAGTGACCTATAAAATTATGTGAATTAAATTCCGAATGCATAATTTTGTTAGTCAATGCAATTACAGTGACCTACAAAATTATGTGAATTTAATCCTAAATGCATAATTTTGTTAGTCAGTGCAATTACAGTGACCTACTAAATTATGAGCTGCCCCACCCGCCGTATTCTCCAGACATCGCTTCTTCCAACTACTACCACTTCCGATCGATGACGCGTGGCCTGGCTTAGCAGCACTTCTGATGTTACGAAGAGACCAAAAATTGAGTCAATTCGTGGATCGCTTCAAAAGACGAGCAGTTTTTTCGACATGAAATCTGTATCCTGTCAGAAAGATAGTACAAAGAAAAAAACTTAATAAAATAAATTTTTGACGAAAAGTTCTCATTTGTTTATTATGAAATTATGTGAAAACGCTGCAGTTACATACAATAAATAAATTTCAATATAAAAGGCAAGTTTCTGATCACACTGATGAAACCCATAAAAAATCTGGCCAAAATCCTAAAACATTTTTTTTTTGAAGCTGCTAAAGAAAACTTAAATTGAGCTAATTTCAAAAACTAACTACAGATGACTCTTATCTTACCGTTTATCGTAAAGATTTTGCTATATTTGGTGTGAGTGCCGGGCAAGATTAGAATTCTTTTTTATGATTAAATTCAAACAAAATGGCGCCATATTTGAAATATGCCAGTATTTTGACAGAATTATACCAGTACCGGGATATTGCTCAATTTTCCAGCATATCCTGATTTTTATTGAAAAAAAGAAAAAAAATTTAAGCATATCCTTTTTTTTTTACTATAAGATCCATAATTACAAGTAACATTTTGTAATTATTGTAATATTTTATAAGTTCTATTATATATACTTTTTTTCATTAATATTAAAATATTTTTTCAAATATTATTATAACAAACTATAATATCAAAATATATATTTTTTACTTATTCGTATGTTAAATGAAAAGCCAGAAAAATTATTTGCTAACCATTTGAACTCTTTCAATAATTTTTTATACTCGTAAATATTGTAGTAGAAAGCAGATTTTATGGAATTAGCTTGATTGAAAGAGTTTAAAATAAGTTTTTCATTCATAAATATTTAAATTTACAGCTAAATAATATGAAAATATTAATAGAAGCACTTTTCTGTATTGTTAGTCTTTTACTATTGTATAACGAAAAATTTACAGAAGCATAAAGAATTTATAATTACACAAAACGAATGCTACAAAATAAACACAGACTGACTTTTGTTCAGGCAAATCGAATTTATTTTATTATTCATTAAAACAAAAGTTACTTCTGGTACTGGGTGTGGTCGGAAGTCCTGAGTTAATTACTTATGTAGTCGTACAGATAGTGCTGGGATGGATGCTTAAGTTCAATTCGAAATTATATCTTTCCTGGAATAATAAACAATTAGAATAACGATAACAAATGAAAGAGTTATTGTATGGTCCTGTAGAAATATTATTTTTTTCTCAAACTTTTATTATATTTTTATTTAAGAAAGTATATATCCCCAAACTGGTGTACGTGTATTTGCTTGTAACTATGTTTTTTTTTTAACTGGAATTTTTTTTTAATAAGAAATTCAGTAGAAGGAAGTATATTTTGGAGTGTATAAGTTTTCAAGCATATATGTAAAATGTTCCATATTGCGTTTTTAAGAAAAAGGACTTACTATTTAGTGGTGGAACGAATAATAGGAATGGTTGACGCTTGTACTAATGGTATCAGTTTGCAGTATGAATGGCTTGAAAACAAGGAAGACTCAATTTTATTTGCTTTTTCTTGAAGCCATATACTCTCTAGTCTATAGTGAAGAGTCTCTAGTCTAATGTCTATAAATGCAGGAATGTAACTATTTACATTTGAATAATGAATACTCTGCAGTTATTGCTAGTTCGTATGTAAATCGAGAATTCACATCACGTAGACAGGGTTTACTGTTAACAGAAAAAGAAACCTAGTATTTGATGAACAAATTGTTAAGTTTATTGCATACTGAATTTACCAATTGGCAATTTATATTCAAAATGTTCTACTGAAATTACGGAACGGACAATTAATTGCTAGCTTAAAAACTGATGGACAATTGGACGTACTTAAATAGTTTGCTGATTACTGAAATCTCTCAACAATATTAAAACTAACAATAAGCATAGAATTTATAATAATAATAAGCAAAAAATTATCTAATATAAATAACTAATTGAATTTTGGGAACAATTAATTTGATGATACTTTAAATGCAGTATGTATGTTACATAACAATTTGCTATGACTGAATTTATGAGAAAAAATCAGGCTACGATTTCTAAACGAATTTATGAAAATTACATTTTTGAATAGTTCTATTCATTTGCAAAGAGAAAACGTTCATATATATATATATTTAGTGATCCTGAAGAAAAATGTTCATTAAATATAATATCTGGTAAGCGAGTTATATCATATGAAACGTTTATGCTTGAGCACTCGTACGAATGAGTATGTCCATATTTGGTATAACATTACGAAATTCTTCTTTCTAATATAATAATATTGTATCACAGTTTTGTATTTGTTCAGAAAGCATTTACGGATACTGTTAATTAAAGTATAGCCCACCTCTATCTCCCACTCCTCTACATTTCTCCGGAATTTTCATATTTATAATTCAGATCCAACCCTTTGCCGACCGCTATTCCCAAAGTCCTACTGCCAACAGATAGTGTGGATTTCCTGTTTCATTTCATTTTCAGATGGTTTTTGCATGGTTGGATGGTTAGTTTGAAAGTATATCAAAGTTTCGTAGTCGAGTTATAATATCAATGTAGACGGAATGGAAGAAACTAGGAAAAAAAGCATATAGAAAATAAAATTTACCACCACCCGCCCCTAAGAGAGAAACTTTTACAAATAATAACAAAAAAAAGCGAAAAATTGCGTCCGTTTGCACTTTTATGTGTATGCATTTGTGTATGCAAGTGTTTTATTCGCTGAGAAAAGAAACTAAAATACAATAAAAGTAAAATACAAAACGATATTCTAGTAATGTGGAATAGGTTTTTTTAAAAAATATTTTCATTTCTTCCTGTTTTCTTTTCGTTGTTACATGAATAGTTTTCTAGTTGACCGAACGGAAATACTATTTTTGTATACGCTTGTCCTAGAACGTTTTCATATCTTCTAAGGATAAATAAACACTGAATGGCAGCCAACCATCATACATAACGAATACACTGCAGGTCAAAATTATGCGACTACCTTGAGAGAAAAAGATATTTTTTTTAGAAATTCTTGGTTAAAATCTTAATAAATTGCAAATTTACATTATTAAAAAATGAGTTTTAATATTTTATTATTTCCTTAAATTGTCATTTATTTGCCAAGCCCACTTATCAATTTTCCTCTCCTCTTTGTAGCAGAAGAGAATAAATGTTTTATTTTTATGATGCTGTTCGGGAAAGTGTAATTTTTTTTAAATATTTTTTTTTACTATGTCTAAACATTATCCCTTGTAGATATGAAAGAATTAATTTGATTTTTTTCCGTTCATATTTATCTAAAGTTTAATCTATGTGTATCAAGACCAATTTAAAAAAACAATTTCAATAAATTGAGAAAACTCAATAAAATTTGTGCTGAAGTTTGGTCTGATATTATTACTTAGTTTTATAAAGCCATATCGAAGCGTTTTAAACGTGCTTTAGTATAAAATTTGAAAGAGTTGCGTTTTGAAAAATATACGGGTCAGTTTGATAAGTCAGTGATAAATGCAAGAAATTACATTTATCACTGACTTATCAAACTGTTCCGTATAATCACTGACTTATCAAACTGCCCCGATTTTTATCATTAATTAATAGCATTCTTAGAAAAACGTCATACAAAATTCATTAGGTCAGTTTTGACAGCCATTGATAGCAGACAAGGTTTGTGTTTTTTAATTAATCTGAGAAAAAGTGAATTTTGTGTATGAAGAGAATAGCTAAAATTTCAAATAATTACGTTCATAGAACTATAGATCAGTTTAATCGGACCGGAAGAGATCAACATTTACCATGAGCTTAGAGATCCTCAAATTCGATTCGAATGAAATAATGTATCTATAACAATGGTAAAAATACTATTTAAGCACGTGGCGATTAGGAAACCATTCCTACGTTTTCTAAATAAAGTAAAAAATATTGGATTCAGCATTATTCCATTAAAACTGCATTGCTGAGGACTTCAAAAATTTAGTATAGCAAGGCGGTGGTTCAATTATGATTTTCTGTGAATAGAATTTAAAAAAAATTGACTATCGCTTTTTGAGAAGGGTTTTGGTTAATTGGTAAAGAATTCGTTATGCAGCAAAATAACAATTCCAAACATAGCTTGAAAACACGTAGACATTTTTTTTTTACAAAACAACAAACAAAAAGGCATTTTGGAAATATTGACTTAAATCCTATGGAAGTTGTTTGAGATGAAAGATCCTTTTGCAATGATGAAATAGTATTGTATTTAAAAAGACATAATAAAAAAAACTGATCCGCCGAATGGCTAGAATCAAAAAAGCTGTCATTAAATATAATTAAATCATTTTTTTTGTTGAATATTGTATTTTTAATTTGATATTTATAAATGTATACAAAATATTTTTATTTTTTATTTCTCTGTTGTTGAGAGTTTTGCACAAAGACCTCGGTATGAAAGCTTACAAAGTTCAATTAGTCCAACAGCTAAAGCCGCATGACCATCCGATGCGTTTTCGGTTTACCTAATGGGCTCAAGATCAATTGGCCGAAGATGAGCATTTTTACCGAAAAATCATCTCTTCGGATGGCTCCCATTTCCACCTCGGCGGGTATGTCAACAAACAAAATTATCGCATGTGGGGCTCAGAAAATCCATACGTCACCATGGAAAAGCCGATGCATCCACAACGAGTCACGGTGTGGTGGGGATTTTTGAGTGGAGGCATCATTGGCCCGTTTTTCTTTGAAAACGATGAAGGAGCCGCCGTTACGGTCAATGGTGAGCGCTATCGTGGCATGCTCAACGAATTTTTGTTTCCAAAAGTTGAAGAGAATGGCATGGACAGCCAACGTAACAATCCAACTTTTGGACACTGCTTTCGAAAACCGCATAATCAGCCGAAATTCTGATGTCAATTCATCCATGCCATTCTCTCGTTGGATTATTTTCTGTGGGGAGCCGTTAAGGATAAATGTTACGCAAGCCATCCAGAGACAATTGAGGCTTTGAAACACGAAATCAAAGTTGCCATTGAAGAGATACAGGCCCGGACAATCGAAAATGTATTGAAATATTGGGTCGAGCGAATGGGGTACTGTAACGCCAGCCGTGGCAGTCATTTAAATGATGTTGTATTTTATTCTTAAATTTCAAGATTCAAACTTTTTAATAAAACCGGAAATTTGAAGTGGTTTTTTATTTACTTTTTAAAATGGAACTTCTAAATGGTCCACCCTGTATTTAGCAACAAAAAAATTAATGTTATTTTATATATTTTTACTTGTTTATTAATATTTCCGAGTTTTATTTAACTTTGCAATTAAAACGAAGGTGGCTGCATACTTTTGGGCAGCAGTGTATGCAAGGCGCAAACGAATAATATGGGCAGAAGTGTAAGTCCTATTAACTAATATGAAAGTCAGGACGTAAACGCTGAGTGAAACAGATGAGTCTGGAAAGTAGGAAATTTTAAGGCCCGCAGCACAGCTACCACAAGGGCGACGAGGGTTGCATCAGTAGTCCGAAGAAATTCATTTATTGCCGACCACTTATCTACTGTTTGCTCGTGTTCAGTTCACTACAGCTTTCAGTGTATTAGTCATTATTCATGAGCTTTTATGCAAGCGTGCACAGGGAGAATATGTGAGGAATTTTTGTACTGGGCAGGTTTCTTGGCTGCTCCCTGCACTGAAATTCGCTCACCCTGTTCTAGGGTTGAATTTTTGGTTTCATGTTATTTTCTGCTTGGGGGCCACTTTTAGAATTCTGTATCAGTAGGTGCAGTTGCCTTTCTGAATATTGGTAATTTAATACTTTTACTCCATCTGTAACAGGCCAGGTGCACTCTATGTAAAACTCGAACAAAATTAGCTATTGCTGTTATGTAAATGTGTACGTGAATATTTTCGTATGTTCATTTTCATAACGGGCGGTAGCGAACTACTTGTAGTTTCAGATGTAATCCAATTCCTATTCGTACTTAGTTGGAAAAAAAAACCGGTAAAAAACTCAACAGATACCATAAAATTTAGAATTCTTCTATATTATTTTGAAAAACTCTACCAAAAGACTATTTAAGTTATAATAATATCAATTTTGAATGGGAACATGAGAATTTAAAGAATTCACTTTTAAATTGAAAATAATAAATGAATGAATGCTGTTTAAAAGATTTGTTCTTGCGAGTTTTCATTCAATTTATTTTTCGGACGTACTCATTTTTATGTGAAAGGCGACCCCACCTTACAATCTCATAAATTTATTATATTAAAACAATTCAAAATCGGTTTATAGATATTATTGATAAAATTGTTTTATGCTAATCCGTTGACTCTCTACGGTTGAAATATAGGCAAAAGTGCTTAAATATCAACGGAATTTATGGGCAAAAATATCTAAGGTAACATATTATTTGAGAAGAAAATATTTATTTTTCGATATTTCATTATAATTCTTGTAATATTTTCAATAGTTTTATTTAATGCAAAATTGGGAAGTTCTTAGGATAAAATTTGCATTAATCTTCTCGTTTGTGTATTTTAGATTTGTAATAAATTAGTTGTTTTATTTGATATAATTTTGTAAATTTTTTAAATAGAAAATACAATTGTTTTTTTTTTTAAAACATAAAATTTCTTTTATACGTTAAGCTTTGTATTTCTCTTTGTACGTATAATAAAATGTTAACTAATTTCTGCTTCGGTAAGAAAAATGAAAAAAATATTCTTTAAATTCAGATATAAATAAAATTTTTATTTAATTATTATATATTGATTGAATATGTCAAAAGTTTAAAATAATATAATATTATGCAAATAATCAATTTTTTTTAAATGACTTTTTCATTGATTTTCAATGATAATTTAACGATTTTTTAATACTCTTAACTTTGTAAATTGTCTGCTTTTTTAAATGGAAAAGTCTAATATCAAAATTAGGTGTTATGGAAACTGTTCGCATAATAAAGACAAAAGTTGTAGAATTCTGTTGCTTGGGATGATGTTTTTATTAAAACTAATATATTGTCATATGGTCCAGATTAAAAACTTTAAATTTAAGTAAGAAGATAAAGTCGATTTTCATACAAAAATAGCGCTTAGAATTGACGGTGACGGTCTCTTCTTCATTTCTTATAGTATATTTTCACCGATACAATGGCTTCACAGTTTTTTTGTATAGATTTTAAGAGCCGTACATACTACAATTTATTAAGGTATCGATGATGAACATTTTGTTTCAAAGTCTGTGGTTCCAGCATCAAATCGGCGTATTTTCTGCGAATTGTTTGGTAGCTTAAATAAAATAGTACACAATAAACTAAATAAATGCTATTTTAAATATTTAATAGATATATAATACATGGCAGGTAAATGTTTGTTGAGAAAAGCAGTTAACATTTTTTAATCTCAACATTGATGTACATACATATGGCGTATTTGCATTTATTATAATTGACTTTAAAATTTGATTAGATCTGCTCATAAAATTATGAAATTTTATGAGCAGATTTCATAAAGGTGGCTCCCAAACAAACAAGCACAATTGCGTGCTTTAATTACAGCTGATAACTGTTGAAGAGTACTATGATCTCGATTTTGCATAACGTGCCACACAACACTACATCTCCGCCAAGAATGAAGCCGCTTAGTCATTCATTATTCATTATGTGGTAGCTGCTGCGTCTCCCCAGAGTTGGTGATATTTTGCTATTCAATCGATTTGCACTTTCATCGGAGTTTGATTTCTTCGATATAGCCTTTTTCTAACTTGACAGATGGGACTTGTTCCGTACCAAAAGCTTGGTCTTTATCAGAGTTTTGTCGAGACCGAAGTGCACGCCTGCTGCTGATGCATCACATTATTCTCTGCATACGAGGTCCGTTCAAAAAGTATCACGAATTTTGAATTTCCGAGGGTTACGTATATTTGTTGCGTTATGTTGGTACTCATGTCTCTCACTTATGCCGACAAGTTCGGCCATTTTGAATGTTCAGTTAATTTTTGACAGCTGCTTTGCTTGCACGTATTTTGGATCGTCTTCGATTTTTGCCCATTCCAAAAAATGGATCAAAGAATCTGTATCAAATTTTGTGTGAAAAACAAAATTAATTCCGAAAGTTGACTGTGGCATATGGTGAAGCTACAAAATGTTCTCAGAGGGCCGAGAAGATCTGAACGATGAAAAGCGTACCGGACGCCCGAACACGTCAACAACAGACGAAAACATTGATGAAGTGAAGAAAATAGTATTGGTCAATCATTGAATCACCGTTAGAGAAATTGCTGAGGACGTAAACATATCGATTGGCTCGTTCCATTCGATTTTTACCAATGATTTGAGTGTGAGACGGGTCGTCGCGAAATTCGTACCAAATTTCGACCAAAAACAGCATCGCGTTAACATTGCTAAGGAGCTGTTGGACTCTGTCCACGACGATCCAAATTTGCTCCAGAGGGTTATAATTGGTGACGAATCATGGGTTTATGGTTATGACGTAGAAACCAAAGTTTAATCATCCCAATGGAAGCTGTCGCACGAGCCAAGACCGAAAAATGCGCACCAAGTTCGGTCGAATGTTAAGGTTTTGCTTATAGTTTTCTTCGATTGCAGGGGTGTGGAGCATCATGACCCCTTGCCACAGGGTAGAACGGTCAATAAGGAATATTACCTGTAAGTAATGCGCAAGTTGCGCGAAGCAATCTGCCAGAAACGCCCGGATTTGTGGAAGAACAAAAATTGGCCTTTGCACCATGATAACGCCCCTGCTCACACATCGTTGCTTGTGCGAGAATTTTTGGCCAAAAACAACACACTTATAATGCCGCAGCCACCGTATTCCCCAGATCCGGACTCCCTGTGATTTTTTCTTGTTCCCGAAACTGAAGAGCTCTATGAAAGGACGACGCTACGCTACGATTGAGGAGAAAAACACGGCATCGAAGGAGGAGCTGAACAAGATCACAAAAAATAATTTTTTGAAGTGCTTCGAGGATTGGAAAAAACATTGGCACAAGTGTTTAATATCTGGTGGGGATTACTTTCATGAATAAATAAATAATTTTTGAAAAAAACACAAAATTCGCGATACTTTTTGAACAGACCTCCTATATTCTCCTCATCTTAATTGGAATTAGTATCTGTCATTAACAGGTAATGATAGTCTCAAATTAATGGCATACGATGGACATTTTGTGGAAATGACTTGTTTTAAAATTCGCCTTTAGTAACGAAGCACAATTTCACATCGACGGCTACGTTAACAAATAAAATTGTCGAATATAGGCATGGTAAACCTTTATGTGATTTACGAAAAACCAATGCATCCTGAAGAAGTGAATGTCTGGTACGGTTTATGGGCTGGTCGAATTTCTGGGCCGTTCTTCTTCGAAAATAATCGTGAAGAGAGCATTACAGTGAGTTCTGAACATGAATCGAATATGAATGAGTTTTGGTTTCAACATTTATACCGAAATTCATTCAGATGCAATTGATTCAATATGTTTTCAATACAACGCGTAAAAACATCAGTTTGTTGGGCACCAAATTCAGTGATCAAATATTATCACGACAAGCTGATGTGAATTGGCTGTCACGATTTTGCGAATTGCTGCCGTTGGACTTTTTTCTTTGGGACTATTTGAACGGAAAAGTTTATGCCAATCACTCAAGAACAATTTAAGATCAACGTTGGGATGCTGGCCTAAAAACGAAGTTCGCTATTGTTTTTCATGCATGATTATAATAGATTCAACTCTAATTCTTATTAAAAAATTTTGAGGTTTGCTTACGACATATGTGATTGCTTTCAGATTAAAAAAAAAATGATTGCCCACCCTTTTGCAAGCATAACCAATTTGTGATTCGTTCTTGTATTATTATACACGCTGAAATTAGATCAAAATTAATGTATAAAAATTTGATTGAAATTAAACCAAAGACATAAAAATATTTACATATATTTGATTGAAATTAAACCAAAGATATATAAATAGAACATTATCCGGTCGACATAATCATCATCAACAGAATATAAAACAGGAGAAATATAAAATATGATTAATAATTTAAAATCAATTAAGTTCCTAATTTAATTCCATATACTGGTTGGGTTCTTAAAAATAGAATAAAGTAATTTTCATTATTTTTTTTTGCGATATTTGATATTTTATATTTGATTATTAATATATTTTGTTTCTTGATTATTACACACCGAAAATTTTATATCAAATAAAATAGACAAAATGCTGCGTTCAAAATATCGACTACCACTGTTACCACTACTATTACAACCATTCCGAAGTATAATATTTTTAATAAATTAGAGAATTTATGTGAAAACTAATTATCTGGCATTAACAGCTGCACTGAATTCAACTATTACAGTTCTAATGGCTCTTTGATGGTTATTTCGTTAGCGTTCGTTTCAATTTGTATCACCGAAAACTAAAGTAACAATTGTGGCCTAATACCGACTTTGTTGAGAATCTGTAGACATTGCAAAATGATTGTATGTATCTATCCGTTACATTAACTATTGTGAATAATGAGGCCCATTCTATGAGAATATGGTGTGCTGTTATATAAACTTTACGGAATTTGTTCAGTTGTCATGACAAACGTAAATAAAATTGTGGGATACGGCATACGAGAGACTCAGCAGAACTTAACCTTAACGAATAATCGTAATACTGTGTTAGTCCTTGTATGAATATAGCGATATAATGACGCTCATGTGGGATTTGTAGTCATAATATCACTATTATCCATTATAGGATGTGTGTAGGATGTATTACTATGGATATGTTGCGAAGGTGGAAATAAAATATTTAAGACAATTAGGCAAACCCAAATAATGGCTGCTTGGCTTATTTGATTCGAAATGAATTCAACAAAACGTTAAATCCTTTTGATTATAGCTGTGTGAGCAGAAAAGTTTTACCGACTCAGATTGCTGCCGCTCGTTCTATGAATACATTCAAACTCAAAATTCGATAGTCAAATTTGCTAACATGCCAATAGAAAATCTTCCTGTTGAAATCGATTTCTTAACAAGATTTTTGTCTGGGGGGACTTTGAAATAAAGGTGAATAGAATAGGTGCTTTCTCGCTTGAAGCATTTATTGGAATGAACAGAAAAAAAAAAACATATAAAAGAAACGAGCAGGATAAACATTCGTTCTCAAGTTTTTGAATGCCTTTAAGAGATTCTTTAGTATTTATCTCTAAAGAAAAATTTTCAAAGGGACCCGAATACAATGTTGCTTCTGGACATTAGAAGGAAGTTTTCTATTCTTATTTTCTTTTTTTTTACCTATATAGACTCTTAGCGCCCAATCCCATATATTGAAATAGTTTAAATATATTTTGAACTATATCTTTTTCGAATTTGTGATTATTTAGCATAACAAGAAATAAACTGAGTTAAGGCCCATGGTGCATATTTTATTTTTAAAGTTTCCCTTCAAGTTTTTCAGTAGATTAATTTGAATATTGTATTTTTGATAAAAATAGGTAATATTTTTATTTATATTTTATCGCGTTGACATATTCGACATTTTAAAATTCATATAATTGAGAGGGTATTTCGGAACAAAAAGAAATTTATTGATGTTTTTAAATATATTAAATCGCTGTATATAATTTAATTTGCTTAAAGTAAAATAAACAGTTTTTTTCTATCTTTACTGAGTAAATGAAAAAAATTATAAAAAGTTTTAATCGGTTTTGATGTTATAGAAAATAGATCAGTAAGATTTAGGTCTCTAGGACAGAAAGATCGGTTTGTTGGGTCCCTAGGATATAAACTAGAGCTATGGTACAATTATGAGGTCATTTGGCCATTAAAATTACAATCTTGCCGCATCTACTAACCAAATGGCATTTAACACCTTAAGCCATAAGTTGACAAACAGACTGGACAAACGGTAGATGATTTCTTGTTCAAATACCGCAAAACCAGTCTACTCAATAACCATACCGAAATTCTGGACAAGAAAATATCTCAGAATTCGAATTTGCTATACGACACTTACCTTTTCTAACGAACCTCCTCCTTCATGCCTTTCCTCTGGAGTTCAACTCACAATTTTAAACAAATGACACTACAAAGAAGTCTTAAAATTCTCTTTGAATAGAATTCCTTCCATTCTGGAGCTACTAGATCTAACAACTCCTTTTCCAACTCTTTTTGTAATTATTTTAAAATTAACTACATTTGCTCTACCAAATTTAACAATATCTTGCAAACCCATACGTAGCTACAAAATGACATCTATTCCCGAGCTGCTAGACCCAACAACTTACTCCTTTTTTACAATTTTCTAAAAGTAACTAATTTTTTTCACCAAATTTAACAACGTATAATTGCTCTCTTCAAATTATCTTCGACTATTCGCATTAGAATAACTGGTAATGCCAAGCCACTCTCTACAAAAGAGGTTTTATATATGGTAGATACAAGCTAAAATCCAAAATCAAAATTTAAAAATGGAAAACTTAAAAATGAAACTTAAAAAATGACTAATGAAAAATCATATTCCGAATATAAATATTCTGTCTTAATAGAAAAAAGATCATGGGTAAAAAAAAACATCTGCTGTATAATTAAAAAAATAATACATATCGGAATATAACCGTAAAACCAGCTGAACTCTTTCAGCCAAATACGCTTGGAATGGGGTCGATTTTTCTCTATCAATAAACATACACGTATGTATGGATATAATATAATACCTTGATCAAAAAGTTACCGGCATTTATTTACAAAATTCAAAATACAAGTTTATTCATGTAAATCTATATTGTCCCCTTCAAAGTAATCCCCATCGACTTTGACACACTTCTGCCAGCGCTTGATCTAATCCTCGAAACATTTTTATATTCGGTTTTCGGTATGTCCATCAATGCTTCCTGCGATTTTTCCATTACTTTCTCTCGGCTGTTGAAACGCGTTCCCCGTAATGGTTTTTTAACTCGATTGAACAGAAAGAAGTCACAGGGAGCCAAATCAGGTGAATTCGGTGGTTTTTGGATGGTATTTGTTGCATTTTTCGTCAAAAAATTACGAATAATGATGGCACTGTGCGACGGTGCGTTATCATGGTGCAAAATCCACGAGTTTTCTGCCCACAATTCTGGTCTATTTCGGCGAATTGCTTCACGCAAACGTCTCATAACGCCCAAATAATACTCTTTGGTTACTCTCCGGCCTTCTGGCAAAAATTCATGATGCACTACACCGTTGTAATCCATGAAAACCGTGAGCATAGCCTTATTTTTTGACTGAAAACGACGTGGTTTTTTTGGTCTCGGCTCATTTGGTGAACGCCATTCACTTGCCTGATGTCTGGATTGCGTGTCGTACTCACAAACCCACGTCTCGTCTCCAGTAATGATCCTTTTGATGAATGTGGGATCGGAATCAGCCTCGCAAATCATGTCTTTTGCGACGTCAACACGGTCTCTTTTTTGCATGAAATTGAGGTCTTTTAGCACCAACTTTGCTGCTACACGACGGAAACCCAAATCATTAACCAAAATGTCTTGGACGAATCCATAGGCAATGTTCAAGTCCTCCGCTATGTTTCTAATGGTTAATTTGCGGTTATTAGACAAAATTTCTTTTACTTTATCAATGTTTTCGTCGGTTTTCGATGTCGATGGTCTGCCACTGCGTTCATCATCTTCGATTGACTCACGACCACTTTTGAACCGCTTGTGCCACTGGTAAACGACCGTTCTCTTTAGAGAATCGTTGCCGAAACACTTTTCCAACATTTCGAACATTCGCGCACCATTAAATCAGTTTTCTACGCAAAATTTAATACAAGTTCGTTGTTGCAAATTTAAATCCATTTCTAAAATTGTAAAAAATAGCCAACACACACAGAGATAGATGTACTCTTGGCTACGTAACGTTTGCAAATGTCAAACTATGATGCTAAGATTTAGAGATGTACCAACTTAACAAAAAAAACAGAATTCAATTCGAAATGATGGGAGCGCCACACTCCCATCATTCCGGGAACTTTTTGATCAAGGTGATAGGTGTATAATATATACACTCATGATATTCCAACCATCAATAAGAACGTAAAAGCAATTTATGCAAATACCTATCATGGCATCCACTATCCTGCTAACCCATATTTACTCCCTTCAAAAATAGTTTAAAAATTGGAAATTGAAAGTGAACGAATAAAAATGCGTTCATGTTACTTTCACTTTTCGCTAAGAATCATCTCCTTCCATAACCTTGAACGGCATCTAGGACTCAAGTTTGACCAACAATTAACATGAAACTCACATTAAAAAATTTAAAGAACTAAATTTAATGGACGATATAAGCAGCTGCTGAGATTTTTAGACGCTAGATCAAAGCTAACACGCGACAACAAATTACTACTTTACAATACAGTTTTGGCGAAGCATTCCCATCTGTACGTACGGTCTTGAACTTTGTGGTTCTACGAAGAGGGATGGTCCAACTCCATCCGAATCCACGAAGAGGGATGATTAGAGGTGAGTCCTTATTTTAATTGTACAACAATTTCTATCAATAAAAAGTTCCAATTGTAGGAATAAAAATTTGAATGTTGTAAAAATGACTTAAAACTAAACTTCGAAACTACTACACCGAACCCGGTTTTGCTTATGTCCGCTTGGATCGGAAAATAATTTTGGGAGTAAAAAATTCTACTACTTTGTTCTAACACTTACTGTACGATAATGATCAAAAATAAATCCTCATTTCATAAATATATTTTCAATTGTAGGAATACAGAGACCAAAATCATCCCAGTAGGATTATTGACATAACCAACATAATAACAAAAATAATGAAATAGTTAAAAGAAAACTCGAGGCTGAGAGAAATGTCTTCATGTGAATATTCAATTTTTTCAGATTCTTTTGTGAAAATATTCACAAACGAATCTGAAAAAATTGAATATTCACATGATATCTCAAATTATTTTATATTTTGTTAGATATGCACAAAGATAAATCTTAGCTCTATGGTTTAAGATAAAATTGGTCTAAAAAGGATAATTGGTAAATAAATTTATTTAATTTTCCTTCACTTATAGCATTATTACTTTTTCTTATGTATTGTGTAACCTAATCAAAAATATGTTTCAGTCAAATCCAAGATCACTTCTAGGCCTTTAATTTGATATATTGAATACGACCTGTAGGTGAGAATATACATAGGGTCTAGTCAAAAAATTTGGATTTATTTCAGAAATTTAATTTTTTATTATATTTTTTCAATAATAATATCAATTTAAAATTGCAATATTTAGACAGCTAGATCTCATGATTACCTTTTATTTGATATATTAATTGTTAAGATTGATGAGAAAATTTGGACTTACGAGCTCAAAACGGAATAAAAATTTCAAAGTATACCTATTTTCCGAGGGGCTTTTTGAATTATCTAATAGCAAGCTTATATAGTCACATTAGCTGCGGTGGATTTGGCACTTACATTTTTTCGATCCTAGAGTAGAAAGTGTGTTCAGTGGTCGAAAAAGCGCTCCGCAACTTTTTTTTTGCTACTACCAACATTTTTTTGCCACGAACGGTTTCTGCAATTTTCGTTGTGCGTGGATGGCAACCTGAATTTTGGCTCGCGTGGGGAATTTTTCGGTATTCTCTTCTACATGTTTGTTGTCGTCAAAAGGACGTAAGATCGTACAAAATAATTCCTAACAAAAAATGGCTTCAAAGTTCTTGAACCTTACAAAATTGAGTTGCTCTATAATATGTAGCCAGTATTTTTACTATACTATATTAGCTATTTAATCGTAATATCTAAGATAAATAGTAGCCTCGCATTTACGATACTTAGATATAGCGCCCGGTACACATCCTTGTGGCCTTAAGCAGAAATAAATAAACAAAAGTGTAATTCTTAAACAGTAAAATCTGAAACCCAAAAGAATTTCGTTGAAATATTTTCATTAGTACATAAAAAAAAGATCTTAAAAAGGAAAAAGTACAAAATTATCTATAGTAGAATTCAAATTAAGAAATCATGATCTAATCCGTCGAATTTTACTTTATTGTCAATTCGAGTTCAACTCAAACGACTTTATTTAGAAGCAACCGAATTCTTGGATTTCCGTCTAGTGCTTCCATTACAAACGTGTTGTATACAAAGAGGATAGCATGAACAAAATTGGTAACCACATATACGATATATGTTGTAAATTAACATATACGAGTTCATTTACGGAAATAGTGTAAGATACGAATACGCTGTACGGTTAGTTGAGTTTGATAATCCCCACATGAGTTCGAAGATTAGAACCGTTTGCCAATCAAACAGCAAATGTATTCTGCAAATTGAGCAAAGTGCATCTGTAAATGCAATCATTTCACTGCTTTTTCCGCTTTTCTCGACGCTGATAGTCAGTCTACTGCCTGTTATGGCTTGGTCCATTCTGGGTGAGCGGGTCCCAAATATGATGTTCCATCCCACTGTCAGCTGCGGTATGCCATGTACCAGTAAGTAAGTACGTGTACGTATAAACGACAACTAATGCTCCGTTCTGGCTTCCGGCTTATGTTGTTATCAGTTTTGACTTTTTTCACTTCCAGATTTGCTAGCATCCTTTCGATACAGCATCCGTATCTATACAGACATATATTTGCATTTGTGTACATGAATTGGTTATAATGATTTGACCAACTGCTAGACAGATGACAGTGAAAATTCCAGAACTTTGTAGAATCTGAACACGTTTTGTCGATGCCATTTGGGAGAGGTGGGAAAGAAAACCGATGTTCCATTGGCAGTTAACAGTTTGTATCTGAAAAACTAGGCCAAACAAAAAATCGATTCTGCATTACATAAAATCATATCAGGTAATGAAATTTTTCACCGAACTCCGAATGCCATCTCACTGGAATTCTGTTATGCAAGTAAACCAATATTTCGATAAGTACTAGATTATTGCATTAAAGGATATCCCACACATATGCATATCCTAATCTCGGAATGATTTCCATTTTCGATAATCGAGTATTTATTATAAACCAGATTCCGAAAATAGTTCAATACGAGTAGATGATCAATATAAATAAAAGAATTAGAAATCGGAACTGGTCAATAGAGTATATAATATCACAAATTCAGATATTTTCTTGACCAGAAATTGTCATTACCAACCAGTAGAACAGTACTCGGATAATGCGATTATATCTCAAATGGGAAAATAGTTGATATGTCAAAAGATTTATTCAGTCAGTCAATCCATTCCATCCCTTATAGCGTCATATTATAATTGTGGAAAGATGCTGTTCACAAGCCATAATATAAAAACTGATTGAGTTTCGATCTCCTATTCAAAGGACATACGATTTCTAATGTGCACTAAGCAATATAACGAATATACACTTTAATGTTAATTATGTTTATGAATCGAATCGTTTTGGGCATACGAGTAATCCCATGTTCTCAACATTGAATGTCGACGAATCAAATGTGCACCAGCTCGTATGTTACATTTGTTAATATGGAAACTCGAAATAGAAACCAATATTCGTGACGGGGTGCACATGTGAATTCGTTTCGTATTCGTACTTTTGTATATGAGTATCCACCCACATACGTGTAGGAAGTCAGGATATCTTCCGATAAGAAGTTGAAATTACTTTACTAATTAATACATTCTCATATAACTAACTAATTCATGTACAATTAAAGTTCCGAATGAGTTAATAAGCCAAATTACCATCTTGTCAACCGATTTCAGAGACACTTTTACCTTATGCGACCAGTATCGGCCAATTGGCTAACGTACGAATAAGTTTCATAATGGAGCCAATGGTTAAATGAATATTCAGGAGCCTTTTCGAGTATTCATAAAACCGCATGCTTAACTATTTTCGTTACATACTCTTCTTCAGTCTGCACTAGTATATGTATTCATACGTTCATACCAGTTTATCTGTGTGTGGAAATATTGAAAATAATCTTATGACGTATCCAACGGACACAGTCCAATTTACTGGGAAAACAACATCCCTCATTGATTATTATCAAAGAAATGCAATTTACTTGTGATGATTTACAATTCAACCAAAATTATGAATAAACAAATTTTCAAATTGCATTTGTTTCTGCTAGTATTCTGTTCTGCTAACAATTATTCTATGAGATAAAAGAAAATTTCTTTGAAAAATAAACGAAATTTTTTAAAAAACATTTTCAAATTTTTGCACCACTAAAAATTGTACGAACTCTGCAAAGTTGGCATTGTATGAAAAGGAAATTTATGAGAAATGTCTCATTTTTTATTTAGAAAGCAATAACATTTTTTTCTTAAAATATAAATAAATTGACAATTTTTATCTTTCTTTTTAATTGACTAATAATAATTGAAACAATCTTTTTAGCTGAAAAATTTTAATTTTCAAGCAGAAGTTTGTTTTTAATTTTTTTTTCTAATATGATTTTGGAAATAATAATGTTTTTTTTTTATATATAGTCAAACAACCATAGATTTTTGTTACTAAAATTAAAAGTTTTTTAGCCAAACTAGATCCGACGCGACTTATATGAGACCTCTTCAAGTTCAAATTTAGCTACTAAAGTTTAAATTTACATAAAAAATTGATAAATTTCAAAAATAATCAAAAGTTATTCATAAAATCAGCAACAAGATTTTATGAATAACTTTTGATTATTAACCAAAACTCCCCAAGATAAATATTAAATCAATTGCAAAATGTATAAATAAAAAAAATGATTTCTCCAATTAATTATTGAAAATATGTCAAGAATACTCACAACTGATCAGGAATTAAATTTACCTTTTAGGGGAGTTTGGTGAAATGACCAGGGAGAGAGAGACATAACATCGTTGGTTCTTATTTTCGGTTGATTTCATAAAAAAGGTACAATATACTTTTTTTAAAATATAAATGTAAAATTACTGTGTATATCAATTATTATATTGCGAAAATACAAAAAATTATTACATTTTATTCACAAAAAAAGGTGAATATTTCTTTCTCTACGGACATCATCATTTTGCACATTTATTTTGAACATATTTCAAAAAATTTGGTAGATTAAATAAAGAGCGTCAAATGAATAGATAAAATGCACTAAATTGAAATTTTTTATTTGAATTCAAAATTTTGATTTATAAAAATATGAATAAAATTATGTATGATTAGTATCTGTGTTTGATGATCGCGGTGATGCCTCTAAATAAAATACTATCCACTATTTTTTAAATTACTATTCTCAAAAGCGACAGATGTCGTTTAGTGGTTTGGTTCCTCTTTTTGATAAGAAAATATGGAAGGAATTTAAAAAAATATTGCAAGACATTTAGTTACCCTATGAGCAGCCACTTCATCTCCAGATGTGGTCCTAAGCATTTCCGCAACATAAAAAATAGCTTGGCGGAAAACGGTTTGATTCATGACAAAACCGACAGTCAATGCCGAAAAAGAGGACTATTTTAAAGAGTTTCCTGGTCGTATTTATTGGATGGAATCAAAATTAAGAGCTATCCATTTTTTTGTTTCGGAAAGTACAACAACGGGCATTGGCTGCTGATTTTTCGAACAAAATATTCTCTGAAAACCCACAAAGGAACTATAAAGACCAAAATAACTGTCTGGTGTACATTTTGGTACATCTGTAAAAATAGAGAAGGAGACATCGTAACCGTTGATTCTGAGCGTTATAACCGATTTTTGTTGGCTTGGACAACTAGTACAAATTTCAAAAGATCCTTGGTTCGATTCTAGGTCGGCATAGTTCGCGAAACAATTTTAAAATTTTTTTTTTCTTCATCTAAATCTCGGTATAAGTGTCAACTGGCTCGGATTTTTAAAAAAAACGGCAAAAAGTTAAAAAAAAAACCATATTTTTTATTGATGAAAATCTTAAAAATTATTGAACAAAAGTAAAAACTCTGAAAAGTTTTTTATTAAACAATGTTTCATTCCTTTTTTTTTTGGACAAAAGCTAATTGAGATTGTCAGTTTTTTTTTATATTGGAACTAAATATTGGCTTCTTTATATTTTTATAATAAACTTTAATCAAGTAATAGCGAATTATTTGATTAGATAGAATTAATCTACCAAACCAATGTGTATTATCCATTAGATAAACTTACACATAACGTTTACGCAACACTAATTATCATTGATGTCAATATGAATGAAAGTTTTAATTAAATCTATTTTGACGAGATACATTTTCTATTGAATTGCTCGCTTATCATTGCAGGTCACGCAACAGTTAAGAACATTTCCGGTTCTATGACAACTAATCCAGTATTTTTAGTCAAAGCCCCAAACTCTCTATTATTGTACCTGTATTGTTTTAGTCGCAATTCATCATTTGATGCTGTATTACTGCCAGCAGCGGCAGCCACAATAGAATACCGGGGCTTTTCACAAATATATCAATCAGGAATTTTCAATTAACGGAATACCTGAGCTGAACAATTCCGATGTTTAAGCGATATTTCCTCTTTGTGCAAGCGCATACGTGATAGAAGAATCGAGCCATAAAATACCATCGCAGCGAAGCTTAAATTCTAAAACTAGGACACGGACTGTAAAATAGAACAAAGTAAACACGGCTTCATATACAAGGTCTACTCGTACGTCCATCCGTAATGAAGTTCGCCCTTTCTATTCTACATGGATACAATCTCCATAAAACCTACAAAAATGCATATTCTCATATTACGGCTTTGAACTGCTCCAACGACATTTTAAGCTATTTCGTTATAAAATTGTACAATAAAATGTTAAGATGATAGCAAATATGTAGACGATGTTGGATGAGTCCAACGTACACACTCTTGGCAGAAGATCTGTTCAAAGTGAATAACTAAAAATTCCAAATTTCCGGAGGGGCTAACCCAATTGGAGTAACAAAACCCACATAAAATACTCAGTAACTTAACCAATTATTAATCATTCACTCGAAAAAAATAGGCCTCATTAAAGTTTATTAAGTATTTAATTTTATTTCCGAAATATATTCAAACCAAATTAAATTCCATCCAGAATACATAAAAATATTTTGTAATTAATATGAATTTCACTTTCTTCGTTTTCCTTTTGCCGCATTCAATTTTAATCTATTTTTAATATAATTATGTAAAAAAAAACAACTAATTTAAAAACTGCTACAACTTTTAAAATTAAATTTGTACCGAAAATCAAATTTTTTTAAATTGATTTTCTTTACTATTTTTTACTAACTCTTAAATATTTAATATAAGGAAATTTCAAAAACAAAAAACAATAAAAACCATTGAAGATAAGAGAAAACAAGAAAATCGAATTGAACCAAGCAAGTGTATTTTGAAATTAATTCTTTCTCTAAATATTTCGGGCGCCCTAAATAAGCAGTAGAAGCTGAGAGGCATACACCAAAAAATAGGGTGGATAAAAAGTAAATAAAAATCTTTACACATAAAATGAACCACATAATCAAAGGAGAACTGAGAATAAAATTCGTTTTGTGGAGATCCTTGGTGAAAACCTTTGCAATTTATTAGACGTAGAAGCGTTACCATAGAGAAGAGACAAGCAGAATTATATTTGTGAGAGTTTAATATTTGCTATTTACATTTAAAAGGTGCTGAATAAAGACTATATTAGCAATTTTACGTAGTCTTTCTAGTGAGGATATTATCACTACTCGTCCAGGAGAGTTCATCAAATATCTATGTTGACAGGGTAACTCTCTCCAATTTCTTTCACTTGGAGTAATTAGGTCTTGCTTGCCGCAGCCATTCCACAGAGGAGTAGTAATTTACTTTTGTTTTACATGGTAAAGCTATTGTTTGACATAAATACCACGGGTCGCCTCCTACCACAGCATAGGGATTAGAATACATCCAATCTGTGCACACAGAACTGTACTTGTTCTGGATTTCACCAGCTCAGCCGATGAGTTGCAGATGCTTGCACACAGCTCCCTCATATCCAACATTCACTAGTACTCTGTAGTCCTCTTTGACTATTGATTTAACTACTTAATATGCAATCGAACATCACTAAGGAAAAGTTTGCCTCGACACTATTTAGTTTTCCCACTGAGGGAAAGTTGTCTCTACACGGCTCTACCGTAGTCCTCTTTCACTGCTTCATTATTTGAACTCAATTTGGTTCCGTCTTTAACTCTTTGAACCGAATAAGGTTCCTTCTTTATGGTAATATGCCTCAGCTATACCAAGAGTACCATTTCCTTCTTTATGTACTCAAACCTGCCTTCTTGTTCTGTTAATGAAGTAATCAAGCAGTTCGTCTATCAGTTCCTCAACAGTGAACGGTCTCATCCAGTTTCTAATCTCGATTCCTCACCATTTGTCCGAAGAATGTCCCTACGATTTACCTAGCATTTATAAGGTCCCTTAAAGTTAGGGCAGCTGTATGAATGTGAGTGGCCAACCACTAAGCGGCACTCAACCCCGGTGATATCACCTTTTGTTTCCTTTTAGGTATTCCCACGTACAGAGTATAAATTCCAGATACTACTAGGCCTGCTCAGGTGCGCGGGTTCAACAAAACCCGAAGCTACTTTTGGTATTGATCATACGAGGTCTGCTCAAAAAGTATTGCGAATTTTCAATTTCCGCGAGTTACGTATATTTGATTTTCGATTTTTTATGTTGGCATTCATGTCTCTCACTTATGCCGACAAGTTCGGCCACTTTTAATGTTCAGTTAATTTTTGACAGTTGCTTTGCTTGCACTTGTTTTGGCTTGTCTTCGATTTTTGTCCATTCCAAAAAATGGATCAAAGAATCTGTATCAAATTTTGTGTGAAAAACAAAATTATTTCTGAATGTTGACTGTAGCATATGGTGAAGCTACCTTGTACCGAAGCAACGTTTATCGGTGGTACAAAATGTTCTCAGAGGGCCGAAAAAATGTGAACGACGAAAAGCGTGCCGGGCGTCCGATTGATCAATCGTCGAATCACCGTTAAAGAAGTTGCTGAGAACTTAAACATGTCGATTGGCTCGTGCCATTCGATTTTTACCAATAATTTGACGTGAAACGGGTCGCCGCGAAATTCGTACAAAATTTCGACCAAAAACAGAATCGCATTAACATTGCTAAGGAGCCGTTGGACTCTGTCCGCTACGATCCAAATTTGCTCCAGAAAGTCATAACTGGTGACAAATCGTGGGTTTATAGTTATGACGTGGAAACCAAAGCTCAATCATACCAATAGAAGCTGCCGCGCGAGCCAAGACCGAAAAAAGCGCGCCAAGTTCGGTCGAATGTGAAGGTTTTGCTTACAGTTTTCTTCGATTGCAGAGGCGTGGTGCATCATGAGTTTTTTCCACAGGGTAGAACGGTCGATCGCGAAGAAATCCGCCAGAAACACCCGGATTTGTGAAAGAACAAAAATTGGCTTTTACACCATGATAGACCCCTGCTCACACATCGTTGCTTGTGCGAGAATTTTTGGCCAAAAACAACACAATAATAATGCCGCAGCCAGCGTATTCCCCTGTCTGGCCCCCTGTGACTTTTTCTTGTTCCCGAAACTGAAGAACCCCATGAAAGGACAACGCTACGCTACGATTGAGGAGATAAAGATGGCATCGAAGGAGGAGCTGAACAAGATCACAAAAAATTATTTTTTGAAGTGCTTCGAGGATTGGAAAAAACGTTGGCACAAGTTTATAATATCTGGTGGGGATTACTTTCATGAATAAATAAATAATTTTTCAAAAAAAAAACAAAATTTGCGATACTTTTTTAAAACAGACCTCCTAGTTTGATCGCTCCCCCAGAAGTACCCTCTTAATATACTCTTTTAATGCTTGCCAAGTGGGTACCGAAAGAGATTCTTTGCATACGCCTTTTTCATCAGCTTTTCGATAGCCGGTATCTAATTCCTCATTATATTTAAATCTCCATTTTGCATGTTCATCAATCTTGCGAAGGACTTCGCCCAAGAGCAGAGCTTTTTTTCATCCATATTTCGGTACAATATATTGAAGACGGACGTATTAAAGGTTAAATAAATCTGCACCTTGATCACCTGTAGACTTATTATGGGTCAAAACGTATTACATAACAGGAAAGCTATCTTTCAATTTTATTTTGCATCTTCTTGTCTTCTTATTAGAAAAATTTAATTCATGATAAAATATTAATACTATAGTAGCTCTAGTTGACACAAAAAAATTTCCAACACTTTTTCAACTGATTTTTGTTCTTCTTGATTAATTTTACAAATATATATTGTAATATTCGTTTAAAGCCGACTCACTTCGTAGATTGGAAACCAAATCATTTTGATGATATCTCGATTAAGTTGGATTTAAATTATTCAACCATCAGATATGAACATAAAGAAGGTAAATTTGCATTTGTCGACCAGACAAATATGCACAAAACTTCAGCAGATACTCGTACTCATAGTTGAATGTGTGCCAAAACAATGGGTAAGCGCACATAAGTTACGAGTAATTGTTGTGTTTTGTATGCACTATCATCCGAATAATGAGTTAGTTGTCTTCGGAGGATATTTTCTTAGAATTTCCTGATTAAGGAAATTTGTATTTCCGACATTACCTATGCGGTTCGAATTTGGCTTTATTTATAGTTCTGAATGCATTGATCTTCCTACTGCTCCCTTTCCTATTACTATAGAAGCTACCATACCCATATTGTAGAAATACTCGCACATACCATTTGAGTAACATTAGTAGTTTTAATGCCATCACCACAAACAATTCTATTATCAATTGTTTACTTCTTTGTTCTTAATTTTAATCGATATTTTTCTATTTATAAACTATATTAATCACTTTATAAAAAATTTACATGGTAAAATTTGAACAACATAATATTCCTCAATGACATAACTGAAAATATTGTGTTCTTATTTCAATTTCAACTGCCAAACAACAACCCTGCCACATAACAAAACACTGAAATGTGTGGCAGTACTTCAATTACAATGACAAAATTAAAACAAAATTTAATTCAGCTTTAAGACAGTTTGCAGTTATCGTCCATACTATTGTGAAGGTTTGACGATTTTGGTAGATATTTTTTCTTTTATAAGCACGGACGTTGGTAGAGATATTTTTTCTTTTCTAAACACGGACGTGATTTTAATCCATAATCTATAATCGAGAGATAAATTTCTATCTCGATTGCGGAAAATTTCGGTTCACCTGCGATTTCTCACATCTGGTAACTGTTTGTCTGTGCACTTAACATTAAAAGCATGAGCGATAGAGAGAGTCTGTTCCAATCGTACATCAACCCGAATGTTTTTTAATATGGTAAGCGAGTAGTACGTGGGCAGAAAGCGATTCTGAATTTCGCCAGATTCGAGAGCATATTTTCAGCAGATCCTCTCTCGCAAACATCAACTGTCGATGAATTTTGAAATGACAGTTTTTAAGCGTTTTTCGGTCAATTCAGTGAATTAATGTTTACTCGAATTATCTAAATATATTCTTGGAATTTAATAAAAGTCAAATACGAGTACATAACGGTAAAATTTATTTAATAAAATAAAATAAAATTGTACTTAAAATCTGATTACTAAATATATTTTATATAACTTTACTTTCCAAAGCGCAATTTTGATAATATTTTATCTTTGAATTCTTCCTTTTTGATAAACAGGGTATCTATCTATCATAATAATTATTGTTATATTCTTTTTTGTTCTCATATATAATAGAAGTTTTTAGAATTTGCTATGCAGACAACTAAATCTCTCATAAAAAATGCCTTTTTAGAATAATTTAATTGCTTACAAAACGATGAATTGCTCTTTTTTAAAAACAATGTTAACGGATTGATTAAAAAGATGCTAATAACATAATTAAGCTGGAAACTTGATACTTCCTTTGGGAGTTCATTTAATCTTTTTCACTTAGACATATTTTTTGCTCCTCAAGCTATAGAAAAACAACTTTCAACTACATTTGGAATTAATTTAGTCAGAAGACCATATTTCCTAATGTACTTAAATCCTTGGAATTAATAGTTTTTATTTATAAATTATTTTTAACTTAAAAAATTATAATAAACAAATATGACTGCTCTTCATAAATGAAGGTAATGTACTCTTACATAAGAGTACATATTATATTTGACGAAAGGTCTATTGTTGAAATAAGAAATATTTCACCGACCGCCGGATTTGTTTGCATTCGTTGTCATAACAGAATACTTCTGGAAATAAAATACGTTTACCACTTTAGAGGTGAGTCCTTATTTTAATTGTGCAACAATTTCTATCAATAATAAATGAAGTTCCAATTGTAGGAATAAAATTTTGAATGTTGTAAAGATGACTTAAAACTAAACCTGAAAACTACTACACCAAACGTCCGCTTGGATCGGAAAATAATTTTGGAAGTAAAAAATTCTACTACTTTAGGAATTAGTCCTATTTTTACTGTCTCACACTTACTGAACGACAATGATCAAAAACGAATCCTCATTTCATGAATGATTTTTCAATTGTAGGAATAGAGACCAAATTATAACAAAAATAATGAAATAGTTACAAAAGAAACCTCGAGGCTCAGAGAAATGTCTTCTTGTGGGGAAAAAATTTTCATCAGGAAATATTAATCAAATAAAATCTTTTATTTTAATTAATATATTATATAAAATTATTTCTTTTAGAATGAAAATTCTCATTGCTAGGAATACATTGAATACCTAACATCATTGTATATTGACGAAGTTACTCCCAATTATATTGTAGAAGAGTACGTACGTACTCTATAAAGATAAATCTTAGCTCTATGGTTTAAGATAAAATTGGTCCAAAAAGATAATTGGTAAATAAATTTATTTAATTTTCTTTCACTTACAGCATTATTACTTTTTCTTGTTTATTGTGTAACCTAATCAAAAATATATTTCAGTCAAATCCAAGATCACTTCTAGACCTTTAATTTGATATATTGAACGTAAAAAATGGTAGTTAAATACGACCTGTAGGTGAGAATATACATAGGGTCTAGTCAAAAAATTTGGAATTATTCCGGAAATTTAATTTTTTTATTATATTTTTTCAATAAAAAACATCTATTTAAAATTGCATTATCTAGACAGCTAGATATAATGATTACTTTTTATTTGATATATTAATTGTTAAAATTGATGGGAAAATTTGGACTTACGATCTCAAAACAGAATAAAAATATCAAAGTATTCTGATTTTTCGAGAGGCTTTTTGAATTATCCCCCACTTGAATTATCTTGGTGGAAAAAACTAATTACCTTAGAAAAAGTGTTGAAAAAGGAGTTGTTGGCTGTCCTTTTTCAACACTTTTTCTAAGGTAATTAGTTTTTTCCACCAAGATAATTCAAGTGGGGGATAATTCAATTCAAAAGGAAATTTAAGTCTTCTTTGTAGTGAAGTTCATTTAAAATATTATAAATAGTGACGTGAATGCCACAGAAATGGCATGAAGGAGGAGGTTGATTAGTAAACAGGAAATCAAAGGTAAGTGAGCTACTCCCAATTTGAAATCTAAGATGTTTTGTCCAGAATTTCGATATGCAAGTACCCAGAATTTTCATAGAATCTGCCAAACGAATGAGGCATTTAGACAGGAGGGTTTGTTGTTGCAATGATGCCTTCGTTTTTGCTGCTCCAGGCATTCACCCTGGAAGTAATTTTATTAACTTTGTTGAGTGTTTCTTGCATATAAGATTCATCGGTCAACACGAAAAGATTTTCGGCATAGAGGAAGTGAATGATGTGTATAGGCAATGAATATAAGTGTTGAATAAGGTGGTGGACAGTGGGAAACCTTGCGAAATACCGTTCTCCATATTATAAAACTGGAATTTATTTTAGAACAAATAATTTGTGGAACAAAGATTGGATTATTTTCAGACCATGTTACTTCAATATCGTTTAAAAAAAGACCGTATAAAAAAGAACTGGGCGTATACATATCCACACAGTTGCAATATATATTTTCTATATTATTAAATAAAAATACAATAACTTAAAATATATTAATTCAATTTGTACTTGAATTTTATGTTTTAGTTTATAAAAAAAAACAACTTGTTAAAAGCTCATATTTTCGATATTAGTAAAGAAATTCAAACAACAAACAAACTGAAAAAAAAACAGGAAATGGCTTAAAAAAATTGTCTAAAAGCAAATCAATAATGTAATATTGAAAATGTTAACAGCAAATAATTGAATTTCCGAAAGTTATATTTTGCAAAATAATCAATTTTCATAAAATTTTCTCTATTATGAATGGTCTTTTGTTCGTTAAGCAGCTTCTATTAGCTTTTAGCATATTTTCAATTTAATATCAGTTTATTGAAAACAATATTTAATGAAATGATAATATAGATTTGCTCAACTGTCTTTCTAAGGATTATTCAATTTAATCGTTAAAATAATCTGAAAAATAATAAAAAGACATTTGCAAAATTATTGAATATTGAATCATGAAAGTTGCGGGCTTTTAAAATGTAAATGGACGTTAATATGAACAAATCGATTTTATTATTATAGCGAAATAAATATTTGAAGGATTTATATTTCGAAAATATTCGAATAAGCATTTTCCAATTCATAAATTCTTACTATAATATAATTATATTTTTTTGATAAAAAATTGTCCGAAAATATGCACTTCATTAATTGTAAAAGTATAGAGAAAGTCAACAAAGCTATTATTTTCTATTTTGTTTTAAAAAAATATTTTTGCATTTTTAATATGAATTTCTTTTTTCTAAATTATCACAAAAATATTATTTAAAAATGTAATTTTGCAATATTTTCTTGATTTGAGAATACGGAAAAAAATATTATTTGAGAATAGGCCGTTATGGTGGCGATAGTTTTGATGACATGGAAGAAAAATCAAATAGTATAAATTATTATAAATAATAATTCAGAAAAAAAAAAATATTTATTGTTACAATTTCCTTTCTGAAACAGAATTTTGTAAATTTTTTTTTTATATACAAATAATGTTTATAATGAATTTTTCGTTTATAATGAATGAATCCGCAAGTTGTTTATGGGGTTTTCCCTCCATACAGGTACCGAGCCCCATAATAGTACTTCACTTTATTGATGTGGCAAGAAAGATTGTCAACGCCGTTTTAGGGGCACTCCAGGGAGAGGCCAGGGAGAGGCATAACAGCTAGTTTTCTCTCATTTCAGTAGCCGGTCAGCTGCGTCCTCTTTATTTTTTCTAAATATTTTTTTGTGCTATTTAATTTAAATTTTGCGCTTTCCAATAGTTGAAATGATCCAATAAGTTTGCCATTAATCGTTTTGCCTTTTCCAAGGTTGTTTGGTATGTGGTGCGCTGCGATGAATCCATCTTTTGTCAATCTGAATCGACACCAAAAATTATTCGTATTACGCTGTTATATCCCCTAACATTCTTTTGAAGTTAACACACATGTGTATTTATGGTCAATTGTGAGTAATCGGGGCATCCATCTTGCGGAAAGCTTTCTCATACTAAAATGAGCTATTCAAATTTTCAGCACCCGCATTATTGAGATCCCCACAGCCTCAAAAATCTTACTCCCTATCACTCTGTGATCATTATATTATCATCAACAATTTCTGATGGAGTAACCTCACTTGGGTTTTAATCAAAAATACTTCTATGGTCACATTTAAATTTATCTATTTAATATATTGTGATCGCTTACAAAGGCGCGGAGTCGCTATAAAGTTCCCTGAGTTCCGATTTTATCTCTTCCTTTTCCTGTTTTAAAAACAAATATTTTATGACTGCTCGGTATTAAATTTTTTTGATTATTGTAAAATCACAAAATTTCGTCATTTCAAATTGCTGTCACTCACAAACTAAATGATGCATCTGCTTGAAAATTTGACAAAGTTCTTAACAAAAGTTAGATTTACTAAAAATATAATGTTTTTAATAGTAGCAGCACCATTTATTGCCAAGGATTAGGTATTAATCATACAGCACACGTATGTTGTCATGAAAAACCGTATCTTTGCCACAAGAATTGGCATAATAATAATCGAGTTAACCACACAGCCTAGAATTTATCTCAATCCGAGAATTCTATTTTCCAATATACTATGCCTGATGTGTTACAAGCTTTCGAAGCTTCTTATACCAGAAATAACCGCTATAATGGATAATTTTTTTAACTACTTCAGCGCTAAATATTTAAATTTCTCAAAAGATTTTTTGTGTATAAGAAAAATTTATAAAAGGTAGTTGAACGGTAGTTAATTAATAACAATAAAAATTTTATATATAGTTGGTACATTAAAAAGTTTCTATTATCAAGAAAGGTTTCAATTAAAAAATTTCAACAACAATAATAATAATGAAATTTTATTAAAAAGGAGAGATTTTAGCGTATCTAAAATAAAAATTTCAATTTTTATCTTTAGTTTTTTGTTAAAGGAAAAGAAACGACTATATTTGTAAATATTTTCTTATTAAAATTCGAAGAAAATAATTTTAATAAATGGCGGCTTAATTGAATGTTCCTATTTAAAGGATTTATGGGAATATTTTTTCAATGCGTTCATTTTTTTCTATTTGCTTTTACGTTATTTAACGTTGAATTACATTGTAAAATTTTAATAAATTATGAAAACACAGCTTTTAGTAGAAAATTTCCTTTTTAAATATAATTTTTTTTATTTTTCTATTAAAAAATATGAAAGAATTGGGAGGATTTTTTTTGTGTATTATACTATAGCGTTAATTGAATTTAATAACCTGAGAAATTTTTACACGGTTAGACAAAGTTTTTCCCTTTTTTTCACTTCGTTTCGTTTCTTTGGGGATTTATCTTGATTGTACCGAGGAGTTGAGGCGATGTAACAGGGCTCAGCAGTTACTTTAAAAAGGGTCGTTTTTTTAATATTCTTATAATAGTCTTTTTTATTTTATATCCATAAGAAAATAGTATGAGAAAAATAGAACAATAAAGTAGTTAATTGGATTTGACCGAATACAAGAAGAGCATTGAATGATGCCCAAGGAAGACAAAGAAGGTTAAGAGGAAAATATGATGAAAATTGAATGAAATCCTTAAAGGAACAGTGGAATTATATAAATAATAATGAATTCCTTTGTTGCACAATTTGCTGAGACTTACCTTTTATGAGGTTAGGTCTTCTGGTTTTTGTTTCTTGTTCAAAAGGTACAAGAAACAAAAAAATCGATCATAATCCTTTCATTGACTTTCATTGCAGGAATAATAAGAAAAATCATTTGTAACTGGCTTCTTAGTATTCAAAGAATTCATATTCACTGATTCATTCTAGATTCATTGCCAAGCTTAGTTACATTGTACTCTCGGTACGACTAAAAGAATGTACAAAATTCAAAAAAAATTATATACAAAATTAATAAGAGAATATAATTTCATAACTTTTTTTTATGAAATAATTATTAAATATTTTTAATTTTTTTTGACTTTAACTTTTTTTTGTTATTGTTGGTACGTTAAAAATATTTTGAGGATATTATTCCGTTTATATACAATACTTTTAGATGAAATATATTTTTTAATAGGTTCTTTAACTTTGATCTGATAAATTTTCAACTGAATTAGCCTTTTAAGGAGAAATTGGCTGTTTTATGCTGGATTGCAAAATGAGTTGAAAATGATTTTTGTTTTCTTTGAAATTAGAAAATATATTTTCAGTCTATATACAGTCATTGTAAAAATATTTCGCAAATCCTTTTTACGAAAATTTATTCTTTCATATTTTAGATTTTCTAGCATTGCTGATAATAGCTCATTCCATTTTTCCTAAAATCTTATTAATTTCGTTATTTTTCTAAACAAAAACAATCCACCATATTAGGTAGTACACTCACAGTGAGACCAGAGAAACAATTAATATGTTACTTTAGTCCCACACAGAGTGGACTAGGTAATATGCTGGATTGTTAGTTGAAAAAGTTGGTGGCGTTTTCCGACAACTTATCGCGAGATTGTGAAAAAAATTTGTGGAGTTTATGGTGAAGATGCTGTATCAAAATAAGCAGCACGCAAATGGTTCGTTTGTTTTCGTTCTAAAAATTTTGATGTCAAAGGTGAGGCCCATTTTGATCGGCCGAAAAAACTTATAAAATTCTCGATGATATTGTGCCAATACGTCAGTTTTAACATAGTTTATAATTAAACATTCATCGTCAAATCGTTTTACACCATTTACAAAAGGCTTCATTAAAAAAAATCGATGTTTCGGGGCCTCATGAATTGAGTGCGAACAACAAGAAAAATAGACTTAATATCTGCGATACGCTGTTAAGGCGCAATAAAATCGACCCATTTCTGAAACAAATCATAACTAACGATGAAAAATGGATAAATTACGAGAATATCAATCGAAAAAGATCATCAAAAAATGTAGATATGAATGATCCACACACAATTTCAAAGGTGGAGTTTTTGGCGGATAAGGTGTATGGTAAGACTGGAAGGGAATCATTCATTATGAACTACCACCGTTCGGTTAAATTGTTAATGTGGAACTGTAATATGAGCAGATTAAGAGAAAACTGCGAGAATTTATCAATAGGAAGGGTTTTGTCTGCCACTACGATAACGCTCCACCACACACATATATAATGACTCGCTGAAAATTTAGAGAGCTTACCTGGGAAGTTTTATTACATCCAGCCTTGCTCCGATATCTGCAGTACGCTCTTAATTGAAACAAGCTGCCTTAAAGAAAGGCCTGTGAAAATCACTTGATCCAGTTTTTACAGAAGTTACATACTCATAGAATCATGGCTCTGCACGAAAAATGGCGAAGCATTGCCGATAATAATGGAGAATATTTGGTTTGAAACGCTATGAATTTTTTTGACTAACCAATATAAAAAAGTCGAATAAATTTTCACTCCGGTAAATACGCGGTGCCTAAATCAAGAATATAAAAAGAAAAGTAATGGGAGTGGTCATTTTATACTGAATCTTCTTCAAAATAGAAAAGCGTTGTTTCCACTTTTCGTATCAAGCTGGAAAGCATCAACTGGGGTCGCCTTAGCTCCATCCTATGGATGATATCGACAGTGTTAAAATGGCATCCTGACAGGTGTTTTTTGATATTGGGGAACAAATAAAAAATCACACGGACTATGATTATGTGAACAGGGGGCTTGTAGACCACACTCGATGCTGGGTCAAGGAATCTTTTTGATTATAGTCTGCTCTTTTGTGAAGATTTTTGGTATCTGTTTCTGATGCCCAAATCTTGAACCCAAATCTGATAAGGAGCAAAACTTCAAATTGAAGTTACAACTCATAAGGTGTAAGGTTTATCGATAGTTAAACCTCAGAAAAGCTCTTACTTCTTAAGCAAGATTTCTCTTTCAGTATTTCTCTAGCCTATAAAAAATACCTTATGTCACCAAAAATCGTGTGCTCTTGAAAAAATCTTTGCCCTTGTGCTCTTTAAAATAATTATCTCGTTGCAACTTTTCATAAGTACAACTTGCAGATTTACTGAGCTTAACAAACATTTCATGGCACGTCATTACTCCAAATTTCATTGTTCCAATCTTCGTTAAGCCCTCTGCACACTACGCTAGTTTTCGTGCTTGTTTGCCTACTGGATTTAATACTTGTTTTCAGGCTGGCTGTTACGCTTGATTTTGTAATGATTTATTCGTGTTGGATTTACGTTTTTTTTATTTAAAATTTGGATTTCTAGCTGATTTTGATGCTTGCGCAGTGTTTTCTACGTATGTGTTATTTGCTCATGTAGTCAACGAGACAAAATATTGTTTTTTTCATGGATATCGTTAAAATAAGCACCAACGAAATATAGAACCAGTTTTATTTCTGAAAGCTAGCTTGAAAATAAGCAGCGGAGCAAGTAGTGACGTCATTTATAGCCTCACAGCTAGCACGGTAGCATGCAAGAAAACAAGTAGGAAAACAAGCGTCGTGTGAAGCCGGCTTCACGCACTACAAAAACACAGCAAACACTAATTTATTCGAAGTATTTGCCCTTGCTAGCTACACATTTTTCCCATTTCTCGGGCAATTTGTCCATTTTTGGCGTGTGCGATGGTGAGTTGTCGTGGAGGAAAATCAGCTGTCATGTCGTTGTCGATAATCCGTCCTTTTTCCACGCAGAGCACGGTGCAATTTGATCAGTTATTGGTGGTAGCGGTGGGCATTGACAGTTTCACCAGATTTCAACATCTCATAACATAGTAGACGATACCCTGCTGATCCCACCAAACGCACAGCATCGTCATCCATCCGAACCGATTTGGTCTTGGGCAAGATGTTGATGGTTGGCCGGGATCAACCCACGATTTCTTGCGTTTAGGATTCTCGAATATATCCACTTTTCATCGCTTGTTACAATCCGATGCAGGATTTTGTATGTGTTTTGGCGTCGCCCCATCTGCCTATCGTTCAATTCATGCGGCACCCATTTTCCGATCTTTTCAATCTTCGGCATGACACGTAGACGCATGGAAATGGTTGGTTGAGTAATACCAATTTTGCTCCGCGAGCATTTTTTAGCGATTTGGTATCGTCTTCGTCCAAAAGAGCCTGCAATTGATGGTCCTCAACCTTCCTAGGACGATTTTCCCGCTTTTTGTCCTGCAAGTCGAAATTACCGTATTTGAACTGACGAAACCAATCTCGGCACGTTGTTTCCGATAGAGCACTGTCACCATAGGCCTCCATATGCATTCGATGTGATTTGGCATCCGATTTCTTCAAATTGAAGCAGAAAGCAGAGCTTCCCGCACATGATCTTTTTCTGGCACAAAACTAGACATGATTACCAAAAGAAAAATATATGTTGTTGTACGAAATTGCTGACATGCACCGATTAATGTTGACAGATGTCAAACTCATAAAAAAAAGTATGGCGTGCCCATGGTAGCTTAATACGCTCACTGACGCCATCTATGACCAAACAGCGGATTTTAACTTATACACATGGTATAATCTATTGGAAAAAGATCTATTGAAAATTATTTATTTGATTCTTAATAGCACAAGTAATTACTTCTTAAATTTTATTAAATACATTCGATTAAAATGTTAGCTTTGCAATAAAATTTACTTATAAATTTATGTCAATTGCTTAAAGCAGTGGACCTGCGGCAGTGACAATCAGCTACCAGATAACGATTGGTCCGCTCATTAATTGTATCAAAATTCGACTAAAATTAAGCAATAACCAAAATGATTAATATTGTCCATAAACTTGGAAATGTAAATGTTATTTATAATGTAACTGGTAATTTGACAAAGATGGAAAGTAATCCACAACGGTCTGCGTTGTCTATGCACACTCTACCACCACATTCTCGTAGTCTAATTCTTGCCACGATATTTCTTCTTCTAATCTTTTCACCATTGATAAATAGATGCCTCTACCCCATCGTTTATATCTAGTTGGATACCCCTTCTCAACAGTCATTTACCAGCACTTGTTTAGTGAACATTTATTTACAATTTAACTTGTTATGGTTTCAGATTCATTATTGTTAAATATAGCCGCATTTGTTTCCGAAATTGCAGAAGAAAAAGACGAAAAAGAAGTCATAATGTTCGAAAAGGGAAGTTTTGGGTTAAATTTATTATCGTTTCTCTTAAAGAAAACCCAAAATTTTATACGAAAATTAATTGAAATTCAACTTAGACGAGACTTTATGTGTCAGATCCTGCGGCAACCACTAGCAATCGATTAAGGGTAACAGTGTATATAGTCGTATTTTGTGGAAAACTATTAATACAGTACAATAGAAGAAGGTAGAATTGTTTCCTTTACCTTTTTCCTAGTTGTAATGTCGTAAAACTTGTGGAAGAATTGAATTTTCTATGAATTATTTGATAGTTAATTGAAAAAATCGCAACGAAAATTTATGCTCAAGAAAATCGATTATTTTTCTGAGCATTAAAATTCTACTGTGATTTAGTTTAATAAGTCAATTAGTTTTTGATTTAGTGTCGATTAACTAAATCAATCTGAGAGCAATTTTCAAATATAAAATACAAATACTATGACGGTAAAAAAAAAATTAAAAAAAAAGGAAAAGTAAAATCAGCGCGAACGATTTTCAAATAAGTGCTCATAGTTTTTGATAAATCTTGTCCTAAGCAAACATAATATAAAAGTAGAATAGAATATTCCTTTTAACTATGACAGAGGGTCGAATGAAGATGGCTTTACAAATATCGTTGAAAAGTTGACCAATTTTTACAGATATATTGGCTTTTGATGGAATTAGTTCGCTTTGGCATCAATACATCAACGGAGCCGTAGTAATGCTGGAAGACTTTAACTGAAATCACCTTCATAGAGACGATTACACTCCTTTGGATGTTATCGACAATGCCAATCTGTGGTCCCAAGGTGAATATAGGAGGTAGGGAAATTACAAGAGAGGCTTAAGGCATACATTATTTCGATGGTTTATCTGGTAGAGTATCAATGGACATTTACTCCTCTATTATGTGGCATGCTGTTGTTCGTAGTGTTTAAAAGGAATAGTTGTACATCCAGAAAAAAAGAAAATTGCGTTTTTATTAAAACAACCTATAAAAAAGGGTAATACAAATTTTTTATCCGTTATAAAAGAGTCCATAATAATTGGATATTGTAAGTGCTGTAGTCAAATTACAGAGTCTTTGGATAGGTAAATTTTAAAAGTTATTAATTTTTCTTACTCTAAAAGCGTATTGTTGTGGTAAATTTTAATTATATTTGGATAATAGATAAATTTTTAAAAATCATATAAATTTTTTTTAAAGACAACATAAAAAATCTTTTTTCCAACGTTCTACCCGTTCATACATTCAGCAGATTTATCGTTAGTTGTTAAAAAAATTTTATTATATTTTTTCTTTTTTTTTTGTTAAAATATTTACATTATCTTTTCTGAAGTACACATTCTATAATATTAAACATTTAATCATCAGAAACTATTAAAAAGTATCCTACAAACTTACATACTACTTGCTGCTATGATAAGGATGCGCGTCCTTCAATGATTAATGCATGCACACGTTAAAAAACACGAATAGCATCTACTTCTATTCGGGAATTAAAAAAAAAAATAATGTGTTTTATAAAATATTCTATAGCCAAAGATCTCTTCCTACTTGTTGCCCGCCAATCCCATCCGTTCGTATAGAAGGATATATTCCCTTTTAAAGGAATATTTCACAACACAATATAATAAAGAAAATTTTGTATAAAAATAAATACATAAATAGGAATACTCATACATATCAGTGTATATTCGGGCACCCACAAACGGAAACCATACAAAGCCATTAGTATCATCTTTCATGGTAGAAATTTCCCATTAAAAAATTACAGGGGAGCACTTGTCGTATGTGAATGGAAGCGATACAATTTCCTTGCCTTCACATCGCTTAATGTGGAACTCCATTCGAAAATTTACGGATGCCAAAACACATATAGGTGTGCATCTATATCAAAAGACATATATCATGCTGATAAGACATATACACATACATGAACGAACTTACAAGGATACCAAAACACACCCATATGAATGAATGAATAAGTTTGGTTTTTTCTTCTTCTTTCCCAACCATTATTGAGTATGGTGAAATTTAGGTCAATCTGTGTGTGACCTTGATTCTTATTTACCTTACTTTCTATTCTGTATGCAAATACTCACACCCATACCTGCCCTCTCATCAACATCTTCTGCAAGGACGAATAAAGACGAGAACTAAACAAAAACAACGAAAGACTAATGCAGACGGAATCTTATAGGAAAGAATAGAAATACATATGTTGATATAGGAATGGATACGTGCCATTTGGGGGAGGGTAGGTGTCGAATTTTGTTGGTTTTTTCTTCTTCCAAAGGTTATTGCTGCTTTTGGTGGGATGGTAAATTTGCGTTGCATTGTCGATCTTTAAAGTGTTCGTTCTCATGTTATGATATGCTTTTATCCTGCTAATGGCTCCAAAAGAAACATAATCTTGACAGTTTTGCTTTCTAACAGGTTGAATACAGTTTTCATTGTGCGTTCCCATAGCTTTCGAAAGTATTTATTGTCAGATCGCTCACATGAATAACTTTCAATATTTTTTCGAGTAATTTTCATTTTATCTGCGCAAAAATACTAAATGGTTGGTGGCTGTTTTGGTCCTATTTGGAAAAGGGTGCAAGTCATTTGGTATATTTTTACAATGTAGAAAATTACCTTCAATGTTTTTGGCTAATACAATGTACCAGGATAAGTAATTACTTTTGGGGTTAGAGGAGCCCAAGTGAAAATTACAGATTTGAATATATTGAACAAAAGCACAGGAGAAATAAAACATGATTCATTCCTTAGTCGTCATCATGGCAGAAGGGAAATAGGCATTTTTTTTGTATTGTATACGTATAATATAATCAGTCATCGTTGGAAAGTAATTGGATTCATTTCAATTATTTCGAATGACACATAGAAGTAATTTTGCGTACGAATTTTCTGACACGTGTGCATGTGGGGAGACCAGTCGGAATTCGGTTGTACGATTTTGTGTGAACAAGTGTGCGTACGTTACAATACTCTGATCCGCTCCTTACTGGACAAATACTCGCACTTTAAACACCTTCGATAATACAGAGATTCACAGTCTAGATCAGGCCTAAAATCGAAATGAAAAATTTATGTACACGACAAATGGACCTTTCCATAAATAGAAAAGCATAAAAGCTCAGATATTAGTAACAGTGTAGGTATTTAGGTTGAGTAACTGCGCTCTGTACATATGAGCATACAAAACATGATTACGTGTTAAAAATAATCCGACCTTTTACAAATATACTCAAAACTTTTTAAATAGACGATTACCTATTATTGGAAACTATATATTTTCGAATATTTGAATTCTGGCTGAAAACATTTTCGATCTTATTTCGGTAGCTTTTATGTACTCAAAAACCTGGGTTAAGCCAATATATCTAAAATGGGGAACAATAAAGGTTCATCTCGATTTTATTTTCTATAATGTACTTCCATTCCTAGAAATATATTTCAACATGAGATGAAAATACTAAATAAACAAATACGAATATCTTTAGAGTTTATTTATATATTTGAAGCAAAAATAATAATAAAAAAAAACAGTTTATCGTTTACATAATAAAATTAATTATTTTTAGCTGTTAATAATTTACACGAGAGTATCTATCGCCCTTAACGAGTACCATTGAGAATTTCACCTTCATTTACAATACATCCCTGAGAAAGATAATTTATTTTATTTTTATATGACAACAGAATGTCACGTCTACTTTGGAATGTTATAACTCAAAATCCAAGTGACATTTTTATACCCATGGCGAATAGAAAGGCTACAGACGATATTATGTACTTTAGAATAGAATCAATATGACACAGAATATAATAATTGTTTTATGTAAGTAAGCTTTAATTAATTATACTGATTGTAGGTGCGTGCGTATAACCTTTTATTAAATATATAATATATTTTGCAGTCACATGTTCATATAATCTTATAAAGTAGTGCGTATTCGTTTTTTTTTTGTTCGCAGGAGCTCTACAATGGAGAGAATGCCGCTCGAAAGGAAATTTTTAGTTTGCTGTAATTCGCTGAAAATGTGTGGAATAGTTAGTATTGTAGAACGCCACAGGATTGGCAGATAGGACAAGTGTTATTTCCAAAGAGAAAGTTATGGGTGCGAGTAGTATGCTCTATCCAAATTCTGAGCAGTTTTCGTTCCCATAATTTCGGTGAAGGTGTTAAGCAGTTTTCGTTCCCATAATTTGTTGTTAGTCCAGTCTGTATGTCTACTTATGGCTGAGGATATTGTTTATCATTCTGTTATCAGGCAAGGCATATTAGGGATACTATTACATTTCCTCTTCACCCACTCATTTTAAGCTTTTGATTTTGTGTAACATTTCCAGCTACTAGTCTGAATATTTATGAATTTCCATTATTTCACAAAGTTACTTATAATAGAAGTGGCAGATAAGTAATGAGGTTGATTTTCGTTTTGCAACAATTTTTCTTAATACATCAATGTTATCTTCTTTAAAATAGTCCTTTAAGCATGTTTTAAAAAAGATAAAAATGTTTTATTAAGAAAAATTATTGGCAAGGATACTATCAACATCAACAAAATGGGTCTTTTCAAGTGATTTGTGATGTTGGACAATAATTAAAAGTTTAGCCGACCCACAGGTATTTCTTTTTCTAACAAAACTTCGTTGATGGAGATGGACATGTGACAGAAGTGCTATAATGGTGGATTATCCAAGTGTCTGTAATACCCAATTTGACTTGAAGTACTCATTTTCTAAGCGTTTTAAAGGCTATAGCTTAGATTACACCGTACGTCGAAGTGGATAATGTTTTTGCATAGCCACGCACATTTTTTCTCTTGCCAATAATTAAGAACTCTGCTTGCTCATAGAAATATAATATAAGACATCGTTTCTGTTTCTCGTTGCAAGGTCACCACTCTTGCGTCTTTTATTTTGACATTTGATAGTTCCCATAATTACTTTTGTTTAAATTATTACTTTCATATTTATTGTTTAAAATATAAATTTATCTTAATATACCAGAGGTATGACCTTAAATCCGCTGTTTGGTCATAGATGGCGTGAGTGAGCGTATTAAGCTACCATGGGCACGCCATACTTCTTTTTTATGAGTTTGACATCTGGCAACATTAATCAGTGCACATTGTCAGCAATTTCGTACAACAACATATATTTTTCCTTTGGTAATCATATCTAGTTTTGTGGCAGAAAAAGAGCATATGCAGGAAGCTCTGCTTTTCTGCTTCAATTTGAAGAAATCGGCTGCCGAATCGCATCGAATGCTTATGGATGCCTATGGTGACAGTGCTTTATTGGAAACAACGTGCCGAGATTGGCTCCGTCGGTTCAAAGACGGCAATTTTGAATTGTGGGACAAGAAGACTAAAAATCGGCCTAGGAAGATTAAGGACCATCAATTGCAGCACTAAAAAATGCTCGCGAAGCAATTAGGTGCTACTCAACCAGACATTTCCATGCGTCTGCGTGCCATGGGGAAGATTGAAAAGATCGGAAAATGGGTGCTGCATGAATTGAACGATAGGCAGATGAAGCGACGCCAAAACACACGCGAAATCTTGCTCGCCAGACAAAAAAGAAAGTTGTTCCTGCATCGGATTGTGACAAGCGATGAAAAGTGGATATATTTCGAGAATCCTGAACGGAAGAAATCGTGGGTTGATCCCGGCCAACCATCAACATCTTCCCCAAGACCAAATCGCTTCGGACGGAAGACCGTTTGGTGGGATCATCAGGGTTTCGTCTATTTGGTATTGAAACCTGGTGAAACTGTCAATGACCACCGTTACCACCAACAATTGATCAAATTGCACCATCCTCTGCGTGAAAAAAGGACGGATTATCAACAAAGACATGACAAGCTGATTTTCCGCCACGACAACATACCATAGCACACGTCAAAAATGTAGCTCAGTAGCACTTCGATTCTTACGAAGACGTCCGAAAATGGCTTGATGAATGGTTTGCGTCGAAAGAGAAGGAATTTATTTGTCTTGGTGTCCACAAATTGCCCGAGAAATGCGAAAAATGTGTAGCTAGCAAGGGCAGGTACTTTGAGTAAATTAGTTTTTGCTTTCTATGAAAAGAACATGTGTTTTTTTACTAAAAAACAGCGGATTTAAGCTAATACACCTGGTATGCAAACTGAAGACTTCTTTATGAAAATTAAAAAAAGTGGCAAAAACTAGTTTAGTATCTAATAGAAAAAAATAAAACTTATAAATAAAAAGTAAAAAAATGTAAATTTGAAATATGAAATAATAATGTTAAAATTAATATTGACTTAAATATTAAATAAAATCAAATGTTTTTATATTACTAAAATAAATTAACAAATACAAAGAATCAAAATTAATAAATAAATATAAAAAACATCATTCATAATACAAAGTAAATAAAATTAGAACAGCAGCGACCAACCAGAGAGCTCACCAATAAGAAATGTTGAAATTTCTTTTTGCTCCTCTAAATTGCGCGTATGTCGTAATTAATTATTATGTAATTAATTATTTAATCGTAATTATTTACGTTAAATTTTGATTGCGGCGAATCTGCACAATCCCATTCACGCGTAAAGTGCGTGCATGCTCATATACTACACTATTAGTCGTGCAAAAAAGGGGATATTTCACCTTAAGATCGTCTATTTGGCGCACGATGTACGTGTTATCTAATCCTATCACATTTCTTTGAATGTTTCTAAATAGTTCTACATTTTCATCAGTTTTCGGTATTGAAGGCGTCCCTGAGCGAAGTTCATTTTCCTATTATTTCTCGGATCTCCAAAAATGCTTTTAATAAGGAATATTCCCGATAGTCTAATTTAGTAGGTCAAACTCGTGAATTTATCAAACTTAGCATACAATATAATGGTTCTTATTAATTTTCTTCCAAATCTCATTTTAAAGGACTATTTGACAATTATTCGGAAGAGTAATATTAGTGCAATATTTGCTCAAAATTATTTTTTCATTTTACACTTTTCAGATCAATTTTGTTTATTTTGTTTATGTACCGAAAGCTACATTTTAGTACGTAAACTGATTCATAACAAAGACTTCGAGGATATACCTTAAAAAAATTAGTGCATCCGTTAATAATTAGTAGCTCATTAAATCATTTCAACTAATGATGATTATTTAAACGACTTTAAACTTCACCATGAAGCCATACTTCCACAGCTAAGAAAATGTTGACCTACCAATAATAATTCAGGTTTAAAGAAAGATTTATTAAGAAAAACTTTATATAAAAAACCACTGAATATAAAATAAGCCATCCAATAAAATAGGAACAGAGAGTAAAATTCTTTTTATTGAGTTCTTCGTCATAGAATAGTCGAGTTCCTTACACTTAATTAGACATAAGTTCGGCTGAAAAGTTTATAAGGTTGACCTCTTGCAAAAATCTACTTAATTATCACAAAGCACCATCCTTCAAAATTTGACAGCAATCGGTCGATTGGTTCGTGAGATATAGCATTTTGAGTGAAGCAACTTTTGTTATTGAAAAAAAAATGGATAAAGACGAATTTCGTGTATTGATAAAGCATTGCTTTTTGATGAACAAAAATACAGTGGAAACCAAAGCATGGTTTGACAAACGTTATCCGGACTCTGCTCCAGCTATTTCAACTGTGGAATATTGGTTTCGTCAATTTCGAACTGGTCGTACGAGCACAGTTGATGCAGAACGCAGTGGACCCCCAAAAGAGGTGGTTACGACAGAAAACATCAAAAAAATCCACAAAATAATTTTAAATGACCGTAAAGTGAAGTTGAGCGAGATAGCTGAGACTCTGAAGATATCGAAAGAGCGTGTTGGACATATCGTGCATGAATATTTGGGCATGCGAAAGCTGTGTGCAAAGTGGGTGCCGCGTGAGCTCACTGTGGACCAAAAACAACAACGTGTTGATGATTCTGAGCAGTGTTTGGAGCTGTTCAAGCGCAATAAACCCGAATTTTTGCGTCGATATTTGACAATGGATGAAACATGGCTCCGTCACTACACTCCAGAGTCCAATCGGCAGTCGGCAGATTGGAGAGCGAGCGACGAATCGAATCCAAAACGTGGAAAGACGCAACAGTCGGCTGGCAAGGTGATGGCGTCTGTATTTTGGGATGCGCATGGTATAATATTCATTGACTATCTCCAGAAGAGACAGACGATCAACAGCGACTATTATATAGCGTTATTGGATCGTTTGAAGAAAGAAATCGCTAAGAAACGGCCTCATTTGAAGAAGAAAAAAGTGTTGTTTCACCAAGACAATGCACCGTGTCACAAGTCGATGAAAACGATGGTCAAACTCAATGAATTGGGCTACAAATTGCTGCCCCATCCACCGTATTCTGCAGATCTGGCCCCCAGCGACTTTTCCCTGTTTGCAGACCTCAAGAGAATGCTCGCTGGCAAGAAATTTAAGACCGATGATGAAGTGATTGCCGAAACTGAGGCCTATTTTGAGGCAAAACCGAAAGAGTACTATAAAAATGGTATCGAAAAGTTGGAAGATCGCTATAATCGCTGTATCGCCGTCGAAGGCAAATATGTTGAATAATAAAAATGAATTTTGCAAAAAAATATATTTTTACTGTGTAACCTTATAAACTTTTCAGCCGAGAAAAGTTAGGCATACTAGAGGGTCAATATTTTCCAGTCATGTTTAATTCGTCTTAGCAAAACCTGGTATTTGAAAGAGCCAAACTACCATTTAAAATGTGATCAAAAAGAAATTTTTATTATTGATCTTATCAATTAGAGTTCGCCAAATTTATTTGTTGGCAGGCTCTTCCCTTCAATTTTAGAAACAGCGGATGTTTAGGTATTACTCGTCATATCCTTTCCATATGCAGAACTTTAAAAAACGATTAAGTTAATAAATTAAATTTATCTAAATCTTCACAAAAAAATTAATAATTTTATAGCAAAATCACAATTTACTAATTAAAATTTCCTCATACTTTGTCTATTATTATTTTTTAATCAAATTATCCCTGACTATTCTTTCCAAAAATAATTGAGAACATTTCAAAAAAAAAAACGACAGTCACCGATTGGTTAGTACAATTTACAAAGTTTTGTATGGTTTAGAAATACAGCTTCGTACAACTACTTTGAAAATGGAAAAAAATAGTATTATTATAAATTAATCGTTAAGCTTTTAATGTTTTTCCGATAGTATTATAATGGATTATGCTATTAGTTATTAGGGATGCATGGACATAATATCATTAAGTTTATTTTGGCTCCAGCAAATGCATTCGGTTTTATATCCTTTTATCAATAGTATTGCCGACAGTATGCATTAAAATCCAACATAATGGAAATATGGACTAGATTTATGCTAAGCCAAAGTTTAGTAATTTGAATATAAACAAAATTTATACCAGAGGACGAAAGCGTGAAAAAATATTACTCAATTTATGGGATGCATAAAATTTTATAAATTCTCTTGTGTTGAAACTTTACACGAGAAATTAAAATTTGTTCTTAAATTAATACATATGTATAAGAATATCCATCTACGATAACATAAGAATATTTGTAGTTGAAAAGTGGAAAAGTTTTAAGTTCACAACAACAAAATTTTCGTTTTTACCTCGTATGTTATTAGCACAGTTTACCCCCCCACTTTTAATAACACCTACACAATAAAAGATTTTTGTATACTTTTAAAATTATTAAATAATAAATAAGAATTTTAATTTAACATAAAATCCCTAATGATATTAGCTTACATAATTAAAATTTTATTCATATCAAATATTTACAAAATTGAACGTAAATTCAGGATGGCGAAAAAACTGAAGGGATTAAAAAAGTCATAACTTATTCGTTTTTAATTTCTTTTGTAGGCTAAATAAAAACCCATAGAGATTAAAATGCATAGGTATGATGTCCAGCAATAAGTAAAATTCATTGCGTTTTTTTATTTCAGTAAAATATCTTTAATTGAAACTCAGAGAAAATTTGGGTAACATTTTCATATCAGAGTATCTCCGAGCGATAATATGATTCGGAAACTAATCTCCCTGTTTCAAAGAACTGGATCAGTTGATGATCTTTTAAGAAGAGCAACGTTGTGGCGGAAGCTTGTTGGACGAATGTCTTTGAGGATCCATCTGCATCTACCAGTCGGCGCTCTCCTCAACAAAGAATCGCCAGAAAATCGCATAAGAAGCTTCGGTAATTGATTAATTAAAAAATATGGGCAAGTCAGTTAAACATTATTTTGTTTTATTTGTTTGAAAAAAAAAATACATTAAATTTTGTAGCTAAAATAAAATACGTTTTAATAAAGATTTTTCCGGTCTTGTCTCGTGCGGCAGCTTCCATTGGTATGATTAAGCTTTGGTTTCCACGTCATAACTATAAACCCATGATTTGTCACCAGTTATGACCCTTTAGAGCAAATTGGGGTCGTCGCGGACAGAGTGCAACAGCTCCTTAGCAATATTAATGTGATGCTGTTTTTGGTCGAAAACGGGCAAAAATTGAAGAAGAGCCAAAACACGTGCAAGCAAAGCACGTTTTTTTGTCTTGTCATCGATTTTTGAAGGCATAAGTGAGAGACATGAGTACCAACATAACGCTACAAAAAATCGAAAATCGAATATACATAACCCGCGGAAATTCGTGCATGATTTTGTTTATTTAATCACCTTAAAAATGGTTATTATAAACTTGGTAATCTTGAAAACAGTTACTTTAAACTTTTCATGACTTTTTATTACGGAATTCTGTAAAAAATATTTTGCATTCTGCATGAGGATGAATAACTCCAAAAATTGAAACATGGCGCAATATAACAATCATACGGTGTCAATATATCTAAAATTTGGTTGCACAAATGCCTTGACTTTGAAGAAGCAACAGCGTCAATAAGAATGACAAAGACGCATTAGGATTACCGAATCGAAGAACCAAGACGCAAATCCGGAACTCTACTAGTGACTGTAACAGTTTTTATCCAAATCACATTCAACATTTTGTTAAAAGATATAATTTATTAAATTTCAAAATTTTAAACGAATTTACTTAAGGTTATTCAAAAAAAAAATACAATATTTTCACTAAAAAGAGTTTGAACTTTTTTGCCAACAATACAATCTATTGGGTGTAAGGGAAAGTTTTGTCGTTTTTTTTCTAAAGAAAAAACTAATTTTTTTTTCACTTTTTATTCAAAATTTATACCAAAATATAATTTCCTTTATTAGTTACAACTGTCTGCCAGCGTTCTGGCAGTTTATCCAACTTCCTGGAAAAGACAGTGCTTTATCGGAAACAACGTGCCGATATTGGTTTCGTCAGTTCAAAGACGGCAATTTTGACTTGTTGGACAAAAAGCGTGAAAATCGGCCGAGGAAGGTTGAGGACCATCAATTGCAGGCTGTTTTGGACGAAGACGATACCCAATCGCAAAAAGTGCTCCCGGACCAATTGGGTGTTACTCAACCAGCCATTTCCATGCGTCTGTGTGCCATGTGGAAGATTGAAAAGATCGGAAAATGGGTACCACATGAATTGAATCTGATAGGCAGATGGAGCGACGCCAAAACAGATGCGAAATCTTGCTCGCCAGACAAAAAAGAAAGTTGTTGCTGCATTGGATTGTGATAGGCGATGAAAAGTGGATATATTTCGAGAATCCTAAACGCAAGAAATCGTGGGTTGATCCCGGCCAACCATCAACATCTTCCCCAAGACCAAATCGCTTCGGACGGAAGACGATGCTGTGCGTTTGGTGGGATCATCAGGGTATCGTGTACTATGAGATGTTGAAACCTGGTGAAACTGTCAATGACCACCATCACCACCAACAACTGATCAAATTGAACCGTGCTCTGCATGAAAAAACTACGGATTATTAACAAAAACATGACAAGCTAATTTTCCTCCACGACAACGCACCATCGCACACGTCAAGAATGGTCCGAAACTACTTGGAGACAATCAACTGGAAAGTGCTACCCCACCCCGCTTATTCACCAGACCTGGCTCCTTCCGACTACCACCTGTTTTCGTCGATGGGCCACGCGCTCGCTGAGCAGCACTTCGATTCTTACGAAGACGTCCGAAAATGGCTTGATGAGGGGTTTGCCTCGAAAGAGCAGGCATTTTTTTTGGCGTGGTATCCACAAATGGCCGGAGAGATGGGAATAATGTGTAGCTAGCGAGGGCAAGTACTTTGAATAAATTTGTTTTTGATTTCTAAGCGGATTTAAGCTTATGCACCTGGTAAATTTAAGTAAAGATACATAAAAATAGATATTTTGTTAATGATCAGAATAAGAGTTTTGTTACTTCGAACAAGATATGTACTTCGAACAAGATATCCACAAGGTCAAAAGGATTAGATTAGAATCACTGTTAGAGAGTAGATTGTATTTGAATTTCTAAAACAATTTTCACTTATACTTTCGAGTAAATAATCTATTTTTGATTTTTGATTCAATACGGTTTTTTATAAATTCAGGTCTCGTGCAAATAACATGTGCACATAATCGTACAAATGAGTAATAATGTATGTACATATAAATTTTATACACGGTGATTGTTTTGTGTATTGATAAAGTTTATGCCAAAGACGAAAAGGTCTTCATTCAAATAACATAAATTGTAGCCAGTTGAATGGGGATGACTCTATTTGGAGCATAATTCATCTTGGCACTATTATACTGTAAGGAAAAAGGAAATTTCTGATCTTAGATTGTGCTCGTATTTGTCCTCTTAAGTGTGCCTTTGTTTCGGCACGCTTCATTTCACAATAAAACAACAAACAGGTGAACTGAATGTATCATTTTCGTCTGACTTCATTGAGTTCATTGCTATTGTTATGAGAAATTTCGTAAATTGTCTTTAAGTAAACACATTACCATTCATCAGTGCCCAGATTTATCATCAAAGAAAGAGAACTTTCATAATAGACGAACGAGAAACTTTCATTTTTCGAAAAAGTTCACAAAAACTTTTAAACAAATTGAATATGCTCTTTGAATTGTTTTCCTTTTTCTTTTATTTACATTTAAAGTTTGTCGAATTTTTAACTAAAAATAAAAGTTTAAGTTTAAGCTCAGCGTGTATTTTTTTTTGCTTTCGTTTTTCCTTTTTTTATGTTGGTTTTTAATTTTATTTCGCTGTTATTGTGATAAAGTAAAAATAATAACAATAATATAAGGGATGATATAAATTTGATCAAAAATTCCCTTAAATTCAATAATATAGATAAGTTTTTTTTTTACGGAAAATGGAATAGTAAATTTTATTTTTAAAATTGAAAATGGTACATTAAAATAATATGGGCAATAGTAAATTTCGAGAAAAAACTTTGGATTTTTTAAAATTACTTTAAAGAAAAAAGCCATAAAAACTTTAATTAGATTTTTTTTGAAGAATATGCTCTTTGTTACTATTTATTAATGTATAGTTTATGTAAATTTTCTATTAATAAATTACTAATTGAATAAAATTAAATTTTTGATTATTTCTTTAAGTAAACATTTAAGGAAAAAAAACAAGTAATGGTTAAAGAATTAACACTTTCATAACAAAAAATAACGTAGCATAATTTATAAATTGTCTATTATTCATAATATTAAAATATTGTAGTAAATATTATAAATAAGGCCATTATTTATGAAAGAGCATCAACACTGTCTGAGTTTCGCTTAAACTCGAGAACGAATTTTTTTTCTAGGTTCTCAATTTCTATTTTTTGAACTGAATTCAGAAAAATACCTTCTCTTCTATTATTTATAACGATTCTATTTGTATGTACATCTGTTAAAATGTTCTATGCTAAAATGCTTTTTACCGTAAACCTAGTTGATACAATTCACCTTGAATTCTATAAAATCTAAAAAGCTATCTAATATTTTCAGATTCGTTACCATTAATCTTCAAAATCAAATTACAATAATTTATTGTCTACAGTCTATGGCTTATGTTAGATGGTTTCATAAAAACAAAAACAAAAATTAAAACAATTTCAAGAACATTAAAGAATAATATTTTATAAAAGAATCCAATAAATTACCATACCGTTGTTTAAAGATACTTAAAAAAGTTTTTTATTATCTGCGAAACTAAAATAATTGCGATAAAGGCAAACAAAATATGGTTATTGATTGGTGGGGTAGGCGATTCTCTATAGTCATTTACGTTCCACATAGTCGATACAAACGTCACTCATTATTGCAGGTTCATACCACAGTTAGGTTTGTGGGGTGTGTATTAGTTAAATTGTTTAGAATTGTTCTTGTTATAGCCAAGGCATAAACCCCACTCCATGGGATATATTTTGACCGATCGGATTTGTTCGATTTATTGCAATTTTTAAATTTTATTCCCTTTTTTTATATCTGAGAATAAGATATCATAATAAAGAACAATAAATAATTTTTTAAATATATTTCTTTTCTTAAACGTATTAGTTATGTCTTAAAAATACAGATATTGAAGTAAAAATTATAAGATTTTTTTTAATTTGAACAACATTTGCATTCAACTATATTGTTAGTGTTTTTTAATCTTAGTGAATAATTATATAATATTTTAGCTTAAATATCCCAAAGAGATAACTAACAATTAACAAATAAGCTTAGAATAATTTTTTAAATTATTATAATATTATTATATTAAATTTATAATAGTTAATTTAAATATTTGTTTCTTGTATAAGTTTTAATTATATTCAATTGACTGAAGTTGAGTTTTTTTATAAATTCAAAAAAAAATTGTCTATTATTAAACTTTTTCATAAAAGTTACATAACTTGAGTATCATTTAAATTTTTCGAATTTGGTATCAATTTAATGAAAATCACAATCAATTTTAATAATTTTAATTATCAATTTTATAATAGACAATTTTTTGTAGGATAATATTTAGGAATTTTTAAAATCAGTTTTATAATATCAGATTTATTTCGATTAGATTGGACTCATTAGTAAATTTTGAAGAAAAACACTTTCAATATGACAATTATTAAAATATTATTAACTGAGATCAAAGCATTTTCGATTTATCATTGAATTAAAATTATTTTGTTATAATTTGTAAATTGCTATTTGAATTAATTAATTATTAATAGTTAGTAAGCAGTTGTTTAGTGGAATTTGTTACAATAGCAAAGCACGCTTTTATATAAATTGATTGTAAAAGTTGCGGTGCAAAGGTAAATATGACTATGAACTCCCCCCCATCAATATTCTTCCTATTATAATATTATTTATATCAATTAAACATGTGTTTTATGGACCACAGTCAAATGGCACAGGTAAATACAGGTAGGGGAATCAAGTACACATCGATAGTCGTTTCTACGTAACAAATATGGATGGAAGGCATCTAAAGGAATTTTCCACTTGGTGGATAATAAATTGTAGAAGTCGCGGATAGATTATGGCAAGCTGACAGTTTATAGAATATCAAAGAAATGAATATTCACCGTTAGAGTCAACTACCCGAAAAATTCGAATCCATTCCGTATCCGCGAATCCTTAGGATCAGTGGCCCGGAAAATATGAATTAACCAAAAGAGACATTGTTGATATACAAATTTAGAAATTGATCCATCCTATTTACCATCGTTTATTATCGAATGTCCTCGCATATGTTTATTCGTATAAGATACAAGAATATATGATGACACTACATTAAACAATTTCAATAAATACGAAAATAAAAATTTAGTCTTTTTTTTTAGAATGAAGCGGTCTTCTGTAGGCTGTTTTTTTCTTCTACAAAATAATCCATCAGACAACAAAATCTCGAAATTCAATAAAGACGAATCTCTTTTAATGTATTTATACGAGTTGAACTACTTATATATGTACATTTGTTTTTATTCGTTCGTTTTTATTAATCCTACCTATACAAAGAGAATATGTGAAGAAATATAGTTGAACAAATCACATACTCGAACGGCCGAGTACATATTGATGAAGGATTCAATAGAAGAACGGAGACATTCAGAGAAATGCTAGTAGTCAGCAAAAATAACACCTATGGCAGTTTCTTGCCACAAATTGTCTTCACATTCAACACACAGTTTGTTGGGTTGTAGGTGACGATCGTACGCTGACTCTAAGAGGATGATGCTGTTGAATGTTGGATTCTATTCGCTAGTTGATTGCTTTCAGAAAATCCAAACAAGAAAAGCAAAGAAAAATGGCCACGCAATCGGGAGGAGAATAATTCTTGATAGAAACAAATGGGACTCAGGTTTATTGCTTTTACAAACATAAATTTTAATTTTTCACAATATAAGGTGAATGTCGATATTCCCTTTACAGCTCCAATAGATGTTGTTCTTACAGGTGCACCTGTGGAATGTTTAAACTTTGAACAGATCGTTTGGAATAGTGGAGTATAAGCGGGTATACACGAGGGATTATATAAATTCACTGCTTGTAATTCTACTCCTACTATTCCCATTATGACTAGTACTACTACTACTACTACTAATACTACTACTACAACTAACATTTATGTGGTCTATTGCAAAATGCGAGGATTTTGGCATGGTTTGCATTTTTTGTTTGTATTTATTGGGAAAATAGGTGGTAACATGAATTTTAATTTCAGCAGCAGGAGACAAGCAATAGCGTATGAAAACATCGAAAGTTGGGTGCCATCCTCCTTTGGTATCCTTGTACGAGGACATGTTGCATAGGCAAAGTGATGTTCACAGATCCGAATAGCTACCGTCCCTCCTCTTTCCATTTTGGTTAAATAAATCTGTCGATGAATCACTGCGGCCTTGTGATATGACTTTGCCATTCAGATTGTCTGTATTTAATATGAAAGTTCAAAATAAAAAATGATAATAATTTTTTCCCTGACATTTCAAGTTTCATTATTATTTATTGCGCTCCTGATCCGGGATTCCATACCAAATAGAAAATTGTGTTTATTTTATTTAAAAATTATTTCGTATGATTATATTAGAAAGTTTTTTATTTTCATCAAAACTCTAAAAGGAAGGTTTGGTTGAAATTTATTCATTTTTATGATGTTTTTTTTTGTTGTTGGTTTTTTTACGGCTTTTCTTGAGGAGAGGATACCTGAACATTGTCGGTTTTACGGCCGTACTTAGAGAATACCTGAACATTGTCGTGGCATGCTGCTCGTTAGCATTGTCGATATTTGAGGGAACGCAAATTGTTTTAACTAAACAATAGTCATGCCTGGCTGACAAAAAAAAATCGTTAATTTCTGCAAAAGAGGGGAAAAAATTAGTAAAGAAATAAAAAATAAAAATTACATCTAGAGCGAAAAGAAATAAGGAATGTTGACAGTATAAAATTTTAGAATCCGTAATTCACCGATCTGCTCTATATTGAACATACCTCCAAAATTACGACTACCTTCCTTATATAAAGAAATAAGGAATGGGCTCAGTATAAAAATTCACCTCTCCCTTTATCTCTTTTAACACTTTCCGCATACGCGATGTACCTAAGTATTGTAGAACTTAAATTACACCGTGCGCCTAACAAACGATATAAATGTCAAATTTCCCCCTTTTTACGCGTGGGATAGTGTAATTAATACGTGACCACTCTCACGTACTTTGCTCGTAGATGGGATCGCCACAAACAAAGTTCGTGCATTTGATGATCAGTCTAATCATAGTGTAATAGCTTGAATGAAAATCTGCAATAATAATTAATTACGACATACGCCCAATTTAGGCGAGCAGAAAAGAATTTCCACACGTCCAAATTCCTTTTTACTCGCGTGGTCGATTGCGGACTTTTTTTTAAATTTATTTCCATTTATTTATTTATTTTGACTATTTGAATTCGTTTATTTATTTTAGTAAATTTGCTGTATATTTTTTTAACATTTCCATATTCATTTCAACAATAATATTTCATGTAGCACTGGCACTGTCATTTTATTAAACATATTTATAAGTTTATACGCGAACGATTTTTCGCTTTATATTCCGGTATTTTCTTTAAATTGGTCATTCACTTTACATACGTTAAAATAACTTTATATTTTAAATATAAAATAATTGAATAAAATTTATCATAAATAAAATAAATACGAATGTATAGGTTCGCCAAATTTTACCTTCTAACATACGAGGTCAGTTCAAAACGTATCGCTAATTTTGAATTTCCGCAGCTTAGATATATTCGATTTTCGATTTTTGTGGCATTATGTTGGTACTCATGTCTCTAACTTATACCGACAAGTTCGGCCATTTTGAATGTTCAGTTAATTTTTGACAGCTGTTTTGCTTGCACGTGTTTTGGCTCGTCTTCGATTTTTGCTCAATTTTGACCAAAAACGGCATCGCATTAATATTGCCAAGGAGCTATTGGACTCTTTCCGGGAAGACCCAAATTTGCTCCAGAGGGTCATAACAGATGACGAATCATGGGTTTATAGTTATGACGTAGAAACCAAAGCTCAATCATACCAATGGAAGCTGCCGCACTAGCCAAGACCGAAAAAAGCGCGCCAAGTTCGGTCGAATGTGAAGGTTTTGCTTACAGTTTTCTTCGATTGCAGGGGTGTAGTGCATAATAAGTTCTTGCCACAGGGTAGAACGGTCAATGAGAAATATTACCTTTAAGTTATGCGCAAGTTAGAAAAAAAATTGGCTTTTACATCATGATAAAGCCCCTGCTCACGCATCGTTGGTTGTGCGTGAATTTTTGGCTAAAAATAACACACTAATAATGCCGCAGCTACCGTAGTTCCCAGATCTGCCCCTCTGTGACTTTTTCTTTTTCCCAAAACTGAAGAGCTCCATGAAAGGACGATGCTACGCTACGATTGAGGAGATAAAGACGGCATCGAAGGAGGAGCTGCACAAGATCACAAAAAATTATTTTTTGAAGTACGTCGTGGATCGATAAAAAAGTTGGCACAAGTGTATAATATCTGGTAGGGATTACTTTGAAGAGGACAAATAGATATTCATGAATAAATAAATACAATAATTTCTGAAAAAACGCGATACTTCTTGAACATATCTCGTACATTCTTGCCACGGGAAAAATTTGCGACTATCGTGAACTCACACGATCAGTGTAATATGCCGGCGAACTTTTCGTAGAGTCAAACGATTTGACAGCGTACCCTTGGCGTTACTAGACGCACGGTGTAATCTAAGCTTAAGGATATTCAAAATTCCTTTAGTAGAAATGGTTTATGAAAAAATAAATTCGGCTCGGTAGCTTACCTCATTCTCAATACTATTCCTGTGGAATTCAACTCACCATTTCACATACTTTAAATGGACTATAAGGCTATTTGGCATTATAGCCGTGGTGCCCCAAAATAATATAGGACTCTTGTCTCAGGCACCTCGCATACATAAATTTTAGTATAATATAATAATTTTTATAATAGAATCTTTCTAAGTTTAATGAAAATTTTCTATATTAAGCGATCTTTGATAGAGTATTTGTGAATTATCAACGAATAATAAGAAAATTTCCCTTTGATTTATAAAAATTTTGAGGCAACCATTATAAGTAAAACCAAAATGGATTTAAAACGATTATTTCCTAATTTTCATAAATATTTTTAAGTTTCTCAAAATGGAATTTTTTAAAAATAAAATTATTTTTCTTCTAAATTATTATACTTTAAGAATTTCAACTTAAAAATTAAAGATACACAAAGATTCGAGTTAATATTTATAAAATCTTCATCGTACAGGAGAAGTTTATTGAATATTAATGAAATTGTTTTGTATTAAAATGTTCGTACTTTAAGGACTTTTGCGATGTTCATTTAAAAAAATCGCAAAAATCATATTGAAATTCGGAAAGATTTCCATCGAAATCTTTAAGAAAATGACGATCGATAATATCCAATTTCTAGTCGATAGCATTCAACGAGCATTGTGCACACTTCGGGAATAATAATGAATTCAATGGAAAAGGTTTATTCTTCTCGCAGGTTTCGTCAGAGCCATAAAAGGGATGAAATAATAACTTTTTGGTTAATGAAAAAATATCAAAGCCAAATGAGTGCGTGTATTCGCATAAACCCGAATTAGACTAAATTCAATTCGAATGTAAAACGCCCACGCGAATTACTGCATATGTTCGGTTAGCTTCGTTCGAATTTTACTTACGCCTTCACAACAAATTCAATCCGAATCGTTGTACCTAAAATAAGAGAGAATATTTCTGATTCAGGCAGACATCGAAGTGTCCTGACTATTCTGAAGTTTGTCGTACACGAAAGGCGAGATTGTTTGTCGTACACGAACGGTCGATGCCTGAAATAAAACGGAAAATTATTTATTCATTCATAAAATATGAAATTGGCTGCGTTGGAATAGCACCAGAAAAGATTGAATTGGATTTAGTCTTTTTGGTTGCCATCTGCTATTCCAATAAACCATCAAATGGGCTTCGTTTTCTTCTCAAATAAATTCTCTATATAAGATTTATTTAATTTAGAAGTAGTTTTTTTTTAGATACACTCTACTCTGTGCTGGTTTATATTAATATTCATATTATTTGGATTAGAAGTTTCAATCAAAATATTGAAGTAAAGATCTACTTTGTTGTCATAAATGCAGACAATATAGATGCAGCGTGTGTGATTGTCTCTAGGCCACATCCTCTCTTTACCCAATATATTTTATGCATGTTCTATATACCTCAATTACTCGCAAAGGAAGATGGAATTCTCAAATCAATAATACTGAATTTGGGTCAGTAGTAAATGTAAGGTTAAATTTTTTTTGTGTGCACCCTACTCAGTTGTTCTATAATCTGAATGCTGTACCAACTTCAGAAAAAAATTTTAACGATTTATTTTGTCGCGGGAGATTTAAATATCGAATTTCAGCAACTTTTTATAATTGTAACTAATTATAAAAAGAAATTTAATTTTATTGTATTGGGTTGTCCGGAATGTAATTTCATTTAATTACGAAATTACTTTCCGAACAAGCCAATAGTTTATTTATTCAAAATAAACGATTCTTTTAAAATCCTACTAAAGAGATAGAATAACCTTTTTTTTGATGAATATTGGCTTTCGAAGTGCTTTTCTACTCCAGGATCTTTTGCGCAAAACATTATTGTAGACAACATATTTCTCGTTCGCAGTGATGATACGATTCAAAAATGGATAATTTTTTTGGCGTTTGAGAAGCACATCACAAATGTCAATGCGACGGCACAGATGAGGAACCCATATTTCGAGCTTTGAGATAAAACCTGGGCATTTCAAATGATCATGATTCGATCAATTTAATTTCCCATCGATCTCACGAGTTGTTATTCGCCGGTTTGCATCAATTAATGCCTTTATTATGTCTTCATCAGCTTCAACTGGCCTTCCAGAACGTGGTGCATCTTCGAGATCAAAATTGCCGGATCGAAATTTTGCAAACCAGTTTTGGCACTGGCGCTCACACAACACATTTTCTCCATACACATCGGGTAATTTTTTTTTTGCTTGAACAACTTTTTTATCTTTTCTATAGTAAAAAGGTAAAATATGTTGAAAATGCTGTTTTTCACTTTCCATATTTAAAAGTGTATCAACCAAAAACTAATGTGAAGAATCAATCGAATTTTTTAACAAGCAAGCCTTGCTCTGTGTCAGCTATCAAAATACATATGATTATGCGGCTTAAGTGTGAAGTTGGTTCTGAAAAAATACAATTAATTCCTCTGTTGGGAAACAACAAAATTACTTTCCGAACAACCCAATAATAATCTGTACTATTAATCCAGAAAATTTCGTACGAAAATCATACTAAAATTAATATGTAATTAGCATAACTGTTTATTTATTTATATTTATAGTGTGAAAAGTGTGAATGATTTTTCGAAATTTTAACAATCTTTTTATATTGTAGTGCATGGAGGAAATATTTGTACGCAACGATACTAAAGTTATCTATATTGTTGTCTTCGTAATAAGTGGAGACAATTGAAGACGTAATTAATTTGCCGATATTTTTCATGCTGGAGAATTGGCAATTCGAATTTAGTCGATTACGCCGCCACTGCCTTAATTATCACTAGTTCGGTGAGTTTTCGAGATCGAGCTAATCTTATTCCAATTTGTCACTAGTATAATAGTCACATTGTCGAGTATACCGGACTGCGATGGGGTTTTGGGAGTAGACACTAACCCAACGAGATAACCGTTCAGTTCGTTTACCAGATAAACGAGTATTCCTTAATTTAGCGGAATATCTTTAGTAAAAATTTTCCACAATGGCAATAGAGAAATCAAAAATAATGAAACGTGAATCCATCAATCATTTAGTTAGTGCACCATTAATTATGGTTTAAAAATAAAAGGATGGGAAAACTGTCTCTAGCTCTGATCCAGGGGGAATTTCGTTCGGCCATTTAATCTTTCCGTCTTTGGAAAATAGTGAAAGTGGCTCTCGTAAAATAAGTGAATGTTCATTATTATAAAGGCGGAAAAAGATTTTTAAATTTAATTGGAGTATGTCTTCTGGTTGCCAAAAACTCGACAGCCAGAACGATCTTATTACCATCGTTATCATCTAAGTAGGGACATCTCTCCTGTGCATAGTCGATTCTAATCACAATTCATAGCCGATTATTAATCCTAGAATTTTGTAAATATCTCATAATTATTATAATTATTATTTTTATTGCAATTATTATTATTATTAATTGCTATTTAGCATATGAAGCGTTAACTTATCTTTTCCATCGATGTAAAATTATTAGAGATGCGCATTCATTCAAAGTAATTTTTTTGATTTAGTTTTTTGGTAATTCCCTCGGTAGACATATTTTCTAATCTTCATTAAAAAAATAATATAACAATCGAAGAATATACATTTTTGTTATCATCTTATCAACTAGAATATAAAATCGACAAATATGAACTGATTAGAAGGACTGTGTCCGTTCGTGCACAGAATTTTATTCAATGTCGGTCAGTACAGGATTAAGGAATTTCCCTTAATTTCGGTATATTTCGTTTAGGGGATGGTATATATTCCCAAAAATTGAAATTATTCATCTCATTCTTGAATTTGGCAGCCTTCTTAGGTAAATAGTCATTCTATTGCGGTGATTGTATTGAATTCTTTCTGAAGTAATGTGCGGAATTTTGAAAAATGCAACATAATAAAAATGATTAGAAAAAATTAAAATTTACCGTATTTTTAGAAATTAATTTTTTAGAGACGATCAACTAAATTATATTATCTGGATAATACCGTAAAAATATTTCAATTCTCTTTTTTTTTAAAAATTAATTCAATTAAAAACGCATGCTTTCGTAAAAAATTTCAAAATATTTTTTTTTGGTTGCAGAATTAATTTCTCAACTATCAATTTATTGCTAATAAGATTTTTTTTCGAAATTTCATTAAACCATTTTAGAAATAACAAGTTTAGTTAGTTTTATTATTAAATGATTTTTTTTTTAAATTAATTATCGATAAAAAAATATGTTTTATTCGAAAGAATTTTTTTTTAAATTTCAGGTGATTATCCATTTTGTAGTTTTAAAAGTAAAGTCCTGTCAATTTTTCAAAACATATTAAAATATTTTATTAAGAAATAAATTTAATTAACTTAAATATGCCATTTTTTTATAATTGATTATTTATTTCTTAAGCATTTATAATGGTAGCCACATTTCGCACAAAATTTTCTACAGATATGAGGCTTATTTCTTGCTCAGTGGATACATAAATAAGCAAAATAGTCATATACGAGGTCTGTTCAAAAAGTATCGCGAATTTTGTGTTTTTTTCAAAAATTATTTATCTATTCATGAATATCTATTTTGTCCCCTTCAAAGTAATCCCCACCAGATATTATATACTTGTACCAACGTTTTTTCCAATCCTCGAACACTTCAAAAAATATTTTTTTGTGATCTTGTTCAACTCCTCCTTTGATGCCTTCTCTATCTCCTCAATCATAGCGTAGCATCGTCCTTTCATGGGGCTCTTCAGTTTCGGGAACAAGAAAAAGCTAATTTTTGTTCTTCAACAAATCCGGCGTTTCTGGCGGATTGCAGGTAATATTCCTTATTGACAGTTCTTCCCTGTGGCAAGAATTCAGGATGCACCACGCCCCTGCAATCGAAGAAAACTGTAAGCAAAACCTTCACATTCGTGGCGCGCTTTTTTCGGTCTTGGCCCGTGCGACAGCTTCCATTGGGATGATTGAGCTCTGGTTTACATGTCATAACTATAAACGCATGATTCGTGACCAGTTATGACCCTCTGGAGCAAAATTAGGTCGTAGCGAACAGAGTCCAACAGCTCCTTAGCAATGTTAATGCGATGCTGTTTTTGGTCGAAATTGAGCAATTTTGGTACGAATTTCGCGGCGACCCGTCTCACGACCAAATCATTGGTAAAAATCGATTGTCACGAGCCAATCGATATATTTAAGTCCTCAGCAACTTCTCTAACGGTGATTCGACGATTGGCCAATTCTATTTTCTTCACTTCATAAATGTTTCCGTCTGTTGTTGACGTGCTCCGGCGTCCGGTGCGCTTTTCGTCGTTCACATCTTCTCGGACCTCTGAAAACATTTTGTACCACCGATAAACGTGGCTGCGGTCCAAGGAAGCTTCACCATATGCAACAGTTAATATTCGGAATGCGTCCGCTCAATTAATTTTATTTTGCACACAAAATTTGATACAGATTCTTTGATCCATTTTTTTTAAATGGGCAAAAATCGGAGACGAGCCAAAACACGTGCAAGCAAAACAGCTGTCAAAAATTAACTGAATATTGTCGGCATAAGTGAGAGACATAAGTACCAACATAATGCCACAAAAAAAATCGAAAATCAAATAAACGTAACCCGCTTCTTTGATATTGAATAAGCTGAAACAGTAACCGTCAATTTTGAGTACTATGGCTAAATGATAGCTGATTTTCTTCTGACCCAAACTAAAAGATTTTAATTCGAAACATACGATTAATGTTTACTTTAATGCGCAAAAAATTTCTAGGACGCGTAATTTCGAGATTTTCTGATGTTCTCAATCCTCTAAAATTGTCCTAATTGATGGGTATGGACTTTTCTTTGTAAAGTGATACAAAAATTATATTTACATAGATTCATACTTTGGAGCATTTAAAAGCCAACATCCGTCAAGTAATAGCCAAATTACAGTCCGAAATCACCTTAGAAAGTTTGAATCCTTCAAAATGTCTATATAAAAAAAAATATAAAAAAATAAAAATTTTATCACTATCTGAATTTAAAGTTTTATTAAACTTCACTTTTCAAAGTACAAATTCGATGACCTTTTAAAATATTTGAATTTTATTAAGATCAAACAATTAAAACTTTATGAAAAGGAAATAAAATAGAGAAAATTCTCAATAGAAAATTTAGTGAAAAACAAAAATTAATTTAGGACTAATTCATCCTTTGGTAAAAACAGAATCTATTGTAAAAGCAAGCATGATATTTTTTTAAAATTATAATTTCTATTTTCATTTTTTTAATTATTTTGAGGTAGTTTAATTTATCATGTAAATGAGTTAATACTAATGGCATGATAGCAACAATAATTGAGAGGATAAGGCGGTAAATACCTTGTGGATCCTACTTCACCAACGAACATTTTCCGATGGCTCAGAATATGCAGTTGAAAGTAAATTAATTGTCCTTACACTATGTAAAAAACTCCATAGAGTAATCAACATTACGAATCGTCATTATTCGGTTATGGCTATCCATTTGGGGGTAATTAATTAGAGTTCTCATGCCATTGGGATTTGTTCGGCCACAAAAGTTCTGAAAATTTTCTTTTTTTTTCTTCAAGAATAAAAGAGTCTATTTGCCTTTTGGATGTGGTTCCGTCCTTCGCAAAAATAAATGGGAAACTTTCGGATATATGTGTACACGTATACACATCCGCACATACACGTAGCTAGTGATTTTTCTAATGACTATTCTGAATATAATAGTGAAGAAAAATAGGATGTAAAAAGGATAAAAATTAAAAGATGCAGAAATAGAATGGATAAATCCTTTTTTTTTTTTTGTTAATATTGTCTTACAAGAATTATTTTCTGTTCCATTTTCATAGTGTTTTTTTGCCCATTTCAGTTTCGTGTTTTTGTGACTACAATTGATCAACGTGAAAAGCTGCCCAAGTTGCCGTTTTGTTCTGGTTACATTTGGGCCATTATTAAAAGGAGCATCTGGCACAAATGGCCAATCAAAAAAATAATATCTGTATTCGTTGTCTTATGAATTTGGCAGCTTTTCAGTTCGTTTACTTTGCGACTAATGCCCAGACAAATGTGAATTTTTCCTTTCTCACAATCTTTACAGAACAGGAAATTATCAATCATGACCACAAATTATTTGCAATTTTCTGCGTAGACGGAACAACTAAATGAATAAATTTAAACATTAAAAATAGATTTTTTTTTCTCAAATGTTGGTTTATCAAAAATTCATGCGATCTTTTCTGGGACAATTTTAAATATTTCCATAGGTCAGCGTTCACTTGAGAATCTCATGAATAATTAATCAATGTTGATGATGATGATTGTTGAATAATTATAAATAAATAAATGTTATTCGTTTGTTATAGTTTGTAAATTATAAATAAATATAGTTTATTGAACATACGTATACAACTTACTTTATAAAGGACAAATATTTATTTAAGTGGAAATTATACAAAAGACAACGTGGTTAGATGTTATATTAAATCAATATTAAGAGTATTGGATAAAGGAAGTGAGAGACAAATCAAATGGTAAGGATACAGGTGGGAATATGAGGAATTATGAAGTATAAGTACTATTCGGGGAAAGGTGAATGTTAGAGATTGTGGCAGTTTGAAAACTTTTTCTAATCTCCTTTCAAAAGTTGATTGAAATTTGAATTACAAAGCAGAGAGTTTAAATTAAGACTCAATATTAAAGCTGGGCAAGGATAATTAAATCGTATTTTATATTATGCATTATTTTTTTTTAAATATTTCTCTCAAATAGCTTCGGTCATAGGACATTGAAGTAGTCAGTCCCAAACAATTCATAGACTTTCAAGTTTGTTAAATTTATATACGATATTCAACCAAATTAAATATGAAATTTGAAATGAGTTTAAACCAACGAGATAGATTAAGGATGAAAGGGAGAGAAATGAGTAAATGATATAGTAGAGTAGGAATAGAAAGGACTCTGAATGACCTCTTATCTGAATATCTTTCATTTGAATAAAATTTAATTTTTCCCTAATATGAGCCATTTTATTGAACCGAAAACTTTTTGGAAGATTTTCAAAGTTAATCGACCACATTTAAGGTAAGTTTATTTTTCGATTACCATATATGTAATGAGTATACCTTTTCTCTATATGACTATGTGTATGAATTTTTATGTACTTAAATTATGAGAAAATCCTCTCGAAAATAACTATTTGAAATAATCATTTAGCCATCCTTTGAAATCAAGGATATTTTTATTAAAAGTGTATTTTAATAGTGTACATTTGTTGTTAGCTTTAGTTATATTTTGAATCAAATCTTAAGGATTTTATTGTCTTTGAAAATAAATATATTAACTATAATTAAAATATATTTTAAAAAAAAGAAAATTTTCATTAAAAAATAAAATTCATTTATTTATTGGGGGATAAGTTATTTGAATAAAAAGCCATTCAACTGAATTTTATATGTTTCCATTATTATTCTAGATTTTAAATATAAAATTAAAATTAAAAGAATTTAATTTTTCAAAGTTATAATCTGACATAATATATTTTAGTAGAATTTAATAAAAGTGAATAAATTTTGAAAATTAAAAAAAAATTCTGAACATTTTTCTTCGGTATAAATGTTGGGTATAATTTTTATGTTGAAAAAAACATTTAAAAAAAATTCAATTTTGGCAAGTGAATCTTATTTTAAAGACAATATTTTGGCATTAGTGTTTAAAAGTGATCTCCCCATAACTCCACTGATTTTGGCTTCCAAGATGTCAATTGTTGCTGTTCCAGCAGCATACACTATCGATATCACATTTCCCTATAAAAAATATTTGAGTGGCGTAAAAGTGGACGCTCATTGCGTCAAATCACGTTGTTGCCAAATCGTATCTTTAATAAATCGGTGGTCTAGTGCAGTAAACAACGTCGTTTGGGACTATGTCTTCTATATTTTCATAGAAATAATAGTTTAACATGGCTTGGTAATACTTTCCATTATTAGTAAGATGGGCTCTGGTTTTATTTCGGTATAAATAGGTTTCTATAGGTCTGATTGCATGCAATGCTATCTTCAATTTGTTTACTCCAAAAACAATAATTTTCCTTTTTAACAAGGCCATTAATTTAAAAATAAATCCCATTACTAAATACGATTTTGCGATAAAACAGCGGATTGTCTTTACAACTTCTTCAGGACCGAATCGGCGAAGGTTCAGTGCATACCGTGATGCCGCGCATTCAATTTCTACATCAACTAATTTAGGGGATCTTCATCAACACTCTCATTGCAGCAGATATTCAGTTCCCATATTTATCATTCCCACAAATATTCACTTCACACAGTACGTCAAATGGCATGCTCAAAGAGATGATCAAATTAACTATAAAATTTGTGTGGTCTTCGATAGGTTGCATGAATTGACGACTTGTTTTCAAAGTAAATTTGGATGATTTGGAAATGTTTTTCAAGCATGATGGTTCCGAATTTTGCCTGCCTTGTCCAACTTTCGACCACCTTGTACAATATTTTGGCGTCCAATATTCAACTTTAATCTATCAATGGTTACTAGTTTATTAATTGCACAAGAAGAAGTCCAGATGTGTTAAATCCTTAGAGTCCATTGCACATTTGTATTTTTTAAAATTATCAACTACCAACACTTTTTCTGCAATAAATCAACAGTGGCATGGGTTATGTGGCATATAGCACCGTTTTATTAAAACCACATATTTGTTGAATTAATATTTTCCAATTCAGGCAATAAAAAGTTCATTATTATCGATCTGTACCGCTCTACTTTGACAGTAACGACAACTCCTTCCTCATTTTGAAAAAAAATCGATGATGCCGCCGTACCAAATGACAATTTTGTTTCTTCACCGACTCAGAGAGATTTTCTTTGAATGGAAAAAAAAAAACAAAATAAAGAATAACAATTATTTTGATTAATATAAAAGTCCTTCAAAGTGGTTCTCACGGGGCGCTTAACTTGGAAGGAGGGAGCACCTTCACTGGAAGAAGGGCATACGTCTTTTACGCTGACGGTTCTTAAACGGATGTGGGCATTGGGGTGGGTGTAGTCGGATCTTACTATCGTGTATCTAAGGTCCTTGGTAAATCTCTATCCATTTTCCAGGCAGAAATACAAACAGGGTAACAGTAGAAACCCACGTAACGCAAAGATCTACATCATCTAAGACAGCCAAGCTGGATTGAAAGCTCTTGTCTCATATGGTGGCCAATCCAAGCTAGTTTGGGATATGCTCACGGTCCTAAATTAACTGGATGGATAAAACAAAGCTAGGCTTAAGGCTCACACCGGAGTAATTCTTCGGACATGAATCACTCTAAAATAAGCATCGCCTTTTCTAAAAGAAAGGCGACTGAGGTCCTTAAACTCAACAAGCATTGTCTGTTATTGCAATACTATTTCCCGCCACTGCGATTGCGAAAAGCTTCAATATTACTATTATCTAAATTAGGATATTCACCACCAAAAATCTTATTGTTCTAAGTGGCTACGGTCCTTATATTATTATTGTATTATTATTATTTTGATAATTTTCAAGCGTTGTTGAATCTTACTGAGTATATCTGACAGTAACAGAGGCTACACGGTCCATTTGAAAATATATCACCTCCTTTAAGGAAATTCTATCCCATTAAAAGAAACTGGTCATTACGGTTTTCATCACTTGATGTATGCGTCGTTGTCTCAATCGGGCAATAGTGATTTTTTACTTTACACAAAGGACTTTTTAACGTTTCCAATTATAATAATTTTAGGATATCGTCTAGTCAATTTCGCTATTATAATCCTTCAAAAGCGTGATAAGAATATTGACTTCTTGTAGGTACTGAACAGTTTTTCTAGGTACGAGAAATAAATTCGGGGGAAAAATTTGAAATGGTAATTGTAAGGGTTTTTTGCCATAATTGTAATGGGTCCTTAATCAATTAATTTTAATTTTATTATAATTTTTATGTGTTCGTAGACCTAAGAACTGTGTATAATATAATCCAGTCTACACAACAACTTTACAAAAATTCTGGGCACAGAAACTGCTCAAAATTCGGATCAACCTTCTGCCTATCCTATGACGCTCAAGTCACTGTCGCCCATCTTCTAAAGAAGTGTCACTTTATCTAAAATATATTTTCTGATAAGATTTTCTCTATTGTATAGCTTTCAAATCCTGTTCTTAATTCCTAAAACAAACTTTTATGCTTTGCACAATCTAATCACCTCTTGATAGATCATTTAATTAATAAACTATCGATTTCGTTTAATCTAAAAAAATCTCATAGTAATGGCGATGACCCACAGCTTCTTGCTCATGTGCTAGAGACCTATTATACAAACAAAAAAATAAACAATATCAATTTATATTCTAGAAAAATGATATATTTGCATTGAAAGTAAATTAAAAGAAATTATTTTGACGATTATTGTTCACAGTAAATTACATGTTGAGAGCCGCTGGTATAATATATTCGGACTACATTTTTTTTAACTCTTTCAAAGATCATCAATATTTTCAGTATTTATATAAATTTTGTCGTTTTGGTTTATTTTTTTTCTATTTTCGAAATTTTTCTAAATTACAATCGAAAATCTTTACAACTCTAGCAAAATGGGCGGTATGGAAAATGTCATAGTGAAATTCCTCTGAAATAGAATAAAATAAATGCCATAAATCACAATATAAAAGAGTGTACAAATGTGTGTATATTGTTTGCTTTTAAGTGCAAAGAACAATATTACCCCACAACGATTTATTGCGTGTGAAACTCAAGAAGTTGCCGAAGCATCCTCAAAGTATAAATTGCACTTGGAAAATACTCTCGACAACTTTCTCCCACATACTGTCATCGATTTTGCATTTGTATTAATGCATAAAATCCATACGCACAAGAAACGTGTTCATGGAATTGTCCTAAACTATTATTGTTTCATATATTCTTGTACAAATGCATATGTATATGTGCATAGAGATGTGTGCACAAAAATTGAGTAGTTTTGTTGTATGATTTGTTAAGTTTTCGGAGTCGTTACATGATAATAGACGGCGTCCTCTAAACTTTACCGGAAATAGCCTGGAGCAAAAGGGAAAATTCCTTCCTTAGCCAGATTGTACGACGGGTTTTTATTTTTATTAATTTTGATGTAATTTTATATACGATTGCTAATTAAGAATAGTTAGTATTGGAATTCTAGCAAAGGTGAGGCAGATGGAAATATTGAAATGATGCTACAGCAGCACAAGTAGACTCCATAACTACTCTTGTTAGCGTAATGTTCCTATTTTCTTAGTAAATTCATTAATGCAATAACATGTACTGTACTCGTAAGTCTCCTGTAAGAACTAATCTCATCGCTGTTAAGTAGTTGTCTTTATTTGTTCTGTATTTGTATACGTGTACGTGTATTTATTCATGAATGACTATTGATTTTCTGCGATATATATTCACATTGTACTCGTAAGGAAATTAATTTAAAGAAACAACATTATTTTATGGAATGACGAACAAAGTAGTCAGATAGAGGTAATAAAGATGAGGAGATTTATTGTATTTTATATCTTGTAAAATAAAAATTATTACAACATTTTGGAACAAGTTTTATGTCTTTGTCAATTTTGGGCAGAAGCAAAAAAAAAATTTTTTTTTATATATAATAAAAAGTGCTCCTCTATTATACTACCTTGATCAAAAATTTATTCAGAAAATTAAAAATACAAGTTTATTCATGTAAATCTATATTGTCCCCTTCAAAGTAATCCTCATCGACTTTAAGACAGTTATGCCAGTGCTTGATCCAATCCTCGAAACATTTTTTATATTCGGTTTTCGGTATGTCCATCAGTGCTTCCTGCGATTTTTCCATTACTTCCTCTCGGCTGTTGAAACGCGTTCCCCGTAATGGTTTTTTAACTCGATTGAACAGAAAGAAGTCACAGGGAGCCAAATCAGCTGAATTCGGTAATTTTTGGATGGTATTTGTTGCATTTTTCGTCAAAAAATTACAAATAATGATGGCACTGTGCGACGGTGCGTTATCATGGTGCAAAATCCACGAGTTTTCTACACACAATTCCGGTGTCTTTCGGCGAATTGCTTCACGCAAACGTCTTATAACGCCCAAATAATACTCTTTGTTTACTGTCCGGCCTACTGGCAAAAATTCATGATGCACTACACCGTTGTAATCCATGAAAACCGTGAGCATAGCCTTCTTTTTTGACTGAAAACGACGTGGTTTTTTTGGTCTCGGCTCATTTGGTGAACGCCATTCACTTGCCTGATGTCTGGATTGCGTGTCGTACTCACAAACCCACGTCTCGTCTCCAGTAATGATCCTTTTGATGAATGTGGGATCGGATTCAGCCTCGCAAATCATGTCTTTTGCGACGTCAACACGGTCTCTTTTTTGCATGAAATTGAGGTCTTTCAGCACCAACTTTGCTGCTACACGACGGAAACCCAAAACATTTACCAAAATGTCTTGGACGAATCCATAGGCAATGTTCAAGTCCTCCGCTATGTTTCTAATAGTTAATTTGCGGTTATTGGCCAACATTTCTTTTACTTTATCAATGTTTTCGTCGGTTTTCGATGTCGATGGTCTGCCACTGCGTTCATCATCTTCGATTGACTCACGACCACTTTTGAACCGCTTGTGCCACTGGTAAACGACCGTTCTCTTTAGAGAATCGTTGCCGAAACACTTTTCCAACATTTCGAACATTCGCGCACCATTAAATCAGTTTTCTACGCAAAATTTAATACAAGTTCGTTGTTGCAAATTTAAATCCATTTCTAAAATTGTAAAAAATAGCCAACACACACAGAGATAGATGTACTCTTGGCTACGTAACGTTTGCAAATGTCAAACTATGATGCTAAGATTTAGAGATGTACCAACTTAACAAAAAAAAACAGAATTCAATTCGAAATGATGGGAGCGCCACACTCCCATCATTCCGGGAACTTTTTGATCAAGGTGATAGGTGTATAATATATACACTCATGATATTCCAACCATCAATAAGAACGTAAAAGCAATTTATGCTGATGACACTACAATCATCAAACACCTATCATGGCTAGCCCATATTTACTCCCTTCAAAAATAGTTTAAAAATTGGAAATTGAAAGTGAACGAACAAAAATGCGTTCATGTTACTTTCACTTTTCGCTAAGAACCATCTCCTTCCATAACCTTGAACGGCATCTAGGACTCAAGTTTGACAAACAATTAACATGAAACTCACATTAAAAAATTTAAAGAACTAAATTTAATGGACGATACAAGCAGCTGCTGAGATTTTTAGACGGTAGATCAAAGCTAACACTCGACAGCAAATTATTACATTACAATACAGTTCTGGCGAAGCATTCCCATCTGTACGTATGGTCTTGAACTTTGTGTTTCTGCGAAGAGGAATGGTCCCACTCCTTCCGAATCCACGAAGAGGGATTATCCAACAATCTAGAATCAAACGTAAAATCGTCAATAGGGAATATTGTTATCCAACGTGAATTAAATGTTCCCTTTGTCCGTGAACTGTCCATAACCTGTTATAAAACATCTCATTCCAGTCTAAGTAATCATTATAATTATCTTGTTAAAGAGTTATATCCAACTACCGACGAAATAAACACCCAACGTCGTCTTAAAAGGCAATGGCATCATCATCTCTTAATCGATTTAAATAATCACGACAGGCAGAGAAACATCGATGGGTCCCACCCACATTTCAGCCAAAGGCTTTTCACCATGATCGAGCCCAGCGGGCGAACCACCGTGGGGTCCCGACCCCCGCAGTGTTAGTTTTTATCTTTAAGGAACTACAGTAAGGATATTTGTAATTTCTTGGCACTGCTAGACCTGTTCAGGTCGTGTGTTCTTCAAGACCCGTAAGCCACTTCTGGTATCGATCTTATGGTACGGATCTACACCCAAAAATGTCCTCTATTACGGGTATTTTAAAAATTTGTTTCTATTGAATATTATGAGCTCAAGTGCCAATAATAGCTCGCCGAACTGTCAGTAATATTTTAATGTGTCCATTGAAGTATTTGTCGAATTTTCACAACACAAAGAATATATTAAAGTTAATATATTTATTACGTTAATAAATTTGGTCTTTATAGTATATTTCCAACGCTATTTTATAGAATAATGTACACTCGTATATGTGAATTGTTTAGACACATTTCTCTTTAGTTAGCGATTAACATGTCACGGAAGAGCTCTATGATCATCGATTTGGAATGAAATCGTTTTGAAAATTTATAACGTGAATTTTTATGGTTCCTTTGTTTATGATAATATGTTTATTCTGTCGATTACACATTCAATCATTTTAATTCTCATATGCACACAGAATGAAAAATTTGTCAAAGACTTTTAATAAAATAAACAAGTATGAAAATATCAAACAAAATTGAACACAAACAAAAATATTTACGAATACAAGGTTGATGATTATATTTGCATTTAATTTTTATTTAAATAATATCAATATTTATCATATTATTAGTAATTTTACTAAATTATTTAAGTCTATTTGGTATCTCAATTAGAAAAAATAAGAGCGAGTCTTACAGTAGTCACCAATTATGTGTAACATCTAAACTCGGTAATCATGAAAATATTTGTGATTGAAGGAAGTAATTTCACATATTTAGTACTAATTTTTTTTATTAATACTTACTGTACCCAACTAACTTTTAGAAATGAATTCGTATAATGCACTATGTATCAACACAGCACGTATTTTAATAAAATATACAAAATAATCCCCTCATGTATACGTCTGGCAATAAAAAGAGCACAATTTTTAAAGTATACACTAAATTATCAAAATAATATTGAAAAAAATCCCATTTAACGATAATGAAAAATATTGAAAATTGTTCCCATCTTCATTTTGTTTCATTCACTTCCATATCGTAAAAAGAGATACACATATTTTCAAATTTAAAAATGGCGAAAACCATCCTGAAAACAAACTACGGTCGGCTAAGAGGCAGAGAGAGAAGAGAAACATTTCGGTTGTGAAAAAATAGTCGAATCTGTTTTCATTCTTTCTCCTATTTGTTATGCTTACAAACAAACGAGATGCAAATATTCTAACACAGCTCAATTTTGTAATTAACTCCTTTCTCTGTCTGCTTACGGTCAGCCACACAAAAACCGGAATGATACATATTTTCATATCATTACATTTATTTGCATGGGAAAGAAAGAGATATATTGGGTTCTTAGGAAAGTAATATGGTTTATTTATTGGCATTTTTTCTTTAAGTGAATTATTAAATTTGTCCAACTGATGACAGTACCCTTCAGAAATGATCGTTGTGTTGCTCGTTAGAACCTCAAAACAAAATTGTTTATCTTTTCTACTCCAGAATCTTTTGCACTTAACATTATTGTAGAGAACACATTTTTCGTCCCCAGTGATGATATGCTTCAAAAATGGATCATTTTCTTGGCGTTTGAGAAGCAAATCACAAACGTCAATGCCACGGCACAAATTTTTTTCCGTAAGAAGTCGAGGAACCCATCCGTCGAGCTTTGAGATTATACCTAGCCGTTTCAAATGATCATGAAACGGTCGCTTTTGATCAATTTAATATCTTAGCGATCTCACACGAGTTGCTATTCGCCAGTTTGCATCAATTAATGCCTTTATTGTGTCTTCATCAGCTTCAACTGGCCTTTCAGAACGTGGTGCATCTTCGAGATAAAAATTGCCGGATCGAAATTTTGCAAACCAGTTTTGCCACTGGGGCTCACTTAAAACATCTTCTCCATACACATCGGATAATTGTTTTCTTGCTTGAACAGCATTTTTATCTTTTCTATAATAAAAAATTAAAATATGCTAAAAATACAGTTTTTCACTTTGCATATTTAAAAGGGTATCAACCAAAAACTACTGTGCAGAATCAATCGAGTTTTTTCACATGCAAGCCTTGCTATGTCAGCTGTCAAAATACATATGATTATGCAGCTTAAGTATGAAGTTGGTTGTGAAAAATACATTTAAATCCTATTTCGATACATTACGAAAGCACTTTCCGACAATAGAAAATTCTAACGAAAAAATTTGAGATTTCGACAAAAGACGCTTGCAGTTTTTATTTTTGTGTAAAAATTATATTTAAAGTAAATTGAATAAATAGCGCCGCTTCTCCCTACTTCATGTTGCACATTTCTGTCGCATTCACGAAATTAGTCCAAATAATATTGTACTATTTTGGAGGTTTTCCATTTCCAGATAATGGTGTAAATAAAGGGTTTTCGAATAAGAGTAATATGATTTCTTTTTTTAAAAAAACACACTAATTGTTAAGAAAATTCAAATGTTTTTTATTTAATGTGAAGTACAATTGATACAATTAAGTTCTGAATAAAATGTTATTCAAATGGCCTTCACGACTTCTTTTACAGGAACGAATTCGATGAACCCAATTTTCGAGCACTTTTTCCACTAAATCAAGTCGTATGTGTATGTCATGAATAGCACGTTCAATATTGACTTCTAAAGCTTGAAGAGAGTTTGGTTTATTGCTAAAGACAAGAAATAGTCCAATGATGTTAAATCACAACTTCTTGGAGGCTATTCAATGTCACAATTTCTTGAAATAATCGAATCTCCAAACTTTTCTCACAATAATTCGGTTGTTGCACGTGCTGTGTGGCACGTAGCCCCGTTTTGTTGGAACCAGATGTTGTCATGATCAACTTCTTCCAATTTCGGCCATAAAAAGTTGGTTATCATCGATCTATACCGCTCTCCATTGACAGTAACGGTGTTACCAGCTTCATTTCGAAAGAAGTACGGACCGATGATTCCACCAGACCCAAAACTACACCAAACTGTCAATTTAGGTGAATGTAATGGGTGTTCATGAATAATTTGTGGATTTTCTTTGCACCAGAATCGACAGTTTTTTTTATTTACCGCACCACTCAGATGAAAGTGAGCCTCATCGGAGAAGATGATTTTCTTAAAAAAATCGTTATCGTTTTCAAGTTGTTCCAAGACAAAATCAGCAAATTCACGATGCTTACGGTGGTCCAATGGCTTCAGTTCTTGAGTGATAACAATTTTATACGGATGCAAGCCCAAATTCTTTCTCAAATTCCGCGAGGTTGTGGTTTGAGACAGTCCCAATTACTGAGAACGTCTTGGAATCGACAAATTGCGGTATTCAGCAACACTTGCCTGAACGGCAGCAATATTTTCATTACTTCGAGCAGTTCTTTGTCTTATTGGCACTTGAACATTATGTAAAGAAATTTTTAACAATTCGACGAATAGCGAGCACAGTTGGATGATTATTACGACCATAAAATGGCAAAAGCGCACGAAAAGTTGCAGTTGGAGAACGATTATTTTGATTATAAAATTCAATAATTTGTAAACGTTGTTCTTGCGTATATCTCTTCATGATGAAATTGTAAACATTACTAAATACAATGAACAAAAACGACAGATCATGACATATTACAAATGGCCATAACGTCACTTAGAAATCATATCACTCTTATTGGAAAACCCTATACTTCTCCGTGGGCCTTTGGTATCTCAGAAATAGTTCACGTTCGTTATCTATTTATATCGGTGTACTGGTTACTCCAGTAAATCCACAACGGTTTTTTCATAACCTTGTCGAATATCAGTTGCAAGTAGTGCGAAATTTCCGCTCAATGAATTTCTAATGGCATTAAAGCAAAATTACCACACAACAAATAGAAATGAAAGATTTATAATCTATTTTATTTATTCAATAGCAGATAACAAAAATATATAACGGGTGATTTTTTAGGTGGTTGATTTTCAAATTTTCCAAAAAATATATACAAAAAAATTACAAAAGTGCATGAAATTTTTATTTGAAAAATTTGAAAATCAACCACCTAAAAAATCACCCGTTATATTTTTTTATGTTAGCTGCTACTGAATGCTTAACATTTACTTTTTAAAGATTATTTCTTATTAATGTTGGCCATGACTACGTTTTAAGTGATCCATGGGAGAGGTCCAAGTTTGAACCACTTTTTTGAGCATCTCGGCTGGTATCTCGCTAATAACACGTGTAATGTTGTCTTCTAAAGCTGCAAGTGACGCTAGTTTATTTACATAGACGAGTGAATTTACGTAATCCCATAAAAAATAGCCTAGAGGTATCAAATTGCACGCTGTAGCCGGCCAACTCACCGGTCCGAAATCTGAGATAAATTGCTCACTGAACTCATCTCTCAATATGTCCATTGTTTTACGTGCTATGTGGCATGTAGCGCCATCTCGTTGAAATGTCGACCAGATGTGCAATAAAAAGCTTGAAATCATCGACGATAGTGGGCGCCATTGAGGATCACGTTGAAGCCAGTGTCATCTTTAAAGAAATACGGACCAAATGTGCATTTTTCTAGGTGCAATGGCCGTTCTTGTTTTATCTATGGTTGTTCACACAAATGGGACAATTTTGGTTATTCATATACGCATTCAAATGAGCTTTGTCGCTAAACGCAATTTTTGGATACAAAAAACAGATTTTCCTCAAGTTGTTCTAAGGCGCACTTATTGAAAATTCGACATTTTTGTAGGTCATTCGGTGAGCTATATTTTATACGCTTTCAAACCAAGATAAAATCTTCCACATAGCCGAGTAACACAATCCCAATTGCTGTGGACGCTACGGCAGCAATATTTTCCTCTAAACGCACTCTACGCACACGGGTAAGTGCGAAATTTTGTCATTATTGCTTGCTCAGTAGGTCTTTCTTGAATAGCTAGCTCAGTAGGTCGATCATGACAACCATAAAATTTTCGAAGTGCGCGAAACACATTTTTCACAGAGCACGAATTTTAATAATAAAAACCAATAATTTGTGTGCGTCGTTCGGATGTAAGTCTTTCCATAATGACAATGCTAACTGATACACCATCTGTCAAAAATATGAAAAACCAAGCAGCAAAAAAGTCACCTGATATATAAGAATAATTTTCTATTAAAATGAGAAAAACTACAAATTTGCAATTTTCGAATTCGTAAAGAAAAATAAATATTCCATTGATAATGAGTTTTTCTTACCTTATTTATAATTGTACTACTTATGCATAAATGTATTTTACAAACGTACCCACCCATGTAATCCTTCCTCGCTGGTTGATTTGTCGGCCCGCCAGTATCATTATTTACATACAGTAGATTCCAAAATCACAAAAATCCAGCGTCGGAAATATTGGAAATTTTTGTTACAGTAATGCTAAATAAATTCGAAAACGCTATTATACTATACAATATTTTATTATTCAAATAAAACAAAAAAAAAACACCTGCAAAACAATATGGATGCTTAGGTATATCATTATAATTCCAACCCAACTAATATGTTTGAATAATTCGGTAATCCACTGTTTTATGAAATATTTTACAAGCTGAGAGAAAATGCTCGCGATCTGCATTATTAGTCAGGTCATCGTGCAAATTCATGTTTTTACGTGCGCTTTTAGTTTAATCTCCATGCTTTAGCGATTTCAGAGGATAAATCAAGAAATTTTGATTTGGCGGCTGTTAAAAATTTTCAACTCACCATTTTTGTACACGAATAGTAATATGTGACTGCCCCCTAAATACTCTGGGTTGTATCTTTTCTACTTTCTCGTAATTATATTATTTTGTACTTTTATTGCTGGGAAAAGATCAAGGATGTAGATGCACGGAAACGTTTTTATTCAGGATTTCATAGCGAATATTTTGGTTTAATATATTTTTTTATTATAATAAAATATATAAAAATCATTAAAGGATATAATTAATAGGTTTTAAGGGTAAATGGGAGCTTTACGCATTCTGGAAGGATAAAAATCCATTTAAATGTTAATAGACGTGGTTCTAGAGGCTAGATTTCGTATAAAAGGTTAAAATAAATTCTCAAATAATATATTCAAGACTCATTAGTGAGACCACTCATATGGAAATTAGTTCGAGGCAAATGGAATATCACAAAATGACCAAAATTATGTGTGTGGTGCTAGCTTGCCGTATCCTTTCAATTGTTGGATAATTCGTTTATATCTGGTTGGATCATTAATTAGAAAGCATTGTTCAAATTCACCAATAATATCATAATAAATTTACAATGGAATTAATTCGAACAAAAACGTTCAGGTAAAATTTTAATGAGTTTTAACAAGTCTCCATATTTGTGGATTTACTTTGAATAATGGACAATAAAGTCTATTAATCAAAAAGAACATTACTTTTGGACTTTGTTACTAAGTTAATTTGATATTATTTTTTTCTAACTTTCAAAAATTTCAAAAGTTTAAATGACTACTCTTCCTCCAGACTCCATGGGATGGTTTATTTACTGAATATTCGAGTATAATGAAGACAAGCAAATGATATTAAATAAGTAAATTCGAGATCCCAGACACTATGCGGGGTTGTTGGAAGCAATTTGAAATAGAAAACCTTATTTTCAAGAGACCATTTTAATCGATTTCATTTCAATTTTTTTTTATTTATTCTTATTTGAATTGATTTTGATGAGAACATTTTGGTAGCAATTGAAATTTTTTTATGGTAATTTGGAAAGTTGTGCCAAGTTCAAGTTAAGTTTTGTTAGAAAATCGATGAAATGAAAAGCGCAATGAAACTCACGAAATTTATTCATTTGAACAGCAAAACGAGAACGAAAAATTTCGCCTTTGAACGGAAAATGAGATAAATAAGCGAGAGCACTACAAGCCGTTTAATATCTTTCGGGTAAATGGGGAACGATGTCGATAGTGGAGTCGTTAATTTACCAACTCAAGGACTATAGCATCGTCTATACTCGTACATTGCCCGTTTTTGATGGCTTTCCTTTCGAAGTGACTAATTCATTGCGTATGAAAATTTCATTTCAATTCCCAGATGCGAACATATGCTATTAGGGCCAAAATAGGGCCTCATAAAGAATTCTTATTGTACATTATCTATATGAGTTTATGCATACACAAACACTCTACATGTGGATGAGGGGCCATTCACCGAGTATTGAAAACGATGTTAAAAGGACTTTATTTACTGACATTTTGTAGCTATTTCAGAACTTGTTGCCAGATACTCCTACGTGTACACTCAACTTGAACTTAATCTTCTTGCTTTCGATCGTCAAGTCGAAACGTACCCTTATTTGGCTGCTCATTTTTCATATGACCTACCCTCTCTGTGCGAATATATATTTACATTTTTATTTGTAAATCTGATTTAAAATATATTTGTTTACATATTTGCTACTTGGAGTATTGAATTTCCGTTTGTATTTAATATAAAAATAAATTTACTTCTTTCTCGTTTTATTCTTCTGTTTAGCTAAAAGACGTAACGAAAAAGTATAAAGTTGTTATTTTTGGTCCTTTTTATTTTGTATTTTATTTGCTTTGAAAACAGAAAATTCTTATATTATATTTTTGCCATCGTGAATATATTTTATTAATAAACCTTATAAACTTGGTTCTTTTTTATCATTATTATTTATTTTTCAAATACAATCCCGACTAGTATAGTAACGTTTTGGTGAATGTTCTAGGGAAGACAAAAAAGATATTTATAACATTTGTTGGATGATTTTTAATAGACGGAGTGTTTCAAAAAGGATGAATTCAACTGGACTAACCAAATTGCACTAAGCAAGGAAAACCAAAAATAGGCCATAAATTTTTGCCATCGAGGTAACATCTGCGTTTACAATCCAGGAATTTCAGAAAAAATACTCCAAATTCTCTGCGGTGTGAACCCAAAGTACAAGATTAGATTTTAATTACCGACGCGGAGTAAAGGCGATTAATTAGAAAATGCCTCAATGTGATATTTATGGCCCATTATGGAATAATCCATCAGGCATTAATTCACAGGAGTAGATTAGCTTAAAGCCTATTATCCTATTGGCTGCAGGCTGGACTTTTCCTATGATAGAGCTTCTTTATTACTCGGGATACGTATTCATCTACTGCCCTTCTGGAATAGAGAAGGTTGATCGACAATTTTCTCCAGGTCCTATTTTCAGTCAAATATGGACAGTGTAAAATAATATGATCTGCGTTCTCATATTAATGTTCTCTTCTCCATGGTGTCCTTCACTCCACGTGGCTATGTCAGAAATGATGTACTGCGGCCATCTTCATTTAGTTCATAAATTTCATTGAAGTTACCATCTGGGCATTCTGTCGTTTCTTTTCTCCTTGCTAATACTGAACAGATGCTCGATTCGCATCTTGTTAGCGAGATCTTACGGAATGCTTTCAAAATCGGGCCCTCCATTATTAGGCATGATCCTTGCTAAGATACTCACAACCCGACTTGCAGCGATTTTCAGATATTCACCAAATTTTAACTTGGCTTCTATTTGATCTCCCAGGTAATAAAGCGTTTTTAAAAAAAAAAATATTTTTCCACAACCTTCCATTGCCCAAATATTAAAGAATATGAATTATTTTAACTACAAATTGCTTGCAAGCAAAAATATCTATTAAGTATTATCTATTATTATCATTATTTTCATTTTTTTAATCAAAAATGGACTTTACTCTTTGAAATCTTCAGAATTTACTTAAATAACTGCGAATTGTAAATAAATATTTGGCTTAAATTCTTTATCTACCAAATTTTACTTATTTCTTAAAAAAAAACTTCAAAAAATTTGCGGTTATTTTGCATTTAAATAATTTTCAAAACACAAAATATCTTTGAAAAATTAAGTAAGCGGATTACATGAAGAACATTTTTTAAAAGCTTTTTTTTTTTTTTTTTTTTTTAAATTCTTAATATAGCGTATCCCAAACATCACGCAAGATTTGCGCCATTTGTACGGTTAAGTGTTGCCAATCGAAAAAAAGACAGCATGACATCTGACAGTTCAAAGTTATTAAAAATGGAGCGTTACACCAAAAAACAACGTATTTTCATTGTTGAGCAATATTTTTAAAATAATTAAGGTTTGGTAGCAATAGTTTGCACAATTCGTACAAATTATGGTCGGAATAGTGATTTAACTTCATAAATTGTGAAAAGATTAATTAAAAAATTTAAAGAGGTTGGATCAATTAGTAATTTTAAACACTCTGGCTGTCCTCCAACAAGTCGTTCAATACACAACATTAAAGGAGTTCGTGAAAGTATTGCTGAGAATCCAGGAATATCAATTCGGACATTTAAAGAAGGTCTTTACAGCGTATTCTAATGAAAAATTTCCATCTTAATGCCTAGAAAGTTCAATTGGCTCAAGAACTGAAGCGCACTGACCACGCATAGCGAATGGAGTTCGTTGAATAGATTATGGAACACCAATAAATGGACGCTGATTTTTCCAATAAAATCATCGTCAGCGATGACGCTCATTTTTATCTTGATCGAAAAAATTGCCGCATTTAGGGGTTCAGAAAATCCACGAGTGATTGTTGAGGCTGGAGGCATCATCAGACCATTCTTCTTCGAAAATGCAGCTGGTCAGGCAATAACAGTTAATAGTGCTCGCTATTGCGATATGATATTTCAGAGTTTAGTGCCTAAATTCTAAGATATGGAAGTGTGGTTTCAACAAAACGGTACCAAATACCATACAGCCCGAGAAACAATTCAATTACTGCGTCTTTGCATGAAGTTTGGGACACCCTTTATAATCTGCGTTACGAAAATGTTCTATATTTACGACAATATGTAGTTGATCATGATTTGATAGTTTTTAAAGTTTGCTCGATTTAAAATTCTTCAACTCAAAATATCCCACACATTGTAGAGTAATTTTTGTAATGCAAAGATTGTTCCTAAATATCAAAATTGAATTTTCCTTGGTAAGATAATAAGAAAAATAACAAATATAAAGAAGAAATATAGATTTTTCTAACTTGTATAAAATTAAAATCCTTCCATTTCTCTTAGTAAAAAATTCTACGAAATTCAACATTCCTAAATAAACTGAAACAAGGACTAACAATAAACTTTGAATTTTTACCCAAGCAACATAAAATAATAATAGACTATAAAAGCTATTGCAAAATGGTCTGATAAAATGTCAACTAAATGAATAAAAATATTACAAAATGGGATAAGGAAAAATAAATATGAAAAAAAACATACGATAATATATGTGAAGATATTTGTATAAGAATGAGTTTTACACTATTTGAGAGTCGAGAGTATAAATTGCTAGCCCGGTTTTATGATGTAAGTTATTGTTAGGAAAATGATACTATTCCGAAAAATAGTCCTAATAGACAAATACTGCTGGGAAAGAATATTCTGCTTGGGAAGATTGAGGAATATAAATGATCACATATTCGTTTGGCATAATATTTTCTGTTGAGATCATTAAGGTTCAAATATGGGCAAACAGATTTGTCATCTGAAGTGGAGAAAATTTTCAATTGGTTTGCCCGAGTCCGATGGGACTAGAAATAATGGTATTCTCGGGTAGGCATTCTCATACGAATGAGCAGTTGAAATAATCGAAAGGAGTCAGATGGATTGATTCGGATCAAATCGATTCGAAAGAGCTCTAGTGGGACTGGATGTGATAGGTTTGGCAGCCCTTGCCAAGTGACCGTAAAATACACGTACTTGCTAATATCGAAGGGTCCACCCCGTATGAGTCTGGAGAAGACATGGCGCGGTTCGGTGAAGACGATTAATGACTCGGATTATCCCTTTTCGATACGTTCGTGTTCGGATTACGATTTGGTTCAGTTAATTAGTGGCACATTTTAAATGGTATTCTAACACGAACAAATCATCCGTGTCCAGGTCCACTTCGACAACTAGCCTGTTAATTGCCACGTCGATCGATTAAACATAAATTTTCATTCGAATAATTTAAATTCATTCCGCGTACGTTCCCCTCTTTAGCAAAGTGATTGCGTGCCTTTGAAAACTTCCTTAAGGAAGAAGAACAAATCATCCTTAATTTATTATATTTTATTTTTTGTTTGATATTCGAACTTTTCTAAAATGTTATATCATCAATAAAAAAAAGTTACATTAAACTTTCCTGAAAAAGATATATTAACGAACCAAAAAAAAAAAAATCGGAAAAATTTCAATGCGAATTTTATAATAAAACTACGACTACAATGATTTATTTTTACATTTGAATTTAAGCTGAAATCTCCTGTTTACCATTGGTATTTTTGCAAGGATCTGCCTTTGTTAACAATGTTATAGATTTATTCAATTTTAATTAAAATCGCATTTCATCACCTGAGAGGAGTACGGTTCTGATTGGTGGTCGTTCTTCAATTCAGGTAATATTGTTTAGTAAATTCATCAGCGATTTGTAAGCATACTAAATTAAATAATTGTTCAATTAAATTAGATACAATAAATTCAGGATTCCTTTTGAATATCAATTATTCTACCCTAAGCATAACACTTACGAAACGAAATTATTAAATCTTTCTATACAAAATATCAATTGTATTAAAACATTGGCTTCTATTAAATGTGATATTTTCCAAATATTAATTTTATAAATTTTATATAATCGAAACTATTACAGAAGGACTATTTAGAAAGGTATGGCCATGAAAGATAATTTATTTTAATTACTTGTATACTGATTGGGTTATTACCGTTTAGATTTATTCATCTTATTTTTACTACGATTACATTTAGAGACATTTTTCTATGTGTAACTATAATTGTGTCACATCAGAGATACTTCCTTTAAAGTTTTATGACTTTAAGAAAGGATCTTTTATTTGTCATTTGAAGAAAATTTTCAATTAATTATCTTAATCAGAGGATTTATCTGTTGCTCATTAAGCGTACTTGATCCCATTCTCTACATCTCGGTACCTAAGACTTCACTTAGACAAACGCTTAAATGAAATTTACAATCAAGACTGGTAATAACTTTAACTACTTTGACTTATTGGCCAACGTTCTAAGCTTACTTTACAGAGCAAAGTGCTTTTATACAAAATGCTCTACAGAAACGTATATGAACTTACGGACTAGAACTATTGGGCTCTAGGAAGACTTTCATTTCTTATCGGATCTGATCCCTTTAGTTAAAAAATACTTCCTAAAATTTTCGATAAACTTTCATGTTTGCAACAGACATTAAGGACCTTTATGATCGCGATATGACTGCGTCTCGTTATAAAAATTTTCATACGAATCCTTTTTTTCGAGAGCTATCCTACACTTCCTTGCTAAGAAATAATCATCTGCGATACAAGCATCACTGGTCCTGAGATTTCTTAAAATATTAACTATCAACAGGCTCGATGATTGTTTACTCTCCATAATCATCAGCTATAATAGAAGCAATTTGCGGGGATTACTTGTATTTTTCTAATATGGAACGACCTGTAATGATATTAGTCAGCATTCTAATGTGAACTCTACCAGTTCTCAGTAGGCTTTTTGCTCTTTTCTGATCTAGCTTAGAGCAGATAATTCTAAAGATGTGACACGAGTCAAGATTGCTCCATATCTTCTTTGCCAGCTTTATTGTACTCAGCGGAATGAGGTGTAGCCTCCTTCATAGGCATACGAGGTCTGTTCAAAAAGTATCGCGAATTTTGAATTTTCGCGGGTTGCGTATATTCGATTTTTGATTTTTTTTTGTTAATTATTGACAGCTGCTTTTCTTGCACGTGTTTTGGCTGGTCTTCGATTTTTGCTCAATTTTGACCAAAAACAGCATCGCATTAACCTTGCTAAGGAGCTGCTGGACTCTGTCCGCGACGACCCAAATTTGCTCTAGATGGTCATAACTAGTAAGGAATCATGGTCATAACTAATGACGAAGCCAATACCGAAGAAAGCGCGCCAAGTTCGATCGAATGTGAAGGTTTTGCTTACAATTTTCTTCGATTGCAGGGGCGTGGTGCATAATAAGTTCTTGCTACAGGGTAGAACGGTCAATAAGGAATATTACCTTCAAAGTATACGCAAGTTGCGTGCAGCAATCCGCCAGAAACGTCCGAATTTGTGAAAGAACAAAAATTGGCTTTTGGACCATGATAACGTCGAATTTTTGACCAAAAACAACACATTAATAATGCCGCAGCCACCGTATTCCCCAGATCTGGCCCCCTGTGACTTTTTGTTCCTGAAACTGAAGAACCCATGAAACGACGACGATACGCTACGATTGAGGAGATAAAGACGGCATCGAAGGAGGAGCTTTTCGAGGATTGGAAAAAACGTTGGCACAGGTGTATAATATCGGGTGGGGATTACTTTACAGGGGACAAAATAGATATTCATGAATAAATAAAAATTTTTTGAAAGAACTTGAAAAATAAATAAATAATTATTTAAGAATTTTTTGAAAGAACTTGAAAAAAATTCGCGATACTTTTTGAACAGACCTCGTATATGCATCCTCCGTAATAGTGGGAGAATCTAGCATGGTACTATTTCTGGCTAACTCATCTGCTTTACAATTTCCTAGAATATCACTATGTCCGGGAAAGAGCATATATAAACCTTGTACTATTCTTTTAAAGATCTGCGTCAGTGCTTAATAGGCCATAATATTACAATGAGTGATTGCAACAACGTAATTGCTCCTCGATCATCGGTAAAATTACGATCAAACTGCGGCTAATCTCGGAGTCGTACAGAGACATTTATATTCAAAGATGCAGAGATGACCCCTGCTCCTATAATGCCTCCTTCCTTGAGCTATCTGTGTATGTTTCTAAATTTGTAATCCATTGTTTTACGTGGCATACCTGTCTTTAAACTTAAAACTACGCATCGCCTAGGACCATAGAGATTGAAACACGCCCAATGAACACACAAAATAGGCCTATCATATTATGGATTTTTGCGAGTTAAGCTGACTAGATCTAGATGGTTGCACGTACGCAACTCATTCATTTCAGCAGTAACCCTTTATAAGGTTCCCAGTTATTCAACCTTATATACGAACTATTTTCGGTGTCCTCTATGGCAAGTGACGTCATATACCATCGTTACGTCATTCACCATGCAAGAAGCAGTCAAACATACCATTTTACCATTTCCTCGTTACGCCACACAAATTGGTGCCACCATCTGATCCGGCCTCTTAACCAGCTACACCCATAACAGGTAGGACCATTGCTAACAGTGAGTAACCAGTTACAAGCTAGTTACCCTAAGTATTGGTAGCATGACCAACCTAATTCTCTTCTATCATCTGCCCGTAATAGCACTTAGGATCCTAGTATCCCTCACCTCCAGTCCTAAGACTGTACACGTGATGTAGGTGTCAACCACGACCACCACGTTTCAGCCGAAGGCTTCTGACTCTGGCCGGGCATGACGGATAAACTACCGTGGGGCTCCCAATCCCATATATACCAGTTCTGTTTCAAGAGTACTTGGTCGGTAGTCCTTCATCAGAGAGCTACAGTAGGTAGAGGAGCGTTATATATTCCTAGGCTTAGGTACCACGCATTCAACAAAACCTGTAGGTTACTTCTGGTATTGACCATATCGTTTACTCAGAAGTAATCTGAGTATACGGGGAAATATCTCTACAGCCGACTCCGCCTGGACCGTGCCATGTTCCCACTTACCAGATGTATAAGCTTAAATTCGCTGTTTTTTAGTCAAAAAAACACATGTTCTTTTTCATAGAAAGCAAAAACAAATTTATTCAAAGTACTTTCCCTCGCTAGCTATATATTTTTCCAATCTCTCGGGCAATTTGTGGATACTACATCAAAAAAAATCCTTCTCTTTCGAGGAAAACCCCTCATCAAGCCATTTTCGGACGTCTTCGTAAGAATCGAAGTGCTGCTCAGCGAGCGCTTGGCCCATCGATAAAAACAGGTGGTAATCGGAAGGGGTCAGGTCTGGTGAATAAGCGAGGTGGGGTATCACTTCCCAGTTGAGTGTCGGACCATTTTTGACGTGTGCGATGGTGCGTTGTCGTGGAGGAAACTTACCTTGTCATGTCTTTGTTGATAATCCGTCTTTTTTTCACGCAGAGCACGGTGCAATTTGATCAGTTGTTGGTAGTAATGGTGGGCATTGACTGTTTGACTAGGTTTCATAGTAGACGATACCCTGCTGATCCCACCAAACGCACAGCATCGTCTTCCGTCCGAAGCGATTTAGTCTTGGGGAAGATGTTGATGGTTGGCCGGGATTACGGCACGATTTCTTGCATTTAGGATTCTCGAAATATATCCACTTTTCATTGCCTGTGACAATCCGATGGAGGAACGAATTTTTTTTTTGTCTGGCGAGAAAGATTTCGCATTTGTTTTGGCGTCGCTCCATCTGCCTATCGTTCAATTCATGCGGCACCCATTTTTCGATTTTTTCAATATTCCCCATTGCACGCAGACGCATGGAAATGGCTGGTTGAGTAACACCCAATTGTTCCGCGAGCATTTTTGTGATTAGTTATCCTGCAATTAATGGCCCTCAACCTTCCTAGGCCGATTTTCCCTTATCCTAATTTTTTTCTGTACTACGAGTGGGGGAAATAATAAAATCATTTATCGAATTATTGCACTAAAAGAGATCAGAAATTTTAGAATCAAAAAAAAATTGATTCGATTAATAAATAAAAAACAAGTTGGATCCAAAAGTTAAAAAAAAAACATAAAAATATGCTACTAAATCTGACCCTTTAATTTAAGTATGCACGTAGATATGCTTGTCTCTATAAGTTGCTTAAAATGAAAAGCTTATCGCACGCCCTCGTTCCACCGCCACAATTTCAATCTCGCACAACACCACTGTACTTACCATACGAATACTGTGGAAATGAAACAAAATGTTCCGTTCACATTTCTAACCGACCGGTAAAACAGGATATTTTTCATTATATTTTGACTATTAATTATTTTAGTCACATTTAATATCCGAACTTTCAAAATAATAACAATTTTCTTTGAAAAACGTACTCGAGATTGCTTCCTAATAAATCTTCTAAGGATCATAAACAAAAATATTCAAAAAAAAATAATTTAAATTGGAGGATATTTCCTTCTTTTCTTCCAACAACGTTAATTATTTACCAAAAAGAAGATTGAAAAATTTTAATGGAAAAAATGTCCCTATTTGAAAAATGTACAATTTTATATATATTATCGTTGGGATTATGTCAAAATGACTTTATTATCTTGTTGAAGAAAAAAAAAAAAAAAACAAAAAAAAAAATTCAGTTTACTCTACTCAGCATACACTTTAGAAAAATGCCTCGAAGTTAATGAATATTTAAAAACATCTTCGTAAAATGATAGGAAATCACATTTTTGATGATGTTAATGAGATTGCCTTCATTTTAATCGCCATGTTAAGGTGTTATCTTCATTTAATTTCCATTCTAATCTTGTTCATATCAAAGAAGATTAAATTAAATACACTGATTAGGAGGAGAGTTTGAGCTTATGGCGTCGTAGACACCCACCCACCCGTCTTTCACAAAGCATCGTCAGCGTCGTGTGATTTTAAGCGGCCTCCCGCCCACACATCGACTGCTTTGTGCCAAAACCGCGATGTTTCTATTTACTCGTATTTGAAGACTTGGCAGTGTGTATTCTATTATTTAGATTTAATTCTGACTAAATTTCATCTCGAGAAGAATATTTAATGCTATACTTAACGATGGGATGCGATGCCAAACAACGGTAGGGATATTCACCGGAAACCCGATTTCCATATTGGTTTTATGCTCTAAGCTCTTAAAGTGTCCATAACTAAAGTTACCTTCTCCAATTTTACTATTAAAAGTCATCAATTCCAAACTAGATTAAGGATATTTAGTAACACGTGCAAGTGATAGGAATCATTTGGCGTTTTCAGTAATCATTTGTGATAAGAATAACATTAAATATAAACAAATCGTTACGTGCTTCCGGTAATGTCTTTCATACAAAATGGCATCAGGGATCGGGACTGAATTCAATAAAAAATTCAATAAATAAATTATTTAGTAAAGTTTTATTTTTTTTATTTGTTCGCAACGATTTTAAATCGTTTATGTTCATTGGCATTGATTAAAATTTGCAGACTTTCTTTGATAGTTTTTTTTTATTTTTTATTTACGAGTACTAACCTTAAAGTAAGGCTGACTAAATAGTATAGAAGTAAATGAATTTCGATATAGGAAGTGGTTAAATAGTAATGGCAGTCTGGTAATAAATCTTGTACGGTAATCCCTCTAGATAAGCAGGATAAGTTTCAACATTATCCGGTAGCTACGCGGCCGAATAGAGCATGGTACATGAAGTTCGTTAAGAAAAATAGACGACCACAAGATAGACTTACAAAAATTTGCAACGAGTAGATGGGAATATTCCTTATCAGTGGCATAAGTTTTTCTATGGGTCGAACCTCATACAGAGACGCCTTTAACATAGACAATTGATAAAAATTTAGAGCGAGTGAAGCCTCTTGTGAGGTCAGACCGTCGATTGATATTGAAATCGATAAGCAGTGGGTTAAATTTAATTCGTTTAATACTTCATTAGATTTCACCTCAAGATTTGGGCATGAAAAAGGTGTGTGCTAGTATAGGAACGGCTTATGAAGTATGGGGATAGTACCTCCGGGATTAACTATTAATAAAGTTTTCAATTAAGGAGAAAGGACCAGAAGAAGAGTTTTTCGAGTCAGATCAGACATTTTATATAATTATAATCCATCGGCTCACCGTTAGCAGGCAGGATAAAAATGAGACAGTGATGGGATGGCAGGGACACTGGGATCTATCGATTAAAGGCAGATGCAGCAACTGATTCCTAACATAGCCACGTGGACGAATATATTACCCAATTTATGATGGGGGTCCTTCAGGACATTTATATTGGGGGTCCTTCAAAGTAATTTTTTTTTTAAAAAGTAAAAAATGAGAGACGATTTTCTTAATTATCAAGAAATGGTAATAATTAATATTTTATTCAATTAAATATTGTTCAGTCTGATCCAATACCCTTTGCCATATTTCTGGAAGTAGCATAATTCCACGAACATAAAATTTTTGTTCTTTATTGGCAAAAAACTGATCCAAGTGATTTTTGACCTCCTCATTTGAATTAAATGTTTTACCTTTTAAACAATTTTCTGTAGAGACCGGAACAAATGATAATCTGAAGGTGGCAGGTCTGGAGAGTATGGTGGATGTGGCAGTATATCCCATCTAAGTTCGAAAAGCTTTTGCCGAGTGGTCAAACTTGTATGTGTTCGCATTATCCTGTTGGAACACTATACCTTTCCTATTGACCAATTCTGGCCTTTTTTCTTTACGCGAATCATTTAATTTGTCCAATTAATGACAGTACACTTCAGAATTGATAGTTATGTTGCTCGGTAGATGCTCAAAATAAACGATTCCTTTGAAATCCTACCAAACCGATAGCATAACATTTTTTTGATGAATATTGGCTTTCGAAGTGCTTTGAGCCGATTCATCTTTTCTACTCCAGGATCTTTTTCGCTTAACATTTTTGTAGACAACATATTTCTCGTCCCCAGTGATGATACGATTCTAAAATGGATAATTTTCTTGTCGTTTGAGAAGCAAATCACAAACGTCAATGCGACGGCACAAATTTTTTTACGTAAGAAGATGAGGAACCCATATGTCGACCTTTGAGATAAAACCTAGCCGTTTCAAATGATCTTGAACGGTCGTATTCGATTAATTTAATCTCTCAACGATCTCACGAGTTGTTGTTCGCCGGTTTGTATCAGTTAATGTCTTTATTGTGTCTTCATCAGCTTCAACAGTCCTTCCAGAACGTGGTGCATCTTCGAGATAAAAATTGCCGGATCGAAATTGTGCAAGCCAGTTTTTGTACTGACACTCACTTAACACATCTTCTCCATATACATCTGATAATTGTTTTCTTACTTGAACAACATTTTTATCTTTGCTATAGTAAAAAGGTAAAATATGCCGAAAATACTGTTTTTCACTTTCCATATTTCAAAGTGTATCAACCAAAAACTACTCTGCAGAATCAATCGAACTTTTTCACAAGCCAGCCTTGCTATGTTACAGCTGTCAATATACATATGATTATGCGGCTTAAGTGTGAAGTTGGTTGTAAAAAAATATAATTAAATCCTCTGTTGGGAAAAACCGAAATAACCTTCCGAATAACATAATACGAGCTCTGTTCAAAAACTATCGCGAGTTTTGAATTTCCGCGGGTTACGTATATTAGATTTTCGATTTTTTGTGGCGTTATGTTGGTACTCATATCTCTCACTTATGCCGATAAGTTCGCCTATTTTGAATGTTCAGTTAATTTTTGACATCTGCTTTGCTTGCACTTGTTTTAGCTCGTCTCCGACTTTTGCCCATTCCAAAAAATGGATCAAAGAATCTGTTTCGGGAACAAGAACAAGTCACAAGGGGCTAGATCTGGGGAATACGGTAGCTGCGGCATTATTAATATATTGTTTTTGGCCAAAAATTCGCGCACGAGCAACGATGCGTGAGCAGGAGCGTTATCACAGTGCAAAAGCCAATTTTTGTTCTTCCATAAATCCGGGCGTTTCTGGCGGATAACTTGCATGTAATATTCTTTATTGACCGTTCTTAGAAGCGATTGCTTTGCGTAACTGACGCATAACTTGCATGTAATATAGTCAGCTGACCGCAATCGAAGAAAACTGTAAGCAAAACCGTCACATTCGACCGAACTTGGCGGGCTTTTTTCGGTCTTGACTCGTGCGGCAGCTCCCATTAGGATGATTGAGCTTTGGTTTCCATGTCATAATCATAAACCCATGATTCGTCACCAGTTATGACCCTCTGGACCAAATTCGGGTCACCGCGGACAGAGTCCAACCGCTCCTTAGCAATGTTAATGCGATTCTGTTTTTGGTCGAAAATGGGCAAAAATCGAAGACGAGCCAAAACACGTGCATGCAAAGCAGCTGTCAAAAATTAACTGAACATTTAAAATGGCCGAACTTGTCGGCATAAGTGAGAGACATGAGTACCAACATAACACCACAAAAAAAACGAAAATCGAATATACGTAACCCGCGGAAATTCAAAATTCGCGATACTTTTTAAACAGACCGAGGTCTGTATATCGCTTTAAAATGGACGTTGGATACGACATGCCCTAATTTTCGGCCCATATTCGAGGATGCTGATCGTGTATCCTACCAATGTCCACGTTTTAGCACAGATACGAAGAAAGTAGAGAAAAGATCGGTGAACAACTGTCCCAGAAGTGCATTATAACACTAATGAATATGCATCCCGAGTAATAAAAAAGCTCCGCCAGGAAGAAATAATCAGAAATCCGCAACCTGCAACATAAATTTGATTAAAAAAAAGTGTTATCGGTCTACTCCCAATAAAGAAATATCTTGAATTCTCGACTATGACAACACCTCTTTTTACACGGCAATCTTCATCAATGAGTTTTTGTCGAAAAAAGGACTTTCTATCCTTTTGAGATCGAAACTAACCTCCCCTACCCCGTTTATTCATCTTATCAAAGTTTGTGGGACTTTTTTTCTGTTCTCCAAATACTGACGATCCAAAGGAGTGTAACTGAGTAGCTGAAAGCGATTATAGTTAAAGCCTTCCAGCACTACTACGAAGAGTAAAAACAACACCTCCGCTGATGTTTAGCTACATACCGTAAAAATACAAAAAATATTATTGCAAAAGAAAATTAATTCTAAGACGACAATTGGGGGAAAAAATCAGTCTCATTACTTTTATGCCACAACTAATAGATAATTTGGTGGTAAAATCTCCCATTTAGTTTGTACAGTGTGGTATGTATATAATCGTAAGAAGGATAAAAGCGTAGGCTGCGGCCGTATTTGTATTATCTTTGAAATTTGTCCTAAATCTAATGTATTCAAATTCCAAGAAAGTTATTTTTTTCTTTTTGATGAAATTTCTTACATGCCAGATGGCTGAGTATCTTCTGCCTCTTCCAACTGGTATCTATTTATCTACCTGATAAGACATTCCGCCGCAAAATTCATATTTCCTCACAAAGAACATTTTCCTAATACTCGTAAAATTTGGGATTAAATTATGCAATGCCATCTTTAACAGTCCCAAAGAGCAAACACACATTTGAAGTTGACGATTGGTTATTATTGTATGGACGCCCTCGCAAAAATCAATACCCCACATTCGACCTGGAAGAGTTCTTTTCGGTACTTTCTTAACAAGCGTACCCGTTACAGAACCAAACCAATTCCGTCTTGTAGATATGGTCGGCATACGAGTTGGAGTGGTTTCCATTCGGGAGCAAGAGGTCGATGGTGCGTATATTTGTACAATCATGTGTGCAAGTGACACTTTCTTTTTGTGATCCTATCGAACCAGGATATTGTGCTATTGACAAATACAGAAAGCCATCCAGTGCTCAGCACTGACTCTCCGCATTTTTGGCTTTGAACAAAACGCAAGTAACTGATACTACCGCACTCCAATTACCAACAGACACGATAATATTGCGGAAATATAGGTCGGGAACCTGTTGGGGATCAGTACAATTGGTGCTGCCGTCGGTCAGGTCAACCGACACAATTCATAATAACACATCCCAACTCAACTAAATTCACTTTAATGGCACCCAAAATTTTTTCCTTTTCATCGTGTTACATTATTCCATGAAATCCTCTCCTTCCCATGGGATCCGCACAACAAACTTCGTTCAGTACGTGCGATTTTTCCATGTTCCCTTTTTGATTCGTGTTGTCTTTTATCCTCTTTGATAAAATATTTCGGCACAGAATCTCTGCTACTTTTCATCTAATACATTTCTTACCAAGTCGTCCTCTTATACTCTCTGATCTGACAATAATACCATCAAATTATTGATATTAAAAGTCCTCAACATTCTCAGCTACTCTCTGGCATTGTACGAGCCCCAACGACTTTCTGCCATACATCTTTGCACTTGAATACCGTAAATACATAGCACACACACATATATTGTATATTTCCAGTTAAATACATACAATTCCATTTAAGTAGGTACAAAATTCCTTTCAATTTTTCTTCAGGTGGTTGGGTTTTTGCAATTTTTATGACATCAATCTGAAAATCGATACGCCTCCGCAATACCATAAGTAAAAAAGTAAAATGAAATATAAAAAATTTAATGAAACGAAATATAAATCAAGGAGCAGCAAAATGATGTCTTCAGAAGCCAAAACTCTACATAGGTAGAGAAATACCATTAAAAATTAATAATACTTTTTTGCCTAATGTACGGAAAATTCTCCATGAAATCTTTCTTAGGCAATACTAATAATTAATTAGTTCGGACCTTGAATCTAAGAATTTTATTTCGACATAATAATTAATTCATATCCCAAATGTACATGATTTAATGCATTATTTGAGCTGGAGATTTTTTTATGGATTGAACATGTTTTTTTTTTTTTAAAAAGTAAATAGATAATTTTTGAAAGATATTTTTTTCTATTTTATTATATTTACTTAACTTTAATATCTTTAAATTTTGTTGATAAAACCACTAATAAGGTGGAATTTGTGCGGATATTTTTTTGTTAAAGGATTTTTTTAAAGATAAATTCGTAAATTTCATTATTCTTCTATAGTGGATACTTTTCCACAAATTCCATAAATAATTTCTACTGACAATATCGCCATCTATTGATCAGATTTGGAACTATGCACTTATTAGTTTGTTATAAGGTCTCTTCAACAAGAAGCAGAAGCCATTTTGTCATGTGTGGATTGGTATTGCCAGCTTCCCAGCTACCCTAATGAAAGTGGACAATATTTTGTTGGAAGCGTGGTGAAGGGGGGAGGGGAATGGTGTTTACAATTAGATGTGGTAAAATTTTATGCAGTTTCTTTTAGAAAATTGAAGAGGGAACTTGGTAACGAAGTAGTTGGATCTAAGAGCTCCACAATATGAGCAGTCTTATCCGAAAAGAAATTCCAGTCTTCTTTGAAGTAGCATTCCATTAAACTATGGTGAATGGTGATTTGAACGCTACAAGAATGGCATGAAGGGCGTAGTTGGTAAGTGCGATATGCCCAATTCGAATTCTAAGAAATTTTCTGGTCTAGAATTTTGAAATGGGTTGTTGAGTAGACCGGTTTACTGGTAGTTTGCCAGTGCGTGGAAATAACTTTTGCTTTATCTATGCGTTGCTAAAGATGCTAAAGGCAATTTGGTAATTATATGCGGCAGTTTGAAATTTTAGTGGAAACAGGACGATGGATAGCCTCCTCCGCCAGTTGATCTGCTGGCTCATTGTCGTGGATAATTGGACGACCTGGAACGCACTGCAATTTGCCATTCTTATTGTTTAATACAGTGCAAAAAGTTATATTAAGCTGATGAGCCAGGAATAGTTCTCTAGTATGCGAAAAAATCGGAACTTCCGTTCACCGACAACAACCAGGATGACAGCCCAGAAGAATATTGCATAGTCATCGACAACATCGTCTATGAACAAGTGTGCAATCACACAATGCTACGATCAATTTAAGAAAAAGTTTATTAAAGATGAAGGGATTGGTATTTGCCCATTTTGAACCCTCAATCCTGCCTTCTAAAAAAAAAACCATCTCGCCAGGCTGACCTAGTTTTAAGCTAAAAATTAATAACACAATTAATAAATCCATTAAAATGGTTAAAAGAAAACGAATATTTTTGCAATAGATTGTTTTCAATTGCTTTTAAAAACGGTTTAATTATACTGGCAATATTTAGGTTACAATTCAAAAAAACTAGTAAAAATTATTTTTAATAAGAAACGATTTATTTTAATCGTCATGAATAGAAAAAAGGGGATTTTTCTGATGGAACTTTGGTTCCTTCTAGGACATCAGATAAATTTTGATTGTGTCATTTCTGGATTAACTGGTACGATTGTAAAACCACAATTTCTATGTTTTACAGGTTCAGTCAAAGTATGAGCATCTGAATCAAATTTCTATTATTTTAGTGAGAAAATTTGATTTTCCATTTTCCGGCATTTTCAAACTTTTCACACAACAGTTCAGTTTTAATGCAAATATTTCCATTTGGAATATATGATAATCCATCAAAAAATCTCAATTCATATTTAAATAATATTCATAACTTGTACATAATATGGAACAATTTTTAAAAAAAAAAATATATACTTTACATTTCGTATATATTCTTTACCATAAAATTGTAGATAATTTTTTGTCCGTTTTTAAAAAGATGAATATCTACCATAGCAAAATTGTGGAGGATATAAAAAAAAATAAACCAAAATCGCCTGAATGCACAAATATTTAACAACGAGAATATAAATTTACTTTACAACAGTTTGTTTTTGACAATAATTTGCTTTTGCATATCCTCGGAGGAAGGAAGAGTTGTCCATCTATCCAACGCGTCGGGCACTAGTTAGTATTAATTTTAATAGTAACACTTTTATGAATACATTGCCAGTTTATGTAAGCAGAGAATAATAAAATATTAAAAAGGAAAAAATTTATGCAACGGACATGCGAGAGTTTTCAACGACCGGTAGGTGGTCGATGATTAAGCATGGAAGCAGTTCATCTTGACTCGGTTAACGTTCACCTGCAGCACATGGTACGAGTAGCATTGCTCTCAACTCGAATGGAACAAGCCTTATTTGAATGTGAAATTTTAACATGCATTCATCTTCTGAGAATGTCGTCTTCGCAATACGAACACCACCATTTGATATGATCCGTGATAGAAGATACGATTTACATGAGAGATGCTCGAACCATTACACTTCATAATTGAAGTGTGGGGAATGCTTTCCTATCCAATTTACAAGACGATAGTACATGGCAAAAAAGTCGAGAGCCGTAATATTCTAGGAATAATGCTAATTTTGATTTTGTCTTTTTATGCTGGCCCATATACGCCCTTCGCTTATTGCTGAGGATGATCTATCTCTGCCATAGACATTCTGCCAATGCGAGTTCCAAATCGACTCGCTCGCAAGAAATCTTGGTTGACGATGCAGGATCTTCGTTGTTGTATCGAGCTTCATCTGTCTCCGTACCAGGAAAGTAGGCAGGTTATAACTTGAGATTTTTTTTTAGTTATTAACTTTGCTAACTTGTATTACTTTTAGAATTAATGAGCTTCAACTTATTTTCTACTTTTTGTTGACTTCAAAGCGCTTTTGAATTAACTACCTCGCCCCCACTCACCACAGTACTAACAGAACCACAATGTATCTATCCACTTTTGTCATATATCTAATGTCTTAGATCCCCTAAATTATGAAAAATATACTTACATACTTGTGTATATATTGTGTGTGCGTGTACTACTTTAAAAACGTTCATCTTTCTACAAAATACACCCCCGTATGTTGACGATTAATGGTGAGCATGGGGATGTAAAAGATTTTCTCCATTTTTATTATTATTATTTTTGGAAATTTCATCAAAAATACAATTTTCTTAGACAAATTAAATTGTTCATAAATTGCTTTTAGGTTTTTTGTCACATTATATCGGGATCTGTACACGGGAATCCAGAATGGAAACAGGACTGAGTTAACATGGAATGGGCACTTTTAATGCTGTACGAAAAGATGGTTCTCGAAAGTTTCCTGAACTTACTGTTATCGTTATCGATAGATAAGCTCCAAAATCAGAGTAAAGAGAAAATTTTCTAAAAATTGAATTGTTGGGTAGCTGAATTACGAATGAACATTTTTATCGTAGGCTAAAACAAAAGAAAAATTTAATAAATAATAATCAATAAAATATTAAATAATAAAAGAAACCCATTTCGCCAAATGCTTTTAGTGACATTTTGGACTGATATCTTTTAGAAGATTAATAATTTCATTCAATTTCGTATAAACCATTATTAAAATTTTATAAACCATTATAAAAATCTTTTAAATAAAAAAAAAAACAAATTAAATGTGCTTAAATCATAGAAAATTTTCAGTTTAAACTTTATTGAAAAAAATCTAAGCAACAATTTTTGAATTAAAAGTTTTTATTTAAAATTGCTCAGTAAGCGTTTTCCAGTGAAAACTTTTCAGGAAATAAACTTTTTGTAATTATTTCAGTAAAAACTGTTCAGTAAAAATTATTCAGTAAAATTTTTTAGGAAAAATTGTTCAGTAAAAATTTCTTAGCAAAAATTGTTCAGTATAAATTGTTCAGTAAAAATTTTTAAGTTAAATTGCTCAGTAAAAATTTCTTAGCAAAAATTGTTCAGTAAAAATAAGTAAGTAAAAATTTATCAGTAAAAATTGTTCAATAAAAAATGTTCAGTAAAAAATGTTCAGTAAAAATTGTTCAATAAAAACTGTTCAGTACAAATTAGTAAAAATTTGTCAGTAAAAATTTTTTAATAATTTGTCAGCAAAAATTGTTCAGTAAAAATTGTTCAGTAAAAAATGGTCAGTAAAAATTGTTCATTAACAATGTTCAGTAAAAAATTTGTCAGTAAAATTGTTCAGTTAAAACTGCTCAATAAAGATTATTAAAAATTTGTCGGTAAAAATTTTTTAATAAATTGTCAGCAAAAATTGTTCACTAAAATTGTTCAGTAAAAATGGTCAGTAAAAATTATTCAGTAAAAATTGTTCAGTAAAAATTTCTCAGTAAAAATTGCTCAGTAAAAATTGTTCACTAAAAATTGTTCAGTAAAAATTGTTCAGTACAAATTTCTTAGTAAAAATTGTTCAATAAAAATTAGTCAGTAAAAATTGTTCAGTATAAAATGGTCAATAAAAATTATTCAGAAAAAAATTTTCAGTAACAATGTTTCAGTAAAATTTCTTTAGCTAAACTTTTTTACTCTAAGTTTTTAATGAATTTTTTAAAATTTTAAAGCATTTACAAAATTTAAAATAAGAATTTAGCAAATTCGTAATTTACAAACTTAAATTAGTTAATTTGGAATAATTGTTTTTGCATTAAATAAAATCGAAGTGTGTGGACATATTAAAAAATGAGGTTTTTTTTAATTTTTTGCTCTTCTTCATCTCAGAAGTGAACGCACACGTTCAGAAAATAATTAAAATCATATTTAGCTGAAACTTTACGGAATAACAAGGTTTTTTGACCAATAAAAGGACTCTAATACTTTCAACCTTGCCATTTATGCAAAAGTTTCTTATATTTCATTCAATCGACTAGGTCGCCTTGTGCTCTTAATTATTATAAATTTATAAACTCAAGTTGTATTGTGCTGAAAAATATTATTCTCTTTCAATTTAAAAGTTGGTTACACATTAAAAGGATCTTTCGTTTGTGATGGACGAAAGCTTAATAATTTTGGTTTTGTTTAAGAAAAATGAGAACAAATAAATAAACTTACTTTTCCTCGGTAATTTTAATATCAATTTGATAACATTTATGCTTAAATAATTAATTTTCGAGTAAATTGAAAGAAATACCAGTTGACTTGGGGCATATTTTAATGATGACTTTAAATCAGGTTTCCGAGAATTGGTAATTTCCGAAAGTTTTTTTTTCTACGTATCCGTTTAAATTTTCTCTTATGGTATACGAAAAATGTCGTCTTATTCGTATTGCGTTTTATATCATTCATTATAATTAATAAGTATAATTTTACGAAATGACTGTCTAACTGGTGACGGTAGTTGTTTTAATAATTTATAAAATGTTAAGCAATTGAATTCTTCCTTGGAATAAGGCTAATATTATCCCTATTATTTCTTTATACATTTTTATAAGAAATTCAATAAAATTTCATTGTTCATAGTTAATGGTCTCCTCTTAGAAGTGATCTTTTATAGTAGATTTTAACTTATTTCTATAGTTATCTGCTAAAACTTAAAAACATTCATAATAAAATATAAAATTTTAGTATTTATTAGATTAAGAAAGAACAATTTTAGTAAAAATGGCGAATTTACCAAAACCTTACAACAGCATTAAGCGTCGTTGCTCACTTCAGTTGGTGGTCTTGCTTATTTCTGTTGGGAAATGGCGGAAAAAATAAATGAAAATTTAATTTAACTGAAAAATAGATATTTTATATTATCGTAAATTTTGTATAGTCTTCAGAAATGAAAAAAAAAAATTTAGTTTATTCTAAGGAATGATTGATTCAGTGGTAATGCAGATCTTTGACAGCGACTATTTCTGCAATGTTTGGGGTTTTTTTCTAAAAAAAATTTTGTACTCAACTGTCATTTAAAGGCTTTGACAAATTTGTTAATTGAAAGGATCTAAACATAGTTACACAAACCTAAAGTGATCTAAAGATTTTATTGAAATGGTCGTTCTGCAAAAACATTCATTACTTTCGGTTACTGCGTGATCTTAAACAAATGCAAGCCGTTTTGTACAGAAATTCGAAGACTCTGGATTGATGCATAATGTGAGAATACCAGTGCGTATTTATGAAGGTTTTTTGGTTGAAAATATTGCTGCTGTGAAAGAAAGTGTGTTTTAACTAAACCACAACAACCTCAATTCATCATCCTACACAGCAATGAGACTTTCTGACCAGCACCAGGTAGCGAATTATAGCTAAAGACCTATTGTTAAATGCGTACAAAATTCCAACTGACCTGGGGAACTGAAGCCTAGAAAACCTTTTGTGGCATGTTAACTAATTTTCAGGCCCACAAAACCGTCACAAACAAAACTGTAGCTTTTGGGGCATTGAAAATCATGAAATGAAATTACCTTTGATACCAGTTCAAATTCTTCAAAAATGATGCCGCCAATGATGTCACACTGAACAGTGACTTTTATAGTGACATGATAATAATCTTTCTATGGCCTAGATAAGAATAACGCAGACATGGACAACGTAGACTTGGGGTTTGAACAAGACTGTGCCACTTGCCACACTGCGCATAAAACTATTACTATTTTGCGAACGAAATTTCCAGGATCTTGCGATTTGACACCAAATGCCATGTTGGGCATTTGGCATATTTTGTGTATCGTAGACTTCAAAACACGATAAAATAAAACTAAGAAAATCTGCAGTCTTATTAAATAACCCAAAATTTTAATCACGTTAATTGGTATATCCTGCTTTAAAATATTATATATTAATTGATTCTCTAAATATGTTAACTTAAAAATAAATTTTCAATTTAATAAAATAAAGAAAATTTGTTCCTTTGAAACTCGTTTGAAAATATTCGTCAGCCTTCCAATAATCGATGATTTTTTAAGTGTTTGGTTTTCAAATATCTAAAAAAATTAACACAGACAAATTACAAAAGTGTAATTTGTCTGTGTTAATTTTTCGAGCATCTCGGTTGGTGTCGCGCTACTAACACGTGTAATTTTGTCTTCCAAAGTTCCAAGTGACGCTGGTTTATCGGCATAGACGAGTGACTTCATGTAGTCCCATAAAAAATAGACTAGAGGCATCACATCGCACGATCTAGGCGGCCAACTCACCGGACAATATGTCTATTATTTTACGTGCTATGTGGCATTTAGCGTCGTTTTGTTGAAACCACATGTAGACCAAATAAGCAAAAGAAAGTTTGAAATCATCGAGCGATAGTGGGCGCCATTAAGGGTAACATTGCGGCCAGCGTCATCTTTTAAGAAATATGGACCAAATGTGCATTTTTTGTGGGTGCAATGGCAGTTTTTTTTTTCAACCAGAAATGGGCTTAGCCTCTAAACGCAAATTTTTGATAAAAAAAAAGATTTTGTCAAAATATTCTAAATTCGCCTCTTTGGTAGGTTATTCAGCGAGCTGTATTTTATACGCTTTCAAACCAAGATCCTTGCGTAAAATCTTCCACATAGTCGAGTAAGCAATATTTTTCTCTGTATGCACTCTACGCACACGGGTTGGTGGTTTGATGTCCAATAGCGTAAAATTGCTGCAAAATTTTGTCACTATTGCTTGCTCAGCAGATCTTTCTTAAATAACTTGCTCAGTAGGTCAATCATGACGACCATAAAATGCTCGAAGTGCGCGAAATACATTTTTCACAGATCACGAATTTTGATAATAAAATTCAACAATTTGTTCGGATATAAGTCTTTTAATTATAAAATGGCAATGATAACTAAATACCACAGACTTTAACACATATTATCTGTCCTACGGAATCTAATAAAAATAAAAATATAAAAAACCAAACAGCAACATAATCACCCTATATAAGCAGTTGATTTTTTTTCCATCTGCTGATAATGGTAATTTCAGAAACTTAATATTATATAAACATAATCCAGTATTCCGTACGGATATGCATATAACTATATAATCACATTTATGCCACTACCTTTGAATTTACACTTTTCTACATCTGCGATGACGTGGTCGTAAGGTCTTGCTGGTTGCTCCTAATGCATGACATGTTATTTTAAATTAAAACTTGGTCTTCTGGAAAACTAGAGTACAGTTTGCATCCTGAATTAAAGTCACGTGTTCTATTAGGAAATTTGTGGTAGAATATGCTAGTAAAAGGAAGGACAACTTTGATTTTCCTACTTAGACGAGAAGTTTAATTTGAGCATACATCGTCCTACGCGTACGGTAGTTGGAATTCTATCGATAATATGGAACTATAAATTTTATATCCACTCGCATATATTCTATATAAATTGTAATTTACTATCACTAAAAGACTACCAGGTGTATACGCTTAAATCCGCAGTTTGGTCATAGATGGCGTGAATGAGGGTATTAAGCTACCATGGAAGTTCTGTACTTTTATAAAGTTCTGTCAAACTCATAAAAAAAAGCACGCCATACTTTTTTCTATGAGTTTGACATCTGTCAACATTAATCAGTGCACATTGTCAGCAATTTCGTACAACAACATATATTTTTCCTTCGGTAATCATGTCTAGATTTGTGCCAGAAAAAGAGCATATGCGGGAAGTTCTGCTTTTCTGCTTTAATTTGAAGAAATCGGCTGCCGAATTGTATCAAATTCTTATGGAGGTCTATGGTGAAAGTGCTTTATCGGAAACAACGTGCAGAGATTGGTTTCATCAGTTCAAACACGGTAATTTTGACTTGTGGGACAAGAAGCGTGAAAATCGGTCTAGGAAGGTGGAGGACCATCAATTGCAAGCTCTTTTGGACGACGACGATACCCAATCGCAAAAAATGTTCGCGGAGCAATTGGGTGTTACTCAACCAGCCATTTCCATGCGTCTGCGTGCCATGGGGAAGATTGAAAAGATCGGAAAATGGGTACCGCATGAATTGAATGATAGGCAGATGGAGCGACGCCAAAACACATTCGAAATCTTACTTACCAGACAAAAAAGGAAGTCGTTCCTGCATCGGATTGTAACTGGCGATGAAAAGTGGATATATTTCGAGAATCCTAAATGCAAGAAATCTTGGTTTGATTTCGGCCAACCATAAACATCTTTCCCAAAACCAAATCTGTTCGGATGGAAGACGATGCTGTGCGTTTGGTGGGATCAGCAGGGTATCGTCTACTATGAGATATTAAAACCTGGTGAAACTGTCAATGCCCATCGTTACCACCAACAAATGATCAAATTGCACCGTCCTCTGCGTGAAATAATGACGGATTATCAACAAAGACATGACAAGCTGATTTTCCTCCACGACAACGCACCAACGCACACGTCAAAAATGGTCCGAAACTACTTGGAGACAGTCAACTGGGAGGTGCTACCCTACCCCGCTTATTCACCAGACCTGGCCTCTTCTAACTACCACCTGTTTTCGTCGATGGGCCACGCGCTCACTGAACAGCACTTCGATTCTTACGAAGACGTCCGAAAATGGCTTGATGAGTGGTTTGCCTCGAAAGAGAAGGAATTTTTTTGGCGTGGTATCCACAAATTGCCCGAGAGATAGAAAAAATATGTAGCTAATGAGGGCAAGTACTTTCAATACATTTGTTTTTGCTTATATGAAAAAACCATTTTTTTTTTGACTAAAAAACAGCGGATTTAAGCTTATATACCTGGTAGATATCGCCAGTTATTTAATAATATAAATTAGGAGGAAAATATCTGCAATTAAAATAACAATGGTGCATTTATTTATTGCTGAATTTAATTTTTGAATATTTTCAATAGTATCTACTGTAAGAGTATACTTTTTCTAATATTATATTTATAGGAAATTTGTACTGATACGCGGTGCAGCAAAAAAGTAATGAGACTAGTATCACTGAGACCGATCAAGATATACAGCGGACTTACCGTCTACAAAACTTTTATGTTAATCCCACTACCCATCCAATCGTATAGGAACAATAATCGGCACACAATATTATCAATTTCGAATTAAATAAACAACTTTTGATAAAATAGTAAATAATTTTTTTCTAAATCTAATTAATTGTGGAAAAAGAAAGTTTTTTTTTTGATGATTAACAAAAAATATGAATTTTTCGGTATTCAAAGAATATTTTTTATGACACGCAATTCGATAAATATTTTCCAATATAACTGCTGAAACAAATTTCTTTAAAGCAAGGCACGTGTAACATCTTAAACTATTTAACATTATTCCTAGAATCGAATTTGAAATTATTTCCACATCAGTCAAAATTTAAAATTGAAGTTAAAAAACTTCCAAAAACAAACAAATATTACCACATTCCTAGTAGTCGTTGTACTGAGATTGTGTAAGAGTACATTTTCTGACTGTTATAAAAAAAAAAAATTAACAGAATAAAACGCCCACACACAAGTTGACAGTTACAGTAGCATTCGCCTTTGCGGTTACATTAGTCGCCTTTTATGCGTTGAATAATTGAGTTTGTGGTATAGAAAATGTTTAATCTTGCACCTGCTGAAATGCTTTTCATGTTCAAATGTCGTGGGACAAATCACTTGGCAGATAGCAGCGTTCATTCAAATTTTTTACTTACGCACACCGACACACATGAACATCCTTACATCAAATAAAGAATATAAATATGTGCTCATAAGACTACACAGTATATAATAAACTAAATTTTAAAAGAATTTCTCTCCAATCGTAAATTGTAAACGCAAAATTTTCCGTTTATTATATTAAGTGATAAATTATATTAAAAAAGATTCAATTTTCAAGAAAACACTTACAATTTTTCTAGCTGCTTAATTTATAAAGTTTCTAATGATAGACTTTCACTTTTTTTTTAAGAGGATAGGAATAAATCGATCAGAGACGTTGTAGATCTACCATACCATACAGTGTGTGGGATTCTTACCTACTAAAGCCCATTTAAATAAAAGAGGCCTTTGTCTGGTAACAATTCAAGCATATGAATCTATCTAAGCTAGTTGCCATTCTTATCTCATGACGGAGCTTCTTGATAATCCGGGTTACATATTTGTCTACTGCACTCTAATATGTGTTAATTGACCATTTTCTGAAACTCCCTTCTTTCTTTGGTAAAGCGTGGACGGGGGAAGTGACATAACGCACGTCCTTAATTATGGACCAACAAGTGGGTCCTGTCGCACCAACGTTCAGCTTAAAGCGATATTTTTTTATAATAAGTTGGAAATTATCGAAAGATAAAGTGTGTGACTTAAATCCACTAAAACTACTTTTTTTGGTCTTATTTCTATATCTTCCCATGGAACCGCCATCAGGAATTACTTTGTGGTAATTATTACTACAATTTTCTTCCATTCGCATCCAGACGTAGTATTTTTAGGACTTGTTATCGCAAGGACTCAGAAAGCCTCTCAAGCAGTCTTCGCGTCCAATATCAAGGCCACTACAGTGTCGGCATTGAATCGGGCGCAGTAAAAGAACATGTGCTCTGCGCTCTCCACCATCCCATCACAAGACGGGCTCATTGGGCTAGAAGCCAATTTAAAGCAGTATTGGTAAGCTCGAAAATATATATGTTCCGACAAAAATTGGGATAGGTAGCAACCAACATCACCATGTCGTCGATCTATCCACGGATTCACCGCGAAGATGAGATGGTGAGTCCATTTGGCATCGGGGGCATTATCCCAAAAATTTTCGCACCTCCTCTTGGATTCATTTATTTTTTCCGTATGAGCCTCAGATCGCGGAACAGCATCACACTAACGACCTCGGTGGTACATCCTCTGCCGCTCGAAGAAGGCATCAGCAGTACAGGGCGCACTTTCGCGGATAATGCCCAATATCGGAGGCCCCAGGCAAATTCGAAGACGACTACTGGCAACTGTTGTTACCTCAGGCCTGCTATACGGAGCACCAGTGTGGGAGAAATCGCTAGAGCTAACAACATACCACAAGACAATGTCATCAGTCCAGCGGCTCTCAGCGATCAAAGTGGCATCAGCATACTGAACGGTATCACACGATGCGGTCAACGTTGTGGCATTATGCCCACCCATCGACATCCTGGCAGGAAAGCGAGTACGCCAATATCGTAGGAAGAAGGAAGAGCGGCGAAAGGTCCTCTGTGAAGAGGAGAGACCCGAGGGTCTTCGCCTCTGGCAAGAAAAATGGGACAGCTCGACGAAGGGTCGGTGGACCCATCGACTGATCCCAGATGTCACCAAATGGGTCACTCGCCTGCATGGGGAAGTCGGGTATTACATCACCCAACTCTTGACTGGACATGGATGCTTTCGGGCGTACTTGCACAGATTCAAGAGAACAGACTTCCCAAACTGTCATCGCTGCTACGATGTGCTGGAAGATGCCGAATACGTGTTTTTCCAATGCCCCTTTTACGAGGGGATACGGGCAGAACTGGAGAAAAATCTGGACCGTTCCATCAGTCCAGAAAACATTCTGGAGTGCATGCTGAAGAACCAATCGGCTTGGAACAAAGTTGCAGAGTACGCGGAATGTATCATCAAGGATCTTGACACCATGTACGAAGAATAGGCCGCGAGGCGTCATAACATCGGGACAGCAGTAAAATATAATAAATAGTAAATTATTATAAGAACGCCCCGGCGAAGTAGTATTTACAAAGTGTGCCGACGGGGAACCATCGTTCCGGGAGCAAGGGTAGAGGTACAGGTTAGGTTTTAGCGAGGTAAAAATCCCGCATAACTCGTCTGACAGGCAGAAGGCCTCCCAGTCGAGTACCTTTTGAAGGTTTCCCCCTGTACCTCAATAATCTAAAAAAAAAAAAAAGCCTCTGCCGCTCACCTGCCGATATTCCGATCGGTATAATTCCGGTCACAACTTAAATAGTCTCGTACGACACCGTTCGAAATGCGCAGGCCACCTTCAATGCACTTCTACGGCAGACTGAGATAACTCCACGTATGTAGGTTGCTCTAATCAACCTATCCGCTCAAATTGGCTAGTATACAGGAGGATTTACCCGACCCCAGTCACCAGGAGGATCCTCCTACTCTGCCTGGATTCCCTAAGGCTCAGCATTTAGCACACCAGTGTCATAATTATCGCCGTAGCCTTCCCACTAACGTATAATAGATGTTTTTAAAACCACTGCCAGTCAAGATACTTTATAGATGGTCCTGAGATCACCTCTTATTTGCCAATACTAATGGTGATATTCTCTCTTCTCTTTCCTCTCGTGATAAAGACTGCCTCTGTCGTATGGTCCGCAAGGCTAGGACCAGCTGCCAGAAGCCAATTTCGAAATGAAGCAACGGTCTTATTACCGATCTGTTCTATCTCTTCCACATATTTTACCACTATGACCACAGCAATATCGTCAACAAATGCGATGATTCCCACCTCTTCTGAGATATGGAGTCTGAGAATACCATCATACATCACATTCCACAAGAAAGGGCTCAAAACCGAGCTCCTATCAACAGAATTTTACTACTTAGGTAGTCTTCTTTATCCTGATAACATACTCCGGAATACCCATTGAGCTTATGGCGTCAAGGATACAATCCCATCTTGCCGACTTGAAGACATTCTTCATATCAAGGGTTATAGTAATGCAGTTTACTTTAGGAAGCGTCTTCTCCACCTTTTGCCCTCGATAGCTTGGCGCGCTCTACCAACGACCAAATCAATAGCATCTAAGGTGGAGAGTGTCCTCCTAAAAACAAATTGGGCAGCAGATAAGCCCCTCTGCCCATCGGTGAATTCCTCCAATTGATTGCATAGAATTCGTTTGAGGATTTTTCCCACCGTGCCCAGAAGACGAATTGGGCAGTATGATAAAGAGACCCCAAATGTACCCCTTTGCCTTGGTAGTAGCATCAGGCATTGCCTCATCCAAAGTTTTGGAAAATTTCTCTCACTCCGACAGATCTATATAGCGTAAAGCGATATAGAAAGACCCTGAAGCATCCATGTCCTGTCAAAAATCGGGCCACTTTTCCATGGCCTCTTTCATCCTACATGACTATGTTAGAAATAAGGTGATACCTCACGTGGCCTTTAGTGGTCAAATCTAAATATTGTCCCCGTCTTGCTACTATGTCATTTTTCCCATCTGTTTTCGATAATAAATTCTGACCTTTTCATCTATTAAATGCTTGAATAGTGGCACGCTAGCGTTTACAGAGGCAGCGACATACGATACAGTAGGGAATACTCTTGAAAGTCAAGGTCAGGGCTGGTGGTCTACTGTCATAATCGGACGCCTCCATAATTCGATTGAAATAGTTTCTGACCAAATAGAGGCTGCTCAGAGTAGCATAAAACTGGCAACAATAGATAGGAGCCTGCTTCACTAATATTACCGCAATATTGTTTGTGCCGCAAATGATACATAAAATTTCACAAAAGTGAGTCGACGACCGAACTCTGCAGGGATCCTCTACGGACATTGTTTGTTTGCATTCCTTTATCTGTATTGTATGTCAACGTTCTATTGGTAAGCGAGTCTGAGATTATACTTTTAATGTAAATAGTCCGGAACTTTGAGGTGAAGAAGTGTGTCTAGAATACTGATCTATCTCGTCGAGTTAAATACGTTCTTCATATCAAGTTTAACAATGGTTCTGTATTTATTAGCATCTTGCTTCCATAGTCTCCGTTCAACAGCTTGGCAGGACATATCGACTACTGTTGGTATAGCATTTCTTAAGTCATATTAGTTCCCCGATCCTCTTGGTATGTATCCTCCGGAAATTGCAAAGTATCCTTTCAATCACTTAAGCGGTCGTATCTAATTAAAAAATGTATATGTCGCCTTTAGTAGAAGGAAAAGCACTTGTTAAGGACACTTCATCAGTATTTTCATAAAATGCCTGAAAATTGTTTTTTTTTTTAAATTACTTGTCCGTAGAAGTTCCCTTATTATCTGACTTTCCTATAAGCAAGGACAATATAATTTTAATTACGTAATCGATATCAATTTGGATTCGACTTTATTAAAGTAAGGTTCAGTTCAATTATGATGAAGAAGCTTCTGGCGCTGCGCAATTGGATTACTAAAGTCACTCAACGGTGAGGTGCATAGTAGTAAATAATATCAGAAATATTAAGTTTAGTTGGCAGAATATTTTGCCATTTACATATTAACTCAAATTTTTGCATTTTTCGTGTTCTCGTCCTCTATGTAAGTCATGAGGAAACTAAACAAAATTTTTATGTATATGAAAAGAAGGTATAGAACCATTCAATCTGCAATGAAAATATCGGAACAGTATATCACGAAAAAAGTATCTTAAAAACAATAAAACAAGAACTAAAGTATATCCCGAACACACATTACTAGTTCGTTAAGTGCGTTCTGCTCCTTATCGGTTCGTTCGTTAAATAATTTTTAGAATTATTTTTTTCTTCAAACATATTTTTAGAAGGAATAAATATCAATCGATTCTTTTCTTTGTCACGAAATTTGTTTGTCTCTTTTAACGTCGACGAGTATTTGTAGCAAGGAATTTGTTTTACAAGAAGATTATATGGTAATAGAAGGCCAGGAGATGGTGAAATTTTCTTATAACGAGTAATATAGAATTTACATACACAAAAGGTAAAAGAACCATCTGTAATTTCGCGGAGAAATTTTCCATTAAGGGGATAGAATGCGACGGGAATTGAATGGGTTAGTAGAGGTATAAAGCTCAAGTTCATACGTCCAAATTGGTTTTGAAATTTTATTGTATAAAGGTAAATATGTATAATCTTTTTCAACTAAGTGCATAAGGATTTGGTAGCTTCTGGTTAGTTCAAGTCTACTAAGTTTCGCGTGAGAAGTCCAAGTTATTACCTTATGATCTAATAAATAAAAGAGTATGATTTACGGTAAAGAGTAAAGAATTTTTTATGAACGTTAAGTTCTACAGGAGTATGGCCGGTGACGACACTACTCAGAGAGCACATTACGCTGCTGGGCATGCTTGTCGCTAGCTTTATGCGTAGATTGCGTTGGAAGTGTTTGCAAAATTGTGCTGCCACACCAAACGTTACTAAAAAATTAATGATAAAAAAATATTTGGCAAAATGGAGACATCCAAGGAAGTTTATTTCTCCATGTGAGGGGAAGAAGAAGAAACAAGAATTAGTCAATTAATGGAAAAAAATATTCTGGCATGAAGGAGGGAACTAAAAATGAAGACAAAGATTAAAAAATTGGGAAAGTTAAAATTTAAAAAAAAAAAAAAATAATTACTTTGTCAAAGAACGACGTTAATGGGAGGGACTTGGATGGTACATCTTTCCTTGGTCTTTCCGCATATTTACCCTTTCACGCTCCATATATTTTTTTAAATATATTTTACACTTAAAAAAATATCTTTTATACATTATCTTAAAAACAAAATACTTCATAATCTTTTTTTTAAAGTGAACAAATTAATGTGTTGGGTTGTCCGGGAAGTAATTTCGTTTTTTTAATTATAAAAATTAAAGACGATTTTCTTATAGTGAATTAATGTTTTATTCAATTAAATATTATCCAGTCTGATCGAATACCCTTTGCCATCTTTCTGGTTCCACGCTAATAAAATGTTTGTTCTTTACAGGCAAAAAACTGATCCAAGTGATTTTTGACCTTTTCATTTGAATTAAACGTTTTACCATCTAAAAATTATTGTACAGACCAGAACAAATGATAATTGGAAGGTGCTAGGTCTGAAGAGTATGGTGGGTATGGCAGTATATCCCATTCAAGCTCTAAAAGCTTTTGCCGAGTGGTCCAACTTGTATGTGGTTTTGCATTATCATGTTGGAACACTATAGCTTTCCTATTGACCAATTCTGGCCTTTTTTCTTTAAGTGAATCATTCAATTTGTCCAACTGATGACAGTACACTTCAGAATTGATCGTTGTGTTGCTCGCTAGAAGCTCAAAATAAACAATTTCTTTGAAATCCCACCAAACAGATAGCATAACTTTTTTTTATGAATATTGACTATCGAAGTGCTTTGAGCCGGTTTATCTTTTCTACTCCAGGATCTTTTGCGCTTAACATTTTTGTAGACAACCGATTTCTCGTCCCCAGTGATGATACGCTTCAAAAATGAATCATTTTCTTGGCGTTTGAGAAGCAAATCACAAACGTGAATGCGACGGCACAAATTTATTTCCGTAAGAAGATGAGGAATCAATATGTCGAGCATTGAGATTAAAGGTAGCCGTTTCAAATGATCATGAACGGTCAAATTTGATAAATTTAATCTCTCAAACGAAATTACTTTCCGAACAACCCAATAAAATGTATACACTCAATATTGAAGTGGTAAACATATTCTGTTATATAAATTTATGAGCACTTTTAATTATTAAAGCTTCTAAATCAAATTTCTACTATATAAATTGTCAACAACAAAAAAAGGACTACAAATATATCCGCTCCAACAAAAATTTTCTATACGATATGCCTTAGTACTTGTTATACCGAGAAATATCACAAAAGAATCTGGATTTCCTTTTACAGAATTAAATCGAAAATGATTAATGCAGGATGTATTCAATTGTTAAATATTTATAGCTTAAAAATCTATAGTTTTATCATCAATTAATTAAAATCATTTTACCGACAAGTTCAACAGGAAATGCGTTTAATTTTCTCCATTTTCGAATATAAAAAAACTTTTCAATGGAATATTTAACGTACGGCTTAACATAAAAAGCTGAGCAGTTGTTTTTTTTTCCAACATAAAAATTAGTATTTTTTTCTTCTTTTGATTATTCAAACTTATTTGAGTAGTGTTGACTTACAAAAATATTTTCATAAATAATTTATTCAAGCCGGGACTCTATGAAAATTAATATTTTTACTGACTGGTACACGATAAATAAAAAATTCCCTAAATTTCGTACAAAAAAAAAGGTATAATAAAAAAAAATGAATGACATTTAATTGAATGTGATTATTTAAAAATTTAAATGTTTCTTGTTTTTTTTGTTCTGTTTTTATTATATTTTTAAGCAAATTAGAGGATGCGCGGGCACACAACAATACATAGTCGAGTAGGCCATTAGCTATAGTCTCGTCGGAAAACAAGACACCAAGAAGGATTTAAAATTAGAGAAAAAAATTGAATCCAACAAATCCAGATTACTTCCGATTTGTTTATTTAGCCGATGGAAAGGGATAATGGAAAGTAAAAGGACACAAGCAAATGGCTGGGCTGAACGTGAATACGAGCACTGTACAAGTATTAGTATTTGGGATCATTTCAAATGTTGTGAAGAAAATCGATACCTGAAAAAGTTTTCAAGAAGTTTTTCCTGTTTTCAGTTTGCCATCATTAAGCTGGATCCTACTGAGTAGCGGTTGGGGAGAATGGGGTGGTCTAGTCTTTAATGCTAACAGATGCCATTTGCCAAGTCACTAAGAAAATTACTAATTGTTGAAGCAAAGAAAAAATGTATGAAAATTCCGCTGCGTTCTCTCACTCGTAATTCTGAAAATGATTTTTCATTTGGTAGATTGGCTGGCGGAAATCTGTACTTTGAAGAAATTTTTGAATTTCTAGATTACGCTATTTACGACGAAATGCTGCTGTATCATTTCCGATAATTATTAGCGTACAGATTATGGATGCTCGAAAACTTTTACTTTTGCTCTTGACTTTCCTCCTCAATTTTATATACAAATAGTTGAAATATTTTATTCAGTTTAATTTTGATGAAAATCATTCAAAATCGAAATTAATATTTTAATGAGAAGTAAATAGGATTTTTTTCCTACTTTGTAAAAATATTGTAAATGTCATTAAAAGTTTTTTAATGCCTTTTATAAGAAATATATATTTTTTGTGCTTGAATAAATCAATACTGAAAAATGTATAAAGATTTTCGTAAAGTATACAGGAAATAATGTGAAAATATTTTCATTCGAAAGGAAAATTTAGTGAAATTGAGCCAAATGACCTCAAGTTCGTGGCACTATATAATATGGTCCCTGGCAACAATTTTTTTGGGATCTCTCCTTATAATAGAAGATAATAAAATTTCTTATTAATCGATTTTTTTCGAGTTACATGTAGTTTTTTATTGCTTTTCGTTGGTAAAGCTGGTGTTCCATAAAGTAATATCCTCGGTCCTACTTTATACATCGTATGAGCAAAGTGAACGTTATTGTTTGAATTATTTATAATATTTTTATTTAAACGATAATTATTATTTTTATTTTTTCTAAATATAGTATATTAATGGAGGAAATTTTAGGCGCAATTATGAAAAATTATAAAATTATATCTAGCAAGTGGTGGCCATTTTGCATTTCGCATGTTCGTGCCCTTTCGAAAATATTTTCCATAATCTTTCACAAAATTTTTGGTGTTATAGTCTGGATTTCATTCTGAATGTACCATTTAAAATTCTTCAAGTTACTCTACAAAATACTGAAATAAAATTTGATAAAAAAAACAAGAAAACAAGAAAACACAACATTCATTTTGCACCACCCTTTAAAATGAATTCACGTACGATATTCCAATCAATTGAAACTTTTAATATGCAATATTATTTTGAAACTGATTTAAATTTATGATACTGATCCTACTTCAAATTTCATTCAGTTTTCCGCTATTCAGTGTTCACAATAAATATTTCCTTTGCTTAAGATTTTTAAATCTTCCGGCGGCTCCAAGACCTCTACTGAAATATTTTAAGAACAGAACGCTGACGGTTGCTTACTCTAATCACCCACTACTACCTCTTTATCATATTATAATTATTTTCTACTAATTTTTTACATTTCTCCTTATATATGAAGTTATAAAAAATTAGGATCTATTCTGTAGTGCCTCTACCATGAGTCCACTTGGCAACTGTAACTTATCTTTGGGTTTGCAAATTTTTCAAATAAAATTAATCGAAACTAAATTTGGAATGAAAAGTAAAGATTTTATGCACGGTTTAAAAATGTTTTAGAAAAAAAGGATTTAAAAAGGGGTTTAGTTTAGGTCACAATAGACGAAATTCCACTAGTAATGACTAAGTTGACATTCTATTGTAGTATACAATTTTTTTCAGGTTTGGTCGTGGAGATGGGCACTTTTCCTCAGAACTTGTATTCGTATCCAGAAATGATATTAATTCTAGAATAATTCAACCATTTCTATTTATTAGGTTTTTATTTTAGTAATTTTGTGAAGAAGAAAAAAGTATCAAATTATTTATGAAACTATATATTACTTATATAAATATTATCTATCATCTATTATCATAAAAAATTTTAAGGGCAAAATTCAATAAATTATTTTGAATCAATTTATTTATATACTACTACTTCGTAATACAATAAAAACATATGCAATGATATATTTTTAGAAATTATGTCAGGGATAATCTATTTTATTTTTTAGATATATAAAACCTGGCTTTTTTTGAAATATATCTAAAAAATATTTCCTCAAAAATGTTCAAAAAAAAAGTTTTTTTCTCCTGTTCTACTTTTTATAAATTTTTTTTCCAATTCATAATCGTAATTTGAGCTAAAAATCATATATAATTAACAGCGTATGCAAAAAATACTCAATTTCATATAATTAAAATGAAATAAATTTGCTCCAACCACCACAAAAAAGGACCCCCCGCCTATCATTGCAAATATATACTTTTTCCGATGTATTCCAGGAAAAACAAATAGTTATGATTTCAGTTATATTTGTTGACGTTTATTGCTAAATAAATAATTATTTTATCTAAAAGATTACAAAATTGGTATCCTTTTTGCCATTGATTCTATTCCTTATATTTCAATCCAAATTCCCACAAATATTATTGGGTTGTTCGGAATGTAACTTCGTTTTAAAGCTGATGAAGTTAAAGCTGATGGAGACACAATAAAGGCATTAATTGATGCAAACTGATGAATAATAATGTGCGAAATTGCTGAGAGATTAAATTTATCAAATACGACCATTCACGATCATTTGAAACGGCTACGTTTAATCTCAAAGATCGACATATAAGTTCCTCATCTTCTTACGGAAAAATATTGGTGGCGTCGCATTGACGTTTGTGAGTTGCTTCTCAAACGACAAGAAAATGATCCATTTTTGAAGCGTATCATCACTGGGGACGAGAAATGGGTTATCTACAACAATGTTAAGCACAAAAAATCCTGGAGTGGAAAAGATGAACCGGCTCAAAGCACTTCGAAAGCCAATATTCATTAAAAAAAAATTATGTTATCCGTTTGATGGGATTTCAAAGAAATCGTTTATTTTGAGCTTTTAATCAATAACACAATGATCAATTCTGAAAAAACCTACAATAAAATATTAATTCACTACAAGAAAATCGTCTTTCATTTTATATTTTTTTTAAACGAAATTACTTTCCGAACAACCCAATATTAAGATAAGATTTTAGAGAATAAGTGCGGTAATTGGCACTGAGATAAAAATCATATACTATAGGTCTAATTTTTTACAAATCAAATAGTCTTTTGTGTAATAGTTTTGGGTAAATATTTTCAGGCAGAAGGATCTTAAGCCATTTCGATTCAATGATAAATTTCTTTTCCAAATCATCTCAAGTTAAAGTTTTCGAATTTAAAAAAATCATTTGTTAAGTAAATTTTTCTTAAATTATTTTTTTAAGTATTTAAGTTTTTTTTAGGTACGAATTGTGGTAGAGATCTTATTCTTCACGTTAGTTTCTCCTAGACATGCAGTGTAAGGTTTAACCTCAACCAGTGACTACCATGACCCTTTTTGTATGGAAAACATTCCTTATAAAAGAACCCAAGTTTTTCGGTGTAATAAAAATTTTCAAAGTGGCGGCTGTGGGTGAGCTTTTTTAACATTAAGCTGTTTAGTGGAATCCTTGAAAGACGCTGTTTAGTGGAATCCACTTTTGGTGTTCCATCATAGCAACGCCCTCTTCTCCATAAACGAGTTTTTATCAGAAAAAGGAAGATTAAGTTAATAATAGTTTGTAATACGTTTTCGGTTCCTATCGATCAAAGAACAGTTGATAAGGCATCACCTCGATACCAACGATAACATCCCAAAAGAATGTAACCAAGGAACTAAAAACGATTCAAGCTCTGCTGCGAAAAGAAAAAACGATGCCTCGGCTAATGCAAAGCTCTCCAATGGAACTATTTTGAAGAGGATAATATTATAAATAAAAATCCCAGTCTCATTACTTTTCTGCTGCTCAACTTGTACTCTTTCTCATAGTAGAAGTGGAGACAAATCATCAAAAGTAGAACCACGAAAAACTTTTATATTTTTTTTGATATTAAAACAATCTCAAACTCATAAATCTATCATCGCTAATATTCGATTTTATTTATGTTATATAATTTTTGTGTATTTTTGTATTTTGATACTTTTATTATGTTTATTTATTTTGTTTTGTTGGTTTATAAATTTTCCTATTTGATATTCTGAACGTTTGTAATGTTTAGATAATATTTACCAGAGTCGAGTGTAATATGGATTGTTGTTTGGCCGTTGTTGCTCGTTGGACATTTTTAGATCGATTGGCATTTATTTGCACAGAAATGAACAAAAAGAATAAAATTGTCAACCGAAGCGAAAACTCCATAATCGACGTCGATGATATGTTATTTGATTTTCAATGAGTTCAAACTAGATAGTCGCATGTGCGATGTTGACGGACGGTGAAGGGTACTTTTCCAAAAACGATTGCCATTGACTGCTCGGCCATTAGTATTGCTGGCTGGCATTGGTGCTATTCATGCCATCGGTGCCAGAACACCCGTAAAGATATTGAATCTATTTTAGCTAGACTTGGCAATCATCACAATCCCATCGAGTCTCACCCACCACACCTCTACCTCAGTCCATTCAGTCTACAATAGTTGTCGGTGTTTCTAGTGCTAATATTTACGAGTATTTTGCCATTTGCACACTGTTACTCACACCGCTCCCGCGGGCACGATTCATTTTCGCATAAATGAAAGTTAAATCAAAACTAAATAACAACTGACAACTAAGTATTATTTAGCTCGAATGTTTGTATAAATAAATCTAAAGAGATATGGTATTACGATTCGCCAATATAATAAGAAATTTCGACTTCATAATCGGATTATGTGAACGGTGCCGATTTATGAAATGAACTCAGAATTAAAAGATCTTTTGTCGATAAGAAGAAGAATGCCAACAAGTTAACCCAATGACCTCCCCACCCCTTCATAACCATAAACTTCTGGTATATAATTTTTACCGTCAGTCCCAGGTATTACCACCTATGATGAGCTACTACCCACAGTCATTAGTAGTGCTAAAAGATGTCCTAAGGGTAATTTTTGACAGTATACAAAATTATGTTTCCTTGGCACTTGTGTCTGCTCGAATAGGGCGACAACATGCTCTCTCATATACCGTACTATCATCAGAAATGTATGTGAACAGGTCTGGGCATTTTTTTGATTTATCTATGCTTTCTACTATTCCGCTAAATAGAACATATTAAATTTATTTTCCTTCCAAAATGTGTACATAAAAATACTGATAATGACAATAGTAATAGTCCATTTAGTGTACCTACGAAAGATAAATTGGTTCAACCTTGCTGCTGTCTGACCATTTGTAGAATATTTTAATTTAACAGCATTTCATATTTTTGGAGATTTATTCATTCAACATTTTTGGAAGAAATGTCCTCTCTTGAAAAGGTAGCACAATTTCTACGTGGAAAAAACTTGTTTCAAACGCAATTGTTTGGAAATATTTTTTTATTATTTATTAATGACTATTACAAGTGTCCTTAATATTTTTTCACTAATAAAAATACTAGTTTTTATTAGAATTAAAAAGCTTATAAAAAGGAAACATTTCTAAATCCCGTACATTATCTTATTTTCACATTTTGTCTTTTGTGCCAATTGCTGTAGTGTTCAACAGGCGATTCCACTGCTTATATTAAGGCAAGGAACTAAAATAATATTTTTATTAGAAAGAATCTACTAAAATATTAAAATAACACAAAATTTTTGTATATTAATTTTTGATTGTTAGAAATATTCTAAAAAGTAGAAAAATTCATTTTCAACCCCCCAGCAACAAGAGGGGAAAATTCACTTGTCAGTGAGAATAATTATTTCTTATTTATGCCGCATACGACATAAATTTTGTCTACTTTTAGTGATCGTAAATCAAAAATTTCTCCGACAACATGGCTAATTCCAACAATATTTTCTTTTTGCGAAATAAAAGTTAATCAACAATCGATTAGTGTATTAATAAAGTAATCAATTTTTTTCTGATATTGATAACAACACCGCGAAGCCCACACATTCTCTTCTTTTGATTTGATTGCTGGCATACTCCTTTTAGTGTTATTTTTATGATTTATGCTATTTTCGTTTTGGTTTATTTTTTCCATTATTTAATATTACAATGTCATCGAATATAATGACAATAATTTGTATAAATTTATCTGTACTTATAAAAGTACGAATAAATAAACAAATTTCTGCCTAATAATAACAATATTTTTAATTACAGGTACGGAGTGTATACAGCCTTCAACAAAAAAAATATTACCAATAAAAAAATTATAGCAAAAATAATAGAGGTACATTCCTAATAAAAAGTTTAATGTAAAGTGGCAGCGAGTTCCAGAATTTCTTTTTTACTATATTTTATATAATCTTATAAATTTTTCAGAAAAAATTGTTCAGAAAAATTTTTAGTAAAAGTTTTCAGTAAAAAGTTTCCAGTTAAAGTTTCCAGTAAAAATATACAAGTAACAATTTTTTAGTTAAAATTTGTCAGTAAAAAATGTTCAGTGAAAATTGATCTGTAAAAATGTTTGGTTATCATTAGTAAAAGCTTTCGGTAAAATTATTTCACTCAAAACTAATAAGTAAAAACTTTTGTCAGTAAATATTGTGCATTAAAAGTTTTCAGTTAAAATTTTTCAGTAAAAGTTTTCAGTAAAAATTTATCAATAAATATTTTCCATTATCATTTTTGTTCGTAAAAGCTTTAGTTAAAATTTGTCAGTAAAAATTGTTCATTAAAAGTTTTCAGTAAAAATTGATCAGCAAAAATGATTGATTATCATTTTTATTCGTAAAAGCTTTAATTACAATTTGTCAGTAAAAATGATTCATTAAAAGTTTTTAGTGAAAATATTTCAGGAAAAGTTTCTCAGTAATAGTTTTTCAGTAAAATTAATCAGTAAAAACTTTTGTCAGTAAGACTTTTTCAGTAAAAATTTTTTTCAGTACAACATTTTCATAAAATTTTGTTTACAGTAAAAAAATTTCAGTAAAAATTTGTTCAGAAAATTTTGTATTAACATTTTCGTCAGTCAAGATATTTCAGTAAAACCTATTCTATAAAAACTTTTAGTTAAAATTTGTAAATAAAAACTTTTCAGTTTTTTGTGAAAATATGTCAGCAAAAATTGTTTTGTGAAAATTGTTCAGTAAAAGTTTTCTAGAAATTTTTCAGTAAATATTTTTAACAGTAAAAATTTATTACTAAAAATTTTATCAGCATAACTTTTTCAGTAAAAATTTTAGTCAGTACAAATTTTTCATTAAATTTTGTTTGCAGTAAAAAAATTTTCAATAAAAATTTTGTTCAGTAAAATTTTTGTTAACATTTTGGTCAGTAAAAATTTGTCAGTAAAAGCTTTTCAGTTTTTAGGGAAAATATGTCAGCAAAAATTGTTTAGTGAAAATTGTTCAGTAAAAGTTTTCTAGCAAAATTTTTCAGCAAATATTTTGAACAATAAAAATTTATTACTAAAAATTTTATCGGCAAAAATGTTTCAATTAAAAATGTTTACAGTACAAATTTTTGTAGTAAAAATTATGTCAGTATAAATTTGTTCGGTAAAATTTTCATTAAATTTTGGTCAGTAAAAATTTTTCAGTAAAACCTATTCAATAAAAACTTTTAGTTTAAATTTGTCAGTAAAAACTTTTAGTTAAAATTTGTCAGTAAAAACTTTTCAGTTTTTTAGTAAACATTTTTTAAGCAAAAATTGTTTAGTAAAAGTTGTCCATTAAACGTATTTCAATAAGCATGTTTGGTTATCATTTTCGTTATTATTAAAAGTGTTTATCAGTAAAAATTGTTAAGTCAAAACTGTTGTCAGTAATTGCTCAGCAAAATTTGCTTTTTAGTAAATTTTTCAGTAACAAATCTTCAGTTTTTGAGTGAAAATTGGTCAGCAAAAATTGTTTGATAACAATTTTTTTTAGTTAATATTTTTTCGTAGATTAAAATATTTGCTACTATTTTTTCTTTCATGCCTTGATAAGAGAAGTTATTAAGTAGTTGAAATTTTCGATAATAAATTTAAAGAACTTTTAGATTTTTTTTTTAATATGCGTTAGATTTGCACATTTTAATTCTACGATGAGTAAACACCAGCACAGTCGTTTGGGCAGAGACAAGTGGACTGATTCGATTTGCAATGTTATCAATATTTGCGTATTTTCACTAGATAGTCTGGAATTTCTTCTTCAAATATTCCGTCTCCGCCTTGAATTTTGTTTAGTTTTCATGATTCATACGGAAATTGTCATATCATTGGCAATTTGGATAAATAATAATTTCCAGTCGACTTAGTAGTTTTGCGTCGAACTGTACTTTGATAAACATTGAAGAAATATCGATTGGATTGTTGTTATTATGACAAAATCCATACAGCTTAGCCTCGTGCAAAAGTGCGGATTATTCGTTTGAGCACATAGAGTTAGTTAGGCAAGTATTGCGATAAAGACACACTTGCGAGCCATATTTTCTCACAAACACCTTAAAAGCACTCAGCAACTAGTTTTCTAGAGGCTTTTCTATTTTCGGTGGCGATGGGCAATCGAACGCTTCGAGCAACAACTGCATTCATCAAAGTGAACGGATGCGTTTCCAGCGGAAAGTAGACATTCTCGACGCTTGTAACAACGTGACGCATCCGTGCGTTCACGCTAATCGGTTGGCAAACTTGCAATCGTATGTATTTTTCGATCAATTAGTTCCATGAGAATTTGTAAAATTATTTAAATTAGTAGTGCGTGTGTGCGTGTATATTGGTTGAAACGATTTAAAAATATTGCTGCTGACTGCAAACGCAGCAATATTAACTTGTGCTATGATCGTGAATCGGAAGGGGTCACAATATGCCCCCGAATACCGCGCTGTTGAATTTGAAGTGATTGGTGGGAACGCATTTGCGTCCAAGGTCGATGGCCACAAGATTTACGTGTGGATCGAGTTCAGGCAAAAAGTGCACTTGAAGTCGTTCGGGCAATTCAGAGAACGGCTGAAAGTGTCGCTAGCAAATTCACGGCAAACTAAGAATTCGATGTCGTCTAGTTTACGTGAATCAGCTCTGACACTGGCACCAGATCAGAGTAGTTCCCATAAGAAAACCGGTGCGACGCTGTCTGGTAATCATGCTGAAAATGATTTCAACATACTTTCTAGGAAATCCAGAACAACTGAGTGGTCGCGTGGAAGGTGCTTAAAAAGGCAGAACTGTGTTGACCTGTCATCTTCGGAGGAACATGAATCATCTGGTTTGGCTCCAAACCAACCAACCGACTCATCACAAGGGATGAACCTGAATCACTTCGTTTGTTGCAAGGCGTTTTCTGGCAAAGCTCATGCAGATGTGCGAATACTGCTGACGAATACTATTCAAAAACTCTTGCTCCCTCCGGTGTTGATACAGCACAAGGGATGCACGCACATTCCATTAATGACAAAAAGAAAATCCAATTCTAAGTACTTGAAAAAAATGCTTCAATTCGTTCAAACTTCTGGAGTTTCAAATGCGAAATTCGATCGCATACTTAGAACTTTAATAATGGTATGTTCAATATAAATTATTTTCTTTCCTTTTTTCCTCTCTTTTCAAACTTTATTTAAAACTAAATTCCTTATACGCACATGTATGTGTATGGCTGTGTGCGTGGGTTTTTTCAATACTTTTTAGCTGATATTTTAAGTGAATTTCCCAAAATCAATTTCTTTGCAAATTATTTTTTTATCTTAATAAAAGACATGTAAGCTTTTTAGCTCTTCATCGATTTTTTTGTTGATAGTCCTTTTTATTATTTATGTTAGTATAAGATACATACACATTCATACCTATTGGATTTGTAAAAATTCCTTCTTTTGTTTTTGAGTGGATTTTACACTTTTCAGATAAATACTTTCTAAAATATACTTTGAAAAAGGGTTTTTATTAAAATGTTGATTATATTTTAATAATATTTGTTATGTTGGCTTTTGATAAAGGAAATTATGGATAAATAGATAAACAATTATGTCAGGCCGCGAAAAGTAACAATTTGATCGGAGCACGTGCATCTGATACCACTTAGGAATCAACGGAGTTTGCTGGCATGCTTGAAGATTTGCTTCTATGGCGATGTTTAGAAAGAGAGAGAAGAGGGATTTGGATTGATTTTGCTACATTGTCGCTATCGGCATTGTCTCTGTACATAATAAATGTACATATTATTTTGGGCAAGATTTAAATTCTATTTGACATATCTCCGTAAAGTTAATATTTCCCAAGGTATGAGGATATGAAAGGATAATAGGGAAAGAAAGAAGGGAAGGGGGGGGGGAAGGTATAAAAATATGTACTATGAAAGTTTACGATTATAAGAAAATACCTGGAATTTGCTATGACCAAACATACTCCTTATGATGAAGAGCTTGAAATTTTTTTTAATAATAACAAAAAAAACCATCCGTAAAAAGGGAAACTCGTATGGACTGAGAAGAGTGAGAATCATTGGATAAACCACCCATTTGACCGTAGCCGTGACAATCTATTATAATTCTGGTCAGAAATTGGAAGATTACCTAATGAAGATGGCGATGACGACTTACCTGGTGAACTTAAAAAAAACATATCTGGAATATAGCAAAGGTGGATTCTTCAAATGCACATTTAGAAAATATTATTATTTTTTCCAATTAATTATTTGCTAAAATAATTGTACGTTAATAAAGTACATGACGGCAGCATCGACGTCAAAGCCAAGACCAATTACCACTAATCGCGTATAGGTAGGAAATTAAAGCTTTAAAGAGTTAAATAATATTCCTATTTGGAGTCAAGGGTCGCAGCCAATAAAAACATTGAGTAATAAATTCTCACACGGGGGTTGGCAGCCAACACTAGTCTTACCTCATGTATTCTTCAAAAAATTGGGTTCTCAGCAAAAACCATTGCGAACTCTGGTCCACGTTCGAGAGAAGGATATTTCGAGGAATTTTTGGTCCCCTACATGAGGATGGACGATTACAGAGCGTATTTAATGATAAGATCTTAGAGCATTACCACAATCTTCCGGGTGTGGATAAAATTAGGCGCAATAGGCTACGGTGGGCTAGACACTGAATCCATATGGATTAGGCAGATACTGTCCGAAAAGTTTAAAGTGGCTCTATTTATGGCCCCAGAAGACGGGATGGACCAGAATACTAAAAACCTTCTAAGGATGTCGAACTGAAAAGTCGCGATGCGAACCAGGGATATCTGAAGTTCTTTGATTTATTAGTCATAGACCGGACTCCCTGTTATCGCGCCATTGATGATGATCAAAATAATTGTATAAATAAATAAAGTAAATGAATATAAATTATTTGAAAAAATTCTTTATCCATTTTCTAGCCTTTTATAACTAAAAGTATTTAATAATGTATCTAATTTAAACTAAGTACAATATTTTTCGTTAGTAATTAAACACAGACCGTGTTATTCGCAATTTGCTTTTAAAATGTTTAGCCAGTAAAAATCACCATTTTTTTAAAGGATGAAATCATAAGTGATCCATACCATTTTCGCGAATGGTTAACATCAAAGAATCGTTTATCATAACCCGAATAAAGCTTCTGATTGACGGTTGTTGCTTGACCACGTTCATCTTCAATAAAAAAGGTCCTATGACCATATCAGCACAAATACCCGCACCACATAGTAACGTTTTGGTCGTCAAGAGGTACTTGATCGATAATTTTAGGATTTTCAGTCCACATAATGAGGTACTTCTTCAATAATTTTTAGGTTTACATAGAACCGACAATTTTGCTTCTTTACGGTTCCGTTTAACGTAAGATGCGCTACATCCTCATGATGATTTTTTGGAAAAAATTCTCCCGATTCTCAGCCATTTGAACGATAAATTTCGCATATTCCAAATGACAGGACTTATCGGATCTTCAAATCAATAAGCACTATGAGCATTAAAGAGGTGTAAGGGATGCCCAACTGCGCAGAAAGACGTCGAAATGATGTTCTCGGAGACGTCTCAATAATATATTTTCATCGGATCACGTTGGCTGCTTTTTATTGCACCAAAAGACAAAAATCTTTTATGGAAACACTTCGTTGTGTTCTTTGACGGCGCACTTTTCACTTTATTTTGAATGTACACATACAGCTGAACAATTTCAGCTCATTTGGGTGGCGTATACTGCTCCATGGCAAAAATCTACTTAGACTAGTTTCAAAAACGTGCTATCAACCAAAATCTGTCAAAATTATAGTGTTATCTGATGATTCCATCTAATAATGTCTTATTTTTATTTTAAAAAAATTAATTATTCATAAAATATTGAATTAAAAAATAATAAATTCTTATTTAATTTTTTTCCTATTACATGTAAAATTCATACAAAACGAACAACAATAATTTGCAAACGTCAAAATAATATCGAATATAGCATATACAATTACCTGTCGATAATGTAGTTCGCGGAGGTTCACTCTATTACAAGGCCCAGTAGTACACTTATCTGTGGCATTGGTAATAGCAAATATTTCAACCACTAAAGGATATTAGCTCATGTCTAAGCGCTATTATTGTCGAATATTTTGATTTCATGATATTTTTGATCATTGAAAATGTATTTTTATTAAAAATTATTATTGTATTTTCTTTTAATTAGAATTAATATTAATGATAAAATTTGATAAATGAAAAAGTAATAAATTATTGCAGAAATATTTACTATCAAAAGTAAATTAATCATTTTCAAATTTGGACAGGATAGCGTATAAGTTTGTTGAAAGTTTGTTCAATTTCTAATTCATAAATAAAAACTAAAAATAATTTCAAACAGACCGGAAAATAATTGAAAATTTGAAGAAATATTATTCGTTTATTAATTAAAATTTTTTGATTGATTGTTGAAATATTTTCCGAGAATGTTGATAATTTCTTAAATTATTTTAATTGAAATATAGAAAAATTTGTTGAGCACATAGTTTTCTATGATGCATTTTGAGATATAAAATCAAAAATAATTTTTTTAACCTATTTTTAAAGAAAAAAAAATTTTTTTCTATACATCATACTGTGTATATAAAGTTAATTTTGCATATAAAGTTTTTAGAAAGCAAAATATAGCATAAATTTTGATGAGGTCATACAAGCGATTCATTGACAGATGTAATTATGTAAATCTTGGCCTAAGAATTGCAAAAAAAAAACGATTGTAAATTATTATAAAAAATAAATCCGAAACATTTTGATATACCCCTCTATATATGTTTGCACTTAAGTTGTTATGTTACTTAAGTTGGGGCACACCAAAATTATTTGGCCCGAGGACTGCTGATAGGAGAATTTGGGAATGGCCCCCTATTCCATCAACGTCGAAGGTCGGCATTACTCTATTTCCCCTCGTTAAGCTACGAGTACTTAAAAAAATTTTATCATAATTTTTTTTTATTGTGGATATGAGAGCATTATTTTGCACAAACTTCGAACCACCCCGCAATAAAGCTAGCGACAAGCATGTCTAGCGAAGCAAGGTATTCGCTCAGAAGGTCCTTAAAAAGCCGTACTGCTGTTGAACTTAACGGTCAAATTTAAATTCCATCTTTTTTATAATACACCCAGAGAATAATAATCTCACATATTCCCATAACTATACCAGTATCAACGTTTTCATGGCGATTAATTAGTATCTTGTCAATCTAATCAAAATATCTATAGTTTCTCGATTCCAAAGTTCAATACCTCACAATATTGACGAATAAATTGCATAAAAACAAACCTAAAATTACCTCAATTATTTACGCTTAATACAATATGATTTAGCATAATTTTCGAATATTCGACTATTAATGATTGTACATTTTAATCATGTTTATATAAATAACGTTATGGAATAGTGAACAATTAATATGAAAGATTGAGTCAATTTATTAATAGTACACATACAATCGAATATGGTAGATGAAATAAAAACTGAATTGAATAATAAATAGTAGTTATAATGGAGTAGAATAGTTTTTCGTTAGGTTCATAAAAAAGATTAATTGTAAGTAAATAGCTCATTTCCTACCCTTATCATTTTATTTGATTATTTTCAGTACATTTTGATGGAATTTTTGAAGAACTCATTAATACAGGGTGGTCACTGATAGACTAAAAGGTATTGAAATCGAGTAGCAAACTGCGTGGGCTGCTGAGTATCTTGGAGTAGTAAAGATTGGGCCATTTTGATCTTGTATGGAGATATTTTTAAATTAATTTTTTGAATGTTCTGAAGTTATGTTCTTGCGACGACTGGTAGATGCAGATGGATTCTCAAGGAAACTCTACTAAACAGCTTCCAGCGGTTCGTCAGTGCGCACAGCGAGACTAGGATCTCTTTCTGGAAAATCAACAGGAAGAGTTCTATCAAACTGGACGATTAGGTTCCGAATCATGTTATTAGTAGGAAATACTCTGACGTTCGTTTGCTGATAGTACTTTTTCCATTAATTGATGTTTTATTGGAATTAAAAAAAACTCAGTGAGCTTTACTCGTTCCTGAACATCATCATACGTAGTCATTTTAATTTCCAACAAATGCACTATAACCTACAAGAAAGTCAAATAAAAAGTAATAAAAGTAATAAACTGTATCTGATAATCGGTTAATAATATTTTTTTAAATACTTTTTATATTGGAAATGTTTATTTATAAAATGTTTTTCTTAAATATAAGTAGCTGAAAATTATTCTTATTTTTAGTGTTTTAAAAGAATTTTTCGAATTTCTTATTAGACGATTGTTCTAATACGAGATTCGAAAGATATTTGACAAATAATTTATTTTCATTAATGTTAAAAAATGTAATTCAAGCAAATGTACTTGATAAAGCTCATATGATCAGCCCAATTTTTTGCTGGTTTTTGAAGTAAATTCGGCTTCATTTCCGCAATAAACAATTTGACAGTGTCAAGTCACAAGTTTTTAGAGACCAATTTATTTCGAACCACATGTCCTCCACGTTTATGTTCTTCATAATTTTCAAGGAAATAATCATTAATCATAGCCTCCTGTTACAGCGTAAAAAAGGATCGAAAAAAAATTAGCCGATATGTATGGAGAAGATGTGTTAAGTGATCACCAGCGCCAAAACTGGTTTGCAAAATTTCGATCTGGCAATTCTTATCTAGAAGATGAACTACGTTCTGTAAGGCCAGTTCAAACTGATGCAGACACGATGAAAGCATTAATTGATGCAAACCGGCGAATAACAACTGGTGAGATCACTGAAATATTAAATTTATCGAATTCGACCGTTCATGATCATTTGAAACGGCTACGTTTAATCTCAAAGCTCGACATATGGATGCCTCATCATTTTGCGGAAAAAAGTTGTGCCTTCGCATTGACGTTTGTGATTTGCTTCTTAAATGCCAAGAAAATCATCCATTTTTGAAGCATATTCTCACTGGGGACGAGAAATGGGTTGTCTACAACAATGTTAAGCGCAAAAGATCCTCAAGTAGAAAAGATGAACCGGCTCAAAGCACTTCGAAATCCAATATTCATCAAAAAAAGGTTATGCTATCTGTTTGGTGGAATTCCAAAGGAATCGTTTATTTTGAGCTTCTATCGAGCAATAGCATGATTGTTCCTAGTGTACTATCATCAGTTGGACAAATTGAATGATTCACTTAAAGAAAAAAGGCCAGAATTGGTCAATAGGAAAGGTATAGTGTTCCAACAGGATAATGCGAAACCACATACAAGTTTGCCCACTCGGCAAAAACTTTTAGAGCTTGAATGGGATATACTACTGCACCCACCATAACATACTCTTCAGACCTAGCACCTTCCGATTATCATTAGGTAAAACGACGGTAAAACGTTTAATTCAAATGAGGAGATCAAAAATCACTTGGGTCAGTTTTTTGCCAGCAAAGAAAGATGACAAAGGGTATTGGATCAGACTGGGCAATATTTAATTGAATAAAATATTAATTCACTATAAGAAAATCGTCTTTAATTTTTATAAAAAAACAAAATTACTTTCCGAACAACCTAATACGAACAACCAAAAAACAACACACTAATAATGCCGCAGCCACCATATTCTCCAGATCTTGCACCCTGTGACTTTTTCTTGTTCCCGAAACAGATTCTTGATCCATTTTTTGGAATGGGCAAAAATCGATCTTTAAAAATTCTGTCTTATGTTTATTATGAATAAAATAAAATATCTAACATAAAAATAGTTAAAATTATTCTATACTTTCGCGTATGTACGTGCACAGATGATTTTTGTTGTTATTTAAAATACGCCTTATTGAAAAGGGAATATGAGGAAATAATTTGAATCGATTACGAAATCCGCTTGGTCCTTAATCGAAATAACTCAGTTTTATTGTTTTGATTATATAACATTTCAATAAGATTCAGCAAAATGTATACTTCATAACCACTATTCTATTTAATTACACAGATTTATAGAAATTAATGAAACGACAACATGAAAATTTTCAGGACATTTCAGTAATTTTATCATAATTTAATAGAAAACTGATGGGAAACTGCTCGTATCGCAATTGGTGTTTATAAAAAAAATTCTTAAAATAAAAATAGACAATTTTCTTGGCTTGATTCTAATTAAATGGACGATGTAGAAAAATTTCTACTCGCCAACCAAGAATAGTACTTTTCAAGATGCGTTTTATAGGAGAACATATTTTTTTATGGTAAATATGGTAGATACAAATTATTTACTAAAAAAACTTTTCCTAAAAAAAATTTACAAAAAGTTCCCATAAGTCCTGCTTTTAATATTTTTGATACGAATATCCTTTTTTAAAGAAAAAAATATCAACTTTCAATTTTGTCATACCCTTTTTCTATGAGCAGTTTGTTTCTGTTCTTTTTTTTTCAAACTTTTTAATATAATAAAAAGAAAACGTTTTGTTCGATCATATCCTTGTACATAATCCTTTTTCCAGATCGATGGCACTCACATGATTGCATGGATTATTTTCCACTTCATTAGATTCATTTCTATTTATAAATAGCTGTTCGCGAGCCTTTGACCATAATCCCGTACATGAACATACTCTTGTGTAAATAATGGTTCCTAATCACGTACTCTTATGCTCATTTGTTAATATCGGTAAAAATATTCTCATCAATTATGATAATTTATTCATAAAAGCATTATTATTTTTAATACGTGTGTACTTTGTGGTCAATTAAAGAAATTTCTACGCAAAAATGAACCGATTATTTCCACTCACATTTTTGTCCATAATTATCACACAAATGTTGCTTCTGCTCTCTCGTTACAGGTTTCATGGTAAACGCACATATTCAAGTGTGAAGAAACTTTTTTAGTAAACAAACAAACAAAAAATAATAATATTAATAAATGCGCAGCAAATATATAAAAAGCAAAAAGAGGACACTTACGAATTGCTAACGTTGAAATTTGTTTTTCGAATCGCGTGCACAATACAACCAGTTGCGTGTCAATCATCCATGTTATGTCCTTACACCCTTAAAAATTTCTTCTTCGCGCAATCATCAGTTGTGTAAATTAGAAGACACACCGTTTTTATATTGTTGTCGAAAGGTAACTGGTTTGGAATTAGAAAGGGTTCAACAATTGAGTCTACCACTGAAGCGTATTATTTTCGGTAAATTGATCAAGCACTCGACACCATGCACATGCATGGAAGTGTGTGCTTAATCGCTGGACACCTGGACAGTGGTCACAGCATGCGCTCCATTGAATCCCATTATGCCATGAAAGCTGTGATCTGATTAAGGATAAAAGAAAAGTCGAAAGTGTGATATTAGTCGCTAGCTTGGCAATTTCTAAAGGATTTTTGCAGTTGACAACAAAAAAATGTTAAAGTATACCTTGTACCTTAGCGGTTCTATTGACGTTTAAAAATAGCATTATAAATCCGAAATGGACAATGAGTTGTATATGTGCTGTGAGAAGGGTGGAAAATGGAAACATTAAAAAATTTTAAATGGGAAAACACTTGCACTTTTACTGACGAGTCTAGAGTCTCATACGAAAAACAGTGGAGGAATCATTAGTGTGTTAAATTCGATTGGATTTATGAGCAGCACACTTTTAAGAGAAGATTTTCAATGCCAGTGATTTGGAAAATCTGGGTTACCATAAAGGGTGGTCGGTCAGTCAAACAGAATTGTTTCTGAACAAATCTGACGGTTAAGATTCCATTTGAAGTTTCCACCTTGCCCGTTTCAATTTCAGTTAATATACAAAGAATATCCTTTGCTTATCATAGAACAAATGTTAGTCCTTCGGCATTCCTTTGATAATATTTCATAATACGGTACATGTGCTGGTTCTCTGTGCTAGGTTGTGCTGTACTGAATTAACCTGTGCTATACTATCTCGTACTATTCAATATTGGGCGTTCTAATTATTTCGCTGGAGTTGTTTGAATAGCAGCGTCTGCGCACTTCTCCGATCCATACAAACACTAGAGTGGGGATAACATGTCAAAACGGCTGGACACCATGTCTCACATGACCAGTTTACACGTGCACGTACTTACGAGACAACTACGATAAAATACTCTTAAATCTTAAGAAGAAGAGAAATCCGAGAGAATATTTTTCCTTCTCGTATTATTTTCTTCCCATTTTACAAAAGAATTTTTTCATTCTACTTATTATTTGCCTCTATTCACTTTCCTAACGAACAAAAATTTCTAACGAAAATACTCACAACAAAATTTCCAAAGGCTAAAAAACTAACAAAGAAAATATATAAAATTATTTCAACAACAACAAACAAATAAAAACAACAACAACAAAAAACAATCAAACTAAAGAAACTTAATTTTTTTCTTCGTATATTCTATTTATAATCTTTAAAAAAACCGGCAAATGTAATTTATTTTCTTTTTGTGTTAGATTTGGAGAAAAGAATAGTCCAAAAATCCGATTTTAATCAAACAGTTCCTATTTATAGGAGCATCTTTAATTACGAGTAATTTAATTAATTGCCGATTACAAGAGAGAAATTTAAAAATATCGAAACGTTAAAGAAATGTTGCCTTTTCAAATGTTGACGAAATTTTCGGAAAATTTCATTTCTACAAATTTAAATACGGTGCATAGAAAATTGTTGTTTATTGTGAAAAATAAGTTTAAGTGAAAGAATACATTCAAATGCTGGATAAGCTATTTTGGTGAGTACGCACACATATATGAAAAATTCATAATTTCCAATCGCAAAAAAATAGTGTTTCTGTTTTGGTTAAAAAGGAAAATTTGGTTGTAGAGTTATGAAAAAATAACACTGAAAAAAAAATCTACTACAAACTATTGAGTAAATCTATTACAATTTAGGTTAAATATAAAGAAAGCTTTACACATTATAGCTTTTTCGCTTAGTTTTTACTTTTTCGATAATTTTTCTCCAATTTTCCACTGTTTTCGCCGTGCCATTTGACTTTCGCTCCCAAAATTCAGACTCTCATCGTCCTGTGTACGCGTAACCCAATTTGGATTTTTCCCAACGGATCCGAATGTGTGCGTGAATTTGTGGTATCAGAATGATTTTTTAAGGAGTGAATACGTTGAGAAAACTCTCGCTATTTTTATTTCTTTTTTTTGGGGGGAGAAAAATTATGTAGTTCAGCTCGAACACAACTGATGAAAGATCAAAGAGAATAAGTCAAAAAGCGAATAAATGCTGTCCCGCTACCGTCTTCGTCTAAACTTCCGTGTGGGGCGTATTCGTATGGGGAAAAGGTGAGATTTTCGCCAGGAAAATTATACACTCGGGCGAAGTGGCACCCTTGTCCGTGTGCTTGACTTTGCCTTGGGATGCCCCCGTGTACATCGTTGTTCAAACTCTGAACATCAGTCGTTCGTGAGATTTTCCAAAAGTTTGTTGCAAATCCCATACACAATATCGTGAAACGTAACGTTTTTGTCGCGGATCTGGATCTGTTACTATTAAAAGAGAAGGTAAACGCCCCGCCGTTATCGTCACCGCCGCCGTCAACGTCGCTGCTGCATATCGCGCCATTTTGCCAAAAATCTACCTGTTATTATTATTATTATTATTATTATTGTTTATACTATTCATAAAATAAAAACAAATGCAATTTATTTCTCGCAACAGAAGAGAAAAAATAATATCCTTCGATGGAAAATTGAATTCTTCATTTCAAAAGTTATTCGACTGAATCGGTTTTTTTCCCTCAATCAAAAGAAGAAAAATTATTATCGTTAATAGTGGAAATAATTTTTTTTTACATCTAAATAGAAAGTTTTTCTAATTAAAATTATATAATATGTAAAAAAATAAAAAATAAAAAATTAAAAATTTCCCAAATAAATAATTGCAATAAAAAGGGTTCAATTTTAAAAGAGAAAAAAATTAATAACTTTTTCTGAATAGAAAGAAATTACCAAAGAAGTAACTGTTAAAGGTGATTGTTCAGTTTCGTTTGGAATCCCCCAGTTTAGGTGGTTTTGAAGTGGGTTTTTTCCCCAAATATTTTGCATTTATTATTTGAAAAAAAAAAAGTCTATTGCACTATCAAGAACGTTGACGAAACTTTGCAATCGTTTTGAAATAAAAATAATCATAAACTGAATTCGTGTAAGTGTGGCAGTTTATTTCGATAGTATCGATTGTTAGAAGGTATGTGTGCACATGTGCATGGAAATGGATAGTATACCCAAAAAATAAATAAAAATAAAAATTCTCATTCGACGATCAGGAATAGTTTAGTCAATTGCTTGTTGAACGACTGACGCCCGAAATTGTTGCTGCCACAGTGCATTTGGTTCTTAAAAATCACCAACAATTTTACTTCGTTTTTTTTTTGCCGTAACTTTTTTTAAAAAGATATTTTTTTTTTATTATAATATAAAAATATTCAGAATTTATAAATATTTATCGAAATTATAACTAAATAAGGGAAAAAAATAATTTTCGTTTCGATTTCATTAAATCACTTTTAGAAAATATTTAATTATTCAATAATTGATAAAATCAAAAAAAAAAAATTCAAAGAAATAATAATAATTGCATAAAGAAAATTTATTAAAATAGTGTGATTAAAAATTAGTTAATTGATAACGTGAGTTAAGATAAGTTATGATTTTATTTAAGTGAGAATTTCTGATAATAAATCCTTTTTGACATTTCGAAAAAAAACGACAATTACTTTTTAAACAACAAAAAATATATAAAAAGACTTGCTAAAAAATTCAATTATAAAAAAATATAAATATAATTTTTGTCTTGTTATTTTCTTCTTTAAATAATCAAAATCAATTAATACAAAGTTATACTGTACATATCTGTGATTGTTAATTGTGTCGTTGGAAGAGTATCCATAGATATTTTTGGCCAATACTCAAATATCAATATTGTGACATCAAACAAATTTTGTAAAGGTTAATTATAGTTTTTTTTTACTCATTAAGGATTATTGTTATTATTCATATTATTCATATAATTATCCGTTTGGGATTAATAACAACAAATTAAATACGATTCAACAATATCCGTTCGACGGGATCGGATCAATTATAAGGATTCTGCATCATCATCAGGTAATTACGACTACAATTTCAATTGTAATAATCAATAATCAATTACAAAACCGCAATGAAGAGAACATTAACACCTAGATTTAATAATATATAATTTGTTTGATAGAGTACATTTCGAAGCAGCATCATCCATTCAATTTGATTCTGTTCGATTGCAACTCAAGTCAAAGGATTTCAATATAATTCGATTCGACTTGACTCCATATTTTCACTTCTGATAATACTTTTTAGTGATATCTTCTGCTCCTGCACCCTCTCCCAATAACTCTTCGTCATCATCTTTGGCTTTCTCTTACATAAAAAAATTAAAAAAAAAACAACTATCGACGAATTTAAAAGCACTTCAATTGCGTCTAATCGAATCTTGTCTACTGGCAACATTAGTCGTTCATAGTAGAAAATGACAAAATCCATTTTAATGAGTCGATTTTCCATCATCAAACTTTGATTATCTTATCCATTGAACACTAGAAGAAATATTAATTGATGTATTCGTTATTCAAATCGTAAAATGACTATTATTCAATATTGACTAAACGCCTGTTTTTGAATAAAATAACCTCCATGCCCGCCCGTGAGGTGATATTATCTATACTCGTAAGTACATCATTAAAATTAACATATAAATTGGATTCATTTGAAAATTATTTTTGAGTAGATTCATTAACACTATGAATTCTTCAGTTTATATTTGTTCAAAATCTCTATGGGCACTGAAGCCCCGACAATAACGTGAATAGAATTTTCTGATATTGTTAGAAATGCTTTTATCAATTTCTTCCATATTTATTAATATTTAAAAAAAAAGGATCTATTCAAATTTATAAAATAAATTTGAAATTATACAAAATATCCTCCATAAATAGATAATTGAACAAACTAGGTGGTTAGTAAAGGATCTACGCACCGCCTGACTTTCTTTCAATTCTTAAAAAACATAAATTAATGTAAATTCGTTTTATGATCAATTATTTTATGTGTAAGGTTAATTTTTTAAAAAATAAAAGTTTGATGAAATATGAAAACAAATCACAATTTGGTAATATTTATCCTTAAGAGTAACAAGACCAATTAGAACAATGTTATCCCTTTCAAAGTAGTTACGCTGGATAGCTATAAATTGGCGAAGGCTCTCCATTCTGTTTCCCTTCTTTTGTAGAAGTACTGGAAGGCTTAAACTGAAGTCACCTTCATCAGATCGGTTACACTCCTTTGGATATTAACGACAGTACCAAAAAATTGTACTTTTAGATAATTTTTAATTTTGGGGACTTATATACGGGAAATAGGAAGGAGGGCTGGTGAATTTTTTTTTTCGATAAAGATTCGTTGAGGGAAATGGCCGTTGCAGTATCTGATCATGACAGTTGCAGTATCTGATCTGATGCCTTTTTTAACAAGTTCTTGTTTTTATAAAGAAGTCCTTGAACGGTTCGACATTTCATCAATTTTCGATGATGAAAACCTTTCTGAGCAGTATTCATTTTCCACAACTTCTCGGCCTCTTGCTCCTTTTATGTAAAGGAATGTCCTATCAGGGATCAGAGCTCATTACTTTTCTACCTTAACTCTTATGAGTTGATAATATTTTATATCAATTGTTAGGTTCTTGTCTTCACAGACTAGTTTGTCGTTTGTACCTCTTTCTTCTCTTGTGAAATGGCATTGCCATTAAAGAATTAAGACATACATGGCTTACAACATAGAATAGATATTTGCTCATTCACCGTCACTCTCTATTTCATGAATTATTATTGCAGGAATAAAATGCGTTTTTTTTTTCAAAAATAATGCATGCAATTTTAATAGCTTTTGATCAAAAAAAAATCAGATGAGGTCAGGATATTGTGTGTATTCATTTTATACAGAGAAGGACTCAATATTCTACTCTGCGTGGTAAAAATTTAATTTTTCTTTGGAACAGTGCGTGTGTAAATAGTAAATATGAATGTGTATTTTTGGTTACTATGTATTTTTTCAACTATTCAAATTTTTAAATCCTTTGCATTTATAAATCACAATTTAATACCAAAGTTGGCATATTTTTCGGACCTTTTTCGAAATATTTCTAAATTTTTATAAAAAATACATCAATTTTTACTAATTTACAATAAAAAAAAAAATTGAATAAAAAATATATTCATCATTTTTCTAAGTAAAATTAAAATTTTATTTTAATTAAAGATAAGTTAAAAAATTTACTTTAGTTTTAACAGGACTCAGCTATATTTTTTTTTTTAACTTTTAACTTAATTTTGAAGAGATTTTGAAAAGTTTTGTGTTAGTTGAGTATAATTAAAGGTTTTTAGACTCACAAATTAAAAAAAAAAAGCTTCAAAAGATACTGTATAATAGCAAAAGCATTTCAGATTATTTTTAATTTTTTTTTCTGCAACTACAATTGTTTTGTAAGAATCAGATTTACATAATATTTTAATTTACAATCTAGTACATCATGAAGTGGGGGGGAGTAAACACCCATCGTCGTTTCTCCAACTAATGAAAGTTAGATTCCTCTAGAATATCTCTAGGCCATCGGCTCTTAAGTCTCTGGTGAGTGTTTTCAGGGAGGGCAGTCTCTCACAAGTGGGGATTATAATTAAAGGATAAACGGAAGTGAAATTTTTGGTAGCGGAAAATCCACAGGTCCTGAACAAAGGGAATATTTAGCTCACGATGTATTACGTTGTTACGACCTTAAAAAGGGGCATAAACAATTTTATGGTGGATCTTGGATTGTAAGGCCTGGACGCGATAGGAATTGGAACGTTCCGTTGAACCCCAAAGTTCAATTCTTTCGTTCAGTAGTCTAAGAAGTTGTAGGTAACGTCTAGTGGCATCAAGTTTTTTTAGTCTAGTATATGGGTTTCATGTTAATCTCTTGTCCAGGTAAAGTCCTAAATAACGTAATGATAGTATTAAGATCAGCAAGGATATTATGGGTATAAATATTATATAAAATGGGACCAAAAAACTACCTTGTGGCACTCCAGCTATAATAGGATATAGTTCCGAGAATTCTGAGTTGATTGAAACTTGGAAATGACATTGGGAGATATATGAATTTATGATAAGGTAGTATATTAAAGGAAGAAAGTTCTTGAGTTTCCAGAAGATTAAATTTCAGATTTTATTATAGAGTTATTTTCAACTGACAAATATTATCAATAAAAGCGTTTCTGTTTTCGGAGTTTATATTTCAAAGGTAAAAACTTTGTAAGTTATTTTATACGATTCGAACAAAAATAAAAATTTCATTCAAAGAAAATATGTAAAAAAATCAAACTAGAAGAAAGTTTCTCGTAGAAATACTTCACTGTAAAAATTCTCGTAGAAATACTTCACTGTAAAAATAATTTTTAATTGTATTAAAATGTTCATCAACAGCAAAAATAGTTGACAAATTTTCTAAGAGAGTTAAATATTTAATAGTTCATGCATTCAGAAATAATTTGGGTCTTGTACTTGAAAACCCCTTTTTGGTATGTACTCAAATTTTGTAACAATTTCAAGAGCACATAACTATTTTTTTTTTCATTTCCATTTTCATTTATATATATATTATGATTAAGTTAATTTATAATTAATTACAATATAACTTTGGTTTTAAAGTAGACTTCGTACATATATTCCGAATACAAATACTTGGTACTTGATTAACACGACAACTTTTCATAACGAAATGTTGAACTTTAAAGTGCACTTAATCTTCCATATTCATACATTTAAGAAGTTTCTTTCTCGTTCTTCTTTTTTTTACAAGATAATATTAATTAAGAGTTATTTTAATACATCATATATGAGTATATAAAATCTTGTGATTTTAAAAAGAAAAAATTGTTGTTGAAATTGGAAAGGTCTATTCCAATCTAAGTCAGTATAAAAGCCCTACTCTTTAATAAGATTGAGAATTTTAGAATTATTTTCAAGTATTATTATACCTGTACATTCAGTGCTACTATAGATTTTTTCTATTAAGTTTTTCCATAGAAAAACAAATAAAATAATTTCACATGAAATAATTTTTTGAGAAGATAATTTTTCTTCTCAAAAATCTATAATGGTATCCATAGTATTTAATCTTCTTATTGAATTTTGTAAATAAACTGTCTGAGATTGTCATAAAATTAAAAAAAAAAATATTAATTATTTAAATAGTACTTAAAAAAATATATCATCTTCTGTACAATTTTATAGAAAAGTTTAACTAATTTCATTCCATTTTTAAATGAGTATCTACTCTTATTGAGCCACAAATTATAAAGTTGAGTTATAGAAAATTATGACTAAAGAATATAATTTTATTTCTTCTTTAAAAAAATAGATTGAGTTAGTAATTTCCCATCAAAAGTTTAGTCATCTTTATTCCTATTTAATTCGTTGAATAAAATTTACTAACTTTATAAGAAAAAATCACCCAAAAAAATCCAATAATAATATTTGTAAGCTGTTTGATAAAATATCAGATTTATAATGATAAAGATTCTCGTATTTTGATTTGGTTTTTTGTTGTTGTTTTTTTTTTTTGCAATATAAATGCACAGCAATTTTTTCTCCGAATAAAATCCCAAGATTTGTCTACATTTTTCAACGGAGTACTCGTATTTCACCTTCAATTTTTCTAACAACATTTGTATTCATCACGTAAGTCTTTTACGATTTTTCGGGGAATTTGTAATTTTTCTCAACTGAAGAAACACCCTTAAAGGTTACAGAAACGAATTTTTTCTCTTAAAATATTTATTTTAACAATTGTTTTTTTTCCCTTCTATACAATGAAAAGGTGAAGTTTTCTTCACACTTCATGTGTTGTTGTTTTTTTTTAATAATTAATCAAAAAAAAAAACTTTTCTTCCAAGACTATCGTCTAAAAATTCTGATTAAAATAAAGTTTTTTCATAAAGATAATTATGCGGTACAAAGTTTATGATATCCAGACTGATTTAATGATGCAGTACATCAAATTTCATATCGTAGATTTTGTGATAGAAAAAAATTCAAATAAATAAAAAAAGATTCCAATAATAAAAGGAATAATTTTATTTTTGTTTATAGATCAATAATTACATTCGGCTTCAAATTTCATTACATTATAATGACTCAATTGTTAAATATTATTTTTAAATAATGAAACGATAACAATTTGAAAGGTAATAAATATCAAAAGATGAATACAGGGTGCGTTTTATGTTCCAGGTCGAAGTTTTTTTTTTTGATAACTTTTAAATAAAATACAGTTTTATAATTTATATTTTATTGAATAATTATACGGTCTTTATCATTATGTATTATATAAAGTATAATGTCGGTCAAATGCTTGTCTTTGGCTGTGGTGCAAAGACGAGCATTTTTAAGTACATTTTTCATAATATTTTTCGCAGACTGAAAAGTTATTTCGTTTTTAATGGCACCGTTTTGTTGAAACCACATGTTCTGTAGGCCCAATTGATCAAAGTGCTGCCATATGAAGAAATCGGGACGGTTCAAATCAGGGGATTGTGGATGCCAGTCGATATAACCACTTTTTGACATTATTCGGCTGGGAAAAATATCTCTCATAACTTGCATCGTAGCACGAGCTGTGTGTGATGTGACACCGAGTTGTAAAACCCGAACACTCCAGTCTCGCCGTCGTACATAGGCATTTACTTATAGCTGTGGTGTCAATTAAATTTTACACAGATAAAAAAGCAAATTTTTTTTGAGAATTTTTAACAAAAGATTTCCAATTATTTGTACGCGGCGTCGATAAAAGTTACCCGGACATTCAGCAACACTCTCCCTCACCGCATCAATCTTTTCAGGTTTACATTAGCTTAATTTCCGCCTGGTCTTTGCTATATCTTCCAGTATATTCATTACACGCTGAATGGGTTAACTTGCTCGGCATATGATTAACACCAATAGAACAATTATATAAATAAAATGTTTTAATAATTTCAACTCGTTGTTATATTATTAGATATTTTATAATAAATTGCTATCGACTGCTCTCTACAATGTCAAATATCAATAGAAAAATGTCATCTAAACTAAAATGGTGGTCAAATAAAATCAACCTGTAACATAAAAATAATCGTATATCGTTTTTTAAACAAATTTATACATATTTTATCATCGATATAATAATTAACATAAGGTATTAATTAAGTTTTTCTAAATATCTTAAAATAACAATTCATATTGCTATTAATTTATTCAAATAAGAACTTTAATGGAAAAACTACGGTTAAATAAAAGAATTTCATATACGAAAAATATGATTTTTGAAATTAATAAAAATACAAAAAAAAATCTTTAAAGATCATTATGAGAAAAAAAGAGTTTTGATTGTTTTAAAATAATTTAATTTTAATGGAAATCATGTAAATTTAATTTTAATATCGAATTATAAAATATCGAACCACATTAGAGTGCAACCGTATAATGGAAGTGCCGTATTATATGAGGGTTATCTTTTTTTTATAAGAACTTATATGAATAAATAAATAATTACCTAATTATGATTCTGCTTACACATATTCACATTGATTAAATTTTTTCTAGTTTATCAAATTAAAGAATCCATTCCTTATTAGTCACTGTTCCGCGATCACCTACCTCAACGAAGCGTCAATCGAATTATGGAATTTTTCAATGGCATTGTTGCCAAATGCAGCAAAATCAGAAGAGAAATTCAGGTTGACTTGTACGTTGCCAACTTAACTTCAGTCCAACAACCTTAGATTATAGAAGAACTGGATGTTGGCAATACATTCGTAGAACGCACACACATGCAAAATAACAGAAACGGCGTAAATTATTGGGCGCTAATTTTAATTATCAAAACAATTATGTGCACAAATAAAAATCCATTCCAAATTTGCAAAATGAATTAAATCTAAATATAAATTTTAATGTTAAACAATATTGAAAGCTTGTTTATAATATAAATGTTTGTTTGTGAATTGAAATTAAATTAAAATTGGTATACACCATTATAGCAAATACTTTAAAACTAAATTAAAAGGTGGAAAATTTAATGTACTTAAATAATTAACAAATCATATTCTAAAAAAAATTTAAAACATTATTATTTATAATAATTGGTTAATTTTAAACAATAGTAAATGCATTACAAAATGTGGTCTAATAAAGCAAATGAAAGTACAAATACAAACAAATTTCTTTAAATAATTATCCAAAACAGTAATGGAAAACAGACTGAAAAATTCGTTCCCTTAAATTTTCTTACATACACTTTACATAGACCGGCACTGAACTATTTTCTGGTAAATATTGAACTATCAAAATCACATTTGTTTACATTTATTGAATGCCAAACTTTTCACTTTTTAACCCATTTTTGGAAAAAACCATTTAGGCACATTATAAACCAAATTTTTGTTAATTTATGTAGTAAAAATGAAGATTTTTACTTACCTCATTCCCTCGTTCCGTTGAATTACCAGCAACCCTTTATGAAACACATCATTTTCTGAAATAAAATTTCGTAAATACTTTAAAATATATAAAAACTACACTTTCCGTTAAGTGCCAAAATAACAACTTGAAAAACAACAAAAGTATGCAAGTATTTCGGTATGCTACCACTTTAATGGAAAATGGCGTGTTTTCGAACTCTCCGAAAAGATTGTAAAAAAATAAAAATTATCTGTCTTTGTGTTAAAATAATATTTTTGTTTGAAATAAAAGAATTAAAATGAATATAAACTAGGGTTTTGGAATACAATAAATTTCTATTATAGAAACTAGGTGTCAGTGGGGTGTCATGTCTTTATAAAAAAATCTACACAAAAGTATGCAAATGGTACGGTTTCTCGCCGCTTCTGAAATAATTATACCAGAAAATTATATACACATATGTGTGTATGCAAATCTGACGTACGGTCCTATCCAGGTATTCTTTAATTTAAGAATTTCCCTCTCTAACTGTCGAATATCACCTAACAAAATGACAGCTAATCAAAATGGCAGCAAATTAAAGTTATCCATCCTGCATATTTAAATATTGTATTCTGTACAATATGTGGTTTTAACAAAATGCTGCCACAAGCCCATAAGAAAAGTTCAAAAAATTTCTATTACGGAAACTAGATGCCAGTGGGTGTCATGTCTATATAAAAAAATCCATACAAAAGTATGCAAACGTTACGATTTCTCGCCGCGTCTGCAATAATTATGCCAGAAAATTGCGTATACCATACATATACGAAAATCTGACGTATCCAGGTATTCTTTAATCAAAGCTAAGAACAAATTCCCAAAACTAAGGCCGTGGCTACCATTACGCGTTCTTCGAGAAAAAAATTCCAATCAAATTAAAATAAAAGTAATTTATTTTATTGATTAAATACTACATTAAAAAATAAAATTACCCCAAATAATTCTTTATATTGAATGGAAAAATGAAATTAATCATAAACTAAAACTACCTTTGCACAGCTGAATGTCAACAGAAAGAACTAGTCCATCATCCATTTTACTAATAGTTTTTCTAGAATTTTAAAGGGGAGAAGAAATTATTATGAATTTTTTTTTAAATTTATTGTCATTTTCTTTTTTAAAGAAAAACTTTCACATTAGCCCAAAGGAAAATACTCATAATTTAGAAAATATAGAAAATTTATCTATACATAAGCGATGGAAATACTTAAGAAAAGTGCTTACCCAATTACTTTATACTTTTGGGAATATTTATTTTCTTTTTCCAATTTTATTTATTTGCCTATTTCCATTCGTTCATAGACAGCTCACAGAAGGAGAAGTGAATTTTCTTAAGGAAAATTTTTTCCATCTTATTTTAGTCCTTATGCGAATTTTGTTAAGAGTAGATTGTTGAAAAAGAATGCAAAAAAAAAACGGATTGGCGAAAAAAGAATAATCCACAGAAGAAAAAAAAACTAGGGTTCAAAATGGAATGATTCCGGTTTGGGAGACTGCAATGTTGGGGTCCTTTTTAAAGCGATATTCAAAACCATTAATCTGATTGGGTTATTTACCACTAAAACCAACTTAACATTGTTACGTATTTTGCTCGTTTTCATTATTTAATCTTTTTCATTTTTATTTTTAAAGCTCTTCGTTGGGTGGTTTTTTTTTAGATTTTTCCAAGTACTCTGATTGCCCAGAAAAACACCATTAAATATAAAGTGTTTGTCCTCCTTCTCTAGAGAATATTGTAGGTTTTACAGCGGTGACAACTTTGACTTTTGGTTCGGATTCTAAAATTATCAATTCTATCAGCTTCATTGGGGATTTATTAGAAATAACGAACTGGACATTTACCTATGGTTTAGAAAGCCTATTTTAGTTGAATTTAGTTTGCATGCCATAAGACAACTCTAGTATAGGTAGAACTTGTGATTTCCCTAATACCTTCTTATTCAAAATACAGAGTTAATACACAAATGATTCTTTTCTATAAAATAAATTTTAAACTTTTGCAGATAAGATTAAGACGGTTTTAAACAAATTTCAACAAAACATTGATTTTTTTTAATGTACAATATAATACATAAGCAAGTCTTTAATAAGTTTTATAATAATTTCCAAGTGGTTAATTTAATTTGTTTGAATTGAAAATATCTTAGGAAAATTTTCAAAGTTTCAAAAATTTTCTTGTTATTTTATTTTTCTGTATGGAATTCTCTTATTTCTTATTCAAAAATAATAATAGAAAATCTGAAATTCGTACTTATTTAATTCTAACTAACTTCGTTTTACCAAAATGGAAATTATTTGATGTTTTTATTACTAATAAAACAAAAGTTATTTATTTATAAAATTGAATACTTTTTATATATACCTCAAAACTTAGTAATTATTAATAAAACTCTATTGTTAATTTTGAAGAAATTTATTAAACTTAAATTGAAAAAGCATTCTTTCAATTCCAATAAACCATCATTAAATTTGTTTTTGCGAAATTTTACTATTTATCATTTGAAATTGTTTTTTTCTTAGTTACTTATGGAAATAAATTGTATTTAACGTCTATTATTCGGACATTTTGTGGCTAATGGCTTTTCGAAATGAATTACTTTTACAGCCTTGTACCTTTATTGATGGCTAATTGTATGTTTTATTTTCGTATTTTCAGGTATTCCATTGAGATTGAATTTGTTATTATATTATTACTTTTCTTTAATGTAGTTTTTTTTATTCTCCTGCAAGATTTGATATATACTATTTTGTTGCTCTCTAAGTCTATATCGAAATAATATTATTATTCGATCGATACTGAAATAAGGAAGGACAAATCCAATTTAGTAAATTAACAATTTTATATTGTATCGCAAATATATATTTCATCAAAAAAATTAGTGTGATGTTCATAGTTGAAAATATCAAAGAATATTTGTTTTTATCAATAAATCTAATTTAGTTTAATATTGTGAAACATGTCCGATTTAATGTACGATTACTTTTTAGAATAAATTGTATTGAGTGTTCGGATGCATAAGCATAGAGAAGCGATAAAATCGAAATTGATCAGTTTACCAAAAGATGGCACTGTCATAAGCATGTCTATCCACTTTTTCTTTTTGTCAAATTAAGTTCATTTAAAACAGGTTTTAATAAATTTTTATTTCATTATATTGCTTAAACGTTGGCATTATGCATAAATTCTGTAATTATTTTTTGTTTTTTTCTTTCATTTATCTGCAACTACAATTTTATTGTAACAAGCAGATTTACATAACATTTTAATTTATAATATTGTGCATCATGAATTGGGAGTAAACACCCATCGGCATTTCTCCAAGTAATGGAAGTTAGATACCTCTAAAAAACCTCTAGGCCATCGGCTCTTAAGTCTCCGATGAGTCTTTCTGGAGAGGGCAGTACAAGAAAATTCTCTCATAAGTGGATTATAATTATAGGCTAAATGGGAGAGCAATTTTTGATAGCTGGAAATGCGCAGGTCCTGAACCAAGGGAACATTTAGATCATGATGTATTATGGCGTATTTTAAGAATGATCTTGGATTTTAAGGCCTGGACGCAATAGAAATTGACCAAAGTTCAATTTCATTAGTCCAAATAGGTTTAATAATTGTATTGTAGATTAGAAGTTTACTTTTGGTTGTTAGTTTCGAGCGTTTGTCAAGTAGTCTAAGAAGTTGTAGGTAACGTCTATTAGCTTCAACTCTTTTTAATCTAGTATGTTAATCTATTGTCCAGGTAAAGTACCAAATAACGTTCTTTATCATTATGTAGAATCCTGTTGCTATAATATTAAGGTATAAAGGGGTAGGTTTTCCTTGACAAAGTGTTTAAGTAATGTGAGCAGTCTTCTGTCCATCACTCAAACCAGGATTGAAGGTTGTGTATATGGAATTGTAAATTGTTGGAAGCTATGTCAGGATTTGAATGGGTAGCAGTTATGGCCGTATCGTCTCCATAAGTAGCAATAATAGTATTAGGATCAGCTGGGATGTCATGGGTATAAATATTATATAAGAGGGGACCAAGGATACTGCCTTGTGTGACTCCGGCAAGAATAGAATATATTTTCGAGGATTCTGAGTTTATTGCAACTTGGAAATATGGTTGGGATAAAAATGAATTTATGATAAGGTAGTATGTTGAAAGAAGAAAGGTAGTATGTGGAAAGAAGTAGAGACTCCAGAGGAGTCCAGGAAAAATATATGTAATTAAAACTAAAGCTTCTCAAAAAAACTTGCTTCAGAATAGAAGCTGTTATTAGATCATAACCAGGAGCTTATTTTGTTGTGCAGAATAGTAGATTTAATTTCCGAGGGTATAAAATTTTTGGGAGGAAAACTCATAGAGACTGGGATGTTAATTTTTAAATGCTCTAACAAAAACAAAATTCCGTTCAGTATTTTTAAATAAATTACACTAAAATTTAAAAAATGCTATTTTACTAGTTATCTAGTTGCAACCACCTTGAAGTTCAGGTCAAAAAAATTCGCTCATTATATGGCTTTAGTGCTCAGAAAAGTCTTTCGTTCTTCATTTACAAAAAAAAAATACATATCAATAACATCTTCAATAGATAGTTTTCTGGGGACTCATATTTAGTAATTGCACTTATTAGCGTATCCACCAAAATGTGACTACAGCATAATAAATTTGGTTTTGCATTTTTAGCGAATTTTTTTGTTTGTTAATAAATTAACTATTTAAATATATGAAATGACAATTAAAATTCTATTTAAAATATATTGTTTATAGTTTATATTTTTAAGTATTTTCGAGGAAAAAAAAACATAAATTTACTTTTCAAATTATTAAATGGATAACTTTTTACAATAACATTTAAAAAAAAATTTCTCTCCTTATGAAAATAAAACTATTTGTTGTTTTTAAATGAATTCCTAAAAATAAAATAAAAATTGAAAGAAAAATGAATTTTCTATATTGTAAATAATTACATTTCCGGTGAAATCAATAAATTCAAAACAAAGTAAAAAATACTCTTTCCATAAATAAACTATTGTAAATAAGACGAACAAATGCTATTTAAAAAAGGCTGATAATTTTGTTTAGAAATTTTTTATTATTATTCACTTTTGCTCAGCTGCTTGTTTAAATGCTTAAATTAAAAATATTTACAAAAAAAAAAAAAAAAAAATTAATTAAAACAAACAAACAAAATTTACTTTAACATTCGAACCCGCAAGAGGTCCAGTTTTGCAGAACGGCAAATAAACAAATTCTCTCGTAATAAATTACGATTAAATTAAACAATTTTTTCTGTTCATCTACATAAATGCATATTTACTTCTATAAATATATATATATATAAGATATACGTATTTACTACCTACAGTTTTATTTATTAAAAATATAATAGATTATTTGATGAAGAATTTCTTAACCAAACAAAATGTAAAATTATTAGTCAGATTGAGTTATTTTTATAAATAAATTTCCGATGAACAAGAAAAACTACTCATTCTCAAATAATTAACGTATTTTTTATGTAATATAAATTAAAAATATTACACATTTCAGAATGAATAAAACTAACGAATGGATTCATTTTACGAGAGCATCATTATTTTCGCAAATATTTAATAATAAAAAATAGTATGGAGTAAATTAAATAAATTTTCTGTTTTTTTAATTTTTATTTCTATTCTCCATTAATAATAAATCTTGATTGTAGGCTATTTAAGTGCATAGTGGTTGTAAGTGTCTTATTATTAAGTATTTTGCATATGAAAAGTAGTGCATCAGTAATAGTGATTTTATTATAAATAAAAATACCCTAAGTTTAAAAAAAAACTATTTTTAGAGACTTTTTTTAATTGTCATTTCCTTGTAATATTCGAAAATATTTTTTTTTTTTTGCAAAATACCAGAACTTTATTACTAGATTAATTCGAACGTACAAATTTCTTATATTTATGTTTTGTAAAATGAAATAATTCTTATTTGGATAGTAGAAAGGGTAATATTAATACGTAAAATCTAAGAGGAGTAGGAAGTGGCAGAATTGCTTGTGAGCTAGCATTCACCACTAATTTCGTATCTAAATATACCAAATACATATTTCATGATAAAATGGAGAAATCTCCGAAAAGTAAATGTTTCCCAGACGATTTGCGGGTTCAACAACAAAAACCCAAAGGAAAGCTTCTGAAATTTAGAAAGGATGAAAACAAACTAATAAAAAACCAATAACCTGAAAAACAACCAAAAAATGATGTAGATAAAAGGAAACGGTAGTAGTAGATCGCTGTTTGCCATAGCCGCATTACATCCCATGACACTTCTATCTGAATGTTAAAAATGTCCTTAGTTAATTAGTCAATAACTTATATGTTTTACAAAACAATCAGAACCGGCAGAGTAGAGGGTTCAATAAAAACAAAAGTCGACAAAAAACTCCAATTCTGTACTCCGTTTTTATTGTACCCACTATTCCGAAATTTATAAAATATTTTTCTTCTTTTCAATTCATTAGAAAAAAATATGTCAGTTAAAAAAAATTAATTAACAATAATATAGGATGTCCCAAACATCACGCAAGATTTGAATTTTATGCGCCATTTGTGCGGTAAGGTGTTACCAATCGAAAAAATAGACAGTGTGACATTCTGACAGTTCAGAATTATTAAAAATTGGAGAATAACGCTACATGAAAGAAGAACACGTTTTTATTGTTGAGCAATATTTTAAAAATAATTAAGGTTTATTAAAACCTGTGATCTTAACCACCCTGGCAATCCTTAAACAAGTCGTTTGTTTGTTTATTTATTATCATTATTTTGACACAGTATGCGCTTAGAATATACATTGCAGTTACAGTAATACTGCAATGTATATTCTAAGCGCCACGACAGTAAAGACCATTTGGCGACAAAGAATTTCGGGAAACGTGGTTTTTTGGAAACTAGCGTGCGACGATTCCTGAGTGGGTACCAAACTACGATCCCTTGGATGGGCCGGTTCTTTCAACAAGTTGTTCAACACAAAACATCGAAGCAGTTCGTGAAAGTATTTCTGAGAGTTCAGTAACATCAATTTGACACCGTGATCATGAAAAATATGCATCTTCATGCCTACTGACCACGCACATCGAATGGAGTTTGTTTAATAGATTAGAGAGCAACTTCAGCGATCTGGCTCATTTTTATCTTGGTGGCTTGGTTAATCGACAAAATTGTCGCATTTAGGGTTCAGAAAATCCACGAGTGATTGTTGAGAAATAAATGCATCCACAACGTGTTACTGTTTAGTGCGGATTTAAGGCTGGAGGTATCTTCGTCGAAAATGCAGCTGGTCAGGCAATAATAGTTAATGGTGCTTGCTGTCGTGACATGATTATCTAGTTTTTTTGTGGCTAAATTATACGATATAGATGTGGACAACATGTGGTTTTAACAAAACGGTGCCACATACCATACAGCCCGAGAAACAATTCAATTATCGCATGATTATTGCACTTTCTTGGTTTTTCTTACTATTAATTATAATTATTTTAATATAATAACTAATCGAATATTAATTGGAAATTTGCAATATTATTCTAAGCCCACTTAAATGTTATACTTTGAATTTAATTACAATTAATAGTTCCGTGTGAATTATTTACAAAACTGTGCTATCATTTATAAACTCTATCTCAAGCAATAGACTAGTAAATTAAACATATTTATGTTTAAAAAAAAAGATTAAAAAAGAACATTTAAAAAAAATTTAAGGAAGAAAAAAATAATGACTCCAAAACAACAAAAAAAAATTAAGAAAGCGGGTAAATTTTTAGTTTAGTTACAGTTTTAATTTATTATTTTATTTAATTAATATTCGCTTTATTTCTTCTTCTTCTAAAGTATTTCATTATTTCATAATAAATTTATTTCTATTTTATATGCAATTAAAATTTTCGCTCGTCTTTGATTTTTGCCCATTCCAAAAACTGGATCAAAGAATCTGTATCAAATTTTGTGTGAAAAATAAAATTAATTGCGCGGAGGCATTCCGAATGTTGACTGTGGCATATGGTGAAGCTACCTTGGACCGATGAAAGCTACCTTGGAGCTCCCAATGACCGAAAAAAGCGCGACAAGTTCGGTCGAATGTGAAGGTTTTGCTTACAGTTTTCTTCGATTGCAGAGGCGTAGTATATCATGAGTTCTTGCTAAAGGGTAGAACGGTCAATTAAGAATATTACCTGCAAGTTATGCGCAAGTTGCGTGAAGCAATTCGCCAGAAACGCCCGGATTTGTGGAAGAACAAAAATTTCTTTTGCCATTTTTGTCCAAAAACAACACACTAATAATGCCGCAGCCACCGTATTCTACAGATCTGGCCCCCTGTGACTTTTTCTTGTTCCCAAAACTGAAGAGGCCCATGAAAGGACGACGCTACGCTGCGATTGAGGAGATAAAGACGGCATCGAAGGAGGAGCTGAACAAGATCACAAAAAATGATTTTTTGAAGTGCTTCGAGGATTGGAAAAAACGTTGGCATAAGTGTATAATATCTGGTGGGGATTATTTTGAAGGAGACAAAATAGATATATGTACATGAATAAATATATAATTTTTGAAAAAATACAAAATTCGCGATACTTTTTGAACAGACCTCGTATACTAATAATTTTTTATTTTCGTCTATTATTATTACTATAGTTTCTGCCATTTTTATTGTAGCATTTACACTAAACTGTAAATCCTTTAATACTCCGACAACTCTCCAGCTAGATTTGAACTCAAAACTATAGTACTCGTATACTAAACACTAATATTCCAGTATCGCTCAATAAATGTACGCCATTTTAATTTGTTTTCTAAATAATCAAAATGGCTCTTTTAAGAATTTATTACATAGAGTTCGGAATTGTTCGTGAACAATTCTTATTTCGTTGATCATTTTTTTTCAATCGTATAAAAACGAATTTATATTTCCTTAAAATATACTAAAGTCGAGATAAGCATGGCAATAATTTAACATTAAAATGAAAATATCTTAAATTTTGCTCTTATGTTTATTACTGATAAAAATTCTGATTTCCATCATACTAAACCACAATTTTTACGAAAATCTCAAAATGATTTTCATGGAATAAGTTTTCAAAAGAAAATTTATTACTCATTATGAAAAATTACAATTGAAAAAAAATTTTTTTTTTGAAAATTTTAAGGATATTTTTAGTTTAATTTTAGATAAATTAATATTAACAAAAAACAAACTAAGACAAGGAATTGGAAATTTTTACCCAAACGATTATTTATATTTAAATTTTTATTTTATGCTTAATTTTAAAGGAAAACAGATTATTTTTTTCATATTTATGTACAAATTATATTTTGAATCGAACTTCAGATTCAAGTAGTTTTAATTAAACACAATAAATGGTTATCAGTTTCTACTTTGGAAATTAAAGTTAATTAAAATATACTTTAAATTCAGATGCTGATAAAACTTTTACTTCATTATATTGCTTAAAACTTATCATTATTTATAAAATAATGACTTCTTGCAGGACTAGATTCTTTTAAAGTATTTTTTGATAACTTTTTCGTATAGTTCTTGCGGAATTTGGCTTAAAATGACATTAGTGTTGAAGATTTTTTCTTATGAAGCTACAATGTTTCGCATAGCTCTAAAAGAAAAAAATCAAACGGCATCAAATCGTACGATCTTGGAGTTCACAATTAACAACACCAAATCTCAAAATTAGTTATACTAAAAACTTTTCTTATGGGCTTGTGGAAGCATTTTATTAAAACCACATATAGTACAGATTAATTATTTAATTATGTAGAATGGACAACTTTAATTTGCTGCCATTTTGATTAGCTGTTATTTTGTTAGGTGATATTCGACCGTTAGAGAGGGCAATTCTTAGATTAAAGAATACCTAGATAGGACCGTTTGTCATATTGCAAAAGCGGCGAGAAATTGTAATGCTTGCATACTTTTGTGTAGAGTTTTTTATGTAGACATGATAGCTACTGACATCTAGTTTCCGTAATAGATTTTTTTTGAACTTTTCTTATGGTCTTGTAGCAGCATTTTGTTAAAACCACATATAGTACCGATAAAAATATTTAAGTTCGAGCCAAAAAAAATATCGGTTTTCGTACGGCCATAGCATTCACAAAATGATAATACCGGTTTCTTCTTCTTTATTTTCAAATACAATAAATACAAGCAAATGACAACTTCAGATTCAAATGCACACCAAACAGTCACTTTTCGCGAATACAATGGCTTCCCTAGTGACTTAGTCACTTGTAAATTTTCAGAGTCTCATATAGGGAAATTTTGCTTATTGATCGTTGAAGAAAATAATATACTCCCAAAGATAAAGTAGAAAGTTTTTACCATTTGAACGCATTTTTCTTTTGTAATTAAATTAACTATAATATTAAATTCCGAAACTTAAACTATATAAGTAATATATTAAATGATGTTTTGTTCAATAGCTGTAAAATGACAAGGTTGTACTTTCCAAATTACGAAATGGATACTTTGTACTATTTTGATTATTGGAGAGAATTTAGTTTTTTAGCCACCATTTGGATAGCAAATAAAATAATTTCATATTGAAATCAATACAATATGCATTTGTATTGCGTAATAAATTTACATTTCCAAATGCATATGTATATATAAAAAAATAAGACCACTTCTGAATGTGTACAGACATAGTCACACGCAGTCACTATCAACTCTCTAGAATAACATACAAAAGTTTCTGCTTCTTCCGTAATAAAATAATAGCAGTCAACGAGAAAAAAACGACATTTTTTTTTAAATAATAAACAAAAATGGACATATTGATTAAATTATTTATAAGATTGTATTCTCGAACGGCATGCAATATAAATACTGTATAAGTTGCGTTCGTTCAATTGTTGGGTCTATGCGTTCTGATATAAATAAATTTATGTGCTGACCGGACTTGAATTCTAAGTTTCCAAAAAGTTTACGATATCATATCCCCAACTTAAGGGGGAAGCACGATGGTCTGGAAAAATTGAAAGTAACCCTCAAATATCAAATCCAAAAAAATAAATAAAAACAAATACAAAAGTAAAAAATAGAGGGCGGGGGGGGGGGGGGGGTGGGGGGGGGTTTGTGTTATAAATAAACTATTCACAGAATTTTCGTCAGCGTTTATAGAAAAATCCCAAGTGAACCGAAACAACAACAAAATATTTGATGTAAAAATGAAAGTGAAACTGAAATGGGAAAACTCCATGATATAATATGAATTTCAACAGGACGACTCCTTTTTCCGTAATAATGTAAACTAAAATTTGGAAAGGATTAGAGTCTGTGAAAAAAAACTATAGAAATGAAACCGAATTCGAAAAGTTTAACTATTCACATTAACATTTAGTTTCTCGTTTCAAATGAATTTGGACAAAAACGAATTTATTAATTATGATACCAGTTGCTGTGTGTTTTCTATATTCCCATCGTTAAAACTGAAAAAAATTTATCCGAGAATATTATTGGCTACCATAAAGGATATACACAACTGGGGTAGGTGAAACTGCTGACAAAGAGAATATATACTTGTGTGTATGTAGGTCAGGTCAGAAGAGCACCATTCTATAAGGTATAAATTTCTAAGTAAACAATGAAATAAGAAATATAAATAGAAGCGAATGCCTTTTAAATGTGGAAGTTTTCATCGATGGAGGGTACATACTAAGTCAAAAAGGCTCTATTTTAAGTATGAGCTGACTAGATAGAAATAGAAATTGAAAGAAGGTTTCCGAACGCTGGGTTGAGGCAATCATAAATGGATTTCCGATATTAATTTCTCACAACATTCAATTTCCTTTTTTGGTCCCATTGGTCAATACCATGCACAAATAATATGGTAGAGCCAACAACCAATAACGTAAGACACGCAAAAATCTGGAACGAGCTACAAATGAGTATTTGCAGATAACTTTCATCCTTGAAACCATCCTACCAGTTTTTTTATGAGTACATTTGCAGCGGACAATTTTGAGACTTATTCTCACCGAATTGCTTATTTTATTGGTGAAACAGATTCAAAATGCAACCGCTTCCCTAAAATCGACCGTGCAGTAAAGGATTATCTAACCTGGGTTTCGGAAATTAAAGTTAAATAAAGTAAATTTAGAATTTGGATTTTGATAAAAATTTCATTTTCGTATATTTCTTATACTTTGCCATTATCTGCATAAAATGTAACATTATTTACATGGTAGTCAAAAGACATTTGAAATAATTTTTTATGTTTTTTTTGCACATTTTAAGCAACAATTAAATTTATGTCAATTAGTTTCCAAGATCGTATAAATTCTCTGTATAAACATATTTTTTTCCCATATTTCTAATAAAATATATTCAAATGTCACCGAAGCACACGATCTTGGAAACTAATTGACATCACCAAATATTGAATAAAGCCAAAATTTGTCATAATGTGTGACTTGTTGCACCATCTTGTCTAAAATCACATATAGTGTAGATTAATATCTTTACATTTAGAATAAAAAAAAGTTGATTATCATACGGGCATAGCGCTCAGAATTGATGATAACGATCTCTCCTTCTTAATTTTCAAAGAAATACAGTTTCAGAACCAAAATGTATACTATGTCTAGACATGTACAATGGCTCCTTCGTGAGTTTTTTAGATATCCATAAAGAGCCTCATTGCTGAAGAAAATTTTGTTCGAAAAATCACCATTCAAATTCTGCTTGCTATTCTAGCAGCCATTTGTCATATATAATATTTAAATATTCATAATATAAAATGGCAATTTTTATACAAAAATAAAATATACGACGTCTGTTCAAAAAGTATCGCAAATTAAGTATATTCAATTTTCAATTTTTTTCTGGCGTTATGTTGGTACTCATGTCTCTCACTTATGCCGATAAGTTCGGCCATTTTGAATGTTCACTTAATTTTTGACAGCTGCTTTGTTTGCACGTGTTTTGGCACGTCTTCGATTTTTGCCCATTCCAAAAAAAAGGATCAAAGAAATTGTTGACTATGGCATATGGTGAAGCTACCTTCGACCGAAGCAACGTTTATCGGTGGTACAAAATGTTCTCAGAGGGTCGAGACGATGTGAATGACGAAAAGCATGCCGGACACCCGAGCACGTCAACAACAGACGAAAACATGGATGAAGTGAAGAAAATAGTATTGGCCAATTGTCGAATCACCGAACATATCGATTGGATTGTGACATTCGATTTTTACCAATGATTTGAGCGTGAGACGGGTCGCCGCGAAATTCGTACCAAAATTGCTCAATTTCGAGTAAAAACAGCATCGCATTAATGTTAATTAATGTTGGTAAGGAGCTGTTGGACTCTGTCCGCGATGACCCAAATTTGCTCCAAAGGGTCATAACTGGTGACGAATCATGGGTTTATGGTTTTGACGTGGAAACCAAACCTCAATCATCACAATGGAAGCTGCCACACGAGCCAAGACCGAAAAAAGCGCGCCAAGTTCGGTCGAATGTAAAGATTTTGCTTAAAGTTTTCTTCAGTTGCAGGGGCGCGATGCATCATCAGTTCTTGCTACAGGGTAGAACGGTTAATTAGGAATATTACCTGCAAGTTATGCGAAGCAATTCGCCAGAAACGCCTGGATTTGTGGAAGAACAAAAATTGCTTTTGCCATTTTTGTCCAAAAACAACACACTAATAATGCCGTAGCCACCGTATTCCCCAGATCTGGCCCCCTGTGACTTTTTCTTGTTCCCGAAACTGAAGAGCCCCATGAAAGGACGACGCTACGCTGCGATTGAGGAGATAAAGACGGCATCGAAGGAGGAGCTGAACAAGATCACAAAAAATGATTTTTTTTCATCGAGGATTGGAAAAAACGTTGGCATAAGTGTATAATATCTGGTGGGGATTATTTTGAAGGAGACAAAATAGATATTCATGAATAAATATATAATTTTTGAAAAAATACAAAATTCGCGATACTTTTTGAACAGACCTCGTATACTAATAATTTCTTATTTTCGTCTATTATTATTACTATAGTTTTTGCCATTTTTATTGTAGCATTCACACTAAACTGTAAATCCTTTAATACTCCGACAACTCTCCAGCTAGATTTGAACTCAAAACTATAGTACTCGTATACTAAACACTAATATTCCAGTATCGCTCAATAAATGTACGCCATTTTAATTTGTTTTCTAAATAATCAAAATGGCTCTTTTAAGAATTTATTACATAGAGTTCGGAATTGTTCGTGAACAATTCTTATTTCGTTGATCATTTTTTTTTAATCGTATAAAAACGAATTTATATTTCCTTAAAATATACTAAAGTCGAGATAAGCATGGCAATAATTTAACATTAAAATGAAAATATCTTAAATTTTGCTCTTATGTTTATTACTGATTTCCATCATACCAAACCACAATTTTTACGAAAATCTCAAAATGGTTTTAATGGAATAAGTTTTCAAAAGAAAATTTATTACTTATTATGAAAAATTACAATTGAATGGAAGCTGCCACACGAGCCAAGACCGAAAAAAGCGCGCCAAGTTCGGTCGAATGTAAAGATTTTGCTTAAAGTTTTCTTCAGTTGCAGGGGCGTGATGCATCATCAGTTCTTGCTACAGGGTAGAACGGTTAATTAGGAATATTACCTGCAAGTTATGCGAAGCAATTCGCCAGAAACGCCTGGATTTGTGGAAGAACAAAAATTGCTTTTGCCATTTTTGTCCAAAAACAACACACTAATAATGCCGTAGCCACCGTATTCCCCAGATCTGGCCCCCTGTGACTTTTTCTTGTTCCCGAAACTGAAGAGCCCCATGAAAGGACGACGCTACGCTGCGATTGAGGAGATAAAGACGGCATCGAAGGAGGAGCTGAACGAGATCACAAAAAATGATTTTTTGAAGTGCTTCGAGGATTGGAAAAAACGTTGGCATAAGTGTATAATATCTGGTGGGGATTACTTTGAAGGAGATAAAATAGATATTCATGAAAAAAAAAAATAATTTTTGAAAAAACACAAAATTCGCGATACATTTTGAACAGACCTTGTATGACAGATATCAAAGAACAGGGCTGTACTTTCCGAACCATGAAATACGTAACCTTTTATAATAGAGAATGAAGCGTATTTTTTTCTTTTTTCGTTCTTCTTTTATTTATATCAGAAACCAAAAAATAAGTCAGTATTTTTTATCAACCAACTGTTGTGAATAATAAATAGTGAACATAATTACTTATTAAATATTTAATAGGTTTTAAATAATTTGAAATCAATAAAATTCGGTATAATTATTATTGGTTGTTGAAGAGTCCTCTCAGAATTATTGAATTTTCATTCATTACCACAGCAATGATATATCATCGACTGCATAAACAAACTCATTACCAGAAAAGGAGATTTGTATTAAAAATGGAAACCAACTGGCGGTATAAGCTCTTGTATCCGAGAAGCGATTTAGGAATCGATTACAGTATAGGTTCATGTTCTGTTAGTTTTGAATAGCGGATAATGACACACAGAAAATTATATTTGTGTATATTCGTTGTATTATCTGTATTTGTTTAATTGGGAGCAGAAGAAAATGATACACCGACTGGTGTGGAATAGTATATGAATCTCCATCGCACACCCATTCTAATCGCTGGGGAATCAACCGAACCAACCGACATTGGTTGGTTACCATATCGTTCGTTTTTCTATTGTTGATTCGATTATTTATACTACAGACAGCAACTAAGTAAACAAAAACACGTCTTCACATTGACACACGAATAATCATTAATCATCTTGAGTACAGAAAGTTATTAGCGATCTTAAGATAGATCACAGGTGACAAACACGTATCACTTTTTCAATACATTGCCATCAGGTTACTTACGGTCGATTGGGGTCGATTCCTATGAATAAGATGTTATCAATTATTCAAAGATATTTTCATAGAAATCGACGAAAATAACACCGAATCGATATTGTTCGCCCCCTATTCAAATAGTCCCACCATCCCCCTTTCTACTTAGTGGTTTGGCTCACTTCAATTCCAATATTCCAGGAACCTATTATATTCGAATATTCAACAATGCCATTATTCCATATAGACTGAAAAGGTTTTTCATGTTTATTATCTTTTCATATGCAACGATTATATATGAGTACATTACGATTTTTAAAGGACGATTGGTAAAGAGGGTCCAACGGGCTGGAATATAATTCTGTCAGTATTAGTCAAATTATTAGCTAGTAAAATACTTTCTTTCATTTTATTTCTCCACATCTATTATCTATACTCGATATTGAATATTAAAGAAGGAAAAAAAAATATCACCAAACATTATCATTATATAAATTTTTTGTTTGTTTTTGTATTCTTTGACATTTTCATGAAATTTCTTCTTTTTTTTACAATATTTTTTAATGTCAAACTTAATTGCATTATCGAACTGTGTCAGCTATTATTATAAGTGGACTAAACGTTAAAATGGGGTTGTTTTGTTTTTTTCTCCTTTTCGAAATCAAAAATTTATAAACTAATCTAATTTTTTAAATATATTATAATTTTTCTGTTGTTTTTTTTTCGTCAGGCCGCCCTTTATTTCAACAACAGAAAATGCCAAAAAAGGGGAAAGAAAATGTACTTATATAAAAGGGATGATTTTTTAAAAATTCTTTAATATAAAAGTAAATATTCTGATTGTAAAAAATATTTATGCATAATAAAAATTAAGAAAGAAAAATGTAAAAAATGCCAAGAAAAAAAAACCTTTCCTTCGAATACAGTGGCGTGCACAAAAATGGTGGCGTGCACAAAAATCTTTGTTATTTCGATATTCTCAAAAAATTTTGCCTCTTAGATTTTTTTGGTCAAGAAATATATATTCTCAAAATAATCTAGTTTTATTACAATATTTAAGTTGGTGCATTTTTTTTGTGAATTTAAGTTGGTGCAATATGTAGGGTGGACAACTTTAATTTGCTGCCATTTTGATTAGCTGTCATTTTGTCAGGTGATATTCGACAGTTAGAGAGAGGAATTCTTAGTTTAAAAAATACCTGGATAGGAAAAAATACCGTACGTCATATTTTCGTATATCTATATGCAATGTTCTGTCTAAATTATTGCAAAAGAGGCAGAAAATCGGAATGCTTGCATACTTTTTTTTATGTAGAAATTACACCCACTACTGACATCTAGTTTTCGTAATAGAAATTTTTAGAATTCCAAAAGCATCATTAATATTCTTTTTAACTCACTTATTTTAAGCAAAAATATAATTTAAACACAATAGAAGGCAACACTTACTTTTTTCCACCAATATTCTGCTATTAACTACTGCACTTGTATTTAAAGTTTATTATTTATTTTGTAAATATCAATCAAATATCAAGAGACTTTCGGAAAGTTTTAAAACACGCCATTCTCCATGAAAGTGGTAGCATACCGAACTGCTTGCATATTTTTGTTTACATTTAGATAATTATCGCAAAGTGAAAGTTTAAGTACGGTTTTATTAAATTTTAGATGGTTTACAAACAAATAATTATAAATTTATACATTTGCATAAATAGTTTTATTCTTCACAACAGTAAATAGAATGTTTCTATTTCAGAATACGAAGTAATGTATGGAAAAAAAATTTATTCTCGAAAAAATCCAGTTCTTTTATAATCTAAGGAGCAATCGAAACAAAATTTTTTTAAACCATAATAACCTTTAACGGAGTATAATTATTATAAACATATTTTATGAAAATAATTAATCAAATAGGGTGGGGCTCAGCAAATTACATGAAAAATTAGATTGCGCACAAGAATTGAACTTTTCTCAAATCGTTGTCTGGAATAATTTGCATAAAATATTTTAAATATACTATAGTTCTATAAAATTGAAGTCATTTAGGAAGTTTAGCCCAGAGATCATATGTGCCACCGGAAATGAAGTAAAAATATTTTAGAGATTCATAGACAAGACCCCTATTTTCGCAGCAAATTAACAATGAATGACGTTGTGAAATTTTAGGGGCTTCGTTAATAAATAAAATAACTGCTTATGGGGATATTAAAAACCATATGTAATTCACTAACGACATTTACATCCCCATAGAGAATGTGTAGCATGCAAAAGTTGTTAATGTATTTTTAGAATACGCTCTATGGGAAAAAAATTATCGAAGAGAAAAAACTAGCAAGGATTTAACAATTTATTAATATTTAGTCGGATATCCCTGATGTTCTTGATGAGCCGACTTAGGCCTGGCATCTTTTGACTTAAATATCCTTCCAAGCCTTCTCAACTATCATCCATACGGAAGTAGTACTTAATTTTACTCCTTTTACTAAGCAGTGGTACTTTTCGAGGACTATGGGCATTCAGGCTATTTTCAATTAATATTTTCTTTTTTAAAGCTATTTTAAAAAATAAATGAATTTTTTTAAAATGTTTTTAGTATTTTTTGCACTGCATTTGTTACCATATTTTGGCAACATTTCATTAAATCTAAAAAAAAATCATATTTTTTGCTATTTCTATCAGTTCCACAATCATATAACGCCCGCTGGCTAGCAATGTTTCCTTCGACTACCTTTTTATCTTTTTTTAAATACGGTTTTAAACCTAAATATAATTTTTTTTTAAATATACAAAATTCTGAAAAATTTCAAGTACACCTTTTATTTTTAACACCTTGATATACCAATTCTGAAGAAAAACCTCAAACATGAACGTTGAATATTTTTCTTTTCTTTTCAATTTAATGATTTTCTGTGAAATTGATTTTTATTGATAAAAGATAATAAAAATAATCGAAGTCTTTTAATTATTTTTAAAATAAAATGATAGAAAAATGGATATTTTCTTTTTAAAGGGAAATTTATAAAAATTTGGACATGTAATTGACTTAGGGAATTTTCTATTTTTATTTGAAAACAACAAAATTTCAAGGAAAAAATTAATGAAAAATCTTAGCTTATAATGTAAAATTTGCCAACGGGTAGAAAAACTTTAAAAATAGGTCAATTTGTTGAGATTGAAAAGTTTACTGAACGGGTTGGTTGAGTTGGTCGGTGGCCATTTATATGAGAAAAGAGAAAATTATTTAAGAAATCCCAACTATTTTTAGTTTGTTGTATTTGATTTTTATACATAAAAAAAATATTTCCTCCAGTATCAGTTTATTAAAAAGTTTTGTTTTTCGAACTGGAAAAGAAGCCAATCCGGAATTCGTCCTTTATTAAGTTCTGCTCATTTACTTCAATTTCTTATAAACAAAAAATATTTTCTAATGAATTTAAGAACGTAATAGTATATGATTTATTATTTTATTGTAGGAATATAAACTGGTATTCAATTTAAGTTTCGGAGAGAAATGTTTAATGTTATCCACATAAAATGAAGATTTTTAAAAGAAAAATTTTATTATATGGCCACGCGAATTTTTGCAGGACTCGATCCTTTTGATATAATTTTTGATGACTTTTTCCCATATTTCAGGCTAGAATTCGGTCATAACTGGACAGATGTTGGTTCCAGTTGTAAAAACTGGAGAAATGTTATCTTCTACAAAAATGTCTATTAAATCCGATCTTGTAGGTCAATTGACATCACCAAATCTTAAAATTACGCGTCCTGTGAACTTTCTGTATAGTAAATCGAAAATTTCAATGCCATCTGGTATCCAATAGTGAAAGATAATTGAAAATTAATCGATTTTGAATTTATCGTATTTTGTGGCTTGTGGTATCGTCATTTTAATACTACATCTAGTTCAGATTAAAATTCTTATAGTTCGGACCAAAAAAAGGTTAGTTATCATATGGTCATAGCGCCCAGAATTGAAAATAACGTTCTTTCCTTCTTGATTTTCAAAAAAATACGCACTAATGATACTTTCAGACCAAAATGCATACCAGACAGTTACTTTTTGTGGATTCAATGGCATTTCCACAGTTACATGAAGGTTCTGAGGAACAAATATATAACAGGTTTGCTTATTGATGTATCCACCAAAATAGAAATGAATCTCATCGCTGAAGAAAAAATTTCATTCACTGCTTAACATTTAAAAAATCATTATTATTAAATGGCGCATTTCAATTAAAATATATTTTACTTGAAATAATATATTTAATTAACGGTTATCAAATAAAATGGCTATACTTTCCAAACTATAAATTCAAAATGATTTAATCTTAAAAAAAGGTATCAATTTTTCATAAATTTAAATATATTTATCTAAAAATAACTATAAAAATCGGTGAAATTTTTTTAAATGAATAATTTGCAAAATACAAATCAAAATATCCTAAAAATTTTTCAAATTATTTATTGCTTATTCGATAAAAATTCCAAATCATACAGTCTCAATTAATTAAAAAAAATATATTTGAAGCAAATTTCAATACTTTTATTTTATTGCAATTATTTTAACAAAAATAATATTTATAAACTGTATTTTTCCTTTATAATAAAACCTAAAAAAAAAAAAAAAAACAAAAGAGAATAGAAATAAAAATAAATTACGATTATAAATAGTATTTTATAGTCCATTATCGAGTCAATGTCGTTCAAATAATTGATCCAGTTTCGTCTCCTGCATTTAAAAACTATAAATAAGAAAATAGTTTTAGAGCACGCATCTCAGCAGCTATGGGGAACAATTGAAGGGCACAGATGTTCCCAATTGACCCTACCCCCTCAACAAAACGGTATTAATTAATGTATTCGTGGGAGTGCTATAAAAAAATTATAATAAACAACCATGAGTACAGCCGTATGGTTCAGTAGTTAAAATTATTGTAACTATTTCGATAGTACTTACAGTCGTCGTTACATCGATGAACTTTTACGAATTTCACAGAAAACCATTACCTTAACGTAGATTTAGTTTCGTGTACAGAGTCCGTATTCGAACAAATAAAGATAAGCGTTTTAAATGAATAATAATAGTAGCAATTGTAATAGAAGAGTAACACGAAAATAGTCCTTACCTCATGTCTGTAACTGTACGCCAGTGTATACGAATACGTGCATAATAGTACTCGTTGTCGTGTATCCTATAAGACTGTACAAGTAAAAAATTGATTTGATTTTTTTTTTTAAAATGGTGAAAAAATGAAAATCTTTTACTAACCAGACCCAAAAAAGGACAACAAAACAACTACTACGGACGAAGATATTGTTAATTTTAATAAATGATTCTACCATGAGCAATGAGTTCATATGTTAAATTGGCTAGACGCACACATCAGAATAGTTTTCGTAGCGAAATTAACCAATAAAAACGATAAGAAAAGGACTAACTCACGAAATAAAAGCAGACAATTTTCTAAGAATGGCTATGGTAACCTGCTCGAGCGTAAGGTGATTGCACTGCTAAAATCAGCCCGTAAGGACTAACTACGGATACTATTGCACAGAGCATCAATATCGATCGGTTACGAGGAGGTCACCTCGTCACATTCTTTGCAATACAGCAATTACCATGAGTTATTTCAGCCTGTCAGTCTGTCTGACACTGGTTCAACGATTCACGTAGAGTCTCTTGGCGAGCGCCCAGATAATAGCTGCAGGCAACTATCCATGGACTACTCGACTGACATATGGCTCGATTACAAGGCAATACACTAGGAAGATTCAATGTCCCCAGAAGCTTACACACCCCTACGTGAACTGCCACATAAGTCATCCACACATATATGGCGTAGCATATATGTACAAACCAACAACAATTATTCAAGTACCCCCAACTATTCCTGGTATTGTTAATAAATTTGCCTATACTCAGGCATGTACTCGTTTGTGCACTCTTGTACGAGTATTTACGAGTGTATGCAAAACTGTAGTAGGCGTTCGGACTTTGATAATTGATCAAAATCGCTTCAGCAACAAAGCAAATCAATTTTATTCGAATATATGCACACACACACTCTAAAATAATTCAAGAATATCAAATTCGACAAAAAAAGGCAAATATCCAAAAAATAAGTGGAAGTAAAGTGTTCCTGCCAATATTCTTGATTGCAATGCAGATTGCGCGACTTGTAAACATTTCCTGGGGAAAAAAATCTATTGTAATAAAATGCGCCCATACACACACTGAACACAAACAATTTCATATTAACATATACTCGTAAACGTATGAGTGAATACATCTAAACATACTCGGAAATATAAAAGGTATGAGCGCACAAAAAAATTAAATCGATTATTTATGCGACATAAATTTCTAATCGATTTGACCTTCTTCACTTTGGCAATTCCTACTCAAACATTATAGAAAAACTGATAAAATTTGACAAAACAATCGTCAACATTAGCGCTGGCCTTAGATTTTTTCCAAATTTTTAACATCCTTAAAATGTTCAAAAATATGTTTTTCTAGTGTAAATCATAAATAAGGATACAAAAAATTACTTTCCTTGACTTATTTTCTGATAGCCTTAATAATTTATTGTTGTTGTTGTTTTTTTTATATTTAATTTTGCATATTTACTAGTATTTAATGACAATTTCTATGAATTTACAACATTTATCAGTGCCGTTAGAAAATCTGATAAAATTTGGTCGTAAATAAATCAATGCCATCTGGTATCCAATAGGGAAAGATAATTAAAAATTGATCGATTTTTAATCGGTGTAATGGAAACACAGTTTTTTTTTCTTTATAAAATTTAGGTTTTTTGATTGATTGTTCATACTTACATTTATTCTCTATTATTAAAAAATTATAATTATTTTAGTGTTAATATGAAAATATCGTAAATTTTAAGGAGAACTTTGTGAAAACTTCGAACTAGACAATTACCTGTTAGAACTTTTTAAATAATAATTTTCTTTTTTTTAAAGTTGAGCATGATTTTGAACAATTTAATTGTTTTGTAACAATTTTATAATGACTAACAATTAGACATGATCTATGGTAACTTAGTGACAATTAGACATGATCTTTTGGTAACTAGCAAAACACTTATCCATTATTTTGCAGTCTAAAAAAAGAAGAGAGGAGTAGTCTCTTCAAGAGTACTTCTCTTGAAGCCAGCACGGTTCCATGAAGAGAGTGATACAAAGATCAAAACTAGTAGTAGTCTAAGAGTGCTATTTCTGGGCTATAGGGTGGATGCATCAAAACTTCCAAGGCAAGCACTCTTAATTTTTAGGGAGTCATCAAAGATGTGTTTGGTGGAGATGATGATTGTTTTGGAAGATGACACCCTTCTTATCGATCAGTTCTGGTAGTTTTCTTTCACTGGGTTGGTGTAATCTTTTGAGTTGCTCAGAGTACAGTACCGAGTTAACGGTTTAACCGAACAGTAGCAGTTCATAATGAACGATTCCTTTCCAGTGCTACCATACACACAACATAACCTTATTGGCTGTCAGCCCCGGCTGATCTCTCTTTTTCGATCATTTCTTTCGAACGATATTCTTCTATTTTACCAATTTTTTATCACCAGTCATGATTCGCTTCAGAAATGGCTCGATTTAATTGCGCTTCATCAGATATTAAGTCGGTTCATCTTGTTTTTTACAATCAATGCATTAGGCACCCAAACATTGAGTATCTTTTTGTATCTAGCCTTTCTCAAATGGTGTATAAACTGTTTGATGATGAATGTTTAATTCATAATTTATATAATGATTGCTGGATATACCGGTCCTGCTAAATTTTTTCGAGAAGTACATCATTTTTTCTGGTAATTGTCGAAGTGGTAATTGTAAAAAGTAGCAAATTTCCTCTTTATTTTGGTCCTATTTTGAATTTGAATAACTTTTGATAAACTACACCGATTTTAATAAAAGTTTGCACATTAAGTGTAAAACCTTCCAAATACACGTCTAGTTACCTGCTTTTAACTCCATCTCTCGGAAAACGCTATGAACTTTTTTGATTAACTAATATAAAAGAAAGAAAATGTTGAGTTTTCGAAAGAGCCCAGGATATCTAAAACGATCAAATTAATGGAAAATATCTAAGATTACTCCTAGGGAAGACTCTTACAATAGATATCTCTTAATTGCGCATGTAATGTTACGTGATTGTATTGCTCGATTGGGGATTAAGCAGATCAGAATTCATATTGGTGGCAAGAAATGGTTTTTACATTATTTAAAAATGCACGCAGTCATTTAAATAGAAGTTTTTCAAAAAAAATTATCAAGGTTTGAGAGAAGGCTAACCTATAGAAACATAAGAGTTTTTATTGCTCAATTTTTATTGCTATAGTAGAAATGTTATTTACTATCCAATTTTTTTTATGTTCAATAATCAACTTGTAGAATATATGAAAATTATCTAAAAATATAACTAATTATTCTATCGTCAAGAGTTGTATAGTATAACAAACTAATTGTCCATCGTAAAATTCACACTGAAAAATTACGAAATTGTGAAAGATATAAAGCTGCGCCTGTTTTTTTTATATATTGTATATAGAAATTGTACGTCTCGCCGGTCTAAAATAAAAATCCTAAATCAATCGATAAACTTCAAATCTATTCACAATTTCATCGTAAAAATTATATAAATAAATTTCCATGGAATAAAAAACATTTGTATTTTGATGTAACTGGAAATCTGACTGCATATATTCTAAGTAGTAGGCGAAGACTAGTTTCAATTTGCGTTAATATTGGAATTTTTATTTTATGTTGTGTTTTCATGTTGGGGGGCCGCACACTTAAGTTTCTTCACATTTGATTTTGAATTTTTTGTTTTCTTATAATAGTAATCTTTTCAATAATCACAAATAACCATAAACCGCAAATGGCAGAGATCATCGTGTGTTCTATGTTCGTACTCTGTTATCCAGCCAGCAAGTGAATGTTAAATTTTTGTATCCTTCCCTAGTGACCAATTTGATCTAAAAATAATATACTCCGTCGTTGAATGGAATCACTTGAAAATTCTTTTAACTCTGCTGGATTTCGATTTGAGAATATTGTTAAGTACAGATTATTACTGGAAAATCACAACAAAATACAATTTTAAGTGCATCGAAAGGTCAGAGCCATTATTGTCGCCAGAGCCGTTGTTGTCGCTATTATTAGTCTTAGCAACAAGAAAAGTTGAAGATTTCTGGACAGTCAGTCGAGTACTTGGAATATTATTTTTATCCTTTTCACCTTTAACCCTTTCGAAACTATTATGAGATATAAATAAATATTTTGCACACAAGAAAAGTACTCCCACGGCATAGTAGTAGGTAGTAGCCATAAATAATCATATTTTCTACACCGTTTGAAATACTTTAATAGATCTTAGACATCGATTAAAAAAACTTATGTACAATATGAATTTTTTTTACAAACTTTCTTTACACTTTAAAAATCCTTTTCACTTTAATTTATTATTATAAAAATAACGTTAGGCTACGTGAAAAGCGTGGGAAAAAAATAAAAAAAAACTTTAATTATTATTCCTTAACTGTAAATATTTTTTTATTCTTTTTTTTTTATTAATAGTGAAAATTACATCTTTAAGAAAACTGAATAAATTCAAAATGTTTTTTTATGTAAAAATTGGACATAAACATTAACGAGCACCTTTTGTAGATTTTCAAAATATTTATTCCAAATAAAAAAATAAATAAAACAAAATTGACTATAAATTTTTCTTATATAATTATTAAGTAAATAAAATAGGAAAGTATTTGAAATCCTTTTAACACACATTGCTATAAAAATTATCGATAGTCCTTACAACAAAACGGAATAAAATTAATGAAAATTATTTTAAACATAGTTTAAATTTCAAAAATCAATTAGAATGTGATTTTCAAACTATTTAAATGCATCATTACAATCGGATATCTTTTAAAGATTCAATAAATGAATGCATTTATGCGAAACGTAAAAGTCTCCTCTCTGTACAGTATTAAATTTAATGACAAAACTGTACTTGGGGGATACTTTCATCAGATCTGTAGCCACATCCATCCGAAAGTTCGAATTCATTAATTTTACGAGATGCAGTCCATCAAGAAAAATCTCAAGTTCTAGAAATCCAGTCGGTTCGAAATAGTTAAAAACTTTCCAAGTGGTTATAAAATCCAGAAATGCGATGAACATCAACAGACCGACCAGACAGGATTGTCCCGTCGCGCATCTTGGTCTGTTCGAGGATTTTCTTTTAAAAAATCTTTCCCATAAAACCAGAGATGCTATGAGTAGTGAGTGATTTCTCATCATTTTCTCATTCTTCTAAGTAAATATTGATGGTAGTGTATGACTTTGCATTTAAATTAAAATCTCGATTGCATTTCTTAAGTTGAAATCGTAAATCCCAGAGAACCGTTTCAAGGAAAACTTTTCCCCCTATTCATGGATGGCAAGATAGTCGTACCCCATATACCCAACCGTTACCATAAACAATACTGTTTCTGGCTCAATTATCAATTAATTACAAAACATTTCGAATTCCTGCCGAAGGTAATAAATTTCAGTTAGCCTTGTCCGTACGCTACACAGAGAATCGATAATTTATTATTAGACACCATTTGGCAAATGAAGTTTCCGAAAAGTAAAAATAACAAAAGTTTGCTCCGTTCAAGTTCAGTAACTGACTACTGTCAAGGCTAAGAGCTCATAAATCCCATAATACGTAGTCAACCAGTCAAAGTCCTTTATTAGGAGTTTTCGGGTTATCCATCTTACGACCTTGCTGCTGTAGAATATGTTTTTTTTTTTTGGAAAATTTTCCGAAAACAGTAGAACTTACAGAAGCCAAGTAAAAGTCAGTTTTAAATCGATAAAGTTTGCTCGAAACACTAACTACGCCTACAATCATTAAAACTCGATCGTCCATAATTAACAAAATATCGAATGATGTACACTGCACCAAGGGATCATATGCTGTAAATCAAAATTCAACTATAAAATCTTAAATGTAATTTAATCTGCTCGTCATAGCTTAGTGTTAAAATAATGAATTTTGGAAATTTCTACGAATGCTATCCTTCCAGACCAAAATTTGACACCACAAAACATCATAACTTATCCTAATTGAGCACGTGAAAGTCTACCCTTTTAACAATGCCTACCCCTACACATAATCGTACAACAAATGGTAAGCAGTGGTTATAAAATATTTATGCGTAAATAATTTATTCAATCTTTGAACGAGATTATAATTAAGACTAAACTTTACTATTCCCACTCATTTTTAGGGTGGGCAAAATTCAAAATTCGTTACATAACGTCCGATTATAAAATAAAAAAAATTATGAAATTATTACATCATCAGTCTTAAAATAAAAATGTTACTATTTACTTTAGAGAAATCTTCTAACAAAAACGGCTTTTCTTTTTAGAAATTTTGTTCCTTGATGAATTGAGAAAAATTTGAATTTATTAATTTAGACAAAAGGTAAACACTTGTCGACACGACATTTTTACATTTCAATTAAAATACCTCAAAAAATAAATACTGTGATACATCTAAAGGCTTTTAAACTATATAGTCACAATGTCAGATGAACAAATTATTATATTAATTGAACAGGAAAATGAATTATAAGAGCAGAAAGCAAAATTTGCAAAGTTCACCCTGTTCTATACTCATAGTGTTGTGGTGCTTGCATTTGAACGTGAAAGTTTTTATTAATAGAAATTTTTCATATTAATAGTTCCAAAAAAACTTGTTAAAATGAAATTTATTAAATTATTATAAATAATTGGAATAATCTAATTATAAATCCGTTTCTTGTGAATGTAAACGGATTTATTTTCATTATTTTGATTTTAGAAAAGTTTTTATATCTATTTGAACTTTTAATTTTCTTTTATGATTTAAAAATATACTTAAAATCAAGAATAGTAAATATTTTTGGGGAGTATCTATCACATAATTATTCGGAATTGTTAGATAAAACATAAAATAATATGGATTTATTTGATCGCCTTTCAAAGCCAGACTGCAAAACAGTTTTTATAAGTACTGGTTGGTATCGTCTTCAGCTACTTTTATGAAATTTCTTTTATGGCCTTAACATATCTACACACAGAATGGTAACTTCACTTTGGAGAACAAAAAAGATTCTTCCTCAAAATTTCAAAATCCAAGAATTCTTCCAAAACATTTCAAACTATGACTTTATAAATCAACGTTTCAGTATCTGTTTTTATGCGTTTCATGAAGGTAGAGTCTATATTGGTTTGTTCAAGCATGTCTTTAGCAACCTGCCTGCGATTCTCTTTTTTTGAAAAGAACAAATTCAAATCGTTCAGAAGAAGTCATGCTGCCATGCTTTTCATGCCTAAAACATCATCTAAAAAACAGTTTGCTAAAACATGTCCAGATCGCCTTAGCCTAAAATGGTGATTTTCGATTACAATTGTGTTTACTTTGTCGATGTTTTTTGCAGTCGGAAATGTTCGATGTCGACCAGAACGAGGAGAGCCTTCAACCAATTTTCGGCCATATTTGAATGCTTCGTACTACTCAATATAACTTTGCGCTATTTAGCTGACTCACCCTAAACCCTCTTCAATATTACCAAAGAATTGTCAGGGAAATTCTCTGTTTGATATTTATTTTAAATATTAAAAATCGTAGAGCACATTTGACAACGACTAACAAAACTAATAGCTGTACCTTAGATTAAAGAAGTACTGGATAGGCCTCTACACAAAAATTCTGTCCAACTTTTGTGGCAATACATTCATAGAACGCACACACATGCAATACAACAGAAACGGCGTAAATCATTGGGGGCCAATTTAAAAGTTCAGTATACGATTGAAGCGGTTCGTTTAAAACTATTTTTCATATGTGATATCATTTACGTGTAAAGAAGCCGATTTTTTAATATTGCGGGTTTTGTTGTTTGTTGGAATTAGTTTTGGATATTTGCAATAAAACACAGTATTCTATTTTAAAATATTATTTATTTTTTTATTTCAGTATATATTATTTATTAAAACATAATTATAAAGTGTGGAGGAGTATATAAAAATGAAAATTGCAAATTATTTGATTATATCAAAACAATTATGTGCACAAATTTAAATTAATTTCGAAAATGCAAAATGTATTAAATGAGAAAATGTGATATTATGTTTATGTTGAAATCAAACCACACCGCAACTTAGTAAATATAAATTGTGATCTAAAACAAGCATAAGTACATACAAAAACCTTAATTATAACATAAATGTGTGCTTGTGAATGAAATAGTTTTTAGATAGGTTTGTGCATTTAAATTAAATTAAAAAGGAAAGCATTAATTACATAGAGCATTACAATACATGAAGTTCTTGATAATATATAAGTTAATCGTATACAACATTAAAAGAAATGCTTTAAAACAAAAATAGAAAATGAAAAATTTAATATACTTAAATAATTAATAACTTATATTCTTAAAAAAAAATGAAAACAATATTATTTAGTAAATGCATTATAATATGGTCTAATAGAGCAATCAAAACAAATTTATTTAAATAATAAGCTTACCGAAGAATAAACTTTATTTATTATAACACAATGAAAACAGCAATGGAAAATAGACAGAAAAATTCGGTCCCTTAAACTTTCTTACACACTCTTTATATACACCGGCACTGTACTATTTTATGGTAAACATTGAACTGTCAACATCGGATTCTCAAATGACAAAGCTAACCCCCCCAAGTCTCCACTTTCATGGTGAAATAAAGTTTCAAACCCTCCGAAAGTCTACAAAATTGAGGCGGTTTATATTTGATTGATATTAACGAAATGTTTAATAAACCTAAAATAGAATTCGATTTCGTATCAAAAGATTGTACAAAAAATAAAAATGCCCTATCGTTGTATTTAAATTGTATCTTTGTTTCCAGTAAGTGAATTAAAATAAATATAAATTATTCTTTTGCAATTAAAGAAATTTCCATTACGACACATAGATGGCAGTGGGTGTCATGTCTACATAAAAAATTTTTGACACTCGTATCCCCCCAGCAAATATTTGTACACAAAATTGCGTATACATATACGGTAAGGGCCTATCCAGGTATTCTTTAATCTAAGAGCTGTACACACACTAATTGACAGATCGTGCCAATATCAAGGTGACAATTCAGTGCATTCATACCAACTTAAGAGCAAAATATTTTTTCATATTTTTTACGCAGGCATTTTAATTAAACAATAACTTATAACCAAAGAAGAAATTTCCAGTTCTTTTAATTTAATAATTTAGTTTTAGTATTTGTCGATTAGAGTTGACAACCTCAAAAAATGTAATTCCAATAAAATTTTCCATATTTTCTTATAATTTTAATGCAATTAATTTTGAAACAACGAAAATTGTAACATTTGTATGGTTTCTAACAGTTTTGGTTTTAGTAAATAATTGAACTTATAACATTTGTAGGGTTTATCTAAGCATTTTCTATATTTTCAAATAAAAATTCATTTAAATTAGATTTTTTTGAAATTTTTGTTTAATGATTTTTTTACGTGGGCTTTTTAATTAAGCAATTCGTTATAACCAAAGAAGAAATTTAGATGTACTCGTATGTATGAAAGAAAAACTTTGGTATATAAAATAAAAACTATAAAGTTCTATTAAAAATTTGTATTTTTTGTTGTTTTATAATTGAATATTAAAATAAATTAGAGAAAGTAGAAAATCTTGTTTTTCAATATTTAAAATTTAAACAAAAATACTAAAGATGTGATTATAAAATTGAAATGCTTGGCTATATTCTTTGCAATTAATTTTTTAAGTATAATTTTATTTGAATTAGGAAAATAAAAAATTATTTTTGAAAGTTTTCTAAGAGTCTACTTGTTTTCTTTAAATTTCACTTCATTGGGGCTCAATACCGTTCATTTTGGTGAAGTCCAGTTCATTTACAATACGCCCAACTACTTCGAACAATTTTTTCCTGTAGATACTCTGAACTCTTCTCTCAACTTTGCCTTTTCATAGTACTAGATAGTAATTTAAGACGTCTAAAATGTTACTTATTTATTCATTTATTTTTTTTATAATTCCTTAGCGTTCTTTCGGTTTCTTCAAAAAATATCTTTCTAAATAAAAAACTCTGTTATGATATATTAGTAATGGAAAATTTTATAAAACCCAAATTCTTGATGGAAGTAGAATATTTAAATAAACAAACGTGCGATTTAGTTCTGTGTCATTTTCTATTCAAGTTTTTAATATAGAAAATGTTAAAATTTTTAATTATATCAATTATTTATTATTAAAAATTTTATGGGAAAAAATGTATTGATTATTATTATTACTATAAATTTATCTTACTAACTAAAAAAAAAAACTGCAAAAATTTTTGCAATTGGAGTTTTGACCATCTATTTATTATTCTCACACATTGAGCAAAAAGCCTTTATTTCCAGTTACTACGCCATGTACAATATATGTATTGCATTTAGTCGGACTTCTTTTTAAAAAAAAACAACAGTGAATATAAAAAAATCCCCAATCATCATCGAGTATTTCTGAATTTTTGAAAAATCTCGAAAAATGCGAATTTGTAAATTTGGCGCACATCAATCGCTTCATTAACTCAGAATAGTAAATAAGCTATAAATTCCTATTTTCGGTCCATTAATCTTTTTCTTGGTCATTCCTGATTTCTTATATGATAGAGAAAATGTTTTGGTTAGGATATGATTTAAAAAGGCAACAAAAGAACACCACCAAACATGCCGAAAAGAATTTACAATTTTTTCCTGTTAGAATTTAGTACAAGTATTTTTTTTTCAGTGGCATTTATTTTTGACTATCGCATAAAAAACCTTAATTTGATATGATTACATCGGTTTTATTTACTTAAATGATACATGTTGAATCTAAAAACTATTCCGTTTAAAATCGTTCCTTTTTTTCGTATTCTCAATCTGTGTCCGTTGTCCTAGTTATTGGTTGAGAAAAGCAAAAAAAAATCCACTGAATGATTTATTTTCTATTTTTACAAAAGGTTAAATCTGTATTTTCTTCTATTTTAAGATAAATGATTCTCGATTATTTGGGGTTATTCTAAAGGGTAAAGATACACTGTATAAAAAAAAAAACAAGTCGCTAGAAGAACAAAAAACAATAAATTGCAAATTAAGTATTTTATTATAAATCTTTGATAATAAATAAATCGTAAAAAATTTATATCCAAAATCGATTTTATTATTTTAGGTAATATTGTTTACATAAAAAAATTATATCAAATTTTTTTTATAATTTTCTAAAGGTTATCCTCTATTTAAAGGTCCTAGTTTCTATTGACTGCAAATTTATTGAAATGTTACTCCTACATAATTAAATAAAAAAGTGTTGTTAAGATTTCTTTCAAATTCAATATATCTTATTACCAGATATTAGAAGAGTTTTTAAAAAATACAATCGATTTTACGTAAAATTTAAGATCTAAAATTATTATCCTTAAAAACAGCTTTTTCCAAATATTCATTGTTTAATAATTTCTACAATTGATCACCCGATTCTTTTTAACAGTTACTTTTTAAATTATAACATTTATCTCATTTATTTAGCTTTAACACAAACAGAAAACCTTATTACATATTTAAAAAGGAATTTCGAGAACATACAAATTTTCATTTATTTAACAATAAGCAAAAGTAGAAATAATGTTAAAAATTGTAGCATTATTTAAGAAAATTCATAATTTTTAAAGAGATTTTTATAAAAGACTAATTGGTAATAAAATAATTTTTCAGTTCTTATTATTTAATAACTAATTTTTAGTATTTGTCGATTTGAGTCGACTACCTCAAAAAATTTAATTCCAATAAAATTTTCAATTTTTTCTTATAATTTTAACACAATTAATTTCGAAACAATCAAAATTCTAACTTTGTATAGTTTATTATAATTTCGGTTTTAGCAAATAATCGAAATCGTAACATTTGTAAGGTTTACGTAGCCATTTTCTATATTTTCAAATAAAAATTCATTTAAATTGGATTTTTTTATAAAAAAAATTGTTTTTAAAAATAAAAGTTTAATAATTGCTAGTGGTTTAAAGATTGGTTTTCTTTAAATACAAGTAAGAATGAACTTTTTACGAAATTCTAATATACATGTAGAATTTCGTAAAAAGTCATATGCTAACTTTTCATACCTTTCTTTTAAGTATTGTTTAACAGTTGAATAAAAGCATTAATATTTATTTTTTTTAAATTTACTATATTTTTTCGGGGGATGCACAGTTCACGAACCAATAGAATATTTAGACCACGATGAATAGCACTATTACAGACACAAAATGGAGTCTTGATAATATTTCGAAGGATTTAGGACTGTAAGGTTCAAATTCGATGGGAATTGGAATGCTTAGTCGAATTCCGAAGTTCAATTCCATATGTTCATATCGGTTTCAGTATCGTGTTTTATAGTAATAATTTAATGTTTATTGTCAGTTTTGACCTCTTGTCTTTGAATTGTTATAATTGTATGTATTATCCGTTAAGTTCACTTCTTTATATATTTTCGAGTAACGCACATCGGTTCTTTTAGTAATAGTTCTGCCATTTAGAGTTATATCTGGAGCCTATTCTCGGCAAAGTGTAAAAGTAACGTGAGCATATTTTTACCCATTCACCTCTACTATAATTCTTTTGAAGCAAACCCTTAACGAATTAGTGCGGATTTGTAAAATATTGATGACTGGGGAAAAATTTTCATGCTAGGTAAGGATGGTTATATTATTGGCATATGTTGCGATTCAGATAATATTCTGACAAAGAATATCATTGTTATAAATTTTATAAAGTACGGTATCTAAAATGCTTTCTTAAGAGACATCAGTGGTAATAAGATAATTGTCAGAATACTCTATATTGTCAACTATCTAAAAATTCTGGTCTAAGTGATAGTGTAAATAAGCAGTTGTTCAAATTTACTACAGCTTCCAAACAATCCAGGGTGCCATACACTATTGAAAGTGTGCGAACCTGGGCAGTGCTCCTTCTGCTCTGTTACAGAAAACTTCAAAAACATCTATTTTTCATACTTTTAGAATTTTCATTATTCCATTAAATAATTTTTTTGGTAAACTCTTCTAATCTAAAACCAAAATAGGTATTTTTTTCTAACAAATTTCAACTATAAGTCTTAAAAATAACTCATTACAAACAGAAGATATGTAATTATGTCATCTAACACCATTATTCTATATAAATCCAGTCTCATTTCCATATTATAAAATCTCACTTTATAAATAATTTAAGTTTTCAAACGGTAGAATTCAGCTAAAACTAAACATAATTTGATATCCGTTCAAGTGAAAATCTTTTATAAATAATCTACAGGGAGAAAACAAATTTATTGATACTATCTTATCCTTAGGATTAACATATTTTCTGTTCAATGATTACGAATATAAGATGAAAACAATAAACTTCGGGCACGAGCAAAGCATATTTTCTTTAAATTATTCGAATTTCAAACTACCACCACTAACATGTGTCTTTGGATATTTTAAGCCTTACAGGATTTGAAATTTTCTCCAAGTTTCATCTCATTCTATAAATGCTTATAAAAACAGTCCAAATCCATTGAATATTAATGCCAATGATGAGATCTTCTCCTTTTTTGGTTTCTTTCTCATCGTACTTATTTCACTTTCAGAATCTTATCTGGTTAGGCTCCTCCTTTAGGTTCGATTCTGTTAGCACTAAAGGACTAAATTTTAAAGTGACTTTTTTTATTGAACTTTTTATTTTGGATTTTATTAAAGACGAGTCCAACCGTTTCATAAATAATGCAAATAGTCTAATTTCAAGGAAGACAGTTTTTCCTCCATAATTCTGATGATATTTGATGATATATAGTATTGATTCGATGGGTATGTATATGTATTAGAATATATAAAATTAAATGAAAGGCAAACAGAGAAAAGTTGAAATGATTTTTGTTGGTCACAGAAGTGCGACATTATCATATTTTAGTCAAAAATGTCTTCGACAGAATGTTAAACAAAATCTGAAATGAAAATAATAATAATAATAGTAGCAGTAGAGCAAACAAAAAAAAAAGAATGAAAAAAGAAAACCGAATAGAAATGAATGAGAAAGTAGGACAAGTTGCTGTTGGCTAAAAATATCTGAACCCGAAAGAAAAAATGCAAAAAAACCATCATCTTAAGTACTCTTCCCTTATTTTATATGAGTTTGCCATTTTGTCGTTTTCAATATAGAAACAAATCCTTGAGAAATGGGAACGCAATCCTAAAGCAAACGCCAACAGGATTTCAATAAGTTGATTTTACGGGTTATAATCAAGACAAAAAGATGAACCACTTCAAACGAAGCGAAGGAAAAAGGATTTAGTGAGGATATCTTATACCTTTTACTTTATGCAAACATTCTTTTCAATGATCCTCTAGAATAAAATGAAAAATGTAAAAATGCATAGAAAAGACTACGAATTTGAAATTCTTTACCGAATCTAAGAATTCGATTTCGAATAGTAGGTCACTCGTTACTCGTATTTCGTTCATGAATTATTATCCAAACCGATTAAATAATATATATCTGTCTGCTTATATATATTCAATATATAAGCATATATTTAAGTAGTTGCAATAAAATAATCACAAAGTTGACCGACTTCTTCAACTATTCGAAAATATTATTTCCATAAACTGTGTACTAAACAATTGCGGTTACGTTGTTTGGGCTTGAAAACTTTCTAGATTGACCAGTAAAATTTGTTTGCCATTTTAAAATTCTAGTACAAAGTTGTGAAATGAAATTATTCCAACAAATGTAATTTATTACCACAGCTTGAATAGTATATAAACCACGAAAATTCATTACGAAATTTTCGAAAATATCTAGAATTATTTGCTTCGATTATGAACAGATGGAAAGAATTTATGATTTTCATTGAATATCATTGACTTTTCTATTTTGCGTTTTTTTTTTGTTAAAATTTTCAAATATATTCCATTGAATAAATGTATTTATAATATTTTCCATCTATTATTGTATATTAAAAAAATAAATAAATTCCAAATTCAAATTTTATTTGAAATAATATTGCTAGAAGGCAAAAGAATTCTTTTATAATTTTAAAAACTTACTTTTAAGAGAATGAAAGAATTTTGCAAACTTAATAATTTTTCTGTATTATTATGATTTGAAAATATGCTTCATTACACAAATGGATGAACATCCATTCTGAATTAATATTTTCTTATGAAAAATTATTTCAAATTATTTATTATACAATTTTGTGCTTTTACTTTATTTGTTATTTAATTTATTTTTAAGTATTTATGGTGATTTTCCTTTTTTATGGGTGCATATAATATCCGAAAATTTATAATTTGTCTGTAAAAAACTTAAATGTTGGCTGGCTGTCACTCCATACCTCAAGGCTCTTTTGGAAATACTACATGGACGAATATCAATTTTTTCTCAACAGATTCTATATTATTCGGATGACATTTTATGTACTGGCAAGACAAAAAATTTTCTTTTTATTCTTTTTCTCTCTTTCTCTCCCTCATTTATTTAGCAGAAACTCTATTAGTCAGACGCCATTTTATGTGCTGGCAAGAGAAACAAATTTTCTTTCTATTCTTTTTCTCTCTTTCTCTCCCTCATTTATTTAGCAGAGTCTCTATTAGGCAGACGCCATTTTATGTACTGGCAAGACAAAACAATTTCTTTCTATTCTTTTTCTCTCTTTCTCTCCCTCATTTATTTAGCAGAGTCTCTATTACTCAGACGCCATTTTATGTGCTGGCAAGAGAAACAAATTTTCTTTCTATTTTTTTTCTCTCTTTTTCTCCCTCATTTATTTAGCAGAGTCTCTATTAGTCAGACGCCATTTTATGTGCTGGCAAGAGAAACAAATTTTCTTTCTATTCTTTTTCTCTCTTTCTCTCCCTCATTTATTTAGCAGAGTCTCTATTAGTCAGACGCCATTTTATGTGTTGGCAAGAGAAACAAATTTTCTTTCTATTCTTTTTCTCTCTTTCTCTCCCTCGTTTATTTAGTATAGTCTATATTATTCGGACGCCATTTTACATGCCGGCAAGAGAAACAAATTTTCTTACTATTCTTTTTCTCTCTTTTTCTCTCTCGTTTATTCAGCAGAGTCTCTATTATTCAGGCGCCATATTGTTTTCGTAGCAGTCGTTTTCTTTTGAGAATAAATACATCGACCAATATCACTTTTTCTCTCCATAAGTTTATCTACTATTCAGCATGTCTCTCCCCTCATTTATTCAGCACTACATTTTTCTATCTGTATTTGTTTTCTTCTCTTTCTCTCGCTCGAATTCTGTTATTTCGGCGGAGTCTTTCATGATCGGACGCCATTTTGTGTTCGTAACAGTTAATTTTTTTCCGAAATTTTGCATCGCCGATTTTTTTTTCTCTCTATTTTGGTATTTTTATCTTTTTCCACCCACACCTCCCCGTTATGTTAGAAGTGTCCCTATTATTCGGATGCTAATTTGTGATTATATCATTTGATTTTGTGGAAATTTTGCATCAACAGATATCATTATTCTGTCTCTCTCACGTTCGCTTTCATAATTTCACGCCATTTTATTTTCGTATTAGCTGCCATTTGTATTACTTTGCTATGGATGATCTTTCGCTTAAAAAAAAATATGCTACCTGATGAAATTCCGTATAATTTCTATACATTCACTGATGAATAAAATTTTTTCCTTTTATAAAAATTACAAGTACTTATAAAAAAGTATTTTTTTAATGTAATAAAATTTTCAAATAGCCTGTAAAGAAATATACAACTTGAAAAATCATTTATGAATTTATTTTGATCAAATTTTATTTGTCAAAACAAGAATTATTCTTCAAAAAAGAAGAATTTCACCCAAATTTCAATAGATCCCTCACAGGAGCAAATTAACTTCTACCCCAGAGAATTCTTCATAAATCACGTTCCACATGGAATAAAAAACTGCTTTTCGAAATATGCAAAAAATACTGACACGTACATTTTTTTCTACGAAAGGACATTTCCAAAAAATTCTAAGGCAATAGTATAAATAAAATACACATTTGAATTTCGGAAAATATTTCCTTAATTAACAATCACAATCATTAGAACAATTTGATTCTATAGGATAAATTGTCAAAATTATCCTGTATATCTCACTTAACATTTCAAAAGAAATCTCTAATAGAATTAACAATAATAAATAGACAGTCGTCAACTATCCTTTACGAGTTATAGAAATTTATAAATAATTTGCAAAGAGTCTTTAAATTATAATCAGCATCAATATTTGTTAATAAATCTGCTCATTAAGTTAATTATCCTTTGACAGAGATTGATATGAAAATATTGTAATTTAATCAATCAAATGTGAGCGGCATAAAGGGAGCAAAAAGATAAAAATAAAAACACTTTTAAACGAACAGAAAATCATTTGTATACTTCTGTGGTGCTATGATGAAGCATTGACTCTTGCATCTCGAACAGTTTTTTTTTCTAAATTAATCAATTTTAACAAATAAACGCAGAAAAAAATCTCTTTTCTGAAAGGATATGCAATAATAATTAAATAAAAGCATTTCATTAAAATAATTTATTATTTAACAATCAATCAAAGTAGAAGATTAAATTAATCGCTGGGATTTTTCCAACATACACATACATATTCTTCAATGGTAAATTTATTAACTCCTATTTCCTTATAAATTATAATTAGGATAGCCTATTAAATTATTCGTAGACTTTTAAGATTATTAATGAAATATTTGAAATATTCAAAATTTAAATAAAAAAGCACAGTGGCATCATAATACTCGTTAATTATTTTATCCCATCCTTTAGTTCTGCCTACATTTCAACTTGCCTAATATTTTGCATAGAGCCTGATCAAAATAAATTAATTTACACAACAAAAAAATAATTTAAAATCGGTAATTTGATTATTGAAAATTAGTTGTTTTTTTTTAAATAATAAGTCCTTTACTTTTGGTAATTAATTTAATTCAATTCGTTCTTTAAGTTTTCACCTTCAGTTATTAACTTAATACAATAAAAACCATTAAAAATGTATAATTTTAATAAAACTTGATTAACTTTTTAATTAAATAAAGATTAAAAATACATTTCCAATCGGAACGTGCTCTTGAATGGACCTTTGACATAATGTGTGAAGTTTTATTTAATTCGATAGGATATATAAGGTGGAAAATACACAAAAAAAAAAACCTTACCAAATATATCATTATTTTCATATAACGGAGGGCAAACTTTTGTCGTAATAGTGTGGTCAGAACTTTGGAAAATTTTTACAATTCACTTGTGATAAATTTAATTCTACCTTTTTTTTATTATATTTTAAAAGAATATTATTCTTGAATAATAATCTTGATGAATAGAATAACAAATAGATTTAATTTTAATTTTGTAATTAATTCGGATTATATTTGTTCCATTAACACTTCAACAAAATAAAACCTTTCAAAAAATGGTGCCAAATTCTCTATTTAAAAAATGAACCAAAAAAAACTATTTTTCATTATTTGCTATTCTTCACTTCATGACATTTGACACGTTATTGAGGCTGTTTTTTTTTTTACAAAAGTTGATGGAGATTTCAATATAGTGTAGAATTTTGTGAAAAATTATTCTTCTCCATATAATAGTATGTACGATTATGTACTAACAACAAAACAATTACAGGGGAGAGCCCTTGTACAGGAGTCAAATTTTCCTTGTATAAAACATTGCCATTAGATCCGCCTTTTGAGCATTCGAAATGTACTTAATGTCCACACTATACACTATCATAGACACTGTACGAGTATATACGCCCATTTATCCAAGATTTTCCATAGTCTGGTTTTTTTTGATCATTACCGATACTGTCATACACATAGTTTAATGTATGTTCATAAAGAATTTATTCAACCAAACCGAATTACTCACACTATGTGAAATTATTTACAGCAAACAATGTTTATTTACGAATGCAAAGCAGAAGCGTTGGCAGAAACAGAAGCAGACAGTCTTCCATCGCAATTCCATTAGGAAGTTGGAAACATTGTTTTTTCAGCGGACGTACGTGTACGAGTAATCCATCATTTAGCCGAGAAAATTATTTACTTTCCGTACGGAAGGAGGGATTGCGTAAACAACATACTGTCCACGAGTCTCTTTTTCAATAGTATCACTGCTATAAGAAAATATTCATTCGTACCCCTTTCAACTCAACACACCCTTTTAACCAAAATACCCACAATTATACAAAAAAAATGCATTTTCTTTATCCAAGTTGTCATTTTTGTTTTCTTTGTGACTGTAACATAGGTATTCTGTCTAGTTAGAATTTTTGTAATTGCTGTATGGGCTATTATGGATGAATTTCCACAATTAATTCCTTTTGCCGATGCCGTAACGTGGGAATGGTGGTAAATGATAAAAGGACAAATTTAACAAAATGGAATGATATCTACAAACCGGATATAATGACATTCGAACAAAACGAACGGATCATGGAGAGGACGCAAAACAAGCGAATATCTGATAGTCCTGATTGCAGACGTTTGAAGTTGGGCAAAATTAAAATTAGATCTGACCCAGTGGCTGGCTAGCTTAGCACGGTCTTTTTGTTAGCAGTAAATTTGCTAACCAATCCGACCACCAAATATTATCCAGCAGATGCCCTGTTGTTTCTTTCGATTGTCACGTCATATAGAAAGGATCAATTTATTTAATTTGGTTGCAAATGTGACAACAACAGTTAATAGCTAGAAATTGATAATGGCTCGAAAGATTGAACAGAGCGAACGAGATTATTGTACAAGACTGAGGGGTGAATAGAACGCCATGGGCGACACAACAAATGAAGATATAATGATATGTTGGTATACAAACTGGTGGCAGACTTTGTCCTTTCAATTTTCGTGAATTACAGGGCAAAACTTCGTAGCACATATTCCGGCACACATGTCTGCCACTCAAATGTGCTGCTGACTTTTAATAAAACCAAAATGATTGCTTGGGTGTGTCGGTTTGCTTTCTGAACCTACAGGTGGATTATGCTAACCATTCGGTATGCATTCCATAAATTTTCATTTAATGGAATTTTTCCCAATAAAAAAAATTTCTTTTATTTCTTTTTTTTTTTCAATAAATACAATTAAATATGTGTGAGCGTGTGTATGTAAAGCTTGAATTCTGGTTAAAAATCCAGTACCTTCTGTCACTGTTCTGTCAGCAAAAAAAAGAAACTAATTTCTATGCCCATCATTCATCATCAACTAATAGTAATTTTAATAATATTTATACAATTTTTTTTTTGCCCAGCCGTTTAGAGAAAATTTATTTTAAAATATAAAATTTTAGACATAGAACTATTACGGCCATCTTGCGACTATAAATGCCTCACCCGTCATTTTACCAATTACGCAAAGTGGACATATTAATGCATCTTTAACAAATCTGATAGAAGAAATTTAATGATTATTTGTTAGCATTAAAAATATTTTTTTTTCTTTAAATATAAATGAACATCTTATATTTATAAGAAGACGAATTATTTGGATTACCCCAAAAAATGGCCACAAAAAATATATTTGTACGGGATGTGATAGAAATGTAATGAGAGATATCTGACAACATTATGGTCTTCCGCTCTACATAGGTTGTACGTTAGTCTACCCTTCTAGTCCGGTAACTATATATGGCATCGAAATCGGCACCCATCTTACGGAAAGCTTTTTCTTAAATAGAAATTATCCGTTCCTATAAAATAGCTACAACTACGATAATTTTACGCACCTCTATTCGTCGGTCTGGCCGAACCATCCACGGCTCAACAGTGTTTACTTCCAAAAAATGGGGAACAGTTTTTAGCAAGAGAGCTAGTATTTGGGTGGCATGAAGTATTTTTGGAGGCCCAAGACAAATTGGAAAGTGAACCTTCAATATCGAAAACTGAAGAAAATGTGGAGCAAGTGAAGGTTCTTGTAAGGACACGCTATCGATTAATATTGAACTAAGGAGTAGTTTTAAAGCCTCAGAAAAAGAGGTTCTTTACATCAGATCAGAAATTGTAGATACTGGCATGTTCCACCTTGACAACGCACCGGTCACATGGCTGTCTCTATCAACGAGTTTTATTCGAAAAAAAGCTATTTGTCACGATATAAAAAAAATCAGTCTCACTACTTTTAATTTTTAGGAGGCTACACTTCGTACATGTGTTCAAAGAGACAGTAGTTCTCATACATGATAAACTGACCCAAAATTACTTATTAAAATTATACGAAATTACCTAGAAAGTTTTAACTTAATCAGAGAAAATAGCCAACAATTTTAAATAGTCTAAAAAATCCAAAAGATACAATTACTACACTTACATATTTCGAAAAGAATGTTTTTAAAGAATCATTTCACTATTACATCTACAATTTGACTGTAGATGGAAAAGTGAAACAATTCTTTAAGTATAAATATTTTTATGTTCACCATTTCCTTATAACACCAACAACTATAGTTGCTCGAGATATAGATTGTTTAAATTTTTATTTCGAAAGTAAATTTCGTTATTAAGACACTGCCAATAGAATTTTTTTATGCTCCAAAAATGGCGATACATAATAAGTAAATACGAGTTCAATAAAAATATTACCCATTTTCCATATCATCCACGTTTACATTAAATCAGTACGATCGACTTTGATGTTCGGCAAATAATCCATCATTCAATCAACAAATCAATCAACTGTTGATACTAAAAACTATTTGTATTTATGCTAGAGTCTATCAAATTTCGTATTACTCGGTATATCAGAGAAATTCAATTTCCATAATGTTTATTGTGAATAGGCAAAGTTTTTGTATTTTCAACAGATTTTCGTCTCAAACCGAAGATGTAACAATGCAGCCAGCCTTCACCGATCTACTCGTATTGTTTGACTGATCAAAGAATAACCAAACTCCCGATAGTATAAACTGATAAGATTGCTGTAAGTCCTTGAAAATTACTTATTCCTCACTTTGGATTCTAGTTCATTCAAAAATTGTATTTTCTATATTTGGCTGAATGTACGAGTACGCAATCAAATCGAGTTCACAGAAAATATTATAAATAAAGATATTAAATCTGATCTAGATTAGTGGCTAAAATCCCTTAAAGTAAACCTTCTTCCAGCATTTATTTACATATACATATACAATAAATTCAATAAGTTGATAGAATCAAAAATAAAAAAAAGTCTTGATAACAAAAAAAAATTTAAGAGAATAATCTAAAGATTTTTCTATATTTAAAAGCTTTTATCCCTGGACTTATAGATTTTCTGAGAGAAACCACAACGCCTACACAAATCTCAGCACTATTAATTGGCTGCCAACTTGAATAAAGTTCATTTTTGATTTTATCGGTGGATTTTTATCTATAATTTAACAGGACTAAGACTAGGTTCCTTTACAATATGTCATATGCACCAACAAAAAATAAAAGGAGATTTAGAAAAATTCCAACAAAGAAAAACCTCTATTTTCGAAATGACGCGTAGGAGTCATCTCCTTTTAAGGATAAAAATTTTCATCAAAAATCCTGTAATTTCTAATGGAAAGATAAAAGTTTCATAAGCCAGCTAATATTCTTTTAATTTTTCTCGTATAAAAATTCTTTGCTTTTTAACATCAAGGATAACATGAATAAATTATTTTCTATTAAGTTTTAATAATTAAATATTTATTAATTTTTCTAAATATTGTAATAATCGACATTTAAAATATCTTTTAGCATTCCTATCCCACAAAGGGTGTAATTTATTTTGAAAATAAAGTAGTCTTGTAAGGATTTTCAGTATTTCATATGGTGTTAGAAAAAAAAATGCGGTTAACCCATGATTTTAATTAGTGCTGACACTTTTGAAAAACTTTATTTAAAGATAGTGTATACCGTTTTCTAATAATGTTAGTGTAACAAACTTGAAGATTTGTCGGGTGTTATTTAGTAACTTTTTTGATTGTATCAAAAGTTTAGCACAAGTTTGTGATTGTTTATTTTTGGATATTTATTTAAAGTGACTCCGACTATATTACGTATAATAAAATGAATCAAACGAAAGGGTTATAGTATAGCCAGTATATACGTATATATAATATTATTTGAAGGTATAAGATAGGATAAAACTTGAGTGTCATTAAATCTAAAGTGACAGGTTTGAACAACGACCGTAAGCTTTTCGACTCGTATCTACTCAACTTAATGTCGAGGAAAATAGCAAATTTCTAATATCATATTTTATCGTCTTTTGTTCTCTTTTGCAATTTTTTTCCCATATTTTATATTATGAATGAGTATATTTTATTAATAATTTTCTTTAACTTTTCATATGAACGTGCAATTTTTTTTAAAAATTTCTTTTCTTTTTAGAAAGTATTCGCCATTTTTACTCGTAGTTTTAATCAATTTAAAAGATTTTTTTACTATCAAAACTATTATTTCAAAGTTAATATAAAAATTCAATATTATTTTTACACTGACATTTTTATTTTAACTTTGAAATAATACTTAAATAAATTTTAAGAGTGTTTATTTTTATTTTTTTTTGTTTTTTTTTCAAATTATAAACGGTAATTTTTTTTTTTTTGCAAATTTAGTTATAATAAAAAATTGAAGCTGTTAAATATTTTAGTAAAATTTTAAATGGGAAAAATATTTTATGTATAATTAAATTTTGCATTTAATAAAGTCAATATAGATATACGTAAAAAGTAATTCCATTAAAGTTAAAAAGTCTTAAAATGACAAAATTACTCACGTTTTAAGAGTCTAAATTTTGAATGGACTTTGTTATTTTACGACCAACTTATTTTTCCAAAAATTATATATCAGACAAATTATTGTAATAATTACAGCTATTTTGGTTTGTTAATATTGTAAACTCCATCAATTTCGACCACAAAACCAAAATCATTGCCAATTACTTGGATAATTTTGTATATTTAAATATTAAACGATACCACATAATGAATATTCGCACATACTTTGAGGTTTATATGGAAAACTTTTTTCGATTTTTCTTTATTCACGAAATATTTTTATTATGGGAATAAATTCGTTCAAAAATAATAAATAATTTCGTGTATAACATTTTAATTATTACTTTAGAGATTTTTTTTGAATATTTTTATGTTTTTTTCTTTTTTTCATTTTTAAAAATGGCCGAAAAAATGGCTTTTACAACAAACTAAAATTAACTGTTATACAAGAACCAATCTGTTATATAGGCAAGTACGAACATATATTGACAGCTACCTAGTATCTGCACAACAGACTTGCTTATCGAAATTAACTGAATATACACTGCACTGCCTTATCATTAGCTTAGGCATATTGACTGCATTACCCTTGCTATTTTTTTAAATCACTAACAAAGAAATTAAATTAAGAAAATGTTCTATTAAATTATTATTATCGGTTTTTTTTCTTCTAATTTTAGATAGAAAATGAATAGAAATAGGGAAGAAATTTCTGATATTTGTTCATAGAATATTATATGTACTATGTTGTTTTTCTGGTGTCCTCTTTCTTTGTGGTATATTTACGTACTTCCAACATCTTGAAAACAATTAAAGAAAACATTGTTTTTTTGACTGCTACAAAAAAAAACTATTTATTTCTGATTTTATGGTTTTATTGCTTTACTATATGGACAAATTCTCTGTTTTTATTAAATTAGGGCAATAATGATTAGTCTCTATTGTCAATTTTTATATTATCTCGTAACTTACGAGAATCTTAAAGAGTCTCTAAGTGGCCATCATAACTAACAGCACTTTTTATACCATATCATTAACCATAAATCAAACTGATCGAATTGTGTGTGTGTGTGTGTAGCTTACCAAATATCTATATTTACTCTAATATCAATTAATTAAATTGTTATTTATAAAAATTCTGTTTATACTTTACTAAACAAAATAAATCATAATAAATAGAAAAATAATTTTAAAAATTTTACCATCGAAATATTCTTAAAGAATTTCTATTTTATGGTAAATTAAGCATAAAATAAAATATAACAAAATTAAAATAAAATGCTTAAGGGTAGTTAACAGTATCAACTTTGAAATATCTCAGTTCGTAATATTTTGTTGTATTTTTTTTTTATTGGAACCACAATACGAAAATTTCCAAATAATTTTTTTTTTTTTAAATTTTAAACATTAATTTTATTGTAATGTTTTCATTAGAAAATTGAGTTTGATTCTTAATAAAAATAATTCTTACAGCTCTAAGCTAAAATTTCAATAGAGCAAAAGGAAAATTGTTCACATAAAATTATTTTATGTTATATTCATTAAAATTGAACACCTCCGCTTACGAATAATAACCTTCATTAACATTCAATCATGAGAACAAAAGAATTAAAAATATCTTTGCAGAATCTCCTAAGGCAATATGATCTCTGTAAGGAGTTGGTGAAAGTGAAGATATTTTTGAACTCTAATATTTCTTTATCGTTTCTCCCAAAAAAATTAACAATCAAAGGTGAATGGATTCAGATTTTGCCTCTGACACGAAATATTTTTTCATACCTTAGAAGGTTTACGATTTTCCTAACTTATTTGGGAAAAAAAAATTTACGATTTACTTTTATTCATGGCACATTTTAAATGAAGATGAACAAGATTCTTATTTATCAGCAAGTAGTATTGCCCGAGTATCCTTAAAAATAAACGTGTTTTACCATCAGAGCTTTTGTACCGTTTTTAGTGCGGCGATTGTCTCGTTCGCATAAAATGACAGTTGTTAGGCCTCGAATTTTCTAAGAAAAAGATTACTCGGAACGCGCTATTGTTGTGAATTATTTTAGAAAATGACTCACCATTTGATTGGGTTGGGCAAGGTGGACTTTATTGTTTTGTAGCTTTCATTTTTAACTCTTATCATGATTATGAACACATCAGCCAAATAAAATGGTTAACATGCGTAGTATTTTGTGCTAAGGTATGAGGATAGATATGCTCACGGATAAATTCGGGTTGGTAATAAAATGTCTAAAGCGTAGACAACAAGAATGGTGATATTGTTGACAGTTGCGAAAGAAGCTACCATCAAAAGTCCAGTTGAGTTTTATGGACGCTTTAATTACTACAGGTGATTAACGCACAGATAATAATAAAAATAAATATAAACAACAGTAACAATCCTCTGGGTGGTTGGTGGTTTGTAGTTGGCTACTTATTCTATTCATATCAACTGACGCCTTGGACTGACTGTTTTGTCAAATGGTCGAGTTTTTCTATGACGCCCAATTTAATCGGTTGATCAAATTGTGCACCATTTCAACGCCTATAAACCGAAAATTTATCTTTTTCGTTAGCCTGGAAAAGTATTCGATTTCTCTGTCCGTTTTATGACAGTGTTTCGTAATTCATTCTGATGAATTTGTTTATTTTTTCTTCTGGAACAGTTGTTGTTTCGACTTCTGTTACTACTCTTATTGTATTCATTGATAGTAAATGAATCCCACATCAAGGAACTTGAATGTCACATCTAAAAGTGCTCGTTTTATTATTAACCATGCCCTGAATTTATAGTTACCCATAAGTTAGTTGCAATTCCGATGAATTTCCCAAAGGACATTGAAGGTAAACCATTAGTGGAGAAATAATAAAACTTTCCCATAAAAATTTTCTTATTTCAGTTTAATTTTCCGTAGATAGCAAAAATTATTTTGCAATAAAAACAGAACTAGATTAAAAAGTTTCAATGTTTATTTTTCATGTCTTTAAATAACAAATCTTATAAAATCTCGAGGCCACTGTATCTTTTGTATCCAAAGAGTGTTTCCGGGAAGGATAATAAAAGAAAGTTCTTTCTTTTAAAATATATTAAATATATATTTTTTTATATATTTAATATATTTTAAAATATAATCGTACATAGATCACGATATATTACATTATTATTAACATAAAATAATTGTAAAGATTGAATAGGATATGAATTAGTGCGGTTTGTTGAACTCTAAAGTTTAGTACCATAAGTCCAAATTAGTTTTATAATAGGGTTGTGTATTAAAAATGTACTATTTATTATTAATATCAGACGATTGCTCACTTATCTAAGTAGCTGTCGATATTATTTGTTATTTTTAAGTATTTTATGTCAAGTATGTCGGTTCCAGGTTAACCTCTAAGATAGGTTGATCTTTGAAATAAGAGAGAGTAAATATACGCGTGTTTCTGTTAATTTATCTTTACTCTTCATCTCGTAAGACATGAGTTAAGATTGTGTCCATCCATAGCTCATTAACATAAATTATTCGAAACTATGTCAGGATTTTTATAGGCAGTAAGTATTGTCGTATCATCTGCGGAAGAGACTATAAAAGTTTTAGAATCAAATGGGATGTCATGGGTATAAATATTGCATAAAATGGGACCAAGAATACTGATGTGTGGGACTTCATCTGAAATGAGATATATTTCTGAGAATTAGTTATGAGTTTTTTTATAAAATAGTATGTAGAAACAAAGAATGTGATTAGTTTTCAGAGGAGCCCATGGTACCGAACACTATTAAAAGCACGGGCAATACTCAAGAAATTTAATAATCCAGCAATATGAATTGATGATCAGAAATAACGTGATGGCATGTTAAAAAGGATATAATTTAACGCGATGACATTGCTGGATTATGGAGTTTTCAGCTCGGAAACCAAATTAGAGATCAGGAATGGGTAGAGTCATTTTAATAGAAATTTTTTCTAAATTAAAAATCACGTTTGTTTTGGATTAGCCAAAAAACACTCGGTGAAATAAAAAAATGGTCTTTTTTTGTTGAAGATTAAATAAATAATTATGTGCCAATGAACTATGAACAAATAAATTTTTGTTATGATTCAAATTCAAATTGAAGAAATATTGTTTCCACAAAAATTGATCAGAAGAGCTCGGCGTTAAGAAAAAATAAGGAAAAAGAAAATAGAAAATTCCTAGAAAATCTTTTCGAAATTAGCATATTTTATCTTCGATTTTAATAATTTCCGTCAATTTCGAACATCACGAGACACAGCGTAGCCACATTAATCTTTGTGCGTCAATCAATGACAAAAATAATTATTTCCAACATCGAAAAGGAGTGGGTGGTTTATGAACTCTTTGCCTCCCATTATTGATGATCAATTTTTGACCCGTTGAAGATCACTTATACACCCTACCCTGCCAAGTACTGGGCACATAAGCAATTGCAATTAAGCATATTGCAAAATTTTAAAATTCAATCGAAATCGTTAAATAGTTCGCCTATTTATATAGTAACAGCTGTCACGATTCATTTACGAGGTGAGCTATTTCTGACACTAACAATCAACCCACAGTATAGTCTAAAAATAATGCAGCTTAACAAAATTTATTTACCATAAAATTCAGATTCTGATGTGAACTTTTGTCACACATGCAACAGACGGCCAGTCAGCTACAAAGTAACAATTTTTGTATATTTTTAAATTGATGAAAAATTTAGTTGACATTCGAAGAAAATAATAAAAATCAAAACTAAATAAAAACAAAAAATTTCATTCATAAAAATTCAAAAATAAACACACCGAACGATCTGACAACTAAATTAAAGAATTTATGGAAAATAATACAAAATAAAAACTAAATATTGGCAACATTGTCCAACAATAGTCAAAACTAAAATAAATCATTTTGTTATGATATTCGCTTAAAGAAAAATCACTTAAATTTAAAAAATATTTTTCAAAAGTACTAAAACTCTTTTGTTTTTGAGAAAGAATACCATTTAGATTTTATGGAAGCATTTAAATATCCTCGTAATACCATATAAAGTTTGTATAATATTTATAGAATTGATACAGAACCAACTAACATAGAATTAAATAATAATAAAAACTTGGACTTTCGAATGTTAAATTTTATATAGCCCACAAAAAATTTAAATTTTACCACAATTTTTTTTACTGCCTAAATCTTATGCTTTTAATATAACATTATGCAAATAACTGCCATAAAACTTTTTGCAGGTCTCGATACTTTGGAGATAATTTCTTATGACTTTTTCGCACAATTCGTGTTGTAATTCGGCCATTAGTTGACCGATATAGGTTTTGAAATGCTTCTAAGTTTAAGAATTTTTGGCGTAAAAATAACATTTTATGTAGTTGAATAATAAAAAGTCAATTATCGTCAAATTGCTCAATCTTGGAAGCTCATAGACATCACCAAATTTCAAAATTATGTGTAACTTGCCATGCAATAAAGCTCAAATTTGTGATGTTGTACGTATATGGTTTATGGCATCATTATTTTAATTCGCCAAACACAATCAATTATTAAACGGCCATAGCGTTCAGAATTAATGGGCAACGTCCTCTCTTCCTTCATTTTCAAAGGAAATACGGACCACTCACATCTTCAGACCAAAATGCACATGGCGGCAGTAATTTTCCATATATATTGTACAATGGCATCTTTAAAGTCACTTGTAAGTTTTCCGAGTCTTATAAATGGGAATTTTCCTTATTGACATATCTACAGGGCTAAAAATAAATTTTGAAAACTTATTTCAAAACGTGGTTACAGTCGAATTACCAAATTTTTAGAAAGTTTTTACAATTTGAACGCATTGTTCGATGGTTAATCGGTCCATAGTATGATATGGAAAGCTTTGAACCGCTGTGGATGACATTTATGGATTGACAGCTGTCAAATGATAAGACCGTACTTACCGAAACACACAATGTGATATATAGCCTGCTAGAGAAGAAAAAAAATTGTAAAGTTTCTGGAGTATTTCGAAAATAAAATTTTATTGTTTCAATCAAATAAAACTGAAAACTTCGGCTTCCTTCATTTGCACTGTAATTTCAAAATCATCTTCATTATTTACCACCATCCGCAACTCAACAAAAAGGGTTGCCACAATCACAAAAAGACGTGATGGTGAAATTATTGACAAGTGACAATCATGCGATAAATCATTCATTCACGATGACATATGTTAATCAATACGAATATAATATATGATTTAAAAAAATTATTAATTTTATATAATCAATAAAAGATATTTAACAAAATACTCCAACTAATCATCTTATATTGCTACAAAATTTCTTCTTTTCTCTTACTCAACAATGAAACTATAATAAAATATATTCTTCAATAAATAGTATGACTATCAAGTATTTGACAAATGTTCATATCTAATACTAATATATAAGAATAATACAGAAGCAGTGAGTAAATACCGGAAAATTATCCCTTCGAAGTTATTACAAATGAAAATTTGGTATCAATTTTTCAGAGACAGACAATATTTTTCATCAAATTCGTTGGGGTCTTTATATTATGTTATATGAAAAGAGGTGGAAAAGGGAAGCATTTTCGTTTATTTCAGAATTTTTTTTTTTAGAATTCAAAGATTGTTCAACTTTTCTGTTATTCTTTAATATTTTTTTATTGGTCATGTCTCATTTTCATCATGGATCCTTGCGGGAACTTTTTGCGATCATATTTTCTTTCCACTCAAGTGATTGCCACAGTTCATTAAGAAAAATGATTTTTACAATTTCTCGGTAGTCTTTCATCCAATTTCGAATATTGACAATATCACAATGAGCAACAAGAAAAAAGTGGAATCTATTTTCGACCAAAAATCTTATATGAAGAATTCATGGAAAAACCTCAATAATTCTCATCTGCCTTAAATGTGTCGCAATCGATTGAATTCTTTGGGATCCCCGAATCCGAGTCCTTGCAACTTACGTTTTGTCTATATATTCTGCATCCCTGAAACCGACTCCTATTCCTAGCTGGAACAGTGCTTCAGAATTCATCATCACAACAGAACTAAAACGAATACAATACATTATTTACGAGAATGCCGCAAAGCTTCTTTGGAAAAGTGAAAATTTTCAGAAACCAAACGTAATACTTCTGATTATACTCGCACTATAGCTATATGAGTAGTGAAAGGAATGAATGCTTATACAGATAGGCACATATTTCAGCAAATAGTACGATTTCGTTTTCCAGTAAATTTAAGGCATTCACATTCACAAGCTGGGTTATTGCATGCGAGAAAATATTTCATTTCAGGACAGCACGAAAATTTATGTTCTTTCCACTTTTGGTATTGTTTTATCAGCTCAATAGCCGTTCTCACTAGATTGAAATCATCCAACACTTGATGCATGGCAACCTGAAGAGAAGGTCTAGGACGACAATATGCCAAAGGATGCGTCTAATGGCGTCTTAGTATTTGGAAAAAAAATATACCAAAGATGTAACGTATGACATCTCAGATATATCTAGAACTGGAACTCGAACTGGAACTGTTACAAAGGTGAGAAGCGATGAAACCTTGGCAATGAGAAAACATGATGATGTCAATGAAGATGTATAATATAAAGCCAAGAGGGCAACTAGACGAGGTCAGGTATCAACATATAGTGCTCACATAGCGTCTTTAATAATTTACGAGAACATCGCACAATGTTGAAGTAGATTCAATAATTTTGACTTCACATAACGCCATGATGCCATGACACCAGTTAATGTGTTGTTGGCTACAATATCATGCCATTGTAATATAAAAGCTTTTAGGAGTCGTGCAATGAAAGACGAACACAAAATTGTTTTACCAGATTTACTATTGTAGCTAACCATTCACCGAGATAAGTTCATTTATAAACACTCAGAGGTAATCTTCTGCTGCACTTCCAAAAATCTTCACGAACATCATTTCAGCTACAGTCAACCCCACATTTTGTTTTCCTACCCAAAGTCAATAATTATTCTTGGCCCTCTATTATCCTTACAGACTGTCAGTATAAACGGTAGTTTTAAATTAACATTGAATCAGGATAATCATGTACACAATTCCATTACACTTCTGTACTTCCATTAAAAAACACATCCATATGTGTATACATAGGTGAGTATTCGCCCATAGAATCGTGCAGATTTATTTATGCAAACAAACGTACCAAAGTGAGGATTTATTGATTAGATTTGTTGAAAACTAATTTAGATGACAACAGCCTGCTACCAAGTTAAACAATACCAATTAATATTGATAAGAGGAAGGATATCTGTGATTTATTAACCTTGCATAGAACTTTCATAACTTTTAATTGATAAATCCTCGAGTAGATTACACGTACTTGCACGTATAGCAAGGATAATATTAGTTTCTATGCCATTTTATCAGTAAATTTTCATAAGCTATGTAAGAGTACAATACCTTCATATATGAAGATCAGTCATATTCGTTCATTATAATTTTTTAAGTTAAAAATAATTAATAAATAAAAACTATTAATTCCAAGGATCTAAGTATATTAGGAAATATGGTTTTCTGACTAAAATTAATTTCAAATGTAGTTGAAAGTTGTTTTTCTATAGCTTGAGGAGCAAAAAATACGTCTAAATGAAAAAGATTAAATGAACTCCCGAAGGAAGTATCAAGTTCCCAGCTTAATTATGTTATTAGCATCTTTGTAATCAATCCGTAAATATATTTTTCAAAAAAGAGCAATTCATCATTTTGTAAGCAGCTAAATCCTTCCAAAAAGGCATTTTTTATGAGAGATTTAATTGCCTACATAGCAAATTCTAAAAACTCCTCTTATATATGAGAACAAAAAAGAAAAGGACAATAATTATTAAGATAGATAGATACCCTGTTTATTAAAAAGGAAGAATTCAAAGATAAAATATTATCCAAATTGCGCTTTTTTTAAAGTAAATTTATATAAAATATATTTAATAATCAGATTTTAAATAAATTTTTATTTTATATTATTACATAAATTTTACCATTATCTATAAAATATAATATTGTATTATTCGAAAAAGGACGATTCTTTGGAGGTATTTTTTTAATGAATTTTTTGCGTCTTTTGGTCTGTAATTTCGCGACTACTTTAAGGATGTTGATTTTTAAATGGTAAAAAGTTTCAAAACTATCTAGGTAAATATAAAATTTTATGTAATTTTATGAGAATAAGTTAAACACCTTCAAATCGCTCAATTTCGGACGCTAATTTATATCATCGATTCTCGAAATTACACGTCCTGGGCACTTTTTATGCAATTAAGCAAAAATTAATCATGTTGTGTAGCTTGTAGCTTCGTTTTATTAAAACCATATATAGTTCAGATATAAATCTTTAACTTTTGAATAATAAAAAAATTAGTTATTATATGGTCATAGCGTTAAGAATTAAAGGTAACGATCTCTTTTTCTATATTTTCAAATAAAAACGGGTCAATAATACCTTCAGAACAAAATTCAATACAGGTACTCACTTTTCGTAGATACAATGGCTTATCCACAGTCACTTATAGATTATTGAAGTCCCATTATATGGTAATTCTGATAATTGATGTATACACCAAAGCTGAAGGAAATTTTCTTTGAAAAATCATCATTCAAAGACTGTTGTATCTTCTTCGCATTCCATAGTCGGCAGGATTTAATTCTTTACAATTTAATGGTAGAATTACCACTTTTGCAAGTAAGTTTTTACAATTTTTGTAAGGGATACGAAAAAAAGACGGGCGATTATGAACAACAATTTCATTGCTGTTTTTAAATATTTCACTTCTCCTTCTATAGTCGACGATTAGATACGTCTTTTATATACTATAATTTTTAAATTAATATCAAAACGAAGATGAGTTAAAAGTGACGAACTTTCGAGTATTTTGAAAGCAAATATGAAATTTTTTTCTCTTCTCTATCATTTGCTACTCATAACCAAATATTTTAAATACACAAAACAATTTTATAAAAGAAAAAAAAAATAATTTAAATAATAGCAGCGAGAATAAAATCAATTTAATAAATTTATAATTTGTTATTTCGTTCATCTTGAAACTTTAATTTTTTAAATGGCGAATGGTTCTTCTAGGAAGAAATATATAATTAAATCTTTGTATAGAATAGGATCAAAGATACTATCCTGAGGAACACTAAACTCAATAATGAGTAAAATGTTAGAACATTTTGTGATTTATCAAGTACCGGAATTTTAAAATGAATAATTTTTATTTATTATTAATAGATTATAAAAGAATAATTTTTATTTATTATTACTATAGATTATAAAAGAATAATTTTTTATTTATTATTAAAATAAATATTTATTATTAAAATATAATGGGAACTAAAAAAAGGAGTAAACACTCGTTGATGATTCCCTATGGAACTTGCGATTTATCATTTAGTACACCTTATGGTCATTGGTATTTGGAATGGCGACAGATTTTTTTTCGAAAGAAATATAAATAAACCTTTTTATATAGAATAGGATCAAATACATTACCCTGAGGACCAAATACCCAACTTAATAATGAGCAAAATATCAGTATTTATTGAAAATTTATAAAATATCAGAAAATTATATTAAATTTTAGATATATATTCTCCTTTTTGCCTATCATTACACCTTGAAAAATAAATTTAAATAAATATTCTCCTTTTTGCCTATTATTACACCAATATGGATTCATAAGACTCACAATCTAAAATCTAAAAGCAGTTTTAAGTTCCAATCTATCCAGCTGGTAATATAGCCGGGGATGTCCTTTAGTTGTCACCAAATAGCCTTAATTCACGTGGCGCTAAGAATAAATATTTCAATACAAATGCTACTAGAAATAACATAAAAAGAAAATAAATAGAAGAATTTGTTTGTATTACTTTATCAATAAGATAAAATCAAAAAAGGAATTAAAATTCTATTTAGGGTATTTTATTTTTCAGATACGAATGCGTAACTGAAGAAAAATGTTCTTCAAAAGGAAATTTATTTTCAACAAATTCAATCTATTTCTATGAAAATCTCATCATCTAACGAAAATAATAAAAAGCAAATGAATTTTGCCGAATTCAGACAAACTAAGGATTATATATCCATACTCATACATGCATGAAATTGTAAAGGTGCTCTTAATATGAAAAGCTTATTCATATTTTTTTCTGTTCCATTTATAAATAAGCTTATCTTACGAGTAATAATAAGCGCACTTCTAAGAATTATATTGAATTGATTTTGGTTTTTTTTTGCCCCAAACAGTGCTTAATTCTATTGGAGTTCATTATTGATCGCTGACAGAGTTTATTTCGAGCATAACAAAAGAGGAAAAGAAAAAGAAATCCTTCCTTTTTGTATCCAAGAGTATTGATTTTTTTTTTGTTAAGTAAATTTCCAAATGAATTATTGATAATTCTGTTAAATAGTCTAAAAAAAGGCTTAAGGATTTATTCAATCAGATCTCAGTCATTGTTCCTGTCTAGTATTAGTATACTACAATAAAAATATCAATATTAGTACACGACATCTTATAGGCTAAATAAGATTCAGTTCCCTACTTCTCTGTTAGCCCATCTCGACCAGGCCCTCCCCCCTAACTTTTACATCTATAAATAGTTTCGTAAATAATTAATTAGAAAATATTTGATTATTACAAGCGTATATAAAGACAGATTTATTCATTCGTGATTGGTAATGGTACACAGAGCAGTCAGATAGCACGAATAGATACGAAGAAAGGACTTCATTTTCGGAATATTTAATCACTGAAATAATTTATGTTCCATTTATGGTCTGTTCACATAACGATTCTCTATCCTTTTTTGATGAATGTCACATTTCATAGTTTGGTTAATCCCCTTGTCTTGTTCGTGGGCAAAATGTGGAAATAAATAAAGCGATAAACTGCGAAATGTCGAAATATACCGTAGGGGGGGGGGGGGGGGGGTCTATAAAATCAGAAAACTTGCAAAAAATAAATAAGGACAACACACGTTTCTTCATATTTGTGTCTTCGTACCGTTCTATGGTCGGCAAAATCACATTAGTTCCGGTTCGTTATTGAGAAAATTTCTCCTTCAAGTGCTATAAAATGCTCGCGTATATCACTTATATTCAAGAGCCAGTATGGCCACTAAAGAATTGTTGAGTGTCTGTGCACAGGAAATATCATTCTGACAATGGGCGGACTATGTTCATAAAAATGGCGATTTACTTACTTTATGAGCACTAGGCTCATTCCGCTCTAATAGCTGTATTTTGATGAGATTGATAATTAAGTAAATATGCTACCTAGTCAGACCGAAAGGACAGAGAGAAGAACATTTCCCATAATTTATATGCTGTTCACTCAGCTCTTGAACACGGCACGGCGACCAAATGATTAACAACAGTTTTGCATGCTATTTGCCCTATCGCCAGTTAGTTGGTTGGGGATACTACCAACCCAAAGGACCTACTCAATGTGACTACGTTGAGCAATGATTGATGTTATACTCGATTTTATTCTTTATACGACCACTTTATGCTCGTATTTATAATTTGTTTAACTACCATGTGTCCGGTTATACTTTTTCCTTTTGTATACTATCCAAAATGGTGTTCATTCGACAATAATTTTTTCTTTTGGCTTCTCAATGCAACCTTCTACTGGTCTGTGGTACTTTAGGCAAACGTTTAAAGATTACGAAGATGTTTCCGGACTTTTTTTACGAAGTAACAAGTGCCACATACACGTAGTAGTGGAATACTCCATCCATTTAAGATGTTCGAGGCAAAGTGTTTTTATAATTTATTGCTGTATATTCAAGTTCATCTTTCCCTAAAAGCGACAACTCCTATCAACTCATTTTAAGATAGCGTATTCGATTTAAAAGTCCACAGCCGTTAGCCCACATTATATCTAAAAATCCATAAAATCGCTTATCTTTCTTTAATTTTTTTTTGCCTTCAATTTATAATTTTTAGCTGGTATTTGGTTCCGGTATTTTTTTTTTCGGCAGCATTTAGAAATAATCTTAACAGGAAAATTGCATTAGTCATGTGCTGTTAAGTCGCAATATAGGTCATTGGATTTTATTTTTTCAAAGTCCCCAAAGTGGGTCATTCTTATCTATTTTCGAATTATGTAAACAGTTTAGTTGCATTAAATTGACAATGATATTTATATGATTAGTTGAAATTGGTAGATGTGAAGAATTCACATTTGTATTAACGAATTTTTTTTATGGACTAAGTACACATAATAAAATGATTTTTATTTATTTTATAAATCATTGCTGAACTTAAGGAGAGTCCTGTTCAAGCATGTTTTTAATAAATCTACAAGTATGATGTAAAAACAAAATAAATGTGAATAGAAAATGGTAGAAATAACTTTTATTACTAAAAAATATGTTTTTTCATATATCACACACATCTTAGCATGTCTGAGGCATTCAGGCTTACTTTTGAAATGTAAGAGTTTTCATCTCTCTAATAATTTCCTAATCCTTCAAGCATTATTTTTAAGTGTTCCTGATTGTTCTGATTTACTTCCAATCTATGCTGGTGATCCTTAGGGCAGTATTCTTTATCCCACTTCATTTTATTCTTGTTTTTTTTTATTTTTAGATTTAAGCGCTGAGAAACATTTACCGATCAATAAAATTTGGCTCAGCTTATTATTTTTATAGAAAATCAATTTTTGAACTACAAGTTCAATAAGTCTTTAGTAGTAGTAACCGGTCTCTAGGTGGCTATAGGGAATTTGCCATTATGATTAATTGGTTTGTTTAATCCATAATTATATATAGTAGAGGTACTCTTATTAAGTTGTATTTGACTCGTCGAAACGAAACTTTATCTGTAAGAGCCGGACATTCAATATTTGATATAAAAATTAAGCCAATTTGCTTACTGTGGAAGTAAGGATCTTAGGCGATCCAGCCAAAGCAAATATATTAATGCAAACCTAGAAAAACTGCAGATGCATATTCTAAAATCGATCTAACTAAAGAGCAATATAAGTTTACCGAGCGAGGTATTTAAACATGATAGTTGCCTTAACCAACGCTTTACAAAAAAAAAAAAAACAATTTATTCACAGGGGAATAAATCCAAGTTTCTTATCTAGTTCGATCCTCAACTACACGTTTCATATTTGTTCGCTACAAATTGTCAACTACACATAAAAGCGCGAAGATTGAGAGCTCTAGAAAATGTCATAACTTCACAATTTTCAATGCCATTCGAAATACACCAATTTTAAAAGCCGTTTCCAATTTTTAAAAAAAAATCATTTGCATAAAAAAGAAATTTAGAGTGCTTAATTAGTTTGGCGATGTTATCAAAAGTAAACATGAAAAGCAAAGAACTGAGCTGGCTACCCTGAGGGACACAAGATAGAGCTTTAACGCCGTTGATCTAGGTCTTATTAGTTAAGTAGATTCCAAACCAATCAAGAAGTATTGGAGAAAATGGAGTGAATAATTTTGTCAAATGTCCTATTAAAGTAAGTATTGATGCAATCAGTTGGCAAACTATTAGAAAAAATTGAAAATATGTTTAAAGTGAATATTTAAAGGTTGGTTGTCGTTGATCGTAAATAAGTATCTATACTGCTTGATTACCTCACTTTTAGAGCCTTTCTTTTAAAAATGACTAAAATGAAGGACTTTTTCCATCTGTTAGGAAATTTACCATTCTAAATTGATTTTCAAGAAAAAATATATTTAATATTTTTCCCTTCGATGATTCTTATGTAAAAAGTTTTTCCTAAAAGCCTTCATAAAAAAAACATTTTTGGCTATATATGGTAACAAAACTACAGTGCGCACAAGTCATAAAAACTCAGCAAACTACAAAAATATTCTCTTCCTCTAAAAGGTACGTGAGTACTTTAAAGCAATAAACCAAGAAGCGTTTGTTAATCAGACACTTCTATTTAGATAAATGGTGGAATGTACAATTCTTGGACTTATCATTTATAACCAATTAACTTGGAATACTCTTACAAAACTTTTAGGACTCATATTGAACAAACGCTTTCAAATGCTTATGCATTTAGTTGACAAATCTTAACTTTCATTAAATTACAAATTGATTATTTCGATATAATCAAATTATTTAAATCGATCTCGACTTATGGACTCGAAATCAATGTTTCTACCCAGCACTTCCTATAATTTCCGTCATATCCAATCTCGTCAATCCAAAAGTAGTAGTAATCCACCGTGACTTAGTGCCCTTTTTCTATGTGAATTCCGTGTAAAAAAAATTCAGTTTCACCTCTCCATCCATTATAATCTTCTTGTAAAAAAACCTGCGTCGTATTATCTCCAGGTAAATATATGTTGGCGGCCAAAGAGACAATGACCAGGATATCTTTTGGGAATTTCAAATAAATTCCGAGATATAGCGAAGGATTGATCGATGTTTACTGCTCCATCCTATTTGTGAAATTATTCAAATTTTGTCGTCACTTCTTTGTAGAAAAGAATTATGTTCCAAAAGCTCTTGATCATAATACAGACGAACCCTTTAGCACTTGACAGACATTCACGCGTTTACTTGCTCTCGTGCGGAAGCCACCCCCTATGACCCATTTAGGCCAATTGTGTCCTTGGAATTTTATAAATCCCATGACAATACAATATTCTACTTTTTTCAGAATTTAAGTATTTATTAAATTTATGTATTCTACGAATTGAAAAATATTATAACCCATCATAAAAATTGGATATTTTGGGGGCAAATTTTCAAAAAAAAATTTTATTGTTGTCATATTTAGTAATGTTCGTGTAAATAACCAAAAATGATAATAAAATTTTAACTTCAAAGATGCAAGATTGTAATTTTAAACGGTTTTTAATTATTTTTTTGACATATGTTATGAAAATATTTAATAAATGATATTATTTCCGAAATTTCTTTTAAAAATTATTGTTTGTTCTTAAAAGTATGTGAGGTTTAAATTAAAATACGAAAAAACTAATTAGAAGATGTCAGTCAACATGACTCACCAACTAAACCTGTCCCAAAGTTGTCAGCTACCATCAGTCAATTTTTCCAAAGTCGCTGACATTCGGTAACGATTAGTAAAAGGTCAGCAATTTTTAAATTTCTTCTAGGCTGACATTTTGAAATTTTTGTCAGTCAAGTTATGTCTGTGCCTATTAAACAATCAGCCGTCAGCCAGCTCGAGTTTGATGCATTGACAGATGGTGTTTCCATTTGGTTTCGTTCATTTTGCTGCTCTCAGTATAAAATTAAAGCAAAAATGTTGAAGAGAAAGACTGCTGCACTGAAAAACACGAAAAAAATCTAAACAAATTGAAAATGCCTAACTTTTTTATACCTTCGAGCCCACGTCTTACAGGTGGCGATGCTCTTTCCCGAGTAAAATGAGATAAACTATTTGTTCATGTTGCACTTTTCTGCCTTCCGACTTCGCGTTTTTGACGTTAGGCAGAACGAAATCCAAATAATCGTCTTCGCTAGTTCGCTGCAATTATGTATACAAAAACCAATCCAAATCATCACATGGCACAAACACAATCAGAAAATATTCTCTTCACACATAAATAGAGGAAGGAACAAAATAAAAAAATCTATATAGTGAATACAGCGAGAGGATAGCATGACAGACGTGGCTGACGGCTTGGCTGACGTGTTCAAATATGGCTGACGTCAGCTAATCATGCTATTAGACTGACATCTCTTTCTCAGCCAAAATTGATCGGCTATAAGATGCGATGGATTCTAGTGTTACTTAGACGCTACGTTAGCTGATATCTGCCAATTTGACACACCATATCTTCTAATAGCATTTTTAACACAATAATATTAGATTATCTTTAATTACGAGTTCTTCAATAAATTTTAAGTTATAATAACTAAAAAAGAATTTGTATGTTCATAGTCGGTTAATTCCAAATCTAGTCAATTAATAAACGATAAGTAAATATTTTTGAAGAGAATACGAGAATTTCCAGTTGACATTAATTAAAAGTCATTTAATAAAAACTAACTCACAGTTTGACATTTTCATGTAATATTTTTAATCTAATCAGCTTTAATCGTATATATTATTTTTGGAATTAGCTGTCAATTCCTAGAAATTATATTCTGTCATCATATACTCCCACAAATTAAACGTGACAGTATGTAACGAAATAACTCAAGCAAAATCATTAGGATAATATTATTTTAAGACCTTCATAGTATGAGAAAAACCCTTCAAAGTAGTTTTCTTAAGCAACTATACATCTTCGATTGGAATCACCTTCAGCTCCTCAATTACACTCACTTAGATGTTATTAATAGTACCAACATTACGTCTTTTTAAGTATTTTTTGATCTTCGCGGACCAAAAAAAAGTCACTTTGACTTAGATTAGGTAAATAAATGTATTGATTCTGATAAGAGATTAAAACTAGTACTACACGTCTAGGTCTAGGAGAGATTAACGCACAACCCACACATATATGGAGGTAAATGCCGCATTATCGCTCTTTTACACCTCGTAATTCAATGCATGACGACTTAACCTAGGCTATCGCAAACAAAAAAAGATGTTTTGTAAAAAAGTTACTTAAAATTACAATTAAATATTAAAGCTTATATGTATAAGAATAGCTTAAATTGTTCTTTATTGTAAGAACTAAAGTACATATTAAAAGTAAAAATATAAGTAGTGTCAGCTTTTGAAAAATTAATTGGTAGACACATGGATATAATCAATTGATTTTCTTTCCAATTTAAGTAATGATAAAAAAGAAAAAAAAAGAGAAAAAACCTATTTGATTGATAATTATTAATAATAATATCTAAAAGCTTATATATGAGGAAAAGAAAAAACTTTAAAATTCAAATTAATTATATAAATTATAAGTATTGATCCTGAAATCCTTAAGACATTTTCGATCGAACATTTGCTGTTTACCATAAATTTGCTTAAAATTTTCCTTCTTACTGAGTGTATAATTATTGATGAAAGTAAAAATATAATTAATTATAGTAAGTTTTTCATAACAGATTGGATGGAAAAAAGAATAGAAACTTCGCCCAATGAAAAAGTATCGATGGGCTAGCATATCCTTAGATATTCCGACTGCAATAAAGAATCATATTCTCCTTATACATATGAACAGTAGTCTGCTATAGCGTGGACTATTATTTAATTAATAAAAACATATCTAATTATGTAAAAAGAAAGAAAAAATACTAAAAATCCGGAAAAATGAAGATAAATCTTAGAGATATACCATAGTAATACATACTCAAATAAATTAATGATAATTATTAGAAAACTGAACATTAACGGGAAAGGGACATGCAATATTCCAATTAACAGGCCACATCATTATTATCATCCGAAAGTGGGCACTAATAAACTTGTAATCTTTCATGCGTATAATCAACAATAAATTTATTATTTTTAATGATTTTATTTTGTTTTCTTTTTTTTTTTAATTTATTTTACCTTTTGAAAATATAATAAATAAATTGACATTTTTACTATTTCGAAAAATTAGAAAAGCAAAGCTTTCGTAAAAAAATTCTAATTAAAAGTAGTTTTTTTTTCTTCTTTAATTTAAAAATTTATTTTATATAAAATTAAAATTCATTTTTCTTATTGTTTTTTTTTTTTTGTCGTCACTTACCTGTTTTTATTTAGTCTGCAATATGTAAAATCCGTGAAAATTTTTTAAGGAAAATCGAATGCTTTTCATGATTTCAGAGTATATTTTCGAGTATCTGCGTTGGCTTTTTGTTTGTCTCTAATTGTGGCTTTTTTTGTGAATTATTTATAAATTTCACAAAAATACTACAAGTCACATTAAAAGTTTCTTAACCTTTACGACTTGATACCAGTATATCGGACTGGCAGACACTCGCACGAATATTCATATTGAATTAGTTAACCGTGAATACCACCTGTCGACATTTAAAAGAAAATAGCACGCTTCGAATTATGGCTGCCACTCCACTTCAATTGTGCATCCCCCTTTTTTTTAGAATGGGGTAGTCATCGTTATTGGCATTTTCGTATTGTACGAGTGATTTTTCAATGACTGAAAAATGACACAACCCCATTAATGTTACAGGTGGATTATTATTCTGCGATGAATATGTATGCTGACACATGTATATGCGAATTAGGCGTTTGAATAAAAAATACAAAAATTCAGCTGTAGTCTAATTAATGGAATAAAACGAATGAATACTAATGACAACTATACTCCTGGCTGTACATTTATAAAAGCTCGAATCATTAACATTGTTGAATAGCTACAATAAATCGATTTTTTGCGGACAAAGCATGAGGGATTATTAATACCAACCTATCGGATTATCTTATTTGGTATTTTTATACACCAAAAACTTACCAATAAAGTTATAAAGGTGCTTTATTTTCACTCATAATAATAACCAATTTTAATTCATTTATAAATTAAAATATTATTTTTAATGTTGTTGTTTATGAATTTTTTGATAGTGCAAGTTTGGTATTAAGTGAATAAAGAGTACACAAAACTGGGACGTTCAAAGTTCGTATTTGCTGAAAGTCTTTAAGAATTATTGTACAATTTAAAAAAATAATTAACTGAAGTGGCCATTTTCACTCACTTTAAGCTCTGAAAATATAATTAACAAAGAGCTGATTGGCAATTTACAAAAAAAGAAAAATCAAATTATAATTGAGAAATATTTATTAGAATCGACGTGAACTAATTATTATGAAAATGTCAAAGCCAATTTAGAAGATTAAATAATGAAGAAAAAGCAAAAGGTTCATTAAAAAAGGTATTACGCTTAAAATGTGTGCTGCTCGAACAGGAAACTGAACCTCTCAGATTTTTTCCAACACTAAATTATCCATTTGCGCTTTGGAAAATAAATATCAATCAAATAAATTAAAAATTTTAATTTTAATAAAATAAATATGGTATTGTATTTTAAAAAAACCTCGCCATTTAGTTAAAAATATAATATTTTTATATGACTTTTTCGGGATGTAATTTAACCATACAACTTGACGCTCTAAAGTCTTAAATATATCTTTATCAATACAATTTTTTATGTTGTTTTATAAAAAGTAATTGAATGGCGTCAAATCCCATGATTTTGGATGCCAATCAGCATCACCAAATCTCGAATTAACGTTTTCTGGGAAGATAAAATTTATTGTGTTGTATTGTTTGAGACGCCATTTTGTTAAAAATCGGTTATCATACGACCATAGCGCTCAGAATTGACGGTAATGGATTCTCATTTTTCATTTTCAAAGAAATACATACTGGCCAATAATACCTTCAGGATAAAATCCACACCAAAAACTCACTTTTAACAAACACGAAAACAGTCAATTATGGTTTTTTACAGCCACAGCGTGAAAAATAAGCCTCATCGCTGAAGAAAATTCATTGCAAAACGTTCCTACCGCAGAATTACCACTTTTATGAGATGTTTTTTCAATTCGCAAACCTCAAATGTGATATCGATTGGCACACCATCCCCCCCCCCCCCCCCCTGCCACAACCAAGAGTTAAGCACCTTTCTGATACTTTTTGTACGAAAAATAAATTTTGTTAGTTCAGCTAATTTTGTAAATCATGACATGCAAAGAATATATTTATTGTATTAGAATTGATATTAGGCTAAATTTGGCCAACTATTATTACATGATTGATTTTTTGGAGATAACCTACGTGTATGTACTCGTAGGGTTTCGATTGATTCGATTTCGCTTCAATCGTTACTTATTATATATAAATAACGAGCTGGCGGCACGATAACTTTGCCACATGCTATGTTTGGCAAAGATTCACCTTTGACACGTGCGCCAAACACATATAGCCCGAACACACTGCACAACCCCACCCCCCCCCCCCCCCCTCAAAAAATGTTATTTTCAGTCGCATGTATTACATAAGAATAGGTGGGCGAATGACTAAATGTATCAGTGGATAATATAACTGGAGAAAGGGAGTTTTCATAGACACTAATATAAATTGACTTATCGATTTTTCATTGTTTATACGGTCCTTGGTTGCCCCTTTCCATATCGGTATCCGTTTCACTTAGAACCAACTCGAATCGAATCAGAGGAATTTATCTTTGGCAACAACTAACCACGGTAGGCTAGACCAAACATATTCGTTCAAATAGTGGCCGTGTCAAGGAAGCACCGCTTATTTGCTCATCTCTATCGAACCTTCTTAAATGGGGATGGGGCGAAATAATGCTAGCATAGTTCTATTGTTTATTAATGGCTATCTTGATTTCGTTCTCAACAATAAGAGTCTATAAGGAACGATTTCAAGTGTTACTCTGTTCTTTCCATCACAATCTTCAATGTACAGTTTTGTCAACTTATTAGATATCTTTATACGATATGGATAGTTTGAGTTACGGTAAATGCTAGATTATCAAGAATATAATCTTCCAAATTTCTTTTCTTATTCCCCTTCAAAATGTATTTTTCCACAATCAATTGAAGATCGTACGATAATACGTATACTCGTAGGTGTAAGGAAAACATTTTTTTTTCATTAAGGAAATTGATTTGGAAATTGATACAGTTTAGATAGTTCGAGTGTATAACTATTGAGAATATTATTCAGCGTTGAGTATAGTGTCGAAACAAAACAACAAAATAAAAGTACATTAGTTGTGATATTATTGAGCTTTTGGGAGAATACAGAAAATAATTACACATATAATCAGAGCGGAAAATCAGATAAAAAAAAATCTACCTTTAAGTAATTAATATTATCTACATGCCACTAAGAATATCTAATTGGAAAGAAATTATTTACTAAAAATCATTAATGTTGATACTTAATCACAGATTAACAACAAATGAAAAATTATCATCCCAGAAATCTTTTCGATTTTTAATCCACATACGAAGTGTGGCAGAAAAGTAAGGAGACTAATTTTTTATCTGCATTAATATTAGCCCCTTCAAAGGGGCTGTATGCATTGTTTCCACTTTTCATAGCAGTCCTGGACGGCTAGAACTGAAATCGTCTTCAGGTCCTTGGTTATACTATATACTCTGGGTGTTATTGACAGTACCAAAGATGACGTCCTTTTAGAGAGTTTTTTTTCTGATTTTAGGGATAGAAAAAGAACCTCACGAACTTAGATCAAGTAAATAGGGTGGTTGGAAAATTATAGAAACTTCTTTTTTTTATAGAAACTCCTTGTGATAAGGGGCGTTGTTATGGTAGAGCTTCCAATTGTTTGCTATATCCGATCTGACGCAAAGAACCCTTTTTCTGAGCTTTTCGAGGATTTCATCACAACATTTTCATCAGTTTTCAATTTTGATGGGCTTTCTGAGCAATCTGCGTCTTTTAATTTTCAAAAGTAAAAATTTTACCAAGTATTAAAGCTTAAATCCGCTGTTTTTTAGTCAAAAAAACACATGTTTTTTCATAGAAAGCAAAAACAAATTTATTCAAAGTACTTCCCCTCGCTAGCTACATATTTTTTTCATCTCTCGGGCAATTTGCGGATACCAAGCCAAAAAAATTCCTTCTCTTTCGAGGCAAACCACTCATCAAGCCATTTTCGGACATCTTCGTAAGAATCGAAGTGCTGCTCAGCAAGCGCGTGGCCCATCGACGAAAACCGGTGGTAGTCGGAAGGGACCAGGTCTGATGAATAAGCGGGGTGGGATAGCACCTCCCAGTTGAGTGTCTCCAAGATAATCCGTTATTTTTTCACGTAGAGCACGGTGCAATTTGATCAGTTGTTGGTGGTAGTGGTGGACATCGACAGTTTCACCAAGTTTCAACATCTCATAGTACACGATAGCCTGATGATCCCACCAAACGCACAGCGTCGTCTTCCGTACGAAGCGATTTGGTCTTGGGGAAGATTTTGATGGTTGGCCGTGATCAACCCACGATTTCTTGCATTTAGGATTCTCGAAATATATCCATTTTTCATCGCCTGTCACAATCCGATGCAGAAACGACTTTCTTTTTTGTCTGGCGAGCAAGATTTCGCGTGTGTTTTGGCGTCGCTCCATCTACCTATCGTTCAATTCATGCGGCACCCATTTTTCGATCCCTTCAATCTTCCCCATGGCATGCAGACGCATGACAATGGCTGGTTGAGTAACACCCAATTGCTCCGCGAGAATTTTTTGCGATTGGATATCGTCTTCATCCAAATAAGCCTGCAATTGATGGTCCTCAACCTTCCTAGGCCGATGTTCACGCTTCTTGTCCCACAAGTCAAAATTGCCGTCTTTGAACCAACGAAACCAATCTCGGCACGTTATTTCCGATAAAGCACTGTCATCATAGGCCTCCATAAGCATTCGATGCGATTCGGCAACCGATTTCTTCAAATTGAAGCAGAAAAGCAGAGCTTCCCGCATATGCTCCTTCGAGGGGCTTCTTGACCCTCAAAAATCTTGATGCCAAATGTTAGCCAACTTTTTAGTCTCATTTCAATTATTCGTAAGTCAAACTGGCAGATTCATAAAGCTTAGCATAAAATTTTATGGTATATCTTTGCGCGAAATTTCGCTGTTCGATTTTTCTTAACGCACCACAATAACAGTATAAGAAGAGACATTCTATAGGGTTGGGTTGTTACCAAACGGGATTGAACTTATAACAAATGCCTAGGAAAAACTGGCGTATAAGCACTCTCATTAATTTTCCGCAACACCTCGTACAAGATAAATAAAATTTTCTTATTTGAATAGATTTTTTAGAATATGACGGACATTAATTTTTTTTGTTGAATAATTTATTATAAATATTATTAAATGCATTTGTTAAAATCAGGATAAAAAATATGTATAATTAATGAAATATTAAAAAAAATTGTATTTAACTTAAAAATTTATTGAAATTATTGTGTTGCTCTCATGCATGTTTTGAGAGCTTTTTTTTAATAATATACAATTATTCACTGACAATAATGTATAATTAATATAAATTTGTATTTAATTATTCTTTTATTTGGAAAAAATCTACAAATTGAGCTATTATTTTGCTTATCCCTGACAAAGTAATTGCGCAAAAGTATTTTCGAAAGTTTCACTAAAAATTTCCTAATCTTCCATATATCATACGTGTATTTTATGTAGAAAGTCTCTTAACATGAAAAAAAATTTTAATTTATAGGAGAAATAAGGAGGGACTTTCGTTTAAGAGTCCTAATGTAATAATCAGTGTTAATAATTAACCTAATATTATTAGGAAATAATTCTTAAAAATGGAGAATTTTTGTGAAAATGTAAAAACTTTTCCGATTAATTGGCATTTGGAAAATTAACTTATCAGAAAATTATCAATATATAAATACATTACTTTATCAAATATAAAAAATACACACTAAATAATTACATACAATGAAATTGGAATTAATTCCATCTCTTCAAACAAACTACTTATAAATTTTTCTTAAAAAAATGTTTAAAAAAATACTGAACAGTAGAAAGAAAATATTGCAATTTCCTTTTTCATTCTCAGTGATCCCTGTCACTTTTAATTTGAAAAAGGATGATTATTTTTTGAAGGGGATCAAAATAATAATCACGAACATATACATTTACTTACCGACCCTATTGTAAAATACAAACATATTTATCTAAATACGACTATAGGTTAGAAAGGAAAAAAATTTTACCAGGAGATATTTTCGAATAGATTCATTTTCATGAATACGAATATGTCTGCGGCATGCCCCTAATTTTTACTAAAACAATATTTATCAACAACAACAACAACAACAAAAAACAATCCAAAAAAAACCAAAAATATTAGTGGGTAAGGGGTAAATTCGTGGCCTATTACAGACAGTGTCATAAATAAATTTTAAGGGAATTCTATTATTTAGAAAATATTCAAACCACGTACGCGACCGAAAACTTTTATTTACTTCTTTTTATTATTATTATTACTACGATTTTTTTTTGCTATCATATAACAGAATGAAATATTTTGAATAAAAGACAATCCAGACCGAAGGGATTTTATACGCAAACTTTGACACAAAATGAAATTAGAAAAAGAAAGTTTTCTCTCCTAGTAAATTTATGTTTTGATAATTTGTGATACAAATTCAGAAGATGAACTTTTTTTTTGCATTACCTAAATTATTGTACTCGAATTTTCTCATCTGTTTCTGTTTTAAATTTTTTTTTATATTCATAACTTGGACACACGAGTCCTCTTATCTTAATTGCATGTCGGAGTGAAAAGATGTTCATAACCTCTACTTTTCATAACTAATATATAACGTGAAATTTAATATATGACGTCAATTTTGTACAATCATATTTGGGTAGATGACCTGTAACCTATGGACTAGTTCAGATAATGTCTGACTTATTAGCTATTTTATTTGTACTATTACGAATGTCAAAAGAAGATAGGTTTCCGAAACTTTTAATCGTGTCACATTCGATCACACTTCCTTAAACGCCAAGATAGAGTGTGGACCAGCAGCTCAGAGGAGATTACGACCAAATTGATAGTAATTACTGGTCGGAGTGAGTGCCTTCGAATGAAGTCCAGACCAGATCATGACCTAGAGATGAGTTGATAATAAAAATGAATAGCGTCCTGATGGCTTAGTTGAATGGATATGTGCAATCCTAAACAACAAACTCATATGGTACGTTCATGATGTGACTTCTGATGCAAGTTTCACGGGAATTCCAGAACGATGGAATGGTATCGGCATGAGTAAAAGGAAGATTGTTATGGGCGGTAGGGACAACAACGTTGTCGTACTCAATATTGTTATCTTGAGCAAAGTTCATATGCAAACAATGTCTATGAAATCATGTCAAATCTGCATACATAATGGATAGTGATGCCATTGATACTCGTACTTTAATATTCTGCTCTCGTATACACCATAAGATTAGAAGGAAACGTTCATATTTGCTCAAGAACTCTGCGATCCGTAAAAGTCAGCCCTTGTAAATGTTAACAAATTGTTAGCTATTCCAGACTACAAATACCAAACTACAAATATAAATAAAAGTAAAAATCATTTTTTGAATTGTTACGTGACAAATGAAAATTTTCTAAATAAAAATGATATGCAATTCGGTAATTGACACCTCCCTAAAGTGTATTAGAATAGTATAAGTTTTCTTTATGTTACGTGCTTATAGGAGAGAAAAAAAAATAGAAATAAAAAAATACTAAATCTTAACTCAGGATTGGCAAACATCAAATACTTCAAAAGTTTATGATTATTTTAACCCAAAACTGGGTCAATAGAAACCGCGTATTCGAAATGATAAAAATCCCAGACTTTGTGGATGATTTTTTTTTCGTTGACCCTAAACTGGGACGAAGATGGATACTGGGTATGTCAAAAGTTAACAACCCCAAAATACATCTTATATTTAAAAATCGGCAAACGCAAACTTTATGAAAGAATTTTTTATCCGAAACTGGGTCAACAGAAACCGCATGTTTTAAATGATCTTTTTTTTTTGCATACAACACTAGGTCAAAAACCAACGAGTACTTTAAATATAAAGAAGAGCAGAAATACGGTTTTTTTTCACCTAAATGAGTGATTTTTTTTTATTCAAAACTGGGTCGATACCTACAGATTACTATTTTTTCTTTGACTCAACACTGAGCTATTTTAATTCCAACAGGCTCAGACTATGTGAATAAAATTTGCTTTATTGTTGCTTAAAACCAAATCAAGTGGCACCAATTTTTTCAAATTTAAATCATCGTAGATCCTGCTGATGAAATTTCCAACAACTTTAAATACAAGTAACCCCAAATTGTGTGAATAAATTATTTTTAAATTTAAAATTAAGTCAACAAATAGTAAATTATTTAAACGCGAACAAATAGTGGCCCACGTTATAGAATCTTTTATTTTATGGCCCAAAACTGGATACTTCAAATATAACAATCTCGGACTGTGTGAATGCAATTTTTTTTCTGTAACCCAGAATTGTATTGGTAGACACAAAGTTTTTTAATTAAATGTCTTCAAAGATTCTGCAGATAAAAAATTTTTTTCAAACTTCAAATATAAACAAACCCAAAATTTCGTGTGAATGAAATTTTCCTTTGTCCCTAAAAAAAGTTTTTTTTTTATATAAACAATTCCATAACTTGTGTACAAAAGATACTTTAACTTAGAGCTCATGAATGAAATTTTTTCATACTAATCAGACTGAATCGATAGACATCGAGTTTCCCAAATAAAAATTAATCCTAACCCTGCGGACTATAGTAATTTTTTTGGTTTCTTAAAAATTTTGCAAAAAATTGATTTTACTTATAATAAATAATTTTAGATGTTAAAACAAATAAAGCACATAATATAATATATACCAACTTACCGAATAAATAATATCCCAAATCGTTAAGGGAAGAAAAGCAAACAAACGAAACGATCGTAAAGGGAAATGGGTAGAAAATAATTTGAAAATGAGCCTCACTTAAGTAAATATCGAATCAAAATAAATATTAAAAATATTCATTAAAATATTTTAGTGCTAATTATAAAAACATTTACACATTTTGTAATATAAAATTTGTTATATGAAATCTCGTATCTCAAATAGAAGTCTAATAAACCGAATTCATAAATTATGATATGCGATAATGTCTACACACAATCTTGTCACAAAATGAATTTTCACATAATTTTTGTTTCTAACATTTGGTAAACTATTACTCTGGGATTTAGGAAAAAACCTAAAACCTATGGATTTGGGAAACACCAGATCTTATTTAATTAGTTATTAATGAAATTATGAACATATTGCTTCTGTTTTTACATAATTTATACACTCATCTGAGTGTGTGTGTTCTCATTTAACTAATGGATAATATTTCGTAAAATATGCAAAATAGTTTATTGTAATGAAAAGTATTAACCATAAAAAAGTACCTTTGCCAGTACTAATATAATCAACTATTCAGAAATGCTTCTTATCATGCACTTAATTAAAATGCTTGTTAATTTGACTAGCTGGAAATTTGTCGTAGAGAAATTTTTGCCTCGTATGTACGTTTTTATAATGTTGAATGCTAAATATGTTAGATCAGAAATTATCTTTACTAAATTCGGATTTTAGTCCTAATACACTAAGAAATTTTCTTACGTCTTATAATACTAATTGTGCTACTACGGGTTGTTCTGAAAGTAGACCATACAAATTTAATTTGACAACAGTTTGATTAGCTGTCATTCTTTTAGCTGGTATTTGACAGATATAGAGAGTAGATCTTAGATTATGGAGTATAAGGATAGACAATTGAAGCTTCAAGTTCAAGCCATAAAACGAAATTTGGTATAACCTTAAAGTTACTCACTTACCCATGCATACTGCTCAAAAGCATCTCTTTCAGATAGGGGCAATTTTACTTTTATCCACTTAGTTTTGGAGAACATTTTTAAAATAATAGTCAACATTATTTAAAATAATTAATTTACTGTGCTGGTTTATTAATTTAATAAATTAAGAATTTGAAATCATTTATTTGCATATAAAAGTTTACATTTCAAAATATGGAACATAACTTCTACTATGGCTTACTTTTCTGATTAAATTCTGAAAAAGGATTAAATAGTTAAATATAATCATTAAATCATTTTTATGATAAGAACTTTACGTTGAAATAGTATATCAGCATTCAATTATAATATAATATATTGGGTTGTTCGGAAATTTTGTTTTTTCCCAACAGAGGACTTAATTGCATTTTTTTACAACCAACTTCATACTTAAGCTGTATACTCTTATGTATTTTGACAGCTGACACATAGCAAGACTTGCTTGGGAAAAAATTCGATTGATTCTGCAGAGTAGTTTTTGGTTGATACCCTTTTAAATATGGAAAATGAAAAAAAAACATTTTCGGCATATTTTACTTTTTTACTATAGAAAAGATAAAAATGTTGTTCAAGCAAGAAAAAAATTATGGAGAAGATGTGTTAAGTGAGTGCCAGTGCCAAAACTGGTTTGCAAAATTTCGATCCGGTAGGTATAGTGTTGCAACAGGATAATGCGAAACCACATACAAGTTGGACCACTCGGCGAAAGCTTTTAGAGCTTGGATGGGATATACTGCCACAACCATCATATTCTCCAGACCTAGCACCTTCCGCTTATAATTTGTTCAGGTCTCTACAAAAAATTTTAGGCGGTAGAACGTTTAATTCAAATGAGGAGGTCAAAAATCACTTGGATCAGTTTTTTGCCAGCAAAGAACAAACATTTTATTAGCGTGGAATCATGCTACTTCCAGAAAGATGGCAAAGGGTATACGATCAGACTGGATAATATTTAATTGAATAAAATATTAATTCACTATAAGAAAATCGTGTCTCATTTTTATAAAAAAAACGAAATTACTTTCCGAACAACCCAATATTAATACTGACTGACATTAGATAAAAATTCATAAATTCGATATTATATTTTTTGAAAACACTTACCTTGGATTTTTCGCAGCCACCATAACAGATTCAATTTTTGACTATGTGAAAATATAAACCAATAAAACCCCCATCGGAGAGAAATCGGGCGACCGTCATTGACTCGTCAATCTGATCACAAATAATCGTCTGTTTACATTCAACGTTGCACAAGAATTTTTTAGTTTTTAATCACTTGGAGCTCTTGACACCTTATTTAAATTAGTTAAATTATAGGCAACTATGACCTCTTTTTAAATATATAATTAGTTTATTTTAATTATATATTTATAAAAAAACGAAATTTGCGAATCACTTTTTAACTGAATACTGCATTCTCTGTAAAATTATTAAAATTTATTACTCATATTAATATTAACTTTTTTCACCACTATTTTTATAATAATTTCACTTTTAAAACACAATATTAAAAAATATATTCTGCACAAAACGATTGCTTACATTCGTTACGGCAAAACTACAAATTGAAGAATAACAATTTTAGTTCGATAAGTAGAAAAATAGATGGCAGTTAAATAGAATTTTTATAAACTTTTTGAATCGTTCATTATTTTTTGCTTTTTTTGTGCTCCAAATTAATTTTATCGAGTTTTAATAATTTTTTAAAGTGAAATGATAACTTTATTTTTATTTTAAAAGCATTAAGTGAAATGATAACTTTATCAACTAGGTTAATTTTAAAATAATACATGGGTAAGGGTCGGCAAATTAGGTTCTTGTTGCATTGCAATTCCGCGGTATGTATTGGCTTCAATAAAATTCATATATATATATAGGGCAATTATATATCCTTACAATGTATAATATAATGAGTAGATGCGGTGAAATTATTATGTAAATTATGTGAAAAATTTGATCAGAATAGTGTGCCTTCAGAAATGTTTCAAGGTCATTGTACGAGGGTCATTCAACAAGTACTTAGCTTACAAAAGAAAAACAAAAATTTTGGAAAGGTGGCAATTTATTTTTCCACATAATCTCCTTCAAGCTCGATACACTTAGCCCAGCGATGCTCTAACTTTTTTAAACCGTCCAAAAAATACATTTTCTCGAGGGAAGCAAAATAGGCCTCCGTGGCGACGATGACCTCCTCATTCGACCCAAATCTATTCCCGGCGAGTGATTTTTTCAGGTTTGGAAACAAAAAGTAGTCACAGGGGGCCAAATCTGGAGAGTACGGTGGATGGGGCAGCAATTCGTAGCGCAATTCGACCAATTTGGCCATGGCGACGGCGGAGGTGTGAGCCGGCGCGTTGTCGTGGTGGAACAGCACTTTTTTCTTCGCAAAGCGGGGCCGCTTTTTCTTCAATTCGACGTCAAATCGGCCCAATAAGTCAGCATAGTAGCGCCCCGTGATTGTTTTACCCTTCTCGAGGTAATCGATGTGGATCACACCTTGTGAATCCCAGAAAACGGTGGCCATCACCTTTCCGGCCGATCGAACAGTCTTTGCCTTCTTCGGAGCACGTTCATCGCGTGAAGTCCACTGTTTCGACTGTTCCTTGGTCTCTGGTGTGTACCAGTGAATCCATTTTTCGTCAACGGTCACGAAATGACGCAAGAACTCCGCTGGATTTCGCTGAAACAGCGCGAAACACGTCGCCGATGTGCTCTCACGGTTGCGCTTCTCTTTCGGTGTGAGCAAACGCGGCACCCATCGCGCCGACAGCTTTCTCATGCCCAGTTCTTCGTGTAGAATATCCTACTGCGATGCCCACAGTCTCAGCTATCTCGTGAACCTTCAATCGACGGTCTGCCAACACGAGATCGTGGACTTTTTTAACGTTTTCCTCCGTAGAAGCCGTTTTCGGGGCACCTGGGCGTGGCTCATCAAAAACCGACGTGCGGCCACGAACAAACTCGTTGAACCAATTCTTGACGGTCGCCATCGAAGGAGAAGAGTCACCATACACAGCACCCAAGCGATCTTTGATTTCGCTGCGCGTTTCCCTTCCAAAAACAGGAATCTAATCACCGAACGATATTGAGCTTTCAAAGGCTCTCAAAACAAAACTAATGAAGGAAATCGATTGAAACTTTGACAGTAGGCTACTAAAAAAATGAACTGCACGATGGTAAATTTCTTTTGTGACAGCAGTTCCATCGAGCGGTGAGGCTAAGTACTTGTTGAATGACCCTCGTACAGTGTCCAATCAAGAATAGAAATACCATATAACTCAAATTCCGGGAACTCAAATAGTTGTGGGGAATATTTGTATTCATTCTACTATAAAATTCCGGTGGTACAGGAATGTCAGCTCAGACCTTATATGGCAATAGAGAGAAAGCGGTTTAGACCTCTATGGAGAAGACACTGATAATGAGTGACAAAATAAATTTGAACTTTCATAGAGTGACTGTGTCAAAGGTCCTGACATCGTTGAAGATACTGCTGGCAAGCCTCTAACGATGACTGGTGAGCGATATAGGGTAATGCTATAGAACTTTTTTATCCGTGAATTGGACTAATTGGAGTTGAACCACATGTAATTTCAACACGGCGGCATTACGTTACACACTTCACACGCTGCAATCAAAATTTTGGGATCAGCCTCCTGACTGAATTATATCAAAAAGTGGTGATGTCAGTTGGTACACTCGCTCCCCTGATTTAATCACTCCCGAGTCCTTCCTTTTAGAACAAATAAAGGGGAAGGTCTATACTAACTGCATACAATATTATATTTCAAACAAAATTCCCAAGTTTATATAATCGATTTTAATGATAGAAATCATAGTTTTTTATTTCAATCCAAAGTTATTTGAAAAAAAAAGTTGTGACATTATTTTAAAAAAAAACTCCCCTGTATAAGCAAGTAAAACGGTTCAGCTGAAGTTTCGAATCAAATAATTTGAAGTCACTTAACTAATTCCGCAAAATTTTCATGGCAATATTTAAATCGATGACGAAAAAAATCACTTCACATATAGCAAAGTTTTTAGAGTATTTCTACCCCAAAAAATAAATTATTTAATTGCTAGACTGAATTTTAATATTATAGTAAATTGTTGACAAATCAAGAAGCAGCTATAAAATTGCCTCTGTCATTTTTGCGTTTATTTTGTTTTTGTTTCATTTGTTGAGTGCATTTTCATGTAAAACTTTACAGCTTTTTTAATCAAGGCTATTGAAAGAGAAATTTCAAATCAAAATTGCACATTTTATATCTGCAATCTCATACTTTCTATTTGCCAAAGTGGAATACTGAATTCAGAAGATTACAAGTATGTAGGTTTAAGGGAGGCACTATTCATAGAATAAAGTTGTAATTTTTGAACTGAGTTGTTACTTTTTTTCATTCCTTGTTGTTGTTTTTACTCTTGTTCTTGTTTTATTTTAATACTTTGATGTACTTCAACTTTTTTCATTGGAAAACAACAAATTACATGAAAAAAAATTTAGCAAACATTGTCGCTTGAAAAAAACTTTAAATTTAAAAAGTATCGATTTTATATTTACAAAAGAAAATATTTGTTTAAATATTTCAAAATTAATAAAAAAACTATAGACTTTATGCATATTTTTATGCAAGTCTGTTAAAAAATGTACGTCCAAGTACTCGTATGCATAGATGGAGTAGATTAGTTTGGAATTTTTTTAATCTCAATCTACATGGTACTCCCCTTCTACAGGGTGGGTCAACTTTTACTAATTTTTAAATACTCGTAGTCGTCTGATCAAGTTTCAAAATGCTGGCTAGAAATGCCCAACCGAGAAGCACTTCGACTGGAAAGACACAGATGGAGCACCATTGACACTCTATCATACAGACTCCATAGGTTCTTCATTGCAAACAGGTCTATTTACGTTTTCTTATGGCTAATCAAATACTGTCTATACCTTGCTTCTCAAAAGGTGTGATTAACTTCCTGGGAGCAGTTAAGATGCGTTATAAAGGGATGTCCATTTTTTATTTCGGAAAGAATAATACTGTCATTTAATATTTGTTTTTTTGTATATATAATTTAAGATAATAGTTGTAGAGTTGTAAACTTGCCATTTTATAAGAGTATAATAAATTTATATGTGTACAAAAAATGTTTCTCGAATAATAGTTGTATTCGGTAGCGAGATACTGCGATGGTTGCACCAGACACAAAACAATGCAGAAAGTCCTTCCTTTTTTCCCGTTAGAGCAGCTGTTCACACATCTATCGGCTTCAACTCGAATAACACCCAATTCTAAGTCTTTCAACCGATGAAGAAAGGCTTATTGAGTCACGCCCAATAAATCTGCGAATTCCAATTGCATTTGACATAGATCTTCATCCAGTAATGCCTCCAATTATGCGTCTTCAAACGTTTTCATCAGTTCGGGACGCTCTTCGTCTTCCATGTCGAAATCACCACTTTTATAGCATTAGAATCAATCGCGATATGTTCTCGCACTAATACAAGCCACACCATAAATTTCTACAGTCATTCGATGAGCCTCAACCTCAAATTTTTTCGAATTGAAGGCTAAAAGTAAGACTTCCCGCAAATGGCGCCTATTTGTTTCAAATTTCGATATTTTCACGCACTAAAAAAATAAAAATAGCGCCGATGAAACGTCACAAATATAATGATGAGTAGTTGGTTGTTGACAGATGCTAAAGCTAACGATTTGACGTTTCTGATCCGATATTTTGGACTATCATTTACTGCTGGCGCCATCTATTTGAAATCTTTGGTTTTTCATTTGTGCTCTCACATCTATTAGATATACTAATTATATTTCTTTAAAAAATTACCCCTTCTTCTACTGAAAACCAATTAACTAAAGCTAATACTATTTAGGGGAAAATATGTTTCAAAATTATCAATCTGAATCTGTGCAGTTCGAATATTCGATATGGGATTGAATGGATCTTTTTAAAATTGGTATTTTTTATCAACTCACGGCAATCCTCCATTTAGCCATCAGGTTTTTGATAGTATCTAGAATATCGTAACTATAAAATTTTCTTGAATCATGGCACGTTAACGCAGTACGTAGATAAATAAGCACAGCTCTCTGCAAGTGATTGTGCACGATTGAATTTCCCTTACTAGACTGGCAATAAACGTTTATTATTACGAATTGAAAAAGGTAACTTCTTTAAACTTTTTATAATATTTTTTATGGTGCATATTTTCGCCTCGATTCTTACAAAAGTACTTTTCCTCAAATACTTAAAAGAATAGAATATTTATTCGAGTAAACGTATGCCAGATCAGTTCGGTGGAGCATTTTTAGAAATCGGAGAATTACTATTTCTTAAATCAGAACTAATTCTGTTTTGTCTATAAAATGTACCTGATTCCATGCTCTGATTGGTCTAACAAATAAGATTTATTCTTGAAAATTTTGGAATGCGGTCTTAACGATTCACAGAGGTTTGGAATTCGATTTGAATTACGAAATTCTTAAAAATACGAATCATTGCGCTGACGATATGAACCATTAGCCTAGCTAGTCTACTAAATAAACAGTAACTATTTGTAGTCAAAATGTTTACAGTTTGTTGCCAATCTACTGTTTGTTATATTTTAACCCAGGCAGCTCGTGTAAACAATAATCGAATACGATGGATACCATTCGGTAGCACTCCCCCATCGCAATGAATAGCACCGTCACCTGTGATGAACCGAGACACCTACTCGTACAAAAAAACGATAATCACACCGAAATGATCAACCACCTCATGTAAAAATCGTTTAAAAATAGAAACTCAAATTAAACGATCAAAATTAATTACTGAATCTGGTTTTCCTCTTATCATTTATTAATTCCATCCAGAAATCCTGAAATAATTATTTTCCTTCAACTGAATTTTCTTATAATTTTATAGTTCGATTTTAATAGAGAACATCACTTTTTGGAAGAAACAAAAACCCGAAAAATATTTGTTCCTTTCATATATATAGAAAAAATAAATTATTTACATATTATAAAGCAGTAAATATCCATTTAAAATTTATGAATTTCATCGAAATTAATCAATCGATTGTTTATATAAATTAATTCAGTAAAACGATTTGATTATTTTGATTACAAATACGATCGCGAAATTGGATCAAATTAAATGTAATTGTTCACATTCAATTTCCGGCGTCAATTTGTTTGTTTCGAGTGAAATATTTTGAAAAATTCCAAAAAGAAAAAAAAACAGTCGTAATCGGAAATGGGAACATATTTTTCTTAAATAGACTCATAAGTCTGCCGAGATGGTTTCTTCTTCAAATATAAATAATCATAAGTTAATAATACCTGAGCCATTGTAAAATAACAGCTTAACTTAATAAGGACAAATTACGGGTACTATGGAAAACAATTTTTTTTTTATTACCTTACCGAGAAAATACTATAAGGCTTTTAAAATATTTTCCCAATAATACGTAATAAAGTTGAAATCCTTAAAAGATACTCGTAATAAAATATTACAAATAAAGGGAATGAAATTATTAAACATAACTTTTTTTTAAAATAGGAAATTAAATTGAAAAAGTTTTCAACAGGCTTCGAAATTGCCCCAACGCAGCTCTGATATGGTTTTATAGCCTCTGATATGGTTAAAATTATTTTTTTATTTTATTATAATAAAAAAAAACATAATTTTCTTATTCTTATTTAAATGTCATTGAATATTTAAAATCAAGATGAAAATAATATCGAAAATTCACTGAGAAACGCCATCTTTATCAACTAGCACAACTAAAATATGCAATTTATGTTACCTACCAATTTCAATTAAATTGTAAGTTATTTATTAAAATAATTCCAAGTCATATTAAAAATAAACTATTTCTTATTTACTGTATTTCTGAACCTAGTCAACTGAATCCAAGTCTCTTCAGTGTCTGATATAAAATATTTCTTCTACTATTTTACTATAAAAATTAGTATTTTTAATTTTTTTTGTTGAATAAACACCATTGTGCTTTGTTATTTTATTAATTTATTTTTGTTAAAAATTTCTTTTTAAAACGGTTAGGTGAAAATCTCAAAAGACACTAGGAGATATTCCACTAAAAACTCCTTTCTTAACATTACCATGACCAATCTTAATTACAATAGATCGACTAATAACTTCGGTTTCGCAGTTACTTTTTAATATTATCCCGTTTGGAACTTGGTTTAGGTAAATTGTTTATAGGAAGTAATTGCCCTACTAAATCCGTGGACTTAGCTCTTTTTAGTTCATGTTTGTTGTTTCTGATATGAAGGACCTTTCCATTTCTTCAGCTACTGACTACTGGCTATGCCACGAAGAAGTTTGTTTGAATAATTGAAATATTAGATTTGCTTGTATAGCCCCATACCTGGATACCATAAGTCCATACCGTCTTTAATATTTACTTCTATATAAGAAGTTGATTCTGGACTGCTATTTCGAAGTTTCATCCTAACAGCCAATAATATTCTCTATGTTTGATGTTGAGCTCTTCTTTTTCTATTTTAATATACTCTTTCCACCTAAGTTTAACATCTAGGGTCATCACTTCGTGCTTGGCAGTCTTTGTATATACAATAGTATAATTTAACAACTGATAGATACACCAATAGGATTTCCTTTTCTTTACGTAAAAATGATGTGGTTTAATTTTGTTTCGTTTAACTTTATACGCCAAAATGTAGTCCAGTCCTTGACGTTAATTAGTGCAACCTAGAGCTTTGTAGTAGCTCTTACAAGGCACGTGTCCTTGGCTATTATTGCGGTATCATCTACAAAGGTGGTCAATAATACATCGTCTTGTTATGGAATGTCCCTGGTACACAGTATATATTGAATAGTGCATACTAAGCTACCTTGCGGTACCCCAGCCGTGATTTCTTTTAGGTCTGAGTATTTGTTTCCGTATCTGATTCTAAATTTCCTCTCAGCTATATATGATATTAGAAAATTGTTTCGGTAAATCTCTATGTAGCTTTTAATTAAGTTCTTCATCTAGGTAGATTAATGGAGATACTTTTTTCTCTTAAAAGCCTTTTTCAACCTCGTAAGTGATTCGATTTATCTGGTCCAGAGTAGAGTAATCCTTCTTCCTCTACTTGGGATCACTATCAGGCATAAATTCATGAGAAACAGACTGGCTTAAAGCCTAGTACCCTTTCTAGGTCAGCGAGCTGGCCTTTTCTCAATATTTCCTCAAGATAGATATTTTCATTACTTGCAGTACATATTTACCTACCACACTCCAATATTATTGACTTATTAAAAGTCTTATTGACTTATTAAAAGACTTATTAAAAGTCAATAATTTCCAATATCATGACCATGTTCCTTCTACCTCGTTTCATTCGTCCTTACTGATGGTACGCTAATGAAATTGATATATCCTGTCCCTCCCACGCACCAAAAGCTAGATTAGTATCATGTTAGTGATTATACAGACAACGTCACATGAGGCAATACGGAGGAATGCTCACGAAACTCAAAATGCGTTCCGATAATTTACCGGCATCACCCAATGCTCATATTATTCGGTTAGTAATATCTACTGACCAAATGAAAGCTATATAGAGTATCATAGAAGTCTCTTTTCTCTACAAAACATTCAAAATCCACTTCTTTTTTCAGCAGCGATTTTTAGATGTTCACCAAAGTTTAACCTGGTCTCTATCCAAACGATCATGCATCATATCGATAGTTGTGATATAATATCGCAGTCATTGATGGTCAGTACGATCTTCCCCTTTACTTTCCTGCTGATCATCAGTACTGCCTTGGTTTTCTAATCAACAAGTACCAGGTCCTCTGACAAGAGTCAATATCGGATAATGTGGACAGCTTCATTTGCGGTTTGAACGATCTCGGCTATGAATTTGTACACAACATCATCTATCTTTTGGCAACGGAAGTTTAAATAGCGCATCGTAAATAACATTCCACAATAATGGGCCAAGAGCATAATATAGCAAGTTAGAGAGGCTACGATCATCCTTCTAATATACTCCAAGATTTTTGAAAAGAAGAAGCGCATTTTAAATACTAATCCATCTCGCCAAGTTAAATGCGTTCTTCATATCAATCGTATATTCTTAGCACATCGTTTTTTTTTAAAGATAGGAAAAAAAACGTCTTCTTCTATATTTTCTCATTACTGAATTCTGGGATATAATGATTTTTTTGTTGAAAATATCTTGAATTATAAGTTTATATGAATATCTTAACCGACTTTCCTAATTGACTAGAATTGTTCCTCCACTTCCGCACACTCCCAATTTTCCTTTTCCAAACAAATGCTCCAAATCTCATTTACTGTGTGCAACTTAAAAAAACAAATGAATTTATTGCAAAAATATTTATTGAATTAATTTCGAAAGGCAACAAAAAAAAACCAACAATTACCAAAAATATTTTTCAATTCATGTTTGTTTGTTAAATGCGATTATTTCCTAATTCTTAGAACAACAATTTTGAATTTTTTCTATTTTCTTTATAAACTTTTGCGTCTTATAGCAAAACATTCAAATATTGTTATTTTAACGAACCAAAACAGAAATTAAAAAAAAAACAACTTTAAATAAACTCAAGAAAATGTATCGAATAAACAATAAATAAACAATATTAAAGAAGATTTTACAAAAGAAAAAGATACTCGTATTCTCTGATTTATGTGAGGAACATCTTCTATAACAACATGCTCAGAATCCAAATTAATTCTAAGAAAATAGTACGATTTTGCTGGATTTTTGCATAATTGATAATGTTTTAAATTGCAAAATGTGCTTAAGAGAAAAAAATTAACGGTTCTGATTAAGTGCTTCGAAATTCGAATAAATAACGATATCCGGTATTAACTGAATCGAAAAGGCTGACTAACAGAAATGAATATGCCGTATTAATTAAAATCTTTGAAAGAAGCCAAATCTGGAAATTTTATTATTATTTTACTTAAATAAAATTAAAAGATAAAATTTGTTGCAATAATAAGATTAAAATATTTAATCCTTGAAAAACATTTTTGTAGGCCATCAAACAATTCTACTTAGGACAAAATCCAGTTTAATCTACGGAAATTAGCCGATTCGCATTGCATATCTGTGATAGTTTACTCGATAATCTTACTAAATATCTACGCGTGATATCTGCTATTATTCACAATATTATGTCGATCAAAATGTTTGTTCTATTTTTGAATTTTGTAACATTCTCTTAATAGAATGCTATCTTATTCAATATATTCTTTCTGATAGAATTTCATCATTTGTGAAGGTTTTTAATTTTTCAAATTCCTTTCTTGATCTACAGTAAACTATTAGAATCTATAAAGTTTGATCTAGTCCTTCTGATAATCTGACCTATACCATAAACATCGTTTATTGTTACTCTAACATTTCTACAAATACCAAACGTAATTCCTTTCAAATTATTTGCCATACAAGCTCGAGGATATTTAATATTAAACTTTGTCCAATAATGTTACTCCAATACAGTTGCTATAAACAAACTCTAACTCTACACCCTCATTTTTGTTATTAAAATTAAAAAAAAAGGATTTTTTTAATAAATTAATATTAAAAGTGGTCCTCTTGACTATTTACAAGCCAAAAAGGCTAGACGCTATAATTGTCTTTAAAAAAAGCTGTTTACTTAAGTGTTTATTTACTTTTTATTTAGTTTTCTTAAAAGATTTTATGAAAATTCATTTAAAAAAAAAATTTTCATAAAAATATATAAATTTTCTTATATGTTATTTTGCAGATATATTTTTCAGTATTGAAGGGGAATCCGAAGGAGAAAAATATTGTAGATATACTTGCGGCAATTCATACCAATTTGGAAGAGTCTTCCATCTTGGCAACACGTTCTTGTCGTTTGCGAACACAAAGGGTAATTACTTAATTTTATTTTTTTCATTACAAATTTGTTTCTCTTTGCCTTTTATTTTATTAAATTTTTTAATAGTATTGTTTCATAACATCTGTTATTATGTTAAATGTGATTTTAAATGAAATTAACAAGAAATAACAATTTTCTTTTTTAATTTTTATAGACTTTATGTGCTGATGAGAATTGCGGCAATTCAGCCGCTAAGAAGACACAAAACAATCAAAAATCGCCAGCAGTTAGCCCAAATATTGGATCGAATCGTAAAACCGTCACTGAGAACGGTGCGAAGAGTAAGGGGGCCATGCGTGAGGCTTTCCCCAGCCTCCCGTTTGGTTCCCCGGGATTGGAGACATTGCGAGATAATAGTAATCTCGAAGTCCAAATTACTAAGACCGCAACGTTGCATTCGCCTCAACACCAGCAACAGTTACAGCAACAAAAACTACAACAACAACGAGACCAAAAATCACAAGTGCATCATCAACAACAAAATCAGCGGCAATCACAGAACAAGCAACAGTTGCATTTGCAATTACAACAACAGCAACAGCAACAACAACAGCAGCAGCAGCAACAACAGCAGAAACAACAGCAAAAGCATCAACAGCAGCAACAACAATACCAACAGCAAACATATAGTATATCATCAGGAGGAGGAAGCGGAAATACTTCGGGATCGCTGGGGCCATTTACAGGTGTTGGACAAACGGTAGACTTAGTGCGCGAGGAGACACCCAGAATAATTGAACGGGAACGGGATAGTGGCGTGTCATTAGATAGCTCCGAAGGTAAGTCCTCCTTTCAAACACAGTCATTTATTTCGATAAGTTTTCGGTTTCAGTTTCGGTTTACATTTTACTCATCGACACTAATTACCAGCACATGGAATATCCCAATGCTCTCTACGAAAATATATCATTTGGTCCTTCCTCCTACATGTCCACAGGAGCAAGTCTCACCATCACTTCATTCCGTATATTATACCATTGCCTCTAAACACTTACTGGTACGAATTAGCTCCATTGCTCCATTGAATTGCGTCCATAGTGTGGACGACTCTATCCGACCACACCGTAGTTAAGACAACTTCGGTGTGGTCGTATTGCTAATTAATTTTCGATTTAGAAACTTTGAGTAATTACCGATTGTAGTTAATTGGACGTGCATAATTATACGAGTACAGATGCACAGCACATGACTTTATCGATCCGCCTAATGGCACCAACCCATTGACCATTAATTCTTGTGATTATTATTGAAAAAATCGTCTTAGAATCGAAATGTACATTTTTGGGGGAAAAAAATTTTCTATTCAAATTGTATAATTGAGATGATAAAATTTCAAATTCTAAAAACGATGGATTTTATTTAGATTCGAATTTTTTATTCAAGAATTTTCTAACTATTCCAATCACGTATCCAACAAATAAAATGTGTTCTTTTTTTTGGATTAATAATATGGTAAAAATAATGACGATTCATCTAGATTGTACGAGGTAAGACTTATGTAAATATACACATATGTTGGTAAGTAAGCTTATATACGGGTGAGAACGTAAATCTCTTTTAGGGGAGAGTTTCATCGTTTTTTTGAATAATGTACAAAACGGGCTGATCTTTTTTCGCCTCCAACATTCTTCATAATAGACTCGTTTTCAAATATTATGTGTTTAATAAATTATAATATTTAGATTCTAAAGGAATTTTTCTCTATATTTCATACAATAAATTTTCAAAGAAAAAATTTCTATTCCATTTTTCTCATATAAAATAATTGCGCTTCGAAATAAATCTTAATTTTATTGCAAACAATTTTAGAAAATTATTTATTATTGAACCAATTATGGCAGAAAAGTTAGACATTTTTTTTTGTAGCAATTTTATTTCCATTTTGTACACAAATGAGATTTCCTTCAAAGTAATTCTCTTGGGTAAATTAACATCGAAAGAGGCGTTGTTTACAATCTTCTTAGCACTAACTTCTGGAAGGCTTCAATTGGAATCGCCTTCGGCTCTTTGATTACATTTCAAAGGATGCCATCGAAAGTACCAAGATGACATCCGTTCAATTCTTTTCTTTATGTTATTGATGTGACAAATGAAGATCAAATAGATACGGATCCAGAAGTTCCAAGTACTATCGGTGCGAATGAACAAGACGAACCAAATCCTTTGGAGGCTGAGTATCCTATTGTAGCTGTTATTGATGTGACAAATGAAGATCAAACAGATACGGATCCAGAAGTTCCACGTACTATCGGTGCAAATGAACAAGACGAACCAAATCCTTTGGAGGCTGATTATCCTACTATATCCATATAAATTATATTCTCATTTTGCAAAACAGTTTCTAATAATGTTTTGATTTGCATTATCTGGAAAAATACGTGGAAAATTGCATTATACGTAGAAAATGCACGTTAATGGAAAATTTTAAAAATTTTAAAAATGCATTATAATGCATTTTTCCACGTATTTTTCCAGATAATGCAAATCAAAACATTATTAGAAACTGTTTTACAAAATGAGAATATAATTTATATGGATATAATAGGATACTCAGCCTCCAAAGGATTTGGTTCGTCTTGTTCATTCGCACCGATGGTACGTGGAACTTCTGGATCCGTATCTATTTGATCTTCATTTGTCACATCAATAACGGCTACGACAGGATACTCAGCCTACAAAGGATTTGGGCGGGATCTTTTTAAAATTTTCCTCGTCTTCGGCATGATATATATTCTAAAAGAAAATTTAAAAAAATTTATAAAATCTTCGAAAATATAAACAACAAATTATGGCCTTACCTGATCTGCTTTTATTTCTTGAATCACGGAAAATTTTTTCAACGTAAACTTCGAAAATGCAAATTTGATTAAAGTAACTTTTTTCTAGCCTACTAAGAAAGCAATCAAAATTTTTCAAAACACTTTATAAATATTCAAAACTATTTTACTCTACGCTGTAGTTGAAATGTTTTTAACACAGTCAAAATATCACTGCAATTTTATTTATTGTATCTAAATTTTTTGAATTTACAATAATAGTAACCATTTAAAGTGGCGATCAGCGCGAGATTTTTTAAAACTTTGATGAAATAAATTGTTCCGTTCTTGAGGAAACCCATCGATGTTGTAGCTATTAATTAAATTTAATATATCAAAAATATTTCCTATTAATATAATATACTATATTTAAAAAAAAAAAAAAATTATAGTTGTCGCTTAACTGGAAATATTATAAAGAATTTGTTCGTGTCACTCTGTATTTGGCCCAAAAATGCACTTACATTTTAGAAACGAATTTTTCGTTCTTCTTAAATTTCTTTTTTATGAAAATCCTTTTTTTTGACTAGTATTCATTGTCTTTCTTTAAATTTCTTAAGGGAAGATGGGATACGGTTTGACAAAATCTCAATGGAGTATAATCAATTTGGCTTTTTTACGTTTCCAATTATTTGTATTGCCGATTCCTCCCTAAAAGTTCGCTTTAATTACAAAATGATCAGATTTTTAAATTCCAAGAGGGCTTTTATCCTTAATTGAACTTTTCATTTTATTCAATTAGGCAATGTATTTTTATGAATTGTTGGTTTTTTTATGGTTATATTAATTTTGTTAAGATTAATTTTAATTGCTCACATACATATTAGTGCAAAGTGACAATCAATATGCAAAAAGTGAAAGTTAGCATGCTAGTAATACGAAAAAACGAAACCTCTTTCAATTTATCTTAAAAAGTCACACAGACTATGATCCGGGGAATAGAGGTGCTGTAGACAACAAAACATCGTCGATGGTGATGGTGTGATAGAGGCGTTGTCTTGAGGATCACCCGTGTCAGATGCGAGGAGAGTTTTTATTCTGAAAAGGAGCTTTTATGTAATGCGAAGAGCATTTTTTTGGAAAGCAAGGAGCTTTCATGTAAATCGATGGTCAGATCTTTTATATGTCCGATGCGAAGACCTTTTTTCTGAGCTTTGCGAGGAGCTTTTATGTAAATCAATGGTCATATCTCATAAGAGCTTTCATCAATTCCACATTTTTATTAGGTTTTGATGCATCTTGGCCCTCCAAAAATGCTCGTTAATATACTCGTAAGCACGTTAATATAAAAATGCTCAAAACTTTACCGAAAAACTTGTTACGAAGTATTGCAGAAAAGTAATAAATTCTATTTTATATTTTTCTACATTAATGAGATTTCTTTGGTATATGGAGCCACTGGGGAAAACAGAACTAGTCGTTGGTGATGGCCGTGTAACGAGCGGCGTTGTTATAGTGGAGCGTCCAAGTTTTTACTAAGTCCGATCTGGCGCGAAGAACCCTATTTCAAGGACTTCATTGTTAATTAACTACCTGACCTGACAAGAGACTTCGCTCCTTTAACATTTTTGTCAGTTTTTGGTGTTGAACGCCTTCCTGAACGATCTTCGTGTTTTACTGCTTCTCGGCCCGTTTATCGCAGCAGCGTTATAGCCGTTGTTTTCAAAGTAGTTTACTCCACCAGGCAAAAAACTGCACCAAACATAGAATGACGTATTGTTTATAGTACCCCAAATGCGGTTTTTTGCTCATTAACATATCCCTTTAAAGGGAAATGTGCCTCATCGGTTAAGTCGGTATCAACTGATTATTGTTCCAGCATCCAATTGGTAATTGGTCTCTAGGCTTCCGTTCTTGTGTCAATTGTAGCAGTATAACAATAGATCTTTTTGTAATAATGGAGGAAGGATCCCATTACTGTGCACGATAATGAATTGAGGTTATTGGGGCCTGAACCAAAATTTCTTCTACAACCGAAAAATATTGGCACCGACTCAGATTCTCCAAATTTCTCTGCACGAAAAATGGCTTATTTTTGTCTGAGATGACCAGTTAGGTTGAAACAAAAAAATCACACAGTGCACAAAAAGAATGATTTGCAAAGCAACCATTTACATAACTTTGTTTCATGCCATGATTTAATTTGCCAAAACTTTTAAATGACAGTTACCTAAGAAGAAAATTTAAAAAATTTTAAATTAGAAATATCTTCATTACCATTGAATTATACTTTATGAAAAGCTTTCGGATAATTTAAATACAGAAAAATAATGAAATGCGGCTGGGCATTATGAAAAAAAGTGTAGTTCCACCAGGACAATGCGCCTACTTATTAAAGCATAATCGCTCACTAACAATGGGCAGAATTAAAGTTCCAAATTGTTCAACATCGGACACATTTATCAGATTTGGCTTCATTGGATTTCCACCTGTTCCCGAAAAAAAGGATTCTCGCCGGATGAAGAGGTCACAGACGCTGAAACTAGGTATATTTGAAGACCTCGAAGAGAGGAGTTTAAAAAATTGAGAGACGGGGGGAATAAAAATTAAAAAGAAAATTTAATTAAAAATAATTGCTCATTCCAGAAACTTTTCAATCCCTTATCTTAATTTTATTTTACAAAAATTTACCACAAATTTTTTATTTTTTATTTATTTTTAGTCGACAAAAAAAATTTAACATACCACTCGACAAGGCTTACTTAACTAATAATAATTTGTGATGACTTATTTAATTTCAGCTAACTTTAAACAAATATCTTCAAGTGCCACGGCCACTAATCCCGTACCCTCCCACCCGGGAGATCTGGAGGAACTTCAAAGTGTCCTCCATTTTCCCGAAGAAGTTGCCCTCCGTTTAACTGATGCTGAATATCAATTATTTTACCAGGTAATTATCGGATTTAATAGAAATCTTTTTACGCACAATAAGTATTAATTTTTTTATAATAATTACAGGTGCCTCCCGTTGATTATTTTAAGCATGTGATATTAGAGCTTCAAACTGAAAGTGGTGTGCAAGTGCCACAAAATGTTGCATCGAAAACATCGATTAAAAATTTGCAAAAACGTTTCGATGAGGTAATTATTTTTATGTGTATATCTAGATATTATTAGATAAATAGCATATGTATACAAACTAACCAATAAAATTCCTTGTATGACAAAGGATCATAAGGAAATAATTAAATTCATTGAACTATACTCGGAAATTGTCTAAAGAAAAGTAATAGTAAATATGGTATTCCGATAATAAATTACTGTAGAACTGGTTGGGGGATATGTAATGGTATCCAACAAGAAGATGTTGGCATATTTCCAAGCATAATCTAATTCCAAAAACCCAAATTCAATTTTCAATTTCAATCAGAGAGTCTCAGTGAGCCGCTTAATAAATGTTTTGTATTTGGAGCACATTCACAATGGTCTCTGGGGGCTGGTCCTCGGCAAAATTTGCCACTGACAAAAAAATTAGCCAAGCCAAAAGAACAACCGAAATTAAAGAGGGACATGATCCGTAACCAAGAGGATAATTAGAGCTGTTATAGTCGCTGATTCCTGGCATGTGCTAGCAATTTTAATTAACTTCCAGACTCAATTTCGGACTTTATTCATTCGGTTACGCTGCGGTTCCCATCGTCGATTTCTGTGTACATACGTACGTACTCGTACGATTACAACTGCTGCCCTAGTTGAAGGAACGAATAGTCAACTATTGAAAATTCTCTAATTTTGAAGCTCATTAGTTTACTTTCATCGATTCAAAATGCAATTATAGCTCAGGATCGGCCTTCAAATCAACAAATCAACAAATCATATTTTAAAGCTAATTACTAGTGGGACGATTCAATCAGCAGTAATTTTGTAGTTGTGGAAGCCAAGAAACGTTTTCATTTCGTATCATTTTGTTTATGCCTAATTAGAGAAATGTCCAAATAAATATTTAAGACACGATATTGTCCGGAACTATGATAAAATTTATTTAATAATCGGGTATGCACTCGTTTCAAAGAATTCCATTGAAAATTATTTTCTATTATTTCGATTTCAGAAACATATGGTTTTTCATGAAAATTTCTTTCGAATCAACTTCAAATTAATCACAAATAATTATAGATAAGTGAAAAGGAACTTTATAAATTATTACTACTAGTTGTTGTGATATTTTTGGTGAAGAATGAAGAGAAATTTTTTTAATTATTTTTGACACGCACGCTCAGAATTTAGAATTTGCGTCATTTTTGTAAGCATACTAATTAATTCAATTTGGATTGAAAATATCATAAAATGTATTTGGGGTGTGTCAGAAAAGTAATGAGAATGTTATCCTTTTGGGGAGCTATTAATAGTCGGAGAACTTTTTTTTACTGTTCGTAGTAATGCCATCGACAGTATCAAGATAATGTCCTTTCAAGTTCTTTTTAATCTTGGAGAATGAGAAAGAAGTCACACGGACTTAAATAAAGTGAAAAAAGAATGGAGAACCACAGAAACTCCTTTTTCAGACAAAAACTCGTTAAAAGACGAGTCATGGTGGAGCATTGCAGTATCTGTAAAGTCAATCTAACTCGAAGATTTCCTTTTTCTGAGCTTTGTTATTAATCGATGATTTCAATCAAACCGACGTTTCGGCCATTTGTAATATCTCATGATCTGTCTTTTTTTTATTGTATTCAGTAATGTTTACAATTTCATCATGGATAGATATACGTAAGAACAACGTTTAAAAATTATTCAATTTTATTATCAAAATAATCGTTCTTCAATTGCAACTTTTCGTGCGCTTTTGCCATTTTATGGTCGTAATAATCGTCCAACTGTGCTCGCTATTCGTCGAATTGTTAAAAATTTCGAGCGTACATTTTCTTTACATAATGTTCAAGTGCCAATAAGACAAAGAACCGATCGAAGTAATGAAAATATTGCTGCCGTTCAGGCAAGTGTCGCTGAAGACCACAATTTCTCGATTTCAAGACGTTCTCAAGAATTGGGACTGTCTCAAATCATAACCTGGCGGATTTTGAGAAAGGATTTGGACTTGCATCCGTATAAAATTGTTATCACCCAAGAACTGAAGCCATTAGACCAGCGGTAAACGTCGTGAATTTGCTGATTTTGTCTTGGAACAACTTGAAAACGATAACAATTTTCTTAAGAAAATCATCTTCTCCGATGAGGCTCACTTTCATCTGAGTGGTGCGGTAAATAAACAAAACTGTCGATTCTGGTGCGAAAAAAATCCACAAATTATTCATGAACACCCATTACGTTCACCTAAATTGACAGTTTGGTGCGGTTTTTGGTCTGGTGGTATAATCGATCCGTACTTCTTTCGAAATGAAGCTGGTAACACCGTTACTGTCAATGGAGAGCGGTATAGATCGATGATAACCAACTTTTTATGGCCGAAACTGGAAGAAGTTGATCTTGACAACATCTGGTTCCAACAAGACGGGGCTACGTGCCACACAGCACGTGCAATAACCGAATTATTGCAAGAAAAGTTTGGAGATTCGATTATTTCAAGAAATTGTGACATTGAATAGCCTCCAAGAACTTGTGAATTTAACACCATTAGACTATTTCTTGTGGGATTATTTGAAGTCATTGGTCTTTAGCAATAAACCAGACTCTCTTCAAGCTTTAGAAGTCAATATTGAACGTGCTATTCATGACATACGACTTGATTTAGTGGAAAAAGTGCTCGGAAATTGAGTTCATCGAATTCGTTCTTGCAAAAGAAGTCGTGGAGGCCATTTGAATGGCGTTTTATTCAGAACTTAATTGTAGCGATTGTAGTTTACATTTAATAAAAATCATTCGAATTTCCTTAACAATTAGTGTGTTTTTTTTTTGAAGAGAATAATATCACTCTTATTCGAAAACCCTTTATACGGGGGCGAAGTCTGTAGTATTACCAGTTCGCTCGTAGTGATATCACTGCCAAATTTTATGTTAAGGACACAGAGAGAATTTTCAGACCTTCAGAACTAAAGTGTAGGAAATATTCAATTTTTAAAGTGATTTAAAGTGTAACTAAAAAATTCTTTTATTTATTATTTTCTATAACCTTATTACATGTAATAAATCATAGACAAATGACTTGCACATGATAGTAAATTCTTCAATAATAACGCCTTTCTCTAATAATATTGTCTTACAGTGAAAGAGTTTAGTGAGTTTCAGCAATAACGATTTTTTTTAACAACAAATTTCAATATTTAGTATAGTGCCCGTAACATTATAAGGGCATATATTCGGAATTGACATGTGTCGAACCCTTGTTCTTTTATTCATGGATTTCGATTCAATACAAACTATTTTACTGTGTCAATTTTCTATTAATTACTATAATGATGACACAGTTCGAAATTAATTTGGTACCACTTTCGTTAGCTGTCATTTTGTCAGTTGATATTTGTCAGTCATAGAAAGAAGACGCGTTAAAATAATCATGCAGCATTAACATCTTCAACAACGTACGTGACAGTGTAGCTACATTACGCATCGTCCATAAGAACTGAATCCACCTCTAATTGATGTGCGGAGATTATATCGATGAGGATTTATATTTATACTCCTATAAAATTCAGATAATATAGAAATGACAGCCAACGTTTAAGAACTCCCTGATTTTAACTGGATATTAAGAAAGTATCTTTGCTAAAACGGTTTTTTAAATAAATAAAAACCAGCTTCTAGAAATGTAAATATCCACAGTGAACTTTGCACCCTCATAGAGTAACTGTATGGAGCGGTATTTAGAACGGAGGTGTGATTGATCCGTACTTCTTTGAGGACTCTACTAGCAATCTTATGACGGCGATTTGTGACCGATGTAGTGTGACTGTAAAAAAAGTTAAGCTTCAAGTCTTATAGCGGCAACTCTTCTGAGGAAGACTGGAGGTCATTTAAACGAGCCAAAAATCACTGATGAGGCAAAAAATATCTATTTGTAACGTTCAATTTCTTCACGACCAAAAGATGAGGTAACAAAAATTACTACAGTACCCCAGGTGTAGTAAACAGTTTTGGTTATTTACCAAATAAATGAAAAATTCCTAGTTCATAATGAAAATTCAGTTTAGAGCCCAAAAAACAAGACCAATTTTTGGCGGGTCACTTTGACACATCTTCCTTTTTTCCAGATTGTTCCTTACCTCCGCCTTTATTAGAGTGCGTTGAATTTTCTATGGGACAAATTCATTTTTGTACTCTTACTATTAGAAAAGTCCTTAGATATCTTGATATACACAAATCCGCTGGTCCAGATAGTAAATCCCCCGTAGTACTGAAGAAGTGTTCTTCTGCATTGTCGAAACTACTGTGTAAACTTTTCCACCTATCCTTTTCTTCTGCAATTTATCCACATGGATGGAAAACAGCATTTATTCTCAAAAAAGGCGAATTCTCTTCCTCCTCCAATTATCAACCCATTGCCCCCACATACCATCTTTTTAAGGTAATCGAAACATTGATAAACTGTCAGCATATAAAATATCTTGAATCAAGGAAATTCCTCAGTGACCGTTAATATAGTTTTCGTAGGAATTGCTACACTGGCAATTTGATGGCATGTCTAGCCGAAAAGTTGAATCCCACTCTCCATTTCCCTTGGCGGATTATTGCACTTAATATTTCCAGGGCTCTTTTGTCGAAAATGCGTGCATATAGTATCGACGATTACCTCCTTAAATGGGTTGGAAGCTACCTTTCGAACCGTTCAGTGTTAGTTGTTTAGGATGGCTTTAGGCTTGTAGTCCACCAAATAAATGCTGGTATTCCCCAGGTTTCGGTTCTATATTCGACACTTATTTTTCTAATTTTGATAAATGATCACTCATCTGTTACTTCTAATCCAATCCACTGTTTTGTTGATGACAGTACTCTCAATTCATCATACTCGTTTTCTGATTCACATCAGTACTCTTCGGCCATGGAGGTGGAACGAAAAAACTTCCTTTTCTTGGTATGTGTGTTAATGGTAACCTCCGTTGGAATGACCACATATTTAATACTACTAAAAACGCTGGAAAATGTTTAGGTTTCCTTAAGCGATGCAAGAAATTTTTCTCTCTTTATCTGATCTAGTCAGTATATGGTATACAAGGTATAGATTCACCCCTAGCTGGAATGTAATTTCCATGTATGGGCAGGCGCTTCTAAAACGTCATTGAACATTCTGAATGGGGTACAAAATCAAGCGTATCAAAAATAAATACTTATTTAATCATATTTTCCATAAAAAGTGTTCCAATGAATTGGCTAGTTGCATCCCGTCCCTACAATTATTTCACCATAATGTCCCGTTTCGCCAAGAATGCATATTAGTATACCCTGAATCCTCGTTTCGGACATTTCCTTTTTAAAGAATGTGGAATGCTCTGTTTCACATTTCTTTATTTATCCCTCCTAATACTTTTCACATAAGGATATTCGTATTTCATTTGATTAATAAAAGAGAAGACGAAAAAAAATCAATGACATCATCCCGAAAACTTATGAATGCATGTTGAAAAATGTCATCAAAATGTTAAAGATTTGCTACAAAGTCAGAAGCGGCCATTTTTCCGATACTATTTTTCCTAATATAAAATATCCAAGCCGATATAAACGATCAATTCTAATTTAATTAAATTCGTTTCTTTCAATCCGAAATCATTTTAATAAACAATCTTTAGAAGATCCTGTAATTCTATTAAAAAATACATTTCTCACGGACATATAAAAAATTTAGATTGTTTACCTAAAAATGTTAACCAATTATATTTAAATAAATTCAATCTTATCCTGACAAAAAAATACTATCCTTAACTATTTTTTTTTCAAATTAATAAAGAAAAAACATAAACAAAAATGTACAAAATACCGACTAGGAATATTTAAGTAATAAATCATTTCTTCAATAAACAAGTACATTTTATAGTAATAAAATAATGATAATGAAAAATAAGAATGAATAGATTTTATATAATTTATAGAAAAATTGAAATATTGAAATTTCTGAAAGCAATAACTGATCTCAAATGGGATATTAAAATTGAAGTTAAAACTTACGTGCGTCTTGAAAACGTCTACAATGAAAATAAATCAAAGTTTTACAGTTGATTTTCATTTTCACTGTGCTCAAGGCAAACTTTTTACAATCCAAATACAATATGACAACACAATAGGAAAAGAATCCTCGCATCTAGCTGGGGGTGATTTTCCATCGTCATTCACCAGCCATCATGATTAATAATAAACGATTTAAAACTTACTGTGAGCTTTTCTTGGTTTTTACTTTCCAACAAACTTTTGAATAATTCAGTTTCTCATTGGTTGTGTGGTTCTAATATCGATTCAACGGAGCAGAATATTTTCCCATAGTTCTGTTTGCCTTGCAAATATTTAAAAATGCCAAAGTAAATGTTTGAATCCATCACTTAAGATAAACCCATTTTGATCTGGCCGACACGACTGACAGCTACAATGCGGTCTTATTTGATGATTCGATGAGGTGGCAACCTCTGCAATCCTTCACCATAAGCCCAACCCGTACGAGCATATTTTATAAACCATCTTATAAGTGATTGTTCTTCCACTTATATTTGTCTTTTTTTTCTTTCTTTTTTAAACTAATTTAATTCATCATACCCATTTCGGTAAAATCTTTAACTAAGTACAATATATCCAAATTTTTCTTATATGAATTTTTTTATAAAAAGAATTCAATGAAAAGTTCAATAAACCTACAATTAATATGATTTCACATCAAAATCGTATACAGTTTTGAAAGATTTTAATTATCTTCGAGAGCCTACGAAACGCTTTAATCTTCTTTTCTTATCAGTGTTACCATATCAGTATCAATAGAAGGTACGTGTATATGAGTACATTAGAGCTTTCATACTGTGCGATGATTTTGTACTTTTTCCTTTCTATTTATTTACTTTGAATAAGTTTGACTTGGAATTTAATTTAAACTTTATTGCGCTGTAAATAAAACTAGGAGGAAATTTCATTAATTCCCAAATAACCTAATAGGATATGGCAGAAGAATTATTTTCATTGTAAAGAAGTTATTTTATTCTTCGAAGTATTTTATTCAAAATCAAGTTGGATTTTTTTTAAAGAAAAGAATCAAAACCTATATTTTTAATATAATTTCCAAAGTACTATTATAAGTTTTTTTTCTTTCTTTTCATTAGTTTTAATTGAAAAACATTACTATTGTCCGAAATAATTAATTTTAGATCATACTTTGAAAAACGTATTAAGTTGCAGTAATTTCTGTATAATTTTTGTTCCTCATTTTATTTATGATATAATAATTATTATTACTTTTTCTCCACCTCCTCTTCATATAGTTCTTTTCAAAAGGATAAATAAAAGTTATAAAATTTATTCGTTGAAAAGCTAAAAATTTAGATTTTGATAAAACTTTTATTTTATTATATTAATTAAATTTTGCCATTTATACATAAAATATAATATCATTTAGATAGATGCAATAAGGTATTTTTACAGGACTGGATGATTCTGAACTAATTTTTGATGACTTCTTCACACATTTCAGTTGGAAATCCATAAATATTAATACTCTTAAATTTAAAGATTGTTTTAATAAATATGTAGTCTGCTACCAAGAAAAAGTACAATCGACATCATCAAATTTCGAAATTATCCGTACTGGGAACGTTTCTCACAATAAAACCACATGTTAACATGTGGCTTGTTAGAACTACATATCATCTTGTTAAAATCATATAAATACTTTAATTTGAAGACTAAAAAAGTTAGCTATTATACAGTAATAACGCTCAGAATTGATGGTAACGATCCCAACTTCTTCATTTTGAAATAAATGCGGCTCAATAATATCTTCAGACCAAAATGTATACTACAATCAGCATATTTTCTTATTAGAAAAGTTCAATTTTATTTTCTAATATATTAAATGGCAATCTATAAGCTAAATAAATTGTATTTTCAATTATATATATATAAAACAACTGTCAAATGACATAAGCGTTACTTTAAAAATAACATAATGGCCATTTTAATAAAAAGCACTCTGTCTCTTATAATTTAAAGACTCAAACGTAAAACCTAATTTTGACTATTACAACAAAATTATTCTTTTCCTTGGAGGCCAATCAACATCATCAAATCTCGAAATTATCCGCACTGGGAACTTTTCACGCAATAAAACCACATGTTGACATGTGACTTGTTAAAACCACATATCGTCTTGCTAAAATCATATAAAATCTTTATTTTAAAGACCAAAAAAGTTAGCTATTATACGGTAAGAACGCTGAGAATTGATGGTAACGATTTCTCCATCTTCATTTTCAAAGAAATACGGCTCAATAATATCTTCAGATCAAAATGCACACCACATAGTTACTTTTCATGGATGCAATGGCTTTTTCACCATCGAATCCCCATAAAAAAAAATTTTTTTTGTGGGTTTTTTACCTATCCGCTGAGTAAAAAATAAGTTTGTCTGTTGTTCCGACACCCAAACACCCAATCGGATAAAAGTTCAATTTTATTTTCTACAATAATATATTAAATGGCAATCTATAAGCTAAATAAATTGTATTTTTGATAATATATATATTAAAGAACTGTCAAATGACATGAGCGTTACTTTAAAAACTACAAAATGACCATTTTAATAAAAAGCATACTGTCTCTTATAAGCAACTTGACACTTTTGAGTATTTTCATATTGAAAATACTCAGAAGTGTCAAGTTGTTATTGAAAAACCCGATACTTTAAGGACTCAAACTCAAAAACTAATTTTATTACTATTATAACCAAATAATTCGTTTCCTTTCAGTATTAATTAATTAATCTTAAATAAAACCTAAAAAAGCACACTAATTTTCTTATCAAATCGTATCCAAATAGCATATTACTTTTCTAAAAACATTCATTTTCGATAAGTAATAATAAAATTATTAGGAAAATTAATTAATTAAGTATGATTAACCATCAGAACTTTAAATTGTGCAATTTTATTTTTAAGAGAAATAAATACTTAAAAAAAAGATAATGAAAGAAAATCTAATATGCTCTAATTAAATTGTATTTTGGAGAAAGGCTTACTTAAGAAGAATGGTTTGATTGTGAAAAAAAGAATTGTTGAGTCATTAAAGTCCATAAAGTTTGCCTTTTACAAAATGAAAAATCCTTCTCAATCTGAGTTAATTGAAATTTTCTTAAAGCTATCGTTAGAAAATCTCAGAAATTGGATAGAAATTAAATTCTTTAATATCGATAGTTGAAAATGTGCTGAAAATGATTGTTTCAGAATTATTTAGACACACCTTGATTTTCGAAGTAGATCTGAAATCTGTACCGTAACAGCTTTCATATGATTGCTATCAATTCAATAAATTCTAGAAAGTGACGTTCTTTTGTTTAAAGAGCTTTACAGTTTTCTATTCGAAATAATGAGCCAGAAGGTGAGATGTACGCGCTCTACCTAGCAATTATACTTGAACTAAAAAAAAAGAGATTTTCTATCGAAAAGTAGACATGGTATTTTTATTCGACATGGTCATATGCACGTATAATTGATGTGCTTTAGCCTACATGTAGGTATGTGCATATATCGAACCAAGGTCAGAACATTATCCATTTCTGTTTATCATACAAAATCCTTCCAATTGCTCAGGGCGGGGGCGTATACTCGTTCAATGAAACAATGTGAAATATGCATGTAGAAGAAGAAGTTATACAGCGCCGATAATTTAATGCAATGGTAATAAAATTAAGAGGAAGCCGAACTGTAGAAATTGTAGCAAGCCAACAATCTGATAGAAATTCGTTACGTCTTATGTCTACATACAAGCACACACTCACTAAAGGACACTATTCACCTAATGTGTAAGCACAATAAGGGAAGCTTTCGTTATAAAGACAGGAAAATTGCGAATGGCTATGGCTCATGCTACTCTTTGATACTATTCTACAGTCAAGATGGATTCGCTCCATTATGGGTGATAGAATTGTGAAGCCAGTATTCTGAATGGGAAATGTTATCTGATGGCAGCTAAGCAACTCGATTGTGTTCACCCGAAGCAATATATGAAAAACGTTCTAATTTTCTTTTCGACTTCTTCGTTCCATTCGCACAATAATATTTATTTTCTTCTTCGTTTTGTAAGAGATTTTTATCCATCAGTAATTTCGTGGACGGTTTATCCTCATCAAATGGATAAACTCAATTACGAAAATGTATCTGCACGTGTACTCTTACGATGATCACCTGTGTATCCAGAAAAAACAGTATACAATTTGTCATTTTTTCAAAGAACAATACCAATGCCGTAATAGTTTTTCAATTAGCTTACACGAAATTACTGCAAGTTATTTGCTTTCTAAACATTACTACTAACTATGATGATATAGTATTTTTTGGCTTGGTTTAAATGTTTATTAAAAATTGTTTCAACTTGTAAAATTTACACAAAAAACCATAAAAAGTTAACTATTTTGATAAGAAATGTGACTAGTTTAAACACCTTCAAAATTTAGGATAATTTAAAATATCTGTCTGGGAATGGGAATAAATTCTATCACTTTTTTTAAACAAAGTTTATTGTCTATTTACATGCAAAGTGAGTTTATTCGAAGTATCGTCCGACGGAAGCGAAAACTTACTACTATCTTTCGTGTAATAAACGGATATCTTGAAAAATGCTGGTTCTTTTGACTCGATCTTTTCATGAAACCCTTTTTTATACTTTCATGAAAAGTGAACCGCTCTCCGGAAAACCTTGAGTACATGGATCAAAGCAAATGGAAATCGGAAGGAGTAATATAGGTCGAATATGACAGTTTAGGCAAGATTCCCCATTAAACATTATCTAAGTATTACTGGATCGGTTTTGCAATGTGAGTCCTGGCATTGTCGTGTAAGAGGATCATCTTGTCACGTAAATCGACCCATTCGGACCGTTTTTCTTTCAAAACTCGAGTCAATCTTAGTAGCTGCAGTCGATAACGATCACCAGTAATAATTTAGGACTGTTTCAAGAGTTCATAATAAATAACAGCTTTCGGATCCTACCATATACACATCATTACCTTCGGACCGTGGATATTGCGTTTTCACATCGATGGGCCTTGTTTTCCTGGATTTGTCCATGCTTTATGTCACTTAGGATTTTTGTAGTAAATCCATTTTTCATCACTTGTAACAATGCGATACAAAAAACACTTTATCTTCTGTCTTCCGAGTAGGATCTCGCACGTGACCAAACATCTCTCGATGTCTCTATCCTTTAATTTATATGGAATCCAATTTAGTATTTTTTGGACTATTCCTATTGCATACAAACGCTTACCGACAGTTGATCTATCAACTTTTTTACGTTTTTAATAAATTCTCGAGTTCTAAGCTTCACGTAGATCTTCATCAAGTAATTGAAACAGTTCTGCGTCTTCGATCTTAATAATTTGTTCGGTGCCCCTTCACGTTTTTTGTCACTCATATCGAAATTACCGTCTTTAAATCGTCGAAGCCTTTCGATGGAACAAGATCACCGTAAATTTCACCCAAAAAGAATGAAATCTAACTCTTTGGAAATACTGCTTTGTCAGGGTAATCACTGCCCGAGGTATCGAGCAATGATTACCGATTTTTATAGTCTCAATTAGACGATATTTGTTCCTAACAGGACGCTGCGACTTGCAACAAAGCAGTTGAAACAAGGGACTTATTGCAGACAGCGTTTCCACGTCATGTAGTTTCGGGAAATGCTGACGTTAGCGGGTTAGCGGGGCCGCTAAGGTCTTTTAATTTAACATCTTTAAACTTTTTTCTCTGGGGCTTCATTAAATCAATAAAATATGCTAGTACACCAACAATACCTGGAGAGCAACATCATTCAAGCCATCCGCAAGACTTCGCCCGATTTATGCAGCAGAGTCATCCGAATCACCTACTGCACACAAAGCTATAGAGGCCATTCGAAAGATATTATTTTTAAATAATATTCTGCAATCAACATTTTTGGTGTAGCTTAATAAAACTCTTTTTATTTAATTTGAAAGATTAAACACCCTCAATAACAAATCCTTTACAACTATTTCATCGAACACAAATCTAGTACTACTTGGGAAATCATTTTAAAAATGGCCAAGAACTTATTCCCATTTTTAACCAAAGTATTCTTTTTAGAAAATTTCAAAATGAAAACATAATCAACAATAATTATATAAAATTAATTTATTTAAAAACTAATTTGAAAAATGATCTATCTAATATTCTAGAAAATATCAAAAATCATTCCAACTTACTTAATATTCCAGATTGTTAATTCTCGAACAAAAATAAAAAGCCACTCACTCTTATAGCCATTTTGTTAATTTTAAATTTGTACAAAAAGCTTCACGAAATAATCATCATTTGTTTTTAACATAAAAACACAGCATAAAATAAAATTAAAAATTCATTTATTGGGAAAATCGTAAACTGTCAGACCTATAAAAGGTTTCTAATATGAATTTTTCAGGTGTTATTAAATTTGTAGAAACCCAAAAAAAAGCAACGAAAAAATTAAATCTCAAACAAACAATAACACATTAAAAAATTATTTCCTCCAACACCACTTTTATAATTCTTTACAATAAAATTTGCTCTGCAAAAAAATAAATTATGACTAAATTTAATCCAGTAAATGATGACCATATTTTTACGATAAAAAATTAATGTGCAAAAAAATCTATATAAATAAAAATGTATTTGGAAAAGTTATCTAGCCGACAAAGTTCATTATCATTTCGGATAAAATCTAATCCAACATTATTGTAATAATTCTTCTGAATATATTTTTAAATAATTCACAATATCCTCTTTCCGTGTTATAAACGTTCGTTTATCTTTTGAACATTCTCAAAAATTCATTTACATTTTTGAATAAGGTGTTATATAATTATGCACCACACCTTTTTAAAATAGCCCATAAATTCTGAATTGGATTAAGATCCGGTAGCTGAAATGCCCATTTTATAAAATTCTATCTTTTTGTTGTTGTTGTTTTTTTTGTACAATCCATTAAATTCAAAGTATTTTTCACAGCAGGTATGGGATCAATGGTCGGCTGGAAAAATCGATTTAGCTGCAAATTTCCATTTCGTCAGCTTAGGAAATTATAAATCTTGTAAAATATTTATATTTTTAGTACTATCGTCTTTGTCTTTTGCCATATAATCGTGAGTTATTACGTCTACGAAATTATATATTTTCATCATCAAGGGTGCTTTTCCGTTTTGATGTTTTTCTTTTGTGCTTCTACATCCAAACATAATAATAAACACAAAATTTTCGTACTCTAACTTTTCCTTTTGAGTAAAATATTTTTAGAAGAAGCCAATTTAGATGTACTTTTTTTTAACTCAAGTCTTTACAATGTAAACAATCGTACTTGTTATAAAATTAAGTAGTATCTAGATTGAATTATTACTTTTTATTAACTTTTTTCTGTCCACGTCTCTTAAATCTATTTCGAAAATAAAATGACAAAAGCATTAAACAAGAAAATGATTTTTTTTTACATTCACACCTTGAAATTATATTAAAAATTATATAATTGCCAATATAAATATGACAGGACTTGTTCTTATCGGCTATTTGTAGGTACCAATTTTTGTTTTGGACCCTAATAGGCACATAAAGACAGGAGTCATACCATTTTGCAAATCAATAACTCATTAATCAAATTGAGTTTGTTTTTAAATTTTTTCATTTTATTTTATATTTACAGCCACAGTTTGAATTTGTGTTTTAGATAAAAAAAGTTAAATTAAACAGATTTTGATAAAAAAATTATTTTACTATGCTAAAAATATGAGATTTCTTGTAGGACGCGTTTTTTACGATGCCAAAAATATGAAATTTCTGTTAGGAATTGTTTTTTTTTGTGGTAATTTTTGGTGATTTTTTTTTACATTTTGGACTGCAATACGGCCAATTTTTTGACAATAAGTTTAAGCAAAAATTTGTTGTGTTTTTGTGATTTATGGCGCCGTTTTGTTAAAATCACATATGGTCCAGGTTAAAATCATGAAAAAAATTTAAGATTTTAACGTGAACGGTATGATATTAAAATGTTCAAATTTAAGTCCTCTTGTATAGTCTCTTTTCTGCAGTTTCAAACAAAATTTTCTTCAATGATGAAGCTCATTTCTCGCTCAGTGGATATGTCAATTAGTAAAATTATCATACACGTATATGGATCTCTAAAAACTTACAAGTGCCTGTGTAGAAGTCTCTTAATACACGAAAATTAACTGTTTGGTGCACATTTTGGTTTGAAGTTGTGTATTATTTTGAAAATAAAGAAGGAGACACTAGCTGTCTTTCATTGGACCAATTTTGCTACTGAGCAGTACTTCGTAGTATATGATATAACCAATGAATGGAACGTTGCTGAAAATTATAATGCTCCATTTTAATTTTGCCACGTGTACTCTCTCTACAACTGTCAAATATCAGCTGACAGAATGCCAGCCAATCAAAATGGCGTCAAATTAAAATAGTAAGGAAATATGGCATCAGATTAAATGTATATTTACACCTATTTGAATGTATATATAAGTATTTTAATTTTTTTTTAAATTATCAAACCGAAATAGATTTTCCATATTTAATAATTTCATTACTTTCCCATGCAAAGGCAAAATTTACTGACAGCAGTAAAATATAACCTCAAAATAGTCAACAACAATACTGAGTTTACTCACTCATAAACAATAAAAACTGAGTTTATTTACACATAAGCAATACTGACAAAAATATGACTCTTCAACATAACCAACGAACCCGCTAAGCCATCTAAAATATATTTACGGTAGAGTATTTTAGTTTTGGGAACTAAAATACTCTACCGTAAATTGTATGGCGTAACTACTATTGCAATGTACTGATTTGTACGACGTAGAGTAGATGATGACAGCTACAACTACTGCTCAGTAGCAAAATTGGTCTAATGGAAGACAGCTACTATTACTATCAATTCTGAGAGCTATGACTATATGATAATGATTTTTTTTATCTGTACTTAAGGATTTTATTCTAAACCATATGTAGTTTCAGCGAAATGGCACCACAAGCTATAGAACATCACAATTTGTGGCTTTATTGCGCGAAACTAAGCTTTTACTTCGAGATTTGGTGATACCAATCAATACGTAACTTCGAGATTTGGTGATACCAATTGGCATCCAACATTGCGCAATTTGACGCCTTTGAACTTTTCCTTTTAAAATTACACAAAATAACATATATACGTCGAAAATTTAAAAAACACCATCCGACAAGTAATGACCAATTTACTGTCCGGAATGTGCGTAATATTCATCAAAAGTTAATTCAAATGGGACAAGTACTGCAAAATAGTTATAATAAATTGTTGATAGTTATTTTAAATTTTATGTATATTGCCAAAGATTATTTAGTATAAAAAATAAAAGTTAAATGAAAATCTAAATGCGAAATGTAATTTGTTGAACTTTATTTTCCATAGCATAAACTGGATTATATAGATTTATGAATTTCTAGCTAAACAAAACTTTATACTATCTAATTTAGATAAATATTAAGGAAAAAGTTAAAGTTTATTATTTTATATCTATACTGAATAGTGGTTGGATATAGTAAGATAGTAAAATCTTTAGACTTTCCGTAAAAACATCATTAAATTTTAGCACTTATTCTTACCTGCTACGTATATAACCAAGTAGCTCTATCAAAAAGAAGGGAACATACGAGTAGCTCTAGCAATAGGAAGGACATGAATAGAAATTACCATTTATTTTTTTAATATTATATAAACTGTTAGTTATTTTTAGCTACCATAATTTATATAATACAATATATCGAAAGAAATAAGTTTTCGATTAATTTAGTTTTTAACCAAGGATTTCTAGAAAATACAATATGTTATTATTCAGCTGGTCGCATATTATCATTATTGCAAAAAAAAAATTTTTTTTAAATAAAGTTTTTAAATTATATGGTAAATAAAAAAAAATACACATTCTTAGATAGCAAATAGCATTTATAATCCTCGGCATAAATATCCATTTACCTTTGCACGAAAACTATTTTTTTTATGTATTTCAATTTATATTAAACTATTCTCCTTTCTCCATATACGAGTATATAGAATATGTATATATGTGTATGTATGTATATAGGTACATATATAAAATATATTTTGAAAAGATCTACAATAGATGTGTATTCTCTAAGTTTTGGAATTGATTAGAACTCATGTATTGGAAAAGCAAATATAATTACGAACCCTAACATCATCGAATTGATATCTGTCTGATTATACTTACTTAATCTGTTCTTGTATTTCAATCAAGTTAATTAATACGTATACAAGAATAGTTACTTGTTATTGAGTATAAATAAATATCAACTTTAAATATCCTTTTCTGAAATTTCGACAAACTGTTTTCTTAAGAAAAAAAATCACTTCCAATTTAAAAACTGCCTCCGATGATGATTTTGATTAAAATTCTCCTAATCCCTCCCAATCCAATACATGTACCCCATAGTAAATTGGTTCAAAGATTCGCTGTGTTGCTGTTTTTTGGTTTACTTTTTTTTGTTTATTTAAAAAAAAATTCTTGTTTGCTGTAAATAAAATGCCATTTTCCAAGATTGTTTAGTCTCTCTTCCTTCTTCTATTTGTTTATCGTATCATTCTTTACCCCATTTGCCCTTTTCATATCAATTTAAACTCATCCTCCAAATGGACAAAAAAAATTACTAATCCAATTCTAAATGTAAACCCAGCGCAGCCATGCGGTTTTTATTTTCTCAACATTTTCGTTTAAGAAATTTAATTAGACAACAAGAAAGGCTATATTTAAAGGTGGTAGCATGTTTATGGACTCTTTAGATACGGACACATTGAGAGGATTGTAATTTTTTTTTTCGTATTTGTTTTCATTTAATTTATAATTTTATTTTTAGTAAATTTGTTTTTTTGTTTTTTTTTTTATTTAATGGATTTTATTTGGACGGGATGGAAAATCAAGAAGTTACTTTCGCCAGTAGATTTTTGTTATTATTTTTTACCCTTATTGACCTCTTTTTCAAATGATTATAAAAGTCATGATGGATTAAATGAAAATGTAAAAAGGGGTGCGGTAAAAAGCAACGAAATTAATTCAGTTGTAAGTTGTTGGGTACTTTGTTGTTGTTATTGTGGTTTTTTTGTTTTAGTTTTTTTTTTTAATTTGAACTACTAACACACGATATTGAGTTGTGCGTAGTTGAGTTCATGTTTTAAACATGGCAGCCGTGGCGGCATCTGTGGGCTGACACATCAAAATATACCACAAAACGGTTAGCTTTTTAGGATACTCGTTTACTAACGCTCGTATCATCTCAGTATATAACGATGAAAATAAGCAAATATATTTGTATGTATGTATATGAGTATGATATTTTCAGGTATTTTGAAAACAAATCGACCGTAAATGGCACAAATGAGTGGGCGAAGCTGATACACGTATTTGGTGAAATTTTGTGAAAGTAAATTTTTACATTGAAATCAACACGAAAAACTTTTATGAATTTACCTTTATGCATGCGCACATTTGCATAAAACTATATACAATATACCTAAGTATTCATACCACAATATTTGAGCATAAAAAAACTAAAAACGGTTTTAGGTCAACGAAATGAATACTACACCCATTCACTTTAACTGCGAGAATATACGAGATATATTTACTATCTATATACAATAAATAAAAATACATGTAAAAAGTGCTTAAAGAAATATATTCGAAAATTAAGCTGCAAAGATTATCAAAGGGAAAAGAAAAATTAAGGAAGAGGAGAAAGAGGATTTTTTTATTTGTTGACACTTAAAGCCAACCAAATGATATTTGATTAAAGTTTTCTGATTCTGGCAGACAGAAAAATATATATTACAGTAAAAAAAAGCTAGTAAAGACATTGTCGACAGCACCTAATTAATGGGGTATATACGTTTATCTGGGAATATTAAATTATAAATTATTAATCAAGTTTTCGTTAACATGCAGCATAAAGAGCCTTTGGAACGGCCGCAAGTATACTTTGAGATATACGAATGTAGTTACTACCAAAGTATGATGACTACAATAAAGATTAACCTACATTATGGTTATAGTTGTGTTCGTTGTCAATAAATTGAATTATTAAATTTTTCATCGAAATTTCATTATGTGCGCGCTTATTTGTACATTGAGTCGTAAAATAATATCGATCGATTCTGGAACACATTTTATATATAGTCCGTATATTCGCGATTCTCCTTATATACATATATACAAATATGGTGGGTTTAAGGGATTCATTGGTTGCCTAAATAACATCCTTATTTCACTGAAATATTCAGAAGCACGCTCACGATTTATTGTTCTGACAATCTCATAAGAGTGAAATCTTTTGTGCAACTTCTCTGTGTATTATACATTTTTGGTAAATGATATCGAAAATAAAACCTTCCATATTATTTGTAAAATTTTAGTCCTTTACAGTGATGAACGGTAGATAGCAAAATTGGAATATTCTCTTTCTATCTTGTGTACGAATTCTTAAACAATATTTTCCCACTGAAATTTAATCTAAACCAAAATTATGATTTCGCAGAAGCGATGGTAATATTTTAGTCGAATTGGATACCACTAGCTAGCAGAGGAGAACATTGACAGCGACCCCATCGACCCACTTCTACTTGTATCTAATTGAGACTACAATAATGACGATTTAATCGTGCGAAACAGATAAAAAGTTCCTCAGGCACATCGTATCGAATTAATCATTAAAGATGCTTGAACGATGACTGTTCGTTCTTCCTTTATTTAAATATCGTGTACAGTTTAGGTATCTTAATTAGTCGAATGTATCTTTTTCCCTGAAGATATCCAATTCCCACACTAATTAAACCAATTACATGTTCACCTTCAGATTTAGTTTCATATTTTCTGAAAATATTTGATAGACAAAATTACTACAAAACCATATGCACGAGTACAAGTACGTGTAACATAAGTACGAACAAATACCAACTGTTCTGAAAGAGATAAAATATTTAAAACTAGTGGAATGGAAGACTGTCGTCGTTTTTACGTACTGTTCCTTGTGTATTTTTTTTTTAAATTTTTTTTTCTTATGTTATTATTGTAATAATAATTATTTCCATTTTAATTACAGGTTGTCTTCTGGGTATTACATTTGATAGTCTCACAGCAGACACATGAAGATCGAAAGGCGGCGTTCGCTTGTCTGCTTCGGGCTGCGATCACTTGTTGGAACATTGGAAATTTTAATGGTGCTATGGAAATAACGACAGGACTCAAGTTAGTATCATTATTTTTATAGGTATTATACTTGAAATTTACTAATTTTAAATTAGAGGAAAACTGAATATATTTGCTCAATTAAAATTAATGCAATAAAATGTTAAAGAAACAAATAAATCTACCCAGAAAGAAATTAAAGAAGGCAAATTATTTCTAACAATAAATAACCCTAAAATGCCAACATTGTGTTTATTTAAGAGAACATTTCATATTTAATTATTTACATTTTTGGAATTGTTATGATAAATTTATTTATGAATTTTTCATATCTTCGAAAAAGTTTCTCTTTACATTTGAGATTGGTATTTAAAAATTACGCCCAAAGTGAAAAATTATAATCAAATAAAAATTCTTTATCTTTTCAAAGATTTTTATACGAAATTTTATGTAAATATATTCTATTATTATCATATTTTTCATTAATGGAATAGAAGTATTTTATTGCCAAAAGAAATAATTTTTCATAAGTATTTATTTAACTGATTAATCTGCTCATATTAAAGCAATATTCTTGGCAGTTATTGTATCTTTTTTAATAATTATCATTTAAAAAAGTTTTCATTTTTATATCTTTACACAAAAAAGTTCACAACATTTTTTATCAACTAATTTTGAATTGAAATAAACAAAAATAATTTAGTTGAATTTGAAATTATAATAGTTTATATAGAATTGGCAACTACATATATGAGAAATAATACCGGAAAAATGGCCGCCTCTGACCTTGTATCAAATGTCCGCTATTTTAATGACATTTTTCAACACAGATAGAAATCGTAAGTGGTTAAATCTGGGGTACTAGGGGCAAACTGACATCACAACTTTTCGACGAAATTCGATCAGGAAATTTCGGTCCCAGAATTTTTTTGCAGTGCGTTTAGCATGTGACTGAACATATCGCCCAATCTCAAATTTGGTCCAACAATCACTTTATATTGCTCACCAGTCACCGGAACTGCGATGCCAGGAACTCTTTCAAAAAACTATGAACCACTAACGCCTGCAGCCGTAACACCAAACCACGTTTTAGCTTTATCATTCATAATCAATTTCCTGTTAAAATCAGGGTCTCCTCAGTAGAGCTCCAAAACGTTTTCGTTTCATTGGCAACGGTGCATAGGCGTATGATCTCTCGGTTAAAGTGCCTGTATTATTTAAATTGTATGGGAGTATCAATGCAAATCTTACGCACAACAGTTAGATAAGTATTCAGTTCTTGTGGGAAAAGACTTATGAAGGTTACCAAACTTTCAGCTACACTTTCAACGTGCCGCAGCAATATACTCGGTTCTAACACTCAGGCCAGTCCTAAGGCGATCAGACTACCGTTAATAGAATACTGTACAGTATTTACTATACGACAAACAGTTTTCGAACATTACAGTAATTGATGAGTTATTTTTACAATAGTTACACGTTGCTGAAGATTATAATGCTCCATTTTAATTTTGCCACGTTTAATCTCTCTATAACTGTCAAATATCAGCTGACAGAATGCCAACCAATCAAAATGGCGTCAAATTAAAATAGTAAGGAAATATGTCATCAGATTAAATGTATATTTACACCTATTTGAATGTATATATAAGTATTTTAATGTTTTTTTTAAATATTCACTAAATTATCAAACCGAAATCGATTTTCCATATTTAATAATTTCATTACTTTCCCATGCAAAGGCAAAACCATTAAAAATTTACTTAAAAAAAAAATGCACACCAAATATAAATATTATGATGCGATAAATTGTTAAATGTTTTTATTTTAATAATATCATTTTTACCCAATTTGTCAAAATGAAATATCTTTTCATAACAGATTTTTATGAAGTAAAATAGTCAAAAGAAGAAAAAAAATAAAAAATTTATTTTCTGGTTATTTAATTTCAATTAACTTAACTAAACATAAAAGTTGTCCATTATTAAGCACACATTATACTTATTTTCTTTGAATTTTTATTCTTATAGAATAACGAATAATAGTATCAATTTTTTTATTGAATAGAAATTGAATAGACCAAACAAAAAAAATAGCCTACGTAACACGTAACTCTCGAACCAATTAGTGTCAAATCGAGTTTATTGTTAAGTTAGCAAAAAATGCGAATATTACAATGCTTTTGACAAAAATTACCTTTTTCATTTAATATAATACAATAGGGTGCTTGTATACAGGTGGCAGAGGACTTCTTTTGTATTGGAAAAATGTCAATAAAAACTTTTGAATTTTTTTTCTTTTTTACCTTGTCCCAGCTGCAGGTTATACAGGTTAACAAAATAGAAATTTGTGTCGATAATAGTTATTAACAATCATATCCATATACTACCATCATAATCAATCTGTTTTTTATCCCCTTTCTATTGAAAATATAAGGAAAACACAAAAATTCTCCAAAAAAGAGGGCAATATACCTATTCTCATAGCAACAATAACCCCCAAGGTCTGCATATACATACGAGGTATAACGAAAAATTTAAAATACTGCCTTTAACAACCCATCTATGGTATATATAATAATAGGAAAAAGAAAAGGTCATTATTTAATAATATACTGCAGACGAATATTATATAGGAGCCAAATGAATTTTTTATAATATTCTCAATATTTTTAGACTATGAACTCTCTCGTTGTAGTCAAATCAGATGGTGAAAACTAAAAAAAAAAAGTGAAAAGAAATTACGCAAAAATTACTTTGTTTTATTTTTGGAAAAAACTCTTTTTTTTATTGGATTAGATAACATCCTTTATGCTCACATACAAAATACCTCATTTATTTTGGAATATATTCGCCCAATAATTAAAATCTATTCTAGCCTATGCAAGGCAGTGGAAGTGCTCGTTTGAATAGAAAATAAAGGACTACACAATAAAATGGCAACGCTTTCATCTGAGATTAAGCAGCCAGATACAATACTTCCCAAATCGCATTGGCTTTCATAAAAGCTATTTTCGGTGTAATTTAATTAGAAGTCTGTGAACCCTTTTTGTGAACTTTGAAAATAATTGATTCAAAGTTAACTAAATTTTCGTAAAACCAGGCATTCTTTGATAATATCTACTTCGCTATAGAAATCAAGTTGAATAAGCCTATTTATTAATTACATTGTTGTATTTATAATTCTTGAAAAATACTTACTAATTTCCAAATAGCTAAAATTGTACTTGTTAATTGAATTTTTCCCCTTTAGTTAATTGTTTTAAATCTTCTCAAAATTAGTGGTAATTTCTTTAAAATTCCAATAATTTATGGTTGGTTATTTGGCATAATTTATTTTTCTATTTTTCTAGTTTTTTGCTTTTCTTGAAAAATAAATACTATTCACGATTTACAATATTATGAAAATATCATAGAGTTAATCTTTTTCAATGATGAAATTCAAAAATTTAGGACTATATGTGGTTTTAACAAGATGGTGTCAAAAAAAAAACAATATGATTAATTACACGAAAATTTTTTTACACGAAAAATTTACTAGAACACGTAATTTGATGATCCAAGATCGTGCGATTTGATGGTATCCATGAAAATTCCCAAAAACTAGTGTTATCGCAGATAGTTCTCAGCATTTAAAAATCAACATCCCCTCAGTAATAGCTGAATTACAACCGGGAATGAAAAAGTCATCAAAAATTAACTCAAAAGAATCGATGTCTCGTATATAAGATAGGGAAACTTTTTGTCGGAGACCTCTAATAATAATATATCTATTTAAAATTTTTCTTAGAATATTGGGACCCTCTGACATTTGTATCAGTGTTAAGATCATGTTCCTGCCTTCGCTTAGCATATGATGGATTCGCTGCAATTATCCTACTGCTAATTTTCGTGCAGTTTGGTGCGGTGCAATGCTTCGTTCAGTAGGAGGGGCGGCCATTATGTCAATTTCTGGTTGTTGTCTTTGGTCAATGCGGGTGTTTATCCACGATTGGTTTTTCCTTCCGAAAGCTGATATTGATATTTTCGTGTTCTTGATTTTTTTTAGGTGTTTTTTCCACACTTTTTTTTTTGTTAAGGATAACGAGATATGAAAATTAAATTAGAACTCGCTTCTTTAAGCAGGAAGTTAACATTCAGTATTTTTATTTTCAGTCAAACAAATTATTTTTCTTACCTTATCCCTTTAGGTATTTTTTCATATATGTTTATACAAAAATCATATGGGGACATAACTTGTCGCTAAATTTTCTTCAGTGTTATGGCCCTTAGTCCTTACTTAAATTTCAGTCTTTAATAATAATAGTTAAAAAAAATAAAACTCCAGAAGTTTGTAGTGATATTATTAGTTATCAAATTTTACAGTACTTGACTTACTTTAAATGAATTTCAAATGTACCACAAAATAATAAGAAAAAGTAATAAGAAGAACTAAAAAAATATGTAATAAAAATAATCTCCGGATTTCTGTAATAGACATCTAATAAAATAGTGAAAAACTCTATTATTCACAATGCATTAAGATGGAAATGTTTACGAAAGTAAATATTCAACCATTTCTAAAGATTGCGAAAAATGAATCGTCAACTATAGTCTATTTGGAGCGTATATTATATGCGTTAGTTTTACTCTATCTACTATGAATAGAACTGCTAAATAGAAGACATTTTCTATAGAACATAATAACTACAAATCCTCAGGATTTATTTCAAATATATTTTATAAAAGGCAGAAAATTTATACTTTTATATGAATCCTCAAAGGCAAATTGATAAAATGAAAATTTGCACATAAAAAAAGGATATTGTAGTCGACCGAAAATATTTATTCAGTTTTTATAATTTTCTTTTTGTGAAAAACAAAAACAAATATTTTATTTTGACTATAATTTAAGCAGAAATAATTTTAAATTAGTAATTTATAAAGAAAATTTCAATTTACTAATTTTAAAAAATATTTGTTTACATTTTAGAAAATGGAGAACTTTTAATTTTAAAACTACAGACTTGCAGTTTTAGTTTCTACAGGATTATCCATTTTTTTCCTTTAAAACTATAACTTTGTTATTTGACAATTATTAAATATATTTTTCAACTAAGATAAATTTTTTTTAGATCAAATTTTTCACATAAATATACTAAAATTAAAAAAACTTTCTACGAAATTGATGATTCTGCAGTTGCCACGTGTCATATTTTAAGAGGAAGATTATGGTCGTTAGTGATGACGTTCATTTGTTGCTCGATGGATACATCAATAATTCAAAATTACTGTATATAAGGTTCTGAAAATTCCAACAAAATTATCGTATATAGGGCTGTGACTGGGGGGGAGAAGCCATTGTATCCGCAAAAATTGACTGTCTGGGGTGCATTTTTGTCTGATGTGTTTGTTTTTAAATGTAGAAGGAGAGGTTGTCGCCATCAATTCTAAGCACTATATAAAATCTTTATTTACCTTAATTTAAAAATTTTAATTGTTACCGTATTAGGCATTAAAAGAAATAGTATTCAAAGCCACACAACCCGATAAATTTTAATTTTATTGAGCCGAAATTTGTCATAATTCGTATATTTCGAGATTTGCTGATGTAAATTGTCCTCCAATATCGTACGATTTATTGCTCTTGGCATTTACGTGTACACAAACAAATTTTAGATTATAAATTTATTTGTGTAAATGCAATCTTTAAGCACTTAAAAGCCAACATCTGTACGGTTACTGCCGAAGTACAAAAGTTATCAAAAATAATCTCAAAAACATCGAGTTTTATGTCAGTTATTTGAATAAAAATTCATTTCTTATATACGTATAGTGTCAAAATATTATTAATATAATTTAAAATGTATTTTACTAAACTATATTTTCTAAAACACAAATTGGATCAAAAAAAAAACTTTAATACTTAACATAAAAAAATCCAAGTTTTAGACTCAACATTTATAAAAACAAAATGGAATTTTCAAAATTCGAAGAATTTCTACCATGTATTTACAATTGTTACCAAATTGCTCAACAAATTGGAGAAAAATCGTTATCAAATTAATGTAAATAAATTCAGCATCGAACAGATACATTAAGAAAATTAAGATAAAATCCAGTCTCAAACCCAATTATTATCGTTGAATATACGAATAGCGACTTTATCAGAATCGAAATGAATATCTATTTACCCTCTCGTTATAAGTATGCAAATATCTAATTAACTTTCTTCAATACAAATGTAAAAGTTCGTATTTAGGATTATTATCTAAGCTTCTAAATTATATTCATGCATATACAATACTAAGTATACGACTGTAATTATTCTGAATAAAAAGATTCAATAACAAGTACATATTAGAAGGGCTGAATAGAGTAGGATGCAAAAATCGATATTTTCTAAATAATACGAAAATAGCAATTATGAATTTGCAAAGAGCTCAAATCATTTAGACTATTAGCATTTCAGCCTAAATTGGATAAGAACATCGCAATCTGATACAAAAACATATAATTTAATGAGTGTTAAATTGTATAGTTTTTATTCAAAATTGGTAAAATTGGAAATCTTTCAAATCAAATCCAATTCGGACTACAACTAACGTTATAATAGGTTTAGACTAATTTATTTTGAGTGAAAATTATATTTAGGACATACGAATTTGGTATTGTACGCTTGGATAAAATTGAAAGGACATTTTAGCAACCGAGTCCGAAAATCCTTTCGAAAATAACGTGCACATAAATTAGACTAATTTAGTTAGTATTCTTAGTAAATACAATTTTTTATATGAAAAATTAAACCCAAACAAGGTCAAATACAATTTTTTATATGCAAAATTAGACCCAAGCGAAGTGGCGGCATAGTATTAGTTCATAAACAAGGCCGACTTCGAAAAACCACTCAAAAGGAATTATAAACCTTATATAGAAAATCGAGTAATTATAAATTTTATTTGAAAAAATCCTCTCAAGATGTCTCGCTCGGCTAGTCTTTTACTAGATATTAAATGATCTTCAATAAAATAAAGGACTGTAAAAGCCGGTATCTGCAAACTAGCAAAAAAAACTATTTATTTCTATAAAAAAAAAACTATGAAAGCCCATTTAGATATCGCTTATATTCAACGGGACTGAAACTTATAGAAATGGAAAGCATTTTCGCTTTCTGATGAATCCATATTTATTTTTCCATTAAAGTCTTGGGAGCCTTATCCAAGGGAACGTTATTGTCAGGAGTTGCTTCTCTGGACAAGGTATTAGGTCAATTCTTCATAAAGAAAATATAAAGAGATCCGATGACTACAAGACCATTTTGCAGAAAGCATGCTTCCTTATTCCGGTTGGGAATTGCCTCTAATTTTGAGATTATACTATGACGATGACTCCCAAAATACCTCCGTGTTGGCTTAGAAAGCAAAAAATCAAAGTTTTAATATAGCCACTATAGTCGCCAAACTAAAATTCCATTGAAAACTTGTAAGAGATCTTAAAAAAAAGATAATGATTGGTTGCAATTGTTTTGTACACTACGAGGGCAATATGATAAGTCAGTGATAGATGAAATAAAAAATTAATTTATTCAAAAAAAATTAAATTATTTTTCAAAATAATTTTCTTTTAGCATAATACACTTTATCCAACAATATTTCAACATAGCGTATAGTACGATTTGTTTAATTCTGCAAAATAAGCCTCAATTTTAGATATAACTGCAGAATTGCGCGCAAATTTTCAAAAATTTGACAGTCTTTCAAAACAATATCATAAATTTTATTAATCATTTCTTCGATTGTTACCTCAATTGGACGTCTTGGGCGCTCAGCGTCACTTGTGCTGATAAGACCACAACAAAATTCAGAAAACCATTTCTAAACCACTCCATATAATGGTAAGAAATTTCTGCAATACTTTCCAAGCTGGGTTTTGGTTTCAGATAGTGTATTTTTTTTTTCTTAAAGTTTCAAATATTGTTTTATTTACACACGAATTTCATCCATATTAATAAAAAAACAAAAATCTTGTCTTTTTTCAATGGGTATGAAAATTAAACTAATGAAGAGATATTAAATAAAATATCGTTTTACTGATATCTGCTTTATTTCTTACATTTATTACTGACTTATCATATTGCTTTCATAGATAATCTAAATTTTATGTTCGTTATCTTTTTTGCTCAATTTAATTAAATAAATTTTATTTCTTTTTCTGTTAATTATAAGTTACTAAACTTAAGCTATGGTAAAAAGTATTTTATTTTCATCACTTTCAACATATTAAAAATATGGTGAACAAAGTTGGTACCACCATTTATATTAAATTCAAATACATACGCATTATTATATTGTCGAAAAAAAGGGTTGGTCATTTAAATAAGTGCTAAATGTTCTACAATACAATATAAATTGATATTCCAATCAATATTTCCGAAGCTTTCTTTTGTAACATTCCATCGTTGGTGTAACTGAGTGTTCCCTCTTCTGTTTAGTTTAGTTTTCTATTATTTTATTTTGTTTCTTTTTTAACTTTATAAAAATATGGTTTTATGAATATTGATTTATTGACTGAAATCGATTATATCAAATATGTGAATTGAATATCAATGAAATTTTTTTTTTATATTATTTATTTAGTTTTTATTTGTATTTGGAAATTCTTTATTTTATAAATTTTCAGATATTTTTGTCAAACATAATATATTTATAATTAAGAAATTTTGAATTATATACATTTAATTTATAATTTAAAAAGTTTAATTATTTTATTTAGATCCTATTTAAAAATGGAAGACATTATATTAAAATCTTTTAGATGCGAAAATTTGTTTCATTGGGACCATTTAATAATTGAATTAAAAAACCACACAAATGCAAACTTATAAAAATTGTTAAATGAAAGATATTTACAACGAAAATTTGCTAATGTACAAAGTTAATTTGATGTCACCAAATTTAAATTAATAAATCGTTATATACAATATAAATGAAAATTACTTAAATAAAATGGAATGACAGTGCTTTGTTTGTCAGCTTGTTGTTTTGTATGTGAAAAATCTTTTAATGTGATGATTTGATAATTTACCTCATTTACTGGATTTGTATGATATTTAATGAATTTTTTTTGGAAAAAATTTAGTATATTATATAGGGTCTGTTGGACATAAATCACTGCCGAAGGTTTGACTGTCCTAGTTGTTTTTCAGTCGCATTTGAATTTGTTTTTAATGAACGCTAGCTGCTAGCTACCCTGGCAATGCCAATCCACACGAAACATGAAGTCACCAAATTGCCCCAAGGTCGTAACCTTTCTATAAATAGACAACTTCAGAAAATCCCTCAACGAAATTTATCCATATAATAGTTTAAAAAGTTCCGCCTTATCCTTTCACAGCTGTTTAACATATATATCATCTATCTGTTCAAAAAGTATCGCGAATTTTGAATTTCCACGGATTACGTATATTCAATTTTCGATTTTTTTTTGTGGCGTTATGTTGATATTCATATCTCTCACTTATGCCGACAATTTCGGCCATTTTGAATGTTCAGTTAATTTTTGACAGCTGCTTTGCTTGCATGTGTTTTGGCTCGTCTTCGATTTTTGACCATTTTCGACCAAAAACAGCATCGCATTAACATTGCTAAGGAGCTGTTGGACTCTGTCCGCGACGACCCAAATTTGCTCCAGAGGGTCATAACTGGTGACGAATCATGAGCTTATGGTTATGACGTGGAAACCAAAGCTTTTCTTCGATTGCAGGGGCGTGGTGCATCATGAGTTCTTGCCACAGAGTAGAACGGTCAATAAGGAATATTACCTGTAAGTTATGTGCCAAACGCCAGGAAATTATGCCAGAAATGCCCGGATTTGTGGAAAAACAAAAAATGGCTTTTGCACCATGATAACGCCCCTGGCTAACGCATTGTTGCTTGTGTGAGAATTTTTGGCTAAAAACAACACACTAATAGTGCCGCAGCCACCGTATTCCCCAGATCTGGCCCCCTATGACTTTTTCTTGTTCCCGAAACAGATTCTTTAATCCATTATTTGGAATGGGCAAAAATCTAAAACGAGCCAAAACACGTGCAAGCAAAACAGTTGTCAAAAATTAACTGAACATTCATTAACAGTGAGAGATATGAGTACCAACATAACGCCACAATAAATATCGAAAATCAAATATACGTAACCTTCGGAAATTCAAAATTCGCGATACTTTTTGAGCAGACCTCGTATTTAACCATTTTATAATATGGATCTTTTCTTTCTACTACCAAATAATGCATACAATTAAAAAAAACTTTAATTTTACAAATGTAAAATAAAAGTTTTTTTATAAATTGTATGCATTTACAAATGTAAAATGAAAGTTTTTTTATAAATTGTATGCATTATGTCGCATTTTGGTCATAATTGAAAGTTTTTTTATAAATTGGATGCCGTTGTCGCATTTTGGTCATAATTTTCTTTTCTGAAATGAGGTTCATTTCCCGTTCGGTGGATACGTCAATGATCTTACGAATGACTGAGCAAAATCCATTGTATCCCCGAAAAGTAACTGTCTGAGGTAGAACTAAACTATTTGAAACGCCGAAACAATTCGTCATTAAAAAACGCGTACCGCCGAGTTTCTGGCACTATTCGGAGCGCGTCGCAAAAAGTAAATGCCGTACTAGATTACAAATGAGTTTCGTAAAAAAGGTACATTTTGACAGTTTATATTCTAGTATATTGTTTTAGTTTTGTATTAAATTCGGCTAGTTTTTGTTGTGTTATTTTATTTTAAATAAAAATTATTAAATATTTGTTTTCGATAACAGTAACAATTGAGAGAAAATTACTGCGGACTAAAAATAATCCCTTAGATTTGATAGAAAATGAGTACTATACATACAAAAAATATTCGGACACCGATTACCAAGTTTAATAATGTGTTAATAATAATTTAAAGCCCATTATAGGGTTTTTTTATTAACTTCTTAAACTACAATAATTATATAATAATAATTTATTTAAATAACAAAAAAATGTAATAATATGTAAAATTATAGATACTTGTGCTGGCCGTATATACTTTTATTTCTATTCTTATAATTATTCTTGTTATCTTTATCTTTAAAAGTTTAATGCTTCCGATGAGCAAAACTATTTTCAAAACAATTTTAGATGAAATGTCATTTTTTTAAATATACCTACCTCAAAATGCATAATATCATGAATATTCTGAATATAAAAATAACAATTATACCGTCAGATACTATCGAAAATTTGGAAACGCCCTAAGGAAGCTTCCGCTTTATGAACACTTACCTGAACAAAATTCAAATTTTTTTATAATGTAACACAAAGCGTAATTATGATTAGTGAATGGAAAAGGAAAATATCCTAGATATTCATGGCTTTTCACTTAACAGTAAAAAAACGGCCTGAACGTAGTTCATTGAGGGTGCTCTATCTCTACATAGCTCCTACAAAATGTTGGTCAAAAATTTTGTTTATCGATCAATTAAGAGATTTGGTGATAGCAATTGGCCTCCAAGATCGTGCGATTTGACGCTGTTGAACGTTTTCTGTATAAAAACACGCAAAAAATCATTTTCTTTTTATACATAATGAAAAAATTTAGTTAATATAATAAAATACAAAGTTCTATCAAAATCTGAATTCTAATTTTTTTTTTATTCAAGATTTTTTGGATAATCTTTTACAAAGCACAATAAATTAATAAATATTTTAAAAAAATTGAAAAATATGGAACAATTATTTTTAATAATTTAATATTTAAAATAGTTTTTTAAAAAAGATAAATCGCAAACTTATTACATTTTAGTATCTTTTGAAATTTTTGTAGAAAATCTTTTTTATTTCACTTTGTTTGAATAAGTAAAAATGTATACGAAGAATAATAAAACCAAAGTTAAATATTGTAGTTTATAGTGATTCTCTTAAGAGATCTGAACTTTTTACTTGACTAAACTTTTCCTCCTTCAAAATACTAGATTATTAAGCAAACTTTATCGTGTCTATTCTTTATAATCAACAAGATAATTTCTGAGTAAATATCTCAATTTTGATTGGTAATTTGATGGATCCTATAAAAGTGAATGATGTAGAAAAAAATAAGCTGTATTGATTGTCCATCAAATCGCTAAAGAAAGGACTTAATCAGATGAGCAGGAGGGATAAAGTCAGTTCGAGTTTTACGGTAAATTGATTTCGTCTAATGCATTAATAGCCTCGAATGAATAATGAATATTTTTATGTGTTAAGATAATCTCTTTTTACTGGTATTTTTATTGAAGTATTTTTATTTATTTTTTGTTTATTTTTTTTTTTTTATAAAAGTAAAAGACTTATAATCATTTAAATAAATTGTGTTCATACGTTAGATATAAAGTTTTTGTGTATATAAAGTGAAAATAATCTATTAATTTACAGAGTTGATACTGGGGATGTGAGTTAGGGGTTTCTTTCGGCCTCCAGCAGTAATTGGGGTTGTAGGCCGGCGGAAACTACTTGCTTCACTTTCCATCAATCAGCCAAAATAATAATATAATTACGTAGGGAAATAACCAACCATAGCCAATATCTGGACGAGCAACATAAATAACAACAACAATCAACGTCAAGCAACAATATTACAGTTGATATGGTCCCACAGGAAATAATGTCATTGTTGATTCCATTAACGTCAAAATACGATCATCATTGGATTGGATTGAATTTATTTCATTTTTATTACGGCCTATCATAGAAATACTAATATTCAATACAGCACTCTATTTAATGGAAAATAATTAGAAAAATTTCAAATATAAACATTTTACCATTTTTACACATGTGATAAAAGTTTTTTTGAAAGAAATTTTCAAGTCTCATAAAAAATAAAGTCTTATATGAATATCATAAAAATTTATATTAATCAAGTTTGAAAAGAAAATAATGTTTTAAAATTTTTGGAAAGAATTTTTAATGAAAAAAAAAACCACTGAGAAGTATAGGGGGTTATCCAATTTGCACTTTTGAAAATAAACTTAAATAAAATATATATTTTATTAAAATTTTAATAATATTTTTATTTTATTTTATTGATAAAACTTTGCCATTATATAAAATTAGAACATTATTTAAATAGTTTTATCTACAAAATATCTTGCAGGGCTCGATCCTTTTGATGATGTCAGTTTTTAGTTGCTCTTACTTTTGAAATTTGTTTGTGTAGATATGTAGGCTTTCAAGAAGAATTCCATCCATGGTAAATTGTATAATATTAAAGGTCAAATAATATTACTAAATCTAGAAATAACACATTCTGGTAACTTTCCGTGCAATAAAACCAAAATTTGCCGTGTTGTGTGGTTTTTGGCGCCACTCCCTTCTTCTTCAGTGTATAGCGTTTGGTGCCGTTCTTTCCGAACAAAATTTTTAAGCCTTTTAAAATTGACGATAACGATTTTTCCTTCTTTATTTTCAAAGCAATATAGCCTAATAGCACCTTAAGACCAAAATGCACATCAACGAGTTACTTTTCGCGGATACAATAGCTTCTCAATAGTCACTTGTGGGTTTTCAGAGCCCCATATATGGCAATTTTGCTTAATTTTAAAAATGAATTTTAATTTGAAAGAAAAAATTTTAGTTTTACAAAAAATCTTATGCTTTTTTTCCAAACATTTTTATTGTATAGAAGATCCTAAGTTTTTTCAAAAAAAAAATCTATTTATTAAAAAAATTTTTGACAAATTATCCATTTTATAATTTTAAAAGCATTTTGATGTGAGGGTAACATTGGCACCATATTTGTTTGAAAATGAAGAATGATAGAATACTAAACTTAAAAATTTAACTGAAACTTAAAATTTATATAATGTCCATGGTTCAAGCAATATAATAAAATTGATATGAATTTCAAATGTATTTTATATAACTTGATTTTCCAAAGCACAAATTGTATTACCTTTTATCTCTAGAGAAAATAAAATATTTCATAACCTTTTATATTATTCACAACCAACCACACTGTGACTAAGGACATATTTAAATATGTATAATTTTGTTCTGATTTACTTATAACCTTGTGAAATTATCAATAAAAATCTATTTTCATCCCTTTATTCTCGGAGGTCTAATGCTAACGTGATAAAATGACACAATCTAATTGGTTTAATCAGCATATGGTATATGTTTATGTATGCATGTTTATAGGGAAAAAATTAACATACGTTATCTAAAATAGACATTTTATATCCTTAAAATTTTTACGAAAAATGGGACACTTCTCTAAGGGAAAATTTGACTAAGTAGAATATCAAAACTTCCTCAATTTTAGGATTATATTTTTACTAATAGCCATTTTTGTTCTCTACTACATTGATCCTTGTTATTTGGAATATTCTCTTCGATTATAATTTATAATTTTTGCTTAATATAATCAAAAATTTACCCAAATTAAACATCAAAAGATACTTTCAAGTTATATTTATTTGCCTTATAAAATAATACGACTTTCATATTTTTTTTCGTTTTTCGATGAAATAACAATAATTATAAATGCATTAATTCCATTTTAGATATTTGAAGAAAATATGCAAAAAAAAAATGTACTTCTTTACTTAGAATAATGCTGGTTTCGTTCGGTTTTTGAAATTCAAATTGAATTTTGTGGGAAATTGCACTGCAAACAAACAAATGTCATCATTAAAATTTTATCAGGAATGGTGACTTTGAGAGAAGCATTGAAAATTACTTCAAAATGATTACCCCAATATTTGGTACAATGGATATTAAGAATTTTCAAAGTCTTCAAAAATATATCGAAATATTCAGAACAGAAATAAGCAGAAAAATATACTGAAAATTTTATGCAAATAAGCGAGGGTAGACGACCGTGAAAATCATCTATCGTTAACGTCTAATCCTCCGTGATGTTAAATTGAGCTTTAAGAGGACACAAAACTTTAAGGCATTCCTTCGCTTTTCAATTTTGATTCGTGATATTCTTTGTACGAGTTTTTATTTTTTTTTTTTTTGCGAAAACTTTCTGACATTTCATTGACAACCTTGACATGTGCACTGTGAACATTTTATACCAACAAATATATTTTACGCTTATTTACAGATTTTAAAATAAATGATATCGATCGTAAATCAATCGAAATTGACAAATTGTCAATAGATTTTTTTATTATACTTTGTTATTTAAATATAAAATTATCAGTTCGCTGTCATATTACGTTTATGAATAGTGTCAGAGGATAATTTAGTTGACAGGCACTTTACGAGTGTACTTGTATTTTCTGTGCATAATTGTGAAATGCATTTATATGGTTTATGCAATATATTTTCTGTGCATAATTTATACCATACATTCAATACTAATTCTACTTAACAGAGTATCATTATTCAAAAAGTAATATTTAATTAATAACTAATTAAAAAGTTATGATTTTGTTGGATTTATATGTGATGAAAATATTTATTCAGGCCAGCATCGATTGTACCATTCTCCATCCGGTCTCTAGAGAAAAAAAAATGAGAACATTTTTCAGAGGAAATTGGATAAAAATTAAATTAATAAGCCAAAGGATATTTTTCTCATCTGTTTATTTTGTGTTTTTTTTAATAATAACTAATTTATAAGTACAAGTTGTATTACAGGAAATTTTTCTTTTTATATACGTATATCGAATAATTTACTTAAAAATTTATTTGTACAGGTTTGAATAGCATCACTATTTTTTTAAATTTACCTATCGACAATTGGTAGGTTAAAATGTTTTCGATAGCTTTAATAACAAAATGTTTTCGGTTGCTTTAATAACCATAAAAGAATGGGATTGAATAGTTTTCTATCTAAACGACTTGGAATGGAATTTTTATAACGGGAGATGTACAGTTCTCATCTTAAAAATAATTTTAACCTTTTGTCCTAGGGTTTGCAGTAATTATCTGTATCTTTCGTTAAGTTCAGTTCTTTTTATTTTCGTCTGAGAGTCCCAGGCTAATCATATATCGATTATAAGTTCTAGGTAAAACACACTCGGATTTTTTGGCGAATATAACTGTAATTTGAGGTTATATCAGGAACCTATTCTAGGTAAAGTATAAAAGCACATTTTTAATCATGCTCTCTTATATTTTTACTAATTAATGTGGTTTTAAAAAATAGTGGTAGCTATGGAAAGATCATTTTACTGGCTAAGGATGTCTATATATGGTAAAGGCGTCGGCGCCGAAAAAATACCAATCAGCACTAGTCGCATACAGATAGAAGATTATACTTTTGAAAAAGTTAAATCCTCTTCCTATTTAGGATCAAGGATCGTATCCGATAACCACATTAAGGTAGAAATTCACGCACGGCTTCTGACAGCCAACAGAGCCTCTTACAGTCAGTCTAAATTTTTCGCTCGAAAACTCTGTCCATAACATCGAAGCTACTAATGTACAAGAAACTAGTCTTACCAGTCATCATGTATTCTTCGAAAACTTGGGTTCTGAGCAAAAACCATTGCGATAGTCCGATTTTTGGTAGCATACATGAGCATGGATGAAATTTTTTTTAATTATTTAACGACAAAATCCTGGAGTGCTATCTTCCGGTTGTAGATAAAATTAAGCTCAATAGGCTGCGGTGGACTGGGCACTTAATCCGTATAAATGCGGAAGCTCCTGCCCGGAAAGTCTACAGTGGTCCCATTAATGGTGGACGGCATGCTTTTCGTCGTTCATATCTTCTCGGCCCTCTGAGAATATTTTGTACCACCGATAAACGTTGCTTCGGTCCAAGGTAGCTTCACCATATGCCACAGTAAACATTCGGAATGTGTCCGCGCAATTAATTTTGTTTTTCACACAAATTTTGATACAGATTCTTTGATCCATTATTTGGAATGGGCAAAAATCGAAGACGAGCCAAAACACGTGCAAGCAAAGCAGCTATCAAAAATGTTGGTACTCATGTACAAGCCGAACTTATCGGCATCAGTGAGAGCCATGAGTACCCACATAACGCCACAAAAAATCAAAACTCGTATATACGTAACCCGCGGAAATTTAAAATTCGCGATACTTTTTGAACAGACCTCGTATGTTGCGGTTAAAATGTTATTGTGACAAGAAATTTCAGTGATATAAATGTAACAAGGGATTTGACCCAGGATGCTATCCTGAGGACCACAGTTGGTTATAGGATAAAGGTTAGAATACTCTATATTTTTGGCTGTCTGAAAAAATTGCCATGAGAGATAACGTTTAAAAATGTGTTAATAAGTAGATGGTAAGATTCGCCGCAGCTCCGAAAGATCGATAGCGTGTGAAATGTCTAGAAAAACGCTCGGATACTGGAATGTACAGTTCTAAAGCCAAACTAATATTGTTTAATAACATTCTTAGTTTCAATATTAGGATAAAGACGGTTTTGATAAAATGGGAGAGCGACTCATGGGTAAAGAGGTTTTTGAGTTTATTGGGTTTTAGGATAGAAAACTTCTAAAGTAAGTGAAAGATTGATACTATTTTGAACATAAGTTATCAGGACTATCAATTTTTTTGATATTTGTTTAAGTATTTCGGAAACTATCAGATCATAATCAAACTGATATTTCTCTGCATATTTTTCGTAATGTTAATTATATTAAATGTTTAAAAGTGTTTGGTAATTTTTTTCAAAATATGTCGGCTCTCTATTTGTTTAAGTTCCATCTTTAATTGCAATAAGTATAAAATTCGATTCCAATTTTATCTATAATCATTTAAGGTATTATTGTTTCATTTTTATTTATTATCATTTAAGGTATTTTTAATAGCTGTCATTATAATTCAATTAAGATTTTATAAAAAAAATTGTATTTTTATATGACACCACAATCAGAATATTTGAAATAATATTTTGTTCAATTAATCAATACCAGTGAGCATAAAATTTTCTTAATCTCAATAGAAAATCCCAAAAATTCTACCTCTTTTCTATATTCTACGTCTTAACATATTATCTTCAAAACGATTCGTCATTATTTATAATTTGCAAACGATTCGTCATTATTTTGAGAGTTATTTAATAACCAAACTATAGTCATTTTCATGTAATCCCTCTTAATTAATAAACAACGCACATCAAAAATCAATCTAATTAATGTACTTACAATTTGAAAAAAAAAATCCCTATACAATACACCTTAGTAATATTGTAGAGTTATATTGAATTTTTTCTTCTCGAAATTAACTTTGCGTGACTACAAGTAATTCTTTGTCATTATTTTTTCTATTCTTTATATAACAAAAATAAGGATTATTAAATAACTTGGAATTTTTATAGTGTATATAAAAAGAATATTGCCTAGAGTTGTAAATAGAAATAGAGAATAAAAGAAGCGGCCGTATTTGTTTGTTCCGTTCATAGTGACCCAAATACGGATGTAATCTTAAATAACATAAATAAAATTTAGATGTCAATGTCCTGCGCACGAATTTGTTAAAAATTCGTTTTGTTATTTTTTTTATTTTCGATTTTGTTTAGATAATATGGGCGAAATTATAAAGAACAAGTAGTAACTTTTCATTTCACAATAACAATATTTTTTTTGCAACCATAAAAGTAATCCCCCGAGCATTAAGGTATATGGTACAAAAGGGAAATAACTGCCCACCTAAAATACTCTTCGGATTGAAAATGCAATAAATTTCGAAGGCCGGCAGAAGCTTTTACGGTTAACTTTAATTTCGACCCTAAGGACTCCGAAATTTATCGAAATTATTTTTATTTTCAGTTCAGTCAATATTTTTAGAAAGACAACATAATATATATGTTAATTAATTAATTAGAACTACTACCCAAAGTTTATGTCAAGCTGTTTGCTGAACCCATATTCCAATTAATTAGTATAATTTCAATAAAATAAATTGTAAAAAATAACCAATTATGTTAGATTAACAATTTTATTTTATTTCTATACTTCAATATAATACCGTTCAATGTAGTTCCTTTTGGGAAACTATACATCGGTGGAGACGTGGATAGGTTTAACTGGAATCGCCTTCAGCTCATCGGCTGCACTACTTTGGATGTTATTGACAGTACCAAGGTGACGTCCTTTTAAAAGTTTCTCTTTATCTTTGAAAACAGAAAAATGTCAGACAGATTGTGATTAGTTACAACAGGACTCTTTTTTCGGACAAAAACTCATTAATTTCGATGACTGTATCACAGACGGCGTTGTCATGCTGAAACATCCAATTGTCTGCAGCGTCCGTAAAGAACAATTTTTCTAGCATTTGAAAGTCTTTTTTTTTTAAAAAGAAATCTCTTTTATAGAAAGGTTCTTCAAAGATTCCCTATTATTATAAATGTTCAGAGATAAGCTATCCGCATTATTAGAAAATCATGAAACCAAAAACCTTGACTTCTGCCAGTCCCATAATTTTTTTACTACACCCCTTTAGTAAATCTCATTTTTATTTTTCACTCTATGGCTACGAATTATAAGTATTCTTTTTTTGGTAAATTATAAGTAAAAAACTATTAAATTCCGATCGACGTGTAGTCAGAAAGCATTTACGCAGCAAGCAGCACATTGCAATCAAGAAGCATTTACTGAGGCACATTTGCGCGTCGACACGTAAAAATTCCACAGCAAATACGGTACATGCTCGCATTGCCGAAACTCACCGAATTCACTGATTTGATCCTGTAATAAATACCATCATAAAGATTTTTATTCTTTAAACATTGATTAATACAGGCCACTAGCATTTTCTAAAATTACAATAAAAAAAGTTAAATTATCCAAATAAAAAAGTATTGCAGATTTAACAGAAATAGTCATTGTATCCGCAAAAAACGACTGTCTGGTGTGAATTTTGGTTTAAAAGTGTCATTAGCCAGCCTGTACTTCTTTAAAAATGCGGTAGAGATCTTTCACGTCAATTTGAGCGTTATGGCCGCATGATAACTGACATTTTTTCAGTATTGGTTAAAATCACATATAATACAAATTACAATTAATGTAATCTATAAACCTTAGAGTAATTGAATACAAACATCTGCCAAGTAGTGGCCTAGTAGCAGGACAAAATCGCAAAAGGATGGAGTCTTAGAAAAAGTCTCGTTCGCAATTATTTTAATAAATTTCAATTTTATTATAATAATTGCAAAATTTTAACAATATAATAAAATTAAATTTTTATGAAAGTCTAAATAAAAAACGTGTTTTATTTAACTTTACTATCCGTAACACAAATTTAATAAGCCTTTTTGAGTAAATTCTATTAAAATGCGATTTAATTCAATTTTTTATTGTTTACATAAAACTTCAGGATCAATAGTCATAAAAATGCATCTTTTAACTTCTTAAATTAATTAAATATTTTACCAAAAAAGAATGCAGTTATTCTGGTAAACTGAATTTTTTCATATTAATTAGTTGAAAAGAAAAAATATAATGTGTAAATTTATTTCTAGTTCAATAATGTAAAATCATTTTAGAAATTTGTACAATTTTTTTTATAAAAATATTAAAATACAATACCTTTCAGCCATGAAACTCTTTCTTAATATTCCATAAAATTTCAAAAAAATATTATTAATTTAAACTATTTCATTAAATGTTAATAGAGTTACTTTTAAAGAATCATAAAGTTAGAATTTGTTTTTAATATAAGTTTATTAAGTGAATACCTTAAGTAAACTGTCAAAAAATTATTTGAACATAAGAAAAGTATTCAAAAGTAGGAAACTAATTTTTAGCATTAATAAAAAGATAGTACATGCCATTAAGATAAAAAGATAGTGCTTAAGATGTATAAATAATTTCTTCATTTTTTTCAGAAATCTTATATAAAAATAGACATTTCAAGTTAGCCGAAACTTTATTAAGAAAAGAAAAAGTCACAAATATATCTAAATACATAATTGTATATATATAATAATACTAATATTATTTGCCATTTCATAAAGGTTGTGCCATTATAGAAAATACTATGACGTTTAGCGGAGAATAAATACTGTCTAAAACGAACAGTCTAATATGAACCGAGATAAGATGCTGACAAATTTATTTAAATAACCAATTGAATCTACTACAAATTGAAATGTTTTCCAAAGAGACGATAGAATAATATGTACATCTAACCATGCTGTTCTCCATATTTTTATGCATTTGCCAGCCTATCCCTTAAATAATCGAAAAAAATTATGTAAATGACGCACAATTTGATATAAACTTTCGCATAACAATTTGACGGGAAAGACTTTTTCGAGTACAGTTCAGGATAAAAGAACTCATAAAGTTGGACGATTATTTTAATTTTGAGACATTTTCGAACGAAATGAAACAAGACGAGAACAACGATGAATGAAGAAAAAAATTCACTAACATTTGGGAAATTTGTAAAAACATACATTTTCCATTTCGGCCCCCAAACAAGGAAGGATGTTGTCTCTGCTCCTATTATGAGTATGTACTTTATTGTAATACAAAGAATTTACAATTCCAAATTTAACAACCAACGCTGAACATTAGCAGAAAGTAGATTTTCATATAAATAATCGGTTTAAATATTTGCCAGCTGGGTATCGGGGGTGTAGAGGATATTTCCTCTATACTTGTATGTGAATAAAATTTAATATGGATTAACTCATAGTCGGAAGGTATTACCTAAACTCGTATTTGCATGCGAAACTATAAAACATTTGCTAAAACGCAAATTCTCTTATTAGTATTCTCTTGCTCGGAATACCTTTGCCATGGCATTCTTACCACTCCTAGTACAGTTTCCTTTAAACAATTTTTGTAGTTATGTTGAATATTTTACTAGAGGAAAAATACAAGTATTCTTTTTTTTACCTTACTTCTAAGCAAAAATGTAAAAATATGTAAAAAAAAATATGTTCAATTGCCAAAATAGAAATGTGAAAAATATTCTCGCATATGAAAATTACACATTTTTGCTCGACGTTTTATGGAAAACTTTGTATTTTCAAATGAGCTGAACTATTTATGTATACTGTTGCGTATAAAAAGGGATGAATTACTAATCGGAATATGGAATGTCAGCAAATAATTTGCAATTATGATTATGGAAAATTTTACAAATTTTCTACAAATCGATTCGTATGGGCCGGGACGATCTTCCAATGAAACGACGAACAAATCTCCCTTTTATCTGTGAAAGTTTATTTTGGGCAAATTACTTTTTAAATATACCTCATACTAACAGTCATAATAATAGTAATAATAATAAGTATACATTGTACAAAAATATTACAGTCAACATTTTATTTGCTCGAATTCGAATACGAATGAAACGTAGTTAGAATATCACAGACTATGTCTCACAGGGGATAAAATTTCATCAAAATACGAACAAATATAAAAATGCCTAAAGACTTTGAGTATGATGTCTGGTAGTGATGGCAATCGTTTGGGATGGTTGGTGGTAGTAGTTGCTGATGGTGATTATGTTTGCACAGAAACTCTACGCCACTTTAGATAAAATACGAACGTACAAAAAATTAATGAAAACGAACGATGAGAGAGCAATGATTGTAAATTATCAATTTTTTTCTTATTCATTTATTTTTCTTTTCATATTTTCTAACTAATTATATTTGCTCTTATTTAATTATAATTGACAATTCAATCGAACATTTTCTATTTGCTCAATTTTTCGCGAATTTCATCCAATCATTTCGTACTGTTGCCATAGTTAATTGTATTTGTAAGATAAGTGAATTTCTCATTAATCGCTTCTTAATAATATCAATGTTGAAATATTAGATTTTGATTTAAATTTTATCGTAATGTAATTACGATACGAATTAAATATTCTCAATTTGCATTACAATTAAACTGTCCAAAACTGTTCATACAGTCGAGTAGCTTTAGATACGAATTTCAGTTAGTAAGTAACTAATGCTAAATAGATACTCGTTTATTGGAATAATTTATCTAACCCATATTCGTAGCGTGTATTTTGTTATCAAATCTCGTATTCGAATTTATTTTGATTGCATTTTAGAATTTGTACAATTTCTTTGAAACAAATACACGTAAAATTCGTTCTTATTTTTCCTTTGGATTTTTTACTTTTCTACTTAATAAAGACAAACTAAAATTCTTTTTCAATCGAATTGTATTCGGTATTATTGTACATTAGGATTCATTTCCATTATATAAACGTTTCTCCGATAGAAAAATAGTCAACATTCGACTTTGAACATCCTTATTTCCATTATATCCTTATCGTTATGCAACATAAAAAATAGTGTAGAATGAAACTAATACTAATGGAAAAATAGAAAATTCCATTCCATTCTGTTTTATTCTATTCTGTTCCATTCTATTTCATACCAAATCTACAATTTCCATTAACAACTGCATTCATTTTATGCAGATTTCCCGATATTTTCTTTTATTCAAATTAACTTCTTCTATGCAATTTGAAATATTGCATAAATGCATTTGGGAAAAATTCAAATGTTGTCTGCAATAAATTTTATCGCACAATTTACCGATGATTTTTATGAAAATCCTTAAAAATAATTTAAATATAGAGACAAAATAAAAATTAATTAATTTCATGTGCGAAATATTTTGCTTAACTCTTCAATTTCATAATTGATGATAAAAAAAAATCAATATTTTTTTTATTAAGTATAATAATTGAACATTTGAACAGAGCCATTCGAAATGGATATTCAATAGATAAATTTAATTCAATTAATCAATCGAAAAAAAATGTTATATAACGTTTTAATTAAATTAACAAATTAGTCATAGTTTTAAGTTTATATTTTTGATGTATTTTTAATGGAAGAAGGAATGTTATTAAGGGAATACTTTCTGATTTAGCTACATTGGAACGTCTATTTTTAGTGCACAGTAGTGGGTCTGGAATTCGAATCCAGCTAGTAAAATAGGTAGAATTCTTTTTAGGTATCGTCGAGTAACCTGAATTGTTATAGGATCAAAAATGTATGTTTTTAGTATAATTTTTATAAGAAATGACGTTTACAAAAACTCCAAAAAAATTTCCCAAAACTCCAAAAAAATTTAAAGGGGTTCATAATAGGTACTCTCAATCATATAGCTTCAGTAAGGAACTTTGCAAATTTCAGGCACTTTCAGTCCAGCTCAGATACACTGGTTCGCGACAACCCAAAGGCACTTCTGATATTGATTATAGTATGATCGTTTTTCCAGAAGTCCTCTTACCAGAGGATAAGCGGCAAAAATTCTCAAAGTGTTAACACAGCCATTTAAACACTTTTAAATCAATTTAAAAAAAAACTATATTTAAATTAATAGAAATGGCCGCTTATCCTCTGGTTTAGCAATATCGTATGAGCTTGCGACTAGAATGCCAACGTACTCAAATTCTAATGCAATGGAGAGCAATCCTCTTGCGAAATTGTCCAAAAACTATCAAAATCATTACGGTGCAGCTTTTTTTTCTTTCAAACATTATTCAAAAAAAAATTCAAATTCCAATAATTATTAAAAAATGGCCGCTTATCCTCTGATAAGGCAACTTCGTGTTGGATTGTGAGTATCATGTAAATGTACTCGAGTTCAAATTCAGGGCATTCTCTTGCCAAATGATACAAAATACACAACTATTTTATTAACTTTTAAAGAATATTGTTTAAAAAAACTTAAATTCATGTAAAAAAATGGACGCTAATCCTATTTTGTGGCGATATATTGTAGAATGAGCTTGGGACTAGTTCGAATACGGTTTAGGATGACGCCCAGTGGCGTAGCGCTACAAATTTAATAATTCAGTATTTATTTTCTAAGAAATAATAACAAAAAAAAATAAAAATATTATCTATTTTTTCAATATCACACATGCCTCACTTAACTCACAGAAATACTCTATCCTTTACCCATATTACAATTGTGCACGAAATATACTATCATAACTTAAATAGTAAAAATATGTGCACTTGCATTTTCTTCAATATAAAATTTTATAGATTTGAAAACCAATCAATTTTAAATTTAAAAATTCATATCGGTCGGGTAGTAATTAAAGCCTTTAAATACAATGAATTTTACTCGTTGTATTTAGTTTCTGATCAGTCTTAATTTTACAAAAAAAATGGTGAACTCTAACCCCCCAGCCCCCTTCCCAGCATTATTTAGATATTAACTCGAAAGTCCTTTTTAATATAGTATTTATTTTATATAAAGTGGACTAATATTATGAAAATTCAAGATATAATTAATAATTGTCTGATTGGTAAAAGTTAATATGCCATAAATATCACCTAAAGTTCTTTTCCGCCAATTATTTGTGGATTGTTTCAATTTTTATAATACAATATATGAAAAAGGGTACACTATATGAAAACTAATAAAAAAATATTTAACAAATATATTGATAAAAAAACGATATTTTAAGACATGGTCATATGCATATTATTACCCATATAAAAATGTTATTATTTGTGAGTAAATTTATAATTTAAATTATTATTGAATTTATAATTCAAGAAAAGCATATGCTTTTTAATAGATAATATTTTTTCCTGTTTGAATTTTAATCAATTCAAAAAGTAAGAAATATTATCTATTAAAAGGCATATGCTTTTCTTGAATTTATTTTTTATTTTCATTGTTTTGTTTAAAAATAAAAAATAATATGATATAAATCTTTTGTAGAATTTTTAATATGAACAAGACAAAAGCATACTTTTTTTTAAATCGTCTTCAAATAAAAATAACTTGTTCATGAGTCTATACTTGTTTGTTAAGTATATAGAAAAATTGTTTCGAAAAAAATTCATACTATCCGTTTCTGAAGGAATTCTTGTAAAAATTCAATTTTGAAATTTGATATTCTAAAAATATGACTGACAAAATACGTGTACGTCTGCTGACTCCACCTCGACTTTGTTTTCTTCATTTTCATTCTGTAAATCGAATTTAAGCATGAAAATTTCAATGAATTGAAATGCATAATATGCAAACAGATACTCGTCCTTATATTTTTTTTTGTTGAACCAAACATACATATATTCTAAGTTTTATATTAAAAAAAAAATACTACCTACAAACTGTGACGTAATCCATGCTAGGGTAATAAAATTCTAAATATAAGCTCATGCAGAGATATACTCGTACATGCATACGCACATACATAGTTGAAGCATCCCTTAAAAATGTAGAATATTTTTCAACATTTATTATATCTTATTTGCTGTGAAATGTTATCCTCTAAATTCGTCTGCGTAAAATGAAAAGTAGCAAATCGAAAATCTAATTTTTCTTTAGGAAAAAATCAAAGGGAATTTACTTCTTCTATACTTAAACAGCTGACGGTATCTGATCTGGGAAAATCCTATAACAAAATACTGTCATTCCATTCAAGGACATGAAGGCCTAATCCGTTACAATAAATTTCGAGAAAAATTGAGCATTTACTAGTGTACATACTAGGAATACTCATACATTATCGAAGACTTACTTTATCCATTTCCAAGTGATTTTCCGAACGAAAAGTACTTTTACTCATTGGATTTACGATACTATTTGGTATTCACTATTCCCATTTAACATTCTGTCCCATATTTTTTGTAATATAATTTCCAGTTTAAATGCTTGTTTATAAAAAAAAAATATTTCTTAATATTCTGTTCGTATTTGTTTTTATAATTAATTCGAATATAAATATAGATAAATAGAAATTCTTTAGAATAGATTATAAACTGCCATATTCTATTTTGTATTACAATAATATTAATGGTAATGGCTTAAAAAAAAAATTCCAGTTCTTGTAATGGTTTTATTTTAATAAAACGAAAAAACATAGAAAAGAAAATTTCCGCCATCCAGTTTCAGTTAGAACTGAACAAGCGAAATTATTACAATAAATCGTAAAAGATTTATTGGATCTGTTACGTAAGTTGAAGAAAAATGTTTTAACTTTATTACAACCAACTGGCACATTGTGTGCCATTTTCCTTTACAGTCCGAGTATCTGGAGAAAAAGTTATTTGGAGACTTCATAAGGGATGGATGGTGGATCACAAATGGTTACCGAAGTGTATATCTCTTTGTTAACTCTTGTTTAGATCCGCACAGGTGGCTGATGACTCTGTCTTTTTAAGATGATATTTTATTTCGTAATGTTCCTGAAACTGATAGTAGTGATGGCCGTACCATCAGCAATATTGTACTCTACATAAAATTTCCTATTAATGATGATTTTCTTTTTTCCTTTTACTTCAAATTTATTCTCCAATAAATATACTTGCACATAAAATACCAAATAAACTCTTTTAACTATTCATACTTAAATTGATGATCGAATTTTATTCAGTATTTGATTTAATAGTTTTTCAGTGTCTATTCTCATAAGAAAAACAATAATATTGCATATTTCTTATGAATACTTCCATTTTTATTTAGTAATATTAATATGGTTTTTATCGATACTTTTCATCAAATAAAATTTATGCCAAGTCAACATTTGTCACCGCACGTTCTTCTGAAAGTAGTATTTTGCCGTGCGTCATCAAAAACATGTCTCAATTACAATTTTATTCGCATAGCACAATTTACCAAACGGACGGTTTAAATAATTTTGTTCTTTTTTAATTCTATACGTTTTGAATTATTTGATGTAGTATTACTACGTTAAAACCAATTCCGAATTATTAATTGGTGTCAGACTGGAGTATTTGCGCAAAAGTCACGTACGTGCCAACGCTGACTATAGTGACACTGCCCACGAGTTTTTAGTTCTTAGAGAAATCGATCTCAACTATGTAATAATGGTTATTACATCGAATAATAAATTATAATAAAAACTTCTACAAACAAAATATTCAATTATCCATGTTCATAAAAATATTTAAAAAAGAGTACATTAATTTGGGGCGCATTTTCATACACAATAAATTCTTAAACGTCCGTGCTTCGATGTAATTTCCAGTATCATTTTTAATTTGCCTACATTCGGGCGTAAATCAAATCGTTTTATTTGTGGGAAATTTTGTATCAATTATATTTATTTTAACTTAAACTAATCTGGAATTTGTTCATTAAGAAAATAACAAATAAAAAAATAAAAAATCATTTTTTTAAGAAATTCAAATGTTTTTTAATGAATGAATTTTTTGTCCAATAAGGATCAAGTAACTGGTGCTATTTGATAAGCGCTTAGGTGAAAAAGGAAATATTAAAGAATTGTTGTTAAGAATTTCTTCAACTTTAACGCCCACACAACATTTGTTAATCGTTTCAGGTCGCAAACTTTGAAGCCGATTATTGCCACTTTTACTGAAAAAGGTAAAATACCGGCATTAGAATTCTTGTCGGCGGCTTTAGAATCTGTTGAATATGAGAAAGCATTGGGACGTGGTTTAGCGATTCCCGAATGTCGTGTGGTGCCATGTTTCAAAATGTTTCTCAAGGATTTGAAGGAATTGATGTCACAATCGATAACGTCGACGGGCGGTGGATGCACTGGCCAAGCACAAAACATCTCAATGCAAATCTCACCGAATTCATCGACAGACTCATCGCTGATATCGTTGATCGATGTCGAAACAATTCCAAGCCGAATGGAATCCATTAGCCGTGGAGTTCAGACCAATTTACGAGCCTACGAATTTAGAAGGGACTGCACGGCACCAACTGGGAAGCCAAACAATCGCCAACTGGTTAGCTATTAATTCTTCTATTGATTACAAGGTTAGTTGAATTTTATTGTTTGTTTTTTTTCTCTAGTACATATCGGACTACAATGGTGAAGATCATTACTTCACAAAAATGGGATCATCGGGCCTGATAAGCCAAGATCAGACCTATCGAATACAAGCTGTGATGGATCATATAGATCATTGTCATCAACATCATCATGCCTTAAGCAAGGAGTCGTCACCCAGTCTGTTGGACTTTTTGCGTACATCCGCATTTAGTCCACGTCTAATGGCGTCAACGACAACCTACCAATTGGATGTAAACGAACCTGAGGAAGATTATGAAGTGGAGATCGGCAACTATAATCCCGTGCAGCCATTATTCAACGACCACTGCGTCGGAATGATTCCGATTTCGTCGCCACATCACAAAATTGATCACCACATAGTACAGATAATGCATCACGGTACAACTGCTGTTCTATGGGAACCGGAAATGCCATCAGATCGATCATGCTATAAATTTTTTCGATTGGAACGTTCTTGTTCTATGGTAAGCTGGCATCGTCCGTCATGGCGTCGGCTGAAAACCCAACAGGAGTTCAACGTTGCTATTAATCCAGAGGAAATTGTACCACCAAGACTCACTAGTCGACCACAAATCTATCAGCCCGAACTAGAAACAATGAGTCAAACGATCGATGAAGGATTCTTGGACCTTACAACAGTTAAGGAAATCACGATGGGTTCACGAAATCATGAATACGATGCCGATCTCCTCACGGCTGGTAAGCGCTTCGGACTCACTCATGTTGAGTGCTGCGTTTCGATTTTGTATGGAAATTCTTTAAGTGACAATCGAGTTTTGTGTCTTCTTTGTCCACCAATGTTGTGCCGGTAAGCTTTCAATCACAAAATATATTGGACAATTAACACTCTTACTATCAATATTTTCAATAGGTTATGGTTTGTGGGACTGACATGGATAGTGCGTGGAATTAAACGTCAGCAAAGATTAGCGGACCGTGCGATGATGTGGCTTAAAGAGCAATACATTCAGCTATACTATGAGGATGGTTGTTGTTGCGAACCTTTGGCTGCGGATGCTATTCGAATATTTGGTGGTCGGGACTGGGCAATGACGGGCGTGAATGCCTCAGCAACCCAGCAGACTGCCGAATCATTTGATACCCTGCGACGAGAACAGTCAATCAAATTCAAAAAGAAACGGTCAGTCGTAAATTTGTTGAGCCAAGCTACCAATAGCGGTAGCAGTAGCAGTGCTAGTACAACCACTTCTATGTGCAGTACACCGTTGGAAACTATAGATTCAGGCAAAGAGATGAAAACCAGACAAATAGAAAAAAGGAAAGAGCGCAATGGATCTAGCGATCAACTCTACCATCCAGGTGTCAGAAACCTGCGGGCAGGTTCAATCACTTACGAAACACAACTCGATTTTTTAGACTTCATTGCTCTCTTTAGATCCTTTAGGTATGTTTGCACATATCTTAACTATAACAATACAACACTCTTAACATTTTCTAATACAGTTTGCTGGCTCGAAAAGATTTGCGGGACCTATTCGATCAACTTTCGGTGACACGAAAAAGCAAAACTCGGCTGTATTCGGAAAAAAGTCGTAGCGCTCCAGAACTGTGTACAGTAACAGGTCAACGAAAAATTGGTAGAGTTTTTGAAAATACAAATTTGTCACACCTTCAAAAATTAACGGAAGATTTTTTTTACATTTAAGGTCTGCTAACGAGAAATAGTTCACTAGACTTGGAGTTAACTGAAGCTAAAACAGCTCAAAAGAAGATATTCGATGCAATCGCTGCCTCAAGCATATTAACGAATTGCGCTGGAATCGATACAGCCAGTAACCAGGTGATAACCGTATCGACACTGAAGAAATTTTTGGAAGCACGCCAAATGGAGGCGAAAACCGAAGATGAGGTCAAAGCAATAATAATGCGTCATGAGCCGGACCAAACACTCCGTCTAGAAAATAGTTTGAGTTTTGAGGGTTTCGCACGTTACATGATGGACAAGGATAATTATGCGTTTGTCAACGAACGAGTAATTCAGTCATCGTCTAACATGGACCGCCCACTGTCCCAGTACTACATCGCGTCATCACACAACACCTATTTGACCGGCCATCAATTGAAAGGAGAAAGTTCCGTAGAATTATATAGTCAAGTATGCAAAGACACACTATTCTTAAAGTGTTCGAAAATTTCCAAATGCATTTTTATTTAAGGTTCTACTGACTGGATGTCGCTGTGTCGAATTAGATTGTTGGGATGGTGATGATGGTACTCCTGTTATTTATCACGGTCACACATTCACGACGAAAATTCCGTTCAGGGGAGTAGTCGAGGCCATTAATAAATCAGCATTTATTGCATCCCCATACCCTGTGATACTATCCATCGAAAATCATTGTTCACTGCAGCAACAAGCGAGGATGGCTCATATTTTTCAGACTGTCTTTGGTGAGAAATTAGTTTCGAAATTTCTTTTTGACAGTGACTACAGTGACGATCCACTTCTACCGTCGCCATCTCAACTCAAACATAAAATTTTAATCAAAAACAAAAAAATGGTCACTGAGTTACCACCAAATATGCCAAATGCTTGCTTAAAGTAAGTATTGATTATCGTTTTTTAACAACTGAACCTATCTAATCGTAAAACTATTTGACCCGACAGAGGAACACCACAAAGGCATGCTGCTACCCAGCCAGGACGAACTAGTTCGATTATTTCAAATGTAAGTGGGGGATCAGTAACTGAGGAGTTCAGCGATGATGAGTACGAGGACGATGACGATTATGATAACATTGATGGTAATTTTACGCACAATTAATTTCTATTTGAAATACTCAAAATATAATTGATTTTTTAGAGAAAACGTTCCATACGATTTTCGGGTCAATCGATGATAAACAAGGCCGACACAGTCTCTCTTCATTTTCGAATATTACACCGACCAGAAAAATTGAGCTTTCTGATGATAAACCGAAGAAACGAAGTAGCCAAATTGCTCGAGAACTATCCGATATTGTAATATATGTGCAGGCAATCAAATTTCGAGGCTTGAATCCGTTTAGTCCGCACAATTCAGTTCGATTGCAACAACCTCCAAGCACAGGTAGCTCAAGCGGTAGTCTTGTTACTGTTGGAAGCATTCTGAAAAGTAGTTCGGTACCCTCAAGTGCTCCAGGTAGCTCAATTGACTCAGTGTCAGCTAGCTCCGAAGCAGAGAATCAGCCAAGTTCTCATAGGAAACTGCTTCATCCAAATGTGAACCATCCGTGCTACCAGTGTTCGTCTATAAATGAGGCTAGCGCTAAAAAGCTATGCCGAAAGCATCCGCTGGCATTAATTGCACATACACAAACTCAACTCATGCGAACCTATCCAGCTGGACTGCGGATCGATTCGTCCAACTTCAATCCGGTATTCTTTTGGGCTTTCGGAATACAAATGGTGGCGCTTAATTACCAAACCGATGATCCGCCAATGCACATCAATACTGCTATGTTCGAGGAGAATGGATCGTGTGGTTTCGTATGCAAGCCGGAAGTCCTTTGGAACACGTCACATCTTATGTATCGGCGTTTCAATCCTCTAGAGAAAGAGTTCGACGGATTACATTCTTCGCAAATCGTTATAAATATTGTGTCTGGACAATATGTCTGTCAGAGTAATCTTCTGTGTAGCACGTATGTTGAGGTTGAAATGCTTGGTATTCCAGTCGATTGCAGTAAAAAGAAAACGAAAACTATCAAAAAGAACAGCCTGAACCCAATTTGGAATGATACGTTCTTCTTCAAGGTGATGTTCCATGATTTAGCATTTTTGCGTTTTACTGTTTATGATTCCGATTCCAATCACATGGTCTCACAACGTGTGATTCCCCTAAAGTGCCTGAGGCCTGGATACAGGCATGTTCGTCTCCGTTCACCTCTCAATCAGCCATTGAGTATGGCATCATTATTCGTATATTCACGAGTTGAGGAGGAGAGTCTCGAAAGGACGTCTGATGAGGCCGATGAGTTTATGGCCGGTCGAAAAGATGATAGATTCCAAAGCTATGTGAGCTATGAACAATCTAACAAGCAGTCAAACCAATTGGTAGGTCAGAATATTCCTTTGAAACGTCGAATGTTCTTTCTTATGGTTTACGGCGTGGTCACCGATGAACCGTATACAATATTGAAAATAACACAGGAAAGTTCCACTCAGGAAGTTATATTGCAGGCCCTCCAAAAAGCCAGTAGGTCAACTCAATGTGTCAACGATTATATTCTAGTAGAAGAAGTTGCACGTGGTTGGGAGAAAAAAGACAAAGATCTACCGGCAACCCAGAGAGTTCTTGACATTTATGAGAAACCATTACAAGCACAAGCTGTCTGGAAAGGTGACGGCCGTTTTATATTGAAACGTATCGGTGACGATCCTAGCAGTCGGGCATGGCTTACTTCGATAAGGAGTGTCTCGGAACGACGCTCGATATGTGCTGGCACTGAAGATAGCCCAGCAACATGGGATGAAACAGATAATTTCCTTGTGTGCATTTACAATGTCAGTCCTGATATACCGTATGCCATTCTAAAAGTGCCACTTAGCTCGACAGCTCAAGATGTTCTTGCACAAGCCCTCATTAAAGCAAGACGAATGGAGGAGCCAAACAATTTCGTTTTGGTGGAAGAGCTCGAATTCGGCTGTAGTAGCAATTCTGCAGCCAGTAATACACAGCAACGGCCTCTCAACGACGACGAGAATGTCTATCTGACGCAGGCGAATTGGAAGACAATTGGCCGTTTCATATTACAAGATAGGGCGAGCGTAACACCATCGATGCGCCGTCATCGGTTAGCCATTGATAAAATCAGTCGAGGCTTTAGCATAAGTCGTGCAGCTATGCTGACCGGGTCATCCAAACCACCGATTCAAGTAGCGCTCAGTGACCCGACAACATCACGAACAAAGTCTCGATCCGATGAGGCTGGCCATCAAACCCAAATGGGCCGCGGCATCTTTCGCGCCAAAGGCAACTCTGAAAAAGAAACCCCAACCTGCAGTCCGAGACAAAAGCAACGCGAAGTACATTCAGAGGGTGAAACACTAACTGATGACGAAGACAAAAGTGATTTGCTCTCAACTGTTTCACGTCTAAAGAAAATGTCTATTAAGAAATTAAAAGCCTGGAAATCCTGAGTATTAACCTTTGTTCTAGAACTGAATAATTGGTTCTAGACATTGGTACAACACATGCATATATAGTTTCAGAAAATTTCAAAAAATACACATTCTATACATAAACAAACACACATTTACCTACATAATATTGTATATAGATACAATAAATTCATTTTTATTTGTATCTATATTTACATACATACTTAAGTAACAAATTGAATGCATATACTATGTCTGTTTTTTTTTTATACAAACAAACAAAATATTTTTTTATAAAAAAAATGTTCATTTCATTTTTCTAAATACAATCTATTAATTATATTAAATAATAACTTAAAATAATAATATATTAACATAAAAAACACTTAACATTAATAGTAAATTGTAATTAATTTTTATATATACAAAAATACACACTTTATAAATTTAAATGAAAGAAAAAACATTTACATATATATTGTATTCGACAAGAGATAACGAATGATAGATACAGAAATACATATATATATATATATATATACATAATATAAAAAAATATTATTATTGATGAAAAGAATCGAAATTAAAAATTAATACTAAATAATTATTCTGACTAATTGAAATTTTATGGAAATTGCTTTAAATTTGAAACAAGAATAAAAACTTTGTTTTTGTATAAAATTGATTATAATCATAATATTTTGTGAAATTGTAATAATAATGAATGAATGAAAAGCGATTTAATAAATATACTAATACTAATCGATAAGTAAATTCTTATAAAATTCTTATAGAAATTATAAATAAATAAAAAAAAATTTAAGGAAAAAAACTTTTTCAAAATAATATTTAATGCAACAACAAAAAAATCATTATATACATAAAATTAACAAATTTGGTTTGTTTTCTTTTTAATTTATATTAAAGTAAATCAATTGACGATTCTATGCCATATCGTCCTATAGTACTCGTAATTTGAATTAATTAATAAAACTAGAAAGTATGTAAAATGGACTTTCTAAAAAAATCTCTTGCAGTAAATGTTTTTTATATGAAAATATTAATAAATATATATATAGATATATAAACAAATACACAGGAAAAAAGTAAGAAAATAATTTATATCTTCATTATACAATAAATATTTGACGACATGCATACATACACATATAATACCGACACACTCATACATGCATACAACAACAACTAAATATTTTTACTTTTTAATCATTATTATTATAATTATTATTATTATTATTATTACAACTATTATGGAAAATTATTATTAATATGATTATTATTGTTATTTGATAATAAATAAATTATAATAAAACTAAACTAAAATGAACATGAATAATAATATATATATAAATATACAATATATAAAATTGTTAATTCGTAATTATTTAGTGCGAAAAATTGTAAAAGTTAATTATTTTTATTATAAGCAAATTATTGTGAATTAAAATTAAAAAAAAAACCAAACGAAATGAAACGAAATTGAAACTACGAGTTGTGGAAGAAAAGTAATGAAATTGTTTTTATTTTTATTTTTACACAACAATTTTATTTTACCTTTGAAGTAGTTCAATTTGGGCAGCTATATATCGGTGGAGATGTTGTTTCCACTCTTCGTGGCTTCATTCAACTGGAATCGCCTTGATCTCCTCAGCTAGACTCACTCCTTTAGATGATATCGACTGTGTCCGAATGACGTCTTTCCAACGTGTTTTTTTTGTAGGGGGGACAAAAAAATAGTCACACGGACTATTATCAGGTGAATAGGGCACATAAAAGAGCCCTATTCAATGTTTTAAGGACATTTTTTATAACAACAAAAACTTGGTTTATACTATATCCTGGAAGCACAAGTTTTTCCAAATTGCATCAGTTTTCGATATCAAAGGTCTCCCTGAGTGACGAGGTACATCTTCCACTATTTTCCGGCTCTCCAAAAATGCCTTTTAGCACCAACAAAACGTGTGCTCTTAATAAGGAAAATTTCTCGTAGGCTTGTTATAACTTTTCATAAGCCAAACTTGTAGATTCATCAAGCTCAATACAAAATCATCAAGCTCTTTAGGGTCGCGTACTTATCGGATAAGTTGGAAACTTTTCCTACACATCTATGAGTCACTATATTACTAGCGTACAAGGAAAAATTCACAATAATAACATTATCAGTTTCATTACTTTTCTGTCAAACCTCGTATTTGTTGAATATGTGAATTGAATGATTTTTGTTCTCTTCTTCTGAATCATCAAATAATAAGTCTAGAATGTGTAAATGAAACTATATAAAATAAAACAGAAAACAGTTTTTATTATTTCTTAAATTGTGTGTAAATATTAAAAGTTTATAGTAGTTTTATAAAACAAACAAAAAATTTCACCATAAAAATCAACACACACATTTGTATCTTTATGCATATATACAAGTATAACTACCTAACTATATACAATACATCCAAACAAATAAAACATATGATGGAATAAAAACATATTTTTTGACAAACTCTATTAGAATATAAATGTATCAGATAATATTATGTGGAAAGGATCATTGTTATAGTATCTACATAATTGCATAAAAAAAGTCAACAACAAAAAAACCAACATATCATTTTAATTTGTACACTTGATCCTCTTTAGCATTTCTTTTTATTGTTTTATCTTTGCCAATATTCGAAATTATTTAGATAAGATTATAAATATAGTCCAGAAACAGCTCATACACATATATAGATATGTGTATATTGAAAAAAATCTTTTAAACACTAAAAATTAATTATTATAAAAACCGAACAAATCAAAATTGGGAACAGTTTATTTATTATTGAACAGAACATATCGAAACTTGATGGATGGCGGCCGATCATAAATATATCTATTTTTTACAAAGTATTCAATATGAAGAATAAATGTCCAAATAATCTTCTTTATCACCATCTATTTAATAAATGTTTTTATTTCGATAATATATTTGCGGTTTTATTGTGTTTTTTTGTATTTAATCAAGCAATTTTTGTACGAATATTTGATTTTTTCCGTTCAATTTCCTTTGTAAAACATATTTCAAATTTATCGACTATTATAAATTTTTTGAACACATAATTAAGGTTATTTATTATTAATAATAATTTATAGTAAATATTTTAAAATAATTCAACCACTGATTTTGTAAAGTTTTCATATAGAAATCAAACAACCAGAATCTGAACATTTGTAAGGTATAACTTCAGTTATTACACCCAAGCTGTGTATATGATTAAAATAATAGTAATTTAATTTGAGTATATTTCCCTTTATTCCCCACTAAGCTCAATTTTAATTTCAATATTATTAGATTTAATTATAATATATTCCATGGGGTTATTTTCCAATTAAAAATTAAAACAATTGGTCCGAGAATTTTTCGCATTTTACCAATTGTACATTTTTTATTATATTCATTTTTAATCAAGTTTATGTGTACTTATATTTTCGAATAGAATTCAAAAGAACCGTATAATAACATCATAATATAAATAAACTTTACTCAATTCTGTTTATTACAATATTTTATTAAAAAAAAATGAGAAAATATTAATTACAAGAATTCAATTTAAAGTTTAAAAAAAATACGCATGCTTATAAATGGTTATCCAATTTGACCTTTGAAAAGTAAAGTTTACTAAAACATATTTTTTATTTAGATTTTAAGAGAATTTAAATTTGTTTTTTAAATTATGCATAAAATATAATATTATTCAAATGATTATTATGAACTCAATGCAGGACTTGAACCTTTTGAAGTTATTTTTGATGACTTTTTCACATATTTCGTGTGTAGTTAAGCCATAACTTGACGAATGTTTGGGATTTTAAAAACTCGAACGTTTAATTTTTTGCATAGACCTACAATACAAAATGAGATCTTTTCATACAATAAGACCAAATAATATGGTCCAGATTTAAATCTCCAACTAAAGACAATAAAGAGTCAGCCATAGTGCTCAGAATTTGCAAAGAAATATGGTCCAATAATACCTTCAGATCAAAATTCATAACATCAGTCACTTTTCATAAATACAATGGCTTCTTTCCAGTGACTTGTTTGTTTTCAGATATCCACATATATGGTAATTTTGCTTATTTTAGTAAGTAATTATTCATTATTATAAATTTTTTTATTAAGCAACTAAAAACAATTCATTTTCTTGATTGATTACCATAACCCTTATGATGTACAATCATAAATAGTTTTCTAAAAATTTATTTTCTTAATTTTTTCCAATAAGAATACTATTTGGAATGGTTGATTTCGCAGTCCACAAAAGTTGGAAAATGTATCTCATTAGAATGTATATATATATACGTGTATATCATTCATTTGCTGCTATTTTCTTTAGGAAAATCACTTCGAGTGGATTGTGTGCGAATATTAAATTAACTTTTCGCCATTTTGTTTGAGAGTATATTTCCTTTAAAATTTATAGTATGTACCAAATTTGTTAAACACTTAACATACATTGGTTTGTTCCTGTCATAAATAAAACAAAATTAAAAGGGCTTCATTAAATAAACAAATTATAAGTATTTATCCTTTAAAAAAAATGTTTTTTGCAATAAAAAAAATTATCTTTGAACAGAATAATAGATGATCATGTTTTATAGTAATTATTGAATAGAAATATTAATCTATCAGATAAATTAAATATGAAAAATAATATCAAAACTTCTACACTATAAAATTTTATAACTTTTTTTTCAAAAAAAAAAAAAAAAATATTAATAGAAGAAAAAGTACGAATTTTTTCATTTTTGATTTATTTACTAAAACTAACTTAATTGGTAAGTATAATAGTTAATAAATAATTAAAATAAAAATACATGTATTTTTTATTGAAAAAAGAAATGTTAACAATAGGAATTTTTTATACATATTTTCAATTGTGTACTAATTAATGTTTTTTGTAAAAACCTTTATGAAAAATATTATATTAGAAAAAATATATATACCAAGACTTAATTAAATACATAATAAGAATAGAAATAAAAGAGTGTAATTTTTTTATAAGAAATAAAGTTGTTTTTTTTTTGTTTGTAATAAAGAGTAAACAAATTAAATAAATAGTCATTGCCAAAAATAAAGAAAAAAATATACTTTTTTAATATAAATATATATTTGTTCTCCATTTTTTTTTATATATATTTAACTTATAATAATTTTAGAATATGAAAATTAATATAAACACAATATTAAAATCTGTTGTCTAGTGTACTAATAAAAATTTTTATTCTAAAAACGAATTTCTAAGCTTTAAAAGAATAGAAAATTATAAATAAAATAATATATATATAAATATATATATATATATAATATTAAATAGAAGAAATATATATATATAAAAATTTTATTTTTTTAGAAGCATTTCATAAGATACAATTTTTTAATAAAAACCCTTATTCTAGATAACCTATAAGATACAATATTTCTATCTTATCACAACTTCTATTTCTCTTCAATAAGAAAATAATATTTGATGTTAAATAATTTACAACAAAAATAAATAGAAAAATCATATATAAAAAAAATTTATAAAATATATCAAAAATTACTATTAGCAATTAAAAATAAAAATTGAAACCCTTAACTATAAATCAGAATTTCTATTTAAGAAATAAATAATTAAATATAATTTTCTAAATAATTCTATATAATAATAGTAAAGATATTGGATACAATTAATAATATAGAATTGAGAAAATTCCATATCCGTTACATATATACATAACATACATTACCATACATAATACATCTAGAATATAAAAAGTGTAAAAAATTTCAATTAAAACTCTACTATAAAATAGGTTTAAAAAGTAAAGTAAACACAATTTAATAAATAAAAAATAAAATATAATAAACAATATTATCAATGGGGAATAGGCAAATTTACTCTTAAATATAAATGGTATAGATATGAAGATAAAATGCAGAGCAGAGAAAATAATTATAGCAAATTAAGGGAATCAAAAAAAAAAATACAAATAACTACATACATAGCTACATACGAACATATTTACATACATATATGGATACATCAAAATGCATACACATATTACACAAATATTAATAGTATTGGTTTTTGTAAATTAAAAACATTTATAAATAAATTAATATACAAATTTAAACAACAACAAAAAATTCATTAATCAAATTTTTTTTATTAATATAGTTAAACTAATATATTACAAAAAAAAAAAACTAAAAATAAAATTTCTAGTTCAGCAGACCCGGGGTAGCACAGTCGATAGTGTGCAGGACTACCATTAAAAAAGGCATGGTCTTACGCTAATTTACCTCACCACTTTACTTACTATTCTACTTTCATAGTACCTTATTCCTTATCCTTCTCTTAGTACCTTAGTCCTGGAGCATCAGACCGCCTAAGCAGATGGACGCATTAGTGCCTGGTGAGGTCTGGTGACCCGTTAACAAACAATCCAATCCGGTAACACAGTCGATAGTGTGCTGTACTACCATCCAAGGTGTCGTCGGTTCCAATCTCGCTAAGGCATGATCCTACACTTATTTCCAAAAAAAAAATATTTTTATTTCTATTTATACTTTAATTTCCTTATCCCAATATATCATCCTTTGTCGCCAAATGGCCTTTAGGGTCGTGGCGCTTAGAATATACATTTCAGTACTGATGTTACTTGAAACGATAACACACAAAAAAATTAAATAAAAAAATCTAGTTAAATAAATAGTTATGTTATAAAAAATTGTTACAATAATAAAATAAATTAACATATAATTAATGAATGACAAGAAATAAAAATATTAAAAACACAAAAGTAAACTAAAAACAATTATATGAAAAAAATTTTAAAATAGAAAATTCAATTAAAAATTATATAAGAGATGTGAACTTTTTCTAAGAAATCAAATTGAATCTTTTTCATCCAGCATAAAAATACTAAAAATAATAATAATAATAATAATAATAATAATGAGAATAATGAGAATAATAGTAATGATAGAAAACAAGATAAAATTACAGATTATTATCTATGTTCGAGTATATAGGCAAGTCAATCAGGAATACTACAATATATTGTGTATAAATAACACTTTTAATCATTCATTATGAATAATTTATTTAATCATATTATGTATAATTATTTTTGATTGTACTTATTTCATTGTTGACTTTATTAAATTTGTAAAAGATTTATATACATATATATATATTGTACAATATATATATATATATATATATGCATATACATAAATATGTATTTATGCATAAATAATGATATAACAATTCAGAAAAGAAAAAATTATTAAAGAAACAAAAAATTAACAAAAAACCTTATATATATATATTATAATGAAATTTAAAAAGAAAATCTTATATATATATATAAATATTAATTAACTAATATAATGATAATAAACGAAAACTTATATAAAATATTAAAATTATTGTATTATTTATTCTGTATAAGAAGTTTATTAGGTTGTGGAGGGGTGAGGGAGGACGGGGATATATTCACAAGGATATAGTAAATTGTCCATCGGGCTTACTCTTATTATTCTTCAGGCATATTTATTAATGGTCAATATTCTAATAAAGAATAATTTTTATTTAGTTTGAAATTTGTCATTATATTGTACATTATGGATAGTTTATCTACCAAAAAAAAAAACGTTCTACTAAAGCTGGTTGCTCCTCAAGGCGGTTTTTTTGGTCCACTTCTATATAATCTTTATATGTACAACATTCAACATAATTCCAAAATAACTCTTGTTTCCCATTTAAATATTCAAATAGCTTCCAGTAATTTACAATCCCATATCCGAAATCTCCAAGACTGACTTAACAATAAGGTTGCTAGTACAGGTACACATGAATGAATAGAAAAATCTTCATGTTACCTTAATCATCTGCAAAAATCCATCCATCCCTATATACCTTAATGACAATATCATTCCATCAAAAGACAAAGTACTATACCTATTTTTTTAACTGTTTTATCGATATCTACATCTACAATAAAGTAACAAGCAGATTTAGATAATATTAATAATTAACATGAATGGATATGAAGCTTATCCTGCTTAGTATTTGAATAAATTATACGACCAGTGACGCTCAAGTCTTTGATGGGTGCTTTTAGGAAAGGAAGTGGAGGGTAGTTTTTTAACTCTAGGATTAGTATGATAGGAGACAAGGGAATGGAACTTTTCATAACGAGACATAGTAACATCATGAACAAAAAGAACTTTGAGATCATGATGGTTAGAAGTATTGCGAACATAAAAGAGAGCGTCGACAATTATACGGAGTATTTTTGATTGAAGGGATGGCATCCAATGAACATTGGAAGGCTAAGTAGAGTCTCAAAATTCTAGTCGATAAGTCTAGATGGGTTTTAGTAGGGCATTGTATAAAAGTATTTCGCTGTCTATAGTAAGTTTAAAACATTTGTCTAGAAGTGGAAGTAGTTGTAGGTATTGTCTTTTTAGCTATGTGGGCTCTTTGTCAAGGTTTTGGCTAAGCTCAGTCCTAGGTACCGAACCTCACTATGTCATAGTATTTTGCTACCATTAAAGTATAAGGAAGGAGATGATTCACGGCAGTAACTTAAAAGGTACGTGGGTAGATTTACGTTCATTAACCGTTATTCTCGACCTGGTAAACCAGTTCTGTAGGGTTTGAATTTGGGATTGGAGAATTTTGGAAGTACGAGTATGTTGGGGATTTTCGCTAGATGCAAGTCAGACCGTATCATCGGCGTATATCGCGAAGAAGGTATTGGGACGTATTGGTATGTCGGATCTATAAATTTTGTAGAGAATGGTATCAAATAGATTTCCCTGTGGAACACCAGCCAATATCGGAGAGTTCGTTGGATTCGTTTAGTTGAAAGTGTCGGTTGGAAAGGAATGATTTTAGGACTAGAAATAGATAGAAGGTAGGATTATCTTGAGTTTCTAAAGTAAACCCCGATGTCAAACTCTATCAAAAGCTTAACTTATATCAATAAACACAGCGGAATAGTAGAACTAAACCCAGAGACACATTTTACAGGGAACGATCGTACTAGATCGTACTAAAAGCGGTGATCAAAAAGTACTAAAACTGATTCTGGCCATACGCAATTGAACTCTGGGGTTCTACTCGTATTAAGAATTACAATTTCTCTCAAATCGAATCGCTTCAACCCAAAATCCTCCGAATATCAAATCGCTAATGCTCTATTCCATATTCGTAACAAAGTTATTCATTGTCACTTAAATATTCCCTTTGGTCATAATATATGTGTTACAACCTATATAAAGTTTCATTTCCGATAATCCTACCATTATAATTTCCCTTGTTAAAAATCTCTCCCCTGTTTCTGTCCGTAGAACCACTAATTGGCGTTTAAAGAGAAATTAGCCAAGATAAATCTGAAAGATTGAAAATAATTTTTTAGACAGTAGAGAGTAAACCTGCTGTCATTGTAGTGTTGAGTGTGCATATTCGTCAGAAGGTATCATTACCGGAAATATTTTTAAAAATTAAGAATGACACACCGTTACAATTAATTCTGAGTGTTATTGCCGGTGTACCCCAGGGAACTATCCTAGCTCCAATCCTTTACGATATTTACACCCATGATATTCCTTGACACATTGATATCTTTTCAAAATATTCGGGATTGTAGGGTTTAGGATTATAACAGGAATCTGTTTTCGGCAGAGTGTGAAAGTAACATGAGCAGATTTTTGCTCATTCAGCCATCAATATTCTATAGAACCACATCCACTCCTTGGAAACCTGGTTCGAAAGGTGGAGACTTGGGTCTGGTCCCGTCATAAAAAATTATCATCCACTCCTTAGAAACCTGGTCCCGTAATAAAAAATTCTATTCCTAATCGTTTAGCAAAAGTTCTGTTCACTCTCAACCTTCCATTTTATACACCACGTTTAAAGCGGCAATGGCCTCACGATTTTTTGAACTTATAAAATAAATTTTCCCGTTCTTAGGAAGACATCGACAGAAAAAAGTGTGTTTTATTTAACTTTATTTTCCAAAGTACAAATTAGATATCCGTACATCTCTGGAGAAAGCAAAATATAAGTGACTCCTCTTTAACTTGATCATAACGTTCCTAAGAAATGAACAAGGGGAAAAAAGGGAATTAGGTTCCAAAAAGTTTAAAAAAACCCACACACATTATTATATTTTGATAACTAAGAGAACTATATTTACTAAAGCGATTTTCATGAAAAGTATTATTGTACATAATAAACAATGTTTTCTTCGTCATTACAACTAAGCAGCATTAAACTAGGACGCTTTCTTTTTGCCAAGATATCATCTAAACTTTCGTTAGCATTATCTTGAGTCCTTTTCGCATAAAATCTGCTACTCGTATCAAAGATTACTTGCTTTTAGCTAACAGATCTTGATTTTTAAGCTACTTTCAATGATGCAAGGATATTCTTTTAGGAAATATAACTCCAACTGGTCGGCTGAATTTGGGCTTTTTTTATGCTTTTTACGAGTAGAGTAAAATGTTTAATTTATTCGCTTTTATCTGTGCTTTTTTCTCCGTTGTTCTACGATTCCGTATTTTAGAAGAGTTGTTCTAAATTCTCGAACCGTCCTAAAATTTAAGTCATTCATAATGGCAAGGTTCGACCAATATAATAAAAATGAAAATTTTTATCAAAATCCGAAAGTTGAAAATCATATTAACACACATGTCAATAAAATTACTAAGTCAGCTCCAGCTAAATGAGTGACAGGAATAATATACGTAATCCTTGATTGTTGGAGTATTAATAAAAATATACTAAGGACAAAATAGTAAGGATAAATGATAAGTCAAATACACATATGTATTTTTTATGACAACGCATCGATTTTTTGGTGGCTCCTCGGCTACACTTCTTTGGATGTTATCGATAGTAAAAACCCTGCAAGTTAATAAATACTTTTACTCATATTATCCCGGTCGGTCTTTTCTATTTCGTTTTTTATTTTTATTTTTTTTTTCGTTACTTTACAGCATTTTCTTGAACACAATTAGGCGCCTTACATTAAAATGACTACGGAAATATGTACGTTTAATTTAATATTTTTTTCGAAATTTCTCAATTAATTTTTTATAGGTTTTTTTTTTCTTGAATTTTCTTTGAGGAATATTGCTTACAAAACATTACGATGTGTTACATCCATAGAATTACATAAATTTAAGAACAAAATTTAAGATTTCTTGTGCAATGGACACATTCCGATGCGTTACTATGAAAAGGAATAGGAAGTTGTCCTATAAGATACTCGTATGTCGTTTGCATGAGTTTGAGTGAAATATGGTCCCTTTTATAGACAAAAGGGTTACACAAGTATCCATATTCTGCATCATATAACTGCACTTGGTTTTATATGCATTTTATTCGGTTTACATTCGATAATTCAATTAAATCGAAATTTGAATAAAATTCATATACGAACTAACATAATCAAATCAATAGAATCGTAATATTAAAGTTGTAATTAAGTAAGTTAGCAGTTGGGTTTTGCATCGAAGAAATTATTATACTATATATATGGTACCAGTACTCATACTTTAAGAAATCCAAACAATTCTTATATTTAGCTATAATGGACTCGATTGAATAATATGTCCCTAGGTAGAAAGTAAAACCGAAAAATTAGCTTCTATCATATCCATCCTCTTATCACATAAGATTTCTTTTTAATAATAAATAATCATTATTTTCTTATCCACAAAAATATCACTTATCATTCCTTTTATGTCTTTTTATTTTTTTACCCACTTTTTATATGGATACAAAAGTTCTATTATTATTAATTTTTCAGTAGTATCCTCTGTCAAGAATTTATTAAAATTGATTTATTATATTTTATTCATTATCACTTATAGATGCCAGAATTAAATCTAGTGTGAAATTTAATTAGAAACTTTTCTAAGTTAATATTATTATTAACGGCAACCATTATCCTTAATAATCATAAAATTTAATGAACTGTATAGAATGTATTATAGAAAATATAACGTGTGGTCTCTGAAAGTGATAGTTTCATAAACAATTTTTAAATGGCTATACAAATTTATTATTCCACTGACAATTCTCATTGCAACATATTTAAAATTAAATTGGCCTAAATATTTATAATGGCCTAGAAACTGACTAAAAAATTGTGCATATTGTCAGTTTTTCTGTAAAAAATAATTTCATATAATATTCTTACCCCACTAACAGATGCTAATTAATATTTTTTACTGAACAATTTTTACTGAAAAATTTTACTGAAACATTTTTATTGAGCAATTTTTACTGAACAAGTTGTACTAAATAATTTTTACTGAACTCTTTATTCTGAACAACTTTTGGTCAACAATTCTTGCTGAGTAATTTTTACTGAACAATTTTTACTGAGAAATTTTTACTGAGCAGCTTTTACAGAACAATTTGTACTAAACAATTTTTACTGAACTATTTTTACTGAACAAATATTGGTGAACAATTTTTGCTGAGCAATTTTAACTGAGCAATTTTTACTGAACAATTTTACTGAACCAATTTTATTGAGCAATTTATACTGAATAAGTTTGACTGAACAATTTTTACTGAACTTTTTATACTGAACAATTTTTGGTCAACAATTCTTGCTGAGAAATTTTTACTGAACAATTTTTACTGAGCAATTTTTACTGAGCAGCTTTTACAGAACAATTTGTACTAAACAATTTTTACTGAACAATTTTACTGAAAAATTTTTATTGAGCAATTTTTACTCAACAATTTTAACTGAACAATTTTTACTGAGCAGTTTTTACAGAGCAATTTGTACTAAACAATTTTTACTGAACTATTTTTACTGAACAAGTTTTGGTGAACAAATTTTGCTAAGCAATTTTAACTGAGCAATTTTTACTGAACAATCTTACTGAACCAATTTTACGAACAATTTTTACTGAACAATTTTTACTCAACAATTTTAACTGAACAATTTTACTGAAACATTTTTATTGAGCAATTTTTACTGAACAAGTTGTACTAAATAATTTTTACTGAACTCTTTATACTGAACAATTTTTGGTTTTTACTGAATAAATTCTTACAGAAATGTTTTTACTGAACTTAACTCTGTTTACTGAGCAATTTTGGTGAACAATTTTTGCTGAGCAATTTTTACAAGTTTGACTTAACAATTTTTACTGAACAATTTTACTGAACAATTTTTAGTGGACAATTTTAACTGAACTATTTTTACTGAATAATTTTTACTGAACAATTTTTACTGAATAATTTTTACTGAATAATTTTTACTGAACAATTTTTACTGAACAATTTTAACTAAACTCTTTTTACTGAACAATTTTGGTTAACAATTTTTACTGAAGAATTTTTACGGGACAGTTTTTACAGAACAACTTTTCCTACACAGTTTTTACTGAATAATTTTTACTGAACAATTTTTACTTAATAAATTTTACTGAACAATTTTTACTGAAAAATGTTTGCTGAACAATTTTTACTGCCAGTTTTAGCTGAAAATTTTTACTGAAGAAATTTTCAATAACCGGCATTATTTTGATAAGCTATATTACAATTTTTGGTGAATAATATTTAATTAATATATTATTTAAAATCTATTATAATATTTTTAATAATATCATTGTTTAAATTTTACTGGTTCTTAAAATTTATATTCTTACCATGAGCAAATAAACTGAAAAAATCCAATTAAATAGAATGTTTTTTTGGATTTTTCTTACAAAGGTGCGCTTCAAAGAGTTAAAAGACGTCTTTGAAAGGTTAAAAATATTTAAAAATCTCTCAATCAAAACGTGATAAGCCTATAAAATTATATTCTCTATGATTTTTTTGGTACTGGAAAATTTATCAAACTTTCGATTAGCTTAGAGTTTGCAAACTCATAAAAAAATTTACACATCCAAATGGGATGCCGCAAATAATAGATAAGTTTGCCTTGGTGTTGGAGTGGGTGTAACATAGGAGGAGATTCTTAAAAGGATAATGTAATACTAACTGAGCATCTTTATCTTTGTTGGTAGAGCTTTCTTATCACGCCTAAGGTATATAAGCGCATTTAAGAAGCTGACCAGACACAAGTTTTCCTCACTTCGCTACAAGCACTCAACAAGTGTAAAGGCGCAATCGGAACTACTCTCAATTTCCAGCGAATAATTTTTCGTATTAAGAAAATAATAATTAGAATTACTTTAATTTCATTCGTTTTAAATAATAGTGTTATTGTGAATTTGAATTCTATTTTTTTATTCACATAAAAGTATATTAAACTTTTACTTTTTCAAAAAATTGAAGTGTTCAAAATGAAGTTTCATATTAATTTGTCGCTTTTTTACTCCGTAGCTCTTTTGTGTAAGTAACATTGTCACATCAAATAATAAATACTCTAATAGTACATACTTTTTTTTGTATAATATTTTATATTCTATTATGTCGTATTATTTATAGTAATCATCTAAATTATTTATCAGTTGAATAAAAATCTCCTAACATGATGATACGTTCCATTCAAGAATTCATTTTATCACAACTTTTAGTTTTTTTTTGCTTTTTATCAAAATAATTCTATAGTATTTCGCAATATTCATACATAAAAAATTTCATTTAATCTTTAGAGTATTTCGTTTTTATTATACAACAGTACTTATAGAGTATTAAATAATTTCACATTTAATCTGTCCTAGAATAATATTTATAGTTTTAATATGCTTATACAAAATATAAATATAATATAATGTTTTTATTTATTCATATTTATCAATAATAGTTATCTGTAAAATCTTCTCAAAAATAATATTTACCAAAAATTTGTCTGCACTTATTCAAAATAGTATTAAATTCTTCACAAAAATAGAAGTCGTTTTAAAATTATTTAATTATTAGAATTTTTTCTTAATAAAAAATATCTTTAGCATTGTGAAAAAAGAAACTATTTTCTACATATTATATGAAATTTTTTTATATTTTGCAAACTGATATCAAATTGAAACTTAAATAAAAAAATATACAAAAATTCGGCGGAACTATTGCCGTACTTATGTAAATAATTACTACAGTTATGCAAATATTTAGTACTGGTTAATATAAGAAAATGTATATTTTAAATACAGTGTTTATTCGAAATTCACATTTTCTTATATTTACCAATACTAAATGTTTGCATAATTATGTTAATTATACAAATTTTTAGTACTGATTAATATAAGAAAATGTGTATTTCGAATAAAATATTTACACAAAAAAATCTATTTTACAAATACTAAACTTTTATTTTTATTACAAGAGAATAAAATTCGAACACTGTGAAATTTATAATGTTTAGTTAATTTTTTTAAATTCATCTGCTTAGTTCAATAGACCAAAAATAAATAATAATAGTTATTTTTTTTTTATATTAAATTGTATATAAAAAGTAGTCTATAAAAATTGGTGATAGGATTGTGGAGCTAAATAACATGGTCCAAGTAAAATTTTCCAAACACAATTGCGACCAACGACTGCAAAAATGCGGCCCACTATTTTTAAAACCTTCCCCTTCGTATGTCTTTTGATTGGAAATAGTCAACAATGAGCACGAATTAGTGATCTCTAATATTGCATAAACTTTACCATTATTATATTATAATTTTGCTAGTATGCATTAAATGTTTTTTTCAAATAGTAACTATGATACTTCTTGCAGGAATCGATACTTTCTATTTTTTATAATAATATATTGAACTGATATTAATTGAAATAATTAATTTATAATTCGGTAATATGTATTTTTAACATATTTTCATATATTAAAGGACGTTCCATATGGTAGCATTGTTGAAATTTAAATCAAAATCTATTTATTCAAAGATAAATGCATACGTAAATGTTAAATAAACATCAAAATTAAATTAAGCAAAATACTTAAATAATAAACAGATAGGATAGCATTATTTACTCGTCGCAATTGTGTTTTTTTTTATTGTTTTTTTTTTTGAATTGGCGAATTTCCATAAATATTTCAGTTTAAATTAGTTTCCGCAAGTTGCAATTATGTTCGGGGCATACAGTTTGAAACTCTTTCGTTTCTTACTACTCGTTATATACTTATTCTTAATTTTCTACTATTTTAATTTTTATATAATATTTAACTCAATTATTTTTTTATTATTTGTAAAAAGTTCAACTATAAAATTTTATTTATTTTTGCGTAATTTATTTAGGTTGTTTAATGTGGCTAGCAAGCTCCAGTGCAATGTCATGTGATTCTTGTGGTAGGGAATGTACAAGTTCATGTGGAACAAGACACTTCAGGTATAATTACTATATCAGATTAAAAATGAAAGCTCTAGATTAGAATTAAAATTACAAAAAAAAAAATTAATTTAATTTCAGGACCTGTTGCTTTAACTACCTCAGAAAAAGATCGGTTAGTAGTGAAGTGATGTCCGACGATGGTATCTATGTATCTCCCGATGCCAGCAAATTACCGAATTGGGTGAGGGATGCCCCAGATATGGAGAATGTTATTCGTCATGCAATTACTATGGAAAAAATTGCCAATTCACGAAAAAAGCATCTTAATGATAACTTTGCCGATTATCCTTGAATTCACTACTACTAATCTATCCAATTGTAAAAGCTTGACAACTGTACTCACGGAGAACAGGACAAAAAATTACTGGAAACCATAATAAAAATAAAACTTTCTATTTACTATTAAAACATAATTTTTCTAACAAGTATTTTTAGTTTTGTTTTTTTTTTTTTGAAATATTTCAAGGGCTGGACTAAAATTTTTCAAAAATAAAAAAATATTTAAATAAAAATGTTTGTTAAAAGAATATTGTATGCATATGTATGTATGTATGTACATAAAATATAATAAATTAAAATAAATTACAAGAAAATGCATATAATTTAGCTGAAAATTTTATTCAATTTATTTTATAATTATTGATTTAAATTTTATTGGTATATTTTTGGGTTTTTTTTTGTGGCTTTGCTTAAATAAATGTTCTCACGAATGAACATTGTTTTACTTGAGGGAGATTTATTTCATTTATTCCTTAGCCTTAGAGCAAATATACTAACAATAAATATGGAGAGAAAAAAATACAAAAAATGGAAAACTCTTAAATACAAATAAATTAATATAATCCGAAAAATATTTATTAACTTGATGAATGTCAATTTAATATCTTCCCATTCGAAGATGCTCCCCTCTACTGTGTATTAAAAGATATTGGAAATCTGTTTTGCTCATCAATTTTTCCATTCTTCGTGCCATAAATCTCGCGACTAGCCTCTTGGATAGCCTCCCAGATTTTTGCTTGAGACATTATTTGACGCATCAAATCCTCGACAGCAGGCTCAGAATTTAGATCAATCAAATCACCCAGTGTGTCATCCATAACCGTTTCCGGTTGGCCAACATCCATATCTCGTTGCATTGATCCAGATCGTTTTCGACCACAGCCTAAATAAAATATGTGTAATTTCTATGAAATGTTTGTCTTTAATCTTAACTCTTATTTTTATATCTCAAATGATATTAAATATATTTTTAATTTTCTAATTTAATTAATTTTACTTTATTTAGCGGATTAAATTTTTTCTTAAGTTTTTACTATTGTTTTAATACAATATAATAATGAAAAAAAAAACAATTTAAACTACTCATAAATTTATAAGAAATAATAAAAAAATATTTAATTCTTACCAGTGAATGCATTACAAAATGGTCGTTTTTGTGGTTCCTTTTGCGAGTGTCGATTTGAATCCATTCCCTATGATAATAGAAATAATGAAAGGTGTATTTAAAAATTATTTTCTTTTTGGCTAATTTACCCGTGGATTAATTAGTCCAGCCTCAACTGCAACAAGCGCTAGTATAGATAATGTTACAGTAAAATAGAAAGCCGTCCGTATAAATACCATTTTCCTTATTAGCGTAGTTGTTTTTCTTAAGTAATTAGATAACAATAATAATAATAAAAGTGGTAAAATCTTTTTGGTGGTATCAAATAAAATTAAACGGGTTAAATCCATCCTTTAGAATATATCGGAACCTCAATTCTCACAGTATGTAAATACGTACAGAAGTAACCACTTAAATAAACTCAATGGGATGTCGAAGTAAATATGGGTCAATGAGTAATTAACTATGATGGGGTATTCCCAAAACTGATTGTTAAGATATTATTTTATTCTTTAAATATAAATCAATATTTTAAATTTTCTAATATATAACTGCCGAACTATTATAAGTGCATTAAAATTCATAATATATGCTAAAATTTATATTAAAAATGAGGAAAAAGTTACGAATAATTTGCTTTATTTCTAATACTATAAATCAAATATAATTCATTAATATTCAACATTAAGTTTTTCATTCTGTTAAAAAGATATTTCGTATTTAGAATAATTTTAAATATGCAAAACTGCATATGTTCTGTAAATTAAATCATACATTTGAATAATGACATTAGCTTAAACCTTACAACAGCAACTTGGAATTTTAACAAAATCATTGGTTTTTAATTTGTAAAGAGTACACTCCTCTCAATTAATGTAATCACGTGTACTCGGATCTATGCAAAAATACGTTTCTTAAAAACACATACATAGTTAAAAACATTTTTCTAACATTCAATTTAAAAAAAAAATCAAGAAGAATTTGAATAATCATTATTTTTTAAATTATTGCTCATTTAATAAAAATTTCAAATTTGTTCTTTAGTGAAATAAATCTCAAGGGATTTAAAGAAAATTTATTTTCTTTTTAATGTATTTTTTATTAAAAAAAAAAGTATCATATTTACTAAAAAAATCTACAATATTATTTTTGGCTCATTAGCTAATCAATTTTCGTAAGAAAATAAAAATTATTTGAAAACATTAAAAAAAACTATTTGTAAAGCTGAAACCTTTTTTTTATATATATTAATCTTAAATTAATCAACAACAAAAAACAAGTTTAACTAAAATCACACGAAAGATTTACTAAAAAAATTATAAAACTATCAGACATTTAAAAATTTATTGTCTTCATGATATATATTTTTTATAGTAACTGGAAATAATAATATTGGTTTTTTTTTCAAATATACATTAATTATTAAATAGATTTTGGATAAAACAATTTTTGGAATTGAAAAAAAAACTTCACAAACGAAATTAAACTAGTACGATTAATATTCGAGAATATATGTTTTTGTTTTTTTTTTTTTGGTTGACACGAATTAAATGTTTTCTATAAGTTTTTCTCATAACACAATTTAAAAAACTTAATTAAGTACCTTTTATTTTATAATAAATAAATTATATGAATGTTTTTTAGTTTTAAGTAGCGAAGAATGTTTTTGCGATTTCCAAGAGCAACTAAGGATAAACTTTTCTGGTTGATTTCCTTTTATAGGCGTTACTTTTGTAGCACAAGACGTGAAACGTGAACGGAGGGAACCCATTGACCCCCTATGGATTAAACAACATTGGAGCAACTTCTTTTTTCCATCAGAACATTGTTGCACAACTCGTCCTTTACGGAACCAATCATTATAATTCAGCCTTTTTGTGGTAATTTCAACCTACTAACTTCAATGGACATTGTCAATGCCCCCCAACATGCTCGAACATAATCAAAATTCTTATATCGATGAACTGAGTTGTTCTCTAAGTGCCCTTAACACTCGTTTCTGTTCAATTGTACAAAACGAAAAGTGAAACTGATTGAATTTTGCGTTTTTGCTAATCGCATTTTTATGACACATTTTTAATTTGCCATATCATGATGACCACAAATATTATTCAGAGATCTCATATTTCTTTCATACGCGTTATCTTTTGTATTTTATGCTGCTTACTCTAAATACGACAAAAAAAAAATATTTTAAGAATTAACAATAATTAGCGTAGAATTTTTATTTTTCGTAAATAGTTAATAGAAAAATTGAGAAAGATTTCATGCTGGTAGAACCATCTGCCTACGCAAAGTCTGATATTTTAATTAACATTGAAATTTCTTATTTGGAAAAAATTAGATTTGAAAGTCGTAAAATTTTTGTTCTCGCAGAATAACAAAAAAAATTATTCATTGATTTTTTTTTGTAATGTAAGCCAATAGCAGTTTGGTGTAATGTAATAAATAATTATTAATATTTTTAAATAAATTAATTTCATTTCTGACCTACATCTAGTATTATAAGATATTTCAAGTACATATAATACCATATATGATATATTCAGATATTTAATAAGTGCGAGTACACGTTTAAGGATATTAGCTCATTCTGTAAGTTTATAAATTAAATAATACAATATCAAAATTTTTTATTATCTGAGTGAATTTTTATATTTATTTTATTTTATTAATCATAATTACGGTCAATAGTAGAAATAAAATCAAATCAAAACTTTAAATTAAATTTATATGGTGGGTTTCACATTTAAGAATAAAAATGCGTTAATTTGAAACTAAAATGTAAACACAATATTTATGTGGATGTTCTAATAAAAAGAAATTTAAACAAGTAATTTTCATATAATTCTATATGGAATTTTTAAAAAATATATAATTAATTTGAGGTAGCTTATGAATTAAATGAAAATTAATCAATTTCTGTATTAAATAATGATATAAGATATATAATTATCTTAATTCGGTTATTTTGAATATTTTTTCAGTCGATAAATATTCAGAATTAATACTACATACAAAATAAGTGAGTAATATTTTTTTTGTATAAGATTGAAAAAGTAGATATACACATATTTCAAGACCAGAAACTTTTTTTTTAAATTTAATATTAGAGAATTTCATATATTAAATTCTTAACGTATTGAATTAACTTTGAAAAATAACGGTTAATTTATCAAATTGATCGAGAAAATCTATAAGAATTTAGGCATTTTCTGTTTTTATTTCCTTTTATTTACATATGCATATTTAATAATTCTTGGCATACATTTTCTTGGCATACAACTTAAATAAGAATTTATTAAATTTCATAATAGTAATAATTTTAGCGCGCAAAAAAAATTGAACTGCCTATAGATGTTAAGTTAGCCGCATATGACTGACACTGATTTGCAAATGAACATTAAACAGCTAGAGTTCAGTGTTGATTATATGGTTGTCATTTGTCAAAAGTTGTAAAGTAAGGCAGGAAGCTAATTTTTTAGTCCAAGTTCATTATAAATTTTTTATTTTATTAATAAATCAATCTGGGCAGATGTGTAACTCATACCAACTCATGCTAAAAAATATTCGTTCATTAACTAATTATTAGCGGAAAAACGTAGAATACGTGTTCGTCGAAATCTTCTTGGCTCACAATCATTGTGTGGGAATGATTCTCGAATGAAAGAGAAAAAAGAACAACAGAAAAATTTGCATTTCGTGCCCCGATGATCTCATATGACAATACTGTGGTAATATTCTGTCAAAACGGATTGGAATCGCGATTGTTTTTGGCTATTGGCTCTGCACAAGCCTTAAACAATCAGTAAACGCGAATCGATTTGCAATGGTGCTTAATTTCGATGGGCTTATAGTTCGAAGAAGTTATGTTACGTTAAAATATGCAAACAAAGCAAGTTTTTGTACAAAATAAATTTCTTTAAGAATTTTGTGCAAAATAAAAATATTGCAAGTGTTGCCCAGTTGTGATTTGTTCATTGCCTTCTTAAAATTAGCAATATCGACATCCGTTTCGTTGATTTTCGCAGCTAATTTTAACATCAGTTTAATTACAACAAAATCTAAAAGAAAATATATATATATATAAGGTGGCACAAAATTTACAAAAAAGATAAAGAAAACAAATTTTTAAAAAAAATAATTTGGAACCCAGAAGGATATAAATGACAAGCCCAGAATTTTATGAGTTTTTATGTAAAATTCAATAATTGATGAAATTGGTTTTCCTTAGAATATCATTATTACAAGAATGAAGAAACAAATCCATAAATTTATAATTGCTGCTGAAAACTTATCAAGGTAATTGAATGATTTAATATCTTTTGATAAGCTACGAATTCCCAGATATTGATAAGGGCGAGGTGACAGTTCGCGTTTTTGTATTGAAATTCAATTGAAAGCAAAAACCCTCAAAATATCTTATACTAAACGATAAAATATAGAAAATTCTCTTTAAAATTCAACAATTACTTTATCGAATAATTAAGGCAGGGCGTTGTTTTTGATATATATGTTTAATCTAAAGGTCTATAAATAGTAGTTCTTCCTTTCAAATAAACAAAATAAAAAATAGAAAAAAATTGTTCAATATTATTTGTTATCAACATTTTGATTAATCAGTAATTGTTTGCTATCTGATATTTTTGCAATTGTTATTTTATCAATATCGCCCCAAATTTTACAAAAACAAAGGATTTTTTATTTATTATTAAAGAAAATTCTTTTTAAATAATAAAAAAATTAATAATGATTATATATTTGATGTAAATTACGAAAAAAAAATTTTTTTAGTCGAAGCAATAAAAACGACAGCAAAAATGATGAAATTATCAATGCTGAAAAGCGAGTAGATAAATACAAGGAGGTATTGGAGAAAATCCATAAGAAATTCGTTGTATCCGCAGGTTCGGAACAAGATAAAGAAAAAAGAATTAAGAAAACGCATGAGTATAGACTATCACAAGCGCTAGATGAATCGTATAAAGTGTTACCGGAAGAAGATTTAATTCTACGTAAAGTTCTTAAAAAATGTGGTAATTATTATTTATTTTTTCTTTATTAAACTAAATTTATTCAAAACTAGCAAAGCCGTTTGAAAATTCTTCAAAATAATATATATAAAAAAAGAATTTTAAATATTATTGCTACTATTTTTTGTAGGTGATGTTCAAAAGAAAATTGCAAATTACACTGTCGAATATGACCTTCAAATTGAAAACGATGTTACCAAACGATTAAAAGGGATTCTCGATACAGATATTCAACAAATCACAGCCCAAAAACGAACGTTTACCAGAAATGTTCAGGAATATAACTCAGTGAAACGAATGCATGAAGTTTGTTAATTTATTGCTGATATATTTTCTTTATTTTTAATATGTAATTTTGTAGAGTGCTCAACGTGCCAATGAAAATCAACAAAAAGTAAATAATTTAAGAACTGAACAGGAAGAATTAGAAGTGAAGTTAGAGAAAGAGCGCGACATATTGGTAGCTGAAATGTTTGCTTTAATTTCAAAGGATGAAGATATCGCATATTGTGTGCGAGATTATGTCGCCTTACAAAAGTCATACTATGAGCGAGCTCTAAGAGACGTGGATTTATTTCTCCATGACATCAACGAAATTGTAGAAAATTGTGATAAGAAACGAATATTCGGTATACATTTATGCAAACATTTGCGATCCACAAATAGGACAATATCGAAAGTAATAGAACTCTGTGTGTGCTGTCTTATTGAAAAGGGCCTTCAAGAAGAGGGGCTTCTTCGAGTAGGTTGCGGTAAGTTGAGCTGTGTTTTTTTTTCGCAAATATTAAAGTATTATTTATAGCTAGTATTATAAATTATATTCAATGAACTCCAAATATAGTAACAGAAAATAGACTAAATATTCTCTGCAAACTAATTGGATGTGAAATTGCAAATTCACAGAGAAAATCATAATATTATTTTTAATATTCCTGAGTGCCAAAAAAAACATTGTCAAAATAACTTATTATTTTTTGTGTTTATTTTTAGCAACAACAAAATTGAAACGCATGAAAAATGCGTTAGACGCGCAATGTATAACCACACCATTACCAGCTGAATATCAAGATATTCACGTTATAGCTGGTCTGTTGAAACTTTATTTACGTGAGCTTCCCGAACCGTTACTCACCTATAAATTATATGATGATTTTTTGAAAGCAGTACAACAACCAACTGAAAATGAGCGAAAATCTAGTATTTTAAATACATTGCAACAATTGCCCCAAGAAAATTATGTTAACTTAAAATATTTGATGCGTTTTCTTTGGCATATTTATCAGAATCAAGAATATAATAAAATGTCATCACAAAATATAGCTATTGTCATGGCACCAAATATTTTGTGGCCACAAAACGATTCCAATCAGGTCGACTATATTGGACAAGTGAGCAGTACAACAGCAGTAAATGCTATTGTTGAACTGCTAGTAAGTGAATGGAGCTTTTTTTTCGATGGAGATGTTGATTTCTACATAACAATCGCACCAGATAAATTATTTATCGATAATGGCTGCATACAGGCGAGTGGAATATCCACTGAAAGAGATGGTAGCCTGATAATGGTGGACACAGTTAGCCAGCAATTTGTACCGCATAAAACGCACTCAAGAAGCAGTAGTCATGATACTAGTCGTATTCTTTTAGGTTCTATGGATCATTCAATAATGACAAGAAGTCAGTCGAATGACTCTCTATCCGACAATTCAAGTCCCACACATCCGGGGAGTCCAAAATTACAGCCGCGAAAAAAGCACAATAAACCGTCGGCGCCAACACCGCCGCACAAGGCACATCCACCTTTAATCGGCTCTTTAGTGGCAGGAAACGTTGGTGTAGGTGAAAAGGATGAAATTAGCAAGAAACTTTCAGAACAAACCAAAACAATGGAGTTAAACTCTCTAAATACAACTTTAGAACAAGTGCCAACAGCGGTTGTCACCCCCTCATCCGTGAACGTCATGTCATCAGTATCGCAAAAATGCGATAATTTTTCACAAACGCCACCACTTATTGTAAGTTCAAATATGATTGCAAGACCTGACAAACCGCCGCGACCAGCGCCTGTTGAGTGCCACACACTAAATCGTAGCACATTAAAGAATCGGTCAGCCGAAAAGTTGTCGTCAAGTCATAGACCGGTGGCGCTACCGCGTACAATTCTAAATGTGGCCAAAAGCACAGAGAATCTCTCAACTCAGTGTGATGATTCGGTGCAAATGCGCTGGGATGGTCGAGAAAAACCCGCCATACCTGAACGACCAATAACGCTGGCGCGACCCACAAGCTTCCGAAACGATTCAAACAACTATTTCGATACGAGTAACATCATTCCAGAAAACAACGGTGGTGCTTCTATTAAAAAGGCATCCAGTTTCCGATATAGTAATCCAGGGCATACGGCATCGACAAAAAACGGCAACAATAATGGAACCATAAACAATAATAACACAAACCAGAATACCAATGGTAACGGAAATGGTCAAGTGACGGTAAATAATCACCGAACAACGCTAGAACGCGCACAATTCTACAGTGTCGATAAAAAACAAGTGTCCATAATAGATGTACCGCCGTCAGAAGACTCGTCGACACAAACTTTGAATACAGTAAATGCTCCAACGGTCGCTGCCATTACTGTCGCACCCACATATAGTGCGACACCAACTATGAGCGAATCTACGACCCTCATGACTAGTAGTGTTTTATCTTCATCACAGGAACTCTTATCTGGCGAATTTAATTATGGCCAAAGCGGCGGACAAGTACCTCCTTCACCGAGAGGTTTTGATCCAAAAATCAAGAGGCCACAGGTACCTGCTCCACCTCCGCCATCACAACGCAAAACCGACGGTAACCTAGCCGACACGACTCATTTATAAGGCATGCAAGTTAGAGGTGTTCTTGTTATTATTATTATAGTTGTTTCGGTTTATTTTATTTGATTCTGTTTTGTCGTTTCGCAATGTTATTCACAATGTTGCCATCTTGTGCTATTTATCTGCATCTGTTTATAGATAATTTTAAATCTATAAATATTATATTTACACATTTGTGTTTCGATTAATTTTAAAAATCAGAACCGATAATTTATTTAACTATTTCTAAAATAACAAAACGAAAAAAATTAAATCAAAATTGTAAAAAAAAATAAGATAACGGTGGACTGAAATAAAATGTAAAGAAGTTCATTCATGTATGCTGATTTTCCTTTGGGAAGCAAATTATTAGAGAAGAATCCGAATTTGTTAAACGTTTTTATTAATTTTTAGTACTAAAAATGAATATTTCCATATTTTTTTTAATTTTAAATTGCAACTTTACGATTTTAATCATAATTAAAAAATTTTGCGCTTATTATTTATTAATTAAATTAAATAAATGATTAATAAATTTTAAAAGAAGAAAAAACGAAGCAATTTACACGCAAACGTTGCTATTTATACTACTTGTTTGATAAAACAAAACAAAACAAAATATAAATAAAAATATGAAAAGTATCAAATAATCAATAGCAAAGTTTTTACTCATTCGTCATATATTTACATACATACCTACATAAATACATATACACATATAACGTATGAAAGTTTATAACATGAATAAAAAATTTCTTTTCCAATTATATTATTAATATGCATAAATAAAATAAATTTTAACATAATTTATAACCGATTATAATCGATCGCTATTAGAATTGTATGTTTAACCATTTGGTCTTTGTTTATGGTACTATTTAGCTTGGCTTTATTGAAAATAGCAAGAACAAATCAACATGATCCAAATCGTATCATTAGAAAATTGGCTAAGATAATCGATTCGGAAAAAAAAGAATGCTTACATTTTTTAATAAAGCGATATATTTTTGTAATAATAATTGATTTTGGACGACAAAATCTTTTATTAAATTTCTTTATAAAGTCTGTTTATTTTTTTCTTTTCACTTTTTCTTATTGTAATAAAATAATAATATGCATTTTTTTTATTATAAATAATATTTTATTATTTTTTTTTAATATCAAAAACTACACAAAATATATTGTACTTCATATTTTATTTATCGATTATTCATGTGATATTTTTTGAATGTTCAATAATAAAGAAAATCTTTTCTCATGATTTAGTTTTTGGACTCATTTTATGTTCTGTTTTTTTTTATATATCATTTTTGTACTTTATTATTATTGGGGGCGGGGGAAACCGAAAGTAGCAGTAGTGCAATGAGCTTTTGTATTTTAGACCAATATATGCTGTATTAACGAGATAATAATTAAAGCAGAAATTATGATAACCTTTTTTATTGCCACCTATATATACTAGTACCAATTTTTGACTGATTTACCTAATAACGCGAATTTCAACTCAGTATTGTGCTTACTAAAAATTATTTCCCAAAAAATGATGTTTTCAAAATCTTTAATACTACATAAATAAACAACATGTAAATTAATTTTATTTATCCTGTTTGTACAGTCTTTAATTGATTCACTGAAATAACAACGAATTATTAAAAATTTACTTTGAAAACAGGTCAGTTCATATACATATTAGCACTCTCTGAAAATTTATTATTAGTATGCACGTTTACGTGTTTTTTGTTTTAAATCAAACATTATTTATTTTAATAAATATTGAAAATTTATTGATTAATATCCAATTAAATAAATCGGAAGTTGAAAAAGAATTTTTCTAACGAACTGAAATTTTTCAACACTACCGCCAACCAAATAATTTGAAAAAACTCACCGATCACAACGCTGTTAAAATACGAGTTGTCAATTAAGTAAAACTACTTTGACATTATCAAAAAGCTGAACAAGTCAAAAGTAGTGTCAAGAAGGCTGCCGCATAATATTCATATTCTGCGCGAAGTTATCTAAATTTATTTGCGATGGGTTTTGGTGATTATCCTGTAGAATATAATCCGAAAGTGCATGGTCCTTTTGACCCAGCCAGATATTATGGAAAACGTAAGATTTATTCTTTAAAACCGATTATTATACCTTTCTATAATTAATAACCATTACCATTACATAATGCAATAGCAGAAAAAAAATTTTTTTTGGTTAAGTGTGAAATTTTCTTTTTATTTTAAATTAGCGGATACACCATTTGGACAAGTGAAAATATCCGAGTTGGGAGCCTGGTTCGGACGTCGCGATAAGAATCCTCGCGCTCTTACCGGACTTTTCAGCCGTGCATGGTGGCGCTGGCAACACAAGTACGTTCAGCCTAAACGTGCTGGGATCGCTCCATTTTTCCACATTGTTTTTGGATCTATGATTTTCTTTTATGCTATTAATTATGGAAAGATGCGACACCATAGAAACTACAAGTATCATTAAATAAATCGATAAATTACTACAACCGCTAACAAACGTCATAAATGCTGAAGATTCTATTAGAAAAATCCAAATCTTCACCATAAGATGTATTTTAGTTTGAAATATGTTCAATAAAACTCACGAAACTTATGAAAAGTGTTAAAAATTTCCTTTATTCATATTTAATTGATATTATTTAAGAAGTATAGTTTTTATATCATCCATATCTTCTTTGTTTGAACAATTATTGTAAGTTTCTTCCATTACATTGTTCAGAAATATCGGATATTGTTTTCCAAAATGTATAATTGCATCTATAAACGAAAAAACTAATATATTTGTATAATTATAAATGTATACCATATATACTTTTGATATGTGAAACTAATTTCAATTCTGGCCCATCTAGATGCAAAAGGAGCATAGATAGAGCATGTTTTACAAAATTTTCCCATACACTCTGATCTTGATTTTCTAATTGCTCTAATTGAAGACATACTAGTGCTCTAGCCGCGCATTCGCGAACTTCAGCACTAGGATCGTCTAGACGTTGTAATACAGCTAGAAAGGTATATAAATAATGCAAATAATCATTAAAAGAAAAACAGCAACTTATTTACCGTACGCCAAAGGTTGTATATGACTAATTTTCAAAGCAGGAAAACCGAACAAACATTTTAATGCATACAATCGTATGGCTACAGTATTATCATCAAACAGTCCCTGGAAATGTTCTACAATATTTCCAAATATAATGGGAGCCTGCAAAGTAATATTGTTTGAATAAAATTCAAGTTCATATTCAAAAAAGTGTATACTTCTTCTGGGAAGCCTTGTGCAAGAGAACACAGTGCTGCTGTTGCTAATGCCCTCATAGACTCCGCGCAAGCACCCGGTTTCCATTTCAAATGTGGTATTATAATATCATTAACGAAATCACTGAGAAGCAGTTGTTTTTTATCGAAACTAGTTTTAAATATTCTATTTGAATTTAATAGTGCAACGGAGATACCAGTCAACACTTTTATTTTACCGTCTGGTAGAGCATGTTCCCAAACAGTTAAAATGCACTTCTTCAGATCTTCCAAATAAACTTCTTGAAGACCACAAATGCAAATTATACCATATAGAAGCAAAATTGGTTCAGAATCCTGTCCGATTTCCGCATCAAGACAGTCGAAACTATTCAAAACCGAACTCATGTGTTTCAAATTGAAATCGTTAATTGTGCAATTTTCATGATCGGCTAATTTTTTTAGTATATTTAGACTTTTTTCATGTATATTTTTATCAGGGTAATCATACGATAGGGCAGCAATCTTTATAATTATCTGGTAAAACAACTCTTCGATGTTAGCTTCGTTGGATTCTTCGGAAATACTCAAATTACCCATTGCACTTATGATTTCTGTATTAGATTTGATATATTCATCAACCAACACTGATGATAATTTCAGTAAATATTCTTGAAAATCAGGCTATAATTACGTAATATTTTGCAAATTTTATTTTCGTTTGGAGTTAATTTTTTTTGTTAATTATAACTTACTTTTAAACTATGGCAGAACTGTTTTTGAGCTATTGTATAAGCAACTCGTTGTATATCTGGAGAGGATAGATTATTTGCATTCCAAGAAGTGTATATTGTAACGAAACATTTCAAATAACCGATTTTTGGATTTTTGTTAAGCTCTTCAAGTGCAAACTCGAACCAACTTCCATAATCTACCAAAATTCCGATAAGTTCAGCTACAGATAAAGCCTAAACAAATACCGCAGATTAAACAGAAAAGACTACATCAAAATTCTACACTAAATGTATACCTTGCGAGCTACAATTTTTTCTGTATCTGCACATGCCTTCGATAGTACAGGAAATATTTCATTAAACATTGGACTTATATCGTTTTCCGCATGAAGTACAACTTGCCACAACAATTTTAAGGAATGAAGTCTAACTTCTTCTTTCCAGTCAGTTATTTCACGGAGAATCAACTTCACCATGCGTAAACCTCGTTTCATTATAAACCGACAACCTAGTGTAGGTCTATTAACATTTTCCGGATAATAGTTGGGTTTATCATCAATCAATTCAAATTTGTTGATTTCTTCTTCATTTTCATCATAAAATTGTTTACCGCATTTCATCCAAATTTTACCAATATCATGTCGAATTTCTGGAGACTCATCATTCAAACTGAAAAAAATTATTTTAAAACTTTTAAATAGAATCTTTCTAATGTGATACTACAATACTTTACCAACACAGAACTAATGGCAAAATACGATCGAAGAATGAATATCGATCCCTTAGCTCAAGTAGCATCCTACAACCGACTATACCACACTGTTTACGAACTAATGGTGCTGTATCCATTAATAGTGGTGAAATTTCCGTTATGATTCGAATAATGCACTCGGAATTCGATGTAATATGTAATACAACAAATCCTAACGCATCAATTGCACTTATTCTATTCGACGAATGCTTATGATTTAAGATATTAACTAAAGGATTAACAACGGCTTCTGCACGATAATGGAATGAAGGAGTAGCTGTCGATAGTATATTCACGCATATACATGCTTCTTTCTGGGCTGCCGGATAGCTGTCTTTAAGTTCCTTTATTAAAATATCAACAATTTCATTATATGATTGAAGCAAGAGATCACCGCCAATTTCACTGAAATGAAACTTCTCAATTAAATAGTGAAGCTGATTCAAGAGCAATAATCGAATTTCTTCACTAGGTTCTAGTTGCTCTTTTTGACCAATTCTGCTTGCCAATGTTGTGACGACCTGTTGCAAATAGTAATCATTCTTTGGTAATCTTTCCAAGAAACTGGACACCACCGTACAGCACAATTCTCTAACGCTTTCATATTTATCTGAATAACATTTTAAAATATACAGATATGTTTGATCATATATCGAGATCGCATCAACAGCGTCGTCTTCGGATAGTTTTAACAAAATCTTCAATGCACTTTGTCGTATCTGTCTATCCAGACTCTGTAAATCACAACATAATTTATCAACAGTTGCATTCATTTTTAATTTCGCACAATTTAATGGAATTCACACAAAACTAATAATGAAATGGATTCGAATTATATTGACGAAATATTACTTGCAACCATAGTAACTTCAATGCATATTGCTCATATAGCAAAAGTGTTTTTGAGGTTAAGTGCATTTGTGTTCTTTTAATTTACAGTACTTTAGAATACTTCATGATTTAATCGTACAATTGTAAGGTATTTTATATGAATATTTAGGATATATTTCCTAATAAAATATTAAATTGATTATATTTTAAATGAAATCAATTTTTCTTTTAAAACAAAATCAATAGTTATCGTGTAACCAGGGCTTTAGTAATAAACATAAGAATATTCTATGCGTTTTTTACGTTCAGATTCGTAGCTACCACCTTTCATAAAATTACATTATTTTTTGCAAACGATTCAGTTATTTCGAATCAAATAAAATATTTTACTAAAAATATTGTGAACATTTTTTTTAAAGATAAAAATTAATTATTATATACAAAAAAAAATCAATAAAAACCTTAGATTAAAGAATATTTTAAATTATCTTCTAAAATCTAAGATAAAAACATTGATTGGATTCTCAAGTACCAATTGTCAAAAAGTACAATGTTGATGTAGTCCGTCTAGTTTTTTTTTGCTAAAACAATATAATTTTGTAGAATAGGTATTTTGAGGAAGAATATATTTTGTCCCAAAACTTTCAGTGTTCTTGTTTGTTAGTGAATATGTTTGAGATCATGTACGATTCGCAATCAAACAAAGATGACGATAGTAATTTTAAAGGTCCGGGCAAAACAGAATTACCCGAAACAACTGAACGTTTATTGAATTCGTGCCGACTATGTCTCAGCCAAAACGAGGATGTTCCGATTTTCGATAAATGCCACAACACTTTAAAGTACGCTGAAATAGCACTTACACTTGCCAATATTACAATAACTCCAAGCGATAATTTACCACAAAATATATGCTTGGAGTGTTCGTCGAAGTTGGTGCTTTTCTACAAATTTAAACAAAAATGTGAATTGTCTCATTGTACGCTGACTGCTTTAATAGGAAATAATGTAGATAAATTAAAACCAGATGAGCTCAAAAATAAAGTAAATCTTGCAAATGATAAGATCACGATTATTTGCGGGGATAGAGCAGAAAATAATGATAATCTAATAAATTTCAATACGAATGGAAAGGAATCGAGCCCAGAATCGTCGAATTTACTTCATCTCAATATTGATGGAAGTTATATTCAGGAACGTGAGCAATTATTTTCTTGTAATGTAGGTGATGCTGTTATTTTTGAGAACTCGAACGAAAGTATAATGATGGTCGATTCAAATAGCATACGAGACAAACTCAAAGCGAAAGATAAAGGAATTCATCAATGCCAGCATTGTGGCAAAACATTTTTAAGGAAGTCAACACTAATCCAACACTTCAATACGCACGCAGAGAAAAAATTCTCTTGTGAAATATGCAATAAACGATTTACAAGAAAAAATCATGTCGCTGTACATATGAGAGGTCATAACAATGAACGACCGTATATTTGCGATATTTGCAGTCGTGGATTCACAAAATCCAGTGACTTGATACGACACAAAAAGGTTCATGACGATAGGAAGGATTTCACCTGCGCTGTGTGTGGTAAGATGTTCAAGCGTTCATCAGATGTTAGCAGCCACATGAACTCCCACACCGGAAATCGGCCTTATCATTGCAAGCATTGCGATAAGGCATACACATCACACAGTAGCATGATGAAACACTGCCGCAAATACGGCCACATTTAGAACCACAAATTTTCGGGAATCTATGAAACAATATCCCCAAATCGATTATAAATCTTTTTTTAGTGCGACTATTTGTTAAGGTTAAATGTTGTGGTACGTACAAGCGCACAAAGCTGACTCCCCATTCTGGTGGTTAATATTGATTGATATCATAACAATTTAAAAACAACAGTACACCTAATTAGATTATATGATTTCTGGTATGTTTTTATGGAAGCCATGCAAAATTACTTGAGAAAAATGGTCAGCTAGACTCCCGCAAAGAACAGTGTTCAATTTTTTCAAGAAACGTTTTATTCCAATATGGAAAAAGGTAAGAAATAAAATAATTTTTTAAAATACAAATCAAATTCAATTGTTTTTGTAATTTTCATAAGCAATTTCAAATCATTTAACTAAGCATAGTGCGATAGTGTCTTTTTGAATAGAAAACATAATTTTTGTTAATTTTGAGCATACTTTAAAAAAATTTCGCTTGTTCAGTATATTAAATGAGAATATTTGTTTATTTCAAAGAATATTTTAATGTTAGAAAACTATGCAATATTTTGTTAAAATGAAAAAATTTAGTGAGTTAGGATATTTTTTAAAGATCCAATTCAGGGAACTGGTACTGTTAAATGTGGGGGCTATCGTTATGAAGATGGTACTCGATACATTGGTGATTGGAATCATAAAGGACAAAAACACGGCATGGGTCACTTGATGTTGCCCGATAGTACACGGTACGATGGTTCTTTTGCGAACGGCGTTTGTTCGGGACTTGGCTGCATGTGGTTCCCGGATGGTGCAAAGTATACAGATAGTATTTTATTACAATCATATAATATTGTAATTTTTGTTTTATAATCAATTGTTTTTAGATATGAAGGCGAATTTATGCAAGGTTGGTTCCATGGTCATGGGATATTTTGGCGAGCTGACGGCATGAAGTATGAAGGAGAATTTCGTGGCGGACGTATTTGGGGCCTCGGTCTAATCACATTCCATGATTTCAGCCATGGATTTCCTAGGAACGAGGGATTCTTTCAAGATTGCCGTTTGATCCGAAAGAGACGTTGTCCCGATGTTGTACAGAGAGCGCAGAAAGTCGCACTTATGGCCAGAGCGCAATGTAATAATCCATACTAGTAAAATTTACCGTTGCAATAAAACAAATCATCAAAAATAAAAAGCATTTTTTTCTGTATGTACAAGGATTTGCAACTAAATTTCATATTCTATATAATTAATTCATACAGAATTTTATAATATATCCTAAAGATTATAATTGTACGTTTGTTATTATTATTCACTGAAATTGTTACCGTCCAACAAGAACCACGCGTTTCTTGTTTTAACAGCTGCATTTCGTACTAAACGCTTTTTGTCATCTAGAGCAGGTATTAAACCGAATGAAACATCCAACTTATATGGCTGCGTTACATAAATTGGATATGTACAAATAATAGCCAAGCATTCGATTGAAAGAATTCGTATTTGCTAAAAAGACAATAAAAAACAATGTTGCTATTTTGATTTCGTTTACAAAAAATGGAAGTTAATTCAATTAGAATTACCATCGATTTACGATATTGTGTAAGGTCTAGGAGTTCCTTAATCAGGTGATTTAAATGTCGGCGGAAGTAATCATTTTGCTGCTCAAAGAAGTGTTTATGAATTTCTAATGCTATACGTATTGTGTTGCAATTCTCAATTTTCAAACATTTGAAAATTAGTAATCCAACCTAGATTTGTTTTTTTACAAATAATATACATTTTTAAAGTATGATTAAACTACTGTTTGAAATTCGTACAAACCTTCTCCATTTCCATTTGTAATACCCGAAGAGGTGTAATTTCTAAAATGTATGCAAACGCATTTATATGCACTTCGAAGCAATCCTTCAATTTTGGTTCTAGCTTTTTCAAAACCACATTAAATAGTTTTTGTTTGTATAACAATTTTACATTTGGCAAATCGATATCCGAAAACTCTTTGGAAATAATTTGAAAATCGTCTAATGCCATCAGTGATAATTTCGGATGATCCAGTAAATCTGCAATCTACAAAATTATTCGTTTGAAATTTAAATTTGTATTTAGAAAAATAAAACTACCAAGAACATAGTCATACCTTCTCTACCAGTTTATCTGCTTTCGGACTGCCTCGTACAATTAGACCTTTTGTTATCCAAGATAAAAGTTGTACAGCAAAAGTGCTGCAATTATCCACTTCTTTTTCAACTCTTTCCAATTGGCTATTTAAAAACTCGGCGGAATCTTTTATAACTTTATTGAACAATGTACAAAGTAATTGATTTGAAATACTTCTGATTATATCGTTACTATTATTTAAAGACAAATCTATTAAACTCTTCAATAACTTTTCTAAATGTTCACTGATATCAGCTTTGTGATTCATAAAACTTAAAATTCCATTGAGTATGCTCAATTCTGATTGTGTGATGAAGCTGATCTCTGGAAAGTGATTTGCAAAAATTTCTTCTTGTTCTTTTATACTTAGCTTTCGAATGACAAGACTAAGAATTATTGAAAATTGCTGTAAAATATCTTTAGGCAAATCTTCTTTTTTTAAAAACTCAACAATTCTGCTAATTATATTGTAGTAATTATATAATTTTGTCGCAATGACTGTATTAGCATCCGTATCCAAATATCTTCGTACAGCTTTGAGTGCCACAATCTGTGCGTTCATATCTTTTACATCGAACATTTTTGATATCATTAAATGTAGTACAGTTCTTTCGAATTGTTCCAATGGAATCAATACAGATATATTTAAATAAATATAAGCTTTTGTATTGGTGTCAGTATTTGGAAATATATCTAGTAGTGGATTTATAGCATAAGTTTCCATCTCTTCTGGAAAGTTATGTCCAAATTCATATAAGACCTCCTTAATATCAACTTTAATATTATTTTGTGTTAAAATGTTGCAAAATAACTTATACAATAAGATTCGATTATGTATTGAGAAAATAGTCACTGCCACTGATGTACATTTGAGAGCTACTTTCATAGAATCGGCGCATTTATTATTTGATGAAATAAAAGTCAGTAGTTCTTCCTGAACTTGCTGGAGTATTGTTGGATTTAATTTTGATATACTATTTTTTAAAGAACATATTTTAAGTACGTCCGCAATAACATTGAAAATTTTACATCTATCTTCTGTTGCGCATTCTGCGGATGATAGTTTCAGAGTGAAAGAATTCAATACTTTATCTGCAGCAAAAACGCAATCAGCGTTAACACATACAAGTGCCACAGTAGTTGCTGGCATAAAAAGGCGGTGGTTTAAGTCGCTCAAATCATTCAAAATATCACTTAAGACATGTGTCTGCAAATTTTTACTTATCTCTGGATAATATGAGGCTGCTTCAAGAAAATCATTAAGTACTGAATAACCAGAAGATACAATATTTTTATTATCACTTCCTGGATATATTTCCGATTTTAATGCAGTCCAAATTTTATCAAAATATCCTTCTATATTTTTTATTTGAAAATTTTTTGCACTTCTTGACTATATATTGTTTTATTTAAATGTAAAAATTGAAAATTGAAATTACTAAAAATAAAGTGATTGATTTAATTAAACATAATACAGACCAGTAATTCAAGCGAATCCAATTTGGCTACAACTAAATCACTTTCAAGTTTTTCCAAGCACAATTCAATTGTGCTTTCAATAAACTCTTCTGTACACACTAAGCAGTTAGCTAGTTTATTGGCTAATTGTTCTCTAGAAATAGATGCCGGATCATTTTTTGTTGGATGAAAGTCAATTGGAAAATAACAGGCGAAAGTTTCGAAAAGTTCATCACTTAGATGATCAGGCGGAAATTTTTTCACAAAATCCGGCATGAATTCAAAGAGAAATGACAGATTTCTGGGATCACGTTCACAATCGATTGCTTTCAATACACTATATACAAAATCTGGTTTAATCGCAATCAACTCTGGGGGTTGTTGTTGATGCACATATAAAGTAAAAAATAAATATACAATATATTTAAATCATAAATAATATTGTAGCATACCATCAACAAATTTTTCACTTATTGTTTTAATTATATGATATATTTTCTCTCTGTCGTTTCTGACTTGACTTTGACAAGCTGTATGCTGAAAGAAGTTTGTTATAAGCATAACAACGGTAGGTTTCGGGCAATTCTTCATGGAAACAAGAGCACGAATTCCATCAATTATAGCTGGAATGACACTATGATGATCTTTCAAGCGATCACTATAGAATAAAACAATGAATCCCAGCTGTTTCTCTGTTAAATAGGCTATAGGTAAATTTAACAAAGTATTCGACAAAAGTTTCATTCCGTTCGCTCGCATATCCATCGAAGTGGATGTTAGAGCTACCGCCAACGACTCAACAAGCGATGATATATCATATTTCGATTCGACCAAATCTGCGAAATAGATACAAACCCAAAATTAGAGTTTGTTTAATGCTTATAAATAATTCTCAGATGTGCACCTTTCGATATTTCCTCTGATTTTCGTTGGATACTTTCGTCATTTTTTAGCGCTTCGATGACTGAAGCCTCATTAAAAGTCATGTTGTGAAAATTAAATTTTGTTAATATATTTTTAATTTCCTATTTAAATACCCAACCGCAATGTAATCACATTCACTTGTTAAATGACATTTCTATCTGCTTTGACATAACCTTAGATATAAACACGAATAAACCTGACAATTTACCAAATTGGCCCATCCGAAATTCGGACTGCCCTTTGTTGTGACATAACATATATTCAAAAATAAATAATGCACAAAAACTATAATTATCCTTTATTTTGAAATATTTTTACTAATTTATAAATTTATTATTATCTACCACATAGCACGTTGAACAGAAGACAATTTATTATAATCAGCCAAATGTCTCCAAACAATACGGCTTAGTCGCCAGCGATGTACAATACCCCGAGGCCTTGATGTAAGAGCGCATCGACCACGAACACGCACCAATGATGAATCTCTTGGCATGGCCGCTATTTCGGCATCAGCTATTTCTCTAATTTCTATTGGTAAAATATCATTTTTCCTTATAGAGTTAATCCTAAGTCGTTCTTTAGCATGCAGAGCAACACATTTCCTTTTCTTAACATCTTTAATCATCCTCCAATCGGCATATTTTGTTCGAACTTGTTGAAACTAAATATTAAATAATCGCAATAATAGAATTATTATAAGAATAAAGTATTTATTTTCACTTACATTAACATTATAAACTAAAGGTATTTGGCAAATTAAATTGCTAATTTTTCTTAAATTTGGTACGAAATTCATATTTTTAAAGAGGCAAATTTCCGCGACTATGTTTCAAAACACGTCTAAAAAGTTTCCCATAGCTGAACATCTTCACAAAGAAGCTGCAGTCTAGTTGGCGGAGTTTTATTTAAATATTTCTCAATTTAATAAATTACCTGTCTATTGAAAAATAACGTTATTGTGTTCTATCATTCCAAAAGTTGTTTAATAATTTTGAAAAAATCGGAAAAACAATGAAAAACTTGTACAGGAGCTGACAGAAATTCGAAAGGAATAAACAAAATAAATTGGAAATAGCTATGAAAAAATATTTTATATATTTCATATAAATATAATTTATTTTATTTACATAAATAGTACTTTTATTTATCTACGGAGCAAGTGAATATAGAAGCCACTGTAGCATACGTCAATTTACAGTCCAAAACACATAAAAATGTATTCTTTATTCTAATGTAAATACCCACTAGAGGATTTTGATACCTAATATAAAGTTAATATAAGTGTACGTAACAAAAAATTCTGCAAAATGTCAGGGAAAACTCCAGTAACTGTTTTACAAGAGTATTGTGCGAAAAATAAGTTAGAATTTCCCACGTATAATGTCGTGGATGCGGGCGATGGTACGAAATGTTTCGAATGTGTAGTAAATGGGTTGGGTACATCGGCATCTGGAATAGGCCGTTCTAAAAAAGAAGCAAAACACGATGCTGCTGATAACTTAATAAAGAAAACGAAATCGATACATAAAGATATTATGGAAATTCCACAAGCATTGCATGAGACAATTCCAACGTTAGAATCTCCCACGTATAATGTCGTGGATGCGGGCGATGGTACGAAATGTTTCGAATGTGTCGTAAATGGGTTGGGTACATCGGCATCTGGAATAGGCCGTTCCAAAAAAGAAGCAAAACACGATGCTGCTGATAACTTAATAAAGAAAACGAAATCGATACATAAAGATATTATGGAAATTCCACAAGCATTGCATGAGACAATTCCAACGTATGATGCAATTGTATCTTTACGGGACATTTGTGTGTCGAGAAATCACCCATTACCATACTTTACCGTAGTTGCGCAGACTGGATCTCCAGAGGCACCAGAATTTAAGGTAAAAGCTGAAGTTGCTTCAATAGTAAGATTCGCCAAATGTTCAACTAAAAAAGTTGCAAAACAATTGGCAGCGCAAAAATTAATTAATGTTATATTACAAGTAAGACAAAATATAAATTATGATTTTTACTTATACGAATATTTCATTTATTTTAGTGTGATTCGGATATTATTGAGTTACAAATAATTCCGATAGACGAAGCAATCAAAAATCAAGAGGATAAAAATAAAAAAAAAATTCAAACATACAGAGAATTAAAAGAATCAGACATTAAAGAAACATGTGTGCGGTTATCTGATCGGCATAACTATTTTAAGAATCTGGACAAGGAATTAAAAGAAAAAGCTGAACATCTCTTCCGTAAAACTTGCCCATATAATCCTAAAGAAGTATTGATCGATATTCTATCTATACTTGAAATCAAATATAAAGAAAGGACTTATAATTCAAAAGTTGGTGAGCTCATATTTTTTGAATTTGTCTGTGATTTCGATGCTGTGTTCTGTGCAAAGGAGTGTGAAATATATCGTCGCATAATAGGTTATCTTAAAGATATGCTAAATTAAGTAATTTGTCCAATTAATCTAAATTTTTCCAAGGAAAAACCAATTAAGCCAAATTTTTTTTATAGAAAAATAAACTTATAATTTATTAAGTACGAAAGTTGTTTTATATACTGCATAAGAAGGGAGCGCCGCAATTAGTCATATTAAATTGTTTATCTTGCAAATTTCAGCATTCAGATTAAACCATATCAGATAAATTGTATGCTAGAATGTGAGCTGTTTTATCTAATACTAAATGTACCCTGCGCGTGTTTCTACGCCTCCAACAAAAACCGAATTTATATAAAGTCCCTAACAGCATTTAATTTATTTTGAATCATTTTGTTGTCTTTTTATTCATTTTCATCGAAATTATTCTGACAATTTAACGTTTCGTTTTAATTCTGTTTATTCTAGTGCTTTTGGATAAGCAATATTTTTTGATTTTCCTTCTGGTTCATACGCGAATAAATTAGACGGTTTTCCGACGCGTGAGCAAGCCACACATACAGCGGTCCATGTGAGAAGCATGGACTTTCCAAACAGACTTGTAGTGATTGTACCTGTGCTTTGTTAATGGTCGTTGCAAATGCGAGTCGCATCGGAAACTGTAAATGTTTAAATTCGAATGGAATATCTGTCAGAATCATTGGGGAGCGTGGCACCAATACATCGTTAAATTTTCCACTTAAAACTAGCTTCGATGGCATTGCTCGTCATCTTTTTCACTGAAAGCCTGGTACCATTGCAAAGTCGTGGAGGATTGATGTTTTGGAGAAGTATGGTAGGTACGTCAATGTTAAAACGTTCGGTGACATTCCTCGCAAATCAAGAGAATTCAAGATTTTGGATGGATAATTCATAACCTTCTTTTGATTCAAACCGTATCGATGGACTTATTACGTTGTCGCTTTGCCTGGTATTTCGTGTTGAATGCTGAATTTGATGGCATTGACATCGGTTTTTGGCTGCTAATATAGCAAGTTTCTTGTAATTCTGCGTGATCTTTGGGAAAACTTTGTGAATCAATTCGTCGCTGTGATTTTACGGAAGTATGTTGGCAATGTTATACATGTTGTGGATTCATCATTTGCTAGTTTCCCATTTCCAATTTTTATTTAATTTATAAATTTATTATTATTTACCACATAGCACATTGAACAGAAGAACAATCTGCATCGGTTTCTGTTGTCAAACATTTTAAGAATATAATGCAAAACATTATTTTGATAATTTTGAAAAAATCGGAAAAATAATGAAAAACTCGTCCAGGAGCGGACTAAAAAATTAGAAATAACTATGAAAAAATATTTTATATATTCGAAGAAATTCGAAAGAAATAAAAAAAAAATTAGAAATAGCTATGAAAACATATTTTATATATTTCACATAAAGATAATTTATTTTATTTATATAAATACTACATTTATTTATCTACTGTCCAACTGATTATAGAAGCCACTGTAGTTTTGATTTTAAGAGAGCGCCGCAATGGAAAATACAACTTATTTGCTAACTTCAATTTACTGTCAAACATAAAAAAAACATAAAAACGTATTATTTATTCTAAGGTAAATACCCACTAGCGGATTTTGATACCTAATATAGAGCTAATATAAGTGTACGTAACAAAAAATTCTGCAAAATGTCAGGGAAAACTCCAGTAACTGTTTTACAAGAGTATTGTGCGAAAAATACGTTAGAATTTCCCACGTATAATGTCGTGGATGCGGGCGATGGTACGAAATGTTTCGAATGTGTAGTAAATGGGTTAGGTACATCAGCATCTGGAATAGGCCGTTCCAAAAAAGAAGCAAAACACGATGCTGCTGATAACTTAATAAAGAAAACGAAATCGACACACAAAGATATTATGGAAATTCCACAAGCATTGCATGAGACAATTCCAACGTATGATGCAATTGTATCTTTACGGGACATTTGTGTGTCGAGAAATCACCCATTACCATTCTTTACCGTAGTTGCGCAGACTGGATCCCCAGAGGCACCAGAATTTAAGGTAAAAGCTGAAGTTGCTTCAATAGTAAGATTCGCCAAATGTTCAACTAAAAAAGGTGCAAAACAATTGGCAGCGCAAAAATTAATAAATGTTATATTACAAGTAAGACAAAATATAAATTATGGTTTTACTTATACTAATATTTAATTTTTTATAGTGTGATTCGGATAATACTGAGTTACAAATAATTCCGATAGACGAAGCATTAAAAAATCAAGAGGAAAAATATAAAAAAAAAATTCAAACATACAGAGAATTAAAAGAATCAGACATAAAAGAAACATGTGTGCGGTTATCTGATCGGCATAACTATTTTAAGAATCTGGACAAGGAATTAAAAGAAAAAGCCGGACATCTCTTCTCTAAAGCTTTAGCATATAATACTAAAGAAGTATTGATCGATATTCTATCTATACTTGAAATCAAATATAAAGAAAGGACTTATAATACAAAAGTTGGTGAGGTCATATTTTTTGAATTTGTCTGTGATATCGATGTTGCCTTCTGTGCAAAGGAGTGTGAAATATATCGTCGCATAATAGATTATCTTAAAGATATGCTAAACTAAGTATTTTGTCCGGAATTTAAAATAAAATGTTTTCTCTAATAACGAGGAAAAAAAAATTAATCTAACATTTTTTTATAGAATCAAAAAAAATCTAATTTAAATAAAAGTCATAATAATATTTAATTTATTTTGGATCATTTTAATGTCTTTTTATTCATTTTCATCGAAATAATTCTGACAATTCAACGTTTTGTTTTAATTCTGTTTATTCAAGTACTGTTGGAAACACAATATTTTTTGTTTTTCCTTGTGGTTCTTACACGAATAAATTAGTAGGTTTTCCGTCTAATTTATTGACGAGTGAGCAAGCCACACATACAAGGTCTGTTAAAAGAGTATCGCGAATTTTGTGTTCTTTTCAAAAATTATTTATTTATTCATAAATATCTGTTCTGTCCCCTTCAAAGTAATCCCCACCAGATATTATACACTTGTGCCAACGTTTTTTCCAATCCTCGAAACACGTCAAAAAATCATTTTTTGTGAACTTGTTCAGCTCCTCCTTGATGCCGTCTTTATCTTCTCAATCGTAGAGTAGCGTCGTCCTTTCATGGGGTTCTTCAGTTTCGGGAACAAGAAAAAGTCACAGGGGGCCAGATCTGGGGAATACGGTGGATGCGGCATTATTAGTGGGTTGTTTTTGGGCAAAAATTCGCGCACAAGCAACGATGCGTGAGCAGGGGCGTTATCATGATGCAAAAGCCAATTTTTTTTCTTCCACAAATCCGGGTGTTACCTGCAACTTGCAGGTAATATTCCTTATTGACCGTTCTACCCTGTGGCAAGAACTCATGATGAACCAGGCCCCTGCAATCGAAGAAAACTAAGCAAAACCTTCACATTCGACCGAAGTTAGCGCTTTTTTCGATCTTGGCTCATGCGGCAGCTTCCATTGGGATGATTGAGCTTTGGTTTCCACGTCATAACCATAAACCCATGATTCGTCACCAGTTATGACCCTCTGGAGCAAATTTGGGTCGTCGAGGACAGAGTCCAACAGCTCCTTAGCAATGTTAATGCGATGCTGTTTTTGGTCGAAATTGAGCAAAAATCTAAGACGAGTTAAAACACGTGTAGCTGTCCAAAAATTAACTGAACATTCGAAATGGCCGAACTTGTCGGTATAAGTGAGAGACATTAGTACCAACATAACGCAACAAAAAAATCGAAGATACGTAACCACCGGAAATTCAAAATTCGCGATACTTTTTGAACAGACTTCGTACAGCTGTCTATGTGGGAAGCATGGACTTTCCAAATTTAGTCCACATACTAGTAGTGATTGTCCCTGTGCTTTGTTGATGGTCATTGCAAAGGCGAGTCGCATCAGAAACTGCAAACGTTTAAATTCGAATGGAACATCTGTCAGAATCATTGGGGGCGTGGCAACAGTACATTGTTAAATTTTCCATTTGAAACTGCAGCTTCGATGGAATCACCCATCATCTACCAAAAGATCTTTAATTTCATGCCACGTAGCCTTGCATGGGAATGTAATGAACAAATTTCAAATTTAGTCCGCAAACTTGCAGCAATTGTCCTAGAAACAGCTACAAATATTATGACAAATTATGTTCTTAAGTAAAACATTTTTTTTGTAAAAAAATTATTGCATCTATTAAAAAATATAAGATTAGTTTCAGTCCTAAAAAATCAGAAAAAATAATACAATAAACCATGAGTTCTCATGTTAAGATGTTACACATTTTATTTCATAAAGATTGCATATGTTATCATACAAAGTAAATTATTATTTGAAAAGGAAAAAAACATGTACCGTAAGCGGTAGCTTCATGTACACCAAACTGCTTTCCTACAGATATTGCACCTTGTCCAGTTGCAAGGCGATCTAAATTTTGAATTTCAATATCCAAAGAAATCCCTTTCTTTTTGCGTTTTTGTTATAGATAAATTATGCGACATTATGGAAAGGTTCCCAAAAAATATTTCACTTATAATTAATAAAACATAGGTTTTAAAACTATAATTTACCATTAAATTAATAAAAATGTATTATGCACGAAGTTTATTTTAATTTTTTTAATGGTAAATTATAGTTTTAATTCTCACAAAGGGAAGTTCAATTACATTCCTTGTCTCCAATGTCGTAGTTATAAAAATAAAAGTAAAGTAAAATTTTTTTACTCGATCGTGTTAAATTGAAATTTTTTTCTAATTCGTTTTAAATCAAAATTGTGTAAAAGAAGTTCGAGTAAAAACAGAATTGGGTGTATATCCCATATTTTTATTCCTGGTAATTAGAATTTGTACAAAAATGCAAATTACCAATACTTCATAAGATTCATAGCAAAACACCTAAGGAAAAGCTTGGGCAAAGTTACAAAAGGGCTATACTCGTATAGTGCGCTATTTTACATGAGATAAGAAAATTTTATTAAGTATTTTTCAATTTTTTACAACCGCATGAAAATATAAAACGTCTTCGAAGAATACTTGGAATTAATTAATAATTTAACTTACTCCAACATTTTCTATAAAAAATTAATATAATGTTAAAAAATGATTACTTAAGTAAATAGTAAATAATTTTAATTCATTTAAAATTATTTACTATTTACTTAAGTAAACATTTTTTAACATTATATTAATTTTTATTTGACACACTTACTAACGTTTTTAGGTGTTTCAAATGTGAAAGCAGAATCAATATGAAGTAGTTAGTTATAGGAACTAAGTGCAAATGTCAGTTAATTTATGGAACAAGTAACTGCTAAGAGTGTTTTTAAGTTGATAAATCATCATAATAATATTTATTTCAAATATAAGACAATTTCCAAATATTAAAAGTGTTCTTAGTTGGGTAGGTTATATTAATATTTGCTTTTGCTAGGTTATATTAATATTATGGTGAAGCTTTTCTCTATTGGTTTTATATAATGGAGATAAGAAAAACATACGCTTCTATTCTTTATGAATATTGCATAAAATATAAAATGCAACAAAATTACGAATTTATTTTAAATGAAAATGGATTCGTATGCAAAGTAAAAGTTGATTCGTTCGAGGCGGAAAGTATTTCGTCCACAAAAAAAATGGCGAAACAGAACGCTTCAAAACTCATGTTAGAGAATTAAAAAGCACTTGAATTAGAAAAAATACCAAAACAAAATATATTTACTAATGGAGATGTAGATACGCTATATGATCACGATTTAAACGATACTGGAATTAATAATTTAAAAGATAATGTAGCATTGATGAGTTCTAGCACAATAAACTTTTACGAAAATGTCCTAAACGGCGACAGTGTGGCTACATTACGAAATATGTGCATTATTGCAGATTTATCATTGCCTGTATATCAAATTATAAGTTTGAAAAGTATAGGCAATTCTAACTTGATTGAAATTATATGCCAGTGTTCTGTAAATGATCTTAAAGCTGAAGGTATAGGAAATTCCCGAAGGCAAGCAAAAGAATATGCTGCAGCACAACTAATTTATCAAATGAAAAATATGGTACTTAAGAAAAACACTTTATATTGTTTATGTATGATATTATTGTAGTATTTGTGTTATTTAGAAGACCACAGAAACAAAATCAGTCTGTTTATCGGATTTGGAAGAATCAAATCTATCTGAAATACAGGAAATTCGAATTGATTCTCTAACCAATAATCTAGATATAAACGTATTATCTGCGAAACCACCGGATATTGCCGAAAATAATGTTCTGACAGATAATGCAACTGCATTAAGTGATACTGAAACTGTAATTTTGGATGATAAAATATGCTCTTTGCATAACATATGCCTACGGAAGAATACGAACATAGAAATTTTGACAATATCCGGTGAGGATAGCCACAAACAAAGCAAAATCAATTGCGAATTTTGTGTAAAAAATATGATGGGAAAGGATATAGCAAATACAGAAAGAAAGGCGAAAGAATTTTTAATTCTCCTTGTACTTTAGATTGATTTGAGAACCGCGAAAACAAGTATTGATATTTTAGATAAAATTTCGACTAAAGATGCGCTCATAAATTTGAAAAAATTCCAATCAACTGAAATTGAAGACATTAAAATGGAAAGCTTGCCAAATAACATGGATGTATTGGAAGATACTGAAATAAAAATTTTATCGGACATTTCATTATTAAATAAAAGTCCTTATGATGATTGCAATGAAATAATCCCACCAGACAATATATTCTTATTGCGGAATATATGTCTACGAGAAGATTTACCCTCACCAATTTATAAAACTATTTCGAGGGAATTCGATGATAATCATGAGGAGGGATTGATTACCTGCCAGTGTTTGGTAAAAAATATCATTGCGTATGGCATAGCAAATTCAAAAAGAAGAGCTAAGGAATTGGCAGCAGGACAAATTATCAATCAATTAAAAAATTTTTATGATTTAAATTAACTTTTATTTTTGTTATATGTTTAGATAGAAAAACAAATTTTCTAAAATAAAAAAATTTATAATCAAAAAGAAAGAACACAAATAGGAGCGAACATTTTTTTTGGATTATTTTGAAAATATACTTTAATAATAAAAAACTACAATTTTATATATTTTATAATATATTTTTCTAAATAAAATATCATATCCAACCAGAATAATTACCGAGTTTGTATATTTTAGTAGAATCAATTTCAATTAGTGCATATAATAGTTATACTTTGCTATTAATCATAAGTAGTAAAGTAAGCCATGCTTTTGGATTTATGTTTATTGTTTATAATAGCTGTTAAAATAGAAATATCAAAATTATTTTTTTAAGAAAAAGTTGCAAAAGAATTGTTTGTTTTTTCGGACGATAGTTTTAAAATATATTTTCGTTAAAATTTCAAATTACTATTTTATAAAAAATGTCTGTGTTCAAGTCTAATACTAGCGATCTTTACGAATTTTGTAATAAGTACAAGATAAAGGCAGATTACCGATTTACAATAACAAATTTGGGCTATAAATGTACAGTGAAAGTTGAATCCGAAGGAGCTGAGGCAATTTTATCATCCAAGAAAGCAGCTAAACAGGAAGCATCAAAGTTGATTTTAGAAAAGCTTATTGCACGCACAAGGGATGAATTAAACATTTTAAAAAATAATGTTAATTTATCGAGTATTTAATCTTAAAAAAATTATTTTTTGGGTATGAAAATATTTGGTTTTACAGCATCAAATCTGGTGAACTACCAAAATGGAGATTCTCCAAAAATCGTGACAATTTTTGAAGAAAAAAAACCGTTGCCGCGCGAAAATGATATATTGGTAAAAGTGAATTAAAAATAAATGAATAAAATTTTGTACTTTAAATTATATTGGTTGTTGTATTATAGAGCAATACAGAAACGTTAACCAATATCAGAAACCGATGTGGACAGAAAAGGAAGCATTACATTTTCCCAGATATTTTAAGTGAAAAACCACCAGGTACGCCAGATGGTTATAACTGTTTGCGTCAATTGGATGAAAAGCAAAATAATAGAGCGAAGAAATCACTCTTACAAAATACTTATTGGAGTAAACAAGAACGAGTTCAGATGGCATTAAAATTACTTGGTTGTACAATAAAAACGTCTAATATTAAAATTAATGGAATTAGTCTAGATATGGCCGAAATCGAAGGTGTTCCAACTGATATGGTTTTTGCTGGCTATCCAAAAAATGTATACGAGCGGATTTTTGAGTTTTTGTTTGAAGTTCTCTAATAAAATATAAAGTGATTCACCACTTATATCATTAGACTGGATTAGTTTTGTTATTATATGAAATAAGTATATTTTTTTAATTTAGAATTTAAGACAAAACAAAAATTCTAAAATCTTTATAAACCGAGATTTAAAGTTTATATATATTTTTTTTTCAAATATTTGTTCGTGTTTGTTTTTTTTAACATTGGTTTTTTATTATGGTTTAGTTTCCTTATACATTCCTACGGTCACACTACTTCGTGTTTACTTGTACTAATGTATGGGATATCCTCAGCTAAAAAGCCAAACTCCCATCTCCGAAGAGACAAGTATTTTTAGTCTTGAAAAAGACTAACGGAGGTCTATGATCCAGTTATTAACTGATCAGCACCCTTCCTAGGCTGATTCTAGCTACTGAAACCACAGTTACCTCTTGAGCCGAACACGAAATAACTATGAGGTCGGAATCCCCTATTTCTCACTAGACTTTAAGGCGTTCAAATTTAATCATACTGTTTCCAGCATGATTGAGTCTAGTTTTTGACTTCTAATCAAAGCACTTGATCCTTGGCTTTTGTATTAGTTCGTCCTTTATATACATATATATATTTGTTTTTTGCAAGCATCGTTCACAAATCCAACGCAATAAATTGCGTGCACATGAAAGAATATCAGAGTTGTTATCCATTCCAATTTACTATAGCCCCCTTCCAGCATTGCTGTCTTCAGGATGATAAATAAACCTTTATATACCATCTCTCCGCGGGGGCGGAAGTTTCCTTATACAGTATAAAATTGCACTTTTCGAAATGTGGTTTGATGTTTTCAAAAAACTTGAAAAAGTTTTCTTGTGTTATTTAAAACTTAGATGGCCATGATTTATTGGCATAATCAGAAGCGTATGAAGTGGAATTACAATATACCTTTGAACATTGTTTATAACAGTTGTTAAGTGGAATGGCTTCTCTCAAAACGGAAACCTCTCGTTTGGTCGAATATTGTACGAAGAAATATATCCGATTAGAGTGTGCCTTTAGTATAGCAGAGGCTGGACACAAGTGTGTACTGAAAGTGGATTCGTTGGAAGTGGAAGCAATTTCTTTTTCTAAAAAGGGTGCAAAACACGCAGCAGCAAAGTTGATTTTAGAAAAGTTAAAATCAAACGAAACATATAATTCACAAAATAATGGCAATTCATCCGGTATACATTGTTTTATTTTTCAAATATGAATTTTTCTGATGCAGTTTCTTTTTTAGGTTTGAATTTCGATCAAGACAAAAAAAATAACGAATTGCGAAAAGTATTATTTGAATTTAGATGTTGAATTATTTTATATTGATTTTATGTTTGCATTATAGATACGGTTTTGGAAAAAGAAAAAATTACTTGCAAAATCAACAATAAGAGATAATTCGAATAATAAATCAGGCAATATTCCAAGTGGAATTAACTATTTCCGTCAATTCGATGCGAAACAAAACCACAAAGCAAAGAAAATCCTTCTGCAATCAAATAATGGTAGTGAAGAGGAACGCGTTGAAATGGCGATAAAAGCACTTGGCTGTGAATTGAAAATAATAGACGAGTTAATTGGTGGCAGATATTTACAGATAGGCAAACTTCAAGGATGTCCAATCGATACAACATTTGCCGGTTTCCCAATAGATTTACATAAACGCATAATGCAATATCTACTTGATGTTTTATAATGCAGTACTTAAATCAAATTTATTGACAACAAAATAATTTGATATTAAAATAAATAACAAAAAATTAAATTTAAAAGCATTTCATCATTAATATTTTAGAATTTTATATATTTTATAAACAAATCATATTTAATCACTTTCGTAAACCGATGATACTGGATCTGGTTTTTTATCGGATTTATAGTGACGATACTCTTTTTTCAATTCCCACATATTACGATGGGGATTCTTCATGTTATAATCACACACCTCCTTGAGGATTTCTTTTAAATATCCTATTGGCTGTTTAGTTATTTTAACTAAGTCCTTAATATTATAATATTGATGTTTTTCGAAAGCATTAAAAAGCATATCTAACACATAATTTTTATCATCACGAGCCTTTTTACCCTCAGCTTTCTTTTTTTCTTTATATTCGATCTAAAAAAAATTAAATAATGATTTTCTGTTTAGTTATTATATAAAATATTTAATTTAATAAATGTTCACAAAATATATTAGCACATAATTGGCCTAGCCTATATTCTTTTTTCATTAAATGTGGTTTGAAATTTTCAAAACTTAGATCTTAGCTTGGCCAATATGTGTACGTTGCTGATTGTCTATAATATTGTGAAATTCTTACATTATGCTTATGGTCCTTAACAGGTTTGAAGTTTTGAACAACTTTATCTAAAGATTGCACTTTTTTCTGGGGAACCGAGGCTTTCTTAATCGATTCTAGTTTTAACTTCATATAACAACTATCAGCAATTGGACGGCACTCCAATTTTTGTACTATTCTGCCTTCCATAAAAAGTTTTTCAATATCTGTTGATACATCATCAGATTTTCCAGGCACAATATGAGAAAATACGCCCAACGTTTGTTTCGTCACAATCGAAACATCCAATATGTGTTCCTTTGGGATTTTTTCTGTGGGATCTAAATTAACAACAGAGTCGCTCAACGAAAGTGATACTTTCGCTTTCTGACCAGGATACTTGAGTATTCTCAGTTTTCCAACTTCAACATTCCCTGACGATTTCTCCCATTTGTTAGAAATATATTTGGGCACTTTAACTAACCAAACACCTCGGCCCACATTGGATAAATCCAATTCTTTGTCATGATGCCGTAACTCGTCTTTAGACATTTTATACAATAATTTGTATGCTATTTACTAAGAAGCGATATTTGTTATTTTACTGAAAATAACACGTAAATATTAAACAGCTATAAATTTTATATAAAAATAATTCAATTTATTAAAACAAAAACTAAACTATTAATAATTTTGCAATCAAAGTTCACATCGTTTATGAAAACAGAATGACACGCAATCGTCTAAACCCTGTTCTGACTTCATTCGAAAATCATCATATACGATGCAATACTTACTGAACAGCTGATAACTATGAAATAGTACTGCCAAATTGGAAATTTTCACACTCTACGAAAACTCATATGAAAGTTAAATAAAATTACTGAACTAGACAACATCCATCTGAATTTCCAAATGCTACTGCTACTTTTGTTGAGTTGATTTTGATTTACGCATGTGCCCACTGTGCCTCCTGCACATATGATGTGAGTAGATTGGGAAGTTAGTTATTGTATCACTGTACTGTAGTGCCGCGTATGTAATAATTGTTGACAGAAAATTCTTGAGAAGTTCGGGAGTAATAAGCAATAGTTGAAAATAAAGTGATGGCACCGAGTGGCCGGCATCGTATAAATGCCGCGAAGGGAGAAACTACCCATGGTGGGGTTAAAAGGTTGGGAAAACGATCGAGAGAAAGCAAAGCCGCATATAATAAGTATTGTCAAGTGACAGAGTGGTTTAGCACAATTGATTGATTTTATATTTAAAAAGCAGTTATCCAGTGAATTCTTCGAAAGCAAATACTGTCGTGCCAGGTGTTGATACAACTTTTAAAGCGTTTCTTAGCGCTCGTTTTTGCAGCGCTATATGGGCTTACATTAGTGATTGTGATGAAACTTTTAACTATTGGGAGCCCCTACACTATTTGATATTCGGACAAGGCTTACAAACATGGGAATACAGTCCTCAGTACGCTTTACGATCTTACACTTACTTGATGGTCCAAGGTGTTCCGGCATGGATTTATAATAAAATATTTCAACCAAATCCTATCCTCATATTCTATTTTGTTAGATGCATGCTAGGATTGGGTTGTGCAGTTGTTGAATGTTATTTATACAAGTAAGTAGGCGATAGTATTAAAATGATAAAAATGCATAATTACATTATTAAATTTATGTTTCAGAGCTATATGTCGCGAGTTTGGTATTCACATCGGTCGACTATGGTTAATATTTCAGTTGTTTAGTGCTGGAATGTTTATATCGAGTACAGCCCTTCTACCCAGCTCATTTGCAATGTACTTTGGAAGTGCAGCATTGGCTGCATGGTGGCATCAAAAGTATAAGTTGGCTATTCTTTTCGTTGCCATATCAGCCCTATTAGGCTGGCCTTTTGGTGCACTAGTTGGAATACCGCTGGCAGTCGAGATGCTATTAAGACAAAAGAAAGTGAAAACATTTTTGCTTTGGTCAATAATTTCAGCAGCTACAATCGCAATTCCAATGGTGGTTATAGATTCAACGTTTTATGGTAAATTGGCAATAGCACCCTTGAACATAGTCATGTACAATGTATTCACCTCACACGGTCCCGATTTGTATGGAGTTGCTCCACTATCGTACTATATTATAAATGGATTTCTAAATTTTAATATTGTTTGGGTAAAATTAATTTTGTTTTCAACATTATATACAATACAGTATAAATAATTATATTTTCTTTTTGGTTTTTATAGATACTCGCTCTTATTACTCCAATAATGTTGCTAATCGATTATTTATTTGTACCAGCAAAATCGAAAAGTACATTAAATTATCCGCATTACTTTAGTTTGGCACCGCTATATCTCTGGCTTTTGGTATTTTTTGCACAACCGCACAAAGAGGAACGATTCTTGTTTCCTGTCTATCCAATGATAAGCCTGTGTGGTGCCATTACAGTTGATATTATACAAAAGTTGTTCTTTCGTCTGAAGCACCTTTTAATGAAAGTGCAAATTGGATCGCATTATTTAGATCACACTATGTTTTTTGCAGTCACAACACTGATCTTAACGACGCTGTTAGGATTATCGAGAATATTTGCACTTTATAGAAATTATCATGCGCCTATGGATTTACTAATGGAATTGAACGAATTCAAAAATGAGCCATTATTCCGTAGCGACCAAATCTACAATGTATGCATTGGAAAGGATTGGTATAGATATCCAACAAGCTTCTTTTTACCATCGAAGAATTTCCGTATTCGTTTCTTGAAATCGGAATTTAAAGGCATTCTCCCGGCATACTATACAGATGAGCAGAATGCAACTGCAATAATTCATCATTACTTTAACGACATGAATCAAGAACACGATTACATGTATTTCGATTATGCTAAGTGCCATTTCCTTCTCGATCTCGACGTTAATCGTTACACAATTTTGGAACCAAATTATTCGGGGCGATCGAACGAATGGACAATAGTAAAAAGTTATCCATTCTTAAATCAAGACAAATCAAATCCGATACTTCGTGCATTCTACATACCATTCCTTAGCGATAAGTTTATAATATATGGTAATTTTAATCTGCTGAAAAGAAAGAAAATTAAATTTAGCTAATTTCATTTTAATCGGACACAATGAAGGCAAAATACAAGCAAGCCAGTCGATTATTGAATATTTTTATAATAAAAAATATACGAATATCTAATGAAATTATTAAGCCATAGCACATGTAATCGTTTTGTAAAAACTAGTGTTTATCATTTATTGTGAACATATTTCTTATAGAATCAATTCTACTTCTGTCGATTGTAGAATTAATTTGAGTGTAAAAAAATTTGACAAAAAATTGTTTGTACTATTTTTAATTATTTTATTTATTGTGTTGTAATTATTTTCTAATAAAGTGTTCTTTTTTAGTAAACTTTGGCATTTTTGCGGAACCTAAATATTATTTTCACTTTAGATCATATTGAAAGTAGGATTAAATTTGCATATATATTTAAAACCACGATTGTTTAGAAATCGAAAATTATTTAAGTAACATATCATTAACAAATGATATTTTATGATAAGTTCTGGATTGACCAGAATTCAATAATGTTTTTATTAGTCCAGAAACTATCATAAAATACCATTGAAGGTAAAGTTAACAGATCTTTAAATGAGACGCCAACAGAGTTCCTTAACTTATACAAAGAACTGTTATGTATGCTCACGCTAAGCCACAGCAGAAGTCGATGAATGTTGGAACGTAGTTTTAAATATTATTATTAGCCATTTGCGGATATACTTAGCCATCTAATAGGCATACATCTTAACCAATTCATTAGCTTACAACCGCTAGACCACATTATTTAGCAACCATACCGAAATTCTGGGCACAAACTACTCAGCTATCAGATATATCATGTTCAGCCATAATTTCGTTATTCGCAATCTGTACCACTCCGCTTACTGCACGAAATTCTGTTATTGAATGCCACTATATTCATAATTTATTTCAAGTGTTCTTTCATCGGTTACTCTTTTTTAATTCTTCTTTTTAATTATGCTTCACAAAATTTTACTACCAAAAACTTCTCGATCCAACTAACTCTTAGATAGTTTCGCATAGATAACTTGTGACGCTTATTCCAACAAGAAATATGAAGTCACCAAATAGTATCACTGCCACATGCCTGAGGGACCTAATGTACAAATAAATAAAAATAAATAAAATCTATAAGGCTAAGAAGTGAACAAAACAATAAACTTAATCCTGAGCGTTTAGTGTTTTATGGTGATAGGATTAAAAGGATTGTGCCATTATTATATGACGGATGGAGCTGAAAATGATATTTTTTTTAAATTTACCCAAAACCAATATAAACACTTAATATTCAATAGGAAGAAAAAATAAATAAATTAAAAATCGTTCAAATCGACCAGAGTCAATCCAGGAAAGGAGAAAGTTTCCGTGCCTTGAATACAAACAAGATGGTGCACTATTGGTGAAGGGTTTAGGCTCTGTGGGCAAAGAAATCTTCACAGGGCTTCTAGAAAGTCAAGTATGGTACTTTCGAGCAGGCATGTTTGTAGGTTCGACCATGCAGAGCGCATCGTAAGTTCATCCAGGCATGGCAGGAGCGCGAACTCACTCACACCCCCCCCACAAGTACACGGAATTTGGTCAGGTTGTTCAACGCTCAGTGAACAGGTGGAGAAATGTATTTGGAATCACTTAAAAGAAAAAAATAACAAAGATTGGCATAACAGTGCAAAGAAGTGCAGTGGTGAGGGACGAAATTTGTACAGACTTTACCACCCGCGCACTAACACCAACACCACTGACACTGCCACTGGCAACGCAACAGAACCATCAACGGGCAATTCGTAAGTTCCAGTATTGTTTAGTATAGAGTAAGCGTTGGTGGTTATCGCTAGTGAAATTTTTATAAAATTCTAAATCCTTGCCGGTCAAATACTCTTCCCAAGAACTCAAGAAAAGTATTTGATATACCAAAAAAAAATTATAATAAATTTTTACTTTAAACTGAATATAAGAATGTGTTTATAATATAAAGAAAGTTTGTATTTTTTTTAGATTATACAATAAAAATATATTACAAATTGGGTAGTTTTAAAAAAAATATATTTCATTAGATGAAAGAGTTCAATTAAACCGGATTTTATAAAAGCTCTTAAAAAAATCATTAATTTTTTTATAATTTTTTTTTATCAACATTACATTTGAAATATTTTAAAAAAAATCGTTTTTCCAATGTTTTTTTTTTTAAATAAAAATTAAACGAAAATAACTCGAAAAATAATTTAAATTAAAAGTTTTAGTGACTAACTACGATAAGTGCTTAAAGAAAAAAATTTAAATAAAAATGAAAAGACATTTTTCCATTAAAGAAAATAGATCATTATAAGTAAAATAGTTTTTATTTAAATGTAAATTTTCATATCTTATATTGTACGATAATTAATTTTTATTATTATTATTAACATATATTTTTTATAAAAAATCACACTATAATAAAAATTAAAGGATAATTATATTTAATAAGAATATAAACGAATACTTGGTACTTTTTTTTTCAAAGTCGATAATAGAAAACAATTTGTAAATTTCGAAATAAGAATTTTGTTTTTTTTTATTTAAAAATATTATTTTTTCAAAAGCTAACAATTTCAGATATTCGGTTATAATTAGGTCTTTTCTTTTTTAGCTTTAAAACTTTTTTGTTTGCCAGCTTAAAATTCTATTCATTTTTAAATTTTCTCGGATAAATATCTTTTTTTTTCGCGGTTATTGAATAAAGTCTACGATACATTTTTGTAGATGCATGTCCTTGTAGTTTAATAATAAAAATTAATTATTTTTATTACTTTTTAACAGATGAATATAAATATTAAAGGTGTACATTGAAATCAGAAAATAATTACTTCTGATTGGATTAAAAAAAAAGTCACTTGGTTCAGTTAAATCTGTATTCAATATTAATAAAAAATCAATACTATTAAAGAATATTAATTATTAATATAAAATACTCTTAAATTATTCTATAGTATTATCTCTTGTATTGCAATGATAAATACTATTTAAATTATGTACACAGTTGACAGCCGAATAGATACCATTTCATAAAAATAATATATATTTTTTAAATTCTTTAATCAATAAAAATATTTCAAATAAAAACTCCCCTTTTCCCTACCTTTGTGTGTTAATCGAATTTCATTTTTAGATCATATAATTTGATTTAAAATAACTGCAAAATTAATATAAAAGATCGAGAAAACTAACAAATAAATTACAAAAAAAAACTATTTAAAAAGTAAAAGAAAAATTGATTAAAATAATTGAGTGAATAAAAGTTAAAGTATAAAAAAAAGTCAATCAACATTTTTGACCTTATTTATCAATAATAGAATAGCGCACAAACCATCATCGTATGTGTAATCAAAACGGCCGCGATCAACTTTATTTTTGGTATGCGCTGTGTTGGGGATCATCATCTAAGAATGCATCCCAAACTGAAAATGGTGTAATTGTACTTTTATGTTTTTACTTAATTAAAAAATTTAAAAAAAAATAAACATTTTACTAGCGGAAATAATCTTTTATGCTGTTTAGCTATTTCACTAGGTATTTCCGTTGTGTTTCCATACTATAACGATATAGTTTTATTGCAAAAATAACAAGAGGCAAAAGTAAATTTCGAATCTAGATGAGAGAAAAATAGTTTTTGTATTGCATTTTATGTGTATATAAAGCTGTAATTACGACTATAAACGATTACGGTATTACAGCAATTTAGAAACAGAAACTTTATAGAAGAAAAAATTGAATAAAATAACAAAATTTTAATATAATAATAGTAATAATAATAATAATAATAAAGTAAAACAAGATATAATATAAATAAGAAACTAGAACGAAAAGACATATTACAAAGTTACGATTAGAAGAGTATACACATATATGTTAAAAGTGCAACCGTCTCGAATTAAAGGGTGAATACTAAACTAGATTATTCATATTCCAATATATCCCTTCTACATATAAGTGCGCATATGAAACGATTCATATAAAAGAATACATACATTATGATTTAGAAGTAAGACAATGAAAAGTTTTTAAATAAACGACATTATATCAATCCGTATCCAATGGATGGATGCACTCGAAATTCATTGAACAAATAACGCGTTGCACATTTAAAAAAAAAATGTTTCGTGATTCCTTTCGGTTATGATTAATAGAAAATGTGGATTTACTATTGGATACTAAGTTATATCGTTATTGTTAATTTTATTTATAGTGGTAAGTAATAGCAAATTAAAATTATATTTGAATTTTATAAAGATTTTGTTTTTTTTTCTGTTATTGTTGTAAAAGTTCAAGAAACTTTTTCGATAAACGTAATTCATCGAAATACTATACAAGAACAATAGGGACATTGGTAATAAATATTCTAAATCATTATTAATAATGAAGGATAATAATTTCCAAGGTTTTAGGAAATAATCAAATGGTAATATTTTCTTAATTTTTTTTTATTCCAAAAACCGCATATGATGATTTAACATGATTAAAATGAAGGTAAAACGTTTTTATTGTTTTATTTTTTTTGTCTTTATTGTTTCTTATAAGTACATAAGAGTATTGTGAACTGGCGCACCTCTAAATTCTTACAATGATGATGATTCAGGTTTGGTAACTTATTAGTCTACACGACTATGTAAATACATATGTACATATATGGATGGGGTTGTTGTTACCAAAAATACATCATCCGTAAATCCTGTCCAGATCATTCCACGACGATGATGGACTTGAAGACAAAAAAAAACCATAGTTTGTAACTAAGATGGGGACGAGAAGGAAAATAATGACTAAGACCTGAATAGAAATGAATATGCGAATAGATAATAAGAAAATAAAAGTCTTACTGACATTAAAGATTTTTCTATGCTACCATTTAATTATATTACAACCATATGAATATATGCACACATATTTACATATTTAAAATATGCAAAAAGAGCTTTCCATTTCGTTATCTTCAAATCGAACGCTTTGGTCAGAATCCATATCGAAAAATTTACAAAAATTACATATTGGAGTGAAATTTTTTAATAGATTTTTGAAGTGTTAAACTTTCAATTTTTTTTTAATACTTATATTGTACTTTTAACGAATTTTCCATAATTTTATAAACGTTTAAGCGTCAACTCGAAGAACACACCTCCACAAAAACCGTTGCGAAACCCTAATCGAAAATATATAGTCATGAATATTTAATTTAGAATTGTTAAATTTTATTATTCATACTATGAGTATCTGCTAAAATTTTTTTTTCTATTCTGATGAATAATCTACACATAGGCTTTTTAGAAAATATTGAAAATTTAACTTTCTAATTATGAACAAATTATGATTTCGGTATTGAAATAGATACTTTGTTTCTTGTAGAAAAATATATAGTAAATTATTATAGAATATCAAACACAAAGTGCGAAATAATTTTTTTTTAATTTTTTTAGAAGGTTTTTGAGTTTTACAAAAACTTTAAGACAAGTTTTGTTAAACTGTCTGAAATATAGATTATCCAAAGTACTATAATATTAGATGGTTGTTAATACTTGACATCATTATTCTATAATATTATTAGTTTTTTTTTTTAAAAAGTTCTTGGGCACACAGAAAATATGCCTAAAAACTTAATTAACTAGGGGTTGAAAAATGCCAAAAATGGCACAGTTTTATTCAAAAAAAATTTTATTGTATAAAAATGTACAATATAAAAAAACTAAAATGTTGTTTCAATAAATTACCGGGAAAATATTTTATTTAAACTTTAAGGATAAAAACCAATAACATACGATTAAAAAATATATACTCAAAAATACCAAAATTGTAACAAATTTTCTTTAAATAAAAATATATCCCCTAACCAAACGGTTTAAGAGACTTTCTAGAAAAAAAATTTTGCAATAAAAATATACATGGAAGAAAAAATTAAAAACCAAAACCAACACCACAACTTATTACGAGTAAAATAAGTGATAAAAATATTACTTTCTTTTACATAATATTCATAATTATATAAGGTAATTACCACATATAATTTATTGTTTAATTTTATTTTCGTTTTTTTTTATTCCGAATTATTATAATTAATGAAAAATTGCATTAAAAAATTTCTCCATTTGCACACACGGAGTTCATGTACGTGTCTCGTACGATTCTCGTGTTACGTATGCAAGGCAAATGTACTCAAATTTACTACTTAACGTAGTAATATGATCATAATAAATAATATATAAATCAAAAATTTATTATTTTTTAAGTATTATAAAAAACAAAAGAAAAATTTACGTTAATTTATGTTTGTATCCAAGTAAAGGCGTTTATGCCGATGTATGGAGATGCGGTGTTTGAATTTACGAACAGGCATGACTCTGACAGGAGGAGGTTTACTTAACGCAAGCAAAGTGTAGTTTAGTATTCGTGTGTGTAAAGCTTCTTTTTCCGCGTCTTCGTCTTTTCCGTTGTTTTTTTTTATTATTATTTCTTTTTCCTTTAGTTTGGCAAAAAATGAATCCACCCAGAACGGAGGAAATTTGAAATAACACCTGTCGCCGTTGCTTGACTGTTACTCAAATTCGCGGTTTCGTGGCTTCATTTTTCATTTGAATAAGAATCATTTGTTCATCTCCAATGACCAGCAGTCGATTTTCGTCACCGATTTCCATCAAATAAAAAAATAATGTATAAATGAGTCTACCTACTCACAAGTGTGTAGGTATTTGGAAAATTAAAAATTTAACCAGAATCATCCATAAGACTACAAATATGTGGAAGGTAAAAGACAAAAAAACACTAGAGGGGCATATTAATGATAAATAGCAGAAAATTTAAATATCATAATAAAAAGAAAAATGAATTAAAAATATTTTTGAAATAGAAATTGTTCGTTGGTTTAAATCGAAAATAATTGTTTATTTCTATAATAAGGCATTGACTTATCATACGCCATGCAGTCGTTTGTGAAGAAAAAAATGCCGCCACGGTTTCCTAATAAGAAGGGGAGGTTTCGTTTCAATAATTACGAATATACTAGAAAATTGTCTTTGAATCTTCTCCTTCCTTGACACTGCATTAGGTTTTAGTGTTTCTTTTTTCACCCCGCTGCAATTATCTTTATCTTCTTCCTCTATATATTGGATTGGACAACCAAGGGGGCAAATTCTCTTGCTGATCGATAACGATATGCGTTTTGGTTGCGTGCACAGAGAACACTGCTGAATGACAGTGAATACCGGAAATCAGAATACGCACTCGTGTCCGCATATGCAATTGACGATTTATTATCAGTTAATAATTACAATATTACCATTGTGTAAGTGAATTTAGAAATTTACTCATGTTTGCACTCATTATTTCGGAATGTACACAATGTGCAATCTTTGGAGTGGGAATCCCATTTTTAATCGGCACTTTTCCCAATTTTACTTGTACTCGTAAAGGGTAAACAAAAAGATTTCGATAAAGTATTTTTCATGTAGTGAAATTTGGTATTTGAGGGGTGAAATCTTAGGGAATATAAATAAAAGGAGTGGAAAAGATATTGGCTTGTGTAAAATTTTGGTGAGGCAATTCTTTCAATGCCCTTATTTATATTGTAGTAGTCAATAGGAATGCAAAACAGAATTTATTACTACAAATAAAGGCATTGAAAAGCATTGTTAGGAGTAAAGTCGGGGGTGGTTAAGTCACTCAGTAGGTAGAGTACAGCAAACAAAGATTCAACTAGCTACTGGAAGATAGAGTCTATTCGAGAGTATTTTTCTAGACTACATAATAAGTTTTAGTGGCAGAATACGAACCGTGAACTATACAGTGGAATTTTTCCACCTAAAAGTTCATTTTTTTTAGCAATCTGGAGTCAATAACAATATAGCCATTTTTACTGATAGTCTGTCAGCACTTAAGGCTATCGTGGATCGTCAAATGATCTGATTTTCAATGAGATTTGTCGCAATCTGTTAACAATAAAAACGTCGAGTTGCATTGGGTTCCCGATCATTTTTCGGAACATATTTAAATGAATGAATTGTTTTGAAATCTGAAATCCCGCACTTGCCTATATTTTCCTCTTGCCTTTCATACCATTCATCATTCTCCACATTTTAAATGAATGCCACTAAACTCAAAAAATTTTTATTTTGAAAAGGACTCCATGGTAGACCTTGTAGAACTCATCCATTTTTTAAACTTCTTAAACATTTAAATATGTTCCGAAAAATTGAATAATCTTTCACTTCTCACCCCAATTAACTATCGACCAGATTTAAGCTGCCAACACAAGTCGCCAAAAGGCTTTATGATCGCGGTGCTGCAAAATGGCAGCACTTTTTGCTCTTGTTGCAGAAACCTTCCATACAAATTAAAGAAACTAATGGCATTGAAAATTGAAAAAACCCCTTATTTTATGGACGTTGAATTGAAGTATATATCATATACGTATATATGTAACATATTACGGGTATCTTGCCCATATAAGCCGTTTTGTGGCTCCTTTTATTGCAATGTCACCACAGCCATTTTGCTGAACCACAAAAGAACATTCAATTCGCAATTTGGAAAGCAAAGCCCTGTTATTTGACAGTTGTCATAATATTTGCATAGATAAAAGTCCGCCATTTTACTTTATCGATCATACAACTACTAAAAAATACGCTAAAATTCTGTAGAAGATAAGCTGGTTGGGTGCTGCAACAACAGGCTAACAGTGTCAAATTGTACGATCGTGATGGCCAATTGATTTGACCAAATATCGAAATAATGCGTTCTAAGAACTTTTCTCGTAATGAAGCAAACTTAAAGCAAACTTTTTGTAAACAAACATGGTCCAGATAAAAATCTTCAAGTTCATGTTATAAAAAGTTGGTAAGCATACGGCCATAATACACAAAATTGACGGTAACTATTTCTCATTCTTTATATTTAAAGAAATGCAGATCAATGAGAACTAAATGCACACCAGACGGTCACTATTCGCAGCCATAACGATTTATCCACACTCATATTGTATGTGAATTTTCAGAACCTCATATACGGAAATTTTGCTTATTGAAAATATACGCAAATTATTTTCGTATCCGCAGAAAAATAAATGAATTTCTGTGCTAAAAAATATTCATCGAGAAACGTTGAAAATTCAATTAAATTATTTTAAGATACATTAGCAAGAACACACAACAGATTTTCTTCTGATAAAACACTTTATTATACCATATACTATATAGATTTTTTTCCCTGATAAACTTATACTTAATTGCCGAATATATCTTCAATATTAAATAAAAATAAAATTTGCAATTAAACTTTTCGATATCTGTTATAAATTAAAAATATATACAAAATTTAAGTATAAACAGCGTTCGATATGCTACCACTTCATGAAGAATGGCGTTTTAAAGTTCCCTGAAAGTCTACACAAAAATTGACTTTCGTTATTTTTAAATTGTATATCTCTTTGAAATTAATAACACTTATGGAATACAGCAAATTTCCATTACAAATAATTGAAGACTTATGAGTTTATACAATGTTCGAATTATTGTCGATAGGAGTAAATATGGCGACATAAAATTAGGTGTACATTTAAGGAAATCTGACGTAAGGGGCTATGCGCCCCTTAATAAAAGATAATTGAGAAAGTTAATTTTTTCGTGATAATGTGTGACTAGTGTCTCGCTTATATCTCTATACTCTGTTAGGGTCAGATTGTTAATTGATTTGCAAATTTAATTAGTTTAAGTAATTCGCTATAATAAGTAGTATCTAAAGCTGGAGCAATTTATTTGATATTGGGCCATTGATTATTTATACGTTTAATAATTTGAAAAATACTACCAAAAACTGATTTAAATTGCATTTAAATGCTATTGTTACAAAGCAAAAGTTACGTAGCCAAGAGTACATCTATCTCTGTATGTGTTGGCGATTTTTTACAATTTTAGAAATGGATTTAAATTTGCATCAACGAACTTGTATTAAATTTTGCGTAAAAAAACGGATTTAATGGAAAAGTGTTTCGGCAACGATTCTCCAAAGAGAACGGTCGTTTACCAGTGGCACGAGCGGTTCAAAAGTGGTCGTGAGTCAATCGAAGATGATGAACGCAGTGGCAGACCACCGACATCGAAAACCGACGAAAACATTGATAAAGTAAAAGAAATGTTGGTCAATAAGCGCAAATTAACCATTAGAGAGATAGCGGAGGACTTGAACATTGCCTAGGGATCCGTCCAAGACGTTTTGGTTAATGATTTGGGTTCTCGTCGTGTAGCAGCAAAGTTGGTGCCAAAAGACCTCAATTTCATGCAATAAAGAGACCGTGTTGACGTCGCAAAAGCCATGATTTGCGATCCTGAATCTGATCCCACATTCAACCAAAAGATCATTACTGGAGACGAGACGTGGGTTTATGAGTACGATACGCAATCCAGACATCAGGCAAGTGAATGGCGTTCACCAAATGAGCCGAGACCAAAAAAACCACGTCGTTTTCAGTCAAAAAAGAAAGCAATGCTCACGGTTTTCATGGATTACAACGGTGTAGTGCATCATGAATTTTTGCCACAAGGCCGGACAGAAAACAAAGAGTATTATTTGGGCGTGATAAGACGTCGCCGAAAGAGACCAGAATTGTGGGCAGAAAACTCGTGGATTTTGCACCATGATAACGCACCGTCGCACAGTGCCATCATTATTCGGAATTTTTTGACGAAAAATGCAACAAATATCATCCAACAACCACCGAATTCACCTGATTTGGCTCCCTGTGACTTCTTTCTGTTCAATCGAGTTAAAAAACTATTACGGGGAACGCGTTTCAACAGGCGAGAGGAAGTAATGGAAAAATCGCAGGAAGCACTGATGGACATACCGAAAACCGATGGCATAAGTGTATTAAAGCCGATGGGGATTACTTTGAATGGGACAATATAGATTTAGATGAATAAACTTGTATTTTAAATTTTCTGAATAAATTCCGGTAACTTTTTGATCTAAGTGGTATTATCACGAGAATATTTTATAAAAAAGACATTTTAAAACCAGAAGAATAACAAATTGAGTTTTCTTTACTTACGTGTAACTAAACATTTTAACGTTTCAAGAGAGCTCTTATGGCCAATTTCTCTTTAAATGCCGATTAGTGATTTTGGTGAAGGTAATAGAGGAGCATTTTTGCAAAAAGAGGTTGTTAGTAATAGTAATTGAAAATTTAATTCCATGCCATTTGTCCGGTAAAGTATTGCCAACGAAAAAAAAGGTAGCATGACAGCTAACAGTTCAATATTATTAAATATGGAGCGCTACATGAAAGAAAAACGCTTGCATTGTTAAGCAATATTTTAAAAATAATGAAAGAGTGGGGCAGCTATAGTTCGCAATTTTCAAACAAACTATGGTTGGAATAGTGATTTAACTTAATCAACTGTGAAGAGATTAATTAAAAGATTGAGGGAGACTGGATCAATTAGTGATCTTAAACACTCTGGTCGTCCATAAACAAGTCATTTGTTTGTTTGTTTATTATAATTCCAAGTAACAGTAATACTGCAATGTATATTCTAAGTGCCAGGTCACTAAAAGTCATTTATCGACAAAGGATATCGGGAAGAAATTAAAGTAGAAATGGAAAGGAAAAGTAGTCTTGAGTAGGATTCGAATACCAGTACGCTAACAACTGTGCTACCGGGCTGGCTCCTTCAACAAGTCGGTCAATACAAAATATTGAACCAGTTCGTAACATCAATTCGGCTCCATTGTCATACATTGGACATTTTGAGAATCTCTCTACAGCGTATTTTCACGAAAGATTTGCATCTTCATGCTTACGAAGTTCAATTGACTCAAGAACTGACGCCTACTGACCGCATACAGCAAATGGAGTTCGTTGAATAGATTATGGAACAACAACAAGTGCATGCTGATTTTTCGAACAAAATCATTTTTAGCCATGAGACTCATTTTCATCTTAGTGACTCGGTTAATCGACAAAATTGTCGAATTTGGGGTTCAGAAAATCCACGAGTAATTTTAAAGAAACAAATGCATCCACAACGTGTTACTGTTTGGTGCGGATTTTATGCTGGGGGCTTCTAAATTTCAAGATATCGGTGTGGACAACGTATAGTTTTAACAAGATGGTGTCATATATTATACAGCCCGAGAACCCATTCAATAACTGCATGAGTCATTGAATTATTGCATGCATTCGGGACACTTTTTGTATTCACAGGGAGAGGAAGATCTTATCTAGGTCTGCCTAATCAACTTCTTACAAATGCATTGATTTCACGTTTAAATAATTACTTCTTTCGTGGATTTTTGGAACACCCTATATAATAGAAAATGAAACTTTTAATATAGAGAAACGCACAAACCATCAGGAAAGGAGGAATATAAGTCATGATGAATAGCTTTGTTACGAAGATTTTTCGAAGGATTTTGTAATTAATAAATTGGATTCAAGAGGAATCCTTAGTAGAAGCCCAACGTTCAATGCCATATACTCGGATAGGTTTTTAAAATTCTATTGCCCTTTAAAAGTTTGTTCTTTAATGTAAGTTTTGATAGATTTTAATCGATTTTAGTTCAAGTTTTTTTGATCTCGTGTGAGGGTTCTAACTTCCTTGTAGTACCACATAATGTAGATAGAATAACAGTTTGGTAAAAAGTGCAAAAATTAAGGATATAAACTGATAGGGTAATAGTAGCTTAACATACATAATAACAGAATTCACCTCTCTCCCTGCGGTTCGTATAAAAACTTTAGACGGACAACTTCATGGTTTTTCCACAACTTCTCCTCTACACCATAAACTTTTTCGTGGTGTAGTCTCGATTTTGATATTACGGCAAACAAATCCTCAATACTACATCCGCCATTTCGCAATCGGATTAGGTTATTTGTTGTGCCTATTTTATTGTCGTGCCTAATAAATTAATAATATTTCATGATTAATCAGCATAAAATATGAAAGTAGGTAAATAGAAATGTTAATGCAAAAATTATCATCCTATTTTTAATATTAAGTTGTTAAGTGAAAATCGACTCTGTACACGTACTCGTGTACACAGTCGTAATTTTCGTTTTACTTTCAATATAGGTCAAAAAGTAGTCCCCCCCCCCTCACACACAGTACTGAATGGATATATTGGGTTATTCGGAAAGTAATTTCGTTTTTCTTATTCAATTAAATATTGTCCAATCTGATCCAATACCCTTTGCCATCTTTCTGGCAGTAGCATGATTCCACGCTCATAAAATTGTTGTTCTTTGCTGGTAAAAAACTGATCCAAGTGATTTTTGACCTCTCCTCATTTGAATTAAAAATTTTTGTACAGACCGAAACAAATGATAATCGGAAGGTGCTAGGTCTTGAGAGTATGGTGGGTCTGGCAGTATATCACATCTAAGTTCTAAAAGCTTTTGCCGAGTGGTCAAACTTGTATGTGGTTTCGTGTTATCCTGTTGGAACACTATACCTTTCCTATTGACCAATTCTGGCCTTTTTTCTTTACGCGAATCATTTAATTTGTCCAATTAATGACAGTACACTTCAGAATTGATTGTTGTGGTGCTAGGTAGAAGCTCAAAATAAACGATTTCTTTGAAATCCCACCAAACAGATAGCATAACCTTTTTTTGATGAATATTGGCTTTTGAAGTGCTTTGAGCCGGTTCATCTTTTCTACTCCAGGATCTTTTTCGCTTCCCTTTGTAGTAGAGAATACATTTCTCGTTCCCAGTGATGATATTCTTCAAAAATGGATCATTTTCTTGGCGTTTGAGAAGCAAATCACAAAAGTCAATGCGACGGCACAAAGTTTTTTCCATAAGAAGATTAGAAATTTATATGTAGAGCTTTGAGTTTAAACTTAGCCATTTCAAATGATCATGAACGGTCGTATTCGATAAATTTTATTTCTCAGCAATCTCAGGAGTTGTTATTCGCCTGTTTGTATCAATTAATACCTTCATTTTGTCTTCATCAGTTTAAACTGGCCTTCCAGAACGTTGTGCATCTTCGAATCAAAATTATCGGATCGAAATTTTGCAAACTAGTTTTGGCAATGGCGCTCACTTAACACATCTTCTTCATATATATCGAATAATTTTTTTCTTGCTTGAACAGAATTTTGATCTTTTCTATAGTAAAAAAATAAAATATGCCGAAACAGTGCTGTTTTCACTTTTCATATTTAAAAGGGTATCAACCAAAAATTACTATGCAGAATCAATCGAATTTTTTCACAAGCAAGCCTTGTTATATCAGCTGTCAAAATACATATGATTATGCGGCGTAAGTGTGAAGTTGGTTGTGAATAAATACAATTAAGGTTTCTGTTGGGAAAAAACGCAATTACTTTTCGAACAATCCAATATGCTTTTGTGTTGCGTAACGAAAAAATGGAACAGTGAAATTTGAATCCGTAAGTTTGATATACGAAAAATAGCAAAGAGCCTAATGGGGAACATTCCTTATCAAGAGTGCAAACTTGTCGGTGGCATAAAGCATTTTTGGATCCTCAAAGAGCAGTGGATCATTACTTAAGAGGGGGGGGGGGGGGAGTTAAAAATCGACAAATAGTGAATTTATGGAAAGAATGAGGAGGGTTCTTGTAAGATCAGATCGTCTAGGACAAATTGTCAATGAATTTTTTTCGAACAAAAAACCCTTGAAAAGGGGTTGTTCACGTCAGATCGGATATTGCAGATATTTGGATACAGAAAAAGAATTTCTGTCAAGACCTAAGACCGTGTAAATTCTTTGCTTTTCCAAGATAAAAAAATCACTTGAAAAGATGTCATTTTCGTACTGTCGATAATATCCAAAATTTTAACCTTCATACGCTTAAAAAAAAGTGGAAAATTATTTCTGCCAAACTTCGCGTATCTTCACTATTCTTCCATTTAAATAGTTTAATAATAATATTTTTTTTTAATCTCTAACTACAATTGTATTATAATAAGCAGAAGTGGGGGGATTAAACACCCATCGGCATTTCTTCAACTAATGGAAGTTAGATTCCTCTAGAAAATCTCTAACCTATCGGCTCTTAAGTCTCTGATGAGTGTTTCCGGGGAGGGTAGTCTCTCACAAGTGGGGATAATGGTGCTAGGGTAAACGAGAGTGGAATTTTTGATACCCGGAAATGCACAGGTCCTGAACAAAGGGAATATTTAGATCACGATGTATTACATTGCTACGAATATAAAACTACTGTTGCAGAATCAATCAAATTTTTTCACAAACAAGCCTTGCTATGTGTTAGCTGTCAAAATACATATGATGATGCGGCTTAAGTGTGAAGTTGGTTGTGAAAAAATACAATTAAGTCCTCTGATGGGAAAAAACGACAACCCAATACTTTCCTGATAATATCCAAACGATAAGAACTGCTCTCAGCAATTTACCATTAATCGTCTTAAAGATGTTCAATCTTTTATTCATATTCTTTTGCTGCTTAATATTTATTCATCTACTTTTGTAATTATGTATTACAGGATTTAGTAATAGTGAAAATAAATATTAATATTATTAGTCTAGTTTCAAGAGGGCAAAAAAAAAAATTTAAACGTTTTGTAATTAATGTATTTAGCACAAAAGAATTAGTAGATAATGTTTAAGTTTAGTTAGTGTGGTAATCGGCCATCAGTTGAGGCTATTTAGAACCCATCGTAGACGTGTCTGTCTGTAGTATGGTCTAATCTTGTATTTGGTAAGATTGTATAAGTACGATGAACTCATTCACTTGAGATGTTAAGGCTAACGTAAAGTTAATAAAGAAGTAGAGCATGTAATCAAACGAAAAATGTTGCATTTGAAGCATGTACAAGAGCTCATGCCAATTGTTAATGTACTCACATACGATAATCCAAGCAATTAGAGTTTGTTGTTGTTTTTGTTGGGTTTTTGCTGATTTTTCTTCTTCTTCTTCTTCTTCTTCTATACTATAATTAAACTAGAAAATAAATTCATTTTAATGTAACTAAACTGCTAACAACAAGAGTTAGTTATCTATCTTAGATTTTATAAGAAATCTTTCTTTTTTTCAATTACAGTAAAATGTGTAATATTAGATTCAAGATGCTATTTAGAAGGTGGCGGATCAGCGGAGAGTTTTCTTGCAAGTGAAGATATGTCAGTTGGCTCGGTGATAGGAAAACTTCGAATAAATGGAAATCCAAGCGCCGATATTGGTGATATTAGCCTTTCGTTAAGGGAGAAAAATGCCCCAATCAAAATTTTGCCTGGTACAAAAAATCTTCTTTTGGCTGTACAACTTGACAAAGAAGGTGTACAAGGACCATCGTCTATTTATGTGAACATAATATGCGTCCGAAAGCATTCCAATGATCCAGTAAGTATTTGTATATTTTGAATATATTTCTTATTAATATAAAATTATAATTTGATATTTTATTTGAACCAAAAATTTACTGTATTCGTAAGGGTTATGAAGATGTGGCAACCATTTTTTTAAATTTATTTTTATTCATTAATATTATATCGTTTTTGAGTAGATATCTTGAACAGCTAGAAATCATCTGAGGTGTTTTTTCCACTCTTCGTAGTAGTCGCCTTCAGCTTCTCGGTTATACGCCTTTAGATATTATCGATAGTAGCATCTTTTCAAGTGTTTTCTGATTTCGGTAAATGAAAAAAAATTTACATGGACTTATAGGAGTCCTGGAGAACCACTGAAATTAATTTTTTTCGACAAAAACTCATTGATGAATATGGCCGTTACCCAACCTTCTCATTTGTTCCATATTTTCATCAGTGTTTTCGATATTAAATCCTCCCCCCGCCGATGGAAGGGGTATGTCTCTCATTCCTTCTTTTTGGACAAAAAGAAGGAATGAGAGACATCCACCTTCCATCGGCGGGGGGAGGATTTAATATCGAAAACAGATGAAAATTCTCAATCGTAGCGTAGCGTCGTCCTTTCATGGGGCTCTTCAGTTTCGGAAACAAGAAAAAGTCACAGGGGGCCAAATCTGGAAAATACGGTGGATGCGGCATTATTAGTGTGTTGTTTTTGGCCAAAAATTCGCGCACAAGCAACGATGCGTGAGAAGGGGCGTTATCATGGTGCAAAAGCCAATTTTTTATCTTCCAAAAATCTGGGCGTTCCTGGCGGATTGCTTCACGCAACTTGCGCATAACTTGCAGGTAACATTCCTTATTGACCGTTCTACCCTGTGGCAAGAACTTATGATGCACCACGCCCTTGAAATCGATGAAAACTGTAAGCAAAACGTTCACATCCGACCGAACTTGGCGCGCTTTTTTCGGTCTTGGCTCATGCGGCAGCTTCCATTGGGATAATTGAGCTTCGGTTTCCACGTCATAACTATTAACCTATGATTCGTCACCAGTTATGACCCTTTGGAGCAAATTTGGATCATCGCGGACAGAGTCCAATGTTAATGCGATGCTGTTTTTGGTCGAAATTGAGCAATTTTGGTACGAATTTCGCGGCGACCCGTCTGACGCGCAAATCATTGGTAACAATTGATTGGCACGAGCCGATCGATATGTTTAAGCCCTCAGCAACTTCTCTAACGGTGATTCGACGATTGGCCAATACTATTTTCTTCACTTCATCAATGTTTTCATTTGTTGTTGACGTGCTCGGGCGTTCGGTACTCTTTTCGTCGTTCACATCTTCTCGGCCCTCTGACGACATTTTGTACCACCGATAAACGTTGCTTCGGTCCAAGGTAGCTTCACCATATGCCACAGTCAACATTCGGAATGCGTTCGCGCAATTAATTTTGTTTTTTCACACAAAATTTGATACAGATTCTTTGATCCATTTTTTGGAATGGGCAAAAATCGAAGACGAGTTTAAACACGTGCCAGTAAAACAGCTGTCAAAAATTAACTGAACATTCAAAATGGCCGAACTTGTCGGCATAAGTGAGAGACATAAGTACCAACATAACGCCACAAAAAATCGAAAATCGAATATACGTAACCCGCAGAAATTCAAAATTCGCGATATCTTTGAACAGACCTCGTATATAAACTAACAAATCATAAAATATTAGCAAACTTTTATAAGTAATTCGACCTTTAGTATGATAAGCAATATTATACTATGAATAAATCTGAAAAATGCTTTTTTTTTAAATAAAAACTAATCTTATCCATGAATTTTAAGATTATTAGAGCATCAAATTTATTTTGCAACCGAAACAACTTATGCTCTTAAAAAGAATGTTCCTCATACGTACCACAAGATTTGATGGAGCTAATTTTCGCTTCTGTACGCATTACAAAAACACAACTTGAAGGGAATTATATAAAGAAAGAGTCCTCAGTGTTGTCAGGATTGCTTTCAGTAATTTTGAGTAGAAAATTCATTCTTTTCATAATTTTCGAAAAGACCAAATAAAAAATTGAAACTTTCGCAAAAATACATATACTAGGCTAAACTTATATAAAATCCATCAATTAAATAATTAAAGCTTATTATCGTCTTCCTTTTCTCATGTTATACCCCAAATTCATACACATAAAAGACGGATAATTTTGATTATGAATAAATCAATCTAATTACATATAAGAAATGAAACTGGATCAACTTATTCTAGTTATTTTAAGAAAAAAAAAATATTTCAATAAATCTTCTCGACTACTCGTATTTAGCGTGTTAATTGTACAATAATAAAGCATATCAGAAAAGTGAATAAACGTAAAATGGTCAATTGCGATTGGAGCTAAGGTAAAATAAACAAAAAAGATAGGGGGGAGATTCAGCATGCATATATGGTCGCGGAATATGAAATTAATTTTGCTATTTTTGCTACCCTCGGAATAGCTATATTTTATTGCAGAAATGTAGAACAAACATCGTCACGTAATTTTATGTAAATACATTCGGACAATAAGGTTTATTGACTCTTGTGGAGTGTACAAGTGAACGAAACTTGCCCTTTGCTAATCTTACCTATGAGATCTGGTCAAATTTCACCTGCGAGACTAGTAGTAATAGAAGTTCTAGGACGACTATGAATACAAAGTTCATGGCCCACAACTCAAACCACTGCCTAACTCAGTCGAACGTAGACTCAGATTGGTTTGAATGAAATTGTTTAGGTTACTTCCATAGGATTAATCGTATACATCCGAATACGAGTGTACGAGTACATTATTAGGAAGTGAATTTGAGAAATCAATATTTTTACGAGTACGTTCCATTCACACATGAGTGCCATAGATGGTCAGTGGCCGACTTAATTGATGAATTGCGTTTGATAAATCAAATGTTTATTATTATTATTTTTTTTCAAATGAACTTACAGAGTTTCGTAATACCAGTTAATGTGAGAGTGACTGATGTGAACGACAATGCACCGCAATGGATAGGGGCGCCATATTCGCTGACGCTGTCAGAGGTGACTGTGCCCGGAACGAGAATATTGCAAGGTGCTCGGGCTGTGGACAATGACCAACAGGGTTCATTCTCAACTGTTGAGTATCAGGTGCTACCGGGGCCAAATTCCGAGTACGTTCAGTTCCTTAATCCATTGGAGGGAACATTGGTGCTAAGGAAATCACTCGATTATGAGAGTATGAGAAATTTTACAGTGCAACTGCGCGCACAAGATCAGGGAAACCCACCAAAGTTTACAGACACAATTCTTCGAGTTATAATCACTGATGCCGACGATCAGAATCCATATTTTTTACGTGAATCATATCGCGGAGAAGTACCACCAAACGGTCGACCTGGCGAGATTAGAGTATATCCAGATCCGTTAAAAGCTGTCGACCAGGATGAAGGTCTTTGCGCACCAGTTCAATATTCGATAGTTCAATCATCCGAATTGAAGTTCTTTGGAATTAATCCTAGGACAGGTGCACTGAGTCTGATTACTCCATTCACATCGGCCGATCTCATTAATCCGGCCACATTAGTAGTGAAGGCAACACAAGTTGATAATCCCGACCGGTACGCCTTGACGACAGTAACTATTTCACGGGCTGGAACGCATAGTGATTTAACAGCACTTAATTTTGTGCAAAAGAAATTTTCCGTTAAAGTACGTGAGGATGTTCCTGTTGGCTCTAGAATTCTAGCTTTACCCACTAATAAGCCAGGTCGGCCACTCAAATACTTCATTCTCGACGAAGTGAATGCCCAATTCTTTGCAATCGGTGCGCTGGGCGAACTGATATTGAAGAAACCGCTCGATTATGAAAAGTCAGTCAGACACAGTTTCGAGGTGGTTGCAACTGATGGTCTTAGCAATGCAACGGCGGAAGTTATCATCGATGTGCTGGATGTGAACGATTGGGAGCCACGCTTTCGACAGACTCATTATGAGTTTATTGCAACAAAGACGGTATGTGTTGGCTTATATTGTACAATATTAAAAAAAGCGACCGAGATATTTCGCAAATTATCTATTAATGCAAGGGGTTGTTGCATCGAATGGTGTTTTGTATTATTTTTCTTTTAATTATAGATGATGGAAATGGAAGGAGAAAATGAGTTTATAGATAAAATCATGGTTGGCCACTTGGAGGCGGCTGACGGTGACCGTCATGATAAACTAAAGTTCAGTTTGAAGGGTCAGTTTGCAAATGCGTTTGATGTTGACGATGAGGGAAAATTATGGATGCAAGTCGATCAGGGAATCAATCAGTCGACCATACACCTGATTGCAACCGCTAGTGACTCGGGTATTCCACCACGGAGCGCGTCCGTTCCGATAACGGTCACTGTTGAGGGTGCACCGATGGCAGAAGCTTCGTGGGCAAACAGTGTATTAGGAATTTTTGGCATGATTGTCGCCGTATTCATAATGATAATAATCGCTCTCTCGCTCTATATTGTGCGGTCACGCAAGAACCCAAAGTCTCGAAACAGAGTTCATAGTCAAGCACATAGCACTGCGTCGGCAGTAAATTTAGTAAATCATGAGAAAATCACCACGAACGGGGTGCACTTGGCTGGCGGAAATATAACAATGGCAAATCCCATTAATAGGCATGGAGGGTCCGGTAGTAGTTTGAGTGCGGGCGCATCTACTATTCTGGCGGCTAGTCTTGAAAGGGAAGCACAACGGGAACGTGAAAGGGAGCGTGAAAATTACACAGCAACAGTTCGAAGTAAATTTCTCTTTACTTTTAAATATTTTTAAAGAATTTTCTAAATTTTTAATCATTTTTCCTCTTTTACAAAAGGCATAGTATCTCGGGCATCAGCGGCACACAACGGTCAACTATTCGATGGTGATATGGATCGCGATTCCATTTCGAATGCGGACACTACACAATCGCCTCTCGCTAACAAAAAGTTAAGCTGGCAAAATGGTAAAAGTGATCTGATCAATTCGGCTGAAAATTTGGGCTCAACTGAAAACAATTTAACTGTATACTTTTAATGCTCAATCAATAATAATATTAAATGAAATTAATTTTAAAAGAAATTTCCAAAAGTGTGGGTTAACAACATTTTCCAAAGAATCTCATATGTACATACGTATACATATACTCGTATGCATGTATGTATGGTATATCCATTAAGCTAATCATGTAAATTTTTTCAACATTTGTACATTTTTTTACACGAATAAATATGAAAATAAAAAATTTTTTATTAACTCGATGTGATTTTAATTGAATTGTTTTTTTTTTATCTCCAACCACAATTTTATTGTAACAAGAAGATTTACATAACATTTTAATTTACAATCTTGTGCATCATCGAAAAAATCGGCGTTTTTCCAACTAACGGAAGTTAGATCCCTCTAGAAAATCTTTAGGCCATCGTCTCCGATGATGCGTTTCCGGGGAGGGCAGTACAGGATAATTCTCTCACAAATGGATTACGATGATAGGGTAAACGGAAGTGAAATTTTTAATAGCGGGAAATGCACAGGTCCTGAACAAAAGTAACATTTAGATCACAATGTATTACGTTGTTACGAACATAAAAGATGGCATCAACAATTTTACGAAGGATCTTGAATTGTAAGGCCTGGACGCGAAAGGAATTTGAACGTTTCGTTAAACCTCAAAGTTCAATTCCATAAGTCCAAATAGGTTTTATAATTGTATTGTATATTAAAACTTTACTTTTGATTGTTGGTTTCTAGCATTTGTCCAGTAGTCTAAGAAGTAGTCTTTTTAGTCTAGTATAGGGTTTTTCAATAAGAGTAATATGATTTCTAAGTGACGTTTCGGCCATTTGTAATATGTCATGATCTGTCATTTTTTTCCATTGTATTCAGTAATGTTTATAATTTCATCATAGACAGATATACGCAAGAACAACATTTACAAATTATTAAATTTTATTATCAAAATAATCGTTCTCCAATTGCAACTTTTCGTGCGCTTTTACCATTTTATGGTCGTAATAATCGTCCAACTGTGCTCGCTATTCGTCGAATTATTAAAAATTTCGAGCGTACATTTTCTTTACATAATGTTCAAGTGCCAATAAGACAAAGAACTGCTCGAAGTAATGAAAATATTGCTGCCATTCAGGCAAGTGTGGCTGAAGACCACAATTTGTCGATTCCAAGACGTTCTCAAGAATTGGGACTGTCTCAAACCACAACCTGGCGGATTTTGAGAAAGGATTTGGGCTTGCATCCGTATAAAATTGTTATCACTCAAGAACTGAAGCTATTGGACCACCGTAAACGTCGTGAATTTGCTGATTTTGTCTTGGAACAACTTGAAAACGACAACGATTTTTTTAAGAAAATCATCTTCTCCGATGAGGCTCACTTTCATCTGAGTGGTGCGGTATATAAACAAAACTGTCGATTCTGGTGCGAAGAAAATCCACAAAATATTCATGAACAGCCATTACATTCACCTTAATTGACAGTTTGGTGTGGTTTTTGGTCTGCTGGAGTCATCGGTCCGTACTTCTTTCGAAAGGAACCTGGTAACACCGTTACTGTCAATGGAGAACGGTATAGAGCGATGATAACCAACTTTTTATAGCCCAAATTGGAAGAAGTTGATCTTGACAACATCTGGTTCCAACAAGACGGGGCTACGTGCCACACAGCACGTGCAACAACCGAATTATTGGGAGAAAAGTTTGGAGATTCGATTATTTCAAGAAATTGTGACATTGAATGGCCTCCAAGAAGTTGTGATTTAACACCATTAGAATATTTCTTGTGGGGTTATTTGAAGTCATTGGTCTTTAGCAATAAAGCAGACTCTTCAAGCTTTAGAAGTCAATATTGAACGTGCTATTCATGACATACGACTTGATTTAGTGGAAAAAGTGCTCGAAAATTGGGTTTATCGAATTCGTTCCTGCAAAAGAAGTCGTGGAACCCATTTAAATGACGTTTTATTCAGAACTTAATTGTATCGATTGTACTTCCCATTAAATAAAAAACATTTGAATTTCCTTAACATTTAGTGTGTTTTAAAAAAAAAAGAAATCATATCACTCTTATTCGAAAACCCTTTATTTGGGTTCCATGTTAATCTATTATCCAGGTTAAGTCCCAAATAACGTACTTAATCATATTGTGGAGTCATGTTGCTATTGAGGTATAAAGGGGTAGGTTTTTATTGACAAAGTGTGAAAGTAATGTGAGCACTCTTCTGTCCATCTCTTAAATCAGGATTGAAGGTTGTGTATATGGGATTGTAAATTGTTGGAAGTTATGCCAGGATTTGTATGGATAGCAAGTATGGACGTCTCGTCTGCATAAGTAGCAATAATAATACTTAGATCAGATGGGATAAAATGGGACCAACTATACTGCATTGTGGGACTCCGGCTAGAATAGGATATATTACCGAGGTTTCTGAGTTAATTGCAACTTGGAAATGACGTTGGGAGAGATATGACTTTATGATAAGGTAGTATGTTGACCAAAGAAAGCTTTTGACTTTCAGGATGCTACACACATGATCAAAAACTTGGGGGATATCTAAAAATACTCCTGGGCAATATTCTATCCTCTCAAGAGAGGATGCATTGTGATCAACAATGCAATGGAGTGTTCTGATCGGAAGCTTAATTAGTGATCAGGAATAATTTTTTCATTAACTACACGGTGTGTCCCAAAAATAACCGAATTTTATGGTTCGGCAGACAACATGCAGCGCCATCTATTGAAAATTTGCAAAGGATAAAAAAGATACATTCATCCTTTTTCAAACGCACTTAAATTCATATAAATCGTGTGCTAATGTTACAAAACAAAAATGGCTGGGATATCATCATAAAATGCTCCTTTTATCATGGTTTTCAGTTTTGGAAATAAAAATAAATCATATGGTGATAGATCAGGCGAATACGGAGGGTGGTTGATGAGAGAAATCCGTTTTTTCATCAAAAATTCGTTCACATTTTTGGTCTTCATTTAATTCATGTGGAACAAAACGCGCACAAACCTTTCTTTTACCCAAATGTTCAGTTAAAATTCTCCAAATAGTGTTTTTAATCGTATTTAATTCCTCATCTAACATTCTCGTAGTAAAATGTGCATCGATACCAATGATTTCACGGACTTTTTCCACCAATTCAGCACTATTACTAGCTTCTGGACGACCTGGCCTTAGGTCGTCATTTAAATCCTCACGACAATTTTTAAATCGTGTAAACCACGTATAAACTTGAGTACGACTCATACAATCATCACCATAAACTTTTTCCATCAATTCGTATGTCTTAGCGAATTTTTTTTCAAGTTTAACATAAAATTTTATATTTGCTCTTTATTGTTTTGTAACATTAACACACTTTTTCTTTGATTGAAATGGCTGTAACTTTCACATCATGATTTACATGAATTTAGGTGCGTTTGAAAGAGGATGAATGTATCTTTTTAATGCTGCAAATTTTAATAGATGGCACTGCATGTTGTATGATTTAAATATAAAGTTGAGTTATTTTTGGGACACACTGTGTACGACTGGTTAAAGTCGTTTTAATAGGAGTTTTTCAAAATTCTTACCAAGAATTGCTAAGAGGCTGGCTGATATGTCTATAGGAAAAAGGAGAATTAATGCGTTTATTTGGTGTAAGAATCATTTTGATAACAGAAAATTTCCAGAGTAAAGGAAAATAGGTTGTGCGCAGGATACCATAGAAAATGTATGTAATTAAAACTGATGCTTTTCGGGAAATTTGCTTCAAAATAGAAACTGTTACAATATATTACAACCAGGAGCTTTTTTTTAGATTTAATTTCCGAGGGATTAAAATTTTTGCGCAGAAGACTAATAGGGACTGGGAACATTAGTTCTTCGATAATTTTGTTAGTATGCGATTTGTCTTCTATATGAAAAGTATTCAGGAAATGTTCATCAAATACTTCAGCTTTTTCTTTGTCTGTTTTTGCCCAGTTACCGTCATTTTGTTTCAGTGGATGTGATGTTCTTTTATAAAAGAGTATTCGTCTTGTGGCTTCCCAAAAAGTAAAATAAGCGATCTTATATAAATTTCATGCCGTTATTTAATTGTTAAATTGAAGAAATTTGCAGGTGGTTTCTAAATTTTGAGAGACTCTGGATTTGGAAAATTTCTGCGACAAGCCATTCAATAACTGTTGATGTAGATATTGGATAAATGTCGGTAAGTGTATGAAATAGGTGGGTGTCGAGACTAATAAATGGGTTTATAATTAGATTTGCTGACATCTTAACCGGTGCAGTTTATATTAAAGACAACAACCTCTTCTTTTTTACAGTTTTACAGTTATAGTAAAGACAACAACCTTTTGCAATATTTTTTATAATTCCTCTAATTTCCATCCAAAAAAGGGTGGTGGTGGGTGAAAAACTGAAATTTGTTTAATAGAATTTTTTTTCATCAACAAGAATTGCTTGGTTAAGAGCAAGGAGAATGGGGCACTTCTACAGAGCGATAAGTTGTTATAATTATATACATGGTTTTGTAGAGTTCATTTTGATCTCTTGTTTAATTATTTTTATATTTTTTTTTATTTTTATTTGACAGGTTTTTCATTTCTATGTTACACATAGACATGAGAACACAGTCACTCCTATGGAGCATATTGCGGCACTAGAGACTCTGTGAACTCTCTCCATCTGCTTCTGTCCTAAGCTAGCCCTTTTACTTCCGACCATGATTTGCCAGTTTGTTGGTGTTCGCGCTCGACTGTTCTTCTCCAAGTGGTCCTTGGACGTCCTCTGCTGCGATTACCCTGTGGGTTCCAAACTAGTGCCATCCTTGCTATGTCCGTAGGTGGTTTTCGCAAGGTGTGGCCAATCCAACTCCATTTCCTGCGTTTCATGTTATCTAGCAGGGGTATTTGCTTCGTGAGAAGAAGCAGCTCATCGTTCGTTATCCAGTTCAGACAGAAGATCTTGCTTATACGCCTCAAGCATCTGTTTACAAATGTTTGAGGCTTACGAGTCGTGCTGTCTGTTACTTTCCATGTTTCGCAGCCGTACAGCAGGACTGGCTTGACGTTTGAGTTGAATATTCGAAGTTTGAGTGCTATGGAGAGGTGATTGGAACGCCACACGTTCCCAAGTGAGATGTACGCTTGTCGCGCCTTGTTGATGCGCGTTGGGATGTCTATTTCAGTTCCACCATCCTTGCTGAGCATGCTGCCAAGGTAACAGAACTTTTCGACATCTTCAACTTGGGTACCGTGTAGCATCAAGGGTCTCTCGCAGGTGGCGCCGATACGCATCAATTTGGTCTTCTTGATGTTGATTCTCATCCCAACTTCTTCGGCGTTGGAGGCCAGAGCATTCAGTTTCTCTTGAATGCCGTTGAAGGTGTGGGACATGAGGCATATGTCGTCGGCGTAGTCCAGGTTGTGGAGCTTCTCACACAGTGTTTACTGGATACCGTTGCTGGCTGTGCTGTTAGTGCGTTGAAGGACTAGGTCTAGGGCGATTATGAAGAGGATAGGCGAGATTATGCAACCCTGCCTGACTCCTCTCGAGATGTTGAATGTATCGCTGTTTCGTCCCTTGAAACGCACTCCATACGGGGCCTCGCGGTATGGTTCTCGGATAAGATCGATGATGGCCTGCGGGATGCGCAGTTCATTCAGAGCACTCCAGATGGCGTCGCGAGAAATCATGTCAAAGGCTCTTTCGAAGTCAACGAAGAGAAGATAGAGCGGGGGCTGTTCCATTCGTTCGACTGTTCAATGATCATTCTTAGGCTGTTGATGTGATCAATACAGGAGCGGTGTGGTCTAAAGCCAAACTGCTCGTTGCGGAGGGCACTTTCCACTGTTGGAGTGATGCGAGTTAGGATGATTGATGCGATTAGTTTCTGGATGGTGTTCAGCAGAGTGATTCCCCTCCAGTTTTTGCAATCGCCAAGGTCACCTTTCTTCGTGATGGTGATAATTACTCCTTCTTTCCAGCTGTCCGGGAAGTGGCATTGTGTCCAGGCTTTTGCGATTATAGGATGCAATAGCGAGGCCAGGAGTGGTGGATTAAACTTCAGAACTTCTGGGGCCAGGTTGTCAGGTCCGGGTGCTTTGCTGTACTTAAGCTTGTTGATTGCTGTTGTGATCTCCGTAATCGTAGGCGGTGTTTTTGGGATGGATCTTCGTGGGTTTCTGCGCATGACTGTAGGAGGAGGATGGAATTCTGGAGCTATTGGAAGGGATTCTGAGAAGAATTCCTTCCAGCGGTCGAGTTGTTCTTCATCCGTGGAGAGAGTTTGACCGTCTTTGTCCTTAAGTGGTGGCAGTGAGGGTGTTATTTTTCCGGATAGTTTGCGAATTGATGCATAGACACTGCGGATATCGCTCCGGTGTGCAGCGGCTTCTGCTTCGCTCGCTATTTCGTTGAAGTAGTTCCTCTTGTCGTCTCTTGCCATGCGTTTGACCATCTTTTGAGCAAGGTTGTACCTCGTCTGTAGATGGTGCCTTTCCTCGCGAGTTTAATTATTTACTATCACCCAAAAAAAATAGGATTTTCTTAAACGATACTACCAAAAAAAAAGGGATTCAAATTTTTCTTCTAGACTAGTTATGGTTTTATTGAGTAGACAACTTAAATACGATTACCCATTGATTGTAGGAAATGTACAAAATATTTTTTTTTTATATATAGGCTCTCTACCAATTAGATATTTTTTTAATAGGATTCAAAAAAGAAAGTTTACCATTTTTTATAGTATCTTCAATTTTGGTAAAAAAATTTATTATAACAATGCCAATCCATTATGAAAATAGTCGATCTGTGAAAGCTGGTTTTTTTTTAGAAGAGGCTATGCTAACAAGCAAAATTGTCCAATTTGAGGGTCTGAAAATTCAAGATTAGTTATTCGAAAATCATTCAATTCATCACGTGTCACTGTATGGTGCGTTTTATGGACCGGAGGCATCTTTGGTCCACATTTTTTTGGGGCTGGTGATACAATTACTGCCAATGAACATAGAATGGTAACTAATTTTTCGAGACAAATCGATTTATTGAAAACCAAATTTAATGGACGTCTTATTTTGCGAAGAGGTAACGTCAATTGACCACCAAACTCAGGCAATTTAACGCTGTTGGACTTTTTCTGATGGGGCTATGTGACAGATAAAGTTTTTGAGTATAGTCCATACACAAATCAATATTAACTGCATCATCCTTGAAATACAGCCAAAATTATAAATAAATGTGATCAAAAGGATCGACGTCTGTAAACGTAGTCATCGTCGATATTTGCCCAATATTGTTTTTTTAAAATGAAAGACGATTTTCTTATAGTAAATTTATATTTTATTCAATTAAATATTGTCCAGTCTGATCCAAAACCCTTTGTCATCTTTCTGGCAGTAGCATGATTCCACGCTCATAAAATTTTTGTTCTTTGCTGGCAAAAAACTGATCCAAGTGATATTTGACCTCCTCATTTGAATTAAACGTTTTACCGTCTAAAAAATTTTGTACAGACCGGAACAAATGATAATCGGATGGTGCTAGGTCTGGGACAGTTTGGTGGGTATATCCGATCTACACATAAGTTCTAATAGCTTTTGCCGAGTGGTCAAACTTGTATGTGGTTTCGCATTATCCTGTTGGAACACTATACCTTTCCTATTGACCAATTCTGGCCTTTTTTCTTTAAGTGAATCATTCAATTTGTCCAACTGATGACAGTACACTTCAGAATTGATCGTTGTATTGCTCGATAGAAGCTCAAAATAAACGATTCCTTTGAAATCCTACCAAACAGAACCTTTTTTTGATGAATATTGGCTTTCGAAGTGCTTTGAGCCGGTTCATCTTTTCTACTCCAGGATCTTTTGCGCTTAACATTGTTATAGACAACTCATTTTTCGTTCCCAGTGATGATACGCTTCAAAAATGGATCATTTTCTTGGCGTTTGAGAAGCAAATCACAAACGTCAATGCGACGGAACAATTTTTTTTCCATAAGAAGATGAGGCTTTGAGATAAAACCTAACCGTTTCAAATGATCATGAACGATCGTATTCGATAAATTTAATCTCTCAGCAATCTCACGCGTTGTTATTCGCCGGTTTGCATCAATTAATGCCTTTATTGTGTCTTCATCAGCCGGATCGAAATTTTGCAAATCAGTTTTGTCAATATTGCCGCTCACTTAACACATCTTCTTCATACACATTGGATAATTGTTTGCTTGCTTGAACAGCATTTTTACCTTTTCTATATTAAAAAGTAAAATTGTGTATGCCGAAAATGCTATTTTTCACTTTCCATATTTAAAAGGTTATCAACCAAAAACTACTGTGCAGAATCAATTAAATTGAGGAAGCAAGCCTTGCTATGTGTCAGCTGTCAAAATACATATGTTTATACGGCTTAAGTGTGAAGTTGGTTGTGAAAAAATACATTTAAGTCCTCTGATAGGAAAAAAAGAAATTACTTTTCGAACAATCCAATATATTTTTGTGTTGCGTTACGAAAAAATGGAACAGTGAAATTTGAATCCGTAAGTTTGATATACGAAAAATAGCAAAAAGCCTAATGGGGAACATTCCTTATCAAGAGTGCAAGCTTTTTTTTGGATGCCCAAAGAGCAGTGGATCATTACTTGAGCGGGGAGGGGGGGGGAAGGTTGGCTTTGAAAATCGACAACTAGTGAAACTATGGAAAGAATGAGGAGGGCTCTTGTAAGATCAGATCGTCTAGGACAAATTGTCAATGAAGTTTTTTCGAACAAAAAACCCTTGTAAAGGGGTTGTTCGCGTCAGATCGGATATTGCAGATATTTGAATATAGAAAAAGAATTTCTGTCAAGATCTAAGACCGTGTAAGTTCTTTGCTTTTTCAAGATAGAAAAACCACTTGAAAAGATGTCATTTTCGTACGTCGATAATATCCAAAATTTTAACCTTCATACGCTTAAAAAAAAGTGGAAAATTATTTCTGCCAAACTTCGCGTATCTTCACTATTCTTTCATTTAAATAGTTTAAAAATAATATTTTTGTTTAACTCTTTATTTTTTTTTTAAAATATAACATTTTAATTAACAATCTTGTGCATCATGAAGTTGAGGGGAGTAAACACCCATCGGCGTTTCTCCAACTAATGGAAGTTAGATTCATTTAGAAAATTTCTAACCCTTCGGCTCTTAAGTCTCAGCCTCTCACAAGTGGGGATAATGATGCTACGATAAACGGGAGTGAAATTTTTGATACCCGGAAATGCACAGGTCCTGAACAAAGGGAATATTTTGATCACGATGCATTACGTTGTTACGAACATAAAACTACTGTTGCAGAATCAATCGAATTTCTTCGGAAACTAGACTAGCTATGTGTCAGCTGTCAAAATACATATGATTATGAGGCTAAAGTGTGAAGGTGGTTGTGAAAAAATATAATTAAAGGTTCTGTTGGGAAAAAACGAAATTACTTACGTTAAAAAAAACAACCCAATATTTTTCGTAAGTCAAACTCATGGATTCATCAAACTTAATACAAAATTAACTCATGGATTCATCGTTGCTTCAAATTTCGCTGGTCGTAACGCACACCACACGAAAACCTTACCTTCCCTTTTACACTCTATGGAGTTCTGTAGTTAACGGTTGGGGTTGTGATTATTATTATTATTATTATTATTATATATAATAATAATAGTCTTATTATTTTTGTGCTATATCTCAATTTAAAAAGTCTTTTATCCATCAGACCTACTACATAGCAACTATGGCCAATAGAGTATTTTGCAATTTAAGATGCTTGTGGATTTTAGTATTACGAGTTTAAATGTGGCCAAATATTTTCTGCGGCATATATTTTCGCAAAAAAAATATTTTAAATCTTTTATTGAATATACTCGTACAAACAAGGTTCCTTCCCAATAGAATCAAGGATAGTTAGTAATGATATTCACTTGATAACGTTCAGTTTTGTTGAGTTAATACCAAGAACAATGGTCTCTTAGTTAATTGACCAGGGGTATAAGCTTAAATCCGCTGTTTGGTCATAGATGGCGTTAGTGATCGTATTAAGCTACCATGGGCACGCCATACTTTTTTTTATGAGTTTGACATCTGTCAATATTATTCAGTGCACATTGTCAACAATTTCGTACAATAACATACATTTTTCTATTGGTAATCATGTCTAGTTTTGTGCTTTAAAAAAATCATATGCGGGAAGCTCTGCTTTTCTGCTTCAATTGGAAGAAATCGGCTGCCGAATCCCATCGAATTCTTACGGAGGCCTATGGTGACAGTGCTTTATCGGAAACAATGTGCCGAGATTGGTTTCATCGATTCAAAGACGGCGAAAAGAAGCGTGAAAATCAGCTTAGAAAGGTTGAGGACCATCAATTGCAGGCTCTTTTTGACGAAGATGATACCCAATCGCAAAAATGCTCGCGGACCAATTGGGTGTTACTCAAGCAGTCATTTTCATGCGTCTGCGTACCATGGGGAAGATTGAAAAGATCGGAAAATGGGTGCCACATCGTCTACTATGAGATGTTGAAACCTGGTGAAACTATCAAAGCCCACCGCTACCACCAACCACTGATTAAATTGCACCGTGCTCTGCGTGAAAAATGGACGGATTATCAACAAAGACATGACAAACTGATTTTCCTCCACGACAACTCACCATCGCACACGTCAAAAATGGTCCGAAACTACTTGGAGAGTCCGAAATGTTCCGAAACTACTTGCTACCCCACCCCGCTTATTCACCAGATCTGGCCTCTTCCAACTACCACCTGTTTTCGTCGATGGGCCACGCGGTTGCTGAGCAGCACTTCGATTCTTACGAAGACGTCCGAAACTGGCTTGATGAGTGGTTTGCCTCGAAAGAGAAGGAATTTTTTTGGTGTGGTATCCACAAATTGCCCGAGAGATGGAAAAAATGTGTAGCTAACGAGGGCAAATACTATGAATAAATTTGTTTTTGTGTTTTTTTTTGACTAAAAAACAGCGGATTTAAGCTTATACACCAGGTAATGCGTATACAATAATTTATAATATAATTAAATTATGATATATTTTTCATCTAGATTTGATAAAATATATTCTTTGTAATTCTTATTTTAAGAAAAACTGATTTTTAGACGGACAATTTCGATCGAAATCATACACAAAGTTATGAATAAAAAATAAAACAAATTCAATTGTTTGAAGAATCGGTCAATCTGATCATTTGATTGTATCGAAATTTGAACAAAAACGATTAATAACTAAACTGGTTTGCTTTTTTAGATAGTAAATCTGAAAAACGGAAATGTTCCGTTTTATTTAGTTTGTATTCAGGTAAATGGTAGGATTCCTTTCACTCTTCACGTTACAATAGATGCAACAAAAGCAAAAACGAGAAAAATACACACAATACAATATAAAATGTGAATGCAGAAAAATTATTTGAAATAAAAAAGAAAAATCTAAAAATTCGAAGGTAAAATTTTCTGCCATTAAATATCTTTCAGTTGAGATATAATAAAGTGTGCACGATGACACTTTAGCATGTATACGAGCTCTCTTTATTGTCCATCGATTCGGTTGTGTTGGTGGGGACTTAGGGTCAGCTTACCAAACCTTAAATTGACTGTCCACGGCAGGGACACATTTTTTTTCTCTATAATCTTACAGACCATTCGGTTTGGACTCATTGCATATCGTTGGATTTTGTCCTTTCTTCAACTGTCTACTCCTCAGATGCGGAAAGGACACGGCTTTTGACTGGCTACTAAAGAGAGGTCAGTGTGCCTCTTCCTGGTGTATATTACATATATCCTTAGCTACTTCAGTATACGTCTTAGACGTCTTAAGAAATAATGACAGAGTAGCTAAATCTGGAAAAGTCTTACCAAAAAAAGAAAAAGAAAAAAGGAAAACGGCAGATGATTTGATGAATGAATACAAACTATTAAAGAAAAAAAAAACGTCTCGTTGACTGTTATCCTTTTTGGGTAAATCAGCTGAGGTCGTTGCGGCATTGACTGGTCACATCAAAATATTCATAAATATTAAAATTGGATAAATAGGGAAAAAAAAATGAAAGCAATTTACACTCTTTCAAAATTTTCGCAAAATAGTTTATTTAATTTTTTAAAATTTTTATTTAATAAAAATTCAATACAGTTTGGGGATTATTGGTTTTTCTTTTTTAACTTTTGTTTTTAGTTTAAAAATATTCTTTTTTCTTTTATATTTTCTTCGTCTATAATAATTTTTTTTATTTTCAAAACCTAACCTACCGCAAAAAGGTTAAAAAAACATATTATTAACATATTTAAATTCAGTTAGTATCGTCCTTGATGTTGGATACTTTGAAAATTCGAAAATTTCGTGACTTCTGAAGTAGCGCCGTGGAACTTTTTTGCCATGTTCTTTTTTATTGGGTGTAAGGGAAAGTTCTGTCGTTTTTTTTTCTAAAGGAAAACCTAAATTTTTTCCCTCACTTTTTATTCAAAAAATAATTCCAAATATAATTTCTTTTATTAGTTATAATTGTCTGCCAGCGTTCTGGCAGCTTATCCAACTCCCTGGAAAAGAAGTCCTCGTTTTTGGACGCAAAGTATTCTTACACTTCCATTTGGACATCTTCATAATTTCTTGATGGATTCAATTCCATCAAAAAAGTTTTGCAGTGTCCTTAACAGATGATAGTTAGATGGTGCAATATCTGGAGAATATGCTGGCTAAGGTAGAGTTTGCCAACCCAACTTTGCAATTTTTTGCACTTGCGGTCTAGCGTTGTCATGGTGAAGAATTACACCCTTTCTGCTGGTCAAATATGGACGTTTACGTTGAATTTCTTTTTTTCTCAAAACATCAAGTTGCGAACAGTAACGATCAGCAACTTATAGTGGAAAATACCCCTCCGATCCCACCAACAACACAACATACGAGGTCTGTTCAAAAAGTATCGCGAATTTTCAAATTAGCTTTTTTTGTGGCGTTATGTTTGTACTCATGTCTCTCACTTATGCCGACAAGTTCGGCCATTTTGAATGTTCAGTTAATTTTTGACAGCTACTTTACTTGGACGTGTTTTGGCTCGTCTTCGATTTTTGCCCATTCCAAAAAATGGATCAAAGAATCTGTATCAAATTTTGTGTGAAAAACAAAATTAATTACGCGGACGCATTTCGAATGTTGACTGTGGCATATGGTGAAGTTACCTTGGACCGAAGCAACGTTTATCGGTGGTACAAAATATTCTCAGAGGGCCGAGAAGATGTGAACGACGAAAAGCGTGTCGGACGCTCGAGAACGTCAACAACAGACGAAAACATTGATGAAGTGAAGAAAATAGTATTGGTCAATTGTCGAATCACCGTTAGAGGATTTGCTGAGGACTTAAATCGATTGGCTCGTGCCAAAGACAGCATCGCATTAACATTGCTAAGGAGCGGTTGGACTCTGTCCTCGACGACCCAAATTTGCTCCAGAGAGTCATAACTAGTAACGAATTATGGGTTTATAGTTATGACGTGGAAACCGAAGCTCAATTATCCCAATGGAAGCTGCCAGACGAGCCAAGACCGAAAAAAGCGCGCCAAGTTCGGTCGAATGTGAACATTTTACTTACAGTCGTCTTCGATTGCAGGGGCGTGCTGCATCATGAGTTCTTGCCACATGGTAGAACGGTCAATAAGGAATATTACCTGCAAGTTATGCGCAAGTTGCGCGAAGCAATCCGTCAGAAACGCCCGGATTTGTGGAAGAACAAAAAATTGGCTTTTGCACCGTGATAACATCCCTGCTCACGCATCGTTGCTTGTGCGCGAATTTTTGGCCAAAAACAACACACTTTTATAAGTGGCCGCAGCCACCGTATTCCCCAGATCTCAGATCTGGCCCCCTGTGACTTTTCCTTATTCCCGAAACTGAAGAGCCCAATAAAAGGGACGAGACTACGCTAGGATTGAGAAGATAAAGACGGCATCGAAGGAGGAGCTGAACAAGATCACAAAAAATGATTTTTTGAAGTGCTTCGAGGATTGGAAAAAACTTTGGCACAAGTGTATAATATCTGGTGGGGATGACTTTGAAGGGTACAAAATAGATATTCATGAATAAATAAATAATTTTTGAAAAAACACTATATTCGCGATACTTTTTGAACAGACCTCGTAACTTTCTTTTGATGCACACCAGCTTTGGAGGTGCTCGGTGGTGTCTCTCCTTTATAAATATATGCCCTTTTTCTTATCACATGTTTATAAACTATCCACTTTTCATCACCAGTCACCAAGTGGTTCAAAAACGGTTCCCTTTTGTGACGAGCAAGATTTGAAGAACATATTGAAATTAGATCCATTAAATTTTTTTCGCTTAATTCGTATGCCACCCAAACAGAAATTTTGTACACAAAACCAAGCCTTTTAATGTGCTCTAAAGCAGTAGTCTGATAAAGTCCAAACTTGAAGGCCACTTCTGGGGAATTAAACATGGGATTTGTCCTGAGCATACTGCGTAGCACATCGCCTTTGACATCTGATGGCATTCCTGGTCTGGGTTCATCTTTCAAAAAAAAATCACCCGAACAAAATTTCGGAAACCATCTCTGGCATATTCTAGCTATTACTGCGTCTTCTCCAAATATGCCACACAGCATACAATGTCTTAAGTGCACTTTTTCTTCAGACATGTTGACTGTTTTACCAGGTGAATATGCTTAAATCCGCTGTTTGGTCATAGATGGCGTGAGTGATCGTATTGAGCTACCATGGACACGCCATACTTTTTTTTTTATGAGTTTGACATCTGTCAACATTAATCAGTGCACATTGTCAGCAATTTAGACATGATTTTTGTCCGCTTAATCACCAGAACTGGCCCCTTCCGACTACCACCTGTTTTCGTCGATGGGCCACGCGCTCGCTGTGCAGCACTTCGATTCTTAGACGTCCGAAAATGGCTTGATGAGGGCTTTGCGTCGAAAGAGAAGGATTTTTTTTGGCGTGGTATTCACAAATTGCCCGAGAGATGGGAAAAGTACTTTGAATATATTTATTTTTGCTTTCAATGACAAAAAACATGTGTTTTTTTTACTAAAAAACAGCGGATTTAAGCTTATATATCTGGTATAAGTTTAAAAAAAACTGAAAAAAATATTGGAAAAAATCTAGACTTACCTTTCTACCAAAATAAAAACAATTTGAAATTGGAGGGGGGAGGGTGTTTTTGGTTATATTATTATCCAAGGGGTCGTGTGTACGAATCCCGCTGAGTCATGGTCCTACGCTTTTATGTTGGTAGAAAGTAAGCCTAGATTTTTCTCAAAAATCCAGTATCCTTTCCATTCTAAATTAATTTACTTACACCATCATCCCTTGTTAAATAAGGGAGTGCACCTAAATTGGTACTCAATTTTAATCCAAACAAATCATCAAAACAAAAAGGTGTCTTATAGTAAAAATGGAATTTCTTCTTAAACTTTTTTCATTCTATTATTTTCATAAAGCTTACAAAAATTAGTATTCCTTTACTGGAATTAGATTAGATCTTATCTGAGTCATTGAACTTATCAAATAATCATTTTATAATTCTTTTTCTATGCGAATGACAGCTTCATCCGATATCCCGCAAGGTAGCCATCTCGGTCCGTTGTTATTCATTCAAAAAATTAATTAAGCACTCAAAAATTGTATAATTAAGCACTCTGAAATTCTTATTTATACTGATCGTAAATACGATTGTCTCCTGTGTCAGAGATATAAATCAGTACGACTTGAACACCAAAAATTGTTGAGGTATTCTTCTAATGATCTATAATACAAATTTGAAAAGTGCCGAGGTCATGACATTTTATAGAAGCCCCTATCGACATATGTTTGACAGAAAAAACCGAAGTTTATATTGCACTCTAATTACGTTGTCTTTAAGACTGGCTTACGTACCCTATAAGATGTAGTTAAGACCTTGGCACGAATTTGGTTAGGTTCATATTAAGAGATCTCCCATAGAATGACACTCTTTGACTTCTGGTCGTCTTTTCTGGCTCACTATGCCCTCATTAGATAATAGATCTAAGATGGTTGCTAATCTAACTTTTATTCACCAACTTTTTATCTCGAATATAGACTGTGGCGACTTTGCAAATAAAGTATCTTTTAAGGGTAATTAATTTAATACAACCTAATATGATGGCCCCTTACTGCATTTTGAATCTTCTTCATACATGATTTTGTACGTTTGCTCTACTTACGTTCTATCCTTAGAGGTCTCTAAGCCTATTGGTCATCCCCTCCATTCCACCCTAGTGGGGTCGAGTTGGACAAATGATTTTTACGATTTTTCGTTTTCAACTCAGTGTTTGATTCAAATAAGAAATTCGATAGAGATTATTGGGAAGGATCATGACTAACCATGGAGGTGTTTGAAAGAGCCGACGCAGTCTCCTATTCAAAGTTATCAGCTCTAAGATACTGTACGCAGCCCCTATCTGGGCAGGAGCTATGGTAACGGAAACGTATAAGTGGCAGGTGATGACGGTATATAGTCGAAGCGCACTTTCGGATTGACTCGCGTGATACTGTCTGAGTTATCGCAACCATGCCGGTAATCGAGCTTTTAGCGGATAAAAAAACTCATTGTCACCAGGTACGAAAGAAATGAGATAGTGGTGAGATGGTAGGGACACTGGGATTTATCGATTAAAGAAAAATGGACGCTTCATCTGATGCGTGATATAGCCACGTAGAACGGAAGAGGCCATGGAGAAGTAGTGCCTTATGGCATATCTATGAGTGCCTTAGGGCATATCTATATCGCCACGTACCCTAATTATCGGACCATAGTCTTGTTTCAATGTTCACCCTTTAGCATAGAAAGGAAGGAAGTGGAGAAAATAATCGGTGAACACGTGTCCCCGAAAAGTCATGATGTGGTGCGGTAGCTGAATACGCATACCAAGTTATAAAAAGGTTCCGCCAGTACGAAAGAATGAGAGAAGAATAGTCTGCAGCCTAAATAGGAAAATAGACTTGATGAAAATCTACTCCCCATGAAATTACACCTGACGGTGTTCCTATAGGGAGTGACATTGGAAGAAAAGGGCGGAGGGTTTTAGTGTGTAAAAATCCCACATACTGTAGGAATGGGTATCTCTACAGGGTCTTTAGAAGATCTACCTCTACCCACGTATAAAATAAAAACCAAATATGTTTTGCATGAATCTATTAACCGCATTTGTAATCATGAATTTGACCTTACCTTAACTGAAGGACAAACGTAAGGGTTTTTTTTTATCCTTTTCAAAGTAGTTCACTTGGACAGGAGGCATTGTTATCCCAGGTAAATAGGGGGACTGAAGAAATACAGGAATCTCTTTTTCCAATAGAATCTTGGTTATTGAGATGGCCGGGTGATAAGATCATCCAAGTGTCTGCAATGTCCAATCTAACATAAACAATCCTATTTCTGGAAGTACCCAAGAAGAATTGGAAGTATAAATGAGAAACCACCGTTTTCCAATAGATGGCGCCAGCAGTACATGCTAGTGCAAAATATTAGATAAGAAATATCAAATCGTAAGCTTAGGCATCTGTCAAAAACTCCTAAGTTGGTTAAAACCTACCTGGAAACACCGAAATGGGACGTTATGCCCCACCCGCCGTATTCTGCAGACATTAGCCCTTCCGACTACTACCTCTTCCGATCAATGAGGCGTGGTTTGTCTTAGCAGCACTTCCGATCTTACGAAGAGACCAAAAATTAGGTCGATCGGTGGATCGCCTCAAAAGACGAGCAGTTTTTTCAGCATGGAATCCGTATACGCGTGGTCTGTCTGAGCAGCACTTCCGATCTTACGAAGAGACCAAAAATTAGGTCGATCGGTGGATCGCCTCAAAAGACGAGCAGTTTGTTCAGCATGGAATCCGTATACTGCCAGGAAGATGGGTTCTCTAGACATTGCCCCTTCCATCTACTTTTTCCGATGGATAAAGCGTGGTCTATCTGAGCAGCATTCCGATCTTACGAAAATACCAAAAATTAGGTCGATCGGTGGATCGCCTCAAAAGACGAGCAGTTTGTTCAGCATGGAATCCGTATACTGCCAGGAAGATGGGTTCTCTAGACATTGCCCCTTCCATCTACTTTTTCCGATGGATAAAGCGTGGTCTATCTGAGCAGCATTCCGATCTTACGAAAATACCAAAAATTAGGTCGATGCGAAGATTGCCTCAAAAGACGAGCAGTTCTTTCGAAATGGAATCCGTATGCTCCTAGAAAGATGGGAAAAAGTTGTGACAAGCGATGCACAATACTTTGAAGCATAAATATGTGAGCATTTTTCCACAATAAAGCCTCAAATTAAAAAAAAAAACGGTTTTCCACTTGTACTCCCAATACAAGTTTATTGTTAACCTTTACTTCGTTCCACATTTTACCCGTTTTCGATGTTGAAGGCCTCTCTGAGTATGGATCGCCTTTCTTTACTCCTGTACTCTATAAAAATGCTTAAGTCCATCGGAAAACTTGTGCTTTTGATAACTAATGTTCCCCGTATGCTCATTGAGACTTTTCGCAAGCTAAATTGCTGTCAAAACGCTCTTAGTGCTGCCAGTCTGATTACTTTTCTACCACATCTTGTATATCTAATAACAAAAGTCCCAAATTCTTGGCGATTATTTAAAAAAATGTTTTAATTGCCTTGATTTCTCTAAAGAAATTTTCTGAAATTCATACAAAAATGTCCTAACAAAAAAAAAGTCTCTCTTATCACCTCGCCAAACGCATATTTGTATCCTTCCCTTAATAAAGAGAAAACTAATTCTTTAATGCTAAGGCATACGTACAATAACGATCCTTACAATTTTCAAGTGTAATATTTTCTTGGAATTATCATAAACATATTCAAATTGCTGTAACGGAATAATTTTATTGCCTTTTTTTTGTTTACCTTCCACCCGATCGGTAATATTTACGATGAAAATTTCTTTTCCCATGCCAAATGGTGTAATTTTTAGTGGTATCCTTTTGTACACTTCGGGTCACGAGACTATATATTTTTGGCTAAAGAAAAAAAAATAACAACCAATACAAAAGTAATAAGTAGGCGGATATTGTTTGTTTTGTCGGCAGATCCTGTCTGAATTGCACCCAACTCTTCCAAAAATATGCCAAGGATATTCATTTGCCTAACACGTTAGCTTCAATACTTCAGTGGCAGGTATTGCATTTAGGATCGTACATGAGGTGGGAATTTTACTGAAAGTGGTAAGTTAACCACTGACAATCCTATACATTCTTAAATTTATCCTTTATTGCAATCATAAAAATATAAACTACAGTTTTAAACGGTCTAAAATGATAAATATGCGCATTGATAGACAATATTTTATTTTTGAGTCGAAACGATTATAAATGTTGATCCTTGAATCGCTGGTATACAAAGATTAGGTATTTTTTTTTTTTGCTGCTATTTCGAATTTTTTCATATTTTTTTCAAATAATAATATTATAAAGAATGAGTTATTAATTTTATGACTTTGAATTTGAATACTAATATTTATATTATAGAATATTAAGTCTCAAAAAAAAATGCGTAGCCATTCTGGGTCCGCTACAGGAAAATCAACACCATTTTTAAAAAAAAAAGTCTATCACTTAACATCGTTAAATCGATACTAATACTAAATTGATGATTTGTGCTATTATTAAATTGTTCAGAAGAATTTGCAATTTAATTAAATTAACCGACAAAATTTTATTGTAAATTTATTTATGCATTTGATATTGAAAAAAATTAATAAAATTAATTAACTTTAACGAGGAACAAATACTTTTATATACTCGCATGTGTGCTATTTTTGCATGATCATAGCTGTATATAATAAGAATGACTTTTTTTGCAATAATTATATTTAATTTTTATAATAACATACATCAATTTTGGGCAACTCCACATCGGAGAAGGCGTTCTTTTTACTCTACGCAACAGTGCTGGAAGGTTTCAACTGGAACCGCTTCCATGTCCTCTGATAGACTGCCAAAGAGTAAAGTTTTTTTTTTTTGATCTTGAAAGTTCATCGGACTAGGATCAGGTAAATTGGGGAACTGGGAAACCACCAGAATTCGTTGAAGGAGATGGTCGTTAAAGGCAACAGTCATGGTGGTGCATCCAAATGTCTGCAATATCCAATCTGACAAAAATTACTAATATTTCTGGGCATTTCGAGGATATTAAAGACCTTCCTGAGCAAGATTCATCTTCTACTGCTCCTCTTCCATTGCAAAATGCTTTAGGAACTGCTTCTATGTCCTCTGACAGACTGCTTTGGATGTCATCGACAGAACCAAAATGATGTCCTTTAAAGTGTTTTTTGATCTTGGCGAATAGACGAAAGTCCAACAGACTGGGACCAAGTGAATAAGCGGACTGGAAAACCACCAGAATTCATTAAAGAAGGTGGTTGTTAAAGGGAACAGGCATGGTGGTGCATCCAAATGTCTGCAATGTCCAATATGACGCAAAGAAATAATTTTTTTTGTACATTTCGAGTATGTTAAGGACCTTTCTGAGCGAAAATCATCTTCTACTGCTCCTCAGCTCTTCCAAAATTCTTTAGGAACCGTTATCGACAGAACCAAAATAATCTCCTTTAAAGCGTTTTTTGATCTTGGTGAATGGGCGAAAGATCCAACGGACAAGGATTAGGTAACTCTGGAGACTGGAAAACCTCTAGAATTCATTAAATGAGATGGTCGTTAAAGGGTACAGTCATGATGGTGCATCTAAATTTCTGCTATATCTAATCTGACGCAAAGAAATATTTTTTTTGGACATTTCGAGGATGTTAAAGACCTTCCTGAGCAAGATCCATCTTCTACTGCTCATCTGTCCTTCTAAAATGCTTTCTGATATCATTGGAAACCACATGTATCCCTTTTTCCATAAAAAACTCGTCGATAGAGATCAGCGTGTAACAGAAGGCGTTATCATAGTGGAGCATCCAAGTGTTTCCAGGGTCTGATCTGATGCAAAGAAGATTTTTTTCTAAGCCTTTCAACAAATAAAACCTTTTTTTTATTTAGTCTTTTTTATGTAGATCGTAGACTTCAAGGCACTTAGTATTTTTTTTTCTAATTTAAGTCATATTAATTTGAAAACTTTTCATTGGCTACCAAATTCGTTTTGCTTTCTCTTTTCTAAGTAGAATAATTATGTTTTCCTAGGTAGTGAACATGGACAGTAATTTCCTTATTCATTCCTTAGCGAGGTTCGTCTTTCACTACTGCTCCGCTCTCCAAAAATCCTTTCTGCCTCCGAAAAGCTTATGCTCTTGGTAAGGAATGTTTTCATAAGTCAAGCTCAGGGATTCACTAAGCTAACTTAGGGACTCACTTTGTGAAAGGTTTGCTGCACGGAATTCCTAAATAATTACGCATAAATGGAGGGAATCCTGCTTGTATAGCCAAATACCCTCTATTTCTAAATAGTCATAAATACTAATTGGAATTCTTTTAAATAAAATTTAATTTTTAATATTTAATATTGATTTTGTACTATAAACACTACAGGCAAAAAGTACACACTTCGATATCAACATATTCCCAAGAAATCGTTGATTAAAATCTAAATAAATCGAAAAATTGTATTAATATACAGCGTGCGTTTTATGTTTTAGGTCGAAGTTTTTTTTAATAACTTATGAATGGAATACAATTTTAAAATTTATATTTTATCGATTGATTATATGGTCTTTAGCATTATGTATGGAATATGATGTCGGTCAACTGCCCGCCCCTGGGTAAATGTTACACGTTATCAACGGGCTTTGTGGGCATATTCTTTTTCGCCACACTTCCGCGATTTGTTGTTTTTTATTTTGTTTGTTATTTTTCCAATGGCCTATAATTTAACTTTGAGAACTTATAAACAGAATTTATTAAGTATATTTCCGTTATTCTATGGGGTGCGCCATCTAAATGTGGTCGATGGTCGCGGATTGTCTGTTTCCAATAATCTTTGGGTTAACTGCACTTTATATGGAAACATATCCAGATCATCTTTCAGAATCCTCCTCAAAGTAGTTCCATTGATGTTTAGTTGCTGAGACCGGCGGCGGTACGAGACAGAAGGATTCTCTGCAACACTCCGCTGAACAGCTTCAATATTTTCATTTGATCGTCGAGGACGTGGTCGATTTGAATGTGGACGGTCCGCTACAGACCCGTGATTCTCGAAATTCGAAGCTAAGCGACGAATAGTGTCACTTTTAGGCGCAGAACGACCGCGATACTTTTGACGATACGCACGCTGTATTGTAACAACTGAACGATTACATTCAATGAACATTGTCACTATTTACGCGCGTTCTTTGGGCGTAAATCGATTCATGGTTAAAATTGTAATGCAATAACCTTTCCGAAATGTGTTCGACGACGTCAATCGGTTTAAATCTGTCAAAGTTATTCAATATTTCCATCGACCACATTTAGATGGCGCACCGTGTATTTTTAGGAATATTAAAGCTTCAGTCGGTATCCCGTAAGGTCCGATTTATTTTTGTGTCATCTAAGCCGCATTCTTAATAGTTGGTGAATATTTCTTAGCTTTTACTACAGAACTGAAGATTTAAGACAATTAAAGCTTCGTGTTGAAATTGCAATAGGATTGCCTATCATTCAGAAGGATTGCCTATCGTTCAGTCGAGAAAAATTCGAACTTAATCAAGGTCGGTTTGATAAATGAATGATGTGAGTCGCGGTATGGTTCTGCAAGGAAAATCTATTCCTCTTTAACTTTAATTTCTCCAGTTTATCTTTGAAAAGAGTATCAACAAGATAGTTTACCGGAATTTAAAAACAAAAAATTTCTTTTATCTACAAAGTTTGTTGAGTTCAGTTAGCAATGAATCTGCACGAAAATTATTTCTTTCTTATTTTTCAAAATTGAAATTTTATTAAATAGATAGAAGATAGGGAAAATAGAAGGACATGGAGACAAGAACGGGAAAATACCCATCGATGTCTCGCCATGAACTAGATAATTTATTTTATAAGGAAGGTTGATAGGATAGACGCGAATGGGTCTATAATGGAAGGTTGGGAGTGAAGAGTTCTTTTGCTTAAGGATTAGGATGATAGGATAGACCCGAATGGAATTTTTTTTTCCAAAGTTTGAGTCCGTATGTCCATTGCTTTTTATATATAGTTTTGACCCACTTTTTTTAGTTTTCCTGTGAGAATTCTAGGTTAACGGTTTGTCGATTATGAGTCCAAGGTAACGCACGCTCGTTTTTGTGGAATATTACTGTCGTTGAGGGTTATATAGGGAATCTGTTGTCGGCAGATTTTTGCTACCCATTTAACCCACTTTCCATTTTTTGAACCAGATTTCTAAGGAGTGGATGTGGTTCTGTAGAATATTAATGGCTGTGAAAGGATATTTGTCATATGTAAGGATGGCTGTATCGGTAGCATATGTTGCGGTTAGTATATTATTGTGCCGAGGCATATCATGGGTATAAATTCGGTAATGGATTGGATCTAGGATACCTTCCTGAAGAACACCGGCAGAGATAGTATAAATATCAGATATAGATAATTAATCAATTTTTTTTATATCAAATAAAATCTAATTTACATATTACTTTTATTATAGTTGTAAATTTCAAATAAATTTTTAAAAAATATATATTTTTGTTGTTTTTGGTCTTCTTGTAAATAAGAAGACTAAAGGCAACAAAACAAAACTATTTTTAATTAAATATTTACCAAATTATTTTATTGGAAAATTTAAATTGTTTTAAGAAAAAAAAAAATCTTTTACTTTATATAAAAGAAAATAATAAGTTTACTTAATTAGGAAATAGCTGTGACCAAAGCTATTGAAGTATTTGTTCATTAACAATTGGTAAAAGGAGAAACTTTTAGCTTCTATGCACACTGATAAGTATTGAAAGCCTGTAACCTAATGCGTCCTTATTTTAATGACAAAGAATTAACTTTGTTCAAATAGATACACAATCTGTCATTCGTTGTTCGTACTTGTAGACTATTATTTAAATAATGAGCACATCATACACTTATCATCTAAGAATGGACCAATTTTCTTATTGATCATAATCAAGTGCAAGTGCGATGATTTGCTGGCCCGATTTGAGCAAGTTTTGAAAAGAAAGTTTTGCTTTTGTCACAGCCAAATGGATTTATTGTTGGAAGAGTCTGATAGCAATCTTTTGCAAGTGTAATAAGTGAATTGTATCGAAATTCCTCTTTACAGAATAGCTGAAGAACATATTCTTTTGTAAAAATGATTTCTGGTTAAGTAGCTGCACAAAAGATCAGCAATAAGTGATGGACTGTAGAATATAAAAGCGACAAGAAGAAATGGGAAAATTCTCAAATCAATCGAAACTTTGGATTACTTAATAAAATATCATAATCTTTGATATAATTATTATTATTATTTTTAGTTTCTGTTTATAAAGGATGTATCTGCTCCTGTATAAAAAATATATTTTATTCTAGAAAATGGACTAATAAAAACATCGATGACTAAGTTAGAAATTTTTAAAATTTTTTTCTTTTTATATAAAAAAATCTCACAATATTTTTTATTTTATATTTAGAATAAAATAAAAGAGATAAAACAACTTTTCTATGCATTTTTTTTATGTTTTTTTTTCATTTAAATGTTCTATTTTTTGTATATTTTTAAAATTACCGCATAATCCTTTTTATAGTTTTGATAGTATGATTTTGTAATTCAATAGTTGTTAAGCATACAGCTTATTTAAAATAATATTTATTTAGCTCAATATTTGCCATTTTATATAAATTTATGAAATAGTGCATAACTGTAGTTTAGTTAAACTAAGGAAGAAAGTAAAAAATTTCTGCAAAAATTGTGTCCTGCGGTAGGCATACGAGGTCTGTTCAAAAAGTATCGCAAATTTTGTTCTAAATTATTTATTTATTCATGAATATCTATTTTGTCCCCTGCAAAGTAATCCCCACCACATATTATACACTTGTGCCAACGTTTTTTCCAATCCTCGAAGTACTTCAAAAAATCATATTTTATCTCCTCAATCGTAGCGTTGCGTCGTCCTTTCATGGGGCTCTTCAGTTTCAGGAACAAGAAAAAGTCACAGGGGGCCAGATCTGGTGAATACGGTGGCTGCGGAATTATTAGTATGTTGTCTTTAGCCAAAAATTCGCGCACAAGCAACGATGCGTGAGCAGGGGCGTTATCACGGTGCAAAAGCCAATTTTTGCTCTTCCACAAATCCGGGCGTTTCTGGCGGATTGCTTCACGCAACTTGCGCATAACTTGCAGGTAATATTCCTTATTGACCGTTCTACCCTATGGCAAGAACTCATGATGCACCACGCCCCTGCAATCGAAGAAAACTAAGTAAAACCTTCACATTCAACCGAACTTGGTGCGCTTTTTTCGGTCTTGGCTCGTGTGGCAGTTTCCATTGTGATAATTGAGCTTTAGTTTCTATGTCAGAACCATAAACTCATGATTCCTCACCAGTTATGACCCTTTGGAGCAAATTTTGGTCGACGCGGACAGAGTCCAACAGCTCCTTAGCAATGTTAATGCGATGCTGTTTTTGGTAGAAATTGAGCAATTTTGGTACGAATTTCGCGGCGACCCGTCTCATGCAATTCATTGGTAAAAATCGAATGGCACGAGCCAATCGATATGTTTAAGTCCTCAACAACTTCTCTAACGGTGATTTGACGATTGGCCTATACTATTTTCTTCACTTTATCAATGTTTTCGCCTGTTGTTGACGTGCTCGGGCGTCCGGAACGCTTTTCGTCGTTCACATATTCTCGGCCCTCTTCACATCTTCAACTCACAGCATAATCTATTTGATTGGTGAATTGTTTCTCCATAGTAAATACTGAGATTCGGCTCTAATTAAAAAAAGGAACGAATTGCTTATAAATAATAATAAAAGTTCGGGACCAAACTAAAACCCCTAAAAAAGGGCTGAAAAGAAGAGCTTTTTCAGAAAGTCCCTTATTAAATTGAGATTAAATTTCTTGCAACTATTAACAACCAAGCACATTCGGTTCAACGGCTGATGCATACTATAGTTAGATGAATCAAACCTTACGTAGTTTTTGTAATAAAGGAATCTGAAGTAATTTGAGCCGCTTCACGTAAGGTAGGATTATTCCACGGAAGATCTCTCAACGCATATCTATTGTAGTAAAATTCCGTTGAACCGACTCAATATGCCTACTATGTAAATCGCAATAAGACCACTTTTATACTAAGAAACAGTATAAATGAGTCGAATTATGTATACTAGCAAATTCGCTCGGCCATCGTCTTACATAGCCCAAAATATGGCTAATTTTTTAAGAGATATAAATTATATGATTTGTGAATTGAAATTTCTTATCAACCTTAATTTCCAAATCCCTAATAGCCTGAACACACGTTTAATAGCAGTTTTCTGCAAGTTTATACTCAAAAATAAGTGAAGACAGGCCTCTGAAAAAAGCCATCATTTAATTCTGCTCGTGGTTAAGATGTCGACTGTTAGAATTGCCTCAAATATAAAATATATTTAAATCGTCTTTAATGCGGAAGTAATCTTTCATATGTCCAACACAGTAAAATATTTGATGATATAGATTAGGATGTTACAGCATTTAATTACTGCAGAAATATCATTAATGACAAGAATAAAAAATAGAGAGCCGAGATAACTACCCTGTGGTACACCAGATGTTGCCAAAATACCTCCAGAGAACGAGTTCCAAAATGACACCTGATAAGATCTATCTTAAAAGGATATTATGGCCGTTATAACGAGGATAATTGTTTGTTTGGTAGATAATTGTTTGTTTGTATCCGCGAAAAGTGATTGTCTGGTTTGTATTTTAGTCGGAAGGTTTCATGGAACCATTTATGCTAAGCTGTATTGCCGTATGATGATATATTTTTTTTATCTAAACTTAATGATTCTACTCTGGATCATCTATGATTTCAACAAGATGGTGACACCAGCCATATTACACGACTAAGTGGGGAATTTTGAAATTTGGTGATGTTAATTTGCATCCAGGATCATAAGTTTTCGATGGCATTGGACTATTTTTTTTAAAGTAGCTATATTATTTTTAGCTCAATAGGATCGAGTCTTGCAAAAAGTAGCTATATTATTTAAATAAACAATACGTAATGGCAAAATTTAAATAATATAATAAATTAAAAATTATATTAAAATCTGAATTTAAATTGTATTTTGTTTGACTTTAATTTTTAAATAATCAAATTGGATAATTTTATTATAATTACAAATTTCTGTATAAAATTACATTTTTTTAAATATTATATTAAAAATCTAAAAGAAAAGAAATTTTTCAATTGATAATCATAGTAAATAATATCAAAAGAACTTAGGCATATGTAAAAAAGGACATATGGAAAATAAGTGCTATTAGAATAGAACAAAAATACTAACAAAAAAGAGAATACCATAAGAATTTGAGTCAATATCGGCGAGCAGCAGCAGCACATGCCAATTATTCGCTATAAATCACCTTTTTATGTCCTTCGGTCAAATGGATATTGAGGCGATCTGCTTACCTTCTAGTTAGGGTGAGGAAAGGAACAAAAATGAAATATGAACAAAAAAAAAACGACGACATCAAACTGTCCACAATTAAGGTTGAAGTCGATGCACAAAGGGCGCATCGTAGCCGAATTCAGAGATTTTTGAATTTTTTTTGTTGGTCGACGACACCAACTGCCCCTGTCGGCGGGTAAAAAAATAAAAAAACATTTCTCGCACAGCCTTTTTTCTCTGCTGGACATTGAACGAGTGCTGAATCGGACCGAACTAAATCTCGAAAGCGCTCAATTTCAACTTTTGTACAAGTCCAAAAAAAAACAACAACAAAATCCTTAATAAATAAGGACGAAAAAATTACTCATTGGCAAAGAATAACTGCTCATTGATTTCTGTTCCTGTGTGCGAAGGAATCCGTCCCTCGGTTTCACTTTTATGTATGCATTCGGAGCAGATGTTTTGACCACACGCCACGCACGTAAGTGTCCACCCGAACAGGAACGGTGGAGGTGATGTGAACGGTGAATGGAACATTGACAGTGTAAGGATGTGCGATTGAGGGTGAATAAGAGCGATAATTTTATCTTTTACAAGTTTTTCACGTTTTTTTTTATCTCCTCCGATTTTATTTGATTAACAAATTCAAGTGTGATTTTTAATAGTGTCAGCGACCATAACCGTTTTGAATAATTTATTATAAAAAAGTGGAACCTTTTCTTTATATTTCTTTTGAAAATATTCTTAAGAAGAACAATATTATAATTTTTAAAAAGAAGAAGAATTCTTTTAAAAGTTTATTGTATTTTTTTTACGATAAAAATAAAGACAAATTAAAATTCATTTAAATTTTTGAGATTAGAAAATTTCTTTTCTTTAATCTTTATTAATTTTTTATTTTATTTTACAGATCTTTATAATTATTTTAAGACCACTAAGATAACCTCTAGAAATAGCAGAAAAACTAAGTCATTCATTTAACTCACATAATAAAATTAACTTTTGGGCGTTTCAAAATGGCGGTTTCTGTTTTCATATCTATATTAACTAAGTTAATAATTTATAGAGAGTTTTTATAGTCGATCATAAGAATTTATACTCTATTTAAAAAGCTGAATAAATTTTCTATTCATATAAAATAATGTTTTAAAAAATAGGATAAATTTTGGAATATAAAAGTTAGGAATTATTTCAAAATAAAATGTTAATTCTATGGAACTCAAAAAATAATATTATTATTTGAATTTTTTCTTTTCTTATTATTAAATTATTTATTGAATTTGCTATAGAAAAACTGATTTCATATTAATAGTGTATAATTTACAGAAAATGTAATTAGGTGCGCATAATTTATCGAGTTAATTTATGCTCCTAATTTGTCGAGTTAAATTTAGATTTTATAAATTTTTCTTAATAATTCCAACAGAACTGAAAATTCTTTTTATTTTTTTTTAAATCATTAATAAAATTTCTATAACATTAAAATATAAATTTATATTTATAATAGAATATAATCTTAAAAATATGAAGTGATTAGCGAAGATATATGAATTATTTTATTAAAAATTTACAAAAAAAAAAACAACGTTTAATTACAGGGAATATTTTTAGAAGAACAAACTTTTTACTAACTGTCAGGATATTTGAAAATATTTTCTTTTTATATCTAATTCATTTGATAGTATTTATTTGTATGCATACCATGATTGTATCTTATTTTTTCTTAAAAAAACCATAAAATTTTTCTTCTAAATAATTTAGTTTATTTCACATTTTTAATAAATGCATTTTCATCGAATAATTATATTTTTTAAATATTAGACTGTAAAAAGGCTTTGAAATTGGTCGTATCGATCAATTTAATTTTATTCACCAAATTGTGTAATTAATAGTAAAATTAATAAAATTAGGAGAGTTCTGGCTAGTACAGATACGTCTAGTAGGCAGTAGCATCGAGTTCGAAACCAGTTTAGTAAAATGGATAGATAAAAAAAAAATAATTACAATTAGTAAAAGCAAGCGGACAATTTTAGTATCTACCATATGTGTAAAACATTAATATACATTTAATATTCAGGTTTTGTCATATTGCATTAAAATTTTGCCATTTTGTTATGAGCTAATTTTTAATCAATTTTTTGTACATTGCGGGTTGTAATTCGGTCAATCCGTAATATATATTAGTTTTTAGATGCTTTCAAGCTTAAAAATTATCTATTTTCATATGATATTTTATAAGAAAATATTCAATTTTGTCAAATCGATCAAACTTGGAAGCCAATTGACATCACCAAATCTCGAAATTCCGTATTCTGAGAGTTTTTTGTATTGTATGACTTGTGATGCCGTCGTCTTAAAACCACATAAAATCTTTATGTTTAGTATAAAAATAAGTTAGCCATATCGCTCAGAATTAACCAAACAAGTTTTTCCTTCTTAACTTTTTTAAAGTAATATAGACCAATGACACCTTTATATCAAAATGTACACCAGACAACAATTTATTTTATGGATTTTCAGCCACATACACATATATGCTAATTTTTGCCTTATAAAGTCTCATCGCTGAAGAAAATTTTCTTCAAAAATAACTAAAAAGGGTAGAATTACTTTTTTTTTAAAATGTCTTTATTAACTTTTTTTAAAATGTTTTTATAATAATAAAATACATAAATAAAAATAGCAAAACTTTTTTAAACTTTATCTTTAATACTAAATACGTTTAGCAACTATTAAATGCTGACGCTCTAGTTTTTAAACCAAAAAATGGATAATCCAATATTTGATAAGAGTTATCATAAAGAAAAAACTAATTTATAATTATTTTATGCTTCATGTTCATTTGAAAAAAAATTCAAAATATTACCAATATTTTAACCCCCAAAACCAAAATAAATTTCTTATTTATACCCTTAATCGAAATAATTTTTTTATAGATTTTTTTTACACCCAATTACTCAAAAAGGTGGTGGTAGCATATTTTGTCAATTATATTTAATAATATATTTTTTTATAAAGAATTTTATATTTAAAAAATAAATCGTATAAAAAATAAAAATGTCAAAGAAAATCGAATTGTCGAAATTGTTTTGCCCACCACTGCTGTATGTGTACACGTTTTATTTGAAATGTCGAATTTTCCGTTATATTTAAGCCTTTTTTTTATAAAAATAAATTATTAATAAATTTTTGATTTGATGTTTTCTTCTTTCGTATATCAAATTTCAGGCATAAACGAGTATTTCAGTTTAATTAATTAATTTCTTCTGTCCAATTACCAATATTTCTTATTCACTTTGAGGACTTGAAATTTAACTGAATTGAGAGACTTTAGTCTACTTTTTCAGCCATAAGCAGGATGAAAATGAACTTGTGACTTTTATGTCAACCTTTACTTATAGTCATTCACTTTTACAGATACAAATGATTAGTACTGATGAGCGTGATATTTTCATTTTGACGAGGATGATTTTAATTCCATTGTCCTTTTTTCAAAATCTGTCGTCAAAATGGAATTGATTTCGCAAGCCTAACAGAAATTACGAAAATTCTACTCTAATAGGATTAAATATTCTCGGTCGGATTACTATTGTAATTTTTTATTTTATAGATTTTTTTTTTAAATTTAAAGAATAAAAAATTCCTTTTATATTCTCTATGAAGTTATTTAGGGGGGTTTTTTTTTAAATCTTACCACTCAAATTATCACACATTTTTAAGTGAATGGTAAATTTACTATCAATTAAATTTCAAGGATGCGTAACATCTTTGTTAAAAAGGCATCTAATTTAATGCTATTCTACAATAAAAGAGAAATATAGATTTTTAATGCTTTTTAAAAATAACAAATCATTTCAGGTAGGAGAAAATTTTGGAAAATTTTAGTTGGAAATTTTCTTTTCCGCCAATCTTTTTTTTTATTATTAAAAAATTTTATTGAAACTTTTTTTTTCTTAATTGATTATAAATATATATTTAATATTGAATAAAAATTAATATTAAATTGTATAAAATAAATTGAAATTACTTAACAATACGAGTGTATATGACAAAAGGAGCATCTTAAAAATGGAACCGCAAATTTTTAAATATTTACTTTGATGATTTTGCAAATTTTCGAAAAACATATGAGTTTGGTGAGGAAGACAAATTTCTTAGCCTTTTCTTTAATTTTTTTTTCCTTTTTCGGAATTTTTTCTGTTTTTTTTTTTTTTTTTTTTGTTGAAAATCCTCTTCATTTAGAAATAAATTTGAAATAGTGAATGGGCATACAACTTTCAATTATGATTTATGATTTGCTGTTCAAATTTTTTTTTCTCTCTGTTGAGAGACTCTCATAAAATGCAAGATCATTGATGTTCGATAAATTTAAGTAAAGTTGTTTTTTTTTCTTCTAATTTAACCTTCTATGATATGCTGCATTTTAGTCTTTTATAAAGACTAGTCAGCTACTAGAGTACCCTCATTTGTATAGAGGGGGTATATGATATTTAGGCATGAACACATATATTGAATTGAATAAATACTATTGACCACGAGCTAACAACAAAATATTAAATTCAATTTGATATTGAGGGAAATTTGGTATTTTATTCTTTTTGAAAATAATAAATGTAAACAGAATGAAAAGAAAAACAAATTTTTAAAGTTTTCTAATCACCTACATAGTTTTGTTAGTAGTAGAACGTTAAATAGGAATAGAAAACGATCAAATCGTATAGTTAGGAAAAGGTATGGTTTCCGTATCATTGGCCTGATGCCTTCTGTCACAAAACGTTCTAAACTGTCACCAGGGAATACATATGTACATAGAAATAGGAGCATTCATAGTATAATGGCTATGTCAACATTACATACAGCCTTACACAAAAAAAAAACGTCCTAAAACGCATATGCACGTAGGTTAAGATGCATACTAAGAGGACCAGTAAAGATGCACGAAAGATGATTGAAATTGTTTTTCTGAAATAGTTCGTTTCTGACTCCAACCCTCTATGCCCCGTTACCTAATCTAAGGGAGCACCCTCATCGTATCTTTTAAATGCATAGAAGTCGTGTTCCATATGCTTCCTGCATATTTTTAAAAAGTAATTTTTTTCACTGTCTTCGCTTACACGTTCCTTTATAGATATTATTATATACAATATTATTCTTCTCTAATGAATAATTTTCAATATAAAAGAGAAATTTTATTGCATATTTTTTTTAAAGTTTTATTTTACGAAACATATGCTTATAAAAAAAAACCTTAAACATTTATTAAAATATCAATAAAATTGAAAAAAAAACCGCACGAAATCGTTTTTAATTTATTTATTGTAATACAATTTTTTTTAATACTAATTTTCATATGGTTAATAGTTAAACCCTACAATTGTCTTATTATTTCTATTCCCATAATTAATAATGGATTATCCATTTTGTGGTTTAATAAGTTTCAATTTTTAATTGGACAATTTTTAAAATTTATATATGCTTTAAAATAGTATTGGTTTTTATTGCCATAATATAAAATTATAAAAGTTTACCATAATATTTATATAGTTTAAATTTTAATGATTTAAATTGTAAAATCTTTTGAACAAAATTTATCTTCAGCAATGAGGATAAATTATGGTTTGGTGAATACATCAAATAAGCAATATTATTATATACTACACATAGGCTCTGAAAACCTATAAGTTATTGTGGAGGAGCATTGGTCCTGTATTTCTTTGAAAATTGATGAGAAACGGGGTTGCTGTCAATTGTGAGGACTATAAACGTATTATGATGAACGAATTTTTTTGGTCTGAACTTGAAGATTGCAATCTGGCACCATATGTGATTTTAATAAAACGGTACCAATAGTTACAGAATATGATAAAATTTTAGCTTTACTGTTCGAAAAGTTTCCAGAACGTCTAAAATCGGGATTTGATTACGAGGTCTGTTCAAAAAGTATCGCGAATTATGTGTTTTTCCAAAAATTATTTATTTACTCAAGAATATCTATTTTGTCCCCTTCAAAGTAATCCCCACCACATATTATACACTTGTGCCAACGTTTTTTCCAATCGTCGAAGAACTTCAAAAAAACATTTTTTGTGATCTTGTTCAGCTCCTCCTTCGATGCCGTCTTTATCTCCTCAATCCTAGCGCAGTCTCGCCCCTTTCATGGGGCTCTTCAGTTTCGGGAACAAGAAAAAGTCACAGGGGGCCAAATCTAGGGAATACGGTGGCTGCGGAATTATTAGTGTGTTGTTTTTGGCCAAAATTTCGCGCACAAGCAACGATGCGTGAGCAGGGGCATTTTTGCTCTTCCACAAATCCGGGCGTCTCTGGCGGATTACTTTGCGCAACTTGCGCATAAAGTACAGGTAATATTTCTTATTGACCGTTCTACCCTGTGGCAAGAACTCATGATGCACCACGATCCTGCAATTGAAGAAAACTGTAAGCAAAACCCTCACATTCGACCAAACTTGGCGCGCTTTTTTCGGTCTTGGCTCGTGTGGCAGCTTCCATTGGGATAATTGAGCTTTAGTTTCCACGTTGTAACCATAAACCCATGTTATAGCCATAAACCATAAACCACGCTCAAATCATTTTTAAAAATCGAATGGCATGATCCAATCGATATGTTTAAGTCCTCAGCAACTTCTCTAACGGTGATTCGACGATTGGTCAATACTATTTTCTTCACTTCATCAATGTTTTCGTCTGCTGTTGACGTGCTCGGGCGTTCGGCACGCTTTTCGTCGTTCACATCTTCTCGGCCCTCTGAGAACATTTTGTACCACCGATAAACGTTGCTTCGGTCCAAGGTAACTTCACCATATGCCACAGTAAACATTCGGAATGCGTCCGTGCAATTAATTTTGTTTTTTCACACAAAATTTGATACAGATTCTTTGATCCATTTTTTGGAATGGGCAAAAATCGAAGACGAGTCAAAAATTAACTGAGACATGAGTACCAACATAACGCTACAAACAAAAATCGGAAATCGAATATACGTAGCCCGCGGAAATTTAATAATCGTATATGGGTTGTGCACTGCATATGGGCGCTGACAGGTAATTTACAAATTCTCTCATTTGATCTTTGAAAATATGTTTTGCCGACTAAAAGCTCCGCACGAATGGCGCTTGCATAGAATTTTACTGCATCCATCACTTTCCTCTATAGACGTAGGACATCTGTATATTATCTGTGTAAATGCGTACGAAAAAACACCTAATTACCTTTTTTTTTTTAAAAAAAAAACAAATTTAATAAATAACAGTTAATATTAACTGCCAATCTTAAAGAATACATAATTGAAGATCACAAATAATTTAACAAATATGTAAATTATTCAAAATTCATGTGCCAATCAATTAGTAACAAAAATCAAATAACACGCTTCAAATTTTTACTAAATTTTCATACTCAATAAATTTTAAGAAATCTGATCTTATACACATTTTCATCTTGTGATATTTTTATCTTCCTTTCAAAAAAAGATAACACTTCATTTTAGATGTTTATCTTTTCAAATTAAAATCAACAATTTTTTTATTCTCTAGCCACCTCCCTTATTCGTGTAATAACATTCGATACAAAGAAATTATATTTCTTAAGAACACCAATTATTACCCCAAATACGTATACTTGAAAATCTATTTTCAATTGGTTGAAAAATACTAAAAATAATCCTTCGCTTCACTTTTAAAAGGAGAATGTATGCATTGTAAAAACAAAACTAAAATTATAAAAGCGGCTGCAACCAATAAAAACCGAATAATTTTTTTTCCCAAAACATCTTCAAAAACTAGTTGTCTAATAGATCGTTTTACCCCTTTCTCTTTAGTTCTTCCCCCCTCTTTCCACATAAATAGGCGGTGTTTGATACAAATTACTCCACATTCAAAATCTATTAATTTTTTGTTCATAATAAAAACAAAAACAATTTTTTCCTAATTGGTTGAAGGGCTAAAAATAATTTTACCCTATGGCAAGTTGATACCAGACGACCTGAACTGAAATTGTGTTGCGTAACCCTCCCATTCTGTATCCATAAACCACTCTGGAATATCCACTTACTTTCAACCAATAAAAAATCAACTTCCATCCTTTTAGATCATAATTTTTTTTCGTGTGTGGTTTTTTCTTTTTTTTTGGTTTTTAGGATCCAATCAACAAGTTATAAAAACACGCCCTAATAATTCAGTCCCTTAGATCCTTTATCCTGTTTTGACGATTACCCACGATTAGATGTTAACAAATAACAAATTAAGAGTATCATCTCGTGTTGAAATGTTTCCCTAATATAAAACGACAATTTTTTATGGCTTCTGTATATGAGCACATGCAATGGAAAAAAAAATTAAAAAAGAAAACATAATAAAAAACAAACGAAAAACTGCCATTTAATGCCTGCGTGTACGCGTATAAATATTGTGTTTAAAAAAATTATCCCCTAAATTATAGAGTTCAGTTTCACGAGGGCAACGAAGAAAAAAAAATGATCTCATAACATGATTAACCCCACTTGATCTTTCTGATTCGGAGACTTGTTGCTTGCCTATAAAAAATGGTGCATTCTGACAGAAAGGAAAAAAAAACAAACCCTTAAAAACATTGTTGATGGAAAAAAAAATTACCCTCCGTGGCGGCGCGAATTATTTAAGTGCTGAGAAAAATATTTAAAAAGAAAACTTTTTTCTGAAAGCAAAAAACATAGGGTGAGATATTTTTTTTGATTTTTTTTTTGGTTAACATTTTCATTAAAATATTCCCCGTCATATTAGTCGATCATAACGTTCAGAGTTACCATCAAAAGTGGCTAATCTATAACCACATTTTTTTCCTCCATATGTGCACATTTTATTGTAGTTTTTTGCCCGCAGTTTTGAGGTATCAGGTATTTTTTTTATTTTTTTATTCAATTGCATGCATTGACAAGGATCGATTATTCTGCACAGGCACTGCCCAGTCCAACCCACAGGAATGGATAAAAAATTTGATCTTTTTTATTTGGGTATTATAAGGTGAAGAGCAGGTAAAAAACGATACTTGCACCGAAGCACAATACCCGTGTGGATAGATGAGATGATCGTTTGTTGTAAAAAATACTCAAAACAGGTGATGGAAGTTTTTTGTGATTTTCACAAATCTTTTCGGGAATTCTGTGTTTGACTGTTGAGGCTCAAACTAAAAAAGCAAAAAAAAAATATGAAGCATGCGGCAAACGATCGATTCTAGTTTTGGGAAGTAAATGTGGACGAGTCACCAAACAACTGCGCATTGAATTGAAAGTGCGTTTTTGTTCTCTCGTGTAAGGCATTAAATTACAGGATGTGAAGGTAAACTATTTTGACTATGTCTTCCAGATATTTCTAGTTACCAGTCATCAACGGAATATTATTTTTAATGTTAGTACTAATGTGAAGTATTTTTTTTTCTGAAATTTTTTTTGTTTGTTAATATTTTGGTTAATATCTTTCAATAAAAGAACGCCTACATAAATTTTAGTTTTTGTCGAATTTATAGAAACTTGGAAAATAACAAAAAAAAAATAATGATAATAATATCAAAACTAATAAAAATAAAGATGGAAGAATGGTTAAAAAAATTCCCATGTACACTGCAGGCCAAAAGTATGGCATGAGACCATCTTAATATAATATAATATTTGGTAAATTAGACTAAATTATAGTTTAAATATTTTATTATTTCCTGAAGTTATAATTTCTATTCAAGTCTCTTTTTTTGTCACAATAGGCCAAATACAATTATCAAGTTCGCGCTCCTGTTTGTTACATACCATATAAGAAATAATGTTAAATTTTAATGATAAATTGTTTCGGAAAGTGCAAGTATTTTATTTTCTTAGTATGCCTTAATATAATTCTGATCCTTTTTTTCCCAGAGAGTTGAGTTCATAGATCTATAAAATATTATAATCGGACCAGAGTTTACTACAGTCTGTTAGGCCCAAAATTACTAGTTTAAGAGAGTATCGATTAATTTGCACAACTTGTAAAAGGAGTTTTAGATTTATAGCACCTTAAATTCGTTACGAATTAAATAGGAGCCATGGCAAACTAGTGTTACTAACAACGGTGAAAAGGTGATTAAGAGCTGCTGGTCTATTTATGCGCCTAATAGTTAGGAGACCATTACTGCGCTTTAAAAATATAAAAAAAACACTTTAGATTGGATTGAGGACTTTAAAAGTGTACTCTGAATGGATGCGTCGATGTTTCAGATTTTTGGTTCGAAGAGAAGAATAAATACTGCCAGAAGTTGTGGATGCCAACTGTAAAGCGAAACGGTTGGAGTAGGAGACCAATGGCTCTTCCATCACAACTTGGGTTAATTTGGAATCCGTTATGTAGCAGGATAGTGCTCCTAAACATACTTCGAAATTATGTACAGACTATCTAAAAAATAAAAAACAAGAAGTCATTTTGAAAAATGTAAAATGGCCACCACAATCATCCGACTTCAACCCTATTCAAGTTTTCTAGAATGAGCCAGATAAAAAAGTTCAGAATCCTTTTTCAATACTATGATATTATTCCAAAGTATATTGCGACAATATAAAATGTATAAATAATATTTTTTTCTCAATTTATGTGCAAAATTATAAATAATTGATAAAAAATTTATTGTTTTCGCAGCAAATTTTATTTAATTTCTTCGGAAAAACTAAAGTGATCATTATACTATTGTATATACTTTTGGCTTGAAGTGTAAATATGTATATTAGAAAAAATTTATTCAAAAAAAGAAGAGGAAAAAACCAATTCCCAATTATGATGACGATGGAAAAATATTGACAAAATGTCCGTAATGATTGGCAGGTGTTTGTGCCAAAACCCTTTTTGATATTTTGTATGGAAGAATGATGTCACCTTGAAAATATTTGTTACTCTATTCTATGTGCAATTGTAGTTAATTTATTTTATTTTCACTATTTCCCATCTACTTGTATTGAAATAGAAGGGAAAAAAACCAGCACGCCATCTGACGACTTGTCCTTACCGAAGAGCTATGGGCTTAGAGTGGGATTTCGTGCATATTGTTATTGACAATCTAAAATGAAACTCTAACCGGACCATCACATCGGTATAAATACGTCCTTCCATCAGGCATCTGTTTCGAGAGTACAGCATATATAAAATGTGCATATTCGATACAATAAAAAAAAAAAAAAAAACATAATGTATTACCCGACAAAAACCATATACACGATTGTATTTTTGATTTTCTTGCGAAAAAAATCGATTTATCCCTTCAAAATGTACCCATCAAACCAGAGATGATTAGAGTGCAGAGGACCAGAGCAGGCCAGATCAGGCTTAGGACCAGAGCACGCTATATTATAGTAGGTTATATGTAGAGAGGGCCGACGACCAGCTCTAAACTATTACAATTTGGGATTGATTAAACCATGCTGGTTTGTGGCTACCATCGCTAACAGTGGCACATGGCCAGAGTGAGAACAGCACTAACTGCATTTTGTATGCACCACATTCGCCTATGAACTTTGGAATTGCAAGAACAAGAAGATGAAAATGGAAAAAATTTGAAAAACAAAACTACCATTTGGAAGGATAATATCTGAATTATTGAAAAAACAAAACCTCGAGAATCGGAATTCGTTTGTCCATTTGTACGAGTGCTTCATGGCACCCTTCTCATATTCTTTATTATTTATTTTGATCAAAACTCGAAATAAAATCCGCATTTATGCGTATATGGTCGGTATGGTGTGGGTGGAGACTAGTTCACTCTTTGTTGTTTCTTTGTGTTTTTTTTTTTTTGTTCAGCAATGTTTCAATCTGATTGCAACTATATTTTCCCTCCCCCTTTTAAATACTCTATTTTACTTATTCACATAAATTTTGTAATGCCATCAGCGTTGTTTTAAGGGGTCCTTAATGGGAATTTTAGTAATAAACAGAAACGAATATAAACAAAAAGAAGAAAAATCGATATCGCGATCCCTTCAATACAATATGGCGGTACTGCAGGACTCTACATTGAAAACGATATTTTGTGGTTAGCTGTGGCTATTATTGCATTTTTTTTTGTTTTGTTTTAGTTAAGATACGTTATTGGTCAAGGGATATAATATATTTTTCAATAAGCATATACCAAGGACATACCACAAAAATACGCGTATAAATGTGCAATATATGGGCACTCTGTGAATTTTTCATGCCATTTACACTTAATTATATCTGATCGATAGTTTTTGCTACGAGTATTTCAGTTTCTAGTAGCAAAAAGTCTTCGTATATTCCGGGAAAGTAAAGAAATGTAGAAAATTTAAAGTATTTGATCGTCAGATGGTTGGAAAAACGTTTCTAGGGGCTCGTTAATGCCACTAGATAAATGAGAACGCTTTGGCAATTTATCATAAATCAACGAGAGCGATTTTTTTTAAAAAATAAAATATAAAATTTATTATTCTTAAATATGAAGAATTATTCAATTTATATATTGGTAAGTAAAGTCAAAGAAAATGTCATTATGTATATATAAAAAAAATTGTTAAAAGTTTCTGATTTTGAAAAAACAAATAGGACTCAATTGTTTTAAGTTAATTTTTGATGACTTTCCTGTTTTGATCACATTTATAAGGTTTTTTTTGTAGATAACATAGACGCTTAAGTAATAGCACAATATATTATTCAATTTCGACGCTGGAAATTAAAATTCAATAAAAGTTCATTTTATTATATTGCAAAAATTTTGCCATTGTATATAAAATATGAAATTATTAAAAAATACTACACGATTTTTCTTGCTAGAGTCAATCCTTTAAAGGTAGTTTTTGATAAATTTTTTCGCACTGTAATTTAGAACTGTAATTATCGGATGTTAGTTTCTAAATGCTCTAAAGTTTAAAAATTATTCATTAATAAAGTCGAAATTTTCTGAATACGTGTAATTTAAGAAGAGAAAATAACCAAAGAGCGAGAAATCAGTATCCGATACTTTTCTGCGCATTTTGAAGTCAGAGTAAACAATTCATAATATAAAATGACAAAGCTTAAACTAAATAAAAATTATCTTAAATAAAAAAAAAACAATTTTAAGCAATAAATAAATGACAAAACTTTATTTTTTAAAACTACAAAATAGATAATGCGATACTTATTTCTTATTGGTTATTAAAAAGTTATTTTTGTTACCAATTCTATTATAGAATTTTTAATCAGAAAAGAATCCTATCAATAATTTTCAAAATATATAGAATAAAATCCTCTTTACTAAATATAAGAAGTTTTCATGTAAAATTATATTTTTTGCAACATTATCCATTCATGTGTTTACCATAAAATCAAATAAATATTTGTTCGAACAAATTAACAGCCAATAAATGCCAATGACAACACCGATACTTCTTTTATGTGTACGCATATATGTAAGTCTATTTATAAAAATTAATACGCCTTAAAATACGTAAAAACTAAAATTGAGGAAATATAAACACGTAGTTAGTTAGTTTGATTTTAAATATCCTTCAAAATGAAGAACCCTCCAGTATGAACACGAGCTAAAAATAAATATATTTTAAAAGAGAGGAAAAAAAAGTGAGAAAAAAATATTAAAAATTTTGACATGTTTAAAGGGGAAAAAAATACAGAATCCTTGATCCGAAAACATCTTAGCTCACCGTTGAGACCCTACCAATCTTATCGGATAACTTATTTTCTTGATCGTTATTTTCATAATTATAGGAAGGAATGCATCACTGCATATGGCATATACTATGCGTATATATGAGTATGTATTGTGAATAACTTGAGATTTTTAAGTATCCACGCGCGACCCTTATTTAAATTCTAAAGAAAAAATATTTGTAGACCTACTCAAAAATAATGAACAGAAAAAAAAATTTCGAGCTCTTTCCTCTGTAAATCGAACGGCAATGAGAGAATATTCTGCACCGATAGACATATTCGACTACTTCAAAAGAACGATCACATGAATTATGGGAGGGAAACTGTTTTATTCCCTTTTCCGTAGTCTTACCAAATCCCTCCTTAATCCTAGGAAAATCTCAAGAAATGAAATCGAGGATGCGTGAATAAAGGAAGTCTGTGTCTGACACGCGCTTGTGGCCAAAGGTCCTTTTTTATGCAATATTACAGGGTCAGGACCATTTGAACGTACTGTGCCATATTCTTCAATAAGGTGAAAAAAAGGTCAACGATTTTCCTTATTTATATTTTCTCTTCTTTTTTGTATGTTTTTTTTTCTCCTTATATCTTTTCTGTATTTAGGTCCTTATCGTATTCAAAACTTAAGTGATTAGGAATATATTATGATATGATTTGGTACTAAAGAATAGAAAATCTGATAAGCATACATTTTATCATATTTAATTTATTGATGAAAAAAAAACAACAAATTATTTTGTGTAATCTCTTTAAATAATGATGCATTGTTAAATTGTTTAAATAAACAAAAAATTTCAAATATAATAATAATCTTTACCAAAAAAGATTCAAATTTGGATGTTTTATTTTAGTTTCGTAACTTTCAAATTTTCTGGCATGATTTTTATTGGTTTTCGCAGATTCATTTTTTTTTAATTCATTTAAAAAAAAGTCCATTTAAAAAGTAAAATAAAAAATAGTGCGATTTTTTTTTAAATTTCATTTTTATTTTCAATTTTCAAAATCAGAAACTTTTAACAATTTTTTTTCCTACAAATACAATGTTTGATTATCGCCCAGAAAGACAATATTTCTTATTAAATATATCTTACTATTATTATTATTATTATTATTATTATTATTATTTTTGTTTGTTATCTTATAATAATTATTATATAAATTTTTTTGGTCTTAGTTATCATTTTGTTTTTCTTATATACAGAAAAAATGTGTGTATATTTGTCTTATTTTTGGTATGTGTTTTTTTTTGTTTGTTTGTTTTGTTTTCCAAGTCATATTCTATGACTAATTTTTTTTTTGTTTTCATATTTTAATATATTCATAAATACTTAAATAATATAGTAAATATAATCGATCACGTAATTATAGTTGTTTAGTAAATTTTACTAATTTTAGTGTATAATAAGAATTAAAAATAGTTTTTTTTTTTTAATAATAAAAAAATGTTGTAATATTTATAAAATTATGAGCAAAAAAAAACACTTAATTTATTTATAATTTATTAGTTTTTTTTTTTTTAAGTTATTTTTTCATTATTCATAATAAATACTCGTAAAATAATATTTTATATAAGTTATGCATCATGTCTCTGACTATTTGCTATTTACGATAAAAATTATTCAAAATGAGTAGTATTTTACCGTAAAAAATCTGTTTTTGACAGACGAATTGATCTGATCGTAAATTGGTTTGGGCCGTTAAAATTAAACGATGTATTATTTAATTTAATTTTTATTTGTTATTAATTTATTTTCAACTAATTTTTTTTGTTGTTGTTTTAAAATTATAGTAGAGGAAAATCAAAATTTCTATTATTAGAAAATCCTTGAATTGATTTTTATTTTGTTAATTTATTCGAATAAATAATTTCTTTGTAGGAGTATATTGTTTATTTTAGGCTATTTTTCATTTACAATTATAAAAATTCTGCAAATGCATGAATTTCTCTATTCGTCTACAATAGTATTAATTTATGCTAGACGTGTTTTTTTTTAAAATACAAAATCGCTATGAAATTGTAGCAAAACTAATAGTAGTGAAAGAACAAAATTCCGACAACAACTGCAAACTGTATGCAGATTTTTTGTGATGTTTGACATTTGAAATTGAAATATAAATAATGCATTATTTTTAGTTATATTAAAAAATTGAATGAAACCTTATTAATAAATAAACAAATTTTATTGCAACATTATTTAATTCGCTAATTCGGGTGAAATTCGTAAGCAATTGCAGTGGTCGGAATTGTGTTCCAGACTTTTGTTATTCAGTTCGGTTTTTATAAAATTCCTTATTAATTGTTATTAAAATTTCCCTTTCACATTTTTAAAATCTAATTTTTCTAAATTTTTGAATAAAAAAATAATTACTCCCTCAAAGAAAAAAAGTATTTAATTATATTTCGATTATAAACAAAACTTTTTTTCTCGATTCTACAAGTTTTTTAGCAATTTAAGATAAAAATTCAAGAAAAAAATTAAATTAAAAAAACCACTAAATTAAAAAAAAAAAATATTATAAAATAAAAATACCAAAGATTTGTAGAAAAGTAAAAAAAAAATCCAATCAATTTGTCTTCTTATAAAATATTATAGTTGATACTATATTTTTTGTTTTGTTATATGAGAATTTTTATTTGATTTTTTTTCTTAAATGTTATTAATTTAAAATTATCATTATTTTATCTTAAATTTTACGAAATATTTATATATATATATATATATATATATATTTGTTCTTAAATAACTTATTTGGGATAGTAATTTTATTTATCTATATATATTTTTAAGTTTATAGTTAAATTTTTATTTATACATATAAATATATTTTGTACTATTGTATTGTCATTTGACTTATTTTTTTATTTTTATTTTTTGTTTTATTTTATATTTACTTTACTTTTAATAGCTAATAATATAAATTTAAAGATTTTTATTTTTATTTGTTCTTTTTAAATATTTACTCATATTTAAAAGAGTTGAAGAGAAAATTCACTCAAAATAGTGGCTTTTGACTAGTTAATTTGCTATTAAAAAAGAAAACTATTAATTACTGTAGGAATTCGTTCGATTTATATTTAAAAAGAAAATTAGTCATTTCTTAAGAAACTTGGCAAATTGAAAACCTAAAATGAAAAAAAAATCCTACCTTTTAAATAAAATTAGTTATGATGATAACTATTATTAAATTTAAAGTGACATTGGTGAAAGTATTTATTCCTTTTTATAGTTTCAATTGTCGACTTTAGTAAAAAAATAATCCATTATCTTTAATATGAAACGTTGATAAATCTTACCTCGAATCTATTTCTGATAAGAAAATCGTGCCTTAAAAATTGTACCATGTGCTAAATTCAACTCTAAAAACTATGGAACAATAATTTCGCACCAGAAAAAATGTACCAAAACGTTAAAAAAAAATTATAATTTAATTCCTCATACCAAAACGGAAAAATTAAATTTATTTGAAATTAAATAAATTATGCGAAAAAAATTCCTTCAAATAATAATACTTAAACTTGGCCTGCAAGGTGTGCCAAAGAATTTCCTTCTTTTTAAAAATTCCAAATTTTCGAAAAATATTCGAACATCTTCTTTTATTCGAATCACTCCGTTTAATTTCATTCTTTCTTAATTATAAATTATTTAAATGTTATTATTATAATTATTATTAATTTTTTTTGTTTTTTTTTCGTGTTTTCTGTACGCATTCCTATAAAATCGATGCTAGGAAAATACAAATATTATTTAAATCTATAGCTTAAATTTTTTTGTTTGTACTCTTTTATAATAAAATAAAAAAAATCGAACACAGAGTAAGTACATAAAATTAAAAACTAAAAAATAATATTAAAATTAATTACATTCTCTACAGATGAAATTTTCAATGATGAAATGGCATAAATGTGCTGTAATTTTATTATTGGTGGTTGCGATGGAGACCGCACGCGGTTGCAGCACAGCAATCGTACCCATAATTACGAGTGGGAGTTTCTGGCAATGTGCAAGAAGAACGAAATTCGATCTTCGCACTTCTCGCCGCACATGTTGCACTTGAACACGTCGTTGTATCCGTGATAGCCCATGTGGATGGTGTAGAGAACAGCATCCTTGAACGAGATGCCGCAGTATTTGCATTCGAAATTCTCGGGGTTCGAGCTGGTGGTGCTGACATTGTTCGACTTTTGGGCACTCGCCTCTGTCGAAAGTGGACGATCGGCTAATTCTGTTTTTGGGAACTGCTGCTCAATATGTTTCGGTTCACTTTCTTTTGTGGAGTCTGCAGCTAAAGCGGATGGCGACGTGTCGCTCAAAAATGGTTCTTCGGTCGCCGTTTCTGCCCCGTTGGCTTTTGTCGTCGATCGAACGCTATTGTCGATTTGGAATGCGGTCGGTGTTGATGGCGCTGCAGCTATTGTTGCTGCCGGCGCCACTACAGCTCCAGTCAATGTGGACTCCTGTCGCTCTTCATTGTGAATTATGGAGTCTAGTTTAAAAGCACGTCCCTTCCGCCGGTGGTTCTTGGAATTTACTGTCGGAGTCCTAGTAATAGTTTTTTCCTCTTCCTTGATGTTGTGGTTGGTTGGCGAACTAGTGTACGACTCCGTTTCGATGTTGCTATGTGACTTTACTGGTGTGGTTTGGGACAAATCCATCGCACTACCTCGTAGCCTTTCGTGGACAGCATCACATTCAATGTCGCTTTCGATCTCCTCATCTTCGCTCATGGATTTTGGCGGTGATTGGCAGACACCATCCCTCATGCTCGGTGATAGTTGCGCCAATGCGGCTTGTTGCTGTGCAGCAAGCATATGCAAATTCAAGTTTAGGTAGGGGAAGAGTGACATATTGCCACTATGCTGCAACATGTTGGCCAATGTATTGGGAATTAAGTTCGACATCATGTTGGCTGGATGTTGTTGGTGATGATGCTGTGAAGCAAGTTGTTGTTGGTGCTGCTGTTGCTGTTGTTGGTGATGTTGTTGGTGCTGATGTTGTTGCTGTTGATGTTGCTGCTGTACTTGTTGTACTCTACTTTGACTGCCAGCATGGAAGCTAGTCAGTGGAGAGTCCATATGTAATCCAGCAGGCATATCCACAATAGCAGTATTGCCAGTTCCTGCGCCAGCTACAGCTCCACCTAAGGCATTAAGCATAGCATTTGCTTGAGATTCTTGTTTTACGAGTTTCTTTGAAGACTTCATCTTTGGACCACGCCTAGTCCCGTACACATCTATGATGGGCAATGGATTTGGGGTTCCGTCTTCGTTTAGAACCATAGCAGGCTTGTGACCATACTTTCTCAAATGCAATTTAAGCGAATGACAATATTTTGTTGCATAACTGCAGTCGGAACAGCGATACTGGTAAATGTTTGAGTGCGACTTAAGGTGGGAGTTCAACATGGATTTATTGACACAACTGTATGTGCACTTGTTACACTGGAACGGCTTCGAACCATCATGGTTCCTTAAGTGATACTCAAGGTGATGTTTGTACTCAGTCACAAAAGGACATTTCAGACATTTCAACATCTTTTCAGGCTTAATGTGACTTTTGGTGTGGTCCCAGAAACTGAGCTTTGTTACAGCAATGAAGTCGCACTGCTTACATTTGAATTTCTTGACTTTGCCATGTGAATTAACTTTTGGTGTCCGAATTGATTCATCGTCGTTATCACTTTCCAGTGATCTTGTATCCTCTCCAGAGTCATTGAAATTCGAGTTCATATCATTATCGTTATCTTTTTCTGGCGTTTCCACAAGAAACTTTGGCGATTTTGGTGGTGTAACATCCATCGGTGGTGTATGACTAGGTGTCAGAGAATTATTCGATTCAGTTTTAGTAAAACTTCGGAATGTCGTTGAGCTAAGAATCTGTTGAGCATGGGACAGATCTTGTCCTGTATTGTCTTGATGCATTGTTGTCTGCGGTATAACTGCATTTGGATAACCAGGTGGCGTGAGCGGATTGAATCCCAATGGCCGATGTATATTTGTGATTCCATTGTAATTTTGTGGATCAAAAAAGAAATTGTGATTATCTATTCCATCGATACTCGGTGGAGAATTTGGTGAACTGCCGCCAAGCGAATTTGGTTTGTTTATGTGCATTTGTGTATCTATCGGATAATTTGCTGTTTGTGGTTCGGTTTTTATTGGCAGCATACCACCACACCAATTATGCTCGAATGTCGTTTGCGACATTGACTCCCAACCGTGCATCATGAAATCTAGATTTAAATAAGAATTAAGAATAAAAAAAAAACACATTTTATTATTAAATATTGTAGTTTTGGGTTTTATTAAAAAAAAAAAACAAAGTGGAAACTAAATTTTTGGTTTTTGTTTATTAAATAATATTTACCTATTATGTACATAAATTTTCTAATACGAAGGAGTTATTATAAAGTTTCAGAATGTAGAACTATCATCTCTAAAAAATTTCCAATTAAGCCCTACAATTTCTTGGGATCATATTTGCATAATTTTAAAATGTTTTGCTTATAAAGACAGAAGTACTATTGGTAATTATGAAAGGAGACTACCATTTTTAATAGATACTTTTGAATGTCATTAAGTAAATAATTAGCATTAAGTAGACATAAATTTAAGTATTATTATACTTCAGATTTTGCATATTTAAATTCCTAAATAATTATAGCAGACCATTGTATACGAAGAATAGATACTATTCTGAATGCCCAAATGATTTTATCAATTCACAATGCGACATGAGATATTTTGTACGTTTCCTTATATATTTTTTTTTTAGAAATTCATATAAACTTTAATAAAAATGGAGAAGAAATTATTCTCAACCAATCGGAGTAGCTGGTTTTTTATGTATATTTAAAACGCTACTACCCTCTTTTGGCCGTAATACTTTTATAAAAAAGAACATAAAAAATATTTGCTAGCAATATATATGTATGCGCGGTTATATGCCCGTATTTATATATAGGGATGAATAGGATAAGTGAGATTTTTTTTGAAATAAATTTTTTGTATTTTCTTTTTTTGGGTTTATTATTTCTGCCAATCGGTTTATGTTAAGAGGAAGAGCATGAATATGTGAGTAGTTTGAAAAAAGTCCCCTCGATAATTCCAATTTTTTTTCTTTTTTTTTGGTATTCAATTTAATCGTACAATACAAAATCAGAACTGTGTACAGGCAGGATTGATACCGATGAGTTTATAGTAAACGGCATCCTGTTGTGGCAGTAGGTTAGGCAAAAGCCGAAACAGAAATCTGGGGGAGAATCAGCATTGAGGACACAATACGCTTATGTACTTATGTAGGACGAACGTTATATACTATGCCACCCTACAGATGAAGGGAAACACGATTGCTCTCGCTGACGATTTCTTATCGTTCCGTTTCGGACGACAACAATACATACACACAAACACACAAGGCATTATTGCTACTGCCACTGTTGGTGCCGACTTTGGCTCAGTTCCCCGTTTCCGTGTAGTAGTGCCATATTTCTTGGCCCTTGCTCTTCGTTTTGCTTTTCTACACGTATCCATCCGTATGCTCAATGCGTTGTCAAGTATTATTTAAGCGACTATACAAGGGGAGAGACCCTCACAAATAGGCACACTTCATCCCAGCCAAACCCTACCCAATCCTACCTAAAATATATTTGCCGGAGATTGAAGAAAGCGAGTCAACGCTACGTATTCGTGCTCAATGTTTATTGTAGAGGCACGCGCAGTTCTTGTGTCAAGCATACGCGATTTTGCTTTTTTATTAAGGATGACGACGGCCAAAGGAGGTTTGTTCTGTTTTTTATGTGCAGTACTCAAAACCAAAAAAAGAAATGGCGGCGCCTATCCCACCTCTCTGGGCGCAGTTATTGGTTGAATTTCTTTAAGAGTTTTTTTTTTACTTTTACAACTTTTGATTGGCCGATTAAAGTTTTCTTCATTTGTATCTGGCACAAAAGCCATAAAATAACCAATTGTATTATACTTTAACATTTTTTTTTTCTTTGTTCTCTGTTAATTGTTTTTTTTTTTTCTTTAAAAAAAGTTGCCTCCATCTTTTTAACATTATCAAAAGGAATAGATGTATTTTTGGTTGGGTGATAAATATTTTTTTTTATATAACTTTTTCTATCAAAATAACTCGTATAGAAAATATGTCTTAGAGTCTTTTGGAATCGCATAAACTGTTAGTAATATTGTTTTTCTATTCAATAAATACGAAACATGTATACTATGTAATAAAACATAAGTAATAGGAATTATTTTATAATCGTTAAACGCCCCATTTAAAAACTTTCAACGTTAAAATGTTGTCCATTTAATTGCTACCAATTGACACAGTACAGTACACCTTCGTCCCGTACCATACCATAAATATGTATTTATGTGCATAACAAATATTGGTAAATGCAAATGAGTACCCAAAGCCATTATGAAAAATCCGAAAATCCAAAAATACCCTTTCAAATCGGGTACTTTTCTTGGTAAAAATCATTTTTACAACTGCCTTTAAACAAACACCAATAATATGGACAATAGATACAATAAAATGACCATTTTTAAGGAAAGTAAATGCAAATGACCATTTTTAGTTAACCGATTAGAAAGTTTATTTTCACCCATACACAATATGTACCTGCATACACACACACACACACACTCTCTATATATATATGCATATAGTGTGTTGATTGTTTAAAAAATAATTTGGATTTACCGTAAAAAACCACTCGTACTCATAACAACAATACTTCTTAAAAATATTTATATTTTAATTATTATTAAGTATAAAGTAATGAATATTTTTTTGATGCATTGTTTCTATGCCTTTCTGTCAATACAATATAATCTGCATATTTTCTATAAATATAAAAAATGGGCATTTTCCATTGGTTTCCAATGCCAACTGGATAATTTTGTTGTTTGTTTTAAATAAACACTTAAACAAAAGAAAAAAGAATTGCATTTTTAAAAATATAATAATTCATTAGGCCTAAGGGGGGAATAATAAATTTTCTTGTTTGCTTATGGATTTTTTTTTTTGGTTGCTGGCTGTAATTTTGTGGCATCATTAAAAACGTTAATTATTAGTCTTTTTGTTATAATCAAGTAATATGACTAGTTATGGTGTTAAATTGTTTTTTTTTTTAAAATAAATTCATCAAAAAATTCTTCATTTTTTTCGAGGAAGACTTTTGTACAAAGACAATTAATTATAGGCATTATTGGAAACATGTTTGTTTGTTTGACCTTTAGTCAAAAAATATTTTTTATGGACTTTGATACACCCATTATTCCATTGTTGTTCGATAGCTTTAATTTTTTATAATAATTTTGACTTTAATACATCCCTGATTGTATAATTAATAAAAACTGATTCTTTACCTGCAGGATAGAATTTAAAGGACTCTGATAATATCAATAATAAAATTTTTGCTTAAAAAATGCTGTTAAGGGTAGCAAAATGTATTTAATTGCAAGTTAGACCTTAAAAATCATTATTTTATAAAGTATTAAAATGACATAGAAAATAGTTTTAATAAGATCCTCTTCTTAATATTTAATTAAGAAAAGGAGCTGCAGTGAGCAATTGTTCTTCTAATTAACCCTAAATAAAATATCTATTAATTAATTTTTTTTTGCCCGTTAAAAAATTGAGTTCACTAAAAATTTACAAAAATATCTGTTACAGTTAGTTTTAAGACAATAAACGTTACATTTGAAAATTTTAATCACTTTTGGGGGTTATTTTTTTTTTAAATAAATATTAAAGCATTGTATGGCATTATGCTTCGTAAAAAGGTGAAGTAAAAAATTTTTTTTAAATACAAAAATTATCATTACAATTAGTAAGTTTGGTTAAAAATATAGAATAAATATTAAGAAGCAAAAAGTCATAGAAAAATATTGAATTTTTTTAAAGGTTTTTCTTTGGATTTTTTATAATTTAATTTTGTTTGTTTTTTTTTTAATATAATAAATTAATCCTGTTTTATTTTTCATAGCTTATACATTAAAAATATGATAAGTTTCTTATTTTTAATAGCTTACTATATGTGCAAAAAAAAATATGTTCTAAAACTAATATTATTTATGACTAAAAACAGAAAAGAAATTTTGTTTTATTTACCTTATTTTTTGTATAATAATGTTTAATCACAAAACAATTTCCCAAAGTTCTTTTTATCACTTAAAACAGTAGCAATATTTTATAACCATTCAAGCGTATAAATTAATTAAGATAATTTCAATAAAATAGTCACAATTTGATGTCACAGCTTTTTGTTCCATTCAAGTATCCAAAATATCAACAACAACAAAAAAAAAAACACAATAAAATTATACTTTTTTTTCTAAAAAATGTTCTTTTTTTTTATCCTTTTTTATTTTAAATCACAATCTTAGTTAAATTTAAATATAAAAAAAATTCTTATTGAAAATTAGAAAAAACAATTTATTGTTTTTGTTTACTTTTAAAAAATAGTTTTTCGACAAGGATCGTTTCATTACTAATCAAGTTTTTTTTCAAATCACCGGGTAACGTCTGACATTCTAGAGATCCCGATAACAACTGACATTTTTATCGATCACAGGTTCTGAGGACTGAGCAACCGACCAAACGACAGACAGACCGACAGACCGACCAACCAAACAGCCAACCAGCCCCGACCTTCCATGGACGATTTTTCTGAGCGTTTGCCTTCGAGTGTTGATGGCTCTTTCGTTTTTTCATGTACGATATGATGTTTTTTCTTACTCTTCCATAAGCGAGAGATGACAAGGAACTTCCACAGCTATTAACCACCACTACAACTGCCATTGGTTGTGAATGGAGATACTCTTCGAAAAATTGTTGTGAAAAATGGTTTTTTATTATAATATGAAAAAGTATTGTACGGAGAAGGGTATTGGGGGATATGCTATAGGAAATAGAGGGTTGATGATTGCAATGATGCGGAGGTGTGGAGGTGCTAATATACATCCTTAGTTACTGGGTTTTGTTTCGGTTTTAAATCGCACTCCTTATCAACGTTGCTCTTAATATGGATTGCATACCATTGCATCGAAAAGTCTATAGCTACAAAGAATTGTTGCTACAACTTTGTAAGTAGTGGTATCTGTCATTTGACCACAAAAACACATAATCGTCGTATGTGCATATAAGCTAATATACACTCTATTATAAATGTGGACCGTTGATAAGGGGTAAATTTGAAATCGGCCTTGTTACACTGCCCGGACTCAGAGCTCTAAACGGTCCCCAAAGTTGTCCAGTTGCCACCATTTCCCTTTCTAAAAACACTTTTGTTTTGAATATCATCAATTGGTATTAATCACGAAATTGAAAATGATGGATGCCCTTTTTTTCTATATGTTTTCTACTTATTCGATCGTGAAAACTTTTTTTAATAAAAGTTTTTTTCCAAATTTTCGTCCAAATATTAATTATGAATATTTGTTTTTGGTTTTTTTTTTAATTTCTTAATCACTTAAAGACTTTTGTATACGATTTCACAAGTACTTACTCTCTTATAGGTTTCTAGGACTTTTAAAAAAATCTTGGTTAACATTTAAACATTTTTACAATGAAGAAATAAATAAATTTATAAAAAAATATTCTCTCGAAAATTAATCAAAAATTTCAAATATCAATTATCATTTTTTATGAACGGCTTTCGATTTTTGTTTAATGAAAAGTGTAGGCATTTCAAAAAAAAAAAATTTAAAAAAAACTTTATTATTAAGACTATGTAAAATACTTTTTTTAATGTAAATTTTAATTAATTTATTAAAAATAACAACTTTAAGTAGTGATCGTTAATAGAAAAACCGGAATTTATTAAATTATATTAATTCAGTTTAATGTTAAAATAATAAGAAATATTTTTAGTAAAAAACTATTTATAAATTTTAAGGTCACGTTGAATAATACTATTGCGAGCTTAAAATGGGAGCATCGGAAATTTTGCAAATACACATAGTGTTGTTCATCGACGGAAATTAGAATGTTTAGGATCCGCAGAGTCTAGTCGGTAAGTTCACGTTGGTTTCACAAGCGCATTATATGAAAGTGTATTACATTTTGTTTAGAAGCCGAAATATTAATCGATTCTAATCAATCGTTTAGGTAAGCTTAGTCCTAAGTTATAAATTTCATTGTTAATGGAAGGTCATGATTCGCGAGGGAGAATAAAAGTTACGTGGGCACATATGAGTTCATTCACTTTTATTCTTCACTTGGTGAATCAGTTCTGGAGGATTTGAATTTAGGTTTTGAGAATTCTGTTTACATATTGAGGATTTTTATTAGATGAAAGGTAGGCCATACCACAAGCGTATGTAGGAAAAAGGGGTTGTTGGAGCAGATTAGAATATTGGATGTAAAAATATTGTAGAGGATGGGATCAAAAATGCTGCTCTGCGGAATACCAGCGAATATCAAAGAGATATCTAAAATTTTGTTAGCTTCATTTACTTGGAAATAGGGAATAATTTTAGTATTAAATAATTTGTATAGGGAAAGAATGGAGAACTACGTTTAAATTTTGAAATTTACTTTAAACTAACTGCTTTCAAAGGGTACTTTTTTAATGAATTTAACTGAATTTGATAGGAATTTGTTAAAAAAATTTCATTTTGTTATTGAATGTTTTCATTCTCTAGTTAATAAAAATTTCGTTCTTAAAAAATAATGAACAATTAAAAAATATGAATTTAATTAATATATGTTTAATGACACAATTGTGTATTTTTTTTGTTAAAAAAATTATAAGAACTTGAATTGTTTTCTAATCCGAATATTTTTATTGTGTTTGAATATAAACAATTTTATTTGTAAATTTAGGATTATTCATTTCATTTTTTTTGGATATTTGATATAATGGGTCATTTAATCACTAAACAATGCGTAAAAATTATATTGTGATTAAATGATACTAAACAATGCGTAAAATAGAAATCAGCTGATTTCGAATGTGAATAAGAGAAGATTATTTCTTTCAGTGATGAGGTAAATTTCGTGTTCTAAAAACTCACATATAACTATGAAGAAGTCATTATATCCGCAAAAAGTGACTCTCTAGTGAAAAATTTTGGTCTGCAGGAGACATTGGCCCATATTTCTTTGAAAATCAAGAAGGAGACATCTTTACTATCAATTCTGAGAACTATGATCACATGATAACCGACGGTTTTTGCGCGAAAATTCTCCAGGACGCGTAATTTTGAGATTTTATGTTGTCAATTGTCCTTCAAAAATATACTATTTGACACCATTTCACTTTTCCTTGTAGGGCTATGTAAAAAATCGGATTTACATAGATAATCTTCAAAATTTAGAACATTTAAAAACTAACATCTGTCAAATAATTACAGATCAAATTTTTTGAATAAGTCGTCATGACTTTTTTCATGAAGTCTCATAACAGCTATTCAAAACATCTATGTTATATTTTTTATATAATTAAATAGTTTTTTCAAAACCCGAATATTAAGTGCGTTTAATTTGACTTCTCTTTCCAAAATACAAAGTGGATAATCTTTTATACGCTCTTAAAAAAATTAATTTAAGCAACAATAAAAGAATATTTTGTATCTAAAAATTTGTCAAAATATTTAGTTTTGGAATAAATTTAAAATTCAGATGATAAAAAAAACAAATAATTATATAATTATAAAAATAGTTGATAATTCCCAAAAAGATTATTAAATTAGTATAAAAAAATCTATTCCGATATTTAAAAAAAAATTGTATAAGATAATTTAAAACATTTCAATATATTCCATTTCATTGTTTATTTTTTTTTTAAATTTTCCTATCAGAAAATCATTATACTTATTTAATTCTTTTGGTTATTATTGGATTTTAATAAAATTTTTATAAATAATCTCCTTGGAAATTGCGAAAGAGAAACATTGAAAAAAGTTTTGCTGTCAAGAAACAATTATATCGAAAATATTGATGAAAGAAAATGTATCCGAAGAGGATTATTTCTCTGTAATACGTGCTTTTTTCCATTTTTCTTAATTTTTTTTCTTTTATCCAGAATACGAAAACAGTTGACATTTTGCAAACAAAGAATAATATTCTATACGTATTAAACGGGTGGGGGGTGATAGCTGAATATGGGCGGGAATGGAGAACCAAAACTGGATGGGACGATGATGGGAGTAAGCGTTTTGCAAAAATTTCGCTTCAATAACTTGCACATATATGTATGCATGTATGTAAGTAGGAGCCGAGAGACATATTCGTTTTCTACGAATAACAAAACAAACGCACCCCCGTCCATTTATCGTAAAAAGCTTATGTACTTTGATAACGAGAAAGCATCTAAAAACACCATCACCCTTTCCCTCACCATAACGGTGGACATGAACGATCACCTTTTTCTCTTCAGCTCCTCCGTCGACAGCACAATAATCGTTGGCAATAGCAAAAAAGCAGCAACGACCCCAATAAACAACAACAACAACATCGAGGCTTGTACGGAAAGCAATAGAACAGCAGCAGCATACCCCAATTGCTGCCCACAGTAGTAGTCCTTCTATCAAAGTGGGAGTAGAAAAAAAAATTCTAGCCGGAATATAAAAGAAGAAGAGGCGGAATGGATGGATACCCGCACCAACATTTTGTCATCGGCAAAAAAAAGGAGAGAAAAAATGAAGAAATATGAAAAAAAAAATATTGGGAAAAAAGGGAAAATGACTGAAAAAGAAGTAAAAGAAATATCGTAAAAATAAAACGAAAGAATAAGGACGGAAAAAATATTGAAGAAGCAGGGAAAATAACAAAAAAAAAAAAAAAAAAAAAAAGGGAAAGAATTCATCGAGTGAAAACAGAGAAAAATACGGAAAATCTACGATTTTTGCTGAGGGGTTAATTTTATATACAGCGAGAAATAACAAACTTTATACGTATATATATATATGTATATATATATATATATATATATATATATATATATATATATATATATATATATATATATATATATATATTTGTGTATGTACAGGCATATTTATGTATTTTATAAAAAGGGAGTTTGCGATAGCTGCGAGGGTGGAAATATTTTTAGATGACACAGGAATTTGTGAATTTCGTTTTTGGGGACGCGTTGAGCAAAAAGGACAAAAATCTGCCCTCAACTAGAAATGGCAGGAAGAGGTGGTCGTAATAATAAAAAGAAGGGAAAAAAAGAAATGGAAAAAATGGAGGGAAAAAACAACCAAAACGCACATACACACACGCACACACACAAACAATAAATGAATGTACGAAACGAAAAATAACAAAGCTGCCACAAAAACGACTAGAAAAATGAAAATGAAAATGAAAATGAAAACGAAAACAAAAACAAAATAAATACGACTATAAGCGAAAAAAGTATCTTAGTACTAATAATAAAATAACACACACAACAACAACAAAAAACCCACTAAAAGCAACACGGAATAATGAAAATGCGGTGCTAAAAAACATTCACCTCCCAGAGTAAATATACAAACGGCCATATACACTTGCCCATAGATGTAAATAGGTATGCATGCCTATTTATACAATACACATTTGACATATAAAAACTTATATAAAAACTTGGTGATATTTTTCTTGATCACCCTAACCCCTGCTATCTCTCTCCTAAAATATTATATTCATAGTCTCACACATTGGATAAGGGGAGAAATAAAATCAATAATTTTATTTCACTTTTTTCGTCCTTTAGTTTTTTTTTTTTGGGAGCTTATATTTTTTCTATTTTTTACGTTTTTGTTGTCTTCTTCGTTTTAGCCTGAAATTGACGGTTTACGCTTTATTGTTTATGTATATCGATGGTGTTGCCGACATTTTGTCGTATTCGCCTTGTACTCCTATTGTATGCGGATATTGCCCACCTCCATTGCTTTTTTTTATATACAATAACATTCTTGGCACTCCACACTTAGCATTTTTAGTACAGAAATTGTTCTTTTTTATTTTCTTATATAAATCAAAAAACAAAATCTTATTAGTTTTCTTATTCGCTAAAGCGAAATAAATTATTCCGTTTATTCATCAATCCTTTTTTAAAGGGAATTAATTAAACACATAAAAATGATCAAATATTTTACTAAAAATAGATGGCGTTATTAATATTTATCGTTCTCTCTATTCGATAGGCAAGCTCTATTGTTTATAATTATTCTATCTTGTTGCCGCCAACTTGTTACTATAAATTTGGATCACTAATCATTAAAAAACTTTTCTTAAAAAAGTTTCCATTTTACTACAATATTTGTGCTTTAAGTTTTTAAAATAATAAAAAATAACTATTTTACAATCATTACCAAACAATAAAATTTTACCCAAAAAAATGTTCATTTTTTATAAAAATTTCAATACCGATATTTATTTTGAGGATACGATTAAGTTTTTATAGAAGGGCCACTTGATTTTAAATATTTCCAATTTGGTTTTGTAGGTTATAGAGCATTTTAGCAACAAGTTATCAAAACTTTAAGTGTTTTCAGTTATATAAGCTTAAATCCGATAAAGCACTGTCACCATAGGCCTCCATAAGCATTCCATGCGATTCGGCAACCGATTTCTTCAAATTGAAGCAGAAAAGCAAAGCTTCCCGCATATGCTCTCTTTCTGGCACAAAACTAGACATGATTACCTAAGAAAAAATTTATGTTGTTGTACGAAATTGCTGACAATGTGCACTGATTAATGTTGACAGATGTCAAACTCATAAAAAAATGTATGGTGTGCCCATGGTAGCTTAATACGCTCACTCACGCTATCTAGGACCTAAGGATTATATAAGCTTATACCCCTGGATTGTATAAGCTTATACCTCTGGTATTGCAGTGAAAGATCAATTATTCAAATTCATAAAAAATACCAGCCACATTTTAACGTTAAAGTATCTCCTAGTGATAATATAATTCGGAACCTGATCGCCTCATTTGAAAGAACTGGATCAATCGGCGATCTTCCGGAAAGAAGCTGTACGATAATGCGTCCATCCTTGATAATACATCTGCTTCTACCCGTTTTTATTCTGTTCAACTAGGCATCGCCAGAACATCGCTTCAGAAGATTCTGAAACTGGATTTTAAAATGCTTCCATACAAAATCCAAATTGTCTAAGCTTTACTACATCAAGATACTCGTGAGATACTCAGAGATAAGAACAAATTTTTTATAGCAACTTGATAATGAGTAATGGTATTATGGCTAAACGAGTTTCTCGGACTCAATTTTCTTGAAAATGGGGAAGGTCAGCCAAAAAGAATCAATGGCGAACTGTACAAAACAATGCTTGAAAGTTTTTTATGCCCAGTGATCAAAGATAATCAGAACGTAACATATAGTTGCGACAGAACAATTTTCGGAGCTACTGTCGGTGATCCAGAAACTTTCGTTAAAAGAATTACTACGAAAAATTCTGAATTTTTTTGGCTTTCCGTATTCACCTGCTTTGATGCCATTAGACTACATTTTAAAGGGATGGAGGGGGAGGTTTGCTTAAAAGAGTGGCGGCTTTACGTATATAAATATGGAACATTCAATCCTAAATCCGACCTTGCGTACGGCCATGGAAAATGCTATGGAGAAAAAGCCTGTATTTTTGAGCAGAAAAATGGTAGTCATTTGGGGGATGTTTTTTTTTCACATATATTATAATATTGTAGTAAATCCTTATTAGTATTGTTGTAAGTAAAAAAAACGTTCAACTTATTTAAATTGATTAAAAATTAAAAAAAAAACACTAATAATAAAATATAGTTTTTGTTTTTTTTTTATAGATATTAGCAAATTATTATTCTTCCTTAATTTTATTGAATATTTGAAACTTGAATTGTTCTACTGATAATACTTACGCTCTATTGAGCAAACATGTTTGAAAATTTTAATTACAAATTTCTGCTCAAATGAAGATTATATTTCTATCTTTTATATGTGCATGCACACACATACGTAAATAATACATTCATAATTACGTTCCCATTTCTATGTGGATATACGTGTCCTATTAAATTACGAAAAATACGTTTTATTTTTATACATTTATGTACACGACTATAGATTGTATAGAAGGATAGATATTGTGTATTTCTATAAAAATATTATATACACAAATGGTATATTTATACTATTACTTATATGGTATGTATATACATAGATAAATGTAGATATTGTGAAGTCGATATTTTCTTAGAATACTGATAACATTTTACTTTGACTTTTCTTCTAGTTCCTTTTAATAAGAAATAATTGAAAATATTTCTACTCCTTAGATTTTTTGTTTCTTCTTTTTTTTGACAACAAATACTTAAGGATGAATTTGATGATCCTTAACCACAAGGCCATCTTTATAATCTTTGAAAGTCACGGAAAGTTTTAATTCAAAGTGGGAATGCTGTAATAATTTACTGAATTTATTTATAACGAAAATTATGAAATTTTATACATTGAATGATCTTTGGTCAGAGAAAATATAAATATATATTATAGTTTTTTTATAGGATATTCATTTTTATATCTTTTTTGTGCTTGAGTAATTTTATGGTGGTGCTGAATTTTTTTTTAAACTAACTTAACATTGATTTAAATGAATTTTCTTACCATTGGTATTTTTTTTAATTAATAATTTAGAAAAAATATCTTAAATTGAACACCTTTCTTTGGATGTACTTAGTACACATTTAAAAACTATAAGGACTATGAGAACAATAGCAATCAAACTGAACAATTGTTCTTCAAAGTGCAGTTTGTAGGTCCTTGGGGCCTGAGCAATAATCTACAGTATATTTACGATAACAAGCATTTTTGTTGTTGTTATCATTTCAAGTAACATTATTACTGAAATAGAAAATCGAAACGAAACGACACTAGTGACAATTTTTCGACCGGATATCCTTAGCTATATTTAAATTCAACTGCGTTTGCGTACTATTCACAAGCCCTCTCGATGCTGCCAGCCAAGAGGACAAGCGGTCATTTTTGTTAATTTGAATTTAAGTTTTATTTTTAAATATTGTTCAAAACATCGTCATCATTTTGGAGCCATTTGCCAACAGGATACCCTAAAGCTATTTAAATTCAACTGCGTTTGCGTACTATTCACAAGCCCCCTCGATGCTGCCAGCCAAGAGGACAAGCGGTCATTTTTGTTAACTTGAATTTAAGTTTTATTGTTAAATATTGTTTAAAATATCGTCATCATTTTGGAGCCATTTGGCAACAGGATATTCTAAAGCTATTTAAATTCAACTGCGTTTGCGTACTAGTCGCAATTCCTCTCGATGCCGGTAGCCACGAGGAGAAGCGGCCATTTTTGTTGATTTGAATTTAAATTTTTGATAAATATTCTTTGCAATTTATGTATTGTAATAGTAATATTAGCGATACTGATAGTTTTTGGGCCATCTATAGGAAGGATGTGCTGAACATTTTCAAATTTGAGTTCGTTTGCGTACTAGTTCGCAATTTCTCTCGATACTTATAGCCAATAGGACAAGCAGCCATTTTTGTTTATTTGAATTTACGTTTTTAATATTCTTTGAAAGTTGTAAAATAGCTGTGTTAGTTATTATGATAGTTTTTGGGCAATTTAGTGCAAGAATGTCCGGAACATAATCAACTTTGAGTTCGTTTGCGTACTAGTCGCAAGCTAATCAAGAGGACCAACGACCATTTTTGTTTATTTAAAATTAAATATTTGAAAAATTTTCTTTGCAAGTTGTAGAATAACTGTATTAGCGATCCTGATAGTTTTTGCATCATTTGGTAACAGGATTCCCTGAACCTATTCAAATTTAAGTGCGTTTGCATACTAGTCTCAAGTCCTCTCGATGCTGATAGCTCAGAGGATAAGCGGTCACTTTTGTTAATTTGAATTAAAATTTTTGATAAATATTTTTTGCAATTTGTATAATAGCTGTGTTGGCATTCATGATAGTTTTTTGGCCACTTATTGACACGTTGCCGTGAACCTATTCAAATTTGTGTTCCTTTGCGTACTAGTCGCAAGCCAGTCAAGAGGACTAGCGGCCATTTTCATTTATTTGAAAATAAATTTTTGACAAATTTCCTTGGCAAGTTATTAAAATAGCTATGTAAGCGATACTGATGGTTACTGGGCCATTTAGTGCAAGGATATCCTTGCTGAACGTAATCAAATTTGAGTTAGTTCTTTTGCGTTCTAGTTGCAATTCCTCTCGATGCTGAAAGCCAATAGAACAAGCAGCCATTTTTGATTATTTGAATTTACGTTTTTTAATATTCTTTGAAAGTTGTAAAACATCTGTATTGGCTATACTGATAGTTTTTAGGTCATTTAGTGGAAGGATGTCCTTGCTGAACATATTCAAATTTGAGTTCGTTTGCGAACTAGTTGCAATTCCCCTCAAGGCAGATAGCCATAAGGACAAGCGGACATTTTTGCTGATTTAAATTTTAGTTTTTTTTAAATTTTTTTTTGGGTCATTTGACGGCAGCAGTTTTTTAACTAAGAATATCTTTTTAAAAAATTTCAGCATATTTGAAAAAGAAATAGAGACTGAATATTATTTTTTGCTTCCACAGTGAACAAAATTATCAGATAAACGTTCAAATATTCTTTTTCTAAACAATTCGAAAGATGCTCTCAAATTTAAGTCAAACAGTTCTTAATATAAAATTAATAAAATAGTATTTTTTCTCTGTATTAGCTTTTAAATATTTTGTATCAAATTATATATTTTTTTTTTTTTAAATAGATCTTAAAAATTTTCGCAAGCTATTAATTCTATGAGTAAATTTTTATGTGATAAATTTTAAGCCTTCAGCAATTATTGAAAATTGTTAATAAATCATAGAATTTCTTTTTTGTCTGATTTAAAAATCTAGGCAAGCAAAAATGACGACAATTTAGAATTGAATAGAATTGGAATTTTTCCTTTGCAATTTTTTTTTTTTTTTTTTTGGACAAAACTTTGCATCCCTTTTTGAAGTACGTTAAATGTATTTCAATATTATAGTAAATCCTAAAATCAATGGCATTTGCAATTTTCGCGCCTAAATAAATGACCACTGGCCAAATATACAAAAGCAATTTTTCATTTCATTTCCATGACAATTTTCTATTGCAAATGAACACAATTCAATAAGTTTCGGTAATTTTGAATTTTCCCAGATTAATTTAACTAAGTAAAAATTTTCAGTTTCTTTTAGTCAAAAAAAAAAAAAATCATCATCCCGGGGTCAAACCATATCCTTACCGGTGGTAGCCTTTAGGGGTTGAAAATAAAACGTTTACATAGTAATAAATTACATCGTTCCAATTGTATAGGATTGACGGGGTCAAATAAATTGTAGCAACTTTCCGCAGTTAGACCTACAGTTTGATCGTTCATTGCGCTAAATGAAAAGATTTTAATTTGACAAGAGTATCTTCAAAGATAAGCCTCGTTCGTGTCGTTGTTTAATTCTAGGGGTTACGGAATAGAAAATATGCAACAACAAAAAAACTATTTTAAATGGTGCGATTTTCATTTACCAATATTCTTAGGGTTGACCTTTGCATTGAAAGAACATAATTTCGTATAGATACGATTATATTTTCATCGTTATAACGGTATGCACGAATAAAATACGGAACTCGGCTATTTACTCGGTATATTGCCAATTCTGAACTTCGTTAGATGTTAGCAAAAAGGGATAAAACTGTAAATCGGAGCATATCCCTTTTTTCTTTACTGCTATTGTATTATTTTTTTCAAGTTGCTTTTACTTCTCATATTAAACTATTGTTGACATTTGACCAATGGTCAAATTTTATTTTGTGTAACATTTCGTCGGGGGTAACACCTCTGACCATTGTTTGATGTGATCGTTTGGTGACCCGCATCTGTTCTTATCCCTGACCTATTTTCGGCTAACGTATTCGATGGTGAAAGCCTCTGTCGAGCATATCGGATAACGACGAATAAAAATAAATTGCACTATTCACAAAAATATATATCCGATCGTCTTATGATGCAAATCATTATAAATGTTTAACACAAACAAAAAAAATATTATTATTTTCCGTTTTTCCCTCCACTATGCCAAAACTATCTGCAATATTTAGTACGTTAGTTAGATTTTTCTCCTCCTTCAGTCATATAATTACGTATGTACATCCTCATAGATACACACATAAATAAATAAATACACCCTTCTGTAATTTCGTTAAATAATCTTTCATTTGCAACAATTTAATCCGTAATTATTGATCGTTCATATTATGCATACTATTCAGATATTATAGCTGTTAAAACCTATCAAAATTGATGTAATCTAAAATAACTGAAATTGTAAAAAAATATTATTATTATATTGGCACTACAACCACATTGGGAGTTGGAGCCTCGTCAAGTAAGAGTTCACCGAATTCCTCTGTCTGATACCGAGTCTGTTTAGATCCTACGGGGCAGTTTATCCCAGCTGAGTTTTCGAAGCAGATGCCTTTTACGTTCGGTTATTTATTAATTTGCATGATATATCCTAACCATCAGAAACTTGCTACTCTGTTGTGAATTTTTAAATTCGGAAAATATTGCCATTTGGCATTTTTTATTAGTTTACTGCCAAAAAATACGAAAAAATTGTAGAAACTTTTCAAAATATTTAGCCGTTGTCAATATTCTGCCGTAACCAAGATTCGCGGTTTAAGAAAAATGTCTGTGGATACAAAATTACCATATATGCGGCTCTGAAAATCCACAAGCGACTTTAAATATGACATTATTTCTGCGGCGAAAAGTGTCTTTCTTGTGTGCATTTGGGTCTGAAGGTATCATTGGTCCGTATTTCTTTGCAAATAAAATTCAAGAGATCATTACCGTCAATCCTGAGAGCTATTTTCATATGATAATCGATTTTTTGTTTGTTCTAAACTTAAAGAGTTTGAACTGAAAATAGAGCCAAAACTCACAAAATATGACAAATTTTGCATTTATTGGGCAAAAATATCCCAGGATGCATAATTTCAAAATTTTTTTTCATATCAATCAACCTCAAAGATCATGAAATTTGAAGTTATTAGCATTTACAGATAATCCTCAAACTTAAGAGTATTTAAAACAACATTCGTCAAGTAATAGTTGACTAACAGTCAGAAATGTGCAAAAAAAAATTACTAAAAAATAATCTTAAAAAAAATTTAATTTATCAGCAATTCATATGGTATTTATTTCAATAATGGCAATATAAAAGTAATATAATATTGTAATATAAAAATATTATTAAAAAATAAATTCTAAATATATTTGAAAAAGTTTCTATTTAAGCCCTCAATTAACACATGCATTTTTTTTCAAATTTCCGCATTCATTTTTATTTTACTCTTTCGAATTAAAAAAAAAGGTTTTTCTTATTGTATTAATTATAACTTTTTCGTGCTTTAACAATTTTTTATTTTCCAAAACTAAATACCATATGATCTTTTTCAAGCAATATCAAATAAGTAACTTGGAATTTCTTATTTATATTTAACTAATATAAGATATTTAACTCTAAACTATATAATAATTGCCTAAAAGTGTTTTATTTTTTTTGCAATTTGACCAAATATTTTTATGAAAAGAAAAAATGCAAAAAGAACCAAAGTGAATACAGTTTCCATTAATACAATTTCACATTAAAAACGTCGACTAGTCTAATAAAATTCCGTTTAAAATATAATTAACAAAAAATAACAATCCATCATGCAAAGTAGAAAAAATGTTCATTAATAAATTAAAACTACTAAAACGCATTTAAGTTAATATCAATTAGAATATTTAAATAGAATTTTAAGTGAAAATTTCAAATTCGTTTTAATTTATTGTTTGTTTCTTTTTTTTTTGTCAGCGAATAATACTCAGTATTTGTAATTAGTCTGAGTTGTTGATTTTTTCAGTATAATTTCACCAAAAATGGGAAAAAAATGAAAGACAAACAAAAATTATTTCTTACAAAAATTGAAGGCGTAACAAGGGGCTGATCTAATAGTTAACTTTGTGCCGCTTAATGTCGTCCCCGAGTGAATTAATTTTTGAGGATTAAAGTAGTAAGAATGCATTTGACCTTATCCCAACTGCCATTGCCCATAAGAACAAAAGGATTACCATTTCGGATCGAAAAGGATACTGGCAGGTTTTTACCGATTCTTAGTTCTTATTATTACTGCCAATACTTAAAGATACTAGAAAAACTCTTCTTGTCTATAAAACAATTCAATTTTATTGCTAGCCCCTAACGTAATTGGGAATGTAGTTTTTTCTTTTAAATTTTTGTTGTTTTTGTTTTACGAACCTGGATGATCCTGCGCACATTGTATGAGTACAAACCTTTCTTTGCCTTAACCCAAACAATATAACCAGAGAGCAATTAAAAAGTTGTTTGCTTACGAATGATCATAAATGGAATAACCCTTTTGTCGAGCGTATAATTTTTCGAAAATTTCTTTTTAAATGCATTTCTCTTAAAAACCATATTTTCCGTTATTGCATTTATAAGCAATAACTTTCCATACAAGCATCTTATGTGCATATATATATATATATGTAAGCAGGTAATTACAATCTAAGGAGTCTGGCATAACTGTTTTTACGAAATTCTATATGTAAAAAAAATTTGTATGAGTCAGATGCAAAGTTCAGAGCTTCTAAAATATTTTCGTATATACCATAATGTTCGTTACCTAACAGTTCGTTACCTAACAGCAAAATTGTTTTGCAGTAAGTAATAATAATAATAATATTTTAGTTTTTATGATGCACAGTACGAAAGCAATTATGATATTTTAATTACATTCTACTCCTCCGTAGTTTTGTTAACTATAAAACCATATAGAACGGTTTTTAGGTATTCAAAATAAAAAAAAATCCATACTATCTAAATCCGTGTTATACGAAATAAAAAGATAAATAATTACAAAAAAAGGGGAAAAGAATCTATTGTACATATTATAAAGAAATACCAAATGTAATGAGATTGATTTTATTTTATTCATCAATGTTTTATCATTATAAGACGAGCAGACCTTTGGCTCCTGTATCTCTGATTCATCAATGTTTTATCATTATAAGGCGACTAGTCTCTATTGTTGGTCTACAATCAGGAATTGGGAACATGTCTTCTGAGACTGTTCACGCTTTAACGGAAAAGGGTAGGAAGTGGATAAAATAATTGGGAACAATTGTTCTAGAAAGGCATCATTGCACCAATGATATAGCATCACAGACTACCGGATTGGTAGCACAGTTGCCGACCCGGTAGCACATTTGTTAGCATGCTGGACTACCTTCGTGGGTTCGAATCTCACTGCGGCATGGTACTACGCTTATAATATATAATAATAATAATATAAAGAGGGTAGCAAGAGGCGTATGGTTTCAAAACCACTTCGACCAATGAGGTCTTTGGTGATGAATAACCCTAACTCAAATGATAGTAATACTGAGGCTTTTAACAAACCTCACTATCATATTATCAGCTAGCCGGAAAATCTCGTACGAGTCAGGGAATTCCAAATCAAGATGCCGAAGATTCTCTAACGTTTCATCCTCTTCAGAGCAAAAATGACAAATTTTTCGTGTCAGAAAAGCCCACCTTATTAAGTTGATATCTTAAAAGATAATGGCCAGTGAATAGCCTTAGGTCTGGTTTGTTGAGTTTAATGACCTCTATCAAAGGGTCATCTAGGGTCCATTATAGAGTCCTGTGGACGTGGGGTTAAAAGCTCTTTGTAAAGGCGATGCATTTTTTGAGTGATTCATGCCCGGGGAATAACCACAGTGTGAGCTTTTAACCCCGTGTTACTAGAACTCTATAATGGACCCTAGTTGGCTCTTTGTATACTATAGACACAGAGAGGTTCTGTCTGCTTGTTACTATAGACACAGAGAGGTTCTGTGAAGATATCCCAAACTAGCTTCAAATGAATATCAGACGAGAGAAGAGCTTTCAAGGCAGGTTGTCTGTCCGAAATGATGTAGATCTTTGCTATACGTAGGTATAGCAAAGATCTACATCTGATACTATCTCTAGCACTATAGGCATATACATATTTCTGCCTAAAAAATGGATGGAGATTTACCAAGAGCCTTAGATAGACGATAATAAGGACCGATTATAACCACATCCAATACGGTAGTCCTACGCTAATTACCTAACACCACTTTTCTTTCCATTCTACTTTAATTTCCTTATCCCATTATCCTTTGTCGCCGAATAATCTTTTAATATCGTGGCGCTTAGAATATATAGTTCAGTACAGAATTATTACTTGAAATGATAACAAACAAACAAACAGACAAGAATCAAAAAATTATAAAAAAGCGAACTGTAGAAGAAAAGTTATGAGACCAATTTTAATTTCATTTTAATGTAATCTTCTTCAAGTTCCCTTTGTGCTGGAAGGCTTCAACTGAAATCGCCTTCAGCATCTCGCTTACACTTCTTTGGATGTTGTCGTCAGTACCACGATTACGATCATGCGAATAGGGGGAGATTGGGGAACTACAGGAATACTTTTTTTCTGAGACAAACCTGTTGATGGAGGTGGCCGTTTAACATGAACCATTGTCATGACGCAGCTTACCACCCAAACGCAAAAGTGTTCGTCTAGCTGAAATGTTCATGCAGTATTTGTAAGTAAAACGTTTTTTTTTCAGTTCAAAACTGGTTTTTTTGTTTATATTTTAAGATTTTTAATAAATAAATAATAAAAATTTTTGTATTCTATAGAAAAAAAAACAAAAAAAATATATTCAATAACAAAATATCACAAAATTAAAACTGCAATTCGATGTAAAAATGTTCGTCCAGCTGGTTTTCAGTGCATAAATGTTCATCTATAATACAATTAATATATATTTTCACCACTTCCGAGCAAAAATTTACGGTATTTTTTAATTCTATTATTAATCTATAATTGGGTATTTAATTTCTGATGGATAAATTATAATTAAAGTCATTTGATATCAATCAGTCGTTAAGAATGGCAAGAGGAAAACCAGTGTACATTGATTTGAGAAATTTGATTATAAAAGAGTTTAAGAAAGGTACTTCAACTTATAAAATAGCAGAAAAATTGAATTTACCACGTAGTACTGTGCAATCAATAATAACAGTGTATAAAAAAACTAAATCCGTGGTTCCGCGTAAGAATCCTGGCCGCCCCCCTATGTGTAATGATCGTGATTTACGGGCTTTAAAAAGAATTGTTACACAAAACCGTCATACAACGGCCGCAAATATAACGGTAAAATTGAGGTAAGTCATTAATAAAGACGTTTCGGTAGACACCTGTAAACGTTCATTAAAAAAAAATTGGTTTAAAATTTTATAAGGTAAATTTAAATATGATTTTGTTGTTAACGTCAAAATTGTTCAAAACGTTACAATTTTATTGACTGTAGGCAAACGAGAAGCCATTGTTAACCACCAGGCAAAAGAAAAATAGGTTGAAATGGGCAAAAAATCATTTGAATTGGACCCAAAGACAATGGGACTCTGTCATATGGAGCGATGAAGCTTGATTTATATTGAACGTTGTTGCTCCATTAAATCGAGTCATTAGAAAGAAAACCGAAGCTTTCAGGCCAGATTGCTTAAAGCGTTCGGTTAAATTTCCAGCGTCGGTAATGGTGTGGGGATGCATGTCTGCACGGGGTGTAGGCAACTTGCATTTCGCGGAGGGCATTATTAATGCCGAAAAATATAAAAAAATTTTAGAAAAAGATCTCCTTCCGGTCCTACCAACGCTTCAGTCACCGGAAGGAGAATATGTTTTCCAACAAGATGGAGCTCCATGCCATACGGCAAAAACAGTGAAGGCCTGGTTTGAGGCTCGGAGCATTCCTCTGTTAGAGGAATGGCCGTCCAGTAGCCCAGACTTATCGCTGATTGAGTCCATTTGGGGTTTAATGAAAAAAAAATTAAAAAAAAAGACCCCCAACAACAATACAAAATCTAAAGAACAGGTTAAAGGAAATTTGGCGTGACTTTACACCAAGGGAGTGTCAAAACCTTACAAGGACAATGTCGAGGCGACTACGACCAGTTTTAAAACAAAAAGAAGACGCAACATAGTGGTGAAATAAATTGATCGCATTCAAAAAATACCGTAAATTTTTGCTCGGAAGTGGTGAAAATATATATTAATTGTATTATAGATGAACATTTATGCACTGAAAACCAGCTGGACGAAAATTTTTACATCGAATTGGAGTTTTAATTTTGTGATATTTTGTTATTGAATATATTTTTTTTGTTTTTTTTTTCTATAGAATTCGAAAATTTTTATTATTTATTTATTAAAAATCTTAAAATATAAACAAAAAAACCAGTTTCGAACTGAAAAAAAACGTTTTACTTACAAATACTGCATGAACATTTCAGCTAGACGAACATTTTTGCGTTTGGGTGGTATAAGTGACTGTAATAGTCGATCTGATACGAAGAACCCTTTTTGTGACCTTGTAAAGAATTTCTTTATAAAAGAAGGCCCTCTTTATAAAGAAATCCTTAAAAGTTTCTCATTTTTATTAATTTTCGGTGCTGAATGCGTCTATACACGAGGTTCGTCCTTCAATGCTCTTCTAACTCTCCAAAAATGCTCTATGCCATCGTAAAATTTATACGGTACTTATAACCTCATTTCAACTTTTCCTAAGTTAAATTCGCGGATTCATCAAACTCAACACAAAAATTTGATGTCACATCGTTGCTTCAAATTTCGCTCTCTGATTTTTCGTAACGCACTATAAAATTACAACCTCTACAGAGTCACAAAGTTATCGGATGAGATGAAAACTTATAGAGACTTACCTGCAGACTATATGGAGGGTCTCTGCTCGTATTTTTATATGTTTATACAGCCATTTAACAAAACTATACTATTATTATATTTACTAAAGAATACGGTAAAATTATAAAAAGTTTCTGCAAAAGTAGTGATTCTGCCGTAGCAAAGTTTCGCGTTTTTAGAAGTAGAAGATTATAGTCATCAGCGATGAAAAATATTTTTCTCTCGCTAGATATGTAAATAATCAAAATTTCCATATATGGGGCTTTGAAAATCCATAAATGACTGTGAAGATTGTGAGCGCTATGGCCGTATAATAATTGATATTTTTTAGTCTGAACTTAAAGATTTTAACCGGAAAATAGCGTTACAACCTGACAAATTTCGTTTTTATTTTGAGAAAATGTTCCACTACGTGGAATTACGATTCGGTGATGTACGAGGTCTGTTCAAAATGTACATTTTGTGTTTTTTTCAAAAATGATTTTTTATTCAAGAATATCTATTTTGTCACCTTCAAAATAATCCCCACCATATATTATACACTTGTGCCAACGTTTTTTCCAATCCTCGAAGCACTTCAAAAAATCATTTTTTGTGATCTTGTCCAGCTCCTCCTTCGATGCCATCTTTATCTCCTCAATCATAACGGAGCGTCGTACTTTCATGGGGCTCTTCAGTTTCGGGAACAAGAAAAAGTCATAGGGGCCAGACCTGGCGAATACGGTGGCTACGGCATTATTAGTGTGTTGTTTTTGGCCAAAAATGGCAAAAGCCAATTTTTGTTCTTCCACAAATCCAGGCGTTTCTGGTGGATTGCTTTGCGCAACTTGCGCATAACTTGCAGGTAATATTCCTTATTGACCGTTCTACCCTGTGGCAAGAACTCATGTTGCACCACGCCCCTGCAATCGAAGGCAACTGTAAGCAAAACCTTCACATTCTACCGAACATGGCGCGCTTTTTTGGTCTTGGCTCGTGCGGCAGCTTTCATTGGGATGATTGAGCTTTGGTTTCCTCGTCATAACCATAAACCCATGATTCGTCACCAGTTATGACACTCTGGAGAAAATTGAGTCGTCGCGGACAGACAGCTCCTTAGCAATGTTAATGCGATGCTGTTTTTGGTCGAAATTGAGCAATTTTGGTACGAATTTCACGGCGCGAAGTTAAGTATTCAGGAACTTCTCTAACGATGATTCGACGATTGGCCAATTCTATTTTCTTCACTTCATCAACGTTTTCGTCTGTTGTTGACGTGCTCGGGCGTCTGGTACGCCCTTTCGTCGTTCACATCTTCTTGACCCTCTGAGAACATTTTGTACCACCGATAAACGTTGCTTCGGTCCAAGGTAGGTTCACCATATACCACAGTCAACATTCTGAATGCGTCCGCGCAATTAATTTTGTTTTTCACACAAAATTTAATACAGATTCTTTGATCCATTTTTTGGAATGGGCAAAAATCGAAGACGAGCCAAAACACGTGCAAGCAAAGCAGCTGTCAATAATTAACTGAACATTTAAAGTGGCCGACTTTGTCGGCATAAGTGAGATACATGAGTCCCAACATAATGCCACAAAAAAATCGAAAATCGATTATACGTAACCCGCGGAAATTCAAAATTCACGATACTTTTTGAACAGACCTCGTGTATTAATTACTGTAGTAATACAATTTACGGCTCCTAAAATAGAAGAAATACCTACTAAAAGAAGTGAAAAAGTAGCTAAGTGTACTGATCCTCCAACGTGTGCAATTCTTGAAAGGAGGAAAAAGGGTTCAACCTGCTTCTGCTCCATTTTCAACTATACTACTTGTTAATAAAAGAACATTTTTGCTATAGAAAAACAAGTTTTTTTTTAAGAACATTTTTGATGCAAACTATTTTTTATTTAAATAATAATTTTAAATATTGATAGAAATTACAAGTATATAAAAATTGCCAATGCTTTTTATTATTTTTTTAGAAAAATTTAAAAATATTCGCTAACAAAAGATATTTTTGATAATTTCTACTCTGATTATAATTTTATTTGAATAAATTGTCAATAATGTGGAGAAAAAAAATAAAACAATATTTTCTCTTCATTATACTGTGACCACATACTGAGTTTCTGTATTTTTCCCATGGTTAGAAAAATATCAAATAATCAAATAATCATAATTTGTATAAATAAAATGATAATTTTTGTTGTTTGGAGAAAAATATAACGAAATTTTTGGAAATTTTCCCTTACACGGAGACTGGTACTATTTGCATGGAAACTAAAAAGTTCATAAAAATTTTCCGAAATATTGATTAAAAATGATAACAAAATAACTTTGTTTGAAGAATACTAATAATAGAAATATTGATAATACGATTATTGCAGTTTTACAAAAACGGGAACGAAAAAAACAAACAAATTTTTATTAAAACGATGAATATTTTTATTGTTTCTATTAGCAGCAGTAGTCTTATCTTAAATATTTTTTATTTACAAAGCATATTTCCGATAAGAATATTTAGTTATTGTTGAAAATCTTCGATTAAAAAAAAAAGAAGTTATTTTTTTCTTAGAAAAAAAATTCGTACAAAATGAAGAGATATTTGGAAAATTATATGAAAATGACTAATAGTAAATTGAGTATTTACTAATCTTCAATGTGAAAGTGTTAGTGTTAATATGATGAAATAGATTGATATGTTGTCCTAATTATTAATCGAAATCAATCAAAATAAATATTGATTTTTATAAATTTTTTATTTTGCTGGTAATTTTTTCTACATTTTTTTTGTTATTCAATTTGTATTGTACTTCAAAAAGTAAACTTAAATAAAACACCTATCAAATTTGCGTGAACTTTTTACTCAAACATTGCTATTATGTGTAAAATATAAAATCATTCAAATAACTGCCATAAAATTTTTTGCAGGACTCGAAATGGTTTGAGTAATTTTTGAAGACTTTTTTGCAGACATTTTTGGTAATTTTTGATGATTTTTTCTAACATTATTAATTTACTCTTTCGTTTAAAAATTGTCTGAGTAAACACGATCTTTTGCATAATTCTATAAAAAAAATGTCAAATGGCGTCAAATTGTACGATCTAGGAGGGGCAATTGAATACGTAGGCTACTATATATAATTCTGGCCTAGGCAACACTAAGTGTTGCCAGGTGCGATCTGACATTTCCATTGGAAAGTTTGACATTTTTTAGCATAAACGTACTCAGAACGTTTTGACGTACGACTATCATTTGTGTTGTTTACAGTGACTTGAAAAAATCAATTTGGCAAAAAAATGGAATTAACTCGTGAACATTTTCGTGCGATCATTTTTCACCACTTTCGACGTGGATTATCACGACAAGAGTGCATCGATGAACTTAAATCTTTGTATGGCTATGAAGCACCATCCTTTAGCACTGTGAAAAACTGGTACAACGAATTCAATCGTGGCCGACGCTCGCTCAAAGACGAATTCCGTGAAGGTCGTCCAAAAACAGCCGTTGTTCCAGAAAACATCGATGCCGTACGTGAACTGATAATGCAAGACCGTCATGTGACATACCGTGAGATAGAGGCATGCCTAGGCATTTCTCCCACCAGCATACATTCGATATTGCATGAACACCTGGCCGTAAAAAAGGTTTGTTCTCGTTGGATCCCGCACAATTTGACAATCGCTCAAAAAAAGGCTCGTGTGGATTGGTGTAAAGAAATGCTGAAAAAATACGATCGCGGTGCTTCAAAAGACGTTTATAAGATCGTCACAGGTGACGAATCATGGATCTATGCGTATGAGCCCGAAACAAAACAGCAATCGACCGTGTGGGTCTTCCAAGACGAGTCAAATCCAACGAAAGTTGTTCGTGGAAGAAGCACTTCGAAGCAAATGGTCGCTTGTTTCTTTGGCAAAACTGGTCATGTGGCGACTGTTCCGCTTGTGCAACGTAGGACGGTCAATTCTGAGTGGTACACCACCATTTGTTTGCCTGAAGTCTTCGGAGAAATTCGAAAAACGAACAAGAGAAGTCGAATCATTGTGCACCATGACAATGCGAGCTCTCACACATCGGCTCAAACCAGCGCCTTTTTGACCGGACAAAACGTCGAATTGATGGGTCATCCTCCGTACAGCCCTGACTTGGCACCCAATGACTTCTTTTTATTCCCACACATCAAGAAAAAAATGCGTGGTCAACGATTTTCGTCGCCAGAAGATGCTGTTGAAGCATTCAAAAACCATGTTTTGGAGGTGTCTCAATCGGAGTGGAAAAAGTGCTTCGAAAATTGGTTTGAGCGCATGCAAAAGTGTATAAATCTTGATGGAGAATATTTTGAAAAACAATAAAACCTTTTTCGTTGATAAATATTCGCATTTTCATTATTAGGCCAGAAATATATATAGTAGCCCACGTATTAGCGTCAATTCATGGGAACTTCTCGCAAAAAATTTGCCTGTTGTGTGGCCATATTTGTTAAAACCATGAAATGAAATCTACTAGTTGAGATTAAAAACAATCGGTTAGTATATGGTCAAAGGACTCAAAATTTAGTTTCCTTCAAAGAAATGCGAGCCACCGACAACTTCAGATCAAAAAGCATACTAGACAATCACTTTTCGCGGATATAATAACTTTTCAACAATGGCGAATCATCACCTAAAACAATATTATCTTCGATTATATATATATATATATAACATCTGTTAAATGACAGATTTTTTAAAACTTTTAAAACCACGAAATGGATAACACCTTAACTTTTACCTTACGTGTTTGAGTACCAGTTTTACAATATTTTTGATTAATATTTTCCCCTTTTTTGTGATTTAATTAATTTGAAGAGTAATATTTTTCAAACAGTAAATAACAAACAAAAAAACAAAAATATTTTTGTTACTATAAAATTATAACAAACCATTTAAGCTTGTCATTGAAAAACGTAGAATAACTTCTACGTTATTCTACGTTTTCAATGACAAGCTTAAATGGTTTGTTATAATTTTATAGTAACAAAATATCATGAAAAATGACAAACAAGAACTTAACCGACTTTATTATGAATTAGAATAAAAAATAGTTAAAGAAAGCAGTGGAAAATTCAATCAATCACTACCAATTAAGCACGTTGCATAGCCACTTAACGACTGCTTAAATACAAAAATGAGACATACACATACTCCCGATGTAGAACCAACGGAACATTGGCAAAGACCATACACTTTTGCTGACTATTCAACTGAAACTTTTAACATACAAGACAAACTTCACGAAAACAAGATCTACAAGGACTTATCAATACCATAACTTATGGAATCTACCTTCAAAATTTTATACATTCCGAATTTTATAGACCCATAACTTTACTCCTAACTCTTTTCAAACTAGTGACAAAATTGAATTTAAAATGGTTGCATCTCATCCTAAAATATGGAAATGTAATTCCCCAACATGAGTTTGACTTTCGGAATGAACATTCAAGTATCCAGCAATGTTATCATGTGCTTGACTTAATTCGTTCTTCTATTGAACAGAAAGAATACCGTTCAAACACTTTTGGACATAGTTCAGCTCAACATCCTAACTGCTCTATTATATAACATTTACACCAACTATGCATTCCTGGCTCATCAAAAAAATTTTATCATAGCATCTACTAACCTACAAACCCATTACTAAATTGATTTAGAAAGTAAACAGGGAAAGTGAATGAATAAAAATGCGTTCATATAACTTTCACTCTTTGCCAAAAACCTTCACCTTCCATGCTTTTTTACGGCTGCATTTTTTCACCACTATTGTTGAAATAATCATACTATTTAGGACTATATATATACAAACGCTTAACATGGAACCCACATGCACAAAAAATTGCTATTTTACCATACAGTACTGCAGTCATTTTGGGCATACGAAGTTGAATTTTAGGTTTCGAATCCAATTACTACAATCTAGAATCTTATGAAAAATTGTCAATGCCAAATATTCAATCCAGAATCCTTTTGTGTGCGAACATCCATTATAAATCATTTCATTCCAGTTTAAGTCATCATTATAACCCACTCGTTAAAGAACTACCCTCAACTACGCTCCTAATAAATACCCAACAACGTATTAAAAGGCAATGCGATCTTCTAACCTTTTAAAATAATTTTTCCCATTAATTTATCCCAATTACAAAAAAAATCTGCTTGTTACTATATATGTAGTTGTAAATATGTAGCAAAGTTTTTGGAAAAGTAATAATAATAATAAAACAGAGAAGGATCCAACAAGCCGTCTAAACTATGTTCACTTTTAGTAAACAATTATTAAAAAAATATTCTTTCATTTTTGAAATTTCTCTTCCTCTTTATTGGCTAACACTTCCAGGCTGGCTACTTATTCTCGGCAAAAATTACGCTCCAGCCATCACGGTACTATTTGAATAGAATTTCTCGAAAGACTTGCATTTGCTGATGATATTTAAATAGAGAAAAGCAAAAAAGAATGCTGGGGGGCAGCAGTTTATTTTTTTAGGTCTAAGAACATTTTTGTATATTTATGCGTATTTATTTGTTACCATAATTATTCCCATTTTAAGTATGTTTTGTTTTTTGTATGTCAGGACCCTAAAACTTGAGCCAGGGTCCATTTTACAGCACCACGACCATGATGCCATTTGGCGACTTCAAGTTTGATGTGGATTGGCGTTACAAGTTTCCTAAGCGATGCTAGATCACTTAGAGGTTGTTAATTTTGGGAAGCTTGTTAGTTTGAGTTGGAAATGAAATTGTTGCATCGAGGAGCTCCACAATGAGACGTACCATACTCGCAAAGAAATTTCTGGTTTGCTGACATTCGCTCGATATTTGTGCAAAGTTAGCAGAACCCCACAGAATTTCAGCAAGGATGTTGAGTAGACTAGATTGTTTGTAGTTGACCAATTCTGCGTGTGGCTAAGGATGCTGTCTGTCATTTTGTTAGTAGGCGAGGCAGACTAGGGATAGCTGTAAGCGCCAGAGGACGGAGAATTTCCGCACACAACTGATTAGCACGTTCATTTTCTATAATTCTCAAATGCTTTGGCACGCAATACAACAGGACATTTCTTCTTTTAGGTGTTCTGTCGAATCTCGTTGAGTACAGGATCATTCATGGGTAGCGATAAGCTTCGCGGACGGCTTGGCTGTCAGTAAGGATAATCATACTGCATCGATCGAAAAGGCCCACTGCTCCTAATAGTACAGCTTCGCCCTATACGGAAAGACCCACGGATTTGCGTGGCATTGACCTCGGACAAGTGCAAAGGAAGTTATGTAGAGGTCGGTCACCAAATCCACGAACTAGTACCGGGTCGGTACTAGCCTTCTTAAACGCATCGAGAAAAGTAGATACTTTCAACACCGCTCACAAACACGGGTTGCAATCTGGATGCGGAAGGAAATTCGGAAGTGCAGAGAGAAAGTGACAGGATTTTTTTCTAATGTTAAGGTAATTAAGAATAAATATATAATCTTATCTGAATTTTGTTTTAGATAAAAAATATTTCCTTCCAGTTTTGTGACAATTAAAAATGGTTTTTTAAGTTAAAGTAACTTGTTTTTTGTAGTTATTTCGTAATAATATGAAATAAGACCTGCGTGATTAGTTTTGTATTGAAAAAATTCGATTAACTCGATTTTGTATGAATACATCAATTCAAAATAGCCAGCAATTGAAACGTGTGCGAAATAAATCTTATTTTTAGGAGGTCATAACCAATTCAATACTGAAGGTCAATGGGTATTGAACCGATTTAATATGCAAAAATATCTTCTTTACGCCACCGAATTTGCCATCTAATATGACTTCCGCTGAAAAAGTATTTTTAGGAATAGTAAGAGAATTTTTAACTTAAGAATGACACAGTCCGACTACGATAAATAGATAAAATCATCACCAACTATAAATATAAGCTTAAATTAAGTGAATTAGAAAATACCAGAAAGAACTCCAAAAAATTATTCATTTTAAAAGTAACTGGTTTATTGAGTTGATTATCGATTAGCCAGTAATTGAGGTAGAGGTGTCTTAGATTTAAATATTTTCAATATATTATATGAAGTGCAGATTGGCCATTTTTAAAGATTAAACTTAACCGAGACTGTTTGACAATCTATATTGGCTATATTGGATATTGTTCAACTATTATATATTAAAAAAAAAAAAAAAACATAAATTTATTGCAAGACAATCTACAACAAAACACTGTAGATAACTTATTTAAATTGCTTGGCATTTGATGCAAGTATAAATTTTCCAGCATAAGCAATGAAACAATCATAATTTTCGGTTGATAAAAGAATTTGAATAAAAATGCTCAGCATTTAAAGTTCATCTTTGAGTTTACTTCGAAAAAGTTTTTCATACAATCCATCTACTTGAGTGGCAATTTCGAGGAGAAAATCATCATTACTTTCTTGAAATTTATTCAAAATAGTAAGCAGAGTCTGCTTGAAAAGAGTACTCTCTGACCACACATCAAAGCATAGATGACGCATTGTGAAAAATGCTTGAACTAAATCATCGGCCAGATCTGGTTGACGAATAATATCGTTTCTGCTCTGTTGAAAAAAATCATTTATAATAGCGCACAGCTTCGCATTAAGCAAATGGTCTTCTAAGGTGAATTGTGAATACTGAAGTTGTTTCTCTGGTGAAAAATCTTCCAAATTCGGATTGGCTGCATCTTCCCGTTCCAATATAAGATCGTTCAATAAGTTCATAACTCTTGTTTTTAATCGAATTTCAAAATTCTTCTCCAACACTCCCATTAAAGCTGTGATACCTTGTTTTGATAAAATCTCTTTCTGGGCATGTGGAAATTTACGCAATAAACTGCCTAGTGCATAAACAGCAGTCGATACTTCATCTTCTTTCGAGGATGTTAAAATAATTTGACTCAAATATGTTCCAAAGTTTTGTTCGAATGCTTTTATTTGCGCTTTTGGATTATTGTGTGTAATAGTGCCCAAAAGATTCATTGATTTTATTTTTAAATTTGAATTGGTTTGATTAACTATGGTAGGAAGAACAATTTTTTCTAATCCTCCCTTATCAATAAAGTTTAGTGCATTGTCAATTTGATGGACCAAATAATTTATATCATTAAATATTCCAAATAAAACTGGATTTTCTAATGATAATTTACTGTATCGTTCGAATTGTTCAATAAATTCTGTTATCATCTCAAAATCAGAACGTATGTCCATTTGAGCTTCTTTAAGCTCCTCTTTCATCTCCTCGTAACTTCTGTATTTCTTGAGAACTTCTTCGGTACTCTCTTCACTCTGATCAAATATATTCGCTGGAATTTTTTTTAACGCCTCTTCAAGTTTTTGGCTAATTAGTTGCGGGGAAGGAGTGGTTGGCGATTTCTCTGACGATGATGAGTTTTCACTCGGCTGGTCTGGTACCTTCGCCACCGAAGTTCTTCCGTTGTCATTCACTAACTTAGCTTCTTTTAGGCCTGTACTCAAATTAATTCTTATATGTAAGCCCGCCGGCACCGATTGACCTATTTTTTTTTCAAAACTCCATTAATACACAATTTCAATTAACTGTCAATCAATTATTACGTACCTTCTTTAATTGTTTGCCATTTATCTGTTGCTACGAATGTATTATTTCCACTATCACTTCTCGCTGTAAATATAAATTCAACTAGTAGAATTAAAAATATCTTTGGAAAAATCATTCTGTCCGTCTATTAAAATCCCAACTTTTCTGGCACTAACTAAATTATATTTTTACGGAGCAAAATGCAATCACTGAATTTTCAGCTGTTACGCTCTTATCACACTTTTAGGTTAGAGCTGACTCCAATTGATGAATATAAAACCCCGTTAACACAGTCAATGAATTTGCATAATTTAATCAAAAATAAATTGTTTTGATTTAATATAATTTGCCAAAATTTCCCCACAATTGATTGTATTTAGCATAACTAATCATTTCAAGTTTGCGTCTCTAATTCCATGGGAAAATTGATTGGTGGAGTAGATAAGTTTATATAATTTATCAACCACCAAATCCAAATAAAAACTAAAAATTTGCAAAATTCATTTCTTATGAATTATTTCATATACCATATATAATTAAATAATTAAAATATTCCTTTTTACATTATTTCTATTTAGTAATTTATTATAATTCACATGTGAATTAATTAATAAATCAATGTAACAGTGTTCTATTTGTGAATTTTGAAAATTATTGTAATGAAATTAATTATAAATTTATTTTTAGAAATATTTTAGACAAAAAGTGCAAATGAAATATTTGAGTTAATTCAGAAATTTGCTTTTTAAATTAATACACCGCAATTGTAAACTTACTCGAATTCGAATATATGTATTCGAATATGTTTAAATAGAAAATCAGTTTGACAAACGTTATCACATAAAAATCACAATCTAACGTTGACATTCCTAAGCAAATGTATTTTATGATATATTTTCTATTAAAATATCGTATTTTATTGAATTGTCATATATATTCTTGAGATGAAATAAATTTCTTTTGTTAAATATTTTACAGATAAAATTTAATTTAGATCATAAAAATATATTTATTTATGTTGAAAAATTGAAATTTTTTTTGGCTATTTATTAAGTGAGAATTGAGATTGTGTTTGGATTGAAATTGTTGTTGTTTAGTGATGTTAGACGCTTGACGTTTGAAGATATTGAAGAGTAGTTTAGATTGAGTGTATTTCATAGGTGGGGAATTGTTCTTAATTTGGACAAATTCTTGAAAATAAAATGGATTTACTTGGCGAAGAATTGTTGTAATGCTGAAATGAGAATATTTAGCTGATAGTGAATTTAGAAATTTTCGAGGATAAAGTCCGACTTTAGTGCAAATTCGTTTATAATGGGTGGATGCATTGGTATTCACAATGCCGAAAATGAAACAATGAGTATGTCATCAAATAATGTAACAGTGCCATCGGGTAAAAATATGATAATTATCTAATTTGTAATTGAACGAACAAAATATATTGCTTTGAATAGGACCTAGTGCTGGGAATGTGCGAAGAAATCATCCTCTGTGTCACGAGACGATACGCTGGCGATCTGACGTTCCATTAACGGAAGGTCAATTGCGTTCGAAGCGAGACGAATTTTGGGATACAGCACCTGCCTTTGATGGACGTAAAGAAATTTGGGATGCACTTCGTGCTGCCACAATGGCCGCAGAAGTTCTCGATTTTCAGCTAGCTCAAGCCATACTAGATGGAGCCAATATTTCCGTGCCTAATGGGTGGGTAGCCATTAGCTAGCCCAAAACTCGAATATATAAGAAATTGTTTTTCTAAATTTCAGTTACTTAACCGAATGCTACGATGAATTAGGAACACAGTATAAAGTACCAATTTACTGCTTATCATATCCTATAAATATTGTTAAGGAGGACAACGGTAGAGATTCTCCCGCTGAATATTCAGAGCCCGTGGATGGAAGTGTCGAAGTATTTCTAAAATTAAGACTTTCGTCAACATGCTCTGATTTGAAATTAGCTGTTTATTCAAAAGATACAATTGGTCAATGTAAAAAGAAATTGCAGGTTTGTACCATTAATATTATTATTGAAAAAATAAAGCCATTTATAATTGTTTTTTTTGTTGCTAATTGCTTACTCTTCAGGCTGTGGAAGGTGTTGAATCTTGTTGTCAAAGGTGGTTCTATGGCGGAAAGTTACTTAGTGATAAAATGCTCGTTGAAGAGGCTCATATACAAAACGGTTATATAGTGCAAGTGATTGTTAATACTGAACACTTTAGGCATGATCAGACCATAATTACAAATAGCTAGCCCCAACAAAATAATTATACACGAAAAAAAAAACAGAAAAAGGAATAGCAAGAAAAATATCTAGAAAAATCAATGGAGTATTATTATTATTTATTTATTTATTATTATTATTATTATCATTATATTGATTATTACAAATATTATCATTATTGAACTTAAGAAGCAATTGCAATACGATTAATGAGTAAAATGTTGATTTTTTTTTTAGTTAATGTTTTTTTTGACTTTTTGAATTTTATATATTTATAAAAATATATACATAATTTGATTTATTTAATTATTTAATATAAGTATTCTTTCTTTATTAGAAAGAATGAATTATATTTTTCTTATTATTAATAACTATTAAGTTAAAAGAGAAAATATTGAAATGCTCAAGAGGTTATTTTACACAATTATAATTAAAATTCTTGAAATTATTTCTACATTTTATACATATGCATAATATATCTTATATTTTATATATATTTGAATACGTAAAATAATATTTTTATATTGTTTAGAATTTTATTTTTTCTTACAAATATTTTTAATATGTTTTTCTATCAAATAATCTATAGACATATGTAAATGATGTTTTGTTATAAAAAATAGTTTTTTCTTTCCATATATAAATGAGTGTAGAAAATTATGATATATTTTTTGAAAAAAAATGATAAAAATTTTTTATAAATAATAATTTGTAGTTGTAAAGGGAAATTTTGGAAAAAAATTTCGAAAAACTATTTACTTATCAGCTAATTATCAACGAACATATTATGTGCGTGCATATATGGTTGTATATTTATTCTTTATAAATTCGTTGACATAGAATTAAGATAAAATTTATAATTTATTTTAAAAAGAAAAATAATTTTTTTTTTACAATTAAATTAGTAATTATTATTTTAAGTAATTATATCAATTTTCTTAAACTCCCAAACTTATGCTCTTTTTCTAATTTCTATCATTCATTCTATCGCCTTATGTTCTCGCTAATACAAGTATATATAAAAATTTTAAATCCAATATTCCGACTGAAATTTGATTAATTCAATGTAGTAAACGAGGAATTTTACGAATTCACAATTTAAAAAAGAAACTTTTGCACGTATTTATCCTTTTCGATGTAATATAATCTAAACAAACAAACAAAAATCTGTAAGCACAAATGATGATTGTGGTAACTTTCTATATATATAATTTTTTTAAATTTTCAAGCGTGTTATTTAATTATTTTGTTGAAGCACTTTTAAGTGCATTCATTTGATTGATAATAAAATCCAAGGTTTGTTTGGAAAAGAAAAAATTATGTTAATTTATGGAATTTTTTTATTAATTATAGTTAAATAAATTATAAAAAGATTCATAAAAATTGTACACAGGAAATTTTTGAAATTCCTACATTAATTATTACTGAAGGTACAATATTTTCTGCTTTTAAATTTATTAACTGAACAAAATTATAAGAATTCACATTAGGACAAACAATAAATTGCCTGCTAATGTTCATCAATGTTATCAGACGTAATGGATGAGTTATTTTTAAATGCAGCAGTATTTTTACTGTTGGTTATTAATATTTTTGTTAAACTTGATTATGTTTGAAAATTTAACTTTATATTTACTACAAATAATTACGTAATTTGATGTAGTAAAAATTAATCAATTATTTCAATTTTGTAATTTAAAAAAAAATTAAAATCTTAAAAAAAATTATTTTAATAAATACCAAAAGAAAAGAAAAAAAAATCAATTTATTCATAATAATTTATAATATTTTTGACTGAATCCACCAATCGTCTATTTTGTATGCATACACCAACCAGTTGAATGTTTTCTGATAAATATTGATTTAGTATAAAAATAATACATTTTTAGACAAGTATAATCTTTTCTATTTATTATGGTTTTAATTTGTTATAAGAAACAAGAGAAAAACTATTTAAAAATTGTTCAAAAGAGCATAAATATTAGAAGAAAAAAACATTGTGATTTATATAAACAAAACAAAAAAAAAATGAAATTATATATTTATATCAAATTAAATATTGTAATAAATATATCATTAGAAGAAATTTTTGACCAATTGATTAATAAGCAATTGTATAAAGGGCAAATTTTAGATGATTAAAATTTAAAAATTACTGTATTTAATTAAAAAGAGAAATAAACAAAATCAAAACAAATAAAAACCTTTAAATTGTATAGTATACGCCAGTTGGGGGCGCGTATGATAAGTTTCTGGCCCAACATATATCTGACGCTGGCAGATCTAATTTCCTAGTGAAATTTACAATTTTTACAGTTTTGTTATTATTCGTTTGACAGCCTTTTGAACGAGATGCATTTGTTTATTTAACAAAAATGGTAAAATTTAAAAAAAAACCATTTCAAATTAAACAAAAAATGGACTCAAGACAAAAAATCTTCTGCATCATATTAAACGATAAAACTGGGTTTCTGAATTTAAGAAAGATCGCAAGAGCTCTGAACACTAACCAAGCTTCAGACGCCCTAATGTGGTAACAATTCTCGCAATGATTGAAAAAAAAATCAATAAAATCGTACTGCAAGACCGCAGATGAAAAGTGTTTTGTGATAGCTGGGACTGTTAGAATGCCAAACAAACGTGTAGGTAATATTTTACATATGTTTTTCGGCGTTTAGAAGCTTTGTGCAAGGTGGGTGCCGCGTTTACTAACACCCGACTAGAAGTTGCAACTGAGAATTTAGTGCTATACAAGTGGATCCCACTAAATGTTTGCGTCGATTTATAACTGTGGATAAGGCTTGGGGACACCACTATACTCCTGAAAGTAAACAACAGTCAAAACAGTGGATAAGGGCAGGTCAACCAACCCCAAAGTAGGTAAAGATAATTTTTTTGGGAAACAAGGTTATGGCGACTGTTTTCTGGCATGCAAAGGGTATACTCTTTATTGATTACCGTAAAAATGGTAAAACTATCAATTGTCAGTACCATTTGATCGACGAACTTAAAACAAACCCGACCGCATATAGAGGAAAAAAGATCTTGTTTCACTATGACAAATGCACCAGTACATTCTTCAGTCGTCGCAATGGCTAAAATCAACAAACCTAAGCTCGAATTATTTGCTCATCCGCCTTATTCACCTGACTTAGCACCCAACGACTATCACCTATTTTCTAATTGTATATGACTTGCTGGATAACGATTTGAGAGTAACGAACATCATTTATTGATGATGTAAGTGGGTATTTTGACGAGTTTCATGAATCACATTATAAAAATGGTATAACTAAATTACAGCACCGATACGAAAAATGTATTAGTCTTAATATAAAAAAAAATTAAATAATAAAACCTGAAAAACCCCCAAAAAAATTTATGTTTACCTAATCAGGCCGGAAACTTATCAGACCACCATCGTACTTAAAAAAACTGAGAAAGATAATAGGCCATCTCTCGTACTTAAAAAAACTGAGAAGGAGAATACTGAAATATTTAATTATTCATTAAAAGAGCGACAAATAATGTTTTTGACATTTCTTCCTATTAACACGTTGACTGCCAACCACGAGATAACTCGTAGTTGGCAGATTGCTCGTAGACGCCACATCACGAGTTATTTCGTTATAAAAATATGACTTCGGTGTTCACTATGAGTTAATGCAGCGGATTTCTGTAAGATAGCAGTCTGCTGAAGGTTCATCACTAACAAAACTGGTAAGTAGAAGGTGTTATCTTTTACAAATTAAGATTATTTTTATAATTATCGGGATAATTCGAAAGCATTTTTTTTATAAAATAACAATTAATTTTAAAGTCATAAGAAAAAAAATTAATATTTGTTTGTAATTCTATACAATAAATTGAGAGAAAAAAAAATTACCGTCGAGTTGATTTATAAAAAATAATAAATCAACTCGACGCTAATTTTTTTTTCTCTAATGATGTTAGTAATTTTGTTTTTGTTTCGCTGAAACAATGGCCTTTTTTTAGTTTTTTCCAATTCTTGGGTATGTATTTTTTGCGTTTTAATATAACATTTAGATTTTGCATAAAAAATAGTTTTTTTCCAACTACACCGTTTTGTTTTTTGTCTCAGAGGGCGCTAATGATGACAAATGTAGATCAGGAGTCTTTACGGTTGTTATGATATCTCAGTTTAAGTGTGTCTCTTGCATAAAAATGAAACAGATCTTTGAAATTGACACCTTAATATAGAGTGTAAAAGAGAAATTATAAAAATAGAAAAAAAATTCACCGTGATCCACTTGAAAGATAATATTAAAGCAAATAAATAATAAATTTTCATAGCGAACTTATACTATTTTCTGTCTGTATTGTGGTAGCCATTTTAAAAAACAAGTGTTCTGAGAATTTTCAATAAATCTTTAACAAAATTGAATTAATTCGCAAATATAAAAACCAGAAAAGCACTTTTAAAAAAAAGCAAATCATATCTACAAAACGGTTGGTTTTTTTAAACTTGTAATGGTCATATTAATATCTAAAGAATGAATAAACTTTTTGATGAGAAAATTTAAGTCATATTCTAAATATGTTAAGCACTCAAAATTGAATTTTTTTAGACGATATTACGTTGAATTTTCTTACAAGTATATTACACTACTATTAAAAATATAATAAAAATCTACATAATTTTAATCGTTGCTTTTTAGTATAGTCTAAGGAAACATGATTTTTATTTAAATAAATATTTTTCTATATTTGCATTTTAAATGTTTTTTTTTGTTATTTTAACCAAATTATAAAAAAATATATAAAAAATAATTTAATTAATCCAATAACTTCACTGAAGTAGTTTTTATAATTAAAAGTCGTTTTAACTGCATATACAGTACAAATTTAAAAACCAATGTTCCCAACAACGTTAATCATAAATAAAATTAAAAATCTACATAGTATAAATTGTTCTTAATTTATGTACATATCTAGTATAAGGAAAATATATTTTTTTTTTATATTTTCCAGTATTTCTTGAAAAAAATGTTTGTTATTTTCAACAAATCATAATAAAAAATAGAAAAAGTAAATTTAAAAAAAGCAATAACTTGTAAAGAAACTACAAAGAGAGCAATTTTAAAAATATCTTTTCGTAAACCTTTTACTTGTAACATATTGCTTTCCATGCAAATTCATTATGTATTTGGAGAAAAATATCTATTTAAAAAATTATATTAAAGTCATATAGACCACTTCGATATGACTCTAACCGGAGGATCTATTGTCGCTTACAAGATAGATGACTTGCCTTATGTGCGGCCATTTTATATTTTACGAATGGCGCGTATAAAATTAAATTTAAATAAAAGAAGAAAAAAAACACCATCCATAATTGCAAATATAAAATTATTTTTAAACTTTTTCTTTTCTATAAAAATAAAAGAAAAATTTATACTACAATTTATAAAAAAAAGTTTGAGCATAAAATATGTTTTTTAGTTTGACTATTTTGGCGCTGAGTAGAATCCTGTTTGAAAATGAGACAGATAATGTAGAGAACTCAGTACATAAAAATCAAGGTAAATTTTCGAGTTTCAGGAGACAAACTTTATTTTCGAGTTTCAGCAGAAATTTTTTTGTTTTGAGCTCAGATTTTATGAAAGCTTAGGAGTAAGTTAAAAGTTCATGAACCAACACAACTTAAAACGCAATATGGTATGAACAGAATTTGATAGGAATGTTGAGTGAGAGGAAATTGGAAACAGTACATTGGACTGTTGAGTGAGAGGAAATTGGAAACAGTACATTGGACTGTGTATGATTGTTTGTTTTGTAGTAGGTACCCCGTGAGCATAGGTCAGGAGTCACCGCTGCAGCACCACGACCTTGAAGGCCATATAGCGACACGAGAGTTCGTCAGATATTAATATGTCATACGCGGACGGGTTACTTCGATAGAAATGAGAGTTTAGTTTATATTTTGTTAATAGGACCTAGGAGATTATAAAGAGGGCTTGGAAATGAAGTTGAAGGAATCAAAAAGTTCAATATAATAGGACTCTGCCCTGAGAGGAAAAATACCGTATGCCACCTTACAGAAACAGTCGCCCACGAGCTGGATTACAGCAAAGGCCGTAAAAAGTAGTATGGCAGTTTACCATCTTGCTGGAAAAGTTTCCTGTATAGGACCGGGTCCATTTCCTTTTTTTGAAGCTGTTCAGTTTGGTCGATATATTCAGCACTGATTTCACCCACGGCTTCCAATCGTAATATGAAATGTTAGTGGAGAATATTTTTCTACAATTGGGAGGTGCGGTTAGGCTGGATTTTATAGTGAAACAAAGAGGAATATGATTGTTAGTTAATTTTTTTAAGAAAAAAATAATTTTGGCATTTTTTATATTGTATAATCAAATATGAAGATACGTTCCGTCTCAATTAACATAGATTCGACTGGTGAGGTCCGGTAAGCACCACCGGTTGTAACGGTTTGCCGCCGCCTTCAGTATCCGTACTGTAGCAGCTGGAATACCAGCGCAAGGCATGAGGTAATATAGTAAAGTGCCATCAAGTAAGACGTTCATTACTCGGATTGCGTCAGTTTGCTTGATCCTACTTCTTTTACTAACTAGGACTTTAACCAAATTGTAAATGGTATTAACTCTGTCAACAGAATATTTAATATTAATATCGTACTGCCTCCGTGAAAGATTATTACTCCCAGGATACAGATAAAATCGATGGCATGGAAAGATATGTTTAGACCTCCACCAGTCTTCTTCAAAAAACTGAGCCAGACTCCCCTAATCATACGGAATGAAATTTTGTCCCTACCAGATGAGGTGCCCTTAAAATACTCGTAATTCAAGATTAAATGGAACTCATTGGGACAGTATATTTCTTGCAAAGATGCATAACATTTTATAAACGTTTTTTTCCGAATTGCCGTTTTATTTCCATTTGTCAAACAATATAAAGCCTTTAGAAAATATTACAGAAACCGATTTAAAATGTTAACAAAAGGAGGAAAACTTAAAAGATAAATACAATAGTTACTTTTGTCTACAAACAATTGCGAGATCAGTTTTAGAATCCACTATTCTGAACGAGTAACCCTGTGCGTAAAACACATATGCAATGCTAGATACTGAGCAAGAGAAACGAGCACATGTCAAGTGCAAGAGAAGAGGTAGCTTACAAATTCTCTCATAAAATATATTTTGTTGACCGAAAGCTCCGCGCATAAGTGCCGCTTGCATAGAAGTTGGCTGCATCCGCTCTTTATTTTTGCGTTGCAGATCTCTGTGCCATTCTACGTATGAAAATTATGGAAATATGTGGATTTAAAATAAAATTAAAATAAATATAAAAATTAAATGTAATAATAAGAATAAAAAACAAAATATATACAAGCATTTTGTAGTTTTCTTCTTTTAATATTTCACAAACAAAAATATTATACAAATTAAAAAGGAAAGAAAAAATTCAGAGTAAAAAAAAACAAACTTAATTATTACAAATTGTGTATATTTTGACAAAAAAAAAAACAATAAAGAAAATTCCATAAAAAAAATAAACAAAACAAGTTTTAAAAAATTGTTGCTTTTTAATACAAAAATAGTACAATTACAAAAAGAATAAATAATAATTGTGTTCGTTTTTTTCTTTAAATTTATAAAAGATTTTTTTTTCTTCATATATCGTTTGTTTCAAGCGTTTACTCTTATTATTAATAATAATAAAGTTTTTTTGTTTTTATATATATTGCAATAATATCACTTATAATTTGTTCTTATTATTAATAAGAAGAAGAAAAACATATGGTTTTGTTTTTGTAAAAAAAAAGCAGATTAAAATATAAACACACATACACACTATCGACGAGTATATATTTGTTTGATGGGCAGTTTAAATTTGAGTATTTTTGTTTCGTTTTTAATTTCAATTTTCTTAAAGAAAAATCGATGAGTATTTATAAAATTTGTTTTTCATTGCTTATTATTTATTTTAATTCGACCTATCAATCGATGTATATATATATTTTTTTAATTATTTTTTTCTTTTAAAGTTTATTAATTATAAAAAAACATTGTTCTCTATTTTATTTTAATTTAATATCGTTTTTTTTTCTATTTTAAATAGTTTGAGTATTTTTTTTTTTTAAATCTGACTATCTAATTTTTATAATAAAATTGACGCAAAAAACCTAACTGCGATAAAAGGTTTTATTGTCGTTTTTTTTATAAGCTTCACATTCGACTTGTACTATTGCTCCATGACACTTGATTTCTGGGCGCCATTCTTAATGAATTTCTATCGTCGTCATCTGCAACGTGCTCATAGCCTTGATTTATTTGTCCGGGACCGCTTCCGTAGATTTGCTAAAAAGGAAGCAGGTTTTTTTTTAAAGAAAAAAATTGGTTTTATTTAGTTTTTTTTAAAAAAAACTCTTTTTCTTACTTCTCCTGCAATTCCATTGGCATTGAATATGTCCTTGATATTGACCCCGCTAGCGTTCGATGGTCGACTATTACGTACTGGCACACCTAAATTGTTGTTAATCTATTTTCGTTGTAAAAATTGAAATTTAGATAAGATTAATTCAATGCAATATATTTTTTTTATTTGAATACAATGAATGGAATGCGAACAAGTATTGAATGTACTCGAAATCGAGATAAACGGATTTATCCGGATAGTTGGGCTGGTTTTGCTGCATGATGTCAGAGAATTCGTAATATTTATAATTGCCGTTTTTCTTAAAAATATGTTACTTAAAATGTTCTGAACATTTTCTACTTTAAGCAAATTTGAAAGTTTATAATTTTGTAGTGCCACCACCATGAGGCCATTTGGAGACTCCATGTTAACCTTCTGAAAGATTCAAATATGTTCCAAAAAGTTACGTAGTCAGCTTTCTTAAGGAAATTGGCTGATAGTTAATTGGAGGAAAAAATCCGATTTTGTTAAATTTTATAGAACATATTTACCAGGTGTATAAGCTTAAATCCGCTGTTTAGTCATAGATGGCGTGAGTGAGCGTATTAAGTTACCATGGGCACGCCATACTTTTTTTTATGAGTTTGACATTTATCAACATTAATTAGTGCACATTGTCAGCAATTTCGTACAACAACATACATTTTTCCTTTGGTAATCATGTCTAGTTTTGTGCCAGAAAAAGAGCATATGCGGAAAGCTCTACTGTTCTACTTCGATTTGCATCGAATTCTTATGGAGGCCTTTAGTGACAGTGCTTTATCGGAAACAACTTGCCGAGATTGGTTTCGTCAGTTCAAAGATGGCAATTTGGCTTGTGGAACAAGAAGCGTGAAAATCGGCCTAGGAAGGTTGAGAACCATCAATTGTAGGCTCTTTTGGACGAAAACTATACCTAATCGCAAAAATGGTCGCGGAGCAATTGGGTGTTACTCAACCAGCCATTTGCATGCGTCTGCGTGCCATGGGGAAGATTGGAAAGATCGGAAAATGGGTGCCGCATGAATTGAACGATAGGCAGATGGAGTGACGCCAAAACACATGCGAAATCTTGCTCGCCAGACAAAAAAGAAAGTCGTTCCTGCATCGGATTGTGATAGGCAATGAAAAGTGGATATATTTCGAGAATCCTAAACGCAATAAATAGTGGGTTGATCTCGGCCAACCATCAACATCTTCCCCAAGACCCAATCGCTTCAGACGGAAGACGATGCTGTGCGTTTGGTAGGATCAGCAGGGTATCGTCTACTATGAGATGTTGAAGCCTGGTGAAACTGTTAATGCCCACCGCTACCACCAACAACTGATCAAATTGCACCGTGCTCTGCGTGAAAAAAGGACTGATTATCAACAAAGACATGACAAGCTGATTTTCCTCCACGACTGGGAGGTGCTACCCCACCCCGCTTATTGACCAGGACTGGCCCCTTCCGACTACCACCTATTTTTGTCGATGGGCCACGCGCTCGCTGAGCAGCACTTCGATTCAATGGCTTGATGAGGGGTTTGCCTCGAAAGAAAAGGAATTTTTTTGGCGCGGTATACACAAATTGCCCGAGAGATGGGAAAAATGTATAGCTAGCGAAGGCAAGTACTTTGAATAAATTTGTTTTTGCTTTCTATGAAAAAAACATGTGTTTTAAGCTTATACACTTGGCAAATGTTTTAGAAGATTAAAAAGAGGGTTTAGAAATGGGAATAGTGAATCTAAAAGCTCTACAATGGAAGGAGGTCTAATAAAAATAAAACTGCTGGGTTCATTTGAAATATGGAGAACAGTGAGTTGAACGCCTGAATTCGTAGAGAATTTTTTGGCAAAAACTTCGGAATGGTCGTGGTTGAGAAAACTGGCTTTTCACGGTTTGGCCAATGTGTGCAAATAAATCTGTTTATCAGAGTCCAACAGGAAAATCTAGAAACTCTCCTTTGACCTTCTACTGGTATTCTGAAGCTCGTAATTTTTTTTTAACGAACAAACATTAGTAATTATATTTGGTAAATGAAATTTTTTAAGATTGTTTAATTTTACGATATTTCTTGGGATTACTTACCACATTTGTTGTTGCCACACCATATTCATTATTGGCACCTAACGTTTGCATTTGTGATTTTCTTCTCTCGGCCATAACAGAATTTTTACGCACTTCCAAAGCCCGAATTGTTTCACGTCTCATTGTAAGTCGTCTCGTCAAAATTGGTGTAGCTGAAAAGAAAAATTGATAAAAATTATGAGGTTTCATACCTGGATTATTTTCATCTCCTCTTCATACCTGGATTATTTTCATCTGCTGTTAATTTGAGGAAACGTTTCTTAAACGCAACATCAAGTGTACCAATTTGCCGTCTTGGCTGTCGGGCCTTTTCTAAATTTTGTATTGTTCTTCTACGTGCTATTCGATCCGGACCACTTCCCGAATCATTATCATAATCCCCGTCGATTCCTTGCAGTCTTTGAAGATTTTTAACTATTTCCACAGCATGCTAAATATCAACCGTTAACATTATCAGTGTTGCCATTTATTTGCAAAAAAAAAAATTATCATCGAAAATTACCTTATCTATTAAAGCATCTTGTGATAGTTCCTCTGACTTCTTATTGAAGCAGAAATTGAGTTCTGTTGAAGCCAGAAAATGCGACAATGTCCCAAAACGATGGAACAACATCGCCGAAAACTGGATCACAAGAATCAATGCGAAGAAGAATACAAACACCAAACCGATCGGTTCCAGATGAAGATACTCTTTCGTCAGTTGAATCTGGTCATTGGCAAAATAATATTTCGATTAGAGGAGTTTTTTTCTTTCAAATCCAAACTACATTACAGACAATTTTGCTTAGTAACAATAATAGTATAAAAATGAAATGAATATTATTTAATAAATGCAAATATTTAAAATGTACCAATAATATTTTAAGAAAAAAAAATACAATTAACCAATTTTGTACAATTTAAACAAAAAAATTCAAAATCAAAGAAAATAAAAATAATTCTTGGATTTTTTTTAAAAAAAAAAAAAATTTTGAAATTTTGTTTTTCTTAAATTTAACAACAAAAAAAACGTTAGAAAACATAACAAAGTGATTGAAGATATTAGATGAATTTTTGGTGAAATTGTAATATAATTATTAATAATGCACATAAGAGAAAATCGTTTCGTTTTTATTTGTAAATTATAATAAATAAATAGAGAAAAAAAACAATTCAAGATCAGTAATAAAAATATTTGAAAATTTCTTTTATAATTTCCTTTTTGGATCAATATTTCTTTAATTTCATTACAATTTCATATCTTCAACGTGCACATGCATAAAATTATTTAATAAAACCAATTACTTATTAATAATCCACTTCCTGTTATTTTATAAATGTGAATATACAATAAAATGAAAAAAATATATATATATATATTTATTAACAAATGCATCAAAATAATTTCAATTAGGAAAGAAATAGTGACAACGAACCCGAGGTAAGAATGTTTATGTTAGCACACACAGTAAATGTCCCCGTATTGAAAATGTTCAAGTGTTTATTTATTGCATCCTTTTTCCTTTATTTGCTTTATTTCCTATATTTTTATTTAGTCCTTATTATTGTAATAGAAAATATTCAGAAAGAAGTTTTTCGTTTTTTTTTTGTTTTTTTTTCGGTGTTGTAAAAGGATACCAAAACCAACACACACACATAAAAATAATAATAAATAATTTTTTTTCCTACCACATAGTGATTTTCTTTTTTATTATTATTAATATTATTTTTTAATTTTTTTTCTTGTATAAAATTAGCCACTTTTTTTAGAAAAAAATTTGATGGAAATCGAAGAGATTTTTCAACAGTCATTCCTCAATAAATATTTTATTTATTTATTTTTTTGTTATTTTTACTTTTATTTTTATTTATTTATTTATTTATTTATGTTAGTTATTTATAATGTTCGATATAATAGACTTTATTTGAAGAATATCAAACTGCAATTGAGTATTTAAAATAATAAATATGTGTAGTTTTGTTATTTTCTTAGGGAAAAGTGAATATTTTTGTACTTTTTTCTATTTGATAATTATAGGAAAATTTTTTTTAAAAAAATTATTACTAGTGATTTTGAAATTTTTTTATTTAAATTGCATTTTAAAGGAAATAATACATTATATTCTATAGACTTCGAAATTCACTAGCAATTAAAGTAAAAAAAAAAAATATTTTCGATAATTTTTTCCATAATAGTTTTGATATTTTTTTTTGCTTCAAGTTTAGTGAAGGTTTTTTTTATTGGATATTTTTATCTCATACTCTCAAAAATTTCACAATTTTAGTTTTGGTAACAATTATTTTATTTTATATTCACAAATTAACCGAAAAACGCAAAAAAATGATTTTTTTTTATCAAAAAGTAAAATTTAAAAAAAAGTGACATGAAAAATAAAATTAATAAACTGCCCTTAAGGAATTTAAAATAGAAAATATATTATTTTCTACATTTTCTTAATATTTTGTTATTTTCTGTTAATGAAATATTTTTCAATTAAGAAGATGAAAAATATTTGCACAGAAAAAAGAACAGTTACAATTTTAACGAAATTACTAGTGCTAATTACTAGATGGCAATATAATAGATTCGAAATATTGTAATTTGGAACTCATTGTCAGTTTGATATTCTCTTAAGTCTCGAACACAACTCTGACGAGCGACAACCGAACATAATTTAGAACATTCACTAGCTTAAGGGAATTCACACAATGGCAAACAGCGACGTCACGAGTTACGATTGACGACTCGCCGATTTAATTTTTTGTCCTTGTCATACTAACGCTACGTACACATTTCAGAGTTCGGTTACGTGACAACATCATTGTTTGTTGACAGTTTTTCAAATTTCTTGAAATTGAAATAAAGTGCGTTATTAAAAATAATAATTCTGAGTTATATTAAAAATTGAATAAAATATAATTCATAATAAATATAAATTGTTAATTTTTTTTTCAAAAATAATGTTGCAATATCTTTAATAAACAAAATTTATTTGTCAAACCGTTGAGAGGGTATAAAAATATTGATTTTCTCTCAAAATTATGAAATTTCTTTAATTGTCGCAATTGTATTTAATTTGGTAAATCGCTGAGATTCTTAAACAATTTTAACTATAGTGACTAGTCCACTCGTCTAAATTGTGTTCACAGTTTTATAAGGGCTTGCAAAAATGTGCCTTCCTTAAAAACGAATTTTAATACATATTTTATCAATATATATGAATGAGTAAAATAATAAAACAAAATTTATATTAATATCGTTATGTTTTTTTGTTTTAGTATTTTAAATATTTTCTTTGATGTATTCTTCGCATATACGTTTACGTACAATATTTATACAGGATTATCCAGTTTACGGTTTGAGAAGTACAGCCCTTACATTTGATAGTTGCTTAACATATATATCATCTGAGATAATATTTAATTCGTTTTATATAGGCCATTTTAAATTATGGCTCATTTAACTACTAAACAATGCATTTTAAGTGTAGACATTTTTTACAAAAGTTACGATTCTGTCGTAGCCAAGTTTTGCGCTTTAAGAGGATATTATTTAGGTGCGTTTAAAAGGGGACGAATGTATCTTTTTAATGCTGCAAATTTTCAATAGATGGCGCTGCATGTTATATGATTTAAAAATAAGTTCGGTTATTTTTTGGGCACACTATGTATGATCGTCAAAAATCCACCAGTAATAGTGGAGAAGCCATTGCATGTGTGAAAAATACTATGGAAGTATGACGTATAATTTTTTTTTGGCTCAAACTTGAAAATTTGAATCTGAACAAATAAAAAAATTGGTTTTATTGTGCTAAAAAGTCCCAGAACATGTAATTTTGCGATTTGGTGATGTCAATTGGCCTCCAAGATCCTGTAGTTTGACGCCATTTTATCATTTTATTTTGTAAGATTATGTAAAATATCATATATTTACACAGATAATAATCAAACTTTATAGCATTTAAAAACCAACATCCGCCAAATAATGTCCGAATTACAGTCCGAAAAGTGCGAAAATGTAATAAGAAAACTACTTGAAAAGGATCGATTCCTGCAAGAAGTCTCGTGGCTACCATTTGAATGATGATTTATTTTATAGATAATGGCGCAATGTTTAAGTAATACAATAAAGATTGCATTAAAAATCTAAATTTTAAATAATATTTTTTTTAAACTTTACTTTCCAAAGTACAAATTGAATAATCCTTTTTTTCTATTCATGAAATTATTTACACACTTGTAAATGTTTTTTTTTTATTTCTGGCATATTTGCCGGCCTAGCTGGTAATAATAAAATATAAAAAAATAAGTAAAAAATAGAACAACAGCAATAAAAAAAATCCTATTGCGGAATGACTGTTAATATATTTATTTAATTACCACTACCAAGGAAGATAGTGTAAAAGTAATTAATTTAGTTAGAATATAAAAAAAAAACAAAAACACACACAAATTCCAGATTCCAGATACGAATAAGTAATAATAGTTACGTACATATATGTATGCATATGTATGCATGTGTATGTATATATGTATGAGAAAGGAACCCACAAAAAGTAGTTTTTTTTTTTTTTAGAAAGACAATTCGAACACATATATAAGAAAACTCTATTTATAAATGTATGTGTAAGATAGTAACAAACAAAATTAAGAGAGAGAGAAAAAAAAACGAAAACAAAATAATAATAATAATTAATTAGGAAAAACAAAATTAAAAACAAAAAACAAATTAGAAAAGAAAATAATATTTTTGTGGTAAACCTCAGATATTTCGCTGATGAACGTTGTGTTCGTCTTAGCGCCAAGTGGCCATTCGACGTACAATTTGTCTTTGTTCAATTGAAGCAAAAATACAATCAAGACGAACAGTGCGTTGAACATAAAGAATGCGAAAACGGACTTGTTCCTTAACTCGATTAGGTCACGTGCGATGCGAGCCTAATTGCGCGTATCATGGTCGGTCGTTGTGGGTGGTAGGTGGTTGGTTGGTTGGTGTTAGTCAGTGCATGTTCGTACGGTCAACGTGTGCATATCGTACGATAACGTGGCGGTGGGTGATCGATCGATCGGTCGATTGACGAAACCGAAAGGCGGCGAGTTTCGTTCAATCAATAAATCGAAATTCAATATTATTTTCGTTCGATTGTTGATGATTTTGAATAAAAAATTTTATATTGATTGCAGTCAAATTTTTGTTAAAAATCGTTATAATGCGATAGTTTTTTTATGTATGTATTTGCCGAGAGAAAAGAAAAAAAAGAGAAAGAAAAAAATCTGTTAGTAAAGTCTTATCAAAATGGGTCCTCTAGCGATCTCGTTAATAATTTCTATGTTGTTGTTTTTTTTTTTTTTAATTTTTTTAATTTTCCTTTTTTATATAAAAGTCAACAAACCATATAACAGAGCGAATAACTAAAATCTATTGTATTATTCTTAAAGAAATAGCGTCCCCCCTATATTTTTGATGGCCTAATAAAACTACATAAAAAGCACGCTGCATTAAAAGAAAATAATAAAAAGAATGAAAATAATAATTATGTATGTACGCGCACAATATTGTCTACAAAGATACAATCCTAATTAAAATCCTTTAGCAAATTTTGTAGCCTTTGAGCATGTTTACGGATACGTTTTAATGTTCGTAAACGTTTGAGCATGTTTATTATATGAGGTGGTTGGTAACGTTAACGTTAGATCGCTGAGTACCCAGCTAAAAAATTACCTCTTGTGTTGTTTCATCATATGTTATGTTTGTCTTAACACCTAGGGGCCATTTCACGTGCAAATTGTCCTTGTTCAGTTGCAGCAGGAACACGATCAGAACGAAAAGTGCGTTGATCATAAAGAATGCGAACACAGACGAGTCTCGTAATTCCTTCAAATCATGTGCAATTCTTGCCTAAAATAATCGATTAATATGTGGGCTGGCATTTAACGTAACACTTTCATCATCTTTCCCTCTTCTATACCACCATAGTTTTGGTTAAATGGATGGTAGATAAATTATAAATTTTGCAAATGTTCGCACTGATTTCATTTCTTTTCGACCTTAACCCATCCCATAAAAAAAAACAACAATAATAACAAAATGCGAGTAGCAAAAAACCAACGAAATCAGCCGACATTCAACTTACCAATGGCCACGTCTCTTAAAAATTTTGCTATACTAACTTTTATAATCTTTAGTGTATTTTTTAAACTAGTAAATATTATTGGATTCAAATTTTACCTGTTCGTCCTTATCCTGATCGATTGGATACAAATACTTGTCGATCATATCTTTCCAGAATTGAATTTCGGCACTAGACAAGAAATCGACTTCTCCTTTTCGCAACTCGGGATCTTCAATCCAGAATGGATTCGTTAAGAAATCTCGCTCTTCGTGATGCTCAGCAGAGGTGTCCGACTCGGACTGAGTTTCTTCGTCTTCAGCAACCGATCCAAGATGGCGATCTTTCGATCCACCCGATGTTGTTCTTCGGCGATGATGATGTCCATGCGGATCAACAGCTCTTTCCAGTCCCTCCAATCGTTTCTGTATTTGATCTAACGATTCGCCAATGTGCGTTAGTTGTGCCTTCTCATCACTGGTCTTGCCATGGGTGCAGAGGATGCAACGGAATAGACCAGCCAACGATATTTCGATAGAGCCTTCGTCGTCAGCATTGTCGCCGATATTACCTTGAAGGAAGCCCAGTAACGATTTCTGCTTGACTCGCTTTGCTGCTTCTTCGGCTGCCTTTTTATCCGCTTCGATTTCTTTTTTCGTTTTCTTGGCGACTACTTCACGCGTGCCCCACGATACAACGTTCAAGTTGATAACCGAATACAGAATGAGCAACAGATACATAGAAGGTATCGACAGCAGATAGATTAAGCCAGCCGTAATGCACCAAAATTCTTGCGGATGTAAACACGCCGCTATGAAAAATGAACCGGACAACGCTATCAAGAAAATCGCCGAAGGACTTCCGATACCGTCCTCGCCTAACTGAAGTGCAGTACCAACAATAACAGCCATCATGATTAACGCATATGCCGTTGATAGTATCTGTGCCACGAGCAGCTGAATATTCGATTTGCACGTAAAACAAATTAACATAAAGAATAGAATCGGGAAAATGTTGTAATGGAACGAGGTCCAATTATCGATACGGAAAGCAGCCACAAATGCCCCCACCAACATAAGAAATATAGTTCCGGGTCCAAGAATTGTGCCACCCATCAACATCATCTGATAGAATATGTACAGCAGTGAAATGTTGTCATTGATCTGAATGGTGCGTTTGTAATCGGTTAGCAGATCCATGATATTGGCGATGGTTGACGGTACCCATCTACGACGTTGGTTGTAGAATTCATTGAAACCTTCTGGACAGTGAGTATAGGCATCGGATGCAGCCGAGTATTCGACACGGTAGCCTCGTTGCAGCAGTAAAGTACAGAGCCATCTATCTTCGCCCTGATCGTATTGTACGTAGTGGCGCGCCTCGTCCGATCGTGTCGTATACTTTCTCATTACATTGTCGTCCATCAACGCCTTGCCACGGAAGAGCGAGAAGCATCCAGGACTACAGAGTACACATCCAATCATGTGTTCGGTAGCTTTCTGCAGCCAATGGCCAATCGCGTATTCGAACATCTGATACCACACCATGGGGCCTGACCCAATCGGATGGATACGACCACAAGCAGCGCCCAAATTCTTATTCTTTTTCATCAAATCGATCAGAAGAGTTACCGCACTTGGCTGGAAGTCTATGTCACCGTCCAGGGTCAGTAGGTAGGTATTCTCGGCGACGACGTCTTTTCGATCAACGGAAATTGGTAGCTCCATAAGACGGTGTCCAAGAAGATAGTACATGTACATCACTTGAGACCAACGCTTTCGGTGACGGATTCGGTCCTTGTCTTTCAGATGGGCGATCATTTTCGTTTTGCCTGGCAAAGTCCAAACTAGTCTGCCGCCATACGGTGTCGGATATTTCTTTGGTGGCCGTAGTCTTATGTTTGTTTGATGAATTTCAGATGCTGCTTCGTCAAGAGTAACCACAAGGAGTTTGACAAATCGATTCACTTGAATATCGTTGTCACTGTGATCTGATATTTCGAAAGCATCATCGAAGAAAATGTGCGCTAAAAAGAAATTACGGCAAATTTTTTGACTATTTGGACAAGAGGACATGCGAAAAATACGGTACTTACTTTCGAATTCATAGTAATCGGGATCAACAACGCGTAAGTATTTCTGAGCAACACGACGGGCACATTGGTCCTCATCTAAGCGGACAATACTCTTTAAGAACTCCATCATCTCGTCTTTAGTTTCATGCCACATAGTTGCGCACGCATAAATTCGCGTTATGTGATCCGAAGATTTAACGCTTGGTTTCTGCACTGCTGAGCCATCTGTGTGTACTGATATTGTCTCGTAATACTCATCGCCTTTCTCCTTTTCGATTTCTGCTAAATCCTATAAATTGATACCAAAATCGAAGTGAATATGGGCTCTCGTGCTAAAAACTCAACAATCTCACCTCTGTCTTTACATCAGCCTGATCATCTCGCCGGCGATTCAATGCCATCGACTGATCGATCAGAAGTGAACTATACATCGGCATGACGAATAGTTTTTCTGTAGTCGCCAGTCTTTCACATTTCGGCGTCCATATGTGTAGGGTTATCCAGGTTTGAGAGAGTAGCCAAAGTATCCACGCCCAAGCCATTTGCCTGGAAGCAAAATCGCTGAGACGGAAAAGCGGTGGACTTTCGAAGAATAAGTAATCCGGAATGGTACCGTGGAAGAAACATGGATCGCCATTTCGAATACCGCAAGCTGCCACTAAAAATGACACTGCTACAGGTATGGTAAGATTGACTGGGAATGCGTAGCTGAATCCTTGAATAAGAATTTTGCAGGCAAATTTTCCAAAGACATAGCAAAAGTAGGCGGCCATTATTTGAATGAGCAGAACATAAATGACTGTATTATGAGTGGCGTCAACATCGACAGAGTCACTGACACGTGATGCTTCTACTAAATCGGGCAGATTTTGGGACAGAGTTACCGATATTTCGTCAACAGTGATCTTGTGCGGCCCAAATCCAGACGCGAACAAAGAGAACATATTTAGTGGGTCCTCGCCATGAATCCACATAACCATTAGGGCGCAACAGAAGAAAAATATCACCTTCCACACTGACAAAAACATTGTGTTAAAATATCGTGTATACTTGAGATCGTCCTTAACACGCCCCATCGCTCGAATGAAGCCAAAAGACGATTGTGTGCAAACGTAATTCTCCCACCATCCGCACGATGTCAAAAATGCTGAAACTGGTATTAACCACAAGATTGGTCGGTTCTCGAGAAGTGGCCAAACTACGAATCCAGTCACTTGCGCCGCTATCGCAACTATATCGACTATAGCCTTAACAGCTCGACGACCCTCTTTTGCAGTACGCGACATCAGACCTAAAAATCCCGGCATAAAGCACAAACAATTAGTGAGCATCGTCCCTTGAACAGCATCCAATTCTGGCAGTACGACAAACATTAGCAGCGCTGTACCCAAAATGTGGGCCGTGTCCATAAGGGCAGAAAGCATAAAATGTGACGGCAATGATCTTTTGCATGACTTAAAAAAACAAATACGAGCTGCACGAATTAATGCTCCTATTTCAGGTATCGAAAATGCTATAATAATAGCCCAGGTCCACGCGATTCGCTCTTCTTCTGGCAATTTTACTATAAATTGTTTATCTCTACCCTGTAAATATTTTTAAAAAAAAAATTAAAAACTAAAAAAATACTCCTTTGGGTATTTTTTTTTCTCTTCCACTTACTAAATCCTTATTACAATATTGAATAGTTCGATCTCTTCTTAATTGTGAGGTCATAAATACTACACATCCTTTAGCTACTACACCACCACATAGTACAATTATAAAAGTTAGCAAATATGCAACTACTTTGAGTATTTTAACTGTAAATTCTAGACACGCTTGATTTGCTGTTGAGCCACTATCGTGTTTTAATGGAGGATCACGAAACACATCCCAACCTTTTGTTTCTTGTACTGTTCTTTGACTGAAACATTAAAATTGCCAATTATTTAAAAAAAATAACCAAATCATTACAACTAAAACAGTGAGAAATTTTAAACATCAAACGACTAATTGCATGTTCAATCAATTCAAAAACAAAAAACAAAAATTTATTAAAAAAATTATATACGAAATATTGAACAATGATCGAAAATAACTTTCATATTATGGATTATTGGATTTTGTCTACATTGAAATTTTTTTTTTCTTTTCAAAAGCATTTTCCAATCGTCGTTTTATTTGTGTGCCTGAGTGACGTTGTTTTTTTTTTTATTAGTAAGACTAATAAACTTTTTTTCTTCTGTTCAATGTAAATTCCAATCGAAATTGTTTCATGTTCCTTTCTTTTTTCTATAAGATAAAATGAGGAAATAAGAAATTATGAACTGACCTCCCTCCGTATATGTCTTGAGTTAACGGTGTGCTTTCGTCATCGGAAAAGTTTTCGTCACTTTCCGCATTACCGCCAGGTGGTACTGCTGCTCGGTGCCTTAGCGCCGACATATTTAATATGTTTTTCTAACTGAAAACAAACAAACAAACAAAAAATACAAAATTTTCTCATTCAAACAAATTTAAAATAGTCTTTATTCAATAACTAATTAATTATAATACTAACAATAATACGAAAAAAAAAATTTGTTTTAATTTATTGTAAATAAAATTCAAGAAAAAATGATTTTTGTTTTTATTGTAAAAGGAAATTGCGCTGATTTGAATCTGCGGCAGCTACCAACAGTCGACACACATTCGCAAAAATTTCTGAAAATGCGAACACGTTCGATACTCGCAACTCTCGCAAACGGTACGTATTCATTTGTCGGTCGCTCTCATTCGTGCAGTCGCCACAGCAGCGCAGTGATATGTGGTGGTGGTGGGGTCGTCGCATGTGAACACTTCTTGTGCACAGATAAACTGCTGCTCGTAACAAGAAACTGGACTCAAGGACGACCTGAACTGCAGACCGGATTACTGAATGTTTTCTCGCTTTTATTTCGTATTAATTCCTATTTTTCTTAAACGAAAATTTTTACCATTTCGACATTTTACTCTATACCAGTTTAAGTTTCCAGTGCATATTTACTTGAACAAAAAATTTCAATGTGGAATTTCTTAAGTGGGCACGAAACGAAGTATGAAGTACGAGCGCACAGTGTACAAGTACAAGTATTACCTTAAGATTGCAATAAAATTGAAGGTAGCTTAATTTTCGTATGACACGAACAAAACTCTGTTACCAGTGCACCCGCAAATTGATTCATATTTAATTGCTGGTGAAAAAAAATCGTTACCAAATTTTATGCTTGTACGTTTTCCTCCGGTTTGCAAAATTATCCAAAGCCGTCAATACATACTGATCTTAGCTAATATAGTTTCTTTTACGAAAAAAATAGTCTCTTTCTATTTACATTAATACGGTTTTGTCTAGTTTATTTTTTCTAGAATTAGTAATACTCATTTTGTAATACGTTAACCTTCCATATTGGGAATAAATAATGACTAGGATGAGTAAGAAAAATTTTTATTATACGAGTACGAATACGATAGAGTCGATTGTTAGTTCCGATTACGTATTTAACAATTTTGGAATTCCAAAACGCAAAATGCCAAGATACTCAATATCTGAATCATCTGCGGTTAACATAAAGTGAGAAATTTCTTCTCTTTCATTAATACAATTTTGATTATATTTAATTTACTTGAATTTTCAAAATCTAAAATGAGTATCGAAAATTAAATGAATCAGGAAAAATACCCATTTCGGTTTCTTCTTTGTCTAATAATCTTTTATAATTATATTTACAATATAAACCTGAGAATAAAAATTATAAATTTCAATAAAATTATTGAGAATAAACATAATTTATAATAAATTCTTTTGGATTTAATTTTATTTATAATATATATAAAAAATAGTGTAGGAAATTTTTTAGAAAAAAAAAACAAATGCCCTAAACTAAAGTTATAGTATATTTTTTTTTTTTATTATAAAATTTCAGATTAATAATCACTCTAAAAAGTAAAAGGAAACCACGCTTAACTGCAATGTAGACAGTGGATAAATGTCAAATTTGAATTTCGATACTCGTGAGTCTCGAACATTAATAGAAAAATTGCATAAGGAAATTTTTCGATTAAACGTTGCAAGAAATGTTTTTAAGCAAAATTTGTTTCGCTTTTAGACCTCAATCAGTTTTTATTTTATTTTCATTTTAAATGTTACCAATTGTAATCCTTTTCTTCTTTATTTTAGCGAAGTGATTAATTTTCTTACATTTCATGTTATAAGAACGGTAAGAAGCGCATATATAAATCGTTCAATTTAATTTAGAAAAAAAAACGAATGTATTTTTTTTAAAAACAAATAAGCTTTGTTTTGAAAAAAATAGAATTGAATGTTTTTAATTATATTACATCTAAATCATTTTTTTTAAAATAGGAATTTCATCTTTAAAAAACAAAGGCTAGTACGTGTAAATACTCTCGTATGAATTCAGTCTGTTTGGAATATCGATATTCACTCACAACCATCGAAACAATAACAATGGTAATGCAATTCCCGTCTAAACCTTACAATTGTTAACATCTTAGTAGTCGAAAACGAACGTTTTATAATTAATAAAATATTCACAATTCCTTTTCTTTTAATTTTTATTCTTTTATATTTTTTATAATTATTAAATTTTTTTTTTTTGAATGGAAAGGTGAAGGTGAAATTTACGAAGGTTTTTATAAAATGATAAATAGACGTTTGTTTTTTTGGTTTTATTAGCAAATCTTTTTTTTGGAAAAAAAAATCTTGCCAAAATGGTCAATATGGAGAAATTATTTAATATGTTTTTTTTTGTTTAAATTATTTTTAATAATTATTGTAATATTAGAATTTATATTATTCAAATAATAAGAAAATTTATTTATATATAATGGAAAAAAATGTAATTTTGTTTTTAAATTGTATTTAAATCGATAAGGAAGGCTTTTGAACAATAAATTTCATAAAATGTATATATTAATTTGAAAATATTATTTTCTTAAAAATATTATGAATAGAAAAATTTCTTAATGATAAAAATTCTCTTACAAAAGTATTTTATTCTTTTAAGAAATATTTGATAAAAACAAAATGTTAATTTAATATTTAAATATAACTAAAATTATAATTTTTTTTTTTTTGGAAACAATTTTAGTTTTATCATAAAATTTTACGATAATCAAATTAAATTTAAAAATATAGATATGCCAAAAACAAGTATTAAGAAATTTTCTTTTAAAATAAAAGTCATTAGAGGAAATTTTTAATATATACAATTGATCAGATTAAAAAACTCAAAGTTGTTGAATGAATTTTGTTTTATGTTTTAATAATATCTTATTCGGATGAATTTAGGAGAATTTTAAATTTAAAAAAAAAAAAGTAGAATTCTAGGTGAAAAAATTTCATTGTATATGAAGAAAAAATATCATTGTATATGCGACAGAGCAAAAAGTAAAAGAAAATTAATTTACACTTGAAAATATGTAAATGAAAATTGCATAATAATAGTTTGTCCGTAATTTAAAAAAAATTGAAAAAAACTCTTCAAATGTTTGCATATTTCACCGCTGCCAGATTTACTATTTCAAATTTCTAAGACACGCAAATTTTTATTAATAAAATTTTTCTTCGTTTTGCTTTATTTAAATCAACAACAAAAAAAATGCTATCATATTATATTATATTCGATTGCAGTTGAGAAAAAAAAACAAAAAAATTCGGGCCAAACGATAAAAAAAAACTTGAAAATCTTTTTTGAGTTCACATTTGAATTGCAAAATGGTCAATCCATCTATGAATATTTTAATACTCCTATGGTTATTTGTGAATTATTATTTTTTTTTTAATATCTCTTTGATTTTAATTTAATAGTTTTACCTTTTAGGTTTTTTTTTTGGGGTTTCTTTTTGCTCTGTTGCTCTATTGCCAATGTGAAATAAGAGATCAAATCAAGAAAAACTAGATACAACTCATGTTGTATTGAACCACAGTAACAACCCAGCCTCACCTCTGCCCCGCATAAATATCTATCCATCTATATTTATGCATGGATACTGGTACATAAACTATTCTACAATATTCGAACTTTACTTTGGTTAGGTTTTCTTATTCGTACTTTTGCATGCCATTTACCTTTGGTTAGTTGGTCTTTGTCTGGTATTTACCTTTTCCATTAATCTATCGGTCATTATACACCCCCGTAAACCTTTGTTTAAAATATTATACCAATTTGCTCTCGATTTACTCGTTTCTACCTACAATTATTAGGCCATTAAACCATAGGAAATACTAAACAATTCTTTATTTTAATTATTTACGTGTATATAAGAAAAAAATACCAAATAAAAACAACAAAATAGAAAAACTTAAATTTATTTAAATTTAAAAAAAAATAAAAACCAATAAATTTTAAATGGAAAAAATCAAAAGTTAATAAACTTGCTTCCCTTTTTCTGTGGAAGCAAGTTTATTAACTTCGATATGAACAAACGCGTATAGGTAATGGGGGGGGGGGGGGGTTTAGGGGGGAATAGAATTTCTGTCGAATAAAATGAACGATAGATTTCGATTTTAAAAATAAGCAAATTTAAATAAATTCCTTTTTTTTAATTAATTAAATTTAATATTATATATATATATATATATATATATATATATTAGACATATTAAAAAAATAAGGAACAAACATATAGAACCTATGCGTATATAGTATGGATGTATAAGACAACATAAGAGGGAGCATGGATAAGAAAAAAAAAACGGTTATTGAGCTCCACGATATTTTACAAGATCTACAGTTCTTTTGCTTTGTTGGTTAGCTGTATCGGTAGTTTTTGAAAAAAAGTGAAAGTGCCAGATCACCAGTCCAGCGCAACTAGATTTGCCCTTGTAGATTTTTTTCTTTTAATTTTCTTGAAGTAAAATATATTTTTAAGCAGCGCAAAGTTATGCGACTGCTGCTGGCTGCTGTTTGTTCGATGTTTGTTGGTGTGGAGTGTATGACTAGTTAGGCTACGTTGAAAAATAAGCACAAAATACGGAACTAAACTGGATAGACATTAACTAAGAAATACATTAAAACAAAAATCCATACATATATGCCCACAAACACATTCATTGATTCACGATTATACATAATTTTATTGATAAATACAGCATTTTTGCACAATATTCGCATAGAAGCCATGTACCATTCGTACCTGGGATGGATAGCAATACAAACAAACCACCAATCTGAGATAATTTGCACTCAAAAACTATTTTTTGTTGTTGTCACCTTTAAATGCAACATAATTTTTTTAGATTTCTATGTATTATCGAAATTATTCCATACATAAATATTGTATGTGTACGACGATTGACTACCAGTGGTAGACATTTATTAAATATATTACATTGTAATTATTTTTATCGAAATCCATTCATTTTCAATAAATTAACAATAATACTGTGTATTCGGCGGGGAGTATGATTTTGAAAACTTTCACACTTCCCCAATCATGCGGACTGAACAACAACGTTTAATAAGTTTGATGAGCGTTTACAACATTTTTGTGCAAATTTCGAATACCAATACTTACAATACCTGGGCAGAAGAAATGAAATTATTCCTTTCACAATTAAATAATTTTTAATTAAAATTATAATTTTCTAAAATTTATATTTAATTCACCATACACGTACGTACAAACACACACATGCATGCATACACAAAAGTATTTATTGTATTTATAAATCAAAACAAAATTTTTTTTCTTCTTTTCTTAATTATTTCTTATTTCTTATTTCTTATTTCTTATTTGTTGGCTGTTACTATTACTGTTATTGTTGTGTTTTTGTTGCTATTGTATATATGTATTTGTGGTAGTAGTTATTATATTGACCTTATAGAAATTCAAATTGAAGAGGAAAAAAAAGATTTTTTTTATTGAATTGATTAATGATTATCAGCATTTATAAAGATTATTTATATTTATGCTATTTATTGGAAAGTGTCGATGCGTACGTACATACTCGTATGTATAACTCAATTAATTGTAAACAATTAGAAATGGTATTTTTTTTAATAAAGAAAGAAAATTATTTAAGAGAAAATCGAAAACGATCTACTTTCATTTCACCACCATTGTTTTAAATATATTTCACTATAAATTTGTACTCACATTAATTATTATTAAAATTATTATTTAAATTGTTCCGACCACAATAACAATATTCACTTATTCATTATTTTTTTGCATTTTTTTTTCTTTTTATATCATCAAATCATATTTTAGTATTATTACAATAACAACGAAAAAAAAATTAAGGGAAAAAACCCCTTTTTTAATTAAATTAAGTTTAAGTCCACTACTGATAAATCTTTAGTTTTGGAAAAATTTACGTGCGAACGATCGAAATATGACAAGATATTTAATGTGTAAGGTAACTAAGAAACTAAATCAACTTTCAAAATATTTGTTTTGTTGGAGAAAAAAACTTCTTCGACGACACGATCTCACCCGCTACCGAGTTCGTGCTCTGACCAACTGAATTGAAGTCTTTCGTTTCTTTACCTGTTGTATATGCAGCAATCAAAGACCACAATCACAGGTGGTGTTACAGGGTGATTAAATTATAATTATTATCGATAATTGGATTTTAAACTACTTTGAACAATTAATTCTCTAATCTTTTGCAATCGTTTTAATAAAATTTTATTCTGATTTTCGTTCTTGTGAAAATCTTTTTTTTTAAATCTAAAATTTTCTAAAAACTTAAAGGCCAAAAACCTTCCAATTACCTTAAGTTTAAATAAGAATTTTTGTAATCTTAAATTTATGACGAATTCATAAATGAATTCATTTACAGAATTTATGACGATAATATTTAAAAAGGAATTTATTTACTAATTAATTATTCTGTTAGAGAATTTCGCTAAAAATTAGTAAATTTTTTTGGAAAAGCACCTTTTGAAAAACATGTCAAAACAACTTTAAACATAATAAAAGGAAGTCAAATTAAGAACATTAGAAAATGTCATAAAAATATGTAATTTAAATCTTATTAAAATAAAAATGTGCACAAAAAAAATCAAAAAAAAAATTAATTTGAAATAAGAAAATAATTATTGGTCCAATTAATTAATTGTAATTTATTTAATCTTTTTGTCAGAAATATTGTGAAAATATATTTTTATAATGGACAATAATTTTTTTTTAAATTAATATAATTTGGTGTAAATTTTTACGATTTTTATTTTTAAATTTAACGTATTTTTTTTTCTGAATTTATAATCTCTTTCATGAATTATATTATTTCAATATTTTTATAAACAATTTTAATTTATGTAAAATATTTATTTATTAATAAAAATTTTTGAAAATATTTGAAAATTTTTCCATTTTGCGCCCAAACACGATACTGTGGTGAGAATGAAACGACCAAATCTGCTTTATTTGTTCACCACAATAAACAATGTATATATGGCCACACCAATTTTTGATTTTGACGTTAGCAGTCGTGGACTTCGGGGATTTGTTGATGAGCTATCAGTAATTTTGTATGAAGAATAAAAATGTGTGTTTCTGAAAATTGTTTCCTATTAATTCTAGGATTTTTAATAGTTTTTCAAGCAAATTATGTGATAGGTAAGGTGTTTTGTATCTAATTCGTTTGCATGCCATTAAATTGGAATATTTTTATGCAGCCAATATTGCTTGTTATAGAATATTTTAAAGTTTTTTTATTGTTAATAAAATTATATGCGTGTACAATTTTCAGGGGCGAAGAGTTCATTTGTAACATGTGGATCTGTTTTAAAACTAATAAATGCCGAATATGATGTAAGACTGCATTCGCACGATGTGAAATATGGATCTGGTTCTGGTCAGCAATCCGTTACGGGCATACAAGTTCAAGAGGATGTTAACAGTTATTGGACAATTAAAGCAGGAACAGATAAATCATGCGAGCGTGGTCAACCTATAGATTGCGGTCAAATAATCCGTCTAGAACATTTATCAACAAAAAAGAATCTGCATTCACATCACTTTTCTTCGCCGCTTTCTGGCAATCAAGAAATTTCGTGCTATGGTGATGAAGGAGTCGGAGATACCGGTGATCATTGGGAAGTTGTTTGCAGTCCCGATTCCTGGCGTCGAGATCAGGCAATCAAATTTCGGCATGTCGATACTGGTGCATATTTAGGAACATCCGGCCGAACTTTCGGTCGCCCAATCAATGGGCAAATGGAGATCGTCGGTTTCTCAAGTCCACAGTATGGATGTAATTGGAAATCAGCCGAAGGCCTATACATAATGCCAAGAGAGAATAAAGACACATATATTCATACGGAATTGTAAATATTCACTGTTTGCACGATCATATATACTTTTTTTCAAAGTCGAATTTGTAGCAAATTTGATATCAATTGAGGGATATACGAAATAAGATGAACATCTAATTAGATTAATTTTTATGTACTGCATTTATTTAATTTTTAATATCTTCGTACAAAGAGCGAACAAAATTGTGAGAGAAATTTTTGATTAAAAACAAACAAAATTAGAATTTCCAAATAAGTTTAATCCAAGTGTGATTTGTGTGAAAAATGGTGTATTTTATTTTGTTAGTTTAATAAAAATTTCGATAAGTAAAATAATTTGTATTATTTCGCTCGCACAGTAGTTGGTTACTATCAGTTGTAATTTAATAGTATTTTATCAGTTATACCGGTTAGTGGGTGGAGCAGAAATGTTTTCTGGCATTGCAATATTTCCTTCACTGATTTTTCTTATCATACACTAAATTTCGGAATGGTTGATAACAATTGGCCATCTGTACAGTATATTGTATTTTGATAAAAATATATACCATATGCTACTTTTGCAACAATAAATTTGTTGTTACGATTTTTCATGGTTTATTTTTTATTAAAAAATTGCATTGGAAGTATTTGCTTTGTATAGGTGACTATTTGACAGCGGAATTGTGGCAAAATGAGAGTGAGAGCGAAACACATGCAAATCAAATGTCAAAATGTAAACAAGCTGAGGCTAGGTTTGTCACAAATGGGAATCGAATACGAACGCGGCGGCGCTAAGCTACACAAAAAGTATTCGTCGTCGTAGACAATTCCCTTTCGCTCTTTCTTTCCGTCTCGTTCAGATTTCTTATTTTCCAATTAGGATAGTGTTAGTTTCCTTATCTCCAATCGGGATTTCTTTGGCTGTATAACTGCAGTGAGGAGGATTTGGTCTCGATTGTTAGCCGATCCGTACAGAAGACTACTAGTCGACCGACTCCAAGTTGTACTTCACATTTTAGAAATGCCACAACGGCAAAGTGAACACCATTAGTGATTCTCCGGGAATGAATATCTTTGGTTACATTCTATAATAGAGTTATTGTCGCCGGAAATCTTAAACGAACTGAAACGGGTTTAATCGATAAGACAATAGACAATATTACGTTTTATTAAAAAATTTTATTTACAAAAAAATTGTCCTGTCACACAATCGCTAATGTACATGCACACATAAGCACACGGCAGAATAGTAATCGGTCGATTTTTGCAATAATAATATTTAAGAACGTAAAGACTAAAATCGGCAAAGAAGTGTGCATTTTTTATTATTCAGTTTATGGGCATGCTCATTGGAACTGTCGTAAAGTTATTTACATTATTCCTAAATGCCAAAAGTGGAGGCAGTTGTAGCACCAACAGTAGCTAAATTGTAAGCAACGGCAACACTGCAAACTTTTAAAGAGCCGCAGCGCAGCAGTGAGAGTACTAGCAGCAGTGGCAGTGACGGCGACGACGACAACGACGGTTGTGCGCAAGTTGGTGTTTAGTTGAAGCTGAGAATTCGGCTGTTGCAGTAAAGCCGGAATAGTATTTATTAGCAGAAGCAGCAGCGTCAGCAGAAATAAAGCAACAGCTGCAAGGGTAGCGCCGTAAGTAATTTGTGAGCAGCGAAGCCACACTTATTGGTAGTGACGGCAGGCAATTGGAGCTAGAAAATTTTCCGTGCTGATTGGAGAAGAGGAATTGTTATCGCGAGCCAAGAGTCAGTTCAGTTGGTAGTGGTTGTGTGCAGTCAATTGTGTATGCAAGTTGTACGTTGAGCACAATTCCCTTGCTCAGATATTTCGCTTCGAATTGGAATTTCTTAAGTGAAAAGTTTCCATTTTTTTCCTAGTTTTTGCAAAAAAGACAAAATCGAATTGTTCTGTTTGGCCGTTGATTGCTGATTATTTATTATCGATCGGAAAATTTAATTAAAGATTAATTGTTGCAATAAACCAGATCGTTTGTATGGGGATTATACACAAGGCAAAATCCCATATCATTTTGAAAATTTGTTTTTACATTTGACAACGAACAGAGAAGACCATCATACACTTTTATTAGTATTTCTCTTTTGCACGTTTCCTTTCGATTGTTCGTATTTCTTTCGTAATTCGTTCGATCGAAAAGGATTGGCATCGATCCCGAACATAGAAAAAGTCCATTCCGACGGCACAACGACTGGGGGTGCTCTGTCAACGACGCAACGACTAAACGACGACAACAGCTTAATCCGAAAGCAACAGAAAATTAGAAACATCAACAGAATTTAAAAAAAAAAACTTACAATAATAATAACATTGGAAGAAATTGCTTTGCTCTTGAAAAAAAAAAGGAGAAAAGAAAAAAAAAGGAACAACGGAAAATATTCCAAATAATTTATAATCTACAAATTGTTCTGATGTTTCTTTATATAAAATAATTTCGCAATAAATCCGATTGAATTTGAAAATTTGTTCGTACTCAGTCGAAGTAATCAATCCAATCAACAACGAACGAATCGCAACGCCAATATATACTTATCATCCGTAAAATGTGAGTACCAAAAAAAAAAAAACAAAAAAAAAATTTATATTAAAAGCAATATTTATAAAGAGAAAAAACAAGAGAAAAACGAAACAAAATTCAAAAGGAAATTCTTATTAAAACAGAACAAAACAAAACAAAACCAAGAAAACACAGAATTGAGCATGTGTCACAACAAGAAGGAAACAAAATCCCTAGATATTTTCAAGGTTAATCGAACACAAAAACTTCAGTATGTCCTGTTAGTTTTATATGATAGTCCTTTATTTTAGTTCAATATACATTCATACATATAATTATTATTATTATTATTATTATTATTACCATCATTATAATCCATAATTATTTTTAAGCATATTTTATATAGTTATTATGTTAGTAGAGAGTGATGTTGTGTGTGTGTGTGTGTTTATTCGTATGCATTTATTTAAAAGGTTTTAATATTAAAATGTACACAAACCCATACATACAGTAACGTGTAAATATGGCCTATAATAAGAGAAGAGGAAAAATTTATGTAAATATCTGGAAGAGAAAAGCAGAAAAAAAAACCGCACAAAATACTGCTCGCCAATTTACCACACTCTGCACTCACCGCCCATTCACATACCAATAGTCAGTGTTATGCTAAATTCATATACGATTTGCTCCAAATATGAATATTTCATGTGTGTGTGTGTGTGTGTGTGTGTGTAAGCGGGCATCTGTATGAGTGTGTCATATGATTGCGTACAAGAATTTCTTTTCGAATTTTCTGGCATTTCTTTTTCCATCATTTTTCTTTTTTATATCTTAATTGCCTTCTTACTGTCCTCCCTTTAGCGCCCCTTTCCATTTTCTTTGTTGTTTTTCTTTTTCTTTTTAGTCTATTTTATTATCTTCCTATCGACTTCCTTCCTTTTACTTTGATGCCTGCCTACATAGTGGGTGAACTTACGTGTAGTATCAATTTTACTTCTTTTTTTTTTTGCTGCTTTTATAAGTGGAAACGGGATAGACTGACTGAAGGCACAAACGTCCTTGGAATACTTTTCCAAGGTACAAGGATTCGAATTGTGTTGCCATATCTTATCAATTATGTACACATACACACATCCATGTTGAATGGTTATGTGTGTGAGTTAGATTGTTGTGCGATTGTATAGCTATTTAGAGGTGTAACAAATGAACACATACTCATCTATGACATACCCTTCATATATACTCTTATTTATAGTACATGTGTCCTTATTGGTACACATATGCATAAATAACAAATGTAAGTACATAAGGTATAGAAAAGGAAAAATAAGAAGAAGAAATAGACAAAAGAAAACATAAAGAAATACACACACACATCCATCCATACGTTGGTGCACAAATCCATTCGCATACATATATGGAAACATGCCTTATTATTTGTGCATATTTATTATTGTGAAAACATAATTCCTTCCTATAATTTTGTACATTTTCGGTTGAAAAATTTTCAATAATTGTGAGTTTTTAAATATGGATAAATTAATGTTATTTTTTTTACTTTTTTTTCTTGATATTTTTGCTTAACTATTGTATATTGTAAAGGTATAATTACCAGTTGTTATCTGTCGTTCTTTAGCTTAAAAAAATAGAGTTTTTTTTTTATAAATTCTCATTTGTTTATGTATTGTACAGATTTTATAATTTTCAGATGTTTTCTTTTTATATATATTTACAACGTAAAAAACAAACGTTCAATAGAAAAAATATATTCGCTTAAAAGTAGTTTTTCGTATAATGTGGGGTGTTCTTTTGATAAGAAATAGTTCAATTAATAGTAATAATTAAATAAAAACAAAACAAAAATTATAATTAAATAAAACCACAAAAAATATACGAATAGTAAAATTTTGAGGTCAACAGTCGATAGATAATATTATGAAAACTTTTCTAACATATGTTTTGTGGATAATTATGCAACAACAGAAACAAAAAAAATCTATGGAAAAAAACAGTAAATAAAAACTATTATTACATTTGTAATCGAGTGATATATATAAACAATAAAACATCAAAAATTATGTTTGGAAATTTGTTAAGTACAATCGAAAGTTTTGTTAGAAATTTATCGATAAACGAAAAAAGGGACAAAAATTCAAACTAAAATAGTGTGTGGATCCTACAAGGCCACGTACATACACTGTAGGCTAAAAATATGCTACCACACAGTGATAATAAATTCTTCTCTACAAATATTTGATTAAAATAGTAAAAAATCGAATACTTATATTATAAGAATTAATAACAGTTTAAATATTTTATTATCTTCTGAATTATGGAAAAAAGGAGTCTCAATTTCCATTTATGTCCATATTTTTGTCATAACAGGCAAAGTGTAATGTATTAAGTTCACATCCCTGTTTGGAGCACGTAAAAATAAATTACACATTTTTATATAATATTCCTAAAAATTATCCTGTAAAAGAATTAATTTGTTAAACATGGCTAAGATTAAAATTTAAAAAAATTTGCATACATAGAACTATAGAAGATTTTAATCAGACCGAATTGATCTAAAATTACTAGTTTAAGCAAGGATCGCTTAATTTGATTGGTCTAAAATTACTAGTTTAAGCAAGGATCGCTTAATTTACACATCTGATAAAAGGAATCGGAAACTTAGAGAACCTCAAATTCTATGCGAATTAAATTAAAGTCATACCAAACTAATGTTTCTAATAACAGCTGGTGGTCTGTACTACGCCCTGAAAATAAATAAAAATATTGATTCTATCAAAATTGAGCTGCTCAGGACTTTTTAAAAATTTACTTTCCACGGATGAGTTGAAGTTTCAGAGCTTTGGGTTCAAAAAATCAGAGCTTTGGATTCAAAACATCAGAGCTTTGGGTCCAGAACACGTGTCTCAGTTCTGGAAAAATACGAGTATATAAATATTTAAGAGACAAATACTCTTCCATCAGGACTTTTAATCATTTATGAAGGTTTCATTATTCAGCAGGATAACGATTCAAAATAGAGTCCAAAATTATATAGTCGTAGATATTGTTTGCAAATATAAAAAACGAAGTTTTTTTTTTGGAAAATATAACATGGCCATCCAAAATTAAAATCCATAGAAATTTTGAGAACTGTATTTTAAAGGACACAATAAAAAATAAACTAATCAGCCGAATGTCTAGAATCGTACAAATGGAAAGGATACTTTATCGACGAAAACCCAATTTGAACGTAATTTTTTTTTGTGGAATATTGTATTTTTAATTAATGATAAAAACAATTTTTTTTTATATTTAAGATTAAAATAAATATTATTTGAAAAAAAAAGAAAATGAAGATTTTATTTTTGCTTATTCTTTTTATTTTGCAACTTTCGCCCTAAAACCAAAATGGTTGTATACTTTTGTCCTACAGTGTACACACATCTCATACATACGTACGTGCTTTATACAATTCGTATAGGTGTGTGCAAAGCTATAAAAATTCAAAGATATGTGTATATGAATTTGTGTAAGGATAATACGAGGTATATACATATGCGTAGTAATATTATTATTGTTGAGTTGTGTTTTTTGGAGTTGTGGAGCAATTTATTTATTTTGTTATTGTTATTGTTGTTATTGCTGTTGCTGGTGTTATTTTGTTATTTTCGTTGTTGGTCGAATGATACATATTTTTGCCTCAGTTACGATTGATTTTCACCAAAGGAAAATACTTAGTAGTTGCCTGTGTTTACAATAACATAAAGGAAAACGTTGCAAACCAATTTTACTACAATCCAACAACACAGTTTTCCTAATAACATTGAACATCATCGAAACACTATCAGTTCTGTTCTATGGAATATTTTATTTCAATTAATCAATATTTATATAAATAAATTACTTAAATTCCAATAATTAATTAAGTGGAAATAAATTCAAGTTTAATACGATCGATACTGATAACGAATGTGTTTCGCGTATTTATTATTATTTTTCTGTAATGATGATAACTCATATGAGAACATATTGAAATATTTTCATGTATATATATAAATAAATAAAAAACAAAAACCTTAGTAAAAAGTTACAAAAAAAAAAGTTTATTAGTGAAAAATCTTTTGCGGTTTGATAACAAAAGTAAATATTTTTGATTAATTCAAAAAAATTTGTTAAAAATAAATTCTTTGCATATTTTTTATGAAACGTGTAGCTAAATAGCTAGACTAAAATAATATAAAAATAAAAATACTATAAAAAAAAACAACAACAACAAATTCAAAAATATCCTTTATTTTATTATTATCATTTACATTGATTTTTAATATTGTTAAAAAAAAAATTAAAATTAGTAATTAATATTTTTGACTAGAGAAAAATAAAAGGAACAAATTAAAGGATTTATTTGTGTTTAATTTAAATTGAATTGTGTTTATTCTGTGGAAATTAGATTCATGATGTTATCTCAGTAAATTGTAATCCTACAAAAGATTCACACCCAGCACGTGCACTTTCGCAAATATATTGTATAGTAGATGATAGTATGCATTTGTAAGCGCACACACACTCCCAACTCTAGTAAATACAATTATTGTTATCCTTATAAATATATGTACTCGTATACTTATGTACAGATGCGCATATACATTTTGTATATGAATGTGCAAACGGTTGAAGGATCAGCCCTATGAACATTTTGCGTTCTTTCAATATTTACATATAATTAAAAAAAAAATTTTATATTATTTATTTAAAAAAAAAAAATTATTTATACTATCATATGCATTTTTGTACGAAAGTTAACGAGAGCGAGCATACATTTAATTTATTTAAATTATTTTTGAAAATAATAATCATAATAAATTTAATAATTTCTTAAATGTGGTACGTTGTGTGTTTTTACACTTTTATAAATTACGAGTATATGAAAATTTAAATTCAGATCTATATAAAAAAAATGTTATTCAAATATATTGCTCTGGATCTTGTCATTATGCAAAACAATTTTTATATTATTTAAATGTCTGGCACGAAACTTTTTGTAGGACTCAATTACCTTTGGAGGTAATTTTTGATGGCTTTTTCGCACATTTCTGCGTGTAGTTCGGCCTCACTACACATATTTCGTTTTTAAATGCTTTAAGTTTTGTGGATTCTTTGTGTAAACATAATGTTTTGCATAAATAAAAAAAAAGTCCAACGGCATCAAATCGTACAATTCTGGATGCCAATTATCATCAGTATATTTCGAAATTATCGCGTAGCAAAGCCAAAAGAATTTTATGGCGTCGTTTTGTTGAAACCACATACACGTATGGTCCAGATTAAATGGAACGGTGATTCCTTCTTTATTTTCAAAGAAATACAGGACAACGAGTATTTATCGGGTTATATTTTCCCAATCACAAATTTGGTTAACATTGTATTTATTATAATATTTTTTTATTCGGTTGTAAATTTTTCCAACAGTTAATTTTAACAAATAAATATTTTTGAGAGCTAAGAGAATTTCGAAAAGTTCAAATGAAATTTTAATATCATACAAGGTCTGTTCAAAAAGTATCGAGAATTTTGAATTTCCGCGGTTGGTACTCTTGTCTCTCACTTATGCTGACAAGTTCGGCCATTTTGAATGTTCAGTTAATTTTTGACAGCTGCTTTGCTTGCGCGTGTTTTGGCTCGTCTTCGATTTATGCCCATTCCAAAAAATGGATCAAAAAATCTGTTTCGGGAACACGACAAAGTCACAGGGGGCAGATCTGGGGAATACTGTGGCTGCGGCATTATTAGTGTGTTGGCCAAACATTCATGCACAAGCAACAATGCGTGAGCAGGGGCGTTATCATGGTGCAAAAGCCCATTTTTGTTCTTCCACAAATCCGGGTGTTTCTGGCGGATTGTTTCGCGCAACTTTCGCATAACTTGCAGGTGATATTCCTTATTGACCGTTCTACCTTGTGGCAATAACTCATGATGCACCACACCCCTGTAATCGAAGAAAATTGTAAGCAAAACCTTCACATTCGACCGAACTTTTTCGGTCTTGGTTCGTGCGGCAGCTTCCATTGGGATGATTGAGCTTTGGTTTCCACGTCATAACCATAAACCCATGATTCGTCACCAGTTATGACCCTCTGGAGCAAATTTGGATCGTCACGGACAGAGTCCAACAGCTCCTTAGCAATGTTAATGCGATGCTGTTTTTGCTTAAAAATGGGCAAAAATCGAAGACGAGCCAAAACACGTACAAGCAAAGTAGCTGTCAAAAATTAACTGAACATTCAAAATGGCCGAACTTGTCGGTATACGTGAGAGACATTGGTACCAACATAATGCCACAAAAAAATCGAAAATCGAACATACGTAACCCGCGGAAACTCTAAATTCCCAATACTTTTTGAACAGACCTGGTATAACATACGTGTATGTAAAAGTACTAAATTTTTATAACATTGAATTTTATATAGTTTTTTTTGTAACCATCATATTATTGGTTTCAAGTTCTGAAATAATCATAAAGGATGATGCTAATGCAATCGTTTCTGTAGTAAATATTAAGTTTGAATGTTAAAAAGGTTATTAATTTTGTAAACACAATATGCGGAAATTTATTCCAAACGGATAAAATTTGTAATCTTATCTGCCATAAATTCGAGAAAATCCATTGCTATAAAGAAACAAATTTCCTTTTATAGCAAATACGTAATAAAAGATTAAAAAAATTTAATTAAAAATTATTTTGTTAATAATTTACATTTTTTGAATTATTAATTTTAGTTTATTTTCTCTTTTTTTCTGCAGGTATGTCAATCTACAAAATGTAATCAATTCTAAAGATGAAATTTAAATATTTCTCCTACAAATATCAACGTATAAATCGTATTTAAAAAAAAAAACACACAAAAATTAATAAATAATCTAATGCATGTTGCCAATTATATCTTCAATTAAACAAAAAATTATATATATATATATATATACATACGCATATACAAATTATATTATTCAGGAAAAAAAATTCTATATATACATACAATAATCAAATACTGGTAAATATGATATAATATTTTTGAATGTTTTTTTTTTAAATATTCTATCAAATGCATTAAAATACATCCATAAACAAACACATATGTATATGTACTCTCGCATATGCATATTTTAATACTAACACATGAACACAAATATATATATAACAACATTCTTATTACACCTATAAAAAATATTATTATTAAAAATAATAAAAATATTTATTTTTTCCTTTATAATTTTCAATTTTCTTTTCCTGCAATGATGATTTTCATTTAAGTTGCTAATAAATTTTATTTAAATAATAAAAAAATAATATTGATTAAAGCCGAAAATTATAATAGTAAAAGAAAAAAAATTCTAATAATAATAATAATAACAATAAATAAAAGATTATTAAAGTGTTTTATTACTATAATCAGTTGTTCTCGTGCTTATAAAAAAAGACTATAAATATATAAAAAAAAATTTCATTTGAATCGAATTTACAGATTAAGTTGACTTTAATAAATTATCAACGAACATTATAAATACGAACAATGTTGTAAGTAATAAAAATTAAATTATTAAATAATAAATAAAATATTATAAAAATCGAATACCATAGGGTGGAAAAACAGGCTAACTTAACAATAATAGAAGTTAATCCGCTGTAACAAAAAAAAACCAAATACAATTTAATAAAATCTCATAAGAATCACTTTATATTAAACAAATTTTCTAATAAAAATAAAAATAAAAAACTAAAAACTTGAGAAAAAAAACAGGAGCGTGAATAAAAATGTAATTTTCGAACAAGTTATGTTGGTGATAATCGTTCAAATTAGAACAGTTTCGAAAAGTAACTACCGCCGCTGTAATCAATTTGAATAAGAGCGTACGTGATTGTTATTCAATTGGACAGAAGAATAAGGGGAATTCTCTCCCATTTATTCAGATGCATACATAATCAAGATCAGCATTTGGAATTTAATTTCAACGCTTTTTTTAAGCGATCAATAAATTTTCGTTTTTTTCTTCTGTTATTCTTATTTTAACTTATTGAATTTGTTATTTACACAAAAAAAAATGAATTGAATTTAAAGAAAATACTTTTTATATAATAATTTTTCTTTTAGAATTTTACATGATCTTTTCTAAAAACAAAAAATCACTAATTCATTGTGCATTGATTTTTTTAAAAATATTTCTTCCGCTTATTTCTCTTTTTCAATTTTATCTATTGTATTTTATAAACTGTTATACAAGAAAACATTTTTCCAATATTATATCAATTATTGTTATTTTTTTTGCGTTCTTCTTAAATCTATTTGTGAATGTGTAATTCGCTTTTTTAACTACATACATAAATATTCAAATATATATAATCAATTCACAGTAAATGGTACAATTTTAAGCTGATAAATATTTTATATATTTAATTATTATTATAATATAAATTTACAAAAGAGTTTTATATATAATATTAAATTGAAATAGAAAAATTGAACAAAATTAAATAATAATTAAAAAAAAAAAAAAAAAAATCATATTTATTACGTTTGTGTGTATAAGTGCATGTAAGTGAGAATCTTTGGTGGGCTATAATATAAAGGATCAGATCATATTGTATTGGATCGGATCAATTTTATAGCCACCATCCCATAAATTATGTCAGTAATGCCGGAGAACAGTAACACATCACGGTCTGGCGCCAGAAGTAAATTGGGTTCGGATGTACTGGCTGATGTGTCGGTAGATACGGCACGCCACCAAAAGAACAGTTCTCCTCCCAGGATGACATCGAATCCAACATCGTCCACTCCTCCACCGAGTGGCAGTCCAACATTTTCTGCATTTGGTGGAGCAACGCCGAGACGATTTAAGGATCGTCTCAAAGAGGGAATTTCTGGAAGTTTTTCATGGCAGTAAGTAAAAATAAATGGAAATTTTCAATTTTTCATTTTTTTCGTAGCTAAGCTTTTTATGAACGTTTTTTTTGTCTTATCATTAATTATTATCGTTTTATTAAACATATTATTTTGGTTTTATTTTTGTACAAATTTTTTTTATTTTGTTATAAAATGCATTATTTTTTAAGAATTATTATTAATTAAATTTTTTTTTCGGTTGCTTTTTAATGTACATAAAACATAAGTAAGAGTATTTATTCAGTATAATTGGTCGCATTTATTAGAAGAAGTAAACAAAAAAAATGGAATGCACTTTTCATAAATTTTTATATAAGAACACATGAGATATAATTTGAACGATTACATAAATAATTGGTATTTTTGTTTAATTAATTGCATTATTTAGTCATTTATTTTCCATTCATGTGTTGTTTTAAATTCAATTAAAATTTATCTAATCGTTGAGTTTTTTTTCCCCTGATTAGTCAGTTTGTTTGTTAGTTATGTTAGTTGTTAGTTGGCTTGTTTGTTTACTTTAAATAAGCGATTATTTTCTTTAAAGCCTAGGTTATCGCATAATTTGTTTCGTTGATTTATTTAGTTTTTGCTTTATGGAATACAAATTACCGATTTAATGACTAATGATCGATCTCATATACGCAACAGTTATTTTTTTTTTTAAAAACTATCAAACATTTATTGTTATATAAATTAAAAGGTCTACATTACATGCATTTTATATGAATAGTTACAATTTGGAATAAAAGTTGTACGAATTTTAAAATTTTAATACATTTTACGCGTTCTGCTATTTGCGCATTAAAAATTTATCGTGATAATTTTCTGTCCATACTGGGTTTTTTCCGTATTCTCTTGGGACTCATAGAAAATACCAAAATGGTCTTTTTCGGCTATAAAATAAAACTTTTATTATTATTCAAATTATTCCTAGATTACGACTACACAATGTACGAATTTTTCATTTTTTACTTGCTTTTTTTAAAAAAAATTTTCTTATAAATATATTTACAAAAAAAATTTTATTGGTTTTTTTCCATAGCAAATTATTTTTAAGAGAAATATTTTTAGTGGAAATTTATTAAAAAAGAATTTTCAATCTTCCCTGCTAGAAAAATTTCCCATAAGACATTGTTACGGAAAATTTTTTTCTTAAAATATTTTGACAAAAAAAATTACTAATGATAAGTTTTTTACTGAAAAAATATTAAAAATATTTACTAAAAAAGGTTTTTGGAAAAATATTTATTGAAAAATTTTTACTAAAAGAAAATTTTACGGAAAAAATTAAAAAAAAAAAAAAATTTACGGCAAAAGGTTTTTACTAAAATAATTTTTATTTAAATGATTTTAAAATTTTTTTTTTGTTAATTCAGTTATCATATTTTTAGTACACAGTTTTCAGTAAGTATTTTTTTTAATAAAATTTTTATTGGCAGAAAGGAAAATGTTTTCTTTTAGGTAAAAAATTTTCGAGTAGAAATTTCTTTTAATTGGATTTTTTTAGTGAAGAATTTTTAATCTAAAAAAAGTGGATACTGAGAAACTGTTACGAAACAAGTTAGCCTTAAAATATTTTTACAAAAGAAATTTTTACGGAAAAAATTTTAACAAAAGAAATTATTAATGATAAAATTTTTACTGAAAAAAATTATTACTAAAAAAATATTTCGGACAACTTTTGACAAAAAAAAATTTGGTTTAACAAAAATTAAAAGCAAAATGTTTTTACTAAAAAAATTTTATGGTTTCAAACTTTCAGCAATCATTTTTTCAATAAGTATTTTCTCAATAAATTTTTTTCTTTAAATATGTTTTCATTAACAATTTTTAGTAAAAAAATTTACACTCTGTACATTTTTTAGTTGAAAATTTTCAATATTCTCTGCTGAAAAAGTGTCTACTGAGAAATTGTTACGGAAATGTTTACCAAAAAATAAAATTTGGTTAAAAAAAATTTAAGGCCAAAATATTTTAACAAAAAAAATTTTAAGTTTTCATAGAAATTTTTTTGAATAATTCAGTTATCATATTTTTAGTATTCATTTTTTCAATAAGTGTTTTCTCAATACATTTTTTTCTTTAAGTACGTTCTCATTAAAAATTTTTTTAGTAAAAAAAATTTCGAGTGGACATTTTTTTAGTTAAAAATCTTCAATCTTCTCTGCTGAAAACGTGTCTATTGAGAAACTGTTACGGAAAAATTTACTCTTAAAATATTTTTACCAAAAAAATTACTAATGATACAATTTTTACTGAACAAATTTTTAGGAAAAAAATATTGCGGACAATTTTTTACAGAAAAAATTTGGTTAAAAAAAATTTACGACAACATGTTTTTACTAAAAAAATGTTTTAACGAAACATTTTTTGAATAATTCAGTTATCATATTTTTAGTAATTATTTATTCAATAAAATTTGTTGTAAAAAATTTTTCTTTCAATATTTCCTTATCAACATTTTTTTTAGTACAAAAATTTTCGAGTAAAATTTTACATTTTTTTAAAAACCATTTTTAAATCTTCTCTGCTGAAAAATTATCCACTGCGAAATAGTTACGGTAAAATTTTTTTTTTTCAAATATTTTTATTGATAAAATTTTTATTGAAAAAATTTTTACTAAAAAGGGTTTTATGAAAAAAAAATTTTGAAATTTTACAGAAAATTGGTTTTAACTGAATTATTCTTTTACTAAAAATATTTTTACTGATGGAATTCAGAAAGCAAGTTTCAATGAAATTTTTTCGTTAAAAATGTTTTCAGTCAATAAAATTTTTTTTCTTAAATAAAATTTTAATAAACTTTTTCTTACCAAACAAAATTTTGAGTGTTTAGAACTAATTTCGTCGATATTTTCTACAAAAAATTTCGTAGACTTTTAAAAAATTGAAAAAGTTAAAAAATTAACATCATTAAAAAGAAAAATGCATTTTCGTTCTCACAAGGTGAATTGTACTTAATCCGGATATTATTAAATATTTTTAATTATTAAAAAAAAAAACAAATTTTCAAGTTTGATTTTGTTAAGTTGAAATTTTTATTTGGTTCAATGGGAAATTATTTACTAAGTGGATAAATCTAGAATACGACAACGTTTTGAATATATGCAGATACGAATTCCACAGAAGCGCTTGAATGTGGGTTTTTTGAGTAAATCATCAGACAATTCAGTAAAAGTCCTTGTCACCCCCTACGTGAACATGAATATAAATCATTTGTTTTGGTTTTCGGTATGAAAAAGGTCATGGAAATTTCAATCCAAAAATAAATAATTATACTCACTTGTGAATATTGGAATCATTATTTTTCCTTTATTCATTTCCAGTTCCTTAACTATTATTATTGTTATTATTAATGTTTGTATGAATAATTTCTTTGGTATAGTTTATATTTTTGCCAGCTTCTATGAATTCTCTATGAACAATTTGAGCATTGAACATTCATTAAAATATGAATTAGCACAAGTACGTAAGAGTGTTCGTTTTTTAACTAGAAAAAGTGAGGGGAAGGTTGTATGCGCTCAAGTTATAAAGTGAATTAGTTTTTCTATGGAAAATGATCAAAAACTCATCTACTATTTGTACTTGTAAAGAAGAGTCAACAAATTTGCGGTTAGGAAAGTGAAGTTTGAATTTCACATATTTGAAATTAATATTTTGATCAACAAGCTTTTATTTTATTGTATTGCCATTAAGCACGAAATGTAAAATTATTCAAATGTCAGTCATGAGACTTTCTGTAAAATTTGATCCTTTTGCGGTAATTGTTGATGACTTTTTTGCACATTTCCGGCTGCAATTCGGCCATTACTAGGGAGGTGCTGTTTTTAAGTGCTGTCAAGTTTGAGGATTGTTCGTGTAAATATGATATTTTGTGTTCAACAGTGTCAAATTGCACGATCTGGGACGTGAATAGAAATTATCAAATCTTGAAATTACGTGGTCTGAGATTTTTGTGTCCAATAAAGCAAAAATTTGTCCTGTCTGTGGTTTAAGGTGCCGTTTCATTGAATGTGTATAATTTAATATTGTTTAGATTAATATCTTCAGGTCAGAGATAGTCGGTTTTCATACGGCCATAGCGCTCAAAACTGTTTCGGTAATTGTTTCACCTTCTTCATTTTCAAAGAAATACGGGGGGTCAATGGCTGCAAAGAAATTTCTCTTGTGGGTTTCCAAAACCCTACACATAAGGCAATTTTGATAATTAACGTATCCACAGAGCGAACAATGGGCATAATCGCTAAAGAAAATAATCTCAACTTAAAGAAAGTTTTTCTAATTTTAAATTAGATTAAATCATCTACAATATATTAGGGTAACCCAGAATTAATGTCGTATTATATCAATAAAACGCAAAGCGTAAAACTTTTTATTTAAAAATCGTTTCAACAACTCGAAATACACGACACCCTTCGAATCATACCATACACACAACAAATGTTTTTTTTTGGTGAAGTCCGGGTTATGGAGTTGGAATTGCCGTCTGTCCAGACCACTGTTTCTTCTTTTTTATGTTGGCGTAACATTTCTCATCTCCAGTGATTATTTCGTGAAGAAATGGGTGATTCCATTCCGACAAAGCGTGCGAAAAAAATTTGCTGAGTAAAAATTCATTCAGTTCATTTTTTTCAGTAAAAATATTTCCAGTAAAAATTTGTTTTCTGTACGCCAACTATACAATAAAAAGAAGAAACTTTGAATTTGGCCCCTAAAAATTTGCTGAGTAAAAATTCATTCAGTTCATATTTTTCAGTAAAAATATTTCCAGTAAAAATTTGTTCAGTAAAACATTTTTTAGGAAATATTCCTTCAGTAAAATAATTTTAAGTGAAACATTTTCAGTAAAAACTTTTTGAGTAAAAATTTTGTCTGTAAACATTTGTTCGTACAGAACCGATTTCTCATCTCCAGTGATTAATTCGTGAAGAAATGGGTGATTCCGTTCCAAGCGAAACCCAAACACTCTGCCTTTGGAATTTCCGATTTTTAAAGATTACTTTGAGTACTGGACCAGGACACACCGACCTTTTTCGATAATTCGCCAATAGTCATTGTTGGATTTGCTTCAATTTGAGCTTTTAGGGCTTCATCGTCTTCTTGACTATGCCGTCCTCTTCCGGGCTCGTCTTCCAAATCAATGTTTCCAGTTTTAAATTTTTTAAACCAACGTTGACATTTCCTGACATCCAATATGTCACCATAAATATCACAAATATTTCTCGTGGCTTCACTGGTTTTTTTTCATATGGAACTGAAATAGCATGCAACTCCGTAAATGTTGCTCCGGCGGACACTTTTCTGCCATTATCGTTAAGCTTGAGAAACAATTTTTTTTATCAACATAAAACGATCTTCGAATAGTATGCTACGAGGGTCGTTCAATAAGTCCTTAAAAAAAGACTGAAAAAACTGTTTTTTAAAAAAAAAAATTTTATTTTTCAACATAATCGCCTTTTAGATCTATACACTTTTCCAACCGTTTTTCCAAAATTGTTATCCCGTCCAAAAAATAGGATTTCGGAAGTTCTGCAAAATACTCATCCGTTTGAGCAATGACGTCCTCTTTGGAAGTGAACCGTCGTCCGCCAAGCCATTTCTTCAGATTGGGGAAAAGAAAATAGTCACTCAGGGCCAAATCTGGTGAATAAGCGGGATGCTGCAACAATTCCATTCTCAATTCCACAATTTTGGCCATGGAAATAGCGCAGGTGTGCACACGCGCATTGTCCTGATGCAAGAGGATTTTTTTTTTCTTCAGATGGGGGCGTTTCTCTTTGATTTCCTCGCTCAACCGTTGCAATAACGACGCGTAATATGTTACGCTCCTGTTATTGTTTTTCCTTTTTCCAAGTAGTCGATAAAAATGATTGCCCTGCGAATCCCAAAAGACCGTGGCCATCACCTTGCCGGCCGATGGCACAGTTTTTGCCTTCTTCGGAGCCCGTTCACCCTTGAAAATCCACTGTGATGACTGTCTCTTCGTTTCTGGAGTGTAGTAGTGTATCCAGGTTTCGTCCACAGTGACATATCGACTAAGGAATTCGGCAGCATTGCGATGAAGAGTGCCAACATAGCCTCAGAGTCCACTACACAATTGCGCTTATTCTCCTCTGAGGGCAAACGCGGCACCCATCTTGCCAAAAAAATTTTCACAGACAATTTTTCATGCAAAATTGAAGCGACTGTACCTTGTGATATGCCCGTGGCCTCAACTAATTCGCGCACTTTAATTCACCGATCGTTCAAAATCAGATCGTGGATTTTGTCGATGATTTCAGGAGTAGACATCTCAACTGGGCGTCCTGAAAGATGTTCATCTTTTGTGGATGAACGGCCACGTTTAAATTCATTCACCCAATTGTAAACCGTCGCAAACACAGGTGCAGATGTGCCATGAACTGCATCCAACTCGGCTTTGATTTCTTTCGGGCTTAAGCCTTTTAAATGGAGATGTTTGATGACAGCCCTAAACTCGCTTTTTCCATTATTATGCACAAATAAATGTCGTCAACTTTAATCGACGATAGAAATTGACCTATGCTATGGATCGAGCTGAAGGACAGCTTTCCTGTCGATAATGCTACTTACAAAAAAAAATCTTTACCGACACTACGAGCGCAATTTCCCGGATTTTCTAAGGACTTATTGAATAACCCTCAGTGGAGAGGACTGTTTAAAATTGCATTTGCAAAATACGACATTAATTCTGGGTTTCCCTAATAAAATGACCGACAAACCTTAAACTATGCAAATACCACCTTGGATGACATATGCCAAGTGACAGGGTTGTACTTCCAAACTGCAAATTGGATAACCCTTTTTAAGTTGTAAATTTATGATGTCAATAGTTTGGAGGAATGCGTACATGAATTCGGGATCAATATTATGGGAAGCTGCACGAAAAAGGTGCAGGAACCACATTGTCTGTATCGGTTTTATGTGCAAAAATATTCAATAATTTGTTTACGGAACCGAATATTCATCGTTTTTACCATCGTTCGAATACTCTTTACGGTGTTATTACGGACTTTCTGGGGTCGTTTCCGTGGTCAGTTTGTTGTCTATGACCGACCATCAATCCAATCAGTCTGTCTATAAACGCAACACCGTCAAGTGCATTTCGAAATTCGCTTCCTTCCTTCTTTGTCAAGTGTCGTGCATTAGTGGGCACTCTCTCTCCAATTATTCATATTAAATTTTATTTATTTATCGACGACGTCAAGGGTCCATTAAAAATATATTTATATAGAGATAGAGAGATAGAAATAATGAAAAAATAAAATTCAATTCAATTGCAGCCAATTCGATTCAATTTAATTTTGTTCAATTGAATTCAAATCAATATCGTACAGACAGGCATGTACGGCTAAGACCTCGGAGCACGGTTTAAATTCATTGTTAGTAGTCAGTCGTCATCGGTATTGGGTCATTTATGATAGTATACGAGGTGGATAGACTCTAGAGTCGCAAATAACTGAACGGGCAACTTTTCCACTACTAATCTCTGTTATGCCCTGCGGATTAATTTTTTTATTCCGGTGTATTTTTTTCGTTTTGGGAGGGTGCTTTCGGAGAGTTCTGCCAATCTGGTAGATTTTATGTATTTTCATTTTTGCTCGTTTCAAATTTTACGTTAAGATCTTTTCACGAGTGCGTACCTTGTAAAGTCCAAAAAGTCCATTTCATGTCCAGTCACCCAAGTCGCCACTATAGTCAGAGAACGTCGGAGGTTATTTTTTTTGTCTTCGCGCATGCTTTCCAAAAGTTTTAGTGAACCACAAAAAAAAATCAAATTAAGCCAAGGACGCTTATTTCATAAGTCATTGCTCGGCTCTGTTTATGCAAAATATTTATTATAATTATTATTGAATAATATTGAATAAATAGGATTTATTATTATTACTATTATTGCTACTACGATTAGTAAATATATAGTTTATGATTATTGCTGTGCATATTTAAAATGGAATTAATTGATTGCTACTCAATTTACAAAAAAAAAAAAAACAGGAAGAAAAACACAAGCACCCACCATCATTTACGCATATCCGGTTCAATATATTTTATTTACTTTACATTGAAGGTACCACATTGGCAATAAGATATTGTCAGTAGCATGGAAGCAGGGGCTGAATGATATAACAGATAAATTTAACTCATTTATATTCAAGTGAGACACTGTGCTTTGAATTTTACGAGTATGATCGGAAAATATTTGTAAGGACACTGAACGCTTTACGATAAGTTCTAAAGGTCTTTGGAAAAATGCCTAGAATAGCTGAATTTTTTAAAAACAATAAAAAAAAATTTTAAAAACAAAATAAAAAGTTGAATAACAAAACTTCCTTAACATTTGCAAAAGTAATATTTTAAGAGGTTAAGAATTGCAACAAGTAATCTGCAGAGGATATTTTTCAGGAAATTTTTTTCAGTAAAAAAAATTGATTCAGTAAAAAACTTTTTCTGTAAAAATACTTTCATCTTTTCTTTTTTCGGTGAACATATTTTCAATAAAACATTCTTAAGCAAAATCTTTTTTAGTTTAAAACTATATCAGAAAAGATATTTTCAATACAAATTTTACTATTAAACATTTGTTCAGCAAAAATTCTTTTAGTAAAAAAAAAGTTTTGAGTAAATATTGTACTTTTCCGGTAAAAACTTTTTCACTAAACATTTTTTCAGTAAATATTTGCCCAATAAAAACTTTGTCACTGTAAAAATTTTTGGTAAACACTTTTTCAATAAAACATTTTTTAGCAAAATATTTTTCAGTAAAGACTTCAGAAAAGAAATATTTCCAATAAGAATTTGGCCCGTCAAAATTTGCTAAGTATAAATTCATTCAGTTCATATTTTTCAGTAAAAATATTTCCAGTAAAAATTTGTTCAGTAAAACATTTTTTAGGAAATATTCCTTCAGTAAAATAATTTTAAGTAAAACACATTCATCAATTAACAGAATTTTTTCTATAAAAATTTGCTCAATAAGACTTGGTTCAGTAACAGCTTCTTTAGTGAAAATTTTTCAGCAAAAACATTTTCAGTAAAAACTTTTTGAGTAAAAATTTTGTCTGTAAACATTTGTTCAGTAAAAATTTGTCTTCTATAAAAATTTTGTCAATAAGAATTGGTGCAGTAACAGCTTCTTTAGTAAACATTTTTTAGTAAAAACATATTCAGTTAAAACTTTTGCAACAAAATTTTGTCCGTAAAAATCTGGTCAGTAAAAATTTGTACAATTAAAATCTTTTTCAGTGAAAACCTTTTCAGTCGACATTTTCCGCATACATTTTTTAATAAATTATTTAATTTGTTCATGAAAAATTGCTCATACCATGTATGGAGGGTTGCTTCTCCAATCCAACCATAGTAGGTATATTTGCTAAGAACCAGAAATCTCTTTATTTGACTGTTCTCAGTTCAGTTGGCTGAAAGCAGACATGGGAGGATTCCCTTAAGCCCGCTTCAGACAACGATATTTTTCCTGCTTGTTTTCTTGCTTGCGAACGTGCTCGCTATGATGCTGGCTGCGATGCTAGAAATGTACGTTACTACTTTCGAAACAAGACTCGAATGAGAAATTAATTATCTTGTCACGTGGGCGACATGATCAAATGATACATGTACGTTTGTGTCATTTGTTCATCAAAACCAGTCAGAAATGCAAGTTTAAAAAAAAACATCGTGTGAAGCGAACATGAAAAATATCGATAATTGACTGTTCTTGCATCCACAGTCAAGGACATACAGTATTGATTCTACAATAGTAAACATAACTGATATGAATTTCCAGGAATTATGTAATATTTTGTTTAATTTACTAATCGCTGATTAGTTTTAGTATGTAACTAAAGATCGTAAATTAGAAAGTGCATCATTTGGTTTGATTTCGAATATGTTCATTTGAAATTTTTATAAATAGGAAAGATGGAAAAATTAATAATTTCATTAACTAATCAGACTCGTCGTATTCAAATATGCCCAATACTGTATTGTCTACTGGCTCGAATATCAAGTGACTCTGTCAGTGGATGGAGACTGTTAATGATTTTTCGAATAAGTTTTAAGTGGCCACTACACAATTCACTTGCAAGTACAAGTACTTATCTTATGAGAGAGTTAGTAGTCAGTATATAGCGGTTAGTATCGGTAGCAGTGGGCAGCGGTAACAATAGCTCGTATAATAGTAGCGACTACGAGTACTATGTGGAAGGCAGCAATAAAATGTAATCAGCAGTTCACAATAAGGTTTTCTTCCGAAAGAAAATTACGCTTGACTTTGACCCAGTTTTAGTGGTGACTTTAAACTTGTTTCTCTGAATCGCATCAGATACATACGATGTTCAATGAATGTACACTGCAATAAGTACACATATTTGTGCAGTCTTACATCAAAATGCACTTCATCAAAATGGATATGTGTCATATGTAACATACGAATATGTTAATATCTGTCAGCAATCAATAATGCATTCAACATTCTTATTGCACATACCAAATTTTTTTTTTTATAAACTTGTAAGTTAGTAATTGATCAAAAACATTCTTCATATTTATACTATAATTAATACTGAAAAGAAAAAAGAAAAAAAATTATACATATTTTCATTAAAAAAAAAAGATGTTTAAAGAAATTTAAAATGTGAATTATTATAGTCGGGATTCACACCAATAATAAATGCTACTTAAAATTGTCAAGAGCATGAGTACTTGTATTGGTATATGAGCTTAAAAAAAATGTGGGAAAAGAAGTATGAGAGAGTAACATATAAAAGGGTAATGGTAGGAACACAAAGCCGACTGAAAATGTTAATGGAACTACAAATGCTGTCAAAAATTAACGAATTACGTCTAAATTAACCAATTAAATACAATTACAATAAAATTGATTATTTATAAATGTTGTTTTATTGAATTTGTTAATACGAGGTCTGTTCAAAAAGTATCTCGAATTTTGATTTTCCGCGGGTAACATAAATTCGATTTTATGTTGGTACTCATGTCTCTCACTTATGCCGACAAGTTCGGCCATTTGCAATGTTCAGTTAATTTTTGACAGCTGCTTTGCTTGCACGTGTTTTGGTTCGTCTTTGATTTTTGCCCATTTTCGACCAAAAACAGCATCGCATTAACATTGCTAAGGAGCTATTGGACTCTGTCCGCGGCAACCCAAATTTGATCCAGAGGATCATAGCTGGTGACGGCTTATAGTTATGACGTGGAAACCTAAGCTCAATCATCCCAATGGAACCTGCCGCACGAGCCAAGACCGAAAAAAGCGCCAAGTTCGGTCGAATGTGAAGGTTTTGCTTACAGTTTTCTTCGATTGCAGGGGCGTGGTGCATCATGAGTTCGTGCCACAAAGTAGAACGGTCAATAAGGAATATTACCTGCAAGCTATGCGTAAGAATTGCGCGAAACAATCCGCCAGAAACTCCCGGATTTGAGGAAGAACAAAAATTGGCTTTGGCACCACTATAATACCACTGCTCACGAATCGTTGCTTGTGCACGAATTTTTGGCCAAAAACAACACACTAATAATTCCGCAGCCACCGTATTCCCCAGATCTGGCCCCCTGTGACTTTTTCTTGTTCCCGAAACAGATTCTTTGACTCATTTTTTGGAATGGGCAAAAATCGAATGCGTTTTCGGTTTACCCAATGGGCTCAAGATCAATTGGCCGAAGATGAGCATTTTTACCGAAAAATCATCTTTCGGATGAGACCCATTTCCACCACGGTGGGTATGTTAACAAACAAAATTGTCGCATCTGGGGCTCAGAAAATCCATACGTCACCATGAAAAAGCCGATGCATCCACAACTAGTCACGGTTTGGTGCGGATTTTGGAATGGAGGCATCATTGGCCCGTTTTTCTTCGAAAACGATGAAGGAGCCGCCGTACGGTCAATGGTGAGCGCTATCGTGGAATGCTCAACGAATTTTTGTTTCCAAAAGTTGGAAAAAATGGCGTGAACGACATTTGGTTTCAACAGGACGGGGCCACTTGCCACACAGCCAACGTAACTATCCAACTTTTGGGCACTGCTTTCGAAAACCGAATAATCAGCCGAAATTCTGATGTCAATTGGCCGCCTCGGAGCTGTGATTTGAGCCTGTTGGATTATTTTCTGTGGGTAGCCGTTAAGGATAAATGTTATGCAAGCCGTTCAGAGACAATTGAGGCCTTGAAGCACGAAATCAAAGTTGCCATTGAAGAGATATAGACCCAGACAATCGAAAATATACTGAAAAATTGGGTCGAGCGAATGGGGTATTGTAAGGCCAGCTGTGGCAGTTATTTAAATGATGTTGTGTTTCATTCTTAAATTTCAAGGTTCAATCTTTCTAATAAAACCAGAAATTTAAAAAAAAAATACACTAGTTTTTTTAAATTTACTTTTTAAAATGCGACTTTTAAATGGTCCACCCTGTAGAATGATACTACGAGTATCTCTTAAATTGGAAAAATCTGCTAACTATGACTATCTACGCCCCCTTGCCCCTCACAAGACTATTAACAATTTAATGATTATTTCTTATGCTTGTTATTAAAAATACAGCCAAGAAATCAAGAAAATGTGAATATTGCATTATGGTAGGCATTTTAAATTAATCGAAACCCTTAAGTTGAATGTCAAAAAGAAAAGGGAAAAAGAACACAACAAAGTGACGTAAAGTGTCCCCCATTAAGTTATCTACAGCTACTTATTATGTACATAACATACGTGTATGTACCATGAGTATTTTTGTTTTCTATCGCGTCGTCGTCTCTTTCACTCATATTCGTTCTTTTACTTTTTGAAATTCTATTCCTCCATGTTGTTGTTTTTTTCCGCCTTTATTTTGTATGATATGAACTCGTACTCGTCCGTACACATTTATATGCCTAACAAGGAGTACATGTGATTATCATTGATTTGGGCTGACATATATTGTTAAATAACTTAAATGTACAAATCAACATGTATACAATATATACATACTTATATAAAGAAGCAAAATTGCTAAAAAAAATCGACCATTTATACTATATGTACGTACGTACGAGTATAATGTTGCCTGTGAATAAATATCGTTCTATCGTTGGTTTCGATTTGCATAATATCGGCAAACTGATTCCAACGGATTTGAATTTAGAATTTGAATCCGTACATGTTTATTTTGACGTATTTCATTAGTTTTTTTTGTTCATATTTGTTTATTCGATTTAATTTCATTTTTCGTTTATTTTCATTTATTTTATTTGTTCCTCCTTTAAATTGAGTATAAATATATAAATGCGAAATTTTAATATAAATAAATAATACGAAAATAAAATGGCTAAAAGTTAAATTGCTACTAACAGGATTTTATTAAAATAAGCTTGACAGAAAGTGGAGATAGATAGGGTTAAAATTGGATAATAGACGGAGAAAGATATTTGTGCTTATTTTATAATATGGTTGTTGCATGATCTGCAACCAATAACATGTCAAATTATTTTTACAAATAAATTCTTCTGATTAAATAGTATACGTGTACATGCGCGCAGATTTATGCAATTTTGTACAAATTTAGTATTTGTGATTATATAAAAAATGTGCACACTTTAAGAATCTATTTATATGTACATACACGTATGTATATGAAAAGTATTGATTAAATTCCATTATATGGTAAAAAATATTAAGAAATTTTCAACTTTTAACAAAGATGATTAAACAAAATTAGTGGAATAAGAGTAAAAATTAATTTTTTTTTACAGTAAAATACAATATTATTTAATTTTTGCTGTGGGTTTAGATGAAATTTTTTGCTTTTATTCCATTTTTTGGATCTTTTGATATTATGCGTGAAATATAATATCATATATCAGGTGTATAAGCTTAAATCCGATGTTTTTTAGTCAAAAAAATACATGTTTTTTTTTCATAGAAAGCAAAAACAAATTTATTCAGAGTACTTGCCCTCGCTAGCTACACATTTTTCCTATCTCTCGGGCAATTTGTGGATACCACGCCAAAAAAATTCCTTCTCTTTCGAGGCAAACCACTCATCAAGCCATTTTCGTACGTCTTCGTAACAATCGTCTTCAAGTAGGTTCGGACCATTTTTGACGTATGCGATGGTGCGTTGTCGTGGAGGAAAATCAGCTTGTCATGTCTTTGTTGATAATCCGTCGTTTTTTCACGAAGAGCACGGTGCAATTTGATCAGTTGTTGGTTTTAGCGGTGGGCATTGACAGTTTCATCAGGTTTCAACATCTCATAGTAGACGATACCCTGCTGATCCCACCAAACGAACAGCATCGTCTTCCGTTCGAAGCGATTTGGTCTTGGGGAAGATGTTGATGGTTGTCCGGGATCAACCCACGATTTTATCCCCTGTCACAATCCGACGCAGGAACCACTTTCTATTTTGTCTGGCGAGCAAATTTCGCATGTGTTTTGGCGTCGCTCCATCTACCTATCGTTCAATTCATGCGGCACCCATTTTCCGATCTTTTCAATCTTCCTCATGGCACGCAGACGCATGGAAATGGCTGGTTGAGTAACACCCAATTGCTCTGCGAGCATTTTTTACGATTGGGTATCGGCTTCGTCCAAAAGAGCCCGCAATTGATGGTCCTTAACCTTCCTGGGCCGATTTTCACGCTTCTTGTCCCACAACTCAAAATTGTCGTCTTTGTTTTGACGAAGCCAATCTCGGCACGTTGTTTCTGATAAAGCATTGTCACCATAGGCCTTCATAAGCATTCGATGCGATTCGGCAGCCGATTTCTTCAAATTGAAGCAGAAAAGCAGAGCTTCCCGCATATGGTCTTTTTCTGGCACAAAACTAGACATGATTATCAAAGGAAAAATGTATGTTGTTGTACGAAATTGCTGAAAATGTGGACTGATTAATGTTGACAGATGTCAAACTCATAAAAAAAGTATGGTGTGCCCATGGTAGCTTAATATGCTTACTCACGCCATCTATGACCAAACAGCGGATTTAAGCTTATACACCGGTAAATGGCTGAGAAGTTGACTTTGACAACATCTGGTTCCAACAAGACGGGGCTACGTGCCACACAGCACATGCAACAACCGAATTATTGCAAGAAAAGTTTGGAGATTCGATTATTTCAAGAAATTATGACATTGAATGGCCTCCAAGAAGTTGCGATTTAACATCATTGGACAATTTCTTGTGGGGTTATTTGAAGTCATTGGTCTTTAGCAATAAACCAGACTCTTTTCAAGCTTTAGAAGTCAATATTGAACGTGCTATTCATGACATACGACTTGATTTAGTGGAACAAGTGCTCGAAAATTGGGTTCATCGAATTCGTTTCTGCAAAAGAAGTCGTAAAACCTTATACAAGTGGGTTCACCTAACTGGGATCTTTTCATTGAATATTCTCTTTTTTTTGTGAAGAAATTTCCGTTAGGACTTACAACAAACTAAAAACGGTCTATTCCAAAACTATTCATTCGTATCATTTTTCACAATTATTTTAAGGAATAGTTTTACTCAAATTTGTGTTTAGTAACTCAAAAAATAATGAACTTAAACTTTAATATTTAATAATTTTTTTGTAAGTTTAGTTAAAATGGATGGTTTGTCTATGGTAGCAAAATGATTGATGAAAATTAAAACTCTCATGTCCATAATGAGACACATTTGATAATAACCAAAAAAAAACGAATAATAATGAAAAAAAATACTAGGAATTTTTAAGTAATAAATGAAATTATCAACTTGCTTATAGTTTTGTATTATTAAAAATTAGCTCTCATATCATCTCAATATTTTCTCAGAAAATTTTTTGCAAGTCATTTCATATAAGAATTATAATAAAAAGTAAAGTTTTAGTCTCAAAGCATTTGATGACGACAACTTAAGGGATATTTCGCATGCAAATTTTTCAAGAAATTATATTTAAAAAATATAGTACATAAATAATAGGCTAGAATATCCGGTATATTTAAGTGAAATTCTCGCCATTCCGAGTGTAAGTTGTCTGTTGATTAAACTGAAAACTAATAATTTAAAAAATTTAACAAAGTATCTAAAAAAGTTTGCCTGATAATTTTGTCTACAAGAACTGTTAAAGTTCGCCGATTCAAATGCGAAATTGAAATTATTTGCAGCCGTTATTAAATTTGTTCGGGATATTTTTAAAGAGTATTTTTTTTCCTTTACTATTCTTAACATAAATGGAGCTGTTGACGGAACAAATATATATCATCACGCGATTTAATTAAACGCCTAGAAAAAATTGTAAAATCGCGTGATGAATATTTAAATTTTGACTGACAAGTGACAAAACGTTTCATTGAATGTGCGAAAAATTATCAAATGGAATGTATATAATTTGCGATATTTTTTCTTAACAATATTATTGATAATTATAATAAAATGAGTATTTCTTTTTTAAAATAAAGAGTTATCCCCAAGTTGTGGATCGGAAAGAAAAGTTTAAAATAAAATAATAAAACTTTTATTTCATAGTATTGCTTAGATCTTGTCATTATGCATAAAAAGTGTCTGTGTAAATATGATCTTTTAAATTAGCTTCAAAATTTATTAGGTTGTAGGATATACGGTGCCGTTTTGTTGAAACAACAAATGCTCCAGATTAAAATCTTTAATTTCAGGCCAAAAAAAATCGATAACAATCTCTTCTTATTAGACTTATAAAGGCCAATAATACCTTCAGGCTAAAATGCACACTAAACAGTAACTTTTCGTGAAAATTTTTTATTTTTATATATTCAAGAATTAATTTGTAAAAAATTAATTCTTGAATATATAAAAAATAAAAAATTTTTTATTTATTAATTATATAATTAATTGTAAATATTAATTATATAATTAATAAATATTGAATATTAGAAATGAGAACAAATGTAACGATTTTTACTACTTAACGTTCACATTTTCAAATATTAGAATTTAAAGTACAGGTAACCCTCTTATAGTACGGTAGATATATTCCTAGAAAAGGACGTGTCTTGTGAAATTGTGTTATAGAAGACTAGAAGCCAATAGAAAATGAGGGGATGCGTTGCAGAAAACTTCTTAAAACCTTTTTTTTTAAAATCAACAATTTCTATTAAAAAATCTAAGAACATATTGAATAAATAAAAAACATATATTAACAAAAAAAAAAAGTTCTCTGCTCATTTAACTTAAAATGCTCTTAATAAATTTATTCCTCATTACAACTCAACACAATTAAGCGAGATCTTTTTTTCGGTCGAACGATATCGTTACTTTCTGAACACCTTTTTTCGCTAGGTTTTTTTCCATCTTCTAAAACATCACCCCCCCCCCCCACCACTTTGAAAAATATGTAATTTAATCTTTTTGCTGAATCTTATAAGATATATGGAAATGGGCAATTTCGTAGCTCCCGTTCGAATTTTGGGCTGTTTTCGGTGCAAGGATCTTCAGTAAAGAAAAATGTTTCGAGCGTTTTGGCTAAGATTAATCCTTTCTGTAAATTTTTGTAAGGTAAACGTGTTAGCTTCACAATTTTCACCAAAGCTGTTGTCTTCAGAATCAATATGGTCTTCGGAATCGATATAATCCTTTCTGTAACTTTTGTAAGGTAAACGTGTTAGCTTCACAATTTTCACCAGAGCTGTTGTCTTCGGAATCGATATAATCCTTTCTGTAACTTTTATAAGGTAAACGTGTTAGCTTCACAATTTTGACCAGAGCTGTTGTCTTCGGAATCGATATAATCCTTTCTGTAACTTTTATAAGGTAAACGTGTTAGCTTCACAATTTTGACCAAAGCTGTTGTCTTCAGAATCAATATGGTCTTCGGAATCGATATAATCCTTTCTGTAACTTTTGTAAGGTAAACGTGTTAGCTTCACAATTTTCAACAGAGCTATTGTCTTCAGAATTGATATGATATTCAAATCGATAAAATCCTTTCTGTAACTTTTGTAAGGTAACACAATTTTCACCAATCCTACTTTTGTCAAACGCATCTCGGTATAAGATAACTTCCCCGAATTTTACTAATTGGAATAAATACAGTTATATATTGATGACTACGGCAGAATTAGTAAATGGATTTTATCGTCGAATTGAACTAAACATAAAATACAAATAATAAACTGATCAGATGATATTTCTTTACTCATTGTAATTGTGTTCAATGTTTGAATAGAACGAAACATAGATTATACAATAGAAGAACTGGATAGGCTTCTACACAAAAAATCTGTCCTAATTGTTTCGAGAATATATTCCTAAGAATGCACACACTTGCAAAATAACCTATCACGAAATACTTAATATTCTGAAATAAAAACTTCCTATTTACTGTCGCGAAGAATAAAATATATTGTAATAAAACCATATTTAAACTTTCAATTCTCTATAAGTAAAGATATGTAAACAAAAGTATGCTACCATTTCATAGAGAATGGCATATTTTAAAACTCTTCGAAAGTCTACAAAATTGAGGCGCTTGATATTTGATTGATATTTACGAAATAAATAATAAACCTCAAAAATAATTTTTTTTTTTTATTTTTATTTGACAGGTTTTTCATTTCTATGTTACACATAGACATGAGAACACAGTCACTCCTATGGAGCATATAGCGGCACTAGAGACTCTGTGAACTCTCTCCATCTGCTTCTGTCCTGAGCCAGCCCTTTTACTTCCGACCATGATTTGCCAGTTTGTTGGTGTTCGCGCTCGACTGATCTTCTCCAAGTGGTCCTTGGACGTCCTCTGCTGCGATTGCCCTGTGGGTTCCAATCTAGTGCCATCCTTGCTATGTCCGTAGGTGGTTTTCGCAAGGTGTGGCCAATCCAACTCCATTTCCTGCGTTTGATGTTATCTAGCAGGGGTATTTGCTTCGTGAGAAGAAGCAGCTCATCGTTCGTTATCCAGTTCGGCCAGAAGATCTTGCTTATACGCCTCAAGCATCTGTTTACAAATGTTTGAGGCTTACGAGTCGTGCTGTCGGTTACTTTCCATGTTTCGCAGCCGTACAGCAGGACTGGCTTGACGTTTGAGTTGAATATTCGAAGTTTGAGTGCTATGGAGAGATGATTGGAACGCCACACGTTCCCAAGTGAGGTGTACGCTTGTCGCGCCTTGTTGATGCGCGTTTGGATGTCTATATCAGTTCCACCATCCTTGCTGAGCATGCTGCCAAGGTAACAGAACTTTTCGACATCTTCAACTTGGGTACCGTGTAGCATCAAGGGTCTCTCGCAGGTGGCGCCAATACGCATCAATTTGGTCTTCTTGATGTTTCAAATATAATTGCATTTAATATAATACCAAAAATTTGGAAAAAAATGTTACCTTCTGTCGTGAATATTTATTATGCCTTTGGAATTCAATAGATTTCTATTACGAAAACTAGATGTCAGTGGGTGTCATGTCTACATACAAAAATCTACACAAAAGTATGCAAGCATTACGGTTTCTCGCCGCTTTTGAGATAATTTGAACAGAAAATTACGTTTTTTTGTGTTTTTCCAAAAATTATTTATATATTTATTATTTATTATTTTGTCCCCTTCAAAGTAATCCCCACCAGATATAATACACTTGTGCCAACATTTTTTCCAATCCTCGCAGCACTTCAAAAAATCATTTTTTGTGATCTTGTTCAGCTCCTCTTTCGGTGCTGTCTTTATCTCCTCAATCGTAGTGTAGAGTCGTCCTTTCATGGGGCTCTTAAGTTTCGGGAACAAGAAAAAGTCACAGGGTGGCAGAAAAAAGTCACAGGGGAATACGATGGCTGCAGCATTATTAGTGTGTTGTTTTTGGCAAAAAATTCGCGCAGAAGCAACGATGCGCGAGCAGGTGCGTTATCATGGTGCAAAAGCCAATATTTGTTCTTCCACAAATCCGGGCGTTTCTGGCGGATTGCTTTGCGCAACTTGCGCATAACTTGCAGGTTATATTCCTTATTGACCGTTCTACCCTGTGGCAAGAACTCATGATACACCATGCCCCAGCTATCGAAGAAAACTGTCACCAAAACCTTCACATTCTACCGAACTTTGCGTGCTTTTTTCGGCCCTCTGAGAACATTTTGTACCACCGATAAACGTTGCTTCGGTTCAAGGAAGCTTCACCATATGCCACAGTCAACATTCGGAGTGCGTCCGCGCAATTAATTTTGTTTTTCACACAAAATTTGATACAGATTCTTCGATCCATTTTTTGGAATGGACAAAAATCGAAGACGAGCCAAAATACGTGCAAGCAAACCAGCTGTCAAAAATTAACTGAACATTCAAAATGGCCGAACTTGTCGGCATAAGTGAGAGACATGAGTACCAACATAGCGCCACAAAAAAATCGGAAATCGAATATATGTAACCCGCGGAAATTCAAAATTCGTGATATTTTTTCGTATACGAAAATCAGACGTACAGTCCTATCCAAATATTCTTTAATCTAAGGAAAGAAAGCGTTAATTTTTTACAGCAGTTTGAGTTGTCATTTTTACGTGTTGTCGGAATTGAGTTGTAACCTTTGACGTGTCGCAGATTGTATTATAGAAGGAGTTTCGCAATTTTCTTATCTTGTTAGAGTGAAACCGTGTTGTAGGAGGGTCACCTGGATTTAGTTTTTTGATGCTCTCGTTTTCTCATTTTCGTAGTGCGTATCCTTTGCGTCGTCGCGCACATCTATATAGTGGTTTATATTACCCTCCCCTTTCCTCCCTCGAGAGCAGCGCAGCTAACGCTGAGTTCCATCATGAACTTGCCTTTTTGGGCCCCTTGTAGATTTTAAGAAGCCCGATGATAACGAGGCCGACTTTGTCACCGGAACCGGTAGCGGATCCCACTGCGTTGTAACGGAATTGGACACCGCTCCTTCTTATACAAAATCGACTATAGCCTCTCCATGGTCTACTTTACGGTCGCTCTCAAAGTCTTTTAACCGAGGCCACTTTAACAAATACAACTGAGTAGGTGCTCATGGTTTTTATGTACAAAAACCCCACGCTTGTGATCACGAAACTTCGAGCGAGATCTCCTCATTGCTGGTGAACTCGTTCAGAATGCTCGTTAATACAATAAGTGCCTTATACAAAATTCAGCCACCGAAGATTAGATGTCTTCTTTGAAATTGGTTCAAAATCCTAGGAGAACTGTCTGAAGCAACTCAACCCAGTTAGGTGTGTTGTGTGACACATTAGAGAGACATCAAGATCGATACCCGCGATTGGAAAGCAACCTTGAATCAAAAATATGATGTAAAAATAATGAAATTTTCTATCATTACATGACTCACATCTTGTTATACAAATATTATTATATGTTTGGTAATATAAATCCACTAAAGCGTTTTTAATAATTTCCTCATTATCCATGTTGCAGTTAAGATGGAAAAAATGACATTGAAAAAGAATGTGTGTAATATGCAATTGTGTTGTTGGTCTAAAATAAGGCAAAGACAGATTGTGTATGGAGAGGATGGTGTACGTATATGGTAAGCGGTTTGGATTGAAGGAGGATCAAATCAGAGGTTTATTATTGTCATAAACTAACTACCACTATTATTAATAATACTACTTGTCTTGTAATCGGCTTCATTGTTGACAAGATACTCGAACGTATTACATAATCATGTCATGTTGAAGTCGAAAATATTTGTTTCCCAGTTAATTGTCTTCTTCATGTCGAAATTGACAGTCACCCAAACGAAACAAACGACCTCATGCATATTTAATGAATCTAGATAGGAAAACGTAAAAAGAAAGATACCATGAAAATGGAAAAGCGACAAAAATTTACAAATTAGTGTCGAAGAACGAGAAAAATAAACGAAAAGAAAATATATCAAAGATACTATTTCGGTATGACTCCTTCGAGTCGCGACAAAATGTCACACTATTCAAAGGAATACACCCTTTCACATGCGACCGACGCTCGTTGTTCCTTCTTCCTTAATAGTGTCATTCGTATTCTTAATGATTTTCACAGTAAATTAATAAGAAAATCAAATGGAAATGGAATATAAAAATAACAGCAATTATTTAGTAGAAAAATAAACAATCGAGGGAGGAAAAAAAATACGTTAGAAGGCGTTAGACTGTTATGGAAGCGATTGGGTTGGAGAGAGAAGAGAACGTAGACAAATTATAGAAGACGTATAATTTGCAAATTGACACAATTAAGATTTCTTAACTAACTTTTTTTAATAATTCAATCGACGAAAATGTCTACCTCAAGGCAAGCGAATTGCTTACACATACCTAGAGTCAGTCTTAACTATGCACGTATGGTAACTATCCATGTGAATGTTAGCACGGAATTACTAGTGCGATTATTGATGATATGTGATTGTATTGTCCAGTCGGAATGCTTACCGAATCGATTACAAATTCATTACCCGGTAAGAAAGAAAGCTTTACTATCTGCGTCAGAACACAGATTATTGTGCTGCAGTATGTGCGAAAATGTAATCGATTACTTACTGCATTACCGTTGCAAATAGCATTACTTAGTAATCGATTCGTAGATTTTTATACACAAATAAACGTATTCTAATATAAAAAATTTAGAAAAAAAACAATTTCCCTTAAATAAAATAAATTCTTAAGAAATGGCTTTACACTTAAAATTAAACTTTTACCAAACATAAATTTACTTACGACAGGATTAATAAATTTTTACTTTAAAATGTTAATTTTAATAATAAAACGATGTGGCTTTTCCATAGACACGTTTGATCTTTGACAGTTGATAACTTTGACATTTCAAATGACAGCGCTGTCATTCTTATATATTTATTTTTATCTATAGCCACCAGTTAATTATGGAACAGTTGATAAGGGATTCCAGATTAGGTCTTCAGATTAGGCTACGTAAACAAGCAAAATTATTGGATTGGGGATGAAAAGCTGCCACGATTGTTCTAGGAGCTTTTTTTGCAATCAAAAAAACGTTCTGTCTGGTGCGGATTTTGCTCGAGCGGACCTCGATTGGACAATATCTGTTTCCAATAGGACGGTGAGACTTGCCACATTGTAGTTGAGACAAGGAATAAAGTTTGCATGTTGCAATATGCTGATGTCAACTGGCCGGCAAGATCATGCTATTTAACACCTTTATGCTAAGAACACGCATAATCTGGTATGGTTACCACGTAGTATCGATACTACGTTAAATACCATGTACGTGTCAACTAATACCAGCTAAATGCCAGCTGCAAAATCTGGTATTCGATGAATATGCCTGGTATCGATGCCACGCATTTTTTCCTGATTTCCCCTATGCGCAAACCTATAAATAGCTGCACTTCCCTAAAAACAAACCATGTACTTTTATTGACTGCAGCGCCATATACCCATACTATTATTGTAGCTAAAACCGAGGAACTAAAAAATGCCTTCGATTTGTTTGATTGCTTGTAGGAAGAAACAATGACATTTTGTTTTTATTTCATCATAATGCGATTCATTTACATTAGTTTGATAAAAAATATATTATTATTATTAATGGTTTTTGAGTGATCGTAATTTTAAAATATTATTTTCACTTTCCAACCTATTTATATATGATAAATGGCTCAAATTTAATGATAAAAAATCTTTCATTTTCTTACTCGCCAAAACTACCAAAGTCTAAACCACAGCATTAGATTTTTTTCTATGGGGCTACGTTGAATAAATGGTCTATGCCAATAAACTGACAACATCTTTCGAGTTGGAGAGCATCATGAGTCAAGCCATCGGTGAGATTCAGCCCGATTTATGCAAAACTGAAGTTCTCGGATCACCCCCTGAAAAAAACTGAGGAGGCGTTTTAAACGATATTAGTTTTGAATAAGAAAGGATATCTCTATGCTTTTTGAGCACTACAATCCAGTATGGGCTTGGGCTTGCTTTAACACTTACCTCGATTCATCTGAAGCTCTCGGATCACCCCCAAATTGTAGCTCTCGTATCACCTCCTGAAAAAAACCGAAATGGCATTTTAAACCATATTACTTTTGAATAAGAAAGGATATCTCCCTGCTTTTTGAGCACTACAATCCAGTATGGGCTTGGGCTTGCTTTAACACTTACCTCGATTCATCTGAAGCTCTCGGATCAACGAAGCTATCGGATCACCCCCAAAACGGAAGCTCTCAGATCACCCTCTGAAAAAAACGGAGGAGGTCTATTAAACGATATTAGTTTTGAATAATAAAGGATATCTCTCTCATTTTGAGCACTACAACCCAGTATGGGCTTGGGCTAGCTTTAACACATACCTCCATTCATCTGAAGCTCTCGGATCACCCCCTAATCGAGGCTCTCGAATCATCTCCTGAAAAAAACCGAGAAGGCCTTTTAAACGATATTAGTTTTTATTAAGAAAGGATTTATCTCTCATTTTTGAGCACTACGACCCAGTATGGGCTTGGGCTTGCTTTAAAACTTACCTCGATTCATCTGAAGCTATCAGATCACCTCCTGAAAAAAAACCGAGTAGGCCTTTTAAACGATATTAGTTTCGGGTAGGCCTTTTAAACGATATTAGAGAAGGATATCTCTGTTCTTTCAGTATGGGCTTGAGCTCGCTTTAACACTTACCTCCATTCATCTCTTTCTATCGCTTTCTTCTTCCAATTGTTGACCCCAATCTTCTCTAATGTTTCTTCCATTCCATCCAGCCATCTATTGTATTTCTTGATCTGCCTTGGTTTCTTGTCCCTTCGTGATTGCTATATAACAAGTTTCTGGGCATTCTACGAGTATGTTCCCCTGCGCTGTGGAAATGACCAAGACGAATTTTTATTGTTGTTCTCACTATATCAGCCTTCTTGGAGAGCATCATGTTTCTGAACCAATAGACCTGCTCCGATCTTATTAAAGTTTTGTACATAAAGGATATCGAATGTACTTTAATCAGTAATAAAGATATCTAGTTATTTTTATTAGATTTTAAAGATCAAGCGCCCTTTAAAATAAACCATTATATTTCCACAATAGTTTACACAAATAACTGAACTCTCGAATGGCAATATCCACAATCATTTCAATTCATCAATTTTTCCTAAAAGGCCTCAATTCGAAATGTTTTGAAAATTTTATTTCCTTTCTTGAAATTGTTCACTATTTGTTATTAAATTTTTTAAATTTTTATCAGAGTATCTTCTTATCTGTAGTCATAGTTTATTATGCATTACCATTGCTTACCTATGTAATTCCTTACCTATTTCAGACATATTCATCAATGACAGTCATAACTTCTAATGGTAGTGGCTTAGCCAATTTTCTACTGACAGAGTTAGGCATGCACAAACGTACGGAAACCTAAAATTAGGCACAATATTCTGATGACTATTGTGAGCGGCCTACAAACGAAAACAGTTGATTGCGCACAACCGCATGACCATTTTACTTATTAATCGTTACCACACTCCCACCTCTGGATGCACCTACAAAACACATTCATACATAAGATATGTGAATATCTTGTATTTAAATTGTTTACACTTAATGGAAAGTAATTAATTTCTTACGTTTTTTTATCGTTTTATTAGATTAAAAAAAAATTTCTTCTTTATAAATGTTACCGATTAATTATTAAAAGCATGTACGAAATTTGTCAAAAATGAAATTAGGCCGTACGGCGGTGATTGAAATTCGGGTTCAAAAGTAAGCCACAATTACGATATCAGTTAATGTTTTGAGGCATGCTTTAAATCGACAGCTTGACGTCAATTATAGCAGCTTTTTTTTCTTCTTTCTCTTTAAATGCTAAATAATAACAACATTTTATATTATCTAAATTTTTTTTGGCAATGAACAAAGAAAACATATCTTGTGATAATTCTTTTGAAAACAAGGATCAAATAGTTTTTAGTTTTTATTCATTTTCTGATTTTCTAATCAATAAGGCTTAAGGTAGGATTTCGAATAAATTATAAAATTGTGTAAATATATACAGACCTTAGTCGGATTAATTTATAATAATTTTTTCTTTGTTAATCATCCCCTAAATAATTTAGTTAAAACTATTATTATCACCTTCGACTTGAAAAGAAATTCATTATTCTTATCTTTCGTAATCTTCTTGTACTTCCAAACTTCCCTTCCGCATTGCCTGCTTTAATCGTCTATCTACATACAAAGTTTTCTCGAACAGTTGGACGAGTTTGAAAAATGTTTATATCTGATCACGGATGTGGACGCAAATCCGTGATATACATATATTGTGGAGTCTTTACGTACAGGACAGATCCATATTATAGGGACCTATTTCTATTAGGCTTTTCAACTAACGCAATATTATCATCCAACCCGCTCTCAAAGCTGTTCGTAGCCTATTGAATGATTCTGTTCTCAATGAGATACGATAAAACCTACTGAAAAATAGGAATATCGAGTTGCGTTGGATGTCAGAAGTCTCCGACATCCGGTGCTCAGAGATATACTCAATATACCAAAACAACATGCTCGGTCATATGTGGTATTTTAAGCATTTCACTGGCCAATTACCAACAATCCAGTCTACTCAACATCCTTGCCGAAATTATCGGTACAGAAGCTGATTAGAATTCGAGTATGGTCCTTTTTCTCTGTGGAAACCACACATGACCTAATTACAATCCTGTGGAATGGCAACTATCTGCCAATACAGAGACTGGGAAGACTACGGACTTTCGTTTCATATAGCTTGTACATTATTTTAATGAGCGGCAGAGGCTGTATCGGCAGAGAGGTCGGTGTGACGCTGTGGTGCGATCCAAGGCTGGGGTGGCAAAATCGTTGGGATAATGGACTCATAGAGATCGGCGACATTGTGATGTTGGCTACTAACTTTCCCAATTTTTGACGAGATAGTGGAGAACGTGGAGCACGTGTTCTTTTACTGCACCCGATTCAATAAGGACAGAAAAGAGGCACAAAAGTGTGCTGGCAGGCCCCTGACGTCGGATAATGTCGTAGCCCTGATGTTGGTCTCGAGGAGGCTTGCGACAACAGACTTAAAAAGGCTATGTCTGGATGAGCGTGAAAGAAAACGATAGAAATAATTCATCAGTGTAGTGATTTCGATCAATCCCCCTGCCCCTCGAAGAAAAACTTCTTTAAAGAAGAAAAACTTCTTTAAAAGGCTTAGAAAAAGGGATTATCGGATTGAGAAAAAAATGATTCTCGTGGTTTCCCAGGTTCCCCTATTCATCTAATCTCTGTCCGTGTGACTTTTTCGGTTTTCTCCAAAGATCAAAAAACACTTGAAAGGTAATAATCTTGGTATTGTTAATACTCGTAACATTCAAAGCAGTGTAACCAAGGAGCTGGGGTCGATTTCAGTTGAATCCTTCTATCACTGCTACGAGGAGAGGCAACAACACCTCCTCCGATGTACGAGTATAGCTTTCCAAGCAAACAACTTTTAAGAGAATGATAAAATTGCTGCAAAAAAAATTAAGTCTCATAAAAGAGATAACATTGTATGTACAAAAAAATATTCCCATTACTTTTCTGGTGTATCTCATATACTCGGACAATTTTCTTATTAATAAAAATACTTTGTTTTTAACCAATTTCTTTTCAAGAATATTAATTTTTATTTTTTAGTTGGTATTCTTTTAGAAAATCTCTATGACTATTTGTTAACAAACAAAATCTTTTATTACAATTTATAGATTTTTGGTGTAATTACTTTACTTTATATAAAATATGATTTTAAGAGAAACGAAATTATCTAAAAGAAAATTCAATATTAATTGAAAAAGCAAAGAAAAAAAAATGAAAAACTAATAAAAATTTAATTAGGTGTTTATCCATAAATAATTTTAATTTTTATGTAGTTAAATTCGAAATACGATAATAACTCCTCCTCTAACATATATTCGCATAGTAAACGGTTTTTATTGATTACACGCGAAGAAAACATGTCCTGATTTTGGCTAGGAGGGTTATGTGATTTCGCAATGCACTACTCGAATGCATGCACTCTCCGGACATAAGATCCACATTGCTAGTAACACACTGAGCAGAACTGGTCGAATTGTAGGATTAAAAATTACCGAAACAACCTTAACTGCCAACGATTTTCACAATTTCTGTTTAAAATCTCTGAAAATTTATGACGAGCAAAAATAATATTTTTGACACATCAAAGACTTAGTTTTCGGCTATAATTTGTTCGTCTTTCAAGAAAGTAGATATATCTCTTTATGGATATGAGTATATAAATGTATGTATGTACGAGTACGCACGTAAATATTTACTTAACGTTAAGTAGAAACGCATTTAATCAATCAAGTCAGTCAGTCGATCCCGATTGCCTATATAATAAATTTAGTAATGAATGTACCAACTAACATGCATACATACGTACAAAATATCTAGGTGCATATGAGCTCTTTCATACTCATTAATACGTACACGTATATGTATAGCCCAAGCATATATTTAGTTGGTCCGAATACGATTGTTTATACAAATGTACATAGGGTGGTATGTACGATTGCACGTACTACTCTGACTATCTAAAGTAAATTGCTTACAATCGTACACCGTGTACGGCAGCGGCTATTTAATTTTATAATAATCATAATAAATTGGAGTGACTGATTTTTAGCTGGTGGTATCCCCACGTATTTCGATATATTACAGGCTTTGCTTGCTCAACGAGAGACATTCCAATTCGCATAGTTTATGGTGTTTCAGTCACAGTTTTGTGTTCGCGCGAGACTCGTTTTTCGGTTATTATCGATACTCGTTAATATAACAGTTGAATAGGAGGAGAAGGTTTCTTAATTTTGTTTTTAAAAAAAAGAAAAACATAATATAATATAAATTTTAATTAAATACAATCAATTAAAAAAAAACTAAAATTCATTAATAAATAATTTTTATAATTTTTGGTGTTTTTTTTTGGTTTAAATATTTCATAATTTTGTTTTTCAATTCGTTAAAAACAATAAAAAACAAAAAAAAAATAAAGCATATTTTTTCTAAATTAAAAATAAACAGTAGGAAAAGGTTATACAATATTTAAATAGTTTATTTGGTTTTTATCTTATAAAGAAAGAGTAAAAATATATATATAAATGTTTTCTTCGGTTTTTTGTTTAAAGTTAAAAGGCATTTTTTTTCTTTCGTTGATTATTATTTTTTCTTTGATATTGAATAGAAAAAATATATATACAATCATATTTACGTCTCCATAGTATACCATATATGATAAAAGTATTTTCTTTTATTCCTTTTTTCTCATATTGTATATCTGATATAATAATTAGTAAATTATATTATTATCAATTTTGTTTTAGAAATATTTTCGTTTGAAAAAATACAATTTCAATTTTTTGAGATTCACACCTTATTTTTTTTTAAACATAATTAACATATATTTCAATAGATTCGTATGCATATTGATAAAAAAATATATTTTAGTTTATTTTTATAAATACATGCAAACATGTTTATATGCGTTAATAAATTAATATGTTGAATATTGAATCATCTTCGTACTATTGCTAATAGTACTATAACTGCTATGGAAACAAATAACAGTTGGTCACAAGTGTATTCATTATAAAAATATTATCGAAAAGAGAAGAGATAGATTAATTTGGAGAAAAGAAAAAATATCTGAAATACCAGACAGAGAGAGAGAATTAGTTGTTGGTTGAATTGAAAAAAATAACGCAAAATCTACGAAAGGTCAACAAGTTTATGTGGAGTGGATCAATGCCATAGATCGTAGGTCGTTGTTTATTCTACTCTAAGTTCAACAACACAGGAACAAGAAGATTAAAAAATTGTGCAATTTTTACGTATAAATATTGTTTGTTTATTTTCAATTTGATTGAATTTTTTTCTTCTTTTTTTTTTGGTTTTGCAAAAAGATTTTGATCCGGAAATCGATTTGAACAACAACAATTAAATATATAAACAAAAAAGAAGTATTTAAGAAAAGAAGAAAAAAAAGAATAGTGGTGAAAAAAACAAAATTTAAAAATAGAAGAAATAAAAATTAAAAAATCTTTTCGAAAATGCGCAATAACATAAATACATACTGATGAAAATTGTTAAAAGTGCTCAAGGGCGGTGGGGGGGGAGGGGAAGAGGGGAGGTTAAGGAGCGATTATATTTATTCAAATCTGTTTTCGGCGCAAAATATTTAAATTGCATCAAATTTCGAAACTTTTCCCTTTCGAATTTTTCTTATATGATTTAATTTAATTTAATGTTATTCAATTTAATTTAATTCAAATTGGTTTTTTTTTCTTCTCTTTATTAATTAATTTTCATTTTTGAATTCGGTGCCAAATAGGAAAATACTTTCTGCATTTTATGCCAAAATGTGGCTTTTTGCGTTTTTATTCTAATTCTGATATTGTTACTGTCTCTTTTAACTCTCTCTTTCTGTCTGCGTCTCTGTCTATTTTACAAAGCTACCAAATGGTACCTAATTTAATTGTTTTTTAAAAACGCTTCTTTAAAATAATTAAAAATGATCAACAACAAAAATAAAATTTAAAAATAACAATTAATTAATAAGGAAACAAAATAATTAATTCTATTATAATATCAAAAATACATTGTTCACATTCGTGCGTACACTCCTGTATTCAATCCGTATTAATGCATTATTTTATATGTGTGCATATGTACAAAAATGTCTCTTCCTTCTTTTACTTGAATACGTAAATTTTTAACAATTATTCGTATTTTTTTTTTGCAAAATTATATTATTTTCAAAAAAAAAAATTCATTTTCTTAAATTAAATTCGTTCAGATTTATTATGAACTGTTAGTGTGTAGTTTATTGATTTTATATTTTCGGGATTATCGATAACGAATATTCTATAAAAATTTCTAGGTAAAAAATAAAATAAAATAATCATATTATAAATAATAATCATATTTATTGTTAAAATTATCAACACAAAATTTTAATTTTAATTAATTATAAATTTTTTTAAGCAACTAATTACGAAAGTATATATTTTGTAATATAAGAAAACATTACGTACAAACGGTGTCTTAAAGTCTTAAAAGGTTATCAGTAATTTTAAATATTCCAAATAAATTATTGAAATATTGTTAGTAAAATATCCATATATAATTTTGAATATAAAAATTCCAAAATATTTTAATCGTATTATTAAAAAGAAAAAAATATTGTTTTAATTTATAACAAAAGTTTTTAGAGAGCGTCGTATTTTTATATAAAGTTTTCTACATTATAATTGTATATGTATTTAGCAAGTGATTTACATACATTCATATAAGAAGAAGGCAAAAAAATAAAAAAAAACAAAATATTAGAAAATATAAAATAGCGAAATAAAAATGAAATTCAACTAATACATTTGTGAACAAAAAGAAGCGTTTAGAAAGTGAAGCAATTGTCAACTTTTTGAACGGTTACATCGTTCGTTGTTATTATTGTCGCGTTGTGCCGTTGCGTCTATAAAAAATTTTCGCGCCGTGCAGTTGCCGTCATTGGACTGGCGGATATGAACGCACAATCGAACGTCTACTATTAACACTTTATTCTCGTTTTTTGTTATAAGTTTTTTCTTTAAATAATTTTTTTCAATAATAAATTCTGTCTAACTGACCGTGCGGCCATCATGCTATTGTCGCTCTCCTACTCTACTCACTCATAGTAGTTGAGTACGAAGAGTGTGAATAGTCGTCTTCGCCTTGTTTTCAATTGTCGCCGTCGCTACTGCGCTCGTCGTAGTCTTCGATTTAGTTACCGCCGATGTCAATATTGCCGCCATGCGCCCACCAAACTCGCCCAACTACATTTCGGCCGCTTTACGGTGAAAGTTCTCTGCGACTCTGCGAGTAAATTGTAGAGCAAGTGTTGCAAAAAAAAAATTTTATAAATTCAAAAAATAAAAAACCGCAATCATTTCTTGAAATTGAATTGTAACAAAAATTATTATTATATATAAAATGTTTTATTGAGTTTTATAAAGTTTTGTGTACAATTTGAATAAAATTTGAAATTTTCTTTGTTTTTTGTTTGCGCCTAAAAAAAAAACCAACAACAAAGAAATTGTGCAGTGATTTCAAAATTGAATAATTTTTTTTTCTTTCGAAAAGAGAAAAGCACAAAATAAAAAATTAGCCTTTTTTTTTAAAAAAAAAGAGTAAATAATAACAAATAAAAATAATTAAAAAACAAACAAAAAATATGTACAAAATCGATTCGCAATGGTTAATTCGAACAATTCGATATACAATTAAAAAATAAATTCGAATCTTATTAATTTAAAATTTGTGCACAGAAGAAGAAGAAGAAGAAGAAAACAAAAACAAAAAAATATTCAAAAATCATATTTGAAATTGGTGTGTTATAAATTATCATGATATTAATTATCGTTATTAAACCAGAAACAATCATAAAATAGCACATGCATGCAAAAAAAATAAATAAAAATAATTTTAAAAGACTTGTAGAATACAAAAAATAAAAAATAAAAAATTATCAATTTCTTTTATCACAATTTTTTGATAATAGGACTTTATAGGTGATAATTGTTCAATTTATTATTTCTTATTAAGATAGCGTTTTATTAATGGTGTCAATCATTAATGCCATTATATTCGATATATAAATGGAAATAAATTTACATGAAAAATATCTGATATAAAATTTTAATAAATAAATTATTTGATAAGATAATTGGTTAATAAATTCTATTTTAAGTTTTGTCTTCAAAAAAAGAAAAACCTTTTTTTTTCTTTAATCTAAATTAATTGTGATAATAGAATAAAATATATATATGCAAATAGATAAAAAGGGATGGAGACTGGTTGTGGTAGAGATGCAACTATACGTGTAGTATCAAGAGTTATTCGTATTTGGAATAAATTGCACATAAGAAAGAGTGGAAAATTTTCATACAAAACTAAAAACTTTATTACTGAAACAAAACAAAAATCAAAATAAATTTTCAAAATAAAAACAAATTTTTCAATTAAGTAAATAAATCGATTTAAATGAATTTGACATCTACAAAGGAGACAGTACAGTATATTGTGTTGATTGCACATTCGATGATTTCAATTAAAGTTAAACGCTTTTTAATTTTGTTTTGTTTTTTTCTTTTTCTTTTTTCAATACCTAATATAAAGCGTACACACATACATAAATTTCTATAAAACTAGAATTTTTATGGAAAATAACATAAACTGCCATAAATAAGTACAAATAAATGTAAATGTTTCGATATCATCGATTTGTAAGCATCATGTCTGCCTTCATCAGTCGTACTCGTACTTGTTAGTCTGCTGAATGGTTGCACGCACTTGTAAGCAAGTGTGTATGTACGCAAAATAGAGAATCTCTAAAGTTTTAGTTATTGTAAAATGTTATATGTTATTTTGAAAAAAGAGTACGAGGATCTTTTTATGATTATATACTGAGAATATGCATTTTTCTTATTGATGTGGGTACAAGGATATTTTTGCCATTATCCATATATGTATTGTACTATGTCATTTCTCATTAAGGTCGACAAATGTAAAGTTTTGGAAGCTCGTTATACAGTAAAACTTGTTTGATGGCAAAAAGGACATGTACGCAAATATTCTTCTATTATGCAAATATCTCTATGAGTATCTGAATTATTATATTTTTTGTATATCACATTTATTCATTTACGACCTTTTATGCAAATAAAAAAAAAGAGATATTTTTAATACGAGGTCTGTTCAAAAAATATCGCGAATTTTGAATTTCCGCGGGTTACGTATATTCGATTTTCGATTTTTTGTGGCGTCATGTTGGTACTCATGTCTCTCACTTATGCCGACAAGTTCGGCCATTTTGAATGTTCAGTTAATTTTTGACAGATGCTTTGCTTGCACGTGTTTTGGCTCGTCTTCGATTTTTGCTCAATTTCGACCAAAAACAGCATCGCATTAACATTGTTAGGGAGCTCTTGGACTCTGTCCGCTATTACCCAAATTTACTCCAGAGGGTCATAACTGGTGACGAATCATGGATTTATGGTTATGACGTGGAAACCAAAGCTCAATCATCTCAATGGAAGCTGTCGCACGAGCCAAGACCGAAAAAAGCGCACCAAGTTGCGCGAATTTGTGGAAGAACAAAAATTGGCTTTTGCCATTTTTGGCCAAAAACAACACACTAATAATGCCGCAGCCACCGTATTACCCAGATCTGGCCCCCTGTGACTTTTTCTTGTTCCCGAAACTGAAGAGTCTCATGAAAGGACGCTACGATTGAGGAGATGAAGACGGAAGGAGGAGCTGAACAAGGTCACCAAAAATGGTTTTTTGAAGTGCTTCGAGGATTAATATCTGGTGGGGATTACTTTGAAGGGGACAAAATAGACATTCATGAATAAATAAATAATTTTTGAATTAACACAATTCAAGAAACCATTTTTTGAACAGACCTCGTATTTGAGTCAGCTTCGCTTGGCACTAAACAAATTTCCGATGTAATTTTGCCAATATTCTAATAATCAACTTTTTAACTCATTTTTAAAAAAAAAAAAACATTTTTATATTATCTTGCAAATTATTCTTTGAAATTCTTGACTCCGATTTTTTAGATTAAAGAAAAAGACTCTTAACAATAAAGCTATTTAGTTTGCTTATGATAATTATGCCATGAAAATCATAATTTTTTTGACAAAAAACCATATTATTATAACTTCTCTCCTTAACCTCAACAAAAAATATATATTATGGCCACATAATGACTTGCATACATACATACAATAGAATATTTAAAAAAGAATCATTTTCATATTAATTTCTTTATTATTTTTTTTTCAAAAATAGTACAAATTATATGAAAGCATAAAACAAAAATTTCAAAATAAACTTAAGAAAAAATTTTCTTACTCTTATTAAAATTCTAGCTTTTAATTAATTGTCTTATTGTCATATGACAATAAATATAAATTTTCTTTTTTCTTTTTTCTTTCGATTAAGTTCACAATCAACTTATTGTTATAGTAAAAGAGAAAAAATCGTCAGAATTATTGTGAAAATTCTTTTCAATTCGAAAAGTTCACAATCAATTTGAATTGTTATTTACTCTCGTAAGAGTAACAAGTATTTGCGTGTGCCTTGTTTAAGTTAATAATTTTCGGCAAAATTGTGCCAGATCATCATGAATGCGTTGCAAATTTACTTTAGTTAATTTCGAAATTTTTTATAATATTCCCCAACGGAAATTTTGCGACTTTTTTTATGAACAAATAAATGGTTGGGAACAGATATATGACTTTTAAAAAAAAAAATTATACTATGCCCATACGGTAGTCTTTGGCACTTATATCACAGACGCCCAGTTATTGTCTGTGGGGTCTTATTCCAAACAAAACAAAAATTAGACAATGCAAGCCAATTGGGACCACTTAGTTTACAGAAAAATCGTCAATTATTTTCATTGTATTTTAAATGTTTTATTATTCATTAAATATTTTGATCTCAGTTATTTAAAAAAAAAATGTCTGATGCAGTTATTAAATATCAAACTTTTCATTTCGAAAACTTTTTTTTAATATCAAACTTTTTTTTTCCTTCCTGATTCAAATTCAACTCTTTCGAACAATTCATATTCTCTGTATTCTACTCAAAAGAACAATAACCGGTAGAGACACTCTCTTCTCTCTATTTTACTCAATAACAAAAAATAGAGTTGGCGGTAGGTTTTTAATGTAAATTTTTAATATCGTATATCGTGTTAGGGTCTGTTTTGTAATTAAATAATTATAAAGTCGTAAGGTCCATGCAAATTTAAACCATTTAATAATATACGAAGGCATATTGCTTAAGTTTCTAGCTGGATTTACTCTAGGCATTATTGGTTAATGTCATTTGACAGCTGTCAAATATCTGTCATCCAAGGTGGTAATTTTACATTATGTAACAACAAACAATAAGAGTGGTGATTCTATCGCAGTCACGTTCCGAAAAATGATGTTCTTCAGCGATAAGGCTCATTTTTCGCATGGCCAATACGTCAATAAGCAAAATGGCAGTATATGAGGCTCTGAAAACCCACAAGTGACTGTGGAGAAGCTATTGTATTCACACACAAAATGAGTGTCGGTTGTGCATTTGGGTCTGAAGGTGTCATTGGCCAAAATTTCTTTGAAAGTGAAGAAGGAAATTCCATTACTGTCAATTCAGAGAGCTATAGCCATATTATTGTCAATTCAGAGCGCTATAACCGACTTTTTGGTAATGTCAATTGACCTCCACTATCATACGAATTGTGGGCGCTTAGATTTTTCTTGTAAATTTTTCGGAGCATTTACCAGTTATATAAGCTTTGATCAGTTGTTGGTGGTAGCGGTGGGCATTGGCAGTTTCACCAAGTTTCAACATCTCATAGTAGACGATACCCTGCTGAACCAACCAAACGCACAGCATCGTCTTCCGTCCGAAGCGATTTGGTCTTGGGGAAGATGTTGATGGTTGGCCGGTATCAACCCACGATTTCTTGCGTTTAGGATTCTCGAAATATATCCACTTTTCATCGCCTGTCACAATCCGATGCAGGAACGACTTTCTTTTTTGTCTGGCGAGCAAGATTTCACATGTGTTTTGGCGTCACTCCATCTGTCTATCGTTCAATTCATGCGGCACCCATTTTCCGACCTTTTCAATCTTCCCCATGGCACGCAGACGCATGGAAATAGCTGGGTGAGTAACACCCAATTGCTCTGCGAGTATTTTTTGCGATTGTGTATCGTCTTCGTCCAAAAGAGCCTGCAATTGATGGTCCTCAACCTTCCTGGGCCGATTTTCACGCTTCTTGTCCCACAAGTCAAAATTGCCGTCTTTGAACCAACGAAACCAATCTCGGCACGTTGTTTCCGATAAAGGCCTCCATAAGCATTCGATGCGACTGTCACCATAGGCCCCCATAAGCATTCGATGCGATTTGGCAGCCGATTTCTTCAAATTGAAGCAGAAAAGCAGAGCTTTCCGCATATGCTCTTTTTCTGGCACAAAACTAGACATGATTACCAAAGAAAAAAATGTATGTTGTTGTACGAAATTGCTGACAATGTGGACTGATTAATTTTGACAGATGTTAAACTCATAAAAAAATGTATGGCGTGTCCATGGTAGCTTAATACGCTAAAGCTTATACACCTGGTAAAAACCAACCCCAAAAGTCAATTGCCAAACTCTAGTCCCAAATATGTGAAATACTTATCAAAAACTACCTCAAATGGGTCGAGTCCTGCAAGAAGTCCCGTAGCGGTTATATGAATTATGTTAAATTTCATGCATAATGGCAGACCTAAGCAATTTAGTTTATTCTGAATTTTGAATGTGATTTTATTCAACTTATAAGGAATAAGTCCTTATTAGATTCGTATTTACTTTAATTAAACATTGACTTTTAATAATAACCAGTTAAGACTTAAAAATATGATCTTTTTAATAATATTCTACTACAATTATTGAAGGCAAAACAAATAATAATAATATTTATTAAACTTTCGTTAAAATCGAATAGAACTTACGCATCTTAATAAGAAAACTTTTCGTATTAAAACTTTTATCTACTATTATCAGAATTATAAAATCTTTATTTGTCAATTTGTTTAAGTTAAAGTTGAGAGAATAGTTTATATATTGTAATATAATTTAATATTGTGACTAGTTTTAATACCATTTATTGAATAGACAGAGGACCGAAAGGACTTTGTTGTACGTTCAGTATATATTTGAACGAATTTTGTAGAAATGACAAGTATTTTGGGTTCAGCTGGAAAATATAAACTACGCAAAAAGGACAATAATATCGAATCGATTGCGGGATTCGATTCGATTAAATTTGACGATAAAAAGAATAGAACCAATGATCAACGATTAGCTGATATGGCACAAATGAAAAGTTCACCAAGACGCAGTTCATTATCTCTTTCCCCAATTAGTCTGCAATCGCCAAGTGATAAATTGAATAAACGTCGAAGTTCATTGTCGGTGGCGCTGTTAGGTAAAAAACATAATCAAAAGGTAGGTTAAAGGGCTGAGAGTTCATCAACTGTTGACAGTTCGTTCATATACGTTGACCACTACTGTTATTAAAGATAAACCAGGAGGCAACTGGCACGTACGAATCGGCAGTGCGCAGTGAAAAAAGTGATGGCACACCACCAATTCCAATTATGATGTATTCATCGACTGATACAGATGCTAATCCAGATACAAGCAAGACCGCCGCCAACTACAGATCGTATTTATTCGACGAGAGTCCACCAGAGTACGCTAGCGCTGAAACGAAGATCGACGACGACGCCACCACCGCCATCACCATCACAACACCCGACAAGGACTTACGTCGCAGACGAAGCTCTTGGCAAGCCAAACTAGAACGTCGTCGTCGAAAGAATTTCCCCACACCGACTAAGGAGGAAAAAATCAACGAAGAGCATGACATCAATTTCAGGCAGAAGCGATATTCCTGGTGGAATATTTTCGTTCCGGAAAACTTAAAACAAAGGTGAACATACCAAATTACCAAATAAATTTAATTAAAAGTGCATTGGGGTCGGATAAAGGATAACAAAAGGCAACAAGAAAGTAAAAAAAATCCCTTTCCTTGTGATTTCCTAATACTAAATATATTTTTTTTTTTTTTAAAACAAAACTTACACTAAATTCGTGAAATAGAAAGCAATGAAAAATGCGAAATTTCACAGAAAACGTTTACCATAATTGTAAAATTTAACTTTTATTTACCTATTAATTGACTAATACTATATTTACGTATTTATACATATTATATAAAAATAGTATATTAGTTAGTGTTATGATAAATGGTGAAAACTTTTTCGAAATTGATTTTTGTTCACATTCATTGAAACATTTTCGTTCAATCATAATAATTCAATTTGTGTATAATATTAATAATCTCGACATGAACGGATTTTTGCGTACAGGTCTTCTTATTGACGTCGTTTACCTTTTGCATATTTTCAATTTATTTACTAATAAATAACACCCACCAGATGCTATTCAAATAAACAGAATGCCGTTAATGAACAAAATTTAATTTGGTTAGAATTGAAAATTGCCACACGATTCAATTTAGTCATCGTTTGGGGAAGAAAATTCCATAAACTTAACCAGGTGTAAAATTCGTTTTGGGTGCAAATTTAAATGGAATTAGAAATAATTCAATTGAAGATACAATAATGAAAGTATTTATTCTTCTGAGAATCTCTATTCAAAATAAAGGCTTGGAATTATATCAGTTTTCTTTGAGGATACTTTCTTTTAATATGTCGCATTTTTTGGCAGGTTTTTTTTATCTAATTTGTTTTTTATTTTTTGAGAGAGAATTTATTGTTTAGAAATAAATTGGAGAAAATATAAAAAGTCGCCTAAATTTTATGTTACTAACATTTTTTTTGTTCCAATTTGCTGCAGTAATTTTTACTCATAAATCTATCTACTCGTAATACTTATTATAGTTTGAGTATTAATTTGTAGTTGTAGTACCACAACCATGAGTCCATTTGGTGACTTTATATTATATGTGGTCGATAGTTCGTTGAAGGAATAAAACAAATTTTATATAGCATGTTAGATTTTTTTTTAAGAAAGTTAAGTTGTTGGATTTTATGAGCTCCATAATGGAAGGAGTTCTTTTTGAAAAATAAATTTTGAGTTAAATTATGTTCATTTTAAATATGGGGAATTATGAGTAGAACGACATCCGAATGGCATAAAGGACCGAAATTGGGTACTGAAGCGGAATGTGCCTTGCCCAGAATTTTGATGCAGAATTTTGTCCAACTTGTGGAAAGAAAGGTGTTTGTCTACGCATGGCTAAAAATATAAAATGTCATTTGGTGAGTAGATGCGGCAAATACGGAATTTCAATGGGAACAGAGTGCTGGAAAAGGCACCACCGCCAACTGATCCACTGATGTTAAGCAACCAATATTGAATGCAGTTGATAACCAGGTCAACTGATGCAAGATTGCGAGACTGTCGGTAAAAATAAGGCTGCGATGTTTTGTGAGATTGAGTGCAGTCTTAACTGCCGTCCCAACTACTCACAGTTCGCCATTGAAAAGAGGTACTACTAATTGGTAAGATTCCACACTTGATTTAGCGATGCTCAGCGGCTACAAGCTGAATAACACCAATGGATGTTGTGTGACCATTAAGCGCAGCACCTGTTAAACATCTTCTCAATGACGTAAAAACTCTCAACCCCGCTTCTAACCACATTTTCCAATTCGGTTTTTGCTGAGGAGTTTGGGTATTAAGAGGATGAGTGGATGGATCTCTTTCGAACTCAGAGATGATCCAGAAAAAGGAGAACGAATTTTTTTTTAGTAGGCGGTGGATATAGGCTTTTTCAAAAAATTGTGAAGACGCTAATTTAGAAAGCAAAGCTTATTATAAATAAGGGAAAGTCCGGTTTGCTCTTCTTAGTATTTAGAGTCGGTTTTTACAATTAGTGCTACTGTAGAAGATATTTCTAAGAAAAAAAATTGGGGATTTCCAGAAATATGTTCATAACAAATATTGACTAAATTCATAATTAATAAATAAATGAGTCAAAGTTTTTTTTTTAAATATTTTTTTGTTCTTGAAATTCTAATAATATTTTTTACGTGCTAATTTGTTGGGGGTTGGTTGGGAGAGGGGAAGGGGCAGGAGTGGTTTATACATTTATTTTTTCGATATCAATGTGTTGAAACTATAAAAAAGCACATGGCACAGCTAATTAATATATATAAATTTGGGGTGGTTTTTTTGCTCAATGGTGTAATAAAATGTAATGCGTTAAGCACTATGACAATTAACGCCATCTGGTAACAATAAAAGGGAGACTACCATTGAAGGGGACGGCCCAGTGTCAGTAAATCACTAAATCAGGGCACTGTTTGTGATTTTTTTTTTATACTTAATTTAAAAGATATTTTTTTTAAAAAAACTACAAAACTTAAATAATATTTTTTTTTTAATTTAAAACTAAACAATATAATATAAAAAATGTTCCTACACTATGGTTCTTAACATTCTAAATTCTAGCCAATAATTAAATTTGCCGATCTTATTCACCTACTCTAATTATATATCAAAAAATATTTAATGTGAACGGGAGCAAAAAAACTTAATTTACAAATAGCATTAACATAAAAAAAATTCCAATTGATATTAATTCGAAAAGAAATAAAAAAAAAATCATTTTGATATCAATTTTTTTTTTATAAACTTTTTAGATCAAGTTCGTTCGATATTAATCGTAATTCTGCACAAACTTCTCAAATTGCTTATCGAATAAAGTAAATATAGTATATACATAATTGGTGCATAAACGAAACCTGTTACAGATTATAGTTGACTACTGGTAAATCCCTCCTATCCCCCTGCCCCCTTCCAACAGCTGTAAATAAAATTATCCACCTGTGAATAAAATGAAATAAAAATAAAATGTGGTGAAAATATAAAACAAAATGGAATGTACGCGCAAAAATGTTAATTGCTTTGCAATAATAACTATTATTATTATTATTATTATTATTATTTGTACAAGTTTTATTTTTAATATCATTACATGTTAACCGTCAAAATTCTATAAAAATAGAACACATTCTAGAGTATTTTTGTTTGTTTATTTATTCAATTGACCAAATCGACAACACGTGACCAATTCCAATATTATTGCTCATTTAATGTATCATTTTTCAAATTATTGGTTAGCCTTAAAAGACACGCCCCCCCTCCAGACCATATCCTTCTTACTCGTGAGATGTGTTTATACCTCAGCAGTAAGTACATACTTAAACGAGTATACTCGTATCGTAGTTGAAAGAGTATAACTCTACTGTGGCGTGAACGTAATCAATATTTGATCTGTAAACCTCAACCGTATCGTATATCTCATATCATGTACAATATGTGTAAGTATCAGCTCGAATGAATATGTACATATATGTATATGGATATTAATCGATGTATACGTATGTTCATTCTAATTAGAATTATTAACTTATAACACTTTCATCGTTTAACAATTTCTAGGTACAATTATGAAAGGTGCAAAAGAGAGAGAAGAAAACAATTTCTGTAATACTGGTTAGGAGGGAAAAAAATTGATACAAAATTGTAGTAATAATAATAAATAAATTAATTGTGTTGTAATTTTTTAATAAGCGATAACAATATAAAGTGGTCACTCATTTATGCACAAAAGAGAAAAACCACCAGCATTAACATATGCGTAAAAGCTTTTCTTCCGCTTCTCTCTCATGCTCTCGTCGTCTTTCTCCTCTTATAGTTAATCGCACTTATTTGGATAACGATGTCACTTCTCATTATTATCAATTGACAACCGGACTGGCTATTCAAATGAAACTCCATTCCCCTCAACGTCCGCGGCTTCAACGCAACATTACCTTTGAGTTGTTTCGCATACATTTTTTATGTATTGATTTTTTTTTTTTTTATGTTTACTCATTGTGCAAATTGTCAATTAGCTTAATACTAATTAGAAATTTGTGCAGATCAATTGTTATGAATTGATGAGGCGAGTGCACAAATAAATTTATTTACTTTCGCTTTTTAACTGTCGTCAATTTCAACATAATAAGCGAGAGTATAAACATATTTTACATCATACACACGCTCACCTTTAACCCCAGTACTTATCAGTATTTTTACTTGATTTTTTTTTTAAAGAAATATTTTTATACAAACAATTTTTCGTTATAACTCATTTTGTAACAGTGACTAATTTATTTTAACAAAAAAAAAAAAAAACTCGTCCGCCCATTGCACACGCTACATTTTTTCGTCCATTTTATTTCTAAAAAAAAAATAATCCAAAATTTGAATGCAAAAAAAAATAAAATCTTCAATATTTCCAATACGCTTTTTTATCGAGCTCCATACATCCCCCATACACATTTGCTACTATAATTTTGTGCGTATGCAATCATCTACATACATACATGCATACATTGCCACATTGTATATCTTTTTTTTTTGCTAATCATTTATAAATTGCACTTTATTATTATAAATGCATTTTTATTTATATTTTTGTTAGTATACCTTTTTGTTTTTTTTTTTATTGTAAATATACTATAACAATTTCGAATTATTTAATTTTGTATATATTTTATTTTGGTCAGTACTTTATTTTATACAAATACATGTATACGATATTATTTCGACAGGCAGACAGGCTTAAATTAATCGCCTTTTGTTGGTGTGCTATGGTTTATTTCTTTATTTATTTAAAATACTTTAAATTTTATAATTAATTTTGATTGTTTTGAAATTTTCTTTTCCATATAAACAAACGATTTTTTTTCTTGTTTTTTTTCCCTTTTTATTTTTCTTTGCGGAAAACTAAATTTACAGATCACGTAGAGCTAGTCAAGATGTTGGTATTATGTCACGAAGTGCAGATAGTATTGCACCTACTACTAAAAGGTGAGTAACTATTTAATTATGCTAACACATAAAAAACAATTTTCAATACAAAAAAACACACACACAAAAACAAAATAAAAACAAAAATAAAACAAATGGAAATTATTTATTTAAATTTTATTTTTATTCTTAATTAATATTTATTTAATCGAAAAAAATAAAAAAAATAAAAGATAATTGCAAAAGGAGAATTTTACTTCATGAAAATACTTGAAAACAACTGACACTGACCACCACATTTTCTCTGTGAAAAGGAAGTTTTTGTTAATAAATTTGCGATAAAAAATAAAAGGTTATCCAATTTTTATTTCGGAAAGTAAGATTTGATAAAAAAAACACAACTAAAACGTCGTTTGGAACTTGCCAATATATAAGAAATATCAAATGGCTGCCGAAAAACTTTGTCCAGAACTCGATTCTATCGAGGTAATTTTTGGTGAATTTTTTACACATTTAGGACTGTAATTCGGCCCTTATAAGACAGGTGTTAGTTTTTAAATACTCTATAGTTTAATAGCACCACAAATAGCAAAGCTTACAATTACGCGTTCTTGGAACTTTTCGAATAAAATAGCCAAAATTTGTCAAGTCATGGGGCTTGAAATCGCATACGGTCCCAGGTTAAAATATTCAAGTTCAAATAAAAAAAGTTCGTTAAAGCTATAGTGCTCACAGCTAATGGTAACGTTCTCTCTTTCGTTTTTAAAGAAATGCGGACCAATGAATTGTGCATTTTCAGAGCCCCATGTACGGTAAATTTGCTTATTTACGTATCCACCAAGCGAGAAATGAGCCACATGAGCTGAACAAATTTTTGTTCGAAAAATCAACTTTTAAATCTAACAATTGGCAAATCGTCTGCACATTCTATGATCGAATAAATGATCCGTAATATCAACTGGCATATTTTTGACAGCTGTCAAATAACAGAGCTCCACCTTTCGATCCACGAAATGGAATAACCCACTATTTATAAAAGAAAACCGAATTGTATTCGGAAAATCAGTAACCTAAACCTGCTGTTGCAGGAACCAACTAACGCATCTTTTTTAAAATGGCTGACCATCATCTAAAAAATGTCATATATATTTGACAGTTATCAAATGACAGGGTTCTAGTTTCCGATACACGAAACGGATAACCTGTTAATATTGAATTTTCTGTTTAGGCAGTCACTATATTGTATAAAAAAAAGTATTTTCTTGGTTTTAATATTAGTATAAAAAAAAACACAATTTGAAGTAAAATATCTTTAAAAAAATTCTACAATTATATATGCATCGGTTTTATTGTAATAAATAGTTAACTATTTAATGTTTAATTATCTATTATTATTATTAAAACTAGTACTGCAGTCTTTTGTGAGCTGTAGAATAAAGGAAAATATTTATTTTGAAATTTTGGATTTCTTAGATCCTATAGAACGCAATTGCTCTATTGGTAGTTAGGTCTACCTTGTTTTCTTGTACTTATCTATACAAGAATCAGCAAGCTATATCAACTGGCCTTACTTTAATAACATAGGCTTTTCCAAAAGGAGTGGTATGATTTCCTTTCAAAAAAAAAAACAACACACTAATTGTTAAGGAAATTCAAATGTTTTTTATTTAATGTAAAAAGACCAATGACTTCAAATAACCCCACAAGAAATAGTCTAATGGTGTTAAATCACAACTTCTTGGAGGACACCAATGTCACAATTTCTTGAAATAATCGAATCTCCAAACTTTTTTCGCAATAATTCGGTTGTTGCACGTGCTGTGTGGCACGTAGCCCCGCCTTGTTGGAACCAGATGTTGTCAAGATCAAGTTCTTCCAATTTCGGCCATAAAAAGTTATTTATTATCGATCTATACCGCTCTCCATTGACAGTCCAAAAACAGTAACGGTGTTAACAGCTTCATTTCGAAAGAAGTACGGACCGATAATTCCACCAGACCAAAAACCACACCAAACTGTCAATTTAGATGAATGTAATGAGTGTTCATGAATAATTTGTGGATTTTCGACAGTTTTGTTTATTTACCGCACCACTCAGATGAAAGTGAGCCTAATCTGAGAAGATGATTTTCTTAAAAAAATCGTTATCGTTTTCAAGTTGTTCCAAGACAAATTTAGCAAATTCACGACGTTTATGGTGGTCCAATGGCTTCAGTTCTTGAGTGATAACAATTTTATATGGATGCAAGCCCAAATCCTTTCTAAAAATCCGCCAGGTTGTGGTTTGAGACAGCCCCAATTTTTGAGAACGTCTTGGAATCGACAAATTGCGGTCTTCAGCAACACTTGCCTGAACGGCAGCAATATTTTCATTACTTCGGGCGGTTCTTTGTCTTATTGGCACTTGAACATTATGTAAAGAAAATGTACGCTCGAAATTTTTAACAATTCGACGAATAGCGAGCACAGTTGGACAATTATTACGACCATAAAATGGCAAAAGCGCACGAAAAGTTGCAATTGGAGAACGATTATTTTGATAATAAAATTGAATAATTTGCAAACGTTGTTCTTGCTTATATCTCTCCATGATGAAATTGTAAACATTACTGAATACAATGAAGAAAAAAATGACAGATCGCTCTTATTGGAAAACCCTACATAATATAAAGTTTATCTGGAACCATACAATAAATAACTTTCTTTAGTTCTACTATTTTTAAGAAAAATATGGTATATTTTTCAAATTTCAAAATCAAATAATTTTTGATATGTCAGAATCTTCCCCAAAATAATCGATTTTCTTTAATTATCTTATCAAATATATACTAAAATTATATAATAATAAATAAAAAAATATTCCTAGTTTAAAAACTATTTAAAATAATTTAATGCATATATATTTTGTTTTGTTTTTTGTTAATTTAAAAAAACAATTATTTGAAAAACATCTAATAAATAAAAACACTATTTTTTTACATTATGAAGAAAAGTCTTCTCCTTTTACATAACAAAGAAAAGTATTAATTTAAAAAAAACCTGTGTAGAAATAAAAACAATAGAAAAAAATAAATAAAAACAATAGTCTAAAAAAAACAAAAACAAAAACAACAAAAAATCGAAACATAAACAAATGCTGAAAAAAACCATAAAAACTTTAATAGATTATGAATACAAATATTTTGTAAAAACCGGCATATGCTATAATTTATTTTATTTTATTTTTAACATGCTTTTTTGCAACAAAAAATGAATATATAAACAAAGAAAAATTATTCAAATGCATTTATTTGTTTATATTTTAAAATATTTCTTTCTTTAATCATTCATTTGCTTCTTCCGAGTAAATTATAAATATAAAAAAATACAACATTTTCTTTCTATTCTATTATTTGGTAAAAAAAAAATTAACAAAAAATACACACACTAACATAACAATTTTATCCTAACATAATTAAAAAAAACTTTTAAAAGAAAAATACTCGTCGATATTACAAGGGATGTGATTTTATTTTTATTAGAATGAGGAAAATATGATAACAAAATAAATACAAAACAAATTATGGTGAGTGATTATGTAAATATACTAAATGTAAATATATAAAAAAAAACTATTATGATTACTATTAGTAGTTTTTTTTTCATGGCAAAATTTTTAATTAGAAAATGTTCTAGTAGTGTTTTTTTTCCGAACTAGAGTTTTAACTTTAATGTTTGGCAATTAATTACTAAATTTACTATTAGATTGAAGTAATGGTTTAGTTTTTTTTTTTTTTTAAATCCAGACATATAATAGAGTATTTTCTAATAGTGCATTTTTATGTGTAAATTAAATGGAAATTAAAAATGAAAACAAAAACAAAAAGCAAATAAACAATAATAATAAAAAAAAAGAACAGAAAAATTTTACTACAGAACTACTTAATGCTCTGTGATTGATTAATGCTCAGGTGAATAATTTCAATGTTTGCCATATGAATGGAATTGCTATATAAGTATGCATGTGGGAGCAATTTCATCCTCCCGCAATTGATATCCAAACTATTGGTATACAGGATTATCCATTTCGTGGTTCGGAAAGTACAGCGCTGGCATTTGCAAGCTTTTTTTTTAAATTGTAAAAAAAATTTCTATAAAAGCGGTAATTCTGCCCCATAGTCACATATTTCCTGTGCATACGTAAATAAGCTAAATTTCTATATATGCGGCTCTGAGCACACACAAATGACTGTTGAGAAGCCATTGTATACGCGTGTATATGGTGTTGTTTTTTTAAATGAAAAAGGAGTGATTGTAACAATTAATTCTGAGCGCCGTGACCATATGTTAAGCAATTTTTGTTTGGCCTAAACTTGATCGGCGCCAAAATCCAAACAACACAATAGAAATTTAGCTTTATTCAGCGACAAGGTCCTCCCGAACGCTTTATTTCAAGATTTGATGATGTCAATTGCTCTCCAAGATCATGCGTTTTGACGCCCTTAGACTTTTTCTTATAGAGTTTTGCAAAATATTGTGTTTACGCATATAATCCTTAAATTCTGAGCATATTTAAAAACCAATTGCTAAATTACAATTTGAAATATGCGAAAAAGTTTCGTGTTTTGCAAGAATTCTGGTGGCTGCCATTTAAATACTGTTCTATTCCATGCATAATAGCATATGCAATAAAGTAAAAAATTTAATCGAATTTTGAATTTTAAATAAAGAGTCGGCCATCGGTTCAATATTTTTTCTAAACTGAAAGAAAACACACATATTGTGAACAAACATCGGAAATTTTGGTTGAATCTATTACAATTATGTATGAATTATTCGTATGACCACAACGACTCAGTTTGCAGGCCCGCATTCGAAAACCGGCCTTAATTTCTTGTCGAATGTTGTTCTTTTGGTATTGAAGTATTCTTGGATGATTGGCATAGCCCTAAAGAAAAAAGTCCAATGATTTCAAATCGCAAGATTATTTGATTTACGAATTTATTGTTAGGTATTTGATCACGAGATCGTTCAGAAATCACTATAATAGCTAATTAACGATATATTTGCAAAGAAGAACAGCAAAATAATTCCACCAGCCCATAAACCGCACCAAACAGTGACTTTTTATAAGGGTTTTTCAGAATTTAATGAGGGTTTTCCGCATCCCAGATTCGATTTTTTATACTTGACAAGTGTAAAAAAAAATCATGACATGTGTGATTTGACAGATATTCTAAAAGTTGAAAAGAAAACCAACAGATGTCCTACTTTCCAAAGCATAACAAATTTATTAATAACAAATATAATCACAAAAATTTTGATTAATAATAATTAAACATCTTAATACTATAACTACAATTAGAAATGCAAAAAAATATATATATAATTAAAAATAACTAAAAATTAAGAATTAATTTTAAAATTAATAAAATAATATGAAATAATACACACACACACACAAAAAAAACACACATTGATAAAAAAATAAATAACAAAAAAGCACACATGCCCATATATTTATTTATTTATTGTATGCACATATGAATGTTTATCCAAAAGCCAATAAAATAGTAATATCAATGAAAATCAAATCGAATAAAAAAAATTTTTAATTTAATAGTTTATTGTAGAACAAGAATGTAAAAAAAAAATTAATGACAAAAAGTTATAATGCACACACGTATGTACATACAGCCATTATGGTGAACATAATTATTATTTCGTGCACGTAGTAATCGTAATTTTTAATTATGTGTGCGTCCGAGATGTGCAAACAAAAGTGTGAGCAAGTATGCTGTGTGTGCTTTAAATAGATGAAATTTAGAAATAAACAAATTTTAATCAATTATCAAATGAGAAAAGGAGAGAGAGAAAAAAACAAAAAAAAAAACAACACTATTCGTTGTTGCAACTGCTGTGCTGTCATTATTGCATAGAAAACTGCAAGAATTTGCTATTTTTCTCTCCTTGTTCATTTGTAATAAAATTCTTTAGTTTATTTTTCTGTGTGCATTTTAGTTTGATTGTAAATATTTTTACTGAAATTCGATATTGAATTTTGAGGGCGTCATATTAAGGAAGGCGTCGCCATTTGACTGACAATATAACAGATTGCCAATAAAATATAAGTAATAATATAAATAAATATTGAGAGGAAACAAATAACAAAATAAAAAGAAAACGAAATAAAAAATCAACCAGTAGACAGACTTGACTTTGAATACGAAATTTACACATAAGGTCATTGGAATACGATTGACTTTGACGTGTGGGGTGGTGCACTTGCCATCGCCGCCATCATTTTTATTGGCTGGCAACCTCGTCTGCTCATTCGTATTTTTCCAAAATGATTGAAATTCAATATAATTTGTTTTTTTAACAATATAGAAATATTATTGTTTTGTCCAGTACGTTATTGATGTTTTTTTTCTTTTTTCTAATAAACCCTTAATTTGAATAACAATAACTCCTTCCAATGTGAAGAATATGACGCCTTCATATTAAAAAAAAAACAGTATTTTCCAACTATTAGATCTGCTTTAGAGTAGTATAAAAATAATTGATTTAGAGAGAAAAAAATCAATAAATAAATTTTTCTATTAAATTGCCCATCAAATATTTTCAATGATGGTCACGTATTCAATAAATAAATTTAAATAAATATAAATAAACGGAAATTTTTAACAATTGGAATGATGATAGCATCTCATGAGAAGAAAAACAAACAACATTGAATAAAATAATTTAAAAATGTTTTTTAATCAAAAAAAATAATACTAGGAAAAAAATTAAAAAAATTTATTAAAAAAAATAAAAATATTTATTTTTTTGCATTGTATAGGAGTAAATCTCGAAGTGTTGATCACGGATTAACATCTCCTTTTGATCTTGATTCGCTGAGATCAACAGTTGAAGGACGATTTGAAAGTATTGATCGAATGTCAAAAGGTAAGTTTTTTTTTTTTTTTATTATTTATTTTCTATTTAAAGTTTTTAATCTCATAAAATCGATGGAAAATAATGTAATGTCAATGACCAATTGTGTACTATGTCATAGTGTAAATAAATTATGCATAAAGAGTATTTGAAAGGTCAAAATTAGAAATATATCTGAAACTTAGGAAAAACAATTAGAAAAAAAATTAAGAATAATTCATGGTAAAATTCACATCACGTATTTTGTTCTGTGAATGACTTTTATTCGAAATGAACGTATGAACTTTGAATGTCATGAACTTTCCTTCGTTCACATATGGATATGTATTCACATTCATTCGTTCATAATAGAGACGATTATCAAAAGAAAAGAAAAAATCAAACTTAATATATAGTATATATCACCCAACCTTCAAGGAAAAAATCTTGTCTCAAAGTACTCTACGGTGTTGATAAAAAGTTTCGGGAAAATGTTGACCATCAATATTCAACTTTATTAGTGAACGCATTCAAAATAATTTATTCTGGCTGTGTTTTGTTTGCCTCTGCTATGAACATTATTGGATTAAATTCATCGTGACCTGCTGCTTCAGTGATCAATTTGGGATAAGATTCAATAAATTTTCATTTGAATGTGCCGATAATAAAGAATACAATAAAAACAATATTTTTTATGGGTTTAAATTCCTATTATTTTTTTATGTGAATTTGATGCACTATTTCTACGTTCCGTTTGCTAATCAAAAATGTACACAACATTCTAATAATTAAATATCCTCGTATAATATATTGTATGTAGTATCTTAGCTGAATATATTATATTAATTGTATTTGAAATATTTACAAAATAAATTCAAAATTATTATGAATATTGAAAAAATTGAGCTCAAATTTTACATATGAGGTCTGTTCAAAAAGTATCGCGAATTTTGAATTTCCGCGGGTTAACGTACGTATATTCGATTTTCGATTTTTTTTGTGGCGTTATATTGGTGCTCATGTCTCTCACTGACAAGTTCGGCCATTTTGAATATTCAGTTAATTTTTGACAGCTGCTTTACTTGCACGTGTTTTGGCTCGTCTTCGATTTTTGCCCATTCCAAAAAATGGATCACAGAATCTGTATCAAAAATGGATCAAGAATCAAAATGGATCAAGACCAAGTACGGTCGAATGTGAAAGTTTTGCTTACAGTTTTCTTCGATTGAACTTGATTTCTTGCCACAAGTTAGAACGGTCAAAAAAGAATATATTATCTGCAAGTTATACGCAAGCTGCGCGAAGCAATCCGCCAGAAACTCCCGGATTTGAGGAAGAACAAAAATTGGCTTTTGCACCATGATAATACCCCTGCTCACGCTTCGTGCGCGAATTTTTGGCCAAAAACAACACACTAATAATGCCGCAGCCACCGTATTCCCTAGATCTGCCCCCCTGTGACTTTTTTTTGTTCCCAAAACAGATTCTTTGATCCATTTTTTGGAATGGGCTAAAATCGAAGCGGAGCCAAAACACTTGCAACCAAAGTATTTGTCAAAAATTAACTGAACATTCAAAATGGCCGAACTTGTCGGCATAAGTGAAAGACATGAGTACCAACATAACGCCACAAAAAATGGAAAATCGAATATACGTAACTCGCGGATACTTTTTGAACAGACCTCGTATTATATTAATTTTATCTGAAATATTTACAAAATAAATTCAAAATTATTGTGAATATTGAAAAAATTGAGCTAAAATTTTACATACAATAAATTTCAATTTCTTCATACAAGTTACTATGAAAATTATAAAGAGATTTTTATTTTTTTATTTGGTAAAATGATTTATTTTTTGTTAATAATTACTATTTTCCATTTTTTTCCAAATAGATGGAGATAAGAAAAAATCATCAATGCCCATTATTCCAACCGTTTCGTATACGGTCGGGAATAGGGATACACTGACATCGGTTGCAGCTCGTTTTGATACAACACCTTCCGAACTTACGCACTTGAATCGTTTGAATAGTTCGTTCATATATCCTGGACAACAGCTTTTGGTCCCGGACAAAGGCGCCACAAATGATGAGGCTAGCACTGGAGAATCAGCTAATGATGATAAAATCCAAAATGCATCCGGAAAATCCAGTCCAATTGATAAGAGCTCACTGAGCGAAAGCAATCCTGAAGAGGATAAAGGTGAGTGTTTGTAGCTAATTTGATTAATTTGTATGTAAGATCCCTTAGACATGTACCAAGGGTCACTTTATAGCCCTACGAACTTGAGGCCATTTGGCGACTTCATTATTCTTGTGGGAAGCTATTTAATCGAGACTGGTCGGTGGTTAGTAAATTAGAGAAGTGGGAGTTTTGTTAGATTTTGTGCACCGGAATAGAGTTCTTGGGTCCAGGTCCGTCCATAAAGGGTGAATCCTGCTCGGTGTTGTTGGGTCCAGGTCCATCCATAATGGGCGAGTAATTCTCGGTGATGTGACATTCATATAGTATGTGAGTGAAGGTAAACTGAGTGCCACAGGATTGGCACAGAGAACGGTTGGTATTACCAAAAAGAAAATCATAGATAAGAGTAGTATGCCCTATCCGGATTCTGATGAGCTTACGTGTCCAGAATTTCAGTATAGATGTTGAATAGACTGGTCTATTGGTGGTTTCCCAATAAGTCGACAGAAATGTGTCACTGTTGGTCCAGTCAAAGTTTTTCCGAATGACTTATGGTATTGGATAACTGCGAGCACTGGTCGATGGAGAGCTTCTCCAGCCAACCTTTAATGTCCAAAATTCGCACATGACCCAGAGCAGGAACGCAACTAAACACGCCTATTGCTAAATAGGCTATTTGGAACTGTTTTGAAAGAGACAAAGGTTATATTGATAGCAATTTCGATTTCCGTTTTACAGCTTCCCGTAACATGAGAAAAATATTGGTTTTCGTTCAATTTCGATTAGCATGGATTTCACCAGAGATGTCTCTAGTGCTCCACTGGCTAACCTAATACAACTATTTGTCGCCGCCTCGACTCCCTTTTTCCCTGCTATGTTGGCACACTGACACATGTTAAACGTTATGTTAACTACGAAATGTGATTACAACTATTTATTACCCATCCGAAAAGCTAGGTTTTTTCTTCGGTAAATTTTTCTCAAGGACATAAATTTTGAAAATATAATAAATTTTAAATGCACGCGACTATTACATATTTTTTTAATTTTTTTTTAGTTTGTTTATTTTTGTTTTTGGGAATCATTTATTATCAATATTTTCTAAATACTCCTAATATCGCTTTTGATAATATTTTAATCCATATGATAAGGAATTGAATTAAATTGTCTAGTTTTTTGTTCATTTTATAATGTTTGAGATTAAAATTCTTTTACTGATAGGAACCAGAATATTTTAAATGAATTTTGGCTTATGACTTGTATGTTAGAAACTGAATTTTATTTTCGGTATTATAATCGAAGAATTATAAAAACGTTGTTAGACTTAAAACATTTAAGTGACATTTTGCTAAAGAGAAAATTCCGATAAATAAAAATCGGAAATTTTGGGGAAAAAATATAATTCAGAGCAGCGTTTGTGTCTACAAGAAAAATATGAGTAAATATTTCATAATTTAAACGAAACGCAAAAAAATTTTAAAAATTTTCCGAATAATATTACGTACATAATATTACCAAATATTTAGTTTCTGTGAACGTATTTACATGATAGCGTTTGATTTATTTATGGGTATGTTTGCTAAGTCGGGCATAGAAGAATGTACATCTTAGCGTGCTAAGCTTCGGAAGATTTTCCATTTTTTTTATCTGATAAGAAATCATGTGGACGCACTTCATTAATCATCAGCCGAAGCAGAGCTGCGGTAACGGCAGCGGTAAACTAGCAGCAGCTGTAAAAGTGGCAGCAACGGTGGTGTAGTAATTGCAGCAAGAGAGGCGATACAACCAGAGAGCTGAGCACTTCGGACTTTGTCGCTGCAGCAACACGCAAATTCCAATCTGTAAGGCACGAAAACAATTCCGACCATGACGACTAACGATTCTTAAAATCGCTGTCAACATTTTTAAAATCTCACAATCTTATGGGGGGTGCACACAATTGCAACAACCGACGATAACGTTTAACAATTTTATCGTCCAATCAGATCTGGTTTAAAATTTAATCGTTGTTGATGTAGAACTGTTATACCGTAGCATTACTGAAATTGTAATCAAAGCAAGGTTAAGTGAACTTAAAAATTAAATTAAGCATAAAATATAAATAATAATCTGATCAGAGATTATGTTTCTTTACTTGTTGCAATTGTGTTTGAGTCGTTGACTCAGGACGAGATTCGTTAAAGATTTTAGTTATCGTCGGAATTGTTTTGGGGCTTTAAAAAAAACCGGTTTCTCTTGACAATGGAAAAAATCCCATTTATTCGATTATTCGTTGACTGGAATGGTTGCAGTGTGTTTTCGTTGCTTGCATTATTGCATCGAGCGAATATTTATACGATATGTTGGGGATACTAGCGCTGCGTCAAGCCGCAGTTAATGATATTACGAGTATGCAGCGTTCCGGTATATTGCTGTCAGACCGGTGCATATACAATTGAGTAATTTGTGTATGGTGCGTCTCTGCATGGGTACACGCCACTACCATGCAAATGAGAGTGTATTTATGTTTATGGAAATCAGATGCTAGCGAATATACCACATCAGCAATTCTTTGACAGCGGCGTTTTTGAAAGGAGACGGAAGAGAAATACGGCACATAAAAGCAGTGAGAACATAACCGACAGCTGATGAGAGAGCTTAAATCCAGTTGTGAATAATGAATACGTAGGCAATTGTAAGGAGCAGGTACACTAGCTTCAATTGTGTACGACAGCGGTGAGAGCGACGGTAAGCACTAATTAACGGCAACCAATGAACTCTTCGTACGAGAGGAAAAGTGTGATTTTGAATTATTTTCTTCAAACGAGCTGGAAACGTCAAAATGACATTTGTGGAAAGTCTCAATTGATTGAGGGAATCTGTTGTTTTGGTAAAAGACTCTATTGGAGTAGTACCGTAGTTTCGTGCATGTTTCAAGACGTTCACAAGTAAATTATTTACTGTTTGTCAAGTTGCCGTAGTATCGTCTAATTTGTCGCCGGATTAAATTGCAAAGTGACATTATTTAGGTGGACATAGTATAAGTTTTGAGTAGAAATTTCTCTCGATATGCACACAGTCGTGTTCTGGAAAGATCGTGGTACATACAATCTAATCCATCCATTCATCCTCCGTCCCATCCGTCCGATCATACATTCGCATCCACGTCCATAAATTATGAATCAAATAATAAATATTGTAAATAGTGTTATTAGATACATTGTCAATTTTACTCCAGTACGGTTCTGTGCTAATTTGATTATATTTCAGAAAAATTCGAATTACGTTTTTGTTATTGACAATAAAACTCATTAATTTTCGTTTATTTGGAAATAATTGAATGTTTACGATTAAATTTTTTCTAACTTTATGTTATGATGTAGTTTAAATTGATCTACATATATTTGCTGTTGAAAAATAAGTGCACATTCAATAGAAAAAATTTATTTAACAACGGAAATAAATAAATTTGGTAGTTTTGTTAATAGCACAAGAAATTTTGATTCAATAAATTTGCTTTTTTATTGAAAAACAAAAACAAAAAGAAAAGAAAACCGATTTGATTTTTATTCAATTTTTTTATTTATATAGATCGAATTGAAGGACTTCAACCAGATGCTCCAAAGCCAGGCCATATTAAACGTGTTGAGAACAGCTCAAAGAGCTTCACAGATCTCGCCGATGATCCGATTATAACACAGCGATTCTTAAAAATAAATGTAAGACATATCACCGATGGGCAAGGTGTGGTTGGTGGAGTTCTCCTTGTTACGCCGAACGCCGTCATGTTCGATCCGAACGTCTCCGATCCTTTGGTTATCGAACATGGCCCAGAAAGCTATGGTGTAATAGCTCCTATGGAGTTGGTTGTTAATGCAGCAATTTTTTACGATATTGCCCATATGAGAGTTTCTGGTGGTGATTCAAGGTAAAAATTTCCCCTTATTTTCTTTAATTTTTTATATAAAAACGATGAATAATTTCTCTTCTCTATTTATAAAAGTTCAACAGAGAAAGTTGAAATATATTATATGAAAACTAAAAAAGACGATAAAGACACAAATGGAAAAGCAATTGAAGGTACTACAGTTAAAAATGAGCAGGAAACAATTACGGAAACCGAAACTGATTCGATAAAAGAAGCGACAGAAAAAAGTGATGTATTTGAGGTATCATCCATAACTGCAGAGGGAGATGGAAAACATCAAATCGACAAAACTCATAATCAAACTACGAAATCATGTGCCGTCGAAAAAGAATCTGTACGTACAAATAATGAATATTTATTGTTGATTTAATGCATTATCACAGGCAATTGCGAAAAAACAGTACACACTTAAAATTTACAATTTAGATTTTTACCAAAGCTTTGACAGTCTATTACGTTCTATACATTAAAAAATATATAAAATCAATTTAAGAGACTAATGTGAAGGGTGATAGATATAATAAAAAAAACAAAATGCGATAAATAGGTTAAATTGAGTAATATCAAATATATTAGTAATTTTTTTAACAACAAAGGTAAAGAAGCTATACAAAATTCTAGTTTTTTTCACTTAAGAAAGTTGAATTTTTTGAATTTCTTATCAGTTTATATTTACATATTAACTATTTGCGTTTTCACATTCCTTATCAAAATTCTTTATAATTGTATATTATGTTTAAATTCTAGACAAAATCCGAATCTTCCGAGAGTAAAGAAAATGAAAGTAAGTTCCAATATATAAAAGATTGTATAATTTCCAATTTTTTAAAAAATTATTTTGATAATTTTCTAGATAAAAGTGATGAGGCTAAATCTTTCCTTGATAGCGGATTAGAAATGCGAAGAAAAAGTCTTTTAGATCAACATTGGGCTATACCGAAAAAAACGAGGTACCCTCAAAGCGGATAGAATAATAATTTTATAGATCACAATTTAATTCAATTGAAAAAATGTTTATAAATATATTGTTTTTTCTTGTTTAGATCACTAGAAGAAGAGGTGGAAAAAGATAAAAGTACATCCTCACAGGATAATACCGATTATAGTTTTCGAGGTGATATGAGTTTAGATAATGAAAAGGAAACAACTACCAGTGATTCAATTAAAGACAGCTGCTATGACTCAGGAATCGATTTACATGATACGAAAGCTTTACCAATTGTTAAACCATTGGCAACGAAAAAAGTCTACAGTGATGCTGATATTGTGTTGAGCTCAGAATGGGTACCGCCAAAAACTATTGCTCCAACTCATGTTAATGATAGTCCATCGAAATCTCAGCTGGCACAGAGTGGAATTTCTCTATTACAAACCCAAAGTTTAGACACTTCCGGTGGACGTAAAAAGACATCGAGTGTTAGTTTCAGCGTCGATGACAACGAACAACAAAATCAAACCAGCCAAAGTACAGATAAATCAACCGAACAAAATAAGAAAAATAAAGTAATTAAAAATTGATATTAATTAATTGAAATTAAAGAAAAAAAATTAATCAAGTAACTTTTTAGATGTTGAAACGTTTATCTTACCCGTTGACATGGGTTGAAGGATTAACTGGCGAGAACTCAAAAAGTACAGATTCATCCGAGTCAGCACCAAATACTGGCGATTCTAATCAAAGCGTTTTCTCAAAGGTTTTCTCAAGGTACGAACAAAATAATAATTTCAATAATTTCAGATTAAATTTTTTTACAATAAAATAAAAAAAAAGAAATTTATCAAAGAAGAAAAAAATGAATATATTAAATAAAAATCCAAACTTATTAAAATAAGTTTCTGTTTTGTGGCTAATCATTTCATAAAAAAAAATTTCTTTTATATTTAAATTTTTACTCCATCAACTTTTCGATATCATTGGCGGTTTGGAAATTCTATGGGAATCGTTTCGAAAAAAAACAAACAATGCATTTTTTTTTTGAACAAATAAAATATATTTTATATGAAAAAACATTAATAAAAACGAATATTAACTAATAAATGCATGCGCACATGCGTGCAACTTCATGTTGTTGGTGAAAAATTATTGAATTTTTTTTTTTTGTGTGTGAAATTTTGCAAAATTTACAACAATAAAATTAAAAAAAAAACTAATTCTAATATTTACAATAACTGGAAAAAATTATTCGTTAAAAAAATATGAAACAAATTTTGCATACAAAAAATGACACGACAACAATATAAACGCGAACGATAAAAATGAAATTTGAAAAAAATTGTCGAAATTTTTGTTTATTCGTATTTTTTTTTGTTCAATTAAAATAAAATAAAAGCTCACCCATAACATTGGTATCTGAGTTGGGTGGAAATCTATTCTTGTCAAAGACGCCATCTGAAGAATCTGGGGGCTCACCCGTGCCCCCAGTTACTCCACAATCCGAGAGTCATAGTACGCCTGGGTAAGGGCATATACCATTTAAATGTTGTTTAACTGTGGTTTACTTTATATTCTTTTTAAATTTTATTGTTGATTGATAATATCACAAATGTATCTCGAATTGTATATGTATTTGTAAATTCTACTCCATTTTACTTTTGTGTCTTTATAGTTTTTCTTATATTATTATCGTTTCAGTTTCGAATAGAAAAAATAAAATAAAAGTAAAAACATTCAAATATTAAGTAATTAGCAAAAATGAAATTGTTTTATTATATTTATAAAATTGTATAAATTTTATTTTTGTTTTTGTTTTTGTTTTAAGAACAAATAGTTTGTACACATTTAATATTCGTTTGTACACACAGGCACACACAATAAAGGCAAGTTTGCTACAAAATTTTTGTATATATATATACACATACACACACACACGCATTAGTGCATCATAAACATTCGTAAAATCTTAATGCTCAAAAGTAATTTCGTTTTAAAATCAAATCTTTTGAATCCAAAGATTAGTATTTGGGTTTATCTAATACCAGAACCAGAGTAAGTCACCGACAAGTTTCGTTAAATTTTCCAAAAGTTAACGATAGCTGTTGCTAATTATTTATTTATTTAGTTAGTGTTTCATTTAATTGAGTTTGTATACGGCAAATTTGTACATATAAAAAGATAATTGTATATTTGTAAAAATAAAACTCATATTGCTTGGGAATTATAAAATGATCATCAGCTATCTGTCTAATATTAGAATCAATTTATCGTACTTTGGTTGAAATCTATGCTAAAATTTTCGATTACTTTTTTAACAAATTTCGGTTACTTTTTTTAAAAAATTTGTTTGAATTATACATGGGGTTTTTATCTTTAATTCAATATTTTTTATTGCAAATTCAATCGCAATAATTTTGTTTTTGAAAATAATTATTTCTCATTTTTAATTTTACAAAGAATTCGAAATTTTATTGAATTTGATATAAAAAATATTGAATTAGAGATGAAAAACCTACGATATATTCCGTTTGCCATCTTTCAGGCAGTCTCATAATTCCGTGTTCGTAAAACTTAATACTTTTGCTAGCAAAAAACTGAATTAAATGTGATTTTTTAATAATGGTAATCTGAAGGCGCTAGGTCAGAGCTATATGGTGGATTTGACAACACATCCCAACCTAATTCCAATAATTTTTTGCGAGTGGTCAAAAATGTGTGCGGCTTTGATTGTCATGCTGGAAAACAACACTTACGATTTGCCAATTCTGGCAGTTTCTCTTGAATTGCATTGCTCAGTTTGACGAGTTGCTGAACGTACACGGTGGAATTAATCGTTTGGTTTCTTCGTAAAAGCACAAGGTGCAGAATTCCTTTATAATCCCACCAAACCGACAGCATAATCTTCTTTTTGTGCATCACAGCTTTTGATATTGTCTGAGGTGGATCATCTCGCATCACCCACGATCGTTTCCGATTAACTTTGTTGTAAACTATCCACTTTTCGTTGCCAGTTATCAGTCGTTTCAGAAATGGATCCATTTCTTTGCGTTTCAGAAGCGTCAAATAAATTTCCTTAAGCTAATGAATCCATAAAAGGAGTTTCTTAACATAACCAAGCTGTTTTAATTGTTTTTCATTGCATGTATGCGATAGATTGAGCTTCTCTGCAACCTCACGTGTTGTGCTATGACGATCTGAATCGATAATAGCCTTGATATAAGTCTCATAAACTTCAACTGGACGGGCCCGATCATTTCGCATTTTTTAGTGAAAAATCACCAGAACGAAATTTAGCAAGCCAATTTTGACACTGCCCTTCTTTCAAGGCTTCATTCCCATATGGTATACGGCACATAACTTCTTGTGTACCTGCGATGCGTTCTGGCCTTTTCGGAAATAATACAATAAAATATGTCTAAAATGCACGTCTCATCCTTCCATTTTTAAATTTGGATGAAAACAAAACTAAATAGCTAAACGATACAATTTTTTACTAAATTAAAGGCAGACGTCCAAACAACAAGAAAACAATATAGGTTAGGTGCTTGAACACGTTGACATAACGAAAGAATAAGCTAATACCATCTATTGACAAAATCGGCAATCGTTTAGTTGCCAACCCAATATTAACATAAAATACGAGATTAAAATGCTGATTGGTGTTGATTTTTAAATGCTGATTTTTCAAAAAGTACCTTTAATTACTGTATATGGTTGTACCGATTGGAATATGTTTTTTTTTTTCAAGCGATTTCTCAAAAAAATGTTGGCAAGCAATTTTTCGACAGAATGGGAATAGCGTCGTATCTCAACTAATAAGAAAATATGTTCAGATACGAGTAAATAATAAAATTTAAGTTTATTCCCAAATCCTATTATTTTCTATGCATATCTTATTAATTATTTATATTTAATGAAAAAAGAGCATTTGTCATGTACATTGCAGTTCCGTAGCCATTGAAATTTGACTGTCTCAGGTAAAAAAATTGTCGGTATTTTTTTAAATTCTGCCCGGGGGGCGGGGGAAGGAAGGACTTTTAATTAGGCAACCGTCTTATTCATCACAAAAGAAAAATTCTGCACAGACTATGTTGTTATATTCCTTATAACATATTTTCAATAGGCCCAATTTTAAATCGTCTCAATTCAATAAAATAATTAGGCATAAAATCAGCAATCTATCAAAAACATAATCAAATAAATTGTAAATAATATTTTATAGATGTATTTAAAAGTTTATAGAAAACTAACTTGTACAAATGATTCCTTTTGTACAAATATTTACCTTAGCTTAAACATAAAAGCAAAATTTCAATTCTAGTTTAATTAGTATTTTATTGTGCGATTTTCCTATAATTTCCCTATTTCTTTTTAGTTTAAGTAATTATATAATTTATTATTAAATTTAGAATTTTCTTTTCATTTTAATAGATCTAGAATAATATCTCCCTAGTTAAATAATAATAATAATAATAATAATAATAAATATACCAAATCAAGTAAAGCTTAATCTTTTTGTACCATATAACCAAAAAAATATATATATACGCGGTTAATTTTGAAAATGGCCTAAGTCGATATATTTGAGTACTTGCGTTTTAATCAATTTAAACATATTGATAGCTGACAACATGGAAGTGTAATATTTTTTATGCTTCTAAGGATGTACAATTAATTTACCAATCCAATTAGCATAATAATATAGTTTTTATGGTTATAAATGGATTTTAGTCATTTTCATAATTAATGAAATAACATTGTAAGGCAAAAGTCCTAGAAAAAAATAAATTTCTATTTATTAAGGCAAAAGTCCTATTCAAAAATAAATTAATAATATTTTCAAATTTATAATTCATTATTCTTCAAATTGCGTATGTGGCAGGAATTTAAAAAAAAATCATGGTGATAAAATTGTTGTATTTTAAGTGTTGCCATAGCTCTTGATTTTTTGTACATTGGTGTCTATTCAATATTATTAAAGTTTCTTGGTTTTCTCCGAGGGAGTAGTAAATCCAAAGTGTTGTTCTATAAAACATCAATCTTCATTCATTCATTGCTGTTTTATAGAACATTTTAAATGGTTCAGCTTACAAAAATCGCATACAAAATATTTTTAACCAATTTACTCTTACCACCCTCTCTGCGTTAGTATTTTTGAATTTAACTTTCTAAAAATCCCGCCCTCTAGTGGCTTAGTTGATATCAAATTTTCTCGTTTCATTTAATTTACTATGAAACTATTTTTTCGACACTTTTTTATGACTATGTAACAGTTCGGCTGAAAAGTTGAGAACCATGACGTCTAGATGGCGCCTCTTGCAAAAATCTACTTAATTATCACAAAGCCCCATGCTTCAAATAATTCTTGTCAAAATTTGACAGCAATCGGTCGATTGGTTCGTGAGATATAGCATTTTGAGTGGAGCAACTTTTGTTATTGAAAAAAAAATGGATAAAGACGAATTTCGTGTATTGATAAAGCATTGCTTTTTGATGAAAAAAAATACAGTGGAAACCAAAGCATGGTTTGACAAATGTTACCTAGACTCTGCTCCAGCTATTTCAACTGTGGAATATTGGTTTCGTCAATTTCGAACTGGTCGTACGAGCACAGTTGATGCAGAACGCAGTGGACGCCCAAAAGAGGTGGTTACGGCAGAAAACATCAAAAAAATCCACAAAATAATTTTAAATGACCGTAAAGTGAAGTTGAGCGAGATAGCTGAGACTCTGAAGATATCGAAAGAGCGTGTTGGACATATCGTGCATGAATATTTGGGCATGCAAAAGCTGTGAGCAAAGTGGTTGCCGCGTGGGCTCACTGTGGACCAAAAACAACAACGTGTTGATGATTCTGAGCAGTGTTTGGAGCTGTTCAAGCGCAATAAAGCCGAATTTTTGCGTCAATATGTGACAATGGATGAAACATGGCTCCGTCACCACACTCTAGAGTCCAATCGGCAGTCGGCAGAGTGGAGAGCGAGCGACGAACCGAATCCAAAGCATGGAAAGACGCAACAGTCGGCTGGCAAGGTGATAGCGTCTGTATTTTGGGATGCACATGGTATAATATTCATTGACTATCTCCAGAAGGGACAGACGATGAACAGCGACTATTATATAGCGTTATTGGATCGTTTGAAGAAAGTTATCGCTAAGAAACGGCCTCATTTGAAGAAGAAAAAAGTGTTGTTTCACCAAGACAATGCACCGTGTCACAAGTCGATGAAAACGATGGTCAAACTCAATGAATTGGGCTACGAATTGCTTCCCCATCCACCGTATTTTCCAGATCTGGCCCCCAGCGACTTTTTCCTGTTTGCAGACCTCAAGAGAATGCTCGCTGGCAAGAAATTTAAGACCGATTGCCGAAACTGAGGCCTATTTTGAGGCAAAACCGAAAGAGTACTATAAAAATGGTATCGAAAAGTTGGAAGATCGCTATAATCGCTGTATCGCCCTCGAAGGCAACTATGTTAAATAATAAAAATGAATTTTGCAAAAAAAAATATTTCTACTGTGTTTCGTTCTAAACTTTTCAGCCGAACTGTTAATATTTCTGAATGAACAAACAATAAATTATTTTTTCTTACTGCAATTTCTACAACTCCGAAGTCTCTAATCATTCAGTAGTAATAAATGTCTGATAACAGGCACTTATGGTCAGTGACATTTTAATCATGCATACCAGATTGGACAGTTTTAAACTATGTCACAGCTATTTTTATATTCCTGTTTTGTCCTGAACACACATCGTTGTAACCGATAATGTGCTTTTGGTTCCTTAGATTTTTTTTAGATGTTTCAGGATACATAATACAATTTGCTGTGAACCTCTGTATGCAACCGTTTTATCCCAGAGATACATGTCAAAATTATTGTCATGGAAGTTGTGAATCTAAAACATTATACATTTTTATCACATTTATGATCATAATAAAAAAAACACAAAGCTCTTATCTCACAAAATTCTACTGCCTATAATATAATCCAATATCCGTTTGAAAGTCTAAAAAAAGATACTTAAGCTACTTTCAAAATAAAAATTTTATTTTTATCATTCTATTAATCAGCTTATTTTTTTTATTATTACAAAATCTTGGTGATTTTAAATATATTACTTATAATTTGCTTCGAAAACGAAAAGATAACGTAGAAATGTAAATATTAAAATTTCTGGTTTGGTTTTTTTTGGAAAATGGACTTAGGCTACGGGTCTAAAGTAAAGGGTTTATATAAAAAAAATTGAATGAGCAAATATAAAATGAAATTTCTTAAGTAAAAGTAAGAGAAATAACATATAAAATCAAACAGTACACATTATCCAATTATGTATAAACAAGCGTAAACACTTCATTTTTATATAAATTATTTTAAAATTATAATTTTTTTTAAAATTATTTACTGTGCACATATAATAGTTTATCTTCTTTTTTTTTTAATTGTATAAATTCGATCTAAGATATTGCTCAAAAGTAGATATTTTTATTTGTTCGTGTTTATAATGAAAAAAAAAATACATAAACAAATATTAATTGTATGTAATCTTACGCTTGTAAGAAATAAATAAAAATAAAGAAATTGTTTCTTTTTTGTTTCATTGAATTTACAATTATTGTTTTTTGGTTTTGTAAATTTTTTTTTTCTATACTCAATTTTTTGATATGCTATCAATATGAAAATAAGTAAAATTTGTTTGTTTTTCTCTTTCCACACTTTTAATTTTCTTAATTGCTTCTTAGACGTTCATCGATTGGAACATTTATGAGACCAAACTCGACAGATGGCACTACCGGCACCAACTCATCAAAACAGGCAAAAAATGCACCACCGAAACTTGACTATCGCTCAATGGTGTCCATTGACGATATGCCAGAATTATTTGTTAGCTTCGATAGTAAGTATAATTAATTTTTTAGTTTTAAAATAAAATTTTTTTGAAGTTTTATTTTATGAGATTTTTTTTTCGTAAATTCCAAACATTTTATTTTCTGTTTGTAGAAAAAAAAATTATTCAGTAAATCAGTTTTTTTTAGAGAGAAAATATTTTTCGCACTTGATATGCTGGTATATATTTGTAAGAGCACCAAATTATAATTAAAAATAAAAACACGTAAATTTTTTTTATTTTGGCTCAATAGATACTTTTATAAATATTTGAAATTTTTATTTTTTATAAATATATTGGTTTTTTTTCTTACTAAAAAAGTATATCGAAACAAGAAACAAAATACGAGGTCTGTTCAAAAAGTATGATGAATTTTGAATTTCCGCGGGTTACGTGTATTCAATTTTCGTATATTCGAAAAATTCGTAATTTCTCATCATTCATTAATCGTATGTTGTGATTTCGAAAAATTACTTATTTTCAATAACTTTGTAATTTGATAGTTAATAAATTTGTTATTATAGGAAATTTGTTTGGTTTTCAATCTTTATGAGAATATGAATTAATCTAACAAAATGTGGATTGTTTTTCATAAGATACTATGAAAATCGATTATTAAATTAACTTAAGATAATATGATTTGCCATTTTTGTCAATCCTAAAGACAAATTTGGGCTTGATTGGACAGAAAGTTTTTCAGGATGCGTAATTTTGAGATTTTGTGTTTTAAATGGGCCTTTAGCAGATTGACTTAAGCCGAACGTTAAAAACAGCAAATGACATTAATGATGCTGTAAATCAAAGAGCATCGTTAAAAACAGCAAATGACACTGTTCAAAAAGTGTTCCGAATTTTGAATTTTCGCGGGTTACGTATATTCGATTTTCGAACGAAAGATGCGTTTTTGAGATCTGAAGATTTTCATAAGGACAGTTTTTCATTGTGATTTACCAGCTCCCCTATTTACCTAAGTCCATCTGATTTTTTGTACCCGAGTATCAGAAAATACCTTTAAAGACTTCCATAAAATGTAACCAAGGAGCTGAAGGGGATTCAAGTTCAAAGCTACAAATAATGGAAATAACTCTTCCGTCGATGTACGATGTCTATTCGATTTTTTGTGGCGTTATGTTGGTACTCATATCTCTCACCTATGCCGATAAGTTCGGCCATTTTGAATGTTCAGTTAATTTTTGACAGCAGCTTTGCTTGTTCGTGTTTTGGTTCGTCTTCGATTTTTGCCAATTCCAAAAAATAGATCAAGGAATCTGTTTCGGGAACAAGACAAAGTCACAGGATATCTGGAGAATACGGTGGCTGCGGCATTATTAGTGTGTTGTTTTTGGCCAAAAATTCGCGCACAAGCAACGATGCGTGAGCAGGCGCGTTATAATTGTGCAAAAGCCAATTTTTATTCTTCCACAAATCCGGGCATTTCTAACGGATTGCTTCGCGCAACTTGCGCACAACTTGCAGGTAATATTCCTTATCGACCGTTCTACCCTGTGGCAAAACTCATGATGCACCACGCCCCTGCAATCGAAGAAAACTGAAAGCAAAACTTTCACATTCAACCGAACTTGGCGCGCTTTTTTCGGTTTTGGCTCGTGCGACAGCTTCCATTGGGATGATAGAGCTTTGGTTTCCACGTCATAACCATAGACTCATGATTCGTCACCAGTTATGACCCTCTGGAGCAAATTTGGATCGTCGCGAACAGAGTCCAACAACTCCTTAGAAATGTTAATGCGATGATGTTTTTGGTCGAAAATGGGCAAAAATCGAAGACGAGCGAAAACACGTGCAAGCAAAGCAGCTTTCAAAAATTAACTGAACATTAAAAATGGCCGAACTTATCGGTATAAGTGAGAGACATGAGTACCAACATAACGCTACAAAAAATCGAAAATCCAATATACGTAACCCACGGAAATTCAAAATTCCCGATACTTTTTGAACAGACCTCGTATATTTATAAGAAAATGGTTTAAAAGTATTATATAAAAAATTTTTATAAATTCTGAACAAATTTTTTGGTATTTATTTTCTTTTAAAATTCTTGATTAAAATTTAAATATTAAAACGAAATGATAAATAGAATCTTTGACAACTTTTAAGCCATGTTCTAAGAATTTTTTTTTTGTTGAGATTATATTAAAATTTCTATAATGATAATAATAATAATAATAATAATAATAATATTAATTTTTTTTCTTTTTCAATTTTTGTTGTATATTTTTTTCTCACTGCATTCACCTTTTCACCTTACACAAAAAATAAAAACAATTAAAATCAAAAATAATGAATGAATGAATTGAATAAAAATAAAATAAATATTAGTGCGGGCACCGCTGTTTCCTCAACTTAAGAATCTTGGTATGTTAAACTTTTAACCCTTGCTACTTTATTATAGATAATATATTTGAAGAAAAAAAAACACGCAATAAAAAAAACCATATGAAGCTGCATAAACAGTAATCTGTGATCCATTTGTCAACAGCTTTTGTCTCTTATACATATGTGTATGTGTACACATATTATTTATGTCTGTTTGTAAATAATCAAAATATCTATAAATATATATGTATGTAAATATTTTATTAAAAAAAATAAGAGAAAAAAAATGACAACAGTAATGGCCAGAATTTTAGTTTTATTTGTTTAACAGCAAATATCAATAATCCCGCCTCCCACCTACCTTACCCAAACCAATCAGAATTTTTTTAATTATAATTTTTGTTATATCCAAATTGCTTTTAGAATATATTTTATAGTAAAATAGAAAATGATGTAAAATATTATATACAAAAAAAAGTACAGAAAAAACACTAAATTGTCAGTGAATTTGTCTTTTGGTTGACACTGGTTTATGGTCAAAATGTACACTTTATCCTGTTTATACTATATTTTTTTTGTTGGTTTCTATAAATAAAATTCTCTATTTACATATTGTGTATGAATATTTAATTTTTCCCAGACATTTTATTAAATAAAAATTATATTTGTAGTTATAGTGATTTTTTTATAAATTATTTAAATGAACGAAAATAAAAGATTTTGAAAATTTATTTTCCTTTATTTTGTTTTTAAAAATTTTTTTTTTGTTACAAGATTGAGTTTATCGGATAATTATGAAGTTTTTAATTTATCAATCTTATCTGTATATAATTGAAAATTCTCTTTAATTCTATATATTGCAAATATTTCCTTTTTTTTATAATATTTCCTATTTTAATCAACACAAATAAATACATAGTTAATAGTTGACAAAGCCAAGTTTCAAAATTAAAAACTAAATAAACAAACAACAAAAATGAAAATTTAAAATAACAAATTAAAAATCATATTCGAAATATAAATATTTTTTCTGAACAGACAATGTTACATGAACAGGAAAGAAATTTGATTTTCATTTATTAAAGTGAAAAAGAGTTTATGCAATATAAAAAAGCGAAATACTTCTTATCTAAAGTCTTATTTGTAAATATGTGTAATAGATGATTTTCACAAAAAAAACCTGAAGGAAATGTATCTAAAGAGGACTAAACATAATGCCTTGGTCAGACGCCCAAGGATATAAGCTGAAAACAAAAGTAGAGACAAATCCGTCATTCAATGCCTCGAAAAATGGTTATTCCTATTCACGGATGTAACGACGATCTCAATGCAAATTTTTGCAGTTACCGAGGTCAATGGCACCTAAATCCGTGATCTATATTTTGGGGTCTTTCGCAGTTTCATATTATGGGGAGCTATTACTATCTGCCTTTTCAACTGACACAATATCATCATCCTTACTGATATCCAAGACTGCCTCAAAGCTATTCGCGGCCCATTACATGATTATGTACACAACGGGATTTGACATAACCTACTTAATAATAGGAGTGTCGAGTTGCGTTGGGTGCCGAGGCATATGGGAATTATCTGGAGTGAATGTGCTAATAATTTGGCTGATTACAGTCTTCGGCATCCAGTGCTCACATCTACCGCTAATTTGCATTGCCTACTAACAGAATCGCAAATAACATACGTAGAAATACAGACTATACCAATAGTGAAACCATTTTAGCCTCTCATCGGCCAACTACCACCAATCCAGTCTACTTAACATCCTGCCGTAATTCTGGGCACGAAAACTGCTCAGAATTTGGATAGGGTATACCCCTTTTACTCATTAATTTCTTTTTGAAAATCATACACGTCCTATCAAACCAAAATTTTCTTTGGGAAGAAAAGTGAAGCTCCTAAATCCAACAATTTCATTTCCAAGTCCCTCTTTTAAACCTAATCATATTAACTTTATTCACAGCATCTAACAACCCCTGACTGACCTAGCCTTCTAAAAACAGACCATCTTAGTTTAGGAAATTGGTAATGTCCACATACACGAAACTTGAAACTCAGCCTCAGGGTCGTAATGTTGTAAAGTGGCTCCTGGCTTATATCTTAGAGACCTTACATACAATCAAACAAACAAATCCGTTCCACAAATAATTGAAGAGACTGAGATCGAATTTAAATAAGAAGTTCGCTTCAATGAAGCATGAACCTCAATGTTTTCATGGGTGATATTTTCATATACTAAAATTGTCATTCTACGTTGGTTCATTTTAAACTATCCCAAACAATGGAATTAAATTTTATTCTATAAAAATTTCTTATAAATAAGGCAAAAAAAAACAAAAAAATTAATTTTATTTTGTTTTGTAAATAAAAAAAAATATCTTTTTTGATTTTTATAAGAAATTATGTTTTATTTTGTATTTTTTTAAATTTATTTGAGGATTTTTTATTATAAAAAAATTCACTCAAAATAAAGCTCACTTAAAAAATAAACAGAGAAAATTTAAAAAAAAAAACTTATTCATTAATTTAACTTGAATTATTTAATGTGTACATCCTGGCTATATTTTCGATTATCTACATACACTTGTAATTATAATAAATATGAATAAAAGTATAAAAGGGGAAAAAACATATAGTTTATAATATTTTATATACAATAATAAATATTGCTCAAAATATGCCTACACAAATATGCAAATTTTCCAATTAGTTACATGCATACGAATATTTATTAATGTATGAATTTTTGTGTAAAATGTAAAAAATGCCTACAAGCTTTTGAAGCAATATTTTTACCACATTTGTCCTGTAGTTACTAAAAAATGAAAAATGCAAAAACAAACTAAAAATTATAACAATATTCGTAAGCTAATAATGCACGCATGATTAATCCCTCTTACTTACTCGTACATAAAAGCTTTTTGCAAATATCTTTTACTCCACCATTCTTCTTTCTCTTTCTCTCCCGTTCTATCACTATTGGTAAGTTATTTATTTTCTTTCTCTTATAATTTTATACTCTCCATGACTCTCTATTTCTTCTCTGACTTTGGTTTGCGTCTGTGATATTTTCTACCTTTTTTCTTTCTCTCTTTTAATTTAGCATTTTCTAATGCGTTCTCTTCTGATTACAATTTTTGTTTTATTTATGCGCTTTTCGCAAACACACACACGCACACATACACTGGTCAATGTAAATTATTTTGTGTGTCAAATAAATAAAACTTGAACGTGACAGAGAAAAAAAAACCAACAACCACCACAATACATGGTCGTACATATACGCATAATCACATATTTGTATTTTTATATATTTGTACTGCTTTTTTTTAAATCACAAAAATATATGTATATGTATAAAAAAAAAGACGCTATAAGATTATAACAAAATAGATTTTATAAAATATTTGATTTTTTATTGAAAATTTTTCTACAGAATTAATTCCGCGGCCTGCACGTGCTTGTCAGGACCCGCCATTGTATTTACGATTGCGTATGGGTCGACCTGAGGGTAAAGCTATTCCATTGCCTACCTCAGTTATGTCTTACGGAAAAAATAAATTAAGACCCGAGTATTGGTTCAGTATTCCGAAAAATAGGTAAACAATAATATTTAATAGATTATTACGAATATACATACATAAATAGATAGTCTTTTAAAAATAAAAAATAAATTAAATTTTTTCTCCAGGGTTGATGAATTGTACAGATTCGTTCACACGTGGGTCCCTCATCTTTATGGTGAACTGAATGAGGAGCAAATAGCAAAACGTGGTTTCGAACTAATTCAACACGATACCGAGTGGTTTAAAGATGGTCAAACGAAGGTGGGCATATTATTCAATTTTATTTTCATTTATTTTTTTTCTTCATCTATTGAGCACAGCACATAAAAATAAATAATGCCAAATTTTGATAGAATCGTAGTAAATTATAGGTCATATTTAAAAATTAAGTAATCTAGAGTACTTATGAGGAGTTTCCACGTTAAGCGCAGCTTCGGTTTAAAATCTTATTATTTTGATTGGATAATGAGAATATTCACACAATATTGCTCAAAACTGGGTGTGTTTAAAGAAATTCAGGGTCATATTACGGTTTCCGAGTAATTATTTTTGATAATGTCATATTTGAAACTTTTTTTTTATTTAACATTGGAGCCGCCGTTTTTGAAAATGGTATGGTGTTGCTCAGCGAGCGCGTGGCCCATCGACGAAAACAATTTGATCAGTTGTTTTTGGTAGCGGTGCAATTTGATCAGTTGTTGGTGGTAGTGCTGCGCATTGACAGTTTCACCAGGTTTCAACATCTCATAGTAGACAATATCCTGCTGATCCCACCAAACGCACAGCATCGTCTTCCGTCCGAAGCGATTTGGTCTAGGGGAAGATGTTGATGGTTGGCTGGGATCAACTCACGATTTCTTGCGTTTAGAATTCTCGAAATATATCCACTTTTCATCGCCTGTCACAATTCGATGCAGGAACAACTTTCTTTTTTGTCTGGCGAGCAAGATTTCGCATGTATTTTGGCGTGGCTCCATCTGCATATCGTTCAATTCATGCGGCACCCATTTTCCGATCTTCTCAATCTTCCCCATGGCACGCAGACGCATGAAAATGGCTGGTTGAGTAACACCCCATTGCTCCGCGAACATTTTTTGCGATTAGGTATCGTCTTCGTCCAAAAGAGCCTGCAATCAATGATCCTCAACCTTCCTAGGCCGATTTTCACGCTTCTTGTCCCACAAGTCAAAATTGCCGTCTTTGAACTGACGAAACCAATCTCGGCACGTTGTTTCCGATAAAGCACTGTCACCATGGGCCTCCATAAGCATTCTATGGGATTCGGCAGTGATTTCTTCAAATTGAAGCAGAAAAGCAGAGCTTCCCGCATATGATCTTTTTCTGTCACAAAACTAGACATGATTACCAAAGGAAAAATGCATGTTGTTGTACGAAATTGCTGACAATGTGCACTGATTAATGTTGACAGATGTCAAACTCTTAAAAAAAGTATGGCGTGCTCATGGTAGTTTAATACTCTCACTCACGCCATCTATGACCAAACAGCGGATTAAAGATTATACCCCTGGTAAATAGCGTATTTGCTTCCATACAGGTTTTGTAGAAAATTTTGTATTCTTTCAAATTTCATCTAGCATATTTTCAGCCAATGTATCATTTTTCCGTCCGTATTTTGTTTTCCTGTTTTTATTCTCAATTAATGAAAACGTTCAATTTTATTCTCCGCGTTTTTACTTTTTTTTTATCGACTGCTATTGATTAAGTCACGTGAAAAGGGAATTAATTCGATATTCAGTAAAATAATTGAAAAGTTTCCAGCCAAAATGCAAAAAAATCTGGATAGCTGTTATGTCATATCAATAAAGTCACGTTTAAAGAGAGTAAATTTGACACTCCAAATAATTTTATTTTTTATTGTTAATAAAGTTGAGTATTTTTTAAAAATAAATTTAAATTTAAAAAAAAATACCAATTTTTGTTAAAAATAATTTCTTATATTGTATGTTTAGACATATTTGATAGTATATGATAATAGTGTGTTCATCTTAACTAGTTTCTTATTTGGATAAGAGGTGATCTTAAAAAAATATAAAACTATCCAAAAAGTTAAAAACTATTGTAATTCTGAATTATGACAGGATATCTGGTAGGCGCTAACAAAATATCACGTAATTAACTGAGAACTAGTTCAGATTGTTCAGATATTAAACTTTATTTTTAAGATACATAAGTATAGAGTTGTGCTAATATATAGAAAAGAAATTTCTTTGATCAAAATATAATTTTTCTTTTATTTTTTTTAAATTCTTTTTAATCAGGATGGCAGAAGAAGTAGCGATGGTGAAGATATTGCCGAAATGAGTAGAGAATCATGGGAGGTAAGTTGAAATGTTCTTAATTTAAATATTTTTCGAAGAGACAAAATTTCAATTCTTAACCCAAATCGAATAATAAATAATATTTAATAGAATAATCTAACAAATCAGATATTAATAAATTTTGAAATTATTTTATTTCAAAGTAGAAATAGATATAAAATGGAGACGATTTTTCTTTGAAGATATTTTTAAAAAAATATATAAAACGTTTCAATTTGTTTGTTCTTGTTAAAATAATAATAATACGAAATAGTCTTAAGTATTATTAAGTAATAATAATAATAATAATTTGACTGTTAAAATAATTAAAAAATTGATTGTAATTGATCTCAATTTTCTTACAAAATGACATAATCAGCTGCTAAAGGCGCCATACGTTAAAATCTACAACATAATCAAAACTGCCGGCTCCCACGAATTGGATTTTTTGGGTGGCGAGGTTAGGATTAGTTAAGCAAAAAAAAAAAAATAGACACAAAAAACCAAAAAAAAAAATAAAAATTTACAAAAACAAAAACAAAAACAAATTGCTTCTAGATGATACACAGCGATTGAAAATCGCTTTTCTTTTGAAACTGTAGTGATTTACGTTTATAGAAAAATTAGAAAAGTTTCTTTTTATTTCTCAATATATTTCGTTAATTAATAATCCTTTTTTAAATGTTAGAAAATAACATTTGTTTATTTTTATTAAATCATAAAGTAAATGTTAGAATTTAGTGTCAATAAGAAATTATTCCGTTCTAATTAGTTTTTGTTTTGTTTTGTTTCGTTTTCAAAAAATCACACGCATTTCAATGCAAACAAATTTTTAGATTGCTTTCAATTTTATTATGATTTTTTGATATAATTTTGAAAATAGCATTGTAGAAATAATACTTGGAAAAGGAAAAATTTGTTAACATTCTCAAAAAGCACTTAGTTGGATATTTTTTCGAAGGGAACATAGTGGAGCTTATTTTCGTACATATTCACTTTGTTTTTAAGAAATGTTATCTTTTTTTTCTCTAAATTTTATCTTATATTCTTTTAGTTAATTAATTTTTATTTGATGGATTTTTTTCAATCACAGTGTTTATTAATAATGCAGGATGTTTTCTTTTTTGTATTTGTTTTTTTTTTTGGGAAAACTTTTGGTGATCAATCTAATTTTGATAAAGAAAAATTAAATTTTTTTAAGTTTATACAATTTGTTGAATAATACGAGGTCAGGTCTAAAGCCTATGGCGTGCAGAGATCGGAAGTTGTCTCTTTGCATGCCCACTACATGAAGAAGTAAAGGTAAAAATGTCAAATTCAACGTGATAAGTCCAAAACGCCAACCAACATTTTTGTGTTCAGTCTTTATTTTTATTCTTAGAATTTTCTTTGAAAACGATATTTAAAAAGTAGTTTAATTTATTCAAGGAAGGAAGAGAGTCGAATATATTTGATTATGTGAAATAGTCATATTAGAATCACTTCCTTAAATATCATTGAAGAACTCCAAAACTGATAAGAAAAACTTTTAAAACCAATTGAAGAAATGATAAGAATATCTTCTAGAATTTTTTCTGATCATTTTATAAAAAGATTTGAATATCTCAAAGGTTCTTGTTAAATGGAAACCTCGAATACTCAACGTAATTGTTACATTTTTGCAGATACGAAATATTATCAGTATATGTGTAAGTTCAAAATAAAGTCCATGCTGTGAGACAAAAAAATAAACTTCTGCGTCGTCTCTCCTTGATTGGGGTCAAGATGACAGATAATTTTTAATAACAAAGTACGTACGGTATCCTATTGCTTTACGATCGCTCTACTTTACGCTTATTCTGAGAGGTACCTAATCCTATTGGTCATACACTCTAATCGACAGCCTTTCGAGATTCGAAATTTTTTTATGATTTCCCACTTTTACGCCAACATCCCCATTAACTGCTGTTGCACAACTGACATTAGGTACAAATCGACGGAGATTATTAGAAACCGTGCAAAGCTTTCCAAGGTCCACATCTCAGACTGCGCCCCAACTGACTGTCAACATTTTATAATACACATCCACCTCGAAGCCTTAACCAACAGTCAGGGCCCATTCCGGAGAATGGGAGAGTCCTGACTCCGAGTTCGCCTTTAAAACAGATTACTCTGAATTTGGAGAGATCCTCCTTTCGATTTGCCGTAGGAATACCTACAAGAATTTTAGGATTCGCACTCCTAAAGCACTGTTAGGCTTTTTGTAACATGCACCACGCCCTTCATTGAAGGTATCGTAATAAAATGCATTTGCAAAATCATTTACATGTGTTTATCATGCCTTACAAACTTTCGGATAAATACTTTTGCCCCTTGCTTAACATCCCGCTGCCGGGGTGGAAGTTTCCGCCTACAGGAAAATATTTTTTGCTGGGAAAAAAATTAAAAAAAAAGATCTTTATAAGAGGAAAAACGTCACAAAATTTTTTTTGAATTACCAAATTTGCAATATTTTCCAATTAAATAAAATTTTTATTATTAAATATTATCCTTACTTCCTTTACTTTTATTTCGCGAACTTTGTGACCTATCTTCATAAATATTACTAAAGAAAATAATAGGACATTTTAATAGTTTTTAAAATTTTCAAAGTTTAAAATTTTTTGTATATTATTCGTTTTTGGTAGTTTGTTATTTAGTAAAGTTTTGAAAAGAATTATTACTTTTATAGCTGTTACGGTCGTTATAAATTTGAATCGTTTTTTTTTTGATTGATCAATCATGTCCCAAAAGAATATTCTAAAAGAGAAAATATCCTGCATGCTAATATGAAAAAAGGAAATATTTTTAAGGATGTTCACTTAAGTGTTGAATTTTCTATTTTGCAATCATAATAATTGTTAATAATTTGTTGTGTTCTGCTAAAGGTTGACTTAACAACAAATCGAATTGTAAATATTTTTGTACTAATTGTAGTCGCTCGCGCTAAATTCTTCAGTTCTTTTTTTAGGTTTATCCATTTTTTTATTATATAATATTCAGTTTTTCATTTATATTTTTTTTTTGGTTTCTTATAAATAATTACGAATTACTGAATTATTTATTTTCAAATATATTTAAATTTCTGTTCGAATTGTTTGCAATCGCTTTAATTTAAAAGTCATTTATGAGTTTTTCATTTTTAATCTTACTATTATTCATATAAGAAAAGTAAAAATTCTTTATCTATTAATGTTTTCCAATTTCATCATAATCTAGATCTGTTCGGTAAAATTATAATAATTCGGCGGTTATTTGATGGATGTTGGTTTTTTAAATGCTCAAAAATTCGGGAATTATCTACGTTAATACAATATTTTACATAGCCTAAAAAAAAGCTCAGCGGTGTCAAATCGCATGATATTGTAGATCACACAATGTCGAAATTATGAGTTTGTGCGCAATAATGTCAAAAATTTATCATGTTGTGTAACTTGTGGCGCCGTTTTATTGAGAGCACATATGGTTCAAGTTCAGATAAAAAAAAAAACTCTGCTATCATACACGCCTATAGTGCTCAAAATCTATCCCTCCTTAATTGCCAAAGAAATACGGGCCAATGACACCTTCAGATGAAAATGTCATTTTTTGCGGATGTAATTGGTTCTCCATAGTCACTTGTGGGTTTATGGCAATTTTGCTTATTGAGATATCCACCATGCAAGAAATAACCCTCTTGGCTGAACAAATTTTTGTTCGGAAAATCAGCATTTAAATCTAACAATTGGCAAATCTTCTGCATATTTCATGGTCGAATAAATGATTCGTAATGTCAAATAGTATATGTTTGACAGTTGTCAAATGACAGAGCTCTACCTTTCGATCCACAAAATGGGATAACCCACTATTTATAAAAGAAAACAAAAATATTCTCAATATACGTATAAGTCGTTATCGAAAAATCTCTATACCGAAGAATGAATTTTTTTTCGTTGAATTCATTCTAAGCTGTAGAAGTCACCATTTTAGAACACCCTGTAAAAAGCCAAAGACGAAATGTCTTTTTGTACATATAAATAAAAGCTCTTATCGTAAGTGTACATTTTTGGAACCAGTACTATCAATAACGAAATCTGTAAACATTGGACTGTGTTTATCTAAATTGAAATTTTTTTTTACAAAAGTTGATAGAATTATTTCTAATAATAATTAAGTTTCTATGTACATTTTTCTCATATCCATTAATTAATTCGTTCTTTATTTATTTTATATTTCTTCATGTTATAATTTCCTTATCAATGTATATTAGAGATGAAATTTAATTTTTGCACTGTTTACAATTTTGTTTTTATTGTTTTTTTTTTTATAAGATATAATTGATTGCCTAATGCATTTGTTTTGTTTATATTTTGTTTTTATTTTAAATTATTTTCATTTTTTTACTTTCTTAACGTAAGATAAAAAGGAAACTTTTTGAGATGTACACGTACAAAGAAGAAATGAAGATACTATTAGTAAGAGAAATGTTACAGTATAAAACCAAATAATACATACTCCTCAGTCATGGGGCTGGGATTATACAACAAATTCAGAAATTTTAACATTCAAAAATACTTTTAATACAATATCATCTAAAACGTTATTATTATAATAATATTTATTTTGTTTTAAATATATTTTATTCATTGGTCATGCATTAATCATTAAATACAAATAATATATTCTGATTGTTGGGTCTAATAATGCCAATATAACGATGTGTGATTGGTCTAGATTGGACGCCATAAAATCTAGTTTATTCTTGTTTCTTAACATCTTAAATGCAATGCCAGTAAAGGTCTAATAATTATCGTTTTCTTCATTAGTTTTCAATTTTTTTATTTGTACTTTTGCATATGTTCCGGTATATTTATTATATTGGGAGTATATTTACTTATTACTAATTCATAAATATACTCTGAGATAATTTTTATTTTGTATCGAATTGAAAAGTTAATTATTTTCATAATAAATAAAAGCACCGGATATATGATGAAAAATTATAGAAATACAAAACTATATGCAATTAAGTTCAATTTCAATTTGTTCATTTAGTTTAATTAAAATCAACTTTTTGTAATATGTAAACGTGAACTGTTTAAAATATGCAAGGCTATCGATTAAAATAAGATTAATATGAACGGCAGTTACAAAGTTGCTGTACTGAAATAAAAGTTGTAGTCTCACAATGAGTTGCAACCTTAACAGTCAAAACGTCACATAAATTTTGTCACGAGATTGTTCAACAGGGGAAGAGCACTTTTAGCTCTCACGCGAAAAGACGACGAATCATGAAAATTGGAGAAAAAGAGAGAGCGAGCGAGCGAGATTATTCTATGAATGAAGATTTTTTTTGTCTCTCCAGTTTGTTATTTTGGAACTTTCTCCCCAATTGAATTCTGTCGGTCAGTCATTTAGTCATTCATTCATTCAGGGCAAAAAGAGGCATACAAAAGACAAAATCGAATTGGTTTTGAACTTTTTCCGAAAGCATTGACATTTCCGTCAATAATAGTCGCGGTCAACCTGCTCCTTTTACTCGCTCAGCGCACGAAAGAACCAGTTACACTTTTACTTTCGTCCGGTTTCTCTTGCCGTACAATAATCGATTTTAGTGGTTGTACGTTTGTTATTTGTGCGAAAATTACTCAGCAAATACAATGACAGTCGAGGACAATCGGAAAAATTGAATAAATACTTTTCGGTGTTTTTTGTCCTTAATGTAAAATGTCCAAAAACAATTCGGTGTGCCGGTCAGTTAGTGGTTGATTTGTGGCCGAATGTTAGGTTGAAAAGATTTTCACGTGAGCGATGTGTCAGTGGCCTTCGTATATGCTAATAACACTCTGAAGAGAGTGCTTTGTGAGTTGCAAGATTCCAAAATACTAGCGACGCTCTCTGACCGTTTAACTCGCATTGAATTCTGCGTGAGTGATTGACTGCAGCAGCTGCTGCTTTATGTGTAGAGTAGCCTGTGAATTGTAGCTTGTGGTACAAAAAAATTACCTGTCAAGTGGTGCAGTGCGCTTCGATTCTGAGAGAACCAAAATCAAAGTCAAAACAAAGGAGAAGTGCTCTCCACATTTTTTCTTCACTATTTCCACCGACAACAACTGAGACTACTGTCGAGGCTATAAAATGTTGATATTCGTTGGAGTGTCCATATTTGCAGCGGCTGTATATGCCTGCCTGTGGAGATGGCGGCGACAGTGGCTGCAACTATTTATGCGACAGCTAATGTTACGTTTACGAGCAATCCCGATCCGATGGAGAGCTACTTTCAGAAAGCGCCCTTCCACACCTACTTGGATCGTCGGCATTGAAAATAAATCCGATTCGAAAAATGAAATTCATGAAACGGTAACGAACTATTTTCCATCATTATTCTATCAGATTCAAAAGTTGTTACAAAATTACTTTTTCTTTTGTCTTTAATCAATTAATTAAAATTACAATTAAACTAACGCGAAACGTTTTAATTAATTTTGTTTTGCTTCTTCTTTTATATATAATATCAATATTCATTCAATAAGAACTTTAATCCAAATGGTTTGTATGATAATAGAAGGAATTTCTGTGAAAGTTTTTTTAAATGTTCATTTTTTTTTTTTTTGGTTTGTGAAAATTATATTATATTAAAAAAAATTTTTGGAAAAAAATATGTTTTTATTTTTTCTCTACTAAAAAAAAAAACTATTGTTACTATTATTATCATACTTGAAAGTGTTGATCTGATAGTGTATGTCAAGAATTTTTTAATTTCTTTGTCTTTAAACAAAAATTAAAAACGTTCTTTTATTATATAAATAAAGTGGTTAAATTAAGAATATTTATTTCCTTAAGAATTGTATCTAATGCGGTACCCTTACATAAAGTTAAAAAAGGTGTATAATCTGTGGAAAAATTCAACTTTAAATCGTGTACTATGTTAGTTGCCAATAAATCCACTTCATATTTTGTTGTATCAAGCAGTGTTTATAAAAGTCGAAATAAGTTTGCTGCTCTCCCCTCCTAAGAGTATACATAAATTTATTTTGTCATTAAAGGTGAACCGTTGAAAAGTGCATTAAAATATATGGTATGGTCATCAGTATTATTATTAAGATCGTATCTAAATACGATCGATCATCCAATCTGAAGCTCTCTTATATAAAACAAAATTATGGAGTTTATTAGTTAAGATCAGCATCAATATTGAGAGAGTAAAAATTGTGTGTCCTTCCTTCTACGTTCTCTTACCATTGGATTAGTATTCATTTGGTGTTTTCCCTTGAAATTCCAATAATTATTATTTTCTTTTCGAAAGTTAAAAAAATATTTATTTAATATTATAATCTTTTAAGAATGTGCTCGTATTTAAACAAGAAAAACTTTTGAGCAAAATTAAAAAAAAAATAAACTATTTTAAGTTGTGGGGTATTGACCGCTTATGATTAGTATCCTTGAAATTAAGTACAAAGTACTTAAGTGATTTTTTTCCCAGTTATTTTCATTCAATTGTTCTCAATTCACGTGCTTAATTGGTAATAGAATTCGAACAATTTTTATTTATTCAAATTTTATTTTCAGTTAATACATTATGTAGAGATTGGGATCTAAAAATTGTAGACAGATTTTAAAATTATTTTCCACTACAATTAACAAACAAAAATATTCACCTTATATTCAAAAAATAAAATAAAAATATAATATATAAAATTTATTAGAAAGCTTATTCCCCATTATTTTAATATGTACAAGAAATTTTTTAATTATTTTTTGAATTGTTTTTCGATTATATTTCCATTTATGTCCTGCTGTGAATTCATTTTTGTTGTTCACTCAGCACAATGGGGTTTGGCGGGGCATTAGTTATGTTTGATGAGAGCTTACCCCAATTGTAATTCTGTGTAAACTTATACAATCAATTTTGTGGTCTCGCGTCTTTTGCTAATCAATAAATTTTTATTTATCATTATTGTTGTGTACGTAATTTGGTTTTCTCTCAACTCTAAATCAATAATTTTCTTATTATATTATTTTTATTTTATGGTTTTAATAAAATAAAAAAATGAATATTCTGTAAAGAGTTTTTTTTTATAAAGCAAATTTAAAATGCAGGTCTAAAATTTTATTTTATGCTTGACTCAAACCACTCATTATTGGTGGAAATTCAGCCAACGAGTGTTCGGTTCAGCAATGAATATAATAAATAAGCTCAGTACCGGCACACTTTATTTTCTTACTGAATTCGTTTTTTTCTAGTTATTTATTATGAAGAAAAAAAATCCGATTTATTATTAATTAATATTTGTGTAAATTTGGATTGAATAAAAAGAATAGAATCAATGTCAAAAAGGACACCAATTTTGTAATCTTCTAGATTAAATAATTATTTATTTAGCAATAAATGTCAACAAATATAACTGAAATCATAACTATTTGTTTTTCTTGGAATATATCGGAAAAACTAAATATTTACAATAATAGGCGTGGGGCTCTTTTTTGTGGGGGTTGAAACCAATTAAATGTTATTTGAATTATATGAAATTGAGTAGTTTTTGCATATGCTGTTAATTATATATAATTTTTAACTCAAATTACGATTATAAATTGGAAAAAAAATTCATAAAAAAGTAGAACAGGAGAAAAAAATATTTTTTTCTGAACATTTTTGAGGAAATAATTTTCTGTGTTCTCATGCGGTGAAAAATAGCTAAAATGCGGCTATGAAAAAAAAGCCAGGTTTCATATATGGTATCTACAAAATAAAATAGATTATCCCTGACATAATTTCTAAAAATATATCATTACAAATATTTTTATTATATTACGAAGCAGTTGCATATAAATAAATTGATTCTAAATAATTTATTGAATTTTGCCCTTGTTTGGAATTGAAAATTTCAAATTTTTTATCATAATAGATAATAGATAATATTTACATAAGTAATATATAGTTTCATAAATAATTTGATACTTTTTTCTTCTTTATAAAATTACTAAAATAAAAATCGAATAAATAGAAATGGTTGAGTTATTTTAGAATTAATAGCATTTCTGGATAAAAATATAAGTTCTGAGCAGAAATGCCCATAAAAAAATCGTATACTATTTTCGAGTATGAAATTAATTTTAATAATTACGAGAGTTGATGAGAAGATTTACTTTTTTACGATTTAGAAAAAATTAAGACTTGATTGTATTTTATCATTTATAGTATATTTTCAATGAAAAAAAAAAATATTTTATATAATTTAAAAAAAAAATATAACAATTTAATTGTTTTCGTTCTCCTGAAATTAGTTTCCTTTAGAAGATCCTTTTCCATTGTTTGAAATAAATAATATTTACTTGTGCTGATATTTAGTTCAGATCATAGACTTATTTTGTTGTCTACAACAAAAGAGTAAAAAAATGATATAAGTAGTCTGATAGTTGGAAGTCGTATTGTGTATATAAGCTATCGTAACTTGACACCTGTAAACACAGGTATTGTCATGAAAAGCATGACTCGTAATAATTATTTTACTATTTATCTATGTGGTTAATAATTGTATCTATTACGCTTTTAGTTGAGGGTGTCATCTTAAATTGTTGCGACGAAGACCTCTGTACATTCTTTTTTATTACTTTATGGGATATAACTTTACAAAAAAAATATATATATATATTGGATTTGCCTTATTTTTTAAAGATGGAATTTGACGTAAAGCTGATCAAATTTCTCATTATTGAAAGTTGCTCTCAGATTGCTAAGATTCTGGATTACCTTCGATTATCCATATTGGAATTAAATAACAATAAAAAAGAAGCCTATAGAAGGCAGATTTATGACTGCAAAAAATTTAATATTGAATTATTGACCGAAACAAATTGAACAATTGAATAATAATATTTAAATAAATATAAATAATTATCTAGTGCAGAGAAAATAAATTGCAAATATTTGTAAAATTTATTTCGGGGAATACTTCATTACAAATTAAGTACTTTATTCAATAAGAAAATTTTTTTTGTTCAGTGCCCATAAGCATCAATAGATGGCAGCAGTAATAGTGAAAGCCTGATATACGAGAATTGACCCATACGATTAGCATAGTCCTTGAAAATAAAAAAATTGTTATAGTGGATGGATCAATTCTCACTGGAGCTGGACTTACAGGGTGTTTAAAGATTTTTGGCCTAGGCAGGTACTCGAGAGTATTAAAAAATATCATTTAATCCTGAACGAATCAACATAAATCAATCATGGTTTGATTTAAGAAATAGGTCGTTTTCGTTCCGTTTGGTCAAGGGTTCGCAAGTGGAAATTCGATCCATCATGTTTTGCGTCAATTCGTGACGCATCTATAAAAATGAGCTTCTTTTTGAATTCAGCTTTATGCAAATGGTATAAAACTGTTTTCTGGGCGATGCTACGACTGCTAACATGTCGGTCTACTACGATTATTTGCATGATTTTATAGACATTTTCGATGACGGGCCTATCTTTGAAAGGTGTTTAACATCGACATTACCTAGACAGTATCAGGACTATAAACACCACTCACAATTTCAGCCGCCTGGCTTGCATTTTCGCCTTTATAAAAGCAAAATTTTAAGATATACCGAATTTTCTCTTTGTTAACTTCCATTTGAAGAAATAATGGATTTCCTTAATCATTCAAATAGCATCGAAAAGGCTTTTGGAAGGATGGCATCCTTTTGAGGTAATTTTCGGGCTGTAATCTTTTTGAGGTAATTTTTTGGACTGTAATATTGATTTTTTAATGTTCTTAAGTTTGACGATTTTATGTGTAAACATGATCTTTTGCGTAGCCAGACAGTCTAACAACGTCAAATCGAAGGTTCATTTTTTTTTATCTGCAACTACAATTTTATTATAATAAGCAGATTTACATAACATTTTAATTTACAACCTATGTCAGGATTTGTATGGGTAGCAAGTATGGTCGTATCGTCTGCATAAGTAGCAATGATAGTATTCAGATCAGATGGGATGTTATGGGTATAAATATTATATAAAATGGGACCAAAGATACTGCCTTGTGGGACTCCGGCTAGAATAGGATATATTTCCGAGGATTCTGAGTTAATTGTAACTTGGAGATGACGTTGGGAGAGATATTAATTTGATTTTCTAGAGGAGTCCAGGATGCCACACACGATCAAAAGCTTTGCAGATATCTAAAAATACTCCTGGGCAATACTTTTTCCTCTCAAGAGAGGATGAAATATGATCAACAATGCGATGACATTGCTGGATAGTGGAGTGTTCAGATCGGAAGCCAAATTGGTGATCAGAAATAATTTTTTTATTAAATAGGAATGGTTAGAGTCGTTTTAATAGTTTTTCAAAAATCTTACCAAGAATAGGAAGAAGGAAGAATTTTAATTATGTAATTAAAACTAAAGCTTTTCGGGAAATTTACTTCAGAATAGGAGCTGTTATTAGATCATGACCAGAAGCTTTTTTATTGGGAAGGCGCAGAATAGTAGATTTAATTTCCGAGGGCTTAAAATTTTTGGAAGGAACACTCATAGGGACTGGGAACATTAGTTTTTCGATAATTTTGTTATTATGCGATTTGTCTTCTATACGAGGTCTGTTCAAAAAGTATCGGGAATTTTGTGTTTTTTTCAAAAATTATTTATTCATGAATATCTATTTTGTCCCCTTCAAAGTAATCGCCACCAGATATTATACACTTGTGCCTACGTTTTTTTCAATCCTCGAAGCACTTAAAAAATCATTTTTTGTGACCTTGTTCAGCTCCTGAATTGAGCAATTTTGGTACGAATTTCGCGGCGACCCATCTCACGACCAAATCATTAGTAAAAATCAAATGGCACGAGCCAATCGATATGTTTAAGTCCTCAGGCACTTCTCTAACCATGATTCGACGAATGGCCAATACAATTTTCTTCACTTCATCAATGTTTTCGTCTGTTGTTAACGTGTACGGGCGTCCGGCACGCTCTTCGACGTTCACATCTTCTCGGCCCTCTGAGAACATTTTGTACCACCGATAAACGTTACTTCGATTCAGGGTAGCTTCACCATATGCCACAGTCAACATTCGGAATGCTCAGCGCAATTAATTTTGTTTTTCACACAAAATTTGATACAGATTCTTTGATCCATTTTTTGGAATGGGCAAAAAATGAAGGCGAGCCAAAACACGTGCAAGCAAAGCAACTGTAAAAAATTAACTGAACATTCAAAATGGCCGAACTTGTCGGCATAAGTGAGAGATATGAGTACCAACGTAACGCCACAAAAAATTGAAAATCGAATATACGTAACCCGCGGAAATTCAAAAATCGCGATACTTTTTGAACAGCATAATTAATGGCGTTTTAAGACAATCTGTTGAAGGTCCATTTCAAACCCAAAATCTCGAAATTACGTATCCTGAAAAACTTTGCGTCCAATCAAGCCCACATCTTTAGGATTGTTATTTACAAAAAAAGGCGAATCATATTATCTTTAGTCAATTTAATAATCGATTTTCATAATATCTTATGACAAACAATCCACATTTTGTTTGATTAATTCATATTCTCATAAAGATTGAAACCCAAACAAATTTCCTATAATAACAAATTTATTAACTATCAAATTACAATGTGATTGAAAATAAGTAATTTTTCGAAATGACAACATACCAAGTACGATTAATGAATGCTGAGAAATTACGAATTTTTGTTTATGTCGATTTTGATCAATTTTTTTCTTCTAATAAACATTTAGTGAATCACATACTTGTAGATTGAGTGCAGAGAGACTATTTGTGAAATGCGTAAAAAATTAATTAACGTAATTTGTGTTCGTCGATGATTTTTGCCCACCTCTCCCTCCATAATTTCCATTTTCTGCATATTTTAGCGTAACTAACGATCTGTATTCTTCGTATTTACAAATCGGGCCTTTTGTTGTTTATTTAAATTGTTGTGCAACACGTAAATGGATTTAGTTAATTCAAGTAGTCGGTTGGGGGTAAATGTTCCTTGTTCTCTAAAGTAAAAATAATCAGTTGAAAGTTGTCGAATTTTTGACCGAATTTCCAGTTCAATTCGATTGGAACAGAACCAAATTCTTACCGAGAAAACCGTGTTTAATTGTTTTTATTTTTTAAATATTCTATTTTTAATATATCTACGTATGTGTATGTGTATATGTGCCTTTTGATAGTGGACTTTTGAGGCATTTGAAAAAATAATATTTCTCAATTTAAAAGAAAAGGTGCCAAAATAGAAAATAGTTTTCTGTTGTTTTTTTTTTATTATAGATTTTGAGTGTTATAATAAAAATAGAAAATAGAAAGACTTTGAAAAAATATAGCAGGGTTTGGAAGGAGAAAAAACGAACCGTTTTATTTTTAAATAAAAAAAATGAAGGATTTTTTTCGTCGAGTTCAAAGAAATTTCGAAGAAGCGATGCTATTGCAATTTTCACGATTGGATGTAAGTTTTGATTATTTTTATTAATAATTTACTGCAAAAATGAACCAAATTCATGAAAAATAAGGGAAGGGGGGGGGGGGTCAGTTTGTAGCAGAATTTGAGTCAGGGGGATTGGTGTCAAAAATGTTGATGTTCTTATGTTATTAGAATATTTGTCGACAATGGTGTTGCTCACTAGAAAAATCAATTAAAAATAATGAATTTTTATTTTGCTGAAGCAAAGGTAGTCTTTTATTAAAATAAAATTACTTCAATCAAAAGTTGTCTTAAATAGTAATCGACTATGCAACAAAAAATCTTCACCTAATATAAAATTGTAGATTCTAAAATTATATTGAGTTTTTTTTTTTTTTGTACTAGCAAATTATACAATATTATTTTTTAACAATTAAATTTCATGAAATTTTAACTAATTTTTTTTTCTTGTACAGAATAAAGCAAAATTAAGTGAAATAACAATTGTTTATTTTAATTATGATTCTGATAGTAAAGAGGAGACCTCTCATTAACCACTCCAAGCCGTTTTATCTTGTCTACTTACATAAAATATAGAATATTTATTAAACGATATTACAGCAAATTGGAAATTCAGAATTTATTTAATTACATTTGAAATTGATTTATTAGTTATAATTTTCAGATAGATTAAAAATTGTTTTTTTTTTTTGGAATTTAATGCCGTGAATAAAAATAAGACTTTTTACGACTAGTGATTAGCCAATTAAATTGGTTAGATTGGCAAAAATTAAAAACAATTTTACAATGAGTAAATAAAAACATCATCGGATCGATCAGTCTATTATTTACACTGCCAGCCAAAAATATGTGATCATTTTGGTTTTTTGGGGAGGGGTGGGGGGTGTAAATTAAATAAAACACGAAAATTAAAAATAATTAATTTATTTTTAATTATGAAAAAAAATATGCTCAACTTGTTTTTTTTTTCTCGAAAAAGTCACTTTTGCGTTTTTAAATATTTTTTATATTTTGTATTAAATATTATTAAATAAAAAAAAAATCCTCAAATTGCTTTTTTGCAAAATTATCCTTTGGAGGATGGACAGGCTTTCAGAAACATTTTTTCCATCGCATCTTATAAAACTTATTGGGTTGTTCGGAAAGTAATTTCGTGTTTTTTTATATATAAATAAAACACGATTTTCTTATAAGTGAATTAATATTTTATTCAATTAAATATTATCCAGTCTGATCCAATACCGTTTGCTATCTTTCTGGCAGTAGCATGATTCCACGCTCATAAAATTTTTGATCTTTGTTGGCAAAAAACTGATCCAAGTGATTTTTGACCTCCTCATATGAATTAAACGTTTTACCGTCTAAAATTTTTTGTAGAGACCGGAATAAATGATAATCGGAAGGTGCTAGGTTTAGAGAGTATGGTGGTTGTGGCAGTATATCACATCCGAACTCTAAAAGATTTTGCCGAGTGGTCAAACTTGTATGTGGTTTCGCATTATCCTGTTGGAACACTATATCATTCCTATTGACCAATTCCGGCCTATTTTCTTTAAGTGAATCATTCAATTTATCCAACTGATGATAGTACACTTCAGAATTGACCATTTCCACTCCAGGATCTTTTGCGCTTAACATTGTTGTAGACAACCCATTTCTCGTCCCCAGTGATGATACGCTTTAAAAATGGATCATTTTCTTGGCGTTTGAATTTAAACTCTCAGCGATCTCACGAGTTGTTATTCCCTGGTTTGCATCAATTAATGCCTTTATTGTGTCTTCATCAGCAAACGAAATTACTTTCCGAACAACCCAATATTTTTTCAAGTGCCTTCTTGTTTTTTATTTTGTAAAAAGTCTCAGCATACGTCCAAATTAAGTTTAGGATCTTTATCCTGTTGCATAATGAATCCTACACCAACTAAACGGACCCTGATTTCCGTCTCTTACTATTTCTTTATCAAAAATTCTTTTAATCCACATCAAATGTTCAACCCCATCCATAGAGAAGCAACCCGAAACCTCTCCTTTCTTGACGGTTGATACTGCAGCTTCCAGTAAACATTTTTCTCCCCTGAATTTTTATGTTCACTAAAAGTCATCCAAGCATTTTAGTTTTGCCTTTCATTTCAATTTTAACAATGCTGTCATATAAAAAAAACTTACAAATTTGAAAATTTGCTGAACATTTACTACGAACAGAACTGCAAATTGAATATTTGGCTTTAAATGACAAGCGGACTAGTAACTTTTTTCAGTTGCCGTTTGCAATTGTGTGCACTTCACTTCCATAAGTTTGGTAGAGTTTGAAAAAATTTTCTACTGCGATATTTACAATAGTTCCTTGGAGCAATTGTATTTTGGCCTTACAAAAAAATAATGCGTAAATAAAAAATTAACTTGCTTGGAGCTATTGTATTTTGGCCTTACAAAAAAATAATGCGTAAATAAAAAATAATAATGGACATTTTTAAAAAAAATATTTTTATCATCTTTTATCAATTTTGGATTAAAATTCAATTTGAGGAATGAAAAGAAATTGTTTTTCTTCTAGAAAATATGAACTAAAATTAAATCACATTTTTGAAGACGCAATTTTGAAAATATTTTTTTGTAGATAGGGGTGGCCACTGAAAGACTGACTCTTTGGCTAGGTATTGGAATCGAATGGCGTACTTAAGGAGGTGCGCAGTATCTTGGGGTTTGGAACCATTTTGATATTGTACGGAAACAGTAGTATTTTTTTATTTTATTTAACGTGACTTATCTGTCATTAAACATAAAACCACGAGTCGCCTACTACCATAAGGATTGAGTTACGCTCAATCAACGGAATCAATGGTTTTAACACCATGGGGCACACCGATTCCCGTAGTACCAATTTTTGTTTTGAGAATACTTCGGTTTGTACTCCGCTCATTGAGCTACGGTAAGGAATCTTGTAAATCCTTAGCCACCGCTAAGCCAGCTCGGGTACGCGGATTCGGCAAGATCCGAAAGTACAACCGGAATCGACTTTGGTCTTTCACCTGGGTGTAGCCACCTTGCGTCTCATTTACACACTCAGTTGTACGGAAACAGTTTAAAATCCAGTTTCAAAATCTTCTGACGATAATGGGTAGATAATCGCACAGTGCGCTACGACCGCTTCCCAGCGGAAGATCGTGGAATAATCCAGTTTTTTCAACCCGGGCAATTAGGCTTCGAGTCTTGTTACCGCAAGAAGATTCTTTGATCTAAATATTTCACCAATATTTTATCTGAGTTTGAATAATTGATCTTTCAATGGAATAGAAAAATTCAATAATTTTTATATGAAAATACTCAAAAGTGTCAAGTTCCTATTGAAACACCCGATATATATCATACGTAGCCATTTTAATCTCCGAGGTGATGGTCATTTATATATATGAGAAAACAGCAAAATATCTGAGAAAAATTAGCAAAAAAAACCAAATTAAAGTTTTCAAATAATTTAAATATTTTTGCGTAATTATTCCTAATAAAAATTTCCTATTCAACTTTGATGGCGTCATCTTTTTGGGCATATTCATTTTAACAATAAATAAATACTATTCATTCCATCAGTTTTTCTTATGCCATGATTCACAATCTGTCATATCTGCTAATGTAAAAGCTCAAATTTCACAACTTTTTGTATGCAAGTATGTAAAAATTAAAATACACCAACCTTTTTTTTTTAGACAATATTATCTTGCGCGATCTTGAAATAACACATTCCAAAAAAAAAGCGTAAATACTTGCTCTTTTTATTTGTTCTAACACAAATTCTAAATTAATTTTATAAAAAAATAATAAATTTGAAGTTTTTTTTTTGGTGTTATATTGAAATTAAATGACACATTATAGTAACTTTAACAATTCACTCTATCAGCTAGCATAACGAGAGGTCCAATACCAAATGATTATTTTTCCACCTTCGAACAAGTACATTTTCGCTCCTCTTTTTACTATTGAGAAAAAATAGAAGGACTTTCTTTCATAGGACTTATCTAAATAAAATGACAACTAACCAGTTCATAAGAAAATCCTTTAAAAAGGATTTCTTAAATCCCTAAAAAATCCTAAAGCTAATTTAAGCCTAAGCCTTTCATTTATAATTTTCGCCAATATTATAGGTTTCTTCAAGTTGATTATATCTTTTCTTTAGGCTTTTGGGTCACTAACGTTTGGCTAGTTGGAATGTCTCTCGTTAAATTTATCTCATTAATAATATTTTTTGGCCTACAAAAAATCTTCTACAAACTTTAACTATTTCCATACTATTGTTATATTTTTATTTTATTTTTTATTTGACATAATAAAGTATTCCGCTAGCAATTACATTTATAAGCTTTATATTCGTGAAGAACAGAAAGAAACCTTTGCTACGGAAATTAATTCTTTACTTTTTGGCATTTTTTAACCTAACAACTGTACTGGTCGCGATAAAACGTACGAACTGAAATTATTTCTATTGTTCTTAAACCAAACAGACAAAAATTAGTTACTTACTAAATTAGCTTTTTGATTTTAATTTGAATTTGATTTTTTTTTATATACGAGCTCTATTCAAAAAGTATCGCGAATTTGATGTTTTTTTTTCAAAAATTATTTGTTCATGAATATCTATTTTGTCCCCTTCAAAGTAATCCCCACCAGATATTATACACTTGTGCCAACGTTTTTTCCAATCCTCGAAGCACTTCAAAAATCATTTTTTGTGATCTTGTTCAGCTTCTCCTTCGATGCCGTGGTTATGTCCTCAATCGTAGAGTAGCGTCGTTCTTTCATGGGGCTCTTCAGTTTCGGGAACAAGAAAAAGTCACAGGGGGCCAGATCTGGGGAATATGGTGGCTGCGGCATTGTTAGTGTGTTGTTTTTGGCCAAAAATTCGCGCACAAGCAACGATGCGTGAGCAGGGGCGTTATCATGGTGCAAAAGCCAATTTTTGTTCTTCCACAAATCCGGACGTTCCTGGCGGATTGCTTCGCGCAACTTGTGCATAAGAGTTTATTACCCATAAGAGGGTAATATCCCTTATTGACCGTTCTACCCTGTGGCAAGAACTCATGATGCACCACGTCCCTGCAATCGGAGAAAACTTTTCGACCGAACTTGGCGCTTTTTTCGGTCTTGGCTCGTGCGACAGCTTCCATTGGGATGATAGAGCTTTGGTTTCCACGTCATAACCATAAACCATGATTCGTCACCAGCTATGACCCTCTGGAGCAAATTTGGGTCATCGCGGACAGAGTCCAACAACTCCTTAGCAATGTTAATGCGATGCCGTTTTTGGTCGAAATTGAGCAAAAATCGAAGACGAGCCAAAACACGTGCAAGCAAAGCAGCTGTCAAAATTAACTGAATATTAAAAATGGCCGAACTTGTCGGCATAAGTGAGAGACATGAGTACCAACATAACGCCACAAAAATTCGAAAATCGGTTATACGTAACCCGCGGAATTTCAAAATTCGCGATACTTTTTGAACAGAGCTCGTATGTGTTCTTGTGGACTGTTCTTTTGTGGATGAGCTATTATGAGGGGAGGTATGCCACAATGCATGGGAAGAATGGAAGAGTTGTGCACCACAGGGTTCCGTGGCTGGTCCGACCATTTGGAAGATGATGAAGAATAATTTGCTGGTGTTGTTTGAGATAATGCAGTGCAAGGTTGTTGCCTATGCAGATGACCTGCTTGTTTTGATCGAGGATGATAGTTGAATAATCTAGAGCTGAAAGGCTCAGAATGTATAAAGTACATACATGAATGGGGTGAGTGCGTGGGTGCGGGTGTCTCTGAGAGTAAGAGTTAATGCATGTTGCTAAAGGGTACACTGGGTCCAAGTAGGCGACTGAATGTCAGAATGAGAGAGGCACTGGGAGACTCAGTTTCGGATCCCATTTGGATCACCTCAGATGAAAAGTTGCTAGCACTACTGGATGTTTGAGGAGGGTATTCAGGAAGGAATGGGGTATTTGAGGGATGGCAGTGATTGCTTTCTGTTTGCGTGTTTGAATATTTGTAGGACGGACTCCACCGATGTAATGCAGGTTTTAATGGGAGAAATCTCGTCCGATCTAGAGGTGCTCTGTAGAAGTTCTCTCTATCGGATGCGGTGTGGCGTTGTATTGACGAAGGGCTGTCCTGTTTTGAATTAGGAAATTCAGGATCTTGGAGAGATCTAGTCCTCGAGAGAATGTATTCTCATCTTATGTGTCAGGTTTGCTTCGGCAAACAAGTTTGAATGTGGCCTGTTTCTTGGTTATCTGAAAAAAGCAGACACAAAATTGATAGCACAGAAAATTTTCAATTTTTTAATGGTTTTTTTTGTTGGTATTTTTTACATGATTTTTTTATACACGGTTTTCGTTGGCAGGTAATCTATTGTGTAAAAAATTAGTTGGATGTACAAACGTATGTACGATTGGATGGGTGGTGATAAAGAGTGACTAAGGGCTAAAAAAAATATGAGGAAGATATTGGGGAAGAGAGGAGTATATGCGAAAGAGAGAAAGTTAAAAACTGCATCATAACAAATTGAATTCAGTAAAAATTCTACATTTTTATCTATCATAAACATATTACTCTACTCTACTCGTACATTTATACAATAGATGTAATTATCATAATTATGTAAAATGCCACAGAAAAAAAATAAAAGAATCAAAACTCATTATCCATGAAAATGGATTTACATTTTTTTTGTTGTATAAAACATGAAAATCAGTTTAAACACAACAATTCAATATGAGAACATCAGCAACAAAACTATCCACAATAAGAAACAAGGGAAACACGAGAAACAAGAAACCTTCGCCAGAGTATATTTGAAAATTTGTTTTTCACAAACTCCTGTGCATATGCAATATTTTGGCTTTAATTTTCTTTTCTTAAAATTTCTTTACCATTTCTATTTTTATTTTTCATATTAATTTCATACACAAATGCTTTTGATTGTATGTGTATTTAATATAGAATTATTAAAAACTTAATTAGAAAGAAAAAAAAATTAGTTTTTAAAACCAAAAATGTTATTACACTATTTTTTGTTGTTGTTCTTGTTTAATAAACAAATTTTCAAATATACTTACACATAGGGCAAAAAAGGAGAAAATAAAGAATATTAAATGTAAAACAAATTCTACAAAATTAAAAAACAAAAACTTTTACAAAATATCAAAATAGATGTTTAGATTTAGTATATATTTTAATTTGTTTTAGATGATAATCTGTTTATTGTAAATGGTTTATAATTTTTTTTTTTATTATTGCATTTTGCATTTTAATTTTTCTTGTAATTATAATTATCATGTAATTATATTAAATGGAAATTTTTTTTTTTTTTTTTTATCAACAATTGCTATATTGTGTGACTGACTGTGCTGTTTAGGTTTTGTCTATGAGCACTGATGAGTACCGGAAAGCATCCTTATTTGCGACTGGTTCGTTCGATTTAGAATTTCCAATTCCCGATTTAATAGGACAAACTGAAATTCTAACGGAAGAACACAGGTGATTATTTTCGATATTTTTCTAATATAATGTTTTAATAGGTTTATAAATTTCTTTTAATAAAAAATAAAATCAAAAAATTGATTTTTCTAATTTTTTCTTGATGTTAATTTTCTAGGGAAAAATTATGTGCACATTTACCTGCCCGTGCTGAAGGCTATTCGTGGACTTTAGTATTTAGTACATCACAAAATGGTTTTTCATTAAATTCTTTGTATCGGAAAATGCAACGATTGGAAAGTCCCATTCTGATAGTCATCGAGGATACTGAGCACAATGTAAGTTATTTGCATAATATTTGTTCAGAATTTTCTACTTTTATTTTTATCATATTTATTAGAAAAAAAGAAAATAATTACTAATAAAATTACTCTACAAATCTTCCATTAAACTTTTAATAATAGTAATTGTATTGTAATAGCAATAATCTGATTGTGATAAGTCATTTGTTTTGATAATTTTCTATTACAATAATTCCATTTCTATTTATTTGTACACGAAAAATTGAAAAAGAATCCAAACCTTTTTTATTACAAATATAAATACGGGGCACAAACATACCAGGTGTATAAACTTAAATCCGCTGTTTGGTCATAGATGGCGTAAGTGAGCGAATTAAGCTACCATGGGCACGCCATACTTTTTTTAATGAGTTTGACATCTGTCAACATTAATCAGTACACATTATCAGCAATTTCGTACAACAACATACATTTTTCCTTTGGTAATCATGCCTAGTTTTGTGCCAGAAAAAAAGCTTATGCGGGAAGCTCTGCTTTTCTGCTTCAATTTGAAGAAATCGGGTGCCGAATCGCATCGAATGCTTATAGAGGCCTATGGTGACAATGCTTTATCGGAAACAACGTGCCGAGATTGGTTTCGTCAGTTCAAAGCCGGCAATTTTGACTTGTGGGACAAGAAGCTTGAAAATCGGCCAAGGAACGTTGAGGTCAATTGAAGGCTCTTTTTGACGAAGACGATACCCAATCGCAAAAAATACTCGCGCAGCAATTGGGTGTTACTCAAGCAGCCATTTCCATGCGTCTGCATGCCATGGAGAAGATTGAAAAGATCGGAAAATGGGTGCCGCATGAATTGAACGATAGACAAATGGAGTGACGCCAAAACACATGTGAAATCTTGCTCGCCAGACAAAAAAGAAAGTTGTTCCTGCATCGGATTGTGATAGGCGATGAAAAGTGGATATATTTTGAGAATCCTAAACGCAAGAAATCGTAGGTAGATACCGGCCAACCATCAACATCTTCCCCAAGACTAAATCGTTTCGGACGGAAGACGACGCTGTGCGTTTGGTGGGATCAGCAGGGTATCGTCTACTATGAGATGTTGAAGCCTGGTGAAACTGTCAATGCCCACCGCTACCACCTGAAAAAAGGACGGATTATCCACAAAGACATGACAAGCTGATTTTCCTCCACGACAACGCACCATCGCAGACGTCAAAAATGGTAACAAACTATTTGGAGACACTTAACTGGTAGGTGCTACCCCACCCTGATTATCCACCAGACCTGGCCCCTTCCGACTACCATCTGTTTTCGTCGATGGGCCACGCGCTCGCTGAGCAGCACTTCGATTCTTACGAAGAAGTTTGAAAATGGCTTGATGAGTGGTTTGCTTCGAAAGCGAAGGAATTTTTTTGGCGCGGTATCCACAAATTGCCCAAGAGATGGGGAAAAATGTGTAGCTATCGAGGGCAAGTTCTTTGAATAAATTTGTTAAAAAACAGCGGATTTAAGCTTATACACTTGGTATTATTCATTAAATTTCAGTTTAATTCTTAATTGTAATCTTAAAATGCAGATAATTTACTTTTCAACGATTTCTTGTAAAGAAAATATTAAAATTTAGTATAAAAAAATGCTTTAAGAAAATACATACGGCAGATTTATTTTACTGGTTTTTTTAAAATTATACTTCAGATTTTTGGAAAAATAAATCAGTTTTTGAAAACAAATATTATGAAATAAACAATAAGAATGTAAGTGGTTGACTCGATCATCGAATTTTTTATATTATTAAATTTTTTGTTTGGATATGTTCGTTGTGATCAGCACAAAATATCGAAGAATCATGAATTTGGCATAAAATGCTATAACAGAAACTCACGTTCGGGTTCTAACATGCACGTACGTTATGTATTGAAGAAATGACCAACGTACGCAAAACTTCAATTCCGGTTCCCGCGCGTGAACTCAGCATTTTTGAAACGTTTTCGAAATTGTACGCTTCAGATTTTTGTGATTTTGAATTGCTTAAAAATCGATTTTCACGTTTATTTGTATTTAATTTATACCAAAATTTGTCCAAACTACTTGCTTTTAAAGGTTTGTTATTAAAAAAAAAAGGAATAACATTGAAATTATTTCTATCAATAAACGTGCGAGTTTGCGTTGGAAATATTGTTTTCAGTATTCATGAGAAACACTGACTTGGAACCGTACGTCCTTAAAATGGCTCCGTTAATTTAAATATTAAAAGTCGAAATGAATTGTAAAAATAATCTAGACAAAAAAATAAAATAGAATTCGATGCAAACGCTCTAATGGAATGTAATAGTTATCATTTCTACACGCACGGTGTTCTTTTTTGCATTTAAACCAAAACGTTTAACGTACGATTTTGCACGCGCGTGCATATCTTACATTTTCACAATGCAGATAGTTTTTTTTTAAATTTTTTATCGCAGGTTCAAGAAAACATTTAGATGTCTACTCTGAGTTTTTCAATAAATCTTTTTTGTTTTTGTTGAATATAAAATCAAATTAATATAATTTTTTAAAAAAAATTATTATTTATAAATTATTTTAATTATTTCTGAAATATTGTATTGTTTTCTTTAGGTATTTGGTGCGTTGACATCTTGTTCTCTGCGCGTTTCTGATCATTTCTATGGAACAGGAGAATCTCTACTATTTAAATTTAATCCAAGCTTTAAAGTTTTCCATTGGACCGGGGAGAATTTATACTTTATTAAAGGAAATGCAGAAAGTTTATCAATTGGAGCTGGAGAGTAAGTGTTATTAGATTTCTTGAGAGAATAAAACAGATTTTAACATACGAGGTCTTTTCAAAAAGTATCGCGTATTAAGAATTTCCGCGGGTTACGTATATTCGATTTTCGATTTTTTTGTGGCGTTATGTTAGTACTCATGTCTCTCATTTATCTTTGCTTGCACTTGTTTTGGTTCGCCTTAGATTTTTGCTCAATTTCGACCAAAAACGGCATCGCATTAACATTGCTAAGGAGCTGTTGGACTCTTTGCGACGGCCCAAATTTGTTCCAGAGGGTCATAACTGATGACGAATCATGGATTTATGGTTATGACGTGGAAACCAAAGCTCAATCATATCAATGGAAGCTTGTCGAACGAGCCAAGACCGGAAAAAGCGCGCCAAGTTCGATCGAATGTGAAGGTTTTGCTTACAGTTTTCTCCGATTGCAGGGGCGTGGTGCATCATGAGTTCTTACCACAGGGTAGAACGGTCAATAAGGAATATTACCTGCAAGTAATCCGCCAGAAACGCCCGGATTTGTGGAAGAACAAAAATAGGCTTTTGCACCATTATAACGCCCCTGCTCACGCATCGTTGCTTGTGCGCGAATTTTTGGCTAAAAACAACACGCCAATAATGCCGCAGCCACCGTATTCCCGAGATCTGACCCCCTGTGACTTTTTCTTGTTCCCGAAACAGATTCTTGATCCATTTTTTGGAATGGGCAAAAATCGAAGACGAGCCAAAACACGTGCGAGCAAAGCAGCTGTCAAAAATTAACTGAACATTCAAAATGGCCGAACTTATTGGCATAAGTGAGAGACATGAGTACCAACATAACGGCACAAAAAATAGAAAATCGAATATACGTAACCCGCGGATACTTTTTGAACAGACCTCTCGTACTGTTAATATATTAAATTTTTTTCTTCAGAGATATTCGTTTGTTTGTAATTAGAAACTTATTAACAATTAAAATCTTTTTTATTCAATTTAATTATTTATTGTACTTTTAACAATTATTGTTAACTTTTTAATTTAATTGAATTGTTTTTCTTTTTGATTAAATAGTGGAAAATTTGGGCTTTGGCTTGATGGTGATCTTAATCAAGGGCGATCGCAACAGTGTAGTACGTATGCAAATGAAGCGTTGGCGCCTCAAGAGGATTTTGTTATAAAAACTCTCGAATGTTGGGCATTTGTTTAATCATATACAACGAGAGAAAAAGGAAAACAGAACATATGAATTCAAAAGAAATTAAAAAAGAAAATTTGTATGATAATAGAATAAAAAAGGGAAAAGTAAAAAAAAAATAAGAAGAAAATAATAAATAAAAACAGGGCATCGTCATCGTTTTAGTCTCGATTATTCAAAATAAATACTTAAGACAGAAACGGATGGTATTAATTACATAATCCAACAAAGAGAGATGGAAGATCAATAAGAAGGCTAAATACTAAATAGTATATGAAAAGGAGTAGAAGCAACGAGTTATATAATAAAAAAAAAAAATAAAAAAAATAACGTTTAGAATGTAAAATTAAAGAAAACTTTTAAGAGAAAGAAGGAAAAAATGTATTGCTAAATTATTCTTAATTATCTGGTCGATGTTTTTTTTTAAATTTTCAACTGGAATTTATCTTCAGAAATAGTAACACTATAAAAGCAAAAATAAACTACTAGTTAAATAAAAACTTAATACTAACAACAAAAGAATATGTCACAGAAAAAGTATAAATGATAAACTAGTAGAGAAAGAAAATGAAAAACGATATTAATAGAATAATGAGAACGGAACCAGTGTGCAAAAGAAAGGAAATGAATATTAATGAGAAATAAATAATTACTTATAAATATAAATCTAAATATATTATATACATAATGCATATACACATATTTATATAAATTGTAGAAAGAGAAAAGAATAATAATAATAATAATTAACCGCCAGATTATATATATATATACATACACGCGTACTACTACATAAATACTTACATTCATAAACATAGTGTGATAGAGTGAAATCAAGTAAATGAAAGATTAAAAATTAAAAACAAAAAAGAATTTAGAATTTTTGCTAAAAAGAAATTATTTTAATAATAAAAATCAACAAAGAAAATAAAAAAAAATCGAATTGTTATATGAAAACGAAAAACAAACTATAAACAAATTTATATATCTATAAATACACAAATATTATTACTATTTAATATAAAATACAATGTAAAGAGAAAAAAAAAGAAAAATTTAAAAAAAATATATAGAAAAGATGAGAGGAGAGAAAAAAACGAGAATATTTTATTTAGAAAATGAAAATTTAATACAAAAATAAATATGATAGTTTGAAAAAAAACAACAAAATGAAATTATTAAATAAATAAATCAATAAATAAATAAACAAAATACACAAAATTAATATATGATGATGGATGAATAAATATATAGAAGAATATTATTGTTAAAAATTAATACTATAATTATAATGATGATGATGATGATGATGATATTATTATTATTATTATTACTATAATTACTAATAGATTTTAGCTATTATTATTATTACTATTACCATTACCACCATTATTTTTATTATTTGTTTTCTTTTTGTTTGTTTGTTTTTATTAATAATTTTTTTTTTTGGATTTTATTTAATTTTGTGATTTGATAGAAAATGAAGATGAAGCGATTTAGAAAAGAAAATCAAATTTATTTGTTGGTGATATAAGCCATCATGTAGAGATAATAAATAAGGAAAATGATTGATAAGAAAATGATAGAATATTTAGTAAGAAGAGGTGAGTAGAGAAGAGAATAAAATATTTTTAATTAGATAAATGAGAATAAAAGTATTATCCAATTTTTGTGCTTCGGAAAATAAAGTAAAATAAAACACATTTAAAATTCGTCTGCAATTTTCATTTAATTATATTGCTTGGACCTTAGCATTATGCATTGGAATATAATTTAATTTAAAGGCGGACACAAAACTTCTTGCAGAACTTGATGCTATTGAGGAAATTTTTAATAACTTTATTGTATCTTTTGGTCTGTAACTTGACGAAGTTGGTCTTTAAAGGCATGAATTTTGGAGATTTTTTGCACAAATTTCTGGCATTTAAAAACCAGCGTAGTTTAGAGGACAACTGGCATCACCAAATCTCAAAATTACGCGTCCTAGAAACTTTTCGTCCAATAAAGACAAAATTGTTCATGTTGTGCGGTTTGATCCACTATATGGTCCATTTAATAATCTTCAAGTTCAGTTGGTTATCATTAAAAAACGTCGGTTATCATATGACCATAGCGTTCAGAATTGAGGGTAACGGTATCTCCTTTGTTTTCAAAGAAATATGGGCCATCCTTAGACCAAAATGCATACCAGACAGTGAATTTTTGAGAGTGACTTTTTTTTTGACTCGGCAGTTCCTTCTTGTGTGTTTCTTGAGTCCTATATTTGGTAATTTTTCTTATTAACATATCCAGCGAATGAGAAATGAGCCCAACGATGCATAAAATGTTGTCCAAAAACTCAGTATTCAAAGCCTGTTTTTACAGCAGCAAATAAGTAATAAATGTCAGCTACTATTAAATTTATAATAGTAGTCAGACAATCTAAATTCCTATACTCAACAAATGCCACCTTGGAGGCTGGAATTCCCGAAACACGATATACATAGCCCTTTAGATAACAGTAGAAGATAATCAAAAGTATAATAATTTGTATGCCAATAGTTTTTTTGGTGCATCTTTACATGTGTGTGTGTGTGTGCCTCTGACAAAATTGTGTTAATATTCCGAATTATAAGTTATTGCAGAAAACAATAGATAAAATGTGAAACAAAATCTGGATAAAAAATATGTCCTCATCTGTGAGCATCGAAATCAAAATAAATCTATTTGATTTCGATTCCCGAGGATGAGGGCATAACCATATTAAAAAATGGTCCTTAATGACGCTTAGAATAAGCATTTCAGTACTAATTTAACAGAATAATTCCAAATAAAAATTAATGAATAAAAATGATTTATAGGTCATATGTAATTTATTTGCATTTTACTCATGATTATTTGTTCTTCGTTGTTTTATAAAAGACTTGGCAGTAGTCCTATAGAAAAAAGGTAAAATTCCGACTTCAACTTTGAGGTTCATTTCATTCTACTACAAAAAAAAATTCACGACGAGACTTAATCAGAATTTTTGTCAATTGTTAATTTAATTATAATTTTTTCGAAAAGTGGAAAGTCTTTATAGATAACAAGAGTTAACAGGGACAATTTACAGAAAGTAACCGAAAATTGGAAATTTTCCTTTGTGAAGTTAGTTTCTCTTAATAGTTTCGTTAAATTTAGTGAGTAGAAAAGACAAGGTGCTAATCTAATTTGTTGTATATTGTTTTTTAAGCAAAAATCATTTTGTGCATATTTTAAAGAAAATTTTATCTATAAGGTTTGTAATGCGATAAGCAGAAATTTATGGTATAATTTACAATGAATTTCTTGAAATAATGAGAAAGTAGATTTGCTTTTTCTATTTGGAGAGTTGTTTTCCAAATATATTTTACATATAGAAGATTTTGTATAATCCTTATTTTGTATATCAAACGAGCCTCTCTCTTTATGGGAATCTAGCAAAAAATATATTTCGATACACAACTGAATGATAGTACATAATCACCAATTATCAATGTGGGTGGACAGGCTGAAAGAATCAAATTAAAGATAATTTTTTAGATGAAAAAAAATGTACGAAGAGATTTTCCATCAAAATACTATTTAGATAATAAATTTATATGCTTTTTTTATTGTTAAAAGTTGGAATGGCGTTAGAGATTTAAAAAATTTTAAAGAACAATTTGAAAAAAGTAAAATAGAGTTAGGCATTTTGTTTTGTTTTTTTTTTCTTTTCTTTTGGACAAAATTAGTACTATAAAAAATTAATAATAAAAAATATATAAATTATTTCAATTTATAAATAATCTGTGTTCATAAAAAAATTTCTAAAAATCGCATTAATACTATATAAAAGTTAGTATATGCAATGATGAATATATAAAAAATTAGAGCGCACTATGTTAAAAATATCTTAAAAAAAATATTTTTTTGGAAAAAAAGAAAAAAAAATCTACAAAAAAAATTGTTATTAGTAAATTTATTTATGATTAAATATATACAATACATATAATCGACCATACTATAAATCTTAGAAAAGTGGAAGAGAAAATATTTCGGTTTTGCCAACTAATAGAAAACTATTGATTATTAGTGATTATTCGTAATGTTGTAATAATAATAATAATAATAATAATAATAAAACAAAATATATAAAATAATATATTTTTTTCTAGAGTATTTAGATAAATGCAGTAATTGATAAATTAGTGTTGCATAATAAAAATAATTATTATAAAATACATAAATAATTAATAATAATAAAGAACTTTTTGCATAGTGATTTTGCATACAATATTTTCATAAATAATAATTAAATTGGAGAAGAAAAAAAATGTTTAAAAAATATTCATACAAATTTATTGACAAAAACAGAAAGAGAATAATTTATAATATGCTCGTATGAGAAATTATCGAATAAATAAACTATATATATTATTCATATATATTTTTAAGTACAATATTTAATAAATAATAATGTTATTATAAATAAAGAAAAGTAAAATGTAAAATATTAAAGAAGAGAAAAATTATTTGTAAGGTTTCGAATGTTTGAAGTTTCGACTCCACCACAATCGGAAAAGAAGAAGAAGAAGAAGATCTTAGAGAGAATTAAAATGTGAGTAAGAAGAAGAAGATATTATTTGAATCGACGAGATATATATAGAAAAATATCTACAAATAAATACAATGAATATTTTTGTGAAATGAATCATAAACGAAATTTGTATCTGCTTGTTCATGATTGTGTATTTATTTGTGTTCTTTGTTTAATATAAATTAGAAGAATGTTAATTAATGTTACGCCTAAATGCCTGCAACACATTCGGTAATACTTGGTAAAGACTCGCCAACAACTGTTGTAAGGTTTTTGACAAGCAAAAAACTACCAAAATTGATACAGACAAGATATTTTTTTTTTTTTATTGTAAAATATTTAGTATTTATTCTAATAATTCCTATGAATATATTTTTTAGAATATCGTTTTCTCTTATGCATCATTATCTTTGTTTTTCCTTGAACTTTATTTTCATAAAAATGTTTCTCATTTTTTCATAAAAACGAATTTTGATTTGCTGTTACATTTTATGAACAAAAATTCTATTCGAATTGATGTTAATAATTTTGTTTTGTTTTATTTATTTTTCATTGTTAAAGTTTTAAAAATAAATATTCTATTTTTTTTGTTGATTTCTCTTCCTCTTTTTCATAGAAAATGAATTACAAAAACTGTTTTCATATGAATAGAAGAATAAGATTGTCTCTAACTATTAATAAATTGCCGGAGACAATATAATTTTTATGAATAAAATTTTTCGAGTATTATTTATTAATGGATCTGAAATTAGAATATAAATAAAATAAAAAAAAAACAATTAACTTTTGAAAATAATAGTTTTTTATATAAAAAAAAAAAATATTTGTACTTTTTCCGGGAATCTTTAAAGTAAATAATTATTTTAAAATGCATTAATTCAAATAGTAACAATCTGATTATTATTGTTGAATTTATAAAAAAAATTTACAAGGGACTAATATTAATACAATTTTGTTTCTAAGTAGCGAAAGTTATTCAGTGAAATTTATATTAATTCTAAACAAAAATTGGAAAAAAAACGGGAATTCTTTATTCCAAAGATGAAAATTTCATTGTAGACGATCTTTTAAGGACGATATTATCGATTTGAAGATGTATTGCTTAAGAAGAAGAGCTCAAATAACATGTGCTCTTGAATTAATTTTCTTAAAAAATTAATTTTTATACAAATTTTTATTTCTCCAAGAGCTTATGTACTTTATCTTTCCCACCAAAAAAAATCATATATTATCTAATTATATTGTCTCTGGTATTAAGCTTTATTCACAAAACAAGGCCTATCCTTAAAAAAAAAAAACTTCAATACACTATCAAACGAAGAGCTAGTAAATACGACTATCTTATCTTCGTTAACCGAGCTTTTAATATTCCTATCTTTTTCTAAAAAAAAAAATTTTTTACCTATTTAAAAAAAAAAACAAAAAAAAAAACAATAAACAAACTAAATGATTAAATAAATAAATAAATAAATAAATAATACATATAATTAGAGATGAAAATAAATAAATAAAATATAAAATAAACTTTTCGTCTTATTTAAAATATATTTTAATCAGTATCTTGCCTTATAATTTTTTTCTTCATAGAAAAATACAGAAAAAAAAATCATTTTTCAAATTGATAGAAAACAGATAACAAACAAAATACTATTGAAAAATAAATTTTCCATAACAATTATAATAATATTAATAAGAAGATAAAAATTTATAATAATAAAATAAATCAATAATATATATTATAAACAAATAAATTAAGAATTTTTGAAATATATACACAAGAATAATTATATAATTGACCAAAATAATGCAAAAAAAAAAATATTTATAAAAATACTGCTAAAAATATTTTTTAATAATGATTAAAAATATTTAAATTCAATAAAAGGAATTGTTCAATTGAAATTGGAATGGAATGGAATGGTGAGCAGTTTTGTTCAGTATTAAAGAATCGAAAATGAAAAGAAACTTTTAATCAAAAAAAACAAATTGAAATATTTAAAGAAATTATAAAACTTTATTAGAAAAGGAATAAAAACCGAAAATTGTTTAAGGACGAAAAAGTACGATCAGATTTTTAGCTATGTGGAAAAATATTGAATTTGTTTGTATGCTTTTTTGAAAAAATAAAAAAATAAAATGAAAATTCATTAAATATTTGTGGAAAGAAAAACATGTTTTATTATTATTATTATTACTATTATTATCATCAATATTAATAATAACAATAATAATAATGATAAATTTCTAAATAAAATAATTAAAAAAAAAAAAAACTAAATAAAATAATTTATTAATATGAATAAAATTGTAACTTCTGTCAATTACAAATGTAGACTGGATTTTGCAAAATAAATACAATATTTAGAGAGAAAAAAATTTTGGTAAAAACTAAAAAAAATAATATAATAAATAAACGTTTATAAATAATAATTACACATGTACTCATGAATATACCATATAAACAAAAAAAACAACAACATAAATTTACTTATAATAGAAACAATGATAATAATAACAATAACTAAATAAGATAATTATAATTAATTGTTTTAGAAATATTTGTAATTTTGCATAAAAAACTATTTGTGGTAGTAGAGAGTATTTTTTCATAGTCTCTTGAACGAGCCGATATTTTTGATCTAAAACGATATTGATTATTATAAAAGCCTAGTTAAAAAAAAATATGCAAAAATTATTAACACTGAAATGAAACGCTAACAGATTTTTAAAAAATGTTTTGTTTTTGTTTTCTAAAAAAAATTTTGCCGAAGATTGAGAAAATTTTAAAACGATATTGGGGAACGTTCAGTTGCTAGTATTGGCTCTTGTCACTTGACGTTCGTTTTCACATCACGTGAAGATGGAAAAATTCTACACGACTCCTTACTAATTAAAGGGGTTCAACGCTTTCTTTAACGGTGACGTGACTTCGGGAATATGAGTCATTATGGTTGATTTGAGACCATCGAAAATATCTGATCAAGAAAGGCTGTTCAATAAAATCGTACATGTACAAATTTATTATTCATAAATATTAAATATGTTTGAATTTTTCTAATCAAAAAAGAATAACTTTAATTTTTATGTTATTTGTATTTTTTTATTAGTTTTACTAAAAGTTTATCCAAAAAAATAAAAGAAAAACGAATATTTTGATTATGTTAAAGGAAATCAGCCAATAATATTTGCATATAAAATATTTAAATGTTTTTTTTTTTTTTTTTAAAACCAATATTATTATTATATTATGTTATAATAAAATAAACAACTTTTTAAAATGTACTCAAAACAAAAGTGCGTGCAAAAACAAATTCGAAGCCATTTTAAATTGCATACGATATTTAGCGACGAATTTAATAAATTTTTTTTTTATAATAATATAATTTTCAATGAAATTTTTTATGTGTGTAGATTTTTAAAATATCCACTTAATAAAATTATTAAAAAAGACGAATAACAATTAATTATATTGCATTAATTGCTTGCGTAGAATTTCATTGTTGGAAGAAATTCATCACAAAGCGAACATCTAGCATAGACTTTAACCAATCTATGCAAATTGGATTTAATTGTTAGAAGAATTCACCATAGACATCAATCCAAAATTCATTTTACACACCATACGGTTTTCCCATATGCATAATATTGCACAAAGTAGGTTCATGGAATAGAAAAAAGGTATATGTCTATACTTACTCTTCGCGTGATTTACTCTTGCTTATAAAAAAATATCGTTTCCCAAACGTTTGTTGTTGGTGGTTTGGTTATTGGAATTAATTTCAAAAGAAAAGAAATTGTTTGATTACACGGAAATAAATTAAAACAAAGAAATCTGATTAAAGAGAAAAAAAATATTCCAATAAAAATTCTTCATAAAAGCCAAAAATTAATGTATAATAGATGAGATGGGGGGGTGTTAAAGTATGTAGATGTACATTTACGTGTATAATACATGTAAAAGTGAACAAATCAAAATGCATATGTGTGTACAGTCATGTATAATAAATAAAATAATCTATCTGTTCATACTCATACATGTACAATCGTTCATAGTTAAATAATAGTAGTAAGAAACGCTCTGTTTATGTAAAGTATTTTTTGTTAATGATAAAAATAATAATAATAATAATAATAATAAAATTAGGAAATATTAATATTTTGCTTATATAAGAAGAGAATTTATGCAATTCGTTTTTGTAGAATTGGCTTTTTTGGAAAATCCTATTAAAAACAACAACACTTAAATAAAAACATAAATTATAAAAAATAAATATAATAGAGAAATTAATATTATTATTATTATTATTATTATACAATATAAGAATAGGAAATGTTATTGCGTAATTTTATATGAAAAAAAAAATAAAAAAAAAAATGCGTTAAAGTTGAGAGCGCTATGTGTATTAATCATACGCAAATGTTGCATTGTAAAAGGTACATTTTTGTAGAGACATTATATGAATAATATGTAGTAGTTGGTAAGACCAATTTGTCTATTTTTGATGATCTATCGATTTACAAACAAAATTGAAAAAAAAGAAAAAATTCTAAAAAATTACTTATACTATTACACAATATACTTAAGTACAGAATATATGTGTGTAAAGAAAAAGGAACTCGTGTAAAATAGGAGAACAGCGAATTATTTAAGAAATTAACAAAAATGATTATTTCAAATAAATACAAAGAAACTCTACGAAAAAATAACTATTAGAGAATATTATTAATTGATGATAATAAGGAGAACCAATTATTTAGAAAACAAAAACTGATGAAAAGAATAAAAGGCACACGTTACACATAACTTATCATACCAAAAAGGACACTTTTCATACAAATACACAAAACAGACACGATTTAGTAACTTGTTGTAATAGAGTTTTTTCTAGTTTATTATTCAGTGTAATTAATTCAAAGGAGAGTGCTTTATTTATTAGTAAATTAAAAATTAATATGGTAAAAAAAAAAATTTTAAAAAATTAACCAAAAAAAAAAAGGAAAAATTTAAAAAAACGACATTTTACGAGGTCTGTTCAAAAAGTATCGCGTATTTTGAATTTCCGCCAGTTACGCATATTTGATTTTCGATTTATGTAGCGTTATGTTGGTACTCATGTCTGTCACTTATGCCGAAAAGTTCGGCCATTTTGAATGTTCAGTTAATTTTTGACAGCTGCTTTGTGTGCACGTGTTTTGGCTCGTCTTCGATTTTTGCCCATTCCAAAAAATGGATCAAAGAATCGGTTTCGGGAACAAGAAAAAGTTACAGGGGGCCAGATCTGGGGAATACGGTGGCTGCGGCATTATTAGTAACATATGTTGTTTTTGGCCAAAAATTCGCGCACAAGTAACGGTGCGTGAGCAGAGGCTTGTTTTTGTTGTTGTTCCACAAATCCGGACGTTTCTGGCGGATTGCTCCACGCAACTTTCGCATAACTTGCAGGTAATATTCCTTATTGACCGTTCTACTCTGTGGCAAGAACTCATGATGCATCATGCCCCTGCAATCGAAGAAAACTGTAAGCAAAACCTTCACATTCGACCGAACGTGGCGCGCTTTTTTCGGTCTTGGCTCGTGCGACAGCTTCCATTGGGATGATTGAGCTTTGGTTTCCACGTGATAACCATAAATCCATGATTCTGCATCAGTTATGACCCTCTGGAGCAAATTTGGGTAATCGCGGACAGAGTCCAACAGCTCCTTAGCAATGTTATTGCGATGCTGTTTTTAGTCGAAATTGAGCAATTTTGGTACGAATTTCGCGGCGACCCGTTTCACGCTTAAATCATTGTTAAAAATCGAATGGCACGAGCCAATCGATATGTTTAAGTCCTCAGCAACTTCTCTAACCGTGATTCGACGATTGGCCAATACTATTTTCTTCACTTCATCAATGTTTTCGTGTGCTGTTGACGTGCTCGGGCGTTCGGCACGCTTTTCGTCGTTCACATCTTCTCGGCCCTCTGAAAACATTTTGCACCACCGCTAAACATTGCTTCGGTACAAGGTAGCTTCACCATATGCCACAGCATATATTCGGACTGCGTCCGCGCAATTAATTTTGTTTTTCACACAAAATTTGATACAGCTTTTTTGATCCATTTGTAGGAATGGCCAAAAATCGAAGACGAACCAAAACACGTGCAAGCAAAGCAGCTGTCAAAAATTAACTGAACAATCAAAATGCCCGAACTTTTCGGCATAAGGGAGAAACATGAGTACCAACATAACTCAACAAAAAATCGAAAATCGAATATACGCAATAATTCGCGATACTTTTTGAACAGACCTCGTATAATAAAAAAAAGGAGTAAATTTCCAACAATAAATAATTAATCAAATGTGCAGCATTACTATCACAGTGATTTGAGCTGAATAGAAGAAGTTTTATTGGTAAAATTTCGATAACCAAAAAATAATACAAAACATACGAAAATACCATCAAATTCGTTGTATTTATATGCATACACGTACATATATTATCATAAAAATTATAATTATTATTAATAAAAGTATTATTATTATTGTATATTTACTAGGTATTATTATTATTATTATAAAAAAAGAAATTCAAATATTTTTATGAAAGAAAGTATTTTTCCATAAACAATATTTTAAGGCAGAAAAACAATAAGAAATAAAAAAAAATATATATAGCATCAATAAATCTATTAAAAATTATATAAAATATACAAAACCAAAAAAAAAACAAAATACAAAACAAATAAATTAATAAAATTGGCAGAAATTGAATGAACAAATTTGTACGCATATATTCACAATAAACAAAATAAATAATATTATTATTATTATTATTATTGTATAATTATATATTCTGTATTAAATAATTGTTGTTGATAAAAAGGCAATATATTAATTAGATGAGAATTGTAAAAAATATAACAAAAAAACAAAAAAAAAACAATAATAAACAAAATAGACAACAGATTAACAAGGAATATAGCAAAAAATATTTGTTAAAAGAATATTATTAATAGCGAAATACAATATATTCTAAGATATACTCGTGCACATACGTGTATACGTGTGTATGAATTAAATAAAAAAAACTAAAATAATATTATATAAAAATAAAAAGAAATTAATTTAATAAAAATGAAAAGATAACAAAATTTATGATGGTATTTTTTATTTTCAATTTAAAATTGATTCTTTAGTCGTTAAAAAGAAAATGGATACTAAACTACAGGGTGGGCCAGCTTGCACGGACTGATTTAAAATGCGCATAACTTTTATATCTTTAAATATTTTAATTTTTTTTTAAAATCTAAATGTGAAAAATAGTGACCCTTAAATGAATTTCATTTTTTTGTTGTCAGTTATTGGCTCTTTCTAAGGTATTTTTCATTACGGTGTGCAATGTTTCTTGCTCCAAATTTGCAATTTCTATTGAAGTAAATTTCCCAAAAAGCTTTAGTTTTAATTATTGGGAAGTAATTTGGTTTTTTTTTTAAATAATGAAAGACGATTTTTTTATAGTGAATGAATATTTTATTCAAATAAAAAATACCCTTTGCCATCTTTCTGGCAGTAGAATGATTCCACGGTCATAAAATTTTTGTTCTTTGCTGGCAAAAAACTGATCCAAGTTATTTTTTGACCTCCTCATTTGAATTAAACGTTTTACCGTGTAAAATATTTTGTAGAGACCGGAACAAATGATAATCGAAAGGTGCTAGGTTTGGAGAGTATGGTGGGTGAAGAAGTATATCCCATCTAAGTTCTAAAAGCTTTTGCCGAGTGGTCAAACTTGTATGTAGTTTTGCATTATCCTGTTAGAATACTATACCTTTCCTATTGACCAATTCTGGCCTTTTTTCTTTAAGTAAATCATTCAATTTGTCCAACTGATGACAGTATACTTCAGAATTGATCGTTGTGTTGATCGGTAGTAGCTCAAAATAAACGATTCCTTTGAAATCGTTTATTTTGAGCTACTACCGATCAACCAAACAGATGGCAGAACCTTTTTTTTTGATGAATATTAACTATCGACGTGCTTTGAGCCGGTTCATCTTTTCTAATCCAGGATCTTTTGCGCTTAACATTGTTGTAGACAACCCATTTCTCGTCCCCAGTAATTAAAAATAGATCATTTTTTGGCGTTTGAAAAGCAAATCACAAACGTCAATGCGACGGCACAAATTTTTTTCCCGTCAGAAGATGAGGAACCCATATGTCGAGCTTTGAAATAAAACCTAGCCGTTTCAAATGAGCATGAACGGTCGAATTCGATAAATTTAATATCTCAGGGATCTCATGAGTTGTTATTCGCCGGTTTGCATCAATTAATATCTTTATTGTGTCTTCATTAGCTTCAACCGGCCTTCCAGAACGTGGTGCATCTTCGAGATCAAAATTGCCGGATCGAATTTGCACACATCGGTTCATTTTTTCTTGCTTGAACCGCATTTTTATATTTTCTATAGTAAAAAAGTAAAATATGCCGAAACAGTGCTGTTTTTCACTTTCCATATTTAAAAGGGTATCAACCAAAAACTACTATGCAGAATCAATCGAATTTTTTCACAAGCAAGCCTTGCTATGTCAGCTGTCAAAATACATATGATTATGCGGCTTAAGTGTGAAGTTGTTGTGAAAAAATTCAATTAAGTCCTCTGTTGGGAAACAACGAGATTACTTTCCGGACAACCCAATACAACATACAATCACAACCGCTCACATCTCTTACAATACGACACAACCACAACAACAAAATTTACCAACTAAAATACGGACATTAATTAACGAAAAAAGAAAAATGAGAACGCAGTTACAACGCTTACGAATGCCTAGCTACAAACAGAAACTTAACCGACTACAACGTGAACTAAAAATGAACGGCATGAAACTTATACAAAATCGATTAGTGACAATATTTCTTTATGGGAAGCCACTAGACGAATACTCTCGTACAAAAGAACATTACACCCACTGAAACAAAATGACGGTAACTGGGCAAAAACAGACAAAGAAAAAGCTGAAGTATTTGCTAAACATTTGGTAAATACTTTTGCTCCATATGATGATATAGAAGACAAATCGCATACTAACAAAATTATCGAAGAACTAATGTTGCCAGTTCTTATGAGTCTGTCTCCCAAAAATTTTAAGCCCTCGGAAATTAAATCTACTATTCTGCGCCTTCCCAATAAAAAAGCTCCTGGTCATGATCTTTTAACAGTTTCTATTTTAAAGCAAATTTCCCGAAGAGCTTCAGTTTTAATTACATACATTTTTAATAGTATCCTGCGCATAACCTATTTTCCCTTACTCTAGAAATTTTCTGTCATTAAAATGATTCCTTAACCAAATAAACCCATTAATTCTCCTTTTTCCTGTAGACCTATCAGCCAGCCTCTTAGCAATCCTTGGTAAGATTTTTGAAAAACTCCTATTAAAACGACTCTACCTAGTCCTAGTTAATAAAAAAAATATTCCTGATCGCTAATTTGGTTTCCGATACGAACACTCCACTATCCCAGCAATGCCATCGTATTGTTGATCATATTGCATCCTCTCTTAAGAGCAAAGTGTATTGCATAGGAGAATTTTTAAATATCTCCCAAGCTTTTGATCCTCTAAAAACTCAAAAACTTTATTCCTTCAACATGCTAGCTTATCATAAATTCATATCTCTCCCAACATCATTTCCAAGTTGCAAATAACTCAGAAACCTCAGAAATATATCCTATTCTAGCCGGAGTCCCACAAGGCAGTATCCTTGGTCCCAGTTTATATAATTTTTATACCCATGATTTTAATACTATCATTGCTACTTCAGCAGATGATGCGATCATACTTGCTACCCATACAAATCCTGACAAACCTGCCAACAATTTGCAATTCCATATACACAACCTTCAATCCTGGTTTAAGAGATGGAGAGCCAAGGTAAATGAACAGAAGAGTGCTCACATTACTTTCACACTTTGTCCAGGAAGACCTACTCTTTTTATACCTTAATAGATACATGATTCCACAATATGATAAAGTACGTTATTTGGGACTTTACCTGGACAAGAGATAAACATGGAACCCACATACTAGAATAAAAAGAGTTGAAGCTAACAGACGTTACCTACAACTTCTTAGACTACTGGACAAACGCTCGAAACTAACAATCAAAAGTAAACTTCTAATCTACAATACAATTATAAAACCTATTTGGACTAATGAAATTGAACTTTGGGGTTCAAAGAAACGTTCAAATTCCTATTGCGTCCAGGCCTTACATTTCCAAGATCCTCCGTAAAATTGTTGATGCCACCTTTTATGTTCGTAACATCATCACCTAAATGTTCCCTTTGTTCAGGACCTGTGCATTTCTCGCTATGAAAAATTTCACTTCCGTTTATCCTATCATTATAATCCCCACTTGTGAAAGACTGCCCTCCCCATAAACACTCATCGGAGTCTTAAAAGACAATGGCCTAGAGATTTTCTAGAGGAATCTAACTTCCATTTGTTGGAGAAACGCTGATGCGTGTTTACTCCCAATTCATGATGCACAAGATTGTTAATTAAAATGTTATGTAAATCTGCTTGTTACAATACAATTGTAGTTGGAAATAAAAAAAAAAGTTCTCGAATATTTTGTGGTTTGTTCACGTAAACCCGTTCCTCCAAGAAACCCCACAAAAGAAATCAGGGACCGTCAAATCTGGGAACGATCTTTTTGAAATTATTCGGTCATCGAACTGTTTTCGAAGAATTGCCATTGCCGCTCTCTCTGTGTGAGCTATAGCTCCATCTTGCTGGAACTTTATGCCATGGTGATCCAGAACTGGCGGACGTATAAAAAATATTCTAACATGGTCCGGTATACCGTCCCAGAGATGGTTTGTGGATGCTCATTCTCATCTTCAGAAAAATATAAACCGATAACGATCTCAAATACTCCGTAACCAAAATTTTTAAATGACAATGTGCGTCATCGCTCATAATGAGATTGTTCAAAAAGTTGGCGTTGTCACTCGAAAGCTGAATCATTCTTTTGGCATATTATAGCCACTGTTCTACAAATGAATTTTAAATGAGTCGTAGCGATGTTCTGGAGTTGCCCAATTTAGTAGCACGTCGGCGAGTAGACACAGGTGGATCATCTTTGACACTTTCGCGTACAGCCTGCACAACTGGTTCATTGCAAACAGGTCGATTAAAATTTATTCGTGGCTCATCAAATACTGCACCACGCTCCTCAAAATGGGTTATTAAGTTTCTCATCATGTTTGCACTGGGAGCTGTGACAGTATTTAAATGCTGACAATATTTCCTTTGTCTTTTAAAAATAGATCGTCCGGAAGAAAAAATAAAATTCAACAATTTTGACACGATCTTGCACAGAGTATGAAAACATTATAAAATTTTACAAAATTCTTTATAATCTGCAAAAAAAAAAATTGAAAAATTTCAAAAATACAAAAATTTTATGTATTTTAAATCAGTTAGTCTAAGTTGGTCCACCTTGTATTTTTTTTTTCAATTTATTAATCCACATTTACAAATGTAATATTATAATAATCAGAATGGTAACAAGGCGGTCACAATTCTGTCCAGCGGCTTAGGGCAAGTTGGAGATGCCATGGAAGAACACCTCAGCCTCCTCATAACTATCACGATCCAATTTGAGTATAAGTGTATGATCTGCCGAAGCAAGAACATTTTTATTTGTTTGTGTGTAGAATTATTTTGGAGTACTTTGCAACTTGGATTGGAATAACTTCGAATTATTTGGGATTTCAGTAAGGATGGGTCAACTTAATATGGCTTTGTCAAACAATATCAATTAATATCTCAGCAAACTCTCAAACGCGCATCCGAATTTTATTCACAAATTAAGAAGCAAAATTATACCAATCATTATTTCCTATGAAAAAAGTTAATATTTAAACTTTTATTGTAATTTAGTAGTCCCAAAGTATGTAAAAAAAATTGTATTACATAAAAAATAACCCACGGTATGTCATTTGAGAAGAGTTTTAAGCGATAATCGTCGCCAGATTAAAAATGTATCGACAATGGAAGAAACTTTACACAAACTCTTCATAAGGGTTGGTTTTCAAATTTTCAAAAGAAAAAATACAGAAAAATTGCAAAAGAGTCTAAAATTTTTATTTGAATCGATAAATCAATGCCTTGCCATTTGTTTAAAGATTATTTTATGTAAATGTTGGGTACGACTACGTTTTAAATGATCCACGACGCAAGAGGTCCAATAATCTCGCTAATAAAACGTGTAATGTTATCTTTCAAGGATGCAAGTGACGCTAGTTTATCGTCATAGACAATATAGCCCCATGAAAAATAGTCTAGGGGCGTCAAATCGCACGATCTTGGCGGCCAACTTGCCGTTTGGAAACGTGACATAAATTGCTCACCGAATACATCTCCCAATATGTCCATTGTTTCACGAGCTGTGTGGAATGTAGCGCCGTCTAGTTGAAACCACATGTCGACCAGATGCAGTTTTTGAATTTTGGATAAAAAAAATTTCGAAATCATTCAGCGATAGTGGGCGCCATTGACGGTAACGTTGCAGTCAGCGTCATTTTTAAAGAAATACGGACCGATTAAACCGCACCAAATAGTGTATTTTTCTGGGTGTAATGGCAGTTCTTGTTTCGCCTGTGCTTGTTTATCAGACACAAATGCGACAATTTTGCTTATTTCCATACCCATTCAACCAGAAATGAGCTTCGCCGCTGAACGCAATTTTTTGGTAAAAAAAAACGGATTTTCCTCAAGTTGTTCTGAGGCTCACTCACTGAAAATTCGACGCTTTGACAGGTCGTTCGGCTTCAGTTTTTGCACGAGCTGTATTTTATATGCTTTCAGCCTGAGATCCTTGCGTAAAATCTTCTAAATAGTCCAGTAAGACAATCCAAGTTGAAGGCTTTACCGATACCGTACACATTCTACGCACACGGGTTGGTGTTTTGATGTCCAATAACGTAAAATTTCTGCGAATTTGTGTCACTATGGCTTGAATTGCTTGCTCAGTAGGTCGATTATGACGACCATAAAATGGTCGAAGTTCGCGAAATACATTTTCGACAGAGCAAGTATTTTGATAATAAAACTCAATAATTTGTAAGTGTTGTTCGAATATAAATCTTTCTATGATAAAATGGCAATCCTAACTGAAAGCACTTTTGACTTTGACACACGTCACGTGTCAGACGTGTTCTGTCAAAAATAAAAACATGGAAACAGCAAAAAAAAAATATCACCCATCAGAATGTACAATTGAGTAATTCGATTAAAAATTAAACCATTTTTTTTTTTGTAATTTTCTTTAATTTATATTTTATTGAATATAAAGACATAAAATAAAATTTTCTGATACAACAGAACCAACTCACATTAGCTAATTATTTTGCTTTATCGAAATTTACACGTAGAGATACTAATTATACATGAAAAAATAATTAAACAATTTATAAGTTATCAATAAATAATGTACAATAATTGTTTCTTAAATATTGTAGAACTACATCCATCAACATATTTATGAATATAGGAGTTTGTACATACAAGTACATAGTATGTTATAAGTTAGTTATAAAAAAAGGCTATTAAAAATTCAAAATGTTTTCAAAATAAATATTATTTTCTTAATAAAATAAATAAATAAATATACAATACATACATATGTGTTTATTGCTTTTAATACATAAGTTAAAATATAATCTGTGTACGTATTATAATGATTTTAAATCGAATTGCTTTGGAAAATTTTATTTTTATTTTAATTTGGCATTAAGAATAATAATATTATATAATAATGATAGTTAATTGTTTTTTTTTATTCTTGTTGAATATTAATAATAGTTATAGTGAACAAAATTTTTTTTAATATTACTAAACATATTTTGATTGTGCTTTTTCCCTTTAAGAAACTATAAAAGGAATATTTAAATAAAATTTTTGTTTTCTTTCTCTTTATTAATATTACTATTAATTTGCATTATTTCCATTATTACCATTATTATTATTATTATTATTATTGCAGTTACTTGTATGTATGTATTTTCTGTTTTTATTGGGATAATTTTCTTATACAATAATAAAAATGTTAGTCAAGATATTATTAAATATTGTAAAAGGATATTGGTCTTTGTTTTGATTATCTGTCAAACATGAATTGATATTAACACATTTTTCTTTTTTTTTAGTTAAGTAGAAGAAAATTACAACAGTTTAATTGGAAGAATAATTATTAATTATTTAAATATTTGATTAGTTTACTTTTTCTTCGTTAATTTCTACTATTAAAGTTATTTAATATTAATATTACAGATTATCCAGTTTGTAGTTTGGAAAACATATATCAGTTGTTTAATAGTTATAAATGTAAATATTATTAAAAGTATTTTAAAATTAAATTTTAAATTTGTCATTTTATATAAATTTTATATATAAATTAATAATAGAATTAAAATGTACATAAAAAAGTGGAACAACTGTCTTTGGATGCTCTGTTTTCTTTAGCGTTTATGTTCATTTTTTGATTGGTGGATTTTTAAAAAGAAATTATTTTCCTTAGGGGGAGAATTACGAATATCATTATAATATAAAGAGGGATAAAGAGAGATATATTGGAGAACTTTGCTCTTAAATGGCTGTTGATTGTAATGATTTGGGGAAAAACCGTGTGAGGCAGAGCATTTCACATTCGGATTGAATGGATATGAAAAGAATGTTTCTCTATTAATTTTACAGTACGTCCGAAAAGAGGATTTAGCGTAAACTGATGTGTATATTTTTTTTTGTTATTGTTATAAGGTCTCTGAGAGAAGAACCAGAGGCCATTTTGTATCGCCACGACCATGAGGCCATTTGGAGACTTCATTTTATGTGCGGGTTGGCATTACCAGCTCCTCTAATGAAACTGGGACGATGGTTATTTGGAGGAAAAAATCAGACATTGTTAAATTTTGTGGAGCAAATTTAGATGATTAAGAAGGCTTGGAAAAATAATTGTTGGATCTAGGACCTCCACAATGGAAGGACTCCTATTCAAAAATAAATTATGTGGCAATTATTTGAAATATGCGAATGGTGAGTTGAACGCAACAAGAATGGCATGATGGGCAAGGTTGGTTACCGAAGAGGAATCAGAATTCTAAGTTTCATTTCCCAGAATTTCGGAATCGTTTGTTGAGTAGACTGGTTTTACGGTGTTAGGCAAATGTGTCTTCCAGTTTCAGACCAGCCTATTTGTTTATGAACATTTAGTTAGTTGTCGTTGTCGAAATGGGTATAATAATTGTGGAATGGGGTGAAATGCAACTAGCAAATTCATTGAAACACTTTTTATGGAAAATACGATAAACTAAGGAAAGACAGGAGATATTACGTCGGTGTTCCAGTGATCCTAATGACTCCTATTAGTTGTATCGCTTGATTTTGTATCCCAACTAGTAAGTCCAATGATGTTTTAGGAGCGCCTGCTCATACATGGGAATTATATTCTACCTTGTGAATATTGGCTAGATCAAATGAACAAATTTCTTGCAGCGCTTAAGGAAACGCTAACTTTTTGCAGTGTTTTCGGTAGTACTAAAAATGTGGTAATTCCAACGGAGGTTGTCAATAACAAACATACCAAGAAAAGGAAGTTTTTCGGTTTCAGTTATGGAAGTGCCATTCACGGATAATAGCTGGAAATTTCGGATCAAGTTTAGAGACATAAGACAGCTTTGTGTATTAAATTCCGCTCTGTTCTTTGAGTCCCATAGTAATATACAGTCGATATCGGAATATTATGAGTTAAACATACATTGTCGTTCCATCGCCATAACAGATAAGAGATCATTTATGAAAAAAAAGTGGAGATAGAAGCGACTCCTGGGGAACACCAACATTTATTTGGTGGACTGCAAGCTTGAAGCCATCCTAAGCATCTGGCGCTGAACGGTTCGAAAGTAGTTTCCAACCCATTTAAGGAGCCAATCGTCGATTCCATATGCACGCATTTTCGACGAAAGAGCCTGATGCCAAACTCTGTCAAATGCCTTTGAAATATCAAAATTCCAATAACAATACACTCCACAAAGAAATGAAGAGTGTGTTTCCACTTTTCAGCTAGATACGAGTATGCCATCAAATCACCAGTGGATATATTGCTGTCTTTGATTCAAGGAATCGTTAGTGCTAGTAGAAATGTTAGTGCATTGAAGATGGTTGGTTGGAGGGAGGGGGGGTGTCATTAGGACTTGGCTTTTTTTGGGAGTTGATTGAACAAATGCTGTGGTCCATCTATGCGGAAAAATCGCAGCAAAAAATTATAGATGGAAAAGCTTCCGCAGTGGTTTTGCCAATGTAGAACAACACCTCTTTAGAACTATGGGGCTTGAAAAACCCACAAGTGACTGTGGAGAAGCTAATGTATCCATAAAAACTGGCCTATATTTTCGTTTTAAAATGAAGAAGAAAAAGCCGTAATTGTCAATTCGGACATTTTTCGATCCGAACTTGAAGATTTTAATCTGACCACAAAGTTTCTTTATTGCGTAAAAAATTCCCATGACGAGTAATTTTGTAATTTGGTCATATTTATTGGCTTCTAAGCTCATGTTATTCATGTTAACATAGACAATCTTTAAATTTTACAGTTAAATCAATTAAAAACAAATATTCATCAATTTAATTGCCGAATTACAACCTGAAATGTACGTAAAAGTCATCAAGAGGATCGAGTCCTGTAAGAAGCCTGATAGTATCTGTTTGAATATTTTCATATTTTATGCACAATGATAAGATTTAAATGATATAATAAAATAAACACTAATATTATATTATTAAAAAGTAAAATTCTAAAAAAAAAAAACTTTAAATTTAAATTGACCAAACCAAAAAATTTGAACTTTACTTCCAAATCTCAAATTGGATAACTATTATTTATCTTATTATTTATATTTATTGGTTTATATGAATAATACAATATTCAAATTCTATTTAATTTGATCGAATAATTTTTTTTTCTTATGAATTTAATGATTTTCTATGTGACTATTCTTTTTCTGAAGGATCAGACAAACATGTTATATTTTGTATGTAATTTTGTGAACGTGTTCGTTTTGTAATGTGAGCCGTGCCTGTTTAAATATCACAGATTTTTCAACTTAGCAGTCTTAAGAGATAGAAATACAAGAAAGATATAGAATCACTTATCTAACATATAATTTTTGTATGTTCGCATATGGTTTTTATGGATTGATGACATTTTTTTTTTTTTTTTTTTTAAATTTATGTACATTTACCATTTAACAATAATGTATATTTAGTTTTTATTTAATCATTTTTTTTTTGATTTGTTGTTGTTGTTGTATATTCTTTTTCTATGAGTAAGGATTTGTTTTTTTCTATTTTTGTCTAACTTATTATTAGATAAATATAATATAATCGGAATTTTTCGATTTATAATAATTGTTTTTAGTTTGTTTTTACATCGATTTTATTTGACTACACATTTATCTTTGGTAATTTACATTTCGTATTGTTTTTCATTGTTGTGATTATTTTTGCAATTTTCCTTGTTTATAATTTTAATATATAATACTTATTTTGGTCCAATAAATAAATCGAATTCTGTGCCTTAAAGTAAGTACATGACTGCTGTTATTACATAAATATTTAGTGGTATAATACCGAGTCGTGTATAACAGTTTTCGTACTTCTTCTAGAATTTATACTTTTTAGCTTTTCTTTTTATATTTTTGATTTGATTATTTTCATTTTTTAATTATTTAAATATCATCAAAGAATTAGATTTACGAATGTCAGAAGTGTTTATTAATTATTATTATAAGTTGTAACACTCAAAAATATTGAATGGTGAAAATAATTATTTCAATTTACTCCATGTGAGAAAAGTTTAATTACAGCGGATCAAAATTTAGTTGTCATTTTAGAAAATTTAGTTGTCAAAACATTTGGTTTTTTTAAAAAAAATTAAATTAAAGAATTGCATTTAAAAATGAACACGAAATTTCGATATTTTTTAAAATTACAATTATATTGTTAATTGAAAAATAAGAAATTCTTTTTCACGATCTTCTCAAATTAAATTATCAGATTTATTAGATTGAGTGCATAATAAAATCGAACCAGCCGATCAATATTGCTTACAATCGAGAATATCTGATAATTTTTTATTTATTATATTTTATAATTTTAATTTTTAATATATATATTATATATTTCTCTCAAAAATAAATACGTATATTTTTTATAAAGTGTGTAGGTTAGGCACTTGTTACTTTAGATAATGAGGTTGAAAATTTTCAATTAATTTCTCAATAAATAATTAATAAGAAGAAAACTAGAGTTTTTTTTTTAAAATTTTCATAAAATTAATATACTTTTTATTTAGTATAAAAATGTGCTAAAATATAGAGAGTTTTTATGTTGGTTTTTTTTTTTTTGGCTATAAACACATATTGAAACAAATAGTTTGGGATTTGATTTCCCGAAAAGAATACAGTTTTTTTAAAAGTTTCCTTTTTAACATTTCATAAATCTAATCTTTGTCAATATTTGATTGAACTTTATATTTGAAAATATCGTTAACATGATCTTTTTTTTTAATAATCATTATCATTTGTTGTTTCTTTATTATTAGTATTAAATATATTGATTTAGAAAAAAGAAGAAAAAAAATTATTTCTTATTAGTAACGTTTAAAAATTAAAAAATATTTTTAAATTTTGATCCTAAGATGTTCGTATTTTTTCTTCATTTTTTTTTTATCAAGTACTTAAAATAATTTATTTTTTTGTTGTTGCTAAAAACTACATCATTGTCATCGCAAATATCAATAAATGTATGATTTTCTTAAATTTAATTTACATAATTGATTTGATTTTTTTTTTGTTTTTTTTTCATCATATTTGTTAATGGTAGAATAATGACATGATTTTACGTTATAATAATAATTTTCATTATTATAATTTGTATTTATATTAAATTATTATTAGTATTTTTATTAAAATTGGAATTTTTATTCGTTTTACTGTATTGCCGTAACAATAACTGTTGCCCTTTTGTTAGACAAAATAAATTATAAAATTTTTTTAATTTGTTTTTTGTTTGTTTATTGCAATTATTATAAGGTATAAATTTTAAAATAAACAGACCCAATTTTTGGTCCTTCAATAATTATAAAATTGTTTATATATTTGTTATTTGTCTAAATAATAATTATTTTTATAAAAAAAATATCTTTAAAATCAGATATTTGGTAAAATTTTTTTTAGAATTTTCGGGTTCGATTTTCGAAATAAAATTTGTCAGTAGAGTTGGTAATGCAGTTCGACAGTATTCAAGTATCAAACGATAGCGTATAAACACATTTAGCAGGTTTTTTTTTGTTAAACAAAAAAGTTTATTTAAATTGTCGTTTTTTCCGTAATTATTTGCCCTTTTTTTTGATATATTACGAATATATATATATAAATATATATTACTAATTATTACTGTCAATATTTTTAACTTTATTTATTAATTTCAAATATTTTATTGTGATTTTTTATTATTTCATTTATCACTTATATTGATTTTTCTATATGAAATTTATCATAAAATTTTTATTATAACATTATTTATTATTATTATTTATTTTAAATTTCAATTATTATTGTTATTATTATTCTTATCAATTGTTTTTTTTCTTCTTTTTTTAATATAACAACAATTTACAGAAACTAACAACAATTTCTAGAGTTTTACTGAAAGGCATTTTTAAGTAATTCAAAGTGAACAGTAAATGATTTTTTTTAAAAATAATTTTTATTATTTTCTTTTTTTCTAGTTTTATTTATATTTTTTTTTTGTCAAAATTTTATTCAAACTTATTTTACTTGTTTTTAGATGAACAGAGACAGATATAAGAATTTTTCTAGATTAATTGAAGTGAATGTGTGCGTTTGTTCAGTTTTCTGATTCAATTTCTATTCGTTAGTACTTTGTAAAATAAGTATGATTATTTTCGGGAAATATTTTTTTGAATTGTTCTAACACACACACACACACACATCTATAATAGATGTAACAGTAACAATTATCAAGTTATTCACAAAAAGAATTTAGAATTAGGGAAAGTTTTTTAGAAATTCGGAAATAGATTAAAAAGAAGAAAGTCCAGAATTCAGAAAAAAACAATCGTTAATTTAAAAATGAATTCTGCACATTAAATGCTTATCTAATCAATATTAGATAATATATAAATATATATAAATATTTATGTAAATTTGTATGTATAATATTTATATAAACATGTTTACTTAATTGAGGGTATTTTTTTTATAATAATTTTTATTTTAAGACGAATAATACGAACTTTTACGTTTTTAATTTGGCCAGCCAAAAGTTTTTTTTTTCTTTTTTCTTTTTTTGTAGACAAAGGGTTGTTTTTTATTTTTTTTTTTAAATTCCCATTTAATATTAATTATATTTATGTATAGTATATAATTTTGTTTCGTTTTTAAATTTCAATTTATATAACTTTAATATTTGATTTATCTACTAAAGATTTGAATAAATTTTTTTACTACTCGTAATTGTAAATTGTTTTCCAATTTCTCCAAATAATGCACCTTGGAATGAGATATGACAAAAAAAAAAGAAAAACCTGATGCTTAATATTTATTATTTATTATACGAGCATGTATATAGGTCGATATATACATATAATCACATACATATACATACATATATGCACATAAACTACTTTATTATTACAATAAGATTTTTAGTTTAATCGTAGTTAATTTATTTGCATTTTAAATTTATAATATTAATTTTTCTTCTTCTATAATAATTAAATTAATTTAACTATAAAAATTGATAAGATTTAAAATGGAAACGAAAAATTGGGATGTTTTTATTATTTTTATTAAATGATTGTTCAATTTTATTCTTAGTTTCTTTTATATTCATAATTTTAAATACTATTAATACGATAATTTTTTTAAAGAATTTTCTCATAATACATTTTGATTATATGGAATTTATTTGAATATTTCTTCAATCTTAGTGAAATTATTTTTATGTAATTTTAATTGAGTAAATTATTATATTTTTCTATTATATTCTTACTGAATAACCATATACATACATATTCTATAATATAATATGATAATCTCTTGTTTGTATAGAGTAGCTGTATTTATGCATTCACAAAAATGGATAAGGAACATTTTTACTTTAAAAAACATTATTATTTGACTAAAATTGAATACTTTATTAAAAAGATTAATTTGTAACGTTGTAGATGTTGTTAGCTTTTTAATTAATGTCCTTATAATAATATTTAGTATTATGAATTTTTCTTTTAATTTTAGAAAATTTAACTATTATTCAATTAAAATTACTATTGTATTAAATTTAACAGAACAAATATCTTTTTAGACTATTAAATACAGGTAAATTAATGGAATATTTATTAATTTAAATGCAATCAACTATTGACTTTTGAAAATGATTTATTTTCTATTAGTATATTTTTAAAAAAAGTATATTGTATTATCTTAAATTTTTACTTTACAATACAATAATTGTTTTTATTATATCATTTTTTTTAAAAATATTGTTTTAGGGAAAAATACATCCATTATTTTAAGACTTTATTTAACATGGTTTGGATTGTCCGGTTTGGGTTAAATATGCACGGTTTTATTTTATAATTTATTGCCATTTTAAGAGTAACTTTATAATACCTCTCTTATAGAAGCCCTGGTCTCTATTGGCAAAAAACTCAACTAAACGATTTTCATAATCTTCTCTTGATGCCAATTTCTTATCACACTAAGGAAGTTTTGCAATGATAAAGAAGATGGTAATCACTTAGAGCCAGGTCGGGACTATAAGGTGGATGCATCAAAACTTCCCAAACAAGCCCCTGGAGTTTCTAGTGAGTCCTTATAGATGCGTCCTGATGGAACACAACAACTTCTGATCAATCGCTAGCATCACGAAATGGTTTCACACAGTATAGTCATTTGTGACCCAATCATACCAAAATATTGAGCTTTTTTTTGAATCCAGCTTTATGCAGTTGATTTAAAACTGTCTTGTGGTAGATCTTATGCTTCTGGGCCGATATACTATGATCATTTGCATGATTTTATCGACATTTTCGACGATAGGCCTATCTTTTGCGAGGTGTATCTTTAATATTGAAAATACCGGAACGGAATCAAAAAACTGTAATAGAATTTTTTTTTTCAGTACAGAATGTCACTTTTCCAACGCGCATAAGTTTGAACTTGTTTTTAATGAAATTCTTTTTCCCCAAACCAATATTTATAAATACTGAAGGTAATTGTATTCATTTTGTGATAATTTTTGAATAACATTTGATTTTTTTTCTTTCTAATTAGAGAGTATTTTGGTAATAATAAGATCAATTAATTAAATTTAGTCTGAGAAACATCATTAAAAGAGTAATTTTAATAGATTTTTTGGGGGATAGATGTCGACACTAGACATATTTGTCCTTAGAGTATAGAGATATAAGGAGAGATTTTTGGCACACTATTACAAGAAAACTTACATTCGGTATTATCTAAGCTTTAATTTTTTAGCGATGAAATTCGTTTCTCGATCGATCGGTGGATACGTCAATAAGCAAAATTGGCCAACAAGAACAAGTGATTATGGGGAAGCCATTGTATCCATGAAAAGTGACTGACTGGTGTGAATTATCGTCTAAAGGTGTCATTGGAGAGAACGTTTCCTGAGCACCATGACCGTATGATTACCGGTTTTTCTTGGCCTAAACTTGAAGATTTTAATCTGGATCATATGTGGTTTCAAAAAAAAAAACGGCGCCATAAGTCACATAATATAAAAGATTTGAGCTTTTTTTTATTCCAAAGACGCGTAATTTCGAAAATTAACGTAGACAATTTTTAAATTTTACAACATTTAAAAAGTATTATCCATTAAGGAGTGACCAAATTACAGCTGGAAATATGCAAGAAAGTCATCGAAAATTACCTGCAAGAACTACCGTGGTGACTATTTAAAAAATGTTATATTTTATTGAATAAAAACGAATTTTAATTGTATTTTACAATATTTAACTTTACTTTCCGAAGCACAAATTGGATATTTATCAATTCAAAATACTAAACACAATTACGACGAGCAAAGAAACTTCATCTGAATGTGCTCAATTTGATTTTACAGTTTACTAAATATTAAATATTCAATTATCTTGCATTTGATAACAATTTCAACAATGTTGTTATATAAAAAGACCGAAGAATGCGAAAATCTATATTGGCAGTACTGCGTATACCATTTATACTTAGAAGATAAGCCCCTAATCGGCGAGAGACAGTAACCCGATTTTATTGCTGCTTGCTATTGTGTGCGCTCCCATAAGATTTGTGAAGGTTTCAAAAAAGCCGCAATTGAAGAATGGGACAATCCCTTCTTATATCACTACTCTCTCGGCATTGGTCTTTTGAATTATTACAATTGACTAATTTTCATTAATTATTCTTGAAAATAATAAGAATTTCACCTTTTTTTTAAATGTATAAGCGATTGTAAATAAATCTGTATTGGATTAAAATGTATTTATAAATGTTAAAATTTTCTTATTTCTAAATATTTTATTAGTGTATCATTATGCAAAAAAAAAATTTTTTTATATATTCATCAATACTAAGGATGTTTAGCTTTTTTCCCAATTTTTTGTTTCACTTTATTAATAAATTGATATAAAAAAATTCTGATCAATAATTTTATAGAACTTTTAACAATTGCTTTTAATTTAGAATTTATTTGAATTCTTTGAAAATATTTTAATGTTTTCTCACAAAAAATTCAATACGTTTTTTTCGTTATATACCATATATACGAGTATATTTTTGATAACAACAACAATAATAAAAATAATATCTAATTAAGAAGAAAAAAACTTGTGCAGATCTAATATTAATATTTTTTTTAAACTAACCATATGTATGTGTGATTCTAATTTAATAAGAAATTTATTTAATTGAATTATTCCTTCTACTGATTGCTCTTAATTTTAAATAATTAAAAATTATTTTTTTTTTTCAATTTTTCGATTAATTTCGAAAAGTAAATTTCACTAAAAATTCCATTTAAAATTCATTGTGTTATTTTTCGTTAGTGAAAATATTTACGTTGTTTTCAGTGTTTTTATTTCAAGAATTCTTTTTTTTTTGAAATAGTTATAATTAAAAAAATTATGTTCGTTGAAAAGTTGTAAATATTACAACGTGTATATACGTATATGATTGGATTGGAAATTAATTCAAATTATAATCATTCCAATAAAGGTATTAATAGATGAGTTCAGTCAGTTTTATTAATATTTGATTGTTTCCTTTTTCTCTATTTTTTATTTTGCCATTTAATCAAGTCTTTTTGTTGAAATACCATTAAAATATAATTATTAAAAAAAAAAAACTCAAAGAATGTCCATAATTTGAGGATGATTTTTATCGAAATATTGTTTTGTTTTTATTTGTAAAACAGTTTCGATGATTTTCATTGATCATATTTAATTTATGATAAGTGTTAAAAAGAGTCCTTCAAAATGAATTTGTAGATTTTCCATTAATAAAAAAAAAATTAAGTAATTACTACATGAGTAGTAGTGATTGTATAAATATGCGCATAAACTAAATAGCGCCCATTGTGCAATTAAAAAGTTATAAGTTATATACTCGTTAGGATTAAACACTTGTGTACGAGCATTTAAATATAGATGGTGCTTTTTGTGAACAAATAACTTTATGGTAATTAGTAATTTGACTTATAAATAAATTAACTTATAAATAAATATTGTTTGATTGATTGATTGTTTTTGTGATTTGCTTACGGTTTCGTTTTGATTTTAAATCTGATTTTCATTCAGATCCTTTATTGCTTGAAGAATACGTTTGACGTGTCCAACTTTGATGACGCCCAAATCTTTAAGATCTCGTCGGCCCAATGTCAGTAGTTCCTTGCCACGTACATCGTTCTTTACGAAACTGTCAACGTACTCGGACAACTGCATCGTCTCCAGCCAAGTAACCACTTCATTGACGCCCCAATTGCTAACTGCTTCTCTGCTAGAAGTGCCGGTTTTCGTTGATGTGCCGCCCGTCGGCTGTCCACTTCGGAATCGCATCCAGAATGGTTTCGATTTTTTCCGTGAATCAATCTGTAAATATTTGAAGAAACGAATGATTTTTAATCAACAACGTGGGAGTATATGAGACGAACCTCTTCCTGAATAATGCCCGTGCTGAAATAGGCCCTTTTCAATCCGTCGGTGCACTCTTGAATTGTACACTTTCGCAGCTCCATTTCGATGTTGGCCAAGGCAGTGCTAAGTTTTGATTCCAAATCCTCACGTAAGACGAGGCTGTGTGCTCGCTCTCGCAGCAGAGTGCAGGATTCATCGCATAATTGCCGTGTGTAATTGATAACTTCGACCAGTTTTATTCGAAGGGTTGGTCCCTCAATAATTTTACCATTGGGATGGGTCGACTCCAATGCATCTCCAGTTCGGCACGCTAATGCATACAGATCGGCTTCCAGTGATGGATGTGAAATAATTAAAAATTTCACCCATTTGACAAGGGAGCTGGCACATTCAATGAAATTCAATAAAATGTAACTTTCCCGTTCGGATAAGTGGTAATCAGTCTCGGAATCGACTGGTTCTGAAATGTTCGATGTTTGTTCGCGTTGAATTGAAATGCTGTGCTGACGTTGTTTCTCCTGCCAGCTTCTTAACGAAATTTCCAGACTTCGATTTCTGCATAACATTTGGACGCGGTTTTTGTGAATAATCCGTATCATTCCTGGCGGCTGTAGCCAAGCCTCACCATCAACTTGAATCGGTACCTCTTCATCGCCCAGTATATTAATCTGCACACTTTGACACTGAGCTATTCGGTGATGTTGTAAGTTGATGAGACGTGATGCTGCCATTTGCACAGATCCGAAAACTGCGACTACTTCAAGGATCCTGTCATCGAAGGATGGTGCCAGAAAGCAATCATCCTCTTTTGATCCACCCCAAAAGTTTGTACCTCCCATAAAACTGGAACCAACCAAAGTTATCAGATAGTTTAGTAGTTTTCAACGATTTATTGTGGGTTTCTCTATTACCTGGGAATATTCAAAATAACGATTCCTTGAAGTGATGGGAGAGGAATCCGTTGACCGTCACATTCTAACTGCACCCGCTGTTCCAGATTCTTGTAGGTTTTTTGAAGCCACTGCTTCGACCCCAACACACCATACCACATGTAGTTTTTCGCTCGGGATCTACACTTCTCCGGATGCTCTTCCCTTTTATTGTGAAAATCTAGCGATATCTTTGCATCTATCCCGATGCCAAAGTAATTGTTCATCACGCACTTTTCATAATAGCCCTCCAACAGCGTTTCGTCTGGATCCATTAGAGGACTTACGGCTGCACATAGCGTATCAGCATTTGCTAACAGGCACTTTGAAATAAAACCAGTCCCGCCGGTTACATCTGTAAAATCGGATAACGAAAATATCATCATTTATATTCCAGAGCGCATATTTATATCAAAAATTCTATTAAATACTTGGCCATGATGGCAGCCTCACAAGTGGATTTATTATGGGAAGTTTTTTATTTTTAGGCGAATCGGTTTCTTTTTTGGATGCCCTCTCCTCCTTTGATTCACCTTTTTCAAGTCCGAAAAATCCCGATCCCATAAATAAGCTTGTCTTAGATCCCCGTAATTGAATATTCTCGTTGGGCTTTAGTACAAATTACATTCTCCTAAGTGAGCTACAAATACGTTGTAGTAATTGATAAAAAAGACTTACCTTGAATAAACTACCACAGCTTATTCGTCTACTAGCCGCTGGTGAGCAGTTAAGAAACTTCACATGTTCTGGGTCAAGGTTCAGTTGATTGGGATTAAAGCCCGAATGCCGTCGGTCTTTTTCCTGTTCGTACTCCTTGACGGTTAGACTGGGTGAATGACTGGAATGTCGTCGAATCTCATGGGTCCGTTGGACGCGCAATGTATCACCACAGTCACCTTTTAGTGGGGATGGCGGCTCAATAATGACACTGATGGGTTGAGGTATTTGATCATCGTCGAGCGATTCCTTTTTACAAGATTCATCGAAACTAATACGCTTCACATCGTGTGATGTATTTAAGAAATTACTAACATGGCTTTTGAGTGGCGTGTGTTTTCGGTTGCCTTCCAGTAACATATCTCGAACAGTGCCAGATTCCGAAATGTCTGAATGCGATCCTTGAAACTGCACCCCCAACAGCTCAGATCGCTCAATGTCTTCATGACGCACCGATAGAGATGATCTTGGCGTTCCGAGTTTACCTCGATTGTTGGGTCGCTGCGAAAAATATTTTTTATCATCTTTGAATACTCTTCTTCCAATAATGGAAAATGTGTTTCAATTTAAATTACAAAAAAAAAACTCAAAACAAACAGAAAATTTCGAAATTAAATTCAGAATTAAGAAAACGTGCTGATTACTTTGAAACTTTTCCTAGCAATATCATTGCCTTCAACAAATTGTGCTAAACTACAGTAACGAATGGGTTCCCTTGCTTTCTGATCATCACATCGATTGTCAATTTCAAATACGATATTTTCAAAACCAAACTGCTGTGGTGTATCTTCTAAACTGTCCATTTTTTGCAAAGGAGGTGGCGTTGAAGATCGCGGTTTCAGTGATCTTCGGCGCTCATTTTTCGTTTTGTTCCCATCAGAACAGAGAGTGGTGGTGTCATCAGTGATGGTGTTGTCCTGAAGGGCCCCAAGAATGTCTTGACCAAGAACTGAACTAATATCGTCCATCAAACTCTCGCCAGGCATAGCTTCGGTGTTGTCGCTTGTTTCTGGCGAATCTATATGCGTTAGACGGTCACATTCCAGATCCTACAGGAAAACGTTTTTCACCGTTGAAGATTTATTTATTTTCGGAAAGTTTCAAATAAATCAAACAACCTGTATTATATCGGCTACATGAAATTGGGAAATATTTTCCGATTGTTTGTCTAGTATTTCTGATGTTAAACTACATTCTTCGTTACTGATTGCTGACAGGATATCACTGGGTTCACCGGGCATTTCGTCTGATGATGAACGATCCTAAAAATTAGAAAAAATATTTTAAGATTTACGAATTATACAAAATATCCATTTTTTATACCGGTGGATCTGTATCGATAATAGTATAATTTTCACTAGTGTAGACGTTATCTGTTCTCTCGGACCTTTCAGTTTTATCAGGATTGTCTTGCCGTTGATTTCTTGCGAATTCTCCATATTTCTCAGAAATCTCAGTTGCTGGTGCTGCTATATTCAAGGATTCGCCAATATCATTTTTCAATTGAGCTAAATCAATGATAATAAAAGTACAATAAAAAATTAATCTTTGTTAATATTTGGTTAAAAGAACGTAATTCTAACCTCTCATCATGTTGGTTCGTAATAAATTACGTTCGTACACTTCGATAGGTCGAAATTCACTAAGAGGATCCTGTTCTAGATTTATGGTGGGAATAGTAAGATAGTTTACTTTTCGATCCATGCTAAGAGTTGCACCCGTCGGAGCTGTTGTTGCTTCCGAGTCGTTGAGCAAGGACCTAGACGTTTCGTCGTTATATGACTGCTCCGTAGTTGTGCACATCTTTTCCAACTGTGAACCATTTTCTTCGATCTCTTGAATACTTTCAGGCACGCCAGAGCTTCGACGACTAGCAGCATCAGCAAACTGTTTCGGAACTGGCAGATTGATTGTTGAGAAAAATGCTTCGTCGACAGAGTCTCGCTTCATATCCGGAAACGGTGATATACAGGTAAGCTGCGTTGTTGAAACTGAAGGTGATATTATATTAATAGGTGGTATTGGTAGTGGGGAGAAACAAGGGGAATTATCCATCGAAGACTGTGTCTTGATTGTTTCGAAAGGCGTTATGGAAAATTTACGGTGATATCGTTTTGGTCGTCCTGGTTCGGAGTGCTCCACAACACCATAAATTGCTCGCTTAATGCTGTTCGCACGGCTTTGAAGAGCTTCTTTTTCATTCGATCTGAGTATTCGGCTATCTCGTCTTTCTCGAACATTTAGCTTATCTTTCTCATCCTTCTCCATAGAGATTTTCGATTCGGTGTCAAAACTAAAAATGTAAAATTTTATTTTATTTTTATACATTAAAAATTGTCAGTATTTTGAAAGAATTACGAGTCATCTGCCGGCATGGGTGGCGGTACAGTTTTCTTAGCAAATTCCCTTAACGTTCTTAAAAGTTCATCACCACCAAAATCACCCTTTTCCTCTTCCTTTAATGCATCTAATAACATGTTAAGTTTTTGTCGTAAAATATCACATTTAATGCTTAATTGTTCATCGTCGTTTTTATTCTCGGAAATTTTATCAACCAATTCCTCAATTGTTGCGCAAAGTTTCTTTGTCGAGGCGAGCAGGACCTGGAAGTCATCGGTTTCGACAATTTTTTGAAGATGCCAGCTAGCAGATTCGACGAAATTCGTTACGAGAATATCTTGAGCGTTTGTTATCGACATTTTTGCTGATTTTATAGCGACGGGCTTTTCGAACACCATTATGCTCCAGCGGTCGAGCATTTTCGTGCTTGCAGTTTCGTAACGTTCCAATATTTGGGGCAGGTGGGCATCATCATCGCAAGATGAGCCCCAACCTAAGACGCGGGCTAAATCATTACCAGTTCCTAATGGGAGTACGGCCACTTGACATTGCTTCTATAGGAAAATTTGATTAATCTACAATTCTATTTTGTTCATCCCAACAGATATTATTGTGTAAATAGGAAAGAGATCTACGTACGTTCATGTCGAATCGATCGATTTCACTCAGCACCCAACCGACCGAGCCATCTCCAGAACAGACCAAAATTCGGAAAGGGTCAAAATGCCGAAATAGTCTTAGTCCTAAGCTAGGCCCAGTCGAAATCAAGTCGAACACCTGGGCTGGATTTAGTAGTTGTTTGAAGCGTCGAAGAAACTTGACGCCCTGATTATCACCTGATTTTGAATTGACAAAAACTAGAAGAGGCGAGAAGTTTCCTTGGGGCTTCATAACATCCCACGCCTCGTCGACACCAATGGAATGGAGGCAAGTTGGAGGCACAACGGATACTTTGGCTGGACCAAGCGGACACGTGACAGACATTTGCGGCCGACATGCAGTGTGTACTGTACTCCGACACCACAGGCACCGCCAATCTTGTAATCTTAGCACAGATCCGCATGTCTTTTTGCAAATAGCACAGTTTGAGGCAACCGGAAGATTGCCTTCGACCCATTGGTGGGGCATCACAATGCTGCCATCCTTTTCCTCTATGATATCCTTACCAATACTGGCTAGCGTCGTCCATTTGCAGTTGGCTATTGCCTTTGCCGCACATCTTTTGTGCACCTTGCATTTGCATACTTCACACGATAACCCGTGAGACGTTACACCCGAAAGTACATCTCGGCAAACGTTACAGTAAGTAGGCCGTGCATGGGATGTCGCATACCAATGGTGATGGTTGGACAGGTAATCATGCTGATCCGGCCCAGGCTCATAGTATTCGTTTGCTGTTGCTGTTTTCAATGCGTTCAGCCAATCTTCCATTTCGCGTCGATTCTCTGCACACAATATTAACGATCTGGTCGGTGTTATTAGCTAGAAATCGAATACAATTTTTATGCATTTAGTAATAGATAAAATAAGTTTTACAAAAAATATAAATAAAGCTTTAGTAGTTCAAGCTAAATTCAAGCTAAACATGTCAATAATCGTTTTATAATTGGGCTGGTGTGATTCGATTAGGTGGAATTTTTAAATTGGATGAAAATTGCTGTCTTCATAAATAGTTGCTGTGTTTGATAGTTGATAATTCAATGTTTCTGTCAGTATAAAAATTAGTATTTAAAGTCAAGTTTTTTGAACTTAATAGGAAAGGTCATAATGGAAAACAAAACATTTTACTATATTAGTTTAAGAAAGAAAAATTCTGTAAAAGTGTATGGGAGCGAAATTTCGGGATACATAAAGTCTCCAGTGTTAATACTAGTATGCGAAATTACGTTCTGGGAATTTGGGCTTAAAAGGAGCATCTCGTTTCTATAGATCAAAGGAAGGAAATAGTGATCAAATTAAGATATTAGACGTGAGATCACCAAAATCCTAAACAGTTCACATGTAAGTGTAATTAACCACTTCCCTTAATTAAAACCCCAAATCGGCAATTATAAATTTCAATGAATTGATCAATGACTCGTTCCATAATTAAACCATACGTAGTGCACACGTATGGATAATATTGGAATGTCAAAGCAACCTGAGAGGTATTATGCTACAAATAAGAAATATGCTAAGCAGACATGAAATAGGCAAAATTTAAATTTATTCATTTTTCATTCTCATGGATTTTGCTGATTGAACCGTCAATAATGGCATTGGGACATAAATTAATTTTATATTAATAGCCGAAGTATAATATAATTTAATCAGAATAAATTTGTTAAGTTCATACAATACAAAAGTCTTCTTTCATTCTATTAAATGCGGCTTGACTTTTGGCTGGAAGTGATTAGATAACCATGGCCCTACGAACTCAATATAACCATTGGCCTATTAACGTGGCCAAATGAGTGGTTGGGGACTTGTATTATTGTCATAGATCAATAAATTCAATAAAAATAAAACTATATGATTTAATATTAAAAATCAAAAACAAATATTTTTGATTCATTTTTTTTATTTTTTTTTTTTATTTATTTAGATATTTACAACTACAACATAGTAATAAGCAAATTTTTGCAATAGTATAAATTAACTTGATAGGTTGTGGGGAGTAAACATCCAATGAAGTTCCTCCTGCTAGCGTGTGTTTCTGTCAGGCCTCAGTATTTAAGTAAATCACGCGACCAGTGACGCTTAAGTCTTCGTTGGGTATTAATAGGAAAGGAAGTGGAGGATAGTTCTTGAACAAGAGGATTATTATGATTGAGGACACGGGAACGGAACTCTTTATAACGAGACACAGCCACGTCAAAAACAAATGAAACTTTAAGGTCACGATGAATAACAGTATTGCGAACATAAAAGGGGGCATCGACCATTGTACGGAGTATTTTTGATTGAAGGGATTGGATTCGACGGGAATTAGAAGGCTTAGTAGATCCCCAGAGTTCTAGTCCGTGTGTCCATATGGGTTTCAGTAAGGTATTGTATAACAGTACTTTGCTGTCTATAGTAAGTTTGGAACGTTTGTCTAGAAGTCGAAGTAGTTTTAGATATCGTCTTTTTAGTTCTTGTCTTTTAAGTCTTGTTTGTGGGTTCCATGTCAAGCGTTTGTCTAAGTACAATCCTAGATACCGAGCTTCGGTGTGTTGAGGTATGGCACTGCCATTAAGGTATATGGGAGGGCATGACTCTCGACGGAGAGTGAAAGTTACCTGGATAGATTTACGTTCATTGACTTTTATTCTCCATCTAGTAAACCAGTTCTGGAGGGTTTGGATTTGGATTTGAAGAGTTTCGGAAGCATGTTGGGGATTTTCGACAACTCGATGACACTGCTGGGTAGTGGAGTGTTCGGCGCGGAAACCAAATTGGTGATTAGGAATTAAATTTGAAGATTCAAGTAGAGGATATAAGCGGCGAAGGAGGATTTTTTCAAAGATTTTTGAGAGAAGTGGAAGGAGACTTATTGGCCTGTAGGAAGTGGGCCGGTTTATTGGTTTATTGGGCTTAGGGATCATTTTAATGATTGCAAATTTCCAGAGGATTGGGAAATGTGTTGTTCTAAGGATGTGATTCATTTTTAAATAATGATTTAAAATTAAAATAATAAAGGTGAAACTACAATAAAATACAACACAAGCTTAATATTTGAGTTATAGAGGATAAAAAGGTGATATCGTGTATGATAAAATATGTTAAGTAAATATCATAGATACGTTTTTAAACGAATTGTGACAAGTGAAAAAAGTTTAGTTGTTAACGAACATTTTTTTTCGAAAACGGTCCTGGAGTTAATATGACAAATCACTTCAAAGTCTGACATTCATTTAAAGATGTTGTAGAAGGTTTTAACAAAAAGTACGGAAAAAACATCTGGAAAAGCCATCTGCCATCAGAAACACGAAAATATCTATAGTTGCCCGATTTCCAATATAATAAATAATGTATTTTGAATACATCAAGGCACGATTACGACTCACGAATTAAATTCATAGCATTGAACCAAATGGTCACTAGTACGGGTTTGTTAGCTTGAAAACTATTTCTTGCAGAATTATTATATTTTTCTAGGTAGTGAATATGCGCAGAAAAAATTGTTATCAGTATACTGACCATGTCCGCTACAAATAAATACCATCTTTCGAAAGGAAATCCCAATCGTAGATAAACACCTGTGTTGGTCAAAGACAACAACCAGAACTGCACGCAGCATAGCACCACATCAAAATGCACGAAAATAAGTAGCAAGGTACCGATCATCTGTTAAGGGACGACAAAAACATGATTTGTAAAAAAAAGTTACGATGTTCCGAAAGGAATGTTAAAAGGCAAATAGACGACAGTTCGCATTTTAGAAGCTTCTGCCAAACAATAAATTCTGGAGATATATTCTTAACAAACTTGAAAATTAGAAGAAAGCTCTTTAACAGAACAGCCCAGAATTGATCAATCGTAAACTATTCGTCTTCCACCACGACTATGCTAGAACATCATTCAAGTTTGCTTAGAAGGGGAAAACTTCTACAGCTGGGATGGTGTATGCTGCCTTCTACCTACTACAATATATTTATAAGATCTTGTATCAATTCTGATAACAGCACATGGACCAGTTCTTCGCGGAAATAGGAGATAATTTTTTGAACGGGGCATCATTAAGTTGTGGAATGGAAAGGAAAATTCATAATTGGTTAATAAAAAAATTTATAAATTAAAATTTAATTTTAAAGTTAACATAAAAAAGCAGAATGGCTTTCTTTTCAACTCAATTAAAAAAAATGAAATTTTCCATCAGGAAAATTGTTGCATTATTTTGTGGAATTGAAAATATTTAAGTTAATAGTAACGTTTTGGTTGTTTTTTTGTTGTTGTAAATTTAACAGAAACTCTTGTTTCAAAATGGTTATGCTAAAAATAACAAAAATTAATGGAACTATTTTCTTAAGCAATTTTGCAAAGGTCGTAATTTGAAAGACAAAAATACAACACACAAACAGAAAATCAACGCTATATCAAATCAAATTAGGTCATGCCATTTGAGAAAAGGTTATTTTAACTATTTGCCATAAAAGTGAAACCAATTTCTTATTCAATAAATACAATAGTTGACTTATTAACATTTTATAAATATTGAAATTTTATTACTCCCTAATATCTGTTTAAGTCCGAGTGTAAGAAGAGCTTCGATGAAGAGTCTTATTCTCAGACGATTATGTCGATTGCAAAAACACAGTCTGTTGTTAGTATCAAGCCATTATCGAACAATTGACCAATAAAGTTAATTATCGGAAAAGTTGAAGTAGGAAAGATAAGTTCTCAACTTTAATTTGATGACGTTTTGGTTGAGTGTGAATATTTCAAGTCCTTTCCCTGCCGCCAAACCTCAGATTTTAGAATATCAAAATAGACTTTAGAATACCTGGATAAACACGTACGTCAGCTTTTCGTATATGAGGTCTGTTCAAAAAGTATCGCGAATTTTGTGTTTTTTCAAAAATTATTTATTTATTTATGAATATCTATTTTGTCATCTTCAAAGTAATCCCCACCAGATATTATACACTTGTGCCATCATTTTTTCCGATCCTCGAAGCACTTCAAAAAATTATTTTTTGAGATCTTGTCCAGCTCCTCCTTCGATGCCGTCTTTATCTTCTCAATCGTAGTGTAGCGTCGTCCTTTCATGGGGCTCTTCAGTTTCGGGAACAAGAAAAAGTTACAGGGAGCCAAATCTGGGGAATACGATGGCTGCGGTATTATTAGTGTGTTGCGGTATTATTAGCCCCAAATCTGGGGCCAAAAATTCGCAAACAAGCAACGATGCATGAGCAGGGGCGTTATCATGGTGATATTCCTTGTATATAACTTGCAGGTAATATTCCGTATTGACCATTCTTTCCTGTGGCAAGAACTCATGATGCACCACACGCCTGCAATCAAAGAAAACTGTAAGCAAAACCTTCACATTCCACCGAACTTGGCGCTTTTTTTGGTCTTGGCTCGTGCGACAGCTTCCATTGGGTTTCCACGTCATAGCCATAAACCCATGATTCGTCACCAGTTATGACCCTCAGGAGCAAATTTGGGTTGTCGCGGACAGAGTCCAACAACTCCTTAGCAATGTTAATGCGATTCTGTTTTTGGTCGAAAATGGGCAAAAATCGAATACGAGCCAAAACACGTGCAAGCAAAGCATCTGTCAAAAATTAACTGAATATTCAAAATGGCCGAACTTAACATGACGCCACAAAAAAATCAAAAATCGAATATACGTAACCCGCAGAAATTCAAAATTCGCGATAGTTTTTGAACAGACCTCGTATGTATACGCAATTTTCTCTCTAAATTCTTACAAAAGTAGCGAGAAGTCGTAATGCTTGCATATTTTGTGTAGATTTTTTTATGTAGACATGATATCCACTGACATCTAGTTTTCATATACGTATATTCATTTGAACTGACTTATTCCAATTAAAAATATAATTTAAACACGACAGAAGGCAACAAAATATTTTTTTCCAATTTTTTGGTATTAAATGCACTTGTATTTAAGTTCTATTATTTATTTTGTAAATATCAAGCAAATATCAAGAGACTTTCGGAGAGTTTTAAAATACGCCATTCTCCATGAAATGGTAGCATACCGAAATGCTTGCATATTTTTGTTTACATTTATATTCTTATCGTAAAGTGAAAATTTAAGTGCGGCTTTATGAAATTTTAAATAATTCATGCACAAGTCAGTATAAATTAATATATTTGCATAAATAGTTTTATTCTTCACGACCGTAAATAGGAAGTTTCAATTTTAGAATACGAACTGTTTGCAAGAGTGTGCATTTTTAAGAATGTATTCTCGAAAAAAATTTAGACACAATTTTTGTGTAGAAGCCTATCCAGTTCTTCTATAATCTAAGGGATAGACAATTGCTCTATATGTATACGAATTTTATTGAAGTCAAAAAATCCCGTGGCATTGCAATGAACTAAAAACTTCATTTGCCGACGCTTATCCATCTATTAACTTATTATAAAACTATGCTACAAACTCCATTGTTTTCAATGTATATTAAATGATTTTAAATTAAAGAAATTTTTATTTTAATTTAAAATCATTTAATATACATTATTTTATTTTAAAAACTTATTAAAATTCAATAAAAATTACTTTGGATTATAAAAACGAAAATACAAATTAAAAATTTTCTAAAATTCTTTTTTAGATGTTGGGCCTGACATATATTTTTTACTTATCGAACTAAAGACTACATATTTGATAGTTTGACAGATCAAACGTAAACGGAGCTTATTTTTCCTTCAATTTGTAGTTTTGACATATCGAATGTAAACAATCGAAACGTGCGGGTTTAATTTTTTTGATATTGTGTTTCAAAAAATGAAATTTGAATTTTAATAATTTAAATAAATTTACAGAAAATAAAGTGGTTCGCAAATTTCGTTTTTCAAATGAGTTGCCGGTAAAAACTTATTATATATTTGAATAAAGGTCATAGTTGTTTTTTATTCAATTAATTTTAATTGGATTTTGAGTATTTTGAGTGCTTAAAAACTAAAAAATTCTTGTGTAATATTGAATGTAAACACTGACGATTATTTGTGATCAGATTCATGAGTCAATGACGGTCGTTCGATTACTTTCCGATGGGGGGTTTTAGTGGTGTTATATTTTCATTTATTAATGTACAATTTTTATATATGTAAATATATAAGCCCATATATGGTGCCTGAGAAAAATCCAAGGTAAGTACACTAACAAATAATTTTATGAATATTTATACTAATGCAGTGACTATTAATATATGATAACTCAATGATTATATAAAGAGTGCTTTTTATGTTTCAGGTTGATTTTATTGAACCGTCATTTCGGTTTAAATAATATTTGTTTATTGGAATTTAACAAACGTAAAGAATTGTCGATAACAATTTATTATAAAGTATTTAATTTTACAATAACGTTCTGAATTTATTAAAATAGTTTATTTAAATAATTGTTTAATTGCGAATACGCGAAGAAAATTACATGACTTATTTGGTGGTAATCATATACCTAGCAAGTCAACCATACACTGTGTTATGAATAATTTTGAAAATATACTTACATTGGATGATAATACGAAGACTGGGCAGTAGTTAAGCCAACGTACACCTGAAAAGATTGATGCAGTGAGGCAGAGTGTGGCTGAATGTCCGGGGTACCTCTAATCGACGCTATACACAATAATTGGCAATATCTTTATTACGTTTGTTCAAATTTCTTAAAAAACATTTGCTTTTTTACCCGCATAAAATTCAATTGACACAGCAGCTGCAGTCGTAATGATCATAAACGGCGGCGAGACTAGAATTCTCGAGTTTGACAGCTCGGTAAAGACGACCACAATTTTTTGCAAAAAAAAAAATTATATACGACAAATCACACTTTCACTTTGCTGGTTTTATTAATAAATAGAATAGTCGCTATTGTGGTACTAAAAACCCTCAACTAATATACTAAAGACTACCAAACCCTTCTGTGGTGCGGCATTTGGGTCGGCGGTATTATTGGGCCATATAATAATAATTTCTTTGAGGATGCTGGTGACAATACTGTAACAGTTACTGGTGATCGCTATCGGGATCAATTAGGTCTACAGAACATGTGGTTGCAACAAGACGGTGCCACATCACACACAGCTCGTGCTATATTAAAAATTTGGGGATAAATTTTTCCGGGCCGAATAATGTCAAAAAGTGCTTATATCGATTGTAGCCCTACAATCTCCTGATTTGAACCCTTTCGATTTCTTTATATAGAGGTACATAGCAAAAATGATATGAAAAATGTCCTTGAAAGAGCTCGGCCAGAAGCGGGAATTTGACCAACCAAAGACCATATAATTAATCGAAAAAATATAAATTATTAGATTAAATTTCATTTAAAAGTTATTAAAAAACAACTTCGACCTGGAATATACAGTAAAACACACCCTGTGCAATACTATTCTACCTTCGAGCTAAATCTGCTTCTATTATGAGTAAATTGCTTATCATACAAATAATTCGTTATTTTTTTGATATATTTTTAGAACTTAATGTGAAAAGTGAGTATTGTAGAATTTTCTTTTTAATCAATTTTCTTAAATCACTGCACTTTCAAACATCGCTTTAGTAAAAACATCACACCAAATTAACATAAGCCAGTAATTTTTCTAAACTATTTATTTTGAAAGTGACATAAATCACTGAGAAAACAAATCCAAGTGAATCTTCTCGAAAGTTGGCATCAATATTTTTAAATATTTTAAAACCCAAACCGTTAAATATCTGCATTTAAAGACAAAATGTGACTTAGACCATTTTCAATATAAGCGGCTCAATTGACGGGGACCTTGAAGTTTTATTGCTCCTTGTTGCTTTGGGGATTCCACTGGCATTGCTCTTACGGCTATTGGAGAGCAAAAAATCGACATGCTACAGAACATTTCATCCGTGCACTGGGGACCAATTGGTGTTGGACGACACATAGTTCCCTACAGAACAGCGCCACGTCACACACTGTACGCGCTGCAATGGAAATTCTAGGACCCGGTCTGTACAAAAAGTATTGCGAATTTTGAATTTCCGCGGGTTACGTATATTCGATTTTTGATTTTTTGTGGCGTTATGTTGGTACTCATGTCTCTCACTTATGCCGACAAGTTCGGCCATTTTGAATGTTGAGTTAATTTTTGACAGCTGCTTTGCTTGCATGTGTTTTGGCTAGTCTTCGATTTTTACCCATTCCAAAAAATTGATCAAAGAATCGGTATCAAATTTTGTGTGAAAAACAAAATTAATTGCACGGACGCATTGCGAATGTTGACTGTGGCATATGATGAAGCTACCTTGGACCGAAGCAACGTTTATCGGTGGTACAAAATATTCTCAGAGTGTCGAGAAGATTGGAACGACGAAAAGCCAAATTCAGTCGAATGTGAAGATTTTTCTTCGATTGCAGAGGCATGGTGCATCATGAGTTCTTACCACAGGGTAGAACGGTTAATAAGGAATATTACCTGCAAGTTATGCGCAAGTTGCGCGAAGCAATCTGTCAGAAATGCCCGAATTTGTGGAAGAACAAAAATTAGCTTTTGCACCATGATAACGCCCCTACTCAGGCATCGTTGTTTGTGCACGAATTTTTGGCCAAAAACAATATACTAATAATTCCGCAGCCACCGTATTCCCCAGATCTTACCCTCTGTGACTTTTTCTTGTTCCCAAAACTGAAGAGCTCTATGAAAGGACGACGCTACGCTAAGATTGAGGAGATAAAGACGGCATCGAAGGAGGGGCTGAACAAGATCACAAAAAATGATTTTTTTAAGTGCTTCGAGGACTGAAAAAAACGTTGACACAAGTGTATAATATCTGGTGGGGATTATTTAGGTATACATAAAATAGAAGGTCCACGCTAATCGACTGTAGACAATTGTACAACATAAAGAAAACAAACTTTAAAAAATCAATGAAATTAACCCGGAAATGTGCGAAATCGTATTGAAAAATATCATCAAAAGTGCAGACATTTGCTACATGGCCAGAGGCAGCCAAATGTATTTACATTTATCCTTAGCAGACAAAATGAGAAATCCAAGAACAATTATTGCTAATGTATTGTTCTCTACAGAAAATCAATTATTTTTTAATATGTTAGAAAATTTGAGTGACATTCTATGTTAGAAAATATAACTTAGAGTATTTTGTTCATATTATTCGGATGGCGTAGTTTCTTAATAGCTATTTCGTAATAATTTGTACGTACATACATGATATTTCGAACTTTACTCATTTTATCCTAATTAACTGGACCACTTCCTTTAAGAAATAATTACAAATACGTGTTCGCATCAATACCCATACAGCCATGTGTGCTGGTAATTACTTTAATTATTATCCATATACGAGTACGTGGGTATAAATATGAGAAGTAAATCGATTTTCGCAGAGAGCAAACCAAAAGAGTAACATTACAAAGAAACAGGAAAAAAAATTATGTATGGTAAATAAATTAGTGTTAGTGGTGGTAGATTAACCCTCAACGAGGATACTCTGGAAATGGCCAGAAACGCTTTATCCACTCACTAAATGTATCGAAACTTTATCTTCATTGGGCGGGCGAGCGTGCCAATGCCAATAATGTACGACGAGTACAAGTTGGGATATTATAAGATTCTACTCAAATTGATTAAAGAACAAAGTCGAATAGTAAAAACAATGGCAAAGTACCACACTTGTTACAATACCATATATTACGTAAAATAACGTATTCATTTCAAACTGAGGTAGAGTTAACCGATTCAAGTATGGCGATGGGAACCAGTTCAATTTCGAATAAACCATCCAACTACTTGAGGGGGTAGTGCATTGATTTAGAAAATAACAAACAGAAATTATGAAGGATTATTTCAAGGTACATAGCCTTGTCCTAATATCATGCATGAGTATTATGTATTTTATATTTTTTTAATGAAACTAAATACATACATGGAAGCAGACAATATTCGTGCAAGAAAGCATAAGTTTACTGAAAAGGATGAGGATTGAAATTCGATCGAAGAGAAAATATATATCCTATATCCCTTCCCAGCTGGATATACTCGTATAGTATGCCCGATTGTGTACTTTTGCATAATATTGTTTTAATGGATATGGTTTTTATGGTTTTTAACCGAAAATTCTTTGTGTATCTTACTTTGGTTACGCGTAAAACTTATCCTAACCAGCACGAAGCACTTTGAAAATCGTATTTTCATTTTCATCAATTGAACGCAACGGTAGAACAACCGACTTTGTATATATTTTATTTATAGAAATGACAAGAAGAATATTATATTACAAGTTTTAATATCAGTAGGATGGCTTTTAAAATTTTCGTAAAAATTCGATCGTACTTTAGAAATTTTATAAATAGACAGAGATGACATGTTCACGAGTCCTTTGACCTTTTGCCTTTACCGCTGCGAAATGATTTCGTTAAAAGTGAAATTATACTTTCTCTTTGTCAAATTTTACAGAATCGTACTTTTGTACATTAGTTCTATTCCGATCTATTTATAAATGGCTGTTAGAAGGTAATTGATTCTAAAAGCCCCCGACAATATAATTCAGTTATGAACGCAAAAAGTAACAATTTTTGTTTTTTCCTCACTGTATACTATGGTACTACGGACGTACTCGCACTATTGAAAGCTTGACTAAAAGCGAACGTAAACGAGAGGCATTGTACTTACCTAAAAGTAAATTAAATCAAATTGTGTATGTATTCATTTTAGATTTAAATTAAATTATAACTTATTACATGAGAAAGTTGTTCGCGTTAAAATTTCTATTTAATAGACATTAATTTATGCAAAAATTTATCTTAAATATGGAAGCTCTCATCCATATGTACTTATTAATATATTTAAATATTTATAATAATGTGTATGTGTGTGTGTGTGTGTGTGAAAATTTGAACTTTGATATATTCATGCATACCTGGAAACTATGATTTACGTTCTTTGTGCTACACTCCGCACACGACAGATCGGATAAATCGATTTCATCGAAGACGGCACTCTGAAATGAAAGAAGATAATCTTAAAATTACTGCTCTCTTCTACATAATAAATTCATATATTTTTAGCATTTTGATTAACTGCAATTATTAGTTTTTTTTTCTTTCAAAAAAAAAACAACAACAACAAACCATTCATTGTCTGATATTGCGAATTTTATTTTATGAAAATTTCTGCTAACCACATCTGTGGTGGATGTGATTAAAATTTGAACTTTAATCTATGATATTTTTCCTCAAAAAAGAAAAAAAAATTGTTTTCTAGGTATCTTCTAAATAGCATATTTGATTCAATCCGATTCAAGAGGAAATTTACTTTTTAATTTATTGTAGAATATCTGCTATATCGGATAATCTACTTGGTAAGGAGAGAAGGTCAAGAGTTTCAAATTTGAACCATCGAATAAATTCAACATTTCTTATCGGTTAAAATCATTTCTTTTTCAATACATATTTAAGTGCAAATATTTCAATACATACAAATATGGTAAGTATGTCAAGTAGCTTGCCTTTCGAAGAAAAAGGATAAAATAAATCAAATTTCTTTTTATTATTTTTGGATTTGAGTTAACCACATAAAAACCTTTCAGAAAATGTTTGCTTACGAGTAACCAAATACATTAAAGGATAAAACATTATCTCAAATATTATCCTTCCGAATGGTGAAAATAAATAAAATACAACAAAATTAAAATAACAATTTCTTATAATACAATAATAAAAATAATTCCATTGGTAAATATTGTTTATAAAAAAAAAATGATGGATGGTTTCTCTGCTGAAATTTAAAAGGACGAATTAACAGCGAGCATAATTTATTGCTAAGTGTTATTGCATATAATCATAACAAATAAGGTTTGTACAAAAATAAAAATAAAAAGAAGATTGACATTTTTTTTATTAAAGATACCATAAAACTTAACAAGAAAAAAGACCTTTTCAAGAGTAATTGTTTATTATATATTTTTGTAAATAAATATTTTTTATTGTACACATATTATCATTTGTTCATTTAAAATATTATATTGAAAAGAGGGAGAGAGATAGAGGGAGAGAGAGATAGAGGGAGAGAGTGAGAGAAATATGATAGAAAGGAAAAAATTTCAGATGTACAAGGGTGGGCCCAAAAGTAAATACAAACATTTTTGCAAAAAATATTTTTATCGACCATCTTCAATAGCTTCGACACCCTGTTTAAGGTAAGATCAGTCAAGCTCCTCAAAATAGCCATTAACCGCAGATTCTACCTCTTTATTATTGGCAAATCTTCTACTACCGAGGCACTTTTTCAAGTTTGAAAAGAGAAAATAATCCGAGGTGGCTAAATCTGGCAAATAGCGTGCGTGAAGAAGCAATTTAAAGTTTAACTCATTAAGTTTGACCATCGCCCGATAACAGATGTGAGCTTATCGCCCGATAGCAGATGTATATTGTCTTGATGTTAAAAGACTTTCTTTTTCCTTTTTAAAAATTATCCCACCCGCATTCCAAAAAACTGGCGCTATGACTTTGCCAGTACATGGACCTGTCTTCGCATTCTTTGGAGACGATTCGCCCCTTTCACTCCATTGTTTTGATAGTTCCTTCATCTCAGGTGTGAAGTAACAGACCCATCGTTCATCCATGGTAAAGAATCGGTGCAAGATCAAACACTTGATTGAAACATCCTCACGACGCTGTTTATGTTCAATTGTGAGCAAACGCAGCACCCATCATGCGCACAGCTATCTCATGTCCAAATTTTCAGTTCATTTTCGATGTACAGAACTTTTTGAAATGGGTAGGCTATCTGCTAGCTCGCGCATTTTAAGTCGACGGTCATTCAATACGATTTTGTGGATTTTTTTCTTTCTAGCGTGGTCATCTAATTTGACCTTAACGGATCCTTTCAACCCTGTCACCGAATAATTTATTGCCTAGGTCAGCTTTGATATTTATTGAACTAAGACCTTTCCAATGAAAGTATTGTATTACAAATATACAAATTCACTGGGAGCTTTATTGTTGGTAAACAAATACTAAACAATGCAGCGTCATTAAACTTCAAACTTAAGCTTTTTAATGTTGGTACTTTCGACTATATACGAGGTATGTTCAAAAAGTATCGCGAATTTTTAATTTCCGCGGGTTACGTATATTCGATTTCCGATTTTTTTGTTGGGTTATATTAGTACTCATGTCTCTCACTTATGCCGACAAGGTCGGCCATTTTGAATGTTTAGTTAACTTTTGACAACTGCTTTGCTTGCACGTGTTTTGGCTCGTCTTCGATTTTTACCCATCCCAAAAAATGGATCAACGAATCTGTATCAAATTTTGTGTGAAAAACAAAATTAATTGCGCTGACGCATTCCGAATGTTGACTAGGGCATAAGATGACCGAAGCAACGTTTATCGGTGGAACAAAATGTTCTCAGAGGGCCGAGAAGATGTGAACGACAAAAAGCGTGCCGGACGATTTCTGATTACAGTTTTCTTCGATTGCAGCGGTATGGTGCATCATGAGTTCTTACCACAGGGTAGAACGGTCTATAAGGAATATTATCTGCAAGTTATGCGCAAGTTTCGCGAAGCAATCCGCCAGAAACGCCCGGATTTGTGGAAGAACAAAAATTGGCTTTTGCACCATGATAATGCCCCTGCTCACGCATCGTTGCTTGTGCTCGAATTTTTGTCCAAAAACAACACACTAATAATGCCGCGGCCACCGTATTCCCCAGATCTGGCCCTCTATAACTTTTTCTTGTTCCCGAAACTGAAGAGCCCCACGAAAGGACGACCTTACGCTACGATTGAGGAGATAAAAACGGCATCGAAGGAGGAGCTGAACAAGATAAAAAAATGATTTTTTGAAGTGCTTCGAGGATTGGAAAAAACGTTGGCACAAGTGTATAATATCTGGTGGGGATTACTTTAAAGGGAACAAAATAGATATTCTTGAAAAAATAAATAATTTTTGAAAAAACACTAAATTCGTGATACTTTTTGAACAGTCCCCGTATGTCAGGTCAGATACTTCTGGGACTAACTTGGAATTAATATATGTAATATTTTTAATAGAAAAAAAAATGTATATTATATGTGTACTTATATAAGCGCACGCATGCATACGCTTTTAATCAATAATATCTAATTTAATAAAAAGAAATGCTTTTATTTATTTGTTTGTTTTTTAGGTACTATCGACATGAGCCAGGGGCCACTTTACAGAGACTTCAAGTTTCGTGCGGGTTGGCATTATCAGCTTCTTAATGTATTTGATTATCAAGTTAAAAACCGGACTTGAAAATTAGAATAGAGAAATTCTCAATCACTCAATTTATTGTGGAATAATTAGCAGAACGTCATAGTATGTTATAGTTTCTAAAAAGAAAATTTTGGCTGAAAGCACTGTGCCCAGAATTTCGGTAACGGTGTTGAGAAGACTAAAAGCTAACAATTTTGTATTTCTACGTAGATGAGGATAAGAATTGCTTACCATTCTGCTTGTAGACAAAACAGATTAGGGATAGCAGGATAGTTCTCTAGATAGCTGATCAGCATGTTCATTTTCCATAATTTGTGCATACTATCCAGCGCCGAACGTAACTCAACACTTTAACTTTTGAGTAGGTTATTTAGAACCTCGTTGAGTACACAATAATTTAGCTTTAAAGATCGATACTTGCCTTCTTAAACCTATCTGGAGACATAAATATATATTCTCAATACCGCTACCAACTACCAAAGAACACTATCGAAATAACTTCAAAAGAACAAATATTATTTTCAATAAACCATATTTACAAAATAAACTTATCAAAAAACCTCATTCTATCATAATATACTATAAACAGATATCCTGTCATATTTAGTGTCATATTAAATTTATAATATTATACATACAAAGAGAAGTCATATTAATATTGCAAGTAGTATTAATAAAACAAGATTTATCTATTATTAATATTTGCTGTTATATTGGAATATTTGTCAAATTTATTCCATTTTATACGAATCTATTGTACCTAAAGTTATACAGAACTAATATTTGTCTCAATAAATTCGTAAAATTCCATAGTTAATTATAAGAAATGTATTTCTAATTCTACGAAAAGTGAATGTACTTTTGTTATGTCCTTGCGTCGAAAATTTATTCGTTTGGAATTTTCCTATGACTTTCTCTTTGTTTATGTTAAACATAATATGAACCATTAAAGAAACTATTTTAAAAAAGTTATAAAACAATTACTTTGTGACCTTTGAAAATATTACAAAAAAAAATGGTGGATTAATTTATTAAACTTGAAAATATTTCTATTAATTTTGATTTTCAAAAAATAATTATAATCGATTAAAAACTTTTAAATTCATAACTAATAGTATCATCGTGTTTTAGACTATATAACATATTCTCTTTAACAGAAAAATTCTCCCCACTTATTTACTCATTATCAGTTTCTATTTCTGCGAACGATATTCTATAATTGCTGAAAATATCGAATTCTCTAAGATATTTCCTATCCTTGCTGATGTCCCTAAGGGTAGTATTGTGGGCTCTCTACTATATCATAATTACGCCCACGTTATTTCTTATAAGGACAATATATTAATAGCTACACATATAAAGTTTGATCACACTATCATTTTGTTTACTGATTACTTGCCCATACCAAAACTGGTATAGAATGAGGAGAATAAACGTAAACGTAAAAAAAGTGTTCGTGTTACTTTTAATGTTTTCCAAGAATTATATCAACGACAATGTTGTAGCCACAAAAGTATCAGGTACGTCACGTACCACTGTATATGGTAAACATTTGATATCTAATTATATAGGACTCATATGAAAACATAGAATAAAATTTTCGTTGTCAACCAGGAGTCCAATCCCTTCAATCAAAAATCTCCAGAACAATCGTCGATACTCTAATATTTATTTTATTCGTGAATTGTCTGTTGGTCGTTGTAAAAAACATCGTAATCGATAGTCAAACATTTTTTTGTAAGTGAAGAATTATCCTCACTTTCCCTCCCCGAAAGCATGAAACACTTGAAAGGGCAATGTCCAGAATATTTTCTAAGTTTAGGAGTAAAGCTTAGATTACATGGTGCGTGCAATACACGGTTTTACCCTGAAAATGGTTCACTGCCAAGTTGTTCAATTCTACCAACATATCGGTGGTATATTACACTGATCATGCAATGATCTCTGCAAAAAAAACGTTCAATTGAACGATCATATTGCTCGTTGCGAACTCATCATTTGCGCGTCGCTTATTTTGACATTTGACAGTATATTTATTCACACGTATTTATTTAATATATGATAAATTTTATTTAATTTATGTCTTTATTATTTATTATTTTTAATTATGCAAAGTGAAGGTTACCTGATACAAATATAAAGAAAGGGCTAAAACTAGTGACAGATGAATGTATATTATTGCAAGTATCAAATTATTTGATGTAAAACTTGCTATAGTTGATGGAAAAAATGAAAAATGTCAATTCTAAAAATTAAAAATTTAATAAAAAGTAAATAATATAGATTTTACATATAAAATATTATTGTTGAAATTATTTTCGAATTAAATACTAAAATAAAATATAAAAATGTCTACTATGGTAAAATAAATAAACGAATTGAAATAAGCAAAATAAATAAATTAATCTTTTGTAATACAAAGTGAATAGAATAAAAATAGCAGCGACCAACTAGAGAATTTAACAATAAAAAAATTAGACTGCTCGTGCAATGTACGAATTTTATTTGCTGCAAAACTTCACAATTTTATGTACGAGCAAAATTATTTTTACGGTCCATATATTTTTGAAAATGGGGCTGGTGCTACAGAGCCAAGAGTATGCTCTACAGAGACATGGTAAGCAATTTTTTATGGTTTAATTTTAATGACATGGATGTCGACGACTTGTGGTTTTAACAAAATGGTGCTACGTGCCACACTGCCCAAGAAACAATCGATTTTTTAAAAACGAAATTCAATGAACGTCTAATTTTACGAAAAGGTAATACCAATTGGCCAAAATGATCACGTAATTTAACGCCATTGGACTTTTTCTTAAGACATAAGATTTATTAAATGGTCCACACACAAGACTAAAGCTGAAAACCAATATCAACCGCATTATTCATTAAATACAGCCATAATCATGCTAAAATATAATCGAAAAGATTGATGTCTATAAATGTAGTTGTGGTAAAAATTTGCTCAATATTATTTTTTATTTATAAATCGTAAAATCGCTATAACATGGGATTATCCTCGAAATATATTTGCCCTAAAAAAAAAAGTTTTAATTGGGATTACGCGCAAAATATTCGATGAAATTATGCAAAAAAGAAATAATCATTTGCCTAAAATATGCGAATATTCTAGATCTCTACCATACACTATTTTGGACATCTACCAATTTTTCAAATATCGCATAAAATTTTCGAATAATTATCAATAATTGGTTTTGGGAAATGCTAAAATTTACTTTGTGTTCAATTGAAAATTTTCAATATCACAGTTAAGTGCAAATTCATAGAATTTCTTATTTTTGTTTTATATTGAGTCCTTTATAGAAAAATACATACAAATAAAATAACCAAAAATAATAATTATTACTTTAGCACTTAAGCTTGTTGTATTGTACATAAAATAATGATAATAGTCAACTATCTATAAAATAATAATAAATACGGATAGTATTACAATATAATAAATTGACAATAGTATCCGATAAGCATTCTTTAATATTGAGAATAAAACCTTTTTTCGGATTTTCTCTAAAAAGAGGAAAAAAAATATTGTAATAAATTTTATGAGGACGATATAGTAATAAAGAATTGTGATTCAATCAAATCCCCTATCTGTAATCGGATTACAAACCATTCTTCAACCAGAATTCTTTACTAATACCATTAGTCCCTTAGTATTATGATTGAAATTGTGTAATTTACCATTATTAAATAATAATTTTGATGCATATCTTTTTTACGTAGAATAAATACAAGTGTATATTATACGAGTGCATATATCAGCTTAAGATCTATCAATAAGCTCGTTTTATAGAATAACCATTTCTTATCAATAATCCGAATACCATCGTTAATGATGTGAACTTTTGCAAAATATAATCTTAACATTAGTATTAACAGACATTCTCGTACACATATCAAATACTTAAAAAAATTTTACTCGTCTGATGATAATAAAATATCAATGTTACTAATGAACTTAAGCAATTATGTAATTATTCAGAAATATTATTTGTTTTATACATTTTTATAGATAAAAATTGAATTTATTTTACAAATCTAAATAAAGTTAATAGATATTTAATTGAATTTGATATTATGAATGGCTTCTTTCTCTTTTTTGTGTGTTTGTCTATAAAATGTTAGATATATAAATAAATACCATATTATCATATTTAATCCCCATAAATAAATAAAAAAGCTTTGTATAGATATTCTATCTAAACAGTTCCTATGGTTTCCAAACTGTTGGATAAAGTAATATCATCATAACTGATATCTTTAAATAAATTTTTGAACAGATTTCAAAATGCGAAACAAAGATTGCGAACATTCATCATTCATTCGAAACAAAAAGAAAATAAAGCACAAAAACTAAGGAAGAAGATTCCTGGAAAACTGAATACAAAAATTAGGAAAATATTAAAGGATAATAAAGAAAAATTGTGTTCAAACTTTTACGTATAGACTATAATTTTTATTGGGTAATTTTGTGGAGAAATACTTTCACAAATTTCACATAACAAGAATATACGAGTTCTTAGCTGGCCCAAATAGACAAAAATGTTTTCTATATAATATTGAAATTAAAAAAAAAAAATTACTTAATAAATATATAAATATCAATAATACAAAAAGTGACATCTTCCTTTTTCGTTTGAGTCTGCTTTTCTTTAAGTACTTTAGTCGACCTTCAATTTTTTTCTTCCTTTTCTATAAACGCTTTTCTGTAACAGTTTTCATCCTGACCTATTGCCCTTTTCTAATACAAATACGCACGTTACGTTTAGATATACGAGTACATACATATTTTAGCATAAACTTACAATTATTACGATACAAGCATATTCGTACAAACAAGAGAAATAGAGACTCTCCATGTAAACGTGTGTGCGTATGCTTAAACGGCACGAAAGCAAGCGTAAATAAACGATATCATAAAATGTTTATCATACAAAATAGGAGGAGACTGCAAAGATATCGGAGATTGTTACTTCGAAAGGATTACGAACACTCAATAGTAAAGGGGTTTTGCATGTGTTTTAAAGATACCAAAAAAAAAAAAATTACAATAAAAATATACATAAGACTAAGATAAGAAATAAATTACTGCGACCCAACGAGAAACATTATGGAAATAAGAAGAAGAGTGAAGGTGCCTGCTGCACACCAAAAAATTTTAAGGATACCAAAAAAAAGGGTTTGAATAGCACATACAATATTTATAAACAAATTGTGATAACAAACTCGTGTAAATAAAAAATGCCAAATATTAAAATAAAGACCATTTGAAAAAATTCGTATTTGTTTTCGGTTTTTTATTCTGTTTAACCCATTTTTATTATGCACGATGGACAATATGGACAATATGGAATAAATATAATCATAATAATATAAGAGAGAGAGAGAGGAAAAAATGGTATTAGAAAAGTAAATAAATCATTTTGGATTTAATTAAAAATTTTCTTCTCGACGTTTATCAAAATCAAAATATGATCCACACTGAAACACAGAGACAAAACCCCTCTCCAAACCCCTGACCGATGAAAATATTTTATGAAGAGCAGATAAGAACTTAGGGGATGCCGTGAAGCTACAGAATATTCGAAGTTAATTGTGAGAGACGAAGAAGCCAGCATGAAACAATGAGGCGCGCGTGTATCACATAAAAGATTTTTTTACTTAATAGAAGAGGGACTGCACGTTGTTTCGCATTTTATGGAATTACATGGAATTGGACAGTTTTTGGTAAGTTTTCTTTGCATTTTTTATACTTCATTTATATTAATGTATACATACTCATTTTAATTATTATAAAAAATTTAAAATTTTGTAGAATTTTATTATAATTTAAGGAGATATTTTTTCAGTGTTATTTCCGGTCGCATATTATAAAGAAATTTGTAATTAAAATTGTGGTATTGAAAAAAATAAAAGAAAATTGCCTTGGTTAATAAAACTTTTTTTTTTATTATAAAAATTATGAAAAAATTATATTTTCTTCTAATTCCTGAAAACATTTATTATAGTTATATGAAAATAATACATACGATGTATGGCAGAACCAGTAATGAGAAACTCTGCGGACTGCCCTACCATATACGAGATCTGTTCAAAAAGTATCGCGAATTTTACGTATATTCGATTTTCGATTTTTTGTGGTGTTATGTTGGTACTCATGTCTTTCACTTATGCCAACAAGTTCGGCCATTTTGAATGTTCAGTTAATATTTGACAGCTGCTTTGCTTGCACGTGTTTTGGCTCGTCTTCAATTTTTGCTCCGTTTTGACCAAAAACAGCATCGCATCAACATTGCTAAGGAGCTGTTGGACTCTGTCCGTGGCGACCCAAATTTCCTCCAGAGGGTCATAACTGGTGACGAATCATGGGTTTATGGCTGCCGCACGAGCCAATACCGAAAAAAGAGCCAAGTTCGGTCGAATGTGAAGGTTTTGCTTACAGTTTTCTTCGATTGCAGGGGTGTGGTGCATCATGAGCTCTTGCCACAGGGTAGACCGGTCAATTAGGAATATTACCTGCAAGTTATGCGCAAGTTACGCGAAGCAATCCGCAATTTGTGGAAGAACAAAAATTGGCTTTTGCACCATGATAACGCTCCCTGGTCACGCATCGTTGCTTGTGCGCGAATTTTTAATAATGCCGCAGCCACCGTATTCCTTAGATCTGGACCCCTGTGACTTTTTCTTGTTCCCGAAAGTGAAGAGCCCCATTAAAGGACGACGCTACGCTACAATTGAGGAGATAAAGAAGGCATCGAAGGAGGAGCTGAACATGGTGGCGATTACTTTCAAGGGGACAAAATAGATATTCATGAATAAATAAATAATTTTTGAAAAAACACAAAATTCGCGATACTTTTTGAATACAACTCGTAAATTGTACGTTTGTCAGTTTCAATCACGTCTGATAAGTACGCGACATTATAGAGCATACTTAGTGGAATTAAATGTAACGTTAAATGTTTGTATCAAGATTTGTGAATGAGCAAATTTGACGTAGGAAAATTAACGGCGACCTCATGGGGAACATTCCCGATTAAGGGCAAAAGTTTTTCATGAAGCGTTTTTGGAGGTCTGAGAAGCAGTAAAAGACAAGCGTATCTCAGGGAGGACCTCAGCATCATTAACCTGATGAAAATGTGGAACGAGTGAAGGATCAAGCAAGGTTAGACTATCAGACAACATTGAATCTCCATCAATGAGTAGCTGTTGAGAAAATTATTCCTGTGGTTCCCTAGAAATAATAGTTATTATTATCCAAGATCAAAAAACATTAGAGAGGACTTTATCTTGGTACTGGCGATATCATTCACAACAGGCAATTCGAAATGTAGCCTTCCACCAATGTTGCGTAGACTGGAAAGAAGTAATAAAGACAAGCGATGCTCAGGAAATGCTTCAAAATTGAAAAATGATGAAAATGTGCAATGAATGAGGTCAGCTCTTTGAAAGGATCATGAAAAAGATTCGTAATATCAGATCGGTCATTGCAGACAGTTGGATGCTTTACCGTAATAACGCATTCTGTCACCGGGCTATTTCTATCAACAAAATTTTGTTGAAAAAAAGACTTCTCTGGTTCTCCAATTCACATATTCACCTGATATTAGTCCACGTAATATTGTTTTTCTCCTTAAGATCAAAATATTTTTGAAAGGACCTTCTAGCACTGCTAAGAAGATTGTCAACAATACTTCCGACTATATACAGCTCCATAAGTGACCTATTTTGCAGAAAACAACATTGATTTATAAAGATTGATACCGCCATTATCGATGTTGTTTTTTGGCGTAAAAATGGGAAACCACCGTTTTCGAATAGATGGAACCTGCAGTAAATGGTGGTCTAAAATATCGGATCAGAAACGTCAAATCGTAAGCTTAAGCATCTGTCAACAACCCCTAATCATTATATTTGTGACTTTTTATTGGCGTTTTATATTTTTTTGTGCGGGAAAATGTCGAAATTTGGGGCAAATAATCGTCATTTGTGGAAAGTTTTGCTTTTTCTCTTCAATTCGAAAAAATCTGCAGCCGAGGCACATCGAATGATTGTATAAGCTTATGGTGAGGCTTATAATAGGGTGGACTATATATGTGGTGCAAATATGAAAGTTGCATTTTAAAAAGTAAATTAAAAAAAACTATTTTATATTTTTTTAAATTTCCAGTTTTATTAGAAAGATTGAACCTTAAAATTTAAGAATGAAACACAACTTCCACCATTTTAAAATGCAACTTTTATATGGCCCACCCTATATTAGGCAAATGGTTCCAACGCTACAAAAATGCTTATTTCGACATGGAAAACATGGAGCGTCCTGAACCTGTGAAAAAGTTTGAAGACGCATAATTGGAGGCATTACTGGATGAAGATCCATATCAAACGTAACAAGAACTTACAGATTCATTGAGCGTGACTCAAGAAGCCATTTTCCATCGTTTGAAAGCCTTGGGAATGATCCAAGAGCAACGAAATTGGGTACCATATGAGTTGAGGCCGAAAAACTTCGAACGCCGTCCTATCACGTGCGAACAGCTGCTACAACGCCAAAAACGGAAGGGTTTTCTGCATCCTATTCTGACTGGCGATACAAAGTGTATCCATTACGATATTCCAAAGCGAGGAAAATCATGGGGGCGCCGCGGCCATGCATTAACATCGGTGGCCAAGACAAACATCCATGGCTCGAACCTCATGCTATGTATTTGGTGGCACCAGCTCGGTGTGGTATAAATTGAGCTGTTGTAACCCAGGAGCTCGCTACCGAACACAACTGATGCGTTTGAGCCGATCATTGAAGGAAAAGCCCCTTCTAACTACTACCTCTTCTGATCCATGACACGTGGTCTACCTGTGCAGCACTTCCGATCTTACGAAGAGACCAAAAATTGTGTCGATTCGTGGATCGCCTCAAAAGACGATCAGTTTTCCCGACATGGAATCCGTATGCTACCAGAGAGATGGGAAAAATCTGTGTCTAGCCATGGAACATTTTTCCACAATGAAGCATAAAATTTTGAAAAAAAACGGCGGTTTTCCATTTGTATTCCCATTTGCAAAAAAAAAATCAATCTCATTACTTTTCTGGCACACACCTTTTGTATTCATTTACAATTTTTTTTTTGTTAAGAAAAACTTGGTAAGAATATTTAAAATTGTTTTTAATTGTTTTTTTTTTAAATTTAATTTTTCATTTTTCAAAAGCTATTTTAATCAAATCTTTTTTGAAAAATCGATTCGACGATTTACAAAAAAAAAATAAATAAAATAAAATCTTTGCAAAAAATAAAATTAGTCTTATTGCTTTTTTGCCACAATTCGTATAAGTATAGTGTCTGTTCGCATCCTTTTCATTTTCGATTATGTTCATAAAGTTTTCACATTCATTATAAAAGTACAAAAATAATTAAATTTTCATTGTACTTTGTATCAAAAACAAAATAATTTATTTTCTGTTCAAAAAAAAAAAAGTTATTTTACATGAACATTAACTAAAATCCTTCGTATGAAAATATCTATTCTTTGTTTCTGAGCATATACATATTTTGTACTCGCATTTAATTATTCCCATATATCTGCTATTATTTCTTAATACGTATAAAATGTTCCAAATGGGTAAATACTTACAATAGCATAAATGGATATGTAAGATGTATGTACACGTATAGTTATAATATATAAAGAATACAGAAAAAGTTATAAAACAAAAAGCTTCAAAAATTACAAGAACAAATACGACATTATAAGAGGAAAAAATATAATAAAATCAATAATTTTACATGTGGAATACAAGTTAAGTTTTGAGTATTTAAGGGGTGGATAAATCTACATTTTTATTTTCATTTTAAATGTTCAACACTTCGGGGATAAACATTAAACACCTTATTATTATATGTACGAGTATACTATATATTATAGTACTGTATAAAAATTGGAATTTTGAATACACGGCATTTTAAAGCTCTTACCTTCTGTTATTCGTATTATTTGTGTGTGCAGATTTGGTGGTTTTTTTTTTTAAATTTTAAATATATTTTTGTTGTTGTTGTTGTATTTTTACTGTCAGACGTAATCGGTGGCAACTGTGCGTATGTGCTTTTACGAATTTTTTAACCTTTAAATTGTATGCGTGTATGAGTGTGCGTAGAAACGCACGTAATTCCAGGTAATTTTACACTACGTTGATTTATATTATTATGTATTGTTAATTGTATTTTAATCCTTCATTTATTTATTTATTGGTTTATTTATTTATTTTACACGCGTGTACATGTGTACATTACTATATGTAATATACATATATATATATATATATTTATTGCTCTTATTTTAGAACATCGATAAGGCTCACAAAGGATAAAATTGTCGAGAAAACAAGAAAAACAATTCACAAAATATCATATTTCTATATAATTTCTCAATAGATATTAATCTGATTTAGATTTAGATCTATACAAAATAAAACACTATAATATCAATTTAAAACTTTTATTAATCTATTTTCTAATTATTATGAATATTTTTATTTATGATTTTGATTATATTATGATTGTTATTAATCGATATGATTGTTAAAGCGCAACAAAAGTAATTTTTTTTTTTTTTTTTTTTGGAAAATAATTATCGATAAGATTGAAATTGAAATTTTACACTTAATCTAGATATGTTGGTATATTATTATAATAAAATATTTGTTTTGAAATTTTTATATATTCTGATTGAAATGAAATTACTGAACGAACGAATATGCTTTGTTAGTCTATGGAATAAGAACAAAATTACAAACTACACTGAGCGCTTGTCTAACAATCCGATACGCTTTTATATGCTTCCGAACTGAAAAGGGGAAGATATATTTTTCGGAATCGTTTAGAAGAGATAGAAAATAATGGTGGGGATATTTCCATAACGGAAGTTAGGAAAACAGAATATTTCCAGTGATGCAGGCTGAAAGCTAAAGCTTCCGCAGGATGCTTTTGGCAGATACTCGTCGGTATGTAGTCGTAAACAGTATTCGTACGGCACGAGGAAAATGTGTCTATGTATGCTGGCAGTTGTATATACGCGAGTATATATATATATAAGAAATGCGCCTATTTCCCTCCAAATAACTTATTTACATAAACTTTGAAGGACACCAAACCATCAGGGATGAATACGAAGATTTACGACTAGTTACCTTCATTTTATTATATTTTTTCTTTTAGTATTTTTGGTATTTTTTTCCTCATAGCTTTCTTATATATCACCTGTGGATGAGTATATACAATTTTTTTTTCTTTTGATATAAAATATTTTTATCATAAAAAATACAATACACACTTTATATTGGTGAGGCTGGATTTTTTTCTCTCTCTTTATATTATTGTATAATTGTACAATATATAGGATGAAATATTGGGATATTAAGAGAATCTATAAGTAGTATTAGAATTTAAATCCTGAAAAAATGAGCACCTTTTTTTAGTGTATTCTTTGTTACTTTTTTTTTTTTTTTTAGATGCGAATCTAATGAGACATTGTTCAATTTTTAGTCTAGGATGAAAATATAATGATACATAAATGAAATGATCGGAACTAGGAGAGGAGGTAAGAAGCGAGGGGAATTGGATGTTTCAAATAAAATATTATAGAAAAATGGAGAGAAAAAAACACAGTGAATAAATAACATAAATGCAAAATAATATTTTGAACAGGTGCACAGATAATATGTGAAGATTTTCTCCAACAAATATATCATTATACCTCTAATTTTTCTGTAGTCTTTCTTGATTGCTATTTTCATATTTTCACAAGAATTTTAAATTAAAAGGACATAAAGATATGTCAAAGAGCAAAAGCGACAGTTCTATACTTTTTTTCCTTCCTTTCCATTTCTGTGCTTTTGCATGAAAAACTTTCATGTTTTATCAATAATTTTAAATTAGGCCAAACGCGTACACATCGACAATGTTCTCATAGCTCTTTACTCATACGTGTATATAGTAGAAAAGTTACTCCAATTATGAGTGTGTGTTTCCATATCACCTGATGCAGTCATATTGCATATGTGCACCTTTTTTTTAGTTGAAAATGAATCTTTTATTTTTTGAGTTAATTTTAAATTAATTTTTAGGTTTTAACCACTTTAGCAACATGTGGCAGAGCGTTGTCGTGCTGAAAAATCACTTTGTCGTGTCTTTGCTCGTATTGTGGCCGTTTTTGCTTCAATGATCGGCTCAAACGCATCAGTTGTGTTCAGTAGCGAGCTCCTGCAATGATTCCAACCGGTTCGAAAACGCCGAGCTGGTCCCACCAAATACGAGGTATGTTCAAAAAGTATCGCGAATTTTGTGTTTTTTCAAAAATTATTTATTTTCTTATGATTATCTATTTTGTCCCCTTTAAAGTAATCCCCACCAGATATTATACACTTGTGCCAACGTTTTTTCCAATCCTCAAAGTACTTCAAAAAATCATTTTTTGTGATCTTGTTCAGCTCCTTTCATTACGCTCTTCAGTTAAGAAAAAGTCACAGGGGGTCAGATCTGGGGAATACGGTGGGTGCGGCATTATTAGTGTGTTATTTTTGGCAAAAGCCAATTTTTGTTCTTCCACAAATCCGGATTGCTTCGTGCAACTTGCACATAACTTGCAGGTAATATTCCTTATTGACCGTTCTACCCTGTGGTAAGAACTCATGATGCACCACGCCCCTGCAACCGAAGAAAACTGTAAGTAAAACCTTCACATTCGACTGAACTTGGCTTTTCGTCGTTCACATTTTCTCGGCCCTCTGAGAACATTTTGTACCACCGATAAACGTTGTTTCGGTCCAAGGTAGCTTCACCATATGCTACAGTCAACATTCGGAATGCGTCCGTGCAATTAATTTTGTTTTTCACACAAAATTTGATACAGATTCTTTGATCTAAATATTTTTTGGACATTTAAAATGGCCGAACTTATCGGCATAAGTAAGAGACATGAGTACCAACATAATGACAAAAAAAATCGGAAATCGCATAGACCCACATAGTATGGGCTTCTAGGCATGGATGTTTGGCTTGGCCGTCAATGTTGATGCATGGCCACGGCGCGTCCATGATTTTCCTCGCTTTGGATTATCGTCATGGATATACTTTTCTTATAACAGCTGGAGCAGCTGTTCGCACGTCAAAAAAACGCCGTTTGACGTCTATCGGCTTCAAGTCGTATGGCACCTAATTTACTTGTTTTTGGATCATTCACAAGGCTTTCAAACGATATAAAGTGGCTAATTGAGTCACGCCCAATGAATCTGTAAGTTTTACATGCGTTTGACATGGATCTCATTCAGTAATGCCTCCGCTCCTTGTGTTTCACGTCAAAATCACCACATGTTCTTTCATTAATAGAAGCCTCACCATAAGTTTATACAATCATTCGACGTGCCTCAGCTATAGATTTTTTTCGAATTGAAGCCAAAAAGCAAAACTTCCCACAAATGACGCTTATTTGGCTAAAATTTCGACGCCTATTTGGCACAAAAAAATATATAATGCCAATAAAAAGTCACAAATGTAATAATGAATAGTTGTTGACAGATGCTTAAGCTTACGATTTGGCGTTTCTGATCCGATATTTTTGACCAGCATTTACTGCTGGTGCCATCTATTCGAAAACGGCAGTTTCCCATTTTATACTCCCAAATTGATACTTTTTCTACATTTTTGCTATTTTTTAAGCAAAACGGCTACACGGACTATATTTATTATGAAGTGCAGAATATCTCATACTCGTCCTAATTATATTAAATTATTTTTGTCACAAATATTTGTTTGTGTATTTATTCCATGATAATCTAATAAATTTTTTAGCAAACATAATTGCCTATTTTAATTAGAGAATATAAAAACAAAAATTAAGAAAATTCTAATTTCAGTGAAATTGATGAAGAATAAAATTAAAGAGAGAAGAAAAATGTAAAAAATAATAATGGAAAAACTTAAATTGGACAAAACGGAAATCCGAAATTAATTCACCTCATTTGAGTATGCATAATGTACTATCAACAAGTTGCTAACCAACAGGCAACACCTTTACAACAGGATATTTTGTGATGTTTTTTTTGAAATTTTTTTTTTAATTGTGAATTATTATTATTACGACGGCGTTCTTTCACGGTCTTATTATGAATAACTATTCGAATAATGTACATATTTCTTAAAGTAACTAGTGTTTCTACGAATGTAATTCAATTCAGTGGGAATAGACCGCGATTTAATTGGATTTTTTCCATATTTATTCATGCTCATTAAGATTGGAGACGATAATTTTTTTTTTGTTGGTTAAACTACAATATAACAAATAGACTTTATGGGGCCAAGAAATGGAGAAACAAAAACTTTGAAATGAAAAACACTGATTCATTTATTCTTAGTTATCCTTGACATTAAAATGTTGTTATGCTTTTACTTAAATTGACCACCCGTTGCTCCATTAAGTATGAATTCTTGTACTTTGTTAGGATTCTTTCACATTTCCAAAAGAAAACAAATTTCCAAAAAAAAAACCACTCCGTGTATATACATACTTGTACTTCTCACTATACACATATGTTAATCAATATTAATGCATGTTGAGAGAATTTATTTTTATATATTTTTTTTTCTTACTCTCAATAAAATTTTGTATAAATTTTTATGTTGACAAACTTAATGCGATTTGATAAGATGACTCGTAAATTAAACGCACAAGAAAAGGATATGGTTAAATATAGATTTTTTTTGCTAATAGTTTATTATTTTCTTTCACCATACTATTTATAAAGTCTCGTTTTATGAATTGGAAACATTCTACAGACAAATTTATAAAAAAAAGACTCGTATAGAAAATTCTCAATTGACCTTCAATGTATCCATACTTTATTCATATTTAATAATTTTAAAACCCATAAAAAAGTATCTAGAAATACAAATAAAAAAACTAAGATGCTAAATAGATCGGTGCTATCTGACCCTATTTATTGTAACGCTAATACAGCCACAGTCATTTTTTGGATTGCATTACTCAATGCGAACGCTTGCGCTACTACTACCATCTATTGAGGTTTGTCGGAACCGAAAAATTTATTGTATAATTGGAAAAAATACTGTTTTTTTTTGATAAAATATTGCCCAAAATATATTTTCAATGAATTTTTATTTTATTACACAAAAAAACAATAATTATCATTATAAATTTGTTTGGAGTCATTAGTCTGCTTTCGACGGACCAAAATCTTAGTTCCCTTATTCTAATTTAATGAAAAAAATATCTTGTCTTCTTATGATCGATACAGCATTTAAGTGATCGATACATTCCTTCGATTTTAAAACTACTAGATAGTCACCTACACAAAAATTAGGTCCTTTTTTCAAAAATACATTTGCAAAAAAGCAAATATTTGCAAAATTACGGAAATTCATATATTTTACATAATAAATCGCATATTTTTAAACTTAGTTTTCGTATACAAGTCAATTTTCATAAAAGTTTTATCTGTAAAGGAACTTACAATACAGTAACCAAAGCTGACATATACCAAAACCAAAGATCCCTCCCTTATTTGCTTTAGCACATGCACTTTTTGAAAATAAAGATGTTTTTTTTCGAAAATATTATTTTTTCTTAATTAAGTGTATGCATAAATAAATACAATGAAATTTTTATTTAAACAATTTTTTTTTAGCCATTTTATAACTTATTTTAATTAAAAATATTTAATAATTTATATAATTAAACTTTAAGCAAACATAGATCATTCATATTTAAATTAGGCGCATATTATTCGCAATTTATATCGAACAAATTTTAAAGTTCGAAGTAATTTCAACATTACTTTTCAGGCAAACGGATATGCACATTCGAAAATTTTATAATTTTTTATGAATTTTGGTTATCCATCTTGAATTTTTTTAAGGATTTTAGTTATCCATCTTGAAATTTTAGTTATCCATCTTGACTGGCCGCGGTGATATACACGTAGTACCAACATAACGTCATAAAAAATCGAAAATCGAATATACGTAACCCCCGGAAATTCAAAATTCGCGATAATTTTTGAACAGACCTCGTATAACACTGATCGTGTAAGTGCACGTATTTTGCGCGTAGGCGCGCAAATTTTTGCTATGCCAAGAATGTAGAAGGGGAAATTAGGTGAACCTGTACATGATTTAATCATGCGTGGTCGTAGATATATTATATGTGACGTCGTTCCTGTTGCTCGTTGCAAGCTCATCCCTTGCGCGTCGTTTATTTTGCCATTTGACAGTTCCAATATTGATTAAATTTTGTTTAATTTATTATTTATATATATATAAAGTGAAGATTACTTGATGAAAATTTAAAAAAATAACAAAAACTAGTATAGTGTTGTGTGTAGTGAAAAATCGTTCGCGTATAAATTTATAAATATGTTTAATAAAATGACAGTGACAGCGGAACATGAAATATTAATGTTGAATTTACCATTGAAATGTTAAAATAAAATATAAAATGTTTTACTAAAATAAATAAATGAATTGAAATAATCAAAAATGAATGTGAAAAAGTCATTTATAATAGAAAGTAAATTAAAATAAGAAGAACTGCGACCAACTAGAGAATTCACCAATAAAAAACATGCCAAAACTCCATTTTGCTCGCCTAAATTATGCTTGTGTCATAGTTAATTATTCTTACAGATATTCATTTATGCGATTACACTACAATTAGACTGATCATTAAATACACAAACCTAATTGCGGCGAACCTGCACAATCCCATTCACGCGCAATGCGTGTAAGTGCTCGCGCATACCATATGCTACACTGTCAGACGCGCAAAAAAGGGGAAATTTGACGTTCAGATCGTGTATTAGACACACGGTGTAATCTCAGCTTAATATTCATAGCTGAGTGCGCTGGTAAGTTAATCTAGTAATGTATATAACGCACCGGCGTAGCCGAGTTCAAATCTGTATGAATTCAATTGAAATTGAGCATACGGGACTACCATCCAAGGGGTCGTGGGTTCGAATCTTACTGATGCAAACGACTAACATACAAGCTTTAGGTCTAAGTGTGTCCGACTGTGACTGTAGCTTGTATATTAGTCGTTTACAAATTTTAATCATGTTCGGTAACTATTGAGCGTCATACGTAAAATTGTGTTCTTGTAGTGCGTTACTGGGAAAAAATGGAACAGACAAATTTTGAGAGACTATGTACATACGTGTATAATCAAAGCCTAGTTTTGAGATAAGTCAAAATCCATGATTTTGACTTACGAAAGATTACAGTGAGCCTATGGGGAATATTCCTTTAAAAGAGCACAAGCTTTTCGGTAGCAGAAAGTATTTTTTAATCTCGTCCCAGGAAAGGCTTCAAAATTGAAAATGGATTAAAATATGGAACGAATGAAGGCTCTTCTATCTCCAGAATAAACTGTCAGCTAAGTTTTTTATAAACAATTCCTTGAAAAGTTCAGAAAAAGGGGTTATTTTTATGCAATCGGATATTACAAAATGCTCCATTATGACAACGCCCCCTCTATTTTACGACTATTAGTATCAACACGTTTTTGTTGGGGAAAATAATGCATGTGGTACCCCAGCTCCCTATATACCTGACCTTAGGCCATGTGACTTTTTTTGTTCCCCGAGATCAAGAACTAATTGAAAGGACGTCATTTTGGTACTGTCCCAGAGTAGTATAACCATGAACCTGACGACGATTCCAGTTGTAGCCTTACATAATATTAAAGTAATAATTTTATATTAATATTATCACTTTGAAAATGGATAATATTAATATAAAAAAAATTAATCTAATTACTTTTCTGTCACACCTTGTATATTGTTTGGCCTTAAAAGAAGGAAGATTTTATACAACTACAACTATTGAAGATTTTATACAACTACAACTTTTCCTATGATAAATTTGAATTAATTATCCCACTGCTATTAAATAAATTGACAAAAACTGAATATTAATAAAGAAAAAAAAACCATTCGCAAATTAAAATAATTACTATTTATATAATTAGACAAAAACAAGAAATACGTTTATGGCTTCTGTTGATGAAAATACTAATGAATGGTTTCTTATAGCAGAAGCTATTTAATGACAACCGTTGGCAATCATGAATATTTCTCTACCTCGAAGGCATAGGAAATCTTTCAAAAATTTTCCTAAAAGTTATATTTTCCCATGCTGTTCATTAATTTTTTTCCTCTCTCCAATATGAACGCAATATAAAATGTCCTATCTTTACGATATTAGTTGTAGATATTTTTCGAATAGTCTAAGAAATTTGTCTTCTGAGTGTCCTGGAAAATTGTCTTTTTCTACAATATATACATTGGTATCGATATTTTTCTGTACGTGTTCACAATTGATTAATAGCCCTCTTATCTAATTAATTACGGCTAATAAATAATGTGATGTCAGAATTTTTATGTGTATTTATAGCAAAGGCAATACGTGCAGATAACTTTTATTATAACTTATAATTTTCTTAATTTAGAATTTAATAATTACTATCCCGAATGTATTTATTTAAAAAAAGGGGAGATTCTCAATTTATTAAATTTGATGGTTTTTTTTGTAGTCTAAATTAAACGGAAACGTTTAATTTTTTAGATTAAATACAAAAATTTCAGTTAAGCTATAACTATGAGTTATGAGTAAAAAGTAAAGTTATAAAAGTATCTAAATAAGATTAAAAATTGCGCGTAAAAAAATATGAATGAATTCTTTTCTCTTAAGTTGGTACTAATGTGTCTAATTTTCACGTAGAGTTTTGTTGCGATCTGTTAAATAGTTTGTGTATAGCGTCAGATTTCCGTATATCTATACGCAATATTCTTGCATAATTATTGCAGAAGCGTAGGAAAATCGTAATACTTGCACACATTTGTGTAGATATTTTTATGTAGACATGATACCCACTGACATCTAGTTTTCGTAATAGAAATTTATTGAATTGCAAAACCATAATTTATATTTATTTTAATTCATTTATTGGAAATAAAAATACAATTTAAACACAACAAAAAAATGAAATGTTTGATAAAGGGATGCCGGTAATTCATTGGGATGAGGAAAGATGTCTATCTTTCGGTAAGTTGACATCTTTATTTTTACTAGAGAAATTACACAAAACTTTAGTTTATAATGTACCTAAATGGCTTTTAGTGATATATTTTGTCTAAAAAGTGGTTAAAAAGTGAAAAGTTCGGCATACAATAAATGTAAACAAATGTGATGCTGACAGTTCAATGTTTACCAGAAAATTGTTCAGTGCCGGTCTATGTAAAGTGTGTGTAAGAAAATTTATGGGACCGAATTTTTCAGTCTGTTTTTTATTGTGTTAATGCATTTACTTAATAATAATGTTTTCAATTTTTTTAGAATATTAGTTGCTAATTATTTAAGTACTTTAAATTTTCCACCTTGTCAAATAGTGTTAAAGCATTTGCTATAATGTTGTATACGATTAAGTTATATATTATTAAGAACTATATTCTACGTAATTAATGCTTATATATTTTAATTTAATTAAATGCATATGCCTATTTAAATTACAATTTCAATTTACAAAAACAGATTTATATTATAATGAATGTTTGAATATCTACAAATGCTTTTTTAACATTAAAATTTATATTTACTAAGTTGTAGTGTGGTTTTAATTTCAACATAATATCACATTCTCTCATTTAATTCATTTTGTATTTTTGGAATGGATTTTTATTTATGCACATAATTATTTTGATATAATCAAATAAATTGCAATTTATATTTTTATATGCTCTTCCACTTTATAATTGGGTTTTAATAAATAATATATAGTGGAATAAATAAAATGAAAATATAATAAATAAATAAATAATATTTTAAAAAACAATAATGTGTTTTATTGCAAATTTTCAAAACTAATTCCATCAAACAACAAAATACGCAATATTAAAAAATCTATTTGTTAACGCATAAATGACATCACATATGAAAATCGTTTTAAACGAACCGCTTCAATCGCATACTGAAGTTTAAAATTGACCCCCAATGATTTACGCCGTTTCTGTTTTTTGCATGTGTGTGCGTTCATAATTTTGTATTGCCAACAAAATTATGCCACAATTTTTTTCTATAATCTAAGTGTATAGCTGTTATTTTAGTCTTGTTGGTCGATGTTAAGTGTAATATACAATTTTTTAATATGGAAAAAATATCGAACAAAGAATTATCCTGAAATGTTGGTTTGCCCGTCGCAGTTATGAAACCCGTCGCAGTATGGCCTATTTCGAAGGATCTTAATTTTCTTCAAAAAGTGTAACGTAAAGAGGACTTAAGTCTTAATAAAACTTTAAGACTTTAGTCCTTAATAAAGGTAACAAAATATAGGTTTATGAACCAGTTTTGGAATGGCATTTCCATAATAAGCCAAAAAAGCAAATTAAAGTGATGTTGAGGTTTTCTTTGAATATCATGATTTTATGCACTTAGAATTTCTTTCGGAGGTGCAAACTGTTAATAAATAATACTATCTAAGGGGTATGAGGCGTTTGAAAGTGAGTCTTCATCGAAAAATTGCAGATTTTTTAGCAAAAAACTCTACGAATATCATCGATCAAACACCTTTTTGACCAAATATGATTACATTCAACTTTTTGCTACTCTCCAAGCTGAAATCATAACTACGTTAAGGACATTTTGGTTCCATTGAAGCTATAAAGAAGAATTTCCAAAATGAGCTACAGACGATACCAACAAATAATAATAAAAACTGCTTCGAAGGATGAGGTAATCATTGGTATCAATGCATTGCTTTCCAATTGAGCCTATTCAGAAGATGACAAAATAAGCCCAGATTATTAATGAATATTTTCTGTTTTATTCAATAATCTTGGATATTTATTTAATATAATCTACCATACTTATATTTACCTTTTTCATACTTAATATGAGTTTATAAATGAACAAAAAAAAAACCGATAGTCTTAGTTCAATTTAAATGGTAAAGTTTTAAATGATTGAATTAGTATTTCAGACGTAAGCTAATAGCATCTATTAAATTTTCCAATAATAATTTAATCCTGATTGGATATCAAATCTCATCAAGGAGAGCAAATATCATTGGTAACAATCTATAAGTATCTACTTACCTACGTAATAGTATAATTAATTTGACATTTCTCCGTATTAAAATCTTTGAAAATAATATTCAGTATTGACATTTAAAATTATGGTTGCCAATTAATTATACAAAATAAAAGTTCATTAAAAAAACCTATACATAAATTTAATTTCTATTGGTTTAGTGGGATATGTATTAATAGTCGAGCAACAAGGATGCTTGTTAGAAAGCGTTCTACATGTATTTAAATTAAACAGAAGAGAAGATTTGGAAATTTAAAATTGGTCTATTTTATTCTAAAATGAATCCAAAGCTTTATATATAGTAATACTTTGCAGGACTAACTATTAATTATTAGAACAATTTTTGGATAAAATTTTTGTTTGGAAACATTTGTCCGCACCTGTTTGAAGTATAATTTACTGCGTCTTTAGCTATTTTTGTTGACTATCTAGAAGCATTTAAAAACGAATTTATAAATGAGAATACAATTAAGTTTTATCAAGTTATTATATACGTACAAGTTTCATATTTAAATCAAGTTTGAAAGTTTTGTTATGAAAGTTTTCAATTTTATTTTCAAATCGAATTTTAACTATAATTCATTGGGTAAATAATAAAACTAAATATTTAAAAAAAATTAAAATATTTTCTCCGAAATTTCCTTATTGCCATAATTTTTTTTTTAAAAGGTTTTTTCTGTTACTCTCTTTGGTAAGAGATTTTTTATTGCATATTTAACCATTTTGCCTATAATTGAATTAAGATTTTTTGAGTTAATCGTTTTTTAAACAAAGTATTTTTATATGAAGAAATCAGGAGGACTCAAATCAGGGGATTGTAGGGCCAGTCGATATCACCACTTTTTGACATAATTCGAGCCGGAAAAATTTCTCTCGAAATTTGAACCGTAGCACGAGCTGTGTGCGATGTGGCACCGTCTTGTTGGAACCACATGTTATTTAAGCCTAATTGATCCAATTCGTGTAGATGGAAATTTTCCAACATGTGCCAAAAGCGGTCACCAGAAACTGTTACAGGATTGCTTCCAGCATCCTCAAAGAAATATTGCTCAATAATGCCGCCAGCTGAAATGCCGCACCATACAGTAACTTTACGAAAGTGTAATGGTCTTTGGTGTATCAGTTGAGGTATTCAGTCAAGTTGAAGTGTGCTTCATAATGGCTTGATCCTTTAGAGATATTATGTTACGTTGTATTTTTCGGTGGAATAAGGCAGCAAACCTTCTTTCAAGGAGGACTTCAACATTGAAATCTGATGAAAATGGGGAACAAGTATGGTTTCTTATAAGGACAGACCACTGATTGTACCTCCAGCAGAAACTATCAATAAAGTTTTTTATAAAGATGTCCTTGTTAGTTTCAGAACAAGGGTTATTCGGACATTGACACGAATAACCCTTGTTTTGAGACTTAACGAAAAAAATATGCATTTTTTGATGGAAAAAGTGATTTCTTTGGTTCTCTAGATCTACGTTCATGTGAGTTTTTTTTGGATCCCCAATATCAAAAAATGCTTGAAAGCACTTTTTCTTGATACTGTCGCTAACATCCAAAAAAGTGTAACCGCTGAGCTAAAGGCGATGCTAGTTGAAACTTTCTAAATGTGCTACAAATACGAGGGTCGTTCAATAAGTCCTTGGAAAATTCAAGAAATTGCGCTCGCAGTATCGGTAAAGATTTTTTTTGTAAGTAGCATTATCGACAAGAAAGCTGTCAAAATTTCAGCTTGATCCATGGCGTAGGTCAATTTCTATCGTCGATTAAAGTTAACGACATTTATTTGTGCATAACAATGGAAAAAAGCGAGTTTAGGTCTGTCATCAAACATCTTTTGTTTGATGACAGACCTAAACTCGCTTTTAAGGATTAAGCCCGAAAGAAATCAAAGCCGAGTTGGATGCAGTTCATGGCACATCTACACCTGTGTTTGCGACGGTTTACAATTGGGTGAATGAATTTAAACGTGGCCGTTCATCAACAAAAGATGAACATCGTTCAGGACGCCCAGTTGAGGTGTCTACTCCTGAAATCATCGACAAAATCCACGATCTGATTTTGAACGTTCGCGAATTAAAGTGCGCGAATTAGTTGAGGCCACGGGCATATCACAAGGTACAGTCGCTTCAATTTTGCATGAAAAATTGTCTGTGAAAAAAATTTCGGCAAGATGGGGGCCGCGTTTGCTCTCAGAGGAGAATAAGCTTAATCGTGTAGTGGACTCTGAGGCTATGTTGGCACTCTTTCATCACAATCCTGCCGAATTCCTTCGTCGATATGTCACTGTGGACGAAACCTGGATACACTACTACACTCCAGAAACGAAGAGACAGTCATCACAGTGGATTTTCAAGGGTGAACGGGCTCCGAAGAAGGCAAAAACTGTGCCATCGGCCGGCAAGGTGATGGCCACGGCCTTTTGGGATTCGCAGGGCATCATTTTTATCGACTACTTGGAAAAAGGAAAAACAATAACAGGAGCGTATTACGCGTCGTTATTGCAACGGTTGAGTGAGGAAATCAAAGAGAAACGCCCCCATCTGAAGAAGAAAAAAATCCTCTTGCATCAGGACAATGCGCGTGTGCACACCTGCGCTGTTTCCATGGCCAAAATTGTGGAATTGAGAATTGAATTGTTGCAGCATCCCGCTTATTCACCAGATTTGGCCCCAAGTGACTATTTTCTTTTCCCCAATCTGAAGAAATGGCCTGGCGGACGACGGTTCACTTCCAACGAGGACGTCATTGCTCAAACGGATGAGTATTTTGCAGAACTTCCGAAATCCTATTTTTTGGATGGGATAAAATTTTTGGAAAAACGGTTGGAAAAGTGTATAGAGCTAAAAGGCCATCTCAATCAATGAGTTTTTATCGAAAAAAAGGAATTTTTGTGGTGCCACAGTCTATCCTATTTACCTAACCGCCAACCTTAAGTTTTTTTTCTTAAACTTGTGTTTCGCGCGCTTTGACCATTTTATGAGCAAGCAATTCAAGCCGTAGTGACACAATTTCGTAGTGAGTATATTGATGAAGACTGCGATTTGTCCATCTGTCGCCGTTCATAGCAGCTGGGATTGTGGTATTCGACTATGTGGAAGATTTTAAGTAAGGATCTTGGGCTGAACGCGTATAAAATACAACTTGTGCAGGAACTTAAGCGAAACGACCTGCCAAAGCGTCAAATTTTCAGTGAGTGGGCCTAAGCGTATCCTGAAGAAAATCTGTTTTTTACCAAGCGGCGAAGCTCATTTCTGGTTGAATGGGTATGTGAATAAGCTAAATTGTCAGATTTCGTCTAATGAACAACCACAGGCAAAACAAGAACTACCATTGCATCCAGAAAAAAGCACTGTTTGGTGCGGTTTATCAGCGGTCCGTATTTCTTTAAAGATGATGCTGGCCGCAACGTTACCGTCAATGGCGCCCACTATCGTTCGATGATTCCGAATTGTTTTCACCCAAAATTCAAGACCTGTATCTGATCGACATGTGGTTTCAACATACCACACAGCACGTGAAACAATGAACATATTGAGGAATGAGTTCGGTGAGCAATGTCTCTCATGTTTCGGGCAGGTGAGTTGGCAGTCTAGATCATGCGATTTGATGCCTGTAGATTATTTTTTATAGGGTTACGTCAAGTCACTCGTCTATACCGATAAGTCATCTTTGGAAGACTATATTACACGTGTTATTAGGGATATACCAACCGAGATGCTCGAAAAAGTGGTTCAAAATTGGACCTTTGACAGGGATTACTTAAAACGTAGTCGTGGTCGACATAAAAGATTACTTAAAACGTAGTCGTGGTGCAAGTAAATGGCAAGCAATTATTTATCGACTTTTGCAATTTTTCTGTTTTTTTTTGGAAATTTGACACTGAACACTTAAAAAATCACTCGCTATATGAAATGCAGTGAACGCATTACGAATTCCGCACAAGCTTATCAATGTGATAAAAATAACCCTGTCTCATTTATACGAGAGTTATTCAACAAGTACTTAGCCTCACCGCCCTATGGAACTGCTGTCACAAAAAAAATTTACCATCGTGCAGTACATTTTTTTAATAGCCAACTGTCAAAGTTTCAGTCGATTCCCTTTATTAGTTTTGTTTTGAGAGCCTTTGAAAGCGAGCGTGTCGGTCGGTTGCACAAAAATGGAAAAAGAACAATATCGTTCGGTGATTAGATTCTTGTTTTTGGAAGAGAAAACGCGCAGCGAAATCAAAGATCGCTTGGATGCTGTGTATGGTGACTCTTCTCCTTCGATGGCGACCGTCAAGAATTGGTTCAACGAGTTTGTTCGTGGCCGCACGTCGGTTTTTGATGAGCCACGCCCAGGTGCCCAGAAAACGGCTGCTACGGAGGAAAACGTTAAAAAGGTCCACGATCTCGTGTTGGCAGACCGTCGATTGAAGATTCACGAGATAGCTAAGACTGTGGGCATCGCAGTAGGAATGGTGCATCATATTCTACACGAAGAACTGGGCATGAGAAAGCTGTCGGCGCGATGGGTGCCGCGTTTGCTCACACCGGAAAACAAGCGCAACCGTGAGATCACCTCGGCGACGTGTTTGGCGCTGTTTCAGCGCAATCCAGCGGAGTTCTTGCGTCGTTTCGTGACCGTCGACGAAACATGGATTCACTGGTACACACCAGAGACCAAGGAACAGTCGAAACAGTGGACTTCACCCGGCGAACGTGCTCCGAAGAAGGCGAAGACTGTTCGATCGGCCGGAGAGGTGATGGCCACCGTTTTCTGGGATTCACAAGGTGTGATCCACATCGATAACCTCGAGAAGGGTAAAACAATCACGGGGCGCTACTATGCTGACTTATTGGGCCGATTTGAATTCGAATTGAAGAAAAAGCGGCCCCGCTTTGCGAAGAAAAAAGTGCTGTTCCACCACGACAACGCGCCGGCTCACACCTCCGCCGTCGCCATAGCCAAATTGGACGAATTGCGCTACGAATTGCTGCCCCATCCACCGTACTCTCCAGATTTGACCCCCTGTTACTACTTTTTGTTTCCAAACCTGAAAAAATCACTCGCCGGGAATAGATTTGGGTCATCGTCGCCATGGAGGCCTATTTTGCTTCCCCCGAGAAAATGTATTTTTTGGACGGGTTAAAAAAGTTCGAGCATCGCTGGGCCAAGTGTATCGAGCTTTAAGGAGATTATGCGGAAAAATAAATTGCCACCTTTCCAAAATTTTCGTTTTTCTTTTGTAGGCTAAGTACTTGTTGAATGACCCTCGTACAACCAAGTCGGTACCAAGGGACAAAGTTGGAAAAGTTTTCTTTGATTAGCGGGCTCAAGCAGAGAGACCCCTAGGCTTGCCTACTGTTTAATATTGTCCTGGTGAAAGTTATCACAGACCCAAAAATCGAAGTAGATTAAAATATTTATACCAAATCTAGCCAGATTCTAGATTATGCGAATTATCTTGATCTTATTGGGCAGAACAGCGCAGTCGTAAAGGAAATGTTTTCTTTTTTTTACGCCGCGTATTCGTATATGTAAGGCTTAAAAATTAATGAAACCGACACCAAATACATGCTAGCTTCAAAAATAACAGCAGGTCCCAACAGTTAACGACTTTGAATATCTTGGGGAAAACATCAAACTAACCAACAATGTTATTGCTGAAATTAAAGAACGCATGCTATGAAGATGAAAAATTAATGAAATCATGCGATCGTAGTAGAAACATATTTGGAGGATATGCTATAACCTTGAGCTATATTTACTCTTCAAGGAGGCTGACATAGTGAAAACAATAAAAATTGGTCGGCTCAGATGACTTCGTCATGTCTACAGGCTAGGGGAACATAGAACATGGTAACTGGATGGGGTGGAGTAAACATTGAAAAAGATTTGAGTCAATAATTGGAAGCAGAATTCTATGGTTAGAGATGAACTGAGACAGCTATTAAATCAATCCCGAACGCTTACAGGGTTGTAATGCTCAAAAAGAAGAAGTTATTCACTTGTAAATTAATAAAAAGAAACTTTTGAAACTTGATTCATAAACTCTTTATGAAAAACACATTTTAAAAAAGGTAAAACAGTTTTTTTTATGATTAAAAAATGAAAAAAAAAACAAATTAGTTAATTTAACAATTGAAATTGAAAACAAATGATTTTTTCCTATCAAATTTCTAAGTTAGGACAATTTAAAAATAAATTTATTAAAAAATTGTCGACCATAATTAAATATGTTTTTTATAAGTTCCCGTATTTGTAATCCTTTTTTTTGTTTGTTGTTGCATTAGTTAACAATTTAATTCGGACTTTAATTAATTCTTTCTATTTCTACTCATATTCTAAAATATTTAATTTCATTGATATTTTAGATAAATCGAATCGATATTAAGGATTTTCATTTATGTTTTAAAATTCATTCTTCTCTTGACCTTTTGACTATTATTTGTCATTTTTAAATTATTTTTTTCCTTCAAAACTTCCAAAATAGACTTTTTGATTAAAAATTGTGAAAATTAGCCAAAAGTTTTATATGTGAAAATGTCAAGTTCCATTGAAATTAGATTAAAAAAAAAACCAAAAAAAAAATCTTATGACGTCAATATAAAATTTCTAGTAAAATTTAAAAAGTTTTCCCATTCAAGTGATTCGAAGTAATCATCACTTAATAAGAACGATCACGTCACACCTATTACGGTAAATCGCTTTTATATGAATATAAGAAATTAACATGATAATTTCAAGGTTTTTTTTTCTTTTCTTTTTTCCAATTAATCTTCGTAAAGAAATTAGAAAGAAATTTAAAAAAAAATACATAAAACTTTGTGTTATTTAAGCTTCTATTAAAATTTAGTTTGTTTTTGAATAAAGTTTATGGCAAATAAAAATCCATCGGTAAATGGTTTTTTTTTTGTTTTTTAAAATTGCTGTAGAAATTTATATTTATATTCATCCACAACCAACTCCTCCTTCCCAATGACAGTAAAACAAAATTGCTAGGGCAATACTATAATTAGCCGCCATTCCTTTTGATTGTGTAAAAGCTCATGATAAAAATATGACAATAATTTTTCTTACCTTTGAATCTTTGGCATAGTGCAATGTCTTATTTCGTATACGAAAATATCGTCTTTTCCATCTTTGAAACGATCCTGTTTGCTTCATTAAGAAACCCTCCTTGGTAATGCCCTAGAAAAAAAATTGTACAATAACCAAAAAAAAACAAAAAAAAAAACAACAACAAAATAGAAGAAAAGAAATTCTTTATGTGAACTCATTAACGTTTTTTTTTTATTAATGTAAATTTATATATTAATATTAATTGCAAACTTAAAGAAAAAAAAACTAGAAAAAAATCGTAATTAAAAAAATAAATAAAAATCCTTTAAAAAAAAAAAAACCACCATAAATCAGACTAAAAATCAAAAACTTAACAACAGATAATAGCTGGGTAAAGATATTAAAGGATAAGAAAAAAGAGTAAGAGGATAGGCATGAGAATAGGTCAGTACAATTAAATGGTATGTGGGCGTCTAAAGCTCATTGTCCTTATAAATTTATTCAATACGAGAACGCACAATTTAATAGGTTTTCAGCATGATACGAGTGCATGCCCGACCGTGTGTATCCTTTACGTAAGGAATTTTATCAGCAATTGTATTGTTTGATGTGGCTATACTGAGGGGAGTGGGGAATGCAGCAGGAGCATGAGCAGCTGAGCAATCGGGACATTGTTGGTGATGAGCTATCGACAATTTTATGCACGTATCTACTATGTCGGGATATCTTATATCTACGTGTAGGGTTCTCTATCCCCGTGCAAGTGCACGAGAATCTCACTACATACTAAACTATGGAAAAGAGAATCGATTTTTTCTCATGTCTACAAGGATTACACAAACTCATCCTTTTATTTATTTACACATTTCTCTGCTTCTTCTTTTTGTATTTCGTCCTGTTTTCGGTCCAAATTACAAGTGTCTTATACGTTTAAAGTTGTTTCGGTAATTTTTTCGTTGAATTCGCCTTGTGTAAGTTTTGCCTCTTTTTTCACCTTTCACCTTTCATTTGGGGAATATTTATTACAATTTCTTTTTTACCCTGCACCATCCGTTGATAGAATTAAAATGAGAAGCGAATATTGGCAAATGTACAATAATTTTTATTTGGTTGTATGTATCGCTGGTACATGTATTTGTGTATTATCGAAAAATATCCCCAGCCCTATACACAAACAGTTTTGATACAATATCAACAGTGACGTATATAAATGCCCTTTTTTTTCTTAATAAAAAATAATTGCCTATTTGTGACTTTGAAATTATTATTAATTTTATATGTGATTTATTTTTTTAATTTTTTATGTTATTTTTCAGTTAATTATTATAAAAATAATGTAGAAAATTGCTGAAGTAACAGATATTATTTTGACCACAAAAGGAGAACTGGCCCTTTTCTTTAGTGTTGCTAATATAGTCGGAATATACAGATTTAAATAGAAATGAGCATTTTTAATTGTCATGTTTTTGTTTTTGATGTCTAACATTTTAGCGTTCGGTATGTGCGATTAATTTCGTGAATGCGACGAAAATGTGTAACAGAAATTTGGATTAATTTCGTGAATGCGAGAGGATTCTTTCCCTCTATTTCGGTGCAATGTATTGATGGGGACGACAAATATAAAAATTACAAGAGCTTTTTTTCGAAATTTCAAAATTTTTGGTTCTATTTCTCTTTTTTTACGTGCAAATAAATGTAAAAATATGAAAAGATGTATCATCTTAAGTGCATCTCTTTTCATGATATTAATCAATCCTTTTAAAATTAGTAGATAAAATATTAACAAATTAATTATAAAACAGATAATTTTATAAATAATAATATGTGAAATCACTTCAATCGATACCCGACTATAATATTTTAACGATTACCGAGGTTCAATGTTACACATCATTGGTGACTAAAAAAAAATAATATTTCTTGAGGTTTTTGGATAATCATAAAATAAGATTGTTTGGTAAAAATGCCTTAATCCAAAATTAATTAACATTTAAATCGATATTCTGCAAAGAATTTCCATGGACGGGAGATTTTTCTAATCATTGTCCAAATCGATATAAAATATTTAGCAAGATTTATTTTCCAATTTTAAGCGTACTTTATTAGGATTTTTTTTGCAAAATAAAATTTTTTAATAAGAATTTTTTATAAATAAATTTGTTAATATTGATTAAAAAAAAATTCAAGAATATTTATTAAAAATTAATACTATAAAAAAAGAACATTTTCAACTCGTATCGATGAATATTTTTATAAAAATTTTTTACTGAACAAATTAATTTATAATTATTAAATAGTAAAGATATTTATTATCTATCGTTTAAAATAATAGAAACTAACAAAATCTATTATATTTAGAATATTTTTTACCCATATTTTTGGAAAAATTATTATATTTTATACTCGTTTACTTTAATTGCAATTTTTATATATATTATTAATTACAAGATCCGTAAAAAATAAATTATTAATTAACAAATTTGCAATAAGAAAAATATTTTAATTGAAATTTTTTGAATTTTTTTAAATAAAATTAGTTAAATTATGATTACGTGGTAGCCATGGTAGGGTGATCTTAAACTCTTTACTTGCACAAATACTCGCAGTTATACCACCTTGATCAAAAAGTTCCCGAAACAATGAGAGTGTGGCGCTCCCATCGTTCCGATTTGAGTTCAGTTTTTTTCGTTAAGTTGGTACATCTGTTGTTGATATTCCCTCTAAATCTTAGTGTTATAGCTTGATATTTGCAAAAGTTACGTAGCCAAGAGTACATCTATCTCTGTGTGTGTTGGCGATTTTTTACAATTTTACAAATGGATTTAAATTTGCAACAACGAACTTGTATTAAATTTTGCGTAAAAAACGGATTTAATGGTGCGCGAACGTTGGAAATGTTGGAAAAGTGTTTCGGCAACGATTCTCTAAAGAAAACCAGTGGCACGAGCGGTTCAAAAGTGGTCGTGAGTCAATCGAAGATGATGAACGCAGAGGCAGACCATCGACATCGACGAAAACCGTCCAAGACATTTTGGTTAATGATTTGGGTTTCCGTCGTGTAGCAGCAAAGTTGGTGCCAAAAGACATGATTTGCGAGGCTGAATCCGATCTCACATTCATCAAAAGGATCATTACTGGAGACGAGACGTGGGTTTATGAGTACGACACGCAATCCAGACATCCGGCAAGTGAATGTCGTTCACCAAATGAGCCGAGACCAAAAAAACCACGTCGTTTTCAGTCAAAAAAGAAAGCAATGCTCACGGTTTTCATGGATTACAACGGTGTAGTGCATCATGAATTTTTGCCAGAAGACCGGACAGTAAACAAAGAGTATTATTTGGGCGTTATGAGACGATTGCGTGAAGCAATTCGCCGAAAGAGACCAGACTTGTGGGCAGAAAACTGGTGGATTTTGCACCATGATAACGCACCGTCGCACAGTGCCATCATTATTCGTAATTTTTTGACGAAAAATGCAACAAATACCATCCAACAACCACCGAATTCACCTGATTTGGCTCCCTGTGACTTCTTTCTGTTCAATCGAGTTAAAAAACAATTACGGGGAACGCGTTTCAACAGCCGAGAGGAAGTAATGGAAAAATCACAGGAAGCACTGATGGACATACCGAAAACCGAATACAATAAATATTTCGAGGATTGGATCAAGCGCTGGCATAAGTGTGTTAAAGTCGATGGGGATTACTTTAAAGGGGACAATATAGATTTAGATGAATAAACTTTTTTTTTAAATATTCTGAATAAATTCCGATCAAGGTGGTACTCGTAATAGTAACTTTTTCATCAAGGTGATAATACAGGGCTATTTATTTCGAAGTTCGGAAAGTACAATTCGGTCATTTAATAGTTGTTAAATTCATATATTATTTAAGATAATATTTATATTATTAAATCTATTGACATTTTATATTATACGTTGTTCAATTACTAAAAATGCGCCAATTAAGTTTTACCACAAGCCACACAACATGAAAAAATTTTGATTTTATTGTGTAAAAAGTTTGCAGAATGCATAATTTTGAGATTTGATGGTGGGAATTAACCACTTTTCCTTGTTCAAAGAATCGTATTTAGAGTATTTAAAAACAACATCCATTAAGTAATGATCGAATATGCGAAAAATTCATCAAAAATTACTTTGAAACGAGCAAGTCCTGCAATATATCTTGTGCTAATCAATTGAATGATATTACATTTGTTTAAGCAATATAATGAAATAAAATTTCTAATAAAATTTAAATTTTAAGTGTGTTTTATTCAATTTTACTTTTCAAAATACAAATTGAACCGTCTTTTATTAAATAGCTATACAAGTTAAAAACATATTAAAACCATTTTTATTTTTAGCTAGAATCTTACCGTTTTGAATTTAATAATATTAAATATAACTATATCAAAATACGACGAAATGGAAGTGAACTTTCATATACATTTGTAAATACAAAAATAAAAGGAAGTACTAAAATTAATTTTTAGACTATACGTGTAAGTAAACTGTTATTTTTTATTATCATTTTAAATGCAAAGTAAAGGGTTTTCGAATAAGAGTGATATGATTTCTTTTAAAAAAAGAACACACTAATTGTTAAGAAAATTTAAATGTTTTTTTATTTAATATGAAGTACAATCGATACAATTAAGTTTTGAATAAAACGTCATTCAAATGGCCTCCACAACTTCTTTTGCAGGAACGAATTCGATGAACCCAATTTTCGAGCACTTTTTCCACCAAATCAAGTCGTATGTCATGAATAGCACGTTCAATATTGATTTCTAAAGCTTGAAGAGAGTCTGATTTATTGCTAAAGACCAATAACTTCAAATAACTCCACAAGAAATAGTTTAGTGGTGTTAAATCAGAACTTCTTGGAGGCCATTCAATGTCACAATTTCTTGAAATAATCGAATCTCCAAACTTTTCTCGCAATAATTCGGTTGTTGCACGTGCTGTGTGGCACGTAGCCCCGTCTTGTTGGAACCAAATGTTATCAAGATCAACTTCTTCCAATTTCGGCCATAAAAAGTTGGTTATCATCGATCTATGCCGCTCTCCATTGACAGTAACGGTGCTACCAGATTCATTTCGAAAGAAGTACGGACCGATAATTCCACCAGACTAAAAACCATACCAAACTGTCAATTTAGGTGAATGTAATTGGGTGTTCATGACTAATTTGTGGATTTTCTTTGCACCAGAATCAACAGTTTTGTGAGCCTCATCGGAGAAACAGTTTTGTGAGCCTCATCGGATGAAAGTGAGCCTCATCGGAGAAGATGATTTTCTTAAAAAAATCGTTATCATTTTCAAGTTGTTCCAAGACAAAATCAGCAAATTCACGACGTTTACGGTAATCCATTGGCTTCAGTTCTTAAGTTATAACAATTTTATATGGATACAAGCCCAAATACTTTCTCAAAATCCGCCAGGTTGTTCCAATCCTTGAGAACGTCTTGGAATTGACAAATTGCGGTCTTCAGCAACACTTGCCTGAACAGCAGCAATATTTTCATTACTTCGAACGGTTCTTTATCTTATTGGCACTTGAACATTATGTAAAGAAAACGTACACTCGAAATTTTTAATAATTCGACGAATAGTGAGCACAGTTGGACGATTATTACGACCATAAAATGGCAAAAGCGCACGAAAAGTTGCAATTGGAGAACGATTATTTTGAAAATATAATTGAATAATTTGTAAACATTTTTCTTACGTATATCTCTACATGAAAAAATTGTAAGCATTACAGAATATAATGAAAAAAAAAACAGATCATGACATATTACAAATGGCCGAAACGTCACTTAGAAATCATATCACTCTTATTGAAAAACCCTATACTTTGTGATTTTTATTTATGAACCCAATCAATCACTTCTGAGCCCACACAAGTTTCAAATTTTTAAAAAAACAGTTCAAAAAACAGTCGAAATAAATACTCGCATAAGATATTAAACACTTTAATTATTAATAGACTTTATCAACAACAAAAAAAGAAAGAAAAAAGGAAATTCTCTGCTCAATAATTAGAGTTTTAACATAAAAAGAAAAGAGAAATTAAAATGCATATTAATAAAATAACAAAAAATAAAGTTGAATCTTAAAAATATATGAATTTTTTCGAAACTCTGAAATTTTGACGATAATTTTGTTACCCATTGTTATGTGAATAGGATTCAACTTACGTTCGTCGAATAACGCTGGTAGAAGTCATGAAATACTTTTACTTGAATCAATAAATTTGAAATGAAATCGACTAAATAACAACAAGGACAAAGGGAAGAATGCCAGAAAAAAAGAAATAAACAAAATTAGGGCAAATTTTTTGGAGCCACTATAAATGCCAAATGTCATAGACACATTTTCAAGTATAGGTAGAGTAGTATATTATATGCATATATATATATACTATGCGTAAATGTATGTACGATTTAATCTACAACCACACTTAAAACGATGAGTGCATGTTCTCGCGAAGGATAGCAACAATTTGCCAATTGCCTGTCTTTTGGCTTGTTGTGAAGAGAACAAGCAGTCAGTCGGCAGGCAATAGAGAGTTAGTATTGTAGATTGAAGGATAACAGAACGCGTGTACATGTTTGCACTTGTGCAGAGAGCGGTGCGGAAGGACGAAACAGACAAAAAGGTTATGTTTCTTTATGTTTTAGCTTTTAATGTTTTCTACTCTACACCATCGCCATCGATATGATAATAACGATAGATGCGTCTATTATACTCACTATTATTATTATTATTATTATTATTATTACGATTATTAAATATTTGTAGAAGTAGTAGTAGTAGTAGTAGTAGTAGTAGTAGATAAAATTTATTGTTATTATTTTTTCTATTTACTATAATTCTAGTTATTTTTATATTTATTGTTTTCTTAAAACACTCATTGTCGTGTCGATTCAAACTTTATGGCTCAATTTTATTGTTAGCTCTTCAAAGGACAATATGTATTTTGTGGTAAGGAAATAGAAAAAAAACACTATTAACATTTTCGATTAAACGATTTGAGTCCGTGAATTTTTTTAATAAAATTTCTTCTTTTTTTTTTGCTACAATCTTCATATGAGTAGGGTTGATTTTGTAATCATGGCAATATAAAGAAAAAACGTAAACTATTCATGACATAAATATGAAAAAAAAAAGATAACACAATAAAAAAAAAAATAAGGATAAAAGTTAGTTAATAAATGAGAAGGAAAAGGATTTTTACCAAAATGTTGACATTTTTAACAGTTGATAGTCGTCTATGAAAATTTCTCGCCGGTTCCGATTCCACTTCCGATTCAGATGATTCTTCGGCTATGTTGAAAGGGGCGCGACTCTCATGGCTACCGGACATTTTCCGAAATTCCGCTCACAATAACAATAACCCAGCTATTATGCATTTATTTATATTTAGTACAATTTTTGTTCATACATAATACATTTCAATGGATGCACATAAGGAATTATTTCTGAAGCGTTTTTATACACAAGAGAATTATTTTACTAATTTTTAAACATTTAACAATATAATTATTAATTTTGCATATTCACATTCCATTCACATTAGGCACAAAACTTGTATAATTTTCTTCCTTTATATATTGTAGTTTGATACATAAATACAATTATAACATGGACTTACTAATTATATTTTCATTTCAATTAAATTTATATAAATTTCTTTATATTTACAATTTTTTCTCTTTTTTTAAAAGTTCTTCTTTTTTTTTGTCAAAACTATTTATTCACTTTTTAAAATTTAAGTAATTTATCATATCGATAAGAGACTTATGAATGTCAAAGAAGTTTTTTTTTCCAGAGCTAACCTCACACATTAAATGATATTAAAAATAAAGTCACAGATAATTTTCACATTTATACTTTTTCCTATAATAATTAAACAGTATTTTTTTAAAAAATATTTATATATTGTATATGGTTAAAATGCACACAATAGTATTTGTAGTAAATTTCACTTAATTTATCGATGTAAAAATGGTTGCAGATAGTAATGTCGATGTTGGTTTTAATTTGAAATAATTTAAAAAGAAAAGAAAAAAAGCCCAATTTCACACTTAATAATTATTGATGATCATCGGCCAATTAGTTTGTCAGCCAATTAATCAGTTGCGGTATAGTTTTTGGTTGAGATTTTCTTTCGTTCTTTTGGTTTCCTTCTAGTAATAATACAATAGAAATAATCAAAAATTGTGTATTTTTCTTTTCTTTTTGGCTCATCTATCCAACTATAGTATACATACTATTGCTAATAGAAAATGTCTTCATTTGATTTTCACAACACTCTCTATTATATTTGAGATATTGTTAACGAAATGTTAGCGATTGGTTTTCTAGATAATTTTATGTGATTTTTATCGACAGGATTTGCGGTATTTTGTGTGTTTTCCTCGACCGCAAGACAAAAAAAAAAAACTCAATGCTAGCTATCGAAGCTTTTTCGTTGGTAGTTTGTTCGTTGTTGTTGAAGAGAAACGATTGCCGATAGAGCGCACACACAACACATTCGGGTCCCGAGAACACTAACCTAACTATACGGAAGATATTCCGGATTTACGACTATTATACGCTTCCAACTTTATTTTGTTTCACCCGGAAGAACTGTGTACGTTCTTAGAGCTATAGCACAGCCCGACTACAATACGTGCGTTCGTATGGTCATGCTACTAGAAGCTTCAAATCGTCGATTCTGATTCATTTGCGCCCAATGCATTGCTGTTCCTCCATCTATATATTTCATGTACCTTTTTATATATGTCCTTTTATACTTTCTCTTTTATCTTTTGTTCGTTTTAGTATATTCTGCAGTTCTAGCTATAGTATAGTTACTAGAACACAACCGCTAAAGCAAAGTAGCATGACAGTCAGAGAAGAATGGGCTGCCATTTCAACTACAATCCCATTTGCATTGAGTTTATAGTCGATACCATGGTGGAGAGTAATTTCAGTGCTGTTCAATGTTATATAATTCCAAAAAGTACCGCTGCCTCTCTGTCGTCAGGATTCTTTATATTCTACGGTATTCTGTAGACAGTTCCAAATAATTGAATGCACATTCGTGAAATGAGATACAAATCAGAACCAAAAACAAAGCTAGGACTTGTGTCAGAAGCGGAATAAGAACCGAAACCAAACCTGAACCTGAACCGGGACCAAAAAACCGAACCCGAAAAGGAGCGAAACAAGAGCGCAAAGCATGGAATAACGAAGCATGAAATTAAGTGCATATGTACGTACTCATGTGTATGTATACTCATAACGACCATAGCATCCGATTGGGAAACAAAAACCAAAACAAAAAAATATACAAATAATAGTAAAAAGGAAAATTCCTTCGTGTATCACGTGCACAAAAATCGCATGCGTACTACCGTATCCACAAAGCTTTCCAGCTTCTCTTCGGTCAGCAATCAAACTATATAACTTCCAATACAGGATATAGTACACGTATACTATATAACTTCCAACAGAGAATCCCCATCTGTTTAAGCACACATACGCACACAATTGTGAAATCACAAACATTATCCCCTCGATTAAACTGGCATTGGAATGTACCAGCGGGTTCCAGGTTCCAATGACTTCAGTGCCCATCACAATCCCTTCAAACATTTTACGATATGTCAGAGTGTGTGTGCATTGTATCATTTGTGGATTCGTTTCACGAAATTTTCCCGCAATTAAGAGTGTCAAATTGTTTTTGTTGGCTTTTTTCTTTATGCCTCCCAGTGATTTGCCACATTATATTGTAGTAGCTGTGTAGCTCCATACATGCGGGGCACGTAAACTTTTCTTATACATTTACCATTCCACCATCGCAGACAACATTGGATTGCTTATCAAATTTGATTTATTTTTCTACTTCCGTAAAAAAAATTTTTTGTTATTATTATTTTTTTTTATAGAATAAACGTTATTTTTCTATTTCAGAGAATTTTTTTTTATAAGAATTTCAAACAGGATACAAATTAATGATATCCAATAGAAAAAATATTATAATCAAAGGTAATATTTAATATAATCTATCATAAAGCATATAAGAAATATATTTAAGAGAAAACGCGATATGAAAATTGTCTTTGAATAAATTCCATTTAAAAAATAAAAATGAAAAAAATGATTAAAGTTAGGATTTTGTTTTTATTGAAGCAATAAATTAAAATTAAGTTGAAATCGTTATTGATGAAAAAGGTATTTACTTGTAGTTAATTAAACCTTGAAAAGGCATCTTTGTCTATTGTGATGGGTAAGAAAAAATTTATAATGGAAATTCGATACATTTACGTCCTTAATTTGCTAAAAAATCGATTAGCCCAACAGTTATGATCATGAAATCTTCTCTCCCAGTTCCTTTAAAAGATTTTCTATTCTACTATTATCAATAAATACGAGGTGAGATCACTGATCTGGCAACAGTGCGTACTTTTTACCTACAATGCTAATCCGGTGAAGTTATGTTTTTGTGATGTTGTATCAAATTTTGTGCTAAACTTTGTGACTTCCCAAGTTTCAGCCAAAAAATCTATGGGGAATATTACTTATCAAAAGCACACTATTTTTTGGGTGGCATGAAGCATTTTTGAAGATTCGAGAATCAGTGGAAAAGGAACCTTGCTTAGAAAGGCACTTAAGCATCGAAAACGGATACAAATAAAAGAACACGAACTTCAATAACAAACTGTAAATAAAGTTAAATAAAGAAGACCTCGAAAGACTCAAAAAAAGGGTTCATCACATTAGATCGGACTTTACATGATCCACCATGACAACGCCTCTTGTCACATGGCCATCGCTATCACCAAGTTTTTGTCAGAAAAAACAATTCCTGTACATTCCCAGTGATTCCTGTACATTCATCTGACAACAGTCTGTGTGACTTTTTTATTGTTACCCAAGATCAAAAACAACTTTAAAGGACTCTATGTTATAACTGTCGATAACATTGAAAGGAGTCTAACCGAGGGACTGAAAGCGATTCCAATTCAAGCCGTCCAGCACTACTAAGAACAGTGGAAACAAGGCCTCCGCCGAAGTACAACTGTTAAACTTTTAAAGAGGATAACATTAATGCATAAAAATAAAATAAAACTGTTGGAAAAACAAACCAAAACATACTCATTACTTATCTGTCATCACTTGTATATGAAAAAGTAGAAATTTTACTATAATTTATACGAAATACGTTGAAGAAATCAACAAAAGTTAACGTTTTTATAATTTAATGAATTTTGCCTGATAAAAAAAAATCTCCCTCAAAATTTTGTGTTTTTTTCTTTTTGTTAAAATTTGGTTTAATTCATCCACATCCATAGTGCGAAAGCAAAATATATTTTTATAAAACTTAATTTTTGTATGCCTCTTTTGTTGTGATAAAATATATTCAAAAATTGATTACCTAAACTAAGATCTCTACACTAGTTATTTTCGAGGATTAAATATATTTACTATTTTTTTATGTTGTTTATCGAGTAACCTTTGAACTTATCTGAAAATCCTTATTGCTATTCAAAAAAAATATATTGCAAAAAATTCTTTTAGAGGCTGTTATGGCATGAATGAAAAGTACTCTTTCTCTTTTATAAAAGACTCACTCAATACAGAAAGTTATATAATCAAATTTAAGGTTTCCGAATAAGTTTTCGTTGGATGGATAAATTGTAGAAAAGGCAAACGGTAGTAATCAACTTTTATGACAAAACTTCTTCGTAAAATAAGGTTTCATGGAATCATATGCAAACAAAATTTTTTTATACACCAATAAATTAAAGTAATTTGAATGAATATAATAAGATATATAGCGGATATTTGTTAGAAAAGACTCAATTCGAAAATGATTGAATGCTTAATCAAATTTATTTTTAAAAAAAATAGTTTAAAATATAAATAGCTTTTGGTCTCATAAATATTATCATGCTGATGGTACTTTCTAAAATATTTTCGAAGGTCAGAAAATTTGATTTATTAAAAAAAATAATTAATTCCTTAAAATAAAAATATTCTCTTCAGTTTTGATTATAAATAAAAATGTTTGCTCACAGACTGATAAATTTACTTATAGTTGAAGAATTACCGCTAAAAATTTGGCAGCCTTACTCGTTCCATCTGGAAATCCTGTGGTACTTATTGAATTGCACACAATGAGGAGCTTCTATGTAGATTCAACAATTTTTAATTATTACTCTACCAAATTTTTAAAAAAAGTGAGTTTTTATTTCACTTTATTGATTATAGGTCAGTTCCGTTTAGTAAACTAGCATAGCCTACCTACCCACCCATATGGCTCTAGGGTAGGGCACCTTACAATATCGCACAAATGACAACCCACAAATTAACAAAGCTTTTACTTTTTTTTAAATAAAATTTATTTTAATATAATTCAATTCAAAATTTCGTAATTTTGCAGAATTTTTTATAATTTCATCATTAATCTTAGATTTTTTGACGACAACTAGGGGAATCCCGGTAATATTGCTGGGGCTAGATTCAATATTGCGACCTCCAAATACCAAATGCAGACACACCATCGTTGTTAAATTAGGGAGCTTTTATAATTAATATTTTATTTGATTTAAGTTCGAGTAGCACCGCAGCTTTGGTAGGGTAATAATAACATTGTATGAAATAAATTTTAATAGAAATAAGGAAAGTATATAATAAATATTTCTATTTTAAAAAAAAAATATTGACAGTTTCGATATTAAAAATATTGTTTGTAGTAAGTGACATTAGCATTTGACAGGTGCTGAGCATGCGAACCAGCAAAGGTTTTGTTCTTGGAAATGTAACTAAATTTCGACTATTTTGTTCCAACAGCAACAATGTTTTACTATTAATAAAATTCAATATAATTTTTTCTTAATTATAATATGAAAATTTAACAAATAATACTCTATTAATTAATTATGAATAATAACAATGCAGATATATCGTGTCACAGATTGTAAAGCTTCAAACATTTGTATGGTTAAAACAAAAGTTTAACAATGAATTGGATAACAAAATCGATTGTTTCTTGTATAAAGAAAATCATAATATGAATATTATTTTTTGTTCTCGAATTAAAATACATTTTATAACTATAATAAATTAATTTATGTTATTTAGGAGGATGAGTTTATTCATTGCTCCTGTTTCCGTTTAAACATTTGTGAGGTTTTTAACAAAGTTGATTATAACTGCACCAGAATTCTAAATAATTTGAGACTGTTGCCTCTCGTTGTTCATTAGAAGTGTTGAAGTAATAAAAAACTAATTCTTAAATATTGAAAGACCATAATATCATCAAGTAATTTATAAAACACTTGGTTTAAAAAGTTCGGAATATTTTTTATTTAAATAACATTAAAAATATCTTTTTATAATTGGAAGACTTTAGTTTTTCCATATTACAACTTTTTACAATTCTGTATTTATGGTGCTAATCGCTCATAAATCCAACCATTCTCACCCTTATGCACTAGATCACCATCGTTTTCCTGAATTTATACAAAAATGAATTAAATTTTCTTCATATTAGTTTTTCATTCGTTCAGAAAATTAATTTACCTCCTCTTCAACATTTTCCAGTCTAAATCGGATTCTGTCATGCAACCGATCGGTTTGTCCTTGCCAAAACTCGATAAGACAAGGTTTTATATTATATCCACCCCAGTTTGGTATTGGAACCGGCTCTGAATCACCTAACTTGGCTTTAATACCCTTTTCGATTTCATCCAAATATTCTCTACTAGGAATACGCTCACTTTGTGCACTTGCCAGTGCTCCAATCTGACTGGCTCGAGGTCTTTGGTGAAAATACTCAAGGGAAGCCTCCCGTGAGATTTTTTCTGCAATTCCTTCGATTCTAACTGAGCGTCTTAGAGGGCACCAATAAAGTGTCATAGCTACATTGGGATTTTCTTCAATATTTTTGGCTTTTCTACTTCCATAGTTTGTAAAAAATGTAAAGCCATTCTCGGAGAAATCTTTCAGCAAAACAAACCGATTTGAAGGACGACCATTCCTGTTGGTTATCACACCAAATAAAATTTAAAACGATTATTCTTGTAATCCAATTTTGAAAAGAAGACTAAATACTTATCAACAGTAGCCAAGCAAGCGGCATTTGCTTCAAGGATTTCTGGAGTGTCGAGTGCTTTTTGCATCCAGTCTCTAAATACGGCGATTGGTTCTTTTGGAATGTCTTTTTCGAGGAAAACATCCTTCTTTTCTTTGTATTTCAACCTCAATGCTAAAAGATTTATTATATAATTATGTTTTGTCAAAAATTATAATAAAAATTTCTCAATCGACGGGGAATCACTAAATGCTTACATGCCAAATCGATCGACATTCTACGACGAACACTTCGCACAATATTCACTTGAAAGACAAAAACTAATGAAAATTATGCAAATTTATTGCTAGCTTTTCTTTTATAATAAACAATTTACTTATATTCTAGTAGTGTTATCACATAAAATGCTTATCACCAATTAAAACAATGAGAAAACCACCAAACCAAAACGATTTGTGAAGCTCTGTGAATATTGGCTCCACTTCTGTTCATTGAATGACATTTTAGGTAAATTAGTGTAGCCAGATTTAAAAAAGATTTCTTATAATTTAATGTTAGAAAAGTTGTGAACGAAACTTTTAATTTTAAACGTTATTATTCTGGGGCTTTATTGAAAAAAAATAAAACATATAATGATAAAAATTAAAATAAAACTTAAAAAAAAAATCATGATATAGGAATTATTAGAAAATAATCATTTAGAAATAATTCATGCATTTGATTAGTGTGCGCCTCATTCAACGTATAATAGTTTATCATTATTCTGATTGTATAACAGTTTTTATTTGGAATAAAAATCTGATTTTTGATTGAAAATCTTTCTTAATTATTTGAATTGTTTTTTTTTTTTATTTGTATTATTACATTTTTCTTAAAAATATTTAATCATAAATATAAAAAAAATATTTTACTTTTTTGGTAATGTTGATTTTTATTTTATTTTAGTAAAGAAGTGTACATTCCAACGGACTAAACTTGTGAAATGTGCTTCCAAAATTGTTAGGAAAATCTTGGATTATACTTCTTTAATCTAAGAGGAAAATTATGTCTTTAAAATGATACGTATTTGAGTAATTACAAAAAGTATACACATAATTGCCTAATAATTCACAATAAAATAATCAGTATATTTTAAGTTTTTTCTACATTTGAAAATATTATAAAGAAATCTCTATTATACATTTTTTTTTTACAAAATAAGATGCTATCTCGGTAATTTTTTTTTAAATTGTATATTTATTAAGGAATATTCGTATTTTTTTAATTATTTAAGTACGATTTCCCAGAAAATATACAATTTATTGAATTAGCATCTGGCATTTGTTAAAATTCAGTGAAGAAATTTTTTTAATAGAATCTCAACTATATGAATTGAAAAAAAGTGTAACATTTCCTTAAAAGTAACTAAGTAAATTTTCTTTTAAGTTATTTTATTTGAATAGGTAAACTTATTAACAACTTAACTCGAGTGAAATATAAAAAGAGAAAAACAACAAAATACTATGCTCGTGTGCAGTAACAAATGTTGTTGATAATTCTTATCAGCTCGAGTCGAATGCATTTTCAAGATCGACTATATTTGTAATATTTTATTTTAGTTCACTTTATTTCGAAAATAAAATATTCAGAGTTGTAGAAATGTAATAAAAAAAAAACACTTTTCATCAGAAAAGTTGTTTATAATAAATTTTCGATGTCAAATTTTAAAAATCGAATATTTAGAGTAAGAATTTTCATTATATTAATTTTTTTATTGCTTTAAAAATAATTTTTTTATTTATTTTATTAATAATAAAATAAAAAATAACTAAGAGGTATTATTATTCAATGATAAGAGCTGTTTTTAAAATGAAAATTTGATTGAATATTCCATTCTATTGGGAAGGACTGGATACTTTACGAAGAGCGTGGCAATAAGATGACGTATGGGTGGGTAGGTGTTATGCATTTTGAAAAGTTTAAATCTAAATATTTGTTAATTTACTGCAGCAAAAGCAAACTTATTATCGATATATGCTAATATGCTTTCATATATGTGTTAATTCACTGTGTACGGTCTTGCATTTGACTGCACTTATATGCATTTGCCTACTTAAACAATGTGTGCACAAGTTATTTTGATGGATTCGACAAAGTTTGGAAATTATCCTTTCAGAGAGTTTATTATTGAAATTTTCCCAACAATAGATATGCACGAATCCGTCGATATGCTCTCATAGTTTTTGTTATTTGAGAATTACCCTTTTCAGTTTCACGCTAGTTTTAAATCCTTTCAAAAAACTATACGTGAAAACGTTTAAAAAACTCAACCTTTTCACAAATACTTGTACACGTATATACATATATCCATAAAAATATATGAATGAGTAAAACGTTTTTTTATTTTTTTCTATTCACATAATTTATGAAGTGCATTTGCTCTCATGTGCATATAAATCCATATATTCTGAAATAATTGAATGTGTGTGGGAATGTGGCAAAGTCTAGAATGGAAAAGTCCTTAGGGTGTATAGTGGAGAATAATTTCGTAAAAATGAAGCTCATCGCTGATTGCTTGAAATTGGAGAACTGAAATCTATACACGGAAGCCAGTCAAGCTGTAGTAAACTATAAAAAAGCTTATTTTTAAGCTATCAGCAACAGGATGCTGTCAGGGATGTTCGTATTCGAAATGGAAAACAACTAATGCCCTAAATAGGAGCAGTGTGGTCGAGCTGGGAGGTTTACACGAATAATGTTCAATTTCGAAAAGCCAATAAGATATTCTGATAATTTTAAAGTATTTTATTATGAATTATTTACAATTTTATGATCAGAAAGCTTTCCCATAAAGGGGACGTTAGATGTTATGAGTAATTATCGTATTTCTGTTAATAACCGTACTGGCGAAATTTTATTTAAAAAAAATTCTTTTGGAGAAAAGACAATTCAGTAAATCGAATGAATACTATTTGATATGACATGAAAGTGTTTTTTTGTTGTTGATGAAATAATAATTTTGGGATAAAATTCTGATAGTCGTTATATTAGAAGTCCATGCATGGATATCAATGACAGTTGATGAACGGTTGATTACGATTTTTGTAGCAATGTACATGCGCAAACGAGGAAGCTTTTACCTGGTGGGGAATACTGATAGGCAAACCGATATAACTCAACAGCTGATTGTGTTCCCCATCACCCACACTATATGTTCTGTATTCTCAGGGTATCTTTTGATGCTCGGGTTTTCCGGTAATGACCCAAAGAAATTCAGTTTACCGAGTGCCGCGACACCGAACACGAGAGCACCAGAACACAACTCCCGGTTATTATTGGTTCTATTCAGTGCCCAGCTATTTGGACCGTTGCTATTTAAGTTTTTCCGTATGGTGCAATCGAAGGTACTGTGCAACCGTTGTATGATCGAATCTGAATCGGTTAAAAAAAATAAGAAAACATAATTTTAACAACAACTGTGAGTGGATCCGTTTTACGAGCTCAACACTTCTGCTCATTTCTAGTTCGATAGAGTTGAATAGTAGTTGTTGGTCATTTTCCGGATGAAAATTTTGGCCGTTGTTTATCCTCATCCGGATCGTATGGTGGTGAATGAGTGCATTCAAAATGTGCAATATTGTTTTCAATTTAATTGTTAGTTGTTGATGTTGTTTCTGGTTCAATACGATGAATACCAATGAACTAATGAACAAATAGGCAAATCCAGTCTGAAATCGGATTCCATATTAGAAATATTATTGTGGCAATTGAGTCAGTGTGTAAGTGGAATATTCTCCAGTGAAGAAGTGCTTCGAAATAATGTCACTAATTTCGTTATGGAGGAGGCCATATGGTAGCTTGTGGTTGGCAAAAGTGGCTCAAAATACCTTCTGGTTGGCTCTTCTGGTAATATGATTGGGTATGGCAAGTGACTTTTCAGTTTGGCTTCGCAAGTTGACGTTCGGTATTGGATTTGAACCGGATTTTTTTAAGTGCTCTCCAATCGGAACAAATCTAATTCAACTGATACTTAAGCATTTGTTTTTGACGTATTCTCAGTACATATTTTCAATTTCAATTTAAATTCTGAATTCAATCTGTACGAGTACGGATTGCGTATACATTTTTTTTTTTATCAAAAAGAAGAGGAATCATTTATTATTTTCATCTATGATAGGGTGGAATGGGGTTTTTTTTTTGGTTGGATTTGGTAAGGATTATCATTTATTTCTTATAATCGATTTAGAGATATTGATTAAATCTACCAAATAAACAAGATGAAAGGTAAAATAAAAACAAAGGAAAATTTAAACTGTTCAGGTAGAGCAAACCATGAAATAAAATCCAAAATCAAACAGAGAATAAAGCTATTAAGTAGAAGACATAAAAACGTACTCTTTTACGATTGTTCATAATAATTTCCCGAAATTTTCATACTTTTAGTATTCATTAAGCATTCAGATTCGACTAGAATGGTTTTATTTTAATATTTAAGTACATTTTATTTCCTCCTATTTTGGTTTAAAGCGAAAAGTACTTACTGGTCAGTGTGTTTTACTGTTGTTGCCTTTATTTTTATCATCATTCAATATCATTTCTGTACCTTAAGTCGTATTTATTTTTGAATATAGGAGAACATAAAAAAAATATTGTATAAATAAAAAAAAATAATTTAAAATAAAAAAACTATATACAACATATAGAAAAATCATAAATTTAATGTCTTAATAATAATTTTTATGATTTTCATTTGATTTTTTCCCTGTTATACAATATTGTTTGGTTCGGTTATTCATATTTTTTATATTTAAAATTTTAAATACTACTTAAAGAATACTTTTGTGTTATCTTAAGTGTACTTTAGGGAAGCCATAAGAATTTTTCAAAGAAAAACCAACAAATTTTTACACATTAAATTTATTATCAATACATTCTTATCGTAAGTAGGATTATATCGAACAATATTAAAAAATTCGAATTTATGAAAAGTTTTAGTTATTTTCTTAGATCTCAAAATTTTGGAAATTATATTTGATTTTTCCTCTTAATCGGTATCCAATACTACTTTATGAAGATAAATTTCCGAAAGTTTTGCTTTTAGAATTTTTTGAACTTCTATTAGAATGGAAACTTTTCCAAATTGTCCTTGCCCATAAATATCAGTAACAGTAGGTATAAGTGTTATGGAGAAAAACGGTTTTTGGATGAATCGCGATGGTGCAGAAGGTCATGAATATACACTCATTTTGACATATTAGCTCATATTATTTAATAATCGGTGGATTGTTATCGGATACGGTTCTGAAATGGATATTATTGATAAAGCCGAATTGGTGAAAATCAACAGCATTAAATGTCAATTGTGCTAAAAATAAATGCAACCAAACAAGCTGAAATGATATAAAATTTTCCCTTGAAAATTAATATCATTCGAGTTAGATTGAAACGAAATTAAAATGTGTAATTATTCACAGAAAAAAAAAGAATGTATTGTATTTTGTAGAAGTAATTAATTAATAGGCTGCTCATTTAACATATTAAATTTATGATTATTTTGTAAATTTTTAGACCTTATATAGTGTCAGTAAAAAAACTTTTCGAAAATAAAATCAAGAAAATTTCTACTCCGATCCAGTATAGAAAAACAAATCTCGCAAATTTAAAATCCTAAACAAAATTGTGAACCTCTTGAATTTTATGCTACATTGATACAGAAACGCCAACATAAATTATCTTTTTAACCTTTTTTTTCTTTGACAGTGAACTTTACAGGTTCATATGTCTTAAAAATATGGTATTACCTCCAAATTATGCGAACATTTAAGCATACACGTATGACATCAAAGATACTTTCTGCAAAACAAAACACTTATTTATCTTAACCGAATTTTAAAATTAAGAACTGATTAAAATTAATTGGTATTTTATATTTTTAATATTATACAATATATATCTATAAGTTACTAAAATATTAAATAACACAAATAATTGGTTAAAGAGCAGTCCTTTTGCTCTTTTAAGTATAGTATATGCTTAGAGATTAGGTGATAATGAATTTTTCATTAAAAGCTATCATTATATTAAGATTGTTTTTATTTAATTTTTTTATTAATTTCAAAAATTTCATCTTCATTTTAATAGATTTTTTTAAAAATTTTTTGTTGAGTAAAAAAATTGTTAAAAACTTTTTTAAATTATTATTCGCCTTGTAATTGTGTACGTCTTTTTTTTGCCAATTGCAAGTTGATTCTTAAAACCAAATAAATTCTTATAATTAATAATTATATCAATTAAATTGAAAAATATATAATTAATTTCTTATATTATTTGTTTAAATTCTAAAATAAATAATAATTTAATAATTAATTAATTTTTCTTTAATCTTATTAACTTTAAACAGTTTTCTTATTTTCAACAACAAAAAAAATCGTTTCAATTATGAATTTTTATTAGAATTTTTTATATTTAATTATAAATATATTATGACAAGCAAATTTATATCACAAATTAATTTACAATATTGTAAAGGTATAGAGTGGAAGTAAACGCCAATAAGAGTGGAAGTAATCGCCAATCGGCATTTCTCTTCCTATCGATAGTAAAAAGATTCTAATAAATATCGATGAGGGTTTTTTTTCAGGGGAAAAGGGGGTGGGAATACTAGAAAAAAGTTTTCTTACGAGTAGATTATGATAAATAGACAAATGGAAATTAAATTAGATCAAACAAATTCTAAACAAAGGGACTATAAAGATCGCGAACAAAAAAAAGTTTTGCAGAATATTTTGGATTGTAAGGACTGAATGATTAGTCCAAAAGGGTTTTATGATTACGATTTATATTAAAAGTTTACTATTTATTGTAAATTTTGAACTTTTGTCGAGTATTCTTGTTGTCACTAAGGTCTGTTAGTTTTAAGCCTTTTTAGTCTAATTAATCTGTTGTCTAGGTTTAGATGAATTTTGGTAAAGAGTAAAAGTAGTGTGAGCACTTTTCTTGTCATTTAGCTTCACTCTGTATCTTATAATTGTAGATATGGATTTATAAACTATTAAATACTAATTCAAGATCTTTAAAGATAGTAACTATCTTATAATTTGCATAAGTGGTAATAGTAGTTAAAACATTTTAATGGCCTATGATGGGCTCTGGTGTGTTCTAGAAGATTCTAGAAAAGCGATTTTAATAGAATTCTACAGTTTTCTAGACTGAACAGTGATTGAGGAATGACTGGTTAGAATGACTGGTTAAAGTCTGGAAGTATTAGAGTGAATGACGAAATAAAGTAGAGGAGTTTTAGTCTGATCAGTGATTCGTGAACTACTGGTTAAAGAAAAGACTTTAAAGAGTAAACGACCAATAAAGTCGAAAGGTGTAGACGAGAATCGTTATTTGATTAAGTTAGATCGGAGAAATTCAGTGTGAAGTGCAAAAACAGAGAAAGATTCAACTAGGATTCGACCGTTCTCAGCAAACAAACACTTCTGAACTAATTGTGTAATATAACTTGGTCAAATAATGAACATCCTAAATAAACAAAAATAGTCTTTTACTCTATCCATTAAATTTATGTAAGATCGTAACAATATTCTATAAAATGGGACCAAATATACTCGCTTGTGAGACTGCGGATGGAAAAAGACTTATTTCTGAGAATTGCTATTTTGGAAGAAATATGAATTAGTGATAAGATAGTAGGTGGAAGGAAGAAAGCTCTTGAGTTTCCAGATAAGCCCAGAATACCACACCATGATGAAAAGCTTGGGAAATATCCTTTGTAATATTATCACAATGCAATTTTATTGCTGGATTGTGAAATGTTCAGTTGAAAAGCCAAATTGGCGATCAGGAATAATTTGTTCATTATTTGAAAATGAATAAAGTCATTTGAAAGAAGATTTTAGCAATATTTTCCAAGGATTCATACAAGGCTAATAGATCTATAGGAACAAGGGGGAATTTCCTTTTCATAGCTGAAAATGTCCAGAATAAGGAAAATAGGTTCTGCGCAGACTAAAGTTTTTTTTATTGAAAAATTCCTTCAGGAACTGTTACTCTTACTCTCAATCCCGTGAACTAGACTCAAAGATTGTGGATATGGGATATTATTAATTATAAACAGTAACGTCGGAATTTGTGTAAGTAATAAGTAAGGCCGTATCATTTGCGTAAGTAGTAATGATAGCCTTTGAATAAAATGGGATCAATGAAACTGCCGTGTGGAACTCCAGATAAAAAAAAAGCTCCTATTTCTGGGAATAACGTATTTATTGCTACTTGGAAATAGGCCTGAGAAAGGAGCTTTTTGAGTATTCAAATTTGTTAAGTTTACATAATCAAAACAGAGGATTGATAAACATTGCCCAAAAAGGGCCATCAGCAAAGCTTTATAAAATATGCTTGCAAAAGTTAATTAAATGGCTGATGGTAGTATCTAACAGAATAATCTTAAAGATCTTACCCATATAGTCTTGTAAAAGCACTGTACGAGAAGGACATTCAAAATTCTCACAGCATAACAGAAGGAACATTCGATTAGGAATTTATCCTATTTTTTAAACCTGAACAGACACACAACAAAATAGAAAATATTAAATTAAATATATTTACCAGGTGTATAAGTTTAAATCCGCTGTTTGGTTATAGATGGCGTGAGTGAGCGTACTTAGCTACCATAAGCACACCATACTTTTTTTTATGAGTTTGATATCTGTCAATATTAATCAGTGCACATTGTCAGCAATTTCGTACAACAACATACATTTTTCCTTTGGTAATCATATCTAGTTTTGTGCCAGAAAAAGAGAATATGCGGACTGCTCTGCTTTTCTGCTTCAATTTGAAGAAATCGGCAGCCGAATCGCATCGAATACTTATGGAGGCCTATGGTGACAATGCTTTATCGGAAACAACGTGCCGAGATGGTTTCGTCGGTTCAAAGACGGCAATTTTGACTTGTGGGACAAGAAGCGTGAAAATCGGACTAGGAAGGTTGAGGACCATCAATTGCAGGGTCTTTTGGACGAAGACGATACCCAATCGCAAAAAATGCTCGCCGAGCAATCGGATGTTACTTAACCAGCCATTTCCATGCATATGGTGCCATGGGGAAGATTGAAAAGATCAGAAAATGGGTGCCGCATGAATTGAACGATAGGCAAATGGAGCGACGCCAAAACACATGCAAAATCTTGCTCGCCAGACAAAAAAGAAAGTCGTTTCTGCATCGAATTGTGACAGGCGATGAAAAATGGATATATTTCGAGAATCCTAAATGCAAGAAATCGTGGATTGATCCCGGACAACCATCAACATCTTCCCCAAGACCAAATCGCTTCGGACGGAAGACGATGCTGTGCGTTTGGTGGGATCAGCAGGGTATCGTCTACTATGAAACCTGGTGAAACTGTCAATGCCCACCGCTACCACCAACAACTGATCAAATTGCACCGTGCTCTACATGAAAAAATTATCAACAAAGACATGACAAGCTGATTTTGCTCCACGACAACGCACCATCGCACACGTCAAAAATGGTGCAAAACTACTTGGAGACACTCAACTGGAAGGTGCTACCCTATCCCTCTTATTCACCAGAACTGGCCCCTTCCGACTACCACCTGTTTTTGTCGATGGGTCACGCGCTCGCTGAGCAGCATTTCGATTCTTACGAAGACGTTCGAAAATGGCTTGATGAGTGATATGCCTTGAAAGAGAAGGAATTTTTTTGGCGTGGTATCGATAGATGGGAAAAATGTGTAGCTAGCGAGGGCAAATACTTTGAATAAATTTGTTTTTGCTTTCTATGAAAAAAAACATGTTGTTTTGACTAAAAACAGCGAATTTAAGCTTATACACATGGTAAAGATGAGTTTTTTAATTAAAAAGAAAAATTTAAGTTTAATAGTAAATAATGAATGGCAAGAGGTGATAATAGTTAAAAAAATTGATACTGAAATTTAAAAACAGAAATTTTCATTATTTTCAAGCTTGCAAGCATCATTTTAGTAACGGCTGCATTTTTTACTATAAAAATGCAGATTTTGACCGGAAGTAGTTTTTATTAGATGATGCCATCTTCCAGAAGAAAGGATTCCCATTTACACTACTCGTACTTTGACAATATTTTTTTATGTTTGTCAGAACTTTGTTTTTTCTACCAAATTGTTCAGTAAGTGTATTTATCCGTTTTTTCCTATCGTAAAAAGTGAGTTAAATCTTTTAATTTAATTCTATTAAAATTTCTATACAAATCTCTTTTAATCGTGGAAACTCTATAGTTGGGCTTTAAAGCAACTTGATAGCTTTTCATAATATGAGTAGAATGTTTTCTTTCCCTTCTTGTCGCTTTATTTTTTTTTTAAACTAGAAAATATATCAAATATTGTAGGTGTATGTGTGTATGTGAATTTATTCAATTTTATAGGAAAAAAATTAACGAAAAATAGAATGGTACATATTCGAGAGATAGTGTGTGTGTGTGTGTGTATGACAAGATTGGATAAATCGGGAAATCTCTTTGACTAGAGTAGAGTGGCGAAAGTGCTGTATTTAAATTTGACGAGTACTATCTGCTAATTAAGTGCAAATTAATTGGTTCTCTAGTCGACATTTTATCCAAGAATGATTTGAAAGAAAATACGCTGCCATTTTAATCCAACTCCTTTATATCGTCTAACTTTGTTCAGTTTTTTTTTATTCCATCTCTCCCCCTAGTATGGTTGTATTCGTACTCAACTTTAGGCTTCTTTAAGAAATGATTTCGTAGACGGTGAAAAACTAATTGAAAAAAAGAAAAATGGCAAAGAATTTCTTATCTTATAATTTTCCATTTTGATAGCTCTTTACGATAGGATTTATTTCGTTTTTTTTTATTGCTATTCATTAATTTATTTCCTTTTTTTCTTCCATATTTATCATTAGACAAATATACATTTTATATGTGTACTCTTATAAATGCATACGGTCCTTTTTGCAGAGAAATACTTTTGAAATGTTCCACATTTTAGCGTATTCTTATTAATAATTAATTTGAAAAAAAAACGCAATAGGACAGAATAAATTGAATTATTTAAAATGGCTACAATTCTCTTTTCAGATTTTTTTTAACTTTTTTTTTTAAGATAAAATTTTTTGTCATTTAATAAATCAGAAAAATATTTCGCGAAAATTTGTTGCTTTTCTTATTGTATTCTGTAAAAGAAGGTCCTTCTGGAAGTTGTGCAAAAAATATTCCTCTAAATCTCTTCATTTTTATTGATATTCTTAAAAGTGATTTTATTCTTAAAATATTTATTGTGCATAAATTTTTTTGTAAATGATTATATTTTCAAGAGTCATTTTAGTCTAGATTGTGATAAATCTTCGTAAAAGATTGAAGTATTTCCAGAATAGTAATTAAGATAATTTGATTTTTTACAATATATTATTTTACAATCTTATCCCTACTAGAGCTCAATACAAGTTGTCCCTGCGTCTGTTAAGTTTTCAATCCACTCCCAGAAGTGGCTTACTTCAAGATCTTCAAAATACTTATTTACAGAATTTATGGTCCATTTATATGGAAAGATTTAAAGAGAAATTATCCAAAAGCTCTTCATCGAGCTTTTGGATAATTTCTCTTTATTGAAATGTCATTAATTAGGAAAATTCCTCTTATATCATGTACATCTGATGCCATTACCTGTTTAGTGAATGTAATGGTACTTCGACTTCCTTGGAGCCAATCCACTAGTTTTGACTGCTTTTTCATATCTAGGGTATAGCGGTGATTTCATATTTCATCCATGATAATGAAATATCTTTTAAAATCCGTTGGTCTTTGTTTAAAAATTTAAAATACCAGCGGTTTTTGTTCTACGTTTAGCTAATGTGATACCCATTCTCCGAAGAGCTTTTCCAGATCCAACTCTTTGTGTAAGATATAAAACACATTGCCATATGAGATGCTTATAGTCGTTTTTGGTTCCTGAACATGGTTTAGCCTTCAGCATCAAATTTTAGAAACCAAAAAACCTAAGTGTAAAAATGATAGTGATATATCTCCGCATACATTATATAAATTTAATTTTATATCCTTGATAGGTTTTTTCTTCCAAATTCCAAATAAAAAGACTTAATAACTGTTTTCATTTAAATTTTTCCATTTTTAAATTTTCGAATAATGCGATTGATGTTAATAAATGTCAAAATTAAATTACATCGTTAATCAATTTGACGTTTACAGGTACCAACATAATAGACTAAAAATTTTATTGAAAAATTTTGCCACTAAGTGGTGATTTCCGAAAAGTTTTCAATCGATTCTTGTACATAGAAATTTCTATCGTAAAATCACAAATAATCACAAATTGGAATTTTTTTGTTGTTGTTGAGGTATCAACATCTCATAGTAGACAATACCCTGCTGATCGCACCAAACGCACAGCATCGTTTTCCGTCCGATGCGATTTGGTCTTGAGGAAGATGTTGATGGTTGTTCGGGATCAACCCACGATTTCTTACATTTAGGATTCTCGAAATATATCCACTTTTCATCGCCTGGTACAATCCGATGCAGGAACGACTTTCTTTTTTGTCTGGCGAGCAAGATTTCGCATGTGTTTTGGCGTGGCTCCATCTGCGTATCGTTCAATTCATGCGGCACCCATTTTCCGATCTTTTCAATCTTCCCCATGGCACGCATATGTATGGAAATGGCTGGTTGAGTAACACCCAATTGCTCGGCGAGCATTTTTTTGCGATTGGGTATCGTCTTCGTCCAAAAGAGCCTGCAATTGATGGTCCTTAACCTTCCTAGGCCGATTTTCACGCTTTTTGTCCCACAAGTCAAAATTGCCGTCTTTGAACCGACGAAACCAATCTCGGCACGTTGTTTCCGATAAACCACTCTCACCATAGGCCTCCATAATCATTCGATGCGACTCGGCAGCCGATTTCTTCAAATTGAAATAGAAAAGCAGAGCATTCCGCATATTCTCTTTTACTGGCACAAAACTAGATATGATTACCAAAGGAAAAATATATATTGCTGTACGAAATTGCTGACAATGTGCCCTGATTAATGTTGACAGATGTCAAACTTATAATAAAAAAAAGTATGGCATGCCCATGGTAGCTTAATACGCTCACTCACGCCATCTACGACCAAACAGCGGATTGAATCTTATACTCCTGGTATTAGAGGTGTACAAACTATTTTAAGTAATTAATGTGAATTTTTGTGAAAAAAGAAAATAAGCGAGAAAAATTCATTTCTTATGAGTGAATAGTAAAGGTGAGGATCTTGTTAGAGGATTGAATAGAATTTTTTATACACATTTTTGTTCAAACTTTACTCATTTAGTTAAATTCTTTTTCTGTATAAGTAATTTATTAATGGCTTATGAAGGTGTTTACAGTTATCAAGGGTATACCTACCTCGATTTACAGTATAATAAACATTTTTTTTTTCAAATTTTAATTTTCAAACTAATCTGATAAAGCATATATTTATATATTGGGTTGGCAACTAAGTGATTGCGAATTTTAAATAAGAAGAAAAATTCAAAATTTTTACTTAAAAATATAACTTTATTCAATTAGGTATTGTCCGTTTTTGTCGATGACCCTTTGCCATCTTTTAGGCAGTGTCATAATTCCGTGTTCGTAAAACTTATTACTTTTGGTAGCGAAAAACTGAATTAAATGTGATTTCACATCATCAGCGTCATTAAAAATTTTACCATTTAAGGAGTTCTGCATGGAACGAAATAAATGGTAATCTGAAGGCACTAGGTTAGGGCTATATGGTGGATATGATAACACATCCCAACTTAATTCCAATAATTTTTGGCGAATGATCAAAGATGTGTGCGGCTTTGTATTGTCATGCTTACGATTTGCCAATTCTGGCCGCTTTTCTTGAACTGCATTGCTCAGTTTGATGAGTTGTTTGTTTGGTTTCTTGGTAAAAGTTCAAAGCCCAGAATTCCTTTATAATCCCACTAAACCGACAGCATAATCTTCTTTTGGTGCATCGCGGCTATTGATATTGTCTGAGGTGGATCATTTCGCATCACCCACGATCGTTTCCGATTAACATTTTGGTCAACTATCTACTTTTCATCGCCAGTTATCAGTCGTTTTCATTTTCTTGCGTTTCAGAAGCGAATCGCAGATGCTAATGCGTTGCGTCAAATGAATTTCCTTAAGCTGATGAGGAATCCATAAATCGAGTTTCTTAACATAGCCAAGCTGTTTTAATTTTTTTTCAATGCATGTATGCCATAGATTGAGCTTCTCTGAAAACTCACGTGTTGTGCTATGACGATCTGAATCGATAATGGCCTTGATATGGATCTCATCAACTTCAACTGGGATCATTGCGCATTTTTTAGTGAAAAATCACCAGAACGAAATTTAGTAAACCAATTTTAGCACTGCCTTTATTTCAAGACTTCATTCCCATATACGGCATATAACTTCTTATGTACCTGCAATGCGTTCTTCCCTTTTCGGAAATAATACAATAAAATATGTCTAAAATGCACGTCTCATCCTTCCATTATTAAATTTGGATGAAAACAAAACTAAATAGCTAAACGATACAATTTTTTACTAAATTAAAAGCGGAAGTCCGAACAACAAGAAAAAAATATAGGTTAGGTGCTTTGAATACGTTGACATAACAAAAGAATGAGCTAATATCATCTATTGACCAAATCACTTAGTTGCCAACCCAATATTATGTGGCATAAAAGCAATAAGGCGGATTATTTTTTGCAGCATTTTTTTCCCTAATTAAAACACCTCTTAAAGAGGCGTTCGTTTCACTCTTTGTACCAGTAATGGAAGGCTTCAGCTCCTCGGCTACACTCTTTTAGATGTTATCAACGGTGCCATAATAACGTCTCTTTAAATGGTTTTATTTTAATTTGGAGAATAAAAATAAAAATAACTAAATTTATTCAGCCTAAAAGAGGGCCGGGATACTACAGGAATTTATTTTTACGACAAAAACATCGTTGATAGAGATGGCCATGTGACAGCGGACCGGACGTCGTCATGGTAGTGCATCGCATTATCTGCAATGCCGGATATGACACGAAAAACCCTTTTTCTGAGCATTTCAAGGATGTTTTCATAAAAACTTGGTTGGCAGTTTATCTTGGCGGCAAAAATATCCCCGATCTGACCTACTTCTTTCAAACTCTCTAGGTCATCCATCTAGCTATCGCGCCAAGTTGAAACTTGCATTGCAGATCTAGGAGAGACTAGTATAGAAGCTATATTGTGGGAAAATCCTTTTTTCTTTTCCGATATATATTAAGAGATAACTCTTATTATCAAATAATTATGAGTGCCTTTTGCGATTTTTTTCCCTTTAAATTAATTATTTACTATCTATTAAATAGAACTCTTTTATTTGGGCTAAATTCTAAGTAATTGTAATAAAAAGTCATCTAAACATAAAAATGTATGATTATGATAGGTAAAATTGTCGGAAAAAATACTTTTTAGCATAAATGATGCAGAAATTTTCCTATTTGAATTTTTTTCCGATATAAAAATTTCCAAAGTTCTTAATTTCAAATAAATTTTTACTTAACTTATCTAATATAAAAAACCAAAAAAAAAAAAAAAAAAAAAACAACTACAAAATAAAAATACAGAATAGCAATTCAAGGGGAGAAAAAAAAATATAGGTAAAAATTGATCTTGCACTCAAAACGAAAATGGAAATGTTTCTCCATTAAACTTGACGGTAACAAGGATAATAATAATAGTAATAGTATACGAGTAATGACGATTGGGACTTGTAAAAATAAATTAGTTTGTTTTATCTACAAAATATGTTCTTTTCTATTTGAGAGGGGATACTAGATATCCACAACGAACTTTTATCTATCTTATATTCTTATTTTCTTATAGACTTTTTTATTTTAGTTTTCTCAAAACAGAACCGATGTTATGTTGCTCGTACGAGTATCTTCGAATCCGAGAAGAAAACCAAACTATAATATTTTACTAGCTATTAATTTACTTAATAGAACATGTCTGTGTATCTTATACGTGACTTCACTTTTCCACAAATGCCAAAATTGTAAGGTACGTTCTTGTTCTCGAGAGTAAATCCTGTAGACGCGAAGTTCGATTTTCCCACAGTTCTCCTTCAACACTGAATACAATGTATGATTTAAGGACTGCTTTCATATACATGCAAGTACTTGTACTATACAATTTCTGTACCTACTTATGCATATGCCGATAATGGAATTCTACTTATTGCGGTATTATTGAATTTTATATATTTGCCAGCAAATATTTTCTACTCAAATAAGTACATGCATCCATACACATAAGAAGTTACACTTTATTTTCTATTCATTTACTTGAAAGAACATACTTCGACAGTTTCCATTGAAAAACTTTCATACAACAAGTAAGAGTATGACTACTTCTATTTGTGTACGAAACTTAACAAGACCAGACAAGACTATCAGCTATTTTGAGATTTTCTTTCTTTTAATTTTTTGTTTTTTTACCGAAAAAAGAAAATTGAAAAACTTACCGAGAACCGGAAATAAATAAATAAATGAGTATGGATCAAAACAAAATCCAGAAAACAAAAAAAAACTCACACAACAAACTGATACAAATTGAAAAAAAAAATCATTTTTAATGAAAATTTCTCATTTGTATAAGTCAAAATTATTATCGTACGTTTTATACGACTATAAATCAGAAGTTTTTAAAATTTTTCGCTCCTTCCCTAGGACACGACTGTGTCATAAGCTCCTTCCCTAGGACACGACTGATTTCTATATACAAAATTTGTGGTAGATCAGTGCGAGTACAATTTGATTCTAGCACCACTTTGACCCCATCCCCCTCGTATTTATCTTGTTTTGAGATATAGAATAAATTGTCAACAGTTTAATTATTTTATTTTATTTTTTTGCTGCCTGTCACGTCTTTAATTTGACTAAAACAACAAATTGATTTTAGATGGTAATCATTATCGACCATTAATATAATATTGTTTCTTTAGTTAAAAATGTAGTAGGAGCGTGTACACATTTGGGATGATGAAGGCAAAACTTACAGACACCACGGATTTGGAGAAGCAGGACATTCGCCTACACTTCAAGGATATGGTGACGTGTACATTAAATGCGATTATCAGCAACCGAAATGTTGCTATGCTCTAATCATTCGATAGGATCCTTGTTATTGCAATGTTTTAATTGATAAGGACAAGGACTAAAATCGTCTATTACATTCACAGATACTAAAGTGTATGTGCACTACTACTACTCGTATATAAATTGGTGTGCTTAAATGTGTTCTTTTCAGTTTCAATTTGACTGGTGGCATATTTTAAGTCAATATTGTTTAAGTTTGGAAAGTTTTTACTGCTATTCAGTAAGAGTTTTTCGAAGTTACCATAATCGTAGAGGAGGGTGGATATGGGGGTCGGTAGTAGTTTAGAGGTACGCTTAGTCCTGTCATAGTGTGGTGCTGTTTCTAACTAAGGTAGTATCGTTAATATTATAAACTGTAGCTGATAATATGCAAAGTTATTTGATGCATAGAGTACTGGAAATCCAATTTCCTGCGTTATTGATTCTAATTGGTTGGCTACAGACGATATGAGTGAAATTGTTTAAATAGCTATACACATATATATATTCTTGTGCAAATTATATGCATACTAAAGCTTTTAATACTCATTAATACGAGATGTCATAAACTCTTTTGATGACTAAATTCGAGTTGCGGAATAACGAAGCAGTATTTTCTCACTATCCTTCGATTCACGTTTGTTATATTATTTTATCATAAATTTCGATTAATCTATAAATCATGAAAGGCCAAAGGCTTTGTGGAATTAAAATGACTGAAGCTATTGAGTGCGTTGTACTGCAAGTCTATGAGCTGCAAGAATATGCAAATATATTTAGATACTCGTAATTTCTCATATAATAAATCTGAATTTCGTCCAATTTCTACCATCGTGCTAATATCTCTGACAATAGACTGGATAGACGTTTTGAAAATTCCAATAACTCTGCAATCATACACAAAATTTGACCGAAACCAATGTCAATATTGCCTTCAGTGAAAATATGTGGTTGAACTTTATGAAAAAAGTCAAATACAAATTTCGAATGGAATTTCTTTGATTGTATACTATTTATCTATACTTTCTCCTTCTATCCTTAAGGATATATTTTATATATTGCAGTTCTTTATATGTAGATAATAAATTGATTTCCTTCTTTCCAATTCGAATGACTAGTATCATCTTAAAATATCATTTTTCCATTGAAAGAAAAATTCCGATTATACCTTCAGCTTTATTTGTTCATTTCCAATAATCCCATAGAAATCAATTAAGAAAACGAATAAAGTTGGTAGTGGTCAGTTTTTATTCAACGCAATGGCATTTTTATTAATAAACTTCTATCTTGCTAGTAGCACTTAATAATGCTTTTCATTTTTCTAATATTGTGCACACGTGCATCAATAGTCATTTCCAATAATAATAAAAATGGACTTCTCTACGATATATGAATCGAAAATATTTTATCTCCAGTTATTCTCATAATACTATTCAACTAGAAAATATTTTTTTTTTTGAATCTTTATTAGTGATACAGAATCTATAATATTTTTATTATGGTCAGTTGAAAACTTTTATTAGTTCTGCTTTAAAGTTGTACATTTTATTAGAAAAATCTTTAAACTATAAAAATGATAGCTTTATCTTGATAATAATTTTATTTTTACTATCAAATAGAAGGAATGGAGGTTATTTTTATCAGAATCATCACGATGCATTTGAGTAAATTTAAAGATCAATTTGAATAGCAAAAAGTTTGAGTGGCTAAATTAGATAAATTTGAGAATCCAGGTTGCTATTCACACAAATTTACGAGTATATGAAAATACTAGATTGACTTTGGATAACTCTAAGGGTCAAGATTTATATTGACCTTAACTTTTTCATAAAAAAAAATACTTTGTTGTATAGTGAATACTTTATTTGAAGGTCATGAGTCGATATAGACTGACATTCAGATAAAAATAAATATTTACACATATGTAAAATTATTCTGTGGCCTAATTTAAAAGTATTCGGTTGTTTTTGATTTTATGTTTAAAATACGAAATAAAACAAAACTAAATGGTATTGTTAAACTTAGATTATACCGTTCGTGCAATGTAATATATGCGTAAGCAAGTACAATATTTCCTCGTGCTGATTCGCTGCAAATAAAATTCGTGCATTGCACGAGCAGTGTACGAGTATTGATAGTGTAATTGCTTGAATGAATATCTGAAAGAATAATTAATTACGATGTACGGGTAATTTACTTGTAAACTAAATATTTACATATTTTCTTAGAGAATTCTCTAGTTGGTCGCTGTTGCTCTTATTTTTATTTACTTTCTTTTTCACATTCATTTATTTATTTTGATTAATTAAATTCGTTTATTTATTTTATCGTAGTAAACATTTTTCATATTAATTTCTATATTAATATGGCCTATTTTAAATCTATATTATTTACTTTGTATTTATAATTTTAATTTTTAAAATCGATATTTTTCATTTTATTTTTATCAACTATAGTAAATTTTACATCAATTTATTTATTATAAATATTAAATAATTTGATACTTGCAATAATATACATTAACGTATTACTAGTTTTATCCCCTTCTTTATATATTTGCATCAGGTAACCTTCAATTTGCAAAATTAAATATAAAAAATTAATAAAGTCATAAATTAAATTAAATTTATCATATATAAAATAAATACTATCAAATGTCAAAATAAACAACGTCTTCGAGGAAAAATTGTTCAATTGCACGATCAGTGTAATGCACTGGCGTGCTGTTCGTAGAAATGAAAGATTTCACAGCGAACCCTTTCTAAGAGAAAATCGTGCATTGCACGAACGCTGTACTCTAAGTTTCATTCTTATACAATTGCTCTTAAGTATACATAGCGCCCTTTCGGTTTGTTTTTAACAATTGAAAAATTATCAATTATAAAGTAGTACATTATATATCATGGTATCATTAATAATAGAATAACGCATTTTAACTATCCAAATTTACTACGAAAACGGGCGTTCTGGAAAAATGACATTTCGCAAAATTTGTGATCATTTTGAATCATCGAAAGCTACGTTAACAAACAAAATTGTGAATCTGGGGTGCGCAGAACCCTTTGGTGATTTACGAAAATGCTATGTAGTTTAAAAAAGTTACTGTTTATTGTGGTTTATAGGCTGGTGAAATCATAAATAAGCCATTACAGTGACTTCTAAACGATATAGCGACATGTTAACGAGCTTTTTATAGTCAAAATTAAATGAATTGGATGTGAATGAGGTTTGGTTTCAACAAGATGACACTACGAGTCATACTACATTTCAAATCATTGATTTATTGCGCACTAAATTCGATGAGAATACAGCGATGCATTTTTTCACTTAGGGTTAATCATCTTAAAACAATTCAATACCTAATAAATAATATTCAATAAAAAATTGAGAGTTTTATGGTAACAAAAAACTATGAATTTGTTGTCGAATGTTATTCTTTAAGTCTTAAATTTAGGTACAAGAACATGAAAAGATAAATGGCGAAACACCCATCAATGTTTCCCCAAAAACTTATTTTATTAATTTAAAAATAATCTCGGTGTTATTACCGATTTAAACGTTGATGAGTGCATAATGGAAGGGTAGAAGTGTACAGTTTTCTTGTTAAAGAATTATGTCTTCACCACAAACGAATGGAACATTTAGATTATAATAAATAACACTGTTTCGGATATAAAATTGCCCATTAATAATTTTTTAAGAATTTTGGATTGTAGGCTTTCAATTCGATGGGAATTGAATATATCCTATTATTAGTTTTGACATATTGTCTTGAGTTCATTTGTACACTGTAGAGAAAAATGGTAGAGTTAGAGAAAAATCTTACTAGAGAAGTGTAAAGACCATGTTGAGCGAGAGTGTAAAGCTCTACGTCGACTCTACGCGAGAGTTTTTAGGCGAGATTTGTCCGTAGTACGCCTTTCGATAGAGCACGCTACTTCTCGAGATTGTCTCTACACTCTATTCAGTATGCTAAATAGAGCGTAGGGATCTACATATTGATAGGAATACAATCTCCACTAGTATCAACCAATTAACGACAATTGCAATAAAATTAATTATTTATAAATGATTTTTAATTAATTTTTTTAATATAATTAAAAATAATGTTTTCACTTATCTTATTTCTATTTCAATTTCAAATGTGAAACACCAATGCTGCCATATAAAAAAATACTGAAACGTGCGTTAGTACTTGAACTATAACTGCAAAATTAAAAGAAGTATTTTTTCGGTGTTAAAACATTTGAAGTTTCGTGCATTTCCATAAGACTGTCAGAGTTTGAAAATTTTGACAGAACCGACTAAATGTAGTTTTTAATTTTAGTCGGAATATGTTTTAAGCTAAAATGTGTGTGTATTACGTTGATGGAATTTGTTGTTTTCCTGTCAAATGTGACATTTTAATTTCAATTTTGTTATATGTGCAGCGGTAGAATTTTCTATTTCATTCAATTTAGTTTGTTTTGCTCAATTTGATTTTCTTCGAGCACTCATATTTATTTATAATATGGATGTACCTTAGATTAAAGAAGAACTGGATAGGCCTCTACACAAAAATTCTGTCGGATTTTTGTTGCAATACACTCGTAGAACGCACACACATGCAATACAACAGAAATGGCGTAAATTATTGGGGGCCAATTTAAAAGTTCAGTATGCGATTGAAGCGGTTCGTTTAAAACCATTTTTCATATGTGATGTCATTTATTCGTAAAGAAGCAGATTTTTTAATATTGCGGGTCTTGTTGTTTGATGGAATTAGTTTTGTAAATATGCAATAAAATACAGTATTTTTTTTAAAAATATTTATTTATTTATTATGTATTTTCATTTTATTTATTTCACTGTATATTATTTATTCTTGGGAATACCGGATGCTGCTGCCACAATCCATTTTTCCCGCAACCATTTATTTTGTGGGAACCTGTAAAGTTAACATATAAATATACGATCGTAACATTTACTTTTACAATAAAGAATTAATAGAAATTCACGTATTTTTTGCACTATTAAAAAAATTCGGTACCTTAAACTTTCTTACACACACCTTATATACACCGGCACTGTACTATTTTATGGTAAACATTGAACTGTCAACATCGAATTTGTTTACATTTATTGACGGACGAACTTTTCACTTTTTCACCACTTTTTCAATTAAATAACTCACTAAAAGGCATTTAGGCACATCACAAATAAAGTATTTCTTATTTTATTTAGCAAAAATAAAGTAGTCAACTTACCGAAAGAAAGAAATTCCCGGTTTCCTCATTTCTTCGTATGAGAAGCATTTATTAACGAAACACTTCATTTTTTGGAATAAAAAATTCGTATTAAGTTTTATTAATAATATAACTATTTATAAAAATACTTATTTTTTCGTAAATACTTCAAAATATATTAAAATTACACTTTAAACTTCACTTTCCTTTCTCACACAATAACAAGTTCACAAATGACAAAGCTATCCCTTTAAGTCTCCTCTTTCATGGAGAATTAAAGTTTTCAAACTCTCCGCAAGTCTACAATACTGAGGCGCTTTATATTTGAATGATATTTACGAAATGAATAAAAACCTAAAATAGAATTCGATTTCATATCAAAAGTTTGTACAAAAAATAAAAATTGCCAATTGTTGTGTTTAAATTGTATTTTTGTTTCCAATAACTGAATTAAAATGAATATAAATTATGGTTTTGCGATTCAATAAATTTGTATTACGATAACTAGATGGCAGTGGGTGTCATGTCTACATAAAAAAATCTAAGCAAAGCTATGCCAAGCGGCGAGAAATGGAAACAACGGGATAGCAAAACCAGGAATTCCGACACAAAATTGCGTATACATATACGGTCAGGGCCTATCCAGGTATTCTTTAATCTAAGGGATGTACCGAAAGGAAATGTCAAGGCAAATGTTATTGCGCGGTCTACCATATATGTGTATCTCTACTCGTGAGTAATTACTCTATGTAGAAAAATTTGATTGTAGAGACGTACGCAATGTAAGAGAATATTTATGTTTTGGTATCGATCTACCTCTTTTACTCTACACTGTATGCGGAAGTTAAAAGTCGATGTAATTATCTGTATCGTCCGTTAAGTTCATTATTTTCCTGTAAGGATTCTAGGTTAACATTCTATCGATTATAGGTCCTACGTAATGCACACCCATTCTTTGTAGAAAATTACTACCATTTAGGACTACATCAGAAATCTAGTCTCGGCAAACGACAAAAGTAACACGAGCACATTTTTGATCATTCACACTAACTTTTCACTTTTTGAACCTGACTCTTTCAAAGAGACTGTCAAGTATTGGCGGCCGTGGATTTTTATTCTCAATAAGGATGGATGCAAATATGTCATATATATATTGTGATTAGGATATTGTTGTGATAAGGAATATCAAGGGTATAAAGGATTGGAGTTAGGATGCTAACGTATGAGTTAATCTTCACGTTTTAGTAGACTTTTTTTCTGAGTTTTAGAATAAAACACAATCGAATCTGTTTTTTTTCTTACAAAAAAAAATTGTACTTTGCTAAGCACTTCAAATTGTTCAAAATTGTACTTCCCATGTACTTGCCCAACGCTGAATCCCTTCCTCAATCCAACCACGTGGTCATGCCGGTTCATTCGTGTTCTTTTTGTCTTCCTTTATGGTTATGGTCGGTTTCGCCAGCAATTCGACAAAGCGTCACGGAATAATGGAATTTTCTGAAGGTTTCTCAGTTTTCGGCAACTTAACAAATAAAACAACCCTTTCTCAACGATACCTAAACAGAAACTCAACAACAAAAATACAATTTTATATACAATAATATGACATTACCTAAAATCACTAAAAAAAGAAGAAGAAAATCCCAATTAGGGATTTCTGAAAATTTTTAATTGCAACCAAAGAAAGTGGAAACTTGCCATACAAATTATGTTAAAGATATATTTTCCAATATGAGGTTGTTATTATTTTTTTAGACAAATGGGAAAAATACACTGCAATGATTTAAAACAATATTTAGAACAACGAGTTTGTATGGGTAAATACTTATGAGGTGTGATAGGTTTAGTAATGAGACTGGTATCACTTCACATACCAGGTGTATAAGCTTAAATCTGTTTGGTCATAGATGGCGTGAGTGAGCGTATTAAGCTACCATGGGAACGCCATACTTTTTTTATGAGTTTGACATCTGTCAACATTAATCAGTGCACATTGTCAGCAATTTCATACAACAACATGCATTTTTCCTTTGGTAATCATATCTAGTTTTGTGCCAGAAAAACAGCATATGCGGGAAGCTCCGTTTTTCTGCTTCAATTTGAAGAAATCGGCTGCCGAATCGTATCGAATGCTTATGGAGGCCTATGATGAGAGTGCTTTATCGAAAAAAACGTGCCGAGATTGGTTTTGTTAGTTCAACGACGCCAATTTTGACTTGTGGGACAAGAAGCGTGAAAATCGGCATAGGAAGGTTGAGGACCATCAATGGACGAAGACGATACCCAATCGCAAAAATGCTCGCGGAGCAATTGGGTGTTACTCAATCAGCTATTTCCATATATCTACGTGTCATGGGGAACATTGAAAAGGTCGGAAAATAGGGGCCGCATGAATTGAACGATAGGCAGATGGAGCGACGCCAAAACGCATGCAAAATCTTGCTCGCCAGACAAGGAACAAAGTCGTTCCTGCATCGGATTGTAACAGCCGATGAAAAGTGGATATATTTCGAGAATCCTAAACGCAAGAAATCGTGGATTGATCCCGGACAACCATCAACATCTTCCCAAAGACCAAATCGCTTCGGACGGAAGACGATGCTGTGCGTTTGGTGGGATCAGCAGGGTATCGTCTACTATGAAACCTGATGAAACTGTCAATGCCCACCGCTACCACCAACAACTGATCAAATTGCACCATGCTCTGCGTGAAAAAAGGACGGATTATCAACAAAGACATTGCTAGCTGATTTTCCTCCACGACAACACACCATCACACACTTCAAAAATGGTCCGAAACTACTTGGAGACACTCAACTGGGAGGTGCTACCCTTTTGGCGTGGTATCCACAAATTGCCCAAGAGATGGGAAAAATGTGTAGCTAGTGAAGGCAAGTACTCGTACTTTGAGTGAATTTGTTTTTGCTTTCTATGTAAAAACATGTGTTTTTTTGACTAAAAAACAGCGGATTTAATCTTATACACCTGGTAGCATTGCACTCAGGGCCTGCTAAACGTTCAGCAGAAGTTCCAACCTTGTCTGCTAATTATCCTACCGCATAGAGTTTGATAAGTGAAATTGTGTCTTTGTAGTACGTTACGAAAAATCGGAAAAGTGAAATTTGGTGAATGCGCGACTATGTGCTACGATAAAGTCCCTATGAAGAACAATTCTTATCATGAGTACACGTTTTTCAATGACATCAAGCATTTTGGGAGACTCTCAGAAGCGGTGGAAGACAAAACTTACTCAGAAAGGGCTTTAATCGTTGACTGTGACTTTAGAAACAACTGTCAATCAAATCCTTGACAGGATCCGAAAAAGAATTGTCCGCGTCAGGTTGGACATTGTAGATATTTAGACATTTTGGATCACATGACCATCTCGATCAAAAGTTTTTTGTTGGAAAAGGGATTTTCCCCAACACGTCTATTTATTTGATATTGGGTTGGTTTCCCACAATTAAAACACATTAAAAAATTACATCTAAATAGTGTAACCTAGCAGATGAAGACGATTTCAATTAAAGCGTTCAAGCACTACGAAGAGTAGAAACTATGCCTCAGGTGATCTACAGATACCCATGGAAATAACCTTTAAATATATAATATTGATGCATAAAAATAAAAGAAATTGTTTGCAAAAGAAAAAATAAGTCTCATTAGTTTTTAACCGCACCTCTTATATGACCAAAATCTGAAATTCGACATATAATAAAAAATTCAACAAAAAAAAACCAGTCTGATAATTATTCAATTACTAATAATAAAAGTTTCCATCAATAAGTAAAATTAGAAAAAAATTCCTTAGTAAGAAAATTAATTCCGAAACGCAGAGCTGGGAGCCTTTCTAAATTGATTGACTCTTTTTCGCTATGGCTACTATGAACGTGTTTCTGCTCATTTTTCCAATCGCTTTGATTGATTGTGTACAATTGTTATAAGAAATATTGAAGTTTTCCCATTTTTCTTGGTTTGGTTAGTATTTTTTGCAAATAAAAAAAAACAAAAAACAAAATTGATCCCATCGTATTGACGAACATATACTTTAATCTACACCTTATAGTTCTTCTTGCGTCGTTGACTGATGCCACCACCCGTCCTTGTTCTATAGGAGCGATAATCCTGAACAAAGGAACCTGCCTAATTCAGATAGAAATCGACTTCTTTGAATTCTTATCGACCGTCATCTCAGAAATCACATGCGACTATATACTAATAGTAGACACTAGTATCCTTCGTGGGATCCTTCTGGTTTATATTTGGTTGTTGTTGTTTTTTGTTAAACGATTATATCAGTTTGCTTAGTCTATTACCCGTTTTTGTATTCTCTTACCATCCTTTTTGGTCTTACCTTATTCACATCTTGTTTTGGTGTTGTTATATTGTATATATATTATTTTTTCCTTCTAATGCATATTAAAATATTATTACGGAAAAGCTTCCTTCATTTTTGATGGGATCAATGCCAGACAACCAGCCCTCAGTCAACCAGCCACTTAGTCAGTTAGTCAGTCAGTCGCCAACCGGCCCATATTTCTATGTCGTTACCGTAAATGTTTATGTTTTTACTTAGACTATTGTGATTTAGCAGAAAATAACAGCCCCTAAATGGATAAGGTATTAGTAACATATCCTTTGGATTTATTTAAATTACTTTTGGGTATGTTCCGTGAAGCTAAATGTTCGAAATTGTTTTCTTGGGTCTAGTATGAGTTTTTAAAAGCCAGTTAAAATTTTATACCAGCTCCTGCTTGTGCGACAGAATTTGAATATATATGAAAATGTTTACACTATAGTCGAAAATAAATATAATAAAAATTGTATTTGAATACAGTGGGATAAGAGTGGATATAATCGAGGAGAAAAAAAAATACCAAAAATAATGTAAAATAATTTAATTTAGGATATGAGGTGGAAATTTTTTTTTTTCAAAAATAACTGAATAACAGATGTGTGCATATATTTACAAGATTTAGAGTAATTTTATTTTGTTATTTCTTTAATAATTTTATAAGAAATTTGAAAAATTACAGAATATTTGAATTTATAAAGATGAGTGTGAGTAGAAGCAGCAATACACGTACGAGTACAAAACACATATAACGATCGATATAAATGTGAGAAATTGGTTTTTTTTTTGGTGTTTTTGAGAAAAAAAATCATCTCGAAAGAAGTGCGTTCGACTACAAGGAATATGATATCGTTAAGATTTTTCTTAATTTCGTTTAGAAATTTCAATGTGAATTATTGTTATGAGTGCCGATAAATCAAGAAAAAGAAATCCAAAAAGCCAATTTGTGAGACGCGAATAATAAATAATGTGGAACGGTGGGGACGGAAGTTGTAATATAAAACGTTGCAAAAGTGTTAACCTGCGGTTGAGGTGTTACCGTCGTCACTGCCATACCGTGTCGTTGTTAGTGGTGAGTGAATTTGACGCAGAACAGATTCGTTTTGTTCGTCGATGAGGTAGATGGTGGCAATTTCCACATACCATTAGGGATTTGAATCGGCGACAATAAAGGCTGACTAAAAGTATGGATGAAGATGAAACGGACGGTTTGTTTAATGTGTCCACCATAATTCTATATACGACTGCTGCCCAAAATCGTAACATCGGATTGGATACAGACTGGCGAAGATTCAATGTCCGTACGAATGCTGTCGACACCGATGGACTGCAAACTGCTCCAACTGACCACTACGGTAATATGACGACTAGTTCGTCTCTAAATATTTAATTAAATTAAATTCGAGTGCAGTTGAAACAATTGAATTCGTACCACTTTCACAATAGAACAATACAGCAAAGCATCGAACAATTACTGGGCTTTACTGGCGTTGGTTCTGGTTTTTGGAACGGCTGCCGGTAACATCCTGGTTTGTCTTGCCATCGTATGGGAACGAAGGCTGCAGAACGTTACCAATTATTTTCTCATGTCGCTGGCTATGACCGATTTAATGGTGGCTATTCTTGTCATGCCACTGGGAATTCTTACACTTGTACGAGGTGAGTATTATTACACCTTCATTTATGTACTTGTTGTATTAGATTGTACTTAACTCTACCAGTATGTACTCGTTTATATGAACAATATTCACTTGGGATAGTTGCATTATTATTTTCTAAATTTTCTATTTTTATTCTAAGGTTCGTGCGGGTTTTTTTTTCATTTGTAAAGTTCAACCATGCAGTAAAGAACCAACAGCAGCAATTTATCTGAATAACATTCTTCAGGCTTTGATATTTAATTAAAAATTTAATAAACTACTACCTATCATTATCGTTATTGTATGTTGAGGCACGCAAATTCATTTTGTATACTTTTACTATGACTGAAAGAATTCTATACACAGTATTACTACAATATAATACAAAATCTTTGCGTTATATTATACAATATATATGAACGATTTTAAGTTCGGTCAGTCCATTCTAATAAAACGAAGGATGAGGTAGAAAAAATCATATTATTTACTACGAACACAATTTGCCACCATCTTTTCTGTAAGTAGGCTAGCCTATGTAAGTGTACAATGTAATTTTGCACAAGTGACCATAGTGCCATTACAACCACCATTATCATTGGTATCAGAGATGAGCAACGACATTGCCACTGTTTGCATGTTCCCCCCTTTGCCACCGATACCCTCAACTGTCAACATATTAACATTAGCTTTAGTTTTGTGAAATGGTCACACTAGCATTGTCCTTAACCATCATTACTGGCCATTATGGAGGGTCCTTTAATATTAGAGCGACACATTCAATGGTCGGAAACGAATTGTTCTGTGCACGTTTGTGTAAAACGAATGATAAATTACAACCGTACGTAGGAACTGTTCCTTTTATTGTCCAGAATAAGTCATGTATACTAGCTAAGGCTAAGACAGACATAAATACATCAATACATACACCTTTAGAATAATACGTTATATATGGCCTTATATATGTCTATTTAGATATATAGAGTATATACGAATTTGAGTTGGTCATATTTCGGCTTTATGAAATAATTTTAGGATTGTATATGGAAGTTGCCTAAGCCTCCTCTAATGATGATAGACCACACATTGAATTTTCATGCCTACACGCCTATGATGGAAAAAGGAAAATTTTGTTAAATTTTCTGATTGGACTCGTTCGTTGGACGTAAAATATATGGTATAGTTTGAGGTCATACAAAAATTACAAATGGAGAATTCGCTCCACTTGTAGAATGCGTAAGTACTGATAATAAATGGTTTTGCTTGATTCCCCTTAAAATTTGTACAACAGTATTCCAAAAATAGTATAAATTATAATCAAAATAAGAGCTACAAAATTAAATAAGGAAAAAAAATAGGTTCTTAAAAGAAAAATTTGATAAAATTTCATGTTATTCTCTCTTCAATAAACTGCGAAAAAATGTCACATCACCAATGAAAATAAAAGAACTATTTTCATGTTATAGGTAAAAAATAACACCCGCTTTGATAGGATGTCCTTCAAATTGATTTTATTCAGTTATGATAAACCCGGGTCCATTTGAGATAAACTTATGGTACATCGTCGACCATAGTTGAATAGGGAAAGTAGAAAAACTAACTATTCCGGTTCCTAATGTAGTGTAAAAATGATCTATAAATGTCGATTTTTTCATGTTATCCATAAGTGGAAATACACATTCGTTTATCAGTTTTATTATAGAAGAAAAAATAAATAAATATAAAATCGATCATAATCATAAATAATCATCATCGGTTATTTAAATGGGAAATTTATTCACATGCTAGGTGTGAGTAAATCTATTTTGAAATTATTGTTTTGTTAGCAAAACTTTTTCTCTATACAAACCGATATAAATTTTTTTTCCAAGGTATTTATTCACTAATTACCATATAAAATTACTAGTTGTGATATTGAAAATTGCACCTGTGCACAGCCGTTCAGTGATATATGTTATTTTATGTGAAGTACTTCGTGATCGATGGCGACAAAAAGTGCACTTTGCTAAAGTTTCCGAACATATTTCTCCATTGACTTCGAAGATGGAAAATTTAAGCACATTTTCGTGCCTCAGAAATAATCTATTATGTATAATGTATACGTATATATGGTAAATGTTGCGTAAAAATTGAAAAATTGATCTCATCTTTTTTATATTTTTATTTTTTTTAAAGGATAAAATAACGAGCACAACACTCGAACAATCATTTTTTATTATATCTTTTTTTTTTATTGGAACTCGAACAATGATTTACCTTTCAACAGAATGGAGTATAATTTTAAATTATTGCTCATATATTATTACCAGAAGACAGAAACCTTTTACAATTGCACAGATGTCGTCAGTTTCAAATTTATCCCCATCTAACCACTTTTGTGTGAGTATATTAAAATTTTCTACTTACACTAAATGGAAAAAAAGCATTTTCAGTTTTTATCTTACACACGAGCATAATAAGTAATTGTAGAAAAATATCTTTTTTCTATGATTTGTCATTTGGTAGCTGTCACACATATACACTTATGTCAGACAAGATAAAATTTTTTTAGTTTAAGATTTACCATTTCACTATGGTGTTTGGGTGCTGGAACACCCAGCTTTGGATTATGATTTTTTTACGAAAATTTTCTTCAACGATGAGGCTCATATCGTATACGCTGCATATGTCAATAAGCAATATCGCCAATAAATGGGGATCTGAAAGCCATTGTATCTGCGAAAAGTGACTGTTTAGTATGCATTTTGGTCTCATATTTTCTTTGAATAAATAGAAACGATTTTAAATATTAAGACAGTTGACAGTAAGATAACTGGCTTTTTTTTTAATGGACTTTAAGATTTTTATATGAACCGTATGTGGTTTTAATAAAATGGTGCCACACAATATGATAAATTGTGGCCTTCCTGCGTGGAAACTTCCGATGACGTGTAATTTTGAGATTTGATGCCATCGAACTTTTTCTTGTATGGTGATCGTATTTCCTCAGACAATCTTCAAACTGTGGAGGATATAAAACCCCTCCATCCATCAAATAGAATTGAAGCCTCAAATTTGAGATGACAGAATTCAAGCCTTAAAATTGAGAAGAACTCTTTAAAAATTATTGTACCTTTAAAGAATCGAGTCCTGCAAAAAGTCTCACTGCACACATTTGTATAAGTGTACAAAGGATGTCCTAAACTTCACGTAAGAAGTAATTTTGATAGAAGGAACAGGTTTATAATTAAAAATTATAAAATCTTTATTAATTCATAAAGTTTATAGTATAAGGTTACCAGGGGAGTAAGCTTAAATCCGCTGTTTGATCATAGAGTAAGCATATTAAGGTACCATGGGCGCTCCATACTTTTTTTTTATGAGTTTGACATCTTTCAACATTAATCAGTGCATATTGTCAGCAATTTCGTACAACAACATACATTTTTCCTTTTGTAATCATTACTAGTTTTGTACCAGAAAAAGAACATATGCGGGTAGCTCTAATTTAAAGAAATCCGCTGCCGAATCCCATCGAATGCTTATGGAGGCCTATGGTGACAGTGCTTTATCGGAAACAATGTGCCGAGATTGGTTTCGTCGGTTCAAAGACTGAAATTTTGACTTCTAGGATAAGAATCGTGAAAATCCGCCTAGGAACGTTGAGGACCATCAATTGCAGGGTCTTTTGGACGACGACGATACCCAATCGCAAAAAATGCTCGCGGAGCAATTGGGTGTTACTCAACCAGCCATTTCCATGCGTCTGCATGCCATGGAGAAGATTGAAAAGATCGGAAAATGGGTGCCGCATGAATTTAACGATAGGCAGATGGAGCGACGCCAAAACGCATGCGAAATCTTGCTCGCCAGACAAAAAAGAAAGTCGTTCCTGCATCGGATTGTGACAGGCGATGAAAAGTGGATATATTTCGAGAATCCTAAACGCAAGAAATCGTGGGTTGATCCCGGACAACCATCAACATCTTCCCCAAGACCAAATCGCTTCGGATGGAAGACGATGCTGTGCTTTTGGTGGGATCATCAGGGTATCGTCTACTATGATTTTCCTCCATGACAACGCATCATCGCACACGTCAAAAATGGTCCGGAACTACTTGGAGGTCCGAAATGTGCCGAAACTACTTGTAGTCCCACCCCGCTTATTCACCAGACCTTGCCCATTCCCACTACTACCTGTTTTCGTCGATGGAAGTTGTCTGAAAATGGCTTGATGAGTGATTTGCCTCGAAAGAGAAGAAATTTTTTTGGCGTGGTATCCAGAAATTGCCTGAGAGACGGGAAAATGTGTAGCTAGCGAGGGCAAGTACTCGTACTTTGAGTAAATTTGTTTTTGCGTTCTATGAAAAAAACATGTGTTTTTTGAGTAAAAAACCGCGAATTTAAGCTTATACACCTGGTATGTATGAAATAGCATATCGAGTAAATGGCATACACGGCTTTGCTGACACATACATACTCTTTTGTTGTAATTTTCCATGACCATTTACATAAATGTGGCTAAATTTAATTGATACAGCGCTCAATTTCTACTTTCAAGGGGTAGGTAGTCGTGGGCTTAAGTCTTAGACTTCAAAACACCTCAAAGAAAAAAACTAAAGGCTTTAAATCGCATGAGCTGTGCGGGTAATTCCGATTGCTAAACCCGGAAATTACGAGACAAGCAAATGACTCATACCGCAATTGAATTGTTTCTCGGGTTGTATGGCATGTAGCACCGTCTTTTTGAAACCACATATACAAAAAACCGGATTATCATGACGCAGTAGCGTGCACCACTTACTGTTTAACTGTTGTTGCCTGACCAGGTGCATTTTCGAAAAATAATGGTCCGATTATGCCTCCAGCTCAAATTTCGCACTAAACAGTAACATATTGTGGATGCATTTGCTACTTAATAATAACTCGTGGATTATCTGAACCCTAAATGCGATAATTTCTTAGATTAACAAAGCTATAAAGATCAATTTAAGCCTCATCGCTAAAAATGCTTTTGTTCGAAAATCTCCATAATCCATTCAACGTACTCCATTCGCTGTGCGTGGTCAGTAGTCGGCTTCAGTTCCTGAGTCAGTTGAACTTTTTGTGGTGCTTAGATGTGACTCCTGGCACATGCCTTTGGGACCTTGCTCACAAACAAACAATTGAACTTTGTAAGCATGATGTTGCTTACAAAGTTATAATCTCGTACTATTATTTGTTTTCCTATCCTTTTTTATTAATTTGCAATATTTTAAAACTTTATTTAAAATGTAAAAAATTTATAATTGCATATTTTTAATTTTTTTAAAAATTTATTTAAGATTAGTTATAGTAAATTTTATATTATACCATATGTATTTCGTAAAATTATAACATAATATTAATATTTTCATATTTTTGCCATAATATTTTTTATTAAATATTCATTAATTTCGAAAAATATCTTAACTCTACTAAACAATATGCAATTTTAACGAAAATAATTTTCTTAATATAAATGTATATTTTTACGTTTAGTTATATTTATGAAAAAAAAAACAAATTACTTTAATTATATTTATGTACTAATTAAAACTCAATTATTTTTTTTAAAATTTACAATTATAAATTATTTGTATTTTCAAAGCATTTCTTGATTATTTATCGAAAATTCATTTAAGAGCAAAAAAATCCCAAAATATCATAACAATTGGTAGGTTTAACAATATTTTAGTTTATATCGGGTGTTTTTTTAGGAGGATTAGCCCTTCTTTAAAAAAAAAATTACAGTACAATAAAAAATTTCATTTTTTTTCGAACGATAATATTCCACCATTCACGTTTAAAAATAATTTTGGGCAAATAGTCATATCGGCCGTTCTTGATGAAGCTTATTCTATTGGCCTAATTTTTTTAAAGAGGTTTTTTTGGGTAAATCCGACTCTATCTTCGTTATAACTTATCCAATGTTAGCTTTTATTAGCATACATCAACAACTTTCCATATTTTTACAAGAAATATTCAGGCAGTGTCAAATTATACGATCTTGGATACAGAATCGTGTCTTCAATAAATCGATAGTTTCGTGAGAGGTTTGAACAGTGTCGCGTTATCTTGCTAGAACTAGATGACATACACTCTGTTTTTTATGTTCTCATAGAAATAGTTGTTTTCATAGCTTGGTAATGCTGTCCATTGATGCCAACGCGAGCTGTAGCTTCATTTCAGATCAAATAAGCCACATCAAACAGTGCGTTTTTGAGGATTTCTACCATATCTCTCGTTGATTTGTCTCACTAAGAAATGGTCAATATATCTTGTTAACAAAACCATTGAGCCAAAAATAACCGTCACCAATAATTTAGCCGAAAGATGAGTCTTATCAAATCTAACGACTTATTTTCGGAATAAGTTTAGATAGTTTTAAAACATTAGTCAACTGTGTGCTTCTCCATAGTAAAATATCAAACTATACAGAGTAAAAGTTATTTACGAACTTTGACAGTTATGCCATACTCCTAAAATACATTACTAAATTGGCTTCAACACAAAATTACTGCCGAATCATTTTAAAATACAATCGCAAACATTGACATTGTAAATTGTTTTTAAGTAAATCAATCTGAAAATTGATCAACTTTTACTTGTTCGATAACAGTTTTTTTTTAAATTTATTGTTTCGATATCTGTGAAAATTACATTTTTAGCAAAACGTAAATTTGCTGGGTATTCGGTATGCTACAACTTCATGGAGACTGAAATTTCCAAACTATCCGAGAGTCTACACAAAATTGATATCGTATTGTCATAAAATTTCCGTTATGAAAACTAGATGTTAGTGAGTGTCATATCTGCACAGAAAATTCTACACAGAAATATGCACGTAGTTCGATTTATCACCGTTAGGTATAAGCATGGCGACATAAGCTCACGTCAACTTACAGGAAAAAATGATTAATGGTTCTTCTTTAATCTAAATACAACGGATTATTTATCAAAATTTTTTTGAATTTTTAAAGATTATAACTTCTTCCAAAAACTCAATGATGCTATATGCTTATGTTGCCTATATTCTCTAAATTATTGCTTCCTCATTAATATCTATAAAATCCAATATGATAAATTCAAACTTCTTTTGTATTTGAAATTTTATTTTTAAGAAAAAACCTTTTTTTCATGATTAAATTTACCCAAATTTATAAGAAAAATAAATGAAGTCAAAAAAATCAAGTGCTAATTTTAGTTAAATTATTCTAAATAGTAAATTATCTATTAATGCTATCTTATTCATAGAAGGAAACTTATTTGCCACTAATATACTAAAATTCTGTATTATTAATATAATTTTATATAAAAAAAAGAAAATAATAAAGGAAATAAGTCAACAATTACGACAAGTTTTATTCGAATTGTTAAAGAAATTACCAAGAAATGGTGAAATTGTGAAACTACCCAAATTCATAAATTTTATTATAGACATATTTTGAAAAAAAAACTTTCTTTTTATACTTACACACCTACATTAATATATACAAATTATTTTCTTTTACTATAATATCTATTGTATCAAATATATGTGCAAAAATAAAGCTAATAAATTCACCATTGTAACGTTTAATAAGTGATTTAGATGCGATAAAAAGATATTATGTTCATTTAACTGTCGTTTATTTATTTAGCGGCTATTTAGATTGAATCTATAATAGCAAATACTCGTCAAGTGGAGATTTTATAGAAAAAAAATTAATTTAAATATTCACTGAAAAGAAATGATTCGTCGTTATTGGGCTCAATATTAAAACGTAGATTTTTCAATAAAAATAAATAGATTCAAGGATCAAATTTTATTGAATATTTATGTCTATCGAATAGAAAATAATTTGTTTCGGACTCTCAGATTGGTTTGCTAATGAAATTGAATTCATTCGAATGGAAAATACTTCGAAGATGTTTAATTATTTTTGACGGAAAGGAATTTTTTTTTGTTTAATTTTCAAAACAATCACTACGAATATAAGCTAGATATTCCAGATCCAGATTGGGTAAATGATTTAAATTAAATAAGAATCGTCGAATTGGCAAATATTTGAGAGATGTCCGTATAGAAATACGAATACTCCTCTTTTCAATTCGAGCGGTTATTTATGTAAATTCATAGAAACCCCTCCATCGAAATTCCGCGAACATATGAGTATACTCGTAATTTGATGTTAATAAAACGATAACGATTCAGATATTATTGCTTCTTTAATAAAACGATATGCAATCAGAAATCAATATTTGTCCTATTCACAAGACTATACAGATCGTCACGAAGGAGTTGAACCACAACTAGACCGACCGAATAGAATTTCACTTAAATTTATTTAATTTTTCATGAATTCCATTTTTAAGGATATTAGATGGTGTTAAGCTTATCCAATATTATCATGTTTATTATTTGTAAACGTTACAGTGTGTTTTCTCGACTTTTTCAGCTTTTTGACTATGGAAATGAAGTGGTTTAATATTTATTATAGCTCATCATTGAATATTGAATTAGTTGTGATGGATTTATAATGGTTTGTGATAAAGGGGGGAATTGGGGTTTATTTATAAGAGAGCATAAGCAAAATGGCAGATGGAAGGCGAAAAATAATGTAAAAATAGCGAACAGAGATAAGAGTGGAGAATATTCGTCGTACAAATAAAGAAAAGTCAATTAAGGAATTATGAAATTGCTGCCTTTTCAATGGAATTCTGTTAATATTTATTGAAAAAGTTGAACATTGGTACAAACTCATCGAATGAGTACGTCCGCTTTAGCAAACTAATAACAAAATTTTCTTTTACAATATTTCCATTTTCGGTTGACGATGAATGCAGAAGCAGTTTTTATTCATTTATTCCCGTAAGGATCGGGGCCAGGATCTATAGTAATTTAATAACAACTCTCTTCGTATACGGTTGGGAGTACGAGTATTTGTGTGTTGAACATTTTGAATATTCAGTAGGCGAATTTAACGTTGCTGATGATTAGCGGCGATGAAGATGGCAGCGCATCACGCCGACTGAAAGCCCTTAAATAACAAGTTCAATAAATATTTGCATAAATAATTTCACTTAGAATCCAATTCAATTTAAGCTTGAGCGGCGGGACGTACGAATGCCAATGTTATCGTTATTGTTAGAAGGCGTCGCAGAAAATTACCTTGCTATCGAATCGTGACTGTTTTACTGAATACCATTTTCAATATGTACTATGCCATACATTCGTAGTTCGATTTGTCTTCAGAATCAGGATCAAATTTGTTTTCTCTTCTTTTGTTCATACAAAGATGTACGCGGTAGATTTTTAAAAGTTTCCTTTTTATTATTAAATTTTTACATTACCTATCTTATATTCAATTTCATAGAGATATAGAGATGCTTGTATGTGTGTGCATAAATGCCTATCCAAATGGTGGGCTGATTATAAATGTTATAATCAACCTTTGGTCGTCATCAACTGCAGCATCATTGTACCCATTACCATTGTCATTATCATCAGAATTAATATTAAAATCATCATCGCTATCATCATCATCATCATCATCATCATCATCATCATCATCATCATCATTTCGCCAAAGACATATAGTGCATGTTTTAATCCTGCATTTGTTGGGGTTTTTACGACTGACGATAGAATAATCAATAAATTTTCAATATGCATACGGAGAAGTACATTCATCTACATAGAAAACAAATACTCATCTACATAGAAAAGTTGGCAGCTAAAATTTAAATTTCAGATGCACATACTTGTTCAGGGGGCTAGGAGAATTACACGCTATAGAAGATCATCCTTAACGTTTGCATCAGCATTTCGGAAATATTGTCTTTCGATTGAAATCGTCTCGTTTGGCACACTCACCATTCAAGGATATTGGTTTTCTCAAAAAATATCTCTAACTTTTGCCATCCAAGAATTTTATTTTCATTCATATCCATGCTAATATCCTCTCTCACACTGGCGTATTTTATAGATTTTCAAAATAAGATTGTTCTGCGTTATTAATTCTTCAAAGACAGAAAACCTGATTTAAGAAAAGCAAATGAAAATGAGCAGAAATATTTGCGCAAATAAATAAAATGACTTATGAATTATTAAAGATTATTATCGATCGAATGCCAAAGTTAATTTCCGCATATTGATTTTGTGGTAATATCGTTTAAAATTTGGCATGGATTGAAGATGGTACACGATGGATGCTTCTAATCGTTATAGTATTGTGTCTTTGCTTTTTGGTGCTTATCCTTAATTTAATTCTAATTCTATAAAATGGTATTATTATATTATAACTATGGGTGAAAAAAAAAATTTAAGACGAAATTTTAATTAATAATGACAGCAGCATCCTTTTATCGATTTCTCTCATGTTGGTCATTTGTTCGTAAGGTAATTTCTTGTTAAAAAAATTATTTTTAAAATTTTTCTTCATTTTGATCATAAATTCATTTTGATAGTTTTAAGACGCAGAATAATCCCATTTCAAATGATGGAGTAGACAAAATTACTTTAATACGATTTTACGCGTTTGAACAGTATTTAAACATATTATTTCAAAAGTTAAATTTTTTTATTAATAGCAACGTACTTTTTTAAATTTAGTTAAAAAAAAATTGTGGAAAATTTTATGCAATAAATTTTAATAAACTTCAAATCTGATTCGAATTCAATATCAATTTTCTCTCTTCAATAGTTTTTGTTTCTAGCCCTCCCAAAGGATAATGTGGAATTGTTGAATTCGTCAATTTTGTTGATGATCGATTTTGACATTTTGAAGTATTTCTTTATAGAATATTTAAAAATATTTTTTAATTATCGGAAATATACACTCAAAATAAATACTTCCGTTAGGGAAAAATTAAATAAAACTCGGAAATTCAATTGTAATTTTTTTTTTTAAATATTATATTAATTTTCGACTGAAATATGACAAAATTATTTAGTTACACATTCATTTTTATCAAATCAAAAATTGTATATGAAAAAAACTCTACAAAGTATAATTTTTATAAGTATTTCTTGGAGAAAATACAATGCTCTCACATTCTTCTATCTAGTTGATCCCATAAAACTTATATATTATTTTCGAATAGACAATGTTGTCATTTTAAAATATCAAAATCTTTTGTTACTGTCGGTTGTGTTCAATAAGATCTGTAAATTAATCATGAAAAGAAATACGCCTCAACAATGCTTTATAATTAATTAATACATTTTTTTATCAAAATAATCATTATTTTATTGCAACTTATCGAGCACTTTGCAGTATTTCTTTATACAATGTTCGCTTGCCAGTAAGACCAAGATCGAAGTGCCGAGAATATTGATGCCATTCAGTCAAGTGTTGAATAAAACCCAAATTTATCGCTTTCAAAGCGTTCTCAATATTTGTGATGGTCTGCTACAAAAACATGGCGTATTTTGTAATTAGATTTGGGCTTACATTCAGAAAAAATTCTTATCACACAAACGCTGTGAATTTGCTGATATTATTCTGGAGCAATTTGAAAATAATGCAGATTTTTCAAAGCTAATCATCTTCTCTAGAACGATCCACGAATTATTCACGAGGAACTATAATATTCAGCAAAAGTGGTTGTTTACTGTTGTTTATGGTGCGGTGTTATCATAGGTCCTTATTTTTCGTCAAAATAAGGAAGCAGTTGTCGTTACTGTGAATGGTGAGCGGTAAGGATCGATGATAACAAACTAGTTGTGGCCAGAATTCGAAGATATGAATTTATAAAATATGGGGTTTTAAAAAAATGGCACTTTGCTCCACACAGCTCATGTATATTATGTAAACAAATTTAAAATATTATGTAAGCAAATTTAAGCAAACATTTGTTTAAATTCGGAAAAATTACTCAGGCGTTGCAGAAAATTGAGACCGGTACCAGTCGTTCGATAACTATGAGACCCTATAGACCTTGATAAGTGGTAGACCTTGTAGTACGTTACCAAACATGTAATAGCGAAATTCGTAGCAACCCCGAGTTTGACTTACGAAATTATTCCTTATCAACAGCATAAGCTGTTTAGTGGTGAAAAGGAGTTGTGGAAAGTTGAAAAGTAGTGAAAGACAAACCTTACTCAAAAACTACTTAGAAACAAATAATTATTCTTTGTCTTTTCTAATAATTAGAAAAGATAAAGAAGATTTTTCTTTATCTTTTCTAATTATTAGAAAAGATAAAGAAAAACGAATCTAGTAGGCAATAGAAAGTTTTGAAGGTACCATACCCTAGATTAGAAAAGAACAAAAAATATTACGCGCCTTGAGGTCTACAGTTAAAAACTAAATAAAATAATTAAATTAATTATTTAATTCAATTATAATAGAAGTTAATTAATTTTTTTAGTAGTATATCGTAGACCTCACCACATGTAATAAGACTATTGCGCAAAAAACGTTTTGCATAAAAAAATCACATATTGCCGGAAAAATCATATATTGCCGGAAAAATCATAACCTCTTAATTTCAGTCTGCAAGATCGGAAAACACTTTAAAGGACGTTATCTTAGTTCTGTCGCTAACATCCAAAGGAGTGTATCCGAGGAGATGGAACGGTTTCACTTTAAGCCTTCCAAATAAGGTTGATTAGTTTTCTTAATTACAATAAGATTTTTTTAAAAATAATAAAAGTTGATGGTTAATTTAATTGATTTGGACATTTTTCTGCACAATTTTAAAATAGAACTAATAATCAATTTAGTATTAGTATCGATTTGACGATATTAAGTGATGCATTTTTTTTAAAATTTAAATTATAAGATTTTATTAATTATAATTAACTAAAACGTATTTGTTCTTTTCTACAAAAAAAGAACAAATACGTACTGGTTAATTTTTGAAATACATTTTGGAAGTAATGGTAACGTTTGGGCTGCATTTTCCTCAATTTAAATATTTATACCTTTATGGAAGATAAAGATCCAACGCTTATTGAAAAATAAGTGCACGTATTAAAATGACAGGGTTAAAGCCCTAATCTAATTCCCATAGAACATTTGTGGAATGATGTAAAGGTCAGTCTGAATAATAAATAATTTGAGAGTTTAAAAAAATTATAGCTCGAATTCAAAGAAGCTTGGGTCTGGTTTTCAAAGCAGAGATACCGGAAGCTAATGGACAGTATGCCACATAAATTGCAAGTTGTAATCAATTATAATCGGTTACAGAACGAAATATTTAAAAAAATTGTATAGTTTACAAATTATTCCGAAAAAATTGTATATTTTCCTTTCAGAAAAATTTATAGCAATTAAATGAACCGTCATTTTCTCTTATTTTCGACGAAATATTGCATTTGATTGTTTTATGTCCGTAAAACCAAGAACGCACGTCAAGCTTGTGAAAAACAGCGTAAAGTTTACGATGACAAGAGCGTTAGTGGCAACGATGATTCACGAAATTCCCTCAACGAAGCTTCGCGGTCACCAAGGAAAACCGAGATTGATGACGACAAAATAAAGGCATTAATTGAGTCGAACCAGCGTTACACGACATGAGAGGTTCCAGAAACATTGAACATTACTCATTCAACCGTTCACGATCATCTTAAAAAGCTGGGACACATAAGCAAGCTCGATAGTTGTGATCCTTCTCAGAAAAGATCATTTGACAGCACGTATAAACATTCGTTATATGCTCATTAGACGTGAGAAAAACGATCCTTTTTTAAAGTGATTGATAGCTGGTGATGAGAAGTGAATTGTTTACAACAATGTGATACGCAAACGATCTTGGTCACGGCGTGAGGATCAATTCAGAAGTGTACTGTCGGCAAAAGTGCTCAATTTAAACTAATCCATTATCAAGAAACGTCCGAAGCTCGTTAATCGTAAAGTAGTTGTGTTCCATAACGACAATGCAAGTCTACGTACAGTTTGATCACGTGGCAAAATATATTGCACCTTGGATAGGATATGTTCCATTTGCTTCAGTCTCTTAAAATGTCCTTATGTGGTATGATCTTCAATTCAGATGAGACTATAAATCAACACCTTGTTCAGTTCTTTTCCGATAAAGATAGATCTTTCTATGAACGAAGAATTATGAAGCTTGCTAAACAATGGCAAAAGGTTATCGAGCAAAATGAGCAATACATCATTGACTGAACTTTGTCCTTTTTATATAAAAAAACACACTTTTAAAAGCAAAGTCAATTTTTAAAAAAGCCTTTTTTTGATAATGTTCAATAATTTGGAAATTTTTACTCAACGATTTTCAAGCATGTTTAATTAAATTATTTATTACGAATAAAAGAAAATCGTATTCTATGTGCAAATCCTCTTTGAATTGCTAACCGTTCCTACACCACAATTCCGACTATAAGACCAACAAGAATTTATCGTCACACATTCGTAATTAGGAAAAGGAAATGTTTTCTAAAAACGTAAAAGTTTAATCAGTGAAAGAAATAAAAAAAAAAACAAGTTGAATGTTAAAATGAAATGCAATCAAAAAAGTATCCGAGCGAATGGAAAGAGCAAAAATTATGAAAATAGGAGAAGTGCAAGTTGTATGAGAAAAACACCTCGTCACCTTTATGGAGAATTTACTTCATCGCGTCGCCAGCTTGTGCTTGAATAGTAAATAAGGAAATTATAATTTGTACCTCTCTGAAAAGGTTATAACATAAAAGCTAAGCAGATTAAACCGATTATAATTAATTTGCAAGAATTTTTAGCTGCTATTAGCACAAAATATCATACAACGTACTTGTAATACCAAAGAAACGCATTCATTTTAATTAGTGCCTAATTTGATGAAAGAAAAAATTGCTATAATCTGAATTTTTCCTTTTATTTATTTCTACAGAGGAAAGTGTCATCATTGCTAATGTGAATGAATACGAAAAAAAAACAATTTTTCATTCATTCGGTACAAACTGTTTGCATTCATTTATCGCTACTAATCCTGGTAATAGCATAAAACCTACCAGGTACACGTACAAAATTTGAATCCCAACAGTTTACTGAGCTTAATTCTACTACGTATTACAATTATAAAGAAGATGACTACCGGGAGTTTTTATGATTTTACTAATTTCACACTTTTCTTAAATTACATATCCCCACAGTGGCTGAGTATCTAAACGAAATTCTTAAGGAAACATTCTTTTCATTTTGAAAATTGTCTCGAAAAGTTACTGAGAGTATATGTTAAACATAATTAGCCAATAAAAATGTTTTCATCTGACAAAAACAAAAAAAAAACATTATAATTACGAAGATATTATCGAATATATTTTCACTTCCTTTCAGTTTGCATAAAGGATAATAATCTCAGTATTAGTTAGCGATTATCTTCTGGCGGGATTGCATTTAATCTAAACTCCATCACTTATCAAGTTTGTTTTGAAATATGAACATTTCCATAAATAAAAATAAAAAAATTCCATTATTAAAAATAAGAACGGTGCAAAATTTAATTCAAGATAAATAATTACTGAATTAAATAGAGCGATTCCATCTTTATGGCTTGTAGAAAATATGTTAGTACGAGTAGTCGATTGTAATTTAACGTTAAATAGAGTCTGTTTTGAAAGAGAATCATTTCAAAGTCACGTTTGTAAAGAAACGTATATTCCCTTTTTTTTTTTACAAAGCAGTACTGATAACCTTTTTTACGTATTCACATCCTTAAAAAATTTTCTTTTTCGTAATTAAAGCTGACATTTCTTTATCATTATAAAGCGAGTTTAATTCATTGAAAAGGATTCGGAGGAGGCGGATTATAGTACTTAAAATATTGAACAATTTCATCAAGTTCGATTGCATTGGAAAAATGACTCCTGCAGATATCTTTATACTACTCATAGCATACACATCTAAAAGTTGGAAATGTAATCATTTTAAAAAGAACTTTTGTAAAAATACTCTACACTGCATATCGATCTATTTTGTAACGTCTCTCATCCTTTGATTGGCGAATAAAAATGACATGGTTTAGTTATTCATTTGGCATATCTTTGAAGATATTGGGATATTTTCCACAAAAAAAATATGAACACAAGGTTGTGATAAAGTCTATGATATGTTACCAGACCTCAGAAAAAAACTAATTAAAACTAGCAAAAAGCTGAACAGAGAGAAATCGTTAAATTTTTTAGAGCATTTTTATATGTTTAAGAAGGTTAAAAATACTATAACATGGTAACAAGCAAATTAAGATAACAGAATTAGTTAACATGAAGGGTTGTGGGATGTAAACGCCCATAGAAATTTTCCCTCTTCACGTGTATATATGTAAAAATGGGAAAGGAGATAAATAACTGTGCTTTAACAAGGGGAGAGGAGACTTGCAGAATAGAAAAGACGAAAATAAAACACAATAAATCAATCTTTTGCGAACATACCAGGTGTAGAAGCTTAAATCCGCTGTTTTTTAGTCAAAAAAACACATGTTTTTTTCAAAGAAACTAAAAACAAATTTATTCAAAGTACTTGCCCTCGCTAGCTACACATTTTTCCCATCTCTCGGGCAATTTGTTGATACCACGCCAAAAAAATTCCTTCTCTTTCGAGGCAAATCACTCATCAACCAATTTTCGGACGTCTTCGTAAGAATCGAAGTGCTGCTCAGCGAGCGCGTGGCCCATCGACGAAAACAGGTGGTAGTCGGAAGGGGCCAGGTCTGGTTAATAAGCGGGGTTTGTTGATAATCCGTCCTTTTTTCACGTAGAGCACGGTACAATTTGATCAGTTGTTGGTGGTAGCGGTGGGCATTGACCGTTTCACCAAGTTTCAACATCTCATAGTAGACGATACCCTGCTGATCCCACCAATCGCACAGCATTGTCTTCCGTCCGAAGCGATTTGGTATTGGGGAAGATGTTGATGGTTAGCCGGGATCAACCCACGATTTCTTGCATTTAGGATTCTCGAAATATATCTACTTTTTTCATCGCCTGTCACAACCCGATCTAGGAACGACTTTCTTTTTTGTCTGGCGAGCAAGATTTCGCATATGTTTTGACGTCGCTCCGGCTGCCTATCGTTGCAATTGATTGTCCTCAACCTGCAATGGTCCTATACCTTCCTATGCCGATTTTTACACTTCTTGTCCCAGAAGTCAAAATTTCCGTCTTTGAACCAACAAAACCAATCTCGGCACGTTGTTTCCGATAAAACACTGTCACCATAGGTCTCCATAAGCATTTAATGCAATTCGGCTGCCGATTTCTTCAAATTGAAGCAGAAAAGCAGAGGTTCCCGCATATGCTCTTTTTCTGGCACAAAACTAGACATGATTACCAAAGGAAAAATGTATTTTGTTGTACGAAATTGCTGACAATGCGCACTGAGTAATGTTGACAGACGTTAAACTCATAAAAAAAAGTATGGCGTGCTCATGTCAGCTTAATACGCTCACTCACGCCATCTATGACCAAACAGCGGATATAAGCTTATACACCTGGTAAAAGGCAGTATTAACAATTAAATGAAATATTTGTTACTAGAGAAATTGTGAATTTAGCAAAAATTAGAAGAATTGGTAGAGTCCAATAGTTCTAGACTGTAAGTTCAAATTGGTTTCAGTGGCGCGTTACGCAAAAGTACTCTACTCTTTGTTGTAATCTTGGAACGTCTATCGAGAACATTAATTACTTGAGTAGAACTATGTACAGTCCTAGGTATGGTGCTTTAGGGTCTTGTACTGCTCTACGGTGCAGAGTAAAAGTTGCGTGGACATATTTGCGTTCCTTCACTTTTATCCTCCACTTAGTCTAGTTCTGAAGTATTTTGAATAGAGACAAGGATTTCAAAAATGTTATATAACCATTAAAAGAATAAAAAAATGCTGTCATATGGCATACTCCTAAGTGCTTAAGTATCTTGCACCAACATATCTAAAGCAAATAAATAAAATTTTCCATTTTTTGTACACAATGCCTAAGCTAGAATTTAACTTTTTCTCAATGATCTATTCAAGAAAAAAAACCCGTAACGATTTGCTAAAGTTTTTTCTGAAATATTCAATTAAATTTACAGAAAAAAATATGTAAATAAAAAATCTTTTATTATTTTTATTTTACAGATTTTTTTCTGTAAATTTAATTGAATATTTCAGAAAAAACTTTAGCAAAGTTATAAAAAATAAAAATCTTTTATTAAATTCATATTTGATATTTTATTAGTTATTTACAACTATAAAAATATGGTAACAAGCAAATATTATGGTACAAGGTACTATAATACGTGTAAAATGAAAACATCGATGAAGAGGCAAGAACAACTTTTCAACATTTCATTACTTAACGAAACATTTTCAAATTAAAAAAGATTTTGTGGGCCAATATCTATTAAAATTCCGACAAGTGTTTATGGTAAAACGTATAAATCACAAATAATGGAAAAGTTTAAGTCATAATAGATATTATTTGTTATGAATATACAATAGAATGATTTTCTGGAGGATTTTCGATTGAAAGAATTAGATTCGAGAGAAACCACGATATCAAGTAGAACCTCAAAGTTCAATATCGTACGTCCAGATTGGTTTTAAAACTTGTTTGTAGATTTAAACTTGGTTCTGTAGTATCAGTTTTGATCTGTTGGCTAGTAGTCTAAGTAGTTGTTGATAACGTCTGTTAAGTTTAGTCCTTTTGACCACGTATGAATAATATTATTCTCACAGGGATGGTTTGCTTCCTGTAGATGGTAAAGCAACCTAAATACTCTTCTCAGTCATCATCTCTTAGTCCAGTCATGAAGGATTTGAAAGTGGAGGGCGCATATTTGAATGTTTAAGTTGAATGTACAAATAGATTACCTGAGATACTGAAGATATAAATATTATATAGAAGTGGACCAAACATACTGCCTTGAGAAATACCAGCTTTTTTAGGAGATATTTATGAATATTCAGTAAAAACTACTACTTAGAAATGAGCTTGGAAGAGTATGATTTAATGGAGGAATAGAAACTTTTGACTTTTCAGAGCAGTTATTAAATATAAAGCAGAAAAATCGAACTGTAATTCGTGTAATCAACTTTCAAAATTCTTACAATTTCTTGCAGAGATACAACCCGGAGCCCCTATAATATTTTTAAAAACTTACAAAAGTAAAAAGATTTAAATAAAAATTTTAAATAAGAAAATCAAAAGCTTAAAATGTATTTAAGAGAAAAATATTCATAGCAGAATTTTTTTAATAAGAAAACTAGAATACAAATGCGATTTTGCTAAAAATGTGCAGTAACGATTCGAAATCAAATATTTCGTGATCGAGTGAGTACAAAGATAAAAGAATAAAGAACAATCGTCGGTGCTGATTTGACAAAATCAACTTCCTTTTTAGAATTCCATTTAGTTTAGCAATATTCCACAAAATCGAAACTGCTTTGAGCAGATTTCTTTTAAACAAAGTTCTGTTATTGATAGTATGCTTGAACAATTACACTTATGAACGAGAAAATTCTGAACTTTTAAAAAGTTCGAAAAGATTTTCTCTTCGAAACGAAAAAAAAAACATACTTCCCTATCGATGTCCAAGGAAGAAAATCGAATTAAAATCTGCACGAGTGTACAAATGGTATGATGTCCACTGATATATAAGATAATGTCCTCGTCAATGAATTTAATATACTTTTTAAAATACGTTCGGAGATAATTTGGAAATGCTGCACGAACGTATTTTATGATAAGCACGTTTAACCGGTCAGAAGTTTTTAATGTGCGGCGTCACGTGTCCTTAAAATATGTGGCCTCCCAAAAAACCGATAGCTTCGAAAAAAAAATATAAAAACAATTATGCCTAATCTTTTCAAAAGAAATCTCTAAAGTTTTTGTATGGTAGTTACATAAATTACACTGATTTATGGCATTAAATAAAATGAAAATTTAAGCAACAGAAGACATTTGAATTGGTCAGAAAACTTGAAAGTTCCTGAAAAATAAAACGAAAAGAATTATTAATTTTGTTTCGAAGATTTTTTCTTCTAAATTCTAAGATTTATTACAAAAATGCAAGTGTTTTTTCATCGGATTAATTTTAAATATTATATTTTGAGTCCTATTTTTCGAATTTTGACTGTTACAAGTTTACTAAATGATTGAAAGTTTAGAAAGAACTGCCATAAAAGAAAATTATTCAAAATCGGCTTTGATCCAAAATTTTATATGTGCTGACCTGTTGTGGTTATAGGCAGGGACAGTTTTTATGATAAGGATTGAAGTAATTTGCTAAGTGAATTTTTGATTAATATATTAATTAAAGTAACTATAAACTCATTTAAGTTTATTGAATATATAAAGGAAAGTAATGAGAGTTATTTTTTTTTTTTGGGAAGAAAATTTCTATTTTATTTTTATACATCAAAAAAAGAGTAATTTTCACTTTTTGTGGCAGTGCTGGAATCAGTTTCACCTTCTCGATTAAACTTCTTTGAATATTGTGGGTGGTACTAAGATAATGTCCTTTCAAGTAGTTTTTAATTTTGAGAAATAAAAAAAAGTTAATAAAACTCAAATCAGGTAAATTCATAGTAATACATTTTTATAATAAAAATTTGTTAAGGGTAATATCCGTGGGATAAAGAGTCATGGGTTGGTGGAGCATCCAAATGTCTGGAATGTCCGATTTTAATCAATTTTTGATCTTGAGCGAGGATTATCTTTCACTGCTTCCCAACACTCCAAAAATGCTTTACACCAACGAAGAGTATAAAATTTTTATTAAATCGACAATGCGATGCTTGCTATTTATATTTTAAAGATTAGATTATTTAAATATTTATCATGGCTACATTTTCTCTAAAGACGGCGCTGGCCGCAAGGTTATCGATAATTTCAAACTTTTTTTTTGCCCAAAATTTAAGAACTGCATCTGGTCGACATGTGGTTTCAACAAGACGGCGCTACATACTATACAGCACGTGAAACAATGAACATATTGAGAGATGTGTTCGGTGAGCAATTCATCTCACGTTTCGGACCGGTAAGTTGGCCGACTATGTGTTCGGTATGATTTGACGACTCTATACTATTTTTATGGGACTACGTAAAGTAGTGATGTGTTCGGTACGATTGACGACTCTATACTATTTTTATGGGACTACGTAAAGATACTCATCTATGCCGATAAACTAGCGTCACTTGCATCTTTGGAAGACAACATTAAACGTGTTATTAGCAAAATACCAGCCGAGATGCTCGAATAATCACTGTCCGATGTCCTCCCCGCAGGTACCCGATATCCTTCACACTGGTACCCGGTTATACATCAGCGGCTTCATTTAAGATATAGGAGGAGAGATAATCGTCGTTGTACAAAGGGGCACTCCAAAATTAGTTGTACGATGGGAGGATTTGGGGAATGGACATAAAGTTTAGTCCCTCCCATCACCGCCGACAGACTGCTTTACTCTTTTTTCTCGTTAATCTTCTTAAATTTTTTTTTTATCTTTCCAATTTTAACACCTTTCCCACATTTCCTGGTCCTTTCCCCCAGTCTTAAGAGTTTTTTTTATCCATCTTAATATTTTTTTATATCGTTTCTTATTTCTTTACTATCGTTTCCCCTCTTATTGAGATATTAACACTTTTGGAAGTTTCCTTATTCCCCTATATATCCAGGAATGATATTTGTTTTTATAGTGGGTATAAGAGCACCACTTTGCATAAACTTTGAACCCCCTACAATCTCTATAGAAAGCTAGCGATAAGCATGTCCAGCAAAGTAAGGTATTCTCAGAGTACGATCGTAAAAAATCAGTACTATACCTTCCTCTTCCATCCATTCGTTGAACCCGCCGACCCATTGGGTAATATTTACTCTTCGGAGATTTTTCAAGTAAAATAAAATTCCCTTTATTTCGGTAAGGTGGACGTTCTTCTTCAAAAATACGTATACGATCGCATGTAAATTCAGTGGTCCAATACTTTAAATGTCATAACCGATAAACATGTCTATAGCCCGCTTGATATTCGGTTAAAATCACAAAAGTTGTTCACTTTAAATGTCTGTCAATCGAAAACTAACTGATACATCTGCTCGGAAAATTTGACAGAATATTTATGAAAAACTAAATTTATAAAGAATAGAGTTTTTTTTTTAATAGTAATTTAACTATATCTTGCCGAGAATTAGGTATTAATCATACAACCCTCGTATGTGTATTTGTTATGTGCGGTTGCAAAGACATGCTTTTAAGCTAGCTTACGAGGGTCCATGCTAGCTTACGAGCAGCTACAAGTACTTAGCCTCACCGCCCGATAGAACTGTTGTCACAAAAGAAATTTACCATCGTGCAGTACATTTTCTTAGTAGCCTACTGTCAAAGTTTCAGTCGATTCCCTTTATTAGTTTTGTTTTGAGAGCCTTTGAAAGCGAGCGTGTTGGTCGGTTGCACAAAAATGGAAAAAGAACAATATCGTTCGGTGATTAGATTCTTGTTTTCGGAAGGGAAAACGCGCAGTGAAATCAAAGATCGCTTGGATGCTGTGTATGGTGACTCTTCTTGTTTTTGGAAGGAAAACTTCTTGTTTTTGGAAGGGAAAACGCGCAGTGAAATCAAAGATCGCTTGGATGCTGTGTATGGTGACTCTTCTCCTTCGATGGCGACCGTCAAGAATTGGTTCAACGAGTTTGTTCGTGGCCGCACGTCGGTTTTTGATGAGCCACGCCCAGGTGCCCCGAAAACGGCTGCTACGGAGGAAAACGTTAAAAAAGTCTATGATCTCGTGTTGGCAGACCATCGATTGAAGGTTCACGAGATAGCTGAGAATGTGGGCATCGCAGTAGGAATGGTGCATCATATTCTACACGAAGAACTGGGCATGACAAAGCTGTCGGCGCGATGGGTGCCGCGTTTGCTCACACCAGAAAACAAGCGCAACTGTGAGACCACATCGGCGACGTGTTTGGCGCTGTTTCAGCGTAATCCAGCGGAGTTCTTGTGTCGTTTCGTGACCGTCGACGAAACATGGATTCACTAGTACACACCAGAGACCAAGGAACAGTCGAAACTGTGGACTTCACCCGGCGAACGTGCTCCGAAGAAGGCGAAGACAGTTCGATCGGCCGGAAAGGTGATGGCCACCGTTTTCTGGGATTCACAAGGTGTGATCCACATCGATTACCTCGAGAAGGGTAAAACAATCACGGGGCGCTACTATGCTGACTTATTGGGCCGATTTGACGTCGAATTGAAGATAAAGCGGCCCCGCTTTGCGAAGAAAAAAGTGCTGTTCCCAAACCTGAAAAAATTACTCGTCGGGAATAGATTTGGGTCGAATGAGGAGGTCATCGTCGCCACGGAGGCCTATTTTGCTTCCCTCGAGAAAATGTATTTTTTGGACGGGTTAAAAAAGTTAGAGCATCGCTGGGCCAAGTGTATCGAGCTTGAAGGAGATTATGTGGAAAAATAAATTGCCACCTTTCCAAAATTTTCGTTTTTCTTTTGTAGGGTAAGTACTTGTTGAATGACCGTCGTACAAGAATGTCTGCCAATCTGCCATCATTTGAGTAGTTTTATCAAAAATTGAATAAAACTAAAAACATAACAAAAACCCATTGAAATTATGTGTAGAAAAATTTTATTTTCCAATTATTTTTAATGCTAAAAATACTAAATTTCAAATTCAGCTATTTGAAATTCACTCAATTTCTATAACGCATGCTATACAAGCTTAACGTACAGATTTGTTGCTTCTATTTTAGAGTACCACCAAGGATTCCATATATAATCGAACACAAGTCAAATTTCTGTAATCTAGGATTTAGTCAACTTAAATCGTGAATACATTTTCATACTATTTCACCATTAACTATTTATCCGCAGCTAAATCCTGTACTAAAACCATGACTTAATGCGAAATATTTAATTCGGAAATTTTTATATAAACTTCCTCGATTGATTAATCAATAATGAAAATTAGTTTTCAGAAAACGTATGCATCCAGGAGGGAAAATATTCAAAATGAAGCAAATTACTACCTGCCTTGATATTTTCTAAGCAGTAGAAACCGCCGAAAAGAGATGACGTGTCAGTTAACGAAAAATTTTTGTATGTCTTCATTTAAGAAAAGGAACTTTTCTGGAATTTCTTCTTCGGCAAACTTCTATTTTAGCACAAACAGAAAAGTTCTGCTGTTGCTGGAATAATAATAGGATTCGAATAAACTGAATTGTTTATATAATCTTTTCTCTTTTTCATTTGCTCATTTTCTCAGTATTATACTTATTTATTTTGTTGGTGCCCTGTTGTTGTTATTGTTTTTTTTTTGGAGCTACCAAAGAAACTCGAATAGAAAATGTGCTCCATATTAACGTTGAAGAATTCCAATTTAGTTCCAAAGTCTTCTTGTATGAATGTAATTTTGTTGTTTTTCATTGAGGAACTTTCGTTTGGTCAATGCGGGCATTTCTATTTGGTTTGACTGACTGTTTCGTGTCGTGGAGAAAATCCTTATAAAATTTTCTATAGAATCATACAGAGAAGCCCACGCACTAATAGAATCCTAGACAAACTCTGTTACTTACTAAGAGTTTGATTAATTTCGTTGATACTATCAGAACAAGAAACCCTTTGACATTATGGGTTCGGAAGACAAGCCTGCACATACGAGCACAACTTGAATATTGCAAAGTTTTCATTTATGTTGAAAGAAACTGTTCTACATTTCTCCTACCAGTTTTATCTTCATTTATATAAGTTTAAATAGTATAAAATGTGCTTATTTATTTTCTACAAAATACGGTGGAGCATTTTCAGGTAAGATGGTTACGAAAACTGATTGAATTTTCAATTGCGTTTACAGACGCTTCTCACCATCAAGTGAGCAGATGCAGACAGAAAAGACTGAGAAGAAAGCAAATAATTTAACTAAGAATGGGGCTTTTGTTTTTGGTTAATGGAGCTCTAGATGTACTTGGTTAGGGGGTAAAAACAATTTACCAAATTTTATGAGTGAATTGTGAGGAACATTTTAATGACGCAAAGAAGTAAAATCGTTCTAGAGTAGCAGATCACTTAGTGGTGGTTTTCGGAATAGCTAGTCGTCAACACACCTGTCGTCACAATCATTCTATTATAAATGTATAATACAGATAAAAGTCTTCAACAGCTTTTTACAGTATATGTAAGTGAGGATTGTAAAATACCACCTCTTCCCCATAAACCATGATTTTATTTTAAGCCTAAAATGTTTAAGTAGTCTGTTCTAGAGCGCTAGTGTGTGAAAGTATTTAAAACTTAGTCGATAGAGTATGAAAAATAGGTAGCTTGAGGGTATGAGCTTCAACAATCTGGCATTGAATTTATGTTATTACATCAGTAAAATGTTCTACCGAATGTATACGCAGATTCGAGAATAAATTTACATAAGCAGCTGAAGAATTCGTCTATACTCTCGAGGGCACTTCTACTATACGCACAGGAGTATGTTTGACAAATTATTGACAAGAGACGAGACATAGGAATGTCTAGGAAACGTGTGCTACTTTGTATATAGAGGGTGGCAGTTATCATGTAAGGTTTTGGAAGATCTCCTTCAGTTACGACATGACGAATGACAGAAAGTGGAAACAATCATAAAAGCAACAAATGAAATTCATAATTATTCATTTCTCTCGTTTAATAAATACGAGTATGTAACTATTTGGCTAAATAATTTTTAACGTGCGCCATCGAGTTGAGCCAGCCACCCACCAATCGACCTTGCGTTCATATCGTCCCCCCACATAACCGTGCAATATTCTACATTTTACGAGTAGATCATTTTCATTTGCCTGCTACTTTTTGCCATTAGTTTTATTGTATTATATCCACTTATCCGTGTATAAATTTTTGTCCTGAATTTGTTTTTTTTTTTTTTATATTGCAAAATACCAAAGCTTTCATCGCTACTATTGTGTTACTAAACAATTCAAATTGAAGCTTTGTTTTCACATAAAAGAAATATTTCACAAAGAATTTTCTCATTATTACCACCTTAATAACATGATAAGGTAAAAAGCTAAATTTTAGTTTAATTTCACTTTTATTTCCTTTCTTCTTTTTCTCTTTTCCAAAAAGATTGTCCTAGTTATGTGGTAAAAAAGTAAGAAAAATTCTAATTTTCAACGAGCACAGTTAAAATATCTTTTATGTTAAACGTACTTGCATAAATACGATTACACAAAAAAAAGTTACAATTATGGAAATAATTATGTTTTTTTTTATATAAACTTTTATCCAACTTGGGGAAAGATTTTTTTTTAACAATATATTTTTATAGAAATTTTTGCGTTAAGAAATGCTAAATTTTATTAATGTCCATTATTTTTCTTTAAGAAAAAATTTCATTCGAAAATATCAAAGTCATGAAGAAATAAGGATAATTTTTCAAACTTAATCACATTCTTTAACATAAATAAACAAAATACTGCATACACAATGAGAGACATTAATTTAAAAATATTTAAAAAAATAAAATAAAAATGAAAGTCCGGAAGTGCTTACAAAGTATATGGAGAATTTCATTCGCGTACCTACCCAATAAAATATGCCATTGCCATAATACCATTAGGAATTCGAAGATTTATTATTCAGTTTTGTGGTTTGCATCAAATCACCCATCCTCCAAAACTAACCATTCGTAATTAGTTTTGAACAAAACAATTTACTAATAGCCACGATGGATTACTTACTTAACCATTAACTATTGTATTTCGGTTGAATCTGTCAAAAACTGTACCACAAAATCAATGGGGAATTAATCTGATACCCCAACAGTCGATTTGAATCTGGCATATTGGATAATATAGATTAGCTAGAAATACTTAATTATCTAAGGCATTCGCTTCCATCATAGCAAACGAGTCCTGTTCTGGATGTTATTAAGATTATTTGTGGAATTCCAAAGAAAGGTCGACCACAATACTTCAAATTACCGTCATTTATTTATGTTTCTTTGCTTTTCTTTTATGGATGATAAATAAATGATATTATTTTGATAAATATTAATCGATTACTAAAATTTTGTTATAGACTTTTAAAAATAAGGGAATAAATAATAACATTCATTTCTGGGTGTATACACGTATTCTATGAGGTATAGAAGAAATGTAAGAACATCCCTGAGACAAATCTGGCAACACTATGAAAAGCTTATGCGTTTGTCTTTTCTAGACATGCAGTACGAGTTTCAAATTCGTTTGGTAAATGGTGTTAGCTTTGGTACATCTGCAAGTAGGTATTAAAAATCAACATCGCTCAGGAAGAACATCAATACCGTTGTTTAACATTGGAAAATGTGCTTTTTCGATTAACGTAATTGAAAAAGTACATTTTCCGATGTTAAACAACGGTATTGATGTTCATCCATCAATGAGATTTTGTGAAAAAAATATAGATTTCGGTAGTTTACCAACTCTTCTATTAACCTGATCGTAGTTCGCGTAACTGTTTTTTTTTATTCCCTAAGAAAAAATGAACATTTGAAAGAACATCATCTTGGTACTGTCGATAACATCCAAAGGAGTGTAACCGAGGAGATGAAGGCGATTCCAGCTTTAATCGATATTTAATAAAAAAAAACGCTTGAATCGATATTTAGCTACTCAAAAGAGAACCCTGCTTTAAGAGAAATCAGTCACATTATCTATTTTGATCTTGAGAAAAAAAAGATAGTCAATTAGGAAGCTGGAGACAAACGGAAATTTCTCGTTTTGACAATAATTCTTCCGATTGTCATTCAGTTCAATCATGAGGATTTTTGCCATCATTTTGGTACATAACGTTTTCATACCCAAATATTTATCAAAATCTGATGAAGGATAAAACGATTCAAAGTTAACTTACTTCTTACACTGATGATGTGCCTATTATTATTCCCAAAATAAGAAAGACCTTATGGAAACGGCCTTGTTCGGTCTTGTGAAGTGGACGGACAGATACGGGTTAGGAGTCAATCCCTTCAAGACGGAACTCGTACTGTTTACAAGAAAGTACAATACGCCTTTCTACTTATGCCATTCGTTAAGAAAGGGAATTTCCTATACCTTTCTACTTATGCCATTCATTTAAAAACTGGCCACTAGAGCAGCTCTGCATCTAAGGGAATTAAGGCAGTGGGCCGAACATCGTTTCGGGTATGTAAAGATCCTTAGAGCTATGAAATATGTTCCTAAAATAAAGTATAGTGGGACTAAGAGGGAATACGGGACGGTCCAGAGGGATCGGTTGTAGAGATATACACATAGATGGGTCAAGGAAAGGGGACATTACAAGAGCATCGGCATTCCCTCCATACGACTCCCAGATCAGTGTAGTGTATTTCAAACAGAAATTCTGGCTATTAATAAATGCAATATCCGATATGGACATCGTAATTTTCAATGATAGTCAGACAGCGGTCAAGTCGCTGAAATCACCCATTGTAAGATCACTAAAGCAGGCGAACGAGAGGTGGAGCAATCTTGACTCATGTCACATATCTAGAATGATAGATATCCCCGCAAATGACTTCTGTCATAGCTATAACAACGAGGAGAAAGAGAATGAGAACTCTGGGGGAATTTTTCTTTGATAATTTTGTGTGCATGAATATTACAAAAATCAAATACTTTGCAGTCTAACTTAATCTACCATTCTTCGACTTCAATACTAATTGACGGTATGACCTTATAATAGCACTCACATTTTCCCCATTTTCATCAGTCACCATACTACAAAAATGCTTTATGTCAGCGAAAAAGGAATGTTCAAAATAGCCTCGTTGCAACTTTGGATCCTCCAAGATTGACATCAAATTTCGTTATAGTATTTATCAAACCATCAATTTTAAACTGAACATTTTCAGTTTCTAAATATTTTTATTGATTTAAGAATACCTTCATCATTAATATTTATCCAATCCTTCACTTTGTCTAAACAATATAAATACTATAAAAATATTAAATTTATTATATTCTTAAAAAATAGAAGAAAAATCCCATTAAATTATCGGACATATCAGAGTTTAAAAGTTTCAAACTATCAAGTTTATTCGGCAAAAAAAAGTTTCATTTCAATAAAAAAAGGTTTTCTCTTTGCAAATCTGCACTTAAAAATATAAAAATAAAATTTAGATATAATATTTCGTTTCTGAAAAAAAAATTTTCCAAAAACTTTTCAATATATTTTAAGGCAGATAAAATAACAGAAGTTCTAGAAAAGCTCACACTTAATAATTTAAAAAAATATGAAGAACTGACGGAGACTTTTATAAATTTAATAACATAAAATATAAATTTCAAAAAAAATAATAATAATAATAACAATAACATAATTTCAACTATTTTCTATACTTCCACGTGGCTAAAGCTCAAATGATTTCTTTTCTTCATTGTAAAAAATTTAACAAAGGATAATTTTTTTAATATTTTTTAGAAATTTGTATGCAGAGCACTCTTTGAAAATAGTTTTCCTAATTATTATAGGCTCATGTTCGGATGTTGAATGAAAACTAGGCAATGCTATGGAAATGGTAAAAGGATAATAAGAACCCATAATAATTGCAGAAAGGAATTGAAAAGTATCAAAGCGAATATAATCTTTGCTCACAGAAATCAAAACAAAATGCAGAATTAAGCAGAAATTGTGATATTCAGTAAATAAAATGGGCGAGTGGGAGAGGGAGCGGGACATTCTCTTCTATTGCATAGTACAAGACTCTACTCTAACTGTTGCACAAAATGGCGGATGTTTTCTCAATGGCGGTATGCGTTATCATCGTCATCGCTACTCTACACACAAAAGATGACATTGACATGTGAAATGGTATCTGACATTTAAAAAAAAAAAATAATAAGGAAAATTCCAGTGAGAGTCTTTTGAGAATACGTACCCTCGTGAATATGTCTATTTATAGAGAAGAATATCTGTAAACTGTCGCAAGTTTTTTATTTGCTGTGAAAGTATTTCTCTTCTCCAACCCCGAAAAGATTTCGCAATAATTTTTCATCAATTTCTTCATTAAATTTAAAAGAGAAGTCATAATTTCATATCTGCTCCTGTATTTGGGTCAATAACAACCATATTCAAATACATTTCAATTTATAAAGCGGTTTGCTAGTTAAATTTTAATCCACGATCGAAAATGGAATTATATTATGATATCATCTGGTATTGAAGGACAATAAATTTTTAAGATACAATATTGGTTAAATATAGTCTTAAAGCTTCTGTTGAATTTCTTTTAATTGTAATCTTATAAAAACTGTTAATAGCATATTTAGATCTTTTTGAAAAATATACATGAAAATTTATGACAATTTTAAATATCGATAAATATGGTCGCATCAATTTGTATATGACTTAAGTAAACCCTAAAAAGAGCTAATAAATAATAATTGATGTTAAACGCAGACATATAAAATTTGTATGCTAAAAATGACACACTAAATATAAAGAACGCTTGAAGGTACTTTAAGTTTTCTCTGAGCGCTTTCTTCTGCTTTTCTACTTGCCTCGGTGACAATTCTATTCTGTATTATTCCTCAACCTACTAAAGTCATCCCTATAGACTTCCTGAATATTCACCCAAGGACTATGTCGAATAGTAAATTTCGAATTCATGTATAACAGGTAATGAAAAATTCAACATAAAATGCTCCATATTTTGTCGAGTTTATGCCATTATAAAGAGAGTGCATTTTTTCTGCACTATAAATTCCTGATAATTTTCTCTGATAACTTAATTTGTTAGTTTTGTCGTTGTGGCCTCATCGATATAATACTCGATAGGCTAACGGGTAAACTTTAGTAGCAATTAGTCCTTATTATAAATATTGGTTAGTCGAAAAAGTTCATAGCTTTTTTGAATAAAATATAGACGCTTTAATCGGAGTGCTAAAATTAATTTATTCAAACTCAATATTTTTTTTATAATTATCGATAATGTTTCGCCTATTTTTGAGCAAAGCCATGATTCCATCTGTATAGACCTTCTGTTGTTTCTGATTGAAGCCAGCTTGGTTCCATTAAGGGAGCTCTGTTGAGATTGCAACAAGTAGTAGTATGAGGATACGATGTCTGGGCTTTATGGTTGGTGCTAGTCGTGATGGAAGACGACACCATTTCTATTGATAAGTTCTGGCCATTTTCTCGCAACCGCTTGGTGTAATCTCTCAAGCTACTCATAGTACACTAACAGCTTGACCGAAGTATAGCAGTTCAAAATTAACTAGTTAGCATAACTTTATTGACCGTCAATCCTGACTTTGAAATTGTTTGTCATTGTTCATCTCTCTTTTTCCACGATCTCTTTCAAATGATATCCTCGTATTTTAACCATTTTTATTGCCAGTTATTATTCGTTTCATAAATGTCTCGATTTCATTGAGCTTCAAAAGCATATCGTAGATTTTAGGTTAGTTCATATTGTTTTTCATACCCAATTCATAAGGTATCCAAACATCGGGTTAAACCCAGCCCTTTTGCTAATGATTAAAAACGATTTAATGATGAATGATTAATTCATAAACTATGTCATGACTTATGTCATGAATTTTATTGAAAATTTCATCACTTAAGAACAGGGCTCATAATTGACAACAAACATTTTAATTTTATTTTCCAGAAATACAAATTTTTTCGGAAGCCTGCAATGCGTTGTCGCCTTTGTTGAAAGGGTGCTGTAAAATATAGCAAATTTTTCCCTTTATTCTGGGCCATTTATAATGATGAGGTTTTCTCTTTTATGGAAATTTTGCGCTACACAAATCTTGAAGGGCCATCTGTCGGAAAACGTCACGAACCAATATACTTAGGTTAAGCTTAACATAAAGCCGTAATTCTTCAGCAAAAGATGAGAAATATTCACATACCATGAATAATTCAGCTCAGATGTCACAAAAATTAGTAAAAAAAAAATAATTACATTAAAATGTGAAAAATGTTTGCGTCTATCCCTCATTTAGGTGCGGCTGAATACTTGATAACAGTTCTTCGATTATACACTTGCTCTCTATAGATTCAGGCATACCATAGTTAGGTTTAGAAGGTTTTTATATGCAGTAAAGACAGTCTTTTTAGGTGACAATTAATATGCCTAAAAGATAATTTGTTGGAAAAAACCTTACAGTTGATATTGAGGGCATATTAAGCAGGTTAAGGCGATGTGCATATGGTGGAAGTCCCTGGGGTTCATTCCATGGAAGATCTTTAAATACGAACCTTACAAAATTACGTTGCACTGATTCAATTATCTACTACGCATATCTACATAAGATGACCAGACCTTCGGCTCTTATTTATTTAAGACTCGGGTGCCTTAAGTCATATTTATATTGCAATCGAGGATGTGCAACATATCTTCTTCCAATACTCATGCCTCAAAGGAAAAAGAAAAGAAGTGGAAAAAAATTTTTGTCGAAGAGGAAGGTGTAAAAATCACACAAACTTTAGGGATTAGTATCTCTATATCGTCTTTGGGATATTTTTTCCTACCGATCTTCTAAAATTGGCCTAACGAAGAAATAGTACAAAGTATCGAGCTTTCCGCTTTAATCAATCTACTCTTGGCCATAATATAATTAACTCCATTTGGTCAATCTACTGTTTAATCCCTTAAAATTGATTTTTTACTATTGTAATCCCTTCAAAAGAATAATCAAAAATAAAGTTGTTACATTACATTTGCCATAGTTGAGTTTGTAGACTATTAATAGTAAAACACCAACTACGATTATCTTAGCTATTCAAGTCTTCCTGAATATAAATCAAATCATTTCTATCTCTGACACAGGAGAAAATCTTTAGAATTTTAGAGTACTTAATTAATAAGTTTAACATTGCGCAACCTCTAGAAATATAAATATTAGAAGAGGAAAACAAAGTGAATAAACACAAATAAATTAATTAGTAACATAATTAAAAATTTTAATTCATATATTTTTTTAAAACTGAGCTCACTGATGTCAATGTTATCGCGGTCGATGTCAGTATTGTCTGCCGGTGAGGAAACAGATTCTGTAGCCAGTAGCGAATTTCTAAAATTAGTTGGACGACCTCGATATATGAAAACACCGAAAAGAAATGTAACTACCATCAGCTCATCTGGCTCATCGCCAAAGGATAAAAATAAAAAGAAATCAGTAAACTGGCCAGCATCTGTCACAGAGAATTCAGGGCTATTCGACGGCTGCAAATTCCTCTCCTCACGCGAGCAACGATAATGCATATAAGCCATCATCCATTTTCACCACAAATATCATAAATTTTGTTCAAAAAGGCTTTTAAATACAAACTACGTTGAAACAAACTTTCACATATGCTATTCTTAGGCAAAAAGGCTTATAAAGTAGTGATTCATCATCTACACCATTCAACACTAACTGAAGCCATAGAAAATAAGTTGGAGATACTAGGACATAGCGTCACTGGTATTTCTAGTATAAAAAAAGGTGCACTCCTCCGCCACTATTTTTAGTGTCACAAAAACCCGCACCCAACAATAAAGACATCTTTAGCGCCAAGACGCTAATGTACACAAAAATAAAAGTTTAAGAACCGTACATTAGTAAAGATATTGTGCAATGGCATAGATGCCAAGCGTACGGGCATACGAAGACTTATTGTCGTGTCAAGTGTGCAGGTGAGCACAACTGAATGCAAAAAAAATCTACCACAAATTTTAACGGATGCTCTACTTATAAAAAGAAAATCAATCCGAACAACAACAAAAAAAACAATCAACCAACCATTATACAATACATAGTCAACCAGTCCAGCAAGACTTATCATTTGCTGAGGTCGCGGCAGGAGTCCCTAACATTGAACAGGAACAGTAAGAATTATATTCCCCCTCCGTCATTGTTGTCCCAAGATATATCCACAATGTTCTCCCAATTAAGCGGTTCACTTATACAGCAATTAAACAAAATATTAACACCACTTGTTAATGCTTTGATGTCCGTTGTGTCAGCTTTATCGTCCACTGTTCAAAAATAAATGTCGTTGTGCACCGAAAATTCCCTCTCCATCCTTTTATGGAATGCAAATGGATTGAACCTCCATCGACAAGAACTGGAAATTATTCTACATGACAGACCCATTGACATTGCTCATTGACACTGAGACGCACTTCACATCCAAGTTATACTTTACGATACGAGACTACGATACATACAGAACTGATCACCCTGACAATACGGCGCATGGTGGAACAGCTATTCTAATAAGAAAATCCCTCAAACATTACATTCACTCCAATTTCACCTCCGATTCCCTGCAATCCACAGTTTCTACTATTAATACCTCCTTATTTAACCTAAATAAATATAGCATCTGTTTATTATCGTCCCAATAAAACCATAACTGGTTCCGACATTTTATCCTTCGTACACTCACTTGGAGCCTCGTTCCTCGCGGATGGTGATTACGATGCTAAGCACCCTCGATGGGGTTGTCGCGTTGCTAACCCTCAAGGAAAGATTTTCCAAGAAGTTCTATCCCATTCATCATACCAAATAACTTCCCCTCCAAATCCAACATATTGGCCAACATCTAGTTCAAAACAACCTGATATACTCGATTACATCAATAGCACTCCTCCAATTACCATGAATTCTAGCATTAAAACTCTTTCCGATTTAAACTCTACTTATAGTCTTGTTCTCCTTACCCTTAATTCTAAGCCAGTCTTAAAGAATCTTCATCCTAGGTTCATAAATGGCAAACAAATTTGGAAAATATTTAGAAACAAATTGGATCAACAGATTGACTTAAAACGAACGTTAAAAACAGCAAACAACATTAATAATGCTGTAAATGACCTCACTATATATAAACAATTTGCAATCAGAACCGCTCACATCTCTTGCAATACGACACAACCACAACGTCAAAATTTGCTAACTAAAATACGTACATTAATTAACGAAAAAAGAAAAAATGAAAATGCAGTGGCAACGCTTACGAATGCCTAGCTACAAACAGAAACTTAACCGAATACAACGTGAACTTAAAATGGAAATTAGAAATCACTATAATGAACGGCAGGAAACTTATACAAGGTCGATTAGTGACAATAGTTCTTTATGGGAAGCCACTAGACGAATACTCTCGTACAAAATAACATCACACCCACTGAAACAAAATGACGATAACTGAGCAAAAGCAGACAAAGAAAAACATTTTGTAAATACTTTTACTCCACATGATGATATAGAAGAGAAATTACATAATAACAAAATTATTGAAGAACTAATGTTCACAGTCCCTATGACTATTCCTCCTAAAAATTTTAAGCCCTCGGAAATTAAATCTACTATTCTGCGCCTTCCCATTATAATGTTTATAATCTAATAGCAGCTCCTATTCTGAAGCAAATCTCCCGAAAAGCTTTAGTTTTAATTACGAGTACATACATTTTTAATAGTATCCTTCGCATAACCTATTTTTCTTTGCTCTGGAAATTTTCTGTCATTAAAATGATTCCTAAACCAAATACAATAAATCCGTAAATTCTCCTTCCTCCTATCGATATTTCAGCCTCTTACAAATCCTCGGTAAGATTTTTGAAAAAGTTATATTAAAACGACCTAGTCCTAGTTAATATAAAATATATTCCTGATCACCAATTTGGTTTCCGATCTGAACACTCCACTAGCCCAGAAATGACATCGTATTGTTGATCACATTGCATCCTCTCTTGAGAGGAAAGAGTATTGCCAAGGAGTATTTCTAGATATCTCCCAAGCTTTTGATCGTGTGTGGCATCCTGGACTCCTCTGAAAAACTCAAAAGCTTTCTTCCGTCAACATACGAACTTATCATAAATTCATATCTCTCCCAACGTCATTTCCAAGTTACAATTAACACAGAATTCTCGAAATATATCCTATTCTAGCCGGAGTCTCACAAGGCAGTATCCTTGGTCTCATTTTATATAATATTTATACCATGACATCCCAGCTGATCGTAATACAGGGTGGACCATTTAGAAGTTCCATTTTAAAAAGTTATTACAAAAAAAACTAGTGTATGTTTTTTCAAATTTCCAGTTTAATTGTCTCTGGATGGCTTGCGTAATATTTATCCTTAACAGCTCCCCACAGAAAATAATCCAACGGGCCGAAATCACAGATCCGAGGCGACCAATTGATATCAGAATTTCGGCTGATTATCCGGTTTTCAAAATCAGTGCCCAAAAGTTGGATTGTTACGTTGGCTGTGTGGCAAGTGGCCCCGTCCTGTTGAAACCAAATGTCGTTCATGCCATTCTCTACAACTTTTTCGAAACAAAAATTCACTGAGCATGCCGCGATAGCGCTCACCATTGACCGTAACGGAGGCTCCTTCATCGTTTTCGAAGAAAAACGGGCCAATGATACCTCTAGTCCAAAATCCGCACTAAACCGTAACTCGTTGTGGATGCATCGACTTTTCAATGGTGACGTATGGATTTTCTGAGCCCCAGATGCGACAATTGCTTTTGTTGACATACCCACCGAAGTGGAAATGGGCCTCACCCGAAAAGATGATTTTTCGTTAAAAATGCTCATCTTCGGCCAATTGATCTTGAGCCCATTGGGCAAACCGAAAACGCATCGGATGGTCATGCGGCTTTAGTTGTTGGACTAATTGAACTTTGTAAGCTTTCATACCGAGGTCTTTGTACAAAATTCTAAACAGAGAAGTGCGAGAAATGTTCAATTCCTGAGAACGGTGACGAGTTGATGTTGATGGATGATCACTGACATTTTCAGCAACGGTAGCAATATTCTCGGTCGTACGTACTGTTTTAGTGCGGGAACGAGTTGCTTTGGCAACCAACAAACCAAATCGTGAACTCGCTTCACGAATTTGTCTACAAGTTGACGTGATGGCATTCGATCTTTACTCATTTTTTTTTTTAATTTCTCACAGTTTGGAAATAAGTTCTCAATATTTCCCAGTTTTCTTCAAGCGTATGGATTACCATTTCGTAAAATTCTGACTTTCAACTAACAATCTGTCAATTCGTGATGACATTTAACACTCAAGTACTTGAAATAAATAGTGGTTCAAAATGCAACCGCTAGATGGACCACCCTGTACTATCATTACTGCTTATGCAGACGATACGGCCATACTTGCTCTACCCATACAAATCCTGTCATAGCTTCCAACTATAATTCAGTTTTAAGATGGAATTTATAATTCCATATACACAATCTTCAATTCTGGTGTAAAAGATGGAAAGTGAAGGTAAATGAACAGAAAAGTGCTCACATTGCTTTCACTCTTTGTCAAGGAAAGATTACCCCTTATAAACTAATGGCAATATAATTCCATAATATGATAAAGTACGTTATTTGAGACTTTACCTGAACAAGAGATTAACATGAAACACACATACTAGATTAAAAAAAATTGAAGCCACTAGACGTTACCTACAACTTCTTAGACTACTGGAAGTAAGCTTTTAATATACAATATACACGTAATTATAAAACCAATTTGGACATATGGAATTGAACTTTGGGGTTGAACGGAGCGTTCGAATTCCTATCGCATCCAGGCTTTACAATCCAAGATCCTCCGTTAAATTATTGATGTCACCTTTTATATTTGTTACAACGTTTATTCTATCATTATAATCCACTTGTGAGAGAATTATACTGTACTACCCTCCCCGGAAACACTCATTGGAGATGTAAATTTCCTTGTTACAATACAATTGTAGTTGCAGTTAAAAAAATAAATAAAAATAATTGATGAGCAGTACTCAAAATTTGATTTTTTTATCATATTCTATATCTTAATTGCGTCTATAAATGATATATTATCCTTTCTTATCTTAGCCAAAAAATTAACTTTTTAAATATAATAATTATATTATGCAATTTACTATTAACGATCATACATTTTGATTTATTAACATTCATATTGAAATATTCTTTAAATTTTTTTAAAGTGATATTCTTTAAATCACCAGAAGTACAATCTCCTTTTACATATAAAATGGCATCATGAGTAAAGAACCTTAAATTAGTTTCATCAACTACTTTGTGCATATCATGAATATAAATTGGGAAAAATAACCCCTTTACTGAATTGTACATATTCGTAACCAATTTCATTCACGAATTCATTCGTCTGTTGATAGGCAACAAAAACATTTTCTTAGGTCTTAGCCCTCAAGACCCTCACCCCTTCCAACTTTTATTATAAAATTCTTTTAAGAGTGAAAAGAGAAGTAATAGCTATTATCGGTTTTGTAATGTGGAGTAGTTGCTATCGACGGTGTTTAAAACCTGTTGACACACTCTTGTTAGCAAGACACATCTCAATTGGGGGTGTTTCCCTTTTTACTCAAAAGGATTTGCTTCTTCTATCACAAGAGCTACAATATTTTCATCGAACATTTTCAATACTTCTATTTTGATAATTACAAACAGAGAAAAACCTTTCCAAATTTGTATTTTCGGTTGGATTTAGATTCCCAATTCTTACACAGAACTCCACCATAAAATATTGCTAATCCTTCCAAAAGTATCATTTTGTAAAGTCCTACATTACTCGAACTATGTGATAATAGCACGCTCGTTACAGATAAGACAGAGTAAAAAATTCAGATCAAAGTAAAAGAAGCTCTATTTTGTTCTGTAGTCGAAACAAAATAATATAAAATACAGAAAACAAAATAGGAAAATGTTCAATTGTAAGCAAACAGACACGAACAGTAGTAGAAGTACTGCTCATCGTAGGTACCGAAAGCAATTCAATTCTTCGCCGCAGATGTAACATCATTTCTTTTGTTAAAAGCTCTCAACAACCCTGAATGGGTTAAGATGCTCGTCTACAAGTTTATATCTTATACCGTCTAACATTCGTGTAACATTTTTTGCAATTTTCTGCCTTTTCCTTGTTCCATTTTAATGTAGAGTTTTCCCTTCGCGGACAGTTAGTGCCGGATGTGGAAAAGTTGTTAGCATTTTTTTCCTCAACCATTTTACATTTTTAAACAGATACTTTTCAATTTTTTATGATTTTTTCTAGTAATACCCGATGATTTTTATTCCATTCTTTGTGTAGGAATAATATTTTCACTTCGAGGCAATTTTGTTTTCTTTTTGGCCAATGGGAAATATTGCGATTCAGCTGTTGGTATTTTTCCTATAAGAGCAGCTAGTTATGTTAGTAAATATTGTTGGTGTGTTTTATTTTTGGCGTTTATTTTACAGAAAGCAACCATTTATAATAATATAAATGCGATAAATACATAAATATATAGATACCAAATGCATAAATAGTACAGAAATAAGGGATGAAGAGAACATGCTGAAGAAATTCCGATTTCGTTTCCACCTTATTCATGTCTGCTCGTTTAATATTTTTATGCTATGAAGCCCAGCCGTACTTCTAATCAATCTGATATGAAAATTGTAAATGCAATTTTTTCCTCCAATTTTGTATACTTTAAAAAAGGATTACTGTAACTGGCAAAAATTTATTTTCTAATATAAAAAAAAGATGGCTTTCTTGTTGTTGAAAGAATGATTTGATAGTAAATGCATCGTAGCTAATTAAAAGAATAATATTTGGAATATGCAATTACATTTATATTAAATCAGCAGATAATTGTAATGGAAAAATAGCATTTTCTCATTTTAGAAAGAAAAACATGACGTGGCACTGGTGTCTAGTACAGGGTGCGTTTTATGTTCAAAGTTGAAGTTTTTTGTTTGAATAACTTTTAAATTGAATATAGTTTTATAATTTATATTATACTAATTGCTTATATGATCTTTAGAATTATGTATAAAATGTGATGTCGGTCAAATGTTCATAACGTTTTCGCAAATTTCTGGTGTTATTTCAGCAATTTTGTTTCGAATGTTTTTCTTAAGCTTCGAATTTGTGATTGATTTATTAGTATTCACCTTTTCCTCATTGGAAGAAATTAAGAAGGTTCAAATTAGGGGATCGTGGGGCCAGTCCTTATCACCTCTTTTTAACATTATTTGGCTGGGAAAAATTTCTTTCAAAATTTACTTCGTAGTACGACCTGTTTGTGATATGGTACCCTTTTGTTGGAACCACATATTCTGTAGGCCTAATTGATCCAATTCCAGTAAAAGAAAGTTTTCCAATATGACCCGATAGCGGTCACCAGTAACTATTACAGAATTACCTCCAGCACCCTCAAAGAAATATGGCCCTATGATGCCAGTCAAGTCCAAAAAAATGATTTTTTGCCAAAAATGGTGGTCGTCTATACCCCGCTGTAAAACCCCAATCTTTTCAGATATACGTTGGTTTAATTGTCGCCCAGTCATTTGTTTATCTTCCAATTTCCCACCTTGATCAAAGAGTTACCGGAATTTATTCAGAAAATTAAAAATACAAGTATATGCATCTAAATCTATATTGTCCCCTTCAAAGTTATCCCCATCGACTTTAACACACTTATGCCAGCGCTTGATACAATCCTCGAAACATTTTTTATATTCGGTTTTCGGTATGTCCATCAGTGCTTCCTGTGATTTTTCCATTACTTCCTCTCGCCTGTTGAAACGCGCTCCCGGTAATGGTTTTTTAACTCGATTGAACAGAAAGAAGTCACAGGGAGACAAATCAGGTGACTTTAGTGGTTGTTGCATTTTTCGTCAAAAAATTACGAATAATGATGGCACTGTGCGACGGTGCGTTATCATGGTGCAAAATCCGCGAGTTTTCTGCCCACAATTCTAGTCTCTTTCGGCGAATTGCTTCACGCAAACGTCTCATAACGCCCAAATAATACTTTTTGTTTACTGTCCGGTCTTCTGGAAAAAATTCATGATGAACTAAACCGCTGTAATCCATGAAAACCGTGAGCATTGCCTTCTTTTTTGACTAAAAACGAGGTGGTTTTTTTGGTCTCGGCTCATTTGGTGATGCCTGGATTGCGTGTCGTACTCATAAACCCACGTCTCGTCTCCAGTAATGATCCTTTTGATGAATGTGGGATTGGATTCAGCTTCGCAAATCATGTCTTTTGCGACGTCAACAAGGTCTCTTTTTTGCATGAAATTGAGGTCTTTTGGCACAAACTTTGCTGCTATATGACGGAAACCCAAATCATTAACCAAAATGTCTTCGACGGATCCATAGGCAATGTTCAAGTCCTCCACTATCTTTCTAATGGTTAATTTGCGGTTATTGACCAACATTTCTTTTACTTTATCAATGTTTTCGTCCGCTCGTGCCACTGGTAAACGACCGTTTTCTTTAGAGAATCGTTGCCGAAACACTTTTCCAACATTTCCAACGTTCGCGCACCATTAAGTCCATTTTTTTACGCAAAATTTAATACAAGTTCGTTGTTGCAAATTTAAATCCATTTTTAAAATTGTAAAAAATCACCAACACACACATATATAGATATACTTTTGGCAAGGTAACTTTTGCAAATGTCAAGCTATGATGCTAAGATTTAGAGGGAATATCAACAACAGATGTACCAACTTAACGAAAAAAACTGAACTCAAATTGGAACGATGGAAGCGCCACACTCCAGGAACTTTTTGATCCGGAAAGTTGTTGATCAAGGTGGTATGCTTATTTTCAAATTTAATCATTACTCGCTTAATGGTTGACTTGCTCAGCATATGATTAACACCAAAAAAAAAACACGTAATATTCTCCGCGTATTCATAATTGAGCAATTATTTAAATAAAATGTTTTAATAATTTCAACATGTTGTTGTAGTGCTAGATACTCTATAATAAATTGTTATCGATCAGTCTCTATAACTGTTAAATTTTAACGGACAAATATTATTACAAACCAAAATGGCGGCCAAACAAAATCAACCTGGAACATTAAAATCACCCTGTATTAATCTACACTATGGCCTTTTGTTAAACTCAGTAATTAGATTAGTTAATATCATTTACAAAAATATCATCAGATGTATTTTGGTTTTGTTTACGTTTATTTTATCAGTAATATTTACAACTAAAAAGTATTATTTTTCTCTTAGAAAACGTAGATTATACTGAGTGCGCCAACTTGGACTGATTGGTTTTAAAAAATTGCTAATTTAGTGTTTCTAATTCTTTTTACAGATTATAAAAAATTTTTATAAAATTTTATAATGTTTTAAAATTGTTGTATTTTATTATATTTCTAAAAGATAATTTACTACAACGTAAAAAAAATACCGCCAGCATTTTAATGCTGCAAAACCGCTTTCAGCGCAATCCTAATAAGGAATTTATTACCACAATTTATGACGCGAGGTGCATTATTTGATTGGTCACTTATTCGCAATAAAAAAGCAGTGTCAGCTATGATCCATCTGCGTGCAATATGTCAATAGATTTGAAAGATAGACACAGATAATGTCACCTTTTTAAACAACCTAATTATTAGCAATGAAGAACATTTCTATTTAAATGAATTTGTAAATAAACAGAATTATTTAATTTAGGGTACAGGAAATCTGAGCGTTGATTAAACCCTCTTGGACACATTTTTTAATATAAAATTATAGCTGACAGAGTCAGCGGTCCATATTTTTCCAAAGAAGATGATGAATATTAGCAAGCCATCACTTAGGTGATATACCGCAGCAGAAGGAGAATTTGTTTATATTTTTTATTCGGAGTAACCCTAACATATGCTTTATATATATAGCACACACCCGTGCTTTATATATATAGTCACCAACGGAGATTTTAGAAAAAGAAATTTCTGTTGGCCTCTCCATTTTCCAGATTTAACTGCTCATAATTTCTATCCGTGGGGCTACTAGAAAAACTGTGTTTCCATGAGCAAACCACAAAAAACTTGACAAGTTTAAGCAAAATATACACGGATAAATAATAAATTTGATTTTTTTTAAATATTTTAATGTGCAGATTTCAAAGTATTCACCTGCAAGACTATTTTCGCGAAGGCTTTTTTTTAGATAACTATTGTTACAAAATCAGAACGCTATTGAAAATACTAAAAAGTTTGATAATTTATTTTAATATTGTGAAATTTGTATGCAAATAATTTTACAAATTTGATATTATTATACTGTGGATACAGTCATTAGTGTGCTGGGATACCATCCAAGGGGTCCAAGCTCATTCTCAAAAAGAGAATTCCACTGAGAGCATGGTCCCAAGCTAATTCTCACTTTACTTTCCATTCTACTTTAATTTCCTTATCCGGTACTACATTTCTTAACAAAAAAGTGCGGAAAAAATACCTTAAAAATACATTACCCATCAGTAATACCAGCTTTTGGTAGGAAAACTTTATCAAAGACAACTTACCAAAATGGAAAAATGGCCAATCCTCCTACTGGACGAAGCATGGAACCGCACCAAACTACACGAAAACACGCTGCAGCGGATCGATCATCTGCTAAGCAAAGACAAAAACATGATCTTGGAACCAATGCATCGAAACCAATGTTAAAAGGGAAATAGTATATAACATCATCAAGCATATGTAGTTAAATACACTGGACCAAAGTTTAAAAAAGATTTTTTTTCACACATTAGGCAGTCTACTAAAAAACCATTTCCTAAATTTGTAGCTCAGAATCCTGATTGGTCATACCACAGTAACTCATGATTACCGTTTGGGAAACCAACCTCATATGGCGTTCAATTAACCATTTCTCTTATTTGAAATGCATCGATTTTTAACATTTAATTTCTTTTTGAATGGCAATACTTCAATTATGGAACTCTTAAACCCAATATTTCCTATTCCAAAACTTCTTTTTTATTCAAGAAAGCTGCCACCGTAAACCCACACAAATCGTATAGTCATCTAAATGGCCTCATGATTGTGGCGCTTCAGAATAGCATTTGTCTCAAAGGAGTATACGCTGTGTATAAATATAATTGGCCATGATCCTCTAGAATTTCACATTTTTTAACTTACATTTCCTTACCCGTTTCCCTGTTCTACATTTCTCACTACATCACTAACACCAAACCGAAATATTTTATCTTATCTTATTAATAATTTTTAATGTTATTTTAAAAACATCAGCAAATAGTTAAATATTAGAAATATTTAAAGAAAAGTTTTGCAATTTGGAAATTTTTCCATATTTTTGTTTGAAAATAGTTACTTTATTGTCAAAAAAAAAGTTCATTAACAAAACCAAAAGATAAATTTCAATACAATAATAAATAGATATTTTGAAATTTGTCAAAAGTGGTTGGAATAGTTTATGAAAACATCTTTTACTACAATTGGCATAACACAATATTTTAGATAAATATCTGTAAACTTTTTGTAAAATATTTACTTACATTCACAAGGTTTCTTATCTGTTGATTTATTATAACAAAACTAAAATATTTACTTTTAATGTAATTGCACAAAATTAGTAGTTCTAAAAACTAAATAATACCTTGTGTTATAGTCAAGTGTTGTCTTGCCAAAAATAGTTTAGTGGCAAAAAGTTTTTCTACTTGACTAGAGACGAGATAAATTGACTTTTTCTACTTCAACCAAAAACTTTTCACTCGATAACATTGTGGTATGATCTAAATCATATTTGAGTACTTATAAAAAATGAACTAACCTAACTTAAATGTATCATTTTTAGGATAAATACATTTTTTCTTTATTTTAAAATGATTTCTTTACCGAAATGACAACTTAAGTTATTTGGTCACAACCTTAAGAATAAAAGCTTTGCGTACTAGCTTCGGACATGCTAGTGCCGGTAAATTGTTTATTTGTTTTTGTTAACAGGCTACCAGATCCCACCAAACAGTATTACATCCATCTGCTCAGGCGGTTTAACGGTCCGAAAGGGTAGCTTAAGGGATAAGGGAATAAAAGTCGCAAAGAAAGTAAAGCGCTGAGGATAATTAGCGTAGGAGCATGCCGTATGAGATTAGAAGTCACGACCCCTTGGATGGTAGTCCAGCACGCTATCGACTTATCGGTAAATTATTGTAGAACACCAAAAAATTTCTTGTATACTTATAAGTAGTCTCTAATATTTATAGAAATTATCTTTTTAAATTTTATTAATAATATTTAAGTGAATTAATTAAGATGAACTAATAGAAAATAAACTTGGTATCTGAATTTTAACATATCAAACAGTTAATATGTAAATGTTAAAGGATAAAGTCCAATAAGTAAAAAATTTTATGAACGGTTTTTCTAGAAGCCACAACAAAATGTTGAATTAATTTTTGTGAATCGTTAAAATTTGTATAGTTACACCTACATTTTCATAAAGTAAGTGTTCACAAATTGGCGGTACTAAAATTGGCAAAATTAACAAGGACTACTGTACAGGTTATAAAAAATGTTATCACAATTTTTTTACGAATTCTCCAAATCAGTGTCAAGTTAAACTTTATTGTTCTGTTTTTTTCTTTCTTTTAGTTTCAATATTAACATAGGTTATCCGTGTACATATATATTCAAATATACAAATTTATATATATTCAGGATAGGCATACTTAAAAATGAGTGCTCGTAAAAGGAGCAACTATGTATGTGTCTGTACATTTGTAAGAATACAGAAATTTATAGCTCTTAGTGACGAAATTTTTCGATATTATTGTATAAAGGGGGTTATTAGTCGTACAATGTATTTTTCATCATCAATTAATAACCAATGACCAATATTGAAAAATTATAAACTGTTCGTTTTGCATAGTCGCTGTGATATGACGTATTTTATTGGGAAATTGTTATGACCGCACGCAATTGTATCGAATATGGCAGAGACCAAGCCTAAAGTAAATAAGTAATCGTAAAATCAATAGGAAAAATTAATATTTAAGAATTTAGTTCATAAATAATATAATCATACATTCAACAATATTGGCGGGAGTCATGTTCGAGTGAAGAAAAAAATAATTTTAAAATACATGGAAATTATTAACTATAAAAAAAATACTAAAACCAACAAACAACGTGAACGAAAATAAAGCTAATATTAAATATTTCAGATTGGAGGGTAGGATTTTATGATTTGAAAATGACTTTTCATAAATCGGAAAGTATATTTAAATGCATCCCTGTAATTACTTGTACTTGTTTTTAGAAATAATTGAAAAATTTATGAGTACTCGTAGGGTTTTTTATGTCTATTTGATTGAAGGAAATTATTTAAATTTACGAGTAGCGCGTATGTAGAAATTTCTATGAAATATTACATCTTTTCATAATTCATAAATTAGTCCTTTGATCAATATGGAATTTTTCCCCATAGATTTTTGAAGAAAAAATATTAAATTGTATCATTTTTTATAGGTAATAGTATACTTTTCTATTTGAGCAAAATTTTAATCAAATAAATGAGTAAAAATAGTGTTTTATAAGAAAAAACACAATTTTTACTCATACTAAAGTTGTAGAAAATTACTTTTAAAAATATTTTCATTGCTTATTAGTATTAGTGTGCCTCGGCAAGTACACTTTTTAGCGTGCTGGACTACCATCCAAGGAGTCGTGGGTTTGAATTCCACTGAGGCATGGTCTCACGCTAATTCTCAAAAAAACCACTTTACTTTCTATTCTTCTATTAATTTCCTTATCCGGAAATATTTTTCTTAATAAAAAAGTGCGAAAAAAAAACACTTAAAAAAGCCATTAGTCATCAGGAATATGAAAATATCAATAACATCTTTTGGAAAGAAACATCTATCTTGGATAAAAGTCGTGTTGGTCAAAGACCAGAACACGACCTCGACATAATGGCCGCCCCTCCTGCTGGACAACAGGATGGCACCGCACCAAAACTGCATGAAAATAAGCAGTAGGACGGCTGCAGCGGAACGAGCATCTGCTAAGCGAAGACAAAAACGCGATCTTAAAACCGATACAAATGATATTCGAATCAAGTTCCAAAAGGAATGTTAAAAGGCAAATAAATTTTATTTTATTTCAAATGAACTTTTTCACCAATATTTTAATAGTTTATCTATATTATCTACATATGGTATTTGCCTTTTGAGAGTACTTCCAGAATATACCATTTGTATCGGTTTTAAGATCGTGTTTTGTCTTCGCTTAATAGATATTTTCGTGCACTTTGGTGTGGTGCCATGCTTCGTCCAGTAGGAGAAGCGACCATTATTGTCCAATGCAATAAAAGATATTTTCATAAACTATTTCAACTACTTTTGAGAAATTTCAAAATATCTATTTATTATTGTATTGAAATTTATCTTTTGGTTTTGTTAAAGAACTTTTTGTATTAATAAAGGAACTATTTTCAAACAAAAATAGAAAAAGTTTGCAAATTTTAAAACGTTTTTTTAAATTTTTCTAATTTTTAACTCTTTTCTGATATTTTCAAAATAACATTAAAAATTATTAATAAGATATGGTAATATAAAATATTTCGGTTTGTTGTAAGTGATGTAGTGAGAAAGGTGGTACAGGGAAACGGGTAAGGAAAAAGAAGTTAATAAAAAATGTGAAATTCTAGAGGATCATGGCCAATTGTATTTATAACAGCGTACTATATACTCCTTTGAGACAAATCCTATTCTGAATAGCCACAATCATGAGGCCATTTTATGGCTATACGATTTGTGTGGGTTTACGGTGGCAGCTCTCTTGAAAAAAGGTTGAAAAGAAGTTTTGGAATAGGAAATATTGGGTTTAAGAGTTCCATAATTGAAGAATTGCCATTCAAAAAGAAATTAAATGTTAAAAATGGATTCATTTCAAACAAGATAAATGGTCAATTGAACGCCATATGAGGTTGGTTTCCCAAACGGTAATCATGAGTTACTGTGGTATGACCAATCTGGATTCTGAGATTGGTTGCCTTTGCTACAAATTTTGGAAGTGGTTTTTTAGTAGACTGCCTAATGTGTGCAAACAAACCTTTTTTAAACTTTGGTCCAGTGTATTTAACTATATATGCTTGATGATGTTATATTCTATTTCCCTTTTAACATTGGTTTCGATGCATTGGTTCCAAGATCATATTTTTGTCTTTGCTTATCAGATGATCGATCCGCTGCAGCGTGTTTTCGTGTAGTTTGGTGCGGTTCCATGCTTCGTCCAGTAGGAGGATTGGCCATTTTTCCATTTCGGTAAGTTGTCTTTGCCCAATACAAATGTTTATCCATGATAAATTTTTCCTACCAAAAGCTGGTATTACTGATGGGTAATGTATTTTTAAGGTATTTTTTCCGCACTTTTTTGTTAAAAAATGTATTACCGGATAAAGAAATTAAAGTAGAATGGAAAGTAAAGTGAGAATTAGCTTGGGACCATGCTCTCAGTGGAATTCTCTTTTTGAGAATGAGCTTGGACCCCTTGGATGGTATCCCAGCACGCTTATGACTGTATTCACAGTATAATACTTTTCAAATTTGTAAAATTATTTGCATACGAATTTCACAATATTAAAATAAATTATCAAACTTTTTAGTATTTTCAAAGGTGTTCTGATTTAGTAACAATAATTGCATGTTGGTGCGGTTCCATGCTTCGTCCAGTAGGAGGGTTGGCCATTTTGTCCAGGTCGGGTTGTTGTCTTTGACCAATAGGGGCGCTTATCTACAATAGGTTTATAATAATGAAAAATGAAAATATTTTTAAAAGTAATTTTTTACAACTTTAACTACTTAGTTATATTATTTTCTTATAAATTAGTAAAAACAGTGTTTTTTTTATGTCGGTTGCCCACCTTTTACATATCCATGTTGTTCATCACATATAATTTCATTTAAGATCGGGCTTATTTTGTCAGTAATAATTGATTCGAACAATTTAGGGATAGCATTTATAATTGAAATCGGTCTATAATTTTTTGCGTCCGTTTTGTGAATGGGCGTTACGAAACTATTTTTCCACTCAACAGGAAATATTCCTTCATCAATTGATTTGTTAAATAACTTAGAAAATGGATATGCAATTGAATGTAAACAATTTTTGAGTAGCATATAGAGAATTGTCTGGACTGATCTCAAGGTCGTGAGACCTTTGTTATAGTCTAGTTTTGAAAGTTTCAGTTTTAGTTCTTCTTTTGTTATTTCAAAATTAATATTTATATTTATATTTAACTCATTATCTACATTATTTATATCATTTAGAAAATTTGAATTGGATTTCGGGGAGTAAATCCCCCGAAAGAATTTTGATAATAAATTAACTACACCGTCTCCATTGTTTGCTACTTCAAAGTAAAAAGATTGGTTCTTTTTGAGTTTACGAAATTCCAAAAAACTTTAACGTTCTCTTTAACATTATTTAAAAAAAAAATGTTTCAATTTGGTAAAATCAATAACAATAATATGCTTTTTCAAAAAATTTCTCATTGTAATTTAAAAATATTGTAAATTAGATACTTTCCATAAAAATTTCTCAATATGATTTTTAATTCAAAATATTTTTTTCGATTTTATTAAATGTTACCTTTTTAATATTTCACAATAAAAAATTTACATTTTTTAAAAAAATAAAATTTAAATAACAATAATATATCTAGTTTGAAAAAAAAGTTCAGTAAATTCTTCTGAGAAAAAAATCTAATTTTCAAAAATTAACCGGCATTAGAATTTTTTTTAAACTTATTTCCTTTATTGATTATTAAATTTATAATACAATATATTATAATTTTCCTGATGCCAAAAAAAAAATATATATATATATCGCATATATAAAAGATAAACGAATTTAAACGAAAAGTTACTAAAATATTCCCAACTAATAAAACTCTGTCATTTCAACAAATGGAATTTGTGTCATTTTCGAAAAATGTACGCACAATTCCTTGTGCACCACGTAATAGTTGAAAATGTTTCCATTTAGAAAAAGATTTATTCAAATTAGAATGTCGTATCTATTTGGCAGTTAAATAAATAAGATCCATTCATAAGAAATATTTTCGCATATTAGTCAAATTTTGATTTGTAGACGTTATTAAATATTTAAAATTTATACACTCATGAATAGAAAAATATTTTTAATGAACCGATACTGGTGTGATGATGGCTGGCGGTTTATCATCAATGACTAGACAGATTTTTTTTCGAATTTGCTTCTTCTTCTTTTTTCGATGTAACGAGAAATTCTTTCGATCTTCTTCTTATTTTCCTCTTAAACTTTTTTCTTTTCTCCTTCATTTTCCTTTGCTTTTTCTTGTATATTTCTTATGTTGATATGTTTCGTTAGAAAAATAAATTATTTGGAAATTTCTTTTTTCATAAGGACAAATTTACCAAAAATAGATGCTACTCGTTTAATGTCAATAAATTTATCGTCCGGATTGTCCTATTACTTTATTGATTTCGCTACGGTAGAAAGTTATGTCTTAAATTAAATTGATATATTTAAGGATATTCTTCTAAAGATACATTTATTTTAACTTAAGTGACATTATTCAAGTTTGGTCCAAAAGCACTTAACATTTATCACATAAATTAAATAGAAAATAGTAAATTGCTTTAAAAAAAATATGTACAATTTCATTTTTCATAATAATTATACTATTTTATTGATGGATGCATTTTCAATAATATAATGGCTATGATTATAAGGATAATTGCAAAAATATCATAATCAAAAGAGGAAAACAGTTTGATAAAAAATTTTTTCAATAAAAATGTTGATAATATACACCGAATCTTATTTAGATTGTTTGAGGTAAAAGAATCAATGATATAACATAAAGTTTCATAGTTCAAGGAACATTCAATTAAATATTAAGCAAAGCTAATGTCCTTTTTGATAAAGAGCCATATTTTCTATTTTTAAATACCAATCTAATAGCAAAACGGTAAGAGATACATTAAAATTTTAAGCAATAATTTAAAAAAAAATTTCAAGTTAATTGCAGGTAAAGTAACATTTTTTGACAATAAAAAAAGTTTTATGAAATTTTTTTTTTACTAAAAAGTAATTTTTTACTGGACAAATTTTTTTACTGAAAATATTTTTTTACTGAAAGTATTTTTACTGAGAGTATTTTTAGTGAAAATATTTTTTTACTAAAAATATTTTTTTACTGAAAGCTTTTTTACTGGAAATATTTTTACTGACAATAATTTTAATGAAAATGTTTTACTGGAAATAATTTTACTGAAAAAAGTTTTTGTACTGAAAGTATTTTTACTGAAACTATTTTTATCGGAAATATTTTAACTGGAAAATATATATTTCCCCATATTTTTTTAACTGAAAGTATTTTGACTGGAAATATTTTTTCTGCAAATACTTTTACTGAAAATATTTTACTGGAAATATTTTTACTGAACATATTTTTACTGATAATATTTTTTTACTGAAAATATTTTTACTGAAAGTATTTTTTTACTGAAAGTATTTTTACTGAAAGTATTATATTTTTATCGGAAATATTTTTACTGAATATATTTTTTTACTGAAAGTATTTTTACTGGAAATATTTTTTCTGCAAATACTTTTACTGAAAATATTTTACTGGAAATATTTTTACTGAACATATTTTTACTGATAATATTTTTTTACTGAAAATATTTTTACTGAAAGTATTTTTTTATTAAAAATATTTTTATTGAAAATATTTTTTTACTGAAAATATTTTTACTGAAAAGATTTTTTACTGAATAGTATTTTACTGGAAATATTTTCACTGGAAATATTTTCGCTGGAAATATTTTTGCTGAATATTTTTACTGAAAATGTTTTTAATGGAATAAATTTTTATTGTTTTAGTTTTTACTGAAAAAAGTCAATCTCTTTTGCAAAAATTATTCTTTTTGAGAATAAAAATTAATTTAAAAATAAATTCTCTAATTTTCTGTCGAATATTATGATTAATAATAAAAATAGCTGCCTATAACTCTTTCTTGTTTCTAAAGCAGTTGATTAAAAAAAGAGTATTTTTTGCATTTTAAAGGATTTTATAGAAATACATTAATTAAGTTGTTTTACTTTCAAAGTAAATTTTTAAAGAAGTTAAAAACACAAAAAAGTTCTTAAAAAAATTGTTTGTTAATTAGTTTACAACGTGAATAAATTATAATTAAATGCCGTCAAATAAAATTAAAAATGCAGCAAAAACCGATTTTATTCTATTTAAAAAAAGAAGAAGCAAACTTGGTTGTCTTTATTTGAAGAGTGTCTTTTTACAAGATTTTTACTTCAACTAACTTTATTTTTCAGTGCAGATGCTTTTATTTACAAAAATTTTTCTTTTGTTTCAACCATTTTCGTAGTAATTCTTTGTATCATCCGCTAAATTCACTTTTTTTAGGTTAACCATTTGTCGAATATAAGTCCAAGGTACCGCACGCTCTTTTTTTGTGGTATGTTACTACAATTTAGGATTAAATTAAGGATCTGTTCTCGGCAGAGTGTGAAAGTAACATGGTCAGTATTTTGCTCAATCATCCCACCCTCAACTTTTTGAATCAGGTTTCTAAGGAGTGAATGTGGTTTTGTGGGATATTGATGGCTGTGGAAGAAACTTTTTTGATATGTAAAGATGGCTGTATCGTCAGCATATGTTCCGGTAAGGATATCACTGTGATAATGAATACCACGTGTGTAAATATTGTTTAGGATTGGACCTAAGATACTTCCCTGAGTGACCCGGTGGAGATAGGATAAATGTCAGAATACTCAATATTTTATCAGCTACCTTAACATATCGGTCTGAAAGATAGGATTATAAGATGTGACAATAACGAGAGGATAGAACTCGCTGTAACTTCCAAAGCAATCCGAAAGCATGTAAATCTCAAGAAAACACCATTAATTATTTTTATTTTTTGGTATGATAAGTAATGATATGTGTATGTACGGACCGTTTTGAAGAATACCATGTATAGCAATTTTCACCAGGATTTTAACCCAGTAATTTTCTTAGAATATATATTTAAAAAACAAACACTAAGTGTTCTGTAACGAAATTAATACTCGTACTTTGGATTTGCACAAAATATTAAATCAATAAAAACAGATATGGCATATCTATCGCGAATTTTGTGTTTTTTCAAAAATTATTTATTTATACATGAATATCTATTTTGTCCCTTTCAAAGTAATCCCCACCAGATTAATATACACTTGTGCCAAAGTTTTTCCTCGAAGCACTTCAAAATATCATTTTTTGTGATCTTGTTCAGCTCCTCCTTCGATGCTACCTTTATCTTCTTAATCGTAGCATAGCGTCGTCCTTTCATGGGGCTGTTCAGTTTCGGGAACAAGAAAAAGTCACAGGTGGCTAGATTTGTAAAATACGGTGGCTACGGCAATATTAGTGTATTGTTTTTGACCAAAAATTCGCGCACAAGCAACGATACGTGAGCAGGGGCGTTATCATGGTGCAAAAGCCAATTTTTGTTGTTCCACAAATCCGGATGTTTCTGGCGGATTGCTTCACGCAACTTGCGCATAACTTGCAGGTAATATTCCCTATTGACCGTTCTACCTTGTGGCAGGAATTTATGATGCACCTCGCCCATGCAATCGAAGAAATCTGTAAGTAAAACCTTCACATTCAACCAAACTTGGCAACTTCTTCTGTCTTGGCTCGTGCGGCAGCTTCCATTAGGATGATTGAGCTTTGGTTTCCACGTCATAATCATAAACCCATGATTCGTCACCAGTTATAAACCTTTGGAACAAATTTAGTTCATCGTGGACAGAGTTCAACAGCACCTTAGCAATGTTAATGCGATGCTGTTTTTGGTCGAAAATGGGCAAAAATCGAAAATTAACTGAACATTCAAAATGGACAAACTTGTCGGCATAAGTGAGAGACATGAGTATAAAGATAACGCCACAAAAAATCGAAAATCGAATATTTGTAACCCGCGGAAATTCAAAATTCGTGATAATTTTTCAACAGACCTCGTATTTCATTACTGTAGCCAAAAAAAAATAATTTTTAAATCAATTGCTTAAGTCTAAATCATATGCACCATATCCATTTATTGATTTTTTATATTCTCGTTGATAACATATTTTATTACAGACCAGAATTTCACCAACAAAAAAATTTTATAATAAATACTATATATACTAGTCATTATGAAAATATTTTTTATAAGTTACTATTCGAAGATGAACACTTAAATTATATAATCAATAATAAAAATAACTGCATGTTGCAGTTTAATTTTCAAAATAATAATATATTCTATTTTTTATTATATATATAATTTTCGGTGTATCATAAAAGGATAAAGAACTGAAGATTTACAAATAGAAAACTATTTAATATAATAAATAAAATTCACTTAATACCTACAAGAAGTCTCAAATTGAAAACAAATATCATGAAAATCCTTCATCGCGGGAGGAGATTATAATGCCAAGCACCCTAAATGGGGTTGCCGTGTTTCGAATCCCCGAGGAAAGATTCTCCAAGAACTCCTCTCCCATACCACTCTTGAGGTCCTATCTCCTCCCACGCCCACATATTGGCCGACCAGTGCCAGAAACCTTACCGATATTCTAGACTATTTCATAACCACACCCATACATTCCATTAATACTTCCATAGATACACTCCTTGACCTGAATTCCGACCATTCCCCTGTTATCCTAACACTAGACACTTCTCCTTCCTTAAAATCCTATCCTGCCAAACTTGTAAAGGGGAAAGTTGATTGGGACATTTTCAGACAGAACTTAGACCAACAGATTCATTTACAAAAAAGCCTTAAGAACGTACAAGAAATAGACGATGCCGTAAACGACTTGACTGTTTGCATACAGAACTCAATCACTAACGCCCACATAACTCATAACAAACCAACCATACGAGAACATGACTATAATCTTCCGCAAAAACTTCGCAGCTTGATAAGCGAGAAACGTCATGCCAGGGCCCAGTGGCAACGTTCAAGAATGCCAAATGAGAAGAAAAAACTGAACCAACTACAACGAGAACTGAAACAAGAAATAATTAATTATAATAACGAACGATTTACTGAATACACAGAATCACTGACAACTAATAAGTCACTCTGGACAGCTACCCGACGAATTCTCAAATACAAAACAGCTACACACCCGCTCCGGAATACCGACGGAACCTGGGCAAAAACAGATGAAACAGAAAGCCGACATCTTCGGCAAACACTTAGAAAACATCTTTAAACCTCACGAAGATGTCCAAGACATTCTGCATGACGAACAAATATTCCGACAAATATCAACTCAGTTGCCCATAAGTCCACCTCCTAAGTTTTTCACTCCTTCCGAAGTTAAATTCACAATAGAACACCTTTCCAATAAGAAAGCCCCAGGATATGACTAAATAACTTCAGAAATCCTGAAACAAATTTCCAAAAAAACCCTCGTCCTTATAACCTATATTTATAACAGTATGCTCCGCACATCATTTTTTCCTTCCCTGTGGAAGTTTTCCATAATTAAGATGATCCCAAAACCCAATAAGCCCAAAAATCTTCCTACCTCATATAGACCTACAAGCCTCCTTCCCATGTTATCAAAAATCCTGGAAAAATTAATCCTAAAACGCCTTTATCCCATTTTTGAAACCGAGGGTGTCATTCGTCAGCATCAGTTTGGATTTCGACCTGAGCATTCCACTATCCAGCAGTGTCATCGCGTAGTCGACTACATAGCGTGTTCGCTAGAGCGAAACGAATACTGCCCAGGAGTGTTTCTTGACATTTCGCATGCTTTCGACCGTGTATGGCACCCTAGATTGCTTTGGAAGTTGCAGCGAGTCCTACCCTCGAGTTATTTCCACATCCTGAAATCTTATCTCTCAGACCGATATTTTCAGGTAGTTGAAAATATGGAGTACTCTGACATTTATCCAATTTCCGCCGGTGTCCCTCAAGGAAGTATCCTAGGTCCTATACTATATAACATTTATGCCCATGACATTCCTTGCCACAACAACATCCTAACCGCAACATATGCTGACGATACAGCCATCCTGACACATCACAAAGATCCTTCCACAGCCATTAGTATCCTACAGAACCATATCCACTCCTTAGAAACTTGGTTCAAAAGGTGGAGAGTGAAGGTAAATGAGCAAAAATCTGCGCATGTAACTTTCACACTCTGCCGAGAACAAATTCCCGACATAACCCTAAACGGCAGTATAATTCCACAAAAAAATAGCGAACGTTACCTTGGACTTATATTCGACAAACGGTTAACCTGGAACCTTCATACGAAAACTAAAAGACGTGAACTTAACGGACGATACAAACAATTATTACGTCTCCTAGACAGTAAATCAAAACTCACAACAACAAGTAAACTATTACTATACAATACGGTTCTGAAACTAATATGGACATATGGTCTAGAACTTTCGGGTTCGACTAAGCATTCCAACTCCCTACCAATCCAATCCCTACAATCCCGAATCCTTCGTAAAATTGTCAATGCCCCCTTTTATGTGCGAAACACTGTTATCCACCGTGAACTAAATGGTCCATTTGTTCGTGAACTATGCATCTCCCGATATAAAAAATTCCATTCGCACCTATCCTTCCACCCTAATCCTTTAGGAAGGGAACTTTTCACTCCCACTCTTCCAGTATACACCCATCGACGTTTAAAACCGCGATGGCCGAGAGATTCTTTAAAATTATAAAATAAAATTACCCTGTTCTGAGGTAATATCGATGGGTGTTTTCCTCCACATGTCTTCATGTCCTTGTATATTCCCGTAAAAAATCTGCTTGTTACTAGCATAAGTAGTTGTAGATATCATTTAAAATAAAAAAAAATAAATAAAAAATATCATGAGTGCAGTTATATTTACTCATAATCAATAAGTGTAATAATGATTTCTGTTTCTACTTATCTATTCGTGAATATTATATAATGAATATTTTATTTTCAGATGTTCTTTTAAAAAAATCAATCGAATATTCGATTTATTTAGGAAAGTATAGTTATAAATAAATATAAAAGTTCATTCCATAAATATTATAAAGAATAAATTTTTTATGAAAAGAATAATAAATTACATATGATTCCAATATTCTCAAGAATGGGTCAATTTGAGCAAAATATAGTATGAACGATTATTGATATAAAAAATTAATGTTTTGTTGCTTAGAGTTAAGTAAAAGACAATGCTGGAAAAATTATTTTCTAAGACAAAGCTACCCGGAACAGCGGATTTTTTCGATTTGTACTTGAACACCCTTATAACTGGGCTATCTTTTTTTTTCTCTATTGAGAGACTTGGGAGCCCTCGGCATCCATCTACTCTAATTCTACAATTTCAACATTCGGGCAATGGACGAATTATTGTCTCAGCTCGAGCTTTTTTGATCTGATTCCGGAGGAGAAATGGAAAAGTCTCGATCACGGGTTCGAATCTTGTACAAGTTACTAGCAGTGATTACACGTAAGGTCGATCAAAGTTCGTGCAGTCAGATTTTGTTCGCGCTACGATTTTTTTCTTCGTCCATTTGACATTTGTCATTTGTTTCGATTTCATGACCGATTTTCAATTGTACCTTTTGCGGTTTGTAATGCAGTCAAAGAAAATATAAAAAAATATTTCAACAAAATTAAAGAAAATAATAAATATAATTGAAAATTGCAATAATGTTCATGCTTGTAGCCTAAAATGTTGGAGCATTGACAATTTGAGGTAGTTATACCATTCTAGATAATTTCCATATTTTGCTATTTTCGAACGTGCTAGAATGTGTTCGTCCTTTATGATCGACCATATAAAGAGTTTTCAAATAAGAGTGATATGATTTCTTTTTAAAAAAAACACACTAATTATTTATTTAGTATGAAGTACAATCGATACAATTAAGTTCTGAATAAAACGTCATTCAAATGGCTTCCACGACTTCTTTTGCAGGAACGAATTCGATGACCCCAATTTTCGAGCACTTTTTCCATAAAATCAAGTCGTATGTCATTAATAGTATGTTCAATGTTGACTTCTAAAGTTTGAAGAGAGTCTGGTTTAATGCTAAAGGCCAATGACTTCAAATAACCTCACAAGAAATAGTCTAATGGTGTTAAATCAAAACTTCTTGGAGGCTATTAAATGTCACAATTTCTTTAAATAATCGAATCTCCAAACTTTTTTCGCAATAATTCGGTTGTTGCACGTGCTGTGTGTCACGTAGCACCGTCTTGTTGGAACCAGATGTTGCCAAGATCAACTTCTTCCAATTTCGGCCATAAAAAGTTGGTTATCATCGATCTATACCGCTCTCCATAGACAGTAACGGTGTTACCAGCTTCATTTCGAAAGAAGTACGGATCGATTATACCACCAGACCAAAAACCACACCAAACTGTCAATTTAGGTGAATGTAATGGGTGTTCATGAATAATTTGTGGTTTTTCTGCACCACTCAGATGAAAGTGAACCTCATCGGAGAAGATGATTTTCTTTAAAAAATCGTTATCGTTTTCAAGTTGTTCCAAGACAAAATCAGCAAATTCACGACGTTTACGGTGTGCCAATGGCTTCAGTTCTTGAGTGATAACAATTTTAAACGGATGCAAGCCTAAATCCTTTCTCAAAGTCCGCCAGGTTGTGGTTTGAGACAGTCCCAATTCTTGAGAACGTCTTGGAATCGAGAAATTGCGGTCTTCAGCAACACTTGCCTGAACGGCAACAATATTTTCATTACTTCGAGCGGTTCTTTATATTATTGGCACTTGAACATTATGAAAAGAAAATGTATGCTCGAAATTTTTATTAATTCGACAAATAGCGAGCACAGTTGGACGATTAATACGACCATAAAATGGCAAAAGCGCACGAAAAGTTGCAATTGGAGAACGATTATTTTGATAATAAAATTGAATAATTTGTAACCGTTGTTCTTGCGTATATCTCCCCATGATGAAATTGTAAACATTACTAAATACAATGAAAAAAAAGATAAATCATGACATATCACAAATAGCCGAAATGTCACTTATAAATCATATCACTCTTATTGAAAAACCCTATATTACACCGCTCGAGCCGAACAAATGGACGATTTTGGTGTAATCGTAGCTAAATAATTCAGCAAGTCCCTTAATGGGCCAGCAAAATTGCTGTTAGATTTTCATATTTGCTAGCAATCAACTTTTTTTATTATTTCGGCATTTCGCCATGTATTGGGGACAAACCGGCATTACAGCCATCGTATTTACACGTAGTGAGCTTGTATCTGATCTGCTTTTTTTCGTCCGGACGGTTCATTAGATTACTTGATACATTCTAAGCAAAAACACGAATGATTGGAAAAGAAATCTCAACCCCTAAAAAGTGATTGGAAAAGAAATCTCAACCCCTATCATATTTATGCATTTTTAAAAAATATTACTTTTAAAGCGATTGCCATTACCAATATTGAATTATTTATTATTAATTCAACAAATTTATCTATTACAAACAATTTATATAATAATTTAATTAACGTTAAGCAAGAAATAGTATTTGAGTTCAACAGATGATTAATAAAACGTAAGTCAGCAACTGGCAAAATCTGCACTCCAACGAACAACATTTACGGCTAGACTTTAAACCTGACTTTCCAGCAACACCTTTTTCTCAAAACACTCGAATCATACTTATCGGGTTCCATATTTGGAAGCCTATCAGAAGTCCTGAGGAAGAAAACTGCCAAAACTGTGGAGTTCCCCTTATAATTTTACATATCCTCAGAAACTGCCACCTCACCTTTGGTTTTTTTTTCTATGGAAAGAACCGACTCGATACACTTACTATGTAAATTTAAGAAAGGACACCAAGCTACGAAAGCATATTCCAGTATATGTTAGGTCTCACTAAGGAGCTTTTTTACATTGCACCAAATAAGGCTACTTCTTAAGGAGATATAATTAATATGATTTGTGAATTGAATTCTTTTATTAAGCTTAATTACTAAGCTTAATAAAAGAATTCAATTCACAAATCGTAATACTACTCCCTGCGAATTTATAATCAAAATATTATTTAATATTACGAGTATTTACAAAATTCTGGTACGAAAAAAATTTTTCTATAAAAACTTTATCTAATCTCAATAAGCCAACTTGTATATTTAGTATGATTTTATTTTAAATAAAAGAAAAAAAGTGAAATGAATAAATTTAAAATGTAATAAAAATTTTTTGATAGAAAATATTCACTTTTTTTAAAACTACTTCGTTGATTAGTTAACTGATGGAATACTCTAATCATGTACGTTTTTTTATAGAAGTTCATAATTTTCAATGCGGGAATTCTTTGAAAGCATTACTAACCAGTGCTTTTTATAGAAATCGTTTAAAAGCAATGAATTATAAAAATACCAGAAGGTATTTATTTTTATTTTTACTTTCGCTTGTTTTCTAGAATTTTTATATTGTAAACAGTGTTGACTAAAATTTTTATTTAATGATGGAAAAGTAATTCGTGCACAACTGATGGGAAAAAGCGTTCAAAACTAAAATGACATTGCACTTACTATGATGATTCAGTAGAAAATATGAAAATATTCATTCAATACTGTTGATAGCGAAACAGATCCCTAAGGATCGGAGCCTTGACAAGATAAAAATTACTATCAACTCTGCACATTTCCATACGTCCTAGTCCTTACTATCGATAACTGGTTTCTACCTTATGCTCCTTTCCAGTATTTATTGTTTTACTGAAAAATTCTTATAAATATTCCAATAAGCAAACCTACCAAAAGATGTCGTTAGGTGTTAACTCTCGTGAGAAATTTAGTCAAAGAACGAGTTTCATACAAATCGCATTAAATTTATTTCCAATTTTATTAAAGCTTGTGGCACCATTCACAAAATTGTTTTTTTTTATTACAAAATATTGTAGATTGAAAGTTTCCAATTTTATTAATCGTATATTTATAGCATCCACTCAATTATTTATGATAATGATTTATTGATTGATTATATACAAGAAACTATACTCCAGCCAAATTCCATTCAATAAAGTTCATTTTTACAAAACTTAGCTTTCACCGTTTTTAAACTTTTTCTATTAGAAATCACCTGAAGATTCAGTTCTCTATAAAATTTATGATTCACCAATAGGTAAAGTAAAATTAAACATCTGTTTTGAAAAAACAACATGAAAATATATAAATATTATTATATATTGGTGAAAATATAATAAGTAGATTTGCTTACAACACTACCGTTTATACTAACATAAGGAATTTTATATTTTTTCAGTATTTCATTATATTGAACTATGAACTATGATAACCTATGCTTATGCTAATTGATTATACGTTACAATGAACAGAAATGAAAATATCCAACATAAAAATGAAAGTGGTTTTTGTGTTTGTGGATAATTAACCACGTTCCATAACTGGCGATTGAACGACGGACGATGAAGCACCACCAGTGGTTTTTAGGTTCAAATAAAATGATTTACCCTTAAATGTTTGCTGGTATTGAAAATTATATGAAACTGATTCAATAATTATGGAGGAAGTTTTGTAAAAAAATAAAAAATAAAAATTCAAAATCGAAAATACCCTAAAAGGATAACAGCGAATATTGAACTTTGCTATTTTTACTATTTTTAGAACGGAAATGGTTCGTTAGCATCTGAGTGAGTTATAACTAATTTTAGATTAACAATATGTATTTGTGAGTATTTTTTTGTATAATTTGAACAATTTCCTACAAAAAAATTAATTAAAAATATTAAAAAAAGCTGTAAGGAAAGTTACAAATTTAACAAAAAAATTCAACAAGAACTCTTTAAAAGAATATTTTTTTTGTTTTTGTTATTATTTTAAAAGGATTTCTTTGTTGATAAAAAAAAATTAAAATACTGCAAAAAAATATTAAAAAAAGTTACACAATTTAAAAAAAAATACAAGCAAAAATTTAACGTTGGCAATGAATGTACAAAAAAAGTGATAAATGAGATTTATTTATTTCAAGCTTAACATTAAACCCAATAGGTGGCGTTGATATTTCTAAAGAAGAGCTTATTTCATGTGTTCAATGATATTTCAAAACTATACGATTATTATTAATTAAAATCTAAATAAAAATTTAAGGATATAATTTGATATAAAAGAGAAGAACAAAATGCCTAACTGTCTTCAAGGTTTTATTCGTACACGATATAATATGTTATAGAGATTTTTTTTTAAATTGATTAGAATTTTTTTTAATTTAACAAAAAGTATTGTGCAATAAAAGTATCAAGTTAATTTGTAATAAGGAAATCACAGTAATAATAACGGAAGAGTAAACACGGATTAACTGAATTCGAACGGAGCAGCTTTCCTGAATTCGAACGGAGCAGGTTGAATGCTATTTTTTTTAATCGAAAGAGACTATCTTAAAAATGATTTCGGACAAACATTTTTACTGAAAATGTTTACTGAAAATGTTTACTGAAAATGTTTACTGAAAACGTTTACCGAAAATGTTTACTGAAAATGTTTACCGAAACTTTTAACTGAAAATATTTACTGAAAATATTTACTGAAAATGTTTACTGAAAATGTTTACCGAAAATGTTGACCGAAAATGTTTACTGAAAATGTTCACTGAAAATGTTTACTGAAAATTTTTACTGAAAATTTTTACTGGAAATTTTTACTGGAAATTTTTACTGGAAATTTTTACTGGAAATTTTTACTGGAAATTTTTACTGAAAATTTTTACTGAAAATTTTTACTGAAAATTTTTACTGAAAATTTTTACTGAAAATTTTTACTGAAAATTTTTACTGAAAATTTTTACTGAAAATTTTTACTGAAAATTTTTACTGAAAATTTTTACTGAAAATTTTTACTGAAAATTTTTACTGAAAATTTTTACTGAAAATTTTTACTGAAAATTTTTACTGAAAACGTTTACCGAAAATGTTTACTGAAAATGTTTACCGAAACTTTTAACTGAAAATATTTACTGAAAATATTTACTGAAAATGTTTACTGGAAATGTTTACCGAAAATGTTGACCGAAAATGTTTACTGAAAATGTTCACTGAAAATGTTTACTGAAAATTTTTACTGAAAATTTTTACTGGAAATTTTTACTGGAAATTTTTACTGGAAATTTTTACTGGAAATTTTTACTGGAAATTTTTACTGGAAATTTTTACTGAAAATTTTTACTGAAAATTTTTACTGAAAATTTTTACTGAAAATTTTTACTGAAAATTTTTACTGAAAATTTTTACTGAAAATTTTTACTGAAAATTTTTACTGAAAATTTTTACTGAAAATTTTTACTGAAAATTTTTACTGAAAATTTTTACTGAAAATTTTTACTGAAAATTTTTACTGAAAATTTTTACTGAAAATTTTTACTGAAAATTTTTACTGAAAATTTTTACTGAAAATTTTTACTGAAAATTTTTACTGAAAATTTTTACTGAAAATTTTTACTGAAAATTTTTACTGAAAAACGTTGAAAACGTTTACCGAAAATGTTTACCGAAACTTTTAACTGAAAATATTTACTGAAAATATTTACTGAAAATGTTTACTGAAAATGTTTACCGAAAATGTTGACCGAAAATGTTTACTGAAAATGTTCACTGAAAATGTTTACTGAAAATTTTTACTGAAAATTTTTACTGGAAATTTTTACTGGAAATTTTTACTGGAAATTTTTACTGGAAATTTTTACTGGAAATTTTTACTGGAAATTTTTACTGAAAATTTTTACTGAAAATTTTTACTGAAAATTTTTACTGAAAATTTTTACTGAAAATTTTTACTGAAAACGTTTACCGAAAATGTTTACTGAAAATGTTTACCGAAACTTTTAACTGAAAATATTTACTGAAAATATTTACTGAAAATGTTTACTGAAAATGTTTACCGAAAATGTTGACCGAAAATGTTTACTGAAAATGTTCACTGAAAATGTTTACTGAAAATTTTTACTGAAAATTTTTACTGGAAATTTTTACTGGAAATTTTTACTGGAAATTTTTACTGAAAATTTTTACTGAAAATTTTTACTGAAAATTTTTACTGAAAATTTTTACTGAAAATTTTTACTGAAAATTTTTACTGAAAATTTTTACTGAAAATTTTTACTGAAAATTTTTACTGAAAATTTTTACTGAAAATTTTTACTGAAAATTTTTACTGAAAATTTTTACTGAAAATTTTTACTGAAAATTTTTACTGAAAATTTTTACTGAAAATTTTTACTGAAAAACGTTGAAAACGTTTACCGAAAATGTTTACTGAAAATGTTTACCGAAACTTTTAACTGAAAATATTTACTGAAAATATTTACTGAAAATGTTTACTGAAAATGTTTACCGAAAATGTTGACCGAAAATGTTTACTGAAAATGTTCACTGAAAATGTTTACTGAAAATTTTTACTGAAAATTTTTACTGGAAATTTTTACTGGAAATTTTTACTGGAAATTTTTACTGAAAATTTTTACTGAAAATTTTTACTGAAAATTTTTACTGAAAATTTTTACTGAAAATTTTTACTGAAAATTTTTACTGAAAATTTTTACTGAAAATTTTTACTGAAAATTTTTACTGAAAATTTTTACTGAAAATTTTTACTGAAAATTTTTACTGAAAATTTTTACTGAAAATTTTTACTGAAAATTTTTACTGAAAATTTTTACTGAAAATTTTTACTGAAAATTTTTACTGAAAATTTTTACTGAAAATTTTTACTGAAAATTTTTACTGAAAATTTTTACTGAAAATTTTTACTGAAAATTTTTACTGAAAATTTTTACTGAAAATTTTTACTGAAAATTTTTACTGAAAATTTTTACTGAAAATTTTTACTGAAAATTTTTACTGAAAATTTTTACTGAAAATTTTTACTGAAAATTTTTACTGAAAATTTTTACTGAAAATTTTTACTGAAAATTTTTACTGAAAATTTTTACTGAAAATGTTTACTGAAAATGTTTACTGAAAATGTTTACCGAAAACGTTTACCGAAAATGTTTACTGAAAATGTTTACCGAAACTTTTAACTGAAAATATTTACTGAAAATATTTACCGAAAATGTTTACTGAAAATGTTTACCGAAAATGTTGACCGAAAATGTTTACTGAAAATGTTCACTGAAAATTTTTACTGAAAATTTTTACTGAAAATGTTTTTTATCTGAAAATTTTTACTAAAAATTTTTACTGAACATTTTTACTGAAAATTTTTACTGAAAATTTTTACTGAAAATTTTTACTGAAAATTTTTACTGAAAATTTTTACTGAAAATTTTTACTGAAAATTTTTACTGAAAATTTTTACTGAAAATTTTTACTGAAAATTTTTACTGAAAATTTTTACAGAAAATATTTTATTGAAAATTTTTATTGAAAATTTTTACTGAAACTTTTTAATGAAAATTTTTAATGAACATTTTTAATGAAAATTTTTACTGAAACTTTTTACTGAAAATTTTTATTGGTATCTCCACCATAACACGCTCAATGATGGCTTCAAAGGCGTCAATTGTTGAAGGTTTTTCAGAATATAGGCACTCCTTTACATATTCCTGAATGAGATAATCTAGCGGAGTCAAATCGTACGATCTTGGATACCACCAATTGGCTTTAATAAACCGAAACGTGTCTTCAATAATTCGCCGGCTTCTCGTAATGTATAGGCAGTAGCAGCATCATGCACGATCCATATTTTGTGCAAGTCTATGCATTTCTTATTTCCCAAGAAATCTGAGCCTTTGCCTTAGATATTTCTGAAATATGGACCCAATGACAGGAAGCCGTTCCGCACATTAGATCGGACACTGTAGACACTTAGATATCCAACATGGCACCTGACTCTATCATTTGATTATCTGCATGAACGAGTTTCTGCTGTCTATACGAGTAACACCCAGAGAAATATAACCCACGTGCTGAAGGCATTTCCAATTGTGAAAATAATGCATCCAAGATAACTAATCGGTAGAAAATAACAATAATTTATCAAAATAAAATAAAATTGTTACAAAAAACAAACTGTATCATCACTTTACGGCCACACCTCGTATTATTAACTTTTCATATTTTCCTAGTTATCATAAATTAATATGAACTAATTTTCACTTTCTTTTTGTTTTTCTCTACTATAATGATAATAGAGTAGAAATCTAGTAATAATAATTAATAAGCCACAGTGTTATAAACAAAATAATAATTCAGACATGTGCACGTATGTGATTATTTTTAGTCCAAAATTTATGTCACATTTGGTTTGGTTTATTTACGTCTTGTTTCTTCTGATCCAGTCGAAATATGATAAAATATTTTTATCACATGAAATCTGTTGAAGGTTGTCACTGATTTGGTAGAGCCCCAGCAAAAAAGAAGATAAAACAAGAAATATTAATATTTTCAGAAGGATGTCTTCTGCATGGCATAGTAATCACTTGGGAGATACTTTTACTCGTAGTATTCAATATATTATATCCTATGGCATTTTGGATCGTCTATTTCTTTTCCACAAAATTTCTCTCCTTTATTGTTTATATTCTCTTGTTATTTTGTTATTTACACTTTTATCATTTTTATTGTATTGTATATATTGAGCTTTATATATTTTTATTATTTGCGTTATGATTATTATCATTTCTACTGTAACTGTTACTGTTATTTGCTACTATTCGGTAGTACTATCGGTGTATATGTAAGTACACATATATATACACATATACTCGTACCTCTGATTACGATAGACCAAAATATTATTTGTTTTTGTATATTATTAAAAAACCTTTGGCTTTAGATACAATCGATGGAAGTTTTTGTTTGACTATTTATTTAATATACTCCGTAAGCAGGTTGCCTTATTTTACTGTCGAGATGTTCAATTATATCACTGAAATTATGTTACGATAACAGCTTCATTACTTACACGTTCTGAAATGGCGAGCTATCCCAATAAACGTAAAAGATGTGCTGATAACAAGAATATCTGAAATAATTTCCCATCGATTTTCCGAGCCGCCCTCATAACAATAATACTCGTACATACTCTATGACTAATAGAGGAAAGTATTGAATGGTAAACCCTACTGTATCTACACCATAATAATCATTTAATGCTGGTCTACGTAAAATTTTCATACCAGCATTCTTGGAATTTTCGTTTAAGGACAGAAAAAACATTTTTTTTCTATTGCTGCTGCAAAATCCTTGTGGTCATCCAAAAACAGTAGCATCCAACTCATTTTCAGGACTTTGAAGAGGGTTTGAGTTTACGATTTGTACTGATGGATATTGCGGTCGGTCTGTTTTCAGAGACAAACGGCAAATTTTCCAATACATTCCTGATTCGAATTAATTACCTTCGTAATGAAAATAAATACCAGTAATTATAATGTAGATACGTACACACATATATACGGTCATAAACAATTGTAAATATATTTTAGATATTCGTATCCTAATGGAGGTTTAATATTGTGAGAAAGCTATTCTTTGAATATTTTGCAAAGTCAGATCGACTTCTAAAATTGGTAGTCATGGCCGATTCCAATGAGACCAAAGTTATGGGAATATTTCGAAAATTATTTGGACATTAACCCAATGAAATGGAGATGAGTTTTTTTTCATCTACTATTTAAAATTAAATATTAAACAAATAAATCATTAATCTATATTTATGTATTTGCAAAAAATATTCATATCGATTGGATACTTTCTATAATTAACAAATTGAGATGCATATCAGTTTTATGGAAAGTAATTTATAATTTCCCTTTTATTTTCAATTTTAATTTTTTTTCTTCTGTCGTTAAATGGTAATAAATCTAAGTATTATTTATAAACCTAGATCTAGCTTCGATTTTTTTTCCTTTACTGTTATACATTTTGGTTATATTACGATTCGCTATAAAATAATTTCATGAGTACAGCTATAAAAATCTCTAATCGCTACCATCACATTTGCTGTTATTGTCGAGGAAAATTTCAATGTGTTCTTGATCTTTCACTCGTAAGATTACAATTTCGGTGTGGTTTTCTAAACAGAATCAAATTCGATCTGTGGTATAAAGAAAAATTTATAGCTATGCTCAGGTGAATAGGTAATTTCATAAAATTAATGTCTTAATACATTCGTATAGGCAATATGGGCATTTTTTTCTTTGTAGTTAATCTATAGTTTAGAGAGAGTATTGGTAATATTTATACTCGTATAATTTATGGAAGAAATAAATTTTATAAAATTTACATTTTTCGTAAAAATACAATAAAATAACAGTTTATGCGAGATAAAACTTTTAGATTATCAAACTTAGTTTATTTTCTGGTACCAGATTAGAATAATCACCGTAAGTAGCTTATAATAAAATAGAGAATAGAATTTATTTTTATATATAATAATTCTGCTACATTTGAATGTGTAAGGATGTTTTTTTTCAATAAAAAGGAGTTTATTTGGAGCAAATATCAACAATTTCAAGTTGATTTAGACAAAATTTGCGTGCATTAGATATTTTCTCAATCGGCTGAATGGGGAGTCGACTCAGTCATTTTAACCTTGCTGAGTTTCTGCCTAACTAATAGAGTCTTAAAAAATATTTTTCTCGAAAGCCCACGATTGAAAACGTTATTCTTCAAAGTTTCATATTATCCATCAGCCTATTTAACATATTACTCTCAGCAACGGTCTGACGCATAAAAACAGAGCAATTATCTGAATAATAAACCACCCACTCCATCTGACTAACACCATTACCCGAGGTGGAACATAGAATCTGCAACACTACCAACTAAATCAACTCTATTTTAAACATGGTAAAGATTATGTTTGATAACAAGTGTAAGATAAAATAATTAAGGTGTTTGATTCGGCTAACCATTGGAGTACACCGGATTTCTTCAATGGACTATATCCTTATTTAAAATAGTCGAAAGCCTGTGTTACACTCTCTGGAGAAGTCGCAAATTAAAATTATATACGATAAACTTTGTTTCCCTTATCATCACGCTCAAATTTTTTAAAACATATGAAGAAGATGAAGAAGCTGAAGAAGGTGAAGAGAATTAAGAAGGTGAAAAGGTGAAAAGGATAAAGGAAATGAAGAAGATGAAAAAGCTGAAGAAGATAAAGAAAGTGAAGAAGGTGAAGAATGTGAAGAAGGTGAAGAAGGTGAAAATGATAAAGAAGCTGCAAAATATGAAGAAGATAAAGAGGATGAAGAAGTGAAGAAGATGAGGAAGCTGAAGAACGTGAAGAAGATAAAGAAGCTAAAGAATGTGAGAACATAAAGAAGATAAAGAGGATGAAGAAGATGAAGAAGATGAAGAAGATGAAGGAGGTGAAGAGAATGCAGAAGATAAAGAACATGAAGAAGCTGAAGAAGGTGAAGAAGATGAGGAGGCTTAAGAAGGTGGAGAAGGTGAAGAGGATGCGGAAGATAAAGAAGAAAAAGAGGGAAGCTGATAGTATGTTCCATGCATGAAGTGGCCCAAGCAAGAAAGCAAAGTATATAGAATACATGTTATTGGAGCGTGCTAGGTCGATAAAGCATTGGTATGTGTCGAGACAGGGTATTGATTGAAATGCATGCAACTACCTGGATCTAGTAAGCACTAGCTAGTAAAATCTAATACTTGATAGATCTGTTTTGCGCGTTGATGGGCATATCTAAATCTCTATGGTGGCAGGCAGCCCATGGTATTATATCTAATGACAAATATACCATGTTAAATAACATTACACTTATGTCTCTATTGATAACTGTGGGCAACTAGGACGGCTTGTAATCAATATCCACAAAACATTGCAAAATCATAATTTTAAGCGATATTTCTACAGTCTTGAAGACCATTTGTGGCTCCTTAGTTTACCCGGTTCCCTACTACATTTGATATCGGTTGTTAAGCAACCAAATTATTGCATTATGTTGGGTTCGAAGTCCTGCTGTTATCCTCGGCAATAAGCAATCTGCTCAGCATCGTATTGTGCCCACTGAAATTCTAAACTTTTCACATCTACTGACCAAATGGCATTTAACATATTTAGCCATGCGTATGCAAATACTTTATACCATTCCTGTAGCTTTCAATTCACCATTTCTCCAAAGGAAGCTTCTGGACCCAACCCTTCCTTATCCAAGCCCTCATTGCAATTTTTTTAAACAATAATAACTACTGACCAGTTTCTTTAGAGAAGCTGACATGGCATTATCGCCAAATAGCCTTACTATTAGGTGTACAAGCATAAATCCGCTGTTTTTTAGTCAAAAAAAAATACATGTTTTTTTTTATAGAAAGCAAAAAGAAATTTATTCAAAGTACTTGCCCGCACTAGCTACACATTTGTCCCATCTCTCGGGCAATTTGTGGATGCCACGCTAAAAAAATTTCTTCTCTTTCGAGGCAAACCACTCATCAAGCCATTTTCGGACGTCTTCCATTGACGAAAACAGGTGGTAGTCGGGAGAGGCCAGGTCTGATGAATAAGCGGGGTGGGATAGCAAGTAGTTTCGGACCATTTCGGACTCTCCACGTAGTTTCGGACCATTTTTGACGTGTGCGATGATGCGTTGTCGTGGAGGAAAATCATAGTAGACGATACCCTGCTGATTCCAGCAAACGCACAACATCGTCTTCCGTCCGAAGCGATTTGGTCTTGGGGAAGATGTTGATGGTTGTCCGGGATCAATCCACGATTTCTTGCGTTTTGAAAAGTGGATATATATCAAAATATATCCACTTTTCATCGCCTGTCGCAATCCGATGCAGGAACGACTTTCTTTTTTGTCTGGCGTTCAGTTCATGCGGCACCCATTTTCCGATCTTTTCAATCTTCCCCATGGCACGCAGACGTATGAAAATGGCTGGTTAGGTAACACCCATTTTCTTCGCCAGCATTTTTTGCGATTGCGTATCGTCTTCGTCCAAAAGATCCTGCAATTGGTGATCCTCAACCTTCCTAGGACGATTTTCACGATTCTTGTCCCAGAAGTCACCAATTTCGGCATGTTGTTCCCGATAAAGCACAGTCACCATAGGCCTCCATAAGCATTCGATGCCATGCGGCAGCCGATTTCTTCAAATTGAAGCAGAAAAGCAGAGCTTCTCGCATATGCTCTTTTTCTGGCACAAAACTAGACATGATTACCAAAAGAAAAATGTATGTTGTTGTACGAAATTGCTGATAGTGTGTACTGATTAATGTTGCCAGATGTCAAACTCATAAGAAAAATTATGGCGTATCCATGGTAGCTTAATAACATACGCTTACTCACGCCATCTATGACCAAACAGCGGATTTAAGCTTATACACATGATAATAACAATGAATAAGCCTCTAACATATGAACCAGAATTTTCTGCTCTTATTAAAATCAAATAACAAACATTTTCGAGAGCCTCAATAATTTGCATATTATTCATTTATTCCGCTAAAATGATAAATTATAATGAATGCTAAAATTCAGTAAAATATATATGCTTAACAATAATTATAATAAATAAAAACTGAAAATTTACAAATTTATATACGAGTATATACCAAGGATAAAATATGCAAAATACTTTACAAAATATATAAATACAAGATATACTCGTAAAACAATATTCAATACTTATCAATTAATAAAACTAAGCGAGACTGTGTTAAATATTTTATTACAACATTTTCATAAATTCCATACAAGCATAATCATTTAATACTAACATATATCATAATGCAGAATTTCATTGTATATGTTGGGTAAACTTTATTAATAGTTTGTTTATTTTAGCAGCAGAACGATGATTGAAAACCCGCCAGCTATTTTGTTTATTGATCTACTCGCTTGTTGATAAAACATAGCTCATTAACTTACTCTAACTATCCTTTAAAGATATTTATTTATAATTTGCATATATTTACATTTAAATTTTCATTTTCGTTGCATAAAATCTGCACTTTATTGATTTATATAAAACATCAAGCGTAAATATGATAAACAATTTTAATAATTTAAGGTTTTTCCTTTGTGTGATGATTTTGAAAAATTTGCATAAATTCATAATTTTCTATTTAATAATTTATTATATGAAACTAATTTTTTTTTCTATTAATTATTAACCGTTCTGCTAAATAAATTCATTAAAATTGAAATTGGTCAGTAAATTTTCGCTGTTCATTCCGAGTTCAGTTCACTTAGTCTAGACATTTAGTAAAAATTTTCCGAGACGACAACCGAGTACGTGCGCATTTGATCAATTGAATTTCACCAAATCTGTGCTAATATCTTAGATCAACACCAATCATGTATTTTCAATGGAAATTATTTATTGTATTTAAAATTTAATTAAAGATAAAAGTTGCTCAGTCATATAAAGTTTGGGAAGAGAAAATCTTTTAAAATAAAATTTAAGGTAATAAATGTTAAAAATTATTCCATAGAATTTTAAAGGGAACAAAATTTTCTTCAATTAAATTTTCGAAAAACTCCAGGAAAAATTTTCAAAAAACGAAAAAAATATAAGAAAATTTACATAACAAACATTTTTCATTTAAAATATCTTTGGTAAAAACACATTCATATTTGCATAGAACTCTTAATTTCAAATAATACGACTTTATGTAATTAATTAAAGTATAAAATCGGTGTTTTTTTTTGTTACATTAATATTTTCATAATGACTGTTTTAAACTTTAATTATTTCAATCTTAATTATAAGAAAAAAGTATTTTATACAGGAATCAAGAATAGAAAAATCCAAAGTCAGTTAAGAGAAAATTATCATCATAAAAAACAAAAAGTTGAAAATTGAATAATTAATGAGCGAAGAAAATGTTCACACCGATTAACTTTATCAAAAGTAATCAATTTTAATTAAATCTTATATGAAAAGATTTTGGCATTTATACTGGTTATCTGCCTATATAAAAAAAAACGGCAACTAAAATGTTAAATTATATTATACTATATATAGGAGTATGTACTATAGGTTTTTCAATAACAATGAAATTTAATAAAATTTTAATAACTGATTGATGTAAAAATTTTGTCTGTTTATTTGAAGTAACTTTGGGAAAATGAACATTGGATAAAGTTGGTTTCTTTTACCAAAATTCAATTTATTTTATTTTTAGCCTTTTTTTTAATTAAAAAATTTTTATTTCGGAAAAAAAAATTTAAATCACATTAAAAAATATGATAAACAATATAAAATATTGATTTTGTGCTCAAACTCGTTGGAAAAACTATCTTCGCGACCAAAAACTGAGGCAAAAATTACCACAGTACTGTAGGGAGAATAAAAAATTTTGGTTGTTTGTTTACAAAAATGAAAAATTCACCCTCTTCATACATCTTAACGATCTTTGGCAATGAAGTTGTCCGATCATTAAAAAAGGCTAATTTAATTACACATTACTTCTCTGCATATTTTTCTCTTCCAGATTGTATGCTACCTTTACTTGTACTAAAGCGTTTTACACAAACTAAATATACAAATTCGATGGTTTAATTGGCATTTTACCCATAGTTCTGAAGAGATGTTTCTCTAAGCTCGCAAGATCAATACGTAAACTTGTTCACCTATCTTTTCTGAGTTAATGGAAAACAGCATTTTTTAAATCAAATCCCAAGCAGTGAGAGTTCTCTTACCCTTCCAATTCGAAACACTGATAAATCATCAGCTAATAAAATCGAAACACTGATAAATCATCAGCTAATAAAATATCTGAAAACATGAAAGCTCCCTCTGTAACCATCAATATGGTTTCCAAGACTGGAAAAAGGGATTCTTCTCATCAGATAGGAAATTGCAGACAACGTGTCCTGTCAGCGTCTCAAGATTTTGCCAATCTGTGTAACTCTTTCCACCAACAGCACGAATTCTTTCCGTGCTGTTGATAATATCCAAAGGAGTGTAACAGAGTAGCAGAAGATGCCACGTATTTTCTGTAAACAATGTTCCAGCAACCTGGCTAGTTGCATTCCACTCCAACAATTATTCCACTGTACCGCTAAATCACCATTTTGAATGTACTGTAAAATTTAAAGCCTTTTTCTTCAACTCTTATATCCGAATATGGAATATGCTGCCTTCCTCGATTTTTCCAAGTCATAACAATCAGCAGCTTGTTAAGAACAAATTGTGCAGCATCATCTCTTCATTTATCCCTTTTGATATCACCCCATACGCACGATGCAATAGCAAATTACAAGGACCTTCATAATTCCTTGAGCGCAATTATTTTATATAAAAAATGATAGTAACTAGAAATAAATATATTTTATTCTCATAATAAAAATTTAGTTATCGAAGCAAAACAAAGTTAACAAAAAATAAATTGATCATGAAATATTTACATACAATTATTTACGTTAAACAAAATTATAATATTATACGATGTAAATAATTTTTTTACCATATACGCATATAAGTCTTAATAAAATTTATTATAATAATTAGGCAGAATAATTACCTATAATATAACATAATTACGAATTATCTGCGACTATTCGACAAACAATACTATACGAACAAAACAAATATAATTCTTAATAAATATTAATGATCTGACAAACTGGAAAGTATCTTGGTGTTGATTTAAGAATATATACTCACTTCTAGATTGATTATGAGCTCTAGAATGAATCGTAAGGATTTCGTTCATTTTTCTAATAAGACAAATTTCTAAGCAGTTTTTATTTTATATAATTGAACAGTTTCATAATTCGATGAATAAGATTTAAATTTTTTTTTTGAATAAATTTATTCTAAATAAGAAAATATCCCCTTTTTAATTTTATACAAGTACATACACGTATGTATGCTCAATTAATAAAATGATATTATTTTAATTACTAAATTTTAGATGTATACTTAAATTGGTATTTTCTCAACCAAACTGATTTTATGTTAATTTATTCATCAATTGCGTATTAACATTTTGAACGTTCATTCCACAGCGAATACACATATTAAAATAATTCAATAAAATTGGCACATGTCAATTTTTGTACGTGGAATAAATTTATTGGAAATTTACAGGTATGTCTTTTGAATCATTTTAATATTATTGTAGATACGCGACGAAAGACTGAAAAGATCTATAAACATATGCGGAAGTGTTGAAATACACTAGTTGCCAAGTAATAAATGTTACGCGTATTAATCAGATTGTGCAAGTACGAGTTTGCCGCTACTGAATGCCCAACATTTCCAGACAAACATAATGCCATGAGCACGATACGTCTAGGACTAGAAAGGATTTGCCCTTCTTTGCACTGGAGTATCCTGTGTAAGGCATTAAAATTGTACAATAACGAGTATGTACATATTGGTATAAAAGGCATTCTCAAGTACTATGTTCTTAGGGTAAACGTTTCTATTCGCACATTTAGAGATGCCAGTTTACGGCCAGGTAAACATGTGACATTGTTATTTCTTATTTTATTTTATTTACACTTATTTGTCATATGAAAACAAACTCAAATACACTTTTCTATCAGAAATATTGTCAACCTACACATATTCGTATGTGCATTTGGGCAAATTTTATTTATTTTCTCATTGTTTGCAAGAAATTCAGATCATATTTACGTTACGAATATCTATGATGCTAGCTGGAGAAATGTACCTTTATTATGATAGCTTTATTTCGTTTCCATTTATTTACATATAACTTCTATTGAATAAGAATGTAAATAAATAAAATTGAAATAAAAAATTAAAAGAGCTGACTATACATAAAAATGCAAATAGAAGCTTTTAAATATCTGCCATAAAATTGTTCGGCGTACATGGCATTTGTATTGGCACATACTCGTAATAAAGGAATATTATTAACGAGTATGTTAACGCATACATGAAATAATATTCATTTTAGATTACACAACCAATTTGTTAGTAGAAATAATATTGAAGACTTTTGTAAATATTCTATTAAATGATAATCGATGGAGTGTAAAATCTATTGTAGAATACTTTCTTTTATCTGAAGGTGATGATTACTCTTACGGTCTAACCTCACAATAATCCCTATTACAATGTGGTGAGATCTACGACATACTACTAAAAAATTAAATTAACTTTTATCAGTTCGGCTGAAAAGTTTAGAACGTTGACGTCTACATGGCGCCTCTTGCAAAAATCTTAATTATCACAAAGCTCCATGCTTCAAATGATTCCTGTCAAAATTTGACAGCAATCGGTCGATTGGTTCGTGAGATATAGCATTTTGAGTGGAGCAACTTTTGTTATTGAAAAAAAAATGGATAAAGACGAATTTCTTGTATTGGTAAAGCATTGCTTTTTTATGAAAAAAAATACAGTGGAAACCAAAGCATGGTTTGCCAAACATTATCCGGACTCTGCTCCAGCTATTTCTATTGTGAAATATTGGTTTCGTCAATTTCGAACTGGTCGTACGAGCACAGTTGATGCAGAACGCAGTGGACGCCCAAAAGAGGTGGTTACGGCAGAAAACATCAAAAAAATCCATAAAATAATTTTAAATGACCGTAAAGTGAAGTTGAGCGAGATAGCTGAGACTCTGAAGATATCGAAAGAGCGTGTTGGACATATCGTGCATGAATATTTGGGCATGCGAAAGCTGTGTGCAAAGTGGGTGCCGCGTGAGCTCACTGTGGACCAAAAACAACAACGTGTTGATGATTCTGAGCAGTGTTTGGAGCTGTTCAAGCGCAATAAACCCGAATTTTTGCGTCGATATGTGACAATGGATGAAACATGGCTCCGTCACTACACTCCAGAGTGCAATCGGCTGTCGGCAGAGTGGAGAGCGAGCGACGAACCGAATCCAAAACGTGGAAAGACGTAACAGTCGGCTGGCAAGGTGATGGCGTCTGTATTTTGGGATGCGCATGGTATAATATTCATTGACTATCTCCAGAAGGGACAGACGATCAACAGCGACTATTATATAGCGTTATTGGATCGTTTGAAGAAAGAAATCGCTAAGAAACGGCCTCATTTGAAGAAGAAAAAAGTGTTGTTTCACCAAGACAATGCACCGTGTCACAAGTCGATGAAAACGATGGTCAAACTCAATGAATTGGGCTACGAATTGCTGCCCCATCCACCGTATTCTCCAGATCTGGCCCCCCAGCGACTTTTTCCTGTTTGCAGACATCAAGAGAATGGTCGCTGGCAAGAAATTTAAGACCGATGATGAAACTGAGGCCTATTTTGAGGCAAACCCGAAAGAGTACTATAAAAATGGTATCGAAAAGTTGGAAGATCGCTATAATCGCTGTATCGCCCTCGAAAGAATGTTGAAAATAACATCATTGAAATGGCCGCCTCTGCTTCGCTTACAGAATCGAATCGAGATGGTTGCAAGTTTCGACCACCTTATGGAATAAATCCGGCCTTATTCCACGTATTTGGCGTTCAATATTCCATTTTAATGCATCAATGATTGCTGGTTTAATTTACATAGACCAATGACTTCAAATATAGACTCACCAAACTTATCCCATAATAAATCGATTAGGGCTAGGGCTGCGTGGCACATAGCGCCGATTTGTTAAAACCACATATTTGATAAATTCATATCTTCGACTTCAGGCCACAACAAGTTTGTTAACAACAATCTTTACCGCTCACCATTGACAGTAACGGCCAATACGTCCTCATTTTGAAAAAAATAAGGACTGATGGTGCCACCTTGTCATAAACCACACCAGACGGTCTCTTTTCGGAATGTGAAGGTTTCTCGAAAAAAATTTTTTTTCATCAATCCAGAGAAGATGATTTGCTTTAAAAAATCAGCATTATTTTCGAGTTGTTCCAGAAAATTCGCCGTGTTTGCGATGGTCCAACGGCTTCAACTCTTGTGTGATAAGAATTTTTGGGTTTTGGCACTTTGACCCAATCTTTGTCTTCCTGGCAAGAGAACATTGTGTAGAAAAATATTACGTTGAAGACGATTATGACGTTCATAAATTGGAGGAAATTGCAATAAAAAAACGATTATTTTTATTTAAAAAAAATTGGATAATTTAATGTGTTGTTGAGGCGTCTATTGAAAAAACCCTTCTATAAAATGCCCCTCTCCTGTGATTATATTTTTTAAGTGTCATACATCATACTAACGCTATTATTACCATCTATTTAGACATATGATAACTGCAAATACATTATTAATTTTTAATCAAAATTGTAAAAAGGTCTTTTTTTCTAAAAGAAATTTTTTTTTAAATTTATTAATTTAAAAATACATTGAATCGTTATTGAAATGGTTTCAGGCTTGAATTCCAACTTAAATCTTCTTAAAGACTTCAGTCAACCATCTAAAGGGTTTTGGAATAAGAGTGATATGATTTGCTTTAAAAAAAACACACTAATTATTAAGGAAATTCAAATGTTTTTTATTTAATGTGCAGTACGATCAATATAATTAAGTTCTGAATAAAACGTCATTCAAATTAGCCTTCACAAATTCTTCTGCAGGAACGAATTCGATGAACCCAATTTTCGAGCACTTTTTCCACTAAATCAAGTCGTATTCCATTAATAGCACGTTCAATATTGATTTCTAAAGCTTGAAGAGAGTCTGATTTAATGCTAAAGACTAATGACTTCAAATAACGTCACAAGAAATAGTCTAAATCACAACTTCTTGGAGGCCATTCAATGTCATAATTGCTTGAAATAATCGAATCTCCAAACTTTTCTCGCAATAATTCGGTTGTTGCACGTGCTGTGTGGCACGTAGCACCGTCTTGTTGGAACCAGATGTTGTCAAAATCAACTTCTTCCAATTTCGGCCATAAAAAGTTGGTTATCATTGATCTATACCGCTCTCCATTAACAGTAACTGTGTTACCAGCTTCATTTCGAAAGAAGTGCAGACCGATGATTCCACCAGACCAAAAACCATGAAAGTGACCCTAATCGGAGAAGATGATTTTCTTAAACAAATCGTTATCTTTTTCAAGTTGTTTCAAGACAAAATCAGCAAATTCACAACGTTTACGGTGGACGAATAGCTTCAGTTCTTGAGTGATAACAATTTTATGTGGATGCAAGGCCAAATCCTTTCTCAAAATCCGTCAGGTTGTTGTTTGAGACAGTCCCAATTGTTGAGAACGTCTTGGAATCGACAAATTGCGGTCTTCAGCAACACTTGCCTGAACGGCAGCAATATTTTCATTACTTCGAGCGGTTCTTTGTCTTATTGGCACTTGAACATTATTTCGACGAACAGCGAGCACAGTTGGACGATTATTATGACAATAAAATGGCAAAAGCGCACGAAAAGTTGCAATTGGAGAACGATTATTTTGATAATAAAAGTGAATAATTTGTAAACGTTGTTCTTGCGTATACCTCTTTATGATAAAATTGTAAGCATTACTGAATACAATAAAAGAAAAATGACAGATCATAACATATTACAAATGGCCAAAACGTCACTTAGAAATCATATTATTCTTATTGGAAAACCCTGTATATAGGGCCAAAACTAAAGTGCATCGGGCGGCAAATAATAATATCTAGCGGCCAGTGATAATATACAGACATGGAAATTGATGATACGAAACTGAAATTATAGAAGATTTAGATTTATGAAAATAAAATTAAAACATATGAAAATAATACTATGGCAAGGATAGTGTATTAAAATACTGCACTACAGAACAAATTTTCCATTTTTCTATTATTCAAAAAGAAACCAACTAAGCACTTTTATTGCAGTGGCTTAAAATATGATTTCATAATGTTAACAATTTTTCTTATTCAGTTCTGCTATAATTTATAGGGTAAAATTAGATAATTCAAATTGTTCTTTTCTTTTTTTTTTTAATTATGTGCAATGAAAATATCTCGCCTTTTAGAAAGATTTCTTCTTCTAAATTGGAAAATTCTAGCTATTAAGAAATATTTTATGTAAGACTATTAGTTGTCTGCCATTTTCAAGCTTAAAGTCTAACAGTCCATATTTTTCTATTATCCAAATAAAGATAAATTGTATAAAATGGTCTTCTCTTATTTTTCCCATAATTACTAGGAAAAGTTCATTTGTTTTTTATAGTCTCAGGTATCGCGCAAATACAATACATCAACAATTTTATTAGCAGACCAGTATTATTGGCTAAGGAAAAAGTATAAAAATTAATACTGAGCGACAACGTAAATAAATTTATAAAAACAAAATATCTTTACACCATTAATTCACTATGTTATATGGTATATACAATACTTATCATAAGATCTATTTGACTTTTTAAAAAATTAAATCAAATGCACTCCAAAAAAAAACTTACTTTGACAGATTACACTCCAGGGAAAAACTTTAAATTGAATTAATAATAAAGCGCACTTCCTTAAGAATGGAATTATTTACCTTAAAACTCAAATGAAAAATCATTATTCAAAGATATCTTATTACAAAAGAAAGAATTTATATATTATACAATAAATTTATTTATAATACCATCAAATTTGAATTATTTGTTGTTGTTAAAAATCTTTTCGATAAAATTTCGACAATTTTTCAGAAAGATCTTTTATAAAATAATCTATTCAGTGTGCAATAATTTTAAGAATATGTTGTATATTGATTCGAGCAGAAAATGTTGAGTGATAAAAAAACAAAATTTCTTTCAATATCTTTTGACACAGTCAATATTTATTTTCCGGATCAAAACAATTTTTTTTAAAGATTTATTTGAATCCATGACATATAAAAGATTTTCTCAATTTGATGGCTTTTAAATAACAAAATAATTATTGAACTAGATTTGTTCATTCATGAATTCATTCGGATTATTTTTATTCATTTTATCACTACGGAAATTAAAAACTTAAATCAACGATGATTAATAAAAAATATTCCACATCGCATATATGGAAAAGCTCTGAGAAATATAGTACTTCCATCGAAAGATTTCTTCACAATTTCAGTAAAAGAAATTCTCTTAGATGAGAAGTTGACATTGGGATTCGCTTTATTATATAAGGATCCGTAGTACTCATACCATTGAGGAAATATGAAATTAAATACTGAATTGAATATCTCAACTGAACAAAAATATTTATTCGATTTGAAATGGTATAAAAAAATTAATGGGTTTTTTGCCAATCCGGGCGTACAAATTCTATCTGTTACGGCGGAGATAATTTGAAGTTCATTTAAACGGTGCGTATCTTATGGAATTTAGTACCTTTGCATAACAATCGTATATGAAAGAAATCTCAACATAAATAAACATATTTCATTGAGTTTTTTTTTTTTTGGTTTTTATTTTTTATATCAAATGTCCACGTGCATATATGAAAGAAGAATTTCGCATTTATTTTAATGTTAGATCGTTCATTATAAGCCGATTTCTTCAAATTGGAGCAGAAAAGCGGAGCTTCCCGTATATGCTCTTTTTCTGGCACAAAACTAGACATGATTACACGTACCAAAGGAAAAATGTATGTTGTTGTACGAAATTGCTGACAGTGTATACTGATTAATGTTAACAGATGTCAAACTCATATAAAAAAGTATGGCGTATCTATGGTAGCTTAATATGCTCGCTCACTCACGCCATCTATGACCAAACAGCGGATTTAAGCTTTTACACCTGGTATATTTAAAGAGAATATCTTTTGACAGAAAACAGTAAACAAATTTAATAAAAATAATTTTAATTATGCTCTTTTTATAATTTTAATTATGGACAAAAAAAAAGTATCTTTAATAAGTTGATTTCCATGAATTAAATATTTCAAGTTTAATTTGAATTAATCTAAATAAATATTAATGAATAAAAAACGAATTTGAAAAATTTTAATAGAAATTAAATCCTTAGTAACCGTTTATTAAAATGGCGTATCGAATCAGAGATAATTAGACACAAAACACAAACCAAAATATGGTTTGAGTCTAATTTTTATTGTTAAAATCTTAAACACCATACACATATGTTAAAAGGTAGTATTGCGATCTAAAAGTAAACTTCAATTTAAAAAACCAATCTTATATGAGATTAAGAATATAATTTTTATTGATACCTTTTACATAATTTAATATTATACAAGATTTTCTTTCTGTTAACTTTATTTTACGAAATGAACTTCAGTAATGGTAATTTACAATGCAAATCAACCGTAAACATAAGGCTTTCTACTGATAATTTACTTTATATTATTTTATAATTACTATTAAGAAGAAAATTATTCAATATGCTAATATACAAAAAAACAATACGTTTCTATATTCAAATTGTAATAACTTCTGTAAATTATTTTTCGAATTCGTTTTATTGTTCTTGATATTAAAAAAGTTTGTTCGATGATTCATTTTATTGTAAATACCTCATTTTCAACAGAATCTATATCATATTAATTTTGATTATAGTGTTGTGCATATTATTAATTATTCATTGAGTAAGCACACCGTAATTGTAACCGCGAATGAATATGAAATTTCGGCTAAAAGCCTCACAAGAAAATTTTTCATTGTCATGTACAGATTATTTATTATCAAATAAACAAGAAAAGTATGCCAAAAAACTAACATCACTCAAAAAAAGCCACACGTACACATAAGTGATAAAACACGTAAACTTAATTGGAATTTCCTTTGGAGCATGAACATAAGCCACCGGAATTTTTGAGACAGATCCTAAGAACTGACGGAATTGGAATTTTATTCGATGGAATTTACAGAAGTAATTTGGATTATTCTCTGAAAAACCAAATAATTAATATTCCGACACGGTATTTGTTTAGGGAAAAATTACTTAAAGCGAAATGTCCAAAAAAAATCTAAACAATTAAGTAAATAAAGAGATCAAGTATTATCTCAATTCCTATGAGTCCTTCTAAACTCAACAACGGCTATTCTTCATCTTTCCAATATAAAAAAAAGCTCCTGGTTAGGATGTAATTACAGCTAATATTCTGCAGGAAATTACCCAAAATATTTTAGTTTGTAATTACACAGTCTGTCCCAAAAATAAGCGAAATTTTTGGATATAGAATAAAATACGTGTACACATTATATTGGGTTGAAGAAAAGTTTTATGATCCTAGGTAAAAAAATTTTTTCTTCAGAAATGATGAATAGTATCTTCTTTTAAATGATTCCATTGTAAAAAGGATGTTTTCCCTCTACTTTCTATACAGTTTTGGCCTGGCCAGAGTACAGTGAAGAGCCCTTGTATTTTTCCAAAATGTCGGTCGATAAAGTGCATTTACGTAATTTTTTACTTTATGAATTCCGTAAAGACAATACCGCGAGTGTGGCAACCAAAAACATTTGCGAAGTGTATTGAGCCGATGTCATCAAAGTTCGACAGGTACCTACGAAGATGGTTTACAAAATTCCGATCTGGGGATTTTTCACTAATTGATAAACCACGTACCGGGCGGCCATTAAAGTCTGATGACGACAAGTTAAAAGTCATAATTGACACCAATCCACGTCTAACCACCAGTAAGTCAACCAAACAACCGTATTAAGACATTTGAAGCGTATGGGGATGGTTTCGCGATACGACGTTTCGATACCTCATCAATTGTCGGCTGCTTTGAGTGCGAGAAAAAAAAAAAACATGAACCTTTTTTGCATCGTTTGGTAACGGGAGATGAGAAATGGTTCGTGTACAACAACGTGACAAGAAAAAGACTGGGTTATACCTGGACAAGCCCCATTAACAACTTCGAAAGCCGAAATCCATCAAAAAAAAGTTATGCTTTGTATTTGGTGGGATTGTAAGGGTATTGTGTATTTTGAACTCTTGGAACGCAATCAGATAATTACAGCAGAACGATATTGTCAGTAACTATCCAAATTGAACATCGCCCTTCAAAAGGATAGACCGGAATTGGTAAACAGAAAAGGGGCAGTGTTTCATCACGACAACGCGGGACCACATGTGGCTATGATGACCCAACACAAGCTAACTGAGTTGAATTGGGATGTTATCAAACATCCACCGTATTCTCCAGATCTTGCTCCTTCCGCTTTGCATTTATTCCGATCACTGCAAAATTTTATAAATGATAAAAAATTTGATACAATAGGGCAGGTAAAAACATCCCTTACTACATTTTTTGCATCGAAATACACGGAATTTTACACTAATGGTATTAATAAGTTGATAGAAAGATGGGAGAAGGTTATAAGAACGGATGGAAATTATTTAATTGATTAAATAAATAACACAATTTCATAACTTTTACTGGGTACATGTCTTTGAAAGTTATTATTTATTCAAAATAGATTCCATTAGACTCAATAAAACGTTTGGAACGATCAACCAGCGCATGCATAGATTTTTTTATGTCATTTATATAAATGTTCTTCAGCACCTCGGTTACGGCTACTTGAATGGCTCATCATAAAAATGCTCCTTTCATCTTGGTTTTCAGTTTTGGAAATAGAAAATAGTCACATGGGCTGATTGATCAGGTGAATACGGAGGGTGGTTGATGAGAGAAATCCGTTTTTTTATCAAAAATTTCATTCACTTTTTTGGTCTTGCGAGGTGGTGCATTATCATGCAATAAACACAGCTGTTTTCCTGCTGGATATTCAGGTCTAACACGACCAATTCTTTCCCACAAACGATCTAAAATGCCTAAATAGTATTCTCCATTAACAGTTCGACCTTCTGGAACAAATTTCTTGTGGACAATACACTTCGAATTATTAAAAGTAATGAACATTGTTTTAATTCGAGACTTCTGGAAACGCAATTTTTTTGGTTTTGGTTCGCCTTTGGACTTCCATTCAGCAGATTGACTCTTAGTTTCAGAGTCATATTTAAAGCACCATGACTCATCACCAGTTAAGATCAAATCAAGGAAGTCTGGATCGTTTTCAGCAGTTTCAACAATGTTTTTGCAATGCAAGATTTTTTGGGCTTCATTTAATTCATGTGGAACAAAACGCGCACAGACCTTTTTTTTACCCAAATCTTCAGTTAAAATTCTCCAAATAGTGTTTTTACTTATATTTAATTCCTCAGCCAACATTCTCCTAGTAAAATTTGCATCGATACCAATGATTTTCCACCAATTCAGCACGATTACTAGCTTCTGGACGACCTGGCCTTAGGTCGTCCATTAAATCTTCACGACCATTTTTAAATCGTATAAACCACGTATAAACTTGAGTACGACTGATCACCATAAACTTTTCCCATCAATTCGTATGTCTCAGCGAATTTTTTTTTAAATTTTACATACAATTTTATATTTGCTCTTTTTTGTTTTGTAACATTAGCACACTTTTTCTTTTATTGAAATTGCTGTAACTTTCACATCTGTCATCCGATTTACATGAATTTAGGTGCGTTTGAAAGAGGATGAATGTATCTTTTTACTACTGTAAATTCAATAGATAGCGCTACATGTGTATGATTTAAATATAAAGTTCGGTTATTCACTGTGTAGATATGTACATTTTCAATGGTATCTTTCGCATAGACTTTTTTTACTTTGAAAATTTCCTGTTTTAAAAATGATCATTAAACCAAAGAAACTAGTCATTTCTCCACCTTCCTATAGACGTATTCGCCATCTATTAATCATTGCTAATCTACTTATTATAATTCTAGATAATAATAAAAATTATTCCCAATCATAAACTTTGTCGTATTGCATCCTTTCTTGAGAGGAAATGGTATTGTACAGGAGTATTCATAGATATATCTCATCCTTTTGATCGTGAGTATCTTAAGGACTTCTCTAAACATTCAATAGCTTCCTTTCTGCTTCATACTACACGTAGCTTATCTTCAATTCATATCTAATACAACATTGTTTCCAAATAGCAATTAATACAGTATTGTCAGAAATTTATTACTAATGCTTGAATATCCATTTGTAGTGTAGTCGCTATTTAATTCTACACAAATTGAGAGAATAGAGTATTTTTGGATTAATCACTTTAGACTCCCATCGTACACAGATCGCCAAAAATTTGCTTAACAATATATAATTGCATAGTACTGCCTTTGGGGGTTAAATCCTACTGTCATCTCCGCGTAGTGATCCCCGTTAACTGTAGAAGCTCTTGAACCACGTGAGAGCAGATCACTTGAAAGGAGTCATGATCATGTCTCACGGTTTACTCATGCAATTCGGGCTCATATGTGGGATTTATATAACCAATTAGCTTTAATTTACTTTTCCTGTGTTATGCTCAACTCTGGCACAGGTGACCACCCTTTTCCGAGCCACTCGTGGGAATTTTATGAATTCGAATAAAAATCAAGTTTTAAGTGTAGCGACCTTTTAAAATAATAAAACAGGAATGATGTCTGCAGACCCTAGGACTGATGTGTTTTAAAAACGGACTCTTCTCGCCAAAAAAAATTCGAGTTTCAACACACTCCCGGAAGAACCAGCTGTCGACTATACGTATTGAGGGTGAGAGTAGCTATCGACTAGTTTTCATCCTCCAGCAAGGATAATATGACAGAGTAGAGGCTACTTTTTTTTATGGTTAGATTAATGAGGTACAGGGGGAAACCTTCGAAAGGTATTCGCCTGGAAATTTTTCCTGCCAGACGAGTTATGCGGGATTTTTATCTCGCTAAAACCTAACCTGCACCTCTAACCTTGCTCCCGGAACGATGACGCCTCGCGGCCTATTCTTCGTACATTGCGTGGAGATCCTTGATAATGGATTCCGCGTACTCTGCAATTCTGTTCCAAGCCGATTGGCTCTTCAGCATGCACTCCACTATGTTTTCTAGACTGATGGAACGGTCCAGATTTCTCTCCAGTACTGCCCGTGTCCCCTCGTAGAGGGGGCATTGGAAGAACACGTGTTCTGCATCTTCGATCACATCGCGGCAATAATGACAGTTTGGGGAGTCAGTTCTCTTGTATGCCCGAAAGCATCCATGTCCAGTCAAGAGTTGGGTTATGTAATACCCAACTTCTTCGTGCAGGCGAGTGACCCATTTGGTAACATCTGGGATCAGCCGATGAGTCCACCGACCCTTCGTCGAGTTGTCCCATCTCTCTTGCCAGAGGCGAAGACTCTCGGGTCTCTCCTCTTCACAGAGGACCTTTCGCCGCTCTTCCTTCTTCCTACGATGTTGGCGATTTCGCTCTCCTGCCATTGTGTCGATGGGTGGGCATGATGTCACGACGTTGACTGCATCGTGTGATACCGTTCGGTATGCTGACGCCACTCTGATCGCTGAGAGCCGCTGGACTGATGACATTGTCTTGCGGTATGTTGTTAGCTCTAGCGATTTCGCCCACACTGGTGCTCCGTATAGCAAGACAGAGGTAACCGCAGTTGCCAGTAGTCGCCTTCGGACTTGCCTGGGGCCTCCGATATTGGGCATTATCCGCGAAAGTGCGCCCAGTACTGCTGATGCCTTCCTGCTGACGCTGGAGATGTGCTCTTTGTAGTTGAGTCTGGCATCCAAGACCACTCCTACATACCGGATGTAGGGTAGCGACTGGATGTCATGGTCGCCTACTCTTATGGTGATGGTCTCCATATTCTTCCGGCTACTTACAAGGAGTGCCTCGGTCTTATGTTCCGCCAAAGATAGGTCTGCCGATGTCATCCACTGTCTTGTGCTCCGGATGGTGGTGGAGACTGCGGCTTCCAGTTCCTCCAGGTGTTTGGCTACAAGAACAACCAGAGTAGAGGCTACTAAATGCCGTGGTATATCGCGGACCACCGAGTCACATTAAGATGAACGGTGTCGCAAAAAAAAAAGCTCCAACTAACTTCTGAGTAAGGACTGTAAAGTAGAGGACGCCTGGGAGCTATAACAGGAGAATGTTAAGGAGCAAAAGAAAAGAGTTTGTTCCAGAGGTTCATCATAAACAGTAGCGTCAAAGAGACGAAGGACTAATCCTTCTCATCGGAGAAAAGTTGGTCACAGACAAGCGGTCGAAAATAAGCACAACCTTAAAACGAGCACAGATTCGATTCTTGCTTCGGCTCCCATCAGAAAAGCACATGCATAGGGAGTGGAAAGAATAAGAACAAAGGGTGTAAAAATACTTTTATTTTCAATTCATCCATGATTGGGGTTATTGGAATGGTTTATTTTGTACCATTTACTAGTTGGTTAATAGTCTCAACTTTCGTTGTAGAAGTATGGCTTCGTATTGAAGCTTAAGGTCTCTTTAATTAATAGCAGCATATTTGTGATCTCGGATTTTTTAGTATGATCTAAAAAACAAAATATCAAAATAAGTGAGTTGCACTGGCAATTTTTCCAGCAAAGGTCGAATGAGCAAATCAAAAACCAAGTCTTTTGTAAACTACATTTATTATTAGAAAAATCTATGAAATGCTCAGAAAGATAAAAAAAAAATATTTGAAAGGATGTCATATTGGTTCTGAAGATAACATCCAAAGGATTTTTAACTGAGAAGCTGAACAGATTTAAAATCATACTCGAAACGCTGTTTATTGTGTGGAAATAAATTTGTAAAAGTAAGCAATTGTGGCGATATTATTGTATAATTTTGGAACACAAAATAATTTTTAATAATTATTGGAGATTAATATAACAAATTTAGAAAATAAATTTCAATCAAAAATAATCATACAAAAGTTCTAGAAGTGATTCCAACTGTTGCCTGTACAGCATATAATATGTGAATAAATAATTTTGAAATGTACTGTACTACTTAGGGATTTATAGAGTCTTAAATATAAGAGTTTAAAACTTTTCTACATCCTTTCAATTATTTTTTTTCTAATAGTTTAAAGCAAAGGTGAAATTCTACATTAGTAATTCAGTTGCCAACATATGTTATATCCTTTCTTAACCCAGACGGACATAAAAATGTCAACAAAAGACTAAGATTCTCGTATAAGTAGAAGTAAATTCAATTCAACTTTACTCACAATCTCACCGAAGCCATGATTCCGGACTTTAAGGAAAACTTTGAATACAATGTAAAAATCTGATTAAAACTTTTCTGAATATACAACCTTTGGAATTATCTACTATAGATATTCGTAAGTTTGCTATGGAATCCATTTATTTTTATTTGTATCCATTTTTCAGTAATATTTTCGTCTTTTTTAGTTTTAATAAAATTTAATTTAAAACTTATATAATTAAATTTCATTATATTTCCTAAAGTTTACATTCAATATTCTTTTATGATCTGTTATATTTTTAATTGATACATTTTGTATCAAAAATTTAGTTACAAAAATAACAAAATTACAAGAAGTTCTACACAGTTTTTTTTTTTAAATTGAATATTAAATTAATTTAAAATTTTCATATTTTATGAGCAAAAAAAAAAAATTGCTTTTATGATATTATTCGAAAGATTTTCTTTGTATCTTTTCTTTTTTCCTTAAAAGCATATTTAATCTTAAACTCAATAAAACTGTTTAAACTTGATAAAAGTGCAAAAATATTGTTCCTTGTAAATAAATATATTCAATTATTTAGTTTCTTTTAAAACCTTTTCTTAAATCTAATAATAACTATTTTATAAATTTTTTTTATATATTTTTAAAGTGGATATAAAATTAAGAACTTTTATTATATGAACTAAAGAAATTTATCAGAAAACTAATCTTGAACAGAAGTTTTTAAAGGTAAAATGAAATAATAATCAGGTAATATTAATAAAATTGATAAGTACTTATAGTAAGTCTTTATAAATACTGAAAAGGCGGTTTTTAATGCAGTTTTCCGTATTATTTTTATTTGAAAGTTGGTATTTTAAGATAACCATTTTAAAAGCACATATTTCGTTGTCGGAAAAGTCATTGCGCATTGATTTGTATTTTAAAATGTGTATTTATTTATTATATAAAAATAATAAAGATCAGTCAAACATTTGGCTCAATAACCTTTCAGCGGACTTCATAATTCATAGTTTATAGAAAGATCTATCTTTATCGGAAAAGAACTGAACAAGGTGTTGATTTATAGTCTCATCTGAATTGAAGATCATATCACATAAGGACATTTAAAGAGATTGAAACAAGTGGAACATATTCTATCCAAGCTGCAATATATTTTGCCACGTGATCAAACTGTACGTAGACTTGCATTGTCGTTATGAAACACAACTACTTTACGATTAAAGAGGTTTGGACGTTTCTTGATAATGGATTAATATAAATTGAGCAATTTGCCGACAGTACACTTCTGAATTGATCCTCACGCCGTGACCAAGATCGTTTGCGTATCACATTGTTGTAGCGATCCACTTCTCATCACCAGCTATCAATCACTTTAAAAAAGGATCGTTTTCCTCACGTCTAATGAGCATACAACGAATGTTTATACGTGCTGTCAAATGAACTTTTCTGAGTGCATAAGGATCAAAACTATCGAGCTTGTTTATGTGTTCCAGCTTTTTAAGATGATCGTGAACGGTTGAATGACGAATGTTCAATGTTTCTGCAACTTCTCGTGTAGTGTAAAGCTGGTTCGACTCAATTAATGCCTTTATTTTGTCGTCATCAACCTTGGTTTTCCTTGCTGGCCGAGAAGCTTTGTTGAGATCAAAGTTACCAGTATAGAATTTCGTGAATCATTGTTGCCACTAACGCTGATGTTGCCGTAAACTTTACGTAACTTTTCACAAACTTGTCGCATGTTCTTTCCTTTACGAACTTAAAACAATAAAATGCTGTCAACTGTTTGTAAAATCCGTAGAAAATGAACAAAATGAATAAATTTTTTTTTAAATGCAGCTTCAACTTTTATCTATTAAAGGATATTATGCAAAAAACTCTAATACTTCTGTTATAAAAATGAAGTTGATTATTTTTGTTAATTTACATTATCAAACGCAGAAAAAATTGTACAACAAAATCTTTAGAAAATAAGAGAAAATGACGGTTAATTTAATTCGTACAAATTTGTCTGAAAGGAAAATATACAATTTTTAGAAATAATTAATAAACTAGACCATTTTTGTTAAATATTTCGTTCTGTACCCGATTATAATTGATTACAACTTGCAATTTACGCGGCATACTCTTCATTATCTTCCGGCATCTCTGCTTTGAAATCGAAACCCCAAGCTTCTTTGAATTCGAGCTATAATTTGTCTAAACTCTAAAATTTTTTGTTATTTAGACAGACCTTTATATCATTCCACAAATGTTCTATGGGACAAAGATTAGGGCTTTAAGACGGTCATTTGAATATGTGCACATAACATATTCTTCAATAAGCCTTGAATCTTTATCATGCATAAAGGTATAAAATTTTAAATTGATCCATTTGCTCAGAAATTCGTACAATAGAATAAATGCCTCGACAGGAAAATGCAGCCCAAACGTTACCATTACCTCCAAAATACATTTCAAAAACTACGCTTGGGGGTTTGTTTTTATTATATTTAAATTAATGAAATCTTACAATTTAAATTTAAAAAAAGTGTATTCGATATTAATATCAGGTGTTGTAATTAATTCGTAGCGTTTTTTTGCAAAGTTTCGTGGTTTATTATTAAGTATTGTCCTTCGTTATCCACTACTTTTTGCCATCTTTCTGGTAAAGCTCTGATACCGCGTCGAAAAAATTCTTTTTCTTTAGATTCGATGAAAGAATTGATCCAATTTTTGGTCATTTCGTAGTTATCGAAGTGCTGCTCTGACAAGCCATGCGCCATGGATCGAAACAAATGATAATCAGATGGGGCAATGTCTGGTGAATATGGCGTGTGAGGCAAAACTTCCCATTTCAGCGTATTTAAATAAGTTTTCATGACTTTCGCAACATGGGGTCTTGCATTGTCGTGGAGCAAAATTACTTTGTCGTGTTGATCTTTATATTGCGGCCGCTTTTTTTGTAATGCTCTGTTAAAACGCATCAATTATCGCCTGTATACGTCCCCAGTGATGGTTTCACCCGGTTGGAGGAGCTCATAATAAATAACACCCAGCTGATCCCACCAAATACACAGTAGGATCGTATTTCCATAAATATTCGACCTGGGGGACGATGTCGATTCAGGACCAGGCAAGCCCCACGATTTTCTGTGTTTGGGATTGTCGTAGAGTACCCACTTCTCGTCACCAGTGACGATTCGATGCAGAAATCCCTTCCTTGCCTGCCGTTGGAGAAGAATCTCACAGGTGACTAAACGCCGTTCGACGTTCCCTATTTTTGTACCATTCCTATGGCTTTCAGGAGTTTTCCGACCGTCGAAAAGTCGACTCCAAGCGATGTGGATAACTCCCGGAGTGTTTGGCACGGATCTTCATCGAGCAACGTCACCAAATCTTCATCTTCGAACTTTTTCGGCGGTCCGGGACGTTCCATGTCTTCCAAATCAAAATTTCCATTTTTAAACCGCGCAAACCACTTTCTGCAAGTTTGCTCAGCAAGAGGATGTTCGCACTAGACATCCACTAAAATACGATGATTTTCCACGGCATCTTGATGATTTTTTACGATGATTTTTTTCATGTTGAAGTAATGGAGTAACACTCCCCGCAAAAACGATTTTTCAGGCACGAACTTCGACATGTTTGACACTGCGCAACAAGTGCTACTGACACTATAACAAAATGTCATATAGTGGAAAAGTTGCGTTATGTCAGTAGCTTCTGGGAGAATATTTACTTTTGTATGTGTGACTATGGATAGTTGGCTAACGCCATCTTTTGTAAAACGCTACGGATTAATTCCAACACCTGGTAAAAAATTTATTATTTGTGTTATTTATAGATTGTCCAGAAAAATGTCCAACTCAATTAAACTAATCGTCAACTTTTATTATTTTGAAAAAATTTTATTGTAATTTTTTTTTCTGCATTTGATACTAAGAAAATTAAGAAAACTAATCAACTTTATTTGGAAGGCTTAAAGTGAAACCGTTCCATCTCCTCGGGTATACTCGTTTGGATGTTAGCGACAGAACCAAGATGACGTCCCTTAAAGTGTTTTTCGATCTTGCAGACCGAAATTGAGAGGTTGTGATTTTTCCGACAAAATGTGATTTTTTGTGGTGAGGTCTACGATATACTACTAAAACAATTTAATAAAATTCTAATTGAATTAAATAATTTGTTTAATCATTTTCTTTAGTGGTTCATTGTAGACCTCAAGGGACGTAATATTTTTTGTTTTTTTCTAATTTATGTATTTTTGTTGCCTACAAAACATTCAATTTTTTTCTAAGTTGTTTCTTAGCAAAGTTTGTCTTTCACTGCTTCTCAGGTCTATATAACAGCTTATGGTCTGGATAAAGAATATTTTTGTAAGTCAGACGCGAGGATTCACGAAGCTTAATACAAAATTCGATGGCACATCGTTGATACGAATTTCACTATTACATGTTTGGTAACGTACTACAAGGTCTACCAGTTATCAAGGTCTATAGGGTCTCTTAGTTATCGAACGAATGGTATCGGTCTCCATTTTCTGCAACACCTGACTAATTTTTCCGTATTTTTGCTTAAATTTGCTTACATAATATACATGGGCTGTGTGGCTTAAAGCGTCGTTTTGTTAAAACTGCATATTTGATAAATTTACATCTTCGAATTCTGGCCACAAGTTTGTTATCATCGATTTATACCACTCACCATTGATAGTAACGACAACTGCTTTATCATTTTGAATAAAAATAAGGACCTATGATGCCACCGTACCATAAACCACCGTAAAGGGTCACTTTTTTAGAATTTAAAGGTTCCTCGTAAATAATTTCTGAATTGTGGGTTGCTTCAGAATAAAATCAACAAATTCACAGCGTTTGTGTGATAAGAATTTTTCTGGATGTAATCCCAAATCTTATCACAAAATAAGCCATGTTGTTGTGGCAGACAATCCCAAACATTGAGAACGCTTTGAAAACGATAAAATTGGGTATTAATCAATAGTACTTGACTGAATAGCAGTAATATTTTTGTTACTTCGATCTTTGTCTTACTGGCAACCGAACATTGTGGAAAGAAAAATTGCGTTCAAAACTTTTCACATTTTATAACGATTATGATGACCATAAATTGGAAATAGTGCACGATAAGTTGCAATAAAATAATGATTATTATGATAAAAAATTGTATAATTTTAAAGGCGTGCTTTTTCATGATTATAAATGCAAATCTTATTGAATACAACCGACAGTAACAGAAGATTTTGACATTTTAAATATGGTCACATGATCTATTCGAAAATAATATATAAGTTTTATGGGATCAACTAGATAGAAGAGTGAGAGTATTGTCAGTTTTCTAAGAAATATTTGTAAAAAAATTGCTTTTGCAATGCAAAAAAAAACTAATCGACCGAATCCCTAGAATCGTACAACTAATAATTTTGTCATATTTTAGCCGAAAATTAAAATAATACTAAAAAAAAGTACATTTGAATTTCCGAGTTTTATTTATTTTTTTCCAAACGGAAGTATTTATTTTGAGTGTAGATTTGCCGATAATTGAAAAATATTTTTAGATATTCCATAAAAAAAAAAACATCAAAATGTCAAAATCGATCACCAACAAAATTGACGAATTCAACAATTCCACATTATCCTTTGGGATGGCTAGAAGCAAAAACTATCGAAGAGAGAAAATTGATATTGAATTCGAATCAGATTTGAAGTTTATTAAAATTTAGTGTTTAGAATATTTCACAATTTTTTTTTGAACTAAATTTGATAAAAAAGTACTTTGCTATTGATAAAAAAAATAACTTTTGAAATAATATATTTAAATACTGTTCAATCACGTAAAATCGTATTAAAGTAATTTTGTTTACTCCATCATTTGAAATGGGATTATTCTGCGTCTTAAAACTGTCAAAATGAATTGACAATCAAAATGAAGTAAAATTTCAAAATAATTTTTCCACAAAAATTACCTTACGAACAAATGACCAACGTCAGAGAAATCGATAAAAGGATGCTGCTTAAATTATAATTTAATAATGCCGCCGTGTAGAATTGGAATTAAATTAAGGATGAGCACCGAAAAGCCAAACCACAAATACTTTAACGATTAGAAGCATCCATCGTAATTTTTTAAAGTGAAACATTATCGTTTTCCTTTTTAAAAGGGTATATTGAATATAAAATAAGAGGATTTGTTGCTTAATTTGAAGTTAATAGGTAGCTAAGTGGTGGCCAACGAGCTTTTTGATTTATTACAATTTCACAGAATTTCTCGATTTCAATAAAATTCGTATGTAAAAAGGTCGATTGTCTATCTTCTGACCACGTTGCGTAATACCAAAATAAATATTCATTATTTTATTGATATAATTTTTATAATAAAAAATAAATATTCATTATTTTATTGATATAAAAATAAATAAAATAATCAAAATATTAGATTTTCGATTTTTTGCGGCGTTAACTATTTCCCCGTGTTACGTATATTCGATTTTTTGCGGCTTTATGTTGGTACTCATATGTCTTACTTATGCCGACAACTTCCGCCATTTTGAATATTCAGTTAATTTTTGACAGCTGCTTTGCTTGCACGTTTTTTGGCTCGTCTTCAATTTTTGCCCATTTTCGACCAAATACAGCATCGGATTAACATTGCTAATATTAAGCAATGTTAATCTTAATTAGATTAAAACTCTGTCCGCGACGATCCAGAGGGTCAGAACTGATGACGAATCGTGGGTTTATGGTTATGACATAGAAACCAAAGCTCAATCATCCCAATGGAAGCTGCCGTAGGAGCCAAGACCGAAGAAAGCGCGCCAAGTTCGGTCGAATGCGAAGATTTTGCTTACAGTTTTCTTCGATTGCAGGGGCGTAGTACATCATGAGTTCTTGCCACAGTGTAGAATGGTCAATACGGAACATTACGTGCAAGTTATGCGCAAGTTGCGCGAAGTAATCCGCCAGAAACGCCAGGATTTATGGAAGAACAAAAATTGGCTTTTGCACAATGATAACGCCCCTGCTCAGGCATCGTTGCTTGTGCGCGAATTTTTGGTCAAAAATAATACACAAATAATGCTGAAGCTACCGTATTCCCCAGATCTGGCCCTCTGTAACTTTTTCTCGTTTCCGAAACAGATTCTTTGATCCATTTTTTTGGAGATGGCAAAAATCGAAGACGAACCAAAACACGTGCAAGCAAAGCAGCTGTCAAAAATTAACTGAAAATTCAAAATGGCCGAACTTATCGGCATACGTGAGAGATATAAGTACCAACATAACGCTACAAAAAAAAGGGTAGACATCGTACATCGACGGAAGAGTTATTTCCATTATTCGTAGCTTTGAACTTGTATCCCCTTCAGCTCTTTGGTTACATTTTTTTAGAAGTATTTAAAGGTATTTTCTGATACTCGGGTACAAAAATTCAGATGGACTTAGGTAAATTGGGGAGCTGGTAAATCACAATGAAAAACTGTCCTTATGAAAATCTTCAGATCTCAAAAACGCATCTTTTGTTCCAATAGCTTTTGATGTGTAGCGCCTTTCTGAGAGAAGTTCATCTTCCATTCTCCAAAAATATTTCATGTCTCCGAACAATTAGTACTCTTGATAAGGAATGTTTCCTATTACCTTATGCAAATTTTCGTCAAATCGAAATTTGGGATTTAACAAACTTTACGCAAAATTTTATAGTACATCGTTGCTTTGTAAGGCTGCGTACTTACCAGACGTGATTAAAACTTGTACTGCACGTCTAGGACGGACTATTTTGTCATAACTCCTTTTTTAGTATGAGTGCACTTTAGCCCCAACTGCTTACCCTCTTTGTCCATCCTAATCCTCTATAATCTAAGCTTTTCAAATAAGTAATATTTTTGAATATATTTTTTCATGTTATTTTATATAATTAATATATTTTCGTTGGATTAATAAAGCGAAATAGATACTATTATTATCAGCAGGTGCATTTGCTAAGACCTTTTCTCTGCCACTACTCTTCTCTATACAAATAACCAAAATCTTATGTTAATATAAATATCGACGGTCAAATAAAAGTCACCAAATTTTATTAATCAAATATAATTAAAACAACATGAAAAATCTTTTATTCCAGCTTATAAATAATAACATTACATGTAATTATAATTTACACAAAATGCTTACCGTTCGTAGAATACATTAGCTTTGAACAAATATGATAAATTTTTGAATTTTGATTTAAAATAATTCCCAATAGAAGTATCTGAATGGAATATTAATAAATAATATACAAAATTTGAATAATTTTTATATTTTATTGATTGAAAAATTTGATTAAAGTTGTGACCTTTTATCTATGAATACGTGAATAGTAAATACTCTTCATTTTTTGGGCATTTATGTTATTAAATATTTCTTCGTTTTTTACTTTTAGTGTGCCAAAAATTTCGTAATAAAAATCAATAAATTTAGAGTGAATTTGTAAAATTTCATTTTTTATCCATGCTATTGGATTTTCAATAGTTTTATAAAATTTGTTATTTTCTATTTGTTAAAAAAATTATGTTTAAACTATAAATCATTAAATAACGTATTAAAATTGTAAAAACTTTTTACGCAAGTGTGAATTCTGTCGTAATCACTTCTTGCGCTTTAAGTGGAGACATTTTTTTCAGTGATGAGAATACTTTCAACAAGAACAATTATCGTATATGATGGGGCTCTAAAAACCCACAAGTAATTATGAAAAATCCATTGTATCCGTGGTTCGCGTTTTGGTCTGAACGTGTGTTTTTTTTTTGAAAGTTAAGAAAAAAGACAATCACCCTAAATTCTGAGCGCTATGGCCGTATGATAACTAATTTTTTTTAAGGTCTAAACTTTAAGAAGGCAACGTCACAAGTCAAATAATATGAAAAATTTTGATTTTATTGTACGAACAATTTTTAAGAAGCGTAATTTCGACCTTCAAGATAGTGTTTTTCGACCTCCAAAAATTTTTGTAAAAGATTTTTTGTATACAGACAATTATATAAAGTTGAGAGCATTTGAATACCCATTTCTAACTAATAATGACGGAATGACAGCCCTAAATGTGTAAAAATAGGACCTCAACAGTATCGAGTGTGGCCACAATATTTGTGGCAATCATTTGAGTTACTAAGAAAAAATTACAAAGATTAATAAATATTTAAAATAATAAAAAGTATTTCAATATTTGAAATTTTTAATATATTTTATTTAATTTACTTTCCAAACTTAAAATTGCCTAGTCTTTCAATACTTATATTTTCTTTTTAACTGAGACATTTGCTCAAAACTGCAACTGCGATAAAGCCAATTATGATGTTTCAGTTCCTCTGCACAATTAGTTTTTGAAGACCTGGAACAGATGCCATTCTCTAAGGTCAGCTGGGTTTTGGATTAAAATTATTTATGGTTGAAATCGAAACGTTATCGAAAATCTTTTACTATCAACATGATTCCTTTTGTTTATTTGTTGTAAGATCTCTGAGACCATAAAGGCCATTTGGCAACTTTATGTAACGTGTGGTTTGGCATTGCTTATTGCATTAATAAAAAACACTTGAAATGACTATATTTTCAAAACTATTAATAATTTTTTTTAACTTTTCACTACTGTAAAGTTTATGACTGCCATCATAATTCCAATTTGGTCAATTCTGTGTAAATATTTCTGTTTTATATTTTATTTGAGGCAAACCACTGAAACAGAATCGAACAGAGTCATTGAACTTAGTCAATGTCACAGTACTAGGCCAATAAATACGAGTACGTTGCTTCTTAATGTCTCCCTTAAAATTTTATCGGAACTTTATGGAAATTGCTACAATTTTTATTGCACAAGTACGAGAAGATAAAACTCGCTGTTACCGGGTACTACTTGTACTACTTGTACTCTCCTACATTGAATAAAATATTTTCTTGTATGATTGATGCTCTTCACATAAATGCACACTCGCATAACGAATACAAGAACTAAAATGCATATCGCCCATTAACCTATAAAAATACTCGTACTTCACTGGTTTCATCATAAACTATGTAGCAGAATGACAAGAAAACCAAGTGAAATTGTCTATTACATAGATACTTTCCAATTAAATATGGTATCTTTATTGAAAATTTATATTTTTCATAAGTTACTTCCTCAAAAGAAAAAAAGTTGGAAAAAATAAAACTTCCCTATTATTCAGAAACTGTTAGTATTTTTGTTTAAATTTTCATATTATCCTGCAGTTGCATGTATTTGTTAATGCATATAATTGCATTTATGCACACACCATGAAAATGAAAAGGAACAAGACACACTCAATATATTTTCATGGTAAAGTACGACTTCGAGTTCAGGAATATTAGTTAATGGATAAATTTCACTCTAATTTCTTAAACAATTTAAAATATTCACACTAATAATACGATATTTATGGTAACTACTTCCGCTTTTCCTTATTCCAATCTATAAGGAAAATTCGTGAATTTACATATCAACCATCGTATAAGAGTTATGTATGGAGTACCGACCAGATGTTTTCGCATTTACCTACAAACTTATTAATATTTGGTGGTATTTTACCAAAGTTTTGTATCACAAACTTTAGTCATAATATAATAAAAAGAAATTTTAGTTTCAACTTTAATTATTTTACCGGTAAACTTTTCTGGGTGCAATTATTAAGAGTAAAAATTTCGTTAAGAATCAAACAAATTATAATTAAAAATTTTGAATAAATAATTAAACCAAACTAATTAATCTATTATTAATTAATAATAGATTAACTAGTTTGGTTTAATTATTTTATGCCTAAATTTCTATGATGACAATTATGTTATGTATCATGAAATTTAGGCATAATGGAAATCTCATTGAGGTCATTTTTGATGACTTTTTCCCTGTAATTCGGGCATAACTTAACATACACGTATGTTGTGTTTCAAGTTTAAAATTTTCTTCTTAAATACAATTTTTTGTATAGCTTTACAATAAAAACTTTATTGGCGTCAAATTATAGGATCTTGGACCAAATCTTGCAATAATGCATTCTGGGAGTTTTTCAGCACTGTTTTATTAGAGAGTTCAGAATTTTGACTTGCTGCTTGGACTACCTCATACAAGGAAAACTTTATCACTTTTCCTATTCTACAAAACCTCATTTGTTTCCCTCTATGATAATAAGCCTCATTTACCTTCGTGTTTTTGTGCATGAAGCAGTCAAACATTCCATTTTTCCATCATTACAATTCTAATGGTGAGCGGACTCAACCTATAGACTACTCCCGTCGTTTCACCATACGCATTTGTGTTTCCATCTGGAATAATCCATAATAGATAGGGCCGTTGCTAACAGTCAGTAACCAGTTATAAACTAGTTACCTAACTGTTGGGAACAAGCAAAACCTTAAGCTATATTATTAACTGCAGTGATAGCACCCGGAATTCTCGCATTCCTCACCTCCACTCATAAATCTATTTACCTGCTGTAGGTATTTAACCACAGCCACCACGTATCAGCTCCTTACCTAGAACGGGCACGAGGTACGAACTACCGTTGGACTCCCGAGCCCATATGGCACCAGTTTTGATTAACAAATACTTGGCCCGTACTCGCACGCAATTAGCTATGTAACAGAACCTTGTAAATTCCTTGTGACTGCTACGATAGCTCAGGTACTGTAGGTACGTCAAGACCCATAAGTTTCTTCTGCTATTGATTATTGTTTAATTGACCTCCATAAGTAACCCTCTTGCGGAGAATTGATGGTAACATTAGTGTGGTGTTATTTAACGTGGCATACCTATCATTAGACATAATAACATGGGCCGCCTACGACCATAGCGATTGAAATACGCCAAACTAATGCAAAAGACAGACCTGACCAGTAATAAATTTCCCCAGCTCAGCTAACTAGATCCATGTAGTTGCATGAATCTCAATTACTCAACCATAACCCAGCTTGCGTCAATCCAACGCTTTTTCATCTTCTTCATATTCCTCATCTTCTTCATCTTTTTCATCTTCTTCACTTTCATCATTTTTGTCATCGTCTTCATCTTCTACATTTTCTTTATCGTCTCCATCTTCTTCATCTTGTGTATCTTCTTCATTTTTTTCATCTTTTCCATCTTCTTCATCTTCTTCACTTTCATTATTTTTGTCATCGTCTTCATCTGCTTCATCTTGTTCATCTTATTAATCTTCTTTATCTTCTTCATCTTCTTCATCTTTTTCATCTTCTTCACCTTTTTCACCTTTTTCACCTTTTTCATCTTCTTCATCTTCTTCATTTTCTTCATCTTCTTCATCTTCTTCATCTTCTTCATCTTCTTCACTTTCATTATTTTTGTCATCGTCTTCATCTTCTTCATCTTCTTTATCGTGTTCATTTTTTTCATCTTCTTCATCTTTTTAATCTTCTTCGTATTCTTCATCTTCTTCATCTTTTTCTCCTTCTCCATCTTCTTCATCTTCTTCGTATTCTTCATCTTCTGCATTTTCTTCTTCTTCTTCATCTTCTTCATCTTCTTCGTATTCTTCATCTTCTTCATCTTCGTCATCTTCTTCACCTTTTTCATCTTCTTCATATCTTCATATTCTTTATCTTTTTAATCTTCTTCATCTTCTTCATCTTCTTACCCTTCTTCATCTTTTTCACTTTCATCATTTTTGTCATTGTCTTCATCTTCTTTATCTTCTACATCTTCTTTATCATCTTCATCTTCTTCATATTCTTCATCTTGTGTATCTTCTTCATCTTTTTAATCTTCTTCATCTTATTAACCTTCTTTATCTTCTTTATCTTCTTCCTGTTCTTTAATAACAGTATTATTGTAGTGTTATTTAACGTGACTAATCTGTAGTCAAACATAAAACCACGAGTCGCCAACGACCATAGGGATTAAATTACGGTCAATCAGCGCACCGCCATATTGGCGATTTATCGTCAGCAACCAGTGACAAGTTAATCACTTCAACTGTTTATTGTTGAGATTTATCTAAAGCTCTGCTAACATTAGCAGTGATATAGCTCGAATTAATTACCAATATCTCCCACTAGAGATGCGGAGGCCGTACACGAGATCTGTCTATTAATCACAGACACCAAATTGCTGCCTTAGGCACCTCACAATTATCGGTCACAGTCTGTTTTAACACCATTGCGCACCTGATTCCCGTGGTACAAATTTTGTTTTAAGAATACTTCGAATTGACAGTAACAGTTTCTTCTTATTTATTTCCAAACAAACGTTCAGACCAAAATGCACAACAATCAAGAAACAAGCTTCACTGCTGAAAAAATATTCTCATCTTAAAGGGCGAAAAGTTTTTTATATTCATTGTTAAAATTTTTCCAATACATACTCGATCAATGATGAAAAATCTATCTACTTTCATGCAAAAAGAATTTGACTCTTAAAGAATTCTCTTTTTGTAATTAATTTACTCTATTTTACACAATTATTTATTTATAAATCTTAAAAGAAGAAAATATACATTTATAAAAACCAAAAAATAGAAAATTTCCATCCTTTTTCTAACAGCCGAAGGAACATTTTTCATATTCTAAGTAATCGTAATAAATTTAGCTAGTCAATTTAGCGTGTAATTTTTATTAAACTTTTTTTGTTTGATTTTGTTCCTTTTAAATTTGACTTAGTATAAATATTAAAGTAGAATTTTTAAAGACATAATAATAGTATTGTATATAATATTTAAAAAAATGGTATTATTAAGCCTAGGAAAAATCACTTTTATACGCACTATTCTATGATGGAAACGGTGAAGAAAAAAAGCAAAATGTTTGGTTCTAAAGATTTTCTTAGTGCTTTTGACAATCATTTTCCCATTTCTCAACTAGAAGTTGGTATATTTCTGAGTTTTCTTTCTATTTTTCTTTTGTTTTTTGTTTCTCTTTTGGCAGTATGAAAAATTATACGCATATTTTCTTTCCATTTTGGGGTACTCGGATTTTGTTTAACAACAAACCATTATTAAACTTGGTGAACTTTTTGAATAATTTTATAGCATTGTCAATGTGAAAGTGTGTAGATATCTGAATTTAATGATATTAAAGTATTTTCCGATGGAATTTTAAAAGTTGTGATATTATTTTGAAATGCAAACTCATTGTTTTTTTTTTTTTCAAAAGAAATATTCCAAAATTCTTAAGTACAAAAGTAAATGCCTACAAGAAGTACTTAAAAATTATTCCTAACACGAAAACATATGTTGACAAAGTAAATATTTTTTTTGAAGATTTAAGAGAAGAGCTGATTTAAAAGAGTTTGGATGGTATTTTTTTGTTGTTGAAAGATATTTCTTCTTAAAGGTTTTGAACACTTGTTGGTGTGAATTTGTTATGTTTTTGATGGGAACATTGATTCTTGGTAAAGTGTGTACTCAGTTTGATTGACACTTATTGGTACGGAAAGAAAGTGTAAATGATCGTTCGAAACAGAAGCAGTTCACTAAATTAATTTTGGAATAAATTACTCAAATATACCCTCGTTGTTGATTTTATTAGAATTTTTTAAAATGAATTATAGATTCCGAAGTGTGGTAGGAAGGTAATGAGACTGACATCATTGAGAATAATCTGGCACTACTGCATCCATTCCACATAGCTTGGTCTCTTCTAGACGTACAGCACAAGTTTCAACCTCGTCCAGTTACTATTTGACAGTATAGAGCGTGATAAATGAACTTGTGTTTTTGTAGTGCGTTTCAATGAATAGAGCACGAAAATTTGAAGTCTTCCATGTGGGGAACATTCCATCCCTTAATCATAAGTTTTTCGGTGGCATAAAGTATTTTTGGAGTGTTCAGACTTCTCTTAGAGATTATGGAAAGAGTGAGGACCCTGTGGGGTTAGAGCTGGTAAATTGATAAATATCCTCTATCTTTTTAAAAAAAGAAAACCTCAGAAAAAGGACATTTCAGATATTTCGATGCTCCATTATTTCAACATATCCTACCATCTACTTATTTTCTATTATATTTTTTGTGGACTTTTTTCTGCAGATTTTTATTGTTTACCAAAGCCATTATTTATCTTTCAGCCACTGCTTATCATGGAGTAGTTATATCTTGCATAGATGTATTTGCAGCAATTTGCCTCATTATTATAATGAATTTAATGCTCAACACCTTAACGTGAACATTTGACTATCAAAGTGACAGATGTCAAAATTATAGACATTAAAGTAATAGACTTAATATTAGATAGAAAATGGCTGCATTTTTTTTTGCATTTTTGAAGCATTGAAATATTTTTCAGTAAAAATATTATTATTATTGAAAAGTGCACAGAGGATATCTTATCTGTCTCTTTGGTGTCTGTGTTTTTGGCGTTATTTTTTGAGTCTAGCACTTTGACGTCTTTCACTTTCACGGCAGTCACTTTGACGACTGTCTTTTTGACGTCTTTATCTGTGACATCTTTATTTGTCATTATCTATTTTCCGTCTGTATCTTTGGCATTTGTCTTTCTGGCACATGTCTTTTTGACGGCTGCCACTTTGACCACTGTTACTTTATTGTCTATAATTTTGACTTCTGTCATTTTGATAGTCAAATGTTCACGTTAAGGTGTTGGATATTAAATTCATTGTAATGAAAAGAGGGAAATTGCTGCCTATACATCTATGCAAGATACAACCACCATACTAGTACAGTCATACTAGTATGGTTGATGAAGATCGTTTAGAATCGCTAACTATAGTGGAAATGGTGAACAAAGTCCAATGATATGGTGTTAGATGCCTAAAAAACTAAAGTTTGTAAAATGGTAACGATTCTGAACATTCCGGACCATCGAGCTTACAAAATTTTGTACAAGCCATTCAAATTATTGGCAAAATTGTTGCCGAGTTTATTATTAAATAATCAAAAATGAATGCTTGTAACTATTTCAAAGAATTTTTGAAACTATTTCAAAGTGAACACAATAAATTTCTACTACTAAAAATTTAGACTGTACCAGATTCTTTCACATATCTGTGTTAATAAATTGTAGGTTCTCTTCTTATGTCCATAACCTGCGACGGTTGTATAAATGAGCAAAATGTGTCGGTTAACAAATTTAAGCTCACCACAAAACGAACAAAATTCAAAATGCAAGCTTACGAATTTAAAAGGACATGTATTTAAATATCGTTAATCTTCAGTAAAATAAGTTTCTCTTTCTTTGTTGAAAAATAAATTTTCTTCAGATCTCTATTCAGTATACAAGTAAGTACACACTGTTCGAATATAAAAGAATTTTTCGTAATTTTTCTCAAATAAGATTTAAATAAAAGAAGAGAAAGTGAGTTAAAACTGTTCAACAAATGGAAGTATTGCAGTTTCTTGAATTTCAACTGAGATGATCCACTTTGCAGTAACGTCTTACAAGCAACCATGAATAAATTAAGCTTTGGGAGATTTTAATAATATTAAAAGAACCCCTAAGAATGCGGTGGGGATTACTATCAATGTGTATTAAATTATGAAAAACGAATTTTCAGAAATGTTGTACTTCTTTATACCATATTTCATATAAGAGTTGAGTGAATAATATCCATTAAATCGTATTATACAAATGCAAATATGAACAAGATACACTTTTAATAAAGTTTCTAGACATGAATAAGTCTTGTCTATTTGAATGTTGAAAGAAAGAAAGAATTTAAGGAACAAAAAGTGTAAATATTACTTCTCTGAACAGTTTTTATTATTTTAAGTATTTTCTGTCTTCAGTAAAACGAGTACTTCCAAAATGGTTGAAACAAAAGAAAATTTTTTGTAAATAAAAGCATCTGCATTGAAAAATAAAGTTAGTTGAAGTAAAAATCTTGTAAAAAGACACTCTTCAAATAAAGACAACCAAGTTTGCTTTTTTTTTTAAATAGAATAGAATCGGTTTTTGGTGCATTTTTAATTTTATTTGACGGCATTTAATTATAATTTGTTCGCGTTGTAAACTAATTAACAAACAATTTTTTCAAGAAGTTTTTTATCTGTTTTTAACTACTATAAAAATTTACTTTGGAAGTACAACAACTTAATTAGTGTATTTCTATAAAATCCTTTAAAATGCAAAAAATACTCTTTTTTTAATCAATTGCTTTAGAAACAAGAAAGAGTTATAGGCAGCTATTTTTATTATTAATTATAATATTCGACAGAAAATTAGAAAATTTATTTTAAAATTAAATTTATTCTAAAAAAGAATAATTTGGTAAAAGAGATTGATTTTTTAGTCAAATTTTTTCACTAAAATATTAAATAATAAAAATTTATAACATTAAAAATATTTTCAGTAAAAATTTTCAGTAAAAACATTTTCAGTAAAAATTTTCTGTAACACATTTCTAGTAAAAATACTTTCATTAAATATCCATTCAGTAAAAAAAAATTTTCAGTAAAAATTGTCTGTAAAACATTTCTAGTAAAAATACTTTCAGTAAAAATACTTTCAGTAAAAAAATACTTTCAGTAAAAATACTTTCAGTTAAAAAAATATTTTCAGTAAAAATATTTACAGTAAAACATTTTTAGTGGAATTATTGTCAGTAATAATATTTTCAGTAAAAAAATATTTTTAGTAAAGAAATATTTTCAGTAAAAATACTTTCAGTAGAAAAATATTTTCAGTAAGAATCTCTTCAGTAAAAAATTCTTGTCACTAAAAATCTATACAGTAAAAAAAAATTTTCAGTGAAAATTTTCTGTAAAACATTTGTAGTAAAAATAATTTCAGTAAAAATACTTTCAGTTAAAAAATATTTCCATTAAAAATCTTTTCAGTAAAAATATTTTCAGTAAAAACCTTTTCAGTAAAAAATATTGTATTTTCAGTAAAAAAATATTTTCAGTAAAAATCTTTTCAGTAAAAACCTTTTCAGTAAAAATATTTTCAGTAAAAATCTTTTCAGTAAAAACATTTTCAGTAAAAAAATATTTTCAGTAAAAATCTTTTCAGTAAAAAAATATTTCCAGTAAAAATCTTTTCAGTAAAAAAATATTTGCAGTAAAAAAATGTTCAGTAAAAAAATTATTTCACAAAATATATTTTGAGTAAAAAACTTTTTAGTAAAAAAATATTTTCTGTAAAACTATTTTCAGTAAAAAAATATTTCCAGTAAAAATCTTTTCAGTAAAAAAATATTTGCAGTAAAAATATGTTCACTAAAAAAATTATTTCACGAAATATATTTTGAGTAAAAAACTTTTTAGTAAAAAAATATTTTTTTGTTAAATTATTTGCAGTAAAAATATTTTAAAAAAAATAATTTTTAAGAAGAATTAATTTTGTTATTTCCAAAATTCATGTTAATTTGATGCATTTTAGATTTTGTAGTTTATTATGTGTCACGTAAATATGAGTTTTAATTAGATTTTGCTCTAATTAATATCATAATTATGGTAAATCTGAATTTCATCCATTGCAACTTGAAATCATGATGTAATTTGTTAACTGATTTGATTTCTGATAATTTCTACTGATTTCCACCAAAGGACTAATTCCTATTCAAATAGAGAATTTTGTGAGGTTCGAACATTTTTTTTGAACAATTATTTTCAACCATTAGAAATGATTATTTTTATTTACTTACCAAAATTGTCGATATTCTGAGAATAGAAGAGATATTTTTCTAATTATTTGTACAAATAGTTAGAGGAAATTAAGTAAGTTTATTTGTGATGTAAATTTCCCGACAAGACATTTATTTGTTTATAGATCCATTAAGATAATTTACTATTTTCGATATAATTTTCTCATCCCCATCAACCGCCTATTTTACGCACAGGAAAACTTTTCCCAATACTACTACTGCTGGCAGGAAACTGTCCCAAAAAGGAGAAAAAAAGATAGAAAAAAGATTATCTACTCTTGCAAGTACAAGCACACACAGTCAACAATTGAAAATGTTTAACGATCAACTTGTACGTCAACGTTATTTACGCTGTTTGTAATAACTTGTAATGACGAACACCACGGGGTAGGTTATAGATTACAGCGTCATACACTGCCGAGAAGTACCCTCGTATGTTAGGCTAATTGCTTTTAGATCGACTTGCTTACGAATGGGACTTGGTGTGTCGAACTGGCAAGGATGAATATGTAGGTGCTTAGTACACCTCATCGATATATCAAAATTATAGTAGCTTCATATAGCGGGGATTTTCCTTTGAGTTTGTACGCTCCGTGTATGAAGGTGGTTTTAATTAAAATGTAATCAACCCTTGATTCAAAAATTCAAAAGCACAAATGCGAAATGCGCTTAAATATTTAATTATCGTTCACGGAATTTAATTGCCCGAATATGAACCAAAGTACAATGTAATAATAGGTGACGTGGCAGCATAAATGGAGGGTAAACGGAAAATGACGAAGTGGCTTACCAGTTAAAGAAGGCCAACTCAAATTCGTGATATCATGACGGGGAATCGCAAATTGTTACCACCAAAGTGGAAAATGTCCAATATTCATTAGTGTTCAGTGTTCGGTGTTTAGTAAACGTAAATTGTGGACGTCACGTAATTTTTCTTCGATTTCGAAAATGGAAAAGTACAAAATAATAGAAAAATTTATTGTACTACAACCGAAAGGAATGTTATGCTGTAAAGGATATTTTCCTTACTACCGGAGACAATTTGCGCGTTGTAGAAACTTTCAGACGGAAGAATATAAAATAGCTTGTGTGCGAATGTGGGTGGAATGGTGCATATTGTCACACTTGCTGTTGACGTTCTGTTATTCAACTGAATCAGTTGCACATGGTAATGGAATTTTCAGTTACTTTCATTTTATTGTACTATGAACACAGTACTCTTCTATTTTGAACCTTTTGTCAGGCAATTTTTGTATCCGTTTTACAAGACGAAATTGTATTTTTCTCTTCTTGCCGTGATTCTGGCATTTCTTCCTGCTTGGCAACGAAACCATCGTCAAAGCATAAATTCTTAAGGTGGAACGATACCGATGACATTTAAATTGAGAAGCAAAGTTTTTTTTTTGTCACATAGGAGCACATAATATAAAATATATCGCGTATTTTTATAAATAATTGCGTTTATTGTAGTTGGAAAAATTTTTATAAACAAATTCAATCTACTTCCTTGTCGGTGTAAAAAAAAGTTCAAAAGGCGGAAGGATTTAGTTGAAAGAAGAAAAAAAACACTCGTTCTTAATCTTACATCACATTTTTTTTTTGCTCTTGTTTTTTCACAAAAGGTTAAATACATCATTATTTAGAAGAGACAACAGCATGAAATAACACAGCTTCAAGATGGAAAGAAAATAAATCTTGGAATTTACATTTCACGTTCAATATGAAAGATCTAGCTAGGATCTTTACACTTCCGTTTTTGCCAAGTTTCTCATATAAATACTCCACATAGTTGAAAGAAGCAATTCTTCTGGTATTGCCTTAAAGTAGAAACTATAGTCCTTACAGTTCTCCATCCTTACATATATGTACGTGCATATTAATGTGTAGACAATCCTTTGGTAGAAAATTTTCACTTGAACATAGAAAATATAAAAAAAATTTAATCGATTTATTTTTATATCTTTTTTGAGTTCATACAATATAATAATACATTGCTTGGGTAACTAAACACCTGCTCCGGCATTTGTCCTTGTTTGAATGAGCTAAAATTTCCTTCTGCTTGCACTTGACTTGACCATATAACCATGTACACTTGTAAGTATGCGTATCTGCGTAGTGAGTGTAAGTGTGAGTGCTGTGGTAATTCTGGCATATTTACTGGAGAACAATTTATAACCTTTGGTCTAGAGGATCGTGACTTGCTGTAGTGCGACGTATTATTTCATTTTAACATTTAGGCTCAACAGACACAACACAAAGGATTCTTTTCTACGAAACAAATGCTTCTCATCGATCTTGTTTCGATAGCTTAATTTAGGCATTAAGTGTACTTGAGCCTTTCAATTAAGATTATTACAAAAGTAAGAGAAATTATTAAGATCTCCGGCTCGAGTGGCTATTGACAGAGACTAGTCCTGACCCTGGTTGAAGATGGATACAGGGTAAGGTCACATACTGGCGAATCGTGTTGAAGCTAATCGAAGCGAATCATATTGGGGTTAGTTAGGTCGGTCTAGGTCGGGTGTAGTTTAGCCTTTTCAATCTCGAAGGCATCATTGACTTACTATATAAAATGATACAATACCATTAGATTATGTTATACTATTTACCAGATACTCAGTATAGAACGATAGCTTCTGTCGGGTTACATCTGTATGGGCTATACCGAATGTTCTTCTACACGAATAATCCACAGCCAGATACGATTTGTACGATATTAAAAGTTACACGATGAAAAGAGGAAAGAGGGAAGAGTAAATAGAAGTAGATGGCCGATAAATAATAGTGTGAGTATTGAATTTTATTGATTTGAGTGTTTCGAATTGACAGTGATGGATCCTTGGACGCATTTTCGAGCACCGTACTTTAATCTAGTCGTTCGTATCTGACCGAGCAGAGACAATAACATTGATGCCTCCGCCAATGTAACCCGTTTAATATGGTAAGCTGAAATATGACCAAATCGATAATTTAACATTTCCCAATATTGATTTATATACAATCACGATTTATCATATCAAAATAGTCGAATGGCTGGTTTTGTAAGCACTGCTCGACCGGATATTCGTGTTTTCTCGTGTGCTTGCCATTACTATTTTCGAATATGATTTTCACTCGAAACATCGATTTCGTGTTCATCCTTAAGATAACTACTCAGTAGCGTATGGAAGGATTTTATGTATCCAAAAATATGTCAGTTAAATTAAGGGTGACAACGAAACCCTCTATGAATAGAAGTTGTACAGGAAATTCTGTTATTGCGATTCTATGTACGAAAATGTACATGGAACAAGAGAAAGGGAAAAAATCAAATTTAAATACAAAGAGGTGAAAGACAAAACAACCAAGAAAACGATTGGATATTTTTTTTTTGAGGGGGTGGGGGCGCTGGATTTGAACGGATTGAAATTTTATATTAGGAAAAATGTTGTAAATTGTTTCAATATTGTCATGGAATGTGTTGTATTTCTGTAATGTGATTTTTTTTGGCAACATTATAATAAAATTGAATCAATTTCTATGAGAGTCACTTAACGAAGAGTATTTGATAAAATGTTTTTCAGGATATTTTCCTCTACAATCGGAGCACTGTTTAGCCTGGATTTGCCTGGATGTACTATTCTGTACAGCGAGCATAATGCACCTTTGTACGATATCGGTGGATCGTTATCTATCACTTCGCTATCCGATGAGATTTGGCCGGAACAAGACCCGTCGACGGGTAACACTAAAAATAATCTTCGTTTGGCTGTTATCGATTGCGATGAGTCTACCTCTGAGCTTAATGTATTCAAAGGTAAGTAATTCGCTGAATCGCTTACAACTCCAACCTCCTTTTCCAAATCCTACTTTTCGCGAACTAAATTTTCTCTTTTTCAATTTCACATTTTTTAACATTATTTTGTATAACGAATTTCAAGAAGTAACAATTTCTACAATAGTATAAGAAAAGGGTTTATACTCGTCAACATAAATACAGATAACAACATTTCAACGGATTCTTTTTTATTATTTAACTTATTTAAAATATTTTGTAATATTTTTGTTATTTTTCTTGTCTTCATTTCAATTTTAGGATCATGCATCTGTTCTGGTGAATGGAACGTGCCAGATTCCAGATCCAGTCTATAAATTGGTTGGGTCGATTGTTTGTTTTTATATACCCTTAGGTGTTATGCTGTTAACCTATTGCCTGACAGTTCAGTTGCTGGCAAGGCAGAGGCAAAATTTGGGCGGAAGTAACAATAATCCGAGCGGATGGTCAAGCGGATGGCTTGGGCAAGCCCCAGCTTTTGGTAAATATCATATCTTTTATGTATGAAGCATCTTTGCTTTTAAGATTTTTTACACATAAAGACAGGAGCATATTTTTTTCTGTTTTTTATTATTTACCAAGAAAAAAAAACAATTGAAATTTTACTTCAACAAGATAGTAATCATTTTTATAAAATTTACGATAAAAATAATTCAAATTTTTATGATTTGGATATTTGAAAAACGGTTGCAGAAAGTAAATTTAATGGAGTGCCACAATAGTAAGCGAATATTTTTGGCATATAAACAATCAACCAGAAAATGCACTCAAATAATAGAGAAAGAAATTTTTTTTTAGAACTAAAAAATAGTGCAAATTGGTTGAATACAATTTATGTTTTCACTTACAGAAAGACGTTGTACATGGCGAAAGCTGCTAAAAACTAGCCTACCTTCGACGCCAAATCACGCACACTCGGGTACATCAACCGAAACAGAACTTTCAACCCTTGATACTCGTGAGCTTTGGCTCCCTGATTCCAGGTAATAATATTTTTTATGTACGAAGAAAAAACAAATATTCTTATAGAAGGTGAGAAGTAAAAATAAATTGAATGAAAAGACAAAAAAAACGGATGCCATTCTAAGTAAAATGTTACAATATATAGGAATTATATAGGCAGTTGTAGGGTAGAAATAAGATTCGTTTTAAGTGCAAATTAAAATTGTTAGGTGAGTTGAATTGATTTATGTTCTTACAGTATCCCAGACCCAACACCATCTACCATGACGGCTCTCCACCAGTTTGGGGCCGAAATGCTGAAGCTCTCCAGAGGATTGGAATCGGTGGCAACGGTAGTGTCTCTTTCAGCGAATTCATCTGGCAATCCCTTTGACAACCGACCAGAAACAACCCAAAATATCAGCAAGCAGTATACCGTACCCGAATACTGTTCAAATGGTGAAAAGGATTCAGTTACGAGCAATGGTAGTGAGGTGGCTAATACTCGCACTAATGGAGTATCTAGCATGGTTGGAATTGGAAATAATGCAAACAGTATCACCCACAGTATTCCTCTCATCAAAAGTAATACAATTTCAACTACTGTCACCACCACAACTACCACCCCAACCAAGAACAACAACAAATACACAAGGTAAGGGTAAATCACTCTTAATCGAATTCTAGACGAAAACTTTTCGACTTTTTGTGGACTTTTCCGATAAAAATTCACGCTTACCAATAAAGCATCCTTGTACAAATTTACTATGCATTATTATAAAAAAAAAATCGATATCCTCCTTTCTTTTAACAACATCGATGAAATTGATACGATAACGATACCATTCCTGTGAATGAAAAGTAAATATTTTCTTTTTGGAAATTTTATTCGATACTAAATTAAGATACAAAAAAAAAAACTAGCAAAGATGAGAAATGTTCACTTTGATCTTTTTGATAATTGTAACGACAACGATGCGCATACAAAATTGTGTACAGAAAATATTATTGAAGATTCATAAGGAAACTTTAAAAACCCCTTTACCATAGAGTATTACTAAATTGAAGTTCAAATTAATACAAGTGTAGTTTGTATGAAAATATAGGAATTATTATATTAACATTCATCACTCAACCCAGACTCTGGTTGAGTTTTAAGGCAATTAGTCTTTGTCAGTGAATATTAAGTTAAATATTTGTAGAGCACTGTTAAGTTGGCCCTTTTCGATATGAAAAATCAAAGTCATAAGTTCTATTTTAATTCTGAATTTTTAATATTGTAATGAAATTATCGCAAAACTTAGAAATTAAGTACACAAAAAAAAATTGTAAAAAAACGAAATTTCCACCGATACATTTATACATCGATGTGCAGGAAAATTAATAAAAAATATAAAAAAATAATTTTAATCATAAGAGCCATCACTAATTATCAGGTGCATAAGCTTAAAACCCGCTGTTTTTTTTGGTAAGAAAAATCACATGATTTTTTTATAGAAAGCAAAAACAAATTTATTTAAAGTACTTGCCCGCGCTAGCTACACATTTTTCCTATTTCTCGGGCAATTTTTGGGTACCACGCCAAAAGAATTCCTTCTCTTTCGAGGCAAATCACTCATCAAGCCATTTTCGGACGTCATCGTAAGAATCGAAGTGCTGCTCATTGAGCGCGTGGCCTATCGACAAAAAAAGGGTGGGATAGCATCTCCCAGTTGAGTGTCTTCAAGCAGTTTTGGACCATTTTTGACATGTGCGATGGTGCGTCGTCGTGGAGGAAAATCAGCTTGTTATGTCTTTGTTGATAATCCGTCCTTTTTTCACGCAGAGCACGATGCAATTTGATCAGTTGTTGGTGGTAGCGGTGGGCATTAACAGTTTCACCAGATTTTAATATTTCATAGTATACGATACCCTCCTGATCCCACCAAACGCACAGCATCGTCTTCCATCCGAAGCGATTTGGTCTTGGGGAAAATGCTGATGGTTGGCCGGGATCAACTCACGATTTCTTGCGTTTAGGATTCTCGAAATATATCCACTTTTCATCGCCTGTTACAATCCGATACAGGAACGACTTTCTTTTTTGTCTGGCGAGCAAGATTTCGCATGTGTTTTGGCGTCGCTCCACCTGCCTATCGTTCAATTCATGCGTCACGCATTTTCCGATCTTTTCAATCTTCCCCATGGCACGCAGACGCATGGAAATGGCTGGTTGAGTAACACCCAATTGCTCCGCGAGCATTTTTTGCGATCGGGTATCGTCTTCATCCAAAAAAGCCTGCAATTGATGGTCCTCAACCTTCCTGGGCCGATTTTCACGCTTCTTGTCTCAAAAGTCAAAATTTCCGTCTTTGAACCGACGAAACCAATCTCGGCACGTTGTTTCCGATAAAGAACTGTTACCATAGGCCTCCATAAGCATTCAATGGGATTCGGCAGCGGATTTCTTTAAATTAAAGCAGAAAAGCAGATCTACCCGCATATGTTCTTTTTCTGGCACAAAACTAGAAATGATTACCAAAGTAAAAATGTATGTTGTTGTACGAAATTGCTGACAAAGTGCACTGATTAATGTTGACAGATGTCACACTCATAAATGAAAGTATGTCGTACCCATGGTAGCTTAATACGATCAGTCACGCCATCTATGACTAAACAGCAGATTTAAGCTTATACCCCTTGTATTATTATTATTCGTTGCAAAATATTTTGAAATTGGAATCCCTGGGTTTAAGTACACTTAGGTCAACATCATTCATTCGTCATTCAAATCACATAGCATATGTGCACCAACACCATGCGAAAATAAACAATAAATAAATGCCCTCTTAAGCGTAGTGATAACTCATTTTTTGACCACATGTTTGGATAGGTCAGTCATCACTACATACACGACTATGATATGGATTTTCTCTGACGGTAGCTAATTTAAGAAATTTGAACTTCTGTCAATCTAATTTAAAAAAATTTTCAACTAGCGATTTAAAACGATTTGAAATTTATGATTTTATTTAACAACACTGGGACACCTGCGTCTAGTACGTAGCGGTTTTAAGTTTGAATCCTCCTAATCAAATAGCCTGAGTCATCGTGCTGCTTAAAAATCAACATTTCATTAAAAATTACACTAAAAATGCTTAAAAAAACATTTCAGTAAAAATCTCCCAAATATCTAAATAATACAATTTTTTGAAGGTCTTAATTACCAATCACACTATACCTTTACTTATAGAAACTACATCTTTAGTTATAAAAATGTAGTTTCTATGAAATTTTTATAAATCAATTCATTTAAATCAATGGTCTCCCAGAATGTGCGCTGGATTCAAAATTATCGCAATTTTATTGTTTTACAATTGGTAGTACTGATTTATAAAAAAAATCTTACACTCAAAATTGATTTTTATTCAAAAAAAATTAATTGATTTTAATTAAATCCGAACTGATTTCCTCTCAAACCATCGATTTTATGTTCATTCTTAAGATATTACGAGAGACCTTCATCAAGGTTGAGGCGGCGGAACGAAACGTTTTTATTGTATATGGTAGCAGAGACGAAATCGAAGCTAAGATCAACTAGCACTAGTCCCAAATAGATAGAAGACTATAGTTTCGAAAGGGTTAAATTATTTTTTGAGGTCAAGGATCGTATCTGGGATTAAGGATCGTAGCTGAAAATAACAGGGAAGAAGAATTCCATGCACGACTGTTGACAGTCAACCAAGCCTCCTTCAGTCAATCTAAACTATTTATTTATAAATATAAATAAATAAAAAAAATATATAAATAGATAAATAATTTAGATGGACTAAATGAGGCTTCGTTGACTGGCAGCAGCCATGCGTTCGAAAATTCTGACCATAAATGTTCGAACGAATTATGACTGAAAAAGTGATGTTATTATTTCTAAAACCTCCGCAACCTTATTCGCCTATTTAAGGTTAATCTCCAATTTTTTATCCTGTTCCTTATAAGAAAGGAAGGTTATTGCATTTTTATTGAACTTGAAAATTAAATTAAAAAAAAATATATAAAAATTTCTTAAACTTTACGAATTAAAGTTATTATTCCCAATTGTGTTCGAGGCATAATATCATAGTTACCGCTTTGCAGGATATAAGTCTTGTTAGATCTTATGTATTCCTTGAAAGCTTTGATCATTAGCAACAAATATTACGAGATTTTAGCTACGTATGAGAAGAAGATCCCCTGAAGAATCTTTGGCCCCTACATTAAGATAAACGATACCTCCACCCTTTAAAAGGAATAAGATTATGTAGAGCTGTCAGAAGGTTGCGTGGCGCTGAACACTCACGGCTGTCAGAAGCTTGCGTGGAGCTGAACACTTAATTTGTATGGATATGGAAGGTTCCGGGAGTTGTATAGATATCTTCAAGCAAAAAGATAAGGTTGGCCCTGCTTTCAATTGGCATTAGTTTAGTATTATTGAACATGGCTAACCTCTTATTAGGCATAATATCTAGAGCCGCCTACGACCATAGGAATTGTTTACGCCTAATCAACGCAAAAACAGACCTATCCAGAATTAGATTTCACCAGCTTAGCTGACTAGACCTCGGTAGTTCCACGAATCTCACACACTCAGCAGCACCCTAACTCACTATGGTCCAACGTAATATCGATTTTCTGCTTGGGTCACCTCAAGCATGAAATCCTCTATCAGATTACCTCCTTTACGAACTTCTTTTCTAAATATTTTGAGAATCAGTTTCCTTTATGGTAAAATATCACTCCATGCATGAAGCACCAAACATTCAATCCTTCATCTATAGACCACTCCCCTTGCTTCACTTCACGCATTTGTGCTTCCATCTGGAACCGTCACTGAACCAGTTAAAAGCTAGTTATCCCAACTGTTGGTAACATTATCCCATCCAAAATTGTGTTCTTAGGAGTACCTAGTGAGCCCTTGCGGGAGCTTCCAATTGACACTAATGTCATTTTATTTAACGTGGCATACCGGTCGTTAGACATAATACCACGGGTTGCCTAACACCGTCGAGATTTAGATACGCCTAATCAATGCGCTCACAGCCCTGTCTTTAATGGATTTCGCCAGCTTATCCGACTAGATCCAGGGAGGTGCACGTATCTCAATCGCAACCCAGCTCGGTACCAACGCATTATCAACCCAGCTTACTAGACTTAACACAGGCAGCCTACACCAGCCTCCCAATTATTATGTCTTTGATGATAATAATTAACAATTACTTGGATCAATGCCATCGAAAAATTATTACTAATATTAAAATAATTTCAAATTTACTATATATAATTTTTTATTCATAAATCAATAGTAGCGGAACTCATTATAACCAATGAAAATAAAGTTTTTATGTTACTGCACTAATGATATTATCGGAATTATTCAGATTTTTCTTAAAAAACTTTTCATCATTCTTGAAGAAAATATCAAAAAAAGTTGAATTAAACTATTGATTTTACATTCAGTTAATTATGGTATTTTAATGAAGTTCATTTAGCAATCCTTCTATTGGCACTAATCATTAATTCTCTTTCCCGAAAATTTCATTATTGTCAGACATTATCTATATAAGATTCTCTTCTTAAATTAATTTTCACTATATAAGTAAGATAAGAGATGAATAAATACAATTTTTTTCCGCAAACTTCGAGTAAATGCTTTTCGAAAATGTAGCTATAATTACCCAACTTCAGTGAAGTATCCTTAATAAGGCAAATACAAATACACTCTTCAGAAAAGAGATGGTAAAATATTAAAACTAAAGTTTAAATGATTTTTTTTTTTGCATTTTAATGAAATCCATTAGGGAATTTGGAAAAGTTTTCAGGGTATTCCAGATGACAAGCTAAAAACTATTTATTCATTTTTAAATGTTTGCCTCCATACCCCATATTTACAAAGTTCAGAGTTAAAAAGAAATATTTGAATTTTATTTGTTTGTTATTTTCGAATAGAATTATGCAAACTGGGACCAAAATGGTAATTTTATTAATTCGAATATAATAATCTACTGCCATTACTGCCAATGAAACATCACAAATTCCTCTGGAAGTGGTGCGGTAAATTGGATCGTAGTTAATGTGAAGATTTGTTGAATTTTTACGATTTTAATAAACTTAAATGGTTTTTATTTTTACAAAGCTTTTATATAAATAAATTAATTATTTCGGTTTGTTTTCCTTAAAATCGAAAGACTTGAGCAAAAAGCTCTTCATTTGTTCAAGACTCTTTCTTACCTTCTAACCATAATTGCAGTTTCTATTCTGGAATTTTCATTTATTTATTTAACAAATATTTGTTTTTGTTGATTCTATTAATATTTTGTTGTTGTTTAAATTGAATAAATATAATATATAAAAAATTAATTAAGCAAAAATGTTGTATAATAATCGTTGGTAAATTAAAATATGATTTATAAAAATTGAACATGAAATAAGAGAAATACCGAACAGAATTATGTTGTTTGGAAAAGTTTTCAAATCGGATGAGAGAGAAATTGTAAACATAAACATTAATAATAAAGTCAGGGATCATATAGCAAATAGACTAATATATAAATATCCTTAAGGACTGAGGACTTGTGGTAAAACGTAAAATACAAACAGTAGCAGTAAATGAAGATAAAAAATTTTGATGCTATGTGTTTTGTGTAAGATTTAATGTTTTCGTGTAAAACTCCATGTTTGGGTGTAGGCCTAAAATATGAAAATATACCATTCATAAATAGTTGAACATATTTGGTCATACAAATTCTATATGAGATTTATTTCTAACAAAATTTGTTTCCATTTAAATTGGCATCGTTCTTCGTTGCCAAACAATTCGATGCGATGAGTGCCAAAGTAAATTAATTAAAAGCAATCAGATACGTGTATGAATTCTTGCAGATTAAATAGACAACAATATTGGGACAAATTTATTTAGAATATTAATACATATATAGAATATATATATATCAAGGAGATTTCCTATTAAAAGGAATAAAGAAAAGGAACTGATTGACTACTTATAACAGGAAGAGCACTGGGACTCATATAGCATATGTATACAAATACATAAACATTCCTTTGAATCCACTCGAAATTGAAATTTGATAAAAGGTAACGAATTTGGTTTGTTAACGTATAACATATTTCGTCTCCGTCTTAGATTCACCTCTTAGCTATCTATAGTATCCAAGCCATTTCTGGTACTTGTATCTATTTTTCAAAACTCTCACCTTTGTACATATTTACATAGCCTACTGGGATTTTAGTTTTAAAACAGTTTTCTCCATTATGTAAACTATCCACTATTCCATTCAATTTTATTTATTTTCATATTTCTATGTGATTTTCGTATTTGTATAGCATCAGTTTGGGATATAATTGATTTTCTCAAAATATTCATTCTGACTATAGCATTGTAGTATACTTTGTAGTAAGTGTTTTTGAGTTTTCATCTACTTAAACATAAACACAATAAAACAAATAAATTTATATAAAATGTTTAGACTTTTTTTGTATAGGAAATGTTTGTGGTAATTTTAGTATCATAGCAGTGGATAGATTATATTCTTAAAAAGAGGGTTCACATGTTTATACTCTCAAAGATAGCTCGCCGAATTGATGCATAAAGTGCGCAAAATCGGGGCTTAAAAAATTACTGTCTAAATTTAATTTTAAAGGCCTACAAAATTGAGAATAGTGAGTTGAACGCCACAGAAATGTCAATCTGAGGTGGGACTAGGATGGTAGTAAATAATTTTTTTACTTATTTTTCAAATCCGTCTAACCGAGAACATTTACGATCACATCGTTGAAGGTCAATATCAAAGACCAATAATGCGGAATTTTACCCTTTCGTAACGAGATGGTCCGAAGTCAAGCAGTCCGAAATCTGCCGAAATCGAAATTCTCGATGATCTCGATTATCATCAACAGCTGCACCTTTGAATCGTCGAGTTCATCCCAAAGTATTAGGAAAATTTTGTAATAGCTAAAGGAGTTGCTGCTGGCCTTATTGGACCTGCTGAGAGATGTCGATACCCTCAACTCTGATAGGTAGACAGTTATACACATATATACGAGGTATGTTCAAAAAGTTTCACGAATTTTGAATTTCCGCGGATTACGTATATTCGATTTTCGATTTTTTTATAACGTTATGTTGCTACTCATGTCTCTCACTTATGCAGATAAGTTCGGCCATTTTCAGTTAATTTTTGACAGAATTTTCAGTTAATTTTTGACAGCTGCTTTGCTTGCACGTGTTTTGGCTCGTCTTCTATTTTTGCCCATTCCAAAAAATGGATCAAAGAATCTGTATCAAATATTGTGTGAAAAACAAAATTAATTGCGCGGACGCATTCCAAATGTTGACTGTGGCATATGGAGAAGCTACCTTGGACCGGAGCAACGTTTATCGGCGCTACAAAATGTTCTCAGAGAGCACATCCCAAGACCGAAAAAAGCGCGCCAAGTTCGGTCAAATGTGAAGATTTTGCTTTCAGTTTTCTCCGATTGCAGGGGCGAGGTGCATCATTAATTCTTGCCACAAGGTAGAACGGTCAATAAGGAATATTACCTGCAAGTTATGCGCAAATTACGCGAAGCAATCCGCTAGAAACGTCCAGATTTGTGGAAAAACAAATTTTAAAATGCAACAAAAATTGCCAAATTTGAATTTACCACAAAATTCGTAAAAAAAAACCAAAATTTCTGGCTGCAAATGGCAAATATTTTGTTAAATTTGTAAAAATTTATTGTTTTTAATTTTATTTTGTGGTAGCATGTACCTCATAATTTCCATGTTATTGAGACTATATGAACCCTTTTTGGCTATACAAAAGAACCAAATTTAAAACCACTCCAAATTTTCTTAAATTCTAGTCGTCACCTTCGAAATTTTTAATTTACGGTGGAAGTCAAATTCAATTATCACTTCTGGAATTGTATTTAATTGCTATCAATGTTAATTATTTTCTAAATGCCTTCGAGCGGTTCCATTTTATTTCAAGATAAATTATTGACCAGATTCTGTTCTACTTAAAGTCGTCTCTTTGACAATTTTTCCAAGAAATACTTCTAATTTCCTATTGTTTTTAGGGATTTGCTCGTGCTTTCGTTGTGCGTTAACAACATTTTCCACTTGAAATATTCTGCCAAATACTGAGGATTTTGAGATTGAGTTTGAATTACTTTAGGGCAATTATAGGGTATCCATTTGCAAATAATTACAGATTTTCAGATTGACTTTATTCTTTTGCAAGGTTGTTCAGTTGTCGAAGAAATTTTCCCATTTATTTTCGTGTATCTTTTCATGTTTGATAAATGTATCAATGATAAAAGATGCTTTTTTTTCTATTACATTAATTTATATACAAATTGAAAATATATAAATAACTTTTCAATTTACTTGATACTGGTTTCACATTTATGAAAATTTTTATATTTTCATTTATGATAATAAATTATTTTATAATTTCGTTTTTAAACAAAAATATATTTATTTAAGAAGCTAAATTGATTTGATTAAAAAATATTATCTTTACTATAATTAAAAAAATTGTTTCATTAAAGTTGAATGTATATGAATAATATAAAAGAAAAGATTATCCATTTCGTGATTTGAAATGTGAAGCCTTTTGATTGAATAAATATTTAGTAATTATGTTATTTTATGTACAATAATATTTGTTTTTGTATAAAATTTGCTACTAAGTAATGTGTTGAAAATATGAGAGAAGTATTTTGCCATTTATAAGGTTTTAAAAATATACATGTGACTTTTGCAAAAGCTAATGTACTCGTACAAGTGACTTTGAAGAAGCTGTAAGGTAACAGCCATTCTTTTGAGCTAAACTTGAAGCTTTAATTTGGACTATATGTAATTTTAACTAAACGATACCAAAAACTACACACCACAACAAAAGTTTATTCTATTAACCAAACAATTTCTAAGACATATAATTTAAAGATTAGTTGCTGCCAATTGACTTCCAAAATCATGCAATTTTATGCCATTAGACATTTCCTTATAAAGTTCATTTCTATGCAGAAATATTCATAAATCTTAAAATATTTAAAATCTAGCGTGAAATATGCAAAATTTACCTTTAAAAAAAAATCAACCTCTGCAAGAATTTTTTTGGAAACTATTAGAATATTTTTATATTTAGTAAATAATGACAATATATGTGCATTATAATAAAATAATAAATTAATCAAAATTGAAATTTTAAATATGTCTTATTTAAGTTTTTTTTTCCAAAGCACAAATTGAAAAACTCTTTATTATAGATCAGATAATTTGTATTCCTTATTGGATTTTTGAATTTACTAAATAAAAGCAGTGTACTCTAATTATATTGTATATAAAGTTTATTTAATGAATTATGGTTGAGTATACAATAATATTTTAAAAATATATTACAGGCTAAATTAAACTCCCAGTCTACATATATAGTATATGGAAAATATTGTATGTGCCAATAGTTAAAAATTAAGAAAAACTAATTTAATATTAAGAAAAGACAGTTCAGGTATATTGTATAGAGAAAAAGTTTTTGAATTATATTCACTAATAATATCTAATATTTAAAATAGTTAAAATTAGTAAATCAAATAATAGTTGTTCTATGATAATATATGAAGGAGAAGTCCTTTTTGATTTCTGAATGATATAAAATGTATGCGTACGTAATTATTTCTATTAATAATCCTATTTCTAATTAAAACTAATTTAGTTAATTATTAATAAAATGCACATATAGATATGTATAGATTCATATTGTGCCTTTTGTGATCATTAAGTGGGCAGTAATAGTGTTAGGAGTATATACAATAATTGCCGTATAATAACCGAATATGGTTTCCTAGCTTATAAAACGTATTGAATTATTATCTGGCCATTTTGTCGTAATTTCCAAAACAAATCAGGATAGATTCTGGGGTTTCACTGAATAATTGATTGTAGTCTGATTGAAATTAATGAGATTTCTTCTGAAATACAATACAATTTAGATTATTCTCTATTTAATTATTAAGTTGTTTTTCATAAATTGACTATTCAGATTAGAAATGTGATAGTTCTATTGTCGAAAAGTGATTGAATTAATTTAAAAATAAATTATCAATGAGTAAAAATTTTTGTACTTATAACATTCTTTAATAAATAATTGTTGATCCTTCGTAGATATTTCTATCAATATATAATAACACTTTAGGAAACTGTCTTTTATTTTGGCTATTATACTATATTATTTATAAATTAATTATCTTTTTATAAATAATAATTAAATATATTAATTTTTAATAACTGAAATTAACTACGTTCAATTGCCTTATTTTTTATATGCGCTCTAAAATTGTGCGGTACGTTTACGCGGTGCACGCATGCGATTTGCAATAAGCGCACACGTCGAACGTAGACACCGCATGCGTGCACAAGAATATATTTTCCAACATTTTTACAAAAAGAAAAATACAGAAATGCATAGAAAAATTTAGATGACTTAATTTGCATTCCTTTAAAATCGATGTTTACTCACAAAATTGTAGAATATTTTGTATGCAATGAACACGAGCAGCGTACGTGAGTGACTTCTACGTGCGGTTACCTATCGGATCAGAAACAACAATCGCACATGCAACGCACTTACGAGTACAAGCACGTGCGTTCACTGAAATGGATTTAATCATGCGTGCCTTTTCATAAGGGTTATGAATAACTATTTACGTAATTTTGTATTTATATTAAATTTTTTCCAAAAGCAACTTTTATATAAGATAATAATTAAATCAAAAAATACTTTAAAATATTATATTATAGAAAAATATACAATTTTGCCACCTTATTTGAGTAGTCATGAAAAAGTAAATCTCAGATTTAATTTGTTTACTTCATCCTGGAATGATTTTCAAATGTTGTCCTGTTCAAAATTAAATAAAAAATAATTCCAAAACAATAGTATAAGTATTTTCGAGTAGATAATATATTTTTTTAATTATTTCAGCTCTTAATTTGTAAGTAAAAAAAAAAACAATATTTGTAAATTCCGTAAATTTCATTAAACTTCATAAATAGATTTCACACAATTTTCATATATTTAAATATAATTTATTTTTGAATATGTAAAAATGGTAATATATTTAAGAAAAAGTTGACTTTAAAACTCTTAATGAGAAATTTATTTTCTACATCAAAGACATTCTACCCTTTAAGGAAATATATATTGTATGATTTTCAGATTTTTCGTATATTAAATTGACAAAGTCTCCCAAATTGTTGTGGTAAATGAAATCAACAAGAATTCATGAAACATTATTTGTTAAGTAATCCGAATGTTTTTTCCTTTTTCTTCTAAATATAAAATATGCAATCATTGTGAGCCGGAAATATGTACTTTGACGGGTGAAGAAAAAAAAATATTTAAAATAAAATCTGTCCGTACAAATTGATCCTTGTGTACACTTTGCATTACAATTTTTATGTGGTCCTTTTGCTTTGTTGACAACTCATACTAAACTTTACCAACAGACGAATTTACCTTAAACTAAACGTAACCATTCGATTCATTTGCATAAAAAAGTTACAAATTTTCAACCCTTTTTTTTTTTTTTGATTAATGCCAAAATAAATAAAATTAAAAGAAATAAATTCAGTTTCTCTTTTGTAAAATAAAGGGGATATTTGCAAAAAAAATTATGGAATATTAAACAAAAATAAAAATTCATTACTATCAAAAATATTAGAAAATATTTTTCAATTAAACCTAAAAGTTTTATCTATTATTGGAAATATTAATTAAAGATTTCATTTTCGATTTGTGCAATATTCTGTTTATAGATGAACTAACGAATAATAAAAAAATTTCGATTGAATTTGTTAAAAAAATTTATTAATTTTAATTAATTATTCCGTTTTATGAATATTTCTAATTAATATAAATTACTGAACGCGGATTTAACCAAATTTTACTATTACACGTATTTATAATCTGTATGGTTTTTTTTATAGAAGTTTATTGAATAATAACTAAAATTTAAAAAACATATTTTTCCTAACGAAAATTAATTGCTGACTCTATTCGCATGGGTAAATACTACTCAGTAGCAGCTTGTAGCATGAGGTCATTAGGGTTATGGATACGAAGAAAAGAACATTTGCAAATTAAATTTAATTTATTTTAAAAAAATGGAAAAGGTATAATATGTATTCAAATACAAAAATTTTTTTTTTTTTATTTTTGAATTAGAACAAAATTTTTTATTCTTAATAATGGAATTGGGCTTATTCCACTGGAAACTAAAGAGAGAATTGTTATTAACTCTTTATTCATAATATTTTTTAAAAAGCATCTTAAGAAAAAATAAGGACTTAACGAATAAATATTGTATTACATTTCAAAATAATGGACGATTTCGGCCATGCATGCAATAATGGGTAGTATTTTGTGACGCTGTTATTGGAAGCAGTTTTAGTAAATACGATCTAAAGCGTGACTTAAGTGATTATTTATAAATTATAAACTCTATAAGGGCCTAGATAAAACAAAATGACCTTGGGTTCTTTTTAAGAGGCCATTTTGTTTTATCGTTGCCAGTTTTTCGAAATGATTTTGGGCAAATGGCCACCTCTAGTGTTTTGGATGAACTTCGTAATTTTCGAACGTATTTTCAAGTAAATCCTACTTTTTTTTGCTATAATTTGCTCTATGTTGGCTATTATTTGCTCAATATTGGCTATTATTTGCTCAATGTTGCCTATTATTTGCGCAATATTGCATTTCAAAGCGTCAACTGCTACCATCAATTTTATATACACCACAAGAGATATTCGATTTTGGAGGCCAAGTGACAGACCCTTTGCAAAAAATTTGATTGTTGCCAAATTGTGTCTTCTCTAAATCGATTGTTTCACGATATGCATGAGCAGAAATGCTATCCTCTTGGAACAATATGTCCTCAAGATCTATGTTCTATGTCCTCAAGATCCATATTTTTAATATAATAATAGTTAGAAAATATAAGGACCGACAAAATAGTAGATTTGTCCTGTGAATTTGTCTTCTTCTTAAAGTGACTACTTTGCTTATTTTAAAAATACATTGAGCCAAAAAAAAGTCTCAACACTCAGCATAATTTTGCAAATAAACAACTCAGGTGATTGAAACAATGTTAGTACGACATATTTTCGATGTAAATTTAGGTAATTTGGAACTAATGTTCAAGAAGTAGGTCTGATGACCTCACAACACTAAATAAATACAAAAGAACAAACACCATACTTCTGTTCGCCATCCAGCTACTCAACAACTAATCCAAAATTCTGGTCAAGGTCATACTAACCCATAATTTACCCTTTGGTAACCACTCTCGTCTCACAATTCCCTATATTTTAAATAAATGCTACTTAACCCAGAATTTTTTTTAATAATAGGACTCATTCCACTGTGGAGCTCAAGTCTTCTCTTTAATTTTATAAAAGATACTAATATACTTCATAATATTTAAATACAAATTAATAAATGCAAACAAATAATAACACTAAAAATTTTTTAAAATTATAGTCTTCGTAATATGAAAATAAATATGAAAATTTGTAAATATTTATTAAAAAAATTTCTAAGTTAATGGGTGCCGATTATTTCCAAACACGAACTTGCTATGCCAACTAATACGAGGACTTTCGACAAAAAGTCCTGGAAGTTTACCACATTTTAAAAGACGAATTCCTTCCTATGTGAACTAATTCATTTTTGCAAAATTATGATCCACCGGTATCACCAACGGTTGGGACATTTCTATGAATTGGTAAAGTAGCGCTTATATAATCTTTTGCGATATGATTCCTTTCCGTATTATAGATACGTTCACATAGTGTGTCTGATTCAAAATTGTCACATTATCTGAATTGTTTTTTCTTTTTGGGCATAATCAAAAATTTATACAATACATTATCGGTGCCATGAAAACAATTTGGATCACTCCAACCGACAATTATGCAACTAGTACCCTCTTCAAAATGTACTGCATTAAAATTGACTGCTCTACGAAGTTCTGATCTCATATCTAATATATAAAAGTCAAAATATGTATGTTCGTTCGTTCGTTTGTCCACAATTCTTCTCTACGTCACTACAATACTTTTCTGAAATACCAGGCGCTCATACAAAATGCAAAACCGTGTTCTTTTTTCTACGCTGTCTTTTCTCCTCACCCCTCACCTTATTCCTCATTGCGAGACCGTGTCGTGCCCGTGTCGTGATAGCCTTAGAAGAGTAGAGTAGTATAAGTATTAGAAATGTGTCATGGTTGAGTAAACAAATGGCTGGATCTAAGGCTGTGGAAGTAAGCGCTGGGTACGTGATGATTTTGTTTCTGATTTTCTGACTTTTTTATGAATGCCTGGTACTTCAGAAATAAAAATGAACTTCTAAAAAATTTAAGGAAACTCTGGAAAATTGGAAAATATGAAAATCTTCTTAAATGTTTAATGAGAGTCCATAAACTTCTACAAAATTTAAGGAAACTCTGGAAAATTGGAAAATATGAAAATCTTCTTAAATGTTTAATGAGAGTCCAGAAACTTCTAGAAAATTTAAGTAAACACAGGAAAATTCGAAAATATGAAAATCTTCTAGAATGCTTCTTGAAAGTCTGGAAACTTCTAGAAAATTTAAGGAAACTCTGGAAAATTCGAATAAATTTAAGTCTTCTAAAATGCTTCATGAAATTCTGGAAACTTCTTGAAAGTTTAAGAAAACTCTAGAAAATTCGAATGTTTTAAAAAATTGTATAAAAAGCCGCGAAGTGCCGAAAAATGTTCATTAGCAAATCGCAAGTTTTGAAATTGAAAGTGAAGTGAAAATTAATTTAAAATGTGTTCAAGACCAAAAACTTCCGAACAGCGTGAGCTGCGACTGGAAAGAGATCGTGTTAGAAAAGCTGTGAAAAGAGCTGCCCAGACAAGCCAACAGCGGGACATTCGGCTTGAAAAAAGCCGAATAAGAATGGCTGAAATTAGAACAACTGAGACAAGTGAACAGCGCCAAAGTCAGCTTGAAGAAAGCCGAATAAGAATGGCTGGAAATAGATCAGCTGAGACAAGTGAACAACGCCAAAGTCGAAAGGACCCGGGCAACGTCGGGTACTGATCAGCTAGTAACTAAATAAAATTGATTTGTAGAGATAAATTATAGCAAAATCTGCTTCATAATTCTGAGCTGAAAAGTCTGGATGATAAATAATATTTTTAGTCTATCGGAAATTAGAATGGTCTCGTTTTCCAGAATTGTACTTGGAAGAACCGTAAGTTATATATTGTAGTATGATCCCGTGGTTTATAGATAAAATTGTCGTTCTTCTCAATCAGACATGAAGCAGCAGCTACGATATTATACTCCCTAAGGATGAGTCCAGCATATATGAAACCGTTTAATAAATCGATAGAAATTAAAATTGTTAATGAAATTCCAAAATAAATCAAAAATTGAGACTAAACCGAATTTCATTGAAAAAAATTTCATTTATAGAAATGAGTTGAAGTATAGAATTGAACTAAACTATCTTAAATTCATGGTTTTTAATCTTAAATTAAATTAAATTAATTTAAACAAATAATTTTAATCTAAGACTACGTGATTGTAATGTGCTAATTCACTGCAGTATATACTATAGGCACCAGCACACTACAGCTTCACGGTAGTGACGAGTCAAAATGGCGTCCGACTGATGGGCCTGAATCTATCCATAATAAAGTGATAGACTATAATGAGTAAAAATAGTTAACAAATTGTGATAGATGACATTTGGTTTGAGAACTAGCTCTGTCTGTAGTTCTATCACATACAAAAAAAAATGAAGTTTTCATAATTTTTCTGGGCGCGTTGCTGTACCTCAACTCCTAAATATAGACAAGTAGAAACTCCTCTGAACTTAGTTGTAATTATTGAAAAGTGGTCCGTAGTTGACAAAGTCTAGAGGATTTTCATTAAAATTTTATGCTTCTAAATTTTTTATTATGCAAACAATTATTGTTTAAGTCAATCTCGGTAACAAAAACCAAACATAATCTTCTTTAGTAGCAAATTAAGTGAATCTCATTAAAAATTAAATACGAAAAATAGCCCTAATATACCATACAAGTTAAGAGTCTGAAATTAAATCCAAATTTTCTGAAATCAATACATTCGCATTTGGTGAAGAATATCCACAAAGTCAGTACTTAAGAGGATGAAAACAATTAAAAGCTTTTATAACCCATTTTTATTCGACTTTTTGTTGTTGTTATTATTATTATTTTCGTTCAAATATAGCAAAATAAAATAAATAAATAATTGATTAACTATTCAATAAAAGAGAAACCGCACATTTCAATTTTTGTTTCGCTCATTTCTACTTGCAATTTTCATTTTTATTTTTGCTCTAATGGAAATTGTATACAATAAAATGTAAATAAATTAAAAGTGAATTTGTTCAATAATTGAGTACGCACATAAATTTGTACGGGAATACATTTATAGTTGTTTGTTGAAGAAAAATCAAACATTTTACGATTATATTATTGACAATTTTACTATCAATTAGGTGGATGAACTGTTGACTATTCAATTAAGCTTTTCTGTGCTTTCAAATAAATTTTCATATTATAAAATATGCACAATTTAAACAAACTTTAAACTTAATGAAAAACATCTTAAAATTTATTCGACTTTAATGTTAAGATTCTTTAAAATATTTACCAAATAATTTTTGTCTCATTTCGGTAATTTTTACAAAACTTCAAAAATTGATAAAAAAACTTTCAAATAAATGCAGTAAATGATCATTTAAAAATATATTTTTACCTGGAAAAAAGTGGAACTGATAGATACGAATAGAGTGTAATTTTTAAATTGTGCATCACATAAATGCTCTATTATACATTAAGTTTGTTGAAGACATCGTGCTTTTTTTTTAAAAAGAAATTATTTAATGTATTTTTAATGAAACAACTCGTTAAGATAGTATTGCAGCAAATATAAAACTAATTGCAAAAAAATTATTTTTATATCTACAAATTGTAATTTGGTTAGAATATTCATAGCAAAATTTTAACTTTTAATCCTTTTAAAATATTCAAATATGTAAGAAGATTTGTATAAATTTCGAGGCCACTATCTTAAGAGTCTCCGATGAGTGTTTTCTGAAAAGGATAATAAGAGAAAGTTACCCTTATGCCTGGATTATAATGATTTAATAAACAGGAGTGAAATTTTTGGTAAAACCAAATACACAGGTCTCAAATACAGTAAACATAAAAATACCATAAATGTATGAAATAATTTTGCGGAGAATTTTGGATTGCAAGGATATTTTGCTATAGAAACTGGAACGATTGGTTGAATCCCAAAGTGGAATTCCATAAGTCCAAATAGCTTTTATAATACCGTTACATCATAGACAAGAAAAAAACCCTTTAAGGTTTATACTCAATAAAAATATTGGAATTGTATAAAAAAAAAATTCAAGGCAAAAACTTTTTTCAAATGACACCTAGGATATATCTTGATCTATTAAATAATATTGGTAGTCCTTAAGGATATTGAATCAGAACACCTTAACTTCGGCTTATTCGAAGAGAAATTTTATATATTATTACACATGCAGAAAGATAAATTTTAGCTCTATGATGTAAGATCAAATATCTCGAAAAAGGATAATTTCTAAAAAAGAAAAATCTACATTTCCGTCACTTATAGTATTAGTACTTTTTCTTATGTACTGTGCAACTTTATCAAAAATATTCTTCCGCCAAAACTAGACCTTTAATATGATATATAAATTGTTGGAAATGGGGCCTAAATATGACCTGTAGGTGGGAATATACAACAGGTCTATCGAAAAATATGAAATTATTCCGGAATTTTCATACTTTTCGGTATATTTTCTCAATGATTATATATTCTAAAAATTACATAATCTTAACAGCTAGATTTCATAATGATCTTTCATTTGATATATAATTTGTTAAGATTGGTGAGAAAATTTGGACTAACGAGCGAGAAACGTAATAAAAATTACACACTATTCCAACTTTCCGAGAGGCTTTTTCAATTATCTTACCACTACATATACATAATGGGAAGTTTATTATGTCATCACAATGTCACATTTACTACGGTAGTTTTTACACTTAAATTATAGCGATCAGTTCAGGAATGAGGATCTTAGAGTAAACTGTGTGTTCCGTGGTCGAAAAATCGCTCGGCAACTTTTTTTTGTTACTAGAAATATTTTCTGCCAACAACGATTTCTAAGATTTTCGTTGTGGGTGTTCGGCAAACTGAGTTTTGGCTAGCGTGGTCAATAATCCGTTCACGAGAATAATCCGCCTTCAGGGCGGCCAGAGCTGAGTATGTGACAAGTATTAGACTTGCCAAGGAAAAGCACTGGCAGAAGTATGTGAATGAAATTGGAAATTCGGATGTGTGGGGTCCGGTGTATCGATTGTGTATGCGCAAAGGGGCTCGAAATGATATTTCGAGTATCAGAGCGAATGATGGGTATACAAGTAATTGGGAGGACAGTGCGAATGAATTGATGAATGACTTCTTTCCTGGGATTGAAAGTCAAGAAGAAGTGACTGTTGGCAGGAGATACCCCCAGCCATTCGAATGGGAAGAAATTGGTCGATCGGTGTGTGGAGCACGAACATGCAAAGTGCCCCAGGATTGGATGGTGTGACTGGTCAAATGATGAGAAGTGTTTTGCGGACTATTCCCGAACATGTGAGTAGCCTTTACGGTGAATGTCTGAAGAGTGGTGAGTTTCAGCGTGAATGGAAAGTAGGGGATGTAGTTATCCTTCCTAAGTCTCCGGACGGGATACGGACTGACCCGTCCTCCTATAGGCCAATATGTTTACTGCCAGTATTTGGCAAGGTCCTCGAGCGAATGCTGGTACAACGGTTGAATGTGAAGTTGGCAGACTTCAATGAATCCGGCTCTCAGTATGGATTTACGAAAGGTAAATCGACGGAGGACGCCTGGACGCGTGTACGGCAGTATGTGGAAGAAAGTGTGAGTAAATACGTATGTGGTGTGTTTGTGGACTTCAAGAGTGCGTTCAACTGCCTGTGATGGATTCGCATTATTGAGCGACTGGAGGAGGTTTCATGTGAAGAGGCTTCGCTATGGCGGAGTTACTTCCATGAAAGGTATGCAGTAGTGTGTGGGAGCAGTGGGAGGGGCATCCAGCTTATCGGTTGTTCGGTTAGGAATGATGAGGTTCAGGATCTTAGTCCGCGCCATCGGCGTGTACCGGTCCTGAACAAAATGTATGAAATATGGCAGCAACGATGGGATGAGAGTGTGAATGGCAGATGGACGCACATGTGCATTCCGAATGTGTGCTTTACATCTGCGTATGGATTTAAGTTTGGTCTGGCCCTTGGGTATTTGCTCACGGGACATGGCAGTATGAATGGGTTCCTGTACAGGCGTGGACTGGCTACGGAGCCTAGATGCCCTTGTGGGGCGGCGGAGGAGAGTGTGGCCTGTATGGGGATTTGCGTAACTTAGGTGCATGTGGAATCGTAGTGAATGAGGGGGGTGTGGATGTGAGTGGTGTTTTGAGTGTGGAAGAGGAATACGAATTCCTGAACAGATTTGCCGTGGCACTGTTTGAGAGGAGAATGAGAATGGTGCGTGAATGAGTACGTGAATGACACGCAGGGTGGCTACAACAAGGTGAAAGACCAAGGTCGATTCCAGTTATACCTTCGGTTCTTGGCGAACCCGCGTACCTGAGCTGGCCTAGCGGTGCCTAGGAATTTACAAGATTCCTGACCGTAGCTGAATGAGCGGAGTACAAACCAAAGTACTCTTAAAACAAAAATTGATACCACGGGAATTGGGGGCCCCACAGTGGAATACACTGTGAGCGATTGAGGTGAGGCGCCATTTGGCAGCAACGGGGTGGTTGTGGTTATGCCGATGTCGCGGGTATGGTCTACGGACCGCAGGTGGGAGGTAACTGGCAAATTCCATCTTGCAATTATGTCGGGCACTGTCACTGCTAATGACAGTAGAGGTTTAGATAGTCCTCGCCACCAGCAGGTGGAGTAGTCGGTTTGTAACTGACTAATAACTGCTAACTGCCAGTAATGGTGGTGCGTTGATTGAGCGTATCTCAATCCCTATAGTCGTAGGCGACTCGTGGTTTTAAGTTGAAAGACAACCAGGTCACGTTAAATAACTATTTCTAACTGGGCTTATTAGCTCCACAATGAAAGCTATTAAAAAAAATGGTGGCTTTCATTTAAAATATTGGAATGGCATGAAGGCAGAGATTGTTTAGAAAATGGAAAATTATGGGTAAGTGCGATAGGCCCAATTCTAATTCTGAGATGTTTGCTTACGCAGAATTTCTATATGATTGTAGATGAGACTAGGTTAGCTCGTAAAACAAGTTAAATTTCTTCAGATTAAATAATATTTTCATAAAATGCTGATACTTACATTACACATTCATCTAAATCACCCATTCGATCAAATCAAACGTGGACGTCAATGTTTTCATGGGCGATAATTTTATATACAAAAATTCTGTTCAACGTTGGAACTCTTTACATATTCTTGAGAATAAAAATATATACTCTAATATGAAGAAGTGATGAAAATAAACGAAACAGCAAAAGATGAAAACTGTTTGTCTGACGGTTGAACAACCGGGTTTTTGCTCTGTATGAATCCTTACGTTTTATTTGCAACTATATCGGACTGGGTCACTTCGTCAATAACTTCTGTTGTTGGAACATTTTTTTAACTTTTCCAATGATTAATTAACAACAATCTCTGATCAATTCAATTTTCTAGTGACTATGTCCATTAGAGTAGCTGACAGTACACAAACTTGCATAATACCAAAGATTTCTCCCTCATAGTCACATCACTTCAAAATGACCTTTGGCTCCTATCTTAGAGAGCTTGAATACATCAAGAAAAATTGTATTATTAAAAATTCATAAATGCCTTATCTAAGATTCCAAATCAATATTTATTATTGTTTTGTATGCTTCTATCTGCTAAGAACAATATATTAAGAGGAACATCGTTTCTTTAAAAATATTGCCGTTGTTATCGTCAAAGGAAAAATCAATCAAGAATATAGTCCTTAAGCTTAAAAACACACACTTCCATTTGTGCTGTTTTTCTTATGATGGCATTTAATTTAGTTGTTTTGCTTTTTCCCTTTTAGATTATGTTTTTCCTTTTCTCCATTCGACTATATGTGTATTACCATAAACACAAAACATTACATTTATTCCACTTAACATCATTTGAGTATTATTTGCAGAAGTTTATGATCTTAATTCGCATGTTTATCTTTGTCAGCGAGATTGATGTCGGCCGTAAGTGCATGTTTCCGTCGAAGCAATGGGAAAAATTTCGACAGCTTGAAAAATATTCCCTTCAACATGTTTGGCTGACTTAATTTACAGGCATTTACACACTTTGATGAAGTCAGGATTGTTGAAGAACTACTGTTCAGATTGGGTGGCTGGCTGACTGATTGGCATACAGAATGTTAATGGGAAGCGAAAAAGTGATTCGCAGAATATGGAAAATGATTTAGCGAAATACCATACGACATTTCCTACTTTTTAATAATTCATTTCTGCATATTGAGAACTGTACCGATTCGCATCGTGTTCGTATGCTATTTAATACTATGAGTAAGAAGCTACTAGCAAATCCATGGGCGAAATGATTTTTTTTTTGTTGTTCGTTCAGAATAGGAGAAAATATTTCATCATAAATTTGCTGAAACTCGAGTCTTTTCCAAACAATGATCATGAAACGAACTAATTGAGTTGAATTACTTCCTCTTGCTGGTTTGCCTCGGGGATGGAAGCAACCCATTCAAAATGACACCCGTTCACTTTTCATTCTCAACTATAGAGTTTAATCCTTTTCACATACACATATAGTCGCCTACTGCGTAGCTCAGCTTCTGCTTCAACAGGCTTCTGGTAAATATTATACTCACCCTTATTCTATGTCACCATTATTATGTTGTATGCAACAAATTCTGCCTCTTTCCCCCCCCTTTCAATCCAATAGAAGAACGTGTTGTAGTCCACATGTTGATAGTATCATCACGAACTACGAAGTATTCCCATTATTGTTTCTGTATTCCGACCAAATATATTTACACATTTGAACATTTCGGAATGTTTGTGCAGAATCTACAATATTTGCTGAAGCTTTAGAGATACTTCTCCGCCTAGACATCACACACAAGTTAGGTAAATATTTTACTATACGAGTAGTTCGTTTCTAAACGTTTACTGACGATTTGCCTGTCTATTCCTCCTCAAAAAACGAGCTTCATCAAAGCTATACAAATAAATATGCAACCAGAGGGTTGTGTGGCAATAGCCCCAAGGCGGTAAAATCTTTTTGTGTTGACGATAACTGATATTTGAGTTGATTGCAATTTAAAAATGATGGAAATCGACTCTTTCTACTTTTCCCAACCGTGTTGTTGAAGGTTTTCATCTCGAATATTGCTGGCTGTACTGTAGTGTTCAGTTAATTTTTTAATTACGAAAACGAATATGCCAATTCATCATTGAAATTAAATTGGAAAGTGACTCCGTAGCAATCAATTCACTTTGAAGGGAAGCCAAAAGAAACGTTTTCATTTACCTGTTTTTCACTGTCAGAAGTGATTATATGGCATTCTTGAGGAATTTTCGCAGCCGCATTCTTGTTGAACATATGCCTCAGATTATAGGGAAATGTCAATAATGTCGTATTTTACGACGAGTCGGAGGTAGTTGTGTAATCTACAAGATGTAGTACTCGCTGGGTCAGAAATGCAACACGATATGAAATAAATCGTATTAGGGGTGGTAATGGGTGAACTCGTGTCCTGAGAAAGTTGCGTGAAAGTAAACTTGTTTAAAAATAAAAGCTTGGATTGAAACCTTCCAACGCCTAAGGGTACAGATTGGGTATAAATTGCAAAATTCTTGTACCAATTGAATATCCCCGCTGTATATACTATTGACTATCACCTTATTCCTTGACAAAAGGATATAAGCTCCCCACTCTAATAAATATTCACGAATTTACGTGGGAGTTGCCAACATATGTAATAATCTTCAATGAAATATGTACGATTTGAAAAGACATGCATTCAGTCCGCGTCATCTGGTTTATGGTTTTTGTAGTTTAACGCTTGGTATAGCCGATTTAAAATGCACTGTGGCGACCCATGACCACTACGGCATCCCTGCATTGTGGTAGCTTATAATAAATGCATTCAGTATGTCAGCTCAACTCGTTTAGGTTTCTCATTTGCACATAATTTGATGAAAAGAAGGACATGAATTGTGTGCAAAGCAGGAATTTGTGTGAAAATACTATTTTACAGTACATGAATAATCTTATGCATGCCAGTATCTGTATATACATGAGTATCTTATATATTATACAATAATGCTAATGGACTTTATGTGCATGGAAATAATATTTATGATCTTCCTAGAACTGTTGAATAAATTTCTTTTTAAATAATTTTATATAAATGTATAGCAATACTGGCTTTTTTGTTAATTAATTTTTTTCAATGTGTAAAATTTATTCAAAAGAGTAAATATGATAAAATTCTTCAGAAATTAATAGATTTGGAAAAATTATTATATCAAAGTAAATGCATTGTTGAATAAGTTAACCAAGAATATTTTGAACTATTTGCCATTCTCATTAAATCCAAACCGGATGAATCCTATCTCAGAATATAAGAATATTTTATTATTAGCTTTTTTTGTTCACTTCTATTAATAATTTAGGTTCAATATTGGATTGTCTTCATAAAACAAATAATAGAATCAATATACATTAGTAAAAATTTAAGTAAAATGTGCTATGAAAAAGATATTATTATTATTATTACTTGGAAAAATCAAGGAGTAAGTATTCTAAAAATTTTTTATTAGTCGGAACTATTTGAAGATGTGGAACACAATGTAAAAAAGCTTGTCTACTGAAAAAACCATCGTGTTCAAGTAGAAAAAATAATTCTGGAAGTGCAGAATTAGTGAAGAACCTTTTCAAAAAATCCTTTTATTTTGGTTCTAGATATGGTCAGGACAGCTGGCATATCGAATTCGGGAGTCAGAAGAATAAAAAATGTTAAGAGTATGCTAAATATTGAACCGGTTGAAGGAAAAAACAAAGTGGCGGAAATTAGGAAATTATGAACTCCAATATTTCCACTGAAAGGAGCATAAAAGCACGCTTACTCTCCCTTTTATTATAGAATACCTAGAAAGTAGACATTCCTTGGTAAAGCGCATAAAATAATATTATTATTAAAAATATCTATTAGAATATACCAAGCATATTACAATAGTTTTATAATCAATAATGCAAAATAGTCAATATTTTAAGGACAACATTTTCGAATATACAAGGTGTTCTAAATGCTGATTAGAAACTTTAATTTAATGCTATTTTGATAAAAAAAAATGTAGAAATTTTGGTCAAATTAACGTGCCTTCAAATTATACTGTTTATCGTATAGAAAAAACATAGCACAGTTCTCAAAAGACCAAAGCCTACCCATCTAATGCCACCGCGCAAAAAAAAATTGAACCTTTCTTAAAATATTTTGTGGAATATTGTGCATGAAGATATGCATTTATACCTATAAAAATTCAGATGATATAGGAGTAAGCCTATTCGGCATAAAACAGCAAGAAGAGAGTTGAGACGCACCAATAAGGAGAACAAACGCCGATGCTAGAGAGAACTATGCGCCAAAGTTGACCATAACCCATGGGGTAGCCCGTATCAGGTACTTATGAAGAGACTGAGCAATTCTTCCTTGGGAGCTCCAACCTGCCCTGAGCTGCTGGACAGAATAGTCACCCAATTGTTCCCTCAGCAACCACTAACAATATGGAATTATAGTTCGAGGCATGTCAGCGTTTAGACTCATGAATTACTCCAACTCCTTCGGGCATACAGGAAAATCGGTGACATAAAGGCATCTGGATCCGATGTCATACCCCCTGTTGCACTTAACGCGGCTGTCGCTGCGCATCCGAATTTATTTTTGGAAGAGTTTAGTGAGGGAATTTTTCCACAACTTTGGAAAATGCAACGTCTGGTGCTACTACCAAAGAGAAGGGTCCACTTGGGAACCCGTCGTAATACCGCCCAATTTGTCATCCAGACACGACTGGTAAAATCCTTAAATGCATTCTATGCAATCGATTGGATTGCATAGAAAGATATCGAGTGGAAATGGTGGAAAAGGGGCTCCGTAAAGAACTGCGTCATAATAACTTTTGATGTGAAGAACGCTTTCAACTCGGCGAGATAGGATCGCGTTCTTAACACCCTGGGCTCCATGGGTATTTCGGAGTACATTATCAGGATAAAAGAAGACTGTCTAAGTAGTAGAACTCGATTGTACAGGACGAGCTGTGGGGAGAGATCATAGCGAATCTTCAATGTACAGTTTTGAGCCCTCTGTTGTGGAATGTGATGTATTATGGTATTCTGAAGCTCCATATCTCAGAGGGGACGGCAATTATCGTATTTGCTGTGGTCGTAGTGGCCAAATGCCTAGAAGAGGTGGAACAAATCTATAATAGGACTGTCGCTTCAGTTCGAAGCTGGCTTCTGGCAGCTGGTCTTAGCCTTGTGAACCATAAGACAGAGACAGTTCTAATCACGGAAAGAGAAGAGAGAATATCTCCATAAGGATTGAACATGAGATGATATCGTGACCATCTCTAAGGTCCCTAGGGGTGATGATTAACGGAAGGCTAAGGTTTCAGGAGCACCTACTATGTGCTGGTGAGAAGGATGCTGGAACAATGATATTTCACAGTTATCGGTTCGATACTTGGCAGTTCAGGTAGACACCAGGTTGAACTTTGGAAAAACATCTGAAAATCATGGCCGAAAAGGCAATTACGATTGTGAATACCTTAGCAGTGATTATGTCTAATAACGGAGGGAATCGAGAACCCAGACCACATATGCACTGCCGGTAATCAAGCGAAAACCTTTAAGAGCTTCATAGACAAGACACTGGCTTTTACAAGAAACTGATAATGTGTGACTTAAGTGGCTCCGTCAATAAGCAAACTCGCTGATTCTGGGGACTTGGAAATTCAGAGGAAATTCATTGGTCCAACAGGGTTATTTCTGGGGACGTGGTAATTTAGAGGACAGGGCTACGCCAGGTCACACTCTGCACTCAATCTTTACTGATTTAATTGTGTCCAAAAGTAGTGATGTAAATTGACTTTTACATTTTCCAGATTTAAGAAAATAATCCACGCCAACCGACCGGAGACAATTAAATAAGTTGAGAAGAAAAACATACCCAACGGAATCAGTGAAATTAATCCGGAAATATTTGAAAGCGTCTTCATAACGTTAATCTTATTAACAGAGAAAACACTTGATATGAGGCCAAAGTTGGTCACTTTGCAAATATTATTTTTCATATATAATTCCTAAGTCTATGTAAACGATTTTGGTTAACCAAACTTCTACTGGATTTTATTTCAATCAAAAATAAAATTGAAAAGAAAATTTGTAAACTTCGGATTTGATAACTTTCTTCTTAAGTTATCTTTTCTCAGTATTTCTTAGTACCATCAACTTTAGGCTAACCACACTTATAATAAAATTATTTCATTGATCATTAAATTTTTATAATTTCCATATGATATTTTTTGAGTATATATTCTGTATATAAAGCCAAAAAATAAAATAATAAGAATTCCTTAAATATTTTGCTTTCCTAAAAATACGATAATTCCAAAAATTTATTTTTAAATTAATAGAATAACATTTTCAGCTAAAAGAAAAGTTTTAATGGTTTAAATAAATCAAATCTATCAAAGAAGAGTTATTATAAAAATAGACGACAAATAAATTTTACAAATTTTATATATTATAAAATTCTACTAAAAATTCAAATTACTTCAAAACAGATTTTTTTTTAATATTCACAAGTACTCCAAAAAAAAGAAGAAATATTTTTATCTTTAGTAGCAAAATACTTTTGAAAATATCCATCCGTCCCTCATTGAAATATTTATATTGAACTAAAAAAATACCTTGATAGACGAAAAGAGTTCTTAAAAAAATTACTTAATATGCAAACAAAAAAAATCTGTATGAATATTAGAAAGATTATATTGTAGATGATTTTTTAAATATTTTTAGATAAAATTCTTCTAACTTGAAAGCTCTTCTGAATTTTATTGAAATTCCTACAAATACGTGTATTTATCATTGTGGGCTTCAAGCAATTGCGTTCCAAAATAAATGAGATCCTGTGATATATTCCAAGTAAATTTATTTTAGCTCAAAAAACCTTTTGACCCCAGCCCGGTTATATTTATTATCGTATATTTGGTGTATGTTTTTTTAAGTTGTTCTTTTCAAGCAAATACAAGTAAAGATATTTGGTAAATTTGTGCATACAACTGAACTTGGAATTTCGTATTGCATTCAAATGCAGTGATACTAAAACTGATGGTATTCTATGATAGATTCAATTTTCTGAAGGAAAACCATTCAATTCTGAAGTTAGTTGAAGCATATAATAAATAGAAAGAAATTTGATTTCTCTTAAAGTAAGTTGAAGTTCTTTCTAAGTGTTTAGATGGGAAAGTTCTTCGATTCTTCGTATTTGGAAAATTTATTTTGCTGGAAAATTAACTATTCTTCTAGCATCTATATTAAGTTTAAAACAAAAAGTATAATTATTTTGATTATTCAATTGTCTGAAAAGTTTTCACTTTTGTTATTGATAGTAATAAAATTTCTAGTTTATTGTTTCTGAGGATGTTTATAGAAAACAAATTGAAAACGAAACCACCAAATTCTTTAAGAATTCTTAAGGAAAAATTAAAGACGAAAATTCAATTGGAAAAAGAAAAAAACTAAAATGTAAGTTTAGATAAGAAAAAAGATTTGAATAAACAATACGAAATAAAATGTTTTTTTAAATATTACCTAATCAATTATCAGATAAAATTTTTCTATAATATTTTTCAATTAGTTTTTTTTGAAAAAATTGTGTCAATAAATTGAAAATTAAAAACCATTTATTTTAACAGTATTGATTTTGGAAGAAAACTTGGAAAATTTATGATATTTTTTTATTTTGGAAATACAATTTTGTATAATATTTAAAAAAAATATATATTTTATTGTATTATAGGGTATTATAGCAGAAAAGTAATGAGAGTGATTTTTTTATAAATAGTTTTATATTATTGGACAGATATAAATTGGCGATGATGCGATTTACATTTTTCGTAGCAATTCCATTATTTTGGATGCTACCGGCAGAGCCAAAATTACTTCCTTTCAGTTGATTTTGTATCTTGGGAAATAAAAAAAGTTACACGGATAGGGCTATCACAGGAATTCCTTCTTCCGACAAAAACGCATTCATGGAGATGGCCGTATGACAGGGGAAACTGCCATGTGGGATCTTCCACGTGTCTGCAATATCCAATCTGAAATGAAAAACGCTTCAATATTAATCGACGGTTTACCAACACTCATTTCACATTTTCATCAGTTTTAGATGTTAAAGACCTCCATGTACGAACTTCGTCTTTGATTGCTTCTCGGCCCTCCGAAAATACTTTCTACCACGGAAAAAATTGTGCTCTTGATAAAAATTGGTTGCAACTTCCCGGAAGTTAAACTGATCGCATCATTGCTCAAAATTTTACTCTTCAATTTTTTATAACGCACTATAAAAAATACAACATCTCCTTATCACGCTCTGTAGGGTCTCAAGTATATTTTGTCTCACCTCGGAAGTGTTGGATTGGTCCGCTTCAAATTTTTTTTAATAAGGATGATTATTTAACATATTTTTAAGTATAAAAAATTAATAATAAAATATTTTTTTATAACAAAATAATGCTGCTGATCGAGATTTCTTGAAAAAACTATTTTCGCCCAAGCAAAAGTTTTCACAACGGTTGTATCCACCCAAACTGTATAAAGTTCGAATAAATTTTTCCAAAAAAAAACAGTGGCTAAAGTAATTTTCCTTTACAAAACTTTTATAAAATCCATTAGTAATCAAAAAAAGAAAGTATTTTTTTTCTAAATGTAAAATAGTTTGTGTGAAATTTGTATTTTTTATACTGCACACAACAATTTGGGTGTAAAATAAAAAAACCAAAAAAGGTTAGAGAAAAAATAGTGTTAAATACTGCAAATTCTTTAACTTCACCAGCCGAGTATTATTCACAAAAGTCTAAGCTATCCAGCCCCATTTGGCAAAATAAAAATAAATGCAAACATCTAAAATGCAGTTTAATATACAATAAATTCGTACTCAACTTAGTCAGCTACCCTTTCCCATGGATTGTTTAAAAAAAAGATTTTCGCACCGATTACGAAACATTAAAAGTTCATCATTTTATCAATTTGCTTTAAAAAAAAGGACGACTGGAAAAGTGTCATTTTTCTAAAAATTCTTTTTTTTTTGATAATTTTATTTTCAATAAAAAATAATCCCTTTTTTAAACTATGAATATTATTAGCTATTAGTAGATAAATTGTGTGGAAAAAACGTTGAAAAGAAAATGTTTTTGTTGAGAGCAAAAACAGAACTTATTGTTGGCAAATTCATTTTAATGGGATTAGTTTTTATATAGCAAACAGGACATAATTTTATTTATCTTATTTGAACAAATTGTAAAATTCTGCCACATGCAAATTTATTAGCTGAAGTGAAAAAAAAAACTATTTAAATTATAAAGAAACAAACGTTCTAGTTTCAGTTGAGCAAAAAAAAATGAAAATTGATAAAAATGGAAAAGTTTTGATTATAAAAAGGATAACTGGTGGGAGTAGATAAACTTAGTTCAGATGGGAAAGCTATATTTAAGTCTATTTATGTGCTGGTATCAGTTGTTTGGTGTATCTGGTTGGAAAGTACACATCAATGTAGTCGCAACCGGGGGCGGAAACAATCCAATTGACGTGTAAATGAATTCGAATCGGATTACTGACATATGTAATAACCACCCTCTGTGAGTTGTTTAGTGGAAAATCACAAGGTTGAATAGCTGTGGATTCAATTTTTCGCTCAAATTAAACAAACAAACACCTAACTCTACAAACTTTGTGATAATAATCCGAAATTAACAATTTTACCCATCAGTTAGGCGACTATCATCATTCGTCCCTCATTCAGAAGCCCTGCACGTGATCGTTTCGATTCTGATTCCATATTTGCTTTGAATAGAATATTTGTGGAATTTCGAAATTTATTTGTCTACTTGTAGGCAGAGTAGGGTTGGACATTTCCAATTCCAATAATTTATTGTCAATCCCCTAACGTACTATTCATACCTGTGTATTTTGTAAACTATACTGCTGTGTAACTTAAATGAACTAAAATATTTACTCTTTTTTATCGTTAACAGTTTACCGGAGAAGAGGACTTCGACATTGATGAGAGGTGGTCGACGACGAAGAGCTTCTGCCGCCCCATATGCCTCCACTTCTGATGAGAAGAGACCTTCAATGAACTACTGTGAACATAAAATACGATTCAACAGTTTGCCACGGAACGTGTCTGACATGTTGCGTCGTCAAGAGGACACAGACAGTGATTCGGATGAGCGTAACGATTCTGGTGACGATTACTTTGAAAAATGCGAGCTAAAGTCCGGGGGAAGTGGTGGAGGCAGCGGCGGCAATAGTAGTAGCGGTGGATGCTATGACGACATTAATTGCTCGAAAAATGCTGCTGGCAAATATTTGGATTTGCCTCCACCATGCACGTGTCCATATTTCGGAGATCGACCGTTGAAAAATGCCATCAAGCCGGCTGAGGTAAAAATAGTATCGACATGCTTTCCGGGTAGTTCGCCGGAACAGGATCTGATAAGTGCTTCTGGTGCACCTGAAACGGGCGGCTTAAACAGAGATGGACTATATGACATATCATCGCAGAAGGCGAATACATGCTATTTGGTCCCGGCCACTGCTGGTCGACGGAAGTTAAGTGTATCGAAAAGTGCATCTGTTGTGACATGGAATTCAGGACACCACCGACGACGGGGATCAAGCTTTGGAAACGCGCGTACTTCATTACTACTAACACCAACAAAAAATCCATCACAGACATCACCGTTGCGACGCTCGGCAACTTTAAAACATCACAACAATATGAACTGTTTCACTAGGGATGGTAGTCTCAAATCCCGTAAGACACCATCCTCACCATGCCTGCTGCAACGCAATACCACCGTAAGGTCACATCATTCTCGAAATTCCAGTGTGATATCGAGGAACTCATCTCGCCATGGCCGCATCATCCGACTCGAACAGAAGGCAACCAAAGTACTTGGAGTGGTATTCTTTACGTTCGTTATTTTGTGGGCGCCATTCTTTGTGCTAAACCTTTTGCCAACAGTGTGCGCCCACTGCGAAGAACGCATCTCCCACTGGGTATTCGATGTAGTCACATGGTTGGGCTATGCCAGTTCAATGGTGAATCCTATATTCTACACAATTTTCAACAAGGTCTTTCGACAGGCTTTCAAAAAGGTACTGCTCTGCAAATACAGCACACAGTCGAATTGGCACCCGCCCAGATAGCATCCTCAATTGGCAAAGCCAAAACAGGAAAATGCTCTAGTAGCCTAGATTTTGAATAAGTTTTTATTTGTTTTATTCCTCATCGACTATATGTAATTATTATTATTATTATCATAGTCATTATTATACAAATACGCTATCGAATTGGAGACCGATATGACCATTTATATTGATTCTCGGATTCGGATATCACCCTTGTGTATCGGTTTAGCTCGTATTGGTATGGAAAATCGACATTCCACCACTATAATATATCGTTCCTTTTCTAATGCTATTTAAATGACCAAATAAAATTAGAAACAAGGTCTATCGACGTATGGTATGTTAACAGAATAAAACCATTTATTTCAAGATAGGAGAATTCCGAAATTTGTTTTGGTCTATTTTCGTACGCAACATGCTCGAATTATTTATCAATGAACAACCCTAAATGGAAATGGTTTTGATGTTATGTTATGTTTTATTATATAGGTGAGTGCACCCTAGAGGTGAACCCTAACCTATATGCCCTCTTTAAAAATCCATTATGACAACAAAATAAATAAAACGATGAGAAACAATAGATTGCGATGAGCTTATGATAAATTTGTTCGGTTTTGTTTCGATTAACTTTACAGTAAGGCATATGGTTAACATGAGTGTATGTAGGTAAATAAATCAATTACTAAACAGGTACTATTAATTTCCATAAGGGTATTCTCCCCTATTCTCAATCTGCTATTTTTCCAATAAACTCAATCTATTTTGGCTTCAAATAATTAATGGCTATTTTTTTAATATTTATTTTATTAAAAAAAATATTTTTTTTTTGGCTCTTGTAAGTTAAAGTTTTGTTTTTCGCAAAAAAAGATAAAGATGAGATAATTCTGAAAACAGGAAAATTTGATTAGTTGCCACTTGTTTTCTTATCTTAATTCCTATGAAAATAAATTAGTTTTTTTTTCTGTTTCGTTCAGTTTGTTCCAATTTTACTTGTTTAATTTATAGAATAATTTATTGCATATATTTTATTCATAACACGATGCCAAATGTATATTCTGTTAATTTTACTATTATTTTTTATTACAATATTATTTTCATTTTAATTATTAGAATATGAAAATACTCACTGAAAATATGTATATATAAAAAATATCATAAATAATAGTACAAGTATAAGATAATATGAACAGTGATAGTGAAGAATAATCTGCAATGAATAATGAATTATCGGAAATGGGGCGCAACAAATAAAAAAAACAATTAATATAAAACTTGATTAATATTTTATTATAGTTAGAACTGTGACTGATGATAAGAGCGGATAAAATATATTTCAGTTAAAAAAAAAATAATTAATGGTATAAAATTCATCATATAAGACTTTCTGGATAGAAAATCAGCTCAAAATACGAGTATTACGCAATACAAATAGTAGGAAAATCGTTTTTCTCTCTGTTGGCAAAATCTAGGCTCTATTTGTGCTCCAATCCTAGACTCATTACAATATCGAATGTTTGTTTATAATTTCCATTTTTAAACTGTTTTTTTTTAAATACTTGAAATTAAGAATAATCTTAAGTTTATGAATAGACAAATAAATCTAATGTAAATAAGTCCATGTCACCTCCCAAGTATGTACTAGAAAACTATTACTAATTGTCTCTCTTTAGAAATTGTATATCTCTTAAGTATAGAGGATTGTGGCCTAAGATGTAGTAAATATAAAATAATATGAAAAGAAAATTTTAATGAAAAATCTTATAATAATATATGTAATAAGGAATAAAATTCTATTAATTAATTAATAATAGCAAAACTATTGTAGTTAATATAAATATTAAAAAGTAAAAGAAAAAAAAAATATAAACTATAATTTTGTTATGATTTCTATGTTAATTGCTAAAGAAAACAAAACAAAAATTGTAAATAGGTTTCCTCTGATAATTATGATGAGCTTTTGAAATTTTTAATTGAATATTTATGCATGTGCGAGTATTTGTATGGCCTGCTGGGCATTAATCCAATAATATGAATTGTGCAAATTTGTTGGTGAATGTATGCATGTCAGTTTGTTTGGATTTGATAAAATCCTTTTTTTCAATCCGATATACAGGTGAATATTATTATTATATTATTACGATTATAATAATTATTATGAATAAATTAATATTATTAAAAAAAAATTATAATTTATTTATTTTTGTGATTATTATTATTAATTTTTTTAGATAATAGAAACAAATTTTTTGTGAATAAAATAAAATGCTTAAAAATAAATTAATATACATTTTTCATATTGAATAATTTTCACGTCCTCTCCACCAAACATTTTTCTGAAATTCTCTAAAAAAAAGTGGAATAGTAAAGTAATTATATACTACAAGACAATAAAGTTTGATATCTAGAAATGTATCTAAACATTTGACAATTGAAAAACCTGGATCCAAATAGACGATGTCGACATCCATTTCGACTACTAGACAAAAGTTCTAAACTTTCAATAAACGGCAAAGTACTCTTCTTAAACCAATACGGACTTACAGACTACAACTGTCAGACTCTACTCACCCATCATACCAGGTGTATAAGCTAAAATCCGCTGTTTTTTAGTCAAAAAAACATGTTTTTTTTTTAATAGAAAGCAAAAACAAATTTATTCAAAGTACTTGTCCTCGCTATGTACACATTTTTTCCATCTCTCGGGAAATTTTTAGATACCACGCCAAAAAAATTCCTTCTCTTTCGAGACAAACCACTCATCAAGCCATTTTTGGACGTCTTCGTAAGAATCGAAGTGCTGCTAAGCGAGCGCGTGGACCATCGGCAAAAACAGGTGGTAGTCGGAAGGGGGCAGGTGAAGAGATTAAGCGGGGTGGGGTAGCACCTCTCAGTTGAGTGTCTTCAAGTAGTTTTGGATCATTTTTGACGTATGCGATGGTGCGTTGTCGTTGAGGAAAAGCAGCTTGTCATGTCTTTGTTGATAATCCGTCCTTTTTTCACGTAGAGCACGGTGCAATTTGATCAGTTGTTGGTGGTAGCGGTGGGCATTGATAATTTTACTAGGTTTCAATATCTCATAGTAGACGATACCCTGCTGATCCCACCAAACGCATAGCATCGTTTTCCGTCCGAAGCGATTTGGTCTTGGGGAAGATGTTGATGGTTGACCGGTATCAACCCAACGATTTCTTGCGTTTAGGATTCTCGAAATATATCCACCTTTCATCGCCTATGACAATCCGATGCAGGAACGACTTTTTTTTTTGTCTGGCGAGCAAGATTTTGCATTTGTTTTGTCGTCGCTCCATCTGTCTATCGTTCAATTCATGCGGCACCCATTTTCCGATCTTTTCAATCTACCCCATGGCACGATAAAGCACTGTCACCATAGACTTCCATAAGCATTCAATGCGATTTGGCAGCCGATTTCTTCAAATTGAAGCAGAAAAGCAGAGCTTCTCGCATATGCTCTTTTTCTGGCACAAAACTAGACATGATTACCAAAGGAAAAATATATGTTGTTGTCCGAAATTGCTGACAATATGCACTGATTAATGTTGACAGATGTCAAACTCAAAAGTATGGCGTGTCCATGGTAGTTTAATACGCTCACTCCCGCCATCTATTACCAAACAGCGGATTTAAGCTTATACACCTAGTATTCCCGTTGCATCCAATACCTCCAGTCAAAAATATTTCCGTGAATTGTCGATGCTCCCATTTATATATATGTAATAGTATTTTTTACCGTAGATTCAAAAAAGTGTTCAAAAACTATATTCTCCACTTCCTATCCATCGAGAACTTAAGCGTTACTGGTTCGGTATTAAGATTTACCTTATATTCATATATGTACACGCAAAAATAATACGAGGTCAGTTCAAAAAGTATCACGAATTTTGTTTTTTTTTTCAAAAATTATTTATTTATTCATGAATATCTACTTTGTGCCCTTCAAAGTAATCGCCACCAGATATTATACACTTGTGCCAACGTTTTTTTCAATCCTCGAATTACTTCAAAAAATCTTTTTTTTTGTAATCTTGTTCAGCTCCTCCTTCGATGCTGTCTTTATCTCCTCAATCGTAGCGTTGTGTTTTCCTTCCATGGGGCTCTTCAGTTTCGGGAAAACGAAAAAGTTACAGGGGGGCGAGATCTGGGGAATACGGTGGCTGCGGCATTATTAGTGTGTTGTTTTTGGCCAAAAATCCCAGAAGGCAATTTTTGTTCTTCCACAAATCCAGGAGTTTCTGGTGAATTGCTTCGCGCAACTTGCGCATAACCTGTAGGTAATATTCCTTATTGACCTCATGATGCACCACGCCCCTGCAATTGAAGAAAACTGTAAGCAAAACCTTCACATTCGGCCGAACTTGGCGCAATTTTCGGTCTTGGCTCGTGCAGCAGCTTCCATTGGGATGATTGAGCTTTGGTTTCCACGTTATAACCATAAACCCATGATTCGTCACCAGTTATGACCCTTTGGAGCAAATTTGGGTCATCGTGGACAGAGTCCAACAGCTCCTTAGCAATGTTAATGCGATGCTGTTTTTGGTCGAAATTGAGCAAAAATCGTAGACGATCCCAAAACACGTGCAAGAAAAGCAGCTGTCAAAAATTAAATGAACATTCGAAGTGGCCGAACTTTTCGGCATTAGTGAGAAGCATGAGTACCAACATAACGCCATAAAAAATTGAAAATTGAATATACGTAACCCGCGGAAATTCAAAATTCGCAATACTTTTTGAACAGACCTCATATACTTTGATGAATGTTTACTCACCAAAACCCATTCCATAAGTTAATAACATTCTATAAATTGACTTTCTACTATATTGTAGTTGCAGACATCTGTAAAATTAAATATTAAAAAAATAAGAAAAAATATAAAAAAGGTTTTCCTATAAATAGTAATTATTGGAAGTAAAAAAATAATCGAGAAATTTTTCAGATACACATATTAAGTGAGAACCTTTTATGAAAGGACGGTGCTTTTTGATTAAAGAATTTTTTGTTTCCAGCTTAATGGAAAATCCGATAGATGGAGTTTACATCATTAATGAAGCGTTTAGTTTTAACATTATGGATAGTGATAAATTTAAATGTAAATAATTATAAAAGAATAAATTTGATTTATATTTTGGGGATGTTTTAAAACTTAAGTCGGAAAAAAAACGCAATAAAAGTTACTAATTGTCCTTAAGGTTTTGTGCTATTATCTAATATGTTGCCTTACATAATAAAACATGTGCTTTCGTATTAGTATTAGAACTTTAACCAAAAATTTTAACTACCAAAACTTTAGTTGTTTTTATTTGAAATATCATTTCTTGCCATAAGTGATTGAAGATTATTTCGAGCAAATAGTCACTTCGACAATTTTTTGGCTTAATTTTTGAAAAAATATTCGGGAAAATTATTCCTAAATTTGGACGACGGCCTATTTTTGAATAATTAAGAAATATTACTGAAAGGTAATTTGAAGATGGAAAACAATACTCAAAAAAAATATACGTAATGAAGAAAAACTGAGTGATTTCGGCAAACGGCAAAAAAAAAATTATGTTGTCGAAGTTTGAAAAAAACTGTTGAGATTTAAATAATAATAGTCATAATTAAAAAAGGTGAAAAGGCTAATAGATTTAGATAATTTTAATCAAGTATGTTAAGTTAATCTATACAACAACAAAAATATATATGAAATGCAAAAAAAACTGCTCTTATTTTTCTGAGATGCTTAAAATACTATAATATAAAATGCATTTAGGAAGACTATAATGGGACTCTAACTATCATCAAGTAGATGATACGTGGGCTACTATATATATTTCTGGCCTAATAATGAAAATGCGAATATTTATCAACGAAAAAGGTTTTATTGTTTTTCAAAATATTCTCCATAAGATTTATACACTTTTGCATGCGCTCAAACCAATTTTCGAAGCACTTTTTCCACTCCGATTGAGACACCTCCAAAACATGGTTTTTGAATGCTTCAACAGCATCTTCTGGCGACGAAAATTAAAAAGAAGTCATTGGGTGCCAAGTTAGGGCTGTACGGAGGATGACCCATCAATTCGACGTTTTGTCCGGTCAAAAAGGCGCTGGTTTGAGCCGATGTGTGAGAGCTCGCATTGTCATGGTGCACAATGATTCGACTTCTCTTGTTCGTTTTTCGAATTTCTCCGAAGACTTCAGGCAAACAAATGGTGGTGTACCACTCAGAATTGACCGTCCTACGTTGCACAAGCGGAACAGTCGCCACATGACCAGTTTTGCCAAAGAAACAAGCGACCATTTGCTTCGAAGTGCTTCTTCCACGAACAACTTTCGTTGGATTTGACTCGTCTTGGAAGACCCACACGGTCGATTGCTGTTTTGTTTCGGGCTCATACGCATAGATCCATGATTCGTCACCTGTGACGATCTTATAAACGTCTTTTGAAGCACCGCGATCGTATTTTTTCAGCATTTCTTTACACCAATCCACACGAGCCTTTTTTTGAGCGATTGTCAAATTGTGCGGGATCCAACGAGAACAAACCTTTTTTACGGCCAGGTGTTCATGCAATATCGAATGTATGCTGGTGGGAGAAATGCCTAGGCATGCCTCTATCTCACGGTATGTCACATGACGGTCTTGCATTATCAGTTCACGTACGGCATCGATGTTTTCTGGAACAACGGCTGTTTTTGGACGACCTTCACGGAATTCGTCTTTGAGCGAGCGTCGGCCACGATTGAATTCGTTGTACCAGTTTTTCACAGTGCTATAGGATGGTGCTTCATAGCCATACAAAGATTTAAGTTCATCGATGCACTCTTGTCGTGATAATCCACGTCGAAAGTTGTGAAAAATGATCGCACGAAAATGTTCACGAGTTAATTCCATTTTTTTGCCAAATTGATTTTTTCAAGTCACTGTAAACAACACAAATGATAGTCGTACGTCAAAACGTTCTGAGTACGTTTATGCTAAAAAATGTCAAACTTTCCAATGGAAATGTCAGATCGCACCTGGCAACACTTAGTGTTGCCTAGGCCAGAAATATATATAGTAGCCTACGTAAGATTTCATGTTTTTATTATTTCCCAAATCCCCCATAAAATCATGAGTATTCAAGAACACCTTTTGGTATTGTGAAGAGTACGTATTTCTCTATCGACGGATACTTTGTCATAAACTATCCTTCATAACAAAAATTCATCTACTCTCTTTGGTTTATTTTTTGTATGGCAATCTTTAGAAATCCTTATAAAATTATGAAAATATATTTTAAAAAATTGTCTGCTTAAGAAGAGAATTCTTTGTATATTAACGCATTTGAAGAAAATAGTCTTTATTGTAAATAAAGAAATTTTTATCAAAATTCATTTCTTTTTATTTTTTTATTTGACAGGTTTTTCATTTCTACGTTATTGTACAATTTTTACATAATACATATATGCATTTATACTCATAGACATGAGACACAGTCGCTCCGATGGAGCATATAGCGGCACTAGAGACTTTTTGAACTCTCTTCATCTGCTTCTGTCTTGGGCTAGCCTTTTCACTTCTGACCATGACTTGCCAATTTGTTGGTGTTCGCGCTCGACTGATCTTCTCCAAGTGGTCCTTGGTCGTCCTCTGCTGCGATTGCCCTGTGGGTTCCAATCTTGTGCCATTCTTGCTATGTCCGTAGGTGGTTTCCTGCGTTTGATGTCAGCTAGCAGGGGTATTTGCTTCGTGAGAAGAAGCAGCTCATCGTTCGTTATCCAGTTCAGAAGATCTTGCTTATACGCCTCAAGCATCTGTTTACAAATGTTTGAGGCTTACGAGTCGTGCTGTCTGTTACTTTCCATGTTTCGCAGCCGTACAGCAGGACTGGCTTGACGTTTCATCTAAATATTCGAAGTTTGAGTGCTATGGAGAGGTGGTTGGAACGCCACACGTTCCCAAGTGAGATGTATGCTTGTCGGGCCTTGTTGATGCGCGTTTGGATGTCTGTTTCAGTTCCACCATCCTTGCTGAGCATGCTGCCAAGGTAACAGAACTTTTCTACATCTTCAACTTGACTACCGTGTAGCATCAAGGGCCTCTCGCAGGTGGCGCCGATACGCATCAATTTGGTCTTCTTGATGTTGATTCTCATCCCCACTTCTTCGGCATTGGAGGCCAGAGCATTCAGTTTCTCCTGAATGCCGTTGAAGGTGCGGGACATGAGGCATATATCGTCGGCGTAGTCCAGGTCGTGGAGCTTCTCACGCAATCGGATGCTTCTTCTTGTGCTGTTTTTTTATAAGGTGTTTTTTTATAGCTTGCGGCTTATCAGGCCAACGAAGCATCCCCCAGTGACGTTGGGGGACCGTACGGACTACATATATATATATATAAGGCTTATAGTCGGCCTCTCACCCCGGCACCAATGCCGAGATGGCGTCAGCAAGAATCGACCCCACTACCTACTGAGTGTGAGTCGGTCGACTTAACCACTGCACCACACACACGGCATAATTTTATTTTGAATTTTTAACAGAATTTTTATAATTTAAAAACACCCTTGACTGAGTGAAAGATTCATTCAGAAAAACAATCTGAAAAACCAGTGATAAGAGAGAGGCGGTTTGCTATGATACTTTTCGAAGGAACAGGCTTTTAGGAGAAATTTTTTCAGAGGTGACTATCGCCATTGAGCATAGGGTTGTCCTTTTTTTTAACTGACATTTGTATATATGACTTATAGAAAACATATATTAAGTTTCAGTTGGTATACCGAATTTTTTGATTTAGTTTCACTTTTCATTATTGTTTTTTTTTTTTTAAATAAATTTTCTCCACTGTATTTTTTGACACTGAAAGAGAATTCATTAAAAAATATGATACCACAAATAAAACAACGTCTAATCTTACAATAAGAAAAATATTGTCTGAGAATTTTTTCTTAAACAAAAAAACCAAAAATTTTATAGTTTATCTACACGTGTTTGAGTTTTTGTCACTTGTTCAATTTCAAGACATTGAGATTATCCTTAAGCCAATTATATATTTACCAATAGGATCAATCGAACATGACCGATTACTGTGACTAAGAAGATTTTTTCTACTTCAACAACTTTGAACTTTTTCATATTTTCTTTATTTCTCTTTTCGTTGTTGTTGTTTTATTTATTTTAAGTGGGGACACTTGTGCACGTATACATTTCGAATTTTTACGAGAACCCTTACTTCAGTTAGAGGACAATTATGTAGAATTTCGATTTTGATTCCATTTACATTTTGGAGTATATCTTCTCTTTTGTCCTTTTCGAAAGAAGGTCAAACTTCTACGAAATCCTTACGATGGAAAGTGGATGCTTTGACATATTGAACTGTGGGCTATCGTATAATGAAGAGCAGATTTTTACTGATAGATTCATGGTACATACTCGTAGTAATCCTATTTCATGGTTTTGAGGTGATTTTTCATTTGCTACATTTCTGTCTATTTTTGTTTCATTTGTAAGCCTTTTAAATATCTGGAAGGTCATCAGTATAATGTGATTTGTGGTGAAATGTTTATTTTTTTTTGAAAATTTAATAAGATTTTTTTATAATACTTTTTTCACAATTTAAAATGTGGTTTCGTTCATTCTGTAAGTGATAAAGAATATTATTTTCAAGGAATTTCAAATACTGGTAGCAACCGATATTTGCCCGTTTTGAGGTAAAAATAAAATGAGTTTTTTATATCTATAATATTCTATGAGTGTGTTTTTATGTTGTATTTATTCATATTTATAAAAAATACTATAAAAATATTTGCTTTATGTTGAAGAGTGATGTAAGCAGGCAAACTTTATGATACTTTCGGAATTTGATGAATTATATTTTTGTTTCTTAAATTGTTTGTAAATTTTTTGACTCCACTTGAAAATACTAAATTTAAATATTTCAAATATAAAATATATAATTTAACTAAAATAATCATCTGATTGAAATAAAAATTCATCTATCGTCTACTAAATTAGTTCTATGAGCTGGAGAAATAATCGATAGACTATATTGTACGAGACTCGTTCAGTAAGTCCCTAGAAAAGATGAAAAAACTGTTTTTAAAAAAAAAAAATTTCAACATAATTTCCTTTTAGCTCTATACATTTTTCCAACCGTTTTTGCAAAATTTTTATCCCGTCCAAAAAATAGGATTTCGGAAGTTCTGCAAAATACTCATACGTTTGAGCAATGACGTCCTCGTTGGAAGTGAACCGTCGTCCGCCAAGCCATTTCTTCAGATTGGAGAAAAGAAAATAGTCACTCGGGGCCAAATCTGGTGAATAAGCGGGATGCTGCAACAATTCCATTCTCAATTCCACAATTTTGGCCATGGAAACAGCGCAGGTGTGCACACGCGCATTGTCCTGATGCATGAGGATTTTTTTCTTCTCCAGATGGGGTCGTTTCTCTTTGATTTCCTCGCTCAACCGTTGCACTAACGACGCGTAATACGGTCCTGTTATTGTTTTTCCTTTTCCAAGTAGTCGATAAAAATAATGCCCTGCGAATCACAAAAGATCGTGGCCATCACCTTGCCGGCCGATGGCACAGTTTTTGCCATCTTCGGAGCCCGTTCACCCTTGAAAATCCACTGTGATGACTGTCTCTTCGTTTCTGGAGTGTAGTAGTGTATCCAGGTTTTGTCCACAGTGACATATCGACGAAGGAATTCGGCATGATTGCGATGAAAGAGTGCTAACATAGCCTCAGAGTCCACTACACGATTAAGCTTATTCTCCTCTGAGAGCAAACGCGGCACCCATCTTGCCGACATTTTTTTCACAGACAATTTTTCATGCAAAATTGAAGCGACTGTACCTTGTGATATGCCCGTGGCCTCAACTAATTCGCGCACTTTAATTCGCCGATCGTTCAAAATCAGATCGTGGATTTTGTCGATGATTTCAGGAGTAGACACCTCAACTGGGCGTCCTGAACGATGTTCATCTTTTGTGGATGAACGGCCACGTTTAAATTCATTCACCCAATTGTAAACCATCGCAAACATAGGTGCAGATGTGCCATGAACCGTCGCAAACATAGGTGCAGATGTGCCATGATTTCTTTCGGGCTTAAGCCTTTCAAATGGAGATGTTTGATGACAGCCCTAAACTCGCTTTTTTCCATTGTTATGCACAAATAAATGTCGTTAACTTTAATCGACGATAGAAATTGACCTATGCTATGTATCGAGCTGAAGGACAGCTTTCCTGTCGATAACACCATTTACATAAAAAAAGCTTTACCGACACTACGAGCGCAATTTCTCGGATTTTCTAAGGACTTATTGAACGACCCTCGTATCTTATACGAAATTTGCTCGTTGCATTTGTTATTAAATTAAAAGTTAAAAAATTTATATTTAGTTTTGTTATTTATTGTAGTTTAATTTTGAATATTTTAATATTAAATGTTAAATTGTATCAATCAAAATTTATATTAAAAATAAGACGAAAAGTCAGTTTTAGATACGAAAATGTGTATTTCAAAGGTTAAACGCGGTCTTTTCTTACAGATATATAAGTGTATATTGAGTTGATTTCCAAGGGTTGCGCAAGTTTTTAATAATTTTTTTTAATGTTATTATGTTATCAATTTTATTACTTTTTACATATATCTACAAATATCAAATCGTTTGGTCTTTTGATTGTATTTTGATAAAGTCATCTAGATATATCCAAAAATGTTGGAACCAATTTAAAACAGTAATTATTGCATTTTTTTTTATACCTTAAAAAATGGGAGATATGAAATTACAATAGTATACGTAGGATTAATCGCCATCATTGCCAACCGTGAGTTCTTGGGTTTCAAAATTCAGGTACGCAGCTCACTAATAGTTGATGATTCACGTTCAGAACAACCAAAATCGACTAGCATGCCACATGGTTGTAGATAAAGTCCATCATCACCTGTTTCTGCCAGACTTCTTTTCAAATAGAAACATCCATTTGAATGGGTTTTTCTATTTGATAAAAAGTACCAATTGCTAATTTTCGAAAGCCTTGATTTAGATACACTAGGACCTTTGAAGTGGTCTTGAGTCCTAGTACGAAATAGTCTTGAAATAAAATCCAACTATTGACAAAGAGCAGATGATCTTTACTTATTGCCAAAAAGCCCAAGTTATGATGAAACTAAAAATTTTACATTTCAGGAAAAATGTTATCAAGAATAACATTAAAAAAAGCTGCTGCTTTAGAACTTCTAAATAAGAAATACATATAATAGATTTGAAAAGATATTTCATCCAAATGACGAATTCATCGGTTCATGAAAAGGCTTCGAAGAAGGCGAGACAATTTCTTCAGCTGGAAATATTTTTTGATATGCTGAAGGAACTCTTTTAATTGATTATCTTAAGAAATGAACGAATGTCACTAAAGCTTTTCTAGAAAATTATGGAAAGAAACTTTCATGTCACTATGACAATGTGTCTAATTATTTAAGGAGAATTACAGAAAAAAATTCGCTAGAGTTAACTGAATTAGACTTTTATCTATTCCCAAAATAGCATATATTTCTACCTTGAAAGACATTTAGGTCGGATGAGAATGCCATTGGAGTCTCTTCCAATATTGGAGGCGATTATATTAAAAAAAATATTTTTAGTTAAATAAAAAAACCTTTTTACATTGTAATTTTTGGATATATCTTCATTCATTTATAAATAGATTAAAAGAAGGGTCAGTTTCAGTAATATTTGTACCGAACAATTTTTGTTCACCCTTAAATCATAAAAGAATTTATGTAAGATTAAATATTTTTATATTATAAACAAGTTTATTTAAAAATTTTAGAACTAAAAATATTATTTTATTTTTTATCATAGTATGTTTATAACTCAGATATTATTAATTTAAATAAAAATAATAAAAAAAATACTTTCAGAATTGTTGCAATGTCAATATTTAAAACGAAATTTGAAAATATTGACTTCAAATATAATATAAAATAAGCAAATTAAACAAATGTTTGCAAAATAAGCAAATTACATTATTTAAAAAAATTATGTACTTAATAATAAAAAAAGTTTTCGTTAAAGAAAATAACGGAATTGTTGTTATGTGGTCTTATGGTCTCAAATTTTTTCCTGACAAAATATTTATCTTTTGGTCTACAATAAAATGTGTCACTAATGTTGACCACTCTCAGTAATGCAAGTCTTATTGCTTTAATCCATATGGTTGTGATCTGTTAATTGACTTTGGATCAGTGCTCAATTTCTATGCTTGATAGGAAGCAAATTCAGTGCTCCATTTCAATGGTTGTTGGGCATTTAAAATGAACTATTAATAAAGGAAAATAAGACTTTCTAGAGAAATTTTCAATAAAATCTTTTCCGAACGTTTGCTAATTTTACACCTCAATAAAAAGTGGGGCAAAAAAATTAGTGAGGCTGTTTTTTTTATGCAATAATTTTAGATTCGATACTAAGACCATTTGGCGACAAAGGATTATGGGATAAGAAAATTGACACAGAATGGAAAGAAAAGTGTTTTTTTGGAATTAACGTAAGCCTCAGTGGGATTTGACTCCAACCCCTTGGGATACTAGTCCAGCACGATAACGATAATGCTGCCGTGGGGCCGGCTGAAAGAAAAAGTTTTTTTGTAAGGTCCCTTAGATATGTTCCATGGACCACTTCATAGCGCCACGACCTTGAGGCCATTTGGCGACTTCATAGTACGTGTGGGAAATCATCTTAGAGAGACTGGTCTGTGGCAGTATAGAATATTGAGAATTTTGTTATATTTTGTGGAACAGATTAGTATGTTGTTGAAGGTTAAATAGGGGACTAGGGAATGGAGTTGTTGAGTCCAGGAGCTCCATAATGGGAGGAATCCTGCTCGCGAAGTAATTGTTGGTTATGTGGCATTCCTGTAGAATATGAATGACAGTGAAATGGGTGGCACAGGATTGGCATAAAGGACTGTATGGATGTTGAATACACTGGTTTATTAGTGGTTATCCAATGAGTGGACAAAAATGTGTTGCTATTGGTCCAGTCATCGTGTCTGCGGATGGCTAATGGTGTTAGTTGCTATTCTATTAGTAGGCGAGGCAAATTGGGAATGACTGTGATCTTTGATCGACATAGTGTTTCTCCAGCCAACTTGTCATTTATTGCAACTCGACACTCCTATTGCTAAGTAGGCTATGAGGAATTGCGCTAAGTACTGAGCTTTCCTATAATCAAACTAGCCATTATTTTTAGTCAATGAAATGAAAAAAAATCTATCGAAGATACTCATACATTTATGACTTAGTCGGCTTTCCGATAAAATGAAAAAACCAGAATTGGAAATAAGTTAATTATGCAAATCGAGACAAGATCTTCCTCTCACTAAATATACTATCCACCATTTATTATAATTGAGATTAATTATGAAAATTATTTTCGTACTCAGGTATTTTCAAAATATTTCAATTATTCTTTAAAAATTTCATACTCTACCATGAATCGTTTTTAATGGTGAAATTTAGAAAATTTTTATTCACATTAATTGCACATAGAAAAATATACTTAATACAAATATGAGAGATATACGAATACGATTCTAGATCAGAAAATTTCAAGGCTACAGCCAATTTGTGTAAAATGTTTTTGTAAATGCTTAATTCTCAAATATTTTCTTTTGCAAAATTTCCACTCGAATTTTCCTGATTACTTAGTTCCTTTAAAAAAATTTTTATAAATAAAACACACCTTAAAAAAATCTTTCTATTGAATTTCGTCAATAATAAAATGTAACAGATATTTATAATGATAGATATTTTGATGAGGGGTATATAATAGTCTAATTTTCGTTATGATATAAAAAATTACACAACATTTTAGCTTCTGTTTACGATCCTTATTAAAAATTGAAAATTGATGCAAGAAAGTGGATAAGCACAAAAGTTATTGTAGAAACGGTAGACAAAAGGATAAGAACATTTTCAATTCACTGTCAACTTAACAATGTATCCTAACGATTGCTTCTAGTGTAACAGAAATAACGACTACGACAAGGTGTTAATGATGATGTCGGATGAGTATACTTATTATGGTTTATTGTTATGTTAAGCGACGTTTCAGTCTAACGTTTTAAGTATATTTTATATTTTAGCATTTCAAATTTAGACTTCTGTCAAGAGGCTATTAGACTAGGTCAGGATTAATTATTCAACCAAATACCCTCTGCCAACCAACCGAATACCAAACCCTACTACTAGTAGCTACTACTACTACTTCCATCATCAAAAATCTAATTGTTATTAAACACTTTCATCCTTTTATACACCACTACATTCACATTAGGTTTTTTTTCGTAATTATTTTTAAAAAAGAGTTCCATTCATTTTTTCCTTAAAATGTGAATTCCTTATTAGGAAATCTTGACGGTTCCATTTCGGTTCAGTACGGACTCGGCTTATTTATTCATTCTTTCAAATATATTTTTTCCTCAATTTGTATTTCTAAGATTATCTTAAATATTTCCCTTTAAATCCTTCTTTTTTGGGAAGAAAAAGAAACGATACACAAAAAAAAACACGTTTCTGGCACGTAGAAGAATAAATAAAAAGGACACTTTTTAAAGAAACTTTTCTGTTGCGCATCGATAATTGTAAACGGAGCCCAACAAAAACAACAACAACAAAAATTCTAATTTTCCTGCAAATGATGCTCCATTTAAATACATTTCTTACAAATGCTAAGTAATTGATTATGTTTAAGGGAACAATACAAAAAAAAAAAAATAACAAACACAAAATTGTATTTCTCGAAAGGATCTCTCCTGCTGATTATGGATAACGATTAAGATTTTGTCTTTTCTACTTATTTCTATTATAATGTATTCTGTCCTTAAATAGAAAAAATCGGTTTTTTTCCAATATAAAATTATTATTATTATAAAAATTTAAATTTTGTTCTATTTTTACACAAAAAATTCCCTCCTCTCTGCTCATAATAAAAAAGGATAATAATCCATAAAAATTCACTGTTTGACATTGAAATGATTTAAGGAATGATTCTTTTTCTTTTTAATATGGCCCAAAAAATTTATTTTATTATTTTAGATGTGGTCTTTTCTTATTATTTTTCACAACAACAAAATATAAGAAAAAAAAATTTCGAAAAGTAATAGAAAATATAAAGGGGTAAAAAAGAATATTTATATTTATTTGTAAGCTTAATAATCCTTTTGCATACAAAGCCACAAAAAGTATTAACTTTTATGTGTAATGATGTCTAATGATGAAATTTAACAGCTGCGACAAAGGACTCTGTGGATTAGTGTTTTTGTTATTGGTTTGGGTCAACTGAAAATATTCATAAACAATCTTTTAAAAATTGGCCACATGCTGAACGACATCAATTGCCTTATATGTGTCAATAGCAAAAATGGAGACTACCTAGGATACCACCACATATTTATCGTTATTGAAAAAATTGTAACTGTTGCCATAAGAATTTTGATTTTTTTTTAAGAGAAAAATTATTATTGAAATGATATTCAATTTTCTTGGGAAAATTACAAAGTGATAGTCAAAAAATTATCGTATCATTTTCGGTCGGAATCGACAACAAACAAATCTTAAATTAATTACTACTAAGAAATCTTCTTTAATATTTTTAATTAACGAGTCCGTAACTAATTAATATCAGCTTATATTGGGTATGTTTAATACAATAAGTGGATTTGAATACGAATCAAATTCAATCATATTACTGTTCCGACTAAACAAATTATCAAGGATGAGGTCGGTGGGATGAATGTCGAAGGAATTCATTGAAAATGTTGGAAAGTTTTCGGATACAATATCGGTGAATGGAATGAATACCTTAAACGAGTTTGAAAGTTCTAAGTTGGTGGTTCCCTTTAGATAGTAGCTAAATATCAGTGTAAACATTATTAGTTTGTGTCATTTTCTAAATTTCATTTGACAGGCAATTTACGGAATCGATAATGACAGAATTACGAATGTGTTTACTTCTACGATAATTGTTATTAAATTCGACAACAAACACAGCCTGTCTCGGTTGGTATTTTTGTGTCTGAAACTTACTTAAACCTTGCTAGTTGCTGTTGTCATACCATATTTACTAACTACTGAGTGGTAAAGTTTTCAAACAACCACTCCTAAGCCATCCCTTATCCACGATACCAAATGGTTTTCTCGACCATATAGACAAATATGAACAAGTTCACTTATGATTGATACTAAATACCACAAATGTACAAGTTCTTAAGTAATTTTCTATTCTTAAGCAGGCAAGATAAGAAAAGTCGAGAAAAAGTGTCTGTAAACTTCGTCTAAGCATATTCTCGTCGATTGTTTGATGGCAGAAGTTTTCCTAACCCCACGGCTGACACTATACAGTACATATTCAAGTGATAAACAACTATTTGATTGAACAACAAATAAGTAAATACACAAAACTTTAGATAACTGAGTCAGTAGTCGATAATATAATTTTCTATCGACGACGGTTAACGAAATTGTACCATGTTCTTGTTCAGGTGAGTTGTATTATATGAAAAATCCTTTATTCACAATTAGCTAAGAATATATAAAAATATTTAACACCTTAAATTTTCCATAGGCGATGATAATAAAATTTGGATATATTTTTTTAGTATGGTTGATTTTTTCATTAGATACCGGGTGGACCATATAATAGTTGCATTTTAAAAAGTAAATAAAAAAAAAACTAGTGTATATTTTTTCAAATTTTTAGTTTTATTAAAAAGATTGAACTTTGAAATTTGCTTAATAAAATACAATATCATTCCCAGAAAACAAGGAAATATTGAGAACTTTCGAAAACCGAATAATCACCCGAAATTCTGATGTCAATTCGCCGCCTCGGAGCTGTGATTTGTGCCCGTTGGATTATTTTCTGTGGGGAGCTGTTAAGGTTAAATGTTACGCAAGCCATCCAGAGACAATTGAGGTCTTAAAATATGAAATCAAATTTGCCTTTGAAGAGATACATGCCCAGACAATCGAAAATGTACTGAAAAATTGGGTCGAGCGAATGGGGTACTGTAACGCCAGCCGTGGCAGTCATTTAAATGATGTTGTGTTATAATTCTGTAAAAAAAAACTATGCATTTGTAAAAATATGCACTAGTTTTTTTTAATTTACTTTTTAAAATGCAACTTTTAAATTTGCAACCGCTAGATAGACCACCCTGTATAATGGACGTCAACCACCGATTATGGAAGAGTAACTATAAAATTTCCTAGGATTCACTTTTAATAATACTTCATTTTTTTATAGATTTTTTTTTATAAATTAAGCTTCAACTGGAAGCACCCAATTCAACAACAAACTTTGGGAAATATTCACTGATCAAATTAGATTCGGTGCATACGATTAATTGGTTCATGCAATCCATAATTAGACGTAGACAATCTTTTCAAATTGGATTTCAGTTATCTAAACGAAACCATATTGGCGAGATACTGATAGTCAATCTCTGAGTTTAAAAGTTGGTGAATAAAGATCAAATTAGCAACTTTGTGTATTTTTTCAAGTGTAGGCAAATTAAGTCCAATCTGTGTAAGATGGAAGTTTTGAGGGGAAGGTTCAACCAATGAAAATCTTTTAATGCAAATCTCTCAAAAATTATGCAGCTGCGATTCAATAAGCTTAATATGGGTGTCGTGATAGGGCTATCAAACTACAGATGCATATTTTAAGATTGGTCTAACTAAGTTGTAATATTAGTGTACAGAGGTATTTATACTTGAGAGTTCCCTGGACCATCGCTTTAGAAGGTTTAAAACTTAACTAACGGATGATTTTTTAAGTGTTTGCTTTTAAAAATTTAAAAAAAAAAAATACTAAAAAACTAAAAAATTATAAAAACTTTTATTCAATTCAATAAACTAATGCTTACCATTTATTTTTTATATAATATTTTATGTAAATATTTACCATGACTACGTTTTATGTAATCCTTACGAGAGATCCAATTTGGGACTAATTTTTCGAGCGTGTCACTAATAACATGTGTAATGTTTTCTTCGAAGTCTGCAAGTGATGCTGGTTTATCGGCATAAACGAGTGACTTCACATTTTTTTTATTTTATAAGAAATAGTCGAGAGACGTCAAATCGCACGATCTAGGCGGTCAAGTCACCCTCCGAAACTTTAGATAAATTGCTCACCGAACTCATCTCTCAATAAGTTCATTGTTTCACGTGCTGTGTGGCATGTAGCGCCGTCTTGTTGAAAATACATGTCAACCAAAAGCAGTTCTCGCATATTGGGCAAAACGAAGTTAAAACTCATCGACAGATAACGGGCGCCATTGACGGTATTGTTGCGGCCAGCATCATTTTTAAGGAAATACGGACCAAAGAGTGCATTTTTCTGGGTGTAATGGCAGTTCTTGTTTTGTCTGTGTTTGTTTATAAACCAGATTCTCCTCAAGTTGTTCCGAGGCCCTTTTAAAAATAAATTACGTAGTAAAGATGATATCAAATGCATCTAAATAGTATTTCGAAAAGTATAGCTCTGTCATTTGATATTTACTAAACCTGTTTATCAGTTAAGGTTAGATTTGTTTATCTTAAAATTTGTCATTTTAAATTCTAGTTAGTTTAACTACCGAATCATGCGCTAAAATTATAAATAAAGGTCAAATGTTGCGCTTTAATTTATTGCGGATATTTTAAGACCTGTACGTCATCGTAAGGCATGAGTGGCGGTAGAACTAGGCGGGTTCGGCCTCACATTTTGAAAAGTTCACATCCGTCAGAGTACTGCGTCAAATTTGCTGCATTGGTGTGAGCTTTTGGTAAGTGGGATGCGTTGGTGCGAGCATTGGGTTAGACAAGCAATTTGGATTGGTTTTGGTATAGGTTATTTTTTTTACAGCACCAGTAAACTGCAATGCTTAGAAGAATACTGGTCAGACATTGTTAATTTTTGTGGAGCAAATTAAGATGTTTAAGTCATAAATAGAGCTTGGCAATGGGATTGTTCGTTTTAGAAGCTTTACAATAGAAAATGTCCCTATTCAACAACAAAATTCTAGGTTAGGTGATATTTATTTAAAATATTGGAAATAGTAAATTGAACCAATGGGGTTGGTTAGCAAATAGTTTCCTGGAATAGGAAATCTAGTTTCCATGCATTTCTGTCCATTTTATGGAAAGCAATTTTCCAGCATTGGTCCAGTCTGTTTGTCTACGCTTCAGTGACAACAGGATGCTAGAGGGTCGAAGAGATTAATTTCTCGCTCATGGCCAGCTAAATCAACGCATATAAGTCTCTGAAAATCCATAATTGATTGTGGAGAAGCTATTGTATCGGCCCCGACGGCGGGATGTTAAGTATATACCAGGTAAAAAATACTTAATATAGCTAACAAGGGGCAAAATTAGATCTGTGGGGGTTCCGATGTGATATGGTAAATTGTAATTCACATGATTCCCCAATGATGGTTATGGTACATGGTATAGAATAAAGTCCGAACAGTAACTAGGAATTTGCAAGGTTCCTGACCGTAGCTCTGAGAGCGGAGTTCAAACCTAAGAACTTAAATTGGTACCACGGGAATCGAGGGTTCCCATAGAAATAGCATTTATTCTATACTCGGTTATGGTGAGGTGCTGTGGCATTTACGTAGTGGCTGTGGTTGATACCCACAGCGCGGGTGCGATTTGCGGATCGCTGGTGGGAGATATTGGCAATTATCTCGGGTGGTGTAACCGCTTATGGCAGCAGAGGTTTAGATGGGCCTTATCACAAACAGTTGGAATGACCAGCTTGTAACTGGTTTCTGACTGTAAATCGTCAATAATGGAGGTGCTCCGATTGTGTTTAACTCAGTCGCTATGGTCGTTTAAAAGGTAACTCAGTCCCGATGGGTAGCCACATTAAATAAAAGAATTGATCTATATACGCGAAAGGTGACGGTCTGTTGTGCAGTTTGCTCTGAAAGTGTAATTGGGCCGTATTACTTTGAAAATGAAAAAGGAAAACCACCTACCGTCAATGCTGAACGGTATGGCCGTATGATAGCTAACTTTTTTTGGTCAAAAATTTAAGATTATAATTTGGACCACATGCAATTTTAGCAAGATAGCGCCAAAATCTACAAAAGTTTTCAGTTCTAAAGTAATTTAGAGATTTTTCTGACTCTATTGTACCAAAAAAATTGGCCTCCAAGATCCGGCGATTTGACGCCATTCGTCTTTTTATTATAAAACTATATAAAAAATTCTTTATAAACAACTTTTATAAAGTTTTAAATCTTTAAACTTGAGAACATATAGAAACTCAGACCCGTCAAGTAAAGTCCGACTAAAATAATCAACATAGCAATAACCTTATCAGTTATTTTCTCAATTTTTTCATTTTCATTTAAGTAAAGCATTTATTATTTCCATATAACTTGTACATATTTACATGGTATTTAAAACGTAGAGCTGTTTAGTAAATTAGTTTTTAATGACTAAGTACATGAATTCATTACAACTATGGCTTAAAAATTGTATGTGCTTGCTCAAACACTATATTCTATATATTTAATTGCTTACAGACTAACCTTAATTCTAGACTTTAAAAAAATTAGGGAAAGGAGTATTCGGGGAGAGTGGATTAGGAGTTTGGGATTTTTGGGAATTTTGTGTTGCTTCCGCTAACCGCGATGGAAATGGAGAGTTAAGGAATTATAAAACTGAACGTTCATAATGATCTTTAGCAAAATCAGATATAATGACTGGTGAGGCATAGAGGTAATCATTGTGTAAGTATCTGTGATAGGTGGCTTGGGATTTATTCCTTTCTATTGACTCTTGCATGAGTGGATTGGTATGGTCTATTAAATGCTGGAGAAAGTTTTTGGTTAGACCAACCATGTATGAAATAAAAGGAGTAAGATTACTTTTCTGATATATATAGGAGTTAGAGTAATACTTGCCGTTTATTTTACGATATTTTGAAAGGCATTTCCTAATGATTGACCATTCGAATACATGGTTTTATTGGCATACGTTTTCGAGAAACTAAAATAGATCGGAAATGCATAGCTAATAATTGGCCGAATAAGTTGTTTATAGAATAGTAACTTTGTATTTATACTAAGCCCCTTCTGACGCCTAAGTAGAAATAGAAAGGTATGAATAGCCCTTTTGGCTTTTTTCAGAGTTAGCTCAACATGTGGGTTAAATTTGAACATTGAGTTAAAGTTGATGCCTAAATATTTTAGTTGATTTGAGACTGGAATAGCTGTGTTTTTAATCAGAATACGCAGCTTTTTGTTCTTTGTAGCAATTTTCCTCGGTCCGCGAGTGCTGGGATTACGGAAACAGATTAAATAAATAAGAGTGTCGTCTGCATATAATATCATTTGTGCTTTTGCGGCTGTTGGTATATCTGCAGTATATATTGAATACAGCAAGGGACCTTATACCGAGCCTTGTGGAACTCCTTTACCTATTGTAAAGAATTCGGAAGTCTTGTTCTGATATCTAACGCAAGATGATCTATCCTGAAGAAATAAGTGCAGCAGCAGCGTAAAATATGGAGGGAAATTAAGTTTACATAGTTTTGTGCACTAGTCCCTTATGCCAAACTGAGTCAAAGGCTTTGGTACTATCTTGGGAACAAGCAACTGTTGACACATTATGGTTTAACCCAGTTGTGATCTCACTATGTAGTAGAAAAAGCGCATCCAAAGTTGAGTGCCCTTTCCGAAATTCGAATTGAAAGTCGGGAATAATTTTATTTTCATTACAAAATTCATTTACCTTTTCGTAAAAGAATTTTTCTAATATTTTTCCCTAACAGGGAAGAAGAGATAAGGTCGATGTTGTTGGATGGTTGCTCTACCTTGAGTTTTCGGAATATTAAAGATTATGCCTATTTTCCAGGCTTTAGGGAAGTAGAAATTGTTGATGCAGCGATTAAATATTGCAACTAAGGGACTCAAACTCTTTTTCGGAATCTTTCTCAGCATAAAATTCGATATATTTTCGATGCCAGCAGACTTTTTATTATTTAAAGATTTTATTATAGAATAGAGTGTGTTTTCGGATATAAACATATCTAGAGAGCTGGGATTGCTTGCACTAATATCGGTGCTGAATTTTGTAATATGAGTTGGGGAGTTTGATAAAAAACTGTCGACCTGATCGTTTACATGAGTTTGTAGAGGTGAGCTTGAACTAGAGTTGTAAAGATATTTATAAAACGAGGCAAAGTTTTTAGATATATTAATTGGACCTCCAGTAATTTTCTCAAAAGAATCGAGTGATGTAAGAAGTTCTTTGGCAGTAATTTATATAATATAATTTTTTTTTTACATAATGACTAAGGTAATATAATATATTTAAAGCCGGCCCCGGTAGCACAGTCGATAGCGTACTGAGAGTAGCAGCCAAAGGGTTGTGGGTTCGAATCCCACTGTACCAGCATGGTCCTACGCTAATTACCTCACCGCTTTACTTTCTAAATCTTCTTTCATATCCTTATCCTTTATTCTTCCCTCTAAGCGACCTATGGCCCAAGCAGCCGCGTGCGCCAATACCAGACTGCCCAGATTTACTCTGGGACAAAATCTGCCTTTAAAAAAAAAGGCGCGCGCGGCTGATTATAATATAAAAAAATATATTTAAAATAAAATTGTATGAAAATTTGAATTCAAATTATATTTTATATAATTTTACTTTCCGAAGCAAAAACTGAATAAATAGCTATATATAATATGAAATTTTAAATTAAGCATGAAAATCATTTTGAAGAAATATTTTTAACATTTCCTATCATAAATTGTATTATTTTTATATAATAATAAAACAAACATTGTATTATTTATAAACTTTTAATAGAAATAAACATATTATAAAATTACGAGCACAACTAAGTGATTATTTTCTTTACGGATAAATGAATCCTTCCAATTTAAGGTGAATATTTAATATTGTAAACTTTTAACTTATTTAAGTGAATGCTATTAATTTTGTTTATGTTTTTCTTCAATTATTTTTTTTCGATCTACGAGTGTATCTTTTCTGTGAAATGGCAGTGTTTTAATTCGATTGAAAAACTTTTCATATCTTATATTGGCAGAATCCCTTTTCTTTATACAATATAATTGCAAGGAAATGACTGCAGAAAACAATCGTTTCTTAAAATTAAAGAAAATAAAATCTCAAAAAAAGAAAATATTTTCTATACCTTAATAGCTACTTGTACCAAAGACAAAATCAATACCTTTCAATATAATGAGAAATCCTTGGAAATCGTACACGAATATAAAAGTTAATACTCGTACTTGAAAAATCCCAACAGTACTAATGGTAAATTTACATTTTTTCGACTTCTTAGATAAGATAAGTAGAAAAAGTTGTAATAAAAACAAAAATACTCGATTTATAAGTGAATGAAAGTAGAATCGAATTTTCAATATCCGGATTTGTATTATTTTGTATGAATCAGCATTTTTTTATATAGTACAAGGCATTTTTAGCTACATATTTTAAAGGCTAGCTAGAGTAGCATTGATGTTTTAAAGAAATCTTTCATATTAAATTCGACTGTCATTAGGCAATACAGTTTGATTCTGTTGGTTTGTTTGGTATTTAAGATTTCTCTGAAACAGAAGCCTGAAAAGTCATTGTATACATGACTATGAGGACAAATGGCGACCCATAATGGAAGAAGTCTCCTTAAAAAAGAAATTCTGGATTTAGTTGCATTTGTTTAAAATCTTAGAAATAGTCAGTTGGACATAACTAGAATGGCATGAAGGATGAGATTGGTTACCAAAATCGGAATCATGGGTAACTGTGGTATGACCAATCCAGATTCTGAGAAGTTTGCTTGGCCAGAATTTAGGGGTGGTTATTGATCTAACATATCGAGAGAAATCTTCCACCGTTGGCCCATACAGTTGATTCTATTAGCCCATAATAGATCCAATTCTAAATCAATGTAAAGAGCATAAAACTATCACCGTAATGACTAGGATAATGTATCCGTTGTTAGATTTTCATATTTTATCATTTCAGTTACTTCCTATATAATATCTGTATTATATTTAAAAACAAATTGTACTCGTTTATTAAACCATTATAAATTAATCGATTCAATAAATCTAAACAAATATTTAGAATAGTTTTACATAAATATCATTATAGAAATAAACCGAAATGCTTGTTAAGTTATGTATGCAAAATTACAAATAATTATTATATATTTTTTCTGTTATAAATAGTTTACTAAAATATAGTCAAGTTCTATTGCAGAATTTATAGTAAACTCAAAATAATAATAAAATTCCAATTAATTTGTCGAAAACAAATAAATCCAAATATTTACAATGAATTTTCTGTCCCATACTATGGTTATTATTAAGTGATTATAAAATTATAGCCAAACAAATATTAACAAACATTTTGTGTTATTATAGCAAACAAATATTAAAAAACATATACATGGTTATTGATCAAAAATAGATTTTAGCTGTTAACAATTTTTATTCTTCGTTGAACTTTTGGTTTTGGATTGATCCTTTTCTATTTATATACGCAAAATTATATTTTATGCTTAGCTAAATTAATTAATCAACCGTTTTCGATATTGTCAATAAAAATAGAAATTGGAACACTGTTAAAATATTGAGAATTGCATATTTTTTTCCTATTTTTGAAGTTTTTTTCTGTCCTAACACATAAATATGTGATTTTTTTTATAAAATTTTATTTGATGAAAATAATTCACTTTGTAAAAGATTTATTTATTTATTTGGATTTGAATTTAAAAATACTAAAAAGAGGATACTTATTATAAAATTATGCTTTTAAGTTTTCATCACATAAAATTCCAGTAATAAATTAACTGTTCGGCTGAAAAGTTTATAAGATAACACAGCAAAAATATTTTTTTTTGCAAAATTCATTTTAATTATTCAACATAGTTGCCTTCGAGGGCGATACAGCGATTATAGCGATTTTTCAACTTTTCGATACCATTTTTATAGTACTCTTTCGGGTTTGCCTCAAAATAGGTTTCATCATCGGTCTTAAATTTCTTGCCAGCGAGCATTCTCTTGAGGTCTGCAAACAGGAAAAAGTCGCTGGGGGCTAGATCTGGAGAATACGGTGGATGGGGAAGCAATTCGTAGCCCAATTCATTGAGTTTGACCATCGTTTTCATTGACTTGTGACACGGTGCATTGTCTTGGTGAAACAACACTTTTTTCTTCTTCAAATGAGGCCATTTCTTAGCGATTTCTTTCTTCAAACGATCCAATAACGCTATATAATATCGCTGTTGATCGTCTGTCCCTTCTGGAGATAGTCAATGAATATTATACCATGCGCATCCCAAAATACAGACGCCATCACCTTGCCAGCCGACTGTTGCGTCTTTCCACGCTTTGGATTCGGTTCGTCGTTCGCTCTCCAATCTGCCGACTGCCGATTGGACTCTGGAGTGTAGTGACGGAGCCATGTTTCATCCATTGTCACATGTCGACGCAAAAATTCCGGTTTATTGCGCTTGAACAGCTCCAAACACTGCTCAGAATCATCAACACGTTGTTGTTTTTGGTCCACAGTGAGCTCACGCGGCACCCACTTTGCACACAGCTTTCGCATGCCCAAATATTCATGCACGATATGTCCAACACGCTCTTTCGATATCTTCAGAGTCTCAGCTATCTCGCTCAACTTCACTTTACTGTCATTTAAAATTATTTTAAGGATTTTTTTGATGTTTTCTGCCGTAACCACCTCTTTTGGGCATCCACTGCGTTCTGCATCAACTGTGCTCGTACGACCAGTTCGAAATTGACGAAACCAATATTTCGCAGTTGAAATAGCTGGAGCAGAGTCCGGATAACGTTTGTCAAACCATGCTTTGGTTTCCACTGTACTTTTTTTCATCAAAAAGCAATGCTTTATCAATACACGAAATTCGTCTTTATCCATTTTTTTTTCAATAACAAAAGTTGCTTCACTCAAAATGCTATATCTCACGAACCAATCGAGCGATTGCTGTCAAATTTTGACAAGAATCATTTGAAGGACGGTGCTTTGTGATAATTAAGTAGATTTTTGCAAGAGGCGCCATCTAGACGTCAACCTTATAAACTTTTCAGGCGAAAGTTATTATATAATTTTTTTACTTTAATAATATATTAATTAATGTTGTGATTTGGAAATTTTAAGCTAAGGAAAATAGTATACCTTAAGGGTCAAACAAAATTCGACGATAACGATTATTAATAACTGTAATCACTGTCAAAATTTAACGAATCTCACCCGAGTCAATAAAAATAGTCAAGGCCAGAAAAGCGATTAATTTACGTAATTACCCTTTGTACATTTACGGGGATCATTGCGTTGACTTTTGATTTCCATATAAAAAATACTACCAAACACCGATGAGGTCCCGAAACTGTCAGCTTTGGGGCATATCCAGGAGCACTGTAAGACAATCGTGCAGCAGACATTTTTGCGCCAACTGAAAAGTAGATACTGATACTTTAGTTTATCGCAAATATCCACCATATTTAAGGAGGAACAAGATCCTCAAAGCGATGATATACAATAGATGCTCAATGGCAAAATCCACGGTGCTCACATCTATCTTTTGCGATAACTTTGCGTAGCTCGTTACCAAATTCCCCCATTTTATGTTCAACAACGTACAGCGCAGATACTATTATTTTCACTATAACCTCATTAATTCCCAAGCTGATGAAAGTTTCCTAATAAAATCCTCTACCTATAAAAATAAAACACAATCGAATCCACTTTCCCTTAAAACCCTCAGTTGAAAAACCCAACACTCGTACTCATCAAAAAACTCCATAAATTGCTGCAAAGACTTCAGTACATAAGATCGATAAGTTATTTTTAAAACGACACACTTTATAAAGCCTAGAAAACAAAAATCTTAATTTAAAAAATTTACCCTATCCTATTTTGTAAAAGTAAAAGCCTGCGACTGTCATTTTATGAAAAAGAATATATTTAGCAGTTTTATTTGTTATTTTTCGGTTTTTACAGATAATTCCTGGAGAATACAACCGTTTTCCAATAGATGGCATCAGCAGTTAATGCTTTTCCGAAATATGAAATCATATGACTTCTTTATCGGCGTTATATATTTTTTTGTGCATGAAAATGTCGAAATTTGAGCCAAATAAGTGTCATTTGCGGCAAGTTTTGCTTTTTGCCTTTAATTCGAAAAAATCTGCGGCTGAGGCGTTCTGAATGATTGTAGAAACTTATGGTAAGGCTTGTACTACAACAGACGTAGAATTGGAGGCATTACTGGATGAAAAAACATAATAAAAAGTTGCAGATTAATTGGGCGTGACTCAACAGGCCATTTCCTATAGTTTAAAAGGCTTTGAAATGATCCAAAAGCAACGAAATTGGGTGCCATATGAGTTGAAGCCGAGAGACGTCAAACGGCGTTTCTTCACGTGTGAACAGTTGCTCCAACGTTAAAAAAGAAAGCAGTTTCTGCATCGTATTGTCAATGGCGATTACAAGTGAATCCATTACGATAATCTAAATTAAAAAAAATCGTGTGAGCATTATTAACATCGAGGGCTAAGCCAAACATCCATGGCTCGAAGCTCATGCTATGTATTTGGTGAGACCAGGTCAGCTTAGTATATTATGAGCTATTGCAACCGGATAAAACACAACTGACGCATTTGAGCCGAGCATTGAATGAAAACCAGCCACCGTTCGAGCAAAGACACGATAAAGCGATTTTGCAGCACGACAACGCTCGGTGACATGTTGCTAAGGTGGTTAAAACCTATCTGGAAGCACTGAAATGGAACGTTCTGCCCAAATCGCCATATTTTCCAGACATCACCCCTTCCAACTGCTATCTCTTCCGATCGATGATCAGCGCTTCTGATGTTACGAAGAGAATACGGATTCAAAAAGAAGCAGCTTTTTTGGAATGGAATCGGTATGCTGCCAGGAAGATGGAGAAAAGTTGACTAGTAGTTTGAGTGATTTTTAGTGTTTATAGTTAATTTTAAGTGTGAAGTAATAATTCTATAATCGAAATGGCCTGACACCAAAGAAGGCAATGTTTCAGTTTTTGAATTTATTGTATAATTAACTAAATTTTAATTTTAATTTCGTTGTTCGTGCTGCGCTACAATTTTAATTTGATTCAATTTAGTTTTTTTTTATTTGACATTTGGACGCACCGAAACGAAATGTCATTACGCGCTCTACAGTTTATCTCTACTCGAGAGTAATCTGAATAGTCAGTTAAGACGGTTGGTGGAGAGCTAACATAAATTTATCTACAAGCAGTCTAGGTAGATAAATTTTATTGTAGAGGCCGACGGTAGATACATTTTATTGCAAACGGGTTTGGTACAGAAGAAGAAGACCAAACCCGTTTGGTAGAGCTCTACCACTTTTTCTCTATAGTATACACAAAGCATAAAAGTAGCACAAATTCTGTGTTTTCTTTCATTTTTTCTACTGGAAATTATATTTATTACTTTTATTACTATTACGTTGAAAGCTTTTTATGCGTACTAAGGAGAGTATCACACGTTGTAGGATCTAATAGCCAGTATCGCGGAATGGGAGAATTTTTAATTTTACAAGGAATGGGCATATTACATTTTTTGTACAAGTTGCAGCTTTCCAAAAGACCGGATTTAAATCGCGGTATGCGCTTTAAATTCAGTAAATTAATTATTAACTTATGCAGCGGATGATAGCGAAAAGAGAGACCTTTCGCAATGAGACGAAGTGACAGAAGATTTCTGCGTATTTCCAAATTAACAAATCCCGATTCAATATAAAGACTTTCTACCGGAGAAGTGCGAAAAGCACCCGTGACTGTACGGATGATATTGTTAAGAACAGTGTCGATTTTAGAGTGACCAGGACTGAAGCCGTAAATTGGGATAAGAAAGTCGATTGTACCATAAACAAGATTTTTAGCAATGTAGGAAATTGTGGTACGATGTGCACCCATTTTTATACCATAAAGGAATTTAAGCATATTGCTTATTTGACTAATTTTGAAGGCTATATAATTTAGATGTGCTTTCCATTGTAATTTACTGGTAAAGGTTAGTCCCAAAATTTTCAGCTCTCGCTTATTCTCAATAAGGTGTGCACCAAATGCAATCCTTGGAGGTTCGCAATATCGTTTCCGACAAATATGGATAGCCTCACATTTTCCAGGATTAATAAATGCGTCAGTTTGGTTCATCCACATGGACAGTTGATGCAAACCATCTCCCAGGGCTTGGGTTAGGGGGGTGTTTAGCAATGAGGAGGAAAACAGGATGATGTTGTCGGCATAGATCAAATGACGAAGGTTCTGAATATTAGCTAAGAAAATTGATAGGGAATGTATATAGGCGTTAAACAGTGGCACTGACAAAGGGGAGCCTTGAGGTAGTCCATTTTGACTGTTATATACTTGGGATAAAAAACCATTCACTCGAACTCTGACGCTACGATTTGTCAAAAAAGAGCTTAAAAGGTGCAGGATACGGGGCCCAACACCCCAGTTACGCAGTTGACTTAGGACCAGGTGGGAACCAACCCGGTCAAACGCCTTTTCCAAATCCACAGAAAGAATGTACGCATGCTTCCTGGTCGAAATGCTTTTGCTTAAATAATGTGTTAGGTTGACTAAAAGGGATTGAGTTCCTCTAAGAGGGCGATAACTGTGTATATTCGGAGATAGATTAGATTCTAAAAGCCAAGATAATCTTTTTGCAATCATTTTTTCTAATAATTTACTCATACAAGGGAGTAGGGATATTTGGCGATAGCTACCAGGGTCACTTTGGTCCACTTTGCCTTTGGAAAGCGGAAAAAGCGCAGCTAGTTTCCAGTCGTGTGCTATATGACAAACACTCATATTAGAATCAATTTTGCATGATTTTCAATAATTTGGAAATATTGGTAAACTACAATAGTTTTTTTTTTTAAAGTTGATAATCTGGAAGCATAGAAAAGGTGTTCCTATTTTAAATACGTGACATTTTATTCCAATAATTAATTTTGTTCTTATTATCCTTAATTTAATATGGCAGATAGTTGATTAAATATTTTCTATGAGATTTACTTATAATTGTGCAAATACTTTTAGTTGCTTTTTTGTTCTTATTGATTTAAGAGCCAGATGCCATTATGAAGCGCCATAACCATGAGGCCATTTGGTGATTTTCGATTATGAGTAATTGGTATTGTCCGTTTGTTTTAAAATCTTTTATGTATAGTTTTTTTTATGCTTGTTTGCTTGTAGGTTAGGTTTTACCTTTATACGATTTTGCAGAGATGTTATCTAGTTGGATGGATTAGTAAGAGGTACTAAGATTTTGTAGAGGATTTTGCCTTATTTTAAGATGTTAAAATATGACTTGGTGGCAAGGATGGTTTTTTTTAAAGGAAATGTTGTGTGATGGCAGAATGCCTTATCCGATTTTGAGCAGTTCCTGTTCAAATTTTGAACAATAGTAAGTCTGCGATTGGTTGAAGGTTTTATTCAGTGTTTGGTAAGCAGGTGCGCTAAGTTACGGAAAGCTATAATACCGGCGAAAGAGTGTTTCCCCGCCAAACGTCGAGCGCCTTCGTTTTTCTGTGATATTTTTTATTTTAATAAATTTACTGTACTTTTGGACACAGAAAATGTAATTTTTTCCGGACAATATTAAGGGACCTTACTGATGTGCTGCTATAACTTTTAAGTAAAAAACTAATTGAAAAATTTATCGGTCATTGCTTGCCTGTTTGTATTTTACGTCCCTTAGACTTGAGCCAGGGGATATTTTGATAGCACCACCGCCGTGAGGCCATTTGGCGACTATAAGTATCGTGTGAGTAGACGTTACCAGTGTCTGAATTTCTACATATGGCTGAGGATGTTGTTGGAAACTCTGTCAATTGGCGAGAAATTTTAGAGACAGTTATGAGTATAGGACGCCTCAAAGTTTCTCACGCCAACTGATCAGCACCTTCATTTCCCATGATTCTTACATAACCCAGCATCTCGACATTCCTAATGTTGAGTAGGCTATGTCAAATTTTGTTCAGAAAAGGACCATTCAATGCGCTGCTAATTGCGTTGAGGGCGGCTTGGCTGTCATCCTGCGTTGATTGATATAACCGACAGCAATATCAACAGCCACCTTTATAGCTCATAGCTCTCCATAATACGGAGCTGTCCTATACGGAAACACTCAACAAGGTAGATCAGGGATTTGGGTTCCATTGACATCAATAACTGCAAAAATAGTTATATTAAGGTTATTCGCCGCATCCGTGAAAAGAAGTAAATGTTCTGCGATCCCGCCTAACTATTTAAAAAAAATTTCCTGTAGGTAGACAGATCGATAAAAGCTTTCTTAAACCTATTTAGGGACGTAGATATTTTTAACACTGCTTCCAATTGCGGCTTCCAATTTAGATATGAAAGGAAATTTTTGAAAATGGAGGGAGAGAGTGTAAGGATCTGTCTCTAATGTTAACATTATAAGCGACAAGGAGAATGAAAATTTTTCGGATATTAATTTATAAAATAAATAACATTTGTCATTGATTTCACATTCAGTAGATGATAGAAAATAATTAGTTAATTAAAAAATTAATAAATCTTTAAATTATTTACAATACAGAAAAATTCTCAAAAGTGCTGCTAGTCTAAGAATTTCAATCTCATCTTAAATTATAGCTTGAAAAATTTGAATAATTTACTTTTGAGTATTTGTAATCATAGTAAAAATTCATTCCTGATTGTTCGTTATTTACCAAAAAATTACCGATAACCATGAATTATTTATAAATTTGAAAAGAGATTTTAAATTGCTTGCAAAATTCAACTGAGAAACTTACTTAAATGGAATTTGTTTTGTTAAAATTATCGTACTTTGAGAGTGAATTTGCAATCAGTACATTTATGATTATTTGGTATTGCGAAAATGGAAATACATTTGAAGGCAAGCAATGCTTATGAATTTTACCCTTTAACGCTTCCGATTAGTCTACCAGGGCACGTAATCCACAAAGTGACCTTAAAATAGTTCAGAAAGGGATGACAGTCAACATAGGAGTTGTGAAGTTAATGCCTGCCATTTGGAATATCCTCAGTGGTAGATACTCGTATACCTACGGTATAGATACATGAGACATATAATCCTTAGATAATGTGAATGAAAACTCATGTGACTGGAAGTGAAGGTATCCAAGTTATAGAGCACTTGTTCTTCCAATTTTCGAAAAATGTGTCAGTATAATAAAAAAAAATCAGTGTATGTCGTCGATAAAAGACCAGAGAATTCGATGTTCGTTTGTGGATCTGTTTCGATGGAATGTCAACGTTGAATTGGTTCTCGAATACTACTCGGCATCTGATAGATAGATAAGTCGTCTAAAAAGATTTAGAGGAAATTATACACTTTTTTTTGTGAATTTTTCATTGATTTTTCCTTATTTCGTCTCGTTGCTTATACTGAACTTTGTCCTACTTTAATGTTTGCTGATAAAAAGTTTTTTTCTGTGAATACACATCTTTGACGTTGAAAAATTCAGAGAAAAGTTAATGATTTAGAAGAGGATCCATTAGGGAAAGTTGTTCTTGAGATAGAAAAGAATTTCTCCTTTAAATATATATTTTTCTTATTGTGTTTAAGCTCGTACATATTTGTAAAAACGTGGTATTTGGGCAACATGAAAATTCTAGTTTGAAATTTAGTAAAATCACAATTCAAGTGATAATTTTCATATAGAAAGAGGTTTTTTTTATTTGATTTTCTGAAAGTATAAGTATCAGTTCGATAAAGTAATAATATTTTCAGGGGATACCAATACACTTGTTCGAAAAGTTTTGATAATTCGATTCTCGTGTTTTGCGGAGTATTTTTAGGTAAGTTTAGCTGAAAACAGGTAAATTAACTTTATTTATTATTGAAAATAAGAAATATAAAATTTTTGTTAGTCAAGAAGATTTTTCTTAAAGTTTTATGATCTTCCATTTTCACTAGCTCATTGAATTTTTTTGATAGTATTGCTTTTGGATGAAGGTTTATTTCGAAGGATTTTGTTGTATGAGTAATACATACGAGGTATGTTCAAAAAGTATTTTGAATTTCCGAGGGCTACGTATGTTCGATTTTTTTTATGGCGTTATGTTGGTACTCACGTCTCTCACTTATGCCGATCAGTTCAGCCATTATGAATGTTCAGTTAATTTTTGACGTCTTCGATTTTTGACCAATCCAAAAAATTTATCAAAGAATCTGTATCAAATTTTGTGTGAAAAACAAAATTAATTGTGCGGACGCATTCCGAATGTTGACTGTGGCATATGGTGAAGCTACGTTTATCAGTGGTACAAAATGTTCTCAGAGGGCCGAGAAGATGTGAACGACGAAAAGCGTACCGGATGGTTTTGCTTACAGTTTTCTTCGATTGCAGGACGTTGTGCAGCATGAGTTCTTGCCAGAGGGTAGAACGGTCAATAAGGAATATTACCTGCAAGTTATGCGCAAGTTGCGCTTAGCAATCCACCAGAAACGTCCGGATTTGTGGAAGAACAAAAATTGGCTTTTGCACCATGATAACGCCCCTGCTCACACATTGTTGCTTGTGCGCGAATTTTTTAAAAAATAACACACTAATAACTCCGCAGCCACCGTATTCCCCAGATCTGCCCCTGTGACATTTTTTTGCTCCGGAAACTGAAGAGCCCAATGAAAGGACGAAGGAGGAGCTGAACAAGACCACAAAAAATTATTTTTTGAAGTGCATCGAGGATTGGAAAATCCCTTTGTTGGCACAAGTGTATAATATCTGGTGGGGATTATTTTGAAGGGAAAAAATAGATGTTCATGAATAAATAAATAATTTTTAAAAAAACGCAAAATTCGCGAACAGACCTCGATTTTTCGAATTTTTCTTCGGTAGTCCTTAAAGTTTCTTGTATATGTCTCAGAGATCAATTTCTAGTGCACCGACCGTAAGGCCATTTGGAGATATCGTGTTTAGGTAAGCAGAACTAGATCTTAGAATTTGACAGAAAAGTATCAGATTGTTAGAGTTTGTGGAGTGTATAAATTTGTTTGAGACAATTGAAAAGACGATTTAGGAAGGAACTAGTTGAGCTTAGAAACTATCACAATTAGGGTTAAACTCATTGAAAAATTACTTTCGGGTTAAATGGCATTAAGGTAACATTTGTGGGGATTAGTCAATGGAACGCCACAGGAATGTCCCATAATAGTTATTTGGTAAACTGGCTTACTGGTAGTTAGTTAATGTGTTGGTAGAAAATCTTACTCTTTCGCTTCAGTATATGACTCCATATCTGCATAAAAATGTCAAATGCTATTTGATTAACAGACTACTCGTATAAATATTATAGTGTTTCTTGAGCATAAAACGGTGGGATTGTAAGGCTCGTTTTCGACCAGTTAATTACGATTATGAGTCTCTCAGTTTAGTTAATTATTTATTTGTTCATATATGGGGTCCTTTCCATATTTACCAGGGGTCAGTTTATAGTGCTACCACTAAGACACCATTTGGAGTCTTCATTTGAAGTGTGAAGAGCCATCAACACGAAACTGATCTGTGTTTATTATGGTAAAATAGTGAGAGTTTTGCTAGATTTTTTAGAGAACTCCATAATGGGAGGATCCCACTTCTTTTAAAAAAATAATTCTTGACCAGGTGGACTGCATATAAAATGTGAGTGATGGTGATCTGAGTGCTATAGAATAGACATGTAGGGTGTCAAATCAACATTCATATTACTAAGCATACTAATAATGTATATTATTAGTATGCAAGTACTAGCTTAGTCGATGGATTACCAATAATAGTGAGGGCGACAAGGCTATCGCTGAAAATTATACCATTCCATTGTGTTCGAATATTTATTGAAATATAATTTAACACAGTACGACTCGTAGCTTCTCATCAAATCGAGCTATTTTATATGGGAAGCTTCTAATAACGTCTGATATTATTAAAACATTTTATTTAAATAATTGTTTGATTGTGAATGTGCGGAGAAATTTATGCAACTTTTTTGGTGTTAAACATATACCAGGTAGGTTAACCATTCAGCGTGTAATGAATAATTTTTAAAAAATGTTTACACTGGAAAATAAAGCGAAGACTGGGCGATAATTATTCCAACGTACATCTGAAAATATTGATGCAGTGAGGCAGAGTGTTCCTGAGTGTCCGAGTATATCCCATCGACGCCGTTCACACGAATTGGAAATTATTTGTTGAAAATTCTTAGAAAATTTACTTTTTTACGAGTATAAAATTCAGTTGACAAAACAGCCGCAGGAAAATGACCATAAACGGCGGCGAGACTGGATTGATCAAGTTTTTTGGCAAAAAATAATTATTTTGAACTTGACTGACTTTCTTAATAAACAGAATAGCCACTATTGAGGAATTGAAAACCCTCAACTGATATAGCAAAGACTATTTGACCCTCGTAGAGTAACTACGTGGTGCGGCATTTGAACCGGCGGCATCATTGGGCCATATTTCTTTGAGGATGCTGGAGGCAATTCAAAAAGTGGTGATATCGACTGGCCCCCACAATCCCCTAATTTGAGCTCTCTTGATTTCTTCACGTGTGTGGACTTGAAGAAAAAGATATACACTAACAAACCAACCATAACCTTGATATTTAAGGGTGACATTCGAAAATGTTATTAAAAATGTGCTTGAAAGAGCTCGCCTGTGCGCCATACCCAAAGGAGGGCATTCAACTGGTATTATATTTTCTATATAATATTAAAGGCAATATAATTAATCAGTAAAGTACAAATTAAAAAAATTATATTTAATTTAAAAGTTATTAAAAAAAACTTCGACCTGGAACATAAAATGTACCCTCTATAATGCAGTATACCCGATCAGATAATTATTTGTTGTCTATCAAACAAAAAAACTATCACTGAGCAATGGCTAAATTTTTGTAACAGGCCTTTTAAGTCTTATGATGTTTAAATTTTTCATTTCAGTAATAATAGTATTGATATAATGGCAAACAAAAAGACAATTTTCTGAGGAATTTTTGTTTGGAAGCACCTACGGGGAGAGCTATATTAGATGAACTCAAAAAAATCTTAAGAAAAACACTTTTTTATTGTTCAAGTAAAAAAAAATCATAGAATTCGGTTCAAGGAGATTTGTTATGATCACTTCTTAAATATGATATCGCGGAAGTAGTCGCCATGAGCTCGAATGGCGTAATAAGTCCGTTTTTTGGCATTTTCCATCATATTTCCAAGTCTTTAGGCCGTTATAACGGCTATTTCCTGGCGAATGTTAGCCTTAAGTTTGTCTAGAGTGCTTGGCTAATTGATGCAAACCTTTGACTTCAACTCGCCTGACTAGATTAAATCTCAATTTTTTTATATCAAACAACCAGGGAGCAATGGCTTTAAAATATCGATTATGTTCCGAGCTATTTAAGATCGAACATCGTCTTTATTAAACCAGAAGTCCTCCATTCCATTTGCACAAATAATTGGCATAAAAAAAATCGGTTATCATAGCTCGATAACACTCCTGATTGACGGTTGTTACTTCAGTAATGCCCATCATCAGAAAAAAAAGATAGCCCCTAAACCATATTAGCGTAAATAACGCACCACACAGTAACTTTTTGGTCTTTCAATTTGCTACATGGAAAAAATCTACTTGGACTGAAATTTCATAAACATGCTGTATGACAGATGTCAGCTAAAGCCTGTCAAAATTATAGTGTTGCCTGATGGGTCCATTTAATCTCGTACATTTTTACGAATAGCAAGTTAAAGAGGAAGCCTCTTTTTAACGAAACGTTTGGAAATTTATAATTTATTTGATGGAAAAAGTTACCATCAAGTGGGACAACTGTTTGAGGCCATTATCAATAACATGAATATTTATTCAATCACGTTAAATAATTTAAATTCATTTATTAATGAATAAAGGCTTGGTGGAATCCAAGAGTTCAAGTACATGCGTTCAGATAGCTTTTACTACTGTATTGTATATAAAGAGTCTATTATTTAGTTATATTTTTTATTGGTTCTAGAGTAGTCTATATATTTTTTTTTAAATATACGTAAATTTTAATATTTAATAATTTCTGAATAATTTTTTAATTTAAATATTGAATTTTTATGCTATTTTGTTGGTAAATTTTTTTTTATTAAATATTTTGACACCAGACGAAAATAGCAATCTTACAGACCTTAAAAGAAATTAATAATCATTGGAAAAAATATATAATTTTATACACGTTTTAATCCTTTTAAAAGAAATAAATACGCAGAAATGAATATTTTTCAATATTTATTTTAAATATAATTTCTTAAATAATTAATTCTGAAAAATGTAACCAATTAGACGTTCGTGTACTGGAGTTTTTGATAAAATCACCATTAATCAACTTGGTATTATGTATTTCACTTAAGCTGTTTAGAATAAGATTGTTTTTACAAAATCCTTAAATAATTGATAAATAAATAATCAAGACATACATCGAAATATAGGAAAGAATAAAGTTTTACTGAATTTCGTATGATAAACTTTCGAATATGTTACATAAATTGCCGAGACAAAAAACACCGCAACTGAATTGGATTAAAAAGAAATAATTTATTTTGTTTAAAAAATTCCTTTGTAAACATTTTAGAATTCAATTAATTATAATTTCTTTCGAATGTACGATTATTCTGTTCATTAATTTTACTCTCAATAGTAAACAAATCTGAGCTGCCCTTTCTACAATATACAAGACTCCATACTAATTAGCTGACTAAAATAATTACTCTCTAAATTAGTAAAATTAAATAGAATTATCCTTAAGTAAATTGATACATTAGTAATATTGATTATTTTAATGATATTTCAATTTCTTGATATTATTTCTGTTGTTTTTTTGTTGTTGTTGTTGTTATTTGTCAAATTAGGCTGTAATCTAACAAATTCAACGGAGGACCTGGGTACGACGATTTCGGAGAAAATGAAAATTAATCGGGACTAGACGTGTCAGTGAATCAACGAATTTAAAGTCTTTTTTAGAACATTCGAAATGGCTTTAAAATAAATTTAATAAAATCGTTACGAATTGATTTTTATATTGATTAATAGTCAGGATCATGTTCTGATGAACGAACGTCTGTGCTCAGTTTTGTTAAGAAAAGCCTTCAGTGATTTTTTATGTTTTCCTCCATTTCGCCTTATTTTTGTTGGGATTTCTTCGACTTTTTCGTTTTCTTTTCTAGAGGAAATAAAAATATTTTCATAGATACTCTTATATCTGAAATAAAGATTTCTCTGCATTTCCTATTCAATTGGTCTGTAGAAAAAGGTGGCTGGTATACGTATATAATTTGACCTCAAAAAAAGAACCTCTTCAAATTTGAATTGGTTTTTCTAATAATTTTTTTAACCAAAATGGTAGCTCTGCTCCCTCTTAATACTCTTTTTTATTCAAAAAGAAACTTTTCCAAATAATAAATTATCTTCACATATGAGCATATCCACATATCCGAATCTATGACAGAAAGGATGATTCATGGAATACTAATAAATGAATTTCTGCTGAGTTTGTAAAGGTTGTGGTCAAATGATTTATTCCAAAAGGACGCATTTTTGATTGATTATCGGTGAGAGGATATGAACTTATTTTATCAAAATCGTTTTTTTTTTATATAAAATTGGTATAACGTGAAAAAATAAAATTTTCTGATAGAAATTTTTAAGATTCTTTTTAAAAGGATACAATTTTTTTACGGAATTATTCTTTTTTGGAGATACAAAGACCTTGTTTTAGTAAATTGAAATCTAAAAGTATAAAAAAGTCTTTTTAGAATTAGTCTAATTACATACGCCAAACACATATTGGCGCTTTAGTAGTAGAGATATTCTAGTAGCTTTTTTTTGTGAAAATTAGTTAAGTAGTTTCTGATAAATTAGTAAACATAACCTTTTAATTATGTTATTTCCGATTAGATACGAAATTTGTTTTTCTGCAATACAAGACTTAAATGACAACGAACTCCTTAAAAATAATTCTTTTAAAATATTGAAGAAGATGAGATTTTAAAATAAAAAAGTCAATATATCAAAGGATGTCGCATACATTGCAGAAAAGTAATGAGACTGATTTTTTCACCAGCAATTTTATGTTAATTTTTCTGGAAAGCTTTAATTTTATCGACTGCGCTAAGATAATGTCTTTTCAAGTACTTTTTCTCTTTAGGGACAAAAACAGTCAAGTGGACCTTGATTAGGTGGATAGGGGAGCAGTAAAACTATAGAAATTTTTTTTCCGACCAATATTCGTTGATGGAATCAAGTAACTGTTATGGCCTATCGTACGCAAAAAATATTTATTTTAACCTTTCAAGTAAATTATTTTAATTTCAATATTAATCGACGTTTTGACCTCACAAAAGCCTTCATTAGATATAAATATTCATCTGTTCTCAATGTTGAAGACATTCTTGGGCGAAATAGTGTCTTTCACTGGTTGTCGGCCCTCCAAAAATGATCTCGGTCCTCCTACAAAAAAAAAAATTTGTGCTGTTAATAGAGAATGTTTGCCAAAGACTCCTTGCAATATTTGGAAGTCAACTTTGCAGTATCAACAAGCTTAATGAACGGTACATCAATTTGATGGTACATCATTGATCCAAATTTCGCTCTATACAGTAGCTTATTAGGCCCACTGTATTGCCAAATTGCTGTAACTGATACTGGTCTCATGTTAAGAAAGGCTTTTTTTAGTCATATTTCCTATTTTAAATTGAATTAAATTAGTAAATATTTTACCTCAACTTTTCGCCGTCTTAAAATAAAAAATGAAAAAAAAGACAAGAAAAAAGTTGAATTCATAGAACGTTAAATAAAGTAATTCTAAAAATATAATGGGCCAAAAAGAATAAAGTACCCAAGAACAAAAAATAGTGGGCCAAGATGGCTACCCTGCGGAACACTAATAAGTGATTCAAAATCTTTTGAAAAATACGTGCGAGAAGACACTTTAAAGGTTATATTATAGTTGTTAATTATTTGATGCAACAATGTCAAGAATATAAAGTAATGGGCCAAGATGTCTACCCTGCGGAACACCAGTAAATGCTTCAAAATCTCTTCATAAACAAGTGCAAGAAAACATTTTATAGGTTCTATCAGATAGGTACGATCTAAATCAATCACGAAGAATTGGATTCCCATTTTCTTTAGTTGAAATAAAATAATCGAGTGAGGAATTTTCTCAAATGCTTGATAATTTTGCAGTAGGTCTGTAGTTGATAACCTAAATTTTAGAACCTTTTTTAATAAAACGGGTATTATGAAGGACTGTTTCTAAACTTTAGGAAATTTACCACTCTGGATTGATTTTTAAAAAATAATTTCCAGAGGAGAAAGTAAAGCGATGGAGTATAATTTAATAAAAATAGGAGCCACACTATCAGAACCATAGTATATATATCAAATTTGAGATTATTAACACTATTCAGAATAATATCTTGAGTTATTAGAAACATTACCAGGTGTATAACTTTAAATCCGCTGTTTGGTCATAGATGGCGTGAGTGAGTGTATTAAGCTACTATGAGCACGCCATACTTTTTTTTATGAGTTTGACATCTGTCAACATTAATCAGTGCACATTGTCTGCAATTTCGTACAACAACATACATTTTTCTTTTGCTAATCATGTCTAGTTTTGTGCTCTGCTTTTTCGCTTCAATTTGAAGAAATCCGCTGCCGAATCACATCGAATGCCTATGGTGACAATGCTTAATCGGAAACAACGTGCGAGATTGGTTTCGTCGGTTCAAAGACGGCATTTTTGACTTGTGGGATAAGAAGCGTGAAAATCGGCTTAGGAATGTTGAGGTCCATCAATTGCAGGCTCTTTTGGACGAAGACAATACTCAATCGCAAAAAATGCTCGCGGAGCAATTGGGTGTCACTCAACCAGCCATTTCCATGTGTCTGCGTGCCATGGGGAAGATTGAAAAGATTGGAAAATGGGTACCGCATGAATTGAACGATAGGCAGATGGAGCGACGCCAAAACACATGCAAAATCTTGCTCGCCAGACAAGAAAGAAAGTCGTTCCTGCATCGGATTGTGACAGGCGAAGAAAAATGGATATATTTCGAAAATCCTAAGCGCAAGAAATCGTGGGTTGATCCCGTCCTACCATCAATATCTTCGCCAAGACCAAATCGCTTCGGACGGAAGACGATGCTGTGCGTTTGGTGGGATTATCAGGGTATCGTCTACTATGAGATGTTGAAATCTGGTGAAACTGTCCATACCCACCGCTACCATCAACAACTGATCAAATTGCACCATGCTCTGCGTGAGAAAAGGACGGATTATCAACAAACCCCGCTTATTAACCAGACCTGGCCCCTTCCGACTACCACCTGTTTTCGTCGATGGACCACGCGCTCGCTGAGCAGCACTTCGATTCTTACGAAGACGTCCGAAAATAGGCTTGATTAGTGGTTTGCCTAGAAAAAGAAGGAATTTTTTTGACGTGATATCCACAAATTGCCCGAAAAATGGGAAAGTGTGTAGCTAGTGAGGGCAAGTTCTTTGAATAAATTTGTTTTTGCTTTCTATGAAAAAACATTTGTTTTTTTTGACTAAAAAATAGCGAATTTGAGCTTATAGACCTGGTTAATTCTAAAGAAATCGATAGATCGGAAAGATGCATAAAGTCATTTACATTTAATAACTTTTTAAAATAAGATACGAAAAAATCATATTCGAAGATTATTAAGATAATCGTTATACTTACAAGAGGACAGGGTCTTAAAATCATTAAAACAGGTTGTGAAACCGGAATAGGAAGAAAAGTTCTGAAGAAGCAAATAGGCCTTCCATAATCAAATTTTCTTATTGCTAAGGTGATGTAGTTGCTTATTTAACGAGTGCACATAAACATTAAATATATTAAATATTTCTATAAGTTTACTTAAAAGAACAGAAAAAATTTGCCTTTGTAAATGTCCAATTTATATCCGAAAAGAATCGTCAATTCCAGAGACAAGATAACTATAACAACTCAAGAGCGGATAATGGCCATCAATAGTAGGCAAATTGTGCGCAGCTGAATCGACCAAAGTACTATCCGGCTCTGAAAAAAAGATAAGATCCAACTATCTACCCATAGTATTGCCGATGTTACAGATTTGGTGCAAGCCCATAAGAGTAAGTACATCGAGAAACTGAGATTCCCCAACAGTAAGAGAATTCATAGGAAGGCAGTATTCGTCATCCGAATTCATTACCAATCGGATATTGGGTAAGTTAAAATCTTCTAAAAGAATGATTCCATCTTAAGGATTCGTCAAGTTATTACATATGTAATCTAAGCTTAATGTAGTAAGATCAAATAAACTACTACTCTCATTATTACTTAAACCGGTAAAGTTAGATGGAATATAAACACACATCAGATAAAGCTTACACCTCTCAAAAGAAATTCTGACTACTAAGAGCTCAATCACTAAGAGCCCAATCGGAAAAAGACAGAATTTGAACTAAACTGCAATCTATGTTAAGTGCGATTTACATGCAATAGGCACTTTTCCGCCACGTGTATTAGATACTGAGTATCTATTCTTACGAAAAATATGATATGATTTTTATCAAGTAATTCCGAATTATTAAATTTTCAGTCAAAGTTACAACGCTATAGCATGAAGAGAGACTGATGCTTGAAATAGATTGGTGCTTCTCATCCTCAATCTCCTTACATTCTGATAGTAAAAAAATAGTTATTATTAATTTTTTTTTTCAATGGGAAATATATATAAAAAAATATATATATATATATTGCATATATTAGCAATGATGATGACAATCATTGTTAATAGAACTGAATTGTCGTCATATAAAAATGTTGAGGAAAATTGCCATTTAAAAACAAAATCAATTATCCTTTTTCCGGTGGAAACAATAACGTCACCGGTTGTAATTACGACTAGCAGAAAAACGAGAAGTGGCCGATGATGAAGCAAAAGCTTTCCAACCATTTCAATAGTGGATAATCACGAATCGATTCAAGGACACCACACGACATAATACAAGAAAGAGTAGTTCTTCGGTAAAAACTATTCTTAGACTATATTCTTTCTATTCTCGAGCTGACGACAGCCAGCCACTACAGCGAAAAATACAAACGATTCCGGAGTTCTTAGTTCAATTCATGTGTCATCAGCAGTATTGGAGTGATGCTCTTAATTCAGGAAAATACTCGTCCTTTTTAGAAGAGAACCAAAAAAAGAAAAAACAAATTCTTTTCTATCTTCCTTTTTTATTATTATTATTTTTCTACCAAAGAGACGAAAGCTGGAAAAAGTAGAAAAATGGCCAGCAACTTTGTGAAATTTTGTACAGTTATCAATTACGATGTTCGAAACCCATTACGAGCAGTACTGAAATCAACTAACAATCTTGACGTATTGTTAAAAGTCTTCGAATTTTCTTCTATTGTATTCCGACTTGAGAAAATGTGAAAATTGACAGATATTATCTAAAAATTTATTTTAAAAATTATTTCCTCACTAAATTGTGCAATTTTCACTTTTGATTCAGTCAATTTGATTGTCACATGAAACTATCTACCCAACAGAAGGGGAAGTAGGGGGGCGTACATGTTACCAAGTATCTGAAACGATAATAGAACTAAATAATAAAAATGGCTTGATATGATTTTTGTCTACAGTCGAATTTTATCACAATTTTTACACATATTGTTCAGAATATTTATTCTCTTTCGCTTTGATTATAAGCTATTTTCATCTATTTTCAGTAAGGACATGGGAGAGTCCTTACAACAAATTTTAACTTTTATTAAAAATATTTTAATAGAAATAGAAGAGCGGTAAGAAATTAAGTACAATATATTTTCATCAAGAAGCAATATTTATCTTCGTGGTAATTTTATATCTAAAAAAGGCTAAGCAGACTCAGACTACTACTAGAGAAACCTTTCAGTTTTAATTAACCAAACCATTAAATTTTTTTATTTCCCTATTTTCTAAAGTCAAACTATAATTAATTGAATTAGAATCTTAAACTTAAATTTCAAATTCCCATTAATTCTCCTTCCTCCTATATACCTATCAGCCTTTTACCAATTCTTGGTAAGCTATTTGAAAAACTTTTATTAAATCGACTCTACTCAGTCTTAGTTAATGAAAAAAATTATTCCTGATCATCAATTTGGCTTCTGATCTGAACACTCCACTATCCAGTAATGTTATCGCATTGTTGATCATATTGCATCCTCTCTGGAGAGGAAAGAGTATTGCACAGGAGTATTTTTAGATATCTCCTAAGCTTTCGATCGTGTGTGGCATCCTGGACTCCTCTGGAAACTCAAGACCTTATCATAAATTCATATCTCTCCCAACGGCATTTCCAAGAAGCAATTAACTCAGAATCCTCAGGAATATATCCTATTCTAGCCGGAGTCTTACAAGGGAGTATTCTTGGTCCCATCTTATATAATATTTATACCCATGATATCCCATCTGATCCTAATACTATCATTGTTACTTATAGCAATGATAGTATTAGGATCAGATAGAATATCATGGGTATGAATAAAGGGAACATTTAGATCACGATGATATAATACATCGTGATCTAAATGTTCCCTTTGTTCAGGACCTGTGCATTTCCCACTATCAAAAATTTCACTGCCGTTTATCCTATCATAATAATCCCCACTTGTGAGAGACTGTCCTTCCCGGAAACACTCATCGGAGACTGTCTCTTAAGCGTAGCGATTTTCTAGAGGAAACTAACTTCCATTTGTTGGAGAAACGCCGATGGGTGTTTACTCCCACTTCATGATGCGCAAGATTGTAAATTTACAGGTTATGTAAATCTGCTTGTTACAATAAAATTGTATTTGCAGATAAAATAAAAAAAATTAAATTGGAAAGATTATTTCTGCTAAGCTTGATAAAACATGGCAAATCGGAACCTTGTAAAAGAGCTGCCGGTTTTGACCTTGATTATAGCCCATAAGCTTTTAAAAGAAGGGTTTCCAAAAATGAAAATAATTTTTCTGTCACAATCTTTTCTTTTTATATGGTATTCCCCCACACTTTTGAAACTCGAAAATCTCTTCCGGAAACTTAAAACCGAAATTCACACAAACTATTGAGCAGTTTATTAAATGTAAAAGAAAATCTAGCAGAAAGGACAGAATAGTTGTTCCTGGCCTCTATTTTGAAACTGGTGAATAGAATTTAATGAAATTCGATATCTGATAAGTTTACAGCTTCCGATTATATCTCTTGTAGTAAATTGAATTTTAAATGGTGGCAATCAAGCCAATTCGATACTTCAGCAAAGACTATTACGAATTTTATAATCACAATTTTGAGCACGTCGACTAATTTAAATATCTTTAATTTGATATAATTTATTATTGGCAATTGGTCTTTTTTAATGGTAGTCGTATCACAATTTCGCAGATTTTATTTTTCGATGAGAAATTTAATTTGGCATCGAACTTACACTATCTGTGGAATAGATTCTGTTGAATTTTTCGGACGGTTTTTGGTTTTTTCGACTGCATGCAGTTTCCAGATTCCGTCCGATTTGTGTTCCTACAATACATAAGTGGATAGGAAGAGGAGTGGGGGTGGCATTCGGCATTCGGATTTTGGCTGCAGTAGTTTGGTTTCTTCACGAGGAGGAATTCGGTGTTATGAATGATCGTAAATGATGATACTGTATTTTTGCTTGATTTTTAATTTTTATATTTAAAAGAATTACTACAAACCCTTATATAGGGTGGACCATTTAGAAGTTCCATTTTAAAAAGTAAATAAAAAAAAAATAGTGTATGTTTTTTCAAATTTCCGGTTTTATTAAAAAGACTGAACCTTGAAATTTAATAATGAAATACAACATCATTTGAATGACTGCCACGGCTGGCGTTTTAGTACCCCATTCGCTCGACCCAATTTTTCAGTACATTTTCGATTGTTTGGGCCTGTATCTCTTCAATAGCAAGTTTGATTTCGTATTTCAAGGCCTCAATTATCTCTAGATGGCTTGCGGAACATTTATCCTTAACAGCTCCCCACAGAAAATAATCCAACGAGTTCAAATCACAGCTCCGACTTGGCCAATTGACATCAGAATTTCGGCTGATTATTCGGTTTTCCAAAGCAGTGCCCAAAAGTTGGATTGTTACGTTGGCTGTGTGGCAAGTGGCCCCGTCCTGTTGAAACCAAATGTCGTTCATGCCATTATCTACAACTTTTTCGAAACAAAAATTCACTGAGCATGCCCCGATAGCGCTCACCATTGACCGTAACGGAGGCTCCTTCATCGTTTTTGAAGAAAAACGGGCCAATGATACCTCTAGTCCAAAATCCGCACTAAACCGTAACTCGTTGTGGATGCATCGACTTTTCCATGGTGACGTATGGATTTTCTGAGCCCCAGATTCGACAATTGCTTTTGTTGACATACCCACCGAAGTGGAAATGGGCCTCACCCGAAAAGATGATTTTTCGGTAAAAATGCTTATCTTCGGCCAATTGATCTTGAGCCCATTGGGCAAACCGAAAACGCATGGGATGGTCATGCGGCTTTAGTTGTTGGACTAATTGAACTTTGTAAGCTTTCATACCGAGGTCTTTGTGCAAAATTCTCAACAGAGAAGTGCGAGAAATGTTCAATTCTTGAGAACGGTGACGAGTTGATGTTGATGGATGATCACTGACATTTTCAGCAACGGCGGCAATATTCTCGGTCGTACGCACTGTCTTAGAGCGGGAACGAGTTGCTTTGGCAACCAACAAACCAGTTTCACGAACTCGCTTCACGAATTTGCCCACAAATTCACGTGATGGCATTCGATCTTTACTCATTTTTTTTTTTAATTTCTCACAGTTTGGGTTGAAAATTTCCCATTTTTCTTCAAGCGTATTGATTACCATTTCATAAAATTCTGACTTTCAACTAACAATCTGTCAATTCGTGTTGACATTTAACACTCTAGTACTTCAAAAAATAGTAGTTCAAAATGAAACCGCTTGATGTACCACCCTATATGAAAGGTATTGGACAGGTCCAATATCAGTGATCGGACCAGTCCACCCTTTTTTTTGGGTTATTCCGTCTAGTTTTTTTTATAGATACACAATTTTTTTAAATATATTTTCTTATTATTCAATTTAAATTTTTGCCATTCCCAATTTTTATACCTTCCCCTCCCCTCCGTAAAATCAGTTTTATAATCCACCCATTGGTATTATTTTTTTAATTAGATATTTTATTTTTTATTTTTCAGTGCATCTTCACTTTTTTTCCCCTTTTAAAGAAGAATTTAACACTTCTGGTATGATAAAACAATAAAATAATAATTTTTTTCTTTAAAAAAAATTGTTTTTGTTTGTTTTCGAATTTTTCTGCTATTTTTGAAATTTTAATTTGATCAAAAATTAGTATACAATTTTTCAACAGGTGACAATCTACTAAGGAATTATTGTTCATTCATGTCCATGAAGGATGTTGCCACGTTAGTGTACTCTATGAATAGAGGATGAAGAAGATTATGTCTTTTATGGAGTGATGGCATAATCCAGGATTAAAGTTTCATCAAACACAAGCCGCCATGTGATGGATCAGCTAATAAGAGTTTTAAAAAATGAACGGACAACTTTTAATTTTGTATGCGACAAGTTTTGTGATTAGAAAAATACGAGATTGAATACGGCTTAGGACATACTGAGTAGGCTTTAGTTTCTAGAAATAATAAAATTAAAAAAATCGTATATTTCTGATAAAATCAATAAAAATCTACTATTTTAAATTTTTTGCTTTAAAGTTAGAATTTGTAATTTTGGGCTAAATTATGGCTTGTGGGTAGCTTTATTCCCATTTATTTTAATACCTAAGAATTCCAAAAAAAATTCTACAATAATATTTTTTATATTTATGAGAAAAAGAATTTATATAATTTACTAATAACGTTAATCTTTAATTTTAAATGTTGGAAACCTACTTTAATGATTTGAAATGAGTGTTAATAGCTAGAACAAGTGAAAATTGGCTTCTTACCAAAAGGATTATTATAATACAATAGGAAGAAATACATTAACTATAACAGGATTGTTCGTTTAAATCACGGCGAAAAAAATGGAGGGCATCAACAATTTTAAGGATGATTCTTTATTGAACAGATTGGATAAGATGGAAATTTTAATGTTTAGTAGAATCTTAAATAAGGTATTAGTAGTGTGCTGTTTATGACTAACTGATCGAAGATGATTTCTCACACAAACTGTAAAACTGACCTTAACAGATATTTGCACGTTTCCGTTTATAATCCTTTTTTAAAAAATTTTTTTTAAAAGAGTTACTGTGGTCTTATAGGATGGAAAATACTTTAATGAGATATTTGTGACGTGCTATAAAAGCAGTATCATCAACCATTACCGTGTGATTATTGGTACAAATTTCGTGCACACTATGGGGCCAATAGTACTACCCTGAGGAACACTTACTCATTCTGATACTTGATAACTCTGAGTAAATACTAGATTTAAATATTAATAAAATGTATAAATAAATTAGAATAATATTGTTAAATTAGCTCCTCTTTCACGCTATCTATGTCCCTTTTCATTCTTTATAGGAAAAACGAATTTTTTATTTGTATTTCTACGAACGTCTTTTGTGCTCTTTTTTTCTCTTCTCATTTTTTAAGTATACGTTAATAAACTTGTTAGACTAAAATAATTTTTACTTTAAAATAACTCTTATTTATGATGAAACATTTTTCTATAGAAGCTGCTGCTCATTTACTAAAATATTAAGTTAAGAAATTCAAAATGAACAAATTTTCATATTGAATTTTTGTTTAATATGAAAAAAGTGCTAGAAAATAAATAAATAATATTGTGAAAGGTATAATAAATTAGTATACAGGCTTTTAGTATTTTTTGTTTATTTTCTTATTTAATGCATATTCAACTTTTTCTGCTTATATTATTTAGTTTTATTTGGTTTTATTGTCTAAAATGGGATCCATATACAGTAAAATTTTGAAATGATGATAATTTTTAATTTGGAAAAGTAGAAAATCACGTATTTTATTGTGCTAAGGAAGAAAAGGACCAAATAAGAAGAGAAAAATTTACATCTATTTGTAGAATCCGTAAATATAGAGAAAATATTCAAAAAACTTTATTCATTTTCAAAAAGGACTTCTTAACTTGATCATGAATCGTTTCTATTTGTGTATTTTTATATCTTTTATTTTTGAAATAGAATAAAACTAAAGTGGAATATGTTATAGAAAGAGAGAATTTTTTTTTTCGATGGAGAAAAACTTTTATTTAAAGAAGAGAGTTCAATAGATATGCATATGTAAGTATAGGTGTTACAGGACGTCTATGCGTACGTTATTTTTATATATTAGCTACTATTTTAGCTCGTGTATCAAGCATATTAGATGAGCCCAATGAGATGAGCCTGAATGCACATCACCTTTATTATGCGACTAAAAGAAATGGTAAAATTGAATTTTCCGTCTCAAAGGACAATGAATTGAAGCAATGGCAGGAAATTCAATTCGAAATGCGAGTAAAATAACAACATTGCCTTTTGTGATTTGCGAATGACTGATAAGAGCCTTTTTGTAATAAGGAAAAATGCAAAAGACTAAAATAAAATATAGATAAAAATGAAATGGAAAATATACTCATACTTAAATAGATTTTTATTTTTTTTGTTGGTCTAAACTTTGAAAGTATTAACAATCGAAGTAGAAGGGATAAATGAAATGAAGAAAAATTGGCTATGAAGGGGTAAGGAATAATGTAATATTTGAAGAAAAAAAATTATAAGAATTTAATTATGTTTTCGAATATTCGATAGCTTTTTTTTGTATTGGTTAATAGATAGTCAAACAGTCCAAGTGGACAAACTGTTTGCACGAACTCAAGTCTCCAGAGGGTCTGCAATCTATTCATCTTTAGAATAATATCTGTCACGAAATATGAAATATACTTTTCAATATAGAAAGACTGAAGAGAAAAGTTACCCTATCAATAGATTGATCCTGACAAATATAGATAAAAAAGCAAACAGAACAAAAACAAACAAAAACGAAAAACAATTTTCCAAGAAAATAAAATCTTACAAACAAAAGGAAAAAATGATAAATGAAAAAAGGATATACTTAAAGAGTTGCCTTCCTGAACGAACGTAGATTTATTGAATAGTAGAAAAACGAAAGGATAAAAATCTTTTTCGTCTTTTAGGTAATATTGTTCTAGCAAGTGTTCCGTTTGATTTAAGATTTTTTGTCCAAACAGATTCGCCCCCGCACAGAGCCCATCAAATAATCCCATCAGATTATCATATATGAGCAGCAGTTAGTTTACGTAATAGAAATCATCATAGACTCGAAATTGACTTCAATTAGGAGGATATATTTACCAATCCATTTTATTGATGACACATTTCCTTTGCCAAATGCTACAGGTATGATTATTTGGATAATTTGTAGTCAATTCAGAGATAATTTTGTAATTGTCTCTCGGAGATAGTTTGGATTTGATAAATAGTTCAATAACAGATAAATTGTTGCTTTAATAATTAGTCAACTCTAGGATAAATTATTCAGAGTTTGTTTTGTTTGATGAATCTTTTGATTTGAAATTATAATAAGCAGACTGAAAGGTTAGTCGGGATAATACAATTCCGAATGAGTTGTTGAGCACCTACCTTTAGAAGATTAAGCGGAAATTAATAGAATTTATCAAGAAATAAAACAGGATCATTTCTGCTTCGAGATAATTTTAACATATTGTAGTTATTTCGGAAATAATCAAACCATAAGTTGATTAAAATGAAAAGGGCAATTTCTATGAGACATTGAAAATGTTATAATGGAAATTATGGCTTTAATGCTCGTCAACTTGTTGCATAACCAAATTTACACTGTGCGAAATTACAAAATATATTACGACATATTTTATTATCAATAGAACAGTAATAAAATTTTACCAAAAATTTATTATTTTTGTAAAATTTTATTACTTTTTTAATGTTTGTATTTGAACTGCCGTTCATAATTGTTTGAATATTTTATTGCGGAGTTTCCGTTTTGTGTATAATTTTTGAACCCAATATATTTATAAAAATATTTATGACGACCATTTTTGTTAATTTAAAAAATCTTGAAAAATTAAATAACTAAGCCTCTTTTACAAAAAAAAAAACTTAACAAAAACATATTTATTTTCATAAATAATTATAAACTGGAAAATATTTCGACTGCAAATTTTTACTCAAAATATTTTAACTGAAAATATTTTTAATGAACATTTTTTTAATGAACATTTTTTTAATGAAAATATTTTTACTGAAAATATTTTTACTGAAAATATTTTTACTGAAAATATTTTTACTGAAAATATTTTTACTGAAAATATTTTTACTGAAAATATTTTTACTGAAAGTATTTTTACTGAAAATATTTTTACTGAAAGTATTTTTACTGAAAATATTTTTACTGAAAATATTTTTACTGAAAATATTTTTACTGAAAATATTTTTACTGAAAATATTTTTACTGAAAATATTTTTACTGAAAATATTTTTACTTAAATTATTTTCCGTGAAGATAATTTTACAGAAAATAGTTTTATTGCAAATATTTTTACTGAAAATCTATTAACTGAAAATATGTTTAATGAAATTATTTTTACTGAAAATATTTCTACTGAAAATATTTTTACTGAAAGTATTTTTGCTGAAAATATTTTTACTGAAAGAATTTTTACTGAAAATATTTTTACTTAAAATATTTTCCGTGAACATAATTTTACAGAAAATTTTTTTATTGCAAATATTTTTACTGAAAATATTTTTACTAACAATATTTTTAATGAAAATATTTTTAGTGAAAGTATTTTTGCTGAAAATATTTTTACTGAAAGTATTTTTGCTGAAAATATTTTTACTGAAATTATTTTTACTTAAAATATTTTCCGTGAACATAATTTTACAGAAAATATTTTTATTGCAAATATTTTTACTGAAAATATTTTTACTAACAATATTTTTAATGAAAATATTTTTACAGAAAATATTTTTACTGAAAATTTTTTAACTGAAAATATTTTTACTGAAAATATTTTTAATGAAAATATTTTTACTAAAAGTATTTTTGCCGAAAATATTTTTACTGAAAATATTTTCCCTGAAGATAATATTACATAGACTATTTTTAAAGCAAATTTTTTTAATGAAACAATTTTACTGAAAATGTATTTATTGAAAATATTTTTATTGAAAATATTTTTAATGAAAATATTATAAGAGTGACTTAAAATTTTTGTACTTGAAAATGTTTGTTCTGAAAATAATTTTAATTATAACATTTCTTATGTACAAAATGTTTAAGATAATCGTATATTTTCATTGTCCTTTTTTTCATCAATTATATAATCAAAAGTTTCTTATCCTACTTTCTTGAGTTAGAGAAATTTAAAAAAAACTGCTTTTATTTTATATTTTTATACAAAATCAATTGGAAATGTTAATTTCTAAAAAATGGAATTGCTTTTGTTTATTAAAAAGCACCTTTTGTAACTAGACATAAAATTAGATTCACAAAAAATAATCTTAAAATTAGAATAATAGGACAAATTTTTAATTTGTACAGCACAAAGTAATTATTGTTCATTGCTAAAATGTGAAATATTGAATATTAATTTTTATTCTGCAATAATTAAATAGGGAACCCACAATTTGTTATTTGAAGCCCTTTTGGAATTCTCAGAAAATTATTATGAATTCTAGGACTTTTATGCCAATTCTTAAAGCACTTCTCTTTAATAAAATTTCTTCATTAATCCAAAATCGACTTTAATCAATTTTTCTGTAGTACGTACTCCTTATAATTCGACGTACTACTAACAGTCCAGAGTCTTGTGATGCATTGAATAATTTTCCAATCACGTTCTCATTTAGCTTTCGAACTGAATTCTACTTTCTTTCTAATAGGAAAGAGTCATAAAAGTACTTTCGAGAAAAAAACGAAAATTTTAACAATTGTTTTAATTTGATTGCGTGTCAGATACCTTAAAAGCTGGCAACTTTGGTTTAGGGTGCGCCTGGTATTGGTTAGTATAAGTGTGAATGCAATAATCGCATAAATTGGAATGAATCAATAATATTACGGTTTGAATGCGATTATAAAATGCATAATCGGTCTTCATCAACATGCTACTATAAAACAATCGCAAAAAAATATTAAATACTTTGTTTCCAATTACAGGTAATAATGTAATTAATCGCTCGTAAAATGAACTCGTAAGTTTTGAAGTGGAAAAATCCAAAAGGAATGCACGTTTATTATATGGTATGTGCATAATATTCGAAGAGCGAAGAACTAATAAAAACTCTTAGTGCAACGGTTATATGACAGTTATTGCACTTATCGCAGAATGGCGTCAGATTGAGATCAGTTGTGTATGTGTCCTTCATCTGGTATTCATAGAGCTGAATTGTTTTATATTGAATCCTTGTCTACAAATAAGTTTAATAGACTATATGGAAAGCTTGCAATATACCAAAGTTATCATTGTTTTCACTCTAAATATACTAACTGCCAACCAAGTACTCGTATCGAAAAATTCCTTCGAGATGTCCAGGCGCATTCCATTTTACAAGCGCATCAACAATCATTGCCTGACGATGCATATTCGATGCGTTCAAGCTCTGCACGTGAATACACTTACTAGTAAGACTCGAGAATTCACAAACATTCTTCGAATTACGTATTTTCTATTCTATATTATGCATTCATAACATTCATCCTCTCTGAATGTGTTTACATAAAGTACTAAAAGTTATATTACTGATTGGGACATGAGCTCTGCTAAAATGTCTAATGAAAAAAATTCCTGAAATAATATTCACATTAGAATATTGAAAAAAGCACTGCTTATCGATTATTTTTCTTAAAATAGTAACCTTAAGTGCATACAATCCAAGCACACTGATCATATACGTAGGCCTATATAGTCTTGAGTTCAAATCGATTTACTGACATAGCCGGTGGTTTGATGGCCCGAGTTGTCATGGCGATTAACAATTAACATTACAGCACAAATATTGTTAAAAATAGTGAAACAAAATTAATGAGACGTCTCATTAATCAACACATTGGCCCTAGTCATAAACAGTATACTTCATAAATCTACAATTCGAATTGAACTCAAGTTAGCCTAAAGCTTAAATTGTACCGTTCGTCTAATAGACGATCTGAACGTCAAATTTTCCTTTTTTCTCGTCTGACAGTGTAATAGATACGCGAACACTTGCGCATTTTGCGCGTGCATGGGATCATGCAGGAACACTGCCAACAAAGTTTGCACATTTCACGATCAACATCTGCAGAAGAATAATTAATTACGATACACGCACAATTTAGGCGAGCAAAATATATTTTTGGTCAAGTGATGGTTTGAGAATTTTTTATTGGTGTGTTCTCTAGGGTGGTCTATGCTGTTCTTATTTTATTTACTTTCAATTATGAATGACATTAAGCTACACAAATTTTTGCTTACTTTTTTAAATTTTCATCAAATAATCTTAACTTGTCTATATCAAATGTGAAAATAACATAATAGTTGTCATATGTAATATATCTACGACAACGCATGATTAAATCATATATAGTTTCGCAAAATTTTTCCTTTTCAATGCTAGCTATGGGGAGCATCCTATACCCACATGATCAGTATAATATACCGGCCAACTTTTTGTAGACTTAAACGATTTAACCGCAAACCATTAGCTAGTTAAAATTGTCTATTAGAATCTAAACTTAAGTATAAGCAAATCAATGTCACTTAACTCGCATTTGGGGCTCACTGAAGATCTTTCTCTCAATATTAGGTATATACAAACTTAGTTAATATTTACAAATAATGGTTATTGAACTCTTAATATGAATTACTCAAACTCAATATTCTTAAAAGCAAAGAATATTGAGGCCTCCAAGTATTTGAAATCTGTCTGGATAAACGAAAATCGATAATAAATGTAAATTTATTTATAAAATACATTGCTCTGCGGGACTATTTGAGCCGACGTCATTGACCTACACGTGAAGCTAAGCGCTTAAAAACAAAGGTACTTGACCTCGGTGTTAAAATATTATTCAATTCGAACTTGGCGCCAAGACAACTAACCTCCGACCAAGGCCACTGACCCATTGCATTAGGCTAGGCCTGATTGAAATGTTTACCCTAATTTGTGCTAATTTTTTTTTGAGGCGTCCACGACCCATGTTTCTATAAACCTTTGATCGCATGAGTGGCTTGCATATATCTTTGTTCGTAAGTAAGAAGGATATTTTTGTAAGTTTTTAGTTACTTAGAATGGAAATGACCTTAACTTCCACAAGAGTGACATGAATTTGATTCGCGTACATAGACGGAGGTGGTTTGAAAAGTTCTTGGCCTAAGCTAGGATTGGCGCTGCTATAGATACAAATTTTTCTTTTGTTAAATTTTTCATATTTATTAAATAAAAACCACTGAATACTGGGAGGTTATAAAATTTTTTGTGAAATACACTTTACCTTCAACGGAAATTCATCAAAATTTTGGTAAGAGTTTGCTTTATGATTTGTAACTGCAAAGAAGTAGTCAGCAGAATTTAAACGTGTTCGTAGAAGTATTTAAGATGATAAAAGTAAAGGATATATAAGAACAGTGACAGCTCATGAAACAATTAAATAATTTTTTTATCTAGTATTAGTCAAGCGATGGGATGTTGTATATAAGCCAACCAAAGGGGCCCATGTTAATCCAATATAATCGCTGACAGGAAGTCTATTGTTAAGCAAATTCAATTCATAATGCCCTTCTATGTAGGGCGTCGTGCGTAGGACAAAAAGTCCAATGCACCTTTAGGTGTGCGAGACTCGAAATCTTGCAGATGTTCCTTCGGGAGCTCAAACGGCTGATTGCACCAAAAACCTCTTATTCTACGGAATATACCCTGACATATGGTGTTGGGCCCGAAGGGGTTATCATGTAAATAATTTAAATAGCTGGGTCGTAGCCTTATATATATTTAGACATTGGAAAAGAGCACACTTTTTCCAACAACCAACATCGATTTTCTTATTCCATTCTGCCATCATGCATATACGGTCTACGACCAATTTGTTCAAAAGAGTGACGGAAATGGACATAATATCAAAAGAAATAAGCACAAAACAGTTATTCCCAATATTGTTTCAGTTATCCAGCAAGCTCAAATTTTAAAGCAGTTTGAATTTAATAAATTTAAAATATAAATGACTGCAAAATCGTATTTCTGCGAAATGATATTCAATATATTTCGGACTCTACCTGCTATAAGCGAATATGCTGAAAGCAAATGTAAATATAAAATAATGTCTTGTTTTATCGAAACATAAAAGAACAAGAATTTATCGAAAAATAAAAATAGTATGCAAATGATAAACACTCATTTTTATTGCCAGGCCGGAAACTTTCCGAACAGCCCGAGGGCTACGAATAGAAATAAATTAATTCCTCTTAATTCCTCAGTCTCTTCTTCTAATCACATTATTTTGGGTATTTTTTTTAAGTACAAACTTATTATAGTATCGAAAATAGGTCAGCTAAAAGGACATGGTCCTAAACTTGATTGTTTTTATGAAATTGAAACTGGAAAAAATTCTGCGCCAATTTTTCTGTCTTTAGATTTTAAGGTTCCCTTATGCTAGTGAAAATACTTTTAGTACTAGAAAATAAATCTAAGTACTTCTCATAAAACATTTACACAAAATAAAAGAAAAAAATTATCTTTCCATGATAATAATGAAATGCGAAAAAATTATTATAGTACTTTGTGGTTTAGTTGGAAGCTTTTAATATTGACGAATAGAATAAAATGGTAATTTGACCAAAAGTTACTATTTTACAAAAAGAAAAAAATTATATTATTGTCAACTCGATCTATATTTTATAAATAAAAACTTTCTTCACAACCACATTAATTAACTGAGACCATATAGAGTTTGAAACTATCGTATTTTTATGTACGCGAAAATAATGGGTTAATTAAGGTAGGACGATCTGAACTTTGTATATGAATTAAAAATAGTTTTTATCAAAACTTGCAAAAATGCACTTTAAACTTTTCATGTTATGCTTTTTTATAGTACCTTTTCAAAATATAATGCATCCTGGAATATTAAGGACTATTTCGATAATAGAAAGTTTGGAAAAATTAATTAATATCGAAAGGGTAGAACTTTAATTACTTATTATTTATGAAATATTCCTTTTAGTAAAAAAAAATATCATGTTTGCTTAAATATATCTCAAAAATGTATCTATTATTTATGAACAAAAGCAAGAGAACCTTATAGTATGATAATAAGTTCTTAAGTATTTTATTCAAGTTATAAATTTATTTTCTTACATAACAGAGCATCCGACTACATATGTACGAGTAGCAGTATTTTTTGATGAATTTTAGTATTTCCCAAAAATAAAGTCCTAGGAAAATAAAGTTTCGCACAGACATTATTAATATATTTTCCTTGCAACATATGTTGACCCTTTTATAGGAAAACTAAGAAGTTTTGATGCATTCCACCTTTTAATGTGTCACAGTGCCATATTTGTTTTCCGTTTATACGAAAGTCTTAAATAAGCTGAGTTATTATGAGTAAAAGTAAAAACTTTTCACTTTAGTTATATCCATGGAAATATATTCGTATTGGATACTACTCATCAAGATGGTCTTAATAATAACATCTGGGACATGGTTCTCGTAACGTCCCTCTGCCAGAAGCGAAAGAGTTTGGAAGTGGTTATTGGTGTTAAAAGTTCGACAACTTTTTATGCTTTTCTAAAGAAATAGGTTCTGAGTAGCCACGTGTTTTAGTGCTCTCCAATTTCAGATGAGCACGTACACATACATGTGCATATCCCAGAACGTGGTAATTCTTAAGTCATGAATCTTTGAAGAAGTAAACTTTGCTTTTGATTGACTAAGTACCACTTACCTATCGGATGGAGGATTTTATTATTCAGATCCTATAGCCGATAATGAAAAGTTTGTAACAATATGAAACGTTGATGCATTTGCTGTTCTTTACTAACCCCAGAAATACTTTCAGAAATTTGGATTTTCTGTTTGTCGTAGAAAGTTTTCCGAAGCACTTACTTTAGGCTGTTTTAGAGATTAAACCGAACTGTGTTCAATTAATTTCCATAAATTTGAAAAATATCTGAAAAAAATAATAGTTGCCTTGTAATATGATTTTCTGTGTCGGATTCCTGACAATATTATAAAGACAAATTATGCTCTGAGCCAAAATACCCACTGAACCACAACATATTATTTGAATAATGAATTTTTCATATGTTCGTAATATGATTTTTCATTTACATGCTTACGGAATGGAAAAGGGACTATTACGGATATTTTACCTTTTTTGCAATTGAATCTGTACTAACTCAAATAGCCGCCGTCCTCTATATCCCATAGGAATTCAAAGAAAATCTTCAATTTTTCAACACGCCAAAGACAGCATGAAAGACGACTGCATTTTCCATTTTCCTTGTGTATCCTCGCATACCATCTGCTAAATCCTACCATACTACATATGTATGTATACGATCCTTTCACCAAAAATATTTTTCACCCAAACTATTTTAGGATAAATTATTTTCTGTAAATTCAAGCCATCGAAATAAATTCTTCTTTACGATGCGACAATACAGGACTCAAGTATTTTTCGGTCCAAATACCAGAGAAATGTCCTTGGAAATTTTACATATACATCAGAAGAAATTTGATTAAACTACTCATTTTTTTCTTTGTAATATTTTAGTTTTATGGCATAAATTTTGATTTTTTCATTTTTTTCCTTTTTGCCGTCTGCAAAAAGGATTTTCGTTTCTTTTCGTTATTGTTTAGTTAAAAATTTACTGTTCTGTATGTCAATTTATGCCGACCAACTATTATGAACATTTTCATTCTGTAGGTTAACAATATCCTTATAAGATTTATCGAATTTATGAAATACTATTTCAACAAAAATATTTCTTCATGTTCATAAATAAAAAAGTTTCTTTTTTATAACTTATATTAAAGCAGATTCAAAATGTTCGTTGAATTTTAAGTTTTCTCCTTTTTGAATTTTTTAAATATTCATTTCTATTAAATCGAATAGAGAACAAATTTAAGGGTTTACTTTTAGTTACATTTTATTATAGTAAATTATTGAACAGATGCCTTGAATATGATGTGCTTTAATATAATAATGAAATATTAAAAGGGTAGATTTTTATTATTAAAAGATTACTTCTAAAAAATCTATACCAAAATGTGATTTTCTTTTCCTGTCTTCTTTTAAGGATATCGATAAAAATATACCAAGAATCACTTAATCAAATTGATGTGTTATATTTTGCAAGTAATTTTTATAAATTTTTGAAAAGGATTTTTGTTAATATTTTTGCTATTGAATATTTATAGATTTTTCTATTTAAATTAGAAAGTTTTGGTATATATTTTGGGAACTGAATATATTATTTCTTAGAATTTTATTTTGATTTTGATTGAATTTCATATAATTTCAGTATTTTATTTGTGTCCGGCTTTAGCTGTAATTGGATGAGGCAAAAATCCTTTTTACTGCCATTCAAGAATATTTTCTATTTAGTGAACAATAATGCTAATATTTTTTTTTTCACTCACAGAAAATTTATGATGAACTCACAATTCCACTTCTGTGAGCCTTTGCCCTAAAAATTTTACCCCATCCATAATTAAAAATCTAATCCATCAAATTCCCAAAAAAACAGCACCTGGCTATGATCTAATAACAACTCCAATCCTCAAACAAATCTCCAAGAAAACTTTTATATTTATCACTTACAAAATTCAATAGTACGAGGGTCGTTCAATAAGTCCTTAAAAACAAATTGGAAAAAAACTGTTTTTTTAAAAAAAAAAAATTTTTTCAACATGATCTCTTTTTAGCTCTATACACTTTTCCAAAATTTTTATCCCGTCCAAAAAATAGTATTTCGGAAGTTCTGCAAAATACTCATCCGTTTGAGCAATGACGTCCTCGTTGGAAGTGAACCGTCGTCCGCCAAGCCATTTCTTCAGAGTGGGGAAAAGAAAATAGTCACTCGGGGCTAAATCTGGTGAATAAGCGGGATGCTGCACCAATTACATTCTCATTTCCACAAGTTTGGCCATGGAAACAGCGCAGGTGTGTTCACGCGCATTGTCCTGATGCAAGAGGATTTTTTTCTTCTTCGGGTGGGGGCGTTTCTCTTTGATTTCCACGCTCAACCGTTGCAATAACGATACGTAATACGCTCCTGTTATTGTTTTTCCTTTTTCCAAGTAGTCGATAAAAATGATGCCCTGCGAATCCCAAAAGACCGTGGCCATCACCTTGCCGGCCGATGGCACAGTTTTTGTCTTCTTCGGAGCCCGTTCACCCTTGAAAATCCACTGTGATGACTGTCTCTTCGTTTCTGGAGTGTAGTAGTGTATTCAGGTTTCGTCCACAGTGACATATCGATGAAGGAATTCGGGAGGATTGCGATGAAAGAGTGCCAACATAGCCTCAGAGTCCACTACACAAACGCGGCACCTATCTTGCCGAAATTTTTTTCACAGACAATTTTTCATGCAAAATTGAAGCGACTGTACCTTGTGATATGCCCGTGGCCTCAACTAATTCGCGCACTTTAATTCGCCGATCGTTCAAAATCAGATCGTGGATTTTGTCGATGATTTCAGGAGTAGACACCTCAACTGGGCGTCCTGAACGATGTTCACCTTTTGTGGATGAACGGCCACGTTTAAATTCATTCACCTAATTGTAAACCGTCGCAAACACAGGTGCAGATGTGCCATGAACTGCACCCAACTCGGCTTTGATTTTTTTCGGGCTTAAGCCTTTCAAATGGAGATGTTTGATGACAGCCCTAAACTCGCTTTTTTCCATTGTTATGCACAAATAAATGTCGTTAACTTTAATCGACGATAGAAATTGACCTACGCTATGGATCGAGCTGAAATTTTGACAGCTTTCCTGTCGATAATGCTACTTACAAAAAAAAATCTTTACCGACACTACGAATGCAATTTCTCGGATTCTCTAAGGACTTATTGAACGACCCTCGTATTTTTCATACTCGTATTTCCCTTACTTTGGAAATTTTCGATTATTAAAATGATACCCAAAGCCAAAAAACTAGGAAATTCCCCATCCTCATATATAGACCTATCGGCTTGTTACCAATCCTTAGGAAAATATTCGAAAAACTCTTCTTAAAACGCATTTACCCTATCCTTGAAGATGCGAATATTATTCACGATCACCAATTCGATTTCCGATCAGAACACTTCACAACCCAACAATGTCATCACGTGGTTGATTACATTGCATCCTTTCTTGAGCGAGAAGAGTACTGTGTAGACGTGTTCCTAGATATATCGTTTGCCTTTTATCGAGTGTAGCACACTGAACTCAAGAGCTTCCTTCCCTCCATATACTTCTTTATTTTAAAATCATATCTCTTCCAACGTCATTTCCAAATAACAGTTAATACTGACCATTCGGAAATATCCTCTATCATAACTGGTGTTCCTCAAGGCAGTATTCTTGGTCCAATCCAATAAAATATTTATACCTTTAATAACCCAAATAATCCCAAAAGTATAACTGCTAACTTTGCCGACGACACCACTATTCTTGCATCCCACTCCAATATCAAAATCGCTTCCAAAAACCTACAATCCCACATCAAAAATCTTCAAGACTTGTTTACAAGGTGGAGAGTAAGGGTGAACATGTTACCTTCACCCTCTGCAAAGATACCCCATCAAAATATACCTTAATGGCGGCATTATTCCAAAAGACAGTTTAGTTCCAAGTACGCTACTTGAGACTAGACCTTGGAACGCTCATACGACATCAAAAAGACGTGAACTTAACAGACTTTAAAACTTGTTAAAACCATGGCTTCTAATTCCTATCGCATCTAATCCCTTATATCTAAAATCCTCCGAAAAATCGTTGATGCCCCATTCTATATTCGTTACAAAGTTATTCACCGTGACCTATTTATTCCTTATAATCTTCTCATCAAAAAAGCTTTCCTTGGTTACCATCCCTACTTATACTCGTCGGCTTTTAAAAAGAAAAATAACTTCGAGTTAATTAATAATATTAAAAATAATATTTTGCGAAATGCGATCAAGTAATGTCATATTAATAAATATGAATAAAGAACGAGGATCATTATAGAAATTATCCGGGGCGCTTAGTAGAATATCAATGATAGCGTTTTAAATTCATTGAAGCAGTTGGTAAAATCCAAAGGTTTTTCTGACGTAAATAAATATTCCAAAGTTTGCTCTTCTTATTTTCAAGGCTACGTATTTCCTTAGTATACCATGGAGGAGTTTGGCAGTCTCCGGGCCTGAGGTAATTCCTTGAGCCCATTTGGCGACCTGGAAGTGAAATTGATCATTTGTTGGTTGGGTAATAGTTGGCCAATGCTTTGCAAGCATCCATTCGTTAGTTGTCCAGCTTGTAAGTCTACAAATTATTAAATGTTAAAAACCAGTTAAAAACTGTTGTGCACGCCGTACCAAAAATTCCTCATGACCTGGAACCCAACGCAATTTACTTAATAACTAAAAAACAACAAATAATAATTGCTTTTATCCAACTGCTGTAGAAAAAGTTTTCTGTCGAAGGACGGCCTTTTTATATCTGTTCAGAGATGTAGGCAATCTGAACTATGCCGTCAAGCATGGTTTTTAGTCAGAATAAGGGAAGTAAATTTGGGAAAAAGTGTGAGAAAATCTTTTAAGATTGGACATAAATAATTAAAGGAAAGATAGATGTCTTTTAGAAAGAGGGGCGGATAATAAGTTTATATGGGGAATTGCGAGATGGACCAGCAACTAGATTTCATAAGTAAAGATTCCATCGGTGTAGGTCAATGTACTCCACTAGTTAACGGCTGCCTCAAAAATTCTGGGATTTAAGATGAGACAATAAAGAATCGTTTCGTCCAAAAATTGCGTTATCAAATATTACATTTAATGCCAACCAGGATGTCAAATTGATTACATAAAATTAGGTCTTTGGGCAAAACGAATTGTGTTGCATAAAGTATTTTTTGTTAACAAAAATATTACTGATTTGAGTATTTTTGATTATTCAGGGTCCATTTTATGTTCCAGGTTGAAGGTTTTTTTTAATAACTTTTATTAAAAATATAATTTTATAATTTATATTTTATTGATTTATTATATGGTCCATAAAATTATGTATAAAATTTAACGTTAGTCAAATACCTACCTCTGGGTATGGCGCAAAGTCGAGCTCTTTCAAGCAATATTTTCTATAATACTCGTATTTTCGCAGACTTCTGGTGTTATTTCAGCAATTTTGTCTAGAATGTTATCCATTAGCATCCAGTTTATGATTGGTTTTGTTAGTGTATACCTTTTCCTTCAAGTACCTCCGGAGGAATCGGAGGATTATAAGGGCCAGTCTATATCACCACTTTTTGACGTTATTCGCCCGGGAAAAAAGGTCTTTCAAAATTTGTATCGTAGCACAAGCTGTGTGTGATCAGGCATCGTTTTGTTGGCACGACATGTTCTGAAAATCTAATTGATCCAATTTGCGCAACAGAAAGTTTTCCAACATGTCCCGATAAAGGTCACCAGCATCCAGCATCCTCAAAGAAATATGGCCCAATGATGCCGCCGGCCAAAATGCCGCACCATACGAGGGTTTTGTGATCTTTGGTGTATCAGTTGAGGATTTTCAGTGCCCCAATAGCATGGTAAGTTGCCTGCAGCTGCTGTGCCAATTAAATTTTATGCGATTTAAAAATGCAAATCTTTTCTGCCGGACATTCAGGAACACTGTGCCTCATTGCATCAATCTTTTCAGTTGTGCGTTGGCCTAGTTTATGCCTATTTTCAAAATTATTCATTACACGCTGAATGGTTGACTTGCTCGACATATGATTGACACCAAAAGAGTCACGTTATTTCCTCCGCGTATTCACAATTGAACAATTATTTATTTAAAGCGTAATAAATTCTTATCGATCACTCTCTACGATCTGTTAAATGGCAATAAACAACTATGATCGAAATTTAATATGGCAGACCAAACAAAATTAACCTGGAGCATAAAAAGCATCCTATATTAAAATGTTCGATTAAATCTCAAACATTTACGAATTGTTGTAAGAAAACTTACTCAAAATCTCACTTATTCTAATTTTAATAAAAGTTGAACAATTTTTTATAATTCAATCTGTGAAATTTATTTACTTTTTAAATTCTAATACAGATACGACTACTTTAATCAACTAGTCCAAATGTAATTTGGTTAATTTAAAATATTGAAATTACTTTAGTTTAATTTCGAAAATTCGTCTGGCAAGGACTCTATTCATTGCTTAATCAAAATGCTACAGAAATACTTAAATACTAAGAATTATGTTTTGTAATTAGTATTTTCTATTTCCCTTCCCAACAAGCATATCCAAAGAGATTATTGCAAGATTACAAAACAAGACTGATAACCATAGAAAATCGGATTTTGTAATTTCATTGAGTGTGCAGTGAATGGAGTTGGGATGAGTGCATCTTTGGCGCAAGTTCTGCATAACAAGAAATCTTTTCAGTTATGCGTCTACAAAAGTTTAATCTCATTATTTAATTTGTTCTGAAGCTTTGGAAGAGCACTCAAAAGAAAACCACTAAATGGACTCAACTATTGTGGAAGTTAACTATTGTCTTTTAATAGAATTAGTCAGGAAAACTTCATTTCAATAATATTTCGAGAGAAGCTTTCAATTTTATTAATTTATCTTGGAACGCACAGTACTGCTACTTCAGTGAATATTGACAGTAGAGCAAACTATGTTATACAACATAAATGGACAAGCATAAACTCTTCAAATCATATTTAATTAAGAAAATTTTTAGAAATAATAAATAGAGTTGCAAATATTTTGAAGCATCCTTTACGGTCGTATTTATCCAAAAGTTTATTTTAAAGAATTCCTATAGGGTTTTCCAAAAAGGGTGATATGATTTCTTTTCAACAAAAAAAAAACACACTAATTGTAAAGGAAATTCAAATGTTTTTTATTTCAAGTGAAGTACAATTAAGTTCTGAATAAAATGTCATTCAAATGGCTTCCACGACTTCCTTTGCAGGAATTCGATGAACCCAATTTTCGAGCACTTTTTCCATTAAGCCGTCCCTGATACTTTTTTTCTTTCTTTTACCTTTATTAACGATTTTCTGATTGACATACTATATAATATCGGTATCGTCAGTATCTGCTTACACATTTTTTTTAGAACCTGCTTCTCTTTAAAGACCATTATGGGTGTTGAATAGTTCTGAAAGTGATTTATTCTATATCACATATTATTTATCAATCTATTAATTCCTCTGGGATACCGAAGTCTCTTATAGAAGTGCAAAAATGGACCCTGGCTTCAAAATCGATGGAAGAAAATGTGCTGAAGCTGCTGTTCGTACTCAAGCAGTTTTACCATCGGCTGCCGCAGAGTGAAAATGTGATCGGTTGTTTTTTTATAAATAATTTTTCAATCAATGTTAGTTTTGGAGTGGGTAAATTAAATGACCTTTTAAAGCAAACAAGATATTTATAAAAAAAATTATATTAAATTTAATGAAAAAATTAGAACTCTTGAGCTTAAGGAGTAGAATTTATGTCTACTCCTTAAGCTCAAGAGTTCTAATGTTGTTGAAAACGGAGAGCCACGCAAAATACAGGCCGAAAAATCCGGGATATTTATCTCCATAATAAAAAAATATCATCGGGGCTTAATAATATGGACAGTCCAAGAGTCTATTGTTGGTGCTTTATAGTAGATAATCAGACGGTGGTTAGCTGAAGGAAGCCTTCTCAGCAAATGGAATACGAGAAAACTAAGACGCAGATTAGCAGTTTTGTAAAATACGTATTGAGTGAGCCAACAAATACAAAAATTTTACAAATCTGTATTGGAAAATGATAATTTCTTATAAATAACTTGCAAAAATAAAGAGTAAATATTTCAGATTTTACTTTTGCGAATGTCTGGTGAAAAATGCCCGGAAATTCACACACATGAATCCCAACAATTTTGATTTATTAATCAAGCGGTGCCTACTAAAGATCCTTATTAATATTTGAAACCAAAATAAAAAATTAATAGAAGCAATAAAACATATTATTATAGTAAGCCGCGCCAAATAGTAGAATTGCTTAAGACAAAAAAAATCCTTGCTTAACACGAAAAGAAGGGGCGCTTATAAAGTATAAATATACGAATTTACAACATATTATTTTTATTTCTTCAGTCACCATATTTTTATCGGAAATTGAACTTATTTTAAGGTAAGATCCTCAAATTTCAAATATTTAACTTGGGTATAATAATTTAGCCAAATTTATCTATATTAAAACCTTCTCTGCAATAGTTAAACATTACCCACTAAAGAGGGAATCCATTAGAAAATTGAAATACCGTAACTTGTTCATTACAACATAAAATACTTCATATCGTGTGATTTTCACAAATTGGTAGTCCATTACCAATTATTCCATTAATCAGGCGAATTATAATCCAGAAGGACTAGAGAAATTTGATTTCGGCCATACAATATTAATGGTATCATTACTCATTAAGCGTATCCTTATGCCGGCGAGAACTCTTAATGAATAGCTACTAGTATAACAATGATAAAAGCCTTCTGCTTATTTGATATATGAACGATGGTATTTGTTTGGTATTAACTATGGCGTAAGATAAATTTTTCCCTAGTCTAGACGGTGTGTTTGGGAGTTTAACTTTTACCCGGTCATATTTACCAGGTGTATAAGGTTAAATCCGCTGTTTTTTATTCAAAGAAAACAAATGTTTTTTCCATAGAAGCCAAAAACAAATTTATTCAAAGTACTTGTACTCGCTAGCTACACATTTTTCCCATCTCTTGGGAATGAAATTTATTCATGAATACCACACCCAAAAAATACCTGCTCTTTCCAGAGAAGGCAACTCCCTCATCAAGCCATTTTCGGACGTCTTCGTAAGAATAGAAGTGCTGCTCAGCGAGCGCGTGGTCCATCGACGAAACCAGGTGGTAGTCGGAAGGGCTGGGATAGCATCTCCGAAAACGGCTGCTACGGAGGAAAACGTTAAAAAAGTCCACGATCTCGTGTTGGCAGACGGTCGATTGAAGGTTCACGGAATAGCTGATACTGAGGTGGTAGTCGGAAGGGGTGGGATAGCATCTCACAGTTGAGTGTCTTCAAGTAGTTTTGGACCATTTTTGACGTGTGCGATGACAAAATCAACTTGTCATGTCTTTGTTGATATTCCGTCCTTTTTTCACCCAGAGCACGGTGCAATTTGATCAATTGTTGGTGGTAGCAGTGGGAATTGACAGTTTCACCAGGTTTCAACATCTCATAGTAGACGATACCCTGCTGATCCCACCAAACGCACAGCATAGTCTTTCGTCCGAGGCGATTTGGTCTTGGGGAAGATGTTAATGGTTGGCCGGGATCAACCCACGGTTTCTTGCATTTAGAATTCTCGAAATATATCCACTTTTCATCGCCTGTCACAATCCGATGCAGGAACGACTTTCTTCTCTGTCTGGCGAACAATATTTCGCACGTGTTTTGGCGTCGCTCCATCAGCCTATCGTTCAATTCATGAGGCACCCATTTTCCGATCTTTAAAATCTTCCCCATGGCTCGCAGGCGCATGGAAATGGCTGTAACAACCAATTGTCCACAAGTTAAAATTGCCGCCTTTGAACCTACGAAATCATTCTCGGCACGTTGTTTCCGATAAAGCACTGTCACCATAGGCCTCCATAAGCATTGAATGCGATTCGGCAACGGATTTCTTAAAATTGAAGCAAAAAAGCAGAGCTTCCCGCATATGCTCTTTTTCTGGCACAAAACTAGACATTATTACCAAAGGAAAAATGAATGTTGTTGTACGAAATTGCTGACAATGTGCACTGATTAATGTTGATAGCTGTCAAACTCATAAAAAAAGCTATGGCGGTCCATGATAGCTTAATATGTTACGTTCACTCACCCCATCTATGACCAAACAGCGGATTTAAGCTTATACATCTGGTATGAGAAATTAATAATAATTCCTGGTACATCAAAGTAAGTTGAATATTCACCATTTAAGAAAAAACACTAAATACGAGAGTCATTCAACAAGTACTTAGCCTCACCGCCCGATGGAACTGCTTTCACAAAATATACCATCGTGCAGTACATTCTTTTAGTAGCCTACTGTCAAAGTTTCAGTCGATTTTCTTTATTAGTTTTGTTTTGAGAGCCTTTGAAAGCGAGCGTGTTGGTCGGTTGCACAAAAATGGAAAAAGAACAATATCGTTCGGTGATTAGATTCTTGTTTTTGGAAGGGAAAACGCGCAGTGAAATCAAAGATCGCTTGGATGCTGTGTATGGTGACTCTTTTCCTTCGATGGCGACCGTCAAGAATTGGTTCAACGAGTTTTTTCGTGGCCGCACGTCGGTTTTTGATGAGCCACGCCCAGGTGCCCCGAAAACGGCTGCTACGGAGAAAAACGTTAAAAAAGTCCACGATCTCGAGTTGGCAGACGGTCGATTGAAGGTTCACGAGATAGCTGAGACTGTGGCCATCGCAGTAGGAACGGTGCATCATATTCTACACGAAGAACTGGGCATGAGAAAGCTGTCGGCGCGATAGGTGCCGCGTTTGCTCACACCGAAAAACAAGCGCAACCGTGAGACCACATCGGCGACGTGTTTGGCGCTGTTTCAGCGCAATCCAGCGGAGTTCTTGCGCCGTTTCGTGACCGTCGACGAAACATGGATTCACTGGTACACACCAGAGACCAAGGAACAGTCGAAACCGTGGACTTCACCCGGCGAACGTGCTCCGAAGAAGGCGAAGACTGTTCGATCGGCCGGAAAGGTGATGGCCACCGTTTTCTGGGATTCACATCGATTACCTCGAGAAGGGTAAAACAATCACGGGGCGCTACTATGCTGACTTATTGGGCCGATTTGACGTCGAATTGAAGAAAAAGCGGCCCCGCTTTACGAAAAAAAAAGTGCTGTTCCACCACGACAACGCGCCGGTTCATACCTCCGCCGTCGCCATGGCCAAATTGGTCGAATTGCGCTACGAATTGCTGCCCCATCCACCGTACTCTGCAGATTTGGCCCCCTGTGACTACTTTTTGTTTCCAAACCTGAAAAAATCACTCGCCGGAAATAGATTTGGGTCGAATGAGGAGGTCATCGTCGCCACGGAGGCCTATTTTGCTTCCCTCGAGAAAATGTATTTTTTGGACGGGTTAAAAAAGTTAGAGCATCGCTGGGCCAAGTGTATCGAGCATGAAGGAGATTACGTGGAAAAATAAATTGCCACCTTTCCAAAATTTTCGTTTTTCTGTCAATTTGTAAAAATATAAATTGTCGATGATAAGGCTAAGTACTTGTTGAATGACCCTCGTATGTATAAAACATAAATGAAAGAAACTTTTCAAAAATATTCATTCAATTTGTAAAAATCTAAATTGTCGATGATAAATTATATGAAATTCAATAATATTTCATATGTTTTTCAATTAATCTTTAATATTAGATGTGAATACGGTTGTGCACAGACACATTCTTCATATTAAATGGCCCACACATAAACTATGTAAAAGCTCATCCGAATTTTTCAGTTACTTTGCTAACGATTTACTATATTAAATGCATGACAAAAAGTAAGAAAATGGAAAAATATACGAAAAGAATTACCCTTAAGCATAAATGATATATTTCTTTGGGGTTTTCTATATTCGTTCGTTTGGTACACTTTTTTAACTGAAATAAATTCCAAGATGACATTTATTGTCGTATGATTTTTCAAGATCACGTACTGCTTTCGAAGAATGTAGCAAATATTTTCTATGAAAACTAATACGTCCCCAAATAAGAATAGTTCACTGTTAGCCAACCAACCCTACTACCTCCACAAGAATCCACCACAATCCACTGGAAATATCTCCACAACTTTAAATAAATGGCTAACTTTCTCATACAAAAAAAAAAATAAAAAAAAAAACCCATTCGATAAATCTTCTTTCAACACTTTATGTGGTTGTCCATGAAAAATTCAATCATTTTTAAAATATTTTCACGTTAGAATTTTTTCCCAACAATAATAAGAGCAAAAAATCTGTGAAAAGATACTCCACAGAAGAAAAAAAAGTATCGAAAAATGTTATTTAAGGAATGATGAACATATCGATTTTCTCCAATCGGAAAACAACTCAAAATTTCTACTTGATACTTTTCTATTAGATCGTAACGTTTAGTAGAATTTGATTATTGCTTTTTCTATCTATCCAAATAGACGAAAAGGATAAATATCTTAGCCGCTTTGTGGGAAGATCCCTTCGAGTCTCTTAAATGTCATATAATTAATTCTTACCCGGATATTATTCTGCCATTAACGGCTGTTGGGTTTATATTATTTTGAAATCGCTTAAGCCTCACAGGATGTGATATTGTCATTGGTCATGATAGAATCTTAACGTGTATTTTTGGGAATTTCTTTGCAGATATCAATTTGGGAAAACTTAATATAACGCTGATCACGTAATTCAAAGAAGATGATGATGGCATTGAAAAAAAAACTCCATATTAAATAGGAAAAATATCAAAAAAGTAAAGAAAACGTAAAAGAGAAAATCGAAATATACACCAATCCCTCAACGAAGGTAGGGGGGGAGGGGGTAGAGAAATGAAATAATACGTGTACGTTTCGTTGATGTTCAAAATTTCTGCTCGTCATATCTGCATGCACCACTCGTAGGTACATACATACAGATGCCACCCTTCTGGTTGGGATCCTTTTTCTCAATCATACCCCAAGGATCCAAAGTGAACTTACAGGCAGGCAAGGGGAAAACTTCCGATTATCCAAGTATCGAAATGGCAAGTGTCTTAATGATTTCGTGTGGATTCCAAGTCCATATTTTACTTAATAATAATTTTGTTATCATTTTCACTTGTACGCAGATGGAACGTGTTTTGAATGAGCCCCTAATTCCGGTTAATTGGAGCAACATGCTGTACTACTCGCATTTGGTAACCCTGATGAGGGCAAGGATATTAGGGCAAGGCACCCATCGAATCTTATTAGATACCTGCAAACTATGCCAAACATTCATTGAACTTGACGGCAACAGCCAATTCTACCTGTGCTACCTGTGCTAATGCACAATTGATTGGACAATAAATTACTTTCGGCAGCATTGTTCGTCGTTTATATGCACCGTCGTTTATGTACACCAGTTTCCCTATGGTGTCTGTGTCTAACAGCTTATAGAATTTATATAGTTTGGCGAGATGACACCGCGAAGTTTTATGACAATAGAATTACAACTAACCCCAAAAACCACGCAGGTTATTACTGCCAAGTTTATCCCCTCGGTGACAAGGTAAGAAATATTATCGAAACGTCTACGAATCGCATTGGCACAATAAAAAGGATGATAGTAAAAAATAATAATTATTCAAGTAAATGACCCAAAGATGATACAAACCATTTCGAACCGCAAATTTAGCCAAGACTCTCTGAATACAAAGAAGAATATCGTACGTGCACCTGTCGTTTTCGTGCAATAATTTCTAAACAACTATAAATACGAGAACAATGTTTGCGTGTACAGGTAACTTATCGTAAATGGAATCTACCTTTAGAGTGAAATGATTCCTCTCTCTCTCTGGCATTTAACAATCGAATTGGGAATAATTTTGAATGCGAATTAAAGTAGGAATAATGCCAGATGTGATAGTCTCACGCAGTCAATGATTGTTGAAATTCCTTAATTTCTACCGCGATTAGACTCGAATCCCTAAATTTCATTTTATCAGACCAATTTTAATGAGAATCAACGCAATTTATACGGTTTGGTATTATTATCCATATTCATTTGTTTTGGAAAATTATACCAGAAAATTTTCATAACAAAAATATAAAAAAAACCCCCAAAAACAAAAATTATTGAGAATATTTGTTGATGGAGGAAAAAAAAAATTAAAAATCCTTTTACGCACTTGAAACTCCTTAAAACAATAATCTTCAAATGCCAGTATTTATTCTTATTTTCTTTATCTATGTATGTGTTTGTATACTCAATTTAAATTCTTATATAACAAAATAATAAGACTGGAGCCAACTAAGCCAAATACTAAAAAAAAGGAAAAAATGATAAACGTAAGAATATATGAACGAAATTTTCCCTTTCGAAGAAAATCAAAAATTTGTCGTCGTATATTCCGAATTTATAAAAAAAAAAATATACATTTCCAACCCCTTACTTGGTAAAAATATCAATATTTCGATAGTAAAGTTGCCAACTTCCCAATCACCATCCCTGTCGGTCATCGTTCCATGAATCGCTCCGATTCTGTGTATCGAAGTGTGACCAATAAGCCCCCGTCATAAAGATTATATTAAAACGGATTGTTTTGATATCAGTTTCTCCTTGGTCAGTTGCTCAAGTACTAAAAGACATTCTTTCAACATTGCAAACATCCGGAAAAATCATGGAAAATTCATAAATTAATTTTGATCCAATTTTTTTTTGTGTCTTTTCCGAAAAATTCACTCAAACGAGAGAACACCAAAATTCATTGAATTTTTTTGAAGCAATTTCACTTTTAAGTTTTATCATATTTTTCTTTATTGATCCTTTTGAACGTGTAGGGATATTTCTACTATATTTATTATTATTTCAAATCAAAAATGACATATATAGTAAGTCCTCGACTTACCCGATTTCGACTTAGTGTTTTCTTTTTAAATTGCTCTGCGGCACTTTGTTCGACGATAAGAACACTTATACTCAATAAAGCTCGAATTGTGGATCGTGTAAAAAAATCAGTACCAATCCAATCTACGATAATTACCAAGAATAGAGGAATATTAATAAAAGAAATGGGAAAACTTATTGACCATATGGATAGAAGACATTCAGCAACAACACTTATTAATAAGTCCTTTGCTAATGCAAGAGAAAGCCTTGAGACCTTCTATATTGTGTTTTTGATATTGTGTTTTTGTTGTGCATTACGAAAAAGGAAAAAACATCAAATATTGTGCTAAGCTTGGTGAATTTGCGTATTTGACTTAGAGAAGCACAGATTTTACGAGAAGCACAGATTTTTCTATGGAATAAAATATTTCTGACGGGCCGAGAAGCGGTAAAAGACGCCCCTCAATCACAAAAACATCCACCATCGAAAATTCATTAAAATATTTTGCAGCAGTTCACGGATGCGTACATTTCAGGGAAGGAAAGAGCTTCACGGTGGAGTACGTGATAAGCATTAGGCTTGCCAAGGGCACGCACTGGATGTATGGGGTCCGGTGTATTGATTGTGCATGCGCAAAGGTGCACGAAATGATATTCAGAGTTACTCTGGCAGGAGGTATCCCCTGCTCTTTGAATGCGATGAGATTGAATGTTCTGTGTGGAGCACGAAAGTGAGAAAAGCCCCAGGATTAGATGGCGTGACTGGGTAAAATGATGAGGAGTGTTTGGCGGACTAGTCCCGCATATATAAGCAGCCTATACGGTGATTGTATGGAGGGTGGTGTATTTCCGAGTGAAATTAGGAGACGTGGTTATCCTGCCCAAGTCTCCGGGTGGGATACGGACTGACCGGTCCTCCTATAGGCCAATGTGCTTAATGCCAGCATTCGGCATGGTCCTCGAGCGGATGATGGTATACCGGCTGAATGTGAATTTGGCAGACTTCGATATATCCGGCTCTCAGTATGGATTTATACTATGAGGAAGTTACTTTAATGAAAGGTATGCGGCCGTATGTGGTAAAACAGGGAGGGTTGTTTGGCAGATGGTATCAGAAGGGATCTGTGGCTGGCCCCGCCATCTGGAATATGATGATGACCGGTCTCTTGGTGCAGTTGGTGGAGATCGGTTGCGGTGTAATCGCATATGCGGATGATCTTCTGCTTGAGATTGACGGGGAGAGTGGGCAGGCAGTAGAGGTAGCGCGAAGCCGCTACTTGCAATTGGTGTGTAAATGAGGCAATAGAATGGGAGTGAATGGGAGTGAATGTCTCAGAAAGGAAGACTGTGTGTATGTTGTTGAGGGGTTTTTTGGCACCCAGTAGGCTTCCAAATATTCGTTTAGTTGCGGTCGGGGTCAGATACGTGCGGGTGGTGTGTTACCTTGGAGTAAAGGTTGGAAAGAGGCTGAAGTTTCGGGCTCACTTGCAACATCTAGGGGGTGCGTGGCCGATTTGATTGGCATGCTGGTGCAAGTATTCCGCAAGGAATGTGGACTTCGATCCAGATCGGTGAGAGTCCTGTACAAGGATGCGGTTGTTCCGTGCGCTATGTATGCATCGTGTGTATGGGGTGACATTATGCGTTACCAGTATGCAAGGGTAGGCATTATTTCTATGCAGCATCTGGCTTTGTATGCATGGCTGGATGTATATAGAACCGTGTCAACCGATGCTATGCATGTTCTCATGGGAGAAATTTCATGGAACCTAGAGGTGCTGCGTGGAAGGATGCACTACCGTCTACGGTGGGGCATTCCGCTTGCTGGTAGTCCGGTTACGAATAAATAGGGTCAGGATCTTAGTGGTCCTGAATAGATTGTTGGAAATATGGCAACGTCGATGGAAAAAGAGTGTAAATGGCAGATGGCCGCACATGCTTATTTCGGAGTATTTACTCACGGGACATGAAAGTATGAATGGGTTCCTGTACGGTTATCTACTGGCTGCGGAGGCTAGATGCCCTTGAGTGTGGCCCTTACGGGGATTTGTGATGATCTAGGTGCATATGAAATTGTAGTGAATGGTTAAAGTGTAGATATGAGTGGTGTGTTAGGTAGGAGAGGATGGTATGAATGTTTCAATAGGTTTGCTGTGGTACTTTTTGCGAGGAGAGCGAGGATGGTGCATGAATGGGTGTGCAAATGGCGCGCAAGGTTGCTACGACCGGTGAAAGACCAAGGTCGATTCCGGTGGAGTACAAACCGAAGTACTCTTTAAACAAAAATTGGTACCACGGGAATCGGAGTGCCCCATGGTGTTAAAATAAACTGTGCTCGACAAGGGTGAGGCGTCTAAGGCGGCAACGTGGTGGCTGTGGTTAATACCCATTTCGCGGTTACGGTCTTCGAATCTCAGCAAGCCATTTGAAATCCTTTGAAAGCCTTGAGAATGATCCAAAAGCAAGGGAATTAGGTGCCATACGAGTTGAAGCCAAGAGACGTCGAACGGCATTTTTTCACGTGCAAACAGCTGCTCCAATGACAAAAAGGAAAGCGTTTTCTGCATTATATTGTAACTGGGGACAAAAAGTTGATCCATTACGATAATTCAAAGCGAAGAAAATTGTGCGAGCGACGGGGCCATGCATCAACATTGACGGCCAAGCTAAAAATCCATGGCTCGAAGCTCATGTTATGTAATTGGTGGGACCAGCTCGGTATGGTATATTATGAGTAATCACAGGAGCTTGCTACCGAATACAACTGATGCGTTTGAGCCGAGCATTGAATCAATAACGGCCTCAATACGAGCAAAGATACGACAAAGCGATTTTGCAGCACGATAACGCTCGGTGACATGTTGCTAAGGTGGTTAAAACCTACCTGAGAACACTGAAACGAGATGTCCTGCCCTACCCGTCGTATTCTCCACATATCACCCTTTTCGAATACTACCTCTTCCGATTGATGACGCTTGCTGAACAGCACTTCCGTATGCTGCCAGAAAAATAAGAGAACGAATATGTTGTAGCGAGCGATGGGCAATACTTTGAAGCATGTATATCTGAGCATTTGTCCACAATAAAGGGTCAAATTTTGAAAAAAAATTGTCGGTTTTCCATTTGTACTCCCAATAATTGCTCTATAAAAAATGTATGATAATTTTATTATATTATAAATAAGGTTGTTTATGTCAAACTTTATATTCAATAAGCATCAATAACCAAATTGTTCTTACAAAATAAATATTCTTAGAAAATATTTGAAACTTGTATTATCCCTACCCACACGAAACTGAAAGTGGCCCACCGTCTCATCGTACAGGATACCAAAAAAAATAACAAACAGAATATCTTTACTAACTATTTTCCGTTGATTAATTACCACCAAATTTAATTAATACAACAAATTACTTCCCCTCCAAAAATACAAATTAACAACAAAATTAAAATAAAATAAATTCAAAGTTGCAACGAGTGGACGGGTGGTGGTTGTCTCTAATAGAAATGCTACGAGAGAGATTTTATTTTACGAATTTTGACTCGGTTTGGAGAGTAAGTAAATTACTTGGAATAAAAGAACTTTCTCTTAATGCTGCTTGCAATATGAAAAGCTGTTTTATTGGCTGCACTGGAAGTTTGTGTTTTTCTGGCTTTGCTTTAGTAATATTTTCGAAAAAGCTCTACTATGCTTAGAAGTTTTTCATATCATTTGAGGAAGTTTTTTACAACAGTGCTACTCAAACTTTGAACATTTTTAGATTATTAAATTGTACTCCACTAATATTATGATTAAAATTCTCTCCGGTTATTTCAAAATGGCGTTTGTAAATTTACAGATTTTTGGTGTCGAAAAAGAAAATTTTATTATTTTATGGTACTTCGTGAAAAAATGGGATAATATTTTACTTGATTGTTCGAAGATACTTTAAATATTAAATAAAAACAAGTTCACGTAATCTATCAAAATTAAAATCGGGAGCAAAATAACGGACCGATGTTAGCATTTAATGGAGAATTCATTTTGAAACTGTCCAAAAGTCTACAGAATTGATAGACTCTCATTATGTTTCAATTATATTCCCGGGAATAGCCTGGGGGACTATGGAAGTCCTTGTGAAAACAGTCCTAAAAAAATACATCTGCAGGAGCGTGTAAGAAAGCGATAGTGATCGATTAATCCCCCCCCCAAGGAAGGTGAATTTTGTTGAGTTAAAGTGCAACACTTCGTTTTTCGATGATTTCCATCTTACTAAAACTAAAAAATAGCCTTCAATCAAATTGTAAATATCAAAAATAAAATAATTTTCTCAAAAAAAATAATGTATAATTTACCACCCCGGCTGAACCCACAGTTACCCATATGCAAATGATTTTGCAAATGCAATTCATTATGATCCTCCAATGAAGGGCGAGGATTATGTGGCTAAAAGTCCAGCAGTGCTTTGGTGGTGCAAAGTAGGCGTTCCTCCGGGAACTCGAACGTATAATCACTCCGAATTCAGAGTAATCTATCTTGAATGTGTATCTCTGCATCAGGGGACTCTTATTGGCCCTTGGTGTAGAAAATGGTGGCGACCAGTTGGGCTGCAGCCTGAAGAGTGGGTATTGGGAATTAAACTTCTTAAATTTCTTTTTCACTCGAAGAAGGGTCCCACGTCTTTTACACTAACGATTCAAAAACGCATGTGGGCTGAGTTTGTACTAGAGAGGATATCAGAAGAAACCTACGTAACGCAAAGATCTACATCACCTCAGACAGCCAAGCTGCATTGAAAGCACTTGTCTCACTTGATGTTCTACCCAAGCGAGAATGGGATATCCTCACGGTCTTAAGCCAACTGGCCAGGTACAACAAAGTGACTTTGTTGTGGGTTCCAGGTCATGAGGATATTGAAAGCTACGAACTACCAGACAAACTTGTCAAAAGGAGAGTCTGTTATGGCTATCCAAAAAGCCACCTGAGGTCCATTACAAAGTCCTAAGAACGCACGGCTAATAGTTCACACTGGATTAATTTTCCGGCCATGAATTACTCCAAAAAAATTCAACGCCATTTCCGAAAAAAAAACGGCGACAGATGTTCTAAGACTACTCACTGGCCATTGTCTGTTAAGATATCTTCTTAATAAGATGCGAAAGGCACATACAATAATCTCTCGGTTTTACTCCGAACAGGATGAGACGTCGGAGCATCTACTCTGCTATTGCAACGCTACTGCCCAACAGAGACTTCGACTTCTTGGTATGAGATTCCCTGATCCGTACGAGATCTCCCGATAGGATTTCCAGGTCTACCGGTATTGAGGGTAACGAACGAACAGACAATTTAGCCGAAAGGGGAGCGGAATCTCCGCTCATTGGACCAGAACCCTTTTGTGGCTATCCAAAGGGCCACTTAAGGTCCATTATGGAGTCATATAAATTTATATTTTATTGGTTTATTATATGGTCTTTAACATTAAATATGGAATATGATGTCATTCAAATGCCCGCTTCTGGCGAGTTGCTTTAATTGATCCAATTCGGGCAGAAGAAAGTTTTCCAACATGTCCCGATAGCGGCCATTAGTAACTGTTACAGCATTGCCTCTAGCATCCTCAAATAAATATGACCCAATGATGCCGCCAACTCAAATGCCGCACCATAGGAGGGTTTAGTGGTCTTTGGTGTATCGGTTGAGGATTTTCAGTGCCGCAATAGTGGCTGTTATGTTTATTGTGCTTCCTAGCTCATAATGAAATTTTGCCAAACGTGGCAACATAATGTTTTAATAATTTAAATAGGTTAAATACTTTATAATAAATTGCTATAGACCACTCGTTATAACTGTCAAATGCCAACAGACAAATGTCATCCAAATCAAAATGGCGGCGAACAAAATCTATCTGGAACATATAAAAGCACCCTGTATTATGTGAGTTAGGGATTTTTACCACAAAAGACCTTATTGATCGAAGTGGTTTTGGGACCATGTGCTTCTGCTACTCCCTTTATATTATTATTCTTATTTTAATCCAACATTATCTCGGGTGGTGGGTGAAAAGCGAAAAATCGTAAAAAACAATTGACCGACTTATGTTAACCATGTGGCGGATATGGCCAATAATAATGAGCTTCGGTACCTCTAAGGACAGAATTCTAGTAGAGTGTACGTACGAAATATTTGTACTGTGACAAGAAGCAGAGGTCATTCTATACCGCCACGACCATGAGACCATTGGGTGACTTCATTTCACATTTTGGAAAATAAAATATTTTTTGTTACTAAACTGCTCCACTATTGGAATCAAGAGAAACAAGAAAATTTCAATTTTATCAAAACTATAAACTTCACAAGTTAAAATAAGATACAAATCCGCATTGGTAGAAAAAGTCAACAAAATTTACTATTATTAATCGTTTTTTTTTTTGAAAATAATTTTCCTTCTTTAATTGAAATTTATAATATTTTCAATATAGTTTCATGATTGCTTTTTATTAACTTAATTTAATTATTATAATTTCAATTAATTATTGACTAATTTTTTACATATTTTTATTTGATTTTCCATTTTATCTACATAAATAATAAAATCACAATTTTTAACATTCACATACATTCAAATATCAGACATAATTTTCCAAATATCATATTTGATACTAATTTCGATTTATACGAATAGGTAACAATCATTATTAATAGTATATTATATCGTTTAATTTTCTAATCGATTATAATATTTACAAACGGAAAATTTATAAACAGTAAATTAGATTCTTAGAATTTAACGTAAAAACACTTAGCTTTTAATAAATATTCTAGTTTGTACCTATTTTCGAAAATACTTTCATGTTCTTGGAACCTTTTATTTTGATACTCAATAGTTTTTAATAGTTTTTTTTTATATTTTTTTTTGTCACAGTAGCTTTTTTTCACATTAACGCACTTATAATAAATTATTAATTTTAGTTGTTTTCAATAACTAAAAAAGTAATTTGTGTAAAAAAAAACTTAACTAAATAAAAAAAATCTCTACAATATGATATGAAGAATAAATTGCTCATTATTTGTATTTATTTTTACATTTAAAACTTAAGTAATTTAAATGAATTAATAAAAAAAAATTAAAAACGTAACAGATAATCATAAAAAACGAATAAAACTTTTACATTAATTGAACTTATTTTTATTTACGGAAATTTCTTTTTAAATCACGTCAAAATTTAAATTGACTTGCAGTTCTCTTCTTAAACTATAATTTTTTTTTATTAATTTCTATTTTTTTTTTATTTATTTCTATTTGATTTGAAGATATATATTTTTTTTAAATTTTCTTATTTTTTAAATATAAAAATTAATATTAAAAACTAACATGAAATTTTTTCTATTTGGAAAAAAAAGAAGAAAAACTGAATTTGTTGTTTAACATCCAGTGTCTGTGGTATCGTAGCTGTTACGAAAATCGCTCAGTGGCGTCGCATTTGCTGTCGACGGCGTTAAAAGGGGAGCACCCTGCAGTGATATCGCTAACGGCAGCGCTGACGGTGCACACAAGCTTGCTGCTCCTCGACCTTCTGTTACTGAACGATATCTTGGCGGACGTCCGGATCTGAATAAAATGATATTAAAAAAATTCTTCAATAATTTAGGTAAAAATTGTTCTAAAAAATTAAAGAAAAAAAAATAATAAAATATATGAACATATGAAATAATGCTAATTAAAAAAATATAGTTTACCTTTCACAATTACATTTCAAAAGACGAATAAACGCTTCGCGAAATGTTCTATTAAAAATCGTATAAATTATTGGATTTATTGTTGATGAAACGTATCCTAGCCAAAGGCAAGTATCGATAACGTTATCGGGAACATGACATTCTGGACAAGCGGCAAATATTATGTTCAGGATGAAGAATGGAGACCAACAAAGTACAAAAGTAAAAAATACCAGACCCAAAACTTTGGTTGCTTTCTGTTCGGTGGCAACAGCGTTTGCTGACAGATTGGATCGCTTATTTTTATTATTTAAAAATCTTATTCAAAATGAAATTGTCAAAAAAAAAACAACATATTTATTAAAAATTAAAAATTCTGAAAGGTGGAAAATATTTTTCGATTATGTGATATATTCTATACCTAAGGTTTAGGTTTAATGTTGGAGCTGCTACGTTATTAATGGAGAATTTCAGTGATTGCAGTTTGCATCTTTTTGATTTTTCATCAGATTCATTTTGGGAATTGAAAGATGTTTGTTGTTGGTGTTGTTGCACCGAACTCCGAGATTGTCTTGACCCTCCATTGCTATATCCTAAATGTGGATGTGATGAGCTAGTTCTCATTGGATAGTTTCTGTAATTACTGTTCGTTTAGATAATATTTTTACTCTCAACCCAAAACTTACTTATCCGAATTGGTTGAAGGATTTCCCTGTGATCTCCAGCAAATACCTTGTTGGGAATGTGACTGAGGCAAACACGAGGTCTTCGCTCGTATAATATTCCTGCGGCTTCTTTTGCCCATTTCACTTTTAGTTGTCCCGGAACCATTGGCGCCATTTCCAGAACCCATAAAACCACTGCTACTATTCCCACTCTCACCAATATTGTCGGACATTTGCTGACTGGACACACCAAACTCTGTATTTTCATGATAATTTTTTGGATAATCGCCCATCATTTTATTAAAACTACTGTTCGTATGCTGGCCGGATTGATGATGACTCGGTTGAGGTTTGATTGCAAATCGTCCTCCTAATCTAAATTGAAAGCAAATAATACCATTTAAAAATTGTATAATTTCATCATCGATGGTATTTGGAAAAAAACAACATTTTGTATTTTAGCTGGTTAATTATCCTTTCTAGCAATATTTGGGTTATTATTATTTTTGAAGATCATCTTGTAGAAATTTATACATACTTGAATATGTCTAGATTTCTAGAAGTTTGTTGAGGTTTATAAAATTGTTTTTAAATTTTTGCATAAAAAATTTTGTAATTTGTTATTCATTTGGAGTTGTTCTACTACCTTCAGTCATAACCTTCCGACGATATTAATTAGAATTACATAAACTATTATAAAAAATTCTTATAGAAAAAAACAATTTAAAATTTTAGAACAAGAGTATTTATTAAGAAATTAATAAAACTTTATGCAAACTTAATTGAAATATATTTTATTGGAATAAAAAATCTTTTTGTGTAAAATTAAGAAATTATCACAAAAATTATTTTGTAAATGGAGAAAATTTGCCCAAAACTCTTTAAATATTTTATATTTACTGATAATTATAGCAAAGACAATTTAATATTTTTATACAAAGACGATTGGTCAATATGAAAAAAATGTCTGAGCATGTGTTTAATCATTTAATGCTGTTGACAGGTTTTTATTTAATGACAATTGAAGGGTTTTGACTTTGATACTCATATAACTCTTCTAGTCATTTATTCTTTGTTTTTTAAATTATTTTTCGTTAATGTCAAAAAAAAAAACAATTTAATAACATGAAATAAATGACAGCTAATGCCATCTGGCGACAATTAAATGGCACCTTGCTTATATTATTAACAGACGACGCCGTTTCGCTAAATCAGGACAATTGCTTATTTTAGAATTTAAAAAAATACTTTTTTTCTTGATATTTTCAATGTTTTAGAAACAAATTTTTTACATAAATTAGATATTTACAACAGCGAAGGTACAAGTCAGCATAGAAAGTGGACTTAAATAAAAACTCTTGCATATTTTAAACCTTTGATTTAACCATGTAACATTATTTTTTTCTTTTTTATTAGAACAAATTTTTTACATAAATATCTAATTTTTACTAGCTGAAATAGAAGCTGTTGTACGGTTTAAGTCAGCATAAAAGAACGTGATAAAACCTTCATTAAAAATGGCTAACATCGCTTAAAGAATAAGAAAAAAATAATTTTTTATGACGAATCAAAAGATTTAACTGGTAAAACCCTAATATAATTGTCAGTATTTTAAAAAAAAATGAGGCTAATAATAAAATTTGTATTGAAATGTAGATTCTTAGCGCCATGACAGTTAACGCCATCTGACGACAAGCAAATGGCACCTCTATTAACAGAACACATGCTTATTTTATAGTTTAAAAAATATTTTTTCTTGATATTCTCAATATTTTATTATTTAAGTTTCATGAAAATAATTTAACAATTTTTTAGCGAAATTATTAAATTGAATTTTTTTTAACAGAAAACAGCATGGTTAGCTGTTGTAAGATATAAGTCAGCGTAGAAAGTGGACCTAAATAAAAACTCTTGGATACCTTAAACCTTGGATTTAACCGCGTAATCTTTTTTTTTATTTGAACATATTTTTACTTGCCGAAATAGAAACTGTTGTACGGTTTAAATCAACATAGAAGCACATATAATATTATCTGTGTTTAAAGCTTGATTAAAAATGGCTTCATTTAGTTTTTGCAAAAAATGATCGCTTAAAGAATAAGATGAAAATAATTTTTATAACGAATAAAAATATTTAACATAAAAACCCTAATTTAATTGGTAGTATTTAAAAAAATATTGAGGTTAATAATAAAATTTGTATTGAAATGTAGATTCTAAGCGCCATGACAGTTAAAGCCATCTGACGATAAGTAAATGGCAGCTCGCTTATGAAATTATTGTACATGCTTATTTTATAGTTTAAAAAATACTTTTTTCTTGATATTATCAATATTTTATTATTTAAGTTTCTTGGAAATACTTTAACAATTTTTAATAAAATTGTTGAATTGAATTTTTGTAAACAGAAAACAGCATGATTAGCTGTTGTAAGGTATAAGTCAGCGTAGAAAATGGACCTAAATAAATACTCTTGGATACCCTAAACCTTCGATTTAACCACGTAACAATATTTTTTATTTTTTATTTCAACAAATTTTTTCCATAATATGTTTACTAGCCGAAATAGAAACTGTTGTACGGTTTAAATCAACATAGAAGCACATATAATATTATCTGTGATTAAAGCTTCATTAAAAATAGCTTCATTTGTTTTTGCAGAAATTATTGCTTAAACGATAAGATACTAGCTAAAAAAAAATAATAACCTTTCCTGATGAATAAAAAAAATTTCCTAAAGACACTCTAATTTGATTGGCAGTACTTTAAAAAATATAAATTGCATTATGAATAGTTAAAAATCGGCTGTGGAAAAGTACCCCTAAAAATTTTATATGAAATTTTGATTTTATGTCTAAATGTCCATCAAAACGGAATTTTAACCAAATCCCAATAAAAAGGATTTATTTCTATTCGTTTGTGTTGGAATCTCTCCGATTTGAATTGATTTTTTTTTGTTGCTGTAGAATTTTTTTTACTAGTTTAAAACATCAATTATGGAAAAAAGTGTTAGTAAATTTTGATTGAGATGTATTGTGAAAAGAGCTTTTTTTTTACCTTCGAAATAATTCACTTTCTGGATGTGCTGCTGCAAATCTCGCCTTTTTACGTAACAATTGAATCGTTAGAGCGTACGTTGTTACCATAATCAACATTGGAATATAGAATGCAACCATCGAACCAAATACGAAAAATGCTCTATTATTAATTACACACAAATTTGGCTGTGGCATAATATTCGAATGATTTGTAATCCCTAAAATTCAAATTAATTAATTGTACATTTTCAGTTCAATCTGTAAAGTATATCATTAAAGTTTTATTGTTAAAATAAATATTATAGATGAAAAATTCAAATTATTCAAATTATTCAAATAGGATATTTTCATAGATATTTACTATTTTTATTTGTTTTTTATTTTGCTTAGAGTAATAAATTGCATGCAGATTAGATGAGATGATAGGATTTTTAGGGATGCTTCCCCATGATAACAACGAATGAGAATGTGAAAACTCATGAATTTAAATGAATTTGTAAAACGTGTGAAAGAGTGTGTAGTATTTGTTTTGGCTTAGATGTGGTAGGAGAGGAAGGACTAGAGGGGAATAAGAGTGATTAATATTCTATCACATAAATGCTAAAAGTCTTATACCAAGTACGGTGATGGAGCTGGATACCATCATCGCCATAACCCATACGATGGCTATTTTTATACCGGCCAGCCTCTTGGTGGATCGATGTCTGGAGCCAAGTGGATTCCTAATACCCAGGTAACGTCCAAGGCTAATAAAACACATGTGCAGAATACTAGATGAGCATGCAAGCACATCACATGTCACATATATGTTACACCAGACAACTCCGAACGGCCAATATCCTAGAATATAAATATAAATTTAGACCAAAAGTTTAATTGGAGTTCAAGCTTTAATGCATACTAAATAACAATAAAAATCATTAAAAATCGTTTACGACTAGATAATATTCTAGCACCTTAATATGAGAAGTGCGTGACTGTTCAAATTACTATGGTCCAACCATGCCCCAAAGTCATTGCCATTTTCAAATCCTTAAAATCCCTACGACTATCTATACACCGTTCTGCATATCTTTATGTACGTGTATCTATGTAAACGTATGTATATAATATTATCCTAAGCCTTAGATATAATGGATTTAAATATTAGATAAAACATTGTGTGTACGAGTTCAAATGTGTCTTTATATCCAGTCACACAGAGGACAGGTAGGAAAGCGTATAAATTTGCTAAATTCTAATTCTACGTTTCACGTAATTCCCCGTCATACACAAACGATGACCTATATACTATCCTTGGATTGATAGTATTTCCAAATTATAAGTCATATGACTATAGCCAGACCTATGTGTATTCGGTTTAATCTGTTAAAATTTGTTCTTTCTCATTTCGAATTTGACTCTGCGGATAACCAAATATCAACAATGCTACTCAGAATCTACAAATACTGTCCTTTTTTATTCTTCTAATACCGAGTTCTGATTTCATAAAGAAGCCCTGCATCGTTTATACCTATACCAACTTACTATGGGCAAAATAGTAAATAATTTCTTTTTATATCCTTATTTTTGTAGTAGAAAAAAACAAAAAGTTCTCCTAAATAGCTTATAGAGACTATGAATTTTAGTCTAAAAATATCTTTCATTTCTGACTAAATATACGAGCAGATTGAGTTTCGTATGCTCGTATGATCTTGTATATGTGCGTATACGTTTGTGATGCATTGGGATTATTGAAGGATTTAGCCTTATATGCGTATATGTCCTTTTTCGGAATATTGCGAATAAAATAAATGGACACAAGTTCGCTCTTCATATGTGTTCGTAAACACTCGAAACTTTAGCAATATTATAGTATGATATATAAGAAGGAGTAAGGATACAAAACTAAATAAATGAAAACGAAAAGGGAATCCCTGTTCAACCACCCACTTATTGGTGGTAAATTTTCATCTGAACAGGCACTTACAGCGAATAAAATAAAATTGCTGCTAAAATCGAAAAATTATTGAGCAGTTTTAGTTTGTCGATGATGCTCGTAAACAAATAAATGTAGCTCGTTGAATTTATGCAATTTTTATACAAGAGCCTTTTAGTCGGCCAATCGAATAGCGTACAAATATTTCCTTATACAAGTACAAGTCCATAGACAGACCTATGCAAATCACCAAATCCAAATGAGACTTGAATTTCATAGTTTTCGATCGATTTGATTGTTTCAAGGGACGGTAATTTGATTAGGGTAAAAAAAAATCGATTCTTTTCTTTATTTTCAGCATTCTCTATTATTGTATAATAAATTTTCTCTTTATTATCGAAAAAAAGAAAATCTTATTTTCGCTTCATTTAGACTTTACAAAAAGGAAACCAATTAACTTTTCAATGTTTTCAACTTTTCTCTTTTCGAATTTTTTTCTTTATTCAATATGAAAAAAACCATAGTCGCAGGTTTTAAAGTACTTGAAAGAAATCTCCAAAAGAAATATTTATAAAATTGCAAATTTCTTACAAAAAGAATAAAGAGTCCAACAGCAGACAGCATATATCACGTTTCTTGAAGTGCAGACATTTAATAATAATTTTCCGATCATTCTAATTAAATAATTTAAAAGATGTTAGGTTTTTTTTAAAATATCTTTTCATATTTAAAATTATACAATCGATTATTATGCAGAACATTTACTAAAAGGCATTAATAATCGTACAGACTCGCGATTACGATTAAGATGGGCGACAGCAAAAGCGCTGTCAACATTTTTAAAACCTTCACAATTCGATGGGAGTACACACAATGGCAAGCGGTCACCAAACCCAATTACTGTTCGTAGTACTGGCAACATATTTTTGCATTTTTACTGTTGGCTCACCTGCCAGAAATGTTTAAATCTAAGGTAGTATTTTAATGGTTGATCATATGGTCTTTAGTATTATGTATGGAATACGATGTCGGTCAAATTCCCGCCTTTGGCAGCGGCGTAAAGGCGAGCTCTTTTAAGCACATTTTTCATAATATTTTCGCAGACTTCTGGTGTCGAGGTTTTGTAAGCATCGAGATTATAGTTAGTTTGTTCATATCGGAAGGGTACAAATCAGGAGGTCGTGGGAGACAGTCGATATCACCACTTTTTGACATTATTTGGCCGTGAAAAATTTCTCTAACAATTTACATCGTAGCACGGGCTTTGCGTAATCAGGCACAGTCTTGTGGAACCACATGTTCTGTAGGCCTAATTGATCCAATTCGGGTAAAAGTAAGTATTCCAATATGTCTTGATTACGGTCACCAGTAACTGTTGAGGTTGTAGTTAGTTTGTTAGTGTTTACATTTTCCTTCAAGTCCCCCCATACCAAGAAATCGGGAGGACTCGAGTCAGTGGATTGTGGGGCCAGTCGATATCATCACGTTTTGACATTAGTCGGCAGGAAAAAATTTCTCTCAAAAATTACATCGTAGTACGACCTGTGTGTGATCAGGCACCGTCTTGCTGGAATCACATGTTCTGTGGGCCTAATTGATCCAATTCAGGTAGAAGAAAGTTTTCCAATATGTCCCTATAGAGGTCTCCAGCCTCCAGCATCCTCAAAGAAATATGGCCCAATGATGCCGTCGGCCCAAATGCTGCACCATACGAGGGTGTAATGGTCTTTGGTGTATCAGTTAAGGGTTTTCAGTGCCCCAAAAGCGGCTATTCTATTTATTAACAAACCCAGCTAAGTCGAAGTGTGCTTCGTGGCTCATAATGATTTTTATCCAAAAGTGGCAACATAGAATGTTTTAATAATTTTAACACGTTGTTGCAGCGTTAAATGCTCCATAAAAAATTACTATCTACGACTGTCAAATGTCAATAAACAAATGTCACGCAAACCAAAATGGCGGCCAAAAAATCCGACCTGGAACATAAAAAGTTAAACAAAATCTACCTGGATCAGTTGGTATTTATTCACTTGTCGCAATTATGTTTAATTCTTTGCACCCACGAATTTCTGTCTGTAAGTCGAAATTGTCTTAGGCTACATTAATTGCTACTTAGTTTAGCTTTTAACTTCAGCAATTTGGGTTTTTATGCGAACATTTGCGCACTTGAGTAAAAAATTACTGTGCAGCTGTGTTTCAAATGCATTACAACCCTTTGACCGTTGATGTGGTCTCCTTGATACGTGGTAAACTTTTTTAGAAATATTTTTTAAGTTATTATATTGGTAACCATATTACCATCTATTTTTGAAAGTGTCAAATTGATCAGCCATATAACATTATTTTGACAGTTTATGACAAATCGCATATAATTTTGAAAATTGAAAATATTGAAAACTGAGCATTATTAATGACTTTTTTTTTATTTGAAACAAAAGACTATTAAGGATATTCATTCCTTTTATCTCCTAGAGTTAGCGTTTTAGTTTCAGTATTTAGACGCGGCAGGATACAAAAATGTGAACAACTTTCAGGACGACGAAAAGTGAATGCTACACCAGAAATCGTAGATAAGGTCTATAATATTCCTCTATAAGATCTAGAATCGTACATAAGGTCTATAATAGATAATATCTAATTGGCGAATAAAAGTGCGTGCAATTGAAAAAGTTGTCGACATCTAATATGAATAGATTTTACAAATCTTAAACCGTGTGTTGGGTCTGAGAAAGCTTTCCCCAGAATGGATGCCATATTTGATTAATGCAGTACTCATTCGAGTCCGAACATCAGCCGCTGGTTTGGTTAAAACATTGCCTTGCTAATATACTCCAGAAATAAAAATATAGCCAGACCAGTGGATTGATAAGCTCCGAAGAATTTGAGGACTATTCTATTTGCTAAAAAAGGTAATGGTACCAGTTTTTTTTGAATGCAAAAGAAATTTTCATAATTGACTAACAAAAAAGTGAACAACTCTCATTGACCAATGCTATGAAAAGCTCTAGGATAATTGAAATGAAGCAATTTAAAAAAACAGCATCCAGGGATGGCAACAAATTTGTTGGTCTAACATTACATAGTGCCTGAATTAGTAGACTTAAAGTTTTTAATCGATAAAGGTCCGCCATTTATACCTGTATCCGAATTTCAAGAAACTTTCAAAATTCTGGCTAGGAAGAAATTCTCATTGGGTGAAGTATCTTGAAGAAAGCTACTTCCGGAAGTGTATTGAGCTAAGATGGCATTAAATTGAATTAATAAAATAAAATTTAAAAATAATTATTTATTTAAACTGGCCTTTCGGAAATTTTTTAATCTAGTCTCGTACTTTGATATTTTGAAATCATACTTTTGGTTTTATAACCGCTACATACGGAAAAGTAAAGTTACCACTTTTATATTAGTTAGTCGAGAAAGTTCATAGTGTTCACCGATAGATGTAGTGAAAAGCAATGAACTCAGTAATGCTTTGTGCAGCCTAAAAATTTTTATTCAAGTTTAAAAATGGACCAGAATAAACAGAAAATTTGATATATTTTACAATGCTTCTTCGACAAAGGTGACAACGCATCGCAGGCTTATGAAAATATTTATATTCTTTAAGGTAAATCTGTTGCATTAAAATCATCAGCACACAAATGGTTCGATCGCTTTCGTTCTGAAAATTTCAATGATAGAGATGAGCCCCGTTAAGGTCGGTCAATTACGGAAAAAAATTTTAATTTTCGAAAAAGATAGGCAAGACTGTTATATCAACCATCATGATCTAATTTATGAATTAAATATTCATCATCAAATCATTTTATACCATTTATGAGAGCTTTCATTCAAAAAGAAATTTGATATTTGGTTGCCTGATGAATTGAGCGCGAAAAACTAGATTTAGCGTCTGCAAAACGCGGTTGAAGCGCAATGAAATCGAGCCATTTATAAAGCAAATCATAATTGGTGTAAAATACGCGAATATTGTTCATAAGAGATTATGACAAAAGAGAGATGAACTATCACAAACAATTTCAAAGCCAGGATTGATTATCAATAAGGTGACTCTGTATATATTCTGAGACTGGAAGGGAATTGTTCATTATAAATTGCTACCGTTCAGTTAAAATGTTAACTTAGTAACCAATAGGTAGGGTGTCGTCTTCCACAACCATAACGCTCGACCACATACATTTTTGATGACTCGCTAAAAACTAATCAAACATGCCTGAACAATTTTGATGCATCTACAGTATAGCCCAGACACAGCATCTTCGGACTGCTACTTGTTTCGATCTCAGCAGAACTCTCTTAATTAAACTATGCTATCTTCAAAACAGGCTTATGAAAACCACCTAATTCTGTTTTTCTAGCAGAAACCATAGAAGTTCTATACTGATGGAATCATGGGTCTACCTGAAAAATGGTGAATTATTATCTTTAATAATATAGTATATTTGGTTTCAATAATTTTTTTCTAAAATTCTGCTACAAGCATCTCAATTTTACTCAAAAACGCCATAAACTTTTTCGACTAACCACTAAAATGTTTATAATTACATCCAAAATTTATAACAATCGCCCATGCAGATTATACAGTCATACTTACATCCTATCAAAATATTCAAATAGTTTTCAGTAATTTACCATTTCATATCGAAAATCTTCAACTAATAATGAAATGGAGAGTGAAGGTAAATGCGCAGAAAAGTGTTTATGCTATATTCACGCTCTGTGAAAAATTACTCATTCCAGTATACCTTAGTAGCAATTTTATTCAACTAAATAACCAAGTATACTACCTGAGATTATACCTGAATAAATGACTTATTTGGACCCCACACACAATTGTAAAAATACTTGGAATTAACAGGCGCTATCGACAACGACTTAGAATACTAAAAAACCAATTATAAAAATGACTCTTAATAATAATCTCCTAGTCTATTATTATACAACTTTAAAACCAATACAAAATCATTCATCGATACTTAAATATTCCCTTTGCTCATAATTTTTGTATTTCTCGTTATAAAAAGTTTCATTTTTGATCATCTTACCATCAAAAACACTCATGTTTAGATGACTCTCCTCTTGATACCGTCTACATAAATACTAATCGGCACTTAAAGAGGTATTGGTCAAAAGACCCCTTGAAACATTGAAATGTCTTTATGTTATAATATCTAAAAAGTTGTAAATAACTAATAAAATTAACAGATAAGCTTATCTTTTAATGCCAAAAAAAAAAAAATTTTTAATTTTAAACTTTGAAGTAGGCAACAATGGTACATGGAAGAGTAAATACTTCTCGAGTCCTGTAGGAAAATTTTTATCCAATCTTGTACACTTATGACCAAAAAAAAAAACATTTTATATTGTTATAAATTTTAAATTAACAGGTAATAAAAATAATATTTTAAACTTAATTTATTATCGTCTTTTTAGTATGCACATAATATGAAGGACAGTAAAAATATTTCCTACTAAAATTAAGGATATATTTTTGTATGAAAATCAGTATTTTGTAAATAAAAACATAATTCCTGAAAATTGATGTTTCTGAAAACAAAAAAAAAAAAAACAATCCAATATTATAGATCCTAAAATTAGCATTAAAATCATACAAAAACATTTGCATATTATTTGTTTATTCATTCTCACAAAATTTGCCTTAAATATTGATGTAAAATTTTTATTAATTATGAAATAAAAGTACCCAAATTATGTTATAAAATTCTGATAAATTCTTCTATCAAATTACCCACTACTATAACTGTTGAGATACATTTCGATTCTGATAGATTCTGAACATAAATAATAAAACTATTTTGACAAATATGAGATGAAATAAACCGAAAAATAATACAAAATATTATATAGTTTTCATAAAAGTATTTTATTGAAATAAAATTGATGTAATATGAATTGAATTACCTAAGAATCCTGGTATCGCCCCCAATGGCATGACAAACAGGCTGACCAATAAATCGGCTATTGCTAGTGAGAATAGGAAATAGTTGGTAACATTTTGCAGTTTCCGGTCTAACGCGACAGCCAAACATACTAGAATATTGCCCAAACCACCAGCGAATATAAAAATTATCACAAAGAGAAATATCCAATCGTATTCTAGCTGTGGGTGGTGTTGATTTTTGTGGTCGAATAGATTGTTGTCGCCAGTTGCGCCATTTCCGATGCCGCCACTATAATTCCCATCATCGAACGAATACGATGTGAGATTGTTAACGAAATCGAAATTAAATCCGAAACTATGACCCAAATCTGTCCGGAGGATACATTCGATTTTATCGTTGATGGTCGACAACGATATGTTCCGTCCGCTAAAATAGTCGGTCTCGAAAAACGATTCCGTTAACGACGGCACTTCACATTTAAAAGTACGGTTCGTCAAAAGCGTATCACAATGGAGCTTAGTCGTATAATTGCCTAAACTAACAAGTCCACTACTAAGAAGACTATTATTTGCGTATGAATTTGTATCAGCGTTAAATTCTACACCTGGATTGTCATCAGTACCATCCGGGCCCGAGGTCACCATCTGTCGCGGCAAGCTCGATAGGACGACACTGAACTCGGACACGGGATTAAGGATATGGCTTACCAGGAAGCTTGTGGTTGCATTTCGCGCACATCCGTCCGTTTCGTTGAAAGCCAGTTGATTCGAAATTGATTCCGATTCACACACGAACAATGCACTTTTATTCTTTTCGAACACCGCACTAAGGTGGCATTTAAATGCCTCAAAGATGACTGATCCACTCTCATCCAAGTAGCTATTGGTCTCTCGGCTAATTTCACCAGACATCTGACCGCTGTCGGTGGTGTTGTCTTGTGCTGTGCTGACACTGACTTCCGGAATGGTTTGACCGTACGAGGAGAATATTTCATTGCATACAATGTTCCGATGCCAATACGACAGCCATGTTGGAGCCTTCGTCTCGCAGAGAAATTTGATTTCCGCTGGCGTCGACAGGTGGTCTGTTGTGCTAACATTTTCGGCACTACTTCTATTGGAATCCGGAAATCTAAAATATTTCTCAATAGAACTATTGGTTGGGTTGATGTCATCGTCGATGTAGAACGGTCCAGGACCTGTTGTTTCAAGCTCATCCATTTCATTCTAAACACTCGGAAGAACAACACTAATCCTCGTGCTCTCACATCGAATCTGGAATAAAAAAAATTGAAACGTTGTTATTTATTTTTACCATACAAAATAGCTCTTACAAATAAATTCAAGATAATTTTCATGCATTCAAAAAAAATTTATATATTTTAAGGAAAGAATAGCTAAGAAATTCCCAAAATCCTATAGAAACTGAAAATCGATTAGAAGGTAACTTCAGGCAGGTTGATGAGAATTAAGAAATTCCAAAAACCCTATAGAAACTGAGAATCGATTGAATGGATACGGGCTGATGAGGATTTATTAAATCTGCCAAGCATGAGCGCTTCTAATCAGTTCAGATCATTAAATTTTTTTTTTATTTTTTATAAAAACGTTTATTTTTGAAAATTTTCGGTAATTCTAAAAAGGTACCATCGTCATTTAATGGGACTATCACCATCGAATTGGCTACAAAAAATCCATCGGAATACACCCAAAATCAATACACGAACTTTTACTGATTTTTTGGCTGAAATTATTAAATTTTCGCTGATCAAAGACTCGCTCGCACATTGCCATTGCCGCCATAATTTTGTTCAATTCGATTAATTCCGTTTCTGATCTTTCAACGTTTTATTTCTATTCCCATTTACTTATTACGATATCAAGTCTTCTTTGTGGTTTTTACAACTTGCTATCTCTCTGCTATCCAATCGTATAGCCTAGATTTTATTAGTAAAATTATTCGGATTGTGTTTTTGAAATTGGTTCAGAATACAAGTGGGGAAAAAAAACCAACCTCATTTTAAGTGGTATTATTTAGAGTGAGTTGTGGTGGTTTTTGGGAGGAAAGGTATAATACGTATATGTGCGTATAATAATTATTAGTATCTAATATAATGTGGTCGTGTGTTCTTGGTTTGGTTTGAATTAGTGTTCAACCGCACGTGAAGGAAAATGGATAAACTTTGATGTAGCAGAAGTAGTAGAGGTGTGTGGCGGTTTTAGGGGCTTCGCAGCTTATAGCTGATGAAAAGATATTCTTCTCGATGGTTGGGCATCGCTTCGATTCTGGACCCAGTATAAATGGTGTGGGTTTCATGCCAGACAGCTACTAATCATATACTGGGCACCTGGATGATACCGTCTATTATTACTCTTTCCATTGCCATTGTTAATGCTACACTGTGTACATAATAAAAATTACATAACCGAGAAGATGAATTAAATTACACAATATGAAGGAAAGCACTGAGGAGGAAATTTTGTGAAATCATAGAAGCTGACAGAAACAAGCTTTGTGCTGATCCAGATTGGTATGGTGGCTCTCTGTTTTCGCTTTTACCTTGTGACTAATAGAGCCGCCATTAAAGAAAATATATGCTCACCACAAACACCGACGCCACTGCTGTTACAGCATAATGCGATCTGTCACAATGGCTAAAAGTGGTCTAGCATCGCGACAATTGCACTTCAACACTTCCATTGCACTGTACTTGGCACTACTTATGCACTTTACCATCTCCGTGGTTTTTTCCGTGCTCTGAACCCCCGTTCCCGTGCTTTTATAAATAATATCGTTTCGTAATTCAGTTGTTTTCGTACACATTTTATGGTTGGACTATTCTCCAAAGGAATTGTACTGCAGATACTTTGTCAGAATTTTTATTCTATTTCTCTACTATAGAAAACCAGATCATCTAATAACAAGAACATGACCTTCTGTTGTTTATCGATCTTCGCAATTGTTCATGTTTCAGTTTATTCATCATCATTAAAATAGTAACAAAAAGTAGATGTGTTCATGTTCCTTTTATTTTTATTTATTGAATTGTTGATTCTTAACATTATTAAGTGAGGAGGCATCGTCTCAAAGCAGACCGACTTGCCATAAAAGATATTCTACTTTAAATAACCTAAACGATACTTTGTAGATACTTCCAAATCAGGAAATAAATAAACGTAAAATTTTCGATTGAATTTGGAAACAATTTTATGTGTGCATTTTTGACCATTCAATAATTATATATAAAAAAGCTTTTGAAAATTTTGTTAAATTCAAGGAGAGAATTAAACAATTCCTAGGATTTTTTTTTGCAAAAATTCATTTGATTTTTTGGAGCAGTTTTAAATAAAATAATTTTTTCTACAAAATTTTGTATTCAAAATTCTTTAATTTTGATAGAAAAGTTGGCTAAGCTAGTTGAGGAGTTTCAAATTTTAATAACAAGGATTCATTATTTATAAATATCGACTTTATTATAGTTTTTTTTTTTAATTTTAAATATTATTTTTGGACTAATTGGATTAAGAATTTTTGTACAATAAAAAAAATTGACTTTTTACAAATAAAATTAAATATAGGGTGTTCCATCTAGCGAAAATTGTCGCATCTGAGGCTCAGAAAATCCATACGTCACCATGGAAAAGTTGATGAATCCACAACGAGTCACGGTTTGGTGCGGATTTTGAACTGGAGCCATCATTGGCCCGTTTTTCTTCGAAAACGATGACGGAGCCGCCGTTACGGTCAATGGTGAGCATTATCGTGGCATGCTCAACGAAATTTTTTTTCCAAAAGTTGAAGAGAATGGCATAGAAGGCATTTGGTTTTAACAGGACGGGGCCACTTGCCACACAGCCAACGTAACAATCCAACTTTTGGGCACTGCTTTCGAAAACCGAATAATCAGCCGAATGTCAATTGGCCGCCTCGGAGCTGTGATTTGAGCCTGTTGGATTATTTTCTGTAGGGAGCCGTTAAGGATAAATATTACGCAAGCCATCCAGAGACAATTGAGGCGTTGAAACACGAAATCAAAGTTGCCATTGAAGAGATACAGGCCCGGACAATCGAAAATGAACTGAAAAATTGGGTCGAGTGAAAAGAGTATTGTAAGGCCAGCCGTGGCAGTCATTTAAATGATGTTGCATTTCATTCTTAAATTTCAAGGTTCATTCTTTCTAATAAAACCGGGAAATTTAAAAAAATTCACACTAGTTTCTTTTTTAAATTTACTTTTTAAAATGCAACTTTTAAATGGTATTAAAAAAAAATCTGGACGAGCAAACTTTTCAGAATTTGGAGTTGCCACACCGAACATATTTAGATTTTCTCTATTTGGTTTTTATTATCAAGATACTTAAAACTCTCATATCCTGAACGAATATTAGTGAATGAGGATTTTTTTTTGAATAGGCTGCCTTACATTATGGAGCTTCTAGACCCAACGACTCATTCTCCAACGTCTCCCTTCAATTTTATAAAAAATCTAATATGCTTCATAAAATATAATCACTTCAAAATACTGACTCCAACTGCCTATCGACCAGTTTCATAACCTTCTGACACATTACATGAAGTTGTCAAATGGCAGCATGGTCGTGGCAATAAAGAATGCCATCTGACTCATGTCTCAGAGACCTTACAATAAACACACAAAAAAATTGCTGTCTAGTTGTTACGGTTTTTTTTTTAATTTTTATCTTTTCTATTAGTATTATACATTTAAAAGTCTGTAAATATGGTATATAAACAAAGATCTCGTTTCTTCATTTGTTAGTATGTAAGGTCTCTGAGACAAGAGCCAGAAGAATTTTTGTACCGCCACGACCACGACCACGAGGTCATTTGGCGACTTCAAGTTACGCATGACGCTTGTTTTTAATTTACAAGGGCCAACTGTAATATGAGATCATCGGAGAGGATATGCTAGGAGTTATATTCAGACCCTTCCAACTATCATTTTATACCATTTAATTTAGCTGATATTTTCTTATTGTCGATTACTCTCTTTTTTCTTGGTTAGTCATAAATGAAAGCTGCAAAGGAGAGTAATACTTAGTTTAAGCTAGTCCATGCCATGCTAGATCATAGATGCCTTTATTTCGACAAAGATATAGATCCAAGTAGCCATTTTAGATCGCATTTATTATGAAGTGTAACAGGACAAACTCAAAATTTATAGTTACAGTGGCGTTCGGGTGTGTAAAATTGAATGTTGTAAGTTTCGTAGTGGATTGTCTTGGCGTTAAACTGAAGAATCTGGGCTTCAATTATTGGGTTAGCAAGACTTAATCCTGGAATTTATGTGATTGCAGATTTTTCTTATTGAGTATAAGCTGAAAACAGTTCTATCCCATTGGCCGTACTATGTCATCACAAATGCAGGGTCCCAAAGTCAGATTGTTTTTTATTTCGTTGGCGATGAATATCAATTATCGCACTTTTATTGCGCGAACTACTCAAATTGTTCGCTTAATTACAATAATTTCGTTGTGTACGCACCTGTGCCTACACAACGGTGACTTTTTTGTCTTATTTTCAGTACCTACAATTTTATTACTACTCACAGTAAAAGCAGCAAAATTGGTAATCTCGTATTTAGTTTTAATTAATTCTAGTGGTTGTAATTGCTTTTCTTTCTGTTACCGAAACTATTTCCGATTGTCCTATTTTTGGGGCTATACTTTTTGTATTTATTCTGGGTATCTATCAATTTATTAGGATTTTTATTCTTTTATGGTAAATATAATTTTTTTTTATTTTTTTTATATAAAAATTGTTTTGGGAGGTTTTATTTTCATCTTAATATTGTGAATACTTGTGCTCGATTTTCGAATAAGAATTTTTTGTTTAATAATTTAAGTTTAAATTGCAAAATTATGTAACGGAAAAAATATTGAAATTGTTCCGATTTGAATATGCAAAAGCCCATTTATGCTTATGGAAGGTTAGAGTAGATTCATTCGAATATCTTTTTACATATAGGAATTCCCAAAAATCGTTCAACGGATTTGATAACAGATCGACGTGATTGTCTTGTAACTTCATATCATCTTGTTTACGAGAAGTACACGATTTATTTAGATTGACAAGGAACACTCTCGTTTATGTACTCTTCCTTTTTATATGTATCGATATTTTGAAAAGCGTCAAACATCAATAAATATAACGAAAAACGAAAATTCAGGTAGATTTTATTAGATTTTTATCTTAAAAAAACTTTCGATTTTCTAACCTTATTCATTTCTTTTGATTAGATGAGTAACTGGATCCTTAAGGATTAGATAACTAACTGGATCATAAAAATTTAAATGAAATGGGAATTTGAAATTTGATCTGAGGGCGATAATTTAACGCTACATTATTTTCGGGTATAAACTCATGTAAAATCATTCAAAATCTTTAACAACATGATTTAATATTTTATTCGATGAAACATAAACTGTGAAGCAAGTTAGTTTGGTTCAAGAATACCGTATCATTAGGAGAAATTTTACTTAAATGCCAATTTTAACATAAGGAATACTAATGCCCCATTAAAAAGGTCTGTGAATAAGGTAATACATTAGATTTTAATAAAAAATTAATTATGAGTAATTGAAAAATGTTGTTCTTTTTTAGTACTTTGAAAAAAGAACCTTTTTAATTAATTCTAGTCTGTGTATTATTCTAGCTGGTAAGTTTGTTGATAAAGGCTAGAATGATGGATAGATTGGTATACCTTATAATAAATTTTCATAGTACACATATGTAACTATTTTATGAGATACTTGACTAAAAGGCTAGAGAAATTTTAAATCAATGAGCTCTGTAACTACAAATGTCGTTATACATTTTTTAATAGCCTCTTTTATAAACAAGAGTGCGTCGAACTTTTAAAAAAAAGTTCTAAAAACATTAGCCTCATTTGTATGCTTAATCTCTTTTGATTAATAAATAAATCTTTAATAAGTAAAATTTTTAGATATAAAAATAGCTACAAAAAAGTCAACTTAATTTATTATGTGCTAATAGTTTTTTTGTTGTTTCTTCTAATATCCGCATCTAAAGTGCAAAATATGGTTTTATCAAGTATCCTCGTTTAAAATTTTTTTTATTGTAAATAATTAATTTTTATTTTCAAAGTAATTTTAATTTAATAATTCGCGAAATTTCTTTTTAGTTTTACTTTCCGAAATATTTTTGCCTGTTTCTATCAATAATATTAAAATTGTATGAAAATTATGAAGATTGACAGAATTAAATTTAATCAGAAAACTGAAACTGACAGTGTAAAAAGTTGAGCGTGTCCTTTGATAAGGAAAGCAAATAAAAATTCTCTCTCGACTATATTAAAAGTTCACACAGCATGAATAATAAATTTCTAAGAAAATATCATAATTTGAAGGGCAATTACATATTAAACGAGTGTAGGAAAATATATTGAATTGACTTCCATCATTATTATTGCATTATTTTAATAATAGAAAACTGTCTTTAAGTTGATATTTTTCCTGCTCACAATTTTTTTTTTGTAAATTATTTGACTTGTAAATAAATGTTGTCTTGTTTATAATTTTACTTTATTTTACCGGATTACAAAAATAATATGAACAATCATAAAATTAAAAAAAAAATTGTCGGAAATCCTTTTTACGCAAGTATCTGTTTTTTTTATACGACTAGACTTGTGGTAATCTGTAATTTGAACTGTAATTAATTTAAGATAATTTTTTTATTGCATAGAATTAGGTCATTAGATACATGGGATTTTCCCACTACAGGCAAAAACAGTCAACTTATCTTCAATTTCTTTTATAATATATGAACTCGCCGAACATTAAATACGAACTCCATCGGGGTCACCAACAAATCATTTCTAAATCATACACAGATTTATTTTATAAGTAATTAATAATTGAATTAATTAAGTAATTACTTATAAAGTAAATTGAGCGTATGTTTAAGAAATGATTTATTGGTGACCGCAAAAGAGTTCGTGTTAAATATTCGACGAGTTCACATCAAAAAAAGTAAACTAAATTACAAAACAAAAGTTAAATAAGTAAATTTATCAATTCACTCCTAAGCCTACTAATAAAATTAATATACTGCAATATACTAATGCACTACAGTATGCACTGTAGGCACACTACACACTACATTATGCTATGTGTATATTTAAGCGTGCTACTTCTCACCTAACGTAGGCATTGTGAACTTTGAGCATATGTAGCTGATGCGGGAGGGAGACGTCCTCTCATAATTGTCGGTGATTTTAAAGTCCGGGCTGTCGATTGTGGAAGTAGTGTGACAAACTGGAGAGGGGAGATATTGTTTTTGGGAGAGGAAGCTTCCGTTTTTAGAGGCGACAAACATCAATTGTAAATCTAACCTTCGCGAGTAAGTCCCTGGTGAGATACAGCACCTCGTGGCGGGTTTGTGGATACTATGCTTATAGCGAAAGCCGTATATGCTTATATGATAGGGAGGCTTTTCCTGCTGTAATAGAGAGAATGGGTTTTATTCCACAATGACGAGGAGGTTGATCTTAGGAAAAAGTGCAAACAGGCAAGAAGACCATGCCAACGTTCAAGGGGTAAGCCTCAATACCTTTCGCTATCTGCGCAGCATAAAACGCACCATCAAGGAGAGAACTATGCGCCAAAGTTAACTACAAACCATGGTGTAGACTATATCAGTTATGAAGAGACTGAGGGGTTCTTCCTTGGCAGCTCCAACCTGCTCTGAGCTGCTGGACAGAATGGTCACCCAATTATTGCCTCAGTAACCAGTAACCATATGGAATTGTATATGGTTACTGGTTGTTGAGGCATGGAAGTCTTCAGGTCCCAGGAATTGCCCAGGACAAACTCCTTCTCTGGCCTAATGCCACACCTCTTGTTGCACTTAAAGAAGCTGTTGCGGGGCATCCAAATTTATTTTTGAAAAATTTAATACCTGCCTTAGTGAAGTATTTTTTTTACAACTTTGAAAGAGGATATGGGAACCCTTCGTTATTCCGCCCAACTTGTCTTTTAGACATAGCTGGTAAAATCCACGAATGCTGTGATGTGATCCATGTCACGTACGGCGGAAAAAAACGAGTCCAAGAGGTGATGGTAAAATCATTGAGATGATGCCACCGATAGCAGATAGACCCACCATCTTATTTCGACGGTAGATCCATGGATAGACCGACGGTATGGTGATGTTGGTTACTATTAATCACAATTTTTGACGGAAAACGGATTTTTTCGGGCTTACAAATTCCGGTTTAAATTGGATTGTAGCCCAATGTGTCCTACTTGTGACGGGATGATGGGAGTGCGGAGCACGTGTTCTTGCATTGCGCTCGATTCAATGCGAATAGAGAAGAAGCTCAGAAATGCGCTGGCGAACGTTTGATACCGGAGAATATGGTGGCACTGATGTTAAACTCGCGGGCCGCCTGGGAGGGTATCAAAGTTCTTGCGATCATAATCCTAAAAAAAATTCCTTTGAAGGAGCGTGAAAGAAACCGATAGTGATAATTCACCAGAGTAGTGATTTCGATCAATTCCTGCCCCATGAAATAATGCCTGACGGCGGTTCCGTGTGCTGATATAGATATGCGACCAAGTAAGGTGGTCTTAGTGGATTAAAGTCTAACAATATGTCTTTCGATGATTTCCACCTTACTAAGAAAAGAAAAACATATTATTATGTACTGTAGGCACATTATACCAAGCCATATAGAAATATTGAGCCAAAAATTTTAACAAACTAAGACCTCACATAAAATTCAGTAGTTAAATACCTTAACTTTCTATAGCAAATACTGCCAGATCACGTTGTTTAACAAAATGCCTAATTACCCCCCCCCCCTACTAACAAAATGGCACTTAATATCAGAAGCCATACGTACGCAAATATATTATGCCAATAACCTAACAATTGGTAGTATGACCTATCTTAACCTCTACTATCATCTGAAGTGATAGCATCCGATATAACTGGTCTATCTCACCACCAGTCCTAAGCTTGTGCCCCCTATGTAGGTATTAACCACAAGCACCACGTTTAAGCCAAAGGCACATCACCAGTCCTAAGCTTGTACCCGACATCCATGGTACCAGTTTTTTTTAAAAGTGTATAGTGGACACTCCCACTGAAAGAGGTACAGTAAGGAGCGTTGTAAATTCCTTGTCACTGCTAGACCGACTCAGTAGTGCCTATTCGCCAATATCCGAAATCACTTCTGGTATTCATCATTGTTCGATAGTTCTCCCAGAAATAACGCCCCTAGCGGGAATATTATGCAAATAGTTAAAGATACTTTCTTCCACTGTTGGTGCGCTATATGGACTAAAAATCGGAAAACCAGTGCCCGAACTAGCCACCACACACTCGGCTATGATACTCTCTTCAGTAATCTGCCATGTCCTGTCAGTCTTCCCTGTGGCTTTCAACTACAATATTTCCAATATTTTAAGTGATCTTTATTCAATGCATAATTTTTGTAGTTGAGTGAATCCCTTTTATTTGGGAGCTCTTGGATCTAATAATTCTTTTTCAAGGCCTCTGTTTAAACTTCTTAAACATTCAAATGTTTTAAATGAGATTGTTAAATGTTTTCATGGTCATGGCGGTACATAATTTACTTTTTTAATTCTCGCAAATATTTTACATACAAAGAAAAAAGAGAAAGAGACCACTAGAGCACGTATATCAGAAGTTTTGTTCGTTTAAAAATGTGACCCTAGGCGCATCTTGAGCTTAAAGTACGGACAATTCAAAATTTCCTTTTTGTGACCTGCAAACACCTTGCATTTTTGAGACCATGTGATTCAGACTTTCTGCTCGCCTGAAGTTGAGTTCTAAAAATGAGTAACTCTAAATCATGTGCTTAGAATTTTTCTTTAAAATTAAGCCCATTATAACAAGTTTTAAAAATAAATACAAAATCTCTGTGAAAACTTACTAGTTTTAGCTACAAAAATAATTACAGAAAATTGATTTTTTTTATATATTTTATTCTCGCTGAATTTGCAGATGTTGCTCTATACATTTATATGCAGTCTACGTTTTGCAAATAATTTTCATACCAAAAAAGAATTTAATAATATATATTTTTATGATATTTCGCTATTAGCGTACATGAAAATTGTATATTCAAATCATGACAAATAATTTTTCAAATTAATTTTTCTATTTTTTTCTATTTTGAATTATTTTATTTGTATTACGTTCAAACGTACTAAAGCGACTTTTTTAAAGTTAAACTAAACTATAAGCCTTATAAGTTTTTAAATTTGTTGAAAACTTTATGAAAAACAATGTTGGCAAAGGTTCATTTTCTGCACAGTTTGCTAAACTTCCTGTTATTATTAGAACACCAACGTTACTAGTTGTTAATAAATAATTGAAATATGAACAAGTTGTTCGCTGCTACAGTGTATAAAAATAATACATAGAAAAGTATGAACTTTATAGAATATCCCTTTTTGCATAAGGAATATTCCTGCTATAAAAATTTTAATTATTCCATATTAAAACGCTTAAAAAATACACATTCACCGTATGGGAATAAAAGCTGCCGTATATGAGATTATTATCATATTTGCTTGTTTTTTTTTTTTAAATGTGCGAACTAAAGTTAAAGCTCATAAGAAATTACAATATTAGCTTGCACTATTTTTTATTGAGAGTTTCTACTCTTCTATTATAAATTAGAAATTATTAGTGAAAATATTAAGAAAACTTTTAAAAAGAAAATAAATTTTCTCTTAAAAATCACCTTCCAAATTTTTACCAACAACGCAAATAATGTTTTTTTTTTTTTAAAAAATTTGCAACGGTTGATTTAAAAAAATTATCATCATTATTTATCTTTTTAAAAATAATTGATTCTCGATAAGGACCTAAGAAGATAACCCGTATGCCAAAGAATACGAAATGAATTCCGCAGAAAGTGCGGGACTAACAATACTTCATTGTGGTACACCAGCTAATATTTTAATTTTTTTACGCATTAGATAAGAAAATTACGTTGGGTGATCAAACAATTTTGTGAAAGTGGGAAATCTTTTTTGAGTACCTCTGAGAACTGTTAATTACAGTTGCCAGCTAGCGGGGGAGTGCGTAATGTACATAATATCGTTTGTCTCTTAAGAATATTAAAATTTTTTTTTTAAATAGATTTTTTTTTAAAGATAATTGTTTCCTCTTCGTGATTAAATATGGATTTGCATAAATGCCCACTTCAGAGTTCTTATCGAATCTCATTGGATCGGTTCAATCTTGGGTTTGAATTTTTTTTGGGCAATTTGGAATAAATCCAGCTCTCTTTTCACTATGATTCATTTAATATTAACTTCAAAAATGTCAATTATTACTAGTTTGTCTGCATTTATCAACTACTATGCCTATTCCTACAAGAAATAATAGAGAAGTATTAAGATACCTGATCTTCGGGATTAATTGACAGGGCATTATGTGAAATCACGATGTCGTCAATTTGTGTCTTAAATAAATCGATGGTTTTGCGAGATGTATGATCACCAAATTGCGCCATCTTACTGAAACTACACAAAGTTCTTCACTTTGTATTTAAAGAAATATTCAATGAATCTGCCTGGTTACGTGGGTTCTGGCCACATTTCGAGAGAAATAAAGATCGGCTATGCCACAGGCATTCAAACTACACTAAATAGCACATTTTATCAGATGGAATGTCTGTAATGAATTTGTTGTTTTCTTTGTCTCTGAGACAAGATTTGGGAACTTCATATTACGTGTAAGTTGGCATTGCCAGCTTTCCTAATTAAACTGATCGATTGCTAAATTCTGTGGAGCAAACTAAATTGTTTAAGAATATTGTAGGATATAGGAGCCCCACAATAAAGGGAGTCCTATTCAAACATAAATTCTGGATTGCGTGGCATTCATGTATAAAATAGGGAATGACATGACGCACAAGGTTCTCCGACAGATATTTGTGCCCAATCCAAATTTTGTGAAGTTTCCTTGCCCAGAATATTGAATTAGCTCCTGAGTATACTGGTTTTGCTATGTAAGCCCAATACGAGGTCTGTTCAAAAGGTATCGTGAATTTTGTGTTTTTTCAAAAATTATTTATTTATTCATGAATATCTATATTGTCCCCTTCAAAGTAATCCCCACCAGATTTATACACTTGTGCCAACAAAGGGATTTTTCCAATCCTCGACGCACTTCAAAAAAATCATTTTTTGTGATCTTGTTCAGCTCCTCTTTCGATGCCGTCTTTATCTCCTCAATCGTAGCGTAGCGTCGTCTTTTCATGGGGCTCATCAGTTTTGGGCTGTGGCATTATTAGTGTATTTTTTTTGGCCAAAAATTTGCACAAAAGCAACGATGCGTGAGCAGGGGCGTTATCATGGTGCAAAAGCCAATTTTTGTTCTTCTACAAATCCGGGCGTTTCTGGCGGATTGCTTCGCGTAACTTGCGCATAACTTGCAGGTAATATTCTGTATTGACCGTTCTACTCTGATGCAAGAACTCATGATGCACCACGCCCCTGTAATCGAAGAAAACTGTAAGCAAAACCTTCACATTCGACCGAACTTGGCGCTTTTTTCGGTCTTGGCTCGTGCAGCAGCTTCCATTGGGATGATTGAGCTTTGGTTTTTACGTCATAACCATAAACCCATGATTCGTCATCAGTTATGACCCTCTGGAGCAAATTTGGGACACCGAGGACAGAGTCCAACAGCTCCTTAGCAATGTTAATGCGATGCTGTTTTTGGTCGAAAATGGCCAAAAGTCGACGACGAGCCAAAACACGTGCAAGCAAAGCAGCTGTCAAAAACTAACTGAACATTCAAAATGGCCGAACTTGTCGGCATAAGTGAGTGACATGAGCACTAATATGCCGCGGAAATCAAAAATTCGAGATACTTTTTGAACAGACCTCGTGTGTGGACAGAAATCTTCCATTTTCAGACCAGTTTGCTTGTCTACCCATAGCTAAAGATGTTACATGCCATTTGGTGAGCAGGAGTAGCAAGTTTGGAATTTAAGTGGAAACAGAACGATGCAGAGACTCCGCGCTAGCTGATCAGCTCGCTCGTTGCTAAGGATACCAACTCAACGTTTCTATTGTTTAATAGATTACGTCGAATCACTTTAAGCACAGGATGACTTGTTGAGTCACAAATGGCTTCGAAGGGTATCAGACTGTCGGTAAAAATAATTACGCTACGATGTCTGGGGTGATTAATTGGAGTCGCACTAATTGGCCAGAGTTCTCCATGGAAAGGGGAACTTCTATCTAGTAGGAGTCTACATTTCATCTCGCGATATTCACCATCAGCAAGCTCGATGACAGCAAAGGATGTTATGTGGTCATAAACAGTTGCGTCTGTGAACATAAGTGTCAGTCCATCCATTCACCAGTTCTAGAAAAAATTTTCTTAGTGAGTCTATCAAGGATTTTTATCACAAAAAATATGACAATTTTGTTTGTCAACAAAATCATTAAACCATACATGAGCCTTATCATACCAAACGCATTTTTGCATTTTACGGATTACCGATTTATTGTCGAAGTTAATGCAAGTAATTTGAAAATTTTATTCATATGTAAATTCATAATCAAATAGTAAACTAAACGCAGTAAAATAATTAATAAAACTTTTATCAGAACGAAAAAAAAATTTTCATAGATAAGGACCCAAATAAAATACCTTAGATAATTTGAGCCGTAAAGAATTTTTAAGGAATCGATTAATAGTGTTTTTAATTTTATTATTTGTAATGTTTTTTCGATCCTTTAACTTCTCCACTTTTTATTTGACCTAAACGTCATTGTGAATATAATCATAGATAAAAATTTAACAAACTTTTATAATTTTTTGGTTAAAATTTAAATTTCTTATTTGTTACAAAATTTTTAATTTTTTATAATAGTTTATATAAATTTTAATTCCATTCTTTTGAGAAAGAGAAAAGTTTTGGCCCAATGTATTATTAGACATTTTTCAAGCTTTGGCCGAGTTTGGCAAACAGGGATTTAGGCGCATCTTTCTTTTAACCCTTTTATTTTATATTAAAATCATTACATTTAAACCAGCATTTCGAAATATCTAAATCCAATTAACTTTCTTCAATATTCGCTGGTATTTTATAGGGAAGTATGCTTGGCGCCATTCTTTACAACATTAATCATACAATATTCTAATATGTCCTAATATATAGTTTACTATATATGCAAATTAAACGGCCAGCATTGTATCTATCAAAAATTCCGAACATGCTGCCAAAATTCTTAAAATTCAAATTTTAATCCTCTAAAATAGAGAAAAAAGTCAACAAAGGTATGTTAAATGTGTAGTTGGAAATTTTACTCTTTTTCGGCAAGACACTATAGTTGAGTACTAAGCTAAATGAGCAGATAAACTTTCAAGCCTTGGAAAAGATATCAAAGTATTCTACTAAAACCAATTTAGACTTATAGACTAAAACTATCGAACTCTACTAAACCTTCCAATTTCCAACGAATACAATAACTTCAATTAAAAATACTTCGTCGGTTCTTCCTTATGTGTATGTTCTTAGTAACTATAATTAAGATGTAACTGTGTGTTATTACATAAAGTTTCTTTCTCACCCTTCCGATTTTAGACAATTTTCTTGCACAAAAGCTATCATCAACTTTTATCTCTCTAAACACCTCTCGATGACTACAACATTATTATAGTAGAAATTGTATTAAATTTTCACTTTAAAAAAAAATTAAAACCAAAGACAAAAAGCGTCCTTCATCGGCCAATTCACTCAATTTTGAAGCGTGCCATACTTTTGACTAATCATTAAATACGGATTCCCATCTTTTCCAAATACTGTTACACAATTTTTCAAAAATGTTCCGATATTTTTCTAAAAATTTCCTTTCAAATCAATTACGTGAGAGAAAGAAAAATAATTCATTTCACAACATTTGGCAAAGTTTCATAGAAAATAACCGGCAACAAACGTGCGACAAAATATTTTTTGGTTTTTGTATTATTTTTTCTTAATTTGAACAAAAATAAAATTCGAATTACTCCTACACAAAATTGACATTGAAATATTGAAGTTTCGGATTAATTTTCATTTCCAGTTGTCGTAATTTCAATTTCAATTAACATCAAAGTTTACTCGAACAGTGCCAACAGGTATTCTCTTTGGTTAGTTAATAGTTTTGATTAATTTTAAATAATTTATGTTTACCACTTTCGATGTAATTTACATTAATAATTATTGAAAAACTTGCACTAATTTAAGACAATTTTCCAATAGCGATAGTCGAATGGAAAACTATTGACACTAAACTATTTTTAATTGCTTTGAGATATTCTAAAATTAAAGTAATTTTTGTCGGCAGATACAAATTGAATTTGTTTGTTGAGAACCATTTATATATTTTAAAAAGTATTTTTAGAAATGTCTATAAATCAAATTGGATTAGGAATTTATCAACATTGATCACTAAATTCTTTTTCTATTTTTATTACTAAATTAACAACAAATACATGCGAAATTATTTGGTATATTGAAAAGGTATTTGGATTTTGAGAAATTTTTTCTTATTATGTCAAAAAATCTATAAAAATAAATGATTTGTGTTTAAAAAAAATTATGTAAAAATAATTTGTCTTGTTTGAATTTATTTAACTTTTCTTTAAAAGAAAGTCAACAAGGTACTTGGATGTTTTTAAGCAAATTTTTGTAATTTTTTATTTGAACTAAAATTATAAAATTAATAATCGGCTTATTATCATTGATCATTTTTTTAATAGGAATAATAAAATATTTCTGGTAGAAAAAAACATTTAAAAATAATCAACACAATATTAGCTCGATAATTCGGTATAATGAAAGGAAGACGGAGTATTGCGTTTGTCAGAACACGAGAGTGTAGGGAAATGGTATAAAAACTTTATACCATTTCTTAAATTTTAAAAGAAATGCCACTTTACCCAGAATTTATTTTTGAATAGGCTCCCTTATATTGTGGAGTTCCTAGACCCAATAACACCCTTGCACTGAAGAGTGCAATTACCGCCAGGCCAGACATGTTCATAAGCGTGCAAGACGTATTTCCGACTCGATGGAAGCAACAAAGATTGGTTCTTATCCCAAAAGGGAAGAAACCACTGGACGAACCAGCATCCTATCGTCCACTCTGTATGCTGGATTCGGACGGGAAAAACTTGGAGCGGATAGTGGCCGACAGATTGGAGCATTACATCGATCCTCAACTTTCCGAATTCCAATTCGGATTCAGGAAGGGGAGATCGACCATCGACGCGCTGGAACTCGTCACGAACATCGCAAAGGAAGCCATCTCAGGAAAGAGATGGAAAGGCGGTTCCAAAAAGTATTGCCTCATTGTCACCCTGGACATCAAGAATGCGTCTAACTCGGCCCGCTGGGACCGAGTCTTGGAGGCTCTTGAGAACATGGGAGTGCCCTACTACATGCGGAGGATGGTCAGATTATACTTCAGACCAGCGGAGTATGGGGTCACGGGAGGGGTACCTCAGGGCTCTGTCCCGAGGTCACTCTTGTGGAACGTCATGTACGAACAAAACACTCGTGGCTTTCGCGGACGACGTAGCGGTTATCCTCGTAGCCAAACACCTAGAGGAACTGGAAGCCACATTCTCCACCACCATCCGGAGGATAAGACAGTGGATGACATCGGCAAACCCGTCTTTGGCGGAAAATAAGACCGAGGCACTGCTCGAGTAGCCGGAGTAAAATGGAGACCATCACCATAAGAGTAGGCGACCACGACATCATGTCGCTACCCTACATCCGGTATCTAGGAGTGGTCTTGGATGTAAGACTCAACTACAAGGAGCACATCTCCAGCGTCAGCAGAAAGGCATCAGCAGTACAGGGCGCGCTTTCGCGGATAATGCCCAATATCGGAGGCCCCAGGCAAATCCGAAGGCGACTACTGGCAACTGTAGTTACCTCCGTCTTGCTATACGGAGCACCAGTGTAGCCGAAATTGCTATAGTTAACAACATACCGCAAGACAATGTCATCAGTCCAGCGGCTCTCAGCGATAAGAGTAGCGTCAGCATACCGAACGGTATCACACGATGCGGTCAACGTCGTGCCATCATGCCCACCCATCGACATCCTGGCAGGAGAGCATGAACGCCAACACCGTAGGAAAAAGGAAAAGCGGTGAAAGGTCCTCTGTGAAGAGGAGAGACCCGAGAGTCTTCGCTTCTGGCAAGAGAGATGGGACAGCTCGACGAAGGGTCGGTGGACTCATCGGTTGATCCCAGATGTCACCAAATGGGTCACTCGCCTGCACGGGGAAGTCGGGTATTACATCACCCAACTCTTGACTGGGCATGGATGCTTTCGGGCATACTTGCACAGATTCAAGAGAACTGACTCCCCAAACTGTGATCATTGCCGCGATGTGATCGAAGATGCAGAACACGTGTTCTTCCAATGCCACTTCTACGAGGGGACACGGGCATATCTGGAGAAAAATCTGGACCGTTTCATCAGTCCAGAAAAGATAGTGGAGTGCATGCTGAAGAGCCAATCGGCTTGGAACAGAGTTGCAGAGTACGCGGAATCTTTAATCAAGGATCTTCGGACCACGTACGAAGAATAGGCCGCGAGGCGTCATTATATCGGTACAGCAGTAATATCAAATAAGAATGCCCCGGCGAAGTAGTATTTACAAAGAGTGCCGCCGGGGAACCAGCGTTCCGGGAGCAAGGGTAGAAGTAGAGGTAGGTTTTAGCGAGGTAAAAATCCCGCATAACTCGTCTGGCAGGCAGAAGGTCTTCCAGGCGAGTACCTTTTGAAGGTTCCGCCCTGTACCTCATTAATATACACTTAAAAAAAATAACCAATAACACCTTCCCCAAGCCCTCCTTTTAACCTTCTAAAATATTTAAATATGCTCAGCAGTCTCTGACTTTTCCATCCAACTAACTGTCAGCCCGTTTTTTTATAGGAAGCTGAGAACTCAAACCGACACGAGTTATGAAGTCATCAAAAGGCCTTATGGTCGTGCCGCTACAAAATGACCTCTTGCTTTTGTCATACAGCCCGGACATGTTAATAAGCAAACCAACTTCATAATTATTAATAGAAATTTAAAAAAAAATCGATAATAAATATTTGCTTTATTATTTAAATCTACAACTACTTATAACTAGTAACAAGCAGATTTTTATAAATGTAAATGCTAGGACCTGAGGACATGTAAAGGAAAAAACCATCGATGTGTCTCCAAAAATGAGGTAGTTTTTTTAAAAGTTCAAAAAAAATCTCGACCATCGCCGTTTCAAGTGTCAATGCGTGTATAAAGAAAGCGTGAGAGTGAGCAGTTGTCTTCCTAAGGAACAGGGAGATGCATAGTTCACGAATAAATAGAACGTTTAGGTCACAATGGATAACGAAGGGAGCATTGATAATTTTTCGAAGAAATCGCGATTGTAGAGTTTAGATTAGAAGGGAATTGGAATGCATATTCGGACCCCAAAGTTCGAGTCCGTATGTCCATATCAATTTTTTGAAGAATGCGGACCCCAAAGTTTGAGTCCGTATGTTCATAAAAATTTTTCAAAGAAATCAGGACGGACCCATACTTTGGGGTCCTAATAAGCATAATAATGCTTTTTTAGACGCCAAAGTTTGAGTCCGTATGTTCATATAAATTTTTCGAAGAAATCAGGTCGGACCCAAACTTTGGGGTCCTAAAAAGCATAATAATGCTTATTTAGACCCCAAAGTTCGAGTCTGTATGTCCATATCGGTTTTCGTGCCATATTGTATAGTAATAGTTTGCTTTTTATTGTCAGTTTTGACCTACTGTCAAAACTGACAATAAAAAGCAAACTATTCCTAGGATACTTCCCTGAGTATCCTAGTAAAAAGCAAACTGGACCTAGGATACTTCCCTGAGTCACACCTGCCGAGATAGGATAAATGTCAGAATACTCAATATTTTTAAAACGCGCTGCAACTTCCATAATAATCCACAATGCCATAAATGATCGAAAGCATGCGAAATGTCAAGAAAGTTTACTTTTTTAATTTTACTAAAATACTTTTTCAAAAGGGTTCATTTTGGTTTATCTTCCATGTAGTTCCCTCCAACCAATCACTCCTTCAAATATTCCAAAATAGCCGTGACTGCAATATTATCCTGTTTACATTCTGATTCATCAGTTTTAGCCAATAACTTTTTTCAAGAAAACCTCATTCCACTTTGTAGAGTAGAGTCCTAAAAATCAGCTAATGAGAAAAATGCATTCTTTAAACTAAATCCTCTAAAATGAAGTTTAATGTATCAAAAATAAGTTTAATTTTATACCGACTTATTATTATCCGGACTATATTTCGATCCATCGGATGTAACAGTGGTGTATATTTGGGGCTCAAAAGTATGACAGTAATTATGTCATTTCTATATTTTAGATCCTCTTTATTAGGTTGGCCAGGAACGTATATAAGGTCTGTTCAAAAAGTATTGGAAATTTTGTGTTTTTTCAAAAATTATTTATTTTTTTATGAATATCTATTTTCTCCCCTTCAAAGTAATCCCCACCAAATATTTAACACTTGTGCCAACGTTTTTTCCAATCCTCGAAGCACTTCAAAAATCATTTTTTGTGATCTTGATCAGCTCCTCCTTCAATGCCGTCTTTATCTCCTCAATCGTAACGTAGAGTCGTTTTTTTTATAGGACTCTTTAATTTCGGGAACAAGCAAAAGTCACAGGGGGCCAGATCTGGGGAATACAGTGGCTGCGACATTATTAGTGTGTTGTTTTTGGCCAAAAAAGGCAAAAGCCAATTTTTGTTCTTTCACAAATCTGGGCGTTTCTGGCGGATTGCTTCGCGCAACTTCCGCATAATTTGCAGGTAATATTCCAAAAAAACCTTCACATTCGGCAGAACTTGGCGCGCTTTTTTCGGTCTTGGCTCGTGCGGCAGCTTTGATTGGGATGATTGAACTTTGGTTTCCACGCCATAAGCATAAACCCATGATTCGTCACCAGTTATGACCCTCTGGAGCAAATTTGGGTCATCGCGGACAGAAGCCAATAGCTCCTTAGCAATGTTAATGCGATGCTGTCTTTGGTCGAAATTGAGCAATTTTGGTACGAATTTCGCGGCGACCCATCTCACGCCAAATCATTGGTAATAATCGAATGGCACGAGCCAATCGATATGTTTAAGTCAGCAACTTCTCTAATGCTGATTCGACAATTGGCTAATACTATTTTCTTCACTTCATCAATGTTTTCGTCTGTTGTTGACGTGCTCAGGCGTCCAGCACGCTTTTCGTCGTTCACATCTTCTCGGCCCTCTGATAAACGTTATCCGGTTTACCGCCGATAAACGTTGCTTCGGTCCAAGGTAGCTTCACCATATGCCACAATCAACATTCGGAATGCGTCCGCGCAATTAATTTTGTTTTTCACACAAAATTTGATACAGATTTTTGATCAATTTTTTTGGAATGGGCAAAAATCGAAGACGAGCCAAAACACGTGCAAGCGAAGCAGTTGTCAAAAGGGGGTGGTCCTATTAGAGCTAGTGTGGTACAAACATCAACAGCCTCCCAAATCGTTTGCAAGTTCAACAGTAGAATAACGATGTTATCCGGCATAGGAGGTCTATAAATACACGTCAGTAGCTCCTCTCCCTCTGCTTAGAATGGCGTGCAGTAAAAGAAAACGTATTCCGCTCTCAACAACAACCCGTCACAAGGATATATTGAGCTGTTGTACAATCTAAAGCGTTATTAGTTAGTTCAAAAGAAGCTATGTCCTATCAACAATTGGGATAGGTAGTAGCCAACGTCTCCGTGGCGTCGATCAATCCATAGAACTATGGGTCTGAGACGCCGAGTCCATCTACCATCCAAAGCAGCGTTGCCACCACTGCCTAGATTATTTTACTTCTTCGGTATAAATACCTCTCTCCGGCGTACAGTCTCTGTCATTCATCCGTCAATAATCTAATAGGTGTTGTTCCGGCCACAATACTCACGGCCTTGTATGACGCCGTCCGAAATGCGCTTCAATGCATTCCTATGGTAGTCTGCGGAGAACAGGACCGACATAGCCATGGTCGCCAACATAATCATCCAACCCGCATCGTATAAAAGGTGGCACTGAAACAACACCTTCGTGTGAATCATTACCCCCACGTACCTCATGCGATGGTCGAACTGGTAGTGCTTTACAATCGAACTGGTAGTGCTCTTACTGCACTATCTGCCCGTAAAGACCACTGACTATGTGTTATGGCCTGCAAGCGGAAGACCAACAGCCAGAAGTATGAATTTGATTCTGGATATTCACTTGAAAATAAATATGTATATTAAATCTCCGAGATCAGAGCTAGCCGCCATTGTGTAGCGCACCGACCATGGGACATGGTTTTTATTGGTTGGACGGAAAATTCTGTGGTTGTTAAATTTTATAGAGCATATTAAGTTCCTAAGAAAGATTGTGAAGATGATTTGAACAAGGAATTGTTGGGTCTAAGAGCTCCACATCCACAGTGGGGGAACATTTATATCAAATAAATTTTACAGTCGTCCGCAAATGACATTATTTTCTCTACTTGTTTTTTTGCTAGATTCGCAACTTCTATTGAAGCTGGCTACGGCGCTAGATTTGGTGATGCCTTTTTTTCGTGTTGACTTCCCACGATGCTTTTTTAAAAGTTGAATTTCTAGCTGGTTTTGATAAATTAATGACACATATTTGCGTTAAAAAATGTACAGGTGTCTTTTGCGTATGTAGCCCACGTGGCCAGATAATGTGTTCTCATTGGTTCTCGTTAAAACTAGCAGAAAAAATAATACGAAAAATAGAATCGATTCTGTTTCTAAAATCTTGATTTTAAAGTAGTAGCACAGCAAGCAGTAATTTCTAGCATTGCAGCCAGCATTGACAGCAAACTCAAAAGTAAGCAAGAAAAGACGCTGGAAAAATAGTGTCGTGTGAAGCGGGCTTAAGTTGAATGCTACAAACAAAGGTTGATTACCGAACAGAAAATCATCAATAAGTGTGGTATGACTTTTAAAGATTCTGAGAAGATTTCTTTCCCTGAATTTTGTAATGGCAGTTGAGTAGTTTTGACTTACAGTGGGCATAAGACTGTGAGGAACCTTATGCGCCATCTATTCAGATCGGTTATTGTTGAGGATACTAATATTACTGGATACTCAATGCAATGTAAACAATTTTTTTTAACTAACTGCGACGAAAAGCTTCGAGGGCTGACAAACTGGAACCCAATACAATTCAACATTTAGTTTGATGAAACACCAATATCAAATGCTGTTGAGAACCTATTAAAAACTTTGACTATAAATTGTGATGTTGCGATTTTTTGGGGAATTGATTATAGTCTCAACTAATTGTCCACAGTTTTTCATGGAAAGGAAAACTTTTTACAGCTAGAATTCCACGATAGAGTTAATGACATAAAGAAAAATTTGATAGCAAAAAAAGGATTTTTAAATTTTTAGGCATCGAAAATTATAGAAATTATGCTTATCATAATTTTAATTGTATTTATTCAAGATATTAAAGGTTAAAAAAATCCTTAAAAAACTGTACTCAGAAAATTCTAATTTCATTTTTTGCGCATAGACAAAAGTTTAATTATTCGAAATAAAAATTTTCCTAAGATATAATTAAATTTATTAGACATAAAAAGATAAATAAAATCTCTTTTGATTTTCAACTGAAGTAAGCTCTGTAGATTGGGGGTCATGTTATACAGCCCGTTTTATTGAATGAAAATCGGTGTCGTTTCCGAAACAAGTAATTTGTATTGAAAGCACAGTAAAACTGAACAAAGTTACACAATTCGTACGAAAGTAATTCCAACTGAAATCGAATATGAATTCTGCCTGTGGGATTCTGATTATTTTCCAATTATTTTGTAATAAATTGTAAATAAAAGGCTTCTGGCTTTTGGTAATCATGAGAACACATTCGTCTTGTTTGTTTGCGAATTATTTCGCTACTTAGGCATTAAAAAATTCTAGCAACAGCTGTACTCGCACTTCTCGATGGTGGCATATAAATTTTTCTATAATTCAGCGAAAATCGTAAATTATGGACGTCGAGGTGTTGGAGAGAGTTCATTTGATGGAACCAATATTGCCAGGCTGAGAATCATACAGGAAATTTCAAGCAATCAACAGTCATATTTCGAACATGGAATCCGATTCGGTGATTAGAATCGATTCCTGCAGCTTAAATTAAAGAAGAAGTAAAAATAAATAAATAAGAAATGGAAAAATAATTTGAAAACTGTATCGACTATATCTACAGATTCTGGAAAAAAAATTGCTTTGGGTTAGCTTAGGATAGGTTTCTTTGGAAATCTTAGAAAAATTTGATTTTCAGGTGGAAATAAAAATGACAAACGATATGAACCATTTCTGTATGGAAAATTCGATAATTTCAAAGTGATGAAGGCAAGACATATTGCTCGAACAGTAGATGCTGTACTCGCACATGTATAAATAAATAACTTTCGATTATTTATCGATCGATCGAGTAACACAATATGGAAATTTCAAATTTATTATTTCTATGGTATCGTTTACAGAGAGAGGCCCCTGAACAATACAATATTTTGCAATTTATGTAATTCACTCAACAACCATCAGTGCTGATTCCTTATTCTTAATATCACTTAGCTATATTGTTACAAGTATTTATTATTAGTGATAGATACACTATTTTGTGGTAGGCAATAATCGTCTTTTAGCAAAAAATGAATTCATCCAACTCCGTCGTAAATAATAAATAAGAATAATTGTGATTCGATGTTTACCAAAACGCCACTATTGAATGATATTACTGCTTAGTCCTAAATTTATATTTATTGTTATTTTTAGCATAAACTAAGAATTCGATCCAGCATCCATAATATTCGTCTGTAAATGAATATCACGATAGGCAAAATTAACCCGATTTACCATCGTTTCCAGTCGTCTAGTTCCATCTACTCGCATTCGTATGGCTGTCTAGTCTTATCTACGTTCAACTGTGCATAAACAGAGATGGCTCTATCGTCACAAAAAGGACTCTAATGAAAATATACATACATTTTCTACTTAGTATAATTTTGTATGGTTACGTCTTTATCCTATTTAATTCGATGATTGCCTATATTACTTCTGGTATTACTGATTCGATAATATTTACTTGTCATTTCTGCTCAACTTCCACTACCACTTTTTCAATATTCCTTAGAGTCGCTGCTGTTGTTGCCTAATATTATTACCGATATTATCGTACTAACATTTACCATAAATAGTCGTCGATTCTATACGCATTTGTCCCACCGATTTGTAACAGCAAAATTTTCCTAAATTCTCATATTATTACATCATGAAAATGAATATTACAACTTTAATTTTTTCCTTTTTTTACATTTTTTTTGTACAAACATTTTCATTCTATTTTGGTTCGAAAACTAAGTTTGTGTTTGGTTTCGAAATATTTCATCAATGTCCTACAGTCTTTGAGCGGATATTATATTTAGAAAACAATTATAGGTTTTTCATTTCTAATTCAATATTTTTCATTTCAAATTCAATTTTTGTAAAATTATATTTATTATCTTAACATTTCATGTAATAGTTGTCCAACTGAAGCCAATGGCAATTTCATAAACATGTCGAAGTAATAAATAATAATTATAATAATAATAATAACAATTCTATTTATTTAGTTCAGAAACTTTTTATACAATAAAATTAATTTACAAGTTAGCTATTAATATATTGTAATTTGACAAACAGGAAAAAATGAATTACAAAACTTATTGGGGAAACTAACATTTTCCAATAGATGGCGCCAGCAGTAAATGCTGGTCCAAAATTTCGGATCAAAATCATTAAATCTTAAGCTTAGGAATCTGTCAACAACTCTTAATCATTATATTTGTGACTTTTAATCGGCGTTATATATTTTTTTGTTTCGTGAAATTGTCGAAATTTGAGCAAAATATTGTGTCATTTGCGGAAAATTTTGCTTTTTGCCTTCAATTCAAATTGCGTCAAATAATTATTGAAACTTTTTGTGAGGCTTGTATTAGTGGGAGAACGTTATAAAAGTGGTGATTTCGACAAGGAGCATCCCGGACCGGTAAATAATTTTGAAGACGCAGAATTGGAGGTATTACTGGATAAAGATCCATGTCAACCGCAACAAAAACTTGCATATTCTTTGAATGTGACTCAAAAACCCATCTTGCATTATTTGATAGCCTTGAAAATAATATAAAAGCGAAAAAATTGGGTGCCATACGAGTTGACGTCGAACGGCGTTTTTTCAAGTGCTCCAACAGCAAAAAATGAAGTTAAAATAAAGAATATCGTGAGGCGCCGTGGTCATGGATCAACATTGGCGGCCAAGCTAAACATCCATGGCTCAAAGCTCATGCTATGTATTTGGTGGGACCAGCTCGGCATGGTATATTATGAGCTATTACAACTAGATGAAACCATCGCAAGAGCTTGCTACCGAACACAACTGATGCGTTTGAACCGATCATTGAAGCAAAAACGGCCACAATACGAGCAAAGACAGAACAAAGTGATTTTTCAGCACGACAACGCTCTGCCACATGTTGCTAAGGTGGTTAAAAAAACCTACCTGGAAACATTCAAATAGGACGTCCTGCGCTACCCACCGTATTCATCAGACATTGATGAAACCCGTCGTATTCATCAGACATAGCCCTTCCGGCTACTACCTTTTCCGATTGATGATGCATGGCCTAGCTGAGTAGTATTTCCGATCTTACGAAAAGACTAACAATTGGGTGGATTCGTGGCTCGCCTCAAAAGGCGAACAGTTTTTTCAATCTGGAAGCCGTATGCTGCCAGAAAAGTGTGAAAAAGTTGTGGCCAGCGATGGACAATACTTTGAAGTATGAATATGTGAGCATTATTCTACAATAAAGCGTCAAATTTTTGAAAAAAACAACGGCGGTTTTTCATTTGTCAGGAAATTTATCTTTAACATAATTTAAAAAGAAAAAAGAAAAAATAAACTTGTTTAACAATTATAATCTGTATATGGTTTAAAACGTTGCCAATCATTTGTTATAAAAGCTTTAAAAGTGCTTCATCTGCAACGACCCTCAAATTAGTTTCATCAACTTCTTTTTGCATATCATTAATATAAATTAGGAAAAGTAACACACCAAGAATTGTGCCTTGTGGTACTCCTAAATTAACTTCACTTACATGAGACACAGTCCCATTTACTTTAGATTTTTTCGATAGTTTCAAAAGCTCTACGCAAATCAAGGAACACTGCTACTATTGGGTTACCATCATGGAATTGCATTTTACATTCAGTGACTGAATCCGATATTTAAAAATTAAGTTACTTTGTTCAAAATACTTTTCTAATTGATTAAATATCACTTTTTCCAATAATTTACATTTCTTAGTATTATTTACTTTTGCAATTGGAACTATTAAAGATATTTTTCAGATACTGGAAACAATACTACTTTTAATAGAACAATTTATTATTGATAATAAATGTTGACCAATTAATTGAAAAGAATTGTTCAAAATATTCTTAGTAAATTAATTTATATCCTTTTGATTATTTGACGAATTTACAATTATCTTCAGTTCATTTATATATGTCAAATTTTTTTTTGTCTCTAACTACAATTATATTATAACAAGTAGATTTATATAATATTTTAATTTAAAATCTTGTGAATCATGAAGTGGGAGTAAACACACATCGGCGTTTCTCCAACTAATAAAAGTTAGATTCCTCTAGAAAATCTCAAGGCCATTGTCTCTTAAGTCTACGATGAGTGTTTTCAGGGAGGGAAGTACAGGATAATAAAAGGGCCTATGCATTTTCCACAAGTGGATTCTTTTGATAGCAGCAAATGCATAGGCCCTACATAAAGGGAACATTTAGATCATGATGTACGAGATCTGTAATTTTTAATTTCAAAAAGTATCGCGAATTCTAAAATTCTGCGAGTTACGTATATTTGATTTTCGATTTTTTGTGGCGTTATGTTGATACTCATGTCTCTCACTTATGTCGACACGTTCGGGCATTTTGTATGTTCAGTTAATTTTTGACAGCTGCTTTGCTTGCACGTGTTTTGGCTCGTCTTCGATTTTTGCCCATTTTCGACCAAAAACAGCATCGCATTTACATTGCTAAGGAGCTGTTGGACTCTGTTCGCCACCACCCAAATTTGCTCCAGAGGGTCATAACTGGTGACGAATCATGGGTTTATGGTTATGACATCGAAACCAAAGCTCAATCTTCCCAATGGAAGGTGGCGCAGGAGCCAAGACCGAAAAAAGCGCGCCAAGTTCAGTCGAATGTGAAGGTTTTGCTTATAGTTTTCTTCGATTGCAGGAGCGTGGTTTATCATGAATTCTTGCCACAACACTCAATAAGGAATATTGTCTGCAAGTTATACGCAAGTTACGCGAAGCAATCTTTCAGAAACGCCCGGATTTGTGGATGAACAAAAATTGGCTTTTTACCATGATAACGCTCCTGCTCACGCATCGTTGCTTGTGCGCGAATTTTTGGCCAAAAACAACACACTGATAATACCGCAGCTACCGTATTCCCTAGATCTGGCCCATTGTATCTTTTTCCTGTTCCCGAAACAGATTCTTTGATCCATTTTTTGGAATGGGCAAAAATCGAAGACAAGCCAAAACACGTGCAAGCAAAGCAGCTGTCAAAAATTAACTGAACATTCAAAATGGCCGAACTTATCGGCATACGTGAGAGACATGAGTACCAACATAACGCCACAAACAATCGAAAATTGAATATACGTAACCCTCGGAATTTCAAAATTCGCAATACTTTTAGAGCAAACCTCGATTTATATTTTTATGAACAAAGAAAGGGGGCATCAACAATTTTACGGAAGATCTTGGATTGTAAGGCCTGGACGCGATAGGAATTGGAACGTTTCGTTGAACCACACAGTGCAATTCCATATGTCCAAAGAGGTTTTTATCATATTGTGGAATCGTATTGCTATTACGGTATAGTAATGAAAGTAATGTGAGCACCCTTCTATATATTTACCCTCACCCTCCATCTCATAAACTAGAATTGAAGATTGTGACTATGGGATTGTAAAGCAAATATGGTCGTATCATCTGCATAAGAAGCAATGATAGTATTAGGATTAGATGGGATATTATCAGTATAAATATTATATAAAATGGGACCGATGATACTGCCTTGTGGGACTTTTGAATTTAAATTAACCACATATAATCAGATTTTTCTCAATAGTTGATAAAATATTCATTAAATCTAGTAGCAATATCCAAATTTTTAGTAGTCCTACAATCATTAAAAATTATATTTTCAATTTAATTTGTTTTTTGTTTTGTTTTTTGTTTAAACTATGTTGGATTTTTGATCCTGTGCGTTTGAATTACACTGAGTCTGCCAACAAATCTCTGACAGAATATTTAATTTTTAAAAAAAAACCTATTCAATTGTATTCACCATCAGGGAGTATGGAAGCAAAAAAATTAATTTATGAGTTGCCTCGCCAACTTTATTGCGCACCTGTCCCTGGGATGTTAGCTTAAGTTATGATCATGAAATGCCATAAAAATATTTGCATTAACGGACATGTTTGATATTATATGACTCTGGACGATTCCATATAAATTCATAGCTGCAATGACCTGTCACAGTTGGTACTATTCTATTTGCAGGGGTCTCTATCTTTGAACAAATCTTAGTTGAACGAACATTTTAGCTAAAAAAATTGCACCGAACACAAATTTGAAATAAAACAGTGAGTCTTCTTCGAATATTTCCATTGAGCTTTTGACACCATGTTCTCGTACCAAATAGATCCTTTATGAGGGTCTAGATACCGAAAAGATCTTTTATGAGGCTAAATTGCTGTGCCCAATACTGAATTGATAAATTTAGATCTTCATCTACACTTTTACTTCCATAGGTTATTATCGGTTAAGCACATTTCTTTGAAGATAGTATTCGCAATACGAAATTATTTATTCACAATACGACGATTGTGAATAAATAATTTTTATTTATTAAAATAAATTGTGTTCAGATAGATTATTACACATATATCATATTAATGTCTTATTTTAAAGGTAAATTTGAATAATTTGCAAACATTGTTCAAGCCTGAGTGTATCCACAATAACAACAAAAAAATAGCCATTCCACAAAAGTGTAGTTTTTGAAAAAAATATCCTTCAATTTTTCTTTTAAAGTAATAGAGTAATTTTACATATTTTCATAAATAAATGTATTTTTATTATAACATTAAATAAATATCATTTCATAAACTCATATACACGTATAAGCTAAACACCAAAAAGAAATCTTGAAGAAATATTTTTAAGTTTTAATGAAATGTTTCCTTATTTTTCAAAATTAATTTTGCACAAAACTGCCGTTTTTGTCCTGCCGTGCGCGTTTTGTTACTGCCTTCCATCATACCTAATATCGCATACCGCATCTACTATTTATTTTTGTCCAGAATCTATTACAATTTTTCTTATTTTTCCTGTTATTTTATTTGATTTGTTTTTAAACATTTTTTTTTTTCACCTTTATTGTTGGGATTTTTGCCAATGGCGATCATATTTTCACAGTAAATTTACAAAAGCAAAACTAAAAAATGCTATTTCTCATATGTTCATAAATATTATGCTATGAAAATGAACGCAATCAATTTTATTTAATTTTTCTAATATTTCTTTTGCAACAATTCTCCTATATATTCAACAAAATAACAAAATTGTATATTTTCTGGCACCTTCTAATATTTATTTATATTACAGATAGAATCTTCTCCATGCTCTGTAGTCATTTTCATAAAACTAACAAAATTTTTTCTAGATTCAATTTCCCATCGAAAATATTTACAAAATTCGTATGATTTTTATTTTTTTTCGTATTTAAACATTAAACATTTCACTGGTGCTTTTCTACAGTTTTACTATTATTAATTTTGTACATATTTCTTTGGAAATATCTTTTTTATTTTCTTGACAAAAAATTGATATTTCAGTTATGAAAAAAAAAATAATTTAAAAAACTAAAATGGACTTTTGACAAGATCAAACAGGGGGCATAATCACTATTTATCTAATGACTAGTGTTGGGAATTGTATTTAATTAAATATCAAACCTGATGATGGATGTTAAATATTCAATATATTTTTTATAGAGATCCATAAAAAACCAATTCAAAATATAAGGAAAAAAAATAAAAACTCGAAGAGAATAAATTGCAAAGCATTGTAGGATTATTGACTTAAATGGAAAATTTCAACAAGACACTGTGAAGTACATTGTTGGGGATAACACATTATACAAAATGTTCACAATCATTCATTTTTTGTTGTTGTTGCTATAGCTTGGTTTTTTGGGGCTTTCATTTTGTTTTATTATTGCTTGCTGTTGGAGCAATACGAAAACGATCTGAGCTAATGATGAAGGTGAGCGGCGGACATGGTTTCTATTTTAAGTCATGAACCGACCGAATAGTCTCAGACAACTCTGATAGATGCACTGTTGTGTATTTACTGATGACGACAATGAATAATGAATGTTAACCAAACAACAATAATAAAAAAATCGTAATATGTGAAGAAATATTTAGAAAAGTATTAACAACAACAACAACAACAATTATTATTATTATTTTAAGAACTAAAACAAAAAAAAAACCCGTGTGTGAGTTTCTTTCAACAAAAAGTCTTAAAGTTTTCTTGACTTAATCGGGTTGACTAGCGTATGTAAGTCAGCCATGCCAGCCATAATTCGTAAGTCATTCATAGTCGATGTTGATGCTGTTAATACGTGTACTAAGGCACCAGTACTGGTGCGGTTGTCCCATATTTTCCGAATATATTTTAGTATAATACATTCGTTGCTATCGTTAATCATCTTAGTACAGGGTTTAATTAAAGTAAAATTTCCAAGAACCAACATGACTAACGAACGACCTCGAGAAATTTATGCCTCATTACTGGAAGAGTCCTGCGTCCCATTTTATTTACGAATATGTTCACTTGATTTTGGGCCGGGATAAACTTTGCGCCTTCAGGTGTGACTTTGAGTGAAATTTCGTCACGAATAATTTTACGAGGAGCATGAAAAAAATTTGTATGATGGATGTTAGGTCAAGTGACTTAAATTTGACTGCCATCTAATCTTCAAAGAGTCTTCAATTGGAAACGGGAATAGGTAAAAACATTTTGGCTTTTACAGAAATTATTTTCATCAAATCATTTTTTCTTGCTATTGTAATAAAGAAAATATATTTAAAAAATAAATAAAAATAAAACCTTCTTTTTTTAATTTTATAATTAATGCCAATACTTGTCTACTTATTCTGACATATTATATAATAGAATTTTTAAAAAACAGCGGAATACAATGCCATTTGTAATTGTTGTATTAAAAATCTGAAAGACCTGCAGCAGAAGTCATAAAAGGACATCGACTCAGCGAGGTAAGTTAAACTTTTATGAGGTGGCATTTCTGACTAATAGTTATGTCCTATTGAGCATCATAAGTAAAGTTATGTTTTTGTAGTGCATTGCGAAAAATGGAACAGCAAAATTTGGATTAATGAAGTGCAATTAAGTTTGGCGAATCTACGAGTTTAACATATAAAATATTGAAGGATTTTTTAACCCCTAAAGAGGAACATTCCTTATCGAAAGCACAATTTTTTCGGTGCTATAAAGCATTTATGAAGGACCGAATAACAGTGGAAAACGAACCATAAACTGATTAAAATGCGGAACTTCTGAAAAAATCCTTTATAAAAAGGCCATTTTTGGAAAAAATATTCTTAACAGGGTCAGAAAAATGATTCTTTGGGTCAAAAAAATGATTCTTGGGATTTTTTAACCCCTAAAGAGAAATATTCCTTATCGAAAGCACGATTTTTTCAGTGCTATATAGCATTTATGAAGGACCGAATAACAGTGGAAAACGAACCTTCCTAAAAGTGTTCTTTAACATCAAAAACTGATTAAAATGCGGAACTTCTGAAAAAATCCTTTATAAAAAGGCCTTTTTTGTAAAAAAAAAATTCTTAACAGGGTCAGAAAAATGATTCTTTGGGTCAGATCAGACATTACGACACTTGCATGCTCCACCATTTCTCTCAACGAGTTTTTCTTTAAAAAAAACAATTTTTTCTATTCACCTGATTTTAGTTCATGTAACTTGTTTTTGTCTTTCAAAATAAAAGAACACTTCAAATGAACATCAAAAAATAGTTTAAATAAAGTCATCTAACTACTGTCGATAATATGCAAAGTAGTGTAACCAAGGATCTGAAGGCGATTCTAGTTGAAGCGTTTCCAGCACAACATTTTGGTTTGCAAATAAAATTTTTAATTTTCTTATAATAACTGATAAGTTTCTATGTGTTAATATAAAAACGTATTAAATAAAAATATTAATTGTCCAGAAGGAAAAATATTAATTTCTTTACGATAGAATTGCATAAATCAAAATTAACGTGAAAAATTTCCATCTTTTTTTATAATTTTAATTTCTTTTGAGATAATTCAATTCATCTCACATAATAAATTAAATATTCTTGATAATAAATTTTATCCTTACAAATTGCATTTAAAATTTAATATATTTGAGGAAAAAAAAAACACAAAAATTCTATATTTACTTTTATTTTGGAAAATTTTGACTCCGCATACCAATAAGATACGTGTAACCATCAATCAAAATATGATATAAAAATGAAAAACAATTAAATAAATAAATTATTTAAATTCATAATTAAAATCATAATGTTTACTTAGCAAATATTGAATTTAATCTAAAAGTTTGTATCCACAAACGATTTAATTAGCGCTTCATAATCATGCAGTCTTTCAGATAACTAACGAGTCCTTATATAATTTGGCAAATTATTTTCGAAATATCTTTTAGTTCAAAGAAGCTTTTTAACAGAAGTCTGTGAATATGTTTTTGAAGGCATTATTATTAACTACCAAAGTAAATTTATTTCAAATCATTTTCATAGTAAATCTCTTATGTTATTGTAAAAGGAATGACAACAAAGGCTCCTTTTTAGTTTATTCGAATTTAATTCGAATAAACATTCAATGTAACATAGTATTTTAATTCGATATTAGTAATTTAAACGTACTTGTAAATCTGAAGACTCGTAATAACTTTATTTCTATTTTTTTATGTATTTTTTTATTGTTTGTTAAGCAACATCAATAAAACTTGTACCAAATTAATCCTTGGATATTCCCTTCTTAGCAATTAACCATTAACTAGTGACGATGAAGATATGTTGAGAGAAGATACTACTTCGAAATTGTTGATTAATTCCTTTTAGTAAAATAACGTACTTCTAGTAAAAGAAAATCCTGCATTAAGGAATTCTTCTAAGAAAATAGGAATTTTCTGAATGAGATGAATTTCTATGGAGGATTTCTGAAGTTGACTTATACGCATTTTTGGTGAAAATAGTTAACATGGTAACGTTTGTATTTTTGCCTTTTATAACCAATAAAGGGGCGAAAAAATTGTAGATAAAACTCACGGGGAAGCTGAGATAAATGCCTCCTGCACTTTTATTTCTCTTTTGTTAACAAGGATCGACTAAATGAGTGTAAGCCGTGAAGACGGCGAGTACTAACAAGATTTACCACTACTACACTTCAAAGAAGAAACTGAACTAAAAATGAAGCCAATTTTGTTAACAGCATGCTACTACCGAATCCCACCCTTAACTATTATCAAACCACCCTCAGAAAATCTCATTTATTCGGATCACTTTATTGCCGTGTTTTCATATTAATCGACAAACGCAGTTGCCATTTACTCATCCAAATATCAGCGGCTTTATATTTTGAATAGTCCTCGTAGTTATCAGCTATTTGGCCGTAAGACTTTTGAATATATATTTTCTATGAAAATTTTCCGAAAAATACTCTTTAGGAAAAATAATATATAAAAGACGTTAGGTTTTGTATTTTTATAGTATATCATTTCTATAAGAGTACATATTTCCTTTTTATAGGATAAAGTTATTGTACGCTTTAACATATTCGTTGAGAAGTTTTTTTTTTTTTTTTTTACTAAATTAAGCTTCCGTTGATGTGTTGTAAAGATACTGAAAGGACATTTATTTATTTATTTTTTCTGAAAAAACGAAAATATCAGAAAATTTTCCGAATATTTTCCAAGGAAGTATTCTGAATAGTCTTCGACGCTAGACAAAACTGTCATTTCCATTTCATAAGAAAACATTTTTTTACTGGAATTTTATACACTTTTTCTAATATTATCATTTTCTTTCTGAATTAAATTAATATAGAAATTAGTCTAATAAAAATAATAATCAAGAGTTTATTAGGTTCTCCTTTCTAATTTTGGGGAAGTTATTTTATTTACATTGTATTTTTCGGGGAAATTTTATAGACTGGCGCGTTAATTTTGTGTGTGTTTTTTTTTAAATTTAAAAAGAAAACATTAAAAGAATATTTTCTACAATCACTTATGGCTGGAAAATTTAAAAAATTTTAAAAGAACACATTTTTATTGACAATAAGTCTCTACGATGTTAACCGGTCTCTGGCATATGTCTAAGGATGTTTTCTACATAGAATATATATTTAAATTTGTTAACAAGAAATAATATTTGTACATAAAATAAATTTCTAATCTAGTGACATTTAATAAAGGACAATAAAAAAGAATTTCCTTGCTAGTTTTAAGAGATTTTTCTAAATAATCAATTATATAAAATATTTTTTGAATTGGAACAAAAACAAATATTTTTTGAATTTTTCCTTCTAGAAATTTGTTTATAGTTAAAATTGTATTAAGATAATTTAAATCAAAATATTTTTGAGTTATCCAAACTGTTTTTATGTAATTTTAAAAATCTCATACAAATTATAAATAAATAATGTAATTTGTTATTTAGTTGAGATTATTCAAGTATTTCCAGTCATATTCCCGCCAATAATGATAATTACAATTTCATGAAATATTTCAACAATTTTGATATAAAATAAATCTATTTTAAAATTGAGATACTTTAAGGTAAAAAATATTGATCAACAAATAAATAAATCATATGCTAATTGGTAGGTTCAATAAAATTTCCTGCAAACTCAATTCAAATATCTTTTATTAGAATAAGAAATGTTTTTGTGTAAAATTAATAAATGATCACGAAGATAAATATTTAAATAAAAGAATAGGCCTAAAGCTCTTTGATTGATTAAATATTTACTGATTCTTAAAGGAATAAAAATTTAATATTTTTACTCAAATAAGTTCGGTCAATATAAGAAAATGATCATTGAATGCTGCTCATTGGTTTTGAGCTATACGTAATTTCTAGACTTGTGACATTGATTCTAATATGATCCTTTTAATACTTTATTCAATATTATATAAATAATTTTTTTAATGTCTTTTCTGGCAGCATTTATGTCTAAATGTAAATTCTTAGCGATACGTTAACTCATGCCATCTGGCGATAACTAAAGGAAATATTGGCTATCTAACATGCTAGATTCGAGCTCGAGGCTCCTGAATACTTAATTAACTTATTTTATGCATTAATAAAATAACTGTTTTTAAGATAAATTATTTAAAATACATTTACTTAGTGGTCTGTCTATAATGTGATAATACAATAAATTTTCTACGAAGTTCATAACTGAACATAGCCGCAGATCAATTGATGCAATTTTTCCTTATTTTGCTTTTAAAATTTATCGAATAGAAAAGAAATTTTTGAATAATCTAACTTATAATGAAATTTTTTTTTCTTCTAAATTATGTAATTTTTCTTTCTATTATGATAAGTACTAAATCCTTAGAAACATTTCTAAGTACGAAAAATACTTTTGAACTTTTATCATTGAGCAATTCAAGTATGACTTTTAACATTTTCGAAAAAATAGATGCTTTTAATATTTTTAAATGAATAATAATTTTAAAATTAATTATTTATTTTATACAAACAATAGTTAAAATAATTTAATGGGAATTTTTTTTTTCTGTATTTAAAAAATTATATCTAAATCCATTTAATTGATTAAGTTTTTCTTACTTTATTAAAATTAATTTGTTTTATATTTTCTTAGATATCTAAAATTTTTGTATATTTGTAAAAAAAATATTACTTTATGCGTAAAATCCAATAATAAGAACCCAAATGTGTGCTGAAATAATTCCACCAAATGTGTGCTGAAATAATTCTCCTATATCAGAATTCTTTATGTGACAAATTTTTACAAATCACTAATATTATATTTAATGATTTTAAAATTTATTGCAATTCTCTTGGATATATTTGAAACGTTTACGAAAATTTCATTTTCAAATATTCTTTCTCCACTGACGACTACACTGTTACAATTTCTGACTAGATAAATATTTATAATTCGGAACTGCTTCCTCTCCAAATAAAATATTTACACTCTTGAACTAATTTTTGATGGGATTCCATTCTATGAAAAATAATTCCTTCCACTTTCTAATAAACACAAAAAAACACACTCTTTTATGTCATAAATTCATTTTGCAATTAACATAAATATCCACTTTTAATTATTAATTTTTGTTTTTGAATTTTTCGTTTATTATTTACTCAATCAGAGACTTTCATTAAAAATATTCTCGAAAACTTCATCATATTTCAACATTCGCACTAATTCAAAAACATTCAAATTATTTCAACGACGGTATCCAAAACGGAAACAGTTCTTAAGCTTCGAACCCGCATCCGCTAAAGCGTGCCAATTATACGAACACGTTTGCAGAACTGAAGCTGTGCCGTGCCATTCATGGACCACGAATTCAGATAAATCCACCGAAGAAGTCTTCAATGAGGTTTGACGCAGGCGGCAACGCAGCTATTGGCAACACAGCTACAGCCGCTAGTGAGGCGAAAAGCTTCTTCAACTTCTGAAGTTAGCAAATTATCTGACGGCACCTAAGTCGTCATTTTCTCTTAATTCTGAATACACTCTCTTATTAGTGAACTTCATTCTTCACACCGGCAAATTTCTCTTAAATCTAGCTATTATCGTTTGTTCGCAACTCGAACTGCCAGGTTTTGATTAAGACGTTCTGCTCTCAATCTGCGTGTATGAACGAGTTATTTGACCGTGACAGTAGCACTAGAAACTATCTTAATTATTTAAAAAAATCTTAAAAAAATCTTCGGATAAATTTAAATATTTTGCATTATTTTTAAAAAACGCTATCTTGTATTTTCATCACAAAAGCTTTCCCAATAACTAATATTTGCCAAAACTGAAAAATTTTTATTGGACAAAATTTTGCTGACAAAATTTTTACAAACAAATTTTATAAAAAAACTTTTTTTTTAGTAAAAATATTTAAACGGAGAAGTTTTTTGTTGAAAATATTTTTAACAAAAATTGACAAAATTTTACTGACAAAATTTTACTGACAAAAATTTTTACTGACAAAATATTTACTGACAAAATTTTTGCTGACAAAATTTTTACTGACAAAATTTTTACTGACAAAATTTTTACTACCATAATTTTTACAAACAAATTTTACTAAAAAATATTTTTATGTAAAAAATTTTAACTGAAAAAATTGTAATTGACAAAATTTTACTAAAAAAAATACACTGACACAATTTTGAATTCTTACCGGAAAATTTTTACTGTAAATAATTTTACTGAAAACTATTTACGGAAATATATTTGCTGAAACAAGATTGCTGAAAATATTATATTTTAATGGAAAAGTTTTTTACTAAAAATGTTTTTAAATAAAGAATTTAACTGAAAAAAAGTGAATTGACTAAATTTCACAGACAAAATATTTACTAGCAAAAACTCTTACAGACAAAATTTTTGATAACAAAATTTGTACTGAAAGAAATTTTGCTAAATAAGTTTTACTGAAAAAATTTTACTGATACAAATTTTACTGACAAAATTTTTACCGGGAAATTTTTTCTTATAAAATTTTTACTGTAAATAATTTTATTCAAAACTGTTTACGGAAAAATATTTGCTTACAAAATTTTGCTGAAAATATTGTATTTTAACGTACAAGTTTTTTTACTGAAAATATTTTTAAATAAAAAATTAAACTGAAAAAATGTTATTGACAATTTTTTACAGACAAAATATTTACTAGCAAAAAAAGAACTTTTCTTTGGCAACATTTTTTATTGATAAATATTTTGCTGACAAAATTTTTACTAACGAAATTTTTCATAAAAAATATTTTTATCTAATAAATTTTAACTGAAAAAATTGTAATTGACATAATTTTAGTAACAAAATTTTTACTGATAAAATTTTTACTGATAGATTTTACTGAAAAAATTTTACTGACACAATTTTTACAGCCAAATTTATACCGATAAAATTTTTCTTTACAAAATTTTTACTACAAATAATTTTACTGAAAACTTTTTCCGGAAAAATATTTGCTGAAGAAATTTTACTAAAAATATTTTAACGGAAAAGGTTTTTACTGAAAATATTTTACTAAAAAAAATTAACTGCAAAAATTTTAGTTCATAAAATTTTACTTAAACTATTTTTGCTGACAAATATTTTACTGGCCAAATTTTTCCATACAAAATTTTAAATTGACAAAAGTTTGATTGACAAAATTTTTACTTAAAAAATTTTATTTAAAAGTTTTACTAAAAAAAATTATTGTTTTTCCTGAAATTATTGTTAAACTAGGAACATTTTTTAAACAGTTTGTAAGCTTGTGGGCACAATTATTCAAGCGAATTTTCGTGAATGAAAAACTTAAATGAGTTTACTTTGCAGATTTTAATGTAAATAATATATCTGATTTGGGTGGAAGGAAAAATCCAATTAAATAGGCAGATTTATATTTTTTCCGGTTTTATAATTATCATCATTGTAGTTAATTTAGAAAAAAAAAACATAAATAACCCGTGAAACGACTGAACAGCACCTGAGCTACAAATATGGCAGGTAATTTTTGAATTAATGCCTCATTTTATGCAATCGTAGTTGTTGGGTTCTAATACTTTTCGCTCCAGCATATTAAAGCTAGTCATATTCATAATAAGCTGTAATTAAAATAAATTATATTATGTAATGTTACTATTATGATAATATAAAGCTATGCGTTTTGACAAAAAATCTAAATTTCAGTAATTAACTAGTAAAATTTACGGTATAACATTTTTCGGTAACTAAATACTGCATGGCAGAGTGTGCAGATCAGGATTCTCGAAATAAATTTAGTATTAAACATTATAATAGTCGTCGTCGTTTCAAGAGGTGGTATTGGGCTCTATTAGAAAAACGAATTTGTCGAAAGGTAGATGTCTATCCGATCGTCATTTTTGTGTCCAAGTTATTTTCTTGGGTTATTTATTTTTAATTTTAGTGAAGAGGCAAAAACTGGCCTCTATTTGTAAAAAATATGGACACACAAAAGTACTAACAACAGTAAGTTGGGTGTATTTTTTTGAAAAAACCATCTATTAATTACAAACGCTCATTAATTGTTAAATTTTGAAAGCCTTTGGCAATTATTTAAATTCCAAAATACATATGATAGGTAGAATTCTGAACGCTCATTTTAGACTGGCTTTAATTGAATTTGAAACAGTGGACATGAAATTTATTTCAATTTGAAAATCATTTATTATTAAAATAAATAGAATATTATATATTTTTTTTCAATAGAATAAAATTTAAAAAATCATAGTCTGAAAACATAAGAAATATTAAATAAAAATCTGAAGGTTAAAACTATCCGTAAAAAAAAGTCCCTAATAGTGTCATGAAGAAAAACAACTTTTTAAATAATTTATAGCTTCACTTAAAAACAAAACTATTAATAGATATTATTGAAAAAAAATAACATAAAATACTTATATTCACATAGAATATGATTGAATAAAAAACAAAGTCTCTATGAACTAGCTTTAAAAATTGATTTTACCATAAAGTGTAACGGTTCGAAAAAGATTTTTTTGAAATTTTCTTCTAAAAGTTTTACATTTTATTATTACTATAATCATTATTAATAATATATATATATATATATATATATATATATTTTATAGAATATCAATAATTTTTGTAAGAAATACTTGCTCGTAAGTATTATGTAAGGAGAAATCGATTTTTATTCGTAAATTTAAGCAGAAACACAAAATAATCGTAAAATTTATGAAACACATGAGAAAAAAATGAATACAACATTTTAAATCGATTCGGATGCTCCTCTGTAAAAAGGATGTTGTTCGGTTTCAAGTATTTGCCAACAAAAATATCAATGGAAAATTTCTATTTATGACTGCAGGAGAGTCTTCTTCCTGTGTTGTATAGCATCAGTTGTTATGATGTTAAGGTGAGAGTACATACCCATTCCTAATGGTCTATTGTTATTGGTATTTATTTGTTAACATTCCAAAGAATTACTATTGAATTTATTTATAAAAGAAAAATATGTATTTTAATCGAATAAAAAATAAAAACTTCAATATCTTGCATGTAAATATTCTACATTTTGCGACACCTACAATAAAAGAATTCACTGCATTATAGTATACGCATTCAGATGGCATTTATTGAAAAGAAGGAAATTTGATTTAGAAATCATGGAAAAAATTCCAAATCAAGCAATGTACACTTGGCCGTACTGGAATTTTACGTATTTGCAAATCCTTCGATGATATTTAGTTAGTGTAAAAAATATCTTGTACCTGCAGACAAGGCCAGATAATGAATATAGGCGAAGGTGAATAAGATTTTGGAAAAATATGTAAAATTAGGGAGAGGTAGAAAAGTTTCGGAATATTGAAGAATAAAAATATTATACTCGCCTAATGACCTATTGATGACTTTTTTAACTAAAAAACGTTTACTTTCTTCTCGAACCCAGAGGTGGTTGTAATTGAAGAGCTCCGGTAACCGCAGTCCAGAGTAGAATATAAATAAGTTTACTTGTGGCTATAAGTAACCGTGAAGCGTATTTCCATTGGGATCCCGTTTCATTTGTCAAACAAACAAAAAATTAATGATATTTATTTTATTCAGACCATGTCTTCTTGGCAAATGAGTAATACGGCCATGGACCAAATAAGGATGAAAGTCATCGAATACGAGAATCGAATATGGTCAGGTTTTGCGTAGGTTTTGTGTATAAAGTATGGAGTATGACTATGACAAGCTAAGTCACTCATTCAATCTACAATATTAAATTGGATACCAATCAGGTGAAGAGAAAAAGAATGGGCCCAGGAAAAAGATACAATAAACAAATCCAAACTGCTGAGTAATTTTATTTCGAAAGTACTATTTTGGAAAAAATTTCCATTCTTTTCATAGAACTCTGATAGTACGAGTAGTTAATTTTATCTAGTAGTTTAGATAATTTTTCTTCATTTTATAGAGAAGAAAATCTTATAGAAAACTGAAAATTATATATTTAATGATCCAGAGTTATGGTGATATTTAAGTTTCATTACAATTAAAATCATATTAATCTCAAGGACATGTGAACGTAAATATTCTATTAATTTGTCGTTCGAAAAATAAAGTTAAGTAAAACAACACTTAAAATTCAGATTTTGCTTCAATTTTTATTTTATTATACTCGTATTTCTTGAATATTATATTCTGGATAATATATAATATTATTCAAATAACGCCCACAAGACTTCTTACAAGACTCACCCTTTTTGAGGTAATTTTTAATGACTTTTGCACATTTCGGGGTGTAATTCCGAAGATTGTCTTCGTAAATAATTTTTTTTTATCTAGCATTACAAGAAAAAGTTCTACAGCGTCAAATTGAATGATCTTGGTAGCCAAGAACCGTATCTCAAAATGATGCGTCCCTGGAACTTTTTCCATAATTGAGCAAAAATTTGCCATGTTTTGTGGCCTATTGGTACTGTTTTGTTAAAACCACATATGGTCCATATTCAAATATTCAAGTTCAGCCTTAAGAATATGGCAATTTTTGTTCTGACTATTCTGCGTTAGTTCCCCAATGCTTTGTAGTTTGTTCAAGTAAACCCGTTCCTTCAATAAACTCCACAAAAAAATACAGGGTCTGTCAAATATGGGGAACGAGGTGATCAAGCGAAATTTGCATTTTATAAAATTATTCGGTCATTAAAAAGTTCTTGAGCTGTCGAACGTAATACAAAATTCTAGTATGGTCAGAACTGTCGAACATAAAAAAATTTCTAGCATGGTTCGGTATACCGCCTTGGAGATGGTTTGTGGATGCTCAGTCTCATCTTCGAAAAAATATGGACCGATAATTTTATCGGCCATAATTATACACCAAACAGCGCATCTAAAAGGGTGTAATAGACGCTAATGCACCGCTCTTGGACTCTCTGTACCCCAAATTCGGCAGTTCTGCTAATTGTCATATCCATTTAAATGCAAATGTGCTTCCCCACTCATAATGAAGTTGTTCAAAAAGTTGGCATTATCTGTCGCAAGCTGAATCAATCTTTTGGCATATTGTAGCCGTTCTGCTGCATTCCTCGGCAGTAATTCTTGAGCTATTGTAATAAAATACACATCAGACAGTCACTTTTCGTGAATATAATGGCTTCTCTACATTTACTTATAGGTTTTTAAAGTTAAATAAAGAGCAATTTTACTTATTAACGTATCAACCGAGCAAGTAATAAACCTCATCACTAAAGATAATTGTTTTAAAAAATTTGGCATATTTTTATTAATTTTAAAGATTTAAAATATAAAATGGCAAATAATAAACTAAATAATTCTTATCTTAAATTATATAAATATTAAATAATTGTTAAATTAAAAGGCTATTAAATAAAAACCATAAGATGGATAATGTGTCATTTTATAAAAATGGCTAGAAAATTACTTTCATCTCTGAAAAATATCATCGAATTGACTTTAATTTAAATAATAATATTTTTATTATAAGGTTATTTATAACCAATTTAATTTTAGGATAGATCATTCTACTAGAGTCACCACAGTGTTGATAATTCTGCATCCTTTTTTGAGCGAAAAAATGTCTGTTCAGGAGATCATGTAAAAAAAAATTTTCCTTTACTAGTTTTAATATATCTTATCTGGATTAGTATTTCTTAAGATAGTATTCTAAATTATATAAAATGTATACTTATTATTTACATTCGTTCCAGTAAAAATACATTAATATCAAAATATACTAATTACAACATCGACCACCAAAAATAATTTGTTATCACACAGCGCATACTAAAGCCAATATGGACTTAGTAACTAAAACTTCGAGGCTCAACCAAGTATTCCCATTCTCAGTAAATTTAATTCCAACAAATTGTTCGCTGTCTTCGGTGTCCGAAGTAGTCTGATACACTGAGACCGAAAAAATTCATTTGTTCGTAATTTGGCAATTTTAAGAAATAAAACCCTCCTCTCTTCTCTCCCTTATATTTCTATCAAACATTGATTTTCAGTAAGTTTTCTGCTTCCTAAAGTGTTCCTCCTTCCCGCCTTTACAAGATTAATTATATTTCTTTACAAATACGTAGGCTACTATATATATTTCTGGCCTAGGCAACACTAAGTGTTGCCAGGTGCGATCTGACATTTCCATTGGAAAGTTTGACATTTTTTAGCATAAACGTACTCAGAACGTTTTGACGTACGACTATCATTTGTGTTGTTTACAGTGACTTGAAAAAATCAATTTGGCAAAAAAATGGAATTAACTCGTGAACATTTTCGTGCGATCATTTTTCACAACTTTCGACGTGGATTATCACGACAAGAGTGCATCGATGAACTTAAATCTTTGTATGGCTATGAAGCACCATCCTATAGCACTGTGAAAAACTGGTACAACGAATTCAATCGTGGCCGACGCTCGCTCAAAGACGAATTCCGTGAAGGTCGTCCAAAAACAGCCGTTGTTCCAGAAAACATCGATGCCGTACGTGAACTGATAATGCAAGACCGTCATGTGACATACCGTGAGATAGAGGCATGCCTAGGCATTTCTCCCACCAGCATACATTCGATATTGCATGAACACCTGGCCGTAAAAAAGGTTTGTTCTCGTTGGATCCCGCACAATTTGACAATCGCTCAAAAAAAGGCTCGTGTGGATTGGTGTAAAGAAATGCTGAAAAAATACGATCGCGGTGCTTCAAAAGACGTTTATAAGATCGTCACAGGTGACGAATCATGGATCTATGCGTATGAGCCCGAAACAAAACAGCAATCGACCGTGTGGGTCTTCCAAGACGAGTCAAATCCAACGAAAGTTGTTCGTGGAAGAAGCACTTCGAAGCAAATGGTCGCTTGTTTCTTTGGCAAAACTGGTCATGTGGCGACTGTTCCGCTTGTGCAACGTAGGACGGTCAATTCTGAGTGGTACACCACCATTTGTTTGCCTGAAGTCTTCGGAGAAATTCGAAAAACGAACAAGAGAAGTCGAATCATTGTGCACCATGACAATGCGAGCTCTCACACATCGGCTCAAACCAGCGCCTTTTTGACCGGACAAAACGTCGAATTGATGGGTCATCCTCCGTACAGCCCTGACTTGGCACCCAATGACTTCTTTTTATTCCCAGACATCAAGAAAAAAATGCGTGGTCAACGATTTTCGTCGCCAGAAGATGCTGTTGAAGCATTCAAAAACCATGTTTTGGAGGTGTCTCAATCGGAGTGGAAAAAGTGCTTCGAAAATTGGTTTGAGCGCATGCAAAAGTGTATAAATCTTGATGGAGAATATTTTGAAAAACAATAAAACCTTTTTCGTTGATAAATATTCGCATTTTCATTATTAGGCCAGAAATATATATAGTAGCCCACGTATAGCTGCTAATTACGATTAAATGTGCTCTTATTTGTATTATCGTGTAGTTTCCATATATTTACAGATAACAACAATTTTCACATATTTATAGATAATAATAACCTAGAAAAAAAATTAATGTAATTTCAAATTTGTTGAAAGGTTCTTAGGCCTTTTAAATCTTTGTCAATGAGTATGCACTTAGAGAGAATAGTATAAATTAAATTATAACAAGGCAGATCAAAATAGGATTTTTATAATAAAAATTACCTAATTCACGTAAGAAAATTAGGCTCACCATTGGTGGATAGATTTCGAGATTGAATAGTTGGTATATAAAATGGGATCGTAGGTACAACTCTGCGGTATACCAGCGTGATCAGTTTCTTTTTTCCTCTATTCTTAATTGTTGTGCTTTTTTTTATTATTTCTTTAAATTAATTTTTCTTTTTTTGTTAAAAATTTAAAGAAATTTTCTAATATTGAGTTTTCAATGTTTTAAAATTAAAATAAATTAAAGAAAAAATCGATTGGATAAGTCAAAAAAACTATTTTTAAAAATGAAAAAATATAAATTTTTAACAATTGTTCAGATTTGTATGGATCTAAAAATATATACTCATTTGATTTAAGAATCAGTGCCTAACTAAAAAATAAGAAATATCATAAATTTTTAAATATGTTTAGTTATAATTTTATTGTTCTCCTATGGCTATAAATAGGATAATTTGCAAAACTATGTTTAAGTAATAAATGAGAAGTTTTTCCTCTAAATGTTATCAATTTCCTTACCAGAAAGTTTAAGTACATCCTTGCATATTACTTAAGAACTTCTAATTAATAAAAGAACAAAATGAGCGAAATTAGCAAAACTTGGAAAACAAAAGTTTCCAAACACTTTTCTATAATTCTAAGTAAAACATATTAAATAATTACAAAGAAAATTTTAATTAAAGGTATTGATAATTTTACGTGTATTTATATCTAAATTTGTTTTTCAAGGATAGAAAATATATGGTATAATTTCTGATTGGATCTTTTTGAACTGATAACACATTCTTGATTGCTTACACCTAATATAGGTTTTTGCTTAATTTGATTAATCATAGATTTATGATATTCAAACGTATGCTAGCTCGATTCAAATTTTGTAACTTTAACAAATCTATAAAATTTAAGAAAAAAAATGGAGAAAAAACTATTGTAAGAAAAAAATTAATTTAAAGAGATTTTTATGGCATTATTTTCTCTAAGCAGAAACGAATGTAATTTAAAGACAAATTTATTTTATTTTATGGAGTTTCCTAGACCCAACATCCAAGTGCTCTATTTACTTTTTTTGAATAATTAAATAAGCTCGATAAAATTTATTTAAATTCTAATTACTTCTTCCAACTTAAGTTTGACCAGTTTAATCAAGAAACCTAGAAATGTTAACCTATCATAAGAGAAACGAGAAGTAGCCAAATGGCTCCGGGTTATGGGGCTACTAAATGACATCTGACTCTTGTTTCAGAGACCATATATATAAACGAACAAACAACCTTACAGCAGAACTCGAATGAGAATGCTAACCATACTACCGCCACCTATTAGTAGCTAGTGCAGTTTACTAACAATTAAAATTTAAAGGCTCTAAAAATACATGATACAAGTGAGATTCTTAATATAATGGGTATCCCAGGAAGTGGTTTTATTTTAATTTATTAAAAAAACTAACAAAATTTTGATAAAACGATTTTTATATTTTATATTAAAGAATAGTGGTCGCTCGATTAAGGAAATTTTTTATCACGTGTCAACTCCTCAATAACAAGTCTGAAGTATTGTAATATATTATATATTTAACCCAGCATCAAAGAAAATATTTTAAGGTGTTAAATGGTATGATGACTCTCTGGAAATAAAGGTCGTCCACTTCCAAATCATCTCACGGTAACTTAGACTGTTTACAAAAACAGTTTCATCAGCTTTATTAAAAAAAAATCCCCTAAAATTACACTGCCAGTCCAAAAATTATTCGTTGTAAATAAAAAGTTTTTCGGACAATTTTCTTCGGTTTTCAAAGCTTTAAATACAGAAGTTTTTTTTATTTCTGTAGCCAGATAGATGATATCTTTCCTCATTACTCAGAATAATTTTATTGAAAAAATCGGACTACAATTATTTAAAAAAAAATTACAATAGTGTCCTTGTTGGCTGATATTAATTGGACCAAGTTCTTCAGGCAAAGCTCGGTGCATTCTGTTTCATGATATACCGAACATCTTCGACTTAACCTATTTCTTGTTGTAGAAGAAATATTTTTAGTTCTTGATCTAATTGAAAGAATACATACTGTATTCTCTACTTCTATAACTTTATAATGACTATCATATTTATTAATTAAAGGTAGAATTTCTGAACAAGAAAATTGTCGATTTTGATCAAATGTAGAACGAACTTTACAAACTGAATCTGAAAAAATTTTCAACATTTTGATAGAGAATTTGCATAATTTTAAATTTTAAAATAATTATTTATATCCACTAAAATTAGAATTACTTATGGTAAAAGTACCCTAAGCAAGGTTTTTAGCAAGAGGATTTTAGTAATTAAGGCAGCACTCGTAAAATTAAAGTTGTTTATAACGAGAAATAATCAAATTAGAAAGATTGCAGTCACGTTGAATCTGATGACAATAAATTTCTAAAATATCTTGAATAACAGAAAGAGCTTTGTTATATGCCAAAAATTTATTTCCGTAAGTCCAGATAGGTTCCAAAATTTTTTGTAATTAAGTTTATTCGTAAATGTTTTTGTTGATCAATTTTTGAGTTATCTTGATTAAGTCTGTCGGTATTAGGCATTTTTATATTAATTATTAAAACATATAAAAATGGTTAGCCTTCTTCTTTAAAAGAAGAAAGGTAACATCGACACTAATGTTATCATTAAAATATTATAGTTGCAGTAGTTATAGGCAACGTTTAGAAATGGACCAATTATACTTCCTTGTGGAACACCGGTCATAATAGGCGATAAATCATAGTTTTAACTATTGTTTTTTTTTTTAATTAAAAAATAATATTAAGATCTCAATACGATTTAAATACCTTATAATAAAGTGAGTGGGCATAAGAATTTTCTGGAGTTTTCTGGATAGTTTAGGATGTCGTACTCTTTTGAAGGGATGTGAAGAAAATTCACCCAATTGTAAATTTAATTACCGGAACTATAAGCATTTTGTAAATCTTATCAATTTTGAAATGAATAAAAATATATAAATTTGTGGTAAGGATACTTTTTTTCTAATAATTTTTCTGCAATAAATATTTAAAGTCTGTTAATCTCATTTTTCGCTTTTATGAACTTTACGAAATGATAATTATGGAATAAATTATGTAATATTATACCTTAAAATTCAAGAATATATCCTTGAAATAAAATTATTTCAAAAAATTCAATAGAAGCAGAAATAGATGCAATTGTGTGGATCTCTCATATTTTTTGCATTTCTGTTATAATAAATTGAACTGACAGCGTCTTAATGCAGATAAGAATCTCCTCTGACATAACATCCTATCTTCGATTCGAAAATTTCAACATTATTTCTACTGGGTTACGATTTCAATCTTTTTCCGAATAGTACTATTGAATAATTTTCCTATAAATTCTGCAATTTCAAGACGAACTTTTCCCAATGAGTATCTGTAAACTTCAAACTGCACTTAATAAATCTGGAGAGAAAAAATCAGAAGAAAAGAAAAACTCTTGGACGAAGATATCGGTGAAATTCACGATTCCCTATAAATCCACAGCAGCTACGATACAGAATTTTTAAACTTCTCTTCCAACTTTATTGCAAACTTTAAATTCTACCCGAAACTTTATAAAATATCTTTCAAATCACGTAAGAAGATTTACCGCCAACCAGTATACGGAATTCTTTTAAGGAAAAAAGTAAAAGTTGCTAACTAAAAAATAATAATAAATAAACAAAAATTCCATCTTCCAACTATTCAATGTATTCACTTGTAACTTGGTCTAAGCTCTATAACATTCCAGTTCACTGTTTGTTACACATTGTATAGATTTGCACAAATATCTGATTTACGTGAGGAATTATTGGCTTCGAGGATGAGGTGGTTGGAAATTTTAGTTGGCATTGATGATGGCACAGGCAAAGTTAGTAACTAACCAAAGAGCTAACCAACCAATCAACAAGTGTGCACATCATTTCTATTTACTTCCGAGACTATTAAAACGTGATCAGGAAGCTATTTCAACTCAGATACGCTCTAAGATGGATACGTGCAGATATACCGGTATTGACATTTGTTAGTTACTATTCCTACGAAGGTAAGAAATTCACTTAACAGATATTTTATTGATTGATTAAATTATCGAAGTGTACGTACATATAAACCGAACCAGTATTGATATCATAAATTCCAAATTTACGATACTTCGAATATGTTGTCTTGCACTATTGAGATGCGTGGAACGAAATTTATTCATCTCAAAAGAATTTTATACAGAAAACTTTTATTGGAATTGTCGAAAATCTATTCATATTTATTCAAGTGCAAAAGAAATACAAAATATTTCTTCTATTTGTATTATACAAAATACACAAAAAATTCTTATTTTTTTTTGTACCACCTACAACCATTCTACAAAAATCGATTTATTTATTCTACGAAAATTCTATTAGTCTACTTTTCAATATTGACACTCTCCAAATTTACAAGCGAACCATTTCTTGACTTTATCCACTAAACAAAGTTCAACAGTATTTTTTCAAGTGCAAAGTATCCACAATATAATCCCAATAAAGATTTATTTAGATTCAATTCTTTTGTAGATACTTTATTCGTATTCATATGCTTGTAAATTGGAAATTACACCGTAAAGCTTTTTTCTTCTCTATTCAAAATTTTATTGCTAAATTTAGAGCAAACAAAATTTTGACATTTTCTACTCATTCCTTTTTTTTTATAAAGTTTATCATTATCGAATGTAAATCATCCTTCAATATATCATATCAATCAAGTATAGAGAACGCATATTAAAATGGGATTTTTTTTATCTAATGGGAATATTTCTGCTCTTCTACAAAAATACAAAAGATAGATTCCCAAATTGCTTTCAGAAATTGATTTTTCAATTTAAAAGAAATTTTGGCTTTTCTCTGTAGATACTTTTCTGTTTTTATAGAAGAATTTTTGTTGAATTTTTTTCTCGCTCGGACAATCAGCTTAAGTATTTCGGAAATATTTTTATGTCATTACGCCAGACTTTTACTAAAGCTTATTTTTATATCGAATTGTATTCGTAATTTTTTACAGCTGTTACAAAATAACCATTTGATGAAAATCACTATATTTGAGAAGACAAAAACCAAATAGATTTAAATATACGGCAGTCCAGAAGAATCCTGTAAAGAAAAAATGCCCATTCTGAGAAATGGCATTTTATATATTATTCAAATGCTAGCTAGAAGAAACCTTCCCCATTAGTATTTTGAGATTCATTTTAACTAAAGTTCTTTTAGATAATATTCCCCAAAAAAAAAGAAATTTCTGAATGCCTATTCCCATTAATCAATCGACTGACAGTTACTGTTAAGTCGGGGAAGTTTTATTAAAAAAAAATTATAATTAAATTTTTTCCTCAATTTAGTGTAAAATAATCTGCGTTTTTATTTAAAATTATAAAAATTAATAAGAAAATAAAGAATAATAATTATGTATAATTATTTAATTAAAAATAAATGTTAGACTAAATAGAATTTATTATAACCGTTTACCTTTTTTAATGTTTTATTTGTTTTATGCTTATAGTAAAATAACTAAAACTTTCTATCAGAATAATTCTATGCTGAATATGCAGTCAAAAACTTTCGAAATTAGTTTACTAAACGGAATTTACAATTCGACCATTCGAGAAATGTTAAAAATATTGGAGCCAAATATTCATTTCAAATTCATTCAATTCGACGGTCTTCTTAAAACCGATTACACTATTCGAGCAATTAACGAATTATTTCCTTAGCTCCCATATTTTTGTTGAAGTCTTTGAAGGGGAAATGAACATTCACGCTCGAACCCTCGAACATTTTTGTTTGAATTTCCGAAGGAGAAATGATCACAGGCTCGAACTATCGAACAATTTTGGAGCGGTGATCATACGTTAGCTCGATCAAAGTTCGCCCAATTAGAATTTATTCGAGCTACGATTTTTTCTAAATTTCGAGCATTTTTTAAATGGTATAATCATTGCTTAAAAGTAAAAGTTAATAACAGTGGTGTCCCAAAATGGACTAAAAGTTCGCTATTTAGGACTGAACTTATATAAATCCTTGATAAGTAATTTATAAATAAAGAAAAAAGAATAGCGATAATACGAAAATTCAAAAAAATACGGTAAAATATGTTCATAACACGCCGTTTTTAATGCTAATATGGACTTATAGACCAAAATAATCCCATCAGTTAAAAATACCTATAAAATTTTTTGATGCTCCCTAATCAGTTATTAATAGTGTTTTACTTAGTCGTCCTAAAGATTTGTCTGTATCTCGTTATAAAAAGTTTCAATGCTCATATTTGTAATTATTGTTCAAGAGCTACTTTCTACGTTTTTCCCTGTAAGAACTTATATAAACCCTTGATACGGAATTTATAAGCAAACATAAAAGAATAACCTTAATTAGATAATACAAAAATTCAAAAAAAATACTGTCAAATATTATCATAACACGCCGTTTTTAGTGCTAATATGGACTTACAGACTAAAACAATCCCATCAGTTAAAAATACTTCTAAAAATTGTTGACGCTCACTTATCATCTATAAATAGTACTTTATATAGTCACCTTAAAAATTTGTCTGAATCTCGTTATAAAAAGTTTCAATGCTTATCTTTCTAATCATTGTTCAATAAGTCCCTCTACTTCTTCCTCTATAAGCACTAACCATTAATTAAACCGCTACTGGTCACGAGCTTTATTAAAGTACTCAATAAAACAACGTAACAAATATGAAAAAATTCAAATTGCATTTCAATAACCCCTATAACTGATTGCGGAATCCTTAGAAATGAATATATTAATGCATTCTTAAAATTAATATTATTAAAAATTAACTTACTTAAAGCCTGATAAATCGAGAATTTGAAATATTGTCACGAGGTACTTAATCTATGCAGTGTGTGGCCGCAATTAAATAATATTCTTTTTACATATCAGAAATAGTTACTAATAAAACATATTTTTCAATAGCAACTTGACACTATTGATTTCTTACTGTGAACGTACCCTTAAACCAATCAGTACGCTATCACTCAGTAACTTAAACATTTTCGTAAAAACTTAAACATTTTCGTATTTAAGAACGTGCCCTTAAACCAAAATACTGAGTAACTTAAACATTTTCATTGTACAATAATTATTATTTTTTAATAATTAAAAATTACTACAGAAATTATGGGTCGTTGACTAAAACTTTAAGAGCGCTTACGCCAATTTTGGGTTGTCATTCTCACCCGAGTAGACAAGCAGTTTACAATTTGGTGAGAAAAATTTGAGTCAACATATTCACTGTTAAATGTTCCTGTACCAGTGAGACAACACAGCGGTCGCAGCACCGAGAATATTGCTGCCGTTGAAGCGTCCTTCGCAAACGATCCAAATCAGTCGATTCCACGGCGATCTCAGAAATTGGGCATCAGTCAGGCTACACTATGGCGTATTTTGCGAAAGGATCTTCGCCTGCACCCTTACAAGATCAAGTTAACTCAAGAACTAAAGCCACTTGACCATACCATATGAAGCGACGCTCGTTCTCAGAATGGGCTCTAGAGAAGTTTGCCCAAAATGACGACTTTCATCGCAAAATCATCTTCAGTGATGCAGCGCATTTTTGGTTGAATGGCTTCTTTAACAAACAAAACATGAGTTATTGGAGTGCTGCAAACCCTCATGTGCTTCATGAAACACCACTTCATCTACAAAAAGTGTCTGTATGGTGAGGTTTTCATGCCGGTGGCGTCATTGAGCCATTTTGCTTCGTTGATGAAAATGACCGCCAAGTTACAGTCAATGGTGAACGCTACAGAGATATGTTGCAGCATTATTTCTTCGATCAATTGCATGGGGTGGACAACAGTAACATGTGGTTTCAACAAGACGGTGCTACATCCCACACAGCGGGAGAAACAATCGACTTATTGAAGTCCAATGTCGGTGAACTCTTTGTGATTTAACACCTCTAGACTTTTTTGTGGGGTTATGCCAACCAACCGACGACGTTAGAGCACCTAAGAGCCAAAATCGGACGAGAAATATCGGCCACTCCCGTTGAATTGTGTGGCCGAGTCATCGAAAATTGGCTTCATCGAATTGACCGCTGCAAGCGTGACTGTGGTATACATATGACCGAAATTGAGTTTCATTCATAATTGCATTGATTGTACTTTAAGTCAATAATAAAAGTTTTGATATATCTTAAATGGTTTGCAAGACATTTAAAAAAAAAGTTGTCAAGTTCTTATTCAAAAACCCTTTACTATAAGATTTGGAAAAAAACTATAAAAATCCTTAATCAGTAATTTTTTAACACTAAAATTTTTTAATAAATTTTTCCTTTTCAAAAAATTTGAAATAGAGAAATGGCGTAAGGGGGATCATCGTAGCTATCACTAGGAGCACTCCCACCAATTAGCAGTTAAGTGCCACTGAAGGTTCGGGAAATTGCCAGGATTTTTTCCTTTTTTTTTCTTCGTTGATACCTTATTTTGGATTCTCCGGTTTTTTTTTATTTTGTACATTTTTCTGTTTTTTTTTAATAGTTTTTTTTTGTACATTTTTTATTTTTTTTAATAGTTAAAACTTTAACCTTTACAAATGAGTATATCCACATTATTCCTTATTCTGGTCATTTCCGATTAAATGTTTTTATCCAGTCGGTTTGAGAAATTGACACCTTTGATGTTACGAAATACAATTTTTTGTATCTTGGCATACTTTTTTTTAATTATTTGGATATGAAAATACTGCACTGCTAACCATTTCCCAAGTATGTGTATTCTCTCAGCAAGGTCGTAATTGACCGTACTCCTCTAGAAGTTAAAGTTAATTTATTCCTAGTCCACCACTCAGAAATATTTTAATTAAATAATATATAAAATTTCAGCATAATAGAAAAAAAGGTATAAAAAAATCGTTTAAAAATTTTATTCTTCTTAATCTTTAATCTAAATTGCTTTTGAATTTCTAATTTTCTAGCATTAAAATATTTACTACTGATCTTAAGCTTTCAAGAAAATACAAAACAAAAGTCAGAAGAGGCCAATCTTAAAGCAACTTAGAGAAGAATGAGGAAAATTATCTGAAACGGAGTCAATCCCTCAGGATAACAAATGATCAATATAAGAATCACCAAAAAAAAAAAAAAAAGTTCCCAGTTTATGCAACAAGAACATTACAGCTACTTCCTGTTTCAACTTAACTACTTATTCCATTTTATATCCTTACAAATATTTGATGGATGTTTAAAATCGAAGCTTAGTTTGATTTATTCACTTGATATTGAATGGATATAAGTCCGTGTCATTCTGATTTTGATAAATAAGTCAGCAGTGTTGCGACGTTGTTAAGAGTCTATGAACCCCAAACAGTTTCAGTGGATTTTGCAGATTCTATTAACTGTGGCTTAAAACGAACCCTTATAAATCCTTTATTGATTTTGTTTGTACAATTTTACTATCCCTTGTGTATAATGTAAGTATGTGTTGATAGAGAATTTCAGTTTACGAAACATTTCACTTTTCACAATAACAAAGCCTAAGCAAATACGTAAAGGAAACGATTTCATCAGATTTATAAAATTTTCATTTTGAAGAGCATTCAATTAAAAGTCATTTATTTTTCTACAATATAATGCAATATATTTTATATTATTAAATATATCGTACAATACCAAATTAGAAATTCATGTGTTTAGAATATTTAATATTTGACGCACTTTTTAAACAATAAACTTAAGTCCGGATTCGTCAAATTTGCTGCATGCGTCATAGTGTTTGGTGTGGGTGGCATTTCGAACATACCATATCCAGATTTTCTTCATTTGGTAATTTACCTTATTTCTATGTATTTTGCATATCCTGAACGAAATGCCACCGGATCCGGAATTTCTTTTTGAATAGGCCATTTTATACTATGGAACTGCTAGACCTAATAACTCCTTTCCCAACGTCTCCATTCAATTTTATAAAAAATCCAATATGCTCCATAAAATTTAACCACTTCTAAATGTTGACTCCTTTCAATACCGGCCGACACGTAAAGTGAAGTCGTCAAATAATATCATGGTCGTGGCGCTACAAAATGCCCTCTGACTCTTGTCTCAGAGACCTTACAACAAAAAACACAAACAAATTGCTGTTTTTTTGTAAGGTATTTTTTTTGTTGAAAAAAGGAAAAACTTTTTGGGAAAGGTTTTTTTCTTGTCTGTTAGTATTGTACATTTAAAGGTCTCGTTTCTTTATTTGTTGGTATGTAAAGTCTCTTAGATAAAACCCAGAAGAATTTTTGCAGCGCCACGACCACGACCACGAGTTTTACTGCCATAAAGAAGCTTTTATGCCATAAAGATATAGATCCAAGTAGCTGTTTTAGATTGCATTTATTATGAAGTCTAACAGGACAAACTTAAAATTTATAGTTACAGTGGTGTTCGAGTATGTAAAATTGAATGTTGTATATTTCGTAGTGGATTGTCTTCACGTTCAACTGAAGTATCTGAACTTCAATTATCAGGTTCGCAGGACTTTTAATTTGAGTGACTTAATGTGAACGTATTTTTTTTTTAGTTTTATTTTTATCTGCAACTTCAATTTTATTGTAACAAGCAAATTAACATAACATTTTAATTAATAATCTTGTGTATTATGAAGTAAGAGTAAACACCCATCGGCGTTTCTCCAACTAACGGAAGTTAGATTCCTCTATCTATATTGCGGTATCATGTTGCTATTAAGGTATAAAGGGGTACGTTTGCCTTGACAAAGTGTGAAAGTAATGCGAGCACTCTTCTGTTCATTTACGTTCACTCTCCATCTCTTAAACCAAGATTGAAGGTTATGAATATGGGATTGTAAATTGTTGGAAGCTATGTCAGGATTTGAATGGGTAGCAAATATGGCCGTATCTTCTACATAATTAGCAATGATAGTATTAGGATAAACTAGGATGTCATGGGTATAAATATTATTTAAGATGGGACCAATGATACTGCCTTGTGGGACTCTGGCTAGAATAGGATATATTTCCGAGGATTCTGAGTTAATTGCAACTTGGAATTATCGTTGGGAGAGATATGAATTTATGATAAGGTAGTTTGTTTAAGGAAGAAAGCTCTTGAGTTTCCAAAGGACTCCAGGATGCCACACACGATCAAAAGCTTGGGAGATATCTAGAAATACTCATGGGCAATACTATTTCCTCTCAAGAGAGTATGCAATATGATCAACAATGCGATGGCATTGCTGGATAGTGGAGTGTTCAGACCGGAAGCCAAATTGGTTATCAGGAATAATTTTTTCATTAACTAGAACTGCCTTTCGGGAAATTTGCTTCAGAATAGGAGCTGTTATTAGACCATAACCAGGAGCTTTTTTATTGGGAAGGCGCAGAATTGTAGATTTAATTTCCGAGGGCTTAAAATTTTTGGGAGGAAGACTCATAGGGAGTGGGAACATTAGTTCTTCGATAATTTTGTTATTATATGATTTCTCTTCTATATCATCATGTAGAGCAAAAGTATTTACCAAATATTTAGCAAATACTTCAGCTTTTTCTTTGTCTGTTTTTGCCCAGTAACGTGACCGTATTTAAAATTAGAATTTAGGTGATTCCATATTTTTATTGTTGTGTATAAGCTGAAATCAGTTCTATCCCATTGACAACAATTTTATTACTGTTCACAGTAAAAGCAGAAAAATTGGTTACCTCGTGTGTAGGGTTTAATTAATTTTATTGGTTGTGACTGGTTTTCTTTCTGTTACCGAAACTATTTCTGACAGACCGATTTTTGGAGCCTAATTGGGTGACTACCAATTTATTAAGATTTTTATTATTTTGGATAATATTAGTGAAAACTTGTTTAAAATGTAAATTTCTTTGAGTGAACTAATTAAATTTTTTAATATAAATATTTTTGGAGGTTTTATTTTCATCTAAATTGTGAATGAATCCTTGTGCTCATATTTTTTCACCTTCCACATCGGTTTCGATTTTCGAATAAGAATTTTTTTTTAACAATTTAAGTTTAAATTGCAAAATTATGTAACGGAAGTTTATAAAAATATTGAAATTGGTCTGATTTGAATATGCAAAAGCCATATACGCTTATGGTAATCTTAAGTAGATTCTTTCGAAAATCTTGTTACATAAAGGAATTCCCAAAAATCGTTCAACGGATTTGATAACAGATCGACGTGATTGCCGTGTAACTTGATATCATCTTGTTTACAAGAAGTACACGATTTATTTAGATTGACAAGGAACACTCTCGTTTATGTACTCTTACTTTTTATATGTATCGATATTGACAAGGACATCAACCATCAATAAATATAACGAAAAACGAAAATTCAGGTAAAACTTCTTTGTTAACATGTTTAAGTGATTTTGAATAGAAAACTCTTCTTTGTTTTTGCAATTACATGTAATTGGACAAAAAAAAGTAAATATAAAAATTTTCACTTGATAACATCAATTATTCTGTACATTTCCTTAAGGAAAAATCGAATTTAATAAATATAAAAAATTATAAATACTTTCAGATAATATATAGAAATTTATTGTTAATACCTCATTGAACAAAATAGAGACAAATTTTTCTTGAAACAAATTATCTTAAAATACCTAAAGGATATTAACTATGCAGGAACTATTGTTCTATTACACTAAGATTCCTTTAGAACCAAGAAAATATTGATGACACTATTGTTTACTTGAAATTTAAGTTTTCCCTAAAGGCATAAACTCAGAAAATGAATTTACAAAAATATGACAATTTTTTTTTCAGGCACAGTATCTTTTTTTAAGAATGCAAAACATTTGAGGGGCTGATTTTGAATATACTTAATTTAACAGAATAATGGATGATGATAATGATAATATTTTTTGAAAAGTCCTGCCAACGACAAGTTCTTTCCTCTCCGAGTATAAAGAAAATTCACTTCCTTATAGATGAATTCCTTGTTCAATCTTTCTCTTCCTTCTGCTGCTGTATGAAAAAGAATTCATTTTCTTCTCGTAGACAAAAAACAACAACTCTAAAAATACATACTTAAAGATATCACCCGATGGCAATGTTATGCTAAAATAATGATCTTCTGCTACTGGGAACTTTGCACTTTCAAACGCAGACCATTCATGCTACATCCACCAGCAAAAGTGTCACATTTAATTGTTAATTTTTAGAGGCAATTAGGGTAATATTACAAGAAATTAATTTCAACCCTTTCGATAGTTCCTTTTCACTTAGCGTGAATAATCATTCTTTCTAAATTAAGTCAGGGTAATTTTTCCAGTACTTTAACTCTTCACGATTTAGATTAAATGAGAGGCAATCTAAAAATGGACATTTTTTTACGAGTAGCTAAACGCTAATTTGTTAGATGTTTTCATTCTGGTTTTATTTATTTTTTATCTTGAATCTGTGTATTAAATTAGACTTGATGATAGTTAACCAGATGAATTAAGGATAATATGAATAATTGTGTATTATTTTGTGTAATTGCTTGTAATGATTTTTTTAATATTTTTTTTTTATGGAAATTGCAAAAAATTATAAATAATTATTTCAAGAATGTTTAGTAATGAATAATTATCTTGATTAAATCTGAATCTTTATTTTCAATGAGCATATTTTCTTATATTTATTTATATGACTATATTTTTAGTAGTTTCCAATTAGTCCAAGTGCAATTTGCTAATACAAGTTGTGTAATTTCAGGTTTTCAGTTTTTTTTATGTTCTGTTTTGTTGGATTCGAATGAAAGGAGGAATAACCTTTCTTCGTTATCTGGGTTTGAGGAAAACTTGATTTTAGACATGAACTCCCCATAGAAAAGTAGATTAACCTCTCAGAAGATTGTGGAGTGGTACCCATGCTTGATAGTTAGCATTTGCGGTAGATGTGGCGGGATTTATTTTTAATGTGACGTTATCGCCTTTGCACCCGAACATAACAAATAGATTCATCATGCCGGAAGAGTAAATGTTTCCCAAGGGAAAGGGGGGAACTAGAGGGATAGTAAAAAAAATTGATATGACGTATTAAATTAAAGGAAAAAATCAGTCACAATACAAAAAAAAAACTGGGGAAGAACAAAATTTTTTTAAAAATTCGACAATACAAAAAAAAACCGACGACCCAAAAAAAAAAATGAAGACGACGTTGTATGGAGAGGAACAACCAATAGCCAGCCATTGACTTGATCAGATTTTGTTAATCACCAGTAGCCATTCCCCTTTCCGCCTGTGGGGTACTTAACCAACTATTGACAAACTGGAACGAGAGCAAAAGTTTCAAAAAAATTAGTATGTCATAATTTTTCAATTTAATTATGGTTTTTGAGCTAGGCATGCTTGATGATAGCTTTATGGGAAGATTATTTATCTTAAGGCTAGGCTTCAGCTTGCGTGATCTTATTCGCAACGAAGAAATTAGCAGAAGAACAGGAATCACTGATGTGATATAACGTATTACAAGTCTAAAATGGAGATGGGCAGGATACATAGCGAGGGATGTACTGAAATGGATCAAAAAGATTATGCAATGAAAACTTAAAGATTTGAAGAGATGTGTCGGAAAACTTCAAGCAACATGGAGGAATGATATCCAACGGCATGCGGGAAAAAATTGGATAAAAGCAGCGCAAGAACAAAAATCATGAAAATTAATTGGAAGAGGACTATATTCAGGAGTGGACTAAGACAGGCTGAGGAAGAAGAAAAAAAGAAGAAGAAGAAGAAGAAGAAGTTTAAGAGCTTACCAAATATTAGGTATTACCATAGTTACTAAAAATCAATTTTGTGGTTTGAAAAGTACAGCTCTGTTATATACGTATGACAACTCTTAAATAAATGTGGTAGTAAAGATAAAATTCTTTGAAAATAAAAATTGCCATATTTATGATTTTGTTATCGAATATAGTATTTAAATTATAATACCTTTCTAGAAAAGTGATAATTCTGCTGTAGCCACATTTTGCGCAAAATTTCTTTCAGCGATGCAAAATCTCTTAGAATCTAAAGACTGTCTGGTATGTATTGCAGTTTTAATTTAAATATTAATTAATATAGCCATATTGTAATCAATTTTTTTAGTTTTAATTTAAATATTTGATAAATCATTATTACAAGCCATTTAATATGACAATTTTTAGCTTTATTGCGCGAAAAGATCCCAGGACATGTAATTTCAAGATTTGGTGATATCAACTAGGCCTCTCCAAAGTCGTGCCATTTGATATCGTTAAAATAATTTTATAAAATTGTACTAAAGATTATATTTATACATACAATATATAATCTTTGGTTTAAAATTAGCATTCGTCAAATAATTTGTAAATTACAGCTTAAAATATGCGAAAAAGATCGAGTTCTGAGAGTAATTTTGTGGAAGTTATTTGAAAAATTTTATATATTTTTTCTCTAATGGCAATGTTTTATAAATATTTAAAACTATAAATTTATTCAACACAAAAATTATTAAAGTATTTTATTTAATGTTACTTTCTGAAACGCAAATTGGATAATCCTTTATTTTTAATTCGAATATTTTTAACGTTTACTTACCGATTAAATAATCAAAAATTTGCAAGAAAAAAAGAAAGATTTTCGATTGTTTTTTTTTTCATTGAAATATACTTGATTCGCTTAAATAAATAGTTTAATAAATGAATTAAACTTTTCAAACTATGGTAAATAATTTAGAAAATATTTATTTACATAAAAGCCATAAGAAGAAAATTCGTAAATTTTCCTATACACAAAATAGCGGTTAAAAATTATTGTATTTTATTTACTTAAAACTGAAACAATGTTTAGCCGAAAGAATTTTAATATAGAATTTCCTTATAGAAGGAATAAACCAATTTATTTGAAGAATTTGACTAAATATCACAAAGGATCTCTTGAATTTAAATGAAAACTTCTTAAACGATTTTCTTCTTCTTTGGCATTATGACATTGACCAAAGTCGATTCTGTAAAGAACAAAGTTAGTACAAGGAAATTTCTTATACAGAAGATGAGTAAGTCCTTATAAACAAATAGTGTTTTGTATATTCAGCTTTGGTATATTTCAGGATATATAATATTAGTGTGCAAGGACTTTTCAAGTATTTTCTAGATTATCTAATTTTCAACAATCTATGGTAACGTTGTTAATACTTTTGCTCATATGTGTATGACTGACTAGCATATGTGATAATCGATTGCAGATTTTCCTTGCAGTACCAGGACTGACTTTCGTTGGTGGTCTGCTTTGTTAGTACGAATTCACATTCTTGGTGTAATGTTGAAGATTCTGAAACTTAATAAGTTTATGCTGCAAGGATATTGTATAAAAAAACGGATGAAGTTTGTGTAAATTAAGTAAACAAGCGAAGGTCGATACGTATCAGTACCTGTTAGTTTAGTAATTTTTGTTACACTTGCAATTTTCGGTTAAAACTTTCCTTTTAGCGAAAATTCTAAATTATCACAAAACAATCATCCGTGTTCAAAGTGAATTAAAACTTTTTGTTCAATATTCACACAATAAGTACGCTGGATATATGCCAATAATACATTGTAGAATAAGTTTCAATAAACCTATTGAAATATGCTGTAATTAATATATAATTAATTATAATAATACTAATTTAATGAACATTTTAATATAGTTAAGCGTTTCAATAAAATGATTTTTCTTAGATTGTAGTATGAGGTTGTGTGTAACAGGAACGTGTGAAGCTGGTGAAAAATTCTAATAAAACTTCAAATAATTATCTGGAGATTTTCAATAATAAATATTTATAATAAGTCTTAATGTTTCCAGTTCGTGTCTAAATTTCGTAAGATATTAAAACAATACTTACCGATACGAATAAGACTACAAACTGAACCATCACTGAATTGGAATGGACGTGCTAATGGTTAATTCTTAATGTGAAGGTGGTGCTATTGATTTTTATGATTATTATTATTTTTTTTTTACGAAATAGTTTTATTTTAAATTATCTCTTTAAAACTCTTATATTATATTTATTAATAATAGTTATTATCTGCTAAATTAAATAAACGAGCGTAATTCGATACGTACGAGTAAGAGTAGTCAGTTTGTAAAAATGTTAATGTTATGCTCGAAGATAATTTCAATTTGAATTTTTTTTTATTATAAAATTATTCAAATATAATAAAATTTAATTTTAGTTATTAAAATTTTGTTTTTGCCTGTTGCAAGAGACTCGTAAGAATGTTTAAACTCAGACATTCGGTAATCATGTTTTGGGGTATTAAGTGCTGTAGAATTCTTATTTTCCTTTCTAAAAAATTGAATTTTACCTAAGATTTTATTATTAACTTGATATAAAATTTATTGATTTAAAAAAATTACTAATATTTAGTAGTTTCATAATTTAATGATTTTTTAAAAAAAAAAACACTTCATCGCTTTTATGTTCGGTCCATTCGCATCTATCAAAATCAACTAAATTATTTTCTTATATTTTTAAATTATTAAGTTTCGAAAATAATTTCAAAATAATTATTTTATTTGCTAACAGAAATTTTCCTTATCTAGCCAGAAATAATTGGATTCATCAACTCCATAATATATAAATTTATAATCGTCACCGGCTTATATTGAAAGAATGATCCATAAAAATTTTGAAAAGAAAACAATTTTTTGTCAATTTTGAATGCATATTTGGGTATTACTTACTTAGGTGAAGTGAGTTTATGAAGAAGCATTAGTAAATTATTTTCATACTTTAATCTAAGTCACCGTAACATATAACCACTTTTCTATTATGAAATAAAAAGAAAAAGGCAATTTTACTCAATTGTATCACACCTGACTACTGTTTTAGAATATATAATTATATTGCCTTTTTCTTTTTATTTCATAATAGAAAAGTGGTTATATGTTACGGTGACTTAGATTAAAGTATGAAAATAATTCCTGAACTAGTGAAAAAACCGCACTCTTTAAACGGAAATCTACTCGAGAAATGAAATTCGGAATATGGCCTCAAGTTGTGGCGCCATATAATGGCCACTGGCTCTTGTCTCAAAAAATTAACTGATTTATTTCATATTTATAATCAAATAACTGATTTATTTCATATTTATAATCAAGGGCTATGGACGAACAAGCCAATTAGCTTGATTGAATAAAAACTTTTTATGACGAGAATGAAATTTTTCATAACGAGAATGAAACTTTTTATAACGAGACACAGTCATATCACAAATATAAAAGAGAATTTAAAATAACGATGACTAAGATTATTGTAAACATAAAAGAACTCATTGACAATTTGATAAAAAACGTTTTATTGGAAGGCTTAGTACAGCCCCAGAGTTCTAGTGAACAAATTCTGGACTATTTGAATTTGAATGTGGCAGCATGTTGGAAATTTTTACTAGATGCAAGTTATACTTCTTGTGGGGTTAGATATCGTAGCATACACGTATAAATGGTACACATAATTGGGACCCAAATAATTTCTCGTAGAATACCACCATGAAAATAGCGGTTGGAAAGGAATTATCCTCTTCAGTTTCCAGAGAAGTCCTACCGCAGGTACGAAATTCGATTAAAATCTTAACTAATATCAATAAATTTATCAGGACAATACTATTTTTTCTAAAGGAGATGAAAAGAAATCGTCAACTGTGGATAGTGGAGTGTGTTTGGACATCTCTAAATGTTGTTTTTGTAATAACCAAATTGAATGTTGAAAGTTAAATTTCAGAATTCGAGTAGGAGAAGTATATTAATATAGGGCGCTATGATGTTAGACATTTTATTGGTTTATTAGGCGTAAAGATTATTTTATTAATTGAAAATTTCCAGAGCACTTGAAATTATATTTTTGTTTCAGTATACTAAATTATTGGAGGAGGAGGGAGGGGGATTAATCTGATCATAGCCGCGAGTTTTGTTACAAGTAATATTATTATCAAATTTTTCGGATTAAATTTGATAATAATATTACTTATAGCAAAAGTTTGGTAATTGTTCCACTGTTTACCATAGATATGGATATATTTAAACAAATATTATATTATAATGAAAAGATAAACAGCAGTTTTTATAAAAGAGTGGAACTTTTTTAACACATAAAAAAACAATAAAAAATTTTATTTTGACAAAAAAATAAACTAAAATATTTTTTTTGGAACAAAATTTTTTGCCATTTATATTTTATAAAATAATTTTGGACATATGAACTAAGTCATTGGTACAATTTTTGAGTAAATCTGTCTTTATATGCTCTATAACTTATTTAATATTAGCTCCTAATTCAATTATTGGTGGTTTGCTCATATATTATTAGCCGAAAAAGTTCGTGGTGTTTTCGGACAGATGGGGTTAAAAACAAATAACTCAGTACTCATAACTTGTATTATAATATTATTAGACGCGCGTTTAAAAGAGGATACTTGAAGCTTTGTGCAATATTAAATTTAATTCAAATCGGTGTATTATATCAAAAGTTGTTCAAGTTAAAAATAGATCATAATAAAGAGGAAGTTTGATAAACTCGTATTTAACAATACCGCAGTAATGTGAAAAAATTTGTGCTTATCATGAAGGTGCCGTACAGAAATTAATAGATGCTTTTATTCTGGAAATCTCGACGTCACAGATGAGCCCGGTTCTGGTTGGCCAATTACCGGAAAAAGTGATGAAATTCGCGAAAAATTGAGCAAAAACAGCACATTACCGTGTTGATATAACTTACGAATTAAGCATTCATCATCAAACCACTTTAAACCATTTGTAAAAGGTGCCTCATAAACTGAGCGTGAAAAAGCGCAATGAAATCGAGCCATTTCTGAAGCGAATCAAAACTGGTGATGAAAAATGGATAATATACTAAAATATTGTTTGAAATAGACCATAGAAAAAGAGCATCTTTTATTTTACTAGAAAAGGCCATGAACTTTTTCGACTAACCAATATTTCCATAAAAAATAATTCCTCTTGCAGGCCAAGTGACTTTTGATGCCAAATTACCAGCTGCCAAATTGATGGTTATGGTTTCGTGAGATGTTTTTAGCACCATATGTCATCCGGGTCTATGTCTTCCATGTTTTCCAAGTACTATTCTTTAATCATGACTAGCTTACTCATTGACAATTATATAACCGATATCCCCATATCGGAAGAAATAGAAGCCAACAATACTGCCAACGTGAAAATTTTATAGATTTCAGAATGTCTCCAAAACAACGTTTGTCTCTTTTCAAACGTACATTTTTTAATATGTAAAATAGAACAATATCAATTACAAAATATTTATTGAAGGTAATGAAAATTATCTTGAAATTTTTAATAAGATTTTTTTTTAAAAGGGACACCATAACAGATGATTACTTATCTAAATTTATCGTTGGTATTTTTAATGTTTAATTAACCAAAAATAATTGCAAAACTTTGTAAAATTCTAATAAAAAATGAAAATAAACCTTACAATTATAAAAGAAAGATTTTAAATATTGTAACTTGAGTCATCATGTGAAAAACTTCCAAATTTCTCAAACATTATGATAAAATGATATAAAAATAATCTTATCCACTCTGGGGAACACCTGAAATTTTCATAATTTCTAATATAAGAACTCATTTTAACTTTAATTAATACTTTTTTCATGGTCTTTCCCATCGTTTATAAAAGAACTCTGAACGAATATGAAATGACGACAACAGGCGGTTCAGTAACAGAAAGATGGGATGTGGATGGATTGAACAAGATGACATTGTCATTCTCGACATGCAAATAAACATAAATTCTAATGAGACATATTGTTTGGTAATATTGGCCAAGTGTTGGAGCACTTGTATTCTCCTTTTAATATTTGTCATTTTTAATTATGCACACTATTAAGTGTATTTTTATGGGGTATTCTTTTGAGGTACTCCACTAGCTAGGCTAGTATTTAAATTGCTTTCAGTGATGATAAATCCAACAGTGCCCCGTTTTGATATTTTATTAAAAAGAATAGACAAGCGTTTAATAAATTTTCTTTCCGAATTTGAGTCTAATTATTGTCACTTCTATTTTTGAAGTGGAATTTTTCTTCCCAAAAATCAGCATAATTAAAATTGCATCCTTTTTTGTTAAAAATAGTTATCTTTCTCTATATAATATCAGCCAAATAGATTGAAAACTATGAGAAAGTTTTTGAAAAATATCGATTATTTGACACTTTCAGTTTGATTGTCGTTTTAAGGACGATAATTGACGAACAAAAGTCTACCCAACTTCGACTTTTATCGTTTCTCCTCAATAATTCAATAAGAAAAGTTTATCACTCACTTTTCGTTTAACCAAAAAATAACAAAAGAAATAATGAACGGAAATCAAAAAGGCAAACTTCTTTTTCTATGAATTCAATTAAGTAATTAAGTAAATAGCAAAAAATTTCTTACCATTCGGCAAATATTGCAAAGTTTTGGGAAAAAAAGAAATTTATTAAATTTTAGTTGTTGCCTTTTGTTTTAGAAACTTATTAGATCGAATTAAAAGTCAATTTAAATTCTAAACTAAAAAAGAATATATTTGTATAAGAAAGGAGAGAATACCAGATACTCATCCGTTAAGTTGGATTTTTTTCTTGCTTTGAAAGTCCTTAAATAAGTAATCTATTATTTTTGGATAAAATTTCCTTTTAAAAAACATTGTTTATCGATGGTTTATTTTTCAACAAGTAACCCCCTTTCGCACCGTCCAAATCTGTTGTCAATTTTTTTTTGAAAATAGTTTTCACAGCAACATCGAAAATACATAACGCTACTCCTGCAGAAAAGTGTCCTTCTTGTTGTACAAAGGATTATTTTTTGGGATGATAACTTTTTGTTCCAGTTCAGATTTTTTATGCATCTTTGAATTTCTCTGAAAACTGGCACAATTGCGACTTTTTTAGAGTGTGGATAATGGCTTAATGATTTCTGTTACCATTTACAAGTCTGACTAGAAATATCTATGGGAGCTTTGAGCATATTCAAAAAAGGCTTCAGCAGCTGCTAAATAACTCCAAACACTTGAATATTTAAGACTTTTTCAAATTAAATTTTTGAATTCGCTACACTTAGTAATAGAGGAACTTTTGTTTGTCATTAACCGAGCAAGAAGAAATATTAACACATTCAGTAAAAGAGGCAGCTTCTAATAATTGAAGGAATTCAAATACCTGGAATATATTCCGTTATTGTGCAAGAAGCTTTGTTGCATAGTGCATATTTGGAGAATGTTTGAGAAAACGAAAATTGCAGACAAGTCAAGCAGTTTGTCTGTTCACATATTCGTGAAATTGCACAACTTAATTCAAATCAACTCCACTCGTAGAATATGTACTCAGTAAGTGCACAATTTAAGACTTGCACTTGTAACTAAAGTGCTCGTAAATAGTTCTTCTCTGTGTACGCTAACGTTTGTTTTTTGAATTTTTTAGAGAATATAAACATTTCAGCTAGTATTTGTATATATCAGATTATGGGTAAATGTAGTAGGTATCTGAACTCACTTCATTTGCAAAACGCAAACTTATAATGAAATTGTTGTGTGATCATGACCCGTGAAATGAAATTTCTGTAAACATTTGTATTGGTTAATCTTACTATGCAATATAACCAAGCTTCTGTAAGAAAATTTCACACACGAATTAAAAAATTGTCACATTTTGTATTCGGAATACATTTTAGCCGAAAATACGTGTATAAGCACCCCATTTTGGTACCGAACTCGCATGCCTGTGAAGACCACTTGTCTGTAACCAAAACCAGGAAGAAAAGAAAATTCTATCCATTCGCACTTGAGGGTAAATTAAAAAATTTTATTTTTATTATATTCAAATAATTTAACTTTTAACCCAAAAAAAATATTTACAGTAGCAGCTATTAAAATCTGGACACTCTAACAATACTGGCTAGAGAAGAAAACGTCAATTTTCCTATCATTACCTAATAATAAATTTATAAACGATCTTCACAAATTAAGTTAAAGTAATTTGAAACTATAAAATTGGGAACAATAAAAAAGCAAACGTAACCAAACAAAACAAATTTAAAATTTTGCATTTATCAACAAAAAATTTAACGTTCGGAAAATTATTGAGAAAGTTAGACTCAGCCAATCACCTGTGCCTAAATTAAAATCAGAATAAACACTATTCGAAAAATGTTCGACATAAATTTGTTCAATTCAATCTTCGATTAAAGAATACTTCGATAGGGCCTAAATGTTCGATAGGGCCTATCGAGGTTAGATTTTCGTATGTGTACACGATATGTCAGATTTCGTATATACAATTTTCTGGCTAAATTATTGCAAAAGCGGCGAGAAATCGTACTGATTGCGTACTTTTGTTTAGATAATTTTATGTAGAGATGACACTCACTGACATCTAGTTTTAGTAATATAAATTTTTCGAATTCAAAAAAAATAATTAATACCCATTTTAACTTACTCATTCCAAAGAAAAATATAATTTAAACACAACGAAAATGTTATTTTAGGTTTATTATTTATTTCGTTTTGTAGACTTTCTGATAGTTTTAAAATACGCCATTCTCCATGAAGTGGTAGCAAACCGAAATGCTTGCATATTTTTTTGTTTTAAGTGTAGTTTTAATATTTTTTGTAGAATTTACGAAAAAGTAAGTATTTACATAAATTGTTTTATTATTGATGACATTAAATAGGATGTTTTTATTTCAGAATGTGAAATGTTTTTTAAATTAGTTGCTTTTCATTCAACGTAATAAGGAAATCGGGAATTTCTCTCTTTTGGTAAGTTGATATCTTAATTTTTATTAGACAAATTAACAAAAATATAATTTTTTATGTGTTTAAATGGCTCTTAATGATTTATTTAGTATAAAAAGTGGTTGAAAAGTTAAAAGTATTATTGAATAAATATAAACAAATGTAATATTGACAGTTTAATGTTTACCAGAAAATAGTTCAGTGATGGCGAACGTAAAGTGTGTGCAAAGAAATTTAAGGGAAATTAAGTGCAGATGGGTTAAATAAATATTTTAAGTGACAATGATTATTTATTTAACCCATCTGCACTTAATGAATACACATATAGTGAAAAAGTGATCGGTAAGTTTTTGCAAATCTTTTTGCTGTAGAAGGAAAATTTACATCAAACAATTTGATAGCGTACAAGTCCTTTAAAGTATCCTTCTGTAAGTGTTCTGAAAATTTACCGAAGTGCTGAAAAACAAATCCGACAGCAGGTAATGTATTTAAATTAAATTAAAAAATTAATAAGTTCTAAATATTTTAATTTAATTTAAATGCACATACCTATTTAAATCACCTTTCAAATTCATAAATACATATTTGTATTACAATGAAGCTTTCAATATCTACAAATGCTTGTTTAACATTAAAATTTATGTTTACTAAGTTGCGGTGTGATTTTAATTTCAACATAATATCACATTCTGTCGCTTAATTCATTTTGCATTTTTGGAATGCATTTTTATTTGTGTACATAATTAATTGTTTTGATATAATCAAATAACTTGCAATTTATATTTTTATATGCTCTTCAACTTTTAATTCTGTTTTAATAAAAAAAATTCAAATATATCAAATAAATAAATAATATTTGAAAATAGAATACTGTGTTTTATTGTAAATTTCCAAAACTAATTCCATCAAACAACAAAATAAGCAATATTAAAAATCAATTTTTTTATGCATAAATGACATGACATATGAAAATGGTTTTAAACGAACTGCTTTAATCGCACACTGAAGTTTAAAATTGGTCCCCACTGATTTACGCCGTTTCTGTTATTTTGCATGTGGTTGCGTTCTTACGAATGGATTGCCAACAAAATTTGGATAAAATTTTTGAGTAGAGGCCTATCAAGTTCTTCTATAATCTAAGAATTGGACGTACTTTTTAGCACCGATTACGGCATTTGAGCAAAGGACAACATTTTTTTCGAGTCTTCGGAGGAAAAATGAAAATAACTCGATTATTGATTTGTTCGTTACCTAAAATTTTAAGAGATGGCGCACAAATCGATAATTGTAAGTATGGAGTTTTTGGTGACTTTTGGTGCCTCAGCCAGCACTACTGAAACAAATTCCATGATCCGATGACGCATAAAGTTAACACCGGGTTTTGACGTTGAGATATCGATAGAGTTTTGCTTTTTTAAAAAAATTACTTTTATCATATTTTTTATCTGTGATATTTTGATCAGAATATGTAAATAGTAGCATTATTACGGCGCCTAAATAATAATAATTAATATCAATATTCATATTAATAATATATAAAATTGTGACTAATTGAAAATTTTTATTTAAGGTTCCTCCTCTTTCCACATGTTCCCGGTCCAATATCGGCGACTCCATTTAATATGAAGGACGGGAGAGATTATCGTCAAAAGTAAATGGTCACAAAATTATTCGTTCAATCAGTGCCGAAGCGCGGATTTGGAGAAAGGCCAAGGAGACATGTAACAACTAAAGCTCTCCAATCAACGTCAATCATCGGCTTCATCCTCTTCCGTTTCTTTTCGGATTTTTCTTCATTTCGATTTTTTTTTGTATCTTTTTTATTTTAATTTTAAAAGATTTTATATTGTTTCCTTTATCTTTCGCAATTTGTATACCTGCCTCATTTCCTATTCCCCTTCCAGAGCCTGAATGTTATTTTTTTCATTGCTTTTTTCTCTTAAAATGAATAGTTTGCTTTCTGCTTTCTAATTCTAATTCTCTCTTAGAGAGGCTAACATCTTTGGGTGTCTCCATTTTTCCTAAAAATTTTCGGCATGATGATTTATTGGTTATGGTGGTTATGGCGGGTGTAAGCGCGCACCGCTTTGTACACACTAAGAACCCTCCGCAATCTCTGGCCATATTCAAAATTTTAATACCCATCCACCACCCAAGGATTTCATACAAACTTCTTATAATAAACGCTCGAACAATTTACGAGCCATAATTACAAGGGAGCTCGATCAGAATTCACCTAGTCAGCATCTGTTCAAGTTAAAATTTTGTTACCTTTCATTTCGTATTGATTTACGATTTTCTATTGTGTTTATTGCATTTTGTAGCCCAACGAAGAGCTGCAATGGAAACACAGCCTAAGTAGGCGAGGTGCATCAAGAACGGTGCATTAGGAAAGTTATTGTCAGAACTTCGCAGCTATGATCACTTCGAGCAGAAATTGTACAGCAATTTGCACCATCTTTGTGAGGATGATTTCGATAACCTTTTGGAACTGGTTTCATCCTTAATGGCCAAACAAAATTTACCAATGCCCAGACTTGGCAATTAAACGTGACTGCCAGCATTAAACAATATATTTTGCGGTATTTTGTTCTACAAATAACCTGTAAATCAAAATAGAAAACAAACAATTTTTAATACAGAAAATAATAATAAAAAAAATTCAAATATATCAAATAAATAAATAATATTTGAAAATAGAATACTGTGTTTTATTGTAAATTTCCAAAACTAATTCCATCAAACAACAAAATAAGCAATATTAAAAATCAATTTTTTTATGCATAAATGACATGACATATGAAAATGGTTTTAAACGAACTGCTTTAATCGCACACTGAAGTTTAAAATTGGTCCCCACTGATTTACGCCGTTTCTGTTATTTTGCATGTGGTTGCGTTCTTACGAATGGATTGCCAACAAAATTTGGATAAAATTTTTGAGTAGAGGCCTATCAAGTTCTTCTATAATCTAAGAATTGGACGTACTTTTTAGCACCGATTACGGCATTTGAGCAAAGGACAACATTTTTTTCGAGTCTTCGGAGGAAAAATGAAAATAACTCGATTATTGATTTGTTCGTTACCTAAAATTTTAAGAGATGGCGCACAAATCGATAATTGTAAGTATGGAGTTTTTGGTGACTTTTGGTGCCTCAGCCAGCACTACTGAAACAAATTCCATGATCCGATGACGCATAAAGTTAACACCGGGTTTTGACGTTGAGATATCGATAGAGTTTTGCTTTTTTAAAAAAATTACTTTTATCATATTTTTTATCTGTGATATTTTGATCAGAATATGTAAATAGTAGCATTATTACGGCGCCTAAATAATAATAATTAATATCAATATTCATATTAATAATATATAAAATTGTGACTAATTGAAAATTTTTATTTAAGGTTCCTCCTCTTTCCACATGTTCCCGGTCCAATATCGGCGACTCCATTTAATATGAAGGACGGGAGAGATTATCGTCAAAAGTAAATGGTCACAAAATTATTCGTTCAATCAGTGCCGAAGCGCGGATTTGGAGAAAGGCCAAGGAGACATGTAACAACTAAAGCTCTCCAATCAACGTCAATCATCGGCTTCATCCTCTTCCGTTTCTTTTCGGATTTTTCTTCATTTCGATTTTTTTTTGTATCTTTTTTATTTTAATTTTAAAAGATTTTATATTGTTTCCTTTATCTTTCGCAATTTGTATACCTGCCTCATTTCCTATTCCCCTTCCAGAGCCTGAATGTTATTTTTTTCATTGCTTTTTTCTCTTAAAATGAATAGTTTGCTTTCTGCTTTCTAATTCTAATTCTCTCTTAGAGAGGCTAACATCTTTGGGTGTCTCCATTTTTCCTAAAAATTTTCGGCATGATGATTTATTGGTTATGGTGGTTATGGCGGGTGTAAGCGCGCACCGCTTTGTACACACTAAGAACCCTCCGCAATCTCTGGCCATATTCAAAATTTTAATACCCATCCACCACCCAAGGATTTCATACAAACTTCTTATAATAAACGCTCGAACAATTTACGAGCCATAATTACAAGGGAGCTCGATCAGAATTCACCTAGTCAGCATCTGTTCAAGTTAAAATTTTGTTACCTTTCATTTCGTATTGATTTACGATTTTCTATTGTGTTTATTGCATTTTGTAGCCCAACGAAGAGCTGCAATGGAAACACAGCCTAAGTAGGCGAGGTGCATCAAGAACGGTGCATTAGGAAAGTTATTGTCAGAACTTCGCAGCTATGATCACTTCGAGCAGAAATTGTACAGCAATTTGCACCATCTTTGTGAGGATGATTTCGATAACCTTTTGGAACTGGTTTCATCCTTAATGGCCAAACAAAATTTACCAATGCCCAGACTTGGCAATTAAACGTGACTGCCAGCATTAAACAATATATTTTGCGGTATTTTGTTCTACAAATAACCTGTAAATCAAAATAGAAAACAAACAATTTTTAATACAGAAACTTTCTTAACACAAATAATTCTGCGAAATGTAAAATGATCGAGCGTCTACAATTTGAGGCGATAAAGCTATTCGAGAAAATCTCCATATTTTGTTCGTCGCGAACAGGCTCGATCGAGGAGAGTTGTTAGTCCAACATGTTTGAGCATATATTACACCGCTCGAGCCGAAAAAGTGGACAAATTTTCCTTATTTGCGAGCATTTCTTGGATGGTGTAATCACAGCTTAAGGCTGCGCGCTGATAAGGATATTGATGAGAAATTGCGTCAAATAGGGCGCTGATATAAAAAAGAAGAAAACTCTCCAGTGTCCAGCGCCCGCAATAATCCCTAATTCACCTTGCCTGCATACCAAGTGGTATTTAATATCTCTGGCCACTCGTAGCTAATCGGTTTGAACATTCTGATTCCGCGCGTAATTTTCTATTTGGAAACCACCCTTGTTCAATCTGCCAATCCTATGTCGTTCAGGTAACAATCTGCGTCCTATTCACGAATAGGATTCATTCTACTATAAAGCTTCTTGATCCAATAATTTTATATTCAAGTATTTTATTTTATTTTATTTAAAAGATTAATTTACTTCACGAAATGTAACTATTTGTTAATACTCCTAAATAATTTTTCAGATGAATATCAGAGATCATGAGGATTCGACTATCTTCAACTTCAGAAATAGAATTTTCTCAGGTCTGGGATGATTTTATTCTTACGGGGCTGGTGAGCTGACTCTAATACTCGTAGATGGTTCTACAAATGGGAGTCGATATTTTGTGCAATCGTTCCAAGGACACCTTTCAGTACCAAGAGACGTAATCTTCTAAGATGACTCTGTAAGTAAACGTACCTCTACTCCTAAGAATAGATAGCGCTACATTCAGTAAAAATGTTTTTATGTTTTCCTATTTGAACATGAGTGATTTTGGTGTTCGATCTCTATTTTTCGAAGTATTCCAAGTAGAATAGAGAAGAGTCTTGGTATTCGTAAATCCATCTATAATATTATACAGAAATTTTGGCCTGAATTCACTTGCATAAAATCAGATTGGAAGTTCTACTCTCTAATTGGGATTCGGATATCAACTTGTTTAAATAATGGAAATAGCCTCGTAATAATAATATATCCATGGTAACTCATAAAATAAAATTACTTGGAAAATTTAATATTAAATAAGATTATTACTACGTAGCTAAAATAAATTATTCTGTATTCAAAATAAATATAATTTATATATTAAATAAATTAAAAGAAAAGATTTTTTTCCAATTCTTATTTAATTTTCCTTCAATAAAATAACTTTTTGTGCAACATCTAATATTGCTTGCGTGTTTGTACCTATTTAAGCAACTAGAGTGAATGTATATTTTCCTTTTAATGTTTAAAAAATATTTACACAAAATAAGATTAGAAAAATATCTGTCCAAAAAAAATGGTTTTTTTTATTGAGTAAAAATGGTACGTGTATGAAAAAATCACACATGAAATTTTTTAGAGATTTATTTTATCTGAAAATATTAACAAAATAAAAACAATTTTCTTTGAAACAGTTTCGTGTATCTTTTCTGATTTATTAGAAATTTGCCTATTCATCTGCCCAATTTTAAATTGCCAAAACAATTCATATATTTATCTGGCGGAAAAATCTGAAAACAAATTAATAAAATAAGATATAAAATATTTGGCAAGAAAAAACACAATCTCCCCTTAACCTGTATCAGTACTGACATGTCACATCAGAACAGGGAATTATCCTAAAAATTTGACTACATTTACGAAGGACTTTTGTTACCACTTCACTTATCATTATTTTTATTAACAAGCAGCTCTGTCCATTAGATTATGTTAAAATCAGCAACGGAGTTGGGGGAAGTTAGTGTGCATGTTCAAAATTTGAAATGAAAATGTTTTCCGTCAGGGGAGAAAATCCGCTTATGATTTGGTATGAATTTTTTCCAATAGCAAGTCAAATTATCAAAATAAAAAATTTAATTCAATATGTCAACTTGATTGAAGGGTAATTTTTTTTTGACAATATATTTTTAATATTTCAATGAATATGCTTTTGCGAGGACTTTCATACACATATTGTTATTTGCAGAGTGCACGATAATCACAAATTTTTTTTAAAAGTTGTATTAAATTTACATCAGAATATATTATTTAATATAAGTAAAATTATTATCCTTTACAACAGTGTGAATATGCTGAGTGGAAAATTTTGTCGACATTTCACTGTCAAATGAGCGCAACTGCAAAATTTTTGATATCATTTTTTACTGCGTCATCTTAGTTTATAAGAATGCGTTTCACAAAGAAGGATTGGTAGGAAAGTCATGAGACTGGATTTACTGAGAACCTTATTTTTGTCTTCTTATAGCTTGTTCTACTATTCTAAATTCTACTAGACATGCAATATAAGTTTTACCCAACGAATTATCATCAAATTTTATGTTAAGCTATGGGAAATAATCCTTATCAAGTGCGCTAGTTATACGGTGGCATACAGCGTTTTGGAAGGTTGAGATGATGTGAAAGATAAATTTTACTGAAGAAGGCTGAGATCGCTGGCACTTGGATGCTTCGCCATAACAACGCTCCCTGTTAATCGACCACCTCTACTTGCGAGCTTTGTCGGGAATTTCTGTGATTACACCTAATTCCACCCCCCCAACCTCCAATTTAACACTACCATTGTCAGGGTGACGTCATCATGCTATTGTCGATACTATCCAAAGTAGTGTATTCGAGAAGCTGAAGGCGATTCTAGTTTAATCGTCCAATCACTGCTACGAAAAGATAATAAAAACAATTCTATCGATAAATGGCTACCCAAAATAACTGTTTTGAAGGACTTAGCATTCATATATTAAAATAAAAATAGTGTTTGCAAAAATAAACAGTTTCTGTTAAACGTCTTCGAAAACGTAGACTTCCTGAACTAGGATATTTCCTAATCGAAAAATCTTCAGCGTTCTTTCTACAAGGAACTTCATTTTTTTAACGTGCACCAGGAAGTTGAATGAAGTCAGGGTCGAAAGATGCTCATCATAATTTTTGGACAGGATTTAGATATCGGAAATTTAAATAAAAAATGCCAAAATGTAGACCTCGTATAGCAAGAATTTCGATTTCTTTTCAGTATTAAATAATTATGAACGTCGGATAATTTTGTACTCCCACAAAATAGATTGGAATCTGTGGAAAAAATTTCGTTTAAGCGTCATGTAAAAATTTATGTGTTTATTTAATGAAAAAATTTGTACTTGTTGAAGAACTGGATGTCATCGTGTTTTCGATGAAAAAATATTTTAAGAAGACATAATTTCGTGATATTTTGATAATGATTTGGCCTGCAGTTGGAAGACTACCATTAATCATGCTTTTTCACTAAAACAAGGTCTCGTAAGTTGCCTTGGACTTTTTTCAGATATAAACTTATTTTTTACAATTTCAAAAAAAGAATAATCTTTTAAAATTTTTTAAAACATATTACTTTGCAGAATTACGAGGGTCGTTCAATAAGTCCTTAGAAAATTCAAGAAATTGCGCTCGTAGTGTCGGTAAAGATTTTTTTTGTTCAGGAAAGCTGTCAAAATTTTAGCTCGATCCATAGCGTAGGCCAATTTCTATCGTCGATTAAAGTTAGCGACATTTATTTGTGCATAACAATGGAAAAAAGCGAGTTTAGGGCTGTCATCAAACATCTCCATTTGAAAGGCTTAAGCCCGAAAGAAATCAAAGCCGAGTTGGATGCAGTTCATGGCACATCTGCTCCTGTGTTTGCGATGGTTTATAATTGGGTGAATGAATTTAAACGTGGCCGTTCATCCACAAAAGATGAACATCGTTCAGGACGCCCAGTTGAGGTGTCTACTCCTGAAATCATCGACAAAATCCACGATCTGATTTTTCAGTTTTGCATGAAAAATTGTCTGTGAAAAAAATTTCGGCAAGATGGGTGCCGCGTTTGCTCTCAGAGGAGAATAAGCGCAATCGTGCAGTGGACTCTGAGGCTATGTTGGCACTCTTTCATCGCAATCCTGCCGAATTCCTTCGTCGATATGTCACTGTGGATGAAACCTGGATACACTACTACACTCCAGAAACGAAGAGACAGTCATCACAGCGGATTTTCAAGGGTGAACGGGCTCCGAAGAAGGCAAAAACTGTGCCATCGACCGGCAAGGTGATGGTCACGGTCTTTTGGGATTCGCAGGGCATCATTTTTATCGACTACTTGGAAAAAGGAAAAACAATAACAAAAGCGTATGACGCGTCGTTATTGCAACGGTTGAGCGAGGAATTCAAAGAGAAACACCCCCATCTGAAGAAGAAAAAAATCCTCTTGCATCAGGACAATGCGCGTGTGCACACCTGCGCTGTTTCCATGGCCAAAATTGTGGAATTGAGAATGGAATTGTTGCAGCATCCTGCTTATTCACCAGATTTGGCCCCGAGCGACTATTTTCTTTTCCCCAATCTGAAGAAATGGCTTTTTACGAAGGACTTTTGTTACCACTTCACTTATCATTATTTTTATTAACAAGCAGCTCTGTCAATTAGATTATGTTAAAATCAGCAACGGAGTTGGGGGAAGTTAGTGTGCATGTTCAAAATTTGAAATGAAAAGACTATTTTCTTTTCCCCAATCTGAAGAAATGGCTTGGCTCCATTGCTCAAACGGATTAGTATTTTGCAGAACTTCCGAAATCGTATTTTTTGGACGGGATAAAAATTTTGGAAAAACGGTTAGAAAAGTGTATAGAACTAAAAGGAGATTATGTTGAAAAATAAAATTTTTTTTTTTAAAAATAGTTTTTTTTCCATCTTTTTCTAAGGATTTATTGAACGACCCTCGTATTTATGAAAAAAAAATGTTTAATTAGATTGAAAATTATTTCTACAAGACCAAAAATTGCATAGAAAATTATAAGCATCTCATTCGATTATAAAATACACAAGTTAGTCTGTAAAAAAAATAAAAAAATTCAAATTAATTTGCGAAAAGAAAAGCACAATTGAAAATTTAAAAATTCAATATACATTTTTTTGAATATAATATTTATTTAGATAAATTGAATTATAACGAAAATAATTCAATCAAATTTATTCATTAATAATTTCAAAAATTTTGGAATTATTCAATTATTTAGCATATTTTTATTGCGACAGAAAAAAGAGGAGAATTTGGATAATCAACAGAAGCGAAAATCGAATGATACCCTACACGAGCGGAAGCTCAAAACCTCCTACAATAAATAATCGCGATTTTATTAAAAGTAAGTAAATCCACTAAGTGGAATAATCCTACAGAATAATATGAAAATTGAAAATCATTCCATATTATTTTGAATTAAATATTTTGCTCGTAATGCGGTTATTTTTAGATGCGATTATTTGGTTTCTTGGAAATCAGCTCAGATCATGCATGTAATCGAAATTTGTATGTTTAATAGAAAAAAATTATTCGATTTTCTATGGGAATCCTTTAAATGGAAATTGAAATATGATAAGAGATCCTTTATTTTCCATTCGACATGAAAAATATAAATGGTAAAAGATAATATTTCGGTAGGCCTTTGGTAAAATGTTCATTTCTTTTTGTTTATGAATAACTGATTATGTAAACAGAGTAGCAAATCGAAGGAAACCCAAAAAGTTGGGAATCAGTAAGGCACAACAAAAAGGAAAAATTTCTGATTCAATGCCAAATACGAATTTAAATCCATTAATGTGATTGGGGTTCATTCGTTCATTTAAGCTTGGGGATCGTCAGAAACAAAATCTGTACGAATTTCGCCCTTTTCTGTTAGTTTATTCCATATTTTTCATATTTGTCAGAGTACAAGCTTGTATTCGATGAAGGATTTCCGGAAAAGTTTCTTCAAAGTTCATCTCCATTGGATTTATTAAATCACAAAACCGCATTTATACAAGTTAGAGTTAGTCAACACAACAGACAGAATTGGTACCAGCAAAATGAAATTTTATTCCTGAAATGAATATTTGATAATAGCACCTGTTATATTATGACAATGTCTATAATAGAGAAGACATTTTATTATTACCTACATAATAACATATGCTTGTTGTGTGATCTTTTGGTTTTTTTTATTTAGCTGTTTTGCATTGAAAAGATTGGCTTCCTTTTAATACAGACTCCATCATTCGTTTTATGTACTTTTTGCTCAATTCTTGAAGAAGAATTCTATTCGCAATAGATTCGCGGTATTTTTCATTTTTCTTTTTATATTCAAAAAACTTTACAGACTTAAAAATGTACTTTGGAAAAAATCACAAAGTTCTCAAGTAGCTAACATGCCAAAAAGATAAAATCGATTTGAAACCAACAAAAATGAAAACAATGACAAAATACACTCCTTGGCAAATGCATACTATGCCAGTTCATTTTCGATTTCGATTTGTTCCTGTTTTAAGGAACGTCTACCATATTCATTCCAATTGGCACTTTTTCAAAAGTACCTAAATCAGATTAAAAAAAAAAATCGACTGAATGGAACTTTGAAAATGGCATTCTTGTTTACAAGGCGAATACCGAAAATTTCGAAAAAGTTTCCATAACACCACCAGGACGAGCTGTGAAACAATTTCCGCAATGAAATTCTGTTGACTTTAGGGAGGAAGCTGCCTTTACTACTACTGCCACTGTCTGGTATCCGTTTGACTGTGAACGTGAGCATATTTACTCTTCTGATTTGTCCTTTCCTATACGATTCGTATAGTCACGATGAATTTTTGTGTAAAATTTTAAATTCTATATTGATACTGTTTTTTTTATTTAAACTGAAAAATAGGAGATAATTTTTCCACATTTTCGTAAACATGTCAAGCAGTGCTAAAGCGACGAATTACAAATAACATTGGAAATATCCTTTTTTTTCACATGAAATATATTCTAGTAAATTTTTTCCAGTTACATAACCATTAATTATTGTTAAAATATGAGATTTTCTTTTGTATAGTTCGAAAAAATAAAATGTGAAAAATGAACTTTCCGATATTGTGAAATAGTAAAGCTGTGGTTTTTTTTTGTGGTCTATACAATATACCATATATACTCGTAATAGAGTAGATTGAGAATTTTCTGCAGGATTCGAATTTAACTTGAAATTAAATACTTTAACAAATGTTCTTCTATTTGTAAAATAGTATTTATAGACTGTTTTCATAGTTCATTGGAAACTTTTAGGGATTTTTATTAAAAACTTTGCCAATTGAATCAACACATTTAAACATCTGGTGTTTGTTTGAAAAAATTCAGACTACTTAAGATATACATCTAGCATTTATAGTTAACTAAAACTATTTAATTGTATAATTTTGAAAAAAAGTATCCTTTCATAAAAATGGAAATAAATTTAAAGAAATTTTTATTAAAATATTCTCTGCAATCGTTAGAAATTTATTTTTATAGCATTTGCTTTTTAATCTCTAAAGTTAATTTGTTGTTTTTTTTTTGATATTATAAAAATTGAAAGTGCCTGTAAGGTATGGTCTAGATCTGTTAGTCTTTTCAATGAATCCTTTATTTAAGCTAGGACAAATTCATTGGAGCTATTGAAAGTCTTGTAGCAATAAAATAAAAGTATTCGAAATTTATTATTTAAAAAGCCCGCCCAAAAGAGAGAAAAATATATTTTATTGTTAAGTTAGTACTAATGCGCATTACTGTCACGCAGAGTTTTGGTTTAATCCTTAGATTAAAGAATACCTGGATAGGCGCGTACGTCAGGTGGTCCAATTATTGCAGAAGCGGCAAGAAATCGTACTTCTTATATACTTTTGTGTAGAATATTTTATGTTAACATGACACCCACTGACATCTAGTTGTCGTAATAGAAATTTATTGAATTGCAAAAGCATAATTTATATTAATTTTAATTTAATTATTGGAAACAAAAATACTATTTAAACACAACGATTGGCGATCCTTATTTTTTGTACAATCTTTTGATACGAAATGGAATTCTATTTTCGGTTTATTATTCATTTTGTAAATAACAATCAAATATAAAGCGCCTCAATTGTATAGATTTTCGGAGAGTTTTAAAACGCGTCATTCTCCATGAAAGTGGTAACATACCGAAATGCTTAGGTCCTCTTGGAATTTTTCAAGCTGTTATTTTGGCACATCGGAAAGTGAAAAGTGAAAGTATAGTTTTCATCTATTTACAATTATTTACGAAAAAGTAAGTACAAGCCAAGTGTATACGCTTAAATCCGCTGTTTTTTTGTCAAAATAAGACATGTTTTTTTCATAGAAAGCAAAAACAAATTTATTCAAAGTACTTCCGCTTGCTAGCTACACAGTTTTCCCATCTCTCGGGCAATTTATGGATACCACGCCAAAAAATTCCTTCTCTTTCAAGGCAAACCACTCATCAAGCCATTTTCAGACGTCTTCGTAAGAATCCCTGTTCTGCTCAGCGAGCGCGTGGACCATCGACGAAAACAGGTGGTAATCGGAAGGGGTCCGGTCTGGTAATAAGCGGGGTGGAGTAGCACATCCCAGTTGAGTGTCTCCAAGTAGTTTTGGAGCATTGTTGACGTGTGCGATGATGCGTTGTCGTGGAGGAAAATCAGCTTGTCATATCATTGTAGATAATCCGTCCTTTTTTAACGCAGAGCATGGTGCAATTTGATCAGTTGTTGGTGGTAGCGGTGAGCATTGACAGTTTCACCAGGTTTCAACATCTCATAGTAGACGATACCCTGCTGATCCTACCAAACGCACAGCATCGTCTTCCGTCCGTTGGGGAAGATGTTGATGGTTGGCCGGGATCAACCCACGATTTCTTGCATTTAGGATTCTCGAAATATATCCACTTTTCATAGCCTGTCATAATCCAATGCAGGAACGACTTTCTTTTTTGTCTGGCGAGCAAGATTTTGCATGTGTTTTGGCGTCGTTCCATCTGCCTATCGTTCAATTCATGCGGCACCCATTTTCCGATCTTTTCAATATTCCCCATGGTATGCAGATGCATGGAAATGGCTGGCTGAGTGACACCCAATTGCTCCGCGACCATTTTTTGCGATTGGGTATCGTCTTCGTTCAAAAGAGCCTGCAGTTGATGGTCCTCAACCTTCCTAGGCCGATTTTCACGCTTCTTGTCCCACAAGTCAAAATTGTTGTCTTTGAACCGACGAAACCAATCTCGGCACGTTGTTTCCAATAAAGCACTATCACCATAGGCCTCTATAAACATTCGATGCAATTCGCCAGCCGATTTCTTCAAATTGAAGCAAAATAGCAGAGCTTCCCGAATATGTTCTTTTTGTGGTGCAAAACTAGACATGATTACCAAAGGAAAATGTATGTTGTTGTAATAAATTGCTGACAATATGCACTGATTAATTTTGACAGATGTCAAACTCATAAAAAAAATGGTGTGCCCATGGTAGCCTAATAAGCTCACTCACGACATCTATGACCAAACAGCGGATTGAAGCTTATACCCCTGGTATATAAATAGTTATATTGTTGATAACAAATAAAAATAATCAATTCACATCTGCTTTCTAAATTAGTATTGATGAACCTCTAGTTATAAGAACTTCCTTTTCTCTTGTCATCATTCTATTAAAATCTTTCAGTGTAATAGTTTCTATTTCATTAGAATAGCTTATTTTAGCAGAATTAAGACCATTTATTTTCGCTGAACTTCAAGAATTATAGCTTCTTCCAAGTCTTCTATTTCGGCATCATATTTATTTCAATTTTGATAATCTGTAGACATTACTCAATTTCTCTTAAAATTTCTTACATAGTTTACGTTCGCCGTCACTGAACTATTTTCTGGTAAACATTGAACTGTCAACATCACATTTGTTTACATTTATTCAATATTGAACTTTTCACTTTTTAACCACTTTTTAGACCAAATAAATTATTAAAAGCCATTTTACTAAATCACAAATCAAATTTTTGTTAATTTTTCTAATAAAAATAAAGATGTCAACTAAACGAAAGAAAGGAATGACAAGCAACCGTTGAATGAGAAGCAACCAATTTACTAAACAATTCATATTTTGAAATAAAAACTTCCTATTTAATATCACAAATAATAAAACAATTTATGTAAATGATTACTTTATCGAAAATACAACAACTTGCACTTTTGATAAGTGCCAAAATAACAACTTTAAAAACAATAAAAAATATGCAAGCATTTCGATCTGCTACCACTTCATAGAGAATGGCGTGCTTTAGAACTCTTAAAAAGTTTACAAAAGGAAATAAATAATAAACATAAAATAAAATTGGATTTTATATCAAAATAAGTGAGTTAAAATGGATATTAATAATTTTATTTTTAGGATTCGAAAAAATTTTATTACGAAAACTAGATGTCAGTTGGTGTAATGTGTAATGTCTACATAATAAAATCTACACAAAAGTACTCAAGCAGTACAATTTCTTGCCGCTTTTGCAATAATTCGGTATACATAAACGCAAATCTGATATACGGGCCTATTCAGGTATTTTTAATCTCAGAGTACAATTATTGGTTTTGTCAGTCGATGCCAAATGAGCTCTAAATTTTTAATTGAAAAATATCGAGCAGCTGCTAATATAAGATAAAGCTTGAGATAAGTCAGATTAAATAATATAAGACGGTTTCCGAGAAGTGTGTGATGGTTTGGACCATTCCAGGCGACCTTCAAAATCGATAAAGTGAAGATAATGGTGATAAAAGTAGTCATTGTAGTTTATATGCGACAACTCCAGAAACTCATAATAGTCCGACTTATTCCGAAGAAGCTGAATTTTTTATCTAAGAGGGCATCGCAAACCATTTTTGAATAAAACTTATAATAATAATAGAATGTTAAAACCTGCGTTTACGAGTTAAACTTACGAAGCAGTCAAGAAGCTTTGGAATTGCTTTTTCATTAGGAGCTGGAACTGTAAAAAATATATATTATCTTCTAAATAGAAAAGAATTTACAGGAGGAACTCTCCGATACCAACAAGTACCTATAAAAGTGTTTCAGAGATCGTTGGCGTTAAGGTATTGCTTCAAATCGAGCCTATTTTGGAAAAACCAAAATTAGTCCAGATTATTAAGTAATTTTTTATATTTTATTTAAAAATTCTGGATATTTATTTTACAGAATTCAGATTAATTGATTTCGTGTACACAAAACATTCTTAGATGTAGAAGCGTTAATACGTTGTAGAGGCCAATCTTCTAGGGTTGTTTTGTATGTCAAAAGCAGATCATATTTGGAAGGGTCTGTCAGTAAATTATTGAAGTAAAAAATTTGGTAGCTAAACACTTAAACAGATTGTTTACGTTTGCTGGGACTCCAACATTGATGATCGAAAAAATTTTTTTGTACATAAAATGCCTGTTTAATCTTATTTTCTGCCTCTCTTAAATAATTCCAGTAAGTTTTTTAACTACCAAACTTTCATGAGATTAATTTTATTATCATTCAAATTTTTGTGTTTATTCCCAGCAAAATCATACATCTTCATATGGAAAACAGCACCTCTTTTGATGGTCTGCCAATCAAAGGCAAGAATAAGGTCTTACAAATCATACAGTTTCAGTAATTTTAACTAATTTCACTTATTTTAATTATAAATTCATCTCGAAAAGCTATTAAAATCAATAATAACTCAATAAATCTATTTACTCGTATTACCGCCTTTTTATTAATTAAAATATATTCAAAAAATGACTTTCCATATTGTCTTATAAGAAATTTAATAAAAATTTAACAATGACTTAAAAAAATAATAATAAATTATAATATCTTAAGGAGGTCTATAAAAATTGTCAACATAAATTATCCAAATGATGACGATAATGTGAAAAATCTGACAATAAAATTATTGCCTCTTTGATCTTCTCTCTACTTGCAAGAACACAAATTCATATTCCTGCGTTAGCTTTATTTTTCGAATTCAGAAAAAAATAACTCTGAATAAATATTTCAAAATTATAGACTATAACGATATTTTTTTGTGAATTTTTATGATAAAACGCACATTCACGAGATCACGATTAATTTTTATGGATTCTCAGATTTCCACTCTGGCCCGAAATCATAAACAAAAAATGTCGTTCCCATTGCGGCTTTTTGATTATTTTGCATAGTTACTGATTACTATTATATATCGTGTGGATTTTTCTTTATGAAAATATATAAAATTGTTCAGAATAATAATAATTCACAGTAAATTTTCACCTCACAATTCATTCTGCCACCACTTTTCCGAATCCCATAATAAAAATGGAACACCAACGATTATACCACAAAATCTGTTCGTTTCAGGATAGTATGGTATGTGCTTTTTGCCTGACTAATACGATGAAATGAATCAAAATTAATTTTATAGCGCTATAAAATTAATTATACGTATTCCATTCGAAAATTGTGTTGGTTTTATGCATTAAATGCTATCATAAATTATATGCGTCCATATAGAGTTAAGAAGAAGAAAAAATTATCCCAAAACGATTGTTTGTGCGACAATTTCAAATAAAAATTTGATTCAGAAATTTTTCTGCTATTTTTAAAAGAAAATTTCTTAAGAAAATGGGAAAAATATATTTTGTAAAAATTAAATAGTTCAAAAAAGTTTTCTGTAATTGAATTTTTAAAGAATAAATAATAATAATTGGTTGGTAATTGTTAGAAAGCCTAATTGGAGGAGTAAGCGTTACGTGAAAAAGGTTTTTTTTTAATCTAAAATGTAAATAGATATTTGTTTTTATTTTCTATTTTTTTTGAATATCATATATGGAAGGGGTCCGTCTATATACAAAAATATTGCTATAATCCCTACATCAGTACCATAATTCCACAAACTCTTATAAAATTAGTCATATTTTTGGCTATCCAAATAAAGTTGTTTCCATATTTAAGACTATTCGACTCTCTTGACCTACAATGCTTATCAATATTGTCTAAAATATATTTTTTTCTTAATATCTAATTATTTCTTCTCCTAAGGATCTATACAAAAAGTTTACTCCTGAAAAAAAATATAAAAAAATTTATATTTTAACTAAAATATTTACTTTTATTGTTTTAATTAAAAATCTTCTTCAACTCAAAAAAGAATATTTTAAAATTAATGTACTGTATTTAGTTAATTTTTATCCTAATTATGGACTCATAAAAGTGCATTTTTTCCATTTAATTGTTTTAGAATTTCAAGATTTTGGTTACTTTACGAAAAAACGCGTATCATTACTCAGAATATTTAATAATTTGTGTTAATTTTAAAATTTTAATTTGGTAAAACGATGAATTATTGTGGAGTTTTTATTTCAGAGTCCCAAAAAGTTTGAGAAGTTAGGATTAGGTATAAGGTACTGGCTATACTCCTGCAAAAATTAATATGAAAACGAAATTAGAAACCAAATCATTATTAAACGACCACAACAAGAGTTTGACATAGACGCATAAAATATTTCTGAAAATGTAGCTAAAGCTGATTGCGAATTGTATATATCTAAAAATCTATCCGATATACTTATCTGACCTAAACTTACTGGATAATTGAATCTAGGAGCACACTTACTTATATTGCAGGAGAAAGATGGGAACAAACTACTACAAGAAGCACAAACAATTGATTTGTTATAAAATTACGGTTGCTTAGGAAGATTTACATAACTGATATTTAAGCTGAATACTGTGGACTCTTCATAGTCTGTTTTAAATTAAAAAGTAGGAAAATCATCAAATAGTTGATGATTTTCCTACTTTTTAATTTCATCATCTTACCTTCAAATACTGTCATCATCGGACAAACCATACAGTAAATCTATAACAGCAGACTGGATATTACATATTATTATAACCTGAAAACTGTGAGCTTTAGAAATGAAGGTTTATTGGGCTATCAGCATTTTCTACCAACAGTATCTTTATTGATAGTCAAGCGCTATCTTTATTGATAGCCAAAAATATGCTAAAAGTATAGCAAACAACATCCTCAGTGATATGTAGAAATTTAGACTGGACCAAGATTAATACGTTTTAACTTTCTTACTATTTCACTATCAATAATCAAGTCTACTCAACATCCTTATCGAAATTCTAGGCACGAAATCTGCTACGAATCCGGATAGGATATTCTGCGTTTGCCCATCTGTCAATCCTGTGGCATTCTAATAAATATTCCACATATCTTAAAGGAATATCAGCCAAAAATTGCATGTTGGAGTTTTCCTTTTATTAAGCTCTTTGTAAACTCAAAAGGTACATTTTAAAGACCCGCTTTATAAGATTATCAAACTATCTCTTGTATATATTCTCCTTATAAATTTAGTAAATTCTAACAGGCCACTTTCAGTTGGAAATTTGACAACAGCCATTCAGTCTATACTTGAATTCGTCAAATGTCCTTATGATCGTACATATATAAGAAATCGGATAACTAAGTTTTAAGGGACCTCACAAACAAACAAACAAAATATTCTGCTATGGCAGCCCTGGTCATATGTTCGAGCAGTTCGATTTTGACAGACTTTGACAGAAGGCCTCATCTCCATTTAACGTGTCATAATTTGAATTACGATTTGAAAATATTTTTGTTAAGATTACTTTTTTTTTATAACACTAAATTTTTTTTTTGTTTTTGTGCAAATTATTACATTTTTTATATGATTATAATGAACAAACAGTATAATTGATTAGGGTGGAGTAGGGAAGGTGGTATTGGTGCAGAGAAATGGAGAAAAATATTGTTAAAATAAAACTGATCATGATAAAATAAAAAGAAATTGAATAATATTTTTTTTGAGCTCGCTGCTCCCAATTCAGTACCTAACCATCGTAGTTTCCCACTCAAATGAAGCTCAGATGTAGCGTCTGCTTTTCCTGGTTTTGCCGCTTTCTTATTATGACTTTTATTTTTCTTTAATTTGAAAATATACAACGATAAACTTTCTTTATAAATTTTTTTTACCTTCCCATCTTGTGCTCTTGTTAGGGTGTGAAGGCGTTAGCATCAAATAGAAAATAATACCCCCTATCCCCCTTATCGATCACAAATTCTGGCCGTCAAGCATGCCGAATGCTCTGTCATCTTCTGAGTATTTAATATACTCCTCTGGGAGCTAATGTTTTCTCCCCACCCACGCAAAGCAGAAAGATGGTCCCTCTTTTCTTTCTTAATAAAACCATTTACTATTAATAAAAATTTACTCAAATCGATCGATCCTTAGTTACGCTTACCGAACAGAGTAGATTTGTCATTGGCTATGTGCGCTCACTAATAGATGGCAGTCTGTTCAGTAAAGTAATTTTTAACTGATTTAATAAAACTTTTAATACAAATCAGAAACATCGAGTAACTTGATAATAGGTTTTTGGATTTTTTGTTATATCTGCAACTGCATGAAGACTGTAACAAGCAGATTTTATGATGGGACACTTCCATAACAGAACAGCTTCATGTGATAGTAAATACTTATTGATGTTTCTCTAACTACCGAGTCAAGATTAACGACTCACGAAATTTCTTGGCCAATTTCCCGTTAAACGACTTTGCGTGTTTATGAGGAAAGTAATAGAGGATAGTTTTCAAACAAGAAGATTATAGTGATATAATCTTTTTATAACGAGAAACTTTTTATAACGAGAAACACACAAGTTATGAACAAAGGGAATATTTAAGTCACGCTGGATAACTTTGTTAAGAGCATAGAATACAACATTAACAAATTTTTAGTGGATTTTTTGATTAAATGGGTTAGATAAGAGAGGCATTTGAATGCTTAGTAGAACCCTGAATTCTATTCTGTATGTCCAGATCGGTTTTAAAAATATGTTGTAAATTTAAAGTTTCTTTTTAATGTCAATTTTGATCTATTGTCTGGTAGTCTAAGTAGTAGTCGATAACTTTTGCATAGTACAAGTCTTTCTTGTAAATTACAAATTATCGCTTGTCTAGAGTAGTTTGTCTTTTGGTAGAATGATGTTGCCATTAATGTATATTAAGATGGAAGGATACTCTTCTGCTCATGTCCTTTTACTCCTCCCCTGTTAAACCAGTTTTGGAGATTTTTGCTATGAGATTATAGGTATGTTACTTTGACGCTTTTTGGATATTGAAGTGGGATCGTTTACATAGATGGCAGTCAAAGTTTTGTAATTAGTTGGGTATATCAAAATTATAAATATTGTTTAGGAGTGGACCAAGGATATTACCCTGAGGGACATCAGCTGTGATAAGGGATATTTCAGAATTTTCTATATTAATAGATATTTTAAAAAGACATTTGAGAAGATATGATTTTAATCTAAGTTAGTATATAGAAGTAAGCAACATTTTTAGTTTACAGAAAATTATCCTTTTATATATCCTTCTTTTACAGCGCATTCAGAATAGAAAAAAATAATTCTACGCAATACATCACCCATAAAGTTTTATTTACAAAAAATTATCAATCTTTTCAAGGTACTTAAAAAAAACTTTCCAAAACAGTATCATTTTCAAAAGCTTTGAAATGAAATCCTAAAAAGGATTACAAGTGCTTAAATATTTTAAAATTTATTTTAAAGTTGAAAATATTTATGAAAAAGTCAAGGATTTGAATAAATTTTTGGCGAAAAATATGCTTCCACTTATTTTATATTATCCACATGAAGCGAACAAATATGAAGAAGATCCTAAGCGATGAAAATTTAAACCAAACACAATTGGAAATAAATAAAATCAAATCAAATCGAATAGAATCAATATGGGATGAAAAATAATGAAGAAACAAATAATAAAAATCCGAGTATAATAATAATAATAATAATAATAATAATAATAATAATAATAAAAATACAAAATTACACATATCATGCGAATGTGTATCCCTCTTGGTATTGAGATTTTAATGGTTTCGATGTGATTTGTTGAATTGTCGATAAAAGAGTTTCGTGGGAATACTTGTACCTTATAGACATACTCCAATATTCACATAATAATAATCGAAATCGGTAAAGGAAGAGGATTTTCCCAATAAAGCAAACTTTTCACGAACAATACTCAACAGAATCAATTGAACAACATTAAGTTTGTAAGAGGCTGGCTTCCTTATCTCCATTCCTATGTCCTTCAGAATTTCTTTTTTCACTCTGAATAATTTGATTTATTTTCGTTTTTTCAAAAGGAATTTCCCAAAAAGTTTTGATTTTTCAGCACGATTATTGCTTTCTTAATATTGTCAATTTATCAATTTGACATTCGACCTCAGCTAAATAAATGTCCTTACCATTACATGATACTAGGCACATACATGATGGAGGTTAACTGATGTTTTTTGTTTTTAGAATTTCCTTATATTATCTCTACATATCATATGTAAATATACATCAATTTTTAAGCGGATTTCTTAGTTTTTTCTTCTTCAAATATTCGATATATTGGCTTAATTTGTTTTTTTTTATTTATTTATATAAATTTACGTTGTAAACGCTTTTCTTCCAATAAAAAGTGCTTCTGTTTTCGTTTTTATTATTAAAATTTAAAACGAATAATATTTATACTAAATATACTTATTAAAGATGCACAAAAGACTCTGCATACGTGTAGGTATTTTTTTTTTATTATAGATTTTTGATTTGATTAAATTCGATGGAGTTCTCTTTCGCTTGGCATAAATAACTTTCAGTTGATCGAGCATTGTTAAAAAAAATTCCGTCTGATTTGAGGAGCAAAAAAATTACCTTTCATAAAATCAAATATATTTTTTTTAAATCGAATCGATCATATTGACTTTGGTATATGCATACATGCAAATAAATTTCATTGGAAATACGAGTATATCTACGAGTGATGATACTCCCAAGATGTACGTTTGTCCCTCACCAAGGCGCAGTTTAAGCCCCTTTTAAGTAATTGTTATCAAATAACATGTGAAAAGGAGCTCAAGCAGAATATATGATTTTATATATCCTTTATAATGTGTACATTCTCCTTTCTTACCATTTTTTCTCTTCTTTGTAAATATTATTATCATTATTATTATTATTGATGTTAAGGCCAATGTGGCTTAGTCGATTTCTTGTTATTGTTAAATTATTTAAATACATAAACTTTCTATTATTCTGTTGAAAATGGAAAATAAACTTGAAAAGAAAATGGAATAACTTTAATGGTAGAAAAAATTTACAGCCATACGTTTAGCATAGAATTTATTGTATATTAATATCGATAGGTGATAGGCGGTAAGGGGTTTGGTTTTAGAAATCTATGAAAAAAAGTTTTAAGGCCCAGAAGGGATGATATCGGTTGGATGAAAATGTATTCAGTGATAGATCAGAAAAAGCGAACAGAAACTGAATGGATAGGAATAGACATGGATGTGTAGTGAGAAGTTTTAGGGTGATGGATGCTGTGTTAGGGGGTGTTCCACCTTTTCTTTTCTGGGAAAGGGTGAACACGGTATGGAAGAGTTCAACTTAATGTCTTTCGGTTGAACGATTTTCGTATCGTATCGAGCCATTCGACACCAGCAAAAAAATACGAACAAAATCCGTATGGGAATTTGTTTATGTTGAAAAATTTCGCCTTCAATGCCGTGAGACTAAGTTGAAAGCTTTCATAATGTATTTAATTTTGTATCAATTTTATGTCTTTCTCTCTCCTTTTTTTTATCCCATCCATCCCCTTCGCCAACACTATAGAAAATATGTAAAAAATATTGCATCCTTTTTTTCAGACAGATTTGCTCTTTATGGTGTAGATGTTGCGCCCTCCCACGAAGAAGAAAAAATCGAATTATTTTAATAGTATTCTTTCCGTTCAATTCTAGTACGATACTATAGCTCCTTATCTTGGTTATTTTCTTGTATTTTACAATTCCCTATGCAATATTACTTATAAGTTGTGTGGATTTTAAACCGTATCACATCAGCCACAGTCATCACCCTTACTCATAAGATGATCCAACAAACATCCTAGAATCCTCGCTCCTTATTCTTGGTGATCAATTCTTCCAGAAACACCGCTTGACTGGGAAAACCTCATGACTGAATGACAGTTTATACGTGCATATAGTAGTGAATGCTTCCTTTTTGAATTGATTCTTTTCTATTCAACTTTATGTGAAAAAAAACGCTCAAAAAAACTTGCATATTTTTTTAAAAAAATTTTCCTATTATTTTATATTTTGTTTTCCCAAATGCTAGGAGCCAATAATGCTATCAATTTTATTATACTACATCTCAATTTTAGCCTTTTTTTCTGAATTATTTGTGAAACGACATCCAACACCATATATTCTTTGTATGTTGCCATATTTTTAGTAGCAAACACACCAGATATGTTGTGTCAATCCTCGGTAGTCCTTCTATCTTCCCACAATATCGATGAGTTGTCAAACAAAATTATTGCTGACTCAGTACATTCGTACACATTACCACTTGCAACACTTTCGATATTCTTTGTTGTGTAATTTAATTTCTTGTATAAAATTTCATTTCATTGAACAGTCAATACTTACCTTATGGTACTTTCAACAAATTCAATGAAGCATCGGGTTCTGTTAAAAATTTTCTGAACTTTTTAAAAAAGTAATCTTTTTAATCATTTATTAAAAATTCATAAAATAGTCTCCAAATTTTTAAATAAAATAATAAAATTTATGTATAGCCGGCCCGGTACCACAGTTAGAACACTGGACTACGAACCTAGAGTAAAAACAATTTACTCTCCACTTTAATTTCCTTATCCTGTTTTCCTCTCCTTCATAAAAAGTGTCAAAAAAAATTAATTACCAGGTGGATAAACTTAAATCCACTTTTTTTTGACAAAAACAAATGTTTTTTTCTTAGAAAGCAAAAACAATTTATTCAAGGTACTGACCCTCGCTAGCTACACAAATTGTCTCTTGGGCAATTTGTGGATACCACACCAAAAAAAATTCCTTCTATTTCAAGGCAAAACATCTATCCATTTTCGGACGTCTCCGTAAGAATCAAAGTGCTGCTCAGCGAGCGCGTGGCCCATCGACGAAAACAGGTGGTAGTCGGAAGGAGCAGGTCTGGTGAATAAGCAAGGTGGCGTAGCACCTCCCAGTTGAGTGTCTCCAAGTAGTTTTGAACCATTTTTGACGTATGCGATGGTGCGTTGTCGTGGAGATGAATCAGCTTGTCATGTCTTTGTTGATAATCCGTCCTTTTTTCACGCAGAGCACGGTGCAATTTGATCAGTTGTTAGTGGTAGCTGTGGGCATTGACAATTTCATCAGGTTTCAATATCTCATAGTAGACGATACCCTGCTGATCCCACCAAACGCACAGCATCGTTTTCCGTCCGATGCGATTTGGTTTTGGGGAAGATGTCCCCCCCTCGAGATCAACCCTCGATTTCTTGCGTTTAGGATTCTCGAAATATATCCACTTTTCATCGCCTGTCACAATCCGATGCAGGAACGACTTTCTTTTTTGTCTGGCGAGCAAGATTTTGCATGTGTTTTGGCATCGTTCCATCTGCCTATCGTTCAATTCATGCGGCACCGATTTTCCGATATTTCCAATCTTCCCCATGATACGCAGACACATAGAAATGGCTGGTTGAGTAACACCCAATTGCTCCGGGAGCATTTTTTGCAATTGGTTATCGTCTTCGTCAAAATAATTTTCACGCTTGTCCCACAAGTCAAAATTGACGTTTTTGAACCGACGAAACTAATCTCCGCATATTGTTTCCGATAAAGCACTGTCACCCATAGACCACCATAAGCATTCAATGCGATTCGGCAGCCGATTTCTTCAAATTGAAGCAGAAAAACAGAGCTTCCCGCATATGCTGTTTTTCTGGCACAAAACTAGACATGATTACCGAAGGAAAAATGTATATTGTTGTACGAAATTGCTGACAATGTGCACTGATTAATGTTGACAGATGTCAAACTCATAAAAAAAAGTATGGCGTACCCATGGTAGCTTCATACGTTCACTCACGCCATCTAACATATGACCAAACAACAGATTTAAGCTTATACACCTGGTGCGTAAGTAGTTTTTTAACTACGTTCTAAGGAACCTTATACACAAGCGAAAAAAATATTCTGCTATGATAATTGGATTTTGACAGATATCGACCGAAGGCATCATCTCCATTTAACGTGTCATAATTTGAATTAAAATTTAAAAATATTTTTGTTGAGATTATTTTTTTTTATTATAAAAAATTTTATTATTTTTTTGTTTTTGTGCAAATTATTTGCATTTTTTATATGATTATACTGAACGTTTATAATAAAATAATAAAAAATGAAACTGAGTAAGAATGATTAGGAAATAATGACCACCCCTTCTACTGAACGAAGTATCTCTGATAAGCGAAGACAAAAACATGATCGTTAAACCGATACAAACTTATCCTCTTCTTAGCAAAAAGTACCGAAAAAAATTAATTAAAAAGCCATCAGTCATCAGGATATCAAACCCAGCTTTCGGACGAAAAAACCAATCATGGATAAACACCCGTATTAGTCAAAGATAACAACCCGAAATAGATACAATAACTACCCCTTCTACTGAACGAAGCATCTCTGCTAAGCGAAGACAAAAACATGATCGTTAAATCGATACAAATTTAATTAGAACATTTGTTCAGAGATTCATTTTCCAAAAAGAGTAAAATAGATAGAATATATGAAATTTAAATTCATGGAAAGGATAATATTGTACAATTTGTGTTCCGAAAAATAAATTTTAATAAAACAAATTTAAAATTAAGATTGAGGTGTTTTTTATTATGTTACTTGGTTCTTACCAGTTTCATGGTAGCCATTTAAAAACTACTAAAATAACCGTCATGCAACTACTTGCAGAACTCGATCATTTTGAGATATTAATTGTGGATGAATTTTTTGCATATTTCTGGACTCTTACTGAACGGATATTAGTTTTTAAATGTTCTAAAGTTTAAAGATTATTTACGTAACTACGATATATTGCTGTAAGAAAAAGTCGAACAGTAATTGACATAACCAATTCGGTAAATTACGCGTTCTAGAAACTTCTCGTACAATAAAGCGAAAATTTGTCCTGTTCTGTGACTTGTGGCGCTATATTGTCCAAAGAAATAATTGCCAATAACACATTCACACCAAACTACATTCCAAATAGCCATTCTTCGCGTATACAATATCTTTTCCACAGTCATTTTTGGCTTTCAAAAATTAAAAATTTAGTCATAATATAAAATGGCAAAATTGATGTAAAATATATTTAATTTAATTGTATAAATTAGCACTCAATTTTTATTTAGCTGTCAATTAATTGTTAAAAGGTATTTTTTCACTTAATTTTAAGTTATTTAATTATGAAGTTATTTATTTATAATACTTATTAACTGAAAAAAAATTCATCGATCAAAAAAAATTTTCCTAAATAAGAAAAACAGGAACTTAAATTTTCTAAATAATAATAGAAAATGTAATGTCCAGTAAGAAACATCCTAAGGCAGGACTGAAAAAGAAGAGGGCTTTTTCGAAGAGTTCCTTGTTAAATTGAGGTTGAATTCTTTGCAATTATGGACAGCCAAGCACATTCGGTTCAACGGTTGATGCAGACCATAATTAGATGTGGAGACCTTGACATGCCTAAATGAAACTTTATTGGGCAAACCACGACAGTCAATATTTAAGTTGCTTGATAAAAATTAATTCGGCCAACGTACATCGTTTTCCTATTGAAAGCATCTGAAGCCACTCTACGTAAGGTGGGAGTTTGAAGGGATCAGTTCGACAAAAAATCTCTAAACATAGGAAGAGTATAAGTATCTAGCAAATTCTCTTGAGCATCGTTATGCAGTACCCAAAAATCTACATTGGATGAAGACTATTAGAATTTCACTAACTATAAAATACATTTAAGTCTTCGTGGATGTGTTAATAATCATTTATATCTGCAATACAAGAAATACCTATCTTAAGCCTAAAGATGGCTACTAAAATAACCACTTTCACTAATTCTAACGTAAACCAAAATTAATGCGATTAATTCTGAGGTGCTGGTAAACTCAGAAACAAAGGTTATAGAGCATCCACGTGATTGAAAGTGCATTAAAATTCAGTTCATTTATCGTCCATTGTAAAAAGTAAATAAAAAAAATACTGTGTTTTTTCAAATTTCCGGTTTTATTAAAAAGATTGAGCCTTCAAATTTAAGAATGAAATACAACATCATTTAAATGACTGCCATTCGCTCGACCCAATTTTTCAGTACATTTTCAATTGTCCGGGCCTGTGTCTCTTCAATGGCAACTTAGGCCTGTGTCTCTTCAATTCGTATTTCAAGGCCTCAATTGTCTCTGGATGGCTTGCGTAACATTTATCCTTAACGGCTCCCCACAGAAGATAATACAACGGACCGTAACGGCGGCTCCGTCATCGTTTTTGAAGAAAAACGGGCCAATGATGCCTCCAGTCCAAAATCCGCACCAAACCGTGACTCGTTGTGGATGCAGCGACTTTTCTATGGTGACGTATGGATTTTCTGAGCCCCAGATGCGAAAATTTTGTTTGTGGACATACCCACCAAGGTGGAAATGGGCCTCAACCCATTGCGCAAACCGAAAACGCATCGCATGGTCATGCGGCTTTAGTTGTTGGACTAATTGAACTTTGTAAGCTTTCATACCGAGGTGTTTGTGCACAATTCTCAACAGAGAAGTGTGAGAAATGTTCAATTCCTGAGAATGGCGACGAGTTGATGTTGATGGATGATCACGGACATTTTCAGCAACGGCAGCAATATTCTCGGTCGTACGCACCGTCTTAGAGCGGGAACGAGTTGCTTTAGCAACCAACAACCCAGTTTCACGAACTCGCTTCACGAATTTGCCCACAAATTTACGTGATGGCATTCGATCTTTGCTCATTTTTTTTTTTAAATTTCTCACAGTTTGGGTTGAAGACTCACCGTTTTGGAAGTAATTTCTCAATATTTCCCATTTTTCTTCAAGCGTATGAATTACCATTTCGTAAAATTCTGACTTTCAACTAACAATGTGATATTTAACACTCTAGTACTTCAAATAAATAGTAGTTCTAAACGGAACCGCTAGATGGACCACCCTTTACATGCAAACGAAATTTATTAACATTTTTTGTGATCCAATATCACAAAACTGAAGTGCTTACATTTGAAGAAAGATCACTGCCTGTACCATATATGATAGGTCAATATTTTAGGATATTTATTTTGTGATACGTTAGAAATTATAAATTCGGAAGGTATTTTTTCAGAGGTCTAACTTTGTTTGTGCACGGAAGCTCAAATAAATCACTTTTTATGGTACAATCATATTTTTCTGGGTATATAATGTGTCCAAATTGAGGCACAAGTGATCCCAGTCCTTATGTAAAAACATGGTTCAAAATACCTTTGTTGGATTACGCCTAACATTTTACGAGAGGATAATGAGTATAAGAGGAACGCTTAAAATATATCCCGATTCCTGCTGCATATGGCGGAAGTGTGAGAGGTTCATTCCATATATGATCTCTTAATATGAGCCTAATAAAATTACGTTACACCGCATAATAAGACGTCTATATACCTTTGATAGATATCTAAATATTGGGCTAACAAAGGAATACAACAAATGCGTTAAAGTTTGACACACACTTTACATAGCCTATAATTAAGCTACTCGTAGAGGCATTTTAATGAAAGTGGGACACAAACTACAGGTATTACGCCTTAGTTCCTCCTACAAAATGTGACTATATAATATCAGGACTACGACCTTCCACTTCTTAAAGTTGAGTTGTAGTCCATTAGCGGAATACCAATTTATTAAGGTATTCAAGTCTTCCAGAATAATGTAATTTCTATTATTAATCAATTTACCAATGTCATCAACATCAGGAATAAACATTAACGGACCGATACGACTACCTTGTGGAACACCAGATTAAATTTAAATCTCCCATAGAAAAAGATTAATTAAAACCTAATGCAATTAAGTCTCAGTTGAGCAAGTCCTAGTTTATAATAATAGATTGGGGATGTTTATCGAAGTGTTGTATTGTAAAACATTTTCCAGTAAATATTATTCCACTGAAAATATTTGGAAAAACATCATCGTTTCGCTCAATTAAATTTACGAAAATGACAATATGATGGAAAAAAAAGGAACTGATTGCATAAATGACTATGAACAAAATACATCAGTGTGAAACGTAGGCCAGTATATATAGAGCATATAAAGTAGAATAGAAAATATTGTTCTCCGTAAAAGTACTTTGCGACATGTTTTATGATCAGTTTTGCATTTAAAGGGCAAAAGGACATTAGGGCGGTAATATTTACCCGAGAATGCGTATAGGTTCTCATTGAATTAGATGCGATGAACGATAACGACAAGAACGTATCGGAGTCGTCACAAAGCATTGAACTATGCATCCTTGCTTACGAACAGCACAAAAGGATAATGCCATACGAAGTGATTTCGATCGTTGTCACTGTATTCAGACATGAAAAGCTTTTATCATGAAATGAACCCTAAACCAATCAAATCAATTTGGGAAAGATTTATTGAATTATGGTCAGAGTTGATTTTTGATTTGTCTCCTTCCGAAATTCAGTTATTATTAATGTCTACTGTGCCATGACGTTTTTCCAGGATATTCCCTTCCTTCGCTTATATTTTTGCTATTTTTAAAGAGATTTAAAGTAATGCCAGGATGAACATGCTGGTATATTTACATGCAAGGACATGTGTAAAAAATTTGTATTTCTTTTTTAGTATAAATCGAATGATTCTCCTTACATTGTACTCATTCCTTACACACACATAGATTCATTCATTCATATGAGTAGAAGTAAAACGATCTATATTTAAGATGGAACTCTTTTCAAAGGCCCAAACAATGATATCTAATTGCGCAAATATGTGCACAAGTCTAGCAAAATGGGTACATTTACGATAGAATATTGAAAATGGGAAAATAATGAGCTTTTCTACTTCAGACGTGATTGGAAATATTGTATTGTATTCACTCAGATAAGAAGGTATCCGATAGTATCCTGAATGTAGTGTTCTGACTTATACAAAGCTGGATATACCTTTAAGCAAATTAGTAAGTCTATGCTCGTACGAAAGGCAATATATTCCATATTGTACGTGTAATATCCAAAAACTAAAAATTCACAATTATTTTAGAGATGCTGATAGCATTGAAAATATAATAAAATTTCTATTAAAACACGTAAGAACTTATACTTAAACAGGTCTTAAGCAGTACTTATTTACATAAAATGTTCTGTCTTAGAAATAATTCAAAAAGAGAAATTATTTAAAGAAAAATTGATATAATTAGCTATGGGAATAAGGATATTTTGGTAGGACTATACCCGAGTTAATGACGGTTTTTTTTTACGGATTTAACTGTTCTGATATGAATATTATAAAAAGATGAAAATTTTCAATGAGAGTACGTTCGAGGACAAGAACATGAAAGATATTTTCAAGGTTGGCTTTTTGAGAAAATTTGCATTTATTTGAAGAGGAAATTCTTCAGCATTGCATAATTAATGCATAAATTTGTCACAAACACTTTAACTTCGAATGTAACTTCATAAAAAATTTAAGTCTTAAGGTTAATCATAAAATTTCGATAATGTTTATTCAAAATTGATTAAGCTAATTTGTTATTGTATAAAATTTGTCTTTTGTATAACATGATGGGAATATTTTTTAAAAATTGCATATTCAATTATCGCAGCTTTAAAAAGTTACTTAAAAAAATCACTATTTTGAATATGAGTAAAGTAAAATAAAGGAAGCTTTTTTAAGATTTTTGTAGAAGATGATTTATTACTAACAACTTCAAGAAGGTTGAAGTCTAGAAATTTTGACGTTAAAAGTGTGCCTCACTCTGATAGACCGACCATTGAAAAAGTCGAGGAATTCGTTAAAAAATTTAACGCAAAAACGTCATGCACTAAAGATTAATTATAAAATATATTTTAGTAATTTATGAGAAGTTAAGTATATTTAAAAAATATATAAATTATCCTAAAAAAATTATTGTATAATATTTTCACATTGCTTCGGTGACATGAAACCCAGCAATTTTTAAGATATTGGTTCGTCGAAAAAGTTCTTACTGTTTTTTGAGATATGTTGAAACGCTTAAGTCATAGTGTTAAAATCAATTTATTCAAACCAAATATGTGTATTCTGCATTATTATAAGTTATGTTGCGCCATTTTAGGGCAGAACCATAATTCCATCAGTATGGCATTTCTGTTATTTCTGGTTGATAAACTGAATCAATTCATTTGCATAGACCTCTCTTATATCCAGCTTGGTTACATTAAAAGAGACCTCCTTGAATAGAAACAATTGGTAGTCTGAGAGTGAAGCATAAGCCTATGCATCAAAACTTTCCAAGCACGCACTCCTAATACTGTTATTGGCCATTAATTGGCAATTCGCTTTTTTCATGATCTATTTCAAACGATATTGTTGTATTTATCCATTTTTAATTGCCATTTATGATTCGCTTCAAAAATGGCTCGATTTCATTGTGCTTCAGCAGCGTTTCGCAGATGTGAAGTCAATCACGGCCCATCTTGTTTCTCACGCTCAATTCATGAGGTATCGAATCATCGAGTTTTTTTTGTTTGAATGCTACTCTTGATGGAGAATATTTAATTCATAAGCTATGCCATGACTGCTAATATGCCGATCTTGCTCAATTTTTTCGAAATTTTAATCACTTTTTTCGCTAACAGGCCGACTAGAACGGGCTTGTCTCTGACATTATAATTTTCAGAATGAAAGTATCTGCTGATTTTTATACAGAACCTTCACGATAATTACAAATTTTTTCATGATCCTGCAATGCTTTGTCGCCTTTGTCGAAGTGCTATTGTAAAATATAGCGAATTTTCTCTTTATGCTGATTCATTTTTGAACTTAAATAACTTTTGACATACTATACTGATTTCAATAATATATTACGTTAAAAAAAGCTTTAAGAGACGCTTTTCAAACATGATAAAAAGTATCGCTGATGGGACTAGTAGTTATTGTCACTTGATTTGCTTTAAGCTCCATCTGTCAGAAAACTCCATGAACTTTTTCGACTAACTTTTATTTAATAACTGGTGGGTGATCCAAATTGGATAAAGTTTGACAATATGATTTGGCAAAAATTATGATCAATGTAAAGTCATGGTTGAGCCCAAAAAAATATATAATTGCCTATTTGTTCGAATAGGAGAGGAATCATTATTTATGAAGTGCGTCCATCTGGTAAAATGATTCTTAGAATTCTAAGAATCTTAGAAAACATCCTGGAATAGAAAAGATGAACCGGCTCAAAGCACTTCGAAAACCAATATTCATCAAAAAAAAGGTTATGCTATCTGTTTGGTTGGATTTCAAAAGAATCGTTTATTTTGAGCTTCTACCCAGCAACACAACGATCAATGCTGAAGTGTGCTATCATCAGTTGGACAAATTGAATGATTCACTTAAAGAAAAAAGGCCAGAATTGGTCAATAGAAAAGGTATAGTGTTCCAACAGGATAATGGAAACCACATACAAGTTTGACCACTCGGCAAAAGCTTTCAGAGCGTGGATGGGATATACCGCCACATCCATTTTACTCTCCAAACCTAGCACTTTCCGATTATTATTTGTTCCGATCTCTGCAAAAATTTTTAGATGGTAAAACGTTTAATTCAAATGAGAAGGTCAAAAATCACTTGGATCAGTTTTTTACCATCAAAGAACAAAAATTTTATGGGCATGGAATCATGCTACTGCCAGAAAGATGGCAAAGGGTATTCTATTAGACTAGACAATATTTAATTGAATAAAATATTAATTCACTATAAAAAAATTGTCTTTCATTTTCATAAAAAAAACGAAATTATTTTCCGAACAACCCAATATAACTTCAAACTTATCGCATCTACTAATATGTGGGAAAAATATACTGGGCCTATGGTAGAATTCGCCAAATACCAGCAAACAAGTCTACTTAACTAACATTGAAAAATTCTGGGTAAAGAAGCTTAAACAGCAAGCCACCTATTCATGATCCAACCTTTTTTTTCCAAAAAAAATTTTGTTGTTGCTTATAACTCCTTTTCTAGGAGGAGCTCTTAGACCAAACGATTCCTCATTCAAATCCTTTTTTTAACTTTCCAGAACCATCTGATGAGCCCCCCTTCAAAAAACCTTCAACGATTTTCATAAGCAATATGAAAATTGAAGACACCAAATATCCATATCACTATAGAATGTCCTTTATCTTTAGTTTCAAAGACCATTTATACAGTAATTCCGAACCTATGGAAAATATGAAAATTAATCTAAGAAGACATTTCCTTCTCACATTATTACATGACGAAATAAATAAAATGCTTCTGTGAAAAATTCTATTTTAATAAATCTTTAGAAAAATTAAAATAATTAATTAATATAAATTTAAGAACTAAGGACTATAATACAGCACCAGTATGGTTTATTTTGTAGAAAACTCTGTTCAACAGCTCATATTAAATGAGTAGACTTTCCTTTATTCAATTTCTCATAATTTAATAATATGTATATCATATTATAGGGTCGCAAAAAAAAATATAAAACACAAAATAAACTGGAAAAATTATTTTCTTAAAATATGAATTGAAATGTGGGTGAACACAAAAAATTCCGAGAGTAACATTTGCTGATTTTATGCATTCTTACTTGAGTGCATGGTATTCAAATATTATCTGCATGTTTAGCTTATATGCTTTTAATAAAATGGCATTCATGTAGAAAGGTTCCATTTACTTAATGCTTTTGTCTTTATATTTTATTTTTGTTTCGGTTTCGAACGAATTTTATCATAGAAAATTTTCCAAAGTCGCATAAAGAAATTTTTTTCAATCAGGACGAACGTGTGGGTTTTATTATTTTTTTAAAGAAAACCAGGTGACTGTAACTTCTTTTATATTATTCTTAAGAATAAATATTTACTTTTATTTTAAAGGTAAAGATAATGAATTATAATGCATAAAAATACATTCATGTGAATGTTTAACAGGTAGAATAAATTACATGGAAGAATTGTATTGCCAGCTAGAAAGAGTATCTTTTTGTACTTTCTTTAAGAGTGATTGAAACATAATTTTAATTTTTAATAATCATTTATATTAACAAAAAAAACTTTTGAGTATTTAGTTTAACTTTAAAAGTATTATATAAAAATGAATATTATTAGTTAAGTTTTAAGGGTAGATACGTCATTGAGTATGTGCTTATTCAGTTCGATATTACGTGATAGCTTTTTCTAATTTATTATAGATAAAACTCTAGAAAGAAAAGTTTTTTTCTAGAAAAAAAATGGAAAACAGTAAAAAAATAAATTTTATTATATTTGATTAAAGTCCTATTTGAAGAGTAACGTCGATTTGAAGAGTAACTAAAAGCCTTTTACTTTCCTAACTCCTACAAGTGCTTGTGGGTAAAAAGGAAGTAGAAGTCAACTAATCAAAAACTAAGAGTGAATTTCCATTAAACAAATTACATTGAAATAAATTCTTTCTCGATTTATGAGCTTTTTGACCTTAGCTGTACCATATTTTGAACCTTTTTGTTCCTGTAAAGTCATAAATCTTGATATATCAGATTTTTTTAAAAATTTTAATCTTTTTAATGGGTCACTTTCAGTGCAAGTAGTATATGTGTACGTACATGTTCTTTCGTGATACGTTTTTTTTTTTGAATATAAAAGTAGATGCAATGGTATCTATAAAAATCTACATATTCTACTTACTTTAACTTTAATTTATGTAGAACGTGAGCGTGGCTAATATTTCAAAATGAATATGCATACTGAATTCTAGACCTGCGACTAAAGTGGTGCGATTTGAAATGAGCTTTTTCCGAGGAAAAAAACGGACATTCAAAATGGTAGTAAAATTATATTCATTTGTTATAATATTTTTTAATTTTTATATTAACGTACTATCCAAATTTTTGTTTATATTTGCAATTTAAAATAAAAGGCTATAAATTCTCATTACTTAAATGTGAGAGGTTCCTTTTTTTCAAATTATCAAATCAAACTAAATCCATATTTTTTTAGTTTAAATAAGTAAATTTTATAAACTCTTCTAATATCAAGTATTTAGATATATTTTTAATATATTTTTACAGATAATAGATTATCATTGCATAAAAATATTTTTATTTGTTAGGATAAATGATAAAAAATATAATAAAAAAATTATTTTTATCATAAAGTATTGTTTGTTACTAAAAAAAATGGGAACTAAAGTAAAAAGATTTTTATTACAATATGGTTTAAAATTAAATTTCCTTTATAACTTCGGAACAGAAAAGGGCAGTGCAGAACAATTTTTTTGTGACTTAAAATGCTTAGAAATGCCTTAAAATGTTAAAGGATCAACGAAAAAAAATTATTTAGAGCTCGGGGAAGTACAATTCCTTTATATTTGGTGAGTTCAAAATTTTGGTAAATAATCGCACATGTTTAACGTAATTTTATAAAGAAATTTATAAGATCCCAAGAGTAAAGTTTGTGAATATTTACCAGAAAATTATAAACTTTCGAACAGTCTCATCAAGGAATACTCTTACGAGACAAAACTCATGATCGTGATACTACAGGTCCTCTGCCTATTGTCTCTGAGATCTTTTATGCAAAACAAAAAAACTAAGACTAGTATTTGCATCGATAGAATATAACAAAAACCAAATGTCCTATAACAAAATTTATTATTTTATTTTAAAGTATTATCGATGCAATTGTATTCTGAAAATAATATCGCTCAAATGGCCGCCTCCGCACTACCGTTTACAAAACCGAATACGGTGGTCCGAATTATCGATCACCAATTATCAAAATCAATATTCAATTTTTATGCATAAATGAATATTGGTTTATTAACATAGACCGATGACTTTAAATAACCCGATAAGAATTAGTCCAAAAATGTTAAATATGGAATATTGTGGAGGCCATTCCTGAATAAATCGCTTGTGGTATGGGCTTTGTGGTATGTAGCACCGTATTTGTTATAACCACTTGTTCGGTAAATCAATATATTTTAATTCAGGTTATAAGAAGTTCATTATCATCGATCTATATCGCTAGCTATTGGCAGTAATGGCAACTCCTTCCTTATTTTGAAAAATAAATAAAGATCGATGATGCCGCCGTGCCATAAACCACACTGAACGGTCACTTTTTTAAAGCGTAAAAGTTCCCCGTGAATAATTTACGAATTTTGGGGATTCAGTCCAGTAATGACAATTTGGTTTATTTACCGATCCTGAAAAATAAGAAAATGCGCCTAATCGGAAAAAATGATTTTCTTGGAAAAATCAGCATCATTTTCAAGTAGTTCGAGAGCAAAATCACACGAACCACTTCGCCGATTTTCCAAAGTTTGGGGAAAAATAAATGCATTTTTTTAAACTTTAAATAACATGGTTTGGATTATCCGATTTGGGTTAAATATGTACCGTTTTGTGTTATAATTATTTGTTGCCATTTTGAAGGTAACTTCAAAAAATTTTTAATAAAAAAAAAATAGTTATCCATTGGTTCCAGATCTGGACCAAAAGGAGGATGCATCAAAACTTCTCAAACAAGCGTCCGGAATTTCTGGGGAGTCACTATAGACTGTGTCCGATTGAATCACTAGCTTCAAGCGGTCCAATTGTTGATAGAAGAGGTCCTAATTTAGTGTTTGATTATATGAAAGTAGCTCATGGTAGATGAATCTCTTCCAGTCCTACCAAATGCACAGCAAAAGCTTCCTGGCCATTAGTCCTGGGTTGGATGCCGTTTGAGCCGCTTCACAGCGCTTTCAGTAACTTCACAGTTATTTAGCTTCCTTTTTGATTATTTGCATGATTGTTATTGTTTGTAAGGTCCATTAGACATGTGCTAGAGGCCACTTCATAGCGCCACGACCGTGGGGCCATTTGGGGACGGTTAATCTGGCGAGCAGATTGTTATGTTATAGAAGTTTAAATAGGGGATTAGGGAATGGAGTTGTTGGGTTTAGGAGCTCCACAAATGTGAGGAATCCTGCTCGTCAAGTAATTCTTAGTTATGTGTAGAATATGATAGATAGTAAAATAGGTCCCACAGAATTGGTATAAGAAATGAAGGAAAGTTATGAGTTAGAGCAGTATGTCCAATCCAGATTTTGTGAAGCTTAAACACTTTCTTTCATTTCTTATGCTAATTCTGTGGGACCTATTCTGTGGGAGGGAAGGGGCCCAGTGATGAATCAGATACATTATAATTTTTTTTCCTGCAAATATTAAAATACAGTGGGTTCGATATGCAGATTACCGCACCGTTTATGCTGCTCCAAGTGTTGATATTGCGGATGGCGTTAGTAATTTATTGTTGAAGATCAGAATCAGATACAAGTACAAAAATATTGTCAACATATATGTAATGGTTAAAGAATTTTTTGCGTCAAATCACGTTCCACTCAATCATCGAGCCTCTTTTTTTGTGATTTACTTAGATTATTTGCATGATTTTATCAATATTTTCGACGACGGGCCTAACTTTGTGAGGTGTATCTTTAATATCGGAAATACCGGAACAGAATCGATGAAACCAAAATTGCTCATAATAGGCTATGACAGTATTGGGACCATAAACACCAGTCACTGTTTCAGCCGCCTGGCGTGCATTTTTGCCTTTCTCAAAGCAAATTTGTTAAATATACCAAAAACTTCCATCTTTTATACCCTACAACGCACAACTGAATTGAACTTATTTGATCAATACTTTACGAGATATATACCATATCATCACAATCTATTATTTGGACTTGAAGTAAGAATTAATAATGAACTGTAGCTTAAGATAGCCCACTTCTGAGAGATCTTTCATGATCTGGCCAGTCATCTTTTTGATGGAGATTTTTTGCCACTTAAGTTATGGGTAATAATATTTTTAATTTCTTTAATTGAGGCCTGTCGGATCTACTTTGTTAATTTTATTAATTATGGTTGTGTTCGCATTTATAGCATTTTCCGGATATGGCTGTAGAGGTCAGCTATTGCCTTAGTACAATGGACCTATTTACCGTCTTTAGTTTTCAGAAGCGGCTCTTGAATAATGAGTTTCCTAATTCTTTTGGCAGCTTTCCATAGTGGGTAGTCAGTATTTTCAATCGCTATTAAATTTATAAGATATCTATTGATTGATTTATTTCTGAACTCACCGAATTGTCTTTTAAGAATATTATTATGACGATTGAAAACGACTTTATCTCCGATCTCTCGTTTTCACTTTTATTGGAAAATATTTTATAGCTTATTGTAAATCCGGATTAACCGCGGAGTAATTTCTTTAGGGATGAACTTCCCGCTCACTGTGAGTATTACCGATGAATGATTAGATGCTAGATCGAAACTACTCTCCACTAAAGTCCGCTGGGAAAAAATCCCCTTAAGAAGTAAAGAAATAAAGCACTACAAATTTTATTTGTAATGAAAATTTTCTTAAATAATTTCCAAAACTAGTTCAAGGTTCAGCAAATCTATAAAAAATATTTATGTTAAAATCATATAAAATATATAACAACAATAATTGTCAAAAGGATAAATAATTACTCCCAAAACAAATAACAATAAGTAAACGATTATATAAACACATACAAAAAAAAATATTGGCTCATTTTAGAATCCAAGATAAAAATCGAATAAAATGTAGTATCTTGCAAGGATACTAGCCCATATGTGCCTATAACATACATGGTTGAACTTTTCGAAAAAGTTTCAATTTTATTATCAATTATAAAATAAAGGAGAAAAACAAATAAAGGAAAATTATCCCTTACTTTTGTGAAAAATGCCAATAAAAAGAAATGAGTTTTATAAAAACAGTTCAACATGAAAAGTTCTTTCTTCTGTTTGCATAGCCGAACATTATTGGAAAAAACGTTCAGTAAATTTTATTATTTCTTATATTGCAGTTAAGTTAAAAAAGCTCATTAAAAGTTTCTGATAATCTTTTTCTTTCTTATTTTACAATAGAAAAAAAAACCATTCCCTTCGTTTTTTGCTTTTTATTTCTATATTGACTGAGAATAATGCACACATCCCAGACATTTTTGTAAATATTTGTAAAATTTGCTTATTTAGCATAATCATATTAGTTCGTTACCAAATTAATGCGGGCTAAATTGATAGAATAAAACTCGTACAGTAATTTTATACCATCTATTAATAGAGACAAATTCTATTAAATTGCCTAACAAACAACTGAAGGAAAATCCATTTAGATCTGGATTTTTTTTTCTCTACCATATCAGGTAAACATTGAGAAATACTCATTAGTATTAAAATAATTTTTAATATCATAGTCGAAGATAACTTTTACTATTACAGAAAAAAAAGTCCTGCACTGCTGAATCTTCTTTCTGGTATTGTTTATTTGGTAAACTTTGTCAGTTTTGGTTTAAGTTTGGGAACTTTTTAGAAAAGACTGAATCTGGAATATACGGAAGTGTGTGTTTTTTCTCAAATTAATTTACCACCTGATGCTGAGATCTGTACCCATATCTATTTTTGAAACATGGAAAAAATACGCCAAGACGAAATCTATACTCGGACAAGTGAAAGTAATTTGATTGTAAAAATATAACTTTTACGTGTAGTTTGCTGGCTCGCACTAAATTAGATTTAGCATCTGTGGTAATATCATTTTCGAACTATCAACAACAGTTCCAAATAAAGCTGAAATATAGTGGTGGCCTCAATTTTCTGATGAAATTGGAACCCTAATAAACTGTAGGAAACTTCTCAAATCATTCGTTTGTATCTAGAGTTTTCGTTCATGCAATTGTCTCGGAGCAAACAAGGCTACCCATTAACCACATCAATGTGATAATAAGTCTTCACTTAAGTAACAGGACCACCCGATTTCAGTCATTCTTCTGAGATGAATTCTTCAGAAAATTTAATAAAATATCTGTCAGGGACAATAGTAAGTATATTTGCCCGAAAACCCTATCCAACACTATATACAAACACTCGTCCGTTCATAAGGGCTCCTTAAAAACTATGTGTATATGTGCGTTTTCTAAGCTATTTTTACTATGCAGTTAAATTATTTCATCACAAACTAGAATGTAAATATTATGCTTTAGGCCCTCGCACATCCAAAACTATGTGTGCCAGTCCGTTTATTGTTTGAACTGTTCCATTTATGACACACAAATTTCAAATTAACCAACTTGGAATATTTTAATTATATTCTGTGTTTTTTTATTCTTTTATTTTATTAAAATTAAATTTTCTACAAAAACAGCTTGCTGAAATATTTGTTAAGTTAAAGAGGACCATAAAAGGATGTCAATATCATAAAGACAAGGGCATTTTTCCAACCGAAATTTCATATTTTATTATTTCAACTTAACTGAAATTAAATATTAGAGTTTGTCTATTTCAGTACGAGTAAATTTTTAGATCAGTCTATATGAGTTTCGGTCATAAAAATTTGGAATGCTTTATGCCATAAAATTTTTTGACACTACAAGCAATAGATCAGCTTTAAACAAATTTACTTGCATTAATTAAAATTAAACCTTTTTGATATTTACTTAAAGTTTTCTAAATATTGAGAATAGAATATATATGAAACGATAGACACTTGTGATGAGGATTCTAAAATAGTAGTTATTAAGAAAAATAGAACTCAAACTTAAGGGTTCATCAGGAATAAAGATTATTTTTTTGTAAAAACACACTGGTTTATGATAATTTATTGTAAAACCAAGAATAGTTTCGTATCCTGTTTATGGCGCTACAATATGCTGGCTAAATTATATTTCGCCGAACTTTTACATAAGACATTTACAAACCATAACGAATCAAGAAAATAGTTAAATCGCACTTAATTATGAAATAAAAAATTGAACATAAAACTTTGTTTGTAAGTTTTAAGTTTAAAGGGATTGATAATAATAGAACCTAAAAATTTCATACTGTAAGTCCAGATGGGTTTTTTATCATATTTTAGTTTATTCATTCGTAAGTGTTGTTTTTAATGAATTTGGTTTCAAAAATGGTTGTTGGTAAAAGCTATGTTGTGGATCCGCCAAATGCTAAATGGCTTGTTCGTCAATGTGCAGTTTGGCACTAGTAAAACCTGAAGAGAAGTGCACAAGAGTACTCCTCGCGGAGGCGTTCTCTATCTGTTACTATAGGGTTTAGTAATAAATAAATTACTTCCTGATCTATCTGAAAACAGCTGGGTATAAGCGATTTGCTTTCGCTGATGATATGGCTATCATAATTACCGGAAAATATCTTTCTACTCTAAGATACCTTATGGAAATGGACTTGCTCGGCTTCGTGAAGTAAACGGACTGATGGCTCTTGGGACCATGCTGCATTTCCTGTCCTTAGATATCTTGGTTAAAATACTAACCACTAGGTCAGCTCTGTGTCTCAAAAAATCAAGGCAGCGGATCGACCATCGTTTCGGGCACGCAAAGATCCTTAAGGATGCCAAAAATATTTCTAAAATAATGGACTGAGATAGCAGGTCTGGATTTAAGTACAGCAAAATTTCTAGTAGGACTAAGTTTAAACACGGTATGATCCAGAAGGAACCGAATGTGGAGATATACACGGATGGGTCAAGGAGCATGCACTTACAGGAGCAAGGGTTTCCTCTGTATCTTTGAATATAAACATCTCCCTATAACTCCCAGACTAGTTTAGTACATGTCAAGTAGAAATTCTGGATATTCAGGAAGAATAATCTGGTCTTAACTAGATCAGAATAGAACAGAAAGCTTACTGAGAATAGGTAGGGCTCACATTGGCATGGTTGCCGGTATCATTACAGATCAAATCATTTTAGAGAGGGACGCTAGAAAAATAGGTATCACTGCAGTGGTTTCTGTCGTAGCTCATCAGCTTTGATTATCATGTGATATCACAACGGTCCTAACTTTGGTCTACTCTATATTGAAATACAGTTTTGGCAATGTTTGTAATGGGACAATAAGCTTCTAAAGACTTCTTTACTTATTATTATAAAACTTTTCCAAGATTTGTTATAAGATTTATTGAGAAATTGTAGCTAGAACTTCTCTTATTATGAGATTTGCTGAGATTTTTATTATAATAAGAAATATTACTTAAGTAGGACTGAGAATACTTCCTTGTGGAACACCGGTGATAATAGTTGATGTGTTTTCTGCCCGTAAATTAAATTAATTTTTATCTTACTGGTACGCAAAAATTGTGTAAAGTAAAAATGACGACCATAGTTTGGAAGAAGTGCACGATAAGTTGCAATAAAAGAACGATTATTTCAATAAAAAAAAAATAGACAATTTCCTACTGTTATTGAAACGTGCATATTTTTGTGAATAAATTGCAAGTATTACTGACTACAAATGTGAATGTTTTGGCATTTTACATGTGGCAACGCATTCTTTTTGAAAACAGATTACCCTTATTGAAAAATCCCTTATAATAACGACATCTTAAAATTTTGATTTAAATCTAGAACGGAAAATAATCAAATCTAGAACGGAAAATAATCAAACTCTTTCGAGCAATCTCTAACGTCATTTGCTCACTAATAATCCTTCATTTGCATTAAAAAAGAAAATCTTGAAACAAGATCAAAATAATAAATGATTTTTGAAAAATAAATTAGTATGTCTGGAAAAGCTCAGATAGCTTTTTATTAGGTAGCTCTTAAATTGAATCCTCATAATTTGGCTGAAGAAATTATATTACTTGCTTGTTGTTAAATTATTTTATAAAAGGAGTAATCGATTACGAGGGTCGTTCAATAAGTCCTTAGAAAATCCGAGAAATTACGCTCGTAGTGTCAGTAGAGATCTTTTTTTTGTAAGTAGCATTATCGACAGGAAAGCTCGATCCATAGCGTAGGTCAATTTCTATCGTTGATTAAAGTTAACGACATTTATTTGTGCATAACAATGGAAAAAAGCGAGTTAAGGGGCTGGAGATCAAACATCTCCATTTGAAAGGCTTAAGCCCGAAAGAAATCAAAGCCGAGTTGGATGCAGTTCATGGCACATCTGCACCTCTGCTTACGACGGTTTACAATTGGGTGTATGGATTTAAACGTGGCCGTTCATCCACAAAAGATGAACATCGTTCAGGACGCCCAGTTGAGGTGTCTACTCCTGAAATCATCGACAAAATCCACGATCTGATTTTGAACGATCGGCGAATTAAAGTGCGTGAATTAGTTGAGGCCACGGGCACATCACAAGGTACAGTCGCTTCAATTTTACATGAAAAATTGTCTGTGAAAAAAATTTCGGCAAGATGGGTGCCGCGTTTGCTCTCAGAGGAGAATAAGCGCAATCGTGTAGTGGACTCTGAGGCTATGTTGGCACTCTTTCATCGCAATCCTGCCGAATTCCTTCGTCGATATGTCACTGTTGACGAAACCTGGATACACTACTACACTCCAGAAACGAAGAGACAGTCATCACAGTGTATTTTCAAGGGTGAACGGGCTCCGAAGAAGGCAAAAACTGTGCCATCGGCCGGCAAGGTGATGGCCACGGTCTTTGGGGATTCGCAGGGCATCATTTTTATCGACTACTTAGAAAAAGGAAAAACAATAACAGGAGCGTATTAAGCGTCGTTATTGCAACGGTTGAGCGAGGAAATCAAAGAGAAACGCCCCCATCTGAAGAAAAAAAATCCTCTTGCATCAGCACAATGCGCGTGTGCACACCTGCGCTGTTTCCATGGCCAAAATTGTGGAATTGAGAACGGAATTGTTGCAGCATCCCGCTTATTCACCAGATTTGGCCCCGTGTGACTATTTGCTTTTCCCCAATCTGAAGAAATGGCTTGGCGGACGACGGTTCACTTCCAACGAGGACGTCATTGCTCAAACGGATGAGTATTTCTCATCCGTTTGAGCAATGACGGGGTAAAAATTTTGGAAATTTTTATATAGAAATCATATAGAAATCATATTTTTTGGACGGGGTAAAAATTTTGGAAAAACGGTTCCAAAGGAGATTATGTTAAAAAGAAGATTATGTTCCAAAGGAGCTAAAAGGAGATTATGTTGAAAAATAAAAAAATTTTTTTTTTAAAACAGTTTTTTTCCATCTTTTTCTAAGGACCTATTGAACGACCCTCGAATTACAATTTTCCACATCTCATTTATGCTAATTCAGATTCTCGGCTTTCACCGACGTAGAAACAAAAAAAACATTCGGACTTTTAAATGTGAATTACGAAATGAGAGTAATATTATCAGTTTTACACCAAACTCAAAACTTGCATTAAATGTATGCAATTCTATTTAATATTTCATTGAAAATTATTATTAAATTATTATAAAAAAAAATTCTTTTAAATTTATCTTATTGTTAGTGTCCTGCCAAATTTTTCAAATATTAAAAGTGTAGCATGCCGAAAACCAGGTAAAGAATCACTGTTTTATAACATAGATTTAAAATTTTTTTCAAAGAATATATTTTTTCTTATACTGAAAGTAAACTAACCCAATTATATACAATTTACTTGATTTAAAAATAATCAAATTAGAGCTCAACGGTTGATATTTTTATAACTAAAATAGGACGGAAATCCTTATTGATCTATCCTTTACTAAATAATTTTTTTCTTACTTCTCTAGATTATATAATTTCTATTACAATTTATGATTTTTGATATATTTAATGCTAAGAGATATTTTTCTATTAGTAATTTTATTTTCCATTGAATTTGTCATTCAAATATATAAAGTTAAGCTCAAAATAGACAATCTTCAATAAATTTATTTTATTTCAAAAGAATTTTATTAAAAAGGACATTTCCTAATAATATTCCCAAGAAATACCATTGGGAAAGAGTTCATAATTAAATCTAAAATCATAATACCTCATAGAAAAATTTGATTAATAAAGGATATATTTTGCAGATTTTCCTTTCTTAATTGTCTTAGAAAATAAAAGGAATTGTAACATTTTCGGGTAAAACTAAACTAATTACTTCAATTTCTTAATGCTTTTAATTTAAAGTATTTTTTTTTGATGTATTTATTCATTTGTTATTTGTTTTGTTATTTTTTTTTTGCTATTTTCTTTTTGAAGAATACCGAATAGAATTCTTAGAAATAAAACAATTTTCTTCGAATGTAAAATCCATTAAGGAATAATGGAAGGAAATCTTTTCCATTCACAATCTATTCGGTTTAAATACGAATAATACTTGGAAATTCCCCAAATAATTATATAATATTGTATTTACAATAAGAACAATACAGAAAATGGATAATACTGAATACCTGAGAACATTGTACCAATTTGTACTCGAATATATACGATCGTACATAAATGGCAGAGATTGGCACGTTGAACTGTATTCGTAATAACAATTTTCTGTCATATATAATGACTGGGATAATGGAGTGATTTATTAAATGTGCTTTTGTGAATTGTTAAGCTTTTAAATATATTTTCAAGTAATTTAACCCATTCTTGGTGTGATTGATGGTAACCGATATAACGGCTTCGGAGGTATCACATTAATTGCCATGTAATTAGCTTCAGTAACAAGAAATTTATCTAATTGAATGGTTTTGTTATGTAATTAGAGCCATTTGTACGAATATTTAAATAATTAACAATATTGTCTTGATGCAAATAAGAGCCAATAAATGTTCTCAAAAACTTGCAATAAAATATTCCAAGCACATTATTGGGATCGATAACAAGCCCAATGATCCTTGAGGCCATTGGAGAATTACGAAGTAAGGCAGAAAAATTGTGCGATTTAATAATTTCATTTACTTCAACATAATTTTTCCTTCAAATTGTAATAGTTTTCTTTACATCGATAGAGGCTATAAATGGAATCGACTTAATCTTCTCGGTTACACTTCTTTGGACGTTATTGGCAGTATCAAGATGACATCCTTTCAGGTACTTTTCAATGATTTTTTTATTAATTAACTTTTATTTTTATACATTTTAAGGATATATTTATCAACAACTTAATTGAAAGTTTATAAATTTAACAGTTCACAGTTTCTCAAGCCTTCAAAAATGCCTTATATTACCGAAAAGCTAATAGTCTTAATAGGGAGTGTTTTGCTTCATACTAAATTTAATGGCAGTTCTTTGCTCTAACTTTCGCTATTCTATATTTATTAATACTATGAAAAAACACAAACATATTTAAAGACTTAAAACCTCAAGCAACAGCTAAAGTGTCTGAAAATAAATTCTAAATTTTTTGGTGAATATATTAACCCTCAAATAAATGTCATTTTCGAGACAGAAATGAAAACTTCTTAAAATTAACATAGCCGTTAAGCGTGAAATATTGCTCAAAAAAAAAAAAAATTAAAAAATTAAAAGCCAATTCACCAGGATTATCCTTAAAAGTTATAAATTTTATTGCAAAAATTTATTACGAAACTATGTTAAAATATCCACGAAAAAAAAAATCAATTTACTCTGGTCTCGTTCAGTTTTCGGAATTAATAAATTATTGAATAACTTTTGTCGTATTTTCCTAATCACAAGTAGTTTATTAATATTTATGAGATAGACAGTAAATGAATCTGTTGAATTTCGAAACTGTGGTGGTAGTGTTGGAAAGTTTTAATACCCGGCTATGCTATGACCTTCATTCCAATCGACCTCAAACAATACCTTAGCATCGATTTTTGGTCTCACGCCACCATTAATTGACTGACTGTTAATGATATGATTTTAATGAAAATCATTATTTGGTATCTTGTTTGATTAATATTTAAATTATGTTTTCGATTTCGAGCTTGATAACTTACATTCGGAATTGTGGAAATTAGTGGAATGGCAAATTGTTCGTTGGTAACAGAAATTTACACCGCCGCAGATGTATTCCAGATCATAATAATAAAATCCAATTTGGTATGCAAAACGAAATGTTTAGAAATTCCAAGAGAAAAATTAATTACCTTCTAATTAATGCCATTACTAGAATTAGAAGATTTATTTGATAAAAATAAACATTGCCTAAATGGTGTACTTCAACATTGGTCCGCACATATTTAGGGAAAATGGATGCGATGATAATTCTTCAGAAGTGGCCTCGTAAATCCAAATCCACCAAACACTAGCAAGGAAAACGTTATAAGATGGAAAATTTTACAAAGTTCCAACTCACAGTTAAATCGAGAAATAATTAGTTGGTAATGTGCAAATTCAATAAATAAATTCAATTCTATCGGAGGAATTTTCACAGCATGTCTTCGTTTATTGTTCTCATGCGAAAAATGCTTAGAATCAAGATTGACCACTGCCCCCAAACAGAAATAATCAAAATTATTTTCGCATTTTTAAATTAACTTTATGTGATACGAATCTGTGTCATGTGTCGGTGTTCTTAGCTTCTAATGAAAATTGATTCTTTGCGTTTTAAAATAATTGAGTATGTGTGTGGTATGACAGAAAAGTAAAGAGACTGGGATTATTGAGAGCCAACCGGTCACTATACCAATCTTTCCCGACGCGTTTTAGCTGCAGAATTTGAAAAAATCTGCAGCTAAAACGCGTCGACAGATTGTAGAAACTTATTGTAAGGCTTGGATAAGTAAGAAAACGTATCGCAAATGGTTCCAGTGCTACAAAAGTGGTGATTTAGACGTTGAAGACAAGAAGCGTCCCGGACCAGTGAAAATGTTTGAGACGCAGAACCGGAGGTATTACTGCATGAAAATCCTTGTTAAACGAAACAAAAACTTGCAGACTCAACAAGCCATTTTCCATCATTTGAAAGCCTTGGGATTGGTTCAAAAGCACTGAAATTGGGTGCCATACGAATTGAAGCCGAGAGATATCGAACGGCGTTTTTTCACGTGCCAACAGCTGCTCCAACGACAAAAAAATGGGGGCGCCACAGCCATGCATCTACATCGACGGGTCGAAGCTCGTACAATGTATCTGGTGGGACCAGCTCGGCATGGTATATTATGACCTGTTGCAACCGAGTGAAACCATCGCAGGAGCTTGCTACCAAACACAACTGATGCGTTTGAGCCGAGAATAAAAGGAAAAATGGCCACAAGAACGCTCGGCGACATGTTGCTAAGGTGGTTAAAACTTACCTGGAAACACTGAAATGAGACGTACTGCTCCATTCGCCATATTCTCCAAAAATCGCCACTTTCGATTGCTACCTCTTCCGATCGATGACACGTGGCCTCGCTGAGTACCACTTCCGATCTTTCAAAGAGAGTCGATTCGCAGATCACCTCAAACAACGAGCAGTTTTTTCGATATGAAATCCGTAAGCTCATGGGAAAATTTGTGGCTAGCGGTGGACAATACATTGAAGCATGAATATCTGAGCATTTTTCCACAATGATACCCCAAGTTTTAAAAAAAAAACGCCGATTTTCCATTTGTACTCACATGGACTTGTCTTTTTTACTTTTGATATAAGCTGCTTATAAAATTATTGGTAAAACATAAAAAATTAGCTAAATTTAAAAATTCACTTGTCTCATATTTTTAATTGCCAAATATTTTCTTTTTAAAAGCCTTATTTTAAGTATGAGAAATTACGAGTATTAATAAAGAAATTAAATATGAGAAATTGAACGAAGAAATTCCGTTTTCCATTTTCGTTAATAACTCGACGACCTACTTTACCTGTATTTATTCCTTTTCATTGTAATTCTACTTCAAAACATCTGTTCAATTGGTAAACAAAATTTTATTCATTCAAACGAATAACAGGGGATATAGACGGCTAATCCTTTAATATAGTAAATTTATGTAAACGTATATTACTTAGCAAAATATTTGCTTATCGATTAATCGCTTAAAGACAATCTTTTGTAATATATTTTTTGACAATCTTTTATAATATATAATCGCTTGAAGATAATCTTATTAATATCAATGCTTATATTATATTTTATGAACATCATAAAGTATATCCTTATTTGAGTTAATTCTCGGTTATTTTTCCATATTCTTACAACTACAATGGAATTATTCAAATAACGAGTTGTGCGTCAAAATATACGAATATTCTAGCTATGAACAATTTTCACAAAAGCTTCTCGAGTGTTATCCTTACAAGAATAAAAAATTATAAAATTATCCTTAAAGTAATACACATACACATGTCTGAAATATAAAATAATTTAAGAAGAAATTGCCAAGAATTATTGAAATTAGGACGTGAGTGTACATAAATTAAGGATTTCTAAATAAACAGAAACACCGATTTTATGAAATTTTACGATTTAACAGAAACACTTTTCCATATTGTCGACTTTAAATATAATTTGTTCGAAAATAATTTATTCTCGAATAAGACTAGACAGAATACTGTCAGATCTTTGAAGTTTTTAATAATAATGTTCATATTTATGGAGTAGAAAACAAAAACGAAATTATTCCCATTTAATTTAAACTATGTGAATTTATGAATAAAAGTGTACGTTTGTGTACATTTTGTATTAGACCGAAACGTAAGGGTTTTGTTTGTTCGGATTTGTCTTTTGTACATTGTGGAAAACAAATTTTAGGTGAACAAAGTTATACGTTAAAACACAAACACTTACGAGTCAAACAATTCATAATTCATCAGCCTAGAAACATTTTGACAGCATTTATTTCCTTGCATCCTTTTTTGATAAATAACATAAATTTACTGAGAATACAAGAGAATTTTTAATGCTGATTTGTTCATATTCGGTAGTATCCAAATTAATTGTTCGATGACTTTAACATTTTACAGACAATATAAATTTTCCAGGCGATCTGCAGGATTAATGATAATTTCAAGGTGATTAGAAATTGAAAATTTTCTCCAGTTATTAGGTAAACAGTTCAATTCATCAGGCTTAATTAACTTTTCGTGATTTTCAAAAAAGATATTACGAAATCCAATAAAAATGTAAACAAAATAAATTGTCTATTTGCTAAGATATAAAATATTCCTTAGATATTAAAATCGTAAAATTATCTCGCTTATGTTAAGCCGGTAAATATCTACTGTAGTTTTATTATTACAAAAAAAAACATTCTTAAAGTATAATAATCACTGTTGTCATTTTATGTCCTGAACAAATTTTTTCGCCTTTGGAAACGGAACACTCGACCTGAAGTTAGGGAATTTGATATAAGATGCACCTCAAAGCTGAAACGTGCAATCTAAGTCACAGTTCAGTATTTTCATTTGTAAATATTAAATAAAAGAGTTTATTTTTTTATTTAGTTGTTAAACGATTTGTCAGCTTTCTCAGAAAAAAACTGATCGATGTTTGGTTGGAGGGAATAGTCAGAAATTGTTGAATTTTCTAAAATACTGTTGGCCGAATCTTTTCATCTACCACGTGTATAAGCTTCAATCCGCTGTTTTTTAGTCAAAAAATACATGTTCTTTTCATAGAAACCAATAGCAAATTTATTCAAAATACTTTCCCTTGCTAGCTACACATTTTTCCCATCTCTCGGGCAATTTGTGAATACCACGCCAAAAAAAATCCTTCTCTTTCAAGGCAAATCCCTCATCAAGCTATTTTCGGACGTCTTCGTAAGAATCGAAGTGCTGCTCAGTGAGCGCGTGGCCCATCGACGATAACAGGTAGTAGTCGGAAGAGGCCAGGTCTGGTGAATAAGCGGGGTGGGGTAGCACCTCCCACTTAAGTGTCTCCAAGTAGTTTCGGACCACTTTTGACGTGTGCGATTATGCGTTGTCGTGGAGGAAAATCAGCTTGTCATGTCTTTGTTGATAATCCGACTTTTTTTCATGCAAATCATGGTGCAATTTGATCAGTTGTTGGTGGTAGCGATGGGCATTGATAGTTCCACCAGGTTTCAACAACTCATAGTAGACGATACCTTGCTGATCCTACCAAACGCACAGCATCGTCTTCCGTCCGAAACGATTTGGTCTTGGGGAAGATGTTGATAGTTGGCCGGGATCAACCCACGATTTCTTGCGTTTAGGATTCTCGAAATATATCCACTTTTCATTGCCTGTTACAATCCGATGCAGGAACAACTTTCTTTTTCGTTTCGCGAGCAAGATATCGCATGTGTTTTGGCGTCGCTCCATCTGCCTATCGTTCAATTCATGCGGCACCCATTTATCGATCTTTCCAATCTTCCCCATGGCACGTAGACGCATGGAAATGGCTAGATGATTAACGCCCAATTGCTCCGCCAGCATTTTTTGCGATTGAATATCGTCTTCATCAAAAAAAAAACCTGCAATTGATGGTCCTCAACCTTCCTAGGCCGATTTTCACTCTTCTTGTCCCACAAGTCAAAATTGCCGTCTTTGAACCGACGAAACCAATATCGGCATTTTGTTCCCGATAAAGCACTGTCACCATAAGCCTCCATAAGCATTCGATGCGATTCCTCAAGCGATTTCTTCAAATTGAAGCAGAAAAGCAGAGCTTCCCGCATATGCTATTTTTCTAGCACAAAACTAGACATCATTACCAAAGGGAAAATATATGTTGTTGTACGAAATTGCTGACAATTTGCACTGATAAATGTTGACAGATGTGCGCGCCCATGGTATGGCGTGCCCATGGTAGCTTACTAAGCTTTCTCACTCCATCTATGACCAAACTTATATACCTGGTATGTATGCTTAAAGGTGTTGACTGTCATTTAGTCAGAAGGTGACACACGTTTATGATCATGGGGAATCTTAGTAGGGTATTGCTGAGGATATCATCATGATCTGATATTTGCAATTCTATTCAACTGTCGTTAATGATAGTCTCCACTGTTGTCTTAATTGCCCACAGTTCTCCATAAAAAATGAAGTTCACGATGTTGGATGATAGCAAGGATTATCGACAGCTGCATCTGTAAACAGAAATTTGGAACCGCCCAATCCATCAAACTATTCTGGAAAAAGTTTGCTTTAGATCAGTGCTTCCCAAACAAAACGACGCGACCCATTGGTGAGTCGCGACAAGATCTGGAATGTATATTTTAATATTGTTAAAAGTTCGGGAGTTCCTGCTCTAGATGAATGGACTAGTATTTGTCTTACCAACCCATCTATCGTTAGCAGGGGCTCCTAAACTTTTAAGCATATCTGAAAGACTTGCACACACTAACCTCCGATCTAAACTATTGCTTATAATCCGAGCTGCTCGAGGTAGCTTTGGCAATCAATGAGAAAAATTTAATGTTTTTTTTCAACTTTTTTAGTAGGGAACAATTAAGGAAACTAAAGCTACACGAAACTTTTTTCTTACATGGCATACCTGTCGTTTAACTTAAAATCATGATTGCATATGGCCATAGGTATTGAGATACGTCCAATCGACGTGGAAAATCGACATGTTCTGTTATTGATTTCACCAGCTCAGCTGACTAGATCCACATGGTTACACCCATAACAAACAGAATCCATCTTTTCACCAAATCCTCTTTGACTTTATGCTTAAACTACTTGATCCAAGGAACACTTAAACATGTTCTTTCATTACTTGAACTGCTTTCGGTTCCCTCTGTTACTGTCTTCGTATTCCATGCTTGGAGGAGTCAAACATTCCATCTTAACCTTCCGCCAATTCTAATGGTGAGTGGTCTCAATCAGTAGATTACTCCCCTCATTTCACTGTACACTTTTGTGTCACCACCTGTTTCCAGCACTAAACCAGCTATGTCTATAACAGGTAGGACCTTCGCTGACAGTCAGTATCCATTCACAAGCTAACTACGCTAACTGTTCGTAGCAAGGCTTATCTGAGCCTCCACTATCATCTGTTGTGATAGAACCCTGGGTTCTGGTATTTCTCACCTTCAGTCCTAAGTTTGTACCCGCGATGTACTATCAGCACGGCGGATGAACTACCATAGGGTTCTTGATCCCCATAGTACCTGTTTTGTTAAAAGAGTACTTGGTCCGTACTCTCAGTCAAAGGACTACATTAAAGAACCATATAAATTCCTTGGCTCTGCTAGACCAGCTCAAATAACGCTAAAAAGACCACTTACGGTTTCCAAAAAAGACCACTTGCGGTGACCAGTATTAATAGTAACTTTCTCAAATTTATGCTGCTAATTACATTTAATTAAAGGAAAACCTCATATTTAACACTTGATGTAGCCTTAACAGAAGCCGCCAAAAATATGAAATTTATTTCTTACTGAATTATGTTTAGCAAAGTTTTCAAAATTTATTTATTTTTTAATTTAATTAATGAAAAGAAAAAATTAAATACAATTTATTGAGTGTAAACCGAAATTATTTAAATAATCCCACATTTTGTCGTGTTTACCCCTGAAAAGTCCCCCTCCTCAGAGAGAGTCAAATACTTGCGTTTTACTTTGTTTACATTGAATTTCTTTTTTAGTCTGTTTAGTCGAATACTTGTCATTTGTTCCCAAATCCGAGCATATCTACTAGTGTTGGTAGATTTTAGTTTGAAAATTCACAAAAGCCAAAGTAGATGGAATCCGAACTATCAGCACTCAGTGCCAGTGGTAGAACCAAAATCCAAACGATTTAATAAGTAAACATTCAGAAACGAATACTCAACTCCAAACAGTAGCGGAAAAATACTATGGAATCTCTTCTGAAGATATATGGTTCGATGATGAAAAGGGGAGTTCTGTGGGGTATCGTCGACAATGACGACAGCGTACGTAATAATAATTTGTCTGCAAACGTAAATATTATTTAACTTTGTGTAAAAGAGTAAAAGCATCATTTAAGTATAACGAACGATTATCGTCTGAATCGTGCTTATTCCAGGCAAACACATTAATGAACATTTTAAAATTGGAAAAGTCATTCCTGGCGAGTAAACAAAAGCACAAAATTTTATGGTTCCGAATATATCGTGAGTAGAGATACAAACAAGAAACCATCCAACGTATTGGTGAGACACCCTGCAGTTTGGTCTGTCAAACATTTTCCCAAATAAAAATGATTAATTTGAATGAAGATGTACAATATTTATTCAAATGTTGACTAGGTAATATACAAAGCTAAAAAATAATTAGAATTTCTATTAAGATTCACTATTGAAATGATATGATGCTCTGTAGCTATAGGGCATATGTGACTATACTTTTTCAGGGATTACTGTTTATATCGTTCTGATAAAAATAAATCCTGAATAATTATTAATTAAATAATAAATAAATTATATTTTTTATTGTATAAATAGTTTTTTAATAAGTAAAAATTTGTACAAAATTGAATTACAAAAAGTTTCCGAAAAGGATTCAAAAATGTTCTCTTAACAATTTAAGTTATAAAATTTGGGAATATCCATTTTTAAATTCAGTAAATACAGCGCTATAATTTTATAGATCTTTAATATATATATCAGTTCAGTTAAGATTTATTAAGCTAAAGTATAGCCATTTTATAATATAGATTATTTAAGTAAATAATATGATTAAATTGTGAACATATTTTACTAATCCTTTGGTGGCCACCATTGTTACAAACTGAAATTTTTCTTTCAGCGCCGCGTGATCACACTGACCTACATTTTCATATTTTATGTATGTCAATAGTTTTTTTATTCCCTCGATGCTTAAACGTTTTAATTTTGACATTGAAATATGAGTTGTTTTTGGATTTATTTCCATTATATAAAAGAAAAATACCATAAGTATTAAAATATAATAAATTTCATTAAAAAAATATATATATTAATATAGATTGGGTAATGTCTTATAGCATAAAAATTTTACAAAAACGAATTATATGAAAGCTTATCTCTTGTACGGAAAGCGTTTCGGAAAGAACAGCTCTTTGATCTGACAATTACTATTGTATATATTGTATATGTATTATCAAAGATAACATTGCCATTTTATATTTAGGATTATTTTATTTAATTTTAGGACAAACTCTAAAAGAAGATATACTGATTAGGTACTGGAACAATAGGCTTTGTTTTTACAGAAGCTCTTGTCTCGATCGGTGGGTAAGTTAATAACCAAAAATTCCATATGTGAGATTTTGAAAACTGTTAACGGAAAAGCTATTGCATTAGTGAGAATGAACTTTTCTTTGTATCAAATAGCAATTCTTCGTATCATAGGCGACTTTTTTCTGGACCACATGTAATTTTAATAAGACGGTGGTACTCGTATAAGTAACAAAATACAAGAAATATAGAGCCACATAGCCTTAAAACAACTTTAGCTAATGAGGTATATTGTGGTGAATAACTCTCACTCAGATAGTAATAATATTGACACTTTTAGCGAACCTGAATATCATATTGGTAGCTGGCCGGAAAATCAGGAAATCGCAAACTAAGATGCCAAAGTCTCTGATGGCCTTATAGTCGCAAAGAAGATACTTCGACATTTCATCCTCTTCAGTACAAAAACGACAGATTGTTGTGTCAGATTAGCCACGAGAGATGGCTACATCAAAACAGTGGCATTAACTACCTAGACAGCCTCAGTCCATTCGAGCCTACACGGCCTAGTAGCGGATCAATTATAGATATGTTTATTGTATCCTCTAATATACACAATTTTTTAGGAGGTACCAGTATATTAAAAACTTCAATATACCACTCGGATCATTTCCCAGTCCATATTTGTTTCAACCTGACAGACCAAATCAGGTTTTGGTGCAATAAGACCATTAATCAATTCGATTACAGAAACACTAATTGGAATTCCTTTAAAAAACAATTGGACAAGCACTTAAATAATATCGTTATCTCGTCAGAGATAAACTATTCCAACAAAGAACTGGATCATCTTCAGCAAAATTTCAGATGATTATAAGACACAGCTTTCAAAAATAAACTGCCTATCTACACTAATAGAGGTTAAAGTACATTTCGACGGTAAACTGAAACAACGCTTACAAAAAATACAACCAGGACCCGATGTTTATCGCGAAATAGACAGAATTTCTGGGCGCAACCGTTCAAACCAAAGTATAATTTCTGATGAACTAAATAATCCTATCCAGGGAGGAGCAGAGGGTATAGCCAACGCATTTGGGAACTATTATCAAAAATTATACAGTTATGAGCTGCCCGATTCAAGACCGGAAAATTCACACTCCGTTAGATCTGAATTGAACGCCTTCTACGATAACAATTCTAAATATCGTCAAACTATCTTTCATTGCCAAAATAAGTCCACTACGCCTCAAGGTAGTGGCACAATGCTCCTCACTTTTAGGGAATTATACCACCATATCAGGAGCATGAACAACAAAAAATCATCTGGGCCGGATGATATTCCAAACTGTGTTATTAAAAAATTCACAGTGAACGCAATTAGGATTTTGTTAGTAATCTTTAATAATTGCTTAAATAACTTATACTTCCCGGATACATGGAAAATAGCCAATATCATATATATTCCAAAAACTAATATGAAAACCAGAATATCTCAACATAGACCAATTTCACTATTATCAAATGTTGGCAAAATTCTCGAATCATTCATGTACAACCGACTGTACATGCATGTGGAAGACAGAAATATTATCCCCGCGAACCAATTTGGTTTCAGGAAACAGCACTCAACAACCGATGCGTTGCTCAAACTTCACTCAGATGTATCAGTAGCACTGAATAGTAAAGATTCTACGCTGATATGCAGTTTAGACATTCAAAAGGCTTTTGACACGGTCTGGTGGGATGGTCTTCTATACAAACTCTTAAAAGCTGGCGTGGATAAAAACCTGCTACTTATCTACCGTTCTTTCTTTCAAAATCGAAATTTTAAAATACTATACGGAGAACATAAATCTAGGGAATATAAAATGCAAAGAGGTGTCCCTCAGGGTTCAGTCTCGGGCCCATTACTATACTCCATATTTATTTCTGACGCACCACAATCTAATAAATATCAAACTGTCTTTTACGCAGATGACACTCTCTTATACGCGCATAATCCTAATCCAAATTATGCAAAACTTACGATAGAAAGGGGACTAAATATCCTGATAGATTATTATAAGACATGGGGAATCCACATAAATACCGAAAAAAACTCAAGTATTATGTATAAGAAACTCTGTTCGCAGAGGGTTTAAGCGATCGGTCCGGAAAAGCCATGTAAATATCAGTATCAATAACACAGTTGTGAAAACTTCGAAAAAGCTCAAATACCTGGGTGTGAATTTCTCGGAGCTATTTAAATTTAACACGCACGCAAATTTCACCATTCGTAAAGCGTGCTGGGCCTATCACAAAATAGCGTTCCTATTTAAAAAGAGACACGGCTTATCCACTCAAACGAAGCTGCTTTTATATAAGCAGTTAATAAGACCTATCCTCAGTTACGCCTTTCCCATCTGGTTATCTATCTCAAGAACTCTCATTAATAAATTAGAAGCCTTGGAGAGGAGAATTCTCAGAACCTGCACGGCACTGTACAGAAGGGAAAACCAAAAGCACTATTTCAACAACGTTCTATATAAAACTTGTGGAGAAAAACCACTTCTACAATATATGTTACACCTGGCAGAAAAATACCTATCCAAAATAGGTAATCACCCAAATCGACTAATAAAGGATTCCGTAAATAAATGCAAGTCCTCTCAGGTTACCCTACCTTACTGGTACCCATCTCCTCTAATGATAACTGACGAACGATACAAATCGCAATTTGTCCACAATTCTGGGAGAACTTTGTTCTACTCGAGTCAATCCCACATACACCTACGCTAGAACAGCTGTGCCATAAGTGTATTGTGTAAGTTTAGTATAAGTAGTAATAAGTGTTATATAGTCTTTAAGTTTAAGTTTTAGTTCAATACCAAATCTTATGCAGCTATAAGGTACGAATAGGTGCATACATATACCATAATATCAGGGAATAAAATAAAGATAATAATTAACGCGAAAGATAACGTGCTTATTTATTATCTAAATACCCTCATAACCTGGCTGTAGTTAGCCAGTTGATTTAGGACCATAAGGATGTCCCAGAATAGCTATTAGATGCGACAAGATCTTTCAATGCAGTTTGGCTGGCTGAGATGATGTAGATCTTTGCATTACGAAGATTTCTTCCGATGCCCTCTCAAGCACAAAGCTCTACGGCATGAAATTCTGCCTAAAAAATGGATGGGAATTTACCAAAGGCTTTATATAGTCGGTAATAAGGTCCGACGACACGCAGTTTTAAAACTGTTTATGTAAAAGACAAGACACCCTTCTTCGTGTGACGGACTTCCACCGTTCCAAGTTAAGCGCTCCGTAAGAAGTACTTTTAAGGAATGAGTTAAGATAGGTTTCTTTGCCACTGCGTCCGAGAGTTAGTTGGCTTTTTGGAAGTCTCTTAGGTTCGATACAACCTTAAGTTATCCAAACAGGTCGCCTCAACCTATTTTTTTAAATAAAGATAGCAGGTCTGAAAGAGCCTCAACAGCTGTCATGGGGTATATTTTTAGGGCACCGGTAATACCCAAACATGTCAGTTTTTGAACCTTACGAAAAGTTACTCTGGGTAGCACGTAGTTAAGCCTTAGACTATGGGACTTTTTGAACCTTACGAAAAGTTGCTCAGGGCAGCACGTAGTTAAGCCTTAGACTACCAAAAGACAGTCGCGTAGGTGATGATGCGTGAAGATGATGACCACTGTACCGTTTTTGGTTGCAGACCCCAGATTTTACCAAAGAGCCTATGACAAGCCTAAGTAGCTCTAGTTGATCTATCAGTAACACTGGTTCTAGGTCAAGTTTTGCTCCATAATGACCACTAGATATTTGACCTCAGTAGAGAACTCAAGTTCAGTTCCATCTATCTTGACCTTGGTGAGATTCAACTTATGTGTATGCTTCCTAGTGAATGGAACTAAGACCCTTTTGTAAGGGTTTATATTCTAATCTGACTTTTGACATCAAGTGTGCATTAGGTATTCGGCCTAAAATTATATCTTCATATTTCCCCCTAATCATCGCGACCATACTTTATCACGAAGAAAGTTTTTAGGATGAATAATTTCAGAATTTGGTGGTGTCAATTGGTCCCCAAGATCGTGAGATTTGACGCTACTGGACTTTTTCTTGTAAAACCATATAAAAAATATTTTTTTAAACTTTAGAACATTTGTAAAACATTTACAGCCTAATATGTGCGGAAAAGTTATCAAAAAATATCTTAAAATAATCGAGTCTTGCAAGGAGTCTTATTGCGGCCAATTGACAATCCTTATAATAGTTCCTATTACTCTATAAAAATGATTAAATAAATAAAATAATAATTTCAATTATTCTATATTAAAATGATAAAATAATTGAATAAAATTAAAGTTTTTTTTTAAATTCTCATTGGAGATGTTCTTTCTCAATAGAAGAGTTTCTTTTCTATACGCACATGTATCCTAAACTTGAACTGTTTCAGAAAATACTTTTAAAATTATACAAAAAATTCATAACCACGTTTTCATTGATAGTAAATCTCAAGGATTCTTTCTTGAAAATTTATTATTTATTTTATTTAATAAATCCTGTGCTTAGGATTGATTCAGACGTTCACACTTTTCTATATTTAAGTATGAAAATGATAAAAAATCATTGAGTAAATTGAAGGAAAAATATGGTATCCTTTCTACACTTCCGAAATCACAATTTTTATTCGAATCACTAACAATGCGTTCTTCGTTCTCATTCGCATTCACCAAAATGAAAAGTTTATTTTCCAAGTCGGTAATTTTCATTTCAAATGTGATTTATTAAATTACATTTTATTTATAAATGTTTCAATTTTTATTTGATATCATGTTTCAACGGAAATATAGTACTTTAAAAAAGTTTAAAAAATATAATAGAAGAACAAGTTTAAATTTGGTCTATGAAAAATCATACAAAATACTCACAATATTAGTGATAATAAATTATTTTATTTAGGAAAAGTATGCTAATGTAGATTTTATAAATTCATTTAAACAAATTCGAAAAAGGATTGGCAAAGTTTTGTTATTTTTGTTACATTCCAATGACTTAATAGATAAAGAAGTTTATCCTTTTAAATTTATTCATTTTCAATAGACTTCTTTTGAACCTTGGAAATTATATTTTGCTATTTGGATACATTCTTCACTTCTTGAAGTGTTGGATAACTTAGACGATAATATACAATTTTAGGCGAGTATGGATACTATGAATAAAGTGTCTCAACTCTATTTTATTTATTTATTGAGTAATACATTTAATCACTTGATTCTCCTTTTAATATATGTTCTTCCTCAATATTTATACTATCATTATTTACAGTGAAATTTATTGTGTATTCTATTAATTTCATGTGTGAGCCAAAGAGTATTAGATTTATATTTATTTTCGATCCTTTAAAGAGTACCAGATGATGTGAACGCAATTATTTTCGCATAAAATCATAACCGGATAGACGAAGAATTTCAAGAATAGGGAATAGGATTCTTTGATTGGAATTCGTGAACATAAGTTTGTTTGTTCGTTGATAGTGAATTGGAATATCGCAAGATAAATACTGTAAGAAAATAATTTTTAGTGAAAATTATTAACGAAGTAAAGTGTAATAAAGTAAATATTGTAATATTAAAAAATAATGGTTGAAACTAGTGATAAGATCGGGCAATAGGATCATAAGACAATAGATATCATCGATAATAGATATCGATATCGCAGATCGGATATTAGACAATAGATAAGTGGAAAGTGTAAAGTAATCGCGATTATAATAGACGATTGAATTGAAGTGAATTTAGATGAATTTCATTATTTTTTGGAATTTTGTTACTTTTTTTTATATTTTTTCATTTTCAAAATCATGGAGTGCAAAAATAACATAGTAAATAAACACCAATATAATGTCGACATGTTTGGTGAATATCTTATCGAGTTAAAGAAGGAGGGAACCGACATAGCAAAGTTTATAAGACAGGTCAGCGAAAAATTTTGTTTACAGGACGACCTGCAGAATATTTTCTCGGTCAAAGAAGTAAAACCTACAAGGAAAAGGGCTAAGGCTTCCAATGAGGTCATTCATGATAACAATAGGTTTCACCTACTGAGGGATACATCAGCCGAACGGTAATTACACCACCAGCAGTAACTACAAAAAAAAGTATACCGTCAAACGTGAAGCCAAAAGAGAATACACATCAGTCAAAAATAATTAAACAATTACATCGACCCCCGCCAATAAGCTGCTATAAAATGAATATAGCGGAATTTTTCAACGAGTTAAGATGGAAAAAAATGCGAAATGGAGAAATGAAAATACGCAATCTCCAAAATGGCAAGTCAGTCCTAAAATTGACAAATATTGAAGATCACAAGGAAATTCTCAAGCGAATGAATGAGAAGAAAATTGAAGGATTCACCTACACTCCGAAAGAGGAGAAAAAATTTCAGTGCTACTTAAAGGATTGCATCAGGACTCTAATGAGTCAGAAATTACTAATGAATTAAAATCGAGTTTTGGTCAAGGCCAATTAAATCAAGTAACCAGGTTTAAAAACCCGCTACTCAGAAAAGAATAACGTCCTTTCAAATATATTCCGTGTCCAATTCGAGCCAGGGTTTAATACCATTGGTATAATATGTAGTTAACATTTAAAGGATGTTAACTACATATTATACCAAAAAGTGACATGGGATCATATTCGCAGCAGTGGTCCTATCCAATGTAGGAACTGCCAGAAGTTCGGACACACTGCAAGGAATTGCCTTATGCAATATAAGTGCGTTAAGTGTGCAGAAAAGCATGGACCCACAGAATGTAGAAGAACTAAAGTTGACAGCGATACGGAACCATTTTGTGTTAACTGTGGAAAATCCGGGCATCCGGCAAATTACAGAGGGTGGGAGTTGTACCAAAAAATTCTAAATGATCAAGGACGTAAAAAATTAGAGAAAAAAAGACAAGTGGAAGAAAAACGATTCCTCGTTCAAGAGTCGGTCAATAGAAACGTCACACCGAAAATATCATTTTCGGATATAACAAAGTCAAGGACGGAATCTCGAAGTACGTCAACCACCACAGCCAGAACTTTTGGAGATTTTGCGAAGGAATGCACTAATTTATTCGGTTGCAGTCTACCAGATTTAATGGTAAAGGTGAGAAACTTTATGCCAAGTTTCAACGCCATCACAAACCAGAAAGATAAGAGAAAGGTATTGCAACTATGTATTATATATTGACAAAATATATATTAACATTAAAAAAAAAAGAGAAAAGAGTTCAGCCTGAGCGCTTAAGAAAGTACGATAATTATCGCATTAGGCATAAGATTTAGCCTTAAGATTTGCAGTAAGATAATACTATACAGTTTTAGTATATAAGTTAAGATAAGAGGCATATGTACCAAAAATTAAACTGAATAAATACTGTTAATACTGTTAATAGTAAGAATTTCAAATGTAAACGATATCAGATGACAGCAAATAATTTGTATTCCTTATAAACTGAAAAAATTTAAAAAGAAGTTATAGTTCAGAAAAAAATTAGGTTAATCAGAGATCAGACGGATTATTCGTGCAATAGGCCTTAAAAATCTATGCAGATCATGAGATAGCCGAAATTTTTTGCACAAACCTAGCAAAATGGTCAGTGTGTATATTTTTACACACGCCAAATTTTGTGCATTGTTTGGATTATGTTATATCGTGTATTTGACATTCGGCGAATGGCAAGAGGGTGTTGGCACGAACCAAAACGTCCGCCACTGCTGAACGAAGACGTCCGCCACTGCTGAACATTCCCTGTATTTTTGGCGTGGATTTCGCTTATTTCAAATTATTCTGGTTATGTGGTGAGTAATTTTTATTTTAATTCATTATTATTATTTTTTTTTTAAATAAAAATAATAATGAATTAATATAAAATAATTTAAGAATAGTTCTCAGAAGAACTCACAGCGTCGGAAATCATATGACAAGCGAACAAAATTGACATTTGCCAATATTGCTCGATCGCCGCACGAACTTTTTGGTTCGTGCAATTGCGTTGAAACGGCAAACTGTACAACCGGTTCGTGTACTGGTTGGTGAGATACCTTTTCCCCCAGGTTCGTGCATTGCACATATCGTGTGATATGTTGTACAAACCAGTTCGTGTACTTTTTAAAACTGAATGAACTTTGCACAAATTGCTTCGTGCAGTTGCAGATGCCGTGTGCTCTTAGCTTTAGAATGAATCAAGGCCTTAAATGTGACAAATAATTTTATGCATAAAAGTTTTCACTTTGAAATGGAGCAAGAATCTTTAAATATAAATTAATAGTAGCAGATGGCGGCAGCAAAAGTTACGTTTCGCATAAAATTATTCAAGGTTCGAATGGAACAAGAATCTTTAAATGCAAACATCACTAGATGTTGTCAATAAAATTGTACTTTTCGTATGAAATTATTTAATATCTAAAAGAGGAAGAGTTCTTAAATGGAAACCGTAGCAGATGGCATCAACAATTTTTTTTCCCTTTATGAAAAATTAAAGTTTTCTACCTGAATTAGGAAAGAAATTTCAAATTGAATTTCCTATAAAACAATGAACGATTAGATTAACGAAATTAAATTCAAGCAGTGCTTGTGGACGTAAAATGATTTATTCTTCTCATAAATATTGAAAAACTGATAGATTAATTGTAATTAGTGCAGACGATAAATACTAATTTATTTTTTACAAAAAACCGAAACATTTATTAACCTCGACTTACAAAAGTGGATAATGATAGAGAAATTTTTATTCGCATTAAACATCTGAGGTCCGAATAGACCAATGATCTTTTGATTAAAGCAATGCCCCATATGCCATATTTTTTTTTTTACATAAAACTAAGTATGTACATAAGAATGGGCTAAAAGGTCAAATGGCTTTAATTATATTTTTTTTATAACTCAATCAACATAAACGAGAGTCGAGAAAATTTTTTAAATACCTAATCTTCAATTATTGAACAACAAAAATTGCATTATTTTTTAAAAATATTTATAAATTTAATATTTTCCAAAATAGTTTCCTAAATGTTTGTAGATACCCTTCAATTGAATATTCTATTTAATATTATGAAGTATGTTCTAATTATATGTAGTTAGTTAATCCTAAACAAGAACAACTTGAACATAACATATTAGAAAATCTAATAAAATAATGCACTTTTCTGAATATCTACAATGGAAGAACAAAACGATTTTCCATCTGAGTTGAGGGTTAGATAATAAAATAAAAGTTTTTATATTATACACATAGATAAATTTCAAATATTCCTCCCCTATTCTATTTGTCCTTTGATCAATAAATTTTTATTATCGGTCCTTTAGGTCATGTGAACTTATTCTTGTACTCTAACTCCGGTGACATAACATTTTATCTTCTAACTCTGAATCGTACGAGTAAAATTTATGTAAATTTCTTTGGTGTAATCGAGCTCATATATGAAAGCTAACCAAAGCTTTTCGTCTACCGAATATGACTTTTATGACAAGCTATTGTACACATATTTCTTGCCAATAACAATGACCTCTAACTATTAAAAACACATTTCTTATAACAATTTTAATTACCTGAGCAGTTTGCATAAACTAAAAACGTCTGCAATTTTCATTTTATTAGGCTAAGTAGTAAAATGTTCTCCTTGTTTAGTATTTTGAAAATTACTGACCCATTTCAATGGCACATGGTATTAAATATGAGTTCATATGCTGAAATCTTCATAAATTTCCATTTAAATTCAAATTGGATTACCGCAGAGATACGACCATTACAGGTTTTTCAATTTGTATTTGTTTATTTTCCCAAATGCACATAAGCTCCTATGGGTAAGTGTACTTAATAATTATAAAAATTTTATTATCGAATCAAGCTTGTTTAAATAGTTTTTTATTAAAATAATAGTGGAAAAAATTATATACCATATACGTATATACTTGTATTATCAAAGGTAATATTAAAATGAAAATTCGTATTTTTATGAAATTTTAATAAGTGAAACTTTTAATTAGTTACTGAGTGAAGTTTGACAATTTTCCAAAAATTATTAGTACGATTTTTGAGAGCTCATCTCTACCAATTATACAAAAATTCAAATTTTAATTACTTTATGTAGAAAATAAACTGTTCATTTTACGGGTGACAGAAGGGAGCTTTGCTTAATCAATAAGTAGGAATTGAAACATTTAATTTTGTATTTTTCAAATAATTAATTATGATTTTTACTGATACTCAAATAAGTAAAATTTTAAATAATTTTGCTAATAATTAACCGAATATGAGTTTTTCTGATGCGTAAACTATTGGAAGTTTGTTTAGAAAAATTATGCGTTTTTCGTGTCCGAAATTTATAATATTAAAAATATTAAGTTTATGTCCGTTTTAACCATTTGTTTTCGTTTTTTTTTTGTCTAAACTATTTATAAGTTTTTATGATGTTTATGATAACAAAAAAAATACTGTCAGCCTATGGAAAATTTATTCAGGTATTGGGTTGTTCGGAAAGTAATTTCGTTTTGTTTATTCGATTTTCTTATAGTGAATTAATATTTTATTCAATTAAATATTGTCCAGTTTGATCCAATACCCTTTGCCATCTTTCTGGAAGTAGGATGATTCCACGCTCATAAAATTGTTGTTCTTTGCTGGCAAAAAACTGATCCAAGTGATTCTTGACCTCCTCAAATGACCGTCTAAAAAATTTCGTAGAGACCGGAACAAACGATAATCGGAAAGTGCTAGGTATGGAGAGTATGGTTGGTGTGGCAGTATATCCCATCCAAGCTCTAAAAGCTTCTGCCAAGTGGTCAAACTTGTATGTGGTTTCGCATTATCCTGTTGGAACACTATACCTTTTCTATTGACCAATTCTGGCCTTTTTTCTTTAAGTGAATCATTTAATTTTTCCAACAGATGATAGTACACTTTAGAATTGATCGTTGACTTACTCGGTAGAAACTCAAAATAAACGGTTCCTTTGAAATCCCACCAAACAGATAACATGACCTTTTTTAATGAATATTGGCTTTCGAAATGCTTTGTCCCGGTTCATCTTTTCTACTTCAGGACCTTTTGCACTTAACATTATTGTAGACAATCCATTTCTCATTCCCAGGCATGATACACTTCAAAAATAGATAATTTTCTTGGCGTTAGAGAAGCCAATCACAAACGTCAATGCGACGGCATAAATTTTTTCCCGTAAGAAGATGAGGAACTTATATGTCGAGCTTTGAGATTAAACCTAGCCGTTTCAAATGATCATGAATAGTCGAATTCAGTAAATTTAATCTCTCAGCGATCTCAATTAAGTCCTGTGTTAGGAAAAAACGAATGTACAATTAAGTCCCCTGTTGGGAAAAAACGAAATTACTTACCGAACTTCCCAATATAATTCAGGTTTTCATTTGGTTTTCCCAAACATTAGGAGAAACTTAAAGAATAACAATTGACTTTACGGATGGGTAATTTTTAGTCCAAAGAATGATAACAAAATACAAATCCTGTTGACATAGTTGCAGATACGGATCAAACTGTCAATTATCCAATAGTGTTTATGGAATTCCACTCCATTTTTTTAAATTTGAAAATTAGTGTAACGGAATTTAGATCCACCAAGACTGTGCAACGGAATCAGACTTACCGTTAAAAAACTAAAAGCAAGCGTGATCGAATCAACAATTATCAGCGGTGAATACAAAGAATGTGCCGATTCTACGCATTCCGATAATTCCCCCCTATTCGACCTTCGATTTCAAGTGACTACAATTTCCAGTGCGCCTAGCCTTTGCAATTACAATCAATAAAGCCAAAGGATAATCGCTAAGTTCAAAATGCATTGAATTTAGAAAATGCTTGCTCTGACCATGGTCAACTCTCAACTATACATTGCTTACTCTAGAGTAGGAATGCCAAAATGTTTGTAGTTTTAATTCAAGGCAGCTCAATGTTGTCTCATTAATTCGAACGTTTGGCGCCGTATTACGCCTTTAAAAAGCCATTTTCAATACCGCTGTAAGTTCAGTGAATAATATTATTATTATCAATTATAGTTATCAGAAATAATTAGTAGTAATTTTTATTATCCTTAAATTATTTTAAACATACAATACTAAAAGGAAAACAGTTATGCTTAAGATGCTAGTGCTGTCTCTTTTAGAATGTACACTTACATTAATTAATTTCACATCAACAGAGATCGAAATCATTACGATAGAGTGCGAAGTTGTTGCATTGAGGATTTTCGAATCAGCTCCATGATCAACCTTAGATTATGGTATATAATTAATAGGTATAATTTTGACTATGTGAAAATATAAAATTAACAAAACCCCCATCGGAGAGTAATTAGACGACCGTCATTGACATGCCAATCTGATTACAACTAATCGTCTGTTTTTTTTTAGTTTTTTTTTTTAACAAGAATTTTTTAGTTTTTAACCACTTAGTGCATTCGAAACCAAAATAAAATCAGTTAAATGATAGAAAACTATGAGCTAAAAATTAAATGTATTATTGGTATTTACTGAAAACTAACCTGAAAAATAAAAAAAAATTTGTTTTCCGCATAACTAAAACACTTTTTAACTGAACACGTCATTTTGTATAAATTTATTAATATAGGCGCTTTTTGATTTATTATAATTCCAAGGAATTTTTTTGGCGTTAATAAGTGTATATCCTTATACCCTATAATCTTAGCTAGGGACACAAATGTGGTATCAATACCACGAACGCAAGGATACCATGTAGAATACTACTCCCTAATGCACAGCCATTCGAGGTATAGTTTTGTATTTTGGCGGCTACTATTTATCAGATCTAAATAGGCTGAAAAGTGAAAATAGTATTAAAAAAATTACGAGCAATTAAAAACTGTAGAAAATATAATATGTCTAGATTCCATATTAATAATTTTCACTTTCAAACCATTGTAAATAAATCGAATTATGAACTGAAAACGAAACGTCATTTTTCCTTCCTTCAAGCAACTAAACAATTCGACATAATTTTGAATTCCCCTACTTGCCGCTGTCGTAATTGTATGGGAATACGGCGCTGAGGTCAGTAGAAGTACCAGGTTTGTGTATAGAGTAAGGCAGATACCAGGTTGGTGTATAGGAATATCATATAATAAACCATATATCATAAGAGTCGAAGCCGATATATACAATTAAGATTACAAACAATAGATAAGTAAAATAAATTTTATATTTTTACATTGAAAAAAAAAACAGAATCGAACGATTTTTCTTATGAAATGTTTTATTACAAGTAACTTATTCGAATTCTTTTTTATCGATCGTGTAGGGTTTTCCAAGAAGAGTGATATGATTTCTAAGTAACGTTTTGGCTCTTTGTAATATGTCATGATCTGTCATTTTTCTTTCATTGTATTTAATAATGTTTACAATTTTATTATAAAGAGATATACATAAGAACAACATTTACAAGTTATTCAATTTTATTATCAAAATAATTGTTCTCCAATTGCAACTTTTCGTGCGCTTTTGCCATTTTATAGTCGTAATAATCCTCCAACTGTGCTCGCTATTCGTCGAATTGTTAAAAATTGCGAGCGTACATTTTCTTTACATAATGTTCAAGTGAAAATATTGCTGCGAGATACGTGCTCAAGAATTGGGACTGTCTCAAACCACAACCTAGCGGCTTTTAAGAAAGGATTTGGGCTTGCATCCGTATAAAATTGTTATCAATCAAGAACTGAAGGCATTAAACCACAGTAAACGTCGTGAATTTGCTGATTTTGTCTTGGAACAACTTGAAAACGATAACGATTTTTGTTAGAAAATCATCTTCTCCGATGAGGCTCACTTTCATCTGGGAGGTGCGGTAAATAAACAAAACTGTCGATTCTGGTGCGAAGAAAATCCAAACATTTTATTCAGAACTTAATTGTATCGATTGTACTTCACATTAAATAAAAAACATTTGCATTTCCTTAACAATTAGTGTGTTTTTTTTAAAAAAATAGAAATCATATCACTCTTATTCGAAAACCCATTATTTTTTAGTGTTTTAGTCTATTTTTCTGTAGTGTATAATAAAATTTCAAATTTTTACAATAAAATAAATTAATTAAGAAAGCCTGAAAATTTAACTTACGTAGCGGGTTAAAAAGTGCTTACAAGAGAATAGACACATATGGACATTTTTTCTTGATTTCTTCGCTCCAATAACAAAGAATACAATTCACTCCATTTATAATTCGTCGTTTTCCAGGTAGTCTTTTTTTCACAAAAAGCCGTGATCATTACCTGTTTCGACTATTGCATCCACGTTTTATTTATATATAGACGCAGAAATTCAATTATTCGACAGCACGATTGCGTTTGCTTTTGAATGAGCAAACGCAGTTCCCACCTTGCCGAAATTTTTTTCATGCTCTGTTTTTCGTGTAATATTTCAACCCCTGAGCCACTATTCATCGGAAATATACTTGCTTTGATACTAAGCCCGCCATCTATGTGATTTTGTAAGTACTTATTGACCCATCCTCATAGTATACATTTTAGTATTAGTTTTTGGTAGATAACTACGAAAGTATGTACACAGACAATTGTGATGAGAATTTATCTGAACATCATTTAATATGTTAGCTCTAATGAGGGGCAATTATTTTTTGTTAAATATTTTTATATATTTCATAATAATATAATTTTTAGTGATCATTTTAACTTTATTATTTCAAATAAGCTCTATTATTTTTTTTACTAATTTTAAAGAAAATTTGTTTTGTTTCTTTATAAATTGCTGGGATATGTGTGTGTGTTCATCTCTTGCTGGGATATGTGTGTGTGTTATCAGTTCATAAATAAATGTTTTTTTTAATAAATCTTACAGTTGATAGGACATCCACTTGAATGTGCACAGAAGGTACGAAATGTGTTGATCAGATATTTGGACAAAACACGTATTCGTAAAACGCAATATAGAAATGGAGCCCTTAATCAAACTTACAATATATGCAACCAAGCATTACTCTTCAAACTTGAATAGCCAGTGACGAAGTTGACTGTTAGTCTGTGCGTGATAATCTAAGGACACCAGAGGATTTGCTCCCCGCCAACTTGAATTTCAGCTTTTGTAGTCAGTCATAACTGTAATAGTGGGCTTACCGTTTAACGAATCATCGAAAGAATATTTCTAATTATTGGTTATTTGCGAACCTATTAATGTGTGCATCCATTATTTACCATGCATGCATGCATGCTCATCTATAGTACAAGTGCCTATGGCATCCTAAACAGCTCATTAATAAGAGTTGGCAATGTCATCATTATTGGTGATGATGCGACGTTTACGCAACTAATTGTCGGCCGATATATCGAGAGTTTTTGATTTTCTGGTTGCCATGGAAATTATTTGTCCTTGAAGGCTATTTTCTATAGCAGTTTTTTTTACTTAATAAAATGGAATCAATATAAACGAGACTTGTATATTTAATAGGAGTATGTGACAATGTGTTAACACTGCAATAGATGTAATTGCTTTCGGGTTAATTAATAATATCGTGTGCCGTTTGACAATAAAAAGTCGTAAATTTTCGTTCATTTATTTTTGCTTATTGTCTGAGGAGGCAATCTAATTAAATAAATGTGATTAGGCTGGAATTTTTTCATGATACATTATAATAGATTGTTTTTTTGATTTCAGATGGATTGTGTTAGAAGTGGGATTGCACATACGCACAAGTTGACCGACTGTAGAAAGTACCATTGAATGGACAATTAAATTAGGTGTTCTAGCTGATCCCAAACGTCTGTATTTTTTGTACAAATAATAAGGGTAATTTTAATAAAAATATTTTTTGTTGTTGGTATTTTTGCTTAATTACTTGAGCGTTTGGGTGTGACGGTGAAAGTATTGTTATAAATGTTAGTTTTTCGCTTAGATACTGTCGAACCTAAATTTTCATCAGACAAGACAGGAGCCAGAGGTTATTTTGTAATGCTACCACTATAAAAAAAAAACTGATATACAGATGGTTGGAGGGAACAGTCAGATTTTGTGAAATTTCGTAGAGCTTATTTATGTGTTTTGAAAGGTTAATAACATGTCTTGGAAAAGGAATTGTTGAATCTAGTAGGGTTCAGAAGAAACGAGAATCCATGGGTGAGTGCGATATGACCAGCCGAGATTCTGAGAATTTTTCTTGCCCAGAATATAAGAAAAGAATTTTTCCACTGTTGACCTTGGTAAATTGGATACTTTGGAGAGCACATTAGAGTTTTTGACGACAATTTATTAGCGCATTCATTACTCCGGATGCTTATAGCTAGGATGCATCAATGTTTGCCTTACTGTGACTAAGGCACACTCACCTCTGCTTCTAAACATAATTCGGACCCTATTTTTTCATATTAGTTAGTCGAAAAAGTTTATGGAATTTTCAGACAAATGGAATTAAAAGCAAATAACTCAATTACTACTAGTCGCATTGTGACAATACTATACGCGCATTTAAAAGGGGACACTTGAAGCTTTGTATAGGGCTTGATATGACCTTTATTCTGGTTAAAAATAGACCAGAATAAAGGTTTTTTAGAATATCACTTCGAAAAAGGCGATAACGCATCGCAGACTTATGAAAAAAATTTCTTTATGGTGAAGGTATTTTATCAAAATCAGCGATATGGAAATGGTTTACTTGCTTTCGTTCTGGGAATTTTGATGTTACAGATGAGCTCTGTTTTGAATGGCCAACTCCCGAAAAAATGGATGAAATTCTCTGGATTAAAAAACCATTTAGGGTATCTCATAATTGAGTGTGAAAAACCACTCAACTAAAGCGCAATGAAATCGAGCTATTTTTGGGACAAATCAAAACTGGAAATTGAAAAATTGGTAAAATACGAGAATATTGCTAAAAAAAGATCATGGAAAAAGGGAGTATAGTGGGACTGGAAGGAAAATCGTTCATTATGAACTACTACTATTTGGTCAAACTGTTAACTCGGTACTGTACTGTGAGAAACTAGACAGTTTACGTTAAGCAATTGAGAGAAACTTGGTCAGAATCACACATTTTTTTGATGATTCAACAAAAATTGAAAGAGATTATGTGGGAAGTTTTGATGCATCCACAGTATAGTCCAGACAGCATCGCACCCTCATACTACCACTTGTTTTGATCGCAGCAGAACTCTTAAAGATGGTTTCAAAAGTGGCCTGTGGAAACCACTTGATCCAGTTTTTCAATTAAAATAAATTGATGGAATCGTGACTCTACCAGAAAAATGGCCTAATATTGTCAATAATAATGAAGAATATTTGGTTTGTATAAACTGATTTAATCGTCTCTATTTGAATCAAAAAACGCCATAAACTTTTTCGACTAATCAATATATAACCTATGATTGGGTACTCTAAGTGGATAATTTGGAATATCTGATCATAGGTAATTTTCTAAACCATGGCTTATGGTATAATGATTAATTTTTCTGCTTTTCAAAACTTTTGATGGAAGTAATAGCACAACAAAGTTTTTTTTTATTTTAATATTATCTAATTATTTTTCAATTTTTACTATCATACATGTATGAGAGTACTTTTCTCTCTCAGTATCTAAAATTCATACATTTCGATTTTAACCATTTTAGTGCATAAACGATATATAAATATTCAGCCGAAATTCATTTTTTCCAGTAAGAAACATTAACCAAAACTTTGATTTTTAAAATGAATTAGAAATTTTTATATTAAGAAATTAAAACCGAATATTGACTTTAGAAAAATTGTTACAATTGACTTAGCTAATATTTTTCAAAATTCGGTTTATATATCTTAATTTAAAAACAATAGCCTAATGAGGTTTAGGCCTGTTTTTACTAAGTAAGACAATGTTCGCATTAGAAGGAATTAATTGCCATAAAGTCTTGTTTACGTTTTCATGACAAAAAAATTTCCTTTCAGGTTTTATGACTTGTTGAAATTTTTTTAGAATCGAAATATTCATCCACCAACGTACGTTTAAATGTTTTCTCTTTATATATCTCTAAGGCTGTCCTCATCCTCATTTTGTCCTAAGCAGCGGCTATAAACAAAACTAAATTTCTACTATAACTCAAAATTTGTTATAAGAATTAAGTTAGTATATAGAAGAGAAATGATTTTTGTTTGTGTGAAAAAAACATAAAATTTGTTATCGCTTAAAATAAGATTATGTCCTTCCCATAAACATCACTCAACTATGAGTAAACGTCCCCTTAAATTTTCTTAAAGCATAGAATTCCGATGACAAATAGAAACAAAACAAACGAATAATTTTAGCATGCATCATCCTTGAATTTCTCAGAATGAGAAGAACTTATTCACAGACCAGCAGAGTAACGCACTTTCATAGTAGCCCCTTTCCTTAAATTTAACAATCTCCATCCTACCAACGACCATATTTATGGCAAAATTTATTTTGATCTTATTGCATGGTGCTTTTGAGCATTGTTTTATGGCACATCGTAATTTTAGCATTGAACAACTTTAGTCCATTGAGAAATGCAAGTGTGCATTGACTGTGTGACTGGCTGGCTTTGCTGGCTAATGGACTACTCTTGGTGGCAAATAGATTATATTTTGTTGTTAATTTTACTATTAAAATTATTTTTGGAATGATTCTTCTCAAAATGAACTTATTGGCGAACACTACAACAACTCATCATTTTCGTTTTATTGTAGTTTCCATAAATCAATTTTACGACCGGCATTCGTATTTTCCTGCAAAGTTACATATTCCACTAGAAATTCTAATGAATAATTCCATTTTACACAATCTACATAAATTAGCTTACAATCTTATAAAATAAATATCTTGAATATATACTAGCAACACGCTATTAATAGAATAAACATTCAAAGATGCTTAAGCAATTATTCAATCAACAAATACGAGTTCATTTTTGTGTTGTTGAAATTTTCATACTGAACGATTAGTTGTAAATGTGAGAATGCTTCCGTGATTGGTTATTAATCGGGAAAATTATTCATTTCTAATAAACTTACTGAATGCAATTTAATGGATACTTTGTGTGGGAATTTATGTTCATTTAAATTTTCAACAATTTTTAATATGCTTTTGGGTACTTATAAATATTTATTTAAATTTGTGTTAACCATTATTCCATCTTTTTCAAACTTTTAAATATTCTGTTCCATAAAAACTTTTACTATCGCTCTAATAACATATTTTAGGAAATTAAGATGACCAATTAAGTGATACTCTGACTGTAGGTGTATTAAGAGTGAGCATAAATTCAGTTCAGCGTCTGACTTTGTATGCATGTTTGAATGTATGTATGTAGAACCGTGTCAACCGAGGCGATGCAGGTTCTCATGGGAGAAATTCCATGGGATCTGGAGGTGCTGCGTGAAAGCATCTACTGATTTGCTCGGTTCTGAATGAAGGGGTTCAGGATCTTAGTCCACGCCAGCGGCGTGTACTGATCCTGAACAGAATGTATGAAATTTGGCAACGTCGATGGGAGAAATGGCAGATGGACGCACATGTTCATTTCGGATGTGTGCTTTGCATCTGCGTATGGATTTGAATTTGGTCTTGGGTATTTACTGACGGGACACGGCAGTATGAATGGGTTCCTGAACAGGCGTGGTCTAGCTGCGGAGGCTAGATGCCCCTGTAGGGCGGCGGAGGAGAGTGCCAAGCACCTTCTCATTGAGAGTGGCCTGTACGGGGAGAGCGAGAATGGTGCTCTCCCCGTACAGGCCACTCTCAATGAGAAGGTGCTGAATGAATGTGTGAATGACACGCAGGGCGGCTACAACCGGGTGAAAGACCAAGGTCGTTTCCGGTTGTACTTTCGGGTCTTGGCGAATCCGCGCACCTGAGCTGGCTTAGCGGTGCCTACAGTTTTACAAGATTTCTGACCGTAGCTCAATGAGCGGAGTACAAACCGAAGTTCTCTTAAAACAAAAACTGGTACTACGGGAGTCGGGGTGCCCCATGGTGTTAGAACAAACTGTGCACGACATTGGTGAGGCGCTTAGGCAGCAACGTAGTGATTGTGGTTTATACCCATACTGCGGGTACGGTCTTCGGATCGCTAGCGGGAGATACTAGTAATTATCTCGGGCGCTGTCACTGCCAATGACAGTAGAGTTTTAGGTAGTCCTCACCACCAACAGGTGGAGTAGTCAGCTTGTAACTAATTACTGACTGTTAACTGCCAGTAATGGTGGTGCGTTGATTTATCGTAACTCAATCCCTATAGTCGTAGGCGACTAGTGGTTTTAAGTTGAAAGACAACTAAGTCACGTTAAATAAAATATTTTAATTGTAGGTGTATTTAAGGTCCAAGTTTCTCTTTAGTGGGGATCAATTCTGGCCAGCTTTTTCGTGTCTTGTTGGAAAAATCCACATTTCATCACATGTTATCAGGTGCTACAAAAATGGCATATCAATATTTTCAGCAATATTGCGCCAGTTTGTATACCGAATTTAGAATTTTGTTCACAGTCACTATTTTACTCATTTTTCAACCACTTTTCATGTCAACATTTTTAGACAAAAAAATTTCACCCTTTTTCGGTGTTGTAAAAGATTTTTCAACTTTTTTTAATTATTTATTCTTTGTAATAAGCAGATTTTATGACAAAGACACTACAATGGCTGAACCGAAACATGTGAGATTAAACTCCCATCGGTGTTTCTCTACCAAACGATATATTTTAAAATTTTAAGAAATCTCGAAGCCAATTTTTTTTAAAACGCTGACGAGTGTAAATAGGGAATGTAATAGAGGAGAATTTTTTAACAAGAGGATTATTATAGTAGGTTAATCAGGCATGCAACTTTTTATAACGAGAAATACATAAGTTATGCACAAAAGGCATGATGGATAACTTTCTTACGAACATAGAACGGGGTATTAATGATTTTTCAGAGGATTTTGGATTGAATGGATTGGATGCGATAGAAATTGGAAGCCTTGGTAGAAGCCCATACTTCAATACCGTACGTCCAGATCAGTTTTAAAATTGTGTTGTAAATTAAAAGTTTGTCTTTAGTATCAGTTTCGATTGATTGTCCAGTTAAGAAGTAGTCCGTAACGTCTGTTAAGTTCAAGTCTTTTTGACGTCGTCTGAGCATTCCAAATCAGTCGTTTGTATAGGTTTAGTTCCAGGTAGCGTAGTCTATCTTTTGATAGAATAATGTCGCTTTTAAGGTATATGGGGATGGGTGGGGGGATCTTTGGAGAGGGTAAAGTTAACATGTATACTCTTCTGCTCATTTACTTATACTCTCCACCTAGTAAACCAATCTTGGATATTTTTGATATGGGATTTTTGATTTCTGGAAGCGATTTTGATATTGGCGTGGAATGCAAGAATACCTGTATCATCAGTAAAGATAGCGGTTATAGTTTCGGGATTAGTTGGGATGTCAAAAGTATAAATATTATATAATATTGGACCAAAGATACTAAAAAAATATAAAAATTCAGCTTATATAGATTTATATAGACACATTCTAGATTTACCATAAATAATGAAATTCCTCATGCAAAAATACACGGTGTTTTTTATGTTCCAGGTTGATTTTGTTTGGTTGCCATTTTTGTTTAAATGACAGGTGTTTTTTGACGTTTAATAATCGTAGGGAGTGGTCGATAAAAATTTATTGTGATATATGTAACGCTGCAATTAAGTGTTGAAATTTTTAAAATATTTTATTTAAATAATTTTTCAATTATGGATAAGCGGAGAAAATTACTAGATTTTTTTTAAATAAATCTTATGACGAGATAGTCAACCATTCAGCGAATAATGAATAATTTTGAAAATATGCATACACTGGGCGATAAAGCGAAGACGACCATTGATAATTAAGCCAATGTACACCTGAAAAGATTGTTGCAGTGAGGCAGGGTGTTGCTGAATGTCCGTGTACCTCGCATCGACGCCGTGCTCAAGAATTAAGAATTGTTTGTACAAAATTTTTTAAAATAAAGGTTTGCATTTTTACCAGTATAAAATTCAACTGACACAACAGCTGCAGCTAAATGACCATCAACGGTAGCTCATAATATACCATGCCTAACTGGTCCCACCAAACCTATAGCATGAGATTCGAGCCACTTATAGAACTACTTTTCATTGCCAATCATAATACGATGCAGAAAATATTTTCCAAGGCTTCAAAACATTTCCAAGGTTTTCAAACGATGGCAAATAACTTGTTCAGTTGCGCCGTATAAATCTGCAAGTTTTTGTTATGATTGACAAGGATCTTCATCCTGTAATGCCTCCAATTCTGTGTGTTCAAACTTTTTCACTGCTCCGGGACGCTTTTTGTCTTCACGTCGAAAATAACACTTTTGTAGCTTTTTTCGACACGTTTTCTTACTAATACAGGCCTCACCATAATTTTCTACTATTATTCGACGCGTCTCAACCGCAGATTTTTTCGATTTCAAGGTAAAAAGCAAAACTTACCCAAAATGACACTTATTTTACTCAAATTTCGACATGTTTACACACAAAAGAATATATAACGCTTATAAAAAGTCGTAAATGTAATAAAGACGAGTTGTTGACAGATGCGTAAGCGTACGATTTGACGTTTCTGATACAAAATTTTTGACCAGAATTTACTATTGACGCCATCTATTGGAAAACAACAGTTTTTGAATTCCTAATCGAATTCATAGGAAAGATAATTTCAAACATTTTATATTGTATTAAAAACATTAATGCGTTTATGAAACAAGTTGCTATTGAAGGTCGGAGATTGAAAGAAATCTTTTTAATCTCAACATTTTTATAGGAAATATTTTTTCAGGTATGCCTTACCACTACGTGTACAAATAGATAGGGAAAAAAACTTCCTTTTTTTGGTTGCATTATTCGCAAATAACTATCTACTTCCATGTAAGAATGAAATAGTACTAATAAAATAGATACGGAAATGGCTAGTTTTTTTTATATCTTATCATAAAAGGAAAATTCTAATAGTTATAGAAAAGTTTTTTAATTTATTTTCTCTCAAATATTGTGCAGATTAAAAATATTGTATAATAAAAATCTAAATTTTATGTTTTCTTAGAATTAGTCCTTATTATTTGAAAATACAGTACAAACTGTAAAACTGAATATAAATTCTACGAGTAAAAAGCCAACAGATTTTATTGCTACTTTCGACAGCTTTTTGTGGTTCTGAGAATAAAATAATAAAATATGCTAAAAATAACAATAAGTCTATAATAGAGATTCATTTAAATATGAGAATTTATATTGTTGCGTATTTTTTCTAATTTAATCTGTGAATCTTACATCAAAGAACTTTTTTCTTTTTTCTTAATATGAACCAAATAGCAAAGATCTCAATTAATTTTCGACAAAATATTCAAAACACATAAAAATAATAATATAATGTATGTAATCGTGAAATTGGAACAACATATGCTAGCCATATAAACATTTGCTGGATAGTCTGTAAATAAATTTTTTACTTTTATGATTATGGACATGAAAGATTTCACGTAAAACTACTTACTTACCTCTATCGCTGCTACCATTTCTTGTGCTGAATAAAAGCCGATTCTATATTTTAAGTATGAATAAAGTTTTTCTTATTCATTTTCTTGGGCATATTATAGTAGACTTAGTACCTCACTTGGTATTCATAATCTTAAAAATTTAAAATAATTTTTATTCGTTTCCATTTGTTCTGGTTTCGATTCTTAAGTATTATACGAGCGTCTCTATAAATAATATAATTCCGTAGAAGAATTTTTCCATAAATAATAAAATTGCCTCTATTTTGTGGTTGAATTTAACTAAAAGTATAATATTGGAGACGATCTGCTATAAAACGAGCACCAAACTAAGATTAAGATTGATCGTCTTGTACTTTTACATCTTAAGCAAGTGTATTAAAAAAGAGTTCAACAATGTGTGTGGGATGCAATATTGTACAAAAATTACAATAAATCAGTTCAACAAAAAATATTTTTAAACATCTTGTAATCAGTTTAAATCACAAATATCTTACTTAAAATAAATCTTAATACAAGGTTTTCTGAATAAAAAAAAATGAATCAGACTCGATGTATTATCGGAATTTGATCAGAAAATTACGAACTCATTTTTAACATGAATTATCAACTCTAATTTCATTCTTCCTATTTTATTTGGTAATTTAATCCGATTTTTGCTTAAATATTTTTTAATTTTATTTTTATTTCATTTCAACGAAAATAGAAATGAAAATCTTAGATATAAGTACACCTGGTACATATTTTGATGATTTATAAAAGCACGTACGTTAACGCGATTAGCTTTGCGGTTGGTCACGTATTTTGAAGCATTTGCGAAAATTATTCAAGTCTTTTGTGAACGTGTAAATATCAAAAGGCACAGGAAAAAGGTAAAAATGGTCGAAAAATTCTGACATCAAGCATGACAGCACACATAGTCGTATCCTAGATAATTGACAGTTGAAGAGAACAGTAAACGTGAAAAGGAGAAATGACAAAAAATACTTAAAAATACGATAAGAAGAAAATCATAGATAAGAAAACGTTTCAGATTTTACTGCAAATAATTAACATGAATTACTATGAAATACGTGATATTTAAGAGGATTTGCTTGTGCCATTGGTGTGGCTGGCTTTTTAAGGGATGAGTGCGAAAAAAAATAAAAAATAAAAAAACTAAAAACTTTTTTACTTTTGGGTACATTTAAAAATATGCCTATACTTTTTAGCTTTTTTTTATTTTTAAATTATTGACAATTGTAAAATATTTATTATATTTAAAAGGATATGCATAATGTTAAAAAGTTAGAAATTAAAAAAAAATCAGGCCCAACATAACACCGTGTGATTTAAGAGGAGTAGAATTTAAAAGAAAATTCAATTGCCTTCTATTCGAACGATAATTTTTGTACTTTAGTTTTTAAAAATAATTTCATGTGTAATTTAAAAACAGTAAATCTTTATTAACTGTTAAAAAGAATATTCGTAAACATTGCTCCACCGAACAAAATATGTCATATATCATGGTGGAACGGTAAATGAATTTCTTGGAAAGTATTTAACTAAATAATATATACTCTATATAGTAGAGTATAGATTACACCGTACGTCTAATACACGATCTTTGCGCGTCTGACAGTAAGAACTTTGGGCGTGCGCTGGCTAATGCAGGTTCACCGCAAACAAAAATCGCGCACCCAAAGATCCAGCTAATCATGGTGTAACAGTTTTAATGATCCTCTACATGAAGAATTAATCACGCAATTTAGGTATGCAAAATGGAATTTCAACAAGTTGAAATATATTTTTGATCGTCTAAAAGGCTTGTGAATTTTTTATTGACGGATTTTTTTTTATATTTTAATATTAATTTCAATATTAATATTTCACGTTTCACTGATACTGTTATTTTATTAAACAAATTCATAAATAAAAAAACAAAAAATTACACTATATTTTGTTATTTTTTTTTTTAAATTTTTAGGCACAGAGTAAATATGGGAACTGTCAAATATCGAAATAAGCAACGTGCAAATGATGAATTTGCAACGAGCAACATAAACGATGTCATATATAAATATATGCACGAGCAAGCACGATTAAATCACATATAAATTTGCCAAATTTCCCCTTCTACATTCAGGTCATGTGTAAAATTTGCACGTCTACGCGTAAACATCGTACAATCACATGATCAGTTTAATATACCGGCGAACTGTTTGTAGAATTAAATCACATATGAGACGCACAGAGTAATCTAAGCCTTATTGTATTAGAAAATGACTTTCAAAGTTATATTATTTCAAACATATGAGTACATAAAGTGCCTGGAATAAAGTCTCATGAATAGTTCTGATACCCTTAATTAAGTTTATAATATCGGATTAGAAAAAAATTAATTTTCTAATTAGTTCCCTGGATTGTTCTATTTGGAGCATAGTTGCATACACTAACGACATTCCTGATCCCCATATGAAATTCAGCAATGTCAAATCATAGGATCATGGACGCCAGATCAACCGCAAGAGAACACGTTCTTGTCAAATAGTGTATTAAATAAATCGATGGTTGTTCGATATATTCTTGACATTAGCCCTATCCTGCGAGAACCACATGCCATTCGCATCTTTGTCTTTTGTGTTTTTAAAAATATGCCTATTAATTGAAAAATGCGCTCCGTCCTCATTTTGGAAAAAAACAGAGCCCGACTATATCTCTAACGTGTACATACGATACTAAACTGTAAATTTGATTGCAACTTTTTAACAAAATCAGATCATACTAGATTCCTTACGGGTCAACGCCGAAATTACCATTGCAGCATTTTCCACTTAAAGGCTGAATTACTATGACAGGGGCCGAATCGATAAATTTCACTTAGAGCATGTGTCTCTATATGACAAATGGCAGACTTAAATGGACGATCATGTTGAATTGACAACTGACCAAAAAAAAATTGTAAATGACTTTCAAGCGTGAGTTCATTCATTTTTAACGTTAAAAATCGTTAACAAACCCTTTCGCCAATTCTACCACCTACCAAGCAAAAAAAAGGATATATTCGTAACTAATCGATGACTGGCCACTCAAAAAAAGAACACAAATTTTAATTACAACTATTTGCTTGTGAACTTACCCATTTATTTTTACTACAACAGAAAAAATTCATAGAATTTAAATAGTATTAATTTTATCTTTAATTGACATTCTTAAAATATAAATTCTATTGGGTGTATAACTTAAAAATGCAGGATTTTTGGCAAACTTTGAGTGTTTATTTTGAAAAATTGTTACAATATATTTTATTCAAAGTATTGTCCATCGGAAGCCACTACTTTTTCCCATCTTTCTGGCAACATATGGAATCGAGCCAATTTTTGATGCCCTGTTCTGAAGTGAAGCGTATTCCGGTGAGGGCGTTTTTCATGGATCTAAACAAATGGTAGTCGGACGGGGCAAGGTCTGGGCTATAAGGCGGGTGAGGCAAAACTTCCCAGCCACTGTTTTCTAAATAATTTTTAACCGGTCTTGCAACATGAGGCCGAGCGTTGTTATGATGGAAAATTATGACTTCGTGTCTGGTCGCATATTCCGGGCGTTTTTCGGCCAATGCTCGCTTCAAACGGATTAATTGTGTTCGGTAGAGGTCGCCTGTGATCGTCTGGCCCGATTTCAATAGCTCATAATAGATCACACCCTTCTGATCCCACCAAATACAGAACATTACCTTGGCGCCATGGATATTTGGCTTTGGCGTTGATTTGGCTGGTTGGCCGGGCTTCACATACGATTTTTTGCGCTTTGGGTTGTCGTAATGAATCCAGTTTTCGTCGCCAGGTATGATTCGATTCAAAAACGACTTCTTTTGCTGCCGTTCAAGCAGCATTTCGGACATGCAAAATCGCCTTTCAACGTCTCTCGGCTTCAATTCATATGGGACCCAATTTCCTTGCTTTTGGATGAATCCTGCTGCTTTCAAACGTTATGAAATGGCTGCTTGAGTGACTCCCAATGATTTTGCAATTTATTCTTGAGTTCGACAACAGTCTTCGTCGAGTAATGCCTCCAAATCTTCATCTTCAAACTTTTTTGGCTGACCTGGTCGTTCTTTGTCTTCCGTGTCAAAATCACCACTTCTGAACCGCACAAACCATCTCTCGCACGTTGAAATCGATGGAACATATTCAGGATAAGCTTCGGTGAGCAATCGATGTGCTTCAGCTGCACTTTTTTTCAAATTGAAGAAGTAAATCAACACTTCCCGCAAATGGGACTTTTTTGGTATGAAATTCGACATTTTTGAAGCAAAAAAAAAACTTTATTGTTTACACTATTTCGTTTAATGACTAATCGAGAATGAATGACAGATGTTTAACGTCCAAAATGCCATATCAGTTATTATTAACACAAACCATGTGTAAGAGTTATGCCATCTGTTGTCAATCCCGCATTTTTAAGTTGTACACCCAATAATTTAAAATTTTTAAATTTCAACTTTTTTCAGCAATTTTTTTAGAAGTATTTTTTTTTATTAAATTATTAAAATATTTACAAATAAATTATAAGAAGATTATTACATTTCGGATGTGTTTATTTTAGTGGAATTAGGCGTTCATTCATCATTACTGATCCAAAAAATTTGTAGATATTCAATTGTTAAAAATAATCTACCAGAAAAAGTTCTGCTTTATTAGATAAAGAAATATCTTTTAAATTTATTGAATTTACTTTTATCTTTTTTCTTATTTATTACATTTAAAATACATATTTAGATACTGATACATGGTACGAGTATATTGTAAATAATCATTGAATCGGGCGTATTTAAACAAAAAAAGATATTATAATATGAGCAAATGAGATTTATTTGTACAGAAGATACATACTTTAGATATTATTTTCTTACAATACCACATGTTTTTTTTTAATATCAAATAATATGCCATAATATCAATAATTTACTATCATGGTTTTCTTATATTAAGTAACCTTCGCACTGTTAATGTTTCCTTTTCTGCCTTCCCACGTAATAGCTTCAATAACAACTAAAAGTACATTCAATTCGAATAATTCGATTCACGCGAACGTTTTTTTAATAATCAAAAATACAATAATTTCTATATTCATATTTTGGTAATATTATGATTACAAAAAAGAACACGCAATATCCTTTATAGTTTAATAATAATATCCTGTAAAAAGAAGCCATTCACTTTAAAAATTTCACTTGTTTTATATGAACTGTAATAAAAAAATTCATTAATATAACTTCGCATAAAATTGTCACCATAAATATACTCTAAATTTTTATATAAAAAGAAAGTCCTTTAAATACAGTAAAATTATCTAATAAAATAAGACATTCGATTCAACAATTTTTCTTTCAAATTTTCCAAAATTCCATTTAAAAGGGTAAAGTTTAAGTTGAATTCGGACAACAATAAAGCTTTAATATTTAAGTTAATTGATGAAGGAGGTTTCACTTTGTACAAAAATGTATCTATTATTTCGGAATGTAGATGAAATCTAGGAAATGCCACTTTTATTTTGAATTCATTCAACTAAAGGATTCTAAGAAACTTGAGATTGAAAATTCCTTTTACCCCTTTAGGCTTACAATTCTTACCACCCACTTCACTTTTGGTAGTAGCATTCAACCCAACTTGGGATATTATTCAAAGTCTACGACAATACCAAATACAGTAAGTGACGAATTTCCATTTAAACAATCGGCTTCGAAATGGTTTAATTATTGCCTTCGAGATCAATATCTTTGATATTATATTTAATGTCAATATTATTGTGTGCATTTGAATTCATTTCATAAAGTTTCTATTACATTAATAAGCGGTATTAAAACTTCCCCTAAATAGAATGGTTTATTTTTCTCTAAAATATTTGATTGCGTACATTTAGATTATAATGATTCTATCATCAAATAAAATGTTCATTTATTTAGTTGTTTGTTTTTTATGATAACATTTCTATTTAAAACTTTTGATAATAATCCTTAATTATATTTAGATAAATTGGAAAGATTTGTTATTCTCACTTCATAAATTTATCGATGCTTATAGAAGATTACGCGGGGTTTTTTTTTCGAAACAGACTTTCTTATTAGACAATTTTTTTTGAATAAAAATTTCAATTAAGACAATTTTTAAATACAAGATTTTTCCATAAAAACAAAAATTAGAAGAAAAAAATCAACGCCAAATCTTGTGGCTTTATAGAAAAGTGAATTTTATTGTTTACCATGTAATTAAAATGTTTTCACAAATTTTTTTTTACTGACAACACTTATGATTAAACCCAAATCTTACAGCACCATTAAGGCATTTCAATAAAACTATTAGAAACCATTGATTAATTTGTGACCTTCGGATTAAATATATTATCTAAAATAAAATTATCCATCAATCAAGTCAATTAATTATTATTATTTCGAATAATATTTTTTATAACAAACAAAATAGTCGTCAAAGATGGAAATTGAAATCAACAGTTCCATATTGCTTTGATAGAACTTTCAGGATTCAAAAACTGACAACTGTCATTTTGACATTAGTTTTTTCGAACGTTTGATTTTGAGACGCCTTTTTTCAACGTCTGTTTTTCTGATGTCTGTTTTTTTATGTGTGTTTTTGATGTTTGTTTTTTTTAATCTTTTTTTTTTGACGTCTGTCTTGTCAACGTCTTAGATTAAAGAAGAACTGGATAGGCCTCTACACAAAAATTCTGTCCAAATTTTGTTGGCAATACATTCGTAGAGCGCACCTACATGCAATACAACAGAAACGGCGTAAATCATTGGGAGCCAATTTTAAACTTCAGTATGCGATTGAAGCGGTTCGTTCAAAACCATTTTCATATGCGATGTCATTTATGCGTAAACGAATAGATTTTTTTGGAAATTTATAATAAAACACAGTATTCTATTTTAAAATATTATTTTATGATATTTATTAGATATTTCACTATAAATTATTTATTAAAACAGAATTATAAAGTGGAAGAGCATATAAAAATATAAATTGTAAGTTATTTGATTATATGAAAACAATTATGTGCACAATAAGAAGTTAATCATACACAACATGAAAGGAAATGTTTTTAAACTAAATTACAAGATGAAAAATTTAATGTACTAAAAAATTAAGAACTAATATTTTTAAAAAATTTAAAAAAATATTATTTAGTAAATGCATTATAATATGGGCTAATAGAGCAAGCAAAACAAATTTATTTAAATAATAAGATTACCGAAGAATAAACTTTATTAATTTTAACACAATGAAAACAGCAATGGAAAATAGACAGAAAAATTCGTTCCCTTAAATTTTCTTACACCACTTTACGTACACCGGCACTGAACTATTTTCTGGTATACATTGAACATTAATGACCAACTTATCACTTTTTCACCACTTTTTGGATAAAATAAATCACTAATAGCCATTTAGGCACATCACAAACTAAATATTTGTGGTTTTGGTGAGTAAAAATGAAGATGTCAACTTACCGAAATAAAGAAATTCCCCATTTCCTCATTTCGTCGAATGTCTAGCAATTTCTAATAAATTACCTAATTTTCTGAAATAAAAACTTCGTATTAAGTTTTATCAAAAATATAACTATTTATAAAAATACTTACTTTTTCGTAAATACTTTAAAATAGATAAAAACTACACTTTAAAATGCACTTTCCTATGTGACACAATAACAACTTCAAAAATGACAACGCTAGTTAGATTAGTTCGATGTGTAATCACTTTCATGGAGAATGGCAGGCTGTAAAACTCTCCGAAAGTCTACAAAATTGAGGCGCTTTATATTTGAATGATATTTACGAAATGATTAATAAACCTAAAATAGAATTCGATTTCATATCAAAAGTTTGTCCAAAAAATAAAAATTGCCTATCGTTGTGTTTAAATTGTATTTTTATTTCCAATAAGTGAATTAAAAAGAATATAAATTATGCTTTTGCAATTCAATAAATTTCTTTTACGAGAACTAGATGGCAAAGAGTGTCATATCTACATAAAAAAATCCACAAAAAGCTATCTAATAAATGCCATTTCTCGCCGCTTCGCAATAAATTGTACACAAAATTGCGTATACATATACGGTAAGGGCCTATCCAGGTATTCTTTAATCTAAGGTCAACGTCTGATTTTTTGACGTTTGTATTTCTTTAATTTGTTTTTTTTTTTGACATCTGTTGTTTAGCTTCTGTCTTCTAGACATCTGTTTTTTTATGTCCGCTTTTTGACTTATGTGTTTTAGACGTCTTCCTTTTTACCATTTCTATTTTTGATGACTGTATTTTGACGTTTATTTTTAACGTGTATATTTTTGACATTTTTTTTGACATCTGTATTTGGCGTCTATTTTTTTTGACGTCTGTTTTTTTTTATATCAGTTTTTTGACGTTTTTTTTTGTGGCGCCTTCTTTTGACGTCTGTTTTTGTTACATCTGCTATTTTAAATTCTTCTTTTTTGACGTCTATGGTTTTTAACGTATTTTTCAACGTCTGACATTTTACATCTGTTTTTTTGACGTTTGTTTTTTTTAATCTTTTTTTTTGATGTCTTTTTTTTATGTCCGTTTTCTGACGTCTCTTTTCGTGAAGCTTTTTTTGACATCTGGTTTTTTAATGTCTATAAACCCGACGTCATTTTTAATGTCTGACTTTTCACATCTTTTTTTTTTGTTGATGAACGTAAATTAACATCTGTTTTTAATGTATAATATTTTAACATATGTTTTTTGGTGTCTATTTTTTTGTACCTGTTCTTGACGAGTATTTTTTAACATTTCTTTTTTAGCGTCTGTTTATTGGACTTTTATTTCTTTGATCTACTATTTTAGCATCTGTTTTTTTTATGAATATATTTTGACGTCTGTTTTTGACGTGTATTTTATTGATGTCTTTTTAATGGCGTCTAATTTTTTGACGGGTGTTTCTATAAAGTTTGTTTATTTAATGTCTGGTTTTTTGACAACTGTCTTTTTAGCATCTGTATTTTTGACATTTATGTTTTTTAAATATATTTTTTATGCCGGTTTTTGGAGTTTGTCCTTTTAACATTGTTTTATTTATGTCTCCTCTTTTAAGGTATTTATTTTTGACGTCTGGTTTTCTATGTCTGTTTTTTGACATTTGCATTTCTCACATCTATTTTTTGACATCTGTCTTCTTAACATCTCTTTTCAATATCTGTTTTTTTTTACTTCTTTTAAATTTGATTTTGTAATATCTTTTTTTTGAGGCCTTTTCTTTTTATTAAAAGAAAATATATTGTTCATTCTAATCTGCAATATCGGAATGTGTTGCAAACAGAAAGTGAAAATTATTTAAACTTTAAATAATATAAAATATCAGTCAGATTAATATCCCTTTTAAATTAACCGAAAGCCCTGATGATTACGTATAACACTTTATTAATTTATCGTTTAGGTTAATTTAACTTTTGAAAAATGTTTGAAATATTCAATATGATCAAGTTGGAAAAATTTTCTACAGTTTGCACAATTATAGTCTAAATACCTCGTTAATCGTTATGACTTGCAAACTATTTGCATTAAGATGGTAGAAAATTATCTATAATCAAAATGTATAATAAAAGGCATAACATCGAAGGTAGATGGTACAATATAATGTGTCGTATCATCTTTAGTATTATCTTTTTGCCTTATCATTCACAATGTTTCAATGAATTTTCTATTAAATAAATACATTTATACATAGTAATATAAATAGAGTTCATTTGTGTATCAGGGAGAATCTTTAAATTGAAATTTCCTGTTCATTTATGTACCTTAGGCTATTTTGTATAATCCTATTAATCCCAGCATAGATCTGCTAACTCTTGCATTTAAAATTTCTTTATTTTCTATTAAAAAAATTTACATAACATTAAGTAAAATATATGATTTTATAGAAATTGTCCATTTTTCCTTTATTTATTTTAAATTTTTTTAATAATTAATAGTGAAAATTATTAAAATAGATTTTATTAAAAAACTTTAATAGAAAATCATTCTTTCGATTAGAATATTGTTCGTTTTATATAATTTAATCAAAGATATCAACCACAGGATACTACTATAGGCAATAACCACAAATTTATCGAAATTATTGTAATTGCCAAATTGGGGTAAATTTTACATAGTAATCTGAAATTCAAGAATGACAGATTTTGAGGGAAAAATAGTAATAAATTTAATTATAGTACTTTGAAGATATTATCTTATTATTTTGTTTTATCAGCTATTAACGAAGGATTTTTTTAATTATTTGTCGTTTATAACCTATAATTTTATAATTTGTAAGCGTTGTTCGAATGTAAGCCTTTCCACGTTGAAATGGCAATTCTAACTGAGCACTTTAGACTTTGACACCTGTCGCGTGTGATTTGTTTAAAAAAAATAAGAAAAACCAAATAGCAGAGAAATTACCCGAAACAAGTAAATAAATAGGTTTTTTTTTAAAATATTTTTATTTACAAATGCTTATTGATATATGTATTAATAGAGAAATATTTGTAAAACTATAAAAATAAATGTGTTACGCTATGGTCTCGAAACAATATTTTTTGAAGATTAATTACTTAAACATTATTACTAATCAAAATTTATTGTCAGTTTCTTAATCTAATTGATATTAAAATTCAAAACACAAATATTCTATAATATTTCGCCATTAAATATTTGCTTACTAAGAAATATTAAAATGCGATTGCGTATTCATACTCGCGTAGTTTAACTAATACAATAAGCAGTCTGTTACCATTTTATGTTTGATATATAATATGAATGGGTTTAATGAAATTTCAAAAAGGACATTTATCCCTGACTTTATATTTTAAAATATTATCCATTTGATTATGAAAATTCGCTTTATTGCAATCACAGTTGCTTCCCCCGAATTAGGATTAAATGTCTTCAGTATGTCGACAGCTTTTGCAGAGTATTTTTTTTTTTTTGCCAGAGGAGCAAAAACTATTTCTTATCTTATATTTTTGCAGAATTGCATTTTTCCAAATATCCTTTTTAATCATTGAAATCAGATAAAATTTGAATGCACATTTTAGTATCACTTAAAAAATTTTATGATTGTGTTTTCTCTAACATAGTTTGTATAAAAACCATTCTAACTGCAATGCGAACAATATACAAATATGAAATTTTAACTAAACATAAATCTTCCAAATAAGATGTAATAACATCAATGTGATTTTATAAATCTATCAGTTTACAATTATTAAATATAAATATAATTTAAAATATAATTAGTTAATATGAATTTTTTATTTAAAGACTAACTCATTCAAATTAGGCAGAAAATACTCACTTTGGATTCTGATTTTTCTCACAAAAATTTCTTCTGCGATGGGGCCCATTTTCTGATTTGGTGGATACATCAATAAACCAAAATATTATATGTCGGGCTCTGAAAATACATAAGCGACTGTACAGAAGTCATTCTAACCATGAAAAGTGACGGTCTTTGAAATTTTTTGATAGCCTTTAAGAACGCACTATTGACGTATTCTGATAATCGCCATAATTTTTGGTAAGTGAACTTAAATATGTGGTTTTAACAAAACGGCATTACAAGTCACACAATATTATAAATTTTGGCTTTATTGCGCGAAAAGTTTCCAGGAAGTGTAATTTTAAGATTTGGTAAAGTCGATTAATCTCCAAGATCGTGCGATTGGATGGCGTTGACCTGTTTCAGATATGGTTACGTAAAAAATCGTAGGTGGATGCAAAACTTACGACCGTTTTTTACGTGTACAATTAAGCATTTTTTTTTAGATTTGTATTATTTATTTAATCAATTATATAATTTCCATCCGTTCTTATAACCTTCTCCAATTTTTCTATCAACTTATTAATACCATTAGTGTAAAATTCCGAGGATTTTGATGCGAAAAATGTAGTAAGGGATGTTTTTACCTGCTCTATTGAATCAAGTTTTTTATCATTTAAAAAATTTTGCAGTGATCGGAATAAATGAAAAGCGGAACGAGCAAGATCTGGAGAATACGGTGGATGTTTGATAACATCCCAATTCAACTCAGTTAGCTTGTGTTGGGTCTTCATAGCCACATGTGGTCGCGCGTTGTCGTGATGAAACACAACCCCTTTTCTGTTTACCAATTCTGGTCTATCCTTTTGAAGGGCCATGTTCAATTTAGATAATTCCGGACAATATCGTTCTGCTGAAATTGTCCGATTGCGTTCCAAGAGCTCAAAATACACAATACCCTTACAATCCCACCAAACACAAAGTATAGTTCAATGTCTTTTTCTTGTCACGTTGTTGTACACGACCCATTTCTCATATCCCGTTACCAAACGATGCAAAAAAGTTCATTTTTTTGTCTCGCACTTGAAGCATCCGACAATTGATGAGGTATTCAAACATCTTACCGCGAAACTATCCCCATACGCTTCAAATATCTTAATACGGTTGTTTGGTCGACTCCCATCATCGACGCGATCTCCCTGGTGGTTAGACGTGGATTGGTGACAATTATGACTTTTAACTTGTCGTTATCAGACATTTTGAAAAAATACAAGGGCTCTTCACTGTACTCTTGCCAGGCCAAACTTGAATAGAAAGTAGAGGGAAAACATCCTTTTTACAATGGAATCATTTAAAAGAAGATACTATTCATCATTTTTGAAGAAGAAAATTTTTTTTACCTAGGATCATAAAATACGGTCATAACTTTTGCATACACCCAATATTAACGCAGATAATAGTCAAACTTTAAAGCATATATAAACCAATTTATCATGTAATGGACGAATTAGAGGCCAAATTGCTTAAAAAGATCATTAAAAACTACCTTAAAATAAGTCTTTTGTTTACTATATAAATGATATTATGTAGGGTTTTCATAAGAGTGATATGATTTTTAAGTGACCATTTGTAATATGTTATGATCTGTCTTTTTTTTTCCATTGTATTCAGTAATGTTTATAATTTCATCATGGAGAGATATACGCAAGAACAACGTTTACAAATTATTCAATTTTATTATCAAAATAATCGTTCTCCAATTTAAGAAAATCATCATCTCCGATGAGGCTCACTTTCATCTGAGTGGTGCGGTAAATAAACAAAACTGTCGATTCTGGTGCGAAGAAAATCCACACATTATTCATGAACACCCATTACATTTACCTAAATTGACAGTTTGGTGTGGTTTTTGGTCTGGTGGAATCATCGGTCCGTACTTCTTTCGAAATGAAGCTGGTAACACTGTTACTGTCAATGAAGAGCGGTATAGATCGATGATAACCAACTTTTTTTGGTCGAAATTGGAAGAAGTTGATCTTGACAACATCTGATTCCAACAAGACGGGGCTACGTACCACACAGCACGAATTATTGCGAGAAAAGTTTGGAGATTCCATTATTTGAAGAAATTGTGACATTGAATGGCCTCCAAGAAATTGTGATTTAACACCATTAGACTATTTCTTGTGGGGTTATTTGAAGTCATTGGTCTTTAGCAATAAATCAGACTCTCTTCAAGCTTTAGAAGTCAATATTGAACGTACTATTCATAATATACGACTTGATTTAGTAGAAAAAGTGCTCGAAAATTGGGTTCATCGGATTCGTTCCTGGAAAAGAAGTTGTGGAGGCCATTTGAATGACGTTTAATTCAGAACTTAATTGTATCGATTGTACTTCATATTAAATAAAAAAACATTTGAATTTCCTTGACAATTATGTATTTTTTTTTAACAAAATCATTTCACTATTATTGGAAAACCCTAAAGTTTATTCATAATAATAAAAAAAATTGACTGATGGTTTCAAGTAAATTAATAAAATCAAAATCTATATACAAATTGTTTTATTTAACTTTACTTTCAGAAGTACAAACGGAATAGCATTACATTAATACATATAAATTAATTTAACTCTAATCAAATTAATTATAAGAAAAATTCAATCAAAAGCTTATTTACAGTATATTTTTTATATTAAAAAAAAAAAAAAACATTTTACCATTCATTTTTCATCTAATAAATTTTTTATATCTATTATTTTGACAATATTTCTAATTGATGAAAAAGTCTGTATCAATGTTTTAAATAGAATTAAAATTGTTTTAAAAATAAATTTATTACAGTTTTAATCATTTTTAATTTTTAATTTTTTTTTTCTTCAAAGAAATCATTAATTAATTTTAAAGCAATCTAGAAATTATATTTTTTTAATTGTTCAAAAATAAAAAAAATAAATAATTTGAAAATGCCCAAAGGTAAGTCTTTCGTAGAATCTATTTAAAAGCTAATAAAATTCTCTGAACAACGAAGCTTTTAAATTGTGAATATTTGCATTTTCTCTTGTACAATGAAAAATAACTCTTTTACTATTAAAAAGTCTCTTGATTTCTCATTTGTATTCAAAAATGTTCCCGAGAGAAAATGACGTTGTGGTTGAAATGATATGTTCGATGTGGCGGCCACATTCTCATGCAACAACGTGCTGAGAGGAGCATGCGGCGAATTACTGACTCTCTGTGTGGGTTGGCCAGCGCGGATCAACTTCAAGCATCAAGTGGTCCATAATTTGAATACAAGCTCTTTTACGAAAGCAATCACAATGCGTGCGTACATTCTCGTAGCTTCTCCTGTTCAAATGCCTCTAGTAGTCGACGAGCATAATATGCACACAACTGTTTTTAATCTTCTTGTTAGCAAAGATTTAGTGGATATTTTTCAACAAACAACATAACTTTTCGAACATTTTTACAAATAAAAATCTAAACAGTTTATACACAATTACTTTATTAATCAATAAAATGAAAGAGGAAAATAGATACAAATAGTTGTAAAAAAATAGTAACAGGGAAAATATTAAAAAAATATGTTCATGAAAAAGTCAAATCGGTGGAAATTTAAATATTGTATCTTAAAAGTTGTTCATGTTTTTGCAATGGTTTCTTTTTGGAATAGTTTTTAAGTAATACCGCAAAATAAAAATAAAATTTGAATTCATTATTTTTACTATAGTATCTTTTCTGCATCATTCATACTTAGTAGGTCATAATGCTCTTAAAAATTAATCTTTTCTCTTTTGAAAACCATCACTCAACATTGTTCCTAAAAATAATCCGGTCACTTGGATCACTTAAATTTACCATTTAACTTTTTTTTTTTTTTAAAGACAATTGAATAAATACTTGTAAAAATAAATATTATTCATTTATCCAATCAATATGGAAAAAAAATAATATTTGTTGATTCAAGTCAATTTTTTATTAACAAAACTCAATGTTATTATTGAGAAAAAACATTTATTTAGATAGTAATTTATTGTTAAAAAAAAAAAAATTTAATCAGCAAAAATATAATTTTACATTTTTATTCGACTTATTTCAATATACTCGTATAATCGAAAAATGATACTCTCTTAAAAATAAAATAATGTGTACATACTGTGTCATTTAATGGCATTTCATTTGTCAAACTTGTATATACAACTGGGGAAAAAATAATCCTAATAAATTATCTACGAATAAATTGAATAATAAAATTCATCAATTTATCAAAATATCAATCATGTTGTCTGGATTATAAATAAGTCGTTGAAACAATCTGTTGAAAATAATTTTTCCTGTACCAAATACAAAATTCGCTTTTTTTTAAAAATATGCAAAAAAAAAAAAAACAAAATAAAATAAACAAAAATAAGAAAGCTCTCTAACTAGTCAGCTTTTGTAAAAGACAGAAAAATAGCTATTATACAAACGAAAGAAGTTAACAAAAAAGTGACTAAAATTAATAACTGACAGGCATGTGAGTTCTATTTATCGGAAATCAACTAAAAATATTTTTTTTTTTTACAATGTAAAAGAGTAGTCTATGTTTTGAGGGGAAGAGGGGAGGAGGAGGGTTAGATGATTTATTTTTATTTGAAAGTCATCATTAGAGAAATTGATATAAAAAAAAATCGCAACCAGGAAAAGCGCCGCAGACTTTATTGAAAATGAAAATGAATTTGAAAAATTGTTTTTGATATAGTCGTAAAAATATTCTAGTCGAAGAAAATTAAACCTTTAATCATTTTGATATATGATTAGATGCCTGACAGCATATGTACAACAATATTTATTAACAGAATACGGAAAGACTGGTACAAATTGATAGTTGGTTGGCAGAATCACTCTAGAAATTCCGCATGAATTTCTATGCTACACGCTATTCGTATATTGAGAATAGCAAAATACAGAATGGTTTATCATTTGATTAGTTATTTTTTTCTATTCTATTTTAGATTAATCTTACCTACTTATCGATATTGGGTTTTATAACAAAATAATATGTTCTCCGAGGGTCGATGGAGGGTTCAAGACGAATCCAGTTGCCTATGATTACCTAGTCTCGGGTGCTTTATTCTACGTCATTGATTCAGATTTAACGTTCATATTTGAACTTTATTTATTTTTCGTAAACTCTATCTTTATTTCAGTCAACAAACAACCGGAATACACATTTTAAACGAGTACTCGCATTTACCCAGACTCTGAACAATCAAAATCCCTTTTCTATTATCCTGCATGCCTTAAAGTTTTGCAAATTTGTGGTTCAATGGTGACAACAGCAATTATTTACAAAGCCGATAAAAAATTCCGTCTACATGCCGTGGAGAACATTTCGTTGTATAGCTTTGAACTTCCAATTTCAACATGCTCTAAGTAAGCGAAAATTTGAATCCTTGCATTACTCTTCCGTAATAACGCAAATCAATGTGAAAGGACATTAGTCCAAACAATTTGTTATAAAATAAAATGAAAGAGAGAACTTCCTGCCCACACTATATCCCTTCCAGTATTTCTGATTTCATTAGACCTTAAAAAAAACTTCAGCTTTGTATGTGCCAGTCTAGAGCGCCAACATTGGCCTTATTGCTGATGACAGTAATCCACCATGAGCCGACAGGATTCAGAAAATTGAACAGCAATGATGAGGATTTATTTCGAGTTCATGCCATTCTGACGATTTCAACGATAGCGATGATGATAACCAACGATGACACAGTCGAAACGCAACAGGGTGGATAGCACAATAAATAACCACAAGTAGTTGAATTCTTTCCAAATCCCACAAATATCCAAAAATAGACCGATTTATATAAACATTCATTACCACAGCAAATACCAATTGTCAGACTAGCAAATCTACTTTCTACACTAATAATAATAAGGATTCGATATTGGTTTTTTGTTATTCTTTCAAATTATTCTTATTAAACAGTAATCAAATTTATGCTTTGAAAAAGACCATTCAATAAAATACACTTTAAAGCTAGATTTTATCCAAAATATTTAATTCATTGTATGGCTTAAGTCTTACTATTTTCAGGCAAATATAATATCATTCATATAATGGCCAGAAGATTGTTTGCAGGACTCGATCCAATTGAGGTACTTTTTTAATAATTTTTAAAAATCATTTATTTCGTGCAATAAAGACAAAATGTTGTCCTCAAAATATTTCGTACAATAAAGCCAAAATTTGTGATGTTGTATGACTTGTGGTGCCATGTTCATAGAACCACCATATTATCCAAATAAAAATATTCAAGTTTGGTCCAAAAAAAGTCAGTTATTATGCGGCCATAACGCTTAGAATTTACGATTACGGTTTCTCCTTCTTTATTTTCAAAGATACACGGGCCAATGACACCTACAGACCAATATGCATATTTTTTGTAAATACAATGGCTTTGCCTAAGTCACTTGTGGGTTTTTAGAGCCTCATATACAGAAAATTTACTTGTTGTCATATCCAATAAAAGAGAAATGACCCTCATTATCACGACCATAAGTCCTATTAAAGTGCAATTCGATTTACCACATTTGTTAAATTTTTTTCACAATTTAAACACATTGGTTAGTAATAGTTAAGCGGCTCATTTAATAAAATGACAAATTTATTTTTATGCAATGGTTATCTTCAATAATATTTATGTTTAACAGCTATCAAATAACAAGGATGTACTTTTTAAACTATAAAATGGACAATAATTTATTCCTATTTTATCGTGATTTACTTTCAAGCCTTTTATTCTTTATATAATTCATATTTCTTTTTTAATGCCATTTTATTTAATAGATATACTGAAATGTATTTTCTGAGCACTACGGTAACCCTGGCAATTTTGCGCCAAGTGAAGGGTACCAGCTGACTTAGAATTGAAGACTGCTACGTTCTTGAAGCAAATGTCCCAGTTTATCCAAGCTAGAAAAGGATACATGCAATATTTGCAATTTGAAACAAAATTTTTGTTACTACCCTATATTTTTCAGTGTTTTGTAAATGAAAAAAAAGATATCAGATATTCGTTAAAAATGATTAAACTTATTTAGTAAATTCAATTTTTAATAATTGCAGTTACTATGTCCCCGGGTAGTTTTCAATTATTTTAAAACTATTATCCAATTTGTATCTAGATTTTACGAAGACGGGGAGATACAAATTAACCTCTGGAGACTATAAGTAAAAATGTAACAATTCGCATCCCTACGGTGCCTTTACTGTCGGTACGAGAGCTTCAAGAATCTCAATAGTAGATTCGTTTTATGTGCGTTATAAGACAACTGACCTGATTATTATATCGGTTGAAAAAATCCTTATAATATAGATTGATAAATATTCAAGGCAATTTTAAAATTTTAAATGGGAATGACATAACAATTAGTTGTTTTTTTACCTCATAATAATTAGATTGTTAACTAAGAAATAAAAATATGATGTCTTAGCTAAAATTTAATATATCTATTATATGGTATGCTTTAGATAAATATGAAATAATTCTAAAAATTATCATAGATTGAATATGTGAATTGACTTGCTTTCCAATTATTTCCAATTTTATAGATTTTTACAATTGATTTATTTATTATTATTGAAATCAAATCAATTGATAAAAAAATTTCTTTTAAATTAAATTTTTATATTATTAATTAACATATTTTTTTGTTAAATATCGATTTATATTTTTTTAAATTTTATTAATTATCGTATGTCTGGTATGCTGGCATAATTAAAATCAATAAAATCCAAAACTACTATAAATATTTTTCAATGTTACATTTATTAGTTGTGATTGATTTAACTTATAAATTATTTATTTGCTGTTTCAGACGCGTTTTTCATTCATAATATTGAAAGTTTCGTTATCAAAAAATTATTCCAATAATTGTTTTACTTCACACAAATTAATTTAATAAATTATTGTTCTTAATTTTTAATTTTTGAAAATATTTATAAATTTAATTTTTTGCAAGACGTAAAATTTTCAAACATATTTTATTCACTTACCAATGTTTTTCTAAATTCGATTTTGAAAGAAAAAACTGTTTTATAAATTTAATTTACCAGGTGTTGGAATTAATTCGTAGCGTTTTACAAAAGATGGCGTTAGCCAACTATCCATAGTTACACATACAAAAGTAAATATTCACCCAGAAGCTACTGACATAACGCAACTTTTCCATAATATGACATTTTGTTATAGTGTCAGTAGCACTTGTTGCGCAGTGTCAAACATGTCGAAGTTCGTGCCTGAAAAATCGTTTTTGCGGGGAGTATTACTCCATTACTTCAACAGGAAGAAAAGTGTCGCGGAAAGTCATCGTTTTTTAGTGGATGTCTACGACGAACATGATCTTGCTTAACAAACTTGCAGAAAGTAGTTTGCGTGGTTTAAAAATGGAAATTTTGATTTGGAAGACATGGAACGTCCCGGACAGCCGAAAAAGTTCGAAGATGAAGACTTGGTGACGTTGCTCGATGAAGACCCGTGCCAAACAGTCCGGGAGTTGTCGACATCGCTTGGAGTCGACTTTTCGACGGTCGGAAAACGCCTGAAAGCCATAGGAATGGTACAAAAACAGGGAACGTGGGTTCCACATGAGTTGAAGCCAAGGGACGTCGAACGGCGTTTAGTCACCTGTGAGATTCTTCTCCAACGGCAGGCAAGGAAGGGATTTCTGCATCGAATCGTCACTGGTGACGAGAAGTGGATACTTTACGACAATCCCAAACGCAGAAAATCGTGGGGCTTGCCCGGTCATGAATCGACATTGTCCCCCAGGTCGAATATTCATGATGCGTTTGAACAGAGCATCGTCCCCCAGGTCAACAATTGATGCGTTAGAACATAGCATTACAAGAAAAGCGGCCGCAATATAAAGATCGACACGACAAAGTAATTTTGCTCCACGACAATGCAAGACCCCATGTTGCGAAAGTCGTGAAAACTTATTTAAATACGCTGAAATGGGAAGTTCTGCCTCACACGCCATATTCACCAGACATTGCTCCATCTGATTATCATTTGTTTCGATCCATGGCGCATGGCTTGTCAGAGCAGCACTTCGATAACAACGAAATGACCAAAAATTGGATCGATTCTTTCATCGAATCTAAAGAAGAAGAATTTTTTCGACGCGGTATCTGAGCTTTACCAGAAAGATGGCAAAAAGTAGTCAATACTTTGAACGAAGGACAATACTTTGAATAACGCTTCTGTAATGATACTGTCATAATAAACCACAAAACTTTGCAAAAAAAACGCTACGAATTAATTACAACACCTGATATATACAAAAAAAAGAGTTTTTCTCGAATATATTTGACCAAATATTACATTTTGTTAATAAATTTTTTAAATTTTTTTAAATTGTTCATTTTTAGAAATATTTTTCTAAAAAAATATTTTTCTTAAAACTTTTTTAAAAAAAATATTTCCAAAAATTCATTTTCAAAAAATTATATTTTTTTAAAAATTTCATTCCATTTTTATAAAACAAAATTTTCAAAGTTTTTACTTTAAATTTTATTTTCTATCAGTTTTAGAAAAGATATTTTCTTTATCAGTTTTAGAAAAGTTATATTCGAATATATTTTTTCAAAAAGTACATTTTGTCAACGAATTTTTTTAATTTCTGTTCTAATTGTTCAATATCAGTAACACTTTTTCAAAATTCATTTAATGGCAAAAATTTAATTTATAAAATCTGCTTTTCTTGAAAACTACTTTTTCAAATTTTTCTTATAAAAAATTTAATTTTCTTCAAAATTCTTTAATAAAATTATTTTTTTTTCAAACTTCTATTCCATTTTTTTTTTTTAGAAAAATTGTTTTCGAAAATTTTTATTTTATAATTAAGTTTTCAAAATTATGTTTTTATTATTTAAAACTTATTTTTAAAATATCAAAAATGTTTTTTGTCAAATAATCTTATACAAAAATGACTATTTTCAACAATATTTGTTCAAAATTTCGTTTTTTTTAAATATTTTTTCCTGAACAATTTATTTTAAAAAAGATTTTTTTAAAAAATTCCTTTTCGAAAATTACCATTTTTGCAAAACATTAATATTTTCAAAAATTTTATATTTTTTTTCCTCAAATCATTTTCTTTAAATATTTTAAATTTTTTTATTGAAAATATTTGTTTTCAATTACGGCACCAAAAATTATTTTTTCACCTAATTTCTGCAAACAAATTTTTATATTTCTTTTTTCTAAAATATTTCTTTTTTTTCACAAATTTTATTTCTAAAAATTATTTCTTTTTACATTAAAATCGAAAGCGTTTGTAATTTATTTTATTTTTAAAAATTGTCTTCCAAAAATAGTAAATAAAGTTCAGTCTGACATTTTCAATTTATAAATTTCTTTGCTCTATCTTTACTCAATGAAGTATATTTAAAAAAATAAAAATTTTATTTTTCGCGTACTTAAATACTTTAAACCACTCTCAGTTTATATATTTATAATTCAACGAACAAGATCTATTAAAGGAGAAGTTTTTTTTGCTGTTAACTAAGCCTACATTAGTGTTGAAAAAATAAAGCAAAATATTTTTACTAAAAAGGTTATTGTATTTTCAAATACTCTACAATATAATTGTTTTTCTTGTTCTTTTTATAAAATAATAACTAAAACAAATTATAATAAATAAAACATCAGGTCGCTTATAAAAAAATATGGAAAAAAAAATAAAAACTAAAAAAAATTATAAAATAAAATATAAATTGCGTGCAAATTTTTAAAAAGGTAAAAATTTGCTTTTAACTTTTATTTTTGTGAAATATGTTTAGTGAAAAATTTTTCTGTTAAAAATAAACGTTTTTCCAGTAAAATTTTTTTTAGTAACAATTTTGTACAATAAACTTTTTTCTAACGTAAAAAATGTTTCAAATGAAAAATTTCCACTAAAAATATAATAAAAATTTATCTTAAAAGAAGGAACATTTTTCTTAAATAATTCTTCTAATCAATTTTCTGCTCGTTATTATTAATATAAAAAAAATTACTTTTAAAATTCTTTTCCCAAAAAAATACTTTTTTTAAAAATTATTTCCGCTTAAAATTTTGGTTTTTTTTTAAAAATGATTTTTTATCAAAAATCCTTTTCCAAAAATCATTTTTTAAATAACAGAAAAAAAAACAAAAAAAAATTTTACCAAAAAAAAAGATTTTTTGAATTATTTTTTCTACAATTTATTTTTTTTGCTTTAAAAATCTTACTACTTTGAAGAAAAAAATTCATAAAAAATTACTTATTTTTTCACAATCAATTCTTTCCGAAATATTAAATAAGAATTTCACTTTTACGTGAAAGCATAATTTTTATCAAAAAGATGCTAATTATTTGAAGATGATATTTTTTAATTTAAAAGAAAATTTAATCAACTATTTTATGATTCTCCAAGGTTTGTCGATAATATATATTATCGACGAACTACAATTATTTTTTTTTTGTTAAAAAAATTTTAACAAAAAAAAAGATTTTTTGAATAATTTTTTCTACAATTTATTTTCTTTTGGTTTAAAAATCTTACTACTTTGAAGAAAAAAATTACTTATTTTTTCGCAATCAATTTTTACCGAAATATTAAATAAGAATTTCACTTTTACGTAAGAGCATAATTTTTATCAAAAAGATGCTAATTATTTGAAGATGAAATTTTTTAATTTAAAAGATAATTTAATCAACTATTTTATGATTCTCAAAGGTTTGTCGATAATATATACATATATTTTATCAAAGAAAATTATAAATTTTTGAATCATATTTAATGTTCAAGATAAAAAATAAAAAAAATTTTCCTTAAAGATTTTTTACAAACTGCATTTATGAAAGCATTTTATTGAAATCTGTAAGCATTTGCCTGGTTAACGTTATTTTATGAAAACATTTGATAAGATATAAGAGTTTGCACAGTTATACACTTCGATTTGAGTATTTTTTTTTTTTGAATTCTCTATAAAATAAAGATTATCTATAAAGTACTAAAGAAATTAATATTGATTATAAAGCAAACGTTGAGTGCATTTGTCAACGAATGTTAATAATGTAAATCGTTTTAATACGAGGGTCGTTCAATAAGTCCTTAGAAAATCCGAGAAATTGCGCTCGTAGTGTCGGTAAAGATTTTTTCTTTTTTACAGAGATCAGCTCGATTCATAGCGTAGGTCAATTTCTATCGTCGATTAAAGTTAACGACATTTATTTGTGCATAACAATGGAAAAAAGCGAGTTTAGGGCTGTCATCAAACATCTCCATTTGAAAGGCTTAAGCCCGAAAGAAATCAAAGCCGAGTTGGATGCAGTTCATGGCACATCTGCACCTGTGTTTGCGACGGTTTACAATTGGGTGAATGAATTTAAACGTGGCCGTTCATCAACAAAAGATGAACATCGTTCAGGACGCCCAGTTGAGGTGTCTACTCCTGAAATCATCGACAAAATCCACGATCTAATTTTTCAGTTTTGCATGAAAAATTGTCTGTGAAAAAAATTTCGGCAAGATGGGTGGCGCGTTTGCTCTCAGAGGAGAATAAGCGCAATCGTGTAGTGGACTCTAAGGCTATGTTGGCACTCTTTCATCGCAATCCTGCCGAATTCCTTCGTCGATATGTCACTACTACACTCCAGAAACGAAGAGACAGTCATCACAGTAGATTTTCAAGGGTGAACGGGTTTCGAAGAAGGCATAAACTGCGCCATCGGCCGGCAAGGTGATACCCACGGTCTTTTGGGATTCGCAGGGCATCATTTTTATCGACTACTTGGAAAAAGGAAAAACAATAACAGGACGTATTACGCGTCGTTATTGCAACGGTTGAGCGAGAAAATCAAAGAGAAACGCCCCCATCTGAAGAAGAAAAAAATCCTCTTGCATCAGGACAATGCGAAAGTGCACACCTGCGCTGTTTCCATGGCCAAAATTGTGGAATTGAGAATGGAATTGTTGCAGCATCCCGCTTATTCACCAGATTTGTCCTCGAGTGACTATTTTCTTTTCCCCAATCTGAAGAAATAGCTTGGCGGACGACGGTTCACTTCGAACGAGGACGTCATTGCTCAAACGGATGAGTATTTTGCAGAACTTCCGAAATCCTATTTTTTGGACGGGATAAAAATTTTGGAAAAGATTTCTAATAAGTCCTTAGAAAAGATGGAAAAAAACAGTATTTAAAAAAAAACAGTTTTTTTCCATCTTTTTCTAAGGACTTATTGAACGACCCTCGTATGTTGGACAGGTCAGTCTAACGAGGTGGGAAAATTATTTGAATGGACGATATAATCACTTAGTAAGTACGTGAATTAGAAGGTCTTGAAATGTTTTCCCTTTGTTTGCAAGTATTTAAGTAACAATCAACCCCTGGTACAGGAAAAAATATGAAACTTTGTAGGGAAAAACTTTTCTTTTTTACCAAAAGTTTTCTTAATAAAAAACTCAATTATGGTAAATAGTTTTTATATTATAACCAAGTTATATAAATAGTAAATAGTATAAAAGCATGGCAGATCTTTAAATGTAGAAAGATACTATATAAAATATATTCAATCTTTTCTTTTTTTCTAAATTAGTACAAATATACTTTTATCGAAACAAGTTACAATAGTGAAATAATTTTTTCAAACTTATATGTACAAAAGTTTATCGATTTTTTTCTTTACACAAACTAAAAGAAATTTTTTTAAATTATAAAATTGTCCATGTAAGAGGATATCTCAAAAATTTATAAGCTTATTAACATAAAATCCATTTTGTTTTTCATTTTGAACTTTTGTTTTTTTTTAATTATAAATTATGCAACATTTTCTATTAGAATAATAGCAGTTATAACAGTTTTCTCTTACAACACGTAGCTGGGACAATTTTTGAAAGCATCAAAATTTATATAACCAAACAAAAATATACTAAAAATTCCAAGCAACTATATTAGATATGAAATAATAAAACCATACATGTTAGATACAACTAATAATAATTTATTTTATCATGCAGGATTCTGTCTTGTAATTTTCATTTTATTCGCAATTCTAAAATTGCAACATAATTCCCTCTAGTCCAGTTATTTCTAATGAATTTATCATTATTCCTTTTACTGGCGTACTGCCATTTATATCCTCTCACTTAGAACCAAGTCTTTTATTTTTCACTTTATTTTCATCTATAAATGTGTACAAACTGTGGTAAATATTCCCTTTAGATCGGATTACTTGGGTCGATTTCGTTATTTAGACACTGTAACATAATACAGCATCCGATTCGCATTTTACTGCAATATCGATTCGATTTTTCAAAGCATCGAAAGTGAATGTTGGTTGCTTTAATGATAGAAAAGGTTTCATCTACGTCTCCAGTTGCATTAGAAAGTGACTACCTAACCAGCTAACTAACCAGAATTTCACTATTGCTTTTTCACATTGTTTGCATACTCATTTTGGCTGCATTCACTTTATGCCCGAACACCTGGTAATGTATTAGTTTTATTTCCAATTAGCAACCGAAATTAATTGACACCTTGAATAGTGGCTAAACATTGATACATCTTTGATGGTGCGAGTATTGATATTCTAGTTTATAAATACACGTACCGATTCTAACAAGTTTCCCGTTCAATTTCAGATAAAGTTGATTTCATTACAGCTTCTCTGACCTCAGTAGGTATCGGTATAGCTTTTACTATAAATATGTGAACCTAGGATGAGAACCGATCGATCGTGATTAGGCCAGAAAATTTCCTCGTAAAGGATCCAGATTGATTTGGGCCTCTTACCGAAATTCAGTTTTAATCGAATTTTACGACGTCATATTCCATCCCTTCCTAAATTGTGTACTAAACCAAATGAATTTTAGTCGTATACTTATCCTAAAAGAAAAAAGAAGAAAAATATCAAAAAAGAGTATTCCATTTTCAGCATTAACATGTTTCAAAGGATTTTCACTTCTAGTCGGATTTTCATCATTTCAGTTTTTTTCTTCTGCTTGCGTTTTTCGTGCAGAAAGTAGAATTCCCTACTCTCACCAGAAATAGGCTTTAACCACATCAGTGGTACTTTTAGGTCTAGGAACAAAGGCGATTAGAAGCACCTGCTACTGTAATGAGTAAAGTTTCTGCGAAATTTGAAAAATAATTACATCTTGTATGGCTTACTTGTAATTAATGTTTTCTGTGTGCCGTTCAATCAGAAAATACCTTCAAAAAGGAAATCGAACATGTAAAACTTTATGCTCCCCATTTCATATCCTGTCCAATTATCCACACATACTAGTTTATTTTTAGTTTTATGATTAGACAGTAGCTGCTCCTGTCAGCATAGATCGACCGCAACTGAGAATTGTCTGAAAATGCAAAAATGGGAAAATGCAAAAATTGGTCGGTTACCTCGATTGGACTATTTTCAAAACTCACAAATAATCATAATTGCGAAATGCTCGAAAATAAATTCAGATCCACTAACAAGGGAAAGGGGATCCTAATTAATTAAATTCAATTTAATTTATATTTTGCTATTGGCCAATATTTTATTCTCATCCACGTATAAATAGTTGAAGAATATTTAGTAGCATATTTTGTTTAGCAGCAATTAACCGAACATGTAACTCGTATCCATTAATAATAGGCCTATTTTATACTACACCAATTTGGTAATATTTCAAATACACCATTACTCTTGCCCGTCCAATTGAATATACTATTTATACTCGTATTGATAAATTTTAATAGCCCTTAGAAAATTTCAATTGAAAATTTTAACAAAATCCATAAGTAATAGTCTAGTGGTTAGAAGGATGAGGATCGTATCTATTGTGATATTTTTTAACTACTCAATATAATATGTGAATATGAATCGTTAAATTTGTAGTCCTATCAAAACTTAATTGATATTTATGAGTGGAAATTTTGGTTTTGTCAAATTGGCCAAAAATTTTCACTACCCCCTCAAAAGGGTTGATTTTATTGAGCAGACATTACAAAGTTTTCTCATAAACTATGTACTTGAATTATTGAGGTGACGAATTTTATTTTATATTTTAGAGTAGACGAGCACATTAATAACTTAACTTGAAATGTGTTTTCTTAAAATCCAAATAATCAAAACAAAAGTCTTATTTCCAAAGACACAATTTCTTAAGTCATCATGTTTTTAGTAAATTTTTTGTTAGTTTTAATTAATGATTTCCAATTAAGACAAAATTTATCATCAATTCTATCGTCTACTTACTAAAGAAGATTTTATTTTATTCAAATGTAGATAAAGGACATTTTTCTTGGAGAAATTCTTTAATATTAAATTTCAAATAAATTGGTAGAGTGGTGGTTTCTTGTAAAAATTTTGGATTCGAATAATAGTTGAGTGAATATTTCGGAAATCTTATAAAAGTCGCAGAAGGGAATGAACTTGAATATTAAGAATGAATGCACATTTTCCATCCGTTTTTTTTTTGTTTTGCGTCGAAAAATATACAAATTTTCTTATTCTTATTAAGTTTTCTTACTTATTGCCATTGGTCCTTTTTTTATTGGATGAAAATTTTGAATACAGTCCATTTTTGCAATTTAATCATCATCTGTTCTTTAGTACGTTTATAAATGAAAAAAAAAGTATTTTTCAAAAGTTTAATCCAAATTATTTTGTATTTTTTTGTGTAAAAAAAGAGCTAAACAGTATCTGTTATAGATAAATGAAGATATGTGCACAAATATTGCTTGATGGAACAGTATGAAACATGTCCTTAAGAGTTATGAGTCTAAATTGTAAATTATTGGGTTTTAACAGGCGCACGCTTCTTTGGAAATTAAATCTAAAATATTCTGTAGGTTTTTTTTAATTTTTTTAGATATTTACAACTACAACATAGTAATAAGCAAATTTGAGCAATAGTATTAATTAATTACGGAACTTTTTATAGCGAGATACTGCCACATCAAAAACAAATTTTTAAGATCACGATGAATAACAGTATTGGGACTTTAAGATCACGATGAATAACAGTATTGCGAACATAAAATGGAGCATCGACAATTGTACGGAGTATTTTTGATTGAAGGGATTGGATTGGACGGGAATTGGAAGGCTTAGTAGATCCCCAGAGTTCTAATCAGTATGTCCATATGGGTTTCAGTAAGATATTGTATGGAACGTTTGTCTAGAAGTCGAAGCAGTTTTAGGTATCGTCTTTTAAGTTCTTGTCTTTTAAGTCTTGTATTTGGATTCCATTTCAAGCGTTTATCTAAGTTCAGTCCTAACATAGGTACCGAGCTTCGGTTTGTTGAGGTATGGCACTGCCATTAAGGTATATGGGAGGGCATGTCCCACGACGGAGAGTGAAAGTTACCTGGATTGATTTACGTTCATTGACTTTTATTCTCCACTTAGTAAACCAGTTCTGGAGGGTTTGGATTTGGATTTGGAGAGTTTCGAAAGCATGATTTTCGCTAGATGCAAGGCAGGTTGTATCATCGGCGTATGTAGCGAAGAAGGTATTATGGCAGATTGGGATATCGGATGTGTAAATGTTGTAGAGGATGGGTCCAAGTAAGCTACCCTGAGGAACCCCAGCCAATATCGGAGAGATATTGGAGAGTTCGTTGGATTTATTTACTTGGAATATTTGAAGAAAAAAGGACTTAAGCTCGGTATTTTATAGATGAATAAAAACTACGGGTCGTAAAATAAACGAAGCAAGCAGAATATCGCTTTATTGCATATACAAGTAAGTGTAGATACCGGATTTACCTTTTTTGAGGTAAGTATCGTTCAGGAACCATATACTTTGTCTACAAAATAGAAAGAAAATATTAGATCACTAATATATGTAGGCCACTGGAATAATGGAAGCAGGACCTTTAGAGTCCAAAATTGAAATCTTTGTTTTCCAACAGGCGCACTTTTCTTCGTCGACATATTGGCGAGAGGATGCTGGAGAATTCCGGTAAGGATTTTTGGGTGCAAGGACTTTTGGAAACACTTCAATTTTATAGCAAGATAATGATCCTTGTTATCCATTATTCATCATTCTTACATGAACCGGCGCTGCAGATATCTTCAAAGAGGACAATATTGCCACTACAGTCAGGAGAGCGGATATTTATGAAATAAGTTGGACAAAAAGATTAAGCCAAAAAAACCAATAAGCTAGCGGAATTTTTTGGGCAAAGCTTTTAAAAGTGGAAGCGGAATTACTTTTCAAAATATCGAAAATTTGACCTATATTTATCATCAGCATCATCAACGGTGCGACAATCGAGGGTCCGGTCTAGACTGGTTGAATCAAAAAAAACTCCAGACATCCTGGCTTCACGCCGTGGTCTTTCAGTTCGATACTCGCAGCACGTTTTTGGCATCTTGGCTAATGCTGTCGCTCCACCGGAGGCAGAGCCTCTGTCGTCTTCTGGGAGCGTATATGGAGCTACTGTAGATTTTCTGGGCTGGATCTTCTTCATCTACACGGATTAAGTGTCTAGCCCACAGCAGCCTTCTAAGCTCTGTATTATCCATAATCGGACGGTCGCGGCAATGCTTCATGATCTCATCCTTAAATAGGCTCCAAATCGTCCATCTTCATGTAGGCGGCGAAAACCTTCTCCGAAGGACTCTCTTTTCAAACGCGATAAAGAATTTTCAATAACTTTTAGGAGCTTGGGAAGAATAAGAATTTTTCAATAACTTTTAGTAAGTCATAGCTTGGGAAGAGTTAGATTAATCTATGCGCGGCGCTGCCAGGAGCCGCGCATAGATTAATCTAACTCTTCCCAAGCTATGACTCACTAACTCTAAGATTTAACTCTTTCGAAATTATCTGTATTTGGCTAGTGCTAGTTGGTCTTATCTTCGACACCAACACGTTGTCATCATATACTTTGTATTGTCTTAATTTATGTGCAGCCCAAGATTTTGCACCGTCAGCTCAAGCTTCTCGTTCAGTTCTTTTTGATCGATACATGACATTGGTGTCATCTTCATTTTCTAAGTGCTGGACAGATTTAATAATTATAGTACTCGTACCTCTCATGCTTACCCTGAGTTAAAGGTTACAGAGAACGCACGAAAGTGCGTTTCTTTGCCGGAGTTGAATGGCTCTTCTTTAAGATTCGGCTGCTCTTATCCTGCTTTTGACATTAGCCTTGGTCAGCCTAGTCAGTCTTATTAATGTTTTCTACTATCTGTGATACATGCTCTTTCGAATATGGGGCTGATAATTCCAGTTATTGGGCATTGATTCGCTATCCCTTACATTGGGCCATTAATTGATGATCTGCTTAATGCAGTATATCGCTTCCTCAGTTGGCGGGACCTCCAACTCCTGTTCTGACTAGTTAGTACTAAAAACCTCATTAAAATATTTCGATTTTATCGAAAATCAGATTTTCCTATTCGCTGCGGCATGATGAGCATCGTGGTGTAAATCGTCCGATCTTGCCGACACCTCGATAAAACTTCCGCACCTAAAAATTTTTAATATAACAAAAATTCTAAATAATTAAAAATTATTAATGTAAATTTCTAAAAATATCAAATAAAATTATAGAAGAAATTGGTTTCCATTTCGATTAGTACTCGTATCATGAATAGTCTCAAAAAATTTATTTCGTGAAATTTTATTTAATGCAATCTACATTTTGTCTCGAACAATTCTAATTCAGATATAAAAACGGATATAAAAACTCCATAAATGATTGTGGCTAAAGACATAGACAAACTTAAATTATTTTAAGGGCTAACACGGCTGATTATTTATAATAGTCATTACTAATTATAGTACACTTGGTAAAGTAAAAGAATTCGAAGTATTTATAATCTTTTATCGATTTAACTTTTACTTATAATTATTTGATGGATAACTAAGGTAATCAATCCATTGCTTTTGAAAAGCTTTTTAATAACGTTTTAAATCTTTACCGTATCAATTTTTTTTAGCTAATATCTTATAAGAAATGAACACATTTGTGCAACCGTCATTGAAAAACCCTGCATACACTTTTGGGATCTGCAAAAATATTGTTCCCAAAAATCACATAAAATGATACCATATCGTTCCAAAGAGGCAAATGAATCCTAAAAACCAACCATTTAAAAAAAAATTAAATTATTAACTTTTCTAGCCTTTTTTCAGCAAAAAAATTTTTTTTTTAAATTTTCACTTAAGGAAAAAAGGATTTTTTTTAAATTAACCAAAAATGCTTTAATTTTGCATCATATTAATCTATAGACTGACTACTATGTTGGTTGTATTTTGATGCTTATCATTTTTCTTAAATTGGTTGATTTGATCCTTGATATAGTCCAAGAACAACTATCAAGGTCCTTAGAATAAAATAGAAATAACAAAAAAATCATTTAAATTTTATTTCTTTTAGTTATAGAGAAATTTGATTATTTTTATTGAATTTAAAAAAAAAATTCACTAAAGTTTGCTATTCCTCCCATCAGATAAGTTACCATTAAATAACTTTTATAATTCGTTCAATATCATTTACCTTCTTGAAGATATTATTTTTTCCTAACTTCGTATCAATTGAATCTTTTTTTTTTTGTTTTTTGAAAAGCTTGGATATTTTATGTATTGATCAAGTAATTTTGATAAAAGGTTGTTGAATTGAAGTCTTTGATATCAAAACGAATTTATATAAGTGGCTCTTAGAAGAAATGTTCTCTATTTTGGCTAAAGATGCTCTTATTGTGAAATTTAAAATTGGTTTATAGAAAAAAAATCATATGAAAAGGTATTGAGAATAATATTTAATAAATGGAAAAATAAATAGAAAGATAAAAAAATATTTCCGAATGAATACCATCAACACTGGAAGCGAATTCAATTCCGATCTGGACTGACTCTTATTATCTTAAAAAAAATCTGCCAAGTAGTAGATAACGAGTATCTCATTGCTTTAAATTCACAGTTCTCCAATGAAGATTCCATGTGACATTAACAAAACATTTCTGATTCTCTTAATTAATCGTAATGTTCGTATATATCATTTGAATTAAATTGACTGTATTACAACATTTCTACATGTTTTATAGAAAAATTTTCCTAGCCGACAAGATAATGTTAAATTTTCCTTGTTCTTTTTCCCATTCCTTTATGATATTTTACCTTCCCATTTAATTAAGTTCTTAAGATTCCTTAAAATGGCAACAAAAGAAACAAAAAGACAATAGTGGATCCTTTAGATCCGATGAATCTGTGTTAGAACATTAACAAATTCTAGGCTTTTGAAAATGCCAAACAAACTAAAGTTTTAGGAAACTTTTTATTTATCCTTAAGCAAAATACGAGTAGACTGGCTATTTTTTCTTCCCGACTAGTATAATTTCATTCTGATTTTTTTCCTTTAATTTAAATAGTCACATTAAGAGAAATTTATTATAATTTTTTTTGTAGAAAATTATCACCGTACACGCACATGGCAAATAGTCTAGGATATGAGAATAAATTGTGGGTGAGTTGTTCTTAAACTACAGTAAATCGTAGAAGTTTCAACTTAATTTCTTCATTTTATTTTTATTACCAACTCTTTCATTTCCCCTCCCCCCCTCCACCCGTAAAAATAGAAATTTTCAAGAAAAACATTTTAAATACTTTGTATATAATAATAGCTATTATAATGAACAAGAGACACCACATCCTTATTGTGCAGTAATAAATAATTAAAAACATTTCGACTTTTTGTGTTTATTTTTCAAAAATAAATTGGCTCAGAGTTTAAAGTGACAATAAAGTTAAAATATTGTACCACAAAAATTCCATTAAAAGTTTTTCATAATTCCTTTCACAACGAATGGAGGCTTTTTTTTGTTGGAAAATTTCAGCCTCTGTTGTGTTTTCATTTATTCCTAGTAAAAAAAGGCTTAATTGTGAAAATAAGGCATTTTACCTCCTCTAAAATGGTGAAGACAAATTATATTTTCATACAGTAGCAGTTTTAAATTTATATTCCCAAATTCCTTAAGAAACCATTAACTTCTCTTTAAAGTAGTAAAATGTTACTTTAGTACAGCTGACTTTTAAGTATATATTAAGCAAGTAAAGGACTTCTTATGTTTAGAGTTGTAATTTTATTTTAAATAAAAAATTTTTAATAGTAAAGTAATTAGATTCAATATATTTTATGAAATTTATGCTAATTGCTTGTAATTTCTTATAGTGCATATATTTTTTGGTCTTTTAGGGCAAATATGAGGTATTTTTACACGTTAATGATATCTCCTTCAAAGTAGTAATCTTGGGTAGGAGGCATTATTTCGACTCTTCATAGCAGTACTGAAAGGTCTTAACTACTATCGCCTGTAGCTAATCGGTTATACTCCTTCGGATGTTATTTACAGTGCCAATAAAAAGTCCTGGGACAATGAAAGCAGGGTCTCAAAAGTGATGAGTCTTTCTTTTTATTCATTTTAAATGTGATCGACAAGCACATAACAAACTACTTTTTAAGGAAAGATACAAGGAGACGTGAAGATATGTAGGGGCAACCATCTAACTATGTCTCCCCAAGAACGAGATTATTTATTTTATAAGCTCAAAAAACCGCGAGGTCATTGCCATTTCAAATGTTTTAAATTGAAGGTTTTGAGTGAACAATTCTTTTTCTAAAGAATTAGGATGGTAAGTTAGATGCCAATGTAATTTTTTTATATCGGGAGATGCACAGTGCCCGAATAAATGGAATGTTTAGGTCACGATGGATAACAGTATTTTATACATAAAAGGGGGTATTGATAATTTTTCAAAGTATTTGTGATAAAATCGTCCGTTTTGACTTACTGTCTAGGAGTTGTAGTAGTTGTTTGTATTGTCCATTAAATTCACATATTCTAGTTTTTGTGTGAGGGTTCCAGGTTAACTGTTTGTCGAGTATAAATCAAAGGTAACGCATGCTCGTTTTTCATGGACTATAGTAAGGATCTCTTCTCGGCAAAGTGTGAAAGTGTACATGGGCAGATTTTTGCTTATTTATTTCTAATCTTGACTTTTTGAACAAGTTTTCTAAGGAGTGAATGCGCGGTTCTGTAGGATATTGATGATTGTGAATGGATCTTTATGACATATAAGGATGGCTATATTATTAGAATATGTTGCGGTAGGGATATGACTGTAACAAGGAATATCATGGGTGTAAATATTGTATAGGATTGGACCTCGGATACTTCCTGAGTAACACCGATGGAGATAGGATAAATATCAGAATTTTCAATATTTTCAGCTACCTGAAAATATTTTTCAGCTACCTGAAAATATCGGTCCGGATGATAGGACTTTAGGATATGGCAATAACGCTCTGCTGGATAGTAGAGTGCTCAGCTCTAAATCCGAGCGTGATGAGTCTTAATATTAAATTTTTGTGTTGAATGCTTTTTTGGAAATCAAATCTAGGATATTCTTTGGGTTGAATTGCTCATAAATTTTAAATTAAGTAGTCTAAAATTTGGTATATTTCGAAAAAAAAGCTCTTAAACTGTGTCTTTTATAGATAAATACCAGGTGTATAAGCTTAAATCCGCTGTTTTTTAGTCAAAAAACATATGTTTTTTTCATAGAAAGCAAAAACAAATTTATTAAAAGTACTTGCCTTCGCTAGCTACACATTTTTCCCATCTTCCGGACAATTTGTGGATACCACGCCAAAAAAATTCCTTCTCTTTCAAGGCAAACCACTTATCAAGCCATTTTCGGACATCTTCGTCAGAATCGAAGTGCTGCTCAGGCAGCGCGTCGTCCATCGACGAAAACAGGTGGTTGTCGGAAGGGGCCAAGTCTGGTGAATAAGCGGGGTGAATTAGCACCTCCCAGTTGAGTGTCTCCAAGTTGTTTCCGACCATTTTTGACGTGTGCGATGGTGCATACCCAATGTAACACCCAATTGCCCCGCGAACATTTTTTGCGATTGGGTCTTCATTCAAAAAGCCTGCAATTGATGGTCCTCAAGCTTCCTAGGGCAAGCTTTTTGTCTTCTTGTCCCATAGGCCTCCATAAGCATTCGATGCGATTCGGCATCCGATTTCTTCAAATTGGAGCGGAAAAGCAGAGCTTCCCGCATATGCTCTTTTTCTGGCAAAAAACTAGACATGATTACTAAAGGAAAAATGTATGTTGTTGTACGAAATTATTGACAATGTGCACTGATTAATGGTGACAGATGTCAAACTCATAAAAAAAAAGTATGGCGGACCCATGGTAGCTTAAAACGCTCACTCACGCCATCTATGATCAAACAGCGGATTTAAGCTTATACCCCTGGTAAATAAACAAGTAAAGCAGAATAGCACGTCATTAAACCTATAAGTAGTAATTTTAAGTAGATTTTAATCTTGGGGAGTAATAAACAATCACGTAGTCTCTGATTATGTGAATTTTTAAAAAAAAAAAAAGTCCTTCTCATAACAAAGTATTTGAACCGTTTTTTCCTATCAAGACTCATTGATGAAGATTATTATGATGGAGCATCCAAACGTCTGAAATGTTCGATATAACGTAAATAATACTTTTTATGAGCTTTTTAAAGACTTTTTTTTAAAAAAAAAAAGAAGTCCTTTTCATAACAAAGTATTTGAACGGTTCCATATTTTCATCAGCTTTTGATGGTAAAGGTCTCTCTTAACGAGGTTCTTCTTCCGCTGCTTCTTGGCTATCCAAAAAAAAAAGTTTTCTATTCGATCATATAAGTTAACATTAAATAAATTGCACATACAATTAATCATTTTAAGCACTTTTTGATCTTGGGAAGCAATTAACAGTCATGCGGTCTCTGATTAGGTGAATTGGGAACCAAAGGAAACATTTTTCCCGATCAAGATTCGTTGATGAAGATGAGCGTGTGACAAGAGGCGTTATTATGATGGAGCATCCAAGCGTATGCAATGTTCGATATGACGCAAAGAACACTTTTGGTGAGCCTTTCAAGGACTTTTTTTTGTAAACCAGTATTTTAATGGTTCAATATTTTCATCAGCTTTAGATGTTGAAGGTCTCTCTGAGCGAGGATCGTTTCCACTGTTTCTTGGCTCTCCAAAAATTCTTCACGCCATCAAAAAACGTATGCTTTTAGTAATAGATATTCCTCATAGTATTCTTCTAATTTTTCCGAAGTCAAACTCTCAGATTCTCTAAGCTTAGTACAAATTTTGATGACTTCAAATAATGCTGTACAATTTCTCGTAACACATTATAAAAATAGATTGTGTAGTTACCGGATCAGGCTTCTGATGGATAATATACAAACTATTGGAAAATGTAGTCCACAGTGTTAATTAACAAAGACCAGCATCACTAAAACCAATCTGGCAATTTATTTATACATAAATTTAATATTAAAAAATATTTATAAAATTGTTTTATCATAATTTCAACATTTTTGTCCAATTACGTTGGTCCATATTTAAATAGATTAAGTGCTGAAGAAAAATGCCTTTATTAATTGTTATTAAAAAGAGTTTATATGATCCAAGTTAAAAAAATTGTTTTATCTCAGAACTAATCTGGATTACTGATACAATAACATGATAGGTTAATAACGTTGGCTTATATATTTAACAGTTCGGCTGAAAAGTTTCTAAGATAACACAGTAAAAATATTTTTTTTTGCAAAATTCATTTTTATTATTCAACATAGTTGCCTTCGAGGGCGATACAGCAATTATAACGATCTTCCAACTATTGGATACCATTTTTATAGTACTCTTTCGGTTTTGCCTCAAAATAGGCCTCAGTTTCGGCAATCACTTCATCATCGGTCTTAAATTTCTTGCCAGCGAGCATTCTCTTGAGGTCTGCAAACAGGAAAAAGTCGCTGGGGGCCAGATCTGGAGAATACGGTGGATGGGGAAGCAATTCGTAGCCCAATTCATTGAGTTGGAGCATCGCTTTCATCGACTTGTGACACGGTGCATTGTCTTGGTGAAACAACACTTTTTTCTTCTTCAAATGAGGCCGTTTCTTAGCGATTTCTTTCTTCAAATGATCCAAGATAGTCAATGAATATTATACCATGCGCATCCCAAAATACAGACGCCATCACCTTGCCGACTGTTGCGTCTTTCCACGCTTTGGATTCGGTTCGTCGCTCGCTCTCCACTCTGCCGACTGCCGATTGGACTCTGGAGTGTAGTGACGGAGCCATGTTTCATCCATTGTCACATATCGACGCAAAAATTCGGGTTTATTGCGCTTGAACAGCTCCAAACACTGCTCAGAATCATCAACACGTTGTTGTTTTTGGTCCACAGTGAGCTCACGCGGCACCCACTTTGCACACAGCTTTCGCATGCCCAAATATGCATGCACGATATGTCCAACACGCTCTTTCGATATTTTCAGAGTCTCAGCTATCTCGCTCAACTTCACTTTACGGTCATTTAAAATTATTTTGTGGATTTTTTTGAAGTTTTCTGCCGTAACCACCTCTTTTGGGCGTCCACTGCGTTCTGCATCAACTGTGCTCGTACGACCAGTTCGAAATTGACGAAACCAATATTCCACAGTTTAAATAGCTGGAGCAGAGTCCGGATAACGTTTGTCAAACCATGCTTTGGTTTCCACTGTATTTTTTTTCATCAAAAAGCAATGCTTTATCAATACACGAAATTCGTCTTTATCCATTTTTTTTCAATAACAAAAGTTGCTTCACTTAAAATGCTATATCTCACGAACCAATCGAGCGATTGCTGTCAAATGTTGACAGGAATCATTTGAAATAAATAAGTAGATTTTTGCAAGAGGCGCCATCTAGACGTCAACCTTATAAACTTTTCAGCCGAACTGTTATAAATTCAGTCATTATCCTGGTGTAATATAAAACTAAGTTATCAATTTATAATACAGATAACCGTTTTATAGTACGATATCCTGTAAGAAGATTTTGAAGAAGAAATGTTTGAAATCCTTAATAATTAGTGGAAAAATGTGGGCTTATGGATTTGGTTAAAATGGCTGCCGAAGGTACGAAACTAAAAGATTGATTCAGATAGTAAAGTCAATATCTTACAATATTTTTATTAAAAATATTTTTATTAAATCCGTATTGCCCTGCTTAAAAAGGTTGAAAATTGTACGAAGAATACATAATTTTATACCAAATTTATAAGGGCCCTCTATCGGATCATTAACTTCAGATATTTTTAGTGATGACAGAGAGTGTATAAAATTCAAATAATTCTGTACGATAAAGTTTAAGCAAGAAACAGAAAATTCGTGCCTATAATTTTGTGTAAAGTGATCCTTCTTTTCTAAGAAGTAGATTTTTATCAAAATCCTTAATTTCAGGCTCAGATGGACGATCATTACATATAAAAATATGACAAATTTTACGAAAAATGTCTTTTACAGATCGTCCATCCATTTTCACAATAGACTTGAATTATTTTTATTCAATTTTTGAGCAAAATTAAAAAAAAATGGGAAATTTTTCACTGTGAAAATATTAAAAACTTAATGACAGAATTATTAACATAGCTAATTTCAACCCTAGTGGGAAAAAAATAAACCCGCCACTTAACTTTTTCGTCTACAAATATATTATTATGCTCGCAAAATTTATTTTATTTCCAGACGTTGTGTCGGCAGATTATTTTTAAATTTATGGATTTTCTAAGTTGCTGAATCTTTAAAATATAACATAGAACGGCATTTATTATTGAACTCGAATGGAAATAATTGTAAATGATCGGTTGTCGAATTAATTTTCTCTTTTACATATGCTTGGAATACATTTTTTTTCCGGAATGAATTTGTTTTTGTGATTGTATTTTTTTTATAAAATGTAGTACAAGAAGTAAATGGATCGATGCATTTTAATAAAAGTCAAAACAAACGAGCCAGATATAAATTAAACTTCAATAAAATCTTGAAAGATTTTTTTTTCATGTTTCTCCTTTGTAAAATTATATGCTGGAACCATACTTTTAAATGATGACACGGTCTTTGCGTTATATTTTTAAGTACAAAGCTAATTATAATGAGTGATTTTTTTAGTGTTTGGTTTTCACAGAAACATTCCAAATGAGTATAAAATTTTTATATTTGAATCGATAACTCAATACTTACCATTTGCTTTTTAAAGATTATTTCATGTAAATGTCGGCCACGACTACCTTCCAAGTGATCCATGCGAGAGGTCCCATTTTGAACCACTTTTTCGGGCATCTCTAGTCGTATCTCGCTAATAACACGCATAATATTATATTCCAAGACTACAAGTGATGCTGGTTTATTGGCATAGACGAGTTACTGTACGTAGACCCATAAAAAATAGTCTTGCTTTAGGCGGCAAACTCACCGGTCCGAAACGTGTCATAAATTGCTCATGGAAGTCATCTCTCTACATATATAGGGTTTTTCAATAAGAGTGCTATGATTTATAAGTAATGTTTCAGCCATTTGTAATATGTCATGATCTATTTTTATTTTTTTATTGTATTTAGTAATATTTACAATTTTATCATGCAGAGATATACGCATGAACACCGTTTACAAATTATTCAATTTTATTATCAAAATAATCGTTCTCCAATTGCAACTTTTCGTGCGCTCACTTTCATCTGTGTGGTGCGATAAATAAACAAAACTGTCGATTCTGGTGCGAAGAAAATCCACAAATTATTCATGAACACCCATTATATTCACCTAAATTGACAGTTTGGTGTGGTTTTTGGTCCGGTGGAATCATCGGTCCGTACTTCTTTCCAAATGAAGCTGGTAACACCGTTACTGTCAATGGAGAGCGGTATAGATCGATGATAACCAACTTTTTATGGCCGAAATTGGAAGAAGTTGATCTTGACAACATCTGGTTCCAATAAGACGGGACTACGTGCCACACAGCATGCGCAACAATGCAATTCGAATTATTGCGAGAAAAGTTTGGAGATTCGATTATTTCAAGAAATTGTGACATTGAATGGCCTCCAAGAAGTTGTGATTTAACACCATTCGACTATTTCTTGTGGGGTTATTTGAAGTCATTGGTCTTTAGCAATAAACCAGACTCTCTTCAAGCTTTAGAAGTCAATATTGATCGTGCTATTTATGACATACGACTTGATTTAGTGGAAAAAGTGCTCAAAAATTGGGTTCATCGAATTCGTTCGTGCAAAAGAACTCGTGGAGGCCATTTGAATGACGTTTTATTCAGAACTTAATTGTATCAATTGTACCTCACATTAAATAAAAAACATTTGAATTTCCTTAACAATTAGTATGTTTTTTTTAAAAAGAAATCATATTACTCTTTTTGTTTCACATAATGACTGACATGGAGTGCCGTCTTATTGAAACCAGATGTCGATCAGATGCAGCACTTGCACTGAAAATTCACCGCTTAGAGTGAAATTGCCCACATAGTCGATTAACAAAATCCCAATTGCTGTGGACGGCGACGGAGTGACAAATACAGTCTTCACCAATACTGGACGCTACGGTAGCAATATTTTCTTTTGAACACACTCTGCGCACACGGGTTGGTGATTTGATGTCCAATAGCGTAAAATTGCTGTGAAATTGTATCACTTTAGCTTGAATTGCTTGCTCAGTAGGTCGATTATGATCTATAATCTTTCACAGAGCAAGAAATTTGATAAACCATGCTTTTTTAACAACATTTTTCATAATGTTTTCGCATACTTCTAGCGTTATTTCAGCAATTCTATTTGAAATGTTGTGCTTAGCATCGATGTTGTAGTTGGTTTGTTATTGTATACCTTTTCCTTCAGGTACCTCCGAAGAAATCGGGAAGATTTGAATCAGGGGATTGTGGATGCCAGTAGATATCACCACTTTTTCACATTATACGGACGGGAAATATTTCTCTCAAAATTTGCATCAAAGCATGAGTGGCACCATCTTGTTAGAACCATATATTCTGTAGGCCTAATTTATTAAATTCGAGCAAAAGAAAGTTTCCGAACATGTTCTGACAGCGGTCTTTAGCTACTAGTGATTGCCTCCAGCATCCTCAAAGAAATATGGCACAATGATGTTGCCGGTCCGAATTCCACACTACACAGTTACTCTCAGAGGATTTCGTAGTCTTTGGTGTATCCATTGAGGGTTTTTAGTGTCCCAATAGCGACTATTCTATTTATTAATAAAGGCAGCCAAGTCCGAAAATTCCCAATTCTTGTGCACGGCGTCGATGAGAGGTATTTGTATTTTTAAAATTATTTTTTACACGCTGAAAGGGTGACTTAGTCGGCATATGAATTACACCAAATAAGTCACGTAATTCTCCGCGTATTCACAATTTAACAATTATTTTTTTTTAAAATTGTTGTAATAATGATAACATATTGTTGTAGTGCTTGATACTGTATGATAAATTGCTATTGATTACTCTCTACAATTTTTAAATGCCAATATATAAATATAATTCAAACTAAAATGGTTGCAAAACAAAACTGACCTGGAACATAAAAAGCACCCGATATTATTGGGAATTCTGTGCACGCGCATATAAAAAATTTCCCCACCACTATCATATAACATAGTTTTGGATAATACGGAATTACATAGGACCATCTCAATTGCATTATAAGAGGGTGATCTAAAAATATTTTTAATTTTTATGTGACTGACATGATCTCCTCTTCAGAGAAATTTTTTTGCCTTTGCAATTGCATTTTTTCCTAGAATTTATTTCATAAATTAAATTTGTCACTTGTCAATTTTTTATATTAACTTGAATATTTTGAAAAAAAAAAAATTATTCTTGTGACATGACAAATTATTAACATTTTATTTTTAATATCATTTATTTTTCATTATATGTGCATGAAAAATTTCAATATGAACAGTGATGCGTTCTTTCATTTTTATTTGACAACTAATTTAATTGGTAAAATCAAAAGCTCAGTTGAAAAATAATCAAAAATTTTATTATAGACAAATTAATTATAGAAATGGTATGTCATATAAATTTGTTAGTCATGAATGAAGGCTTTGCAACAGACGGTGTTTTTTTTGTCAAATTAATTTCATTTTTATCAAATAAATATTTTTTTTTAAATTGCAATATATTCGATGTTTTCTATTCATAAAAAGGACTATATAGTGTTTATTTTAATTGGGTACTTTTGAACCATCCAAATAATTTGAAATTTGAGTGAAAAATTTTGAGTCCTCTTGTTAGTAGTTATCCATGGTATTATTCCAAAAAGGAATTTTAAAATGAACTTCACTCTTATGGCAGTTTCCAATTACCTATACTCGTTTTTATTGTATGACATATTTTTCATATCACGTACTTTAGATAAAATTCGAAACTTGTTATATTAACAACTACGAGTACTCACTTCAATTTGAAAGGTTTTCATTTCAGCAAAGTGGAAAACTCATCGAGGTACAGTTTTATTCGAATCAAAGCTACAAAGCTATAAGTTTTTTTTTCTATAAGTAAGTGTTATCTGTTGTAATTTCAAAGGATACGGTGAAGTTTTTTCGGAATTTAAAGGCATCGAGGTGTAATAGGATGGTTTTTTCTTTTTTTGATAAAAGTCAATTTAAAAAAATTTCTCCGCTTCAAAAAATTTAACTAACGATGTTAAAATCGAAATTTTCCCTTAAAACGTTATGTGTTACTACTAAATCTAAAAAGTGTTAAAAAAAATTAGTTTACCTATTTTTATACATTTTATATTTCATACAAATTTCCGAATAATTATTTTTAGATGTTTCACTATCAATTCATGGAATAATTAAAGTAGCTAATAATAAAAATGCAATTTTGGTTGATGGATTTGTTTCATAAAATTTTATATCAGTATAAATTTAATCAGAAAATCTATTACAAATTATTGTAGCTATTTTCATGAACCTCTTTAATCCATAGTCAGTATAAAATTTAAGATATTTAAGATAAACAATTTTAAAACCACAGTGCAATTCAGAAAGTGTTGCACACATTTAAGATGTGGTATTTTCGACTTTAGTGATCCTTTCAAAAATATATCTTTATGTTGATTTGTGGTTTGGCGGTCATGTTGGTATCCTTGGCCATGCGTACATAAGTAGATTGGGTTAAAAGTTAACGAATTCCATTGTTAGCAAAATATATTCTGAATCACAACACAAGTATGTTTTTATCAAAACTCTTCAGAGAAGTTACCTACAGTAATTAAATATAAATATTGAACTTTTTACTAATAACAATATTGTACAGCTCAAAGTGACGCAATATATAAAACGTTACTATACGAGGTCTGTTCGAAAAGTATCTCGAATTTTGAATTTTTCCGGGTTACGTATATTCGATTTGAGATTTTTTGTGGCGTTATGTTGGTACTCATGTGTCGCACTTATGCCGACAAATTCGGCCATTTTGAATGTTCAGTTAATTTTTGACAGCTGTTTTGCTTGCACGTGTTTTGGCTCATCTTCGATTTTTGCTCAATTTCGACCAAAAACAGCATCGCATTAACTTTGCTAAGGAGCTGTTGGACTCTGTCCGCGACGACGCAAATTTGCTCCAGAGGGTCGTAACTGGTGACGAATTATGGGTTTATAGTTATGACGTGGAAGCCAAAGCTTAATCATCTCAATGGAAGCTACCGCACGAGTCAAGACCGAAAAAAGGCCGCATAGTTCAGTCGAATGTGAAGGTTTTGCTTACAGTTTTCTTCGATTGCAGTGGCGTGGTACATCATGAGTTCTTGCCACAGGGTAGAACGGTCAATAAGGAATATTACCTGCAAGTTATGCACAAGTTGCGTGAAGCAATCCGTCAAAAACGCCCGGAATTGTGGAAGAACCAAAATTGGGTTTTGCCATTTTTGGCCAAAAACAACACACTAATAATACCGCAGCCACCGTATTCCCCAGATCTGGCCCCTTGTGACTTTTTCTTGGTCCCGAAACTGAAGAGCCCCATGAAAGGACGACGCTACCCTACGATTGAGGAGATAAAGACGGTATCGAATGAGGAGCTGAACAAGATCACAAAAAATGATTTTTGAAGTGTTTCGAGGATTGGCAAAACGTTGGCATAAGTGTATAATATCTGGTGGGGATTACTTTGAAGGGGACAAAATAGATATTTATGAACAGATCTCGTATCTGGCCGGTAGTAAAATATCGTGGCTTCAAAAATTTTGAATGAGTGCCAGGTAACACGTATAGGTAGTTTTTCAAATTGGCTGTGTTAATTGGCTAAAAACTCATTACTGTTTTAAAAACATCAACAATAACCGGAAAAAATTTAGTTTCACGAGTTTGATTTACGTGTGGTTTCAAATAAAAGCTAAAGACTAATCCAGAGCTTGTGTATTCAACTATAGAGAACTTAAATTTATACTTTCATAGATTTTTCAATGTTTTGTTTTCATCTACGTCTTGTAATGTAAGAAAACCAATGCATCTGAAGTAAAAACAATTTACCACTTCTTTCAATAATAAATTCTTGAGTAGCATGGAAATAGAAAAATATGAGTTGCCATGCGTAAATGCGCTGCCATGTACTGTCAGATGCACATATGAAGAAGAGTCTAGTTTTTATATGGCAGATATTGACATTCATAATATTGTCTGTCGTCATATGAATGTATGGGCAGTCTGCCATGTAGTGTTGCGTACAATGAAGCCATAATTACAGACATTTATGTCATACAGTCTAAGGCTAACCTAAAAAAGACCTAGACTTAGTCGAACAGTTTGAGTTATATTTACTAAATAAAGATCTTATCATTAAAATAAGTATAAGGCTGTAGGTACTTAGTACCACTCCAAGAATTTTATAAAGATCTCTCAGCTAAAAGCATGCAATTTAAAATATTAACTTTTACCAAAAAGTAGAACATAGAACTCAAGATAATATTGAAGAGAAAACAGATGATAAAAATTTCTTTAAAAAATGCACAACTTGCAGGTAATATTCCTTATTGACCGTTCTACCCTGTGGCAAGAACTCATGATACACCACGCCCCTGCAATCGAAGAAAATTATAAGCAAAACCTTCATATTCGACCGAACTAGGCGCGCTTTTTTCGGTCTTGGCTCGTGCGGCAGCTTCCATTGGGATGATTGAGCTTTGGTTTCCACGCCATAACCATAAACCCATGATTCGTCACCAGTTATGACCCTCTGGAGCAAATTTGGGTCATCGCGGACAGAGTCCAACAGCTCCTTAGCAAAGTTAATGCGATGCTGTTTTTGGTCGAAACTGAGCAATTTTGGTACGAATTTTGCGTTGACCCGTCTTACGCCAAATCATTGGTAAAATTCGAATGGCACGAGCCAATTTGCTCAGCAACTTCTCTAACGGTGAATTGACGATTGGCCAATACTATTTTCTTCACTTCATCAATGTTTCCGTCTGTTGTTGACGTGCTAGGGCGTCCGGTACGCTTTTCGTCGCTCACATCTTCTCGGCCCTCTAAAAACATTTTGTAGCACCGATAAACGTTTCTTCAGTTCAAGGTAGCTTCACCATATGCCACAGTCAATATTCGGAATGCGTCCGCGCAATTATTTTGTTTTTCACACAAAATTTGATACAGATTCTTTGATCCATTTTTTGGAATGGGCAAAAATCGAAGAGGAGCCAATACACGTGCAAGCAAAGCAGCTGTCAAAAATTAACTGAACATTCAAAATGGCCAAACTTGTCGGCATAAGTGAGAGACATGAGTACCAACATAACGCCACAAAAAATCGAAAATCGAATATATGTAACCCGCGGAAATTCAAAATTCGCGGTACTTTTCACGAACAGATTTCGTACGTCTCATAATTATAAAAATATGGTCCTAGGTTTCTTTAATTTTAATTAATTCGCATAATATGGCATTTTTTAAAGAATATAACAACCGTGTTATATTGGGGTTACCTGAAAAATATTTATAGTCTCACCCAATCTTTAAATATTGAAAAAAAATCCATTAGACGACTTTTTTTTAATAATAATGAATATTGTTAACGCAAATACTGAACGCACTTCTTCTACAAAAATAGTAAATATGCCTAATGAGCATTCTACTACGAAGTAGATGGCGTTGCTTTTAGTCGAGTAGTTTAGCATTTTTTAATAACGGATAAACTGTAACTCTGTAACTAAAGAGAGAACTATATAGTTTTAAGACCCGCTCTCAATATGTTGTATATGGGTTACATGAGAGATCACCGAAGGTAAGGACCTGTACACTGTTCGGTTCAAGTCAAATAATAATAAAGAACTCCAGAATACTGTTGGCTTAAAACCAGGCCAAATAAAAATCATAACGAGTAAAAATTGTAAAGACAAATTAAAACCAATCTTCGAGATTAGATTATATAATCCACTTGATAAATAAGAGAATTAAAGTTTTAAGCAAACCTTTTGTACCAATCCTAGTTTCCCTCGAATCAAAATAAAATAATTTTGCACAACAAATATATGAGAAATTTATAATAAAATATATTCTTTTGGAATTCTTTATTTGAATTTCTCATATGGTTAAAATTTGTTTATTTCTTATACAGTTTATAACGAACTGGCAATCATATATTATAGAAGAAAAAAGGGTTTTTATAAATAGGTCCTTCTTGTCAATATATTATTTTAAGGATTCGCAGTGAATTTTTTTTTCATATTCAAAATAATCGGTTTAAAAAAATAATAAAAACATTTAATTTACTGTATATTCTTATAGATTTGATTTTAAAAAAAAATAATTTAAAAAATATTATTAAACAACTTCTACTACAATACTTTAGGACATTTTCAAAAATTTTCAATTTTATTATATTAAAATTAAGGTTTATTTTATTATTAAAATAAATATAAATTATATTATGGAATAAAAAAATTTAAATTCATTAAATTATTGACAGTTGAAAGAAATTTTTGCCATTTTCAATTTAGTGTGAAATTATTATCGGAAGTCGAAACGTAATTAGAACATTTCGTTTGATCACAGAAGTACTAAAAGAAATCAAAATCATTTCAAATTGACTATTTAATTGATAAAAATAACACTTCAATCATTAAGATTGATATTATTTAGGGAATAAAAAGAAATTGTAATTGAAATATTTCGTGAAAATCATTTCAAAAATAATTAATAAGAACGAAATGATGTAAATAGGTTTAATTAGAAAATGGAATTTTGGAAAAATTGACGAAGAAATTTTCTGTAAAATTCCCCGGTTCTAGTAATTGTAAAACGGCTGCTGTTAAATTGTAACATTTTTTATTAACTATTCGAGACCATTCCTTACTATAAGTGAAAACTTACTTAACTTAACTGAATCGGTTTGTTATTAATAGTATGTAAGGAAATTTGTTTCATTCTATAAAATAAAAATAAGTTGAACAAAGTTAAATGAAACTGCCTCGCGTGAAAGCTGAATGACCTTAAATTGGATGCACCTACACATATACGAGTTCCAAAGTATTAACTTTTTTTAATAAATTATATGATAAATTTTAAAGAACTTTTTATTTTATATTTTTATTGAATTGATTGCAGTATCCGCGACCAGCAGCAAACAATAACAATATTTATTGGTTGTTGCTGCTCACTGATACTTGTTGCTGCTGATCGTTGCTTGATACTGCATTTTGCTGGTTGTCGTTGCTTCTCGCTGCTTTCCGCATGCTTGTTGATGCTTGTTATTGCTTTTTGTTCGTAAATTCGATCTTCTTATCAGTACATGTTATTGTACTTATTGTATTGCTTGTTGCTGCTCGCCGATACTTGTTGCTGCTGATTTGCTGCTGGTCGCTGCTTACAGCTACTGGTTACGTATTGTGAATGTTTGACGCTGCTGGACGGTGCTTGATACTGCATTTTGCTGCTTGTCGTTGCTTCTCGCTGCTTTCTGCATGCTTTTTGCTCCTTGTCATTGCTTTTTGTTGCTTGTTGCTTATAACTGATTGTCGTAAATTCGATCTGCTTGTCGGTACATGTTATTGTACATATTGTATTGCTTGTTGCTGGTGATTTGCTGCTGGTTGCTGCTTACAGCTATTGGTTACGTATTGTGAATGTTTGACGCTGCTGGACGGTGCTTGATACTGTATTTTGCTGCTTGTCGTTGCTTCTCGCTGCTTTCTGCATGCTTGTTGCTGCTTGTCATTGCTTTTATTGCTTGTTGCTTATAACTGATTGTCGTAAATTCGATCTGCTTATCAGTACATGTTATTGTACTTATTGTATTGCTTGATGCTGTTTGATGAAGCTCAATACTGCTGGTCGTTGCTTATCGCTGTTTAAAGCTACTGGTTACGTATTCTGAATGTTTGACGCTGCTGGACGATGCTTAATACTACATTCTGCTGCTCATCGTTGCTTCTCGCTGCTTTCGGCTGCTTCTCACTTCTTGTAATTGCGTTTTGTTGCTTGTTACTTATAACTGATTATCGCAAATTATTGCTGCTTATTTTCTGCTGGTCGCTACTTGTTCCTACTTGTTACTTATTGTTTTGCTTGATGCTGCTTGTGCTTAACGGAGGTTGATACTTGATTTTGCTGCTTATCATTTTTTCTCGCAGGTTCCGGCTACTTCTCACTGTTTCTCGCTGCTTGTCATTTTTTTTATTGATTGGTGCTTATAACTGATTGTCGTAAATTATTGCTGCTTGTTGTTACATATTACTTATTATATTGCTTGACGCTGTTTTTCGAAACTCAACACTACTAGTCGCTATTTTCTGCTGCTTCTAGATGCTTGTTGTCGCTTTTTTGACGTGTTGCTTGTTACTTCTTGTATTGCTTGACACTGCTTGATGCAACTTGATGCTCATTTTTACTTCTTGTCGCTGCTCACCATTGCTTGTCGCTCCTTTTTATTACTTATTTCTGCTTATTGTTACTCATTCCTGTTTGTTGCTGATTGATGCATTTTACAGCTGCTTATTGCTGCTTGTTCTACTTGTCAACGCTTATTGCTGCGATTCTAGATACTTTTCGTTGCTTTTTATTACTTGTTGGTGCTTGTTGATGCCTATTACTATTTGTTGTTGCTCCTCGCTGATTGCTGTTACTTATTGCTGCTTGTTCCTGTTAATTACAGCTTGTTTCTGCTTGAATACCAGTTTGTTACTGCTTATTACTGCTGTCTAGAGTTGCATAAGTGCTAAATTATATTTATTTTATTAATCTTGGTTTGTACATATTATTGTTACATGAAGGTAATATGATGTTGATATATTTTTAGCTTTATTAAGCCTCATATACTAAGTTTTCACTAACTAGAATTGCATAGATTTTATTGAAACAAAATTACCTACGCTTAATATAACGTTGATTGATTTGAGTCAATCAAGAGACTTTGATTGATTTGAGTTTTTGTTTGCCTAAGATTATGTTGAACTTCAACGACCAATAATATGAGCATCCTTTGAATGGGCTTACAGAAAATGGGGTGGCAATTTCTTTAAGTTTTGTGAGTAGAAGTTTTGTATGAGTAGGACTAAGTCAGGATTAAATATCTGTGATGGTAATTGTATGAAATATCATCGACCCAGTTTAATATATGTCTAAGATTCAAATATTTTCTATAATACAAAATTTAGAAAAACATGTTTAATGGAAAATTATTACTCCTATTAAAAAAAACAAATTTTTTATATTACACATTTCTGTTTTTCCTAAAATACCATTTTATTATTTGATGTTGAATTCAGCCTATTTCAAATTTAGGCACAGAAAAAATTTCTCAAATTGTTAAGGTACTCCCACATGATCCATCTACCATTATTTCCAAATAGTACTTTATTTGGATCAGAAACGAATAGAAATAAAAATTATGTCAACATTCCAGAATATAAAAAACTTCCGCCTACAAATAATTTTATTTACACATTCTGCATTTTAGTGAACATATTCCTAAAATTTCTTTGACATAATAATAATTTTGACTGTTCATATTGAATGTCTTCTACTATATTCTTGATTATCGTATTTATTATAAATGAAGGAAAAAATTGTATTCGAGTTTAGTGTCAAAATTGCAAGTTGAAATTCTGAATTTGTTCCATATTTTTTGTTGTGATATTTAAAACCTTTTTCATGTCGAATAAAATATATTTATTTTCGGTACATACTTTAATCAAACAACCTACTAGCAGTCACTATAATTTATTGTCTTTTCACCAACAATCCTTAGAAGTTCTGGGAAAGTTTAAACATGAAAATCAAGGACTTTTCTACCCACCATCATGATTTTTGTTATTATCATTCCTACCTATTTTGTGTATGTTTATTTAAAAACCTTACTCCTAAATGTTAAGTACTCCATTCGCATTTGTTACGTTCATTTCAAAATGTTAAGATCCGACTCGTATTTTAAATAATTTATTATCATCCATGGATTGTTGAAGTTTCTAATTGAATCAATTTCAAATACAATTTACTATAAGCATGTTATTCTTAAAGACATTATCTGTTGAATTTGTCCTTCATATGCTGTTACGATCGTCCTCAAGTGCTTTCGGCAAAATTATTTTTCTGAAACTCTGTGAAAATGCATTCCCCTCACAGTCATATTTAATATAAATTACAAATTTGTAAGTAGACATTTTTATGGACGAGTATTTCGTCGAGACAGAATAATATTAAATTGTGTCCAAATCAAGGGGAGATGGCATTTTTATATTCAGATTTCGATGGAATAAATCTAAAAATCCATTTTTATCGCAATTTCAAGGTATTTTGCTACCTTTCCTTTTCATAACTGAACATATATTTTTTATATGCGCTTTTATATGAAAAATTCAAAACACACTACCAATATGGATTATGGTATAGTAGAATTAATCTAATGAGAATATAGCTTAAACTAAAAAAGAATAGTTTAACAATAATACGTTCATAAAAGGATAATAGATTTGGTAAAGTCTAGCAATATATTTAGTCTTTTATAGATGAGATTATCCTTTGGACATAAGGTTTTGACATATTTTGACCACCAACATTTATGCTGACTTTGCATGGATAACATTTTAGTGGATCCTAAATTCAAAAATAATAGCATTTGTGCATATGCACTCTAATTTATTATAATTTCATTGCATATTAAACCAAAAGGCAGAAACCAAAATCCGAAAAAAAATAATATAAAACTTATATAAATATCGAATTTATTGGAGGATCGGTGAGGAAATCTGAAACGCAAATATTTATTTACAAGATTTTTGAAGAAAGCTTTTAAGTAATAGCAATTTTTTTCGAAGCTTCCTAAATTCACATACGTACGATAGCGTATATTTTTGTGTCAACATATATTTTCAGTTCGGGTTTTCTTCACCTTTTTTTGGTTGTCTTGGATAATATGCTATTTTCTCTTTTTTAAACGAAATCGATTATGGGAGCACATATTTCGCGAAATTTCGAATAAATGGGCCCATTTATTTTATTGCAAATCGTATTTGGAATCAAATTCAAAAACATGGAAGCTATTGCTAACATACACATACTCGTACAAAAATGAAAACTGAAGGATATTTTTTGTACACCATTTAAATTGGTTGAATATTTTCAATTTTTCGTTTTTTTTAATAGCTCTTTTTTTTGGTAATATATTATTATCCTTTTAAATTTTATTCAAATCGCTTGAAATTTGTTAATGGTATTTTTTTTAAAGAATTCGTTTTAAGTTAATATGTTGTGAAAACAAGAACTTCTTTTTTTCTGAAGTACAAATTTTAAATCCTTGATTTCTACGCCTTCATTAGCAGCAAACTTAGCAAATTTTTAAAGTTCTTACAATTATTTAACACTGATAGTATTTTCAATCATGAATAACTGAAGCAATTCCCATTTAAAGAAAATTTCATAAAATATCTTTTCATCCAAACAGATACGAAAATTTTATAAATAATATAATCCAAAAAGATTTTCTTTTATGTGTCTATGAAAAGATTTCTGTTTTTGTGTTTCCATATTCAAATAAAATACGACTACAAAGGTAAAGTCTGAATAAAGTCTACAAAATAAAATTGGAAATTTATTCATGACATTTAAGTGCGAGTACATCTCATTTAATGGCAAGTATACATTTTTACATTTCAAGATATTATTGTTAGAGAATATTTCTATGAAATTTTCACTTTGAAAGAAGAAAAAAAAACGAAATATTATCAAATATTAAATATTGGCATTTGGCTTAAAGTAAGCAAAAAAAATCCTACCAGAAAAATACTATCCTTTAAAGTCGAAATGCCCCAGACACGTTATTGTACAGACTGGATATGCTTGCTTAGATGAATACAATCCTTTAAGATAAATTTAGTACCTAATATTAAATTTATAGTCATATTTTTTTGAAAGTACTCAGCCCAGCCTGTTCGACTAGATAAATCAAATTACTTTTATTCATGGAATTGACAATTAAATAAATCTCACCACCATTATTATGTAAAATAGATGAAAGTTACGTCTATTCACCAACTCTGCTGACGAGTTCTTATCAGGATTCGGCCTTAACTTTATAAAAGAAAACTCACTTCAAAATATCACCTCCTAAATGAATACAGTTAAAAGATTATCGGATTGGCAAACATTTCTTTGGAACAACAGAAATTTCTTCAAAGTGTGAATTTTCTTCTTAAAAAAAAAATCTTTTCTTCGTATATTAAAGTTTTTATATATTCTCTAACATTAAAGAGGAAAAGATTTTTCCATAAAATAATAATAAAGAAGATTTTTTAATCATATCGACAAAGAACTGAAAATGTTTGTGCTTTTTTAAATGTTTTAAGAGAATTTTTTAAAATCATATTTTTATGGTAATTTTTGATTATTATTTTTTTATGGTAAATTTAATCATAATTTTCCTCTGGAAACTCACATACTGCCTTTTTTCAAATTCGTTACTCTCTTGCTTCGGCACTTTGAAGTAGTAGTTAATTCAGAATCTTCCATTTAAGCTGGAGTTGCGCAATGCAGCGCACTTTTGCTAGAGATACCATGTAGAATATTATCCCCATGACACACAGACATTCGTGGTACAATTCGATATTTCGGATTTTGCCAAGAAAATCATTGTATTTTAGCTATTTAGCAGATATAAATAGGCTGGAAAGTGAAAATAATATTTTAAAGGCAATTAAAAGGCATAGAAAATATTATATGTTTATATTCTATATATTTAATGGTGCTATACCGGATCGTTAGACAAAAGAGCACCAGTCGCCCACGACTACAGGGATTGAGATTACGCGCACTCAGCGCATTCCATAAATGAAAATTAGCAGTCAGTAATCAGTTACAAGCTGCTGGTAGTGGGGCTTATCTTTAACCTCTGCTGTCATAAGCGCTGACAGCGCCCGAGATATTTGCCAGTATCTCCCACCAGCGATCCGAAGATCGTGCCCGCGACATAGGTATCAACCGCAGCCACCACGTGAATGCCGAAGCACCTCAGCATAACCGAGCACAGAAGCTAGGAACATAAACAGATACGACTCCACTCACATTAGCATATATAAGCATATACTATAAAAGCATTATGTATGAAAGCTATGCAAAGCTTAAACGGCATAATCCTGGAAGATCTATTTAATATTTTGAATTTCGTTCTGTGGGGCATTTCGGTTCCCGTGGTACCAATTTAAATTTTAAGAGTAGTTAGGTTTCTGCTCTGCTCTCAGAGCTACGATCAGGAACCTTGTAAATTCCTCGTCACCACTCGGACTATGATCTATGTACCATACACTACCACCCCCCGTAGGGGGTAATTATGTGATTAATAATATTCTAATATCACATTTGCCAGCCACGGCATATCCACTGTCGGATATCTACTTTTACCCCTTGTTTTACCTTTTTATGTCATCATTAGGATGATAAGCTGGTATATACTTAACATCCCGCCGCCGGGGCGGATATATTCTATACTAATAATTTTCACTTTCAAACTAATGTAGATAAATTCGCATTATAAACTGAACAAACCGACGTTATTTTTCGGCACCTCTACTTGCCGCTGCAGTAACAGTATGAGAGCATGGCGCTGAAGTCAGTAAAACTAACTGGTTTGTGTATAGAGTAAGGCAAATACCAGGTTTATGTATAGGCAAAGCACGAAAACTATCGTGGTATGGATACCATATGTGTGTCCCTAGCATTATAGAGTTCATAGAATTCTCTGCTATTTCATATGATGGTATAATTTCTAATATACCATCAATCGATCTTTTTAAGGAATGAGACCGGCAGCATCTATAATCAAAGCTGATACTAAAAAGAAATCCATCGACACAACATGAGGAAGAAATAAACGATACACATAGGCCAGACGGCACTGATATTGGAATTTATCGCCTAAAGGAACGCATTATTATTCCCTTCATAATACAGTCACGTGGAACGGAAGAATTTATGGAGAATTGAACCACTAAAGACCCAGATTTCTGAACGAATATGTGTTCTTCCAAGCACACCTTTATTGCTTTATAAATGCCCCAATTGTTAGTCTCCAAATCGTCGACTAATGCCTCTCCCAAAGTAGCTGAATGTGCAAATAGGAAAATTAAGAAACAAGCATGACTACAATCTACAAATTCCAATAATATTGAAGCCTTTATACTCTCCGCGAACTTATAACCCAACAGGGTCCTATGAGGAGGTATTTATTTAAAAAAGCGTTATGGGTCTTACTGAGGCCATACGAGGTCTGTTCAAAAAGTATTTTGAATTCCCGCGGCTCTCCGCGATGACCCATATTTGTTCCAGAGAGTCATAACTGGTGACGAATCATGGGTTTATGCTTATGACGTGGAAACCAAAGCTCAATCATCCCAATGGAAGCTGCCGCACGAGCCAAGACCGAAAAAAGCGCTCCAAGTTCCGTCGAGTGTAAAGGTTTTGCTTATAGTTTTCTTCGATTGTAGGGGCGTGGTGCATCATGAATTCTTGCCACAGAGTAGAATGGTCATTGAGGAATATTATCTGCTAGCTATACGCAAGTTGCGCGAAGCAATCCGCCAGAAACGTCCGGATTTGTGGAAGACCAAAAATTGGCTTTTGCACCATGATAACGCCCCTGCTCACGCATCGTTGCTTGTGCGCAAATTTTTGGCCAAAAACAACACACTAACAATGCCGCAGCGACCGTATTCCCAGATCTGGCTCCCTAAGACTTTTTCTTGTTCCCGAAACAGATTCTTTGATCCATTTTTTGGAATGAGCAAAAATCGAAGACACGGCAAAACACGTGCAAGCAAATCAGAACATTCAAAATGGCCGAACTTGCCGGCATAAGTGAGAGACATGAGTACCAACATAACGCCACAAAAAAAATTGAATATATGTAACCCGCGGAAATTAAAAATTCGTGATACTTTTGAACAGACCTCGTATTCCATATATTGAAGAGGATCGGGAGATCTGAACAACTTATGAAGATTATTATGAAAATTTGTTCTAAAAAGAAGTCTCCAAAGAGTTAAAGGATCCATAGCAATATAGAGAAAAAAGCTTCTGCACGACTGCTAGAAAACCAACAGATTATATTTTAGATACTCTAACTTATTTCGGTAAAAATTCTGGCCATAAAATCAAAACCATATTCTTAAAGAACTTGTGTTCTCAGCAAAACCCATTACATACTCTTAGCCGCGTCCAAGAAGAATGCCATTATTTATTTAAAAAAAAAGATTTAAAGAAATTAAAAAAAATGTATCAACTCTCCCTAAATTAAAAATAATTTTTTTAATTTTGAATAATAAATAAATTCAATTTTTATTTCCATTTTATTTTTTTGAAAAATAATATTTCTTCGTGATTTATTCCAAAAGCAGAAGAAGTTTTGACTTTGACTTTTAACTTTAAGTAAAAAAAAGTAGCTGACTTTTTAAACTTTCACAAATATCAGCCCAAATTTAATTCTAAAATATTTTTTTTTAGCTTTTTTGACAAAGTTTTTAAATGCGCGTGAAAATGTCATCACTCCAGAACTGATTTCTTCTGAGTTTTTCTTCATAGGAAATATTGATTTGTATTCAAAGACAAGTTTTCATTTGTAATATTTTTTCACTCCATTTGTAAATATGGTTCAAAAATATGAAAATATAAAAAGTAAGAAAACTTTTCTAATTCATTTAACATTTTGACAGAAATATTATTAACGTTAAGAGACAGACAATTGAATTTTGGGTTTGCAGGAACGACAATGATACCACACTGAATAAGTTAAAGAATCCCAGAGAAAAGTTCTATTCGAGAACCCCGTTGGTATGTGTCAGTTCGTCCTTTTGCTCGATATTCAATTTAAGAGGGTAATAAGCTGTGAAGTGATATATTTTTACGAGAGAATAATTTCGATATTTCACTTTCGAGAAAGAAAATCACTCTCCAAAGACTAATTCAATGTTTGGTCAAAATGTTCTAACAAGCGCTACACTGTGGGAAAATTTAATTCGAAAACATCCTAACGTCTCAATTCTGCTGGACAAGTGACTTCATCAACAAGTGACCATGTTCCATTTGAGAGGCTTTCTGGTAAGTTCTGCTATTTTGGGCCTATGGCTTTTTGCCCGTATAAATCTGCTTTACTTTCATTTCTATCCTAAAATTATATTCTCCTCTACATTCTGACTAGTTGAAATACTTATACTGAATTTACAAATTATGGTCATTAATTTATTATTCTCCACTCAATAGAACCAACTTAAAGCTCATTTAAGATAATCACAGTAACTTAAGGACATGACGGAATACTCTTTCCTGTTGAGTTCGTGCAGATATTCATACTTGGCAGTGGCATTTCCTTTGCCACTCATGCACAGTTACTATTGCAATTTGTTTTTCTTTAATAATATTTCACGTTCAATTTCTAATTAAAAATAATGATAAAAAGCAATCTCTTCCTTTGAACAAAAAGTATAATTTTTCTACACATTCTCATAGTTGAAATTATTCTATTGACAGTCCCAACCTGTGTTTCCATCTCGAAATCTATAAGCATATTCAATTGTATATGTGAACATCCTTAAATACTGATAAGTATATAGTTGAAAGATGAAATTTATTATCGATGGGAAATAGAGAGAAAAAACTATGAGGTGTACATCCTTCCTAATTCGTTAGCTTTTGTTTCTTGTTCACAGCCTTTGCCCTTGTAGACCGAACCGATTAATTGAAGTGACCGATTCTAATAGAGTCCCTTTTGAAGAGTAATGCCTTTGTGAATGGTCCATTAACCCATCATGTCATTTAGAAAAATTGAGGATTCTTGAAGAAAGACATTTCAAAGGACAGGAAACTCGTTGAGTGCCCAAATTGAACACAAGAAATCAACCCGAAATACTCGATGTCCCTTTGCCCTCTTCTGTTGTCGCATTTGTTTATATTGTATTGATTGTCTGTCTGTCACTCACTTTTCACAAATCGTATTTTGGCATTCTGATATCGATTACTAAAGTCACCTGCTTCCATTCTTTTATAGAATCGATATTTTAAAATCACACAACACACACATGCTCAATGACACAAAGTTAACCTTCTTTTGCTCAGAATAACAAAAAATTACTTTTGACCTTTTTTGCCAAACGCAAAGGAAATGTGTCTATTAAGAAACTATTAACAGATATGATGGAGAAAATTTTATGTGCTTACAATGTACGAGTATACTTTGTCTCCGATTCCTATTTTATATTTTATCTTATAGTCTGGTTGACCTTCATTTTTACTTTACTTCTTTAAGAAGGAATTTTTTTCTTTCCAGTCTCAGTACACACATTTTCCCTTCATAGGCTTTTATTTATTGAAATTCCTTCGGACGCATAAGATGAGAATTTAAATAACTCTCAAAATACCAGATTAACCCCACTCTTGTTAATAATATGGAAAAAATAGTCTCCAATGACTATTAAAACACTTCTTTTATCATTTATCGTCCCCTTCCCTTTTCCGTTTATCTTCCAAGTATATTTTTCATGAATACATACAAGTATATCTTGACTAGTTAATAAATATTCGTAGCTTTAATAGAATGGAGAACTCATTAGTGTCGAGCACTGTAGGTATTCTAAAGGCGTTCTTGAATATTTATGGTCGTTTTATCAGCATAATGACAACACATCTCCGTATTCATTGCAATTTGCGAACGTATGGACTTTATAATTGAAGTTCACATTTTATAAGAACCGTACTTGGAGGAAAATTTATACCAAATAATATAAATAGAATTTTTTTTAATTTATACCTTTTTTAAGGGTTTCTTAAAAATTGATATGAAATATTTTTAATAATATTTTTTTTTTTTGAATACGTGAAAATTATTTTGAAGCATCACATTTTTACTCTGAACTATACAAAATGTAATAGAAAAATAGTACTACTTTTGTATAATATACTAAATATAGTTTTTATTTTTATTTTATTTTAAATGATATCTACAACTACTCATGCTAGTAACAAGCAGATTTTTTACGGGAATATACAAGGACATGAAGACATGTGGAGGAAAACACCCATCGATGTTACCTCAGAACAGGGTAATTTTATTTTATAATTTTAAAGAATCTCTCGGCCATCGCCGTTTTAAACGTCGATGGGTGTATACTGGAAGGATGGGAGTGAAAAGTTCCCTTCCTAAAGGATTAGGGTGGAAGGATAGGTGCGAATGGAATTTTTTATATCGGGAGATGCATAGTTCACGAACAAATGGAACATTTAGGTCACGGTGGATAACAGTGTTTCGCACATAAAAGGGGGCATTGACAATTTTACAAAGGATTCGGGATTGCATTGGAAGGGAGTTGGAATGCTTAGTCGAACCCCAAAGTTCTAGACCATATATCCATATTGGTTTCAGAGCCGTATTGTACAGTTATAGTTTACTTGTTGTTGTAAGTTTTGATTTACTGTCTAGGAGACGTAATAATTGTTTGTATCGTCCGTTAAGTCCACGTCTTTTAGTTTTCGTATGAAGGTTCCAGGTTAACCGTTTGTCGAATATAAGTCCAAGGTAACGTACGCTATTTTTTTGTGGAATAATACTGCCGTTTAGGGTTATGTCGGGAATTTGTTCTCGGCAGAGTGTGAAAGTTACATGAGCAGATTTTTGCTCATTTACCTTCACTCTCCAAGTTTCTAAGGATTGGATATGGTTCTGTAGGATACTAATGGCTGTGGAAGGATCTTTGTGATGTGTCAGGATGGCTGTATCGTCAGCATATCTTGCGGTTTGGATGTTGGTGTGGCATGCGTATAAATGTTATATAGGATAGGACCTAGGATTCTTCCTTGAGGGACACCGGCGGAAATTGGATATATGTCAGAGTACTCCATATTTTCAGCTACCTGAAAATATCGGTCTGAGAGATAAGATTTAAGGATGTGGAAATAACTCGATGGTAGGACTCGCTGCAACTTCCAAAGCAATCCAGGATGCCATACACGGTCGAAAGCATACGAAATGTCAAGAAACACGCCTGGGCAGTATTCCTTTCGCTCTAGCGAACACGCTATGTAGTCGACTACGCGATGACACTGCTGGATAGTGGAAGGCTCAGGTCGAAATCCAAGCTGATGCTGAGGAATGACACCTTCGGTTTCAAAAATGGGATAAAGGCATTTTAGGATTAATTTTTCTAGGATTTTTGATAACATGGGAAGGAGGCTTATAGGTCTATATGAGGTAGGAAGGTTTTTGAGCTTATTGGGTTTTGGGATCGTCTTAATTATGGAAAACTTCCACAGGGAAGGAAAAAATGATATGCGGAGGATACTATTATAAATATAGGTTATAAGGACGAGGGTTTTTTTGGAAATTTGTTTCAGGATTTCTGAAGTTATTAGGTCATATCCTGGAGCTTTTTTGTTGGAAAGGTGTTCTATTGTGAATTTAAGTTCGGAAGGAGTGAAAAACTTAGGAGGTGGACTTATGGGCAACTGAGTTGATATTTGTCGGAATATTTGTTCGTCATGCAGAATGTCTTGGACATCTTCGTGAGGTTTAAAGATATTTTCTAAGTGTTTGCCGAAGATGTCGGCTTTCTGTTTATCTGCTTTTGCCCAGGTTCCGTCGGTATTCCGGAGCGGGTGTGTAGCTGTTTTGTATTTGAGAATTCGTCGGGTAGCTGTCCAGAGTGACTTATTAGTTGTCAGTATACTAAATATATGAAAATATAAAAGGAATTCGTATGCAATTTCCAGTGGAGAAGAAACAAGAACGGAAAAAATCTTTCAACTGCTCTTTGTACTTTTTTAAAACTTAAAAATATAATGATATGAAAATTATTAAATACAAATAAACCAGGAATAACCATGTATATTATAGGGCAGTGGTGATAAACCCTTTTACATACGCGTGCTAAACGTCCCCAAATAATATATATCGACTGTCTGACATGCCGAGAAGTTATTTTAAGTTGATTAATATTTAACTGAAAAATTTTTTACTGAAAAATGTTTACTGCAAAATTTTCTACTACAAATTTTTTATGAATAAATTTTTACCGAAAAATTTGCACTGAAAAATTTTTTACTGGTAAAATTTCTACAGAAAGTTTTTTAGTACAAAATGTTTACCAAAAAATGTTTAAATAAAAAATTTTACTCAAAAACATTTTACTGAAAAATTTTTTGACTGAAAAATTTTTTTACTGAAAATTTTTACTGTACAATTTTTTACTGGAAAATGTTCTACTGAAAAAATTTTAACTGGAAAATTCTGTAATGAAAAATTTTTCACAAGAAAATTTTCTACTAAAAAAAATTTAACTAGAAAATTTTTCACTAAAAAATTTTTTACTAGAAAATGTTTACCGAAAATTGTTTTACTGAAAAATTTTAATCAAAATCCTTTACTGAAAAATTTTTTTACTAAACATTTATTGGAAAATTTTTTAATTGATAAATTTTTTTGCTGAAAATTTGTACTGAAAAATTTTTTACTACAAAATGTTTAGTGAAAAATGTTTTACTGAAAAATTTTACTCAAAAATTTTTTACTGAAAAATTTTACTCAAAAATTTTTTACTGAAAAATTTTTTTACTGAACATATTTAATGAAAAATTTTTTACTGAAAATGTTTAACTAAAAAATTTTACTCAAAAACATTTTACTGGAAAACTTTTTTAATGAAAATTTTTATTGAAAACTTTTTACTGAAAAAATTTTTCAGTGAAAAATTTTTTTACTGAAAATTTTTCCTGAACATATTTTTACTGGAAAATGTTCTACTGAAAAAATTTTAACTGGAAAATTTTCTACTAAACAAATTTGCACTGAAAAGTTTTTTAGCTGAAAAATTTTTGACTGAAACATTTTTGACTGTAAAATTTTCACTGAACATTTTTTACTGAATATGCGGACAATACATTATTGACCCGGTATTAAATTGCATAATCCTGAAGTTCAGTTGTCAGGACCATTTCGTGAAATCATAATTTACCATAATGCGTCAGCGACGTCACCTGTGCCTGACAGCAAAAACAAAAATAACCTCAAGCTGGCTTGGTAGCATAGGCGTTAGTATGCTGGACTAACATTCAAGGAGTCGTAGGTTCAAATCCCACTGAAGCATGATCCTATGATAATTCCCAAAAACTACCTTTCGTTCCAATTTAATTTTAATTTCCTTATTCCGATATCATTTGTCACTAGGACAATGGCCCTCAGTGTCGTGGCGCTTAAAATATACATTTCAGTGCTAATGTTACTTGAAATGATAACAACCAAAAGAAACATAACCTCAAATAATTACAAATGTCACTAGAATAGTATTGCTTGCTAAATTGATGAACATGAAATCTATCTTCTCTGGCACGTGTGCGCTAAGTTTGCAACCACGGTTATAGGTCATTACGGTTATAAGAATTGTTCGTATGAACTGTTTTTAGCCGCGATTTGAAAGGGGCTCACGACCAAATTATCCATTTTAAGATACTTTTTTTATTGGCGGATTGCGGTATATTACTTGAACTTTTCTACTGTCAGGGGTCCAGCAAATAAATATTGTTCGGAACATCGTAATATAATGAATGGAAATACACAAGAATCTTAACCGTTCTTCCACGTTTTTGTTTAATAGATTCCATATTATTTATATTATCCATTATTCTTTTAATAATTTACTTAAATAATTGGAAAATATACCAAGTGCAGTGAAGTGATGTCATGCTGCCTTAAAAATGGCTCAATTATTGCTACAAACAAAACTTTGTATTACGACGAGTGTCGCTCGAAAAGCTATAGCACCACACGATTTCTGCTAAGTCTGTTGGCAGAAGAATATATTGTTACTAACGGACCACCTAATGGCCATGGGATTGTAATTTTCATCATGATCCTTGCATATTTAAAAGTTGTTTCTGGCTCCACGAGTACCATGAAAATTATGAGATAACAATTAATTACAGTCTCGGAAAAAAATATAACTAACGAAAAATTTTATTTTAAGTATAAAATTAAAACGGTATCATTTCCATGCGATGTTTCAGGATTTCCTTGAAAGTTCCTTGCTTCATTTTCAACATAAGATTTGGACTTTAACTCTTTCCATAGTACTCACTGATAATTTGGCTCTTCTGAAATTTGACTGTTAATTATTTTTTGATAAACTCCTTCTCAAAATTAGGAACTATCCTACTAATGATTATATACATTATAAAAAAGAAATAAACACACTATACTGAACATAAATTGTTCATCTAATCGAAATATTATAATTATTTCGGAAATTAATTTTAATTTGCTTAATTGTTATAATTAAAACACACTATTTAGAAATTTATAGACTTAGTTTTTATTTAAATTTCAACTTATTATTAGCTATATTAACGTTAAGTAAGGGAATTCTAGATGAGATTGCTAATCTCTCAATTCATATGCCTTAAATATGTTAAGCATAGAACTATGTCCTGTATGCTCACAACCAAGCTACCGAGACATACGTACTTAATAGAGGAACTAGAAAACTTTTTCCGATAGGAATTTTCATGTGACGGCAACACTATATTGGTGGAGCATCCAATCGGTTTTTAATGTTGAAAGTCACCCTGAGTGGTGTTGGTCTTCCACGGCTTCTCAGCCTTATGAAATTCTTTATGTTTACTAATTGGCTCGTTGAAACTTTTTGTAAATCGAACTATCGGATTCATAAAGCTTAACATAAAATATTGTGTTACATCGTTGCTCCAAATTTGGTTGTTCCTCTTTTTATAAGTATATATTATTACATGGTGCTTAGATATTATTAAATGGCATCTGGATATGCTTTTGGAAAATTCATACAAAATTAAAAATAATACTTCAAAGGATGCCATAATTTTTAATGAGTAGTAACGATTGTTTAATAATTTTAAAGCACTTATTTAAATTCAAAAAAATTCTGATATTTTTTAATTTGAATAATTTTTTGACTTATTTTCTTATTACATATAAAAGAGATGACTAAAACTTATTTCTATTAAATATAAAAATTAGAGAAAATTAATTTTTAAACAATGTTATTTCAGATATTATCAAAAGTTAATGTGAGTATTTTTTTTGTATCAATAAGGGAAAGAATAAAATGTTTCTGAGCATAAAATTATATTAAAAAACTAAATCAACAAATGCCTTTTCAGAAGTAATTTTGGACTGTAAAATTTACATGTACTAAAATGAGAATCTTTTTTGATTTTGTTTTAGGTGCTATAAAAAGTCATCCATTATTTTGCCAATAGATGGCTTTAGGAGTCTTTATCTCCCGTTGTAAAAGTGCGTTCGGGTTGCACTAGATGGCGTTAGAAAGATAAGATTTTGACTAAAAAAGCTTCTGATACAGTTTTATGATTACTTGACTCAGTATTTTTTTAGCACGCGTCAAAGATGGACACCAACAAAGAGAAAAACGCCATATTTTACAGTTTTTCTTCGATAAAGGCGAAAACGCAAGTCAGGCAGATGAAAATGTGAATAGTGGTTATGGTCCTGATACTGTAACAGTCAATCATGCGCAATTTTGGTTTCGTCGATTCCGTTCCGGTAATTTTGATGTCAAAGATGCATCACGCTCTGGAAGGCCAATTGTCGAAAATGTCGATAAAATAATGGAAATCGTCGAGTCCGACCGTCATGTAAGCACTGTTTCGATTGCCCATGAGCTAAACATTGCACAAAAAACTGTTTGAAACCAATTAAATAAGGCTGGATACAAAAAGAAGCTCAATGTATGGGTGCCACACGAGTTATCGCAATAAAAACCTCATAGACCGAATTTCCATCTGCGAATCGCAACAATATCGATCCATTTCTGAAGCGGATGGTTACTGGTGATGAAAAGTGGGTCACTTATGACAACATCAAGCGACAACGGTCGTGGTAAATCGCGGTCACCCGGCGCAAACGGTGGTCAAGCCAGGATTGACAGCCAGGAAGGTTTTGCTGTTTGTTTGGTGGGACTGGCAGGGAATCATCTACTATGAACTCTTAATTCGGACCTATACTGTCAACAATTGGACCGTCTGAAAGAAGCAATCGCCCAGAAGCGGCCAGCTTTGGCCAATACGAGAGGAATTATGTTCCATCAGGACAACGCCAGGCCGCATACATCGATAGTGACTCGCCAGAAGTTCCGGGACCTTGGTTGGGATGTTCTTATGCATCAACCTTATAGTCCGGACCTGGCACCAAGTGATTACCACCTCTTCCTGTCTATGACGAATGATTTTGCAGGTGAAAAATTCGCCTCAAGAGAAGATTGTAAAAATCGACTGTCCCAGTTTTTTACCAACAGGGACGAGGGTTTCTATGTGAGGGGCATTATGAAATTACCTTCAAAATTGCAACAAGTTATCGAACAAAACGGTGCATATTTGACCTAAATCGTATCATTCTATCTATGCTAAATAAAACCTAATGGACGCCTTTTTACTACACCTTATATAAGGTAGATTCTATCTATGCTAAATGAAACCTAATATAAAAATTATAATAAAACTAAAAATTGCCGAGTTTGAGAAATGATTATGAACAAAAATCTATTATTTTCTTTTTGAATGATTTCATATTGCCTGTAAGCCTTAAACGGGGATGAAAGGATTATTTCTATTAACCACTGTTTTCGGATTTTTGGCAATTTTCCCGAGAAAATTTTATCCATTTTTTTTAAAGTAAATATTTTGTATCAATATGTTTTCATGAGAAAATTTGTCGAATAATTTTGATTTTCATAGAAAAAAATTTAAATAAAATAATTTTTTTTCGTATTTAAATTTATTACAATATTTATAAGGTTACCGTTCAATGTATTCTACCTGGTGGGTATAGTATAAACTTTAAAAGAAGGATATAGTTTTTAGCTATGGTCTAAGCAATTTATATAAAAAGAATCTAATTTTCGATTTAAATGCGAGAGCAAATCATTCTTGTGACTATTTGGTTCATTGACATTAGGGATCTATTCTATTCCGAGTAAAATAATCGAATTCGATTCGACCAATCAAGATTTCATTCATTTTGATTATCTGAGCGACACAATGCATATGTCAAAGGACTAAAATGTCAGATACTGTAAAATTGTAAATAAATCGAATGGTATAGTGAACTTTGTCATCACACAATTCTTTAGGCTATCGTCCGGGTGGGATGTATGGTCATAGTCAAAAAATTCTGATATTTCTGGGGGTTGTGTTTTGGGATTCTCAGACATTCAGCAAAATTACCTCAACCAACACGTTTGATAGCACACAGTCGTACACATGTACCTCCAACAAGAGTATGGATAGTTGGCCACTAAGCAAGCGTAGGACAAAATATGCTGTCAGCAATAAATTTTTGTTAAGTTTATTGATTGCCCTAGTTGATGGCATTAAATGAGTTGTGCATCCCTTTAACCCTATTCACATTTATTAGATACTAGATGAAAGTTCGACTATATGTGTATGTGTATTTGTATGGATGTATTCATATCCTGTCTACGATCGCTTATTCTATCTAATAAAACAGGTCATGCTACATTTTATCCTTTGAAAAAATAGAGTCTCTTAAAACTTACGTAAAGACACACATACATGAACTGTAGAGACAATATTCGATTACGTTCACTTTACACATTCACCTACTCAGTTATGTTTGTAGTCAGAAAACTTTACAAAATATAGACGGTTCGATACTTTAGAATTAAACGGATTCGAAATAAAGAAAAGGAATTCGTATTGGGTAATACGAAATTTCTCAAAGGAGTAAAAATTAAATTTCGAGACGCAAACATAAGCCAACATATCTGAACCTATTATTCAATTCATGTTTTTACTATTTATGCAATTTTACTGAAGACAAAACTGAAGTTAACTATTTTACTTAACTTTAGTTTTATGTTCTAAATAATTGAATTTATTCAATTAAGTATGAAATTTCCATTTTAAAATTAAAAAAAACCTGTATATAAGATAAAAGCTATGTTCAGTAATGAACTGGCTCTAATGTAAGGATAAATAGATGGAATAGTTTGTGGGGAATAAAACTGTCGAATAGAATTGAAATTTTTTTCGTAGCGCTTTTAAATTAATTAATGTTCATGAATCGTTACTATGGAAAAATGGGATCTCAATACTCTCTAATTAAACAAGTAGAATGTGAAAAGTACTCAAGTCAATCGAAAAGTTATCTTATAGCAAATGAGTTTACCATGGAATCGATAAAGTGAATACAAAAAAAATTCACAATTTAAGTAATATTGTCTAACTGCAAAATTTTTAAAAAAGTTAAAACATTTTTTAACTGCAAAATTTTCTTTTAAAAAATTGTTTACTGAAAAAGTTTACCGAAAAATTCATTTAATAAAAATTTTTACTGAGAACGTTTTCCTGAAAAATTTTTTTACTGAAAATTTTTTTCACTGAAAAGTTTATTTACTGACAATTTTTACTGAAACAATTTTACTGAACAACTTTTAACTGGGAATTTTTCTACTGAAATTGTTTACTAGAAAATATTTACCGAACAATTTTTACTGAAAATTTATACTCAAAACTTTTTATTGAAAATTTTATTTATTGAAAAATTATTTACTGAAAATAATTAACGAAAAATTTTTTTACAGAAAAATTTTTTAACTAAAAATATATTTACTGAAAATTCTCAGTGAAACATTTGTTACAGGAAATTTTTTACTGAAAATTTTAACTGGAAAATTTTCTACGGATAAATTATTAACTTGAAAATTTTCTACTAAAAATTTTTTACTGATAAATGTTAACCGAAAAATTTGTTCTAAAAATTTTTTTACTAGAAAAGTTTCTACCAAAAATTGTTTACAAGAAAAGGTTTACCGAAAAATTTGTTTACTAAAAATTTTTACTGGAAAATTTTCTACCGACATATTTGTTTACTGAAAATTTTTGCTGAACAATTTATTACTGGAAAATTTTCTACTGAAAAATTTTAAACTGGAAAATTTTCTATAAAAAAATTCTTTACTGGAAAATTTTTCGACTGAAAAATATTTTTACTGAAAATTTTTTTTACTGGAAAAATTTCTGCTAAAAATTGTTTACTAGAAAATGTAATTTTTTACTGAAAAATTGTACTCAGAAAATTTTATGGAAAAATTTATTTATTGAAAAATTGTTTACTGAGAATAATTTACTGAACAATATTTTCATTGAAAAATGTTCGGACTGAACAATTTTTTGACTTGAAAATTTTTTTACTGAAAAATTGTAATTGGAAAATTTTGTACTGAAAAATTTTTAACTGAACATTTTCTACTGAAAAATTTTATAGTGGAAAATTTTTTACTGAAAAACTTTATACTGGAAAATTTTGGACTGAAAAATTTTTTACTGGAAAATTTTCTACTGACAAAGACAACATTTTTGAAAGATAAAAAAATTTGATATTTATGATAAAATATATTCGTAGCAATATTGTTAGTATATTGGTTTTTGTTTATTTATTTTCTTGAATATTATTAAAATAAAAATTAAACAAAAAAATACACTGAATAATCAATTATTTTACTTATTGTAATTCGAGTATTCACATGAGTGTACATTTAACCTAAAAATCATAACAATAAACGTCAATTCAATCGTAGCGCTACATAAACAACACTTCCTGAAAACATTTTTAGATAAACATAACCCAGATCTAGTACTTTTATCCGAAACTAAACTTAATTTAAATAGAAAATTGAAAATTGAGAATTTTAACATAATTAGAACGGACAGACCAAATTCAACTCTAGGAGGAGGTACGGCCATACTAATAAACAAAAAAATGAGTTACAAAGAAATAAATCTGCCGAGACTAAAAACTTTCAACTGCCTTGAAACAACAACAATTTCCTTAAACATATCAAACGGAGAAAAGCTCATCATAGTTTCGGCCTATGCTCCTGATAGCCACAATAACGAATTTGCCGAAGAATTCGAAATACTCTTCAATGATTTACAGCTCGATAAATGTAACATCAAATACATCATGGCTGGTGATATAAATGCCAAACACACAACATGGAATAATAAAAGCAACAACACCAGGGGAAACTTTATAAAAACTTTGGTTACAAAATAACAATATAAAATATAAACCTAGGCTATACTACAGCAAAAATCCTTCGTACCCCAGATGCGGCTCTTACTTAGATATTTGCATAGCTGACAATAGAGTAACCTTCGATGCCGATAGATCAACCTCTCTACTCAGAACGCTTACTTATGATAGCGACCATCGTGCATTACTATTTAACATAAGCACCGAATCCGATAACGATAACATACTCAACACGCAACATATTAAAGATCGCCTTGATTTCAAACGAACAAACTGGCGAAAGTTTCAAAAAGAATTACATAAAAAATATCTGGAGCATACAGGAGTAGACACAGGCTATGTTCCAAATAATAGAAATCTTAACAATAAAGAAATCAACAATTGTATCAACACGCTAGACCAAATAATCAAGGACACTATCAAAAAAACGGTACCTAAACTCAAAATCTACAATAATCTAGATAAGTTTAATACGACCCTAATTTTAAAACTGCAAAAAACAAAAAAAGCTTTGATTCGCGACCTTCACAAAATGTATAGGACCAACTGCAGAAATGACGACCCCAACCTCCTAAGGACTAAGGCTTTTATATCAAACTTAGATTCATTAATTAAGCAAAACTACAGATTAATAGCGAGCAAACACTGGGAAAATAAATTAAAAAACATTTCACCTTCCAACACGGATATGTTTCCTACACTAAACAAAATATTTAGAAAAAAAGACACCACCATAAACAAGCCACTAAAAATTAACATAAACCAAATAAACCTATTGACCGATGCAGGAATCAACACTGATGAACTACAAAAAGACGAAGAAAATAACTTTATCATCGACAATTATAACCATATGAGCAATATTTTGGGTCTCACGTTCCAAACTAAACACACATTACATGCTAGTGCAAACGAATTACTCAACACCGAAATACGAGAAACAGTGAGGCAGTTTGAACAACAACATATTTCTCTTAATGTGAGAAATTTTTCAAATAAATTAATTGCGAATAATATTGAAGAACACCAAACAGATAATTACTTCACCACCTCCGACAAAGCAATATATTGTTTTAGAAATCTTAAGAGCAAAACATCTTCAGGTCCTGACAACATCCCAAATATAATCCTCAAGCATTTGACTGATATAGTTATCCTCGATTACGTCACAATATTTAACAACGCTCTCAACAATTATTACTTTCCATCGTGCTGGAAAGAAGCGAAAGTAATAGCTATCAAAAAGCCGGGGAAAGATTCATCTGACCCGAACAACTTCAGACCCATCAGTCTTACGCCTAGCATCAGTAAAATTTTCGAGAAAATCATACAGGACTCTATTTTACACTCAGTAAACAACAACAATATTTTAGTAGAAAATCAATTTGGATTCAGAATGGGCCACTCTACAATTCATTCAGCTAACAAACTCATGTCGGATATATGCTGGTACATAAATAATAAAGAATGTGTCGGGGCGCTATTAGTCGATTTATCCGATGCTTTTACCTCAGTATGGACTGAAGCTTTAATCTTTAAACTGATAAAAAATAACTTCCAACCGTGCTTAATAAAAACAGTTTCTAATATGATTTCCAACAAAACATTCACAGTTGAAATAAATGGAGCTGGACAAAGCAAAAAATACAGCATTAACAATGGTTTACAACAAGGAACTGTAACATCACCAACGCTATTCATTATCTACATAAACGACTTGTTAAAGAAACTGAACAACCTGCCAGGTAAAACATTTACATTAGCTTTTGCAGACGATATAACATTGTACACTGCTGACCGCAAACTAACTAATATACAAGCTAATCTGCAAAAAATGTTCAAAATCACACAGGACTTCGTTAACTCTTGGCGCTTAAGAATTAACTATAGTAAGTGTGAGTCGATATTATTTCGAAATAAAATTGAGTCGTGTCATACCTCGGTTCGGCAAAATTGGAAGCAATTTTGCATTAGAGCAGATAATGGCGAAACTTGCAATAACAAGTCCTGTGTTCGTTACTTAGGCATATGGTTCAAAAACAACTTAAACTTTACCGACCACATTAAAAAAGCTCTTGAAAAAGCAAATAAAGCGTTTAGGATCGCCAACAAACTGTTTTATTCAAGACTCATTTCTTCCAGAGTCAAAATTATCGCTTATCAGGTTATAATCAGACCAATACTATGTTACGGTAGCCAAATTTGGTACAACGTAAGCGCGTCACTAATGGAGAAATTTAGAATTTACGAAAGGAAATGTCTTCGAGCATGCCTTGGAAAATACCGAAAGCCAAACACAAACTACAAACACTATATCTCTAATAAAACGATTTATAACTGGGCAAACATAATTAGGATAGATAACCATATAATCTCTCTTTGTAGGAAACATTTTAACAGAGCGCAACTTGCTGAAAACAATAGCTTAATAGGACGTGCAATATACCCAGATGATCAGTACATTCAATATAGCATGAACACAGGTTTCATACCCCCTGAAGCTTTCATCTTTTTGGATAAACACGCATATATCCAAGACGCAAATAAGATCCCAATTTTATTCCACACCAAACGCAGAGCATCAGACAAAAAAATTCCAAGGAATATTGCAAACAACAGAAACATAAATACTCTACAATATAACACAGAAATATCGACAAGAGACAAAAAGAAAACAAAAACGCGATGCTGGTGGATCGACGAAGGTTAACCAAAATATCACTAGGGTTATGGATTAGTTATAAGTATTGGGTATGGGTAGTTGTAAATTAGGTGTAAATTCTTTCTTTTAGGCTAAGTAACAATATACAAAACAATAATAAATGGACTACGTTTTTTTAAAATTTTTAGTAGTATATGTTAAAAAAAAAATATAATAGATAATTAGAGAAACTTAAATTTCAATAGACTTAGGAAAAACCTTGTAATAATATAATAGCTTAAGTAACCTAGAGTATTCCATCGTGAATCAGTAGGTTAAGAAAAATAAAAATCTACAGTGGTTCTTTAGTTGTAAGTTTCATATGAACACCACCACCACTATTACTGAATAATAAATAAATGAAACTATAAAAAAAAAAAAAAAAAAAAAAATGAGTGTACATTTTTATTTCATTAACTAAGCCTAATTATAATTACTTGCCATCCAGTTTCTCACGTTTATTTGTCCATTTTGAACATGTTACTTTACTTTTGGTTTTGTGGACTCACATGTCGTCAAACATTTCGTTTCGATATGAAAATAAATAAAAATTACTCAACCGAAATGAGGTCAAACTGATGACACACTAACAGACATGTACAAAAATTCCGTAGTACTTGCAGTGTCCATCGTTCGTCCCGAAAGGTTTGCAATACTTCAACGGTTGGTTTTTCTGGTAATTGTAAAAGTCACTCCAAAAACGATGGTACAAATTTTATGCTTTTTGCTTATTTTCCAGATTGTGCAGCAAGGAATTTATACAAAAATTGGATTGGCCACCTGCCAAACGACATGAATTTAATTTTTTACTATAAGCAATGTTTTTTTCTCATTTAATGTGGTTGCTGACATTTATTAAACGAAATAAAACAAATTTTATCAAAGAAAATGGAAGGATTTTTTTTAAAGAAAGTGAATCGATTTTGTAATGTTCGCAATTTTATAGGACATTTTATAATCAATATTTATAATTGTGCCTTTGATTTAAAGTTGGTACCCGTATTTTATTATTAAATAGTATTACAAAAGTTTCATTTTATAATAAAGTGCTCAGTTTATTTAATTTCGTAAAAAATTAATATATTTTTCTGCAATGTATAGCTTTTTAAATCAATAAGTCTAAAGATTCGATGTACTATAAATAAGGAACTTACACAGTCCTGGCGGCAATAATTTTGCTCATTTCATTTTTCTTACTTAATTGGTAAGCTCCTAATTTTCGAATGGGTTTTCCTTCCATCTGTTGGGTTTTGTATCTACCTGGAAAATATTTCTTACTTATTTATAGTATTTATTTATAAATAGTATTTAACAGTGGTAAATTAGAGTGAAAATTGGAATAGTTCGAGCGAAAGAAAAGATCAGAGAAATCTGAAAAACGACAATTGTACAGAGGATCACTTTTTAATACTACAGTCCTTAAGAAATTATTTTAAAACCTATCTGAATCATTATCGAGACCGATTGATTAAAATTTCGAGCAGGATCGCAAATCGTCCACGACGACCAGTCGTTAAGCCGGCCATGATCGCATCTGCGCCGAAGATTCGCTTCATTTGGGTTCGTATGCACATCAATTGCACTGAGCAGATGTGACATGATGTCATCTTTGCTGATGAGTCCAAATGTATGCGTTGGACCTAAGATTATAGAAGAACTGTATAGGCCTCTACACATAAATTCTATCCAAATTTGTTCGAGAATACATTCGTAAAAACGCACATAGTTGTAAAATAACCTTTTATGAAAAACTTCGTATTCTAAAATAAAAACTTCCTATTTGATGTCGTGAAGAATAAAACTAATTATGCAAATGTATTAATTTATACCAGCTTGTTCGTTCGAAAACTATTTTAAATTTAATAAAAAACCGCACAAAAACTTTCACGTCGCGATAAGTATCTAAATGTCAACAAAAGTATACAAGCATTTCGGTATGCTACCACTTTAATGGAGAATGGCGTGTTGGAAAAATTCTCCGAAAGTCTACAAAATTGAAGTGCTTGATATTTGATTGATGTTTATTAAATAAATAACAAACCTTAAATATAAGTGCATTTGGTACCGAAAGATTGGAAAATAATAAATGTTGTTTTTTGTTGTGTTTAAATTATATTTTTGAATGGAATAAGCGAGTTAAAATAAATAGTAATGATACTTTTAGAATTAAATAAATTTCTGTTATAAAAATTAGATGTTAGTAGGTGTCATATCTACATAAAAAAATCTACACAAAAGTATGCAAGCAATACGTTTTCTCGCCGCTTTTGCAATAATTTAGATAGAAAGTTGCGTATAAATGTACGAAAATCTGACATACGGGCCTATCCAGGTATTCTTTAATGTGAGCATTGAATGGTTATTTGTCAGTTGAGATAAAGATAAATGACGAACTGTCAAAAGAGTTCCAGCAAATGACACCACCAAAGACAGAGAGTGTAATGGCGCCGGAATGTTTCTCTGGAGACCAAACAGGAGATTTAGCATTTATTGACCAACAACAATGTTTATATAAACACTTGACAACGTCATCTGAAGCCAATAATAATGGACACCTGCGATATTATTTCGGCAACATCTGGCATTTTTGTTTCAACAGGATTAAACTTCAACGCATGTAACGAAAATGATTGGTAAATTCAGAAACTCTGAACACAAATAATAATATTAAAATTTACGTAATAAAAACTTGGCTAATCATAGACATTTTTATCTCTTTTGGAACGCAGACAAAACCAAAATTATCTGAACCCAATTGAGGACATACTCGTATGTGTATGGCCAGACACCATTCAATATATAAAAAGGAGGCATAAGATGCAGAATTTCTTATAAAATTAATAAGATCAATAAAAAAACGCTCTCAAACAATCAGCAAGACTAAAAGGAAGTCCAAACAAAGTTTTGAATTGTGTTAACATTATTTTAAAAAGAAATTAAAATTATTTCGTTTTTTTAATTAATTGTTCCGTTTTTAAAAAAATATTATGAGAGGAGTAAAAACTTACCTTTTCAAACTTTTTTCTCTGAAAAAAAAATTAAATATGTTTAAAAGAAATTTCCATTTTTATAGGAATTATTTTATTTTATTATTTAAATAAAAAAAAAACAATAATAATCATTTTTGGTACACAAACATTTTTGCTATCAAAGATCAAAGTGATTAAGATCAAAAAAAATTAAATTAAGATTTTTGGTGTAAAGTTTCTTGGAAGGCGTTATCGAATTATCTCAATCTGGTTCAAAAATTATTAGCAAATATAAATAAGTGTGGGGAGCAAGGTACTTTTGATATGCTTATTGTTTTATAAATTTGAATGTAGCTGGTTACACACCACGCAGGTTGACCTTAAGTTACCGCCAACGGGCCTGACTTGTTGTGGAGCAAATAATTCATACTTCAGGTACAAATGGTACTAAAAATTACATTTAAAAAAATTTAGAAAACAAAAATTAACAATTAAATTTAACCTTTCTATTAGTAATGTTATTGAAATGATAAAAAAAAATGTAGACTGTCCCAAACAGTACGTTTCGAATTATTTTCATTTTCTTAGTAATTAACGGAAAACTTAAATCAAAAAATTGGCCTGGGAATGTGTTATGTTAGAGGAAGAAAGTGGTGTTAAAATATCTTAGATATTTTAAGGGGTTTGGGGTGAGGGGGAAGGGGAAGTTAAATCAAAAATTCAAATAAGAATGTGGAGTTCAAGAGGAACACTTTTCACTGATATTAGAATGTTTGTATAATGGCTTACGGTGTTATGGGGGCGATGCGAAGTGCGTAGTGCAAGTGTTCTTACATCCACATAAAAGGGCTTATGTAGTTCCCTCTTCATGCTCTGTTATAGAAAATCACACCATAAAGCCTCATTGAACAATAAAATCAAGCCAACGGGACTCTAAATGGCACTCATAGCTTTGGGCATTTGAAAATGCTTTGGTTTTAATGACGATAGCTACCATAGAACAATAACAGATTATAATTATAAAAAAGTAACTATTGGTATCACCTTTCAAAGACCTTGCATTATAGCTCAATGAAAAAAAAATATCCTTGTTACTTTGTCCTGGCCAGTTTTCGTATCCTATAATTCACAAAAATAACCACTAATTATGTTTACTAAATTTTGGTCTTACTGTCAGAATAATGCTGCAGAGCCTATTTGAGGCATTTACGATCAAAACAATATTTTTCAGCTTCTCCTAATAACACTACAGAATTTAAAAAAATTGTTTCAAATAAAAGAAAACGAATAAATATTTATGTTTTTTCTATTACGCAAAAAAAACTTCATTCTTTCATTCTTCATTCTTAGATTAATAATAAATATTTCTCTAAGAACAATAAGTTTTTCTCTTTTTTGGTTTATCAAATTTTTACGAAGCCTTGAACACGTGTGATATCAGACAGTTTCTAGTCTTTGAATACCCTGAACGATGAATTATCTTCGTATATAGGATAGGACCTAATAGACTCCCTTAGGGTATATCGTTACCAAAAGTTCTCTGAAAATTTTCTACTCTGATATTCTTACTACTGAAACCTTTAATATATATTTTGCATTATTGTAAAAATAAATTATTTTCTTTCAATATTTAGCCAGAAATTTTTTGGTAAAAATACTTTACCGAGAATTTTTGTAACATTTCAATTTTCTCCAAAAATTAGATTCTGTCAACAAAAAAAAACCTAAAGAAAAATTGCTGTTACGATTTGCTGATACCAAATTAATTGTATTCTATTTATTTTAAGAATTCTTACTAATTTGTATACAAATTATTTAAGAAAAACGAATAAAAAAACTTTTATTATGCCAACTAATCGAGCTACTTATAACTTTTAATTAAATGAAGCCAAACATACAATATTTTCTTTTCTACGAAATTGGCATTTTATTTGCCTATAAAAATGAACTTCATGTAATTAGTTCGTTTATTGGTAACCTATTCTTAATAACTCAGTTAATTAAATTCCATTTTCAAATAGATTTTTAGTTTTATTTTTTCATATTTTCGTGTTCACCAAAGAGTGGAATTCGTGTCAAGTGGAATTTGCTTCGGATGATATTAAATATCGCCACATCTCTAAACAAGTCCTTACACTCTATCTGTACATAAAAAGGAATACATAATAGGCCTACTTAGTAGAATACCATTCAAAGGACAACTGTTCAAGTCTGTAAATAGAGTCCTCATAAAATCTTATTCACATGGTCCAACAACTTTAATCAAGTGAGTCCGCATACACATTTTCTTCTGGTGAATGTCATTGCAGCGGCTTAACAATGTTTGCCATCAACTCCACCGCAATTTTCTGTTAGAGTATATGGGCTAGAATATTGTATGAACTGAATGGAGCTTAGATATTTTCCAGTATAAATTATTTTTATATCAAGCTCCCACATACGCATATATAGGTATACACACATTTCATTCGAAACTTTAACCTTCATAATATCTCGGGTAAAAGCTGAAGAAAAATCTATAATGTATCCCCACTCCTCCTCCAACCGTTAGTAAAAATACAAAAATACAAAAATTCTGTTCCATCACATTTGTTCATTATTATTTAATTTATTGTTTTTCATATGAAAATTATAATTTAGTATTTATTGGGGGGAAAAGGAGAACCGTTTCGTGAATTTAAACTATTTTCAAATGTTGCTATTTGAATCATCAGAGATATTATCCAAGTAAAAAATTATTTTCTTTACATAATCAAAAAATTCACTTATACGAAAGAGAAGGTGAACTGATTTTTCTACATTGTTCTATATAAAATAGAATAACTTTAATTAAAATAGAATTTCCCATGTATTTTCATTATAGTTATTAGAAAAACAAGTAGAGTTTCTGGTGTCCTTGTCTTCATACTTTCAACTTGTTAGAGTAATAATAATGGTACAAGTAAGCATACTCGTGTCTCTTCATAATGTTTATATTTTGTTGTTAATTTAACTAATAGTTGTTTTTTTTAAAAATATAATTCAATTAAAATGTTAGTTTTTACTTTAGTTTAAAATGGATATTTTCCATATACTTGAAAATAATGAACACTTGTTATTAAAATATTATTAGTGGAAGAAAATAATAAAATTTAGAGAATGATAAACTTGAGAACAAATAATAGAAACTCGGTCGGTGGTGAGGACCAAATTTATTTTAATAATTTTAAAATGAATTATAATAAAAAAAAACTAATAAATTTTGATTAAATTAAAATTAATTTTAAACATAGAAAACAGTTTTTAACTCACATTTATTATTTAGATACGAGGTCTGTTCAAAAAGTATCGCGAATTTTGTGTTTTTTCAAAAATTATTTATTTATTCATGAACATCTATTTTGTCCGCTTCAAAGTAATCCCCACCAGATATTATACACCTGTGCCAACGTTTTTTACAATCCTCGAAGCACTTCAAAAAATCATTTTTTGTGATCTTGTTCAACTCCTCCTTCGATGTCGTCTTTATCTCCTCAATCGTAGCGTCGTCCTTTCATGGGGCTCTTCAGTTTCGGGAACAAGAAAAAGTCACAGGGGGCCAGATCTGAGGAACACGGTGGCTGCGGCATTATTAGTGTATTATTTTTGGCCAAAAATGGCAAAAGCCATTTTTGTTCTTCCACAAATCCGGGCGTTTCTGACGGATTGCTTCACGCAACTTGTGCATAACTTGCAGGTAATATTTCTTATTAACCGTGCTACCCTGTTGGCAAGAACTCATCATGTACCACGCTCCTGCAATCGAAGAAAACGGTAAGCAAAACCTTCATATTCAACGGAACTAGGCGCGCTTTTTCCGGTCTTGGCTCGTGCGACATCTTCCATTGGGATGATTGAGCTTTGGTTTCCACGGCATAACCTGAGCTTGGTTCATAACCTCAGCTTTGGTTTCCACGTCACCAGCTATGATCCTCTGGAGCAAATTTGGGTCGTCGCAGACAGAGTCCAACAGCTCCTTAGCAATGTTAATGCGATGCTGTTTTTGGTCGAAATTGAGCAATTTTGGTATGAATTTCACGGCGACCCGTCTCACGACAAATCATTGGTAAAAACCGAATGGCACAAGCCAATCGATATGTTAAGTCCTCAGCAACTTCTCTAACGGTGATTTGACGATTGGCCAATACTATTTTCTTCACTTCCATCTGTTGTTGATCAATGTTTCCATCTGTTGTTGACGTGCTCGGGCGTCCGGCACGCTTTTCGTCGTTCACATCTTCTCGGCCCTCTGGGAACATTTTGTAACACCGATAAACGTTGCTTCGGTCCAAGGTAGCGTCAGCATATGCCATAGTCAATATTCGAAATGCGTCCGCGCAATTAATTTTGTTTTTCACACAAAATTTGATACAGATTCTTTGATCCATTTTTTGGAATGGGCAAAAATTGAAGACGAGCCAAAACACGTGCAAGCAAAGCAGCCTTCAAAAATTAACTGAACATTCAAAATAGCCGAACCTATTGGCGTAAGTGAGAGACATGAGTACCAACATAACGCCACAAAAAATCGAAAATCTAATATACGTAACCCGAGGTAATTCAAAATTCGCGATGATTTTCGCAGACATCGTATATTCGAAAAAATATGGTAAAGGAGATCTTAAGAGTTTCAGAAAATGTTTGGACTAATCAGCTGAAGGTCAGATATCTTTTTATTAACATTGCATTGATAATTTATTAGACATGCTGTAGAATAAAAAAAATTTAACTTTATTTTAATGCCATTTTGACAAGCTATTAATCTGTCAGTTGATATTTGATAGTCACAGGAAGTAGACGCATTAAAAATAATTTTTAGACAAATTATTGTTTAAAAAACTTTACCAAAGATATTCGTTATTTTCCATAATGCACAGTAAAATAAAAATAAAAATTGAGTGACTTCCTTGTTTATTGTAAAATGAATATAATTTTTGAAGGATCTTGTACAAATTTTGACAGATATTGCAATGAATATACAACCGAAATTCCGGGAAGCCCTACGAAAATTCATACACAAGAGTTGAATCTTTCGTGAGGAATTGTGAGAAAAATTTGTTATAAGGATTTTCATTTATATACGTAAAAAATTCGGGTGATACAGGAACGTCAACCCGAAGATCGTATGTGTCGCTGGCAATTGATCAAAAACGTTTTAAAGCTCTATAGGCTAGTTTCATGAGTGATAAAGCGTATTTTGGCTAAAACGGCTTCATTAATAAAGGTCGAATACCCTAGCTACTAAAGTAGCTATGTGGTGCGGTATTTCGCCCAGAGGTGTCATTGGTCCCTATTAATTTGAAGATGCTTCTGATGAGGCAATAAACTAGACTCTCTTCTAAAGTAACCCTACAAGAAATAGTCTAATGGTGTAAAATCACAACTTCGTGGAGCCCATTCAATGCTACAATTTCTTGAAATAATCGAATCTCCAAATTTTTCTCGCCATAATTCGGTTGTTGCACGTGCTGTGTGGCACGTAGCCCCGTCTTGTTGGAACCAGATGTTGTAAAGATCAACTTCTTCCAATTTCGGCCATAAAAAGTTGGTTATCATCGATCTATGCCGCTCTCCATTGACAGTAACGGTGTTACCAGCTTCATTTCGAAAGAAGTACAGACAGATGATTCCACCAGACCAAAAACCACACCAAACTGTCAATTTAGGTGAATGTAATGGGTGTTCATGAATAATTTGTGGATTTTCTTCGCACCAGAATTGATAGTTTTGTTTATTTACCGCACAACTCAGATGAAAGTGAGCCTCATCGGAGAAGATGATTTTCTTAAAAAAATAGCGAGCACAGTTGGACGATAATTACGACCATAAAATGGCAAAAGCGCACGAAAAGTTGCAATTGGAGAACGATTATTTTGATAATAAAAGTGAATAATATGTAAATGTTGTTCTTGCGCATATGTGTTTATGATAAAATTGTAAACATTACTGAAGACAATGAAAGAAAAAGGCAGATCATAACATATTACAAATGGCCGAAACGTCACTTAGAAATCATATCACTCTTATTGAAAAACCCTATATATCCACTTTCTTATCGCAAAGCTACTAAAAGGAAGAGGTCTGCGCTAATTAACCGAAGATCAGAAACTGTGTAAAAGTGTGCTGGAAAATGTCATAAGAAAAATTACGTTTTCTGCAAAGTCAGGAACGATCATTTAACAGATGTAAAAATAATGTTCATCAACCAAAATACTATTTTCTAGTTTTTTTAGAAAACCAAAGACGTTGGGCGACCATAAACGGTGGTAGAAAAATCAAGATAGCGGTTAAATTATCAGAAAACTTTCTGTCGAAGATACGTCCTAAATATTACGTATAGAGGGCTTAAATTACTAGTAACGATAACCACAGTTTATGATATAATTGGGAATAACCTAAAGAAAATTGGTTTTATTCACAATGGCAAAAGTCTGGCTCTTTAAGGTAGGGACAAAAAAATAACTGGACAACGTATATAGAAATTCAAAAAAATTGCCCAATTATCTTTCAAACAAATAATTTCAATAGTACAACTAATTAATGTCAGAGGCAAATATGGAATTCATGTGAACTGAACTCCTGCCTAAATGCAAACTTGTGTCAAAGAGACGAAAACAGATTCCAGTACAAAAAGGTATGTGTTAAAATATCGTAAGTTCTTTCGTACAAATACAATAAATTTTCAAATCATGTCATTTTTAACTGAGTTAATGTCAAAAATAAAACAGAATTTCTCTAAAATAAATTCTTCTGACTTAACAAAATTTCACCTCGCATTGGCATTTTTTTTTGTCCAGACAAATTAACAATTTTTTTTTATGAATAAAATTTTGCTTGTACTCTTAAAGTTTATGCAGAAAATTGAAAATTTGCAAAATATTTAAAATTTATGCAAAATCAGTATTCGCCGGTTCAATTATTCTCACAAAGTTATTGCCTCCGAAGAGTAGTGTGCGACCTAATAACTCCCTTTCGTCCCAGCTTGTAATCTTCAACATGCTGAGTGCAAATGGGGCGACACGATTTTCTCTTTAGAATGAATACACCAAAAGTGAAAAATTATTTGTCAATTCCAAAGAAAGAGCTCTCCAAGGACACGGTACATCTGATATTGGAGAATAAAATTGTGAATTCATTTTCTCGTGTCCATCAGTAAATTTAGATAGCATTAAACAATAAAAAAAAGGGAATACGCTTTTACATGGAAAGTGGAATTTCTGCTTTATTAACACTAATGATGTCCAGAACGCATGAATAAACATCACAGAGAACATATGGTACCATTGGGAATCAAGAGGGGTAAATTTTAACAAAACCCACTTTTTATAAGGTTAGCCAATGACCGGACATTCACTACAAGAAAATTTTCTAAAACATCTTCAAAATTCTTTTGTCAAATTCTACTAGAATTCTGCAATATGTTGTCAGAGATTTTACTTTCTTTGCAACAATGAACCTTTTCGGTTGAAATATTCATGAGCACCAGATTTACATAAAATAACCTCAAATCAATCATAATATAAATGTACTTGGTTCAGTTTTTTTATTATTTTTACAAAGAAAAACATAATCTCTTTCTAAAAAGATAAAAAGGGTCGACATATATACAAGCATAGTGAATAAAGAGTGAATTCGAAAAAAGTTTCAAATTTCTTTTAAAACAATTGATGTCATATCTAGGGAATCGCTTGTACATGAAAAAATTGTACGTCGCTAAGTTCAAACTGACTACTGACGTATTCTACGGTTTATTTTCTGTTATAAATAACAAAAATCGTGAGTTTCTGAATCCAAACTAGTTACCGACTTATTCTATGATTTTTTGTCTCTCTTATAAAAAACAACAGTAATTTGTTGATAAGTCCAAACTGGTCTGTCATCTCAACGCAGTCTCTTCCGCAGAAATAAAAGGACCGTCAGTAAGTCCAAACAGGATACTGCCTTATTATATTGTTCTTTTTATTTGCAACACAAAATCTACGCGTCGCTAAGTCCAAATTTGCATGATACATTCTCTTGTGGAAAAAAATGATGTGTGGCTAAATCCAACTGGCTACAGACTAATTCTGTAGTGTTTTTTCTGTTACAAAGAGTAACAGTAATATGTTAATAAGCCCAAACTGGTCTGTTGTCTCAGCGCATTCTCTTCAGTAGAAAAAAGGTGCGTCAGTAAATCCAAACAGGATACTGACTTGTTATATTGTTTTTTTTATTTGCAAAACAAAATCTACGCGTCGCTAAGTCCAAATTTGCGTGACATATTCTCTATGGGGAAAAAATGATATCCTGCTAAGTCCAAACTGGCTATATACTTATTCTGTGGTGTTTTTTCTCTTATAAAAAATTACAGTAATATGTTAATAAGTCCAAACTGGTCTCTCGTCTCAATATAGTCTCAATACCAGAAAAAAAATAGTCCGCCACTAATTTAAAACTGGCTACTGATTTTTTTATTGACAACACAAAATCCAAAATTTACATGATACATTCTCTTGTGGGGAAAAAATGGTGTGTTGCTAAGTTCAAACTATTGACAACATAAAAGCCACGTATCGTTAAACCAATTTCTTGTGCCAAAAAAATGGTATGTTGCTAAGTCCAAACTGGCTATCGACTAATTATATTCTCTTTGTTTTCTTATAACAAAGAACTGTTAATAAGTCCAAACTTATCTGTTGTCTCAACGCAGTCTCTTCAGCAGAAAGAAAATGGCCCGTCACTAAGTCCAAACTGGCTAGTGACTTATAATATGTTTTTTTATTTACAGCACAAAAGCCACGCATTGCTAAGTTTTAATTTACAAGATATATTCTCTTGTGGAGAAAAAAATGGTACGTCGCAAAGTCCAAACTGAGAGGGAAAAACCATAGAATAAGCTACCAGCTTATTCTATGGTTTTTCCCTCTCTTATAAAGAACAACAGTAATTTGTTGATAAGTCCTAACTGGTCTGTCATCTCAACGCAGTCTCTTCACTACAAAAAAAATCATCCGCCACTAATTCAAAACTAGCTACTGACTTATATTTTTTTATTTTATTGACAACACAACAGTCACGTGTCTAAATTTACAAGATACATTCTCTTGTACGAAAAAAAAGGGGTGTGTTGGTAAGTCCAAATTGACTAACAACTTATTCTATGGTTTATATTCTCTTGTAAATATCAACAGTTAATAACTTCAAACTTGTCGGTTGTCTCAACGCAGTTGAGAGAAAATGACCCGTCACTAAGTCCAAACTGGCTACTGACTTATTCAACGGTTTAATTTTTATTATAAGGAATAAAAGTTATGAGTTGCTAAGTCCAAACTGGCATATCGAAAATTCCATATAAGTGATCAAACTATCAACACAGTTTTATGCGCAAAAATATTCTTACGACGCGAACATATGGTTTCTTTAAAATTTTTAAAATAGTTAATTAGGAAAATTTTTAATAATACTGCTTTTGTTATGAGTAACTTTGCCTTTTTTTTTATTGTTATTTTTGAAAAATTATTATTTGTATGTGAATTTTGAAATTGTTTTCTATTCTAGTCGCCCAATTTATTTATTGCTTAGCCTTATTATCCATAAACAAGTCATAAAAATTAAGGCTCTTTTCTTGATTTTATCATCACAGCAATTATAATTACAATAATTGTATCGCTATTGTAATAATAATAACAAAGATATAAAATGTCATCTTCGCATTATTTAAGCTTATCATTTAATATCCTTTGGGGGATGTAACCAGTTGGTGATGTGTACTGTTCAATAATACTTTTGTTTTCCGTCATTGAAATTTATTGCTTCTAATCACACCATAATAAACTGTGTTTTGTTATGCACTCCCCAAGGATAAGCATACTTACTTGAATACTTTGGCAAAATTCCGAAATTATTCCGAATATAAATTGAGTACAGACAATTTTGCAAAAAAAAAAAATAAACAAAAACTCTGATGAAAATAAATGATCGCATAGTAAATGTACTCATGATTTTTGCTATTTCACTTAAATTTTACCATTGAGAGTGTGAATGAAATACTCTACATTTTGGAAAATACCTAAAAGGAAAAAAAAGGACTTCCAAAGGAGTATTTCGATCCCTTTGCAATAATTTATTTGACAAATAGAAGTTTTAGGGAATCTTTTACAGTAATTTATTATAGATAAGTTTTCAAGCAATTCAGGAGTGAATGTTCATGCATCCATGATATTCAAGGATATTAAAGTGCATTTTATTTATCTTTAAAAGTGGGGAAAATTAAATTGTCAAAGAATATTTATCTTTAAAAAAGTCTAGAGAAAATTAAAGATAAAATAAAATGACGGAAAAATTATAATTCCGTTGAAGGAATAAAACTAAATTCTAGCTTCTGACAACAGAGTTGGTTAAATTATATACGAAGAGTGACAGAAAAGTAATAAGACTGATTTTTCTTTTCAATAATATTGTTTTTATACATCAAAGATTATCGCTTTCAAAGAACATTGGTGGATGCATTATTTCTACTCTTCGTACCAGTGCTGGAAGTCTTTAACCAAAATAGCCTTCGGTAATACTCCTTCAGATATTTCGATAGTAAAAAAATAATGTTCTTTCAAAGAAAAAAAATACAGGTTTTTTTCATAGAAAGCAAAAACAAATTTATTCAAAGTACTTGCCCTCCATAATTACACATTTTTCACATATCTCGGGCAATTTGTGGATACCACTCCAAAAAAATTCCTTCTCTTTCGAGGCAAATCACTCATCAAGCCATTTTCGGACGTCTTCGTAAGAATCGAATGCTGGTCAGCGAGCGCGTGGCCCAACGACGAAAACAGCTGGTAGTCGGAAGGGTCCAGGTCTGGTGAATAATCTGGGTGGAGTAGCACCTCCCAATTGAGTGTCTCCAAGTAGTTTTGGACCATTTGTGACGTGTGCAATGGTGCGTTGTCGTTGAGAAAATTCAGCTTGTCATGTCTTTGTTGATAATCCGTCCTTTTTTGATCAGTTGTTGGTGGTAGCCTTAAACATTGACAGTTTCACCAGGTTTCAATATCTCATAGTAGAGATATTGAAACCTGGTGAAACTGTCAATGGGGAAGATGTTGATGGTTGTCGGGGATTAACCCACGATTTCTTGCGTTTAGGATTCTCGCAATATATCCAATTTTCATCATCTGTTACAATCCGATGCAGGAACGACTTTCTGTTTTGTCTGGCGAGCAAAATTTCGCATGTGTTTTGGCGTCGCTCCATCTGCCTATCGTTTAATTCATGCGGCACCCATTTTCCGATCTTTTCAATATTCCCCATGGCACGCAGACGCATGGAAATTACTGGTTGAGTAACACCCAATTGCTTCGCGAGCTTTGGTTGCGATTGGGTATCGTTTTCGTCCAAAAGAGCCTGCAATTGATGGTCAACAACCTTCCTAGGCCGATTTTCACGCTTCTTGTCCCACAAGTCAAAATTGGCGTCTTTGAACTGACGAAACCAATCTCGGCACGTTGTTTCTGATAAAGCACTGTCACCATAGACCTCCATAAGCATTCGACGCGATTCGGCAGCCGATTTTTTCAAATTGAAGCAGAAAAGCAGAGCTTCCCGCATATACTCTTTTTCTGGCACAAAACTAGACATGATTACCAAAGGAAAAGTGTATGTTGTTGTACGAAATTGCTGACAATGTGCACTGATTAATGTTGACAGATGTCAAACTCATAAAAAAAAGTGTGACATTCCAATGGTAGCTTAATACGATCACTCACGCCATCTATGACCAAACGGATTTAAGCTTATGCACCTGCTAAATTTCCCAAAACCTCTTTTATCCTTTTTTATGTAACAAAAATTAGTTGTCAGATTTTAAAAGTTTATTGCAAGTAAAAATTAATGACTATAAAAATGTTTAAGATCTATAATAATTAAATAATTTTTTCTAAAATATTAATAAAAAAAATTTGTAAGGATCCATAATTTTTTTTAGTTATTTTTATATATTCTCGTATTGTGCACGACAAAGCTAGCGTGATCAAAAGAAACCCTTTTATGAAAGGTTTATTCCAAAAAATGCTTAAAAAGGGTTCTATTTTAATAATTAAAATAAGGAGCCATCAACAGGAATAGGTGGAAATTTCTTATAACCTTTGAAAATACCAACAATTATAGATAAAATCATTTGTATAATTTTTTTTGAACCCAACAAAAATAGTGACATCTAAAAAGTGGCTATAATGTTAGGTCAACCGAGTTTTGAAAACTTTCCACTTAAAACAAACAATCGCAAAAAGGTACAAATTTTCTTCTTTATTGGTACAAAAACAAAATTTAAAAAAAACACCGTACATTTTTAAAAACATTTCTAAAAAATTCATTAAAAACTTTTTCTCTATTAATTGATTAATTTTAAGGTATTAAAAAAAATTGTTGAATTTATTTACTTCATTATTAATTTCTTGGACGTGCTTTCAATTATCATTAATCGTAAGATAACAAGTGAAAATTATACCAGATTACGTCCACACTTTTCGCCATAAATTCCTTTTCCTTATTGAGCAATTTCCAGAATCGGTTTTTGGTCATTTCACTAATACTTTTGCCATTATTGTGGTGGTAAAATCGACTCAATGGATTTGTAGAGCGAAGAAAAAAGATAATCAAAAGGAACAAGATCTGATTCGGTAATTAAGAGAGCAATTCTAAAAAATGTGACTTCCAGTAGAAGGGAACCAATACAAACGCACATGTGATAATAAAATTGTTTCCACTTTCCTATTAAGTATCTGTGATTCTCTCAACCACCATCCTTTTTGTCTGAAGTGTCCATAATTTCATTTGCTTTTTCCAAAGTATTATTCTGTTGTCTTATTCAATTCCAAAAGAAAGTATATAGAAAATTAACTTGGCCAAAAGGATGATATACACTCAACAATAGCAGTAAGTGTAAGAGACAAATTTCCAATAATAATAGTACAATAGTAATAATGACACTTGGTCTCCTCCAAACATGAAAATGATACGAAAAGTGATATTGAACAGTTAACTCGCCTACGTTCAGTACACTTGCATAGGAATTTCTTGATAGATCCTTCGCCGCCCTCTATAGTCCTTCGCTTTACTAAAGAATCGCTAGACAATCACAACCGCCATCCTATCAAACCAACCACCAAATCTCTATGAGGATGGAGTGCTTTTGCATTTGTTCATTGTGTATGTCTGACATTATGAATAATTCATTAGCTATCAAATTAATCCAAATCGGTAAAAGTTTGTTTTTATTTTTCGTTTGTCAATTTCTTATTCGTCCTTTTTCATTTATTATTACTCTATTCTTAGTATTAGTTGATAGTAAAATTTTATTGTATAGGATGCTTAACAACTATAAGGATTTCTCTTAAATTTTTCTACTTCTTTCGTAAAAGAAAAAAAAATATTTTCTTACACTATCGAAACTAAGCAATATCGTACAATAACGTCGTTGGCAAAGGATAATAAAGTAGCCTCGACTCGTGAGCGAACAAAGAGCAGAGGGGAAAATTTTTTGCCATTTCAGAAATACGTTTTCCTAGAAACAAAAGGAGGCGCAAAACTAGAAATCCAAGTGGATGTAATTGAACAACAGTATAGATTTCTGATCCTATTATTTGCTTATGTAATGGCATAGACAATTAGGAACCACTTTCATCATTCGAAAAGGAAGTCGAAGAGAACTTGTTTACGAAACGATTTTTGCCTATTATGAGTTTCGGTGCCAATAAATCAAAGGTAACATGAAAAAAATTTAGTTATACTTTCCATAATTCACCCCGTTGCCTTGGATAGTATGCCATTTCGCTATTCTCCTGTAGCCATTTTCTTTTATCTAAATCCAATATCTTCAAGGACTCCACCATCTTTCATCTAGCTTAGTGCACTCTCACCCACCAGTTAGAAGATGTTTCTATCGTTTTTTGTTATAAAGAAAGCTTATGCTATCAATTTTCACATGTACATAAATATTAAGTTGTTTACTCTGCAACGATTAGAGAGATGGTCGAAAGCAATACAACTTTTAGTCCAAAAAAGAAGAAGAAGAAAAAAACTAAAAACGATTTCTTTATTTTTCATAATAGACTTTCTCAAAGACAATGTGTATCATTATGAAATCCTCTGCGAACCTCAAACTGGCTCGGTTTCTACCAAAATTCTTCTTGGTAAACGAAAGTTCTGGTATCGTTGGCGACTAATATTATTTTTCGGCAAAATCATACACTTAATTCACAATACTAAATCAAGTATCCGATTTAGTTTATTACCAAAAGTAAGCATTTCTTCTATCGCTAATTTATTACTTAAACGAATCATCGAAATACACTCTCACATAAACGGAATCGAATAGTAAGTATTTTGCCGTGCTAAGATTTGTATCGTTTTTGATCAATTTTGTGATTGATGATAGACTGGAAAATTTCTTGTTGGGAGTTTTCTTTCCTTTTTCCAATGGCATATATACCGAAAAGTATTCTTGGCAAAACTTCAACTCGAAAAATTGCCGATTTTTCCTTATAACAAACAAGATTGATTAAAATTTTCAGCTTTCATTTTGATTTTAATGTCATTTAATTTTTTTTTTATGTTCGGAAAATTTTTGTTTTGATTTCTTTCGATTAAGATTTCAGTTGTTACAGTTTTAAACCATCTTTTTTCCCAGCACTAATAAGGGTCTCTAAACTTTGGTAAAAAAAAAAAAACAATTTCCGTATTTCCTTTTCTTTCTTATTATTGTGTATTTTAAAAAGTAAATTGATCAATGCTCTATTGACTTGGCAAAAATTTCTAAAGTTTTTATACTTAATCGAATTTCGTAACTAATGACTTTTTCGATAATGCCTTACGAAACATTTCCTTAATAAATTTGTTATTGTTTTCATTCTCTATGCCTCTTAATTTGGAAAAGTTTTACACAATAATTTTATTTGTTTCTTACTTAATATGAACATTTGAACATGTGCTACTGTATGGAAAGTCCTTTCAAAATAAATACTTTCCATAAAATTTGTATTTTTTGTCTAAATATGTAACACAAGTTTTTTGAAATAATCATTAAATTTGATTTTTAATTGTTAAGAAGTTTTTTCGTATAAAAACTTGAGTGGATTTTTGTGAAAACTTTTTATTAAGAGGTGTAAATTATTCTTTTTCATAAAATATACAATACATTGAAACTTTTTTACACAAATAAATCAATGGTTATAAAAATTTAAAAACAATACCCCTTTTAAGATCGAATCCTTTTTGAGTTTGTTTTTAAAAAAATAAACTTTTATTTTATTTTAAATATTTTAACATAATAAAAAATACAATATTTTAGTCATTTTGTAGAGAAAACAGTTTAATTGCTCAGGACCGAGAGACCTTTGGTTATACAATGATACTCTTACTTTAGACAAAGTTTGTCTTGTAAAGTAGATTAAGAACAACAAAAAAACAAGGGTTTATCATCAAAAATTTAGCCTATTTTTTTATTTTTTTTTATTTGACAGGTTTTTTATTTCTATGTTACACATAGACATGAGAACACAGTCGCTCCTATGGAGCATATAGCGGCACTAGAAACTCTGTGAATTCTCTCCATCTGCTTCTGTCTTGAGCTAGCCTTTTTATTTCCGACCATGATTTGCCAGTTTGTTGGTGTTCGCGCTCGACTGATCTTCTCCAAGTGGTCCTTGGACGTCCTCTGCTGTGATTGCCCTGCGGGTTCCAAACTAGTGCCATTCTTGCTATGTCCGTAGGTGGTTTTCGCAAGGTGTGGCCAATCCAACTCCATTTCCTGCGTTATCTAGCAGGGGTATTTGCTTCGTGAGAAGAAGCAGCTCATCGTTCGTTATCCAGTTCGGCCAGAAGATCTTGCTTATACGCCTCAAGCATCTGTTCACAAATGTTTGAGGCTTACGAGTCGTGCTGTCTGTTACTTTCCATGTTTCGCAGCCGTACAGCAGCACTGGCTTGACGTTTGAGTTGAATATTCGAAGTTTGAGTGCTATGGAGAGGTGATTGGAACGCCACACGTTCCCAAGTGAGGTGTACGCTTGTCGCGCCTTGTTGATGCGCGTTTGGATGTCTATGTCAGTTCCACCATCCTTGCTGAGCATGCTGCCAAAGTAACAGAACTTTTCGAGATCTTCAACTTGACTACCGTGTAGCATCAAGGGCCTCTCGCAGGTGGCGCCGATACGCATCAATTTGGTCTTCTTGATGTTGATTCTCATCCCAGCTTCTTCGGCGTTGGAGGCCAGAGCATTCAGTTTCTCCTGAATGCCGTTGAAGGTGTGGGACATGAGGCATATGTCGTCGGCGTAGTCCAGGTCGTGGAGCTTCTCACGCAGTGTCCACTGGATACCGTTGCTGGCTGTGTTGTTAGTGCGTTGAAGGACTAGGTCTAGGGTGATTATGAAGAGGATGGGCGAGATTACGCAACCCTGCCTGACTCCTCTCGAGATGTTGAATGGATCACTGTTTCGTCCTTTGAAGCGCATTCTACAACTCTCGGTATAGTTCTCGGATAAGATTGGTGATGGCCTGAGGGATGCCTAGTTCCGCCAGAGCACTCCAGATGGCGTCGCGAGAAATCATGTCAAAGGCTCTTTCGAGGTCAACGAAGAGAAGATAGAGCGGGCTGTTCCATTCGTAAAAATTTACCCTATTACTAATCAAAAATTATTTTTTTTGTTTGAAAAAACACATTTCATAGAAAGCAAAAACCAATTTATTCAAAGTACTTGCCCTCGTTAGCTACACATTTTTCCCATCTCTCAGGCAATTTGTGGATACCACACCAAAAAAATTCCTTCTCTTTCGAGACAAACCACTCATTAAGCTATTTTCGGACGTCTCCGTAAGAATTGAAATGCTGCTCAGCGAGCGAGTGGCCCATCGACGAAAACAGGTGGTAGTCGGAAGGGGCTAAGTCTGGTGAATAAGCGGGGTGAGGTAGTACCTCCCAGTTGAGTATCTCCAAGTAGTTTGGACCATTTTTGATTTGTGCGATGGTCCGTTGTCGTGGAGGAAAATCAGCTCGTGATGTCTTTTTTGATAATCCGTCCTTTTTTCACGCAGATCATGGTGCAATTTGATCAGTTGTTGGTGGTAGCCTTGGACATTGACAGTTTCACCAGGTTTCAATATCTCATAGTAGACGATACTTTGCTGATCCCACCAAAAAAACAGCATCGTCTTCCGTCCGAAGCGATTTGGTCTTGGCGAAGATGTTCATGGTTGTCCTGGATCAACCCACGATTTCTTGCGTTTAGGATTCTCGAAATATATCCACTTTTCATCACCTGTCACAATCCGATGCAGGAACGACTTTCTTTTTTGTCTGGCGAGCAAGATTTTTTTGGCGTCGCTCCATCTGCCTATCGTTCACTTCATGCGGCACCCATTTTCCGATCTTTTCAATATTCCCCATGGCACTCAGACACATGGAAATTACTGGTTGAGTAACACCCAATTTCTTCGCGAGCTTTTCTTGCGATTGAGTATCGTCTTCGTCCAAAAGAGCCTGCAATTGATTGTCCTCAAGCTTCTTAGGCCGATTTTCACGCTTTTTGTCCCACAAGTAAAAATTGCCGTCTTTGAACCGACGAAATTAACCTCGGCACGTTGTTTTCGATAAACCTCTGTCACCATAGGCCTCCATAAACATTCAATACGATTCGGCAGCCGATCTCTTCAAATTGAAGCAGAAAAGCAGAGCTTTCCGCATATGCTATTTTTCTGGCACAAGACTAGACATGATTACCAAAGGAAAAATGTATATTGTTGTACGAAATTGCTGACAATGTGCGCTGATTAATGTTGACAGATGTCAAACTCATAAAAAAAATTTTTGTTCTTCCATAAATCCGGGCATTTCTGACGGATTGCTTCGCGCAACTTGCGCATAACTTGCCGGTATTATTACTTATTGACCGTTCTACCCTGTGGTAAGAAATCATGATACACCACGCTCCTGTAATCGAAGAAACTGTAAGCAAATCTTTCACATTCGACCGAACTAGACGCGCTTTTTTCGGTTTTGTCCGGCACGCTTTTCGTCGTTCACATTTTCTCGGCGCTCTGAGAACATTTTTTGCCACCGATAAACGTTGATTCGGTCCAAGACAGCTTCACCAGATGCCACAGTCAATATTCGGAATGCGTTCGCGCAATTAATTTGGTTTTTCACATAAAATTTGATACAGATTCTTTGATGCATTTTTTGGAATGGGCAAAAATCGTGGAAGCAAAGCAGCTGTCCAAAATTAACTGAAAATTCAAAATGATTGGACTTGCCGGCATAAGTAAGAGACATGTGTACCAACATAACACCACAAAAAAATCGAAAATCGAATATTCCAATCGAAAATCGAGTATATAACAATATACTTCAATATTGTCAACTAATGATGTATTCGAAAGTAAATAGTTTATGCAATAAATTTATTATTTGGAAGAAATTAGTTACATAAACGTTGATTGCTATTATTAATATTATTTAAATAAAAGTACACACATTTTCATATAATATAAATTGGATTTTCTTCTTAATTAAATTAAGAAAATGCTCTCAAATGGATATAATAAAATAAAGTTTTATTAAGCTAATATACATTTACGCAGGTATGTACTAGTTCATATGTTTTTATTAATATTTAAGAACAATATTATTTTAAGTTATTAAACTTAAAATAAATTTGTGCATTATCGTAGGTCTAAAAATTTAGACAAAATCATCAAAATATCATTAATAACTTGTATCGTTAACAAAAATTTAACCACATAAATTATGAGGACCCTCTGAAGGGAATTGGGCGCCTTCATTATAAAACAGTAGTCTAACACTAGATCACTTATGAAATCATCAAGAAACATACTCAAATAGAAGTGCCTTACCCGGTAAATCATCCAAATCTCTGTGACGCGAATGCCCCACTCAAACCTACAAGAAAATAACGGTTGGAACTTCGGCGCCACTGGAAACCGAAGTGTATATATGGTATATCAATAAATCTTCACCAAACTGTCTGCAACTAAGCTGTTGATGGTCATGATAGTATGTTAACTTTCAAGATATTTTTTTAAAAAAACCACAAACTTATAATTAGTAGCTTAAATTACAATCGAATAAATGCAATAATCATAATCAAACTTACGATTTCTTTCGGAAAGTCAAACTTTTTAGAGGTAATTTAATTTAAATCTGCAAATTTTTGTAAGCATTTTGAAAAATCTTGCCTAAATTTTTTTAATGTACTCATGTTTACCTCTTCTTTATGTGATTAAGAGTATATAAGACCACGATTTTTTGTTAAATCATATTTTTAAAAATCGATTTGCTATTTTTTACAATAATCCTTTTATATTTTTCCTATTGGTTTTCTGGTGAAAAAAAACAACCATTGACATAATCAAAGTAAAAGCTTTCATAATATTTACATACGCATCCATTTAAGGATATTATTTACACACACACCCACACAATTTTTTTATTTGTTTTACAATATTTTCATATCATAAATTTTTTATCGATTACTTTTATAGACCAAAGGTAACAATAAGATTATATCAAAAGGACAAATTCTTATATACGACTATATCGAAAAGGATAATACCGAAATATTTCTAAACTGGTAATATATTTAAAATACCAAAAATTCCTTTGTGTTTATTTTCCTTGAAATGTTTATTGGCAAAATTGAAAGTGGTCTATTTATTGTATATTAGGACATTTTTAACATTCTTTTGTTATACCTAAACAAATATTATTTTTCTAATATGAATTTCTCTTCTTTTATAATAGGCTTATACTATTTTCATCTTTGTCAACAACAAAAATAATAATAATAATATTAACTCGAAAATGTTTGTTATCTGTTCGATAAAATTATCTATTTGGTGTTCTATTTTCATAATTTATTTATTACAACATTTTAAAATTTTTACCCTATTTCCTACCAAATTTCTTTAACAATTTATATTTTATAAAAAAATTAGGGCTGTTTTCTTTTGAAAAAAATTTTATTTTTAGGAAAATTTTAAAAATTCTAAAAGTGACTAAAAATTGCATTAGATTAGCCAGTCGAGCACGTTTAAATTTCTTGCTGAATCAAACCTATTTGAAAATATATATTTTTTCACCTTCACAAAACCGAAGTTCGATTAACTTATAACAAAATTTGTTTTTCCAATTATTTTTTTTTTCAATTCATTAGAAATTATTATTGGGACCTCCCAACTTAAAAACAATAATTCTCCTTTATAATCTCGAAATAAGAGTCAGGTTCTTTTTGTTTTTCTCTCTCCACTTCGAAACCTCCCTTCTGCAATCAGATTGCTGGCCACGGTTAAAAGGAGTGTGGAGAGTATATAATTTTTCTAATAGGCCGTCAATCTATAGAACGCTTCTTTTCGAACGATTATGCTAGGGACACACATCTGGTATTGATACTATATGGAATACCATATATGTGTAAGCTAGTACCAGGTAAAATAAGCTGAAAAAGCTGGTATTCTATTAATATTCCAAATATCGATACCATGAATGTTTTTGTGATTTTCCTATACACCAACCTAGTATCTCTACTTTCTATACACAAACCTGGTACCTTTACTGAGAATCTCTCTGTTTTCTTCAGCGCCATACTCCCATATTGTAACCACAGCGGCAAGTAGAGGAGCTAAAAAATGACATTGATTTGTTTGGTTGCTTGTAGAGAGAAAATATGACGTTTTGCTTTCAGTTCATAATGCGATTTATTTTTAGATGCGTTTGAAAGTGAAAATTATTAATATTGCAGATTATATTTTCTACTGCTTTTAATTGCTTGTACTTTCAAAATATTATTTTCATTTTCCGGCCTAAATTATATCTGCTAAATAGCTTAAATTCAATGATAATAAATTACTCGTTTTTCTGATGACAGCTGAAATGTCAAACTATACCATGAAAGGCTGTGTGTTAGGGAGTAGTATTATAAATGTTATCCCTTCATTTATGGTATTGATACCAGATGTATGTCCGTAGCATTAGACGGGCTCAAAGAATGTTAATTTCTGCTTACAGACTCGGCAACCGACCTCAAGTCATCGAAACATCCTGTTATATACTGACAGTTCAAGAGCTTTTAAAGCCACTCATGGTCTATGTACGAGGTATGTTCAAAAAGTATAACGAATTTTGAGTTTCCTCGGGTTACGTATATTCGATTTTCGATTTTTTTGTAGCGTTATATTGGTGCTCATGTCTCTCACTTATGCCGACAAGTTCGACGATTTTGAAAGTTCAATTAATTTTTGACAGCTGCTTTGCTTGCACGTGTTTTGGCTCGTTTTTTATTTTTGCCCATTCCAAAAAATGGATCAAAGAATCTGTATCAAATTTTGCGTGCAAAACAAAATTAATTACGCGGACGCATTCCGATTGTTGATTGTGGATATAGTGAAGCTATCTTAGATCGAAGCAACGTTTATCTGTGGTACAAAATGTTTTCAGAGGGCCGAGAAGATGTGAACGACGAAAAGCGTACCGGACGGTCAAATGTGAAGATTTTGCTTGCAGTTTTCTTCGATTGCAAGGGGCGCGGTGCATCATGAGTTTTTGCCACAGGGTAGAACCGTCAATAAGGAATATTACCTGCAAGTTATGCGCAAGTTGTTTGAAGTAATCCGCCAGAAACGCCCTGATTTATGGAAGAACAAAAATTGGCTTTTGCACCATGAAAACGCCCCTGCTCTCGTATCGTTGCTTGTGCACGAATTTTTGGCCAAAAACAACACACTAATAATGCCGCAGCCACCGTATTCCCCATCTGGCCCCCTGTGACTTTTTCTTTTTCCCGAAACTAAAGAGCCCCATGAAGGGAGGACGCTATGCTACGATTGAGGAGATAAAGACGGCATCGAAGGAGGAGCTAAACAAGATCACAAAAAATGATTTTTTGAAATGCTTCGAGGATTGGAAAAAACTTTGGCACAAGTGTATAATATCTGGTGGGAATTTTTTGGAAGGGGACAAAATAGATATTCATGAATAAATAAATAATTTTTGAAAAAACACAAAATTCGCGATACTTTTTGAACAGTACTCTATGCGACTCTGCATAATCTACTCAACAATAAAAGTATTGAGTTGAGTTAAATCCCGGATCATATGTCGTAAAAATTTTCAGGCTTCTAGTACTCACCGCTACACCCAATATACCAGCTCTGCGGAATAGCAGACAACATCTTTAGCCATGCCTAAAAAGTTAATCTGCACTAATAGTGAGAGATTTTTAGCCACTTATGGTCTAACTACCAAAAACTTAGTCGAACTCAAGATGGAATTTGCTCAGAATCCGGATGGAATTTGTTCAGAATCCAGACAGGACTTACTTCTCCCAGCCATAAATTGCTTTTGTAAGCCAAGCACATCCTATCTGCCAACCCTGTGGCACTCCGCTTATTATCCTACGCATTTGAAATGAATATCAGTAAATCCATAATTTTTTTGCAATTAAGATTTGTGTTCTTTTGATACTCCTAGATCCAAAGGATATTTCAAACAAACAAAATTAGATGATATAAAATTAATAAACAAAAAGAATCATTTGCAAAATAAAATTTCTTCTATTTCTCTGCTTTTATCCACATTTTTATAATCTCAGATCAAAAATGTCCATAACAACCGAGGCAATTTAAGTAAGTTAATTTTATCTTAGACATTTTACTAAGAAAAGTCCATAAAAGGACATTTTTGTAAGTGTAAAGTACGTTAAATTAATCAAAAATTGCACACACATTTTTCCAACATTTTAAATTTTATCAATTTTTCTTATTAAATTTTTTTTTTGCAGGATTCCAACGTCTAATATTTTTAACGCCAAAGTAACGCCTTATAATTAATTTCAATTTGGTGTAAAATATCATCCCAACTTATAATAATATTTACTTACAATTTCATTAACAAGAAAAACTTAATTTAAATAAATTTTCTCGGTAGAAAATTAATAAATCTTGGATATATAAAAAAACCAACTGGTATGAATCAAATTTTATCGTTCATAATCTTTATCATGTCTTCCAGCTATATTCCTTGTAATTATGCCAAACAATTTTTTTCCAATTAAATAAATATGAAGAAAAAAATTGGGTTTTTTTTGGACGAAAAAAAACAATTTATTTATTACCTTTTTAGCATTTTGAAATTTTATTTGATTGAAATAATAAGGGATAATCTTTCTTGTTTACCAAAAAGTTGTTTTAAAACAATACTAATTCGATTCTAATCCTTAGCAGGCGGAATGGATTTTTTTTTCTTTAATGTAATTTTATTTCTAACGATTTTATATAAAAACTTTTTACAATATTTAATCTAATCGCATTAAAATAGGATAATTAAAATTCAATAGTACTCCGACTACCTTATTAATTGCATGTACTCAGAGTAGAATTTTAAATCTTTGAAAATGTTTTTCAACAAAACACGAGTACTAAAAGTGATTGGCATAAGTATAAGTACAAGTATTAAAATATTTCGAAGAAACTTTTCAAGCTTTTCATTAGAGAAAATGGCAAGGACAACAACAAAAAAAAATGAATACTCTTTTTGCCTTTCAAAGTAGTGAAAGTTGTCATTTTCAATTATATTCATAGAAGTAAATTTCTTTTATCTTATTTTCGGTCTTTATTCGGATTCTAAAGTCAAGCTTTGTTTTATGAAAATTGCAATTTTTAGTCCTTTGTAATTTTTTTATCCTTGCAAAGAAAACGTGAAAATTCGTACTCTTTTTAAGCATTTTTGATTCGTTCAACCAAGTAACTATCTATGAAAAATACCGAATGCGACCTACTTTCAGATACTGTCAAGAGTTTGAGTAAAACTTTGTCGTATTATATTATTTTTGAAATGAAAAGTTAGCTTATAAAATGTGGAAAAATTTGATGTTGTCCTTTTTTTTTATTTAATAGTATAATGGCAGCATAGGTTAAGAGAAAAAATAGAAATTCTTTAAGGACAGTTTATTTACAAAACATTTTGTGTATGCAGCAGGCATGGTAGAAATTTCCATTTTGCGTTTGTTGTCTGGGGGGGATACTTAGTTCATCATATGCTGGTTTCTGATTCATGAGTATTGACATTTATAAAGAATGTTGTATTTTATTAAAAGTTTTTAGAAAATGCCATCATTACCATATCAAAAACTATGATGAGTCCGCTTTTCAGCAACAAATGTCAAAGTTCATTGGTTCATCTTCCCACCCCAAAAAGCAACATTTTCCCACTGATTTGGATATATTACAATTAGAATTTTTTTTATAAATCAGCGTAGGATGCATACTAGTTTAAAATTTTATAAATATTATGCTATGTATAAAGAAAAAAACGTTTGTAAGATAAAGAAAAAAAATTGACTAGAATTTCTCAAAACTGTTTTATAAAAACTTTCGATAATGTTATATGTCAGCATCTGCAACCATTTCTGCAGTTGAATAATATTCCCAATACAAATCTGAATAGAAATTTGCATGCAAAATGGTGTTTAAAAAGTTTATAACAAAAAAAATAAAATTGGAAATTAATGTAAAATATTCTGAGGGGTATACTTTAACCGCAATTTTTTTCTTATTATACCAAAACGAATCCTTTCAAAATGAGAGACAATCGATTTATAATTTATGCTCAACTTTTGCAAATTACATGAGATTTTTATAAGAAAAGTGTTGATGAAAAAATATTGAAATAATTTCGACGTTAATAGAAAGTCTTTTAATTAAAGAGAAGCAATTTATTATTTAAGAGTTTGATGGGACTACTTAAAAAGGAGGCATTACCAACTCCGAAAAATATTAAGACACTATATGACAATTGGGAATTCTGGATTCTATGACAATTGGGAGTAAACAAAGCTCAATGGCTTCAGTGGACAGGTTACTATTTTTGATGCTGCTTGAAAAGTTTATAATGGTACTATTAATCATTGGAAAATAATAGGTAAGTCTTACCTTTGATAGAGGGATTGTAGTTGCCAGAACGCTAGAGACTCTTTGGAATTAAAGAGCTGATCGACCTCAACATGAAATTGGGACGTCTGCAATTATTCGATTCAGCAGATTTATAACGGATCCTTGAATGTCGCTGCAATGATGATGATGATAATCATGGTTGAGAGTATCTTAATGCACAAAAATATCCACAATGTGTTCATTTTACCCACACTATAATTTTTATTAATAAATTTAGTTTTTGAGAAAAAATATATATGAACCTAAACAGGATTGACACAATTCCTTTTCTCCACCATTTTTAAATCACTGTAAATCGAAAATATTCTTCAATATTTGTTATAATCGCAGATGTTACTCAAGGTAGTATATTCGAACTTATTCTGTATTTTAACCAATAATAATTCTCTTTCCACCTTCAATATTTTATAAAACTATATCCTCAAACCCCAAGGAAACGAACAAAAATCGTTAACATCCATTTTACTCTTCATAGTGAATCATGCCCCTCCATGCTCGTAAAACTTAACGGCAGTATAATTTCTCAAAAAGATGAAGTGCGTTACTAAGGCCTATTTATTGATAAACAAGTGACCTGGAATTATATATATTCATATAGAGACTCAAACGACTTGAACTAAACAGACAACTACTAAGGCTATTAGACTGAAAGCTTACAACTGACAGAAAATTAGTAATTTATAATACAGTACAGAAACCACTTTGAACTTATGCACTAAAAGTCTTGGCATCTATCAAGTCTTGAAATTCCTCTTATATGAAATCCATTCAGCAAAAATTCTTCCAACAATTGCAATGCTTCTTATTATATTTATAAAAGTGTCATACATCATGATCTGAAAGTGCTCGTTATAAAAAGTTTAATAATCGCTTACGATTTTATCCCAATTCCTTTTAATAAGAATTTTTTGTGCTACTTATTGTAGATACTTAACTAATTACGAAAAAAACCTATTCAGAAAATTCAATATTTTAGCCTTTCAAAGACACCTACATTACCTGTTTTATTTAAATATAAAGTCAAATCTACCCCTTCCACTGAAATGAGCTTTTCCATAAGATTATAGGGCGCTTCTAGGCCACGTTAAATATAGTCACCTCTTACTGATTTATCAAGAAAAAACCACTAACTGAGTTTATACTCATCTAATAAAAAATTACCAAATATATTTTGTCCTTAAATAAAATAGAATTTTTTCCAAATAAAAATTGTTTTTTTTTATACTTTAATGAGTCATAATTTAATATTTTCTAGTCAAATTTAAGCTTTTTCTTTAAATAAAACTCACACAACTCTTTAAATACTGTAAATTATTATTATTCCTTTAAGTCGTTTAAAGACAGAATATTTTTTAAAGTATTAAGAAAAACATAATCAAGCATACGTTCTCTTTATTGTTTAGATTGAAATATTTTATGCAATTTCCATAAATATTATCCTGAAAAATGTTATCCTATCCCAATCTCTACTACACTTAAGTGCTATTTAGAACATTTCCTACAAAGACTAAAATGATATTCTAATCAAATTATTTACGCATATTAATGAGACTTTGTTATATACAATGTAACAGGAAGGAATACACTTAATCATCGAATTAACATAGCATCCTTCAAAGCTATTCATTAAAATGGCAATATTATAAAAACGTACCAGCATTTCTTCGTGAAGGAGGTAGAGAAAAAGGATATACAAAAAAAATTCTATCAAGAAAATGGCAAAATCTAAGATCTTCGGAATATTGGCTAGAATTATTACATTATTTTTCGTCCTATTTACAGAATTTCATTTCAAAAAATAAAAGTACAAAATCAGAGAGAATCCCGACACGATTTCCTTTCGGAAACTTTATCAGCAGAACGCTAAAGATAAAAAGTGTTACGCGAAAGTTGGTAGTAAAAAAAGATTTTTTTTTCTATCTGTTATCAAAAAATGAGTTATGCCTTGATAGGGAATAAGGGAATATAGTTTGTTTATTGTATGCCCCAGAAATATTGGCAGAAATATCGGCGCGATGGCCTAGATTCCTGGTGCGTCTTCGCGAATACGTTCTTCATTTTATATTAAAAGTAGTTCTAGGATCTTTTTTTTGTGATAGTTTCAGATATTATACTATTTTTCTTGATGGTATACTTTATTATGTTATGCTAATCTTAGGTTCATTTTTTTTCCGTACTTACTATTTTCGGTGCGATAACATCAAAATTTAAATTAAATGGTTGCCAGTTGGAGCATTTTTATCTCTGCTACCAGGTTCAATTTTGTACTGGTAATTCCTAAAATTATTGCAAATATCTTTAAGTTTATCTTTTTGGATTATTTTATATTTAATATTAGTTTTTCTTAATAGTTTTGAATTTAAAAAAGAGGAAGTCCTAACTGCTAAACGATTTTTTATTTGGAAAATATTAAAAGGATTTAATTATATTTTAAACTTTTTTATATACTTAATTAATTTTCATGACCTTATATCAAGGTTCCGATATATGTGGTATCTTTAGAAAAACTTAAAAATCTTAGAAGAATACTTGGCGCTTTGCATGGGGAGTGGACGATTGTAAAGGCAATTTTTTAATGAACATCTAAGGCAGTATATAAGCCAATCAGTTTATGATAAAAGAAATGTTAAAAGGAATCCGTTAAAATATAAAATCACCCATAAAAAAATCTATAGAAGGCACAATTAAGTCATATAGGTGAAAGGGTTTTAACAGCAAGGTGTAATAGAAAAGTAATTACACCTTGCTGCTAAAACCCTTTCACCTACATGACTTAATTGTGGCTTCTCTAGATTGCCTTTTAGGCAGCAATTTTATTTTATTTAATCTGTGCGCACATTCATTATACATTACACATAAAAAAACATAAATCATGGTCTATGAAAACATAGCTTGTAGGTGCATTTGTGTATTTTATAATTAAAAAAAAAAAGTGCCTTTTAAAGCAACAAATAAATAGCAAAATTAAGGAACATTAATAAACAACCAATGTTGTTTATGAATTTTGACAAAACTTTGTTTTTTTTTAAGGGGACCAATTCTTATAAAATCTCCTAATTCTTATTGAAGCGTAGTGTAATACCTACAAGAGATAAAAGACGCAATCCACTCATATAAGAGGAAATAGGATAACGTCTATCGAATTATTACTAGGCACTTGCACCAAACCACATACACTGACGAAATAAAAAAAGAGCTACAGTCTTTGGGCTTTTCCGTTAGAAAAGTTTATATCCTAAGGCAAAAAAAGGGGAGATAGAAGATACGCTTCCTCTCTTCTTTATCGACTTCAAACCTCCTCCAAAAAGAAGTTTCCTCTTGCTTCTTTACTTAAAAATATAGGTCAGGAACCATGACCAGTGAAGAACATCATATAATTCCATCACTGGAATTTGCACTAAGACTAGGACAACTCCAGCTATATATGAAAATCGCCCTGCAAATTCTAAAGGCTGCACAACATATAAAAAGTTGCAGGAGGAGATGACTCTGGTTAATCCGAAATTCAACAACACTGGTTAATTAAAAATTAGTTTGAAGGAGGAGATGACTCTTTGCCGCAGTCGCTAACTATTGAGTTGTTCTGGAAGTCGTTTCGTTTTTTTTTATAAAAATGAAAAACGATTTTCTTATAGTAAATTAATATTTTATTCAATTAAATATTGTCCAGTCTGATCCAATACCATTTGCCATTTTTCTGGCAGTAGCATGATTCCACGCTCATAAAATTGTTGTTCTTTGCTGGCAAAACACTGATCCAAGTGATTTTTGACCTCCTCATTTGAATTAAACATTTTACCGTCTAGTAGAGAAAGGAACAAATGATAATCGGAAGGTGCTAGGTCTGAACAGTACGGTGGGTATGGCAGTATATCCCATCGAAGCTCTGAAAGCTTTTGCTAAGTGGTCAAACTTGTATGTGGTATCGCATTATCCTGTCGGAACACTATATCTTTACTATTGATCAATTCTGGCCTTTTTTTCTTTAAGTGAATCATTCAATTTGTCCAGCTGATGATAGTACACTTCAGAATTGATCGTTGCGTCACTCGGTAGAAGCTCAACATAAACGATTCCTTTGAAATCCCACCAAACAGATGGCATAACATTTTTTTCATGAATATTGTCTTTCGAAGTGCTTTGACGCGGTTCATATTTTCTACTCCAGGATCTTTTGTGCTTAGCATTGCTGTAGATAACCCATTTCTCGTTTCCAGTAATGATATGTTTCAAAAATGGATGATTTTCTTCGCTCTCAAGAAGCAAATCACAAACGTCAATGCGACGACACAAATTTTTTTCCGTAAGAAGATGAGGAACCCATATGTCGAGCTTTAATATTAAACCTACCCATTTCAAATGATCATGAATGGTTGAATTCGAAAAATTTAATCTTTCAGCAATCTCACGAGTTGTGATTTGCCAGTTTGGATCAATTATTGCATTTATTGTTTCTTCATCAGCAAACGAAATTGCTTTCCGAACAACCCAATACAATAGAATTCCCAGCATCAATACCGCCAATGACGTCATAATCATCATAATTACCAGCAGCACCCACCAAATAAGGAACAATCTATTGTCAGCAATAACAAATAAGGAACAATCTTTATTTATTCTTACTTCACCATTATCGTCACCAGACCTCACATAACATACGCAAAGAGTAAGGATCGCACAGCCTTACTAAGTCCCTTTTTAATGACCATTAACAACTCTTATTATCACCCTTATATCCTCCTTAAATAAATAAATGTTAAAGCAAGACTCTTTCTGACGAAGTCCAGTTCAGATCCAAGTCACCTTATTTCTCCTTCTGAAGGACACCAACTTATATATCACTTTCACACTAAAAAAGCTCTTAGCTATGGTCTATTTACATCCTACATTTTAAATCAACTTCCTAAAAAAGCAATAGTATTTATCACATATATCTATAGTAGCATGCTTCGCAACTCACATATTCCTTGATTTTAGGAATTTCCCTTAATAAAAATGATCCCAAAACCCAATAAATCTATAAATATACCTTCTTATTTCAGACCAATAAGTCTGCTTCTAATCCTAGCAAAAGTCCTCGAAAAACTTATCCTCAAACGCTTATACCCCATTTTTCAGTGCAACAACATTATTCCAAATCACCAGTTTAGATTTAGAACTAAACATTCCACAATTCAACAGCGCCATCCTATTGTAGACTAGGTAGCTTCTTCTCTTGAGCAGAAAGAGTATTGTCTAGGCATATTTCCAGATATCTCTCATCCATTTGACTTACTCTAGAAGCTTAAGAAAATATACAAAACACTTCTCTACCCCTCCCCCAACCCCTTCTAATTTTCACATCATCAAGTCTTACTTCTCTGAAAGATATTTTCAAGTAATTGAAAATGTCGAATTGTCCGATATATTCCCTATTCTTACCGATGTCCCTCAGGGTAGCATTTTTGGTCCTCTCATCCCACGATATTTTTTCCAACGACACTATCATTCTGTCACGTTACAAGGGGATTCTCTTTAAAACTGGTTCAGAAAGTGGGAAATAAAAGTAAACAAAAAATAGTGTTCATGTTACTTTTACTCTTCGCCAAGAGTTACAACTTTTCTACTTATTAATGATAATATTTATGCAGATAAAAAACAGGTACGTTACTTAAGAATATGAATTGATAAAGATTTGACATGGAACGCCCACACCAAACTGAAAAGAATTGAAACGAACACACGCTTCACATAACTACGACAACTTTTAGATAAAACTTTTAGTATGGACTTACGGAATAGAATTTTGGGCTATTGTTCTTATTATGTGCATAATAGTATGATCCATCGTGACTTCAATGTTCTTTACGTTCGTGAATTGTCTGTTATTCGTTACAAAAAAATTTATAATTGACTATCATTCCATAGTAATCCTCTTATAAAAAAACAATTCTCTTTTAAAAAAATATATATGAACGCTCCAAAAGACAATGCCTACAAGATTCCTTAACTTTATAAAATTAAACCCATAGTAAATCGCACGATTTGGAGAAGCATCAATGGATGTTTATTCCTATCTTATGTGTTATCTTACTACTCCTAAATATCAAAAACTCTGCTCCTTATTGCAAAAAAGTTGTAGATCAGAAAAAAAAGTGATCGCAATAGTCTCCAGCGGAATCGTTCTTGGAATGGTCACGTCCAAGGAAGGTGTTTTTAGTTGATTAATATGCCACACTACTTTGAGTAGCGCTCGTACACGTAAGATACTCGTAGTATCTTTTAAGATTTTCACGTACCTACACACAAAAAAAATCTGTTTAAGCTGTTTCTGCGTTGCTCAGTTTTTTATCATTTCACCTAAGGTACGAGTACAACCAAAATTCATAATCTTTTCTATATTTTATAAAAAAATATCACCGAAACTAAAATCAATTTTTGTGCTGATATTTTAAGAATTTATCAAAATTTATGACAAATTTTTGATCACATTTACATTTAATTAAAAGAAATTAAACTACCATTAAAACCAGAATTCAACTAATTTAAATATCTTTTAGCAAATTTATCAAAATTTCTAGAAATGCCAATATTTTGATAGTAAAATTATTGTAGTTGTTATTTTAACAACTACAAGTAATTTAGTCTCTGGAAAGTCTCAATTTACAATAATCTTGTTCAATTTGAGGTATTTCATAACCAATTAAGTTCAATTATGGCAATATTCATGTTATTCGATTGACGGAACAGGACTTGCTAAATTTCTATGAATTCAGAAAGGACATAACTTTTATTGTATGCGTATTTTGGTAATTTTATTAATAATTATTAATCTAAATAGTTGTTGTGCTAGTCAACTACAATAAAATGATTGAACTTGTTTTTGTAGATTATCTGTCCATGCCAAAATATGAAAATCAGAAACTAATGTAAATTTTGTTAAATTCGTTATTTCCCATTAAAGATTTCTTAAAATTTCTTATTGTAAATGAAATTTTCACTTGAGCTCTTCTTTAATATTGAATTTGCGTTACCATCTGCGTCTGCAATTATTATAAAAATCACTTAAGTTTACCATACTGACAAGCTGAGGAATTTTGATGGTGAATTTATTTTTATTACAAACTTGAATATTCCAACTAAATTTAATAATCGATTAATAAGCAAATTCGTATAAAGCAACAAATGCATTTCGAAATCTTCATTTCACTTGTAGACCAAGCAGAGTAATGAGAAAAGTTTTTCGCAAAAATCTTTAAACGATAAATTTTTAAGTAGAATTCTTAAAAATTGTCTGATTTTCATTTGGCTTTTGACATCCAAATTGAATGATTGACCGATTCTTTGCTTGGGAATGGGACCCAACCTTTGTCAAATAATGGTCATAATTTTGTGAAAATGTCAAAGTAAATAGAGTGGAGATGTGTAAATTTTATTTTCAAACGTTCACTTGGAAAATATTGACATAAAATTAACCAACCCAGAATATCAGAGCAAATACCAAAAATTCTGAAATACCAAAAGCTCGGAAGATTTCTTCTCCAAGTCGATCATCTTCATGAACTTTTCTTTTAACGGAACCGAACTGCCAACAAAATTCATTTTTTTTTCAACCCTCTTAAGCGTTTATCTAATATTCCTTTTAATTTTATTTATTATTTATTGTATTTGTTTTCTTGCTAGAAATATTTTCTATTAATTTAAATTTTTTACTGTAGCATTTTTCATATTTTTCATAAAACTTTTATTTAGATTTTATTCGAAGAGAAGGACAAATTAGAAAACTGGTCTTGCTTTTTTAATTATTTTCGTTCATAAAATTATGCAAAAATGTTCGATGCCATATTTTCTCAAGTTTTCGCGTGGATGGGTTTGCTTAATAACATTTTCCTTGGGCAAAAAGTTATCCGGTTATCTTATCTAAGAATAAATAGAAAAATATTTTAAATGATGGCATATTTTACGCTTAGTAAATTAATTTTTTTTTCAACAATTTTTTCTCCGTTTTGTTACTATATAAAAATCACCATTATTATCCTTTTCTGTTATGATTTAATTAAGTCAACTTTCGATAATAAAAAAAACACATTCTTTTACTGTCCAAACTTTAGACCATCTTTTTTAATTAAGTAAAAGATATTTGCCAATATTTATTTATTAATTGAGAAGCTGAATTAATTTTATTTTCAGATTAATGAAAATTACTTTTTTTTTTAATGTGATAATGATAAATTCAATTAATTTTATATAAATTAGTAAAATATACTGCTAAAAAATAAACTCATCAAAAAACCCTTTCGAAGAAAAAATGCTAGAAAATATATACAATTAAAATACACAAAAAAATATACTAAATAAAAAAATACGATAGTAAATTATCTGTCAACAAGTGATTTATTTAAACAGCTTTAAAAAATCTGTAGATAAAATCTTAAAAAAACTGCTTATAATATATTTGTTGGTAAAATTATGTATATAAAAAAAAAGGAACAGTGATAAATTTACTTGTACGAACACTACTCTTTTCAAAAAAATTTGCCCAAATAAGACGAGTAAAATATCTGTCAGTAAAAATTATCTATCAACAAATTTTCTAGTAAAAAACTTATGTCAAAATATTTTCTAGGATTATTTATATATTCTAGGAAAACTTTGCTCCTAAAAAATGTGCCCGTTCAAATCTGGTGAATAATAATATTGCTAGAAAAATTCGTAAAAACTATTACTACTAAAATATCTGTTAGACAAAATTTGTTATTAATAAATCGGACAATAAGAAATTTACCAATGAAAGTCTGCTATATAAAAATTCAGTAACAAACAATCATAAATTTAATGGTAAAAAAAACTGCTATAACGAAAAAAAATAGTAAAAAATTGTTAGGGGAAAATCTGTTAGCGAAAATATGCTATCAAAATATTTGTACTTTTAAAATTTTCTTATAGAAATCTGCCAGTAAAATTTTTCTACTAGTGGAAAATTCGCTGAAAAAATTTTTTTTGTAAAAATTTGTCTCTAAAAAATTAAAGAGAATAAAATCAGCTATTAAAAAATCTGTCAAAAAAGACGTCCATCAATAAAAACTTTGCTAATAAAAAATCTGCCAACAAAAATTACTCGAAAGAATATTACTAGTAAAAAATCTTCCAGCTAAAAAACTGCTTGAAAAAAATCTGCTAGTAAAAATAATTTAAAAAAAAATTTGTCTTGTAAAAATTCATATAACAAAAAATCTCCAAGTAGAAGGTCTATAAATAAAAAAAATTGCTAGTTAATTTTATTATTATAACATTTGTTGGTGGCCAATATAATAGCAAAAAAACTTCTTATGAAAAATCTTTCCAAAAATAAAAAACTGCTTTAAAAAGGACTATTATTAAAAACTTTGCTAATAAAACAATTGTTCATTAAAAATCTACCAAAATTTATTAGAACATTAAATAGCAAAAAACATGTTTAATAAAAATCTGCTCGAAAATACAAAATTTACTCGAAAGAAGATTACCAGTAAAATATGTTCCAGTTAAAACACTGCTTGAAAAAAATCTGCTAGTAAAAATGTTCATAAAAAATTTATCCGTAAAAATTCATATAACAAAAAATCTCCAAGTAAAAGGTCCATCGATAAAAAAATTCCTAGTAAATGTCTGCCAGTAAAAATCTCTCTGTAAAATAGGTCATTGTAAAATCTGGCCATTAATATAACAGCAAAAAATCTACTTGGAAATAGACTATTATGAAAAATTTTGCTAACAAAAAAATTGCTCAATAAAAAATCTAGCAAAATTTATTAGAACAAAAAACAAGTAAAATATTTTCCAGCAAAAAAACTACTCTCCAAAAATCTACTAGAAAAATCTGTTCGTATAAAATTTTACCAGTAAAAATCTCTTCTTAAAATTGCCAATTAAAAATTTTGCTTTTAATAAAAAATTTACATTTAACAAACTAAGCCCGTTAAAATGTGCTAGAAAAATCAGTTTTGTAAAAGTTGTCTGCCAAATTATCTACTATCAAGAAATATTTTTCTGACAATTATTTCAGTAAAAAAAATGCCATCAGAAAAACCAAATACAAAATAATTTATTAACAAAAAATCTGCCAGTAAGAAATTTCTAGTAAAAAATCCGCTATTATTTTTTTAATGTGTTAGTAAAACTCGGCCAGTAAAATATCGAAAAGTAATAAACTTACTAATTTACCAAAGTAAAATTTGATAGATAACTGATCCTAAAATAATTTTCTGTAATAACTACTAGAAAAAAATTGACCATTAAAAATCGCCTATTAAAAATTCTGTTTTTAAGATAAAATTAAAAAACTACTCTGGAAAAATTCGCTATTCAAAAATCGACAAGCTAAAAATCTGTCAGTAAAATATATGCTAGGTAAAATACTGCTAGTTAGAAATCTATTTTTTTCCTTAAAAAAATAATTTAAATTCGACAAATTAATCAGAAAAAATTGTTTGTAAAAAATTAAAAAAAAAATCCTTTTTTATAAAAAAAAAAAGTTTTAAAAAAAATTTCCGGCAAAATATCTGCAATAAAAAAAAAAGTTCCCTTACAAACATAAAAAAAGGTAAAAAATTTGCTGATAAAAAATATGCCAGTAAAAGTCTATCAACAAAAAGTTTGCTCATAAAAATTCGCTATTACTGGCAGTAAAAATCTGCTAGTAAATAATTCTCCATAAAATCTGGCATTAAATCTGATTTTGACTAATGTACCAGTAAAAAAACCACTCATAAAAAGATTGCAGTAAAAAATTGAACTGAAAATAGTTCTCCAATGAAAATCTGCTATCAATAATAATTTCTTCGTATTAAGTGAATCAACTATCAACGATATGAAATTATTCCTGAAAAAGAAAGAACAATAAAAGTAATAATTAAATGTTATCCTGTCGACATACTTTCTAGCCATACTCCTCCGTAGAGGATGGTTCATTTGACCAAAGTAAATTGAGTTTGTGGCGTTATAACCAGCGGGTTTATTGTGACTTGAATTCTCTTTATTCCCAAACCAAAGAGACCTCAAAAGATAACAAATCTAACTTTCGATGATTTATTTGTCCCTAAATAGTTATTTTTAAGAAAATCTTGCCTAAACTTTGTGAAAACTCATAAAGAAATTACACAAATTTCTTTACGCTCAAGGGCATAGATAACGAACTTTTCCAGAACAAAACTTTCTATGCGGTATGAGAACGTAATTTTCGAATATTCCATTTAACAAATAATACAAATATTATTTTTTAAAAAGTAACTTATACTTTATAGTAAGGAATAAAGAAAAGGAAAAAGATTTTCTATAACATTTTTATCCTTAATTATCAATCAGACATCCACACACTAATCTAATCATAAATGACATTAAATACAAATTTATTTTTTAATCTTTGATAATTTATTATTATATAAGTGGAAAGGTTGTAATTGAATAATTAAAAGTTTTACTCTTTCACTGTAGTAAATGGCAAAAAGGATGAGACGAATTTAATATACGAAAATCAGAGAATATATAAAATCTGCTCTTATGCCTTTTGTGAATTTCTGAGTTGTTTCAAAAGTTGTAGCAATCTTGTATCAGAAACCACATGATAAACCAGTCGCCTCTATTGGCATTTCAAACAGAATAGGACAATGTCTAAAAGCTACTATATACGCACTCAGATTAAGTCTAATATAATCGGTGTCCCTTTTCAAAACAAGCAACCAATTCGATGGAACTCCGGTTGTTTTCCGCAAATTAGTAATGTCAGAAACTCCATATTCAACCCCAGTTAACTTAGCTTTCACAAAAGTGTGCTGTTTGGATTTGTTTCGAGTAAATGTGTGACACCAGACCAACCAAGTACACATAGATTCAAATCGGTTGTACACAAATACTATAGATTGTGACACCAAGAGGGACCAAGTACAAATAGATTCAAATCGGTTGTACACAAATACTATAGATTGTGTCTCGTGCCATTATAGAACTATTCTAAGCTGTTCTGATTTAATAAAGCACACCTGTTCTCAGTGATTTGACGTTAAAATTCAACTTTTTAGTTTTACCTAGTCACGTTCGAACCTGGTACTCATTCTCTTAACTTCTCAATACACCGACTAATCTACCCCAATCCGATGGAGCAACTGAGTTCCAAACTCAGCTGTCTCTACTCAACCGATAGTTGCAACCAGAGTGTACTCATATGTAGATTTGTAATCCTGTACGGCACCGGTTCAGTAGTCAGTCACTAGTGTTTACGCTAAATTACAACATAATAAACTAAAGGAAATACTATCAATTAATCACATACTATTAATTACGCATTAATGTTAATCCAGCGATGCAGTAATAATTGCATTATAAATTCCACATGAGGACAGGTGGAATTTTTTTTGCGATCCAAAGGTCAGCAAAGCGAAAACTTTTCATTTACAAGATATTAAGACATAATTTCAATAGTGTTTACTCATCAAATATGTTCGATAGTAGACAGGATATAGCCTCCTGCAACAGTGATCCAACCAAATTGGAAAAGCATACCCCCCGATCGACCCCAACCCATTCGCACACTGCTTTTCAATAAATATGCCCTGCTTATGAATGGTCGTCTGCAATAAAATTTATCACATTCGTAGTCAATAAAAATTATTATTGACAAACTGGGTATGTTTTTCATTAAACCAAATAAGTTTCAGTCGGTCGTGTACCAATAAATTTTTAATACCACCACATGTGTAAATAAAATATAAAATTTTCGGATATGAATCTACTTACGTAACCGACCCCATTAAAACGGTTCGTCGTATAAAAAAATCATACTATTCAGATTTTCAAATTTTTAAAAAATTTTCTATTTAACAAAATGCTCCCTATTAAACTATTTTTATGTTTTCAGTTGTATTTTACAAAAAATTTTATACCATCTTAACTAGTGTGATTAACAGGACTTAAAAAATATTATTTCATGGGAAAAGCATTTAAAATATGAACACTTTCTCCAAAAATTTAAAAACGTTTGTGCTCACCTTTTGGTTTTGTTTGCATTTGGAGTCCTAAGCAGGCCAAAATCTCACAAGTTAATGGGAAAAGAAGCTCGAGTCTGTTGGCCATATTTTCATTTGAAAGTCAAGGTCGGAGCCAAGCCATTTTATTTTGAAGAAAATATATTCTGGAGTCTGTTTTTCATTGTTATTTTCGGGTCAAAGTTACACTAGTTTATAACTGCCACCTTTTAATTATAGTACTTAAGGTTAATTTTCATATTAAAAATTCTATGGACTGCATTTTATTTTTTTGCCTTCTAAGAACTACAAATGCAAACATGGCAATATGGCAGAATATAATTTTTCTTCAAGTTAGAATCTAAGCAGATTCTAACTTGAAGAAAAAATCTAAGCAGATTCTAACTTGAAGACAAACTATATTCTGCCATATTGCCATGTTTGCATTTGTAGTTCTTAGAAGGCAAAAAAATTTAAAAAAAAAAACAAGTCTGAACCTAATTTTTTCTGAATTTATAGGTCAAAACCGAACTAGTTTTAGGTCAATAAAAAATCTGCAACCTATCGTCTTGCCATCTCTTGATTGTAGTGTAAGGGCAAAGTCAATCTACTTTGATTATAGAGCCATTTAAATAATTTTTGTCCGTATTAGAAAATTGGTTAGTAAAAATAAATACAAATTTTAATTAATTATAATCATATCATCTTATTTTTTTTGAAGAAAATATTTTCTTATAAATTCATCTAAGCTACTTTCAACTGTAGATGTTTCTTTTAATTCACTCAAAAAATCTGGCAACAAAGCAAAGCTTTCGTTACATTATCAACAGAAACTTTAAACTTTTCATTACAAATTTTTGTACAAATTCATATATTAAAATTTTCTCAATTTATTAATTTATCTTTACTTTTCATTATTTAGTTTTGTTTATTTTGATTTATTTCTCTTTTTTAATTTCGAGGACCATTTAAATAGTTCATTTGGGATGTGGTTCTTATTTATGGAAAAAGCTTAAAGTTTTTGATGTCTATGCTCCATGAAGCTTTTCATTATCTATCGAAGATTACTATTAGTCATTCTTTCTTATTTAAAACACAAATAAGTGGAATGAAAGTTTTTCTAATGTGGGCTCAGGTCCAAAAGCACCTTTCTCCTTTACAATTCAAAGGGGACATTACTAACACATATCCATTTCCTTATTGCTGATTGTGAGTATATCCCTGATAGATAGATGGTGGTTGTGCCAATTCCTTGCTTCGTTTATATTGTGATTAAGTTTGGAGAAATGCTAAAACAAAAATAGCAAAAGAAGATTATAAAAGGGATTTTTAAAGGAGCATATCATGAGTAAATGTCAAAATTGAAAGCTTTACTCGCTTTTCGCCATGTGTGCGATGGAGCTGTACACGAGCACGAAGCAATAAAGATTCGAAAACAAGAGCCCGGACTAGGACGACTGAAGAATTACTCAATCTAATTTTGGATATTTTATCATTTACGCACGCATGAATTTGGCTAATATTCATGGGTACCATAAGTACAACCACAACGTTGGGGCGCCTTCAGTAAAGCTTTTGGAAACAGTGAGTATTTAACTGCTCCAGGCAGCATAACCGAACAGAGCATCTTCTCGTTCAACACACCTGCACTGTCGTAAGGAAAATTTCTGGATTCTCTCCGATCCATACTCAGATTCAGTCAGCGAGTATTAACTGACGGGTTCGGTCCGCAGTTTTTCGTCCTTGCGTCATTAGAGAAACATTTTTTTTTCCAAATAATAACTTTTCCATTAAGTTCGCAAAATCTATTGAGTTGTAATAAAAACACTGAATAAAATCGATACGAATCGAATAAAAAAGGATGTTCATAACCGAATAAAGTTAAAGCATCACATGAAGTCCTGCGACCAGTCAATGGTATTATGTGAAAAATTTATTTTCAAATCAGAAAGAAAAGAGTTCGCTGAACGGAAAATGGTTAAGACGCGTTCTGATATTCTGAAAGGAGATTAGCTGTTTCCGTTTGTGTTTTTTTTGCCCCCTTCTGCTTTTGTTCTATTATAGAATCGCTCTGTGTTATTGTGATAGTGTTGAATTTTATTAAATTTAAACGAAATTTAAACATATCCTTTTGATAAGAAAATTCTAACGCGATTTGAAACAGTTCGTTTCGTTTTGAATGCGTCAAAACAGAAAGTTTGGATATTTAAAAATTTATAACCGAGCCAGATAAATTACGCAAAAGAAAATTAACTGTAGTATAACGTGATCGAAATCGACCCCGAATCTCAACTGTAAACGTCTTTGTACACAGTCAGTTACAATATTTCTTCTGTTTGTAAATATAGATTCGGTTGTATGTGAGTGTGTGTTCATTTGCGAATATTATGTGCGTGTTTATCAGGTGTAAAATTAGTTTCTCGTGGCTAATGTGGTCATAGCGCGATTATTCATTCAAAAGGTAGTGGCGGCTGTAGTTACGGTGACTATTTCGGACGAGAACAAATAGCAAATACATTTAGGAACGGAGGCAACTATAGAAGGACGAATAGTGTCAATAGCGATAGAATATGCCAATAAAACTGACTCCAGCTGCTAGAATGAACTAAACTGAACCGAGCTGAACTGAATTGAACTGAGCTGAACCAGATTTCTGGACAGTTTACGCACAGGTGCGTAAACAAGTGGAAGGAGAGCAGGTTCTCCCACACTAAATGCGGTGAGTCCACCAACCTAACCAGCCGACATTTCCACAGTCATCGTCATAATTATTCTATGATTATCGTTATCGTTATCGTGGTCGACGACAATGACAAAAACATTCGACGAAAAAAATATACAGACACGCACATCCCCAATAGCAAAGCTTTGAAGCTCAACCAACCCTGCCTGGTTCAGCTGGCTTCAACTACAGACTCAATTTTCCTCCTTTGTATCGAAGATTGTTATCAACATTTTCGGTATCCTCTATGAAATGTGTAAGTCGTAAGAGTGGAGTAGAAGGGGTGCTGCATATGCCGGCGGTTGGCACTTGTCTCCCAACTCCGAATCTGTGGTCCATTCCCGCCTTAATTTCAATTTTCCCATCCAGTGTCTTTCTCTACAGACTACTTACCGGAGTCTGTATTGACTTTGCATAGGCCAATTCTGAGTGGATGTTGATAAGTGTTAGTGCCTCTGCAAAGCTATAGGGTGATTATAAAGCTCTGCGCCCATCTCCAGACCGATACTCTCCGTTATTTTGAAAGCTGAGCGTTTTACTGTTGTTACTTTTTTCATATCCTTAGTTAGTAGTTCTGTTGGTGGTATTAAGCAACGATAATTATAGCCTATAACTCACAGTATTTATGGTATTCACCATGAACAGCTTTGGTGATATTCTTCATCTTACAGTGGTATTTGTGCTCGCAGTTGTGCTTTAATTAACTTCCCTAAAGTAAACAAAATTTCGTTTATTCTTCTCAGATTTGTTCTTTGCTTTACGACTAGCTGTATTGTTGTTTGCGAACGTTCTCACAAACAAACGAGCAGTTTGCACAAAAGGTAAGCATGCAAACAAATCAAATCATCACAACTAGAGAGCTCTGATTAAGCCTTTTCACTTGAGCGCATTTATTGGACTTCTTCCACCATCTTCACAACCACCACTGCCACCCATCCTCATATGGACTGATAATTACTGAATAACACCTTTTCCTATACTTTCGGTTTCTTAAGGTGTGCGCCGCATCATTAATATGTACCTGTTCGGGTAACTCTGTTCAACTTGGATGAGTCTAGTTCTTATTTTAGTTCCACTTCGAATCTTTTGTATTCACAGAAGACATCATTTATTTTCCTTGCAACCCATTTCTACAATATTAGCATCTGTGCACCTCTCCCAAATGGTATTGACGCACATTTTTCCAAGATGACATGCAAGGATACATTTCAATATGACCGTTTTCTTTTCTTATTTGAAAATCATTAGAACGGAATTTATTACCCTCTTTAGTACAGTCATTAATGAATATCTACCATCAACGGGAATCACTCAAAAAGGCAAACCGCCTAACACTCGCTGTTATTTTCTTAATTTTCTGCTCATAATTTTTATATATTTTTTTCTTCCTTCTAACGATTTTCGTCCTCAAACCTATTATTTTTGTCTATTTCAACTCTTCTCATTGAAATTAATCATTTCGCATAATTATTGTCAGCTTTCACTTAAGTGAATGGGAATTTGCCCATTCGATATGTCTACATTTTTTTTTTGTGTTACGTAATATTTTTATGAAAAATTATGCCATTAAAATTTATATGACCGAACTTCTATCATCCTAGTAAGTAGAGTTGATAATAATCGTGATGAAGTATATAAATGGAAGGTTCCATCAAAACCACTTCGAATTCAGTCATTTTTATTAATATTCCTTTAATAGTTTATGATAATTTTTACGTAGACAAACAGACAGAATTTTAAGTGAATGGATAACTTTATGCGACCTTGATCGAAATTTTCAATACTTAAATTATTCTCTTTAAAAGTATTATCCTGTCGCATGCTAAATGACTGAGTACGTTTGCCTTATATCGTCCAACTACAAACTGGATAGAAATGTTGCTTATTCCCACGATTAGAGGATTCACGATTATGCCATATACTCATGGCTCTATATGTCGCTCCATACTATCCATAGTTTCCCTTAGCAGCAATTTATTAACACGAGAACCATCCAGAAGTTCATATCTTGTTCAAAAGTTGATTGTGAATTACATGCTTGTATTTTTAATGTACGAAAATTAATTATTTTAAGTGGGCTACCCGACTAATTTCATGCAAGTAAATTGTAGAATAGATTCTCGATTCTAGTTTCTGGTACGAGCATACAATATGTATATGCAAGGAACCGGATCACAGTGGGAAATATGCTTTCGAGAATCGATTGCCAATAAGGTTAAAGGGTACGTCAAACCCGAGAGTAGAAAAGTTCAAATTTTAATCAATTCAATTAGGTTGTACGAAGCAAAAGTTTATGTTACATTTTATATTCCTATACGGCTCAGATTGAATGGTAAACCAAGCATGCTGCATGCTTTCACTTGAATCGGAAAATATTAGTTCAAGATGAACGTGTCAAAATTAGGATTTTATAAAATTTTTACCATACACACAAGATTATCCTGTGATCAAAATATTGAAGTATGTACTTTATTCTATAGTTGTGTGTACGAAAAATACCATACAGACTATATGCAATCTTCGTAAGCACTATCGTGTGTAAAGCTACTCCACTACAGGAAGTGGAAAATTTGCTATCATTTTTCAATATTAGTCTTCTGCTGCTGCCAATATCATCTTTCAAAAACGTAATCTTTAAATTATCCTCGCTCAGATTTTATATGATATCGAGCCATAAAGCTGTGAGAATATATTTCATATTGATGGATGACCTTTAGACGCATAAAAATCATCAAATGACGGCATATTTGATACCCGAAAATCCCCAAAAAAAAACTCTGCTTATTTACATTGCCATTCATGCGAATATTCCTTCCCTAATAAAATTGCAAATATTGCTTTGGAATATCACGTAGAGCTGATTTTCGAATATAAAATTCAATGTTTTTCATGCATTATTTTGGGAGCAATATTATTTTATTTAGTTTTTTTTTTCCTTCATTGCTCTTGTAATAAATTTTGGGACAATACATTTTTCGGGAAAACAAAAAAAAAGTTATTGAATTCTATCAAGATTCTACGTATAAAAATCTTTAATATATTGTATTTCAATTCAAATTAAATAACAAAAATAAATAATCAACAATTTAAAAAATATAATATTAATAAAAATATATGATGGCTCTTATGGAAATATATTTCCTATAATTTTGCAAGAGATTTCATGGAAATGCAATAATTTTTTACAATATAAATTTTTAAAACGAGCTTAAAAATATTTTTACTTTATTTTTTATATAATTTTCATCAAAAAGCTTAGTGCAACAAAAACATCTTACATAAATCCCACTTCTGTGTGAATGTGGGTGCATAATTCGATAGCTTTTACCCTCTAGTATTTGACCTCAAATCGACGTGGATCACCAAAGGATGGATTTTTTCTGGAATACTAATTAACGGAATTTTTCTAAATGCTCTTTTTTTCAGACATGGCCTCAAATTTAATTTTTTTTTTGTATGTGGGTAGTGGAAAATCTTTTAAAGATGCTGCAGAGATACAGATTCCACTAATATGTATCTCAATATTCAATTTCCTTCAAATAGGGCCATTATCAGGCATACGTATTCAGCTAACTCACCCCACCATTGCTGCAATGTCATTATTTGGGTCGAAATTCACATCGTGGACTGATTATTTTCTCTACTTCCCCCCTTTCTACGCTAAAGCATGGACAGTGGAAGAAGACATGTTCCGGTTCCTCGATAATGAGCCTGTAATTAGGGCATGTCGCATGAGCATCCACCTTAAAGCGATATAAATATAGCATCAAGTACCCATGTTCTGTGATAAGTGGCCACTTCTTAATTGCCTTTTCGGTTCCACGTGGCTATGCCAGATAATGTGTCCATCTTCCTTTAATCGATATATCCCAGTATCGCTTCCATCTGGCCAGTGACTCATTACTTTCCTCCCAACTGACGGTGCGCCGATGACTTTTATATTCCCAAAAGCTCGATTGGCGGCATGCTAGTGATAACACATATAGCGCTTCGACGATAGTGATAACACATATATCACTTGTACGTTTCCATCATTCTGTCCAATTAGGGGCTGCGTAAGTATCATAGATCTTAGATATTGGCCAAAGATCTATCTGGCATCTATCTGAAATCCCAGGTATCGTAGTCATGGTGAGAGTAATGGTCTCTTTACTTTTTTGCTGGTCACTAGTATTGCCTCGATTTTTTGATCAGCAAGTTCCAGGATTATAGAGATAGTCAGTACCGGATAATGTGAACTGCACCATTCTAATCTATGAATTTACCGACAGCAATCGACGCAATGTCATCTTCAAATCCAACCAAAGTTACTCATTTTGGCAACGGGAGTTTGAGCAGCATGTCCAACATAATATTCCGTAACAATGGAACGAGGGCTAAGCTCTGAAGTACTCTCCCACGCACTGATGCTGTATGTTTTCATCCCACTTTCATTACCGTATATCAGCGGTCTATCGGTAATGTAGTCTCCAATTATTCTTGTGATACACTCGGAAACATTCAGACGGCAAAGCGTTTCCAGAATACTGCTCCACCTTGCCGATTTAAATACGTCTTGATATCTAGTGTAAAAATGCCGAAATATTGCTTAGTGCTATTTTTCCTTCATTTTCCAACGTAGTATCGCCATCTCGCTGGAACTCTATATCGATTATAAACTTATTAAGCCAAAAATAAGGACAAATTATACTTGTTTCAATTTCACGTAATAATAATTTTGAAAAAGTTGCTCATGTGTAAGCTTATTTATAATAATTAGTCAATCCATACTGAGTAAAAATTAGTGAAATAATTGTAACAGATGACAGCTCATTTGGCAGCTAACTCATATTGAGTAAAAATAATTAAAATAATTTTGACAGATGACAGCTCATTCGACAGATAATCCATATTAAGTAAAAATGATTAAAAGAATTTTGACAGATGACAGCTCATTTGACAGCTAACTCATATTGAGTAAAAATAATTAAAATCCGAGTACAATAATTTTGACAGCTGACATCTTATTTGACAGCTAACTCATATTGAGTAATAATACTTAAAATACAATAATTTTGACAGATGACAGCTCATTTGACAGATATCCCTACCGGAAGTACCTTAATAGTAACAAATTATTTTAATTACTTTTACATAATCTATATTGAGTAAAACAATTAAAATAATTTTAATAGATAACAGCTCATTTGACAGCTAACTCATATTGAGTAATTATACTTAAAATACAATACAATAATTTTGATAGATGACTGCTCATTTGACAACTTACCCTATCGAAAGTACCTTAATAGTAAGAAACAATGTTAATTATTTTTACTCAATCCAGCTAATTTGACAGCTAACTCATATTGAGTAATAATATTTAAAATACAATAATTTTGACATATGACAGCTAAATTCATAGCTAGACCTATTGTAAGTACGTTAACACTAAAAAAAATTACCGCCATATTTCAAAAACGCAGTATAAACACGTTTACCAAGAAATATACACAATTTTATTGAACCACCACTTTATGCTATAAAACATTCCTAGAATAAAATGTGAATTCCACTTTTAAGTAATTCAATTTTAAGTCCTTTAATCTTGCTCGTATTAAATTTTGATAAGAAAATATTCAATCGGTCTTGATAAATATCAATATTTTATGTCTAGTTTCCTCTATGTATTTAAATATTGATAATATATGATTTTTCCGAAATTTTTTTAATATAAAAATTCATGTTTATTTATTTACACTAATAATAATAATAATAATAACGTTTTTATAGAAACACAAACTGAAAAGTCCAGCAAAAGTTTATATTTGCTTTCTGAAAGACTGAGGATTTCTTTTATAATATACTAAATACATAAGAGAAAATAGAATAAATGGAGTAAAAAAAAAACAACATAAATTTCATAATGCTGAATATGTTTTCTTCACAAATATCATTCAGAAACCTCGAAAAGATCTAATTTGAATCTATTTGCTGATTCTTCAGTTAAGCAGACAGAATCCCCTAAAGTCGATTGTTTTTTTTTTTGTCAATTTTTTTGCAAGCTCGATGGAAAATTTAATAAAATCTTTAATATTTTATCCCAGAGAACTTTTCAAAATGAAAAACAACAACAACAAAAGCTTGTGAATATGTTTCGCTTTCGATAGTAATAAAAATTTGATGTATTGACATATGAAAATCCTTTACAAGATATTCTATGAAATCTAAGAAAAAAAATTCATTACAAATTATTTTCAATTGAAGATTTAGTCCTTTCAGACATGGAAAAAAATTTCAACACGTTCAAGCTTTCAATTTTACAAATCAATTATTCCAACACTCATAAAAGGGAAAAAAAACTCTCAAAGATTTTCTTTTCTGACACTTTTTGAAAATTATTCGAAAATTTATTATTTTTTAATATCGTTTTTATTAAAAATAAAGATTTACTGCTCAATAAATATTCAAATTTAATACTTTTAGTAGATGCTCTTTATTCTAAAGGATATAACCAGAAGTTAAGAGTTTTTTTTCATTTGTATGTGTAAAAAAAAAATACCACCCGAAAATAATTTTATTTTTAATAAGCTTTTTCATTTAGAATCGTTTTTTTTTTTACAAAAATCTTTAAATTTAAAGATTGATGTACTCGTAAATAGAAGAAGAATAATTTGTTCAAAATTGTTGAAAAGAAACCATTCATTTTTTTGTCAAAATAAAGTGCATACAATGCGACTAAAATGATACTCGTAGTACATCTATGGAAGATTCACATTCGTTAAAGCTTCCATTTTATATGGGAAATGTAGAAAAACGATCCTTAATTAAAGATAAAATACTCATACTGGCACAGAAATGTAAATACTGTAGTCCAAAAAAAAACACATGCTATGTTTGTGCTTGAAGATATAGTCGTAAATGTAGATAATTTCAATATCTGAATCTGAAAATGAATTTGTAGCTAAACTTTCGAGAACACTCCGTATAAATTAAATGCTTTGCTGATGGTAGTGTAGACTTTGCTGTTTGTAAATCCTGCATAAACAAGAGAGGCTACCAATGCAAATACATGAAAAACAGATGATAAATACCCTCCAAACAGTCATGGATAAATATTCGCATATTTGCACCCAAACAAGGGATTTAGTGAAGTTTTTCCTTTTTCTGCAAGGACGTTATTACGAATGACTAGCCGGAGGGTAGGGAATCAATGAAAGTTTTCAGAATGCTATCAAATGATGCAGAAAACGACATAAACTGTCTGAATAATATGCACACTCACCGATTTTAAAGGATCTTCTGGTGAGTAAATGGTGGAAACTTGCAGATTAAATATGGACGAGGATCCGATCTAGTGCACTCTGGCTCTGATAATATTGATGCAAAAATAACTATAGTCAGTATTCGTAAAATCCATGCATTCAAAGAAAATATTAGCGATTGTTTAAAAAAGAATAAAATATTCTGGAACTATCTATGATGATGCATTAATTAATGGGGAAAAAATGCCAAATGCATATTTCTACAATAACAAGGACTACGAGTAACAAAATCTACTTCCGTTAGCTATTTTTCAACAAGGAGAAACGAAACGAATTATTCTCCATTAGTTACGATTAATTCTATTAAACTGACAAAAGCGGTTAATCCTGCTTGGAATCAAGACAGATTACCCATTTCAGTGTATTTACTCTTTCAAGAGTCCTTATCCAAATTCGTCTAGTGTCTAATAAAATGTTTATTTTATTGCTAAGTGCTCCGGAAAGGAAATACACTCTCTGTTGTAGAAATACTAACCATTGTGATATTTTTCCTCCAATGGGAAATTATATGATCAAAAAACTGTTTTTTCTTTGATGCTTTTCGGAAGTTCTCACAAAACTTTTGATTTGTCCGACTACTGTGAGAAATTGAAAGGAACTTTTTAGGTCTTGGTTTTGAAATTTTGCTAGTGAAACAAAATCCCTGCCGCTTTAATTTTTATGAAGGACATGTTTTTGTGTTATTTCCACTACTTTTTTCAGGAAAATGGAAGCCGTAAAAACAAATTTGAGATAAATCCTTGAATTCATTGATCTTACTTCTAATTTACATTAAAATAAATTGTAGAAACTCAATGATTGTCAGATTCAAGTATACAATTTCTCAGAGATTGTACTAATTCTTATCAACTATGGTAAAATACGGAACAAAACAAAATATTATTATCTATGCAAATAGAGGATTTGGCTTCTATGAATCGATAGACCTCATTTTGGCAGTTTTCTCAATTTGGGTTCCTGTAAAAATTTCAATAAAAATTTGTAAGTTGAAATTTGCAAGTAAATATTTAATAGTAAAATTTTGTTAGTAAAAATTTACCAGTGAAATTTTTCACTATACATTTGTCGGCAAATATTTTTTCAAAATTTGTTATTAGAATTTCAAATCTTGTTGATTTGGCTAAATCAGTAAAATTTTGTGAGCAATAATTTGTTAGTAAAAATTGGTCAAAACAAATTTGTCAGTAAAAATTTGCTTATAAAAATTTGTCAGTAAGGATTAACAGTGAAAATTTATCATCAAAAATTTGTTAGTTAAAATTTGTTAGTCAAAATTTGTCAGTAAAAGTTTGTCAATGAGTATTTGTCAGCTAAAATTTGCCAACAAAATTTGTCAGTAAAATTTTTTTACTAAATACTTGCTAATAAAAAATTGTTAGTAAAAATTTAGCAGTAAAACTTTGCAGCAAAAATTTGAGAGTAAAAATTTGAAAGTAAAAATTTGTCAATAAAAATTTGTTGATAAGACTTTGTTAGTAAAATTTTGTCAGTAAAATTTTGGTAGCAACAATTTTTCAATAATATTGTCCGTAAACATTTGTCGATAAAACTTTGATAATAAAATTTTGTCAATAATAACTTGTAAGTAAAAATTTGTCAGTAAAATTTTGTGAGAAATAATTTATCAGTACAAATTGGACAGAACAAATCTGTAAGTAAAAATTTGCCAATAAAAATTTGTCAATAAGAATTTGTCGGTGAAAATTTATCAACAAAAATTTGTTAGTTAAAATTTGTCAGTAAAAATTGGTCAGAACAAATTTGTCCGTAAAAATTTGCTTACAAAAATTTATCAGTAAGAATTTGTAAGCAAAAATTTGTTAGGTAAAATTTTTCAGTAAAAATTTGTTAGTTAAAATTTGTCAGTAAAAATTGGTCAGAACAAATTTGTCCGTAAAAATTTGCTTACAAAAATTTATCAGTAAGAATTTGTAAGTAAAAATTTGTTAGTTAAAATTTTTCAGTAAAAATTTGTCAATGAGTATTTGTCAGCAAAAATTTGCCAGTAAAAATTTGTAAGTAAAAATTTTCTAGTAAATATTTGCTAATAAAAATTTGTAAGTAAGAATTTAGCAGCAAAACTTTGCGTTAGAAATGTTTAACAAAAATTTGAGAGTAAAATTTATCGATAAGACGTTGTCAGTAAAATTTTGCCAGCAATAATTTCTTAGTAAATTTGTCGTCAGTAAGAATTTTTCAGTGAAAATATGTCAGCACAAATTTGACAGAAAAATTTTGTCAGTGAGAAATTATCAGCAAAAATTGGTCAGTAAAAATTTGTGAGTAAGAATTTATCAGCTAAAATTGGTCAGTAAAAATTTGTCAGTAAAAATTTGTCAGCAAAAATTTGTCAGTGTGAATTTTTCAATAAAAATTTTACGGTTGAATTTTGTAGGTAAAATTTTGTCAATAAAAATTTGTAAGTAAAAATTTTCTAGTAAATATTTACTAATAAAAATTTGTTAGTAAGAATTTAGCAGCAAAACATTGCGTTAGAAATTGTTAGCAAAAATTTGTGAGTAAAATTTTATCAGTAAAAATTTATCGATAAAACTTTTTTAGTAAAACTTTGCCAGCAATAATTTCTTAGCAAATTTGTCGTCAGTAAGAATTTTTCAGTGAAAATATGTCAGCACGAATTTGACAGAAACATTTTCTCAGTGAGAAATTATCAGCAAAAATTGGTCAGTAAAAATTTGTAAGTAAGAACTTATCAGTAAATATTTTTTAGTTAAAATTGGTCAGCAAAAATTAGTTATCAAAAATTGGTCAGCAAAACTTTATCAGTAAAAAGTTTTTCGTAAAAATTTGAAAGTAAAATTTTATCAATAAAAATGTTTCACGAAAAATTTATTGGCCAAATTTTGTCAACTAAAATTATTCAGGTAAAATTGGTCAGCCGAAATTTTTCACCAAAAATTTATCAGTTAAAGTTTGTCTAAATATATTTGTCAAAACAAATTTATTAGTAAAATTTTGTCAGTAATAAATTATCAGCAAAAATAAATCAGTAAAAGTTTGTGAGTAAGATTTACAAGCTAAAATTGGTCAGTTAAAATTTCTCAGTGAAAATTTGTCAGCAAAAAATTGTCAGTGTAAATTTTTCTATAAAAATTTTACCGTTGAAATTTGGAAGTAAAATTTTGTCAATAAAAATTTGTCTGTAAAAATTTGTCTGTAAAAATTTGTTAATAAATATTTGCCAAGAAAAATTTGTTAGTAAGAATTTATCAGGAAAACTTTGGCAGGAGAAATTTTTAGCAAAAATTTATCAGTAAAAATTTGGCGATAAGACTTTGTCAGTAAAATCTTATCAGAAATAATTTGTCAGTAAAAATTGTTCAGTAAAAATTTATTAGTAAAAATTTGTTTATAATAATTTGTCTGAACAATTTGCCAGTAATAAATTGTCAGTAGAAACTTGAGAGTCAAAATTTTTAATAAGATTTTCACTTTAAAGGATATGAAATCCGTTATAATAAACATTAAGAATTTGTCCAGTTTAATTTTTGAAATGTTTGGAAAATTATCTTAACAATTCCGTTTTTATACTATTTAAGACACTCTCGAATAATATTATTGCGTACCTTTTTATATACTTCTATGTCAATTATGAATAAAATTTTTATAATATATGAATATAATTTGAAAAGATATTACGTGTTCAGATATGTATTTATTCTGGCTGGAAAGATTTTAGTCGCACGATCATGTAAGTCATAACAATGTAACATTATCGGAGATAAATTATAAATTCATCTTTAAAAAAAAAACCATTGCTTCTATATACTCGTATATGGATGGATGAACAGAAAAACATCATTAGATATGCCATATTTTGACTAACAATAACAGCTGACGTTCTATTATTCTCCGCCGGAGATGGGCTAATAGCATGGATTTTTCTCTTCCGCAGATTTCCTGGAAAATATTCCCATAAATGTGTATATGAAGAAATCAAAAGCATATTAGAGGTTTTCATCATTCATATCCACGGAATATAGTAAAATGTTTCGTGTTCTTATCGAAAACTTTTGAATTTCCCTACGGAATCCATCATGTTTACTCGTCATGTGAATTTCTTCTAAAGACCTGATATCAGAATTCAAATGTTATTATTTATTCAGGCGCATAATACTATTATTATTACCACAGAGTATGCAACTATTTGAAATACAAAAAATGACTTTAAATAATAAATAAGACAAGAAGATACAATAATTTTTTATAAAATGCGAAAATAATCGACTGAAATTTTTCAATTCTATTCAGGATTGTGACTTTGATTTATTGTACTTTTACGTTTTGATAAATAATATTAATTTTACAATTTCTTTATTTTACCTTCCATGAGTAGTTAGATTATTTTTCGGATAGCGGACCAATAATTGCTCTTTTGAATATATATCAAAACTGATATAAAATACCAAGAAAATATCTGAGGAACTAATATTATTTACAATATTTTAAATTAAAACGGTTTTAATTTTTTGTTCGTTAGCCTTACACCGTTTTCGTACAAATAACGTTCAAAATTTTATTTTTCTGATGGTGTAGTAAATACTTCCAACCTGTGGGTTGTGTCTCGGCTGTATGATTAAAATTGAATCCTGATTCAATTTGAACATTTATTATGAGAAAACGGTTTCGTTTAAAATATATTTTATTAAAATATTTTTTATATAAATAAAATTTATCAAAAAATATATTTATAATGAGCTGATTTTTAGTGAAATTTGTAATAATTTAAGAAAGACCTGGAAAATCATGCCGAAATCCATAATTTTAATAGTTTTTATGGTAAAGGAAGGATTTTAATTATAAACGCACGATAAATCAGAATTTCTTTATTCCAGAATATATCCTTTTATTTTGATTATATAACAAAATAGCTCAACATTGACGCAATACGAAGAATGTTTTTATTTGCATTTTTTTTACGTGCATAAATAAGACGACTTTCTTTTTTAACAAAATATTTTAAACGGTCCAGATTTTTTTTTATCTAAAACGGTTTATTACAAAAGTATGCAAAGTAAACCGTTTCTTATGCATTATTTATGCATTCGTATTTCGGTCAGTTATCACATACACTTTTGGTTTAAAAACTTTTCCATATAATGTAATTTTTTTAAATTTATTTAGAAAAAAATATAAAATACACAAAACCAGTTGAAAAAATTACATTTACAAAAATATACTTTTAATTGTAAAAATTCATATTTAAAGTGGAATTTTTATGTTTTTTGTTGTTGTTGTTGTTGTTGTTGTTGTTATAAAATCAAAGCCCTAAATTACTCGTTTAGTATATAAATCCATAATTTATAGCATTAATAATGAAGGTAGTTGGATGCACATACATGCGACGTGTAACATACCATTTCCCATTAGTACTTGCTTATTTAGATTAGTTTTTATTTTTCATTTAGTCCTTCTACTACACATATATGATATTCATAGTTTACATTAAAAACTAATTTATACGTTCGCTTTGCATACATACATACTTTAACGCGTACACGTTAACATTCATAGAAGAGTAAGTAGCCACCCATAGTTTGGGGCAAAGCTTAGCTAGAAACTGAAAGGAAACTTTTCTGCTCTACCCAAAAGGTGGCATTATGATTATTTGCCATATTATGTTCGTGGTGTCAAGGGCATTAGAGGTATTATATTTAGTCATGAGTTTCTATGTGATAATGAATTCTAGTAAAACGTTGATTATGGAAGCTTCTATGAGTGGCATATCCATCTGGAATATGAGCAACAACGCAAAGTAAATCCATCTTAGCGACAATAGAATATCAACAAGGATAACACTTCATATAAAGTGTTTGAATAGCTGGTGATTAGCTGAAATCATAAGATGAGTAAATTAATCATCGATTAAGGATGTGACGATAAGGAAATCCTCTGTGAATATAATTACTTGCATTCATGAACAGTTGAAAATTATCTGATCATCGATTTAGTTTGAACTAATAGTAGTATTTTAGGTTGAAAATTTTTCTGCAAAACAACAGAAATTGTTGCTTTACTAATGAACACTTTCACCAGTAATTATTCTCAATAGAAAATCATAAATTACATTTATGCCAATGTAAATGGTTTCTATTATTTCGTGAAAATAATCCAAATTTATTTACACATGTACATAAATGCGAATATAAAAGAAAAATCAAAACCCAAGTTAATAAAATATGAACGAGTATATGGTAAGGGTGTGGATGTTGCACGTATTTTTGGGGATCCTTTTTGCACTGTTTAACTATTTTTTTTGTTTATATTCAATTGAAAACATGGCAATTTGAAATTTGGTCGCAAAACTTTTGTTTGTTAAATGAAATAAAATTTGCATAAATTTCGGATTTCTATGATTCATGATGTTATGTTTTGGTTGGGGGGAAGGGGGGGGTTGGCTTTGTTAAATATAAAAAAATTCAATTTCTAACAGAAATGCTACGAATCCTTTTTGAAAGAAAAATAAAAAAAAATATGAGTTTATTTATTTTTCATCGTTTATCAACGGTTACATTACTTTTCCTTGTAAAGAAAACGTAACATTTAAATTTTAACATTGATGGAATCGTTTTCGTATATTGTATAAATAATTAAATGATAAACATTTTTACCATTTTTAAATAATATTGGAAAGAATTTTTGAGTGAAAAGGTAGCTTTTATATATTGTGTAGATGTTGGGGGAATATTCACAACAACAAGAATGAGAAGATATAGTTGTTTAGCTTTTGTTTTCGTAAATTATCTACTTTAAATGCATTGAAAAAAAATCATCGAAAAAGATTGGAAACTTTCTCCTTGTTCAATTTCTAGTCTAAAAAATAGCTATGAGGGAAAAAAATCTATATTATAAAATCCACGTGGATAGATGAACGAGTTTAATGGTGAAAAATGAAAAACAGTGAAAAAAACTACGACGAGACAGCATTATTGAACAAACAGTGTTAAACTGTAGAATAATTCTTTTAAACAATTTTCCCTTTTTTTCCGAGATAATTGAAGAAAAGTTTTATCATTCGTTAGTATTGTTATCATGAAGGTTAGAAAGAAAATCATCTTTAAATAATAGAAATAGCATACTTGCTTGTGTTGATTGTTTTGTGCTATTATCTATCGATGAGTTAACAAAAGCATTCTATTGTATATAAACAAACTGTTGTCGTCTATTTGTCTAGAAAATTTATTTATTGGAAAATATCAAAAGAAGAAATCATTTAATCGTTAAAGGTGAATAGAAATTTTCATTGTGAAAAAGCGGTCGTTTTTATAAACAAATTAAGCTTTTCACTTTTTCTAATAATTAAACTCGCTGCAAGTTAGTCTATCAACCTAGGATTAGCTTGAATTTATTTAACTTATCATTAATTATATAGTTTTCTCGGTAAAGAAATATTTAACACAAAATTTTAATGCCATCTAGTGATTTTTAAATGAAATTCAATTTGAAACTAGCGCCATCTGAAAAGATTTACTGAATTTAATTGACGGATGCACTTCTTTGGTAGACCACTTTCAATAGTTTTTAAAAAAAAATTATATAGGAGAATATGTGTAGGGTAAAGAAATGCGTTGTGTTTTAAGAAAACTTTTTCTGCCTTTATCTTGAACAATTGATAGATTATAACATCCCAAAAATAATAATACAATTTGATATGAGTTATTTTTCTGCCTTTATCTTGAACAATTGATAGCTTATAACATCCCAAAAATAATATTCAATAAAAAAATTTATCCTATCCCATCAACCTAAGATTAGCTTGAATTTATTAAGCAGTAATTTATGATGCAGTTTTCTGGGTAAAGAAAATTTAACACAGTAAAACCGGATTAACTCTTAATGCCCCCTCGTGATATTTTAATGAAACTCAATCTAAAACTAGCGCCATCTTCAAATAGAGTAAAAAGATCTAAGTTACCAGGTTTAATTGACGGATGCACTTCTTTGGAGGTTATTGTTCCTTAATTGAGAGATGCACTTCTTTGATGTTAGGTTTTCTCTTATCAGTGACTGTTTTCAAATTTTTTTAAAAAAATTGTATATTTAATAGTGGGGGTGGGGGAGGGTAGGTAAATTGATATTATTTATCGAAAAACTTTTTTTCCTTATTCCGTTATGAATCGAAAGTTTAAATTAATAATCAATAAAACGAATATTTATTATATTAATATTAATACTTTTATTTTGGATTAATTGTTTTCTAAATGTGTTAATTTTTTAAAAAAAGCCACAATTATATTTTTAGAAAATGTCCTATCCATTTTTTATATTTTATTTCATTTCTATCATGTGCTGTGTTTAATTTAATTTATTTAATTATTTATTTTATTTATTTATTATTAACACCTTAAATAAATCTCTATAATTTGTTGTGTTTTTTTATTTGTTTCAGTACGTTGAGATGTTATAATTGAAAGGAGAGAAATTATTTATTACTGAAAAATTCGTAGAAATCAAACAACAAACTTTCAACTTGTTTGTAAATTTGTATTCTCAGTAATATGCATAATTTAACATATTTTTAAAGCCTATGGGCAGACTAAGGTTAATTTTTAAGCAACTTGAGATAATTTTCCGGAATTCTGGAAATAATTTAAAAACTTTTTTTTACCTTACATTAAAGAAATGATTTTTAAAGAGTCATAATTTACTATTAATAAATAGTAAATTATTTCGAATTTATTATTATTGCTTATTTTTAGATAACAGAAAATCTTGTTTATAATAACTTTTAGAGGTTTATTACATTATTGATTATATTGGCTCCTCTTTTGAGAAGGAAGAGTATTGCCCAGGAATATTCTCAGATATTTGCCAAGCTTTTGTTCATATGAGGTATTCTAAGATTTTCATTTTCTTTGCACATCTTATTAGAAATTTATAATGATCGTAACGTTATTTTCAAGTAGGAATTTATACAAAAATGCCAGAAATAAATACTATTTCAACTGGAGTTTTACAACTAAATATCTTTGGTCCCATTTTTATAATATTTTACCCATAATATCTCATCTGATTCTAACAGTATTATTGACTATTTTTGAAGGTGTTGCGGCTGTTTTCTCAAATTTTTAACCACAATTGCCAAGCCTGCATTTCAAGATGGAAAATAAAAACAAATGAGCAGAAAAGTGCTCACACGACTTTCACTCTTTGCCGAAAGCCATCTATCCCTTTGTACTATCTTTTAATGGAAACATGATTCCCTAATATGATAGAGACTCTCTTTCTTACTTAGGACTTAGAGAGTAAGTAACTCTTACTTAGGACTTTACCAATATAATCCGATAAAAATCGAAAACTCATAACTTGACTTAAGAGGCATAAAACTTACAGACGTTACCATCAACTATTAAAAGCGTTGCACAGCCATTCGAATAAATAATAAAAAGTTAATATGAAACCAATTTGGACTTATAAAATTAAACTTTGAGTCCTTAAAATACTTAATCGTCTGTAAAAATTTTACTGACCCTTTTATGTTCGTAATAAGAAAAATTCACTCAATTATTATTTTGCAATTATAATAATCCACTTGTCAAAAACACTCATCAGAGACTATTGATCTTTTTTTACACCAATGGGTGTTTAGCGCTACTTTATTATTTCGCGATATTGTAAATTAATTTTTAATGCAAATCTTCTTCTTATAGTTTTAGATATAAAAAAAAATTTAATTCTTATTGCATTTAAAAATCAAACAAATTTATTTAAAACAGTTTTGGAAAAACATATTCCAACTATTTGAATTAATGTTCTTAATGCTTATCAAATTCCTCACTAATCAAAATTAAATTTTAATCGAATACATTAAAATAACCTTAAAAAAAATAAGAATGAAACGTAAAAAAATTATTATGGAAAAAACTATTTCAAACTTTATTTTTAATACAAAAAAAATCGTTCTTAACAAAATCTCTTAATGTCTTTTATCTTTTAATTATAATAAAATCTACGTTTTTCCGTTTAGTCATATTAAATTGTTCACCCTGAAAAAAATTTCCAAAGCAATTTTCTGTAAAAATTTTTTTATTGTATTGTATATTTATGACCATCACAGTCGAACTCATCAAATAGTGGAGTTAGATAAGCTCTCTTTAATGGTCGTAGTCAGTGTTCTATTTTAGTGAAAGTTTTTTTTTCTTAGTTTGGTGTGTCCTTGTGTCCTTGTATTTCATTTCTTTTTTTAGAAACAATGCATATCAACGCAGGCTGACAAGTTCCTGTAAATGTCAAGTTAACGATTATGATTGATTATAACTACACGAACACAAGGACTCCCAACACTCGGTGATGCCAACAATACTCAGTCGTCTCAAGTGTGCTAGCGAAAAAATGGAGACATTTTCCAACTTTTCTTTCGCCTACTCCTCCCCAGTCTGAACATGAAAAAATATACACAATTTAGGACAAAGTAAAGCTCAAACTCAGAAAATTTTAATTACGACTACATCACAATTTATAACATTTAATGTCGACGAAATTTTTCTAAATAATTTGATGTCTTCGTAAGAATCTCTTCACCTACTCTCGAAGGGTTTATTAGCATATAAAATTTTTACATAATATGTTTTATCATCTCCAGCATAATTATATGATAAATTTAGATTTACATCAATTGCAAATTATATTTTTTTGTTTAAACCGCGTTAGTACTTTATTAAAAAAAAAGGAATTTATGTACAGTCACATAAAATAATATTGTACAAAGGATATTTTCGAGTAATTAATTTCCAAATTTTTTCACGTGTGTAATTTACAAAAATAAAATATGTTTACTAAGTTTTACACATTTATCATAGATTAAAAAAATTAAAGTAAATGTTTATGAAGAGTGAAGAGTTTTGGAGTCAATTTCTATGTGAGATAGCAAAATTCCTGCTTTAATGGGGGAGAAACACCAATCATAAAAATCTCATAAAGCCAATTTAATAAAAAGTTAGTCCTTTATTTACTTTGCACAAGTTATTTTGGACAAAATAAAAAATGTCTAGATAAATATTGCTGTAATTTTAAATTATTTGAAAATTTTGTAAAATCGACTTTTGGATGGAATTTTCTAATGAACATTTTTCTATCAAAGCGATTTTGTAAAATTATCTAAAGTAAGAGAATTTGATATAAAATTTGTTGACGGTATATTTTTTATTAATACAATTTGATATGAGTTCTTCTAGGTGCGCTTTCTAATTGATTATTCTCTTCATTTGGTAAATTTCATCAGAAGTACTTATTTAGAAGTAAATATTCATAATTCAAGTTTTTGAAATAAAAATAAATCAATTTTATTAAGATATTTTTTTCACATAAATAAGTTATGTTAAATTTATTTAATAAATTTTTATTTTTAAAACTTTATTTTCCCTAACAAAAATTTAAAACTTTCAATGTAACAAATTTAAAATGTTAAGCTTTCATAATAATTTTGATTGTGATTTAATCTAAATTGTCATAAAATTATTGTATGTATGTATTTTTATAAGAAAATTCAAAATGTCTTTCAATGTCAATTAATTTGTAATGGTTTTTTAAGCAGCTTCTTTTTTGATTAAGATTTTCTTTTAAAAAAATGCAAAGAAGAACCCTTTAAGCTGTAAAAGTAAAAAGGAAAAATTAATTGTAAAAACGAGGTTATTTTTATGAATATGTCAAATAGATAATAAAAGTTCTTGAAGTACTTCAAATAATTAAATTGACAGTAAATTTTTCTATTCACCAAGGATTATCTTGTATTATTTAACCATTATTGATCCTTGCATTTTTTTTGGTAATTCCTTTTTCAATTCAAAAAGAGAAAAGTTAAATACTAGAAAAGTTGTAAGATATGATAAGATTGAATGCTATCTAGTTTTATTTGAATGGAACTCGCATTGAGACTAGTGCCATCTAGTAACAAAGTTGGAGTTATTGAGTGAAATTGAATAATGAGCTTCTGATTGGTAAAATTAAAGTTTTTAAAATTTTGTTGTCATTTACTGAGATGTTTTCGAGACCTTTTAATACTATTTTTATACATATATTCTACGAAGCACATCAGTTATCTTGAAAAAATGAAAATTACTATTATTTATTTATACTACAAATATTTGTGAGTTTAGTCCTTGTCAAGAAAAGTCCCCCAGAGATCGAAATTGAATCCTGCTCTAACTCCTCCGCTTTTGAAATGGTCTATCATGTACACGTGTATCAACTGAGTTCCAGGAAAATATTCATTCGCATAATGTTACCTAGCTATCTCAGCCTTGGTATTTTTATCTTTGGGATAACATCAACTCTTTGCTATATTTTATTATTCAGTTTATATTTTCACAGAAATCTTGTGAACGACTTTTCTTCGAAAGCGACCAACAACAACTTCATCACTGAGTGTCATCGGCTATATTTCGGAACCACATTTTAGAGTCATACGTTATAAGTGATAATAAATCTACAAAACTATAGAATTAATTTGGACCAAAATAATTTGATCAACCTAAATAAGGTTGTATTAGCAACCATTATCCTTTATTTTATCTCTATACTTGATAGTCCATTAAACACCTTAAATTAAGAAATTTATTGGCGACTTTAACGCTATATTAATCTATTATTTGAGCTAGTGTAGACGTGGCTTATATCTTGAGCAAATTATATTAATGAATTTTATTTAACGTGGAATACTCATTGTTACACATTATACCACGAGCCGCATACGACCACAGGGATTAAGATATGCCCAATCAACCCGCAAAACAGACCTTTTAAGTAATGAATTTCGCCAGCTTAGCTGACTAGATCCAGGTAGTTATATGCATCACAATCCACCAGCCAGCTCGCTCAAATCAAACGCATTCTTCTTTGATTTCTTGCTTGGGCCACTTCTCTCAGGTTCACTCCTTTCTTCTTTTCTCCACTGCTTCTTTATCTTCTTCATTTTCTTCACCTTCTTCATCTTCTTGCTCTTCTTCATCTTATTCATCTTCTTGATCTTCTTCATTATCTTTATCTTCCTCATCTTCTTTATGTTGTTCATCGTCTTTATTTATTTCATGATCTTCATCTGTTTTCTTCTTCATATTTGTCATCTTCTTAATCTTCTTCATCTTCTTCATCTTCTTCATCTGCTTTATTATCTTTATCTTTTTTATCTTCTTCATCTTCTTTGTCTTATTCATCTTTTTCATATTTTTCACCTTCTCATCTTCTTCATCTTCTTCATTTGCTTCATCTTCTTCATCTTCCTCATATTCTTTAGCTAAAACTCAATTTACATTAGCATAAGCTATGCAAAGCTTCAACGCCATAATTTTGCCTTTTTCTTCATCTTCTTCATCTTCCTCATCTTCTTAATATTCTTCAGGCATAACTCTACTTACATTAGCATAAGCCATGCAAAGCTTCAATGCCATAATTTCCTCTTATTCGTCTTCTTGCTCTTCTTCTTCTTAACCATCTTTTGTGCCCCATGCATGAAGCAGGCAAACATTCAATCTTCCGTTAACTCCTGTGGTAAGCAGTCTCAACCGGCAGACTGCTCCCTCACTACCCTACGCATTTTCTTTAATAAGAAAATAATGCTCTCTATTCAGACTCCAAATTGTGCCACTATTCAGATTACAAGACAATGCATCAACTTGACGAACCGCCATTAATCTTACGAAAAGTTGGGAAGATCCTGTCATCAACCTTTATGGCGCATTCGACATTGTTTCTTTGTCGGGATACCTTAGTTCTGCCATTATATTAAAGAGTTTGGCTTTATTTAATGGTGACTAAGACTTTTGTCAGAGGAGTTGTGGTTTCCTATGATCAAATGGATATAATCTTTACATACTGTGCTCTTTTCCTGGCTAGTGGTTAGGGGCTTCTATAATCACAGTTCAATATTTCAATAGACATCATTTAAGCCCTCTGGTTTGCAACATTCTTTAAACTGTAAATATTATGGCTTTCAATGCATTTATAGAAGTTTAATATCAACAGTAGGTGATATGATATAAAATATATCCCTTTTTTTATAGTTATTTCCAGTAACATTTACACTGAAATATAAAGCACAGCACCACGTTCCGGCTATGTCACTAGCAGACATTCCGAGTATTGCAAAATTAGGATATTTTAAATTTTTTCTGTTTGCTGGACAATAACTTTTTTTAAATAATTATTTTTTTTCTATTTAATTTCAAATTTCCGAACTCTTACCATTTTCTAAAAGAATGTAAATTTTCTAATATTTTCTTTACAAACTAAATAAAGGCTGTATAAAAGGAACACTCTTTGTTAAAAAATATTTCAATGGCTAAGTAAAATCATACTTAAAATAGAATTTATATTTTTCTAGAAAATACTTAAAAAAAACTCTAAACGTTGAGTTTTTTTATTATTCGCTAGAAAAGTATACATTTTTATTTAGAGAAAATTGTAAACCATTCTCAGAAACAGAAGATGAAAAAATTTTTTCACAAATCATATTCATAGAAATAGGTCAGCTTTTGATGTTTTCCTGTTGTTCATTAATTCGATTTAATTCTATTGTCCAATGTGAAAAAATTCTTTTTACATTATTCCGGAAATCATCCTTTGATATGTGCATAGAAAAGTAGAACGTAAAAGAATTCAGTTCAATCAGCTTTCGAAACTACCAGCCAAATCGGCATATACGCTCCTGTTCAGAATCTCTCATACCAAAAGGATCTCCATTATATTCTATGGATGTTATGAAATCCTGTCACATCATCGATCAATGTTCCAACACTATAACCCATTCATAGTTATTCGATAAAGAAATAATAGATAAACGATAGAAGGCACTATTCAACAGAAGACAATAACTGCCATCCATCATTGACCAACACTTTCCATTAAACTGCCTGTTCAAGTGCTCCCCGAATGTATTGAACAAATTCCTAATACTGAGGCAAATATCAAAAATTCTGTATAATTAAGTGTTCTACATAAAATAATATTAGCTATTCACTTTGATTATTTTTCTTTTACATCCTTTTTTCTCTCCATTTGTAGTACAATATTAAATGGTGATATGCAGAAAAGTTGATTTTCCTTTCATATTAAATATGATTTAACAACTCATGCCTGTCAGTTAATATAGGAATTTTTGTTTGCTCCCAAAATACTATGGATAAATGCAGAACTATTCAAATAAATTAAAATTTGGATTAAGTGAATAAACTTTAAATAATGCTTAATCAAAACGTTAAAAGTTTAACAAAATCTAAATAAGTTCACCGATGTAATATTGCATGAAGGTTAACACAATTTATTTTCCTCCTTAGAGCAAACTTTTACTTATTTTGCTCAGTGGAATAATTAAATTACAATTTATAATTATCTGTAAAATATCATTAATGTATACCAAATTATCTGGTCTGGATTTCTATTAATATAATCGTACCTTTGCGTGCAAACGTAATCACTCGAAATAATCGTAAATTTCCTTAAATGTAGAAAGGAAATGAATACAGTAAAGTTTTCTTACGCCCTTTTTTTATCATACTTAAAATAATTGCAAATTAAAGTGAATTTTGTCGTTGCAAGCTCATTTCTGAAGTAGTTAAAAGTGTGTGCGATAAAAATCTGTTCTGACGTTTATTTAATTAAGAAACCGTTTTTGTCGGGCATATAAAATTGTACTCATTATTATGGAAAAATTCCCAAAAGGATTAAAGAGTTCAGAAATTTTTATGAAGTATTAATACTTGAGATTCATGCATAATAAATGTCTACATATTTCTCATAGTTAATGCGAATATAAAGAATTTATCCGCACATATGCGTACAAGGTATCTTCATGACAAGATAGAATAATTACCATAGTAAATTATGAAAAAATAGGTATCATAGTAACTTCAAAAAAAAATTTATTTCTTTATTTAATTATTTATTTATTATAGACAATCTATACAACTATGTGAAATTTCAGTTTTTTGAAAATATTTTCAATTTGAGCTTGTTTTTAATTCTATTGAATCCTTGTAATAATCTGATATAAAATATTCGAAGCTATAATTAAAAATTTTGGGTTTTATTTATGTTTCTCTATGATATAAGTAAGCTAGGAAATCTTAGAGAGTATAATTCAATTTAATTAGTAATATATTAAAGATAATATATACAATAAAATATTTAGAACAAAGCTTTTCTTTCACACAAACAAAACAAAAAGTTACAATAAATTATATATAAAATTGCCTGGATATTATGGTAATACGAAGTCAGTTCAAAAAGTATAGCGATTTTTTAATTTCCGCGGGTTACGTATATTCGATTTTCGATTTTTTGTGGCGTTATGTTGGTACTCATGTCTTTCACTTATGCCGACAAGTTCAGCCATTCTTAATGTTCAGTTAATTTTTGACAGCTGCTTTGCTTGCTCGTGTTTTGGCTCGTCTTCGATTTTTACCCATTTGCAACCAAAAACAGCATCGCATTAACATTGCTAAGGAGCTGTTGGACTCTGTCCGCGATGACCCAAATTTGCTCCAGGGGGTCATAACTGGTGACGAATCATGAGTTTATGGTTATGACATGGAAACCAAAGCTCAATCATCCCAATGGCAGCTGCCGCACGAGCCAACACAGAAAAAAGCGCACCAAGTTCGGTCGAATGTGAAGGTTTTGCTTACAGTTTTCTTCGATTGCAGGGGTATGGTGCATCATGAATTCTCTCCACAAGGTAGAACAATCAATAAGAAATATTACCTGCAAGTTATGCGCAAAGAAATCCGCCAGAAACGTCCGGATTTGTAGAAGAACAAAAATTGGCTTTTGCACCATGATAACGCCCCTACTCATGCATCGTTGCTTGTGCGCGAATTTTTGCCCAATAATGCCACAGTCACAGTATTCCCCAAATATGGCTCCCTATGACTTTTTCTTGTTCCCGAAACAGATCCTTTGATCCATTTTTTGGAATGTGCAAACATCGAAGACGAGCCAAAACACGTGCAAGCAAAGCAGCTGTCAAAAATTAACTGAACATTCAAAATGGCCGAACTTGTCGGCATAAGTGAGAGATATGAGTACCAACCTAACGCCACAAAAAATCGAAAATCGAATATACGTAACCCACGGAAATTTAAAATTTGCGATACTTTTTGAACAGACCTCGTATTTTGTATGCAGAACATCTCTTTTTCTCTATTTTTCCTTTAAAATTCCTTCTGGAAGATGGATACCTTTTTGCCAATATACTAATTACATTTTTTATCTTCACGTAGCAGATGATCGATACACTGCAGCGCAGAGGATCGGTCCGCTGCAGCTATTCTACAGGTTAGATTAAACCGTGCATCAAATAGACGATTTTCTTTTGCCAATGATTCGCTGTCAAATTGTCCAACTCCAACGAAATGGTCTCTGGCATATTGTACTGATCGTGTGAGTCGAAAAAAAAGGGAAAATTTGACAAACCTATGCATAATTTCATCGTGCTTGCTCGTAACATAGTTAATAAAGAAAATATTAAAGCCAAAATTACATAATTTGGCTTTAATATTTCCCTTATTAACTATGCGCCTTCAAATTTTATTTAATTTACTACGTTAATATTTATTGTTTAAAATATAAAGTTATTTTCGCATATACAAAGTGAAGATTAATTGATGAAAATTTAAAAAAAGGATGCAATATGTAGTCTAGTGTTTAGTGAATAAAATCGTTCGTTTAAAAATTTATAAATATGTTCAATAAAATGACAGTACCAGAGGAACATGAAATAGTAATGTTGAAATTAATCATTGAAATGTAAAAATAGCAAATAAAATGTTTACTATAATTATATTAGACGTTTTGAAATAAAAAGTGCACAAACCATCACGTGACCAAAAATATATTTCCTTTTTGCTCGCCTTAACTGAGCGAGCAACACAATTGATTATTCTTGCAGATGTTCATTAAAGCAATTACGCTATGATTAGACCGATCGTAAATATACACGAACTTTGTTTATGGCAAACCTTGCACAATCCCATTCACACGCAAAGTCCGTGAATGCTCGCGCTTACATTACACTGTCAGACATGCAAACAAAAAGAAATTTTGACATTTAGATCATCTTTTACACGCATGGTGTAAGCTTAGGTTACTACTTATTTTCGTGTGGTTTGGTTCGGTGCCTTGGTTTTTCCGACTAAACAGTTCGGGTATTTTTTTGCATCAGTTTATAGCCACCTAAGATAGATTACCATAAGAGAGACTTGGTTCTTATGACTAAAGTGTGAAGCTAGGTAAAACTAACTGAGCTACGGTCACAGCTATTTAATATATCCTATGATGTTCGGTAAAAAAAAAATCATTCCTTTTATTAAATACGTGATTCTCGGAAAGTTAAGGATTAGTATGATAAATAAGAAGATGGCATTGATACAATCGTGGAATCGGAACAAGATATTCAAGAGGCCTTTTCCAAAACTGAACCAGTCGGTGAAGAGAAATTTTGGGCTATATGTGAACTATGTCGGCCTCAAATATGAAATCCAACACTAGTCATATGCAACTACGACACAATAAACTCGAAAAAGGTTGCAGAAATCCTCCATGTTATTATTGGCCTCCATGTTATTATTGGCCATTTATTCGAAACTTATCATCGAGAAGTTGCAACTATTGTAAGAGGGCGCATTCACGCACTTTGCGAATGAATGGGATTGTGCCGGTTCGGCGTATTTTAGGAGGGAGGGGGATAACCAAAATTTCATAAATATACATTCTCACTGGGCTTTGCTAGTTCAATGAAGAATACTTGGGGTCTCTCCACAATGAAGGACTACTTCGATACCTATTTAATAATGATCCTTCATGCATTCATCTGATCGTAAGGTCGTTAATAAAATTAAGCTCATATGCTGTAGTATGTCAAACATAGTTTTAGTTTCTTGTTGAACTTAACAGAACGCCACCAGATTGGCAAATAGAATATGTGTGGTTTACAAAAAAAGTTTACAGCTGAAAGCAATTTTCCCTATCCAAATTCTGAGTAGTTCTTATGCTCCGAATATAGATAAAGATGTTGAGTTGACTGCATTGTTGTATCACTATTAGTCCAGTCTGTATTTCTTCGTATGGCTAAGGATATTGTTACCCATTTTTTTAGGAAGCAAGACTAATTAGAAATAGATGTGAGACCCGGACCCCAGAGAGTTCAACACGTTCATTTACCTTAATTAGGGCATGCTCTGCACCCAACGCACCTTAACACTTCCTCAGTACAGGATCACTCAATAGCCGCGAATAGGTTTGAAGGTGACTCGGCTTAAAAAAATGTTCCTCGTAAAACTTTCAGCTGAAAATTGCAGATTTTTCCGAAATTTTTTCTGAGTCGCAATTTCAGTAGAAATGTTCGGTAAAAATTTTCGGCAAAGATTTTCGGTAAAAATTTTCGGTAAACATTTTCGGTATCAATTTTCGGTAAAAATGTTCGGTAAAGATTTTCGATAAAAATTTTCAGTAAAAATTTTCGGTAAAAATTTTCGGTTAAAATTTTCGGTAAAGATTTTCGAAATAAAATTTTCGGTAAAAATTTTCGGTTAAAATTTTCGGTAAAGATTTTCGATAAAAATTTTCGGTAACAATTTCCGGTAAAAATTTTCGATAAAAATGTTCGGTAAAAATGTTCGGTAAAAATTTTCCATAAAAATTTTCGGTCGAAATTCACTTTCAAAATTTTCTGTCAAAACTTACTGTCAATGTTATCTGCCAACATTTCTGTCAACATTGTTGTCAAAGCTTGCTGTCAAAACATGCTGTCAAAACTTGCTGTCAAAATTTTCTGCCAAAATTCTGTAAGCTTTTGCTGCTGCTTTACTGGTGCTGTAATAAACTCACACCAATACAGCAACACTCTGACACAGGCTGACTGAAAAAAAGTGAGGCTGAACACACCTAGCACTATCATGGACGTTCACCACGTGCTCCACTAGCTTAGTTTAATACAACATTTAACTGCTGCCTCCAGCCGCCCTAACACTGTTAATGGTATTCTGTCGCCTATATTGAAGGTAGAGAGAGCGGTTCAATCTATTCGTATATGAGCCTTTTGACCTTTCTTAATTATTAAATTTCTTCTTAAACGGTTTATACTAAACCAATTACGAGTAAAAACAATTTTATACCTCATATTTACATTTAGTACTTAACCAAAATTAACCACTATATTACAGTATTTAAAATAATTCGTAGAAACAAATAATGCATTCAAAGAATACAAACAAAAACAACATCAGCTTCAACCTAACAAATTTACTGAATTACTCCCACAAGTACGATATATGCACGGCCACTTAAAATGAGATTACATTTAAAAATTTAAAAGAACTTACAATAATGACTTGCCTAATATAATTTTATGGTAATGTTCGGTATAAAGAGAAAATAATTTTTAAAATAATATGAACAGTCCATTGGCTCAATTAATAATTTATTCATTTTGATGATGGAATTTTCTTAAAAACAGAGAGTCTCAAATATTCTAAAAGTAATTAATATATTCAGGCCTTGTTCTAAAGCTATGTATATTCAAGAGGATATAATCCAAAAAAATAGAAATTACGAAGAAGAAAAGAAAACCAACCACTTATAGAGTAGTGTATCTAAGGAACTTTTTATCTTAACATCAAATTCGAATACATATTTATGTTCAATTTTATGCGAAAAAGGCAAATAGAATAAAATGAAAAAAATTCGTTTCATTTTATAAAAGGTACATTTTCATTTAATTAGAAAGAACTTTTGAATTGAGCTTTATTGGATGGTAATAAAATTACCTCAGTTCCATGATAATTCCATTATTTAATATACTCTGGACTAGGCAGTTGTGAAAAAAATACTGAACAAAAGAGAAGAAACCTTAATGGAAATACTATAAAATATATGGACAATTACTTAGATTCATGTAAAATTTGAGAAAAAAACCAGGCAATCTTTAGCAATTGAATTTTATTTTTCTTTAATTTAGATCAGTTTTCCACAAAATTCTTGTATACGTGTACATACAATACTATTGTATATGCGTATCTAATGAATGTATCTAAAGTAAGGCGAATATATAAAAAAAAACGCTGAACTGTTTGAAAAGTGCTTTAAAGGATTTTAAAAAATGTACAGAAAAATACGGGCAGAAAATCTTACGCAGGTAGATACAGACATTTAGGAAGGGAAAGAGATAGACGCAGAAAAAAAGGGAGTGAGTAGCAGGGATGAATTTCACAACCCTGCAAGCGACGAACCAAGAAGTTATTTATCATAAAAGAACACTGTCGGCAATTCAGTTTGATTAAAAACATCATTTGTAAGATTCCTTTCGTTTTGAAAGGGCTTCAGTGTAAAGATCAAATGGTCCCTTCTTCTGGTTTCATTTAGTAAATGGTCCAAGACCATCTAAATAGACTTATCAAGTAATTAGCTTACTTTCCTTTGAATAAAAACTTCAACAAATCAAATGTTGGGCATTTCATTTTGATTAATTTTTGGTTAAAGTAACTTTTTGATAGTAAATTTCTCGTGGTTACAAATACAAATTGCAAACTTTAATAATTAATAAACTTGATTATGCAGAAAACAATTTTGCACTCGAATATATATAATACTTTTTCCACCCTTACCATACAAACAGTTCATATTAAAGTCGAAATATTCAGGAAAATAAACAAAAATACTCACTATTATTGATTAAATTTTCAACTTGATTAATGAGTTTTTCGTATTCGTGAACATTTTTATTTAATTAAAATTTGTTTACATTAAAGTAAAATTATAGCAGATAAATTCTCATAAAATTTAGCATAGGAATTTTATTGTGTAATTTTATGTTTCTATCCATAATTGAAATATGCGAACGGTCGTAATAAATACTTTCCGAAAGCCTAGTCAAAAATACCGAAAATTCTTTTGTGTTTTAATTATTTTTCCTACTTTTAATAAAATAACGTTTGATTAAAAAATATATATTATCTAGAATAGGAAAAAATGTTTTTTTTTATTAAAACAATATTCGACTGTTAAACTTTTTAATGATTAATGAAATTGTAGGAATATGAACTTCGAGGGGTCTTTTCTTCAGTTACACCTTACAAATGTTTTTGTGTGATCTGTTATCAAAATGGCCGCTTTATTAATGACTGATTAAAAGGAAAATAAAAGTTCTATTGAATATAATATGATTAAAGATAATTATATTGTATTATTTATAACAATGAAGAGAACATCTGCAGTTAAGTTCATATATGTGTATGCAATGAGAAAATGTCGTCTTATTTAAAAAGTAATTCCAAAACGTTCTGCTATATAATTTTGACAAATTTTGATAGAATGTCTTGTCCAACTGAACACAGCTATGTCTCTGCTATAAATAATAATAAATACGTCTCCGAATATTTATGATGACAAATAACACTGGCAAGATTTTGTTGTTTTCTTTGTTTTTTTAGTAAAAATTTACACAAGTAAAATGGAAGTGAAATGCATACTTTCTGTAAAACAAAATTATTAAATTTAAAAGTAGACTTTCAAGAAAATAATTTCGCAATATCAGTATCAGTCAGTAATATAGGATTTTTATTTTTCAGTAAAATTTGGTAAACATTTTCGGTAAATACTTTCAGTAATAATTTTTGGTAACAGTTTTCGGTAAAATGTTCAGTAAAAATGTTCGGAAAAAATTTTCGGCAACAATTTTCGGTAAAAATTATTAGTAAAAATGTTCAATAAAACGCGCAGTAACAATATTCAATAAAAATGTTTGGTTAAAATTGTCGGTAAAAATTCTCGTTAAAAATTGTTGGTAAAAATTTTCAGTCAAAATGTTCGGTTAAAATTTTCGGCAAAAGTTTCTGTAAACATTTTCAGTAAACATTTCCGGTAAATATGTTCGCTTAAAATGTGCAGTAAAAATGTTCAATAAAAATATGCAGTACAAATTTTCAGTAAAAATTGTTGGTAAAAAGTTTCAGTAAAAATTTTCGCCAAAAATTTTCAGTAAAAATTTTCAGCAAAAATTTTCAGTAAAAATTTTCAGCAAAAATTTTCAGTAAAAATTTTCAGCAAAAATTTTCAGTGAAAATTTTCAGCAAAAATTTTCAGTAAAAATTTTCAGTAAAAATTTTCAGTAAAAATTTTCAGTAAAAATTTTCAGTAAAAATTTTCAGTAAAAATTTTCAGTAAAAATTTTCAGTAAAAATTTTCAGTAAAAATTTTCAGTAAAAATTTTCAGTAAAAATTTTCAGTAAAAATTTTCAGTAAAAATTTTCAGTAAAAATTTTCAGTAAAAATTTTCAGTAAAAATTTTCAGTAAAAATTTTCAGTAAAAATTTTCAGTAAAAATTTTCAGTAAAAATTTTCAGTAAAAATTTTCAGTAAAAATTTTCGGTAAAAGTTTTGGTAAAAACCGTCGGTAAAAATTGCCGGTAAAAATTTTCAGTAAAATAATTTCAGTAAAAATTTTCAGTAAAAATTTTCAGTAAAAATTTTCAGTAAAAATTTTCAGTAAAAATTTTCAGTAAAAATTTTCAGTAAAAATTTTCAGTAAAAATTTTCAGTAAAAATTTTCATTAAAAATTTTCAGTAAAAATTTTCAGTAAAAATTTTCAGTAAAAATTTTCAGTAAAAATTTTCAGTAAAAATTTTCAGTAAAAATTTTCAGTAAAAATTTTCAGTAAAAATTTTCAGTAAAAATTTTCAGTAAAAATTTTCAGTAAAAATTTTCAGTAAAAATTTTCAGTAAAAATTTTCAGTAAAAATTTTCAGTAAAAATTTTCAGTAAAAATTTTCAGTAAAAATTTTCAGTAAAAATTTTCAGTAAAAATTTTCAGTAAAAATTTTCAGTAAAAATTTTCAGTAAAAATTTTCAGTAAAAATTTTCAGTAAAAATTTTCAGTAAAAATTTTCAGTAAAAATTTTCAGTAAAAATTTTCAGTAAAAATTTTCAGTAAAAATTTTCAGTAAAAATTTTCAGTAAAAATTTTCAGTAAAAATTTTCAGTAAAAATTTTCAGTAAAAATTTTCAGTAAAAATTTTCAGTAAAAATTTTCAGTAAAAATTTTCAGTAAAAATTTTCAGTAAAAATTTTCAGTAAAAATAATTTTCAGTAAAAATTTTCAGTAAAAATATTCAGTAAAAATTATCGGTAAAATTTTGGTAAAAACCGTCGGTAAACATTTCCAGTAAAAATTTCAGTAAAATATTTTCGCTTAAATTTCGATACAAATCGTCGATAAAAATTTTCAGTAAAAATCGCTGTCAAAATTTGTTGTCAAAATGTGCTGACAAAATTGCTGTTAAAATTTGCTGTCAAAATTTCTGTTACTTAATTTGCTGTCACAATTGGCTGTCAAAACTTACTGGCATAATTTATTGTAAAAAATAATTTTTTTTTTAAATTTATTAATTATTCTACCCTGTCTTGACGATACATTGTTCGCATATGTGTGGATAAATTCTTTATATTCGCTTTAACTATGTTATAAGAAACATGTAAAAATTTGTTATTCATGAATCTTAAGTATTAATGTCTGAGCTCTAGTCAAAGTTTGCTGTCAAGTCTTGCCATCAAGTTTTGCAGTCAGGATTTGCTGTCAAAATTTGTGCGAAAATTTGCTGAGAAAATTTGGTGTTAAAATTTGCTGTCAAAATATTCTGTCAAAATTTGCTGTCAAATTTCCCGCCAAAATTTTCTCTCACAATTTGCTGTCAAAACTTACTGTAAACATTTTTTGTGTAATTTTTCGTAAAAATTTTCTGTAAAAATTTTTTCTCAAAAATTTCAGTTGATTTAATAAATAAATTTTGATTTAATCTTCAGTAGAAAATTTTTATTATGTAATAGATTATAGCATAAGCTAGCCATAATTGTTCAAGTATTTCAAAGTCAATTACAGGAAATAAGGTTTAATCATATAACAGTGAAAGTACTTGCACTTATGTGTGATGAAATCATTTCCATTTTACATAATAGGTTTATTGCCATGCAATCAAATTCACCCTATTTCGTATGCAAAGTTTACTAAGAAATAAATAATAATTTCGTATACACAAATATGATTTAAGGCAAATTCGAAAATAGTTGAAGTATTTAATCTCCGCTTGCATAGAATTACAAATTATTGCAATTACGGAAATGAAAACACGAAACCACCCGTTCGCAGATGAAATGCTGAATGGCATTCACCAAAATTCTATGGAATGTGGTATTTGAATGCATATCAAATGGATTTTTCTGTCAACTTCCCTAAAATGATTCCTCTCAAAAATGTTGTTTCCATCGTTTTTAGTTTAAATGCAAACTGTGGTTAGTTTAGCAATTTTGCCTAAAAGCAAATCGACCGCAGAGAAGACGCCATCATTTCAAACGAAATTGAATTGTGTCAGTCATGATTTGTGGTAGTTTTTCTGTAGTTGCAACCACTAAACACAACTTATTCTTTGGCTAAACTTCCTGTTAAATAACGAATTTATAAAATTCTTATGGCATTTTCATGTATTTCTAAATTACGATTTAATAAATTTTAACTTTTATGGGATTTCGTTTATTGTTTCTATGCAAAGTTTATTACAAATTTAAATTTTTCCATCTTTTTATGCAATTTTTTTAAGTTATGTTCATATTCATTTAAACGTACATATTTTATATTCACACAGTAATAGATCGAATAGAATTTTAAGTGCAGCTATTGCTTTCGAAACCGCTCAATTATTGTAGATGTCGTTAAACTTTAAAATAAAAGTAAAAGATCAAGGATACTCGTACTAGGAATGTTTTTAATATTGACGAATAACTTTTTATATTTAATTTTATGGCAATTCCTCAAACTAGCAATATCCTTGTAAGTGTAAGAAAAGTTTCCCCTTCGTTCAGAAATTGATTTTGTATTCTTTCATCCTTGAAACGATGCTTGATTTCGTATCGGAATGCAAAAATAATTTCAAGATTCATTTAAATTCTTTCATAAAGAAAACTTTCCTCTCATCCATCCATATTTGAATAATTGGAGTCAATTTTCCTTTCTCAGAAAGAATTTTATGTGTACGTGTTATATTTCAAAAGAACCATTTTTCAAAATGTTATCCTTTGAAATTGATATGATATTAAATAAATAAATTGGCAGATAAACTTTCGAAAATATAATTTTCAATTATTTATTTTAATCTAAACTTTACCAATAGTGATTGCTGGATTGATTTCTCGATAAATAATTACTGATAAACTCCTTGAAAGGATTTTCATTTGAAATTAATACAATTTTTGTCATATTTTGTTGTTATAATTTTTTACGAAAAGTTAAAGGATAATATAGTTTCTGTGTCTATAATTAATTGGCTATGCACTGTGGGTTTTATGTAATTAGTAAATTGGTCTCCATTAATATAAAATCTAAATTTTCAAATTTACCGAACTTCGGTGTATTGTGGTATGGCACTGTCATGAAGGCATATGGGAGGACATGGTTCAAGAGTAAAGATTACGTTCATTTAATTAAACTGTCCATCTGGTAAACTAGTTTTGAAGGGTTTGTATTTGGGTCTGGAGAATTTCGGAAGCATGTTGGCAAGGAAGGTTTTGGTACAGGTTGTGATATCGAATTTATAAATGTTGTAGAGTATGGGTGCGAGTAAACTACCCTGTGGAACACCAGCCAATATCGGAGAGATATTAGAGAGTTCGTTGGATTCGTCTACTTGGAATGATCTTAGATCTAGGAAATAGGTAGAACAAAGGATACTTGAGTTTGCAAAGTAATCTCTGGTGTCAAGCTCTTTTAAAAGTTTGAGTTATATAAAAAAACACACCTGGATATTACTCATTTCTTTTCAAAGAGAATGAAATGAAATCGACAAATTAAATAGTTTCGATTGGGAACGAAATTGAGGACTCGACGAAGGACTGTTTTTTCAAATATTTTTGGAGGCTTGTTGGTCTATCGGAAGTGGGGTGATTGAGCTTAGGGATTATTGGCAAATTTTTAGAGGGTTGTTCAAGATTTTGTACTTAGTATTATTATCCTTTGCATAGCAAATTTTTCACCAAAGAACCGAAATTCTTTTTATAACCTAAAGTCTTAATCGAGGCATCGCAGTAGATAAGTAACCCCAAGTCTTAGTAAAGTCGCGTTAGTCCAGTTTTAGTTGAATAAAAGCACATCTAATATTTTTCTTATTTTTTTTTGGGCAATGCAATGGTTTTTAACTCCCATGTGCGTGTAGAGACCAGCAGCTCTGAAATCCATCTTGATTATTTTTAGAGACTCAGGATTTGGCATGGTTTTTATTTAATTTAAACCCAATTTGAAGATCTTTAAATTACTTTTTACTTTTACGTATTCTGCAAACCAAGTGACTCTTTGTCAAACTATAATAGTTTTTTTAAGTCAACTAGACCGTGGTAAACTCTGATGTCTCCTGATCTGATTAAAATTATCTTAAACACTAATTTCATGCATTTTTCCATGCTTTTAAATTTTTAATTCAACAAAATATAAAACTTTAACTTAAGATAAATATTAACATAACAAGAGCAAATTACAGGATAATGTTGAACTTCCTGTAACTACACTACAAAAAGTGAACATTTATTCTTACCTCTTACAATTAGTAGCAGAAATCTTTGAAATCGTTCTTGCCATTTTATTGTTGATTTCCGGGATATTAAAAGTAATTACGACTTCTTTTAAATATTCAAACTGTTATTTATTCTGTTATTTTATACATCCAGAGAATAATGCAAGTTTTTTTGATTTATTAAGAGTTTTAGAAACAATATCGAGAAAATATAATATTATCAATCTCTGCAGAATACTTAATTTTTAAGATAAGAATAAACAACAATTCAAATAATCCTAATCGATTAATTGAATTTCTGACTTAGTTAGTCTTTAGCCAGATTTTATTTCTAATTTGCAAAACAACAATTCTCCTGCTAATAATTATTTTATTAATAAATTCTTTACTGTAAAAAATTTCACTTTTCATAAATTCCTTAAATATTTAATTAGTTCCGAATTTTTTTGCTATAGATTTTTGATATTTAATAAACTTTTCATATTTTATTCTCCCAGTAAAAGGAAGAAAATGCTCACCAAGCTAACCAAATCGGATTTACCCACTAATCCTCTTCCAACTTGTGAAAATGGCTAAATATTAAATGAATTTTGCACTGTTGGAATAGTCCCTATTTCCGCAGTACACTCGTAATAGTTGCTTATAATCTGAAGGGGAAAATAACCAGAATTAAAATTTTAATTACACAAATTGGTATAATTTTATTTCAATTTACAAAAAAAAAGCTTTATTGTTTTTCATTCAGCAATGTTAAACCAAAAATTCTTAATCAAAATATCTATTTAAAAGGATATATTGCTTAAGGAGTTTTTAAAAAAATATCTGTAAATTAATTTGAGAATACTTCAGGAATTATCCAATTTTTGCTATAGAAATTAAAGTTTCATAAAATGTAAAATTATTTAAGAGACTTTCATAAGCTTTCCTTTAAGGTAATTCCTGATGAGTTCTTTGTATATTTTGGATGGTAGTTGGGACATTACTTGACGGTTGTTGATTTTAAAATGTTCTAATATCTTTAAAAATATTCTGCCTTTTTGAGATAGCTCTGTAAGGAAAAATTCAGCAATGTTAAATTACACAATCTTGGAGGAGAATGGACAAATCTCGAAATTATGCATTCTGATATTAGGTATTAGGTAATAACAAAACTTATGTTCCAAAGTCCATTCGAAGCAATTTAATATGGTCGAAGGTTTTTCAATAGGAATGGAAAAATATATACACTATTAATAAGAATAGGAATGACACCATATTAAGAGAAGAAAATTCTTTTTTGGAATGTCCTATTATGGGCAAACTTAATTTTAAAACCGCAAATCCTTAGCAAATAGAGTTGCTATTTCTTGACCGCATTTTAAAGGAAAATACTTCAAAGAATCACTTTTATTTTTACCAGAATAGCTCTAATTCCATTTGTCTCCGTTTATTCAATTATTTAAAATGAAAGCAAATACTTTGATGGTTAGAACAATTAGTTTTTATCAATGCAAAAAAAAAACAAATTCCTTTGGTCTTGAAACTGAATAAATTTTGTTGAGATTTCCATATTGAAGAAAGTTTTTTATTTACACAAAACTTTAACCAACTACTTTTCAACTATTTAAAAAAGTAAACAACCAACTAATTACCAAGGAAAATTTATATTTTATATCATTTCCTAAAGACTTCATAACACCCAACACAATTCAAATAACTTCAAAGTTATTGTAACTCTTTAAGATTATTTGTTGCTGGTTACAAGAAATACAATATTATATAAGACTTACTTCGAAAAGATTTTACAGAAATGTGTAATTTTTGGACAGCACACTAAATTTCATGAACTTAGATTTTAACCCACACATTCAACGCCAACACAGTCTCACTTACATAAGAGGATATAAATAAATTGTGTTCCATTCGATTTTCTTATTTATTTAAAATTTTCTTGCAATAAATTTTCCGTACTTTCACTAAGGATTTATTCTATAATACTTTAACAAATCGGTAAAATTTTCACAATAGTATTTAGGTATGTATCCAACCCATCAAAGTGTTAGTGAATATTTTCGAAAATTGAATATTTCCTATCACTTTGGTAATTAAATCCTTTGAGAATATAAGAGGTTGTACTTCATTTATTTGCGAAACTTCTAATGATCTCGTATGAAATGCTATTGAAATACTTCCTTTTTCCGAAATACTATGTACATCCCAGGATATACCAATATTTACTCATGAAAATTAATTTCAATTCGAATCATAGAAATATTGATATCGAATTTAATAAATTTGTTTAAATATTACAGCGTAATTCATCTGCCATAATCTTTGGGGACTCTCGTCCCTTCTTCTTTGTATATTTGTCTGCCTGTCCAAATAGTTCTACATTGAATCCTAATTTTTCTGCTTTTCATACAATAATATTTTCATTTTCAATTTCAATAAATCGACGGCAAGGTCACAAATATTTGAATAGAGTCGTAGAAGTCAATAAAGTCATGCACATATTCGAATTTCGATTATTTGCTTTTGGCATCCTCCTAAATTATAGAAAGGATCTGCGTTTAATCTTCTTTTTAGCAAAATATCGCCAATAATACTTTCTAGAAAATAAATCCACATAAATGAGAAAAATGAAGTAAAATAAAACTTAATAAAATGAAAGAAGGCTGTAATGTATCCAGAAGGCGAGGGGATAAGGACGTATTTCAATAATAATATTTCGTCTTCGTTTCAGTGTAACTTAATCTATGCTCTCATAATTGTCGAAGAGATTGTATATCAATCCACTTCCAATTATATTGTTGGCTCTTCTAATACTTGAATTTATCTTCTTAATTGTGAGTCTACTTTCTCTGCTGTATAAGGATTCTACCAAATAAAATTGAGTTATTAATAAAATACTTACTTTAAGCCATCGTATCGATTAATTTCCAATTGAAATGTCAACCTTGTCAATGACTAATGCTCCACTAAATTATTGTTGATACTCGATTTTATTCCTTCAACAATACTCAATAGTAGATAAACGATTCTCAAACTAAATTCTTTCTGCGTGATTTTTTGCTTCTTTGATCTCTCATTATTGTAGCCTTTATGCCTTCTATCAAAATTTTTTCATTTTAGGATTTGAAACAACAATATTGAAAATAAATCCTTTCATTAATGAAATGTTTAAATTATTTGTATTAAAAATTTTCAGTAAAAGTTTTCAGTGAAAATGTTCAGTAAACATTTCAGTAAAAATTTCAGTAAAAATTTTCAGTAAACATTTTCAGTAAAAATTTTCGGTAAAAATGTTCAGTCAAAATTTTCAGTCAAAATTGTCATTAAAAGTTTTCAGTCAAAATTTTCAGTAAAACTTTTCAGTAAAAATTGTCAGTAAAAATTGTCAGTAAGACTTTTCAGTAAAAATTGTCAGTAAAAATTGTCAGTAAAAATTTTCAGTAAAAATTTTCAGTAAAAACTTTCAGTAAAAATTTTTAGTAAAAACTTTCAGTAAAAAATTTCAGTAAAAATTTTCAGTAAAAATTTTCAGTAAAAATTTTCAGTAAAACTTTTCAGTAAAAATTGTCAGTAAAAATTATCAGTAAGACTTTTCAGTAAAAATTGTCAGTAAAAATTGTCAGTAAAAATTTTCAGTAAAAACTTTCAGTAAAAATTGTCAGTAAAAACTTTCAGTAAAAACTTTCAGTAAAAACTTTCAGTAAAAATTTTCAGTAAAAACTTTCAGTAAAAATTTTCAGTAAAAATTTTCAGTCAAAATTTTCAGTAAAACTTTTCAGTAAAAATTGTCAGTAAAAATTGTCAGTAAAAATTGTCAGTAAGACTTTCCAGTAAAAATTTTCAGCAAAAATTTTCAGTAAAAATTTTCAGTAAAAATTTTCAGTAAAAATTTTCAGAAAAAATTTTCAGTAAAAATTTTCAGTAAAAATTTTTAGTGAAAATTTTCAGTGAAAATTTTTAGTGAAAATTTTCAGTAAAAATTTTTAGTGAAACATTCAGTAAAAATTTTTAGTGAAAATTTTCAGTAAAAATTTTTAGTGAAAATTTTCATTAAAAATTTTTAGTGAAAATTTTCAGTAAAAATTTTCAGTGAAAATTTTCAGTGAAAATTTTCAGTAAAAATTTTCAGTGAAAATTTTCAGTAAAAATTTTCAGTAAAAATTTTCAGTAAAAATTTTCAGTGAAAATTTTCAGTGAAAATTTTCAGTAAAAATTTTCAGTGAAAATTTTCAGTAAAAATTTTCAGTAAAAATATTCAGTCATAATGTTCAGCAAAAAATTTTCAGTAAACATTTTCAGTAAACATTTTCAGTAAACATTTTCAGTAAACATTTGCTCTACAATTTTTTTGATGCATATTTTTTTAATTGGATAGTTGATCCTTTAGATCCTCTTCTCTGTCCAAGTTGGGTTTTCGTAGGTATCCTATTTGAAATGTAGTTTAACTATTTGATTACAAGGAATGGTAATTGGGGGTCTCAGGATAAAGGCTCATTCACAGGAAAACCGCTGATATTACTTCAGAGTCTCTCCTTTCAATCGGGTTTTCAAACTAATTTATTCGGTTTTCCTGTTGGCAGATTTTCGTTTGTCTATCGTAACTAAAAATATATATTGGTATAGATTTGGTAGAGTTTTTAAAGCTCAGCTATTAATTGTGGATATTTTTAAGTTTGAACTCTTTTATTAACTCCTTGATTAGTAATATTGTAATTTTAATCCTGTCAGGTAATAAATCTACAGTTATGAACATATTAATTTCAATTTCCAATTGATAAGCAGATAGTCATAAATACAGATTTTAAGGAAGAGATTTCTGAATACAATTTTAACAGCAAATCAAAACTTCAAACATAAAACAGTGCAATTGCTTTGATCATCAACGTAATTAAGGCAATGACAATATTTCAAAAATTATTTTTATTTCATGAGAAAATCAATACAAATTCCTATAGACATGGTATCATTCAAATGTAAAAATCGAATAAAGATAATAAAATTTTCATCTGAATCGATTTGAATCAAAAACTTACTTTTATTATCCAAATATCGAGAATGTGAGCGTAGAACTTGGAGAACTCTTCAATTTTGCACATTAAAAATCATCAAAGTTGGAAAGTTATCGAGACTTTCTTCTTATATCTTCTCCATAATAACTTTTAAAAGTCAAATCATATATTCATGCTGGAGTTTTTCGCATATTATAAGTTTCACTTTACCAAAGAAGAAATGAAAAAGAGACCAATTCAAATAAATACAAATAATAATTGTGGGTTTTTTTGGTTGTTTTTTAAGAATTTCACAAATTTTATGACGTTCATTAAGGAAACGATAAACTTTCTAAGTAATCGCTTTCCGATCAATCAAAGCAGAAACAGATAAAACTTTTCCAATTTCACTCGATTATCGAAGAATTTGTAGTAAAAAAGCAAAAAAAAGAAGCACCTTTTCGTGAACTTCCTACAAATAAACTCCATTTCCTATTTAGGGGATGAGGATGTCGTTTTTATTTCATCTTATTTACAATTCGGAATTTCTATAGAATATCACCTCTTCTCAGTTTTGTCAATTTCCTTTGAAGCTAACACAGAAAAAATGAAAAAAATACTTTTTCTTGTGAGTAAAGAACAACCTTTGTGATTATTAACTTTTTCCTCTTTTCTCTTATATTCCAGGAGCTAGGACACATAACAATAGCTACCAGAACAGTGCTTCAGGATATTACCATATAACAACAAATAATAGAAGGAGCAGTTGCTAAAAAAAAAACAAATCCCAGGAAATTTAAATAAAAAAATTATTATTTTTTTGTTGTTTTTCCTAAGAACAAAGTGAAAAATAAGAAGAAGAATAAGAAAAATAAAAGCCCTCAAATTCCTACTCATACGTATACGCATACAAAAATATTTCAACTTATTAAAATTATAAAAGAAAAATAATAAGAGAAATATGTATCAGTCTATTGAATATATAGTGAAGTGCTCAAGAAACTATTCTATGAAAGATCTCCGAGGAAAGCATCGAAAACGTTGCCTACCGCAAATTTAAATTAGCCGGAAAATCATTAAGAAAGGTTCCAAAATAATAGAATAGCTTCCTCAATTCTAGGGCGAAAATCTATAAAAGCAGATGAAAAAAATCTTAACAGAATTGCTAAAAGACAAACAAGAATAATAAGAATTTTGTCAATTTCTATATCAGTAAATACACAAAAAAAAACAAAATAATTTTCATAATAAAGACAATATAGAATCGAACGCAGATTTTAAGGAAGAAGTCTTTATTTTAATACCACGAAGGAGACGAAAGCGTAGACGATAGAGAGTCAAGTCAAACGAAGCCAAAACCGTTGATAACAAATCAGTGCTGAAGTAGAAAAGTAAAAAGTTGTGAAAAATAAAGCTGAGAGAAGAGAGAATTTTAAAAATAGTATAGAAAAAGCAAAAATTGTTTACGAAAATTCAGTTATTGTCCTTGAAGTTGTTGTTATCCCCGAACAAGTGTGCTCTAGTCCTCTAGGATCGCTGGCTGGAACAAGTGTCCGAACACTCTAAATGAAGCTACCGACCTGTCGACACCATAAAATTTATCTACTGTTGGCAGTAGTCCTTCTTTCTTTCACCTACACCGCTATGGTAGCCGCTTCTATTAAGAATAGCAGATCTGGGACGGAATTTGTCGCAGTCATCTTGTACGATGACACCGTAAACGTAACAAGAGTGCAGGAGGGATTCAAACGATTCCTACAATTATTCCAATTCGAATTGAAAGATACCAAAGTTGACTTTCTTTATGCATCCGGTAAGTACGAATACATTTACAGTAACTAATAAAGTTTATTCAAATTTCGCCCCTGCCTCCCCCAAAAAAATTAACTGAAAATTTCACAAACAAAATTTGCATTAATGAAATTCAGTTAGAAAAAATTAATAAATTGCAAAGTAAATTTTTTAAATATTTTGAAATTTTCAGTGTTTATGGAATGGAAAGGAAAATAATTTATTTTGTAAAAGGGCATCATTAGCACTGTGATAGAATAACGCGATGAAAATAATAATATTACTAATAAAAATAAGTTGCCAAATTTCTCTGTTGTGACAGCTTTCTCTTCTCAAATTTGTGACATCGAGTCTATTTGGGTCTTGCTTGGCGCAGTCCTTCAATTTTAGAGATGATTTACTTCTTGCACCAATGGAATCTGGGTTTTTGGAATCATACTTTTTAAAGACGCTGTTCTTCATTCATTTGCATGATGTGTCCTAGGCATTGCAGCCTTGCTATTTTTTTCTTTCGAACAATACCAGCTCCCTGATAGAGAACATAAGGCTCAAAAAAATACATTACTTTTCATATCTATCATTTCACCGGTATCCAATGCCCTCGCAATTTTTCTCCACTATGCAAATTTTAATTCATTCAAATAATCTTCAAACCAAATATAAATCTTAGAAATTATAAAAATGTTTTCCTTGTCTTATTCCAGATAGTAAAAACATATATATTTTATCACCAATCTGGCTTCCGACCATAACAAATGTGTGATTGGTTACATTGAGTCCTTTCGAGATAAAAATAGAATTACCTTCTTCTTTCGTACTACCTCCTTAGTTACACTTACTTAAATATAATCTCTTCCAAACTCTTGCATGAAGAAATATTCTAGGTACTAGTTTATTCAGTGTCTATCCCAAAGACGCCCAAGACTATAGCAGGTCCTGTGCATGTGATACTGTCATTCCATCAGAACAAACAAATATCAAAATTGGCACATGCCATTTACAACCATATACACAACATCTCTAAAACAGGTTTACGAAATAGAAAGTGAAGATGAAAATGAAGATCAGCTATGATCGATTTTTTTTTGGGGGAAATATTCGAGAAGATACAAAATTTTAAAATATTTTCGCTTTAATAAGTACTCGTTCACTGATATTCCGACCATATTTCTTTAATAAGTAAGATAAAATTACTAACACTCTAAAATATAAATTTATTTTTAATATTTTCCATTTCAATTTCTGTGCAATTTATTAACTTCACATTACATTTTAATACTGTATAATTAGAGTAAAAAGTGTCAAAAAAACGCTCGGCAAATTTTTTTTTGCTTCAATCAACATTATCTGCCACCTACGATTTCTAAGATTTTCATTGTGGGTGTTCGGGAAACTGAATTTTGGGCTCGTATGGCCAATTTTTCGGTTCTTTCGAGAAGGGATTTACGTAACGACTTGAATTTTTTTTTATTCTCTTGAGAAACGTTCAGTCTTTATTGATAAGGATCTCTTGCTTTTATAGTCCTTGCAGCAATATAATTTTTTTTATTAATTAATTTAAATTTAAATTTTTTTTAAAAAATGTCCAAATAGACATTTTTTAAAATGTCCAAATTTTATTCTCAGGATAAAATTTAATCCTTATCATCCTTGATAGGACAAAGAACTTATTATTGTATATAAAAAAATTTAAAAATCTTTATTAGAATAATTTTAATAAAAATTTTTACTGAAAATAATTTTAATGAAAATATTTACTTTTTCTGAAAATAATTTTAATTTTACCAAAAAAATCTTAACTAATTTTTATTGTGCTGGTAAAGATTTTCAGTCTTTTTTTTCAAAAAAAGAGTTTTTCGTCCTTGCAAGGATGATAAAAATAAAACCCATCTACAAGAGCCAGATATCTATTTAGGCATTCTTTGGAAAAAATAAGAATTATAATTAATTAGTTAAAAAATATATATCCCTGTAAGGACAAAAAATGTGAAATGTCCTTTTTGGTCACGCTAGTCAGAATTCTTAGAAAACCGAAAAATTGGCCACGCTAGCCAAAATTCAGTTTGCCGAACACGCACAACGAAAATCGTAGAAATCGTTGGTGGCAGATAATGTTGGTGGAAGCAAAAAAAAGTTGCCGAGCGATTTTTCGAACACGGAACACACTTTTTGCTCGAAGATCATTATTTCTCAACCAATTGAAATAATTTTAATGTGTCAAATCTACTGCAGTTAATGTTACTATATGATGACATAATAAGATTTCCATTATGTATATGTAGTGGTGAGAGACTGTAAAAAACTTCTCGGAAAATTGGAAAATTTTAAAATTTTTATATCGTTTTTTGCTCGTTAGTCCAAATTGTCCCAAAAATCTTAACATATTATATATCAAATGAAAGATCACCTGCTAAATTTTTAGTATATATCATTTATACAATAATAAAATTGAGAAAATATAAAAATAATTACATATTTTTCGAGTAGTCCTGTATTTATTCCCACCTACAGGATATATTTAGGAACCATTTCTTACACTTACATATCAAATTAAAGACCTAAAAGTGGGCTTGCAGTTCGCCGAATAATATTTTCGATCAAGTTACACAGTACATAATAAAAAATAATAATACTCTAAGTGACGGCAAATTAGAAATTTTTTTTTACAAATTGTCGTTTTTGCAAAAATTTGATCTTTAATCATAGAACTAAGATTTACATTTGTGTATGTTATTTAATACATCAAAGTATATCCTAGGTGTCCTTTAAATAAAGTCTTTTCTAATCTTTACAAATGAAAGATATATCCAAGTATTTCAACGTCCTGTTTTGCTGCTGTTTGCTTAATGAAATAAGCTTCCAATACGTACGTACTCTTCTACAAATAATTTATTCTAAAATGAATCATTTTATTTAATGAAACAATTAGAATTATATTAAATAATAAGGTATGTAAAATCTCTGATCCTCTAGTTAAATTGTGCTGATTATCTCAATATTCCGACAGGGATGATTTTGATCTCTTTTCCAATCTATATTTCCTGTGTCTGTCTTGTTAATTAAGTAATTTTTACAGATGTCACTTTTTTATTCCTACAATTGGCTAAATTATTTATGAAATAAAGATTCATTTTAGTTTATTATCGTTCAGTATGTTAAGACAATAACAATAAGACTATGTGTACCTCTAAAGTAGAAGAATATTTGACTTCCAAGACTATTTTCCGATACAAGTAATTTTACAATATTCCTATTTTTTGTTCTGCATTTGGAAGATCATTTATATTGTTGCACATTTAAAACAAGGAGTCACCTTTAACGTTGTAAAGGGATTTTATTTCCAGAAAAACTCTTCAATGGTAACGAATGTAAACAAATCCGGCGGTCGGTGATACATTTTTTTATTTCAAAAACAGACTTTTGCTCGAATGAAATCTATCGTTGGACTTTTAATAAGTTTCAATAATATTTTTAGCTAATTCGAATACACATTAATCAACTGAATTCACCGAAGAACACCTAAAAACTGCCATTTTAAAATTTATCGACTGTTGATGTTTGCGAGAGAGGATCTGTTGAAAATATGCTCTCCCAATCAGTCGAAATGCATAATTGCTTAATATTTAGTGCACAGACAAAAAGATGCCAGATGTCAAAAGTCGCAGATATCAAATCGTCAACGCAACTTTTCCGACATCAAAATTGAGGGTAAAATCACTTCGCTATTTAAAAAAGCAAAATATTGAGTTGTCCGGGAAGTAGTTTCGTTTTTTTTAAATAAAAATTAAAGCCCATTTTCTTATAGTGAATTAATAGTTAATTCAATTAAATATTGTCCAATCTGATCCAATACCTTTTGCCGTCTTTCTGGCAGAGGAGCATGATCCACGCTCATAAAGTTTTTGTTCTTTCCTGGCAAAAAACTGATCAAAGTTATTTTTGACCTCCTCATTTGAATTAAACGTTTTACCGTCTAAAAAATTTTGTAGAGACCGGAACAAATGATAATCGGTAGAGACCGGAACAAATGATAAAGTCTTGCGAGTATGGTGGATATAGCACCTATTGACCAATTCAGGCCTTTTTTCTTTAAGTAAATCATTAAATTTGTCTAACTGATGACAGTACACTTCAGAATTAATTGTTGTATTACTCGGTAGAAGCTCAAAATAAACGATTACTTTAAAATCAAACCAAACAGATCGCATAACCTTTTTTTTTGATGAATATTGGCTTTCGAAGTGCTTTGAGACGGTTCATATTTTCTACTCCAGGATCTTTTGCGCTTATTATTGTTGTACGAGGGTCGTACAATAAGTCCTTATAAAAAGATGAAAAAAAACTGTTTTTTAAAAAAAAAATTTTTATTTTCAACATAATCTTCTTTTAGCTCTATACACTTTTCCAACCGTTTTTCCAAAATTTTTATCCCGTCCAAATAATAGGATTTCGGAAGTTCTGCAAAATACTCATCCGTTTGAGCAATGACGTCCTCGTTGGAAGTGAACCGTCGTCCGCCAAGCCATTTCTTCAGATTGGGGAAAAGAAAATAGTCACTCGGAGCCAAATCTGGTGAATAAGCGGGATGCTGCAACAATTCCATTCTCAATTCCACAATTTTGGCCATGGAAACAGCGCAGGTGTGCACACGCGCATTGTCCTGATGCAAGAGGATTTTTTTCTTTTTCAGATGGGGGCGTTTCTCTTTGATTTCCTCGCTCAACCGTTGCAATAACGATGCGTCATACGCTCCTGTTATTGTTTTTCCTTTTTCCAAGTAGTCGATAAAAATAATGCCCTGCGAATTCCAAAAGATCGTGGCCATCACCTTGCCTTCGGAGCCCGTTCACCCTTGAAAATCCGCGGTGATGACTGTCTCTTCGTTTCTGGAGTGTAGTAGTGTATCCAGGTTTCGTCCACAGTGACATATCGACGAAGGAATTCGGCAGGATTGCGATGAAAGAGTGCCAACATAGCCTTAGAGTCCACTGCACGATTGCGCTTATTCTCCTCTGAGAGCAAACGCGGCACCCATCTTGCCGAAATTTTTTTCACACACAATTTTTCATGCAAAATTGAAGCGACTGTACCTTGTGATATGCCCGTGGCCTCAACTAATTCGCGCACTTTAATTCGCCGATCAGATCGTGGATTTTGTCGATGATTTCAGGAGTACACACCTCAACTAGGCGTCCTGAACGATGTTCATCTTTTGTGGATGAACGGCCACGTTTAAATTCATTCACCCAATTGTAAACCGTCGCAAACACAGGTACAGATGTGCCATGAACTGCATCCAACTCGGCTTAGATTTCTTTCGGGCCTAAGCCTTTCAAATGGAGATGTTTGATGACAGCCCTAAACTCGCTTTTTTCCATTGTTATGCACAAATAAATGTCGTTAACTTTAATCGACGATATAAATTGACTTACGCTATGGATCGAGCTGAAATTTTGACAGCTTTCCTGTCGATAATCTTTACCGACACTACGAGCGCAATTTCTTAGATTTTCTAAGGACTTATTGAACGACTTTCGTAGATAACCCATTTCTCGTCCCTAGTGATGATACGGTTCAAAATATGGATCATTTTCTTGGCGTTTGAGAAGCAAATCACAAACGTCAATGCGACGGAACAAATTTTTTTTCTGTCAGAAGATGAGGAACCCATATGTCGAGCTTTGAGATTAAAGCTAGCCGTTTCAAATAATTATTAACTGTCATATTCGATAAATTTAATCTCTCAGCGATTTCACGAGTTGTTATTCGCTGGTTTGCATCAATTAATGTCTTTATTATGTCTTCATTAGCTTCAACTGGCCTTCCAGAACGTGGTGCATCTTCGAGGTCAAAATTGCCAGATCGAAATTTTGTAAACCAGTTTTGCTACTGGCGTTTACTTAACACATCTTCTCCATACACATCGGATAATTTTTTTCTTGCTCGAACAGCATTTTTACCTTTTCTATAGTAAAAAATTAAATATGCCCAAAATGCTGTTTTTCACTTTCCATATTTAAAAGGGTATCAACCAAAAACTACTGTGCAGAATAATTCGCTTTTTTCGCAAGCAAGTCTTGCTATATTAGCTGTCAAAATACATATGATTATGCTGCTTAAGTGTGAAGTTGGTCGTGAAGAAATACAATTAAATCGTCTGTTGGGAAACAATGAAATTACTTTCCGGACAACCCATATCTCTAAAGGTAGCAAAACAATTCGGAACGACAACTGCCAAAATCTTCACAATCTTACGGGAGAGCACAGTGTTGATATATTTTTATGGATGATTTTTCTCGATCTATATACCATATACATACACATGTATATTAATCGAGAAAAATAAACCCCATTTCAAGCGCATTGGACTGAAAATTTCAGCTCGTTTTACGATTATATTCGCGTATGTATCTTTTTGCAATTGTGCAGCAGATATATTTTTCTTACTCATGCCGCTTTTTCTATGAAAAAAGAGTATTAATATTCCGAATATGATTTTTAATTTGTCATTTTTTAAATTTAGTTTTCTAAGATAAGAGCCAGAAGGAATTTGGAACCGTCAAGATCATGAGGCCATTTGGCGACATCATGTTACGTGTAGGTTGGCATTGCCAGATTCCCTAATTTGATCCAGTTGGTGCAACAACTTAGTTTCTTTTAGAAAATTAAATACAAAACACTTAGAATAGGATTTGTTGGGTCTAGCACAATTTGATTAGTTTGATGAAAATAGTAATACAAAATTTTTGACGGAAACTGATAAATGCTTTATTCACCATACTTAAACCCTAAATTTCACGATATTAGTATTGTTTAAAAAAAAGTGTTAATTGGTTAGTGATACAGCATTATTTTTTATAATTATATTTTATAACTGTGCAAAGACAAATGATCTCTTTTATTTATTTAACCATTTTAATTTTTAATTTCAGTTTTCATTATTATTAAAACGGATTTATTCTAGAGAACATGAATTTATTAAATGGTCTTCTCGAAGATTTCTTCCCAAAAAAAATTACTTTACCTGATATACGCGTAAAAATATGTTAATTTGAATAAATGTAAATATGGTATATTAAAGAACTACTTATTACAATAGTATTATTAATTTGATAATATATATGTACATATGCAAAAAAATCAAAAAACTTGTTCCCTGTTTTTAATGAAGGACTACACTTGTTTTGTGTTATTAAAAATAGTTTGAATTCTCTAAGCAAGTTCCTCAATTTTTACAGACTTCAGAAATCGTAAAAGCAAATAGAAGCGTTAATGGCATAAGTGTGCAAAAATTACTATACTCGTACATATCTTAATTTTACAATGGACATTATTATATGCAATCTTAATTTGACAATACACATTATCATAACCAGGCATTGCGATTATAAAAAATCTATCACGGTACTCTAATCATACACATATAAGGCTGGGTTGATTTTGGTTCGATCGATTGAAAAAATTCGCAAAGGATTCTAAAGTTAATCTTTCATTGTTTGGAGATAAAAGCAAATATTTATCTTTTAAGTTTTGCTTCTTTTGTGAACTTTGTTGATTGGTAAAGTTTTCTTAAAGTTTTATATTGTTTTATAAATCCGAATAAAAAGTAAATTAAAAAAAAAAAACAGTACGTAATTAAATTTTTAGCAGAGTTGTGTTAGTTCTGTGTAATTCCGTAATTATTATATAATCGAATGTGCTTTTTACAATGTTTCTCCCATTAACCAAACCAGGTTTTATGTACCTATTGTACAGGAGCTTTACTTTGAGCCTATATATTCTATATACTGAAAATATTATGTATTCATAAGTATGAATACATTAATTATTTTTTTAAGTCCGCCTAAAATAAAAAGTGATTTGTAATAGGTCAAGTTTATATGTGTGTTGTTATTCTTTGGATAATTTCAAAAAAAAAAAAAAATTTTATAATTGAAAATTTGAAATTATTATTTAGAAAAATAAGTTTCACATTCTATAATAGTTGCAGAATGTTAATTGCAAATATAATATTAACAGAAATTATAACGCATTTTTGACGTTTCCGCTGTCATTTAATGTGTTTTGCAATAGCCACCATTTGATCACGATAAAATACACGATTGAGCAATACATGGGGATAGTGCAATCTCATAAAATTCCAGATTTGGTGCAAAATTATCTTCAGCAGCAAACTGCATTTTTGGCTGAATGGCGGAGTAAACGAGGAAATTATTGAATATGAGACAAAAATCAACCACAACATATGGTGTGGATTTTGGTCAGGCCGAAGTAGACTCGAAATGAGACTATAGCAAAATTAACAATAGTTAATGGCGAGAGGTATACGACGGTCATTCAACCAGTACTTAGCCTCACCACCCGATAGAACTGCTGTCACAAAAGAAATTTACCATCGTGCAGTACATTCTTTAAGTAGCCTACTGTCAAAGTTTCCCATCATTAGTTTTGTTTTGAGAGCCTTTGAAAGCGAGGGTGTCGGTCGGTTGCACAAAAATGGAAAAAGAACAATATCGTTCGGTGATTAGATTCTTGTTTTTGGAAGGGAAAATGCGCAGCGTTTATGGTGACTCTTCTCCTTCGATGGAGAAATACGAATACCTGAACAGATTTGCCGTGGCAGGGTGGCTACAACAAGGTGAAAGACCAAGGTCGATTCCAGTTGTACCTTCGGGTTTTGGCGAACCCGCGTACCTGAGCTGGCCTAGCGGTGCCTAGGAATTTACAAGCTTCCTTACCGTAGCTTTAACGAGCGGAGTACAAACCAAAGTACTCTTAAAACAAAAATGGGTACCACGGGGATCGGGAGCCCCACAGTAGAATATACTGTGCCCGATCGAGGTGAGGCGCCATTTGGCAGCAACGTGGTGGTTGTGGTTAATACCCATGTCGCGGGTACGGTCTTCTGATCGCAGGTGTGAGGTAACTGGCAAATGTAGCAATGCATTGCACTTATCTCGGGCACTGTCACTGCTTATGACAGTAGAGGTTTAGATAGTCCTCGCCACCAGCAGGTGGAGAGTCAGCTTGTAACTGATTCTATCTGTTAACTGCCAGTAATGGTGGTGCCGCGTTTGCTCACACCGGAAAACAAGCGCAACCGTGAGACCACATCGGCGACGTGTTTGGCGCTGTTTCAGCGCAATCCAGCGGAGTTCTTGCGTCGTTTTGTGACCGTCGACGAAACATGGATTCACTGGTACACACCAGAGACAAAGGAACAGTCGAAACAGTGGACTTCACCCGGCGAACGTGCTCCGAAGAAGGCGAAGACTGTTCGATCGGCCGGAAAGTTGATGGCCACCGTTTTCTGGGATTCACAAGGTGTGATCCACATCGATTACCTCGAGAATGGTAAAACAATCACGGGGCGCTACTATGCTGACTTATCGGGCCGATTTGACGTCAAATTAAAGAAAAAGCGGCCCCGCTTTGCGAAGAAAAAAGTGCTGTTCCACCACGACAACGCGCCGGCTCACACCTCCGCCGTCGTCATGGCCAAATTGGTCGAATTGCGCTACGAATTGCTGCCCCATCCACCGTACTCTCCAGATTTGGCCCCCTGTGACTACTTTTTGTTTCCAAACCTGAAAAAATCACTCGCCGGGAATAGATTTGGGTCGAATGAGGAGGTCATCGTCGCCACGGAGGCCTATTTTGCTTCCCTCGAGAAAATGTATTTTTTGGACGGGTTAAAAAAGTTAGAGCATCACTGGGCCAAGTGTACCGAGCTTGAAGGAGATTATGTGGAAAAATAAATTGCCACCTTTCCAAAATTTTCGTTTTTCTTTTGTAAGCTAAGTATTTGTTGAATGACCTTCGTAACAGATTTTATTTGGTCTCAATTAAATGATATAAATTTATACAATATTTCGTTCCAACACGATGATTTAAATTGCCACACAACAATTGAAGTAAGTGATTTATTGGAGACTAAGCTTCCACGTCACGTTATTTCTAGGAATGCTGAGGGCAGCTACCCGCCAAGATCGTGCTATTTAATGCCCTTAGACATCTTTTATGGGGCTATGCTAAATCAATGGTCTATGTTACCATATCGAAAATAATTATCGAGCTTGAGAAAAACATCATTTTTCAAGCCACCAGTGAAGTTCAGAACGATTGATATGGAAGAGTCATCCAAAATTGGACCTCTCGAATCACCTCGTGTAGACGAGGCCGTATTGGCCAATTGAACCCTACTATTTTTTAATTATAATTATATTGAATATACTTTAATTTGCAATAAAAATATTCGCCATAGCTTTCATATTTAATTATAAAGATTAAACGCTCTCATAAAAAACTCTCAACATACGAGGTTTATTCATAAATATCTATTTTGTCCCCTTCAAAGTAATCCTCACCAGATATTATACAGTTATGCCAACGTTTTTCCTATTTTCGAAGCACTTCATAAAATCATTTTTTGTGATCTTGTTCAGCTCGTCCTTCGATGCCGTCTTTATGTCCTCAATCGTAGCGTAGCGTCGTCTTTTCATGGGGCTCTTCAGTTTCGGGAACAAGAAAAAGTCATAGGGGTCAGATCTGGGGAATACAGTAGCTGCGGCATTGTTTTTGGCCAAAAATTCGCGCACAAGCAACAATGCGTGAGCAGGGGCGTTATCATGGTGCAAAAGCCAATTTTTGTTCTTCCACAAATCCGGGCGTTTCTGGCGGATTGCTTGGCGCAACTTGCGCATAACTTGCAGATAATATTCCTTATTTACCGTTCTACCCTGTGGCAAGAACTCATGATCACATTCGACCTTTTCGTTGTTCCCATCTTCTCGGCCCTCTGAGAACATTTTGTACCATCGATAAATGTTGCTTCGGTCCAAGGTAGATTCACCATATACCACAGTCAACATTCGGAATGCGTCCGCGCAATTAATATTGTTTTTTACACAAAATTTTATACAGATTCTTTGATCCATTTTTTGGAATGGGAAAAAATTGAAGACGAGCCAAAACACGTGCAAGCAAAGTAACTATCAAAAATTAACTAAACATTCAAAATGGTCGAACTTGTCGGTATAAGTGAGAGACATGAGTACCAACATAACGCCAATCGAATAAACGAAACCCGCGGAAATTCAAAATTCGCGATAATTTTTGAACAGAGCATTGTATATATGACAATATTGTTGAAGAAACCAATCGATTACGTTACTTCAAGTAAGGATAATCAAAATTTCTAATTAATCTTCCGGTCATTATCACTTTAGTCCTCCGATGAGTTTTTTTTACAAATGGCAATAAATGAAAGTTCTCTTACGAGTGGATTATGATGGTAGGATAAACGGGAATGGAATTTTTAGTAACCCGAAATATAGGCTGTTATTACGACTTTCACATTATTTTAATTGTGATCTTTGATTGTAAGAACTGGATTCAATATGAATCGGACCATTTCGTTTAACCCCAATATTCAATTCCATTTATCCAAATAGATTTTATAATTGAATTTTACTTTAAAGCTTTACTGTTTATTTATACCAGGTGTATAAGCTTAAATCCGCTGTTTTTTAGTTAAAAAACACATGTTTTTTTCATGGAAAGCAACAACAAATTTATTCAAGGTACTTGCCCTCGCTAGCTACACATTTTTCTCATTTCTCAGGCAATTTGTGGATACCATGCCAAAAAAATTCCTTCTCTTTTGAGGCAAATCACTCATCAAGCCATTTTCGGACGTCTTCGTAAGAGTCGAAGTGCTGCTCAGCGAGCGCGTGGTCAATCATCGAGAAAGAGGTGGTAGTCAGAATTGGCCAGGTCTGATGAATAAGTGGGGTGGGGTAGCACCTCCCAGTTGAGTGTCTCCAAGGATTTTTGGACCATTTTTGACGTGTGCGATGGTGTGTTGTCGTGGAGGCTAATTGGCTTGTCATGTCTTTGTTGATAATCCGTCCTTTTTTTACGCAGAGCACGGTGCAAATTGATCAGTTGTTGGTGGTAGCGGTAGGCATTGACAGTTTCACCATGTTTCAACATAACATAGTAGACGATACCCTGCTGATCCCACCAAACGCACAGCATCGTCTTCCGTCCGAAGCGATTTGGTCTTGGGGAAGATGTTGATGGTTGTTCGTTATCAACACACTATTTCTTGCGTTTAGGATTCTCGAAATATATCCACTTTTCATCGCCTGTCACAATCCGATGCAGGGACGACTTTCTTTTTTGTCTGGTGAGCAAGATTTCGCATATGTTTTAGCGTCGCTCCATCTGCCTATCGTTCAATTCATGCGACACCCATTTTCCGATCTTTTCAATCTTCCCCATAGCACACAGATACATGGAAATGGCTGGTTGAGTAATACTCAATTACTCCGCGAACATTTTTTTCGATTGGGTATCGTCTTCGTCCAAAAGAGCCTGCAATTGATGGTCCTCAACCTTCCTAGGCCGATTTTCACGCTTCTTGTCCCACAAGTCAAAATTTCCGCCTTTGAACCAACGAAACCAATCTCAGCACATTGTTTCCGATAAAGCACTGTCACCATAGACCTCCATTGGCATTCGATGCGATTCGGCAGCCGATTTCTTCAAATTGAAGCAGAAAAGCAGAGCTTCTCGCATATGATCTTTTTCTGGCACAAAACTAGACATGATTACCAAAGGAAAAATATATGTTGTTGTACGAAATTGCTGACGATGTGCACTGATTAATGTTGACAGATGTCAAACTCATAAAAAAAGTATGGCGTGTCCGTGTTAGCTTAATACGCTCACTCACGCCATTTATAACCAAACTGCGGATTTAAGCTTTTACACCTGGTATATCCGAACAGTGGTGTAGTAGTCTAAGTAGTTGTAGAAAATGTTGGTTAGATATTAAAGTCCTCTGAAGTCTAGTATATGAGCTCCAGATTAATCTCTTGTTTAGATGAAGATGTCATTAAGGTATAAAGAATGAAACCGATGTGTGTACTCTTCTATTCATTTACCTTCGTTTTTTTTCTGGTAAACTAGGATTGGAGATAGTGGATATAGCATAGTAAATTGTTAGAAGCTATATGAGAATTTATACCGGAAATATTATTTTTTTATGGAAAATTTAAATACTTTCAGTTATGTACTCTTTACTTCACTTTATTCTTCCCAATTTACCCCATTTTTTATTTACTGAGTTTGGACATCTCTATAATTATCTGTAATATAATATAATATTTTATCGCACTTAAATTAATTGTTTATCGAAAAAAAATATATTTCAATTATTTGCAAAATATTAAAATCTGCTGACACTTAGTAAAGACAAAATTACTTTTTAATTATATTTTAATGTATTTTGAAAATATCAATTAGAGTGTAAATATATAAAAGGTAAATGATTTCACAATGAAATATTATGAAAAATGTCCTCCCTCAAATAGGATGTAACCAACCAATGGGCTTTTGAGCGAATAATTACTCATTTTTCAACGCATATTTTCAATTAATTGCCATTTATTATATGAAACCCATTTATTACAAATGAATGGAACGCTAAAGTTATTGTTTAATTTATTAACTGAAAACAATTCATAATTATCATGGTTAATGAGAGAAAATTTCCTTCCTTTTTCGGCTGGTTTGCACTCTCAATGAATAAACTACAAAAACGGATAAATTTCAGCATAATTTCAAACGATTATCTACTTAATTTGAGATGGTTTTTCTTCTTTCCGAAAGGTAAACGGTATTGTCCTACCTTTTCTTAATAATCATTAATTAAATTTAATTATTATAGAGATTTTCTTAATTAAATATGAACAAAATGATCAATTGTAAAAACAATTGAATTCCTTATTACACAAATCAGATTCTCATAAATCGAATGGATTTCATGATTTATACTTGAAATTGTTGTTTTTTTTTCTACATAATTATTTTCAATTAGGCATAAAAATTATTCTACTTTATTATAAAATTAATTTGATTTTTTATTATTGCTAAAGTAAATTTATACAAAAAACAATAAACAATTACCTTAATAAAAAGCTATCCAACAAGGAGCAGTAATTGCCCTTGTTCGTGTTTGTTTGTGCACATAAATTTTTTTTGCAAGGAGATACTTTTATCAAAAATTTATTTCGTATTGAAATTATGCTCCCTTGTACATATGTATCCACAGGAAAGGTTTTTTTTTTTAAATTTTGTGTCTGATGTAAAATTTATTCTTAAAAAAATCTCTTCAGTTTGGCGACACTTCATAAAATATGCACTTTCGTGCCAGAGCATTTACGCGCAGCAAATCAATTTTTCATGCCGTCCAAGACGGATGAGCACTCTAAAAAGGACTTAAAAAAACTATTCCAAAAATACAGATGCCTACCGAATTTCCTTTTCTTTTAATTTTATTCTGAAATATGTACTCATATGAAGCCATAATTTTCACCTTTATTGCCGTATTCTAAAATTTTCAATAAAAATATTGCTTTAAGATTTTTGTCGTTCTTCCATTTTCTGGATACTTTCGAAAAAATAAGAATCCACTCTGGAAACAAAATTGTAAGATAACAAAAAGTAAAAAAAATACTCCCAAAACACAAGTGTACATTCACTTAAACTTATTAAATTTTGCTTTTATGCGAGTTAATTAAATCATTGCTTTAATAAACTTGTAAGGACGTATATAAACTGTATGTTTTAAGGACTTTGGTACAGTTTTACGTGATTTCGATGTAGTCGGTTTGTATTCAAAATTTTATTCTACCAAGTCTCGATATTGGAACTTATTAGAAAATTGGATTTTGGTCAAAAGTATATTTGCGAATGAGTACAACTTTTATTGATCATAGTATATGTACTTCCATACAATAACAAACCAATTATTACTCGTTAGTGTTCCAAAAATGTATGTGTCCCATTACGGTGAATAATCTAAGTCAGTGTCGACGTTTTCCTGTGTTCGCAAAACTTTTTAGTGCTTTTTTATCAGAATAAAAGTTTCTTGTTATCTTTCGAATGTAGACAGAAAAAGGATGAGTATCTCTACTTGAAAACTTGGTTACCCCAATAATAAGGGATATTTTGCGAAGCTGAAAATATTTCAAGATGTTCACCTTATTATCGGGCGACTAAAAGATGCTCGTTCTGGTAAGAGGGCCAATCCAAATAACCGTTCTTTGACTAATGCTATTACGACGAATCCGACCTAATTCAAATGTCAATCCTAATACTAATGAGTCTTTTTCAATGCTTACTTCTTATTTTTTTTCTATAATTTACTTATTCGTTTCAGGTTTCGATAACTTCGTGAAACATCTTCAAAATGCCAAATACTCAACAATAGTGAGTGTTGTTACCAGTAATGATGTCGGCCATGTACGAGGAGCTGCTGGCAGTTGCAGATTCAGTGAAGATTTTTCGAAAGGATCAGCCAAGACGATTCTGCTGTGGCCATGTCCCAAGATGAAGGTAATTATTCACATTAGGTTTATTTCAGTATGCCGTCATTTTAGTTTATGTAATGCCGTCTGCTAAATGGCACGAGCTCTACCACAAATTGTCAAGGATAACTACAAATCCTTTTGGGTGTTTTGCTGTTTGTATGGAATACATGATTACAAACACAACCGAAGCGTAAAACTCAAATCAAAGCCTGATGTGCACCGCATTATTTCCCTTATTTCTAAATTCATTTCATTTCATTACGGATTCGTGGTTTTGGCTTTAAGTGCATCCTGCCAAATTCAGATTCGAATTTATCCAGTATTTCATTTAAATGCTTTTACGCGAATAATTATCGATTTAAATCACAGATTTTACATGTTCATCTCTTCTAAATAGATTATGAATTTAATCGGTTTTTAAGTAATCGTATTTATATCATAACAATGTAAATTTTTCAAATTTTATGTTCGTTCACAAATTTACTTTTCACTTTAATAATAACTTCTTCATTTATTTAAGCTTAAGTTAAATAAATCTCTACGTAAATACAATTGTTTTGGAATTTAAATAAATAACATTTTAATGTTGAAAAAATATTTTTAGAAAATTTTTTGATGAAAACAAATTTTAATCTGAAATCTTTCTGACAAAACATTTTAAATCAAAATACGAGGTCTGTTCAAAAAGTATCGCGAATTTTTTGTTTTTTTTTCAAATTTTTTTTATTTATTCATGAATATCTATTTTGCCCCCTTTAAACTTATCTCCACCAGATATTATACGCTTGTGCCAACGTTTTTTCCAATTCTCGAAGCACTTCAAAAAATCATTTTTTGTGATATTGTTCAGCTCCTCCTTCGATGCCATCTTTATGTCCTCAATCGTAGCGTAGCGTCGTCCTTTCATAGGGCTCTTTAGTTTCGGAAACAAGAAGAAATCATAGGGGGGCAGATCTGGGAAACACGATGGCTGCGGCATTATTATGGCAAAAGCCAATTTTTATTTTTCCACAAATCCGGGCATTTCTGGCGAATTGCTTTACGCAACTTGAGCATAACTTGCAGGTAATATTCCTTATTGACCGTTCTACCCTGTGGTAAGAACTTATGATGAACCACACCCCTGCAATTGAAGAAAACTGTAAGCAAAACCTTCATATTCTACCGAACTTGGCTGTTTTTTTGGTCTTGGCTCGTGCGGCAGCTTCCATTAAGATGATTGAGCTTTGGCTTCCACGTCATAACCATAAACCCATGATTTGTCACCAGTTATGACCCTCTGGAACAAATTTGGGTCGTCGCGGATAAAGTCCAACAGCTCCTTAGCAAAGTTAATGCGATGCTGGTTTTGGTCGAAATTGAGCAAAAATCGAAGACGAGACAAAACACGTGCAAGCAAAGCAGCTGTCAAAAATTAACTGAACATTCAAAATGGCCGACATAACGCCACAAAAATATCGAAAATCGAATATACAAAAGCGAAAATCGAATATGCAAGAAAATATTTGACAACAAATTTTTACTACCAAAAATGTTTACCAAAAAACTTTTAACTTTTCAATGAAAATTATTATTTGTTCTCGTTATGTAACAATTTTTTATTAGAATACCGATCAAGGCTAGTAAATTATTTCTTTAAGAAAATCCCAAATTATATAACTTCATAATATTAAAATTGATCAATTCTTTTCATATAACATACGACATTATCAGCTACAAAAAGTAAATAAGAATTTTACCATCTGTGCCTTTATTAATTTGTAATATTAGACAGTGATTAATAAAATAAAACGGAAAAAAATAAATTAATTATGATACGCGGCGTATTCCATTTTGCAAGAACATCATCCTCGAGCACGTTTATGGCTTCTGCAGATAGATAAGTTTATGTTCAAGTTGGCAACTGTATTAGACACAATTAGATATAATTTCGTTTCGAGAGTACTTCTGGATTCAAATTTCATTATATTCTAAATATGTCATTGTTGTATAACTTACGAGTATCCCGGCAAATCCCGGCAGAGGTAATAGCTGTTAGGAAACTGATTATGCTCGTACAAGTGCGAGAGTATGAAGGTCGCTTCGCTTCATCGAGGAAGATCCACTTTCCAAAGTTCCATACACCCACACAACGAGTGCTTTGCACGTTTTCGTGAATTATCCTTAATTTCTAGAATTACAAAATCCTTTAGCATACAAACATTTTCTTTATGCCTTCGCATGACAACAGTTATTCTGTAATCAATTCTGTCTCTTGACATTTCCGTACAATTTTCGTGTCATCTCGTACTTTTATTCAATAGTAAATCTTTCTTCCCTTACATTTAACCCTTGTTACCGAATTTGGAAAGAATAAAAGTTGAAAATTGTTTCATCATATATATCACAAAAGGCTCGTAAAAATATTTATACCTTGTTTTGAATATTTTAACGTCACTCACATAAATCTGATCATTTTTCTTATTTCGAAATATATCAGCGCAATTTAGAATCGTCTACATTTTATTTATTTATTTTTTTTTTTTCTAAAAGAAAGACATTTAATTACGAAATATTAATGTTAAATTAAAATAATTAATATCAAACTTAAATTAATTCAATTTTCTAAATGAACATTCTAATATATGCGATATTTTCGAATATATTTTGTGCTTCATTTGGGGACTGATCCTTACTGTAGAATTAGATTATTATATAAATTTTTGCCTATTTTAATTAAATTTATAATATAAAATACTTTAATAAGTATTTATTAACAAATTTAAACAAAATTTATTATTATTTAGGAGGAACTATTTAGTACATTCATTTAATATTAGATGGCGCTAGCAGACAGATTTGGATTAAATAGAAACAAAATGTCATTCGAGCTGCAAAGAAGTTCGATTTTGCACTATTAGATTTCAGTTGCCACCTATCTATATGCACATATAGGAAACTGTTACTTTTCGTAGATATAATCTTAACAAAAATGCATGTGCACTAGTAGGAAAAGTTGTTTTTTAAGCTTAATGTTCTGTACGAAAAGAACTTTTGTGGTAGTATGCAAAATCTGTTTCGCTTTCCTCTACTTTTGTCGCCATACTCTAGGCGAAAAAGGTTATACGGGAAATTTTAATTATGATAAATAGAGCAGCCACATATGACGACAATGGCTGATAAGAAATTCCTTCAATAATTTTTTTGTTTGGCAGCTTTAATAGTTTATGATAACTCAAAATGTGGATACTCGTAGATTGGCAACACAAGAAATGTTAAACTAGTTCGTTGCAATAAAATTAATAAAAATACAAGTTTCTATTAATAATAATTTTCAAATATATAAAAAATGGAACACATGCCGCTTGTTATTTTAATCATTTGCGCTTAATTTACCAAGAAACTTTCAGTGCCGTTGTCATAAACTTAAATTTCCACACCGTTCAAAATTCATAGACCAAAGACTTAATTTTAGAAGCCATCAATTTTACATCTAAGAAAGTAAAGTTTCGTGTAATAAAATGAAAATTTGCCACGTTGTGTGATCCACATTAAAATCGTTAAGTTGAAGCTAAGGAAATACGATTATTATTTGGCCATAGCGCTCTAAATTGATCTTTAAGATCTCTACTACTTCCTTTTCAAAGAATAATAATACCTTCAGACCAATATGCATACTATAGACAATCACCTTTTGCTTCTGCACAGTCAATTGTGGATCTTCAAAGCCTCATATAAGGCATCTTTGTTTATTGACGTATCCAATGAGCCAAAAAATTAATTTGCAATTTTAACGCATTATTAAAATTATAATTATTATTAAAATTAATGTAAATTTTACATCCAAAATTTCCAAAAAAAGTACTATTAAAAAGAATCATAATGAAAAGCATATCAAAAACATATTCAAATTGTAAAGATTTTTCTCGATCAATTAAAGAATAATTTTGATAAAATCGATGCTAATCAATTTCTGCATTTTCAAATATAAAATGATAAACTATTGTATAAACAAAATGACAGTAATATACTTTTTGAATTACAAAATATTTAAAACATTAATGATATTTTAAAATTAAAAAGTTCTTACAAATAATGAAAAAAAAAATTCTACTAGAAAAAGTGAATTCCTCATTTTTGTCTATAAGAATATTATCATCAATATTTTTATAAAACGCTATATTTTCTCAACAATAATGAAACACTTTTTAATTAAAAAACAATTAATTTACTAATCATGCATTTACGTAAGGGAAATTAATATACAATATAAATAAATCTTTTCATACATCTTTCTGTCAACACATGGGAAGAGTGAAGTTCTAAATGAAACCGCCAGTTGACAAAAATGCGGTCGCTCTGCGTATCTCCTACATTAGAGCACTGTACTCTTAAATCGAATTTGCCTTTGGTTAAATTTAGGCATAAAAATTAGTTAATTTAATATATAACATTTTTCAATATGATTAAGCTTTTTGTCCAAATGGATATCAAGTGGAATAATTTAGTACATACGCAAAATAGTAGATGGCGCTAGAATACAGAAATGGACGAAAGCGAATTGAAGTTAATTTTTTTTGCCGCTAGAAAAAGGTATACAGGCACCTACTTATTTAGGTTTAATTGTGTCATCCTGATTAACTTTATATCTTCATTAAAGTAGAGCCTCCCCAGTTTTCTACTGTCATAAAAAATTTTGTGATCTTAATTGGTCAAAAAGCCAATAATTTTTACTTTTCGAAATCGTCATTTTCCATTAAAAGGGTTTGAAAAATCTTCGATAGCACTGCACTTCGATTTATATATTTATGAGTTCACAATTAGTTTTTTTTTTTTTTTTTTTTATTTTAAATGATATCTACAACTACTTATGCTAGTAACAAGCAGATTTTTTACGGGAATATACAAGGACATGAAGACATGTGGAGGAAAACACCCATCGATGTTACCTCAGAACAGGGTAATTTTATTTTATCATTTTAAATAATCTCTCGGCCATCGCCGTTTTAAACGTCGATGGGTGTATACTGGAAGGGTGGGAGTGAAAAGTTCCCTTCCTAAAGGATTAGGGTGGAAGGATAGGTGCGAATGGAATTTTTTATATCGGGAGATGCATAGTTCACGAACAAATGGAACATTTAGGTCACGGTGGATAACAGTGTTTCGCACATAAAAGGGGGCATTGACAATTTTACGAAGGATTCGGGATTGTAGGGATTGGATTGGAAGGGAGTTGGAATGCTTAGTCGAACCCCAAAGTTCTAGACCATATGTCCATATTGGTTTCAGAACCGTATTGTACAGTAATAGTTTACTTGGTGTTGTAAGTTTCGATTTGCTGTCTAGGAGACGTAAGAATTGTTTGTATCGTCCGTTAAGTTCACGTCTTTTAGTTTTCGTATGAAGGTTCCAGGTTAACCGTTTGTCGAATATAAGTCCAAGGTAACGTACGCTATTTTTTTGTGGAATAATACTGCCGTTTAGGGTTATGTCGGGAATTTGTTCTCGGCAGAGTGTGAAAGTTACATGAACAGATTTTTGCTCATTTACCTTCACTCTCCACCTTTTGAACCAAGTTTCTAAGGAGTGGATGTGGTTCTGAAGGATACTAATGGCTGTGGAAGGATCTTTGTGATGTGTCAGGATGGCTGTATCGTCAGCATATGTTGCGGTTAGGATGTTGTTGTGGCAAGGAATGTCATGGGTATAAATGTTATATAGGATAGGACCTAGGATACTTCCTTGAGGGACACCGGCGGAAATTGGATAAATGTCAGAGTACTCCATATTTTCAGCTACCTGAAAATATCGGTCTGAGAGATAAGATTTAAGGATGTGGAAATAACTCGAGGGTAGGACTCGCTGCAACTTCCAAAGCAATCCAGGGTGCCATACACGGTCGAAAGCATGCGAAATGTCAAGAAACACTCCTGGGCAGTATTCCTTTCGCTCTAGCGAACACGCTATGTAGTCGACTACGCGATGACACTGCTGGATAGTGGAATGCTCAGGTCGAAATCCAAACTGATGCTGAGGAATGACACCCTCGGTTTCAAAAATGGGATAAAGGCGTTTTAGGATTAATTTTTCTAGGATTTTTGATAACATGGGAAGGAGGCTTATAGGTCTATATGAGGTGGGAAGGTTTTTGGGCTTATTGGGTTTTGGGATCATCTTAATTATGGAAAACTTCCACAGGGAAGGAAAAAATGATGTGCGGAGGATACTATTATAAATATAGGTTATAAGGACGAGGGTTTTTTTGGAAATTTGTTTCAGGATTTCTGAAGTTATTAAGTCATATCCTGGGGCTTTTCTATTGGAAAGGTGTTCTATTGTGAATTTAACTTCGGAAGGAGTGAAAAACTTAGGAGGTGGACTTATGGGCAACTGAGTTGATATTTGTCGGAATATTTGTTCGTCATGCAGAATGTCTTGGACATCTTCGTGAGGCTTAAAGATGTTTTCTAAGTGTTTGCCGAAGATGTCGGCTTTCTGTTTATCTGTTTTTGCCCAGGTTCCGTCGGTATTCCGGAGCGGGTGTGTAGCTGTTTTGTATTTGAGAATTCGTCGGGTAGCTGTCCAGAGTGACTTATTAGTTGTCAGTGATTCTGTGTATTCAGTAAATCGTTCGTTGTTATAATTAATTATTTCTTGTTTCAGTTCTCGTTGTAGTTGGTTTAGTCTTTTCTTCTCATTTGGCATTCTTGAACGTTGCCACTGGGCCCTGGCTCGACGTTTCTCGCTTATCAAGCTGCGAATTTTTTGAGGAAGATTATAGTCATGTTCTCGTATGGTTGGTTTCTTATGAGTTATGTGGGCGTTAGTGATTGAGTTCTGTATGCAAACAGTTAACTCGTTTACGGCATCGTCTATTTCTTGTACGTTCTTAAGGCTTTGTTGTAAATTAATCTGTTGGTCTAAGTTTTGTCTAAAAATGTCCCAATCAACTTTCCCATTTACAAGTTTGGCAGGATAGGATTTTAAGGAAGGAGAAGTGTCTAGTGTTAGGAGAACAGGGGAATGGTCGGAATTCAGGTCAAGGAGTGTATCTATGGAAGTATTAATGGAATGTATGGGTGTGGTTATGAAATAATCTAGAATATCGGGAAGGTTTCTGACACTGGTCGGCCAATATGTGGGCGTGGGAGGAGATAGGACCTCAAGAGTGGTATGGGAGAGGAGTTTTTGGAGAATCTTTCCTCGGGGATTCGAAACACGGCATCCCCATTTAGGGTGCTTGGCATTATAATCTCCTCCCGCGATGAAGGATTTTCCAATTGATTTGAAGAAGGAATCAAATTGTATGGGAGTTAATTTTTTATTTGGAGGACAATAAACAGATGCAACGTTAAAGGTAAAGGATTTACATTGAAGGGTAATAACTATTGACTGAAGGGATTCGGTGGCAGTTTGTGAGTGGAAGGAGTGATTTAAGGAATTTCTAATAAGGATGGCAGTTCCACCGTGTGCTGTGTTGTCTGGATGGTCAGTTCTGTATGTTTTGTAGTCACGTATAGCAAAAAACGACCTGGACGTAAAGTGAGTTTCTGTAATCAGTGCAACGTCTATGCGTTTGTTGTGTAAGAGAATGTCTAGTTCTTGTCGGTGTAAAGTCAGTCCGTTAGCATTCCAGAGAAGGATGGATAGGGATTTATCGGTTGACGAGAACATTTATTTATTCATATTGCTTGTTAGTGAGGAAATGGCGGTTGTTAAAGCAGTTAACAGAGGAGTGAGAAGAAGAGTAATTTCTTGAATTAATTTGTTGGTTATTGTGGAAAGAAGTGTTGTTAGGTCTGAGGAGGAGGATAATGGGGGAGGAATAGGAACATGACTACCATTTTTCTGCTGTTGTTGTTGTTGCTGCTGTTCCTGGTGTTGGTGATGTTGCTGGCGCTGTTGTTGGTGCTGCTGCTTATGTTGTGGTTGCTGTTGTTGTTGATGAGGAGGTTGATGTGGATGGTTTTGTTGTTGAGGTTGTTGTTGCTGCTGTTGATGTTGTTTCTGCCCAGATGCAATCTCAGCAAATGTCAGGTTTCGTCGCACTGGCAATGATGTTAGTCCCGTCTTATTTGTGGATGTATTGTTATTTGGGCGTATTTTTGTCTGCAGCATTTTATATGTGGAGCAGCCTTTGTAGTTTGCCGGGTGGCTTCCAGCACAAAGTACACACCTTGCTGGATTGTCTCGCGTTTTAATGCATTCTGCGGTCAGGTGTTCCCCCGCACATTTTACGCATTTTGGCTTGTGCCGACAGTATGATTTGGTGTGGCCGTACTGTTGACATCTGTGGCATTGAACTATGTCCTTAGTGGGATAAGGCTCCTCCACTTTGATTCTTGTATAGACAAGCGTTTCCAGATCAAAAATGGTCTTGTTGTTAGCCGCTTGTCTTAACGAGATGAAAAACAGAGGAAGCGCTGCATTCCTCTGCTTAACATTTGAGATGCTAGTTACCTCGTGACCCAGCATCTCCAGTTCTTTTCTTATTTCCTCTATGGGAGTGGTGTGGTGCAGATTCCGGACTACCACTTTAAAAGGTTTTTCATCCTTCGCCTGGTACGTGTGGAAGTCCGCCTTCATTTCGTCCAAGTATTGGACGATACTTCGGTAGGCCATCCCACTATTCGCTTGAATTGCAAGGCCTTTAATATGAGCCTTGCAAATGAATGCATCAGGGCCAATTCTTTTTTCAATAGCACGGCCAATCTCAACAAAATTTACAACGTTTTTAATAAAGATTGGCGGTGGCTTCACGGTTTCATTTGGTGTACTGATTCGCTCTGGCTCGACATCCATACTTGCCAGTATTTGAAACCGATTGGCGGTGCTAGTTGTTGGTGTTTGTTTTTCTGTTTTTTTTATTTTCATTGTCTTTTTTATCACTTTTGGCGATGTGTTCGGCGTATTGGTCGATCCAGATGGACTCTTTGTCTGTTTTCTTTTTGGCCTGCCGGATGGCCGCATGAAATCTGTCACTGACTCAGTGTCTGCTTCGGTGTCCGTAGCAGATAGCATGACTTGCCTAGCGGTGCTAGCCATTACAGTTACAAGGAACACAAAAACGAAATAAACTCGGAACTCGATAAAATGAACTCTTCCGTTTGTGTTCTAAACAATACAAATTTTTTTTTTTTTTTTCCAATACTGAATCACTTTAATTTCCAGTGTTTTTTTTTTTTTTTTTTTTTTTTAAATATTTATTATTTATTATTAATAAACGTGCTTGCTTTATTTTTTTTTTTCAACACTTTTCACACCATTGTCTGTACGTATTAAAAGTATAATATTATATAATATATTTTGTATTATATTAAATAATACAAAAGTGAATTATTTCACTTTTGTACTTATTTTATTTCACTTTTATTTTAATATATTTTTGCATCCGAACTGTTTAGGTATTTATCGATCGATATACGTAGAGAGATACGTACGTCCGCACTGGTACGCAGTGTGGACCAGACTCTCACAATTAGTTGTGCTTATTTCTGTAATATATATTATAATAGAAAATTAATATAGCATAAATTTTTGTAAACCAGAACTTTAAGACTTCTTATATAAACCAGTTTATAATAATAAATTTCTATAATGAACGTCTGACCACAAATTGAAAACGTTGTCTAATTTTTAGTAATATTGATCCTGTAAGTGTTATAATTTTTTTACATCACAATCCAAACTCCGCACTCTTTTAGAGTTTATGCTAGGAGTCTCTTTATAGATTTACAGTAACAGGTATATTTATGGTATTATGCATACTATCTTTAAATAAATTCTTAGTTCTCGCGACGTCACTTGCTAGGGTAATCTTGAATTATCAGAAATATATCCCACAAGGCAGTATCCTCGGTCCCATTTTGTGTAATATTCATACCAATAACATCCCATCTGATTCTAAGATTATGATTGCATATTTGCAGATTATGCGGAGTGCTTTTACCCATAAAAATCCTAAAATAGTTTCTGATAGTAGTTAACAGTCTTGCATCACCAAAGTTTAAATCTTGTTAACGAGACAGAAAGAGTGAAGATAAATGAACAAGCTATACATAATATTAAAATAATTCTACAATATACTAAAGTATATTACTGAGGAGTTCAGGTGGACAAGAGATTAACCTGGCGCCCATATACGAGACTAAAAAGACTTGACACCACCAGACGCAATTTAAGGGTTTTCGAATAAGAGTGATATGATTTCTTTTTTTAAAAACAAAACTAATTGTTAAGGAAATTTAAATGTTGTTTATTAAATATGAAGTACAGTTTTTAAACAAAACGTCATTCAAATGGCCTCCATGACTTTTTTTGCAGGAACGAATTCGATGAACCCAATTTTCGAGCACTTTTTCTATTTAATCAAGTCTTATGTCATGAATAGCACGTTCAATATTGACTTCTAAAGCTTGAAGAGAGTCTGGTTTATTGCTAAAGACCAATGACTTCACATAACCCTACAAGAAATAGTATAATGGTGTTAAATCATAACTTCTTGGAGGCACAATTTCTTGAAATAATCGAATCTCCAATCTTTTCTCGCAATAATTCGGTTGTTGCACGTGCTGTGTGGTACGTAGCCCAGTCTTGTTCGGACCAAATGTTGTCAAGATCAACTTCTTCCAATTTCGGCCATAAAAAGTTGGTTATCATCGATCTATACCGCTCTCCATTGATAGTAACGGTTTTACCAGTTTTATTTCGAAAGAATTACGGACCGATGATTCCACCAGACCAAAAACCTCACCAAACTGTCAATTTAGGCAAATGTAATGGGTGTTCATGAATAATTTGTGGATGTTCTTCGAACCAGAATCGACAGTTTTGTTTATTTACCGCACCACTCAGATGAAAGTGAGCGCACGAAAAGTTGCAATTAGAGAACGATTATTTTGATAATAAAATTGAATAGTTCTTGCGTATACCATATCTCTCCATGATGAAATTGTAAACATTACAGATCATGACATATTACAAATGGCCGAAACGTCATTTAGAAATCAAATCACTCTTATTGGAAAACCCTATATAAAACCTATTTAGACTTACAGAAATGGACTCCAGGATTCTATCAAATGTTCCAATACCTATCGCATCCAGTCCTTACAATCCAAGATCGTCCGTAATATTCTTGATGCCTCCTTTTATGTTCGTAATAATGTAATTTTTTATGTTCGTAATAAGTTCGGCTGAAAATTTTATAAGGTTGACGTCTAGATAGCGCCTTTTCTACTTAAAGAGTAGATTTTAATCTACTTAATTATCACAAAGCACCATTCTTCAAATGATTCCTGTCAAAATTTGACAGCAATCGGGCGATTGGTTCGTAAGATATAGCATTTTAAGTGAAGCAACTTTTGTTATTGAAAAAAAAATGGATAAAGACGAATTTCGTGTATTGATAAAGCATTGCTTTTTGATGAAAAAAAAACCAAGAGAAGACCAAAGCATGGTTTGACAAACGTTAACCGGACTCTGCTCCAGCTATTTCAATTGTGAAATATTGGTTTCGTCAATTTCGAACTGGTCGTACGAGCACAGTTGATGCAGAACGCAGTGGACGCCCAAAAGAAGTGGTTACGGCAGAAAACATCAAAAAAATCCAGAAAATAATTTAAAATGACCGTAAAGTGAAAGTGAGCGAGATAGCTGAGACTCTGAAGATATCGAAAGAGCGTGTTGGACATATCGTGCATGAATATTTGGGCATGCGAAAGCTGTGTGCAAAGTGGGTGCCGCGTGAGCTCACTGTGGACCAAAAACAACAACGTGTTGATGATTCTGGGCAGTGTTTGGAGCTGTTCAAGCGCAATAAACCCGATTTTTTGCATCGATATGTGACAATGGCTCCGTCACTACACTCCAGAGTCCAATCGGCAAAAACCCGATTTTTGCATCGATATATATGAAACATGGCTCCGTCACTACACTCCAGAGTCCAATCGGCAGTCGGCAGAGTGGAGAGCGAGCGACGAACCGAATCCAAAGCGTGGAAAGACGCAACAGTCGGCTGGCAAGGTGATGGCGTCTGTATTTTGGGATGCGCATGGTATAATATTCATTGACTATCTCCAGAAGGGACAGACGATCAACAGCGACTATTATATAGCGTTATTGGATCGTTTGAAGAAAGAAATCGCTAAGAAACGGCCTCATTTGAAGAAGAAAAAAGTGTTGTTTCACCAAGACAATGCACCGTGTCACAAGTCGATGAAAACGATGGTCAAACTCAATGAATTGGGCTACGAATTGCTTCCCCATCCACCGTATTCTCCAGATCTGGCCCCAAGCGACTTTTTCCTGTTTGCACACCTCAAGAGAATGCTCGCTGGCAAGAAATTTAAGACCGATGATGAAACTGAGGCCTATTTTGAGGCAAAACCGAAAGAGTACTATAAAAATGGTATCGAAAAGTTGGAAGATCGCTATAATCGCTGTATCGCCCTCGAAGGCAACTATGTTGAATAATAAAAATGAATTTTGCAACAAAAAATATTTTTACTGTGTTACCTTATAAACTTTTCAGCCGAACTGTCTACATCGTGATGGTAATGTTTAATTTGTCCACGACCTGTGTTTTGACCGTTTCCAAAAAAAATTTATTTCCTTTTATCCTATTATTACAATCCCCTCATAAAAGAAACTTCATCTACTATCCTCCTCGGAAATACTTATCGAAAACTAGAGGGACCGTGGCCTCGAGATATATAAGAGAATCTTCCAATTCGCGTCATGTGGAGAAACACCGATGGTTTGGTAAAACGCCGACATCATTAGTTCAAAATATTGTAAACTAATTTATGATATAAATTTATTTTACAATAAAGAAGACGATGACAGCCTTTCTATTAATCAATTAATAAGCTTACACACGTGGTAGTGACTTCATTTTATGTATGGGAACCTATCTAAAACAAGGCGGGTCTATTAGTAGGCGGGTCAGACTGGAGATAATTGTGAGAGGGTTTCTCCAGCCAAATTGTTAGTACTATCATTGCTCAAAATTCACATATGCTCCAACCCCTTAGGTTACTCAATATTTTTTGTTCATTTATTTATAATTAGGAAAAAATATATTATTACCAAATTACAAAAACCTTCAATCAGCTACACTTTAATTTAGCGAAACTGGGAAGTCAAGTACACAATAGTCTTGAGTTCAAATCCAGCTCGTACCATAGCGATGGTATATTCTTTAGTTATCAACAAATGGATTAAGTTATCGTTGCATTAAAAATTTACATTTTAGTACAATTTATAATAAGAAATAACCTCCATACAGCTCTAAGGATAAATAATCCTCTTGACCTTTAGCATATAACTTTATCGAATTTCAAATAAATATTCTCATTAAATTCAATAAAATTAAAATTGTTTTTCTTATATGACTTTTGACATTTTTTCATAAATTACATTAATGAGGAGTTTCTTTCTTATTTGAAACTTTTTCACTTTTAATGGAAATTTTCTTCGAAATTTCACGGTGCTGCCGTGTGTACACTATTCACATTAAAAAATCGTTGACCATTTAACATTTGAACATTTATTCACAACTTTGTTCTTTGAACATTTTTACCAATATCAATTATTATTAAAAATAAATCTAATTTATTATGGCATAGATTGTATGATACTAAAGAACATGCTTATTAGCTTCTTCTAGAAATTATGTGAATACGAATTAAGGCGACCTTACTTGATGAATCTTTCAGATTGTTTGGACTTTGTGTTTTTCCCAATTAATTAATAGTAATTGGTCAAAGGTAAACTATATTCAACGAATGAGAAACTAATTCGGCATTTGCCTATAGAAGATTATTTCTACTTAAAGGATCAATTTTATTCCATTTGCAATAAAAATAAAAATATTTATTGTGAGTGAAGAGAACTTTGCTCTTTGACATTTCCTAATTCTAATTTTCCATTAAATGTTTTCCGAATTAAGATTGAATATAATCAGTAGATGTAAAAGGTCAAATATAGTATTTTTTTTTTTATTAAAAAACTAATTTTCCATTTCATTTTTGATATAATAAAAATCATGTTAAAAATGGAAGTTTTTCTAAGAAATTTTGCTGGGGATGCTCTTCTTAGTTAAGCAACTACAATATTCGTTTTTCTAGTCCCTATCTTTTCAAACATCTTATGATATAGCCATTTTTACTTTTTTTTAATAATAACATATGAGGATTTTTACTCTTTATGAACTCGGAAAAAATCAGCCTAAATTAATTTTAATCCTGAAAGAGGTAGTAATTTTTTTAACCAAATTTGCTTTATTATAAAATTGGCTACATTTAATAGAAGTCCTTAAATCAGTTATCAAAATTATTTTGGAAATTTCTTTAAAACCCTAAAAATATTATTTCTCCTATGACCACATAGTTTTACTGACCAATTGTAGATATTTCTTAAGAAGAATTTTTCAAAGAATTTATTCTTCTTTTATATAAAATCATATATGTAATAATTGAAGGCAATTTTCTATTCTTTAAATGGAATTAATTTCAGGTCCTTGGTTATACTATTTTAAATATTATCGACCGTACCACAATAACGTCCTTTAAGGTAAATATAGTGGCTGGGGAGCAACATGAATTCCCTTTTTGACAAAAACTAGTTAATGAACATGCTTTGCTGTGATGGAAAATTTAAGTGCCCGCAATGTCCAATCTGATGCGAAGGATCTATTTTCAGAGCCTCCCAAAAACGACTTATGAGCCTAATAGATTGCCTGAAGCCACAACAGCCTTCACTGGTTCTACAATTTAATAAGTTTTTGATGGTAAAAGCCTTTTCGGCTTTGTCTTTCACTGCTTTTCGGCTTCGTCTTCCAGTACTTTTCGGCTTCGTCTTCCACTACTTTTGTGCCCTCTATTTATTTGTTATATAATAGATCAATACTTAATTACTACTTAACACATCAAGTTTATAAGATGGAATAGTAAGTTAGTTAGAAATGAGAGTTTAGTTTATATTTTGTTAATAAGATCTACGAAAAAGATCAAAACAGTCAAGTAGCACCGACATAGGAGCAATCTTTCCAGAGAAAAAATCAAATATAAAGTGGCATTCCCAGAAGATATGTAAAATTGTAAGGGAAACCTCACAGTTTTGGGCTTGTGCTTCTGATAAGAAATGTTCCCCAAAGCCTTACTGCAACTTTTCAAACTCATTATCAAACTCTATAGTATCGCATAGCTACCGGGCGACGTTGTTACTTAAGTTTTATAGACAGGATGACATCAGTATTGCCAAATTACTTTGCAGTGTTCTTAGTATTATTAATTTTCTGCCAGGTCTCGTGCAGTACCATTGAAATTTAGCCAATAAATTTATAAAGGTGACTTTTAATTTATGTTGAATCTCTTTAAAAAGACAAAAAAATACCACCTTTTGAAAAGAAAATTCCACTCACTACATTCATTATAATGTTCAGTAGATAAATTGAAAGATTTTCTTTAAAATATATTATTAGGCATTTATGTATATTAGCCAATTCTAAAAATATTGCACTCAGTTCAGTATAAAATTTCTCCTACCAATTCAGAATAAAAAAAGAACTACTCCTTTTTTAGTAAAAATATTTGCATGTCTACAAAAGTGTACATCTCATTATATATGCAGATTTAACTCGTCAGAAGTTAAAATTTATGCATTTATTCAACTTTCACCTTTTTGTTAAGATGGTTTAAAAAAAAATTAATTTTCTTCTATATTGAGATAAATATTTTTGCTCCATTAATGAAAGGATACGTGCTCGTATTATTCGAAAGATGAAAAGAAAGCAACCAAAAAATGTTCATATTCATCAGGTTTTTAGTTTCCAGGGAAACATCTCTCAACCAAGTGATAAGTAAATAAAATTTTTCGTTCTGGAAAATTTACGATCTAACACAAAATGCATACATTGTAGTAGAAGGGAAATGTCTCAAAATTCAAAGAAGTATGCTTGTATGTATGTGAAAGTTCAATTTGAAAAATTCCTTTATAAAAATACAATTTTCACTTTAACCTTTTAATATGTTTTCTTTTTATTTAAAAAAATTGATAATATTTTTTATACTACAAAGTAGAACTCATTTTTTCCCATTTAGGCTTTGTATTATAGAAAAATATACAATAATAACATGAGAAATCCGTTATTCTTAGTTGAAACTCAAAAAGCATTATGGGTGGTAGATCCTCTTAGAAAAATATTGTCACATTTATTTTTAATAGCTTTTATCCTATAATAAATCTCACATATATAGTATAAGTAAGTATCTATATAGGATATTAAAAAAACATGTCTGTAGATATTGAAAAATTTCCGATAAACTTTTATTGAAAAAATTGACCAAACATTTCTCACCTTAAGCCCAACCTGAAGCAAAATGAACCGAATACAACAACAAAAAAATAGTATTAAATTGATAACAAAACTTAAGTGGGTCCTTAAAAAATGTCGATAAAAAATTCGTTTAAATTATATAACGAAAATTAGCTATTGCCATTGGAATCAATTTAAAATAAATTCGATTTGGCTGTTTGGGGTGGAAAATTCTCATGCAAGGCATGCTCTAAAAATGATCTGAAAATTTTACCATTAACCCAATTGAGGCATACAAAAATATATGAATTGATGATGTACTCACTTCCTTTACAAATAATTAATAATAATCATTACACGATTACGTGTCTCGAATAAATTCGAATCAACTAAACCCAACAGATTTATCCGAAAGTGCCAACAAACAAACAAAAAAGATTTCCAACAAATTTTTGTTAAATTCTTAAAAATCAGTAAAAGTTTAGGGATAATTTTAGAGTCCTTTGTGTAAACTAAGAAGATACTTTTAGTAAATTGAATTATCCTTTTTTATGGGAATTCCCTTCCCTTGCAAAGAAAAATAAATAAACACAATTTTTTCTTCTTTAGAATGTTCTCTTTGAGGGGAAAAAAACCCAACTTACTTTACACAATTTTTTTTTTAAATAATCCTAATTGAATGAATAAAATTTTCATTTTTGCATATTGCTACCAGACAGATTTTAAAATAATTTCAATAATAATAATAATAATTATAATAATAAAACTTTGTCCTTGTGAGAAATTCGCTTAAATAATTTTTGTGAGATTATCGCCTAAACGATCAATTGAAATTATTATCCTTGATAATTTACTGCAAATTATCACTACTAAATATTTAACATATATATTTTCCTCACTGAATATAATCTATAATAATTATGAATAATTTTTTCTATTTGATTTTTATTTCAGGAGTCGAACAACATTTTGCCATCGTTCGAAGCTATTTCCTTTGCTGTCAAAAGTGTTTCAATGAAATTAAATTGGACAGAGGCAATCGTTTTGGCTTCAGGTAATGTACACAACAGCTACTAGACAAATATTTTGGTGTTATTTTTCTTTTCATCTATTAAATGTTGACAAATTCTATTTTTTATTTATCTACTTTAAAAACACTTTATTTAATCGCCCATTTTGGCATAAAATATAAGTCAAGTTAAAGTACCATCAAAATAAAATACATTTAGTTGAGATGATAAAATATCCTGAGGACTTTATAAAATATTTACTCAATTTTATATTGTAAATAAAGTTAAATCAAATGAGTTAAAATAAAAGAAACATATTTATTATTTGTTGTTGTGGTTTTTTTTTTGGAAGAAAATATGTATTTTTTTTTCAAGCAAAATTATTAAAAACTTTATAAACTTTACACTTCTTATTAGATATTTTGTTAATTATTTTTGTAAATATATTATTTCATTTTCTAATAACATAAGATACTCAATTACGACTTACATATAAAACAGATACAATTCTATCAATTGCTAAAAAAACGCATTGATATATTTTGTTTATAAGAAAAAAGATAAAAATTGTGGAGTTTTTGTAATTGATTGCCAAGACAATAGGTGGGGGGGGCGAATTTTCCGCATATGTGGATTCTGAATTCACAGAAATTTCGATAGGTCTGGAATTTAGTATTGTTGGAGAAATAGTTTTATTTATTTTCTTCAGGGATATACAAATATATTATTTAGAAAGTCCTATTAGAGAATAACGATCTTACTGCTATAATTACTTATTTTTATCGGATGTCTAGGGTGTAAACTTTCTAAATCGATTCGGCAGCTTCAGTATGTCCTGAGTCATTTTGGTCGATGTTAAGGAGGTTTTATTTTATTTTCGACCACATTAATTTCATTTGAATAAACTGTGCGATAACTATTTAAAGCCATCCGCATTTGAACGAAAATATTTTTGTTATTTTACATCGTATTAGTGTGAAATATTGGTAAGTCGAAAAAGTTCATGGCAATTTTTGAGTAAACTAGAGAGACGCTTATATCAGGGTTTTGAAATTAATTTATTCAAACGAAATATTCACCATCAAATATCAGCTATTAGAGTATTTGTTGAGCTCTGGAGATCATACGATTCCAAGCCTTTAGTCAGGCTACGTTAACTGGTCAATTTTAAAAATAAGTGAAAAAATCTGATTGATTTGACAGTTCATCTTAGTATAAATATTTTATTTGTACTAAAATAATCACAAAAAATATTAACTCCATCAGTAAAATCCTGAAGTTATATTTTATTGGTTAGTCGAAAAAGTTCGTGTGGTTTTTTCTGTCTTAAATAGAAACACTTATATCGGTGTTTTAAAATCAACTTATAGTATTTATGGGTATAGATATGAGGGTCGTTCAATAAGTCCTTAGAAAAAGATGGAAAAAAACTGTTTTTAAAATAAAAAAAAATTTTTTTTTCAACATAATATCTTCTTAGCTTTATACACTTTTCCAACCGTTTTTCCAAAATTTTTATCTCGTCCAAAAAATAGGATTTCGGAAGTTCTGCAAAATACTCATCCGTTTGAGCAATGACGTCCTCGTTGGAAGTGAACCGTCGTCCGGCAACCCATTTCTTCAGATTGGGGAAAAGAAAATAGTCACTCGGGGCTAAATCTGGTGAATAAGCGGGATGCTCCAACAATTTTGGCCATGGAAACAGCGCAGGTGTGCACACGCGCAATGTCCTGATGCAAGAGGATTTTTTTCTTCTTCAGATGGGGGCGTTTCTCTTTGATTTCCTCGCTCAACCGTTGCAATAACGACGCGTAATACGATCCTGTTATTGTTTTTCCTTTTTCCAAGTAGTCGATAAAAATGATGCCCTGCGAATCCCAAAAGACCGTGGCCATCACCTTGCCGGCCGATGGCACAGTTTTTGCCTTCTTCGGAGCCCGTTCACCCTTGAAAATCCACTGTGATGACTGTCTCTTCGTTTCTGGAGTGTAGTAGTGTATCCAAGTTTCGTCCACAGTGACATATCGACGAAGGAATTCGGCAGGATTGCGATGAAAGAGTGCCAACATAGCCTCAGAGTCCACTACACGATTGCGCTTATTCTCCTCTGAGAGCAAACGCGGCACTCATCTTGCCGAAATTTTTTTCACAGACATTTTTTCATGCAAAATTGAAGCGACTGTAACTTGTGATATGCCCGTGGCCTCAACTAATTCGAGCACTTTAATTCGCCGATCGTTCAAAATCAGATCGTGGATTTTGTCGATGATTTCAGGAGTAGACACCTCAACTGGGCGTCCTGAACGATGTTCATCTTTTGTGGATGAACGGCCACGTTTGAATTCATTCACCCAATTGTAAACCGTCGCAAACACAGGTGCAGATGTGCCATGAACTGCATCCAACTCGGCTTTGATTTCTTTCGGGCTTAAGCTTTTCAAATGGAGATGTTTGATGACAGCCCTAAGCTCGCTTTTTTCCATTGTTATGCACAAATAAATGTCGTTAAATTGACCTACGCTATGGATCGAGCAGCTTTCCTGTCGATAATGCTACTTACAAAAAAAAAATCTTCACCGACACTACGAGCGCAATTTCTCGTCCTCGGATTTTCTAATGACTTATTGATCGACCCTCGTATTGTAAACGATTGAACATAGGAGACTTTCCTGTGATCATTTTTTATTGATTATCTTCAAAAAGGAAAGACAATCAGCGGCGAGTATTAAGCAAACTCAATTCGGCTCCTGAGTGATGAAATCAAGAAAAACCGGCGCATTTGGCGAAAAAGAAAGTATTTTCTTTTTCATCATATGCGGCCGGTTTTCAAAAAGGAAATAATTCGAGAGGGCTAAATCTGCCGAATAGGGACTAAGAATATGACTTAGCCCCCTCGGATTATTTTCTTTTTGCAAACTTGAAAAAATTGCTCGGTAGGAAAAGATTTGCCAACAATGTAGCGGTGAAGTCTGCGGGTTAATGGCTATTTTGAAAAGCTCGAAGGTTCATTCTTTAAACGAAAGATTTCAAAACTATGAACATCGAGGGGCTAAAAGGTGACTAAGGTTGAGAATTAAAAGTATTTTTCCAAAATTATTTGTGTTTTCTTTGCTAGGTCGATTACTTCTTGGACTACCGTCGGGCATATATAACTAAATTATAATCAAACAGTAGTTTTTCATAAATTGTTTAGAACTGAATTAATATAGAAATCGTTATTTTTTATAATTCCGAATCTATAAAAACATAAAGCTACGCAAAGGCAGTATTAAGCTACTATCAGTTAATTATATTTCGTAAATTAAAGAATTTAATATTTTAAAGTGTAAGATTTAAATCGAACTAATTTGAGTTCACAGAATAATAAATCCCATGCGTGTATTTGGAAATTAAAAGATTTTTGTTTTAAAATTAAATAATTAGATTAAGTATGAAACGTTCTATGAACATCAATAAACTAAATCCAATTCAGAAATTAATTTTCTTATAATTGAATATAGATTTTTTTCCCCACTAAATAATTATATTTTTTTTGTGATCAATTTTTATTGAAATCACGCGTTAGTGTTTGATATTTAAAAGTTTTTTTTTTTTAAATTTAAATAATCTGATAGACGGTTAACTCCATCTTTTCCTTCTTGTTATGTTCATTCCTTGTTTTGTATTCTTATATATTTTTTTTTTTAATTTTGATACCTTGCCCCTCATTTCCTGTTCCTATCGACACGGCTTCCATATGTTTTTTTCTTTTCAAATCTCATATTTTGGCATTATTTCTTCTCTAACTTTTACCCTCCCATAGAGAAATTAACACCTTTGGGTGTCACCATTTTACCCTAAATGTTAAGGTATACTTTTTTTATTTTGGCGGGTGTCAGAGCACCACTTTGCATAAACATTGAACCACCCTCCCACCCTCCCCCCCCCCCCTTTCAAATACTACCGTCAAGCGTGCTAAGCAGATCAAGGTATTCCATGAGTATGGTCGTAACTGGAAATACTCCTGTTGAACTTCACGTTCTCAAATTTCCAATTTTTGTGCTTTTCTTTTACTTATCGTAATGCCGTTCTGTTGGAACTACAAGCCGTCTAATCAAAATTGATCCAATTTACGGAAGAAAATGTTCTGGACCATCTCTCCATAATGCTCAGCAGTCACCGTAATAGTATTGCAAGCAGCATCCTCAAACAAATCCGGACCAATAACAACTCCATCCCGAACTGCTTACCACACAGTCACTTGACGAGGGTCGTGAATTACAGATGGGTTTTTGTATCGTCGAAAGTGATTTTTTTACTTATAAAGAGAGCTGCTTAAATCAGCTTCTACAAAAATCAAAATATTATGTAGGAATTTGTAAAACATTTTTGCTCCATTGCTCGCTGTACATAAGATCTCTACGTTCCAAACTGCTCACCACACAGTCACTCAACGAGGGTCGTGAATTACAGATGGGTTTTCGTATCCGCAAAAGCGCCTTTTTTTACTTATAAAGAGAACTGCTTTAATCAGCTTCTACAAAAATCAAGATATTATGTATTGATTTGTAAAACATTTTTGCTCCATTGTTCGCTGTACATAAGATCTATACGTTCCAAACTGCTCACCACACAGTCACTCAACGAGGGTCGTGAATTACAGATGGGTGTTCGTATCCTCAAAAGCGCCTTTTTTTACTTATAAAGAGAACTGCTTTAATCAGCTTCTACAAAAATCAAGATATTATGTATTGATTTGTAAAACATTTTTGCTCCATTGCCAGCAGCACATATGATCTCTAGATTGCAGTTTTCGAAATATGTTGATAGTATTCTTATGGCCAATATTCTACACTACGAGTAAAAAGGAATTCCATTCTTACCCGTGTTATTTAATGGGAGCTCCTAAACGTCTTACTTTTATGCATCCTAGCAATATTCTCGGTTGGGTGTCCGATTCTAAGACGATTAGACTTCGGTCTGGTCTATGAAACACTGCACCATATCCATTAAAATTATTCCCTGAATGTCGCAGTGAATTATATTCCTTTCGATTACTAAATGGTACTGATTATCAGTTTTGGAAAAGTTTAACCCTTTCCGATATAATGAAGTCGTTCACTTTTGAAAATAAGAATAACTCCACCAAATCTGAATTTAGTATAAGAAGTAGAACTTTATCCTTTTTTAATTTGTATATTTTTTATTAACATTTTATATTGTCTATTAATTTATGAAAATTATAATCAAACTTCTTAAAAGTCTACAATAATCGATGGGATTTTTCTATATTTAACATCCTTAATCTCTGCACCGGACTTTCATTCATTCGATTATTGTAGATCTTTTTCAATTTCAAAACTAATTTAATAAATGAAAATTCTTTGAGCGTATTCTTAATACATAATATAAAGAAGATATTATTAACAAGATTACTTTTTAAATCGTATTAACTCCTGTAGAATAATTCAAGTTGTATTAGAAAACTATAAAAGAGAGGAACTTTCCTCTAGAATCTTATACAATGAATACTAATATTAATTTTTTTCTCAGAAGTATTCCGTATCTTGGCTTTTGCTAATAAACGAACATTTTATGAAAGTTTCCTTTTCTCAATTGCAAAATAAGTTTTACTTCTTTTGAACACTATCTAGTCTAGTATTATGACCATCATCCGCATTGAAGCGTAAATACCGGATGGACGAAAAGGACTTTCTATCACACAACTTCGAGTACGTGTACAAGGTGCTTATACAAGCAAAACTTTGGAATTCGATTTAGTTTGAATTGAAAGCCAATCGTTTAATCAATGCATCAATTTGTTGTGCATTGTTAGCTCTATCCCCCCCGGGCAGATCGAATTGAATATCTTACAATCTGATCAAAGTTGGTTGCGAGTATTGTGAAAAATTATCAACTATCACCAATACGAAAATCAATCAGTCTCGTACTTAACCAAACAAATTGTATTCGCTTCCATCTTCGTCTAATTCGGAAGCGTATCCCTTAGTTATCCTGTTGTGTGCTTAGATTGTAATCTATGAATAGTGATGGGGGAGATGAAGCGATGAGCACAGGATGTCAGTGGATGTTCAGTTTATTAATTTGGCCTTTCCTGCATTTCGAATTTCTATTTAGTATGCTTGGCACACAACTTTGCCACAATTTAGCTTTAAACTATACGAAAATCACCATCGCATTGGGTGGTCTTTTATTAGTATTAGTAAATAAACTAGCTACCATAGTGCTGTATATGTTAGTAAATAGGAGACAAAATGAGTAATAAACCTTTTCTTATGCGAGTATTTGCAAATTTCTTAAGTAAGTAAGAAGTTGGTCGATCTGATGGATAAATGACGGCTACTGAATTTGATGGAAGCTTACCATTTTCCCACGAACCGTGCCAAAAAAGAGAGTAACGATGCCAGTCTATCAAATCCCTGATGGCAGGACTTCCATTTTCAATTTGCAATTTTCAAAAACTACTACCGTTCCACCTTTTTAGGCTTATGATTATGCTTGGTTTTGCATAACTCAGTTATGATTTATGCAAATGGTTTAATTAAAGTTAATTTTATTAAGACGAAACCTGAACGATGAGCTTGTTAAGAACAAATGCGTTTGTATTTGTATATTCTATATGTGAAGGTAAATCCTTATTATTATTTCTGTCATTAGCATTTTTTTATTGGATGTATATCAACTCTATCTTTGTAAGTGTGCTTACTTCTCTGTGTGGGTAATAAGCAAATAGAAATTTTGATTTATTTAAATTTTCTACTTTCATATAAATCAAGGATTTAAGACTGAACAGAATAATTATTCGTACTTGATTTTGTGAAAAATAACAAACAGACAAAAATACAGCCACTGACTTCTACGGGACTGATTAAACACTGTGAAAGCAATTTTTGCGAATTCATTAATGCCAATTTCTATTTTGCTGTTTTCATCCTTTCCGATGTTCTTTCCACTTTTTCACACTTCTTCCTTCTTCCTACCAGACATTTACTGTTCTGTATATAAAACGTCACATAATCCTTGAATCTATATTTAATGTACAATAAAAACAGTCGAAATCTCTTATAGCGAGTATTAGGAGATTTTCATTTATTTTGATTGATATTGAATTCGAGTAGCAGAAATTTACGTGCTTCTCTTATGTCTGGAGTACCACCACACTTGGAGTACCACAATCCATTTAGCGAGACAAACTTTCGTCAATTATGAATGTGAATGCGATCGTATAAAAATTCGATTATATACAATATTATTATGAATTGTTCCTTTTTCTTTCATCCATCGAAATGCGAACGTATCTACGAGTACTTATTTACCAATTTTATGTTCGTATAAAATTATTATGCACTTTATATTCAATCTACGTACTTGAGAATTACAAATTAAGACCCTAATTGAATTGATCATGGGTACATTATCCGTTCTTATGTAATTAGGCCATAATCGATGCGATACCATGCGGCCGCATTTAATTTCTTTTAATTTTTGGTCAAATTGTTTTGTTATCCGAACTCTTTAAAGTGATTTATATAATCTCTGTTTACTGGCAAATAACTTCCTTTCGAAAAATCTTCAATAAATCTTGAATTAATTATCGTCACTTTTCCTCTGCAATTTATGTTCACATTCAAAAAAAAAAAACATTTTTTTATAATGTTACACACATGACGTTTGCGATTGTAATAAAATTTCAAATAATATATTTTGTTTTAAATACAGTGGAAAAATTTCATTAAAAAACGTACTCCAATCGTTATGCTATTTTATAGACCAAGAAAATATCCTTTAAATATTATGAAATTATATCCATCCATTCACATACTCGTACTCGTACTCCTGCCAACTAATGTTATTGACTATAAATTGTTTTGAAATTTGAAATTCTTCAAGGACGAGAATACCTCACATTTAACTACAATTCTGTGGAAAATGAATTTATTGCATATTTTTTTCTAGGAAATGCTAAGCTAACTGAGAAAAATATTTCCCAAACGTTATGAAGTGTGTGCTTTTTTCACTTTTGATTCACTTAAAGATTTAAGGGACTTTTTTCACATGAAGGCGCACATTTGTTACACTGTATGACCTCCTGTCATGAATTCTGAAAATAATTCTTATTGTTACTCGTATATGATCGCCAGACTATTCACAGTCAGTAGTATTTTCTCTACTACGTAAATATATCAGCATACAATTGCCATCAGAGTTTTTCCAGCAAAACATTTTGGTTTTTTATTTCATATTTGGGGAGAAATTTCTCAGAAGCACACAAGCGAAAACTTATGTATTCCTAAACTTTCACATATTTACTAAAGTCAAATGGAGTATAGTTGAAAATTTCCAGAAAAATTTTATTATTAAAAAGATTCGCTTAAAAGCAAATATTCAAAAATCCATATTTACATAATTTTTTTCTTTCATTTCAAATAGAATCAAAAGAGGCATTTTCGTTTAATAAAAGTAGACAAATCATAATTTGATTCGACCAGTGAATCGAAAAACAAATTTCTGATGAAATAACGAAAAAAAAATGTTCAAAGATGCCATATACATTTTTAAAGAGGACTTTCGTTTTCTTGTCCAAATGTTAAAAAATATGGTAAAATATATTAAATATTTACAGTGAAAATTTTCCTCTAAAAGATACTCAAATGGTAAACAACCACATATTGTAAATTCAGGGAATTTTCTTAAATAATATTTTCATATCCTTACATTAGACTGAAAATGGAAAAAATGTTTAGATGTTATCACCAATTACAGCAACTCTTAGATTAAGGGTAAAAAAATGGCACTTGCTGACAGAATAGTCATTTACATAATATGTCTAAGACCAAAAAGGATATATGTGCTGCCAAGATTATCATAACTTGAAAAAGGATATAATTCAAGCTATGATAACCTTGGTTTCAAGTAAATTTTGCAATGCACAAGTCAGCACTAGTGGAATTGCTGCAGTTGGCAATAACACTAGTGGAAAATTATTACATAATTCAGCCGACGCTTCTTTGAGTGAATAGGAAAGTTTGTCGAACGCAATTGAATCTTGAAACGCCAAGTTGAAGTTAAAAAACAGAACGCAACATTGTACATCGCTCAAAGGCATCACTTTCAGATGGGGGCAATTTTATATTTATTTGTTGAAATTTTTAAAATAATAGTCAAAGTTATTGAAATTAATTAAATTCAATTTAAAAGATTTAGAATTGAATTCTTTTATTTCCTTAATGGAAGCAGCTTCAGTTATAAATTGGATTAGTATATACGAAATATTCGATTTTCAATTTATTTTCAGTTAATTTTGAATGTTCAGTTAATTTTTGACAGCTACTTTGCTTGCACATGTTTTGGCTCGTCTTCAATTTTTGCCCATTCCAAAAAATTGATCAAAAAATCTGTTTTGGGAACAAGAAAAACTCACAGAAGGCCAGATCTGGGGTATACGGTGGCTGCGGCATTATTAGTGTGTTGTTTTATGGCCAAAAATTCATGGTGCAAAAGCCAATTTTGGTTCTTCCACAAATCCGGGCGTTTTTGGCGGATTGCTTCCCGCAACTTGCACATAACTTGTAGGTAATATTCCTTATTGACTGTTGTACCCTGTGGAAAACTCATGATGCACCACACCCCTGCAATCGAAAAAAACTGTTAGCAAAACTTTCACATTCGACTGAAGTTGACGCACATTTTCGGTCTTGGCGCGTGCCGCAGCTTGCATTGGGATGATTGAGCTTTGGTTTTTACATCATAACCACAAACCCATAATTCGTCACCAGTTATGGCCCTATAGAGCAAATTTGGGTTGTCGCGAACACAGTCCAACAGCTCCTTAGCAATGTTAATGCGATGCTGTTTTTGCTCGAAATTGAGCAATTTTGGTACGAATTTCGCGGCGACCCGTCTCACGACCAAATCATTGGTAAAATTCGAATGACACGAAGCTAACCAATATGTTTAACTCCTCAGCAACTTCTCTGATAGGGCAATACTATTTTCTCCACTTCATCAATGTTTTCGTCTGTTGTTGACGAGCTCAGGCGTCCAGCACTCTTTTTGTCGTTCACATCTTCTCAGCCCTCTGAGAACATTTTGTAGCACCGATAAACGTTTCTTCGGTCCAAGGTAGCTTCACCATATGCCACAGTCAACATTCGGAAATTGCGTCCGCACAACTAATTTTGTTTTTCACACAAAATTTGATACAGATCCTTTGATCCATTTTTTGGAATGGGCAGAAATCGAAGACGAGCCAAAACACGTGCAAGCAAAGCAGCTGTCAAAAATTAACTGAACATTCAAAATGGCAAAACTTGTTGGCATAAGTCAGAGATAACGCCACAAAAAATCGAATATACGTAACCCGCGGAAATACAAAATTCGCGATACTTTTTGAACAGACCTCGTATATCTAATCCTAAAAATTAATTCTTCTACAGAATATCTAATGGCTTCTTAACGAACCTGGAAAGGTGTTAAGTAATGCCATTCCTTTTTATTATATTTCCTGCGAAATAATAATTATAAATACGAGGGGTGAAAATAATAATTATAAATACGAGGGGGAAATATAATAAACCGAGTACAGTCTGTTACTGATTTCTGTATTAGACTCAACAAAAAGCTCAAATTTACCTCCAATTTTGATAACATTATTACTAAAAATAGGATGATGTTGGAACTTGTAAAGCCTTGGCCAATGGAATTTGCATGTCTACATATACTGTGAGCCTTTTTCTAAGAGTGTATTTAGAAGAGAAAAAAAATCATAGATACCGGAATAAAGAATAAATACAAGCTGAACGAGGGAGACACCCTTTCAATTATTTGTATTTTGTAATATTACTTTTATCCATCGACAATGTATTGTTAACAAAAGTAGCATTTATTGTTTTGGGATTAGTTGTGATGTCAAAGGTATAAATATTGTATAGGATTAGACCAAGGATACTGCCTTGAGGAACACCAGCTATAATAGAAGATATTTCGGAATGATCAGTGTGAACTGTTTTAAAATAAGGAAGTATGTTGGGCGAAGGAAGCAGTCCAGAGTTTCTAGAGCAGTCCAGAGTTCCACACTCGATCGAAGAAATGCAATTAATCGAGGAGCACACCTAGACAACACTCTTTTCGCTCAAGAAAGGACAAAACGCCATCAACTACAAGATTAAATTTTTGAATTGTGGAAAAATGTAACCAACTACAAAAATTGTACTTGCTTCTATCAGTAAGAAATTGTAGATATAACATCTAATTTTTGAGAGACAATTATGAACTCAACAGAAATTGCTACTTTTTATTTGAATTTAAATTTGCTTGGAATGTTAATTGCATATAAAACCGTCTGAAAAAAATCTCAGAAATATTCACCGAAAATTAAAGATCGAAACGTGTTAATTCACTTTTTCCAACAATCCAACAACCTACTTAACCCGTCTAAAAAATTTGTTTTATCAAATTCTTCAAAAGAGGCACTTTTCCAAAATTATTTAAACGCATTAATTCAGGACGTCCCATAAGCTCACTTATTTCTATCATTCATCACCGAAAATGACCAAACCGTGTATAAAAAGTGTTTATTAAAGGATAAAAATCCTTTATCAATTATCTTTTATTAACAAACATAAAGTTTTATTCACTTTTTAAAAAAAAATTCAAAAATTGACCAAATTGAATAACTGTCACTTAATAACTCTTTCAAAATTGGTATTTTAGTACTTAAAATATGATGTCCTATTAAAACAGGCATCATTCGCTTTTTATATTTCATGGACAAAAGCATTTTACTTTTTATTTTGTTACAAAAATTATTTGAAAGGTGAAACTTTTAAGAAACTTTGTGAATAACAAATATGGAAGAATAATCAATAAAATTTAAAAAAAAATAATTATTTATAGAAGGAACCTCTACTTTTAAGAGAATTTAACTGGTTTAGTTGTCGCCAAATTGCCTAAATTATCATAAAGCTTCAGAATTTATTTGAAGAAAAAAATATTGAGAATGAAAAAAAAATTTCAACTCTAAAAGAAATGGGATATTTTGATGCTTTTATAAAATATAATAAAATCCAGTAGAGACGGTATCAAATCCCTTTAAAGAATTTTATCCTAATTTCATATGAATTTCTTCAAAATTGTCAATATCAAAACATGAAATTTTATTATCTTATACATCCCAATATAATATATTTTTTTGTTTTTATTTTTTTTTTTGCAAAAATCTAGTTAGATATAAATTTTGAAGATATAAAAATATATTTGCAGTAAATTAACCGTATAGATCTCCAGGCACATATCTTTACCTTTGAAGAAAAAATAAATGCGTTATCGACACGTACACTCAAAGTTTGACTTTGGAATCCTTTACGGTAGAAAAATATAAAAAATCCTACTTGAAATGTCAAAACTACTTACAATTCAACCCTGATACATATTGGCACCTACAATTTCGATAATTCTCGCCACTCAAATATGAAGTTTAAATATTTGCCAGATGGCAGAATGTAGTACATTTCTCAGCCCTTTACGGATATCAGAGTATATATGAGTACACTTCTTCTTAACCATTTCAATTTATTCATGAAAGCTCGTAGTTTTTCCTTAAAGCTTTCTTCTATCGATATTGAAATTCGTTGGATCATTTGCGTTTTCTTTTTATTGACATCTGACAGCTATTTCGATATTGAAGGGAATACCCAAATTGTTCATGGCCAATGCTTTTCGATTGCAATAAAAGCGCTTCCGATTGAATATCGTAACCAGTGGAAAATTTCAATTTATTTTCAAAATCGAAACTGAATTTCGATTTAGCAATTGTATGTGAGTGAAATGAGAATTGGAATCGAACAAGTAACAGACAAATATTTTTCAAATGCTTAAATCAGTAAACATTAACAAAACGCATCGATACCTTTTCGATACTGAAATTCACCATGACTGAACTTTTTTCACTTTAAATAAATAAAAAATAAAAATTACCTTTCATCAACAAAAAAAAAAAAAAAAAAAACAAATAAACCGAAAAGATAATAAATAAATAAATAAAAAGTTCTACAGTTGAGAACCGGAAAAAGGTTTAAAAAAGTTTAGCTAATAAAAAGATAATTTAAGCGCATTTCAGAAGAAAATTTTAAAGGAGATAACGAAGTTGCTACAATATATAAGATGCCGTAGTAAGTACATTTTCAGAGGAGTTAATCTGATTCATTCAATTTTAATATTTGATGTAAGTGTGTATTTTCCCATAACAGAATACGGAATAACAACCACCGTGAAACAGGCAGCATAAAGGATAAGAAAATAAACACCGCATTCACTTACATAGGCATAAGCTCGTACACATTTATATACCTAATCTCACTATGTACTCATAAACATAGGTTTAGGCAACCCGCTTCTCTAACGTTAATATCCCCATCAACTCGAATAGATGAATTTACCTAGAAAATATTATATTTTTCTTGGTAGAGACGTGAAAAATTATTTGAAACGTTGAACGAACCAAGCAGAAGGACGTTGATCCTTAAATTATCCCAACCCGAAAACGAATCGGTTTCGATTTTGTCACACTTTATTAAAGAAATCAATTCTATAAAGTACAATTGCACGACTAGAATGCCTAATTCGTTGTGGACCTTCCAATTCTAGTCGTTTGCCAATCTTCCATTTAATATTCTTTTTATCGTGTCAATCTTGTTGGGAATAAAATTCTCAAAAACACACACACAATATTCAACAAGTTAAGGAATCATCCATAATTCTAGATACAAATTCCAAATACGATAACAAATTTCTTATACTCGTACAACCAACTCTGAGACATTTCGAACTCTTCCACTTTTGACACAGTTCTTCCGCTGTGCTGTGTTTACCTTTTTTTTTTGGCTAAAATTCACAACCATCCACGCGAGTATATTAGAGAATATTTACGGATCGATTTACAAGTATTGAATAAATTACATATATTAGAATAATTTTGAACAAATTTGAAATTTTTACAATTGCACAGACGCATATGGGGGCAAATATACGGAAAAACTTGCTTTATTGTTGACGAAAACCCAAATCAGTGCTCGCTCGGATAACTGGTGTGCGTGCGTTGGTTGACAGCGTACGTGATTTTGTACGTGCGTGAATGCTATTGTAAACGCGAATGATTTTAAATGAGCTAAAAATTGATCAATTTTGCTAAGAAAACTTTTTTTAAAAAAAAAAAAAAAGGGGAAATGAGTTACAGGATTATGTAGAATTAAAAGGATTAAAAATATTTCATGGGCTAAGTAAATTCAGTTTATCTTGTTTATTTTATTTTCACATTTTACACAAATTCATAATATTTCCAAAAGTATCTATGGCAGCAAATTTGTTTATAATAAAAGCCACAGTACAGAAGCTTGGTTTTTGTAAAATTGTTATGATGTTTATTTTCGTAACGCTAGGCTTCATTGAACATAACGACACGTGCATTTAATTTTCTAAAGAATGTAAGCTTTAGGGGACAAAAGATATTTCGTAAGAAATTATTTAAGAAACAAATAGCCTGCAGGATAACACCGTTGAAAAATTTTGGTACGCTTTCATTAAATCGTTATTATTTGAAACTATTCAATTTATCTTAAGTTTTTTTGAAAACATTTTAGGACTTTTTATTTGATCTAATCCTATTCATATAAAAAAAACATCTATTAAATAGTTCTAACTTCAAAAAGATACATTTTTATATACAATACTTTACAACATTGCCTAAGGATAATTTCTGCATTTCAACCTTTTGCATAATTCAAAAGTAGAAAATGAAATTTTGCAAAAAAAAAAACAAAATAAACTTTCTTCTCTTTTTGATTTCAAAAACTTTTTCTTTAAAAAAAAACAACATTTTTTTAAATTTTTCTAGTATTTTTTTTAAAAATAATAAAAGGATTAGAAATAATAAGTTGGCTATGTTGGTTGCCATACCATAAATTTTTATTTGGTTGGTAGTCGGTTGAGTTTTTTTGGATTGTTTTCTGTTCAAGTTAAATATTTAAAAATGCTTCAGGGTTGTTAACCCCAAAAAAGTTCTTACTCATTTTATAGGAAATTTCTCATTGTGAATAATATCATGATTATCCAAAAGTAAGAGAAAAAACAGACTATATTTCAGCACATATGTACATATCTATTCAGTATAGATGATTCATAATACTTGTGTGTATATACTTAGTCGTAGTTTGAAATAGTGCTAAAATTATTTGTGTAAACCGAACTAATTATTCCGAGTCTAATTCTATAAAGGATTTCGGTTAATATAGTATAAAATATAAACACACTCTGTTGTTAAATATCTAAATTTAAGATTTTATGAAAATCTGAAAATGTATTTATTAACCATGGTTTATTTATAATACGAACATACTCGTACGTTATCCTTACTTTCGATTATAGTAAAATTATATTCTATTATAACCACCATCATCCCTTTGGCCATTCTGCTGTTTTCAATTCGAAGCGTTTACTAGTTAGTCTGCTGCCATCGCACAGCCTCCTTTTAATGCCAGATAACCAAAGACATGAATGTTCAGTGGGCGTAAAGGGCATCGTTTATTTTTGAATGATTCGTTTCTAAAAAGGACATTGTCGTTAGGTTACCATGGCGCAAAGGAGATTAGCACTCAACGCTTTCTAAATGCTCATCCAAATGGAAAAACAAATTTTGCTTTTATTTTAGTCTTCATTACTCTTATACTAACCCGAGTATGTATTCGATTATTTATATTTCAAAAAAAAAATTTCTTTTTTTTGGATCCATCACAATTTTTCTATATTTTCTTTTATTTTTCTTTTGTTTTTATATAATATATATATACCATATAAATTTTGATTTTGCTATTTTCTACTTTATTTTGGCATCTGCTAAAAGAAGATTAAAGCAAATTAAGTTTCAAGTACATGTGTTCCGTTTTGATCAGATCAAAAACTTCGCATAAAGAAATTTATTCTACGATACAAAAACATATACACATACTCTCTGCGAAATCCTTTATTATATTATACTATATATATTGTTTCTTATACGCGTACATATATTTGGAATCTAAGTTGATGTTTCTTTCAGATTCGTGCTAAAATTAATTTATCTTTTGTTTTTTTTTCCAGTAGATTCTTCGTAATGGAGTCGATAGCTCTCGTTTGGGAAATGTTAGCATAAAATGCAATTGTACAATGTTATAGAAAAATCCATCTAATACATTTTTGCTAAAAATATATACACTCCATCACTAATAAGGATCAATTTTTCCAATCTTTTCCAAACAAAAAAAATCCAAACAAAATCATAAGGAAAAAAAACCATTTTCTATCCGTATACTGTTCGCATATAAACGTACCAACATTCATATGGTTATGGAAATTTACACACATCCACGTAATAGAATTTATATAATGTGTGTCACATTTTTTGGCAGCATTTTACCCAGAAATCGGGTATATTACATGTTTCGCAATCTTTTCCATTTGCCGATTGATAGATGCGAACGATATTGATTTCCTATAGTCTCTGCCTCACCCACGCAATCATATCGTAAGTAATCAAACACATATGCGAATTGAATCCTTTCGATTGATTTGAAATTTTCTTTTATGCACTCGAAAAATTTTATATTCCAAACTAACTAGTAAATAGAAGATGGGTGGCATCCATAGGCTTTGATCGAAAAAAAACTATGGAGTCATTTGCCTTTAGAGCTTCCGTAATGACGTAGCAATCGAGTTTTTCTTTTGCTGCTTCAGTATCCCATTAGGCTAACGAAATAAACCTAATAGAAATCGAATGGAAATTTGGTCCCTTCCCCCCTGGCCACCTCCTGTTCCATTCATTTTTTGCCGAGGATTTCCATTCATGGCAACCAATCTTCTCTAGTCTGTCTATCAGTCAGTCGGCCGATAGCTACTGTTCATCGGTTTGGTCATTCGGCTACTAAGCAGTTCACCAATGAACCCCACCTTATTTATAGGGCTCATCTTCCCATACCATCCAAAAATGAATTTTTATTCATTCCCATTCGTTTTCGATTCAACATTTTTCAAAAGGGAAAAATTACATTTCGTTCACAATTTCAATAATATTCCAACGAAAAAATCCTCTATCCTTCGCCATCGACTTTTCCAATGATACTCGCGTATAGCAAATGAAAATATTTACTTTAATGTTAATTAGGTGTGGGAAGTATACATACAATAATCTATACATAAATAACATTTTAGATGTTTTAGTTGATGATTTTCGCGTTTTTCCTATCGAAAATCCTATTATGGCTTCATTTATATTCTAGCGGCTGTCCTGTCTTATTATTAATTTTTTTTTCTTTGACATTTTGAAATACGATTATTACTTATACCAACTACTACAATGGCCAAAATACAAAAATTACGACCTCGAATACTTCCACTCGGTTGATTATTTTTTTTTTTTTTTGTAAATTTTTAGTGTTCTTATTATTTTTTGTTCGGTTCAAAAACTTGAAAAATTGTTTTTAATGACATTTGAGACGCCTTCGTCAACTGATGGTTCTGTTCGAATATATTATTAAGTATTTTTCCATTTCAATTTTTCATCATAAATGTTTTTCCCACATTTCATTTTTGTTCATTTCCATTATGCGATATTTACTTCAACTTATTTTGTTATTTATATTAATTTTTTTTTGCTCTTATTCATTACAGATGGAAACTGGGGATTGCCATTGGCAATAGCTGCCAATCTTCATATACCGTACAGACTGGAAATTGGAACAAAACACTTATCGGATTTACAAATATCAGACAAAATAGGAAAAGGTATTTGGCTATTCTAGAATAAACATCTGTTTATGAAGGTCTTATAAATACGATTTAAGGAAAGTTCAGCAATATTTTCCATCAATTCATCATTTTCAATTCGTTTCCTTTTTAAGTGAAATTGTTTTATTTTTTTGTTTCTCCAATTTTAAATTGTTTTTTTTTTTTCTTTTAGAAAATTTAATAAATTGAACAAAATGAATGAATTTATTTTATGAATTAAATTTGAAAAGTTAGGTTTGTGTAATAATTTTGAATTTATACTGAACTGTGGTAGGTTCATTAAAATGGCAAGCGATATTACAGTTGATCTACCGAATAATCTTATTTAAATTTTCGTTGCCGATTTATTTATAGCTCTTCTGGAAAGCATCCTGTATAATCTGCTAAATTATCAGGATATGCTGTTTGACACATAGACTGGAGAAGTAGGGCGGCTATACGGGATCTGGGACACTTTTTGAAAAATAATTCCAAGTCCCGGGATCCGTCAAATTTACTACGTGCGTCAGTATATTGTGTCATATTTGTTGTTTTAGTATGAACCTTGGGTAAATGGAATGCGTTGGCACCAGTGAACGGACCAGTAATCTTTATACTGTTTATTTAGAGCACCAGCGAACTCCTACAATTACGTATCTAATCCAATGCCCACACCAATGCATTCCACTTATCCAAGGCTCATACCAATGCAGCATAAATCCGGACAGAATAATTTTTTAATGCCACCCAGAACCCGTGTAGCCCTACTACTGACTGGCTTAATAGTGACACATTTCTTGGTTCACATTGGCAGTCGATCTGCAGTCCAGTATACGCAATGATTAATTCAGGACAAGAACCCACAATTTCCTTTTCGGATACATCTTATATTCTTTTTGTCAATCCTGCAGCTACTATCTAAACATCGTATACAAATTTCGAGATTGCTAAATCAACCACAGTATCTTTTCTCGGAGGATTCAACCTCTCGTAAAGCTCATTAATCCTCTAACTTCCTTTTAAAGTTATTCTTTTAATAACGGACTGTCCATTTCAGTGCATTTTGTTCTAAAAGTGTAATTGGTCTATACAAGGTCTGTTAAAAAAGTATCGCGAATTTTGTGTTTTTTCAAAAATTATTTATTTATTCTTGAATATCTATTCTGCCCCCTTCAAAGTAATGCCCACCAGATAATACGTGTATACACTTATGCCTACGTTTTTACCAATTCACAAAGTACTTCAAAAATGCGATCTTGTTCAGCTCCTCTTTCGATGCCGTCTTTATCTCCTAAATCGTAGCGTAGCGTCGTCCTTTCATGCGGCTCTTCAGTTTCGGGAACAAGAAAAAGTCACAGACGGCCAGATCTGGTGAATACGGTAGCTGCGGCATTATTAGTGTGTTTTTTTTGACAAAAAATGGCAAAAGTCAATTTTTGTTCTTCCACAAATCCGGGCGTTTCTGGCGGATTGCTTCTCGCAACTTGCGCAGGTAATATTCCTTATTAACCATTCTACCCTGTGGCAAGAACTCATGATGTACCACGCCCCTGCAATCGAAGAAAACTGTAAGCAAAACCTTCACATTCGACCGAACTTGGCGCGCTTTTTTCGGTCTTGGCTCGTGCGGCAGCTTCCATTGGGTTGATTGAGGTTTGGTTTCCACGTCATAACCATAAACCCATGATTTGTCACCAGTTATGGCCCTCTGGAACATATTAGGGTCGTCGCAGACAGAGTCCAACGTGATGCTGTTTTTGGTCGAAATTGAGCAATTTTGGTACGAATTTCACGGTGACCCGTCTCACGCCAAATCATTGGTAAAAACCGAATGGCACGAGCTAATCGATATGTTTAAGTCCTCAGAAACTTCTCTAACGGTGATTCGACGATTGGCCAATACTATTTTCTTCACTTCATCAACGTTTTCGTCTGTTGTTGATGTGCTAGGGCGTCCGGCACGCTTTTCGTCGTTCAAATCTTCTCGGCCCTCTGAGAACATATTGTACCACCGATAAACGTTGCTTTGGTCCAAGGTAGCTTCACCATATGCCACAGTCAATATTCGGAATGCGTCCACGCAATTAATTTTGTTTTGCGCACAAAATTTGATACAGATTCTTCAATCCATTTTGTTGGAATGGGCAAAAATCGAAGACGGGCCAAAACACGTGAAAGAAAAGCAGCTGTCATAAATTAACTGAATATTCAAAATGGCTGAACTTGTCGGCATAAGTGACAGATACAAATGCCAACATAACGCCATGAAAAAACTGAAAATCGAATACGAGTACACGTAACCCGCGGAAATTCAAAATTTGCGATACTTTTTGAACAGACCTCGTATTTCTTTAACAATGGACAAGATTCTGATAACCAAATTTTTTTTGGCCTATATTTTAATATTTTCATTTAATTTCATAAAAAAAAACCCTATAATCCATCTAATACAAAAAATTTTGGACGCATAATTTCGAGATTTGGCCATATTACTTAGCTCAAAAGATCGTGTGATTTGACGCTATTGGAATTTTTCTTATAAAACTTTGCAGAGAATCTTCAAACTTTGAAGTATTTAAAAACCATTATCGCTTTAAAAAAAAAAAGGCAAATTTTGAATTACAGTAAAAAATATGCGAAAAAAGGATCGAGATCTACAAGAAGTTTTGCGGTAGTGATTTGAATAATATTATGATACATAAAAAATATAATAAAATAAAAATTAAGTAAAAATCTTATTTTTAAATACACGTTCTGAAAATATAAAATTGTTAACCTTAAGTAAATAATATATACTTTTATTCGCCAAATGACCTGAAGAATGTGATGCTGCAATTTATGGGCCCTGGCAGATGACTTAGAGACTTTCTTTACATGATAAAATTTCCTGGCAAAACGCTGAAGAGAATTTTCTGTAATCTTCTTCATAGATTGAATATTATTTTACTTTCTATCTTCAATAGTAGTATTAAATAAAATACGTCCTAAGTTTTTAATAATAAACTGCAAAAATATTCCGTCAATTCGCAATTTAATAAAAAATTTTAGACATAACTCATACTACAATTTCTTAAAATTTTTCGGTTACATTCCATTTTTCCTATACCAAACATAATATATTTGATTACACACAAAATTCTCTTTTACTTTAAAACTATTAAAATTTCGTATTTTGAAAAATAATAAAAAAAATAATCAACTATTAATATTAACAATTTAAAAATGTCCCACCGTATTCTGTCATTAAATTAAAAAAATTGTTTTTTACGAAATACAATATAATAAAAAAAATACGCTAATTTTCTCATTATTCAAAGCATGCTTGGATAACACTCGTATACTATCATCGTCTGTCCTCTTAAACAGTATGAACGTCTTCTTGTGTTTAATAGTCTAGTCTAATTTAGTATTCGGAATTTAAACAATTTTATTTGGTTTTCGTGCTGTAAAACTGATATTTTTCTCTAAGAAACTACTCAAAAACAGATCCTGTAACCAACCTTTTGTTGTTTTGATTAGTCGAATAAGTTCATGGCGTTTTTCGACAGATGGATGTAATAGCAAATAACTCAGTAACCACTGGTCATATTCTAACAACACTAGAAAATTCACTACATTTTTATAATAACAGTTAAAATATTTATTCTATTTATGGTGAAGGTGTTGTATCAAAAATGAGCACTGTTCTGATTGACCAATTACCGATATTTTTGAAAAATTGACCAAGGCCGGCCAATTTCAATCATGAATTAATATATGTTACATCATCAAACGAATTAAAGCTATTTCCGAAAGCTTCAAATTAAAAAATAAACTCGATTTTTGGATGTCTCATGAATTGATTGTGAAAAACAATATAAACCGACATCTACGATGCGCTGCTAAAGCACAATGAAATCGAGCTATTTTTGCAACTAATCATATCTGGCGATATAAACTGGGTAAAATATGAGAATATCATTCGCAAGAGATCATGGAAAAAGGGATATTAATGATCACAAACAATTTCAAAAGCAGAATTAACAGTCAATAAGGTTATGGTGTGCGTATGGTGGGACTGGAAGAGAATTGGTCGTTATGAACTGCTTCCGTTCGGTCAAACTGTTAACTCGGTATTGTACTGCAAGCACCTTGATAGATTGTGAGAAAATGGCCAGAATTGAAATTCAATACCGATGGAATTATGGCTCCTCTTGAAAAATGACGTAACATTGCCAATAATAATGTTGAATATTTAATATGAATAAATTGAATTTGATTTAAACGTTTCTACTTTACTCAAAAAACGACATGAACTTTTTCGGCTAACCAATATAGCTCTAAAATGTTTTATCAAATTAGAAACTAATTTGATACAAAAAGATTTGTTCTTAAATTCTGGTGAAAAAATGTTTTGTAATTCTTACCGTTTTCATGCAATTAACGTTCAAAGTGATTAGAATTTTGATCATGCAACAAAAATTTAACTTAGTATGACCTCAAACCAAGTTTTAATGATTCTGGTTCGTGCCTTTGCAATTTAAAATTTTCATAATTTCTTTGGTTAATTGCTGAGAAACGGCTAGGTTTGCGGAAAAAATTTATAGAACATTCACCATTTAGAATTTAATAAGAAATAGTTTGGCATCTGATTTTTGGCAAGTACCAGGTATATAAGCTTAAATCCGCTGGTTTTTAGTCAAAAAAACACGTTTTTTTTCATAGAAAGCAAAAACAAATTTATTCAAAGTACTTGCCCTTACTAGCTACACATTTGTCCCATATCTCAGGCAATTTGTAGATACCACGCCAAAAAAATTCCTGCTCTTTCGAGGCAAATCCCTCATCAAGCCATTTTCGGACGTCTTCGTAAGAATCGAAGTGAGGCTCAGCGAGCGCGTGGCCCGAAAACAGGTCGTAGTCGGAAGGGGTCAGATCTGGTAAATAAGAGGGGTGGGGTAGCACCTACCAGTTGAGTGTCTCCAAGTAGTTTCGGACCATTTTTGATGTGTGCGATGGTGCGTTGTCGTGGAGGAAAATCAGCTTCTCATGTCTTTGTTGATAATCCGTCCTTTTTTTACGCAGAGCACGGTGCAATTAGATCACTAGGTAGTGGTAGCGGTGGGCTTTGACAGTTTCACCAGGTTACAACATCTCATAGTAAACGATACCCTGCTGATCCCACCAAATGCAAAGCATCGTCTTCCGTCCGAAGCGAATTGGACTTGGGGAAGATTTTGATGGTTGGCCGGGATCAACCCACGATTTCTTGCATTTAGGATACTCGCTTGTTACAATCCGATGTAGGAACGACTTTCTTTTTTGTCTGGCGAGCAAGATTTCGCATGTGTTTTAGCGTCGCTCCATCTGCCTATCGTTCAATTCATGCGGCATACATTTTCCGATCTTTTCAATTTTCCCCATGACACGCAGATGCATGGAAATAGCTAGTTGAGTAACATACAATTGCTCCGCGAGCATTTTTTGCAATTTGCTAACGTCTTCATCCAAAAGAGCCTGCAATTGATGGTCCTCAGCATTCTTAGGCCGATTTTCACGCTTCTTGTCCCAATTCAAAATTGCAGTCTTTGAACCGACGATACCAATCTCGGCACGTTGTTTCCTATAAAGCACTGTCACCATAGGCCTCCATAAGCATTCGATACGAATGATTTCTTCAAATTGAAGCAGAAAAGGAGAGCTTCCCGCATATGCTCTTTTTCTGGAACAAAACTAGACATGATTACCAAAGGAAAAATGTATGTTGTTGTACGAAATTGCTGACAATGTGCACTGATTAATGTTGACAGATGTCAAACTCATAAAAAAAAGTATGGCGTGCACATGGTAGCTTAATACGCTGACTGACGCCATCTATGACCAAAATGCGGATTTAAGCTTATACACCTGGTATATTTGATAATTTCATATTAAAATTTAGAAAAGTTCGTTTCCTAATTTTCGTCTTTTCAATTCTTTTTAAAGACGATTGTTTTTTTTACTATTTATGGCAGAACTTCTGATTAAATTATAAACTTTATAAGAAACGTATACAAAATAAACAATATTTCTTCTTTGTTTCACAAAATTTTATTTTCTCACTTCCAATACCTCAGCTGTTGTGCAATTTGGAGCAAAATTTTTTGTTAAAAAATCAGATTTTATATCAATTTTATCTTCGAAAAAATTTCTATGAATAAGAACATATTCTAGTGAAAAATCTTTCCTAAACCAATTCTTTCTTAATTTCGAGATAAATGAAAGTTATCTTTTTTAATGATTGATTTTTAACTAAGTAATATAAATAAATTCCATGAATAAATCCATCTTATCGAAATTATCGTGGAAAAAATGAATGAAATTTTATTATGAACAACTCAGTTTTGGTAAAGAATTCAACCAATCGAACCGATCCAAGGATACATGCAATCAATCTCAGTCGTAAAGTTTCATAAAAGTACCGAGTTGTGCGTATATCAAAACAGATGACGTAACATAATTGCAGGAAGCACTAAAACTGATTGTATCTAAATTTGTTTCCTTACCGTAACGAGAGGTTTGTACCATGATTTTCAGGGACTGCCAGAGCTGCGAGTACCAATGGAAGACGATATAAAGGACAAATAAAGTACCACTTACCTGCGTTCTCTCCCACACCATCTATCTGTTATTTCATATTCCCTTTTACTATATTGTATTCTAGAACATACCCCAGTCAACTGACAGATTGACATTGAACCATCGAACGTCAGTCGTAGGAGCTACCGCCCAATACATCCTCGTTCAGATATTCCTTGTTCGTCAAATGGCTTGGAAATATTTTTATTGTTATACGGTTTTTGGAAAATTTTTCGTTAGGGACTCTTTTGTTTTTTTTCCGCCTCCTTTTCGTTAACAGAATTGATATATTTTAGTCGGAAATGTCAACCTGTCATAATCATATTGGCTTCGATTTGTGAAAATTGCTATGTTCTTGACTATCGTTTATGTTCACCTATTTTTCCATTTCAAAATAACAATCACAAAAAATCCATACGACCATGTATACTATGAAATTCAATTAACCTGTTAAGATAAAAGGTATTTTATTAGATTAGAAATATGATTTTTTTTCTAATTTGAAATGGTGAACTACTGTCAGGATTAAGTATGTGGCGAGGACTTTACTTTTATTAAGTTTTTTTTTTTACTTTACTATAAAAATAAAATTTGTATCTTTTTTCATAAGAAAATATTTCATCAAATTTTATTATTTTAATTTTATTTAGTTGTAGTTTTTTCCATTGTGTTTTTAAGTAAAAAATATTCCAAGTAAACGAATTTTCAATATGACGCATCTTTAAAAAATATTCTGATAAATCATACAAAATACAATAAAATGAATTTATTAAATGAAAATCGATTGCAATAGTCAGAAGTATTTAGAAATCATGTAATGTAAATTCTTTATGAAAAGAATCACTACAAGATACAAGTATTTTTGAGAATTCAATTAACTTTATTTTCTTTTAAGAAACTAAATAAAATCTATTCAAAAAATTCGTTAATTTATTTGAACAATTTTTGGTTTTTATATTTTTTTAAGAAAATTAACCACTTTAAAGATTATTCCAAAAACGAACTTCTTCTCCCCTCATATTTGTTCGACTAATCCTAGAAAAGAAAAAACTTTTTTAGTATTTTTCTTAGTAAAATGAAATAAGTTTAACTATTGATCAAAAAGGAAAATTTACTGCCTTTTGAAAATCCCATTCATTCTTCTTTAACCAACATCAAGTCATGCGAAACTTATTCCTTTTTACTTAAAACCAACAAGTCATCATTCTCAAAGAAAATAAAACAGCAAAAACAATAAAAGACTACAAAATAAAAAATTGCAATTCTTAAACTAAGTGGAATTTAATATTTAAGATTATTTTATTGTAGATGGGGTAGGCAGGCATGAGTGGTAAAGGAAAGTTTGTCGTAAAACTATCATCGTAAATTACATTAATGGACTTTCTGTCACCGAATTCGAAATTCTATTAAATATCCTTTAAGTAAATGAAGTGTTCGCAACAAGTTGTACTATTGTTGTTACAAGTAACTAAAAATAATAAAAATTCTGTTCTGTATAAAGAAGAGATTTACTTTTGGAAATTGTTATCGGTAGCGGATATATGTACTTGTGCATATATCAAAAGATGTCAAACTCTTTACCGAATTGGAATCTGCAATTTGAATCTGTCTGTAGAATTTCTCGTACGTCTGAGAAATAGTTATTAGTATTCAAGGAACTTGATGGAAAGTGGCCCCTTTTCTCTGAAGAGGATGCTCTGATGAGCTTTCAAGTACCTGAAGTGACATAATATCGATTGGGGTTTATGTTTAATACACGAGTAGCTAACAATTCCGTTTAAAAACTTTCGACTTTTCTAGATAAGATGAAAATATATTTATTTTCTATCATGTTAAAGTGTTACAAGAAATGAAATTGATATTCTCTTCGAAAATTTAAAGGAAAATCTAAGAAAATCATTTCTTCAGAAAAGAAACTTTTTTTATTTGTATAAATTTTTCATTCAAAATTAAAACATATTTTCTTCTTATTAAAATTATTGAAAAAGGAATTTCAAGTCAACGAAATATACTTTAATATTTTCAACATTTTCCCATTTGCTTTCTTTAGAATTTTCACATATTTGACATTAGATTTTTTTGAGGAAAAAAAATAAAAAATTGAAAGTAAAAAATCGATTATCATTCAATATTTTAGAAAATTCCGAAAAAAATAAACTCTGCCATGATTTGGAGAAATTGTGATTCATTTTTGCGAATCAAAAATGTTTCTACGTAAAACTTGTCTGCATAAAATTTTCCGAATTCCACCTTTTTCTGAACAGATTGAAAAAATTAAAATTTTATTTTCCGAGGAAAAGTTTTACTTTTTATAAGAATAATAAAAGAAATAGCAATAAATATTTATGAAAAAATTTACTGAATTCTCGAAATACGTGTTGATTTTTTTCATTAGAATTTACTTGTGCAAGACATAGTAGAAAAAAATGAGACCGACTTCAGTGAGAATAACAATTTTTCCTTCACATAGCTGGTAGGGTAGTCCTTCTTAGAGTTGCAGTATAAGTTATAACTTAATCCAAATACAACGACACCATAAAGTTTGTAGTGCAATACGAAAAGTTTGACTTCCAAAAATTTGCAACGAGCCTATGGAGAATAATGCTTGTCAAGAACACAAGTCCTTCAAAATCGAGGGTAGTTTTGCTGGGCCTGGAAGCAGTGGAAAGCAAAAATTCCAAACGGAGGCTCTCAACATCGAAATGTAATGAAAATGTGGAACGAGTGAAGATTTTTGTGAGGTCAAGCCATCAAGAATAAACTATCAAAAAAATGTTTGTTAAAAAAATCGTTGAAAGGCTCAGAAAAAGAGATTTTTTGCTTCGGACTAGACATTAACAACACTTAAATACTCCGACATTGCAACGTTCCCTGTCACGCAGTCATGTCGATCTACGAGTTTTTGTTGGAAAAGTAATTAACGTTACCATAAAGAGTGTAATTTTGTAGTGCATTACGAAATTTGGAGCAGATGTGAATCCAAAACTTTGACTTCCAAAAATTTGCAACGAGCCTATGGAGAATAATTCTTGTCAAGAACATAAGTCCTTCAAAAGCAGAGGGTAATTCTGGTAGGCCAGGAAGCAGTGGAAAGCAAAGATCCTAAACTCTCAACATCGAAAAGTAATGAAAATGTGAAAAGAGTAAGAGTTTTTGTGAGGTCAGACCATCAAGAATAAACTATCAAAAAAAATTTTGTTAAAAAAATCGTTGAAAGTTTCAGAAAAAGAGATTTTTTGTTTCGGATTGGACATTACCAACACTTAAACACTCCGACATTGCAACGTTCCCTGTCACGCATTCATGTCAATCTACGAGTTTTTGTTGGAAAAGTTATTAACGATACCATAAAGAGTGTAATTTTGTAGTGCGTTACGAAATTTGGAGCAGATGTGAATCCAAAATTTTGACTTCCAAAAATTTGCAACGAGCCTATGGAGAATAATTCTTGTCAAGAACATAAGTCCTTCAAAAGCAGAGGGTAATTCTGGTAGGCCAGGAAGCAGTGGAAAGCAAAGATCCCAAACTCTCAACATCGAAAAGTAATGAAAATGTGAAAAGAGTAAGAGTTTTTGTGAGGTCAGACCATCAAGAATAAACTATCAAAAAAAATTTTGTTAAAAAAATCGTTGAAAGTTTCAGAAAAAGAGATTTTTTTCCTCGGATTGGACATTACCAACACTTAAATACTCCGACATTGCAACGTTCCCTGTCACGCATTCATGTCAATCTACGAGTTTTTGTTGGAAAAGTTATTAACGATACCATAAAGAGTGTAATTTTGTAGTGCGTTACGAAATTTGGAGCAGATGTGAATCCAAAATTTTGACTTCCAAAAATTTGCAACGAGCCTATGGAGAATAATTCTTGTCAAGAACATAAGTCCTTCAAAAGCAGAGGGTAATTCTGGTGGGCCAGGAAGCAGTGGAAAGCAAAGATCCCAAACGGAGGATCTCAACATCGAAACATAATGAAAATGTGGAAAGAGTAAGAGTTTTTGTGAGATCAGACCATCAAGAATAAAGTATCAAAAAAATTTTTGTTAAAAAAATCGTTGAAAGCTTCAGAAAAAGAGATTTTTTTGCTTCGGATTGGACATTACCAACACTTAAATACTCCGACATTGCAACGTTCCCTGACATGCATTCATGTCAATCTACGAGTTTTTGTTAGAAAAGTAATTAACGATACCATAAAGAGTGTAATTTTGTAGTGCGTTACGAAATTTGGAGCAGATGTGAATCCAAAATTTTGACTTCCAAAAATTTGCAATGAGCCTATGGAGAATAATCCTTGCCAAAAACACAAGTCCTTCAAAGGCAGAGGGTAATTCTGGTGGGCCAGAATTCGAAAAGTAATGAAAATGTGAAACGAGTAAGAGTTTTTGTGAGGTCAGACCATCAAGAATAAACTATCAAAACAGTTTTTTTTTAAATCGTTGAAGGGCTCAGAAAAAAGGATTTTTTACTTCAAATTGGAAAAAGGGATATTTCTTGTCTTTCAAAATCAAAAAATACTTGAAATGACATCAACTTGGTCAAGAAGCTGAAAGCGATTTCAGTTAAAGCCTTCCAGCACTACTGTGAACAGTGGAAAAGACGCATCTGGCAAAGTTCAGCTGTCCAAGAAAAACTTTTTTGTAGGGAATAACATCAATGTACAAAAATAAAATAAAATGATTTTTAAAAAATCTTATTAAATTATTAAATTTATTAAATTCCTATCACTCCTCGTATTTTCGAATTCAGTGTTTTTTTCCCTGAATGCAAAAGGACAGAAAATTATAATTCTAACCGATGATTAATATAAAAATATAGTTATTTTTTTTTTGATTTTCAGTTATATGAACACAAAAATCAATTAACCTGAAAAATAATTGCAAAATCACTTTAGTCATAATAAATTATAGTAACATAAATGACAAAAGCAGAATAACAAAAATTTATTCGAGACTTTATTAATTACTAATTAACGGCGAATACTTATGAATTGGATATGCTATTAATGTTTCTACTAAATACGTAATTTAATAGCATTTTCATAAAATTCTTAATAAGTAAATTTATGGACTGACCCGGAAAAATTTGATCCTTTTCTTTATTGTTTGTTTCGCTTCTGTTAATAATTTGGGTTCGATGTAAGGTATCATATATTTTTCATATAAAGCTAAGAACTAATTAAATATATTTTTTAGTAAAATAATCCTTAAAGTAAATTTACGATTTGAAAACAGGCAAATCTCCGAAAATTTATGTGTATTGTCATTAAATATACAAAAAAAGGATAAAAACACTAAATTTACTGTTGTGATAATAAGCGTTCCGATATCCACACTTAAAGCGCCACACTTATGCAATCAACGTGGCCTGGATGGTAATACACGATTACCATACGTCCAATACACGATTTTCTACTGCAAATTGCACAATATTAGTGCGTGAACGTGCAATTTTTGGAGCGAACTTATATATGACGGCGTTCATGTTGTTCGTCACAAACTCGCGTCGTATATTTTGATATTGAACAGTTCCTAAATTTACTCTATACCTGAATATTCATTCGTTTGTATTTATTTTATAAATGATGAAATTTATTTAATTTATGGCTTTAATATCTATTATATAAAATATAAAGTTATTTTGATATGTGTAAAGTGAGATTACCTGCTGACATTTTTAAATAAAAAGTAGCAAAAAGTCATGTAGTGTAGTGAATAGGAAGAAATAGTTCACGTATTTTTTTATAAATAAATTTAATGAAATGGTACTGACCATAGAACTTGAAATATTACAGTTAAAATTAATATTAAATTAAATTGATTGAAATAATCGAAATAAATAAGCGAATTTAAATTTCTTTTTTTCTCGCCTAAATTGCGCTCGCTTTGTAATTAATTATTCTTTCAAATGTAATTCAATGGATTACACTATGACTAAACTAATCGTGATATATACAAACTTTGTTTGCGGCGAACGTGCATAATCCCATGTACGCGCAAGCTGTCTAAGTCGAACAAAATAGAGAAAAAGTGGTAGAGTTAGAGAAAGATCTTGCTAGAGAAGAGTAAAGTTTATGCAGAGCGAGAGTGTAGAGATCTACAGCGACTACGAGTATAAGCAAGAGTTTTAGGCGATTATTTTTTGTAATGTAAACGCCTTTGCGTAAAGTGTTCTGTTTCTCTAGCTACTGAATAGAGGGTAGAGCTCTACATATTGGTAGTAACACAATTTAAGTGGCAACTGAAAACTGAACTTAAAAGAAAATTTAATTCGGCAATAAAATAGTCGGAGTTCTGTGCATTCCCATAAGAAAGTAGGTATTTTAAAATTTTGATAGAGGCAACTGTATATTTTAGCTCCCATGGATATGTATTGCACTGAAGTAATTTATCTTTTTCTATGAATTATAATATTTTAATATAAATGTTATTATTTGTGCTGTGGTAGAATTTTAATTTGATTCAATTTATTTTGTTTTCTTCGATTTGCTTTTCGTCGAACACTCATTTTTATTTTCAATAAAATGCCATTTCACGTGCTACAGGTTATCTCTACTCGAATCTAAGCAGTGTAAATGGATTTGGTAGAGAAGATTTTTTTTCGGTAGAGCTCTACCACTTTTTCTCTACAGTGTACGCAGAACTTTAGGAAAGTAAAATATTTTTTAAGCGACTTATTCAATGATCGTAGGTGGGCATTTCATTTCTATGAGAGTACACGGTTTATCTCAATATTAGTAAAGCATCTTGGGGTTAAAGACTATTTTGGAGGTGCAAAGAAGAAAATAAATAAAAAGAAAATAAATGTCACACGTTATTAGTTTTATTCTTGTTACGAACCATTAAACAACAACTCAGCATGCCAAGACAAGAAGTTCCCTGATCTTGTTGAGGATAAAATAGACTTCAATATTTCCACTAAAATCAGAAAGCACGATCATATTCTAACTTGATTTGCCATATGTTGCTATTCTAAAAAGTCTATATGGTGGTACTCGTAAAAGGTTGCCAGCCTTACCATTTGATAGCTGTCAAATATACGAAGTCTGTTCAAAAAGTATTGCGAATTTTGTATTTTTTCAAAAATTATTTATTTATTCATGAACATCTATTTTGTCCCCTTCAAAGTAAACCCCACCAGATATTATACACTTGTGCCAACGTTTTTTCCGATCATCGAAGCACTTCAAAAATCATTTTTTGTTATCTTGCTCAGCTCCTCCTTCGATGCCGTCTTTATCTCCTCAATCGTAGCGTAGCGTCGTCCTTTCATGGGGCTCTTCAGTTTCGGGAACAAGAAAAAGTCACAGTAGGCCAGATCTGAGGAATACGGTGGCTGCGGCATTATTAGTGTATTGTTTTTTGCCAAAAATGGTTGGCAACAGTTTTTGTTCTTCCACAAATCCGGGCGTTTCTGGCAGATTGCTTCGCGCAACTTGCACATAACTTGTAGGTAATATTCCTTATTGGCCGTTCTATCCTGTGGCAACAACTCATGAAATACTACGCCCCTGTAATCGAAGAAAACTGTAAGCAAAACCTTCATATTATACCGAACTTGGCGCTTTTTTTGGTATTGTCTCGTGCGGCAGCTTCCATTGGGATGATTGAGCTTTGGTTTCCACATTATAACCATAAACCCATGATTCGTCCCCTGTTATGACCCTCTGGAGCAAATTTGGGTCGTCGCGGACAGAGTCCAAAAGCTCCTTAGCAATGTTAATGCGATTCTGTTTTTGGTCGAAATTGAGCAAAAATCGAAAACGAGCCAATACACGTGCAAGCAAAGCAGTTGTCACAAATTAACTGAATATTCAAAATGGCCGCACTGTTTGGCATAAGTAAGAGACATGAGTACCAACATAACGCCACAAAAAATCGAAAATTGAATATACGTAACCCGCGAAAATTCAAAATTCGCGATACTTTTTGACCAGACCTCCTATACCATCGAAGGTAAAATTTTTGTTTAGATTAAAACTTGCCAATATACAATGTAGTTCATTTAATTACCAAACAATGCGGAAAAATTTAATAAATTTTCTACAAAAGTGGAGGGTATGTCAATAAGCAAAATTTGTATGTATGGGGCCCTAGAAACCTACAATATAGAGTAGGAAGGACAATGTATATACAAAAAGTGGGTGTTTCGTATGTATTTTATGATAGAGGCATCTATATCGGCATGTATATGTCACCTAATACTTGCTAAATACCAGCTTAAAAAGCTGACATTCGATTAATATTCCCGGTATCGATAAAACGAATATTTTCGTGGTTTCCCTATACACCAAACCTGGTACTTTTACTGACCTCAGCGCTATACTACCATACTATTATTAAAGCATAAAGTAGAGAAGCTAAAAAATAACGTCGATTTATTTAGTTGCTTGTAGAAAAGATACAAAACTTTTTTGTTTTCAGTTCATAATGCGATTTGTTTAGATAATTTTGAAGGTGGAAATTATTAATATGGAATATACATTTATATTATAGTTTCTACGGCTTTTAGTTGTTCGTACTTTATATACTATTAATATCAGTTCTCAGCGTATTTATATGTGATCAAGAGCTCAAATACAATGAAAAATAATATCTCATTTTCTTAAGGGGTATCGATACCAGATGTGTTTTCCTAGCATTAGTCATAAGATGTTATTGTCCAGTATTTCTTTAAAAACGAAGAAATTGATACAGTTACCATCAATTCTGAGCACTAGAACATTATGGTAACTGAATTTTTTTTGCCTAAACTTGAAGATTTTGATCTGGTTTTGACCAAGAATACACCACAAGCCACACAACACGACAAAATCATTCCCACAATACGTAATTTCGAACATTTATAATATCAATTGGCGTCCAAGATCGTCCAATTTGACACTGTTTCATTCAATTTGTCTTTACGCAGATAATCTTCAAACTTTTAAGTATTAAAAAATCAAAATTAGTCAAGTAATGGGTGAAATTACCTCAAAAGGATTCTGGAAGAAATTTTGGGGCAGTCATTTGAATTTTGATGTTAAATTTCATGCCAAATGACAGGATATATGCCAAATCTGAATTTTAAATATGTTTTATTAAACTTAACTTTGCAAAGTACATTTTCAATAAAACCCATTTATAAAGCTTAAATGTTACTGTTGTAAAACTAAATCGCCCAAGACTTTAACCAAGCCCTTAACGAAAAGAAAGGTATTAGATTTTTCTATTGTCAAATTTGGAGGGCACGTGAAATATTATTATTGAAATTAATATAAATTAAAATGATTAATAAATAAAAAAGCGAATTGAAATAATCAAAATAAATAAATGAATGTAAAATGTCGCATTCTTATAATAAATGTAATTGTATTCATAATAATAGTAATTAGTTAAAACCAGCAAAGCATATATGGGCAAATTTTTCTTAGGACAGTCCTTATTATTATTTTACTAATAATTGTAGTAATACAATATGTGTTTTCACTTATGAGCTTTTTCAGGTCTACTTCAAATTGTCATACAACCAAATAAACAATAACTCAAAAAAGTACTCTAACAAATTCAGTCGAGGAAAAATACATACAACAAAATTGCTTTATTAGAAAAATTTGGCAAACTTTTGGAACATTTTCAAAAAATCAAAAATCCCTAACAGACAAAATCTATTTTCAATAATTTACAATAAATCTTCGTATTTGTACAAAGAGCAGTCGTAGTTTTTCTAGAAAATACCGGAACAAAATTCAATATTCTTATAAAAAAAACACCTAACCCAGATTGTATGCTAGTTGGCGATGGAATTATTTTGGTATCACGGTACACATAAGTGGACTTCATGAATTATGAATCAGTACTAAGAACTATTTTTATATTCAAATAATGATGGGAAAAAATAAGACAAACTAAGTAGAAATGAGAATATGGAAATGGCTTACATGAAAATGTCCAGCCCGACAAGGAGTCAACATCTTGAATTAATATCGAATCTGAATTTTAGTATCAATCGATGATCGTAGAACAGCACCAACAGTCAAATGAATGGGAAAAAATTCGCTTCTAACTTTTATGGTCGATTCCGTTCCCCTCGATTCCGTTCCCCTCGTGTACGTTATTTTCGCTCTTCTAGAAAGTCTTATGGCGAGCCTTCTTGACAGACAGAATATGCCCCACCAAAGACAAGATATTAAATTGAAATTTCCTGCTTCTTGAACTTATGTTTCTGGAACTTGCAGAACCATTAAAGCAATCCCATCCAAACCATATCTACATCATGATTTATCACGAATTTATAACGCAAAATTAATTGTTTTTACATTCAAAATTTGGTTTTCCATATTATGGTAAGCAAGATGGTAAAATTTTCAATATTTTCTTTCAACTTTATTGAATATGTTCAAAATGGTGCCAATTTAAGAAAAAATATGTGTAATACCATATTTTACAGAATAATTTATTTTCCAGTCCTGCCAAGATTAAGTTCTTTTTCTAAATATTATTCATTGCAAAATTTAAGATGTTTCTCTAAACATGGAAGTTTGTAGTTATTATAAGCCAATAATTCTTAACCAAAGACCAATCAGTCATTATTAAATTATTCCTTTTTCAAATTTAAAAATATCCAAGTTCTCCTACTAACGTGAGCTTATGTTAAAACTCAGTATTTTAATTTATCACGCGACCAGTGACGTTTAAGTCTTCGTTGGGTGTTTTAGAGAAAGGAAGAGCAGGATAGTTCTGGAACAAGAGGATTGGTATGATTAGAGACATGGGAAAGGATCTTCTTATAACGAGACACATCTATGTTACATGAACAAACAAATACGATTTCAAGATCATGATGGATAACAGTATTATGAACATAAAAGGGATTTCTAGTCCGTAAGTCCATATTGGTTTCAGTAGGGCATTATATAAAAGTACTTTCATGTCTATAGTGAGTTAAGATTATTTGTCTATAGCTGGAAGGTGTTTTAGGTATTTTTTTTTTAGCCCTTGTCCTTTAAGTCTTGTTTGTGTGGTCCATGTCAAGCGTTTGTTTAAGTTCAATTTCAGATACCGAACTTTGATGTGTTGTAGTATGGCACTGCCATTAAATTATATAGGAGGATATTGTTCATGGCGGAGATAGAAAGTTACATAGATAGATTTACATTCATTAACCTTTATTCTCCATCCGTTAAACCAGTTCTGGAGGGTTTGGAGGATTTCGGAAGCTTGTTGGGGATTTTTGCTAGATGCAAGATAGGCCATATCATCAGCATATGTAGTAATTGGTACAGATTGGGATATTGGATTTATAAATATTGTAAAGAATGGGTATAAGTAAACATCCCTGTGGAACACCAGCCAATATTAAAGATAGGTCCAAGAACACCATGGAGAGGTCGTTGAATTTGTAGACTTATAAGTGTCGATCGAAAAAAAAATTATTTTAGGACTAGAAAATTAGGTATAAGGAAAGATCCTCTTAAGTTTCCAATTTAAAGTAAAAAAGATTTCTATTTCAAAGATCTAATAGCTCAACGCCTGTATTTCAAGCCTTAAATCTCATATTATAGATCAATTTTAAAGGATTTTTTTATTTTATTCCAAGTGAGTAATATCATAAAATCCTTAAAACAGCTATTGAATACAATAAACAACAAATTTGTTGGAGTATTGGTGGTTTTTAAACTTTTTACGATACCTCTATAACAGCAATAAAACGTTTATATTTTTTCTGAAAACAGGATCGCGTCAAAGTGAATATCTATCGATTCAGAAGAAATCAGAGAAAAAAATAATAATAGCAATTGTTCAGTCCTTTAGACGTGAAAGATAATTCAATGGGACTTTAGAAGTTATCATAGAAATAATAGCGAAAAAAAAGTAATTTTGATACGATTAACAACTGAAACGTACCAGAATAGGTATGAGGAACAAAAATTGTAAGAGAAAGCCTCGACTTCGTATCCTACTTTTTTTCCAATAGAGAATTTTCTACTGAACAAAAAACTAAATTTAAAAAATTTTTTTAGTGGTAACTAAGTTGAACATGCACCACATAAGTTTTACCAGTCCAGATATATTCTTCGGAAACTTGGGTCCTCAATAAAACCCATTGTGAACTCTTAGCCTCATTGGAGAAGAGTTTCCTGTGAAGAGTTTTTGACCTTCTACATGAGGATGGACGCATGTTTTACAACGAGATAAAAGCGAGCATAAAAGGCTTCGGTCGTCTGAATACTTCATCCCTATCAATGAGAATGATCCTGCTCGGAAAGTCTATAGCGACGTCATTTATGGTGTCAGAAACAAACCACGATCTACTGTGGCATTATTTAGGGCTAGGACTATGGCGTTATTTTAGACTAGGATTGAATACACCTTTCAATTTCCAACCTCTTCGTCTGGCATTTATGCAGTCTTTAAAACGTTTGGACCATTTATTTGCCAAAACATGCATGACTGCCAATTGTATAAAAGCTTCTGCGCTTATCAAATTCTTTTCGAGCAACTCAATATTGTTGTAGAGTTTATATTAGGTTTTTTTCTTTAATATGTTCATTACCTTGTAGAGTATAGTATTAGGACCTTGAAAATTCCGCCAATCAGCCTTAAGCAGCATATGTGGACGGTTCTAGCTTTATGTGCTAGTCCTGAGTCCTGTTAGAAAATACAGTACTTTTTTGCCGATTCAATGGCTTCATAATTTTAGGCACTGGTTCATAAGTTTATTTTTCACAAAAATGTATTTTAACTACAATTAATAATACATACTGCTACATAAAATACTGGTCCAAAAAAATATTCGCCTTTAATTAAAAAAATAATGAATTGATTATAAATAATAATAAGAGTTAAACGTTAAACTATAAGCCTTTGAAAAATGTCATCGTTTCACAGTTCTCTTGTTTAAGCTGTAGGTCATTAGAATTGCACCAGCTATAAAATATATAAAAGACCTCCTGAATGTGAAAGTAATCCCACCTAGGAAAAGATTTTCATATCATCAGAATAGTTTAGGATATTAGAGCATTTAATTACTGTCATTAATGGCAAGAATAAATATAGAGGATCGAGATAACTACCTTGTGGTATACCAGATATTGCCATAACACCTCTAGAGAGCGATGGCCGCAATGAAATCTAATAAGATCTAATGGTAAGGTAGGACTTAAACCAAATAAGTAACATTAGCGGATTATCCATTTTCTGAAGTTTAGTTAAAATTATTGAGTAAGGGAATTTATCATAGGCCACACCAGAATCAATCTGCTCATTAATTTGTAAGTTAGAAATTATTTAAGTTGTCAAAGTCACCATAATAGTTGTCGTTGACCTACCATGCTGATTCAATAAGACGAGGGTATTCTATTTTTTCCATAAGTTGAGAATAGATAATCGCCTCAAATAATTTCGGAATATCAGCCAGCATCGCTATAGGCCTACAACTAGAAAACGCATTTTTGAATCACATTTTCTGAACAGGTATAATAAAAGAACTCTTCCCCAAGATCAAGAAAATTTACCTATTTGAATAGATATATTGAAGATTATTTTTAAAGGGATAAGAACGGCTTTAGAGCAAGATTTTAATAAAATAGGAGAGATACAAACTGGGCCAGATAACAAAGTCCAATTTTAGTTCAGCAATTTTACTCAAAATGATGTTTCCAGACATTTGGGGTATAACGTGTGATTAATATGAGTGAATGTTTTCTCGAAATATAAGGTGTAGTAAAAAGTTATCCAATAGATGGCTTTAGGAGTCTGTATCTCCCGTTTTAAAAGTGCGATCGGGTTGCACTAGATAGCGTTAGAAAGATTTCGTACTAAAAAAGCTTCTCATGCAGTTTTGTGATTACTTGACTCAGTATTTTTTTAGCACGCGTCAAAGATGGACACCAACAAAGAGAAAATACGCCATATTTTACAGTTTTTCCTTGATAAAGGCGAAAACGTAAGCCAGGCAGCTGAAAATATGAATAGTGTTTATGGTCCTGATATTGAAACAGTCAATTACGCGCAATTTTGATTTCGTTGATTCCGTTCCGGTAATTTTGATGTCAAAGATGCACCACGCTCTGGAAGACCAATTGTCGAAAATGTCGATAAAATAATGGAAATCGTCGAGTCCGACCATCACGTAAGCACTGTTTCGATTGCCCATGAGCTAAGCATTGCACAAAAAACCTTTTGAAACCACTTAAATAAGGCTGGATACAAAAAGAAGCTCGATGTATGGGTGCCACACGAGTAATCGCAAAAAAAACCTCATGAACCGAATTTCCATCTACGAATCGCTGCTGAATCGCAACAATTTCTGAAGCGGATGGTTACTGGTGATGAAAAGTGGGTCACTTACGACAACGTCAAGCGACAACGGTCGGGTCAAATCGCGGTCACCCGGCGCAAACGGCGGTCAAGCCAGGATTGACAGCCAGAAAGGTTTTGCTGTGTGTTTGGTGGGACTGGCAGGGAATCATCTACTATGAGCTGCTCGCCTACGGCTGAACTCTTAATTCGGACCTATACTGTCAACAATTGGACCGTCTGAAAGAAGCAATCGCCCAGAAGCGGCCAGCTTTGGCCAATAGGAGAGGAATTGTGTTCCATCAGGACAACGCCAGGCCGCATACATCGATAGTGACTCGCCAGAAGTTCCGGGACCTTGGTTGGGATGTTCTTATGCATCCACCTTATCGTCCGGACCTGGCACCAAGTGATTACCACCTCTTCCTGTCAATGGCGAATGATTTTGTTCGTTCAAGAGAAGATTGTGAAAATCGACTGTCCCAGTTTTTTGCCAATAGGGACGAGGGTTTCTATGAGAGAGGCATTATAAAATTACCTCCAAAATGGCAATAAATTATCGAACAAAACGGTGCATATTTGACCTAAATCGTATCATTCTATCTATGCTAAATAAAACCTTCAATTTAATGAAAAAATAATGGATTTCCTTTTACTACACCCTATATTAGGCATAATTATCAAAAGCAGCATTTGATTTATTATTGAAAGAACTGGCATGTCTCATTGCCGATGGCTACTTATCGGCTTTTCTCTTCATATAGACAAATTTGATAAAAGAATGGCTGTGCTTTAATACGATTATTATTATCCGGAAAACATGCATTGAAAATGTTACCCTTTAAAATCCTTTTAATATTATTTTTTGGGAAGTTTTCAATTTTTTTATTTAAAAGGAAAAATAATGAACGAATAAAACTCCTCCAAAAGTTCTCAGAAATATATGCAAAGGACAACACTATCGGGCTTTTACTGATTTTCATTAATTCAATATTTAATAAAATTTTAAATTCAATCTAAAGAGAAATACTTATCAGAAGATTTTTGGTATAATATGGTTTCGATTATAGTGAAATAATACTAATCCTGAGATATTTTTGACATTCAATTAAAATTTATAATTCAAAATTATAAAAAGGACCACATACTATGGGAATTATGATAAGTTTCTTATTAATGCTGGAGTTAAAAATATTTTTTTAAAAATTGCATTAATTATAAACCCTTTTAAAAAAATATTTCCGCGCACAATATTCAGCAGAAATACAACTTGAGCTTCGTAGATATAGGTTAACATATTCTATTTGTTATAGCTTTATTTTTTTAATAAATCATAATTATTAATAGAATATTCGAGGGAAAATTCTCCTCACCTCAACACCCCCACTACCTCCATAAAAAAGATCATCTTTTTTCTAACTGCTTAAGTTACAAAAAATTTATAAACTCTCACAAATTTTTATATGTCTTTATGGAAAAATTATTATAATTAAAGCTGTTACGAGAATTATTTTAAAATGTGCTTTAAAACTCTATAAAATTCTTAGAGCAAAACAAAATTGAAGAAACCATAATGTTTTTGAATAATTGCTAAAACAGTCTTGAATAATTCTCAAATATATTCGTTTTTATATCAAATCATTTATTACCATATAACCTCCTTAGATTCCTTGGCTGCCTTATGAATGATATTACATTTCCATTTCGATATGGAACCTTTTTGGAATAAATAGAAAAATCTGTCTGTATATCGAAAGCATTAATTATTTTTGCAAAAAAGGTAAAAACGAATCTTTGAATAACATACGAACATGAATATTCTGATGCGCGTTGTTGTAGATGAGAACTTGTTCAAGAAACCGAAAATGATGCTTTAACGGTTCAAGACGCTCCGCCATCACAAGATTGAAGACTACCAGTAATTTGAAGCTATTCAATCTACATTCTTTTTCTACCGTAAATAATTGCTTAAATATTTTCCTTTGCGTACTGTTTAACCTATCCACAATTCACAAGACGTAATATATATTAACACTGGGGAGGAATGGGGGGTGGGATAGGTGCACAAATACTCACAAAATAGGTCATGGAGTCGAATTAAAATGAGATACATATTCCCAGTTTTACTTTACTTTCATTTAACCGACAAATATGAAGAGATACTCTTAAAGGTATCCGATAATGTCTTAACTGAAGTATGAATAACAGTCGTTCACATTTACACCGCATGCATTCACCCAGTACCAGTACAACAAATCAAAAGGTTCCAAGAAAACTCTACAAGAATTTACTAGTACGTACGAGAATATTGTACAATCGGTTAAAATTTCACAATAGAGTATACAAGGCTCATTTGAATATTTCATTCGCTCCCTCATCGGGGGATGATTGCTTTTCCATGGAAAATACAAACGGATCACATTAATCGAATTGTCAGAATGCAGCATCGGTGTTTACAGCCTCCCTTTTGTTGGCGATGTGTCGCTGTTGTTCGATAATTCCATTAGGATGCACTGAAAGTGTAAAAATTTTCGAAATGTTTTAGCAACGATAACGATTATGTGAATGGCTTTATTAAATCAGTACGCGTCCCCAAAGAATACAAAAATTTTCAGAGAAGCTACGGTTCAACAGACAGTCATGCACAAATGTACTTGGTAACAAAAGTTTATGTGGGATTGGAGAAGTCCTTGAATGCCTTCTACTTAGCTCGTGAATTCATTTTTCTGCCACATACAATTTTAGTCCTGGTCCATTAACCTCATCCATCGTATGTGGATGCACTCCTAGATGCATGGCCAAGGATATGATTTCCAAATCAAATGAAGACAATGAATTCTCCTAAATCTGATATCAATTTGCCACATTGCAACGTCCGAAGGACTTTCTCGAGTATCACTTGCTACACTCAAGTTTGTAGGTGAATGTCTTCAGGTATCTTTGCCGCATTGAGTGTGCATGGTTGGCTTCAATTGATTTTCTCATCCTAAAATTTTTCCAAATCCTTTTTTTTCCTCTCTACCAAATACACGTTCTCATATATTTGTCGCCAAGTTTCTACTTTACCTGAATTGAAAAATTGAATAATGAAAATAATTTTATTCTTATTCAATCAAAAGATGGAAAAACTTATTTAAAAAAAAAAAAAAAACGCGAAAAGATAACATAAAATATTTCATTTTTTAACTACAACTAAATTCTGAGTAATGTTCACTGAACATTGAATTCCTTAACAAGTTCCTTTTTCATTTGAAAATATTTTCAAAGAATTTCTCATCCTTGCGAAAGATGCTCTTATCAGTTTTTATGAAAATCACAAGAGTAAAACTAATTAAGTTTAGTCGTTTTTACGAAATTGTAAATACAAATTTATTTTATAAAAATATTCTTATTATTTTGCCATTTTTATTAAGTAAAAAATTCTCATTTAAAAAAGTACTCGTATTAATGGAAAATTAACTTTTCTAAATTAAAAAAAAAAAAAAAACTTTGAAAACCTATTCACATATTTTCTGAGAGGAGATACTTTTCTTTTGAAAATTACAACGCACTCAAATATTAAGCATATAAAATTTCAAAAGTTAAAAATTTAATTTCAAGTTCTGCTTTTTAACAATATATTTTTTTCTAAGTTGATGAGTTTAATATTCGGTTGATAATACAAAAAAAAGCATTAAAAATATGCAAAACTTTTGCTGTAAATCTTATTCACATTTGATAATAATAATGTCCTTTCAATTTATTGTCTTTTGGTATGGCAAAATCTCGAGAACATCCTGTCACTAGATGGCGCTGATCAGTACTAATGTAATACGAAATGATACAAAATAAAATAGAGCCATTTTAGGTCACTAACCGTATTTCTAGAACCTTCATTTAAATCAGTTTAAATATTTTACAAATAATTTTATATAGATAATAATAATAATAATAGTAATAATAATATAAAGAGGGTAGCAAGAGGCGCATAGTCTCAAAACCACTTCGACCAATGAAGTCTTTTATGGTAAATAGTTCTAACTCAAGTAATAGTAATATTTGTATTGAGGCTTTTAGCAAACCTTAATATCATATTGCCAGACAGGCGGGAAATCTTGTAGGGATCAGGGAATCCCAAACCAAGACTCCGAAGTCTCTGGCGGGAAATGACATAGTAATCGCAGAGTAGGTGCACCAACGTTTGATCGTCTTCGGAGCAAAAATGACAGATTGCCGTATCAGATTTTTCTATCTTATTAAGCACATATCTTAATAGACAATGGCCAGTGAGTTCGTTAGTGAGTAGCCTTAGGTCTGGTTTCCTCTGTGGCCCATTTTTTTAGAAAAGGCGATGAAATTTGTAGAGTGATTCATACCCGGGGAGTTACCCAGGTGTGAGTTTTTATCCTCGGATTCCGAGGACTCTAGAATGGATCCCGGATGGCCCTTTGGATAGACAAAGAAGGGTTATGGTTCAATAAATGGAGTATTCGCTCCCCTTTTGCCAAGTTTGTCTGCTAGTTCGTTACCCTCAATACCCTCAATACCCTCATGACCTAACACCTACATCAACGTTGCATTATTGATTTAGGACCATTATGGTATCCCAAACTAGCTTGGATGTAGATCTTTACGTTATGTAGGCTCCTCCTGATATCCCCTCTAGAACAAATCTCTACAGCACGTATTTCTGCATGACAAATGGATGGAAATTTACCAAGGGCCTTAGTTAGACGATAATATATTAAAGTCCGACGACACCAGGTTTTAGAACCGTCTATGTAAAATGTGGCTCTCTTCTTCGAGCGACAGTCCTCGCTCCTTCCAAGTAAGACCCTACGTGGGAACCACTTTGAAGGACTGCTTTAAATTAGCCTTCCTGGGCTGTCTTCCTAGATTACTTTTACCTTTGATATAACCGTAAGATGTCCAAATAGGTCACCTGATTTAAAGGTTGTAGCATGTCCTAACCTAAGAGCTACTTCCCTTTTAAATATAAAAATACGAAGGTAGGCCTAAAAGAGACATTATGTCATGGGGCATATTCTTAGAACACCTATAATACCCAAGCACGCCAGTCTTTAAACCTTACGACAAGTTGCTCGGACAGTACATGGTTCAGCCTTAGGCCCAAAAAGCTCACGGTATCATTTTTGGTTGTAGACCCCAAAATTTACAGAACTTCCTATGACAATCCCTAATGGCTATAGTTGCTCTTTCGGTAACTCTGGTAGGGTGGGAGTTACTGGTCAATTTTTGGCCCAGAATGACCCCTAGATATTTGACCTCAGTAGAGACCTCAAATTCAGTTACATTCATCTTGATTTTGGTGAGGTTCAATTTTTGCTTAATCCTCAGACCATTCTGGCAGGATTTATATTAAGATCCGCCTCTAGGCACCAAGTGTGCACCAGGTTTAGGGCCCTCTCCATCTCGTTCAAAATTATTACTTTTATAGTTTTTACCAAATGCAAAGGGCCCGAAACCTGGTACACGCTTAGGCATAATACTGAACTTACCAAGAGCACTACCTTGCATTTTAAAGCCAAACTTCCAGTCAATTTTCAGACCTCGAAGATATGCGGGGATCGTTAAATAATCCGATGCTGAACGGCATTGTTGTCAGGAAAATAATTATTTTTGTATGATCGGTATTGCCTTTTTTATTATTTGAAAGTACTCCACAGTGTCATTCACTCATTTAGATCTCTTTACGATCGATTGGGTGTCATTATTTCTTGTGGAAAAAAAGATCTGTGTTCATTTTCCATACCCACTCAGATCTGCATCAATTTTGCATTCAAGATCAGCATCCGTTTCGGATATGGGTTGGAAGTTTGAAATTTAAAAGAAATGACGGCAGGATCTCTTTTTAGTGTACAGATTAATTGGGATTTTTTTTAATGTTTAGATTAATGAGGTACAGGGGGAAATCTTCAAAAGGTACTCCCCTAGAAATTTTTCCTACCAGACGAGTTATACAGGATTTTTACCACGCTAAAACCTAACCTGCACCTCTAACCTTGCTCCCGGCACGATGGTTCCCTGGCGGCACTCTTTGTAAATACTACTTCGCCGGGGCGTTCTTATTTGATGCTACTGCTGTCCCTATGTTATGACGCCTCGCGGCCTATTATTCGTACGTTGTGTGGAGATCCTTGATAATGGCTTCCGCGTACTCTGCAATTCTGTTCCAAGCCGATTGGCTCTTCAGCATGCACTCCACTATGTTTTCTGGACTGATGGAACGGTCCAGATTTTTCTCCAGTTCTGCCCGTGTCCCCTCGTAAAAGGGGGCACTGGAAAAATACGTGTTCTGCGTCTTCGATCACATCGCGGCAATGATGACAGTTTGGGGAGTCAGTTCTCTTGAATCTGTGCAAGTATACCCGAAAGCATCCATGCCCAGTCAAGAGTTGGGTGATGTAATACCCGACTTCCCCGTGCAGGAAAGTGACCCATTTGGTAACATCTGGGATCAGCCGATGAGTCCACCGACCCTTCGTCGAGTTGTCCCATCTCTCTTGCCAGAGGCGAAGACTCTCGGGTCTCTACTCTTCACAGAGGACCTTTCGCCGCTCTTCCTTCTTCCTACGATGTTGGCGTTCCCGCTCTCCTGCCAGGGTGTCGATGGTTGGGCATGATGCCACGACGTTGACCGCATCGTGTGATACCGTTCGGTATGCTGACGCCACTCTGATCGCTGAGAGCCGCTGGACTGATGACATTGTCTTGCGGCATGTTGTTAGCTCTAGCGATTTCGCCCATACTGGTGCTCCGTATAGCAAGACGGAGGTAACCACAGTTGCCAGTAGTCGCCTTCGGATTTGCCTGGGGCCACCGATATTGGGCATTATCCGCGAAAGTGCGCCCTGTACTGCTGATGCCTTCCTGCTGACGCTGGAGATGTGCTCTTTGTAGTTGGGTCTGGCATCCAAGACCACTCCTAGATACCGGATGTAGGGTAGCGACCGCATGTCGTGGTCGCCTACTCTTATGGTGATGGTCTCCATTTTCTTCCGGCTACTCACAAGGAGTCTTATGTTCAGCCAAAAACAGGTCTGCTAATGTCATCCACTGTCTTATGCTCCGGATGGTGGTGGAGAATGCGGCTTCCAGTTTCTCCAGGTGTTTGGCTACAAGGACAACCGCTACGTCGTCCGCGAAAGCCACGAGTGTTGTGTTCGTCGGTAATTCCAGATGGAGTAGGCCGTTGTACATGACGTTCCACAAGAGTGGCCTCAGGACAGAGCCCTGAGGTACCCCTCCCGTGACCCCATACTCCGCTGGTCCATCCTCCGTCTTGTAGTGCAGTAGTCGATCACTGAAGTATATCTGACCATCCTCCGTAGGCAGTAGGGCACCCCCATGTTCTCAAGAGCCTCCAAGATTCGATCTCAGCGGGCCAAGTTAAACGCATTCTTGATATCCAGGGTGACAATGAGGCAATACTTTTTAGAACCGCCTTTCCATCTCTTTCCTGAGATGGCTTCCTTTGCGATGTTCAGACTAATTGGGATGAGGCCGAACAAATGTCTTACTGAGTGGAATGCGGTTATTTTAATATTATAAATGAGTTTACTGTAGGATATTTCAGAGTCAACTAAACTACAATTTGCATGCATAAATAAAAATAAATTGAAAAAAATTATAATTTCTTCTATCAATTTTTATCACGAACTAAACAATTACTTTTCTTTCTTTTTACAGCAATTATCGTAACATCATCTCTAACAGACACCATAACACTCGATATAATAAAACATTTCTCATCGTTTAATCATACAAAAATTCTTTTAATCGATGTCCTGGCATCGTCATTTAATCCGAACAATACGTTCTATAAGAGTTTGATGGGTATTAGCAGTCAATCGAAACTGATGACCAATTTACTGGTGCTAGCCATACTCAGCGATAAGTATCGGTACTTCTTGAATTTAGCATACCGCGACACAGGAACGGAAACACTTCAAACATTTGCACGTCTAAAGGGTATCCAATTGGCGGAAAACGTCTTAAGACCGTCGGGTACGAATATAGACTTTGGTGATTTTCTCAGCAATTTAAAAACAGAAACTAAATGCCCGATGGTTGGAGGAATGGAGGCGGCAATCATTACTGCCGCTGACAGGAGGATTTGGTGTGAACGTCTGCTACGAAACTTACAGAACTGTTCAAGGACGCAGGCCGCCCACATGAAGTTCTATAAGATTTTCGCCGAAATCGAATCTGTGTGCGAGATATCAGCTGTACGCAATTCCGACTTGCAGAAATTCGTAAAGCAAAAGCACCACAACAACGTCCTAGTTCTCAAGGATGTGATGGAATTTTTCTCGTTATATGATTTCATCGTGTCAAATGTTCAGCGTACTATTAATGGAGCGCCGAAGTTCGATTTCGTTGTGATAGATTTTTTAAGAAATATTAGCAATACTAGCAATATGAATAATAGTTTTGTATGGAGGCCGTTTATCATACTGGAGCAGAGTGAGATCAACTTGAAATTGTACACCTCGCATCCGATCCCTCCTGGTTATAATGATTGGCTTTTGGATGGTACTGTAGCCTTTTGGCACTGCGGTATTTTGTGTTGGTTGATTATTGTCGTCTCGATTGTTTTTCTCATATTAATTGTGGGTGCTAGCGTAGCAGCTGGAATTGGGGTCAGGTAATCGCTTTAGAAATTTTCACTTATTGGCAGACTAACAAAGTTTCTTCAAATAATTTACAGAAATTATTTATTAAGAAAACGCTTATCGAAAGGACCGAATAAAATAGTTTTATCGGCTGATGATTTTGTATTTCCGGTGGACTCTCGAAGGGTAAGTTGGAGATCTTATTTCATGAATATTATTGATCCTAAAAGGTTTGTGCAAAATTCAGGTGGACGAAGGAATCGAAGCGATGCTATGTTGTTGGCTACAACAATTGCAAGAGTTTGGAGGACCAGAAGTCGATAAGCCCGATCTACTGAAGGGATCTATAGGTTCGTTAAAGAATTTGGGACTGGCTGCTGCTGGTAAAAATAATTCGGGCTCAGGTAGTCTGGCGCGCCATAATACAACTATTGTTGATATGCGAGCACGGTACAACGGTGATCTTGTTCAACTCAAAGAGATTTTAATGGGTAACTCCGTCGAACTCAAATCGAAAGCGATGGATCTACTGGTGATAGCACATGGACTTCGTCATGAGAATATTAATCCATTAATCGGTAAACAGAATTATTGAGAATTAAAAACCAACTGAGAATTGTAAATATTTGGTTTAGGTTGGCTAAGCGATCCAAATCGAAGTGCGATGGTATTCGACTACTGTTCAAGAGGATCACTACAGGATGTCCTTATCATGGACGAGATCAAATTGGATTGGTCTTTTAGGTTAAGTTTATTGACGGACTTGGTGCGTGGAATGCGATATTTGCACTCGTCACCGATTCGAGTCCACGGTGCTCTTACATCAAGAAATTGTGTCGTCGACGCCAGATGGGTTCTGAAAATAACTGACTATGGTCTTCCTACATTTTATGAAGCGCAAGGACTTAGCTTACCACACAAAAATCCCAAAGAATTACTTTGGACAGCTCCGGAATTATTGCGAAACTCCAGGGGCCACAACAAGTCTGGCACGCAAATGGCCGATGTGTATGCCTTTGGCATTATTATGCAAGAGGTGGTCGTACGCGGTGAACCGTACTGCATGCTGTCACTCTCACCTGAGGAGATAATTGTAAAAATCAAAAAGCCTCCACCACTTATAAGACCATCTGTATCGAAAGGAGCTGCACCGCCAGAAGCCATCAACATTATGCGACAGTGTTGGGCGGAAATGCCTGACATGAGACCAGACTTTAATTCGTGAGCAATATTTTCCCTTAATTTTTTTCCCAATAGATTAAATTCAATTTATTTTAAATTGTATTTTCGTAGGGTCTATGAGCGTTTTAAACAATTGAATCATGGTAGAAAGGTGAATTTCGTCGATACAATGTTTCAAATGCTCGAAAAGTACTCGAACAATTTAGAGGAGCTGATAAGAGAACGAACCGAACAATTGGACATCGAACGAAAGAAAACTGAACAGTTACTGAACAGAATGCTTCCAAGGTTGCTCTATACGATCAAACGAATTATTTTTATTTAATTAGTTAATTTACATAATTTTTGCTCTGACAGTTCCGTGGCGGAAAAATTAAAAATGGGCCAGTGCGTTGAGCCCGAGGAGTTCTCGGATGTTACCATCTACTTTAGCGACATTGTTGGATTCACAACGATTGCGGCGCACTGTAGTCCAGTGCAAGTAGTCGATCTGCTTAATGATCTCTATACGATTTTCGATGCAACTATAAACGCTTACAATGTCTACAAAGTATTTGCCTAATTAACATTGAATTGGGGAAATTTGATTATTTCAATAACAAAATTTTTAGGTTGAGACAATTGGTGACGCCTACATGGTGGTGAGTGGCTTACCAGTTCGGATTCCCGATCATGCTGAACAAATTGCCACTATGGCCTTGGACCTGCTACATCAAAGCGGCACATTCAAAGTTAAACATTTACCAGGTGTTCCGCTTCAATTGCGAATCGGACTCCACACGGGGCCATGTTGTGCAGGCGTGGTCGGACTCACTATGCCCAGATACTGTTTGTTCGGCGACACAGTTAACACAGCTTCACGTATGGAGTCAACAGGTGGCCTTTTCAATTTTATTTTAATCAGATTAATCGAAACTAATTTTATGCTATAAAAAAATTGCATTCAGGCTCTTCGTGGCGCGTTCATATGTCCGAGGCGACCAGAGACCGACTGGAATTCGCCGGAGGCTATGACATTGATTCGAGGGGACCAATCGATATTAAAGGGAAAGGAATCATGAAAACGTATTGGCTTCTAGGCAAAAAAGGATTTGATAAGCCACTTCCTACACCGCCACCTATCGGGTATGTTGTTATATCTATTTTTATCTAAATTCAATTAAATTTAATTAATTTTGCTCCATCTTAAATTTTATTGCTAACAAAATGCAGAGAATCTCATGGGTAATAAAATAAACTATTTATTTTCCTTACAATGTTTAATAAAAAATTCATGCGAAAATTACCTTTTCCTTTTCAGACTGGATGAATCTCTGATCCGTAATTCGATTATTTCCAAGGCACAAGCGAATAAATCTCGTAATAGTGGTACGAATCCATCTTCAAGTCAATCATCTTCTTTGGCTGGTGAATCCGTTGAGGTTAAAGTGGAAATAACTCCACCATCAAACACCGACACTTCTTCAGTGCTTCCAAATGCGTTCTCAATTGATACTAGTCCGAGCTTGGTGGTTAATCTGAATGCGATTGGCGAACTGACGGCAAAAGTGTCCGGATCAAGCCCTCAGCAACGGAAGTTATCTGAGCTCTCACAAGATGGACTTTTGAATCCGGCCAACTTCAATCGATTAAATCCATCGTCACAGGGTGGCTCATCGTCGAGATTATACAAAAAAATCGAAGAAATGATCGATCTCAGCTCGCCGTATAATCATTACAAATGCTTAAGTCCCAGCGAAAGCAACTTATCACAGTTTGCTGATGGGAAATTCCTTTACAGCAACATGAAAATTGACAGTAAACCAGGATCAAGCCGACTTTTGCGTCGGCAATTCAGTCTTGATAAAGATGATGGGTCACAGCAAAATCAGACCAAACAAGCTTTGGAAGTGCCAGTTCTCCAGGAGAATAAGTGTAGCCCCACCAGTATCTGCAAGAGCCAACTACCACGAATGCTCAAGCAGACCTCAACCTCTATAGCGCAGGACTTGGAGAAAATTGAAGAGATTCCACTATCGCCAGCATCGTCTCAACATCATAGCAGTTTAGAAAGCACAATCAATCGAAGTCCGCCCATCAATTCGGCAACAACAACGTTCGGCGAACGGGGCAAGGGGCGGGCGCGCGAAATAAATTTAAATGTTGAAGCTTTATTATCGAGATAGGGTACAATCTAAGTCGTAGTTATGTGAAATTTTAGAGCCTAACCAAATATTTTCTCATAGTCCCTCCTTAGTTTCTCATAATCCTTTTCTGCGAAGTTATTCAAGAGAATGGGGTTAATAACTTGTCAAGGGGGAGTAATTTTATACTTTTATTTTTATTAGTATTCAGAGTATTTGAGCATGTCTTCTCGCTTCTTTTGGAATAAGAAATTGGTAATTTATGGTAATAAACATTGTTGAGGATATTTTTGGGAGAGTTAGTATGCTCTGAAAATAATCCAGACTAGAAATTAGGTGCCAATCGTGAGTGTATTCACCATAAATCGTAGCTGATAGAATTGTACCCATAAAATTTGCCTATAAGGTGTGGCAGAAAAGTAATGAAACGGATTTTTTTTTAATAATTTTATTTTATATTCATACAGGGTCTAAACAATAACAACTTGTTTTTTTCATTTTAAATGGAACCAATATTTTGTATGAAAGTTGCGTCATTCTTAATTGAATTATCTTAGCATTTATGAATAAAAAACAATATTGAGCAAATATTTACCATGAATACGTTTCCAGACATTGATCCTTTTTACCAAATTTTCAATCACATTTTTCTTGGATTTTTTCTGTGACTCTATTTCACGGTTGATGTTATTTTTAAGCTCTTAAAATTTGTGTAGACTATTCCCGTAAACCTTATCTTTAACAAAGCCCCGCAAGCGGCAGTTATATGTTGTTATTTAACGTGACCTAGTTCTCATAACCTTAAACCACGAGTCGCCTACGACTATAGGGATTGAGTTACGCTCAATCAACGCACCACCATTACTGGCAGTTAACAGTAAGTAATCAGATACAAGCTGACTACTTCACCTACTTTTGGCGAGGACTATCTAAACCTCTACTGTCATAAGCAATGACAGTGCCCGAGATAATTGCAAAATGGATATTGCCAGTTACCTCCCACCTGCGATCCGGAGACCGTACCCGCGAACATGGGAATTAACCACAGCTATCACGTTGCTGCCAAATGGCGCCAGACCTTAATCAGGCACAGTGTGTTTTCACACCATGGGGCACCCGGATTCCCGTGGTACCAATTTTCGTTTTAAGAGTACTTCGGTTTGTACTCCGCTCATTGAGCTACGGTGAAGAATCTTGTAAATTCCTAGCCACCGCTAAGCCAGCTCAGGTACGCGGGTTCGCCAAGATCCGAAAGTACAACCGGAATTGACCGTGGTCTTTCACACGGTTGTAGCCACCCTGCGTGTCATTCACACACTCATTCACGCAGCATTCTCGCTCTCCTCTCAAATAGTGCCACGGCAAATCTGTTAATACATTCATACCTCTCTCTCACACCCAACGCACCACTCACATCCACAACCTCATCATTCACCACGATTCCACATGCACCTAAGTCACGCAAATCCCCCCCCCCCCCCCCCCCACGGCTATAAATCACATGATATTGGTGGACAATTTTAGTGTAATATTTATTAACATGGCAAACATATAATACCACGGGCCGCCTATGACCATGGGGATTGAGATACGCACAATAAATGCTCACATGGATTTCGCCATTTTTACACGCATCTTAATAGATAACCTAGCTCGCTAAACCAACGCATTATAAACGCAGCTCGCTTCAATCCAACGTATTCTTGTTGAATCTATTCACCATAAATCGTAGCTGATATAATTGCGTCCATAGTTGTGGGGTCTTTATAAATTTAAATTTGATAGAAAAGTAATGAGACCGATTTTTCGGGACAATTTTATTTTATTTTCATACAGGCTCTATTAATAAGAACTTTTTCTTCTAATGTTACATAAAACACATATTTTGTATGAAAATTCCATTATACTTTATTGAGATATATTGTAGAGACCTTACTATTTATGAATAAAAATTTATATTTTACAAAATTCTACCACGACTGCGTTGTACGGAAGGACATTAATCCTTTTTACTAAATTTTTAATCACATTTTTTTTGAATATTTTTTTTTGGCTTTATTTTACGGTTGATATTGATTTTGAGATCTTAAAATGTATATGGACTATCCTCATAAACTTTATCTTTAACAAAACGCCACAATAGGCAGTCCATGATCTTGGTGGCCAATTGATATCTCCTTTTCGTGAAATAAGATGTTTATTGAGTTTGGTTTACAATAAATCGATTGTTTCTGGGGCAGTGTGGTACATAGTGCCGTTTTGTTGAAACCACAAGTTGTGTGGCATCTATGTCATCGAAAACAGATCATCAAAATATCTCTCACTCCATTGACAGTAACTGTAAAACCAGGCGCATTTTTGAAAAAAAAATACGGATCAATGATTCCTCTGGTCCATAAAGCACGTGATGAATGTAATTGCTTTTCAATAACTGCTCTTGGATTTTTAGCTGCCCAAATGCATCAATTTTGATTGTTAACGTAACCGTATAAGTGAAAATGAACTTTATGCAAGAAAATGATTTTTTGTCAAAAACCAGTACTATATTCAATGAAAAATTCGACGTTGAAAATTACCTAATGGCTTTACCAGATATATAAGCTTAAATCCGCTGTTTTTTAGTCAAAAAAAACATGTTTTTTTTTCATAAAAAGCAAAAACAAATTTATTCAAAGTACTTGCCCACGGGCAGTTTCCCATCTCTCGGGCAGTTTGTGGATACCACACCATTTTCGGACGTCTTTGTGATAAGGCACATCCCTCATCAAGCCATTTTCGGACGTCTTCGTTAGAATCGAAGTGCTGCTCAGCGAGCGCGTGGCCCATCGATGAAAACAGGTGGTAGTCGGAAGGGGCCAGGTCTGGTGAATAAGCTGGGTGGGATAGCACCTCCCAGTTGTGTGTATCCAAGTAGTTTCGGACCATTTTTGATCTGTGCGATGGTGCGTTGTCGTGGAGGAAAATCAGCTTGTCAAGTCTTTGTTGATAATCCGTCCTTTTTCAATGCAGAGCACGGTGCAATTTAATCAGGTGTTGGTGATAGTGGTGGGCATTGACAGTTTCACCAGATTTCAACATCGCATAGTAGACGATACCCTGCTGATCCCACCAAACGCGCAGCATCGTCTACCGTCAGAAGCGATTTGGTCTTCGGGAAGATGTTGATGGTTGGCCGGGATCAACCCAGGATATCTTGCGTTTAGGATTCTCAAAAGATATCTACTTTTCATCGCCTGTCACAATCCGATGAAGGAACGACTTTCTTTTTTATCTTGCGACCAAGTTTTAGCATTTGTTTCGGCGTCGCTACATCGGCCTGTCGTTCAATTCATGCGGCACAGATTTTCCGATATTTTAAATCTTCCCCATGGCACGCAGACGTATGGAAATGGCTGGTTGAGTAATACCCAATTGCTCCACGAGCATTTTTTGCAATTGGGTAGCTAGACTTGATTACTAAAGGAAAAATACATCTTGTTGTACGAAATTACTGACAATGTGCACTGATTAATGTTGACAGATGTCAAACTCATAAAAAAAGTATGGCGTGCCCATGGTAGCTTAATACGCTCACTCACGCCATGTATGACTAAACAGCGGATTTAATCTTATACACCTGGTAATTCTAACACCAATTTGATCTTATTAGCCCGAAGAGCCAAATAATTGTGCAAAATTCACGGCAAATTATTGAAAACATCGTGAAACCATTTGAATTTGATCCTCTGCTATACTTCCACTTACCAAAGCATAATTTGCAGCTGAATATTCTGTACCAGATCAAAAGACTCTAATTTATCCACGAAATTTTTGATTGCAGGCTCAGATGGCTGATTATAACAACCAAAAATATTACGAATTTTAAAAAAAAATGTAGCTTTTACAGATCGACCATTTTCATAATGGATTTGAATTGTTTTAAAACGAATTTTCGAGTAAAATTTAAGACATTTTAATAAATGATAAACCTTCTATTGTAAACTTATCAAAAAGCTAAAAAAAAAATTCCAATATAGCCAATTTCAAGCATACGTCTTTTGGAATAAAAACCCTGTATATGAATATTATCTCCTTTAAAAAAATTCGCTTGGGCAGCTACGTGTCGGCGGGGCTGGAAGGCTTCAACTGGAAATGTCTCCAGCTACTTGGCTGCAATCCTTTGATTGCAATTGACAGTACTAAGACGATATCCTTACAAGTGTTTTTTTATTTTGAGCAACAAAAATAAGTAACAAAGTCTTTGATCCGGTGAAAGCGGAGTTGAGGGTCCCAAGAAATCTCTTTTTCCTCAGTAATGGTGGAGCATCCGAGTATCTGCAACGTCTAATCAAGTATGAAGAACACTTTTTTGATCCTTTAAATGAGTTCTTTATAAGAAAATGAACTCAAAGTGGCCCTCACTCGTCCTACATTTCCATCAGTTTTCAACGAGCAAGGTCCTCACTCAATAGTACTTCGCATAGTTACCGGACATGATCGAGACTTATCCTCTGCATCTAGAAAGGACTAACATTCAAGTAATTGTATATACCAGCCAGAAGTACTGCCAGATCGCTGATAATGATGTTCATTACTTTTCTACCACATCTTTTATTGCAATCTTAATTCTAAAAAAAAAAGGATTATTTCAATCCACAAAAATTTTTATCTATATTAAAAATTACAAGTAAAAATATCTTCTATAAATAATTTCTCTTTTTTCTTTTACTGTTGAAGTTAGTTTGTTTAAAAAAAAAAGTATTTTTCTGTTAAAGTTTCTCTATTAAAAAAAAAGCTTCCATTTCGATTTTATTCAAAAAAGTTTCTTTTTAAAAACAAACCACTTGGCTGTGCACACTAATATTAAGTTAAGAAAAATTCTATTATTTATTCTTGTTAGTAGATAGTCAGTTTTATTGATGATTGGGATTAGAAGAAGTAACCGAAATAGAGCAGAGCAATTTTGTAAAGATTTCTTAAAATAAAAAAAAACAAAATCGTTACAGTAAAAATAATTCACAAAAATTTTGTTCATTTTTAAATTATTCAGAAATTATCTATTTCTGTTGCTAACAGTTAGAGTTATTAATTTTATTATCTATGTTGATCCCTTTTGAAGTTTAAAATAAAATGTTAACTTGAAAATTTAGTATAGTATCTATTACTATACTAAATTTTCAGTGGCCCAAAATAATTTAATATTTACTATCAAAAATGTTTTAGTTCATCTAGAATTGTTTAAGGAAAATTGAAAAATTATTAAATTGAAAAGAAAATATATACGTGTATATTCTATACGTATTATTGATAGATGAATAGATAAAATATTTCCAAATAAAAATAATAATTTTAAGATGTAGAAAATAATAATTACATTACAGTTCAATATAGATTATATGTAAGTAAAACGGAAGATAATATTTTTCATAACAACCCCAAACCATCTTCAATATAAAACAAAACAACCCCAATCATTAAAAAAAACACACACACACACCTAGTATTACTTGTACTAAAATTCTAATAAGATAAATAAATATTTACAAAAATATCTATATCCAAATTAGTAGAATCGCAATATTCACAAAAGTATAACTAAATTCGGAGAGAAAATTTTGTGAATATTAATTGTTTGACTAGACAATCGTTATCCTTCTAAACTCATTTAAATGGATTTCTAAGGAATAAAATATTTACTAATAATAACTATTATAATTGAAGAAAGAAAAATTAACAAACTGTTGAAAAATTCGATTAATTTATTGTATAGTATATATATAAAAACAGAAAATAGACTATCTAAAAATATTTAAGAAATTAAAAATATTCATTAATTATACATAACATAAAATGAACAAAATATACTTAATAAAAACAAAATTAATATGAGAAAGACTATTTTTAAGTAGAACAAATTATAGCAAATAAGTTAAGTTCGTATAGTATTTAAATTTGAATGATCAAAAAAAAAAAATTATTACAAATCACATGGTGAATTGTAAACGTAACTTTTAAGAAAATACTAGCTAGAGTTATTGTGAAAATTGTTAAAAATTTATTGAAATTCCAGAAAAAAAGGATTTAAAAAAAAATTACTCAAAATCAAATCAAATTTTTATAAAGTGTTGATTTTTTTTTTTTTACTAAATGTATCATTTTATTAAAAATTACATAATAACTAATGGGAAATTATAAAATTCATCCTGACTACCTGTCTTATGATTTTTCCATAAAACGGGCCATCACTTATTAGCGACAAATTTTCCACTTTTTATTTTTATTTTTAGAAAGACAATTTCAATATTTCAAGGTTTTTTTTACTAAGTTTTATATTTTAAATCAATTAATTTCAAGAAATTTTTCTTTGGTTAAAAGTCTTCATAAATTATGTTTCGTCATTGACCCAAACAGAGATAGTAGCTTCTATCTTCGAAAAAGAGGTTCTTAGTTAATTTTTATTTATTTTCGCTCTTTAATCCTATTTTTAATTTTCTAGCAGCTTCAATACAAAATTTTTAATGTACTTCGAAAACAAATTTCAGTTTTTTTGTTTGACTAAATTTGTCAATTTAAAAAAAATGCAATTTCAAATTTACCGGACGTAAACTGATCAGAAATTCTAGTAATCGGATCTCTTTATAGCGGCTCAAATTAAAATTCTAAGGAGTTGCGTTCATAGAATTTAAATCATTATTATTATCAAGGGCACAACAACCATGTGCTTGGTCTAGGCCTGCTAAATCAAAGAACTCCAGACGTCTAGGCTTCGGTGCACGGTTTTCCAGTTGGACACTCTCGGAACCTTGTCTTATGGGACCATAAATGAAGCCACTTATGACTTTTCGCACTGGATCTTTCTCATCGATACGGATTGAGTGTCCAGCCCATCACAGCTTATTGAGCTTAATTTTATCCACAACCAGACGGTTACGGTAATACTCCACATTCTTATTAAATAGGCTCCGGAGTCGTGCGCCCTCATGTAGGTTCTGTTAGCTGTCAGAAGCCATGCCCGTATTTATCTAACTCTTCCGAAGCTATGATCTCATAACTCTAAGATTTAACTTTTTTGAGGCTATGATCTCCTAACTCTAAGATTTAACTCTTTCGAAGCGTTTATCCCCAAACTCTAAGATTTAACACTTTCGAAACTAAAATCCCCAAACTCTAAGATTTAACTCTTTTGAAGCTATAATCTCCAAACTTTAAAATTTACTCCATTCGAAGCTATGATCTCCTAACTCTAAGATTTAACTATTTCGAAGCTATGATCCCGAAACTATCAAATTAAATCCTTTCAAAGCTGTGATCCCCAAAATCCTAAGATTTAACTCTTTCGAAGCTATGATCTCCTAACTCTTATATTTAACTCTTCCGAAGCTATAATCCCCAAACTCGAAGATTAAACTCTTTTGAAGCTATAATCTCCTAACTCGAAGATTTAACTATTTCGAAGCTATGATCCCCAAACTCTAAAATTAAATCCTTTCGAAGCTATGATTTCCTAACTCTAAGATTTAACTCTTCCGAAGCTATAATCCCCAAACTCGAAGATTTAACTATTTCAAAGCTATGATCTCCAAACTCTCAAATTAAATCCTTTCGAAGCTGTGATCCCCGAACTCTAAGATTTAACTCTTTCGAAGCTATAATCCTCAAACTCTAAAATTTAACTCTTTCGAAGGTATGATCTCCTAACTCTAAAATTTAACTCTTTCGAAACTATCTTTATATCTAGCACTAGCTAGTTGGTCTTATCTTCACATTGTCACCATATAGTTTTTTTTTTTTTCATTTATGTGCATCCGAAGATTTTTCGTCACCGACTCAAATTTGATGAAGGCCTCTCATACAGCTCTTCCTGATTGACACATAATGTCGATGTCGACGGCGTATGCCAAAAGCTGGACAGACTTAATGAAGATGTTATCCCCTATGCTTACCCCTTGGTCTTATATCACTTTTTCCTACGCCAGACTAAGGAGGCTCTGAGCTACTTTTACTCTTTACCTCATACTAGTCATGGTCAGCCTAGTCAATCTAATCAATTTTCCTGGGTAGAAATAGAAGGTATGACAAAAATCTTCTAAAGCCGCTGTAGAGATACTGAAACTTATAGTGTATTGGATTTTTACCCACTAAGCCTCAACTCCCTATTCAGTAAATATACGGGCTTCATGTCTATAACCAATCCTTGACTGCAAGCTGGCCTTCTTTCACTGTATCCTCATAACGAATCTTCTCAACTACTCGGGTGATTGAGTTTTCACACAGTGATGTTATCATTTTTGCAAAAATGCCCTTCTGTAACAGGCGTTGACCCGAATTGTTTTCTTTCTTTGGTACAGCGTGGGCTATGAAAAAAAACATGATTTGTTCCTCAATTGTGAGATCACAAGTGCCGCATATTTGATAATCGTTCAGCTTAAAGGTACTTGAAAGTACCCTTGTTCCGCCATTAAGTTTCTCATGACCTCTTCCATCTACATGGCTATGTCCTAAAAGAGGTAATGCGTTCTTCTTTATTAAATCTATTAATTCCAAAGTACAGTGGAGACTCGTTGGTTTCCTCCCTACTGACAGTGAGTTATTGAATTTGTTTCCTCCATTTCACTTAGCAATCTCTCCTCCCCAACCCCTCAAAAATCCTGGCTATATCGACGGCCAAAAACTTGATTGGCGATATATTAGCGATTACACAGACATCTTCTATGTACGGTCTACTTGCCTTTAACCCAAGAGCTACCTAAGCCAATTGGCCATGCCCTCCACCACACAATGTCTAATTTGGATATTTTTTTTACAATTTTCCGCTTTCAATCCACCAACCAAAGTAGAATTTTGGTTCTCACATGGAGAAAATATGTTGGATTAAAATAAGAAAATTGGTGGAGATTATTGGAAAACGTGCCGCAGCTGGTTGCCACCACTTTTAACCCTCCACCTATCTCAAATTTCAGAGAATAGCGGGGTCCCTAACCCAGAATTCAGATTTAAAATAGAATTTTGCTCTCACGTGGAGGAAAAATGTTCGATTAAAATAAAAAAATCAAAGCAAATTATTGGGAAGCGTGTCCCAGCTGGTTGCCACAATTTTAAACCCTCCAGACACCTTGAAGTCTACGCCAACAGTTAGGGCCCATTCCGGAGATTCGATGGCTCCTGACTAAGAGTTCAGATTGAAAATAGAATTTTGGTCTCACGTGGAGGAAAAATGTTCGATTAAAATAAGAAAATCAAAGGAAATTATTGGAGGGCGTCCCCAGCTGGTTGCCACCATTTTAAACCCTCCTTCCACCTTGACGTCTACGCCAACAGCTAAGGCCCATTCCGGAGAATCGAGGGCTCCTGACCAAGAGTTTACATTTATAATAGAATTTTGGTTCTCGCATGGAGGAAAAATGTTCGATTTTTAGAAGAAAATCAATGGAAATTATTGGAAAGAGTGTCCCAGCTGGCTGCTACCATTTTAAAACTTCCAGCTACTTTGAAGTCTACGCCAACAGTCAGTGCCCATTTCAGAGAATGAGAGACCCCTGACCACGAGTTCGAGTTTAAAACAGATAACATTGTATTTGATGTCATCCTCCTTTCAAGTTCCCTTTGGAGCACCTACCAGAATTTCAGGATTCGTACCCTTTAAGCACTCTTAGGCTTTTTGTGCCTTTAAGAGAAGCTGATAATGAATTGAATTTGCAAAATCCTCTAAATGTGGTTCACACGAATTATGTACTATCGGATTAGTAATTTTACCCCCTGTTAACCATTGGCCATCATTGGGATAATAAGCTGGTCTGTACGCTGAGGCACAGAGTACACAAACAGTAGGAATCAAAAATCGATATACCGTCATCTCCTGACGCTAATATGACAGGTATTCTGCCTGGAGTCACCATTATTAGGCGTGATCCTTACTAAGACATTCATAATTCTTTAAAGTATATTTTTACATAACCTTAAAAGGAAACACTCACTTTCATTTTCTTGGTAGCAAATATCCATTATTAAATATTAATTTTATGAAATTATCATAAAAAGCACTCTTAAAAATAAAGCCTGTAAAAATTTACCTCCACAAATTAACTATTAAATTCAAAACTAATTTAAAAAAGTCTCAAATGAATATTTAATTAAAATCAGTAGAAGAAATTGAAAATATTTTTTTCTAATATTATTAAATTAATTTTATATTATTTTAGTAAATAATTTTTTTTTTAAAAAAAAAAAGCAAAGAAAAAAATATTTTCCCATGCAAACCTCACTTAACTTAAAACCTCACATTTTCATGAATGAATTTCCGTTCCCATTAGTTCTTCCGTTCTCTCCTTTGGAAAATAGTTTTTATTTTATTTGTTTTTTTGTTTTTTTTTAATGTAATAATTATAATAATTAAACTGTTATAAGCAATAAGTATACGTGTTGTTTATGGACAGAATTGCAATAGCAATAAACTCTCTAAACTACTAACAAAGTAATTGTGTATAATCAAAACAAACTTTTAATTAAATGGTTATTATTATGAATGTTAAAACTAAAAATCAGATGCAATATAATCGAAAAATTCATTGATTCAAATTGGAAAATATCAGGAAATGGAAAAATGCATATTAGTTTATTGTTCGAAAATGCATATAATGTGACCGACCAGAAAGAAATTATTTTCGACTGTGCACTCTTAAAGTACGAGTAAATAGATTTAAATATGGAATAAGTGTAATAGTCATAGTGATAGTAATAGAATAAATGAAAATTGAAACGAAATAAAATTATTTTATTTTTTCCGTTAGTATTTGTACATTGCCATCCTTTGAGTGAGAGGAGAGGGGGAGGGGGAGGGGTATAGTTTACATTGATTTAAGGTGATGCGAAAATCTTTAAGTTTAATAAGCAGCAGTACTCGTGACTTGATCATGTAGAATTTGTGTTGATTTAATAATTTTGGCAGTCTGTGGTAGTATCTTCACGTATGACCTCATTGAGGACATCTTCGAACATTCTTTCGAGTTGTTTGTCGACCTGACGGAATGCAACCATACGCAAGCCGAGCAGTAATTGTCCGAAACGATTGAAGTTGGTTTGTTGCAGTGTGTAGCGTCCCAGCGAATAAAGTGCACTATCTGCCAGTGATTCCAATTGTTTCTCGTTTAACAAACTTGTTGCGTACTCTAGAATCACATGACAATATTTATTCATGAAATGATGTCGGTTTGACCATTGTCTGTACTGCTCACCTTTTCTACAGAGAATAAGACTCTCCAACAATGACAACTCAACCAAATCAGCCTTCAGATTTCGAGCACTTTCGACCGCCTTTCTTAAGTGCACATCTCCGCAAGCATTTATTATCGGACTGATATCCAATGACCAGTGGGATGCACGCAGTACAAAACACTCGTTCCAGACACGTGTTAAAATGGCAGCTCTCTGTGCACTTTCCAGTGTTTGAAAATATTCGTTCGTCTTGGCCTGTCGAATGCAAGTTAACAAAATCTGCGTTAATATGCGATACTGCATTCCAGGAAGTTCGGCTATTCCTGGATGGTGAATGTGCCGCAAAAATGCTGCACTTCTTGTGGTCATACTGAGACGTTTACTGAAGAGAATTTTTTTCGGCTTTCGCGGTCCACGTTCCTCTTGGACAGAGGCGACATTCATCCGTGCATTAAAGCAACGTTGCAACCGACAATAGGGACACCAATTCCGACGGGCTTTATCGACAGTGCACTGACCCTTTCCAGAAATGCACGCGTACACAGCACCTCTACGCACGCTACGTTTGAAAAAGCACGAACAACCGTCACAACACAACGCCCCATAATGCTTTCCTGAACTGCGATCCCCACACACCTGACACGCGCCCATCACCAGAACTCCGTCGGACTTTTTAATTCCGCGATCCGAAGACATGCTGCCTTCGCGTAAGACTTTCAGAAACCGACTTGTCATAAACTACTTCCTGCAAGTCCTTTTTATACTGACAAAAAAGTGCAGCGTTAGCGTCGAACGTCTTTCGCGAAAACAAAGTAGATAAGGTGGAGGACAATGTCCAAATGGTAATCAAATAGTGCGATGGGATACTGTCAATTTCGATGACCATTGAAACGGGCGGCACACGTCAATACCGACAACATCGAACGGCACCCGCCTTATGAACTAGCAGTTTTCATTCACTTGAATCCTAGCTCGACGTCCTTCCATTCTGTTCGATTGCGTTGTTTTCGAATATATTGTCCAGCGTTGTTTTTCCAATCAAAATGTCCATAATTACTCACTAACACAGTTCACAAAGGACCGTTTGAAGCTCTAAACACTCAATTTGACACTGTCATCAGGTGGAAGATGACTTGCCAAGCACTCGACTCGACCTTCTCCTTCAATTAACTTACAAGTGTGGATCCTCCCATTTTCTTTTCTATTTATTTCATTTTTGGTTTTCAGAACAAAACACGTAATTGGTAGAAAATACAAGAAGACAAAATTCAATTAGAAAATATTGAAAACAACAACAAAACAACAAAAAAACTCAAGGAAAAGACTTGATCGAAAACGTGGCAGAAGACTTGGTCAGAATTTAAAGGAACAAAACCGCAAATATCCTTCGTCATGTTAAAAAGGCTTATATCGTCTTTGATTGACTTCAATGGATTTTATCGATACAAAGGTGGGCGCACTAATTGAAAATACACACGGACAGTTGTGGAGCAGTTATCCTTCCAATAACCTTTTCATATTTTCATAAACGTTAATATTTTAACTTCTGCTAAGTTTTGCTGGTCATCGGTGAATGTCACATAAACTTTTGACGACTTTATCCAATTTAATTGTAAAGCTTATCCGCAAAAAGAGGTTAAGGAATTAAAAGGAAGAACTTGTTTGAATACTTCAATTGAGTATTTCTGTAATATTCAAACGATCCGGTAAATATTGCAGAAACCGAAGAAATATTAAAAATATATATTCTTATTTTGTCTGTCGTAAGACTTTCAGTTTTTCGAATTTTTCCCAAAAACCATTCAATATAGCTCGATTTAGATCTATTCAAGATAGAAAAAAATTTAGATCTATTTAAGACCATTAGAATGCAAGAAAAGTTGCCATTTTCAAGATATCACCTGTAAAAGGGTCATTTTTTTGATATTTTCTCAATTTAAATAAAAACTAAATTAGTTAGCAGGAGTATAAGCTTAAATCAATTGTTTGGTTTAAACTTAAACCATGGGCTCGCCATAATTTTTTTTATGAGTTTGACATCTTTCAACATTAATCAGTGTACATTGTCAGCAATTTCGTACAACAACATACATTTTTTCGTTGGTTATCATGTCTAGTTTTGTGCCAGAAAAAGAGCATGTGCGGGAAGGTCTGCTTTTCTGCTTCAATTTGAAGAAATCGACTGCCGAATCGCATCGAATGCTTATGGAGGTCTATGGTAACAGTGCTTTATCGGAAACAAAGAAAGTAATTTTAACTTGTGGGACAAGAAGCGTGAAACTCGGCCTAGGAAGGTTGAGGATCATCAATTGCAGGCTTTTTTGGACGAAGACGATACCCAATTGCAAAAAATGCTCGCGGGGCAATTGTATGTTACTCAAGCAGCCATTTCCATGCGTCTAGTGCCATGGGAAAGATTGGAAAGATCGGAAGATGGGTGCCGCATAAATTGAACGATAGGCAGATGGAGCGACGCCAAAACACATGCGAAATCTTGCTCGCCAGACAGAAAAGAAAGTCGTTCCTGCATCGGATTGTGACAGGCGATGAAAAGTGGATATATTTCGAGAATCCTAAACGCAAGAAATCGTAGGTTGATCCCGGCCAACCATCAACATCTTCCCCAAGACCAAATCGCTTCGGACGGAAAACGATGCTGTGCGTTTGGTGGCATCAGCAGGGTATCGTCTACTATAAGATGTTGAAACATGGTGAAACTGTCAATGCCCCCCGCTACCACTAACAACTGATCAAATTGCACCGTGCTCTACGTGAAAAAACGACGGATTATCGACAAAGACATGACAAGCTGATTTTCCTCCACGACAACGCACTATCGCACACATCAAAAATTATCCGAAACTACTTGGAGACACTCAACTAGGAGGTGCTACCCCATCCCAGTTATTCATCAGGCCTGGCCCCTTCCGACTACCACCTGTTTTCATCGATGGGCCACGCGCTCGCTGAGCAGCACTTCGATTCTTACGAAGGCGTCCGAAAATGGCTTGATGAGCGATTTCCCTTAAAAGAGAAGAAATTTTTTTGGCGTGGTATCCACAAATTGCCCGAGAGATGGGAAAAATGTGTAGCTAGCAAGGGGAAGTACTTCGAATAAATTTGTTTTTGCTTTCTATAAAAAAAAACATGAGTTTTTTTGACTAAAAAACAGCGGATTTAAGATTATATACCTTGTACGCTTTGGAATTAATCGTTTGGTTCCTTGGTAAAAGTTTAAACTGCATAATTCCTTTACAATCCTGACAAACTGACAGCATAATCTCCTTTTGGTGCATCTCAGCTTTTGATGCAGTCTTATGTGGTTCATCTCGCATCACCCACGATCGTTTCCGATTAACGTTATTGTAAACTATCCATTTTTTGTCGCCAGTTATTAGTCGTTTCAGAAATGGATCCGTTTTGTTGCGTTCCAGAAGCGAATCGCAGATGCTAATGCGTTGCGTCAAATGAATTTCCTTAAGCTGATGAGGAATCCATTAATCGAGTTTCTTAACAAAGCCAAAATGTTTTAATTTTTTTTCAATGCGATACAATGAGCTTCTCTGCAATCTCACGTGTTGTGCTATGACGATCTGAATCGATAATGGCCTTGATATGGATCTCATCAACTTCAACTGGATCGTTGCGCATTTTTTATAAAACGATACAATTTTTTACTAAATTAAAGACGGAAGTCCAAACAACAAGAAAACAATAAAGGTTAGTGGCTTTGAACCCGTTGACATAACAAAAGAATAAGCTAATACCATCTATTGACAAAATTCGCAATCACTTAGTTGTGAACCCAATAGTTCATCAAAAACTGGAGGTTGATGGTTTTTTTTTTAAATTTTTAACATTAACAAAATAATTTTAGAAATTTTACCATTTCTTAATCAATTATTTTTTCTGCTTTCGCACTTATTTTCAGAAACTTTTTGGAGTATAAAAATCACTAATACCGAGGCGTTTTGTATTTCAAGTTGAACTTTTTTCTTAAATAACTTTTAAATGAAATGTAATTTTATAATTTATATTTTATTGATTGATTACATGGTCTTTAGCATTATTTATAGAGTGTAAAATCAGTCACATTGGAAATTGTTCAAATTCCCGCTTTTGTATGTGGCGCAAAGGCGACCTCTTTTAAGCACATTTTTCATAACATTTTCGTAGACATCTGGCGTTATTTAAGCAATTTTATTTCGAATGTTGTCTTAAAGCATTGAAGTTATGGTATATATTTTTCTTTAAGTCTCCCAATACGATGAAATCGGGTGGATTCAAATCAGGGGATCGTGGATGCCAGTTGGTATTAACACATTTTGGTATTATTCGGCCAGGAAAAATTTCCATCGTAGCACGAACTGTGTGTGATGTGGCACCGTCTTATTGTAACCACAAGTTCTGTAGGCCTGATTGATCCAATTCTGGCAAAAGAAAGTTTGCTAACGTGTCCCGATAGCGGTTATTAGTAACTGTTACAGCATCACAGGCCCAAATTCCGTACCATACAGCTATTCTACGAGGGTTTACTGATCTTTGGTGTATTAGTTGAGGATTTTTAGTGCCTTAATAACGGTGGTTCTGTTTATTAACAATCGAACCTTGATTTTTAGCTAACAAAAAAGCTGTACAACCTGAGCACTCCAGTCTTGCCGCCGTTCATGGTCATTTGCCTACAGCTGTTTTGGCAATTGAATTTTATACGCGCTTTTTTGAGAAGTTTTGACAAAGAATTCCCAATTCTTGTGCACGGCGTTGATGAGGGATACCCAGACTCTGCCTTACTGCATCAATCTTTTCACATTTTTGTTGGGTTAATTGTCGCACAGTCTTTGGTTTATCTCCCAGTATGCATATTTTCAAATTTATTCATTACACGCTGAATAGTTAACTTGCTTGGCTTATAATTAATATAAAAAAATTGCGTATTTTTCTGCGCGTATTCATAATTGAATAATTATTTAAATAAAATGTTTAAATAATTTCAACATGTGATTGCAGCATTAGATCCTTGATAATAAATTGTTATCAATTACTTTCTTTGACTGTCAAATATTAATAAACAAATATTACACAAATCAAAATGGCGGCCGAATAAAATCAACCTGGAACATAAAAAGCACCCTGTCTAATTAGAAACGTTTCTATAAATTAATATTAACGGTTTATCCAATAAAAAAAATTATTTTAAATTAAGATTTTGATAAAATTTTTATTTTGTTATATTGAATAAATATTGCCATTTTGCAAAAAATTTTAATTTGGCTTATATATTTTTATTAAAACTGCTCGAAGGACTCAATCATTTTGAAGTAATTTTTAATGATTTTTTAGTATATTTCAATCTGTAATTTTAGCATTAACTGACGGATGTTAATTTTAGATGATCTAAAATTTGAAGATTGTCTGCATAAATTATGATCTTTTAAGTAGTTTTACAAGAAAAAGTCTAACCTCGAAATTACGCGTCCGCGGAACTTTTTGCTTATTAAAGTAAACATTTTTTGTGTTGAATATCAACAAGTTCACGCAAAAAAGAAAACGGATATCATAAGATTTCAGAACTCACAATTGATAGTAACGGTCAATTTTACTTTCTTCAATTTTAAAGATATACTGGCCAAGAACACCTTTAAACTAAAATACATACTTGTGGTTTCTGCACAGTCACTTGTGGTTTATCAGAACCTCATATATAACAATTGTTGCACTCCATCAAACGAGAAATGAGCTTCATCACTGAAGACAATTTTTTGCGTAACGTAGAATTATCACTTTTAATTTATTTAAAATTGTAAAAAAATTTTTGGCAATTAAATTTAAAATAAAAAACCTTAAAATAACTTTTTTTTTATAGTTATTGAATGGTGGCAAGACTGTACTCTTCGAACCACGTAATGGATAATTCGTTAGTTTATATTTTTTACTTATTTGAACTCTTACAGTACAATTGATTTGCATCTACTTCTAACTTCCTGAAGACAGAATTAATGAGTATATATTATGCCTTGTTCTTGTTATTGATCGAAACACTTTCATAGTTTTTTTTATTGAAATTACTTTGACGGTAGCTCCTTCTTCATTTTCAAAGAAATACGGTCCAATAACACCTTCAGATCAAAATTCACACTGCACAATCCCTTTTCATTGAATGCAATGGCTTTTGCACAGTGACTTGTGGTTTATCAGAACCTCATATACTATAGCAAATTTCCATTTTCAAGACGTTGTTATAGCATTAGATACTCCATAACAAATTACTATCGACCACTCTCTACGGGTCTTAAACGCCAATGGACAAATATCATCCAAATCAAAATGGCGGCCAAACAAAATCGATCTGGAACATACAAAGCACCCTGTGTGTCACTACAGCCATCTAACGAAAAAATGATTTATTTATTTTTCTCCCAAACTAATATTTAACGACATTTCCAACATTATTTTTTTAAATTCTTTAAAATTGTTATTTTAATCCATTTTCTCCTTCCGAGTTTTATTAACTCTTATATTTTTGATGTATTTTTTAATGAACATTTTTTTTGTAATTAATTTTTAAGAACATTTGTATTAAAATATAAATTGTTAGATGCCTTGCAACTAAAGATAGTCGGACTATTTTACTAGCTGGATCTGATTTAAAGACAGTTGTACGTTAGCGGATCTATATTTTTATTTTAAATTATTCTATTTGTGTTAGTCTCTTTTTTTTATTGTGTAGCTGAATTAGTAATTTTGATTTAAAATTCAAAGGATTCTTAATAAAATGTTAGTTGTCCTTAGGGATTTGTTTTCCTCGGAAATTTATATTAATGTATTCTTATTTAGTAACAAAAATGGTAATTTTTTTACATAGTATCGATGATGTAACATATTTTATATTATAACTAGTGATTAGCCATTAAAATTTGACGGTACCAAACGTTGCAGAGTGTCTTGACTTTGATCCGCAACTTTCGCTTTTCATCCATTCTTTGGAAAGAAGAATAAAACTCTTTTCAATTTAATTTAAGTTTTTAGTGAAATAATTTAACTGACAATGCAATGTTAACTAATTAAGTCATTTAACAAAAGTAAACAAATTCAAATAATCTCAAATATATATTCGTCGTTTTTTTTATATTTTAATAACCGAAATTCACCGTTTTGATATTTTTTTTTTAAACAAATTACAATTTTGTATGGTACTAAAAACTTTACTACAAAAAATACTAACATCGCCATCTATTATTTGATTCTGTTAGTTTGCTAAGAACGCCAGCTATCAACATTAGTTATAAATCGTAATTTCTCAACTCTTTCACAATTGGCATTATGAAATTTTTCAAAAATATACAAATATCTTGACAATGACAAAACTTATCTTTATAAATAATATATCATTGAATAGATATTTTGAATGCAAACATTTTTTTAACTCATCAGTTTTGTCTACCTTAAAACTTAAATTCGTATATAAGCTTAAATCCGCTGTTTTTTAGTCACAAAAAAACATGTTTTTTTTTCATAGAAAGCAAAAACAAATTTATTAAAAGTACTTGCCCTCGTTAGCTACACATTTTTCCCATCTCTCGGGTAATTTGTGGATACCACGCCAAAAAAATTCCTTCTCTTTTGAGGCAAATCACTCATCAAGCCATTTTCGGACGTCTTCGTATGTTAAGAATCGAAGTGCTGCTCATAGACCATCGACGAAAACAGGTGGTAGTCGGAAGGGGCCAGGTTTGGTGAATAATCGGGGTGAGGTAGCACCTCCTAGTTGAGTGTCTCCAAGTAGTTTCGGATAATTTTTGACGTGTGCGTTGGTGCGTTATCGTGGAGGAAAATCCGTCGTTTTTTCACGCAGAACAAGGTGCAATTTGATCAGTTGTTGCTGGTAGCGGGGGACATTGACAGTTTCACCAGATTTCAACTTCTCATTGTAGACGATACCCTGCTGATCCCACCAAACTCACAGCATCGTTTTCCGTCCGAAGCGATTTGGTCTTGGGGAAGATGTTGATGGTTGGCCGGGATCAACCCACGATTTCTTGCGCTTTGAAATGGCTGGTTGAGTAACACCCAATTGCTCCGCGAGCATTTTTTTCGATTGGGTATCGTCTTCGTCCAAAAGAGCCTGCAATTGGTGGTCATCAACATTCCTAGGCCGATTTTCACGCTTCTTGTTCCACAAGTCAAAATTACCGTCTTTGAACCGACGATACCAATCTCGGCACGTTGTTTCCGATAAAACATTGTCACCATAGACCTCCATAAGCATTCGATGCAATTCGGTAGCCGATTTCTTCAAATTGAAGCAGAAAATCAGAGCTTCCCGCATATGCTCTTTTTCTGGCACAAAACTAGACATGATTACCAACGAAAAAATGTATGTTGTTGTACGAAATTGCTGACAATGTATACTAATTAATGATGACAGATGTTAAACTCATAAAAAAATAAGTATGGCGTGCCCTTGGTAGCTTAACACGCTCACTCACGCCATCTATGACCAAACAGCGGTTAAGCTTATACACCTGGTACGTTCAACAACTCGTCAAACTGACCAATGCATTTCAAGACAAGCGGCAGTCGCCAAAAATTATTGCAATTAGGTTGGGATGTATTGTCACATAGCGCCTTCAGATTACCATTTACATCGTTCCATGCAGAACTCCTTAAATGGTAAAATTTTTAATGACGCTGATGATGTAAAATCATATTTAATTCAGTTTTTTTTATAGTAAAAGTAATAAATTTTTACGAACACGGGGTAATTATGACCCGTGTTTTGACGAACACGGGGTAAAGGGTCATCGAGAAAAACGGACAATACGTAATTGAATATCATTTTGAATTTTTCTTCTTATTTAATATCCGCAATTACTTAGTTGCCAACGCAATAGTAAAATTAAGGACAAAAATTATAAATTCATTTTTGTTCAATCGAAAACACATGTGGTTATTTTTTTCTAATTATAATTAAAATTTATTTCTTTATTGTTTTAATTTTACAAATAGAAGAAACAGAAATAAATCGCTTAATATAAGTTAAATGATAATTTTTAATTTTTTTTTTAAATTCTTACAGAAATGTTTATTAGCTTAAAATTGTTTTATTTTTTGTTCGTAACCTAAAAAACTAATCGAGAAGAGGACTTAACGTTTGTTTTTTTTTTACAAAATTCCATTTTTGGAATAAGAACTTGTATGGCTTTCCTTTTATTTAACACATTTTTTCTCATTCAGTCAGTATAAACTGAATTTAGCTCTTATGTCAATTATTTAATTAAATACATAAAAGGAGGAGGTGATCCTACAGTAAAAAGTGCACATTTAAGTACTCCAGCAGATAAGATGCTTGTGTTTTCCCCTTTTAGTATTTATTTTCTTATGTTGATTTGAAATCACTTAAAAAAATGAAGAAAAAAAACTATGAATTATGAATTGCAATTTGCCGACAATATCAAAAAATGATTTATTTACAAACAAAAAAAATGTATTCTTTGATTAATTAAAGAAAGTTTTCTTTCCAAAATGTAAATGTTCGCCTCTGCATTATAGACGGCAGATTAAAATAGTTAAAATTTTCGGTAGATTTCTTAAAACTAAAACTATAATACTTTAACTTGTTTTAATTCTTCCTCTTTTGTTTTGTTTGTAATTGAATAATTTTCGTGCTTATAGTACGTTTTTATAACGGGTGATATTTTTTTTGCTGTTTGGTTTTTTGTGTTTTTCTTGTTGTTTTCTTTAAAAGTGCTCATTTTGTCAACATTGCCATTTCATCACGGGAAGACTTAAATTCATGCAGCATCCAGTGTTGGTGTCCATTCGTTTTTGAGATTGTGTTACTCGACTATGTGAATGATTTTATTCAAGGATCTTGGTCGGAAAGTGTATAAAATATAGCTCGTGTAAGAAATAAAGCCGAATGACTTGCCAGAAACGTCGAATTTTTGGTGAGTTGGAACAACTTGAGGGGAATCCTCTTTTTTACGCGAAAAATCCCCTTTTTTACGCAAAAATTCCGTTCAAGAAACGAAGCTCAGTTCCGGTTAAATGGGAATGGAATTAAGCAAAATTATCGCATTTGGTCTGATAAACAACCACAGGCGAAATAGGAACTGCCATTGCACCCAGAAAAAACACTGTTTGGTGCTTTTTTTTCCTTAAAGGATACCTTTTTATTTTTTTTTCCAAAATACAAAAAACTGCATCTGCTTGACATGTGGTTTTTAAAAAACGGCGCTTAATACCACACAGTGGACAGTGGACATATTGAGAGATGAGTTCGGTGAGCAATTTATCTCACATTACGGACCGGTGAGTTGATCGCCTGATCGTGCGATTTGAGATTATAGACTAAATATTGGGCTTAATGCCAGTAAACGGTTTTTAAAATAAGAACTTCTTTTCAAAAAAAAATTTGTCCTCTTGGGTGTCATGTGAAAAAACTATTCTCAATAATTACTGGGAATTTTTTCGATGAACCAATAACTGGCCGTTAAAAGAAGCCGCCTCAATTGGTGCTTGTTGAATGAAAAAACTTCGGAAAAACTAAACCAATTTTAATGGATTCAACAAAACCAAAATTAATTTACTTTAAATGCGGCAATACCGTCGACTTGTGTATTCAGGAAACATTGGACCGGATCGTATCTAGCCTACCGTGAAAATAGCTGGTAGAGCACGAAATGGTTGTGTGCAAAAATGGCTCCACGATTGGGGACTGTTGGCAAAGTTCCGGCAACGTTAGACCATGCGGGACTTATCGGCTTGTGCCGTATTTTGTGCAAAAATTTTTACCGGTCCGATGCCTCGGTGATCTGCTCATACAAATTAATTGCTCCCATTTGCCGTGCCATTGCAACTATTTGCTTGGCTCGATGACAATGATCGCAATTCAACGCTTTGGAGTTTGGTGATGATAAGGCGTCGTGTGAAAAAAGCCTCCACACGATTCGTGCTTTTTGAATAGAAAAATTAAACTGGACCTCTCGCATGGTCGTGGCCAACATTTATTTACCGACTTAAAAAAAAAATATTTCATATATTTTTGCAATTTTTCTGTGAAAACCAAACATTTAAAAAATCACCCGTTACATAATTTTGTTTTTTTTTTTTAATTAATTTTCCACGAAGTTTTTGTCGATTTTTCTTTTTTCAAACACAAGAATTTGTACGAAAATTCCTTGAAATTCTCTCTTAAAACTTTAAGACGGAAGCTCAGCAAGATTGTTTCAACATAGCGCACAGCTTTCATGACTCCGTCAAAGCTGTTCACCACAAATGGTTTTTGCTCTTGCTTATAATTCGTTTGTGCCTTTGCTAATTAGTTTTCTTATAAAAAATTATGTGTCGATTCCTGTTTCGATTGCGTTTTTTCGCTGCACCCATTACGCATTCCGTCGTACTTGCAGCACACGTTCTTATTGATTTTCATTATTTAATTATTTTTTCTTTTATTTAATTCTAGAGCGAAATTGTTGAGAGTCTTTTTAGGATGAAGCCATCAGTTTGGCAGCCTGGATGACGTTGTGTTGATGATGGTAACCGGCCAGCTCGGTTGCTCCATGAACTCCACCGCTTGACGCACTCAAGGCGCCGAACGAGCCGCCGAAGTAGCAGTTGTAGTCATAGTTGGGGGTGTTTGTCTCGGCTTTCAATTGTCCCAAATTGTGGTGTGCGCCTCCGAACTGATAGCCACTACCAGAACCGGTTACACTGCCAACACCATTCGCCAGGGAGAGATTACCACCGCCACCAGCAGCACTGCCTGAATGCAGTAGGTGCTCGTATTTGGAGGATGGCGCCGCCAATGATAAACTGCTGGTGTACGTGTTTGCTCCGCCCATCGCCGCGCTCGTATGGATGTGTGAACTGTAGCTATTGTGTGCGCTCGTGGAATGACTGCGCGCGTGCGACGAAGTCGGCGCCGATGACGCTGGCGTATGAAGGTGATGATGGTGTTGCGTCAGATGATGTTTGGGGCTCGTTCCTGAGATCAGTTTTGTTCCGTTCAAGTTGCGTTCGCCCGGAAGCGTTGTATTCGACGGCAATTGAGGCTTTATGTCTGAAAACATGCAAATTATTATGAAAAAAAAATCATTAAATTAATTTTTTTTAAAAACGGTTGATTTTTTTTTCTTCATTTCTTTAAATTTTCAATAAAATTTTTAAATTTTCTATTCGCATTCATTTAAGTGAAATTTTCAAGACCACAGTAAAAAGTGGATTAATTAAAAAGAAAACTTTTTGGAAAATTAAAATTTTCTGCAGTTTGCCAGGGGGAGATTATCTAATCCGGAAGGACTAAAGAAACCGGAAGTTCACGATGACGTTTTCATAATATACTCTTTAAGAAATGATAATAATTTTTATTGGAACTCACCTTCAGTGTCCTTTTCCTTTGCTGATGAATCGCTGCCTGACTTTTTCGGCTTTCGTTTTCTTGTCTGGATGCCGTCCTTACGCATAGCCAATGGCCTATTGACGCCGTGCAATTTGAAGTAAAGCCCGCAGGCGTTACAGACCGGTTCGCCTTCGTTGTTGCGTCGCCACAGTGTTGTTGTGCGAGTACCACAATTGGTGCAGCATAGCCCCAAACGTCGCGTTGCAGTCTGAAAGGTAATCTTTGTTCAGAAGAAATTTTCAGGATTCGAAACTTGAAAAGATTTTAACAAGAAATGAAAGGATGAGAAAATTTCAGCTCGAAATGCTTACCAATCGCTTGCTGGGCTTAATTAGCGGCCGATTCATGCCGTTCATCTTGTGGTAGAGACCGCACGCATTGCACAAATAATGTCCGGTCCCGTCGCGTCGCCACAGAGGAGTGCTAATTGCGCCACAATTGACGCATTCACGGCCCTCACCGAACTGAAAATCCATGGCACTGTCGTAAGGGGATGCTCTCTGGAATCCGGTGGGGTCATAGGCCCGCCACGATCCCATCATGACGGCATTTTGCGCATAAAACTGTGCTGGCAGCTGGGAATGCGTCGAGCCGAACCCGTCCGTAGTCCATGCGTTCTGCGCTGCCGATCCTCCAAAATGACCCGCGTGACCGTATTGTGAGTGCGGCAGCGGTCGATTTGATGGCACATAGACCGGCGCACTTGCTGCCGCCGCTGCCGCCGCCTGTTGATGGTATGACACAGAACCGCCAGTGCCGCCACTTATCTCCGGATACGCTGAACTCGAATGGAACATTTTAGCCTCTTCTGCACTCTGCAAATAAGAACGGACATCATTTTCTATTACAATTACGTGCAATGACCCACCATCATCACTTAATATGAATTTATTTCGACAAATTAACAAACAACATTCATATTGGGTTCCCGTTCGTTCCCATTTTCGAACCCATTCAAACTTCGACTGGAATTTTCGATTCACAGTCACAATCATCCGTTACTAAATTATATTCAAGACATTCTGGCAAGAAGTGCACTAAGCTCTAGACTAGCCAACGCACTAGACAAACCGAATACGCACTTAAAATAATGCCAATTTTTACACTTAGCCGATGTTGTTGAGGTTCGAATCCAATAAAAACAAGTTCTTCGATTCGGAATTTTATGAATAAAAATTTCCAATTGACACTCGACTCATGCGCGGGGGTGGGGGACGGAAACTCTAAGATCTCAGAAACTTGCTGGTGAATAGTAGCGAAAACAAGCAACAGGCAAAGAGGGGCAAAGTAAAGGTAGTTAGTGTCTGTCCGCTACTTAAAACAACTCCTCCATGCGGTCAGCCACTCGCACCCCACCACCATCGATCGGAGTTACTTTAGTGGAAGTTCGATATTATTTGAAAATTTCATAAATTACATCCAATCGAACATTGCGGAATGGCCCGCTTTCTGGGAACATGTGCCCAAACTCGCTTCCATTTCGAATCTCACTGCCACTAACCACGTTCGTTATTCGATGTCATCGAATCAACATTTTTTATAGCAAAAAAATTCATTTTCATAAAATTTACACTCGAATTTACTTTTGTTCTATTTAGAAGTGCTCATAAAATTGTAAAAGACTCCGACTTTGTCATATTTATTGTTGGTCCCGTGAAAAATTCCATAATTTCTCCACGCACATTTTCGATTTTTCTATTCGCATTCGAAATAATTTCAAAAGTTGACCAAATTTAGAAAATCCCATTCGACGGGATTTCTTTCTTACAATTTAATATTCGTCTTACTTGCACATTGAAAAAAATCTTGAAATTACGTGTAAAAAATTTCCAGTACTTTTAATTTAAATAGAATTTTTTTTTCCTGTTCTTTTTAAATGAATAAATTTTTAAAAAGAAAATCTTTCCATTAAAAAATTTAATACTGAAACAACGTTGAATTCAGTAAATGCCTCAGTAAACTATGAATTATTACGAGTCCGAGTATTTCAAGAGTAGACTATTAAAAATGGAAATTTTTATCACTTCTAATTGGAGGGTCATAAAATTCTCCAAATCTCTGAGAATAATTAACACCAAATTATCGATGCTTTTGTCAAAGTAATTTTAATTAAAAAAAAAGCAATGAAAGTGTTGCGATCAACCACAAAAAAAGGCATAATGAATACTCATTAATTCTGTCTTCAGGAAGTTGGAAGTTAATGGAGATCAATTGTACTGTAAGAGTTCAAATAAGTATAAAATATAAACTAAAGGATTATCCATTTTGTGATTCGGAAAGTAGAGCCCTGCCACTTATTAATAACTACCAAAAGAATATTTTATTTTTAAATTTATCATTTTACATTTAATTGCCAAAAAATTAATTAAAATTTCAAATAAAAAAAAAGTGATAATTCTACGTTACGTAAAAAATTTGTTTTAATGATGAAGCTCATTTCTCATTTGGTGGAGTAGAAAAATTGCCATATATGAGGTCCTGATAACCCACAAGTGACCGTGTAAAAACCATAAGTGACTCAATGAAAAATATGCATTTTATTATGAAGGTATTATTGGTCCATATTTCTTTGGAAAAAAAAGAAGGAGCTACCATTACTGTCAATTGTAAGGTCTAGGATCGTATGATACCCGTTTTTTTTTGGCGTGAACTTTTGACTTTACTAAGTAAAAAGTTCCGGGGGCGTGTAATTTCGTGGTTGGCCTTTTTCTTGTAAAACTACTTAAAACTCATATTTATACAGATAATATTAAAATTTTAGAGCACTTAAAACTAACATCCGCTAAGTAATAACCAAATTACAGATTGATATATTCCAAAAAAATCATCACAAATTACTTCAAAACTATCGAGTCCTTAAAAGCATCCTTACTAAAATCACATAACCCCTATTAAATTTTTTTACAAAATGGCAAGGTTTGTGCCAAAATTTAAATTTAAAGTTATCTGTTTTGAATATATTTTTTTAAAGCACAAATTGGATAAATCTTTAATATTATTTATAGAAACGTTTGCTAATTATACAGGGTGGCTTTTATGTTTCTGATCGATTTTATTTGGCCGCCATTTTGATTTGAATGACAGTTGTTTATTTGTATTTGACAATCGTAGAGATTGACAAAAATTGTGATATATGAGGTTCTGATAAACCACAAGTGACTGTGCAGAAGCCATTGCACTCAACGAAAACGGATTGTGCAATATGCCTTTTCGTCTGAAGGTGTTATTGGAACGTATTTCTTTGAAAATGAAGAAGGAGCTTCTATTACTGCCAATTGTAAGGTCTAAGGTCGTATAATAACCAATTTTTTTTCGGCGTGAATTTGAAGATTTTCAACACGACAAATTTTGACTTTACTTCACAGAACGCGTAATTTTTAGGTGCGACTTTTCATTGCAAAACTACTCAAAAGGTTATATTTATGTAGATACTTTTCAAATTTTAGAGTATATAAAACTAACATCCACTACTAAGTATCGCTCAAAATTACAGATTGAAATATACAAAAAAATCATCAAAAATTACTTCAAAATGGTCGAGTCCTTCAAGGATTTTTATTAAAACCGCATAAATGAGTTTAAATTTTTTGCAAAATGGCAGAGTCTATGCAATCTAACAAAATAAAAATTTTATCAAAATCTTTTTTTTAAAGTATTTTATTTTCTTAATATATTTTTTAAAGCTCAAATTGGATAAACCTTTAGTAATTATACAGGGTGCATTTTATGTTCCTGGGCGATTTTGTTTGGCCGCCATTTTGAATTGGATGACATTTGTTTATTGGCATTTGACCGTTATAGAAAGTGGTCGATAGGAATTTATTATGGAGCATGTAACGCCGTAATCACGTGTTGAAATTATTAAAACATTTAATTTAAAAATTTGTATAATTGTGAAAAACGTGGAGAAAATTACGTGACTTTTTTTTATCTATCATATGCCGAGCAAGTCAGCCAATCAGCGTGTAATGAATCATTTTGAAAACACCGGAAAATCAAGCGGAACCTCGGCAACTATTAGGCTAGCGTACACCTGAAAAGATTTTGGCAAAAAATCTTTATTTTGGACTTGGCTGGTTTTGGTAATAAACAGAACAACCACTATTGGGGCACTGAAAATCCTCAACTGATACACCAAAAACTACTAAACCCTCGTATAGTGCGGTATTATTGGGCCAGATTTCTTTGAGGATACTGTAACAGTTACTGATGACCGCTATCAGGATATGTTGGAAAACATTCTTCTGTCCGAATTGGATCAATAGGCCTACCTACAGAACATGTGGTACTAACACTCCTTGTGAGTAGCCGGAAGAAAAATGGAGACTATCACCATAAGAGTAGGCGATCACGACATCCGGTCGCTACCCTACATCCGGTATTTAGGAGTGGTCTTGGATGCCAGACTTAACTACAAGGAGCACATCTCCAGCGTCAGCAGGAAGGCATCAGCAGTACAGGGCGCACTTTCGCGGATAATGCCCAATATTGGAGGCCCCAGGCAAATCCGAAGGCGACTACTGGCAACTGTGGTTACCTCCGTCCTGCTATACGGAGCACCAGTGTGGGCGAAATCGCTAGAGCTAACAACATACCGCAAGACAATGACATCAGTCCAGCTGCTCTCAGCGATCAGAGTGGCGTCAGCATACCGAACGGTATCACACGATGCGGTCAACATCGTGGCATCATGCCCACCCATCGACATCCTGGCAGGAGAGCGGGAACGCCAACATCGTAGGAAGAAGGAAGAGCGGCGAAAGGTCCTCTGTGAAGAGGAGAGACCCGAGAGTCTTCGCCTCCGGCAAGAGAGATGGGACAACTCGACGAAGGGTCGGTGGACTCATCGGCTGATCCCACATGTTACCAAATGGGTCACTCGCCTGCACGGGGAAGTCGGGTATTACATCACCCAACTCTTGACTGGGCATGGATGCTTTCGGGCATACTTGCACAGATTCAAGAGAACTGACTCCCCAAACTGTCATCATTGCCGCGATGTGATCGAAGACGCAGAACACGTGTTCTTCCAGTGCCCCCTCTACGAGGAGACGTGGGTGGAGCTGGAGAGAAATCTGGACCGTTCCATCAGTCCAGAGAATATAGTGGAGTGCATGCTGAAGAGCCAATTGACTTGGAACAGAATTGCAGAGTACGCGGAATCCATTATCAAGGATCTCCACACAACGTACGAAGAATAGGCCGCGAGGCGTCATAACATTGGGACAGCAGTAGCATCAAACAAGAACGCCCCGGCGAAGTAGTATTTACAAAGAGTGCCGCCGGGGAACCATCGTTCCGGGAGCAAGATCAGAGGTGCAGGTTAGGTTTTAGCGAAATAAAAATCCCGCATAACTCGTCTGGCAGGAAAAACTTCCAGGCGAGTACCTTTTTAAGGTTTCCCCCTGTACCTCATTAATCTAAACAGAAAAAGAAAAAAACAAGACTGTGTCACATCACACACATGGGTTTATGGTTATGACATGGAAACCAAAGCTCAATCATCCCAATGGAAGCTGTCGCACGAGCCAAGACCAAAAAAAAGCGCGCTAAATTCGGTCGAATGTGAAGGTTTTGCTTACAGTTTTCTGCGATTGCAGGGGCGTGATGCATCATGAGTTCTTGCCACAGGATAGAACGGTCAATGAGGGATATTACCTGCAAGCTATACGCAAGTTGCGAGAAGCAATCCGTCACAAACTCCCGGATTTGTGGAAGAACAAAAATTGGCTTTTGCACCATGATAACGCTCCTGCTCACGCATCGTTCCCTGTGCCAAAAAACAACACACTCATAATTTTTGACCAAAAAAAACATTCTAATAATGCCGCAGCCACAGTATTCCCCACATCTGGCCTCCTGTGATTTTTTCTTATTCCAGAAACAGATTCTTTGATCCATTTTGTGGAATGGGCAAAAATCGAAAAAGACCCAAAACACGTGCAAGCCAAAAAGCTGTCAAAAATTAGCTGAATATTCAAAATGGCCGAACTTGTTGGCATAAGTGAGAGATATGAGTACCAACATAACTCCACAGAAAAATCGAAAATCAAATATACGTAACCCTCGGAAATACAATATTCGCGATACTTTTTGAACAGACCTCGTATAATCACACAGTCTCTTTTATGAGATTGTACACAAAAAAAGCGATTAGTTTTTAAAGGATCTTCATATCCTGTTTTTTATGAATTTTCAAATTTATTACCCCAAATTATAAGGAAATAACATTTTTCTTCATAAATAATCTGAATCATGAATTTTATAAAATTCGAAAATTTCCAATTGTCTTTGTGACAATATCGATTCGGGTTTTGGTTTTGTTGTTAAAAAGAGAATCTTTTGTAGAATAGAAAACGTTTTAATTACTTTCTTATCAAGAACGAATAGACAAAAGCCCATTCATTGACTATGCCAAAAACATCATTAAATAAAATTGAAATTAAATTTAAATTTTCGCATACAAACATTACGAAAGGGAGAATAGCGCCTTGAGAAAAATGACTGTAGACAACGTTTATTTCCGCCAACAGTTATCACCCGTCCCGATAATGTACCTTCAATGATTGGAACAGTCGCCCTCATGAGCACCTAGAACACTGAATAATTAACCATATCGGCAATTAGAACAGCGACGGGCTCTTTTCTTTGTTTTGTGCACGGTCTGGCCTTATCGCCAACGCCTTATCATCACCAAACTCGAATGCGTTGAATTACGATCATTGTCATCGAGCCAAGCAAATAGTTGCAATGGCACGGCAAATGGGAGCAATTAATTTGTATGAGCAGATCACCGAGGCATCGGACCGGTAAAAATTTTTACACAAAATACGACACAAGCTGATAAGTCCCGCATGGTCTAACGTTGCCGGAACTTTGCCAACAGTGCCCAATCGTGAAGGCATTTTTGCACACAACCATTTCGTGCTCTACCAGCTATTTTCACGGTAGGCTAGATACGATCCGGTCCAATGTTTCCTGAATACACAAGTCCATGGTATTGCCGCATTTTAAGTAAATTAATTTTGGTTTCGTTGAATCCATTAAAATTAGTTTAATTTTTCCAATGTTTTTTTCATTCAACAACCACCAATCGAGGCGGCTCCTCTTAACGACCAATTATTGGTTTATCGTAAAAATTCTCAGTAATTATTGAGAATAGTTTTTTCACATGACACCCAAGAGGATAAATTATTTTTTTTTCAAAGAAGTTCTTATTTTAGAAACCGCTTACGGGCAATAATTTCAATATTAAAGTCTATAATCTCAAATGGGTTCTAATATAATTTTTGTAAATTGTAAGTTTTTTATTCAATAATTCCTGTAATATTATTTCTTATAACCGATATTAATGTCTCCATTTTTATTTAATCAGAAATTTTAATGTCCTTAAATCGTTGAATCGAGGACAATTTTTTTTTTTAGAACTTGTTTCGACAAAATCAAATTTAAACTGGGTCATGACGCATTTTTTTCCTATTTTAAAAAGTGTATTTTTATAAAAACGGGTGATTTTTTAAGTGTATGGTTTTCAAATTTCTAAGAAAAAAATAGCGAAGTTATTAAACTTGAAATTTTTTTTATTTGATTAGATTAAAAAATGCTTCCTATTTTTTTTAACTATTATTTTATTTAAATATTGGCTACAATATATACAAGAGGTCCAATTTTGAAGTACTTTTTCAAGCATCTCGGATGGCATCTCGCCAATAACACGTGTAGAATTGCCTTGCAAAGCTGCAAATGATTCTGATTTATTGGAATAGATAATTGAATTCACATACATATAACCCCATAAAAAATAGTCTAGATGCGTCAAATTGCACGATCTAGGCTGCCAACTCACCGATCTAAAACGTGAGATAAATTGCTCATCGAACTTACGAGTATCTCCAAATATTTCCATTGTTGCATGTGCTGTGTGGCATAAAGCACCATCTTGTTGAAACCACATATCGATCAGTTGCAGTTCTTGTATTTTGAGCAAAAAAAAATTCTAAATTTTGGAGCGATAGCGGGCGTTTTTTTCTTTAAAAAAATACAGACCGACGATTCCACCGCTCCGCTCCGAACAGTGTATTTTTCTGGGTGCAATGGCAGTTCTTATTTTGCCTGTGGTTATTTATCAGACCAGATGCGACAATTGTGTTTATTCACATACCCATTCAACCAGCTTCGTCGCTGAGCGTAAAAAAGGGGATTTGCCTCAAGTCCCACTCACCGAAAATCCGACGTTTTGGCAGGTCGTTCGGCTTCACTTCTTGTACAAGCTATATTTATATGCTTTCAGACCAAGATCCTTTCGTAAAATCTTCTGCATAGTCGAGTAACATAATCCCAATTACTGTGGTCTTTACCAACACTGGACGCTACATCAACAATATTTTTCTCTGAACGCACACGGATTGGTAGTTTGATGTCCAGTAGCGTAAAATTTTGCTATTGTGTCACTATGGCTTAAATTGCTTGCTCAGTAGGTCGATTATAACCTATAATTTTTTACAGAGCAAGAATTTTGATAATAAAATGCAATAATTTGTAAGGGTTCTTCGAGTGTAAGTATTTTTATTATGAAATGATAACGGTAACTGGATCACTTTTGACATGTGTCACGTGTGGTCTGTCAAAAATGAAAACATGAAAATTCAAAAACCAAAAAAATCACCCAATATAAAGAAAGATCAAGGATTAATCAATGATGTAGGGCGCATTTTGCTCGATAACCTTTTTCCATCCTTCAGCAAGCTGGAGGGCTTTAACTGAAACCACTTTCATCTTCTTGCACACACCCCTTTGGATGGTATGGACAAAACTAGGATAACGTCCTTTAACGTATTTTTCGATATTGCGCTGAACAAAAACAGTCACACGGACTAGAGATGAATCACTGGAATCTATTTTTCCGAGAAAAACACATTGCTTCAATGTTAATCGACCGTGTAACCTCACAAGAGCCGTCATTCGTTTCACATTTCTATCAGTTTTTGATACTGAAGGCCTCATTTTTCTACCACTACTTCTTGACCCTTCAAAAATGCTTTGATGCATCTATCTACAACCAAGCACCTAGAGATGGAGCTCAACATCAAATATAGAAACTATTATTGGCTTCGAAACTCCAAACTTGCAGTACAGAATAAACTTCTCATCTAGAAGTAAATATTAAATCTAGTATGGATCTTCGGTATTCTGCTGTAGAGTTGTACAAGCAAATCGAATATATCAATTATTCAAATATTCCAAAATAAAGTTCTTCCTGGCATAGTTAATACTATGAAGTGTTTTGAACATTAAAAAAGTAAAGCATCGGAACCCTAAAATGGAAAGGTTTCTTTATATAACCAACAACGTATATCCACAAAAAAGGACTAAGCCCCACGAATCAAAAGAGTAACCACTGCTAAAGGCAATTAATTTCTCTAAATAATTGACATCAACTAAGTTCCGAACGCGAACTTAAAAAAGTAACAAAAAAACTGATTAAGATCGGTCATGATAATGTCAAGGCAGGTGTTTCTAGTGGGTCAAATTTACCCCTTTTTGGGCATCTGACAGTATAATAGAGATAATATTAAGCTTAGATTATACCGTGCATCTAATAAACGATCTGAACGTCAAATTTCCCATTTTTTGCGTATCTGACAGTATAATAGATGGGCGAGCAAGTACGAATTTTGCGCGTGTTCGGAATTGTGCAGGTTCACCGCAAACAAAGTTTTTGTATTTGACGATCAGTCCAGTCATAGCGTAACCGCTTGAATTCTCTACTTGGTCGCTCATCTTAAGCTTAAATTACACCGTGCGTGTATTTCACCATTTTCATGTACGCATTTTGCGCGTGAACGTGATTGTGCACGTTCACCGCAATCAAAGTTCGTGTATTTGCAAGGATAATTAATTGATGCGCAAGAGCAATTTACGCTTGCAAAAAGGAATTTCAACGTGTTAAATTATATTTTTGATTGCGTGATGGTTTGTGCACTTTTTATTGATGAATTTTCTAGTTAGTTCATCAATAAAAAGTGCACAAACCAGCAAGACAAGTGGGTATTAATATTTGTTGGTATTCCTCCTTTAAAGCAAGTAACGTATAGTTTATCATTTTCTAAATTCAATATAGCAACCCTTAGCGATTGTTCTTGGGCTTTGTTGATAGTAAATGCACTGAAAACTGCAGTCACTAGAAATCGAAGGGCAAATCGGTACCTGAATTATATCTGACAAAAAAAACATAGCCGCATTTATAGCTGAATTATACTTGAATAAAATTGCCATTGGATGAGAGAATATAAATAAATAAAAGTCATATAAGACTTAAAAATCATAAAAATTTACAATTAATTAAAGAAAATATAAAAATGAAAAACAAAATTTAAAAATGCAAGCAAACGAAATTTTTTAAATTAAAAAAATTCAAAGAAACGAAAAAGGTTTATTACAATTTTTTTTAAATAGTTGTACTACAGTGTCATCTAGGCGATCAGTTAGAGCAAAATGGGCAGCGCAGAAACACTCCCCATACCCAAAAACCGTTATTAACAAATTTTCATGATAATCCATTGAGTTGTTTAGGAGTCTATAGTGAACAGATAGATAGATAAACATTTATTTTTATATAGATAAGAAGCCTTCTTTCTCATAGAAACTCTCTTCTAATAGGACAATCCGAACCATGTTAAGTAAAGTTTTAAATTAAACAAAAAATAATGGATTTCATTTTCCCCCAAACTAATATATAGATTTTAAAGTAAAATATACAATAAAATTTATCTCAAATATAATAAATGCGAATGAATGACTATGCATCAACACAGTAATTATAGAAACTGTCAAATAATGAGTGCGCAACAACAATTTCCCCTTTCCCATGCTTGCCGCGAGCAAAACTTGCGCGTACACAAGCAAATATTGTGCAATAACAAAATCAGTATAATATACTGGTGAACTTTTCCTAGAGTTAAACGATTTGCCAGCGAACCGTTGGTTATTAGACACACGATGTAATCTAAACTTTTGTAAAAAAAATTAAATCTTAAAAATAATTTAAAAGAAATTTTAAAATTGCTATTTTTTATTTTGATAGAAAAAGAAGTGAATTTTGTTCGTTTCAAAACTATGAGTTCTTGTTAATATAAAAACCCCTAAAATTGTACATAAATCTCTGAAAGACTAGTAGAAATGGGAATGTAATTTCGCAGAAAGGAAAATAACTACAACAAATCATTAAGGATTTAAATACAAAAAAAACAATACTTTTAATATTCTAGAAAAATAAAACGAAACTATTTAAATAATAAATATCGCCATTCGAGATGATCATCAAAAATCGATAGCAAGAAAAATCAACCTTTTAGAAAGTCCGAAATAATTTTCCCAAGGAACTATTTTTTTTTTACTTTCATTTTACTGTCGTATTCTGGAATTTGTTCGGATGCAATTGAAAGTTTATCCTTTTTGTTCCTTGCATTCCCATCGTTTGGCATTCAATGGTGTGCAGACTCAGCATGGATCATGGCTGCCAACATCAACATAGGCAGTACCGGCGGCAGCACATTGTCCCGAACAGACGATCGCCAATAGCAATTGCCATGCCTGCGGTGATGGCGGTCGTAGATGGCGATGGTAGTCGGCTGTTGGTCCAAGTCTGGCGCCTCCAAGATAACGTCCTAATGGAAAGAGTCTGTTTCTCGTCTGTTCGTGACCTTAGTGCTGGCGCGTATGTACTTGATTAGATTGAAAGCGGGGCCATCTAACTTATGAGGATTTACGTTTTACAAGCAGCCATTTCAAGAGTTGAAAAAAGGGTAACAGGGCCACTTTTCTTCGGTTAAAAACTAAAACAAAAAATTCAACTAAAGAAGAAAAAAAAACCACTACTAATAATAATGGCTTGGAAATCCACCATCAAACGATCCTCCTCCAAATGATCCAGCCAGAACTGAGTGTTCCCATCTTGACAATGATTGCAAACTAAATGTGCTTTCGTCGTCGTATTTAAGTGGGGCACATCATGGACTTTCGTGTGTGTATTTGTAATCGATTTTATTGGTTTGTGTGAATACAGAAGATTAAATGAGTAATTTTTCATTAATTTCTTTTTGAATTCTCTTTTTTTACTTATTTCCACTGTTTTTATTTTAAAAAAAAAAGTAATTTTTATAATTCCTAATCTGTTCAGTTATTGATTTGTTTTTTTTTATTATAAAAATTATTAACTAATATTTACTAAAAACAAGTGTGTAGATTTCTATAAAAATGAATTTTTTGATAATAAAATTAATTACTTTTTTGATTGTAGTCAATCTGGACTAATAATGTTAATAATCGTTGCGGAATAATTGTTTTTTTTATAAATTATTTTATTCGTTGTATATCATATCACAAAAATTTACGTAATTTCTACCATTATTTTTTAATAATTTCTAATCACAAAAGGTATCTGCAAAATATCAGGTGAGGAACAATTTAGAAGTTCAGAATGCAATTGAAGGCGATACTTTTAAAATCATTTAAAAAAGTATCGCCTTCAATTGCATTCTGAACTTCTAAATTGTTCCTCACCTGATATTCCTCACCAATGTGCATAAAGATTTTTTTATTTTAATATAAAAAAAGCACATTAGTGTTCAGACTATCTATCATTCTAATTCCGAATGATTATAGCTTGGAAAATTCAAATTCAATACGTTTATTCACGCCAATCCATTGTCATTATAAAAAAAAGTATTCAATAGTCAATCGAGTCATTACAAGTGTAAGGAAGAAGCAACCGAATTCTACAAAATGCTTGGGAAAACTTGTTACTAGAGTATTTGCCAAAAATATGTTAGAACCAGCAACTTATAATACCGCGGATCCGAATGATGGGATCAAATGCATCAAAGTTGTAGTGTGACTATCGATCCCATCCTTCTGGAGGACCACAAGAGGCAGTTGGCATTAACAACAAGATGAATTTCAGATTTACCAGATGTATAAGCTTAAATCCGCTTATTTTAGTCAAAAAAAAACATGTTTTTTTCATAGAAAGCAAAACAAATTTATTCAAAGTACTTGTTCTCGCTAGCTACGCATTTTTCCCATCTCTCGGGCAATTTGTGGATACCACGCCAAAAAAAATCCTTCTCTTTTGAAGCAAACCACTCATCAAGCCATTTTCGGACATCTTCGTAAGAATCGAAGTGCTGCTCAGCGAGCGCGTGGCCCATCGACGAAACAGGTGGTAGTTGGAAGGGGCCAGGTCTGGTGAATAAGCGGGGTATAGGGTAGCACCTCCCAGTTGAGTGTCTCCAAGTAGTTTCGGACCATTTTTGACGTGAGCGATGGTGCGTTGTCGTGGAGGAAAATCAGCTTGTCATGTCTTTGTTGATAATCCGTCCTTTTTTCACGCAGAGCACGGTGCAATTTGATCAGTTGTTGGTGGTAGCGGTGGGCATTGACAGTTTCACTGCATTTCAACATCTCATAGTAGACGATACGCTGCTGATCCCACCAAACGCACAGCATCGTTTTCCGTCCGAAGCGATTTGGTCTTCGGGAAGATGTTGATGGTTGGCCGGGATCAACGCACGATTTCTTGCGTTTAGGATTCTCGAAATATATCCACTTTTCATCGCCTATCACAATCCGATGCAGGAACGATTTTCTTTTTTGTCTGGCGAGCAAGAGTTCGCATGTGTTTTGGCGTCGCTCCATCTGCCTATCGTTCAATTCATGCGGCACCCATTTTCCAATCTTTTCAATCTTCCCCATGGCAAGCAACGCATGGAAATGGCTTGTTGAGTAACACCCAATTGCTCCGCGAGCATTTTTTGCGATTGGTTATCGTCTTCGTTCAAAAGAGCCTGCAATCGATGGTCCTCAGCATTCTTAGGCCGATTTTCACGCTTCTTATTCCACAAGTCAAAATTACTGTCTTTGAACCGACGAAACCAATCTCGGCACCCAGTTTCCGATAAAGCACTGTCACCATAGGCCTCCATAAACATTCGATGCGATTCGGCAGCCGATTTCTTCAAATTGAAGCAGAAAAGCAGAGCTTCCCGCATTTGCTCTTTTTCTTGCACAAAACTAGACAAGATTACCAAAGGAAAAATGTATGTTGTTATACGAAATTACTGACAATGTGCACTGATTACTGTTGACAGATGTCAAACTCATAAAAAAAAATTATGGCGTGGCCATGGTAGCTCAATACGCTCACTCACACCATCTATGACCAAACAGCGGATTTAAGCTTATACCCCTGGTATGATATCCTTCCACGATGGGATTTAACCTTACAACAACCTTCGCTAAAAAATTCATTGTTGCTCATATTAAAAAAAAAAAACAATTTTAAATCACCTTCAGTTTTAATAAATCTTGAAAAAAAAAATTATTAAAAGCAAACATTTTAAGAAACTTCCCAATTTAAATGAATTTTTATTTGAAAATATAGAAAATGCTTTTTTAAACCATACAAATGTTACGATTACGATTATTTACTAAAACCAAAACTGTAAAGGCTGTGTCTCCAATAGACACGCAATAAGTAATTTTGATATTAAGTAATTTAATTGTTTCTCGGGCTGTATGGTATGTGGCACCGTTTTGATGAAACCACATGTCGGCCATACTCCAATTTAGGTACAAAAACCTGTCTTATCATATCGTCATAGTGAGCACCATTAACTGTTACTGCCCGACCAGCTGTATTTTCGAAGAAGAATGGTCTGATAATGCCTCCAACCCAAAATCCGCTCTAACGAGTAACACGTTGTGGATGCATTTGTTTTTCAACTATTACTTGTGGATTTTCTGAACCCCAAATGCGACAATTTTATTGATTAATGGAGCCATAAGGATAAAAATGAGTCTCATCTCCATTCGCTGTGCGTGATCCGCAGGCTTCAGTTCTTTAGTCAATTGAACTTTGTAAGCATAAAGACGCACATTTTCCATGAGAATATACTCAAGAGATCTTCTCAAAACGTCCAATTCATGACCACGGTGCCGAATTGATGTTGCTAGAGTATTTAAGATCACTAATTGATGCAGTCTCCCTTAATTTTTTAATTAGTCTCTTCTTGGTATGAAAATTACAAACTGTAGCTACCAAACGCCATTTTTAATAACCCTGAACTGTCAGATGTCACGCTGGCAACACTTTCCCACACAAATGGCGCAAAATTCAAATATTGCGTGATATACAACAGTCGTTGGGATCCAAAGAGGCCCTTTATCCTGATATCCTTTATTGGAAAATGGCCTTTAGTGTCGTGACATTTTATTTAAAATGATAACAACCAAAAAAAACTAACAAATAATTTTTTAAATTGGACAAGAACCGAATATATTTTGACATTTTTATCGCAACCACTGATAGTCCTCCTTTATGCCAAAAATTTTTCAATTATTTATTTTTTATGGAAAATTTTAGAAAAATTACTTTTTGTAATTAATTTAAAATTCATTTTTTACGGTTTATCAAGTTAATTTTTGCTCCAAAAGGATCATAAGATCCAATTTCATAGTTTGAACCAAATAAGTACAGGTCACATACGGCTTACAAAATGAAACGCTTCAAAAAATATTTCTCTATGAAAAAAATAGTCTGGTTTTTGTAGTGAAAATTTTTTATATAAATGAAAAAAACTTCTTTCAACAAAAAAAAACATGAAAATTTTTAATAAATTAACAAAAAATATAAAAAACGAGTGTAAAAAATATTTGGAATCTTCATTAAAATGGAGATTCTTGAACGAGACAATAAAGTGGGGAAAATTGGAATTTGGTTTTTTCAATCCTCAAAAATGTGAAAAATAATTATTTGCTTATTCAATTTTTGATTATGACTAATTGAATTTATTACTTAAAAAAATATTTTTTTCCAATAGTTGAGTGAGTAGAAAAAAATAAAGTGAATAAATTTTCACACTGCAAAAATTATGTTATATGTTTGAAGATTGTAGAGAAGAAAGCACTAAATCTCAAAATTGAGCGCACAGTAATTTCTACAATAAATTTATTTAGAAAAATTAAAAATTTGCTAAAACTTGTAAAATATTAACTTGACTTAAATTAATTTCAGTCAAATTTACATTAACTGTTGACTGTGCTTCTAAAAAAAAAAAAATATTCTTTAAAATGTGTTTCATCATTATTTTTTTGAGAAAGCACAATACAATGGATAACACCTTAAAAGCATGTGTTTTTGGAAATAAAAAAAAAAAAAACTTCAAATATCATTAACGGAAAAATCCGATGTACAAGAAATTGTCTAAAGGCATACGAGCTTAATGCGATATTGATTCTTTTATCCAAAATACGAGAATATGACATCATCAAAATTGTAAAGGTGAGTTAACACGAACTCTGAGTAGTTTTTGGAGGTTCTGATTTAGTAACGAAATTGTTGTTTTTTTTTTTTAATTTAAAAAACTTGTTAAATATATTGATGTAAATTGAATTAAGGCGTATTATCGAAAATCCAGCTTATTATTAAGGGGATTAATTAATTTGGTAATTTTTTTATAAATTCAACCCCTAAAAAAAATTCTCTAGAATCAATTTAAAATTCTTAGTAATCATAGATAAGGCAAATAAGTAATAACCATTCTAGAAATAGTCGAACATGTAGTAAAGTATGTTCTTCATTATATACTAAAAATGCACTAAACTAATATTAAATACAAATAAACAATCAAATTAATATTAAGAAATTGAAGTGACAAAATTTCAAATTGAAAATAATGCCAAAAATTCCAAAAATTTCGATTGATATGACCGCTGTTGATATCAGCTCTAATTCTGTTTCCCATCTTCATCGAGTCCGAATTTTATTTAGAATAGATTCTTTTAAATACATAACAAAAATTTAATAAAAAAAAAATAAAAATACCTAAAAAAGAAGAAAATAAAATGGAATAATTTATCTTCGAGAGACTGAAGAGGAAACGCCGTAAAAGGTGGTATGAGATGGTACGGCGTTAGGTCAATCCAATCTTCGTCAAAATCGTTCATCTTCAGTTGTTCTATTGGACTCGTAAAATTGGCGGCCACATTGACAGAGAAGAATGTGTATACGTCGGGGTGAGTATGCACCGGCGCCAAAACACTTTCCATCACGACGATCATTTACATGCTTTTTATATTAAAAGCGACAAAGAGGAATTCTCTTCCTTCTTCCCTTCCGTTGTCCCCTAATGATATAATAATCTCCTTTTAGCTGGAGTCCAGAGACACATCGGAAAGGAATAATATATCAAAGAAAGGGAACAGCTACAATAACAGAAAAAATCGAACAGAACAGAGCACAACGAATGATCAAAGAATGAAGAAAATTATCTCCCAAGATGTTTATTTGTAGCATATCGGAGGAAATAAAGTATTTGCTTGCACACCGACGGCCTGCTCCGGACCATTTGCTGTCACTTTGAACCTGGCTGACCATCGCAGAGTGCCACAAGCACCTAAAATCGAAGCTATCAATTCAGAGTCTTCAAAGAAGGCTGCAAATCTGACGCACTATCATTGTCATCAGCGACGTCGTCATCGTCCCCATCATCACCAGCAGAACATCATCATCACAATAACCGTCATTTGTATACTAATACTCCCAACGGCAACAAGTTGATTCAATTTAGTTGTTCGGTCATATTTACCTATAAGCCCATATACCAGAACAGCCTCTGAACTCGTCCCAGGTCGCTATCTCCATTCTGAACCATCGAAGATTAACGTACCGGCTAGAAGTGCTCCAACAATACAGAATGTACTAATAAAAGCCTGTGAATTGGTGAATCTGATCCAGACTATAGCCGGCAATCATCAAAAACTTTGCATTGCGCCTGAGTGGTAGTCTCAGAAGAATACATTCAAGCCCGTCCGTCTACTTCTACTAAACTGCCCGTTTACGTCACCTAAGCCGTCCCCGTCTACATCCACTCAGCCTACGTTTTGTAAAGTTGGAATTGACTTACTAGAGTCCAAACTTACTGGACCCCATGCGCATATGAATCTACACACACACACACCGCTAGATCAACTCTCGGCAAATGGATTCAGTATTTATGGGCACAGTGAACGAAAACCATTAAGAGCCTCGCCGGACATCGACGGCTGAATAACCACAGAAAAAATTAATTTGTCATTCAAACCAATTTCAAGGATCAAAGGATCCGTGTCACCAAATGATGTGTAATACCACAACGGGTGAAGACAGGAGATCGTGTCTTAAGTGCGGCCATGAAGCTGAGGTGGCGTCATCGGTGAGGGTGTTCCTCGTGACGGCGACCGCGACGACATCATCGGCAACAGCATTTGTGGCTTTGGAATCGATACCACTCATCATGATACTGATTCAACAGCTTCGGGATTGCTCAGTATGACCGAGAAAGACATCTGCTATATTGGAAACGTTTGAGCGAGATGGACTGTTCGAGGTGGAATCTTGTCGTATGATGTCGGAAATGTGTCGGGTGAGTTTCGTCTCAGTCGGTTCGAATGGGTTGCTATGGAAAGGGATGGACGTAAAGCCGAAATGGCCATATCCCATTAGCGGGTAACATAATGCACTCTCGAGTGGATCAATTTGTTAGTTGCAGATGGGTGATCTTCTTGAGTGATCGGACCTGAACCACATAATCCGCACTGTTTTCGAGTTGTTTGAATTTTTTACATTTTTCCAAGCTGTGCCAGTTATTAGAGACGACGGTAAAGAGAGCTGGCAAGAGATTTTGGATTTTTTCTTGTTGTTTTTTTCTTCTTCTTCATCAAATTTCGGATTTTTCGAATTGTGATCATCCATTTTTGTGATCTTATTTTCAAAAAAAAAAGAAAGAAAGAAAAACCAATTTTTCTCTACTCCCATCAGCATCGATATTCATTTGTTTCTTAATTCATTTAAATTTGTTTATCGTTTGTTGAGGTTTTTTTTTTCTTCTGGCGAAGCGTTCTCCTTTAGTGTGGTCATCCGAAATGTGTAGAATCTCTTCTTGTTTTTGTCATCTTAACTATTTTTAGTGGTTGTTTCTACGATGTTCAGCAGATACTTTCGGGTTGTTTACCTTCAATTCTCTGATGTCCTGTGGTGGTAGCTTCGAAATTTGGCACGAGTACACCTTCTACAATGGCCAAAAACTGTCACATTCGATCACTGAGCTTCAATTCACACAGTACTAGACCATATGGGTATAATTATAGGATTTGGCTCTCTTTTTCGGTTTAATAAGAAAATGGAAATATTTTTGAAAAAAAAATTCTTATATTGCACGTTTGGATGAGTTTTGTTCGGTCAATGAACTTTTATTCAAAGATTCTTTTTATAAACTGTAGTTTTTTTTTCTAAATTTTTAATTATTCCAATCATAAGAACAATACAGGTAATTATTTCTAATTAATTAGGTAAGGCTTAAATTACTGAAAATAAAAAGGAAGTTCTTTTTGTTTTTTTTTTAATAATAGAAATCACCACAGACGTAATCTTAGCTCTTTTTTTTGGACTTGTTAAAAATTATATTCTCTGAAAAAAATTCAGTACTAAGAAACACTTTAAAGACTAATTAGTAATTAGTTATGATAATTTTGACTAATTAGTAATTAGTTATAAACTATCACTAATTATTTACCATAATTTTCCCGCTATTAAGAAATATTCCTTTTTTTTTAAAGAATAAATCATGTTTGCTTTCCTTTTTGAAAATTTCTATACTTTCTTATAGAATAGTACGAGTATAGTGAATTTTTTTGTTCTAAAATAAATTTTACCAATTAAAATTAACAAAAAACTTTTTAATAAAATATGATAAAACTTTCTAAATAATAAGTAGTAATTAATGAAGAGTCGTCACTAACAATAATGGAATTTAAATTTATAAGTGACAAATTTAACAAGAATCAGAATTAATATATTTTCCATAAAAAAAAAAAAAATATTTTTTTTTGATTTACATACAAATCAATAAAAGCCAATGACTCTAGAAATTGATCATTATTGTAACCTGTTCATTTGAAAACCAGACATTTTAATCAACTGAAATGATAATAAAATCAAAAAGAAAATTTTATATTCATCAAGAGGCAAGAGTCATCTGCCTACAATTTGTGCCTGATTACTGTCGCGCCATATATAGTGGAGTGGAAGTGTCGTCTGTCTTTCTGGCAAATGATGATGATCACTTCCACTCAACGACCGAAATTACGAGTTTAGAATCAATAACTTGACTGGAGCACATTTTCATAAGCCACCATGTCTCTGAGGTCGCTACCACCGGAATTGCTTCAATACAAATGAGAGCCAACCACAGATATTCTTGCCTCTTCGGCTTTGACAACAACAACACCAACAAAATTGTCAAAATATCAATAATCTAGAGTATAATAACAACCAATTTTAATAGGTATAACAACGATGCTATTATTAAAAGGGGGGTAACTAAAAAAGTCCCAACTCTTATAAACACACACAAATGATTATTGCGTTAACAGTGGTAGAAGTGCGGGTGTCTCTAGTCCATACGCACAAAGCCAGTGCACAAGTAAAAAACCACTTAACCAGGGAACTGTCGGCAGGTCTTTGTCAACCTTCCGAGACCGATATAATCACTCTCGAGATCGATATACGTACACTTCGTCTCAATGGTGATCTGTTGTGTGCTCTCTTTTAATACAAAAATATGCGCGTTTTGTTTTATTTATTTTTTTTTTTTTTTTGAAGAGAAAATTCTTTCTCCACTCTTGTTATTTATTCTTATTTGATTTAAATCTCAAAAATGTATTAAAAAAATGACAGAAAGTCAATCTAGAAACTGATAAAAATATTTAAAAAAAAAACACATCTTATAAAATGTCATAAAACTAAAAGGAAAATTACTACAAAAAATAATAAGAAAAAATAAAAACCGATCCTCGATAGCCGATCAACGCAAGTCAACGCATCGCCGTTCCTATTCCACGAGAGTGTCCCCTCGTTCTTGATGCTCTTCTCATCATTTTTGTCCTCGTTTTTCGTTTGAATTTTTTTTGCTTGTTTTTGATTTTGTCATCCATTTTTGTGCTCTTATTATTCAAATATAATTTTTTTTACTTGTTTTTCTTTTCGTTAAAAATATTCAAATTTTCTTATGTGACTGACTCATCGAAAAGTTCTCTTCACATTATGTAAATTCGTTTTTTTTTTGGTCTCTTATAATTTTTTTTGTTTTGTTTTTACCTGTTCTATGAGAAGAGAGTAAATTTTGGTTGTTGAGGTGGTTTTTCGCCTTTGTAAACAACAAGTAAACGATAGTTTTTCGTTTATCAAGAAATTATCTTTTAAATTCAGATAAAGTCTATTAACATGAATATCTAAATCGGTGCTACTCTAGATAGATACGCCTAATCAAAGTGTCACTGTTATTAGTAACTATTGTGTAAAAAAATTAAGAATATGAATTTGAACATTTTTCTAATTTTTTCCTATTTTTTTTTAATTTTTTTTTTTCGGTTCCCAGTCACAATTTATACGAAAATTAACTAATCGATATAAAATGCAGATTTTTATTTATTGTGTGTGTTTTTTGTTTTTTTTTTGCATTTTGTTATTGTTGAGAAGTTTTTCTTTTTAAAGAAGCTTTTTTTTTTGAAAGAGATATTAAATACAATAAACTCGTTATGATAGCTTTTATCATCAAAAATATAGTCATGGAATAGGAAAACTTTTTTTTTAAACTTAAAAGTATATATATTTTTAATAGATAATTTTTGAGTGGTTGAAATAAAAATATATTTAAGATAGTTTTAGCTCAGTAACTGATTATTCATTATTTTTATTCGGAAAGTACAACTCTATTATTTGACAATTTTTATATAAATATGTTATTTAAAATTAAGTTTGATTAATTTTAAAAGAATTGTCATTTTACATATTATACAATAGATTGTATAATTGCTTATAAAATGCACGGAAGATACGCCATTTAAATGCTAAAATGATGATTTGTTCAGTGATGAGGTTCATTTTTGTTGCCGTATATGAGGCTCTAAAAAACCCACAAGTGACTAAAGAGAAAATTACTGTCTGATATGCATTTTTTTATCTGAATATGTCAGTCTTTGAAAATGAAGAAGACATTAATTCTGCCCGCTACAACCGTATGATAACAGGCTTTTTCTGCAATAAGCTTCAAGATTTTTATTTAGAATAAAGCCTAAAATTAATTATGTTCAAGTTTTTATAAAATTTTGTGTTAGAGTTAAATCGATATTACAAAATCTTGAAATTACTGGTCCTATGAACTATTTTGGTAATAAAACAAAAATTTGTCAACTTATGTGACTTGTGGCGTCGTTTTATTGAAACTACAAATAATTCTAGAAATTAAGTCTAGGTTAAAAAAAAATTCGCTTATCATACGGCCATTGCGCTTATAATTGACGGTTGAAAGAAATGTGGAAGTAAAACATTCTCATACTATTATGGTCACGATGAAACATTCACTTTTCGTGGTTACAATGGTTTCTTCACAATCACGTACAGGTATTTAGAGCCCTATATTTAATTGTTTTGCTTACTGATATATCAACCGAGTGAGAAATAAGTCTCATTCTCATTACTGAAAAAAAAACTGCCCGAAACATAAATCCTGCAGAGTTACCACATTTGTAGAATGCTAATATAGTAATTTTCTGTAATTAAACGATCTATAATTAAAAAATTACAAACCTTAGGCTATACAAATATTTTTTTGAAATAATATATAACATATATATAACAGCAGTCAATTAAAAGGATTACACTTTCTAAGATATAAAATGGATAATCCAATATCAAATTCTTTGCAAAACGCTCATATTGCTCCGTAGACCGTAAAAAATTGTTTAAATTTTTTTTTAAAACATAAAAAATATAATAATAAAAAAATCTACTATATTTACAATAATATTATCATTTTTTTTTAAATTATAAAAGCTCTTTTAAGCAAAATGCATTACACATATGCTCAATGGCTAAGCAAAAATTAACGGTTTTTTAATCTTAATTCAAAATGCATAACAATTTTATAGAATAAATTTTTTTTTTATTGAATATTAAGCTACTAATTTTATTTGTGGTTATTTTTTTTTAAATTTTAAAATATGTTTAGTATGAATTTTTCTTTTACAATACAAAATGGATATTTCATTTAATAAAAAAAATTTGTAGTTGAAAGATAAAAACCCGATGAACCTTATTTGGGAACAGTTTTTTTTTATTTCAAATCAATCTACTTGCTATCCCAATTACCCTTTAATTTAAATAAATCTTTAAATTACAAAATATCCTATCAAGTATTTAGAATTAAAGAATATCCTTTTTTTATTTCCCTATAAGAAATTTTATAATATTTTGATAAGTTTTTATTAAAAAAGAGGGTTTTAAATGGTTTTACTGTTTAAAGTACTTATTTTTATTAAAATTTATTATTAGACTATTTAAAAAAAAAAGAACTATAAAATTCCAAACAAGGATAACTTTTTATATTATTACAATTATTTTGGCACCTTTAGATAGATAGTAATGGGCGTGGTATCTCTAAGAGCAATCTGGCAACATTGCAGGTTTTTGCTCTACACAGCTTGTATGTTAATGCCTCCTACATGTCCAGTATAATTTTTAACTCCATTAGGTAACTACGCCATTCTATAGAGCGTGGTAAGTATAGTTATGTTTTTAAAGACGTTTTGAAAAATTAAACCGGATATAATGTTCTGAGAGTTTCGTTAAGAAAAATAGCAAACCCCACTTTTCATCAAACTAAAAACAACTGCTCAGCTTTTTTAAATTTACAAATAATTATAATTATTAAAATTAATTTTCAATAATATCAATGTTTTTACAAAAATAAAAAATAAACGCAATTATTGCTGACTTTGCATATTGATGCCATATGGTTAAAACAAGGATAATTTGGAGCCAGGATGTGCCATCCAATTAAGGTACATCCTGATTTAGTAAATGTATGAGTTTGACTTTTGATAAGATACCACGATCCTATGGGGAACCTAATTTATCAAGAGCATACGTTTTTTTGGTGGCATGAAGCATTTTTGGAGGGTCGAAAAGCAGTAATAGACAAACCTTGCTCAGAGGGCTTTTGTAAGGTCAGACCTTCAATTAACAAGGTTTTTAAAAAGAAGTCTTTAAAAATCTCAAAAAAGGGTACTTTGTTTCAAATCGAACATTGCAAATACTTTGATGCTCTAGTACATCAGCTCCCCTTATGATACAGGTACCCAATCCTCTGTTATACGTGCTTTTGTTCCCAATGATTAAAATACCCTTGAAAGAATAATATTAAAAATAGTATAACCGATTAACTGAACATAACTCCAGTTGGATCCTCCCATTCGGCTCCACCCATTAGTATTTTTTACTCTATAAATACAAGAAACTATCCTGCCATACTCCGTACATATTTCGCCCAAATTAGAAGAAAAATGAGTGTTTTTATTACAAAGAATAGAAAATAAACCAAATATTACATGGTGAAATTTAGAAAAAAAACATTGCTTATTAAATTTTAATTTTAATTTTTATTTTTCTATTAATTATAGTTATTTTTAAGGTCCTAAGCTACATGACCATTTGAACAAAGAGTATTTAAGAGCACCCCGACTATATCGACTAGCTGAATTTGAACTCGAAAACATTGCCAAATTTTTTTATGATAAAAAATTATTTTTTGTAATTTTTTTAATTTCATTTGACATTATTTAATTTCACAATTTGAATTGTGTTGGTAGTTAAAAGTAGATGAAAAATATTATCTCAAACAAATTTATTAGCCATTTTCCTTATAGTTAATTTTGGGGCACTGGAGACTTAAAAAATATAAATTAAAAAAAGGACAGATCACGTGTAAAACGAGTAGCAATGAAATTGGTTATTCCAACAAAATAAAACAATATCACCACAATTTTAGATTGATTTAATATTAAAGAAGTTTTACCATATATTATCTGCCTTCCCATATATAATAAAATTAGCAAAATGTTCATAATCCTTCTTCCATCTTCTATGGCCAATGTCGACATATTTTTTTTAAGGTAAAATTACGCACATCTAAAAGAATTTAATGAAGACTATTACTCTTCACTCTCGACAAAAATCCACTCTAACCAATTTATTATGCAAAGTGGTTAACATTATAAAAAAATGTTTTAGCACTCCTAGTTGCCATCTAGGCTATTTCGATTCGAATCGAAGTGATTTCACTCAATTATCAGCTATTCTTCGACCACAATAACCACCAGCCAAAGTGGAAAAAAGTCTACAATATTTTTATGGTCTTAAAGCATTTTAAAAGGATACACACAAATGAGGTAACAAATTTTTATGCAATAAAATTGCCCATAAAAAATAAATTAGAACGAAACAAAATGTCCGCGCACTTCACTGCTCGTATAAAAACAAAAACTGCCATAAACAGATTTTCTTATTATTGTACCAATATATTGCAGAAGAAGAAGATTTTTTTTCTTTGTCTCTTATTACTTTATCATATTTTTAAGTAATTTTTATTTTTTTCTATTTTCTCTGTTGACTTTTAAAATAAATTTTTTATGTTTATTTTTATTGAATATCTGTTTCGGTTTGATTTTTCTGGTTATTTATTTTTTCTTTGTCTTCTAATCATCAATGTTAACTTATAAAAGAGCTCATAAATTATATAAAAAGTGAAACAAGCGATTATAGTTCAACAATTTGTCTGAAACGAAATTCTTTAACGATAAAACTTGTTAGCATAAAATAAAAGTGAACATTTTTGTTGTCTATTCGCTGGTCAATTAGATGGGAATGTGAACTACTGTATTGTCTCTCCAGATACCCTCATGCATAAATAAGAAAATACCAATCCAACTGATTAATATTATTTATTAATACTATGGAAAATATCTTTTCACAACATAAAAATATACTCGTCTATTTGAAATTAAAAGAATCCATATTTAAATAGTAAATGTATTTAGTGAAATAGTTTTTGATAAATTTTTATTGCTTGTCATTTAAAAAAAAAAATTAAAAACTTTTTCTAGTTTTTCCATTGATTTTAGTTTATGAATTTTCGATTAGTTTTAGTGGGAAATAGAACAACAAAACTTTAAATACTAAATTCCAAATTTTTTCTATTCGATTTTTTTTAGACGATTTTTAAATTAAAAAAAAACTGTATTAAAATTAATACAATTTTGAGAAGAATTTGTTTGGTTCCAGATGGCGCTATTATTGGTAGGATCAATATGCAGATGGCGTTACTGCTGATAGAGGAATTTTTGGAATACGAGGGTACTCCCAGAAGTAATCGACCTAAGATATAAATGGTGAGGGTTTTTGAAAAAAATGGCTATGGTCGAAAGTACCTACCTTATAAAGCTTAAGTTTAAAGTTTGATGACGCTTTATTGATTAGTATTTATTTGACAGCCATTAATAGTGAGCGCTTTTAGTGTATTTGTAAATATTGCAACAATTGGTCATCGTGACCTGCGCCTTCGCCCAAATAAGGTGACCATGCCAGAAATGGTGAAGAACATCCACACAAATGTGTATTAGATGACCGTCGACTGAAAGTACGGTAGCTAGCAGATATGTTAAGCATTTCAAAAATTGCTGTACTTTGCAAATTGACTGGAAATTCGAAGCTGTGCGCAATATGGGTACCGCGTTTGCTCACAATGGAACAAAAACAGTGTTGTGAGGATGTTTCAATAATGTGTTTGACGATGTTTCGCAGCAACAAAGCCGAGTTTTAGCATCGATTCATAACTATGGATAAATAATGGATCCATTTCTTTACATCTGAGGTGAAGCAACATTTAAAATAATGTTTTTTTTTTAAAAAAAAAAAAAGGCGAACACAGTTTCATCTGCTGGTACGGTTATGGCATCAGTTTTTTTAGATGAGCGTGGGATAATTTTCATTGATTAACTTTAAAAAGGAAACAGAATCAAAGGCGGGCATTATGCGAACTTATTCGCCAGAATAAATCCCCTCAGAGTATTCTATCTTTGTAAACTTGAAAAAATAGCTCAGTAGTAAAAGAATAACCCACAATGAGAGGACGAAGTCTGTGGTTAATAGCTATTTTGAGGAGCTCAATGGTTCTTACTTTAAATAGGGTATCAAAGCTGTTGGATATGGCTGCGAAAAGTTCATCGAGCTAAAAGGAGACTATGATGAGAAATAAAGATAATTTTTATCAACTTTTTTATATTTTGTTTGTTAGGTCGGGTACTTTTCGAACTGGCGCTTGTAAGAACGTATTAAGAGCAATACACAATTTTTGGTGTATTTAAAGTAAAAATTATTTAAATCAAAAAAAAATTAAGAAATTGATGCAAATTTTATACAGAAAATTAACCAGAAATGACAAAATTTTGAATTGAAAATGTTTTTGTTTGTGCTCTTGTCCTTTCGCAATAAAATTTCTTCCTTAGTTTGGAATAATTTTTAAATATCAAAGGATATAGGAAATTGAAATCATATTGCTTAAAACTAAAATTAATTAATTTTTTTTTTTATGCCGACATAAAAATATGATTTTTACTTAAAAAAATGTTTGAAAATATTATTAATTTTGAACATTCATAAAAAAAATTTGTTTGCTTAAAAGGGAAGCAAATCGTATTAAAAAATTTCTAAAATAATCTAAATAAATTAAAATTATTTAATGCCGAAAGGTTTTTTTAGCTACAAGAAATTACTCTACTTCCAATTCAATTTTTTTAATTTAGACTTTATTATATTGTTTTTAGTAAAAATATTCTAAAAGCAAAATTTATAGTATAAATTTTTAATCGTAAATTTATTCCTATATTCTGATACTATAGTTCTGAGCTTTTCATTTTCAATTTAATTTATTATATATTTTTAAGACATGTTTTTAGTTATTTATTTAAAAGTTTTTTTAAATTTAAATTATTTTTATAAATCAATATATTTTTATTTAGTCTACATTTATTTGAATACAAACAGAATTCCTTCTTCAATATCTTTTAAAAGTAAATTTTCATAAATTTTTCTAATAGGAAATAAATTTATTTAAATTTTTGAAAAAATTATAATAAATTTATGACCTAAAACTTGTATTGTAAATTTTAGATTACGCCGCACGTCTCATAGACGATTTTTTCCTGCTAATGTTCGGTGTTTGCCGGTATATTACACTGATCGTGTGAGTGCACGATATTTGCGCGTGGTCGAGCAATTTTTGCTTTTGACAACCACGGAGAAGGGAAAATTTGGCGAATCTTGACATGATTTCATTATACTTGCTCGTAGATATTTTACATATGACGTCGTATTTGCACGTTGTTTATTTTGACATTTGACAGTTTCCATATTTACTGAGCACCTGCACGTTTATTCGTTCGTATTTATTTTATTTCTGATAAATTTTATTTAATTTATTTCTTTAATATCTATTCTATAAAATATAAAGCTATTTTAATATATGCAAAGTTAGATTAACTGCTAAAAATTTAAAAAAAAATTATCCGCGAACATTTTTTTGCTGTTTTTTTAATTATTTAACATTTTAAAGAGGAACATTTCAAATATGAAATATTAATGTTGAAATTAATATCGAATTAAATGTTAACGTAAAATATAAAATGTTTACTAAAATAAATAAACAAATGTGAAAACGTTATTTATAATAAAAAAAAAAAATAAAATAAGAACAGCTGCAATCAACTAGAGAATTCACCAATAAAAAGATTGAAAATATAATTCAACATATTGAAATTCCTTTGTGCTCGCGTAAATTGCGCGTGCATTTCAATTAATGTTCGTTCAAGCGGTTACGCTATAACTAGACTCATCGTCAAATACAAAAACTTTGTTTTCGGCGAATCTGCACAATCCTATTCACGCGCAAAATGCATAGGTGCTCGCGCATGTATTACACTGTCAGACGAGCAAAGAAAGAGAAATTTCAACTTTAAATCGTTCATTATTTTGTAATCTAAGCTTAAGAAGAGCAGCGACCAACTAGAGATAAATATAACCGTCAAACAATATTTGAACATGTTCAAATTCGTTTTTGCTCGCTTAAATTGCTCGTGCATTGCGAATAATTATTCTTGTAGATTTTCTTTCAAACAATTATACTATTCTTAGTCTGTTTATGTAATATGCGAACTTTTATTTGCGACGAACTTGCACAATCCCATGCACGCGCAAAATGCTAAAGTACGAATGCATATATTACACTATCAGACGCGGAAAAAAGGGGAAATTTGACGTTCAGATCTTCTATTAGTGACTTTCAGATCGTCTAATCTAAGCTTAAGGCTATCTTATTGGGAAACATATACATTTTTTATTAAAAGTCATTTATACTGAAATTTTGAGCACAACAATAACGCAGGCCATCTGGAGACAACGAAAGAGCTTAAGACCGCTGCGTACTAGACACAGACGTTCCAGTGTCGTCAAATTGGGGCGTGGGGTTAAAATATATTTTTTTACTTATAGTAACTATCTAGATTTAATATAATCATTTAAAAAAAATAAACTTCTCCATAATTTTTTTATTTAAAGCAAAGAAAAAAACCACTTTTAGATGTTCGAAAATCAAACTTTTTTTCGCTACAAAAATGTACTTTTTAGACTTTTGAAAACCAGGCACAATTGATGAACTTGAAAGATTCAAAGTATTTATAACATTTTGCCTGCTTACCATTTATTTAATCTATATACTCACAATTATTAAGAAATTATTTTAAACGTGTTTATCTTGAAAATTCAGCATAAACAAAATACAATTCTCAACTGATTAAATTCAAATTACCCTATAAGCTTCTGTTTTCAATTCCTCAACGAACATGTATGCTTTTTGTAAAAAAAAAACTATTTTAGTTATGGTATTTTTTAGATTTTTGCTCAAATTTTTCCTGCAGTTTAAGTTTTTTTCTCCATAGTTAACTGATATTTTATTGAGGTCAAAAATGAGGTATTTACTGAACGTATCATAATCTTTTGAAATTGGTTTAGTTTGCAAAGCATCCCATTGTTTTTTATTCAAAAATTGGAAATAGTATTTCCAATTTTTAAAATATGTTACTAATTTCTCTTAAAAAAAGAATGCAAAACAACCCACCTTCTTTTAATAAATTTCAAATTTGCGAAATTATCCCTTAGCTTTTATTAAGTATAAAAAAAAATTTCAACTGGCAAAAAAATAATTTCTATTTTCCAAAAATCTATGACATTGTTTGTGCCTATACGAAAAATGGCACCTTTTTTAAAAAAAAAAATTGTGATAATTTTTATAAACTTAAAAGTATAATTTATAAATACTTTTTCATTAAATCTAAAGTATTTGTTAAAAAAAAAACCTCAAATTACTGCAAGTAGAAAAAAATCTTAAATACAAACTATTTAGTACAACAACCGTGTTATCCCAGAATCTTTATTATTCGAGAAAAAAAAATATATTTGCTTTAAGAAAATCTTCAATAGTCAACAATTTCACGTAGCTTTCTACTAAAAAAAAAAAAACAAAATAAAAACTATTGAAAGAAAAAACCAAAGTCTACTTGCACCTACGTTGGAAATTTTGTTGATTCGTTGAAGAAGAAAAAGAAAAACTCAATTTGTCAAATGAATAAAATAATTTGATAGATGCTTGCCCCGAAGACAGATCATTTTCAGTTTTCAACATTAACGATAGAGAAAAATTTGTTGATTTAATTGATAGCATCTTGTTTTAAAAGGAACAACAACGAAAAAAAAAAGAAAAATGCGGTGGCCAAAATCGTCTATTAATAACGCCCCCGCACATAGCCTAATGGCTTCAGTGGAACAATTCAGAAATGTTTCAAAACAAAAAGACTACCTACCAACCATTTTGAGTCCATCACTCCCGAACAGGTAGCCAAAACGGCCGCCACTTAACGTATCCATCAGGAGTGATATTTCCGAGCCACACGAGTAGATGAATACGATCACGATGATTGATGGGTTATACTCGACAGGAGCGGCAAAATTTACAATTGAATTTCTAGCTACCATCAATCGTCACCATCTGGATACTCGATTTGAGCATTTACCGCTAAATGACACCAAATTCATTCATTGACTCCACGTGTACAGGTAAATTTTTATTTTGTACACCGGCGCCCCCCCCCCCTCCTTTAAAAACGTGACCCCTTCAGAGAAACTAGTCGCCGGATCTATGCGGTGTTCGGTGTACCTCATCATAAACATTATTAAGATAGGCAAATGGATAGTAACACTCCCAAAAATATTTGTCCTTCGACCAGCGCCCACCATACCACATACACTCTAGTTACATCACAAAACAAATAAGCAAAATTTAAAAAAATTAAACTATACCTGAGGCTTCTCCCTTTTACCCCACTTTGTGATGGAGCTCTTCTAGCAACTCGAAAATAGGCTGCAGTAAATTCGCCTCAATGCAATTGTTCTGCGCCACCAGCAGTAGTACTTTTTGGGTGCTTTTCTTTCCAATAAAAAACTTTGGTTTAGCCATTAGTTGAATACCCCTTTCCTCACCACAAAAACTAAATCGTTCCTTCCGTATCTACTTAATACAGCCACCATCACCTAGCAGAGTGCAATCTACGTATCTGAGCTTTAGTTTTAGATTAATGACGTGCCTTTAAACGTGACAAGCTATCTAAAGAAATAGCCAAGTTGAAACCAGTGTACCCAATAATTCTGTCAGCCTGTCGATGATACACTACCACCACCTGTGTCCCCATTCCCCCTCCTCCATCCGTTTATATCTATTTTCTATGACTTTTTCTACATTTGCCTTTTGGGCTTATCCGCTATCCATTGTTGTCGTTTCGTCTATAAATCGTACCTATAACCCTTCTGCCATCATTCCTTCCCCATGACCGTCCCCCGATTCTCCAATGGTCCCTCTCCGTAAGAAACTGTTCATTTAATGTATCACGGCAATATTAACAATTTTCGATTATTTCCACGATCAATTCATAAAAATAAGTTAAAAGAATTCAATTCCTCAGAAGCAGTCCAAATCGCCTAATCAATTAATTATCTGCCCGCCCGATTCGATGGCTGCCCTAATAACGTTCCTGTGACAGCTTTCAGTCCAGCTGAGTTGGTCGCCTCTCGATCAGTTCCGCCGCCGTTGTTGGTCGTTGGTTGTTGATTCTTTAAAATATCTGACAGACGGTAATTGAATGAACGTGGAGAAAAAATTATTGTGACATTTATTAACGACGAAGCCATCGATCGTCGGAGGAGTCCATTAAGGTTGTAGCCATTAGCATTTTGCAATTAACAACGAGCCGCCGCCAATCCAGGAAATTTTCCTGACCAGTTCCAGAATCTAAATTCACAGCAATGACTCGAAAGTATCGCTCCGATCTTGTTACCAAACATCTTTGGTTAGAGGATATCCACTATTTTGGAGTATTCATTCCTTGGCATACAACATTTTAATCATCGGAAGGTTTTTTTTTTTTTGTTACTTAATTTTTTTTTTTTTTAAACTAAAACCCATTTTGAGATGACAAATAATTTGTGAATAAAAACATAAAAATTAACTTTACCAAGTAGAGCCACTTTTATCATTTTACGGACCAGGTGCAAAAGTTATCTAATTTTTATAACAAAACCGCTGTTAAATTTTTCGTTTCGGTTTTTTTATTTTTTAATAAGTTAAAATTTTAAATATTCCCAAAAAAAAATAAGTAAAAATAATAGTAATAATTATTTTTTAGCTGTAAATTTCTTTGTTATTTTGAAAAATTAATATTGAATGTTCAATTTTTTCATCCCGTTTGTATTCTTCTTAAGAAATGCTTACCAATTTTATTAAAATTTTCTAAAATATAAATTATTGATTAAAAAATATTATGAAAATATTTAAGAAAAAGAAATTTTCAAAATAATTTTCTTATTTTAAAGAAATTTTCAAAATATTTGTAAGAGGTTTTTTTCTTAAGTAATTTTTAGTACTTCCAAATTAATTCAGCAGAATTTTTTTGAGCAGATTTTTAACTAAACTCTTAAGAAAAATTATAATTATAACAACAAAGTATCTGATTGAAGATTTTTGTAAATTGTATTATTGAACTATAATTTTTCTTAAAATATTCGTAACTATTTTATAATATAGCAATTTACCAAACTATTTATTTCTTAACTACTTCATTTTTAGTTATAGAAATTTGAAGGATTTTATGAAATAGCTTCTGAAGAGTGTTAGTCTTATACAAATTCTATTTTATGTCAATTTTAGTGAGCTATAATTCTGGTAATTCTTTATTTAATAGTCAAAAAAAAGTAGACGTAGCAATATTATTTGAAAGTATTAAAAATTAATTCACCAATAACCGTGATGGTCAAAAATATTACGTGACAAATTGGAGTGGAAAAGCATGTCTTCGGATTATACTAATTTTGAGGGACATTGTACAGTGTTCGATAGACTAAAGCGTGGTCATCATAGAACCCAGAATATTACTGCAGTGTACGAGTATATAATATAAGAACTGAATCTTTCTCAAACCATTCTGTGGTCAGGTAATAAAGAAACTTTAGCACATAGAACACATGCGCCGCCGGCAATGTGACGCTAACGCTTTAGAGCTCCAAAGACAAAATCATGATTTTTTTAGGAAATTAATAATGAATTACAAAGCTCAGTTTGACTTAAATGGCTTCGGTTATAAACAATATAGTCGCTTCTGAGCAATTCACCATCAGCCTTTATACTCCTGCTTGTAGAGGATAATTTTAAAGGTGCTGGAGTGGATGTGTTTTGGTCCGTATTTCTAAAGGTGACTGGTGAGATATATAGAAATATGCTACAGACGGTTTTCATGTTTAAATTGGACCAGTTCGACGTGGGGACAGGATAATGCCACGTCACACTACGGACCGATATTTCCTGACCAAATTATTTCAAAAAGTTGTAAAGAAGGTTTCGTCCTGCATGAATACTTAAAAGGAACGGTTTATGCTTAAAGAAAGTTGTAATGTAGATTTCATCCTGTGGGGATACTTAAAGCGAAAGATTACTGTGGGGATACACAATGAAATCAATGTTATTAACACGGAAGCATGTTGATAAATGTCATCAAAACCCATTTGCTACAAGGTCAGAAGACGGCCACGTAGCCAATATAATTCTCAAGTCAACCTACACAATTGATTTTGGTTAATCAAATTTCAGTTTTTTATTATTTCAATATACATTAATGTTCAAAAGAAGTTCTAAACTTTTCTTAAGAACACCCTGTGTTATACCGTCGGAGCTCATATTTTGCTCAATTTTAATCAACTACAATTAATAATATAAACTTTTCAATATGTTTAAATATATCTACGATAAAAAATTACTTTAAAATCAGTTAAAATACGAGGTCTGTTTAAAAAGTATCGCGAATTTTATGTTTTTTCAAAAAATATTCCTTATTGTCCGTTCTACCCTGCGGCAAGAACTCATGATGCATTACGCCCCTGCAATCGAAGAAAACTGTAAGCAAAACCTTCACATTCGACCGAACTTGGCGCGCTTTTTTCGGTCTTGGCTCGTGCGGCAGCTTGCATTGGGATGATTGAGCTTTGTTTTCCACATCATAACCATAAACCCATGATTCGTCACCAGTTATGACCCTTTGGAGCAAATTTAGGTCATCGTGGACAGAGTCCAACAGATCCTTAGCAATGTTAAAGTGATGCTGTTTTTGGTCGAAGTTGAGGCAAAAATTGAAGACGCGCCAAAACACGTGCAAGCAAAGCAGCTGTCAAAAATTAACTGAACATTCAAAACGGCCGAACTTGTTGGCATAAGTGAGTGATATGAGTAACAACATAACGCAACAAAAAATCGAAAATCGAATATACGTAACCCGCAGAAATTCAAAATTCGCGATACTATTTGAACAGACCTCCTATTCCTTAAACTCACTTAATTATAAATTACTCCGCCAATTGAAGTTCTAAAGATTCGTTGTGGCAATTTAAAAAATTTGTACCATTTTTTTATAAAAATAAAAACTTTTTTTTAAAGGGGTTTTGTTATTTATGATCATTTTTAACTGCTGACCAATGGTGATGGGTGATGTTTTTCCCTTTTAATAAGATAAAAATTATTCTATTCTATCGCACATAAGCACAAATTGTGTACTATTTCCACCCGCATTCAAACAAAAAAAATATATAATAAAATAGTTTCTCAAGATAATATAGTTTTCATTATTTAAAAATAACCTACAGCATTTGTTTCATAAATAAGGATTTTTAGACAGTAGCTATTCAACCCTCGCCATTGCCATTCTCGTCGGTCCAATCAAACGAATCGAAAACAACATCGAATGGGAAATCGAAATTATCCAAAATGAATTGAAGAAAATAATTTGAAAATTGTCTAGAAACTAATAAATTTCCTCTTTCGATTAATTAGTTTATTACGATGAGATTAGGGGCGATTCGGGTTTTTTTATTTTTTGTTGTTGTAATTTTTAAGGGGAATCGAAAGACATTTATAGGCGTTTAAAAATAGTATAAACCACCATCGATGGAATCCGTAAGGGATATCATCGGATATGTTTCTAAACTAAACCCTACATCGGATTTAATGTGTCCTATCAACGCAACTCCACGCAACGCAACTAACCAACGCTCAACGCAAATTTGCCAATGTTTAAAAAATGAATTTACACGAAGAAACGAGCACATAGCAAGGATCAACAAAAACATTACACACACGATACGGAGTTGGCATTAATTGATTTCGAAATTCCGAATTTTCGATTGCGTGTCCTACGGCAATTAGGAACCACAATTAATTTGCGTTTCTCGTCCCCTGTTAGACATAAATTATATACGTGTATGCGTCGAAATCACAATGGCCGCTTACTACACTACTTCTGCTACTGCTGCTGCTTGACGTCTGTACTCCTTGTGAGAGGATCGTAAAGTCCGCGTATTTTCATAGCATAAATGTTGGTAGGAAGGAATTCACACATAAAAGCTAAAGGGAGAATTACCATCAAATTTTCTCTAACAGGGGTTGGATTTTATTTTCTGATGCCATGCAAAAAAAATTCTACCCATTCAACACTAACGGTTGACATGGAAACAAAACAAAAATGGCTGCCATCGACAAATCAGCCATGTTTATTTTTTTTGTCTTTAAATTTTTGACACATCAGCCAATATGTAAGTTTTCAAAGCTTGTATTTTTTTAAAATTTTTCATAATTAAAATGAATTTTTCTGCTTTGAAATATGTTGTACTTTTTGTGCAGCTTTAAAATTAGAAAAAAACTTAAGAAATTGGAAAGTAAATTTAAAGCAAATTGAATTTTTAATACAAAAATGTAAGGGATTTATTTAAAAAATTACTGAGAACTTTTTTGAAAATCTATTGTTTTTAGAATTATCAAAGAATTTTATTAGTTTTATTGTTTTCGGTAATATCTTAAAGCTGCCTACAAAGATGGAATGACCTTCTTAAGTGCTTATAACCCCATTTTTTCTATAAAAAAAAACGATGCTGAATCGCATTTAAAAATTCAGGAAAATAAGTAAAAAATTTTATTATTAAGGAGTTATTCTTCTACTCATTATCCCTTCCCCCTTCATTTTTTAATCAAGTATTTGTAAAATCCTAGATGTAACTTTCCTTGGTCCTGGCAATAGTCAAATAATTTTTAAAAAAATATTAATTCTTTGCATTGATTCATGCTTTGATAGAGAATCAATGCAAAGAATTAATATTTTTTTTATCCTTTAAAAAACAGTTCACAAACTAGTCTGTCTTTGAGTAATGACGACTACAATATATTCTCAATAATGTGATTTGGTTTGGTCCGAAAAAAATTAGAAATTATAAACTTCAATGAACAGGACACTTAATTCATATGGATGAGGAGTATTCTTTTCAGATAGTCTATGATAGGCAATGGCTTTCTTAAAAAAATAATCCTCAATTATGATGATAGAAAACCAAGTATTACGTGCCTTAAGTGAAGCAATAATAAAATTTAATATCTCAAAGATATCCTTAGACTTTCAAAAATTCGATGATTTTTGAAAAATAACTCCATCTTTATAAATTATATTTTTTTTCTTTTTATAAGAAATGGTCTTAAAGTCTTAAATTTACAGAAATATCTTTTATCTAAAATATAATCAAATTCTGTTAATTTTTTCAAGCTTAATTTATATAGTGGATGAGAAATATCCTTTTCAGAAAGTTTATACTTAAAATATTATCGAGAGGGGAATATATTTTTAGTGGAAGAATAATCTTATTCAGTACGCAAAATTTATCTTTGAACTTTTCCGAATTTATTAATATCGGAGAACAACAGGAACATTTGGAATTGTTTTCCTAACCAAGGACATTCGTTTAAGAGCCATCAAGTCTAATGGTAAAAGGTTCAAATACTTTATAAATTCAACTCACTACTTTTTTATATATTTTTTCTTTTAATAAAAAATGTTTTTGTTTTTCAAAAATTTAAAATTTATAAAAAGGATTTTCTTTCAAGAATATTTATTAAACTCAGACTACTTGCCAAAAATTAAAAATTCCTATTCTAAAATTGAAAGATTTTTTAAAAAGTTTAATTTTTTTATAACTAAATTTAATTATGTATAAAAATTTATTTATTTGTTATAATAATAAAAATTTCTACAATATATGATATTATTAGTTTGCTGACAAATAAATAAGAGATCCATTTTTCAAGTTTAAAAAATATAGCTCTCTCAACACGTACACGTTTTATGTATACATTATTTGGAATAATAATTACTTAGACTATTGTATGCCATTTTATATTAAATATTTATCAACTAACTAAATTATAAGTTTTTAATTGTAAGAACTTTTTTAAATATAACTCTACTGTAGCTACGTTTTCATGTATCTCGAATAAAATGCTCTTTAACGGTGGGGCTGATTTCTCCTTGGGGTTGATCATAAAGTAAAACTGCTATAAATTGGGCTTTGTAAATTTACAAATAACTATTGTATTCGTACAAATTAACTGTCTAATATGCATTTTAGTCTGAAATTGTTATTTTCGTCCTGATTTCTTCGAAGGAGAAACTGTTAAAGTCAATTCTGAGCACTACGTCCGTATGTTAACCCATTTTTTTAAGGTCTAAACCAAGAAATTTTAATCTGAATCATATATAATTGTAGCAAGATGGTTCCATAACATTTTGACTTTAGTGTGCAAAATCTCACACCTACCCCCTACCCCTCCACCCACTCCTATGTCATGTAAGTTTGAAACTTTGTAAAATATTCAAACTTTAGAGTACAATATCAGTCAAGTAATTTACCAATTATAGCTCGAAATGTTCGTAAAAGAGTGATTAAAAATTACCTCAAAAGACCAACAAAAACAAAATTTAAAAAAAATTTAAAAATTTTAATATTTTTAAACTAAACTTTCCAAATTACAATTTTAATAACTCTTTATTATAAATACTACAATAATAAATGGAAAAATAGCACATATGTTAGCATATTAAAAACGCTTATTAATTAAATTCTATAAATAACTACCTTCCATTAATAATAATTTTATAGAAAAAGATACAAAATTTTATAGTACAAATTAAAATTTAAACAAACCAACCCAATTTGAATAGAATTTCTTATCCATACATCCATCTATTCATTGACAGTGTGTTAACTTAAAAAGATCGATAATCGATAAAAATTATACTAGTACACTATGAATTATACTAATTGCCATATAAATGCATTTGGTAATTTGCCATAAAAACACGCAAACTAACTATTTTCGAACGTACGTAAAGTGTTTCCTTTTAAATCTGAATGTGAGAAAAAATTACTTGTGCTTAGAGAAAATGTCATGATTTTTCTAGTCATGCAAGCTGTTTACTATGTTCTACCAAAGACACGAATTCGAAAGCATAATATTTCTATATCGTCCGTTTACCACCCGCAAAACTTCACAATTAAAAGCATAAAACTAATATAATTTTCTCGTACAGTCAAAGTCAATAAAAGTTGCATATTTTACATCTTTTCATAGCAAAAACCATTAATGAACAATTTTATGGTTGACAAAGTATCCTTTTGTCAATGTTTCGGACATATTACATAACAGTCCGAAAGGAAAATTTATCATAAAATTGGAGTGTGCTATTTTTAACCTCAGATAAATCGACAGGGGGGAGGAAGAAATATTTCTCTTTGCACCAAAGACAAACATTCCTGCATTTACGATAAAAACAAACATTTATGGTCCTTCTTTTTAAATTAAGTAGTCCTTGATTTATGACACTTTCGAATTGGCTTACAGCCGTGAATCCGCATTAAATACTAAAAATATCTTAAAAGCATCCAAAACAGCAACAACAACAAAAAAAACCGTACAGGGTTACGCAACCATAATTACAAGCACACCTTCCTCCCGTTTTACCTGAACTGCATTAGAGTCTATTGACTACCACATGCTGTCAACCGAGTGCTAATTACCTGTTCAGACACTCTTCTCTATTTTCAAGTGTTTTTTATAACACACCGAAGGCTGACAATAAGGATAGAAGATTCTTTTTGTTTTCTATATGCCGAACTTTTTTCATTTAGTATCCTTACTAGACGACGACAACGATGACGATGACGACACAATTCTAGGCACCATCGATGCACTAACGCAGACGCAATGAATCACGTTTTTTTTCCTCCTCATACCTAAATTTGAACTAAACTGAATTTTTTCTTTTCTGGTTTTTTTTTTTGAATAGTAAAAAAGAGTACATTTTTATGTAAAAATAAAAATGACATTTAGAATTAAGGATGAAAAAAAAAACACTAAACAGTCTCAAGGTAAGATAAAAGAATTCGGATTCTCATTCTTGGCGTCGAATTTCCGGTCACTTTGACAATGTCTGGACTGCTCTGTTACGCATCCAAAAAATATTGCCATATTGCACCAAAAGAAAATATGATTTCATTGATTTTTTTAGAAAATATCCCTAAAAAAAAAAACCCCAAAACAGGGTGTAATTAACCGTCGATTTTTCTGTGCATTTTGTTTTTTTGTTCCCATCAAACCCCGACTAATATTCAACTTTATTACTTTGACAATGAAATTATGTCAAATATTTTTATTTTTATAAATAATCACACACTCTTTGTATATAAAAATCCACTTAATGATATGTTATCAGGTTTTTTTTATTCCTTTTTTTTGTACATCCGCTGATAATTTGCTATTCGGCTACTAATGGTCATCGCTGATAGTATATCAAAATTTTGTAAGATTATGATTATGGGTGTCCACAGTGACAATATAAGAATTATTATTATAAATACAATCAAAAATAATTCTAAATTTGTAAAAGGAATGCTTCAAGAAAAAGAGGTTCTTGACAAAAACAACAACAAAAAAGTCCAATAGTGATAAGACTTACAGTATGCGGCAAAAAATAATTACCGCATAATGAGTGTGTCTTTTGGCCGATAAAGTTTTAATCATATTTTTCTCCTTGTATTTATTCAAATAAAAATATAATAAAAATTTATATTCCTTCATTTAATTATAATACAAAAATGTACAGAATTTCTTTTCCTCTGTATTACCAAGTTCTACTTTTTTTTAAAAAAATTTGTAATCGAAAATTAAAAATTTTCTTTTAGAAATTTGGAAATTTTCCTTTCAAAAAAGGGAAATTTTACCCATTTTCATATATCTTCACTTAATATTCATTAAATTATAATTAAAAATTGAATGAAGCCTAATGAATTCGCTATTTTAACTTATGACAAGTAACGCGGCAACAGGGAGCATTTCCTATAAAGAGTACACATTTTTTCGGTGGTGTATAGAATTTTTGGAGGGCTTAGAGCAGTGAAAGAAAAAACCCTGTTCATGGAGGGTTTTCAGTTCCGGAAACTCATAAAAATATGGAACGACTGATGAGAGCTCTTGTTAGATCAAACCGTCGATTAATATTGAATTTGGTGACTTAAAATCCTTATTAAAAAAGCTTTGATTCTCTATAACTTGAGCCATCTTTATCAATGATTTACTGTCAGAAAAAACCGATTTCTGTTATTCCCCAACCCCCTACTTATCTTATTTCAGTCCACGTACCTTTTGTCTTGTTTTCCAAAATAAAAAATGGCAAATAGTATTTTTGGAAGGCTGTGAAGCAGTGGAATACGAACCTCAATTAAGGAGCCCTTAAATATCGAAATCACTTCTTCTTTTGACCGTAGGTGATATGTTGACAAAAATTTTTCGCCTCCTGCACAAACTGTTAGCCAATTTTTTTATCAAAATCGTCCTTGAAAATTACAGAAAAGGGGTTCTTTACATCAGATCGAACCTTGGAAACATTTCAATATCCCATCATGACAACACTCTCTATTACTTGGCTATCCCCACCGATAATTTTATTTCGTTAAAAGGATTTTTTTCCCAACCACCCTCTTATCTATTCAACTGATCTTAGTCCGTGTTCCTGTTATTTCTTCTCCACTGTCGATCATCTCCAAAGGAGTGTAACCGAGGAGATGAAGGCAATTCCAGTTGAATACTTCCAGCACTGCTAATAAAAGTAAAACCAACGCCTTCGCCGATTGATAACTTCCCAAGGGAACTTTTTTGAAATGGGAAACATTAATGTATAAAAATTAAATTAAATTGTTACAAAAAGAAGTCTCAATACTTTTCTATCAACGAAAGTATCTTTGTTAGCGTCTTATTCAATTTTTGTTTGAACGAAAATATTTATTTGCAAACACATCCCTTTCGCGTTAGCGTTTTGGGAATTATGGTAAACATATTCCCAGAAATATGGAATCTATTTTGAGAATTATATATTATAAGGCAATAGTTAAATTGGATTTTCATTATAAATTAACTATTTTATAAACCTAACAAAACCATTAAAGTAAGAAATTTAGAAAAAAAACTCATATTTGCACACCCACTAGCAAATATTAGTAAATATTTCCTTATAATGAATGTCCTTACATCTTTAGGTACTGATTAGAGATAATTTTTTTTTTACTTTCAACATTTTGATAACAGTTTATCTAGAGTTAAATTTTTATATAAAAATTTTATCAATGCAAATGTTCGAAAAAATGAAAGGATTTTTCTTCACGCATTCCATTAGTTAAAAACTTCGTAAAAGTGTTGCCACTTTTAAAAAAAAAAATTTTATGAATTATTTTAAGAACGATCAATAATGTTTGTTATTGAAAAAAAGAGTACAATTTATAATTATTTTTCATAGCCCGTTTGGGGCTCAGATTGTTATATTTGAAAAATCTGAGTCCCAAACGGGCTATATAAAAGCGGTTCAGTTCGAGATTTACAATTTTTGCATCTAATTTAATTTTTTCCCCAGGCACTTTGAGTTTATCTTATTTTTTTATAACTATTAAAGGATATTGGCTATTCTAAATAAGTCCTGAACATCAAATAAATGCTGTCATTCATATTCCGTAGCATTCAAAAGTTTGTTCAAAATTAAAATATCGCACAAAATCCTGTTAGAAATATGGAATTTGTGCCCACAAGTAAATAAAACCTTCTTGTATCCTAAATATAATATAAATGAAGGTTTTTAGTGTCCTAGTTATAACAACAGAACCTTTTGAATAAGGGTAAGTATTAATAACTCAATATTTATTACATAGACGCTATTCCTACCTCTTGCCAAAGGTTATCCATTCCGTGGTTCGGAAAGTACGGCACTGTCCTTTGCCAGCTGTCAAGCACACTCGTATGTGTCATCGAAGGTACTATTTGTTTAGTCTAAAATTTATTATTTTATATTTTAGCTAAATTATATGGCCAAAAATACGACAATTGATTGCTAAATGCTATGGATGCTAATTTTTAAAAAAAAGTCATCAGCGATGAGAAATAAATGATTTGCTCGGCGCAAAATTGCTCTGAAATAGCCACTGCATTTGCTTGAGGAAAGGTAACACCATTAAGAATAATTAATTAACTATCTTAAGCAATTGTAGAACGTTATCGGAAAGTTTGAGCATCGACTTTTTTTGGCCTGAACTAGAAGATTTTTCTGAGGCATATCTAGAGCTGAATATGGTTTCAACAGGACAAGTAATTTTGATTATTAAATTTTCTATTGGACTTTTCCTTGTACGTTTAATTAGATAGTCCTCCAGATTTAACCAGATAGTCCTCAAATTTAAGAGCATTTAAAAACCAAATCCATCGAGTAATTGATAAATTATTGCGCAAACTGTAAAGATAAAGGTCATCAAGAAATTACCTCAAAAGGATCAAAATCTACAAAAAGTCTTGGGAACAGTTATTTAAATAATTTTATATTATATTCATATATAATATAATTAATAAAATTGTTTATCAAAATTCAAGTTTTAAGTGTATTTTATTTTATTTTACTGAAAACCTTTAAGAGCCCTAATAAAAAAAAACCCAATCTTACCGCTTGCATGAAAAAAAGATTTAAATTATAATTTTTCTAATATAAATAAAGAAAAATATTTTTTTTTAAATCCATAAGTATTAATTTTTATAATAAATATCCAAAAACCTATAAGCAAACATACATTTTGCAAGAGACAAAAATATAACAACATTTCTTCATCATATAGTCTGTTAATAATTTTTTTTAATTAAAATTAATTTTTAATAATTTTTCGTATTTTTGTTTTTTTTTTTTGCTCAACTATGTATAATTACAAAGTCTACACAACTTTGTATAATTACAAAGTCTACACAAGAGAAGGCAGCATTCTGCTTTAATTTAACGACATTGGTCTTGAGTTCGAATCCAGCTAATGATATACTCGATGGACCCTTTACCTTTTCCCAAATCACCTGAGTAATTTTGCTTATAGAAAACTATATTTCAGCATAAATGGTTACAAGATAGAATCATAAAAAGAAAAATAACCCCATTTTTACTGGAGAAGTAAAAATATTAAATCAAAAAATCCCCCAACACATGCTATCAAAAATGTTCAACAAAATTCCTTCACCGTCGGCATTTTAAGATTTCGTTCAATTTTTTTTAACTAAAAAACCGGCAAAATAATCAACGTTCCCCCCTCTCCTCAACAAACGCACACGGCTTAATTTACATAATCTCAAAAGATGGACTGACTCCATAGCGAATTTGGTCAGACTCCATGCAAATTAGTTCGAAATAATCAAGAACGGAATTGGTTTGATTTCAATGCGAATACTCTCATCTCCTCTTCTGTCTCTTTCCACATCTTTATTGCCAGTTATTATCATAATTAACAAAAAGAGTAAAAACTATTCATATATCTCTATCTCTTTCCTATCAATTTGCTTTTATATTGGCTCGAAAATAATTTATTAACTAATAGTAAGTAAGCTTTTCGATAAAAACGCTGGGAAATAATTCCTAAGATATGCGTAAAATCGTATAGTGTATGTTATAAACGTTTTTTTAAATGAATTTTGATTTTTATTTTTTTTTTTTTTGCAAAATTCATATAGAAAAATTAATCTAAAAGCTAAATTATCATTTAGATTATAAAATCATTCACAGATAAAATTAATTCGGATACATTGAAAATAAAAAATCTATTTTTTGCTCTCATGGCTGAATGTTTCTTTGCTCATTTATCTGGTGTGTTGGTATTGGTAATATTCCCAAAAAAAAACAAGAAAAAAAATTTCCCTTAATAAATTTTAATTTTTTTTTGTTATTAAGAATGTAAAAAATTAAAACGTCTTTTATTCAGTTGGCTATTTGTTTTTTTTTTTTTTTTTTGTAATTATTCTTTAAGAAAACGTTAATAACGAAAAGAGCGTTTGCTTTTGAAAAAGCTCGAATCTTGAAAGCTTCAAATTGGAGAAAAGTTGTCATATTTTAGTTATGAGCATTGTTTTAATTTAAATATAAATATAATTCCAAATAGTAAAAAAAAAACATTTTATTAAAAACAAAAAGTGTTGATGTTTTATTACAGTACAAAAAAAAAAACCAATTGTAAAACTTCAACAAAATTAAAAGTTTGCAGATTTTATATTTCAAAAAATTCTCGATTGTACAAATTATTACAGATTAACAAAGACATCGGAAACTGCACTTTTTTTTTGCATTTAATTTAAAAAAATTTATAATAGCATATACGAGTAGTGTAGGAAGTGAACTTATGGTATGTGTTAGCTTGTAAGATCCCTCTGACACGTGGTGGTTGGCGGCCATTTTGTAGTGCTGCAATCAAACGATCACCCCTATCAGCTTAGAACAAAGCTTTTGGATAGGATTTTTATTTAAAGCTACTGGCTTTAATCATATGCATTCAGTAGTGATTAGTTATATGCTTATAAGTGAACTCTATCTTAAGAATAAATAGGATTAGAACACAATTAAAATATAGTTGAAAGATCAAGAAAATGTCTGCAATGATTTTAGAATAATAGAAAATAATTGATTCTATTATTCTTATTTTTTCTTGTTAAAAAAGAACAAGTCCCATTTTTCTTTTTATTAAATAAACACCAATTTTAAAGAGCGTTGGATAAAAAATAAATAGAAAATTTTAATGGAACCTCAAAATCTAAGTCCAAAATGGTTTAAGAAATTTTTTTTTAATTCATATCATTTCGGAAATGTAAATTCTTAGCGCTACGCTAACTTAGGCTAAATGGCAGCCCCGAGGCTGTTTCGGCAGCTGGATTTGAACTAAAATAATTTTATTCTATTAATTTCTAATAGTTTAATTTTTATCAGCCTTTTACAAACAAAGAAAAATATGTTAACCAAATTGTTTTGTTTAAAATCAAATTGCTTCCATTTTTGCTTTTTCTAAAATAAACCAAATTTTTTAAAACATTTTCCGGACAAATATTTAAGCAATTTTTAAAATATGAACAATATTGAATAAAGTATTTAGAAATTCAATTTTATTTTTATTTTTGCTAATTGCACAGCAATGCTTTCTCTAGCATATTCGACTGTCCAAGGATTTGAGGTACTTACTATTTGCAGGGGTCTGATTGGATATATTTTTTATTTTTACCATATAATTAAAGTATTTAAATAATAAATGAAAAGTAATTTATAAAAAAAAATAGTATTTTAGTACTTTGAATAAATTCTCTTATATTCACCCATTTCTGTAGTAGAAAATTAACTATAGTATTATTCTGAGCTACCACCTATTTTTAAAAAGGAACTTTGTTAATCCATGCAATAAAAAAAATTTAACTTTATTTATAAGTATACATACTTATCTAAGATGAATTATTAATATTTAAAAAATTAATTCCAGTATTGAAGAAGATCAAAATGATTTGGAAACCCTTCTGGCAATTTTATTATACAGTTCTATCCATTTGATAGTTTGAAAAGTATTATCCTTTTAATTAATAATAAATAAATAGTGATATATTATATTAATAATATTTATATAAATATAAATTCGCCATTTTATAATAAATATTGTGTAATTATTAAAAAATTCGATTAAATTCTGAAATCTTTCCGCTAATGTGGTAATTCTGCCGTAGCTACGTCGCAGGCATATTGTTTTCAATGAAGAGGCTCTGTATATGAGGCTCTAAAACTCCACAATTATTTTTTTTTTTTTGCAAATTACTATATATGGGACTTTAATAATATACAAATAATTGGTCAAAGTCAGTTTAACAGCAGAAAGAGACTTTCTGGTATGCATTTTGTTCTGAAGACGTCAGTGGCATATAGATCTTTAGAATTCTGAGCATTATTGCCGTAAGATAATCAATTTTTTTGGTTCAAATATAAAGTTTTTAATTTAAACTATATGTACACTACAAGCTATACAACCTGAGAAATTTTGGCTTTATTGGGTGAAAAATTCTCAGGACGCGTAAACTCAAGTTTTAGTGAAATTCAAAAAATCGTGCGATTTGACGCCGTTGGACATTTTTTATAAGATTACATAAAATATTGTATTTATGTAATTCTCAAAATTAAGATTATTTAAAAACTAATATCCGTCAACTAATAACCGAATTACAGCCCGAAATGTGCGAAAAATTCATAAAAAATTACTTCAAAAGGATAAGGTTTTATTAAACTTTACTTGCAGAGGCATCAATTGAATAACTCTTTATGTACTTTATAGTTTTCGTATCTGCATTAAATAAAATATTCTCTAATATTCACTTAAGATATATTTTCCTTATTCAGTAAATTTTAATTATTCTTAGAATATTAAATATGTTATTAAATTTCACTTTGAATCCATAAAAATTGACATTTTTATAGATTATTTTTAAAACAAAATCCCACTCATAAAAAATATATATCTATTAAAAAAAATCATTACTAATAATTATAAAATAGTTTTTAAAAAAATATATAAATTATAAAAAATATTTTAAAAAATAAAATAAAAATACCTCTTTTAGTAAAAATAACGCTTCTAAATTGTTCGATTCGCTCAAGTCGAAGCACATGTATATCGGATATTATTCCACAATATTGATACTGTTTATCATAAATTTTTTATGAATATCAAAATTATTTTCAGTATAAAATAATAGTCTTATTTTAAATACGCAAAATATCTTATCACAGAAAGATAAAAACTAAATTTTTCTTACTGAAATTTCCTCCCTTTTTACTGATAAGTAATTTTTCTCTTTTTCATATATTCACTTTAGGTTCTTTTAAATATTTTTCTCTTTAGGTTTTTGAGGAGTTTTTTTTAAATAATTATATAGAAATATTCATTGATTAAATAGAAACAAAAACTTTTTTAACACAGTACATAATTTTTTATTAATAAATTTGCTTTTTGCACGTAAAGTTTTTGTTTTTTATTTCCAAATTTTTTTGTTTTTTATGCTCTCTTCTTGAACAATTCACAAACAATTTTTTTTTATTTGTAATTTTCATTAATTAAAATTTTAAAATGTTCTTAAACTATTATTTTTTTATTTTAAAAATAATTGAATTAAAATCTGTCATTTTTTTTCAAAAATATTAAATTTGTTAAAATTAAATGCACGAATTTTTCTCTACGAACAGTTTTTTTTATCATTTAAAATAATTATCTTCACTTTAGTATTATTCTATTTTGTATATTTTTTTTATCTTTGAAAACTTTCTATATAAAAATCCTCATCCTACTGGAATTTTCAGTTGGAACGGATCCTCAGTGACAGATTCCAAAATCTCTTATATATTTAGTGACCAAAATTATTTATTTATAATAAAAACTTATTTTTAATTTAATCCTTTTTAAAAATTATTCAATTACAATTTTTTTTTCTTTTTGAATATTAATTGATATAACGCAGCACCGATATAACACTTTTATCGTTTAGTTAATAATAATTAATTTTTTTTTTTTTGTTTTTTATTTATTAGACACTTATTAAACACGTGTATTTAACAGAAATAGTGATAATATATCATAGTATTTTATTAAGAAAAAATGTACCATTTCTACACGTGTTTATTATTTAATTAAATAACTATTTTCACCATATTAAAAAAATAACGATTTTTTTTTTTTTTAAATAAATATTAAAAATGGAAAAAATTATGAAAAAATTTGAAAAACAATTTTTGTTCAAAATTCCTTTTATTTATAAAATTTTCACCATAAATTTAACAGTAAATAATTATTTTTAAAAAAATGGAATTTCTATTTTATTAACACTTCACAATGGCCGCAACGTTAGTTTTAGTAAAATTTCAATAAAATCCTTAAAAGAAAAATTTCGATAAAAATTCTTGTCAATATCGAGAAACCACAAATCAATTCCGATAAAAGAACAGTCGCGATTTTTGCATTTGTGGCTCGTGCCCTGCTCTACAGACCAGCATCAGATTCCGACTGGACAGTTCGGTAAGTTTGTTTACACAAGCCCCAGTAGTGTAGTCGCGCGCGGTTTGCTTCCGTATTGCTGCTGGCTGTCACCGACTATCATCGTGTTTGTGGTTGTCGCTGCCTTTTGCGCCTTCTTTCGATCGAAAAATGTCTTTTCCTTCAAGCAAATAAAAAGACAGACACCTACACGCATGCATACAAACAAATTGACACATACACACAGAAAGAAAATTCCCTTTTTTTTTCTCATCTGACTTAAGTATTAGGTATTCAATAAAGAAGGAAGCTTAGCAAAAGGGGAGGAGATATACATAGACATTATCCAGTCGGGACGAAAAAAAAAAAACCAAACCACAGTTGTTCATACAAAGGGTTTGTGCTTACCATACACATATATGCAATGGCAATATGGACTTGCGTAAGTGTGTTGGTTCCCAAAACCAGAATCTCAATTTCTACCTGTTTCCGTACCTGGAACTGTTCTCACTACTGCAGGAGAGAACCTGTACTTTTAAGAAGAACCAGAAAAAAGCTAGACGATAGAAGAAAAGAAACTAAAAGAAAAAACAAATAAACAACACGAAAAGAATAAGAAATTAAAGAAAAACAAAAACAATTCCGAAACTATTTACACAGGCCTTCGTCGATTGTAATCGATATGCTGAAGAGGTGTGAGATAGTGCGACTCCGCCTTTTCCAGTTTCTTTTTTGCGTTCTTCTTGGTCGAGCAATTCTGACCATAATAAAATTCCAATTAGAATATCGGAACAGATTACTATACCCTACTCGTAAGAGGCAAAAACCACACAACAGAAAGGAATAGTAAATAATGCTCCGATTAAACGTTGTGTATTGGAAAGGAACAGGTGTATGTTTGGTGGTACTTGCCTTACGAAACTGAATCGAATAAAAACGACCGTCGTTCTCGCGCAATAGAACGAACGAAAGCGAAACAGAATAGAAAATCATGTAGAGAGTTTTTTTTTTTGGTATAACACCATAACTTCGCTTCTCTTTCTTTCGCAGCGGGGCGCTCCAATAACTGATACCACACACCAAAGCGATAGTGGATCATTTGCATTTGGCAGCGACGACTTTGTTTCTGTGCCGTTTTGGCCAGAAACTTCATAAAATGTTTCCCTTTTTTCCTTCTGCAACAATTTTTTGTTTGTTTATTTTTCTATTTTAAATTTATTTATTTTTGAAATTTTCTTTCATTTTCTTTTTAATTATAGGTTTTTATTGACGCATTATTTTTTTTTTAAATAGTTTAATTATTTTTATGTGTATGCGTTCTCAGCTATAAGTTCTAAGTGATAATTTGTGTAGAATTTGTGTCTTTCTTATTTAATAGAATTTGTTTTTTTTTTTTTTTTATTTAATAGAAAAATATTTTATTCTTGACTTTGTTCTAGATTTAATGAGATACTAAAGCGTCTGTGTCTAGTAAATAGTCTTTTTGGGTTCGAATTCAGTTAGTCTTGGAGAATTTACTAGTCAGAAAAATATTATTAGAAAAAAATATACCACCACCATTACCAATTTATAATAATCAAAATAAATTTTTATCAAATGATTCAAGTTTTTTCTCTTCCAAAAATTGCTTTCTCCCTTTCTCTCGCTCTCTCTCTCTCTCTCTCTCTCTCTGTCCGTCGTTCCGTAGAAGAGACTTTTCAATATTCTAATCAGTTCCGCCATTTTTTAAATGTTTTTATCGTTATTTTTTCGATTGCCCACATTGTTTTTCTATCATTTTTATTCTACATTCACTTAAACCGTACAAATGTTCGGCTATAAAAATTTGTCATCTTAAATAATTACATTAAATAAACAATTTTACTACAAAGTAATTGAATTAGGTAGGGGTATCCATAATTATTACTATTGCCACCACTGTAATCGTATTCAAAGACGATAGTCGTTGAAAAATTTTCTGATCATATAAGAATCTTTTACCTTTGAAAATTTTTATATATAAATTTTTTTTTTTCAATATATATATTTTTTTTAATCAGAAACTTGCAGACGGCCCAACCAGACTGGTTTCGTTTCTGGTCAGCAATTTATTTATGACCACGAGACAATATTTATTGGGCTTTACGAATTTAATGGAGTGCACAGAGTATATATATTTCCAACTTGAATATTTTCCATTTTATATTAGGTTTTTTTTTTTTTTTTGATATTGTTGGCTTGTTTTTCTGTAAATTTATTTTCTCTCTCATTTCTGCAGTTGATGGTGGGATCTTTGTTGTTGTTGTTATTATTATTAATAAATTTGTTGCTGTTGAATGCATTTAAGTTTGCATATTTTAGAGTTCATTAATTTTTGTGCACTTAATAAAGAGACACTAAAAATGGGTAAAAAAAAAGAAAGAAAGAAAACATTAAATCGATAAAATTATGGCAATGTGATTTGCGTTACGATTCTGAATCGATGTATTCGTATAAATTCTCGAATTCCCAATAGACTTTTATCAATAAGAAAAATTCTAAGTAACTCTTGAGTATCCTCTGCTTTTTTTAAATAATACTCGTATATGAGAAAAGTACAAATAATTATGGCTTTTGGAATTACCTTGTTCTACCATTGTTCGTGATTATTTTCTTCAGCTTTCAAAGGTGTGAATTTAGGTGCTTTTAAGGACGATATTGAATATGATCAAAAAGCTTAAGATATTTTACAATTTCAATTTAATTATTATAGTAGATTTTTTTTAGCAACTTTTAACGTTATTCAAATAAAATGAAAAGTTTTTCATAAATAAATAATTCTTGTTGTGGTATTTTTTAGGCATTTTGTCTGATCTCTAAATTTGAAATTCTTTCTGTTAACAATTTAACACTTTTAATTTTCATTAAAACTTGCACAAATTTTCCAATAAAAATTTTAAGGGCAAAAGTAAAACGAAATTCATATGAGAATAAAATTTCAAATTTGCAGAATTTTTTTAAGAGGAAAATTTAAACCTCTTCTAGAATAGTGCAAAGGTCTTAGAGTTCCGTCAATTGGACTTTATTGAATTAAATAAAAAAACCAATTTTTTTCTAAATAAATAAACTGATTGCGAATGAAGAAAATTATTCAAGTGAATCCTGAAAAATGGCAAGTTTCTTATTAGTAATTTGAGTGGTTGATTTTTTTCCAAAGCTGGATAATTAATCACTGATAAAGAAGTACTCGGTAAAAAAAATTACAGCAATTACCCTGAAATTATTTTGAAAAAATTAAGGGATATGTATTTTGTAGTTTTAAAAGTACAATCCTTTGGGCATATCTGATACATCATATATAATTGAGACGTTATTTAATATGTTCATTCTTATGAATTTTATTAGTTGCAACATAAAAAATAATTTCAGTAATTATTTTCTTCCATTTAATTATTGCTGAGGCATTATTGGAGAAAATGATAGAAAGCCATGGTCACATTGACAAATTATAGAAAGCCGTGGTCGTCATGCAAATATGTTTGCGAAAAATCAGGCATACTTTTTCGAATAAATTCCATCAAAACTAAATCCAAGAAATACTCTCAAAAAAGGTGTTGTATTTGTTTTAAGCACCTAATCAGAAAGGACACTAACTGCCAGTGTATTTACCCACAAGTTTTGAAAAGTGCGACACGCATTAAAATTATTAATAATTTCCTTTTTGTTATAATTTAAATCAATTTATTTTAATTTTTCTTTATAATAACAAAATAATCATTACTAAACAATACGTTAAAATGATAAAAACTTTCTCCGAATATTAAAATAAAAAGAGTTAAATGTGCCATTTGTGTGGCTTTGAAAAACCACAAGTGACTGCTGAGCGGTCTTTGTACCTGGACAAAGTCTGAAGTTGTCATTGACCCGTAATTTATTTGAAAATGTTGAAGGAGAGACCATTACTGTCAATTCTGACTGCTATAGCCGCTTAATAACCTCCTTTTTCTGGGCTTAACTTGACTATTTTAATCCTAACTTTATGTGATTTCAATAACAAGCCGCATAACATGAAAAATTCGGTTTTACTGTGCAAAAAATTTCCAGGACTGGTAATTTACAAAAATTTTTGATGCGAATCGGCATTAATTTGGGCTATTTTGCATGAGGCTATTTACACGTAGATAAATCTCAAATTTAAAAGCTTTTAAAAAGCAGCATATGTCAAGAACTTGGACAAATTACTACCGGAAATGTGCGAAAAATTCATTAAAAATTCCCTCAACAGAGTACATATTCTGCACTTATAAGTCTCATGGTAGATATTATTTAAATAATATTATTTTTCATATAAAATAAAAAGGTTTAAACAATAAAAAAAAATGTTTCATCAAAATCTCAATTTAAATTGTCATTTATTCAAATTTATTTTCCGCAGCACAAATTGGATTACTCTTTCTAAAGGTAAGATTTTTGAAAAAAAACGTAGATACCCTATTTCGTATTTAGCAAATTTTTTCTTCACTATTTTTTTTTGTTAGCAATTTAAAACAAAACTATTAAATTCCATTCTCCTAAATATCTAAAAAATATATTTTATTGGATGCTAAAAAGGATTGGATTTGTTCTGAGGTACAATATTTTATTCATTTTAGTTTTATATGCATTTTTATACAATAGTATATTTTCTGGATTTTATGTTTGGAAAAATAAATTTAAGAAAAAAAATATATAAATACAATTTAAGTTTAAAAACTGTACAAACAATTTCAATTCTACTCAAAAAACAAGAAAAAAATATTAATATAACGAAAAACAGTTTTTATATGCCAAAAATGGGCAAAAAGGTGACTTCGAAAAACAATTTAATCCTAACGTCCTTGGAATATTTTTAGACAAAATTCTTTCTTCACGAACAGTCAGTACAAACATTCTAAGCAGGCTCCCCCATTTAATCTTATCGTATCCAATTTAATAAATTGTTTCTTCTGGCATTTGTTAAATGGACAAAGAAAAATTCATTTTGCAAATCCAAATAAAATTCCACTAATCCCCACCCAAAACATACCAAAATTAGAAGCTTTTAGTATTTAAAAAAAAAAACAACAACAAAAACAACAACAAATTCAAAAAAAAAAAAAAATAGGTCTACACAAATTGCTTCAACCAAAAAAACTACAATAACTAAATTTAACTTAAAAAATTCACTGTAATAAATAGTAAAAATTCAAAGGCTGAACATTTTTCGAGGGAAGCTTTTAAACTTGACGTTCTCCTCAACGAACATTAAATTTTTAAAATTCCAAATTCACAAACGATCCACCCACGCAAATTCTTATTCTACGAGCACATTTTCATCAACGTGGATTGGCTGCTGTGTACTTTGAAGGAAACGGTTTTTTTTGTTGTTATTGAAAATATCCTCCGTTCTTTCCTATTTTCCCCCAATCGACGGCAATCAGATTATCGAAAATTTCTTCGAATTTCACTGATTTTTCCTGGAATTTGTAGTTCGGCTGAGTCATCGGTATCTTCTTCTTCCTGGTTTACCTGAAATTTTGTGCCTACCGTGACCTGATGCGTATTATCTCTGTTTGGTTCGGTTTCCTCTCCCCGCTTAGTGTTGCTTTCTATTTGGTGCATTTGAATGGTCTGCTTTCTCAGTCCGAGTAATCAATACTCCCGACCGATGAGCTATCAGCAAGCAATTCGATTCGTTCCGATCATCGACAAGCGCACATTCCTGGCATGGCTGACCATACAGCAGACGCCGGCTCCACGATCACTTCTCTGCCCCACGCCACACTTCCAACATCGATTATGACCGCCGTTAAACCAGTCTGACGCCGCGTGCCATGTATCGCGCTAATGCATCCGACCACAAATATTCCCGAAGGTGAGATAACGAATTTTCGGTGCTCCTTTTGTCAATTTTTTCCATTGTGATAGCGATGCCTGCCTACACCACCTCCTTGGTTGGCCAGCGGTCCGGTCCGGTACGGTCATATCTATCTCTCGTCTCACTATTAGATACGAGTCCCTCCCTCCGTTCGCTCTCGTCGCACATTCCTGCCCTTCTAGTCATGCTCGTATTTTTATACACTTACGAGTACTCGTGCTCCTATCAATTCTGACTGGCTCCTCTCGGTGAATTATGCGTTTCAATTAGTTCCAAACCACGATTACTAGTCATTTTTTATTTGTATTTTTTCCTGTGTTTTCATTTAAGTTCTCTTAAAAAGAAAAAAATAAATCTTCTCAACAGTTCGTGGTCAACCTTATTTTGATGAGATTATGTCCAGCGAACTAACTATTCTAAAAGATAAAAAATTTAATTAACCAAAAATTAGAAGCTGCCTACTTATTTAGAGGAAATTCAGTCTTATTTACCTGTTCTCAAAGACTAAATTCGTAACAAATTAATCGTTTTTTTTCGTATTTCGTTTTTTTTAATTTTTAATATCAATCTTTCGGCGGTGTAAAGTATAAAAATAAATTCGTGGCTTTAGGAACTTTCATCAAAGTTTAAGGGGAAAATTTATTATATTTTAAGTTCCTCAGAAAAATGTTTTTAAAGATTTTAAGGTGAAATTTGTTTTTAAAAAAATATCTTAACTGTTCAGTTTTGCTAAAGAGTTTCTGAATTAAATAAAAAGATTTGGTAATTTTTTTTTTTTGATCAAGACCATAGTGGACCAGACGCAGATGTTCCAACTTTATTTATTATTTTATTTTATTTAAGATCTACAATTATTTTTGCGATTACTTGAAAATTTATAAAAGGAGAAAGTTGCTATCGGCACTAATCGGCATTGTGAGTATTTGAAAAAATTTCTAGACCCCTTTTTATGGGGACGGATTGTCGATGAAAGTGGAAAGGAAATAAAGATTGAAATAGAATGAAAAATATAATTAACGAGTTGGTTAGGTTATAGCGTAATAAAAATAACTAAAACCGATTTTATCATTAAACGCAATATATTTGAATGGCATTACAAAAATTGATGGAACTCTGAATTCCAAATGGTTTTTTTTACAGTTTATTCCTGTAAGTCCTTGTCGATTATAGAGCTACTATAAAGCACTTCCAATTCGAATATTTTTTGCTGCTATGGTTTTATTTACGTGGAACATTTTTAATACTGACGAACATTTTTTAATACTGACGACTTTGCATTCTCTTCATGTGAAATCAATTAATCTTCATGTGATTTTAAAGGCTTCTAATAAATCCTCTAGTATTTATTGTATATTTGATAGCTTGACTTACGGAAGAGTCAAACCGGTGTTTCCAAGTAAATGAAGCTAAAGAAGAATCTCTTCGATATACGCTGGTGTTCCGCAGGATAGCCTCCTTGGGCCTATCCTTTACAATATTTATGCATCTGATATTCGATCTGTTCTAGCAGCTTCCTTGCTACATGACTAGATGATAGAGGTTGCGCTTTGCATCTAGTAAAAATTCTCAAACTAATTTCCGAAATTCTCTAAACCTAAATTTCAAGCGTCCAGAATAGGTTGAGTAAATTTTAACAAACGGAAATGTGTCCAAGTAAATTTTACTCTCTGCTATGAGACTTCATAGACCCTATCTATCTTGATGGTGGTGAAATATCAAAAGGCAATTAAGTCTGGTACGCAGGACTGAACTGAAAAATATTCAATGGAAACGCTTAGGCCGTTTTCCCATTTACCTTCTTAAATCCCGTACCAAATTATTGTATAAAAAGCTTTATTGCTTTTAATATTTTATTTAAAATTATTTAAAACGCATAACATCAGTTCTACTTTTCAAAAGAAAAATATCTTATCACGAAGGAGATCCCTGCACTATTACTCTAAATTTCCAAGGTTCCTTCTCTCATACTGACTGAGATTATGGTTAGGAGCAAATTTGAGAGTTTTTACATTCCTGGTCAGATACAAAAAGGCAAAATCTTAATCCGTTTTTCTGCAGTAAAATTTTTCTAGAACAGTTGGACAGCCCAATAATGAATAACTATTTTCACGGATCCATGAACGTTAATTTGATATATTTCCTTTTAGAGCAGCTTCATATCAAGATGAGTTGTGGGACAAAACTGGTACCATGAGGGTCAGCAGCCCCATGGTGGTTTGTCCGCCGTACCTGTCCAAGGTGAGGAGCCTTTGGTTGAAACACGGTGGCTGTGGTTGCCACCTATATCGCAGTCTTAGAACTGAAAATAGATATTCCTATAATGAATGGAGCTTGTAAGAGGCAGGACTAGGTAGTTGCTCAAATAGGTGTTTAGAGATGGGAGAGAGGTCTGCTCGTTGAGACCGCTTATCGAAGAAATTGATGGAAGCTGTAATATTTGCCTGCTTCATGCATGCGGCACGGAAGATGGTTAAGAATAAGAAGAAGAAAAAGAAGATGAAGAAGAAGAAGAAGATGAAGAAGATGAAGAAGGTGAAGAAAGTGAAGAATTAAAAAAAAGATGAACAAGATGAAGAATTAGAAGAAGATGAAAAAAAGAAGATGAAGAAGATGAAGAAGACGAAAAGAAGAAGAAGATAAAGAAGATTAAGAAGATAAAGAAAATGAAGAAGATGAAGGAGATGGAGAAGTTAAAGGAGATGAAGGACTTCAAGAAGAAGAAGAATAAGAAGAATTTGAAAAAGGTGAAGAAGGTAAAGAATTAAAAGAAGATTGAGAAGATGAAGAAGATGAAGAATCAAAAAAGATAAAGAAGATGAAGAATTGAAAGAAGATGAAAAAGAAGAAGAAGATGAAGAAGTAAAAGGGGATAAAGAACATAAAGAAAAAGGAGATAAAGAATATGAAGGAGATATTGAAGATGAAGGAGATGAAGAAGATGAAGGAGATAAAGGGGATGAAGAAGCTGAACGAGATGAAAAAGACGAGGAAAATGAAGAAGTAAAATAAGTAGAAGGTGTAGCTGAAGTATAAGAGAAGAAAAGAAGAAAAAATCGAACCGGAGAGAATGTGTCACGCATAAAGTGGCCGAAGAAAAAAGAATACCTTGAATTTGAGCGAGCTGGTTTGTCAATTGAGATGCATGCGATTGTCTGGATCTAATCAGTTGAGCTCGTGAAATCCATTACGATGGATAGGTCTGTTTTGTGCCTTAATAGGGCGCATCTTAATCCCTAGAGTTGTTGGCGCCCTCACGACCTGTATGCCATGTTAAATAACGTTTTACTAATGGACAATTTGAAAAAGGTTTCCTTTTTTCAAATTGTGCAATTTAAACTCGGAAACTTTACCAAAATGTTGGCCTGGAAAGCTGTTAAGAATTCGGAAAGAACATTCTGCTTTCACATAAATTTCCTATTCGTAAGCCACCGTCGCCCACTCTGACCATTCTGTGTCGTTCAATTCACTAACGCTCATCTTCTAACGAGAATTTTACGATACCCAAAAATTTTTCCGTTAATATGATTCTCTCTTCTGTGGAGCTTTTAGGTCCCCCAACTTTAGTTCCAAGTCTTATTTTTAATATCTTAAAACAACTAGCCAAAGATAAATTTCTTCTGAGCCTTACTGTCATCGAAAGGCATCATGTTCGTGGCGCTACATTATTTCTTATGTCCTACGAACATTTCACTTTTGATTATTTTGATTATTTAAAATAAATTTATTAAAAAAGTAATACATTGAACCAAAATGCGGAAAAAAGAAAAAAATTCTCCAATAAAATCAAATAAATTTTTCCCCAAAAGTTATGATAATTCAAAATTTTCAACACTATCACGGATTAGTTGCGCATAAATACATGCTTTTCGTATTTATTCAAGTATGAAAATTATTTCTGGTAGAAGCGGGAATAAATACATAAATTTGCCTAGTCTCTAAAGTAGAAATCCGTAGAAATTAAGGTGCAACCCGGTCACATCGTGACTAGAAAATAAATGGCTCCAAAGTCTGTGCAAATAACGATAGTTACTCGCATTAATATTTTTCCGTAAAAATTTATAAACTAATAAACAAGTCACAACAGCATTTTAAGATTAGGTGATGTCTACGGTAAGGATCCAGCCATGCTGTCCAGAGCTTGAAAAGCATTACCTTCAGTATCAGAAACACTATCGAGGCTGCATCGAGACTCTGAGCCAGGCCATTCGAGTCATCGCACAACAAACCGATACGCCGATATCCGTGCGATAGTCGTGAGACATTTTGACAGAGGATGGGCTACGAAGGCACCGAGACTAGCCCGACATTTGTGGGCGGCGCCCTAAATGCAGAGCAAACAGCACAGCACCACGCACGTTGCACCACCACGAATGACGGTCCAAGGCAACTGCATTTTGAAGAGAACCCAATCGATCGCATCCCAAAGTGCGTGAGCATCGATCGCTTCAATGGGCATTGGCCAAGGAGAAAGGGCGTCATTTTTCCCAATTCTTCTTTTCCACTCATTCCAATTCAAATTCTGCGCTTTCATTCTAAAGTCACGGCATGCTTTAATTAGAAAATTATATCCAGAACGACCGCCGACGGGTGACCAGCAACGATTCTTTGTCGAAAGAAATTTATGCTCCCAGAATACACACCGATAGGTTCACAAATGTGTATGGACTGGAGAGAGTTTCCTCTCGCTGTCGACTTCCAATTTCATTTAACTGCAAACTATCCCCTTTTTTTCTCTCTTTCCTTATTTTCTATTTACACCGCCCGTAACAATTCCATTAAAGATTTTTTGTTAACATTTTCACTTGCTTTCGTCAGTCTTTCCTTATTTTTTAAAACAAACTTGCAGACTAAAGGGAAATACGCATAATTGTTTAGCTACTTTTGGAAGAATGAAAGAAAAAAAAATTGGGCCAGAAAATTACAACGAATAACTTTTTCACAAAATGACCAAAGCAACGTTTTCCATTTTATTTAATTAGAAGATTGCCTCATTTATCGTTTTTATTTTTATTTCATTTATTTTCATACTATTACGGTGTACACCCACCCACACTCGACACACAGTGTATAGAAAAGAACAAAATTTATAGAACAATTATTTATGTTTCATGGCTGCTTTTAACGTTTTTGTTTTTTATTCACTTTTGTTTTTTGATAATTACTACAAAAATTACCTCAAATACCGTGGAATTAAAAGTATTTTTTTTCCTTTCATTGGGGAAGTGAAATGCACGAAAAAAATATGAATACTAAAAAGGTAAAGAATAAATGATTTAGTAAATGGAAGAAAAATTCGGTTTCACTTCAAATGTAATCACCAAAAAAAAATACACTATCTTCTTCTTAATTGAGTTGTTTGAATAGCAAAATTCAGACCATAGTAAAGATATTATGTAAAAATGGCGTTAAGGTATTTTCTGGGGTAATGGTCTCTTAATTTTTCTTCATTTCTTTTTAATATTGAAAAATTTGTTCATTTTTTCTTTCTTGAACAAATACTTGAGAAAAATTCTTCTCCTTAAAACCTTTTCAATTTTTGCATATTTTTCGAATTTACTTTCAATATTTTCGTCTACTACTAAAAGTAAAATAGAATTCCTATTTTTCGGGCGGTAATTATTAATAAAAGGCGGCATTTTTCAATGTAATTTTTGGCTGTAACTTTATTTCTACAATATTAACTTTTACTATCAATAAATAACTTCTTTTGGTAATGAAATTTCAGTTAAAATGGTTATTATCAACGGCATTTATAAAAACAATACTTTTACATAAATTATTTCGATGCAAATTATTAAAAATAATATCCTAATAAATAATTACTTGATCACCAAATTTATTATGAAATATTCCAGGAAATAGTTCAGATATTTGCGGACAATTTAAACAATGAGGTTTGAAAATATTGCGGAGATCTGAGAGCAATATGGCAACATTACAGATTTCCCTTTTACAAATCTTGTACAAGATGAGCCATTAGTCAACACTATAATTTTGACAGATTTTGTCTGACAGCTGTCATACAGCATATTTATAAACCTTCAGTCTGTACCCTACATTCTGAGTGGTGCAAACGTATTTCACGTTTAACGGAACCGTAAACAAACAAAATTGCCGGTTCTACGGGCCTGAGAACCCTTAAATTAGTGAAGAGCTACCTCTTCACGATCAAAAAGTTACGGTGTGGTACGATATGTTTGCTGATATGGTCATCAGGAGGGTCTTTTTTGAAAGATAAACATGGTCAAACAACAGTAGTCAATCAGGAGCGTTATCGGGATATAATAACCAATTTTTTTATACCAACTATTCGTTAAAATGGTATGAATGACTTCTGCTTTCAACAAGATGGCGCTCCACCCCACACAGCTCGAAGCACAATCGATTTTTTAAGCTACTCTTCCCTGATCGTATGATACATAAAAATTGTTATTTTGACTGGCGTCGTAGTTCGCCTGATTTGAAGACGCCAGACTTTTTCCTGAGGGGCTTTCTAAAGTCAGAGGTTTGCGTTCACCAGTAAAATGGCGAATGAATAACTTTTGGTTTCAACAAAACGGCGCTCCACCCCACACAGCTCGAAGCACAATCGATTGTTTGAAGCCATTCTTCCCTAATCGTATGATATAAATAAATAGTTATTTTGACTGGCGTCGCCGTACGTTTGATTTGAAGATGCCAGACTTTTTCCTGAGCGGCTTCCTAAAGTCAAAGGTTTGCGTCCACTAGAAAAATACCGAAAAACTGCCACATTCGAGCTGAGGGCAACTACTTGCGCTCTATCATATATAAAAAATGATCATAACAAATCTCCTTAAACCAAATTATATGATTTTTTACTTCAACACCAAAAAATATATTTTTTCTTATGATTCTTTTTTCATAAATAAATAAGTCCATCTAATATGGCTCCCCTCGTACATTTGTCCCTTCTAGACATGCAGCAAAAATTTCAATATGGACTCTATAGGGCGTAATAAGTGATGTTATGTTTTTATAGTGCGTTATGAAAAACGGAACACCGAAATTTGGAGATCTGAAATCAAATTTTAGGTTAATATTGGCGAATCTGTGGGTTTGACTAATGAAACGAGTCTATGGGGAATATTCCTTATCAAGAGAATAAGTTTTTCGATGGTATAGAGAATTTTCGGAGGGCTGAAAAGCAGTGGAAGATGAACCTAAATCAAGGACGGCTTCTACATTTAAATCACTTTTTTTATAGTAGGGCAATACTTCACAAAGATTTTGTGCCTCCAGCACAAATTGTAAACCAAGTTTTTTATCAAAATAGTCCTTGAAAGGTACAGAAAAAATATTCTTCACGTCAAATCAGACATTGGAGACACTTGGACACCCCATCATGATAATGGCCCCTATTACACGACCATACTGATCGGTGGGTTTTTCGGATTACTGTGGCTACCAAATCCTCCTCTTTAAGTGATCTTAGTCCACTTGATGCCTTCCAGTTACCATTTTGAAGAGCAGAAACAACACGTACATCGATATAGGATTAAATTAATATCAGGTTTTATAGAGTTTTAAATTTATTTTAATAGAAAACTCGGAAAATATCCTTAATTTGACGATCTCATTATGAATGAAAAGATGATTGTAATTTTCACTATTGTGAAAAATTATTGGAACAATCGGAAAAGTCCAAAATAATAGATTCTTCGAATATAAACACTCAGCTACCAATATTTTTAATTTTAAAAAAATTGTTATTTAAAAAAAAACTAATAAAATAAACGTAAAAAAAACAAATTTTCAACATAAAGTTTTCGTATAGGATTAACTGGAAATTGTTCAATAGCCATAATACCCTTTGAAAGGAATGTCATTAATTTACTACCAGTTAAATCCTGTATCCCACAATATCCTCAAAAGCCATTAGCTGGCCTCCCAATTGGAAAATGATGGTGATTACCATGATCTAAAGCATTAACCACTAACAGTTTGTTCATAAATAAAATCAGTAAATTAACTTTACATACTCTTTAACTACAAGGATATCCTTTAGCATTAATTGTATTTCATTCCCTTTTATATAATCCAGTACTTTTTGGGTAAACCGATACGGTATTTTGCAATAAAATAAATCTTTTTTTATTAAAGTCAAAATATAACATTTATTATGCTATAAATAAATCTGAAAAAAAGGAAAAAACTTTCAAGTTGTAATATTATTAATTACAGATAGATTCAACTTAAAAATTCGGTTGGAAATATTTTTAGGAAATAAACATTTAAATTATTTAAATGGTATTAAAAACTACTTCTTTTTCTTAAGTGAATTTCAAAATTACATTTGCAAAAATAACAAATTAAATTGAAATCAATTCATTCGAAGCAGCTACCTTTACTAAATATCAATCGAATTAAATTAAAATAAGTTGAATGTATTCCAATATTCCTAAATAAATGCAAACAATTAGTGGTAATTGCAATGCCACGATAATAAAAATTTCTAATTCGTTAATTTTGTTCACCATCATCAGCATTTCACAAAAGGATCAGCTTACGAACGGACGGCCATTTTCTGCCATACAGAATCATTTTTTGTTTGTTTTTACATTTTTACACCTTCCCACACCTTTTTACTATAATCTAAATTAGGGTGATATAGATGACCGCAAACGCTCGAAGAATATGTGCTGAAATTAAATTGCACACAATCCAACTTGTAACTAATCAAGTTGGGGCTGAACGAACCGAATAGCCACTACCAAGTCGATGGCGATAAATCGACTTCGAACTAAATTAAAAGCGTCCAATCACCAAGATTAGTTCTTACAATTCGTTAGAAACGGGCATTTTTCTTTCTTCGCAACGATCGCATATGTTCGTGGGACTTGGCTTATCTAGCACGACAATTACCAATTAACAGTCAATTGTGGTCGTCTTACCTTCCATTGACCACCGCCTTCCAACCATTCATTGCACTGGCATACCCTGCCCTATGCTCGGTACGGTAAACGTTTTCTAAATAATTTTCTTCCAACATGCTGCGGAGTGTACACACTATCTTAAGAGTCTTCCAGTGTGCATACTAACTACCCAGCTCCCCTGTTAATTTTGTTCATTACGACGACATTATGGCAGTATGAACTCCACATGCCCGTAGAAGACCCGTTGTTGTCCTGCCAGAAAAACCAGATTAATACCACTCATACTCGGGTAAGTTTTTTGGTTTTATTTCAATTGTGACCGACGACTATTTGCCATCATTTAATATACGCCAGGTAAATAAATGGTATTACTTCGTGCTTTTACCCAGTTACTAGTGCTAACCACGCCATTTTATTGAGATTTTATTGAAGATTCGTGGTTGAAAAAGAGCAGCGCACTAATGAGGATTCGGCATACAATCTTCCAATAGACGGTCATGCAGTCAATTCAAGGAGGTACGGAGAAGTGCCCAAAGTTGCGCATACTGAGAACCATTTTACTTAATTTAATTTGGTTACAATAAATAATTACACAATTTCTAATTCCACTCCAAATATTAAATAATAAATAATCGCCAAAAATAGTCATACAACTTCGTGCAGAATTTTTATTTTCGTGCTCGTTTTAAGGGTTTTGTGAATAATATTAACTTGTCTATAAAATAAGGAAATGTGCAATATTTCAGAAAAACATTTCCATCTAAATTGGATAATAAAAATGTTCAGTTCAAAATCTATTCTAAAATTGTTTAACAAGAAAGTCAGTACAAAAATTGTCGGTACGGAAAAATTTATCATTTGAATTTTCATTACAAAAATTTCTAGTACGAACAATTTCTAGTATAAAGTTTTTTAATAAAAATATACAGAGTACTAAAAATTTCCGCTCCTAAAATTTCAAGTCTAAAAATTGCCACCACAAAAATTTTCCAGAAGAAAAACTTCCAGTATTAAAATGTGCAGTAATGAATTTCTAAAATAAATTTTTATTATAAAAATGTCCAATATAAAAACTTTCAGTTATAAAACAAACACTTTCAATAAAAAAATTAACAGCACAAAAATTGCCAGAGTAATAATTTCCAGTACAAAAAGTTCTGGTATTAAAATTCAGTTAGAAACTGTGAAAAAAATAATTTATGGAATACTTTTTAGTACATACTTTTCTAGCTCAAAAACATACGATTCCAATATAATAATTTACAGCACAAAAATTTGCAGTGCAAAAATTACCAATATAAAAATATTCAGAATAACAATTTCAAATTAAAAAATATCAAATATAAAAATTGCATGTCTAAAAATTGTCAGCACAAAAATTTTCTAGAAGAGAAATTTCCAGTATTAAAATATATAGTAATAAATTTGCAAAATAAATTTGCATTACAAAAGTGTCCAATACAAAATTTTTCAGTATTAAAATTTTCAAGTCAAAAATTTCCATTTCAAAAATTTCCAATGCAAAAATTTCCAGTTCAAAAATTTCTATGTGTAGTATTAAAAATTTGTACCACAAAATTTTACAGTAAAAGCAATTCGTCCCTAAAATATGTTATCCAGTAGAAAAATGTCTATTCCAAAATTGTTATAAAAAATTGTCAGCGCAAACGTTCGTAGTACAAATATTTTCAATACAAAATTTCTAGTATAAAAACCGATATTAAAAAAATCTAGTATATACTCGTATTTTCATTAAAAAATTTTAAAACAAAAATTTCCGGTATTAAAATTTATTTTAGAAACTGTTAAAAAAAAATTTTTTTATAAAAAACTTTCTAGTACAAAAATTTTGGTAAAAAAAATTCCACACAATAAAAAATTTCTATTCTAAAATTTTTATAGAAAAATTGTCAGCGCAAACGTTTCTAGTACAAATATTTTCAATACAAAAATTTCTAGTATAAAAATCGATATTAAAAAAATTTATTATATATTTTCACTGAACAAATTTCAGTACAAAATTTTCCGGTACTAAAATACAGTTTAAAAATTGTCAAACAAATATTTTATGGAAAACATTCTAGTACAAAAAATTTCATTAAAAAAAATTCCACATGAAAATTTAGAGTACAAATATTTCTAGTTTAAATATTTCCAGCTCAAAAACAGACGCTTCTAATACAAAAATTAATAGCCCAAAAATTACCAATTAAAAAATGTCTAGTTCAAAAATGTCCAGTACTAAAATTCAGTTAGAAACTATCAAAAAAATATTTTACAAAAAACTTTCTAGTACAAAAAATTCCACACAAAAATTAAGGTACAAATATTTCCAGTTTAAATATTTCAAGCTAAAAAAAAACACTTCCAATACAAAAATTAACAGCACAAAAATTACTAGTGTACAAATTTGCAGTACAAACATTTCCAGGTCAAAAATTTCTAGTACCAAATATTCCTAGCACAAATTTGTAGTCAAAATATTTCCAGTATCTAAAATTTCTAATAAAAATATTTCTATTCCAAAATTGTCATAGAAAATTGTCAGCGCAAACTTTTCTAGTACAAATATTTTCAATACCAAAATTTCTAGGAAAAATATTTTCAGTATAAAAATATATACTCGTATTAAAAAAATCTAGTGCACATTTTCACTAAACAAATTTTATGGAAAACATTCTAGCAAAAAAAATTCTCGGTACAAAAATTTCCAGTTCAAAAATTTCTACTCTAAAAATTTCAAATGAAAATATTTTTTATAGAAAAATTTTCAGGGCAAACATTTTCAGTACGGACATTTCTAGAATAAATATTTCCAGTACGAGAATCTCGAGTTTGAAAATTTCCAGGACCAAAATTTATAGCACAAAAATTTTCATTACTAAATTTTCCAATATAAATATTTTCAATGGAAATAAATTTAATATTCGACATTTTTAGTAAAAATCTAAACTGAGTGATTGCATGGAAACTAGATCAAAATTTTCAAATAAAAATTTTTGAAGTAAATTATCAAGAAAATTTTCAGTTGCAATTTCATTAAATAAACGTACTCAAAAATAATTATTTACATAAATTGTTTACTTAAACTAGTCTTACGTAGGCTACTATATATATTTCTGGCCTAGGCAACACTAAGTGTTGCCAGGTGCGATCTGACATTTCCATTGGAAAGTTTGACATTTTTTAGCATAAACGTACTCAGAACGTTTTGACGTACGACTATCATTTGTGTTGTTTACAGTGACTTGAAAAAATCAATTTGGCAAAAAAATGGAATTAACTCGTGAACATTTTCGTGCGATCATTTTTCACAACTTTCGACGTGGATTATCACGACAAGAGTGCATCGATGAACTTAAATCTTTGTATGGCTATGAAGCACCATCCTATAGCACTGTGAAAAACTGGTACAACGAATTCAATCGTGGCCGACGCTCGCTCAAAGACGAATTCCGTGAAGGTCGTCCAAAAACAGCCGTTGTTCCAGAAAACATCGATGCCGTACGTGAACTGATAATGCAAGACCGTCATGTGACATACCGTGAGATAGAGGCATGCCTAGGCATTTCTCCCACCAGCATACATTCGATATTGCATGAACACCTGGCCGTAAAAAAGGTTTGTTCTCGTTGGATCCCGCACAATTTGACAATCGCTCAAAAAAAGGCTCGTGTGGATTGGTGTAAAGAAATGCTGAAAAAATACGATCGCGGTGCTTCAAAAGACGTTTATAAGATCGTCACAGGTGACGAATCATGGATCTATGCGTATGAGCCCGAAACAAAACAGCAATCGACCGTGTGGGTCTTCCAAGACGAGTCAAATCCAACGAAAGTTGTTCGTGGAAGAAGCACTTCGAAGCAAATGGTCGCTTGTTTCTTTGGCAAAACTGGTCATGTGGCGACTGTTCCGCTTGTGCAACGTAGGACGGTCAATTCTGAGTGGTACACCACCATTTGTTTGCCTGAAGTCTTCGGAGAAATTCGAAAAACGAACAAGAGAAGTCGAATCATTGTGCACCATGACAATGCGAGCTCTCACACATCGGCTCAAACCAGCGCCTTTTTGACCGGACAAAACGTCGAATTGATGGGTCATCCTCCGTACAGCCCTGACTTGGCACCCAATGACTTCTTTTTATTCCCACACATCAAGAAAAAAATGCGTGGTCAACGATTTTCGTCGCCAGAAGATGCTGTTGAAGCATTCAAAAACCATGTTTTGGAGGTGTCTCAATCGGAGTGGAAAAAGTGCTTCGAAAATTGGTTTGAGCGCATGCAAAAGTGTATAAATCTTGATGGAGAATATTTTGAAAAACAATAAAACCTTTTTCGTTGATAAATATTCGCATTTTCATTATTAGGCCAGAAATATATATAGTAGCCCACGTAGAACATTTTTGTGCAAATATTGATGGAATCATAAAAAATTTCCTTAAGTCGAATTCTTGAAAGCTCATAACTAAGGATGTGAAAATTATTTAGCACTCGCGGAAATATGCACCTATTTTCGCCAATAATATTTTTCCAAATGCCAAAAATTTCCATTTTTATTGTTATTTAGAAATATATTCTACCGAAGAAAAAAGTAACAAAAATCCTTATTGCACTATTTAAGGTTCCTACCAAGGCCAAGCGATTAATTCGAATTGATTTTCTATAAACATAATTAGGATGGAAGCTGTCCTGTTCGGAAATTTCAGAGAGAAAAAAAACCCATCGTAATAAAACCATTTTATTCAAATGTAAATCGGCAACCATTAACATTAAATTCAGAAACTTCACGAATTAGTTAATCAAAACCACCGCATAATTAGTTAATTCGTAAATGGTGTCTATTTTGTTTTTGTTGATAAATAATTTTTTTTCTTTTATTGTGAATTTGAAATAAGAAAGAATTTATAGATTTTCTTGCTATTCGTTATATGTTTCGCTAAAGAATCAGAAATTGAATATTTGTCACTGGTTATGCTCGTAGTTCTGAATTATCACCGTCACCTACCTCATTATCATAGTCGGAATTTTTTTCACTTAGCCCAATCGGACGAAGAAAGTGCATGAAAAAGAACAGCGCACCACCGTCTTAACGCGGGCAGATCTTTTATCGCGATTCGAATACAAGATGTAAAACAGAAATCAGACAAATTATCAGCCACATCTACATATCAACACAACATTAATTGCTCGTTTAAGGCCGAAAGGTAGTTCTCTGGCTGCTAATGGTGTCGGTATCGTTGGCTGGAACTCGATGGTCAGTACTACTGTTGCCACCAATGTCGCCACAGGCTTGTTGGGATTTATCCGTATTAGTAGTAGAGAAAACACTCATACCATAAAATATCAGAGAATTTTGAATATTGGACATCAGTACGAACGATGAAAATCTCGGAAACAGTTTACTCAAAAGTCGTGGCCTTCCCGAAAAGATCATATCCACACTGACACTGTAAACAGAATTCGAATACATTAAGTGGATACCCACAAAGAGGTCATCTGCGTCCACTACTGAATCCGATTCACCGCATATTCGATAGCGTGGTGGTTAACGAAGTTGTACACCGCGTCGGCATTGATCATTCGATCTCCGAGATGAGATTTTATTGATAAGGAATCACCGACGCGCTCCGAGCATTCGGTGCCCCGACAACATCTCCGATGCGCGAGTATTTCGACAATTCACAGCCAACATTAATAAAACTGATGACAACCAATCTCATGTCGTGACATGGCCAAGTTCAAAGGAACAGATTATTTTGTTTCTGATTCCGATATTCATGTGGGAGTTCCCCGTTTACCATTTCCGCAGGATGTTGATATTTTCACACCAACTATCCTTGTTGCGCAAAAGACGAAATTTGAATTTTTTCTGCGAAGAAAAAATTTTAACAAAATTTCTCTTTCGATGAGTTAGGAAAATCTTGTTCATTACCAATCCGGAAGGTACTTTCTAATGACAAAAGCCTGCAGAACTTGAAGAGAATCCATAAAAATACAAAATTAGAATTCGTAAAAAAAGAGAGAAACACTTAAAAAAATTTACTTGTAATATGCGTCCTCCGTCCATTAATATGGAAAATTGTTTTTTTTCCTATCCAACTAATATCTTATTTGTTCTGAGATCCCAGATAAGAGTGCACACATACACTTACGCAAAAGGATTTCGGATCAAAAATCGTTGATCCCATATTGATTTTGTACACTAACTGGTAGCCGTCTCGCATTCCTTTTTCTCTCATTACAATCCATTTCGTATATTCTTAAAAATATTTTTTTATTCGGTTCTTTAATGCAACATTTTGTAATTTTTATTTGTGACCTTTTATTTAAAAAGCGATTTGATGTCATCGTCTAAAAGCCTGTCGCCCCATCAGTTCCGAATTAAATCGCCTCTGAAACTTCACATATTCTGATAAATGCTCCTTTCATACTTTGAGATTATGAATTTCGTGGACAGAAACCACATTTGCAGGTTTTGTGCTGTGAATCTTATTAAATCAAAAATTTGCTAGTATTGAATACAACACCAGCTGAGCTTTACTGTACTCTGAATGGTATGTTAAAGATTTACGGAATTTCACCTTTATATGGGGTGATGATAATGTTTGTATCTGCATTGGTGAAGATTGCATCTCGCAAACAAAGTAATTACTCTGCATCTCGAACCACTCATACGGCTCCAGGAGGGACAGACCTTCAGCAAATCGAACTAAACGAGAAGCATGGACGTAGAGGAAGATTTATGGGTCTGCCTTGTCGTACCGTCCTGTCCCGAGAATGATTCGAGAACCGATGTGGACCGATTACTCGTGGTCATTCCGTAACGAACACAGCCCAAAACAACAACAAAAAAAACAAAAAGTTGTCTGGAAATTGGACAGGCGCCAGTTACACACACTCCCGTCAATAAAGGGAACCAAGTCAGACAGCCAATCAACCATCGTCGAATGTATTTTATTTCTTAATTACGAAAAAATGTCCCATTTTAATTTTGATTTTTTTTATATGCATTTACCAAAGAATCCCTCTTTCTTCCTGTTTACTTTCCAATAAAATGTCCGGCTTTTTATACCATCTGCCATTTTTAACAAATTTTTTTAAAGAGAAATTTACTTGAAAATGTAAGAATGTCGAAAAGTTTAAGTACTAAATAGAAAAATTCTATAAAACTTAAACCCGTTTATTATTAACAGTAATGAAAAAGTTAAAAATAGAACACTATCTCTTGTCAATCACCAAAATTAATTTTTTTGATGATAATCTTTACTGAAAATTATTAAAGAATATTCTCACAAAAAATTTTCACAGAAAATTTTTACAGAACATTTTTACCGAAAATTATTACCGAAAATTATTACCGAAAATTTTTACAGAAAATTCTTACCGAAAAGTTTTATCCAAACTTTTTACCGAAAAGTTTTACCAAAAATTTGTACCGATAATTTTTACTGAAAATTATTATTGAAATTTTTTATTAAAAATTATTACCGAAAATTTTTACCGAAAATTATTACCAAAAATTATTACAGAAAATTATTACAGAAAATTATGACCGAAAATTATTACAGAAAATTATTAGCGAAAACTATAACCGAAAATTATAACCGAAAATTATTACAGAAAATTATCATAGAAAATTATTACCGAAAACTATTACCGAAAATGTTTATCTAAAATTATTGCCGAAAATTTGTACAGAAAATTATTACCGAAAATTTTTACCGAAAATTTTTACCGAAAATTATTGCGGAAAATTATTACCGAAAATGTTTATCTAAAATTATAACCGAAAATTTGTACAGAAAATAATTACCAAAAATTATTACAGAAAATTATTACAGAAAATTTTTACCGAAAATTATTGCCGAAAAGTCTTACATGAAAGTTTTACCCAAACTTTTTACCGAAAAGTTTTACCAAAAATTTGTACCGATAATTTTTACTGAAAATTATTATTGAAATTTTTTATTAAAAATTATTACCGAAAATTTTTACCGAAAATTATTACCAAAAATTATTACAGAAAATTATTACAGAAAATTATGACCGAAAATTATTACAGAAAATTATTAGCGAAAACTATAACCGAAAATTATAACCGAAAATTATTACAGAAAATTATCATAGAAAATTATTACCGAAAACTATTACCGAAAATGTTTATCTAAAATTATAACCGAAAATTTGTACAGAAAATAATTACCAAAAATTATTACAGAAAATTATTACAGAAAATTTTTACCGAAAATTATTGCCGAAAAGTCTTACATGAAAGTTTTACCCAAACTTTTTACCGAAAAGTTTTACCAAAAATTTTTTACCGATAATTTTTACTGAAAATTATTACTGAAAATTTTTATCGAAAATTATAACCGAAAATTATTATTGAAATTTTTTATTAAAAATTATTACCGAAAATTTTTACCGAAAATTATTGCCAAAAATTATTACCGAAAATGTTTACAAAAAAAATATTACCGAAAATTTGTACAGCAAATTATTGTATTACCAAAAATTATTAGAAAAGTTATTACCGAAAATTATTATCGAAAAATTATAACCGAAAATTTTTACAGATAATTCTTACCGAAAATTATTACTGAAAATTTTTATCGAAAATTATAACCGAAAATTATAATTATTGAAACTTTTTATTAAAAATTATTACCGAAAATTATCGCCAAAAAATTATTACCGAAAATGTTTACAAAAAATGATTACCGAAAATTTGTACAAAAAATTGTTACAAAAAATTATTACCGAAAATAATTACCGAAAATTTACCGAAAATTATTGCCGAAAATTATTACCGAAAATGTTTATCTAAAATTATTACCGAAAATGTTTACCTAAAATTATTATCGAAAATTCGTACAGAAAATTATAACCAAAAATTATAACCGAAAATTATTACCGAAAAGTTTTACCGAAAATTACTACCGAACATTTTTACCGAAACTCTTACAGAAAATGCTTACAGAAAATTTTTACAGAAAATTTATACAGAAAAGTTTTACCGAAAAGTTTTACTAAAAATTATAACTGAAATTTTTTTTTTAAAATAACCAAGATTTAAAACATTTTTTCTTCATTGTTTTTCTATTTCGCTGGACTTATTCAAAAAATTTAAAAACGCCATTTTAGCCACTGTTTCTTTATAGAATTTATTGGAAGAATAAGCGATCATGAAATTTGTTGTAATTTGCTATCCATATTAGGAATTATATTATTCGGAAATTTTAAAGTCTTTTTAAGGCCCCACAGCTCCACTCCATACATTCTGATTGTATTGAAAAATTGATTTTAGAAAACTAATTTCTCCTCAAATGAAACCAAATAACGTTTAAGGAGGAATTAGACGCACAGCGATTACGCAGCACTAGTCCAAGTTAAATCTCTTAAAAATTTAATTTACTTTGTCCGAACAAATAAAATCGAACTCATTTTTTTTATAATAAATAATTTTATTTCTTGGCTATTACAATTTTTAAGGGTTTTTTTTAACATTACAAATAATTCCGCTTTCACTCCGAATATGGATTCGCCAAATGCCACTTAAACAAAGACGATCTTCTTAAATTCATTTTCAAAATTCACTGACTGATAAAAGAGTTGTTTTTTTTTGATTGGCGACGGGGAGGGGGTATGTTGATGGGCAAAATTCGAAAGTAATGGCAATCAGTTCTAATTTATTTAAATAGTCGGAATCTATTCGTCCACTTCTTAATCTAAACATTTGATATACGGTATTTGGCAATATTCGAAATGGCAGCCTCACTTTGAGGCACGCTCAGCAATGCTCGTGCTGGTAATAACACTGGTTACTTCGCGGTTCGTATTGCCACGACCTCCGTCTATTGGTGGGACCCTGTCGTTGCGAAATAAAAAAATACTTATAATAAACAATTAAACACGATAACTAATAGTTGACTAACGTATGCGCAATGTACCGATTCAGAGTGGTTGTGTTCGGTAATTGTGGCGAATGGCTCTGGGGGATGGTTTCGTATCGATAAGGGCCTGGATGGCTTACGGGAACATTGTGATGGCGTGCGACTGTTAGCGTCTGGGGCTCGGAAGTTGTAACAACATCAATGTGAGTGGTTGGGTGTATACTGACTGCATGCAAATCGTGACCAGCGTTTAGGGGCAGTGGTGGTGGTTGTTGCGCAATGATTTTCATCTCGTTATGCACTTCTGAGGGAAACATCGGCGGCAAGGTAACCATATGTGTACTTCCTCGATATTCATTCGCTATTTTAAAAGGTGTTTAAATTAATTTGAAAAGTTGCCGAAAATTTTTGGCTAATTCAGTGTCATTTGAACTCACTTTGTATATGCTTCAACGGAACACCACCGTTGTTCTTTGGTTTTCGTTTCCGCTTCTGGATACCTTCTTTTTTCATGCTTAACGGTCGGGCCTGATTGTGCAATTTATAATAGAGGCCACATGCATTACAAACGGGTTGGCCCTCGTTGTTCCGTCTCCACAGTGTCGTCGAAGTCGTTTTACAATTGGCGCACGTGACACCATTACGACGACTACCGGTTGATGGGGGTGCTTTTGGCTTCGCTTGCCGTTGACTGTTCCGCGGAATAGGCTGCATTCTAGTTCCGTACATAGCGGAACAATTGACGCATTGTACCTCCCCATTTGCCTTTGACAAAAATTGTCCATTTGAGCATACGCTGCAACGGTATTCTGTCGGTGGAGTAACAACATCGTACACAGGTTGCCATTGAGAAGCGTATTCATCCGGAAGTGCATGCGTATAGTGTACCTGTAAGCAAATGTCAATTGTTTATGCGAATGGACATAATTTTAATAATAACTTACAGAATTTCCTGTGTCCACATAACAGTTGTCATTGGGAGGCGCTGAAGGTGACTGCTCATATATTCCGATTGGATGGCCAATGTTCGCATAACTATTGCTGGGCCGCACTGTTGACGGAAGAAGCGGATCGTTCTTGTAAACGTACATAGGAAATTCCTTTGCTGATGATGTTTGCGCAATCGAATATGGATTGTTGGGTGGAAACGAATATGGTGGTTGTCCGCATACGTAATCTGCCGATGTTACTGTGCCCAAATTGGTAAATGTTTTTGCGTCATCCTGGCCCGAGTCGACAACACTCATGATAACGTTCGATTCTGGTTTCACGTCCGAAAAATTGTACAGAATTTGGTGAGAATGGTCGTTATTCGTCATATTATCAAAACGAGCAAACCGATGATTAGAATTGTGGCCTGCATAGTGTAAAATCTCGCCGTCGGCGTCATGGACAACAGTCAGCTCTTGACCAGCAGCTGCTTGGTATACGGTTGTCGATGTATGGTCGTGCGGTTTGTCATGGTCCTCAGTCTTAACTTCATTGCAAACGATTATTGTTGTTGTCGGTGCGTTCTCGTAAGTTGTATACGTATGCTGATCCTCTGGTCTAGGCGCCATTTGTGCAAATTCAGTATTATTTTGATAGTCCTCAGAGTCACCCTCCTGTTGATCATTCACCTCTCTACAATGCCAACAAAATAGAAATTAAATTCAATTTCTCATAAGCTTTCAACCAACAACTCACCTTAATGTACCAGAAGTGGTTAAAATACGACGTTGACCAACCGCTATAATTGTCCGAGGTAAGGTTATATTCTCAATCAAATCACTTCGTGAAATGCCTTCATTATTTTGGGGCGATTGTTGGGACGGTGACGATAATCGCTGATCTGATTGATGCTGTTGCTGTTGTTGCTGTTGTTGCTGTTCCTGCGTTTGACCCTCAGTGCTTGCTAATATTTCCGATTTACGATCCTCTTCGTCCAACTGTGGTTTCTGACTCTCCATCTACAAATGACACATCGAAAATGATTTTCTTCATATCAGCCTTTTTTATTTTGTTGGTTTTTGTAACTTTTTTTTTTCTTAAAAAATACAGTATGACTTTCCGTGTGAGTATGTGACATAACAAAACAGATTTGGCGTCAACATTAAGTCTAAATAGGAAAGGGTGTGTTCTAGAGAATGCGTCATTGTCACCATGGACGTTCCACAATCATCGGCACAGTCAATCACAAAATAAACTCTATTCTCAGTACAGTCCGAAAATGTTCAAAAGCACAAATTCATGTACGTCACATTTAACTTTCTTTTTCCTTTTTCTCCATGTATGTATATGTGCCTATCTACACATATTCCTCCCCACCTACAATAATACCTTTCTGATATTTACCAAAAAAAAAAAATTATTTATTTTTCTTTATTTTTTTTACCCTCAATATTTACTTAAGAATTTTATTTTATGGGGCAGGAAATGTGCTCTTATTTTCATGTTAACTTAGAAATGAAAAGAAACAAAAATTCATAATAATAACGTTTACCTAAATTTCTTGGTCTAGCATAGGTAATTTTTATTTTTATTTATTTATAAATTTTCTTTTTACCTTGATAAGTAGTGATTTGTTTTTATTTTGGTGTAAAAATTTTGTGAAATACTCGTATTATCGCACTGAACTGATGAATGAATTTTTAGTGATAGATGAAAACAGAAGGCAATCTACTATCTGAGATTGCAAAAATTTCAATAAAAAAAAAGTAGAAAAATTAGTAATAGACCATTTCTTAATATTACATGTTATGTTAATACAATATATTGACAAATTTAGGAGAATCGATTAGAGAAAATTTTTATGAAGATAGAAATATAACAACGATAGTGCAAATAGTATGGAGGCGATTTGAAGAGGACTTGAGGTTAACCACCGCCAAATACAAAAGCAAATGCCTGACCATATGACACGATGGACTTCCTTCCTGTACCTTCATTGTTCAGAGTCGGAGTCATAGTGTTAACCATGTGGATTTGAGACTATAATGATAGAGGGTCTTATTTTAACAACGCAGGCTTGTGGCACACTCATGCCGGTTTGTGTTCATCCGGTTGAGAAATTAACGCGTTTCCGAACAAATCTTTACGATGTTGACACAAGACGCGACCCAAGATCATTGATGTTTGACTACAACTCACCGTTAAAGTGACTTACCCAAAAGAGTTGGCCGTCGTCTCGCTTCGGTTAAATAGTGGAACAACAACAGCCAGACACGATGAATGGATGGTTTTTTGGTGTTGTAGTCATGTTGGTAAAAGGAAGTTGATACGCTTTCGGTAGCAAGTTAGAGTCATTCACATCGAATCGTTTAGTGTCGTCGCGGTTTTGAAATTTCACAGTTTCGCGGCTTTGCCATTCAATAAATTTGTAGTTTCGCAAAGTGTTTCCCCCAAATCACCATTATGAGGTATAGCAAGGCAATTAAAGTCGAAACGTGTGCCAATATCTCCCACTCGTCATTAAAAAAACAACAACACCAAACCCTGATGGTAAAATGTAGCGAAACATCAAGAATGCTAAATGACGATAGACGAATAGACTACCGGGAACTTCTTTAGATAAATGACGGAACCGTCACGGTTGCCAGCTCTTATCAAATATCTTATTTTCTTACTATAATTGCTTAGATAAAGTAATTCTGTCGTTTGTTTAAGATAATATCCATCGGCAAATCCGAGTTTAGATTTTGTTGCTATTTGCCAATAAGTGGACTATAAATAATCGTACGAGGAGCACTTAATACGCGCGCTAATCCGAATCAAATGGTAAATATTTCATTACTGAACGATATTTTTTCATAAATTTTCTTATTTTTTTCATAAATTTTCTTATAAAGTTGATATACTAATTGGAGCAATCACGGATTTTTTTTTCAAAAGCTTCAAAGCATCTGAGAGATTTGTTGTTGTTTTTTCACAGTTTCTGATAAGTTCTAAGCGAAGCAATTTCTGTATTTACATACTTTTTATTAAACTGCAAATTATAATTTTTTTTTTTGTAATGAATTGTAAATTGTATCTATAACAATATATAGAATTTTTATAACACTCGTAGTTTTTAACGAAAGTACAAGGTCGTAAAGGCATGTGGGAGAAAATACACTTTGATATTTAATGCGGAACAAGATATTTTTTTATGACTTTAAAAAATTTTTAAGCTCGACGTTGAGCTTAGAAAGGTTGGGACTGAACTTTTTTTATAACGAGAGAACGCACAGTTCAGATATGAACATAACATTTAGATCACGATCTAAATCACAAAAACATTGTTTCAGACATAAAAAAGAGGAATGACAATTTTTTGGAGGAATCGGAAATTCAATTTTTTGGAAGATTCGGAAGTCCATATGCCCATATCAACTTTAGTGCCGTTTTGATTAGGTGTAATTTACTCTTCATTGTCCTTTCTATCATATTGTCTAGGAGTCGTAATAATTGTTTGTTTAGTCCATTAAAAGTTTTCCAATATTACTGCCATTTATGGTCATATCAGAAGTCTGTAAAAGTAACAAGAACAAATTTTTCCTCATTCACCCTCCTTTTGAACTAGCTCCCGAAAGTGTTACATTTGTTTTGTAAAATGTGGAATAACTTTTATACTCGGTAATAATGGCCATATCGTTGATATATTTTCTAGTTAGAATATCCTTTTGACAAGGAATATCATGGATATAAATATTATAAGCGATTGATTGGACCTAGAATGTGTCCCTGAGGGATACGTGCGGTAATAGGATAAATGTCAGTATACCAACCGAAAGATAAGATTCTAGAATTTAAAATAACCACAGGGTAAGATTCGGTGCAACTTTCAAGATACACTCTCGAAAGAATGCGAAATGTTAACAACAAAAAACACGTCTGAGCAGTATTCCTTTAGCTCCACCGAGCAAGCTCTACACTCGACTACGTTATATTATTGCTGGACTGATAAATGCTCAGTTTTAAATTCAAACTGATGCTGAGGAATCACATCCTCGATTACAATGGAAAGCAGACTTATGAATCTATATGTATAAAATATTATTTATTTATGATCATATCAGGAATTTGATAAAAATGTATTATGAGCAATTGTTATTAATATATTGTCCACCAAATCAAAATTTATTATATGAAAATTCTCGAAGAATCCATATTAGCTATAAATAAAGAATATATTTTCATATACTTTCCTTTTTAATAATCTACTATACATGCACCTTTCCCCCCATCAGCTATTTCAATAACATTCAATTCATTATTTCCCATAGTCCAACGAAATTTTATTTCAACGTAGAATTACTTCTCGAATAGAACTCCCCACGTTATAGAGTTTCCGAACCTATCACGATCTTCTTTAAATATGAGTTTTTTCCTTTTTCTCTCCTCCAACTATACCTTAGAACTTACTATCAACTATCTTTATTTATGAAACTGACTGTATCAACCTACATGGAATAGGAAATCGCCTAATAGCCTCACTGGCGTATTGCACAAATAAAAAAAAATATTTACACAAATATAAATAAATGCAATCAAAACTAATATTTTCCTTTAAAAAAAAAATATTTTCTTAAAAAATTATCATGTTTAAATATTTGAATCCAGGGAAAAAAATTAAGCATTTTTTTCAGGCACCATTTGCGGAAAAGAATTAATACTACGTGGTCTGTTCAAAGAGTATCGCGCATTTTGAATTTTCGCGGGTTACGTATATTCGATTTTCGATTTTGAATTTTTAGTTAATTTTTGACAGATGCTTTGTTGCACGTGTTTTGGCTCGTCTTCGATTTTTGCCCATTCCAAAACATGGATCAAAGAATCTCTATCAAATTTTGTGTGAGAAACAAAATTAATTGCGTGGAATCATTCCGAAAGTTGACTGTGGCATATGGTGAAGCTACCTTGGACCGAAGCAACGTTTATCAGTGGTACAAAATGTTCTCTGAGGGTCGAGAAGATGTGAACGACGAAAAGCGTGCCGGACGCTCATGCACGTCAACAACAGACGAAAACATTGATGAAGTAAAGAAAATAGTATTGGCCAATCGTCGAATCACCGTTAGAGAAGTTGCTGAGGACTTTAACACATCGATTGGCTCGTGCCATTCAATTTTTACCAATGATTTGGTCGTAAAACGGGTCGCCGCGAAATTCGTACCAAAATTGCTCAATTTCGACCAAAAACAGCATCGCATTAACATTGCTAAGGAGCTGTTTGACTCTGTCCGCGACGACCCAAATTTGTTCCAGAGGGCCATAACTGGTGACGAATCATGGGCTTATGGTTATGACGTAGAAACCAAAGCTCAATCATCCCAATGGAAGCTGCCGCACGAGCCAAGACCGAAAAAAGCGCGCCAAAAACAAAACACTAATAATGCCGCAACCACCGTATTTTCCAGATCTGGCCCCCTGTGACTTTTTCTTGGTCCCGATACTGAAGAGCCCCATGAAAAGAAGACGCTACGCTACGATTGAGTAGATAAAGACGGCATCGAAGGAGGAGCTGAACAAGATCACAAACAATGATTTTTTGAAGTGCTTCGAGGATTGAAAAAAATGTTAGCAAAAGTGTATAATATCTGGTGGGGATTACTTTGAAGGGGACAAAATAGATATTCATGAATAAATAAATAATATTTGAAAAAACACAAAATTCGCGATACTTTTTGAGCAGACCTCGTAAATGTCATTTTAAAGGGATTAGAACTTTTTTTTTATATATTTAATGCATTTTTCTTGACAATCAATTCGATTAGCACATTAGTAATAAAGTCAACTCAATCGATACCCTAGCTCGCTACAAACCAACGCTTTATCGACCCAGCTCGCTTCAATTCATACATGGAACATCCTCTCAGGTTCCCTCTTTTTTTCTTTTTTACTTCTTCTTATTCCTCTTCCTCTTCTTCTTCTTCTTCTACTATTTCTTTAACTGCTTCATTTTCTTCAACTTCTTTAACTTCTCCATCGCCTTCATCCGCTTCTACTTCGTCATTTTCATCTTCTTCACCTTCTCCATCTTCTTCCTCTTCTTCATCTTCTTCATGTTCTTCTTCTCCTTCTACTTTCTTAACTTTTCAATCTTCATCCTTTTCTTTATCTTCTTCATCTTCTTCTTCTTCAAATTCTTCATCTTCTTCAACTTTTTTTTCTTATTCTTTTTCTTAACCATCTATCGTGCTGCTGCATGAAACAGTCAAGTAATAAATAAGCGGTTTATAATCGCTAAGCCGTGGGCACTAAATCGTATTTTTAAAAAATCAATGGGTTTGTTATTTATATACTCGGGGTAGAGCCATCCTACAAAACCCACTAGTCGTTTGAGTGTACGTCATCCATTTTTTAAAAAGTAAATATCGTTAATCATAGCCCAGTAATTCTATTAATTGAATGCTGTCGCAACTACCGGCATTCTGCTGAAGAAATAACGACTAATTTTCTAGAATTTTCTTACTCCAAAAAAAAACTGTTGATCCAAAAATGACCCTGAATCACTATTGATGACTTTTTTACGAAGTAATTAAAAAGAGTCTTCCCAACATGAAATGGTAAATAATACTAACGGAATATTTTTAAATAAACATTAACAGAGAACTGCTGTTTTGTGAGCTAACCTTATCCAAAAGTACTATCACACACAGTGGTGTGTATATTTATGTTATCATCTTTTGCGAAGATGGAAATAGAGTTACAATTACTGTTGCTGGAGAATGATAATTTAACATGGTAGAAAAATTTTAATGCCCGAATGAGATGCTTTAGAATTTCTGCAAATAAGATTTCAACAGGACAGTAAGAAATTTTTCAGAAATTAAAATTACCACAATTACAAACGCAACAAAATTATATATAAAAAAAAACAATAATAAATGCATTAATTTTATAACCATAAAAAAAGAATTAAAACAATCTAAAATATTATCTTCTATATAAGTAAGAAAGTGTTTTTTTTTAAACGGATCAATTTTCAAGAAAACTCTCGTTTTTATCACCTATATTTTCAACAGTATTCTTGATATTACCTACTTTCTCTTTTTTTGGTAATTTTCAGTATCCTTGGTCCTATGTTCTCTTAGAAAGGTAGTATTCTTGATCCAATTCTATACAATATTTAAACCTTTAACATCACAACTAATCCCAAAACTATAACCGCTATCTTTGCTGATGACACTGCTATTCTTGCATCCCACTCCAATATCAAAATCGCTTTCAGAAACCTACAATCCCATATCCAAAATCTTTAAGACTGGTTTACGAGATGGAGAGTAATAGTAAATGAGCAAAAGAGTGTACAAGTTACGTTCACCGTCTGTGAAGATCCCCCCGGCCATCGTAATATACCTTAATGGCGACATTATTCCTTCAAAAGACAAACTACGCTACTTGGGACTAAACCTAGACAAACGACTTACTTGGAACGCTCATACGACATCAAAAAGATTTGAACTTAACAGACGTTACCCAAATACGATTTTAAAACCAATTTGGACGTACGGTATTGAACTATGGAGTTCTACCAAGGCTTCCAATTTCTATCGCATCCAATCCGTTCAATCCAAACTCCTCCGAAAAATTGTTGATGCCCCAAAATTATCCATCATAACCTAAATATTTCCTTTTATTCATAACTTATGTTTTTCTCGTTATCGAAAGTTCCATTCTCGACTATTCTACCACAATAATCCACTTGTTAGAAAACTCTCCTCTGTTTAGATTGCTTTAAATGTTAAAATATATCGTTTGGTAGAGAAACATCGTTGCTGTCCTGTCATTGAAGAGTCTAGTTCATAAAATCTACTTGTTAAAATATATTTTTTTTTAAAAATCTATTAAGGATCTTATCAAAAATTTCGATACATTCGATAAAAATACAACACAAAAAGAAAATGGAGAAATTCTATCTGAAATAGTTCCACTAATGGAACAAAAAAAAAAAGGTAAATGTAAAAACTGAAATATTCCAAAAATGATGGAATTTTGTTGTTGTTTCTACTAGATTAACTAATGTCTATCATTGGTTCCGATCGACTTTTATCGGATTTAAATTGATAGACAGGAAACAATCCATTGAGAAAGGACACGTGCCCAGCAATGGTGGCATTGACAGTTAACAACTGAAAAGAACAGTCAAACACCAACAAGAGTATTTTCATTCAAGCGAAATAAGTGAGTTCATCTATACACACACACACACACACACATCCTTTTTGGCCAAAAAAAAAATCACCTTTCACCTTAGGTGTTCCAACATTGTTGGTCATTCATTTTCTTCTTAATGTAATAATTACAAGAGGTTTTTTTTTTTGTGGGTCATTTTCATTTCTACAAATTTTTGTATTCTTTCGCCCTTTTTCTTCTACTGTTATTTTATCTGAATGCATAGAATTTTTGTTCTTTTCGGTTTACTTAATTTTTAAAGTCCCAATCAGATAAGAAGATAAGAACTACCTGTGCCAGCATTAACTCTTACGTCACGGTAGTTCTGTTGAATGCCCAGCTATGCATGCCTGTGTATACGCATCGTGGTAGCATGCACACTAGAGTACACACACCCACACAATAGTTATACGAGTTAAGGTAAAATTGTTTCGACCTAAATCCCAAAGTATGCATACATAGAAAGTGGTTGTGTGTGTGCAGTCGCTACGCTGTCGAGTTTCGAACAATACTAAATATTTTAATAAATAACAGCCACGCATTCTTATTGGCATCAATTAATAGTTGAGAAAGTAGATAAGAAAAGAAAGAGACCAAAGTACAATTTCGATCACTTTTCCGATTAGCGATGGTATTCTCATCTTGGTAGTCGGATTTTTGTATTAAAAAATTTGGCGCATTTTTTGAAAATTTTGACAATAATTCCTTTTTTTTTTCTTTTTTTGTTGAATTAATTTATTTGAAACTATAACAATGCATTCTTATCATTGTTTTTATTGGAATTATTTTATGTCAAATTAAGTATGTATATAGGTTATTTCGAAGAAGATAACAATACTATTTTCGTCACTTTTCTAAATCGCCTTCGAATTTTTGGTCGGAAAATTGTTTTATTTATATAACAAATTTTAATACGCATTAGTTATAATTATTATTATTATTTTTTTTTTAAATAATATTACTTTAATAAATATTTCTTTTTATTTTAATAAAACAATTTTATTTTCTTATTATTGTATTTATTATTTTATCCTTAAAAACTATGCCAACATGACAACTTAGGTCATTTAGCGACCGACTAAAAGGCACACAAGCTTGATTCGAACTCATTAGAAAAAATCAAATCAAATTAAGAAAAACTTTCCTTTATTTCTGTTGTATTTTGTAAAAGTGTTGAAAAAATATAATAGATCAAATTTTTCTGTAATTTAAAAAAAAAAAAATTAGAATGGATCAAGAAGAAGAGTCGACCTCAGGAGGAGGACCGCTGTTGTAAAATGCATTGCATTTTTAATGGGAAATCCATAAAAATTTATAGATTCTTAATTAAAATTATGATAAAAATGTTTTTTTTTTTCGTTCATAAAACTTTTTTTTTGTTTTAGAAATTTTCATTCAAACTTGAAATGAGATTGTGTCGTAAATAGGTTTTATGCTTGCAAACAGAGCTTTTCTCTGTTTGCAAGCATAAAACTTATTTACACGACACAATATCACTTCAAGTGATAAAAGTAGTATTTGGTTTAATGCACGTGTCCTAAGATTAGTATAGAAATGTGTCATAAAAGTAATGAGATAATTTTTGTTATTGTTTTTTTAGTGCAACAATTTTATTTTATTTTTATACACCAATGGTTTTTTGTCGAAAGTACAGGGTGCGTTTTATATTCCATATTGAAGTTTTTTTTTAAATAAATTTTAAATAAAATATAATTTTATATAATTTATATTTTATTGATTATGATATCGGTAAAATGCTCTTTTAAGCATATTTTTCATAACATTTTCGCAAACTTCTGGTGTTATTTCAGCAATTTCGTTTCGAATGTTATCCTTAAGCATCGAAGTTGTGGTGGGTTTGTTAGTGATCATCTTTTACTTCAACTTCCCCCCCCCCCCCGCCTATATGAAGAAATCGGAAGGGTTCAAATTAGGTAATCGTTGAGGCCAGTCGATATCACCACTTTTTGACATTATTCGGCACCGGAAAATTTTTTCTTAAAATTTGCATCGTTACCAGTAACTGTTACAGCATTTCCTCCACAAACCCAAAGAAATATGGCCCAATGATGCCGCCGGCCCAAATACAGCAGCATACAGTTACTCTACGAGGGTTTAGTGGTCTTTTGTACATCAGTTGAGGGTTTTCAGTACCCCAATAATGGCTGTTCTATTTATTAACAAAGTCAGCCAAGTCGAAAATAATAATTTTTTGCCAAAAAAAAGCCGTAAAAGCTGAACACTCCTGTCTCGCCGCCATTCATTTGTCTGCAGGTGTTGTGTTAATGGAATTTTATACGCGCAAAAAGGGCAAATATTTTTTGAGAATTTTTAACAAACTCAATTCTTGTGCACGGTGTCCAACACTTTTACTAACACTTTTCCAAGACTGTATCAATCTTTTCAGGTGTACGTTGGCTTAATTGTCGCCAAGTCTTCGCTTTATCTGACAGTGTATGCATAATTTCAAAATTATTCATTACACGCTGATTGGTTGACTTGCTCCACGTATTCACAATTAAACAATTATGTAAACAAAATGTTTTATTAATTACAACATGTTTTTGCGACGTTAGATGCTCCATAATAAATTTCTAACGAGCACTTTTTACGACTGTCAAATGTGAAGATGTAACTGTCATCCAAATTAAAATGGCGGTAAAACAAAATCTACTTGGAACATAAAAAGCACCCTGTAGACCCCTTGGTCTGTAGCTATGTATCGGTGTAGGTGTTATTTCCCCTTATGTAGCAGTGCCGGTAGGCTTCAGCTAGACTGGCCTTCACCTCCTAGGGTACACTACTTTAGATATATTTTTTACAAGTTAGGGAACAAATTGTTTTCAAACCTTAGGCAACAACTAAAAAATCACTTTGACTAATATCAGCTAAATAGCCGGATTGGGGAAGAGCAGAAAATTGATTTTTTCCGACCTCACCAGTGCCTTTATTCATTTCACATTTGCATTAAGTGTCGATGTTGAAGGCCTTTCTGACAGAGATTTAATTTTCACTACTTTCCGCCTCTTCAAAAATGCCTAATGCTACCGAAAAATGTGTGTTCTTGATAAGGATTTATTCCCCATACCCTCAAAAACAAAATTTTATGATACATCGTTGCCCCATTGTTCCTAACGCTCTCGAAAAAAAAACAACAACACTTATCCTGCTCTTTAGAGTCACGTAGCTACTGTATGAGCATGGACAAACGTACAAGCTATATGGATAGAAAGTCCGCAATGTTGCCAGATTACTCTCAATGATGTGAGTTTCATCACTTCTTTGTCACACCTTCTTAGGATACGTAACTTCTGTTTATTAATATTTAAAAAATTATTTTAGGTACATCGTAGATAAAAATAAAAATAAAAATAATAAAATATTATCTATGGTAATTAAATACGAACAATTTTATTGAAATTCTTCTTATCATATTTAATTATCCAAAGTCTTAATACATGAAGAATTTATATTTTTATTGTTATATAAAATTGTAAATAAAAGTAAGAGTGCTACCGCGAATACTAACTAATCTACACGTAATGACGTAAGCACCTTGTAGAAAGTAAAATTGATAACTTAGAGAAATATGACTTATATGCGTATGTGTATGCACACAAAAAAGTACAATTAAATTGACAAGTGTATAGAAAAAAAAACAATTTTTATATATATGCGTGAAGAATGAAATTTAGATTTTTTCAGTAGTGGAATATGAGGTGCTTGTTAAAAATTCATACGAATACGAGGAATTAAAAAAAAAATAAAGGAAAACTGTGAAAATACAAACTAAATTTTAGATAAGTTCGTTTTAATAAAATATTTATTAACAATAATTTTAGTAATGAAATTTAGAGAGTAATAATATTTGTCTTTGTTGGACTTGAAAACTTGAATCAAAAATATTTAGTTTAAGCAAAATTTCTTTTAAGTACGTTTCAGTATTATTAGAAATATTTTTTAAATAGCTTCTTATAATAATTAAATTAAATTTTCGCTCTAATAATATTTCTCTAATTGAAATTTAACAATAACAGATATGCAATAGTCCATTAGTAATTTTCGTATTTTCGTACAAAATAATTCATTTTTCCATAAAAAATATTTGGAAAAAAGGTGTGGCATAATCGAGTATTAGGCGAAACGTACTCGAGGTCGAATATAGCTTAGGGCATCCAATCGGCAGATGTCGTTTAATGTCGTGGTGCCTACAATTGCGAGTACCATTTCTTTACTAATGTTACTTGAAATGATAACAAAACAAACAAACAAAGGTAGTAAGAGACTTTTGGGTAATTTTTTAATTTTCTTTTTAACTCAATTGATTTTAGTAATGCTATAAAATATAATTTTTTAACAAACAATTTTTTTTATTTCGCATAATAAAACAGAAATAAAATTTAAAAATCATACAACTTACATAATACTTTATTCATTTTGCACTTACAACAAAGCAGAACTATATTTAGCAGCCATTTTATGCTATAGCAAAGCTATAATTTTTAAGTCCTGCCTGACTTAAATATTTTCATATACGGGCAACCTGAATTTTTCAGTCAGTCAGAACTTAATGTTGATTGTATACAAAGAATATCATTCACATTTCAATTACCAACCAAAAACTCTAAATTATATGCAATTTTTTCGAGTTTTTAACTTATTATTAATAGAAAAAAAAATATTGTACTTCTTTTTGTTAAGTCTAATTTTTTTATATTCGAAATTAAAATTTTGATTATTTTAAAGTTTTTTTCAATTTAAAAAATTAAAATTAAACAAGAAAATGTATTTAGTGTTTAAAAAAATATCTGTCTCCTCTGACTCTAAAAAAAATAAAACAAAACAAGAAGGTAAAATATTGCTCATTTTTATGGTTTTTTTAAAAAATATTCCGATTTAAGATCCTAAAAAGAAGAATTTCCTGTAATTATTACAAATTATCCCTTTTTTTTACATATTTGAAAATTTTCTTTAATATAAAAAAAATAAAAATGAATTAATAAATACACTTAGAGTTTTTGTTTCATTTTTGCGATTTTTGAGAAGGTTTTGCTTATTTTAACAATTACAAAATTGAAAAAGTGTTTAAAAATATATGCCTCCTATGACCCTAAAAATTAAAAATAAAACGAGAAGAAAAATCTATGATTTTCGAGTTTTTCTTGCCCAATTCAGAAAATTACATCTTTGAATTAAAATACTTTTAAGACCCCCAAAACAATGTGTAATCAATCCAAAAAAAAAAAGAATACTGCATTTTTGCTATTTTTTAATTTTTTTTTGCATTTTTAAAAAGTTTTTTTTAAAATAAAAAAATTAAAATGAATTGCGAAAAAGATTTTTTTATTACGGTTTTGCGATTTTTGAGAAGTTTTTGGTTATTTTTCTATGACTCAAAGCAAACTTAAACTAAATTATTTCTCTGTGCTTATTTCTTTTTTTTTAATTATTCAGATTTACTGTTTTTAATTCAAAAAATTGCTTAAATAAAAATAAAATAAACAAATCTCCTAAAAGTCTAAAGAAATTCAAATCAAATAAAGAAAAAACTTTCTTCATTTTTGGGATTTTTGAAAGAGTTTTGCTTATTTTAGAAAATTACATCATTGAATTAAAAAAAAAATATCTGTGACCTCCAAAAAAAATTTATAAAAGAAAAAAAAATCATTTTTGCAATTTTTTATTTTTATAATTTTTAGAATTTTTTTATTTATTTGGAATATTACAAATACATCATTGAATTAGTGTTTAAATCATAAATAAATCTCGTTTTACCCTTAAAAAAAATTAAAACAAAACGAGAAATTATTATCAGACATTTTATTATGCCATCCTTTCTGTCTCTACACAAGATGGCGGCGTCTGCTTGACCAAGCGGCCATTTTATACTCAGACAAAAATTACATTCATATGAACACATCACAGCCCTAGCAATTATTAACGTGCAATGACAAACAAATTTAGAAAAATAAGATGAGTTTCAATTTAATATTTTGCTAATATTGATGTTGTAGAAAAATTCATCTTTACAAATTCATATAAAAAAAAACAATTTCTTTTAACATACACTATTTTTATGTTCTAAACAAAAATATATTCCTAAAATATAATAAATTCTTGCCTCTATAAATGAAGTCGAAATTAAGACAAGAAAAAAATATTTTTCAATAATATTTTAATAAATCAAAATAAATTTTAATTAAAAAGACTTCAATTTTTATCAATAACATTATTTTCAATATAAATTCAGAAGACACAAAAATAAAACCAAAAACACAATTAATTAATTAATTAAACATAATTTATATTAATTTTATCTTATTTTTTTCGTCATCCTTTTCGTGATGGTAAAATATTTAGTTTATTCGATGGAATGACCTCACCCCTTTAAACAATTCAATTTTCAGAGCTTTTCTATTAAATTAAAATAACTTTTTCTATAAAAATCAATTCATTAAAAATTTTAAAATCATCATAATTCTATAATTTGTACAACTTACATTTGATTAATTATTTAAAAATAATAGCATAATTTTCATTTTACATTTGAATAAAATTAAGAAACTTAAAAAAATTAATTGTAGTTGATTAGAAATTTTTCTGTGGTGAAGTTTATTAATAGGAAATTAGTCAAAAGGATTAATTTTATAAAATTAATAACTTTAAAAGTTTTTTGTAGAAAAATTAAAAAATTCAAGAGAATATAAGTCTTAAAAAGAGAGTTTTTTTCTAAAAATTATACACATTTTATATAGCACAACTCCTTCATAATTTTTTCTAAAAGAAACTAGCTTAACCAAATTAGGGAAAATATGTTCTAATCCACAGAGAGGATTTTTATAATAATTCGAACAAATTTTCTTTGTATATTCTCTAAATTTATATTTTTAAAAAGGCCAAGAATAATGTTAATTTTAATCAAATTTGAAAACAGATGTACTCAATAATTTTATAATCTAAAATTATTCGAAACAAATTTTTGTGACCACAAAAAAATATAAAAATACAGAAAAGAACTACAAGTTGTAGTTAAAAACTCCAAAACTAAAAAAATTAATATCATTTAAAAAAATCTTAAATAAAATTCTTCACGCTATCAGTTTAGCAAATAGTAAAAATAATACTAATAATTTTTCGATATATAATATAGTTTATGAAAAATAATTAATGATTATTTAGAAATGCAATTTGTGAGAAAAAATATTTTTACTTTAATTTTTTTTGCAAATAAATTAGAAAAACAATCTAATTCTTAGACTGTCTATTCGAAAGTATTATTAAAAATGGCATACTTTATGTATTAATTGATTAAATATTTATAAGTAAAAATATTTAATTAATTATTAATGATGTATGTTACATTATATTTAGTAGCTCTTAAATGACCATTAAACGTACTTTCAAATTTACTATTTATAGTAAATGGTTAAAAAAGAAATCTATTTTGATCAAAAAGAAATTTATTTAATCATCTTCTAACCACTTTTTGAATAAAATCAAAAAATATAACTATTAAAAAAATAATATTCTTTCATAATTAATAAAATATTATTTAAATAATTTAAAAAGAAATTATTTTATTTTGCAAACTATAATTTTTGTTTAAAAATTTTTATGTGGATAAGATATTTTAAAAAGAAATTCACAAACCTTTTTCACTTTCTAATTAAAAATATTTAAACTAATATCACTTGTAAAAATATTTTATAAATAATTTCACATTAACCACCTTTCACTAGCTGCTCCCAATAATATCTGATCAATTGCACCCTACCTAATCTAATATTGTTCTTAAATATAATAAATTATTATTAAATATTAGGAAAAATTTTAAAGAACAAAAGATAACAACAACAACAAATTATAAAAATTTAATAATATTAATCGAATATATTATGTCTAAATGAATCGTTATAGTATTTGGAAATAATTCGATTATGTCTAAAATTCACAATAAATTTGGGCATATTTACTACGCCAATCAATAAAAAAAATACAAAATTATCAAAAAAAAATTCTAGGAAAATATTTTCATTGGTCAGGTTAACGTTGTTATCTTATCAAAATATTCAGTGTCTTGACACCTAGTCAACGTGAATCTGTATGTATGCTCATGTATAGAACAGCACATCAACTTGAATTTATTTTTCATATCTCATAAAATCAGGTGTATTGGCTCTACAATACCAAATCAATATCATTATAGAAACTTATACACAAACATAACAATAGAAAAACCATTCAATAATTATTTTAAAAAAAACCAATAAATAAAAATAAACGGAAATTATTTATAATTGAAAATAAATAAAAAGCTCCACGTAGGCAATTTTTTTCATAAATCATATTTAATAATTTATAATTTTTATAATAGGAAGCTTTTAACTTCTGTGGAATTAATAATATTAATTTTCCATTTTTCAACTTCAATCCTTTCTAATGTTCCCAATGAAATAGGATTATTCATCTTACAGCTCAAAAAAAAACAGGCCTATTATTTGATTGATAATTAATATATTTTATAATCAAAATAAACTTACTATAAAAATTATAGAAATATTAATTTTTCGAAAAACTTTCTTCGGTGATGAGACTTATTTCTTGATCTGTGGATACGTTAATAAGTAGATAACTTAATTTTTCAGTACTCCACATACACCAATATGCTTAAGCTTAAATATGGGGCTCTATAAACACACAAATGTATGTGGAGAAGCCATTATATGTTATATGCTAAAAATAACTGCCCTAGTGTGTATTTTGATCTGGAAGCATTTCTTCGTAAATGAGAAAGGAAAGACAGTTCCACCAATTCTGAGCACTATGGACACTTGGTTAATCCTATTTTTTGGTATAAACTTAAAGATTTTACTCTTAACAAGATGGCGACATAAGCCACATGTGCTTTTCACAAGATGGCGCCATAACCAAAATATCATGAAAACTTTTTGATTTTATTGTGTAAAATGTTCTCAGATTTTTGTTAATGCTCTCAAGTTTGCGTAGCTATACAAGAAAAAGTATAATAACGTTAAATTGTACGATTTTGAAGGACAACAATCGGCATCACCAAATCACGCAATTATAATATCGATTGGCCCACCTCACTCTTCAAATTTAACTTGCTACCAATTTATTCCTGGAGGGTTTTATTTATCCCCACTATGACAATTTGGATGTATTTCTAACCAAATTACAAACATTTGTCGAAAAATATTTCAAAAACAACTTCTCGTTTCTTCTTCTAATAATTTAAAATTATCGTTAAATCAGTTTTAAATTAAAATTATTTTATTTCGCCGGATTGGCAAAAGATGGTTCTTTGTGCTTTCAGAAAATTTCCTTTTTTAAACTGCTTAGATAGTTTTGAACCTAAGGAGCTTCTCGAGAGAAAAAATATATTGATAATGAACTAAGTATTATGTGGTTCAGTTGTAATTATTATTTAGTATATATTCACGAGATGGCACCATAAGCCACATGTAATTTTCACAAGATGGCGCCATAAGCAAAACAATACGAAAACTTTTCGATGTAATTGCATAAAAAGTTCCGAGGAGGCACGATTTCGTGATTTGGTGATCACAATTTTTTGAAAATTATTTGAATTTTTTTTCAAATTTTGCATAATAGAAAAACTTAAAAAATTTAAAATTTTAATTTAACTCTACTTTCCAAAGCTTACATTGGATCTTCCCTTATAAACTGTTAAATTATTTAGGATAAATTTTAATTTAAAAAATTTTATTTAATATAATTTCGTGTAAAAAGTTTAAGCACTTTTCATATTATAGATAATAAATAAATAAAATTGACTAATTTAAATAAAATAATCACAAATATTTAATTACAATATAAAATTATTTTTAATAGTTAATTATCTAATAATAAATGAATGTGGATTAGTTTATCTAAACAGATTTATGTGCTTAGGACGAAAATAAATCTATTAAAGTAGATATTAAATCTTTAACAATCAAATTTAAAAAATTTATTTTCGATTAAATTTTAGTAATTTTTCTAGAGAAAATAATAAGTAATTTTCTAGAGAATTTTGTTAAAAACATTTTTTTCTTATAAATAAATACGCAAATTTTATTCTTGTCATCCTCTTTGAGATAATCAAATTGTTTCTTATTTTAGTCACAATAATTTGTAAATTTTATTTCAATTTCAATTTTATATTAAATTTATATATATTTTTTAACTATAAATTTTTACTACAATATATTTTTGAATCAAATTATTTTTATCTCTTTTAGGGATTTTATATTGAAAGTTAGAAAATTTTCAAAAATTTGGTTTCATAGATTTTATTAAGTTCAGTAAGTAAAATTTATATTTTTTCATCCGAAAAGATTGAAGATATTATTTTGATAGTGAAAAACCATAGTTAATAAATAGAAATCAGATCCTTTTGTAGAAAATAACTGAATTGTATTTAGTTTATGTATATCATAATTGATCATTTAGAAATTGAAATTGTGTTTATGTACACCAAAAGTTAAAAAATATCTCACTTTCTGAAAAAGACTTATTGAGAATTTTATTTGAAAATTCCTTAGTTTAATAGTTTATACTTTAAAAAAATATTAATTTCTGAATGAACTTTTGAAACTAATCTAAAGTCTGTCTCACATAATGCTATTTAGCGTATTTCTTTTCTTGCATGCTACCGTGCTCGCTGCGATGCTGGCTGCGACGCTAGAAAGTATGTCACTGCTACTACTTTTGAAGCAACATTTCAGAAATATAACCGGTTCTATTTTTTGTACTATTTTAAGGAGAACCAATGTGAAAACATTATCCTGGTACGTGTGCTAGATGAGCAAATGACACATATACGTTTGCTCACAGCTAGAAATTCAAATAAAAACCATCACAAAATCATGCGTCGCAGCTAGCCTAAAAAGTAGTAGCGAATGTAGCAAGAAAAGAAGTACGAAAAATAGTGTCGTGTGCAGACGGCTTAAAATATGAACACTTTTGGTAGAAAATTTATTATTTGGGAAAAATTCTATTTAATTTTTTGGAATATTTTGATGGTGAAAAATAATTTTTAATAAAGTATTTAAATTTTTTTAAAAAATATAACCACTTTAAATCTTAACTAATTATTTAATAGAATTTTTGTTTGATTTTTGCTGTTTGCACGATCAACTCACGAACAAAATGAATATTTTAAGGAATAAAGACTTATCCAATTGGTACTTTAAAAAGTAAAATTAAATAAAATAAATACTAAACAAGATTTTTATGTATATATAAAAAAAAATTATATTGCTTAAATTTTGCCATTATATACCAGGTGTATAAGCTTAAATAGAAAGTAAAAACAAATTTATTCAAAGTACATATTTTTCCCATCTCTCGGGAAATTTGTGGATACCACGCCAAAAAAATCCTTCTCTTTCGAGACAAACCACCCATCAAAACATTTTCGGACGTCTTCGTAAGAATCGAAGTGCTGCTCAGGAAGCGCGTGGCCCATCGATGTAAACAGGTGGTAGTCGGAAGGGGCCAGGTCTGGTGAATAAGCGGGGTATAGGGTAGCACCTCCCAGTTGAGTGTCTTCAAGTACGTTCGGACCATTTTTAACGTGTGCGATGGTGCGTTGTCGTGGAGGAAAATCAGCTTGTCATGTCTTTGTTGATAATCCATTCTTTTTATAACGCAGAGCACGGTGCAATTTGATCAGTTATTGGTGGTAGTGGTGGGGCATTGATAGTTTCACCAGGTTTCAACCCACGATTTCTTGCGTTTAGGATTCTCGAAATATATCCACTTTTCATCGCCTGTCACAATCCGATGCAGGAACGACTTTCTTTTTGTCTGGCGAGCAAGATTTCACATGTGTTTTGGTGTCGCTCAATCTACCTATCGTTCAATTCATGCCGTACCCATTTTCCGATCTTTTCAATCTTCCTCATGGCACGCAGACTCATGAAAATGGCTGGTTGAGTAACACCCAATTGATCCGCGACCATTTTTTGTGATTGGGTATCGTCTTCGTCCAAAAGAGCCTGCAATTGATGGTCCCCAATCTTCCTAGGCCGATTTTCACGCTTCTTGTCCCACTAGTCAAAATTTCCGTCTTTGAACCGACGAAACCAATCTCGGTACGTTGTTTACGATAAAGCACTGTCACCATAGGCCTCTATAAGCATTCGATGCGATTCGGCAGCCGATTTCTTCAAATTGAAGCAGAAAAGTAGAGCTTCCCGCATATGCTCTTTTTCTAGCATAAAACTAGACATGATTACCAAAGGAAAAATGTATGTTGTTTTACGAAAATACTGACAATGTGCACTGATTAATGTTGACAGATGTCAAACTCATAAAAAAAAAGTATGGCGTGCCTATGGTAGCTTAATGCGCTTACTCACGCCATCTATGATCAAACACGCAAGAAGTAATTATTACGGATTTAAGCTTATACCCCTGGTAGAGTGCCCCAAAGTACACGCAAAAATATTATAATAAATGCTATGATCGTGATCTATTTGAGGTAATTTCAATTGACTTTTTCGTAAATTTTCGGTTGTGATTCGTCCATTACTGAGATGGATTGTATTTTTAAGATTATTTACATCAATACGATTTTTAAGCAGTTTTATAAAAAAAAGGCCAACTGCAACAAATAGCTTGGATCTTGGACGGCAGTTTATTTCACCAAATCTCAAAATTAGGTGTTCTAAGAGCTTGTAGCGCCATATTTCCATACAGTTCTAAATAAAATCTTTAAGTTTAATTTAAAAAAAAAAGTTAGTTATCATAGAAAATGATTTTAAAAAAATTATGGGCCAATGACACCTGCGGACCAAACGTCACACCAGTCAGCCATTTTTCGCCTAAATAGCAGTCAACCAGAGTATCTTCTTCATATTACATGATTAATAAACTCCAGTTAACTTAAAATGTCAAGCTTTATTCTATAATATATATAAAATACCTAGAATAACTTCTACAGGAATAAAATATTTTCAAGGTCATTTTCATGCATTACACTAGCATTTAAATTGTAGGCAAAATTTGGCAACAGCTAAATAGCAACATATCTGGAAAGCCATCTAGTTGTTGCCAAAATTTCTAAGAAAATTCGGCAACAACTAAATTGCACACCAGACATGTATGTCAAAAATTTTTCAATTTTATTTAATAAAAAAAAAATAATAATAATAATATTTGCTGTCCAGGAAAACGAGGATAAAAATATGGAAATATGGTGCGCCATATTTCTTCAAATACTGATATTATTTTTTATTAAAATATTAATCATAAATTATTTTCCTTTAGGTAAAACTATTAAAATTTATTTTAATTAATTATATAAAAAACGATATTGTATTTAATTGCTTATATTAATTGTGAATTATAAAAAAGGTAAATTGTTTTCTTCTCTCATAAATCAAAATTGAATTTTCTATAGACAAATTATAAATAGAGGGAAACAAAATTTAGCAAAAGTGCGAAAATATTAAAATAACTCACACATACTAAATATTAATATTAGACAAATTGTATTGGCAAAAATAAAATTGTATTGACAATTACCTTTCGAAAATGCCCATAAAAGATTAGATAAGAAAATCTATAATAAAACATTTCCCCTTTTTCGAGCAAATTTATGCACACTCTTCGATACTAGTTCGAACATTAATAGACATGAACATACACGAATAAATTTAAAAAAAAAAATACGAAAAAAATATTTTATGAATATCATAAAATATAGAAAGGAAAAGTGAAAAATTTAAAAAAAAAACCTAAAACTAATCACAATTCTTATGGGTGGAGAGGTGTAATGATATTGTAAGAAAAGAAGCTTATAAGACTTTATTGGAAAAATATTTTTTTTCATTAAATGCAGAGAATTCCTTAAAAAAATCTATTTGAAAAAAATAAATTCACAGCCAACTGCGCAGTATAAAAAAGAAATTATTTCCATTCCAAATTATGACTCATAATGCAAAATGGCGGTGTATCCTATGTGTACGCATGCGTGGTGAATTGTGTTCAAGTTACCTGACTTTATTATCTGCATCAGTGTCTGTTCATAAATATAATGCCCTTATTATATTAGGTTGTATGGAATTGGAAAATATTTGCACGAAAATTCAATTTGCCGTTAAAAGCATAAATTTTCAGCCAATGATTTTGCAGAATAGTAATCAACTCTCTTTAAAAACGGAACAAAGTTAAAACTTTTGAAAATTAAGTATGAAAAATTAAGTCCACATGGTGAATTTCCAGTAATTTTATTTGAATTTGGTTTTGTACCTAAATGATAGGTCTCAGTGATTAGTGGCATGTTTGAGAAAATTTTATAAATAAATGCTTTATCAGGCAAAACGATAACTAGTTGTCCTTCACAAATACAGAAAAAGACTCCTTTTTTTTGATAACGTTAAAATAATGCCTGCAAAAAAAGGCGAATTTCAAACAATTCTCACTAAGAGCTCCTTCTAATAATGCTGCTACCATCTATGAACGCTCACTGACATTAAATTAAGATAACACGAACTGTCGGTGGAAATCCGCTGCACTTCGTTTTGCTGGTGCTTTTTTTCGTTATTTTACTATTTTTGATTTTTTTTCTTCTTTATTTTAATTTGATTTATATTCTAAACATATTATACAATTTATTGTAAATAATTCAATTTTCTTTTGTGTATTTGTTGAAAGTGTAAAGTTTCTTAAAAAGACTAAATTGATAATATGCGAATACGAGGGCTGTTCAAAAAATTCTCGGCCTAACAATTAATTTTCGGTATGTATTATATATACGTATGAGCAATCGCATCGTACACAAGAATTGGATCGTTCTCAGAACGTTGTATGGAAACCTGAGCCTAAAGAAATATATGCGCCGTCGGCAATAGATCGAAAACGAGTTAGAGCTGCTTCGACAATACACTAAGTTTTATAGAAAATTTTTAATAAGTAACAAAGCGCATTTTTTACTTTTGGGGTAACAAATTGGTGGATCTGGCGACGTGAAAATCCAGACAAAGTTCACGAACAACCCTTACACCCTCGACGAATGACCCTCGACGTGTGGTGTGGTGTTTGGGCCAGAAAAGTCATTGTTCTAAATATTTTTAAGAATGTTACTGGTAATGCTGCTATGGGCAATCTAAAAAGATGTTACTAAACTTTTTCTGCGAATTGGATCAATTGGGGTTAAACGAGATGTGGTTCCAACTAGATGACGCTATGTCAGACACTACATGCGCTACATTAAATGTTCTGTGACCGATATTTCCTGATTGAATGATATCAAAAAGTGATAATATCGATTGGTCCACCTCACTCCCAAAATTTAACCAGCTACCAATTTATGGCTGGAGAGCTTTTTTAGCCCCAATATAACTTTTGAAAAATATTTCAAAAACCACTTCCCGTTTCTTCTTATAATTTTATGAAATTGTTGTTAAATCTGTTTTAAGTTCAAATTGTTCAGTTTCGTCTGATTGGCAAAAGATGGCTCTTTGAGCTTTCAGAAAATTTCCTTTTTTGAACTGCTTAGACAGTTTTCTACCTAAGAAGCTTTTCAAAAATAAAATTGATTGTTAATTAACTAAGTATTATGCGGTTCAGTTGTAAATATTATTTTATATATAAATAATTGTAATATTTAAATAAAAATACAAAACAGACGATATTATTGAAAGTACATTTTGATCAATTAATGAAGAGGAGAAATCTTTCGCAGGAATCAGTAGGCAATCAGATCTAATTTAAATTGAAGTTTTACTTAGTAATTGTTTATTTATTTATTTTTTTAAATTCTAAAAGCAAAGAATTTTTGCATGAACTTCTTTCCCACTCATTAATGGAAACGCTGAATTTATCAAACACTCATGATGGCGGAATAACAAATTCTGGAACCAATAAAAATAATTCATATTCGCGTCCTTCAAAGGTAAATTAAACTCAAGCACTGGTTTTCATACGGAATATATCCGATTAATAATTGTAGGGTTAAATGGTAAGGCCTACTTAAATGGACGAGAGATAAATGAACCACTTAAAAAAAAAACATACACAATGAAATCTATGAAATTAACCTGGAAAAATTTATGAAAGTATATTGAAAAATGTCATTATTTGTGGCAACCATTTTAGTCGACATTATTTTGTGTACACAATTCCCCCAAGTCTACATGAACGCTTTTAATTAACTAAATCTTTGTTTTTCATTTCAGTTCAAAAAAATTGTTAACTCATCTTTAGAACATCCTCTATTTTGTACAAAAAATCATATCTAAAGTGGCTCTGTTGCGGATTAGTTTTACGACCCCTCATTGGTCTTCATTCAATTTGTGGTTTTTTTAGCGTTTTCACTTTTCATTGGCCATCGTCTTGAGATGTATAATAAAATGATACCCTGTAACCTATTCAATTCGGCTCTATATTTTTTTTTATATAGTTTTTTTTCTCACTCGAGTTCTAGGATAAATCTGTCTCGAAACTGCGAAGTATTGAAAAGTGATTGAGGATTCTAAGAATGAGAGCTGAATAATCCCTTTAGTACAGCCCCGAAAATTTATGGATTTGGCTGATAGCTATTTACCCAACTCGATTGATACTGAATTTCCTATTTAATCACAGCCCTTAATCCTTTATCCTATCTGAAGCATTTTTAATTGAAGTTTACCGTGACACGACGATAATTTCTTCAAGGACCAATGATCTTGTGGATGGGGATAACCTTGAATATTAATTCATAAAAAAAAAAAATTTAAATTTTATCAAATGTTAAATTAAGATTAATTATCAAAAAAAAATTTTAACATTCGTTTTTTTTTTTAACTTTTAAGAAAATATATTTCTCGAGGAGTGGCAAAGGGTGGATTTTGGGAAAGGCCAGAGAGAGAAGGAACATTTAAGTCGACGTTCCATTTTTTTCTGTTTCTTTTGACAGTTTAAGTTTTTTCCTTATTTTTTAATTATATTTCCCAATTTTTGCAAAAGTTTTAACCTCCCTAATTTTTATACCTTCCTCAGCAAATTCCTATTTCCTCCCGTTTGTCTGAATTTTTTTTTCGTGTAATTTATTTTTTGCATCTCTTTTATTTCTGCTTAACACCTGTGGGTGTGTCTATTTTCCCGTATATATTTTGCATGCATTTTCTGGTTATGTTATGTGGGAGAGCACCACTTTGCATATACTTTGAACTACCCCTCCCCCTTCACCCCCCAAAACCTTTGAATAAAGCCAGCGACAAGGATGCCTGGAATAGAGTAAAGGGCTTTCTGAGAATGGTCGTCCCTGGCCATGCGCCCGTTGAACTTAACGTTCATAAAAATTTTTTTATTAATCCAATTTTTAATAGATTTCTTTTCCCTTACAACCGAAGAATTTACAGAATTTTATTTATACCATAAAAGCTGTGCAACACTTTCTCAGTAATTTTTTTCCCAGCATTTGGCAGTAGATTTTTACTCTAAAATTACTATTTAGCCTTGAATATTTTATAAATAAAATATAGTTAAAAATTTTACAAAAAAAAAATGACTACAAAACATACAGAAATGTTGAAATTTTGTCTTAAGATCATTAATTTGAAGTGAAGCTGCATCTAAGTAGTTATCGTGCAACAATTTTTTTTATTATTGGAAAAGCCTTTCTATAAAAGGATCTGCAATTCTATTCACAAAAAAAATAGATTTTCTACATTCTGTAAGAAGAAAATTGAATATTTCGATAGTATCCATCACATTGGCAATTGCTCTAATCTAACCGGAATTTAATAGACTCGATAAGTTTAATCTAATATTTTACTAAAGTGCTTTATTATGATGATAGATTTGCTAGTCAGTAGCGATCATACGCATTATTTAATATTATTAAAATAATACTAAACGAATGGTTAAATATTTTGATGACATTCAATGCATGGTTAAATAAAATTCCATAGAATTATTTTTCATAAAACAAAAGTGTGATTTTTGCAATAAAAGAAATATGGTTAAAAAGGAAAATATTATAAAAAGATAATGGTAAGATAAGAAGCTTATGCCACCTACCTGCTTAAATATATACAAAAAAATATATTAAATACGAGTGGCATGTGCGACTAGATAAATATTGTCCAAGTTTAAAACGAAAGCTATAATTTATCAAATCATAAACATTACTCGATGCAACACAAAAACTACATTTCTCTGAGGTACTTCATTTATAATTGACAATTTATCATAGAGCTTCTGCGTACCTTCGGATATAATGGCCTCGTCTAGTACATATTTTACTAATGTGTCCTCCCTCCTACAATATGAAGAAGAAGAAAAAACAACTAAAAATCATTTTCTCTTTTTCACTATTCGTATTTTTTGTTTGTTTTTTATTTGGTTACCTGCCTACCATATTATATTAAAACGAAAATAAATAAACAAACAAAGGATGTGAAAACAAATTTCTAGTTAAAAGACCTATTAGCTTCTGTACGTATAATAATTTGTCTTTTTCTACAATGGAAAAAGCTTTTAAGACGATGGATGGATTCGAATGATGAAAGAAAATAGGTTTGGCTAATGAATCTATATATAAGAGGTGGCGACCAGCCAAAACGATATACTCACAAGCCTAGAGAGTATAAAATGAGACAAAAACAAAATTAATTTTTATTTTTTTTTCTAAAAAAAGCGATTATTGTGGTTACCGAAAAAATCGATTAAGCTAAATCAATATTTAAGCTTTGCCAATGGGTATAAATATATTTATTATCATGATGGCGATCATTAGATCAATAAATCAATCAATCGTTTTTATTCATGCGAGTTATTACCTGTTGAGATGGTTATTTCGATGAATTCAATTCAAAATAAAACTACTAGCGACTGATGAGGTGTGCTGATGTTTGCCATCGAAGGAAATTTATAAAGCAAAATCAAATATATTCGATGGCGATGAAAAATTTCATAGATTAACAACCAGCCGCATTTGGCCTCTATCTGCTTAGTCTACGGCTCGAAATGCCCACTTATCTATAGATATAGTCAACCTTGGATATATTATCATCACCTTCTCTATAAACTTAAAGGTAAATTAGCTGGTACGAGGGTGGCAATCTATTCGGTGTGTGTGTGTGTGTGTTTTTTTTTTTCTTTTCAGAAAATACCCCGCGATACCAAATTGAACAGGTAATTACTCATAAGTGCCTAATTTCCACCCTATCCCACCCATCATTCATTTCCTTTTAACAAACTTCTATCATCTTCAACAATTCGAATGCTCATTTTACTAACTGATAATAGTCCTTATCAATGGAATATTTCACTAACTTATCAATCAAATCATGTAACCATAATATACACGTATCTGTTAGCGAAAAGTCTAACAAAAAACCATACATTAATGACAGTCTATAAAAAAAAATAATTAACTACGAACAACTCCAACTTTAATCTAAATTAGATTAATTTAGTTGATTTTCAATAACTAATTTTTTGATTATTACCCCTAAGAAATGATTTTTATTAATTATATAATTTTTTTAAGGATCAGTTTCAATTCACCAATCGGGAAACTTTTTAATATTTTCTTACCTATTTTTTTTATGGTAGATTTATGACAGTTGTTTTTTTTCTTCTTCATATGTAATTGTGTTTATTCAAAAATTCTGCACAAAAAATGATAAACGGAACAAAAAAAACAAGACCTAAGCGGGCGGTTCCAACAGCGCAGTTAACAATTATAAATAGCGCCACCAATTGGCTCCCGCGAATCGGCAATTATTGCCCGTCCGTCAATGGTCACCAATCGCCCGCAAATCGTCTATTCGCCAATAGCCAATCATAATTGCGATCATGAAAAGTCCGATTGTTGAGTAGACGCATTTGTTAGAAGGAACAAAAAACCCCATGATCCTTTTCGATTAGCCGAAACGTACACTACACCGGATACACCCAAACACAAGCGCGAAAATTTAAACGTTTTTCGAACGAAACGGAACAACAACTTTTGTGAGAGATCAATTAAAATCCGCCATTTTCTTCAAATTCGAAACGATCAAGTTTGATTTTTCTTTATATTCCGTCGTTTGATGAATTTTAAAAAAAAAGGTAAAATTTTTTCAAAATTTAATACAGATTTTTTTATTTAAATTCCTTTTTGGCGGTTTTTGTTTTCTACTTCACAAATAATACAATTTTCATATTGAAATCGATTTTTCTCTGAGAGGAAATTAAATAAATAATATTTTTTTTAAATAATAATAATTATAATTTAAGATTTGTTCACGATCAAAGGCACCAATTTCCATTTATTGACTGTCGCCAATCAGTAAGTTTCCCTATCGTTAACGTTTTGTTGGGTAAAAATTCTAATATCTGACTAGATAGTGGGTGCGCTAGATAAGTTAACATATCTTTTAAAAAAATTTCTGTTCGGTTATAACAAAATCATATATTTTTTTTTTAGAACACAAATGCACACATTAAATATAATTGGAAAAATATTTTTGCTTAATAATTTTTATAGTAAAACCTTCAAACTAAAATATTGTTTTGATTTTTTTGATTTTATTTATTCATTGTTTAGCAGACCCTTATTAATCTAACTCGTTAGTTACCTACTGTAAAAAGGATAGGGAAAAATAAACCCAGAATTCTGAGAAAAAAAGCAGATCCCAGAGATTAAGTTCAAAAATTTAATAAAGCCTATTATTTATCAATTTAAAAAATTTGGACATTTTTTTTGTAAAATTTAAAATTTTTACGTCAAAGTAATCCCCCTTAGCCCCCTTCCCAAAACTAAAAATGAGGACTCTCATTTCACCCCGAATCCACCAATAAAGAAGGTAACTTTTCAAAATTATTCTTCATTTTTAACAAATATTCAAACCCAAATTGATGCATTTGCTTACGAAACTGCTAGCAAATACGAAAACCCTGCGACGTTTGTGCAGTTTCTGATCGTAAAGTGTCATCGGTGATGGTGGTGGTGCAGTGCTCGGTCAACTTCAAAAAAAAAACAACTAACAAACGACAATATTGCGCCCTTATTTGCCATGAAATTTCAATTTTTTTTTTTATTTCAATAAATAATTAATGTTTTTTTTGTAATTTAATAGTTTTTCCTTTCGAAAAGATTACAACAATTTACAAAGTACTTTGAATTATTTGCTGTTGCTGTTCTTTTGTACCTTTTAACTATTGATAATAAGCAGAAGATTAGATGTTAAAATAAAAATTTTTTATTACAGATAACACAAATATTAACAATCTAACGTATTAGTTGATAAAAATAGTTAACAATTTCCAGATAAATAAATAAATCGTTGATTATTAATAATTATCATAATGGAAATATAAGTAAAATTTAGAAAAGAAAAAAAATCAAAATATAAATTTGAAAATGGGGATAAAAATCCTTTATTTTATATGAAAAATATTTAAATTCTCTATCCAATAAAGTTGAATTAAATTATTCTTATCCTCAATACCTTATAATATTTCCCGTACCAGGGTCTTATCAATATATTTCCTACAATTATCATGCATTTTGAATAATAAGACGCACCAGAAATCCGAGTGGTTTTCATTTATCTCGGATGTATGAGGACACAGATAAAATTGTCCCCGGGTACACGATTTAGTTATGGTAAATATTATTATCAAACATATTATCTGACTTGTATTATCGTTTGAATTTTTTCCCTTGTATCCATAAAAATACCTAGAACACACTATATACCCCTCGGTTAAACAGAATTAAACTCCAGTCGAATTGAAGTTTTCATTTCGTTTAAAAGTCGCGCATATTTAAATTCAAATTAAAAAATAATAAATATTCAAAATATAATCAATAATAGTAATAGTTGTTTTTTTTTCTTACTCAATAAAACCCAATCTATTTAAAGTGTATCTCTTATTGTAAGGAAGTATTTCCTGTCTTGATTTAATAAAGAACTTTTCACTCTATGACATGCTTAAAGAGTTTGTCATCCATTTGCGTTTGTTTATATAAAGTTATAAATTATTAAATAAATAAAACAGAATAACTAAAGTGGAATTTTTACTCGAACGTTACGTGAATATGAAATTGTTTTTTTTTTTTTTTGTTGTAAATTATTACCTTAAAAGTAAATATCTTAAGTCTTAGTTTTCTATTGTGTCCTCGAAACAATAATAATTCTTTGGAGAAGAACAAGAGCAAGTAAACGGAGGTGGAAATTTATTTCTGAGAAGAGTTAACAACAAAAATAATAAAATAAATGAAATGTGAATCAAATAAAAATAAAATGAGACTGAATTTCATCATTGTTTGCACATTTAATGGATAAAAAGAGGAGACTAAGCTTCACAACGCAAAAAAAAATAAAAAACGTTGCAACACAACGCTTGAAGAGTATCAAGGTAAGAATGCGAGCTTTAATGTACAAAATTTTTTTTTTATATTTTCTTCTTTTTTTATTACATTTGAATCTAAAAAAAAAAAGAAATGGTAAAGAACCAACTCATTATGACAGTTTACAAGTGCTTTAAAAATATTCTATTAAAAAAAGTACTCGTGTAAGTGATCGTTGGCTTTCTGATGGTTCGTTAACCAAATATAAGCTCACCAACCACCGTCCCCATTAGCCCCCATCCATCTATATCTTAATCATGCATGGAATGTGTATACTTTTTGTTTAATTAGAGCAAGTAAATTTTATGATAAGATAAGAATTACTGATAATAATTGAAAATTTCACGTAAATGGTTCATATCGCATGGAGTTTATTTCGGGACATATTTTTCCAACCTATCATTGGTAAAATTTTGGAATTAAATTGAAAAGATATTTTCAAATAGCTGCAAAATTATATTTTTTCATAATAATAGTATGGGGATTTACTGATAGAAGTATATCTTAAATTAAGCAGTTTTGTATAAAAAGAATTTCTTCCTTCCCCGGAAAATTTCATTCAAAACCTAAAAATTTTTGAATAAAATTTTCTATTTGATATTTTTGAATAAAATTTTTAACGGCAAAAGAACCAAATATAAATGAGCGAATATCAATAAAATAATAAATTAGTTATCAATTTTCTATTCAAAGATTAAAGTATTTAGATTTTAATTTTAAACTTAAATTTCTTATTTACAAAATTTATTTATCGATCTTAATGCCAAACATTTTTTAGCAAATCGTTATTGGCACACAAAAAAAGTGTATCAAAATTTTTTCGAAATCTTTTTAATGTTTATTTACACTATAATAATAGTAGAAAACAATAAAAATAAAATTTTCATTTAATGGAGCGTATTCCCTCAGATACATACCATACATACTGTAATACGTGTACGCTCGAAAACATTGCTTGGTCGCCATTTTATTTAGTTTGAAATTTCCGCTCACAAAAATTAGAGATTTAGATCATGGTAGATAGTGGACTTTAATGTCCGTAATTTTATAAAGAATTTACATGAAATTTCAATATATTTTTATTACGAGCTGCTGAGTTCGAAATTTTGAAAGCAAAATAGCGGAATATTTAGACTTTTCCTTCCAAAAAAAAAAATGGCTGAACGCTGTTATGCTATTGGCGGTCATTTCTTTGTTTTTTATATTTCTAGTAAAGATATTGTCTGTTTACGAGCTACTAAATTTTGAAATTTTGAAAAAATGGCAAAATATTGAGAACTTTTTTGTTTTCTAAATGCTATTAGCGGTCTTTCTATTGAAAATATGTCTTTTTGCGAGTTACTCAAATTGAAATTTGGAAAAAAATGGCGGAATATTTAGAGCTTTTTTAAACTAAAATGGCTAAACTTTGTTATGATATTACCGATAGTGATTTTGTCATTTTGTATTTCTAGTAAAATATTTTGTCTATTCCTGAGCTACTCAAATTTGAAACTTTGAAAGAAAATGGCCAAATACTTTAAAGAAAAAAAATGGCTGAACGCTATTATGCTATTCGGGGTCGTTTTTTTGCTTTGTATTTTTAGAAAAAATTTGGTCTTTTGGCGACCCAATCAAATGAAATTTTTATAAAAAATTACATAATATTTAGAGCTTTTTTTAAAAGAAAATGGCCGAACTTTGTTATGCAATTAACGGTCGTTAGTTTGTCATTTTGTATTTGTAATAAACATTTTGTCTTTTGGCGAGCTACTCAAATGGAAATTTTATAAAAAATTACAAAATATTTAGAGCTTTTTTTCAACGAAAAAAAATGACTGAATTCTGTTATGCTATTGGCGGTCGTTATTTTGTCATTTTGTATTTGTACTAAAAATTTTGTCTTTTCCTGAGCTACTCAAATTTGATATTTTGAAAGAAAATGGCAAAATACTAAGAGCTTTTTTCAAAAGAAAATGGCTGAACTTTGCTATGCTATTAGCGGTCATTATTTTGTCATTTTCTATTTGTAATATAATTTCATGTTTTTCCAAGCTACTCAAATTAAATTTTGAAAAAAGAATGACGGAATATGTTAAGCTTTTTTCAACAAAAAAAATGGCTGAACGCTATTATGCTTTAAGTTGTCGTATTTTTTGTTCTGCTTTTCTAGTGAAAATTTTTCTATTCGCAAGTTACTCAAATTTGAAATTTTGAAAAAAATGCCGGAATTTTGAGAATTTTTACGTTAAAAAATATGGCTGAACTCTGTTATGCTATTAGCGGCCGTTTTATTGTTCTGTTTCTCTAGTATCAATTTGGTCTTGTTAGAAACTACTCAAACTGAAATTTAAAAAATATGGCGGAATATTTCGAGATTTTTTGTTCAAACAAAAATATTTGAACGCTACTATGCTATTATCTTTTTTTTGTTTTATATTTCTAGTAGAAATTTTGAACAAAATGGCGGAATATTCATATCCTCTTTTCAACAAAAAAATGGCTAAACTTTGTTATGCTATTAGTGGTTGCTTTTCTATTGTTTTATATTTCTAGTGGCAATATAGTATTTTTAAGTCAAAATAATTATTAACGTAAAAAAAAATTACCTTTGAAAAATTAATTTCTTTCAGGAAAATATTTAGAACATACCAAAATTGGATTCTTTTGGACTACAGCAAACTGAAATGATATTTTGGCTAATTTTCTTTAATGTATTAATGCGCTAATTTTAAATATATTTTGTTATATTCAAATATAATACAAGGGATAAAATTCTTCTAATTAGTATGGATTTGTGCCTTGTAGATCAACTAATGCAGAAATATTTCCGAATTCACCTCTTATACGATTTTAATTTTTTTATACACTTTCTCATCCTATAATTTAAATAAAGTATTCTTCCGAAATTCTGTTCCTAAGGCTTTTAAAGTAGCATTCTGCAAGGTAGCCATCTTGGTCCATTACTATTTGGTAGTATCTTCAGGAAGATTTCAGCACTTTTAAAAGTTGGCGTTGTTCGAATGGCGTACAAATAAACTTTGAAAAGTACGAGGTGATAACATTTCTGAAAAGTCCTAGTCTACTTCGTATAAATCGTGTACAGTTAATAACCGACTTTGGGGTTAAACTGGACAGAAAGCTCATATTTATATATAAGTATATTGTGTCAAAAAAGGGTTTAATAGCGGACATACCAGGTGTATAAGCTAAAATCCGCTGTTTTTTAGATAGAAAAACAAATTAATTCAAAGTACTTGCATTTTCGGACGTTATTTTCGACGAAGTGCTGCTCAGCGAGCGCGTGGACCATCGACGAAAACAGGTAGTAATCGGAAGGGGCCAGGTCTGGTGAATAAACGGGGTAGGATAGCACCTCCCAGTTGAGTGTCTCCAAGCAGTTTCGGACCATTTTTGACGTGTGCGATGGTGCGTTTTCGTGGAGGAAAATCAGCTTGTCATGTCATTGTTGATATTCCGTCCTTTTTTCAAGCAGAGCAGAGTGCAATTTGATCAATTGTTGGTGGTAGCCGTAGGCATTGACAGTTTCACCAGGTTTCAACATCACATAGTAAATGATACCCTGCTGAACCCACCAAACACACAGCATCGTCTTCCGTCCGAAGCGATTTAGTATTGGGGAAGATGTTGTTGGTTGGCCGGGATCAACCCACAATTTCTTGCGTTTAGAAAATCAACCCACAATATCCACTTTTCATCGCCTGTTACAATCGGATTCAAGAACGATTTTTTTTTTGGTCTGGCGAGCAAGATTTTGCATGTCTTTTGGCGTCGCTCCATCTGTCTATCGTTCAATTCATGCGGCACCCATTTTTCGATCTTTTCAATATTCCCTATGGCACACAAACGCATGGAAATGGCTTGTTGAGTAACGACCCAATTGCTCCGCGACCATTTCTTTCGATTGGGTATGGTCTTCATCCAAAATATCCTGCAACTGATGGTCCTCAACCTTCCTAGGCCGATTTTCACTCTTCTTGTCCCACAAGTCAAAATTTCCGTCTTTGAACCGACAAAACCAACCTCGGCACGTTGTTTCCAATAAAGCACTGTCACCATAGGCCTACATAAGCATTCGATGCGATTCGGTAGCCGATTTCTTCAAATTGAAGCAGAAAAGTAGAGCTTCCCGCATATGCTCTTTTTCTGGCACAAAACTAGACATGATTACCGAAGGAAAAATATATGTTGTTGTACGAAATTGCTGGCAATGTGTACTGACTAATGTTGACAGATGTCAAACTCATAAAAAAAATTATGGCGTGTCCATGGTAGCTTAATATGCTCACCCATCGTCATTGATGGCCAAACAGCGGATTTAAGCGTATACACCTGGTACATAGAGCGTAGGTCAAACCTCGATGCATTTGTACTATTCTTTCGTCAGGCCGATATTAGAATATTCATTAGAGATCTTGTTACCTTATTTTACTATACGTCTACAATAGTTTTATTAGATTCATATTAGGAGATATTTCGTATAATAAACCCTAATACGTAGACCGTTATTACTTTTTCAATATGCCCTCATTTATTCGCCAACTATTAAACTCTTATATTAATTGTGGGGTTCTTGCAAATAAAGTACCTTCGTAGACGTAATCAACGTACCCCAAGAAGATTATCTTCAAACATATTGATTCTGCTAAGCCTAGCTATGTAAATTAAACGCTACCTTAACAAAGAACAGATTTAAACATCTTTTTTATATTTTCGTTACTTGCTCTGTGTCTGCATGTTTGGCTCTTTTTTTCTGTCCTGAATCTTAAATGGTCGCTGAATATTTCTCAGCTTTTTCTACCAAAGTGCGGGTAAAGCTAAAAGACTATTTAAATATAGTCAATGAATTTATATAAATTCCCTTCACTTTAAAATTACTAAGTAAAAAAAGTGCTTGTCTACTGATTCTAACCAAGTCCACGTGTTCTAGTTTCGACCGCCATTTTATTATGGAATTCATTAAAATGGCGACAAAAAATTTTATTCATTGCCAATAACTGAGTCTGCATACATTTGAATGGGAATTCAAATTTCTCAAAATGGCGACTCAATTTAATAAGAAACAAGGAATTCGAATTAAATAAAATGGCGCTCGTTGTTATAACCTAAAAATTCATATTGTTAATTGCAAAAACTATTACAACTTTCCGAAAGCTATTAATTTTTGTCGAATACAAGTGATTTTTGACCCAATGGTTTTTTTGCCCAAAATGGTTCTTTTTAACTTTAAATAATACAGAAGAAAAATCAAATGAGAATTTGTTTTAACGGCCATTTTTGGTAGTAATTTAATTGAAATATTGATTTGAGACCATTTGGTAACGTTTAAAGGACAGTTGGTTGACTTTAGGGATTTTTAGTTGAGTTTTCTTTATTGTTTTTCTTCTCATAAAAAATTCAGGTATCAATTTATTTTTTTCATAATATTTTGTTTAATTAAATTTTTCCATATAAAATTCTTGTTGAGGTTATGCACTTTTTTTGTGTCTTTAATAAAAGTTTGTGTTCTATATTTTGTAGATGTTTTTTCTTATATTCTATTAATGCAGGAAAAAAAATATTAAGCAGAAATTCTATGTGTATTTACAAAGATATTAGTAAATATAGTAAATGAAAACGATGACAAACTTTTCATTAGCACAGCACAAATTTCAGAACAGTTCAAATTTTCCTCTCCAATTTACTGGGAATTCGTTATAGTTTTTTTTTTAATTTTCTTATTTTATTCATTAAGTTCAAATTTAATTCATTTTCTCATCCATAATTGTTTATTTCTTTTTTTTTCTTTTAATTTTTTTTATTTTTAATGGAACGATTTTGATTTGCTTGAATGAAGGAACAATTTTGACCTAAAATTCAGTAACTTTTGGAAAGTCACTTTTCTATTATTTAATTGTGTAAAAATATTTCTTTTTTTTAATTAGAAGTTTATAAAATTATAAAAATTCTCTTTTTATTTTGACTTATTTTTTTTTTTATTTAATGGAACAATTTTGAATCTGCCATTTTCAAGGCAGATTTTATGGAAAGTTATTTTTTTGATTATGTAAATTTGAATAAAAAATGATTTAATAATAAAATTTCTTTTTTTCTTTTATTAAAAATCTTCCAAATTATTTATAATAGAATACTTTTAATAAAATAAAATAATATTATTGCACTGTATTCCACTAACTCTAATTAAAATGTAAGATTTTAGAAAGAAAAAAAACGACATTTTTTTATTTATTTTCTAAAGTAAAATGATTTTTTTTTTAAATTGTTATATATAAAATGTAAACATCCTAAAGTAGATAAATTATTTCATCCATAAGGACTAATCCAATCTGTCCCATACAATTTTGTTATAGGGGAAAATAAACCATTCTGAATGTTTTGGTATAGAAAATTTTATTATTCATTTTGTTTTTAATTTTAAATAAAATGTAAAAATATAGTTTTTTTTCTAAATTATTCCTTTTTTAATTCTTAGCTATCAGAAAAAATTATTGTGTTTTCTTAAAAAAAAATTCAGTGGGATTTTTTTCAGAGTAGTTTTTAAACTGAAACTTTTTCTTATTTTCCTTGCAAAATTATTAATATTCAGAAAAAATTGTTCAATTGATTCCTCTTAATTTGTCTGCTTCGTTTTGTAAATAAAAACTTAAATTTTTTACACAATCGATTTTTTTTTTGTAATTTCACTGTTTTTTTTGTGGGGGGGGGGTCTTCAAACTATTTTCAGAGAAACCACAATTATTATTATTCAAGTCAATTTTCTTGTATTCTTTTAATTATTCTTAAAAAGAAAAGTTTAATTATTTGCTGATTTCTTATAATCCGAGTATTATCAAAGAGAAGAAGGAAGAAAAAAGAATTTATTTTGAGACCATAAATTCCAACTCAACTTCATCTTAGATTGCGCACTTTGATTATGCAAATTATATTCGATAAAAAATCCTAATTTGCTAATTTATAAAAAATAAAAAAAAGATTGTTGTTTTTTTTGTTTTTTTTGCTCTTTTAATATCATATGTGCTATCTTAATTTTATTTAACTACAATATGTACTTACAATGGTTCAGATGATATTATTTTCTGATAATCACCGTTTAAGATAACTTATCTAAAACTTGATAAAGATCACTTTTAAATATACGAAAAAATAGAATCTCAACAAAAACCGTATAGGTTTTCGAATGTTGTTCTTGTCTTTTCTTTCTTTCGTTCTTTCTTTTTTATAATGTTGCCTTTTTCTTTTCTTTTCTTTTTTTTTTTGCTTTAAATTAACCACGGAAAATAATAATAATAATAATAATACTAATAATAATAATAATTGTAATGAGTTACAACAACAAATACGAACAATAAAGCCACTATTCAGTATGTGAGGTTCGATATCTTTTCGATATCACATCTAATCTAATAATGATAAGAGAAAATTTTCATCGCTTATAGCGCCATTGACCATACTGGGTGTGTGTGTTTGGCTATAGCCCTTGTCGATGTGCAGGTTAGATGCGATTGTGGGGTTGGGGATCCTCGCTACATGACAGTGTATACTGCGACATCTGTCGACTCATTGGCAACATATTTAATTGTGCCTTCGTTCATGTTTACTAAATGCGATAAGAAGAAACCTCAACAATTCACCCTTCTCACCTGTCTAGATTCGAAAATTTTATCATTTTAACCGTACTTAATAGAATTATTACTATCACTACTCTTATTAAGATAACAAACAACTACTACAATAATAAAAATACCATTTTCTTATGGATATCTTCATTAAAATTACGTGTGGAGCAGAGAATATTCATTTTTATTATTTACACAGATAAGACTTATTTGGGCATTTATTTAGGTTGCATATGGTTTTAACTATTTACATTTTATTCTCTATATGTGCTTCTAAAAGGAGACTATGAAAAATCCCCCTCCCCCCTTTCCCTTCAAATACTTTAAGCATTTCTGTATAAATCGAATAAAATATCGCACTCACATATTTATAGTAAAATTTTCTTTATTTACCCTTTCAGTTTTATTTACCATCAATGATCGTGAGAGAAGTATAATTTTTAGAAAAATAGAATATTCCTTTTTTAAAAAGAAAAATCAATTTATGATTTTTATTTATACATTTTACCGTATTTTTACATAAAATTTTAGATATTTATACCCAAGGGAGAAATACACATAGTTTGTACTATTGTCTCTAACTTTTAATTCTATTAAAAATAAAAAGGCCAATTATATCCTTAAGATTTTTTGATAAAAGCAGTTTTATTTAATATAAAATACGCTTTTTTTTTCTTGAACAAAAATAAAATTGACTTTTTCAACCCAAATCAGAACATTTTCTTTTCTGACCTTGTAAAATGCAATTTCTTATAAAAAATATAAATTACAATTTTTGTAAATATTAAGATATTTTCTCCATAAACTTATTTAATATGGTTTTTGTTTTTTAAATTATTTCCATAATGAATTAAGAAAGGAAATATATTAAATTATGAGAGTTAAAAAATTGTTAGTAAGAAACAAAGAAACCTAATCCAAGCTGTGAACCGAACGTACTAAAAAATGTGTATCGACTGTTGACTCAACCACCACCGCAGATAAGTGGCTCAACTATGTAGCGGTTTTTGTACGAAATATTTATACTATTTCAACTACAGATAATATTATCTCCAATTATAATAACTGTACATTTTGAAAAATTTTGCTCTTTATTTAATAATTTTTAAATATTAATTATTACAACAAAAAAAAATTCAATTTTAATAAATAATATTTAATACTAAACTGAATTTTTTACTAGTTATATCGCATACACGAACCAAACTTTATTGAAGACAAATTGAATTATAGAAAATTTTCCCAACATAATTTACCACAGCTCTCATCGTCGGTAACAAATTCACCACAAATATGAATGACATAAAAAAGAAACGTTTTTTTTTTTTTTTTTTTGAAAATTTAATTTTATAAATTTTACTTGTGGATTTTTGCTATCGTTAATTTTTTTTTATTTTTTTTTGGAGATTGTAATTAGAAATAACATAAAAATAAGGCATTTTAACGTTTTAAGAGATTTTTTGGCCAATTTCTCTTTAAACGCCGATGAGTGTTTTATGGTGAAAATAATAGATGACAGTTTTTTAGGATAATCTAGAATGAAACTCTCTATAACGAGTAACAGAGAAATCAGGAAGAAAGGGTACTATTTGTCAAGATAAATGCATTTTTCTTCAATATAAAATGGAGCATGAACGATTTTATGGAGGGTTTTGTATTGAAGGGACTTTATGCGAGAGAAATTGGAACACCAAAATTCAATTCCGTATGCCCAAATGGGTTTAAAAGTTCTGTTTTGTGTTGTAAATTGAATTAAATGATAGTCTACTTTGTCTTTTGGTAGAATGATATTTCCATTAAAGTATAGAAAAGGTAGGCTTGCCTTGGCAAATAACGAAAGTAATATGTCCATTCTTCTGTTCGTCTACCGTCACTCTGCTTATATAGAACAGGAACAAAATAACCACCTTGACGTATACCAATTAATATTATCTGATGTTGGTAAAGATATAATTTTAAAATAAGAAAGTATGTGGAGGGTAGGAAGATCTTACGTTTCCCGAGTAGTACAGGATGTACGGACAGAAGTAGGTAAACTTCTGGATAGTTGTTATTTCTGCTCAAGAGAGGACACAATATATTATAATCAACTACGGAATTACATTGTTGGGATTATGGAGTGATTTGGTCGAAAACCAAATTAGTGATTAGTATTAATTTTGGCATCTTCAAGAATGTGAATTTTGTCATTTTCAAAAATGGGAAAGTATTTTCGCAAAGATCGGTAATAAGCTCTTGCGCCTATAGGACTTTAAGGGAATTTACTGATTTGTTTGGTTTAGGAATCATTTTAATGATAGAAAATTTTCAGAGTAGTGGAAAAAATGTGATTGCTATTAATAATATAAGTGATGAAAACTGAAAGTTTTTTTAAGCTTTGCTTTCAGATAGGAGCCTACCGGGAGCATTTTTATTATCCGATTATGCCCAGATACTGTCGTTTTATTGCCAGTGACTATAGTTAAGAGAAGGGGACCAAAGGAGTCCTCGTCTTTTACACAGACGGTTCTAAATACTACGTTTATTGAACTATAACCCTCCTGCGGCTATCCAAAGAGCCACCTTGGACCACTATAGAGTCCTGGCAGCGTGAGATTAAAAACAAACACTGGTATAGTTCCCCGAGCACTAGTCACTCTAAAAAATTCATCGCATTTTCTAAAAAAAAAGGACGTCTAAGGTTCTTAAACTCAGCAACCAGACCTAAGGCTACTGACTGATACACTCAATGGTCATTGTCTATTAAAATATATTCTTAATAAGATGGGAAAATCTGACCAGGCAATCTGTCGTTTTTACTCCGGAGAAGATGAAACGTCGGAGCATCTAGTCTGCGATTGAGAGACCATTACGCGCCTGAGACTGCGGCATTTTGGGTCGAGATTGCTTGACTCCTACGAGATATCCCGGCTATCAACCAATATGATATTGAGCTTTGCTCAAAGCCTCGTGGTCGAAGTGGTTTTGATACTTATATTATTATTTTTATTATTACCCATAGTCAACAATATCAAGGCCAGTTATTTTCACGAAACACATTTACGGCATTTAATGCTTTTGTTTATTCGACAAAGAGTTGAAGCCAAAACAACGAGACATATTTACCCAAACCATCTGCAAAGTTTTAGGGGAACATCTTGAAACTGGGAAAATGTCACTGATGGATTCAAAAATTCAAATGTGGTGATTGGGAGTTGGAGGACTAATCGGAATCTGGAAAATCTATGAAATTTTAAATTGATTCCGGTAAGAATTATCTCAAGACGTCGGCTTCCCCTGGAAAACAGCCAAGCACTACCAAAAATAAGACAAGGAATTTGGGTACGGAACGAAATTTTGCTATCGAACCTAGAACAAAGGATTACCATCTAGATATGAATCGGATCCATTTTTGAGAAGGATCAATACTAGTGATGAGAAGTGGCTCCTGTACATCAAACACCTTTTTCAGCCCCTCCAACAACATCGACCATAAAAAAGGTTCTTCTCTGTATTTGGTGGGATTTTTAGGGGGTCAATCATTACGGATTAATAAAATATGGCCAGACAGTAATGATTTACCCCCAATATAAGCAAAAAAAAATGTTTATATATTTTTTTAATAATAATACGATAATTTTTCTCAATATAAAAATAGATTTTATATAAAACAAAATTAATTTTCATTATCAACCCGATTTTGTATAATTACAGGGTGTCCCAAAGTACACGCAAGTCCAAATTATTTCTCGGGCTATATCGCATGTGGCACCGTCTTGTTGAAACCACATGTCGTCCACATCCATATTTTGCTATTTAGACATCTCCAGCCTAAAATCCTCACAAAAAAGTAACTCGTTGTGAATGCATTTGTTTCTCATCAATCACTCGTGGATTTTCAGAACCACACATGCGACAATTCTGTCGATTAACCAAGCCATCAAGATGAAAATAAACCTCATCGCTGAAGATGATTTTGTTCAAAAATCTCCATTCGCTGTGCGTCAGTTCATTAGTCAATGGAACTTTGTAAAATTGAAGATGCAAATCTCTCGTGAGAATACACTGTAAAAAGCTTCTCGAAAATTCTTGCGTGATTTTTGAGATACCCTATAAAATATGGGTGATGATCAAATAATTACTACAGGATTGGGCATAAAGGGCGGTTGGTGTTGCCAAAAATCAAATCATGAGTGAGAGCAGCAGCTAATGAACTCATTTGCCATTCTGTTCATCACCAAGGCAGATTGAGGATAACTGTGCGAAGTGGTCTATAGGCTCTCTATTCCAGCCAAGATTCCTACATGTTGTTGTGGTTCCTTTTTATTCCAGATCTGACAATTTTGTTTGTTCATTTTGATGCAAATCTTTCATGAGAATGCACTTTCTCGAAATGTGCAATTTATGACCACGGTGCCGAGTTGATGTTCCTGGACTTTCAGCAACACTTTTTGAAGCACGGCCAGAGTGCTTAAGATAACTAATTGATCCAGTCTCCCTAAATTTTTAAATTAATCTCTTCATAGTTGATGAAGTTAAATCACTATTCCGACCATATTTGGTACAAAACTTGCAAACTGTAGCTGCCAAACTGTAATTATTTTTAAAATATTGCTTAACAATTAAAACGGATTGTACTTTCGCGTAGTGCTCCATTTTTAAAAAAACCCTCAACTGTCAGCTGTCACACCATTTTTTTTTTCGTTGGCAACACTTTACCGCATTAAAATGGCGCAAAATTCAAATATTACATGTCAATTTTGCGACAATCTTTATCATACTCAATATTCCAATAAAATATTATTGAAAATAATAATAGAATCAGATTATGGTAAATATAAAGTTTTTATTTTCTTAAACTATAAAATATTATCATAAATATAAAATGTCATAAATATTTGCATTTTAACTTATGGGAAAATTATTGTTAATATAATATAAAAAATTAATCATAAAATATAAAGGCCCACTTTATCAGCCTACACACATTTATGTATATAAATAATTTTAAATATTATATAATATTTTTTTATAAGAAAAAGAAAAATTCATGACATTAACTTAACTTATTTGTAAATAATTATAGATAAATGTTCGTTAAATTGCTTAGTTTTTAGAGAATAATATGTTTTTTTTATGTTTTTTTTCTAAAAAGTCTTTTTATCGAAATTCAGAATAATCACTTCTGTTTTTATGCAATTTAAAATAATTATGATTAGATCATACACTCATTTTGTCTGTAATAAAAAAATGTGATTAATTTTAAGAGAAAAAAAATAATTTTTTTTTTTTTTTTAAAACTCATTATTTGAGTTGAAAATGTGTAAATATTGTTTGGTTGTTTTTTTTCTCTAATTATTATTATAACTTTTTTTGTGTATGTGGATTTATGTGAACTTAAAAATAAGAAATTATTTATTAATTATTTTGTTTATTATATATTATATTTAATTTTTATTTTTTCTTAAAGTTTTATTCCGATTTATGTGTATAAGTTTAGGAATTAAGGTTAAAAATTACAATAATATTAATATTGAGTAAAGTAAAGTATATAGGAATGCTTATATTTTATTAGATTTTTTTTTTGTGCATTAATTCCTTTTAAATATGATTAAATTATTTTTCAAAGAAATGCATATTAATTCGATATATTTCATTTTTGTATTATGTCATGTTGAAAAAAAGTTTTCCAGTATTTTGTCATTTATTTTTTAATTATATTAAAATCTAAAAATTTCATAATATTAATTTGTTAATAAAAAAAAAAAAAATTTTTTTTAAAAAAAAGTTTGGAAAAATTTTGTTTCGTTTTTGTTCCATTTCGATTGAAATGGTTTGAGCATTAATTCGATTGTCATTTGCTAAATCCCTACAACAGCAATTATATATTAGGTGCAATAACCAAAAACCACTGCAACAGCCATTTTACTTTAGCTACTTTATCAACCGGTTCAATTAGGAATGGTTTTTCATAAAATTTATCGTGTTTTTTCGATGCTTTTTACCATTATTATCCTTTTCCTTTTTTTAACAAACACGCAATATCCTTTTCCCCATTTTTACTAACACGCAATAGAGTATTTTCAATCAGTTTATCTGTTGACTTTTAAAATAATTCTGAAAAAAATATGATTTCGCCACCATTTAATTAATGACGAAACGATATTAATCCTTTTTTTAGATTTTATTCCATTTTAATATCCGGTTGATTATCCATATTCTCATCTCCATCGATATCGTGCATTTGTGTTTGTAACTGGTGGCGGCCATTTGAAGTTGTTGTCATATGCAATGTGTTGTGATGCGATTGTTGATGTTTTTGGGGTGAGTCTGATTCGTCCTCAATCGATGGAGTCCTGCTCATTCGGTGAGTTTCGCTATGATGTAAGGGTTCTAACTTGATGATATCATGGTCATTGGGGCCCAATGCATCGTAAAAATAATTTGGAGAATGCACTGGACTATATGACGGTGTTGTAGTTGCAAATATATGCTGATGTTGGTGATGGTGTTGTTGCTGTTGGTGTTGCTGTTGTTGACGTGTTGGCGATGCATTTGTTGCAAGAAAAACAGTTTCTTGCTGGTGATGATGTTGGGGATGTTGGTGATGTTGGTGATGTTGTTGAATAATTAATTTTTGCATATATTTATTCGATGAATTATTATTATTATTATTATTTATTGTATTATTATTATTATTGGTTGTAGTGGTATTATTATTGTTATTGTTAATATTATTATTGTTATTGTTGTTGTTGTTGTTGTGTGTTGATGTTGGTGACGAAAGCGTTGTCGGAGGCATCATTGATGGTGAATAGGGCGAAAGTGTTCCCGTTTGATGAATTGGTGAAAGATTCTGTTGAGAGTGCGGTGGCGTATGCCCCGAAAGTGTTTGCCCTGTTGTAGTGGTAGAAACCAAGCTTGGATGATTAAGCGTGTTTGTGTGTTGAATCAAAGATAACGTTCGCAATTCTATAATTAAATTAATTTCCAAATATATATTTTATTAAATGTGCAAAAATATTGAGATTTTCGAAAATTATTTAAAATTTTATTTGTTGAATTCGAATAAATAATACACTAAATCACGATTTTTCTTTTTTACTATCGTTTCCTTGGATTAAAAAAATAATTTAATTCATGTTCAAAATTTAATATATAAAATTTTCATTTTTTATATTTCTTTGGTAGAAAAAAAATTGACAAATTCAAATAATTGTCTTAGATTAGAGAGCAAGTTTTTGTCATATTTCTCTGTGTGTGAACACATAATTTTAAGTCGCCAAGTTGTAGATCTATGCAGGTGCTGCGACACTTTTTGAAAAAGTCCAAATTCGTCAAATTTGCATTATGCGTCCGGGTGTTGTGTCAAATTTGCTGCATTGGTGTGAGCCTTTTACAGCACCAGTAAAACAGCAGTAACAGTCTGTTTACTGGTGCTGTAAAAGGCGCACACCAATGCACCAATTTGACACAACACTCTGACGCATGCAGCAAATAGTACAGCTTACTAATTCGGTATATTTATACCTGGCGGTGATAAATTGAACAACTTGCATATTTATATTTTCATAATAGGAATTTTCGGAATTCAAAAAGTGTATTTATTATACATTCTAACACACTTTCTTCAAAGACAAATATCGTTTAAAGTATTAATCAATTATATAAATATAAATTTAACCATTTCCATGAATAGTTTTTGGTCATAAAGGTAGTTTAAAAGAAATTTATTCAGAAATAGAAATTTGTAATTTTGTAAAAGTGTGTACGTTTTTGCAAATGTATTTTTTCAATAAAAAAAAAGTAAACTGAAATTTTTTTTAAAGGGGTATTCAGTAGTTGGTTAGTCTACGAAGATATAAAAGGCTATCCAATTTATGCTTTAGAAAGTAAATGTCAAAATTATTATACAATAATAATTGCTATGAGACTTCTTGCAGATCTCGATTCTTGTGAGGTTATTTTTGATGACTTTGCAACAACAGCTGTAATTCGTCCATTACTTGACAGACGTTGACTTTTAAATGCTATAAAATTTGAGAATCGTTTGCGTAAATATCATTTTTTGCATAGTTGCATAAAAAAAATTAAACAATGTCAAATTGCATGATCTTGAAGGCCAATTGAAATACCAAAACTTGAAATTATGCGTCTTTGGAACTTTTCACGCAATAAAGACAAAATTCGTCGGTTTGTGTTACTTATAGTTTCGATTAAAATTTTTAAATTTAAGCTCAAATAGCATATAACCACGTGACTCAGAATTGACGGTAACGGTCTTTCCTTTTTAAATTTTATAGAAATAGTGTCCAATAAAACTTTCAGACCGAAAGGCACACCCACGCGACGAGGATACTTTAGTTTTCGAAAATACAAGAGTTTGTGGTTTTATAGAGCCTCAAACCAGGTCTGTTCAAAAAGTATTGCGAATTTTAAATGCCGCGGGTTACGTATATTCGATTTTCGATTTTTTGTGGTCTTATGTTGGTACTTATGTCTCTCACTTATGCCGACAAGTTCGGCCATTTTGAATATTCAGTTAATTTTTGACAGCTGCTTTGTTTGCACGTGTTTTGGCTCGTCTTCGATTTTTGCCCAATTTCGACCAAAAAAAGCATCGCATTAACATTGCTATGAAGGTGTTGGACTCTGTCCGCGACGACCCATATTTGCTCCAGAGGGTCATAACTGGTGACGAATCATGGGTTTATGGCTATGACGTGGAAACCAAAGCTCAATCATCTCAATGGCCACATGAGCCAAGACCGAAAAAAGCGACAAATTTCGCGGAACAGTTTTCGTCGATTGCAGGGGCATGGTGCATCATGATTTCTTGCCATAGGGTAGAACGGTCAATAAGGAATATGACCTGCAAGTTATGCGCAAGTTGCGCGAAGCAATCCGCCAGAAACGCCCGGATTTGTGGAAGAACAAAAATTGGCTTCTGCCATTTTTGACCAAAAACAAAACACCAATAATGCCGCAGCCACCGTATTTCCCAGAAAGACAGCATCAAAGGAGGATCTGAACAAGATCACAAAAAATGATTTTTTGAAGTGCTTCGAGGATTGGAAAAAATGTTGACACAAGTGTATAATATCTGATGGGGATTACTTTAAAAGGGGCAAAATAGATATTCATGAAAAAATAAATAATGTTTGAAAAAAAAACACAAAATTCGCGATACTTTTTGAACAGACCTCGTATATTTACGTATCCACTAAACTAGAAATGAAAAAAAAATTCTAAACTTATAAAGCTCAAAATGTGACTACGGCAGAATCGCCAATTTGGAGTAAGTTTTTATAAATTAAACCCACTGTTTGATGATTAAACGGTCCATAATGGTAAAATTACAAGCCAAATGTTATCTTAGATGAAATTTATATTTAATCTCTATCAAATGACTTACCACTTACTGCGTCCTGAATTACATTTGAACCCTGCTGTGGTGTACATATATTCGATGATGATGTATTTTTGCTATTTTCATTTGTACTTTTACTACCTTTTGGCTTCCGTTTCCGAGTCTAAATAAGAAAAATTTTATATATGGTATATTTTTTTTTGAATTTTTAAAAGTATTATTTAATCTCACCTGAATAGTATCCTTTTTCATAGTTAAAGGTCTCTGAATGCCATGCAATTTAAAGTAAAGACCACACGCATTGCAAACAGGCTCACCGCGAGGATTCCTTCGCCAAAGCGATGTTTGTATAGTTCGACAATTTGAACAGGATAAGCCAACACGACGAGATGCGCTCTTTTTTAATTTTTTTTTTTTTTTTGAACAGAAAAAAATATATTATTATTTTTGAAAATTTTTAATAATAATCAAAAAAAAAATCGTTTTATTCAAACTTTTTTTGGACTTTGTTTTTTTTTGTTTTTAACTTTCAAGTTTTTAGTATAATAAAACATTTTTAATTTTTATAGTTTTTATTGGAACTTTTAAAGAAAATTCGTTTATTTTTTTTGGATTTTTTCTAAATTATCATTTTTTATTATTGAAAATTTTTTACTAAAAACTTTGAAACTAAATGAAATTTTCAACAAATGGTTTAATTTAATCATTAAATAAGAGAACAAAATTTTTGAAATTTCTTATAATAGAATATAGTTTTTTTTCTTTTATTTTTTATTAATATTATTATTTATTTGCTTAAGTTACTCGTTTATATATGTTTGTTTTCTTATTGTTTTTAATACAATTAAAACTATTTAACTTTTGTCAATACATAAATTTAATAAGAATTGAATTTCTATCTTAGAAGAGAATATAATAGTAATTTTTTTTTTATGGAAAAATATTTCATCTTAAAAATTCTCTTATATAATAATATATTTGGTAAAAAAAAAAAAAATAGATACAACACAGATATAATAGGCACGTACCATTCGCCGGTTCGATTTTTCCTCGTTAACCCGAGTCGGCAATTGGTTATAATGATAGATGCTCTTATAGAAATCCGCATTTTGTTCAGCGGCCACTGTAATTATTAATTTTTCATAAACAATAAATCAGTTTATTTTTGTTTTGTTTTTGTTTTTTTCTTTAAGGTATTTTTAAGAAGTTTTTATTTAAAAAAATAATTTCTTACATTTTTTTTTCTTTTAGTTTTAAAAACTAATTTCTACTTTGTATTTTTTTTTCTTTTGCTAATAAATTTTTGTGCAAATTTTGAATTTTAAAATTTGGATTTGGTTAAGAGAAAATTACACAATAACTAAATGAAGATCTACAAGGCATAGAATAAATAATATTTTCATACTAAAGCTTATTAGATAAACTAAAGAAAAATAAATAATATTTATAATAATATTAATAATAATAAGAATAATAGTAATAAAAATAATAATTATAATAATAATAATAATAATAATTAATAATGATAATAATAATAAATTTATAATAAATTCAATTAATAATCTTGCATTTTTGGTCATTTTAAACTCTTTATTGTCATTTTTTTTATTTTTTTTTTTTTTTTTTATATACAATATTATTGAAATTAATTTTTATGTGCGGATTTCTATAAGAAATTATTTGTAGAACTTTTCTTTTTTTTCCTTCTATTATTAATATAATATTAATATCTATGATTAGAAATTCAAAAAAAAAAAAAATTTCAAAAATTTTGTTCCAACTTAAATCTTATAAGATAAAAAAAAACACTTAAACGATTTTCTTTCTTGTTTCTTATATTTTTAATAAATAAATTTGAAAATGTAAAATTCTTTTTTTTTAATTTCATCCTCTTCTCAATTAGGGTTATATTTTTTTTTTCTCTCTCTCTCTCTCTCTCTCTCTTGAATAAACAAAAAAAAAATACTTTTATTTGCTTTAAAAAAAAAGTAAAATTGACATGTTTTTTAGAGAGGGTTATAAGGATTGACGGAACAGAGATAGAGAGCGGACGAGAAGAGGTTTGAAGAACAAAAACATCATTATTTATTATTAATTAATTACCAATCGTCTGGGTTGTTTAACTAATGGTCGATTCATTCCGTTCATTTTATGATATAGGCCGCATGCATTACACAAATAATGTCCTGTATTGTCACGGCGCCATAAGGGTGTCGATATAGCACCACAATTGACACATTCACGACCCTCCATAAATATATCAGCTTCAAAGAACGCTTTAAATTGGAATACATACATACATACATAGTAACATATAACAGATAATATAATTTAATTTAATAAAAAAAAAAAAAAATACCACAAACAATAAAATACGGAACATGTTATTCATAAAAATTAATTTTTAAAACTTTCATTTATATAAAAATATTTTTCTTTTAAAAATAAAAGAATTTTTGGATTTTTTTAAATTTTCGATTTTTTTTAGTTAGTTTTCCTAATTTTTTTTGTATAAAATAAATTTCATTATAATTAATATGAATTTTTAATAAAATTTTCCTTCTTGTCTTATATTGTAGTTTAATTATTTTCGATATAAAAAATAATTTCTTATTATCAAAAAATTAATTGAATTTATTATAAATTGATTTTTATTTATATATATAAAATTATTTTTATTTTATATTTTTTTTGCTGTAAAATAAATATTTTTGTTATAGAAAAAAATAAATTTTTCAACCACTAACTACTACTATAGAATAAATAGCAAAATTATTACTTATATAGCAGTTGAGAAGGAGTTTTTTTTTCCTATTTGAAGCGAATAGAGAAAAATTATAATTGAAAAATAAAATATATTATAAAAAAGAGAAATTATAATAGATTTTAAAAAGAAAATAGAAAAAAGTAAGCAAAAAAGAAATTTGAAAAAATTTTTTAGTAAAGTCGCCAAATGGCCTCATAGTTGTGGCGCTATATAATAATCTCTGGCTCTTGTCTAAAATAACTTAGAACAACAATGAACAACAAATTTAGTTAAAAAAATTAGAGTATTAAACTTCTAATAAATATTCCTTTTTAGCAGCTGTTGATGGACGCCACAATTATTTTTTCACACACGTTCTGCTTCAGACAAAAACACGATGCAAAACATCAAAATTACGAAAATTTCCATTCGGGCTCGTTGAACAAAATGATCGACCGTCTACAACTTGATGCGATTACACAATTCGAGAAAATCTCCATATTTTGTTGATCGCGAACATGCTTGATCGAAGAGAAATTGTTCGTGCAAAATGTTCAAGCCTAAAAATGGGCGATTTTTCCTACAATTTGATGCGATTACACAAATCGAGAAAATCTCCATATTTTGTTGATCGTGAACATGCTCGATCGAAGAGAAACTGTTCGTTCAAAATGTTCGAGCCTAAAAATGGGTGATTTTTACTACCATTTGATGCGATTACACAATTCGAGAAAATCTCCATATTTTGTTGATCGCGAACATACTTGATCGAAGAGAAATTGTTCGTGCAACATGTTCGAGCCTAAAAATGGGTGATTTTTACTACCATTTGATGCGATTACACAATTCGAGAAAATCTCCATATTTTGTTGATCGCGAATATGCTCGATCGAAGAGAAATTGTTCGTTCAACATGTTTGAGCCTAAAAATGCGCGATTTTTCCTACAATTTGATGCGATTTTTTTGAGGAAATCTCCATATTTTGTTGATCGCGAACATGCTCGATCAAGGTTAAAAATTGTTCGTGCAAAATGTTTGAGCCTAAAAATGAACGATTTTTCCTACAAGTTGATGCAATTACACAATTCGAGCAAATCTCCATATTTTGTTTATCGCAAACATGCTCGATATTAGATGTTTTCTTTTGCTTTTTGGTTTTAATATAAAAATATTATATTTTTATATTAAAACCAAACTAGAGAAAAATATAGCAGGGCAGCTCAGCGTTATTAAAAAATAATATAGGTCAGGGTTATCAAAAATAGCAAAATATGGATGTGGGCGTTATGTGGTTTGCACAAGACCGTGCCACATGTCATACAGCCCGACAAATAATTCGGGCTTGCGTGTACTTTGGGACAACCTGCAATACTTCAAAATCGGGTTGATAATAAAAAAATGAATTTGATTTTTTTCTTTGCGGTTCTTTGAAGTCTAAGGTTTATGCCACAAATCCCCACGAACACCTACGCTTTAAAGGAGAAAATTGAGCTCTGTGTCAACGAAATTCAGTCACATTTATGCAATACGGTCATGGAAAATTTCAACAAAAAAGTGCGTCTGTGCCAGTAAAGTCGTGGATCCCATTTATCCAATATGCTAGTCCATATATAACTCTATATGACTTAATGAAAAACAATTTTAATTTTTTATTATAAACCTGTGTTTTCTATCAAAATTACTTCTGTCCTACACTTTGGGGCATGCTGTATTTTCGGACATGCTATGTAACTATTACTTATGATGTAGTGGATATGGTAAGGTATTTTTTCTTATCGGTAATTAAGCTGTAATAGATTCAATAAGCATTACATTTCTTGCTGGGACTCCAAAAATTCTGTTCTCCCTTGCAACTCTGTACAAATTATTACTCAACATTTCAAATATAAATCGTATTTAAATGAGATACATAAAATAGTTATAAGAGCCAAAGAGTAAATTTTTAATATCAATAGATATAAGCTTAGTATATAGTCAATTGTTTATATTAGTAATAGAGATAACAAAATTTTATCTGGCAAAATCGGCCGAAAATTATCAAATATTATTACTAATAAGCTACTGTCTATTTTTATTTATTTATTTATTTTTTGTACACTTTCGAATATATTGTGTGCATTTTTTGTTGATGATGGTTTGTTTATATAAAAATTGAAATTCAATCCTTCGAATTATTCTAAACAAAAATAAATCTTTACTGTGACGTGTCCAGTCACTAGTATAGATGTGCGATTATATTATAGAAAATACCAAGCACGAGCTACAACAAAAAGTAGTACTCAACTCAAGTGAGTAGATCGTATTTCTTTGATTTTTCATATGAAACTCTTCAATAATCTAAACAGATCATCTTTTTTGGATTTTGATTTTTGATTCGATCATAAGACGAATGAAATAATAGTTCTCAAGAAGATAAATTTAATAAGAAAATAAAAAAAAAAAAAAACAATTTATGACAGCTAATGTGTCCGTACTAAGATTTGTTATAACAGAATTTTTTTCGATTGCCTTAATAACTTGTGAATATCGACTATGAAAATTTAAACAAAAAATAATAACAAAAATACAAATTGAATATTTGATCAATGTAGAAGATTTTAGTGTATCTGATCTTTTTCCATGTTTTTGTTGTTAATTTATCGGCGGAAAGATATATAAATTCACAATATCGGATGCGACAAATTTTTTTAATTGGAATTGCAAGAGAACTGCTCCGACATCATAAAAGTGTTTACATTTTGTATAACAAATGATCTTCAATATGATCTGGACAGAATATCTCAGATGATGGAATTTCTTTAAACAGTCAACCTCAAAAGAAATCAGATTTTATTTTTTAAAATCATATTCCATTAAGGACATCCTGCAATTTTTTTAAATACTACAAACACAAATGAAATTACGAAAAACTCCCCTTCTTTTTGAACATGAATTGAACTTTTCTGTTACCAAAAAATCTTTATTACTTTTTTAAGTTTCATTTACTATTTGTTCCCTTATTATATTTGGGAGTAGTTTTTAGTTTCTAAGGTCAAAACTGATGACGTTCTGTAAATGAAATACTTCTTAGAGATTTTGATGAGGATATGGCCTTTCAAAATATTTATTTTACTATTAAACTAAGCCGCTGAAAAATACTATATTGATTATATAATGTATGCATTTACAAATACTTTCCATCTACACATATGTTGACTTATAGTACAATATTCTGGTAACCTTAATTCACTGTACAATGTAGACTATACAAAATCGAATGGTAAGCAATTATAACAAAAATAAGCAAATGGATTTCATTCATAAATAAATACTATTATACAATTTATTCAAGTGGTCCTAATCAAAATAAACAATTTTGTTTATTTTGTTACTTTTTATAAAATCCGACTACCAATCGATGATTTTTAATCAAGAAGCACTCACTACTCATACTACTGAGTTGATCATTTTTTAATTGACTACAAAACTATATTTACAGCAAAATAACTACGAATTTTTTTTTTTTTTTTGCATTAATAATAATCATTCTTGTTTATATAATATAATATGAAAAAAATTCAATTTATTAAAAGAAATCTTCACTTACATGCTGATAAGGAGGCAGCAGCCGATGTTGATCGTCCTCTTGTTGTTATTGTACTAGCAACATTTGGTGTTGTTGTACCATAAGAAATCGCACTCGTATCATATGTTCCCTGCCAAGGTTCATTCTAAAAAGGATATAAAAATCGACTATTAAATAATTTCTTTAGCAACAATTTATGCTGAAAATTTAAATTCTTAACATCCACAATACAAGGTCCGGTAATTTAGCAGATAATTAAATGGCATTGCAGGGCCCTTTTTACTTTGCCTAAATATTTTTATTATTAATCATTTTTACTTAATCTGACATCATTGCAAATATAAATTTGAGAAAATTATTTTTCTTTCTTTTTAAAATATTGCCTAAATTTGGCTATTAAGTACATAAAATGTAAAAAAAAAAGTTAAATGGTTGCCAAAAGATTTCTTATATGACGCGTAATAATTTTTAAATAATATTTAATGGATTTTTCGGTTGGTAATACGGACATTTTATAATCCTCGCAAAATTTGGTATTTGTCTGAATAAACTTTTTTTTATCTAGTTCAAAGATAAAAAGTGAAACGGTGTCAAATCGCCTGATCGTGGTGGACAATTGATATCAGCCATTCTCGAAATTACGCCTTCTGGAAAGTTTTTTGCGTAATAAAGTGAAAATTTTTCATATTATGCGGCTTGTGGTACATTTTTGTTGAAACCACTTATAGTCTAGAGTAAAATCTCTAAGTTTAGCTTACAGAACCCCTCCAAATTAAAGGTAATCCAAGGTAATTGCGAAAAGCATTGCATGGCTTGAATTTTTTTTAAATTTTAAAAAGCCATTGTATTTGCGAAAAGCTTTGCATGGCTTGAATTTTTTACAATAATTTTTTTTTGTTTTATAATATGGCAAATTTGAACCTAAATGAATATTATCTTAAATATTAGGTTATGAGGCATTATTTATTTCGATTTAAAAAGTGTATTTACTTCTATAAAATGTACAAAGATCAATCAATGATGCATATTTTGCTTGATAATATTTTACCATCTTTAAGCGACCTTCATAATTCCCCGTTCGTAGAAGGACCTGTTTTTATTACTGAAAAACTAAACAAGGTGTTGATTTACAGTGTCTCATCTGAATTGATGGTCATACCACGCAAGGAGTTTTGAAGAGACCGAAACAAGTGGATCAAATATTATTTTGATGGGTGCCCGGAAATTTGTATGGTCTTGAGTTGTATTTAAGGATTAACGAGCTCCGGACGTGTCTGGATGATGAATGTCCGCTTTCCCTGTCGTTTGAGGCGGATCATCACGACGAGACTAAGATCGTTGTTGTAAATAATCCACTGTAAATAATATAACCAGATAGCTCTCAATAGCTTCAAAAAAGGATCGTTTTCCTCACGTTTAAGGAGTACGTCGCATAGATGTTAATGCCCAAATATCGAACTTGCCTATGTATCCCAGCTTTTTCAGGTGGTCAGGAACGATTAAATAATGGATTCTCTGGCGTCATGTAATGCTGGTTTGACTCAATTAATGCCGCCATCCACTTCGGTTAACCCTCCTGGCTATGAACTGCCGTTGAGATCAAAATCACCAGCACAGAATTTCGTGAACCACCGTTGGCACTGACTCTCTTGTAGTATAAACTTTACACAACTCTGGACAAGCTTGACACACATTCTTCAGTTTACGCAAGTAAAAAAATAAAATATGGCGAAAATGCAAAGTTGGGTCTTTCATTTTCAATTTATTGTAAAATCCGTAAAAAATAAACTAAATGCATTAGTTTTATTTTAAAAATAAAGCTTAAACTATCAGCTATTAGATGACATAACAAAAACATGGATGCGTATAACACTGATACTTCGAAAAATGAATAAACGCCATTTGGTACGAAAGTGTGTCATGACGCAATATATATTGGCTTGGGGAAAAAGAAATACATTATTTTTACGTTAATTTCAAGACTTTATTCAACATGGTTCGGATTGTCCGATTTGGGTTAAATTTATGTCATTTTAGTTAATAATTTGTTGCCATATTGAAGGTAACTTCATAATACCTCTTGGTCCCTATTTCTTATCACTTAGGAAGTTTTGCAATGATAAGAAAAAAGATAGTAATCGTTTGGTGCCTGATCCGGACTATAAGGTGGACGCATGAAAACTTCCCATCCTAGCTCCCGGAGTTTCTGGCGAGTCACTATAATCATGTGTCAATGTCCTGATGGAGCACAAAACCTCTCCTGTTGGTCAATTTTGACCGCTTCTTCAAACGGTATTTTTGTTGACAGTAGAGGAGGTCAGAATTGAGTGTTTGGCCATATAGACGCAGCTCATAGTAAATGATTCCTTTCCAGTCCTACCAAATGCATAGCAAAACCTCCCTGGCTACTAGTCTTCGTTCGGCCACTGTTTGAGCTGCTTCACCATGCTTTGACCACGATCGTTTTCTCACAATATTGTCGTATGGGACCCATTTCTAATCCCCAGTAGTTACCTTTCCGTTTCAGAAATGGGTCGATTTTGATCCGTTTGTTCAAGGAAATTGTATCCATCATGTTTTTTTGCCTCAGTTCGTGTGTCAACCAAATATTGAGAAAGATGCTTTTGTGGTCATTTTTTTGTAACTTGCCGATCTACCTCGATCAGTTGTTATCGACATTTTCGTCGATGGGCCTACCTTTGTGAGGTGTATCTTTAACATCAGAAATATCGGAACGGAATTGACAAAATCAAAATTGCGCCTAATTTTCTGTGACAGTATCGGGACTATAAACACCTTTCACCGCCTGGCTTACATCAAATTTTCTCTTTGTTAACTTCCATTTTTTACACCCTATAACGCACAACTGAATCGACGACACTCAAAAAAACTATAAATCTAGCTAAAAAAAATAGATTTCTCTTTTTCCCAAATTATTGGGTTGGTACAAAAGTTATGACCATTTTTTATGATCCTAGGTAAAAAAAATTTTTCTTTAGAAATGATGAATAGTTTCTTCTTTTAAATGATTCCATTGTATAAAGGATGCTTTCCCTCAACTTTCTATTCAGTTTTGGCCTGGCCAGAGTACAGTGAAGAGCCCTTGTATTTTTTCAAAACGTCGGTCGATAAAGTGCATTTACGTCATTATTTACTTTATGAATTTCGTAAAGACAATACCGCGAGTGTGGCAACCAAAAACATTTGCGAAGTGTATGGAGCAGATGTCATCAAAGTTCGGCAGGCACAAAGATGGTTTACAAAATTCCGATCTGGGGATTTTTCACTAATTGATCAACCACGTACCGGGCGGCCATTGAAGTCTGATGAGGACAAGTTAAAAGTCATAATTGACACCAATCCACGTCTTACCACCAGGGAGATCGCGTCAATGCTGGGAGTCAACCATACAACCGTATTAAGGCATTTGAAGCGTATGGGGATGGTTTCGCGGTACGACGTTTGGATACCTCATCAATTGTCGGCTGCCAATTTATTGGATCGTGTTTCAACGTGCGTTGCTTTGAGTGCGAGACAAAAATATGAACCTTTTTTGCATCGTTTGGTAACGGGAGATGAGAAATGGGTCGTGTACAACAACGTGACAAGAAATAGACATTGGGCTATACCTGGACAAGCCCCATTCACAACTTCGAAAGCCGAAATCCATCAAAAAAAAGTTATGCTTTGAGTTTGGTGGGATTGTAAGGGTATTGTGTATTTTGAACTCTTGGAATGCAATCAGACAATTACAGCAGAACGATATTGTCAGCAATTATCCAAATTAAACATCGTCCTTCAAAAGGATAGACCAGAATTGGTAAACAGAATAGGGGTAGTGTTTCATCACGACAACGCGCGACCACATGTGGCTGTAATGACCCAATACAAGCTGAATTGGGACGTTATCAAGCATCCACCGTATTCTCCAGATCTTGCTCCTTCCGATTTCCATTTATTCCAATCACTGCAAAATTTTTTAAATGATAAAAAATTTGGTACAATAGAGCAGGTAAAAACATCCCTTTCTACATATTTCGCATCAAAATCCAAGGAATTTTACACTAATGGTATTAATAAGTTGATAGAAAGATGGGAGGAGGTTATAAGAACGGATGGAAATTATATAATTGATTAAATAAATAATACAAATCTAAAAAAAAAATGTTTAATTGTATATGCAAAAAACGGTCATAACTTTTGCACCAACCCAATATTATTATCTAAAAAGAGGAAAACACTTTCCAAACCCCCAAAATGGATAACCCTGGTTTATTCATAAAAATTACATAAATTAATTAAAAGCCTACAAAAAAACTGAACTTTTTTGAATAATTGCAGGAATAAAAAATCCCATTTTTTCATAACAGTCGAAAATCCTTACCTGTATTCTATAATTTTGCAAATTATAATGATTAATCCTTTGTGCCGATTGATAGTTATTATTGTTGGCTGTTATTTTCTGAAATGCTGGTAGAGCACCACTTTTTGTTGCACCATAAACATCGGAAGGTAATGTTGTTACCGCAGCCGTAGATGACCACATATGCGATCCATCATGTGTTGGACTTCCGTTGAAATATTGCATTTCATTAGCTGTGGTGAAATTCCTTTCATAAGTCGGACTGAAATAATTCAAATATATTTAAATCAATAAAATATTTTATACCTTTTTTAATTCCAATACGGTTTATTATACATAAATATTCAAATAGTTTTGAAAATTATTAATATTTTTTTTTCTTCCTTTTATTTATTAGCGAGTGTATTGATGGGATAGATTTTTTTTTATGAATTAACAATGTGAAGGGATAAAAGACCCCCCAGATTGTCAACTTTCGGATGCTTGTTCTTGTTTATATAACACAAGCACTAACTGTCTGAATGCGAAGAGCACAATATGCTGACTCTAGACTGTTGACTTAAAAACTAAACTGAAAAATAAGAAAAATCTTCTATCTAAGTAAATACATACACCCACAAGAGTCGCATAATCCTTAAACACATCTGTATATATGCAACATACCAATTAGAATACGAGTGCGTATATACATACTCGTAATATAAGAGCGATTCGCCCGTTAATACTGATCAGAAGAAAGCATAAAAACATAAATAAATTAATTAAAATACAACCAGACCCTTGGTATCGGTTACTCTTTTATAAACAGCCAGAGCATCCCCAACGTCCAGTCCATGCCCCCATACCTTTTCGGCTTGGTTGAAATTCTTTTGCTCGCGAACATCTTGTGCAGTTTGAGCAATGACCGAACTCTACTCGATCAACTTATGGACTTATTGTTATTGTCATATGCTTATTTTTTTTCCAAAACAATAATTTGCTTTTATTTGTTGTTTTTCTTTTGCAAATATTAAACATTGCTTCGGAATGACCACATATTATGGGCAAGTGCCAAATACCATGTTCTCCAAATGGTCTGGGGTTCAGTAGCGAAAACAGCCAAAGACCCCGAATGTTCGGTGTTTGGCTTGGTAATTTGAAATTGACTGTCACCAAACACCACCGTGCAAATATGACCATGGGTAGCGCGCCGTAGTCTTTAACAAATTGGCTACTGTTTTATAGATTTGCCAGAATCACCACCGTCATGGTGACCTGACTAACTGTCCGCACATATCAAAATTATGTAAATAAAAAACGAGTTTTCTTTTCTTTTTTTTATTTATATAAGTCCCCTAGTACCTTCATTCCCCCTTTTTGTTTTATTGTTTTAGAATTTTTGTCATTTATAATGATTATTTTGATTACATTAATTATTATTATTTATTTTTTGTTTGGTTGTTTTTATTTTTGTATTAGTCATTTTTCTTTTGAATTTTCCTTCCTACGATTTCACTTCGTAGAAGTTAAGAAAATTTTGAGATTTTTAAAATCTTCGTAGAAGTTACTCGTACTTGTCGAATTAAATCTAGCTCTTCATTTTTATATAAATAAAGTTAAGTGGTCTCTAAAAGAGCAGATGAAGAAAGTTAATGAAGGTGGTATTATGAGGAGAAAGAAGAAGATATATGCTGGCGATATTGTACTATTGGCTAGAGAAGGTGATCTCGGGACCATCTTTTAAATACCTGGAGGGTGATGATTGACGCGAGGCTGCCTATTATACGTTGGTGGGAAGGCTGCGGGGACATTGATGGCACTGGCGCGCCTAATGCCGAACCTTATGGGACACAGACAGAGTAGGACGACACTGTTGGAGACTGTGGTCGGGTCAATCCTGCTGGATGCTGCACCAAATGTAGGCGAATGGGTTGATTAGAGCAACCCAGATACGTGGAATTGTATCAAACTATTGTATGAGTACATTGAGGGTGGCCTGCACACTCCGAACGGTATCATACGAGGCCATTTGTGTTGCGGCTGGAATGATATCGATCGAAATACTGACAGTTGAGCGGAAGAGGCTGCACCAGCGAAGAGATTAGTGTGACACTAGGGTGCGATCTGAGGATCGTACGGAGCAAAGAAGTGAGTTTAAGAGGAGGTGAAAAAATCGTTGGAATAATGCCCCCGATGGCAAATCGGCGGTGGATCCGTGGTAAGATCGGTGACATGATGGTATTGGCTACTACCTCTCCCAAATTTTGACGATACACGCTTGTGCTCCAACTTACCAATACCGCTTTATATTGGATTCAAGCCTATTGTGCCCTTTTTGTGATGGGATGGTAAAGAACTTGGAGCACGTGTTCTTTTACTGCACCCGATTCAATGCGGAAAGCGAAGAGGCACATAAGTGCGCTGGCGGGCTCCCTAACGGCGGAGAATGTCGTAGCCCTGTTGTCGGACTCGAGGACTGCTTAAGTGCCTGTCGAAGTCCTTGCAACAATAGTTTTTAAAAAATGCCGTCTGGATTAGCGTGAAAGAAAATGGGTAGAAATATTTCGTCAGAGTAATGATTTCGAAAAATGTAGAATTGTAACCAAGTAAGGTGGTTTTAGTGGGTTAAAGTCCCACACTTGCTCTTTTGATAATTTTGGGAAAAATAGATTTAGGAAGAAGAAAAAGTCAAAAGACAAAAAATGGAGGTGCAAAAATGAAAAAATCGATGTTAGTAAAAAGGTTCAACTATCTTGGATATCTAATGACAACTGATAATAAGGACGAAGAGTATATAAAACATCAGATAGCAAAAGCGGGAGCGTTAATAGAAATTGGTCAATGCCCATATAAAAAGAATCGGGTAATGGTTGGGGTGGAGATTAATGTATATTTTAATATTTTAAGTGTTTTGAATTGTAAAGGAATTCTCCAGATTATCCGATCAGAAGAGAATTCCAATGTGGAAAACTGAGTGAAGAAGCTAGAAAAAGATCAAGCAAAAATGAATGGAAATTTAGAAAATCGCAACACGGGAATATAAGAAAGGAACGGTGTAGAAAAATGATCCTGGATCCTCAATTATGATAGGGAAAGTAGGGAAGTATTAATAAGCATTAAAAATGAGAGTAAGGGTGTGGAGCAAGAGTTTGATGAAGCGAATTTGAACTGTATTGGAGAGGGATTATAAAAAGGCCTTAAGAAGGACTGAACAATCTAGGTATACGAAAGAATTAAGGAATTATTTCAGAAAAGAATGGAGCAGAAAATCGTAACCTTTGTATAAATTGATTTCCTGGGTGTTAGATAAGGAAGATAAGGTGTAAAAATTATGAATTTCATGAAAGTGAAGTTCAACAGGAGCATGCTTGAAGCTAGCTTTATGTGTAGACCATGGGGGGTTCGAAGTTTTACCGAAAGAGGTGCTCTAACACACACCATAACAAAAAAACCTATGCCTAAACATTTCAGGGAATATGGAGACACCCAAATGCGTTTATTTCTCAGTAGAAGGGGAAAAGATAGAGAAGAAAGCAACGCAGAAAAATAATGAGATATAAGAAAACTATTTCAAAAGAAAATAAATATTAATGTAGAGAGGAAAGGGGTACAGAACTGATGGGTAAGAGCAAAAATTTAGGAGGAAAAAAAAATTTATACAGAATATTATTAAAAATTAAAAAAATTACCAACAGTTACAAATGGCAAAGACTTAAATATTGCGTCTCTCACTGGACTAATATAGGATCAGGTACTTTTAGGGAGGACGAACCCTAAATAAATGAAATAGCGATTATTTAAAATTAATTATTAATGGATGATAAAAGTAGAAGGAAAAAAAAGAAGAAGAAGAAGAAAAAAGGAAAAATAAGAAGAAGACATGAACAGAATAGTAGTAACGCATTGAAGGACTTAGGAAGGGACAACTACGCAGCTAATCAAAACTCACATGGAAGAGCACAAAAGGTGACCAAGCAAAAAACAGCAAAATATTTAAAAAAAAAAAACAATTTTATTAAATGGGGTGTACAGGAAAAATATATAAAAAAATTGGCTTTTGCCTAAATAAAAGCATATAAATATACAAAATATCAAATAATAAACTGAACAGATGAGATTTTTGTTATCGTCACTAAATCTTATAGGAATTTTCTTCAGAACTTTAACCTCAGTAGTACAACCCCATCATTTAATAACTATTAAATGAATATATTATTTAAGGAATTATTTGTTTAACTTAAAATGTATATGATAAAAAACATGTATTTCATGAACATGGGGCCCTGAAAACCCGCAAGTGATTGTACAGACAAAATAATTATATTAAACAAAATTTTGTTCAGTGATGGGGCTTAGTTCTTACTTGGAATATACGAAAAATTTACATATATGGGGCTCTGAAAATCCACAAGTAACTGTGAAAAAGTCCTGATATCCGTGAAAAATATTATGGTCTTAAGACTTCAGTAAAAAAAACAAATTTTCCATAGATAAAATCTTCAAAAATAAAGCTTTATTCTTAAAAATTATTAATTTATTTTTTACACCTGCAAATAAACAATTTTGTTCGATTATAATTATAATCGAACAAAATTTTTATCAAGCAAAATCAAATTATTTTTATAAAAATTTTATAAAATCAAAGAAAATTGAATTTTTCTTAATTACTAAATAATTGTTCGCTTTTAAAATAAATTATTTAAAAAATTTCTAACGATTTGCTGGGAAAAAACTAAAATTATTTATGGAAGAAAATTTGCAAATATTATATTTTAGATAAAATTGTTGTCGCAAAAAACAATTGCTCAAATTAAACCAAATTTTAATTGAAAAGTGAACATCCGTTAAGAAATGGGCGAATTACAGGCCGAAATGTGCGAAATATTTATCAATAATTAACTCCAAATGATTGAGTACTTTAAGTAGTATTAAAGCAATTATTAACCAAACATTATACTTAATAGATAATGGCAAAATTTATGCAATATTATAAAAATTTTAATTTAATGAAAATCTGAATTTAAATTATCTTTTATTTAACTTTACTTTTTAACGCGCAAATTGGATAAATTTCTATGAATTTGTTGTTTTGTCTTTTGTACTACATCCTTAAAAAAATTAAATTCTTTATTCTTATCAGAAATAAATTATTTCAAAGGAAAGCAGACCAGCTGTTTTAATGATTTGTCTTAATTTTGTGAAAAAGTTTTCGATATATCCAAGAAAAGGTGTAAAAATCATTTTTAGCATTTAACTAATGAGAAACACTTTGATTTTAATTTCTGTATAAACAATGATCGTCACAACAACAATCTATATAGTGAAAATTGAAACATTCCTTAAAGCTGTTGCAAACCTGTTGCACAGTCAGGTAGGTAGGTAATCAGTAAGTATTGTAATATTCGAAACAGAAGCAAATGAAAATTTACCGAAATTGCTCCGCTCTGACACACAGATTGCATTTTGAAACTCAAATGGATAAGGTGCATCTGTTTTTCGGATTGTTGTTATTATGATGGGTTTTGTTTTTGCTTTAAGTAATTTTTATTGGTTTTGTAAAATCTTGCTCACCTTTAGGGAATTTCTATACGAACAAGTACAAGTATACCGAAACAGGTACAAACGAACTGGCATACATCGACGAACTGGGGAGCACATAACAATGAATAGTTTAGTCTAGAATAATAGAAAATCAATCGCACACGGAAACTGAATTTATTCCCTCTAAAAACGGTTAGCCTCTTTAACTATTGTTGAATTATGTACGGGCATCGTTACCACATAATGCGCAGTGAGTACTGCATTGCACATGTTGCATCTTATGCACGGTGCATTTTCTACAACCACTGCCCTTCTCCCTCTAGCCCTAACCATTCGAACAAGGCGCCTACAGCTCGGCCAGATTGCTTTCCAGATGGTCATCGTAAAAATTTTCAATATTTTCTCTCAGTCTCAGTAATGACCGAAAACTAAAAACACTAACAAACTGCTGGCCAACAGAATCGGACCTGCATTTGCGATGACATACGAATTGCACGTGCGTTAAACAGTAATTATAGGTAACCGCACTTATTTACGTTTAGATCACATCCGTAAAATTATGCACAAAAATAATATATTTGTATATACGCACATGCGTACATACTGGAACTATATTGAGTAAAGATTTTCTACAATTTTAATACTTTTTCAATATAATGGAATGTAAACACTATTGTTATTTTTAACCAGACTAGTGAACTTGTATATATAAAAAATTGCAATCGAAAATAATAAACTTTTAGCAAATCAAATATTTTAAAAATTTGTTATATTAAACATTATTAAAATAGGAATGCAATTTTTTTATAAGAAAAAAAGCAGTTCAAATAACTACTTTAATGGAAAAAGTAGTCTTATTCTAATATGTACTCGTGGGTCGTAATTCACTAAAAATGTAGATGACCCCGCAAAGATTAGTTATTTTACTATAAACTATTTTCTTTTTTTTTAAACTGTAATAAACTTTTTTTTTTGCAAGAAGATGAACTTAAAGAAAAATATTCTCTTCCAAATTAATTGCACAAAATAAATTTTAAACTAAAAAAAAACTCTAATAAGTTACACTTGTTAATCCTGGCAAAAAAAATCGTTAACTAATGATCTGGAAACGTTAGAAAATGATAAAAAAAATTTTAACACAATAGAAAAAAGGAAAATTAAAAAAAAATTCAATTTCACTAACCAAACAAAGGATACCCCTCCCCCCACCTCCCGCAAACATAAAAATAAAACTTGGTATTGCAATATTTTTTTATTCTAAATTCAATTTTAAATCATTTTTAATAAATCTTATTTAATAATAATAGAAAATATTTCCTTCATAAAAATATTATCACTTCAAAATCTAATCTTGATCGTACGAATATTACCTTAAGCACCAAATGCACTCTTTGCGCGTAAATAAGAAAAAATCGAACCGTATTTGCCTAGCGATCTGTGCACCTGACCACAACTAATTAGGGCTAGCGTTTACCTATTACAACTGAATTAAACATTCTGAAAGCTTTTAATCTTTCAGGAGGGGAGGAGGGGGGTCAAAAAACAAAAACGATCGTTTTGTACTCATACATAAAGACTGCGCACAGACGTGTTTTCATATGAAGAGTAAATTATGGACAATGGGGCAATGGGCAGTGGGCAATGAGCATTGGGCAGTGTAGGGAATGAGCAATAAGTGCATGGAACAATAAACTGAGAACAAAGCCACAATCTGATCACTTTTAAACGCCTGTCTCGCCCGCTCTCGCTCTCGCCAACGAAGCCACGTTCTCTTCGTCATAGTCACTGTCACTGTCGACGCCCTTGTCGTCGCTGCTATCATTCGTGTCGACATGTCAGCGCTAGCTTTGTCATCGTCACCGGTACAAAAGCGAATACGACAAAACCAGAAGTCGCATACTTGGGCGATCCGCACGAAATGTTGACCGTTCAAAAAATACTAACAATAAACAATAACTGCCGAAGAAAATTGAATAACAAATTACGAATGGAAGGGTCAAGGGGAAGATGTTGTACGATACGATGCTAAACAAATCCGTAAAATTTAAAGTGTCGCCAAGGCGGAAATTACTTTTGCAATTTTAGAAATCTGATCGAATTGGACATTGTAGAAAAAAGTATACGGGAAAATTGAAAATCTTAAAGGATATCAACGTGATTTTACTCACAATCGCTTCTGTACTAGACTCAGAACATCCCAGTATCACCAAATCAGTCCATGCTAATTTATTTCCTTTTCCAAAAAAAAAAAATTATTAAATTTTCATTTGAAAAAAACTAAATAGAAAATGGTCGTACGAGTAAACAGTTGCACGTGCGCATGCTGGTACGAGTTAATAATTTTTTTCTTCTTTTAACGAACTTCAAGTATTTTCCCCACCAAAAAAAAATTTTCTTTTAAAAAAATTTCTTTTAAAAATTTGTTAAAATGCTCTTAAAAATTTTCTTTTAAAAATTTGTTTTTTTTCCACCCTAAATTAAAAATAATTTGTCATTTTTCCTAAATAAATTAATTATCGAAATCAGCACTAACTTTATTATCTCTTCAAAAGTATCTCTAAGATTTATCTATTCCTAAGTACGAGTATCTCTACAGAAAAAAAAATGTAATTACAATAAAAAAAGTATTTTTTTTTACATTTTTTATTTTTGATTATTAATTAAAATATTTTTCTTTTATTAGAAAGTTTTTTTTTTTTTTTAATTTTATAAAATTCATATAAACTAGTTAAACAGCAAACAGGAACTATTTATAATCGTACAGAAAACAACTAACATTTTCGCATATCACATTTCCGGTTAAATAATAAATTCAGAACATTATGAAGAATAATAGAATACAAAATGGATGCCTATTAGCCGACCATGAAATAGTAAAACAGTTTTCAGCGTTACGCCTGCATATTTTTCGAAAAATTATTCAATGCAACAAAAATTTGTGATGGAAGAGTTTCTGTGTTCCGTTTTTAATTTTTCAAATTCCAAAGTGCATATAATAATTTATTTTTATATTATTAAAAAAAAAATTTCTATCCATACTCAAGGGTAGGGTCGGATCTTTATGGTATGTATAGGATTTTCCAATAAGAGTGGTATGATTTCTAAGTGAAGTTTCGGCTATTTGTAATATGTCATGAGCTGTATTTTTTTTTTTCATTGTATTTAGTAATGTTTACAATTTCATCATGGAGAGATATACGCAAGAACAACGTTTACAAATTATTCAATTTTATTATCAAAATAATCGTTCTCCATTTGCAACTTTTCGTGCGCTTTTGCCATCTGAATGGTGCGGTAAATAAACAAAACTATCGATTCTGGTGCGAAGAAAATCCACAAATTATTCATGAACACCCATTACATTCACCTAAATTGACAGTTTGGTGTGGTTTTTGGTCTGGTGGAATTATCGGTCCGTACTTCTTTCGAAATGAAGCTGGTAACACCGTTAATGTCAATGAAAAACGGTAAAGATCGATGATAACCAACTTTTTATGGCCGAAATTGGAAGAAGTTGATCTTGAAAATATCTGGTTCCAACAATAACCGAATTATTGCGAGAAAAGTTTAGAGATTCGATTATTTCAAGAAATTGTGACATTGAATGGCCTCCAAGAAGTTGTGATTTAACACCATTAGACTATTTCTTGTGAGGTTATTTGAAGTCATTGGTCTTTAGCAATAAACCAGACTCTCTTCAAGCTTTAGAAGTCAATATTGAACGTGCTATTCATGACATATGACTTGATTTAGTGGAAAATTGGGTTCATCGAATTCGTTCCTGCAAAAGTCGTGGGGAATAACGTTTTATTCAGAACTTAATTGTATCGATTGTACTTCACATGAAATAAAAAACATTTTTGAATTTCCTTAACAATTAGTGTGGTTTTTTTAAAAAAGAAATCATATCACTCTTATTCGAAAACCCTTTATAACAAAATTGTTTTTTTTTCTACATTAAAGAAAAGAGAATTTCAATTTTTCGAAATTATAACTTTTTCCGTACGCATTGGAAAAGGGATTTGTTTTTTCAAAATTGTATATAAACTTTTCTGTTATAAATCCTTTTCTGCAGATGATGATTTAAGATTAAAAAAAAAACTAATATTACAGTAATCGCCAATTATGTGTACCAATTTTTAAAAAATCTATTAATAAGCCATTAAAATGAATTAATCTCACAATATCAATTACAGAAATTATCTTTCAGAAATGAATTCGTACCACCTTGATCAAAAAGCTACCGGAATTTATTCAAAAAATTAAAAATACAAGTTTATTTATCTAAATCTATATTGTCCCCTTCAAAGTAATTCCCATCGACTTTAACACACTTATGCCAGCGCTTGATCCAATCCTCGAAACATTTTTTATATTCGGTGTTCGGTATGTCCATCAGTGCTTGCTGCGATTTTTCCATTACTTCCTCTCGGATACTTAAACGCGTTCCCCGTAATGGTTTTTTAACTCGATTGAACAGAAAGCAGTCACAGGGAGCCCAATCAGATGAATTCGGTGGTTGTTGGATGGTATTTGTCGCATTTTTCATCAAAAAATTCCGAATAATGATGGCACTGTGCGACGGTGCGTTATCATGGTACAAAATCCACGAGTTTTCTGCCCACAATTCTGGTATCTTTCGGCGAATTGCTTCACGCAAACGTCTCATAACGCCCAAATAATACTCTTTGTTTACTGTCCGGCCTTCTGGCAAAAATTCATGATGCACTACACCGTTGTAATCCATGAAAACCGTGAGCATTGCCTTCTTTTTTGATTGAAAACGACGTGGTTTTTTTGGTTTCGGCTCATTTGGTGAACGCCATTCACTTGCCTGATGTCTGGATTGCATGTCATAAACCCACGTCTCGTCTTCAGTAATAATCCTTTTGATGAATGTGGGATCGGATTCAGCCTCGAGACGTCAACACGGTCTTTTACGACGTCAACACGGTCTCTTTTTTGCATGAAATTGAGGTCTTTTGGCACCAACTTTGCTGCTACACGACGGAAACCCAAATCATTAACCAAAATGTCTTGGACGGATCCAAAGGCAATGTTCAAGTCCTTCGCTATATCTCTGATAGTAAATTTGCCAATATTTCTTTTACTTTATCAATGTTTTCGTCGGTTTTCGATGTCGATGGTCTTCAACTATGTTCATCGTCTTCGATTGACTCACGACCACTTTTGAACCGCTCGTGCCACTGGTAAACGACAGTTTTCTTTAGAAAATCGTTGCCGAAACACTTTTCCAATATTTCCAACGTTCGCGCACCATTAAATCCGTTTTTTACGCAAAATTTAATACAAGTTCGTTGTTGTAAATTTAAATCCATTTCTAAAATTGTAAAAAATCGCCAACACACACAGAGATAGATGTACTCTTGGCTACGTAACTTTTGCAAATGTCAAGCTATGACGCTAAGATATAGAGGGAATATCAACAACAGATGTACCAACTTAACAAAGAAAACAGAACTCAAATCTAAACGATGGGAGCGCCACACTCCCATCGTTCCGGGAGCTTATTGACCAAGGTAGTATATACACAACACTTATAAAATTATTTAATTTATATTATTTAAAAAATTCTCTCCTCACAATCAACAAAAAAAAAACTGCGTTTGACATAAAAAATCCTCTGCAAAATAATATTTAAAAAATTCCCATTTAACGGCAAGTAAAAATATTGAAAATTGTTCCTATTTGCATTCTGTTTCATTTAATGGCATATCATAAAAAGAGATATACATAATTTCAAATTAAAAAAAGACGGAAAACTATCCTGAAAACACTTTACCGGTTGACTAAGTGATAGATAGAGAAGAAAAAAATGTCAATTATGAAAGAATAGTCAAAGCCGTTTTTATTCTTTCTCTTTTTTGTAACTCATCCAAAAAACGAGATGCAAATATTCTAACTCAGATCAATTTTATAATAAACTCTCTTCTCTTTCTGGTTTTAGCCAGTAACACAAAAAACGGAATGATACATATTTTCTTTAATTTGCATGTGAAAGAAAGAGAAAAAGGATAATCTAATCAAAAATTTGAACTCGCAATTTTCATTTTTAAGATTCCCATCAATACAATACACTGAAAGAGAAAGAGTAAGAATCAACAAATATAAATTGAATAGCGAGCGCTTCTGCCTACTTGTCTGTTACACATTTTCATCGCATCAACGAACTTAACCCTACATACCGAAAGCTAAAATATTTTATCCATCAGAAAAATGTTTTCAAAAAAGATTTAAGATAAAAAGTAGATGAAAGTCCTGAAAGTTTTGACTAAAAGTTAAAATTTGAGAAAATTCTTGAAAATCAACAATAAATCAATTTTCTTATAATTAGAATCCGATCAATTTCATGTATGTTCGTAAGGCCGATCAGTGTTTTTATTTCGATCTTTAGTTGAGTGCTTTTTCCTTATCATATTTTTTTCCTACACGTTTTCATAAATTTTTTCAAATCATTTTATTAAATATAATACAATATTTCTGTATTGTTTTTTTTCTTCTTCTGTTTTTTTTTTGTTGCAACCTTTCGAAGGTCAAAAAATGTTTGTGTATAAGTGGAGTGCTGATAACATGACATTCAGAAAAGGCGGCTCACACACAGACTGCAAATTTATTTTCAAAAAATTCAAAAACTTTCCGAAATTTTTCAATATTTTTAATGGAAAAAAATTTAATTTTTTTATCAAACTAAAAAAAATGCATTTTTAATCTTTTCTTAATTAATAATATTTATGTTAAACGAATTTTTCAAAGTATCGATTTTAATGACAAAAATTACTTATTAATCATTAATGAATAAAAGCAAGTACACAAACCATATTTATTAAAAATGTCAACTCGAAATTTTATTTGGCATTTTTCCGATACAATGAAAAACGTTTTCTCTAAATTTACTTCGAATTGCTTTGATTTGCATTTCTCGTTAACTATTAATAATTTTTATGTAATTATAGAATTTCAATGTCTATTTCGATTAATTAAGTTTTAATTAAATTTTATTAAAAAAAAAATTATTTCTTCTTTTTTATATTAAAATAATTGATTTTAATTGATTTTATTCAAAGAACTTCTTTATGAATATTAAATTAAAGAGAATTAGTGATTTTTTTTATAATTTTCAAATGAATAATTTCATAAATTCAAAATAAACTTTTTAAAATAAATTGTTCTTAAAAAATGGTATTTATTTTAGTTTAATCTATGTGTAAGGACAAATTGTGGTTAAATTCATCTCGAAAATTTTAATTTTTTTTTCTAAAATACTTTATTTAGTACTCATTAAGGCTTAATTTTATGATTACATTAAAATTCATTTTTGGAACTATTTATATTATCACATTTCATAGAAAAAATATTATTAAGAGTTCGTGGGTTGGTTTTTCTTCTTTTTTTTGGAAACATGAAACAATCTTTTTTAAGAAAATTTACTCATAACAATCCGAATTCGCAAAGTTATATTTTAAGACCTTGTTTAGTAGTTAAATCATCCGTTATGTAAAATAATATGCCTTTAACTAAATACATAAAGATTACCTCGAATAACGTATATATATATTTGACAGTTGTCAAATGACAGGGCTGTACTTTACAAACTACAAAATGGCTAACCATTTAATAAACTATGAATTTACCGTAAATGTAAAACTATGAATTTACCGACAGCGATCGACATTATTCGGCACTGAAGATGATCAGTGGTTCAGGAACTGGCTCGTAAAAAAAACCTGGTGACCAGAAGAAAAATAATGGCGACCATTTCTCTTATCATCGCTACGATATCTGAGAGTTCAAATACACATACGCGCCAGGTTGAGCTTTGGCGAATATCTAAGAATCGCTGCTGAAAAGGCAAGTCGTGTTATGAATGCCTTACCAAGTAGTATGCCTAACCGTGGAGGGCCCAGGCAGAGCCGAAGCAGTCATCATCTCCACGCAGCTTCTTTTTGGCCAGAAGATATGATGACGGAAATGTACATGCGTCAGGTGATGGCCGTATATCATCGAAGCTTTTCTTCCGTACTGCCTTCGTACACATATGACGCTATTTGCGCTATCGCTAAAATGCCACTAATCGTGCTTTTGGCGGATGAAAAAGCCCGAACATATCATGGACGACGGGAGAGAAATGTTATCTATCAGCTCACTGTTAGCAGGGAAAAAAGAAATTAGACAGTTGCGTGATGGCAGCGACAAAGGGATTTAACGATTAAAGAAGAATAGATGTATCATCTGGATCTTGAGCCACGTGGAATGGCAAATACCATGGAGGGAGGAGTGGACCACTATACGAGGTCTGTTCAAAAAGTATCGCGAATTTTGAATTTCCGCGGGTTACGTATATTCGACTTTAAATTTTTTGTGGCATTTTATTGGTACTCATGTCTCTCACTTATGCCGACAAGTTCTGCCATTTTGGATATTCATTTAATTTTTCGACCAAATACACCATCGCATTAACACTGCTAAGGAGCTGTAGGACTCTGTCCGCGACGAACCAAATTTGCTCCAGAGGGTCATAACTGGTAACGAATCATAGGTTTATGGTGATGACGTGGAAACCAAAGCTCAATCATCCCAATGGAAGCTGCCGCACGAGCCAAAACTGAAAAGAGATACTAATTTCGCGGAATAGTTTTCTTCGATTGTAGGGGCGTGGTGCATCATTAGTTCTTGCCACAGGGTAAAACGGTCAATAAGAAATATTACCTGCAAGTTATGCGCAAGTTACGCGAAGCAATCCGCCAGAAACGCCCAATTTATGGAAGAACAAAAATTGGCTTTTGCCATTTTTGGCCAAAAACAGCACACTAATAATGCCGCAGCCACCGTATTCCCCATATCTGGCCCCCTATGACTTTTTCTTGTTCCCGAAAAAGATTCTTTGATCCATTTTTTGGAATGGGCAAAAATCGAAGACGAGCCAAAACACGTGGAAGCAAAGAAGCTGTCAAAAATTAACTGAACATTCAAAATGGCCGAACTTGTCGGCATAAGTGAGAGACATGAGTACCAACATAATGCCACAAAAAATCAAAAATAGAATATACATAACCCGGGCATAACCATATCACTTAAAAAATGGAAGTTTGATGCGGCATATCCTTATTTTCGGCCTTTAGCGGAGAAAGGAAGAAAGTGGAAAAAATAATTGGTGAATAATAAGTTAAAGAAGCTCTGCCAGAAAGAAAGACTGAGAAAATGGCAGCTTCCAGCCTAAATTAGAAAATAGAATTAACGACAGTCTAGTCCCAATGACGAATTTCCTGTCGGTGGTTCCTTGGGGAGTCATATTTGAAGAAAAGGAAAGTGGGTTCTAGTGTGATCGGTATTTCTACAGCGTCTTTATAAAATTACAACCACCCACAACACCCCACATCCCAGCCACTCATTAAAAAAATGTACTACTCAGTTTATACATAAAAAACTACTCTCAAATATGTTCTTTTAGTAATAAATAATTAACAGAAAAAAAATAATGGCTTTCTAATATAAAATCAGGTCTCTGAAAAAAACTCCTATCTAACTTATTTATTATATTGTAATGCAGCTAGTTTGTGACTGGTGAGCCTTAAAAACATTAGAATTTAAATTAAGAAAATTGTTGATAATTTTAAATATTTTTTTTTTAAATTCCAAAAAATCGTAATTATTAAAAAAATAAACAAAGTGAAAATATTTATAAAAAAAATAGTGTCGTCTGTATAAAAAGAATACTTGAAAATGTTTTTCACAAAAATTGAGAGTAACAATACCAAAAGCTTAGTCATAAATAATATTTGTGCTTTGTTTTAACTTATTTACATTAACTAAACGCCTACTCAGTTTAAACTTAATTTTATATAAAGACAAAAAGAAGAATGGAATATCCACAATTAATATAAAACTATTTCATAAAAATTACCAAGTCAGCTTAATTACACATTTGGAATTTTGTCACAAAATTTTCCCAACCTTTAAGAATTTACTTTTAGTTCTCGTTGAAAAATTTTCTCATTTCAGTAAATAATAAACAGAAACGAATTAAATAAACAAAAGCTCATATTATAAATGTTATTCCGGTTTCTGTGTATTGCAATTTAAGATTACCTCAATTTATTGGGTAAAAAAAGAAAAAGTTAAAAGTAAACAAATAATAAAATAGCTCGTATGTATTTGTACGTGTAAAATGTCAGACAAAAGTTTCGTGTCGTATTTCGCTTCCAGTCGAACCGAAGTCTTCTACTCATCTTTGTGAGGAAGGAATGGGGAGCACCCCTGAAATATGTTAGAAAACTATAAAAAGATCGTTAAAAAAATCTCTGCACGTTTTTTAAACACACTTTATTTACTGCTTACCGTTTGCAAATCATAACAATTCACGGCGTTTATTATTTCTACTCTTAAATTTTTTGCAACGAAAATTAGACAGACTGCGACGGATGAGCTTTAGGAATTTTTTTCTGCTTGATTTTTGTTTATTTTATTGTAAAAAAAAAAATTCTAAACATTGACTTATATAGAACGTTGAGGATTTGGTCAGTTAATAAACAAAAGCCGACGGCAAATCATAGCCAAATATTTTCTAATCGATTTTATCTATTATATAAAAAAAAAATATCATTTCCAATAAACAACCTTTCAAATTTCCTCTTCTCTATGATAGTCTAGCGCTCAGGGTGAATATAACAATTGATTTTCATCTTTAGGAATTTTCAAATCATATTTAAAAAGAAGAAATTTAGGAATATTGTGGAAGACTTACCTGCTAGGTAATCCTGGACTATTGCCATCATAATGGTTGACCGCCTGGAGGAGTCCATGTTCGCCGACATTTGTGCTCACGTAAATATTGGCACGATGAGATGCGTTTGTCAATTGAGTGAAATTCTGTAGGCCGCTTTCGTCATGGGACAATCCGGATGGGCTGCGTGAGTCGCCACCACTACTGGTCGAATTAGCGTTCTGATAAGGCGTATCCTTCAAGTGATGCAAATCAGTCACATTCGACAGGGTTAGGTAATTAACTGATTCGTCTCCGTGTCCAGGATGATGGTCAGTGATCATTCCGCAATTTTCATCCTTGAGAGTATCTTCGATTACTTCATCGATAACGGTGCCTGTAGCATGGCCATGGTGGGCGGCATGGATGTGCTCGCCCCCGTAACCGGAGTAGAGAGCTATATTACTTCGCATGTTAATGGAAGCCAGAGTGCTGTGACTGTCGTGCAACAATATCGATTCCGTATTGGAATTGTTGTGATGGTTTGGGGTGTGATGCTGTTGATGATGATGCTGATGCGGATGCGGATGCGGATGCTGTTGTGACTGGTTCTGATGATGAAGATGATGAGGATGGTGATGCTGATGATGGTCTGGTTGTTCGTGAATCTGATGGTGACTATGGTAATTGATTGCTTGTAACTCTGTACTATAATCCACAGTTTGCAGTTCGACCACTTTCTTGTCAATATCGTCTTTACGCACCGATAGATCGTGCACCCAACTATAACCGCCGGCGGGTGTATTGTTCACATTTAAATTTACGTAATCAGCGTGACGTGGACAATCGATTGTCTGCAGGGTTGAGTATCGTTGAGGAGATTCCGGCGATTGGTTTGGTTGACCGCTAACACTATTACTATTATGATTATTGTTACTATTATTGTTTGAAAAATTCTCACTACTAGCACCAACTAATTCGGCGTATCGCAAAGGAGGCGTTTGATTCGATGGCCGTGAAATGATTACAGTATTATTGGAACCGCGATAACCGATCGGAAGAATAACACCACTGTTATCAGCAGCACTACCACTTGTCAATAGAATTAAATTTGTATTTTGGTCGCTTTCACTATCCGTAATCACATTTGAATTAATTGAATTGTTCGATGTTGACGAATTGATTGCCGGCTGATTATCGGCTTTTACAAATGTTTCGATAACAGACGGTGTAGTAGCACTTGTCACTACGTTCGATAACGATGATTCCGATTCTGATTGCGATTGAATTTGAACTTGATTCGCTGTTGCTCCTGTCGTCACCGATGGAGATTGAGCTACTGAACAACGATCACTCGATAATGAAACTGACGTCGGCATTAAAACATTGCCACTGTTCACAGCACTATCAGTTTCGTTCGGTCTTTCAATAATGTAAATAACACCCAAATCGTTAAGATTACTATTACTATTTGCTGGGCAACTCGCACCTACATTACCACTTCCACTGTTACAACTATTCGTGTTACTATCACTACTACTATTGTTATTATGACAATTTTCACTATCTCCCGATTGGTGCTGCTGCTGCGATTCCTGCTGCTGCTGCTGCTGTGTCTGATAATGAAGATGATGTGCACCGTTGTGACGTGATGATGGTGAGACAACAACTAGACGTTTCATTGCTACAGCAACTTCATATGCTATGTCCGTGCCTGAAAGAAACCACACATAATGAAATGATCAACAACAACACAAACAACAAAAAAATCCAACACAAAAATGCTCATCCCCTTCGACACTCACACCACAAAATCAAATAAGTTCGAACGTACTACTAAGAAGGCATCACTATATACCAGTAATATCTATAGAATAAGATAACTTAAAAAGTGTTCCAGAAACCTAGAAGGGATATAGATGATGTGTATGTGTGTGTGTGAATAATGTATGTCCGCCTCTCTTTTTACCTTATTTCAGTTGCGGTCAGTTCTAAAATCCCAAAACGAAAGGGTGCAATAATCGCACAACCACCAAACAAACACATTCAAATATTCAAAGAGCACAAGCCGATACATGCTTTCTTTATTCTCGCTGTCCCCTCTCAGCTTGTTAGCACGAAAATAAGTAGTGGGGCGGTTCCATTTCGATGCTTTCAGAAATACCGAAACTTTCCCCTACACGAATTCTCACTACTCTCGCTCAAAAATATCAGACAAAAAACTCATGCACACACATACTAAACCATTTCAATATACTCTCTTTGTTTATATATGCATAGCGCACGCTAAAAAATACCAATTTTCCAGAACAGTATTACACGCACTTGGCAGTAGCAACAAACTGTGTGCGGATGTGTGTGAGCATTTGTTTTTATATAAGCGACCGCCCCTTTTTATGTAAATGCTTAGAAGTTTTCGGTTTGTTTTAAGAACAATGCCTCGCATACGACGAATAATAAAAAGTATAAATGTGTGTGAGTAAAGAGCGCTGCCTGTTCGGACTCCGATCGTCAGCAACCGAACAAAAAGACAATACGACCAGTTATATTCGGTCTGTAATATTGCCACTGGCGAGTTTTAATAGACAACGGAAGAACAAGCGCAACGATGATTCGTATTAAATATAAACAACCGAAAGAGATACGCTGATATCACAATCTCAGCATGGATGTTAGTTCTTCTTATTTATCAGTCCAGCGGTGTTGATCAAATCGGTTGCTCGCCCATCTGATTGGCTGAAAGCATTTCGATTATCTTTCTTCCCCCATTGTATTGCTACTTAAATAAATGGTCGCAGACACAATAGCTATTTAACCATTCAAATTTAACTATGAAGGAAGAAATATTGGCTCTTCTTCTTCATTTCGTCAAGATTTATTCAAAATTCAAAAAGTTTCTATTCAAATTTATCATCACATAAAAAAATATATTTTTTTAAATTATATTTTCTTGAATCAGTTTTAATTGATGCTAGTTTAATGTCAGTTACTGAAGAGAGGAAGGGCAAAAAGATATCAAGAATCAATGTTTCCAAAATACTAAAAGTACTTTTACATTAAGAAATACTGAATTTATTAATTTCTTTTTTATTTTTGGAAGAAGAATTATGCAATTTTTGACAAGATTAAATATTCCCCCCAAAAACATTTTTTTTATTATTAGGAGAATTAAAGGCCAATAATGGTTTGATACCAAAATTAGTTAAAATTCCTAAAAGAATTCTTATCTTATAGAAAAGTTATTTTCTTCATTAATCGAATCAAAAATGCGTTCAAATTATTTAGATTAATTAGAGAGAAAAAAGTAAATTCAGATAAAATTATTTGAGAATAATTAGAAAATTACAGTGCCTATAAAAAATAGCATACGTTATAAATGTTTATATTTTCTTATATTTTTATTTGTAACATTTGTGATAAATTATTTTTTCTTAAATATTCGTAATTTTTTTTTAATAGATTTTTGTTAATGAAAATATGGTTTTTTTTTAGCGTACTCGCATGTTATGGACTAAAGAAAGTAAATATTCATCTTTTTTCTGTTAATATTTCATAATAAATAGTTTAAGAAAAATTTCTTTTTACTTATAATAATTTTCTGATACAAATTTAAAAATTTCTTAAACATACCAGAAATGGACACATGAATCAAATCGTAAAAATGGTCATCTGAAAAATTTATAGCCAAAATGACATATTTACGATGACCCAGAGGACATAGAAAAACTATCGAGAATGTATTATAGTTGGTTCTTTTCAATTTAAGGACAACATAAGTTGTTCAAGTACTGTTAGAGGTCTCAAATGTCCGAAACTGATACCGATATTTACAATGACATGAAGTGTTTTCAAAACAAAAACACTTTTTTGGTGTCAGTTTTGTCTTAACACCTGTATAACTCTCATCTGGTATATAATTTGTTTGTTTTTGTTTCAAAATATTTTAAGAATACTTAATTAGTAGACTTAAGGTCAATTACCGCTGCTAAAAACTGTGTACTTATCAATTCAATTGAAATTATTTTCCATTTAATTATATTATTCCATTGTTAGTTTGCTTAATACTATATAAGTGGAGTAGTTTGTTTTTTTCTGCTATATCCATGCAAAAGTAGTTTTGTATGTGATTCACATTCTAATAACAGTTATATTGGAAACTAGGCTATGGGAATTAATCGACAATAAAATAATACTATTTAACTGTTGCTTAAAAAAAAACCTCCAATAATTGTGCTAACGAGCTTTTATTTACTTGTGCAACTATGAAATAATCTCTAATACCGCCTCCTAAATAATTGGATTTTGAATTTAAAATCTGTCTAGCGAAAAAAATATTCATTAAAAGTTTTATAATTTATTTGAGACTTTTTTAGCAATTGATTTTTTGCGGTACAACCGAATTACAACGACTACACACTAGAGTATAGTCGAAAAAAAAGGATTAAAAATATTAGCTTTGCTTTTCTTGTCTCTGAAAACAATTTGATTACATTTTTCTTAACAAAATAATAATATTTCTTTAGTTTTAAATTGCTCTGATACAAATTATCCTAATATTCAATCATATAATATTATTCATAGTTTTTTCATTTATTTGCAATTGGAAATTTATGAAGAAAGTGACATAATGAAGATCCTAATAATGTTCATTATTGGTAATTTTTTAATTTTCTTAATAAAGGATTAGCCATTTTGTGGTTTGGAAAAATATAAAACTGTCATTTTCCAGTTGTTAAAAATATATTTTTTCTAAGATAAAATTTATTTACATCTAAACTTGCCATTTTATATTAAAATTATGAAAAAAATTCTACAAAAGTATCAACGTTTCAAATATAATTTTTCTTAAACGATGCGGCACTCATTCGGTGGCAAAAAAGACGAAAAAAAATTGAGGTAAAACTATTATATCCGCGAAAAGTGACTAACTCATATTTTTTTTTTGAAAATAAAAAAGGAGACACCGTAACAGTCAATTCTGAGAACTAGGAATGTACAAACAAATGACCTTTTTTGGAGCTGAACTTAAAGATTTTAATCAACAAAATAATGCCACAAGCCTGACTTTGTTATGCAAAAAGTGCCAAAGATGCATAATTTCGATATTTTGCAATGTCAACTGTCCTTAAAAACCATGTGATTTGTTGATGTTAGACTTTTTTGCACAAATATTATATTTACGAGAACGATCTTTAAGTTTTAGATCATTTAAAAATTAAAAACCATCAATTAATGGCCGAATTATAGCCCGAAATCTACGAAAAAGTCAACAAAAATCACCTCAAATGGATCAAGCCCTGACGAAAATTGCACGGTAGCCATTTGGATAATATTATATTTAAGGTCTAAGAGTAATATAATGAAATAAAAATTTGAATAAAATCTGAATTTTAAGTTTATTTTATTTAACTTTACTTTTCAATAGGCAAATTGAATAGCACTTTATGAGTAATTATTCTAACATATAAGATAAATACTCTTTGCTAGAAAGCTTTTGCTTTTAAACTATTTTTTTTTGTTCGTTTGTAATTTTTATTTTTGCTCAATTATATTAGAAACACAGTCCAAGTTAGACAATTGGAATAATGACACATTCTTTTACAGCACAGCTTAGATCATAAATGATCATCAGAGGATTTGTAAGAAAAAATGAGTCATTTCACTTACTTTCACATTTCTTCCAAGGATTTAACTGCACTTTGAACTTTTTTAAGTAGAATTATCAGCAATAAGATTCTTATATTAGTCATTTTCTTTAAGAACAATAAAGACCCAACGACATCGAATAATTGTATTCTTTTCAATGGCACGAGTCAGGCGCTGACATGTTCAACAGGAACTGCAGGGAATTTAAAGGACATGAACCATCACTCGAACCATAAACTGGACAAAATTTGTCATTAGTCATGGGGTCGCACACAAGAGTTATTGATGTTCTTACATGCGGGTGTGTAGTCTTCCGAACAAAAGCTATACTCTCGTCCGTACTATGAACTTCCTATAAGTAAGCGGAAGAATGTGTGCGTCTAATTATGGTGCCTCTCAGATAAGAATATTGACCATCCAAATTGTGTAGAGCCAAATTTTGTTGGTCTATTTCAAAAGAAAAATCTCCAATAGTCCAACCAGAAGCATTCTTCTGTCTCAAACTGATTACGGAAATATTGATGGTTAGTTATTCTTCCATTTTAAAATACACATAATTACCATAATCAACTGTAAATTTCATTAATATTTTCCCAACTTACACGGTACTCTTCTATATGACGCACAAAAAGTCTGCACTTTTAGGGGCAGGCCCAGAATTCTCCATGCAGCGAAATTAGAACACACTGGTTCTAATTGTTACCTCACCATAAAGTAATTCTTCGCTCCATGCAGTGCTGCACTATATTTCAAAATCTAATTTCTCTGCGCAGCGGCAATGCTACCACAACACAAACTGCAATTCACAATAAATTTGATACGAATTTGATCAGAAATTTGACTTTTGCTGCCAGAAAATGTCCAAATTAGTTGATTTTTTTCTTGCCAACTTAAACGTAAATTAAAATTGGTTGTCCCTATTCGTGTTATACTAGAATAATAAGGTCCTCGATAAAAGAAGGTCTGCTAGAAAAGTAACGCACGATATACCAAATAATGAGATCAACATAACAGGATTGACAGATTGAACAAAAAGGAAGTTGTCCGATCTTAATTTGTTACCCTACATTCTGAATTGGATATCGAATAAATATAATAAGCCAACCAGATTTAAGAAATGTTTTACTATTGGACCAATTTGTTTGTCAAGATTAGATAAAGGGTGATATATGCTATGACGTCAGAAGATGTGGAATATTTAGTATTCCAGTGTGCCTCTCTTCCACATATACTATTATGTTCTGAAAATTATTGCTATACCATGCAATTTCTATTAAGAACCCTTGCAAGAACCGTAAATAGCCTTAAGTGTTGTAAGGGTATCAGTAAAAATTAGCTTCTTCTTCGTTTTAATGGTCCATAATTTTCCATAGTATTGAGTCAAGCACATTTAGCATTCGCTATGACTTCTTGAAACTGTCCATGAATATAAAAAATAATCCACGATTTGCAATTGGACGAGAGAAGGGGTTGGGGGGTTAAATAACGCAATTAATAAACCAATTTGGACTTATGAAATTTCATTCAAATTGTGAGCAGAGTTCATACATTTTAAAATAAAAGATACAAATTATAAATAATTTCTAATTTAATAAATTTTCTTAATCGAGCTTTCAAATTAATCAGCAAAATCTCCTTTAAGGAGATTTATGGATTATAACAACTACCCCGGCGCAATTGTTCACCAACAACATAAAAATGTCCACAATTATCACGTCCCTGTTTTGTTTTATTTTTAAAACAAAATTACAAATGGAAACTATTTTTTTAAAGCAAATTATGTATACAAGCAGATTATCCTTGGGCTTGAAATTGCAGGGCAATGTAAGGGAAATTGTTAGACAAATTAGAGGAAACACACCTCAACAACTCTTGAAAATTATCCAATTTTTCTATCAAAATAATCGTTCTTCTATTGCAACTTATCGTGCACTTCTAACAAATTATGGGCTAGTCTGCTCGCTATTCGTCGAACAGTGGAAAGTATTGAATGCAATATTTTTTTATACAATATTCGCGTAACAGTAAGATAAAAATCCGGTTGAAGTGCCGAGAATATTTCTGCCGTTCGGATAAGTATTGATGGAGACCCAAATTTATCGATTTGAAGGCGTTCTCAACATTTGGGACTGTCTACCACAAGAACAATGCATATTTTAAGGTTGGTCTTTCATCCTAACAAAATTCTTGCCACAGAAGATTTTGAAGTCGTTGGACCATCACAAACAACGTGAATTTGCTGATTTTGCTTTGGAACAACTTGAAAATGATGCCGATCGCTCTGATTAGAGCCAAACAATGGTCGAAATATAGCTCGAAATGTGCGAAAAAGTCATCAAAAATTACCATTAAAGGATCGAATTTTTCAAGAAAGTTTTTGGAAAATGATGCCGATCGCTCTGGATCGGTGAGTAAACGAATTCTCATTACTGGATTGAAGCCCCACAATCCACAAATTATTCACGAGGAATCTTTACATTCCGAAAAAGTGATCGTTCGGTGGCATCATCGATCGTTATTTTTTTTATTAAAATTGAGGAAGGAGTTGCCGTTACTGTAAATGGTGATCGGTACAGATCGTTAATAACGAAATTTCCATACCACAATCGATTTATTGGGAGAAAAGTTTGCCGAGTCGATCATTTGAAGAAATATAAATGTTCAATAAAAATTATAATAATAAAAAAAACATATCACTCTTATTAAAAAAAAATCCTGTATATTCGATAATGCCTTCTTATTTTTATTTTGTAGAAAATTCTACTACATAATGAATGCTTTATCAATTAACCATTGTCATAATAGAAGAACATTGGTCTTTGTAATATTTTGCTACTGTTTTTTTTAAATTCCATCAATTCACATCATGTCTCAGACTCCATCTGTACAGAATCATCCCCAAAGCATAATAAAGCCACTGTCTTCCTTCACGAAGGGGACCACAGCTTTCGGCAGCATTTATTCTCCGATACTGCAACGCATGTAAATTATCCTTTTGGACCCAAAAGTTTGAAATATTTGACTGAGCTTATGGTAAAAATTCCTTAACGAAAGTATTAGCTTTTAGAAGGCAGAAAGGAATTTTGGAGAGCGGAGAAATAGTGAAAGACAAACCTCGCTCAGGATTAGTTAGAGAAAAATAATTATTCTACTTAGAGAAGGGAAAGGAAAACGAATCTAGGAGGCAATAGAAAGTTTTGAAGGTAACATGCTGTAAATTAAAAAAAATATTATGTGCCTTGAGGTCTAAAATTAACAATTGAATTGGAAGTTAATTAAATTTTTTTAGTTGTATACCGTAGACCTCAGCGCATGTAATAAAGGGGCTATTGAGGAAAAAAGGTTTTTTTTCTGAAATGATCAGAAAAAAGCTTCTTTGCATCAGATCAGACATTGCAAATACTTGGAGGCTGTACTATGACCACGCCTCGTGTTACACGCTGACCTCTATCAATGAGATTTTGCCGGAAAAATAGATTCATGTGGGTTCGCAACCCGTGTGGCTTTTTTTTGCTCTGCAAGATCTTGGTTCTGTCGATAACATTCAAAGGTGTATGTCCGAGGAGATGGAAGCGGTTTCGGTTAAAGCCGTCCAAATAAAGTTTTGTTAATTTTTTTATTAGCAAATGCATAAACAAATTTACAGTAAAATCTTTTAAAAATAATAAAAAAACGACAGTTAATTTAATTGAGTTAGAAAAATAAACAATCCTTAAACATTTTGGAAATAACGTTAAGGTATCGAGTGCATTGTCCTGGAGAGGCATTGTTCTATTGTAAGAATTACCCTCAAAATCTCATAGAACATGTGTGGAATGATGTAAAGGTCAGTCTGAATAAAAAAAAAGAGAGTTTGGACAAATTATAGCTCGAAATAAAAGAAAACTGCTTTTCGATTTCAAAGCAAAGATGCCGGAAGCTAATGGAGAGTATGCCTCGTCAATTTCAAGCTGTAATCAATAATATGTTAGTAGGTCTAACACATTTACAAAAAAATATTGTTTACAAATTATTCACTTCAGACAAATTTCTGCTAATTAACTTGTTCAGCTGAATCTAAATTACCCGTGATTTTCAATTATTTTCAATAGATTTTATTGTAAAATTTTTCCTCCATTTGATACTGAAAAAATTAACTGGGATGGAAGCGAATTTCTTAGATAGTTAATTATGTCTAGCTAATCTGTATTATCCAATATGCCAGATTCAAATCGACTGTTGGGGCATCAGATTACCTTCCCCATTGATTTTGTTGTACAGTTTTTGACAGATTCAACCGAAATACACTAGTTAATACGAGTTAAGTAAGTAATCCATCGTTGCTATTAGTAAATTGTTTTGTTCAAAACTAATTACGAATACTTAATGGAGGAGGGTGTTGATTTGTTGGAAATCACAAAACTAAATAATAAATCTTCGAATATAGCAAATGAAATTTTCGAAATAAAATAACCAAAATCTATAGTATTTTTAAATTATCATCTCTCATTTTGCATATGTAGTATTTTTTTTTATTTTTGTTAATACTTATTTCTTCATTACTTTGATATTTTCGAATTTATATGAATTTTTTTTTCATATATTTTTTTCTTAAAGAATAATAATGGACAAAATCTATAGTATTTTTTAAAATTATTTTTAAACATAAAATTGCTTCTATATTTTTATAAAAAATTATTAAAATAAATAAATAATTTATTTTCGAATTCTTTATAAAAACAAATTGTAAATGGTATTGTTGGTTATGTTTCTTTTTTTATAAATCGATTTTTTTTTTATTAAAAAGGCATAGCTGTGGTGAGTACAGGAGGCCGAAAAGTTTTTCCCGCCAATTGATCAGCACGTTCATATCCCCATGATTCCCATATGACCCGGCGCACCCAACGCAACTCGACACTCCTATTATTTCTTTTTTTTTATTTTATTTAAATCTTATCGATTTACCGCTGATAGTTATTGTTTCTATCACATTTGGTATTGATATTTTTATTGGAGCTTCATTGGTGCATTCCAAATGGTTTGAATGAATCTACAAAATCTCTATGGGATAATTGACGACATGATCTGCACCTGTAAGTGTGTCAGCAAATTTACATTTCTTCGAAACTAAGATTGTCCATTCGCAAAGCCAAGCTATATTTTTAAAATTTCGCATAATATTTAGAACAAAAAAAAAACAAATTATAAACTGAATTTTATCTGAATAAATTTACCACTGGTTAAAAGGATAGTTTTTTTTTTACTTAAAGATTGGAAAAACTTATTAATAAGAAGAAGAAAAAACTCGAAAACAAATGCTTAAAACGCAAATAAATTTCAGTTTTTTTAATTAAAAAATTGCAACAAAAAAAAAACAGAAAAAGCGGGAAAAAACGCAAAGAAACGAAGAAAATTATAATTTTTAATTAGGTGTAGTACAGCGCCATCTTGGTCTCATACGTAAGAAATCTTCTATAGAAATTTTCATCACGAAACCGTTGAACGGTTTAGAAGTCTATGGGGAATATGCAAACAAACCGACATTTGCTTTTATATTTTTAGATTTATATAAAAGATTTATTGGCTGACATGACGACGATAGCTGAAAATAATTAAGCACAATCGAATAGTAATTGTAAATGGAAAAGTAGCTTCTACTTACTCTCATAATACAATATATACGAATAAAATGACCTCAACAACCCAATCGACAGATTCAAAGAGGTCATAAGTGAAATTCAAGCAATATTTGATCATTACCAGTTTTTTTTTTATTTTCATTTTAATTAAAAAAATCATTAAAGATGTTCGTCTCAATTTGCGCAATTAAAAAAATAATTTCATTCGACAAAATAACAACATCATCAATACATGTACACGGTATACTTATACTATATGGGAATTTTTTTTAATTAAATAGAATATATAGAGTTTTGTGTATTTGTTTGTTAATTCTTTTTTTTTTTGCTCTCTTTTCTTTAAGAAACAAAAATAATTTTGGGAGTAAACCTTCATGATCTTTTGTCGATCAGCGATAAGCAAATGTATTTTTATTTAATATTCATTCTATATTCTCATTATATTAAAAGCATTCTTGACCAAAAAAGAAAAATAATTAATAATAATTTATGAAGTTAAAAAATCCAATATTTCTTAATTTAATTAATGAATTTCATATGCTAAGCGATTGAAAATATTTAATTTAAAAAAAAAAAATTAAAAAAATACCCAAGAACTGCATCATAGAAAATGGTTTCCAGAATTTTGTTTATTGAAATAATTAAATCGAAAACTATTAGAAGACGGCAATAAATAATGATTTTCTAATTAACCAATCCCCAATTCCTTTCTCAGTACTGTTCATTTACAGTACAGAAGAAGGAAAAAACCTAAACTGGACGACAAAAACTATTCCCCAAAACGATGTTAAATGAATTTTGTTCATTTTTTTTTTGGTATGGAACAAATTTCCGAAATCGACCAGAAAATTGTGCCATAAATCAGAAATGTCACCACGAATCCTTTTGGCCTCTGCTGACCGTAGGAGTTTAGAATTTCACTCGAAGACGATGAACTTAGAAAAACGAAAGTCAAAATTTTAAAAGAAATTCCCAAACAGAAGATGAGAAGAAAATTTCCTTGGCCTTGCATCCTTTCGGACACAAAATTACTTTTAAATAAATAAATAAAAAAATAAAAAACAATCTGTCTCCTCAACTTGTTGAATATAAACTATTCCTCATATTTCAATAGTGTCTCTTTCTACACCAATAACAGAAGAAGAAGAAAAAAATGCATTTTATTAAATTTTATGTTACAATTGATTTTTATATGCATTTTGTTTGAAAATAATTGACACTTAAAAATACACTAAAATCATATAAAAATATCTTTGAAACATTATGTTTTTAGTCATTAAAATTCACATAAATATGTGGTCATCGTCGAATGAATGGCTTATTAAAATCCCACTAAATTGAAAGTTTTTGTTAGTTTTAATACAATTTGTATATTTTGTAAGATCTTTAAAATGGTCATAATATTTATTTATTAGAGAAAAAAAACTGGCAAATGTATTTTAATGGACTTTTAAAACTACTTTAGTATCCTTTAAGAGTATTTTTTTTTTAAATATTTTCTTTGTTGCTCAGAAAATACATTTTTGGTTCAAAAAGTCTTTTTATATTACTTTCTATTATTAATATTTTTTAAATTATTAATTATTAAAAAAATTTTCTTGTTGCAATAATTACTATCTGATTTATAGATCGTAAAAAAACGAATTTTTACCAAAAAAAGTATAAATTCAGTCTCAAATTTTATAAGGTTTTCATTATTGTAAAATCTGTTAATTTCTATTAAAAATCATTTTAAATTAATAATCAAACAAACCCATTTAAGCGCAACTGAAATGAATAGAAAATTGAGATTTTTTCTGCTTAAAACAATTTTTTAATAGTCTAAAATGACTAATTTTATTTCAATTTCAGTCTTACTGGATTATTTAGATAATGACACTATAAATCTTTTAAAAATAATTATGTTAATTTCTATCAATATCAACTGTTTATGAGGAGTTCAATTTTGACAAATACGAATTTATTTCACCAAAAAAAATATCCATTTTGTTATTTTAAAAATACAGTTCTGTTATTTAACAATTGTCAAATACATATATTTTATTTAAGATAATATTTATTTAGATTGAATTTTGCCATTAGATTTATGGATTTTTTTTACTAACAAAAAAAAAACATATAAAATAGTAAAAACTTTCTACAAAATAAATTATACGCCATTTCTCGCTCGGTGGATACTATTGATAGTAACCAAAATTGTTATTAATGAGGCTTTAAAAACCCGCAACTTACTATAGAAAAGCCATTTAATTCACATAAAGTGACTGTCTGTAGTGCATTTTAATCTAAAAGTATCATTCGTCCGTATTTTTTTTAAATCACGAATGAGCGCTATTTTTTTTATCCTGAATTTAAAGATTTTTATATGTACTATATGTGGTTTCAATTAAATAACAAATATTATCTTTATTATACGAAAATTTCCAAGCACGTATATTTTTTTTTGTAAAGGGATATAATTAATTATATTTACATAGATAATCTTTAAACTTTAGAGCATTAAAAAACAAATATCTTTCAAACAATGGTCGAATTATGTTCGAAAAAGTCATCAAAAACTACCATTAAAGGATCGGATTTTTCAAGAAATTTTTTTCATAATTTTTAAGTAAGATTATTTTTTATTATATAATGGCAAAATTTAGGCAATATAAAAAATAAAATTTTTATCAAGTTCCTTATTTTAAATATATTATATTTAACTTTATTTTTTAAACTGGCAAATTGGATAGTTCTTTACCAAAAACTAGATCGCACAAGATTGCATTTTTAAAGCATTTATTTTTCAAAAATGATCCTTTCGCAAATTTTTTATGATAAATCATATTAAAAACCTAAAAAATTCTCAATGATTGTACAGCAGAGGGATCATAAATGATTGGTGATCTTGAACTTAATAAAAAAAATTCATTTTTATAATATCAGCTTTTTATATAAATGCCAGTGAAAATTTTCCATTATTTCAAATATTTTTTAAATTTATTAAAATCAGTGATGCTTTAATATTAATTTTTTTTTATTTTGTTTGATAAAAAATACGTTTTCTTTAGGTTTTAATATAAACTATAATCAAAATTAGACCTAATAGAGATTTTTTCCTGTACTTTAGAATTATTAAAATGATTCCGAAGCTAAATAAACTTGTAAATTCTCCTACTTTCCATAGATCTATCAGCCTACTACCAATACTTGGTAAAATTTTTGAAAAACTTTTATTTCAACGACTCTATCCATTTTTAGATATAATGAAATAATTATTCGTGATCACCAATTTGGCTTTCGAATACAACCCTGCAATGACATAGCATTATTGATCACATTGAGAGGAAAGAGTATTGTCCAGGAGTTGATAGCATATAGCGTGGACTCCTCTAGAGACTGAAAAGCCTTCTTTCTTGAACATACTATGTCAGTTCCAAGTAACAGTTAACTCAGAATCCTCAGAAGTATATCCTAATCTAACTGGAGTCCCACAAGGTAGTTTTTTTGGTCCCATTTTGTATAGTATTTATACCCATGACATCCCATCTGATCTTAATACTATTATTACCATTTATGCATATGTACTACCCATACAAATTCCGGCATAGCATCCAATAATTTCAATCCTAGTTTAAGAGATGGAGAGTGAGGTTAAGGGAACCTACACCTTTACACCTTAAAGGCAACATAATTCCATAATTCATATATTAAGAAGGAAGCGGTTAAAAGGATCTCTCAAGTTATATTCCAAATCATTCATACCAGGTGACCTGTTTGGACATCTTAAGGATGTATCGAACTTAAAAGAATTCCAGGAAGCCAACTATCTCTCGGACGCAATTATAAGGAAACCAAACTTAGACTAGTCCTTCGAAATAGTTCTCACGGAGGAGTCAACTTGGAAGGATGGGGGCCGTCACTTGAAGAAGAGGATGGTTCTAAAATGGATATAGGTGTTTCGGGCGGGTGTAGAAGGATCTTTATTATTGTCTATTTAAGGCCCTTGGTAAATCCCGATCAATTTTTCAAACAGAAATAGACGCCATACAGCTTTGCTCTAGAGAGGGTATCAAAATCAAGCTACGTAACGCAAAAATCGACATCATCTCAAACAGCCAAGCTGCATTGAAAGCTCTTATCTCATCTGATGTCCAATCCAAGGTAGTTTAGGATATGATCACGGTCCTAAATCAACTGGTTAGATATAACGAAGTCTCTTCGTTGTGGGTACCAGTCGTGAGGGTATTGCGGGTAACAAACTAACAGACAAACTTGCAAAAATGGGAGCAAATACTCCGTTTATTGGACTAAAGACTTTCTGTGGCTATCCAAAAGGATATTTGGGGTCCATTATAGAGTCCTTGGAAAACGGGGTTAAAAGCTCATACTGGATTAATTACCCGGGTATGAATGACTATAAATATTCATTACATTTTCTAAAAAAAGGGCGTCATAAGACTATGCGCCTCTTGCTAACGTTCTTATATTATTATTATTATTATTATCCTATCATCATAATCCATTCGTAAGAGATCTTTCCTCTATTACCCTTCCCGGAAACACGCATTGCGCCAACTTGGGCTGACTGATTTAAAATACATATAACTTTTTTATTTTTAAAATTTTTTATTATTTTTGTTGTTGCAGATTATAAAAAAATTTGTAATGTCTTCATACTCAGTGCAAGAACGTGTCAAAATTGTTGAATTTTATTTTTCTTCCGGACGATCTATTTTTATAACACAAAGAAAATATCGCCACCATTTTAATACTGTCACAGCTCCCAGTGCAAACATGACAAGAAACTTAATAACCTGTTTTGAGGAGCGTGGTTGCAGTATTTGATGAGCCATGAACAAGTTTTAGTCAAACTGTTCGCAGTGAACAAGCTTTGAAGGCTGTACGCGAAAGTGTCAACTATGATCCATCTGTGTCTACTCGTCGACGTGTTACTCAATGGGGTATCTCCAGAACATGGCTACGATGCATTTTGAAACATGATCTGAGGATGTTTCCACTCAAAATTCAACTGAATCAAGAATTATTGCCGAGAGATGCAGCACAACAGCTACAATATGCCAAAGTCAATCCAAGTTGGCCCACCCTGTGTTTGTTTGAAATTATTAAATCTATTGTAGATCCTTTTAAGAGGTTTTTAAATAAAATATTGAATATACCAAAATATTTTTCGATTTAGAAATATCTACTCTTTAAGTGATGTAAACTATTTCCCTAAAGAAAATGTCAACATAACATCTCCGTTTCTTTTTTCATGAAATTGTTTTTAAACATAACCCCTCTTTATATGACACCTCTGTTTCCCATTTCTTTGATACAATATTTTCTAACATAAATAAAAATAATATATTTTTTGCAAATATAGGGAAAGACTTCTTGTGACTAAAAATTATGCATTTTTCAGCTTTGAACCCCATACACGCTCAAATCTATTGACACAAAACAGTTCAGTGAAGAAAAACTAAAATAATCGATCAAAAGTCAAAATAGTCTATTGAAGATTTTCTCCTTAAAGGATCAAAATCACGCCAATGACAAGGAACTTCAGCCTCAAAAAATAAAAAAATTATTAAAACTTTTAAAATTTGCGAACAAGACGGAAATTTTGAAAATTCGAGTTGAATCGACAAGTTAACTTGTTTTGGTTGCTGCTTGGTATTGTGTTTACTCTCATAAGGTTGTGAACATTTTCAGGATATCCACAATAAGTGCGCCGCAATAAAACTTCTTAAGACGATATTGTTCAGTGCAAAAACAGTTTACCTGCAACGGTAATAGTTTCGCTGTTACGTAAACAAATAAAAATTAAAGTTGTTGAATAACAAATCTCTGCTAACAATTGTTTGAATAATTTCCAAACCACGACTATTTAGTTTTCTTTATTTCAAAATAAATAGAATGTCGTTTAGAGCCGAGAAAACCAAACACTTTGCGACTATGAAATGCGGCCTTTTTCCATTATTTTTCCCTAAGGATCACTTAATTTTATTATCCTCAAACAAAAATAATACCCTTGGGCAAGATACGACACGTGACTTAAGGTAAAACGCATGTGGTTTAAAAAATGTTTTTTTTTCATTTCATTTCAGAAATATTTGTTAATTTTTTTATTTTTTGCTTTATTATATGTACTTAAGGCTAGGTAATTTTCAAAAAAGGGCGCATCTTTGTTCTTGTATGGATTTCCTGTTCAATTGTTTGCCGAAAACTATGTTGTAAAATTTTTGTCTAGTTTGAAAAATAGCTAGTTATGGGCACACTTTTAAAATAAACACCTACAGGGATATACAAAAACATTTGCATCTAATGGCACCTATGTGTTCTACTTGATTTTTAATATAAAATACTCATTTATCATGAACAACATTTATATTAAGAATATAAATTTACGATGCAAAGTATTTCCAATCAATTCTAATTTCAGTATACGGACAGGTAGATAGATTTTTTTTATTTTCACACATCAAAGGTAGTCCTAAAAGTACTCAACCTACCAAAGAAAACACAAACTAAATTTGAGAAAAAATATATTAATTTCTCAACAAAGTCTGCGTTTAGCACTTTTCCCAACAATATTATTTTTAGTTTGGAAAGAAAAAATACTCCGAGGGGCTGAAACTGTCGAATAAGATTTGTGAACTGGTGTACTGTGTTGATTTGCCTTGAAACACTTTCTTTTCCGCAAAATTCGGCCAGTTTTGCTTGATTTCATTACTCAAATTCTGCAATAAGTTCGTATAATACTCGCCCTTGATTATTTTTCCTTTTTGAACATAATCAATGAAAATTATCCCAAGTGCATCTCAAAAAACTGACGCCGTGAACTTGCTCCCCTTTCAGTCCATTATTTTGAACGTTCCTTTATCACAGGTGTGAAGTAATGCACCCATTTTTCATCAATATTTATAAATCTATAGAAAAACTCAGATTTATTGATCCGAAACATCGCCAAACACTTGATTGAAACATCCTCACGATGCTGTTTATGTTCCATTGTAAGCAAACGCGGCACCCATCTCGCGCACAGCTTTCCCATGTGCAAATTTTCTGTCAATATGTCTGTTAGCTCGCGCAATTTCAGTCGACGGCGATCATCCAATATTTTTTTGTATGGATTTCTTTCACCATTTCTGGCGTGGTCATCTTCTTTGGGCGAAGAGCGTTCAATATTAATGGCTGTCAAACAAATACCAAGCAACACATCGTCATCAAACTTTAAACTTAAGCTTTATAAGGTAGGTTTTTTTAACTATAGTATTTTTTTTCAAACAACAATAATTATTTGTAGGTTAGGCCGAATACTTCTTGGATAACCCTCGTTATTCTCTTAGGCAATCCTAGTAGAACTGGAATCGGCTTCAGTTCCACCATATGGGGCAGTACCAAAATGACGTTCTTTATTTTTTTTTATGGTTATTTTGGGAGACCAAAAATGTCATACGAACTAAGATCGCCGGAATACTTTTCTACGACGTATACTTGATGTCGATAATCGCGTCAAGTTGACAGAGGACATAGTCATTGGGAAGCAGTTAAGTGTCTGCAATATTCGATCTGACGTGAAGAATCCTTTTTCAGAATTTTTAAAAAACTAGTAATCAGTTTCATTGTCAATCGACGGCCTGACATCACCAGAGCCCTGACTTGTTCCACATTTTCATCACTTTTTTAAACAAAAAAAGTTGTCCATAAACTATACAAGAATATATCTTCAAAGAGATCTTCCTTTTTTTCGAAATTTATGTTTCCAGCTCTTCTTTTTTAAGATCTCCAATAAATTTCTAATGGAGTTTACGTCTAGGGATTCTTGTGCTTATTTCCAGACGTTGGTGTTTTATTCTCCCATATTAGGAGAATTTCCCTTGTATCAGAAGAGCAGAGGTTTTTATTAATGAGGTTTAGAAATTTAAAGATTATGTTATGTACCACCCCACATTGCAGTTAAACTAGAAGGTCTTTTTATCAGAAAAAGTAAGACCTTCTAGTCTAACTGCTACGTAGAGTAGTACATATCAGAGTTTTGAAATTTATAAGTAACCAAAATTTGAATTAAAACTTACCGGTTAGCATAAGACAGTAAAACGGTTAAATTGTACTTTCTGCGTTTACTTTTTCCACACTCTCTTCTATAAACTAGATAAATATTTATACACAAATGCATACATTCTCATTTGGGACATAATCAAAATCCTCTACACATAAAATCAAAATACAGACTTTCTGTTTTCATTGTCCTTAAGAAAAAAAATATTTCCACAAAAAAAAACAAAAAAAAATGAAATTAAAAAAAGACACTTCCTTTTACCTTCAATCTACTTCCTTCGTTAAATGTTTACCTTTTTGGTATCGTTTTATTTAATCTAAAGACTTAAAATTTCTGGTACCGACAATCTTACTTTCAGTATTTGTTACCTCCCTTCTGAGGTTTGTCCAAATATCTTCTAACATTTAACAAGTATTTACTCAAGATTTATGCATTCGTATTCAAATTGTTGTTTTTTTTGTGGTTTCGGTCATTTTTAAAAATGTTGTTTGTCATTTTAGATATCAACCAAAAAACAAAACAAAAAAAAAATTTCACATACACAACAACAACAAAAAAAATAACAAATATTTTGACATGTTTAAATTGGTGTAGGTTTTTTCTACAAAATTAACTCATTTTTTTGTTAATAAAATAAAAACCAACTTAAATTAAATAATTTATAATAAAATAATAATTTTTTTTTTAATAATTCATACAAAAAGACGATGATGGTTTTTTTTTAGTATTTAAAATGAAATACAAAACATAAATAAAAAAGGAAACAAAACAATAAAATATGCGACTTTAACTAAATGAAAAAAAAAAAAAAAAATTACTAAAATAAAAGTGGTCGAACGGAAGCAGAAAAACAAACTCTATGGGCGCTTGTACGCCTATACATGGTCTACCCTCAGACATACGAATATATAGAGACCATGCATGGCGTTTTGAAATATTTGTGGAAAAAACCCCAAACCAAGAATAACGCCATACAGTCAATATTAAAGTGACAGGAAGTTATGGTTCTGTGTTCTTTTGTTTTTCGTTGATAAGAATTGTGAAAATGACCAAGAAATTCGTCATGCTGGCATAAATAGTTTTACTATACACACACACACAAAAAATAATAAAGAAAAATTAAATTTAAAAAAAAAAAAAAATACACAAGCGACTATGAATCTTTGAACTTTTAAGTACAATATTGACCACCCCTCCAAGAAATAATATAATTTATGACGCAGAAAGAATTCTATATACACTTCGCTGAGAAAGAGAAAAAGCGAAAAATGTCTTAATTAAAAATAAACTATGAACAACTGTGAATAATATCAAATAAAAGGAATACGGAAAAAAATGTTAAAATCGAGCAGGAAGCTAATTTTCCCTTTTTTATGCTTTCATTCAAAACAAAATATTTTTTCTTCTTATTTATTCATTAAAAAATAATAAAAATAGGAAAAAAGAAAATATTTCTAAGAGTAATTTTATATGTATGTATGCATGTAGTTGCAAAATTAAAAGAGTAAAAAAAACTCCACGCCTACTCATTGCAATAAAAAAAAAATTAAAAAAACGAGCAGTCATTTTAAAATTTATTCAAACGATTATTAAATATGTTTTGAACACGCGTGTTTGGATGTGTAAATTTTTTTTTCATTTTTTTTTAAGATAATATCAGCAAAAAAATTGTATAATCAAAGAATTGATAAGAAATTAAGCCAAAAAAAAAAAAAAAAATCTCCACGAAAAAATCCAATTTACAAATAAATCCATTTGGATAAATATTCTTGCACAAGTAAACTGGATATACGACGGACGTGAGTTAACTTTGTGACATTTTTCCAAGTTACCAAGGGTTATTCTACCCACTCAAAATAAAAAAAAATTATCAAAATATAAAATATGGTAGAAAAAAAAATCACTATGGAAAAAGTTAAAACAAAACCAAATGCAAATTATGGAAAAAGTTAAAATAACACCGAAAAAAAATAAAGAAACGAAAATAAAATCACCAAAAAAAAAAAAAAAATGGGAGAAAAGATTAATAACAATAACAATAATAATAGAGAGGAAGACGAAGAACAAGAAAAAAAGAATTGACATTTTGTAAATGATAACGAAAACAAATAATAACGTACGAAAAACAAAAATACTATAAATCTGGGTGTATATGCGAAATGTCCAAAGAAATTACGCCCAGTAATTTCCATGTTAATTTCTAATGACTCCCGAGGGAAACCGAAAACTGAAAATCGAGAATCGAAAATCGAGAATCGAATTAACAGCAACGCAACAATGGAACTATGGGAGAAAGTACAAAACTCACCAACTAACTACTCTCTTAGGTACTCGCAAATACTACTCATCGTATGCATATAATCATGTATGGATGCGGAAGAATATGTGCAATGATTTAGACGAAAACCAAATGGCGGCGGCCAAAGTGAATCAATGCACTGTTGAGCAATTTATGGAAACAGTGTCTTGTGGTCAACACGATGAAAAAGTGGCATCTGCAATTTAACATAGGCACATGCATTCCTATCTCAATGTACGCATGCGCTTTCTAGTAGACACTCCTAATCCCTTAGTGCACATACGTTTTGATGGCAAAATAAATTCGATGATATTTCGGGTTCCTAAGAGACTTGTTGTGTGCCCTTTTGGTTAGGCTGATATAATCATTGGCATTATCTCGAATTTCCCGCAAAACCAAATAAACCAACGCCTCTCTATCAGATGTCTTTTTGATTTTCATACGAAACAGCATGGCTTTGGAAAATGTTAGCATACATCGGCTGTGAAACGCCCCCTTCGTCATCAGCTCGGGGCATCGCATCAAATTAATCCGCATGCACATAACAGATTCACGTTTTCTATCGATAACAAACGGACACCAGTCAACTTTGCTGGAGTTTTTTATCTTGTTAGTTTTTTTTTTTAATTATTTAACTGATTCCATCCTCTCTCCCACCCTATCCCCTCTCTCCCTCATCCTAAGCCACAATAGTTTTGCAAACAGTCCCTCAGATATTGCATATATGTATGTAGGTCACATTATGAGGACTTTTCTATTTTTCAACAATTTGACGACCTACCACCAAACTAAAGGTAAGCAGCTAACAGTCCCACAACTTACTCTTACCTAGACGGCGTGCGCTAATAATATTTTTGCAAAATTTAATCGTAAATATTTCCATTTTTCATTCTTTGCCAGGCACAGGCTATTTTCTCCACTTTATTTTCTCAGTAGTGCATATAAACAATGCTCCAAAGCGGTTGACGTGTCCGTAACGCTAGAAAATCAATTCAACAGGTGACTTGCTGTAAGTTAAGATTTTCCCTCTTCATTACGACTTAAACTAATTTCCTTGCTGCTACATGTGCTATATTTCCAAGTTCAGTTAGTCTTATTATACGTACCGTCCTAGTTTGTTTATGCTTTAGTTAAAAGAACCGTTAAAATTTATTAACACCTTACTGCTTATTGTATACTTTTTTTTTTATTATGTTGCTTTTTTTTCAACTAACAAATAATTTTTATGAAAAGAAAACCTCGACTTACATTTTGTTTTCTCTTAAATAATCGATGTGGACATTTTTTTTTATAACCGCCCACAATCGCCTACGCATAAAAATTGAATTAAATACAACACAATAATATGTAGATATTTCTTATATTATATTATAAGAAGGAGAAATTAAAATAAATGATTTTTAAAATTCATATTTTCATAATATTTTAAGTCAATTTACTTGAGTCCGATTGCCTATTTTTTTTAAGCCATTTCTAGGAAAATTTGTACTTAAATGTAAATTCTTAATGCCATGACAACTAAACCCATTTGACGACAACTATGTAACAACAGCTCAGGGCTACTCGTTAATTAGATGTAGACGTTCATAGTGTCGCTAAACAAGGGCAACATTTTTATTTTGATTTCGAAACATTTTATTATTATTTTAATATGAAAAATATAATGTAAAATAGTTCGTCAAATGTCCTCATAGTAATGGCGCTACAGAATGATCTCTGGCTTTTGTCTAAATACCGAAATATATAACATGACTCATACGATTTGAAGAATGCCGTCAACTCGGCGAGATGGGATAAAATCCTTGATGCCCTGGTCTCAATGGGTGTTCCGCAATATGTTACCAGGAAGATTACCGGAGTAGTAGAATTATTTTGTGTAGGACGAGTAGTGGGGAGAGATCACACAGCATCACGAGGGGTCTCACAGAGCTCGTTTCTTGGACCTCTGTTGCAGAATGTTATGTATGATGGTATTCTCAAGCTCCATAGCGCGGAAAAGGCAAAAATCACCACATTTTTCTGTGGCAAAATGTGTGGAACAGGCAGAACATTGCTTCAGTTGGCTTCTGGCAGATGGAGGCAGTCCTTATCACGGAGGTAGTACAAGGATTGGCGAACATGAGGTGATCTCGGGACTATCTAAAAAGTAATTTTTAGATTGACGCGAGGCTGCCTATTATACATTAGGGAACCCAGCAGAGTAGGATGATCCTGTTGGCGGCTCTGGTCAGGTTAATCCTGCTGTATGCTGCGCCAATATCGGCGTATGGGTTGATTAGAGCAATCTACATACGTGGAGTTGTCTCAGTCTACCGTCGGAGAGGATTGAGAGTGGCCCGCGTATTCCCAACAGTGTCATATGATGCCATTTGTGTTGGATGAAACCAATCGGAACATTGGCAGATGAGCGGCGGAGGCTGTCCCGTCGGAGAGTTATGTCGCTATTCGAGGCTTGTGCAGAGGAAATAAATAAGTCCAAGAGGAGATGGCAAAATCGTTGGGATACTCCCTCCGATGGCAGATGAACTCACCGTCTCATCCCGGCGGTGGAACCTTCGATAGATCAACGACGTGGTGATGTTGGCTACTACATTACCCAATTTTTGACGGGACAAAGATGTTTTCGGGCTTACCAATACCGCTTTAAATTGGATTATAGCCCAATGTGCCATTCTTGTAACGGGTTGGTGGAGAGCAGAGAGCATGAGTTCTTTTACTGCACCCGATTCCAAGTCGGAGAGTTCCTTGGCCCTGATGTTCGACTTGAGGACGACTTCGGAGGATGTCGATATATTTGGATTAGCGTAAATGAAAACGGTAGAAATAATTCATCAGAGTAGTGACTACAGTCAACCCCCACCCCGAGGATGGACACCTCGGGGACATGCAGAAAAATTGTGCTAATAAACACCTGTACATGATGCCATTACCTCCATTACGCAGCTATTATAGCACGCCCAAAAAATAATTTTGCCAATGTGGGGGAATTTTTCCTGAACGCTGATACAGGGAACCCCTTGTTCTTCTTCTAAACATGTGGTGCCACTTGAAGACCTTTCATCCTTCCGCCAAATTTCTTTTATAAACACAGTAGAGAAAGTCAGAGGGTAGAGATACTAAAAGAGTGTCGGCAGCACTGCGCGTAAGAGATGGAGAAACGGCACATGCGCGGTTGTAATTCTTCAAGTAAGGAACATTCTTTGTTCGGTGCCGTAGAGTTGTATTATAATACTCTGGGCTTAATAGGTGTTCCAGAATAATAGCAGATTACTTGAGATGCAAAACTCTTCTATGCAGGACGCAAAGACATACACGGTCACGAGTAGGGTCCCACATGGCGCGGCCTTGAGCCTTCTATCGTGAAAAGTAATGTATGATGGCATTCTTAAACACGGTATCCTAGAGAATGCAAGTACCGTCGCATACGCCAAAGATTTCAATCTGGGCCATATGTGGTTTCAACCAAGCGGCATTAGAAGCCACACACACGATAAATTTTGGTTTTATTGTGTGAAAAGTTCCCAGGACGCATAACTGCAAAATAAGATGATGTCAATTAGCCTCCAAAATAGCAGCGGTTGGACTTTTTCTTATAGATAAACGTAATAAAATTGAAAGATAAATTAAAAAAATAAAAAATTGATAAAATTGAAAAAATATAACATCAATAAGTCTTGATGTTATATTTTATAACTATTAGACAAACGATCAAAATTGAATTCATACAATTCTACTTAGACCTATATGGACCTACGCACTCGATTTGAAGCGTTCAGCATAGCGTTCTAATTCTCTTCCTATTCAATCATTGCAATACCGCCAAATTCTGTGTAAAATCAATCATGACCTAACAATAATTAAGATTTTGATCTTCAAGTGTCTCGTCATAAAAAATTCCATTCCTATCTAGTCTCCCAGTATAATGGCCTTATTAAAGACTTATCTACAACTACCCTCCTTATAGCCACAACCCAAAATAACATTACCAGATGACTTTTAAAAATTCATGGAGAATCGTTGTTTTCGTAAGTCCATATTGTCAAACTATCTGCATGTTTTTTGTGTCGTTATAGGTCACAATAAAAATTTTGGAAAAAAAAAATTACATCTAAACAGAAATACAAATTTATAGCAGCTTAGCGTCTACCTTTAAAATATAGAGAAAAAATGTAAAGTGCTTATACTAAAAAAGAAGTAATAATAAAAATAAAAAATCAACTACTTTAACTATGTTTATTTTGGATAGTTGCACGTACCCTGTGTACGTATCATAATATGTAAATATGAAAATTTAGTCAAGCCCACAATACTAGTATCTGTTTGGTTATCTGTCTGGCTGCCTATTTCATAAAGAGATTAGAATTAAAGATTGTACATTATCACACCTTGGTCCCCAACCTTATCATATCTTTATCGGGAGGTGACTATAAAATGTTTGTTATTTTTATTATTATTAGTTTATTTTCTGTGTTTTGTTATTAATGTTATTATTGTTGTTATATAGTTAACTATTCTACGATGCCATGGCATATACTCGTATATACTATAACAATATATGAATTTAGTATGAGTGCAATTTGATAAGAACAAAAATATAAACGAATATTTCGAAGTATATGAAATTTTTATGATAACACAATCAGTAACTTCAGTTAGGAAGTTAAGGAAGAGGAAAAAAATACCATCGAGGGAGAAAGTTAATGATAACACACTGAAAATATACACATAAATAATATTTATCGCTATATTTAATAGCTTACAACAATCATTTTCCAACCAGAACGTACTATATACCTCTATTGTACGTCTAACTAGAAAGACAACAACTTTTTTCGGTGGAATTCAAAACTAATTCAAAACATTATTCATAGTCAATTTGTTTTTTTAAATTTGGACATTATTAATAAAATGGTAATAAAAAAAAATTATTCATCAAATTTTTTCTTAAAACAAAATATTTAACAATTAATTGAAATATTCTCTTTGAAAGTGATTAAAACTATTTAACTTACCAGAAGAAAACAAAATCCTTGGAGATACAAAAGAAAACAGTTTCGTGTAAATTTTATTATAAAAATGAAATTTTTCAAAAAACAAATCCTATTTTCGATATCGAATTCGTTATTTTCAGTGAAGTTATTTATAGACAAAACGCTAACATACACACACATACACAGACACAAATAAAGTTCAAATAATTGTTTTTATTTTAAATTTTTCAAAAATACAATAATCTAAAGTTTAATGAGAATTAGTGAAATTATACAAAAACAACAGCAAAAAAAAAAAAAACAATTTTTTTAAATTTAGAAATTAAAATAAAAACCGCGTTTCGATACGATATTTATTGTGTTGGCAGTAATGGGAATTTGTGCAATTGAATAAAAATGGCGTCCAATAAGCTTTGTTCACATTAAAAGTACACAACAGCACGAATAAAATTATTGAGAAATTGTTAAATGTTACAAAAATAACCTTGACGGATTTTTCAATCGTTACATTTTAGAGTCCCTCCCAAGTGAGAACAAAAATTAATTACGCACAGTATTTAATAAATATTAATTGCCATATTATTCTTTTTACAGAAAATTTCCTTTATTTTTTTTTTTTTAATATTATCAGAGTAAAAAATGTTTACAAATATTTTTATTAATTTTTCTTTTTTTGGCGTATTTGCAATTATTTTCAAGTGTTTTGTTTTTGTTTAAAAAAAAAATTTAAAAAAATAAGAAATAATTGATTATGTTAACTTTTTGATTTGATTATTTTCGATTGTGGTTTTTTTTATTATTTATGACTATTTAGTAGTTATTTTATGTTGTTGTTTTTTTTCTTCTTCTTATAAATTATATACACGTACCTATTTAATAAAATTATTTTTTGATTTATACATTTAGTTGATTATATCCATATACACACACACTGATATAATAATTACATACACTTATATGGGGTAATTTTATGTTTTTTTTTTTTTTTTAGTGAAAAATTATGGCAAAAATATATATTTTTGATGTAATTTTTTTTTAATAAGATTTATTTATAAATTGATTGGAATTTTTTTTAATTAAATTGAATCAACCAAAATAATAATAATAATAATAATAATAATAATAATAATAATAATAATAATAATAAATGATCAACACTGTTAAATTGTTTTAAATTAAGCAAAAGGCTGGAAAATTCTTGATGTTCTTACACGTACTTCACGCGCTAAAAAAACCAACCATTCACCGAACCAGAACTTTTCAAGGAAAACTTTTCTAAGCTAAATAAGTATGCTCTAAACTAGATCGTATTCGATCATTTTGTTTGGATGTGTGTAACATACACGCAAATATGCAATGGTGGCGGGTGTTTTCATCGCACTATTCTATTCAACTGCCATAGTTATACTATTCCACCAACCACCAACACCACTATCTTCATCGCCATCACCACTAACGTCACCACCACCTCCATCACTATCACCACCACCGCTGCCATTCCTGTGTACTGACTTTACATCAATATTGAACTAAATAAATAATAATAAACATTATTATTTATTCATGTTATATACAACTTTATAAAACCGCTATGCAATAAAAGTTTTTAAGCCATTTTGAAAATACTCCATACACACATAGATATTGTGTATATACAGTTTTGAATTATATTATACTATATATTTTTAGTAATTAGATGTTAGAATGAAGCTTTGGTGGAGGGGTGGGGGGTGTTAATATGATTTTTAATTACATGAAGAATTCAGCATTTGAATTTTATATATTCGTAAATAAATATATACTAGTAGATTTACTAGGACAAAAAGCAAGTACCATTGGTAGTTGACTAAACGGGCTCCATATGACGTCCGTTCGGTCACTAGTTCTCCCCATATTCCGATTAGAGCATACTGGCAATGTGTGTTCTTTCGTAAACGTTCAAATAATGGGAAAAAATTAATAAAAAGCTAACCTTTCTAGAAAATATACATACACACATAAATCTCCACATCAATACATACGAGTTCATATTTACATACTAATTGGTATGCAATTTAAACATTACGATTATATGCAAAAATAATACATATTTTTTTTTTGCAATTATTTTCTTCTAAATTATTCATGCATAAACATACACGAGTACATATAACTTCATGGACATTTATTTTTATTTTTATTTTTTCATTTACTTATTTTACTATAAATACGAGTACATCATCAACTTAAAAGTAATTATGGGCTTAGGGAAATTATTTTCCAATTTATTTTAAAAAAATGGAATAATTTCAACGAAACAAGAAATAATTTAACAAAATAACCTCATTTACAACAAAAAAAATTATTATTATTGGTTTTTTTTCTCTTCAGATACAGTTTTTAGTATTTTATTTGGTATCTAATCTAATAATTACAATTTTATAGGTAAAAAATATTTCCTTTTTTTTTTAAGAATTATTGATTATCCACACCCCATATGAGTATGTACGAGGTCTGTTCAAAAAGTATCGCGAATTTTGAATTTCCGCGGGTTACGTATATTCGATTTTCGATTTTTTGTGTCGTTATGTTGGTACTCATGTCTCTTACTAGTTCGGCCATTTTGAATGTTCAGTTAATTTTTGACAGCTGCTTTTGTTTGCACGTGTTTTAGCTCGTCTTCGATTTTTGGCCATTCCAAAAAATGGATCAAAGAATCAGTTTCAACAATAAAAGGGCACAGGGGGCCAGATGTGGGGAACACGGTGGCTCCGCCATTATTAGTGTGTTGTTTTTGGCGAAAAATCGCAAAAGCCAATTTTTGTTCTTCCACAAATCCGGGCGTTTCTAGCGAATTGCTTCGCGCAACTTGCGCATAACTTGCAGGTAATATTCGTTATTGACAGTTCTACCCTGTTGCAAGAAATCATGATGCACCATGCCCCTGCAATCGAAGAAAACTGTAAGTAAAACCTTCACATTCGACCGAACTTGGCGCGCTTTTTTCGTTCTTGGCTCGTGCAGAAGTTCCATCGGGATGATTGAGCTTTGGTTTCATGTCATAACCATAAAACCATGATTCGTCACCAGTTATGACCCTCTGGAGCAAATTTGGGTCATCGCGGACAGAGTCCAACAGTCGAAAATGGGCAAAAACCGAAGACGAGCCAAAACACGTGCAAGCAAAGCAGCTGTCAAAAATTAACTGAATATTCAAAATGGCCGAACTTGTCAGCATAAGTGAGAGACATGAGTACCAACATAAGGCCACAAAAAAATCGAAAATAGAATATACGTAACCCGCGGAACTTCAAAATTCGCGATACTTTTTGAACAGACCTCGTATAGTGGTCCACACCTCCCTCCATTGTATTTGCCATTCCACGTGGCTCAAGACCCAGATGATACATCTATTCTTCTTTAATCGTTAAGTCCCTTTGCGCTGTCATCTCGCAACTGTCTAATTTCTTTTCTCCCTGCTAACGGTGATCTGATAGATAACATTTCTCTCCCGTCGTCGATGATATATTCTGGCTTTTTCATCCGCCAAAAGCACGATTAGTGGCATTTTAGCGATAGCGCACACAGCGTCATATGTGTACGAAGGCATATGTGTACGAAGGTATAAGTGAGAGACATGAGTACCAACATAACGCCACAAAAAATTATAAATCGAATATACGCAACCCGCGGAAATTAAAAATTCGCGATACTTTTTGAACAGACTTCGTATACACTAGATAAGAGTGGGATTTTCGTTCAACAAATTGTTAATATGGGGGACTGTGTAATTTTTATTCGAATTTTCATTTTAAAATTGAATAAAATAAAAACTTTTTTTTTTAGCACAGTCATTAACGTATTGGACTACCTACCATCTAAGGGGTCGTACGGTCCTCCGCTAATTCCCAAAAACCATGTTTCTTTCTATTTCTACCTATTCCCATATTCTTTGTCATTTAGTGTCATGTCATTTAGTGTCATGGGCCTTAGAATATACATTTCAGTACTAACGATTATTTTTTATTACTCATGAATAATTTGTGAATTGGCTTTAGCCCAGAGTAACGATAATTTTGTTTATTCACCGGTCCAGAGAGTAGAAAATGCGCCTTATCTTAAAAGAAGAAGTGCACAATTAAAATGCAATAAAATAAGGATTATTTTTATTTGAAAAAAAAATGGATAATTTCTAATAAACCTTATTAAATATAACTGATAATAATAAAAGAAATATGGCCACACAGTTCATTTTGAAAACATATCACACCTGTTGAAAACCCCTCTCATTTAGTAAAGGCAGTCGTCTATATGCAGAATTATACATTATCCAGTTTGTAGTACAAAGTATAGCCCTTTCATTTGACAGTTATGCATATTTTATTTGAGTTAAAATTTGGTTAGATTGAAATTCGCCATTTTATATTTTACTAGATTATTTTATTGCAACAAAAAAAAAATGCGTTTTGTTAACAATTTGGTACGAGGCTTTGAACGTCGATTTTTCGAAGTGAATTTTCTTTAGTTGTAGGGTTCATTTCTCTTCGGTGAATACGTTAATAAGAAAATTTTCGCTTTCTGAGGGTGCATTTTGGTCTGAATGTCCGTATTTCTTTAAAAAACGATGAATTAAGGCTTATAATAGACGATTTCTTTTTAGCCTTTATTTGATTTTTTTCTGGATTTAATAATATGCCGCCACAAGCCATATAATATTAGCAGTTTTGGCTTTATTGTATAAAAAGTTCTCAGGACTTGTTATCCAACATAAAAGATCATATATCTGAAGATAAGCTTTAACCTTACGAGTAGTTAAAAACCAACAACCACCAAATCCGAAACATGAAAAAAATCATCAAAAATTACCTCAAAAAAATCGGTAAAAAGTTTTTTTGAAAACTATTTAAATAATGTTATATTTTATATTTAATGGCAATATTTGAGCAATATAAGAAAGTAAGAATTTTGTCAAAAACTAAAAATTTTTATATACATTTTATTTTACTTTATTTTACAAAGTACAAACTGGATAATTCTTCATGTTTAAAAAGAAAAGTGCAATGTTGTTTTTTTTGCTGTAAAAAATTTTGTTTTTAGAAATTTTGCGTTAAAAATATAATTTTTATATTTGTAATAAAAACATTTGAAGAAAATTTAATTCCTAACAAAAATAACAAATTTTTTGGTTGGTTTAAAATGCAATCGTTTAATAAAGTTATATATTTGTTAATTTTTTAGTATGTAAATCACCGTTTTCTTGTTTGGTAATTTTTTTCATATATACACCATTGTTTTTAATAATTGCAATTGTTTTTAGCTATAAAGTCTGAATTTTAATTCAATGTGTCTGTAAGAAAATATTTCCAACTCAGATACTTACGGAATTTTTCTTTTAAAATTTTATTCATTTTGGTTTTCTTTTTTCTTTCCTATTAAATTTCAATAATTATAATTTTCCAATAATATTCTATATATTTGATTAAGTATTATTTAAACGCAAAAAAAAAATAATAATAATCAACCAAATATAGAAGCCACTTTTATGTTAACCACTTATTATAAACCAAAAGTTTGGTTTGGTCGAAGAACAAGAACATCTGATTGAAACCTTACAAATGTCAAGTGAATAAACTCATTAATATATTGTAGTAAAAAACTATATAGCAGTAACTAATAAATGTGTTTGAATTATTTAAAAAAAAAAACTATAATTCCGGATTAACCTTATTTAATTTTTATAAATATTATAATAATTTTATAATTTTACTCAATAATTGAACTTTTGTTTGTTTGTTTGTGAGAAAGGTCCCAAAAACATGTGCCAGAAGCCACATCTAAGCAATCATTTAGCGCCTCATGTATGACGGTTTAACTGTTCAAATAGACAAAGTTAGAGAAAGTTTTTTTTTATATTATTTTTTCCTTTTTAATTATATTTTATGGAGAAGATTAGCATGTGTAATTAGGCTGAAAAGAGGACTAGGGACGAGTGTAGATAGATCTATTGTAGTAGTTCAGTTATTGAGAGAATCCTACTTGAAAACAAACTCCTTATAAATTGTGCATTTTTAATTAAAATTTCAAAATGATTTTTTCATTTCTAACTTTAATTGGAAACTTTTAATAAACTTATAAAACTTCTATTCTTTTTGCAAAAATATTAAAGAATAATAATTAACAAAAAAAAAGAACCTAATAACGGGTTTATCAATAAGAAACTTTTTTTTTTCAAATAGAATTGAAATTGGCTATGTTGACAGTTTTGTTAATCAGTTTTTTAACAAGTTCACATAAGAAAGTTTACCATTTGTTTTAATGTCTTCCATTTTGCTCTACAATTTTATTCAAATAATTTAAAGCCATTATGAAAATTGTCGAGCTGTGAAAGCCACATTTCGTAAAATTTTCGATATTTTTGATCGTAATGATCATTCTTTTGATGGAAAATTTATTTGATTTGGTTACAAGACATACCAACAATAACACGTGTTCGTACAGACCGTTTAGCTGAAAATATTGCTTCGGTGAGTGAAAGTGTTGCAGAGAGTCTAGTTTAATTGGTTTCACAACATTTTCAAAAATTTCGCCTGTCCACAATGACTACAGGCGAAAGAGATTTGACTCTTAACCCTTATAAGGTCCAACTGGTGCAAAAGTTAAGACCACTAGATCATTTTCAACGTTGAAATTTCGCTGAGTGGAGCATTTAATATGGGGCTGGTTTTTTCAAAAAAAAATCATCTTCTTGGACAAAGATCATTTTCACATGGACATCTATATTAACAAGCAAAATTGATGTGTTTAGGCATCTGAAAATCCAAGGGTCCGTGGAACCTTTGATTGCTCAAGAAACAATCGATTTATTGAGAACCATATTCAATGAACGTCAAATTTCGCGAAGAGGTGAGGTCAATTGATTACCAATATCATGTGATTTAAGGCCATTGGGGTGCTTCTTGTGTATAAAAAATATGATCGAAAATTTTGTAAATAGGATCGATGTGTGTCAACGTAGTTGTAGTGGATTTTTGTCCAATATACATTTTTATTCATAAATGGTAAACTCTCTACAAAATATCTCAATAAAACAATAATGGAATTTTCATACAAAATAAAATTTTTTTCAAAAGTTCTTATTGATAGAGTCTGTTTGAAAATAAAATAAAAATGTCCCAAAAATTCTGTGGAGTAAATCAAGATGTTTAAGATGGTTAAAAATAGGGTTTGATATTGGAATTGCTAGATCTAGGAGATCCAGAATGGAAGGAGTTCTATTCGAAAAGAAATTCTGGGTTGCATGGCATTCAGGTAAAATATGGGGAATGGTGATTTGAGGGACACAGGAATGGAATGATGGACAAGGCTGGTTATCGATAAAGTGCGGTATACCCAACCAGAATTCGGAGAAGATTTCTTGACTAGATTTTCGAATTGGTTGTTGAGTAGACTGGTTTTGAGGTGTTAGGCCAATTTGTGGACAGATATTTTTCACTTTTAGACCAGTCTATCTGTCTACGCATGGCTAAAGATGTGACATGCCATTTGGTGATTAGCTGCGGCAAATTTGGAGCGACTCCCGCCGCCAGCTGATTGGCTCGGTCGTTGCCAGGGATACCAGCGCGACCTGGAATCCAATTAAACTCGACGTTGTTATTGTTTAATACCATAGATTGCGACGGATTTCGATGAGCACCGGATCATTTGATAGTCCAGAAACGGTTTCCAAGGCAGCGAGACTAGCGAGATAAAAATAATTACGCTGCGATGTCCCTTAGAGAAGTTCCAGGGGCCACTTCATAGCGCCACGACCGTGAGGCCATTTGGCGACTTCGTAGTACGTGTGGGAAATCATCTGAGAGAGACTGGTCTGTAGTTAGTAGTATAGAATATTGAGTGTTATATTTTCTGGAGCAGATTAGAATGTTGTAGAAGTTTAAATAGGGGACTAGGGAATGGAGTTGTTGGGTTTAGGAGCTCCACAATGGGAGGAATCCTGCTCGCGAAGTAATTCTTGGTTATGTGGTATTACTGTAGAATATGTAATATATTGGCATAAAGGACGATAGGTGTTGCCAAAAAGCAAGTTATGAGTAAGAGCAGTATGTCTAATCTGGATTCTCATGAGCTTCCGCGCCCATTTTATTCATAAATGGTAAAGTCTCCACAAAATATCTCAATAAATATATAATGGAATTTTCATAAAAAATATTTTTTTTTTCAAAATTGAATAAAAAAGTTCTTATTGATAGAGCCTGTCTGAAAATAAAATAAAAATATCCCAAAAATTCGGTCCAATTGCTTTTTTACAACATTTTTTAGTGAAATTGAAATTTATGTAGACCTAAAAACTGTGGTTGCAATTCTATCAGCTATGATTTATGGTGAATACACTCAGCAAGGAATCAAAGAATATTTTAATTAAAGTGAGATGGGTTGATAATGCGTTGATTTTGCGAGCTAGGGTATCTATTGAGATGCGTGCAACTACCTGGATCTAGGTCAGCTAAGTTTCCGAAATCCATTACTTGACAGATCAGTTTTGCGCGTTAATTGGGCATATCTCAGTTCCTATGGTCCTTGGCGGCCTGTGATATTATGTCTGCCACGCTAAATAACATTATACCAAAATTGCCCACCAATATCATGTGATTTAACGCCGTACGACTGCTTCTTGCATGGCTATGTTAAAGATAAGGTTTACCAGGTGTATAAGCTTACATCCACACATGTTTTTTTCATAGAAAGCCCAAACAAATTTATTCAAAGTACTTTCCCTTGCTAGCTACACATTTTTCCCATCTCTCGGGCAATTTGTGGATACCACGCCAAAAAACTTCCTTCTCTTTCGAATCAAGCTAATTCACCCCGCTTATTCACCAGGTCTAGTGAATAAGCGGTGTGAATTAGCACCTCCCAGTTGAGTGTCTCCAAGTAGTTTCGGACCATTTTTGACGTGTGCGATGGTGCGTTGTCATGGAGGAAAATCAGCTTGTCATGTCTTTGTTGATAATCCGTCATTTTTTCACGCAGAGCATAGTGCAATTTGATTAGTTGTGGGTGGTAGCGGTGGGCATTGACAGTTTCACCAGGTTTCAACATCTCATAGTAGACGATACCCTGCTGATCCAACCAAACGAACAGCATCGTCTTCCGTCCGAACAAATTTGGTCGTGGGGAAGATGTTGATGGTTTGCCGGGATCAACTCACGATTTCTTGCGTTTAGAATTCTCGAAATATATCCACTTTTCATCGCCTGTCACAATCCGATGCAGGAACGACTTTCTTTTTTGTGTGGCGAGCAAGATATCGCATGTGTTTTGGCGTCGCTCCATCTGCCTATCCTTCAATTCATGCGGCACCCATTTTCCGATCTTTTCAATCTTCCCCATAGAAATGGCTGGTTGATTAACCAGCCATCGGTATCGTCTTCGTCCAGAAGAGCCTGCTGGTTGATGGTCCTCAACCTTCCTAGGCCGATTTTCACGCTCCTTGTCCCACAAGTCAAAATTACCGTCTTCGAACCGACGAAACCAATCTCGGCACGTTGTTTCCGATAAAGCCACCATAAGCCTCCATAAGCATTCGATGCGATTCGGCAGCAGATTTCTTTAAATTAAAGCAAACAAAGCAGAGCTTCCCGCATATGCTCTTTTTTTGGCACAAAACTAGACATGATTACCAAAGGAAAAATGTATGTTGTTGTACGAAAATGCTGAACTCATAAAAAAAGTATGACGTGCCCATGGTAGCTTAATACGCTCACTCACGCCATCTATGACCAAACAGCGGATTTAAGCTTATACACCTGGTATGAGAATAGTCAACATAAATTTTAAGAGCTCAAAATCAATATCAACCGTAAGATAGAACCACAGAAAAAATTAAAAAAAATATGAACGAAATTTTTTCAAAAAGGATCGATGTCTGTTAACGTATTAATCAATTAATTATTGAATATGGTCAAAATTCTTCACATTCCGTAGTATTTGCAAATTAATACAAAATGCTTATCCTTTCTTTTGAACTTGTTCACTTTTTTGTTTTAACATTATTTCCCGTTCTCTTTATATTTTCATTAATTCCAAATCCCATTTAGTAGAATAGAAAAAGTTGTGTTGTTATTTTTTTATTTCTGTTATTATCACTAGTTGCATATGAGAAAAATGTACATTCTTTTCTTAAAAGCAAAATTCCATCATAATAATCTCTCTTAAATGTATTGTATATAGGAATATTGTTGAAAAATAACTAACTAATGAAAAAGGAAGAGCAGTTTTTTTTACATTTACAGAAGAGAATTGATGAAGAAGAAAAAAACACGAATAACGAATATAAAAAAATTTCCATTTCTTATCAGTAAATAACTTTCTGACAATATCGCCTTATTGAAAACTCTACGAACATGAATCTAACCACAAAATAATTTCCATTCCATTTTTACGTTTTGTCTTCTTTTCCATACACTTATTTAAGTAAGTATGTACGCATGGATGGATGGGATGGCTTCGTTCCTATATAAAAACATTTTTTATATGTTCTCATTTCAAATATATTTTATTATTTTCAATTATTCCTCTCTCTCATACACCATTAAAAATTTATTAATAATGCCAGCATATAAGAAAGCACAGACCCATACACACAGATACTTCATACACATAATTTTGCTCAGAACTTTTAATCGTTTTTATCTCTTTTCCTCCAATATTTTATATATGATTTTCTGGACCATTTTATTCAGTGTTGAGACGCGGAAAAAAATAAACAATTCACAATTATATCAAGTTTTGACAGTTAAATAATTAAAATAGTTTTTTTTTTCAAAAAACCAAAATGTCTGTTTTAAACGTTGAACAAAAAAAAACCTCATTTATTTTATTAAAAGTTCTCTTTTCTTTCTCAAATTTCTCTAATAACTTATAGCAACAAAAAAAACCAGGTCTAGTATTTTAATGGAATTTTTCAACTATTATTTAAAAAAAAATGTTTTTCTCTTTTATTCAAATATTGTATAATAATTATTAGTTTAGATAAATGCGAATTTATTGTATATAAAAAATAATCTTTATACTGATTAGAAATATCAATTGGAAAACAGTTTGGTTGCTGATTGATTGATTGTACGAGTATATTCGTATTCGAGTGAATCCAATCGAAACGGTTGTTATACGAGCGCCATTTACATTTCGTATCGTAAACAATTCACGTGCGGAATAGTCCAATTGGGATTGGAAGATGGCTTCTGAAAAGGAATTTTCTGTTCGACGTGGAACAAAAGAGGATTTAATCACTGTAAGGAATATGATTCAGGTATGTTTTTCATTAAAAAAAAATTGTCATGATTTCAAATTCAATCAAATTTTAAAATATTTTATTAAATTATCAAAAAAAAAAAAAAAACTCAAAAATAATTAGAGTGGAAAATTAGTTTTTTTTTAATAATTTAATTTGAGTGAATTTAGAAATAAGAATAAGTATATAGTATATTTTTTAATGAATATTTTTTTATTAAATTCTTGAGGAGGAGACAGGGTGTTTATTTTTTTTTTAAATATAATTCTCAGTTTATAAGGCTTTGTCCATTTTATAATTTTAAAAGTAAATCACTTTTATTTATCAGTTATCAAATATATATTTTATTAAAGGTAACATTTTGTTTAGTTTAAAATTTGCCATTTTATAATAAGTATTACAAGAAATTTCTCATATGGCTAAAATTCATGCTTTCAGAGAAGATTATTTTCTTCAATGATTCGGTTCATTTCAATAAGGTTTAATCCGCCAAAAACACTTTTTAGAGCATAATTTGAATAATTTTCTATTTTATACAATAATAACAAAGTTTAAATAATATAATTAAATAAAAATTTTTTTTGAAAATCTGCATTTTAAATGTATTTTATTTGATTTTAATTTCCAAAGTTTGATATTTTTTTCCTACAAAATACAAAAACCTTCTTGCACGATTCGATTCTTTTTTAAGAAGTATTTTTTTTTTAAAGAATTAATTTGTAAAAATTCGGGCATAACTTGATGGATGTTTGGTTTTTAAATAGGCTAAAGTTTAGGAATTTTTTGCGTTAACACAAGTTATTACATTTCTTTAGGCTAATTGACATCAACAAATCGTGAAATTATGCGTCCCGGGAACTTTTTGCCATGTTAAAACCACATATTGTCCGGATTGAAATCTTTGAGTTCAGGTCAAATAAAGTTGCTTACCAAACGGCAATAGACCGTAACGGTATCTGCTTCTGCATTTTCACAAAAAATAATAACATCTTCGGACCAAAACGCACACTAGACAGGCCTTTTTCGCGTATGCAATAGGCTTTCCATAGTCATTTGTGGGTTTTTAGAGCCCCTTTATTTAACTATTTTCCTTATTGACGTACCATATCGTATATCAATAAGAAAAATAACTAAATAAAGGGCTCTAAAAAGGAAAATAGCTAAATAAGGGGCTCTAATACCCTTTATTTATTTATCGATATACACATCAAGCGAAGAATGAGCCCCTTCGCTGAAGAAAATTTTACCCCAAATGTACCTAATGTTGTGGAAAGTTTTTACAACTTTTAATGCATATTACTTAGTAATCAATAAATCTACCAAGGCAAAAGGGCAAACTTTAATCTAAACAAATCTAAAATTTTAACACTTATAAATATTTAACAACTATTAAATTATAGGGGTATACTTTTTAAACTATAAAATTGATAAGTCCTTGAAAAAAATACGAGTACCAAAATTTTCAGCGACTAATAAGATATTTTAATATTTTACTTTTTTAAGAAATCTAAATTATCTAAAAAAAAACTATATTTTTCTACTTTTTTATTTTCGTTATTTTTTTTTTAAATAATTTTAAGTTTAAAGCATATTAACAGATGGCGTTAAAGTAAATTTTTGAATTTTAATTTAACGCCATCTGCTTTAATTTTAATAGAGAAATTAACAAACATGGTTTTAAAAATTAAAAATTAATAAAATTATATATAATAATATAAGTATAAGAAAAAAATTAATTGTACATATTTTCTAGGAGCTTGCAGATTTTCAAAAACTCGGCCACGAAGTCCAACTACCCATAGAAGGTAATTTAAATATTTTTAATTAAAAAAATTTTTTTTTTAATTATACAAAATACTTATACTAAAATATATTATTTTATGAAATCTTTATAGATTTTATTAAAGATTCAGGTCTTGATGGCGGTAAGGAATATTTTCACTGTTATATAGCTGAGACAGAAGATTTATGTACGAATCGACCCTTGACCCGGTAAGTTATAAAATATTGATAAGAATTCCCATCGACATCTGAGTCAGCTAGCAAAAACAAAAATCAAAAAAACAGATCTCAGAAAATAAAGAAAATAATAAGAAATCATTGCATATCATCAAGTATTTGATTTTAGTTTATTCTTTAGAGACAGTCTGGTTTCCAGTCCAGCTCAGTGTCGTACAATTCCAAACATGCCTTAAACATTTCTTAACAACATGTTACGAGACCAATAAGACCACCATTTTATAATGTACGACGACTATATTCTTATCAATTTCTCGAAATAAATAATATTGTACAAGCATATTTGTATGGCTTGGGAGAATATGAAAAATATTTTTTTCCTTTGACTTTTAAATATTTATTTTGTTGTGTCGCTTATCAAAGTCCCTGTTTGCCTACAAACACACATGTGCACGTTGTATACATGATTACAAGAATCTACAGAGGGGTGTCATCATTGCATTCGGGAAGAAATGACAAAAATATAATAATAAATTCCAGAAAAAAAGGCAAAATGTACCAGGATCAATATAGACAAATTTTTTTCTACTTACGCGACTATATTATAGTATCATTCATAAGCACTTAAAAATAATTAATAAATAATTGTACTTATATGACTCTTCTACTTACTTACTACTGTTAAATACAGACCACTTAGGCCTTGATTTGAGAGGTTGGTAGCTAAATTATAAATTTCATCAAGAGTTCCTTAACGATTTATTCCTTCATTTTTTTTTAAAGACAAATAATCAAATTTGGATTTTTTTTTCTATTTTTTACAGAATCCCCGTTGGTTATGCTTTATGTTTTTTCGTCTATTCAACTTTTATTGGGAAAAGTTACTTTATGGAAGATTTATATGTAAAGCCAGAATATCGAAATAAAGGTATCGGACGACTATTGTTACAAACTGTGATCCGCAACGCTTTGGAATTTGGCTCTGGACAAGTCGATTTTCATGTTCTAAACTGGAATCCGGCAAAAACGTTCTACGACAAATTTGGCGCAATTAAACTAACTGAAAAGCAAGGTTGGCATGTGTACAGATTTAAAAAAGATCAAATGGAAAATATTCTTAAATCAAACATTTAAAATTGTATTAACTAAAACAGCATTTAATAAATATTAACGAAAATCCATACTTATCCAAATGGTATGAATTATGATGTTAGAAAGTATAAAATAAAGACTGAAAGTTGATATTTAAAAACAAAATAAACTTTTTCATTTATGCACAAATCTAATTTTTTTTTTCATTTATGTCAATAGTATTGATTGTTTGTTCGTTACCTAAAATTTATAGAGGTGGCGCACAAATCAGCAAGACTATACATAGAAGCTTCGTTCAGTTTTGTTTCTCCTGGTAGCATTACCGTCAGAAGATACCATGATGCGATGACGCTTCGTCGAATCAACGACGAAGCCGTTGTTGCCGAGTTTAAAATAGGTAGACTAGGTAGTCGCCGTTGTTTTGTTGAGCCGAAAAGTCCTGTTGAGTATACTAGACAATTTGTTTCTATGTGTTCAAATTTGAAAAACTTTTGTTCCCATTTTATTGTTTGTAATGGTAACAGTTCCCTTCTCATTAAAAAAATAAAAGTAAAATGTAAAAAAAATGAAAACCGAAATGTAACGAGCATAAAATGTAAATAAATGAAATTGCTTACGGAACGTTGAAAATTTGATTTAGAATTTATTTCATATCTGCTTTTGATTGTTTTTATATAGAAAAATTGCTCATTTATAAATTACTGATCACAGAAAGAAAGAATATCCCGTAAGCCATTATAATAAAATATAAATTGTTATTGTGGGAATATCCCATTAAATTAGAGGAGCTAATTTGTTTAAATTTAATTCATACAACATTGTTAATTTCCCTGAAAATACTCCATACCAAAAGTAAGGTCAACATTTTTTATTTTGGAATTATACTGTGAAACCCCGTTTTAACGTTTTTGAAGGGGACTGATTAAAAAAAACGTAATTATAGGAAAAACGTAAATTGGGGGTTTGAGGAATAAAAATATTTTAATTTGAAATTATTTTTTATTTAGAAAATTACGTAAATTGATTTCGTACATTTTTTTGTGTTGGTTTACAGCTCTTTCGATCTTATAAATCGATAAGAAAGTTTCGTCTTGTGCGTTTTCAATCCTCAATAGCTTTTATGGTCCTCAATATGTATCATAGCATCTTCTTTGATTAAGTTTGCCTCTTCTTCATCAGGTAGAAATATATTCCCAGCGATTAACAGCATTGTGCTCCGTAATATCTTCTATAGGGTTTTCCAATAAGAGTGATATGATTCGAACTTTTCTCGCAATAATTCGGTTGTTGCACGTGCTGTGTGGCACGTAGCCCCGTCTTGTTGGAACCAGATGTTGTCAAGATCAACTTCTTCCAATTTCGGCCATAAAAAGTTGGTTATCATCGATCTATAGTATACCGCTCTCCAATGACAGTAACTAGCTTCATTATTTTGATAATAAAATCGAATAATTTGTAAACGTTGTATATCTCTCCATGATGAAATTGTAAACATTACTGAATACAATGAAAAAAAAAGACAGATCATGACATATTACAAATGGCCGAAACGTCACTTAGAAATCATATCACTCTTATTGGAAAACCCTATACTAGTGTTACTGACCCGGCTCCGTCGAGGCTCTCAACGAAGAATATCTTCTATTTCATCTTTTTGTTCCTTAACGATTCCAGGTTTTCGAAAACAATTTTTTTTGGAATTCACTAGTACAGGTTGGTTGGTTGGGGGAGGTGTTCGGTAAATAATAATTTTATATTTCTCAGTGTTAACTTTGTTGGGTAAGCAGGACATCTATCTAATAATAAAATAATTTTTCTTTTCTTAGCTGCCATCTTTGAAGTTATCCATACTTTTTTATTTGCAGCATATTTTGTCGGTAATGACTTGACATTTTTGAAGCGCCAACGGTTTTATCATATTCCAGTTACTAATGAGGAAAACTTTTGACTACCAGCTGAATTTGTAATCAAAATAGCAGTGAGCCTATTTTTACTTAATTTCTCTCCAGGACAAGATTCACCTTTAAAGGCGAATGTCTTTGAGGGATGAGCATTAAAAAACAGTCCTGCTTCATCAGCACTAAAAATATCTCTTGGACCATAGTCTGCAATAAGAGTAGGTACACGTACATCCGTCTGCTTCCAAGTTTCAGCGATCTCCAAATCAATACTTTGGGGTTCCCCGCAAACTGTCTATAGGATTCCCTGCAAGAGTGCCTCTTCTTGAAATGATCTATCCAGCCGATTGACGCAGTAAATCCTTCGATATTTAATCGAGACGCTATTGCGAAGGGTCTTACCTCGAATTAGTGGACCGGTAACTGACATATTGCTGGAATGCGAGCTGACAAACCATTCTTCAAGGATTTCTTCTATTTCATAGTTTTTTGAAGCTCGTATAGACTGCATTTTTTCGAATCAATTCAGGATTTTTTATTGACTATTTTTTTTATTGGAAAGCCAATTTTCCGCCAAAGTTGTAATGGGTATCCACAAATCACACGTGTTTATTCACTCTTTCGAGAATGTTCCTTTTCTGAATTCTGGGCACGTAAAAACGGGGTTTCGCTGTATAAATAAGGAAATGTAATTGAATTATTAAATGAGGCAATAATTTTTTGTGTAAATTAAAATACGTAAAATTTAAATTATTATAAAAATTTCAACATAACGAACTACGTAATTTTAAACTAAAATTTTAAATTAAATAGATATTTTTTTATTCAAGGCTCCTACTCCCTACAGCTATCCGGTCATACAGGGTGAGACCAACTTGGACTGACTTTGGCATATTGTAGCAGTTATGCTGTATTCCCCGGCAATAATTCTTCATCCATTTGAATTTTGTATGGAAACACCCTCAGATCAAGTTTCAAAATGCGTTGTAGTGATGTTCTGGAAATGCCCAACGGGGGGGAGGGTGCTGGGGGGGGGGGATGTTTGTGTAATTTGCCAAAAATTTACTATTGTTTTTTATGTTAGAACATATTGAATCAAAGAAATGGGAAACAGAGACATCATATTAAGAGTGGTTATGTTAAAAAAATTTCATAAAATTATAGTTTGTGCATTTTGTGCTCGAACTAAAATTCGTGCATTGTGCGAGTCGAAAGAGGGAGTTTGCACGAACCAAAATGTCTGCCACTACAGAACGGACCAAAGGCACTAATATTTATAATTCGTGCAACTATTGACATATCCCAAACGCATTTTGCGTAGATGTCAATTATTTTTAATTGTTCTTCTTGTGTGGTGAGTGATTTAAATAAAAAAAAATTAATTGTTCTTCTTGTGTGGTGAGCAATTTAAATAAAAAAAAGAACTTTTTAATCCGTGCGGATGCATAGAAACGCCTAACAGGTTCGTTAAAAATCCTTTTTCCCAGGTTCTTGCATCCCAAATATTCGTGCATTGCACACACAGATCGTGTGATATGCTGTACAAACCAGTCCGTGTACTAAAACTAGTTCGTGCCAGTTCGTGCTTTCGCGCTTGCCATCGAATTCAAAACCTTATAAATGTTTCATAATTTTATCATAAAACGCGTTCAATATAAGAAGTATATATGTTTAAAATAAAAAACAATACAGAAATTATTTAAGAAATTGTTACTTTTTGTAAAGAAAAAAAATTATTTAAATTAAATTATATTTTCAAGCTTGCCATTTTATTGGGTAGAGCAAATTTCTCTTATATGTGCTCAAAAATAAATAAATTACGCAAGACGCCTTATGCCCCAAAAGTGCGAGACTGTTTTCAATGTCTATAATAATTTCAACGAGCAGTTACTGTTACTGTTTATATGTTCAAGATTTTGGAACCTAATTTTTTGCGAAAAAAAAATTGCTGGCTGCGTCTGACACTGCTTGTATATGAAAGACATATAATGGTGAGTTTGTTTTATGCGAAAAAAATATTGTTGACGCCGACTTGCTTCTATCAAAGAAAATTTACTGGTGGCGTCTGGCATTGTTTATTTTTCGAAAACCTAAAGACCCACTTTTATGTAAAATAGAATGTTTTTTTTTTGCTGCAAAGTCCCTTTATTTACATTTGAACATCTTAGGCCATGTTGACCTAGTTTTTAGAGAAAAGTTGCTGGCCGCGTCTGACACTGTTTATTTTTTGAAGATATAAGGACCTAGTTTTATGAGAGAAAATTTGCTGGCGGCGTTTGCCATTGTTATTTTGTGAAGACCTAAGGACCTAGTTTCCTAAGAGAGAAAATTTGTTAGCGGCGTCTGACACTGCTTATTTTTTGAAGACCATAGCTTGGGACCCAGTTTTATGGGAAGTAAATTTTTTTCGCTGCAACTTTCTCCTATTTATATATAAAAAAAATTCTGGCGGCTTCTAGTTTTATGTAAAACGAATTTTTTGTTGTCTGCGACTACCTCTTATTTTTTGAAGACCTTACGTTAGGACCTAGTTTTACGCGAAGTAAATTTTTTTTCGTTGCACCGTTCTTGTGCTTATTAATAAAGATCCTCAGTCCATGCTGACTTAGTTTTGTGTAAAAAAAAAATTATTAGCGGCGTCTGACACTACTTACTTTTTGAACACTTTAGATTAGGACCTAGTTTTATGCGAAGTAAATTTTTTTCGCTGCAACTTTTTCCTATTTTTATATAAGAACGCTGACCTGATTTTGTGCAAAAACGCTGACCTGATTTTGTGTAAAAAAAATTTTCTGGCGGCTCTAGTTTTATGTAAAACTGATTTTTTGTTGTCGGCGACTACCTATTATTTTTTGAAGACCTTACGTTAGGACCTAGTTTTATGCGAAGTGAATTTATTTTCGCTGCAATTTTCTCCTAGTCCATGCTGACCTAGTTTTGTGAAAAAAAAATTCTGGCGGCTTCTAGTTTTATGTAAAACGGATTTTTTGTTGTCGGCGATTAATCTTATTTTTCGAAGACCTTAGGTTAGGACCTAGTTTTATGCGGTCATTTTTTTTCGTTGTACCGTTCTTCTTGTTAATAATAAAAGATCCTTAGTCCATGCTGACCTAGTTTTGTGCAAAAACTATTACTGTTTACATCTGAAAAGACTTTTTAAGGCTACACGTGGCCCCTCCTATAATTTACCCACCGTAGACGGTTAATCGTTACGCCCATACGTATTGCTCCGACGCTGCATAAACTCTTTTTATTTTATTTTACAGATATTCCTCATATGCGCGTATTATATAATATTATAATTATGTACGAAAATATTATTTAAAAAAGTAAATAATTGGCATATATAATATAAACTTTATTTTAATAATGGACATCTATAGAATTATTTAATAGCATTTAACTATTTTACATTTTATAAATGTAAATATACGATTATTATACATAACATAACAATTTGTTCCTTTTAAAAAATATAAGAGGGGGGATGCATTCAGAAATATTATTCTGGATTATTATTAGCCAAAACATGAATTTGTGTGCTCTTCGTTGAATTGTATACTTGCCCTGGTGGAAACGGTTGCAATTTTGGCTGAAGCTCTGCTTTTGATTTACCAGCGGTTATATATTTAAAAAGACGTACATTAGGCAATGGTAAGAAACCCGCACTAAGAGGTAAAACGTCCAAACAAATCGTTTGAATATTCGTATCCAACATTGTTATGACACCTTTGTTTTTATCGATTTTTTTTCGTCATCATTGTAAAAAGAGAAGAAATTTTAATAATGATCAATATTTTGTTTTAGAAGAAATTTCATTAATTCTACCTGCTGCTCTACCACACACCGCCCACAAATTTTGATCCGCTACCACTTCGTACATTAGATCACTGAATGGGCTCTCATGCATTTTTGATATTTTCAGGTGCAAATTACACACTGAACCTACCCGACAGAGTTCAGATGGTTCTAATCGAGTTTGAATCTTGAACAATGTTGTATAGTCCAGCACATCGAATGCGCAGGCATATGTTCGCACTAAGCTACTATTTTCTCTGCATTGGTATTGGCTACTAAAATTCACTTTAATAACTGGAAATTCATTTTCCGTTTTTAACGGCTCCACTTGCAACTCCCACAAGTAAGAAACTGTCAAATCCTTACAAATTTCCTATAATAATAATTTTTTTTTTCTCAAATAAATAGAATTTTTTCAAAAGTTTTGTTCATTTTTACCATTCGATTTTGTGACTTTGGATTCAAATTGACCAAATTAACACCTCTCGCATCGCATTTCATTGTTGCATTAGACAAAATCAGTTTACCCTTCCAACCTTTAAGGCAAACTTGAAGAAACTTTTGTGTACCGCAAGTATGCAACCGACAAGACGATGTTAAAGCTGGTGTAAATTTTAATGGTATTTCCAATTCTTTACGTGAAAATGGCCAATGCAAGGCCACATTGTATTCTATTGCCTTCTCCGCATTTCTACTTGGTATATCTGTTAAGACCACTAATGGAAAACGTCGCTCTTCAAACGACTTAAAATTTTCTAATGCTATAGTCAAAGAAGTATCAAATTTCTCATAGCCAATATCGGCCTCATGACGAAGTCGTAAATTTTTCGAACCTTTTAATGTTATTTTTGCATCAGCGGGAAATATAAAACTACCTGCAGATACCATTAACTCGATTGGTTGCTCGATACCAGCTACTAAATTTTTGAAATTTATCACGGCCGATGCTGGTTTAGTTGTTATTTCAAATGGCGATAATTTAAATGGTATACGATCCGATAGGAATTCGATTTGATTTATATTTATATAGAGCTATATGGAAATTCTTTGTTAATAGAATATTTTCAAACTGAAACGATTTAAACTGACCTGTTTGAATATCCAAATGCCGACACGGGTCGCTTTCGCTTTTAAATCGATCACATTAATACCAGGTTGTATGGCAACCATTTCGGCAAACGCATTATTTGTAAAATCAGTACGAACGGTGGGTGATAGTTTACGACGAGTGCTGCTTGTTCGACGTATCGGTTGTTTATTTTTTGCTGTGTCGCAAGCAACCGATGCTGATGATAGAGTACTATCCTGTTTATAGTCTAAATGTAAGGAAATAGCTAATCGGCCTGTATCCATATGGGAGGACGTTTGTTTCACAACTGAAGTTGCACCGTCGGCTGTGTCTGATACCATCTCGAATGAGACGCAAATCATTTCAGCAAAAACTTCTCTTGGGAAATTACTTTCCAGCTTCAATTGTACTAATAGAATGTCGTCCTAAATTAGTTAACATATTCTCAATTAATAAATAAGTGATTTAAGTAAAAAATTAAAACAAAAAAAAAAACATAACAACAATTTTACTTGAATAATTGGCTCCTGGTTGAGTAAAGGTAAACTATGTATTTTGAAATGGTCCTCCAAAACAGACAAATTCGCGTTTGATGACTTATCGACACATAAATAACTCTTCAATTGTCGAACGCTTTTTAAGAATTCATCGAAATAAAACGTTCGAACTAGTATTTCTAGCTCGACGCAACATGATATAGCAGCACATGTTTTCGTATATGCCGTTAGATCATCCATTTTCCGATAGCAACTAGCCAATTCCAATAGTGTTTGACTCGCTAAATAATTCCAATTTTCCGCTTTTAATTCTCTAAGTAAATCTGTAAAGAATACAACAGATTTATGGGGCTCATTAAGAGCACAGTAGAAGTTTCCTAGATCTAATCCAACAAGTCTTGCCGATCTCAAACGCGATACATGCTTATAAGTGCTAATAGCAAGCTCACTTAACTCTAAATACATTTTTTGAAAAGCTTGATTAGAGCCGAGAGCCTCTTTCAATTGTTCAGTACTACTCTTTTTTGGTTTGCGATTTGGCGAATGTGATGGCTTTTCAACTTGTGGTAATGGATCTATAAATGGTTTCTCTACTGGAGCATCACCGATTCCCGCTGATAACTGAACAACAATATGCAATTGTTCAGACGTTGGACTAAATCCTGGCAGCAAGCCGCAAAGCTTACCCAGCTCGTATAATTTGTCTTTTGCTAAATTCCAAATAGCCGCACAATGTTGAAAGCATGACACCTCCTTCGTCTCCATTGTTTGATCGCATAATTCTAACACTTCAAGAGCACAAACAAATTCCCAACAAGCTAATGCGCCTTCGTTCATTTCAATTTTTAGCACTTCGATTTCTCGTAGTGTCGAAAATAGAAACGGCAGCAATCGTTCACCAATTTCATCAGGACGCTCACATAACTCGAGGAGACTGCATTGTCGCTCGAACAGGTAATTTCGAAACTCCAACAAAGAAATACTTCCGTTTATTAACTTTTCACGAATGGCAAATTTTTCTCTTTTTCGTAGACAAATTCCATGAAATGAACTAGGAGGTTTCTCGAATAATTCTAACCATTTATGCCGTTCGCCAAATATCGAATTCATTACGAACTGAGAAAACATTGCATCCAATTCATCGTATTGTACCAAGGCATCTGAAAATAATTCAAGCTTTTCGAATATGAACGCTAATTGCTCTTGTAATAAGAAGTAATTTATAAAATTCCATCCTTCATATTTTCGCTTTTCACGATTTGCTCGTATCAATTCTTCATATTTAATGATATTCTTATTGTAACTACTTAACATCAAAACTCTTATCCTCTGAACTAGACTGCGGAATGACACTGATGATTTTTGTTCAAACTTTGTTGGATTTAATACGGAAATGCAACGATCACCGTTTTTTGGAGCAAAGTCTAGCCGAATTTTATCGAAAACTGTTGTACGCGATAACAAATTTTTTGATTTTCTTACATCCAGCGTTTCAACGACTAGGATCATCCAATCGACAACACCATACGTGCTTAGTATTTTTAACCATCCATCAATTTCATCTTTAACCGACGCCTTATACGTTTCGATATCCTAAAATATGCATTTTTTTTTTTTTGAAATTTATAAGCATGTTTTTTCTTTTTTCTTCTGTAAAATATTTACATTGCAATCTGTAATAAATATATGTAATACTGGATGCTCTAATATGCTCCATGTTCCTTTTTTAAATTTATCTAGTGGTTCTGTTGAAAATCGCTTGAAACACGCCTCTAAACGTACATTTTTCACTGGTCGCCCGTATGATCGTCTCCATTCGCAAGTATCATCCGAAATTCTAGATACTATGCTCGGTTCAAGGGAGCGAAAAAGTTGCTCCGATCCATAATCTGTAAATCAGATACTTTTTAAAATAAATCTCCATCAAACTATATATATATACTGGATTTTAATGTATTTATTACAAGTTAGGATCGGTTTCAGTTCCATATCTTAATTTTTCTTATCATGAAATTATTTTTTTGTACAAAAACCCATTTTTTTTAACCAAAACACCACTTGCCAACTGTAAACATAATATAAATGACAGATTTTCTGTCATTTGAACTTTCTCGCCTTTAACGCACTCTGACATATTTGCAGCATAAATAAACTGTGCGAAATTTCGTTTTCATTTAAATATAATTTTTGTCCAAATTTCTTGAATCTTCCTATAAATCAAATAAAATTAAAAGCAATAATAGTTTTTAACTTTAGCTAATTGCATTATATTTTGTTAAATTGAAAATTTTCATTATTTGCAAAACAATTTTAAAATTATTGTATCCAATTTAATGAACGAACGAAGCCGAAATATTTTTGGTATAACACTTTACCACCATTTTTTAATAATGAAGCATAAAAGTTCACAAATGACATTTTAACAAATTGTTTAGTTCTTACCGAATAGAAAGAGAAACGTTATCTAAGTATTTATTAAAATAATTTCGGATATACTATGGAAAAAAGAAAATAATATTTGTCTTATAATACATACAAATATATAGTATCGCTTAAAAGATTAACAATTGTAGTAACTTTCCTGTATTCAAAGCTGATAGTGAATTTTTGATCATGTCGAGAGAAAGGCGGTGTTTCATTTGCAGTGAGCAAATATTAACAAGCGGAAAGAATATTTTCGATACACAAACAGATTATTCGAAAAAAATAATCAGTGAAATGCTAGAGAAATTGGTTGGTTACAAATTAGATAATTTCCTCGAATTTTCGCAAGTATGTACCAAGTGCGTACAAAAGATAAACGATTATGATTTTGCCTTAATAACAGCTGGACGGCTCGAAAAGGAGTTATTAGATTTACTCAGGCAAACTGACGAAAAAATAATAAATGTTGAATATAAGGAGGAAAACGAGATTGATGAAATTGATGATCCTATCGAAATTGATGATAGTAATACCATACTGTACACAGTTGTAAATGTAGAACCTGATTTTTCTCAAGAAGGTATTCATTAAGTGATCCCTACACAAATATCTAGTATATTTTTTGTTGTTGTTGTTTTTAATAGGAAATGAATATGAAATGCCATTTTTAACTAGCGATCATGATAATAATACAAAAGAGGAATACGCGGAAGAAGAAAATTTGGAGACAGAATATGAATATAATAAGATTTTCACAGAAGAGGACAATAAAGATTTCGAACTCGATATAAATAATGAAAGACCATTCAGTCAGTGTGCAGATAGTTCATTAGATAAGGAAAAGTGCAATCGAAAAGATGTAAAAATCATTCGTAGTCAAGAAATCTTATATGCTTGTTTAAAATGTGAAAAAGTGTACAAGACTGTAGAAAAATTACAAGAGCACACAAAGCGCCATTGTAAGGGTAAACGGTATATTTGTGACATATGCGGTATTGGTTATAAGAATATTACAGCGTTAAATATTCATGTAGGTATACATAATGGCATTAGCCCGTTCGAATGTAATGTTTGTGGGAAAAAATTCACCCAGAAAGGTGCACTTACACGACACAGACCCATGCATACTGGCGAAAAACCATATCAATGCGATAAATGCGGTAAACAGTTTACACATTACTCATCATTCCATATGCATAAGCTAGCGCACGATGATGTTCGAAACAAAAAGTGCGAAATTTGTGGATTAAAATTACGATCAACATCACATTTGAATCGTCATATGCTAGTGCATACCGGCCAGAAACCACACGCGTGCCCGCTATGCGGACTATGCTTTGCCCAACGTTATAATATGACGTCACATTTCCGTTCCCATCATGGCATACACCGTAAAACGAAATACAATTGCTTAATCTGTAATGAGAGTTTTCCAAAAAAGACTAAACTCTTAGAGCATCTGTCCAATAGTTCATGCAATACCAACGAACTAACACAACGACATATTGAATTACTGCAAGAGGAACAGAAAAATCCTTCACCACCGGCTCCTGAAGATTCTGAAAATAATTAAATGTAATATGTTCAATAAATAAAAGCATTCATTTAAAAGCGAATTTTATCAGTCGGTTTTTCTTTTCATACAACCTAAATATATTTAAATTTTTTTTTTTTTTGTAAATTTACGAGTAAATAATTTGATTTTTTTCTTCTTCAAAATAGTTATTTCTTATTCACTAATAATATCATAAATTTATAAAGAAAAAAATAGCTACGTAACACACAACATAAATATATGAAAAGTTAGCAATTTCATTTTGATTTAGGGTTTCTGTTTAATTATATTAACCAAAAATGAGAGGAAAAAAAACTATAGCCAATAGTAGTGAGAAACAATAATACACTTTGTACAAGACTACAAAACTAGATAGTAGATGGGAATGCCAAGTCGAATTTAACATTTAATAATTTATAATATTTGTAAAAATATTTTTAGATATTATTATGAAGAATATTTACAATAATTTTAATTTTAAAACGACTTGGATTAGAGAAATCGAACACTTTTTAACATAGATAATATTTATTGTATAATTAATTACTAATAAACGTTACGAAAATGTACGTTAATTAATACAAAATAAATTCCCTACCGTAAATTGTAGAGAAATGCGGCTAATCAGTGGTATTCTGTCGATGCAGTTACAAAAAAAAATATTTTTATTTCTGAAAAAAATGCATCAAATGATTCCATTTTGAAATGCAAGAATTAGTGGTGACCGCATTCGTCTAAGAAAAAGACATAATTTTATCAAATTATATTAAAAGTATTTAAAATAGAAATATTTACTAGTAGACCAAATTTTTTATATGCTCATATGCAGTATTCATTATGCCCCAACTGAGAAATGCTCTCGACGAATTGAACCAGCAGCCACGGTAGAAATTTCTAATTGAATATCCACGTTCTTTGTAAATTTGATGACAAACAACAAACATATTTTGATACGGATGACCAACACGACTTTGCATCGCCACTTTTATCACATTCATAGGATAAAATAGAGAACTTAAAGAAGCTCCAATTAAAGCCCCAGCTATAAATTCTTGTACTGTGCGTGAAGTAACACTTGTCTATGTTTTATCATCAAAAAAAAAAAAAATTAATTTTGTTAAAAGAAAAAATCGCATAAAAGTATAAGTTAGCATACTTACCCTCTGAGGAAGTTTTTCGTTTGCTTCTTCTCTCAAAACGAAGAAAAGTGCATTCGATGGTCCATTTCTCCAAAGTATTGGCACAAGACCCCTGTAGAGTTCTTTAAAACCATGTCTAATTAAAACAAACCTGAAAATTTTTCGCAAATATCAAAGAAGTTAAAATAATTATTGGCTTGTTGATTTAAATGGCTTTAACTTAAATGCTTCCGCAGTATTCTTGAAATGTTTGTGGTAAGCTGAATCGGCCAAGAGAGTTTGAATTCTCTCGAATGGCATCAATACAGCTTCAATTGACCCTGACACAAGACCAGCTATAAGTTTTGCAGAATAAGGATTCATTTTGTACTCATCGACCAAAGGACGGCGCGCGCCATCGTAGACACCAAACATCAACGATAGCGAGACCGTCTTTTGGGCAAGAGGAGGAAACATGCCACGGTAGAGGTACGTAAGACCCTCTCGCCGTAACTGACCGTACGCAGAACTTATTTGCACACCATGTAGCATTTGGCGGAAAATCATTTTGTATACGGGGTAAGTCACTCCGATATTTATGAATGCGGCGCCCCATCCGCATACAAATTCCCTCCATTCAAATGCACTTAAAAATCTTGTCACCAGCTTTCGTTCCTCATGGGGCAAAACTGAATGTTTATCCGGCAAATTCGTCATTCGTTAACTTCTATATATAACCTGATGGCATGATCTGAAAGCACATTATACCCGATCGCGTCAATAATGTTTTGTTTGGTTAATTCGAAAATTATTCGACGGCACCGGAATCGAGCTAAGAATTATGTAATTATAGATAATAAGGTACCAAAAACAAACTGACATTGCGTTGTGATACGCTGACGGAATTATACTCACGGATTAATTCATTCTAAATTAATTTTTATGCATTTCTTCAAAGCGAAATTTTAATTTAAACAGAAATAATGCACCCCGCAACACTACACATTCCACACATATAAAACTAAATAAACACTTTATATGTTCAGCTGTTATATTTTGACATTAAATACCAATCGAATCTGACATTTGTACCGTGTAGGGTTGACCATAATAAATTTGTTGTATTATATTTTGATTTTTCAACTTCTATATAATATCACTTACCCCAAAACTACAATATCGCCAATATTATATTTTAATATTATTTATTCTCCATATCATATTTCTTTTTAATTTTATTTCGTTGTGTATAAGATTGCTAAGCCATGTGCTAAGAGCTACTTTACAACGCCAAGACCATAAGTCCATTGGGCGACTATCTTGTTAATTTTATTAGTATTATATATATTAACATAGTATCAAATTCAAAAATTAAAATATATAACAAGTATAGGAAACTTTGAAAAACGAAAAAAAAATCAGTTTTCGTGGAAATTTATCTTCAGAGTCTTAGCAATATTCTTTCAAAGATCATTTTTAAACATAAAGCTTTGTATGCACTCACGTAATAAATATAATAAAATTTAAAGCTATGGATTATGTATATTTGTATATGGTATTTGTAAATAAATCATTAATTATTTGAAATACCATATTCTAACGAAAAATAATTTTCTGTAAGAATATTTTAAATAATTTGTGCAGAAATATCGATCCGCAGCACATGGTGACGCAAGAGACATCCTTCCACATCACAAGAAAACTGGTTCAATCCCCTCATGTTACCTTCATACTCTATAGATTCCCGGTATAATCCTAATCGGCAGTTATATTCCACAAAAAACGAGCCTTCGTTACCTTGGACTTATATTCGACAAACGGTTAAAAGAAGTGTACTTAACTATAGCTGTATTCCATTGCACCAATTTTGCTACAGCGCTGTAGACTGTCAATAAAATGAACATATCACTACAGCAGTAAAATACAATCACACAATAGTCACCGACAATACTGAGTTTATTCACACATAAACAACAAAAACAAAAATATGACATTTCAACATAACCAGCGAACCCGCAAATATATCTATTTTCACTGTAGCAACTACAATCCACCTACCGTACATTGTATGCGTAACTCCAAATGAAAATTACTGCTCTGTTCGAGGTAAAGTAGATGATGACAGATACACAACTAGTGTAGCAGCAAAATTGGTCCAATGGAATACAGCTTATATAGTAGTTCAAAACTATTCAAAGTACTTTCCCTCGCTAGTTACACATTTTTTCCACCTCTCGGGCAATTTGTGGATACCACGCCAAAAAAATTCCTTCTCTTTTGAGGCAAACCACTCATCAAGCAATTTTCGGACATCTTCGTAAGAATAGAAGTGCTGCTCAGCGAGCGCGTGGCCCATCGACGAAAACAGGTGGTAGTCGGAAGGGGTCAGGTATGGCTAATGACGATACCCCGCTGATCAAACCAAACGCACACCATCGTCTTCCGTCCAAAGCAAATTGGTCTTGGAGAAGATGTTGATGGTTGACTGGGATCAACCCACGATTTCTTGCGTTAAGGATTCTCGAAATATATCCACTTTTCATCGCCTATCACAATCCGAAGCAGGAACGACTTTCTTTTTTGTCTGGCGAGCAAGATTTCGCATGTGTTTTGGCGTCGCTCCATCTGCCTATCGTTCAATTCATGCGGCACCCATTTTCCGATCTTTTCAATCTTCCTCATGGCACGCAGACGCATGGGAATGGCTGGTTGAGTAACACCCAATTGCTCCGCGAGCATTTTTTACGATTGGATATTGTCATTGTCCAAAAGAGCCTGCTGGTTGATGGTCCTCAACTTTCCTAGGCCGACTTGTCCCACAAGTCAAAATTGCCGTCTTTGAACCGACGAAACCAATGTCGGCACGTTGTTTCCGATAAAGCACTGTCACCATAGGTCTTCATAAGCATTCGATGCGATTCGGCAGCCGATTTCTTCAAATTGAAGCAGAAAAGCAAAGCTTCCCGCAAATGCTCTGTTTCTGGCACAAAACAAGACATGATTACCAAAGGAAAAGGGTATGTTGTTGTACGAAATTACTGACAATGTGCACTGATTAATGTTGACAGATGTCAAACTCATAAAAAAAGTATGGCGTGCCCATGGTAGCTAAATACGCTCACTCACGCCATCTATGACAAAACAGCTTATAATGCTGGTATCTTCTGATATAAAAAATTGCATCCGCGTCTATCCTACCATTCCAAATCTTTTAGGGAATTCACTCCCAACTTTCCATTATTTTTCAAAATTATAAAATAATATTATCCTGTTATTAAGGTAAAATCGATGGGATTTTTCCCATTTTACTATCGATATTTTTTTATTAAAAAATAATAAAAAAATATCGATAGTAAAATCTTTTGTCAATTTCAATTGTTTTTTAAAGACCATATTCTAATAAAAAAAAAAGAATATAATTCAATTCGTTTTTTACCTTTTACTACAATACATTAAATCGACATTTTTTTACCGCTCATTGCAATTATAAAACTGAACGTTTAAAAAAAGCATAACTAAATGTAACAACTTTCTACAATTTTTCCATTGTATCTATTATAATTTTCCATAATATACAAAGAAGAAGAAAAAAATTATATTGTCATTGTTTTTAAAGTTTTTGGGTACTTTTGAAATTTCATAGGCATTTGGACCATAATTGCAAATCATTTTAAAATTGAATGCGTGACACCTATAAGAAATAGTGACATTTTTTTTTTATATTTAAAAAGTAAAAAAGTTTAGATAATATTTTGCATAATAAAATTTTGAAGAAATAAAAACTAAAATTTTAAATATTAACAAAAAAAAATGTTAACATTGTAAGAAAGAAAGAAAAAATTCTGTAAAACTGATGAAATTAAAAAGTTTGTTGCGTGAAAAAGGAAATTTATTTGTGTTTTCCCATAATTTATATATTTAAAAAACAAAAAAAAAATTCTAGTTCTGCATCATCAAGCTGCCGGTTTTTTTTATCAAAGCTTTTTTATTCTCTTAAAAATTTTCGGTAAAAACATCATAAACTTTTTGGACGTGCTAATTGCATAAACATCTAATAAGTGGTGAATTGTTGTTCAAATCAAAATATTTCACAATACATGTATTAATAGCATTAGTAGATTTATTAAAGCTATTAAAATGCGTAAATAAACCAACAACAAAAAAATCCATATATCTTTATTCAATGCTATCTTCATATTGACGTATATTAATTTTTTTCATATCTATCTATATATGTAAATTGGGGAAAAATTGGTTAATTAATTTATTTAACTTATGACTATGTCGTACAAATATAATACATAAATTTGTTGTAAGAATGGGGGTGCTTCAGTATTCATCTGACTGATATACTAGGCATTTTTTCTAGTGACAACGCAAAAGAAATCTAGCTAAAATTTTTGTCGTTTTTCTTTTTTTTAGCACTAACGATGAATTTATTTTATATTTATACTAGAACAACATGTTTGATTTACGGATTTATATTAAATATATATATATATTTTGATCTATGCCAGAAACTGACTGTACTACCTTGAATGTAACTTTTTTGACGATACATCAAATGGCAAAGTTCTACATTATAAGTAAAGTGAAGATATTCGAACGAAAAATAACAAGCTTCTTCGAAGATGAGGAAAACTTATCATAATCACTTATATTTTGCCAATCATTCGAAATTTGTTAATGTTTATTTTAGCATTTATTATTGTTTACTTATTTATCTAAGAAACTTGTTTTTTTTCTTATAGATTTATTAGTTATTATTGAAAATTAGAATATCATTTTTTCTATGTGTTTTGTTTCTTTTTTTCTTCCATAAGATTGCGAAAACAATTTATAAGAGATTCAATTATAGAAAAGAAAATATTTCATTTATTAAATTGTTATAATAAAAAGTTTTTTAGAAAAATATACGAGTACATCTCCTCTCATATGCCATTAAGAAGTTCCAGTTTACATATTGAAGGAAAATCTTTTGAAGTCTAAAAATACTTCCAAAAAAATCCAATTAGCACAAATAAACCTGATCCAATATAAATAAACCAGGAAATAATTCCATTTCAGATCACCATACCATAGACTAAAACTATTTTATTTCAGAGAGAATTTATTAATCTTAGCTTATAACAATATGGGGAAAAATCGAAATTTACATTGTAAATAACTTTACAGAAAGCGAAAGTACAAGTATTTTGATAGTCAAAAGCATTGATAGCACCGGTTTTTCGGGTATTTAAGGTATTTTTATCGACTAATTTAACATATTAATGTCTATTTGAAAAGAAATTTATTATCTAGTTGAATTATTGACTGGTCTGCTCTATTTATCTAATGGTATATGGTATTATTGAAAAGATAATAACAAAAAAAAAATTTTTTTTTAAATGACTGAGAAAAAATAGAGAATTATCCAATTTGCAGTTTGTAAACTTAAGTTCAATAAAATAATTTTAAAATTTAGATTTTTATAAAAATTATATTTTATTAATTAGCTTTTTATATTGCCATTATTGGTTTTAAAATGATCTAAAATTAAAACGATCATTTCTGTAGTCTTACAAGAAAAAGTCTAACTTAATTAATGGTATAGATTTTAATAAATCGTCCAGATTAAAAAAAAACATTAAACTAATGGCAAAAAAAAGTTGGTTATCATAAGTGCCATAGCGTTTAGATCAATGATAATAACCTCTCCTCTTTCTTTATTTTCAAAAAAAAAATACGGGCCAATGGCACACTTTTCGGCTTACACAATGGCTTCTTTATAGTCACTTGTAGACTTTATAACCTTATTAATTACCAATTTTACTTATTGAACTATCCACCGAGCTAAAAATGAGCCTTTTCGTTAAAGAAAATTTTACCAAAAACGTGGCTGCAGCAGAATTTTTACAATTTCAATAAGTTTCTTCTTTTTTACCACCTAACTTTACAGATAGTTTTTACAATTTTAACTTATTGCTTAGTAACAAAACGATTTACAAAACCAAATAGCAAAACGTTAATCTAAATAAATCTAATCTTAAATATTACATATATTTAATGATTGTTAAATAAAAGGGCTGTACTTTTTAAATTACAAAATTAAAAAGCCTTTAGACAAAATAAACAAAATTTTGAGCATATATATTTTTTATGAGCAGTTTATCTTTTCCATAATTATTGGGTTGCCCGGAGATTAATTTCGTTTTTTCCCAACAAAGGACTTAATTGTATTTTTTCACAACCAACTTCACACTTAAGCCGCATAATCATATGTATTTTGACAGCTGACATAGCAAAGCTTGCTTGTGAATAAATTCGATTAATTCTGCACAGTAGTTTTTGGTTGATATTCTTTTAAATATGGAAAGTGAAAAAAAGCATTTTTGGCATATTTTACTTTTTTACTATAGGAAAGATAAAAATGCTGTTCAAGCAAGAAAAAATTATATGATGTGTATGGAGAAGTTGTGTTAAGTGAGCGCCAGTGCCAAAACTGGTTTGCAAAATTTCGATCCGGCAATTTTTATCTCGAAGATGCACCACGTTCTGGAAGGCCAGTTGAAGCTGATGAAGACACAATAAAGGCATTAATTGATACAAACCGGTGAATAACAACTCGTGAGATCGCTGAGAGATTAAATTTATCGAATAGGACCGTTCATGATCATTTGAAACGGCTAGGTTTAATCTCAAAGCTCGACATATGGGTTCCTTATCTTCTTACGGAAAAAAATTTGTGCCGTCGCATTAACGTTTGTGATTTGCTTCTCAAACGCCAAGAAAATTATCCATTTTTCAAGCGTATCATCACTGGGGACGAGAATTGGGTTGTCTACAACAATGTTTAGCGCAAAAGATCCTGGAGTAGAAAAGATGATCCGGCTCAAAGCACTTCGAAAGCCAATATTCATCAAAAAAAGGTTATGCTATCTGTTTGGTGGGATTTCAAAGGACTCGTTTATTTTGAGCTTCTACCGAGCAATACATCGATCAATTCTGAAGTGTACTGTCATCAGTTGGACAATTGAATGATTCACTTAAAGAAAAAATCCCAGAATTGGTCAATAGGAAAGGTATACTATTCCAACAGAATAATACGAAACCACATACAAGTTTGACCACTCGGCAAAAGTTTTAGAGCTTGGATTGGATATACTGCCACACCCACCATACTTTCCAGACCTAGCATCTGCCGATTATCTATTGTTCAGATCTCTACAAAAATGTTTAGATGGTAAAACGTTTAATTCAAATGAGAAGGTCAATAATCACTTGGATCAGTTTTTTGCCAGTAAAGAACAAAAATTTTATGAGCATGGAATCATACTACTGCCAGTAAGATGGCAAAGGGCATTGGATCAGACTGGACAATATTTAATTGAATAAAATATTAATTCAGTATAAAAAAATCGTCTTTCCTTTTAAAAAAAAAAAAAAAACGAAATTACATCCCGGACAACCCAATAATATTAATAATTTTTGAACGTTTTACGTTAAAAAAAAAACAAACAACTAAATTATCTATTAAAAAACTATATTTTTCTCATTTATTTTTTTTAATTATTTTTCTTTTAAATAATTTTTTAGTTTAAAACAAATTAATAGATGGCGTTAAAGTGAACTGTTGAATTTAATGTTTTAACGCCATCTACTTTAAATTTGAAGATAAAATAAACAAAATGCAATTTAAAATTAATTTATTAAAATTAAAATATTTAAAAAATATCCATATTAACATAATTAAGTTATTATTTTTTAAAACACAAAATTGATAAAGTTTTACTTAAAAAAAAAAATTAATGGAAAAGTTGATTTTACCAAAACCATATTTAAAAGCAGAAGATTTTTTTAACAAAAGTAAAAGTGGACAATCTTTAACATTAATAAATATGGTAAAAAAATAAAGTATATAATAATTATCACAAAGCATAGTGAAAAACACTTAAAATAATTTTCTTAGTACAAATAGTTTATTTTTTTTTACTTTTTTTTCTAAGAACAATAGTGTAACTTTTATTTATAGACTATTAATTTGCTGAAGTACTCGTAAACAAATTTAAATAAAATAATACAATTTAATATATTAACAAAATAGGAAAAATTTCTTTCGACTAAAGACTTTCTATTCATTGCACGTGATAATATACGAGCCATAAAACATGTTAAGAGGTAGATACTCACTCGTGAGATAAATAAAATTTCCAACTAGTATCTTAACTTTTCTATGAGTCTAATATTTTTTTTAATTTATATTGGACTCATAGAAAAGTTAAGATACTTAATAAGAAAATTATGGGTAGATAGTTTAATATTTGACGCAATATCGACGATCATCACGTGGTAAATGTTGTTGTTGCTTTTGCGTTATAATATTAAAAACATGTGATTAAACTCAATCGAAAAGTCTTTCCAAGAATTTTAGGTTCAAGGATGAATCGATTCGATGGAAGTGCAAGACTCTTTTCCAAGTACATTCGCGTCTGTACGTAGTGAGTAGTACTTAACAAACTATCAACGTAATATTGGTATGATCATAGTTGAAAGAGTAGTCGAACAATCCGGTATGAATAATTTGTAGGCGTCATTCCAATAAATTATTACGGAAACTAGTTTTTATGGGGATTTTTCAGAATATAAAAATTTCATAAGAATTTCTTCTGAAAAGCAATCGTTCTACACGACTAAAATTATTACAATTTCAATGTTTTTCGCGATGTAAATATCTGTCTTATAACACTTGAGGTATGTTTGGTAGAATTGACCGACTTCACCTTGTAAGCTACCACGATCAAGGCGAATACATTCAATCATCTTCTTATCCTTAAAATATTATATGTACACGCAAAATTTTATCATATTTTTAGTTATCTCGTTTCGTGCGTATTTACATCCGTAAGAAATTATATTTAAAAAAAAAAATGTTATATTATTATTCACGACATGACTAAATTGCGATTACAAAAAAAATACCTAAGATGTAAGTGCACGGCTTACTACCATCTCATACGGAATATGTTTGATCAAAACCTGAAAATTTATATTCATTATTCAATAAATCTGTTTTATAAGAAATCATTTATATAGCAAGTTTTTTTTATCTTTTAGCATTTAAAAAACGACATCGGTTTTTTTCTCTTTGCATTTCAGGAAATTTTCCATTGCCCTTTGTACACAAAGCAAAAGTGTATGCTGCAATTTTCATAATGTATAATTTAATAAAAATTAAATTAAAGATGATAAAATCTATAAGATTCTCTTCTCTTGATTTATACATGTTATATATTAAAAGTAAGGCTTTTATACGAGATTTCCGGAAAAGATAGATCTGGTTAACAAAAAAAAAATGAAATGAAATCGCTTTGTTGATATATAGTTTAAGTTTTTATATAGGGTTTTCCAATAAGAGTGATATGATTTCTAAGTGACGTTTCGGCCATTTGTAATATGTCATTATTCGTCTTTTTTTTTCAAGGTATTTAGCAATGTTTACAATTTTATCATAGAGAGATATACGCAAGAACAACGTTTACAAATTATTCAATTTTATTATCAAAATAATCGTTCTCCAATTGCAACTTTGCGTGCGCTTTTGTCATTTTATGGTCGTAATAATCGTCCAACTGTGATCGCTATTCGTCGAATTGTTAAAAATTTCGAGCGTACATTTTCTTTACATAATGTTCAAGTGCCAATAAGACAAAGAACTGCTCGAAGTAATGAAAATTACTTGGAATCGACAAATTGCGGTCTTCAACAACACAGGCAAGTGTTGATGAAGACCTGGAGGATTTTGAGAAAGGATTTGGGCTTGCATCCGTATAAAATTGTTATCACTCAAGAACGTCGTGAATTTTCTGATTTTGTATTGGAACAACTTGAAAACGTTTGGTGTGGTTTTTGGTCTGGTGGAATCATCGGTCCGTACTTCTTTCGAAATGAAGCTGGTAACACCGTTACTGTCAATGGAGAGCGGTATAGATCGATGATGACCAACTTTTTATGCCCGAAATTGGAAGAAGTTGATCTTGACAACATCTGGTTCCAACAAGACGGGGCTACGTGCCACACAGCACGTGCAACAACCGAATTATTGCGAGAAAAGTTTGGAGATTTGATTATTTCAAGAAATTTTGACATTGAATGGCCTCCAAGAAGTTGTTGTGATTTAACACCATTCGACTATTTCCTTTGGGGTTATTTGAAGTCATTGGTCTTTAGCAATAAACAAGACACTCTTCAAGCTTTAGAAGACAATATTGAACATGATATTCATGACATATGACTTGATTTAGTGGAAAAAGTACTCGAAAATTGGGTTCATCGAATTCGTTGCTGCAAAAGAAGTCATGGAGGCCATTTGAATGACGTTTTATTCAGAACTTAATGGTATCCTTAACAATTAGTGTGTGTTTTTTTAAAAAAATAAATCATATCACTCCTTTTGGAAAACCCTTTATAAAAATTTCCACTCCTCCATCAAATTAGTACCTAAGAAAAGAATTCGTTTAAAAAAAACAACAAAAAAACATACCTTATACTGATCATAGTATTGTCTAATTAAAAGAATAACAATTGTGATAATAATTATTGATTCTGTATGAGCAAAGCAAAAAATTTTTTTTTTTTTAGAATGTTTGCCAACAAACGTGTTCACGTTACTGTAATTTTCACACATCAATTTTACAATAAAATATTATAAACAAAAGTTTTTTACGTTACGTTTTTAAAATTTACTTTCATGCTTTTTATGAGTTAGCAATGTCTAGCCTAATCCGGTTTGCCCCCATACAAGGTCACATGAATGGAGAAGACTCAACAATTTTTTTTATTCTGTGCATTATGTATAAATTAATCAATGACAACTAAAATTGATTATACTATTTATATCTATAATTAATTAATTTTAGAATATCTATAAATATTCATATAGTATGACCACCTCTGGCACAACAGTTCTTTTTTTGTTACGTACCAGTCCCATTTTTGGTCTATAAAATCTTATTTACTATTTCGAAAAAGCCTTACTTTGTTTAATTACAAATTTTTCATATTATTGTAATATACTCTACTTTTAATTAATAGTCCATTAAATATTGTTTAATTTTCATATTGTAATACTCGTAATTTTTGAGCAATAACTTGTTAAAAATTCAACTATATCATAAAAGTTAGTTGTTTAATTGTCTACCAAATATAAAATTTATTAGGCATATTTTATTATCCAATTTCGTAGAGAGCTACAATACGAGTATTTGGTAATATAGATATAAATTGTGTTAATACTCGTAGTTTAGATATTAGTTGCCCTAATAGTTTGTTAATTAATAGTTTAATGAAGTATTGCCAAAAAAAAAATTGTTATGCTTTCATGATTTGAAATAATTTTTACCAGATAAATTACTATTCAAAGGTTATCATCAGATAGTTTTAGAAAATCATACAAATCGACTTTCCCTTATTAAGAAAAAGAATTAATTTTTTGGAAAAATTTAAAACTAAATAACAATTAATAAATGATTATAAATATTTTTCACATTTATTTTTATGAAATTAGTTCAATTTTCAAAATTAATCTTTAAAATTTCTTTTCACTTTCATACCAACTTTCATTACTTTGAAAAATTTAACAGGAAACTTTTTCAGATGTTTACCAAAATTTTTACCGAACATTTTTATCGAACATTTTTACTGAACATTTTTACTGAAAATTTTTACTGAATTTTTAATGAAAAATTTTTAATGAAAATTTTTACTGAAAAATTTTGTACGGAAAAATTTTTACTGAAAAATTTTTAACTGAAAAATTTTGACTGAAAAATTTTTACTTAAAAATATTTACTGAAAATATTTTACTGAAAAATTTTTGACTGAAAAATTTTTACTATAAAATTTTTTACTGAAAAATTTTTACTGAACAATTTTTACTGAAAATTTTAACTGAAAAATTTTTACTGAATTTTGTTTTTGCTGAAAAATTTTTGCTGGAAAACAATTTTTCACTGAAAAATTTTTTCTGAAAAATAGTTTACTGAAAAATTTTTTTCTCAAAAATTTTTACTGAAAAGTTTTACTGAATTTTATTTTTGCTGAAAAATTTTTACCGAAAAAAAATTTTTTATTGAAAAATTTTTTACTGAAAATTTTAACTGAAAAATTTTTACTGAATTTTGTTTTTGCTGAAAAACTTTTACTGGAAAACAATTTTTTACTGAAAAATTTTTACTGAATAATGTTTTACTGAAAAATTTTTACTGAAGTTTATTTTTACTGAAAAATTTTGACTGAAAAAAAATTTTGTACTGAAAAATTTTTTTTTTAGTCAAAAATGTTTACTGGAAAATTTTTACTGAAAAATTTTTACTGAAAAATTTTTACTGATTTTTTTTATTTTTGCTAAAAAATTTTTACTGAAAAATTTTTTACTGGAAAATTTTTACTGAAAAATTTTTACTAAAAATTTTTTACTGAAAAATTTTTACTGAAAAATTTTTACGAAAATATTTACTGAAAATTTTTACCGAAAGTTTTATCGAAAATTTTGACCCAAAATGTTTACCAAAAATTTTTACCGATAATTATTACCGAAAATTTTTACCGAAAGTTTTATCGAAAATTTTGACCGAAAATGTTTACCAAAAATTTTTACCGATAATTTTTACTGAAAATTTTTACCGAACATTTTTACTAAAATTTTTACAAAAATCTGAAAAAAATGTTATCAAAAATGTTTACTGAAATTTTTTACCGAAAGATTCACCGAAAATTTTGACCGAAAATGTTTACCGATAATTTTTACCGAATATTTTTAACGAACATTTTTGCTCAACATTTTTAACGAAACTTTTAACCGAACATTTTTACCGAACATTTTCACCGGAATTTTTAACGAAAATTTTTACCTAAAACTTTGTTGCTGAGCATTCTTTTTGGTAAAAATTTTCATTGGTGAATTTTTTTTTTGCTGATAATTTTTTTTGCTAAAAAATTTGTTTTGTTAAAAAATTTTTTTTGCTGAAATTTTTTTCTGAATTTAATTTTGTTGAAAATTTTTGTTGCTGAAATTTTTACTGAAAAATTTTTTACTGAAAATATTTGCTGAAAATTTTTACCGAAAGTTTTATCGAAAATTTTGACCGAAAATGTTTACCGATAATTTTTACCGAATATTTTTACCGAACATTTTTGCCGAACATATTTACCGAAACTTTTTACCGAACATTTTTACCGTACATTTTCACCGGAATTTTTAACGAAAATGTTTACCTAAAATTTTGTTGCTGAGCATTCTTTTTGGTAAAAATTTTTTTTGGTGAATTTTTTTTTGCTAAAAAATTTGTTTTGTTAAAAATTTTTTTTTGCTGAAATTTTTTTCTGAATTTTATTTTGTTGAAAATTTTTGTTGCTGAAAATTTTTTTGCTGAATTTTTTTATGCTAAAATTTTTTTTTCTGAATTTTCTTTTTGTTGAAATTTTTGCTGAGTTTTTTTTTACTGAAATTTTTTTTTGCTAATATTCTTTTTGGTGAAAATTTTGTTTGGTAAATTTTTTTTTTGCTGATAATTTTTTTTGCTAAAAAATTTGTTTTGTTAAAAATTTTTTTTTGCTGAAATTTTTTTCTGAATTTTGTTTTGTTGAAAATTTTCGTTGCTGAAAATTTTTTTGCTGAATTTTTTTATGCTAAAACTTTTTTTTCTGAATTTTCTTTTTGTTGAAATTTTTTTTGCTGAAAGTTTTTTTTTAATGAAATTTTTTTTTGTTGAATATTGTTTTTGTTGAAAATTTTTTTTGCTCGAAATTTTTTTGCTGAACGTTTTTCTACTGAAACTTTTTACTGAAATTTGATTTGGAAATCTTTTTTAGAAATTTTTGCTAAAGATTTATTTTTCATATTTACCTATGAAAATATTTTGGTTTTCAAAGAAAATATTTGCAATGTGCCTTACATAGTGCAAGGAAAAATATTTTTAAAATTTTGATTACTATTAATAATCTATTTTCTCCTGTATCTTTCGACTACATAAAGCTTAGAAGCACATAAACTCCTAGTCCAAATGTTAACTCGAACAACTCCCGATAAACGATGAATTATTGATTTATAGTCTTGTTCGGTTATTAAATAAGTTTTTATAATCGAATTCGATTACAAATGAACAAATGTCACTCAAATTTTATACAATCATCAAAAATGGACTGTTTTGCTCATATTAACTAAAGTAACATTTAAGAAAAATCTCCGAATAAATTAATTTATCACAAGCATCCTTATTTGGATGAAAACATTAAATTGTTGACCAGTATTACGAGTATATAAATTTAAGACTCAAACTGAAAATATGAATTTAATTTTTTCGTTTTGAAAAAACACTTTTCCAAATTTTTATCTTAAAATTTTGTACATTTTTCGAAAAAGTCGTTTTGCGAACATAAAAAATTATTTAATTATAATATTTTTGTTAAAAGAATAGGAAAATTTATTTTTTAATTATTCATATAAAAACAGTTTTGACATATTAAAAAGTTTTTTTCTAAGTTTTGTCTAAGATTATACTGACTGTGTGAAGAAAACGAAGACAAACAACATTTATTATAATAACGAGTGTGCATAAACGAAGTCTGAATAGCACCCACGTTTTAGCTTATACAATGACCTACCAAATATGTTTGGATTTATTAGTTTATATAAATACTTTGTTTGCATGAGTACGTAATACACACACATGGATATTTACAATAAAACAACCCACATGATATTAGTACATATTTGGAATAAAGCCTAAAAGCCAAGTTTAGGTATTTATTGCCTATTTCGACAGAAATTGTTTTAAAATACTTCTTACAAAATCACCAAATTTTTGTCAGAGAAAACCCAGCAAAGTTCTGAAGAGACGAAAAAGAAGAAATTTCAAATGACGACGCATTTTTCGGAACTTTATTGGAGCCGCTTGCACATGTACATTGTTTCAAGTTTATTGGCAAAATAGGTAAATATACCTTTTAAAAAAATTCTTCTACAAAGCAATTTGTATGCAAAGTATCTAATTTTGGCATTTCAACGCAAATGCCAAATTATCCTTTTCATAGTTCGGAAAGTTAAGCTCTGTTATTTTATAGTTTATTAGCAACTATATTATTTAAAAAAAACATTTATTTAGGCTAAATATTGGCATTTTATATTATAGATTATATAATTATAAAACAATACGTTTCTTAAATTTAATTTTACTTTTTCGAAACTTTAACGCATTTTTATAATTTTAACTCATTTGTTAATGGATCCTATCGATGAGTCTTTTTTAACTAATTATAAATAGGACTTCTAGAGAATATGCTCTTCACTCTACATTATTGCTATTATAGATTCTGATCTGACCGAAAATATCGCTTTTATATGTTTTGTATTAATCGCTTCTATGGATCATAATCTTTCGTTGAGTTTATTCAGGATCCATTGATGACTTCTTATGCGTTTTTTTAACAGTTTATAAATAGCATTTCAAAATTATTCTCTCTTTAATATTATTGTAAGTTCTTGCCTGATCAACTAAAATCCACCCAATTTTATGTAAGTCGCTTTTACAGATAACAATCTTCGTTGTGTTTAGTCAAAATCTGATGATTAGGTTTTCTTCTTTTAGTAACCGTTTAAGAAACAGTATTTTTGGGAGATACTCTTTTATCTATTGTAGGTTCTGTCTCACAGTTGAGTCTTTGTAGATTCTATTCTATCCAACACTTTCGTTAAATAGTCTATTTTTCTCTATAGCCCCTATTGATCAGATTCTTTAAAGATTACCTCTTTTTTTCAAGACAAATTAAAATTTAAAAAAAAATTCTCAATATATCATATTTATAAATAGATTAATAGAGTAGCAATAAATTTTCTTTTAAATATTTATTTCATGCAAAAGTAAAATTGAACAATGCGTTAAAATTTGTTATGATTTTCTGAAAAAGTTGTCATTCTTCACGATCAACAAGAATATTTAAGAGGCAAAGTTTTCACTCTGTAAATACATCAATAAGTAAAATTACCGTATAAGAGGCTCAGTAAACCCATAAGTGACTGTGCGGAAGCCACTGTATCCACTAAAAGTGACTCGTCTACTATGCGACGAGTCACTTTAAGTGGAAGGAGGAAACTGTTACGGACCGTATGGTAATCAATTTTTTTTGTACATTAATTTGAAGGCTTTATTGTAAATTATATGTGGTTCCAACAAATCGGAGCCACAAACTACAGAACACGATATATTTTGACTTTATTAATATATATTATTGTAGTTTTCTGGGACAGAAAGTTCTTCATTTTCGCAGGTTTCTGGCACAACAAGTTCTTACAGATGTATAATTTCGAGTTTTAGTGCTGTCGATTTGTCTCCAAAATTCAGCAATTTCACACCTCAAAGGAATTAAAAATAAACATTCGTTAAATAATGGCCGAATAACAGAAAATAATCGACCTCTGCAAAAAAATTGCATGCCACCCATTTCAATAATATTCTTGTTTAGACATAAAGCAATATAATAAAACAAACGTAATTTTATTAAACTCTGAATTTTCAATATATTTCATTTAATTTTACTTTCAAAATCACCAAATTAAATAAGCCCTTAATCAAATCAACAACATAATCGAGTTTTCATATTGTGCAATCGCAATAAATACTTGCTTTTAGTGAAACTCCAGCAGCATATATAATCACTTTAATCATTAAAAATGATATAGCAGATAGTTGATCAAATAATCTGAAATATCTAAAAACAATTCTTCATACTTTTAAATACGAACAATTCATTTTTTTTAAGATAGTTAGTTTACATGATCGTTTAATGTTGATAGCAAAAACAATAGTCTCAGGAGTGCATCAATCCAAAACAAGTCATAAATTTATGAGAGTTGTTTTTACTTTCAAAATAAGTATCTTTATCTTTTTTCTTGTAAATTTAGTATTCAAAAACAAAAAGAAATCAACAACAAGAAGAGATTTAGGAAAATAAAAATAAAAATAATAATAATAATAATAATAATGATAGTATAAACAATTAAAAAGTTATCTTTTTCGAATAATTTTGTTAATTATACGAGTAATAGTACAACTTTTAAAATACTTAAACTTTCATACAGAAACTTAGAAAAAAAAAAGAAAGAAGACAAATTTAAAATAAAAAGCGAACAAAATAAAAATTTCAATTTGGTGTCTTTAATTAGTTAGGAATGCTGCTGTTTTTCAAAATGAAAATATTAGAAACCTTCCCAACTTCTAAGCAACTGCTTTCTCTGTTTTGTTTTTTCCCCCCTCCTTTTCCACAACTTTGTACATTGTTCTTTATTATATGAAATATGTTTGTTTTAGGCTTTTTTTTTAATGTGTACATGCATATTTTTTTTATATATATTTCAACTATGTTTACCAGTTGTCCACTATGTTGACCAAGAAATGTCATAGTACATGAATTTCCCATGTCGGACACAGAGTTCGGAGCGGAGTAAATAGTCAGAAAAATATATTCAAAGAGAACAAGAATTGGAAAAAAGAAGAAAAAACAATGTGTCCCATTCACCAAATTAATAATAATAAAAAAGCCCCAGCATCGAATGTCTTGCAAGAAGAAAAAGCTGTAAGCATTTCCACCTGTTGACGGTCAACTGGCTGCCAACGTTTCGTCCACTTATCTGGTGGGTCTCAAGTGCAATGTTCCGGTCTCCGAAAAAACTGGGCTGAACGAGTGTAATTGAACTTGTGATAGAGAGTCTCTATTTATCACGAAAACTCTATCCACAACACCAAGTAAACGCTTGTGTACACCCGAATGTATGTACATTTGTATGGTTGATCGCCCCCAAGGCAGTCAGTCGCCAAACTGTCAATACCAACCAACCATATGTGTACACGGGCGGTTTTACTAATGCACATCATTAGTCCAAGTATTTATTATCTTACCTTTACTGGTATGCAGAGCTCCAACAATTCACCTTCAATGTATTCGTTATTGTTTGGGACTTTTAGTATTCAGCGTGGGCTGAAAATTACCGCATTCAAAAGCGGTATTATTACAATTTTTCTGATTCACATAATTTCACTAAAACGTTTAGCTAGTGAAAATGATCCAGCTTAAATTTTATTTTTTATAAAACAAATACTTGAAAGAAATTTTTTTTTATTGACCATATAAATTATATATAATTGCAACGATTTGGAAGTTGGAATAGATTTAAAAAAAAAAAAAAATATTTTAACACTCGTATTTGGTTGGTTATTTTTTTTTGTAATGAGTCTTTTTAGATTTCAGTCTTTATAGATATACATAGTAGCTCGATAACCAAAAACAGTGAAAGGTTATTGTTTAACGTGATTTTGTTGCCAATGCTTTAGACCACGAGTCGCCTACGACTATAGGAATCGAGATACGCTCAATCAACGCACCACCATTGCTGGCAGTTAACAGATAGAATCAGTTACAAGCTGACTCTCCACCTGCTGGTGGCGAGGACTATCTAAACCTCTACTGTCATAAGCAGTGACATTGCCCGAGATAAGTGCAATGCATTGCTACATTTGCCAGTTACCTCCCACCTGCGATCAGAAGACCATACCCGCGGCATGGGTATTAACCACAACCACCACGTTGCTGCCAAATGGAGCCTCACCTCGATCGGGCACAGTATATTCTACTGTGGGGCTCCCGATCCCCGTGGTACCCATTTTTGTTTTAAGAGTACTTTGGTTTGTACTCCGCTCGTAGAGCTACGGTAAGGAATCTTGATAACCAAAAACAGTACGTTTTTCTAAAGCGTTTACCAAGAGGGTTCCTGATAGATACACGCTCTACTAAGATAGCGCCCATTTTAAGTTCTGGTCTGGCCGAATAATATTTAGCAGACTTTTTTTTTTTATTGATCACAATCTTCGTTGAATCTATCAGGATCTTTCGATGAGTTGACTTCGTTTTTTAAAATCAATTATGACAGAATTTATGGAGGATAAAAGAGGTTCTAACCCAATCGAATAAGATCGTTTTTATATGTTTGTGTTGCTCGCTTTCAGAGAGCTATCGTTAAGTATATCAGGATCTGTCGATAAGTTGTTATTCACTTTTTTCAAATAGTTTATGAACAGCATTCCTGGAGGATACTTTCTTCACTGAGGTAGAGCCTGTTATAGGTTCCGGACCGATTAATAAAGATCCGCCAGATATTTATGTTAATCGCAATTATAGATCGCAAACTATCGTTAAGTCTATTCAGAGTCTATCGATAAGTCCATTCACCTTTTTTTAACTAATTATCAACGGGATTCGTATAGGATATTCTCTTTACTGATTTTGTACTATTGTAGATTTTGGCCTGTTTAAAGAAGATCGCTTTTATTGATCACAATCTTCGTTGAGTCTATCAGGATCTTTTGGTGAGTCTATTTCATTTTTTTAAATCAATTATGAACAGGATTCATGAAGGATAATCTCTTTGTAAAGGTTCTAACCCAATCGACTAAGATCGCTTTTATATGTTTGTATTGATCGTTTTCAGAGATCTATCGTTAAGTATAATCTGGATTTCTCGATAAGTTGTTATTCACTTTTTTCAAATAGTTTATAAACAGAATTCCGGGAGAATACTTTCTTCACTCTGAGGTAGTATCTATTATAGGTTTCGGACCTATCAAAAAAGATCCGCCCGATATTTATGTTGATCGCAGTTTATTGATCGCAATCTATCGTTAAGTCTATTCAGAGCCTATCGATAGGTCATTTATATTTTTTTAAACTAATTATCAATGGGATTCCTATAGAATATTTTATTTACTACGTTTGTACTATTGTAGATTTTGGTCTGATCAAAGAAGATCGCTTTTATAGATCACAATCATCGTTGAGTATATCCAGTATCTGTCGGTAAGTTCCCTTACCTCTTTTTGACTATTTATAAACAGAATTTCTTCATAGCGTTGGTGCTATTGTAGATTCTGGCATAATCAAATAAGATCGTTTTTTTGTGTTTATGTTAATCGCTGCTTCCCAAAAACAAAGCTCCTGGCTCTGATCTTATCACCTCCTATACTCATATACTCAATAATTTTCTAAAAGAGCAATATTTTTCTAACTACAATACATCCTTCGAACAACACATTTCCCTATCCTTTGGAAGTTTGCCATTATAAAAATTATTGCTAAACTTAATAAATCAGTAAAGCACCCTACTTCCTACAGACCAATAAGTCTCCTTACAATCTGCACCGCTTACATTCCCTACTCCAATCCTCAAATTTGATTCCCAACCACTACCTAGCAGCTTTATCGAGTCGTCGATTTCATCACACACAATATAAGTCAAGATTTTGATAGAGTTTGGCGCCCGAGCCTATTTTGGAAACTCAAAAAGATCCTAGTTCCCACCGCCACTTTTAAGTAAACGAATCCAACGAACTCTTCAATATATCTCCGACATTGGCTGATGTTCCACAGGAAAGTTTCCAAATCTTCTACAACATTTATTAATCCGATATCCCAATCTGTCCCAACACCTTCATTGCTACATATGCCGATGATATAGCCTGCCTAGTATTTAGCAAAAATCCCCAAAATACTCCTTACAATTGTCGACACTCTATTTTATGTCCCTTTTATTCAAGATGTTACTGCGTGTCGTTATAAAAAGTTCCATTCTCGTGTCTCCCTTCTTCCAGAACTATCGTCCACTTCCTTTCCTAAAAATACCCATTGAAAACTTAAGCATCACTGGTCGCGTGGTTACTAAAATACTAAGGCTTCGCATAACCACACGCTAGCAGGAGAAACTTCAATGGATGTTTACTCCCCATAACCTTTCATGTTAATAAAAAAGTTAATCGCTTTTATAAGAAAAAATCTATTGTTAAGTCTATTAATGCGTTTTCGTTCCCTCTTTTTTAACAATTTTTAAACAGGATTTTTGGAAGATACTCTCTTTATCTTAATCAAATAACATTCAACAGATATTTATATCGAATGCTTTTATATGCTTTTATCTAAATTCAATACTGTTTAGGTTCCATTCTATAGAGAGCCACTTCCATCGAAGTGACCGCCATTTTCTAAGCCGTATATTAATCAGATTCCTAGAAGATACTCTTTTCATAAAACAATTAAAGTTAATACACGCCACTTTTATAATCCTTAAATAGAAAACAATATTACTAAAAAGCATTAAATAAATAATTTATCTTTAATAAAAAAGATTTTTTTTAAAAATATACTTAATTAGGCGTTTTAAATTTTGTTTTCGTTTCAAATTCAATTCTTGTAAAATGACAATAAATGTTAGATTATTTTTAAAATTTTTTATTTAACCGCATTTAAAAAAAATTACGATAAAAAAAATTCATTAATTAATGAAAAAATATTCCCAAAAATTTTATTTGCTTCCTGATTTTTTTTTCTTCTACAATTACCTAATAGGAAATAAGTTTAGTTTTTTCTACGTTTAGTACTTGTCATAATATCCCTGAAACATAATCAAAATGAATTAAAAAAAATTCTTACTCATAAAGATATTAAGATCGCAAGTATTTCATATATTATAATTAAAATAATTTATTTCAAACATTTATAATCGGCTATATTTGTTAGTAATTTGTTTTTATAAATTATCTATCATGGATTAACAAATTACAAAAGTTCCGCAAAACTTATTGAGCAATGAGAAAAAATTTGACAAAAATTTAAAGCAAACTACGAGCATCTATTACTATGACTATTTTTTATTTATTTATTTTTTTGTCGTACTAGTAGAAATAGACAAAATATTTAGCTTTCATGACTACTTCCGCTAATTGACCGGATATTTTATTCGATTATAAGATTTTTAACCAATTATAAATATTTCGTTTGCTCAGTACTGCTAAACGAAGATATTACATACAAAAATTGTATCTAATATCTTCGTTTAGCAATAATAATAGTTTTTTTTTTTAAATATTTCTTACATAAAATTCCAAAATTATAGTTAAATATTATTTTTAATACTTATCGTTTATATTTAGTTATTAAAAAAAGTAGATATTAATGGAAATAGAGAAATTATTTAATATTCATTTTTGTATTACTTGCAATTGTAACTTAATTTTGAATTTTGATATCTATTCGTCATGTTTTTTTTTCAGCCATCATATTTTAATATTCATCTTATGGTTTTTTCCCTATTAATACTAATTTAAGCACTCTTTCCACACAAAAAAACCATTACGCACTCTTTCATTAGGATTTCCCAAAAACTAATTAAATAATTAAAATGTCATAAAGAAAACTAGATAAAATTTGATCACATTTTTGTATTTTTATTAATTAGTAAATAATTTAGTGTAAATTAATAAAAATATCAATGAATTAATTGAAAAACAAAAGTCATCGAACACTTTCAAATCCGAGGATTAAATATGCAATGACCTTAGGGGTGTAAAATTTTGTCAATTTGAATTATTTTCTTCCAGTTATATATTAATTTAAAAAAAAAAACATTTGAAAATGATTTTGGGCATATAGCCTTGGCGAAGGTGATTATTTCTGGTTAATCTGGTGATTATCACTTTGGACTTACGCTCTAAAAAGTTTGTGAACCTCAGTCATTCCTAGACGTGGATTATGGTACTTTGACTGTTCTCTTTAAAAAAATTGTATACTTTTTAGATGTGCAGGACAAATTTCTTTAGAGTTACAAAAAAATGGAACAGTGAGTACTGTTGTTTTGCACGGCATACCAGTTACCAACGGATTGTGGCGTGGCCTATCTTAACCTTTGCTATCATTAGCAGTGACAGCACCCTAAATAATTACTAGTATCTCCCACAAACAGTCCGGAGACCATACCCGCGATGTGGGTATTAACCACAGCCACCACGTTGCAGTCTAAGAGATGCCTCTTCATTATCTGGCACAGAGTGTTTTATCACGATGGGGCACCCGATTCCCGTGGCACCAATTTTTGTTTTAAGAATACTTCGGTTTGTACTCCGCTCATTGAGCTACGGTAAGGAACCTGAAAAAAAATGGAACAGTGAAATTTGTAAATTGAGGCTATGGGAAACATTTGTTAACAAGAGCACAAGTTTTTTTTTTGGTAGGAGATAAATCATATTTGGAGGGCCGAAAAATAATGAAAAACGAACCTCACTGAAGAAGGCCTTTAACATTGAAAACTGATGAACATGTGGAACGAGTGGGGGAGTCTGCTAATAGGCTCAGAAAAAGGATTATTCATGTTATATCGAACATTGCAAATATTCCGGTGCTCGTTTTTTGACTACATACCCCCCCCCCCCCTGACCCTCCACCCCTTTTAAGACTAACATCTCTGCTGAGCCCTACAAGGAATATTTTTCGGAAAAATTTATTCCTGTGGTTCCTCAGATACACCCCCTTACCCCTCCACTCAATGATATAAATCCATGCAACTAACTTTAGTTCCCCAAGAATAAAAAATATTTGAAATGACAAAAAATCTTTGTACTGTCGAAAACATCCAAAGGAATATAACCGAGGATCTGAAGGCGATTCCAATTGAAAACTGAAAAATTCGGTAAACTCATTACTTTTCTGCCACACCTCACATTTAAAATATTTTAAAAATATTACCGATTAAATTTGGATATAATTTTTTCATGAGCAACGGAAAACGTTTCTTTTAAAAAGAATTTTTTTTATTGAGTTTTAATACATTTAAAATTTACATAATATTTAAATACACTTAAAAGATGCATTTATATAAAGATATTTCGAATAGTATGAAAATGATTTAAAAAAAAAAAATCCTATTACATCAAGTGTACTGAATGATGCAAAATAATTAGATTGGGCGTAAAATTACAACCAACTCTGTCGAGTGCAAGGAATAGTATTGTAGTTATTTTATAAGAGTACTCGTACAATCCAGATCATAATACAACTGATTAAGTTACATATGACATGGAATTTGCATCCCACCTGACGAGAAAAAAAATTACCACAAATACCCCCACCAATGAAAAAAAAATCCATTCATGTCGTCATAATAGGTATTTACAGGGTAGGATCTGTTTAAGCTTTGAATAGATATCTTTGTTGCTATTGTTGCGCGGCTACAGCTACAATTGTAGCTGAGATTGTATTAATCTGTGTCGTAAGGTTTTTGGTGCGAGTACAGGCGCTGATTTCAGTTAATAGCGGACTGCCCAAGAAACATCACAACAAATCGTCCAGCGTAAAAAGAAATAATAAATTTTACTCAATTAATAATTTTGGATTTTTTATTAAAATTGGAAAATTTTCTTTTTCTTTTTGTAAAATTAAAAATTAAAAAAAAAAAGCAGTTAAAGTTTCTGGCTTGAGTCTATTGCTATAATAGTGTTTATTACTCATAGTATCTCCTCGTTTTAACTAAAATAAATTCGCGAAATGGCTAGACATTAATTAGTAGTAGTGCGTTTGTTATAAAAGTTCATATTAAATAAAATTAGTCAAAATTGTTGGTTTTTTTTCTTCAATTTTCCTATTTAAACTAATTCGTTATTTCTCAAGTTATTGCGAAATTGATTTCAATGTCAAAAGTTCTGTTCAGTTTTCAAACAGTGCAATATACTCTATAAAACTGTTATACGAGCACGCAAATTGTTATACTCAATTTTTTCACTAATTAATATTAACATACGTATCTAATTAGATCAATTATATTTAATATATTCTAATAGATATGCTACTATAAGAAAATTATTATATTGTCAGCAAAAAAAAATAAGAAAATAAACTGGAAATAAAATTAATAATTAGTATAAGCAACAACAACAATAACAAAAAAACAAAGTGAAAAACATAACTTCAAAAATATTTAAAAAGCATAAATCAATCTATTGGTGAGTTCCGTATTTAGAAGAGGGGAAAAAAATTAATAAATAAATAAAAACTAGTAAAAGTAGCAGGTGATAAATCTTCTTTTAGATTTATTTTTTTTTGCCCAAAAATTATTTCTAAAACGACAAAGAAGTTGACTATAAAAAAAAAACGATTTTTTACTGTTTTTATTGTGTTTTTTATTAATATTTTTCTTTATCCTACCTGTGTCCACATGGTTAAAAAATTTTCTTATCAAAATTGTATGTTTTTTTTATCATTGTTTGTCCACAAAAACATTTACTCTTAAGTCTATTTCCAATTTAATCATATTAATTTGTTTATTTATTAATAGTGAATTATTTTACCTATCAAATCGATTCTATTAAAACAAACTATTATAAAATAATAATTATCAATCAAATTTTATGCACAATTCAACAATTTTACAATTAATTTACAATCAAAGCCTTATAATATCTTTAATATGGGATTTATTAAATAACATAGTTTTTTTTTGTCAGTTTGGTTTTTATAAACTTATAAGAAAAAAAATGATTTTTTTCATTTCTCTCTAATAAACTTATTAGTTTTTTAATCAAAGTTTTTTGTATGTAAATATATCGATAAAGTATTAATAATTTTTTATTATTTTTTAAAATAACAAAAATTCTAATTTGAGATTTAAAAATTTCTAAAAATTTTTATTGTCGATATTTTTCAATTATTTGCAAAAAATCGATATTTATTAGTATAGAAATTTCAATTTTATCTAATATTACTTTAATGTAGAAAATAAAAAAGTAAATTACTTGGAAAAATTATGAACAAGGTGTTTTTTTATGCTTTGTTGAACAGAATATCATATACGTGTATATTAACAATAGAAAATAAAGGTGAAGTAATACTGTAGCTGACTACAATACAATACAAATATGTGGTCGCTACATTTCTTTGTATTCACAAATTTTTTATGTACGTAATTTGTGAATTGGAATTTTTAAAATAAAATATATATTATTTAAAATTAGTAAAATAATTACAATAAAATGTTTTAATAAGAATTTCACTAAAAAAAAATTTCCATGCGAATTTTGTGTATTCTTAAGAATTCTTTAAAAATTAAAAATTCTTCGATAATTTTAACAAAAAGTTATTTTTTTTTATCATATAACGACTTTTTATTCAAAAAAATTTTATAAGGGATTTTTTTCTTCTTATTATTAAAGTAGACAATCATAAATTATCAGCACTAATTTCCTGATAAACTGCACCTTTATGTTGTTATATAAATTGGAGTTATCCAATTTATGTTTTGGAAAGTAAAATAAAATAAATATTTTTACAAAATTATTATATGGTATTTTTATAAATTTGTCATAATTAATAAAATATAATATTTGTTAAATTGCTATAAAAAAAACCAACCTTCCTGCAGGATTTGATTCTTTTGAGGTAAAATTTAATGATTTTTCTAACATTTCAGACTGTAAGTCTGTCATTACTCGACGGATGTTCAACTTTTTTTTTAATACTCAAAAATTTTAGAATTTTTTTTTACATAAATATGATTTTTTGCATAGTTTTATAATAAAAAGTTCAATGGAGTCATACGACACGATATCTCCGAAATTAAAGGAACTGGGGACTTTTATGAGGTTTGTGGTACTATTTTTTTTAAAACCACATGTGATAAAGATAAAACTCTATAAGTTTGGAATTGACCATAACAGTCTCCTCTTCATTATTTAAAAAAAAATACTTTCCGGGCAAAATGTCTTTTTCACGCGCATACAATGGTTGTGGATTTTTAGAGCCTCACTTTTGGGGCTCTAAAATTTTGTTTTTTGACATTTTCACAAAACAAGAAATAAGCCTCATTGTTAAAAAAAATGTTGCCTTTTAAAAATGTTGTAGAAAATATTTACAATTTTAACGCATTATCCACAATATAAATTGGCAAACTTTAAGCTAAACAAATAATATCGAAGATAATATACGAGTTCTGTTCAAAAAGTATCGCGAATTTTGAATATTACGTATATTCGATTTTCGATTTTTTTTGTGGCGTTTTGTTGGTACTCATGTCTCTCACTTATGCCGACAAGTTCGGCCATTTTGAATTTTCAGTTAATTTTTGACAGCTGCTTTGCTTGCACGTGTTTTGGCTCGTCTTCGATTTTTGCCCATTCCAAAAAATGGATGAAAGAATCTGTTTCGGGAACAAGAAAAAGTCACAGGTGGCCAGATCTGGCGAATACGGTGGCTGCGTCATTATTAGTGTTTTGTTTTTGGCAAAAACCAATTTTTTTATTATTATTTATTAATTAAACTATTGTAAATAATATTCTATCAAAACTCTTTTAATAAAAAGAATAAAGAAAATTATTTAATGAAAAGTGTAAATAAATATTTTTACTTTATACTATTGTATTCATTCTGTTAAAAATTAAGAATTCTGTTAAAAAAGAAATTGAAAATTCTAAGACGATTAATCGTTTACGCGAAATGTTTAGACTTTGAAATAGTTGCACCTTTGTTGGAATTTTTTTGTTTTTTTTTCTATTTTTAACTACCGTCGCCATCAACTTGATTGTTTTTATCAACAATCTTATAAGTAGTTAATCACAATACTATTAATATGTACTGTACTGACATTGAGTGTTGTTCGTACGAGTATTATGAATATAAGACATTACTTTCGATACTATTTTCCATAAATATGTCGGTTGTTATTGTTGGTGTTTTCCAAGTATTTCATTTTCCCTATTATGGTACGTGCGCGCACATCCATTAAAAAAAAACCTAACTGAATGCGAAATGCAATTATAAAATGGCAAAAAAAAACGAAAACAAAACATAAATTATAAATAATCAACTAAATGGAGAGAAAAAAAATACTATCAAGTTAAGCAGATTGTACACTTTTACCGGACCTTCTCGAAATAAGGTGCAAACTAATACACTAACAAATAATAAAATTAAAAAAAAGAAAAATTTCATCTTAACGTTGAGACTGCATCAATTGCATCGTTGCATAATAACTGGTACTGAAATATTTCAGCAAAATTACCTTTTCTTATTTTATTATATTGGCTTCGCACCAAAATACAATAACCGGAAAACTAGTGACCTCAAAGAATTCTTACGAATGCACAGTCAGTTAATATATAACATATATTTTGATAAATACATTTTTATACATTTGTAATCGAATAGACTGATTCCAATATCGAATAATTTAACTTTCACAATCTGCATCAGCAGAAAAACAAAATGTATGCATTTTTGTCCATAACGATGCATCTCCATCGTAAATACTCGTAATCGTCTATGAATCCTCCCATAATTAAATCGAAAGTTTTTATTTTATAATAATTTTTTTCTACAGAATCAATATTGCATGTTGTTTATTTACTAGTTATAATAATAGTTTTACATGAGAAATAGTCTATTTAAGAAAAACAAAATTCACTAATGGCAAATAATTAGTAAGCGATTATCCAATTTATACTATACAAAGTAAAATTTAATAAAACATATATAATGTACTGATTTTGATAAAATTTATATTTTATTTTAGCTGCATAAGTTTTGCCATTATGTATAAAATTCAAATTGTTACTATAAAATTACTTATAGTGGTAGCTTTTTGTCAAATAAAGTCAAAAAAAAACTGGCTTATTAAAATTATATGTGCTCTAGATTAAAGTTTGTGAGTTCAGGCCAAAAAAAAATCGGTTACATATGAGCATAGCAGTCAGAATTGACAGTAGCGAGCATTTCTTCTTCACTTTCAAACAAAAAATAGACCAATAACACCTTCAGACCAAGATACACGCCAGACAGTCACTTCTTGCGTGAACAATACCTTCTCCACAATCACTTATGGATTTTTAGAGCCCCATAAATGACAATTATCATTATTAACGTATCTACCATGGGAAAAATGAGCCTCATCGCTACAAAATCTTTTTTTTTTTTTTTGCAAAAAGAATCATCATTTTTTGCAACAAAAAAAAAAGATTTTGTAATTTTATTGCATCGTTTGGTAATTAAAAAAATTATAATATGAATTGGCAAATCTTAAGTAAAATAATATATTTTTATTTAACAGCCAATAAATGATGGGGTTATATTTTCCAAACTACAAAATGAATAATCCTTCATATACCATAATATATTTTTTTTCCATAGTATAAAGTATTGTACGAATAGAAATAATTAAAACACTTTTACTTTTCTTTATTTTATACTATAAGTTAATCATTTTTAAGTAAATATTGTTCTCTCTCTCTCTCTCTCTCTATCTCTCTCTCTCTCTTCTTAAAAAAGTGATCTTTTAAATGAACTTAAATTTTTTCTTCACTTTTTTAAATCAGCTTAAATTCAAACGGTTTTGTTTTCGATTTTGTTTCAATATTATTAAGTTCATTAAAAAAATAAACTCTTAATAATCTAAATATTTATTTATAATATATTAACATAATTAGTTAAGTTTTGTTTTAAGCAAAATTTATTCATAAAAAATCAAGAACTTTAACGAACTAACAAAGAAAAAAATTATATATTTTTTGGAAATATTATTACTATTATTATAATTATTAAATCACAAAGCTATTTTTAATAAATTTATCTAAAATATACGTTTATAAGGAAGTATAAATTTTTTAGAATATCTTATAAGCGGATCGATATTAAATTATTGTTACCTTGAAAATTAAAATGTGCTTATTCAACCAAAATAAACTTCTTTAGTTAAATAAAAAAAAGTTGATTTTCTAATAAAATTATATATAAAATCAACTTTTTTTTTGTCAACATTTTTGTTCATTTTGATTTATTATCTGGAATTTAAGTAACAGTTTATTTGGTTAGATATGCCAATATTTGAAGAAAAAAACTAGGAAGAATAGTCAGTTAAAATGCAATTAAGGCTCTGCCAGATTTGAATATCAATACAATCGTTTATTAGAAATACTCCTGTTTCGAAAAATTTTTTAAAAAATATTCATAAAAGCTAAAATACCGTAAGAGCTAAATTTGGTATGTTTACAAAAACTAGATTTGTCATAATTTCCATATTAACTATATTTTTAATATCGAAACAATATTAATCGCAACTATCTTTTATTCAAAACTTCTTATCGAGTATATTTTCTTAATAAAAAACGTTGTCAACATTTGTTAAATAACCGCCAATTTACAAGTTTTCTTTCTTAACAATGAATTGAACTGAAAGAGAGAAAAAAAATAAAGTTGCTAATTTAAATATTTTTTAAATAAAAATGGAAAGTTCTTTTCCATATCTTACGTTATTGAAGAAAAACACTTCAGTAAAAAAAAAAAAAAGAAGAAGATGCATCGTGTTATGTTGGTGTGCGTTTGTTTGTTTCATTATCGAAACTCTACTCCCAATATGACATAACTTCGGAACGATCGAAATTGAAACAACGTAAATGGAAGTTTTGACAGCAGAGGAATTTCTGCCGCAGATAATAAGAGTCAACAGTATTTAACATTATATAATATACATACAGTGAATGCCAAAAGTAGGTGACAACCTTAATTTTAATGGGAAAGTTATATAAAATTCTGAAATGATTTTTTTTTAATTACATTATTTTTGATTTTAAATATGCAAAAAAAATTATTATGCATATAATATATTTATTATTATGTGACTAAAAATACAATATATAAAACTTGTTCAATTCGAAAAGGTCTCTTTTACATTTGAATCCATTGCAAAAGGATTCTCCACAAATCTTACTTTGGATGTGCTCCAGCACTTTTCCGTCTAGCTCATGCCGTAAAACTTCTATTAAATTGAGGTCTGCTGATTGTATGATCATGTCATTATAGTTAAAAAGTCATCTTGTTTTTTATTTTGAAGATAAAATCTAAACGCACTTTCAATCTATTATAAATATGTGCAGGTGAAATTTCCCCTTTTTTGCTCATCCGATAGTGTAATTTATGCGCGAACACTTACGCTTTTTGCGCGTGCATGGATTTGTGCAAGTTTGCCAAAAAAAGAATAGTTTGCGTATTGCACAAACAGACTAAGGATAATATAATCGTTTGAAATAAAATGTACAAGAATAATTAATCGCAATGCACGAACAATTTACCCGAACAAAAAAGAATTTGAAGATGTTAAAATATCGTATGACGGTTATATATTTTCTTGAATTTTCCAGTTGGTCACTGCTGTTCTTAAGCTTAGATTATACTATGCGTGTAATTGACCACGATTTAAAGGTGCATTTTTCTTTTTTTTGCTCGTTTTTTGCGTGTGAACGGGATTTTGCAGCTTCACTGCAACCAAATTTTGTGTATTACACGAAGAGTCTAATTAAAGTGTAACCGCTTGAATAAACATCTGCAAGAATAATTAATTGTGATGCACACAGAATTTACGTGAGTAAATCCGAACTCCAAGATGTTAAAATATATTTTTAATCACATGATGATAAATAAATAAAAAAAATCAAACACGCAAGTGAACAACAAATTTAAGAACTGTCTAATGGCAACGAGCAACAGGAGCGACGTCATATATTATATATCTACGAGCAAGCACAATAAAATCATTAAATTTCCGCTTGGCAGTAGTTGCCACGAACAAAAATTGCTCGTCCATACGCAAAGATCGTGCAGTCAGACGATCAGTGTAATATACCGACGAGCAGTTCGTAGAATTGAACGGTTTGACAATTAACCATTTGCATGAGAAAATCGTGCATAACCAGCATGGTGTAATCTAAGCTTAGGATCATCAACTTGCTGCATAGCAACACTCTTCCATAAGGACTTCGATTAAAAACTTCAATTTCGGGTAGAATTTTTTATCTCAAAGATACAATTTTAAAGTTATTTGTCTCCAGTTTTGATGATATAATACTCAATTTAATATGTTTTTTTTTTAATTTTGAAAGCATTGGAATGATTTCTTTGCAAACTTGCATAATAATAGACTAGCAACTCTTAATCGCCTTTTCACCATTATTATGTTAGAAACACTATTTGCACCAAATCCAGTTTTTATTTAATTTGGACCGAACTTGATTCCTTTTACTGACATTCTCGCATACCAAAACTTGGTTCAAAAATTTTTTTCCATATGTTCAAAGATTTCTGGAAATTATGTTGTAATCAAGCTGATCGCATACTTTTGACCTGCAGTGTACATGCCTTCAAAAGTTTAAATTTTACTTTTACAGCTAAAATTTAAAATTTTTTTTTAAATTTAAGTAGTTTAAAAAAGAAATAACTATAAGAAAAATATCATATTTGAATAAAGATACTACAATATAAAAATTAATTTTTAATATATTAATTTATGTAAATTTTTTGATATTTAATTAAAAAATTTCATGTATTAACGACAATTTTACCTTTTAGTATTTGCAATTTATAACTTTCACTTTCAGTTTAATTTCGATTAAAAAAAGGAATTTTAATACATAAATAATATTTATATTGATGTATTTTTATTATGTGTGAATTATTTTCGTATATTTTTCTTTTCAGTGATAGAATTACATAAAATAGTTTTTTTTCCCCGAAAATTGAAGTAAATTATATTAAATGTTAAATAGTAAAAAGTAAATTTTAATTATGTGATTTATAAATATTAACAATTTTAAATTAATTTATGGTTATTTAAAATGATTTAATTTTATTTTTTTTTATTAAATTAAACAAAGAAAAATACTAATTAAAATGAAGAAATTTTGTTTTTTAAATTTAAATTTTTTAGAGCCATTGACAACTTGGGCCATTTAGTGACAACTAAAGGACATTCGATCTCAGGGCCACTGCATACTAAAAGTAAACGTTTTTTTTAATTTTGGCAAATTACTCTTTTAACGTTGCATGCCTTCTAAAAATTAAGAGCTTATCACTTCTACGAGTAATATTATGTTTTTTTTTTTAAATCACCCTCGTATAGACTTAGAGAAAATTAATAAATATTTAGCAGAAATATTTTACCTGCCTTATTATAGTGTAATATCAAAAATACATTTGTTTAATGAGTTTATTTACTCTTGTGTACAAACTCACCAAATATACATAGTAATTTGTATTGGTTTTGGGGGGAAAGTTACTTAACGACAGTAAAGTTTTTAATTACAATTTCAGTAGTATTTCTATTTCGAAATATTTTCAACATAATGAATAATAAAATGCACATTTTTAACTATCAAATAATAAATAAATGTTCGTTAAATACAGGTAATATTTTTTCAAATTTTTCTTAATCGATTTATGTTTAAGAAACTATTTTGAAGTCTATTCTTTCATTGCGATCAAGTTGTATTTTGTTGAATTTGCTTAAAATATTTTTCCATTTATATAAAATTAAATTGATGGAATTAATTTTTATTTAATGATTATAGGAAAGACTTAATGCATAAGTTATCGCCTTGATATCCTTTTAAGCCTTTTATTAATAAATTTCAATAAGTAATGTCATTGAACCTCACATAAAATATAATATTGATTATATGATATTGAATAATAATTGAGAAGAAAAATTATTTTATTTAAAAAAATTAAAAATAAATTATGGAAATTGACTTAAAGTTGCATTGGAGCCAAGCTAAACCTGCATCGGAAGCTACTATGGCATAGTATCCTATACGCTGTATCGAAGTCTCAGGATTTGAATGTTGTAAAAAAATTTATTGAATATTTTATATTTAAAATTTGAAAGGCTAAATTGATTACTCCCAAATGTTTTGTTAAATATCTTAGAATTTGCTAAATAAGCCAAATATCTTGGCTCCGAAACAATTTAAAATAATCTCAAATCACCGAAATTGAGGAGGTTCGGTGATTTGAGATAATTCATTAGCTGATAGTTTAGCCGTATTTGATTGACCTTAGAATGAAAGGAACGCTGGTGCAAAAGATCGGCATCTAACCAGCGTTTGTGTATATTAAGATCCTAAGTGCTGCATAGAAAATTTGACGCGTTCGAATACAGGCATGTGCAAGGCCGTTTTCGGAACAGAAGGAGATCCAGAAAAGCGATCTCTTGTACAACATGCTGCCAACTGGAATTTCAATAATAAGGGTTGGATTGAACGAAGAAGCAGGAAATTTTCTGCTATTCCATGCTTTCTAAAAAATATTTCTTATTATTATTTACTAATACGAGATGAGGCAGAAAAATAATGCCACTGATTTTGCTGCAACAATTTTTCCTTCATTTTTATACATTAATGTTATCCTCTTTAAAGTAGTTACCTTGGGTAGCAATACTACGGCGAAGACGTGGTTATACTTAAGGTTGCAGTGAAAGAAGGATTCAACTGGAATTGCCTTAACCTCCTCGACTGCACTCCTTTGAATATTATCGATATTAGCGATCTGCTGGTTAAGACTGCTTACCGTAGAAATTGACGGAAGATTGAATGTTTACCTGCTTCATGCATGCGGCACAAAAGACGGTTAAGCATAAGAATAACAAGAAGATGAAGAAGAGAAAATTATGGTGTTGGCACTCCCATCCATTTCTAAAATTGTAAAAATTGATTTTTTACAATTTTAGAAATGGATTTAAATTTGCAACAACGAACTTGTATTAAATTTTGCGTAAAAAACGGATTTAATGGTGCGTTTACCAGTGGCACGAGCGGTTCAAAAGTGGTCGTGAGTCAATCGAAGATTATGGCAGACCATCGACATCGAAAACCGACGAAAACATTGATAAAGTAAAAGAAATGTTGGTCAATAACCGCAAATTAACCATCAGAGAGATAGCAGAGGACTTGAACATTGCTATGGATCCGTTCAAGACATTTTGGTGCCAAAAGACCCCAATGATTTGCGAGGCTGAATCCGATCCCACATTCATCAAAAGGATCATTACTGGAGACGAGACGTGGGTTTATAAGTACGACACGCAATCCATACATCAGGCAAGTGAATGGCGTTCACCAAATGAGCCGAGACCTAAAAAACCACGTCGTTTTTAGTCAAGAAAGAAAGCAATGCTCACGGTTTTCATGAATTACAACGGTGTAGTGCATAATGAATTTTTGCCAGAAAGTCGGACAGTAAACAAAGAGTATTATTTGGGCGTTATAAGACGTTTGCGTGAAGCAATTCACCGAAAGAGACCAGAATTGTGGGCAGAAAACTCGTGGATTTTGCACCATGATAACGCACCGTCGCACAGTGCCATCATTATTCGTAAATGTAATGCAACAAATACCATCCAACAACCACAGAATTCACCTGATTTGGCTCAATGTGACTTCTTTCTGTTCAATCGAGTTAAAAAACCATTACGGGGAACGCGTTTTAACAGCCGAGAGGAAGTAATGGAAAAATCACAGGAAGCACTGATGGACATACCGAAAACCGAATATAAAAAATATTTCGAGGATTGGATCAAGCGCTGGCATAAGTGTGTTCAAGTGGATGGGAATATAGATTTAGATGAATAAACTTGTATTTTTAATTTTCTGAATAAATTCCGGTAACTTTTTCATCAAGGTAGTATAATAGAATTTTTCGTTTATTCTTAAAATATTTTAGATAGCACAATTTTTGCTCTACAAAATTTCAATAATTGCAACAACAGAAAAAAATTAATTATTTTAAATATGAACGCATAAGCATTATTCTTTTTTTTATATTATTGAAATTATCAATTAAGACAAATTTATTTTAATAAAAACCAGAAACATGTGCACATACTCGCGCTTAATTAATGCAAACAGAAAAAATCAAAATTGAATACAATAAATCGCCGCCCCTTGTAAAACCATAAAAATAATTTATTTAATTTTTATACATTTATTATCTGTTTAATTGACAATATTTGTTTATTGTGTTATTTTATGATTTTTGCAAATTTTTTTTTATAGTTTATTATTTAACTATCTGTAATGGTAACTTTTCCGAAAATGCCCTTTTCGAGAAGAATAAATTGGTTTTTGGAAAATAGCATTTCCTAATTCGTCCATTGCTGAACTTTAACAGAAAAACTCTATGCCTTTTTTTTAATTGGGTTCTATTTTTAAAAAATTTAATCATATTCTTTTGTAAACTGCTACTTAATAAAAAATGTTTCTATGAGACTAAATATTAAGTTTATAACAATTTAATACCTACCTGCACTTATGGGCTTCCAATTTAGTTACAATCAGAAATAAGAACATAATAACAGAGTAAGATAAAAAAATAATGAAAAAAATATGTCAAATAAATTACAATAATAGTTGAAGTTTTTTTATCACATTTATTGATATCAGATAATAAAACTTTACTTTTATTATCTGATATCAATAAATGTGATAAAATTTTTGTTACATAATACAATAAAAAATCGGAAAAAAATTTATTCATTATTAGGGAAAACAACAAATATTATTATATATAAATATTTACAATTAAAAGTAGTCCACTAAAAAAAAATTTCAGTCCTCAAAATAGAACTTAAGCTAAGATTACTTAGTGTGGGTAATGCACGATTTTCTCATGCAAATGGTTCATTGTCAAATCATATAAGTCTGCGAACATCTCGCCGGTATATTACACTGATCGTGCGAGTGCGCGATGTTTGCGCGTAGACGAGCAATGTTTGTCGATTTTCTCGTGTGTGGCTCGTAGATATATTACATATATTATAACGTCATTCATGTTGCTCTTTGCGAACTTTTCATTTGCGCGTCGTTTATTTTGGCATGTTTATTCATTCAAATTTATTTTATTTGTGATAAATTTTATTTAATTTAATTATTCTAATATTTATTTTTTCTAATTTATAGATATTTTGATTTATACAAAATGAAGGTTACTAATGAAATTTTTTTAAATGTGACAAAAATGAGTATATACTAAATATTGTTTGCGTTTAAATTTATAAATAAGTTTAATAAAATGACATTGCCAGCAGAACATGAAATATTAATTTTGAAATTAATATCAAATTTAATGTTAAAATAAAATATAAAATGTTTACTAAAATAAATAAACGAATGTGAAAACGTCATTCATAATACAGAGTAAATCAAATAAGAACAACTAGAGAATTCAGTCAATAAAAAATGTACAAATCCTTTAGACGATCAAAAATATATTTCGACATGTTGAAATGCCATATTGTGTGCCTAATTTGTGCGAGCATCGCAGTTATTTATTCTTGTAGATGTTCAATCAAGAGATTATACTATGATTAGACTGATTGTAGAATGTCCGATTTTTGTTTGCGGCGAACAGAATTCGTACGTGATTGCTGTCAGACACGCAAAAAAGGGGGAAAATTACACTGTCAGACGATCAAAAAAGGGGAAATGTAAGCTTTATGCCATATATAAAGGCAAGCATACACTGAGCTGATCTATAATAGTTTTGTATGTTTGATTTCAAAAATATATATGACAAAAGGAATAGTACAACTATGTACCTTGACCATATTAAAAATACAAATAAATACTTCTACATAGCCGTAAAATATCCTTAATATTGTGCCGTTACCTCATATGACCCCTGACTTATATCTGCGGGACCGTGCTAACTATACAACACAAAATACTCCTACATAATAGAGATAAAATAATTATATAATATATTGTAGAAACAGTGACTACATCGGACTTCGCCAGTGGACTCAATCATAATCTACATCTCTAAATAAGCTTAAGAGGGCAACTACAGACCCGCCTATCCGCAGGAAACTTTTCCTCGAACAGTTGGACGAGCTGGAAAAATTACGATGACCGACCTCAACAAAACAACGAGTTGAATGGCAAATAACTTCGTGAGGAGTCTTTCCGTAAAGGGTTGCTCCATACTATGAGGAGCTGTTGGCAATAAAAGCAGCTATTGAAATTGCTATCGGCTTTCCCAATCTACGTAATATCATCATCTTAACTGAAAAAGCAATTTGCGGCCTATTTAATGACGCTGTACTCAGTGATACTCGATATAACCTACTAACAATAGGAGTGTAAAGGGTCGTTGTATGCTGGAGTATATCTCACTGGCCAACTACAAACAGTCCAGTCTACTCAACATACTTGCCGAAATTCTTGGGACCAAAACTGCTCAGATATTCGAACTCTTATACTGTTCTCACCCATAACTTTCTTTTTGGAAACCACACACGTCCTATCTTGGCAATCCTATGAATATCAGTAAGCCCAAAATTTCTTTTCGAGTAGGGTTCCTCTCATTGTAGAGTTCCTAGATACAATAATTCCATTTCAAAGTCCGCTTTTTAATCTGATGATAAGAAAAAAGGACCTTACATAAAACAAACAAATCATATATAAGAAAAAAATAATTTTAACTCTTTTCGTTCTACCTCATTTAGGTTCATCGAAAATGTTGAATACTAAAAATCAAGGAATACCAGAATGGTATGCTGGGAAAAATATTTTCATAACAGGCTCGACTGGTTTTATGGGAAAAGTTCTAGTCGAGAAATTGTTAAGAGATTGTCCCGGCATTAAATCACTCTATTTGCTTTTTCGTGAAAAACGGGGCATAGATCCGTTTCAGAGAAAAGAGGAATTTTTAAATTGCATTGTAAGTAAATCACTTTAAAATTTTTATCTAATCATTTTCGTTAAAAAAAATTTATCTATAATTTTTAAGATTTTTGATCATCTGAAGTCATCAAATCCTCAACAATTGGATAAAATTCATATTATCAAAGGTGATGTTACCAATGAAGATTTGGGTATCGATGAGAAGGATAGAAAAGAATTGATCGATAATATAAATATTGTTTTCCATTGTGCGGCCAATGTAAGATTCGATCAGCCTTTACGTCCCATGATAACTATGAATGTAATGGGTACACTTCGGATGCTGCAACTTGCCGAACAAATCAAAAAATTGGATGTCTTTGTACATGTGTCGACCGCTTATAGCCATTGCAATGAAGATGTTCTTGAGGAGAGATGCTATCCGCCTCCACATGATCCATATGGAATAATTCTTATGGTGAAAACACTGGACGATAATATTCTGAATTCCATCACACCCAGGTAATGACGAATCATCCTCTCTCAAAATTACCGATCACAGAACCTAATCTTTACTTCATCACACAGACTTCTTAACGGATTGCCGAATACTTACGCTTATTCGAAAGCTGTAACAGAAGGAGTAGTATCTGAATTTGGGGCCAAAATACCCATTATTGTATGTCGTCCATCGATTGGTAAGTTAACTTAGCATACGAGGTCTGTTCAAAAGGTATTGCGAATTTTGAATTTCCGTGGGTTACGTATATTCGATTTTTTGTGGCGTTAGGTTGGTATTCATGTCTCTCACTTATGCCGAGAAGTTCGGCCATTTTGAATTTTCAGTTAATTTTTCACAGCTGCTTTGCTTGCACGTGTTTTGGCTCGTCTTCGATTTTTGTCCATTCCAAAAAATGGATCAAAGAATCTGTATCAAATTTTGAACAAGATCACAAAAAATTTAGTTTTGAAGTGCTTCGATGATTGGAAAAAACGTTGGCACAGGTGTATAATATCTGGTAGGGATTACTTTGAAGGGGACAAAATAGTTATTCATGAATTAATAAATAATTTAAAAAAAAAAACACACAAAATTCACGATTTGAACAGACCCGTATTCTAACAAATGTTGATTAAATAAAATTTGTGAGTTAGTATATAAACGAAATTTTTTTTTCAATCCTATTAGTAACTGCTGCAAAAAAGGAACCTTTTCCTGGATGGATAGAAGGTGTTAACGGACCATCAGGCCTAATGGTAGGAGCTGGTAGGGGAATAATCAGAAGTATGCATTGTAATCCGGACTATCCCTCAGATGTAATACCAGTTGACACAGCCATAAACGCAATTATAGCATCTGGTTGGGACAGAAGTCAACGAAAATCCGACACAGCCGAATTTCTTAACGTCGTCCTATCGCATAAGAGCCTACCAACTTGGGGGGAAAGTATTGAAACCGGAAAAAGAATTTTCTATAAGAATCCATTATCCTTTTCACTCTGGTATCCTGATGGATCTATAAAAAGCAATTACTATAAACATTTATTCTGCGTAATATTTTTCCATTACTTGCCAGCATATTTTATTGATTTTTTCCTTTTCATTGCTGGTCAAAAACCATTGTAAGTTAAAAAAAAAAAAGATTATTATTGAAATAATTTATAATAATTTCATTTTTTAATTAATTTCAATAATATAGCCTTGTTCGAGTACAAAACCGTATATCTGGTGGATTAAAGGTCTTACAATATTATACGACTAAAATTTGGATATTCAAAAATGACAAAATGGAAAGTCTACAAATGAAATTGAACCACAACGATCAGGAGACATTTGATTTGAGTGCGGACCAAGTGAATTGGGAAGATTATATTTACAATTATATTGTCGGTATTAGGACATACCTTTTAAAAGAGCCACCAGAAACCCTACCGAAATCTCGCAAACTCCTCAAAAAATTATACATATTGGATCGTTTTGTAACGTTTGCATTCTATACTTTCCTAATCTGGCTACTCTGGGCCTATGCAGAAGTTGTATTCGACGGATGTGGACAATTGTTCGAAAGTACAAAAAAAATCTATTACACACGTACAGTTAGAGAGTTTCGAACATAAGTAATTATATTTAATTGGTTTTATATTAAAATTCAACTGCAATTATCATCTTTTAAACATTTTCTAGTTAAGGTACTCCTCTTGTTTATATTTCTTTTCTTTTTTTACTTTATAAAATTTAAATGTATACATTCGAATGTATAATGCAATCAATCAATATGATTTAACACAATTTATTGATTTTATAATTAATATTCCGATTAAATAATAACGTAAATATTTATACGATACGGAAGGTACAAAAATAAACAAACAAAGGATATATGTACTTACGTGTATAAATAGATTATGGGAAAATTTAAATAAAAAAACTTAATAAAACTTTATTAAACAGATGTAAGTAATATACATAAATAATTATTTGAAAAATAAAACCAAGTTGTTTTCGTTTTATTAACGTCAGATAAAGTAAACTATTTGGTGTAAAGGGAAAGTTTTGTCGTTTTTCTTTTCTAAAGAAAAAACTAAATTTTTTTCACTTTTTATTCAAAAATTAATCCAAAATATAATTTCCTTTATTAGTTACAACTGTCTGCCAGCATTCTGGCAGCTTATCCAACCCCTTCGGAAAGAAGTCCTCGTTTGTGGACGCAAAGTATTCTTCTACTGTCATTTGGACACCCTCATAATTTAAACACGAGGTCTGTTCAAAAAGTATCGCGAATTTTCCGCGGGTTACGTATATTGGATTTTCGATTTTTCGTGGCATTATGTTGGTACTCATGTCTGTCACTTATGCCGACAAGTTCGGCCATTTTAAATGTTCAGTTAATTTTTGACAGCTGCTTTGCTTCCACATGTTTTGACTTGTCTTCGATTTTTGCCCATTCCAAAAAATGGATCAAAGAATCTGTATCAAATTTTGTGTGGAGACCCAAATTTATTCCGAATGTTGACTATGGCATATGGTGAAGCTACCTTGGACCGAAGCAACGTTTATCGGTGGTACAAAATGTATTCACAGGGCGGAGAAGATGTGAACGACAAAAAGCGTACCGGACGCCCGAATAAATAATTTAAAAAAAAAAAAACACAAAATTCGCGATACTTTTTGAACAGACCTCGTATTAATTCCATCAAGAAAGTTTTGCAGCGACCTGAACAGATGATAGTCAGATGGTGCAATATCTGGAGTTTCCCAACCCAACTCTGAAATTTGGCCAACAGAAAGGGTGTAATTCTTCACCATTGTCATGGTGAAGAATTACACCCTTTCTGTTGGCCAAATATGGACGTTTACGTTGAATTTCTTTATTCTCAAAACATCAAGTTACGAACAGTAACGATCAGCAACGATCGTATAATTTTCTTTCAGCAACTCATAGTGGACAATACCCCTCTGATCCCATCAACAACACAACATAACTTTTTTTTTATGCACGCCAGCTTTGGATGTGGTCGGTGGTGTCTCCCCTTTGTAAACATATGCCCTTTTTCTTACCACATGTTTATAAACTATCCATTTTTCATCGCCAGTCAGCAAGCGGTCCAAAAACGGTTTCCTTTTGTGAAGAGCAAGATTTGAAGAACATATTGAAATTCGATCCATTAAATTTTGTTCGCCTAATTCGTGTGGCATCCAAACAGCTCGTATGATCAGGATAAACCAAGCCTTTTTATGTCCTCTAAAGCAGTAGTCTGATGAATTCCAAGCTTGAGGGCCACTTCTATGGAATTTAACATGGGATTTATTCTGATCATACCGCACAAGTTTTCTTTTGCCTCCATCACGTTGTTCCCTTTTTGGAACTCATACAACACACAATATCTTAAGTGCACTTTTTCTTCACATATGTTAACTGTTTTACAAGTTTTAAAAAACTGACAAAAATAAGAAAAAAATGTGTACAAACCATCAATCGTACAGTAATCTAACGGTTTAAATCAATTTCAGTCGAATCAGAATTCTCGCTAAGAATCGACAACGCATACAAGTGCATGTGTTCAAAATCGACAGAACTTTCCCTTACACCCAATAGCTTATCATCTATTTAATAATAATAGTAGAGCATCAAATTTGCTTAAATAATGTGACAAAGTATCTGCTTTATAGAAAATGTTCAGAATTACATATTTTAATAATAATAATAACAGGCACATAGTCTGAAACCACTTATTTAGTGGTAAATAACCCTAACTCAGATAATAGTAATATTGAGGCTTTTAGCGAGCCTCAATACCGTATTGGTTGGTAGCTGAGAGCTGTCGTAGGCAATGGCATTGCAATTGCAGAGTAGATGCTCTCCAAAGTTTCATCGTCTGCGGAGCAGAAACGATAGATTGTTGTCGCAGCTTTGCTCGCAATTGAGCAGACCAGTGAGTAGCCTTAGGTCTAGTTTGTTGATTTTAAGGACCTCTGCGATGAATTTTCTTAGTGATTCATACTCGGAGAATTACCCCAGTGTGAGCTTTTAACCCCACATTTCTAGGACTCTGTAATGGACCCCACGTGACCCTTTTGATAGCCACAGAATGGATCTGGTCCAATTAGCGGAGTATTTGCTTCCCTTTTAGCAAGTTTGTCTGCTAGTATATTACCCTCAATACCGTGAGGATATCTTAGAGATATCTCTTTGTGTCACGTAGCTTCCTTCTGATACCTTCTCTAGCGGAAAGCTCTATTGCATGATTGCATGTATTTCTGTCTGAAAAATGGATGGGCATTTACCAAGCGCCTTAGATCCGACTACATGCACCACAATATCCACATCCACTTTGTAATCGTCCCTCTCCTTTTTTCTTCCCACTCTTTCCAAGTTAACCAATCCATGAGAACTGGTTTAAGTTAGATTTCTTTGGCCTTGTATCCAAGAGATAGTTGGCTACCTGGAACTGTTTTAAGTCCGACACAATCTTAAGATATCCGAACAGATTACCTTTAAAAGTTTTGGAATGTCTGCTTGAGAGCCTTTTTAGTCGCTTTGTTTTTAATATGCAAATGCAAAGGTAGCAGGTCTAAAATGGCTTCAAGAGCTGTCGTGTAATACCCACGCATGGCAGTGTTTGAACTTTACGAAAGGTTGCTTAGGCAGTACGTTGTTCAGCCTTAGTCCAGCAAATAAGAGCCGCGTAGGTCTAACTATTGCCAAATATAATCACTGTATCATTTTTGATTTCAGACCCCAAGTGTGCACAAGGTTTAGGGCTCTCTGCATTCGGCCCAAAATTGTTTCTTCATATTTCGCCCTAATCTGACGCTGCAGATAATTTTATGATTGTCCATCAATGACATGCGACCAAAATAGGGGTGATAGTGGCTTCTTTGTGGACATTACAACATGCTTTAAAATTAAAAATTAACAAAAACAGTATATAAATTTGATATTGTTTTATTTGGTGTGTCTAATTGATTTTTTTGTTGTTGTTTAAATGGGAATAATACATAATCTAATAAAAATTACAATAAAACTTTTTTTAACCACATTCAAAAACATTTTTTTCTTGCAAGTAAAACCTTTTTTTTTAATTTTTTTTTAAAAATTAGATAACGTATGTCAAAAATATTAAATTTATTCCTTCATACCATTTTGGTCTACTTAGATAATAAATAATTAATGATTATGAAATCATTAGTATACAGATACTGATGAGTATGTTTATTACAAAGAAACTGAATCGATTAAAATTAAAATAAAATTAACTCTATTAGTGTTGCCCTCTATGATGGCCATCTGGATTACTTATCAAAGTAGATCCAGATTGATATCGATTGTTATCAGATTGTGTACTATTGGTGTTATCTTCTCCTTCCTGAGAGTTTTCATTTTCCATATTTTTTAGTTGTTGATTCCACATTTCAGCATAGATTCCGTTTGTCTCTAATAAGTTTTGATGACGACCACGCTCAACAATACTGCCCTCTTTTAAAACGATTATTTCATCTGCATGTATAACCGTCGATAAACGATGAGCAATAATAATTGTTGTGCGATTGGCACAAACTCTTGCTAGTGCAGCTTGAATATTGCGTTCTGTTTGTGTATCTAAGGCGCTTGTTGCTTCATCAAGCAATACTATATTAGGAGACTTAAGTATAGTTCTGGCTATAGCGACTCTTTGTTTCTCTCCACCGCTAAGTCGTAGTCCACGCTCACCAACTAATGTGTCATAGCGTTCGGGAAAACTAAGAATTCTATCGTGTATATCAGCACTTCTTGCAGCACTATACACTTCCTCTACAGTTGCTCCTATTCGACCATATTCAATATTATAAAAAATGCTATTATTAAATAGCACTGTATCCTGTGGTACAACACCAATAGCGCTACGAAGCGACGCTTGTTCAACCAATTTTATATTTTTACCATCAATACTAATGGAACCGTTACTAACATCATAGAAACGGAACAAAAGACGAACTATTGTTGTTTTACCAGCACCAGAATGTCCTACTAAGGCAACTGTTTTGCCTGGTTGCACAACAAAACTGACATTTTTCAAAACTAGCCGTTCTGGAGTATATCCAAATGAGACGTTCGAAAATTCTACCATACCACCTGACGATTGAAGTGGTATAGCACCAGGAGCATCGATCACTTCTTCTTCCTCTTTCAACAAATCGAACATATTTTCCATATCAATAAAATTCTTTTGTATAGCCCGATAATAGGTACCAAACCAATTCAACGGCATATACAAATCCATCAGGTACGTGAAAAATAGAACATAGTCTCCAACAGTTAAAACTTTTTCAACGGCTACCATATACACGCAAAGCAATGAACCAGCAAGTAATCCTCCACATAACATAATGTTTTGCGATGTATTTAATATATTCAAAGAAACCAATGAATAAAATTCTTCTTTCTGTTAAAAAAAAGAAAAAAAAAGAAAAGAAAAAACATTTTGTTAGTAATAATTATTAATTGAAATGCTATGAAATTCGATGTAAGTATTAACATAAATACACTATTAATTTTTTGTTAACATATTAACACTTAAGTGCAATTAGTCGATTAAAATTAATTAGTGTATTCATAAAACGTTTAGCAAGTACATTAATTATGACGAGAAAAGTCATCCTCATTGTCTATGCAATAGTAAAGCCTAATTGTATAATGAGAATATTAATTATATCGACTAACAATTTCTCTGTTTTAATTTTAACATTTTCTTTTAGATATAATTATTGGAAGTGAGCTTAAGCAATCGTTAGGGTATTAATTTGATAGTATATAAATGTATATCGCCAGTAAGAATTATAGATTATACCTGATATTTTAGAATTGCTTTTTCATATGCATTGACCTCATATTTTTCGGCACCATAATATTTAACTGTTTCAAAATTCAATAACGAATCAACACTACGAGCCTTCTGTTCATTATCAGCCAAGTTCATTCTTCTTTGGTATTTGGTTCGCCACTCGGTTACCAAAATAGTTGCCACTGTTTTAAGTATAAAAGTTTTTTTTATTTATTATTCATTTTTGCTAAATACGAAAATGTGATAATCGTTTACTAACATATGTATAGAAACATTGTTAAAAATACAATTAATCCAAACCACCAATTAAAGGTAATCACAAAGAATATCACAGCAACAAATATATCAATAATAGTCGGAGTTATTGAGAATAGAATATAGTTGAGCAAATTATTTATAGAATCGGTTCCACGATCCATAATTCGAAGTACTTCGCCAGTTTTCCTTTGTAAATGCCATCGCAAAGAGAGACTGTGCAAGTGTCGGAATAGTTCGATTTCTATTTCCCGCGTTGTATATTGTTGTACACGGATCCACAGGAATGATCGTAAATTATTTAACAGTCCCATTGATCCGGTTCCACCTCCTTGCAAGAAAGATATGAACACATAGAACAATACAAAATCCCATCGGAATTCTAATGGTGTCGTCGATAGACTGTCAACTGAAAAAATTACAAATAATTATGTGTTAAAAAAATATGCAAACATTTTTGGAAGCATTTCAGAATTACCTATTTTCTTGCGGTATATGGGCAGGTACAATTTCGTTATTCGTCCACCAATCAATAATATTATACAAATCATAACTTGAATTTGCAATCGAACATTTTTCTTTGGCCAAATATAAGGAAATAATTTTCGCAGTTTTTGGAACGCATTTTTCATAGCCGATTCATGTACTTCCTTAAAAAGAAATTCAAATGAAATTATGTTAAAAAATAATATAATATTAACTTTTGATTGACCATTATCGTTTTTTAAAAGTTCACAAGAATTTCTCAACTATTTCAGTGAAATTACGAAATTATTTAAAAATTTACAAAACCCAAATTGCAGTAATTTTTTTTTTTAAATTCAATGACAGATTATTTTTATTATATTTTTTTTTTGTATATTATGAATTTTGTCAATATGAAAGTTATTATTTGTACCTCATTATTTAGGAGTATTTCTTCTTGATCGGATGCATTTGTCATAATGCCTGGTGCTTTTAAACCCAGCATAAATATTAAAAGACCGCATACATAACGTAAAATAAAGAATGCCATTTCTATTCGATCTTTATTGCTGGAAATATATCAAAATTAATTTGAAATTGATAAGTTTTGTTTTGGTTTTTTTTTCTACTGTTATATGCGCGATACCTTTTCAAATGGAACCACCAATCTTCTTGTTTCATATTGATAAATGATAGATTTTCGACAATGAATTCCATTGCCCAGAACAGCAATAATACTAAACCGTGCCCCCGAGTAGGTGTTGATGGTAATAAATAGTGTCGTTCCTTTATTAGTAAACATATCGAATATGGATACGAAATAATTGTTATAACCACAGAAACTATCTGAAATAACCAATTTTTTTTTCACAATTATTAGTAATAAAAATTATTTATTAATTTTTGGTGTTTTTCTCTTACCATAAACCCGTAAATTTTCCCATCGTCGTATACACAGGCTTGTAATATAAATCGTACAGCAGCTAAAACAGGTACTAGACATAACAATATCACTTGGAAATTATACAATTTCGATTTGGGTATTTGGTTAACATCCGATATTGATGTTGCATATTTTCGATACATCAGCAACTGTAAAGTACCGAATAGCAGTATAAATCCACCAACAACCGAACTGGATATGGTTTCCATGAAGCAATGCGATATTCCATGATTGATCCAAATTTTCGATAATGTCACATTCGGAGGACAGTACAACATTTTATTGGTTGCTTAAGTCTGCTGAAAATTTTACGTATATAAATTATCAATTAGACAAAATATATTTTTTTCTAAAAATAGGAAAATTTGTTTCCATTTAATACTTTAGTACCTAACGCCATTTACCATTAATGACAGATTTTCATAACATATGGTAGATGGCGTTACGTATCTAAATTATTAACCTGTATTAATAGCTGTATTCCATTGGACCAATTTTGCTACTGACCAGTAGATTCCCAACGGAACACACAATTTACTGACAGCAGTAAAATATAACCTCAAAATAGTCAACAACAATTCTGAGTTTCCTCACACATTAACAATAAAAACTGAGTTTATTCACACATAAAAAATACTGACAAAAATATGACTTTTCAACATAACCAACGAACCCGCTAAGCCATCTATTTTCATTTTGGGAACTAAAATACCCTACCGTAAATTGTATGCGCAACTACTATGGCAATACACTGATTTGTACAGCTAGAACTTCTGCTCAGTAGCAAAATTGGTCCAATGGAATACAGCTAATAGCTGTCATCTATTGGGACAATTTTGCTACTCACAAGTACTTATGAATAGATGCCCAATGGAACGCAGGATTTACTGACAGAAAAGTGGATATACGAGGTCTGTTCAAAATTAAAAAATTTGTTGTGTTTTTTCAAAAATTATTCATTTATTCATGAATATCTATTTTGTCGCCTTCAAAGTAATCCCCACCAGATATTATACACTTGTGCCAAAGTTTTCTCCAATCCTCGAAGCACTTCAAAAAATCATTTTTTGTGATCTTGTTCAGCTCCTCCTTCGATATCGTCTTTATCTCCTCAATCGTAGCGTATCGTCGTCCTTTCATGGGGCTCTTCAGTTTCGGGAAAAAGAAAAAGTCACAGGGGGCCAGATTTGGGGAATACGGTGGCTGCGGCATTATTTGTGTGTTGTTTTTAGCCAAAAATTCGCGCACAAGCAACGACACGGAAGCAGGGCCAATTATTGTTCTTCCACAAAACAGGGTGTTTCTGACGGATTGCTTCGCGCAACTTGCAGGTAATATTCCTTATTGACTGTTCTACCCTATGGCAAGAACTCATGATGCACCACGACCCTGCAATCGAAGAAAACTGTAAGCAAAACCTTCACATTCGACCGAACTTAGCGCGCTTTTTTCGGTCTTGGCTCGTGCGGCAGCCTTCATTGAGATGATTGTGTTTCAGTTTCCACGTCATAACCATAAACCCATAATTCGTCACCAGTTATGACCCTCTGGAGCAAATTTGGGTCGTCGCGGACAGAGTCCAACAGCTCCTTAGCAATGTTAATGCGGTGCTGTTTTTGGTTAAAATTGATCAATTTTGGTACGAATTTCGCGGCGACCCGTCTCACGCCCTAATCATTGGTAAAAATCGAATGGCACGAGCTGACGTGCTCGGGCGTCTGGCACGCTTTCCTTTTCGTCGTTCACATCTTCTCGGCCCTCTGAGAACATTTTGTACCACCGATAAACGTTGCTTCGGTCCAAGGTAGCTTCACCATATGCCACAGTCAACATTGAGAATGCGTCCGCGCAATTAATGTAGTTTGTCATACAAAATTTGATACAGATTCTTTGATCCATTTTTTGGAATGGGTAAAAATCGAAGACGAGCCAAATCACGTGCAAGCAAAGCCGCTGTCAATAATTAACTGAACATTCAAAATGGCCGAACTTTTCGGCATAAGTGAAAGACATAAATACCAACATAACGCCACAAAAAATCGAAAATCGAATATACGTAACCCGCGGAAATTCAAAATTCGCAATACTTTTTGAACAGACCTCGTATGACTCAACATTTACATTTCTAACATTTTACGATCAACTCTACGAATATGATCAATTAGAAATGTAATAAAACTAATCATTTACTATTTAGTTGGAATTAGAATTCTTGCAAAATAGACGTCATAAAACCATTCTGTAATTTCCTAATTTCGATGGTCTTCAAAATGAATGATTCAATCGAATAGTAAAAACCTTAAATTTCATGAAGATTGTGTGTTTATTCTAACATATTTCAAATGAAATTTTCCAATCAGATAACAATAGTAAATATTTCAAAGAGTAACAAATAATATCGGTATTTATTATTTGAAAAAAATTACATTCAATGCTTTGTGTAACGATGTAAGACCTTTAGTAAGAATAAAAAGTGGGTGTATTTTTCATGTAAAATTATATGATTCAATCAGTAAATAAATATTTGCTCAATTTTATGTATGTTTTTTTTTTGTAAATAAATTAAAAAGTAAACAAAATTACAAGTATGTATTTACAAAAGATAAATCCAAAAAAAAACGTGCTTTGTAATTTTACAAATTAAATAAAAAAAAACGTGCTTTGTGATTTTATAGCAGATGAACACCAACTCTCTGTACCATAATTATTACAATTCATTCTTATGAATATTTCCATGGCACCTTTATTGCATAGAGAAAATCTTTTATTTTCCGAACAAAAATTAGTGCCTAATCCACCTTCAGGTTTTTTTAAATAATTAATGACTTTGAAGACTAATTTAGATACCATTCGTTTTTTTAAAAGCATTTTGCTCTAAAAAAATGTCGTTAAATATCAAAATGACTTGGATAATAATAAATGCCAATAAATCAAAAACTTTATATAAAACGCAAATTTTTATTTCTTAATTATTTTTTTAAAAAAACCAACATCCAGTTTATCCTAGTAGTTAATATTATTTTAAGAACTTTTCTTTTACCATAAAAAATATTAAAAAATGAATTAAATAAATTTTAAGATGCTCTAAAATTTTAATAAAGATTAAAAGCCTAAAGCTCATATCATAATTCAAAAAAAATTACTTATGATATGAGCCGTTATTTTTGAAAGTGGTATAAGCCCATTTTATATATATTGGGTTGCTCAGAAAGTAATTTCGTTTTTTCCCAACAGAGGACTTAATTATATTTTTTCACAACCAACTTCACACTTAAGCCGCATAATCCTTAGATTAAAGAAGTACTGGATAGGCCTCTACACAAAAATTCTGTCCAAATTTTGTTGGCAATACATTCATAGAACGCACACACATGCAATACAACAGAAACGGCGTAAATCATTGGGGGCCAATTTAAAAGTTCAGTATGCGATTGAAGCGGTTCGTTTAAAACCATTTTTCATGTGTGATATCATTTACACATACACGTATGCGTAAAGAAGCAGATTTTTTAATATTGCGGGTCTTGTTTGATGGAATTAGTTTTGTAAATATGCAATAAAACACAGTATTCTATTTTTAAATATTTATTTATTTATTATGTATTTTCATTTTATTTATTTCACTGTATATTATTTATTAAAACAGAATTTTTAAAGTGGGGAATAGTATATAAAAATATGAATTGTAAGTTATCTGATTATATGAAAACAATTATGTGTACAAATTTAAATTAATTTCAAAAATGCAAAATGAATTAAATGAGAAAATGTGATATTTTGTTTATGTTGAAATCAAACCACACCGCAACTTATTAAATATAAATTTTAATCTTAAACAAGGATAAGTACCATAGAGAAAAAACCTTAATTATAATATAAATGTGTGTTTATGAATGGAAATGGTAATTTAAATAGGCATTGTGCATTTAAATTAAATTAAAAAATAAAGCATTAATTACATAGAACATTACAATACATGAAGTTCTTGATAATATATAAGTTAATCGTATACAACATTAAAAGAAATGCTTTAAAACAAAAATAGAAAATGAAAAATTTAATGTACTTAAATAATTAATAACTTATATTCTAAAAAAAATGAAAACAATATTATTTAGTAAATGCATTATAATATGGTCTAATAGAGCAATCAAAACAAATTTATTTAAATAATAAGCTTACCGAAGAATAAACTTTATTTATTATAACACAATGAAAACAGCAATGGAAAATAGACAGAAAAATTCGGTCCCTTAAACTTTCTTACACACACTTTATATACACCGGCACTGTACTATTTTATGGTAAACATTGAACTGTCAACATCGGATTCACAAATGACAAAGCCAACCCCATTGTCTTCACTTTCATGGAGAATTAAAGTTTTCAAACTCTCCGAAAGTCTACAAAATTGAGGCGGTTTATATTTGATTGATATTTACGAAATGTATAATAAACCTAAAATAGAATTCCATTTCGTATCAAAAGATTGTACAAAAAATAAAAATGACCTATCGTTGTATTTAAATTGTATTTTTGTTTCCAGCAAGTGAATTAAAATAAATATAAATTATGCTTTTGCAATTAAATAAATTTCCATTACGACACATAGATGGCAGTGGGTGTCATGTCTACATAAAAAATTTTTGACAGTCATATCCCCCTAGTAAATATTTGTACACAAAATTGCGTATACATATACGGTAAGGGCCTATCCAGGTATTCTTTAATCTAAGGCATAATAATATGTATTTTGACAGCTGACATAGCAAGGATTCCTTATGAAAAAATTCGATTGATTCTGCACAGTAGTTTTTGGTTGATACCCTTTTAAATTAGAAAAAGTGAAAAACATCATTTTGGGCATATTTTACTTTTTTACTATAGAAAAGATAAAAATGCAGTTCAAGCAAGAAAAAATTATCCGATGTGTATGGAGAAGATGTGTTAAGTGAGCGTCAATTTCGATCTGACAATTTTGATCTCGAAGATGCACCACGTTCTGGAAGGCCAGTTGAAGCTGATGAAGACACAATAAAGGCATTAATTGATACAAACCGACGAATAACAACTCATGAGATCGCTGAGAGATTAAATTTATCGAATACGATCGTTCATGATCATTTGAAACGGCTAGGTTTTATCTCAAAGCTCGACATATGGGTTCCTCATCTTCTTACGGAAAAAAATGTGCCGTAGCATTGACGTATGTGATTTGCTTCTCAAACGCCAAGAAAATGATCCATTTTTGAAGCATATCATCATTGGGAACGAGAAATGGGTTGTCTACAATAATGTTAAGCGCAAGAGATCCTGGAGTAGAAAAGATGAACTGGCTCAAAGCACTTCGAAATCCAATATTCATCAAAAAAGGTTATGCTATCTGTTTGGTAGGATTTCAAAGGAATCGTTTATTTTGAGCTTCTACCGAGTAACACAACGATCAATTCTGAAGTGTACTGTCATCAGTTGGACAAATTGAATGATTCACTTAAAGAAAAAAAGGCCAGAATTGGTCAATAGGAAAGGTATAGTGTTCCAACAGGATAATACGAAACCACATACAAGTTTGACCACTCGGCAAAAGCTTTTAGAGCTTGGATGGGATATACTGCCACACCCACCATACTCTCCAAACCTAACACCTTCCGATTATCATTTGTTCCGGTCTCTACAAAATTTTTTAAACGGTAAAACGTTTAATTCAAATGAGGAGGTCAAAAAACACTTGGATCAGTTTTTTACCAGCAAAGAACAAAAATTTTATGAGCGTGAATTCATGCTACTGCCAGAAAGATGGACAATATTTAATTGAATAAAATATTAATTTACTATAAGAAAATCGTCTTTAATTTTTATTACAAAAACCAAATTACTTCCTGGACATCCAAATAATATATTGAGATGTTTAAGGATTTGCTTTGGAATCGATTTAAAAATATTGACAAACGTTAATCGATTCGGGTGAGATTTTTAACACTATAAACCTGTTAAATGTTAGTATGCAAAAATAATTCATAAAATTATCAAAGAAAGTAAACGATTTTTTTTAATCTATAAAAAGACTTGTACCATTTTCAATCATAATAAATTCTGCAAAATAAAAACAAAAGCAATTTTAAATTTTTTTTTCTTAGAAGTTGGCTAATTTGAAATGGATTTTTTTATGTTAAAAAATTTTAATTACGAAAAATCTTGTTTATTAATAATTAATTTTAGTTATATTATAAAAGAAAATATAGGGTTTTCCAATAAGATTGATATGATTTCTAAGTAACGTTTCGGCCATTTGTAATACTATATGTCAAAAATCTGTCTTTTTTTTTCATTGTATTCAGTAATGTTTACAATTTCATCATGGAGATATATACGCAAGAACAACGTTTACAAATTATTCAATTTTATTATCAAAATAATCGTTCTCCATTTGCAACTTTTCGTGCGCTTTTGCCATTTTATGGGCGTAATAATCGTCCAACTGTGCTCGCTATTCGTCGAATTGTTAAAAATTTCGAGCGTACATTTTCTTTACATAATGTTCAAGTGCCAATAAGACAAATAACTGCCCGAAGTAATGAAAATATTGCTACCGTTCAGGCAAGTGTTGCTGAAGACCGCAATTTGTCGATTCCAAGACGTTCTCAAGAATTGGGACTGTTTCAAACCACAACCTGGCCGATTTTGAGAAAGGATTTGGGCTTGCATCTGTATAAAATTGTTATCACTCAAGAACTGAAGCCATTGGACCACCGTAAACGTCGTGAATTTTCTGCTTTTGTCTTGGAACAACTTGAAAACGATAACGATTTTTTTTAGAAAATCATCTCCTCCGATGAGGCTTACTTTCATCTGAGTGGTGCGGTAAATAAACAAAACTGTCGATTCTGGTGCGAAGAAAATCCGCAAATTATTCATGAACACCCATTACATTCACCTAAATTGACAGTTTGGTGTGGTTTTTGGCCTGGTGGAATCATCGGTCTGTACTTCTTTCGAAATGAAGCTGGTAACACTGTTACTGTCAATGGAGAGCGGTATAGATCGACGATAACCAACTTTTTATGGCCGAAATTGAAAGAAGTTGATCTTGACAATATCTGGTTCCAACAATACGGGGCTACGTGCCACACAGCACGTGCAACAACCGAATTATTAGAAAAGTTTGAAGATTCGATTATTTCAAGAAATTATGACATTGAATGGCCTCCAAGAAGTTGTGATTTAACACCATTAGACTATTTCTTGTGGGGTTATTTGAAGTCATTGGTCTTTAGCAATAAACCAGACTCTCTTCAAGCTTTAGAAGTCAATATTGAACGTGCTATTCATGACATACGACTTGATTTAGTTTTATTCAGAACTTAATTGTATCGATTGTACTTCATATTAAATAAAAAACACTTGAATTTCCTTAACAATTAGTGTGTTTTTTTTTTAAAGAAATCATATCACTCTTATTCGAAAACCCTATATAAATGAACAAGTGTAACAGGTAAATTACTTCGTAAAAATAACTTTTTTGTTTTAACAAAATAAACTTATGTGTATTTCTCCTTTACACTACTTAGTATAGTGAAGTATTTTCATGGTGAATAGGCGAAGTATGTAAGGTAACTAAACTGATAACATAACTACATTTCTCTAATGTTATAGGTCTTGACATTTTATACAGTGGCGACATAGTAATTTTGCTAAAATACTTAACCCTTCTTTAATTTTTAACTAAAGAAAAATATGGTACTTTAAATGGTACATTTTCTAAAATAGTGGCTTTATAGAAATTGTATGCGGTTCATTCCTTTTAAACCTTATGCAGTATATCCCAGTTTACATGTCAGAATGGATCGTCGGACAACGGAAATCTATCGGCTCACTGTCAACAGAGAGGAAAGAAATGCCACAGTGGCTTTAGAAAGTGCAAGAAATGTTAACAGAGAGGAAAGAAATGCCACAAAAAGATAGAAAGTGCAGAATATAATCGGTGAACAGCTGTCCCAAACACACATCATAACACAAATGATAATTTGTAGGCCGAGTAATAAAGAAGCTAAGGCAGGAAGTAAAAGTGCAGCAGGCAGCCTAAATAAGATAATCGACTTGATGTCAGTCTGGTCCCAATAAAGTAACACCAATGAAAAGTCATATTTGGAAAAAAAAGGATGTGGGTTTTAGTGTGTAAATATACCACATACTGTAGGCATCGGTATCTCTACGGTATCTTTAGATGATTTCTCTCAAACCAGATATAAAAAAAATGAAGATGGATACTCAATTTTCTGGCTTAACTATTGCAAAAACGGCGAGAAATCGTAACGCTTGCATACTTTTGTGTAGATTTTTTATCGATTTGTATACTGACATCTAGTTGTCGTTATAGAAAGTTATTAAATTCCAAAAGCATAATTTATATTCATTTTAATTCATTTATTGGAAACAAAAATACAATTTAAACACAACGTACCAGACAATGTTTATTTTTTGCACAATCTTTTGATATGAAATGGAATTTTATTTTAGGTTTATTATTTATTTTGTAGACTTTCGGCGAGTTTGTAAACACGCCATTCTCCATGAATGGAGAGTGGTAGCATACCGAAATGCTTGTATACTTTTGTTGTTTTTAAAGTTGTTATTTTGGCACTTATCGGAAAGTGCAAGTGAACGTGTGGTTTTTATCTTTTCTAAAGTACTTACGTAAAAGTAAGTATTTATATAAATAGTTATAATATTTAATAGGAAGTTTTGATTTCAGAATATGTAGTGTTTTATAAAGGGTTGCTGGTCATTCAGCGGAATAAGGAAGTCGGGAATTTATTCCTTTCGGTAAGTTGATATCTTCATTTTTTACTAGAGAAATTAACAAAAATTTAATTTTGATATGTTCAAATGGCTTTTTAATGATTTATTATAAGTGATGAAAAAGTGAAAAGTTAGTCATTTAATAAATGTTAACAAATGTGATGTTGACAGTTCAATGTTTATCAGAAAATAGTTCAGTGCCGGTGTACACATACGTAAAGTGTGTGTAAGAAAATTTAAGGGAACGAATTTTTCAGTCGGTTCTCGATTGCTGTTCGAGAATTTAAATAAATAAAGTACAAGTATATTCGGTAGGCTTTTTATTTAAATAAATTTGTTTGCATTTGCGCTTTCGCTTGCTCTATTAGACCATTTTGTAATGCATTTACTAAATAAATAACAATGTTTTCAATTTTTTTAGAATATTAGTTGTTAATTATTTAAGTACATTAAATTTTCCACCTTCTAATTTAGTTTTAAAGCATTTTGCTATAATATTGTATACAATTAACTTCTATATTATTAAGAATTTGATGTAATGTTCTATGTAATCAATGCTTTATTTTTTAATTTAATTTAAATGCACATGCCTATTTAAATTACCATTTCAATTCACGAACACACATCTATATTATAATGAAGCTTTCAATATATACAAATGATTGTTTTAATATTAAAATTTATATTTACTAAGTTGTGGTGTTGTTTTTAATTTCAACATAATATCACATTCTCTCATTTAATTCATTTTACATTTTTCGAATGGATTTTTATTTGTGCACATAATTGTTTTGATATAATTAAATAACTTGCAATTTCTATTTTTATATACTCTTGCACCTTATAATTCTGTTTTAATAAATAATATATAGTGAAATAAATAAAATGAAAATATATGTATAATAAATAAATAAATAGAATACTGTGTTTTATTGCAAATTTCCAAAACTAATTTCACAAACAACAAAAATCCGCAATATTTAAAAAAATCTATTTGTTTACGCATAAATGATATCACATACGAGGTCTGTTAAAAAAGTATCGGGAATTTTGAATTTCCGCGGGTTACGTATATTCAATTTTCGATTTTTTGTGGCGTTATGTTGGTACTCTTGTCTCTCACTTATGCCGACAAGTTCGGCCATTTTGAATGTTCAGTTAATTTTTGACAGCTGCTTTGCCTGCACGTGTTTTGGCTCGTCTTCGATTTTTGCTCAATTTCGACCAAAAACAGCATCGCATTAACAGAGCTGTTGGACTCTGTCCGCGACAACCAAAATTTGCTCCAAAGTGTCATAACTGGTGACGAATCATGGGTTTATGGTTATGACGTAGAAACCAAAGCTCAATCATCTCAATGGAAGCGCCGCACGAGCCAAGACCGAAAAAAGCACCAAGTTCGGTCGATTGAGAAGGTTTTGCTTACAGTTTTTTTCGATTGCAGGGGCGTGGTGCATCATGAGTTCTTGCTACAGGGTAGAACGGTCAATAAGGAATATTACCTGCAAGTTATGCGCAAGTTGCGCGAAGCAATCCACCAGAAACATCCGGATTTGTGGAAGAACAAAAATTGGCGTTTGCCCCCCTGTGACCTTTTCTTGTTTCCGAAACTGTGGAGCCCCATAAAACGACGATGCTACGCTACGATTGAGGAGATAAAGACAACATCGAAGGAGAAGCAAGATCACAAAAAATGATTTTTTGAAGTGCTTCGAGGATTGAAAAAAACCTTGGCGCAAGTGTATAATATCTGGTGGGGATTACTTTGAAGAGGACAAAATAGATATTCATGAATAAATAAATAATTTTTGAAAAAAACACAAAATTCGCGATTCTTTTTGAACAGACCTCGTATACTGAAATTTAAAATTTTTTTTTTACACAAAATTCACGTTCTTACGAATGTATTGCCAACAAAATTTGGACTGAATTTTTGTATAGAAGCCTATTCAGTTCCTCTATCATCTAAGGTTTACATTTTATTGTGTTGTCCGGAAAGTAATTTCGTTGTTTCCCAACAGAGAACTTAATTGTATATTTTCACAACCAACTTCACACTTAAGCCGCATAATCATATTTATTTTGACAGCTGACATAGCAAGGCTTACTTTTGAAAAAATTCGATTGATTCTGCACAGTAGTTTTGGTTGATATTTATTTTCATAAATATGGAAAGTGAAAAACAGCATTTTCGACATATTTTATTATAGAAAAGATAAAAATGCTGTTCAAGCAAGAAAAAAATTATCCGATGTGTATGGAAAAGATGTGTTAAGTGAGCGCCAGTGCCAAAACTGGTTTGCAAAATTTCGATCCGGCAATTTTGAAGCAGACACAATAAAGGCATTAATTGATACAAACCGACGAATAGCAACTCGTGAGATCGCTGAGATAATAAATTTATCGAATACGACCGTTCATGATCATTTGAAACGGCTAGGTTTTATCTCAAAGCTCGACATATGGGGTTCCTCATCTTTTTACAGAAAAAATTTGTGCATTTTCGATATATTTTACAAGAAAAAAATTATCCTATGTGTATGGAGACATAAATAAAAAATTGGGTTGTTCGTAAAGTAATTTCGTAATGAAACGAAATTACTTTCTGGACAACCCAATATTTATGGAAAGATATACGTCTTAACAACACTTGTAAATTATCTAATTTTTTTATCAAAATAATGTTATTTTTTTCCTTCAAAAAAAAAATACAAGAAAATCATCTTCTCAGATGAGGGGCATTTACATATCTTTGGTTCGGTGAATAAACAAAAATTGTCGTTACTAGGCTGAAGCCAATCCACAAATTATTCACGAGGAACCTTTGTAATTACTGGCAACAATGAATGGTAAATTGGAAAATATTGATTTAAAGAATATGTGGTGTCAACAAGACGGCGATAAAAGCCACAAAGCCCATGCCACAATCGTTTTATTGCGGGAAAAGTTTAGCGAGTCGATAATTTTAAAACATGCGTAATGGAAATGTGTAATGGCTATCAAGAACTTGTTTTTATTTTATTTTTTTATTTTTTTTTTTAATTTTAAATGATATCTACAACTACTTATGCTAGTAACAAGCAGATTTTTTACGGGAATATACAAGGACATGAAGACATGTGGAGGAAAACACCCATCGATGTTACCTCAGAACAGGGTAATTTTATTTTATAATTTTAAAGAATCTCTCGGCCATCGCCGTTTTAAACGTCGATGGGTGTATACTGGGAGGGTGGGAGTGAAAAGTTCCCTTCCTAAAGGATTAGGGTGGAAGGATAGGTGCGATTGGAAGTTTTTATATCGGGAGATGCATAGTTCACGAACAAATGGAACATTTAGGTCACGGTGGATAACAGTGTTTCGCACATAAAAGGGGGCATTGACAATTTTACGAAGGATTCGGGATTGTAGGGATTGGATCGGTAGGGAGTTGGAATGCTTAGTCGAACCCCAAAGTTCTAGACCCTATGTCCATATTGGTTTCAGAACCGTATTGTATAGTAATAGTTTACTTGTTGTTGTAAGTTTTGATTTACTGTCTAGGAGACGTAATAATTGTTTTTATCGTCCGTTAAGTTCACGTCTTTTAGTTTTCGTATGAAGGTTCCAGGTTAACTGTTTGTCGAATATAAGTCCAAGGTAACGTACGCTATTTTTTTGTGGAATAATACTGCCGTTTAGGGTTATGTCGGGAATTTGTTCTCGGCAGAGTGTGAAAGTTACATGAGCAGATTTTTGCTCATTTACCTTCACTCTCCACCTTTTGAACCAAGTTTCTAAGGAGTGGATATGGTTCTGCAGGATACTAATGGCTGTGGAAGGATCTTTGTGATGTGTCAGGATGGCTGTATCGTCAGCATATGTTGCGGTTAGGATGTTGTTGTGGCAAGCAATGTCATGGGTATAAATGTTATATAGGATAGGACCTAGGATACTTCCTTGAGGGACACCAGCGGAAATTGGATAAATGTCAGAGTACTCCATACTTTCGGCTACCTGAAAATATCGGTCTGAGAGATAAGATTTAAGGATGTGAAGAACTTGTTATTTATTAAATTTAATATTGAACGCAAAATACGTGAAATAAGGATTGGTTTCTTGCATAAAGTGGTCCAAAATTGGAACCACCAAATTTGGTCGTATATACGGAGCAGTGGCAGCGATTTGAATGATGTTATTTTGAGAATGTAATTGCGACGATTATACTTTCAAGTAAAATTATAAATATTCCGCTGCCATATTTCTTTTTTGTTCTATTTCAAAAAGAACATATCACTCTAATTGAAAACCCCTATCTCACAAAAACTACCATTATCTAATAATTTTTTTTGCAAATTGCAGTTTTAACACTTTTGAAAACAACGGCTCATACAATATAATCAATATAATAATTGAAATGAACCAAAAAGAAATATTTTGTTATCATTATTGAGATAGTAAGATTTTGTGAATGCAAAAATAATTGTTAATCGGTCGTATATTTGGTAGTCAGAGATAATAGAAAACAAAAAAATTCTTTTTACTGATATTTCCCTATCTTCTAATACGACATTCATGACTATAATATCAATAAAACAATCTTCAAAAAAAACCATATCTTATCAAAATACTTACCGGCAGCAATATTTTGTTGTTTAGCATATATTTAATCTACTAAAATTTTTAACATATAAACAAAGATGTTTATAAATACATAAAATACTAAAAATTGTAATCTGTGTTTGAATAAATAATATTTTTATATACGCAAAATATATTTTTTTATATTTAATAAATACACTCCATATAGAAATATCTAATTTAAAAAAATTAATTGCGTACAAAACTCAACTAAAAAATTGTGTATTTTTTTTTAATAAAATAGCCGAAAATATTTGATTAGGATTGGTGCTACTATTAACTACTATTCATGTTCATGATCGATATATACCTTATCAATACATGCCGGTGATCACGTTTACTGATTAGTTGATTAAAATATTTTAAAAAAAAAATAGATTACTTGCAAAATACTATAATACTTTTAATTGTTTTCTTTTTCAATATTTTTAATCACTTTTACATAAATTATATAAAAAAAATTTTTTTGAATAAAAAATGTATTGTAATTATGAGCACTTTAATTCCTAGTTAAAATGTATAATTATTGCTACATTTAAATATTTATTATAATATTATTTATAATTGTTTTAAAATCAATAAATATAAATAATAAATATGTATAAAATTCTATAATTACTTATTGATTTTTAAAGTTTTCTTTTTATAATTGTTCGAATGGTTTAAGTAGAAGAGACTTCAAAAACGAATATCTACTGAATCTTTTTATTTTTGTACAATTTTCAATCAATATTAAATAAGTAAAAAGCTTTAGAGTTCATTTTATAAATTTTTTTAAATAAACACATTTAATTTTTATTGAAAGAAAAACATTTAAAAATTAGTAAATATCGTCTATCACTTGCAGCTTTCACACTTACGGAACCCAAACTCTTCTCTTTACATAAAAATAGAGTGACCATGTACCACCCACCACCACCACCACTTAGATACTCGAATGATAATTATTTGCATCTAACAATTGAGAATTTATCTTCGCACATGACATTTCCAACCAAAAACTATACAAATTAATTTGATAAAAATTCTAAATTTCTCAATATTGTGAAACTAACCGATCGGATAAACAGAATAAGACTATTTGCAAGTCATTCCAAATTATTATGTATTTAACACTGTCTGTCGAAATTATTTAAAATAACTTTTATGGAATTGATATTATTCAATAGATTGCAAGTGAATAAATAGCACTTTACAGTCTCTTATGTAAGTTAATTCCGCACTTTAGATATGTACATATATATAAAATAAGATGCTATTAAATTAATTTCTGTCTAATTTGACAACTATTTCTATCATGACTTACCAAATTTAAAAAAAAACTCCGTACAATGAAAATTAATTACGTATTCAAAACAGCATTGAAAATCTTCCACATTTAAATACTGAACGAGCACTGGTCACATAAAAATTGCTTATTTACAAAACTTTAGGTAAAAAAATATATTGTTTTTGAAATCGATTATTTCTTATCAAAAATACAGATTTCCGGCAATAATAACTCTCAAACATCACCGCCAAATTCGCGATGTCAATTTGTACTGTAACTACACACACAATGATTTATACTGAAGCAAAAATTCACCTCAATTTATACTGAAGCAAAAATTAGCCGCAATTTCACCAATATTCGTACTGCCATATAATATGTGCTATCATATGGTAAATTAACATTGTTGATTGGATGTGAAATGTCAATATGAAGAGAAAAAAAAAGACACTATGCCAAGTTGAATATTGTTGTTAAACAGGTGTAATAAAGACACATAGTTGCGGCTATCGATAATTTATTTGGAAAGAAAGAGATGGAATTCTCAACTTGAATGAATGACTTAATATTTGTGTTCAACAAACTGATTATTTTTTTAAAGAATTTTATATATTTACAAAATTATTTGCAATTTAATTGAATGTCAGTACTGATAAGTTGAATACTATAAACTGATACTATTGTTTTCTTTCATATCCAATTGAAAGAATAGTGTGCAATTATTTTATCGAATTGGATAAAGTGTTTGTCAAATGCGGTAGAACAAGAAATGCTCTAAATTTTCGCCTACGTCATTTACTCTTCTTGGCATATGTTTGCTGTTAGTTTTCCACTCTGTGAACAAAAAATCTTCTAATCATGGAAATGGCAAAATCTCTGTTTAGCTCTAGGGATCACGAGGGCTATGTTGGAAAAGAAGAGCATGCCGTAAGTTTAATTGAATTACTTGTTCAAGTTGCCAGCAAAATAGTAACTTAATAATAATTGCATTTGTTTAGAGGAAACTGGAGACGAATGTTTCCGAAGATGACATTGACTTTCAAGAAATGTCGGATCAATTATCTGCAGTTGATGGTGTCCGACCCTCACCAGGTGGTCCATTTTCTGCATTAACACCGTCCATGTGGCCTCAGGATATATTAATGAAATTGGATCAACCCGAAGCCGATGGAGCTAATGATCAGCCGGATTATCGTTTTGACGAATTCGGTTTTCGCGTCGAAGAAGAGGACGGACCCGAACAGAATTCGAAAAAGTTGTTAGGCATTCCGTTTGTTGAGGATGCTCAGGATCGATTACAATGGATTGCACATTTGGAATTTTCACAAAATAAAGAAGCAAACGAATTGACATGGGAAAATGTCGACGTTGTACTTCCGCGCACTGAAAAACTTAGAAATATGGTTAGAAAAGGCATACCGCATTCGTTACGACCTCAGATGTGGATGCGACTGTCGGGGGCATTACAGAAAAGGTTGAAATCGGAAACTTCCTACCATGATATCGTGAAAGCATCAAGTAATGATGCTCTGATGACGTCCAAACAAATTGAAAAAGACCTAATACGTATTTTACCAACGAACGCATGTTTCAGCAATCCCAACGGCACCGGTATACCAAGACTTCGAAGAATTCTTCGAGGAATCGCATGGCTTTTCCCTGATATAGGCTATTGTCAAGGTACTGGAGTGATAGCTGCTTGTCTTTTGCTGTTTCTTGAAGAGGAGAATGCATTTTGGATGATGGCCACTATTGTTGAAGATTTACTTCCTGCATCATATTATTCCTCCACACTGTTAGGAATCCAGGCCGATCAAAGAGTATTGCAAACACTTATTTCCAATTATCTGTCCGTAGTCGATGATACTTTAAAGAGTCACGATATAGAATTATCGCTAATAACATTGCATTGGTTTCTAACAATTTTTGCAAATGTTGTCCATATGAAAATACTAGTCAGGTTAGCTGTCCCATGTGAATGTTTTTCATAATAACTTGTTTATTTTATTCAACAAAAAAAAACTATTTCAGAATATGGGATTGGTTTTTCTACGATGGGTCCATAGTACTTTTTCAACTTACACTTGGAATGCTGAAAATCAAAGAGCCAGACCTACAGCAACTAGAGAACTCCGCACAAATCTTCAACTCATTGTCCGATATACCGGGTGAAGTAGATGATGTTCAGACTTTATTTGGTATAGCGATGGAAGTAGGGGGTTCCCTAAGCCAAACTGTAATTGACACCCACCGTCGTAGGCATTTAGCGTATCTGATGGCTGATCAAGGAGCTTTGGTCGGCAATCCTGAAGCAGTGCCAAATTTGCCCAAGCAACATTTAGCACGTCGCCAAGTAAAAAAGAATAAGTCCATGTTTCAAATTCTTCTTTTCGGTGGCGACGAGGAAAATGAAGACATCAAAAATAAGAACATTAGACAAACTGAAATTCTTGTCGATCTCAGGGAAGCTATATTAAAATTAGCACGTCATTTTATTACCATCGAACCGAAACTACAGGTAAAAAGTAGATTTTTTTTTCCAATTATATTTTAATATGAAAATATTCTAATTGCAATGAAATAATTCTCCAGGCTCATATAAAAATGGTGGCTGACTACTCTATGGATAGCCATGCAAAAGATCACGAAAACTACATAAACGTTTCAAAAAATCGAAAACGACGAGCAAAGGCACTTCATGATTTCGAAAGACACGACGATGATGAATTAGGATTTCGGAAAAATGATATAATTACAATAATAAGTCAAAAAGACGAGCACTGTTGGGTTGGAGAATTGAATGGTTTACGTGGATGGTTTCCGGCAAAGTTTGTGGAATTACTTGACGAACGGAGTAAACAGTACAGTTCAGCGGGTGATGATGCTATTTCGGAAACTGTAACTGATTTAGTTAGGGGAACACTAGCACCTTCAATAAAACAAGTTTTGGAGCATGGAATGAAAAGACCATCTTTCCTAGGCGGTCCATGTCATCCATGGCTGTTCATAGAAGAAGCGGCTACACGTGAAGTTGAAAAAGACTTCGATTCAGTTTATAGTAGACTAGTCTTATGCAAAACATATCGTCTCGATGAAGATGGAAAGGTGCTAACACCAGAAGAGCTTCTGTACCGATGTGTACAAGCAATTAATCAGAGTCACGATAATGCACATGCCCAAATGGATGTTAAATTACGAAGTCTGGTTTGTCTCGGTCTGAACGAACAGGTACTGCATCTCTGGATGGAAGTACTCTGTTCGTGTATTGAAATTGTACAAAAATGGTATCATTCGTGGAGTTTTATTTATTCACCTGGTTGGGTACAAATCAAATGTGAATTGAGAATTTTATCACAGTTTGCATTCAATTTAAATCCTGACTGGGAATTACCACCAAAACGTGGAATCGACAGTCAACCATTAAAAGATGGTGTCCGAGATATGCTAGTCAAACATCATCTATTCTCATGGGATTTGTAAATTTCACATCGTACTAAATTTTTTCTTTTCTTTTTTGTTAAATTCTAAATTTGTGTTCATATAAATATATATATATATATATATATACTAACCTCTGCAACGTTATAAATAACTAACTGTGTATGCGCGTGTATGTTGTTTATTATTAATCTCTGTATAAATAGTATTGTTTGTTTTGCTTGTTTTTTTTGTTATATTGAAAGTATTCTAATTAATTTCTATATTTAATATTTATATACAATTATATACAATATAAAATATTTATTTATATATTATAAATTTAAATACTATAAAGTACAACTACAAAATAAATGCACTTTTCAACAACAACAAAAAATATACATTCAGTAATATTGCAAACAATTTGTTTTAATTAAATTTTGTATAATGTATAAGATTGGTAAAATTATTACTTAGGATAGGTTTTCTCTTCAAAAATTGAGTTTATTCGATATTGTCAAGTGGAAGATATATGATTTAACTGACGGTCACAGCCTTGTTTCATAGCTTGGATCCTTTGGACCCAACTTTTGATTACACTCTCTTCCTTGAATGTGACCGTATTTCTGCTATATGTCGTCTATTGGCCTTAAGTTCTTTCGCCATGTGGAATGGAGATTAAGCATAAGTTCTTGTGTTATCTGAATCTTATAAGCCAACTTTAAAAAAAAAGAATCTAATAACTTAGTATATTTTATTTCACAAATTGTTTTGATCCGATTTAGGTCAGCTGCCTTTGAAAACGTAATTTGTTTTGCTCGATTGTGTTGTTGTATTTATCCATAAAATAAATGGTTTAATAAATTGGCGCAATAAATGTAAACAATATTTTGATAGTTGGATTAATTGTGCTGCCATAGGAGATTGTTAAATAATTAACTGTCCATAACCTGTTAACTGTTATAATATGACATTTAACAGCAACGAATTTACACACACACGCACAAACAGATGATTTTCTACAATATTTTTTTTTGGAATACCGGCTGTGATATTTTCAACCATAAATGAGAGACAGCATATGTGGAAACAGATATATAGTTATAAAAAATTCAAACGTCACATTTTAATACATTGTTGTCATTAAGGTTACAATTACAATTATAATTGGCGGCGTCTTTTGGTTATTTCACTGTAAACAATTTTGTGTGGGAATGTTAAATGTTTTTTAATCTATAATTTGTACTTTCTTAGTTAAATTTAATGTAGTTGAGTGAAATATTGTATATTACAAACACAAAGTCCCTGCAAACTAATTATTTCACCATATATTTTGAATAGTAAAATATATTCTCTTTAAAAATGTTCTATCACGTAAGTGCATAAAAAAAGTGATTTCGGATAAAATTCTTAATGAAATAATAAAATATATATTTTTGAAGATATCGTTAGAGCATGAAATTTTACTTCATCCGAGATATTTTGGTCCACAACTATTGGAAACAGTTAAACAAAAATTGTATACGGAAGTGGAGGGCACATGCACAGGGAAATATGGTTTTGTTATTGCTGTAACTACCATTGACCATATTGGCTCAGGTATTATCCAACCTGGACAGGGATTTGTAGTATATCCGGTAAAATATAAGGCAATTGTGTTTAGACCCTTTAAGGGAGAAGTTTTAGATGCTGTTGTAAAACAGATCAACAAGGTAAGCAGATAAGAAAAATTAACACAAAATTCTAATAATTGGAGGACCTAATTTCGATGTTGCTTTCTTTCAGGTAGGGATGTTCGCTGAAATCGGGCCGCTGTCGTGTTTTATTTCCCATCATGTAAACAAATAGAAATGAATTACAATTATTACAATTAATTAAATTCATTTGTTTTAGTCAATTCCAGCTGATATGCAGTTTTGTCCTAATGGTAATCCACCATGTTACAAGTCAAAAGACGAAGACGTTGTCATATCCGGTGAGGATAAAATAAGATTGAAAATCGTTGGTACAAGAGTAGATGCAACTGGAATAGTAAGTCAAATTTATCAACAACAAAAAGACATCCCTTAAACTAAGCTCTAATTGTTGAAAATGTTTTTTATTTCAGTTTGCTATCGGTACACTTATGGACGATTATTTAGGATTGGTGTGCGGTTAAAAAAAAATTTCTCGAACATGCTTTTCTATTGTAATTTTGTATATAAAAATATTTTTTGATAAAACTCGAATGATTTTTATTTAACCAAAGTGAATAATGAAAGTTCATATTTTCCATGAAAATGACTTCTCTTTCAATTATCTAAACACCTAAGAAAAAGCTCTCCATTTAGTTTTGTTGTTTACCTACAATATTATGGTTTTCTTGTTTGTCAATTTTCCAAAAGAAGCGTGCACTTATTCCGAATATTGGATATTATATGCCTTTAAAAGAAGTTTGAAGACCAACCTATATAGCAGTTTACCAAGTCTTGTCTATAATTTATCTTTACTAGACATAACTGATGATTTGTGACAGGAAATTATAGAGAAAAATTAAGAAACAAATCGATTACTTTCTTGAACAAAATCGTATAAAATACTGTAAGAAAAATATGAATTGATTAAAAAAAAACTACACAAATTTGGATTTTGCCACAATTTTTAGTAAAAATAAACACTTTTATAAAACACATCAACGTTATTTTAAAATATTTGTTTATTCATTTTCTTGTGAACGTAAGCGACCATTTGGATTTGTTATTCTGATAGATAACTGCTTAGCACGCTCTACGATATCTTTTCGTTTTTTTGATGAGACTGCGTGAGCTATTTCAGCACAGTAAACACGATTTTGCATCATTAAAACTTCCAACTCGCGTACGTTGTGTACGAGGAATTTTTTAAAACCAGTCGGCAGCATATGACGAGTTTTCTTATTTGATCCATAACCAATGTTGGGCATCAAGTATTGTCCCTTGAAGCGGCGACGAACTCTATTATCAATACCTTTTGGCTTCCGCCAGTTTGGCTATTTAAGAAAATATAAAAACAAATTTTATTAATAACTTAATATTACTGTTTATTTTTAAACAAAAAAACTTATCAAAACATACCGCAAGTTTAGCATATCTATCCGACTGGTGGCGAATAAAGCGCTTGGTGCGCTTTTTCACAATTTTCGGTCTGTAAACAGGGCGAATTGTCATTTTCAATGCCTACAAAATAAAAATCAATTTTTCACAATTAATTCACACAAACTCAAATAAATTCTGTCAAAACAATATTCTAACTTGTATTGTGAACAATTTTAAACATTATAATATAATATTTTTGTACAGATGTTAGAAATTTTCAAAGATTTATATTAAACAACTTGCCTTTTGGGACTGGTTAACCAAGAAAGAACTATTTTGAGGAAACAATCCTCGTTGACACTTGGACAGGCATGCCAACCGCTAAAATACACATCCGGCATACAATTTGTTTGTCAATGAAAATAATTTTTTTTTGGCATATTTCCTTAATCATGCATGCTTTTAACGTGTATTTATAATAATTAATAATATGTTGAAAATTTTAGAATATTTCAGATTTTTTATGGATATTTATAAATAAAATTAAAAAATAAATAAATTGAACATACTAAAACGAAAAAGAATATTTTCTTTGCGTTTAAAATTAAATTAAATTGAATGATTTTGAAAAAAATTCTTATTTTTATTCAGAATTTCTTTTATATGCACTTCCTCATTTCTTTACAGTTTAATTGATTGTTTTTTATTTATTTTAAGGAAACAAATTAATTAATTCATTTAAATAAAAAAATCAAGTATGGCCACTGAAGATTTAAAAAAAATATATTGAATTCCCGGAAACAGTTTAAGTTTTTGAATAAAAAGTGAATTTTTAATGTATTAACATTTTTGTAAATGTCAGAATTACTTTAATTAAAGTAATAGAGAAATTTATAATAATTATTGTAAGAAATATTCTGGGTTTTATTTCGATAAACAGATTGTTGTCGGAAAAGATTGAAAACCATTTCTTGAGATAAATAATAAACTCAGCAACGATAGATAAATTAAAGATTTTCATAATTAATAATTTAAAATCCAAACAATTTGTATTGAAATTTTTATAAAATTCTATTTATTTTATTAATATTTTTTTTGCTGTTGTAATTTTAAATTAATTTGTTTAAGAATTATGATTATAATGACAGTGTTACATATAAGAAATATTTTGATTTTTTTTCTTTTTTTTCTATACTTAAAATTTATTAATTGTATTATTTTTTTTTTACAATCTTCACATTTTCAAATTTATTTTTGTTTCATTTTTTTCACTCTACAGTTTTAATACAATATTATTAAGAAAACATTATTTTTTTGTTTGTTTGTTATTTTTTCTTTTTAAATATGAAGATAATTTTCATATTTTTTCTATGATCTCGTAAACAAAATTTAATAACTGTAGCAAAAAAAAAAATTTTTTTTTTAAATTTAATTATGAAATGAATTAATTTTAAATGAAAAAATATAAATAAAATTTTTTTTTATTATTTATAAATATACATAAAATTATATAAAATATGGCATTAAAATTTAATATTTTTATTATTAATATACAAATATTTAGTAAATTGTTTTTACAAAAAAAAACCAAAGAATAAATAAAATGACAAATAAAACACCTAAAAAATTGAATTGATTTATTGGAGATTTTATTTGAGATGGAATAATAATACTGAAAAATCTATTATGAAATTCTTGTAAAAACATAGCATCAGAATTTTTTTTTTAAATAATCATTTAAGATTAGATATTTTTGTCAATTTTCAACAAAAAAAATTCCATAAAATAAATTTTTTTATGAATTTGTGCAATTTTTTGTTTTTGCTTTCTTTTTATTGTGATAATTAGTAGAAAATTTTGCATTTACTCATATGATATTAAAATACCGAAAACTTTGTGAAAAGATGTAAAAAAAAATATATAATTAAATAGAAATAAAAATTCCAATAATAATTTTCATTTAAAGTACAGTGACAAAAATATGTGGTGATGCTTTTGAATTCCAATATGGAGTCCATAAAAGATGTGATTACGTAAAAATTTCTATAAGCGTTACATCGTAAACTGTAATTAAATGACTATTTTATATTATTTCATAAAAATTTTGATTGCATAAAAACAAACACTATTTAAATGACTAAAAAAATTTTTTTACTAATAATAAATTTGTTAAAAATTAATCATAAATAATAAATAGTTGATAAATATAAACATACTAAATTTTGAAGAAATTTTAAAATATTTATGAATTTTTTTTTTTTTTTTAATTAATTTTATATTTATTAATTTTTGTTTCTTCAACTGACTCTTATTCGGACATATTTTAATTGAGTTAATATTACTCGTTTGTTTTTATTTTCATTGTTTTCTTTTTTTTATTCACTTTTATTTTACAAATTATCAAATTTATTTTGAAGGCACTTTTTGCACCTGGTAAATTATTAATTCTAAATATATATATTATTTTTTTCCCTTTTTTTTCGCATTCAATACATTCTATTTGTTTTTATTTATATTTATTTATTTATTTATTTATTTATTATTATAAATAATTTATTATATAAATATAATTTATTTTTAATATTAATTTGTGAAAACCCTAAAGTATATTTTTTTCGTGTATGTATATACACTTTTTCCATATTTAATATACGTAATTTTACTATTTACAATCAATTTCAATAAAGCCATCTAATTAATTAATGATTTCTTTCTTTTTTCTTAATATTATATTTAATTAAAATTCTAAGTAAAAAAAAATTATTATAATTATTATATCGGCAAGCATTTTTTTTCCTTTATACTGATTTGATATTTGTCACATATACCCCAAACATAGATAGATATACAAAAATAAAAAAATACAATTCTAACATTTCATTAATAAAAGCAATGGAGAAATTTTTATATTTGACTTTACACAAAATCAAAATTTTTTTTTTTTTGTAATTAGATTAAATGTGTGATGATTATTTGTTTTATTTTAAAAATAAAATTCTTTTCGAGAAATATGTTATTTCATTGTTTTTTTTTTTTTTCAAATTGTTAGCCTTAAATTGCGACGTGGCAATTTTTTATGTCCTTCATTCAGTACATACTTTTCTATTTTTATTATTATTATAATTTCTATAAATATTACTATTAATATGATTATTTATTATTATTTTTATTATAATGTTTTTCTTCTTCTTTTTTTTGTATAGAAAATAATATCTTAACAAATGATTTATTCGACGGATATAGAAATAATTGATATGGCGATTTAAAATACTTATTAAAATATCAATTTGTAATAATTTATGTTTTCATATAATTTTTTTATATACGATGTTGTTAATTTTTTTTTTTCATTATTTTTATTTTAAAATATTTAAATTTAATTATAAATATATTAATTAAAATTTTTTTAAAAATAAACGTTTGGTTGTTTTTTTGTTGTTGTTGAAATTTTTATATTTGCTTATGCTTACTCACAGAAAAGGAGGGGGGCGGGGGCGGGTGTTATAAGTATTATTTATTTATTTATTTATTATTATTTTTTATTTACTCATAAGAAATGTACATATTACAATAAAATTGACAAAAAACGGAATTAAAAAAAAAATAAAAGAAGATAAAAATGAGACAACAAAGCATTTATAAAATATTCTTATCATTTTATTCGAAATATAAATTATAATTAATTAGAAATTAAACATTCTAATAGCAATGTGGACTAATTAAAATTACAATCAATTAGAATGAAAACTATAAAAGAATTATAACAATTGGTTTATTTTCATATTGTTACTATTATGACAAATAATTATATCAGTAAATCTCATTATTATTAAAATTACTGATTTTGGTTTGATTTAATTTGCAATTAGGAAAAAAAAACAAAGGAAATATCACAAAAGAATTGCGAACTGCTTCAACTTAACTATATTATTATTATAATAATAAATAAAAACTATTAGATTTGTATATGGATGTGTGTATGTGTGTGTGTGTGTATGTATTTTATTTTAATTTTAATTCTTATTTTGATTTTCTCTTTCTCTTTTAAATTATATTATTACCGTTAATTATAATTATAATTATACCTTATTTATTTATTTCTATTATTATTATTAATTATTATTATTATTATTATTATTATTATTCCTATTTATTATTGTTAGTTTACTATTAGTATACATAATTTATAGAAAAAAAAAATCTAATTATTCAATTCTATTTTTTATTTGTTTTATTTTCTATTTTGTTTTCGTCTTATTTTCCCTTTAATTTATTGAAATATTTCCTATTCGTTATATATATATATATATTTGTTTCGTAATTGTTTTAATAACTGTTTTTACTATTATTATAAATTATTATTGCAGGCAGTCCATCATTTTTGTAAAAATTCCATTCATCATATACGAGTATATATATAATGTAATAAAATCAACTTTGAAAAATGAAAATTCGTTCAAAATTCGTTATTCACATTTTAGCTCTTTTACATATAATTGTGATTAAAAATACAAAATAGTTCACAATAGTTTAAAATAAAAATCATTTAATAATGTTTGTTTTTGTGTTGTTGTTGTTGTCGTTTTTTTTTTTTTTGTAGTTTTCTTCTATTCAAATTTAATCGGCTGGTTTAACGACACCCATTACTTTTCCATCGAACAAAGGTAAAATATCAGAATCGTTAACAATCTCTTCTTGAATAACCGGATTGTCGACATCTTCACAATGCGTTCGAAAGAAAAACCTAAAAATTAACCAAAAGAAAATAAACGAAAAATTATTATTATTATTATTTAAAATGATTTGTAAAAATATTATTTACCTGAAATTTCCTTTTTTCGGTAAATAGTCCTTGAATTGTTTAAGTGTTGGCTGCATTCCCGGAATTTTCGTCCGATAAGGAAATTCTTCATCACAGAAGGTGAACACAACGGTGGTTGTTTCTTGCGGTCTTGCAGGAAGTGGTGGAGGTTGCGCCAAACTGCTACTACCACTACTGCTACTGCTGACTGATTGCATCGGCACCGAATGCGGCGGGTGTTGTGAATATCGTCGAGACCGTCGAGTCTCATCTTCCAGTCTTCGTTTCGCCTCCTCCAATTGAAAGGCCGTACTTGATACAGTCCGAGAGCTATATTTTCATCAAAAATAACCATACACAAAAAATGTTCAATTAAAATTTTTCAAAAAATAAACAAAAAAATAAAAATTATTAGTAAAGAATTTCCAAACAAAATTTCCATACAAATTTATTTACAATGAAAAATTATTTTCATCAAAATATTTTTCATTAAAAAGAGTTTTTAGTAATTGTTTTTTTTTTTTTATTTAAAAAACAAGCTTTTTTTTCTTATTAGATTTTAGTAAAAAGGTTTATGAAAAATTTCCACTCATAGTTTTCGTATAAAATTTTTCTATATAAAAATATGGCAAAAAAAAAAATAGTTTTTTTTTTTAAAATAAAATTTGAAAAGTTATTTATTTTTATAAATTTTTAGAAGAATAACCCAGTAAGGATTTACTGACCTGTTATCTTTGTACTTCATAAGAGTATCCGCAGAAAATAAACTAATACCACTATCCGTGTTCATGGAAGGCCATTTATTGATAAGCTTCCGTGATGAGGAACTATGTTCGGGCATTGACTTTGAATGTCTCATGGATTGCCCACCTAATAATTGAAAATAGTTCACAATTTTAGTATCCTTTATTTAGGAAAAATAAAAAAAAGGTCAGTAATAATTGTAATGACAATGATTACCTATACTTATGGCACCATCACTGGCCAATCCAGTTTCATGCCCTGACGTCCGCCGTCGTATTGGCAGTGGCGGACATGGTGACATGGTTCCCGGAGATCTGTGAGGAGTTTGATCTTTCCACACCCTAGACACATGCTGGTCTAGGATATCTTGATCGTTGTCATCATCTAAAGCGAATTTTTCCCTTATCGCATCAGCCAAAGCACGTTCGTTCACTTGTGACGCTGACAAACTAGGCCTGTCCATTAGACCGATCGGTTCATCCTTAGAATTATATAAAAATACCATAATGTGCGTATATTATACTATCCTTGATAAAGAAGATTCAACTTGATTATTGATAAAACAAACACTATCAGAACGGAACACTTATAATAACTAATCAATCTATATACATAATGGGTTATCTATTTTGTGATTCAGAAAGTACAGCCCCGTCATTTTACAGTTGTCAAATATTGTGTCTCTCATTTATGCCGACAAGTTCGGCCATTTGGAATGTTCAGTTAATTTTTGACAGCTGCTTTGCTTGCACGTGTTTTGGCTCGTCTTCGAAAATGGCGTTATGTTGGTACTCATGTCTCTCACTTATTCATGTTCAGTTATTTTTTGACAGCTGCTTTGCTTGCACGTGTTTTGGCTCGTCTTCGAAAAAATCGAAAATCGAATATACGTAACCCGCGGAAATTTAAAATTCCCGATACTTTTTGAACAGACCTCGTATTTTGCATTTGAAATTTACATTTCCATCCATATAAAGTTAAATTAACGCAACAATTGAAGACTTCCGATTATGGAATGCACAAAAGATACGCTGAAGGGATGCTAGAACAACAGGTTTTGGATGTTGATTTTTATAATACAATGGTATTGCTTTAAAAATGAAAAAGAAGAAACTGTTACCGTCATAAAAACTATAAAAAAATGAAATAATAAATAAAAGTGGAGATTTTTATCTGGAATCATATGTGGTTTCAACAAGACGGCATCAGCAACCACACAAAATGATAAATTTGGCGCGTTATTGTACGAAAAACTCCTACACACCAACGAACCTGATGTCTGAACTTCTCTTTACACCAACGGAGTACTTTTACTAACATCAGCGCCATATTACCATACTATTCCTGCAGCGGAAAGTAGAGGAGTTAAACAATGACGTCGATTTGCTTGGTTGCTTGTAGAAAAGTCAAGAAAAAATGACTTTTTGTTTTCAATTTTTAGTATTGCTCGCCATTTTAAAATATTATTATCACTTTCCAGACCATGTCAACAATAACAAACCTTCGTCGAAACGTCAAACAATACCATGAAAACAGATGTGTGTCAGGGGTTAGTATTCTATATGGTATATCTGCGTGCATACAACCCTCAAAATTTCCAGCACATAAAAATCAACATCTGTTATGTAATGGGGGAATTACAGTCCAAAATTAATTTAAAAAAAAACCCTATCAAAAATTACCCCAAACGGGTCGAAACGTGCAAGAAGTGTCATAGCGGTCATCTGAATGTTGTTATCAATATAATGCAATTTAAACTTTATAGCGGCCATTTGATATAAAAACAATATAATGCAATTAAAAATTTCATCAAAATCTGAATTTTAGGCATATTCTACTTAATCTGCCTTTCCAATAACCCTTTTTTATATACCCAATATGTATTCACATACCTCATTTCGTTTTCGTTCGAGTTTTTCGCGAATATCTTGTTCTAATTTGATTTCTTCTAATTTCGGAATTAATAACGCCATCAATTCCTCTTCTTTAAGTGGGCGGTGCTCATTTGAATACATTCGTTGTGTTCGAGGTATAACCTATAAAAAAAAAAAAAAAAACAATCAAAGTTAATTATTGTACGCTCAGATCACGAAAAACAAAAAAACAATTTCCAAAAAAAAAAAAAAAAACTCACTTGAAATGCGTTTGTTTCTTTATTCGTCAGTGCGTTTTGTCTCATCGCTTTACATTCCATAGAACTATGCCTTCGTTGTACGTAAGGTCGGCCATCCCTAATTTATTCATAAAAAATATAAATTTTGTCTTTTGTATAAAAAAAACGAAATATTTTTGTTTTTGTTTTTGTTCTTTTTTTGCTCGATAGTTAAAAATATCTCTCAATTGAGTTATAATATTTTTTAAAAATATGTATGAATGTATTATATGTGTGTAAATGTATATTATGCAAAAAGAAAAAAATAAATAAACAAATTACAAAAATAATATTATAATAGGGATGAAAGAAAATAGAGAATAATAAAAAGAAGAACAATAAATGAGTCAACAAAAAAAAGAGAGCGAAAAATATATGAAAGAGAAGAGAAAATAAAACATATCAAATTACTTACATTGAACAACTCGATACAGATTTTGTATCGGAATCAGTTCGGCCTCCAGAACTATAACTCTGTCGTTCAGAGTCGACACGAGAATTCGGATTGTAGGAGGTTGTTGACGCGTACACATACCCATGGGCTCTACATGCAGGAAGAAATTTTTTTTTGCGGACATTGGATATAGCATGGTTCGGTAGGTTTTAGTGTGGCAACAGGATAGGAGGCATTTTCGCATGCATTATTTCATTTTTGACGCAATCAGATAAGTTTTTTTTTTTTTTAAATTTATGTACGTATTGTAAGAAATAATTCATTTCAATATGCACGTATTGCAAAATTAGCGCACACACAAAAACACGTGATACATAGTGCAAAATGATGAGTTCGCGTTGATTTCATTGGCAGGTGGATATTGTGACAGCAGCACAGGCAGTATTTACGATAATATAGTAGTGTGTGATAGGAACAAAAATATATATTGGAAAAAAAAATTAATTAAACAAATAAATAATTACTTAAATAATAAATTAATATAAATAATTAGAAAAAAAAACAGTAATCACTAATAATAATAATAATAATAACAATAACGATAACAATCATAATAATAATTTTAATAGTAATTTCATATTTGAATAACAATAATAATAATAATATTAATAATAATAATAATTTAAAAAAAAATAGTTGAGTAAAAAAATAAAAACAAATTAAAACTGACGACGGAAAAAAAATATATATTATATAATATAAAAAAAAATTGATACAAGCAAGCTTAAAACAATGATTACCAAATTGTTAAATAATTAATTGTTTGAAATAACTCACCCCGGCGGACGTATTTCCAAGCGTCTCTTTTGTGTAGCTAATAGTAGATCTCGTGTCAGTCTCATTGGCATTTCGGCAGGTGTTTGACTCTCGTTGGCACGCAAACTATCGACATCGCACATTGATAGTTCGGTATCTTCGTGCAAAGTCGGAAGTGTTGAACTGCGCGGTAAGGTGTCTGTCGCACTGCCCGAACCACTGGAACTGGCCGATGCAGAGTGACCATATAGGCCGCCTGCACTGCTGCATGTCCCCACGCCTGATGGACCTGGCCCAACAATTCCCGGAACCGGACCGCCACATCGTTCTTGAGCTGCCGTCATCTGTTGTATGTAACTAATGTAAATTTCCGAGCATAGAAAATTCGGATAAATCTTTTCTCGAATTGTTTTCTCGGCATTTTGTTGCATAGCATCGTATATATTCGGATTAAGAACGATTTCATTTTTAAGACCAGCCTTTATAGTTCGTCGCAGTTCTTCATTTATCGACAGTTGACTCTTGCGTAAAAACCTGTTTATTTTGTAAATTTAACAAAAACAAAATGCAATTAAGCATAAAATAAATACTAAAAAAATTTCCAACTGAAATTAACTAAAATTTCGTAGGGGGCGGGAGGGGGGATAATAGATATTTTTTTAGTGAAGCTACAGGCAGTAGGTGAGCGTCTGTGACATAAGCAGGAAGATCATGTAGGGCAACATACCCACAAAATGGAGATTTTTGTCGGATGATCCCGTATACAGTAGCTGAGATTCTGTGGCATAAGCGCCAAAAATATATGGCAAAACTAGCAATAAAATAGGCTTTTTTGTCGAAGGACACCACAGAACACCATATGCGCAAGATGGCGACAAAATAGACTTTTTTGTGTAGGAAGATCCCCCGTAAAATAGCTGACAATCTGTGGCATAAGCACCAAAATTATACGGGAAAACTAGCAATAAAAAAGGCTTTTTTGTCGAAAGACACCACAGAACACCATATGCGCAAGATGGCGACAAAATAGACTTTTTGTCGGAAGATTCCCCGTAAAATAGCTGACAATCTGTGGCATAAGCACCAACATTTTATGGGAAAACAAGCAATAAAATAGGTTTTTTTGTCGAAAGACCCTACAGAAAACCATGTGCGCAAGATGGCGACAAAATAGAATTTTTTGTCGGAAGATCCCCCATGCAGTAGCTGAAAATATGTGGCATAAACGCCAAAATTATATGGAAAAACACCCCACAAAATTATATGAGAAAAAAGCCTAAAATAGGCTTTTCTGTCGAAAGATCCCACAGAAAACCATATGCGCAAGATGGCGACAAAATAAAATTTGTTGTGTCGGAATACTCCACAGAAAATCATATGCGCAAGATGGCGACAAAATAAAATTTGTTGTGTCGGAATACTCCACAGCAAATCATATGCGCAAGATGGCGACAAAATAGAATTTTTTGTGTAGGAAGACCCCACAGAAAACCATATGTGCAAGATGGCGACAAAATAGAATTTTTTGTCGGAAGATCCTCCGTACAATAGCTGAGAATCTGTGGCATAAGCACCAAAATTATATGGGAAAACAAGTAGTAAAATAGGCTTTTTTGTCGAAAGATCCCGCAGAAAACCATATGCGCAAGATGGCGACAAAGTAGAATTTTTTGTGTCGGAATACTCCACAGATAATAGTTGAGGGTTTGTGGCATCAGTAGGAACATTATAATATGGTCAACATGGCGATAAAATAGACCCTACAGACAGTAGAGTGGGTATAAGTGCCAATACAATATTATGGGCAAACCGGTAGCAAAATAGGATTTATATTTTTGTCGGAAGACCCTACAGACAGTACTTACGGGTCTGTGGGATAAGCAACAATATCATGTTATGGGCTACATGGCGACAAAATAGAATTTTTTGTGTCGAAATACCCCACAGATAGTAGCTGAGAGTTTATAGCATAAACGCTAAGACCATATGAATAACATGGCGATAAAAATGGACTGTTTCCTACGGGTCTGTGGCATAAACACAAGACCATATTATGACCAAAATTTTTGTAATTAATTGCTATCGTTACCTGTATATGGCTCCAATGATCTGTTTCACTTTCTCTGGATCTGTCTGTTGTTTGAGACCCTCGCAGGCGAAATAGAAATTCAAGTGGTCTGCATAGACCCCACCTTCCTGTTCGACATATCTTTTGAAAAGTTCAACGCCATCGCGATCCTCCAGAAGATTTGCCAAAGTTCGAGCCCACTTTAGATAAGAAGGCGGCGAAATTTTAGCACCTTCCGTGAAGCCCTCGGTCATCTACATTTAACGAGCATTAATCCCATTATTTTTTCTTTTTAAGACGTTAGAGAATAAGTTACCTTCTTGGCACGACTTTCTTGTCCTGGAACTGGTGGTCTCGGCCCACTACAATCATTCTCGTCAACGTATTTATGGCTAGGAGTATGGCTCATACCAATTTCAATTATTTGAGATTAGCGTATAGACGGAGTATTCTGGTTTTTATTCAATGATTGGTTTTCCTCCCCAACAATGGAGATGTCAATCGCATAAATATATTTATTTATTTATTTATTTATATAATGGAGTTGTTGTTTGTACAAATATTTATATTACTGGATATATTTTGTATTTTCTGTACTTTTTTTTATATATTAGTTTGCTGGTTTTTTTGTTTGTTTGTTGTTTTTTGTTTTTTTTTCCTCTTTTCAAAATTTCAGAAATACTTTAACAACCGAACATTCAACAACGCAAAGAATTTGTACTTAAAAACAGCAGTCGATAATTAATAATTCGTTAAAAATTTTCATTATAATTTTTTTTTTTTTAAATAATTTTTGTATTGTTTTTTTTCTTTCTTTTTTCTCTTTTAATTATATCGTTTCGAATAGAATAACTAATTTTATTTAAATACAATTACAATATTATCGTAAATACGATGATTAAATATAAATTATTTAAAAATTGAAATAATAGATTTAATTTCTGGAACGGTTTTGCATTAATTATATTCGTTGATTAGCCACCAGAATTGGCATATGTATGTGTGTATTTATATAAGAGACCGTAGAAGAAACAATCAAATTATTTCTTAAAAGGCATCAGACAAGGCCTGAAAATAATGAAGAACACAATCGTTAATATATTTTTATTACAACAATTAATTAGTGATATTAATATAATTTTTTGTTGTTGTTGTTGTTGTAAAAATTTAAGTAAATTAACTCATAGTATTTTTTTTATGAGTTAAAGATATTTTGTCTCAAGAAACGTAGTCATCGAGTGTACATAGCGTGTCCCAAAAATATTTTATATTTAAATCATTCAAAATGCAGCGCCATCTATTGACAATTTGCAACATTAAAAAGATAAATTCATTCTCTTTCAAATGCACCTAAATTACCTATCAAAAATTACCTCAAAAAGATCGAGTTCTACAAAGTCACGTGGCAGCCATTAGAACGCATAATGGCATGATCCGAGCAATCATAGAAATCTGAATTTAAAATGTGTTTAATTTAACTATACTTTCCGAAGAAGAAATTTGAGAATACTTTTTATTATTTAATCGGAAAAGTTAAAAGTAAGTAACTCAATAACCAGTAGTCGCATTAAACAAACGCGCGTTTTAAAAGTGAAACTTAAAACTCTGGTAACGCAAAATTTTATTGAAGTCGGTGTAGTGTATCAAAAGTTAATCAAGATCAAAAAATGGACCAGAAAAAAAAGAAAATTTGCCATATTTTACAATACCATTTCGACAAAAGCAACCGACCACGCATCGCAGGCTTGTGCAATTTTTTTGGTGTTTATGATGAAGTTGCTGTATCAAAAATCAGTTGTCGTTCTAGATGTTTCGATGTCAAAGATGAGTCCCCTTCTGTTCGGCCAATTATAGGAAAGCGTGATGAAATTTTCGAAAAAATTAGCTAAACCGGCATATTAGCAGTCATGACATAGCTTAAGAATTAAACATTTATCAGCAAATCGTTTTAAACCATTTTCAAAAGACTGGATTCAAAAATAATACCTCATGAATTGAGTGCCAAAACCATCTGCGATACGCTACAGAAGCGCAAAGAAATCAATCTGAAAGGAATCATAACTGGCGATGCAAAATGTGTAAAATATGAAAATATCGTTCGAGAAAGACCATGGAAAAAGAGAGATGAACGATCACAAACAATTTCAAAGCCATAATTGACGGTCAATAAATTTATGTTGTGTATATGGTTCAGAACTCTCTTAATGGAACCAAGTTGGCTTTTCAACCAGAAACCACAATAGTTAGTTCTATATTGATGGAATTATGGCTCTGGTCGAAAAATGTCAAAAAATTATTGATAATAAAGGAGAACATTTGGGTTGAACAAATTGATTTTAAAACCCCGATTAAAGCGTCTCTGCTTTACTCAAAAATACCACGAACTTTTTCGAATTACCAAATATTAACTAAAATATTATTTGAACAAATTATTTTACTTGAAAAAAAATATTTTATATTAAAAAAGAACCATTTTAACTTCAATAAAGTGTTAAAATCAAACAATTTACAAAATGATTTGTAAACGTTTTTGATCATCATTTTGAAAAGACTGGATTCAAAAAGAATACCTCACGAATTGAGTGCCAAAACCATCTACGGAAGCGCAATGAAATCGAGCCATTTCTGAAGCGAATCATAACTGGCGATGCAGAATGGGTAAAATACGAAAATATCATTCGAAAAAGACTATGGAAAAAAAGAGATGAACGATCATAAAAAATTTCAAAGCCAGAATTGACAGCCAATGCTGTGTGTATAATCCAGAGAACATTTGGTATGAACAAATTGATTCTACAACCGTGATTTTACTCAAAAATACCACGAACTTTTTCGACTAACCAAATATTACCTAAAATATTATTTGAACAAATTATTTTACTCGAAAAAAATATTTTATATTAAAAAAGAACCATTTTAACTTCAATAAAGGATTAAAATTAAAAAATTAAAAAAATTATTTGTAAACGTTTTTGATTAGATATAAAATTTTTTGTTATCATTATCATCAGTTTATTATTAATGAAAACTTACAATTCATATAATCAAATAATAGTAAATAAAATGTTTTCCATTAAATGGAATAGAATTGAAAACTAAAATAAAAGAGAAAATTAACAAAATAACAATAATAATAATAATAATTATCATTATTATTATTATTATTATGACAACAATAGAATAATAACACAAAAGCCTGGTTTTTTCTGTTGTTGTTGCAAAGGCATCTTGTGAAACTATTATGCCATTACAGTAATTGTATGCAATACTTTTTAGGAATGTTGTACGCTACGCAACAATTACAAGATAACAACTATAGAAGAAATTAAAATTTCAAAAGTGATAGTATATCTGTTTTGTTTTTCTCTTATTTTAATGAACAAATTAAAAAGAAAAAAATGGATGGATTTAAATTTAATAGTTTTGAAATTAGAACTGCAAAGAAGAAAGAAATGAAAAAAAAGAAAGAAAACTCTGGTAAATTACGAATATCCATTATCCTGACTCGCTTTTTGTGTACACAGCCCGACACAACCAATATAACCGAAGCTGTCGTAGCTATAGTCGACAGAGCCTTCCTCCCCTATTTTTAATTTCAACCCAACACAATGGAACGAAGGAATAAGCCGGCAACCAGCCGCCACTACTGCTGCTGCTATCATACGTGCCGTGTAGACAGTACACTCTCCAAAGAACGCACAATACCAGTGTGGTGCACAGATCTATGCACGTAAGTATGTACATACATATATCTACAATATATCAAGAACGTAATGTATTCCCATAAAGCGCACAAAATAATCAAAGCAGCCATTTTGGAGTTGTTTGCGATTGGTCGATGTAATCGACCAATGCTATGCTGTGCTGTCGCGGCCATCGGAGGCATTGAATGAACATCGAAATGAATAGGAAAGAAGCATCTGAGAATAAGTAAGCGCACTTCTTATCGCCCCCTTTTTATTCTTTAACAAAGGAAATCTGATTATTGAGCGAATTTTCTCAATTCAATAAAAGTTGATTTTTCTTGAAAATTTCTTTTTCACAATTTTCCCTATTATATAAATGCAAATAATTATCAACAAAAAAAAAACCCATCAACAAAAATCAATAGATTATTAACGAAGAATTCCAAATGGAACACAAATGGAAAAGATTTATAAATATGTACAATAAATATTATAAATCTATAAATGGAATAATAATATTCAAAAAATTTTATTGCTCAAAAGATCCAAAATGGAAATATCCAATTAAAATTAATTGATAGCAAATCAATTCACAAATGGGAAAAAAGATTCTTCTTCTAAGCTCGTTGTAAGGATAAATGGCAAAATAAAAACTGGATTTCGATGTTGTTTTCAATTTACTCCCACTGATGGTACTCGGAGACTAAAAAAAAAAATGGTTTGAAAAAAGGATAAATTGAAGTGTAATATGGTAGATATATTCAACAAATAGTTTATTTTACTTTTAGTTTAATTAGATTGAATTATAAACAATGAACAGCAGCACTCAAATGCAAATAGTAAGCACAGACGTAAGAAGGAGAGTTTAGCTTGCAGCTTTAACCATATACATCTACCTAACCTGAACAGCTTTAACCGTGTAAACCTTTTTACTAGATTATACTGTCGATTATGCATGTTCTGATTTTCCAGACTCCCAGTGCTCTTTACCGTGCATCCACTTCGTTGACTTTTGTCATTAATCTACTCTCACTTTTATACTCACTATCAACGAGATGAACGTTCAGTTCAGACCTTGTCTCGCTTGCTTTTGGATAAAATTCTGGGTCGTGTTAAATAGACCTATTTGCTGAATGTGGTTTATATAAAACTTTTCAAAAGGATTCTGTTGCCTGCCCCATAAAAAAGTTGCCCAAGTAAAGATTCAATTTAAAGGCTGTCGCAATAGCTATAAAAAGGAGGAGTTGCAATAGCAACAGTGCTCGTACGTTTTTCTTTATGCATTCGATACTAAAGTATATATTGTACTATTTGTAGTTTCACATTAAAACATAAACAATCGAATAATTGCTGGGTTCCACATCTTTAGTGCACCTCTTGCACTTAACAAACAGCAACGGAAACCGTAATATTGATTACTGTTGGTATTGACTTTGAATTGCTTGCTATTCAAGTGTTGTTGTTTCTATTTCAACAATTAATTTTTTGTCGATTATTCCATTTTATATTACTTTAAGCATTTATCATAATAATACCATATATGAAATTTAAAAATATCTTTAAACGTTTCGTTTTGTTTTGTTTTCTTTTTTTTTGCTCAAACATTTTTGCATATCTACTTAAGAGCAGGTGATTTGAAAGTGCTTTTATAATTTGGCTCATTATCTTTACTATTCTCTATTATAAGATAAATTTAAAAGAAGTTTTATTCCTAATTATTTTTATCTTTTTAGATTGTTTAATTCATATAAAATTCGTTTATAAATTTGTTTTTTTTTGTTTAAATATTCAAAAACTTCAAAATGCATAAAGTGACATAAAATTAAAGAACTAAACGGTTATTCAATTTGTGCTTTGGAAAGTATAGTTTCTTCGACAAAATATTATAATATGCTATTTTTACTGCTTGTTTTCTTGCTATATTCGGTACTTGTTCTCAAGCTAGCTGTGGTACTTGATTTGGTAATGATTTTTATGCATGTTGGTTTCAGATGATGCTTTTTTTAAAAGTTAGATTTCTAGCTGGTTTTGATGAACAAATGACACATATGTGCGTTTGTTTACGTACGTACATATAATGTCCACGTGACAAGATATTGTGTTCCCATTGGTCTCTCGTTAAATATAGTAGCAAAAATAGCACGAAAAATAGAAACTTTTCTATTTCTCACATCTAGTAGCTTGAGAAGCAGTAGCGGAGCAAGCAATGACGAAATTTCTAGGACCGACACCAAAACGTAGCAAGGAAAAAAAAAAGCAGGAACAATAGCATTGTGTGAAGCGGACTTTAGACCTTACCATTATGGCATAATGAATATACATATATGGACATTATTCAAAATGACGCCACAAGACTTTTTGTGTGACTAGATTCTTTTTAGGTAATTTTTGCAGACTTTCCCACCTTTCGTGTTCTAATTAGGCCATTACTTATTGGATGTTAATTTTTTAAATATGCTACAAAGTTTGAAGATTGTCTGTGTAAATAAGATCTTTCTCGTAGCCCTACAAGAAAAAGTCCAACGGTGTCAAATCGCATAATTTTGGCGGCCAATTAACTCGAAATTACGCGTCCGGGAAAATCTCCAACTATTATCCATGAATAGCACCGAGAAGCTTTCCATTTTTGGTATTTGTGTTAAGAACAACTCCGTTGGAATGATCGCATATTTAATAATATCAAAAAATGCTGCAAAATATTAAGATATCCTTAAGCGTTGCAAGCAATTTTTCACTTCTTTTGATCTAGCCAATATACGAGTACATATAGTGTATTAGTTCCTACAGTATATACTGTAGGGCATCAGTACACTATATTCAACTTGGCTTAGAATTAATTTGTTTCAGTTTTCTTTGTAATAATATATTGTAAATAGTTTATAATATATAAATTGCCAGAGGAGTTGATGGTCAAGTCCACACAATTAAAACTATTTAAATCTGAGCCTCATTGAATGTAGGCTCAGGTTTGATTACTTTTAAGTGGGTGCACTTGACCTGTTGGGCAGACGCTTCTAAAACGTCATTGCACTTACAAGATGGAATACAAAATCGCCTTGCGGAGTAATCAAACTCACTGGAACACCGCTGTAATGTCTCTTGTCTTTATTTTATCGTATTTTCCATAATATGTGTTCTAGTTTACCCTTAATTGTCTTTTCGGACTTACTGTAAAATATAGAGGATTTTTTTAACCATTCAATCCGAATATGGAATACTCTGCCTCACTTGGTTGTCTCAAATCATCACAATCAACAGCTATTCAAGAGCAAAGTGGGCCGACATCACTCTATTTATCCCTTCTAATACTTTCCGCACGCCAAAACATTATAAGACAATTATTCATAACTCCTTTAGAGCAAGTGATTTATAAAAAAATCATCAAATTCAGACTAAAAAAGTCGATTTCTTCATCATTTTCTAAGAAAAATTGTCCAATGACACCTTCAGATCAAAATGCACACATTTTTGCGAATACAACGGCTTCTCCAGTTACTTGTGGATTTTTAGAGCAAATTGAAAAATTACATCCAAATGGTCGGGTCCTGCAAAATGTCTCTTTCGAGCCAATTTTTTGGATATACCATAATTTTTCAATTTGCCCTGAAAACCCACAAGTAACTGTGGAGAAGCCATTGTATCCGCATGACAAGGTCCAAGCAATATAGTCAGATTTAAAGAAATTTCAATGGCATCTGAATTAAAGCTGTGTTTGACGAAGCACAAATTAGATAACCCTTTACATACATATTATTACTAAAACTTTTTTTTTATAAATAATTAACATTCCAATATAAGCACTACTTGAAAAAATCAAAAAAAAAACAATTTTCTTTTCATACAAAATATTAAAATTCTTAAAAAACGAATAAAGCTTTTTTTATTTTTCTATAAGAAATTTCATAAACATTTTAAATATAAATCAAAAAACACAATACTTAATAATTTATTTCTTCAATCCTAAATTGAATATTGATTTTTATGAAAACATGTTTAAGATTCTATATTATTTTTGATGAAAAAAAAAACATTTTGCTAAATTATTTAAGAAAATTCTTCTTAAATATTCAACTTCAATTAAAGTAAAAATTTAAAATGCAAAAAAAAATACCAGATGTTTGAGATACTTTAAATGATGAGAGTATTTAACGTGATCTACTCAGAACCAATGCGTAAATCTTCCATAGGATTTAGAAGGGAAAAAAAAATTGAACAAAAAATTAAAAAGGATAAAATTTGGCAAAAAAAAGAAGAAAAAAACGTAAAAGAAAAACAAACAAAAACATTCATCATAAAATATGATTACCTTGTCTGGTTTTCTTTGTAATCCGGCAACTCGATATCTCAATTATTACGCTCCTTTTATTCAACACTGTTTACCAATACTACACATAAAGTGAGTAGTTTTTCAAAAAAAAAAAAAAATTCTCTTTACACAAAATCTGCTTATATTTTTTTTTTGTTGGACTATTTGTAGTAGAATATAAATATGAATATGAGTGTACTAACGAATCCGGTTTTTTTCTCTCATCAATTGGATTAAATAAAGTTTCTTTATTTTACTTTCTCCCTTTGCCTTTATTTTTTGTTCACAGTAAAATCTACGGTTGACTAGTCGTAAGTAATATCAACCGTCAGTCGATATAAATTGCGCACGTACACATATGTATGCGTTAATATTGCATAAATAAATTGGAAAAAATAGTGTTCAAGTTCAGTCGGCATGCAAAAAAAAAAAAAAAAATTACAACTGAAAGAGATAAAACTAGCACGCACACTTATAGGCAATAGCGGCTGTTAAAATATGAGCCCATTCAGCAAATTTGCCGTGCATATGCAATAACCGTGTTGCTTCTTCATTCAGGTAAAACGACTAGTAAGTAGACAGCCAGCCAGTAAGCTGTTCGAGTGCTGGCTTCTTGTTTTTCCGTCTGTTCCTCCTTTTCAGAATTGAATTCAATAAAAACTAATTCACCTGTGAGATGTGACAACGATAACGATGACAAAAGTGGTGTTTACCTTTTTTTTTTTTAAAAATAATATAGTTTTGATTTGTGTGTCTTTTTTTAACAAAATTTTTTTTTGTTATCAGAACAAATGAGTGACAAATGAACACGTTGTCAACAAGGGATTTAATATTGTGTTAACCGCACTAAAGTCAAGACTTAAATGATGACACAATGCCATCGACTGTTTGACTCCGGAATTGTATGTCCTTTGTTGAGGGTTGATATCCTTTTTGAATTATTGTTGTTGTTGAGGATATTTTTCGTTTCGAACGTTTTGTCACACAACATCAAAGCGTTTTGGGTGGGATATCTGGTGGCTGTTTCGTTCATATACTCCTTCAAATGAAGAGAGACAGACACTATTGTGCCAGTGGGAAGGGTGTGAACTGCGCATGACCGAATTGGCTAATACCATAAAAAGAGGGAGAACCAAACGCATAGTTATATGCTCGTTCTTAGATACTGACGACTGCCACGCGACGCCATTTTTGTCAACAATTTATTTCCCAACTAAAATTTTGTAATTTTAAAAGGGAAAAATTATGGTTATTCCTTTTTTGTTGTTGTTGTTGTTGATTTTATTATATTATAATTTGAAAATCTTGTTCTTTTTTATATAGATTTCAAAGTGGTATATATGATTAATAGAGAAGTTATGTTATAAAAAAGAAAAGTGTGCTCTTTTCAAAAAGAATAAGAAGAAAAAAAAACACAAAATACTTTGAGTGCGAATTCAGCTTTTATTCTTCCATTCTATTAGATTCAATTAAATTCAGTTAATTAATAATTTTTATATGTGCATCTAAATAATGGAAATAATTTAATACTATTATGTATAATACAGTATTAGTTAATTATTTTCATAATTAGCTTAAGAAATTTTTTATAATTAAATAGTAATTGAATATTTAAAACGATATTTTTCTGAGCTTATGAAATACATACGCATACATACTATAAGAGTTTCCAATTGAATCGATGTTTAAGTAATTTTTAAAGTAGTAATATTATTAGTAATTTTATGAATCAAACTGATTATACATAATACTATTTTTTGTTACTAAATTTTATTTATTTATAAAAAATACAAATATTCAAATACATTTTCTATAATTAATCTTTAATAACAATATGTAAAAACAAGGGCGAAGATCTTTTTGGCTTAATTTTCAGTACGAGGAAGAGGGGGCGTATCGAAATTATTTTTTAGGCACGAACCACTTTTATAGCTTTAAATAAACGGTATTAAACTGTATGTCCTTGATAATTAGTATATGAAATCTTGATGACAATAGACGATTATCCATTTCTTGGTATCCACGAAAAGTGTCTGTCTGATGTGCATTTTGGTCTGAAAATGTCATTAGTTCGTATTTATTTGAAAATGGGAGATAGTTACCCTCAATTCTGAGCACTATGGCCGTATAATAACCTAAACTTTTTTTTGGCCTGAACTTGAAGATTTTGTTTTGGACCATATGTGGTTTCAAGTAGAAGGTAATTAAAGTTACACAACACGGCAAATTTTTGCTATATTGAGCAAAAATATATCAACACGCATAATTTGGAGACTTATTCTTGTCCTAAAATTTCACTAGAATTGAGAGTAGGCTTATTGGGCGATATGAAGAGGATAAATGCATTGGTTTATTGGGCCAGCTTTGGGGAGAGTACGTTCTTTAAAAGATAATGAAGTAAATTTTTGTAATAACCATAATTCTTCTTTTGGCAAGTTATTTTAAAATGTGACCTGTTATTAGGTAATAGTCAAAGGCTTTTTTTGTCAGGAATAAATTTATTAAATTTTTCTATTTCACCAGAAGTAAAATATTTGAGTGGTAAACTCATAATAAATTCATTTTCTAATTTTTTCCCGAGTATTCATTGACTTCTATATCTTAATCGAGCGGAGAGGGTGGTAATGGTTTTAACTAAATTGACAGCGTATAGGTCAGCTATCTATTTGTCGCCGTTAGACCAAATTTCATCCATTTTTCTCGTGAGTGATTGAAATGATTAAAAAATTTTAAATTTCTAATAAAGCGAATAATCCGATAATACAAAATAATAGAAATGAGACAATAATTATTTGGTAAAATAAAATTTGTTTTTAAGAAGAGAATTTTTCTATTGCAAATTAAAAAATTACTTTTCAAATCCGAGGTTTGTTCAAAAAGTATCGCAAATTTTGAATTTCCGTGGGTTACGTATATTTGATTTTCGATGTTTTGTGGCGTTATGTTGGTACTCATGTCTCTAACTTATGCCGACAAGTTCGGCCATTTTGAATGTTCAGTTAATTTTTGACATCTGCTTTGCTTGCACGAGTTTTGGCTAGTCTTCGATTTTTGCCCATTTTCGACCAAAAACAGCATTGCATTAACATTGCTAAGGAGCTGTTGGACTCTGTCAGCGACGACCCAAATTTGCTCATAACTGGTGACTAAACATGGGTTTATGGCTATGGCGTGAAAACCAAAGCTCAATCATCCCAATGGAAGCTGCCGCACGAGCCAAGACCGAAATAAGCTCGCCAAGTTCGGTCGAACGTGAAGGTTTTGCGTACAGTTTTCTTCGATTGCAGGGGCGTGGTGCATCATGAGTTCCTGCCACAGGGTAGAACGGTCAATAAGGAATATTACCTGCAAGTTATGCGCACGTTGCGCGAAGCAATCCGCCAGAAACGCCCGCATTTGTGGAAGAACAAAAATTGGCTTTTGTACTATGATAACGCCCCTGCTCACGCAACTTTTTACCAAAAACAATACACTAATAATGCCGCAACCACCGTATTCCCCAGATCTGGCCCCCTGTGACTTTTTCTTGTTCCCGATACTGAAGAGCCCCATGAAAGGACGACGCTACGCTACGATTGAGGAGATAAAGACGGCATCGAAGGAAGAACTGAACAAGGATTGGAAAAAATGTTTGCACGAGGATTGGAAAAAACGTTGGCACAAGTGTATAATATATGGCGGGGATTACTTTGAAGGGGACAAAATAGATATTCATGTATACGTGTAAATAATGGACTTTGACACAGCAAGTACAAATCCAAAATTCCTAGTAGGACTGATAGGGAACACTGGACGGTCCAGCAGGAATCGTCTGTAGAAATATACACAGATGGGCCAAGGAAGGGGGATATTACAGGAGCAGGGGTCTTCTCCGCAACTTTGAATATAAACATAATTCTACGTCTGCCAGAACAGTGTAGTGGTGCATTTCAAGCAGTAATTCTGGCTATTTGTGATGCATTCAATATTTGGAGTAGATGTCGTAATTTTCACTGATATCCGGGCAGCGATTAAGTCGCTGGAATCACCCATTGCAAGATTGAGGGCTGGGAAGCACTTCCGCAGATCTCTGAACGAGATTACCAATCAGTGCAACGTTTATCTATACTGGGTTACCGGATGTAGTGATTTTCCAGGAAACTGTACAGCAGATTAGTTAGCCAGAAATGGTACCAGACTAGATTCCTCCACTGTTACAGAGGAAGGATATATGCCAATAAAGACGGCTACATCGAGTGTAGCAATTGCATTGTAGCCGAATGTGCCCTTTTTGTGACGACTTACCCGATTAAATGCGCAGAATATCGTCGTTCCGATGTTGGACCCGAGGACGGTTCGAGAAGCTGTCGATGTCCTTATCCCAACAGTACTAAAAAGACTTCGTCTGGTTGAGCGTGAAAAAAAAACGGTAAAAATAATTCATCAGACAAATTATTTCGATCAATCCCCTGCACCACGAAGTAATGCCTAACTGCAGTTCCGTTTGGAACTATAGAAATGTGACCAAGTAAGGTACTTTTAGTATTTTAAAGTCCCACACTTTGTCTTTCGATGATTTCCACCTTACTATAACAAAGAAACAGAAAAAAAAATACGAATCGTTCTAGAGATATGACACGGCTCAAGAGAGGTGGAGGAATCTGCGCTAGATCAGAAGATAACAGAAAGCTTACCGAAGACAGATAGGGCTCATATTAGCGCGCTAGGCGGCTAGCTATCCCCGCAAATGATTTCTGTCGTAGAAATCGTAAGGACGAGGAGGAAGAAGAGACAATTTCGGACCTTTTCTGCTCATGCTCAGCCTTCACATCCCTTAGAAGTAGAATTCTGGGTGACTTTTTCTTCGATGATTTGAGTAATATTGCGTCCATGGATAGATATCACAAAAATCAAATATTTTGCACTCACTTCTAATTGGTTCTCAAGATGACATCAGCTTTGATGGACCTAATTTTAGTCTAAGTGTGTCCAACTGAAACAGCGCACAGACACTCTAACCTAACCTAACCTATTTCCTAATAATCAAATAAAAATTAATCAACATTCAAATTAAAATTTACCTGAGCATATTTATATGAGGATAACAACCATCTGCAATAATAATAAACGTACGAAATCGAGTTTATGAAACGTTCAAATTTGTAAATGGGATAAACGAGACTATGAATATGGGGAATGCTGCTTGAAGTCATATTAGTAATGATGCGATGATACAAACAAAATGGCCGCATTCATTTTTGATGAAACTTACCCTATTTTTTATTCCCTTTTGAAACAATATTGAAATGAGCGCCTCTATAAGGAACCCCTTTAATATATTGGTCACAAAATGATGCTCGTACTCTCATAATACAATACACGAACGTTGCATACATTGCCGTATTTTCTGTTCGTAGAATAAACTAGTCCATACACTCTTCATGGTAATGTGTGTACACATGTATCGTAGGAAGGAAGGAAAGAATCCTGCAAATGGCAGATAATGGCTAAGAAAGCATAGAAAAATGATAAATGAAAAGGAAATAAATAACCGCCTAGCGTATTACATAATAATTTTTGTAATTGTCATTTGCCATAAGAAAACATTCAAGATGCAGTCTAGTGCATTTTGTTCATTTTATCTTTTATCTTTTGTTGTTTTTGTTTTTATTTTATTATTTAGTGTCTTACAATGTGCATTGTCAGAGTTTCTGTTATAATAAAAGGCATCAAATGAATGCAAATACAAAATAGGTATTGTCTTTTCTTTAATACTAAACAACAAACCTATTTGTATCTAAACCACTTATGATTTGGTTTTTTTTTCTCCTTTCGTTAACATCGAATTTAATAAAAATATACAAATTTTTGTACTTATTTCGAAACAATCTAAAAAAAGGAAATATCAAATCAGCTTAATAAATTTTACAACAGATGGCGTTATTTTTTCAAAATTTCTAAAACAATTTCATTTAAATTCACTTTGTTTTTACTAAAAAATCTATTTTTATTGGTAAATTTAATACCTAACACAAAAAATTTGGAAAAAAATATCTTCATTTCGCAACATTCTCTCCCTTTTAGCTTGAAACACTTTTCCCTAGTGATGTTCAATAGCTTCAAAATCCTGTTTAGAGTAAAACCGCCCAGCTTCTCAAAATAGCCATTAACCGTAGACTCCGCATTTTCATTAGAACTTTAACTCATTGACATTTGGGCATCGTTAACGAAAGTGTGTAATGTTATTTAACGTGGCATACCTATCGTTAGACATAATACTACGACCTTAGGGATTGAGATACGCCCAATCAATGCACAAAACAAACCTGTCAAGTAATGGATTTCGCCAGCTTAGCTGACTAGATCCAAGTAGTTGCACACATCTCAATCGATACACTAGCTCGCTAAACCAACGCTTTATCAACCCAGCTCGCTTCAATCCAACGCATTCATCTTTGACTTCATGCATGGAACATTCTCTCAGATTTCCTCTTCTTTCTAATTTCTTCTCTAATCTTCTGAAAATCTATTCCCGCCATAACAAGATGGTCTTAATATTATCTCTGCCATTAACCATCTTTCGTGTTCCATGCATGAAGCAGTCAAACATTCCATCTTCCGGGAATACTCGCGGTAAGCATATAGTAAAACCTTAAATCAAAGAATACCTGGATAGGCCCGTACGTCAGATTTTAGTATATGGATACGCAATTTTCTGTCTGAAATTATTTCAAAAGCGGTAAGAAATCGTACTGCTTGCATACATTTGTGTAGATTTTTTCATGTAGACATAACACCCACTGACATCTAGTGCTCGTAATAGAAATTTTTTTTCAATTCCAAAACCATAATTAATATCAATTTCAACTCACTTATTCCAAAAAAAAATTAATTTTTTTCCCCCAATCTTCAGAGACTTAAATGTTTATTGTATTTAAGGTTTATTATTTATTTTGCAAACATATAAGGACCTCAATTTTGTAGAGTTTCGGAGAGTTTTAAACCACGCCATTTTCCATGAAAGTGGTAGCATAAAGAAATGCTTGCATACTTTTGTTATACTGAATCTTGACATTTAGATTCTTATCGCGAAATAAAAGTTTAAGTGCGGTTTTATAAAATTATAGTTTACGAACAAGTAAATATAAATTAATCCAGTTGCAGACATAGTTTTATTCTTCACAACAGTAAATAAGAAGTTTTTATTTTAGAATACGATTCGTAAAAGGTTATTTTGCAAGTGTGTGCGTTCTTAGGAATGTATTCTCGAAAAAATATGGACAGAATTCTTGTATAGAGGCTTATCCAGTTCTTTTATAATCTAAGGGTGTAACTACCGTGTCCTGCCTCAAACCAGCTTCATCCATCACAGATAGGTCCATTTGCTAACAGTCAGTAACCAGTTATAAGCTATATACTCGTAGTTACCCTAACCGTGTGGCTCGGATTTATTTTATTTGTCATAAATTTTATTTAATTTATTATTTTAATATTTATTATTTTTAATATAAAGCTATTTTGATTTATGCAAAGTGAACGTAAGCTGATGAAAATTTCAAAAAGTCCCAAAAGCTGTAGTGTATAGCAAAAAAATTGTTCACAAATATTGGGTTGGCCGGAAAGTAATTTCGTTGTTTCCCAACAGAGGACTTAATTGCATTTTTTCACAACCAACTTCACACTTAAGCCGCATAATCATATGTATTTTGATAGCTGACATAGCAAGGTTCGCTTGTAAAAAGAATCAAAAATTCGATTGATTCTGCACTGTAGTTTTTCGTTGATACCCTGTTAAATATGGAAAGTGAAAAACAGCATTTTCGGCATATTTTACTTTTTTACTATAGAAAAGATAAAAATGCTGTGCAAGCAAGAAAAAAATTATCCGATGTGTGCCAAAACTGGTTCGCAAAATTTCGATCCGGTAATTTTGATCTCGAAGATGCACCAAGTTCTGGAAGGCCAGTTGAAGCTGATGAAGACACAATAAAGGCATTAATGGATGCAAACCGGTGAATAACAACTCATGCGATCGCTGAGAGATTAAATTTATCGAATACGATCGTTCATGATCATTTGAAATGACTAGGTTTAATCTCAAAAATTTGTGCCATTGCATTAACGTTTGTGATTTGCTTCTCAAACGCCAAGAAAATGATCCATTTTTGAAGCGTTTCATCACTGGGGACAAAAAATGGGTTATCTACAACAATGTTAAGCGCAAAAGGTCCTAGAATAGAAAAGATGAACTGACTCAAAGCACTTTGAAAGCCAATATTCATCAAAAAAAAGGTTATGCTATCTGTTTGGTGGGATTTCAAAGGAATCGTTCATTTTGAGCTTTTACAGAGCAACACAACAATCAATTCTGAAGTATACTGTCATCAGTTGGACGAATTAAATGATTCACTTAAAGAAAAAAGGCCAGAATGGGTCAATATGTGTAGGTAAGGTATAGTGTTCTAACAGGATAATGCGAAACCACATACAAATTTAACCACTCGGGAAAAGCTTTTAGAGCTTGGATGGGATATACTGCCACACCACCATACTCTCCAGACCTAGCACCTTCCAATTATCATTTGTTCCGGTCTGTACAAAATTTTTAAACGGTAAAACGTTTAATTCAAATGAGGAGGTCCAAAATCACTAGGATCAGTTTTTTGCAGCAAAGAACAAAAATTTTAAGAGCTTGGAATCTTGCTACTGCCAGAAAGATGTCAAAGGGTATTGGATCAGACTGGACAATATTTAATTGAATAAAATATTAATTCACTATAAAAAAATCGTCCTTCATTTTTATAAAAGAAACCAAATTACTTCCCGGACAACCCAATACATTGAAAATAAATTCTTTAATGTATAAATTTTTATAAAAGTTTAATAAAGTGACAGTGTCAGTCGAATATGAAATAATTTATGTTGAAATTAATATTGAAATGTTAAAATCAAACGTTTACTAAAATAAATAAACGAGTTTAAATAAACAAAATAAATAAATAAATGTGAAAACGTCATTCATAATACTACAAAGTAAATAAAATAAGAACAGCGGCGACCAACTAGATAATTCACCAATAAAAAATGCACAAACCATTTTCACGATCAAAAAGGATTTACAACATGTTGTGTGTCTCAATTGCAGATGTTCATTTAAGCGATTACACTATGATTAGAGTGATCGTCAAATACACAAACGTTGTTTGGGGCGAACCACCATAATAGCATTCACGCGCAAAGTGAACAGACTGGATTAACGGCGGAAGGTCAAACACTATAAAAACAGTATACTCAACGGCCATTCCAAAATTCTTGCCAACGAAACTTCTCAGAATTCGGATTGGGCATATCGCACTTACTCATGATTTTCTCTTCGGAAACCAACCTCGTCCATTATGCCATTCCTGTGGCGTCAACTCACCATTTCCCATATTTTAAATTAATGTCACTTAATCCAGAATTTCTTTTTATATAGGACTCCTACTATTATGGAACTCCTACCTCCAAAACTCCTTTCCCAATTCCTCTCTTTAATTTACTAAAGGAAACTAATATGCCCTATAATATTTAACAACTTTTGATTGCTCTCTCCAACTAACTATCGACCAGTTTCATTAGGGCAGCTGGTAATGGTAACCCATACGTAAAAATGAAGTCGCACCAAAAGGCATCATGGTCGTGGCGCTACATAATGACCTCTGACTCTTGTCTCAGAGATCTTACAACAAAACAAACAAACAAAATGTGTCCCTGTTAAAAATATATACTATTTTTACAATGTTTTTTTTCTAGATTAAATATGGTCTGTCTATGCCTATAAAATCTCAGATATTTTTGTTTGTTATTAAAGCTAAAAAGAATTGATTGTAATTACAAGTTTATAAAATAATACAAATAAAAAGATTTGGAAATAATATTAAATTTTTAATATTTTAGTGCTGGGTTCAGTTCTTTGAAAAAAACTATAGGATTCTCTATTTTGTAGTTCAAAAAGTAGAGTCCACCCAATTGATAGCTGTTAAACATAAATGCCATCCAAGATGGTATTTGCTTAAAATGAGGTGTGCCACTAAATGACGTGTTGGAATTGTAAAAACTTTCTACTAAATTACCGCATTTCTGCCAAAAATTGGTGTGGTTTTCAGCTATGAGGCTCATTTCCCACTCGGTGGATTCATTGATAAGTAGAATTGCCATATATAGGACTCTTAAAACCTATATATATGACTGTCAACTGTGGATGTTCATCTAAGGCTGCCATTGGCCCGTATTTTTGTCAAAATGTGGAAAAACCCTTAAAATCCATGTGAAGCTGTGAAAAAGCCATTGTATCTGCGAAAAGTGACTGTCAACTGTGGATATTGGTCTAAGTGTCATTAGTCCGTATTTTTTTCAAATTGCAGAAAAATCCTTAAAACCTATGTGAAGGTATGACGAAGCCATTGTATCTGCTAAAAGTGACTGTCAGTTGTGGACTTTGTTTTGAGGGTTTAATTGGCCCGTATTTTTTTTCAAAATTTAGAAAAACCCCTAAAACCCATGTGAAGCTGTGAAGAAGCCATTGTATCTGCGAAAAGTGACTGTCAACTGTGAATTTTGGTCTGAGTGTGTCATTGTCAAAATGTAGAAGGAGAAATCCTTAGATTAAAGAATACCTGGATAGGCCCCTACCGTATATGTATACGCAATTTTGTGTAAGAATTTTTACGTAAGGTAAATGGCTGTGAAAAAATTTTTATGTAGACATGACACCCACTGCCATCTATGTGTCGTAATGGAAATATATTTAATTGCAAAAGCATAATTTATATTTATTTTAATTCACTTATTGGAAACAAAAATACAATCTTTTGATACGAAATGGAATTCTATTTTAGGTTTATTATACATTTCGTAAATATAAATCAAATATAAACCGCCTCAATTTTGTAGACTTTCGGAGAGTTTGAAAACTTTAATTCTCCATGAAAGTGGAGACTTGGGAGTTAGCTTTGTCATTTGTGAATCCGATGTTGACAGTTCAATGTTTACCATAAAATAGTACAGTGCCGGTGTATATAAAGTGTGTGTAAGAAAGTTTAAGGGACCGAATTTTTCTGTCTATTTTCCATTGCTGTTTTCATTGTGTTATAATAATTAAAGTTTATTCTTCGGTAAGCTTATTATTTAAATAAATTTGTTTTGCTTGCTCTATTATACCACATTATAATGCATTTACTAAATAATATTTTTTTTATTTTTTAAAAATATTAGTTATTAAATTTTTAAGTACATTAAATTTTTCATTTTGTAATTTAGTTTTAAAAGATTTTCTTTAATATTGTATACGATTAACATCTTAATGTGCACATAATTGCTTTCATATAATCAAATAACTTACAATTCATATTTTTATATACTATTACCCACTTTAAAAATTCTGTTTTAATAAATAATATACAGTGAAATAAATAAAATGAAAATACATAATAAATAAATAAATATTAAAAAAAAAACTGTGTTTTATTGCATATTTCCAAAACTAATTCCATCAAACAACAAAACATGCAATATTAAAAAATCTGCTTCTTTACGCATAAATGATATCACATATGAAAAATGGTTTTAAACGAACCGCTTCAATCGCATACTGAACTTTTAAATTGGCCCCCAATGATTTACACCGTTTCTGTTGTATTGCATGTGTGTGCGTTCTATGAATGTATTGCCACAAAATTCGGTCAGAATTTTTGTGTGGAGGCCTATCCAGTTCTTCTTTAATCTAAGGAGAAATCGAGCACTAATGTGAATTCTGAGCATGATAACAGACTTTTTTTATACCAAAACTTAAAGATTTCTTTACTGGACCATATGTAATTGCAACATAACAGTGCAAAAAATTTAGCCTTTATTATTTGAAACAAGTTAATTGTGCTCCAAGATCCTAGAATTTGACGCCGTTAGACTTTTTCTTCTAAGATTACGCAAAATATGATTAATGACCATTAAATATCCAACATTCATCAAGTAATGACAGATATACAGGCCGAAATCTGCGAATAATATTTTCAAAAATTACCTCGAGAGGATTGAGTTTTGCTTAAACAATCATATAACGATAATTTGAATGATTTTATACTGAATACATAATGTCAAGGTCTAAGCAATATAACGAAATATAATTTTTATCAAAATTCAAATTTAAAGTGTACTTTATTAAGCTTTACTTTCCGAAAATACAAATTGGATAACACTTTATAATCTACACGACTGTATCAACGTATGGTTGACAATATTGCATTTATTCATAAAGTATATACATAAATATATATTATAATACAATAGTTTAGTAAATTATGCAATATTACATACTTATATTTTGAAATATTATTGAATAAATATTTCTCAAGTTTTTCCATAATATTTACTATTTTATTTATTGTATAAAAGTACAATTTGGTGTGCTACTTACGTACTATTGGTAAACATGTCAAAAAGACGCATTAGAATATCAAATTTTGATATTTTCTGCACGAATAATTTCTTTTGTGAAAATATTTCAATTTACATATTTGGTGTGCAATGAAATGTTGCCACAAAAAGAATATTCTATTGAGTGCAATTGCCAACAATCACTAAAGAATTTGTAAAATGCGTTTGGAATATTGTTATTGGCATTGATTGATATTATTTGGAAGGAAATATGCAATTTCTATGGTAATAAATTTTATTTATTGTGATTTTATTTTCGATTAAATGATTATTATATTGATAAGAAAGACGATAAAAAAGGTGTGAGATTATTTTTGTTGCAACCACGAATACCTTTACATACGAGGTGAGCCATATTAGATGGACTTATTTGATTCTCAATAAAAAACAACACATTTTTTGCTATTCAAGAAAAAAATCGGATAATTCGATTCAAGAAGATTTGTTATGATAACTTTTTAAATATGATATCGCGCAAGTAGTCCCTCATCACATTTCCAAGTGATTCTGCCGATATGGCGGCTATTTCCTGGTGGATGTTGTCCTAAGTTCATCTAGGGTCCTTGGCTTGTTCATGTAAACCTTTACACAATTTTTTTAAATAATGGCTTCCAAAAATCAATTGGAAAGCAGAAGTTTCAAGCTGTATACGATGGAGCGCCATCTTGTTGAAACCAGAAGTTTGTTGTTGAAACCATTTGCACGAATAGTTGGCATACACAAAACGTCTATCATAGCCCAATAACGCTCGTGAGCGACGGTTGTTGTTTGACCATGTTCATCTTCATAAAGGAACGGCCGGATGAGCACAAATACCGCACCACACAGATACAGTAACTTTTTGTTCGCGAAGAGCTACCTTTTTAATAATTTGAGGGTTTTCAGTCCTGTAGGACCGACAATTTTTTTTTTGTTTACGCTTCTTTTTAACGTGAAATCACGTTTTTCTCGACGCACGTTGACTTTACATTATTTAACTTACTTTGAATGTGCAGCTGAAGAATTTCAAAGCGTTCGGATGGCGTGTACTGCTCCATGGCAAACATCTTAGATTAAAGAATACGAGGTTTGTTCAAAAAGTATCGCGAATTTTGAATTTTCGTAGGCTACGTGTATTTGATTGTCTATTTTTTTGTGGCGTTATATTGCTACTCATGTCTTTCACTTATGCCGACAAGTTCGGCCATTTTGAATGTTCAGTTAATTTTTTACAGCTGTTTTGCTTGCACGTGTTTTGGCTCGTCTTCGATTTTTGCCCATTCCAAAAAATGGATGAAAAAATCTGTTTCGAGAATAAGAAAAAGTCACAGGAGGCCAGATCTGGGAAATTATTAGTGTGTTGCTTTTGGCCAAAAATTTGCGCACAAGCAACGATGCGTGAGCAGGAGCGTTATCATGGTGCAAAAACCAATTTTTCTTTTTCCACAAATCCGGGCGTTTCTGGCGGATTGCTTCGCGTAACTTCCGCATAACTTGCCGGTAATATTCCTTATTGACCGTTCTACCCTGTGACAAGAACTCATGATGCACCACGACCCTGCAATCGAAGAAAACTGTACGCAAAACCTTCACATTCGACCGATTTTTACGCGCTTATTTCGGTCTTGGCTCGTGCGGCAGCTTCCATTGGGATGATTGAGCTTTGTTTTTCACGCCATAGCCATAATGATTAGTTACCAGTTATGACCCTCTGGAGCAAATTTGGGTCCTTACCAATGTTAATGCAATGCTGTTTTTAGTCGAAAATGGGCAAAAATCGAAGACTAGTAAAAACTCGTGCAAGCAAAGCAACTCCCAAATATTAACTGAACATTCAAAATGGACGAACTTGTAGGCATACGTGAGAGACATGATTACCAACATAACGCCATAAAAAATCCAAAATCGAATATACGTAACCCGCGGAAATTCAAAATTCGTGATACTTTTTGAACAGACCTCGTACCTGGATAAGCCCGCACGTCAGATTTTCGTACATGTTTACTCAATTTTCTACCTTAATTATTGGAAAAACGGCGAGAAATCGTAACGCTTGCATACTTTTTGAATTGCAAAAACATAATTTATATTTATTTTAATTCACTTATTGGAAACAAAATACAATTTAAACACAACAGGCAATTTTTATTTTTTGTACAATCTTTTGATATGAAATGGAATTGTAGTTTAGGTCTATTATTTGTGAAGCGCCTCAATTTTGTAGACTTTCGGAGAGTTGTAAAACACGCCATTCTCCATTAAAGTGGTAGCATACCGAATTGCTTGCATACTTTTGTTGTTTTTCAAGTTGTTATTTTGGCACTTATCGGAAAGTGCAAGTGAAAGAGTGATTTTTATATTTTTTTAAGTATTTACGAAAATGTATGTATTTATATAAATAGTTATATTGTTGATAACATTTAATAGAAAGTTTTTATATCAGAAAATAAAGTGTTTTATAAAGTGTTGCTGGTAATTCAACGGAATAAGGAAGCCTGAAATTTTTTTCTTTTAGTAAGTTGACATCTTCTATTTTACTACAGAAATTAACAAAAATTTAGTTGATGATGTGTTTAATTGGGTGTTAGTGATTTTGTTTGCCCAAAAAATGGTTAAAAAGTGAAAAGCTCGTTTTTGAATAAATGTAAACAAATGTGATGTTGACAGTTCAATGTTTACCAGAAAATAGTTCAGTGACGGCGTACGTAAAGTGGTGTAAGAAAATTTAAGGAAACGAATTTTTCAGTCTGTTTTTTATTGCGTTAAAATAAATAAAGTATATTCGATAGGCTTATTATTTAAATAAATTTGTTTGCATTTGTGCTTTCGCTTGCTCTAAATAGTAATGTTTTCAATTTTTTTAAATATTAGTTGTTAATTATTTAAGTACATTAAATTTTCCATCTTGTAATTTAGTTTTAAAGCATTTTGCTATAATGTTGTATACAATTAACTTCTATGTTATTAAGAATTTGATGTAATGTTCTATGTAATTAATGCTTTATTTTTTAATTTAATTTAAATGCACAATGCCTATTTCAATTGCCATTTCAATTCACAAACACACATTCATATTATAAAGAAGTTTTCAATATTAACAAATGATTGTTTTAACATTAAAATTTATATTTACTAAGTTGTGATGTGGTTTTAATGTCATTTAATTCATTTTGCATTTTTGGTATGGATTTTTATTGTGTGCACATAATTGCTTTGATATAATCACTCTTCCACTTTATAATTCTGTTTTAATAAATAATATATAGTGAAATAAATGCAAATTTCCAAAACTAATTCTATCAAACAACAAACGCCGCAATATTAAAAAATCTATTTGTTTATGTAAAAATGACATCACATATGAAAATGGTTTTAAACGAACCGCTTCAAACGCATCCTGAAGTTTAAAATTGGCCCCTACTGATTTACGCCGTTTCTGTTATTTTGCATGTGGTTGCGTTCTACGAATGTATTGCCAACAAAATTTGGACAGAATTTTTGTGTAGAGGCCTATCCAATTCTTCTATGATCTAAGATTGGACTGAAATTTTATAAACGTGCTGTATAACAAAACCTGTCAAAATTATAGTGTTGCCTAATGGATGCATCTAATATAGCTCACCTTGTATAGTTGAAAATAAATTTTTTAGCAATTTCTGAATATTATTATTGGTTTTACACTTAGGTCGTGAATGTAACTGGCTTAACATAAGCAAATTATTAATAACAAACAAAATGGTGTGACAGCGAACTTTTTTATGAACTTTTCATATTTTTCTACTTCTTTTATGAACTTTTTTGTATTTTGAAACAATTTTTTTTTTGTAATTCATTTGAAAGAAAATTTTTTTAGTATTTCATTTTCTATAGAGAAAAATACGACGATTTTGTAATTTTTCAAACCGAAGATTTTGTATGGAAAAAAACCTGAAAATTTTGTAATGCCAAAAAGCTCAAACTATTTTCAGCTTTTAACGATTTGTTCTTTTTTTTTATTTTTTATTTTAAATTTTTATAAGATAAATATACATTTTTAAAGTAATACTAAAACTATAATGATACTCATAAGCAACGCAGCAATCGTTGCAGGTAATCGAATCCACCTCGACTTGAAAACCTATTCCCAAGCCATATTAAAAATTAATTAAGTAACTTATTGTGCTATTTTTTTCCAATGACCAATTAGATAATAAAAAAAAAGTATTTTTTTTACAATTTTTTTCAGCTTTTTCAAAAGTTGAAAACAATAAAAATCACGCACATTCAAACTTCGAACTGCATTATCGACAAGAAAACAGAGTTGCTTCGACATCAAACTTGCACACTGCCTTGCCGATACAATTTATAAAAAGCTTTCATAAGCACTTATTGCCTAAAATTTTTAAATATATACAAAATTTTTATAAGAAAAACAATCGAATAACAATAATAAGTATTATTAAAATTAATTAAATTTTTTTTTAAATGAATTTTTAACAAGTAGTCGCATTTTATGGACAAAACATATTTCTTCGTTAACTGTTGTGAGGTTTTCAATATTTTTTGCCATTTGAATTGTTGTTTTCTTCGCTATAAATTAACCCATACCTTGCATTAAATAACAGCGAAAATAGTATTTTTTTTAATAATATTGTTTACTTACATAAGTGCTAGAAAGTATATTTCAATTTCTCTCAAATAAATTATGGCACAAAATATGTAATAATTAAATGAATATATATAATATAACAATTTTTATCAAAAGTAAAAGAGGTTTTTATTGCAAGAATAATATTGTATTATAGTATGCGATGTTTGAAAATATCGTTAAAATATCTTTATTACCAATAATTCAATTCCTTTTATTTATTGATTGCAAATTATTATATAAATTATTTTCACGAAATTATCAATATATATTGAATATTTTTATTTGGTTTTTTTTCCATAAAAAAAACTAAAATTAACTATAATTTCGACAAAACAAAATTTAAAATATTTTTGAAAAATTATAAAATTCCATTTTATTTATTAAAGTGGAAATGAAATAAAATAATTTAACTAAGTTAAACTTATTTTTGATTTTGAAAGTTTTTCATTGATGCAATCAAAAATTTAAATTTTTATTTTTGTTCCAATCAAACAAACAACAAACGTTAGAGCTAAGTTAAAATTAATGGATTATTTTATAATATATTGTTTAATGGTAAAAACAACTGTTAAAAATTCCTTTACATAATTTTTCGATTTATTAATTACTTCCCAAAAATTATTTGGTTAGGGATTTTGTTTTTTTAAATGAAAATATTTCAATACTTACCATAATTTTGAAGAAAAAATTGCCAAAAATCGTTTTTTTTTTAATAAATAATGTTGAACTTTCGTTTATAATAAATTTGTTATTTTTTTCTTTCTTTCTCTAATTTATTAACAGGTTTCATTAAGAATATAACGTAATAAACAATAAACTATTAATTACTTATTTAAATTGATTATAATACGAAGGATTTAAACAAAACAAATAAAATTTTTAACAAGGAAGGTTAAGAAATTTATAAAACAGCTCGTAGAAAACTGTTTTCGTTATTTTATAAAATATTTGCTTTTCTTTACTTTAAACTTTTTTAAAATTTTGATTTGATTTGAAATTAATTTAAGTTTGTTGTCACGATATAGTTTCAATCTCACACGAATTCGCATAATTATTTGTGAGTCTGAAAAAAAAAATATATACAAAAAATTATTAGTACATTTTTAATATAATATAAACCGGTCTGTGTTTAGAAATGAATATTTCGATTCGATTGTATTGTCTATAGTAGAATTGGTAATTTTAATTCCATTCAACATGTTTATCATTGGACTTATTGAGTTTCATTTGAGACGAATTCTCTTAAATAAAAATATACCATTAACTATTAATGGTTGTTATATTATATGAACTTGATGCCATTGCATTCAGTCATGTATAAAATAATATGTCAAAAATGAAATTTCATTGGAATTTTTTAATAATATCTTCGTTTGTACGTAATTTGTAAACAGTTTTTATAATGAATAATAAAATTTTGCAGAAATTAATTATATTACAACCGATATTGTTAAAATTCTCAATAAATAAACATGTTTACGTTCGCGTATAAATTTTGACAGCCAACTCCCTGTCATAGACTATACAACATTCATTTGAGTACACACAGTATTTATAATGGGGATTAAAAGAAATTGGCAAAAGTATCATCATCACCTTTGAATTGTTATCGTGAACATTTTGCTCCACAGCTCGATACAATTTTCTATTAACACTAAATTGATTTAACTTTTTCAACAGGACGGCTACAAACGGATTCCGCATTTCGTCTCCCAATCCAATTCACTTCAAGCATAAACTTAAAATTACTTGATTTTTTGATTTTATGAACGGCACCATTGTACAAAATTAAATAAATAATTAACAACTAAATAGGCGAAGCTGTTTCGCAGCTAATCAAACATTTTTTTACATTTTAAGCGACTTGCATATACAGTTAAAATAACAACTCTCAGTCGAAAATATATATTCACAAAGCCTAAACGCGACACCAAAAAAATACCATTTAGGTTATGGTTTTGATTTTATTCGACTAACTAACCTGAAGTTAGCTAAAAGTATATCATTGACAAAAGAGAATTTTTTGTTTTTTGGTGTTGCACGATTTGATTAAATTGTATGTCATCTTTTATTAAAAGTGTTGTAAATTTGAAATTTATATATTCAATTAGTTTTTCCATAAATATAATTTTGAAGTTTTCCATCGAATTAACAATTGAAATTAATTGCAAAGAATCAATCAACAAAATGATTTGTACCAGTATATAGAAGATTATTTTGTATCAGTTATAAATCAAGTGTATTGTGAAAAATTTATTAATTTTAAAATTGTATATATAATACAGGAATAAATAGTTGACACTTTTATGAATAAATATTGCTTAATACACTTTATATCTTACTTATGTAAGAAATTATTATTTTTTTCTTTGGATAGTCGCATTATAGTCGAAACTAAAACTCATTTTCAATGTATCTATAAATAAGGTACAGAGAATCAAACCCAGCGTCAACTGGTTTAAATGTTCGGCAATTTGTCTTTGGCGTTCGCTTTTATGGAGTCCAATCAATGAAGTCACAACCAAAAGAATTCCAGTCAGCACCTAGAGAAGGGTAATAATAATAATAATATACATACATGTTTTATTCGAAACAAAAAAAAAAAAATCTCATCAATATTAGTTCATTTTTAAAAATAAATAATTATATTTCTAAATAAAAAAAAATAATTCAATCATATAAACATTTTTTTGTTTTTTTTACAAATTTCTTTCATATTCAAAATTATTTATAAAAACAAATTTTACAAAGATTTATAATCACACAATTTTTTTTAATAATTAATTAATTTTATTATAATATATTTTATATATTTTTGAAACCGTAGTTTTTTTTTGCTTTTCTTTTCTGTTGTTGTTTTCTTATATTTATTTTATTGGTAAATGGTTTTTTTTTTAAACGAACACATATGGACGGATTTTGTTTATTTTTATGCTTGTACTAATTTGTTCAAAACGTGTTTTCTATATTCAAAATATTTTAATAATATTTCCATTCTATTAAATAACTGATTTTGAAAAAAAAAACAAAAATGTTCTATTACTTACAAAATTAAATTGATAAATTTATATGCAATTATTGCATTTTTATAATCTAAATAGTTGTAATTTAATTAAATGAATTTTTTTTTTATTTGTAATCAGTACATTTATCTTTTAAATATGATAAATTATTTCTTTTTTTTTTTTGCTTTTATGTATTTGTTTTATCAATCTATAGTTAGTATTTTCTTATAAATGGAAAAAAAAATCATGTAACTGAAATTGTTCTAAATTTGTTTTTTTTTTTTTAATTTCAATTTAATTGCAATTTTTTTTAAATAAAAAAATGTTCATAGCTGCCATGATTTTTTTTTAGTTACAATAAATAGTATTGCACTTTTATATAGTAAAAATTAGAAATATTTAGGTGCAAACATAAAAAAATTAAAATTTCATTATAATATTCATTTAAGATAATTAGTTTAATTTTAATTTTTATTATTATTTCTATTGCAAGAAGTCTCATTCAATTTAGGCAAATTAAATTGCATTTATTATGTTAATTGTATCTTAATAAGCCTTCCTGTAAAAGTACGATTATTTATGTAGATAGTACGTATATCGAAGAAAAGAAAATGATAATCGATGAACATAGATTGTTTTATTTTGCCTTTTTAATATCTTGTTCAACTAATATCAATGGATGAGCTGTATTTTCAATACCAAATCCAGATATAAGTACATTGACAATAGATATTACAAAAATTAAAATTAGAATCATATCATTTAGAATAACAGCAGCAGCTTGATCACGTTTTCGGTTGATATTTAAACTTCCAATCACGATGAACAATACTCCCGCAAGCACCTATAAAAAAATTTAGTTTCCCGTAAAACTCGAATAGCCTAATATCTATTTTTTTTTTTAATTAAAAAAAAACTTTCCAAAAAAAAATTCGCAACTTATATAAACATGTATATTTTTTTAAATCTTATTATATAATTTTCTCACTTTTATGTATAGTAATACAATATTATGCATATAAAATAATATCATACACTTGTACACGGGCTCGTCTGTACGAGTATTTCTGAAAACTACAAAAAAGTATTTTGTAACAAATTAATTCAATGCAAAAACTTTTCCTTTCTTCGGTTTTGTACATTTTCTTTTAAGTCTTACATTATTAGTATTATTTTTTTCTTCTTCTGTTTCTTTTCTCTTTTACGAATAATATTTTTTTTTTGAATTAAATGCAATTTTTTTTCTTCCAAACAGTGTTAAAAACCTTATTCATTTGGGAATTCATTTTTTTTTTTGCGATTCAACCTCGAATTGCTATTCTTGTATCGAAAGCAGATATGAATAGATTGATAATTGTTGTAAAAAAGGCCATACCCGTTCGTAAGTGATTTAAATTGTTGGCCGAAAGATGATATTGGGGTAAATGGAGACGACAATCTCTTAGCATACTGAGCGAAAGACTCAAAACTCCAGATGATACCTAATTTTAAGTATGATTGCACTATGTATCTATGTATATCTATGACAAAAGAAAAACAAAACGAACAATAAACAAAGAATTATATTAGTCTTACCTGTAAAATAATCGAGATACTGATTAATGTTAACATCAGCTTATAGAATTCGTGTCGTTCCCCAACCTGGAGTATGTACTTCAATTGAGACGCGTTGGCTGTAAGCAGCGCAATATCGAGCATACCTTGCGCAATTGTTTTTTTCGTCGCATACCTGTTCGCGTCCATGGATTTCATCTGAAAAATTGCAAAAATCACTTAAATTTTCTCTCCTCTCATTCTGTCTGTTGTTACTTAATTTCCGCTTATTTTATTTCCGTTTTAGCCAATTTTTTCTTATTGTTATTATTATTTCCAATGTAGTATGTGATTTTAGTATTTGCTACTAAATACAGGTACAACAACTACTACTACTAGTACTATGTCTACTACCACACGAACTACTACTACTACTACTACTACTACACTAATACTAATAATATTATTGCTTAAACTTCCTTTTCATTTTATTTTCCTTATATTAAAAAAAAAATATATCCTTTATATTGATCACAACAATCAAAGAATACACAATTCTTTTATTGATTTTGTTTGTATTTTTTTCCATACGAATATTAAATTAAGTAAAAAATAGGACACAAAACAAGGACAACAATTAAGTTAATAAATCGATATTTATTACTAATGAATGTATCAAATCGTATGTTAAATTTCGAAACATATATTTGTTTGAAAGCTACTATAAAAGAAAAATTTCCAAATTTTAAAAATTTACTAGTACACTTAATGAAAAAAGTAAAAGACACTTAAATATTTTATTATTTTTTTTTACTTCACCAAAAATCAACGATGCATTAAGTATAAGTGATTGTGTGTGTTATGTACTTGAAAAATGAACTTAGAAAAATTTTGTAACTTTGTGTAGAAATTATTAGAAGAAGAAAAAAACAAAAACATACTTCCGTTTTTTCGGACATGTTGTTATCCAGTGCCGATACTATGGTCGATGTCATACTAAATGGAATTTTTCAAGTAATTTATGTTCTACTCGTATAGGCAGGATATAATCAAGCGCCTATGATCTCTACTCCCCAATAGACTTGGTAGTTTGTTGTTTAGCCGAAGTTTACAACGTTTCCACTAGTAACCATTCACACAACCAAATCCGTACACAGTTGGCTCTCAACTAAATTAAAGAATAAACTTTTACGAATACGAATATATGTAATACGAATGGCTCCACAGAAGGTGCGGTATAACTTCCAATAATGAATGCTTTTTGGATATCGTTGCCGAACTTTGTCTCGAGTTCATTGTGTTAATAACAAAATGCCTCATTCCACGTCCGTCGAAAAACCCGCACGTCGTTGCGTCATCGAGTGCTAGAATGCCAACGCACGCTACCGAAATTTTTGAACAGCGGTGGTGGTTGTTCATCGCTAAATAAAACTCTTCGCGTAATACCTCTCCACTAATCCCAGTAATATGTTTTTCATTCTTATTTTAATTTATTTTTAAATTTATACTATTCATTTTTTTTCGTGATAAATAAAATTTATAAAAAATTAACTGCCATTAACCAACCGAAAACGATTGATTATCTTAAGGAAATTTTTTTAATAAGTAATTTACATAAAAATAAAACAAAGAATAAAGAATTTCAACAAAAAAAACCCAAGCCTAATAATATGTAGTAACGCTTTTTTTTATATAATATTTAAAAAAAAAAACTAATGAATAATCGTAGTGAGAATAAATGTATTTTTTTTAGTTTCTTTTGAATAATTATAGCTTTTATGTTACCTACAATATGTCACAAATAGGAGAAAAAAATTTGTTCGTGGAATTTATTTTTAATGAACATGCAAAAGATACAAAAAGACAATCAAAATCAGATCATGTGCGCGACATTGAACCGGGGAGGGTGAGCAGTAATCATTTTTTTTAAAGGTGAATAAAAAATAACATAAAAATAATACAACAAATAATTGGACAATTAAATAAATAAGTAAATTTTAAGAATGTACAATATTTATTAAATAACTTTCATACAATAGTGATGCATAGAGAGAGAGAGAGAGAGAGAGAGAGAGAGCGTTTTGAGGAATGGTGGTTTCAAATTAGTAAATTTTCATTCACTTTTGCGTTATTGTATTTATTTTTTATCAGATGTAATAAAAAAACAGAATTTTTTATAATTTTCACTTAATTGAAATTAAACAAGTTACCATCAACTCCACCCCCCCCCCCTAACATCAGTTATCACAAATATTATTTTTATTATTTATTTTGATTAATGACACACAAGAGAATATTTACATAATTATTTCAAAAAATTATATTGTAAATTATAAAAAAAAAGCTTTTTTTTCCCCTACTATTATTATTATTTTTTTTTTTTTTTATTTGACAGGTTTTCATTTCTATGTTACACATAGACATGAGAACACAGTCACTCCTATGGAGCATATAGCGGCACTAGAGCCTCTGTGAACTCTCTCCATCTGCTTCTGTCTTGAGCCAGCCGTTTTACTTCCGACCATGATTTGCCAGTTTGTTGGTGTTCGAGTAATATTATTATGTGAGTAATATTCTATAAAATAGGAACTAAAATGTATAAGAGAATTTTATTTTATTAACTTCTTTTTTAAATTAATGAAATTAAGCAAATGAGTTTTGCCTTAGCCGTTGATATGTGCGAGTATACAAGGTCTGTTCAAAAAGAATCGCGAATTTTGAATTTCCGCGGGTTACGTATATTCGATTTTCGATTTTTTGTGGTATTATGTTGGTACTCATGTATCTCACTTATGCCGACAAGTTCGGCCATTTTGAATGTTTAGTTAATTTTTGACAGGTGCTTTGCTTGTACGTGTTATGGCTCGTCTTCGATTTTTGTCCATTCCAAAAAATGGATTAAAGAATCTGTTTCGGGAGCAAGAGAAAGTCACAGGGTGCAAGATTTGGGGAATACGGTGGCTGCGGCATTATTAGTGTGTTGGTTTTGGCCAAAAATTTGCGCACAAGCAACGATGCGTGAGCAGGGGCGTTATCATGGTGCAAAAGCCAATTTTTGTTCTTCCACAAATCCGGGCGTTTTTGGCGGATTGCTTCGCGCAACTTGCCCATAACTTGCAGGTAATATTCCTTATTGACCGTTCTACCCTGTGGCAAGAACTCATGATGCACCACGCCCCTGCAATCGAAGAAAATTGTAAGCAAAACCTTCACATTCGACCGAACTTGGCGCGCTTTCTTCGGTCTTGGCTCGTGCGGCAGCTTCCATTGGGATGATTGAGCTTTGGTTTCCACATCATAACCATAAACTAATGATTCGTCACCAATTATGACCCTCTGAAGCAAATTTGGGTTGTCGCGTACAGAGTCCAACAGCTCCTTAGCAATGTTAATGCGATGCTGCTTTTGGTCGAAAACCAAATTCGTCAAAGACGAGCCAAAACACGTGCAAGCAAAGCAGCTGTCAAAAATTAACTGAAAATTCAAAATAACCGAACTTGTCGGCATAAGTGAGAAACATGAGTACCAACATAACGCCACAAAAAATCGAAAATCAAATATACGTAACCCGCGGAAATTCAAAATTCACGATACTTTTTGAACAGACCTCGTATAAGTTTGTATCTGGTGAAAATTTCATTTGAAGAACTGGTTTACGTTATGTTCACTTTTTTTAAATAATATAATTGCAACTAATAAAAATAATAATAATGATAATAATATAAGGAGGATATCAAGAGACACATAGCTCAAAACCACTTTAACAAATAAGGGCTTTTGTGGTGAATAACCCTAACTCAGATAATACAATAGTAATATTGAGGCTTTTAGGGACTATGCATTTTTCATAGTGATTCATACTCGAGAAATTAGCCCAGTATGAGCTTTTATAGCCACTATAACTGGCCCTTTGATTAGCAACAGAATGGCTCTGGTCCAGTTAGCGGAGTATTTGCTCCCCTTTTGATCTCTTACGAGTGGATTACGATGATAGGTTAATAATAATACACGTAATATAACGTCTCAAAACCACTTCAACCAATAAGTTCTTTTGTGCTGAATAACCCTAACTCAGATAATAGTAATACTGCGGCTTTAAGTGACCCTGAATATCATATCGGTCAGTAACAGGAAAATCTTGTAGATACCGAAAAGCTGTAAGAGAAAGTGCGAGGACTGAGGCATCTGGAAAATGTCATGACTTCACATTTATCTAAAATCAATACAAGGACATTTGAAGCGCACCAATTATTAATAAAAAATTAAATCCTCCTGAATGAGGGTTGCCTCATTGAAATTTTTAATTTTTGAAAAATGTTTTACATTATCCGCCATGATTAAAATTTTGGAGTTCTTAATTACTTGAACAATGTCATCAATGGCAAGAATAAAAAGTAATGGGCCAATAAGGCTATCCTGCGGAACACTAGTAAGTGCTTCAAAATCTCTTGATAAACACGTGCTAAAAGACACGTTATAGATAGGTCCTATCAGATAAGTACGATCCTAAACCAATCAAGAAGAATTGAAGAAAATCCCATTTGCTTTAGTTTAAATAAAATAATCGAGCGTGAAATTTTGTCAAATGCCTTACAAAAGCCAGTGTAGATGCAATCAGTTTGCAAACCTTTAGGAAAATTATAAAATATATTAGAAATAAATGTAAGGAGGTTGGTTGGTAGTCGTAGATGTGGAAGGCGTAAAACCATGCTGATTAGGTGAGATATTAAGATAATATCTTAACTGACAATGGCCAGTAAACAGTTTTGGTCTGGTTTGATGAGTTTAAGGACCTCTGCTGTCCTTTTTTTAGAAAAGACAATGAATTTTTACAGTGATTCATGCTCGGGGAATAACCCCAGTGAGAGCTTTTACCACCGCATTTCCAGAATCCCATAATGGATGCCAATTCGCCCTTTGGATAGCCACAAAAAGGTTCTGGTCCAATGAACGGAGCATTTGCTCTCCTGTTGACAAGTTTGTCTGCTAGTTCATTACCCTCAATACCCTCAAAATCTGGCACCCACAACAAAGTTACATTGTTGTATCTAGCCAGTTTATTTAGAACCGTGAGGATGTCACAATCTTGCCTCGCTTGGACATCAGATGAGACAAGAGCGTCAATGCAACTCGGTTGTCTGTGATGATGTAGATCTTTGCGTTATATAGCTTCCTTCTGACACCCTCTCTAGCACAAAGCTCTAAAGGCATATGAACTCTGCGTGCAAAAATAGATGGGGATTTACCAAGGGCCTTAGATCCGACTACATGCACCCCAACACCTACATCCGTTTTAGAATCGTCTGTGTAAAAGATGAGAAGCCATTCTTTGAGTGACGACCCCTCCTCCTTCCCCTTAATTACAAGTTGACCGGTCCGTGAGAACTACTTTGAGAGACTGGTTTAAATTCGATACAACCTACTTTGAGAGACTGTTTTTAAGTCCGATACAACCTTATGATGTCCAACCACGTTGGCTGGTTTAAAGGTTTTGGAATGTCCTAATCGGAGCGCCCCTTTAGTTGCTTCCTTTTTAATATGCAAATGCCAAGATAGTAGGTCTAAAAGAGCTTCAAGAGCTGTTCTGTAATACCCACGAATAGCAGTCTTTGAACGTTTGCTTGGGTAGTACGTTGGTCAGTCGTAGACCACTAAAAGGGAGCCGCATAGGTCTAACTATTGCCAAATATAATCACTGTATCATTTGTGGTTACAGACACCAGGTTTCGCCGAAGTGCCTATGACAACCTCAAATGGCTCTAGTTACTCTATCAGACACCCTGGTAAGGTCTGAGTTCCAGGTAAATTTTTGGTCCAGAATGACCCCGAGATATTTGACCTCTGTAGATAACTCAAGTACAGTTCCATTCATCTTGACAAGGCTTAACTTATGCTTCATAGTAAATGGAACTAAGACGGTTTTGTAAATGTTTATATTGATATCTGCCTCATGGCTCCAAGTGTGCACTAGGTTTAAATTAGGACCCTCTGTATTCCGCCCAAAATTGTTTCTTCATATTTAACGAATAGCCTTAAGGACTCGTATATTGGTTGGATTCGAAATTGTTAAGAATTTCTCGCTTTTCCGCTTAAGAACTGGTTATGCAAAAACCAATTATAATTAAAAGCTGGATATTTCGATTCCGCTTTCGAAAAAACAGAACATAGCATTGGATTTTTGAAGAAAATCCAAAAATAGAACCATGTTGCTCGATATATTCAATAATACAAAAATGAGCAAAAGCTCCTTTTACTAATTTTGTATTGTTAAGTTTCTAATCCAATAAATGTGCAATAATATCCAATTACTCGATTATTTTATTTCCAAATATTACTTGGTAATAAGCCTATTAAGTAATAATCCGTTAAGTGTTCGTTATTACCAATATTTTTTATCAATTACTCTTGAGCAAATGTATATAGAATTTTATTAAATAAAAGAAATTTAAATATTTAATTAAGTCCAGGTACTTAAAGGACAAAACTTTCAGTATCGTCCAGAAAATTTGTTCTGAAAACATATACGAGGTCTGTTCAAAAAGTATCGCGTGTTTTTTTTTTGTGGTTCGGCCATTTTGAATGTTCAGTTAATTTTTAACATTTGCTGTTGGACTCTGTCCGCGATGACCCAAATTTGCTCCAGAGGGTCATAACTAGTGACGAATCATGGGTTTATGGTTATGACGTGGAAACCAAAGCTTAATCATCCCGATGGAAACTGCCGCACGAGCCAAGACCGAAAAGAGCGCGCCAAGTTCGGTCGAATGTGAAGGTTTTGCTTACAGTTTTCTTCGATTGTAGGGTTGTGGTGCATCATGAGTTCTTGCCACAGGGTAGAACGGTCAATAAGGAATATTACCTGCAAGTTATGCGCAAGTTGCGCGAAGCAATCCGCCAGAAACGCCCGAATATGTGGAAGAACAAAAATTGGCTTTTGTACTACGATAACGCCCCTGCTCACGCATCGTTGCTTGTGCGCGAATTTTTGGCCAAAAACAACACACTAATTATGCCGCAGCCACCGTATTCCCTAGAACTGGCCCCCTGTGACTTTTTCTTGTTCCCGAAACAGATTCTTTAATCCATTTTTTGGAATGGGCAAAAATCGAAGACGATCCAAAACACGTGCAAGAAAAGCAGCTGTCAAAAATTAACTGAACATTCAAAATGGCCGAACTTGTCGGCATAAGTGAGATACATGAGTACCAACATAACGCCACAAAAAAATCGAATATACGTAACCCGCGGAAATTCAAAATTCGCGATACTTTTTGAACAGACCTCGTATATATGAGGCAAAATGACTAATCCTACATATCAAACTATCAATTGAAAAGAAAAAAAATTGACAGATTCCCCCAAAAAAATAATAACAAAAAATTCTCATTTGATTGCATTAAATGCCTTTTACATAAACGTTTTCTTTTTATTTATTTTGATTAAGATGTATGTATGTATATAATTTATAAAATAACTAAAAATCAAAGCGCTTAACTTATGGTTGAGTTTCATTTAATAATTTATAGCATTTATGTATATATTTTCTAAGTATACAAAAAAATATTACACAGATTCTTAGAGGATTTCAGTTCTACGAAGTACAAAAATATTCGCATTGAACACTCATTCATTTATCTTCACTTAATTTTCATCAAAAATTGTATATATCAAACTAGTGAAATTTAGTAATCTTATTGAAAAATAATAGAAAAAATTGTATGCTTGCAATTTAATGACTTGAATTTATGCTGTATTGTTTTCTTCAAAAAAGAAATTCAAACAGATTGTGATTAATTTATTAATAATTATTATAAAAAGCAATATAGAAAAAAGAATATATCAATAAAATTGTATCGTCTTTAAATACATAATTCTTATCACATTACAAAGAAACGAAACGCAAAAAATTATTAATCAGTTTTTTTTTCTTCTAAATAAGCGTTTTGTATGATGATGAAAAAAAAAATCCATAAAAAAGGAACGAACTATTATTATTAAAAAAATGTTATTGAATGCAGAATTTAAATATTTTGTTTAGTATTGTCTCCAAGATATAGTTCGAATATTGGTCATAGAGTATGAGAGCTCAGGCGAACAATTGAATGAGACAATTACGTCTTAAGTATATTTGTGAATCCTTTAAATATTTGGATAATTAAATTAAATTAAAATGTTTTGCGATGCACAGCACGTTGGCCCTCTTCATCGTATTCTCGTTTTGATATCCACATTTTCTTAAAAGTATCTAATGAAGCCAATATTGAACCTCCCATCCAAGTTGAGTATAGACGTTCTTGTGGAGCTGCAATCTAAATTGGGAAAAATCAATGATTATAACTTAATAGAAACATTTTGTTTAGTTCTTACTCTGATTTTCATATCTTTAGCTACGTGTTTCTTTATTTCAGATAAGAGCCTATCACCGAAACCTTTAAAAAGTGTTGAACCGCCCGACAAAACAATATTTTGATAAAGCATTTTTCTAAGGTCCATATCAGACTTTTGTATTGAGTAAATCAACACCTCATGAATACCCTCACATTCTTCACCTAAAAGATCAGGCCGAAATAGCACTTCTGGTGCACGGAATCTAGCCGGACCAATCTGTTGATTAAAAAGAGCTCATGAGTTGTTTGAAATGAAATCATTAATTTTGTGTAAAACTTACGTCTAGCGAATTTCCATCAGGCAACGTGTAAGACACTTTTTCCGTCTCAATATTTTCCTCTTTCTGAGGATTACTAGCTAAATAGCATGTCTTTTCTTTAATTGATCGAACTATTTCAAATTCGGCTGTTGTTCGAAAATTGAAACCTTCTTTTCGAATCAGCGCTCTAAAAGGTCAAAATTTAACAACTTCTATTCTTTCTATTAAATTCAAAATATTTTATAATACCTTAAAAATCTAGTAACATCACGTCCAGCTATATCGATCCGCATAATACTGTGAGGCATGGCGAAACCTTCATATATCGGTACTGAATGAGTTACCCCATCGCCAGAATCTAACACAACACCTGTAACTCGACCTGTAGCATATCTATAATTAAAATTTATTATATATTATTTATAGAAATTCATATATCAATTGTATTTTGTGGATATTTACAAACTAAGAACGGCCTGCATTGAAACAAAAAGTGCTGGCACTGTTAGAGTTTCGAAAAATATTTCTGCAGCTTTTTCACGATTTCTTCTCGGATTTAGAGGAGCTTCTGTTAATAAAACAGGATGTTCTTCTGAAAACGTCGATAGCTGATCCTATTATCAAATACAAAATAATATTATTAATAAAAGTATAAATTTTCTTTACAATGTTATCTATAATACTAACTTTACTGTATATATAATTCCAAATTCTCTCCATATCATTCCAATCTGTTATAATGCCATGTTCCATTGGATATCTTATACTTAGTAAGCCTCGATGCTCTTCTGCTTTAGGCCCTACAAAAATATCACCTTCCAAAGCACCAGCCATTACTCGAACATGCTTTGGCCGCCCTACACTGTTGAGACAAGAATTATTTTATCCTTTATATTTTCCATCTAAATTCAAATAAATTTGTGTTAAAAGAGCTTACTAGTTGGGAAATCTGCATTTTGGTATATGATCACCGGCAAAACCTGCTTTTATCACACCAGAACCCTATAACAGAAATCATAAGAAAAACAATCATTTTAAATACTGTGAAAAAAATATTAAATTATTATATCATGTTCCCATTGAATAAAAAAAAAATGCCTTGCTTGTACAAATGTAGGCACTTTTTTACATAAGGCAAATTAAAGAATTTTGTTAATTAAATTTTCATTTTTTTTTTATCAAATTTATACAAGTTCCGCTGAATTTAATAATGTCGAAATACGATCATATGCCACAGGTTGATATGGCCTTAATTTCAAAAAATTCGAAAAAATATCGCAGCGTTTTGAAGTGTCTGGTACCGAAAATAGGCCTGTCTATTGTTGACTATGCACGGAACGACTACATCGATCATTTTTATAATCAGTGCCAATCGCATCGGGAATGGTATAAAGATTCTGCTAATCGATTACGGAGCATAGAAAAATTCCAAATACCCACAAAGAAGTACGCCAGTCAGACAAGTCCAACTTCCGCCTACGTTCAAGAGCCGCACCAGTACATCATTAAAAGTCAACCGTATGTCTATCCAACGGATGAACAATACGGGATTTCAAAAAGTGCTAATTTTGGTATGAATCTGAAAGGAAGATACAATGCATATCCATGCAACTCATTTAATCGGTGATATTACTACAATAGAAGCCTAATTACTTGCTTTGTTATTCTGAATAAATTATCCTTATTCATTTTACATTGAATAAACCTGATACGAAATTTTACATTTACTTTAATTTTATTACTTTGAGCTATTGGATTTTGTGTTTTCGTGACCGTTCTCTTATTGGATTTTTTAAGACAGTTGGTAGTTTCGGTACACTTTGTTTTTGAGGTGTCCGAAAGCAAAGTGATGTCATTGTTGCATTAGTAGCCCCTCCCTCAATATCTTCGGCAATATTTTCACTTACATTGTCAATAACTACGGGTTGATTTACTATTACATCATAGGGTTCCATATTAATTTATTAAAAGGTGAACAACGATTCGAAAAATCTAAATTAAAAATTATTTTTACACACCACACTAGAAAATCACAAATGACAACTCAGGAATACAGGAACACCAATCACCGTAGGCGAGTTGTTTTACTCGTCGGCTATGAACTTAGCACCGATTCCAATCTATTACAGTGAATTACCTTTAGTATCATCCTGTTATTACCTTGGCATTAGCATAACCTCATCTAGTTCAGAAATCTACTAACAATTTACAATATGCAATAACCGTTAATAATTTTATTTAATTCTTATTTAGGAAATACTAATAAATACCATCTATTTATATGATAAAAATGTATTATAAATTTATCTTATTTGAAATATAAAATATTTAAAATTATGTTAATTATTAATTTAGAAGAATAACACTCAAAATTAATAATTTTTTGGATTTGTAAAATTTTTATATATTTTAATTGAATATCTGTTTGTCAATAAAAAATTAATTAATTTAATGGAAAATAATTTAAATTGATTGTCACAGCTAGAAGAAGCGCCCATAGATTATCGTCCAATACAAATAAACCCTACAAAAGCCACAGTCTCTTGTTGATAAAAACATTTGTAATGATACATCACTCAACGCAGCATTGAAATTATATCGAAATTGTTGTTTAATTGCACAATTTCAAGTCCATATCTTTATAATATATCACATTATACTTTTGTATCAAAACATATATCAATTATAAAAACACTTTACAAAACTATTTTTATAAGATTTATTTTCTAGTACATATGAAAAATTATGTTCACGTTAGTAAAAAAAAAACCATAATAATTTGTGAGAAAAAGTACAAATTAAGAGTGACAACTATAATATTAAACTTAAATATAAGGCACTTATTAAGATATAAATATGTATGTATAAAATGAATAGTTTTTCCTATTTAACTATAAGTCTAAATTAAATGGCCGTAAAACATTGGTTATTATTATTTTGAGATTTTTTTCTGGCCATTCATATTCCAAATCTTTGTCAAGAGTTGTTTCAGTAATTGGAATATTCTGAAATGCTTCCATCATTTGTGGTATAAGATCTTCTGGTATTAGCACTTGCAACCAATATCCAAAAACACCATATGGACAATCTTTCGAAACTACAGTTCCGGTTACTGATTCCGCAACAAATGTTAATGCTAAATTTTGTCCTTTAAATGTGAAATGCCTTCCATGTCTGATACGATCTTTAATTGCTAACATTAAAAATGTAGCAGCGTGCAATTCAAATGTCAATTCGATTCCATCGAGTGCAACTATATTTGTTGGATCTGGTTGTGTGTCAATTGGACAAGATGACTGTAGTGAATTGTTTATAGACATTGAATCTAAAAAGCCCAGTTCTAAACTATCTCCAACCGGTGGTGTATCTTTCTTGTCCTCAGAAGAGCATGCTTGATTTAGAGTATCTGAATCAATTTCAGTCTTACATGTACGTTTGTACATTTCTCGAAAATTGAATTCAGCATTGATTCCGGCTAAATCGGAACCTTCCTTTTCCAAATCATCTGCAAGTTGTCGTAATGTTTCAGGGAAAAGTTCAAAAACACTCCGTGATCGTTCCATATCCGTAATAAGCCATTCGCCTCCAGTAGCAGGTTCTCTTTGTAATAAATTAAGTACACCCTTACCATTCCATCGTGATGCTTCCTTTAATTCTTCTTCGGTGACACCAACAATTTGACAAAATTCTACCCATCCAAATGGTGACTTTGTTCGTAAAAGTTGTGGATCTTCTGCAATTAATAAATTATGAATATTTGAATCTGACCCATCCAGCGATTTTCGCCAAGGGATATTATCTCCAGCACAGAGACGATTTCCTGATTGAAAACAATAGCGTGCTATATTCTGTAAGAGATTCGCTGGCCAAGTTGGTGGTTGCTTTTTCGAATCTTTCTCTTTGTCCTTAATAAGCAATCTTAAGCAAAAATATAATATTAAATTACGCATTTTCAATTAACCATTTGGATTAACTTACCTGAATGTTAGTTCAAAGCCCATTCCAGATTTTCTATTTTCCGTGTTGTCCGGATCTAAAATATGAACCCTTCCATCACCATGCAAGTCGCTGAGCCCAAAACTGACATAGTGCCAATGCTGTGGTATGTCGCGCTCCACATCACCCTTATTATAATACATACTAATGTAATCAAGTGGATCTTGCCCACCCAACCAGTATTTCAACACTGTAGTCACTTGAAGGGGATTCGGTTGATCAGGATATAAGCGTTCGCATTGTTCAATAATACTTCGTAAACCTAGCGGAACAGCGGCAGTATTCTTCTTTTCAATTAGCTTCTTAGATTGCATTTCGAGGCGTGTATTCTAATTTGCTCAATCCAAATAAAGTAGTCTCTATTAAACACTTTAATTTTGTTGTTATTAACCATCAATAAAAACAATAACAATGACGCCTCTAGCTTTGGCTAAATGCAGCCTTTAAATATTAAAATTACACATATTATAATAATATCAAATAAAATATTGTAAAAATAAAACAAAGTAATCGAATTCTCTTACAACCAAATAATCGAATAATTTGTTAATGATGAACAGCTTTTTGTACTTTGTTGACTTTTCTTCTAATGCCTGACAGATCCATGATCTTTTCCATTTTCTTTTGTATTGGTTCTGTTCTTAGATAAAACTGTCGTCTGTGCTCTTGTTTGTCATCAGCAATTACAATTTATAACCACTTAAAACCTGGTTGTTAGCCTAATTTGCAGAAATATTTAATTAAAGGTATTTATTTAATGAGAATAATTCATTTATAAACGCGGAGACCGGCTTGTTTAAGAGTGAGTGAGTGTTTAGGGTGTGCGAGAGTGAATAATTAGCTTACAAACCATATAATGAAGCACAGATTAAATATTATCAAAGTTACAAACCATATGTAAATATTTACAATTTAACCAATACTTAATAGCATTATTTTGCTGCACCCGTCTGTTTGTCTGTAGCACAGTTAAAATGAATCCATCTTAATTTGCAGCTTAATCGAGATTCAAATGAATCCATCTTAATAAAAACTATGTAAACCAACTATATTAATTTACAGAAATTTTATCAAAAGAAAATGGTATTGTTAATAAAAGTAAGCTATTATGATTTTTTTATTATATAAATTGATTTATTTAAATTTTTCTGTCGTAAAATGTGGCAATATTAATGCTTAACTCTGTGTGGTTCACTGGTTGTAAAAAAGAGCAAATACAAGAAATGAAAAATATTTTTTTTCATTCAAGAAAATTTATTGGACAAAAAAAATAATATTCAAAATATAATTTTTCAATAATATTATTACATATAAACTTTTAATATCAATCTTCTCATGGTAACTAAGCATGGGGGTAGTTTTTTGTAAATATTAGAAATGGCCGTGTATTTTATAAAATTCAAAATAAAATAATCCATAGGATGTGAACTAATTTTGAATCGAAAAATATACTATAATTAATCATTTACTAATATTGCATTTTTTTTTATCCGAAAAATTACAATTATATAAAAATTTATTTGGAATTTTCCTATCAATACGTGTTGGAAATTAATGTAATTGATTAAGTATTTTCTCACATGTCATAAATATTTTTACGAATAGCCCAATAAAATGTTGATTGGCTATTTTTCTCATTCCACCTTGTAAATCAACCATTCCGATAAAGAGAGAAGAAAAATTGAAGCTTTTACAAATCAACTATTGATAAGCTTTAAGCAGTGTTTCTCTCTCTTATTTACTCATATACAAAATGTATAAAAACAATTCAACACGTTTCAAATACTTACAGAATTGAACAAATATGCCTGGCTGTGGTGCTCTTTATTGCAATCTGTTCTTTAGATCTCGTAATTTAGCTGTGGAGGCGTGGCTCTTCAATATTGTTTACATGAAAAAAGTAAATAGTGGGGCGGTCGTTTACTTTTTCTTGACGAATGTTAAATATGTTCTCCCAGGAAATAGACTCAACGAATGATTTTCAAGATGTTATTTTCCCATTAAACATTTTGTTTTTTATATTTTTTTGTTGCCACTAATTGCATAATTTTGTAAAAGTTCAATCTATTAATCAAAATATTATAAATTTGATTACCTAAAACAATGGACAACGGTTTTCCCCTTCAATTTTTTTTTATTCATCTAAATATTTTGATAAAAATAAGAAAGCATATTTGATTAGGATGCAAAAGATTTGCTTTGAAATTGTTAACAAATTAAAATTATATTTTTTCAAAGTTATTATTGTTGTTTTTTTTTGGCAAAATAATACCAGTAAGGATGTAGTACGAGTTTATGATGTTTTAAGGAATTTTAAGAATTTAAATTAAAAAATAATTTTTCTAAAATCTAAGAGCATTATTATCTGGTTAAGTTAATGATGTTTGCCTTAGAGTTTTTAAGATAAGAAAACTTATGTTCATAAATAAATTAGTTAAGTTATTTTAATTAAATAATAATTAGTAATAAAAAATCATGCTAAGTAATTGTACCGAGTTATCCATGTTTTTTTTTGTTGATTTTCTTACCCGGTGGGTATATGTCAATAAGCAAAATTGCAATATACGAGGTCGGTTGAAAAAGTATCACGTATATTCGATTTTCGATTTTTTTTGTGGCGTTGTGGGGGTACTCATGTTTTTTTTCGGTTTTGGCTCGTGTGGCAGCTTCCATTGGGATGATTGAGCTTTGGTTTCCACGTCATAACCATAAACCCATGATTCGTCACCAGTTATGACCCTCTGGAGCAAATTTGGGTCATCGCGAACAGAGTCCAACAGCTCCTTAGCAATGTTAATGGTCGAAAATGGGCAAAAATCGAAGACGAGCCAAAACACGTGCAAGCAAAGCAGCTATCAAAAATTAACTGAACATTCAAAATGGCCGAACTTATCGTCATAAGTGAGAGACATGAGTAGCAACATAACGCCACAAAAAATCGAAAACCGCATATACGTAACCCGCGGAAATTCAAAATTCGCGATACTTTTTGAACATACTTCGTATGGATGTGTTAAAACCCATAAATGATTGTACAAAAGCCATTGTATCCGTGAAAAATTACTGTCTGGTGTGAATTTCGATCTAAAAGTATTTCTTTGAAACCGTTGCCTTAAATTCTAAGTACAGTGTCCTTCAAGATTTTTTTCTGAACTATTTGTGGTTATAATAAAATGTTACCAAAAGCCACACAACACAAAAAAAATTCGTTTTATTAATCTGTAATTTTAGAGTTTAATTGATCTCAGAGATTGTACGATTGGATGCTGTAATACTTTTTTTTCATGTAAGTCTATACAAAAGATCGTGTTTATGCAGATAGTCCTCCAAATCTAGGGCATTTCAAAATCAACACTGGTCAATTAATCTCCTAATTATAGATCAAATTGTGCACACACAAAAAAATTACTTTTATATTCAGAACCATAAATTGGATAATATTTAAAAATTTAAAGTTTTGATATTCATAATTCTTCCTTCCGTTTTATTTATTACTAAACGGTTAATTATTATTGAATATTTAATCTGATACTTACAATGAAATCCTTTTCTTTATTTTTACCTTTTTTAAATATTGTTATTTTTTTAATGCGAAAAAAAACCGTTTACAAAACAAAAAAACTAAATCGGAAAAATGTTTTTTTTTTCTTAAATTAAAAACGTAAAAGAAAACAAAATTATAATTATAGAAAAACTTCAATTTACAATCTATTATAGATTTTAATTTGTTTTTTTTTTAAACTTATTTTTATCATTTTGTTTATTTGAAAATATATTTACATAGAATTAAAATAAACTTAGCTGTTTATATTCTAAAATACACCCTGTTGAAATACATGTAAAAAAAAAACTTGATTTCGATCAAATCTATCGTCTTACACATCCTCTGCCTCATTAACACTTTCTGTGTCCATCGAATCGTTACAAATCGACAAATCCGATTCAGATTGATTAAGCTGACTTGTTATCTGTTCCATTACACAATTACTATTCATTGTGTTATTTTCATCTGTTGTTGTTGGTATTTGCCTCTGACGTATGATGGCGAGCCGTTGTTGTGTTATTTCCAAATGATGTTTTCTCCACTTTATCCTTCGATTTTGAAACCATACTTTCACTTGTGCTTCCGTAAGTTGTAGGGTGTGCGCCAAATATAAACGTTCCGGTCCTACCATATACTGTTGCCGTTCAAATTCAGCTTCAAGACGTTCTAATTGCTCCGGCGTGAATATAGTCCGTACTCGTTTACTTTTCAATGATGTTTTCTTATTCGATAAATGATCTGTTCAAAATTTTAAAAAAAATATATAATACCAATTAAACAAAAAAATACAATTGATTACAATAATTATTTTATAAATAATTTACATAAAAAGTATGAGCTAAATAATTGCATAATTTAATAAAAATAAATAAAGATTATTCAAAAAAAAAATATGGAAAAAAGTTATTTAAAATAAAAAAAAAGGATTAATATAAAAAATAATACCAACTATAATATTATTAAAAAAATAATAGAAGAATTTGAAAAAAAACATACTTTTACTACTATTATTTAGTGATTTATACTGAAAATATATTTTTCTTTAAAAATTTTATTTGTGAATTGTAATAATTTATTTAAAAAAATTTAAAAAACTATATCCTTTTCTAACGTGTACTTCTATAAAAAAAAACCTATTTTAGTATTTTTCAAGTTAGTTATTTTGCAAAAAAAAAATTTAAATATTTTTTTCAATAAAAAGAGACTTATTAGTAAAAATATGTAATTGCCAAAGTAATCAAAAACAGAAAAAAAAACTTAAATTTACTAAAATAAAATATATTTTGTGCAGTTATGAATTTGTAAATTTTTTTGAGCAGTTTTGTGAATATATTTACATTAACACAAATCATTAATTTTTTTAATAATTTGCTTATTGTGAAGATATTCTGACAGGTGGAAATATTATTAAACGATTTTAGAATATGCGCCATATTTAAGTGATGACAATTGAAGAGATTCTTAATTTGTAGAGGCAGGCCAGTGTGATATTAAATATATTTAAAAAAAAATGATTCTAAATCGTTATTATATTATATACATTAGGAATATTCTTTTTAATTGTATTGATTTTATGAATAAATAAATCAAAAAGAACTTATACAGGATAGTCCTGACCAGTGGCGGCTCGTGCATAGGAGTTGCAAATGGGCAGCAACACCCAGAATATATAGTTGAAATTTATAATTTTGGTAATATAATTAATATCGGACAGTTTTCAACTTTAAAAAGAATAAAGTTTTTTTTTAAGAAAAAAAAACCATATTTCTTGATCGATTAACAGGTCTGTCAATGATTTCGATTCAAAAAAATTGTAATTTACCGGAAATAATAAATTTTAAATTGAAAAAATCTTGCAGAATGAACCTTTTATTAAAAATAAAAATATTTACTCGTTTTATTCCTTTTTTATATAGGTTTTTTTTTTGTTGTATTAAATAATTTGTTTTTTTTTTGTATTTTTTCGTTCAATTGGAATATTGAACGAAAAAATACAAAAAAAAACATTTTATTTAATACAACAATTTAATATTATTATTCTTATGTACTGAAATAGGTAAATATAACTTTACCAATTTCAGTACATAAGAATAATTAAAAAAAATTAATATTTGTTTGGGTTGTCCGTAAAGTAATTTCGTTGTTTCCCAACAGAGGACTTAACTGTATTTTTTCACAACCAACTTCACATTTAAATCGCATAGTCATATGTATTTTGACAGCTGACATAGCAAGACTTGCTTTTGAAACGGCTAGGCTTCATGATCATTTGAAACGGCTAGGCTTAATCTCAAATCTCGGCATATGGGTTCCTCATCTTCTTACGGAAAAAAATGTGCCGTCGCATTGACATTTGTGATTTGCTTCTCAAACACCAAGAAAATGATCCATTTTTGAAGCATTTCATCACTGGGGATGAGAAATGGGTTGTCTACAACAATGTTTACCGCAAAAGATCCTGGAGTAGAAAAGATGAATCGGCTCAAAGCACTTCGAAAGCCAATATTCATCAAAAAAAAGGTACGCTATCTGTTTGGTGGGATTTCAAAGGAATCGTTTATTTTGAGCCTCTACCGAGTACCACAACGATCAATTCTGAAGTGTATTGTCATCAGTTGGACAAATTGAATGATTCACTTAAAGAAAAAAAGGCCAGAATTGGTCAATAGGAAAGGTTTAGTGTTCCAACAGGGTAATACGAAACCACATACAAGTTTGACCACTAGGCAAAAGCTTTTAGAGCTTCGATGGGATATACTGTCATACCCACCATACTCTCCAGACCTAACACCTTCCGATTATCATTTGTTCCGGTCTCTACAAAAATTTTTAGACGGTAAAACGTTTAATTCAAATGAGGAGGTCAAAAATCACTTGGATCAGTTTTTTGCCAGCAAAGAACAAACATTTTATGAGCGTAAAATCATACTACTGCCAGAAAGATGGCAAAAGGTATTGGATCAGACTCAACAATATTTAATTAAATAAAATATTAATTCACTATAAGAAAATCAGCTTTCATTTTTATAAAAAAAACAAAACAAATTACTTCCCGGACAACCCAATAATTAAAAGTGCTTTTTCTTTGGACACTAGACCATCCTGTATTTGAATTGTATTCAAATACAGGATGGTCCAACCTTAAATTAATAATTTAAGGTTGGACCACCCTGTATTTGAATTTATTTAAACTTCATAGAATTCACATATGCAACTTTGTGATTACCATGAAGTCTTCTTATTGGGGTAATATCATTATTTATAATTTTTGTTAAGATAATTGTATTCAAATGAAAACTAATTTGAATAATTGCAAATGTTTGCAAATAAACAATTATGTAAGAAGGAACTATTCGTTTAATGAATTTGCAAATGATTTTCGAATGATTTTTCAAACTGATTTTCAAAATTGTAATTGAATAAATATTAATATGATATTTACCACTTCTTGATTTATCTCGTGTTTGAAAACCTAGATTAGCTTGTTGGGCCTGCTGTTGGTGTAATTGCTGCAAACTTTGCAACGCCGATGGCCCATTGGCAACAACAGCTGCCGCCGCCGCTGCCGCAGACACTGATGTATGATGACCAAAATGCGCCAATCGCAAATGATTAGTTGCACTATTACCCGGTAGATATCTATTCACGACACTCGCACTTGGATTGGCACTATCACAACCATAATTATTTACATTTAGACCACAATTTATTGCAGAAACACAATTCTGCTTTTGATTGTGATTATTTAATGATAAATTCATAACACTATTAAACTCTTTACTGTTATTATCGATTGCACTCTTTTGCAATCCCAAAATTGCTGCTATTGTGAACGATTTACCAACATCCAGTTGTGTACTGACAACACCATCGTCCATTTGGCCGTTCGTAATCTGATCGTTTCCTGATCGTGGTTGTTGCATTGGCTGAATTGATGTGTGCTGCTGGTGATGTTGCTGATGTTGATTATGGCCGTGATTGTGATTATTGTGCTGATGATGATGATGATGATGGTGGACATGACTGTTGGCGGTGGTGGTATTATGCAATGCTAAGAAATGCGACAGTGGATTCGGATGATATTTTGATGGATTTTGTAGCATTTTATTTAGTTTGTTAAATGTTCGGACACTTTTTAATCAACTTAATATTAATATACGATGTTATCCGTTAGAGTAGTACATTTTCAATGGTGGACCTGAAAATTGCAACAAGTTTTCGTTTACTTTAATGAAGAAGAACTACCGAACCATGATGCATAGTATGGAAAAATAATTATTACTGTCATAACAACACAACTTGTCGAATGGTAAAAACAAAAAAAAAACTCAAGATAACATAAATCGAAATTGATACCGACTCAGAGTGTTGTGCTTTCCTTTTATCCTTTTGTATCTAAAGAATACTTCATAGATAAGGTTACAGTCTTTTGTTCCATAAGTGAACCGATTATTCTCGAGTATAATAAAGTTGTATATTAAGATAGAGTAGTGCCCCAATGCTTTGTATTTTTAATTTGGTTGGTTTACATTTTTAAAAAAATTTTTAAAAAAACCTGAATCAAAAAGAGACAAGTGCATACCAGAGTGAGTATTTTTATCCAATAAAAAGAAGAAGAAAATTATACAAAACAAAATGGATTAATTTACCCGCAGTACAATTTGATCCCGTTTACAAAAAAAAAAAAATTCTTCATGTTCCGGTTTCTATTGTACAATTTTGATGAAGTTTTTTTTTATTTTTTCTTGGTTTTTAATATTTGATCTCTTTTTACCTGCATAATTACCCACATTTTCTTTGTGTAATTTTTTATGTGCATTTATTTTTGAATGCATACAATATTTGCATCAGCAATCAAATTGTAATTTGTAACTAATAGTCTCTAGAAACATAGACATATGTATTATTCATATGCACACACACTAGATTACCAAAGTTTCATAAAGCTTGAATGCTTCTCTTCAAATGTTCCCAGCAGTAGGCTCTATAGGAACAGGGTTGATTTAGTCACTCAACACTGAAGATTCTTTAAGGTATTATATGACAAACTGTTCATTGTTTGTAGAGATTGCAAGGTTCAGATACCATAACTCTATATTAATTAGTCTTATTGCGTTTAAGATGTACAATAACAGCCTGTTTGAATACGAATGCAATTTCAATGTGTGATGGTTGGTATGTACAGTTTTTGGGGTCTATGACATTCTTTCACATGTTTGATTTCTGATGTGAATCCATATTAAGGTGCAATATGGAAATAGTAATACTAAATTACGGAAACTAAGGTTTTTTTGTTGTCTTGAACTTAGTCTAGATTTTAATTCTCACAAAGAAGCAGCAGACTATATGAATTATATTAAATAGTAATTTGTGAACTAAAAACAATACTAACCACCAACTAAGGTGCATTGGTCAAGCTGTTTCAGAGCATAAATCATGAAAACATAGTCCAATTTAAAAGGTAATTTAATAATAATATGGGTTTTGTGGCATTTTTTTTTTTGTAAAATTTCGTAAATTATTTTTAAACACTTTTACTCTCGATTAGTAAATGTCAAAAATAATTGACTTTTTTTAAAATAAATTTCATTTAATAATTTAATTTTTGATTGCAATTATTAAATTTTTCTTTTTTAGTTTTTAATAAAAAATTAGAGAAATTAAAAGAATTCTTTTAAAACAACCCCCCCCCCCCCCACAAAACCAAAACACTTTACTCCACTGTTTATGGTATACAAATTAAATTTAATAAAATTATTCTATTATTAATTTTTAGCAGAAACTACTAAGCTTAGTTATTTTCTTTATTATTATTATTATTATTATTATTTCGATTATACAAATACTCACTTGAAAGTTTTTTTTTGTTTTTCTTTAACTAAAATCCTATTTTTTATATTCTGTTTTTTTTTTTTTATAAAATTTATAAATAAAATATTTTTGTTTTTTTTTTAAATTTGTTATTTTTAATAAATATGTTTTAATTTATTCCATTCTGGGGTATTTTTCTGTTTGTATATTCCAAATGTTATAATTTTTCAATTACTGTCGATTAATAATCCAGAGCAGTTCTCAATTTTATTATATGATGTACAATTTTCACTTAACCAATTACAATAATAAAAGAAGAAAACATTATTAATTGTGGACACAAAAAGAAAAAAGAGAAAAAACAACAACAAAGGGGGGAAAAAAACACGATTAAAATTAATTTTTATTTTTTTTTTATTAATTATGACCGATTATTGATTTTTTTTTGAAAAATTATTTTCGATTAAACTTTCTTCATAAACATATTCATATCGACCATTTGTTTGATTAGCATTTATAGTTTAGTACGCGTCCGTCATTGTCGTTTATCCATTTCGAACTGAGGAGTATAAAATTTTTAACCAAAAAGGATATTCACATCGTCAACCACGGGCCACCACCACCACCAACCATCAGTGTGCACAATTGAATACTGAGAGAGAGAAAAAAATGTATTCGCTTGATTTAATATTATTACAGGCACATCATCATTATATGATTATTGTTATAACACTGGTTATCAGAGAACTCTCCAAGCCAACCCCTAAAAGTACAGTATTGGTGGGTTGGTATACCGCGATTTACTCGTATACACTTGTCGTAATCGTATATCATCATAAACTCATGGAGAACGACGAATCGTCATACAAGAATGAAAAAGTTAATCGAAAAAATAAGATTGGCAGAAAACTCTATATTTTCTGGGGGAGGGGGTTGCTTTTATATAAGCGCCGAATTGTATTTATAGAGACGGCAGAGACCGACTATCATGTATGGTACGACGAAGGCAATTTACATACTATCATCCTAGTAGTACACGTTTCGATTGGGAAAATGGGAAATTGTTATCAATGGTAGCGCGCCAGCCAACACACTAGTGTCTCGAAAGCCCAAAACGAACAGAGAGGAGGAGGGTGTTTATGGCGGCGTCTACATGGCACGCACATTTCAATCATCATTAGGGCTAATATACCCACAAATATTAGTGGTGCGGCTCTTGATTTAGCCTGTAGACAAAATCTCAGCATTGTTCCTGCTCCCACCACATTCATTTAATGGCAGATTTTCAGATTTTTTTTCTCCTTCTATTTTCGGGGAGAAAGTTTCCCATGAAATGAGCGCAATAATCTCTTTTACATTTGCCCATATGTACGTGTTGATGGCGGGGTGGTGGTGGTGTACTTGCAACAGCTGCTGTATTGTTATGTGAATTGAGTAACAGACACACGTAAATACGAGCATTATACTGAAATGTACGTCCTCTCAGCCTTATTGCTACTCTCCACTTCCTAAATAAGGAATTTGTAAATAAAGTCTAAATGTGTGTTTGTTTAGGGGTGTTGTTTTTACCCAATAATATACAATATTTTTCAAGAGTTTCCATTTTCAATGTTTCTATTAGTGTGCATTTTGTTGTGCCTCCTCTCTACACTACACTTTTCTGGTTTATTACATCAAAAACCATTCCCGACTAGTTCAATTGTTATTATTATATTATACAAGTGTATGTGTGCAACAAAAAAAAACAAACAAAGAAACATCATCAACTAACTAGCATGTGTTGTATAACTTGCGTTGGCTGGCTGGCTAATGATAAAATGTCGTTTATGAGATTGCATTAGATGTGTAGCGGATTAGACGCCTCCTCTTGTGTATAGTGTAAGTGAATATACATCCGTTCATATTCGTTTATCTATATAGATATGCATATAGGTATTTACGTACGTACATACTTCGGAACTTATCGTATAATAATATTGTAATAATATAATAATGCGATGATAGGCAATAGAATTTCATAAAAGTCAAATCTTTTCACAATTACTCAATATTGGCTCATTTAAATTTTCCAAGTTAGACATTGTATTTTGATTGGTTTATGTCTCTCAGTATTTGTTTGGGAGTGTGCGTGCGCGTGTGTATGTGTGTGCATGGGTGTATAAAATTATTTTTCATTATTATTATTGTTTTCACATTATCAACCACCACCACCAATCATTATTCATATTGAAATTTTATTCTCTTCTATTGTTTGTTTATTCACATTTGATTTTCTTTGTTGATAATTCATTGTTAATAATTTCTCTGATCTTCATAATTTATTAACATATTCTTTTAATTGGAATTTTTTTTTTTAAACATTTGTTATTAATTTTATTTTGACAATTGACTGGTATATTATATGAATACATATATATGTTCATATATTAATTATGTGTAAGAAGTTAGTAAAAATATGATTATGAAATTGTTTGTTATAATAAAGGCAGCCCCAGGCCCTGCAGCCAAATCGAAATCTGAATATGAAGGTAATATTAAGCGCCGCCTCATTCAAACGATGAGTACGAATATCGAACGTCGTGTATAAGCGAGGGTGAACTTTTCTACGCTATATTTTTCCCTTTTCAGTTAACGGATTGTCCGCCAGATAACCGACAGATTTACAAAATTTCACTTGTTGTAATCGCTATATATACCATTCGGTTGACTTTTCTCAATACCACCAAAATGCAACCACCAATTTTACCCATACATAAACAAATTTATAAATTCATCCTACATTTTTATTAATATTCATATTATTGTATTATGTATGCATGTATATGGTATGTTCAGTATAAAAACTGTTCGTATTACTTTTATTATATACTCGTATCATCCTTATTTTTTTCTTGCAGATATTATTAAATACAAAAACCAAATAAAAATAAAAAAAAACTTACCGAAATAATGTATCTAAAATCTCAATAAAATATCTTGTGTATTTTTTTTATTAATATTTTTTTTTATCGATTATTTGATTCTATGATATAATTTTATTTATTCGCAAAGGTGAGTGTATTTTTCTTCCCAAGCCCTGGACAAAATTTGGAATTTTTTTTTCATATTTACTTCCGAAAATTTGTACTCTTTTATTCGATTTGGATTTATTATCTATTCTTTCTAGGCTAATATACACAGGGTGTTTTGTTCTTCGATGTGAATAACATTTCTATGAATAATTGCTAAGGTTATTTTGAGCAAAAAAAATCATAAGATTTTTGAACACGTTGGTGGAGTGGGAGGGAGATTTGATTGGCGATCTGAAGTGCCTTTATTTGTCTCTATTGTCCGCAGCCAAATAAAATTGGTGTCATTTGTTTGGGAATATTTTTTTATTCTTTTGGTATGCAGGTAAAAGCAATTAAAGTTGAAAATTTTCAAATTTTTTTGCTTGGAATATTTACGTTTAAAGAAAAATGTTTTTAGATACAATGGCTTTCTTTTACACAGTCACTTGTAGCATACGTACCAAGTGTGAAATGAACCTTAACGCTGATGACTATAATCTTTACTTAAGAGTAAAGCGCAAAATGTGATTACTATAAAAATACCACTTTTGTAGAGAGTTTTTTAAAGTTTTAACGCATTATTTGCTAAATAGTCAATCCATAGGTAAACATGAAAAATTTCAGACTAAATAAATTTTACGATGAATAATTTATAAATTTGACAATTGTAAAATGACACTAGTGTAATTTTTAGCCTACAAAATGGATAATCCTGTATTAAAGGGATATTTTCTTTTAATTTTTGTTTGTTTGCTTGCTAACCTTTCTTTTTATTTCTATTTAGAATATTTCATATTAATAGTATTTAATTAAAAAGGGGTACAGAATGAATTTGTTTCTTTCTCACAATTGTTTGTCTTCAAAATAAATATTTTAATTGGTATTGATTAACCAACCACAACCGCCCCCCCCCCCCCCAAACCTAGACTAACCTATATTATTTTATTATTATTCAAGACTAAAAGTTTTAAACACATTCTTTTTATATAATTTTTATTATATAATAAATTCTATTTATTTAAAGTAATTATTATATAAAAATATTATTTTTAATTGTTTTTTTTTCTATTTTTGCTCTACAGTAATTATTCAGTAAATAACTAATTGGTGGGAAAGTTACTGCAATTTCAAAATTCTACTTTTATTTAAAGCAAACCACCGTAAATAAGTATATTTTTATATTTTTTTATAAAAAAATTACAATATTTAAATAAATTATATAATTTTTTTCCTAAATTTTATATTTTTTTGTTGTTGAATTTATCAATTCTTTTGGAAAAGTATTTTTCTTTGTTACCTTATGAATAATACGAGGTCTGTTCAAAAAGTATCGCGAATTTCGAATTTTCGCGGGTTGCGTATATTCGATTTTCGATTTTTGTGGCGTTATGTTGGTACTCATGTCTCTCACTTATGCCGACAAGTTCGGCCATTCTGAAACTTCAGTTAATTTTTGACAGCTGCTTTGGAATACGGTGGCTGCGGCATTATAAGTGTGTTATTTTTGGCCAAAAATACGTTTACAAGCAACATGCGTGAGCTGGGGCGTTATCATGGTGCAAAAACAATTTTTTGTTCTTCCACAAACACGGGCGTTTCTAGCGGATTGCTTCGCGTAACTCCTTATTGACCGTAAAATAACGAAATGAATGCGAAAACTTTATTCATAATAAAATGTAAATAAAATAATAAAAGCAGCGATCAACTAAAGAATTCATCAATAAAAAATGCACAAACCATTTCCATGATAAAAAAGAATTTGTAACATGTTGAAATTCATTTTTGCTCGTCTAAATTGCGTATTTATTAAATTATTAAATTAATAATTATTAATTATAATTAAATTATCTCACATAATTATTTTTGCAGATGCCCATTCAAGCGATTACACTATGATTAGACTGATCGTCAAATACACAAACTTTGTTCGCGGCGAACCTGCACAATACCATTCACGCGCAAAATGCGTGCGTGCTCGCGCATATTTTACACTGTCAGATGCGCACGATGGAATCAGAGCTTAACGCTAATTAACTCCCTGCTTTACTTTATCTGCGACTTTCATTCCCTTATCCCTTATCTACTATGCAGCGGTTTTAAACTCAATCACAGCTAATAATGACATAGCCAGGATTCCATTTTGTTACTAGAAATGACCTTTAAAAATAAATGTTTATTTAATTACTAAAAAAAAAAAAGAAAACCATGAAAATAGTTAATATTTTAACACTTTTATAATTTCATTGAGAATATTCTAGTTTATTTTTATGAAAATACAATAAAATTCATTAAATATTTTATAGAAGAAAAAATATACAATAGTAAAAAAAACCCTCCATCTAATATTGGTCTGTGGTAGATATCGTACTCTAAAATTTCAATTAAATCACAAAGTGGAAAATTGAAAATGTGGCAAATAATTCCTAATTAATTTCCATAGAAAATAGTCAAATAGTTTTCATCAGACAATATGGTCTACCGTTTGGTAAGAGTCTGAATAACTTGAAAAAGCAAAAACAAACATAAATCATAAAACAATAAAATCCAATATAAAATTATTAATTAAAATTGCACTCACAAAACGTAATATACGACGAAGTGTAGATAATATCAATTTCGCGCCCCACAAAACAAAACACAACACAACCGTTTCCCCTCCCAATTCATCTATACTCTATTGTTAGCTCCTGGCGATTTTATTTATATTAAAATTAAATTTTCCAAGTTTAATTACAATTTTTGGACAACCAAACCACACGTTTGATTTTGTATAGAAATAGTTTCATTACCTACACGTATGTTCAGATGCATAATAGCAGCAGTAGTTGTGGCTGAAGTGCATCTAAGCTAACCAATTATTATAATCATCATCATCTGCCTGACAGCGAACAATAAACAAACAAAAATTTTCCTATTTTCTCCAAATAAATTAATTGCGCATAAATATTTTAATATTATTGCAAATTTTTTTTAGAATTTTGATTAGCTACGATCAAACTATGAATAAAATTTTACCAAAATACGTTAACAAATCGACCGACATGGAATTGTCAAATAGATTTTTGGCCCTTTTTTTATTCTTCAAAATAACCCCAACGGAAAAGTAAAGTACTACGACAATAGAGATTGTGCTACACCCAATCAGCGCAACGTCAAACCAGATTAGCGATTAGCAGTAAGCGATTAGTTACAAGCTGATTACCCCCCTAGTTTGTGGTGACACCGATCGCTCAGATTAAAATATACCTGGATAGACCCGTACGGACAATTTAGTAATAATATTGTTTTATTTATCCTATAAAGAAGAAAGTATAAGCAATTTTAGTGGAGTTTTGTGCCCGAACACTTATTTGAGTGTTGGTATTGAAAGTTCTTTTCCACAAAAACCTTACAAATGTACAATGTACTTAACGGTTCGACGCCGCAGATTCAAACTTTAATTCACCTAAAAGCGTAATATTTTATTAAGTTTTTCTTTTCTAAATTCTAGTTTGTAAATTCTAAATCAATAAAAACGAAAAAATACTAAATCACAAAATAAACACGGCCAATTTGCTTAAATAAAAATATTCGTACTATGTTACCGACGACAAAAATGAACTGCATTACCTAAAAAATGAACTATAGAGAGTGGCGTCGACTCAAAAGATTTTATTTCTAAATTAAAATAGAAAATACGAAATTCAACAAAATAAAGGTAAATATATTTTCAATAAAATCAAATTCACATATTATGTAAGAGATTGTTTTTATCTTTTATTAATTGGTGGTGATAAATAAGATTCAAATTGCAAAAATTTCTTTTGTAAATCACCTTATTTTTTAGGCGATATAGTAATAATCAATATTATATTTAATTACATTTAACTTCTGTATACTTAAAGTGTTTTTATAAATAATATATCATTTTTTTAATTATATTTCGGACATACTAAAGTTAAATGTTTGCTCCATATATGGTTTTACCATAGTTTTACCAAGTATATGGTAGAATAGAAGTTAACGAACAGAAATGTGTCCATGTCAGTTTTACTCTCCGCCATAAAGCGTGTCTTTTCATATATCTTCTTGGCAGTAAAATACCCCGCAAGCCACAAAAGATTGACAAGGAATACACGCACAAAACTCAAAAGACTAGAACTAAATAGACGATATAGAAACTACTTCGACTTCTAGACAAACGTTATAAATTTACAACAGAATGCAAAGTACTTTTATATAATACCCAACTGACAGTAATATGGACTTACGGACTAGAATTTTCAATCCCTGCTGAAAATGATCGGGCGTCTACAAAAAAAGAGGCGATCACACCATTCCATATTTTGTTCGTTACGGTCATGCTCGATCGAGAGGAAGGTGTTCGTATAACATGTTCTAGCATATATTACACCACTCGAACCAAAAAAATGGACGATTTTTTTCTAATGTTCGAGTATTTTGGTGTAATCGTAGCCTAATGGTTCTCCAAGTAATATATCAATTAAGACAGTGTCAGCGATGATAAACAACTTAAAAGGAATAAATTTGAAATATATAATAGTGAAATTTTGTACGATTTTTATTTATTTAGTTAAATTGAAAGCATATCAAAATTAAAAGATGACCAGAATTGTGTATTGAAACACTGTACAAAAGCACTAATTTTAAATTTTTCTTCCCGTCTAATATTTTACATGACCTCACATATGTGATAATCAAAAAGACCACACCCCTTCCCCCCTCCCAGGTGTTACTGTCACTACACTATTGTTGACTTCAATATTTCAACAATTATTCCTTTTCAATTCTTCTATAATCGATGGCCTGAAGCTTAAATTACAGAATCTAATCTAAGCTTCAGGCATCGACCTGCCCGAATTATTGCAAAAGCGGCGAGAAATCGTACTACTTGCATACATTTGTGTAGATTTTTTTATGTAGACATGACACCCACTGACATCTAGTTTTCGTAATGGAAAAATTTATCAAATTCCAAAAGCATTCATTTTAATTTATTTATTCTAAAGAAAAATATAATTTAAACACAACAACAGGCAATTTTTATTTTTTGTACAAACTTTTGATCTGAAATGGAATTGTATTTTGTAAATATCAATTAAATATTAAGGGCCTCAATTTGTAGACTTTCGGAGTATTTTAAAACACGCCATTCTCCATGAAAGTGGTAGCATACCGTAATGCTCGCATACTTTATTAGTTTTTTTCAAGTTGTTATTTTGGCACTTATCGGAAAGTGCGAGTGAAAGTATAGTTTTTATCTTTATTGAAGTATTTACGAAAAAGTAAGTATTTAAATAAATAGATTTATTGTTGATGACATTTAGTAGGAAGTTTTTATTGCAGAAAATGAAGTGTTTTATAAAGAATTGCTGATAATTCAACGGAATGCGGAAGCTGGGAATTTCTTTCTTTTGGTAAGTTGACATCTTTATTTTTACTCGAGAAATTAATAAAAATTTAGTTTATGATGTGCCTAAATGGCTTTTAATGATTTATTTGATCCAAAAAGTGATTAAAAAGTGAAAAGTTCGTTAAATTTGTAAATTCCTAGGCACCACGCAAATTCAACTTTCTCCCATCTTTTGGGTTATCAACGGATTACTCGAAGAAAAAATTCTGGTTCTATTCATTCGTCAAGCAATTTTTTCGATACTTTTTTCAAAAAAATTTTATTTATTATAAAATATAAATTTCCCGTGGATAGGGAATATGTGATGGAGTTATGGAATGAAGTAAAAAAAAGGAGCAATAATTTTCCTATAAGTATAAGTCTCCTTCCAATCCTCTTAGAAATCTTTGAAAAAATAGTCCTCTACCACTTACCATTCGTACTCGAATCCTCAAATTTAGTTCTCAATCACTAATTCATTTTCCTTTCCGAATACTCCACTATCCAGCAGTGTCATCGAATCGTCGATTTTATTGCATCCTCTTTAGAAAAAAAAGGTACTGCTGCGGTGTGTTTCTGATATAAATCAAGCTTTTGATAGAGTTTAGCACTTGGGCTTACTCTGGAAACTTATGAGGATCCTAGTTTTAAGATCATTCCTTTCCAACCGACACTTCCAAGTAAACGAATTCAACGAACTGTCCAATATCTCCTCGATATTGGCTGGTGTTCCACAGGAAAGTATACTTGAACCCATCTTCTACAACATTTATACACTCGATATTGCAATCTGTTTCAATACCTTCTTTCCGTTTCATCTAGCGAAAATCCCAAATCTTCCGAAATTCTCCAAATCCAAATACAAACTTACGTAAAAGTCAATGAACGTACATATACCCACGTAACTATTACTCTCTGCCATGAACCATGTCCTTTCATATACCTTAATGGCAGTACCACACCGTTCGGTACCCAGAACTGCACTTAGCCAAACTCATGACATGGACTCCACAAATAAGACTTAATAGACAAGAACTAAAAAGACGATACCTACAACTACTTCTAGTTTCAAACAAACGTTCTGAACTCGCTGTAGACAGCAAAGTATTTTTATACAATGCCCTAATGAAACCCATATGGACTTACGGATTTGAACTCCCTTTTATGTTCGTAATACTGTTATCCATCGTGATCTTGAAGTCTTATATGTTTATTTATGTGGGTGTGTCTCCGAACATACCAATCCCCTTGTTCCAGAACTATCCTCCACTTCCTTTCTCTGAAATACCCAACGAAGACTTAGGCATTACTGGTCGTGTGATATACAATATTATAATACTGAGTCTTAACATAAGCACACGTTAGCAGGAGAACTTTGATATTTATTCTTTTAAAAAAGGAATATTATAATAACTACTGATTGGTCTTTGGTTAAGAATTATTGGTTCCGAATAACTACAGATTTGCATGTTTAGAGAAGCATCTTAAATTTTGGAATGAATAATCTTTAGAAAAAGAAAATTTTTATTTGGCAGAAATATGTCGAATATTTAACAGAAAAATTTTATTACAAATAAATTATCCTGTAAAATATTCGACATATTGTGAACATATTTAATAAAGTTAAAAGATAATATTGAAAATTTTACCATCTTGCTTATTATAATATGGAAAACCGAATTTTGAATGTATTGGGTTGTCCGGAAAGTAATTTCGTTTTTTTCACAACCGACTTTAAATTTAACCCGCATATTCATATGTATTTTGGCAGCTGACATAGCAAGACTTGCTTGTGAAAAAATTCGATTGATTCTGCACTGTAGTTTTTGGTTGATACCCTTTTAAATATGGAAAGTGAAAAACAATATTTTCGGCATATTTTACTTTTTTTACTATAGAAAAGATAAAAATGCTGTTCAAGCAAGAAAAAAGTTATTCGATGTCTATGAAGAAGATGGATTAAGTGAGCGCCAGTGCCAAAACTGATTTGCACAATTTCGATCCGGAAATTTTGATATCGAAGATGCACCACGTTCTGGAAAGCCAGTTGAAGCTGATGGAGACACAATTAAAGGCATTAATTGATACAAACTGGCGAATAAAAACTCGTGAGATCGCTGAGAGATTAATTTTATCGAATACGACCATTCATGATTATTTGAAAGGGCTAGGTTTTATCCATTTTTTGAAGCATATCATTACTAGGGACGAGAAATGGGTTGTCTACAACAATGTTAAGCGCAAAAGATCCTGGAGTAGAAAAGATGAACCACCTCAAAGCACTGTAAAAGCCAATATTCATCAAAAAAGGTTATGCTATCTGTTTGGTAGGATTTCAAAGGAATCGTTTATTTTGAGCTTCTACCGAGCAAGACAACGATCAATTCTGAAGTGCATTGTCAATGCAATTGAACAACGATCAATTCTGAAGTTGGACAAATTGAATGATTCACTTAAAGAAAAAATCCCAGAATTGGTCAATAGGTGAGGTATAGTGTTCCAACAGGATAATAGGAAATCACATACAAGTTTGACCACTCGGCAAAAGCTTTGAGAGCTTGGATGGGATATACTACCATACCCACCATACTCTCCAGACCTAGCACCTTCCGATTACTATTTGTTCCGGTCTCTACAAATCATTTGTTCCGGTCTTTACAAAAATTTTTAGACGGTAAAACGTTTAATTCAAATGAGGAGGTCAAAAATCACTCAAATCAGTTTTTTGCCAGCAAAGAACAAAAATTTTATGAGCGTGGAATCATGCTACTGCCAGAAAGATGGCAAAGGGTATACGATCAGACTGGACAATATTTAATTGAATAAAATATTAATTCACTATAAGAAAATCGTCTTTCATTTTTATTTAAAAAAAAAAAACGAAATTACTTTCTGGACAGTCCAATAAAAACAATTAATTTAGTGCTAAATCATGATGTAGATATGGTTTGTGATGGGATTGCTTTTACGGACTAGGACTCTGGGCTTCTACTAAGCCTTCCAATTTCCTTTAATAAAAAATACTCCTTACAATTGTCGACGCCCACTTTTATGTCCCTTTTGTTCATGATGTTACATTGTCTCGTTATAAAAAGTTTCATTCTCGTGTGTCTTTTCCTAAAACCACCCATCAAATACTTAAACGGCACTGGTCGCTTGATTTACTAAAACACTGAGGCTTAACATAATAAACACACGCAAGCAGAAGAAACTTCAATAGATGTTTACTCCCTATTATAACCTTTCACGTTAATTAATACTATTATTCAAATATGATTATTACTACAATATGTTGTATGTAAAAATAAAAATAAAAAAAAAATCCATACAAGCACATTTATCTATTCTTATGAATATTGTTCATTAAACAAACAAACAAACAAAAAGTGTATATAATGTATAATATTGTATAACATAATTATATTGTTGAAAGAATTTTGACGTATATTAAAATATTTTTATGTTATTCATAAAATCGTTGAATTACTGTATGTGTACGCAGAGTAGAAAGGGAAACGGTCAAAACACCGACATCGGCAAAAGTTCATAATTTCTCAAACTCTCAATATATGATGTTTGTAGTATGCACATAAAACCCACAATCCATAATATGTGTATGATTTTGCCATTTTATTTTTATATTCATATCATATTCCACATTATCTCATTTGAGTAATATCTGTGTATTAGTATTGTGTATAAGAAAGGGAATTTTCGATGTGGTAGATCTACTCGTACTCTACAGTCCGTAAAAGACAGCCGAACGCATGCGTTTTATATAATTTTTCCATAATTCAATAAAATTTTCCACCCCAGCAACTGTGGTGGGTGGCCGAACCGCACTCAAATGGATTCTATTGCCCGCGTTTAGATTGACTCAAGAGTGAAAGCTAACGGCAGCCGTTCAAGTCTTTAAAATGGACCCGATTTCATCCATACACGTACATAGACGGCAGCCTTTTATCGTTCATCATCCATCCTATTCTGTTACGAACGACAAATACTCGTATTCCTTTTGTGCTCTCTAAGTTGCCTTGTCAAAAAAAAAAAGAAAATTTCAATTATGTTTCGAAACTTTTATAATGCAAAAGTTAGGCTTCAAAATTTTATTACTTTTATTCATCCTCCATTTATATACACGTATGCTCTTTCTCCTCTCTCTCTCAGCAATTTACTTAATTTTGCCTTCTTTTCACTTTTATTGATGGCGTTCTTTTTTCTTCTAACGCTTGTGAGAATGTATGCTTTCATCTATGAGTACACCATGCTTTGTATACTACAATACAATACAAGTAAAATAATAAAGGTTATTATAAAGTGAATTGCTTCAGTATATATTGGCTATTTTATAAATATCAAAGAAATTTTCTGAATAGGAATTCTCATTAAAATTATTTCTACAACAACAAAAAAAACGAAAAGAAAAGCAAAAAAAACAATTATTCTCAGTTATTATAATATGATTAAATTAAAAGTTAAAAATTTGAAACTTTTGTGGAGAACACACATTTTATAATTAGAAATTCTAATTTCGATTTTGTTTTCCCTTTTTTGTCTTAGGTTTTTTTCGAATTTTATTTATATTTGATACTACTATATTTATTTGTAATAATGAAGATTTACATTAGTAATTAATTAATAATATCGTACAGCATGAGGTGAGAGTAAATACCCATCGGTGTTTCTCCAACTAACGAAAGTTAGATTACGAGGTCTGTTCCAAAGGTATCGGTCTTGGCTCGTGCGGCAGTTTCCATTGGGATGATTGAGCTTTGGTTTCCATGTCATAACCATAAACCAGTTATGACCCTCTGAAGCAAATTTCGGTCGTCGCGGACAGAGTCCAACAGCTCTTTAGCAATGTTAATGCGATGCTGTTTTTGGTCGAAAATGGGCACAAAACTGAACATTAAAAATAGCCGAACTCGTCGGCATAAGTGAGAGACATGAGTACCAATATAACGTCACAAAAATATCGGAAATCGAATATACGTTACCCGCGGAAATTCAAAATTCTTGATACTTTTTGAACAGAACTCGTTCTCTAATAAATCTCGAGGCTATTGACTCTTAAGTTTTCGATAAAGTGTTTGAGGGCAAGGTAATACAGGATAGATCTCTAACGAGTGGATTATGATGATAGTTAATATTGGGTTTGTTCGGAAAGTCATTTCGTTATTCTGGAAGGCCAGTTGAAACTGATGAAGGTACAATAAAGGCATTAATTAATGCAAACCGGCGAATAACAACTCGTGAGATCGCTGAGATATTAAATTTATCGAATTCGACCGTTCATGATCATTTGAAACGGCTAGGTTTAATCTCAAAGTTCGACATATGGATTCCTCATCTTCTTACAGAAAAAAATTTGTGCCGTCGCATTGACGTTTATGATTTGCTTCTCAAACGACAAGAAAAATTATCCATTTTTGAAGCGTATCATCACTGGGAACGAGAAATGGATTGTCTACAACAATGTTAAGCGCAAAAGATCCTGGAGTAGAAAAGATGAACCGGTTCAAAGCACTTTGAAAGTCAATATTCATCAAAAAAGGGTTATGCTATCTTTTTGGTAGGATTTCAAAGGAATCGTTTATTTTGAGCTTCTACAGAGCAAGACAACGATCAATTCTGAAGTGCATTGGCATCAGTTGGACAAATTGAATTCTTCATTTCAAGGGGGAAATTTACCCCAGTGTGAGCTTTTAACCTCGCGTTCCTATAATGGACCCCAGGTAATCCTTTGGATAGCAACAGAATGGCTCTAATCCAATGAACGGAGTATTTGCTCCCCTTATGGTAAGTTTATCTGCTAGTTTATTACCCTCACTACGCTCATAACTTGGCACCTATCTGAGATGATGTAGATCTTTGCGTCACGTAGCTTCCTTCTGATACCCTCTCTATTGCATGTATTTCTACCTAAAAAATTAATAGAAATTTACCAAGCACCTTAGATCCATCTATATCCACTTTAGAATCATCTCTGTAAAAGACGAGGACACCTTCCAAGTTAACCGGTCCGTGAGAATTACTCTGAAGGACTTATTTAAGTTAGATTTCCTTGACATTGGCTACCTGGAATTCTTTTGAGCCCGATACAACCTGAAAATGTGCAAACAGAGTACCTATGTTATATTAAAGGTTTTGGAATGTCTTAGCTTGAGAGCCTCTTTAGCCGCTTCCCTTTTAATAAGCAAATGCAAAGGTAGCATGTCTTGTTTCCTCATATTTCCTCCTGACTATCACGATCAGGTCATCAGCATAATCTTGAACTTGAAAGCCAGCTACAGATAATTTAACGAGAAATTCATCAATTACAAGTGAGCAAAGTAGGGTTGATAATACTCCTCCTTGTGTACAACCTTTAACGGTTCTAACAGTCAGTGAATTATTTCCCAGTTTAGCTATGATATTGCGGCTAAAAATCGTGGCCCTAATCCAACTATAAATATACATGAAGTAACGAAGGCAGCGGGCTACAGATTGGGACCGCTCACCATATTAATTAATTGAATTTTTGACTGCTTCATGCATATGAGCCCACTTGCCACAGAAAAAGAGCAAACCTGATAGAGTATGTCTTGCATGACGGAGTCGAAACGGAAAATCGAATGTGCGTTGGATTGAAGAGAGCTGGAGTTATATGATTTAGATGCATGCAGCCATCTGGGTCTAATCAGCTGAACTGGCGAAATCCATAATAGTCAGGTCGGTCTTGCGTGTTAATTGAGCATATCTCAATCCCTATAGTCATAGGCGACTCATCCCATTATGTCTAAAGGTAGGTATACCCTATTAAACATAAGAATAATTCTGTTTAGTAGGTTATGTTGAATCGGGTTGAGTAAATGGTAATTCTATGGGCCTCGAATAACTCTGACGTCTGCTTGGCTGTTATTGAAAGTCATGATTTGGCACTCATTAGATAAGTCAATACCAATGCAGAGCCTGCTCGTAGGTTCAGAAATTAGTTGGGATGTCATAGGTATAAATACTGTATAAAATTGTGCCAAAGATACTACCTTGCAGACCACTAGGGTGTATTTTAGAATATTCTATGGTAATTTCTACTTCGAAATGTCGGTGGTACAAGTACTTCAAGGAAGGAAATGCTTGATTTTCCGGGGGAGTCCAAGATGCTATACACGATTAGAGGCTTTTGATATGTCTAAATACTAAAATAATACTACAACTGGACATCAAATACATTTTTGCAGGATATTTTTAGGGCAATGCCTCAGTCTTGTTTAAAGACTGATAAGCTTTTTTTTTTATCTGCTATTGCTACGTCGTTGATTATGGAGAAAATATGTTTTCTATTTTTATTAAATTCAGACATTCTTTTTTATTTTCATAAATATAATTACCAATTTCATAAAAATCTTCGTTATGAGTTTTGGTTTTTTTTTAATATTATTTTTAAGATGAAGGCACTTTTCCTAAATAATCAGCACCAAAAAAATGTATATATATCTCGACTCGAATACAGTTAAGAGTATTTATACTTTAAAATAAAATTGTTTGGTTGGTATTGTGTCTCCTAATCAGTATTTTCGAATCTAAATATCAGAGTAACCGTTCAAAAACATATCCTTTCCTTGGACATATTTTCTTATTAAAAGTAATTTAACAAAATGGCCATAAAATATTAATTTTGTTTATGGCCATTTTGTTAGAGAACAACCTTTTTGCAAATAGAGAACACCCTTTTTGTTGACCTGTTCGAACATCATGATTAATAAATTTTAATTTCAAAGGATATTAATTCAATATTCCCAAATCTCAATTAACTACCATAAAGGATTTGTTCAAACACAGAGAGAGAAAAAATACATACAGACTGAAAGAAACATATACTATCATTTTTATTGAAACAATTTTGATTACCTTTACTTTTACATACAACCACAAACCATACTCAAATCAATTGAATACACTTGCAAGGAGAATTGAGCTACTACAGAAAATACTTTTTAATAAGCCCTATGAACTTTCAAGAATCTAATTTTAATTTAACCATCAATTGTCTTTTCAGAATTGAGCAAAAGCAAAGAGAGTGAATCCAGAGTGTTACCCTTGCTTTCACATAAATTATCCTAACATGAAAATTGTTGTTGTAGGGTAAAATTTTTGGCCGAAAACTTTGTTAACGAGATAATTAAAACCCTTGCTAAATTCGACGAGAAAATTTCCTCATCATTCTTATACATCACACTCTTATCGTTAGGCAAATATGTTCTTACCCCTTTTATATAGTTACAAACATTTTCTAATGGAATCTTTACATTTTAATTTATAAAAGGCTGTTCTCGTGTTGTGTTTTTTTTCGAAAATTCTGGAATTTTTTTTTTGGTTTAATTTTGAGTCTGGATGGAATATTGTATTGTTAAGTAAAATAAGTAAATGGACAAATGAAAATTATATGTTGCTTTTTTGTTAGTTAAGGCAGAAGATTTTATTTTTCATAATTTACAGCATATAACAAATTATTCAAAAATTAATTCATCCATTAATGTTGGTACAATACCGACTAATTTAACTAAACTACAATCACATGAACAGTTTATGATTATACGAGGTCTATTCAAAAAGTATCGCAAATTTTGTGTTTTTTCAAAAATTATTTATTTTATCATGAATATCTATTTTGTCCCCTTCAAAGTAATCCCCACCAGATATTATACACTTATGCCAACGTTTTTTCCAATCCTTGAGGCACTTCAAGAAGATCTTGTTTAGCTTCTCCTTCGATGCCTTTTTTATCTCCTCAATCGTAGCGTAGCGTCCTCCTTTCATGGGGCTCTTCAGTTTCGGGAACAGGAAAAAGTCACAGGGGGCCAGATCTGGGGAATACGGTGGCTGCGGCATTATAAGTGTGTTGTTTTAGGTTAAAATTAGCAAAAGCCAATTTTTGTTCTTCCACAAATCCGGGCGTTTCTGACAACTTGCGCATAACTTGCAGGCAATATTCCTTATTGACCATTCTGCCCTGTGGCAAGAACTCATGATGCACTATGCCCCTGCAATCGAAGAAAACTGTAAGCAAAACCTTCACATTCGACCGAACTTAGCGCTTTTTTTCGGTCTTGGCTCGTGCGGCAGCTTCCATTGGGATGATTGAGCTGTGGTTTCCACGTCATAACCATAAACCCATAATTCGTCACCAGTTATGACTCTCTGGAGCAAATTTGCGTCGTCGCGGACAGAGTCCAACAGCTCCTTAGCAATGTTAATGCAATGCTGTTTTTGGTCGAAATTGAGCAAAAATCGAAGACGAGCCAAAACACGTGCAAGCAAAGCAGCTGTCAAAAATTAACTGAACATTCAAAATGGTCGAACTTGTCGGCATAAGTAAGAGACATGAGTACCAACATAACGCCACAAAAAATCGAAAATCGCATATATGTTACGTAGCCCGCGGAAATTTAAAATTCGCAATACTTTTTGAACAGACCTCGTATATTTTTAACCTCAGAGGGGGGAAGGGGGGATTTAGGGGGAGGGACTCGTTTCATATACACGCAAGCAAAAAAATACAATAAAAACTTGTCTGAATAGCGCCAGTTTTGTTCAGCTAATGAACGATCTAATTTAGCAAGGTTCCAAAGTTAGCAAAGTTCAGCACTAATTCGAAATTGATTCGAAATTAATTTACACAAATTCCAAAATCAGAATAATTAGCCAAAAAATTTCTATATGATTATTGATGTTATAGTAAAGTCTCTAAGAATCATAAGTCAGAGGCCATTTTATAGCGCACGACCATGTGGGCTGGCATTACCAGTTTCGTTAATAAAACTGATCGATAGTTGGTTGGATGAACCAATTGGATGTTAATAAATTTTGTGGTGGAACAAATTAGATTAAAAAGATAGCTAGAAAATGGAATGATTGGGTCTATGAGCTCCACAATGAAGGGTTGACGCTATTCAAAAAGAAATTCTGGATTAAATGGCATTCATTTAGAATATGAGATGAACACCACAGGAATGGCAGAAAGAGAATTGTTTTCAATATTCCCCACGGCACGCAGACGCATGAAAATGGCTGATTGAGTAACACTCAATTGTTGCGCGAGCATTTTTTGCGATTGGGTATCGTCTTCGTACAAAAGAACCTGCAATTGATGGTCCTCAACCTTCCTAAGCCGATTTTCACGCTTCTTGTCCCACAAGTCAAAATTGGCGTCTTTGACCGACGAAACCGATCTATGGCACGTTGTTTCCGATAAAGCACTGTCACCATAGGCCACCATAAGAATTTGATACGATTCGGCAGCCGATTTCTTCAAATTGAAGCAGGAAAGCAGAGCTTCCCGCATATGTTCTTTTTCTGGCACAAAAGTCGACATGATTACCGTAGGAAACATGTATGTTGTTCTTAGATTAAAGAATACCTGGAAAGGCCCTTACCGTATATATATACGCAATTTTGTGTAAGAATTACATGCTAAGCGGCGAGAATTGGCATTTATCACATAGCTTTTTGTGGATATTTTTATGTAGACATGACACTCACTGCCATCTAGTTCTCGTAAATTCTCGCATTTTTGGAATGGACCAGTTTGTAATGCGTTTACTACATAATATTGTTTTCTTTTTTTTAGAATATTAGTTATAAATTATTTAAGTACATTGAATTTTTCCATTGTAATTTAGTTTTAACGCATTTTGCTATAATGTTGTATACAATTAACTTCTATCTTATTAACAACTTGATGTAATATTCTATGTAATTAATGCTTTTTTTTAATGAATTTTTATTTGTGGAAATAATTGTTTTAATATAATCAAATAACTTGCAATTTATATTTTTATATACTCTTGCACCTTATAATTCTGTTTTAATAAATAATATATAGTGAAATAAATAAAATGAAAATATATAATAAATAAATAAATATTTAAAAATAGAATACTGTGTTTTATTACATATTTACAAAACTAATTCCATCAAACAACAAGACCTGCAATATTAAAAAATCTGCTTCTTTACACATAAATGATATCACATATGAAAAATGGTTTTAAACAAACCGCTTCAATCGCATATTGAAGTTTAAAAGTAGCCCCCAATGATTTACGCTGTTTCTGTTGTATTGTATGTGTGTGCGTTCTACGAATGTATTGCCACAAAATTCCGGCAGAATTTATGTGTAGAGCCCTATCCAGTTCTTCTTTAATCTAAGATGTTGTTGTACGAAATTGCTGACAATGTGCACTGATTAATGTTGACAGATGTCAAACTCATATAAAAAAGTATGGCGTGCCCATGGTAGCTTAATACGCTCACTCACGCCATCTATGACCAAACAGCGGATTTACGTTTATATCCCTGGTATAACCCGTTATAAAAAATTCCATTTACATTTATCCTACCATCCTCATCTTTCAACAAGAGAACTGTTCACTCCTCCGCTTCCATTAATACATCCATCGACATTTAAATTACAAAATAATAAAATACTCGATCAATTGTTTTTATTTTGAATAATTTTTATAACTATTTTTAAAAAAAAGTAAATACTATTGTTGATAAAATGGAATAAATTAAATATCTTTTAATTCATATCAGCTATAGTATTTATATTTAAGCTGTTCTAAATTGGATTAATTTGTTTGTTTATATATTGTTGATAATGAACCAACTGATGGCCCGTTACCATAGCATATACACTATGTACACGAAGGGGTTAAGGACTAATAGTGACTGACCACCCAATGGGTTTAAATTTAAATTTTGTTTCCATTTTAATTATAATTCCTAAAGGTCCACTACCTCCTGGCAACTGGTCAATTGGAAAATTGTAGAGTGAGAATTTTCATATATTATAAAAGGCTTTACCTTTTGACTAGTTTCGATAAATTTTTGTTTTTGTTGTTGATAAATTTTCTAGCACAGTATGTTAACCAAGAATATCACCTGGCGGCGCATACTGGATTAAGCCAATTAATATTTATAGAAATAAATGAGTGAGTATTTGTAAATCCACATTAGTTCCTAAAAATAATTAATTGTTTTCTCTTTGCCTTCTATAGAAAGGAACAAAAATCTCTGCAAAACGATTATTATTATTTGTTTTATATGAGTTTTATTTAGGTCGGTTGGTTTCTACCACTTAGTCTCTTTTCAAATAAGATAAAAGTAAGTGAATTTAATAAAAATGCATATATTAAAAAATTCTACTGTCCCGACTTCAAACGAAAAAGTTAAATTGCTTTCACAAAGGAACTTCTGATAATTCCCCTATAATCATCTAATCCAATACAGTGGCAGAAATAGTACCGAGCAGCCATGGAATGCTTTTATGTTTTGCCGAGTTTTACAAAATCATTCCAACTATAGACAGAGACGACTAATCGTAAAAGAGAATATAATAAAATTTGCAGTAAGTTAGTGAGTATATCTACTAATCTAAGTTGTGTACGATTACATATAAAGGAGAACTAAAAAAAAGGGGATAAACACGTGATTTTATAACATTCTTAAATAGATGAGATTTTAAAATCACTCATTTCATTTTACGTGATTCTAGTCAGTTTTTACGTGATTCTAGACATTTAATTATGTATGGTAAGCAGTTTAGGAAAATTGTAAGGTTTTAGATTTACCAATGAACAGCTTAAAGTGTATTCAATAATAAAAATGATAATATTAATTTTTTTTGCTGGTATTAATTGACTTAGATTATCGAATATAACGAAAGACTATCAATCGCCCAATATGTAGACGAATTTTATTGAAGCCAAAAAAAGCCTGTGGAATTGCAATGAACCAAAAATCTCATCTGCCGACTCTTAGCCATCTATTAAGGATAAGGCATGAAAGGAAAAACTGTCTTTTATTTTTGGAATTAACGTGGGATCACGCTTTAGTGAGGCTTTATTGTGGAAAAATTCTCACATATTCATACTTCAAATTATTGTGCATAACTTTTTCCTATTTTCCTGGTAGCATACGGATTTCATGTCGAAAAAATTGCTCGTCTTTTGAGGCGATCCCCGAAAAGACCCAATTTTTAGTCTCTTTGTAATATTGGAAGTGCTGCTCAGCAAGGCCATGCGTCATCGATCGAAGTGCTGCTCAGCAAGACCATGCGTCATCGATCGAAGTGCTTCTCAGCAAGGTCATACGTCATCGATCAGAAGAGGTAGTAGTCAGCAGAGGCGATATCAGAAGAACACGGCGGGTGGAGCAGGACATCCCATTGCAATGTTTCCAGGTACGTTTTAACCACCTTAGTAACATGTGGTGGAGCGTTGTCGTGCTGCAGAATTACTTTGTCTTGATTTTGCTCGTATTGTGGACATTTTTTCTTTAATGCTAGGCTCAAACGCATCAGTTGTATTCGGTAGTGAGCTCTTGTGATGGTTTCACCCGGTTGCAGCAGCTCATAACATACCACGCCGGACCGGTCCCACCAAATACATAGCATCAGCTTCGAGCCATGTATGATTGCCGTTCGACGTCTCTCGGCTTCAACTCGTATGGCATCCAATTTCCTCATTCCCAAGATTTTTAAATTGATGGAAAATGGCTTGTTGGGTCACGCTCAATGAATCACGCTCTTGGAGTCACGCTCTTGTTGCATTTGACATGGCTCTTCATCCAGTAATGGCTCCAATTCTGCGTCTTTAAACTTTTTCACCGGTCAGCATGTCGAAAAAACTGCTTGTCTATCGAAGCGATCCACGAATCGACCCAATTTTTGGTGTCTTCGTAAGATCGGATGGGCTGCTCAGCCAGGCCATGCGTCATCGATCAGAAGAGTTAACAGTTTAGTTCCCCTTTTTTTAGTTTTCCTTTATATGTCATCGATCAGAAGATTTAGTAGTCGGAAGGGCGATGTCTGGAGAATACAACTGGTGGGACAGGACGTCCCATTTCAACTTAGCAACATGTGGTCGAGCGTTGTCGTGCAACAAAATCACTTTGTCTTGTTTTTGTTCGTATTGTGGACATTTTTTCTTTAATGCTAGGCTCAAACGCATCAGTTGTATTCGGTAGTGAGCTCTTGTGATGGTTTCACCCGGTTGCAGCAGCTCATAATATACCACGCCGGACCGGTCCCACCAAATACATAGCATCAGCTTCGAGCCATGTATGATTGGCTTGGCCGTCGCTGTTAATGCATGGCCGCGGCGCCCCCATAATTTTTTTTACTTTGAATTACTGTAATGGACTCATTTTTCATCGCTGTGCAGAAAACCCTTTCTTTTTTGCCGTTGGAGCAGCTATTTGCACGTAAAAAAAATGCCGTTCGACGTTTCTCGGCTTCAACTCGTATGGCACTTAATTTCCTTGCACACTCAATGAATCTGAAAGTTCATGTTGCATTTGACATGGCTCTTCATCCAGTAATGCCTTCAATTCTGCGTCTTCAAACTATTTCACCGGTACGGGAAATCACCAATTTTGTGGTGGAACAATTCGCGACACGTTCTTTTATTAATACAAGCCTCGCCATAAGTTTCCACAATCATTCGACGCGTCATTTGAACCATTTGGTTTGTAGCCGGAATGATACCGAATACTGGCAGATGAGCGGCTAAGGCTGTACCGCCGGAGAGGTCGTTGTGACGCCGTGGCGCTATCTGAGACTTGCACGAAGGAAAAAAATGATTTCCAGAGGAGGTGGAAAAATCGTCGGGATAATGCCTCTGATGTCAGATAGACTCACCATCTCGTCACGGCGGTGGATACGTAGATATATTGATGACATAGTGATGTTGGCTTCTACCTATCCCGATTTTGACTTTAAATTGGATTCTAGCCCAATGTGCCCTTCTTGTGACGGGATGGTAAAGAGCGCTGAGCTCTAACCCAATGTGCTCTTCTTGTGACGGGATGGTAAAGAGCGCGATTCAATGCGGAAAGCGAAGAGGCTCAATCCAGTTTTGATGTTGGACTCGAGGACGGCTTGGGAGACTGTCGAAGTCCTTGTGACAATAGTCCTACGTCTGGATGAGCGCGAAAGAAAACAATAAAATAAATCACCAGACTAGTGATTTCGATGAATCCCTGCCCCAAGAAGAAACACCTGACAGCGGTTCCATAGGGAGATATAGAAATGTAACCAAGTAAAGTGGTTTTAGTGGGTTATAGTCCCACACTTTATCCTTCGATAAGTCGTACCCTACTTTAAAAAAAAAGATTAAAAAAACTCGTGTAATGAAAAGAATATTTACGAAAATCTATTACATATTTTTAACTTACAAACGTATACAAAAAGAAAGTCAAAAATTTATTGGCCTTGTAGCATTCTCCACCCTTGGTACTTATCGTAGAAAATCTCATAACTGTAATCGTACATTAACTGGAACTAATCGGCAAACATATTGAATTCTGTTAAAATGTCATCAAACCGCTTATGAATGAGTGGTAGGAAATTCCTTGTTAGCTTCCCGGTTAGGGTGGTGAATTTTTCTATATCGCAAGGCCAACAATCTACAATATTTGTAACGATTCATCTATTAGAGTCTCTAACCCTCTTCAAGAGGGATAATTTTCATGTACACGTGTTTACCCTTATTGCTCTTATCCGTATCAATCGGGTTGACTTATAAGGACATACCTAATTATGCATGTCTCTTATGACTTTTATTAACATAAATAGTTGATCTATTTTTTATTCCGTAATTTTATTTTATTTTTTTGCTAAATGACTGTAAAGAAATTAATTTTTTCTTTTGACAAAATAGACTATTTAATAATTATCAATTGTGTGGCATCGATTCGATACGCTTAGTGACTTCTTCATACCAAAATGCACACCAGACACAGTCACTTTTCGTAGATACAATAGATTCTCCATAAGAATTTGTGGTTATTCAAAGCCTCATATTTGGAAATTTCCCTACTTGATGTATCTACCGAACGAAAAATAGGCTCCATCGCTGAATCTCCTCTGAATACGCGGAAGGTATATATATGGACTCATATGTATCCTTAGGTGTTGGATGGGACGAAATATGTATTAAAATTTTGAATAACAAAAATTTGATGAACGTTAACGACCATACTCAGAGAACACCTTACCCTGCTAGGCGTAAAAACATGTACGGGATAATGGAGACACCCGAAGGTGTTAATTTCTCCATGGCAGAGAAAGAAGGAGCAAGAAAAATGAAAAGAGATTTTAAAAAAAGGCAAAAGAAATTATACAAAAAACTAAAAAAAAGTATTCCGACATAGGGGGAGGAAACGGAAAATGAGAGAGAAGGTATAAAAATTGAAGAGGTTAAAATTTTTGCAAAAAAAAAAACAAATATTGGATTGTCCGGAAAGTAATTTCGTTGTTTTCCAATAGACGACTTAATTGTATTTTTTCACAACCAACTTCACATTTAAGCCGCATAATCATATACTATGTATTTTGATAGCTGACATAGCAAGGCAAATTCGTTGATTTTCCACAGTAGTTTTTGGTTGATACTCTTTTAAATATGGAAACTGAAAAACAGCACTGCTTCGGCATATTTTACTTTTTTACTATAGAAAAGATAAAAATACTGTTCAAGCAAGAAAAAAATTATCCGATGTGTATGGAGAAGATGTGTTAAGTGAGTACCAGTGCCAAAACTGGTTTACAAAATTTCAATCCGGCAATTTTAATCTCGAAGATGCACCACGTTCTGGAAGGCCAGTTGAAGCTGATGAAGACACAATAAAGGCATTAATGGATGCAAACTGGCGAATAACAACTCGTGAGATCGCTGAGAGATTAAATTTATTCAATTCGACCGTTCATGATCATTTGAAACGACCTCAAAGCTCGACCGATGGGGCCTTCATCTTCTTACAGAAAAAAATTTGTACCGTCGCATTGACGTTTGTGATTTGTTTGTCAAACGCCAAGAAAATGATCCATTTTCGAAACATATCATCACTGGTATTGCCAACAAAGAACAAAAATTTTATAATCGTGGAAGTATGCTACTGCCAGAAAGATGGATCAGACTGAACAATATTTAATTGAATAAAATATTTATTCACTATAAGAAAATCGTCTTTCATTTTTATATAAAAAAAACGAAATTACTTCCCGGACAACCCAATAAAAAAAATTGGAGAAAAAATGGCAAAAAAAATTAAACTGCCAACGGAAAAGGTAAGATATGGAAAAGGGTGAAGCCGACCTTTAACGTTGATGGGAGAGAGTTAGATGTTACCTCTCTCCCTAGTCTTTTCCCAAATCCTCCCTTTGGTACTCATGGGTCAAATAATTTTGCGGTAAATACCCCCTTTCCCCCTTATTATTATCATCAACGATGATCTTTTTTAAATCATTCTATGATCGAATCTCTAATATAAGACCAGTAAAAATTCATTATAAAAATTAAATTTTCTTATATCAAATAAATCTTTTTTTTCACATATCTATATTTTTATTTAACGATAATTTACACGTAAATGTTTCTCTTCTAATTATTATTAAATTCCATTTTAAAAATGGTCAATAATTAATTCTTTTCATTTTAAAAATAGGTAAATAAAATTATACAATTTAAAATTTTCAATGGTTTCTTACTTTATAATTTATTTATTATTTCTTTTAATTTCCCTTTTCTTTTTTTTAAATTAATTTTTCTAACTTCATATCTATCAACAACAAAAACAAAAATTTAACACTAAACACACACTTTTGTGTAAAATTAGTGAAAGAGGTTATATACATATATTTATCCGATAAAATGAGAAGAGACGATTAAAGAGTAATATAGATTACAATAAGAATGACAAACGAGAAAGGCAAAAACAAAATATTGCATTGTACATACACGTAAATGATCATTTAGTTAAGAGCAAGAGAAGAAAAGAGGTAACAGAAAAAATTCTTATTTTTAAGAAGAAGAGAGACAAAAGGGAAAAAGAGATTTTTTTAAGAGAAATAAAAACTAATACGAAAAAAAATTCTTTATCAAATATCAAATTCCTCTTTTTGTTTTCTTATTTCTTTTGTCAGTTTGTTATTGTTGCGATAGTGCGGTTATGATTATGCAGACCTACATATGTATAAAAAAAAAATTCTCAGTCCGTATATCGTTCGCCATTTTATATTTTATTTCTATCAATTATATTTTATATTTTATTTTTATTTATAGATTTGTTTAATGACTAAAAAAATAGGCCTTCTTTAGTCATTGAAAAATCTATAATAAAAATGGCAACTTTTAATCTAAATAAACATCATTCTAAATAATATATTTATAATTAAAAACTATTAAATAAAAAAGCTATACTTTCAGAACTTCAAAATGAATAATCTTCTTTAAAATATGCATTAATATGTGTACGTATTCACATAAATTACTACATATTGTATATATATTTATTTGTTAATTGTTGTTTGGTTTTTTCTTTTTGATTTTATAATAAATTAAATATCCTAAAATATATAAAAACACCCATACACGTCTCTCTCTATTAACTGTATAATAGAACATTATGGTTTTTCCTCCATTTTGGCCCCATAATAAACGAATCTCAATAGAATAACATCGTCGTGATTCGTCTTTTGTTTACATTTTTGTTGTCTCGCTTCAACTTTTTCAACACCCCCCTCTCTCTATATTTTTAGGATTAATTGAAATGCTTTAAATTCCAGACCTCTTCTGCCAAACACAATTACCTTCTCATACCATCGTCACATTGCACAAGTACTTAACATCACGTAATATTATGAAGAAAGGACCAGCAGCTTCAGTCAAGCAATAGAATGAAAATTATTGTAGCTCCCTAAAACGTGAAAAATTCTGTTAATATTGCCAGAATCAATGGTAACATCCCCCTACGCATACAAAACTACAATCCCAACCAAATCCATTCCAAATAATATTTACAACTAGAAGTGCTTAATACACGCAAGGATCTGTGTATGTATGTATGTACTTAATTTTCGTGCGTCTCCGCACATTTTTGGCTTTCGTCCTTTCAAAACTGTTGATGCGTAACTAAATTGGGGTTCAATCGGTCTTTCGATTAAAAAGCAGATAACACTCTACAAATATTTAATTGTCCACTGTGTCGTCATCCACCCTACCCTACATCCTCTACTGACTCCTAACGTTGACTTTAATTTTTTTTTTTTTTGCTATTTAGCTAAAGAGTCTAGCAAATTGGCTATGTTATTATTAGATATCATTAGGGGTGTAATTTATAGTCTAATATTATTTGATGACATGATTTTATTAGACTTTTCTCCGTTTTATTGGCTCTTTTATGCAGGGTGGATTAACAAGAAGAATGTCATTAAGTATGTGATTCGGTAGCGGGAATCATTTCTGATCATCGGCTTTTCAAACGTTTCCCTATAAAGTGACAAATTGTCTTTTCTCTACTTCCAAATACACATATATATATACGTATAGACGAGTATTGAGTTAACTTTATTGAATTCGAGTGAATAATAAATAAAAATATTTTCGTATTTATTTAATCTCTTATGAAAATTGGTCCTTGGGGGGGAGGGTATTTATTCTTACCAATATTGTTTAATAAATTAAACAAATTACACTGTGTAATTTCTTGTTTAACTATTTTTGGTTTAACACGGCGATAAAATCTAAATTAACTATTGTAAATTTATTATTTAGAATAAATAAACTAAGTCAATTGGTAACAGATTCGTTTTTGGGAATTATTTTATTTTAAAATTATCTTTTTTTTCGTTTTTACTCGACTTTTTGTAAAAAAAAATTATATTTTAAAAACTCTTTTTGTTATTAAAAATCTCTTTTTTATAGCAACTTATAAAACTTATTTGATTTCAGCAGTTAATTCTTAATGAATTTATAGTTGTTATGTTGAGTGGTATAATGGTTTTATTTCTCAAAGCATTTTTTGATGAATTCTTATTACTTTAATAAGTAAAATTAGTATTACTTGGCTAATAAGTTTTAATTAAAAAATTTAAAAAACTAGTTATCCATAATATAAGTTTGGAAAGTATAACTCTGTCATATAAAATTTAATAGAATATATATTTTATTTAGAACAATTTTTAATTAGCATAAAGCTTGCCAATTTATATTATAAATTCTTTGCTTTATTATGTAGTGCAATAAAATTATAAAAACTTTCTACAAAAGATGTAATTTTTACAAGGTGTAGTTCCCGCTTTGTATGTATTGATACGTCAGTTAGTCAAAATGCCATTATACGAGATCTGTTCTCGCGAATGTTGAATTTAATAATTCAAAATTCGCGAGAACAGATCTCTTGTAAATTCGCGCACAAGCAACGATGCGTGAGCAGGGGCGTTATCATAATGGAAAAGCCAATTTTTATTCTTCCACAAATCGGAGCGTTTCTGGCGGATTGCTTTACGCAACTTGTGCATAAATTTTAGGCAATATTCCTTATTGACCGTTCTACCCTGTGTGAAGAACTCATGATGCACCACGCCCCTGCAATCGAAGAAAACTGTAAGCAAAACCTTCACATTCGACCGTCCGGCACGCTTTTTCGGTCTTGGCTCGTGCGGCAGCTTCTATTGGGATGATTGAGCTTTGGTTTCCACGTCATAATCATAAACCCATGATTCGTCACCAGTTATGACCCTCTGGAGCAAATTTGGGTCGTCGCGGACAGAGTCCTATGTTAATGCGATGCTTTTTTTGGTCGAAAGTGGGCAAAAATCGAAGACGAGCCAAAACACGTGCAAGCAAAGCAGCTGTCAAAAATTAACTGAACATTCAAAATGGGTGAACTTGTCGTCATAAGTGAGAGGCATGAGTACCAATATAACGCCACAAAAAATCGGAAATCGAATATACGTAACCCGCGGAAATTCAAAATTCGCGATACTTTTTTAACCAGCCCATATACAAAGCTCTAAAAACTTATAAGACACTTTAGAGAAGCCATTGTATCTGCGAAAAGTGACTGTCTGATGTGCATTGTGGCTCGTATTTCTTAGAAAATGAGAAAGGGAGAGACCGTTACTGTCAACTCTGAGCTCTGTGGCCGTATAAAAGTTGATTTTTTTTTGGTTTGAGCTTGAAGATTTATAACTGAATTATTTGTCGTCTTAACAAAACCATGAAACAAGCCACACAAAATAACAAATTTTGGCTTTATTCGGTGAAAAGATTCCAAAATACGTAATTTCGAGGTTTGGTGATGTCTTAACGTCGTTGGAGCAAAAGATAATATTTATGAAGAGAATTTTTAAATTTTAGATTCGTACAAAAAAACGTACAAAAAAATCTTTAAAAAATTACCTCAAAACGATCGAGTCATGCAACAAGCCTTTTGAATTCTATTTAAATAATGTTTTAATTTATAAATAATTGTATACCTTAAGTAATATAATAAAATAAAAATTTTATCAAAATCTAAAGTTTAAGTGTAAATTCTTTAATATACGTAAACAGTTATCTAATTTATGCTTTCCAAAGCATAAATTAGGTAACTGTTTACGTATAGCCTGGATATAGATAAAAATTAATTAAACGATATTTACATTATTTGCCATTTTGCTAACAAATAAAAAAATTAATTTCTTTACAGTCATTTAGGGGGGGGGGGGGGGGGTTTAGGTTAATCAATTTATACCCTGCACATCGTAGAATTAATGAGTGGATTGAGGGAATCCGCCGCTTCTGTTCATGGTAAACTGTTCTGCTTTCCATGGCGAACTATATATAGGCAATTAGAACAACTGCATCGCACTATATCCCTTTTTAACGGTAGTTTCGCAGCCTTGGATACCCGTTTTTCAACTACATTCCATATTAGTTATTGAACAATTAAAATATAATATAAAATTGCGTTGGGTTCCATATCATGCTGCCCCTGGTATTCCCGTCATTGAGTGGGCTAATTAACTGTGTGGGCTGATTAGTTCCTAACTTGCGCCGCATCTATTGACCAAATATCATTTAACATCTTTAACTATGCATAGACAAATAGACTGGACCAAGGGTGATATATTCATAGAAAAATTTCTGAAGGACGAGATTGATTCCCAAAGAGGAAATCATGGGTAAGTACAGTATGCCCAATCCAAATTCAGAGAAGTTTCGTTACCCAGAATTTCGGAATGGCTATTAAGTAACCCAGAATTTCTATTTGAATATAACTGCTGAACTCACATCACCTCTCCCTACTTCTTTCCTATATTTTTCTTATATCCTCCATAAAATTTAACCACTTCTAATTGCTCCCTTCAACTAACTATCGACCAGGTATCTTCATTAGGTAACCTGCCAAACTATGACAAGCAGCATGAAGTCGCCAAATGGCCTCATGGCTATGACGCTATAATATGGCATCTGGGTTTTATCTCAGAGACCTTACACATAAGAACAACAAAGAATACAATCATTATTTTTTTTTTTTTTGGTGGGCATATTATAAAAACAAAATTTCTAATTTGAACTAAAATTGATTTGTTCAGAATTTTTTTTTCGAAATAGTATATTACAGCCTTCAGATTTTTTAATTATTATTTCAATTAAGTAATGATAGATTCTTTTTGTTTTTTTTTTATCAATTAATTATCAAAAGTTAATTCTTATTATAATCAAAATGAAAATCAATTTTCTCGTCTCAACAGTAGTGGATATAAACTATTGCGAAAAAAATCCTAATTTTAATAGCAATTCGAATTTAAATATGCACACATGTGTATTAAATATATCCTATCAAAATATAGATATTTTTAGGAATAAATACATTCATTTTAATTAATTAATTTAAAAGTGTATTGCAAAAAATGACCCAATAACAAGGTTATAATCATTGGCAGACCACAATCAATACAAACAAATATGGCAATACTTTTTCTTTAGAGAAATTTATGTGAAAACATTTGTCTAACCGTCTGAACGATGATAACAGAAAACAAATGATTGAGCGCAGCATATTTTAGTTCTCAGTTTGGCTCAATCCGTCATTTTGTATGTGTGAAAAATTATGTTTTTCTTAAAAAAGTTATTTATTTTCTTAAATATATTTAAATAATTGAAGCATGTTATTCTTATAAATAATTGTGAACAATATTTTGATGAGAAAAAAAGAAAAACAAATATATTCGTATAAGAGAAACTCAACCTTATCGAAATATATGGATTTGGTATAAAAAATCTTCTGTTCCTGTTATAATTTTGCATTTAAATTTTCATCATTTTACCTTGAAAAATACTTAGAAATAGATTTTTAATTTCGAAGTTTGGTTAATAGAGTGAACGTGTAAATATGTTTAGGACATAAATTTATAATTTAAAAAAAACAAGCAAACAGAATAACATAATGTTCAGCGAAAAGTATGAGTAATTGTTTATGGTGGTCGAAAGGCGAGATTGTTTTGTCTACCATTATGAGTGACAGACGATTGTAAAACACAAAAGAGAATGTGCAAAATATCAATTTAAAATGACTTTTTTATAGCAGAAATTGTAATTGTGCTATTTCGTAAAAGAACAACTAACAGCAATACAATATAAGAGTTTAACTAACGAAAATAAAGAATTGTAATTAAAATAAAACAGCACAAGGAAAACCACCACCAAAATTGAAATATCATAATGTCTAGTAGAAGTAGGACTATACTCAATGTTAGCTTGGATGCGGCTATGGCGAATGATCCTCTTCGGGAATTATTCGAAGCATGCAAAACTGGTGATATTGCCAAAGTGAAAAAACTCATAACACCACAAACAGTTAATGCACGAGACACAGCAGGAAGAAAGTCAACACCCCTACATTTCGCTGCAGGTGATTTTATTTTATATGATATTTTTTTTTCTTCAATTAACGTGTTTAGAATGCTAATTCGATAACTTCCGTAATAAAACAAGTGCAGTTTACTTTCTGCATTATGTTTTTATGGGTTTCTTACCGTACTAATGTGTATTGTTCATATTTTGATTATCAGCACCTATTTTTTTTCTCTATTTATAATAATTCAAGGTACATACTTTAGCACTTCTATTGCGATGGTTTAGTTCGAATATTTAAACACATACTATATGTTGTTGTTATGTTTGCATATTAATGGGAATTTTGAATTTGAAAATAATTTTCTCTTCAATATATTTGAATAGCTCAAAAAAAAAAGCAAAGTTCAAATGTTGAAAAAATGAGAAAAATTATATTAAATGCAATTTATTTATATATTTAAATCATCATCCGTTTTAGGATATGGACGACGTGAAGTTGTTGAATATCTTTTGGCAAATGGTGCTTCTATTCAAGCCTGCGATGAAGGTGGTTTACATCCATTGCACAATGCCTGCTCGTTTGGACATGCTGAAGTAGTACGACTATTACTTGAAGCTGGTGCTAGTCCTAATACAACAGATAATTGGAATTATACACCGCTACATGAAGCAGCAAGCAAAGGAAAAATAGATGTTTGTATTGCCTTATTGCAACACGGAGCAAATGCAAGCATACGAAATTCTGAACAAAAGACACCATTAGAATTAGCTGATGAATCTACTAGACCAGTTCTGACTGGTGACTATCGAAAAGAAGAACTTTTGGAAGCTGCTCGATCCGGTGCAGAAGATCGTCTATTAGCTTTGTTAACACCGTTGAACGTTAACTGCCATGCAAGTGACGGTAGAAGATCAACTCCACTACATTTAGCTGCTGGATACAATCGAATAGGAATTGTACAAATTTTACTCGAACATGGAGCAGATGTCCATGCCAAAGACAAAGGGTAAAACTAGAATTACAATTTCACTTTTTTTTAAATTCAAAATATCTTATAGAATAATTTATTGTTATTATCCTCTTTATTATTAGTGGATTAGTTCCCCTTCACAATGCATGTTCTTATGGTCATTTTGAAGTGACGGAACTCTTAATAAAACACGGCGCAAATGTTAATGCCAACGATTTGTGGGCTTTCACACCCTTGCATGAAGCTGCATCTAAAAGCCGTGTCGAAGTATGCAGTCTTTTGTTAAGTGAAGGAGCAGATCCAACATTACTGAATTGTCATAACAAATCTGCCATAGATTCGGCTCCAACACGGGAATTAAGAGAACGTATTGCTTGTAAGATTTATTTCGAAAGAAAATATTCCATAAAAACAAAATCAATTAATTATTTTCTTTTAAATAAAATAAAAAAAGATGAATATAAAGGACACTGTGTGTTAGATGCTTGTCGACAAGCAGACATTCCCCGATTGAAGAAATATTTAACATCGGAAACTGTAAATTTTGTTCATCCGTACACTGGTGATACACCAGTTCATGCGGTAGCAATATCCGTTTATCAAAAGAGAAAACAAGTAACTAAGACTGGAGGAGAATGTTGATTTTTTTTTTTAATTGAAATAATGCAATAAATTTTACTTTAGGTACTGGAAATTTTAATAAGAAAAGGAACTTTATTAAATGAGAAAAACAAAGACTTTTTAACGCCACTGCATGTGGCGGCGGATCATTCACATTACGAAATTATGGACGTTCTTCTAAAGAATGGCGCAAAAGTGAATGCGCTAGATGGATTGGGTCAAACTGCTTTACATCGATGCGCACGAGATGATAAAATACAAGCTTGTCGATTACTTTTATCTTATTCGATCGATCCAACGATAATATCACTACAAGGACTCACCGCTGCACAATTAGCATCTGAAAATGTACTTAAAATTCTCAAAGATCCACCTGATACAGATGTTCTTAAATGCCAATTGCTAGAAGCTGCCAAAGCTGGTGATATAGATACGGTACGGCGAATAGTGTTATCAAATCCCCACACTGTGAACTGTAGAGATCTTGATGGCAGATATTCAACGCCATTGCATTTTGCCGCCGGTTATAATCGTGTTCCGGTTGTTGAATTTCTACTGGAACACGGAGCTGAAGTTCATGCAGCTGACAAAGGTGGTCTGGTACCTCTACACAATGCATGCTCGTACGGACATTTTGAAGTGACTGAATTGCTTGTGAAACATGGAGCTAACGTTAATGTGGCAGATCTTTGGAAGTTTACTCCGCTACACGAAGCGGCTGCCAAGGGCAAATACGAAATTGTAAAACTTTTATTGAAGCATGGTGCTGATCCAACTAAGAAGAATCGTGATGGTGCTACACCGTTGGATTTAGTTCGTGAAGCCGACCAAGATGTAGCTGATTTACTTCGTGGAAATTCGGCACTGCTCGATGCTGCCAAAAAAGGAAACCTGGCACGAGTCCAGAGACTGGCTAGCACTGAAAATATTAATTGTAGAGATGCTCAAGGACGTAATTCAACTCCTTTACATTTAGCTGCAGGTTACAATAATTACGAGGTAGCTGAATATTTATTGGAAAATGGTGCTGATGTTAATGCCCAAGATAAAGGCGGATTAATTCCTCTCCACAACGCTTCATCTTATGGGCATTTGGATATAGCTGCTCTTCTCATAAAACATAAGACTGTTGTAAATGCGACTGACAAATGGGGATTTACTCCTTTGCATGAAGCAGCTCAGAAAGGCCGTACACAACTATGTGCTCTACTTTTGGCCCATGGTGCCGATCCTTATACGAAAAATCAAGAAGGCCAAGCACCAATTGAACTGGCAACTGCTGATGATGTTAAATGTTTACTACAGGATGCCATGACGGCTTCGATAGCCGCTCAAAATGCAAATTCAGGATCGGTATCCAATGTAAATGCAGTATCACAACAACCAAGCAACAATACTAGTACTATGTCGCCAACTACCGAAGTTGTAACACTGCCTTCGGGTGCTTCGATGACACTAAGTATACCGGTGCCATTGATGCAGTCTCGATCATGTCTGAGTCCCGTGCAAGGTGCCGAATCCAATCTCAATCTGGCTGACGATCCCACTGATCAAGAATGTGTATCTAGTGTGGCCAGTTTCCTTTCAAATCTGCAATTAGATCATTTAATCGATTTGTTTGAACGTGAACAAATTACACTAGAAATATTGACTGAAATGAGTCATGAAGATCTTAAACAAGTAGGGGTATCTGCTTACGGATTTCGGCATAAAATCCTAAAGGGCATAGCACAATTAAAATCAGTTGCAGGTATATTATTTTTGTCTTTTTCTTAGAAAAATTATCAAAAAAAAAGCATAAACAATCGTCGCCATCAGCAAAGATTGGAAAAAAATTCAAATTCAGAAAATATTTCGCACACAATTTTACACTAATTACAGTGGAATTTATATGGTTTTCGATTTCAGGTCTCGGTGTTAATCAAAATCCTGGAACTTTACTTGTTGATCTTTTGCCAGATGATAAAGAATTTCTAGCAGTCGAAGAAGAGATGCAGGCAACGATACGGGAGCATCGAGACAATGGGCAAGCTGGCGGATATTTCAATCGATATAATATAATTAGAGTGCAAAAAGTTCAAAATAGAAAATTATGGGAAAGATATGTGCATAGACGGCAGGAAGTTTCAGAAGAAAACAGTCATGTGTCATGTGAACGTATGCTATTCCATGGTAGTCCGTTTATAAACGCAATTGTCCAAAAAGGTTTTGATGAACGGCACGCATACATTGGTGGAATGTTTGGAGCTGGAATATATTTTGCAGAGCATAGTTCCAAAAGTAATCAATATGTATATGGTATTGGCGGAGGTATTGGATGCCCATCGCATAAAGACAAATCATGTTACATATGTCCACGGTATATGGCAGACTAACATCTGAACCTATATGAACTAGACTATATTAATTTTGTTATTTTTTATTGCATAATAGGCAACTTTTATTATGTAGAGTATCATTAGGGAAATCATTTTTGCAATATAGTGCAATGAAAATGGCTCATGCACCTCCGGGTCATCACTCTGTGATAGGCAGACCATCGGCGGGCGGTCTTTATTTTACCGAATATGTAGTATACAGAGGCGAACAGGTTTCTTTGATAAAATTGAAATTTCTAGAATTATTAATCAATATTAACCGATGATATTTACTTAGGCTTATCCAGAGTATCTGATAACATACCAAATTGTTAAACCGGAAGATAGTTCAAGTGGAACCGAAGAGACAACAAGGTGATGGATGCCATCTGTAGGTTCAACACCAACCCTATTTCCATTTCTAAAACCATCAACATCCTCAACGAATACAACATATTCAACGAATAATACTTCTGTTGATTCTCCTATGTCCATTACCGCGGAATCGAAACAAAAACTTAGCGCATACCGACTGTATTCTTCGGTATTATCTGGAAATCATACAAAAATTAGCCAGTTTCTCGTTGTTACACCGGCGGTTTCAATTGATCGTGAATTCGACAGTGCCGTCGGAGAATGTCACACATCTAACGATCGTTTAAATAATAACAATGTCCAATATGAACAACGGAATGAATTGAATGTTCGACGAAACACAAATCATTTCCTATCAAAAAATTCAACAAATTTTTATTCAACAACATCATCATGGCGTTGGTGTACGTTCTTGTGTGCAGCTGTACGTTGCTTTAGTGGTACACAACATAATAGTGAACTATCGCATACATCATCTTTAAATCGATTTTACGGTCAAACAATGCCACCGATAAACACCAATAAGAAATGTAACACTGCCCAATATTTGATTCCGCGAAAAACTAGAGATCATTTGAATAATTTAACATACGAATTGTGACGATCGTATTTGAATTTAATTGAATATTTTTTCTTTTATAAATGTTCGTAAAGAAAACTTTTATTCAAATTAATTTCATACACACATACCATATATATGTATTTGGCATTTTTTTTTTTAAATATACACATATACATACATTTTTCCTTAATTAGAATTTAGTAATTAATTGTACCCATCGGAGTGGCTGCTTCATACTTTAAAATGTATCCTCTTTTTGGAAAAGTATAAAAGAAAATTGTAATTGTATAAAATTAGGCTTTGATCAAATAAAAGAATTACAAAAACCATATGTAATCGATTAAAAAAAGTAAATTTGAATTATTTGGTGTTTTTTTTTTGTTAAGGAATTATAGTAAAAATTGCATATTTATTTTAATGACTTGAATGTGTATTTCATTGGTCATTTTAATTCTACTTTGTGGAAATCAAATAACACAATTAACAGCAAATTTATATTGCCCTAACGTCCTCTAATAAAAGTCGTCTTTTATTAATTTTAAACTTTTCAATAATTTTTGAGAAATTAAAAATTTAACGTATACAATTTTTTTTTATTATTGATTAAACTTTAACAATAGTTATGTTATAATATAAATACGATACACCAAAAAATTGTTTTTCTTTAAAATTATCACGTTCAAATCCGCTTAATCTATTTCAAAAGAATTCATATTGAGTATATAAGTCTCACCAAATATTATTTATTCTATTCCCTAAATTAAATTTAATCTTTTTTAATTGTAGGTAAATTATCTAGCCTCGGATAAATTGACGATGCTGGTATCATATTTTCTTTATTCATATTGGGCTTATAGTCTTCAACAATAGCCTTGCCAGCATTTTTTGCTGTTCTTTTAACGATCCCTTTAGGTGTAATATAATTAACATTTTGACTTAAATTGATCACATTTCCAACTGTATCAAATGTTCCAGCTGCTAACGATCCAGCTGAAGGACCATATCTGAAAAGTGATGAAATCCTTATAATTGTATTTGTCATTTTTAAATATAATTCAATTTACCTGTGCTCAATAACTTTAACTGAATTTGTTCCCAAATTTTTGCCCAAAATAGAAGCTGATTGTTCAAGCCCGGCATAAACTGTACCAAATCCTTCAACAGCGCCAGCTGCTATGGAAAGTACTCCAGACATCTAAATTATTTTTTTAAATTCAAATATGAATATTAAAATTTTCTTATTTTTATCATATTGATTTGTTCTACCTTTTCTTGTGCGTCTACCTGATTGATACCAAGACCTTTTGATAGCATCGTAGATCCGTGCTTTTGAATATGAGGAGCTAAAAATCTGCCTAAGGCCATAGTTGCAGAGCCAACTTTACCGGCAATAAAACCAGTAACACCAGCTGCAGCCCCTGTTACTGTTTTAGCTACATGAACTGATGTATGAACCGTTTGTGAAACTGGTGCTACGTTCGGTGGTGCTTTGGGTATTTTCGATATTATATATGGTGTCGAATAGGAGATCATTTCACCGGCCTTGTGGGCTCCTTGAACTAATTTACCAGAAGCAAATTCAGCGCCTCTAACAAGTTGTTCCGATATTCTTCTACTTAGACGTGGAGTTCCATATGGAATTCCTGCTCCTTCTGTTTTCTGTGTTACTACACCATGAAGAATTGCTTCCAAAATTTCCAAAACTATTTGGTCCGCCGCGTCATCCGTTGAGACCACAATTCCAAATGAGGATCCATATTCATCTGATTGCAAATCAGGCAAGATAAAGGCTCCTTTGTCAGTTCTGTAACATGGCGACACACCCGGCACCAATGGATATATCCAAGATATATCACTCTGATCGACAAAACAGTTATATGCACTTTGAACTGAAGAACTTGTTGATGGAATAGTAATTGCAGCATTTTCAGCACGATTATGATCTTCTAGAGTTTCACCCACTATATTTAGTGCCGTCGCAGTTGGTATTATTTGAATGAAGTATGTCGAATTAATCATTCTGTCTCGATCACCATCTAGTCGAACAATACGCAAAGTCGAACTTTCCTATAAATTAAAAAATGAGAATTTGTTTAAAAACGAACAATTTCGTGTACTATAAACAATGTACCGTAGTAGTTGTTACAGATCCATTCGCTTTTATATGGTATAATTTAACATTTTCACAAGAAAATAGAAGCTCCAAATTATTGACACCAACTCCGGTGCACTGCATCTCTCGTAAGGCTTGTGCCAGTTCGGAATAAGTTCTTGGCCGGCTTGAAGTAGCAACGTTAACATTTTCCGCTGTGGATGATCTACTACTCTCCTCCTCTTTGCTAGACACACTTAGAGCGCCAATACGCTGCAGCACTTCGGCACGGGTTCTTTTCATTTTATGAATTATTTGACAAGCTTTCGTCCATTTCTCCCGACCACTTTCACTATCAACATCAGGAACCGATACTGGCATCGACAAAGCTTCATCGATAATATCAATCCCTCGTTTATAATTTGCTATAGCCGATATTTTATCCTCATTTTCTTCATCACGAATAGCTTCATCAATAATAGTATATGCTTTATCGTGTTTGATTTTTATTTGTTGAAATTCATCTTGAAACTCCGACATTTTCTATACAAAAAAAATTAGCTGCCACTCACTTGTAAATCTCTTCTCCAATTAAAAGTAATATTTTTATTTCGAACTTATTAATTGCGTTTTTATAGTACTTCACCAATTATACGATTACACGTTTAAAATGAATAAATGCAAAAATTACACTTATAGACGACGATGGACTTTGAAATTTTAAAAATTATAAATAAAAAAAATTAACTCAGCAAAACAGACTTTGGCAATTAACTGACGAAGTGTAAATAACACTGAACATTTTATATTCTTCACTTAAATAATGTATTGTATTTCAACAAGTTACTTCTGCGTATGAATAAAAGAGCAACAGCTGATTTTTGACAATTTCCCTGACGTGTCCTATTGCAACACTAATTTCGTTGTACCTTCCCCACGAATACTCCTTGAGAACACGACTGCTCACTCTTATACACACAAATGCAAACACAGCAAAGAAAAAATATATCAGCTGATGGGAAGTTCTCAAAATATATTTGGCAAACTTCATTTTGTGTTGAAAACATCGATCTTTCCGAACTCCTTCTTTAATATTTCTTTCACCATTTTGATATGAATTTTGAAATAAACATATTCTAATGGTTATCCATTTGAGCAATAAAATGATAGTTAGAAAAGTTTATAAATTTTTTATTCAAAAATTTGGTGTCAAAATCAGGTTTTATAATTTTCGAGTAAAAATTATGAAAATAATGACGTCACATGAACAAGAAATGTTTCAACGACTTATGAAATATTCAGTAATGCTTGTCTTATATGCGAAGTATTGTGAAATCATTAAAACCGTTCTTCTTATTGGATTTTTTTTTAAGTTTAGATTAATGAGGTACAGGGGGAAACGTTCAAAAGGTACTCGCCTGGAAAAACCTTCTACCTGTCAGACGAGTTATGCGGGATTTTAACCTCGCTAAAACCTAACCTGCACCTCTAACCTTGCTCCCGGAACCATGGTTCCCCGGCGGCACTCTTTGTAAATACTACTTCGTCGGGGTGTTCTTTTTGATGTAATTGCTGTCCTGATGTTATTACGCCATTGAAAGAACACGTGTTCTGCATCTTCGATCACATCGCGACAATGATGACAGTTTGGGGAGTCAGTTCTCTTGAATCTGTGCAAGTATGCCCGATAGCATCCGTGCCCAGTCAAGAGTTGTGTGATGTAATACCCGACTTCCCCGTGCAGGCGAGTGACCCATTTCGTGACATATGGGATCAGCCGACGAGTCCACCCTTCGTCGAGCTGTCCCACCTCTCTTGCCAGAGGCGAAGACTCTCGGGTCTCTCCTCTTCACATGGTACCTTTCGCCGCTCTTCCTTCTTCCAAAGATATTGGCGTTCCCGCTCTCTTGCGAGAATAGAGAGTTAAATAAAAACCTTCTCTTATTTATATTTGGTATAATGTTTTTAATTAATACTGTTTACTCGAATGGTGATGATGATAGTGACTCGGGAATGCATTTTTCGTCATTAGAAAATGGATTTGCATATTTTTATAAAAATGGATTAGTTATTTTTATAGAGCATGTAATTAAATGAAAATGCATTTTCTTCTTACTGGATTGGGGAATGCTATGTGCATGTTTAGTAATAGCGGTATAAGAGTTTTAACGGTGCCTAACAATATGCGAAATTACCAAAAAACGCATGGGAATTATGTACTATAGATGAACACGTTCCGATATTTTAAATTGGTTTTTTTAGCAACAAAATTAGTCGATGAATCATCCCGTAAAGAAAAAGAAAAAAATAATTTTCACATGTGCGAACACGTCATTATGCATTAAAGAATGTGTAAGATTCTAAATATGCTTCAAACTATATATAAGTCCATTTTTTTGAAGAAAAAAAATGAGTTCATGGCAATTTTAGTAAGAGATATAGATTATTCTTTTTATATTTATAATCATACATTCATTCAATGGAATGAATTATTATTATATTCTATAAAATAATCAAAACAAATTTGGCTATAAAATGTTATTGCAAAATAAAAATATTTTTTTTCTTAAAGTGCAATAAGTTCATTATCCTAATAATCATAATTAAAACAACTTCCTAATTGCAATTATTATTGATTAGTACGACTTCATTGTGCACTGGCTCTTTTGCTAGTGCTTTAAAAAAACATCGTAAACATGATGACGGTATTATTGCCCTGATGATGTGGTGAGAATTACTTAAATTTAACTGATTTTGTTCAGTTTTCTATCGCAGATCCTACTGTTTGGTCTATGTTTCATATATATACTAATAGATGGCAGCGCCATTATTATTTAAGTATAATTTTTATCAAAGCAGGGAATCAGAATTTTAGACAAATAATATTTCATACAGTTATTATATAATGAGTTCACATACCTATCAAAATGACTACAATATCTCAATTTGATCTGATAGCGGTGCTGGGGTAAGAGTAATAAATTTTTTTGCGGGAATATTAGTTTTTTTATTATATAGGGTTTTCGAATAAGAGTGATATGATTTCTTTAAAAAAAAAACACACACTAATTGTTAAGGAAATTCAAATGTTTTTTATTTAATGTGAAGTACAATCGATACAATTAAGTTCTGAATAAAATGTCATTCAAATGGCCTCCATGACTTCTTTTGCAGGAACGAATTCGATGAACCCAATTTTCGAGCACTTTTTCCACTAAATCAAGTTGTATGTCATGAATAGCACGTTCAATATTGACTTCTAAAGCTTGAAGAGAGTCTGGTTTATTCCTAAAGACCAATGACTTCAATTAACCCCACAAGAAATAGTCTAATGGTATTAAATCACAACTTCTTAGGGGCCGTTCAATGTCACAATTTCTTGAAATAATCGAATCTCTAAACTTTTCTCGCAATAATTCGGTTGTTGCACGTGCTGTGTGGCACGTAGCCCCGTCTTGTTGGAACCACATGTTGTCAAGATTAACTTTTTCCAATTTCGGCCATAAAAAGTTGGTTATCATCGATCTATACCACTCTCCATTGACAGTAACGGTGCTACCAGCTTCATTTCGAAAGAAGTACGGACCGACAGTTTTGTTTATTTACCGCACCAATCAGATGAAAGTGAGCCTCATCGGAGATGATTTTCTTAAAAATATCGTTATCGTTTTCGAGTTGTTCCACGACAAAATCAGAAAATTCACGACGTTTACGGTGGTCCAATGGCGTCAGTTCTTGAGTGATAACAATTTTATATGGATGCAAGCCCACATCCTTTCTCAATATCCGCCAGGTTGTGGTTTGAGACAGTCCCAATTCTTGTGAACGTATTGGAATCGACAAATTGCGGTCTTAAGCAACACTTGCCTGTGTTGCTGAAGACCGTAATTTGTCGATTCCAAGTAATTTTCATTACTTCGAGCGGTTCTGTGTCTTATTGGCACTTGAACATTATGTTAAGAAAATTTACGCTCGAAATTTTTAACAATTCGACGAATAGCGAGCACATTTAGACGATTATTACGACCATAAAATGGCAAAAGCGCACGAAAAGTTGCAATTGGAGAACGATTATTTTGATAATAAAATTGAATAATTTGTAAACGTTGTTATTGCGTATATCTCTCCATGATGAAATTGTAAACATTACTGAATACAATGAAAAAAAAAGACAGATCATGACATATTACAAATGGCCGAAACGTCACTTAGAAATCATATCACTCTTATTGGAAAACCCTATAGAAATAACACCCATGAATATTAACAAAAGAAGGCGAATTTGTGATTCAGATGATGAAAGCAGTTTGAGTAGTATTAATTCAAGATTGCTCCAAAATAAGAAGTATAAATTCAAGATTGCTCTAAAATTTTGAAATTAACAGATTCGACGAAAAAAAAAAAATTCTTTATAAGAACATTTAATAGGTTTTTTATTAGCACTAACATGTCTTAACTGTAGTTATTATGTTTAACCTTAAAAATCCCATTTAGAAAAAGAGAATTTCTATGAAAATATAAATTTAAATTTGTTTTTGTATTCATTTTTTTATAATTTGTTTTATTTAAAAGTGGTATAAGACCATTTGTACCTAAAAAAAAAATCGTTTATTTTCTTTCACAATATTAATAATTATTTTTACATTATAGTATTGAAAACATAACCCGAGTTGATTATTGTTTGCCAATATTTTTATATTGAGTGAAACGCACACCCTTAAATAAATCAACATATTAAAAAGTGGACTTTAAAAAAATTAACATCTTATATATTGAAAATATAAGTAATTGAAAATAGTATTTGTATTAAAAATTTTTTGTAGTAAACAAAATTATAGAATTTCCTTGAAATAATTCAAAATTATAGAAACACGAAAAATAGATTTCATAGAACTAGCTTTCGTAGAAGTCATGTCGCATTAATTAATATTACTATCTTTATAGGCAAATATGAAAATAATACGGGCACTATAGTTGTTAGTTTTCTCATTTGCATTTTATTTTCTCTTAGTTAATCTCCAATTTTCGTTAGTTATTTTGTTTGTTTTTTTCTACTTAAAAAAGATTTTAAATATATTTTATTGAAAATGAAATAAGTTTAAAAAATGTTTACTAATGTAATGATCAAAGAAGGGCTAACTGTAAGTAAAGAACGTTTTTTATTTAAATTCGAGTTATAAATGAGCTTGTAAATAAAGTAAAAAAAAAGAATAAAAGTTTCTTATTAAAACACCTAAGCTTTTCATAAATAAAACAATTTGAAAAATTCGGCTTGCAAAGGCTTAGTTCTAATCACCACTCCCCACTCTGTCAGCTGATACAGGTATAAAAATCAGCAGCAGATACAGGTATAAAAATATTGTCGGCATATGTATAGTGGTTAAAGGTGTGGAATGTAGATGAAACATTGTTCTTAATTTACGTTCACACACATAGAATTTAGTACTTCTTTAGACTTGACATTTTGAATAAGATTCATTCCTTTTTAAACCTACATACAGTAAACATTAAAGCTCAAACCAAAGTATTTCACAACTCTGTAAATTATTTCTTTTGTTTTATTTCGCCATAGCATTTCACATTTCAGATTGAATATGGACCCAGTGTGAGTGAAATAAACATAAAGTTAAGGAAATAAAATAAAGTGTGAAATTATAAAGAGCCAAAGTTGAGGTTAATCACAACGGAGACACGAAGCAAATTGCATACGGAAAATGAGTAACACAATGAAACCGAAATTTGAAAAGTTGAATGACGGCGGCAATTATGCGTGTTGGAAATTTCGAATGGAATTGTTACTCAGAAAGCAGAATTTGTGGAAGCAAGTGATTGAACAGTTGCTTCCACAAATTCTGCTTTCTTTTACCTATGTACTTCGGTAAATATAATTTTCTACAAAAGGATGATAGTTGGTGGGAAAGGGAGTGAATATGTATATTGAATAGGATCGTTGATAAAGGGGATCCTTGTGGGATGCCGTTTTTCATTTCGCATTTTGACAAAAAATGACCGTTGGCGCGTACCGTGAAGGTTCTACCAGTTAGGTAGCAACGTAGTAGTGCCAATATTGGAGAGTCTACTCCCCACTCTGCCAGCTGTAAGAGTACCCTGTGTGGGCAAATTCGGTCATACGCCTTTTCTAAGTCGAAGGACAACAATAATCCACAATGTCTACGTTTGTAGCAATTGTGGATTGAATGTTGGAGTTCAAGTAGCATACTCAGAGTTCCCCTGCCTGACCTGTAGGCATGTTGTTGGGGATTGAGTCTATTGGCAAGCTACTGGTTAAGTCTTGTAGCTAAGATCTTTTCCAGTAATGAAATTGGTCTAAAGCTGTTAGCCGAAAAATAGGAGAGATTTTTCTTGGGAACTGGAATGGCTGGTGCGACCTTCCAGCAATTTGGGAAAATAGATTTTTCCAGAATTTTGTTAAAGCGGTTGACAATTCTAATATGAAAAGTCGAAGGTGCCTCTTTAATCATTTTAAAACAAACCTTGCCCCTACCAGGTGTGGTTCCCTTGAAGGAATTCAACGAAAAGTTGAACTCCGCAAGCGTCACTGGCTGGTTCAAGATTAGGGTGGAGGCTGACAGTATAGACGGGAAATTTTCCGTGAAGTATTGTTTCTCTCTTCGACATGAAACACTAAGGTGGTTGTTGGATGAAAACGAGGCCCAGGACTGTGCCAGTTCCTCAACAATAGCTGTCGAGTCGGATATAACTCCATTCTCAGACTCAATAGATGGGATAATCCCATTTTTTTGGCGACCAAGAATACAGTTAATACCTCTCCATGATTCTTTCGGCGAGGTTCGGGAATCAACTGAGCCAGTGAAGTTATTCCAAGCTGTTCACTTGGCCTGTTTCACCGCTCTTTTGACTCGAGCAGTCCTGAGTCTCAATTCGATGAGATTCGCCGTATTAGAAAAACGACAGTAGTCTTTCCAGGCCATATTTCTTTCACGTCGTAATGTTGCGATTTCATAGGAATACCATTTAGGTTGTTTTTTAGACATGCCAGCTGAAGAGGGAATTGTCCCAGCAGCTGCACGTCTGAAGATTTTTATCTCATTTTCTGCCTCAAGGTTAGGAGATTGGGCAACGGGTAGATCAGCAGAAGCTTTGAAAATTGCAGCTCTGTAATTTTCCCAATTTGCGCGCTCTTCTATGAACCGTGACAGTGGTTTTATTTTAACGTGCGCAACATTTGCCTCCACAAGTATGGGCAAGCGGTCACTTCCTTCAAGGAAGCCATGAACTTTCCATGAATATAACCCAAAGTTCCGTGTAGGAATAAAGGTGAGGTCAAGAACAGAGGTAGTACCACTGCTTGAGAAAAAGGTCGGTGAACTATCGTTTAGTAGAGTGTAGCTCGAATCGGTAGAGTTGAGCCATTCCTCGAAGATTTTCCCGCGCCAACAGGTTCTTGGAGAACTCCAAGCATGACTGGGCATTGAAATCTCCAAGGATAATGGTATTTTCGGGTAATTGGCTAATTAGACCTTGCCAGTCTGCTGGTGAAAAACGCAGGCAGTGTTTAATATATGCAATATATTTGCAATGTTGACTTTGGGAGAGGTTTTTACAGAAATAAGGATTGTCAAAAAAATTGTTGAAACGTGGATTTGTGAGTAGGATATGGAGGAGTGTATGAGGAAACATACACCACCTCGTTTGTTGTTGTTGGTTTTGTTGAAAAATAGGCATTGGTATTTTTGATAGAATGGTTGGTTGTAGGAGTTAGGTAATTTGGTTTCTTGCAAAGCAACTATTTTTGGAGAGTACTGATTTAGCAGCAGACTCAGACCTTCAAGGTTATTAAGGAACCCGTAGATGTTCCATTGCAAAATTGAACATCTGTCGTTGTTCCTTACACCATTTCTATGGAAACGTACCATAGTAGAAAGTTAAGCAAGCTAAAAACTAGGAGAGTAATCTGCCGAGAAATAGTGCTGCATTAAGGGATAAAAATATGGTGGAGAAGAACTGGACTGTAAATCTGTGAACCACTTCTAGGGGTTTGCCGAGAGGCATACCACTTCCTGTTCACCAGATTGCAGGCTCGTACTCTTAGAAAAAACATTAGCAATGTTATTTTTTAGAGCTTGTGCCTAGTTTCCCAGACTTTATTTTTTGGCTATGTTAAGAACGGTATTGCGATCTTCTGGGTCGAGGTCTTTCACCGTGCTAATTAGTATAGCAACTTGTTCACTGGTGGATCGGGGGTGGGTTGAAGGTGTTTTGGAATTTGATAGTGGGGATTTTGATGCGGTGGTAATTGGTTTATCAGAAGAGGCGTTGATTTTTTTGTATTTGTGAAAAGTTTCTTGACATTTGACGTTGAAGAATAGATAGCTTATGCTCAAAAGCTTTTTTGGAAGGAGAGGGTGCAATTCATTTGATTTTTTGTTTGAACATTGTTGTGGAGGCATCCATTTGATTTTTTTTTAACATTGTTGCTGCTGCAGCCATGAAACATTTGTTGTCCGTCATTACTTTGAGAATAGTTTTTCTCTCAGCGTTAGGTTTCCTCGGGTGTGTGCGTCTGTTTTGCAGTTAACGCAAACGACACGTGTGCATGTATTTTCAAGATAAGGCGCAAGTCCACAACTGACACATACCGTCGAAGCCTTACAGTGTTTAGCTGTATTGCCCAGTACTTGGCAGTTGCGACATCTCATGGGGTTGGGGTAATAAGTTTTTACTTGAAATCGGTGGAAAAGGATGTTAATATTGGAAGGAAGTTCGTAGGCGTCAAAGGTCAAAACAACAATACCCGTAAATGATTGGGTACCGGCGAGCGTGGAAATTATCTTCCTAGCCTCTACTACGTTGTAATCCGTGAGGTTGCTAACGATTTCCTCTTCGGATGTATTCGCAAGCCACTTGCAAAAGATCGTTTCCTTTACTTGGTTGAGGAAGGGGTGAAGGGGAAAGGATAATTTAATATCACTGACAAAACCCGGTTTTGCATTAATAAATTTATCGGCCGAAAGTCTTGATTTTGTTGTCAGCAATAAATCACGGTTACGGTAATAATTTATTTTTAGAATATCATTACTAATATTCTTTAGAGCCAGACTAGTTTTGAATGGACAGAGTTGGTTTGCTTTGAATTTGGCTTTGGGTGGAGAAGAAATTACTAGAAAGCGCGGATAGTTGGTAATTTTAGTCGGAAGGGAGGGGAAACTGATTAATTTACTTAGTACAGAGAGATTTGTGTTTGTTTGGTTGTGGTTGTTGAGATTGTGATGTACATGTTTTGTTGTGGTGTTGTTGGATTGATTCAGTCTGGCTCTTTTTATGGATTTTGTGGTAGAGGTGTTGATGATAGAAAGGGATATACCTGTATCTGGGGACAAGGGGGGGGGGGGGCTCCGGTGGCCTGACGTTCAAACAGTACAATATTCATCTGATAGTGAAAGTGATACTGTACCAGAGCCTGATAGGGATAATGACACTATGGTAACATATATCAGAATCAAGTTGGATTGATGTAAGTGAAGAAGAGCACGAACTGCTAGCAGAAATTAAATTTAGTGTTGGAGACAATAATGTTGGGCTTAAATTTCAAGACAAAGACTTCCAGCCAATAGATTTTTTAAAAAGATTTTTCACCGATGAACTTATTGCAGATATTGTAAAGCAAACCAACATTTATGCAAGACAGAAAATTAACTCAAAAGTTTTAAAAAGAAGGTCCATGTGGAATAATTGGAAGGAGGTTACCGATGCTGAGATGTATGCATTTATAGGCGTCATTTTGAATATGGGGACTATTACTTTACATAAAATTGAAGAATACTTTTCTCAGGAATATACACTTTTATATATGAGTATAGTAATTTTTTATAGTAATTTTTTAAAAAAACTTTTTTCTACGGTATTTTTAGTAGAGAAAGATTTCTCCAAATTTGCTGGATGCTCTATTTAAATGAGAATATATCACAAACTAATAGCCTGACAACGAGAACCAAAAAAATTAGCAATTATATGGAATACATCAACAGTAAATTTCAAGACAGTTTTATCCCCAGTAAAGAAATTTCTATTGATGAGGCAGTAGTAAAATTCAAAGGCAGGATTAGCTTCATTGCATATAACCCAAATAAACCAACAAAGTGGGGAATTCGATTATATGTATTAACAGATGTTAATCCATCCAGAATTACCGGTACCTTCAAGAATAGTGCTTCATCTGGTCAATAATCTACTAAAAAGCGTAGCTGGTGCCAAAGGGTACCATATCTTTACGGATAGATACTATAAAAGTATTCCATTGGCCAACGAACTTCTCAAACGAAAGTGTTATATAACAGGAACAATACAAAGTAATAGGAAGTTGTTGCCAAAAAAAGTGTCGAAACCAATTTTTGCTGCAAAAAAATATGTTGCATGCGGAAAGAACAAAATTAAATACAAGTTGACAGCAAACGAGCTTGAAAATTAATCGAGTGCTATAAAATTAATTAAAATAAAAAAAAGCTTTAAATATAGCATCCAATATTCAGTAAAACAAATGAAGAAATCATTAGCAAAAGAATAATATCTTACAAAAAAAAAATTGTAAGATATTTTTTTTACACATGCATGAATACAGAAGCTAATTTTTTATTAATTTTACTATCTTTATAGGCAAATATGTAGTAAATATAATAAGGGACTATAGTTGTTAGTTTTCTCATTTGCATTTTAGTTTCTCCTAATTAATCTCCAATTTTCGTCACTTATTCTGTTTGTTTTTTTTTTACTTAAAAAAGATTTTAAATATATTAAAAAATGTGTACTAATGTAATGAACAAAAAAGGGCTAACTGTAAGTAAAGAACGATTTTTATTTAAATTCGAATTATAAATGAGCTTGTAAATAAAGTAAAAAAAAGAATAAAAGTTTCTTATTAAAAAACCATAGCTTTTCATAAATAAAACAATTTGAAAAATTCGGCTTGCAATGGCTTAGTTCTAATCACTAGAATAACGCAAATTAGAAATATCATTCAAAAGGATATTAAAAGCTACGAAAAAATTCAGTGGATAGCAGAAGTCTACACTCCTTAATACTTATATAAATATATACGAGTATCAATTGGAAAAACACTATTTATTTTTTTGTATAGCACAGTAAAATAGGTTTTAGGGACGATTTTTTGTGTATTTTCATTTGAGTTTATATTTTTCAATGTTTAACCCTTTGCACTCGTATGTCACACTGGAGGTGAAAATACTAATTTACTCATCATGTCCCACCCATCGACATCCTGGCAGGAGAGCGAGAACGCCAACATCGTAGGAAGAAAGAAGAGCGGTGAAAGGTCCTCTGTGAAGAGGAGAGACCCGAGAGTCTTCGCCTCTGGCAAGAAAGATGGGACAGCTCGACGAAGGGTCGGATCACTCGCCTGCACGGGGTAGTCGGGTATTACATCACCCAACTCTTGACTGGACATGGATGCTTTCGGGCATACTTGCACAGATTCAAGAGAACAGACTCCCCAAACTGTCATAGTTGCTACGATGTGCTCGAAGATGCAGAACACGTGTTCTTCCAATGCCCCTTTTACGAGAGGACACGAGCAGAACTGGAGAAAAATGTGGACCGTTCCATCAGTCAAGAAAACATAGTGGAGTGCATGCTGAAGAACTAATCGGCTTGGAACAGAGTTGCAGAGTACGCGGAATCTATCATCAAGGAACTTCACACCACGTACGAAGAATAGGCCGCGAGGCGTCATAACATCGGGACAGCAGTAAAATATAATAAATAGTAAAATATTATAAGAACGCCCCGGTGAAGTAGTATTTACAAAGAGTGCCGCCGGGGAACCATCGTTCCGGGAGCAAGGGTAGAGGTACAGGTTAGGTTTTAGCGAGGTAAAAATCCCGCATAACTCTTCTGACAGGTAGAAGGCATCCCAGTCGAGTACCTTTTGAAGATTTCTCCCTGTACCTCAATAATCTAAAAAAAAAAAATACTAATTTATTCTACAACTCGCATATTAGTCTGTAGACGATAAAACTAAATAACTGTAAAACACATTGCGGCATTCGAGATCTTACACTTTAATAATTTGTCAAGTTTTGTCAGTCGAGTGTTAGTCGTGCACGGAATTTGTCTTCTTTGTCTAATTCAGTACACATATACATACCCTAATTTCCCGCTCAAATACCCTAATTTCCCGCTCAATTGAAGACAGTCAGGATAATGACAGTGAATTTGAATTTACTTATATATGTTAGATGTGCGAAATGACAATATAAATTATAGTAGTTTATGTTCTTTCGATAGTGAAACAAGCGATTGTTTGTTTGTTTGTTTGCTTGTACCAGGTATATAAGCTTAAATCCGCTATTTTTTAGTCAAAAAAACAAATGTTTTTTCATAGAAAGCAAAAACAAATTTATTCAAAGTACTTGCAATCGCTAGCTAGACATTTTTTCCATCTCTCGGGCAATTTGTGGATACTACAATTCGTAAGAATCGAAGTGTTGCTCAGCGAACGCGTGGCCCATCGACGAAAACAGGTGGTAGTCGGAAGGGGACAGGTCTGGTGAATAAGCGGGGTAGGGTAGCACCTCCCGGTTAAGTGTCTCCAAGTAGTTTCGGACCATTGTTACCGTGTGCGATAGGGCGTTGTCGTGGAGGAAAATCAGCTTGTCATGTCTTTGTTGATAATCCGTTCTTTTTTCACGCAGAGCACGGTGCAATTTGATCAGTTGTTGGTGGTAGCCGTGGGCATTGACAGTTTCACTGGGTTTCAACATCTAAAAGTAGACGATACCCCGCTAATCCCATCAAACGCACACCATCGTTTTCCGTCCGAAGCGATTTGGTCTTGGGGAAGATGTTGATGGTTGGCCGGGATCAACCCACGATTTCTTGCGTTTAGGATTCTCGAAATATATCCACTTTTCATCGCCTGTCATAATCCGATGCAGGAACGACTTTCTTTTTTGTCTGGCGAGCAAGATTTCGTATGTGTTTTGGCGTCGCTCCATCTGCCTATGGTTCAATTCACCCATTTTCCGATCTTTTCAATATTCCCCATGGCATGCAGACGCATGGAAATGGTTGGTTGAGTAACACCCAATTGCTCCACGACCATTTTTTGCGATTGGTATCGTCTTCGTTCAGAAGAGCCTGCAATTGATGGTCCTCAACCTTCCTAGGCCGATTTTCATGCTTCTTGTCCAACAAGTCAATATTGCCGTCTTTGAACCGACGAAACCGATCTCGGCACGTTGTTTCCGATAAAGCACTGTCACCATATGCCTCCATAAGCATACGATGCGATTCGGCAGCCGATTTCTTCAAATTGAAGCAGAAAAGCAGAGCTTCCCAAATATGCTCTTTTTCTGGCACAAAACTAGACATGATTACCAAAGGAAAAATGTATGTAGTTGTACGAAATTGCTGACAATGTGCACTGATTAATGTTGACAGATGTCAAACTCATAAAAAAAGTATGGCGTGCCCTTAGATTAAAGAATACCTGGATAGGCCCTTACCGTATATGTATACGCAATTTTGTGTAAGAATTACATGCCAAACGGCGAGAATTGGCATTTATCACATAGCTTTTTGTGGATATTTTTATGTAGACATGACACTCACTGCCATCTCGTTCTCGTAATAGAAATTTATTACATTGCAAAAGCCTAATTTATATTCTTTTTAATTCACTTATTGGAAACAAAAATTTAATTTAAACACAACGATAGGCAATTTTTTTACAATCTTTTGATATGAAATGGAATTCTATTTTAGGTTTATTATTGATTTCGTAAATATCATTCAAATATAAAGCGCCTCAATATTGTAGACTTTCGGAGAGTTTTACAACCTGCCATTCTCCATGAAAGTGATTACAACTCGAACTAATCTAACTAGCGGTGTCATTTTGGAATTTGTTATTGATAAAAATAATAAAGTGTTGAAAGTGGAATTTAAAGTGTTGTTTTTATGTATTTTAAAGTATTTAAAAAAAAAGTAAGTATTTTTATAAATAGTTTTATTATTAAACTATAACATTTAATAAGAAGTTTTTATTACAGAAAATGAAGTGCTTCGTGAAGAATTCTTTTTCCTACAATGACATGAGGAAGCCGGGAATTTCTTTCTTTTGGTAAGTTGATATCTGTAGTTTTAGTAAATAAAATAACAAAAATGTTATTTGTGATGTGCCCAAATGGGTTTAAGTGATATATTTTATCCAAAAAGTGGTGAAAAACTGAAAAGTTCGGCATTGAACAAATGTAAACAAATCCGATGTTGACAGTTCAATGTTTACCATAAAATAGTACAGTGCCGGTGTATATAAAGTGTGTGTAAGAAAGTTTAAGCTACCGAATTTTTCAGTCTATTTTTCATTGCTGTTTTCATTGGGTTAAAATAAATAAAGTATATTCTTCGGTAGGCTTATTATTTAAATAAATTTGTTTTGCTTGCTCTATTAGACCATATTATAATGCATTTACTAAATAATATTTTTTTCTTTTTTTTTAAAATATTAGTTATTAATTTTTTAAGTACATCAAATTTTTCATCTTGTAATTTAGTTTTAAAGCATTTCCTTTAATGTTGTATACGATTATCTTCTTATTGTGCACATAATTGTTGAAATATCTAATAAATAAATAATTAATATTTTAAAATAGAATACTGTGTTTTATTATAAATTTCCAAAACTAATTCCATCAAACAACAAAACCGGCAATATTAAAAAATCTATTCGTTTACGCATAAATGACATCGCATATGAAAATGGTTTTGAACGAACCGCTTCAATCGCATACTGAAGTTGAAAATTGGCTCCCAATGGTTAACGCCGTTTCTGTTGTATTGCAAGTGTGTGTGTTCTACGAATGTATTGCCACAAAATTCCGACAGAATTTTTGTGTAGAGGCCTATCCAGTTCTTCTTTAATCTAAGGGCGTGCCTATGGTAGCTTAATACGCTCACTAACGCCATCTATGACCAAACAGCGGATTTAAGCTTCCTTTAGACATGTGCCAGGGGCCACTTCAGAGCGCCATGACTGTGATGCCATTTGGCGACTTCGTAGTACGTGTGGGAAATCATCTGAGAGAGACCGGTCTGTGGTTAGTAGTATAGAATATTGAGAATTTTGTTATATTTTGTGGAGCAGATTAGTTTGTTGTAGAAGTTTAAATAGGGGACTAGGGAATGAAGTTGTTGGGTCGAGGAGCTCCATAATGGGAGGAATCCTGCTCGCAAAGTAGTTCTTGGTTATGTGGCATTCCTGTAGAATATGGGTGATAGTGAAATGGGTGCCACAGGATTGGCAGAAGAGACGATTGTGCAATATATTAGACTTGTTTATTTATGTATAATTCCTATGATTATACAGAGACATGTGAAAGGCATGACGGTGCCTACATGACTGACTCATCCATTGCTGTGTGGCATTGACGTGTATGAAACATCACGCCACTCGGTTTATACTCATGGCTGGGTGTACAATATATCGATATACTACACTCTTCCCCGCTTAGCCTGAACCTTACATATTCATTCTGTTGACGGGTTTTCGAACTCGTGGCTCCCTTTGGTTTACGTTTAAACTTGGATCCGGTTCGTACTTGATTCTGGGTCTGCTTTTCTTGGGTGTCGGCTGGATTTCCCTTGGATGATTGCCATCTTGTTGTACTTCTTGTTGGAATGCGGTTGGTTCTTCAACTACTCCTTTTGAGTCTTCTGTTGCTTTCTCTAGGCTCGATTCAGATATGATTAGCTCATCCATTGTGTTAGGCTCTTCTTCATATTCGTTTGCCTTTTCTTGTTCTAGGAGTACTCTTGTAGCTGCTTCGTAGAATTGACCTGATTTGCGCATCTGATCGTCACCTCTTTTCCATCTTAGATTTGGTTGAAAGTCGGGTTTACATATGTATGTCTTTTCCCTATTACTTCCTCCACAGTTGCTGGTTGCCAACCTGGCTTCATAGGATTCTTGTAATCCCGAGCTATCACCCTTTCTCCTTTTGAGAATGTGACATCTGTGTCCTCTGAAATACTGTATTTGCTTTTGGATTCTTTCTGCTGTTTTTGGTATTTTTAGCAAATCTAATCTACTTCTTAAGCTTCTGCCCAAAAATTTGTTCGCTGGTGATTCGCCTGTTGTTAGGTGTGGTGCGTTTCTGTAGGCGAATAAGTACTTGCTGATTAGATTATTTGCGCTGTCGTGAGCCTTGTTATCTTTTAATGCTTTTTCTAAGCCTTTTTTAAAAGATTTCACTCCGTTCTCAGCTAATCCATTTGTTTGTGGATGGTATGGCGGACCTGTTTTGTGCAAAATTCCGTTCATTTTGCAGAATCTTTCGAATTCTTCTGACACCAGCTGTGCTCCATTATCTGAGATTAGTGTGTCTGGTATACCATATCTTGCGAATATTTCCCTCAGTTTTTCGATCGTATTTGTCGAATCTGTTTTTGTCATGTGGACAATTTCTGGCCATCTGGAGTATGCATCTATCAGTATCAGATACATCTTGCCCCTGTGTGGTCCCAGAAAGTCTATGTGCACCCTTTCGAACACATATTTGCTGTCAGGAAACTTCTTTAATCCTGATTTTTCCGGACTGCTGGATTCTGTCAGATATGCCATGCAACCTTTTGCGTAGCCTTCTATGTCTTTGTCCAACTTTGGCCACCAAAAATATTGTCGAGCGATCGCCTTCATTTTGCTGATGCCCATGTGACCTCCGTGTATTTCTTTCAGCAATATTTGCTTGCAGTTCTCCGGTATCATTACTCGGTATCCCCACATTAGCACATTTTTTTCTATGAAGATTTCTTGCTTTCTTTGTGCGAAAGGCTTAATTGACTCTTCAATTTGACTAGGCCATCCAGTTGTCGTGTATAAAAATACCTTGCTCAGTACTGGATCTTTTCTAGTTTCTCTCGCTAAGTCTTCTGACCTTAGCGGTAGCTGGTCTTCGACCATGAAATGTAGATAGTCCTCTTCCTCTTGAACTAAATCTCTTTTATTCCTGGGTAGACGCGATAATGTGTTGGCTGGCTCATTGTTCTTGCCTTTTATGTGCTCTATCTGGTAGTCAAATCCACTCATAAACAAAGCCCATCTTTGCAACCTTCCTGCTGCCATCTGTGGTATGCCTTTATGCTCGCCAAAAATCGTTATCAATGGCCTGTGGTCAGTGCATAACTTGAAATGCATACCTGCCAAATATTGGTACAATTTCCGAAAAGCCCAATAAATGGCCAAAGCCTCTTTGTGCAAAATTGCGTAATTACCTTCCGCTTTTGTTAGCGTCCTTGATATGAAGGTAACTGGTCTATCCTCTCCGTTTGGCATTTCGTGCATTAGTACTGCTGCTATGCCCTGGTCGGATGCGTCCGTCACTAGTTTTATCGGATAATCTGGGTTATAGTGCACCAAATTTCTGTCCGATGCTAGTTCTTTCTTGACTTCAATAAATGCCTTTTCTGCATTTCTTGTCCATTGAAATCTTTCTTTGTTTTGTACTTCATAAATCGGCTTCAACATTTTAGCTAATCTCGGTACAAATTTTGCGTAGAATGTCACCAGTCCTGTGAATGCTCTTACGTCTGTTATGGTTTCTGGTCTCTTTGCTTCGACCATTGCTGCGATTTTTTCTGGGTCCTTGGACAACCCATTCTTGCTTATGATGTACCCCAGGTATCTGATTTCTTCTTGGAAAAACTGGCACTTTTTGAGGTTAAGCTTTAGTCCAGCTTCCTCAAACCTCTGCAAAACTTCGTTTAAATTTTGCATATGCTCGTTATTATTTCTGCCCGTCACCACTATGTCGTCTCGAAATGCTGCAGTTCCTTTGGCCCCTTGTAATACTTTTTCTACTACCTTGTCGAACTCTGCTGCTGCTGTTTTCGTTCCATAGGGTAATCGGTTGTGCAAATAAATACCCTTAGGTGTGCTCCATGCGCACAACTTCTTTGATCTGTCAGTCAGCTTTAGCTGATTGTAGGCCGCTGACATATCCAATTTCGTGAACCTTTCTCCACCTCCCAGTTCTGCGAATACTTCTTCCACTTTGGGTGCGGGGTGTTTTACATCTTGCATGTACTTATTGATCGTGACCTTGTAATCGCCACAGATCCTTACTCCACCTCCTTTCTTTAGCACAGGCACTAATGGTGTGCCCATTCGTTGTGCCTTACCTTGGTGAGTATTCCTTCTTTTTCCAGTTGGTCTAGCTAATCTCCGATTGTCTTCTTGAAAGCAAACGGTGTCACCCTGGGTTTGCAGAACACTGGTTTCGCATTATCTTGCATCTTTATGTCTATTTTGCCGTATTTATACCTTCCGAACTTGCCGTCGAAAAGTGTCTTGTGCTTGTCGATTATTTCTTGTAGTTTTGGTCCTTTTAATTCAACATGGTTGATTTCCACTATCTTGTATCTTAGTGCTTCCATCATGTCTCTACCCAACAATAATCTACAGCCTGTTTTTACGACTATTAATTGACATTTTGCTTTTTTACTACCTGCCTTTATTTCTACGTAGATCTGACCTTCTGGTGCAATTGCGCTCCCGTCATAGAATCTTAACGTAGTATTCACTGGTTGCAATTTATGCTGTGATAGATGCCTTTTGTATAATTCCTCCGGAATTACCGATCTGCTTGATCCTGAATCAAGTTCAGCTAGCAATTGCTTGTTTCCTATTTTTATTTGGATTTGCGTCGGTTTGACGTATCCTGCCTTTGTTGCTTGAAAGTGAACCTCTTCGCTCGTCCAGTCGTGGTTTTCTATCTCCACGAAATGCTGTTTAGCTTGTTCCTTTCCTTTTTTCTGGCATATTTTTCCTAAATGCCCTATTATACCGCAACGGTTGCATTTATAGGATTTAAATTTGCAGTCTGCGGACTCGTGGTTGGTATAACCGCAATGATTGCATTGTTTGCCGCCTTTTGACTCTTTGTTAAATTTCTTTTTATAGCCTTCTTTACCGGCTTTGCTTTGGTTTATGGCATCACTTTGCTTACTTTTTCTGTCAAAGCTTACCCTATGTACGTTAATTTCCTGATGCGACTGTATAAGAGCTGCCTCTTTCTTCTTCGCAATTTCGACGATTTGCTCAGACCTCTTTTTATGGTCTTCTTCGCACACGCGATCTAAAATCTTGCCTTTCTTTAGACCCGCTACGAACTTATTCGTAATCATCAAGTCGAGCTGCGCACCCCATTGGCACGTGCTGGCTTTATCTTTCAAGCGTATATACCACTGGCTAATCGACTCATTCTCGCCTTGCTTTAAGTCGAAAAATTCCGTGCGTTCACGGAATACCGATATTGTATACTGAAAAATTGATTTTTCAGTATAGCACATAATTCCTCGTATGTTTTTTGCGATGGTAATACTGGGTCGCACAAATTTGCGAGTACTCCATAACCTTTTGTCCCAATGACCGTTATGAGCGTAGCCACCTTTCTATGTGGTTCCAGTATGTTATTTACTATAAAGTATTGTTCTAACCCTTCTTGGTAGTTTTTCCAATCCTCGTGTTCATTATATTCTGCGACACACCCTACTGTGGCTGAATATACTTGCACGTTTTGTATCGGTGCCGGCGTTCCTCCGTTTCCGCCTGTTGCGTTATTCTGTGTTGTGTCCATGTGCGTTCCTCGCTGGTTATTTAACCTCAGCAAATCTTTTCCCATATCCTCTATTACGGCATTTGCTTTGTTTCTTTCCATTCTGACTCTTTCCAGCGTGATTTGGGCCTCTCTAAGCTGTTCTTGTAATTCTCGTGCTTGGGCTTCATCCATCTTGTATGAACCTTTTTTGCCCTCGACTTCAATCACAGATTCACTTCTTACGAGATTTCCCGCACTGATTTCACTACACTTTTTAACTTTCTTTTTTCACTTTTTACTTTTTACCTCGTCGCCAATGTAATATATTAGACTTGTTTATTTATGTATAATTCTTATGATTATACAGAGACATGTGAAAGGCATGACGGTGCCTACATGACTGACTCATCCATTGTTGTGTGGTATTGACGTGTATGAAACATCACGCCACTCGGTTTATACTCATGGCTGGGTGTACAATATATCGATATACTACAGATTGTTGTTGCCAAAAAGGAAGTTATGAGTAAGAGCAGTATGTCCAATCCGGATTCTGAGGAGCTTCCGCGCCCAGAATTTCGGTGTGGATGTTGAATACACTGGTTTATTAGTGCTTATCCAATGAGTCGACAAAAAATGTCACTATCGGTCCAGTCATCGTGTCTTCGGATGGCTAATGGTGTTTGTTGCCATTCTGTTAGTAGGCGACGCAGATTGGGAATGACTGTGATCACTGGTCGACGGAGTATATCTCCGGCCAACTTGTCAGCACTTTCATTACCCACAATTCCCACATGCTCTGGCACCCATTGCAACTCGACACTCCTATTGCTAAGTAGGCTATGAGGAATTGCGCTAAGTACTGGGTCACTCGATGGGCCACAAATAACTTAAAGGGCGGCAAGGCTGTCGCTAAAAATAATAACGTTTTGTTAGCTGGGAATATTGGTCGCAATTTCAATTGCCGTTTTGATGGCCCACAGTTCCCTGTAATATGAAGCTGCCCTATAAGGGAAGATTCCACAAACTAGACCGAAAAGATGTATATCGATGTCAGCGGCGGCATCAGTGAACAACAGTCGATGATCTTTTAATCCGTCCAACTGTTCAAGGAAAAATTTCCTATATGTGGACGGATCAATACTAGCCTTCTTAAACCTGTCAAGAGAAGCAGTCACTTTCAACTTTGCTCCCAACCACGGTTTCCAATCTGAGTGTGGAAGGGAAGTTTGGAAAACAAGAGGGAGGATGTAAGAAGTGCTTTCAAGGTGGGATATTAATAAGGATAGCGATGATGAATTCCTTTTTGAACTGCGGGAGATGATAATGTTTTTTATTAAAGTGTTGAGGGGATAATTTGGAAGGTATAGGTTTTTGTAAATTAAACTAAGGCGAGCTTTGTGAAGATAGAAAAAAATAGTTTTTCTACCAGTCTCTATCAGTATGGATTCAAGCGGAGATGTCCGATGTGCTCCACTGGCTAGTCTAATGCAACGGTTTACCGCTGCCTCGACCAGCTTTTTCCCTGCTATTTGCACACTGACACATATAGTAAGGAAATAGAGTAAGGTCCCGTCCAAAAGGACGTTAGGTACTCTAATTGCCTCAGTTCGTCTTAACTTACTTTTGCTGCTGACTAAAATTTTAACCATTCGGAGAATGGTGTTAATTTTGTCAACACCATTTTTAATCTGAAGATTCCATTTTCCTCCACGGGCAATTGAGATACTCAGGATTTTCATGGAATCTTTTGAGCGGAGAGGGAAGGGGTTTAGTGGCGAGTCCGATACACTACAATTTTTTTTCCTGCAAACCTGAAGGCAAGGTGGGTTCGATGTACAGACAACCGCACCGTTTATGCTGCTCCAAGCGTTGATATAGCGGATGGCGTTATTAATTTGTTGTTGAAGATCAGCAGCAGATACAGGTATAAAAATATTGTCGGCATATGTATAGTGGTTAAAGGTGTGGAATGTAGATGAAACATTGTTCTTAATTTACGTTCACACACATAGAATTTAGTACTTCTTTAGACTTGACATTTTGAATAAGCTTCATTCCTTTTTAAACCTACATACAGTAAACATTAAAGCTCAAACCAAAGTATTTCACATTTCAGATTGAATATGGACCCAGTGTGAGTGAAATAAACATAAAGTTAAGGAAATAAAATAAAGTGTGAAATTATAAAGAGCCAAAGTTGAGGTTAATCACAACGGAGACACGAAGCAAATTGCATACGGAAAATGAGTAACACAATGAAACCGAAATTTGAAAAGTTGAATGACGGCGGCAATTATGCGTGTTGGAAATTTCGAATGGAATTGTTACTCAGAAAGCAGAATTTGTGAAAGCAAGTGATTGAACAGTTGCTTCCACAAATTCTGCTTTCTTTTACCTATGTACTTCGGTAAATATAATTTTCTACAAAAGGATGATAGTTGGTGGGAAAGGGAGTGAATATGTATATTGAATAGGATCGTTGATAAAGGGGATCCTTGTGGGATGCCGTTTTTCATTTCGCATTTTGACAAAAAAATGACCGTTGGCGCGTACCGTGAAGGTTCTACCAGTTAGGTAGCAACGTAGTAGTGCCAATATTGGAGAGTCTACTCCCCACTCTGCCAGCTGTAAGAGTACCCTGTGTGGGCAAATTCGGTCATACGCCTTTTCTAAGTCGAAGGACAACAATAATCCACAATGTCTACGTTTGTAGCAATTGTGGATTGAATGTTGGAGTTCAAGTAGCATACTCAGAGTTCCCCTGCCTGACCTGTAGGCATGTTGTTGGGGATTGAGTCTATTGGCAAGCTCCTGGTTAAGTCTTGTAGCTAAGATCTTTTCCAGTAATGAAATTGGTCTAAAGCTGTTAGCCGAAGAATAGGAGAGATTTTTCTTGGGAACTGGAATGGCTGTTGCGACCTTCCAGCAATTTGGGAAAATAGATTTTTCCAGAATTTTGTTAAAGAGGTTGACAATTCTAATATGAAAGTCGAAGGTGCCTCTTTAATCATTTTAAAACAAACATTGTTCCTACCAGGTGTGGTTCCCTTGAAGGAATTCAACGAAATGCTGAACTCCGCAAGCGTCAATGGCTGGTTCAAGATTAGGGTGGAGGCTGGCAGTATAGACGGGAAATTTTCCGTGAAGTATTGTTTCTCTCTACGACATGAAACACTAAGGTGGTTGTTGGATGAAAACGAGGCCCAGGACTGTGCCATTTCCTCAACAATAGCTGTCGAGTCGGATATAACTCCATTCTCAGACTCAATAGATGGGATAATCCCATTTTTTGGCGATCAAGAATGCAGTTAATACCTCTCCATGCTTCTTTCGGCGAGGTTCGAGAATCAATTGAGGCGGTGCAGTTATTCCAAGCTGTTCGCTTGGCCTGTTTCACCGCTCTTTTGACTCGAGCAGTCCTGAGTCTCAATTCTATGAGATTCGCCGTATTAGAAAAACGACAGTAGTCTTTCCAGGCCATATTTCTTTCACGTCGTAATGTTGCGATTTCATAGGAATACCATTTAGGTTGTTTTTTAGACATGCCAGCTGAAGAGGGAATTGTCCCAGCAGCTGCACGTCTGAAGATTTTTATCTCATTTTCTGCCTCAAGGTTAGGAGATTGGGCAACGGGTAGATCAGCAGAAGCTTTGAAAATTGCAGCTCTGTAATTTTCCCAATTTGCGCGCTCTTCTATGAACCGTGACAGTGGTTTTATTTTAACGTGCGCAACATTTGCCACCACAAGTATGGGCATGTGGTCACTTCCTTCAAGGAAGCCATGAACATTCCATGAATATAACCCAAAGTTCCATGTAGGAACGAAGGTGAGGTCAAGAATAGAGGTAGTACCTCTGGTTGAAAAAAAGGTCGGTGAACCACCGTTTAGTAGAGTGTTGCTCGAATCGGTAGAGTTGAGCCATTTCTCGAAGATTTTCCCGCGCCAATAGGTTCTTGGGGAACTCCAAGCATGACTGGGCATTGAAATCTCCAAGTATAATGGTATTTTCGGGTAATTGGCTAATTAGACCTTGCCAGTCTGCTGGTGAAAAACGCAGGCAGTGTTTAATATATGCAATATATTTGCAATGTTGACTTTGGGAGAGGTTTTTACAGAAATAAGGATTGTCAAAAAAATTGTTGAAACGTGGATTTGTGAGTAGGATATGGAGGGGTGTATGAGGAAACATACACCACCTCGTTTGTTGTTGTTGGTTTTGTTGAAAAATAGGCATTGGTATTTTTGATAGAATGGTTGGTTGTAGGAGTTAGGTAATTTGGTTTCTTGCAAAGCAACTTTTTTTGGAGAGTACTGATTTAGCAGCAGGCTCAGACCTTCAAGGTTATTAAGACATAATAATAATCGGTCGTTGTTTCTTACACCATTTCAATGGAAACTTACCATAGTAGAGAGTTAGGCAAGCTAAAAACTAGGACAGTAATCTGCCCAGAAATAGTGCTTCATTAAAGGATAAAAATATGGTGGAGAAGAACTGGACTGTAAATCTGTGAACCACTACTAGGAGTTTGCCGAAAGGCAAACCACTTCCTGTTCACCAGATTACAGGCTCGTACTCTTAGAAAAAACATTAGCAATGTTATTTTTTAGAGCTTGTGCCTGGTTTTCCAGACTTCATTTTTTTGGCTATATTAAGAACGGTGTTGCGATCTTCTGGGTCGAGGTCTTTCACCGTGCTAATTAGTATAGCAACTTGTTCACTGGTGGATCGGGGGTGGGTTGAAGGTGTTTTGGAATTTGATAGTGGGGATTTTGATGCGGTGGTAATTGGTTTATCAGAAGAGGCGTTGTTTTTTTTGTATTTGTGAAAGGTTTCTTGACATTTGGCGTTGAAGAATTGGATAGCTTATGCTCAAAAGCTTTTTTGGAAGGAGAGGGTGCAATTTTTTTGGATGGGCGAGGGGATGGTGGCAAGAGTATTGGTGGCAATGATGAGGATACTGATGTATCGACGGGATGAGATGACTCCCGTCGATACATCAGTATCCTCATCATTGGACTGCTTGTGCAAAGGAGGTGTTCGATTGAATTGTGGAGGCATCCATTGGATTTTTTTTGAACATTGTTGTTGCTGCAGCCGTGGAACATTTGTTGTCCGTCATTACTTTGAGGATAGTTTTTCTCTCAGCGTAAGAAGGGCGACAACGGTCTCCTGAGGTGTGTGCGTCTGTTTTGCAGTTAACGCAAAAGACACGTGCGCATGTCTTTTCAGGATGAGGCGCAAGTCCACAACTGACAAATACCGTCGAAGTCTTACAGTGTTTAGCTGTATGGCCCAGTACTTGGCAGTTGCGACATCTCATGGGGTTGGGGTAATAAGTTTTTAATTGAAATCGGTGGAAAAGGATGTTAGTATTGGAAGGGAGTTCGTAGGCGTCAAAGGTTAAAATAACAATATCCGTAAATGATTGGGTTCCGGCGGGCATGGAAATTATCTTCCTAGCCTCTACCACGTTGTAATCCGTGAGGTTGCTTACGATTTCCTCTTCGGATGTATTCGCAAGCCACTTGCAAAAGATCGTTTCCTTTACTTGGTTGAGGAAGGGGTGTAAGGTAAAAGACAATTTGATATCACGGACAAAAACCGGTTTTGCATTAATAAATTTATCGGCCGAAAATCTTGATTTTGTCGCAGCAATAAATCACCGTTACGGTAATAATTTATTTTTAGAATATCATTACTGACATTCTTTAGAGCCAGACTAGTTTTGAATGGACAGAGTTGGTTTGCTTTGAATTTGGCCTCGGGTGGAGTAGAAATTAGTACAAAGCGCGGATGGTCTGTAATTTAAGTCGGAAGGGAGGGGAAACTGATTAATTTACTAAGTACAGAGAGATTTGTGTTTGTTTGGTTGTGGTTGTTGAGATTGTGATGTACATGTTTTTTTGTGTTGTTGGATTGATTCAGTCTGGCTCTTTTTATGGATTTTGTGGTAGAGGTGTTGATGATAGAAAGGGATATACCTGTATCTGATGGCGACGGGGGTCCGGTGGCCTGACGTCGACGTCCACGGCCATTTTTACGGTTTGCAGCTGCAACTACACTAACTTTTCATTACACTCGCGAGGGAGGGAGATAACAAAGAGAAAGTGAAACTATGAAAAGAGAAAAAAGGCACTGAAAAAAATTCACTTCGAAAAAAAGAACAGAAAAACCACAATATTTACTATCGATCGATATACGCAGAGGACTAAGTACGTCCGCACTTTTTTTCACAAAATTTGATAAAAACAATATACTATAAATAAAGGTTCATAAAAGTGACCGGATTGTATACAATATCAATATAACAAAAACTACTTTATACTATAACAAAAAATTGCATAATTATATCAAATAATATAATAAAATATGAAAACTATTACCTTGATATTTATAAATAAGTATTTAATTAATTTAAGTACTTTACAATTTCTACAAACAATGTTGGTGAATATTCCAATTATAACTTTACTTTCCCCCCACATTATTATTTGAAATAATCAATAATCATGTAATTTTGTTTTATTATTCAATAATTATAATCTTATTACAAAAAAATAGTAATAGTATTTTACTTTATTAATATTATTATTTATATCTAATAAATTATAATTATTATTACTTATGAATAAAAATATTGAATTTTACTTAAATTTTAGCATAATTTAATCTTATTGATTTTTGTTGATTTTGTTGTTTATTTGTTTATATCAATTATTACCTCTTTATTTTCTATTCTTCCTAATTGCAGCTGATTGCTCAGTTTAATTTTTAAACTTAAAATCTAAAACACATTATTTATAATTTGATGAATTTACTAAATTTTCTACTTAAATATTTCTAATCTTTATCGATCATATAAATGAATAATATTAATTAAAAGTATTAATTAAAAAAAAGTAGATTTTTAATAGAATAAAATAGACAATCATAAATAAAATGAGTATCGTTTTAAAAAAAAAATTAAAACAAACCAGCCGCTAAATGACGGAATAAAGGAGTTTTCAGCACATATCTTAGGGACCTTATATATATAAATATTTCTTGCATAAGCATTTCTTTTCATATTTGATGTATAGAAATATAATAAAAAAATGTGTGCAAACGTAAAAAAAATATTTGAAGTCATCGAAAAAAAATTAACCCAATTTATAATTAAAGAAAAATATATTTACAAAATGTAAAATTAATATATAAATTTATTGTTTTTAAGTTGTTAGGGTATTTTAATTTGATCTAAACGATTTTTTTTGTTATAAATTTGCTAGGGATTTAAGGAAATTAATTTTATTAACGGACAAAAATAATATTTTGTAACCGAGATAAATTTATTATTTAATGAGAAAATAAATCTGCATTAAATCTCGACAACTGAAATGAAATTTTGAAAAATTTAGCTAAAATTTACAACTAATAATTATACATATTTTTGCAAAATAATCTTAAAAATTTAACTAAAAATATTGACCTTAATTGGATTAATTCAGCATTTTTAAGCTAACGTCAGTCAAAGTAAATTTGACATCCTTTCCTGCGTTCAAACTTAACAGTGCGAACATTTTTTTTTATTTTAGAAATTGGTGTGTTCTTATTCCATTTAAAAATTTCATTTATTATAATTAACATCAACTAGATGACATTGTATATTTATTTTTTTAATGGAATTAAACAAATAATCTCCAGTATATACTACATATCCGGAATATATGAATTTATCATTAATATTAAGAAGCATTTGTTTGCTTACATATAATTTTTTTTATATATTCATAGACTATTAGATTTTATAATTCGGCATATAAAAAAAAGTCAACATCAATTCAGACAATATAATAATAATATTTCAAAAATAATCACAATATAAGATCTGAATATTATTTTTTTTTTTTTAAAGTTATAATTATTTAAAGGTTGAACTATTTTGCTTTTTACAGTCACTTTTATTTTGCTTATAATTTAGTTTGAAAATAAAATTACTCTTTTTTTTGTAGCGATTTAAATAAAGAATAAAACTTTTCATTTATAACATTATGTTTTTAGATCAATCATTGTTTACTCATTCGTATCGAATATCCATATTTTCACACTTAATGTACACATATTTTCTACAAAACATGGTTGATATAATTTTTCATTTACTAAGTAATAAGAATTTTTTTTTTTGTTTTACAGTAATTTTTTAACAGGGAAAATAATAGATAAAGCCATAACTTGTCTTTATTCTGTATTTCATAATTATTGTACTGTATTATTATTCATTATTATTTTTTTAACTAAACGTATGTCTTATTTCGTTGATAATATAAATTCTATTATCAAATATTAATTTCTTTTTTTAGTTATTATTCTCTTTCAATTAATATAGTCGGTTTTTTTTTTACTTAATGATATTCGAACTATTTAAATTTTGAATAAATTTATTAATACATTTTCTAATGAATGGAATTAAATTGTAAAAGAATAATTTCATATACTATCGCCATATCTGCTACATTAAAAAATAAACTGTAAATTTAGTTAAAAAGTAATTTTTTCGTAAAATTTTCCATTTAATAGTCTTTTAATTATAATAAATTCTAGTATATATGTGTTTGAATTAATAACGAGTACTATTATCGCTTTCGAATGTTATTTAAATACAGAAGTTGTTTGGTTTGTTTCTCACCCCACCCAACAATTCATATTCGAACACTATTAATGTAATTTTCACTAAACAAGCCATATAATAAGATTAATTAGCTTGTGATTGGCAGAAAATCTTTTATATGGAATTATATATTAATTGTTTTCATTTGATTACATTATAGGAAAAAAATTAATTGAAAAAAATAAGAGCTAGAAAGAGAACTTGTTGGCTGAATAATATTTTTACTTTAACGATTTTTCCTTGATAATTTTTTTTTCTTCATAACTTTTATTTTATTGAGATTTCTCTGGTTCCTCTCACATATTTTAAAAATATTCACTGTAATTTATTATTGGAACATTATAATTTCTTTTTTTTAAAATAACAATAAATTGATAATTAATGTTCCATTTGCGCAGCTATAAAATAAAAATTTATATTATATTGTTGAAATTAAATTTGTATACGAATTTAAAAAAACTTACGTGATGGACTTGTACGTGACGCTCCATCATTGGGTGTGAAATTTAAAAAGTCCCATATTAAAATGGTATCGTCATGTGAACTGCTTACAATTTGGAATTCATCAAACTGGAGACGGAATACACGACCAGTATGCTCCTTATTTAAACATAATATAAATTAAAATTCTCTAAGCTTTTTGTAAATAATTAAAAGTAATAAATTACTTACAACTAAAGTTTTAAGGCATAAAGAATTTGATTGAGCTCTCGGATCGAGTGCTGCAACCAAATCCCAAACTTTGATTTTTCCATCATAAGCTCCGCTTACTATACGTTTCGAATCGAAACGAATGCACCTCACAAGCTCTTCATGTCCTTCCAGTACTCGTAAACATGCCCCACATTCAATATCCCATAAACTAAAGAAAATAAATAATTGAATTTTGATAAACTATCATTATAATATATTGATTATGAAAACTATCCCATTACCGTATTGAATTGTCAGAACTTCCACTAACAACAAGTCTATCACGATATTGTAGGCAAGCAATTCCTCTCTTATGTCCATTAAGTGTTCTAACAAATTCACAACTCGATGTACTCCAAACTTTAATTGTTCTGTCACCACTCGCTGATACAATGTATTTTTCATCGAAGTCGACTACGTTAACAGCAGCTCGATGACCGACAAGAACACGTCGTAGTGTGATTTCCGTTGATGAAGTCATATCCCATACAGCAATTGAACGATCTTTTGAACATGTTACCATCATACCATTGTTAAATCGTAAATGTAAAACTGCTTCACAATGATGAATTAATGTATTAACCATTTCACCAGAATTAACATCCCAAACACGAACTGTCGAATCACTAGAACCACTAATTATAACTTTATCGTCATATTGTAAACATAAAACCGATCCAGTATGACCCGTCAATGTCTGAAAAATAACAACAAAATAAACAATCAATTATGTATACTTTCTTTTCTTCTTCGTAATTTTTTGATTGTTATCTGGATTTATTTTTAACATTAAAAATTCAATGGAAAAAAAAGTCAATTTTATTCAATGAATAAAAACGAACACATAAAATTAAGAATCATATTTGCCACAGAAGAAATGAACATTTCCAAATAGAAAATAATATAATTAAAAATTCCTTGATAACCATTTTAAAAGTTTTTTAGGAAAATCTTTCATAATACAATTAGAGAGCATCATTATCATTATAAATATGATAACACTGAATTTTTTTATTATATTATGTACTGTACAATATTCAATCGCTAGCAGAGGTATTATTATAAAAAGTCTTTTTTATTATTTCCTAATTTATTAATTATTGCTTTCTAAATCATTATGCATAATTTAAAAAAATAAAAGAAAAAAACAAAGTACTTACTCGAACACACTGTAAATCCGATCGATCCCAAATTTTTATTGTATTATCTCTAAGGCCCGATACGATTTTAACATCGTCGTACTGTAAGCAATAAACACCTTTTGAGTTTTCTGATCGGCAATTAATTCTTCTTAACATATGACGGCCAGTCCTCCAATTGTGCTCTATACTTTCTATATCCTATAATATAATAAATAATTGACAGATTATTTAAATCAATATATAAAATAGAAAATGGATAAAACGTACTTTCATTATTTTAGGGAATAATTCACGATAAAACGAATGTGGTCTATGTGTAGTTCCTGGTCTTGGTTTAAACAAATACTGTATCCAGCCTCGTCGTTCAGCAAGACCACGCCATAAGGAATCCGTACGTACTTTGCGCTCTATCAATTTTTTCCATAGCATACCCTCTGATATAACTCGGTGCCATTCTTTGCATACTAGTTCAGCTGATTTCAATGAATCCGCATCCAAATATGATAGAATATTTTCAGCTATGTGATCCAAACCTTTTTCTGTAATTTAATGTATAATTTCATATTATAACAATGATTAGAATTATTTCTAAAGTATTATTATCGACAATACGAAACAAAAACAAATAATATAATACATACTTGGCAATAATGAAATGAAATCTCTCTGAAGCATAGGTTTTAAATATGCATTAATGTGCCCATGTTGATAGTGACACATTCTCGATAATAGTTGCTCAACAAATTCTACTTGATCTGCTTCATTCCATTTTGAAAAATAAGCAATGCAAGCATCACGTTCCGTTTGAAAAGTGGGCGATTGTTCTTTTTTTCGGACAGGATCATACAGCATTGTCGATGTGAACTATTATATGGGTTAATTTAAAAGAACAATTAATTAAAATTGAAAAAACAATCTTCACATGGTTTTGTATAAATAGTCCTATATAATAATATTAAAAAAATATACAAAATAAAATATTGAGAAATTAGCAAAAATAACACAAATAACAACAACACTCCTCAAAAAACTCACAGTTATTAATACTGTTGTTTCACATATTTTTAAAAACAATTCAATTCTTTGATTTATGCACGAATATTTATTATCTTCTATTTATTTTAATATTAAAACTCTAGATTTTCGACAATAGTTTAGTTTTGATATTTCATTTATTTATTTGTAATATTGAAGAATCTCTATGTTTGCGCAAATTGCCAACAAATATACAAAAAAAATTTTCTGCAAATTTTTGGTAATTGTTAATCACCACTCAAGAGAATAGTAGATACCATCAGCATCACAATCACAGGTAAATGAATACACACCTGTAGAGAAATACTTTGAACGTACCAGAAGTCAACAACCATCAAATTTTACCGTTAACTGAGAAGATTTGTTGAAGAAACAAGACACACACACACGTGCCTACATATACGAGTGTAATCTCAAAAATATAATATTAAACTATTAACGAAAGTTAAGATTTCATTCGGTTTTGTTTTATTTTTTTTTTATTTTCGTAAATCATCATTTGCTAATTCAACTTTCTACGAAGATGAAGATCACTCAGCCAAACAATATTATGCCTGATCCGCGCTTATAGACAATAATTGAATGGGTAAATTTATGAAATCCATCTTTTACTATAATATTAAATAATATTTAGTAATTTTTATCAATTTTGAAATATATAAAAAAAAAATTTCTATAAATATAACAATGTTTTTAAAAAAATTTCCAAAACAGAATATTTAATTATATAGTAACGAATATCCAATAGATGAATAGATTTTTAGCAATATTTATTTTCTTCTATTATATATATATATATTTTTTTTTAATTAAAAAACTTTCACTTTGAGACCCTACGTGTATTTTTATAGTGTAACTCTTGTGGTCTTGAAATAAGACCGTTTGTCTACGATATAACTTTCCAATTTTTTTTTTATTATTTGTTCATTGCTAGTTATTTTTGTACTTATTCTTATTCGTAACTATGACTAGTATAAATTTGAATGTTTTCATTGAAACTTCATCTGTGATTATAATTTTTCGTTTTCTTTTAATAATTACTTTTTCTAGTAACTATGACTAATATGCATATTATAATTGACTAAATATTTTTATTTTTATTTAAATAAAAATTTTAGAAAAAAAAATTAAAAACATACAATATGAGGAGATAAGAACAAAAATAAATCAAAATTAATAAAAATAAAGTTCATTTAACGTGAAATATTTTATTGTCAAAAATGGACAAAACCAAATTTAGTTTTACTTTTGATATACTTTTTTTTTCTATTCTAAAAAACGCCACCATTGTTAGGCATTGTTTTATTTCTCTATCATTTTGCATATATAAAAATTCCATTAACATTGAAACACTGCTTAATATATTATTTTATATTTAAAATGTATAACTCTGAAATTACCTGCTGGGAATTCGAATTTGTCTCGTCCATAATTTTGTCCGTATCCATTTTCATCATATTTTTTCCCACCTCTTCCGTATTGGTGAAATATATTTTCACGGAATCCTTATTTTCCAAATCACCTTTTTATTTTTGCATTTAAAATTCGATTCCAGCAATTTAAATAAATAATTTAATTAATTTATATAAATTTTAACTAAAGAAAATGAATAAATTTATAGTTATGCATTTGGCTTGTTCAATTGACGTATGGATGGGATGTCTTTTTGTACGTATCTACGTCACACAAGGGAGCACAAATAAGCCTTGCCGATTTAATAAAATATAACTAAAATTCAATTAACTAAAATTTATTTGAAAAATATATGCACTTGAAACTATACAATATCTCAAGGCAGAATTCTTTGATTATATGAAAAAAAAATTAGAATGTACGCGAGGACAAGAAGTTTGGATTTGGACGTCGTTCATGCTGTGACGTCAGCTAACTGCAGGCAAAATGCGCATTACGAACACGAAAAACATTTTATTTACTTCAAGTTCATGTCAATATTTCATTTTTTTAATGATGAACTTTTTAATATTTGAAAATATTTATATACAAAAATTCCGTTTTGTTTTGCTTAATAGAATATAATAAAATCATTTGTGCATTTCACAAAATGAGAGAAACTGAAAATCAAGACAGCATATTAAAATTTAGCCGCTTAATCAGTTTAGACACAATTGCAATAAAAAAGTCACAATACTTAAAACGATTAGAAAATTTATGGTGGGAATTTTTAAATGGACTTAATAAAGTCACTCATTCCAAATATTTTTCAATCTTTTTTTTAGTGTCTACTATTATATAAACGATTAAATAATATAATTTATAAAATGATGTTAACAAATGTCATTGCTGTGATCCTATTAATTAAATTATTCGTTTGATAATTACTTCTATTGAGTATTTGAAAAGAATTTCGGTGGTAATTATAAAAGATCAAATAATGAATATTAACGCATTTTTTATGCGACTGTTAAATCGTCAAAGAGAACGACAAAAACAAGATTGTTTTTTTAATCTATTGCATATTCTAATAACAAAATAAATCTCAGCAATGAGCATCTTATCAATTAAGAGTTGTCTATTCTATTCCACGTTGAGTTTGAAAAGTGTTACTATTGGAGGCGTAGCCAAAATCAAATTTAATTTATATTTAAAGAGTTATCTATCAAGATCAATTATGTCAGAAGCACCAAAATTGATCAACTTTGCAAAAGATAGTAAAAAAATCTTAGGAGCTGCTGTTAATTATATGTATCATTTTGTTAATTTTTTTTCTTCGCATATTTAATTTCCATTATTGTAGTGATATGGTGAAGGCGCGTCAAATGTCCATACCAGATAGTCCCGTATTGTTTCTGAAACCATCTACATCGTACATACAAGAGGGACAAACTATTGAAGTAAGAAACATTTCAGTAATAACGAATAAACTCGTACAAAAAATAATTTATCTAGATACCCAAATGTCTAAGCCGTGTTGTTCACGAAGTCGAATTGGGAGTTATTATAAAGAAGACTGGGAAAAATATTAAAAAATCAGATGCAATGTCTTTTGTTGGTGGTTACTGTCTTGCATTAGATTTAACAGCTCAATGCGAATTGGTAATGATAACGTTTCGCTTTTAATTTGTTTATGTAATTTTTTATGTTTTTACCTTAGGGAGCAGCTAGGCAGAAGGGATTTCCTTGGAGTATGGGAAAAGGCTTCGACACAGCTACACCAGTATCACGTTTTATAACACCAAAAGAAATCGAAAATCCAAATTCCTTAAAATTGTGGTGCAAAGTAAATGGAGAACTTAAGCAGAATGGCAATACTTCCGATCTTATATTTAAGATACCTGATCTTATTGAATACGCCTCCATGTATATGACTTTAGAGCCGAATGATTTGATTTTAACAGGTACTCCGGATGGTGTTTCACAAATCGTTGCCGGTGATATAATCGAATGCGGATTGGATAACATTGTTAAAATGAACTTTAAAGTGAAAGACGCGTAATTTTTGCATTAGTTATGAGTATACATTAATTACGAATTCATACTCTTTAATTTATAAATATACGAAATAACATTGTTTAACTTATATTGAATATTAGAACATTCTACGATCAGTTCAATAGTGTTTTGGAATCGTTCTTTGGCTAATTGTAAACTGCGTGGCACTAACACTCCAAACCAATTCGTTGGGTCATGATAGGAATTATTTTTATCAATTGGAAATTTTTTCAATTCTCTTATGTTTTTTTGCAAAACATCATCATTTTCGGGCTTTTCAATTACAGTTGCAAGTGCATGGAATGATTTAAAATTTTCTGTCGGTAACTGTGCTTGGGAAACAGTTTGTGTACCTTGTATATATCGAGCTTTTGCCATTAATAACTGACCCTCGTTCATTCTCCTTTCAATATTCAATTTACATTGCACTTCTTTCTCTACTAAATCCAGCATCTCTAGAAGCAGTTTATCAATTATTTCCTTTTTATCAGCCATTTTAAACAAATCACGTGATCTTAAATAAAATTTTATCTTTTATCAATATAGTAATAAATTTTAAACATTCATTAAAATTTACAAGAACAAACATTTACCCTATCAATAACAAAAATTATTTAAATTGAAAACAAACCACTTTTCGCGACAAAGTCAGATGTGGGGGTATTAGTTTACTTTCTATATAATATCGAAACATGACATTTATCACCGCTATCTCAAAGTACATCGTCTATAATCTAAGGGCTCATACACATATGCACGAAGGCTTAAAGGTAAGTGAGAGCGATTGATTAGTTTACAATTTTTTACCCTTAATGTGAGGTGGGGGTAGTATTGTCATAATTATTATCAACGTTTAATGTTAAATGTAATTGTTTAATATTTTATATAATGTGAAACGTTATTTTTTTTTAAAATATTCTTATAAAACTGCAAATTTTAGTGTGCTTAATTTGAATATGTACAAATGTATGTGTATCTCATAGATGACAGTATGATGATAATTCACTTTTCTTAATAATTTCTCTCAACATAGAAACATGTATGACGTTGTCTTCTTCAATGTGCGCTATACTAGGCTCTTTCGTCAAAACAAATAGACCCGTACACGGGTACCATATTTTATTTAGTTTTTACTAGTATAATTAATTATAAGTTATTAGTTCAACTAATATCAAAGACAAAGAATACAGTGTAAGGTTTATTAAAAATTATATAATATTTTTTTTTAAAGTCATATTAAGTTATTCTAAAATATCTTTTTAGATCTGTTTTGATTAGTTGGCAAAAATATGACTTCACAGAATAATGTTTGCAATAAACATTGTTATCGACAGTTAGCATATTTTTCAATAGAAATAATATTTCGAATTATAGTATTTACGATAGCTTTGTAAGTATACGTGTATGTTTTAACATAAAAATTTTTGACTAATATTCTTCGAAAAATCTTTTTGAATGTGGAAAAAAATTCTCTCATTATAGTCAATTAGAAAAATTCACACCGTTTGTTAGAGTCATACAACCGCAGGAGATGTGGTTGTATAAAAATCCACCGACAGTTGATTATGTACCCGCATCGATACTCATGCCAGCTTCTTTTATTATTCCATTCACAGTATTTTGTTTGCATTTTCTGATTTCACATGATAGGCACGACTTTATTCAAGCTAATATGGCAGTCACTATGTGCTTGGGAATAACGGGAATAATAACAAACATTTTAAAACTAACTGTAGGACGTCCAAGACCTGATTTTTATTACAGATGTTTCCCTGATGGTGTTTTTCATGAAAATATGCATTGTACTGGAGACATAAAAATTATCAATGAAGGACGTAAAAGTTTTCCAAGTGGGCATTCGGCTTGTAAGTTCGACATAATTTCATATATATATAAAAATTTCAGGCTCTTCATAACAATGCTTCTATATTTCTTTCTTTTATCAGTTGCCTTCGCAGGATTTGGTTTCATATTCTTTTATTTAGCTGGTAAGCTAAAAACATTCAATGGAAAAGGCCGAGGTCACATGTGGAGATTATGTCTAACAATCATACCATTGATAGTATCTCTTCTAATCGCAATTAGCCGTACCTGTGATTATCATCATCATTGGGAAGACGTTGTTGTTGGTTCATTTATAGGTCTTTCAATTACTTTCGTTAGCTACAGACAATATTATCCATCTATATTTGCCACAAATTCATACAGAAGCCTTTCGAATGGGAGTTCCGAGCGTAGTGAATTAGCACATATTGTTGATGCTTCCGAAGAGAAACCTTTACTAGGAAATGAAGAAAAAATGTCGAAATGGATTTAAAATAAAAGTACTCTAATACTTTTAACAACCATGTACCATACCCTGATTGGGTTGAATCTTAAATTATATTGTTTAACATACGTCGAATTTACTCAGTTAGTTTTTCGAAAAGAAAAAAATAGTCATTACATACATAAATATATGTGTGATAACACTAAATATAGATTATTATTTAAATTTATTGTACATATGTGATTCAATGCATATTATTGAATATAATATAAAATGTATCGAAGCAACAAAAAAAAGTAGCTTCTTTCTCTGTAATATGTATTCAGTGTAATGTTTTTCAGAGCCATTCCATTTTTATCCGAGTGTATGATTCAATTTTATTTTTCTTATGACTACAAATTTCTTATTTATATAAAATATCTCTGAAATTGATAATACATTAGCTTAAATAAAATGCATATTTGCAATTTAAATCAACAAAAATGTAAATAGTGCATTTTGTTTTTATTTGATCGTTACTAAATAAAAACAAAATGTGCTACTCGTATTCACAATTTAGTTTTTAAGTAGTACGATACTCGAAATAATTATGTTTATTCAAAAATTATTTTAATTAATCCAATTATAAAACATTTGTTTGAAAAATAGAAAAGAAAAAACAATAAAAGTGAGTTTTTAAAAAAAATTCTTTATTTTTATTTAAATGAAAAATAAACCGCATCGAAACATTAACGAGCACATTATATGTATTCATTAGATGAAATTATATTTTATATTTAATGTCTGCCTTTCTTCTTCTTTTGCATTCCTTTTCTGTGCTGATGTCGTGGACCAGGTATTGGTTCTTGATGAGTGGCTGTGGCGGGTGAATTCTTACTTAAATTATGCGCCTTAGACATGTCACTAAAAATCAAATGAAAATTTTATATAAATTGCTTTTCTAATTTTAAATGGTGACATACAATTGATCAGCTGCTCCAGATGCAACACCCTGAGAGCCTTTGATAACTTCTTTCGTTCTGCGATCACGTTTCTTTCTGTAGCCAGTACGTTCATATTTCGGTAACCAACGTTCTGGATCTGGGGCAACATCCGCATTATAATTCTTGGGCAGTTTCCCTTTACGTTTTCTATTGCGTTTACGTTTTTGCTTCTGAATTTCAGCGCCAGGAGTGCCCGGTGATTGTTCGCCTCGTGTAGCTGTCTTTTTAACTGCTTTTGTACTCATCATCCAGTTAGTTGATTCAAGAATATCTATTTCAGATGTAGTTGATAAAGTTTCAAGAACGGGTAACTTTTTACTAGCTTGCTGAGCTTTTTTTCGGTCAAACTGTGCATAAGCAATGACCAGCTGTGCTAGCACTTTAGTATCTTTCGGATTAGTTTTCAATAGTTCTTCCAATGAACTAGCAGCCGTTTTGGGCTCTCCACCTCTAAGATGAAACTCTGCTGCTTGACGCCACATATCAGTTAGATTATCACTACTGACCTATAAAATTTTAATCTATCTTAACTAATGCATAAACATATATATATTAGAATTTCTTACACCACTTTTTTTATACCAATCAACGGCTTCTTTCAGAATTTCGGATGCCCCCAACTTATTATCTTGACCCAACAGTAAAGTGACAATAGCTGATACTACGCCTGGCTTATATTTGATTTCGCCTAATGACATCAAAATATCCACCGCTGATTTTTTATTACCCTTTTAAACAAAATCGACTTAATTACTCAGAATTATTTCAATTAACGTTTCCATTGACTTACATTTAAAAGTAATAGCTGTACAATAGCAAATTTTGTTTCCAATTCATCTTTTGGGTTCGACTTGGCATAATTCTCGAGCATCTCTAGCGCATCTTTATATTTTTTATCCTTTACCAAACGACTGCTTTTTATTAAAGTAGCTTCAAATTCTAAATCCGGATAGATTTGTATTAATTTATTGCACATTTGTAAACATTGATCTGTTGGATTAGCGTACAATGCTAATATGCAATTATTCAAAGCAATAAGTTTTTTTTGTCGTTGCGTTAATTTTTGTTCGCATAATTCCGTTGCAGTCGTTCGCATTTTTTTCTTAGAATCAAACATATTTTGATCTTTATTTATAACGACAGAGTTATTACTTGCCACCGCTACCAATACAGGATCGTTTGATTTATTCTTAAGTGCATCTGAATAAATTGAGGATGCTTCTTTAGTTTTCCCTTGCATATGAAGACAATATGCCAATTGAACTCTGCCAAAATTAAATATTTTTTATCCTGAATAAATTCAACAATTTTATATCATATTTTCTAATACTTTATAATGGCCATTTCTTCTTGAATATCTTCTTCTGACGCACCATCTTCTTCTAAAGTTTCGCGACATAATTTTTCACTTAGCCGCAATTTTTTTTCAGCTTCACTATAACGGGATCTATTAGCAAGAGCACAAGCACTGTTAAAGCACAATTCGTATGTATCCTCCCTTAAAACAGGCAGTTCAGTACTCTAAAATTAATTAAAAAAAATTTATTAAATGTAATAACTTTTTAATTCAGTTTTTAAAAAAATCTACTGTTTCTAGAGCCAAATTTGCCGCAACTGCACTAAGATTAGTCGTTCTCTCATCCTCGTAATCATCATGGCTGTTTTTAATAATATCCTTATATGCGTCAAAAGCGTCTTCGTACTTTTCAAGTCGATATAATATTTGCGCCCTTAATTCCTTAATACCCGGAGATGAGGCCTGACTTCCAGCAGATTCTAATATTTTTAGTGCCTTCTCCGGTTGATTTAATCGGTATTCACAATAAGCACGTTCAAATACTAAATTGTTCAGTTTATTCTTATCAAGAAAATTAATTGCCTCGCTGAATTTCGATAAATGCATTAGGCACACCACCTTACAATGAAGAGCTTTAGAATCATCCGATGAAATCCCCAGTACTATTATAAAAAATATTATCATAAATAAATTCGGAATAATCAGCCTAGTTGAAAATTTTAATTACTTCTGTTCGATGCTTTCAGAGCTTTCTCATATTCGCCACTTTGTCCAAATTTATGGAGTTCAGCAAATGCCGATTTTAGAACTGCCTCTTTATTTGATTCCTTCGACATTTTATCAATATTCAATTTTAAAATTCCACCTGCCACACGTCGCCTTTTCTACTATAACCTTATTTCATCAATTTACATACAGCTCTGAATACAATGACAGTTTCATAGCCACAGATGATGTGGAATATGATCGAATTTGAAATTGATTCTACAAATAGGGTGGCACAAATGCCAGCCAGTATTAGAGCAAAAGTTAACTTCGAAAGTTCTATTATTTTTTTGAATAAATCAGTACATTTTGTAAAGGTAAATTTAAAAAAAATTTATAATCCGTCATAAATCTTAACATTCATTTCAAATGTATAATAGTTTATTTTCTGTATGTTGGAAAATGTTTTTTATTTTAAATTAATTCTGTTTTTATATTTTCATTTGTACATATATAATGTAAGATTAATTCTGTTCTTATATTTTCATATATATATATATACATACGTGGGCTACTATATATATTTCTGGCCTAATAATGAAAATGCGAATATTTATCAACGAAAAAGGTTTTATTGTTTTTCAAAATATTCTCCATCAAGATTTATACACTTTTGCATGCGCTCAAACCAATTTTCGAAGCACTTTTTCCACTCCGATTGAGACACCTCCAAAACATGGTTTTTGAATGCTTCAACAGCATCTTCTGGCGACGAAAATCGTTGACCACGCATTTTTTTCTTGATGTGTGGGAATAAAAAGAAGTCATTGGGTGCCAAGTCAGGGCTGTACGGAGGATGACCCATCAATTCGACGTTTTGTCCGGTCAAAAAGGCGCTGGTTTGAGCCGATGTGTGAGAGCTCGCATTGTCATGGTGCACAATGATTCGACTTCTCTTGTTCGTTTTTCGAATTTCTCCGAAGACTTCAGGCAAACAAATGGTGGTGTACCACTCAGAATTGACCGTCCTACGTTGCACAAGCGGAACAGTCGCCACATGACCAGTTTTGCCAAAGAAACAAGCGACCATTTGCTTCGAAGTGCTTCTTCCACGAACAACTTTCGTTGGATTTGACTCGTCTTGGAAGACCCACACGGTCGATTGCTGTTTTGTTTCGGGCTCATACGCATAGATCCATGATTCGTCACCTGTGACGATCTTATAAACGTCTTTTGAAGCACCGCGATCGTATTTTTTCAGCATTTCTTTACACCAATCCACACGAGCCTTTTTTTGAGCGATTGTCAAATTGTGCGGGATCCAACGAGAACAAACCTTTTTTACGGCCAGGTGTTCATGCAATATCGAATGTATGCTGGTGGGAGAAATGCCTAGGCATGCCTCTATCTCACGGTATGTCACATGACGGTCTTGCATTATCAGTTCACGTACGGCATCGATGTTTTCTGGAACAACGGCTGTTTTTGGACGACCTTCACGGAATTCGTCTTTGAGCGAGCGTCGGCCACGATTGAATTCGTTGTACCAGTTTTTCACAGTGCTATAGGATGGTGCTTCATAGCCATACAAAGATTTAAGTTCATCGATGCACTCTTGTCGTGATAATCCACGTCGAAAGTTGTGAAAAATGATCGCACGAAAATGTTCACGAGTTAATTCCATTTTTTTGCCAAATTGATTTTTTCAAGTCACTGTAAACAACACAAATGATAGTCGTACGTCAAAACGTTCTGAGTACGTTTATGCTAAAAAATGTCAAACTTTCCAATGGAAATGTCAGATCGCACCTGGCAACACTTAGTGTTGCCTAGGCCAGAAATATATCTAGTAGCCTACGTATATGTATAAACAAAAATAATTCTATACAATGCTATAATTACACAATTTAAATAACTTGAAACTACAAAAAAACATGAACATCGCATTAATGAAGATTGGCAGTATTCAGTATTTGTCATTTATGAAAACTAAGTTAAACGTCATTGTTGGGTTCTTTTTAAAAAAGAAAATTGTTTTGTGAAAGAATTATTGTTAGCGGAATGAATTTGCTTATTTATATTTTTCAAATATGTTGTCTTTCAATATTAAGTGCTTATGGTAATATAGTTTTTGTGAAATAATATCTATCATTTTATTTTTATAATAAATAATTGTTATTAATATATAATTATACCTATTTTTTTAAACAGCGAGCTACAAAGTTCAAATAAAAGGAAATTCGATGAATACAATAAAACTTCCTACAACTTTTAAAGCCGTTCTTTACGAAAATGGTGATATAGCACCCCCAGATTCTTACAAATTTTATTGGGAGGATTATATATCTGATACAAAGGTAGGTTTATAGAACACAGTCTATTAGAATAGATCATTGACATATGGTATGTGCATATAATAAAAGATAAAGTTCTTATCTTTTGTGTAAAATAACTACGTAATAATTGTTGCTAATATAAATAATTATTTATATTGATATTTAGGTATATGAAACAACTCAACCTTATTCCAACTGGACAGTTATATATAAATATCCGGGAGCTAATAAAATATATGTAATTGTACAGCGAATGCTGATTTGGGGTATTTATATAGAAATAGCAAGAGCAGAATATAGATTTAATGTGTCGGATGTTTTGATTGGAAGTTTAAAATTGACTCAAGATGGAACAGAACGTGATACGGACTTTGTATCCAATTTATCACCTGTAAACCATTCAATAAATTTGTCTCAAAATGATTATAAATATATTATGGCAAATTCAACATATATAACAACATATTGGTTTAGAAATTGCATATATATGGGCCAAAGTAATGAACTATATTATTTATATAAATATGATAAGGAAAACTCTGAACATGAAATAGAAGTGCTTTTGATTGTATCATATGATAAGTTACCAGATCCTACAACAACTACAACAACAACAACTACAACAACAACTACAACAACAACTACAACAACAACAACTTCTACTACTACTACAACTACAACACCACCCCCAACAACCACCAGTAGTACTTCAACAACGACAAGTGCACCACCAACTTCCTCGTCAACACCAATTTCCACAATTTTTACGACACCCAAAATTACATCAAGTTCAGAAACATATTCTGTTACTAATGATACCGAAAATACAAATTCGAGAAAAAAAAGGAATATTGTTTATAATTCAACAGAGCTGATAGAAAATGGTAAGAATTCGTATATGTATAGTTGTTTTTTTTTTTTTAATTTTTCTCACTAAACTATTAATTAATTCAAAAATTATTTCCAAACAAATAAAAAAGGAACTGATTTATTTAACTTTGGAATCTCACCTCTTGGAATGGACATATATTACCAAGAAATGATTAAAAAACTACAAAATAATATGAAAACATCAACGCCTTCTTCAATTGGAATTAATCACATTCAAAATTATCCACTACAATGCTTAAATAAATCAGCAATTGCAAAGGATGTAAATAAAACATACGGATATTTTAGCCATCGAATTGTACCAAAAGGTTCGATGCAATATTTATTAAAAACCGATTATTGAAACAAATACTTCAAAAACCGATTATTGAAACAAATACTTTTTTTTGCCATTTACAGTACCGCTTGCAAATTTTACAGTAAATGGAAGAAATTGGCTTCAGTATGGTGAAATTGTTAATTTGGAAGCAAAATTCACCGGCTCATCACCGTTAAGTTATTGTATCATCGTCAAGTCAGGTAATTAAAGCATGATTTCGGTAAATATTTTTTTCAAAATTAACAAATTTACTTGTCCAATTGAAGGTCCTTACAATATAACGGGCAATGAAACCTGTATTGACTGGAATCCAATAGATTGCTGTACTGTACCTTACATGCGATATTTACCAGCTGAAATGTATACCGTAGTATTTATAATTAAAAATCCAATTGGAAGAATGGTTAATCAAGTTGCAATAAATTTTTATAAAGGTAAATAGATATTGTTTTTGTCATATAAAACAGAATATATTTTTAATTATTCTATTTCTTGTTTAATCATAAAAACAAAAGCCACTAAACAATCACAGTTATCTGTAATAGTTGTGCCAGTATCATGCAGTTTAGTTGCAGTTATTATTGTAGTATTTGGTATAGCATATTATATTCAAAATCAAAACAGGTAATTATTAAATATTACCACCATAGTGGAATTAATAAAATATATATTCGATTTTTTCATTACAGGTTTATTGTTGAAGTTGCCGATTTTAATTTTGGAGAAACTCAATCGGTAGATATGGAATATAAAACTTTCCAGAAGCGACTTATTGATAGTGTCAGAGATGCAATATCTTGGCGAAATATGAATACTGATCCTGTATCAAGCGGCAGTAGTGATAGTTCACTTAAATATGGTTCAATGACATAAAAATCAATTGATATATGAATTTAAAAATAATAATATAAAGTACACTATCATTCTATACAATGATTTAATAGAATATATGGGTGAATTGCATGAATCATTGATAACAATTAGATGATATTTTTTAATTGGATATGCATACGATAGATAAATTTGAATTTCATTTAAAAAGTGATAATAAAACTATTTGTTTTTCTATAAGAATATATATCGGCGATCAAACATATTGGCAATTATAATAAATAAATTAATTGAAGCATATAATTATCAATATTAATTTCACAAATTATGAAGCTGGGTAATACCCGAATTTGGTGTAAATAGATACTTTTTTTTATATGTTATCAATTAATTATTGCAAATATTACATGTTTTATTTGTTTATCTAATCATAATTGAAATTATACCACATTTAATTAAAATTGAAACGCTTATTGATTTGGATAATACTTAATAAAAATTATTATTAATACACGAAAGTTTTCTTTTAATATATGAATTGAGTTTCCAAAAAAATTCAGCAAAAACGTAATCTACCTATATATATATATAAATGTATTTTTGTTTTTTAAATTAAATTTAATTTTAATGTAAAAATATTGTCACGGAAAATTTTTATAAAATTTACTAATTTTTCTAAAGATTAAAAAAATGATATAGTTTTAATTTAAATATGTTTTTGTTGTTTCTTCCACGTATTATTTTATTTAATTTTTATATAAGTAGAATTTATAATGCCTCATTTAAATATATTTTACAATGTTAATAGTTCTTATATTATATAATTATGATATTAATTAATTAACTATACACAATATATATGTTAAAATTAATGAAAGTCTATTTTATTCAATAAAGTCTATTTTATTTAATGAAATAAAATACATAAACTGTTTGTTCTTTTTACAATTGATTGATTGACTTCAATCAAGTTAAAGTTGAGTAGTTTGTTTATGTTGTTCATCAGTAATGTAAGCTTTATTATCACAACCAGTTCGTCTAACACGTGGATTGTATAGTCGATTTTTTTTCAGTCCAATCGCTTTTGAATTTTGGATTTCAACAGGAATATCATTATTATACTCTATAGTTTCTATGTTATATTCTACTATTTCGTTTATTTGTGTTTCAGATTGATCAGCTTCAACTATGTTATTGCCATTGTTTTCGTTAATATTTGATGAAGGTGAAGAGGTATTTGTCATAGCATTAGTAGTGATGCTTTTCATCTTGAGAATGTTGAACTTTAAATTACTAAAGTGCTCTTCGATTGACTGAAAATAAATTAGAATCAATTTTTTTAACATTTTCAAAAAATTATCACCTTAAGTATAATTATAAATTTATAATCGGTATTCAAGCAATCAATGCAGTATTATTTCGATATGGATGAAAATAATACAAAAATTGTTGCCATTATTTGATAAAAAAAATTGGTGCCATTATTTGATAATACCATAAAGTAATGGTTGTTGTTGAGTATAATCGACTGCCGTATAGATTGTTTAAGACCAATTCCGCTGTGGAATAAGTGAAATAAATACAAAAGTTAATAACAATGAGGTCAACGTGTTTATTGTTCGGCTGCTGAAAGTGAAAGAGACTCTTACATTTGAGCGAGCTGGCCGAGTCGAGAGTAGAGCACACATACTAATGCAAATGACACGCAAAGTGTCAAACTGCAACTTAACCGCAATGAATTTCAACAGTTATAAAACTAGTAAATTAGAACTTTTATTACGAGGTCTTTTAAAAAAGTATCGCGAATTTTGAATTTCCGCGGATTGCGTGTATTGATCGCTGGGAATAAATTTCTACCGAAACTTTACAAAATTACATGGACCTCAACATTAACGTGATGACATACACATATGAAGTTATGATGTCATCGCATTAATATCGAGGTCCATGTGACATTAATGCGATGACGACGAAGAATTATCTGGTGAATAAGAGGTAAACTTAATCCATCCAATTCTAATAAAAGATGATGTTTGAGGGCCTTAAAAGCTACTTGTCGGCAAAATTGAGAGACATGAGTACCAACATAACGCCACAAAAAATCGAACATACGTAACCCGCGGAAATTCAAAATTCGCGATACTTTTTTTAAAAGACCTCGTATTTTAAATTTCATTGTAAAGGCATGGGGTGAAATTGAAGAAATAACAATCAAAAATTGTTTTCGTAAAGCTGGAATCGTTAAGAAACAAAAAGATGAAATAAAAGATAATAGCGATGAGAGCTTCGGCAGAGCCGGGACAGTAACACTAGTAGAAGATATTACGGAGCATAATGCTGTTGATCGCAAGAAGTAAATTTCTACCGAAACTTTACAAAATTACATGGACCTCAACATTAACGTGATGACATATGAAGTTATGATGTCATCGCATTAATATCGAGGTCTATGTGACATTAATGCGATGACGACGAAGAATTATCTGGTGAAGAAGAGGTAAACTTAATCCATCCAATTCTAATAAAAGATGATGCTTGAGGGCCTTAGAAGCTACTTGTCGGCATAAATGAGAGACATAAGTACCAATATAACGCCACAAAAAAATCAAAAATCAAATATACGTAACCCGCGAAAATTCAAAATTCGCGATACTTTTTTTAAAAGACCTCGTATTTTAAATTTCATTGTAAAGGCATGGGGTGAAATTGAAGAAATAACAATCAAAAATTGTTTTCGTAAAGCTGGAATCGTTAAGGAACAAAAAGATGAAATAAAAGATAATAGCGATGAGAGCTTCGCCAGAGCCGGGACAGTAACACTAGTAGAAGATATTACGGAGCATAATGCTGTTGATCGTTAGCAATAAATTTCTACCGAAACTTTACAAAATTACATGGACCTCAACATTAACGTGATGACATATGAAGTTATGATGTCATCGCATTAATATCGAGGTCTATGTGACATTAATGCGATGACGACGAAGAATTATCTGGTGAAGAAGAGGTAAACTTAATCCATCCAATTCTAATAAAAGATGATGCTTGAGGGCCTTAGAAGCTACTTGTCGGCATAAATGAGAGACATAAGTACCAATATAACGCCACAAAAAAATCAAAAATCAAATATACGTAACCCGCGAAAATTCAAAATTCGCGATACTTTTTTTAAAAGACCTCGTATTTTAAATTTCATTGTAAAGGCATGGGGTGAAATTGAAGAAATAACAATCAAAAATTGTTTTCGTAAAGCTGGAATCGTTAAGGAACAAAAAGATGAAATAAAAGATAATAGCGATGAGAGCTTCGGCAGAGCCGGGACAGTAACACTAGTAGAAGATATTACGGAGCATAATGCTGTTGATCGTTAGCAATAAATTTCTACCGAAACTTTACAAAATTACATGGACCTCAACATTAACGTGATGACATATGAAGTTATGATGTAATCACATTAATATCGACGTCCATGTGACATTAATGCGATGACGACGAAGAATTATCTGGTGAAGAAGAGGTAAACTTAATCCATCCAATTCTAATAAAAGATGATGCTTGAGGGCCTTAGAAGCTACTTATCGGCATAAATAAGAGACATAAGTACCAGTATAACGCCACAAAAAAATCAAAAATCAAATATACGTAACCCGCGAAAATTCAAAATTCGCGATACTTTTTTTAAAAGACCTCGTATTTTAAATTTCATTGTAAAGGCATGGGGTGAAATTGAAGAAATAACAATCAAAAATTGTTTTCGTAAAGCTGGAATCGTTAAGGAACAAAAAGATGAAATAAAAGATAATAGCGATGAGAGCTTCGGCAGAGCCGGGACAGTAACACTAGTAGAAGATATTACGGAGCATAATGCTGTTGATCGTTAGCAATAAATTTCTACCGAAACTTTACAAAATTATATGGACCTCAACATTAACGTGATGACATATGAAGTTATGATGTAATCACATTAATATCGACGTCCATGTGACATTAATGCGATGACGACGAAGAATTATCTGGTGAAGAAGAGGTAAACTTAATCCATCCAATTCTAATAAAAGATGATGCTTGAGGGCCTTAGAAGCTACTTGTCGGCATAAGTGAGAGACATAAGTACCAATATAACGCCACAAAAAATCAAAAATCAAATATGCGTAACCCGCGAAAATTCAAAATTCGCGATACTTTTTTTAAAAGACCTCGTATTTTAAATTTCATTGTAAAGGCATGGGGTGAAATTGAAGAAATAACAATCAAAAATTGTTTTCGTAAAGCTGGAATCGTTAAGGAACAAAAAGATGAAATAAAAGATAATAGCGATGAGAGCTTCGGCAGAGCCGGGACAGTAACACTAGTAGAAGATATTACGGAGCATAATGCTGTTGATCGCAAGAAATAAATTTCTACCGAAACTTTACAAAATTACATGGACCTCAACATTAACGTGATGACATATGAAGTTATGATGTCATCGCATTAATATCGAGGTCTATGTGACATTAATGCAATGACGACGAAGAATTATCTGGTGAAGAAGAGGTAAACTTAATCCATCCAATTCTAATAAAAGATGATGCTTGAGGGCCTTAGAAGCTACTTGTCGGCATAAGTGAGAGACATAAGTACCAATATAACGCCACAAAAAATCAAAAATCAAATATGCGTAACCCGCGAAAATTCAAAATTCGCGATACTTTTTTTAAAAGACCTCGTATTTTAAATTTCATTGTAAAGGCATGGGGTGAAATTGAAGAAATAACAATCAAAAATTGTTTTCGTAAAGCTGGAATCGTTAAGGAACAAAAAGATGAAATAAAAGATAATAGCGATGAGAGCTTCGGCAGAGCCGGGACAGTAACACTAGTAGAAGATATTACGGAGCATAATGCTGTTGATCGCAAGGAATAAATTTCTACCAAAACTTTACAAAATTACATGGACCTCAACATTAACGTGATGACATATGAAGTTATGATGTAATCACATTAATATCGACGTCCATGTGACATTAATGCGATGACGACGAAGAATTATCTGGTGAAGAAGAGGTAAACTTAATCCATCCAATTCTAATAAAAGATGATGCTTGAGGGCCTTAGAAGCTACTTGTCGGCATAAATGAGAGACATAAGTACCAACATAACGCCACAAAAAATCGAACATACGTAACCCGCGGAAATTCAAAATTCGCGATACTTTTTTAACAGACCTCGTATTTTAAATTTCACTGTAAAGGCATGGGGTGAAATTGAAGAAATAACAATCAAAAATTGTTTTCGTAAAGCTGGAATCGTTAAGGAACAAAAAGATGAAATAAAAGATAATAGCGATGAGAGCTTCGGCAGAGCCGGGACAGTAACACTAGTAGAAGATATTACGGAGCATAATGCTGTTGATCGTTAGCAATAAATTTCTACCGAAACTTTACAAAATTATATGGACCTCAACATTAACGTGATGACATATGAAGTTATGATGTAATCACATTAATATCGACGTCCATGTGACATTAATGCGATGACGACGAAGAATTATCTGGTGAAGAAGAGGTAAACTTAATCCATCCAATTCTAATAAAAGATGATGCTTGAGGGCCTTAGAAGCTACTTGTAGGCATAAGTGAGAGACATAAGTACCAATATAACGCCACAAAAAATCAAAAATCAAATATGCGTAACCCGCGAAAATTCAAAATTCGCGATACTTTTTTTAAAAGACCTCGTATTTTAAATTTCATTGTAAAGGCATGGGGTGAAATTGAAGAAATAACAATCAAAAATTGTTTTCGTAAAGCTGGAATCGTTAAGGAACAAAAAGATGAAATAAAAGATAATAGCGATGAGAGCTTCGGCAGAGCCGGGACAGTAACACTAGTAGAAGATATTACGGAGCATAATGCTGTTGATCGCAAGAAATAAATTTCTACCGAAACTTTACAAAATTACATGGACCTCAACATTAACGTGATGACATATGAAGTTATGATGTCATCGCATTAATATCGAGGTGTATGTGACATTAATGCGATGACGACGAAGAATTATCTGGTGAAGAAGAGGTAAACTTAATCCATCCAATTCTAATAAAAGATTATGCTTGAGGGCCTTAGAAGCTACTTGTCGGCATAAATGAGAGACATAAGTACCAATATAACGCCACAAAAAAATCAAAAATGAAATATACGTAACCCGCGAAAATTCAAAATTCGCGATACTTTTTTTAAAAGACCTCGTATTTTAAATTTCATTGTAAAGGCATGGGGTGAAATTGAAGAAATAACAATCAAAAATTGTTTTCGTAAAGCTGGAATCGTTAAGGAACAAAAAGATGAAATAAAAGATAATAGCGATGAGAGCTTCGGCAGAGCCGGGACAGTAACACTAGTAGAAGATATTACGGAGCATAATGCTGTTGATCGTTAGCAATAAATTTCTACCGAAACTTTACAAAATTACATGGACCTCAACATTAACGTGATGACATATGAAGTTATGATGTAATCACATTAATATCGACGTCCATGTGACATTAATGCGATGACGACGAAGAATTATCTGGTGAAGAAGAGGTAAACTTAATCCATCCAATTCTAATAAAAGATGATGCTTGAGGGCCTTAGAAGCTACTTGTCGGCATAAATGAGAGACATAAGTACCAACATAACGCCACAAAAAATCGAACATACGTAACCCGCGGAAATTCAAAATTCGCGATACTTTTTTAACAGACCTCGTATTTTAAATTTCACTGTAAAGGCATGGGGTGAAATTGAAGAAATAACAATCAAAAATTGTTTTCGTAAAGCTGGAATCGTTAAGGAACAAAAAGATGAAATAGAAGATAATAGCGATGATACCTTCGGCAGAGCCGGGACAGTAACACTAGTAGAAGATATTACGGAGCATAATGCTGTTGATCGCAAGAAATAAATTTCTACCGAAACTTTACAAAATTACATGGACCTCAACATTAACGTGATGACATATGAAGTTATGATGTCATCGCATTAATATCGAGGTCTATGTGACATTAATGCGATGACGACGAAGAATTATCTGGTGAAGAAGAGGTAAACTTAATCCATCCAATTCTAATAAAAGATGTTGCTTGAGGGCCTTAGAAGCTACTTGTCGGCATAAATGAGAGACATAAGTACCAATATAACGCCACAAAAAAATCAAAAATCAAATATACGTAACCCGCGAAAATTCAAAATTCGCGATACTTTTTTTAAAAGACCTCGTATTTTAAATTTCATTGTAAAGGCATGGGGTGAAATTGAAGAAATAACAATCAAAAATTGTTTTCGTAAAGCTGGAATCGTTAAGGAACAAAAAGATGAAATAAAAGATAATAGCGATGAGAGCTTCGCCAGAGCCGTGACAGTAACACTAGTAGAAGATATTACGGAGCATAATGCTGTTGATCGCAAGGAATAAATTTCTACCGAAACTTTACAAAATTACATGGACCTCAACATTAACGTGATGACATATGAAGTTATGATGTAATCACATTAATATCGACGTCCATGTGACATTAATGCGATGACGACGAAGAATTATCTGGTGAAGAAGAGGTAAACTTAATCCATCCAATTCTAATAAAAGATAATGCTTGAGGGCCTTAGAAGCTACTTGTCGGCATAAATGAGAGACATAAGTACCAATATAACGCCACAAAAAAATCAAAAATCAAATATACGTAACCCGCGAAAATTCAAAATTCGCGATACTTTTTTTAAAAGACCTCGTATTTTAAATTTCATTGTAAAGGCATGGGGTGAAATTGAAGAAATAACAATCAAAAATTGTTTTCGTAAAGCTGGAATCGTTAAGAACAAAAAGATGAAATAGAAGATATTAGCGATGAGTGCCTCGGCAGACCCGGGGCAGTATTACTAGTAGAAGATATTACGGAGCATAATGCTGTTGATCGTTAGCAATAAATTTCTACCGACATTTTACAAAATTACATGGACCTCAACATTAACGTGATGACATATGAAGTTATGATGTCATCGCATTAATATCGAGGTCTATGTGACATTAATGCGATGACGACGAAGAATTATCTGGTGAAGAAGAGGTAAATTTAATCCATCCAATTCCAATAAAAGATGATGCTTGAGGGCCTTAAAAGCTACTTGTCGGCATAAGTGACAGACATGAGTACCAACATAACGCCACAAAAAAATCGAATGTACGTAACCCGCAGAAACTGAAAATTCGCGATACTTTTTAACAGACCTCGTATTTTAAATTTCATTGTAAAGGCATGGGGTGAAATTGCAGAAATAACAATCAAAAATTGTTTTCGTAAAGCTGGAATCGTTAAGGAACAAAAAGATGAAATAAAAGATAATATCGATGAGAGCTTCGGCAGAGCCGGGACAGTAACACTAGTAGAAGATATTACGGAGCATAATGCTGTTGATCGCAAGGAATAAATTTCTACCGAAACTTTACAAAATTACATGGACCTCAACATTAACGTGATGACATATGAAGTTATGATGTAATCACATTAATATCGACGTCCATGTGACATTAATGCGATGACGACGAAGAATTATCTGGTGAAGAAGAGGTAAACTTAATCCATCCAATTCTAATAAAAGATGATGCTTGAGGGCCTTAGAAGCTACTTGTCGGCATAAATGAGAGACATAAGTACCAACATAACGCCACAAAAAATCGAACATACGTAACCCGCGGAAATTCAAAATTCGCGATACTTTTTTAACAGACCTCGTATTTTAAATTTCACTGTAAAGGCATGGGGTGAAATTGAAGAAATAACAATCAAAAATTGTTTTCGTAAAGCTGGAATCGTTAAGGAACAAAAAGATGAAATAAAAGATAATAGCGATGAGAGCTTCGGCAGAGCCGGGACAGTAACACTAGTAGAAGATATTACGGAGCATAATGCTGTTGATCGTTAGCAATAAATTTCTACCGAAACTTTACAAAATTATATGGACCTCAACATTAACGTGATGACATATGAAGTTATGATGTAATCACATTAATATCGACGTCCATGTGACATTAATGCGATGACGACGAAGAATTATCTGGTGAAGAAGAGGTAAACTTAATCCATCCAATTCTAATAAAAGATGATGCTTGAGGGCCTTAGAAGCTACTTGTAGGCATAAGTGAGAGACATAAGTACCAACATAACGCCACAAAAAATCGAGCATACGTAACCCGCGGAAATTCAAAATTCGCGATACTTTTTTAACAGACCTCGTATTTTAAATTTCACTGTAAAGGCATGGGGTGAAATTGAAGAAATAACAATCAAAAATTGTTTTCGTAAAGCTGGAATCGTTAAGGAACAAAAAGATGAAATAGAAGATAATAGCGATGATACCTTCGGCAGAGCCGGGACAGTAACACTAGTAGAAGATATTACGGAGCATAATGCTGTTGATCGTTAGCAATAAATTTCTACCGAAACTTTACAAAATTATATGGACCTCAACATTAACGTGATGACATATGAAGTTATGATGTAATCACATTAATATCGACGTCCATGTGACATTAATGCGATGACGACGAAGAATTATCTGGTGAAGAAGAGGTAAACTTAATCCATCCAATTCTAATAAAAGATGATGCTTGAGGGCCTTAGAAGCTACTTGTAGGCATAAGTGAGAGACATAAGTACCAATATAACGCCACAAAAAATCAAAAATCAAATATGCGTAACCCGCGAAAATTCAAAATTCGCGATACTTTTTTTAAAAGACCTCGTATTTTAAATTTCATTGTAAAGGCATGGGGTGAAATTGAAGAAATAACAATCAAAAATTGTTTTCGTAAAGCTGGAATCGTTAAGGAACAAAAAGATGAAATAAAAGATAATAGCGATGAGAGCTTCGGCAGAGCCGGGACAGTAACACTAGTAGAAGATATTACGGAGCATAATGCTGTTGATCGCAAGAAATAAATTTCTACCGAAACTTTACAAAATTACATGGACCTCAACATTAACGTGATGACATATGAAGTTATGATGTCATCGCATTAATATCGAGGTGTATGTGACATTAATGCGATGACGACGAAGAATTATCTGGTGAAGAAGAGGTAAACTTAATCCATCCAATTCTAATAAAAGATTATGCTTGAGGGCCTTAGAAGCTACTTGTCGGCATAAATGAGAGACATAAGTACCAATATAACGCCACAAAAAAATCAAAAATGAAATATACGTAACCCGCGAAAATTCAAAATTCGCGATACTTTTTTTAAAAGACCTCGTATTTTAAATTTCATTGTAAAGGCATGGGGTGAAATTGAAGAAATAACAATCAAAAATTGTTTTCGTAAAGCTGGAATCGTTAAGGAACAAAAAGATGAAATAAAAGATAATAGCGATGAGAGCTTCGGCAGAGCCGGGACAGTAACACTAGTAGAAGATATTACGGAGCATAATGCTGTTGATCGTTAGCAATAAATTTCTACCGAAACTTTACAAAATTACATGGACCTCAACATTAACGTGATGACATATGAAGTTATGATGTAATCACATTAATATCGACGTCCATGTGACATTAATGCGATGACGACGAAGAATTATCTGGTGAAGAAGAGGTAAACTTAATCCATCCAATTCTAATAAAAGATGATGCTTGAGGGCCTTAGAAGCTACTTGTCGGCATAAATGAGAGACATAAGTACCAACATAACGCCACAAAAAATCGAACATACGTAACCCGCGGAAATTCAAAATTCGCGATACTTTTTTAACAGACCTCGTATTTTAAATTTCACTGTAAAGGCATGGGGTGAAATTGAAGAAATAACAATCAAAAATTGTTTTCGTAAAGCTGGAATCGTTAAGGAACAAAAAGATGAAATAGAAGATAATAGCGATGATACCTTCGGCAGAGCCGGGACAGTAACACTAGTAGAAGATATTACGGAGCATAATGCTGTTGATCGCAAGAAATAAATTTCTACCGAAACTTTACAAAATTACATGGACCTCAACATTAACGTGATGACATATGAAGTTATGATGTCATCGCATTAATATCGAGGTCTATGTGACATTAATGCGATGACGACGAAGAATTATCTGGTGAAGAAGAGGTAAACTTAATCCATCCAATTCTAATAAAAGATGTTGCTTGAGGGCCTTAGAAGCTACTTGTCGGCATAAATGAGAGACATAAGTACCAATATAACGCCACAAAAAAATCAAAAATCAAATATACGTAACCCGCGAAAATTCAAAATTCGCGATACTTTTTTTAAAAGACCTCGTATTTTAAATTTCATTGTAAAGGCATGGGGTGAAATTGAAGAAATAACAATCAAAAATTGTTTTCGTAAAGCTGGAATCGTTAAGGAACAAAAAGATGAAATAAAAGATAATAGCGATGAGAGCTTCGCCAGAGCCGTGACAGTAACACTAGTAGAAGATATTACGGAGCATAATGCTGTTGATCGCAAGGAATAAATTTCTACCGAAACTTTACAAAATTACATGGACCTCAACATTAACGTGATGACATATGAAGTTATGATGTAATCACATTAATATCGACGTCCATGTGACATTAATGCGATGACGACGAAGAATTATCTGGTGAAGAAGAGGTAAACTTAATCCATCCAATTCTAATAAAAGATAATGCTTGAGGGCCTTAGAAGCTACTTGTCGGCATAAATGAGAGACATAAGTACCAATATAACGCCACAAAAAAATCAAAAATCAAATATACGTAACCCGCGAAAATTCAAAATTCGCGATACTTTTTTTAAAAGACCTCGTATTTTAAATTTCATTGTAAAGGCATGGGGTGAAATTGAAGAAATAACAATCAAAAATTGTTTTCGTAAAGCTGGAATCGGTAAGAACAAAAAGATGAAATAGAAGATATTAGCGATGAGTGCCTCGGCAGACCCGGGGCAGTATTACTAGTAGAAGATATTACGGAGCATAATGCTGTTGATCGTTAGCAATAAATTTCTACCGACATTTTACAAAATTACATGGACCTCAACATTAACGTGATGACATATGAAGTTATGATGTCATCGCATTAATATCGAGGTCTATGTGACATTAATGCGATGACGACGAAGAATTATCTGGTGAAGAAGAGGTAAATTTAATCCATCCAATTCCAATAAAAGATGATGCTTGAGGGCCTTAAAAGCTACTTGTCGGCATAAGTGACAGACATGAGTACCAACATAACGCCACAAAAAAATCGAATGTACGTAACCCGCAGAAACTGAAAATTCGCGATACTTTTTAACAGACCTCGTATTTTAAATTTCATTGTAAAGGCATGGGGTGAAATTGCAGAAATAACAATCAAAAATTGTTTTCGTAAAGCTGGAATCGTTAAGGAACAAAAAGATGAAATAAAAGATAATATCGATGAGAGCTTCGGCAGAGCCGGGACAGTAACACTAGTAGAAGATATTACGGAGCATAATGCTGTTGATCGCAAGGAATAAATTTCTACCGAAACTTTACAAAATTACATGGACCTCAACATTAACGTGATGACATATGAAGTTATGATGTAATCACATTAATATCGACGTCCATGTGACATTAATGCGATGACGACGAAGAATTATCTGGTGAAGAAGAGGTAAACTTAATCCATCCAATTCTAATAAAAGATTACGCTTGAGGGCCTTCAAAGGTACTTGTCGGCTTAAGTGAGAGACATGAGTACCAACATAACGCCACAAAAAATCGAATATACGTAACCCGCGGAAATTCTAAACACGCGACAGTTTATTAACAGACCTCGTATTTTAAATTTCATTGTAAAGGCATGGGGTGAAATTGAAGAAATAACAATCAAAAATTGTTTTCGTAATGCTGGAATCGTTAAGGAACAAAAAGATGAAATAGAAGATATTAGCGATGAGAGCCTCAGCAGACCCGGGACAGTAACACTAGTAGAAGATATTACGGAGCATAATGCTGTTGATCGCAAGGAATAAATTTCTACCGAAACTTTACAAAATTAAATGGACCTCAACATTAACGTGATGGTATATGAAGTTATGATGTCATCGCATTAATATCGAGGTCTATGTGACATTAATGCGATGACGACGAAGAATTATCTGGTGAAGAAGAGGTAAATTTAATCCATCCAATTCTAATAAAAGATGATGCTTGAGGGCCTTCAAAGCTACTTGTCGGCATAAGTGAGAGACATGAGTACCAACTTAACGCCACAAAAAATCGAATGTACGTAACCCGCAGAAACTCAAAATTCGCGATACTTTTTAACAGACCTCGTATTTTAAATTTCATTGTAAAGGCATGGGGTGAAATTGAAGAAATAACAATCAAAAATTGTTTTCGTAAAGCTGGAATCGTTAAGGAACAAAAAGATGAAATAAAAGATAATAGCGATGAGAGCTTCGGCAGAGCCGGGACAGTAACACTAGTAGAAGATATTACGGAGCATAATGCTGTTGATCGCAAGAAATAAATTTCTACCGAAACTTTACAAAATTACATGGACCTCAACATTAACGTGATGACATATGAAGTTATGATGTCATCGCATTAATATCGAGGTGTATGTGACATTAATGCGATGACGACGAAGAATTATCTGGTGAAGAAGAGGTAAACTTAATCCATCCAATTCTAATAAAAGATTATGCTTGAGGGCCTTAGAAGCTACTTGTCGGCATAAATGAGAGACATAAGTACCAATATAACGCCACAAAAAAATCAAAAATGAAATATACGTAACCCGCGAAAATTCAAAATTCGCGATACTTTTTTTAAAAGACCTCGTATTTTAAATTTCATTGTAAAGGCATGGGGTGAAATTGAAGAAATAACAATCAAAAATTGTTTTCGTAAAGCTGGAATCGTTAAGGAACACAAAGATGAAATAGAAGATAATAGCGATGGGAGCTTCGGCAGAGCCGGGACAGTAACACTAGTAGAAGATATTACGGAGCATAATGCTGTTGATCGTTAGGAATAAATTTCTTTTCCTTTCCAAAATTAGGAATAAATTTCTTTTCCTTTCCAAATTTCTTTTGAAACTTTCCAAAATTACATGGACCTCAACCTTAACGTGATGACATATGAAGTTATGATGTAATCGCATTAATATCGAGGTCCATGTGACATGAATGCGATGACGACGAAGAATTATCTGGTGAAGAAGAGGTAAACTTAATCCATCCAATTCCAATAAAAGATGATGCTTGAGAGCCTTAAAAGCTACTTGTCGGCTTAAGTGAGAGACATGAGTACCAACATAACGCCACAAAAAATCGAATATACGTAACCCGCGAAAATTCAAAATTCGCGATAGTTTGTTAACAGACCTCGTATTTTAAATTTCATTGGAAAGACATGGGGTGAAATTGAAGAAATAACAATCAAAAATTGTTTTCGTAAAGCTGGAATCGTTAAGGAACAAAACGATGAAATAGAAGATATTAGCGATGAGTGCCTCGGCAGACCCGGGGCAGTATTACTAGTAGAAGATATTACGGAGCATAATGCTGTTGATTGCTAGGAATAAATTTCTACCGAAACTTTACAAAATTACATGGACCACAACATTAACGTGATGACATATGAAGTTATGATGTAATCGCATTAATATCGACGTCCATGTGACATTAATGCGAAGACGACGAAGACTTATCTGGTGAAGAAGAGGTAAACTTAATCCATCCAATTCCAATAAAAGATGATGCTTGAGGGCCTTAAAAGCTACTTCTCGGCATAAGTGAGCGACATGAGTACCAACATAACGCCACAAAAAAATCGAATATACGTAACCCGCGGATATTCAAAATTCGCGATACTTTTTTAACAGACCTCGTATTTTAAATTAACTGTAAAGGCATGGGTTGAAATTGAAGAAATAACAATCAAAAATTGTTTTCGTAAAGCTGGAATCGTTAAGGAACAAAAAGATGAAATAGAAGATATTAGCGATGAGTGCCTCGGCAGACCCGGGACAGTAAAACTAGTAGAAGATATTACGGAGCACAATGCTGTTGATCGCTAGGAATAACATGGACCTCAACAATAACGTGATGACATATGAAGTTATAATGTCATTGCATTAATATCGACGTCCATGTGACATTAATGCGATGACGACGAAGAATTATCTGGTGAAGAAGAGGTAAACTTAATCCATCCAATTCCAATGAAAAATGATGCCTGAGAGCCTTAAAAGCTACTTGTCGGCATAAATGAGAGACATGAGTACCAACATAACGCCACAAAAAAATCTAAAATCGAATATACGTAACCCGCGGAAATTCAAAATTCGCGATACTTTTTTAACAGACCTCGTATTTTAAATTAACTGTAAAGGCATGGGTTGAAATTGAAGAAATAACAATCAAAAATTGTTTTCGTAAAGCTTGAATCGTTAAGGAACAAAAAGATGAAATAGAAGATATTAGCGATGAGTGCCTCGGCAGACCCGGGACAGTAACACTAGTAGAAGATATTACGGAGCATAATGCTGTTAATCGTTAGGAATAAATTTCTACCGAAACTTTCCAAAATTACATGGACCTCAACCTTAACGTGATGACATATGAAATTATGATGTAATCGCATTAATATCGAGGTCCATGTGACATTAATGCGATGACGACGAAGAATTATCTGGTGAAGAAGAGGTAAACTTAATCCATCCAATTCCAATAAAAGATGATGCTTGAGAGCCTTAAAAGCTACTTGTCGGCATAAATGAGAGACATGAGTACCAACATAACGCCACAAAAAATCAAAAATCGAATATACGTAACCCGCGGAAATTCAAAATTCGCGATACTTTTTAACAGACCTCGTATATAGAATTAATAATGAAAATAATATTTTAAAAAACAACAAAAGTCCCTTAATTATTGGCTGAGCCTAGATATTTTAAAAAAATTTAAAAAAAATCAATATCAGAGAAAACAATGTTAATACTTACAAGTAATGTATAGCCTTCAGTTTCTGGTAATATGAAGTATAATACAATAGCTCCCAATATGCTCACAATTGAATTGAACCAGAAAATTCCTGGCAGAGTCATTGTAACAACCATTTGTAAAAAGAACTTATTTGCCAAAAAGCCAAACATATATCCGAAGCCACTAGAAATTCCAGCAGCATTACTTCGAATAGCTATCGGATAAACTTCCGAAATCAGCATCCACGGTATCATACGAATACCAATATGAGTAAAAAATGCCGCACCCAATAAAAGGGTCAGAGGTAGCCATAAAAATTTATTGATTTGCTGTTTCGGAACTGGTAAGACAATATTGTCGGTAATTTTTATATGTTGAGTAGTAGCTTTCGGTTTTGTTGCTGTTGGATTATTTAGTACAGATGCACTTATATAATTGGTATGATTATCATCGTCGAAATTTAATTTTTCCAATGGAAATGTTTCATTTAAATATTCTAGATTTAGGCCAGTATTAGTTTCATCGGAGTTTATATTTCGTTTCGTTAAATTCAAACTGTTATCCAACATTGGTAATAGTATGAGCTGGGTTTCGTTGATGTTAGAAGTTGATATATTCATCATACTTGTGGCATTTTCAATAATCATTTTTTCTATTTTGAATATTTCACTTATATTTTTTCTTGATATAACATTATTTTGATGTATCGATGATGATGATGCATTTACGACAACGTTATCGATAGCAAATCCAGGAACAATATTCAAATAATAAGCATAAACTGCTGTACCTAAAAATTATAAATGCAAGCTAAATTAGCAAAAAATATAGTTATTATCATAAATGAATCAAATAATCAAGGATATGGATATTCTTTTTACCGAAAAAACAGAAACTGGTACAAACTGTTGAGACCAAAACTAAAGGTCGCTTTCCGGTAAAATGTATTAACACTACACAGAGTATAGTTCCAATCAACTCAGCTATTCCAAGTAAAATCGTAGCATGATACTTATTGATTGGAGCTTTCAAAGAATGGAATATCTAAAGGTAAAAATTTTAGTGATTTTCATAATATCATAACTTATACAATTTATACATACTTGTACAGCATATGTCTGTAAAGTTGTTTTTCCAGAGAAATGTCCAATAAAAAAAGCAAATGCTATTATAAAGAATGGTATTAAGAAATTTTTTCTTTTATATGATTTGAAATTTTGGCACACATTTGAATTCGAATTGGTTGGTTCTCCTTTGACTATTATAAGATCATATAAGTATTCGAATTCTTCTTCAATATATTGATGTGGTACCCATCCCCGAAGCCATGCTAAAGATTTGATGGCCTCTTCCAGTTTATTACTCTTTATTAGCCAATGTGGACTTTCTGGTATGAAACATAGACAAACAATACATAATACTGGGAATGCTGTATTCACTGCAGCTACTGTCCGCCAATCCATTACTGATCCCAATATAAATTGTAGAAAAATACCTAAGATAATACATGTCGATCCAGATGCAGCAAGAATACCTCGATATTTTGGTTGAGTTATTTCAGCTACATAGGTTAAAACCTAAAACGATTTACGGAAAAAATTTAATATAATCGTTTTTTTATTTTATGTGTAACATCTTAGCTCTCGGGTCTTTGGGACTAATAATTTTCGTGAATGCGTCGGAAATTCATAACAGGAAGAAGGGAGAGTAGCGCGCGCTATTCAATTTATTTTTATTCTCTTCTTCGGTGTGATGTATTAATGGGAACGACAAAACTAAAAACTGCAAGAGTATTTTTTTCGAAATTTCAAATTTATCGTTAGAATATTCTATTTCTCTTTCTTTCATATGCAAATATAAATGGAATTATATAGATTTTCAGTGCATTAGTTTGTATTTATAACTCAAATCAGACAGAGAAAGGAGTTTATTAAAAAAAAAATTAACTAAATAACCAGGGGTATAAGCTTAAATCCGCTGTTTGGTCATAGATGGCGTGAGTGAGCTTATTAAGCTACCATGGGGACGTCATACTTTTTTTTATGAGTTTGACATCTGTCAACATTAATCCGTGCATATTGTCAGTAATTTCGTACAACAATATACAATTTTCCTTTCGTAATCATGTCTGGTTTTGTGCCAGAAAAAGAGCATATGCGGGAAGCTCTGCTTTTCTGCTTTAATTTGAAGAAATCGGCTACTGAATCGCATTGAATGCTTATGGAGGCCTATGATGACAGTGCTTTATCGGAAACAACGTGCTGAGATTGGTTTCGTCGGTTCAAAGAGGGCAATTTTGACTTGTGGGACAAGAAGCGTGAAAATCGGTCTAGGAAGGTTGAGGACCATCAAATGCCGGCTCTTTTGGATGAAGACGATACCCAATTACAAAAAATGCTCGCGGAGCAATAGGGTGTTACTCAACCAGCCATTTCCATGCGTCTTCGTGCCATGAGGAAGATTGAAAAGATTGGAAAATGGGTGCCGCCAGAATTGAACGATAGGCAGATGGAGCGACGCCAAAACACCTGCGAAATCTTGCTCGCCAGACAAGAAAAAAAGTCGTTACTGTATCGCATTATGACAGGCGATGAAAAGTGGATATATTTCGGGAATCCTAAACGAAAGAAATCGTGGGTTGATCCCAGCCAACTATCAACATCTTCCCCATAACCAAATCGCTTCGGACGGAAGACGATGCTGTGCGTTTGGTGGGATCAGCAGGGTATCGTCTACTATGAGATGTTGAAACCTGGTGAAACTGTCAATGCCCACCACTACCACCAACAACTGATCAAATTGCACCGTGTTCTGCGTGAAAAAAGGACGGATTATCAACAAAGACTTGACAAGCTGATTTTCCTCCACGACACACGTCAAAAATTGTCCAAAACTACTTGGGGACACTCAACTGGGAGGTGCCACCCCACCCCGCTTATTCACCAAACCTGGCCCCTTCCAACTACCATCTGTTTTTGTTGATGGGCCACGCGCTTGCTGAGCAGCACTTCGATTCTTACGAAGACGTCCAAGAATGGCTTGATGGATGGTTTGTCTCGAAAGAGAAGGAATTTTTTTGGCATCGTATCCACAAATTGCCCGAGAGATGGGAAAATGTGTAGCTAGCAAGGGCAAGTACTTTGAATAAATTTGTTTTTGTTTTCTATAAAAAAAACGTGTTTTTTGACTAAAAAACAGCGGGTTTAAGCTTATACACCTGGTAGAATATTTGCATCTCGTTTTTTGGGAGAATAAGGAGAATTAATAAAATCAGATTCGACTATTTTTTCACAAGCGAAATTTTCTTCTTCTCTCGCTGTCACTTAGTCGATCGTAGTTTGTTTCACAACCGTAGTTCGTCTTTTAGGAGGGTTTTCGTTATTTTTTTAAATTTGCAAATATTTATATCTCTTTTTACGATATAGTAGCGGACGAGATAGAATGAAAATAGGATATTCGGAGGGAAAAATATAATAATTGTCAATAATTTTCCCTTACAGTGAAACCCCGTTTTTACGTGCCAGGAATTTACGTTTTCCCGTTTTAATATCATAAATTTATAATCCCGCATTATTTTAGTACATTTAATACCCACTTTTACGTTTTTATTTCTCTCAATTTACGTTTGAAATATTTAAAATTCAAATCGATTTATAAAAATATTTAATTAAATGCGCAAAAATTTACAATATTTGAAATGAATACTAAGAAGCAGAAATATGCCTTTACTGTGACATTGTTTAAACGTTAAATCCGTTCAAATAATGTCTCAGCAAAGAAAAACATTATAGATTCAATAGAAAAGAAACATTCTCAAAAAAGTGAAAAAAGTGCGATGCATTGCGGTCCCATGGGAAAAAAACCCTTGTACATACGAGCCTGATAATACGATGAAATGGAAGAAATCCTTAAAGAATGATTTGTCAGATCGCGTTCCAGCAATATGCCAGTTACCGGTCCATTAATTCGAGGTAAGGCTCTTCACATTGCGTCTCGATTAAATATCGAAGGATTTACTGTATTAAATGGCTGGATAGATCGTTTTAGGAAGAGGCACTTTGTGGTGTATAGATCAGTTTGCGGGGAATCTCGAAGTGTTCATTTGGAGATTGCTCAGAAGCAGAAGATTGGAAGTTTCTGCTCCAAGAGATATTTTTAATGCTGATGAAAAAGGACTGTTTTTCAATGTTCATCCCTTGAAGACATTCGCCTTTAAGGGTGAATCTTGTCATGGTGGGAAATTAAGTAAAAACATGCTCACTGTTCTTTTGATTACAAAATGCAGATGGCAGTGAGAAGTTTCCCTCGTTAGTAATTGGAAAACCACAAAACCTTCGGTGCTTCAAAAATGTCAAGTCATTATCGATAAAATATGTTGCAAATAAAAAAGCATGAATGACTTCAAATATGGAAGCTAAGAAGAGCAAAATTATCTTATTTCCAGATAGATGTTCTGCTCATCTAACAAACTTAACACTGAGAAATATAAAATTATTATTTTACCTAAAAAAACTGTAGTAATGAATTCCAGCCATTGAACTTAGGAATAATCTGTGCTTTCAAACATTACTACCGTAAAAATCTTGTACAAATATTATTATCAAAATTAAAATGAGGAGAAGATCCCAAAAATTTTAAGGTATCTATTTGAAATTTTACTGTAAAGGCATGGGGCGAAATTGAAGAAATAACGATCAAAAATTATTTTCGAAAAGCTGGAATCGTTAAGGAACAAAAAGATGAAATAGAAGATACACATATTAGCGAGGAGACCCTCGGCTGACCCGGGACAGAAACACTAGTAAAAGATATTACGGAGCATAATGCTGTTGATCGCTAGGAATAAATTTCTACCGAGACTTTACAAAATTACATGAACCTCAACATTAACGTGATGGCATATGAAGTTATGATATCATCGCATTAATATCGAGGTCCATGTGACATTAATGCAATGATAACGAAGAATTATCTGGTGAAGAAGAGGTAAACTTAATCCATCCAATTCCAATAAAGGATGATGCTTGGGGCCTTAAAAGCCACTTGTCGGCATAAGTGAGAGACATGCGTACCAACATAACGCCACAAAAAAAATCGAAAATCGAATATACGTAACCCGCGGAAATTCAAAATTCGCGATACATTTTTAACAGACCTCGTATTTTAAATTTCACTGTAAAGGCGTGGGGTGAAATTGAAGAAATAACAATCAAAAATTGTTTTCGTAAAGCTGGAATCGTTAAGGAACAAAAAGTTAAAATATGCATTGTTAAAAAAATAAAGTATGTCAAAACTTTGGCCAGGCCAGGTTCGTTCTGCCTTGTTGAAGTGTCAAAAAGTCAGTCCAGTTAGAACATTCAAGCAAACAACGTATAAATAAAACTGCTCCATAAAAGAGAGCATTTTTTAGTCATAAATCATTTTGTTTTTTTTCAATCTGTCTACATTATTTTCTGCGTACATATTGGAAATCCAATAGGATACGGGCCCAGTGTACCAAATGGTTGGAAAATTGAAAAACATTAAAATAAAAAAACATTAAAGTGTTTTAGTTGATTTCTAAAAAAATAGGCAAATTAGTTTCTGGACTCTGTTATCATCATCATCATCTTTTAGTGCTACAGCCTGGGGTGGGCCTTGACCTCCTTTACAATCTGTCTCCAACGGTGTCTATCTTGTGCTGCTGATTTCCGATTTCGTAGTCCAATAATTCTTAGGTCTTGTTTAACACTATCTAGCCATCTTTGTCTAGGACGTTCTCTATATCTTCTATTTGTTGGTATCGCATTAAAAATATATTTTTGAGCTCTTTCCTGTGGCATTCTGCTAACATGACCAGCCCATTTTATTCGCATACTTTTTATGAATCGACTTATGTCCTCTCCATCGATTAACTCTAAAAGTTCTGCATTTGATCTTATGGTATAAATTCCGTTTACGTCTAATCTTGGGTCATAGATTTTTCTTAATATTTTACGCTCAAATATCTTCAACTTATTTAAATCAGCTTGTGTCATCGTCCAAATTTCCGATCCCTATGTTACCACTGGTCTTATTAGTGTCTTGTATATTTTCATTTTATAGGTTCTTGTTAGCAGCTTCGATTTAAATAAATTTTTGTAAGCATAAAAACATCTATTACCGGCTTGAATTCTGGTTTGTATACTGCTGTGCATGTCGTTTTGATTATTCACCTGTATACCCAAATATCTGAAACAGCTGACGCTTTCTATAATATATTCTCCGATTTTCACTGGTTGCAAGTTTCTTCTAGCATTTAATCTTGATAATTTTAAATATTTTGTCTTTGTTTCATTAATTTGCAGACCAATTCTTTCACACGATCTTCTAAATTTCGGAAACTTCTAGCTACTATTGCCACATCATCTGCGTATGCTCCTATTTGTGTCGCTCTGTTTAAAATATTATCGCTTCTGTGTAGATGTTTGATTGCGTAGTGCAAAACTAGATTAAAGATTAATTTTACCTGTTAGTGTTTTCTTGAGCATCATTAATATCAATCCTATTAATTTACTAGGGATACCAATCTCATCAAAAATTCTTGCTATTTCGCTTCTTTTTATGCTATTAAAAGCCTGTTTGAAATCTATAAAACACATGTGCAGATCCAGATTGAATTCATATGTTTTTTCCATACTTTATTTTAACCAAAAAGCTTGATCAATAGTCGATCGCTTTTCCTGGTAACACTGCTCTACTTTTATAACATGCTATAGTAAAAAAAGGCCACGCCATCTTACTTGTATTAATGTCATCTTAATCTTTAAATACGTGTATATTAATTTACTTTAAATTGTTGAGTTGCTTTCATTTAAACACAAAAGGTTATGGGCCCAGGGTTAAACTAATATACTGTGTAGCTCATAAATTATTCGAAAAAATGGTTCAGAATAATTTTCGTATTGAATCTTTAAACAAGGAAAACTACGACACTTTGTGTATCCACGCTCAGGCCGTGTTAATCAAGAATGGATTCTGGGAATATGTCAGTGGAGAAATATAAAAACCTGAAGATCAAGCAAACATAAAAAAATGGGAATTCGACGATTCATAGCAAGGTCGGATTTATTTTTACTAATATCTTCTAGTGAAATACGTCAAGTAAGAAATTGTAAAACTTCAAAGGAAGTCTGGGATACCTTAAAGGGTATATACCAAAGTGAAGGCCCTACTCGAAAAGCCCCACTTCTCAAACGTCTTGTTTTGTACAAAATGACAACGGACGAGGACGTAAGAGATCATTTAAATAATTTGATGGATTATGTGGATAAACTGGAGGGCCTAGGAGTTGAAATTAATGATGATTTATTCATAATAATAATGTTATACAATCTTCCACCTACGTTTGAAAACTTTCGAGTAGCGATAGAGAGCCGTGACAATTTGCCCAAACCAACAGACCTAAAAGTTAAAATCTTGGAAGAGCATATGGCAAGAACAAAAGATGAAAATTTTCAAAGCCAAGAGGATGCATTTTATGGACATGGTTCAAAATTTAATAAAAATTCATACTTTAATAAAACTAAGTACAAAAACAATAAAAAATCATACAAGACTGATTCAAAATTAAAATGCCAAAATTGCGGTCGTGAAAATCACAGAACGGATCAATGTCGAAATTCAGAGAATCGTAAATATCGAAAGGGAGAAAACACATTCTTAAGTGAGGAATCACACGCTAAAATGACTGAAAGAAAACCCTCAAATTTCTGGTGCTTGGATTCCGGAAGCACAACCCACATGTGTTCAAAACAAAAATATTTCCTCGACATTAAAAAGACTGAAAACAATGTTTTGAAATTAGCATCATCAGAGCACTCAGCATATATAAATGGAAAGGGACTAGCCAAAATATGTATAACAAAAAACCTACACGAACTCTTAAATGAAATAATGCAAGAAGAATGCGACAAAAATCAACTTGTCTTCAATAAAGCTCAGCAAATGCTAAAAGACTTAAGAGAAGGAAAGGAAGAAAAAGTACGCCGCCTAAATAGGGCCATACACGGACTTAAAAAGGCTGGAAGACAGTGGTACGAAAAATTAAATGCTAAAATGAGGGACCTGGGTTTTCAGGCCTCTTCTGCAGACCCCTGTATTTATACTTGTTTTAAGGGGGGAGAAAAAATACTTTCGGCAATATATGTCGATGATATCATCATTGCAAGTAAAAACAAGCATACAATAAAAAACCTAAAAAATGATTTAATGTCAACATTTGAAATGAGAAACCTGGTAAACTTAACACACTGCCTTGGTATTGAATTTGTTTGCGAACAAGGAAAAATAAGGGCGTTCCAATCCAGGTATATTGATGAAATTTTAGAAAGATTTAATATGACCACATGCCACCCAGTTAAAACACCTATAGCACCAGGCCTAAAACTAACGAAAACTACCAGCTCTAAACTACCGAATTATCCTTATCAAAATTTGATCGGATCATTAATGTACCTCTCTATAGCGACCAGACCTGATATATGTCATGCAATAAGTTATTTAAGCCAGTATAACTCTTGTTTTAATGAAAGTCACTGGCAAGCTGCAAAGAGGGTTCTGCGTTACCTGAAGGGTACACGGGACTAATCTTTGATATATGAAAAGTCAGGACAACCACTAATGGGGTTTACAGATGCAGACTGGGGATCTTGTCTGGATGATCGCCGCTCATACACCGGCTATTGTTTCAAAATGGCTGGAGCTGTAATTTGCTGGGAATCACGTAAACAACGAACTGTTGCCATATTAACTCAGGAAGCAGAGTACATAGCTCTAACTGATGCAGCTAAGGAGGCAATACATCTTAAGCAGCTTTTATCAGATATGGATGTATCACAAAGGAGCTAACACATTAGCTCAAAATCTAGGGAGGAACCCAATTGTCAGCTCTCGCTCCAAACATATCAATATAAAACAGCACTTTATCCGTGACAAAGTGCAGGAGGGAGAGATCAATGTATTACATATACCGGCAAGTAAGATGGAGGCTGATATACTAACAAAGGGACTTGCTGGACCTCGCCACAACCTCTTAATAAGGGCTCTAGGTCTGGATACAGGAAATATCAACTGAGGGGGACTGTTGGCAATACTGACAGTCGACACTTTTCCTGGTAACACTGCTCTACTTTTATAACATGTTATAGTAAAAAAAGGCCACGCCACCTTACAGTAATCTGATAATATATTTAGTTCTCACAATTTCGTTTGTCACCCGGTAGTTCTCACAATTTAGTTTGTCACCTTTCTTACACATATGTATGGGAATAATAAGTCCCATATTCCAATTTTCAGGCATTTTTTCCTCCTCCCATATTTTACAAATAAGATTATGAAGTCTATCTGGTGAATAAAAACTCTGTTAAGGTGAATAAAAGTCGGAAAAATCCCATAAATATTCATAGTTGAAATAAAAAAATATCGTCGTATGTATTTGGTACACTATTGACTTCATCGTCGTATGAAATAAGTGAATTTCGCAACAGTGTGCAAGTATTGCCGCATGGTTTTTACAGTTAACAGCGCGTGCACAACGGTCGATCGTCATCATTGAATTCCGAGAACAGATTAAATAAGCAGCGGCTATTTTTCGTCTGTGTTTAAACAAAGTTTTTTGTGCGTTTTTCAACTGAAAGTTTTTCATCATGGGTGACGAAGAAGATAACAATTTTACCGATCACATTTTGAAAAATGCGTCGACTTATAAATTGTGGAAATTTCAAATCACTGCGTATATGAGATCTCGTGTTTTAACCGATAATATTGAGGATATGTGTTAGAAGCCTGCAGATACCGCAAAAGAAGATGAAAAGAGCAAATTTGATCGAAATGAAGGAAAGGCCTTGAATGCAATCATTCAATCCATTGATGCTGACAACGCAAATCTCATTTTGAATTGTAAATCAGCAAAAGCAATGATGGATCAGCTTTACAGCGTTTATGAAAAGAATTCCAAAATTCGTGCAATGATTTTATATGAGGAGTATTTTACATCAAAAATACGTGATGATGAAAGAGTAGCAGCGTATATCTCTCGTGTGAATCAATTGGAGGAAGAAAATCTAAATCGATTGAAAAAAGAAGAAATCACCAATTTGAATGCAGCGTTTTCAGTGAAAACAAAGAAGAATTTCAAACCCATAGATTCAAAGCCAAAGTCAAAAATCGATGACATAAAGAGAAAAATGAAGTGCAACGCTTGTGGTCAGAAAGGCCATTGGGCAAAAGATAAAGTATGTCCGAAGTATAAAGAATCGTCGGACAAAAGCAACAAAGACAACAATAAAATTGTTCTGAATTAAGTGAAAATTTATTTTCAACGGCCGTGTTGACAGATAAAGGTATCAAAGTTTTTATCGAAAAAGAGGGCTGCAAATTCATTGATAATTCAAAGTTGTTGCGATCGGAAAGCGGGATGAAAAGAATCGTCTCAAATTGGATTTTCGTTTACGCATAAATGAATATGCGAACATTGCTGCTGTTTCTCTAAAACATTGGCATCGACGACTAAGTCATGTCAACGTCGATTTGATTAAGAAAATGTGTAAGGATGGTCTAGTCACGGGCGTCGATTTGGCTGAAAGCGAACATTTTTTCTGTGAGGATTGTCAATATGGAAAAATGATCAGAGTAACACATAAGCAGTCCGTTAAGCGAGTGTTATCAAGGGGAGAATACATGCACGTAGATCTCTCTGGTCCAAGCGAAATTGATGGAATCAACGGTATGCGATGTTTCATGTTAGTTAAAGATGAAGCAACCAGTTTCCGTTTCACGTTTTGTTAATACACGTACGAAGCGTATACACACCTGAAGTCATTGGTTGCACTGGTGAAAAATATGAAAGGCACGCAAATCAAATTTTTCTGATTCGATAATGGGAAAGAATTTTTTATTCGAAAAGTGTTGATCGATTTACTGCAAACCGGGGGCATACAATTTGAGGGTATTACACCGTACACTCCTGAGCAAAATGGTCGAATCGAAAGCGATAATCGTACAGTTCAGGAGAGTGCAAAAACAATGCTCATTGCGAGTGGTTTACACTATCGACAGAAGCGGTGCGCACAGTGACATATTTATTGAATCTCACAACAAATAGCAATTGTTTTGGTACTACGCCATATGAAAAATGGTTTGATAGAAAGCCAAATTTGGGTCATATCAAGATTTTTGGAACGGAATGTTTCGTGCAAATCCCAAAGCAAACCGGTCATAAGAAGAGTAAAGAAACCTCATCTGGTTGGATTCGAGCCCACAACGAAAATTTTTCGTTTGTATGATCCGGAAAGTAATAAGGTGTTCACGAGCTGCAATATTAGGTTCAATGAGAAATCGGATAAATATGTGATTCGAGATGAATCGGAGGTCAATGATGATCGAGTAGCTGGAGCAAACGAACCAAGTGGTCGAGCAAGCAGATAATCAAGTGTCTGAGCAACCAAGTGATGAAGCAAACGATGATAACGAGCATTTTTTGTCGTTTGAAGAAAACTCGAATGAAACGCCTGAGAGGCGACACAATGAACGATACGGTTTACGTTCAAAAATTAAAGCACCAGATCGTTTAATTGCCAATTCGGCAATCATGTATGAACCAACATTGTATGAAGTGGCAATCAGTTCAGAGCAAACTCAACAGTGGAATACAATGCGCTCATTGAAAATTAGACGTGGGAGTTGGTTGAAGCAACGAAAGATCAGAAAGTAATCGATAATCGTTGGGTATTTAAAGTCAAGCAAAACTCAGGTGGCACAATCGATCGATACAAGGCGCGTTTAGTAGTTTGTGGCTTTACAAAGTAGTATGGTGTTGACTATGAGGAAACGTTTAGTACGGTGGCCAGATATACATCGATTCGTCTACTTTTATCATTGGCAGCGATGAACAAAATGCAATTGAAACAGTTCGACGTAAAAACAGCTTTTTTGTATGGTGAACTGAAAGAAAAAGTCTACATGAAGCAGCCAATTGGGAACGCATTTGCAAGTTGAAGAAAATTTTATATGGTCTCAAGCAAGCGACCAAGCATATTGATGTGCAATATCACTCTATCAGAGAGAAATACGAAGAGGACTATTTCGAATTGATACATATCTGCACAACAGAACAAGTGGCAGATATACTAACTAAGGCATTGAATAAAAATCGTCACAAATATTTATAATGATGTTTAACGTAATTTTTTTGTTTTGTGACAATGAGTGGAGGTATTGAAATATGCATTGTTAAAAAACAAAGTATGTCAATACTTTGGCAAGTACAGGTTTGCTCTGTCATGTTGAGGTGTCAAAGAGTCAGTCCAGTTAGAACATTCAAGCAAACAACGTAAAAATAAAACTGCTCCATAAAAGCGAGCATTTTTTTTAGTCATAAATCGTTTTGTTTTTTCAATTTGTCTACATTATTGACTGCGTACATATTTGAAATCCAATAAAAAGGAACATTCTCGAAAAAGTGAAAAAAATGCGATGCTATGCATTTCCTATGGTGAAAAAACGCTTGTACATGTTTTTCAATGTTCATCCCTCGAAGACATTCGCCTTTAAGATTGAATCTTGTCATGGTGGGAAATTAAGTAAAAACATGCTCACTGTTCTTTTGATTACAAATTCAAATGGCAGTAAGAAGTTTCCCTCGTTAGTAATTGGAAAACCACAAAACCCTCGGTGCTTCAAAAATGTCAAGTCATTGTCGATAAAATATGTTGCAAATAAAAAAGCATGAATGATTTCAAATATGGAAGCTAAGAAGAGCAAAATTATCTTATTTCCAGATAGATGTCCTGCTCATCCAACAAACTTAATACTGAGGAATATGAAATTAGCCCTTTTCCCTCCAAATTTTACTAGTGAATTGCAGCCATTGAACTTGGGAATAATCCGTTCTTTCAAACATTACTACTGTAAAAATCTTGTACAAAAATTATTATCGAAATTAGAATGAGGATAAAATTCAAAAAATTTTAAGGTATCGTCGAGGTCTGTTCAAAAAGTATTGCGAATTCGATTTTTTGTGGCTTGGTACTCATGTCTCTCACTTATGCCGACAAGTTCGGCCATTTTCAATGTTCAGTTAATTTTTGACAGCGGCTTTGCTTGCACATGTTTTGGCTCGTCTTCGATTTTTGCCCATTCCAAAAAATGGATCAAAGAATTTGTTTCGGGAACAAGAAAAAGTCACAGGGGGCTAGATCTGGGGAATACGGTAGCTGCGGCATTATTGTTTTTGGCCAAAAACTGCGGCATTATATATAGTGTATTGTTTTTGGCCAACGATACGTGAGCAGGGGCGTTAAGAACTCATGATGCACCACGCCCCTGCAATCGAAGAAAACTGAAAGCAAAACCTTCACATTCGACCGAGTTTGGCACGCTTTTTTCGGTCTTGGCTCGTGCGGCAGCTTCCATTGGGATGATTGAGCTTTGGTTTCTACTTCATAATCATAAACCCATGATTCGTCACCAGTTATGACCCTCTGGAGCAAATTTGGGTCGTCGCGGACAGAGTCCAACAGCTCCTTGTTTTTGGTCGAAAATGGGCAAAAATCGAAGACGAGGCAAAACACGTGCAAGCAAAGCAGCTGTCAAAAATTATCTGAACATTCAAAATGGCCCAACTTGTCGGCATAAGTGAGAGACATGAGTACCAACATAACGACACAAAAAATCGAAAGTCGAATATACGTAACCCGTGGAAATTCAAAATTCACGATACTTTTTTAACAGACCTCGTATTTTAAATTTCACTGTAAAGCCATGGGGTGAAATTGAAGAAATAACAATCAAAAATTGTTTTCGTAAAGCTGGAATCGTTAAGGAACAAAAAGATGAAATAGAAGATATTAGCGATGAGAACCTCGGCAGACCCGGGACAGTAACACTAGTAGAAGATATTACGGAGCATAATACTGTTGATCGCTAGGAATAAATTTCTACTGAAACTTTACAAAATTATATGGACCTCAACATTAACGTGATGGCATATGAAATTATGATGTCATCGCATTAATATCGAGGTCCATGTGACATTAATGCGATGACGATGAAGAAGAGGTAAACTTAATCCATCCAATTCCAATAAAAGATGATGCTTGAGGGCCTTAAAAGCTACTTTACTAGCATTGAAAACGAAACTTTCTTATCGATTTATAAGATCCAACACACACAAAAATGTACCGTTTTGTGTATATTTTAAAAATTGTTCTTTTTTTTAATGCCAGACGTATTTTTTTTGTATTTTGCGAGAATTTTTTTTCGGTTCATTTTTGTTTTACTCCTCTTTTTAATTAAATAATTTTATGTGTTATATTAAAATACGTGTTGTGTTGATTATTAAAATAGGTATCGTTAAACAAATTCATTGCTGACAGTTAGTTGGGTAAAGTTTGAGGTTAATTCCTCTTAATGACGGGTTAATCAATTATTTGAAAATTGGTACATTAAAATATTAACAAATTAATTATAAAACAGATAATTTCCGAAATAATAATAATTTCCTAAATCTATAAGATTTTGTTCAATTGTATAATTTACAGAGATGAGTAAATCAAAAGCTAATTACTTGCGAGAAGACAAGCAGCATAGAGGCGAGGAATAATAGAAAACTGAAAGAAGAGCCGGCAAAAAAAATTAGTACTAAATATGTGAAATCACTTCAATCAATACCCGACTAATATTTTCACGAAAATTTTACTTGTTACCGAGGTAAGATGTTACACATCATTAGCAGCGAGTACTATAAGACTCGCTCAATATATTATTATTATGAATAATTTCAATCAATATTACCGCTGCTTCCATTAGACCACCACTTAAACCTGACAAAAACAAACCACCATATAAATAGTATGCATTGGTTGAGAAATGAAATAATAGCCATGATATTAATATTGGAATGTTAACTACCTAAATAGATAGGAAAATTTTCATATTTGTAATATTCATTTATGAATATGATTTTTCAAATATTTACTTGCATAGCTTTTTTCTTTCCAAATGGTTGTGTCAGCATACCGGAAAATATACATCCCAATGGAACACAAATTAAATTAATTGAACCTTTTTAAACAAAAATTTAAATATTCGAATATTTAATTTTATAATTTATACTTAATTAAAGTAAAATTTTACTTACTAAACCAAGATATTTGTTCATTATTTAATGTGAGATCACTTCGTTCACGACCTTCACCGCCCTGAATGGCTGGAATAACAATTGTTGGAAAGCCCAATGTCATTCCATAAGCTATTAAAAGTAAAATATTTCCAACAAACAAACCAAAAAAAAACAATTTAAAATGTTATTTCTTCCAATATAAGTTTTTTTTTCTAATAAATTCAATTAAATTCGCATTATTACCAAGCAGCAAAAGATTCTTAACTGACACTGCAAGAAATTGTGGCACAGCTTCACGGAAATTACTAGATTTCTTTACAATACTATCTTCTTTTTTCGGATGCTTCCTAAAATTAATAGTAATTATGATTTTTAACAACAACAAAAAAATAATCCACTTTCACGTTAAACAAAAATGCATTTTATTTTTTTATTTATGCAAAAAACTGTAAATAAACTTTTATCGTGGAAAATATTTAAACCAATTTATTAAATATTAAAATGAAAACTATTCGCTCACATTTTTTTATATGAAGAGAATTACACTTAATGCATTGACTATTTTGATAAAACTTAAATGATTAATAAAATATTTTACCATCTCCATATCAAAATTTTTACAAAGTCTTTACGCTACACTCTATCTATTATGATTTCTAATTAGCACGGAATAATATTTGTTAACACATTGCCAAACACAGATTACTAGAAATTTATTCACGAAAAATATAAAGAAAAAACAATTTCGTAGGTACATTATTTTTCTATACCAACGAGAGAAGGGAAGAAGGCATTCAGTTTTTTTTTTATTTTTAATATTCCATGAATCAATAAATTTTTTATTTACTATAAAGTTTTTTTCTTTAATAAACTTGTTAATGTAATATGCGAAATCATGAGTTAATAAGTTGTGTCATAAATAAATATGTCGATAGCTAAAGAGTTAATAAAAACAGAAACAGTTTTTTTTATTTGTTTAAAAAAACTAAATTTCTTAAGTAAGCAGGAAACGATAACAGATAAATTGTTATTTTTATGAAAATACCTTCAAGAAAATACGTAAGAGCTGATCAAATTTAGAAAATACAATATTATTAAGAGACTAATATACAATTTTAAGATGATATATAGATTATTAATTGTATATTAAAGAATTCCTCTTTGGCAAATAATGCCCCATTCCTGTAGCGTTCAACTCACCATTATCCATATTTGAAATAAATGCCATTTAACCCAGAATTTCTCATTCAATATGACTCCTTCCGTTGTGGAGCGCCTACACATATAACCACTTATTTCATTTTCAAACCCCCTCTTTTTAATCTGCTTTTTAAACATTTAAAATATGCTTTAGAAAATTCAAAAATATCTGACTTATTCCTTCAATTAACTATTAACCAGTTTCATTAAGGAAGCTTACAGAGCAAACTCACACGAGGCATGGAGTCTCAAAATGGCGCCATTGTTGTGGCGTTATACAATGACATCTGTATTTTATCTCAGAAACCTTACATACAAACGGAAATATTAAATGGTTTATTTTGATTTATAAAAGCCTTTCTCCTATTTTAGTTAATTCAAATTTTAATACAAAATTTAACAAAAAAAAAAAACAATTTAAAACTATAACAGTATTTGTTTGGAAGAACAAGTACTATAATAATTTTCTCAGTTCAAGTATTATTTCTGAAATCTGTTCACAATTTTACATAATAAAAGAAAATCTAATAACTACATATCTTTAGTCAGCTATCTCTATTTTTAATGCACTTATTTCTCTGGTTAAAAAGATCTCCAGATGGATTTACAGGATTTGGGTTACTTGTTACAACAGATAATTGGTCGTGACAAATCTCCCATATTTTATCTGCAATAATAAGGATGTCTGTGATATTTTTATTATCCTATGATGTAATCGCAATTCGAACCACCTCACGTAACTGCCTAATCCAGAGTTTCCTTAATAGAGACGGGTTAACATTTCCATGTCCCGGATTAGCTGTTCTAATATATTCTCTTAAGGAAGGGTGTGGTAAGAAATTAAGACCCTTTTAAGTGTATCATATTTGTCTTCCTCTGCAGGACATTTTATTATATCTATAGCGGTACGAATAACTTATTGGATCAGGACGCAAATCACATGTCGATATTTAGTTTCGTCCCTTGTCACATGATTTAGCGCAAAGAACTTTTCTACCTGAACAAACCAAGCTCCTGGCATATTTGGCCAAAAACCTGGTTGCTTCTGTAAAGTCTCCCCGAAAACAATTAATAGAGGTAATCAAAATAATATTATTAGAGAAGGACGCGTGTAGGACGTAGCTGTGATTATAATAAAAGATATATATACATAGTCTGTTCGAAAAGTATCGCGAATTTTGTGTTTTTTCAAAAACTATTTATTTATTCATGAATATCTCTTTTGTCCCCTTCAAAGTAATCCACACCAGAAATTATAAACTGGTGGCAACTTTTTTTCCAATCCTCGAAGCACTTCAAAATACAATTTTTTGTGATCTTGTTCAGCTCGTCTTTCGGTGCCGTCTTTATCTCCTCAATCGTAGCGTAGCGTCGTCCTTTCATGGGGCTCTTCAGTTTCGGGAACAAGAAAAAGTCACAAGGGGGTCAGATCTGGGGAATACGGTTGCTGCGGCATTATTAGTGTGTTGTTTTTGGCCAAAAGTGGCAAAAGCCAATTTTTGTTCTTCCACAAATCCGGGCGTTTCTGGCGGATTGCTTTGCGCAACTTGCGCATAACTTGCAGGTAATATTCCTTTTTGACCGTTCTACAATCGAAGAGATCTGCAAGCATAAGCAAAAAAATTTGCAGGTAATATTCCTTTTTGACCGTTCTTATATTCGACCGAACTTGGCGCGCTTTTTTCGGTCTTGGTTCGTGCGACAGCTTCCATTGGGATGATTGAGCTTTGGTTTCCACGTCATAACCATAAACCCATGATTCGTCACTAGTTATGACCTTCTGGAGCAAATTAGGGTCGTCGCGGGCAGAGTCCAATAGCTCCTTAGCAATGTTAATGCGATGCTGTTTTTGGTAGAAATTGGGCAAAAATCGTAGATGAGCCAAAACATGTGCAAGCAAAGCAGCTGTCAAAAATTAACTGAACATTTAAAATGGCCGAACTTGTCGGCATAAGTGAGTGACATGAGTACCAACATAACGCCACAAAAAATCGAAAATCGAATATACGTAACCCGCGGAAATTTAAAATTCGCGATACTTTTGAACAGACCTCGTATGTAACTAACTTAAATTTATTATATTATTTATTTTTATATTTAAAATTTTAAAATTTTAGCTTATAATTTCTTAATGCTACTCTGTTGATACTGTGTTGATGTTGATGTTGTTGCTACAATTTTTATTTTTTAATGTTGTTGCTATTGATGTTCTCGCTGCTGTTAGTGATGTTGCTTGTGTGGTACTCGAAAGAAGTTCGACCGATATTCGTAATAATGAAAAAATCCACTATCAATGTTTATCGGAACGAAAATATTCAAATAAACAAAGGTTGAAGAAATTCAAAAATCGATCATTAATAGTATCGCGTGGCACGTGATGTGTGTCAAAGTCAAAAGTGGTCAGTTCGCATTGGCATATCATCATGGGTAGGCTTACACTCGAGCAATGCTTACAAATTATTGAATTTTATTATCCAAATTCGTTTCCTGTGAAAAATGTGTTTCGCACTCTTTAACGAATTTATGGTCGTCATAATCGACCTACTGACCAAGCATTTCAAGCCATAGTGACTAAATTTCGCAGCAATTTTACGGTATTGGACATCAAACCACCAACTCATGTGCCAAAAAATTGCGTTCAGAGGTGAAGCTCATTTCTGGTTGATTGGGTATGTGAATAATCAAAACTGTTGCATTTGATCTGATGAGCAACCACAGGCAAAACAAGAACTGTCATTGCACCCAGAAAATTACACTGTTTGGCGCGGTTTATGAGCCGGTGGAATTATCGGTCCGTATTTCTTTAAAGATATCGTTAATGGCGCCCGCTATCGATAGCACGTGAAACAATGGACATATTGAGGGATGAGTTCGGTGAGCAATTTATCTCACGTTTCGGATCGGTGAGTTGGCTGCCTAGATCGTCCGATTTGATGCCTCTAGCCTATTTTTTATGGGACTACGTGAAGTTGCTCATCTATACCAATAAACCAGCGTCACTTGCAGCCTTAGAAGACAATATTACACGTGTTATTAGCGAAATACCATCAGAGATGCTCGAAAAAGTGGTTCAAAATTGGACCTCTCGCATGGGTTACTTAAAACGTAGTCGAGGCCAATATTTCCATGAAATAATCTTTAAAAAGTAAATGATAAACGTTGATTCATCGATTCAAATAAAAATTTCATACACTTTTCCATTTATTTATTTTTGGTTTTTTTGAAAATAAACACTTAAAAAATCAGCCGTTATATACTATATAGGCTGTAGTTAGAAATAATTCAGTTGGTTCAGTCTAAATCATTGCAGCATTCATCATTTTAAATTTAAAGTAGAAAATATAGTAGTAATTAAAATATAAGATGTTATTCTGTAATTTTTGAATTTTTTCAATTCAACATCGTGTTATTACACTGATTCATAAAAAAACCACAATAGCTCATTTAACATTAATTTATTAAATTATTTAATTAAATTGCAATCTTTTTAATGTATCTATACTAATTTTATATTCATAGTTTGATTGTTGACTCGTCATAGTATTTGTTAAATTTTTTATATTGATATCGTGTTTTCGGATCCCTTTTACTATTTGCTGGTGCTAGATTAGGCATTAAACCGGCTTTTTGTGCCATTGTTACCATGGCTCCTATTTTACGTTGTTGTTTCCTACAGAGACCTGTCACTCTTCTGGGTAACATGCAACCATCGGATCGTACATATTGGCTTAAAATTAATACATCAGTATGCTTGATATTCAAATTCAATGTACATTCTGGACAAAATCGTTCGCCGCAAGCCTCTGCTAACATTTTTGGTGCTCGTGGAGATTCTATTGTAACTCCTTCGAAAATTTTAGCATTTTCACTTTCTTTTACTTCAACTTAAAATAAAATCATTTAGTTTGATTTATATAAATAAAATTATTTAAAGAAAATTTACTAGTTTTGATGAAAGATGAAGGCGATGTAGATATTCTTCTGCAAACACCTAATATTAGATTATATTTTGATGTAACATTCATTTTTGATAGCCAAAGTCCTAACATTTTTATAGTAAAAATTATTATAATTTAATTCGAAACCGATTTTATAATTTCCATCCAGTATTAGGAAAAAAATTTGTTCCGAAATGACACTAGAAATGTCAAAAAGAACTTGAGTTTTTTAATTCATTGTATCCAATGAATACAAAGCAAATGTCAAAATTAATAAAACTCTATTGGAATCGCTATATTAATAAATTACCATATTAGCAACATTGCAGGAATATTTTAGTGCAGAATTACTTTATATAAATTTTGTTCTATTTGCTGTAGTGTTAAATGAGATCTTTCAATTGTTTTGTGTTTATTTGGCACGTGGTCGATTGTATGTTTTTGTTTTATTTCTGAAATTTGTGGATTATATGTACATATGTATGTCATCAAGAAAAGATGGTAATTTGCTGTTAGCTTTAATTAACTGCAATGCTTCACATATTTAAAAAAATTGGAAAATTCATTAAGGCAGGTAGTTAAAAAAACAGTAGCCTTTTTACAATGCTAATAAATATTTATTTTTGATAGATTTTCACCAGTTGAGGTACTTTAGTTTTGCAGAAACTATGTCCGAAGCACTAGATAAACTAGAAAAATCTCAAAATGAAAAAGGTTCAAAGAATTTTCATAAGCCTCGATATAATGGCCGTGTAAAAAAACGACAATGGGAATGCAATGAAAATAATTTAAAAATTTCGGAATCAGATGAGAAGCAAAGAAAAATTGAAACTGTAGACCGTGTGAAACGTAAGAAATGCATCATTCTTTTGGGATATTCAGGCATAAACTATTTTGGTATGCAGCGAAACCCGGGAATGAAAACGATTGAGGAAGATTTATTTAAAGCAATGTTGAAAAATCAATGGATAGGTGACGAAGGTTTCAATCAAGCTCAAACAACAAATTTTCAGCGTGCTGCCCGAACAGATAAAGGTGTTTCTGCAACTCGTCAATGTTGTTCGTTAAAATTACGTAAGATTAATTAAAAAATTCTTAAAAAATTTCGTTGTAAATACGAATGATAAAAAATTACAGCGGACGGTCTCGATCTAGAAGCATTGAATAAGGATCTTCCTGAACAAATTCGTGTGTTTTCAGTTAAAAGAGTTACAAAGGGTTTCAATTCTAAGGATCAATGCAATGCAAGAACTTACACGTATACATTACCCACTATAGCATTTGATGGTAGCGCTATTAGCGATAGTTTTGAAGAATATCGTTTAAACAATGATAAAATTGACCATATGAATAAAATTTTAAAAATGTATGAGGGCACAAAGAATTTTCATAATTTTACTAGCAGAAAGTAATAATGATTTAAATATAACATATAATTCTAAATATAAATATAATTATGTCTTAAATTGTTTCAGAGATTTTATGGATCCGTCTTCGAAACGTTATATAATATCGTTCGATTGTGGAACACCACTATTAAGTCCAAAACAAGTTGAATATGTCGTTTTGAAAGTAAAAGGTCAGAGTTTTATGTTGCATCAAATAAGAAAAATGATCGGTCTAGCTTTAGCTATTATAAGAGGTCATACAACAGAAGCAACATTAACACGATCGTTCTCTGAAGAAAAACTTGATATACCAATGGCACCAGGTCTGGGATTAGTATTGGATCAAGTCCATTACGAACGATACAACGATCGATATGGTTCAGATGGTTTACATGAGCCATTAACGTGGGAAAACGAGGAGCAAAAAATTAAAGAATTTTTTAACAAATATATACAATCGACGATATTTGAAGTTGAAGAAAATGAAAAAAATATGCTTACTTGGTTGGAAACTTTGAATATGCACAGTTATGATGTTAGGAAAACAGAAAACGATCAGGATATGAATAATGAAAAAAATGTAACAACAAATAATATAAACGATCCAATATAATTTTTTTAAAACAAAGTTTTTACACTATATTTGTTATATAACAATATTCAATCAGTATAATTTCCAGTTAAGCTATCAATAGCCATTTGTAGAACTCCTTGTCTCGTTTTCGCTCCGCCGATAAAGCCGTTTACATGACAAAATGTAACATCAGCTATTTTCGATGCAGAAGCTACTTCTTCATCTCTTAAACCACGCCAATCTTTATGTAAAGGTTTTCGACAGATAAAACTTGACGATTCAATTGGAACGCATATAACTCTCCAGTCTTCTTCCTTGTTCTTCATCAATACATACTTCGCTTTAAGTACTAAATCGTACTTATCTTTTAAGTTAAAAAAGTGTTCCTTCCACGGACATGGTTTTTCTAGTTCTATTATTTCCCCACTGTCATGAATATTATATGCGTTTTTTATTGCATTTTCAACTATCTCGAGTGCCGGTAACCAAGTTAATGCATTGTTTACAATAATATTGGTAAATTCGTTGCCAACGTATTGCTTCGCTTTTTCGAATAGTGCATTCTCATCCAATTTTTCAGTGCTGTTCCAAACAGGATTAAAAGTACCTACGCGAGAGCTTAAACTAGTTGAAATCGTATATTTTGGTTTACTATCACACATGGGTACCCCATTATCAATAGCATCTATTTCCTGTATGAATTTTTCATAAATATGTAGATACATTTTTGACAATTGCTCCGGTTCTAATATTGTTCCTTTAGCATTTTTTAAAATATTCTGAATTATCTGTTGACCAAAATAAACATAAATCAAACCAGCAGAGCTAAGTCTGTAATAATTTATAGATGAATATTATTTTATTGTTAATTTTAAAAAAATTTACTTCAATTACTTTATATTGTACTTTGCACCAAATTCTGGTCTCAAACTACTAAAAGTTTCAGTAAACGTTTTTTGGTGATGATCGAACTTTTTAGTTTCTCTATCGAACACACCACCGACATCGACTACTATATCACACACATTGAGTTCCTCATAATTGCGAGATCGTATTATTTCGGAATTCTTATATTCGTCCAGTTGTTGAAGCATAAAGCATGCCAATACTTCATCGCAGTGGAATAATCCACTATGCGTACCGATTTTTGGTTGTTCTGATGCCATTCTCTTGAATTTCTTAAAGACCGCAATTTTGAATTCGCGTTGGCTATTTAAAGAAATATAAATGCAATTTTGTGTTGATAAATTTGGAAATATTTTCCTACTTAGCGGTGATAAGCAAACGAGAATAAAATTTAGCCAGCATTTAAAGACTAACCTAACCTTCAAATTTAAAAAAAACAATTGGTAAAACTATTCACCACGAATTTGGTGAATAAGTCACTAGGCAATTCATTGGGCACATTCACATATATATAATAAATTCGAATTATTTTGAAAATTAATTCCATCTTTAACATCTAAATCCATCCCTTTCCATTTGCACGGAATATACATTCAGGGGCAAGTTAATGTTCAAATAGTAATAATAGTACTGTTTTTATATTAAAAAGTATATTTATTAAACTGCTCGAACCATTTTACAATTCTGTAGACATAATTATACATAAAAGTACAATATAATTTTAATCCATTCTTGTTTTTAATTTCTTAATAGTTATTTTATCTTTCTCTATAATATAAACGCTTGCACCCCAACCAGAAATAGCATCACGATCGAACGCATTAACTAATGATTGAGAAATAACTTCGAACAAATCTACCGGCTCAAGATCAGGTTTCCACAGAGTTTCACACATTCCGTAAAGCTGTTCGCTGCTCGATCCTATGACGACGAAGTCATCTGGAGCGTTAATGCAACCAATTAAATCCATATTGCAAATGTATGGTTCGAAAGTTTTTGGATCCAATCCGGCAATTATCGGCTCAATGAAATACGGGCCAAAACGACGCTCATAGAGAAAACTAGACACCATAGCCGCAAATCTTTTAGGTGTCATTTCTCGACTTTCACGCACCTCGTAGAGATTTTTCCGAAACATTAAGCGGTCTTTAACTGTCAGTATATCAGTCTGGAGACCAGCTAATCCCAAAAACATATGAGGATTTATTTGGAACACTTTTTCAAAATTAATATCAATCGTTTGCCCTTGTACACCAAACCGGTGATCGGTGGCAATTGCAACACAGTCCTTTCCACGCATTGCCACAACAGTTCCTCCATTATATGCTAGTATGGACATCTTGGTCGATAAATTTATTTATTCTCTCAAATAAACTAACTTAATATAAACAACAAAGGTTAGTTCACTTTTCGTGACGATCAAATTTTATCAACTAAACTAAAATGACAATCAATTTCAAATGTGGTGAATTACAACACAGCTCTAGAGTTTTGCAAATCATTCAATTCGATTTTCACCACACCTTTAATATGTTGGTGGGATATTCAATTAAAAAATCTCAGTGGATTTAAATGAATATATGGTATACTGTCCGTGATATTCAAAAATATGTATTAATTACAACCCTTTGGCGAATTGTCCACCGTTTTTATAATCAAAATAAACATACTTATTGCTAAAAATGAATTTCTCTTTATTTTGTTATTTAACATCCTTTACACTTTTATAAAAAAATAATCCAAATTAAAAATTAATGATAACAAATATTTTGTACCGCTGATATACTAAAATAAACGCAGATAATCGCAATAGATTATTGACTTTTTATTGTTTAACAAAATTAAATATTTACATAAAATTCGCGAATAAAAAAAATTCATATCAAAGTTGAAGAATATCATCATATTCAAAAACAAATTCAAAACATTGAACTTCAGAGATAAAAAAAAACCAACCTAATAATAAATTTTACATTTTCGTTTAAAACAAAAATTATTTCAGCTTATTGTGTACGTATTAAAAAATATTTACAAATATGTATCAGTTTTCGTTTTCTGCTTTTGGTGATAGTTGATTACTCTTGTTTTTCGCCAGATTAGGTGATGCCTCTTTATTAGTTTTATTGAATTTTTGCTTTTTGTTAACTGGCTCTGAATCTTCGTCGTCACTTACCTTGCATTCTTTTTCTATTTCCTCTTCTTTCCGTTTGCGTATTATTAACCAAGACTGCATAATTTTACTTTTTGGTGTACATAGTTTTTTAGTTTTTAATATTTCTGTAAGAGGCTTGTTGCAATCATCTGATTTATTTCGTGAATTATTCACCATATTCGAAACTTGATACCATATAAGTTTTTGTATTGGTTTTCGTAGTACTTTCAAAGAAGTGTCGTCTGATATTTGAGAAAAGTTCAGCCAATTCTACAGATAAATAATTGTACAGGTAGATCACTTTAAATATTCAAACATTTCAATGTACTTACATCTACTTGTTCATCGGTTTCAAGAATCGCTGGAGTTCGGTGATGTAGCCAAGACAGTAACTGCTCAGATTCGTACGTGATTACACTGTAAGAGAATATTTTGTCGCCATCTTCATTTTTCCATACATCAAAAAGACCAGCTAATTTAAGTAAATTGATCCCATCTTTTGACCAGGATTTTTTGTCATACATTAATGTGTCTTCCTTTTGTGGCATAAATATATAGTGCGCAGCCCGTTCGGACGGTTTATTAGTTTTGGTAGTTTGCCATTCATAAAATCCTTCACAAAGAATAACACAACGTTGTCCTTTTCGAAACGGACTACAATACAGTTTTGATTCTAACATATGCTCTAAACGGCAGTTGTTTGTCGTTAGTCCATGCTTCTTTGGATCACCCTAAAGTAATACTTTCTTTATCTGTATTCTAGAAGTTTCGATAGTCGTATTTACCTTGTGCCAGAATGGGATCATCCCCCACACCATTGGTATTAAGACTCTATCTCCTGGGTTTCCTTCAAGGTCAAAGTGTTCGCTTGATACCAATACTGGCGTAACATCTGTTGGTGCAATATTAAATGAAGGCTTATATGTTCTTCCGCAATTAAATTCGGCTCGCCACTCTGGTTTTTTATAATCATCCTTTTCGCCGGCTTGCAAATACTTGCAACAATCCTGAATTTCATGTGGCTCTAAAGTTCTGCAAATATTATATAATATATGGTATTAATTGTATTTTATATATTGTATATGTTGTTATTTTACAAGCATGTCCTTCCGCACATTGTTCTAATTCAAATTCCAACCAGATTTGAATATGTTTATAGGAATTTGGTAAACAAATTTTTAAACGTCAAATTTCAACACTAGCGCCGAATCCATTGGAAAAATAACTACGATATCCTAAATGGTGCACTATATATTCTGCTAATGCTTATATATGGTTAGAAAAAAATTTAATTTTAACTTTCCGATCAATAAAAATTTACAATAAAAATTTCTCCTTTAATAAAAATTATAAATGCCAAATAGAATTAAACTATTACGCTTCTTTTTGAATGTGGTGAATAAAAAATTTAAATTCACCTCATCTCATATATGTAATTAGCTTTTAGCTCCTATAAGCTAAGTTCTCAGTAGATTTTTCTCAAAAATAATAAATTTTGATTTAGCACTCTTTCATAGTGTACTAAAATTCTTCTACAAAATTATATAATTTATCTTAATGTATAAATACAATTATAAACTATAGTAGTATATTTTGAAATTTCAGAAAAAAATATTTAATATATTTTCGTTGAAATTAAAATGAAACAAGAAATAATCAAAATGAATATAGATCATATTATGAATGTTACCACTAATTGTATTTATAAATAACGGTAATTTATAATTTTTAGCTAAAATATTAATATGAAAATATGTTCTAAAGCAGATTCAATAAATCACTTATTTGGAACGCACGTGCATTCTTTTGAGCTTTTCTAGTTTAAGTAAAATTTAAAAAAAAAATAATTCAAAATGACTGTAGAAAATTTATCAAACGAATATGAGCTGCAATGTATAGTGAAAAGCATTTTAATATCCCGCGCAAACAAAGGAGCAACAATAGCGGAAATCAGAGGTTCGTTTTTAAAATAATTTTCAAATTATACGTAAATAATTGTATTTGGTAATTTCTTCTTTAAATGTCAGGAGATTATTTTTCCTATTATGGAGAACCTTTTCCTTATGATGACTTTAAAAGTATTGTAGAATTCCTTGTTGCAATACCAGGCGTAACATTTAATATCAATAAAAATGGAACGTGGTTGTTCAATTTGGTTACCACATCATCAAAAACTGCTCATATATTAAAAATGGTACAGAGTCAAAAGAACGATGAAAAAAGTAGTCCAAAAACTGCATATACCAAAAGTACACCAACAAATTTCACCCATGGCGAACATATAAATGTTTGTAAAAATACTTGTTTTTTTAAAGATAACTATAGGTAAACAAACATACTATATTACAAATAATGATTTTCGAAAAGTGTTAAAATGTAGTTATTTTTAGATATCAATATAAAAATTATTTATGTGGTGGAGTACATTCGTCAACTAAGGAATATTCGAAGAATTTTATAAATTATCATAATACATCTACAAACAGTTCAAATAGCTTTTTAAATAGAAATGATTTTACAAATTTCAATAAAAACGGTGCTTATTTATATAACTATGAATTAATTGGCGATGATTTCTTGCTATTTTTGGCTAAAGCGGAACTACAATGTCGTCTAACTCCAGGTTTCGACAAAAACCTTTTTTTTAAATATTTATCTACTTATATATCTGAAAATACTTAACTAAATAAATATTTGTATAATTATATATAGGTCATCGTGTACAGCAAAGTGGACAATGCATTTCAGGTCAAACCATAAATGATGCTTTGAAACGAGTTAAAAATTCCGTAATTAAAGGAGCTCATGTTGTGATCAATCTTGGCTCTGTTGATATACTTCATGGTCATGATTTATTAGACATAGAAGAAGCATACGAAAATTTTATAGAAATCCTAGAATCAAAAGGTATCACTCCAATAATAACCACATTAGCACCATTAGCTAATTATGGACATAGATCAACTGTGAAAAGAAATTTAGAACGATTCAATCAGTTTTTAAGGCGTCACAAAAATTGGTTTGTTATTGATTTGTGGAAGTGTATGACTAATACAAATGGTCATACATTATATGAATGCTATCAGCAGTAAGTATCGAATTTATAATTAATTTATTTATGTTCAATATTGAAAATTTCTTATATTTAGGGAAGCAAAACATGTATCTGGAAGTAATCAACCACATGTATTATGGAATAAAATTGGAAGACAACGTATATTAAAATATATAAAAAATCGACTTTCAGAACTTCAATAGTAATAATAAGTGATTGTTGTCAGTATTTTGTTTTTAATATTAATACTTATTGTTTTTGTTAGAAATTTATTATTGTATAATACATCTAAGATTAGATATATTTATGTGTAAGTATTGTGCTAAATAAAAATTAGTTTAATGTATAAAAGGCATGTGTCATAAATCGTTATATAAATTATAGGATCTATATGTTAATTATATAAATTATTTTATATTAAGTTAAATTGTAATATAATAAAGAGCTATCAGGTTATGTATAGAATAATAATGTAATAGGACACTCATAATTTATCTTAAGCATAATTTATGTATAATTATCGGGTCATGTGTAGAATAAAATATGTATTATCTTGTAATAAGTACAATATAGAAAAAATAAAACGTTATAACCTACACAATATATTCAATATATATTTTTGGTGTTTATATTTTACAATCAATTATAAGAAAATGACAAATTTTGGTAATGTACATTATAATTGGTAATAATAATAAGAATCATCATTTTATATATTAATTACTTTTGTATAAAAAGAAAATATTTTTTTTTTGAAATTTCTGCAAAATTAGTTTCAACTCAATTTTTATTAGTACAAGGGATATTTTGAAGGAAAATTTTCCTAACAAATGGCAACACTTTAAATTTGAATCGGGCTCTGATCAGGGAAATTTTTTTCTTTCACCCAAAAGAATTTTTTCTCATTGACTTGAAGACTTTTATGTTTGTGAACGTGAATTCCTATTGAAAAATTAGTTTAGGCAAAATTGCGCTGATCAATTGGATAATAAATTATAAACTGTTAAACAATCGATTCGATTAAAAAACCAAAGCAGACATAAAAAACTAGACGTGTGACTTTAAATAAAAGTAGGTTCGGCAAAATGAATGAAAATTTTAGTGGCTTTTTTGCAATGTCCATACTATTGTTTTTTTTCTAATGAAACTGGATAAATATAATACACATAATGCACGATTGAAATAAAGAATTCTTGAAATTGAAATTTTTAAAGAATTGATAAGTTTGAAAATGTCGCGAGCGTGACGACGAGTTGTCTCTTCTTCAGTGTGGTCGTGTGACATATTTTTACCATCATCAAAATTGAGAATCGAAACTTCGTAGCTCTGGGTAAATCGTGTGCTATCTGCTGCTACATTCGATATATTCGCAATTCGTTCTTAGCGCATTCAAAAAAGCATCATAACAAAAAGAAAATTTCTTCAAAATAAATGAAAATTGCGAAACTTTAATTAAAAAAAAAAAAAACGCCTTTATACATACTAATAGATTTATTTGGACGAAAACCCCATCACAATTACTATTTGTTGGATAGCTCTAAAATTGACGGTGCAAAAAAGTCAACTAATTGATAAATTTGTGAAATATATTTTTGTGTTATCTAAAATCGTTAAAAATTTAATTGAATAAAAAATTTGATTATTTTTAGTTGAAAAATTTGGATTGATTGTGTATAAATTGAAAATAGCCTGTTTTGGAAATTTTCATTCTGATTCTCGAGCAGGTTTACTGAGAACGATCGAGAGGAAAGACGAACTCTCCTAGCAGCGTATGCGTGTGCGCCGTGCTGTTGTGTGTTAAATAATGAGTCGACATGAAGGTAATGCAATTTAAATCATTGAAAAACTATTTTCACCTAAAAATAATGCTCATTTATTGGTATAGATATAATTTATAGTGGCGAGAAATTACCGAAATATACAAAAATTTGCATTAAAGTAACTAAAATTTTCCAAGTGCCATGTCTCGAATTCCGGTCCATATGACAGATTTTCATTACTAGCGGAAAATCAATTTCCTTTGTCATTATTTACGGTAGAAATTTAACATTTATTATAAATTGAACATGCGCTGCATTATGTATTAGATTTTCCAAAATAATTAAAATAAAGATGGAAAAAAAAACGTAATTTTTTTTGCACGTCATTATTTATTTATAAAATTTTTGGCCAAAAATTTACAATTGTAATCCAATAAAAAATATCTATACAAACACAATATGAATGACTGACTGTTAAATTTTAAAAATAAATTTATATTTCTTAATTTCAGGAGTTAGCTGCGATTCATGTCTTAAAAGCAATTTTAGCGGCAAAAGGTATAAATGTCTCATTTGCTATGACTATGACCTGTGCGCTGATTGCTATGAGGAAGGCGCAACCAGTACCCGCCATTCTGTCGATCATCCAATGCAATGTATTTTAACTCGTTCAGACATTGATTTATATTTTGGTGGTGAAATGTTAAATTCAGAACAGCCGCAGAGTTTTACATGTCCGCACTGCAAAAAAATGGGTTTCAGCGATTCAACACTTTTAGAGCATGTCAGCTCAGAGCATACGGATATTGGCTTAGAAGTTGTATGCCCAGTTTGTGCCGGTTTGCCCGGTGGTGATCCAAATCTAGTCACAGATGATTTTGCTGGTCATTTAACGCTTGAGCATCGGGCGGGACCCCGAGATCTTATATCATTTTTGATATCCTTTTTAAAATATTATAATTCATGAACGTAAAATTTACGTATCTTTTTTTTATTATTATTTTTTTTTTTTTAAATATTAAAAATTCAAAATAAAAAATATTTCTTCCTTAACTATTATAAAATACGACGAACCATCAGCGATACGCCATGGTGGTGTTCGAAGGATTCCCGGTCGGGGCTTGGGAGGTCCCAGATCAAGAAGATCCAATATTAATTTTAGCTCATCTAGCGGCCTCTCCGCTCTGTCACCATCTGGTCGTGAATCTGTAGATCCAATAACAGAATTGTTATCTCAACTGTCCAGCGTACGAAGGGGAGCACCACAACCGTCACAACTGCAACAGTTACAAATGCAAATACAATTGGAGAGGCAACAGATTTCGGTAAATTGGAATTTTGAATAAAATTTGACCAAAAATATATAATATAATTTGTAGGCTACACGTCAACAATTAGAACGTTTGCCGCGAAGGCAAGCACATCCAGTAGTATCGTCGTCTAACTCGAATGTGCCCATGCAAGAAGTAGTAACGTCTGGTTCTGGTGCAGCTGGTAGTGGCGGTGGTGGTTGTACAGCAAACGGGCTTGTATCTTCAACATCTAATCAAGCGCATTCTTCTACAGCCGTTAATTCTATAAACACTCGCGATATATCTTCTTCGTTACCTTTGGCTGTAACAACCAATGGACTATCAACAGCACAAGGGAATAGTTCTAGTGAAATGCAAACGCAATTTTTATTATCGAGGTTTATGACACCATCGCTTGACGATAATGAATTGGCGCAATTAGAACATGATCGAGCTGATCGGTATGTGGCATTTTAGCAATTCTTAAAAATGTCACAATTGCCAAAATTTGAAAAAAAAAATTCTAAAAATATTTTTATCGATATTTTTCTTAGATCTCAATATGTTCAGGCAATTATGCTTTCAACTATGTCAAGTATTCAACTAGAGACCGAATTAAATTCACAAATACAAGGCGAGTCTCAGGAAATGAACAGTGATAGTGTAAATATTGAAAAAAATTATGATAGCAGTGATGAAAATAATTCGAATAATAAGGATGAAAAGAATGGAAAGAATGAAAGTGATAGTGGGGCAGGAGAATTGCAACAGCAACAACAGACAGCGCGTACATTAGAGGATGAATTTGTAGAAGAATATTCATTACAGCAGCAACATCAACAATCGAATTATAATAGTTCGATGAATAAAAAGAAATTAAATTCAGCAGCTGCTGGTAAATCAGCTACTGGTCGTGTCCGACAGCCTCAGCCATCCGGAGGGGGACAACAACAGCAGTCACAACAAGGACAACAAACGAAACCAGCACGTGAGATTAAATCATCGTCGATGCCACCTAAAGAAATTCCTGATTCTAGGTAGTGTTTTTTTTCTCTCATTTCGGGTCACCATAAACATCAAAACAAAAACAAATCACTAGGCATATATTATTACAATTATTAATATTATATTATATTATTATGTATATTATATATGAAAATATAATGCAAAAACAATGTAATGAAAATATATTTCAAGAAATTCAACAACAACAAAAAAAACAATAACGAAACGAATTAAAAACCAAAACCGAATATATATATATATAAAAATAACACTCATTTGAAATGAATATTGAAAGGATCTAAAAATATTTAATTTGTCCTACCAAATTACTAATTAAAAATGATACAAAACGCCAAAAAAAAAATGGTTGACAAAAATATGACTACGTTGTTGCTATCTAATGAATTTTTTTAATTTCTGTTTATTTTTTTCTTGAGTTTGATGACTTTTGTGTTGCGAAAATATACGATCTGTGAAATTAGTAAAATGTTGTGATTATTTAAGATCATTTTTCGTGGCATTCATAATATTTTTTTCTAAACAAAAAAAAAACGAATAATAAGCAAAATATTTTTATTAGGCGATTCTATATCGTTTTTGACATTGTAGAATTTAGATCTTACCATACATAGAAGAATGGGTTATAAGAATAGGTTTTAGATAATATAAAAGTTACCAATATAATTCATAAGATGAAAAATCTGTTTGTGATAATTGCAGATTTCTTTTATTATGATGATGCATCAGAATAAACAATTTGTTTTGTTAACAAAGTAACTGTCACTATAAATTGTATGTTAATTTTTTTTTAAAACTATTTTCAATATGATTTTTGGCCAAATTTTAGATATTTTGTTTAAAAGTTTTTTTTATATATTCAAATGGTTTTTTTTTCGTTTGGTTTTTTCTTCTTCGAAATATTCAAATAGAGGAGGCTTCAACAACAGTAGTTAGGGGCGATTTTATAAGTCTTCGTTTTTTTTGTATAATAGGTAAATAGGCGAATATATTTAAATGATATCGAGTGAACGTACGAGGTCTGTTCAGAAAGTATCGCGAATTTTGAATTTCCGCGGATTACGTATATTGGATTTTTTTTGGCGTTATGTTGGTACTCATGTCTCTCACTTATGCCGACAAGTTCGGCCATTTTTTGAATATTCAGTTAATTTTTGACAGCTGCTTTGCTTGCACGTGTTTTGGCTCATCTTCGATTTTTGCACATTTTTGACCAAAAACAGCATCGCATTAACATTGCTAAGGAGCTGTTGAACTCTGTCCGCGACGACCCAAATTTGCTCCAGAGGGTCATAACTGATGACGAATCATGGGTTTATGGTTATGACGTGGAAACCAAAGCTCAATTATCCCAATGGAAGATGCCGCACGAGCCCACGACCGAAAAAAGTGCGCCAAGTTCGGTCGAATGTGAAGGTTTTCCTTACAGTTTTCTTCGTTTACAGGGGCGTGGTGCAGCATGAGTTCTTGCCACAGGGTAGAACGGTCAATAAGGAATATTACCTGCAAGTTATGCGCAAGTTGCGCGAAGCAATCCGCCAGAAATGCTCGGATTTTTGAAAAACAAAAATTGGCTTTTGCCATTTTTGGCCAAAAACAACGCATTAATAAGGCCGCAGCCACCGTATTCCCCAGATTTGGCCCCCTGTGACTTTTTCTTGTTCCCGAAACAGATCCTTTGATCTATTTTTTGGAATGGGGAAAAATCGAAGATGAGTCAAAATAAGTGCAAGCAAAGCAGCTGTCAAAAATTAACTGAATATTCAAAAAATGACCGAACTCCTCAGCATTAGTGAGAGACATGAGTACCAACATAACGTCACAAAAAAATCGAATATATGTAGGTAATCCGCGAAAATTCAAAATTCGCGATATTTTTGAACAGACTTCGTATAGTATTAATTACCTATTTGTGGGTCTTTTAAATCTTAGTAAGGAATAAGGAAATTAAATTTAAGCAAATTTACTTTTCTCTTTATTTTTTCTAAGATAGTGTAAAAATTTTTATTTTTATTTGATAAAAATATTTTGCAAAAACATAAGAATTTGACGAGTAGCTTTGTCAATAAATTCATATTTTATCGTTTCAAAAAGTACTACAATATTAACCAAAAATACAGTATTTAAAAAATATAAATGCGTTCAATTATTTCTGAAATTTATTAATTGAATTTAAAAATGTAAAATGTTTGATTTGAAATTGATGTATTTAAAAAAAAAGAAAAAAGTTTAAAGTAATGTCAAAATTTTTTGAATCTACAGGCACGTGTCTTTTTTTTTGGGAGCGGAAGGGGTGGTTTAAACGTTTTCGGATTACGTATTATCCTTGAAAAAAATTATTTTAAGACAAATTTTTATTATTATTTAAAGAGAAGTGTTTAACGTTATGAAGGTCGTTGCAAAAAGTTCGTTTAATTAATTAATAGAAAATTAAATGACATTACAATTATTTATTGTATTGGAGGGGGTTTCCTAACGTTTATTTTGCATTCCATTACAAAAATATTGAAAATTGTGTTTAAATTTAATAATTAGGAGATTGAATTTGAGAAATTTTTTTTTTTTTTGTTATTGAATACGAAAAACAAAAATATTTGCAAACTTTTAAAAGTAATTCAAAAAGTAGTTTAAAGAAATAGTTGTTGTTTTTTTTTGTGTAGACCTCATATTGTGAAAGAAATTGCGTACACATGCATGTATATGCATTTGTTATGTGGTCATACTGCGTTGTCACCCTATCTCCATCATACCTTACAACAGAAAACCTACAAGGGGTTATGCAAGGCGGTATTAAATGAATTTCATTCATGGCCAGTATTCACCTCTCTACCCATTCAACACACACGCGCACACACAACAAATGGCTGCTTGTTAAGTTACTATGTAGTGTCTCTATAGTGAAAATCAGCTGCTCGGTTAACTTTTCTTTTTCTATTGTCTGGTTATTTCGATTGGGTGTGTGCGTAAGTTTACATGAGTGTGCATTTGTGTACTTGAATTGATGCACACTCTCGCACTTTATAAAGTTTATACAACTATAGTCATCCTTGTTCGATGCTAACAAATGACCCAACTAAGAGTAAGAGCAAATGTTCAATATGTTTTACGCTCAGTTCTTGGATGGGATGGTAGCTATCTAATAATGTCTGCTCGGTAGTCGCCTTGCCGCATAAACATTTTACACTACGTACAAATCCTATATACAATAGTATGTTATACGGGGACGGCGTTGCTACAATTATTCTTTTATGATTTGTGTTTGTAAAGTCTTCGATTAGAGTTACTGTTCTTCAGATAAATTTCTTTGTAACTCTCTTTTTCATGTTGGAGTTTCTTGTTTTCCATCTGGCATAAAAATCAGTTCGATATTGTTAAAAGTACACGGAATGGTAATTCCCGTACAAGACGTAAAGTAATTAACATGGATTTTGTGTTGTGTACGGGCATCGGACATCGGGCATAGTGGTGGCGTCAACTTCTTAGCTTAGAGAGACGTGTTAAACTAAACAATACCAGAATATATGTGCTTCCAAATATAGTTTTATATATATTAAAAAAAATAAAAATTGTAAATGATCGTTCAATAGTGTTGTGTGCTGTTTAATTTAAAAAAAAATTTAAAAAAAAAAAATTATTAAAAGAATTTTTTTTAAATTATTGCCAAAACAATAACAAATGGCTTCCGAAGAAGAGGAAGAGGTTCGGTCACTTCTGACACGGCATCGTACACGGATAATAAACGATCTATCTGAAACCGATTTGATCAAAGTTTTAGTGAAAAATTCAGTTTTGAACATATCCCAAGAGAATATATTCAACGGTAATAATTGTAATGAAATTGATGTAAACAATTGTGAAAAAACGAATAATGTGGTGGTACAGAATAATGATCTTTTGAATGGTGAAGAAAAATGTACCAAACTTATTGATTTTATAGCGAAGAATGGTTTTGAAAAGTTTAAACAATTTTGTTATGCTATTGAAAATGAATGCCCCCAACTTATTGAGGATTTAATAAATGATCGTCTACAACAAAGTAAGTAAACTTTTAACTAACATATGTACGAGTATAACTAACTCTTTATATGATTATTTGAGAAAAAAATATGGAAATATGTTTATATATAGAAGAGAAATTAATTTCACATAAATCAACAACTTGTACACATATAATAAAAGTGAAGGGTTTATTTGTAAATTTTAAGTGATGTACTTATACGAGTATAAACGTACATAAATACTTATGTATGCATGGTTCGTTTTATGAGAGATTAGTTTTTTTTCTTCTTCATCTTTTAGTTTTGGTATTGTTTTTTTTTTTTTTAAATACTGTTCTAAAATAAAAAAAAATCAAGAATTCAGTTAATAATTGCCCCGGATGTGGATTTTGTTTGTAGAGGAGAAATGCCGATTGCATTTTTATATTTTATTCTATGCTCCTCTTCTCCTCGAAGAAAAGGTACTTAAGTGTTTCCTTGTTATGCGTACACGGACAGAGTTGGAGCCTTTTCACTTTCATTCATAGTACAGTAACTGAGCCATGTCCGTTTTCAATAATAACATTTAAGAGAACGAACTGGTCTTGTTCATTTGATTTTTGTTTTTTTTTTCCTTTCGGTAATTTGCATTTAATCTTCATTAATAAAGTTCTGAATGAACGATTGTCCGTCCGATTCTTAACCAACCAGACGTCCAATCCAATGTTGCGGAAACAGAACAAGAACTCTCTAGTCCGATCAAAAAGTCATTGTCCTCACTCTCTAGCACACTTCCTCCTATGGAGTTCATGCATCCATAGAACTGTGCGGCCGAGTATGCGTATGTTTCTCAACAAAAAAAGGGAAGAAAAAAAACCTAATGTTTGATGATAATTTTTTTGTTAGTACGAGTTATGTGCACATGTACTTAAATAAGTTCGCTCCCAGAAACTAATTATTTCCATTGAGTAGAGTTCTCAATTATTTCAATTTAATTAATACTCTTAGAATTAAACGTATACTTGCAAATAAATAAGAACATTTACGACTAATGCAGATTTCTCATATACTAATCGGATTAAATTTAAATTTATAGTATAATGAATAATAGATTTAATGACTAAATAATCTTCGAGACACCGACAATACTATCCAAAAATCTTCATATGTAAATAAGAATAAATTTGAATTATTAAGTATACTTTGTTCTATTGATGATATGCTTTTATTAAAAAAAAAGTGGAAGAAGAATTAAAAAAAAAAAAAGAATGAAACAAAACTATCCAGAAGATGGTTGAGAAAGAGAGTAAGACAGCGGAACGGAAAGAAAAACAATTGTGAGAAATCATCAAATTTCTCATGAACCCCATAAATATTGACGAATAATAATAAAGAGATATTCTATTATACTCTGTACATATGTATGCTTGAATTTGCATATGTATTGACTATAAATTCAATGAGAATAGTCGTGTTATACAATATATGTATGTACATATGGATGGATGGATGTGCCATTGATAATATGAGTATGTGATTTCATATATGATTTAACAAATTTCCATTCAATGTTAATTAGAGAATTTTCCAAAAGGCTAAGGATCAAGTATTGTTATATCATACACTGCAGGCCAAAAATATGCGACCAATTTGGTTTTTAACTGGAAAAAATAAATAAATCGCAAAAGTGGAGAAAATATTAGATTTTTTTTAATAATTATATTATATTAATATGTCATTTAAATATGAAACAAAAACAAAACGATTATTTATACATTTATTATCATCAAATCAAAAAAAAAAAAAACAATATAAAAAAATATTCAAATTACGTTAAAAAAAAACCCTCTTTGGCGTTTGATGACAGCTTGTATAATTTTAGGCATTCGGTCGATCAGATTTTATCGTATCCATTGAAATTCTATTCTCCCCACACAAGTCTGCTTTCACATTTTTCTGTCTAGCTGATCCCATAAATTTTCTATTGTGTGGTGTCAATGTCATGTTTTACAAAATGCCTAGTTTGTTTTTATTTTGTAGAAAAATCTCTACATAATTTAGAATTATGTTTAGGAACGAATCCTTCACCAATTAAACAAAGTCCTTATGGTCCCTAAAATATTGAAGTACTGCTGTTTTTATAAAATTCCTTTAATTCGCATCAATTTGTCTACTCCATCTATAGAGAAGCAACTGCCATTCTACGCGATTTCACTGTTGACATTATAGGTTCTGGCAATATTTTTTTCCAGCACTTCGCCATCTGTAGATGCTTCTCTTGGACCCAAATATCTGGTACTGTGAGTCATCCGTTCAGAGTACATTTTTAAAGTCCTCAGCATATCAGTTTTTATTGAATAGAGCCCAATACATATTTTTTATTATTTTAGTAATTGTTTCCTTGTTGGCTTTTTTTTGTAATCCTCACTTAAACTATAATTTTAGACCTACCGGACCGTGGTTAAGTCTGATGAATTCCAATCTGTTTATAATATTCTATAGTTCTATGACCGGAACTTATTAAACCTTCGTTAAATAAAATAACGATAGCAGACCACTATTAAAATATTGAACACTTATATCTTTAAAAAAAATGTCCATCTATTTATAAATATTTAGTTAAATTGAATTTAATACGAGTAGCTTCAATTTTAAATAATTAATATAAAAGCTTAGATTACACTGTACGTGCGTCTGACAGTGTAATAAATGTACGATTATTGCTCGTGCATAGGATCGTCACAAGCAAAGTTCACGCAATGCACAAACATTGAATGAACATCTGCCATAATTAATGGCAATGCACAAGTAAAAAGGAATTTCCAAATTAATATTTCATGTTCCACTGGCATTTTCATTTTATTTAACTTATTTATAAATTTATACACCAACAATTTATTGTGACACACTTTACTGAAATAGTTTTTGCCACTTTTTTTTTAAATTTCCATCAAGTAAATTTAATTTTTGCAATAAGTCCAAATAGCTATAAATTATAAATAATAAATATTGAAGTCATAAATGTAAATAAAATTTATCATATATAAAATATATACGAACGAATGAATATACTGTCAAATGTCAAAATAAACTATGCGTAAATAAAGAGTTCGCAATGTGCAACGTTGAAAGTATACAAGCACGCACGATAAAATCATCTATAATAAGATCGCACCATTTCCCCTTCTCAAAATTTGCCACATGCAAAGATTGCTCGTTGTCGAGAAAAAATCGTTCAATTGCACGATCAGTGTAATATACTCGTACCGGCGAGCTGTTCTTAGAATTAAACGATTTGACAGCGAATCATTTGCAGGAGAAAATCGTGCAATGCAATCTAAGCTTTAGAATTTGACAAAACAGCATTATAAAAATTTACCATTTATTCTGACTTGCTAGAAACCTAGGTGGGAACTGTGTAACTTTTACTTGGCCTGTTATAGCAAAAAAGAGACATGAACGGAAATTATAATTTTTTTAAAAATATATCAGGACATAATAACATATTTAATTTGTACTTTATAATAATTTTCCATTTATAATATTATATATCTAAAATAAATATATATTTTCGCTTCCAAAAGATTTGAACCAAAGATTCCTAGAGAATATATTGTTATGAAGTTTGTTGCATACTTTTTGGCCTGCAGTGTACATGCATTCATACAAACATTTATATTTTTGATTGACGTTAATTCGGCTAAGAACGGGCGGTACCCGTTTATCAATTAACATTTTGTTCAAATCTCTTTCATTCAAAATCAATAAGAGTTGACAAAATTCTAAAGTAGTAATAAACTCTTTAGATAAATAATCTCTATGCAATGGTGAAATAAAAAAGAGCACTTGTTTTTGTTTTAATAAAAATTGTTGAAGTAAACTAAAGCCAGCCTCTGTCTACTCGTTCAGTAAATTGGCTATAAAATTATGGAAATTAAATTATTATACGACTAAAGGTCATCGGAACAGTTCAAGGCTTATTTATCAACTAAACTCGTAGGGGATTAAAAAAATTTCATTTGAAAAATATCTTCATTTACCTTCGTAATTTGAAAAATAAATGCTATTAGTAAATTTGTCATCATTTGAAATACTTATAATATTTTTTTTGCTGTTTCCGATGCTATTGTATAAAAAAAATATCCGTTAATTATTCAAGAATCTAAAGAAGTTTTTTAAGATTGTCATAAATATATTCATAATTTTTCATATTTGTAATAATAGAAAATGATTCAATAAAAATTGTTTGTGACCAAATGTTTGCTGCACAATTCATGATTCGAGAAAAACGGATTTTTTTAAGCATCTACAGTTAATAGATCTTGTAAAGACAGAAGAATGTTTAAAAACTATGTAGGGATACCCATTTTGAGCTTCGGAAAGAAGAGTCCTGTTATTTGACAGCTGTCAAATATAGATGCCACTCACTTAGGCTATGAAGCTTAGATTATAGAAAAACTGGATAGGCCTCTACACAGAAATTCTGTCCGAATTTTGTTAGCAATACATTCGTAGAACGCACACACATGCAAAATAACAGAAACGGCGTAAATCAGTGGGGGCAAATTTTTAACTTCAGTATGCGATTGAAGCGGTTTGTTTAAAATCATTTTGATATGTGATGTCATTTATGCGTAAACAAATAGATTTTTTAATATTGCAGGTTTTGTTGTAAATTAAAAAATAAACCATTAATAACATACACGTAGAATATTACATCAAACTCTTAATAATATAGAAGTTAATTGTATACAACATTATAGCAAAATGCTTTAAAACTAAATTACAAGGTGGAAAATTTAATTTACTTAAATAATTAACAACTATTGTTGGTGGAAAATTTAATTTACTTAAATAATTAACAACTATTTAATTTACTTAAATAATTAACAACTATAATTACCAGAAACCCTTTATAAAACACTTCATTTCCTGAAATGAATACTTCCTATTAAATGTTATCAACAATATAACTATTTATATAAATAATGTACTTTTTCGTAAATACTTCAAAAAATATAAAAACTACACTTTCACTTGCATTTTCCGATAATTGTCAAAACAAAAACTTAAAAAAAAAGTATGCAAGCATTTCGGTATGCTACCACCACTTTCATAGAGAATAATGGCGTGTTTAAAAACTATCCGAAAGTCTATAAAATTGAGGCGCTTGATATTTAGGAAATAAATAATAAACCAAACCTTACAAATGCATTTAATATCAAACAATTGTACAAAAAATAAAAATTGCCTGTCGTTGTGTTAAAATTGTATTTTTTTCCCCAATAAGTGAATAAAAATGAATATAAATTATGCTTTTGCAATTCAATCAATTTCTAATACGAAAACTAGATATGAGTGGGTGTCATCTCTACATTAAAAAATCTACACAAAAGTATGTAAGCATTAAGATTTCTCGCCGCTTCTGCAATAATTCAGCCAGAAAATTGCGTATACAAATACGAAAATCTGACATACGGGCCTATTCAGATATTCTTTAATCTAAGGTCACTCACTTGGATTATGACGTATAAGGATAGAAAATTGAAACCTAAAAACGGAATACAACCTTAAAGCTACTCATCTGTTCAAAGGCATCACTTTTAGATAAGGGCAATTTTATATTTTTAAATATTACGTACGTTGGCGTACATTTTTAAAATAATAGTCGAAGTTTAATAAATTTTGAATTAGAAACCAAATATAACCTTTTTTTTGCTATGAATTCATTTGTTGTTTGCATATAAAAGTTTATATTTTAAAATCATTTTTATGATAAGAAATTAACTCACATCGTTTCCCAATAGAAGCAGCTTTAGTTTTAAGTTGGAAGAGTATATAAGCATTGAGTTATAATGTTAGTGAGTATTTAAATTAATAAATTCAAAATTATGTTCTTATACATGATTTTTTAGTATCCTTTTTTTGGATTTTTCCCAGCCCACTATCTATTTTTTACATATATGAAAATTGTATTTAAAGGGGTACGACGTTTGACTATATGAAAATATAAGGTGTAGTAAAAAGGCGTCCATTATTTTTGCATTAAATTAAAGGTTTTATTTAGCACAGATAGAATAATACGATTAAGGTCAAATATGCACCGTTTTGTTCGATAACTTGTTGCCATTTTGGAGGTAATTTCATAATGCCTCTCACATAGAAACCCTCGTCCCTATTGGCAAAAAACTGGGACAGTCGATTTTCACAATCTTTTCTTGAGGCGAATTTTTCACCTGCAAAATCATTCGTCATAGACAGGAAGAGGTGGTAATCACTTGGTGCCAGGTCCGGACTATAAGGTGGATGCATAAGAACATTTTCGACAATTGGCCTTCCAGAGCGTGGTGCATCTTTGACATCAAAATTACCGGAACGGAATCGACGAAACCAAAATTGCGCGTGATTGGCTGTTACAGTATCAGGACCATAAACACTATTCACATTTTCATCTGCCTGGCTTGCGTTTTCGCCTTTATCGAAGAAAAACTGTAAAATATGGCGTTTTTCTCTTTGTTGGTGTCCATCTTTGACGCGTGCTTAAAAAATACTGAGTCAAGTAATCACAAAACTGTATGAGTTTTAAAAAATATTAAAAGCTTTTTAAGTACGAAATCTTATCTTTCTAACGCCATCTAGTGCAACCCGATCGCACTTTTACAACGGGAGATACAGACTCCTAAAGCCATCTATTGGCAAAATAATGGATGACTTTTTATGACACCTAATATTAATGAATATACTGTCAAATGTCAAAATAAACTATGCGCAAATGAAGAGTTCGCATCGTGCAACATTGAAAGTATACAAGCACGCACGATTAAATCATCTATAATAGGATCGCACAAAATCTCCTTCTCCAAATTTGCCACGTTTAAAAATTGCTCATTCTCGATAAAAAAATCGTTCAATTGCACGATCAGTGTAATGTACCGGCAAGCTGTTCTTAGAATTAAACGATTTGACAGTGAATTATTTGCAGGAGAAAATCGTACAATGCACGAACGGTATTTTCTAAGCTTTAGGATTAATACAAACCAGCATTATAAAAATTTACCATTTACTCTAACTTGCCAAAAACATAGGCGGGAAATATATGAAAAAAAACAATAAAACCCCCATCGGAAAAGTAATCAGGCGACCGTTATTGACACGTCAATCCGATACAACTGATCGTCTGCTTACATTCAATATTCCACAAGATCGTTTTTTTTCTAAAAAGAAGAAAAAGCTTTTAAAAGAATTTTTTAGTTTTTAAGCACTTGGAGCACTCGAAATCCAATAAAACTTAGTTGAATAATAGGGAACAATGACCTTAACACAAATATATTATTTAATGTTTACAGACAACTCACCTGAAAAACAAAATTCGCAAATCTTTGGGTTCCGGATAACTACTGCACTTTTTAACTGAAACACTTTATATTCTGTAAATACGAGGTCTGTTCAAAAAGTATTTGTGTTTTTCAAAAATTATTTATTTATTCATGAATATCTATTTGGTACCCTTCAAAGTAATCCCCACCAGATATTATACACTTGTGCCAACGTTTTTTCCAATCCTCGAAGCACTTTAAAAAATCATTTTTTGTGATCTTGTTCAACTCCTCCTTCGACCCGTATTTATCTGCTGAATCGCAACGTAGCGTCGTCCTTTCATGGGGATCTTCAGTTTCGGGAACAAGAAAAAGTCACAGGGGGCCAGGTCTGGGGAATACGGTGGCTGCGGCATTATTAATGTGTTGTTTTTGGGCAAAAATTCGCGCACACGCAAGGATGCGTGAGCAGAGGCGTTATCATGGTGCAAAAGCCAATTGTTGTTGTAACTTGCAGGTAATATTCCTTATTGATCATTCTACCCTGTTGTAAGAACTCATGACGCCCCTGCAATCGAAGAAACCTGTAAGCAGGGCCTTCACATTCGACCGAACTTGGTGCGCTTTTTTCGGTCTTGGCTTCCATTAGGATGATTGAGCTTTGGTTTAAACGTCACAACCATAAGCCCATGATTCGTCACCAGTTATAACCCTCTGGAGTTTGGGGTCGTCGCGGACAGAGTCCAACAACTCCTTAGCAATGTTAATGCGATGCTGTTTTTTGTCAAAAATGGGCAAAAATCGAAGACGAGCCAAAACACGTGCAAGCAAAGCAGCTGTCAAAAATTAACTGAACATTCAAAATGGCCGAACTTGTCGGCATAAGTGAGAGATATGAGTACCAACAAAACGCCACAAAAAAGATCGAATATACGTAACCCGCGGAAATTCAAAATTCGCGATACTTTTTGAACAGACCTCGTATATGAACATATTAAATTATTAAAATCTTTTTTTAGCAGCTGTGCCTGACATCTATTTTTTACTTATCGATTTAAAAACCGAATCATTTTTGATGGGCGCAGATTATTTTTACATTTAAAACAACGCAGATTATTATACATTTTACAAAGGTAATCAAAAAGTTCACCTCGAAAATGTCTCGCAGTAATTATTTGAATAATAATATATTCCATGTATAATGAAAAGGTCTAAGCAATATATAAATTTCATCGATTGTCTGGTAATCACAGGAAATCCTAGAACACTGCTCCTTTTAACTAAATGGCAAATTACACCTTTAGCCATTCGTAGACACACGGACTGGACAAGTAGCGAAAGGTTTCCTTAGAATCAGTTTACTTACTCGACAACCTTACCAAAATTTCGGGTACCAAAACTGCTCCGAAATCGAATAGGATTTAAAGATCAACTCATTATTACTCATCTTCCTTTTTCGATAATTTGCTTGTCGAAAACCAACCTCATCCTATGTGCCCATCCTGTGACGTTCACTAACACACACGTTTTAACGGATTATCACCTTACGCACCATTTCTTTTCTAATGAGATGCTCCTCATTATGGAGTTTTAAGACCCCTCAATATCCTTTCCAAATCATCTTTAAATTTTTTTTGATCTTGTGACAGATCAACATCTGATCTCATGATTGTGGCGCTTCATTGTGCCTTCTCGAGTATATCCTAGGGACCTTCCATACAAACAATGAAAAATCTGAATTTAAAATGTGCTTTATTTAATTTAACTTTTCGAAACACAAACCAGGATAAGTTTTTATTTTTAAGAGCTATATTTTTCATAAAAATTCTATTATCTAATCGATTATTGCTGAATGTATACAATAAATAAAAAAATTACTTAAAATTATTTCACTTCCATTTATTTATTTAAAAAAAACCAACCAAATCAATGTTTATTTATAAATAAGTAATCAAACAAGTTCTCATCAAGATAAGTTCTCTTAAAAACGAAAGTATGCGTATCATAAATTTTGAAAGCAAATTGGATCCCCAACAGAACTAGCTATTCAAATATTTATTTCTCCAATACTTATAAAAATATTTGTGTACTTTGAGTTTGATATAAAGCCGCTCCTCAATTTCCTCAATTTTTTCAATTGGTTAAATATGATATGTACATACGTATTGGTAATGGGAAAACTATCGAAACCAGATCAGATCGTAATTGATCTATAATAAAGTAAACAAAAAAGTAATCGTTGAGTACGTGAATACGTATACGTGTACATACACTGGAGGCCAAAAAAAAAATTCGACCACTTCAGTTTTTAAAGGGTAAATTAAATAAAACTCGAAAATTAAATTGAACAAGTTAAAAAAAAATTAGGTAATTTTTTTTTTAAATTTGATAAATTTTTTTTATTCATTAATTAAAAATAAAATATAAAAAAAAGCTTAAAATCGTATTTTTGTCGAAATAACCTTTTTTTGCGTTTGATACAAGTTTGTACAATTGCAGCCATTCGGTTGATCAGTTTTTTTTAATCGTATCCTGTGAAATATTGTTCTAGCATTGCAAGTTATTTCTTTCCAATTCTTCGTTGGAGGATGGATATTGCCTCCGCTCATTCCATAAAATGTCTTCATGGTTTTTATTTTGAAAATGATCTTTACATATTTTCGAATTATGTTTAGTATTGTTGAAACTTTCCTCGCGGCTTAAAGGCTTTCAGCAGCATTTTTTTCACCATCACTGCGATGCACATCTATTCTTCTTTTTTACCCAAAAATATGTGAAACTTTCAGTCATCTGTCTAGAGTACATTTTTAAAGTCCTCAGCAATCTAGTTTTGAGGAAATAAAGCCCAATATAATTGTTTTTATTTTTTATTTTGATTTACTGCCACGCATCCAAATAGACTACCAACTGTCAATCGGCTTTTAATCGTTGTTAAAGATTTTGTTGTTATTGGGTTGTCCGTGAAGTAACTTCGTTTTTTTAGTCCTTTGCAGGATGAACTGTGGCTCTACCATCTTATTATAACCACAATTTATATGGATGGTGTTCCACCGGTGATTTAACAAGATATTGAGCACTATTTATGGACCCAATAACTGTTTTCCCTAGTACTTAATTTAATTTATTGGGTTGTTCGGAAAGTAATTTAGTTTTTTTTCATAAAAATGAAAGACGATTTTCTTATAGTGAATTAATATTTTATTCAATTAAATATTGTCCAGTCTGACCCAATACCCTTTGCCATCATTCTGGCATTAGCATGATTCCACGCTCATAAAATGTTTGTTCTTTGCTGGCAAAAAACTGATCCAAGTGATTTTTGACCTTTATCAATTAATGCCTTTATTGTGTCTTCATCAGCTTCAACTGGCCTTCCAGAATATGGTACACCTTCGAGATCAAAATTGCCGAATCGAAATTTTGCAAACCAGTTTTGGCACACATCGGATAATTTTTTTCTTGCTTGAACAGCATTTTTATCTTTTCTATAGTAAAAAAGTAAAATATGCCGTAACAGTGCTGATTTTCACTTTCCATATTTAAAAGGATATCAACCAAAAACTACTATGCAGAATCAATCGAATTTTTTCACAAGCAAGCCTTGCTATGTCAGTTGTCAAAATACATATGATTATGCGGCTTAAGTATGAAGTTGGTTGTGAAAAAATACAATTAAGTCCTGTGTTGAGAAACAACGAAATTACTTTTCGGACAACCCAATATTTAATTCGAATCGAATTTGATGTGCTGTATAGCCCGAATCATACGATACGATTTTTCTTACTTTTTTTTTGCTTTCTACCGTCCAGAAAGAAATTACGTTACTACTTGCGCCGCTACTACTTTTGAAGCAAGATTTCAGTAATGGAATCGGTTCTGCTATTTTTAACGAGAACCAATGAGAAAACATTATCTTGTCACGTGGGCTATATGAGAAAATAACACATACGTTAGTTCTCAGCTAGAAATCCAACTTTAAAAAACAATCACGAATTCTAGTACTGTAGCCAGTCTGAAAAGTAGTACCGAATCTAGTAGGAAGAGAAGTACGAAAAATCGTGACGTGTGAATCGAGCTTAAGTCTCCAATTCTTTTTACTATTTGTATAAATTAGGCACATTCGTTTAGTGCTTAAACTTAAAAAATCGTGCCCGAAAAGAAGTAAGAAAGATCGTGCCCGAATCACACGATACGATTTTTCTTACTTATTTTCTTTCTTGCAATCGTCCTAGCTGCGATGCTACAAATTTCGTCACTACTTGCGCCGCTACTACTTTCGAAGCAAGATTTAAGTAATAGAATCGATTCTGTTATTTTTAACGAGAACCAATGAGATAAAATTATCTTGTCACGTGGGCTATATGAACAAATTACTCATACGTTAGTTCTCAGCTAGAAATCCAACTTTAAAAAAAGCATCGTGTGAAACCATTACGCATAAAAACCATCGCGGATTCTAGTATCGTAGCCAGCCTGAAAAGTAGTACGGAATCTAGTAGGAAAATAAGTAAGAAAAAACGTGTTGTGTGAAGCTGGCTTAAGTCCCCGATTCCTTTTATTATTTGTGTAAATTAGGCACATTATTTTAGTGCTTAAACTTGAAAAATCGTACCCGAAAAGAAGTAAAAAAAATCTTACCCGAATCACACGACACGAGTTTTTTTTACTTTTTTTCTTGAAGTCACTACTAAGAAATTACGTCACTACTTACGCCGCTACTACTTTCGAAGCAAGATTTCAGAAATAGAATCGGTTCTGCTATTTTTAACGAGAACCAATGACATAAAATTAACTTGGTACCTGGACTATATGAGCAAATGACACATACGTTAGTTCTCAGCTAGAAATCAAATTTAAAAAAAAATCACGGATTCTTGCACCGTAGCCAGCCTGAAAAGTTGTATCGAATCTAGCGGTCTTAAGTCTCCGGTTCATTTTGCGATTTGTATAAATTAGGCAATCCTTCCTGAAATTAGTACGACCGTAGGGCTTTCCCTCCGATGACTTTTGATTAGATTATAACTAAGGCCACCTTTTTCGAATATGTCAAAAAATAATAAAATATTTTAATTATAAGTTATAATAATTTGCTATATATTATATTATATATAACAACAAAAAATAAGTTTGCGATGTATTATCATAAAATTTGAACGAACGATTTCTAGAGAATATGTTGTTGTAAAAGGTGGTCGCATACTTTTTGGCCTGCAGTGTACTTATGCGACTTGGCTGATTATTGAAAGAAACTTTCCGGAAATAGAATTCGAAATAAAATTCGATAAACATACAAACATGCATATGTACACGAGTACTTAGTCTCAATCGTAGATTGTTCTTTTTATATTGTATTTATACGAGTTTTTTTTTGCTTCTGCAAATCTATATTACTATCTACTAAATAGATATACTCGTAATTCGAATGTAAGGTTTCCTGTTGATTTTAATGCTTGTATATTCGTTTACAGGTAAATCGAACATAGGCACCAAATTGAGTGAAGCAGATAAGGAGAAGAAGGAAAATGATCAGGTTAAAAGTAAAGAACCTGACGTCGAGCCTCCAATTGACTATGATGAGTAAGTATTAACCAATGATTAATAATCAAGTAAATACTGTTATCATTATGAAAATTATTTTTTATAACATTTTAAATAAACATGATATAGACTCGATCATTTTGTTTTCTTCTTTTGATTTTCGTTTGTACAACGAAATATTTCAGAAATATTCATAATCGAACGGAATCATTGATAAGCCAAATTATTTGCTTAAATTTAGTTATATTTCCTTATAATTTATTTATGAAAAAAAGGTAAGGTGTTTTGGCTTTGATTTCGCTGCGCACATGACATCAAACTAAACGTGAATGTTACTTGTTTCGATTTTTTATTTAATATAAATACTATTAATTATATACAAAAGTTTTTCTATAAAGTAGAGAAAATTGAACAATCTTAATTTCGGAATTAATTGATGTTATTGAATACAAACGCGTTTATTTTCGGTTTATTTCAAAATGCAAAAAAAATAATAATTACATGGTAATGTTTTCCAGTACGTGTTATGCTGTAATAATATAAGAAATTCGTAATTACACTATCAAGACAATTTCTTTTGGAAATAAAAAGGTTATGCAATTTGCCAATTAGGAAGGAATAATCTTGTTTTTTTGTTTTTTTTTTTTTCATATCTTAAGATATTGAAATAAATCAAGAGGTTATTTAAAAAAACTGTCTTTAGACCTCTGGTGTGTCGGAATTGAGTGGGTTTGCGAGTTCTACGCAAACGTACACGAGTTCTTGTATTGATTTAGTGTTCTGTCACCAAATGGTCTTAAGTGACATTGCGTTTAGAACTGAGAATGCAATTTTTTTTAAAATACGGTTAGGGGGGGGGTGTATTTTTAAAAGACGTTTCACTTAAAAATCCCACCCCCCCCATCCACATTTTACAGTACCCTACAGTATTGTAAATTTTATCCACTAAAACCCACTTTCCTGTTCATCAAATAGAACAGGTATTATTACTTGACGGGAAGCTGACTGCCTTCAAGCCTATTATATTTCTTCGAAAAAACGTGGGAAATGAAAAATTACATGATTCACATCCTTAACTGTGAGCCAATAAGTGAGGCATGTCACACGCAAAGTCCAGTTTAAAGTAGACAAGTATGCCCTGAAGCACCCATGTCCTATAAGAAATTGCTCCATGTTGTGGTCCACTCCTCCGTGACCTTTTTCTGTTCCACGTGGCTATAACAAGCATTAGGTGATGCGGCATTTTCTTTTAATCGATCAGTTGCCGTTGATTCTGACCAAATAGAGGGGTTGCGTAGATTATCAGAGAGCTCATAACTGTGAATAGTAGGCTGCATCGGCCTTGCTAAGACATTCACAACCCGACTTGCCTTTTCAGCAAAGATTTTCAGATGTTTTCCAAAGTTTATCTGAACTCCCAAGCATTGGCTGTGAAATATTGTCACTGTAACCGATGGTGAATAATTCTGTTGGTTAACGTGAGATACCTATCATTAGACATAATATCACGGATTGCCTACAAGCATAGGGATTTGGATACGCTCAAAACAGACACCTTTTGCGATCGTGAGTTTGAGCATAGCGTCATAAATGACATTTCAAAACAATGGGCCGACGACCGAGTCCTGCGTAAAGCCAGCTTCACACAACGCTTGTTTTCCTGCTTTTTATCTAGATTGCTACTGTTCTGACTGTGGTTATGGATGCGCTGCTGGAAATGACGTCACTGCTGTTTATTTTCAAGCTAGACCGGCTCTATTTTCCGTTCTTGTTTTTTCTGTGGTTCAACGCAATGAGGAAACATTATCTTTTGGAAATATCTACATTTAAATGTGTTTTTTCCTTGTTTTCGGAAATATAAAGTTAATGAGTATCTTCGTCTTCTTTCACAAATTATTAATGACGCAATAATTACTATTTGTCTACGATGAACGAATTCAGATATAATTTCGTTGCTGTCCATTTTTGGTAACGCTCGAACTGTCACTGCGCAAGCATTAAAATCATCGAGAAATCTATTTAAAACAAGCATCGTGTGAAGCCAACACGCATTAAAACTATCACCACAACAAGTGGCTCAGCTACCTTGACAACAAACAGCCAATCTAGCAGGCAAATAAGAACGAAAAAAAGGAGCGTGTGCAGTTAGCTTAATACCCTCACTGATTTTGTATGTTTTCATTCCTATTTCGGTATTGTATGTCACCGTTCTATTGGTGAGCTAGTCTTGGATTATCTTTCTAAAATAATTCGGGACTTTCAGACGGCCTTTTAGAATACTGCTCGGACTCGCTGAGTAAAACGCGTTCTTGACGTCAAGTTCCATTCGAACCCATTAAAACCATCACCAAATCAAGCGGCACAGCCACCTTGATAACAAGCAGTGAATCTAGCAGGCGAACAAGCACGAAAACAAGAGTCGTGTGGAGTAGTGGGCTTCATTCTCCCACTGATATTGTTTGTTTTCATTCCTATTTCGGTATTGTACGTGTATGTCACCATTCTATCGGTGAGCTAGTCTCGGATTATCTTTCTAAAATAATTCGTGACTTTCAGACGGCCTTTTAGAATACTGCTTGGTCTCGCTGAGTAAAATGCGTTCTTGACGTCAAGTGCCATTCGAACCCATTAAAACCATCAAGCAGCCAATCTAGCAGACAAACTAGCACGAAACAAGTGTCGTGTGCAGTGGGCTTAATTACCTCACTGATTTTGTATGTTTTCAAAAAATACTGCTCGGTCTCGCTGAGCAAAACGCGTTCTTGACGTCAAGTGCACCAATGGCTCCGTATTTGGGCTCAATAGTTCTTATAAATATTGAATAATTCTTCCCATTTGTAGAGTTCGGCGTTGTTTGTTTGTTTGGAAGGTCCCTTAGACATTTGCCAGGGGCCACTTCATAGCGCCACGACCGTCAGGCCACTTGGTGACTTCATAGTACGTGTGGGAAATCATCTGAGAGAGACTGGTCTGTGGTTTGTAGTATAGAATATTAAGAATTTTGTTATATTTTGTGGAGCAGATTAGTATGTTGTAGAAGTTTAAATAGGGGACTAGGGAATGGAGTTGTTGGGTCGAGGAGCTCCATAATGGGAGGAATCCTGCTCGCAAAGTAGTTCTTGGTTATAATAGTTCTTGGCCACAAATGGCTTTAAGGGCGGCAAGGCTGTCGCTAAAAATAATAACGCTTTGTTGACTGGGTGGTCGCAATTTCAATTGCCGTTTTGATGGCCCACAGTTCCCGGAAATATGGGAAGTAGAGTTCGGCATTTTTTATTCAATTTACTATACAAAATTTGACAAGCTCTTAACTAGTCTAGTCCACAAATAAGTCGATCAGTTTTACTTGGTAAACTAATATAATATCAAAATCCATACGAAACTTGAAATTGTTAAAAAATTGCCCCAGAGGCACATGTCTAATTATTAAAACCCATAATAAAAAATTTATCTTAAATTTTAAAATTTTACTTACCAAAAAAAAAAAATGTTTTGCCAGTCTGCAATTTAAAATAAAAAAATAATCAAACTTAATTCAATGCGAAGAGAAATTTTTATAAATTCTCTCTTTTTTTTTGTTATAGGAATAATTTTTAGAAAGAAAAAAAAACACTGAGGAAACAATTTTGAAAGATTGTTTTAATTTTAGAAAATCTCTTTTAAATTTATTTACGAGTAATTCAATTTGAGTGTGTAGTCTTTTTTTTTTAAACTTACTTTGAATCTGCCACCACACCAACCACCACGCTCTTTAAATTTGTTCTACTCTACAGTATGGTCGAGCATACCATATATATGTCACTTTCCCTCTTATTTCGGCGTAGACAATATATTATTTATGAATAATTTGGAAAATTGATGGTAATCATCGTGCCTTTCATTAGTGAATTTTCTGTCATAACCGTACCATCATTGTTTTTAAATTGAATTTTTTTTGTTGTTGTTGTTTTTGTTACAATATTTTTTCTCTGTTAATTTTACTTCCGTTTCTAGCTTTGAATTGTAGTTCTAGCTTTCATTCTATTGGAATCCTTCGACTTACATATCTGCTCAAGTTCGGTCAAATGTTGATGATATTACCGGGGAGAAGGGGGAGGAGTCAGGGTTTATTATTCATAATATTCGTTTGATTTGTCCCAAATACTCTAACATAAGTACATACCATATATGTACTATCATGTATGCATTCGTACGAGTAAATTTTTATGAGTGCGTCGCCCGCATTAATGCACATGCCATATAATTTCACTAAGTGTATGTGATTGAATAATTCGATGGTCAAATATATATAATATAATTTCGGTGTCCCTGCGCATATACACCACTGCTGCCCACAATGCCATTTTCTGATGCCATTTGGGATAACCCGTCTGAGATGATGATGATCCAGAATTGGGTGAACACTCTCATATGTGTACAATTTTTTTCCTTTCTTTTAGCATTAATCTACTCGTAATTTTCAATATTTTCTTAGATGTTTTGTACTTACACGTATGTGGCCAAGTATATGCGTATGTACATGGAATCGCTATGTGAATTTATATTCCATCACAGTCAAAATGCGGAGAAGAAAAAAAAATGGAAAAAAAATTAAAATTGAAAAGATACTTTAAGATAAGTTAAAGAAAAATAATTTCCCAAATTCAACGACAGTCGTGTGCTCATCGTGAATTATTCGAATTTCGTCATTCGATGGTTAGAAAATAGAACAGACTGACTAGTATAGCCGCAAGAACATCTCCTTGTCATAGTCCCCAAAAGTAATGTTCATCTCGTATATTTAGTCTTCGGCGAAAGTTTCGTAGGGCTATTGAGTGTCATTTTTGTGGTTATGTACGAGCGAATCTCCATCGATCGCGGTGAGAATCGAATTTTTCCAAAAAAAAATAATAATTGTTATTTTTCTTTCGGTTAAAATCCAAATGCCTACTACAGTTTAGGAAAGGAAATTTCCTAAAGTGATTTTCTATTAAAACACATGTTCATAAACAAAAAAAAAAAAAAATTATTCAATCTAAAATCAAGTGTACACACAGTTTATATGTTGTAAATAGATACAAATATATATTAATAAGAGTATTTCGTGTAGTGAAAATAGTTTTTAATGGATAAAAATAAATCTCTCATATCTAATTAATATGTAGAAAATTATCTAAAAATAAACATGCTGTTGTCTGGATTTTAACAAAAAAATAAAAAATAAACTATTCTTTGATAATGTGAGAGAGTATAAAATAGGACTGAATAGAAAGAGTTTTTTTTTTTTTCTCTTCTTTAGAAAATATTGATATATGATTTTTTTTTATTATTTTATTTGTTGCGAAAAATATTCTTTTCCCCATTTTTTTTCTTTTGGTTGATTTTTGTTTAGTCCAGAGTATATTTCGTCTTAGAGTGCTATAAAATTGATTAGTATAAGTAATAATTTGTACGTGAAAAGATTTGATCATTGAAAATAAATAGAATCTCTATTGTGTATTGAAAATAAAATCTTTAACTAATATGGCATTTCCTGCACACATTCAATATCATCAATACCCCTTTACATGCTATACTGTCCCGGAGTGTAGTCAAGATGCTGAAACAAGTGACCATTCATCAAACGAAGATGACGATGAATTTTCACGATCGCCACTTAATTCTCCAGTGCCAGATTTTGGTGGAAACTATCCTCCACCACCACCAACAACGTTTCCACCACAATTCGGCTATTTTTTATCTTTATCGCCAGTTTGCTATTTAAGTCCACCAGTTCAAAGGAGACATTCACGGTAAGTGCACAATTTATGCATAAACAATTTAATAAGATAATATCATATTAGAGGGGGTGGGGGGTTAGGATGTAGGAAAAGTTTTATATGATAACAAATTATGTATGCATTGGGTTGGCAACTAATTGATTGCGGATTTTGTCAATAGATGATATTAGCTCATTCTTTTGTTATATTAACGTGTCAAAGCACCTAACCTATATTGTTTTTTTGTTGTTTGGACTTCCGCCTTTAATTTGGTAAAAAATGAAAACAAAACTAAATAGTTAATAATGCCGCAGCCACCGTATTCCCCAGATCTGGTCCCCTGTGACAGGTTCTTGTTCCCGAAACAGATTCTTTGATCCATTTTTTGGAATGGGCAAAAATCGAAGACGAGCCAAAACACGTGCAAGCAAATCAGCTGTCAAAAATTAACTGAACATTCAAAATGGCCGAACTTGTCGGCATAAGTGAGAGACATGAGTACCAACATAACGCCACAAAAAAAATCGAAAATCGAATATACGTAACCCGCGGAAATTCAAAATTCGTGATACTTTTTGACAGACCGTGGGTGATACGAGATGAACCACCTCAGACGGTATCAAACGCTGAGATGCACCAAAAGAAGATTATGCGCTGTCAGTTTGGTGGGATTATAAAGGAATTCTGAACTTTTACCAAGAAACCAAACGATTAATTCCACCGTTTACGTTCAACAACTCGTCAAACTGAGCAATGCAGTTCAAGAAAAGCGGTCAGAATTGGCAAATCGTAAGGGTGTTGTTTTCCAGCATGACAATGCAAACCCGCACACATCTTTCGTCACTCGCCAAAAATTATTGGAATTATGTTGGGCTGTGTGGTGTCTATCCACCATATTGCCCTGATCTAGCGCCTTCAGATTACCATTTATTTCGTTCCATGCAGAACTCCTTAAAGAGTAAATAGTAAAAATTTTAATGATGCTGACATAAAATCACATTTAATTCAATTTTTTGCTAGGAAAAGTGATAAGTTTTACGAACACGGAATTATGACACTGCCTGAATGATGGCAAAGGCTCATCGACAAAAACGGACAATACCTAATTGAATAAAGTTATATTTTTAAGTAAAATTTCTTTTTATTTAAAATCCGCAATCATTTAGTTACCAGCTCAATATAAATATTAGAAAAACGATAGAAAATCATATGAGGTAAAAGGAGACGACTGTTAGGTACACGTTTTTTTTTATTTTATGATTTTGTCGTTATTTTGTGGTTAACCCTGATAGACGACAGACAGACACTATAGTAGCGCTCGTATTTCGATGAGATTCGATTTCAAAATACCTACTGTGGGGAATATGATATGTATCCATTCTCATATAGTATGTGTTGTATGCATATAAGTTATGACGATTGTGCGGTTTAACAGCGAATTGAGATTCAATAGCTTAGCTAGGAAATTGTGTGAGAATTTTATGCAAAACGTTGTGATTTTGTTGTTTCATAAAAAGAAAGCGATAATAATCTGTGCAGTCTATGGTTTTTTTTTTGTATTACGAGGGTCGTTCAATAAGTCCTTAGAAAAAGATGAAAAAAAACTGTTTTTTTAAAAAAAATCTCCTTTTAGCTCTATACACTTTTCCAACCGTATTTCCAAAATTTTTATCCCGTTTTTATAAAAAATAGGATTTTAAAAGTTCTGCAAAATACTCATCCGTTTGAGCAATGACGTCCTCGTTGGAAGTGAACCGTCGTCCGCCAAGCCATTTCTTCAGATTGGGGAAAAGAAAATAGTCACTCGGGGCCAAATCTGGTGAATAAGCGGGATGCTGCAACAATTCCATTCTCAATTCCACAATTTTGGCCATGGAAACAGCGCAGGTGTGCACACGCGTATTGTCCTGATGCAAGAGGATTTTTTCTTCTTCAGATGGGGGCGTTTCTCTTTGATTTCCTCGCTCAACCGTTACAATAACGACGCGTAATACGCTCCTGTTATTGTTTTTCCTTTTTCCAAGTAGTCGATAAAAATGATGCCCTGCGAATCCCAAAAGACCGTGGCACAGTTTTTGCCTTCTTCGGAGCCCGTTCACCCTTGAAAATCCACTGTGATGACTGTCTCTTCGTTTCTGGAGTGTAGTATTGTATCCAGGTTTCGTCCACAGTGACATATCGACGAAGGAATTCGGCAGGATTGCGATGAAAGGGTGCCAACATAGCCTCAGAGTCCACTGCACGATTGCGCTTATTCTCCTCTTGCCGAAATTTTTTTCACAGACAATTTTTCATGCAAAATTGAAGCGACTGTACCTTGTGATATGCCCGTGGCCTCAACTAATTCGCGCACTTTAATTCGCCGATTGTTCAAAATCAGATCGTGGATTTTGTCGATGATTTCAGGAGTAGACAACTCAACTGGGCGTCCTGAACGATGTTCATCTTTTGTGGATGAACGGCCACGTTTAAATTCATTCACCCAATTGTAAACCGTCGCAAAAAAACAGGTGCATTTCTTTCGGGCTTAAGCCTTTCAAATGGAGATGTTTGATGACAGCCCTAAACTCGCTTTTTTCCATTGTTATGCACAAATAAATGTCGTTAACTTTAATCGACGATAGAAATTGACCTACGCTATGGATCGAGCTGAAATTTTCAGCTTTCCTGTCGATAATGCTACTCACAAAAAAAAATTTTACCGACACTACGAGCGCAATTTCTCGGATTTTCTAAGGACTTATTGAACGACCCTTTTATTTGTTATAATTTGAATATAGCTAATTTAGAGATATTTATTGTATTTGCAGAGACAGCAATAATTCGTCGTCGCGATCACGTCGTGCTGCGAGCTATGGGGGAACAGTGTCACCGGTTCCTGTAGCAGCGCCTCGTCGAGCCTCTGTGCGAAGCTTATCACCAAATCCACCGACTCAACCTCAATCAAATCAAGAAGTGGCAACGTTACCAACTCCGGCACACAGGAGTAATGCCAATTTCAAGTTATCACAGGAAGATTCTCTGAATTTTCATCCGCCACCACCACCATCGATATCGTCAAATTATTCTTCACTGCTGTGCCATGCTAGTTCAGCAGCTAGTCCAAAAACGGAACGGAAACGTGAGAAGATTCTACATCGGTTCAGTGATGCTGCCACTTTGGGACGCCGTCTCAAAAAGAAGAAGAACACTAATCGGACTTGCCATTCGATGACGGAAGCGATTGAATTGCTTGCAGATCCAGTTGTCGAAGATGATGTTTGCGTGAGTAAAAGTTTTTTTTTTTTTTTGAATTTTTATTATTTCTCCAACCCCTCCTCCTCCCACCCCTCACACACTTTCCATAACATAATCACATGGAAAACACAACTCAGCTTATTATGTATGAAGTGTTTTTTTTTGTTTTGTTTTTTTTGATGTCTTATCAATAGAATTTTTTTTTACACTTTATATTCTTCGAAGCGTCACTTTAGCGGATCATCTGGTGGTTTGTATTGTATTTTAGATATTTTTAATGGTCACATGGAATAAAAAAAAAATTTCTTCCTACATATGCTATGTGATTCAATAAAATTTTGTAATATCAGTTTTTGGTTAAATTTTTTACGCCCTTTTTATGTGATATGCTATTGTCATCATTCCGATATACTTTTATTTAATTGTCGCAAATTGGGGGCGTACATACAATTGTTATTTGGCAAAATATTATTTCCAGGATTTAATTGAATCACACACGGTTTAACCCAAATAGAGTATAGTAGTTTTGATTGTCTGTCACATCATTTTAAACGGTAATCGAATGCGGATATTATTTCTAGTGGGGTGGTTGTGTTTTGGTTTTTTCTTTTTTTAAATATTTATTTATATGGGAAGAAGGGAAAAAAACCAACAAAAATCGATTAAATGGAAATTAAAAATATGTATTGTAATAATAGTCAAATAGAATCGCACGTATTTATTTGGCTTCCGACATTTTGTAGAAATAGTGCGCATTCTCTACTCTAACCAAATAGTGACCGTTTTAAACGGACAACCGATGTGAGTCTAAATGGCTGCTGCTAGGCCAGAAATTAACCTAATTTTTATAAAAGTTTTTCTTTTTTTTTAAATATTTGCTTTTGTTTTTGAAGAAAATATTGTTCAATTTTAATTACCCACTTGTGAGTTGTGAGTAGTGACTAGTGTAATATTTTTTTAATATACTTACTTCTTATCAATTTAGAAAAGGAAAAAAACAGAAAAGTTAAAAAATCTTGTATCAATAAAAGACAGTAGAAAATTTCGTTAAATCATTTAAAATAGAAGGTTTTCGATCGATTTTAATTAATTAATTACAAATGAATGATAAGGAAATGTATATTGGTGGGTGGGTAGTTTGGTTGAATTCAAAATAAATAAATAAGGCGAGTGTACAAATACTTTTTTATTGGTGTGAAATTTTTTTTTTTTTTTTTAAATAAATATTCAACAAATTGGATTATTTGCATATGTATGTGTATTGTGCTCCAGTTATTGATTTTTAAGGCACAAAACAATTATTTATTTACAATAGTAAAAAAAAATCGAAGAAGAAATTGCATACAAATAAAGAATTGTAGAGTAAAAGAGAAATGCTAAAAAAAAGAGTGGAGTGGGTTAGAAAAGAGAAAAAAACTTAAACTATAGAAAAGAGTAGAAAGATGCTTATGCAAGTTTTGTGTAATGAATTTACTCAACGTATAAGAGAACAACGAGAGTAGAAATTTTGTTTGGAAATATTGCATATGCTTTGGCGCGAACGTAATTGCTAGCGATCGTATGGAAATGAAGCTTTTAAAATGTTCATCTCATTCGGACAGCCATCGTGTGAAGTCGAAGTCTTCGTTGACTTCGCATGGCTCTCGACGCAGCAGCGTTCCGAAAAGCAGCGGCATTTATTCGGGATCGCGGTATCCGGTAAAGATTTACCATCAAGGAAAGTACTACTATCGTCAGCCATATGCCAATCTGATCGATCCCAGTTTCCACTATCCGCAGAGATACGACATGGTCGATAGTGGATTGCTCCCAAATGAATATATGCCAAATAGTTACGCCTACCACCAATCGAAAAATTACCGAAGTCGCGATAACGATAGCCAAATCTATTGGATTCGCCAATCGAATGAGAAATTGTATCGTCGAACCAAAAGTTCCGGAAATAGAATGCATATTACTAATGTTGAAGATCTCCTCATGGGCGAAAGGGGTACAGCTTTAGTAAAAGGTGTACAGGCACATCGTCGCAGAAAAAAGGTTAGTTCTCGATGATTAATTTTGATCATTTTTAATCGACTCCATTTATTTACGGACACAGTCCCAGCAGTAAGTAACCTCTTATGATACATTCTCATAATTTTAGGAGTTTTTTTTTTAAATTTACCAAATCAAATCACTACGACACTAATGACCTTGTGTGTATGAATTTACATGTTTTAAAGAAAAGAAAAAAACAAATTCAAACAAAACCAATGATGTGTGGGCCGATTCGTTTCTTTGTTTTTCAACATAAATTCTGTATTTTGTATTATTTTTTTTTTTAAAGAATAGAATTTTCTTTTGTGTACGTACACAAATCGATAATGAGAAGAGGGATTAGTTATGATTTAAAGAAAAAATACTATTGCATATGAATTGGTAATGAAATTGTATTAATTTTTATAGAAATATTTTACATATTTTTGCGATGAGTGGGATTTTTTGAAAAATTTCTGTTCGAAGAAAAGTAAAATAAAACTTAAATCAAAACAATTCTGAGAATAAGAATTGATGCATATTCCTTTGGACCAAAAAACTAAATGATTACTTCCTGTGTTTGTGAATACACAACATACAAGCCTATATATGTTTCCATACATATGTTCACTATTTGAAAGATAACACAAGCATATGCATACATTCTTATTTACAATAGGAATGATATTCGCATATACGAGTATAGGGTACAGTACACACTCAACGCGCAGGTGCAAAATTTTGATTTTTGTTTTGATTTTATTTTTCGCCGCGTTTCATTTTTGCGATTGTTCTTGCTTGACGTTTGGTTTTTCTTCGATTCCATTAAAAGGATCATTGTCCAGTGAGTCTGATTTAAAGTCGGTTACAAAATTATTGCCTCTTTTAATAATCATCAATTTAATAATTTATATGGGTGGGATACGTTTTTTTTTGTATTTTGGTTATATTAGCGGCTACTAATTTAAAAAAATATTGTCAAAATATAATCCTAATTTATGTGTTATTCTATGTAATCTGCTTTTTTTTGGTGTAAGTTATTATACTAGAATAATAGTGGTGTTTTTTTTAAAAATAAATATCTATGTGTGAAAATTTTCCAACATTTTATATACGAGGTCTGTTCAAAAAGTATCGTGAATTTTGAATTTCCGCGGCTTACGTATATTCGATTTTTTGTGGCATTATGTTGGTACTCATGTCTCTCACTTATGCCGACAAGTTCGGCCATTTTGAATGTTCAGTTAATTTTTGATAGCTGCTTTGCTTGCACGTGTTTTGGCTCGTTTTCGATTTTTGGCCTTTCCAAAAAATGGATCAAAGAATCCTTATCAAATTTTGTGTGAAAAACAAAATTAATTTCGCGGACGCATTCCGGTCCAAAATTAATTGCGCGGACGACGAAAAGGTCGAATATGAAGGTTTTGCTTACAGTTTTCTTCGATTGCAGGGGCGTGGTGCATCATGAGTTCTTGCCACAGGGTAGAACGGTCAATAAGGAATATTACCTGCAAATTATGGGCAAGTTGCGCGAAGCAATCCGCCAGAAACGCCTGGATTTGTGGAAGAACAAAAATTGGATTTTGCACTATGATAACGCCCCTGGTCACGCATTGTTGCTTGTGCGCGAATTTTTGCCCAAAAAGAACACATTAATAATGCCGCAGCCACCGTATTCCCCAGATCTGGCCCCTGCGAATTTTTCTTATTTCCGAAACTGAAGAGCCCCATGAAAGGACGACGCTAAGCTACGATTGAGGAGATAAAGACGGCATCGAAGGAGGAGCTGAACAAGATCACAAAAAATGATTTTTTGAAGTGCTTCGAGGATTGGAAAAAACGTAGGTAGAAGTGTATAATATCTGGTGGGGATTACTTTGAAGGCGACAAAATAGATATTCATGAATAAATAAATATTTTTTGAAAAAACACAAAATTCGCGATAATTTTTGAACAGACCTCGTATCTTTTGATAAATACTTAATTTTATGAATAAAATATTCTTTTGTTTTTTTGTTGTTATTCTCTTTCTCTATACACCTCCTCTATCGTGGAGATGGTGGAGGTGTATAGAGAAAGGGAATATACTAGTAAATTTTTTTCATATTTACATACAATCATTTATTTCTCTGGTGTTGTTTTGATGAGAAAATTGTAAATAATACCGCGAACACAATAGCAACGACCAAATATAAAAGATTTTTTTAAATAAATATTACATTTCTTATGAAAATGCACCCAATTGCAAACAGCCCCACCATAACGGATTACTATTCATTCGTCGAATTAAGTCTAATCGCTACTTTTAAGTCCGGTTGGCAGTACTGAAAAATGTTTTATACATTTTTAATGTCGTTTCATGTGGCAGAGCATTGTTGAAATTGAAATCGAAGGTATGGCAAAACCAAATAGAATGTATGCCTTTAAAAAGAGGGTAAAAAAATTGTATTTATGTACAATCAACTATTCAGATGACATTTCTCAACTCGTCGGCAATTGTATTTAACTTCGATTATAGAAAAACTGGATAGGCCTCTACAGAAAAATGGTGTCCGAATTTTGTTGGCAATACATTCGTAGAACGCTCGTATATGCAAAATAACAGAAACGGCGTAAATCATTAGGGGGCGAATTTTAAAATTAAGTATATGCGATTGAAGTGGTTCGTTTAAAACCATTTTGATATGTGATGTCATTTATGCGAAAACAAATCGGATTTTGTTTGATGGAATCATTTTTGGTAATTTACAATAAAACGCAGTATTCTATTTAAAAATATTATTTATTTATTTATTATATATTTTCATTTTAATTATTAAAACAGAATTATAAAGTGGAAGAGCATATGAAAATATAAATTGCAAGTTTTTTGATTATATCAAAACAATTATATGAACAAATAAAAATCCATTACAAAAATGCAAAATGAATTTAATGAGAGAATGTGATATTATGTTGAAATTAAAATCACACCTCAACTTAGTAAATGTACATTTTAATGTTAAAACAAGCATTTGTAGATATTAAAAGCTTCTTTATAATATAAATGTGTGTTTATGAATTGAATTCTTAATAATATAGAAATTAATTGTATACAACATTAAAACAAATGCTTTAAAACTAAATTACAAGGTGGAAAATTTAATGTACTTAAATAATTAATAACTAATATTCTAAAAAAAATTGAAAACATTATTATTTAGTAAATGCATTACTACTAAATGATACAATGACAACAGTCTGAAAAATTTGTTCCCTTAAATTTTTTTACACACACTTTACGTACGCCGGCACTGAACTATTTTCTAGTAAACATTGAACTGTCAACATCACATTTGTTTACATTTATTGAATGACGAACTTTTCACTTTTAAAGCCATTTACGCACATTATAAACTAAATTTTTGTAATTTCTATAGTAAAAATGAAGATGTAAACTTCCTCATTCCGTTGAATTACCAGAAACACTTTATTTTCTAATATAAAAACTTCCTATTAAATGTTATCAACAATATATAACTATTTATACAAATACTTAATTTTTCGTAAATACTTCAAAAAATATAAAAACTACACTTTCACTTACACTTTCCGATAAATGCCAAAAAACAACTTTAAAAATAAAAAAAAGTATGCAAGCATTTCGATATGCTACCACTTTCATAGAGAATGGCGTGTTTTAAAACTCTCCGCAAGTCTACAAAATTCAGGCGCCTAATAAATAATAAACCTAAAATACAATTCCATTTCCTTATCAAAAGATTGTACAAAAAAAATAAAAATTGCTTGTTGTTGTGTTTAATTATATTTTTTTTATACAATAAGTCAATTAAAATGATTATAAATTTCTATTACGAAAACTAGATGTCAGTGGGTGTCATGTCTACAAAATTGAAGCATATCTTGAACCTTTGGAGTTAAAGTTACTGTCCGCAAGACGCACACTTGCATTGTGTTCGAAATATAACTTTTGTCACTGACTGTTCTACTCATCATTATCGTACCTATTCCCACCTTAGCTGATTGGATTCGACCGCGGATTTTCGAAAGTTAAACTATCCCCCATCCGAACAGAGAAAAGTTGAGTTGGACTGGAAGTGGACCAAAATTCTTCGCTTCCACAACGTGCTTGTGTTTAATCAAGCAAATAAATAAGTTGGAAAAAAAGAGCAAAACCAAAATACTTAAATGGTTAAGTAACCAGTTGTATATACTCTTGAAAGCGCCAACCACAATTCAGAATTGTAGTCGAAGTTAGACCAGGTAGATAAGTACTCTCCGTACGAGTTTACAGAATGCGAGGAGGTCTGTTTACTGTGTAAACGTTAATTTGAATAACAGCTCTAGAGCTTAGGAATGTCGATAGCAACTGGTAGTTGAAGGTGGTTGTGATAGTAATGGTAGTGGTAATAGTTAACAATAACGTTGGTGATACTGGCCATGCTTAACTCTCCGCCGAATGGTGGTAGGTAACCTGTACTTTTTACCTGGCTGTGGTATGTGCGCTTGCCTTGCTTATTCCTTATTTCTTGTCCCCGTCGTTGTTAAGATAGTCACCGTTCGCGTTTGTTCAGAAACAAAACTCCGACTTGGAAATACTTGCATGTGCCGAGATGAAGCAGGCCAACGGAGTCAGTAGTCAGTACCAGTTCGGATTTCGTTAAAATTAGCGTTGACTTAAGATATTGGCTCGCTTACAGCGGCTTGTTGAATTCCTCACTCTCAACAACAATTATGATTATTGGAATTGTTCAATAAAAAATTATTCAAATATATATTATGTTGAAATTGTTTATATTATAAGTTATATAAAAAGGCGCAGTAGTGTACGCGGTAAATCTATAAATCAGTTTAAGAAGAAATAAAATCATAAATGGCCATTTTGCTTTTTGAAAATGTGTTGTACTGCGTGGCTTGCTATAGTCACAATTGAGAAGAAATTTTCTTCAATTTTTATATACCACCAACAAAGTTATATATTATCAATAATTAATTTCTCTAAACAATGATTTTATAGCGAAATGTTCGTAAAAATGTCGGTTTAAATAAAATTCAAGTTAAATTTAGTTGAAAAAATACAAAAAAAATCTCACATACAAGATAAAAGAGAAATATTGCAATATGAAAGTGTTAGTGTATTGTCCTTAGCAGAAAATCTGTGTTGTGCTTTTAGGTGTGTACCTCTTTGGTGGTGATACGCTACGCTCTCTCTTACCAAATGGTTAAATGAACAAGTTCTTCCTTAATTTGAATTTTTCATTCGAACAACAACGCCAGTCCGCTGAGATAGTGTTGGTGTAGCAACTTGTTGCTGCCCTATAATTCCTCTACACATATCTATATATGTATATTATACTCAAGCACACTACAAACCATTTGAATACAAATCTAAACACATACCTACATGACAGCATACCTACTATGTGAAGAGTAGGTGGTGTTATGAGATGTTGTGTATTTTTTAAGTTGCTCAGTGAACATATTTAAATTTTGGTTCTCCTTTATTTAGAAGATATTTTTTCTTCTTTTTAATTTTGATATTTACAAAAAAAAAAAAAAATAAGAAAATTGTGCATTTCGATTGCATTGTGGTAATGCAATGGTTTTTTTTGTGTGTGTGTGTGTTAATATTTACATTTACTTGTGAATACGTTTAAGATTTGTGATAAAGCATGTGATAGATAACATTAGAAAAATTATGAAATTATCACCGTCAATTTGAATGAAGACAAATCGTGAAAAGAAAGGAAAAATATTTTCACATCACGTTGATTGTAGAGATTTTTACATAGAATTCAGACATAAATTCAGTTATATTTGAATAATTTTATTTTTTCTTCAAAAATCCGAATGAGAGTATATTTTTTTTGAATATTTAAGAAAAAAAAGAAACAAATTGCAGATATTCAATCCATTTTGTTTTCTTGGTGAAATAAATGGAATTGATTGGGACATCTTTAAACGCGGTCCAGCTGCCTAATAATCATTTTAGAAGTGATTCACAGGTATTAAAAAAAAGCGTTTTATAAATTAATTTTTCTTTTTTTTAAAAAAAAAAAAATCTACAACAACCCAAAAAAAAAGTGTTAATTAATATCTTCTAAAATAGAATGTAAAGAAATGGCCCCCTTCCTTTTAAAAAAAATCGAATGCACCCCGCCGATTATTTTTATTTTATATATTTTACTTTATTAAATATTTATTGTTAAAAAGTTTTTTGTTGTTGTTGGTTATTGGTTAAAAATGCACTCTGTGTATCATAGAGAATGGAATTTTTAAAAAATTATGTTTCAATACTAAAAGTAATTTAGTAAATTATTAAAAAAAAACTACAGGCGAACATGAACAAAACAATTATAAGAATAACAACAAAACTATTCAACATAACAAGTTACATTGTATATAAGATCATGCCTATATATATATATATATACGTGCATGCATTGGTAAAAATATCAACAGTACTGACAACATTACAATCAGAAATTGTACATAACAGATTAAAGAACAAGCAATAAGCAAGCAAGCAGCGCAGACCGGACGAACGACCAGTTATTGTGTAGCTGAGTTAGTTTCGTTTGTAGAATGCGACTTTGGTCGTCGCAATTTTTCCCCTCTTCTCAAAAGGCGAAGGCAAATTTCGATTGCTATCGCTGTTGTTGGATTTTTATGTTGTTGTTTTTTTGTTGCTGTTTTTAGTGTTTGTTGTATTTTGCTTCTCATCTAAAAAGGTTTTCTTTCATGATAAAAACTGGTTGTGGCTACGGACACAACATTAGGTGGCACTGTGTGCTGTGTACATTTTCGTTCTGGTTTGACACTGGACTACAAATGTATTGATTCACGGTGGCAACTCTAGTTGCTTTTCTCTCTTAATTAAAATAACTTATAACAACTAGTTTCAAATAATTCCAGTATGGCAAAAAAAAAAGTAAAAGTTTTTCAAATGAAAGAGTGAAATGCGTAAATACAGCATGCACTTTTCTGACTATTGATACATATATAAAAATATGCATGCATTTTTAGTTAGTAGTCTTCACATATATAGTTTGGGAATAGATTTGAGAAGGAAAAAAATATGTGAGAAGGATTAATGTTAAAGGAATGCGCAGAGAGAGAGAGACAGAGTATAAGTATTTCTCCGTGGAATTCTTTTCACATGATTCGTGTGCTATCTCATCGAAATCGACCACAATAATATTGTATGTACTTAACTAACTGCCCAATAAGCATTTCAGGTGAACTGACGACATTCCATCAGGTGGAAGTGAGACAGCTCTCATCACGGAATGAATAGTGATAGAAATATTATATGACCGATTATCTTAAATACAGAGATCAGATCCTTTTTTTCATTAGTAAAACTATTAAGCATAAATAATTTTTTTTCCTCTCAACTTTGAAAATTATTTTTTTTTACCTTTATTGTTATAATTATTATTATTAATATTTTTTCTTTAAATTTGAGAAGAATTATTGACCAGTCAAGCGATCAACTGAGATTATTGAACAAAGAGCAAAGTTAAAAAAATTAATAACTGAAATCAGAAACGATTAAATTCGATCTGTAACACACCACACATTTTTCGTTTCGAACACGCAAATTATGCTTGTACACAGGGTGGTTCTATCAAACGATGGAATGAATTAAAAAATAAACAAAAAAATGAATATTAAAGTTTTTTTTATTTAGATTTCTTATTATTTTATTAGGAAATATAATTAATTGATTTTTTTTCTTCAGTATTATGTGTAAAAAATAACATCTTACAAATGACTACGATTTTACTGCTCATAAAAAAATAGGTGCTTTCTTCCACAGCAAAATTTCAGGTTCTTAAGTTGTTGAATTGTTCGAGGTTTATTTGCTTGAACCCACTGTATCGATTAGCCCTACAAAAAGGAGTCTGGTTGGACGTGAAGGCCAAATCCCAATTCAAAAGGTTCGCAGTAGCTGCATTCTGTTAGTACTATACCAACCGTTGGATGTAAATTTTTTTCAAGCATTATCCTATATAGGGCCCTGTTGATTCTTTCTGGCTGATCTTCCTCATTTTCAAAGAAATAACCCTTTCAGCAACATAACACCATACAAAACAGTGCATTTTTGGGGATGCAATTGTTACTGATGTAATTCGCTGAGATTCTCAGTACCCCAAAATCTCTATTTTGATTTGTTGATGCACTTGTTTCAATGAAAATGATATTCATCAATTATTATTAAGTTGTTATTATCTCTGGCAAGGTATTGAAATCGAATGGGGTACTGCAGGCGAGGCTGAGTTTCCACGTGCACGTTTTTAAATCTAGTTTAGGATAATCTACCTTTTACGAGGTCTGTTAAAAAAGTATCGCGAATTTTGAATTTTCGCGGGTTACGTACATATATTCGATTTTCGATTTTTTTTGTGGCGTTATGTTGGTATTCATGACAAGTTCGGCTATTTTGAAAGTTCAGTTAATTTTTGACAGCTGCTTTGCTTGAACGTGTTTTGGCTCGTCTTCGAGTCCATTCCAAAAAAAATGGATCAAAGAATCTGTATCAAATTTTGTGTGAAAAATAAAATTAATGGCGCGGACGCCCTCTTAGAGGGCCGAGAAGATGTGAACGACATTCGGTCGAATGTGAAGGTTTTGCTTACAGTTTTCTTCGATTGCAGGGGCGTGGTGCATCATGAGTTCTTGCCACAGGGTAGAACCGTCAATAAGGAATATTACCTGCAAGTTATGTGCAAGTTGCGCGAAGCAATCCGCCAGAAACGCCCGGATTTGTAGAAGAAGAAAAATTGGCTTTTGCACCATGATAACGCCCCTGCTCACGCATCGTTGCTTGTGCGCGAATTTTTCACTGAAAAACAATCCGCAGCCACCGTTTTCCCCAGATCTGGCCCCCTGTGAATTTTTCTTGTTCCCGAAACTGAAGAGCCCCATGAAAGGACGACGCTACGCTACGATTGAGCATTGAAGGAGGAGCTAAACAAGATCACAAAAAATGATTTTTTGAAGTGTTTCGAGGATTGGAAGAAACGTTGGCACAAGTATATAATATCTGGTGGGGATTACTTTGAAGGGGAAAAAATAGATATTCATGAATAAATAAATAATTTTTGAAGAAACACAAAATTCGCGATACTTTTTAAACAGACCTCGTAGTGTCAAAGACTCTATGCCGTACAGCGTCCACCGTTACGTCAATGCACACAATGCGCTTAGGACTTCTTTCCAAAAAACCGCCAACTGATCCAGTGTCTTGTGTGGAAACAGTTCTTAATCTAGCTTCCAGAATCTTCCCGGAAATTTGCCGACTGATCCAGTTTTTTTCAACCGAGCGAAAATATTGCTAATAATTTTCTCTGATTTTGAATAATCAATCTTTTACTGGAATTGAAAAACTCAATTTTTTTTCTTTGTTTCTGAACATCATAGGTAGCCGGTAGCCATTTTAATCTCCAAGGGATGCTCTGTAACCTACAAATGAAAACAAAACTAAAAAAATAAAAAAAACCGAAAATTAACAAATATTTTATGATTTTTTTCAAACTTTTCAGTTTTGCTGTGGCCACCCTGTACAATAATACTTATTGTAGCAGTTTTTCTATCTTTGCATACAAATTTCTGAAATAAATATTTGATTTTTCATTAAACTAAATTTTTCGTACAAGATTTTTTTTTCAATACAATAATAAAAAGAAACATAATCAATACAATAATGAATATTACAAATTTACAAGATCAATATTCAAGTTGTCCAATAATATTTCTCAAAAAAAAAATTACAAAAATTTCAGCGCCATTTTAATTTGAGACCATGAACTACATAAATCGTTATTAAAAAGTTCAATAGTAATAATAATAATAGTTGTGATTGATTGCAACAGCAACAAAAATAAAGAGAAGAAAAAAACAATAAATATTATTGAAAATAGAAGGTAATTAATGTACAATAAATCGACTCGTAATTAGAAGAAAAAAAATTCATATTAAATGCACCGCGACTTAAATATTATTTCATTTATATTACGATTGAAATAACTTCATTCAATTCAATTTAAATTGATTTAATTGGTATTTTTAAATATAAACAAAAAATAAAAACAGCAAATTTTTATTATTCAAATGAAATGTCCAAATTCGTCTCGTAATATCGTAGTTTGCATATTTGTTTTGATAAATTTTTTTTTTGTTGACATTAGACAAATATTTTTTTGGATTGTTATTGTTTATAAATTTAAAAAAAGCTCCACGTTTGTTTCGTAAACAGAAATGTTGAAAACATATTATTTACGTGTGTGTAAATATTTGTTGGTATAAGCGTTTTTTCTTTCACCTTTTTCCAAATACGACTGAATTTTTTTGCATAGAATTTTATTTTATCGACTATATTTGGTCGTTATTGGCCTGGACGTACTCGTTCACAACATATTTTTGATATTTTACTTTGTATACGAGCACTTATTGTCATTTATTCATATAAATCGTTTTGAAAGGGTAATAATTTATTGTATTAACCAAAAAAAAAAGTTTTATAGATTTAAGAAAAAAATATTACAGTTTTGAGATATTATTTGTTTACATATCAAAAAGATATTAGAAGAGAATTGTGTTATTTATATAAAAAAAAAGATATCTTAACTATTATATAAAAGAGTATTTTATTATATAAATATAGAACGATTTCCTATTACGTTTATAAATATGATTAAACTAAACAAAAGAGTTAAATGCTAGAAGAAATTCAAAGACGACAAACTTGTAATTTGATTCGTTGGGCTAATATTACAATCTTTAGTGAATATAATTATATATTAATTTTTGTTTGTATGTAAAAAAGTATATTCTTATTTGTTATTGTACATAAAGTGAGTTGCTTGAATAAAAAAAAAATACGTTCTACTAAAAAAAACCAATATAATTTAAAAAAAAATTTTATTGTGAAAATGTATTGATACGTAAAATATATTCAGTTTATTAAAAACTATTAGTAGTATTACTTTATTAATATCATAAAGGTGTTTACGTTTGTTAAAAATGATCTTTAGCTTGGAACGTGATATAGATTTAATTCTTTTTCAATAGATGGCAGTACATACATTTGAGTGAGTATTTCTAAAATTTTTAAGCCTCGAACACAATTCCGGCAAGAACTAGTAACGATAACTACAATCGTATTAAGGAAATATCATCTATCAGATCAATTTATCATTTATATATTATGCTTATTACCTTAGATTAAAGAAGAACTGGATAGGTCTCTACACAAAAACTCTGTTCAAATTTTGTTGGCAATACATTCGTAGAACGCACACACATGCAATACAACAGAAACGGCGTAAAACATTGGGGGCTAATTTAAAAGTTCAGTATGCGATTGAAGCGGTTCGTTTAAAACCATTTTTCATATGTGATGTCATTTATGCGTAAAGAAGCAGATTTTTTAATATTGCGGATTTTGTTGTTTGATGGAATTAGTTTTGGAAATTTTGCAATAAAACATAGTATTCTATTTTAAAATATTATTTATTTATTTATTTCACTATATATTATTTATTAAAATAATTATAAAGTGGGGAAGAGTATATAAAAATATAAATTGCAAGTTATTTGATTATATGAAAACAATTATGTGCACAATAAAAAGTTAATCGTATACAGCAATAAAAGAATTTTTTTAGAAGTTAATCGTATACAACATTAAAGGAAATGCTTTAAAACATAATTGCAAGTTGAAAAATTTAATGTATGGTACTTAAATAATTAATAACTAATATTCTAAAAAAAAATGAAAACAATATTATTTAGTAAATGCATTAGAAAATGGTCTGATAGAGCAAGCAAAAGCAAGAATGCAAAAAAATTATTTAAATAATAAGCCTATCGAATATACTTTATTTATTTTAACACAATGACAACAGACTGAAAAATTCCCTCTTTTAAATTTTCTTACACACACTTTACGTACGCCGGCACTGAACTATTTTCCGATAAACATTGAACTGTCAAAATAGCATTTGTTTACATTTATTGAAAGCCGAACTTTTCACTTTTTTAACAACTTTTTACACAAAACATATCACTAAAAGCCATTTAGGCACATCACAAACTAAATTTTTATTCATTTATGTAGTAGAAATGAAGATGTCAACTTACCGAAAGAAAGAAATTCCCGGTTTCCTCATTTCGTCGAATTTCTAGCAATTTCTAATAAATTGCTTTATTTTCTGAAATAAAAACTTCGTATTAAATTTTATTAATAATATAACTATTTGTATAAATACTTACTTTTCCGTATATACTTCTAAAGAGATGAAAATAACACTTTTACTTATACTTTCCGAAGCGCGAAAACAACAACTTGAAAAATAATAAAAATATCTAATTATTTCGGTATGTTACCACTTTCATGGAGAATGGCGCGTTTTAAAACTCTCCGCAAATCTACAAAATTGAGGCGCTTTATATTTGATTGATATTTACGAAATAAATAATAAACATCAAATAGAATTCCATTTCGTATCAAAAGATTGTACAAAAAATAAAAATTCCCTATCGCTATGTTTAAATTGTATTTTTGTTTCCAATAAGTGAATTAAAATGGGTATAAATTATGCTTTTACAATTCAATAAATTTCTATTACGAAAAACTACATGTGAGTGGGTGTCTTGTCTACTTAAAAAATCAACACAAAAATATCTAAAAATTGCCATTTCTCGCCTCTTCGCAATAATTTGTACACAAAATTGCTTATACATATACGGTAAGGGACTATCCAGGTATTTTTTAATCTAAACTTATTACACTCATATATATGCACATATAGCTTGCCTTTGATTTCAATTTCAACAATGCTGCCCCACATAACCCAATTATTGAAATGTATGGCAGTACACATAGGAGAACGAAAAATTCTTAGATTATAGAAAAACTGGGGATAGCCCTCTATATGAAAAATTCTGTCCGAATTTTGTTGGCAATACATTCGTAGGACGCACCCATATGCAAAATAACAGAAACGGCGTAAATCAGTGGGGGCCAATTTTAAAATTCTGTATATGCGATAGAAGCGGTTCGTTTAAAACGATTTTGATTGATATGTTATGTCATTTATGTGTAAACCAATCGATTTTTTAATACTGCAGGTTTTGTTGTTTTGATGGAATTAGTTTTGGAAATTTGCAAAATAAGTAATAAATAAAATAAATAATATTTTAAAATAGTGTTCTATTTTAAAATATTATTTATTTTATTTATTACAATATATTTTCATTTTATTTATTAAAACAAAATAATAAAGTAGAAGAGCATATAAAATATAAATTGCAAGTTATTTGGTTACATCAAAACAATTATGTGCACAAATAAAAATCTATACGGAAAATGCAAAATGAATTAAATGAGAAAATGTGATATTATGTTGAAATTAAAACCTGGATTACATTACTTACATGTGTGGGATTAAACTCTTCCTCTCCTGCAGCTGAGGACATATCCTCACATTCTGTGCTGCTATGAGTGACCTAAAACACCAAAATTCTGAGCAAGAAAACAAATGACAGTTAATCTAAAATTGCTTTTTTGGTCAAACACAGCCTTAAATCTAATTTTAAAAAAATGTTTCGTCACAAAATCTAGCGCCGTAGTCAGCCTGAAAAGTAGTGGCGAATATAGCAAGAAAAGACGTATGAAAAATAGCGTCGCGTGCAGACTGCTTTAATAATTTTTCACAAAATGGAGGCAGATTCTGTATAGTACTTCTACTGATGTACACTCTCAGTGCTTAATTAGAGAGTCCTCTAAATGTGAATTTTATTTTCTTAATAATGCTCTTATTTGAGTGAATAGCATTTAAAAATATTTTCAATGTTGTATTGCTTCTATATTGCAGGTTTTACAATTCTGATATTTATGCTTCGTCAGCTTTCGCTACAAATTATTAAACAGAAAATTTATATTACTAACCAAAAGTACATAATTCTTCAATTTATTAACTAGGAAGTAGTCTTTCAACTTCTTCTAGAACAGGATTATACAGAGCGGCGTAAAATGAACTTTGTGGTTTGAATTCTTTATCAAATTTTTATTTAAGCGATAATTATTATTTTTATAAATATAGTTCATTAATGGGGAATATTTTTGGTTTAAACAATGAACAAAATAATATCTCGCAAATGGTGGCGCCATTTTCAAATTCGAAAATTCGCCCTCTTTCCAAAACATTTTCTATAACCATTCGCAAAATTTACGGTGTTATATATGGCCTCACTTTCATGGGTAATGTTGTTTTTTTTTAATTGGGCGATGGTTTTTGTTTATTAACGTACACACCCTTTTGCCAAAAATATCATTTAACAGAGTTATTGAGTCCCTTGCAGGATGAGCTGTGGCACCACTATCTTATTATAACCACAATTTATATGGATAGTGTTCCACCGGTGATTTAAAAAAAAAATTAAGAACATCGTCCGATATTGAGCACTATTTATGGAAAATACAATCACTCTTTTCCCAAGTCCTTTATTTTAATTTTAACTTATATAATTTATTCCATAAAATTTAACCACTTTTAATGGCTCTTTCCAACTAACTATTGGGTTGTCCCAACGAGTAGTTTCGTTTTTTCCCAACAGAGAATTTAATTGTATGTTTTCACAACCAACTTCACAGTTAAGCCGCATAATCATATGTATTTTGACATACAGCAAGGCTTGCTTGTCAAAAAATTCGATTGATTCTGCAGTTTTTGGTTGATACCCTTTGAAATATGGAAAGTGAAAAACAGCACTGTTTCGTCATATTTTACTTTTTTGCTATAGAAAAGATAAAAATGCTGTTCAAGCAAGAACAAAATTATCCAATGTGTACACATGGAGAAGATGTGTTAAGTGAACGCCAGTGCCAAAACTAGTTTGCAAAATTTCGATTCGGCAATTTTGATATCGAAGATGCACCACGTTCTGGAAGGCCAGTTGAAGCTGATGAAGATACAATAAAGGCATTAATTGATACGATCTGGTGAATAACAACTCGTGAGATAGCTGAGATTAAACCTAGCCGTTTCAAATGATCACCATTCATGATCGACATATGGGTTCCTCATCTTCTTACGGAAAAAAATTTGTGCTGTCGCGTTGACGTTTCTGAGTTGCTTCTCAAACGCCAAGAAAATGATCCATTTTTGAAGCGTATTATCACTGGGGATGAGAAATGGGTTGTCTACAACAATGTTAAGCGCAAAAGATCCTGGAGCAGAAAAGATGAACCGGCTCGAACAACGGCCAGAATTGGTCAATAGGAAAGGTATAGTGTTCCAACAGAATAATGCGAAACCACATTCAAGTTTGACCATTCGGCAAGGGCTTTAAGAGCTTGGATGAGATATACTGCCACACCCACCATACTCTCCAGACCTAGCACCTTCCGATTATCATTTGTTCTGGTCTCTACAAAATTTTTAAGACAGTAAAACGGTTAGTTCAAATGAGGAGGTCAAAAATCACTTGGATCAGTTTGTTGCCAGCAAAGAAAAAAATTTTTATAAGCGTGGGGAATCATGCGAAATTACTTTCCGGACAACCCATTATCAATCAATTTTATTGTATTAGGTAAGCTGTGAATGCCAATCCACACGTCAAATGATGTTACCAAAAATGGTCTCAAGAGTTGTAGCCGCTATTAGTGTCTCCCTGCTATATTAACTGTCTTCATTGGGAAAATTTTGCTACTCACAAATACTTCTAGCTACTCGTTTTTATTGTTTATGTGTGAATAAACAATAAATCGATTTTATTGTTTATGTGTGAATAAACTCAGTATTGTTGTTGACTATTTTGACTTCTGTCAGTAAATTTTGCGTTCCAATGGGCATCTACTCTCATGTACTTGTGAGTAGCAAAATTTTCCCAATGGAGGACAGCTATTATGTCCTAGGGACCCTTATATACAATGACAAAAAATACTCTCCGAGTTATTTGGATAATAATATTTGTAAATCGACATTTTGCAATTAGATTTTTTTTTTAAAAAAAAAAATTATTTTAGAAATATCTTTTTTTTAAATTATAAAAAAATCTCATATCCGTTAGTATTGTGTAAATAAATAAAAAAAAATAACACCAATTTAACATATATCATAAAATATGAGACGCACAAATAATCGTGACATACCCATTTAATCGTAATTTAATTATCATAAATTTCTAAATTTACCAAAAAAAAAATTAATTTTATTTAAAAATCATTAATAGTTTTTTTTTTTTAAATATTTCTAATTGTTGATAATTGATATTAATTTGGATTAAAATATTTTCGTCGGAAATTTATTTTTGTTTTTTAATAGCCAATTTATATTCGTTCGCAAATTTATTATAAAAAATTATATACATATTATATACGAGTATATGTATTTAGCATACCTCCATATAATGTATATAAACATTTGCTCGTTTAAAGAATAAAAGTAACTTGATTCGTATGATGCTTGTGGGCAAGTTTAGTAGCACTTGTAGGACGTGTGCTTTTATGGTGCGTGTAAGATTGCCTCAGACGCATGGATTTAGTGCTAATTAATATTCAATGCGTTTACGTTCCAATAAGTAGAAATCGTGCTTTCCTACTTTATTAACATATGTACATATAACCAGTATAGAAATATTCATTATTCAATTTGGTTTTTTTCCCATATTCAATATTTTCTTATTACTCGTAATATTTGTAGTTCGTTAGACAAATTAATTTCTATAGATCAAGATAAGGTTGTTGGTTGAGATTAAATTTTTTTTATTGTATTTAATGATATTTTTTTCAATTATATTAGAAATAAATTTTCAACATGGTTTGATTGAAAGAAAAATTATTAAACAGTTTTTTTAAAAGGATTTCGAAAAGGGAGAAAAACTATGAGAGTACATTGCAGTCCAAAAGTATAGTTTTAAGGAGAAACTTTTTTATAATATATTAATTTTGAACTTTAGTTCAAAAAATTAATCAAAATACGAGGTCTCAAAAACTATCGCGCATTTTGAATTTTCACGGGTTACGTATATTCGATTTTCAATTTTTGTGGCGTTATGTTGGTACTCATGTCTCTTACTTATGCCGACAAGTTCGGTCATTTTGAATGTTCAGTTATTTTTTGACAGCTGCTTTGCTTGCACGTGTTTTGGCTCGTCTTCGATTTTAGCCCGTAAAAATTCTTGATACTTTCTGAACAGACCTCGTATAATTTCCTTTATTAGTTACAACTGTCTGCTAGCGTTCTGGCAGCTTCTCCAACCCCCTGGAAAAGAAATCCCCGTTTTTCGTCGCAAAGTATTCTTCCACTGCCATTTGGACAACATCATAATTTATATATTCATTTCCATTAAGAAAGTTTTGCAGCGACCTGAACAGATGATAGTCATATGGTGCAATATCTGGAGAATATCCTGGCTGAGATAGAGTTTCCCAACTCAACTCTGCAATTTTTTGTACGGTTTTTCTTGCCACCTGCGGTATAGCGTTGTTATGGTGAAGAATTACACCCTTTCTGTTGGCCAAATATTGACGTTTACGTTGAATTTCTTTATTCAAAACATCAAGTTGCGAACAGTTACGATCAGCATCGACCGTATGATTTTCTTTCAGCAACCCATAGTGGACAATGTCCCTCCGATCCCATCAACAACACAACATAACTTTCTTTTGATGCACGCCAGCTTTGGATGTGGTCGGAGGGGGTGTCTCCCCTTTGTAAACATATGCCCATTTCTTACCACTTGTTTATAAATTATCCACTTTTCATCAAGCAGTCCAAAAACGATTCCATTTCTGTGACGAGCAAGATTTGAAGAACATATTGAAATTCGATCCATTAAATTTTTTTCACTTAATTCGTGTAGCACCCAAACAGAGAGTTTAGACACAAAACCTAGCCTTTTAATGTGCTCTAAAGCGGTAGTCTAATGAATTCCTAGCTTGAAGGCTACTTCTGTGGAATTTAACATAGGATTTATCCTGATCATACTGCGTCTTCTCCAAACACGGCACACAAGTTTCGGACCATTCTTGACGTGTGCGATGGTGCGTTGTCGTAAAGGAAAATCAGCTTGTCATGTCTTTGTTGATAATCCGTCATTTTTTCACGCAGAGCATGGTCCAATTTGATCAGTTGTTGGTGGTAGCGGTGGACATTGACAGTTTCACCAGGTTTCAATATCTCATAGTAGACGATACCCTGCTGATCCCACAAAACGCACAACATCGTCTTCCGTCCGAAGCGATTTGGTCTTGGGGAAGATGTTAATGGTTGGCCGGGATCAACACACGCTTTCTTGCGTTTAGGATTCTCGAAATATATCCACTTTTTATCGCCTGTCACAATCCGATGCAGGAACGACTTTCTTTTTTGTCTGGCGAGCAAAATTTCGCATTTGTTTTGGTCCATCTGCATATCTTTCAATTCATGCGCTATAGCACGCAGACGCATGGAAATGGCTGGTTGAGTAACACCCAATTGCTGCGATTGGGTATCGTCTTCCTCCAAAAGAGCCTGCAATTAATGGTCCTCAACCTTCGTAGGCCGATTTTCACGCTTCTTGTCCCACAAGTCAATATTGCCGTCTTTGAACCGACCAAACCAATTTCGGAACGTTGTTCCGACATTTCGTATGTCGTTGTACGAAATTGCTGACAATATGCACTGATTAATGTTGAGAGATGTAAAACTCTTAAAAAAAAGTTGCTTAATACGCTCACTCACGCCATCAATGACCAAACAGCGGATTTAAGCTTATACCCCTGGTAATTTGCATCGAATTTGAGGATGCTGTAATTGTGCAAATTTACCAATCCTTGCTTAAAATAGTAATTTAAGGCTTACTACCAAAACGTAGTAAACTCCAAAGACTGCTAATTTGATTATACGTATAACGTTCTATAAACGCAGCTCTTTGAAATTTCAAATTTAACCACTTTCAATAAAACTCTCTGATTTATCTTTATTAAATATACAATAGTTACAATAAATAGCAGAGCGTAATTCAACACTAACTTCACGAACTTTTCAATGCTATTAAATCTTTAACTAAATAGAATTCAATTTTAAATAAATAAATTTTTTCATAAAAATTTAATATTTATTTTTAACAGCAAAGAACATTTTAATAATGAAATATTTTACTGTATATTTATTCGAAATGATTATGAAAATGTGTAGAGAATTTGGACGAATACTTTTGGCCTGCTGTGTTGAACAAAAGAATTTCTTGAGCCTACCTTAAGGTTGAGTGTTTTTATATGGTTTCGAAAAGCTTTGTTGATTGAAGGAAGCGCTATAATAACAACGTGGTTGCGCTCAAATTCTCTGATACTTATGTTAGGAGAGTTGTGAGTGTACACTTGCGAGCATCATTCCACTTGTTGCGTGCGACAGTCGAAAGGAAAGAAAACTCATTGAATTTGTACAGAGAGTGAGAGACTTTGGCTAAACGTGTGCGATTCCGCATAATGTGCCTTGCCTTACTTTTTCTTACCTTGTTCCTAGGCTTGCCCCTCGTGTTGAAATCTGAATACCACACCCTGTCCTCTATAATATTAGTGAGTAGTATAGTAGCTCTTACGCGTTTGTCATCATTACCCCATTGCTGCTGCTAGAGCTGATACGACCGATATCCGCCGATATTATATATGCACGAGTATGTTCGTTCATATGTAAATTAATGTTGTCATATACACAAATGTATTTATGCCCCCAAATCTATATGTGTGTGTACATTTTCTAAATGACTGTTTATATTTTGAAAACTCTTTATGGTAAATCAAATAAAATATGAAATATTTATTCAAATGAATGAATCAATTTAAAAAAGAAACAATTATAGACCATATCTATGGTATTCTATTATGAACATTTTGGAAAAAATATTGTCAACCGAAAAGTATATTAATTTAGTAATTTGTGTCGAAACGATTTTGCGTAAATAGAGAAAAAGAGAAGAAGAATTTTCTTTTTCATTCATCGAAGAATAAATAATTTCAACAAATTGAATACGATTAATTCGATTATGATTTAAAAAATTAATGTTGACTTTTTTGAAATTCTACGAAATGTTATAAATTTAATATTCATAGAGTTCTTACTAATACTACCTAAACAACTAGTGCCAAAAGAAAAGATGAGGAAAAAAAACGAGACCTCATTAATGTTCGTCGTTTTCTCATTTCTTTGTTGAATGGTGAATAACGAAAGTTACAAAAACCTAATTTCGGAGAAGTAAAAACTATGATAGAAAAGAGGTAAACATCTTTGAATGGAATAAAAGCCAATATTCATCAAGGACTTTATGAGATCAGAGTTCCATATAAACATACCATTTTCTATAAGCCATCGTATAAATATTTTAACCAGAACACTAATAGAAGGACTAGTTTTGATTAAATGTGATATTTTAGTGGTGTTAGTATTCTATCATCTAAATAGTTTGTATATAATTTACTCACGTCACAGTGGATGACAAAATCTACTTTATTTTCACAATTATAGTGTGCATAATAATAGATTAATTATTTTCTATTTGAATTGAATTTTTTTTGACTGATCCTCTATCTAATATTTTTTGTTATTGTTATTGTTGCAGTATTAGGTTGATGAGACCAGTAACCAAAGTGCATTGCCCTGTCCATGACGCTTTTCCATATGAGATGTTATGAAATATTTATTTTCGAAAACATAACATTCTCTTTGAATCTGTTTTTTTTTAAATTAGTAGAATGTAAGGTCAAATCGATTATATAAAAATAATAACATCGTAAAATTATTTATAATGTGGGTGCAATTTTAAAAAAGAAAAAACAACAACAAAAAATGCTGATTTTGGTCAATTTTTATGAAATGTATTTTAGAAATTTATTTTTAAATTTAACCAATAAATTATATCGAACATATTTATAAATTATGATCAGAGATTTTACTTATATTTATATGTTGTCATAGAGATATTTTCGGAGTTTCGTTTAAACGGAATTCAGTTTATTGTGAGGGGGGATATTTTTCTAATCTTTTTTCGATAGTATCTATTAACTGTTAGATTCCAGTTCACTGTTTATATTTATAATCATTTTGCAGTTCAGAAAGGATAGGCGTGTCATTTGACAGCTGTCAAACATGCATGGCATTCAATATGGCGATTGTTAAGTTAAAAGTTTACCATTAAAATATGACCTGATTTATTACCAAACAAAGGTGATTTTAAATTAGCTTTGTTTCGCGCAAAATTTCCTTCAGCAATAATGTTTATTTTTCGCCCGGTTGCTATGTAGATAAGCAAAATTGCTATATATATTATTTGGATCTTTGAAAACCCTCAAGTGTTCTGTGAAGATGTCATTTTATCCGCGAAAAGTGACTGTTTGGTGTGTATTTTTTGATCAGTAGGTACCATTGGTTCGTAATTCTTTGAAAATGAAGAAGAAGAGACTGGTGCCGTATGATATGGGAGTTTTTTTTTGTCCTCAACTTTCATATATAAATTCAAACCACTAAAAATATTCAGCTTAATTGGTAAATTTCGTCTTAATTGCGACAAAAGTTCCTAGCACACTTAATTTCGAGATTTGATGATGTTTTTTTGGCCTGCAAGATCGCGAAATTTGATATGGTTGAATTTTGCCTCGAAGATCGTGAAATTTGACATTGATGTGCAGCTGATTGGCTTCCAAGATTGCAAAATTTGACATCGTTGTGCAGCTGCAGAAAAAAGTTCAATGTTTACATAAACAATACGCAAACTTAATAGTATTTAAAAAGCAATGTCCATTAAATAATAACTGAGTTTTAGCCGGAGATATGCGAAAAAATCATTAAAAATTACTTCAAAAGGATTGAGTTCTGCAAGTAATGTCATGGCAGCCATTTGATTGATGGTATATTCTTTACATAATGGCAAGGTCCCATCAATTTAATGAGAAAAAAAGTGTTTTATCTAATTTTGCATTTTTAAGATTTGGTAATATTGGCCTCCAAGATCGTGAAATTTGACACCGTTGTACTTTTTCTTGTGTAGCTGCGCAAAAGATCATGTTTACGCAAACAATCCTTAAATTTGATAGAATTTAAAAACCAATATCCATCAAGTAATGACTGAATTATAGCCGTAGATATGCGAAAAAATAATTAAAAATTACCTCAAAAGGATTGAGTCCTGCAAGAAGTCTAATAACAGCCATTTGATTGATGGTATATTCTATACATATTGGGAAGGTCCCATCAATTTAATGAAAAAAAATGTGTTTTATTTAATTTACAATTTCAAGATTTGGTAATGTTTATTGGACTCTAAGATCGTGAAATTTGACACCGTTGAACTTTTTATTGTGCAGCTGCGCAAAATATCATTTTTACGCAAACAATCCTCAAACTTAATAGCATTTAAAAACCAATTTTCATTAAGTAATGACTGAATTATGTTATAGGCGAATATATGAGAAAGAATCATTAAAAATTACCTCAAAAGGATTGAGTCCTGCAAGAAAAAAACATGTCTTTTATTTAATTCACAATACTTTCCGAGGTGCAAATTAGATTTTACTAGTTTAAGAGATGAGGTAGACCGATTACGTTGGCTATAACTCGGAAGTAAATTAGTAATTTCTTAGTTCTGCAAAGAGTTTACTTCGTTCAGTTGAATAAGACTTTAAATAATTAGACTATCTTAATTTGAATTTAAATAATTATTTTATTTAACTTTACTTTTCAAAGTACAAGTTGGATAAACATTTAAGAATCTTTAAATGAGATTTTTTAGTTCCTATAAATATGAGAATGTACAATATATTTTTATTTTCCTTTAAAATAGATTAAAATTTTCGTACAATTAACTAAAATTAAAAGGATGTAAATATGATAGTTTTAAAGTGTGTTCACATTTTGTATATGAATCTGAATAACTGATTGAATCATTTAATTTTTTATTCAAGTATATTATGATGAAATTTTTTTTTATTAAGATGTAATAAAGTTTTTTATATACTCATATCTTTGTCGGAAGGTTATTATTATAATATTTTTTTAAAGTAAATATTAACAATATGGTTAAATATCCAACAATTTTTGATGATTTTTCTCTTGAGAAAAATAAGGTTAATATCTTTTATAAATTTCTTCTTTAATTTTAATATATTATTTATTCATTTTTATTCAAGTTATGGATAATTTTTATCGACGCTGAAGAAATGCGAATATTTATTTATTATTTAATTTTTCAGTAAAATATGAATTTTATAACTATTTAGGATATATGTACGTGTACAAATATAATTTCAACTACGTTTTACTTAGTTTTAAACTTACTTTTTTATAACTTTTAATAATATCTTCTTAAATTTTTAACAAAATACACTTATTTAGTTATTTCAATAAAAATAACTTTTTAATATTTGTAATTATAATATTTAATAATTTAAATTTTTGCAAAAATCTTTTGTACGGGTATGTATATCTGCTAGTATATTTTTAAGAAAACTCATTTCATAATCAAATAAAAAGAATAAATTTAAAAAAGAAAGAAAATCGTTTTAAAATGAATTAAATAAAAATCCTACACTACTTATAATACACATGTTGCCGTATTTTTCTTCGTACGATATACTTATATGGATTGCTGCCGTTAACAGAAGAAGTTTTTTTGATTATAAATAAATAAATTTAACTATTTTGTGGGTGCTATTTGGCCGAGTTGTTGAAATTGTATTATATATAATTTGAAATATCTAATTGAGCAATTATCCATTGTTGATACTTGTATGTACAAATTTTTTACTGTCATTAAAGATATAAATTATCTATTATTAATTAATAATTCATTATTTAATTAGTTTGAATAGATTTTTTTTTTATTACGATCTAATAATATGATAAATGTGGTCTGTGAATGTATAATAAAACTAAACGAGGTCAGTTCAAAAAGTATCGCGAATTTTCAATTTCCGCGGGTTACGTGTATTTGATTTTCGCTTTTTTTTGTGGCGTTATGTTGGTACTCATGTCTCTCACTTATGCCGACAAGTTCGGCCATTTTGAATATTCAGTTAATTTTTGACAGCTTGCACGTGTTTTGGCTCGTCTTCGATTTTTGCCCATTCCAAAAAATGGATCAAAGAATCTGTTTCGGGAACAAGAAAAAGTCAAAGGGGGCCAGATCTGGGGAATACGGTGGCTGCGGCATTATTAGTGTGTTGTTTTTGGCCAAAAATTCGCGCACAAGCAACGATGCGTGAGCAGGGGCGTTATCATGGTGCAAAAGCCAATTTTTCTTCTTCCAAAAATCCGGGCATTTCTGGCGGATTGCTTCACGCAACTTGCGCAAAACTTGCAGTTAATATTCCTTATTGACCATTCTACTCTGTGGCAAGAACTCATGATGCACCGCGCCCCTGCAATCGAAAAAAACTGTAAGCAAAACCTTAACATTTGAGCAAACTTGGAGCGCTTTTTCGGTTTTGGTTCGTGCGGTAGCTCCCCGTGCGGCAGCGCCCAGCGACAGCTCCCTCGGGAGCAAATTTGGGGTTGTCGCGGACATAGTCCAACAGTTCCTTAGCAATGTTAATGCAATGCTGTTTTTGGTCGAAAATAGGCAAAAATCGAAGACGAGCCAAAACACGTGCAAGCAAAGCAGCTGTCAAAAATTAACTGAATATTCAAAATGACCGAACTGGTCGTCATAAGGGAGAAACATGAGTACCAACATAACACCACAAAAAATCGAAAAATCGCGGAAATTCAAAATTCGCGATTCTTTTTGAACAGACCTCTTATAGAATATTTGACTTACTGTCTCTTATCCTTTTTGCCTTGTAGTTGGGTCGCTGATGATCATCTATTGCAATATTGAGCAAAAGTAATGATAAATATATTAAATAAATAATTAGGAATATAAAATGAAAATAATTGAACATATTTTAACATGTGACTGTGTTCGTATGCGTTTAAATTGGAAAAAAATAAATAGTAAGAAATAATTAAAAAAAAAAAAAAGGAATATAAGTAACTGACTGTAAGCTCAATGCCTTTACGTTCCATACTCAAGAGAAATTCGAAACATACAAATTCAAAGAAAACTCAAAATCAAAGACCAGTGCTAGCAACATCACGGTAACAGTACAGCATGGAATTCAAAGTAAAGAAATCAAAGTACATACGGAGTCTATGTAATCACTGCATTATCGATTCCGCTACATACAAACAGTAGTGGGTAGCTGAAGGACGGTTTCAATGAACGTATCAAATATGTCGGCTTTCGAACTATTCAAACACATGACTATTCAAAAATACAAATCTGTACACATGCATGTATGGATTTATGTTATAAAGCTGGCATATATGCACGCATGTACGATGAGCCTACATAACCGTGCACACACACGCATTTTAAACATAATGAAAGTATATGTACTCTCGTATATGCAAATAGCTAGAGGCACAGAAGAAATAGTCATCCATGTGTCAATGACAATGATGGTCGGCACTGCACTGTCGCGCTTCCATTGAAAAAGCTCGTAGTTAGTTGCACATAACATTTCGATGTTGTCACAGTAAAGAGTCGCTCGTTTGTCACCTGCTCTAGGCTACATAGAGAGAGCGGCTTTGTGGAAATTCGTGAAATAGTTAACGATATACGTGCATATACAAATTTTGTAAAACGGCATTTCATTCGTTAAAAATGACTTCTTTAATTACAAGAAACTCTTTTGTTCCATTATAAAAGGTTTCGTTTATTTAGCTAAACAGTGGTGTGGACACATAAAAAGAAATACTTGAAAATTCTATAAGCAACTTCCAACAAAATAGCATAACTATTTAAATACAAGTATATACGAGTATTTGAATAAATAAAGAATAAATGTGAAAATGTTTTTGAAAAATTTGAATTTAGAAAAGTTGTTTTCTTCGATATATAAAATGTGAACGAACACAGCTGATAATATGTAGAATTGATACTCGTACCAACTTTACGTGTATATAAAGAAAAGGGCCAAAATAATGAAGTCAGTGATTGAGAATTTTAATTTGAAAGAAAGTGTCAATCCGGTTGATGAAAATGATTTTTTTTTCACATATACGCACAAATATTTAAATAAATAATTTTCAAAATGAAATTTTATAATTTTCAAATGAAAAATATCTATGCATGTGTAAGAGTTGTGTTTATTTATTTATATATTTTTCTTATAAAAATAAAATAGAATTAGTTTTTTTAAATTGTTTTTTTTTTTGTTGGTTATACATACTTTAACGTATTTTCAATTTGATTTTTATTCAGTTGTGTTGTTTGAAAATAAAAGGAAAAACAATTTCAATATGAATAAACATAAGTGTTTTTTTTTACCACAATCCGGATTTACCAATAAGTAATCCACCAACGCCAAATACTAAACGTTTTCTATTTATACTATTCTATTCTAAAATTGACTAAATTTATTTACAGTATATGTAAAAAAACCAACAAAGATTTTTCACAAATTAATTAGAAATATTTGACGTCAGTTAAGAAACAATATCAATAAGCTGAAAATTAAAGATTTTCACAGGACTTTTTTTTTTGGAGAAAAAAAATTTAAATTTAATTATTTATAAAATAATACCGATTTTTTTTTAATTATTAATTTTTTTTGTTTATTGTTTATTTTGTTAATAGGGGGAAAGAACATCATGGGAATATCATACCGTTTCTGTAACAAGAGTTCCAGGATACGGTTTTGGTATTGCAGTATCGGGCGGGCGTGACAATCCTCATTTTGCAAACGGTGATCCTTCAATAGCTGTGAGTGATGTTTTAAAAGGTGGACCAGCTGAAGAAAGATTACAGTAAGTATTTTTTTCCCCCCATTTTCGTATGTTCTACTATTGAGAGTAAATTAATTTTAAAAATATATTTTTTTATTATTGATATTTTCATAAGTTAGGAATTTCTTTTTATTTATATAAATGTATTAATAAAAAAAAATATTACTGTATGATGTAAAAACGTGATGTATTATTAGTACAATTATTCATTGTTAAAAAGAATATTATTTTTTCTGATGAATCATTCCCGGTCATAGGAAAAGGTACCAAAATTATACATTAATAAATTCTAAATTCGTTTCAGATTTAGATAGTTGTTTAAGAAATAGCTAGATAAATTTCAGAGTCATACCGTAAAAGTTTCTAAGAAATAAATATTTCTGTACTGCTGAAATTCAAAAAGAGCACACAACTACCATATTTCTTCCAATATAAGAGTTTATCCAAAATTGCACTTGGAAAAGTAAAGTTAAATAAAAAAAACCACTTATAATTAAGATTTCGATTTAATAATATTGTATTAATTATAGCAGCTACAAGATTTTTTGGAAGAATTAATTCTTTAGTACTTGAAGAATGTTGGTTTTTGAATCCTCTAAAGTTTTAGAATTATCTGCGTAAAAATGACCTTTTGTGCGTAGTTCCATAAGATAAAGTCCAGTGGTGTCAAATCACACGATCTTGCAGGAAAAATGACATCACCAAATCTAGAAATTACGCGTTCTGGGAACTGTTTGCACAAAATACACCAAAAGTTGTCGTATTGTGTGGCTAGTGATGCCACTTTGTTTAAACCACATATGGTCCAGAATAAAATCTTCAAGTTCAGACTAAAAAAAAGTCGGTTATGATACGGTTGTACCGCTCAGAAATGAGGATAACGATCTCTCCTGTTTCATTATCAAAAAATAATATCAATTTTACGAAGGCAGTATTTTTAAAGGTAGTATTTTTTTCGAAATTCTACCGGGCTCCATCTGAAGTTTGATGCTGATAGTGTTAATATTAGTAACAAAATACTTGTTTTCAATTGTATTCGGAATTATTGCTGTACTATATAGCAGAAATAATTAAATTATGTATCTATGCACAGTGGAATTGTTTAATGTGATTAATAAATATTATGTGTCTGCATTTTTGGCAATTCAAACAAATTGTAAAGATGCATAAACAATTATACTTAAAAAGGTAAGATACTCTCTGAAAGTCCTTTGCTCGATGACGGTGAACGTCACGAAGTCGAGTGGAATCTGATTAAATAGAAAAATAGGTTTTAGTGAGCACTTATATATATTGTTATTTAACGTGACCTAGTTGTCTTCAACGTAAAACCACGAGTCGCCTACGACTATAGGGATTGAGTTACGCTCAATAAACGCACCACCATTACTGACAGTTAACAGTCAGTAATCAGTTACAAGCTGATTACTCCATCTGTTGGTGGCGAGGAATACCTAGACCTCTGCTGTCATTAGCAGTGACAATGCCCGAGATAATTGCAAAATGGATATTGCCAGTTACCTCCCACCTGCGATCCGGAGACCGTACCCGCGACATGCGTATTAACCACAGCCACCACGTTGCTGCCAAATGGCGCCTCACCTAAATAGGGCACAGTGTACTTTCACACCATAGGGCACCCCGATTCCCGTGGTACCAATTTTTGTTTTAAGAGTACTTCGGTTTTTACTCCGCTCATTGAGCTACGGTCAGGAATCTTGTAAATTCCTAGGCACCGCTAAGCCAGCTCAGGTACGCGGGTTCGCCAAGACCCGAAAGTACAACCGGAATCGACCTTGGTCTTTCACCCGGTTATGCACACCAGACAGTTATAGTTTATTATTTAACGTGGTTTAGTTGCCTATGACTATAGGAATCGAGATACGCTCAATCAAGGCACCACCATTACTGGCAGTTAACAAATAGAATCAGTTACAAGCTGACTCTCCACCTGCTGGTGGCGAGGACTATCTAAGCCTCTACTGTCATTAGCAGTGACAGTGCCCGAGATAAGTGCAATGCATTGCTACATTTGCCAGTTACCTCCCACCTGCGATCAGAAGACCGTACACGCGACATGGGTATTAACCACAACCACCACGTAGCTCCCAAATGGCGCCTCATCTCAATCGGGCACAGTAATGCACACCAGACAGTCACTTTTCGCGGATACAATGGCTTCTCTGCAGTCACTTGTGGGTTTTCAAAGCACATTGATATTTCCACCAACCGAAAAGTGGGCCTCATCGCTAAGGAAAATTTAGTCGAAAAATCAGCATCCGAAACCTGTTGTTTCAGCAGCCAATCGGCGTATCTTCTGTGCATTTCATGGTTAATTAAACGACTGAGAATGTATTGGGTTGTTCGGAAAGTTATATGTTTTTTTTAAATAAAAATTAAAGACGCTTTTTTTTATAGTGAATTAATATTTTATTCAATTAAATATTGTCCAGTCTGATCCAATACCCTTGCCATCTTTCTGACAGTAGCATGATTCCCCACGCTACATAAAATTTTTGTTCTTTGCTGGCAAGAAACTGATCCAAGTGATTTTTGATCTCCTCATTTGAATTGAACGTTTTACCGCCTAAAATATTTTGTAGAGACCAGAGTAAATGATAATCGGAAGGTGCTAGATCTGGAGAGTATGGTGGGTGTGGCAGTATATCCCATCCAAGCTATAAAAGCTTTTGCCGAGTGGTCAAACTTGTGTGTGGTTTCGCATTATCCTGTTGGAACACTATACCTTTCCTATTAACAAATTCTGACCGTTTTTCTTTAAGTGAATCATTCAATTTGACCAACTGATGACAGTATACTTCAGAATTGATCGTTGTGTTACTCGGTAGAAGCTCAAAATAAACAATTCTTTTGAAATCCCACCAAAAAGATAGCATAAGCCTTTTTTGATGAATATTGGCTTTCGAAGTGCTTTGAGCCGGTTCATCTTTTATACTACAGGATCTTTTGCGCTTAACATTGTTGTAGACAAACCATTTCTCGAACCCAGCAATGATACGCTTCAAAAATGGATAATTTTCTTGGCGTTTGAGAGGCAAATCACAAACGTCAATGCGACAGCACCAATTTTTTTCCGTAAGAAGATGAGGAACCCATATTTCGGGCTTTAAGATTAAACCTAGCTGTTTCAAATGATCATTAATGGTGATCATTTGAAACGGCTAGGTTTAATCCCAGCTATCTCACGAGTTGTTATGCAACAGGTCGTATCAATTAATGCCTTTATTGTGTCTTCATCAGCTTCAACTAGCCTTCCAGAACGTGGTGCATCTTCGAGATCAAAATTGCCGGATCGAAATTTTGCAAATCAGTTTTGCCACTGGCGCTCACTTAACACATCTTCTCCATACACATCGGATAATTTTTTTCTTTCTTGAACAGCATTTTTATCTTTTTTATAGTAAAAAAGTAAAATATGCCGAAACAGTGCTGTTTTCACTTTCCATATTTAAAAGTGTATCAACCAAAAACTACTGTGTAGAATACAATTAGGTCCTCTGTTGGGAAACAACGAAATTACTTTCCGAACAACCCAATACAATTAATTTTAAACTAGTTCCTCTTTGAATGGCATATATTTTTGATAATAACTGTCAAATATTTTTTGTCTTCTTTTTATAGTATTCTTTTTTTTATACATAAATAGTACTTTTCTACGAGTATCTTATTACATTGGCGTACAAGTATCTGAGTAGTAGAATACCTACGTTAATTATCTTTTTTTTATGGATACATAAAAATGCATTTTTCTTACAAAAATTTCCTTTTATACAAAAAAAAAATACATATTCTTATTATTTGTGTAGCTTTGATACTCGTTAAAAGGTTTTTTTGTTGTTGTTGTTGAGGTCGCTCATATGTAAACAGTTTCCGGTGATTTTCCCAAAGAAAGAATAATAATACACCCTCTAAGAATAAATCAACTATAATTTGTTAAATATTTGTCTTATATCAGCAAAAAGAAGAACGATTAATCCTATTCTCTGATGATATCATAAAGTTTTCATTTTTAAATAACATAATACCATGTGCAATTAATAAATATGGCAATCACTATTTATGGTTGCATAAAAGTAAACATTATGCATAAGAAATCGATATTAATCAGGTCAGTGGAAATGTGTCTCTTTAAAGAAAAATGTGCCATAAAAAAAATTCATTGCTGAAAGAAATACGAGTGCAAGAAATATAAAAAATGAAGGTTATGACACTGACCCAACGTAATAGAAGAACTGGACAAAATTGGATGATAAATATAAGGTCCCCCCAGAGCGAGTCTAAGGGAAATAGATAATCGCTTTGTAGAGTGGAATCAGTACTAATGACCAATCGACAAAAGTGTGTTAACAGAAAATATTAAAAAATTTAGTATAAAAATATGTGTTTTTTTTTTGTACAAGGGCATTTTTTATAAATTCTACTTTGTTTGGGTAACTGTTTTTTTAAAAATAATTTAATTAAAATTTTACATATTATTTTGATTGAAGTAAGTAGAAGGACTTGAACATGTCACCAAAATAGATTCTTTTTTTTTATCCTTTAACACCAAAAAAAATGTAAATCATAAGAATCTTTTGAGTATAAGGAATCATAAAGAAATGCCTGTACTAGATTGATATCATTTCAAAATATATTGGGTTATCGGATGACGCACTCTCGTCGTACCAGATGGCGTTTGTTCATTTTTGGAAGTTCTAGAGTTATTCGCATCTTCCTTAGAAACATTTAACATACGAGATCTATTCAAAAAGTATCGCGAATTTTGTGTTTTTTTCAAAAATTATTTGTTATTCATGAATATCTATTTTGTCCCCTTCAAAGTAATCCCCACCAGATATTATACACTTGTGCCAACGTTTTTTCCAATCCTCGAAGCAATTCAAAAAATCATTTTTGGTAATACTGTTCAGCTCCTCCTTCGATGCCGTCTTTATCTCCTCAATCGTAGCGTATCGTCGTCCTTTCATGGCGCTCTTCAGTTTCGGGAACAAGGAAAAGTCACGGGGGGCTACAAAAGCCAATTTTTGTTCTTCCACAAATCCGGGCGTTTCTGGCGGATTGCTTCGCGAAACTTGCGCATAACTTGCAGGCAAGAACTCATGTCTATCCTGTGGCAAGAACTCATGATGCACCACGCCCCTGCAATCGAAGAAAACTGTAAGCAAAACCTTCACATTCGACCGAACTTGGTGCGCTTTTTTCGGTCTTGGCTCGTGCGGCAGCTTCCATTGGGATGATTGAGCTTTGGTTCCTACGTCATAACCATAAACCTCTGGAGCAAATTTGGGTCATCGCGGACAGAGTCGAACAGCTCCTTAGCAATGTCAATGCGATGCTGTTTTTGATCAAAAATTGGCAAAAATCGAAGATGAGCCAAAACACGTGCAATCAAAGCAGCTGTCAAAAATTAACTGAACATTCAAAATGGCCGAACTTGTCGACATAAGTGAGAGACATGAGTACCAACATAACGCCACAAAAAATCGGAAATCGAATATACGAGTATATTAATTGCATTCATAACCATCATTTAACAGTTGATAGTTTAGGCTTTAATTCTAAAATAAAATTGGTCCATTCTGTTTATTTTATTTTTACAGATTCTACCAAATGTTGCATTTTTGCCATATTTTATTGTAAAGTTAACTCTTTAAGAGCGTTACTGCCATTGATGGTTTACAAAATACAAAATTCCGTACTGGTGATTTTAATTTCGACAACGGTTCTTGGTCAGGAAGGCTAACCAAGGTTGTTGAGGACAAAATAAAGCCATAAATTGAGTCAAACTAGCGTTAACACGATGCGAGAGAATGCAGAAACGTTGAACCGTTCAAGCTGAACTCAAACATGTTCATTTGACGGCATGCTTAAAAATCTGTGACATGCTCATTAAACGTGAGGAAAATGATCCTTTTTTGAAGCAATTGATAACTGGTATTAATAAGTGGATTGTTTACAATAATCTGATGTAAAAATGGTCTTGATCAGAAGTGTAGTATCGGCTTGAACGAACCCATCATCCAGAAAAGTCCGGAGCTCATTCATCGTAAAGAAGTTGTGTTCCATAACAACGCACGACCACACACACGTTCGATTACCCGTCAAAAAATATTGAAGTTTGGATGGGATATGTTGCCACACCCACCATACTCGGACTGACCTTCCGCCATCATCCTGCCACGTGATTCGGTATCGTCAAAACTCCTTGCGTGGTATGACCTTAAATCCAGATGAGGCTGTAAATCTCCTCATTCTTGTTCAGTTTGTCTCCACTAAATACAGGTGCTTTTATGAACGAGGATTTATGAATCTCGCTGAAAGATCATTATTGATCTTTGTTCTTCATATAAATAAATAAAACACGAAGTGCGTCATGACTTTTCCAATAACCCAACATACTCGTATATTGGGTTGTTAGGAAAGTAAATTCGTTTTTCCCCAGCAGAGGACGTAATTGTATTTTTTCACAACCAACTTCATACTTAAGCCGTATAATCATATGTATTTTGACAGCTGACATAGCAAGGCTTGCTAGTGAAAAAAATTCGATTGATTCTGCGCAGTAGTTTTTGGTTGATACTCTTTTAAATATAGAAAGTGAAAAACAGCACTGTTTCGGCATATTTTACTTTTTTACTATAGAAAAGATAAAAATGCGGTTCAAGCAAGAAAAAATTATCTGATGTGTATGGAGAAGATGTGTTAAGTGAGCGCCAGTACGAAAACTGGTTTGCAAAATTTTGATCCGGCAATTTTGATCTCGAAGATGCACCACATTCTGGAAACTGATGAAGACACAATAAAGGCATTAATGTAAACCGGCAAATAACAACTCATGAGATCGTTGAGATATTAAATTTATCGAATTCGACCGATTGAATAAAATATAAATTCACTATAATAAAATTACTTTCCGAACAACCCAATATATATATATACAGGTTGTTCACTGAAAGACTGAATCATATAAAATAAAAACGGCAAGGTGTAAAAAATTATCTTCGAACGCTGGGTGTAAAAAAATCAACCATTGGTCCTATAGAAGGCCCTGCTGGCTGTCCTTTATTTTTTTTTAAATACATTTTTTTAAAAATATTTTTAAATTCAGTTTCATAATGTTCTAAAGCGATGTCTAGTTGAGCAGAGCGTTATTGGGTAGATGCAGATGGATCCTCAAGGATCTTTCAAACTGGGTACTTTCTCTGAGTTTGAATAATTGATCTTTCACTGGAATAGAAAAACTCAATGAGTTTTACTCGTTGCTGGACATTATACGTATCCATTTTAATCTTCACGGGATGTTATATAATCAAAATTTATTGAAAATTAACAAATTATGACTTTTTCAATTCTTTCACTTTTTCAGTGTCCACCCTGTAATTAAAAAACATTATTGATAATATTTTTCCCAATCAAATTAATCTTGAAATAAGATAAAAATTAAGTAAATAATTATAAAGGTAAACTTTTGAATGTAAAAACTCTTATTTTATTGTGGGACACATACTCTTTTATTGGGGATAAACTCAAGAATTGTTGTGTCTCTTAGAGTTCTCCAATAAAAAATAAATGAACCTAATTTTTATTTAAGTACATTTGATGATATCAATATTTTTTTTGCAGAGTCAACGATCGAATAGTATCTGTGAACGGTGTTAGTTTAGAGAACGTAGAATATGCAACAGCAGTTCAAGTGCTACGAGATAGTGGAAATACAGTAACATTAGTTGTGAAAAGACGAGTGCCCAATATGCATATGTCATCGAGTCATCAGCATTCGCTTAGTTTAAATTCCGCCATAATACCAGGTGGTGGAGTTATACCTGTAGCCGGCAGCGGTATTGGAATGAGTGTCGGTGGAGGTGTACTTAACAGCCAATTGCCTCCAAATAATCCAGCACAACCTCTCAAGGCTGTCCTAACAAAAGCTAGTAAAAAAGAAGATTTCGGCATTGTTCTTGGTTGTCGGTTATTTATAAAGGTAATTAAAAGACTCATAATAAAATTTCATAAAAATAAAAATTGTTAAAAATGAAAAAAAAAAAAAATAGGAAATTTCGTCAAAGGCACGTGAACAACTATCGGCAAATGGCTACTCATTACAAGAGGGCGATGTCCTTACAAGAATACACAATACGAATTGTAGTGATACAATGAGTTTGAAGGAAGCAAAGAAAATTATGGATGGATGCAAGGAACGACTAAATTTGACAGTGGTTCGTGATATTTCTAACCAGACAATAGCTGGGACAGCGAATACTTTGAATAATTCGACGCCTGCAAATCCACCTTATTCGCATATGGCTCAGATTTCAAGCTGCAGCAACAATTTGGACGAAGCATATTTAGGGGGAGCTAGTTATTCCACTCAAAATCTATATGTTCAACCACCGACGAGGGGTAGTAGTGGGATAATTGGAGATGAGAAGAGCAATTTAACACCTCGTGGTCGATCTAGAGGTCCGTTGATGGATGTTTCACTATCGCAGTTGGATAGACCCAGCACTCCTCCAGGTGGCGTTTCAACCCGACGATCTCTAAATCCAGATGAACCGCCACGGCCACCGCCACCAAGAACAGAAGAGTTTTATAGTTCCAGAAGACAATTATATGAAGAGGATCCTCTTCAACGGTCCCGTCAATCGGCTGAGCCACGATTTATATCATTCCAAAAAGAGGGAAGTGTTGGCATTCGATTGACCGGTGGAAATGAAGCAGGCATATTTGTAACAGCAGTTCAACCAGGAAGTCCAGCATCTTTGCAGGGTCTAACTCCCGGTGATAAAATTCTTAAAGTTAACGATATGGACATGCATGGCATAACTAGAGAAGAAGCCGTCCTATTCCTACTCAGTTTACAAGATAGAATTGATTTAATAGTGCAGCACTGCAAAGAGGAGTACGATGAAGCTGTGGCGAATCAACGAGGCGATTCATTCCATATAAAAACGCATTTCCATTGTGAAAACCCATCAAAAGGGGAAATGTCCTTCAAAGCTGGAGATGTATTTCGTGTTATTGACACTCTCCATAATGGCGTTGTCGGATCGTGGCAGGTGTTGAAAATTGGACGATCGCATCAAGAAATGCAACGCGGTGTCATACCAAATAAATCTAGAGCAGAAGAATTAGCAACTGCTCAATTTAATGCAAACAAAAAAGAAATGAACGCCTCTGAATCAAGAGGGAACTTTTTCCGACGAAAACGGTACGTACGTGGTGGAAGGTATTCATTATAATTCATTTTTGTTTTTTTTTCTTTTGATTTCGCAAAGCACATCTTTATTAATAAATAGAAGAAAAAATTACTGCTATTTTATTTTGATATAATTTCCATGATAAGTTTGAGTACAAAAGGTGTTCAAAAAGTATCGCGAATTTTGAATTTCCGCGGGTCACGTATATTCGATTTTCGATTTTTTTGTGGCGTTATGTTGGTTGAGTTCGGCCATTTTGAATGTTCAGTTAAATTTTGACAGCTGCTTTGCTTGCAGGTATTTTAGCTCGTCTTCGATTTTTGCCCATTCCAAAAAATGGGTCAAAGAATCTGAAAAAGTCACAGGGGGTCAGATCTGGGGAATACGGTGGCTGCGGATTGTTTTTCAATGAAAAATTCGCGCACAAGCAACGATGCGTGAGCAGGGGCGTTATCATGGTGCAAAAGCCAATTTTTGTTATTCCACAAATCCGGGCATTTCTGGCGGATTACTTCGCGCAATCTGCGCATAACTTGCAGGTAATATTCCTTATTAACCGTTCTACCCTGTGGCAAGAACTCATGATGCACCACGCCCCTGCAATCGAAGAAAACTGTAAGCAAAACCTTTACATTCGACTGAACTTGGCGCGCTTTTTTCGGTCTTGGCTCGTTCGGCAGATTCCATTGGGATGATTGAGCTTTGGTTTCCACGTCATAACCATAAACCCATGATTCGTCACCAGTTATGACCTTCTGGAGCAAATTTGGGTCGTCGCGGACAGAGTCCAATGTTAATGTGGTCGAAAATGGGCCAAAATCGAAGACGAGCAAAACACGTGCAAGCAAAGCAGCTGCCAAAAATTAATTGAACATTCAAAATGGCCGAACTTGTCGGTATAAGTGAGAGAGGGAAATCGAATACACGTAACCCGCGGAAATTCAAAATTCGCGATACTTTTTGTACTGACCTCGTATCCATCCATTTACAAATAACCATCATTTTGAGTATTCGCCGTAATATTAAGAATAAAACTTATTTGCTTCTAGATCAACGCATCGACGTTCAAAAAGTTTATCTCGTGAAAATTGGGATGATGTTGTTTTCTCAGATTCAATATCGAAATTCCCAGCCTATGAGCGCGTCGTTTTACGTCATCCAGGTTTCGTGCGTCCAGTAGTACTATTCGGTCCAGTAGCTGATGTTGCTCGAGAGAAGCTGATTAAAGACTTCCCGGATAAATTCACAGCACCACTTCAGGACGATGACAAATCGAATTCAAAATGCAGAATAGTCCGTTTATCGAATATTCGAGATATAATGGATCGTGGCAAACATGCACTACTCGATATAACGCCGAATGCCGTTGATCGACTAAATTATGCTCAATTCTATCCGATCGTGATCTTTTTGAAAACCGATACGAAGCACATTATCAAACAACTGCGCCAGGGTATTCCGAAATCAGCACACAAGAGTTCGAAGAAATTATTGGAGCAATGCCAGAAGCTAGATCGTATATGGTCTCACATTTTTAGTACGGTGATCGTGCTGAATGACGTCGATGCCTGGTACCGTAAGCTAAGAGAAGCCATCGATTTACAACAGAGCGGAGCCGTATGGATGTCTGAGTCTAAGGTATGTTCGAATCGATCTATTTCTCGTATGTACTTCTGATTTAGGGTGCTTGTACTCCTCGTATTGATTAGTAATTACCAAATTTTCTCATTTATAATCTGTCTAGAAAATTTATTATTTTTAAATATATTAGAAACGTGAAAATGATCAGTTCATTTGCAAAATATTTGTTATGCTGAAAATAAACAAATAAATAAATTTAAAAAAATTGCACAAAATACTTTTGCTATCAATGTGCACCACATACAACCAAAACCAAAAAAAACAAGATTCATTTTTTTAGTTACTTTTGGCTAATGGAAGATGATTCTATCTCTATTGACTTTTTCTCTTGTTCTTGCACCAATTCTATTGCTACTTTATGACATTATGTTGAATGGATATATGATAAAAAATGCTTGTACTTGTATGCACATATCGATGTATGTATGTATGTAAGGTATCTAAACACATATAAAATACGGTAGACGAAATCTTGTTGCTTCCACAAAAAGTGAATGAAATATAATCGAAAAATAAGTAATTAAATTGCTTTTTAGTTAATTGGAACTATAATATTTGGTGTAGTTAATTTAATAAAAGATTATGCATGCTCTTATATATATTGTATTATGTAAATTAATTATTATCTATAATGGAAAAAAGTATTTGAAATATTTGTTAAATAAAATAAAAAAAAAATAGTAAACATCTGGTGATGGAATCTAACAAGATCCCATAATATTTTATAGCTTCCTGAACTTCCGTTCGAAATAATATTTCCTCCTTATATTGCACCACCGTGTAATCTCCCATGCTGTCGTCCTCCATATATTCCACTACCACGCTATCCAGTCCGTTGCTCGATGTCGCTCACTCGAGATTCCACACCTCCGAGACCGCCATCGGCATTCTATCCTCCGCCACCACCACCACCACCTTCACAGTCCGCATCAATATCAATGCCATCATATCAAACGGTTCCAATCATAAAGGCGTCAACATCAATGCCAGGCGGACTATATATCCGTGGTAACGGTATACACGGAGAAAAACGAAACGAAATAATCTCTCAGCCGAATTTGTTGCAAACTTTTGGCAAACACGAGAGCGCGTCTCTATCGAATCTGAATAGCCGTCTAAATCATAGTGTTAAGGATGAGAAGCCTGAAAGACGTATTCCTTACTACTATAACGATATTGTACCTCGGCAAAATGCTCTATTCGATTCGAATTTGAATATACATTGTGTTGACAGTAATAATGAAATTACGAACGATGGTACCATCAATCAAAATGACATCGTCAATTGTAGTATATGCGAGAACGTGGAGGACACCATCGGTACTATTGATGCTAAAAACAATTGCGCCAATATTAATAGTTTTTATCAAACCGAATGTAATGAGAAAATAACCGATACCAATTTTGGCGGATTTGTTACCGAAGAGCCGATTCCAATTCCTGCATGCCGCACTAAATTAAATGCATAATAACACGTTCCCACATAAACTCAACCAACGCCGTCCCATATTTGTATATTTGTATCGTTTAAACTGTTTATGCGATGAAGCAAAAAATTCATTGTCGTCTTATAAATTAGTGTTCTTGTCTGAAACACATTAAAACTATATATTTAACCAAACATTTACCAATGCATGCGAATTGTATAATTAACATGAATATATAAAAAAAAACAATACTAATTTTTTATTGTGTTCAATTAATATTTTAATAAATACTAACAATTAACCATAAACACATACACACATATATGTATGTATAATTAAGTATATATGTATATAAATGGACTAATTTGTTATTTTCACGTTTTTTTTTTGGTTTTTTGTTATTAATGTTCAAAAAAAAATATCAAAAATCGCGCCAATTTCTCCTATTCACAATTATAATATGATAGAAATATTTATAAAAAGTATTTATTGAGTTTCTTTTCCTTTTCATTCGAAAAAAAAATCAAAGCTTAAAATAATATTAATCTTAATGTATCGGACGGAACATTTTAAAAAGATGAGATTGATTTCTGTTGCCCGTTAATTATTGTTAATACTTTGAGCACGTTCTGAGAAATATTAGCTCTTCGCATTCCATTGTGGATTTATAATGTCTCCGCCTATTTATTTGGTATATAACAAAATGTCAAATATTTTTTAAAATTCAGAATCAATTTGTTGCTAGCATAGAATTATCAGCTTTCACGCTAAATGGATGAATAGACGGTTATGTTCAAAAAATTGTTGCAATTTTTAAAAATCTAATACTTTAAAACCAAAATTATCCATATTATGGTATATAAAATTAATTAATTGTTTACTACAAATTTATTTATTTCTTTTTATATTATTTATTATGGAATGCATTTAAATTTTGATCAACAGTAGTTGTTGTGAGTGAATTTTCTTACAGCGGACTTCTATTAAAAATACTGCATTATCGATAATGCAGTGTATGCATTATTATCGATAATGCAGTTCACCTGAATATTGGTAGTCCGCCGCTGTTAGGCATTTTAGTTTGTTTTCAACATTTATAAAAATATAAAATAATATTTTTTAATCAAATATTCTATTGTTATGGTATTTTATTTAAATAAATTTCCTTTTTTTTCGGAATATATAAATTTTTTTTAGTCAAGTGCTTTCACAAAACATATTTAAACGTGCTCTTTTCTTGGATTTATGCAAATTTTCGTTTACTATAAAAGAAAAGCCATTTCTCTTTTCATTTTCTATGTGATAGAAAATTTAAATGAAGATATGCTTTATTCTGCACTATTCGATTTTATATATTTTCTATTATTATTAATCAAAAAAACTTATGACTTTATAAATTTCAATTATAAGAAACACAATAAATACATTAACAGCAAATTTACTTTAACTGCAATATAAAAATAAATTTTATTTATTTGCCAACGAATGAATGAAGATAAAATAAAAAAATCATCGAAGAAATTCTTTAAAAAAAAAAATAATAATGATATAAAATTTGTTTGTTTCAATCATTAACCGAGAGTGTTTTATGTTTTTCTTTTCATCATCATATCATCATATATCCCCGCTTATGCTTCCTATTCGAAACATGACATATGGTACTACTGTGTGCGCATACACAAAACACTTCGATTTGGCAAAAATTCATCATCGACGTGATTTTTTCAATGATGCGAATATTGTGTTTTTTTTTATTAATTTTTTTAATTATTATGATTTTATTTTTAATATTTTCTGTTTTTTTAATTTTCGTAAATTTTCCCTATTAATCATTCCTAATACAATTGTTTAAAATCATTTTTGCTATTATACCCTAATAAATTACATTTACCTCCAACAAAAAAAAACGAAAAAAAAAAATACAAACTGAAAACGAATGTATGCATATCATTCGTGTATTCCTATAGCCTGTTGAGTCCTTATCAGATGATTTCCTATTCCCAATGACCACATCCCGTTTATCGTATGCGTCAAGTCCTGAATCGGATTTGGAGCTAAGTCCTGGGCCATCAGCATCATTATCTTTGGGAAGTTTGCCGCAATTGGTTAAATCGAGTTCTGATCCATCGATCGCAACTAATCAGGATAATTTGGATGGGGATAGGGACATTGGTGAAGGATTACCACCTCCATACACGGTAAGCGGACACATGAATATAATTATATTAATTTAATATTCCATGTTTATGTCTCGTGCTAAAAAAAAAGCACTTTTGCTAACAACTTCTTCGTTTAATTGAAATCATTGTTTTTTTAATCATAAATACTTTAATTTTTTTTTAAATCTATAATTTCTTCTCTACTAAAAACTCATCATATAAATCAAATTAAGATTATTGAAATTCAATTCTAGTTTGCTTACTAATATTGCAATTAATTAATGATGAACTTTTGATCTTTTTTTTTAATCAATTATTATTCTGGCTGAATACTTACTTACAGCTTAAAATAAATACACATATTCCATTTTGGTGTGTAAATAAGTGTTAATTTATTAGAATTCTACAATTGTGTGTTCGTATTGTTTTATTCGATTTTATTTATTGTCAAGAGAAATGATAAAAAAAATCTTGAATAGTTTAAATGAAACGATTATATGATTATTGTCAACAGCACCCTTACGACATAACAAATGGAAATCATAACCGGCGACCGACAATGGATAATAAATATAGTTTTGCTACAAACGGTCTGAATGCGGTACAAGGAGGTGTCGGAGGCGGTTCGGCAAATATTATTAGTCAGCCAATATATGGAATGACGGTTCCTGAACTACCGCCACGTATCGATAGAGCTTCGAAACCGCCTGGTGGTGGTCCTAGTCCCACTAAACAGCCCCATCAGCAACCACCATCCCAAGGTAGTGCACCAAACACAATAGGCCGTTCAGCACAAGAACGTCTTTTCGGTAAACAGCCAAGCGATGAATCGCAAGATGACTATGTGACACGTAACAGCAGCGATTCTATTGATCGAGTACAAAACTCTTTGGATAGACAACGTATTAATAATTTGGCCAATACCAATAATATTGGCGGAAAAGCTGCACCACCGCCAACCCAAAACGGATCTTACGATAGTGTTTCCAGTTACGATTCATATAATGCTACACAATTATCTGGTCAAAGTATTAAACTGGGACCAAATGCACCGGACGATCTTAAGTCAGTACCAAACGCAAAGTATGTTTTGTAATTTTCCTCTTTTTTCTTCCACTTTTATTATTGTTATTGTTTTTGATTTTGAGAAAAACTATTTTTTCTGGATTATTAAGAAAAAAGAAATTTCTTCCCTTTTTATTTTAAAAGATTTTACAAAATAATATGTACAAGAATTAATCCTGAAAAAAATTATAACCATAAATCTATTAGCCTAAATTTCACAAAATATTTGACTTTCTTTTAGCTTTTACTATTTTATTATTGTCATACTTCACTATTGTTTGAAATGAGAATATATTTAAATATTTTTTAAAGTGCCCGACCAACATTACCAGTAGTAGCAGGTGAATATAGAGCCAACTCAAATGATTCTTCATTACCAAATAGAAGTTCATTGCATGAACAAACGCGTTCATTGCACGATCATCAAAGTAGAAGTTTCGTTGGGGCAAATGATCTCAATCGACAGAATAGTCCTGGAAGACCGCCATACCATGATATAAATCCTACACGCAATATAGGTAATTGGAATTTAATTATTTTTTCTTCTTCAATTTATTGAATTATTTTATTCTTCTATCGCTAATCAATAGAATCAAGAAATCCCCCAAATCCGCACGATATACGATCGATGCAACCAGGATTGAATATAACACAACGACCGACAAATCTCGGTCTAGAAAGCAGTCCCAGAAAGCAAATGGTCGAAACGAAAACCGATTACGGAAAATACAGGTATATTCTAGATGTTGAAAAATTAATAAATTATAATTGCATGCGATATTTTAATGGATAAATAAATTTTTAACGATCTTAATAGCCAGCGTCTCCAAATGCAAAACAATAATCGTTCTCATAAAAATTTGTATGTTAGTAGATATTTTCCTAAAACGACCATATTCTACATAAAGCCACCCTACTATCATCATGTTTCCACCAAATATGATACACTAGTTTGAATTGAATATTTTCGTTCAAATTAATCTTTTCCGTTTTTAATTTTGGGGTTTTTTTTTCCTTCCCTAATACACTTAAACACGAATTATCCAAAAAAAAAAAAGATAAATCAAAAATCAAACAATAGAAAAAAACGAATTTAAATTAAATTTTAGTTTAATTTAATTTTTTATTTAATTTTTGTTGTTGTTTTTTTTCCATTTCATTTCATTATTTGTTGTGATTTGTGTTATGTTTCTGTGCAAATCTCATCCTATCAGTCGGAACAATTCTACGTCACAAGCCGATTACAACAAATCACCAAAAAGTGCCCACATCATTTCATCGTCGAGTGTTAGTGGAGGAAATAATGGTGGTGGAATGGCATTCAAACCGGTACCACCACCAAAGCCGAAGAACTATAGACCACCAATACAAGGTCAAATGAATCCATCAGCTCATTGGGATAACGGAAACGGAATGGTAAGAAATATGAAAGGAATTTTAGCTTTTCTCAGAACTACCCTACCATTAAATTATTAGAGTAAACTTTTTATTTCTTGTTATGCTTTAAAAACACAATTCTACATTCTTTACGAGGTCTGTTCAAAAAGTATCGCGAATTTTGAATTTCCGCGGGTTACGTATATTCAAAGTTCAGCCATTTTGAATGTTCAGCTAATTTTTGACAGCTGCTTTGCTTGCACGTATTTTGGATCGTCTTCTATTTTTGCCCATTTTTGACCAAAAACAGCATCGAATTAACATTGCTATGAAGCTGTTGGACTCTGTTCGATCCAAATTTGCTCAAGACGGTCATAACTGGGGACGAATCATGGGTTTATGGTTATGACGTGGAAACCAAAGCTGAATCATCCCAATGGAAGATGCCGCACGAGCCAATACCGAAAAAAGCGCACCAAGTTCGGTCAAATGTGAAGGTTTTGCTTACAGTTTTCTTCGATTGCAGGGGCGTGGTGCATCATGGGTTCTTGCCACTGGGTAGAACGGTCAATAAGGAATATTACCTGCAAGTAATGCGAAAGTTGCGCGAAGCAATCCGCCAGAAACGCCCGAATTTGTGGAAGAAGAAAAATTGGCTTTTGCACCATGATAATGCCCCTGTTCACGCATCGTTGCTTGTGCACGAATTTTTGGCCAACAACAACACACTAATAATGCCGCAGCCACCGTATTCCCCAGATCTGGCTCACTGTGACTTTTTCTTGTTCCCGAAACCGATTCTTTGATCCATTTTTTGGAATGGGCAAAAATCGACGACGAGCCAAAACACGTGCAAGCAAAGCAGCTGTCAAAAATTAACTGAACATTCAAAATGGCCGAACTTGTCGGTATAAGTGAGAGACATTAGTACCAACATAACGCCACAAAAAATCGAAAATCGGATATACGTAAGCCCCGGAAATTCAAAATTAGCGATACTTTTTGAACAGATCTCGTATATATAAAAATTAAATTTGGAATTTTTATTTTAACACCCCCCCCCCTTTTTTAAAATAAGAATTCAAAAAAAATTCCCTTTTACCAGGAGCAAAATTCACCAAGAAGTCCAAATGGATTTTTTTACCCACCTACACCATCACATTATCATCACTCTCAGACATCAGGATCCCCACATAACGCGAATAGCAATAATGGAAATGTCCAACCAATTCAAGCTTATGGCCATTATACACCGGGACAACAGCAAGCTCCGTATCCACCTTCAAATGGCTACAATAACGGAGGAAACAATCCTTATGCTGGACAGTATATGCATCGAGGACATCCATCAATGGGTATTTAATTTTTATCATTATTTTTTACTGTTCCTTTTTTTTGGTTTGTTTTAACTTACATAAAAAATGATTATTAAATTTGCTGGAGAAATTCTTTAATTCTTAGGCAATTATCCCCACCATACACCAGAACGACCCACATTAGATTTAACCGGTACCCGAGAACAACGTGGGTCAGCTTTTGAACTTTATCGAAAACCTCAAGTCGGTAGTACTGGGCACCATCATAACATGAGGTAAAATATTTTTCTACAAACTTTGCTTATAACATTTGTTTCTACTCCCCTACTCCATTTTGAGTATTTTTTTTTATTAAAAAGTGTTTTTTTTATCCCAATTATATTGTACTTAATTTATTTAAAAGAGAAGAAAAGAAAAAACAAGGTAAAGTAAAATTTTAATAAAAACCCAAATTTAAAAATAAAAAAAATAAACTTAAGCATGTATAAATAATATATATTTAATTACTTTCATTATAATTTATTCATTTCGTTTTTTTTTAATTATTGCGCGGAGCGTTGCACTAACATGCGCACAAACACTCATTTATCTATTTATTATTTCTCTTATAGTAGATTTCACTAACAAAATAAATCTGATTTCATGGTTAAAAGTTTCATTAAAAATAATTATTATTATTATTATTATTATTATTATCATAATTTCTATTTTATTTGTTTACATATTATTTTGGTGATTTGTGTTTGAAGTAAAGAAAAAAATTAAGACTATTTTATTAAAGATTTTTTCTTTTTAAAGTTTTACAATGCGTTTTTATGGTAAAGAGAAATGTTTCTATTAGGGCTGTTAACATAGTTGAATTTTTATATAAAAATAAATTGAAAGGAATTCAGTTGTTTATTGAAAGGAAATTATTACTCTTATTAACTTTAGTATATTATACGATTTAAATTGGAAGATGATACGAGTAGTAACATCATTTGTATTGGGTTGTTTGCAAAGTAATTTAGTTTTTTTAAATATAAAAATGAAAGACGATTTTCTTGTAGTAAATTAATATTTTAGTCAGTTAAATATAGTCCAGTCTGATCCAATACCCTCTTTCTGGCAGTAGCATGATTCCACGCTCATAAAATTTTTGTACTTTGATGGCAAAAAACTGATCCAAGTGATTTTTGACCTCCTCATTTGAATTAAACGTTTTACCGTCTAAAAATTTTGTAGAGACCGGAACAAATGATAATCGGAAGGTGCTAGGTCCGGAGAGCATGGTGGGTGTGGCAGTATATCCCAATCCAAGCTCTAAAAGCTTTTGCCGAGTGGTCAAACTTATATGTGGTTTCGCATTACCTTGTTGGAACACTATACATTTTCTGTTGACCAATTCTGACCTTTTTTCTTTAAGTGAATCATTCAATTTGTTCAACTGATGACAATACACTTCAGAATTGATCGTTGTGTTGCTCGGTAGAAGCTCAAAATAAACGATACCTTTGAAATCCCACCAAACAGATATAGCATAACCTTTTTTTGATATATATTGGCTTTCGAAGTTCTTTGTGCCGGCTCATCTTTTCTACTCTACGATGTTTTGAGCTTAACATCATTGTAGACAACCCATTTCTCGTCCCCAGTGATGATACGCTTCAAAAATGGATCATTTTCTTGACGTTTGTGAAGCAAATCATAAACGTCAATGCGACCGTACACATTTTTTTTTCGTAAGATGAGGAACCCATATCTCGAGGTTTGAGATAAAACCTAGCCGTTTCAAATGATCATGAGCGGTCGAATTCGATAAATTTAATCTCTCAGCGATCTCACGAATTGTTATTCGCCGCTTTGTATCAATTAATGCCTTTATTTCAGAACATGATGCATCTTCGAGATCAAAATTGCCGGATCGAAATTTTACAAACCAGTTTTGGTATTGGCGCTCACTTAACACATCTTCTCCATACACATCGGATAATTTTTTTCTTGCTTGAACAGCATTTTTATCTTTTCTACAGTAAAAAAAGTAAAATATGCCGAAACAGTGCTGTTTTCACTTTCCATATTTAAAAGGGTATCAACCAAAAACTAATTTGCAGAATCAATCGAATTTTTTCACAAGCAAGACTTGCTACTGTCAGCTGTCAAAATACATATGTGTATGATTATGTGGCTTAAGTATGAAGCTGGTTGTGAAAAATACAATCAAGTCCTCTGTTGGGAAAAAACGAAATTACTTTCCTAACAATCCAATATTTGTATTCGACAGCAAAAAGTATTCTTTTTTTAATAACAAATCGTATGAGTCTACCCCGCCCTCTCCAAAGGAGAAAATAGTTGACAAAATTTTTCTTGTATTCAAACACAAATCACTCCGGTTAATTCAACGGTAAAAGGGTTAGAGAGACTAATTTGTTGCTTTTATTTGTTTTCTTCTACAACAGTTTGTTCCTTTCTCTCTTTCTCCTTCTTTTACAAAATGACACTCCAAAAATGGTTGTTGTCTCGAATAAATGTTGGTGGCAGTTATTGTATGAGTGTGTGTGTGCGTGTGTGTGCAACTTTTTTTTTATTCATTACCAAATAAGAAAAGAGATGAGAAATTTTCAAGCTAAAATGAAAAAAAAAAAAATTCCGAAAATAATTATACAAAAAAAAGCTGCTTTTAGGCACTTTTTGCCTCTTTGATATATATTTATTCTCTCTCTCTCTTAAACCAATCTATAAAAATTAAATATTATATTGCACCAGAAAAGCGCAAACGTGTTTCTTTGATTTTCCGTTTTAAAAGAGAAAAAAAATTACATACACAAATCGAATTTTAGTGCATGTGATAATAAAATAGTGTTCAAAATGAATTTTTTACAATAATAATAACAAGCCGTAAATATATAGCTAATTTTACAATATATAAATATGATAAAGCACTACACGTATAAAAGCTAATAAAAAATAAATATGATATCGAAAAAAAATAAAAATATATATAAAAATTTGAAAATACTGAAAATGCAGTGAAATGAGGCCATATCAGAGGTATTACGATTCACCAAATCGAAATGGCTACCAACGGCAACAAATGTGTTCTCCTGACCCGCGACAACAGCAGAGCCAGCAACGTTATCAACACCAACAACAACAGTATTATCAGAATTATTATGCAAATGAGATTCCTCCACCGTTACCACCACAACCACCACCACTTTTGCCACCAAAAACTAAAAAGAAGTCCGTCTTTAAATCGCCATTGGCTGCTTTGAAAAATGCCTTCATGAAATCAACGAAGCCGCTAAGGCGAATGAATAGTATGGTGGAGCCCGAACGGAAGTTGAAACCATGTTTGCGAAGGCAACATTCCATGATGGAAAGGGGATACGTGCGCGAGCACTACTATCCTCCGGAAGAATTCGTATCACATAGAATGGTTCAACAACAGTACGTGGCAAGACATGAGCCATTTCATCCGCGCGATTTAAATAGTACTTATCAGAATTTAGAAAATGAAGATATTTACGGAATACGAGACGAAAGAGATTATAATCAAGATAATTGTGATGATTTGTATGCAAATCGGGCTCTTATTGATCTTGAGCGCAGACAGGCTGAACTAAAATCGGGTAATCGTAGAATTGTCCGGAGACATAGTATGGCTGATAGAACGAATAGTCAACGTAATCCGTTTTTGGTATCACAAAACTATGAGGCTGAGAACTCGATAAGAAATCAGAAAGAAGTGTCTAATGGTCAAAACCCACGAGCACCCAGTTCGGCCGTAATGATGCGGCGGCGATTCTACTCCGATCGTCATGAGGATCCAATTTATCAGAGCCGAAGGGAAATGCATAGAAATCACTTGTACCAATCCCGCAAGGAAATGCAAGAAAGAATTGCCCAAGGTAAGCGGGAGATCGAAAGAGAATTCAGTCCCCAAACGAGCAGTCAATCAGCAGAGGAACCCGATGAGAAATCGGACAGGGAATCAATTTATCAGTCACGAAAGGAAGTTAGGGATAATGGCTACAAAACGAGGGCGCAACTTCGTGAGCAAATTTACCAAACACGCCGAGAGGCGATGGAATCAATGGCTGAGCCAATTTATGTCTCGAAGCGCGAGGTAATGAAGCACGAGCCCATTTATGAGAGCCGTGAGGAATGCGTAACAGCATCGAAAGAAAACGTGAGCGAGGAAAACGTACAAAATACGGAAAAGGATGAAATCGATAGATCCAGTGACACCTTGAACACAGATAACAACCTAACAAATACACGCTCAGATGAAACATCGAGCGAAAATACTGTGATTGCAGCAAGGCCATCAACAGCAACAGATCTGAGTGAATATGATGTTCCGCGATCGCAGCGAGTTCCGTACCATATATCGAATATAATTAAGAGAACTGCTCCGCCACCGGTGCCATCGACATCAATGAATACAAGTCGAACATCCATGGAGACACACTATACATCACAGGCTAGCCTGCCAGTTGGGCCGCCAAACGCCAGCAGTACACCGTATACCAGCGATATATCTCTGCCGGTCCAAGATCGGATGGATCACACTAAGCCCGTGACTGCAATTAATCCAAGAGAACCATCAACAACAAGGGGTGTTTTCGATGAAACCGGTGGTACACTTTCGGATTCTGTATGGAATGTTTCATTGCATATTCCGCCTGGAGCTATACCGCCCGGTGTCAGACAGGAGATCTATTTCACCGTCACAGATCCACGTATGAGCGAAAGCGTCGGTGGACCACCGTTGGACATGGAAAATGGTTTGTTGCATTTCATTTATATACAATAATTTTCTTTTTTTTCCAAATTTTCAAATTTTCATTTCACGCATATTTCAACTGCATTTATTTTGTTTTATTAAATTCTCTTTTTCTCTCTCGCTCTATATCTTTTGACAAATTTAATCTGTCTCGTATCTGTGTGTGTGTGTGTGCGTTTGTGTTTATTGTGTTTCTTTTGAAAACTACTCTCGCATGTTATAACGCTTTTTTTGTTTTTGCTTAGCCTAATAATAGTATTTTTTTAGTTTTTTTTTTTTTTTTTTTTAGGGGATGTGGTTTTCAATGGTTGGTTAAAAGAAAAGAAAATAATTTTACTAAGTTTTTCAAAATATAATAAAACTAACAGTAGAATTTGAATCTCCCCGATTTATTAATTATTTATAATAATAAATATTTTATATTTGATAGTAAAATTAATTTATTTGTGATTTTAATTTAAAATTTCAGAACTTCTTTCTTAGATATATTAAAAAAAAAAGAAAAAAAGAGCGAGCCTTCTTACAGTAGTCGCCAATAATGTGTAACATCTAATCTCGGTGTAATCGTGAAAATATTGGAGTCGCGTGTATTGATTGAAGTGATTTCACATATTTAGTATTAATTTTTTTATGAAAATTTTAATGAATTTGATTATATATATCAAAGGTTAAATATAATTTGTTTCGGAGAAAATTATTTAGAATTTCAAAATCCTCTCCTCAAAATTCAAAAAGATAAATGACGTCTGGCAACAAAAAAATGGGGATAATTTTTAAAATATACAGAAAATTATCGAAATAATATTAAAAAAACTTCCCATTTAACGGGGCAAGGAAAAATATTGAAAATTATTATATTTTTCGCACCGAAAATCCTATTTTCATTATGTCTTGTTCGCAGAATATCATAAAAAGAGATACACATATTTTCAAATTGAAAAAATAACGAAAACTCTCCTGAAAACGAACTATGGTCGACGAAGAAACAGAGAGTTTCATTCTGTTTTTACGAGTATTCTTTCTCCATTTTGTTATTCTTCCAAAAAAAATAACAAAATGGAGAAAGAATACTCGTAAAAACAGAACAAAAACTCTCCTGAAAACGAATTATCGAGATGCAAATATTCGAACTCAGCTCAATTTTGTAATAAACTCTTTACTCTGTCTGGTGAGAAATACAAACTAACCATAATGAAAATCTATATGATTCCATTTATAATACACTTATGCATGTGAAAGAAAGAGAAATAGAATATTCTAACAAAAAAATTGAAATTTCGAAAAAATACTCTTGCAATTTTTATTTTTGTCGCTCCTATCAACACATCACACCGAAGAAGAGAATAAAAATAAATTGAATAGCGCGCTCTTCTCTGTATTTTCTGTTATGCATTTCGATCGCTTTCACAAAATTACTCCCACAAACCGAGAGCTAAGATGTTACACATCAAAAAATAATTCAAAAATTTAACATAGCAAAATGTTGGTTCTAAAAATATTGAATTTACACTAAATGGTTTTAATTTAAGTTTACAAAAACTTAAAACCCTATTATTTTAATTGTAATTCACAAAGATTTTTGATTCATAGGAAGACTTTTCGTTTGGTCTCAGTTTGAATTTTTGAAATTATTTTCTTAATGTGGTGAACACGTTTTTCAAATTCACCACTCACCTTATGAACCGAGTCATTCAAATTTACTCTTGCTATTTATTCGAGTTTATTTTGTTACAAAATTGTGTATATTGAGTTAGTTTAGTTCGTAAACCGGTTGAAATTTTTGAACCGTTTGAGATTAAATTATGATCGTCGCTAACGACGAAGTTTTCTTTCGTTCGTAATTTTATTTATTCAATATTTTCATTATTAAACAAAAAATAATAACTCTATTCTTAATTTTAAAATTTTACGAACGAAAAAAAATATTTATTTTTTGATATTTATACGTGAATACGAGGTCTGTTCAAAAAGTATCGCGAATTTTGAATTTCCGCGAGTTACGTACATTCGATTTTTGTTTTTTGGTGGCGTTATGTGGGTACTCGTCCCTCTCACTTACGCCGACAAGTTCGGCCATTTTGAATGTTCAGTTAATTTTTGACAGCTGCTTTGCTTACATGTGTTTTGGCTCGTCTTCGATTATTGCCCATTTTAAAAAATGGATCAAAGAATCTATTTCGGGAATAAGAAAATCTACGGTGGCTGCGGCATTATTAGTATGTTGCTTTTGGCTAAAAATTCACGCACACGCAAGGGTGCATGAGCAGTGGCGTTATCATGGTGCAAAAGCCAATTTTTGTTCTTCGACAAATCCGGGAATTGCTTCGCGCAACTTGCGCATAACTTGCAGGTAATATTCCTTATTGACCGTTCTACCTTGTGTACAAGAAAACTGTAAGCAGAACCTTCACATTCGACCGAACTTGGAGCGCTTTTTTCGGTTTTGGCTCGTGCGGCAGCTTCCATTGGGATGATTGAGCTTTGGTTTTCACGTCATAATCATAAACCCATGATCCGTCACCAGCTATGACCCTCTGGAGCAAATTTGGGTCATCGCGGACAGAGTGTAACAATGTTAATGCGATGCTGTTCTTGGTCGAAACTGGGCAAAAATCGAAGACTAGCCAAAACACGTGCAACCAAAGCAGCTGTCAAAAATTAACTGAACATTCAAAATGGCCGAACTTGTCGGCATAAGTTAGAGACATGAGTACCAACATAACGCCACAAAAAATCGAAAATCGAATACACGTAACCCGCGGAAATTCAAAGTTCGCGATTGAGTCCAATAAATTTTTTTTTGTAGATTTCGCAATATTATCTAATGTAGTCTCCTTTTAATAATGCGCACGTAATAAACTTTTTGTTGTTTTCGTTATACATACATATAGCACGATTTCTGAAAATATATTCTTGTTCTCATTAGTGTATGTTAAAGCACTTTTTAAAATATATTGTTTTTTTATTGAATAGGAAATTGTAAATATTATTTCAAATATTAAGATTGTTTTCGTTTTAAAAATTTTAATTTTGATCGTGTAGGTGAAACAATGCTGTCACCGTTGGTGATGTGTGGTCCCCAAGGGCTTGAATTCTTAGTTCCAGTTACACTTAATATTCCACATTGTGCTGGGCGGACAGCATCACTTGGCTTGTCATTAAAAGCAACCGACAGCGAGCATAATCTTCAAACAAATTGGGACAATATTGATTTACCAAGCAATACAGCTGCTCATACAGTTTCCGTAAAGGTTGATCATTTTTGAATAAGTAACATTAATGTAGCTAGTTTCTAATTTAAGATAAATATACACACTTATATACAATTATACACATATTATACAGCTATTGAAACATATATACACCATACATACACATACTGTTACGTTGAAATTTGTGCGTAAATATTTTATAATTTTAAGTAAAATAAGAGAATATTTTATGAAGAAGAAAAATCTGAAAATAAATTGAAAAATAATCGGAAAAATAATTTAGTGATAGTTTCAAATCAATACCAAGGGATATGTAATAATAAAAATATTTAAAAAAAATATATATAATTATAACAATCACCATTCTATATAAAATGATATACTTTTTAAATAGGTGTAAAATTTGTGCCTTTCTTATTAAAAAATAAGAATCTGTAAAAATAGATATTAAGATGTGGTAATTACAAAAAAAAAAAATTATAAAAATTCTTATCGATATTTTGAGTTTAAATTTTATTGAGAAAAAAATATAAAGAAAAATTATTTGTTTATTCTTTAACATGTGCATAAAATTATAGTATATTTATAATATTTTAATATGCATACGTTACTTATAATAATGGATAGTAATAAATAAAAAAAATGCTAATAGTAAAAAGAAAATTGATTCCCTTAAAAGGATTTTTACTACGCTAAAAATTAGTGTTAAATTTATATGTAAACAGTTTTTAATATTATAACCCCCAAAAACCAATCAAATAAAATATATATGATGTAGTATAATTTTCAAATAAGTTATAAATATATAATGAAATTATTGTAATAAAACTAAGAATAAAAATTTAAAGAAAACTTGAGAATTTATTGAAATTATTTTTCATTATTATTACTATATATTTATTATTAATATAATTTTATTTATAATTAGCTTAACAAAAATAATATAGTTTCATTTTAAATAATTTGATTGCCTATAGATGGTTTTTTTCTTCTTCAATTATTAGTTATCATTTCTTGATCTTGAAAAATTGTCGGAGCATCCCTGATATGAGAATGTACACTCTTTCTGGTATCAATGACAACATCACGTACCATCGATGCAAAGAATGTTGTATGCCGTGGCGTTTCACAATAGCGTTCATATTGATCCAGAGAATCTTGTAACTTTAATGTGAGATCGTAATTTCGTCGTACAACTTCAAGTATTTGCTCTTCGGTAGGCGTTGACAGGCCCTGCTCCGATAGCCATTCTTTGATTTTATTTTGAAAATGTTTTATTATAGCCAATATGTTAACTAGAGAATTCATCAATTTCAGAACATTGTCTTTGTAATCACATTCTTGCATTGTTGAATATCGCAGCACTGAAAAGAAAATTCAATATTTATTTAAAATTTATCGATCAAATAGTAGTAGCGCATCTAAAATTTGGTAACAAAAATAGTATCAGATATATTTTGTTAAGCAATTTTTTTTTTAACTTGGTTCCTATATCTATTAAAAAAAACATTCTGCTTACAGATTATTAAAACTGTAGTCAAATTAAAAATGATAAATTTATTTTTAGTTACCAATTTAGAGAGGGAATTTTTCTAAGCATTTTTTTTGTTGTTTCATTTACAAACCCATTGCATGTATTTCGCTGAAAACTTTCTCTTCTCTGTTTAATTCGTAATACAATTCATCGTAACTGTTCGTTGTCGCCAAGAATGTGTCGCCATAAGTTATAAATAAATTGAAAATATTAACTACCTGAAATTTTTTTAATTTTTTTGTTTGTTTTTATATAAAGTCTATTAATAATAAATACATAAATATAATATAGTAAAAAAGTAAAAAAATGCAAATTACCTGAAGAGAGAGATAAAAAATATTACATTTTTTGACTAAGTTTTGCTCTTGTGTAACTAAAAAGCGTAACAATCCAATTAAAGCTGCCCATAATTCTTTCCAAGGATAGTTAAGTCGTACTCGGCAACGTTTTTGATAGCATAGAATACGATGTATTACGCCAATGCACAACAAATAAAGTTCCATTGGAAATTTCTTCATTAAATGCGATACTATAAATTCTACTAGTAAATCTAATAGCGTTGCTGCGAGAGGCTGCGATTTACCCAATCGTTCAATGTTTAGTTTTCGATGTCGCATTTGAGCTCGATGTAACATCACTTTGAACGTTAGATTATTATCGTGCATCATCGAATTGGCATATTGATCCTCTGATATACAAGTCAGTATTATAAAGCACAGTTTTAGATTGGCAATGCTCGATTCATTTTTATTATCTTGCATTACAATTGAGCTGAAATATGATTTTAGAATTTTGTTAACCAGTATTACGAAAATAAAGTAATTTTTCGTACCAGTATTGAAATACTGCAACAAGTAAATTAGTTGGATATTGAGTAATATCTATTATTGGTGCTGTTGCTAAATCGGGTACTGGTTGATTTGAATTAAGTGTATTGCTAGGTGAGGGTGGAGCGCTAGTTTCCGCTTGCATATGAGCCAATGTTGTAATAAAATTCCTATTTAAATGCACAGCCTCATAAAGAGCTAGAAGAAGCGCATTGTTTGCTTTAATCTGTTGCAATCTTTCACAACCCTCGTCCGATACGAACATATTACCAACAATATTTGATAATGATGAAAACCACGACGTTTGAACGTGCGACAAACTCTGCATATACTGTCGACAGAAATCGATCAATGAAGATGATATCATTTGACCGTATCTGCAAAACAAATATTAACAATATTGCTTATAAAGGAAGTGACCATATATTTTCATTCGGATATGCGTACCCATTTAACGCTAATTCGTCAGCCAAAATGGATAGTTGTACTATGTATGGATTTGTGGCATCATATTTTCTGTAGTTAACCAAGACCGTTAACAGAATGACGATGTCGTGACCATGTTGGGAACGGAGCACCGAATCACTTAACAACTTTACGAATGCATCGAACAAACTATGCATCATAACATATTCTAAAAGGATGTTTTGATTGATATTATCAATGCCAGTTAGTAGCACTAACAGCATCTTAAGACACATAAATCTTGCACTTTCCGATACATCACCTAAAATGACCAATTAACAATTGATTGGAACAAGGCACATCTCAATTTCTTTTGGATTGAATAAAACGTTGCTTACCAAGGAGTATTGCATTACAATGGTTCATGAGAAGTTTCATTTTTTCCATATCTTCTATATCCAATATAGTACGAACAACACTAAAGGACGGTTCGATATATGACTTTTTGAAAATTCCATGGAACAGGGCACAAAGGGTTTGAAAACTGTTGAAGATCTTTTTAGGATGTGCTGTGAAATATTTGCAAATTATATTCATTTTTGATCAGAGCTTTGCCCTAAATAATGCTTACTCGAGTCTAGAACGTCGATACATTTTGAGAAGACCAAACTTATGTTTTTTTTCGCTAACAGAAGTTGATCATCTGTCAATTTAGTAATTTCCGATTCCAGACTATCAATGTTGGGTGATAGCAGAAAGAAATCATTCCAAAATTCTGGATTATCATTTGATGGATCATCATCTCGTAATAGAAGCTCATAAATATACACAACTTTTTCTTTAGGCCGTTTAGATGACCCAGAACCACTTCTTTTTCGCGATGTCATATTTTTCAATATTACTCTTATAATGCACGATGTATAAACGATAGCTATTAGCGAATATTTTCCAGAGTTAAAAATAGCTTAAGATATATAAGTTGTCAGTCAGATGAAAATAATGTAATTTCGTTTTTATTCACTAATATATGATTTGAAGCTAATTCGTTTTAAGTAATTTTTACTGATGTCCAAAACATTTGCTAGTGTCGAAAACATATGAACGAACAGCGGAGAAAGTGCAACAACGGAGAAACCAAAACAAACTAAGTCGGACAGACTTGGTTGTATTGGACACACTTTCACACACTTTTCCACAATTATTATTTATAATTGACCATTTTCCATATAAAGACTATGTACAAATAAAATAAAATTTTTGAAAATAAATTTGAAAATATTACAAAAACACAATTGTTAATTAGTGCAGTCGTAAAATGTCAACTAAAGATGTCAAATTGAATTAAAGAAGAAAAAATCTGTCAAAGAGATTACAAATTGAAAAGAAATCATTTCGTACACAGATGGCGTTAGAACCAATTCGAAGAAGATATCGTCCACAAAAACGAAACGATGCGATTTCAAAATGAAATTCAAATTTGTGCTAGAAAAGATAATAGACATTTTTTCTATGCACAATTCTCATAAATTGCTTGAAAAAATTATAAAATTTGCTTATTGTTGATAACCTTGTACTATCAATTATAAACAAATTTTACAATTTTCTTTAATTACTGTTTAAACAATAAATAATCAGGTTTAGACGATTAAAAACAAATTTATTTAGATATACTATATTTTCAAAATATTTTTGTTCGCTTAAAATCTTAAATTAAAATTTGTAAAAAGTGTATTTTCTTGTATTTGATTAACATTGATATTCAAAAACGTAATTTGAACGAATTCAGTAATTTTTTACTTACATTTATTAGCGTCTCATTTAATCAATCATCACAATTCGCAATGATAGAAATTGTATATTTTTTTTCCTACATAATAAATCTATTGTACATTTTAAATTTAAAAAAAAATAATATTTTTCTTATTAAGTTTTTATAAACTTAATCAAATAAATAATTTAAATGAATGCTAGCCAATGACCCTTTCTTTTAAAAAGTAGTGATAAGAATAAATAATAAACTGAGTTCATTTAAAATAAAGATTAAATTTCTATAATTTTTGACCTTATTATAATATATACAAAAGACAACATATTTTAGCTGATAAAGACTTACCAAATTTAATAATATTCTCTACAAAATTTTACTTGCTCGTTTTTTATTCAATTTTAAAATGAATAAATATTTAAAAGGAGAATTTTTAATAAAACCAAAAAAAAAAAAAAAACGAATAATAATTTGTTATTGCGTAAAAGACGATTAATTAATAATTAAATAAAATGAAAATGCATTAAAAAAAATTTTTAAATTATAAGACAATTTAGATTTTTTACCTATATTTTGTAGCATAATAAAATTTTCGAAATTTATCTAAAACTAATAATTACTAGAATTTTTTTTATTAAATAAAACCAATAATTAGATTATTATCTATGTTACCATGACTATATAGTAAGAAACGACCTTAAGAAATGCTAATTTAATTATTGTTTTATTTAATATTTTATTCTATAACAATTACTAAAGATTGATAATTTCAAATTCTTAGATTGGAAGACAATTTGGAATGAGTTTTGGGCTCTTCATATACAATGGCTTATGCGTTAAGGTTTTTTATTGAAGCTTTCTCGATAACCCTTATTATAGTTATTTAATTATTTTTTATTAAAACTATTTATAAAATTTTTTTTATTATTACATTTATTTTATTATGTTTTTCAATTATTATTTTTTTATTTTAATTTTATAATATTTTAAATTGTTCTGTTTTAATTATCGTTATAAATTTTTATTTTTCATATTCCAGGTGGTTTCTGTTTAGTCGCCATTTTGATTTGAATGACATTTGTCTGTTGGCATTTAACAGTTATAGAGAGAGGTCGATAGAGCATATAACATATTGAAATTATTAAAACATTTTATTTAAATAATTGGTCAATTGTGAATACGTTGAGAAAATTATGTGACATTTTTTTGTAATAATTCTATGCCAAGCAAGTTAACCATTCAACGTGTAATAAATAATTTTGAAAATATGCATATACTGGAAGATAAATCAAAAACTGGGCGACAATTAAGCCAACGTACACCTGAACAGATTGATGCAGTGAGGCAGAGTCTTGCTGTCTTGCTGATTGTACCTCTCATCAACGTTGTTCCATAAGAATTGGGAATTATTTTTTAAAAGTATTCAAAAGATTTGCTTTCTTTCAATTGACATAACCGGTGCAGGCAAATGACCATGAACGGCGGCGAAACTGGAGTGCTCGAGTTTTACAGCAAAAAATACGATGAGCGACAAAATAAACAGAATAGCCGCTATTAAGGCACTGAAATCCTCAATTGATACACCAAAGACCACTACACCCTGATAGAGTAATTGTATTGTGTGTCATTTGGGCCGGCGGCATCATTGGGCCATATTACTTTGGGGATGCTGGAGAAAATGCTGTAACAGTAACTTGTGACCGCTATCGGTCATGTTGGTAAACTTTCTTCTGCCCGAATTGGATCAATTAGGCCTACAGAACATGTGGTTCTAATAAAACGGTGCCACATCACACACAGCTCATGCTATGATTCCAATTTTGAGAGAAATTTTTCCCAGCCGAATAATGTCAAAAAGTACTTATATCGACTGGCCCCCACAATCTTCTGACTTGAACTCTTCCGATTTCTTCGAATGAGGGTACTTGAAAAGCTGTACACTAATAAACCAACCACAAAATCGATGCTTAAGGACAACATTCGAAACGAAATTACTAAAATAACCCTAGAAGTCTGCAAAAATGTTATGAAAAATGTGCCTAAAAGAGCTCGCCTTTGCGCTACGGCCAGAGCCGGAAATTTCCATACATAATGCTAAAGACATATAATTAATCAATAAAATATAAAGTATAAAATTGTATTTAATTTAGAAGTTATTTAAAAAAAACTTCGACCCGCAACATAAAACGCATCTTGTATAAACAAACAACTTAATGACATCATCTGCACATATGACTAAGTTACTTACAACTCACTTCTTTTAACCTATTAGCAAAAACTTATTTCATATTTTTTAGCAACTAACTCTACTTACTAACTTAAAATCTATTTTTCTCATATCTCGGGCAACAAAGTAATCATTTTTATATCGCGTATCTGAGTACAGTGTATCAATTCCCCACAGTGTATACTATCTGCAGTACACAATGTAGGCATCGATCTAGTAAAAGACTATATAAAATTAATATTCACAATCAAGTGCGATTTAACTTTGCTTTTAAAACTAGTTGAAATTAGCAACTGTTAAACTATTACAAGTAGAACTAAAAATGTCTTCGATATAAATTTTTTATAAATTATAGTTAAATTAAATCAATTTTTAGGTTAGCTGCTAACATCATATTCTTCTGTGAAGGTTTATAGGAAGTTATCAGATTGGCATTACTGAGAGCGATCTGGCAACAGTGCAGACTTACCCTTACAAAGCTTGTATGGTAGTCTCCCCTAGAAATTTTTTTATTAAACAATTTCTTCCGTTTAAAATTTCTTGTTCGGTTTTGCATGAGTTTTCGACCATCTATAATACTTGGAACCATTCGAGACTTCTAACATAAGATCGCTACAACTACCATACCGAATGGGTGTTCTTCAAGGTGGTAAATATGGTCGCATTTTATACAATATTTCCCTAGGAACGGTAATACCATAGTAGTAGCCTATTCTAGCACAATTGGTACATATATCCTATTATATCCTTTCATATACTATAAACCGCCTACTGAAAGGTTATTCAGTATTCTATCACACAAAATGGTACTGGAACATATTTGGACATACGGAATTAAATTTCTACGGTTCAAAAAAGATTATAATTTAGTTATTCTTAAATTATGGTATGTGACCTTTAAAAAACCGTTCCCATTTAGTTTTATAATAGAGGAACACAACTGCGATGGAAACTGCAAACTGAACTGTAAATACTGTCGAAAATTGATGAGTTTCGCTCAAATTAGCCAATTGAATACAATTGCAATGAAATTTATTACTTATAAATAATGTTTCATTCAATTTTTTAATAAAACAATACTTATTATATTTCTAATTGAATTTAAACTGTCAAACAACAATTCTGCCACATAAAAAAACACAGAAATGTATGGCATTAAATTGAACTACAATTGCAAAATTAGAATAAGATATACGTCGGCAATAAACTATTCGGAGTTTTGGGCTTTTCCATAAGAGTGGGCAGATTTTAAAATGTTGATAGGAGCGACTGTGTGGAGTTCTCAGTTTTAGTCGAAATTCTGTTCCTAACATAATTGAAGTTCTCATAGAAGATTAAAGTTGTAATATGGCAATACTGCAAAACTTCCTTTTCGCTAAGCCTATACATTAGTCCCTCCTAAGCAAGTTTCAACCTCGCCAGGCAACTACGCGACCATATTTGGCCTGATAAGTGAAGTTGTGTTTTTGTTGTGCGTTATGAAAAATGGAACAGCAAAATTTTGAGCAACAATGCGCCTTAAAAATTTTGTTTTGAGCTTGGTGAATACTTGAGTTTGACTTAAAAAATGTGGCAACAAGGAGAATATTAGGGGAATATTCCTAATGAAGAGCACATTTTTAAGGGACCGAGAAGCATTGGAAGACGAATCTTCCTCAAAATCGTAAACTGATGACAATGTGGAACGGTTGAGAGCTCTTGTACCTCCAGGACAATCTATTAACCAAGTTTTTCTATAAAGACGCTTTTGAAATTCTCAGAAATAAGGTATTTTGCGTCAAATCGGTAATTTCACAATAACAACTCCTCATGTCACATTTCAATCTTAATGATTAGTGCAATTATTATTTAACATGGCATACCTGTCGTTAGATATAATACCACGGGCCACCGAAGACCATAGGGATTGAGAAAGGCCCAATCAACGCGCACAACTTACTTGTTCAGTAATGGATACTGCAAGATCACCAGGTAGATGCACGTATCTGAATCTATACTCTAGCTTGCTAACCAACGCTTTATCACCCCGCTCGCTTCAATCCAACGCATTTTTCTTTGATCTTTTGCTTGGACCACTTCATCTTCTTCCACTTCTTCTTCTTCTTCACATCTTCTTTTTCTAATCACATTTCGTGCCCCATCCATGAAACAGGCAAACATTCAATCTTCCGTCAACTCCTGTAGTAGACAGTCTTAATCAGCAGACCGTTCCCTCATTACTCCACACACATTTGTGCAACTACCCGGTCCCATTTCCAACTAGCTCCATCCACAACAGGTAGAACCATTTGCTGACAGTCAGTAACCAGTTACAAGCTAGTTACCCTAAATAATGGTAGCAAGGCCTTCCTAAACCTCTACTATCATCTGCAGTGATATCACCCGGGATTCCACCAACTCTCAGCACCAGTCCTAAGACTGTATGTAGTTGACAACAACAGCCACCCAGGTTTCAACCAAAGGCTCCTCACCTCGGCCGGGTACGGCGGACAAACCAACGTCTGGCTCCTGATACCTGCGGTACCAGCTGCTACACCAGTTCAGGGACGAGGGTTCACCAAGACCCATAGGCGATCCTATGCTACGGATCTACACCCAAAAGTGCCCCTCTTACGGGTATCCATCTCCATCAATGAGTTTTTGTCACACAAAAAAAGGATCTTGTCCTTCTCCCTCCCCCCTTCCCGCCTGATATAAGTCCGTGTGACTTTTCGTTCTTTATGAATTTTCTTTTTTTTCCGGTGAGTTCAGGAACGCAGGTTCACCAAGATCTACGCTACGGATCTACACCTAAAAGTGTCCCCCTTGCGGGAGTCTATCTCCATCAATTAGTTTTTCTCAACAAAAAAAAGGATCTTGTCCTTCTCCAGCCCCCCTTCCGCCTGATATAAGTCCGTGTGACTTTTCGTTTGTTATGCATTTTGTTTTTTCGGTGATTTGAGGAACGCAGGTTCATTAAGACCTATGGTACGGATCTACACCCAAAAGTGTCCTTCTTGCGGAAGTCCATCACCATCAATGAGTTTCTGTCAACAAAAACAAGGATCTTGTACTTCTCCGTCCCCCCTTTCCTCTGATATAAGTCCTTTTGTTCGTTATGAATTTTGTTTTTTTTTGGTGAGTTCACGGATGCGGGTTCACCAAGACCTATGGTACGAATCTACAAACAAAAGTGTCCCCCTTGCGGTAGTTCATCACCATCAATGAGTTTTTGTTAACAAAAAAAAAAGGATCTTATCCTTCTCCCTCCCCTCTTCCCGCCTGATATAAGTCCTTTAGTTCGTTATGAATTTTGTTTTTTTTCCGCTGAGATAAATTATTATTGGTGATGAAGGTCGAAGAAGGCTCAGAAAAGCCTTTAACATCGAAAACTGCATTTACCTTGAAGCTCATTGAAAGGATCAGAAAAACTTTCATCACCCCTCTCTATATTCACCTGAGGGTTGTTGATCCCTCCCTCTATCCACCAAGGCAGTGTAACTGTAGGCGTTAAAGCCGATTCCAATCGATGTATAACTTACCAAGGGAATTACTTTGAAGGGGATAACATTGATGTAAAATATAAATAAAAAATAAAACTTTTACAATAAAATATAAATATTCCTGCATAAAAAGCAACTGAAAATTGTCTATGTGTCACTCAATCGAGCAATCACTTAAAATGTTTTTCATAAAAATAATGACTACACCACTTTTGTAAGAGACAATATAAAAAAAACTGAACGAGTATGTGTCCTCTCCATAATTGCATAAGAACATGTTTTTATTTGCTTATTAAACTTGAATTAAAATCAAATAAAATAAAGTCTCCCACTCACATGGTATGCGTCTGAATTCAATGTCAAAATGGATCATTCCAATTTCATATCGAAGGTTTTTCGTTTTTTTTCTTCTACCTCTTAACAAATTTAAATAAACTTATCGAAGTATTTAAAGTATTTTATGTAAAGTTTTTAAGAAGAATTGCCGTTAAAAAAAAAATTGTAAAAAATTATATTGAAATTATAAAATCCCAAAAAATTAAGTACAAATTTTTAGATAAAAGAAAAAATTGTTGCCGTTTCATTAAAAAACCGGCTTTAAATTATAAAAAGACTCGCAATGAATTCGTAGTAAAATGTTACTTTATTGCGCAATTTATAAATTTACTTAATATTAAGTAACTAACTAACATTTATACATGTTAGTTAGTTACTTAATATTCATTCGAGTACGTGAACGAACAACAACTGTGCGCCGGAAAGTACAATTTAGAAATACGATAAGAGCAAGACAGACTCTCACATAAGAATCGGAGCTTCTTAATTATCTTATACCCCCTATTTACCAATATTTATGTATATACATTCTTATAACACAATTATTATTTACTGTTCGTTTTGTCAGTAATATTCAAGCCAGGCTTCCCTATAAAAAGGACGGAAGTACATAAAATCTGACCAGTTCTCAGTTTATAAGTGGCTCGTAGATTGGTTTCGTGAAGACTGCGTTAATACACATAAATATTTTCACAAGGAGAATCTGTGCTTATCTATCATAAATTTAGTCAATTCGTAAAATTTATATAAATAATAACAATGCGTTTTATTATTTTCGTTACTTTAGGTGAATTATTCTATAATATAAAAATTATTTCTATTTTATACAAAAAGAATTTAATGTGAAAGTGTTTTTGAAAATTGTTTGTTTGTTTTATCAAAAATCTTTTCGTTTATTTATTTTTAATCTTTTTTAATTATACATAAAGTGTCTAGTAATAAAGAATAATAATAAAAATATCAATTTGAATAGGAAAATAATTATTTTATAGAATTTTACTAAAAGTTTCTGCTTGATTGAAAAAAAACCCTTTTTTTAAAATAAAAAACGGTTTTTAATAAAGAAAATTATTTTGTTAATTTTTGACAATTTTTTCACTGGATACTATTTTTTTTAAAAATATTTTTTTTTTAAATTTTATTAAATTTTGTCCATAAAATTGTTCGTGTAAAAGTAATTTGCGACCATAAAAAGCCTTAGTGGCAAAATCATATTGTAGTTTACTTTTCATGGAAGATGATGAATTTTTTTGAAAATAATTTAATGAAAACAATATTTTTATCAGGATTATATTTTGATAGAAAAATTGACAAAAATGTCTCGGGGTTTCATACCCCCCCCCCACTCCGTTAATACAAGAAAAACAAAAAATCAATTTACAAAAGAAGTCCTTGGTCTTTAGAACCAAGGATTAAAAGCATATCGTTGGCTAACAAGACGATATTTTGTATTTTATTTTTATGCAAAATTATTTTTCGTTTACCAAATGGTATTCATTTTTTTGTTATTTTCTCATTTTTAATTTAGGAATTTTTTGGTTTTTGGCTGTAAACGCAGTACCAACTAGAAAACCATCTAATTGTAATCGGGCTTGTCCTTTCAATTATGCCCCGGTATGTGCAGGTTCTGGAAGTGGAAGAGGTGCTGATTTATCTTTTGGCAACGATTGTGTTTTACAATCATACAATTGTGAACATCCAGACAATGGTATGATAATTTTTTATTATCAATTAAATAATATTAATAAATATGATTGTTTATTTATTATTTATTTTTAGTTTATGTAAAGAAGCAGAATGGCGAGTGTCCAGGAGGAGCTGGAATTCGTTTACAATAAGTAAATTGCTCAAGGATTTCTTCATATTGACTATATGAAAATATTTGAAATGTTTACACATATTTTATGTGATTTATTATAAAAAAATATATAATTTAGAAATCATTTGTATTTTTTTTCCTATTCCAATCTTACTTAGAACTTACATTTTATAGCAGACAATTTTTGTGTATAAGTCGAAAATTAGTATTCTGGGTTTCCATACTTTTCTAACGTAAAATAATAATATTTAAAAGAAATGTGTTAAGTTATGAAAAAAATCATTATTTTATAAATATGCAATAAGAGAATAAACCATAAAAAACTGTATGGAAAACCGATTAAGTAAATTTTATGGTGTAATTTTTTCTTTTTTTTTGAAACAATTTAATTAGAACCATTTAAAAAATATAATTGCAAATTATAAATAATTTCTAGTATAATAATTAATTTTATAGTTAGCTCTGCTTATCTAACATAAGACAGGAAATATTCATTTTTATAATTGCGAGATGTGTTTTGTTCAATAAATTAAAGATTACAATTTGAGAAGTTTGTCAATAAAATTAAGGCATGTCATTATAATTATAAGCACATGTCAACAGGGATTATAAATATATTAAATAATAGTTGACTTTTTTAGTATAATTCCTTAAAAGTGTTATTGAAAATATTTTAATAAGAAAAACTAACTAAATATTCCGTAATTTTTTTTAATACGATTTTGCGGTTTCTGAACACAGTTATTTAATCGATTACGAAGAAATTTACTTTATTCTTTTTTTTGTTTAAATTTTTAACAATTATAATAAAATTAATTTATTAAAATATTACTTTTTAAGTTATTAATAAAATTAATTTATTACCCAATATAATATATAAAAGTCAAAATATGTATGTTCGTTCGTTCGTTTGTCCACAATTCTTCTCTACGTCACTACAATACTTTTCTGAAATACCAGGCGCTCATACAAAATGCAAAACCGTGTTCTCTTTTCTACGCTGTCTTTTCTCCTCACCCCTCACCTTATTCCTCATTGCGAGACCGTGTCGTGCTCGTGTCGTGATAGCCTTAGAAGAGTAGAGTAGGATAAGTATTAGAAATGTGGCATGGTTGAGTAAACAAATGGCTGGATCTAAGGCTGTGGAAGTAAGCGCTGGGTACGTGATGATTTTGTTTCTGATTTTCTGACTTTTTTATGAATGCCTGGTACTTCAGAAATGAAAATGAACTTCTAGAAAATTTAAGGAAACTCTGGAAAATTGGAAAATATGAAAATCTTCTTAAATGTTTAATGAGAGTCCATAAACTTCTACAAAATTTAAGAAAACTCTGGAAAATTGGAAAATATGAAAATCTTCTTAAATGTTTAATGAGAGTCCAGAAACTTCTAGAAAATTTAAGTAAACACAGGAAAATTCGAAAATATGAAAATCTTCTAGAATGCTTCTTGAAAGTCTGGAAACTTCTAGAAAATTTAATGAAACTCTGGAAAATTCGAATATATTTAAGTCTTCTAAAACGCTTCATGAAATTCTGGAAACTTCTTGAAAGTTTAAGAAAACTCTAGAAAATTCGAATATTTTAAAAAATTGTATAAAAAGCCGCGAAGTGCCGAAAAATGTTCATTAGCAAATCGCAAGTTTTGAAATTGAAAGTGAAGTGAAAATTAATTTAAAATGTGTTCAAGACCAAAAACTTCCGAACAGCGTGAGCTGCGACTGGAAAGAGATCGTGTTAGAAAAGCTGTGAAAAGAGCTGCCGAGACAAGCCAACAGCGGGACATTCGGCTTGAAAAAAGCCGAATAAGAATGGCTGAAATTAGAACAACTGAGACAAGTGAACAGCGCCAAAGTCGGCTTGAAGGAACGAGAACAAACAATTTACAACACAGACATACATTCGATAGATCCAGCTTGCAATTTGATAGATCCAATACATCCCAACAAAAAGGGACCCGGGCAACGTCGGGTATTGATCAGCTAGTAATAATAATAAATTGGAAAGAATGATTAGCGGCCCACTGCACTGGCATGATTGTTATTAGGCGCGTTCCACAGCAATGCGATGGCGACGCGTCACGGTTGCGTTAGACAAGATGGTCTGCTACAGTAAGCTCTGAATATAATTCCCACGAGAACGAGTAACGATAAATAAAATCATTCGAGAATTTTTCAGAGTCCAACGTCATCTGATCAGTTTATTATTTATTATTTCTATTTTATGCTTAATTCAATTTTTTAATTCATCCTACCGTATCACAAAAGGTCTCTTCAAAAAGTATCACGAATTTTGTGTTTTTTTTCAAAAATTATTTATTTATTCATGAATATCTATTTTGTCCCCTTCAAAGCCAACGTTTTTTCCAATCCTCGAAGCACTTCAAAAAATCATTTTCATGATCTTGTTCAGCTCCTTCTTTTGATGCCGTATTTATCTCCTCAATCGGAGCGTAGCACCGTCGTTTCATGGGGCTCTTCAGTTTCGGGAACAAGAAAAAGTCACAGGGTGCCAGATCTGGCCAATAATGGTTGCGGCATTATAAGTGTGTTGTTTTTGGCCAAAAATGGCAAAAGCCAATTTTTGTTCTTGCACAAATCCGGGCGTTTCTGGCGGATTGCTTTGCGCAACTAGCGCATAACTTGCAGGTAATATTCCTTATTAACCGTTCTACCCTGTGGCAAGAACTCATGATGCACCATGTACCTGCAATCGAAGAAAACTGTAATCAAAACCTTCACATTCGACCGAACTTGAGGTTTTTTCGGTCTTGGCTCGTGCGGCAGCTTCCATTGGGATGATTGAGCTTTGGTTCCCACGTCATAAATCCATGATTCGTCACCAGTTATGACTCTCTGGAGCTAATTTGGGTCATAGCGGACAGAGTCCAACTGCTCCTTAGCAATGTTAATGCGATGCTGTTTTTGGTCGAAATTGAGCAAAAATCGAAGACGAGCCAGCAAGGCAGTTGTCAAAAATTAACTGAACATTCAACATAAGCGAACTTGACGGCATAAGTGAGAGACATGAGTACCAAAATAACATCACATAAAAAATCGAAAATCGAATATACGGAAATTCAAAATTCGCGATACTTTTTGAACAGACCTCGTATATACAATATATAATTTATCTTGTATTTGATTTCAATTTCAACAATCCGCCACTTAATTTGGACGAGCAAATCGTTTATCATTATCTTCGGAATTTTGGGCTTTTCCATAAGATTGTGAAGGTTTTATAAATTTTAACAGCAATTTAAATTATTATTACTTGTTCTCGTCTGGGGTCTTTAGTTTACCAATTATCGAAATTTGCGATAAGCTTCCCGTACAGTAAATTTTTGCATATTTCAAAATAAAATGGCATTCTTCTAATAAAATTTCGTCACATTTTACTATATAATAAGAATATGAAAGAATGACTTATTTTCACTAAAACAATGTGCAAAGAAAATGTTGGTTCGTCTTAAAGTCTTATTTATAAATAAAAAAAACTCTTTACCAACAAAATCATTTTAAATGGACGAAAACTATTTTACAGATATCTTCACCTATAATATAGTAACTAGCAGATTTATATAAAAGTATTCATTAAGGTAAAAGGGCTATGGGGGAGTAAACATCCACTGAGGTTTCTCCTGAACACGTGTTCATTTGCGAATATAAGTTAAAAATTTCGTATTTTAATAAATCGCGGCACCAGTGACGCCTAATTGGTCAATTCTTGTTTATAGGAAAATAATGTGCGAGGATAGCTTTCGACCAAGGTGATTTGTATGATTGGAAAGACGAGAATAAAACTTCAATCAAGAACATAAGCAATTATAAGATCACGACTTAGATTATAGAAAAATCTGGATAGACCAGATTCTGTCCAAAATTTCTTGAGAAGAAATATTCACAAAATAACCTTTCATGAAACACTTCGTATTCTGAAATAAAAACTTCCTATTAAATGTTATCAAAAATATAACTATTCATATAAATAAGATCTTCAAAAAATATCAAATCCGCGCTTTAACTTGCACTTTCCGATAAATGCCAAATTAACAACTTTATCAACAACAAAAGTATGCAAGCATTTCGGTATGCTACCACTTTTATAGAGAATGGCGTTTTTTAAAACTCTCCGAAAAAATAAAAATTGCCTGTTGTTGTGTTTAAATTGTGTTTTTGTTTATAATAAGTGAATTAAAATGATTATAAATTATGTTCTTGCAATTCGATAAATTTCTATTACGAAAACTATTGTATATGCCAGTGGGTGTCATTTCTACATAAAAAAATCTACACAAAAGTATGCAAGCGTTACGATTTCTTGCCGCTTTTGCAATAATTCAAATAGCAAATTGCGTATAAATATATGAAAATTTGAATATTTGAAGTACGGGTCTATCCAGGTATTCTTTAATTTAAGCTTCAGGCCATCGATTATAGAAGAATTGGAAAGGAATAATTGTTAAAATATTGAAGTCAATATTTGGGATGGGGTTATCTTTTTGATTATCACATCTGTGGTATCATGTATAATATATGTATTAAACGGGAAGAAAAATTTAAAATTAGTGCTTTTATGCAACGTTTCAATACACAATTCTGGTCATCTTTTAATTTTGATATACTTTCAATTTAACTATACAAATAAAAAAATATTTCAAATTGACTCCTTTTAAGTTGTTTATCATCGGTGACACTGTCATAATCCATATATCACTTGGAGAACCATAAGGCTACGATTACACCAAGATGCTCGAATATTAGAAAAAAATCGTCCATTTTTTGGGCTCGAGTTGTGTAATATATGGTATGCTAGAACATTTTGGACAAACACCTCTTTTCTCGATCGATCATATTCGAAGAGAACAAAATATGGAATGGTGTGATTGCCTCATTTTTTGTAGACGCTCGATCATTTTCGGCAGGGATTGAAAATTCTAGTCCGTAAGTCCATATTGCTGTCAGTTGGGCATTATATAAAAGTACTTTGCGTTCTATAATAAGATATATGAAAAGATACGCTTTACGGCGGAGAGTAAAACTTACATGGACACATTTGTGTTCGTTAACTTCTATTCTATACTTGGTAAAAGCATATCATAAAAATAGGGGAAAAATTAAAATTTAGCATGTCCGAAATATCATTAAAAATGAAATCTTATTTATAAAAACACTTTAAATATACAGAAGTTAAATTGAATTGAATAAAACATTGATTATTACTATATCGCCTAATAAATAAGGTGATTTACAAAAGAAGTAAAATAATTTAAACAAAAGAAATTTTGCAATTTAAATCTTATTTATCACCACCAATTAATAAAAACAATCTCTTACATAATTTGATTTTATTGAAAATATAGTTAGCTTTTTTTTGAATTTCTCTTTTTATATATTAATTTTAGAAATAAAATCTTTTGAATCGTCGCCATTCTCTATATTTGATTGGTAATGCAGTTCATTTTTGTCGATAACATAGTACGAATATTTTTATTTAAGCAAATTGTCTGTGTTTATTTTGTGATTTAGTTTTTTTTCGTTTTTTATTGGTTTAGAATTTAGAAAAGAAAAATTTAATAATATATTATGCTTTTGGATGAATTAAATTTTCAATCTGCTGCGTCGAACAGTTAAGTACATTGGACATTTGTAAGGTTTTGTGGAAACGAACTTTCAACAACAATGCTCGAGTGAATGCTCGAGCACATATTCCATGAAAATTGCTCACAATTTATTTTTTATACGATAAATAAAACAATATTATTATTAAGTTTTTTCTCTATAGTTTCTATATTCTAAAAAGCAACCATACATACAATTTTCTCCAACCCATTTACATTATAAAATAGATCCATTCACATTGAACATATTTATATTTAGTTGTCCATGGCAAAAAAAAAGGATCAAAATCGTACCGAAGAAATTTTATTTTACATTTGCTTACAATTCTATTCACATATTTAATGTTGAATTTGATCGTTCCGATATTTCAACAATTTAATTTGATTAGTCTTTTTGCTGTTTTATGTTATAATCAGCCAAAGCAGCTTTAATTGCATCTTCAGCTAGCATGGAGCAATGCAATTTGACGGGTGGTAATTTTAATTCTTTAGCAATATCGGTATTCTTAAGGGATTTTGCCTCGTCAACTGTTTTCCCTTTAACCCATTCAGTTGCCAATGAACTGGAAGCAATTGCTGAACCGCATCCAAATGTCTTGAATTTTGCATCGATGATTTTACCATGTTCGTCAACTTTGATTTGCAATTTCATAACGTCACCACAAGCTGGGGCGCCAACAAGACCTGTTCCAACGTTCTTATCCTCCTTGTCCAAAGAGCCAACATTACGAGGATTCTCATAGTGTTCGACAACCTTTTCCATTTGAGCAAATATAAAAATCGCATATTAATCATATTTTTCAATTTATATAACTCGCACTTGTTTTTCATTTTTATTGTAAACCGGCAGGAAATTCCCAACAAAAAATAAAAATTATGATTGTTTTACTTACATTTGGATGATAAAATGCAGCTGGCACACTATGTGAACGTGGTACCTTTCGCTGCAACAATCGACCAACCCTTGTCAGAGACATTTTATTTAATTAAATTCTTTGCGTAGTTGAAAATTTTCTAGTTAATATAATGCGACTTTAATGTTTTAGTAACAAACAACGAATACTTTATGTATTTCGCAACACAATAAATGTACGAAGAACTGTCAAATTAGAAAAACATCTGATTAAGTTGCGTAGTAAATTTTCGGGCTGCCAACTGTAAGCTATTTCACTGTATATGGTAGAACATCGAAACATCGCAGCATTACAGTAATATTTAGCAGTGTATATTTCAAATTTTCGCTGTGGCAATGCGATATTTTTTAAAATTCTTTTTGATTGGTTATAATTATTAAAATTTGAAAAACGAAATATTTCAATAGCAATAATATTTAAAAACATGCACATTTAGAAATTTCAAAATTATTTATTACTTATAAAAACTAGTTAAAAATTAAAAAAAAAAAAGTAATCATGTGCAATAATATACCGCTAAACAGTTTTACCCATCAAGCATATCAAATTAGATTTAATCCAATAAAAGGTAAGGAGGAAGGAATGCTTAAAATTTTATGATGACACAAATTTGGAAAATTTTATATAAACAATAAATTTCAGTTTATGTCGATATTGGAAATGATTTTCTTATGGTTACTCAACAAGATGTGCGGAATGTGGTAGACACACGTTTTATGAATTTTCAAAGAGTCCCTTTTGGTTTCTATCCACCAACGAATCAATTTGAATCTGGAAATGAATTTGTTCCACAGACAGCAATGGATCAATCTCCGGCAATAAGTATATGTGAAAATCAAATTTTCGATATTGTTAATTTACTTCTTAGTAATCTGCAAGTTCCATCATCGCAACCGATTTTCACAGGAAACGTTGAACCGAATCCAACATATTTCCCAGATACTCCACAAAGGTAATAATGAATCAATAAATTTGTTTGAATACTAAAATAATAAAAAAAAGCCAATTTATAAATAGACCCAATAAGGCTTCGATCGAAACAATGCTCGATTGGGAAATGAAATCCGTTCCATCTAATACCAAGCCATATAATGTAAAAAATTTGTTTCACTAAAAAAATACTCGATTTTTTTCTCATTCAAATTATTTTATTTCAGATTGAAAAGAAATCTCGATTAAAAAATGTTAGATTTATGGATTGTCCAAAACCAATTAAACACTTCATTTCACGTGGAAATAATACTATTTTTGATGAAAATAATTACAATGTTACATACACAACTGAATGTAGTCGGGATGAGACGGCTATGGAAAAATTAAAAAACACCAAAATCAAGAATGCCTTGCTATAAATACGAATCTCAATAAAATATAGAAAAAAATATTTCATTATAAAAACTAAATAAGTTGGGTTTTTTTTTTTTAAATGGAAAATTTTTGTGGAATTCTTTCGAATAATGAAAGTACAAAAGAAAAGGAAACTGCCTATTGGAAAAATTATTTAAATTATGAGCAATTAGAAATGCTTACTGATGCTTGGGAGGATGATTTACAGAAAATGCAAGAGAATTTCATCAATCAAGGACGAGATGTTATTGAAAAGGACATTCAAATAGAAAATAATGTGAAACGGGTAAGAGCATATATTAGGAAAATATTAAATTTTTAAGTATTATTTTTTGTTCTGTTTTGAAAAAAGATGCTCAACATGGAAGAAGTGATTGAAGCTGTCAACAAGAAATTATGCTTAGCATCTGAAGATTTGGACTTTCTGAATGAGGAGCTGAGTGCTTTAGATGCATATATATATAATATAGAAAATTTAGTAGAGGGCATAGGTACAGCTAATATTGATGGTCAAAGAAATACAGTGTATAGTCCGGTGATCCAATTGATTATGGCTACAGAAAAGTTTGATGCCATCATGGAGGAGTTCGAAGATGAACGGAAAAAATACATGACCGAATATAGAAAGGTAAATTTATAATTTTAATTGATTTACTATTCAAAATAATGTATTTCTATATTGCAGCAATATCCCATTTTGAATTTACTCAATAAAAGCTTTGAGAATTTGGAAAGAATTGAGCGTTATGTTAGGCATGTTGAGGATTATCATGAATTAAATGCAAATGATTTAAAAAAATTTGGTTTATTGTCGTAAATTTTCTTATATATAAAGTATAAAATGTTGGAATATTTCTTATTTTGGTTATTGAAATTTAATTAGATAAATTTATTAATATATAAAAGGTTATTGTTTTTTTTTGTGGGCGGATGAACATCTCCAAAGCTAAAGACATTACGATTATCTCAAGCACACGATTCATAGCAGTTTGAGATTTAAATTTATTGGGTGTAAGGGAAAGTTCTGTCGTTAGAGCCATTCATCAATAAAAAAAAAAATTAAGAATATTTTGTAGAAAAATATATTTTAACATGTTAAAGTTCCAATTTGCTCACGTAAATTGCTCGTGCACGAGCAAATTTTGTACATGTTCGCGTATATATTACGAACACGTTTTGTACATGTTCTCGTACACTGTCAGACGAGCAAAAACAGGAAAATTTCCCCTTTTAAATCGTGGATTTCACGAAAGGTATAAAGGGGGAAATAAGCTTAAAATAGAAAATCGTGTTTTTTTGGGGCTAAGTTTACCATGGTAATCCATCAGTGTTTACCATGGTGTGGTAGGTCTAAAATTACTAGTTTGAGCGAGAGTTCCAAGATTTACAAAACTTCAAATTCGGCGCCAAACCGAATTTTTATTAAAATTTTATATTTTAATTTTTTAAAAACCATGCTAAACTAGTGTCTTTATTAGCAATAAAATGGCGTTTGAGACCTGTTGGAATATTCTCAGATCAAATTCTCAAATCTTTGGATCTAAAATGAGAATGCACGTGCGTCGCATTGCTAGAGAGAAAATGCTCCCGGAATCTTTGATTCCAAACGTGAAATAAGGCGCTGGTTCAATTACAGATTGATTGGAGTTGCTTCTGTACGAAATTATCCTAAAAAAAGAACAGTACAAGTTTCTAAAAATTTAAGATACCATAAGGACTTATGACGTTTGGTAAAGGATTCGTTATATAGCAGGATAATGATCCCAAATTGACGAAACACTCGATATTATGTAGATATTTTCTATATAATTGACAAAACAGCAATTTTAGTATTTTTTTATATTGTTTTTTTTTTAATTTGATAATAAAAATTGTACAGATAATTTTTTTTTTATATTTAAGTGCAGTATTAATATATTGGGTGTAAGGGAAAGTTTCGTTGTTTTTTTCTACATTTTTTTTCACTTTTTATTCAAAAATTAATCCAAAATATAATTTATGTCTCATATTTTAAATACGAGGTCTGTTCAAAAAGTAACGTTTCAATTTTTTTGTGGCGTTATGTTGATAACCATGTCTCTCATGCCGACAAGTTCGGCCATTTTGAATGTTCAGTTAATTTTTGACAGCTGTTTTGCTTGCACGTGTTTTGGATCGTCTTCGATTTTTGCTCAATTTTGACCAAAAACAGCATTGCAATAACATTGCTAAGGAGCTGTTGGACTCTGTCCGCCATGACCCAAATTTGCTCCAGAGGGTCATACCTGGTGACGAATCATGGGTTTGTAGTTATGACGTGGAAACCAAAGCTCAATCATCCCAATGGAAGCAGCCGCACGAGCTAAGACCGAAAAAAGCTCGCCAAGTTTGGTAGAATGTAAAGTTTTTGCTTACAGATTTCTTCGATTGCATTATGTATTTACCATAAATGTGATGGGGGAGGAGGAGAGGGTAAAGGAGAAGTCAAAGTCAAAACGATTAATTTAAGGAAGGTAGCAAAAGTAAAATTTTACTACCGGAAAAGAATTTCAATTAATTTGTTTAGCACTAAGTTTTTAAGCCCTTCTACTCACTGGAAATTGGATTAGTATTTTTGTACATCTAAAGTTTTGATAGAAAATAATCACTTCTAAATAATAAAAATTAATTAATTTTATTTTAAATTTCGATCTTACTCCTTCGAATGCCTCTGGCGCTGACCATTTAATGGGTAATTTTACAGCTCCCTCGTGAAAGCTTTGCTCTCCTGCCAAACCGAAATCTGATATTTTCGCAACACAAGTCTCTGATAAGAGAATGTTACGAGCAGCTAGGTCCTTATGCAGAATATTCTTCGCTTCTAAATATTGCATTCCAGAGCATATATCACTAGAATTAGTCCAGAAATTTTTTTTTCTTTATATAAAACACTTTTTACAACAACAAAATAAAATATGAAAAAATCTTAGCAAAAAGATTCAACAGGATTTACTATTAAATTAGAAATGAAATTTTAGTTATGTATGTACGAGGTCTGTTCAAAAAGTATCGCGAATTTTGAATTACCGCGAGTTACGTATATTCAAATTTTTCGATTTTTTGTGGCATTATATTGGTACTCATGTCTTTCACTTATACCGACAAGTTGAATGTTCAGTAAATTTTTGACAGCTGCTTTGTTTGCACGTGTTTTGGCTCGTCTTCGATTTTTGCTCAATTTCGACCAAAAACAGCATCGCATTAACATTGCTAAGGAGCGGTTGGACTCTGTCCGCGACGATCCAAATTTGCTCCAGAGGATCATAACTGGTGACGAATCATGGGTTTATAGTTATGACGTAGAAACCAAAGCTCAATCATCCCAATGGAAGCTGCCGCATAAGCCAAGACCGAAAAAAGCTCGCCAAGTTCGGACGAATGTGAAGGTTTTGCTTACAGTTTTCTTCGAATGCAGGGGCATGGTGCATCATGAGTCAATAAGGAATATTACCTGCAAGTTATGCACAAGTTGCGCGAAGCAAACCGCCAGAACCGCCCGGATTTGTGGAAGAACAAAAATTGGCTTTTGCCATTTTTGGCCAAAAATAACACACTAATAATGCCGCACCCACCGTATTCCCCAGATCTGGCCCCCTGTGACTTTTTCTTGTTCCCGAAACTGAAGAGCCCCATGAAAGGACGACGCTACGCTACGATTGAGGAGATAAAGACGGCATTGAAGGAGGAGCTGAACAAGATCACAAAAAATGATTGGATATCTGGCGGAGATAACTTTGAAGGGTACAAAATAGATATTCATAAATAAATGAATAATGTTTGAAAAAACACAAAATTCACGATACTTTTTGAACACACCTCGGTATTCATTTCCACCAATTTTGCTACTCACAAGTACTTGCGAGTAGATGCCCAATGGAACGCAGAATTTACTGACAGAAGTAAAATATAACCTCAAAATAGTCAACAACAATACTGAGTTTACTCACACATAAACAATATTGACAAAATATGACTTCAACATAACCAACGAACCCGCTAAGCCATCTATTTCCAGTTCGGGAACTAAAGTCCCCCTACCATAAATTGCATACGTAACTACAAAAGTTCGAGGTGGTGTAGATGATGACAGCTACAACTACTCGTGAGTAGCAAAATTTTCCCAATGAAATACAGCTATTGAAATTCGATCCATTAAATTTTTTTTAGCTTAATTCGTGTGGCACCCAAATAGAGTGTTTAGACACAAAACCAAGCCTTTTAATGTGCTCTAAAGCGGTAGTGTAATGAATTCCAAGCTTGAAGGCTACTTCTGTAGAATTTAACATGGGATTTATCCTGATCATACTGCGCAGCACTTTGTCATTGACATCTGATGACCTTCCTGATCTGGGTTCAATTTTCAAACAAAAATCACCCGAACGAAATTTCGCAAACCATCTCTGGCATCTTCGAGCTGTTACTGCGCATCTTCTCCAAACACGCCACACAAGCTTTTTTTTACGTCCATCGCGTTGTTCCCTTTGTGGAACTCATACAACATACAATGTCTTACGTGCACTTTTTCTTCACACATGTTGACTGTTTTACAAGTTTAAAAAAACTGACAAAAATACGAAAAAATGTGTATACAGTAATCTAACGATTTAAATCAATTTCAGTGGAATCAGAATTCTCGCTAAAAATCGACAACGCATACAAGTGCAAGTGTTCAAAAACGACAGAACTTTCACTTACACTCAATAGTCTTAAAACTGATAAGCAATCTTGATTTTATTGTTTTACAAGTTTAAAAATCTAGGAATTTTTCTATTAATTCATTTATTTTGTTCCGTTTTTGTTAAATTTTGTATTTATACCAGCTCAAAAGGGATGCGCATATTATGCCTTTGTTGTTTAGGAGTTTGATAGTCTGAACATTTACATATTGTCACAAGGTACCAAAGTGCGTCAACGGTTTTTCTCAGAGTACTTAGTTTTGGAACAGTTGTATTACTCAACTTGGAACAGTTGTGTCACAACGTTCAAAATTTGTATGGTAGCGCGAGCTGTGTATGATGTGGCACTGTTTTGTTGAAACCACATGTTCTGTAGACCTAATTGATCCAATTCGGGCAGAAGAAAGTTTTCCAACAGGTCCCGATCGCGGTCACCAGTAATTGTTACAGCATTGCCTCCAACATCGTCAAAGAAATATGACCTAATAATGTCGCCAGCCTAAATACCGCACGATACAGTTACTCTACGAGGGTATAGTGGTCTTTGGTGTATCAGTTGAGGGTTCTCAGTGCCCCAGTAGTGGCTATTCTTTATATTAACAAAGGTCGTCTATGAAACTCCAGCACTCCAGCCTCGTCGCCCTTCATAGTCATTTGCCCACAGCTGTTGTGTCAATTAAATTTTATGCGGGTAAAAAAGCAAATATTTTTTGAGAATTTTTAATAAACAATTCCTAATTTTTGCGAACACGGCGTCGATAAGAGGTACCCAGACAGTCAGCAACACTCTGCCGTACTACATCAATATTTTCAGGTGTACGTTGGCTGAATTATCGCTCAGTTTTCGCTTTATCTCCAAGTGTATGCATATTTTCAAAATTATTCATTACACGCTGAATGGTTGACTTGTTCGGCATATGATTAACACCAAATAAGTCACGTAATTTTCTCCGTGTTTTCACAATTGAAGAATTATTTAAATAAAATGTTTTAATAATTTCAAACACGTTGTTGCGGCCACTTTATGTGTGTTCCATAATAAATTGTTATCGACCACTCTTTATGACTGTCAAATGCCAACAGACAAATGTCATCCAAACCAAAATGGCGGCCAAACAAAAAAAGTACCCTGTAGTAGTTACTGCTACGATTCTTACAGTTTATATGCTTATGAAAAGAGTTCAAGGGCTAGTATTACAAAATTTCCTTTTTCTTATTGTTCAAATATTTTACTTAATATATGAGTCATTTTAAATGGAATTTAAATACAATAAAACATTTGTTTATTATACTACAATAATATTCTCATACTTGTGTAGAGAAATTTACAAAGAAATATTATTTAAAAATTCTTTATATTTTCTCAGCTCAATATTTAGAGTTGAAAATGATGGTCTCTTTGCTGGATCAATATTCCAAGTTTTTTGCATTAAAGTGTAAACCTCTTTTGGACAATTTTCTGGTAATTTCAATCTATAACCATTTTCTATTTTCTGTATTAGTTCAGACATTATCTGTAATTTTTATATTTTCATTACAATAAAAAAATCGTAATTTAAACAAGACATTATAATATAATTACCTTTCCTTCGTATGGCTCATTACCAAATGAATAAATTTCCCACAGTAAAATACCGAAACTCCAAACATCGGGATTATTCGATATAACCTAAAATTTCAATAAATTACTAATTCTTACGTAAGAAAACCTAAAATTAGTAAAAAAATTATTTTATTATTCTAAAAACGACATTTTTTTTTTATTACTAAAAATTATTTTTTTTGATAGGCTAGATAATTTTTTAAAAAAATTGGTTAGTCGAAAAGGTTCGTAGCGTTTTTGTGTCAAATAGAGACGGTTATGATAACTCACCTACGCAAACATGAGGTCAGCATAATTAATATGATAATAAGAGGACCTTAAAGGAGCATTTATTCATCGTTATAGTTTTGCATAGTATTGGTATTGGTAGTATGAATGACTAATCGATGACTCTAGTCTAAGTGTACTTAAAGCAAGGAATTCCGGTTTCTAGAATATTATTTGCTGCTAATGATTATGATGTTGGGTAATGGCGCTTATTGGAATATATTGATTCATAAGTGCATCAATGAAAATTTTGTTATGTACTTAACTTTAAATTTATTTATAAATAGGATATTTTTTAGAATAAAAATTCACAATTGAAAACAAACTGAAGAGTTCAAGACTTTTAATTTTTATATAAAAAAGAGGGCACTTAACAATGCTCTAATAATTAAAAAAAATGACAATCTAAAGGTGCTCTATCCAAACTTTACTCGAAAAGTTGGGTTCCAATTAATAACCATTGCGAACCCCTACATGAGGACAGACTATTCCAAAGCCAATTTAACGACGTGCTCCTGGATCGTTACCATGACCACCCGGTTGTGGATAAAATGAAGCTCAATAGGTTGCGGTTAGCTATTCCGTATGGGCGGGGATAATCCTGCCAGGAAAAATCTACAGTGGCTCCATTTCTCAAAGAAGACACCGTAGGTCCTGCTTTCGGTGGACCAATTGCGTTAAGTAAATTAGAAGCTATGACGTCTGGAGTTCTTTAATTCAGCAGCCATAGACCAGGCGATGATCAAAAAGCATTTTTTCTTACCACTTAAATGAATATGGTTTAAATACTAAAAAAAAAGGATATTTCTCACTTACGCCATTCAAAACTTCCGGCGCTGTCCATTTACCAATTATTTCTTCAACGCTGATATCGTGAATTTGTTCTTTTGTACAAATGAGGTTGGACACTTTGGCTATATTGTTTGCTGATAATTGTACATTCCGAGCAGCTAAATCTTCATGAATAATATTGTTCGCTCTTAAATATTCCATTCCAGAGCATATATTACTATTGATTTGAGGAAAATTTTCAGTTAATAAATATTATTTGTTTATTTGTGCATAAGGTCTTAAAGACAGGTGATTGTCTAGAGACCATGTGTTAAAAAATAATACAAAAAAAATAAATAGTAATGAAATTCTGACTGTAAGCTATTTATAAACATTATTGTAGTTAAAAATTCAAAAACAAACCATGCAAAATTAATTTGATTAAAAACTGTAACATTTTCCTCCCTGAGGTACTGGATTAACGAACAGTTGCTCATATATGCCATGACCAGATAAGTACTTTTGTATGCGAAAATAAGTCCCATAAACTTGACAACATTCTCATGTGTTAACAATCTAATAATTCCATAAGTTAATAATAAATGATTTTGATTTTGATTAATTGGAATAAATTCAATTTTGTACTAACATCATTCGAGATGCCTGATCGGTTAACGATGAAAGCTGCTTAAGTCTTCCGCCATCTTTTAGAATTTTAACAGCAACTTTTTTATTTTGCAACAATCCCAAATAGTAGGTGCTATAATCATATTTGTAGTTGCTTAAGATCTCTTGGATTTCTAGTTCACCATCTGGAATAAGCCACATCTTTTGACGTCGGACACATTCGTTGTGGGCACTATTTCGTTTTACAGTTCGGAATAGTCTACAACAAATTCCGGTGGAATTGACCTTGTAATGCTGAAAGTAACAAAAATTATATTAATTTTTTGTTGTTGCATGTTGCTACAAATAATTGCGTTTTGTAGTCTTACCTCAATTAATTTACTCATATGATCAAAGAACAGTTCATCATCGATAGTAAATTTATTATCTTTGGCTTTCAGACGATAGTACATAACCTTATTTTGATAGCAGATGCACAATGTGTAATCAGTTGGATAATGTGTTGATATCCTAACCAAAAATACCCCATCTTCGTAGGGTTTTAATAGGTTTTCAACTTCAACACGGCCTATATTTCCATGGAACCAATCAAGACTAACAATTTATATATTTTTTTGAATTATTAATTAATTTTTTCAGTTAAAATTAATATTACCACGAACTCGAACTGTTATCCATTATGCTTTGTTGCTTAATTCAAAAATAAATAAATTCAATAAAATTGCTAGAATTAATGGCAAATCTTCGAAAGAACAATTTGTAGTGGTTTCAGATTCTAAACTGTGGTTATTAGCATTTATTATGTTAATTTTTTTATGCTGGAAAATTACTTACAAACAATACAAGATAAAAATTATCGTTTTAATTGAAACGTTATCGTTATACGACGACTGCGAATAATAAAATTGCGATTAATTTCATATCTAGAATTTGTATTTGATTTGTAGAATATTCAAGAATTATTCTTAATAAATTACTAGATTTGGAAAATTCTCTAATACACAGTCAAGGCTTCAACAATCTGTGTTCGTACGAAATGATTAAGAGGCAAGATTTGCGTAAACAGTGAGTTCGCAACCATAAACGAGAAAATGAACGAAAGAAGAATTTGTGCAAAAATTTATTTATTAAAAACGTGTTTTTTTTGTCAAGCAGACTTTTTGAAATTGAGGAACAGTTAAATGACGCATAAGATAGGAGTAGACATCCGTTGACGCTTCTCTAAGTTGTGAGATTTTCTCTCGCGGCTATTGCATTTTCAGGCGTCTATGTATTTTTTCGGAGCGGGAAAGTGAGGACAGCTCTCTTGCAAGAGGATTACTATGGAATGACATTCGACTATGAAATTTTTTGCAACGACTAACAGACAACTCGCAAACGTAACGAACATTGAGGTCGCGTTGGATCACACTATCAGACACATAATAGGGGACCGTCGACAATTGCTCGGAGAATTTTCGATTGGAGGAATTGGATTCGAATGGAATTGGAATGCTTGGTTGACCCCCAAAGATCTATTCTGTATGTCCATATTGGTCTGTAATTATTTTCCAATAAAAAATCGTTGATGGAGTTGACCGTGTGTCAGGAAGCGTCATGATGGAGAGTCTAAAAGTCTGCCATGCTCAATTTGACGCGAAAAAAACTTTTTTTTAATGAACGTAACAGAATTTTTACAAAAATTTATTTATTAAAAACGTATTTTTTTTGTTAAGCAGATTTTTTGAAATTGAGGAATAGTAAGATGACGCAAAATATAGAAGTTGACGGTTCTCTAAGTCGTGAGATTATTTCTATCGTGGCCATTGCATTTCTAGGCGTTTATGTTTTTTTCGGGGAGGGAAAGTGATTATATCTCTCTTACAAGAAAATTACCAGGTGTTTAAAGCCTAAGTCCCCTATTTTTTAGTCAAAAAAACACCTGTTTTATTAAAAAGTACTTGCCCTCGCTAGCTACACATTTTCCCCCTCTCTCGGGCAATTTGAGGGTACTACGCCAAAAAAATTCCTTCTCTTTCGAGGGAAACCACTCATCAAGCCATTTTCGGACGTCTTCGTAAGAATCGAAGTGCTGCTCAGTGAGGGCGTGGCCCATCGACGAAAACAGGTGATAGTCGGAAAGGGTCAGGTCTGGTGAATAAACGGGGTGGGTTAGCACCTCCCAGTTGAGTGTCTCCAAGTAGTTTCGGACCATTCTTGACGTGTGCGATGGTGCGTTGTCGTAGAGGAAAATCAGCTTGTCATATCTTTATTGATAATCCGTCATTTTTTGACGGATTTGATCAGTTATTGGTGGTAGCGGTGGGCATTGACAGTTTCACCAGATTTCAACAGATCTCATAGTAGACGATACCCTGCTGATCCCACCAAACGCACAACATCGTTTTCCTTCCGAAGCGATTTGGTCTTGGGGAAGATGTTGATGGTTGGCCGGGATCAACACACGATTTCTTGCTTTAGGATTCTCGAAATATATCCACTTTTCATCGCCTGTCATAATCCGATGCAGGAACGACTTTCTTTTTTGTCAGGCGACCAAGATTTCGCAATTTATGCGGCACCCATTTTCCGATCCTTTTAACCTTCTCCATGGCACGCAGATGCATGAAAATGGCTGGTTGAGTAACACCCAATTACTCCGCGAGCATATTTTGCGAGTGGATATCGTCTTTGTCCAAAAGAGCCTGCAATTGATGGTCGTCAAACTTCCTAGGCCGATTTTCACGCTTCTTGTCCCACAAGTCAAAATTGCCGTCTTTGAACCGACCAAACCAATTTCGGCACGTTGTTTCCGATAAAGCACTGTCACCATAGGCCTCCATAAGCATTCGATGCGATTCGGCACCCGATTTTTCAAATTGAAGCAGAAAAGCAGAGCTTCCCGCATATGCTCTTTTTCTGGCACAAAACAAGACATGATTACCAAAGGAAAAATGTATGTCGTTGTACGAAATTGCTGACAATGTGCACTGATTAATGTTGACAGATGTCAAAATCATAAAAAAAAGTACGGCGTGTCCATGGTAGCTTAATACGCTCACTCACGCCATCTATGACCAAACAGCGGATTTAAGCGTGTACACCTGGTATTTAAGATTGCATTTATTTTATTTATAATTTTCCACTCATTTAATAATGCATTCAAATTTCAAAAATTATAAAACATTTCAAACAAAATTTTCTTAATCGATGAGGCTTATTTCTCGCTTGGTGGATTTTTCAATAAGCAAAATTGCCACATATGATGCTCTGAAAGCGAACAAGTAACTGCGGAAAAGTAATTGTATTCCCGAACAGTGAATTTGTAATGTGAATTTTAGGCTGCAGCTGTCATTAGTCCGATTTTTCTTTGAAAATGAAGATGGAGAGAATGTTGCCGTAAATTTTGAGTGCTATGCATATACGAGGATGTTGGTACTCATGTCTCTCACTTATACCGATAAGTTCGGCCATTTTGAATGTTTAGTTAATTTTTGACAGCTGCTTTGCTTGCACGTGTTTTGGCTCGTCTTCGGTTTTTGCCCATGACATTCGACTTGGAATTTTTTTTGAACGACTAACAGACAATTTCCAAACGTAACGAGCATTGAGGTCGGGATGGATCACACTATTAAGCTTAGTCACATAATATGGACCGTCAACAATTGCTCGGAGAATTTTCGATTGGACGGATTGGATTTGAATAGAATTGGAATGCTTGATTGACCCCAACAAAATAGTTGTTGGAGGTGGCCGTGTGACAGGAAGCGTCATGATGGAGAATCTAAGCGTGTGCCACGCTCGAACTAATGCAAAAGTACTTTTTCTGAGCTTTTCAAAAAGTTTTAATATTGTTAGGTGGTCTGAGTTCATAAGAGATTTCATTTGTTTCAAATTTTCATCAGTTTTTGATGTTAAAGGAGTCTCTGAGTTAGAGACTCCCGAAAACCTTGCCTTCTTGATAAGGTAATGTTCTCCATAAATCGTTGCATTTTTTAGTAAAGGTACGATTAGACAATTGCCAGACTCTGACAACGGTTATAAAATTTCAACGTAAAACTATTGCCAGATCATTTTAAAGCAATATTTACAGACGTTGGAAGGTAACCACGTGATCACACTTTGGGACGATTGTTAGAATAATTGTAGGCAAGTGCCCATTTTTTTGATGGCGAAATTGTTAAAACCTGACAGCACCAAAATAATAGCTGTACTCCATTGGACCAATTTTGCTACTCACAAGTACTTCGGAGTAGATGCCCAATGGAATGCAAAATTTACTAACAGAAGTAAAATATAACCTCAAAATACTGAGTTTTTCAGCTTGTCAGTGGAGGGGATGTGTTTCGGAAAATCTTTGAATTCGATAAATATTACATAATGTCTAAAAATTGGATCTTCACATATAACGAGGGTAAAGCATTAATAAATGTTGTACGAAAACATTTATTAATGCTTTACTCTCGTTATAGGTCCAATTATCATGAGGAAAATTATAGGGCTGAGACTCGTTCTTAACTTTTAAATATATTAAATAAGTTAAATTAAGATATATCTGAAAAATTGATTATTTTTATTTTTGTTAGCCAAGGAGGCATTTATTTACAATTGAGAGTATTATAATAAATATGAAGTTACACAAATACATCATTTCAGTTTAAATTAATTTAACAATCCATTATTATCCATATTTTTAAACATTTGCTGCCTCGCACGTGCACCATTGTTACTGTCAATTCCTTCAGATTCTGCGTAATTTTGTATGTTGTTGACTTCATTATCTAAATATTCTATGTCACAGAAATCATTTTCAGTTAAGTTTCCAAAACCCTTAAACGGGGGAACTAAATATCTGCTTACACCGTACGCTAAGTCTCCAAGTAGCACTCATCCTGGTATATTTATGGACTCATCCTCAGTAATACGCCTGTAAAACGCCGATTTTCGTAGAAGCTGTGCATCGTGCATTGCACCAGGTGATCACCACAATGCACATCTATAAAGTTTTTCTCGGCGTTTACAATTCCCTGTAAAAGCAGACTATAATATTTTTTCCTATTGTAGTATGCTTGTTTGTCACGTTTAGGAGGATTGATTTTAATATGAGAACCATCAATAGCCCCAACAACACCGGGTACACCTTTCACAGCTGCAAATTGCATCTGGTTATTTTGCATTTCGGGTGCTGTTAGCTATTTTATGTAATTAGCACTAACTTCAACAAACCATTTTACGACGCGGTATAAAATTCGATGGACACTGCTTTCTGTGACATTAAATCTGTCTACAATTTGTCGGTACACTTTCAGTATTTGCTAGAAAGCACAACGTGATGTATATTTCAATATCAAAACCAACTGCAGTACGACCTCCATGACTTGAACGGTGTAAAAACACGCTCCAGTAATATTTGATTCTATTTCTTTTTGCTTTTGCTGCACGAATAAAGTAAACATAAACAATAAAAACAAAAATATAACACTTCAACATAACCAACGAACCCGCTAAGCTATCTATTTTCATTTTGGGAACTAAAATCCCCCTACCGTAAATTGTATGCGCAACTACTTATTCAATGTACTCATTTGTACGTGGTAGAGTAGATGAGGGCAGCAAGAAGTACTTGTGAGCAGCAAAATTGGTCCAATGAAATATAGCTAATATTGTTACGATCCAACGTAGATTCGATGGAGGGGCTAAAAGACAATAGGCGAATTCGATTGGACTAATTTTGCTACTGCTACTGTTGTGTAGCTGTCATCATCTACTGTACCTCGAACAAAACAGTAGGATTGTAGCAGTAGTTGCACTTCTACCCTTAGGGTAAGGGGATTGTAGTTTCCGAACTAACTATAGATGGCTTAACGGGTTCGTTGGTTATATTGAAGTGTCATATTTTTGTTTTTATTGTTTATGTGTGCGTAAACTCAGTTTTTATTGTTTATGTGTGAATAAACTCAGTATTATTGGTGACTATTGTGACAATACAAATATTTTACTGTTGTCAGTGATAAGTTCTTTTATTGAGAGTCTACTGGTAAGTACTGCGCTGTAGCAAAATTAGTCCAATCGAATTCGCCTATTGTTACGATCCAACGTAAGCTGGATGGATAGGCTAAAAGACAAAAATAAATGCTACACAAATTACGCAGCATCTACTCAAACCGCTGTTCCGACTATAATTAAACTAACTAAAATTAAACTTTTTCTCACGAGCAGTGCTCGTATTCATACTATCTAAAACCGGTTTTCTTGAATCTTGTCGAACACGCTAGAGCCAGGCTACATCGTAACAATATTCTATATAAAAAAAAATTTTTTTTTTAAAATTTTCATTGGATTTTATTTCATTTCTCCTTCAATCTTTTTTTTGTGAATATTTGACTATGCGTTTTGATAAATAGGCGTTAATTTAAGTGGATTTGCTTATTCTTGTACGGTGCTTTGAATTTGTGATAATGTAGAGTGTAATTCGTTAAATGTTGGCCTTTTATTCGGATTCTTGTGCCACGTTTTGATCATGATATCGAACATTTCTTTTGGACAGTCTGTGGGTGCATCCATTCTGTGATCTTGTTTGATGTGTTTTTGAACTTCCGATGATGGCTGCACAATTTTTAATTCGATTTTTTTTTTGAAAAGAAAAAACAATTCATTTTAGTTATAATTTGCCAGGCAAAAAAAAACAAAAAACTTCAAATAATCAAAATCAAAGTAAATACCAATCTTGGATAGGGTGTGCGACCGAATGAGTAGATTTCCCATAGCAAAATGCCATAACTCCACATGTCCGATTTATTTGAAAATTTCTTACAGCAAAAGAAAAAACAACAATTTTTTTTTATTAAAAAAAACTTATTTCATTTACTTATGAAAGTAATTACAAAACAAAAATGTTTATTTAATTTTAATATTTTTAAGAATCAAAATTATAACGTTTATGATTAACCAGTGCTGCGCTGGCCAACCGCTGATATTTTGTCTGTTTTCGGGTAATTGGATGGTGCCAAGGTCATACACATATTTTTTCTTTAGTTTTTTTCTTCACAAATTGTATTTACCATAAATGTGATGGGGGGGAGGAGGTGGTAAAAGAGAAGTCAAAGTCAAAACGATTAATTTCAGGAAGGTAGCAAAAGTAAAATTTTACTACCGGAAAAGAATTTCAATTAATTTGCTTAGCACTAAGTTTTTAAGCCCTTCTACTCACTGGAAATTGGATTAGTATTTTTGTACAGCTAAGGTTTTGATAGAAAATAATCACTTCTAAATATTAAAAATTAATTAATTTTATTTTAAATTTCGAGCTTACTCCTTCGAATGCCTCTGGCGCTGACCATTTAATGGGCAATTTTACAGCTCCCTCGTGAAAGCTTTGCTCTCCTGCCAAACCGAAATCTGATATTTTCGCAACACAAGTCTCTGATAAGAGAATGTTACGAGCAGCTAGGTCCTTGTGTAGAATATTCTTCGCTTCTAAATATTGCATTCCAGAGCATATATCACTAGAATTAGTCCAGAAATTTTTTTTTCTTTATATAAAACACTTTTTACAACAACAAAATAAAATATGAAAAAATCTTAATAATATATGTATCTCTTTATAAATTCCTATTCAACAGGATTTACTATTAAATATGAAATGAAATTTTAATTATGTTACATATGTACGAGGTCTGTTCAAAAAGTATCGCGAATTTTGAATTTCCGCGGGTTACGTATATTCGATTTTCGATTTTTTGTGGCGTTATGTTGATACTCATGTCTCTCACTTATGCCGACAAGTTGAATGTTCAGTTAATTTTTGACAGCTGCTTTGCATGTTGGTACTCATGTCTTTCACTTAATTTAATGTTCAGTTAATTTTTGACAGCTGCTTTGCTTGCACGTGTTTTGGCTCGTCTTCGATTTTTGCTCAATTTCGACCAAAAACAGCATCGCATTAACATTGCTAAGGAGCTGTTGGACTCTGTCCGCGACGACCCAAATTTGCTCCAGAGGATCATAACTGGTGACGAATCATGGGTTTATAGTTATGACGTAGAAACCAAAGCTCAATCATCCCAATGGAAGCCGCCGCATGAGCCAAAACCGAAAAAAGCTCGCCAAGTTCGGTCGAATGTGAAGGTTTTGCTTACAGTTTTCTTCGAATGCAGGGGCATGGTGCATCATGAGTTACTGCCACAGGGTAGAATGGTCAATAAGGAATATTACCTGCAACTTATGCGCAAGTTGCGTGAAGCAAACCACCAAAAACGCCCGGGAAATTATATTAAAATAAATGAAATCTTGAATACCAGGTGTATAAGTTTAAATCCGCTGTTTGGTCATAGATGGCGTGACTGAGCGTATTAAGTTGACATCTGTCAACATTAATCAGTGCATATTGTCAGCAATTTTGTACAACAAAATTGAATGCTTATGGAAGCCTATGGTGACAGTGATTTATCGGAAATAACGTGCCGAGATTGGTTTCGTCGCTTCGGACGGAAGACGATGTTGTGCGTTTGGTGGGATCAGCAGGGTATCTTCTACTATGAAATGTTGAAACCTTGTGAAACTGTCAATGCCCACCGCTACCACCAACAACTGATCAAATTGCACCGTGCTCTGCGTGAAAAAATGACGGATTATCAACAAAGACATGATAAGCTGATTTTCCTCCATGACCACGCACCATCGCACACGTCAAAAATGATCCCAAACTACTTGGAGATACCCAGCTGGGAGGTTTCACCCCACCCCGCTTATTCACCAGACCTGGCCCCTTCCGACTACCACCTGGTTTCGTCGTTGGGCCACGCGCTCACTGAGCAGCACTTCGATTCTTACGAAGACGTCCGAAAATGACTTGGTGAGTGGTTTCCCTCGAAAGAGAAGGAATTTTTTTGGCGTGGTATCCACAAATTACCCGAGAGATGGGAAAAATTTGTAGCTAGCGAGGGCAAGTGCTTTGAATAAATTTGTTTTTGCTTTCTATGAGAAAATACTGTGTTTTTTTGACTAAAAAACAGCGGATTTAAGCTTATACACCAGGTATCATGTATATTCAATAACTGTCAAATAATAGGGCTATACTTGCCGAACCAAAAAATGGATAGCTTAGTATTTAAAAAACATAACACTTAATGAGTTTTTTTTCCATTCCATGTCATTTCTAGTAATATTTGAACCCATGTCATTTCTAGTAATATTTCTATGTTACTAGCTGGATTCGAACTTAAAACTTCTACGTACTAGACGTGCACGATACTTTTTGCGATACAGACGTCGTATGTACGAATAATATCAGAACGAAGCCTAACCAGACGTTCTACAATAACTTTAGCAAAATCTACTAAGTAAGTTATAGTTTTATTATTTGCAGTAAATAAAATTTTCATTTTTATCCACAATTTCGAAATATATTTTATAATCGAATAATTATGCCTACTATCGGTTAACTATATACTCCTACGCTAATAATAGTTTTGCATTAATTTCTTAGTCATAGTTTCACACAATTTTTAATTATACAATATTATAATTAGTAACAAAGATTACTAGTATTTTCTAAAAGAATAATTATAAATTAAATAAAATATTACAAATTGTTTTTCTTCTCCTTGTGGCATTAATAATGTTAAGCTATCGTTTCGATTATATTAGTCATTGTATTTATGAACTTTTAGTGTGAAAATCTTCTTTTTCTTTAATATGTTATTAATTGTTATTAGGCTTTGAGTATCATAATTTTATTGAGCGGGATTTTTTTAAATTTATTAACAAGTTTATTTTAGATAATTAATAATTAGTTTAAATTGTTATACTCACAATGCAAAATCGATTTGATTCTTTTTCGTGATGAATTTTCTTCCGTACGATCTTAAATAATCAACTAAGGATCCGTTGCTGACGTATTCCATGACGAGCAGGGTTTGATTCTCGTCAAAAACTAATCCAAAAAATCGAATGATATTCTTATGTACCAAAGACCTTTTTGAAAAATTTCGATTATTTAACAAACAAAAAAAACCAATCCACCACTAACGTCATATTGAACGCATCCGAATCGATAGACGATAGCTTCTGTAATTTTCCATCATCCTTAAATGCTTTAATATTAACAATTCGATTTTGGAACACTCCCTTATAGTAAGTACTATTCTCACGATCGTATAGCTTCTCATTCACCAACAAATCCTTTCGTTGTATAAGCCAATTTCTTAATATTATAGTTTTTGGAGGCATGAAATTTTCTCTATTTACACTATTTGCCAACTTACAACAAATACCATCACCACTCCTTTTATAATGCTTTATGAAACATGAATAATTTTTGTTTTAGTTTTATTCGTAAAAAGTTACTGCTCAAGAGACTTACCGATATTAATTGGCTTATATTATAAAAGTACAATTTATCATCGATGGTCACTTTCTTTTCAACACTTCTAATTACGTAGTAATGTATTTGCCCTTCGCAGCATACCGACAATACATACTGACCCGGAAATTTTTCAGATTCACTCACTATAAACAGCCCATTCGTAGGTGGTTGAAGAAGATTTTCCACTTGTTTGCGAGACCGTCTTCCATGATACCAGCTAAAACTGAAGTAATGATTTTTTTTTGTTCCTATTATAAACTACTCATCACTTAATTTGATTGGAATTTCAAATAAAGATACAATATTATTATTACAAGAGAAGATGACGACTTTTAGATTCCATATTATCTCTTATAAAGTGCACACAAAAAATCTAAATAAAACGATAAGCAAAACTAACAAAAAACTTATTACAATTAATTTAATAAGTTGTTAGCGAAATACTGAACTCATTTACGAATTTATTATTTAGGAAAGTTTATCGTATTTTATTATCGTTGCCACAGATTATATTATATTTTTACACTTACACAAGTAATGTGTGCTTTCTTGAGATTTTACTTCTTAAATATTCTCAGATTATTGAAAGGAATTACATTTGGTCAAGTCGATCGTCTTATCGCCAGTTGCAATTTTTAATAACATTTGCTCAAAATAAACTAAAAAAAACACGATTTCTTCTTCTTACCAGTAGTAATTTTGAATTAGCTATTCTACAGAAATAAATAAGCTAATAAAAGCGAAAAGAAGGAGCCCGGCAACACTCTAGATACGCAGAACATAAAGTAGTTCTCAAGCGCTTAAATAAGATTCTTAAAAAAACAAATCAATATGTGAATGCAAATACTGATTATTCCCTATGGAAAGCTGCCAAAAGAATTAAGAAAACCATAATTCAAGATCTGCCTTTGAAAACTAAAGACGGTAAATGGGTCGGTTGTCCTCTGGTTGAATCATTGCAAAAGCGGCGAGAAATCGTACTGCTTGCATACTTACACGTATGTGTAGATTTTTTATGTAAACATGATACCTACTGACATCTAGTTTTCGTAATAGAAATTTATTGAATTCAAAAAGCATAATTAATATTCATTTCAACTCACTTATTCCAAAGTGAAATTTTAAATAATTTACGAACAAGTAAGTATAAATTTATACCTTTGCATAAATAGTTTTATTCTTTACGACAGTAAATAGGAAGTTTTTATTTTAGAATACGAAGTATTTCATGATAGTTTATTTTGCAAGTGTATACGTTCTTACTAATATATTCTCGAAAAAATGTTGGACAATTTTTGTATAGAGGTCTATCCAGATTCTTCTATAATCTAAGTCTTGATCTTGCAATTGCTTATGTTTTTGATTAAAGTTTTGTTCTCGTCTTTCCAATCATTTGTAAATCATCTTGTTCGAGAGCTATCCTTCCACTTTATTTTTCTATATACAAGAATTGACGAATTAGGCGTCACTGGTGCCGCGATTTGTTAAAATACGAAATTTTTAACATTAAATAGATGTCAGACACAGCAGTTAACAAATATTTTTATCAACTTTTTGATTTGTATTTTCGTTAATTATTTTTGGTTTTTTTTTTTGTAATCCAAAGTATTGGTATTGATTTATTAAATTTTTTTAAAGTAAAATGGAACCTTTTTTCAATTTGTAAGCGTTTAATGTACATTTAAAATAACGGGTAAGGATCGGCAGAAGAGGTTTTTGGGTGATTGCAATTTCATGGGGAATCTTAAAAAAAACCCTTTACCTTCGATTATAGAGTACCAAATTAGATTATATATAATACTTTATCTAACATAAGTAATTAGAGTATATAATACTCTTAGCTGAGATTACGAGGTCTGTTCAAAAAGTATTGCGAATTTTGTATTTTTTTTTTAAATTATTTATTTATTCATGAATATCTATTTTGTCCCCTTCAAAATAATCCCCACCAGATACTATACACTTGTGCCAACGTTTTTTCCAATCCTCGAAGCACTTCAAAAAATCATTTTTTGTGATCTTGTTCAGCTCATCCTTCGATGCCGTCTTTATCTCCTCAATCGTAGCGTACCGTCGTCCTTTCATGGGGCTCTTCAGTTTCGGGAACAAGAAAAAGTCACAGAGGGCCAGAACTGGGGAATACGGTGGCTTCGGCATTATTAGTGTGTTGTTTTTGGTACAAAAATTCGCGCCCAAGCAACGAGGCGTGAGCAGGGGCGTTGTCATGGTTCAAATGCCAATTTTTGTTCTTCCACAAATTCGGGCGTTTCTGGCGGATTGCTTCGCCCAACTTGCGTATAACTTAATATTCTAATAATATTAAGGTAATATTCCTTATTGACCGTTCTACCCTGTGGCAAGAACTCATGATGCACCACGTCCCTGCAATCGAAGAAAACTGTAAGCAAAACCTTCACATTCGACCGAACTTGGCGCGCTTTTTTCGGTCTAAGCTCGTGCGGCAGCTTCCATTGGGATGATTGAGCTCATGATTCATCGCCAGTTATGACCCTCTGAAGCAAATTTGGGTCGTCGCGGACAGAGTCCAACAGTTCCTTAGCAATGTTAATGCGATGCTGTTTTTGGTCGAAATTGAGCAATTTTGGTTCGAATTTCGCGGCGACGCGTCTCACTCCCAAACCATTGGTAAAAATCGAATGGCACGAGCTATTCGATATGTTTAAGTTTTCAGCAACTTCTCTAACGGTGATTCGACGATTGGCCAATACTATTTTCTTCACTTCATCAATGTTTTTGTCTGTTGTTGACGCTTTTCGTCGTTCACATCTTCTCGGCCCTCTGAGAACATTTTGTACCGCCGATAAACGTTGCTTCGGTCCAAGGTAGCTTCACAATATGCCACAGTCAACATTCGCAATGCGTCCGCGCAATTAATTTTGTTCTTCACACAAAATTTGATACAGATTCTTTGATCCATTTTTTGAAATGGGCAAAAATCGAAAAAGAGCCAAAACACGTGCAAGCAAAGTAGCTGTCAAAACTTTACTGAACATTCAAAATGGCCGAACTAATGTTCTATGAATAAATAAATTTACCAACAAAATAGTCACAGACACACACACACACACATACAAAATATACACAAAAACTTTAATTAACTTACAATTTTTATTATCATAACTTTTTCCTTTCGAATATAATCTTATGAATACTAAAGTAATGTACTTGCAACTCTTACTCTATACACGACGAATTCAAAAAAAAAATTATTTCAAATCAATTATTAATTAACACAATCAATATAAATAAATTGATTTTTTTTATGTTTTTTACTTCATTTTCTAATCATTTTTCCATTATTCGTTTTTCTTTTCTATTCTTTTAACTAGATTTATTGATAAATCTTTATTAAAAATTATTCTTATCCGTTATTCTCTTATATTAATTATATTTCGATTTATATATATATATCTTTCCCATCAATTTACTATTCAAATTTTTGTTAAATTGAAATTTAATTAATTTTTATTTATTGTCGCCCATTTAAACAAAATAAAAACCCTTCTTTTATCTTTGATTTTAATAAGGTAAATATTTAATTAATAAAGTTAATAAATAAAAGTATACATACATACATAAATATAAATATAAAATAAAGTTTTTTAAACAATATTTTTTATCAGTTTTCTTACTTTTTCAATATATTTTTTTTTAGGTTTTTTTTTTATATTCATGTAAAAAAACATTTTATTTTTTTTATTAAAATGAAAAGTTATTTTCAATTGATTTAGTAGAAAAAATCAATTTCCTTATTATATATATATCAGTAAATATGTGGAGGCAAAAAAAGAAAAAAATAACAATTACATTGATTGTGCGTTAAAAGAGTAAATGTTATCAAAAAAAACCACCATTTCTAAAGTTTTTTTTTTTTTAAATTATTATGAATATATACTATATGTGATAAAAATTATTTAATGAGTATATTACTTGTTTGTATGAATGAAGAATAAATAAAATATTATAGTACAACAATTGTTATGAATAATATAAAAGAAGATATTCTCATAAACTGTGGCTCTAAAAATAATAACAAATAAAAATCATTTATATAACAGAGGTAAATATCTTATATTTTAAATATATAATTTGATATGTTGTTAAATGAGCGAATATGCTTCGAAATTTCTTTATATTCCCTTCTTGTTTACTCCAATTATTTTTTCTACTATAATAAATGCATTTTAAATAAATTAAATAAAATTAAATTAAAGAACATATATCATAAAATATCATCGTTAAAATACCTAAAGAAAAATAACACATTATTTGTTTGTTTGTTTTTTTTTTGTCTGCTTTCAGATTATAAGTTATTAGTGTTGTTGTATAATAATTGTAAGTGATAGTTTTTCCTTTTTTTTAAAATAAAAAATAAATAAATAAAGAAAATTTCATTTACTAAATTATTATCAATTAATTTAAACATATTAACTAAAAAAATATTAGAGATTCAGTAAGCACAAATTTCTTAAAGTGAGTACATATACTTTTTGTTGTTGTTTTTTCCCATTCAAAACTATTTTTTTTATAGTAATTTTCTTTTTTCTTTTATATAATATTATTCTATAAATGTTGTATTATTTTTTGTCATTTTTATTTTTTAAATTTGTTTTTTTTTTTTTATTATTATTATTATTATTATTATTATTATATACATTATTGATAATTATTTTTAGAAAATTAATTTTTTTTGCGTTTATTTTTTTGTAGTTTTATTCTTATTTAGTTTTTGTAGTACAATTTAATTATGTGGAAATCACGAACCAATATTTATTTTGTTTTTTTTCTTCTTTTCTTCTTCTTTTTAATTATTTTTTAATTTAGTCTTTTTTTTTCTTTTTCTTCATCATAATCTATATTTTTTCTTTTTTTAATGTATTTTTCTTACAATAATAATTATTATTTATTTTCGTAATAAATTTTTCTTAATATTTTATAGTTGATTGTTTTAATTTAAAAAAAAAAATTTCTATTTCCATATTTTTCATTTCAAATATAGCAAATATAGATTAAGTAATTATTATTATTTTCTTGAATATTAAAAGAAAAAATTAAATTGATTATTACTAGTATTATTATTAATAAATTACTGATTTTTTTCCCTTCCATTTCTCATTGCCGTTCTAATACATTTTTATCTCTCTCTTTCTCTCCATCTATCTATCTATATCTATCTATATCTTTTTATATTTCTTCTCATTTAATTTAAATAATTTTAAGTCAAATATTGCCATATATGTTTTTTGTTTTTTTTTTTTAAATTATTACCTTTGCTTATTTTGCAATTTATTAATTTATCATAATAATTAATTATATTCAATATTAATATTTATTTAATAAATATATTATATATATTTAATTTAAAAAAGAAAAGAAAAAAATCCAGTTGATATTAATTAAGAAACGACATAGGGAAAATAAAAATAAAAACAAATTTATAGTCAGTAACAAATATTTGTCGCGCACATATTACATATATACACACATATTCGGGGATTACATTATTTATTATAAATAACTGTATATATAAATATATATATATATATAAATAAGAAGTAATTTAATTTTTTATTTTTTTTTTTCGTCAATTTTTTAGTGAAAATTTACTTTTATTAAATTTTTTTTTTAAATATAACTTTTTTTTTTACTAGGATAAAAACTAATGTTGACTTTGAAATCTACTCATTAATTCCATTTATTTATTTTTATGTTTTTTTTTGTTTTAATAATGAAATTTTTTTTTTTTTTTGCATTTATTTTTTATCTTTAAAGTATTTCCATGCAATTGGTTTTCTTCTTTCGATTTTATCAAATTATTATCATTTCCATTTAAAAGTTTTCTAATTATTGAAATAATATAATTTTATTTTTTTTAAGTATGCATTTTATTATTTATGGATTTTATTTTAGAAGAATTATTTTTAATTTGTTTTTTTTCTTCTTTTTTTCGAAAATAATAATAATACTTTTTCTTTTGTCTCCTAAATTCTGTATATTTTTATATAAATTATATAATATATATACTCATAAATTTATGAAAAATTATTAAAATTATTTTTATTATCAATTATTAATTATTAATTATTAATTATTATTAATTATTATTTTGCATTATTAATAATTATAAGATTTATTAAACTATTTTGATTTTCATGTTATTAAATTTTTCATATGTAATAATTTCACTTTTAGTTCGGCAAATGTTGGTCGTTTGGCTGGATCGAGAGACCATGTTTGTATCATCATAGCGTAAATTTCTGGTGAACAGCCTTCGGGCGCTTCCATTTTATAGCCATCTTCTACATGTTTTGCTACATCGGATAGTGGCTATAATTGAAAGGGAAAAACAAATTATTTTTTAATAGTTTAATATATGGAAAAAAAAATAGAAACAATTTACAATTCTAGGATATGGTACACGTCCAAATGAATATATTTCCCATAATAAAATACCAAAACTCCATACATCCGATTTATTTGAAAATCTCTGTAATAACAATAAAAAGTGAAATTGATTAGCATTTTTAAAAAGAAATCAATTGTAATTATTGTACATACCCCCTTTAATGCCTCTGGTGCTGTCCATTTGATTGGTAATTTTTCAACATCTGGATTAAAGCTTTGTTCTCGTGCCAAACCGAAATCTGATACTTTTGCTGCTCCATTTTCTGCTATCAGAACATTTCTGGCTGCTAAATCTCTATGCACAACCTTTTTCGCTTCCAAATATTCCATTCCGGAACATGTGTCACTAATTTTTATTATAAAAAAAAAGAAGAAAATATTAAATAATTAAAATAAGCATTCAATATTTATTTTTATTTTTTTTTTCAAATATCTCGGCTTACCATGCAAAATTAATTTGATCCTTTTTTGTTATGTGTTGTCTGCCACGGGATCTTAAATAATCAACTAGTGAACCTTTGCTCATATATTCCATGACTAAGTAGGTTTGATTGTTTGAGAAAAATAATCCCATAAACTTAACAAGATTTTCATGCTCCAGGGAACTGTTTTCAATTAAATCATATTTAAAACAAACCAAACAAAGGTAGAACAATACAATACAATACATCAGAAATTTGAATAAAATCGTTTTTTTTTTTGGTTTTGTTTTTGTCTTTGTTTCGAATTTAATTAAAATTGAATGTGCAAACTTACATCATTACAGATGCTTCGGTTGGAAGTTTTTGTAATGTTCCATCCTCTTTGAACATTTTTACGGCTACTTTTTCATTGCGTAATATTCCTAAAGAGACTGTTCCAAATTCGCCTTTGCCTATGCTTTCTCGGATTTCCAATTCTCCCTCTGGTATGAGCCAACCTTTATCAGCGAAGTCTTTTGCATTTAAACAATACTTTCTTGGTACGGATTTGATTAATTGACAGCATAAGCCGTCTGAATCTTTTTCATAATGCTATAATCAGAAAATAAAATTAATGAATTCTATTTTATCAAACAAATAATTTTCATGCAAATGAAAACTTACCGCAACTAATTGGCTCAAATGATCAAAGTAGACATCATCGTCCACTGTTAGCTTATTTTCCTCATATTTAACTCGATAATGTTCAACATTTCCTTGAAAGGATACGCATAATGTATAATCACCTGGATAATTGGTAGACTCTCGTACCAGAAACAGACCATCTTCTCGCGGTTGTAAAAGACTTTCAGCTTCATCACGAGAAATACTACCGTGAAACCAGCTGAAACTAAATTGAAAATATTTACTTTCTTTTATTCAGTTTCTTATTTAAATTGTAAATTAATCTTTTTATATAAAAATCTTTCATTGCGATAAAAATTCAAGAATTATTTAATAATTGAAAAAACAAATTTATGATGAGTCCGAAAAGTACAGGCCTGTGTCATTTAAAATTTACTTTATAAATATTTCATCCGAAGTAACATTTATTTAGATTCAAGTTTACCATTTAATATTATAGTAACAATGCATTGAAGTTGAAAAATCTTTTTACAAAAATTGAGATTCTGCCATTGCAACATTTTGGGCATTTTCGAAAAAAAAAATTTCCTCAACGAGGAAGCTCATTTTCAGTTCGGTGGATACTTCAAAGAGCAAAATTGTCATATATGGGGCTCTGGAAACCCACATGTACCTGGGAGTCTATATATCCACAAAAAAAGTAATTTTTTGCGCGAAAACTCACTTATTTACTGTGTGCATTTTGATTCAAAGAAGTCATTAAGTCGTATTTCTTTGAAAATGTAAAAAGAAAGATCGCTACCGTCAATTCTAAGCACTTGACCATATGATAACCAATTCTTTTGGGCCTAAAATTAAACATTTACAATCCAGATGATTTGCGGTTTCTACAAAACGGCGCCACAAGCCACACAATACGACAAATTTTGGGTTTATTTCGCAGAAAGTTGGCAGGAGGCGTAATTTTCAGATGCGGTGTAGTCATATTGACCGTCAAAAGATCGTGCAATTTGACGCCAATAGACATTTTTTTGTGGGAATATACGAAAGATCGCTCAAATTGTAGAACATTTAAAAAACAACATCCGCCAAATAATGGCCGAATTACAGCTCCTCTATTGTTCCAGAGCAAAATCTGTTCCAGTATCCCATCCATATTATAAAAATGACAAATATTTATCTAAACAAATGTTACCTTGAAAGACAAATATGTTTGACAGCTGTCAAATGACAAAGTTCTTTCCTTTGGTTAAAGAATACCTGGATATTTTCGTATATGTATAAGCAATTTTCTACCTTAATTATTGCAGAAAAGCGGTGAGAAATCGTAACGCTTGCATACTTTTGTGTAGATTTTTTTATGTAGACATAACACCCACTGACACCATAGTTTTCGTAATAGACTACGAAAACCATAGTTTTCGTTCAAATTTATTGAAATGCGAAAGCATAATTTATATTCATTTTAACGCAATTATTCCAAAGAAAAATATAATTTAAACAGGACAGAAGACAATATTTTTTTTTTCCAATCTTCTGGTAATAAATACAATTTTTTATTTAAAGTTTATTATTTATTTCGTAAATATCAATTAAATATCAAACGTCTCAAATTTATAGACTTTCGGAGAACTTTTCAAACACGCCATTCTCCATTTTTGGAGCAAGGGTTGCTGGTAATTTCTTTCTTTCGGTAAGTTGACATCTTTATTTTTATTACATAAATTAACAAAAATTTAGTTTACAATGTGTTTAATTAGGTTTTAGTAATTTATTTGGTCCAAAAATTGGCTAAAAAGTGAAAAGTTCGGCATACAATAAATGTAAACAAATGTGATGTTGACAGTTCAATATTTACCAGAAAATAGTTCAGTACCGGTTTACGTAAAGTATGTGTAAGAAAATTTAAGGGAATGAATTTTCTTATCTCTTGCGTATTTACAGAATACAAATGTGCTTGCAACAGAGAATTTATTTTATCCATATTAACACAATCATTTATTTTAAATTCCCCATTCCTATAAATTTTTCAGTCTGTTTTTCATTTTGTAATGCATTTACTAAATAATAATGTTTTCAATTTTTTTTAGAATATTAATTGTTAATTATTTAAGTACATTAAATTGTCCACCTTGTAATTTAGTTTTAAAGCATTTTGCTATTAACTTCTATATTATTAAGAATTTGATGTAATGTTCTATGTAATTAATGCTTTATTTTTTAATTTAATTAAAATGCACATTGCCTATTTAAATTACCATTTTTAATTCACAAACACACAATTTTATATAATAAAGAAGTATCCAATATCTACAAATGATTGTTTTAACAATTCAATTTAATAATTCTATTTTAATAAATAATATATAGTGAAATAAATAAAATTAAAATATATAATAAATAATGTGTTTTATTGTAAATTTCCAAAACTAATTCTAGAAGTTAAAAATTGGCCCCCAGCGATAAACGCCGTTTCTGTTATTTTGCATGTATTGCCAACAAAATTCGGGTACAATTTTTGTGTAGAGAGGCATATCAAGTTCTTCTATAATTTAAGCTTTCAGAGAAACTAAATATATATAAACGTCAATAACAGAGCATGTTCTCACAATCGAATGGATTTCTTATTATTAATGGTTTATTATTTTTATTATATTATTAATTAACTATATATTACTTAGGATAATAAAAAAAAACATCAAAATTTGACATTTTTTTAATTTAATAGGAAAAAAATAAATAAAACCAATTGTATTATTAAAATGGAGTTTTCTTTTGTCAAAAGAGATCTCTAGTGTACGTGAACTTTAGAAAGAAAAAAAAAAACAAAAACAAATATGAAAGCTAAAAGCGAAATGAAAACTTTTAATTCCGAATAGTAGAAAGAGATAATGATTATTAGTGGTACTACTTTCCTAGCTCTTTTTCAATTTTCCTTCCTTATTGTCATTAACTAGAGAAACACTGCCTGTATTCATCACTTGATTAGACTATTTTTATTATTATAAAAGTTTAGGTAAAAAACAACAAAGTAAAATGACTTTTAAATAACAAAAGAAAAGAAAAAATTACAAGTGATAACATCGTATACGAGTATACGTGTATGCAAACGAATTTCGCTATTCAACTTTGAATCCAAAGAACGTCGTCGTACACTGTCTTGTTGTGTACAACCAGCATAAGTACAACTAGTGTTGAAGTTTTTTTTTTACATTTATGCCATTGCTTTTCAGTATTTTTTTATGTACTTTCTATTTCCTATGCTTTTTTATTATTTATATATGTTTCTAAGTATGTATGGTAGATATCATAAGTGATGGGAGTACAGAGAATAAGAAAAAATGCCGGTGGAAAAATGTTGGAAAAGTGATTTTGTTGGTACTTACAGCATTGCATTTAGTTTGACTTTGCTTTTGTGTTGCTGTTGTAGTAGTTGTTGTTGTTGCTGCTGCTGCTGCTGTTGCGTTGACGACGTCGATGATGCGTTGGAAATTGTAGGCGAAAGCGACGAAGTGCTGTTGTTCCAGGCGGTTCCGTTGCCGTCGAACGTATGCATTGAAGTTGACATCGCATTGGCCGCCGCCGATTGTGGTACGTGAATCGATGGCGGTGGCAGCGGTGGTTGCATATGACTTTGCGGTGGTGGCTGCTGCATGTGCAACTGTGGCGGTTGTTGCTGTTGCTGCTGCTGCTGCTGCAACGACTGCTGCTGTGGCTGGTGTGGCACATTCGGATGTTGCGGTTGCGTTGGATGCGGTATGATTCCCGCTAAGCTGAGCATTTTCGCATTTGGCGGCTGATTTGTGCCGCCGATCGATGCGCTCATATGGCCCTGCAGTTGTGCTGTATTCAACGACGTCGACATTAGATTGTTGTTTGAGGAGTTCGACAATTGCGTCTGACAGGTCGCGCTTGTTGTGACCACATGCGGACTGATTATGTGAAGATTATGTTGATTCGGAGATTTAGGAGAATGATTGGAAGCTACTAAATTATGACTATTTAAAACATGCGACGATACATGAATTGGATTTACATGCTGATTCTGTAGGAGTGTGTGTGTGTTTTTTTTTGGGAGGGCGGGAGTAAAAACAAAAAAAAAATAGACAAATTGGAAAATTATTGAAAATGTTCGTTAAAATTTCAAATAGAATTTACAATCACATTATTCTGATGCGGTGGTACAGTCGGTGGAAGTATGTGCGGTTGCGATTGACTGTGTTGCTGTTGTTGTAAAAGTCCGCCGACCATCGGCATAACACCGGCACTACCGACACCTGGTTGTGGCGCTGGTCGTTTGTGTTGTCTGGCTGGTGCTGTTGGAGGCATTTGATGCCCAGTCGTTTGCAGAAACCATGGATCACCAGAATTAGCCTGTGTCGGCTGCGAGAAGCCTCGGTGATGTCCGACAACCGACGTTTGACTTGATGATTGTAAATTTAATGCTGTTGTTGCGTGGCTATTCATAACGTCTACTGTCGGGATCCGCTGCAGCAATGCCGCCCGCGAATGTGACGCTGATCTTGTCACGGCACTCTTATTCACCACTGGCTCTTTGCCTAGTTTATCTTTATTAAATTGTTCGTTTCTCTTTCGAAAATTTCCTCTACAAATATTATTATGAAAAAATTCTTCCTTAGTCGATGATGATGATTCTACAAGAAATTTTTCCCGAATTTTACGAAAATTCTCCTGTCCAAAAAATAAGTCTTCTCTATCTAAGCGGACATCTGTAAAAATACAATAATAACAAAAAAATAAAATCTATTAACAAATATTATTTATTTAAAAATATAATTTTTATAAAAATTTACATTTTAAAAAATAAAATTTAGAATTAAGAAAAATCGGTTTTTTTATTTTCAATTTTAAGAGTTAACATTTTCTGCCTTTTTCGCAGTAGTCAATGTGGGGATACAATGGAACGGAAATTGTGAAAAACGTCAGGTAGAATTAAATGTTACGAAAATGCACAACTCTGAATGAATGCACTTTTATACATTGTACAATAATGTATTAAAAGAAAGCGGCAACATATTATGCAGAAATATCATAGAAAATGAACAAAGTTAATTTATTAATGGAGAAAAAAAATACCAGAACAGATCAGATATTTCTGTAAAAACCGGACGAAAATTGCTCACTTGTGTACATACACGTACATCAAATGAATAAATCATTCAAAAATAGGTCAGTGAACAAAAATAAAGAATTTGTTGTTATTTCTTATATCTTTAAAGGCCAAAGCCATTCTGTACACATAAACAGATCTAATTATGGAAATGAGGAATGCAACATTGTACATCGACAATTAACTATTGCGTTGAATGATGCAAAAACAGCGTAGAAATTATGGAGATTCCATTAAGGAAATCATAAATAAATGTACGAAATACCTTTAAAAATTCCTACTAAACTCTCTCTAATATATTTACAATACTTGCCTTCTGTGTGCATATGAATTCATATACTCGTATATATTAAATTATAGTAAATATACGAAAGTACAGCTCTTATGCATCGTTTAATCAATAAAGAAATTCGCAGAAGATACGGTGATTGGCTACTGCAACAACAGGCTTTGGATGCCGATTTTTCGAACAAAAATTTCTTAAGTGATTAGAATCATTAATGTTGCACTCTGTCCGCGATGACCCAAATTTGCTTCAGAGCGTCATAACTGGTGACGAATTATGGGTTTATGGTTATGACGTTGAAACCAAAGCTCAATCATCCCAGTGGAAGCTGCCGCACGAGCCAAGACCGAAAAAACCCCAAGTTCGGTCGAATGTGAAGGTTTTGCTTACAGTTTTCTTCGATTGCAGATGCGTGGTGCATCATGAGTTCTTGCCACATGGTAGAACGGTCAATAAGGAATATTACCTGCAAGTTATGCGCAAGTTTCGCGAAGCAATCCGCCAGAAACTCCCGGATTTGTGCAAGAACAAAAATTGGCTTTTGCACCATGATAACGTCCCTGCTCACGCATCGTTGCTTGTGCGCGAATTTTTGACCAAAAACAACACACTAATAATGCCGCAGCTACCGTATTCCCCAGATCTGGCCCCCTGTGACTTTTTCTTGTTCTCGAAACTGAAGAGCCACATGAAAGGACAACGCTACGCTACGATTGAGGAGATAAAGACGGTATCGAAGGAGGAGCTGAACAATACCACAAGAAATGATTTTTTGAAGTGCTTCGAGGATTGGAAAAAACGTTGGCACAAGTGTATAATATCTGATGGGGATTACTTTGAAGAGGACAAAATAGTTTTTCATGAATAAATAATTTTTGAAAAAAACACAAAATTCGTGATACTTTTTGAACACACCTCGTATAGGACTCTGAAAACAAATCAATTAAAAGTGACTATGCAGAAGCTATTGCATCTGCAAAAACTGACTGTGCATTTTTGGGCATTTTGGTCGAAAACTGCCGTATTTCTTTGAATATGAATAAGCGGAGATCGTTACCGTCAATTCTGAGCAGTATATTCGGCTTTTTTCGAACAACATTTTTTTTAAATGGCGCCTAAGCCACACAACACAATAAATTTTCGCTAAATTGCGCAAAAAGCTACGTTGACACATAATTTCGACATTTGGTAATGTCAATTGACCTCCAAGATCGTTTGATTTGACGTCTTTGGACTTTTTCTTTCTTACTAATTAGTAATGTTTGGTCACCCATTGTTTTTTTTCTTCTTCATAGAATAGAGAGAAGATATCGATTCTTTTGACAGATGCAGATAAGGAAGGTTGTTAAAGTTCACTTTAGAATCACAAATAAATGGAAGTTTTTATATTACAATAAAAGAAGTGTTTTTTATTTAGTTTTGCTAATATCCTAAAGATCGCCCCCTCCCCCCCCCCCCTCTACAATATGTTCGGAAAAAAAATTATTAATTTGTTATATTTCAGGTGGTTTTTTTGGTTGAAGATCTGGCAAAATAAAAGGAGGTAAATAGCGCACTACATATATTATGTGAAAGATACAACCACTCCATTGTACTCTCTAAACTGAATAATGAAATACGCTTTAAGAAAGCATTCTAAATTATTATAATAAAATATTAATTGACTGTCGTCTTCAATGCAATAAATTATAGTTAAACAAATCAATATAAAAGAAAAATAAATTAATATACAATATATCTTAAGAGCATTTGTGAATTTGCTATTAAGAAATTCCATTCTCTTTTCAAAATCAAAGTTAATAAAAAAAAATTTAATTTATCTATCAACATGATCTATAATCAAAATTAATAATAATTACGATAATAATAATAAAATCAACATCTAATTAAATAATAAAAAGAAGTCATTATTTTTTATTTGATATAACATCAACAAAATTATTGGCACCATATAAAAATTATAAATTTACTTCCGTTTTCTTTTGATTATTCTCGTTAAGCATTTTCACGCTGGAACTATCGAAATAGAAATTACCAAAGAAACGAGAACAAAATAAAATCGAATTTCATATTTCCACATCACACGATGATATATTTATAATGTTCCGTAGATGATATATTTTATTAATATCTTAGGTCTATATAAAATTTAGTTGAAAGAATTTTTGTATACGGAAAAGTTTCCTATTAACATCTTGACAATAAAAACTAAAAACTTTTCCATTAACAGCAGCAATTTTTCTTTTAACATCCAGATGGTGTTAATTATTTGTTAAGATTATTAAATGTGCTATTGTTAATTACATGAATGGTCGTGCTAATTCTTTTCAATTGATTTCGATTAGAGTAGTAATGTTGATGGAAATTGCAGTAATTTCATTTAATGTTCGTTTCAAAATGGTGATTTAGTCAAACTCTAGAGGTGGATTTTTTGAAACAACTTTACTTAGATGCATAAGTAATAAAGAACTCTAGAAACAGCCAAAGTGACCTTAGAAAGCCAAAGATTAAAATTTGAAAGCACAATATTTATTGCAGTTAAACTGAAAGGAATTTACTAGAATGTTAATTTCCATAATACTATTACTATACGTATATCATGGAAATTAATTTTCTAGTTAATTTTCTAATATGAAGCTAATAATATTATTGTTGTTATACTTAAAAATATCAACCCAATCAAATGAGCCCAGAACTTCGTCATATTGAGCGATATTATATATAATAAAGTTTGAAGAAAACGAACAGAAATGCCGATAATTCCGCCAATTCCTACCAAAAAATAAATTGGCAACTGGAAAAAATTTATAGGAACTATTCTTATAGTAGTAGAAAAACGACTGAACGTGCCTAAAAGGAACATGACAATTTAGTACTATCATCAATGGGATCGTAAAATTGGACTGGCATCATTAAGAGCGATTTGGCAACACTGCGCATAGCTTGAACGTTAGTTTTTAGTAGACCAAAGTACAAGGTCTGTTCAAAAAGTATCACGAATTTTGGATTTCCGCGGGTTACGTATATTCGATTTTCGATTTTTTGTGACGCTATGTTGGTACTTATATCTCTCACTTATGCCGACAAGTTCGGCAATTTTAAATGTTCAGTTAATTGTTGACAGCTGCTTTTTTTTGTTAACTTGGAGATGGAGTCTATGGGGAGCATTCCTTATTAAGAGTACAAGTAATTATAGGTGATATAAAGCATTTTTTGAGGATGGATACGCAATGGAAGACAACCTACGCTCAAGAAGGACATCAATATCGAAAACTGATGAAAATATGGAACAAATGCGGACTTTTCTAATTGTACATTGCAGACACTTGGATGGCTGCAATGTATAATTAGAAAAGTCCGCATTTGTTCCATATTTTCTTTATCTGTTATCAAAAATGACGTCATTTCACGTATTTTTTGATTTTTTGAGGATCTCGATTCGTTGATTGAGATCACACAGATGGCCGTGTGATCTCGATCAACGAATTTTTCTCAGCAAAAGAAGTTGTGTGGTTTTGCAAGTCCCACCTTCCCTCCTCCTCGCCCATCATTTTATCTGATCAAATTTCATGCAATTATTTTTTATATAAAAATACGTGAAATGACGTCATCTTAGATAACAGCCAAAGAACAATGGAAACATCGCCTAAGAGATCTACTTTAAAGGATACGTTTCAACGAAAGAAAAATTTTTATTTTTAAACTCGAAAAAAAATAGCCCAACATTTTCTATAGTTGAAAAATAAAAAAAAATTCATGACAACTATTCTTAAAGACGTTTGTTTCATTTTTCTTTAATTATTTTAATTGACTTTCTCCAATTTGCAAATTATCAAATTAATTGATAAACTAATAATAATTAATGTATAATAAGAAATAAGATAAAAAATCAATCGTCGACAATATTGGAAATATTGGGTTGGTGCAAAAGTAATGACCGTTTTTTTACATATCCAATTGAACATTTTTTTTTTAATTTGTATTATTTATTTAATCAATTATATAATTTCCTTCCGTTCTTATAACCTCCTCCTATCTTTCTATCAACTTATTAATACCATTAGTGTAAAATTCCTTGGATTTTGATACGAAATATGTAGAAAGGGATGTTTTTACCTGCTCTATTGTATCAAATTTTTTGTCATTTAAAATTTTTTGCAGTGATCGGAATAAATAAAAATCGGAAGGAGCAAGATCTGGAGAATATGGTGGATGCTTGATAACATCCCAATTCAGCTTGTGTTGGGTCATCATAGCCACATGTGGTCGCGCGTTGTCCTGATGAAACACATCCCCTTTTCTGTTTACCAATTCTGGTCTATCCTTTTGAAGGACGATGTTCAATTTGAATAATTGCTGACAATATCGTTCTGCTGTAATTTTCTGATTGCATTCCAAGAGTTCAAAACACACAATACCCTTACAATCCCACCAAACACAAAGCATAACTTTTTTTTGATGGATTTCGGCTTTCAAAGTTGTTAATGGGGCTTGTACAGGTATAGCCCAATTTCTATTTCTTTTCACGTTGTTGTACACGACCCATTTCTCATCTCCCGTTACCAAACGATGCAAAAAAGGTTCATGTTTTTGTCTCGCACTCAAAGCAACGCACGTTGAAACACGATCCAATAAATTGGCAGCCGACAATTGATGAGGTATCCAAACGTCGTACCGCGAAACTGTCCCCATACGCTTCAAATGCCTTAATACGGTTGTTTGGTTGACTCCCTTCATCGACGCGATCTCCCTGGTGGTTAGACGTGGATTGGTGTCAATTATGACTTTTAACTTGACTTCATCAGACTTCAATGGCCGTCCGGTACGTGGTTTATCAATTAGTGAAAAATCCCCAGATCGGAATTTTGTAAACCATCTTTGTGCCTGCCGAACTTTGATGACATCTGCTCCATACACTTTGCAAATATTTTTGGTTGCCACACTCGCGGTATTGTCTTTACGGAATTCATAAAGTAAACAATGACGTAAATGCACTTTATCGACCGACATTTTGAAACAATACAAGGGCTATTCACTGTACTCTGACCAGGCCAAAACTGAATAGAAAGTTGAGGGAAAGCATCCTTTATATAATGCAATCATTTAAAAGAAGATACTATTCATCATTTCTGAAGAAAAAAATTTTTTACCTAGGATCATAAAAAACGGGCATAACTTTTGCACCAACCCAATAGAAACTCTTACAATTTCTATAAATTTATACTCTAATCAAATTGAACAATAAAAAAAACATATTTAATTTGTGATAATTAACAACAAAAACGATTTATAATTAATTAGCTATTAGCTTTTACAAGTTATTATTAATAAAATATTACTAATTAATAATGTAATAATAGAAATTTTGTAGTAGATTTTTGTACTAGTTCTTTTTTTTTACCAAATTAAAAACAAATTTTGATTGTTATTCTATTTTTGAAAAAAGCTCATTTATCAATAGCTGAACTGTATGAGTTCTATTTATTTTTCAAATTTAATAAATTAAAAATAATGTTCACTTCTTTCAATTTAGCTTATTGTGTGACCATTACTTTAAACACAAAAATATCTAGTTTGAAAATAGCTCAACCCTGAAATTTTGAGAAAAAAAATGTGAAAAATAAATTCTAGACAAAAAAATATATTGTGTTATTATTAGTCAGTTTATTATTTATAAGTAAAAACGGGAAAAAGACAGCAAACCAAATGCGAACATATTGTACAATAATAATAAAAGATATCCAATGACAAATGCTTCTGTTTTTGTAGATTCCGATAAAATAAAGTTAAATATCTAAATTGAAAAATATTTATTTACAAAAATATCTTTTATTTGAAATAAGATAAATAATCACTAATGTAGACAGTTTTTCTCTTTTAGACACGTGCTAGGCGCCATTTTTTTTTTGTCGCCACAGGAGCCATTTTGAAAAGTTTACTTGCAATATTAAAACGATCTAAATTTTTTTTTATATAGTGTAAATTTTATCACATAGCCTAGGAATGATTTTTATCTAACAAATATGATTATGGAAATGTCTTTTTTGAATAAAACGAAATAAGCCGTTTTTATTTTATTAAATATGATTAAATAGAGTACGAGTATCTGAAGGACTTTCTCAATGAATAAAGTCCTTCAGGTGACAGTAGTTGATTTATTTCCTAATAAGAATTTATATAATGGAAATTTTCGGCAATTTTTAAATAAACAGAATGTAAATATATCTAAATGAAAGTCTTCCATACTTTTGGGGAAATTGCTGAAAGATTTTCGATGAAATATGTTCGGTTTTTTTAGATTGTTTTTTGGATGCTCATTATTTGCAATTGAAGAAAGAAACTGTCAATTTAAGAACAGTTCTTATAAATGGAACCACCGATAGACACCGATAAACATTTTCCCCATTTTACTAATTTGCACATGAGAAAAGAGCACTTGGAGAAGATTTTACTCCATATGAAAGGATACCAATTAATGTGGTGAAACTTTTGACGTTATCCTTAATCTTAGATTACACCGATCGTCTAATAGACGATTTTCTTTTGCCAATTGTTCACTGTCAAATCAGTTAATTCTACGAAAAGTTCGCCGATATATTACTTCGATCATGGGAGTGCACGATTTTTGCGCGTACGCGCGGAAATTTTTCTCGTGGCAATAAAGTAGAAGGGGAATTTTGGCTTGCTCGTAGATATATTAGATATGACGTCGCTTCTATTGCTCATCATTTGAGCGTTGTTTATTTAGACATTTGACAGTTCCCATATTTACTGTGCGGCTGCATGTTCATTCATTCGTATTTATTTTATTTTTGATTAATTTATATTTAATTTATTACTTTAATAAAACTATTTTGATATATTCAAAGTGAGTTTACTTGATGAAAATCATTTAAAAAAATTGCAAAAACTAGTGTGTATAGCGGCAAAAACGTTCGCGTCTAAATTTATAAATAAACGATAGTGACAGTGGAATATGAAATATTAATGTTGAAAATATTTATTTTTGATTATTTCAAAACGTTTTTGAAATAATCAAAATAAATAAATAAATATGAAAACGTCATTCATAATACAAAGTAAATAAAATAAGAACAGCAGCGATTAACCCAGAGAATTCACCAATAAAAAATTAATTATTCGTGCAGATGTTCATTTAAGCGATCACACAATGATTAGACTGATCGTCAAATATACAAACTTTGTTTGCGGCGAACATGCATAATCCCATTAACGCGCGCAAAGTACGTGAGCGCTCGCGTAAAAAAAAGGGGAATTTGACGTTTAGATCGTCTTCTGGACGAGCGGTGCAATCTAAGCTTTCGGAGAAAATAGCATCAAGAAAACGAATAGCTTATACCTTTTTTTATTTTAATTAGTTTTCTTTTTTTTCAAATTTTATTTCGATTTATTTGAATAAAGAAGACTTGGGGAATTTTTTTAAGGAACAATACATAATTGAAAAACGAACCAAAATCATTGAACTTTATTTTAAAAATCGACAGCGTGGATATCGTTGATATTTTAATGTATAAACTGGACATTTAGTGCCACCAATAAACCGTATGGTTGTCAATGTTCGACAACAAGGAACAGTAAGGAGCCTTCATGGTACGGGATGACTACGTACGACGCACACGGGTGAAAATATTAACCGGAAAATTCCATAACCTCAACAAGGGGACATTCAACACAACTTGGCCTATCACGAAAGCCGCTGCAGAGAATTTTGTATACATTATGTATGTTCCCATATAAAGTTCCGCTTAGGCAAGAATTGAACCTAACAGAGCATTAGCAACGACTTGCTAATGATTATGTCATTTATTTCTGGAAAAAGCAGAAGGAAATCTAAATTTTATTCACAATTAAATAGCTGTGTAAAAAAAAAAATTCAGATTTTAATTTCGAAGAGCAATTAATCAGCAACAATTTCATTTGAATTTAGTGCGGTGTATCGAAATATTATTAATACTTTTCAGGCTGGCTAGACTTAAATAATATTTGGAAATCTTCAAACTCTTTTCTGCATTTTATCAATCGAAACCCTTACGCGCATATTGGATATTGCCGACTAACAAAAAAGTACTCGCTATCAAAACGTGGACTAATTCTCACTTCGTAACACTTTTTTTTTAATTGTAAGCACAATATGGTATAGAAAATCTATCTTTTCTATTTCTACCCTTAACGGACCTTATTTATCTGTCACTAAATTATAATATTTTTTACTATAAGTATACTTATAATATAAGTTAGTTTTAAGTAAATTAAAGAATTTAAATAATCAAAAAATTTGTAAAGTAAAATTTTTGTAAACGTAAAAAAAACATCAAAAAACTTTTGTTAAAATTTTTTTTAAGCGCTATATGGCCGTAGCAGTTGCGTGCACCTTTTACCAGAATGACCAGATTTACTTTGGAACAATCTGTTTTTATAAATAAATAAATAAATAAAATATAATCGGTTCTATTGGGTTGGCAACTAAGTGATTGAGGATTTTGTCAATAGATGGTATTAGCTCATTCTTTTGTTATGTCAACGTGTTCAAAGCACCTAACCTATATTGTTTTCTTATTGTTTGGACTTCCGCCTTTAATTTAGTAAAAAATTGTATCGTTTAGCTATTTAGTTTTGTTTTCATCCAAATTTAAAAATGGAAGGACAAGATGTGCATTTTAGACATATTTTATTGTATTATTTCCGAAAAGGCAATAACGCATCGCAGATACATAAGAAGTTATGTGCCGTATATGGGATTAAGCCGTGAAAGAAAGGCAGTGTCAAAATTGGTTTGCTAAATTTCGTTCTGGTGATTTTTCACTAAAAAATGCGCCCAGTTGAAGTTGATGAGACCCATATCAAGGCCATTATCGATTCAGATCATCATAGCACAGCACGTGAGATTGCAGAGAAGCTCAATGTATCGCATACATGAATTGAAAAAAAATTAAAACAGCTTGGCTATGTTAAGAAACTCGATTTATGGATTCCTCATCAGCTTAAGGAAATTCATTTGACGCACTCTTTTACTTAATGAATTTCTTTAAGATTAACATGCAAAACTCCTTAAATGGTAAAATTTTTAATGATGCTGATGATGTACAATCACATTTAATTAAGTTTTTTGCTAGCAAAGGTAATAAGTTTTACGAACACGGAATAATGACAATGCCTGAAAGATGGCAAAGAGTCATCGACAAAAACTGACAATACCTAATTGAAGAATGTAATGTTTTTAAATAAAAATTTGGAATTTTTCTTCTTATTTAAAATCCGCAATCACTTAGTTGCCAGCCCAAATATTTCTGAAGTGTAGTTTGAAAAGTAGCAGCAGAACAAGTAAGCACGTAATTTCTAGCATCGCAGCGACAAAGGTAGCAAGCAAGACAAAAAGTATGAAAAATAGCATCGTGTGAAGCGGTCAAATTTGCTGCATGCATCAAAATGTTGCGTTAAATTCGCTGCGTTTGTGTGAGGATTGAGTTAGATGCGTGCGTCTTCTTAGTGTGTGTGTGACAGGCGCTGTCATAAAATCTATAAATGGCTTACAGGCTTACTTTTATGGTACTACTACTTAATACTCAACATTATTGGATATTGGAAGAATAAGATTTAATAAAAGAATACTTTTCACAACATTCTATGGTAAAAAAAAAACTCCTACAGTAACTAATGTATTCGTTAAAAAACTGTGCTGGAAATATAAAAAAAATTATATTTTTCAATCCGAAGATGGATTATAATTTCAATTAAAAAGCATGTACAATCAATATAGAATCTAATTTATTAAAAAAAAAAATACAGTCATAATAGCAATTTGATTAAATTAGAAGGAACAAATCCTGTTAAAAGGAAAATTCACATAGAAACAAAATCATGTGCCCCAGTTTCTGCAAAGCTCTCAAGGAGAAATACACTCTGAACAGTATTGAGATTCTTATAGCAATCCCTGCAGTAAATTCCACTACCAGACGACTACAAACAAAAAATATTTTTCAACTAAGTTCCTAATACATTTACAACTAACTTCCTTCGATATTCTTTAGAATATTTCCTGCTGTCATTCTTCACTGAAGTCCTTGAAATTTCAATAAATTCCCATACAAATAATATCTGACCCAGTTTTTCTCGGACTTCTCTTTCCATTTTTGCAATATTTCCACTACGCATCTTAGGAAATTTTCTTTCCATTTTAAAATGCATTCACTTTATTAAATTCAAATTTTATATTTATATTTTTTTTTATTTTATTAAACATAAATATTTTTGAAACTTATTAGTTTGTTCGAAAAAAAACAACAACAACAAACACAAATAATATATAATATTTGACCTAAATTAGAGCAAAAATAAAAAAAATGTGAAGAAATTTCTTACACAAATAGTGCAAAAATAAAAAATAAATAAAATTAAAACGATGAAAATCTTTTAAAAAAATTATGCAATAAATTATTCCGTAGCAACACTTCATTAAAGTAAAAATAATTAATTTAAAAATATGCAAAAGTTAGGCACACCTAATTTTAATGTATTTTGATTCGATCTTAAAAACTTTAATTTCTGTTGGTCTATTGTTTTTCTAATTTGATTTTTCAAAAATATTTTGCTCTCACGTAAATAAGGATACATTATGCGAATGTGGATATCTTATAAAATCGTTATTTTTTTTTATGTGTAATTTTATATTCAAGATGCATTTAAATTTTAATATAATAAAAAATTTCACAACTTGTTCGAATTTTTGGAATTTTTCTCATCCTTATGTCATATTATTTTTATGACATTACTTTTGAAATTGATTAATTAATAATTCGTATTTTTTTTCAAAATTATCAATATTATATAACTTATAGGTTATTAGAAAATCGTTTCTCCTCTTATGAAGTGGACACTAAAAAAATTAGTAGTCATTGGGAAGGTGTGGCCGCATTAATAATAGAAATTTTGTAGTAGATTTTTGTTCTATTTAATTTTGTTTTGTAATTTTTTTTCTATTTAAAAACAAATTTATCAATTGCTGAACTGTATGAGTTCTATTTATTTTCGAATTTAATAAATTAAAAAAAATCGTTTCTCCTCTTACGAAGTGGACACTGAAAAAACGACTAGTCACTGGGAAGATATAGCCGCATTTCATGAGGTACTATTTTTTTGTGTGGTCAATTTCTCTGATATTTCCTTTAATAGCATTCATTTTATAGCGAATTGATAATTTGACAAATTTTTTTTGGAAGTCTATTAGAAAAACGTTGGAAATGAGCGGTTTCATTAGGTGGAGGGACAGGTGGGGAGCTATCGCCTGTACTGCTCAAACAGGAATTCCGAACTTTTATCTTATCTATTGACTAAAAGGCATTTAACATCAACAATCATGCGTAGAAAAACAAGCCCTTCATACCATTCCTGTGACGTTCCACTTACCATTCTCAATATTTTAAATGAATATGATTTAAACTAGATTTTCTTTTTGAATAGAACTCCTTCCATTGGTAGAGCTAATAAACCCGAAAATTTCTTTCCTAAGTCATCTCATTATCTATCTAAACAAATTTAATATGCTCCAAAAAAAATTCAACCACTTCTAATCGCTCCCTTCAGCTTACGTTTACCCTTTTTCATTAGATGAAAGCTAGCACAGCTTTTGGTAGTAGTTCTACAAAATGGCTCCTGGCTCTTGTTTCAGAGACCTTACTTACAAACGAACAAAATACAATTTTGGTTCTCTGAATTTTACTTAATAATCCAAATCATATAAACACTGAATATTAATTCAAAATACCTGCTAACAATATACGAGGTCTGTTCAAAAATTATCACGTACTCATTCTCTCACTTATGCCGACAAGTTCGGTCATTTTGAATGTTCAGCTAATTTTTGACAGCTGCTTTGCTTGCACGTATTTTGGATCGTCTTCGATAACTTTTTCTTGTTCCCGAAACTGAAGAGCCCCATGAAAGGACGACGCTACGCTACGATTGAGGAGATAAAAACGGTATCGAAGGAGGAGCTGAACAAGATCACAAAAAATGATTTTTTGAAGTGCTTCGAGGATTCGAAAAAACGTTGGCACAAGTGTATAATATCTGGTGGGGATTACTTTGAAGGGGACAAAATAGATATTCATGAATAAATAAATAATTTTTGAAAAAACACAAAATTCGCTATACTTTTTGAACAGACCTCGTATTTGAAATTATTTCTAAAAGAGTGCGATTTTTTTTGAATAAATTCAAATTATTATAAAGCAGATTGCCTCTGGTAGCTTCAGAAAGTAGCTTGTAATATCAAGTAAAAATTTTATTAAAACAAGAGTTTTTTATAAAATAATATTTTGTTACTTTTTTCGAAAATTCTAAACTTGTTCGGTGGATAAATAAATCATTGGATTTATTATACAATTAAGTAAATTCCGAAGACTCTGTTCCTCATCTGACAGAAGAAAACTAGATTTTATTGTCGAAATTTGAAATTAAATCGAAATTTGATACGTCAGCTTAAAGTTCTATCTATCGTATTTATTCTTAGCAGTGACGTCCAAAGGATAATATTAACGTTAAATTACACGTAATTTGCTAGTTTTTTGTACATTTTTCGTCGCTCTTAATAGCAAGAATTTTCTTCAACGCTTCCAGAACTTCCAAAGCAAATCTGCATACACATGGAAAATGTCAAAACATAACTGCACAAAATATATAACATATACTTTCTTGAAAGTAATTCTATACTAAAGATTTATTAAATTATCAGGAGTTGGGCAAGTACTAATATCGAAAACTTATTGAAAACATTTTCCGTTTCAAATATTTCCACAACACATAAGTTCTCTAGTACAAAATACAATATGCTTAAAAGGAAATTTTCTATTCGAATACACAAAAAAAAATTGCATATCTGACTTTTTTGTAATAAATTTTATTATTTAAAAAGAATAACGTATTTTTGTTTTAAAAAATTGATTTTATTTTTAAAAAACTAAAATATTTTTAAATAAATAATAGTTTTAGAGTACATGTTCATGAATACTCGAATAATATTAATTTTTTGGTCAAATTAAAAACAAACAAAAAATTTACTTTCTAAATTACATTTTTAATTGAATAAATTCCTAATTTGCCGTACTATATCAAGTGCTATTTCCCATTGGACTGCAGTTCTAAATAAATTTTCAAAAAAAAAAACAATATGGCGACAATTAGTTTACTACAAATCTGTACCTGTCAGCACAAATTTCTGTGGACTCATCTACATGCTTATTAAAAAAAAAACCTCATTTTTCTCTGTTTGAATTTTATAATTTTGTTTCCTATTGAATTTTATTTATTCTTAATTTTTTCTTTCATTCGAAACTTAGTTGTTCTATTGTGAAAATGTTTCTCTTTTTTTTATCAAAAAATTACTGAGCAAACAAAAAAAACAATAAAAATCTATAATCGAACAGAGAGATAATCTGTAATTAAATTTCTCTGCCATTCTCTCTTCCGCAAATGACAGCAATTAAGCCAATTTTGTTTCTCTTTTCTCTTATCAAAGTTCTATCATCGATCAACTATTGTTGATAAAAAACTAAATAACTCTTTATGTGGTACCTACTTTGGATTAATTATGCATAAATAATAGAAAAGAAAAGAATTATGATTACAATTATTAAACTAAAAAAAAAAACCAAACTATTATTAATTAAATATTATTTTAATATCTTTTAGTAAAATTAAATTTTCATGAACACAAAATTAATTTTTTGGTAAAATTAAAAACAAGAAAAATCTGCTTTTTAATTACGTTTTAAATTGAATAAATTCCTAATTATAAAAAAATGCCGTACTAGATGTGAAGTTCTACAGAAATTTTCAAAAAAAACCAATATGGCGACAATTAGTTTACTACAAATCTGTCCATGTCAGCACAAACTTCTATGGACTCATCTCACATGCATACAAAAATACTGACATATTTATTTAGAAAAAAACAACAACTAATTTTTCTCAGTTTGAATTTTATAATTTTGTTTCCTATTGAATTTTATTTATTCTTAATTTTTTCTTTCATTCGAAACTGAGTTGTTCTATTGTGAAAATGTTTCTCTTTTTTTTTATCAAAAAATTACTGAGCAAACAAAAAAAACAATAAAAATCTATAATCGAACAGAGAGATAATCTGTAATTAAATTTCTTTGCCATTCTCTCTTCCGCAAATGACAGCAATTAAGCCAATTTTGTTTCTCTTTTCTCTTATCAAAGTTCTATCATCGATCAACTATTGTTGATAAAAAACTAAATAACTCTTTATGTGGTACCTACTTTGGATTAATTATGCATAAATAATAGAAAAGAAAAGAATTATGATTACAATTATTAAACTAAAAAAAAAAAACCAAACTATTATTAATTAAATATTAATTTTAATATTTTTTAGTAAAATTAAATTTTCATGAACACAAAATTAATTTTTTGGTAAAATTAAAAACAAGAAAAATCTGCTTTTTAATTACGTTTTAAATTGAATAAATTCCTAATTATAAAAAAAATGCCGTACTAGATGTGAAGTTCTACAGAAATTTTCAAAAAAAAAACAATATGGCGACAATTAGATTACTACAAATCTGTCCATGTCAGCACAAACTTCTATGGACTCATCTCATATGCATACAAAAATACTGACATATTTATTTAGAAAAAAAACAACTAATTTTTCTCAGTTTGAATTTTATAATTTTGTTTCCTATTGAATTTTATTTATTCTTAATTTTTTCTTTCATTCGAAACTGAGTTGTTCTATTGTGAAAATGTTTCTCTTTTTTTTATCAAAAAATTACTGAGCAAACAAAAAAACAATAAAAATCTATAGTAGAACAGAGAGATAATCTGTAATTAAATTTCTCTGCCATTTGCTCTTTCGCAAATGACAGCAATTAAGCTGATTTTGTTTCTCTTTTCTCTTATCAAAATTCTATCATCGATCAACTATTGTTGATCAAAAAACTAAATAACTCTTTATGTGGTACCTACTTTGGATTAATTATGCATAAATAATAGAGAAAGAAAAGAATTATGATTACAATATTATTAAACCAAAAAAACAAAAAAAACAACAACTTTCATTTTATACTTTCATATAATATAAAATATTGTTTGACAGGCGAAATTATGCATACGAACGTTCATTTTTTCTATTGTACAATTTTAGGAAAGTGAAGTGTCGACGACGACAATCATTGCGGCCATATTGAACAAATATTAAACGTTGGGCATCATAGTGAAATTTTTATTTGCTCGTCAATTTTATTTGATTGCAGTAATTTTCATACAAAATGAATGCTCTTCAATCATTTTAATTAGTTTTCCGTCGACATACCTTGAGAAGCTATAGTTGAAAATTATGTACAATCTTAGATTAAAGTTAACAATAGAATTTGCATAAAGCTCTAAAATGGAAACTGAACCAAACTGATTTATAATGAATAAATAGTGGATAGCCAATGATTTTATAATACTTCCTTTCATTTTATTTTCCAGCAACGAATTAACAATAATAGCAAAATAGAATTTAATTTCCTTTCTGCTATTATTATTGTTATTATTATTATTTGATACATTAGAGGAGTGAACGAATGCAAATTTGAATTAATAAAAAGTAATGCATCACAAATTCTGCTTTTAGTTTTTTAGGACTCTAGAAAAATTATGAATCTACGTTAAAAGTACTTATTTATAAAATTACTTACTTTTCAATAATGTGAAATGGAAATCAAAATATATAACAGAGGAACATTTTTTAAAACAAGTATTAAATTATTCAGTAAAATTATATAATAATAATACGATTTTTTTTTTTAAAACTCTCCACTTTATATACGGATTAAATTGCATTTTAGTGTAATTTATTTTATTATAACATAGGCACCAAAGCGGATAAATTCTAGCAATTGGAAGTTTTTTTTTATGATTATGGTTTTTTTTTTGTAATTTAAATGTATAGTTTGTAACAAGCGCAGATTTTTTTTTATGGTTAAGTTGCATTTGCATTTCTATTTGAAACAGCTTTGCAACAATGTCGGTATTGCGTTTATTTTATACTAAGTAGATAGATAATAGCGGATAACGAATGCAGATAACATCAATTCACTTTGCACAATTGATTTTTGCACTTTCTTTATAAGTACGAGTGTTTTTCAACTAACAAGATTGAGGAAAATAGCATTTATTGTAATATAGATTTATACTTATTTACTGTTGTCGTAAATATACGAGTATAGTGTTTTTTTTTTACTTTTAAAATATGAAATATATTAAAACGTGAACTGAGAGGCAGGTAAAAGGATTTGTCCTCTTTGCCATATGTTTAGTTCCGACTATATATAGAGAAAATTTGGAGAATATGCCAGCAAAAGTTGAGCGCCCCGAATACATATTCCGACGAGCTGTCAAAATTTTTTAAAATCTTTACAATCTAGTTGGCGAAAACAAAATTGCGATGAGCGACGATTTACGCTAGTTTTTTTAATAGACTTACTTATTCCAAAGAAAAATACAAATTTAAACACAATGTTTATTCTTTATAAAGATTTTTCTTATTCGAAAGAAAAATCTTTATAAAAAATAAACATTGTGTTTAAATTGTACTTTTTCTCAACGTTTGTAGACTTTCGGACAATTTTTCAAATACGCCATTCTCCATGAAGTGGTAGCATACCGAAATGATTGCATACTTTTGTTATGATTAATGTTGACATTTCGATATTGGACTTATCGCGAAGTGAAAGTTTAAGTGCGGTTTTATTAAATTTAAAATATTTTACGAAAAACTAAGTATGAATTAATACATTTGCATAGTTTTATTCTTCACGACTGTAGAATAGGAAGTTTTTATTTATAGAATACTATGTTTTTCGTGAAAGGTTATTTTGCAAGTGTGTGAGTTCTTACGAATGTATTTTTAAAAAAAATTTGGAGAGAATTTTTGTGTAGAGGCCTATCCAGTTCTCTAATTTAAGGTGCAGCCACATATTTCAGTGTTTGGTTATATGGAAGTGTTGTTTGTTTTTCTCTTCGATTAAAGAATACCTAGATAGGCCCGTACGTCAGATTTTCGTATAGTATGTATACGCAATTTTCTGTCTAAATTATTGCAAAATCGGGGATAAATCGTAATGTTTGCATACTTTCGTGTAGATTTTTTTACGTAGACATGACAGCCACTGACATCTAGTTTTCGTAATAGAAACTTTTTCAATTCCCAAAGCATAATTATATAATTTAAACACAACACAAAGCAACATTAATTTTTTTCCAATCATATGGTAATAAATGCAATTTTTTACTTAAAGATTATTATTTATTTCGTAAAAATCAATTAAATATCAAGCGCCCTCAATTTTGTAGACTTTTGGAAAGTTTTTCAAGCACAACATGAAGTGGTAGCATACCGAAATGCTTGCATACTTTTGTTATGAAATAATAATTTTTGTGTAGAGGCCTATCCAGTTCAACTATAATCTACGGTACGAGCATAATAAATTTTAATAAATAGAAATTCAATATACAAAAAAAAATTTTTTATTTTTTCGAAATTTTACCAAATATCGAATAAAAATCGAAATAGGAAAATATCCTCCTTTCTTTTACTTTTTGTACAAATAATAAAAATCTATCGATTGCCTAATCCAGCGTTCGTTCTAAGGACCAGACGCAATCGATGTAAACGATGCCATAGACTAGCGCCAGTAACAATTCTCTAAATCTCCCCTCACCAAATAGTTCTTCATTTTGGCGGCATAAATAAAAATGCTCCACAATATCTTCCCAATAGTCATTTTCGTAGACATTTATTTTGTAATTTTCATTTTTATCATTCTTAGCGCCCGGCCCCATTAATTCAAGATGACTAAACTTTCGTATTTATGACAAGAACGACGAATTATCAGATAAACAAGAAATACAAATATTTCATCAACACCATTAAAAAATAACATTTATTTTCTTACCGGTTTTTGTTGTTGTTGTTAGTTTTTTTTTTTTTTTTTGGTAAGTTTCCTTATCAAATTGCCAATCTGTATAAGTAAATTGACTTTGTTGTTCATGGATATCATATGTGAATATGTTAGGTTAGCGTAAAATATCGTAATTACCGCTTAATTAATGCATTCTTTTGAAGATTGAAATTGGAACCCAGTCATATTCGTGAATTGAGGCATAAAATTAACTCAACATACAGTCACACCAAATGAGTCAGAGAGACTTGAGTATATGAATAAATAAAATAAAAAAATATAATAATTTATTTTTCCGATATGACCATTCGCGGATATTGGAATATTTGTAAACAAACAATAAAAAGCTTAAATTTATTATTGTAATTTTTCATTAAATCTTTTCAAAATCAATTTCTTTTGTTCTCGTTTTTTTTTTAAATTTATTAATTTTTACTCCGCTCTTTCTGTCCTTTTCTACTTATTGCTAAATATTAATACTTGCCATAGTGTAAAAATATATTATCAACTGTAAATAATAGTTGTTTTTTATTTATTTAAGAGAAATAATAAACTAAACAAACAAACAAAAATTGAATCTATTTTGAAATCTCCTTTGAAGATGGAAAGATCAGAAAGACAATAATCACCAGATCCCGCCGCCGACCTTGTACGCAATTGAAGATTAATTTTATTATTTTAATTTCAACTCGTGTATGTATGCACTTTTGCAATATAATTTTTATTTTCCATCCATACATGTCTTATAGAATATTTAGATTATTTTTAATGCATTCTAGATTATGGAGACGATTTGTAAATTTTATTTTATGTAATAACAAATGCCAACGATTCATATTGCATTTTTTTTTCCATGCCCCAACTGATATTGTTTTTTTTTTGCTTATTGTGAGAATTACAATAAATCCTCTTTTGCTCTCGCATATTATTATTTTATAGCGTTTAAGAGAAGAGTAACAAATATTCTTGCTCATTGTTTGAGCGATTGACAAAAAAAATGACAGTACACATGTACTTCTAATAATAGAGCTGATCGACATAAAAGAAAGTCCGGAGAGTGAGAACAGATTATCAACTCAGTATCCATACTAATACTCGTAAGCCTAACGTACGCACGAGTAATATCACTTTCGCTCTGATGTCAGTTTTAATTAATTTCTGTTCCAATTTATAGAGTTGGCCGCACTACTTTGGTGAAATTGTAATTAAATTCAAAATAGCACCTGTCAAAATTCTCATCGTTCTACTCAGTCTATTTTGTTGATTATTTATATAGAAAATTTATAAAGAAATTATATTGTCTGACACTTACACATATATATATATATAAATACGGGTGTTTTTGATACGAAATTATTAAATTTCATATTTAAATATTTTCATTATATTGTATTTTCATCTGCTATGAAATTAATTTTATAAATAATTATTATTCAATTTTTTTTTCATATTTAATCATTTGCTTTTTGTTGTTTTTTTTTGCTAATAAATTTTTATTTTTATTATCAATTTTTTTTGGTTTGAAATCTGATATAAATAAAAGCGATCTTGAGAATTGTGTGAGATTATGGTATTTTTAGAAATTTAATTTCACTTATTATATTTTTTTTATAAATCATGTAAATTCTATTGTTTTAAAAAGTTATTTAGATATTATTATTGGCTACGTAAAATTTTAGTCGAACGAATTTTCTTATACTTTTCCTTTGTTAATGCCAATACTAGATTATACAGACATGTGTGAATTGGTTGGCTTATTATCATGTACATATTAGGCGAATTGAATCGGTTAGGATCATAAATTGTAATGACCATGAAGATCAACGTAATTTACTGTAGATGCCTGCATTATATTTCAATCCGATGCATCTATTTTTAAGCTTAATCATCAAAAAGGTTTTTTTAAAAGCATATTTAACTTAATCATTAAAACGGTTTGTTTTAGACAATTCGAGAAATTTTATATTAAAGTTTTGTGAAAATTATTCCAAAATCTGTTGTTTAAGTATCCGATCTATTTTATAAAATGACAATCATTTATCTAAATAAATATTACATTGAAAGACAAATATGTTTGACAGCTATCAAATGACAAAGTTCTTTCCTTAGGTTCAAGAATACCTGGATATGCCCGTATGTCAGATTTTCGTATATGTATAAGAAATTTTCTACCTTAATTATTGCAGAGAAGTGGCGAGAAATCGTAACGCTTGCATACTTTTGTGTAGATTTTTTTATGTAGACATGACATACACTTACACCCTAGTTTTCGTAATAGAAATTTATTGTATTGCAAAAGCATAATTTATATTCATTTTAATTCACTTATTGGAAATAAAAATACAATTTAAACACAACGTACCAGGTAATGTTTATTTTTTTGTACAATCTTTTGATATGAAATGGAATTGTATTTTAGGTTTATTATTTATTTCGTAAATATCAATTAAATATCAAACGCCTCAATTTTGTAGACTTTCGGAGAAATGCTTGCATACTTTTTTTGTTTTTAAAGGTGTTATTTTGGCACTTATCGGAAAGTGCAAGTGAAAATGTAGTTTTTATCTTTTTTTGAAGTATTTATATAAATAGTGATATTGTTGATAACATTTAATAGGAAGTTTTTATTTCAGAATAGGAAGTGTTTTATAAAGAATTGCTGGAATGAGGAAGCCCGAGAAATTAACAAAAATTTAGTTTATGATGTGTTTAAATGGCTTTTAATGATTTATTTTGTTCCAAAAAGTGGTTAAAATGTGAAAAGTTCAGCATTCAATAAATGTAAACAAATGTGATGTTGACAGTTCAATGTTTACCAGAAAATAGTTCAGTGCCGGCGTACGTAAAGTGTGTATAAGAAAATTGAAGGGAACTAATTTTTAAGTCTGTTTCCATAATATTAAAATAAATAAAGTATATTCCGAAGGCTTATTATTTAAATAAATTTGTTTGCATTTGTGCTTTCGCTTGCTCTATTAAACCATTTTGTAATCCATTCACTAAGTAATATTGTTCTTAATTTTTTAGAATATTAGTTGTTAATTATTTAAGTACTTAATTATAAGTAAATAAATAATATTTTCAAATAGAATATTGTGTTTTATATTGCAAATTTCCAAAAATAATTCCATCAAACAACAAAATCCGCAATATTAATTATATTAATTTATAAAAAAACAAAATCTGTTTAGTGCATTAATTTTTATATTTATTTATAAAAAAAAACAAAATCTGTTTAGCGCATAAATGACATCACATATCAAAATGGTTTTAAACGAACCGCCTCAGTTCGCATATACTGAAGTTTAAAATTGGCACCCAATGATTTACGGCGTTTCTGTTATTTTGCATGTGTGTGCGTTCTTACGAATGCATTCAGCTACAATTTTTGTTGTAGACAGGCCTATCCAGTTCTTATACAATATAAGGTTCTTTACTTTCTAAACCACAAAAAATGGATAAAAAAATTATAAATGTATTTTTAGAGAGGGGCAGAAAAATATCTCAACCACGTGGTCCAGAAAATCGTTATAATTTTCCAATCACTTCTATATATACTCAGTCATTTCTTCTAAATTATATAAAAAATTAAAAACATAACACATATTACTTAATAATATTTGATTGATAAAAATTGCCAATGGACAAACGAATGTTAATAAAAAAAATTTTAATAATTTATTGTGAATAAGAAATAAAATTTTCCAATTTGAATAATTTTGAAAATAGGGTGTTATTTTTTGAATTAATTTCAACACAAATCATAGTTTTTTGACAACACTAATTTTTTTTTGATATAAGATAATATATTTTTCTCTTATTAATAATATGCAAAATATATGTGAGAAAAAATATTGCATAAAAAGGTAAAATAATAAATATAAAAAAGAGATTTATATTTGAATAGAAGAAGAAAAATGTATTTTTTTTTTTAAAAATATTATAATAACCTTGGACTCTGAGTCATAGTCTTGTCCACAGCAAACAATATATTTAAAAAAATATTTATATTGTAGGTGCTTTATGACGAGTGTAAGTATATCCATCTTATTTTAAATAAATTATTATTATTACTTCTTTTCCACAATAAAAAAAATAAAAAATTCTTTTTGTGGATCTGCATGACTCATAAGTGATTAAATGTAAATATAAATGAATCTATTTGAAAGAAAAAAGATAATAAATAAAGATAACATAAACATAATGAGTCTTTTTTAACAGACTTCCATTATAAGAGTTGGTTGGTCTTTCAACCATTGATTCAATAAGTCAACTTGAAAATCCATTTCGAATGAGATCTGTTCAAACAAACGCCAATTTTGTTTAATTTTTTTCTTCTTCAATTTTTCCAAAATGAACTCCATATACAGATATATATGTGCACATAAAAAATATTAATAAATAAAAAACAAAAATATTCTTTTTATTGTATTTGGTTTTTCGTTATTTTTAAAGATGAACTTTATTCGCGAATGTGTTCTTAGAAATTCAGCTTTTTCATTTTTTCTACAGCATAGAAAGTTAATGGCCTTAACATCCGTTTGTGTAATAGCAGCAAAAAGAAAACCGTGTAAATATTCAAAAAAGAAAATAGGTAAACGTGTACTCAGAATATATATAAAAATTTGTAGAAATGTATCTCAAAAGACAGGGATATCCATTTCGTATTTGGCAAAGTGCAGCCATGTTATTTGGCACGGATTTATTTGAAAATAAAGAAGAGACTGTAATTGTCAACTTGCACGAAAAATAGAACCAGCTGTGTTTCCGAAATCTTGCTTGAAAATTAGCAGAGGAGCAAGCTGTGACGTCATTTCTAGCACCGCAGCCAGAACGGTAGTAAGGAAGAAAAGAATCAGGAAAACTATCGTCGTGTGAAGAGGACTTAACTGTCTGATGTGCATTTTGGTCGAATGATGTTATTATTGGCACGGATTTCTTTGAAAATAAAGAAGAGACTGTTACTGTCAACTTTGAGCACCGTGCCCGTATAATAACCAGTTTTTTTAGACTGAACTTGAACATTTTAATCCAAACTACATGTGGTTTTAAGAAGATGGTACCACAAGCCACACAATATAAAAAATGTTGACTTTACAAGATTTTAAAAAAATGTAATTTTAAGGCGCCCAGATTTTTCTTTAAATGTAATTTTAAGTAACATTTATACTGAAATCAGTGCATTCTTAGCGCCATGACAAGTCAGACTATTTACCGACAACTAGTTGGATTACAAGTTCAGAGCACTACGCACTAGACGCAGTCGCTTCGAGCATCACTAAATCAGGGCCCTGAAAAGATTATTTTCCATTAAAATAAAACTAATTTTTAATTAGACTATGAATAAAACTATTTTTTTTTTGTTTATATATTTTTATAAACATGTGTCAGCGGCCATTTTATACTGCATGGACCATGAGACCATTTTAGGGACACATAAGGCCATTTGATGTTAATAAAACTAATCCACCCACTATCAAAAAATTGACTTCCTTTCAAACTAATCATGAACTCAAATTTGTTTATAGTTAAAAATATAAGAAAAAATAATAGTTTATGAATAAAAGTATATGTTACACACACACACAGACACAAGTATGGATATGTACATAGATACGAACAGTAACAGGTAAATTAATTTTTTATGTAAATTTATTCAAAAACTTCGTAGAAGTCATCTTTATCATATTTACTAACTATTCAAAGGGAATTTTTGTCAAGAAATTTCTTACATTTCGATTCTTAATTTGAATTCGAAATCTATTTTGCAGGAATTGATGAATCGTTGATGAAAGAATGAAGAGAAACGTTAAAAGTCTATAATGTATTAAAAACCCACTCTCTCCACCGATTGATTATATTTAATAGTCGTTATTAGTATTATTAACTAGGCAAATACGAAACTTTTTTTATTGGTAAAATTCTTCTTTATTGAAGATTGTGGGGCCAATTAGAAAATGATTTTTTTTGCTTGTTATCGTCGCCAATCTAAGCCCTCAAGAATATGGCATATAAGAATGTGTGCATACCTGCCATAAAAGACGTGTTCAGCCTTATAAGCGAAATAAGAATGCCTACCGAGACCTATAGTAGAAAGAAAATTTGTTTCTTTCAATTCTGTTCGTCAACTTTAAATAGAATTAAATTGAATAGAAAAACTTTTTCCCATATTGCGATGGCTTTTTACAATTTCTCACTATACGAAGAGATAATAGTATCAGTCATACAATTTTTTCCCTAGTAATGTTAAGGTTAATGAAAATAAATAATTTTTATAGAAAAAGTTTCTTACAAAATATTTTGTTAGATTTTTAGATCTTGTGTGTGTGTGTTTGTTTTTTTTTTGTACACAAAGATAATATATTCTAGAACAGAACGGAAATGAAAATTGTGGAATTATCATTAGAAATATTATCATGCATTCAAATCGAATATGATATTTTCATATTAATTTTTTCCCCTCTTCTTCTTCTTAATAATCAAACTATCAATTATGAATTTATAATAAGATTGTATCTATTTTTATAAAGTCTATAAAGTCGAGAGTTTATATTCAAAGAATATTTTAAGTTAAATTTAAATAGATATTCTAATCGACCCGTAATAAGTGAATATAGTAAATTATCGTAGTACGAATATTAATTTTTGTAAGCATTGAATTTTAATGAATTAAAAATTTAAAAACAATTAAAAAATTTTATTGAAAGAATTTATAAAAAAGCACTGAATAATTAAGAGACAGCCAGAGATTTACGGTTTTACGGCCGTATTACAGATGACGAGTGACTAACAAAACGGGTGATATTCAACTCTTAGATTGGTAGCATGGTAATTTGAATGTCACTTGATCGAGTAGATTTAAGTAAGGTTAAACAAGTTTTTTTTCAGGACATTTAAATTTTTTAATTTATTAACTTGCTGTCCATGTATTATTCGTATCTATTTATTTTCCTTTTAATATTTCTTTCAAAAAATGAGGACCGGTTCTAAGATCATGTTTTTGTCTTCGCTTAGCAGGTCCAGTGCCATGATTCGTCCAGTAAGAGGGGTGGTCATTATGTCAATTTCGGGTTGTTGTCTTTGATAAATACTGGTGTTTGTCCACGATTGGTTTTTTCGTCCGAAATTTGGTATTGATATTTCCAAGGTTCTAATGGATGATGGATTCTTCAGGTATTTTTTGTGCACTTTTTTTTTGCTAAGCAAAGAATAACGAGATAAGTAAATTCAAATAGAATGAAAAGTAAAGTGGTTTTTGGGAATTTACGTAGCACCATGCCACAGTGGAATTCGAACCCACGACCTCTTGTCTAACTGATTGCTTTAAACGTACTCAAAATACTGTAATACGAATTTAAGAAAATCACGTCAAATATAACTCATATTATAGTAATAATACTATATATATAAAATATAAAATTTCACTTGTTTTTTTGTTGTTGCAAAAAGCCTTTCGTTCAGCTCTCATCATTACTTACGCCACTGATTCGAAAATGCGTACCATTCAATATGATCATATGAGTGTGACAGCAAAATGATGACAGCATGGTTATTATTAAATTACAAAAAGGATAATTGTAAAATGACACAAATTAAATGCTGATCTTCTCACAAATCGTACAAGTTGGCCTTAATGGAAAGAGACTGATTTTAAATGTTCTTCCTGCAAATATCGCATCAATAACAAAGTAATGAGCCTTTTTTTCTTGTTCTTGCAACAATTTTATTTTATTTCTATACATTAATGTTACGCTCTTAAAGTAATTTTGTCACTGAAAGTGCTGTGGACAACGAAAGTGCTGACAAATTGACTGAAGAAACACTTCGTCGACCAGTGATCACAGCCTTTCTCAATCTGCCTCGTCTACTAACAGAATGGCAACTAACGCCATTAGCCATCCGCAGACACGATGACTGGACCAATAGCGACAAATTCTGTGCACGGAAGTTCTTTAGAATCCAGATTGGACATACTTCTCCTATTCATAACTTCCTTTTTGACAACACCAATCGTCCCTTATGCCAATTCTGTGGCATCCATTTCACTATCATCCATATTCTACATGAATGCCACATAACCAAGAATTACTTTGCGAGTAGGATTCCTCCTATTGCGGAGCTCCTGGACCTAGTCCCCTATTTAAACTTCTACAATATACTAATCTGCTCCACAAAATAAAACAAAATTGTCAATATTCTATAATATTTCTCAACACCACTTCTCTCACTTATCATGCTCTATAGCTCGGAACTTGTACTGTACACATACAGCTAGAAGGGTTAATAGCTATGTTTAGGGGAAATCCGCCGTGTTGCCAAACATCTTTGAGTAAGAACAGTCTCATTTCTTTTCTGCCGCACTTTATATTTAATGTTATTTCACTAGTATTTTTTTTGTAGACAATTTTCAGATTCACAAGAAATAAAAAGTGTACTTATTATTAGTAAAATAGTTTTATTTTTTTTTAATATCATTTGAACTAGAAAATTCCTAACAAATTATTAACAAATACTTAAAGATATCGTATACCAATCATTCTATGAATTTAGAAGAGTTGAATTAAAATATGATTAAAGAAAAAAAAACTTGTCTACTGAAAAAGTATCAGGATCATTTAGTGAAACAGTTATAAGGACCTATTCAGCATAAAAGCTAGTATATCCGTGGTAGAAAGAAAATATTTCTAATTAGAAACTAGTATAAAATAACCATAATATTAATTATATTATTATGAATAAATTGTGTTTGTTTTGATGATTAAAAAAATTTTGTAAAAAAAAAATCTAAACATAGAAAAAATGGCATCTTGACCAAATTCAATCTGATATTAGTTATAAAAAATCAGATTTCCTATTATGTCTATAGTTAAAAAATTATAGTTCTTTGTAAAAAAAAAATCACAAAAGATTTATAGCCACTCTCCAAGAAAACAGAAAACTTAACCATACCTCCTGCCCCCCCCCCCCCCCCACCACAAATGTGATGGCGATTAGAAACAATCAAACTAAATACTTTATGTAAAAAATGTTGACTGATTTCAATGCCATCTGTACCAATGGTTAGGTAGCCAACACCCATGAATCATCATTCCGGTTGGATGGTGGGTTCCCAGTTGATCTACTTATTGTATAATGACAATATCTCTCCTCCCGTTTCATGTTTTTGTTTATATTTTTATTTACGTTGATGAAAAGTTTATTCGATCATTTGTGCAATTTGATACCATAAAACGCAAATTTCTTATTTTCATTTTCATTTATCGGTCGACGGTGACTGGGTGCGCTCCACACACACACAACAACATTTTCGTAACTTGAATGCACCTCCCCCGTTCCCTTTCAACCAGTTCAGTGATTTTGTTTTGATTATATTCTTGAATACCCCAAATGGCCTTATTTACTTTAGAATTATGTCGTTTACTGACCACAAACAACGTGATATCATCTCTGTAGTCAGCGTAAAATGTTTTCAATTAAAAGAATTCTTAAACAATTCTATTTGTTGTTTATTCAATCATGTTTTTTTTTAATGAATGCTAAGCTTTTGTCTCCACCAGCAATCCCTGCACTGTTTTTTTGGTGTACGTGTAGTAACAATAATTTTATACCGTCTACTTAGCGCACACGTTTGCTTACCATACGTTGCATCTATGTACACTACCGGTCATAAGTATTTGCTCGCCCATACATTTTAAAAAAAAAATGTATTTACTTAAACGCAAATTAATTGTTTTGAATATTTTTTAAGTTCGTTACAGTTTATGTCTAGACAAATAATGACAATTGCTCATTGCCATAATTGAATTAAAAATATTTCTTATTTACCATTCTAGACTTATTCGTTTGTGTTGATGATGTTTTTTACCTTGTATTCCAAAATATACTGAAGCGAATCTGTAACTTTTCTCAATTACGTAAACTCAATTTTCCCATTTATGGTTTTTTGCTTTGCCATTAATGATAATTGTTTAATACACGTATATGCAAAATTAAAATTATATTGACTATTTTAATTAGTTCAAGATAAAGACAAAATTTTCCACCTTAAATTTATATAAGCAATTTTTTATATTTTCTTTATAAGGAAAGTAGTGCATATACAGTGGTGGCCACAAAAAGAGGTATACTTTTGACGTGTTGAGAAATTTTTCAGGTTTTACAGAAGTGTACCAACATCTTACTAAAGATATTTTTATGTTAGTTAATTTCAAAAGTAAAAATTCTAGATCTATTACAGAAATTTTTATGTTTGTTAATTTCAAAAGTAAAAATTCTAAAAATTCAAAAACAATAAACAAAAAATACTTACAGTAACTTACACTTAACTGAAAATGTTAACCATATTATTGAAAAAAAAGAGAGCGACATTTGAATGGTAGAGAAAACAAACCGGAACGGTGGTAATAAATACGAAAATCAAAAAATCCTCGTTCTGAGTAGGATTTTTGTAGTGCGGCATAGGAATTATAAAGGACTTTATTTGCACTAGATAATATGAATTATTGTGTTGTCAATAAAGTAATTTAGTTTTTTTTATAAAAATGAAAGACGATTTTCTTATAGTGAATTAATATTTTATTCAATTAAATATTGTCCAGTCTGATCCAATACCCTTACCATCTTTCTGGTAGTAGCATGATTTTACGCTCATAAAATTTTTGTTCTTTGCTTTGTTTTTTTGTACAACTTCAGAATTGATCGATGTGTTGCTCGGTAGAAGCTCAAAGTAAACGATTCCTTTGAAATCCCACCAAACAGATAGCATAACCTTTTCTTGATGAATATTGGCTTTTGAGCCGGTTCATCTTTTCTACTCCAGGATCTTTTGCGTTTAACATTATTGTAGACAACCCATTTCTCGTCCCCAGTGTTGATACGCTTCAAAAATAAATAATTTTCTTGGGGTTTGAGGAGCAAATCACAAATGTCAATGCGACGGCAAAAAATTTTTTCCGTAAGAAGATGAGGAACCCATATGTCGAGCTTTGAGATAAAACCTAGCGGTTTCAAATAATCATGAACGGTCGAATTCAATAAATTTAATCTCTCAGCGATCCCACGATTTGTTATTCCCCGGTTTGCATCAATTAATGCTTTTATTGTGTCTTCATCAGCAAACGAAATTACTTTCCGAATAACCCAATAAAAAATCTATCTAAAAAAAATATAAAAATGAAAAAATAAACCATGTGCGTGTTCTGTTCTGTTGCGTGCGTGCAAATACGAATTCTACTAATTATTTGGACAATCAAAATCTGTAATAAAGTTGAAAGCAAAAACATAATAGAGGAGAAGACCGAGGAAAAAAAAGAATAGAGCTGAGAACAAATGTTGTTCGTTGACAAAATAGAGAATTCAAAAATCTATTACAAATCACGGTACGATAATGAATTGTTAAATTGCGAAGAGAGCATTAATAAAAAAATAAATCGAATTGAACGAATATCCCCGAAGAGATTAATCAATTGTGTGAAACGGATGACCCAAAAAATCCCAAATGGAAGAAGACACAAAAAACATAGAATACAATGTATTATAAAAAAAATATTCATTAAATGACATCTTACACATACTGGTGTGTACATTGTAGTTTTCTATCTATGAGCAAATATAACAAACACATTCATACACCTGCACATAATCACACATTCCGGTATATAACCTTGAACTGAAAATAAATAATGATAATCTTTCTATTGCTCTTCGCCATTATTAACGCATCAATTACTAAATTAAATTACATAATTTCACGTCCAAATAATAAATTTATACGACCAAAAAAAAAACTATTTATAGGCTCCCCAATGTAAAATTTCCTATTGTAGATTTTATTCATTAAAGTTTTTTTTTTATTCGCTTTATCAAACCGAGTAAATAAGGTTAATCTATAGCAAAAATAAATGAAAAATTTGATTAACTAGAAATCGATGAGCATTTCTAGTCTTCATTTTCTTATGTGTATGTAAAAAAAAATGAATAAAAGATAAATTATGTTTTCGAGCAAAGATCTTGTGATTTGTCAAAATATTGTATGTATTGTATAATAAATGAATAGTGGGGAAATTATAATAATTTGTATTATTGTAATAATTTAGCATAAAGAAATTGTTGTGTAAATTTCCTTAATGAATGAATATACCCATTATGTGCATGTCATTATGATTAATTATTTTTCAAAATTATGATTGTTATTAATTATTTCAATTTTTTTTTATTTTTTGCAAATAATTTTATTAAAAATATTGTATTAAACTAACTGACAATTGAAAGATGAAACTTATCTATAATATTGTTATAATAATAATAGGAAAAAATTCATTGAAAAATGCAAAAAAAAATCTAGTACAAAATTGGGTCGTGGACGTTCTTTGATATTAATATTAGTGTACGAGTATTTTTTTTTTATTTCTATTTTTATTAATAATATCTACTAAATTATCAATATTCATATTTTTGAAATATTATTCATTTTATTTGTTTTTATTTTAAGTCAAAATAATCAAAGCAAGTTTGTAGATTTGTGTACTTGAACTTTTGAGACTTTTATCACAGGAGGGAGTGGTTATGGTCAACTGCCCGATTATTAGTAATGCCAATATTCAAAATCTGTGTTATTTGTCTTCTCTGACATTTGTCTACTAGTTGGATTTGGCATTTTTATCTTTTTCAACTGAAATTGTAAATTTAAAAATTTCCTTATTAAAATTATGGTTAGTAATTTTGTTTTATGTCAAAAAAAAAGTGACAAATTCGAACTATAAAAGTCAATTTTCTTAATAAAAAAAAAAACAATTGCAAAATTTTACAATTCCAACCTTCATTTTAAACAAAAAATTTTTTTCAAGATCTTCTCTTTTCTTTAATAATCTTATTTAAATGATTTATAGTGTTTTATTTGGGTTTTGTCTATTCTTAAGACCCAATTTTGATTAATGTGAAAAAGGGATTGGCTTCGACAAGCTTTAGCACCCCAACTCTTAATATCCTACGTTCAGATTAGCTTAACAATTATTTTTTAAATTAAAAAAATTTTCTAGTATCTTTTTGATTCGAAAATAATTACTTACCATATTGTAGTGTTTTTATTTTATTAAATTTTTATATTTTTGAAATAAACCGAATTTTTTTTAAAAATAATTCTGAAATTATTGATGTGTATTCTTTTAAAATAGTTGACAATATACAAAAACATTTATGTTATATTATACATAAAACTTACGAAAAAGAAAAAATGATAAATAAATAAAACATGTAAGTAGATCTAAAATAATATTGTAGATAAAAAAATAATAAAATCGATTTTGGATGTTAAAATTCGATTTACTGTTTGTTTTCGAGTAAGTTTTACATTTTTTTATTAAATGAAAAGTATTTATTTGATATGTAAAGAATTGGATAAAGTGCAATGTCAAAGTGGAGGCGATCAAATGTGTTTTCCTCGTTATTTTCGAATTACTATCCAAAAAATATTTGATGACACTATGCGTTCGCATCAATATTCTTCCCGGGTTGACAGTGCGTTACGCCAATTCAAGGTCAAAATGAATTATTTTGGAAGCATTTTCCTTGCATTGGACTCTACACTTAACTGTAAAAAGCATATTAAATGGATGAAACAATCCACTAAAAATCTGAAGACATATACGAGGTCTGTTCAAAAAGTATCGCGAATTTTGAATTTTCGCGAGTTACGTATATTTGATTCTCGATTTTTTGTGGCGTTATGTTGGTACTTATGTCTCTCACTTATTCGGCCATTTTGAATGTTCAGTTAATTGTTGACAGCTGCTTTGCTTGCTCGTGTTTTGGCTCGTCTTCGATTTTTGCTCAATTTCGACCAATAGCAGCATCGCATTAACATTGCTAAGGAGCTGTTGGACTCTGTTCGCGACAACCCAAATTTGCTCCAGAGGGTCAAAACTGGCGACAAATCATCATCGCAATGGAAGCTGCCGCACGAGCCAAGACGGAAAAAAGCGCCAAGTTCGGTCGAATGTGAAAGTTGTGCTTACAGTTTTCTTCGATTGCAGGGGCGTTGTGCATCATGAGTTCTTGCCACAGGATAGAACGGTCAATAAGGAATATTACCTGCAAGTAATGCGCAAAGCAATCCGACAGAAACTCACGGATTTGTGGAAGAACAAAACTTGGCTTTTGCCATTTTTGGCCAAAAACAACACACTTACAATGCCGTAGCCACCGTATTCCCCAGCTTTGGCCGCCTGTGACTTTTTCTTGTTTCCGCAACTGAAGAGCCCCATGAAAGGACGACGCTACGCTACGAATGAGAAGATAAAGACGGCATCGAAGGAGGAGCTGAACAAGATCATAAAAAATGATTTTTTGAAGTGCTTCGAGGATTGGAAAAAACGTTGGCACAAGTGTATAATATCTGGTGGGGATTACTTTGAAGGGGACAAGGGAAGATATTCATGAATAAATAAATAATTTTTGAAAAAAAAAAAAATTCGCGATAGTTTTTGAACAGACCTCGAGACAAGGTAAATGACTAACAAAATTTTTTTTACAGAAATAATATTAATAAAAAAAATATATTGCTTTCTATGTAGATATTCTTGAAAAATGACGTTTGAGTAGGTCAAAGCCAGAACTTGGAACCAACGATTACAATATAAATAGTGAAATATTGACTGCAAAGAAAACAACTAAAAATCTGCAGGATATTTTGGGGCCTCTATTAAAAATAGAGGCCCCAAAATATCCGTTTATAAATAATTACATGCTCCCAAAAATGGTAGGAACATAATTCGGACTGAAACTGAAAACTACATGCAGTTTGCGCTGTCAATATTTTAAAACCATCATAGTCTTACGGGAATGCACAAGACTACGACTGTTTTATCGCCCGATTAGATCTTGTTTTAATTTTGCAATTGTAGTTAAATTTCAGTGTTTTATAATGTGACAGTATTGTTGTTGACATTTGAAGTTTAAAAACAAAAAAGGTGGTAAGTGAATATGGTAGATGAAAAAAATTGAATGAAACTTCATTTATAAATATTGAATTTTAATGCAATTATATTAAAATTGTTTAATTTTGGAGAAATTCGTTAATTTTTGACAGTATTTGCAGTTCAGTTTGCGGTTGCCATCGCAATTGTGCTCCTAACATTCGAGTTTCCAATATATGTTTCATGTGCCGGCGTATGAACAATCAGGTCATCTGCCGACGTATAAACAATCGATTAAGCACGCACTGAACAGGAATATGATACATTGATAAGTTTGCGGAGAGTTTATTGCATGATGATTCTATTGCTACAGCGTTGTTCATACGCATACTACCATAGATTAGATGAATGACTGGTGGTGAGTATGAAATGTGCAGCAATTTTTCTCTTCTTTCACATCATCTCTATGCTTTTCAACTGAAAACTACCAATTTCTGATGATCTATTACATTATTTTTCTGCTACTCCACAATTTCTCTCAATAATAGAAACATGTGCGCCATTTTTTCGTTCGAATGCACTTATTCTTATCTTATGTGTACATTATACACAAAACCTATAAAATCAATACATTTTTTTTTATAAATAAATAAAATAATAAATATTTGAACTGCACTTGTTCTTTTACATTTTACAGCAAAAAACTTAATAAAAATACATTGTTTTTTTTTTAAAACAAAAAAATATTTTATTTTTATAAAAAAATAAATAACTTTTTAAAAGTTTGACTTTATCATCCCGCTGAACTTTTGAATTCTATTGGATTTTTTAAGTTTTCCAAATGTTTTTTTTTTTATTGGACAAAAATTTTTGTGATTTTAATTTTAATCAAAATAAGTAATTTAACAATTTTATACAAGTGGGTTTATAAATAAAAGAGTGGGTAAATTTTAAATTACATCTAAATGAATTAATAAATCAAAAATTTCAATTAAAATTATTAATATTATTTAAAAAAAATGGTGTTCTTTATCTTTAAAATTTGAAGAAACGCAGTTCATAGTTGAATATAAAATTTATTATGAAAAAAGTACATCTTTCAGCATTGCTTAACCGTATACCATTTCCTCCTACGTAAATCATATACTAATCCACAACCTCTAATGCATACTAGTATGGCCGTAAATCCATATAAATAATACGTTTTATATACGCATTTACATACACAGGTTGCCAATACAAATACAAACAACTTCCAGATGATTTTAAAATTTTTAATTTGTATTTTTTCTTTGTTTTTTGGTTTATGTTAAATTGAAGAAAATAAATTATTAATTATGTATAAGTAATCGAAAGAGCAGAAAAACACCCAAAAAAAACATGAAAAACAGAAAACATGGAGGCGTTCGTTTTTCCGTTCACGCACGCATACGTAGTGTTTTTCCAAAATTTAATTACTATTGCAATTGTGCTTATAAAAATTATACAAGGTAATAAGAGATTCTAGACAATTAAAAGAAAAGTCCACTAATCAAATTATCAAGTAACAATTGTTGTTAAAATTAGCATACAATAGAATGGAAACTACTGCGACTTGCATGGGATAGAACGTACAAAATGGCAATAAAAATGAAACCACCCCAAAAAAAAATATATAATATTTTTAAACTTTATGGCGGATAGGTAATCGTTGTTAATTCATACATAAATAATTTTGTTACTATTTAAGGGAAGAAGTTATTCACAATTTGGCAGATTCATCCAAAAAAAAAAGTTTACTACCATCGGTTGTCAAGTGTTAACCAAAAATCTGCTTTGCTGTTATAAGGTTTAGGTAGCAGACCATCCAACCTAGTGAACCATTTTCGAATTATAAATTGCGCAATAGGCATCATATACAAGCATAAACAATAATTTTATATTATCTTATGTATGTATGTATGCAAGTTCATTTTACCAAAGAATTGTTTGTTACCCAAAAAGCCGGAAGTCTTATTTCTGTTTCCGATACTCTCTACTCATACCTTTAGATAGATTCTCTTTTGTTTCTATAGTGTCCTAATTTGGATTTACTGATTTCAGAAATTCATTTACCTTCCGGTGTTAAAAATAACCCTGGAGGTAAGTCACATAAATGATGATGATGATGTGATGATAATTTTGGATTAGCACATCAACTAAACCAATGAATGAATGAATCATTCTTAAAGAAGAGAAGGTTAAACGCAAAAGTAATTATCATCTGGTCGAAAAGGGTAATAATAAATGTTAATCGCCAAGAACTGGGAATCTTTTTTTCATTCGCACATTGAAAATGGTTTTTCTATCTTTGGTACAATATTATTGAAGAAGATGATGATACTGAATTGAATTTGCTAAAGTTTTATTTCTATTATGATGAGATTATTGGAAAGCCGATTTGATAATGAAGAAAATAAGAACAATAAAAGAATATTCATCAAAATTTACCTGTTGTAAAATTTCTCCTCATTTCTTCCGTATTGGAAATTTTCTTGTGAGTCAAATTGAATTTTCTAATCAAATTGATTTTCTATAGTATCGATTGGGGGGAAACTCTCTAATTTATGAACTTTTTTTTTGCACCAGAGTTTCTTCAACTTAGTTATTATTTTACAGGAAACTTAAAGAATTTTTCGATCCTCATAAAGTAATTATTTTTTTTATCCAATTCATACTATGAAGAAGTAAAATCAAATAAAAATACTTTTTAAATTCAGATTTCGATAAAATTATAACATTATTGAAATGACCACAACGAGACTTCTCGCAGACCTTCATCCTAATTTGAGTAGATTTTTGATGGTTTTTTTTTCGCACATTTTGAGTTGCAATTTGTCCCTTACTTTAGGGATGTTCGTTTTTATATGCTCTAAAATTTCAGGATTATTTTCGTAAACACAATATTCGATGAACTTTTACAAGAAAAAGTCTCATTTTTTCTCTTCAAATCTCGCCAATTTACATAACCCAATCTTGAAATATACTAAATTATAAATGCCCGTCGATTTATATTAAATAATATTACGTGTTGTGCATTTTACATACAAAAAATAATGGAATCAGTTTGATAATATTAAAGATACTAATATTAGATATATATCGGTATATCCATTTGGTGTTTTGGAAAGTACAGCGTTCTCAGCTATCCAAGGCGGGATTTATTAAGTTTAAAGTTTGCACTATGGATCGTTTAATTTACCAAGGATTGCTAAATGGATGTTGATTTTTCATACAAATTTTTTGCAGTGATTAGGCTCACTTCTAGCGCAGTGGTAACGCTAATAAGCAAAAGTGCCGGGAACTCTGAAAACCCACAAGTTACTATGGCAAAGCCATTGTATCCGAAAAAAAGAGGCTACCTGCTGTGGATTTTTGTCTTACGGTAAAAATGAAGAAGCAGAGACCGTTACCGTTAATTCTAATAACACATATTTTTTGAGCCTGAACTTGAAGACTTTAATCTAGACCACATGTGGTTATAACAAAACGGCGCCACAAGTCACACAGCACGAAAAATATTGGCCTTATTTTGCTCAAAGTTGTCAACATGCGTAATTTCGAGATCTGATAATGTCAATGGGTTTACAAGATCTCGCGTGTTAACGTCGATTTGTCTGTAGGATTTTAAAACCCACAAGTTATTATGGTAAAGCCATTGTATCCAAAAAAAGTGACTGTCTGCTTTGGATTTCAGTCTTAAGGTAAAAATGAAGAAGCAGAGACCGTTACCGTTAATTCTAATAACTTGAAGATTTTAATCTAGACCACATGTGGTTTTAAAAAAACGGCGCCACAAGCCACACAGCATGAAAAATCGTGGCTTTATTGCGCGCAAAGATGCCAACATGCGTAATTTCGAGATCTGATCATGTCAATGGATTTACAAGATCTCGTGTGTTAACGTAGATTTGTCTATAAGATCTTAAAACCCACAAGTCACTATGGCAAAGCCATTATATCCGAAATAAGTATCTGACTGCTGTGGATTTTTGTCTTACGGTATAAACGGGAATGAAATTCTTGATAGCGAGAAATGCACAGGTCCTGAATAAAGGGAATATTTAAATTACGATGTATTTCGTTGTTATGAACATAAAAGGGGGCGTCAACCCTATTTTGTTGAACCCCAAACTTCAATTCCATATTTCCAAATAGGTTTTATAATTTTATTTTATATTAGAAGTTTACTTTTGATTGTTAGTTTCGAGCGTTTGTCCAGTAGTCTAAGAAATTGTAGTTAACTTTTGTTAGCTTCAACTCTTTTAAGTCTAGTATGTCGGGTCCATGCTAATCTCTTGACCAGGGAACGTCCCAAATAACGTACTTTATCATGTTGTCAAATCATATTGTTATTAAGGTATAAAAAGGGTAGGTTTTCCTTAACAAAGAATGAAAGTAATGTGAGCACTCTTCTGTTCATTTACCTTCACTCTCGATCTCTAAAAAACTAGGATTGAAGGTTTGTGGATATGGGATTGTCAATTGTTGAAAGCTATGTCAGGATTTGTATGGATCTGCATAAGTAGCAATGATAGTATTAGGATCAGATAGGATGTCATGGGTATAAATATTATATAAAATGGGACCAAGGATACTGCCTTATGGGACTCCGGCTAGAATAGCATATATTTCCGAGGATTCTGAGTTATTTGCAACTTGGAAATGACGTTGGGAGAGATATGAATTTATGATAAGGTCATGAATTTATGATGTTGAAAAGGAAGAAAGCTCTTGAGTTTCCATGAAGAGTCGAGGATGCCAAAAGCTTGGAACATATCTAAGAAATACTCCTGAGCAATACTCTTTTCTCTCAAGAGGCATTGCTGGATAGTGGAGTGTTCAGGTCGAAAGGAATAATTTTTTCATTAAAATGAAAAATTAATAGGAGTCTTTTAAAAATCTTTCCAAGGACTGGTAAGAGGCTGATAGGTCTATAGGAGGAAGGAGAATTAATGGGCTTATTTGGTTTAGGAATCATTTTAATGACAGAAAATTTCCAGCATAAGGGAAAACGGGATTATGCGTAGGATAGGAAAATTTGCTTTAGAATAGGAACTGTTATTAGATCATAACCAGAAGCTTTTTTATTGGAAATGCGCAGAATAGTAGATTTAATTTCCGAGGACTTAAAAATTGTTTGGGAGGAAGACTCATCATAGGGACTGGGAACTAGAATTAAATAAAAATTATATTTTATTTAACTTGGGCAAATAATGCGACACTCAAATCCGCTTCGTTGAGTTAAGAATTTTTCTTTCATCTTCAGTTTACATAACACTTAAGACTTGTGTAGTATATGTAACCTATATTAATTAAATTGAATTTAAATTGGTGCAGTTAAAACTATGTGACTGTGGTTTGGGCTCTCAGTATGCTTATGCGTACCCACCCCTGTTATATAAAATATTTCCTTAAGTTGCTTCCAGGTTTCTGTTGGTATAATATCTGTTTTTGCATAAATTTCTTTAAGTATGTGTAAATTTTTTTCTTGTTCTTCTATAATCTAAACTGTCAAAATTCACATTCCTATTGCGCATCGCATCCAACTTCATTCATTCACGTTCTCATCCACATTGGTGCATATTTTAACGAATTTGACTTTCAATGAGTTCAAAGTGAGGATTTTTTTCTCTTCTTCTTCTACTACTTATGAAAAAAAAATTACCCGGAATTGTTCATTTAGAACAATCACCTCCGACTCTTATTCTTAAATTGCTACTAAATAAGCCAAATGAAAATTGAGAATGTAATTTCGAGCACGACTGCTGATCGCATGGAAGTTGCACGTATTATTCAATCGAAAAATGTTGATTAGCGCGCAATAAATGTTGATGTCTCTCACGTTATTTTGTGGTGTTCAACGCAGTGGATTGGTTTGTTTTATGTCTGAAGTCGTTTGGGGGGGGGGGGGGCTCTTATTGTAAATTGTTTGGCGGTAATTCCAGTAGCAGAGTCCAGAGTTCATTTATTGTATATATGCACTCGTGTATTCGTATTAAACTCTGTTCGTCCGTCACGATATTACCTGGTCCCATCGTAACTTTTCTACGACAGTTACTTGTGAGAAAGCAGTAAAAACATTCAGCTACATGTGTGACTATCCTGAGAATCTCTATCCCACAACTTCGAATTACGATTGTTCGGAGAATATTTCGAATGAATCACAACCAAAACCGCACATGTCATGCATTTTATAATATCACTTCAAACTTGACATTCAATTGTGGTGCAATGAAAAAATTAATGTGCTCATTTCATTTTTAACAACTTGTACACGTTGTTCATTTACCTGTACAGAAAAATAAATCACTCGAATTAAGTTATTTTCGCACATACGAAAGGGGACAATTGGTCCACCCTCTTTTGCCTTTTCACGTGGCATTCAAAGTACTTCACAAAGTATTTTCGTATACAATAATAACCACTCTTCCATTTGAAGGACTACTCGAATCTACTTTGAAATCCGAGATCTGACGCGTCAAAGCAGTACTAATCAAACTGGAGGCACCAACAAGCACAATCCACATTTTATAATCGGACATTTTATACGATTACATCAACGTTTAACTCTACGCTTGCCATTTATTTTAATACGACAACGACAGAAAAAAAAGCTCAGGTATTTTATAGACTATAAACCGTGAAAAATTAAGAACCGTGAAAGTACACGGTGCGGTGCCGGGGTGACGACAATGAGCGGAACTCATATTGAACCCTCACACCAACACCGATTCTAATAAACACACTTCCGAAAGGAGGATAAACCAAATGACAGGACTATGTATTTATGTATATTTATTAATTTGTACAAACTCTTGTGATTCCTGATTATTTACCATTTGTGGAGAATGGTTTCATCAAGCAGACTAAAAAGTAATCCAAGAAACTTTTCGGAGTGTATTTCGTACTTGCGCTAAATTATGTAAATTTTATTAAATTTAGAAATTCATAATCTTAAATAAACGCACACATTCACCACAAAGAAAGCGTTTTCCCCATTTTCTTTAGAAAATATGAATACTTGGAAAGTTGGTTGAAGAGGAATTTGTGCGAAAACCAAAAAAAAAAATATTTAAACTAAACCCCTCTTCCTCCCTACCCATTTTCCATTATGTAGATATAGTAAATAAACATTTATTTAAGCACCAGAAATTTTAAAGCTAAATTTTTTTCAAAGTGTTTACCTTGAATTAATTCTACTTTTGGTAGTGAAGCACCCACGAAAATACCAAATTTATCGCTGATACCAAGAATTTAAATTTGGAGAGAATAGTCTACAGGACGAAATTTGGTGAAGCACGTCCATCAGCTTCTTGGCGAGAGAAATTATTTAATTTGACTTGCGTATTGACATACGAATATTTATGAGTAAATTTTCAGGGATTTGGCATGGGGATTGGCATGATAGCAATAAAATCAATTTTATATTATCATTTAATATTATTGGGGATATTCGCGTACTTATTGATTGGTATCCAGAATCTATTCGATGGTCTAATCCATGTTCATCAAAACTTGTGTAGCTATCATGAGTGTGGATATGTGAAAATAGGGTGAATTTATCCAAAATCGTTAACCGGTTTTTTGGCAAAAAACTGAATCTGTTGAACGGACACATTTTCCTCGATCCCGCATGTTCGAACAAAATATCAAATAGTATGTGTTCGAGCGCGAGCAATATTGCAATTTTTATATATTTTTCAGTGTGATTTGTGTACAGAATGCGCTTGTGTATTAAAAAATGATTTGCTTTTTGACGTTGAATTGCTCAGTCTAGATAATGGCGCATCTTATTTGGCGATTAACCGCGAGACCAGTTCGAAAAGACAATCGAAATCATCCTTGTCGAGACAGTGAAAACTACCGTACAATTTCTGCTCAAACTGATGACAGCCGCAAATTTCCGTTTATTAGCTTTTTGCCACAAAACCGGCTAAATCGTTAGCTGGTTTTGTGGCAAAAAACTGAACATGTTGAACGGATACATTTCCTTCGATCGCGAATGTTCGAGACGAACAAAATATTGAATGGTGTAATCGCCTCAAATAGTAGACGCTCGATCATTTTTGACAACGGGCTGAAAATTTTCATTCGACCTGCGTGTGATCGAGCGCGAGCATTGTTGCAATTGTGCATTAAACCCAGGCGCTGTTTGCACTGTAGATCTTCGTTATCATAGCTTTCGCTATCGTCCAACATCAGCCACATCACTGCAACTGCTGCTCCCATTATTTCTTTTTATAAAGTTACTCTTTGTTCTCGTTGCTGCTTCCTCTTGAATTATCCTAAAAAGTTTTTCCATTTTTTGTGGAATGCCAAAATGTTTTTGACTACAAAACGCAAAAAACACAACTGAAAATCGTTCATGAAAACGAAAAGAGTGTCAAATGCCAAACACACGATCTCACGTGTAATCACTGCTTGAAAATTGTTCGAGGGTTCATGCCAGTGATCATTTTTTATATAAAATATTCGAGCTGAAGCAATAATTCCTCCAATTCTCGAATGGTGTAATCGATTGTTAAAATACGAACGAATTTGAGCCGACATTCGACTCGAATGCGTTCGAGCACGTTGCCGAAAATGATCGAGCGTCTACAATTTGAGGCGATTACATCATTCCATATTTTGTTCGTTTCGAACATGATCGATCGAGAAAAAAGGTGTACGTCGAACATGTTACACGACTCGAGCTAAAAAAATGGACAATTTTTTTCTAATATTCGAGCATTTTTGTGTAATTTTAGCTTAATGGATTATGACAGTGACAGTGTCAGCGATAATAAACAATTTAAAATATGGTATATAAAACTGAAATTTTATACGATTTTTATTTATTTAGCACTAATTTTAAAAACAAAAGTACTAATTTTCTTCTCGTCTAATATTGTACATGACCGCACAAAAGTGATAATCAAAAAGGCCCCTTCTGCACTCCCCGCCCCGACCCCAAAGAGTTTCTGTCACTGCACTATTGTTGACTTCAATATTTTGACAGCTATTCCTATTCAATTCTTCTATAATCGATGGCCTGAAGTTTAGATTAAAGAATACCTGGATCTGCCCGTACGTCAGATTTTAAAAAGTGGGGTTTTTATCTTTTTTTTAAGTATTTACGAAAAAGTAAGTATTTATTATTGATAACATTTAAAAGAAGTTTTTATTTCAGAAAATGAAAAGTTTTATAAAGGTTTGCTGGTCATTCAACGGAATGAGGAAACCGGGAATTTCTTTCTTTCGGTAAGTTGACATCTTTATTTTTACTAGAGAAATTAACAAAAATTTAATTTGTGATGTGTTGAATGGCTTTTAATGATTTATTTGGTCCAAAAAGTGGTTAAAAAGTGAAAAGTTCGTCATTCAATAAATGTAAACAAATGTGATGTTGACAGTTCAATGTTTACCAGAATATAGTTCAGTGGCGGCATACGTAAAGTGTGTGTAAGAAAATTTTAAGGGAAATTAAGTGCAGATGGATTAAATAAATATTTTAAGTGACCTTGATTATTTACTTAACCCATCTGCACTTAATGAATATAGTGAGAAAGTAGTCAAATACATATCAGGCTTTATTGTTTTTAAGCTAGACAAGTCTTTGCATTTCGAAAACTGTCTTTCCTGAAGATACCTTTGGAATGGAAAGTTGGTTTTCAAAAATAGTTTGAACGTAAAAAATGTTGGTTTAGTTAAACCTACGCCTTGTTATAATTTCGCTGAAACGTTCGGAGTGACCCTCATTAACAGATAAGGATAGTACCAAATATCTGCATGTGTACATAAAAGCCATAGGCCTTTTTTTAAGTAATCGTCCTCCCCTAGTTGTCAAAATTTAAAACACTACCAAAAGGCCATCTCCAATATTCATAGTGTGCCAACTAAAAAGCTTTGAATGTTTTCTTTTAATTTAGAATAGAACTTTTGATAAAATTTTATTTAATCCAAACAAAAAAAAGCAATTATTTTTTTCTTTAATGTAAGTTTTTGATTTTGAAACTTTTAATATTTTCTTATCGTAAAATTTTAGAATTTTTCCATAGCGTAATTTAAACAAAAAATTAAATTTATTTAAAAGAGAAAACTTTTATATGATTTTATATGACGATGGGGACTAATTGTGTATGATGCAGACTTGATATTTTTAGTCACTGATAAAATTCGCAATGCATGTTAATATTGTAATTCACTTGTTAAACTGCACAATAATATTATGAGGAGTATTCCTAAGACTCATTTTATTTTCATGGAGAGAAGCAAACGCATGAAAATTAAGAAAAGATAGTTACAATGTCGGGTATATTTAATCCCAGATATGATAATATTCGCATATCTTTCTAGCACGTGATGTGATAGTTTATTTCGTATCTCAACAATTAATCTATTTATTATTCAAACGAAACACAAAGAATCGTGCAAAAAGGATTGGTTCCTTATCGCTGACAGCACACATGATTTAAACTCTTTTAATGCATACATGCTCTCTTTTATAAAGTTAGTGACCTTAATTTTTTACATGACTCTTTTAAGTTGATATTATAATTATCGAACAGATGACAAAAATAATGTAAATTTAATTTAATAAGTGAGAAATTTCACAATATATTTGATGGTAAACTGCGTCAAATAAAGAATGTTCTGAGAGTTGGTTTGAAATTTCAATTTGATGCCATTTTGATTAACTGTCATTTTGTCAGTTGATTTTTTGACAGTCGCAGAAAGAAATGACAACTGTCAGCTGTCAAATTGTACCTGAAACTCCAGAATTTTTACAGAAAATTAATAAAATAACAAATGACGAAGCAACATAAATGACTTTGTTAATAAACAAAGTAAAGGTGGTTTTTTTAGATGTTTATTTTTCAAATTAATAATACTTTTTATAGTGACAGCCAATTTGACAGTTTACAGTTGATTTGTGCTCAGTTTAGTTTGCAAAATTGTTCAGATTTATTTCGAAAATCATGGTTCAGCTCGCGAATCTTACCGTGGGCTAAGTCCGTTCGAGCAAGTAATCCGAATAATCGTCCAATCGAGCAAGTAATCCGAATAACCAAGAATCGTTCTTTTTGCACCACGCACAAACGTCGTTCAGTGCGCACCGAAGAAGCGTGGTTTTTGAGGACCACCCGTGTTGGAACTGTGTCCATCCATCCACTTTATAGAAGATTTTGCGGAAAGATCTTGGTTTACCAGCTTACACATATAAGAGCAGATTCGTGCAGTAGGAATTTTCAGTAGAAATTTTCAGCAGGAATTTTTCAATAGGAATTTTCAGTAGAAATTTTCCTTAGAAAGTTTTAGTAAAAATTTTCTGCAGGAATTTTTAGTAGAAATTTTCCTTAGAAAGTTTAGTAGAAATTTTCAGTAGAAATTTTCCTTAGAAATTTTCAGCAGGAATTTTCAATACGAATTTTCCTAAGAAGCTTTCAGCAGAAATTTTCCTTAGAAAGTTTTAGTAGAAATTTTCAGTAGGAATTTTTAGGAGGAATATTCAGTAGAAATTTTCCTAAGAAACTTTCCTTACAAATTTTTAGTAAGAATTTTCAGTAAAAATTTTCCATAGAAATTTTTAATAGAAACTTCTAAGGAAAATTTCTGCTGAAATTTTTCTTAAAAATTTTTAGAAGGATTTTTCTATAGGAAACCACAGCTCGATGAGCGCATAATTTCGATGTGTATTGGCCTCCAAAATCGTGTGGTTTAACACCTTCGAATTATTTTGTGTGAAGATATGTACAGTCGCTAGTCCAAGTCGATAAATTAGTGATATGGACGACTTGGAAGCAAATATTCGCCGGAAAAAAATCTGCTTGAAAACTGGACGTCCAGAAAGCATGTTATTCGAGCCAGCTAATGGCCCTAATTACGATTAAAGTTCTACACCTTAAAAAAAAAACACCCCATAGTACCTTTGGGGAACGTGAAAATACAGAAGGTTAAAATGTGAAAAGCTTAGATTGGACATTGGCAGGCACTATGAACAGAACTCAACATTTAGAAACTAGTGACGACAAACTTTGATTGTGAAGGTCTCAAAAAATTTAGACAGCGATTGCATTAAAACTTTTATTTTTCTTCAAGGAATATTATTAGGAGTGATATAATTGGTAAAAAAAAACATTTACGCTCCTTTTTAGTAAATGTTTTTCTTTTTTAAAAATTCTCGTATTTTCCAATTTGTTATTTGTTATCATTATTTTTATTTAAATCGATTAAGATTGGCGTTTTTTTAGAAAATATCTTATTCACCTGAAATCTGGAGAAAAAAACCATTCCTTCGACAATTATATGTAAAACTATTTTCTTATGCACATGCAAACACCCATATTGGTATGTTAGGCAAGTTCAAATATGGCGAAAGGAGAGAAAACTATAGACCTACTAACCAGAATGTGTCCGTTCGTTGACTAGGTCGCCGTGCGAACTGAAAAGTGAATTCGAACACTGTACATTGACCGAAGATAGTGAAGATGGTGATGATGAGTCTGGTGAAGAGGGCGTCGACGCCGAGGTCGTTGGTGATGACATGGATACGTTCATTTGCACAAACGGATTGGACCTAGACCATGATGACGCCATTATCTTCGCAGGCGATAACGACGACGATGATGATGATGGCACCGGTGACAAATCTGTACGGCGTACAGATTGTGTTGGTTGTGGAGCTGAGCCAGAATTATTCGGCAATCGATCGGAATTTTTCCTTATCGTTACCTGATTGCTGCTGGTCTTTTCGAACTTGCTCTCTACTACCCGTTTTCGATCAATCAACAAATTCTCCTCTTGTTTTCTATAAACGGTAGTACTTTGACTTCGACGGAGCTTGTTGCGATTCCTCTGCGCCAACTGTTGTTCCTGTTGTTGTTCGTGTGAACGCGACGAAACACCACCACCAACTATTAAATTGCTTTTCGATTTCGTAAATGCGTTCGACAATCTTATACGATCCCAGTTATTGTGATTTTTCTCATTCGAATGTTCCTTTTCTGAACCATTTAAAATTGCTGATGTCACTTTTGGTCCACTAAATCGTTTCTGTTCAATATTCACGGAACTTCTCTTCGTTCGTGGTATTGTCTCCATAGAATTTATAGTTTCTAATTTCGAATTATTTATATTATTTTTATTATAACCAAATAGAAAACTTTGATTTTTTTCATATTCCTTCCTATTACTACATCGATCATCATCACCATTAATCCATTGATTATTTTTAGAATTTAAATTATTGTCTTTTATTTGATCATAGCACACTCTTACATTTTTACGTTGATTTGTTAAAAACGGATTAGATTGGATGAAAACTCCATCACATGTTATACTGATTTTTGTCACCATATTTTACTATACATAATCGACAATACTAAAAATATTTTTAATAACAAACAAAAATAAATTTTTTTTTTCAAATTACTGAATATATCCGAAATTTAGTAAATACCATTTTTTTATTTTGGTAGTTTTTATAAACGTTTTCACTTGAATTAATTCGTAATATACCCAAAAATTTCATAATTAAAAGTAAAAAACACACAACAAATAAGGATTTATCTATTTTGAATTTAACTTAAATCTATCCAACTAAATGGATATCTACCAACTAAAAATAAATTCATTTAACATAATTTTATGACTGTATATAAAAAGTATGATAATAAATGATCGTAGGCAGGCAGTGTACAAATCCTACACAATAAATCATTTTTTGCACAATTAAAAGCTGCCCGAATGACTCAACTTACGCCTATTCGCAAAATACTCGTTGATAAATGTTAAAGAAAAAAAAACAACAACAGTTTCCCGATTATGGGCTTCTACGCATGTTAATTATGTACCAAAATAAAACAAAAATATCTTTATTCGAATTACTAAATATTATAATTTAATGAGAAGGATTTCTTTTAAACACTTTTTTGCGTTTTTTTTTCTCTTAGTGAAAAATTGGAAAAAATACAACCAAAACAAAAGCATGACTTCATTAAATATGCTGCAAAACATATAAGTCAGGTAAATATTTGATAAGAACCAAAAAAAAATTCTTATATAAATATGAAGAAACGAAGAAGTACGAATTTCATTGAGAAATTGTCAATATTTAAGTGTAAAAAAACCAGTACCAGAAGAAGAAACTCGCCGGCATCCAGTGCTCACAGCTTTCCCTAATCTACCTCGCTAATCCAGTCTATACAACATTCTTACCGAAATTCTGGATACGAAAACTGCTCAAAATTCGGATAGGGCATTTTGCTTATATACAAATCCTATCTACAAACTTTTCCAAAAATATTGAGCGAATTCTTTTCAAAAAGAGTTCCTCTTATTCCGAAGCTGGTAGATTCAACAATTTCATTTCTAAATTTGACAAGCTCTAACTGTTCTAGTCTTCGAAAAACAGACCAGCTTCGTTGGGAAACTATTAACACCCACCCACACGATACTTAAAGTCATCTTATGGCCTCATCTCATTGACAAACAATCAGAAACTAGTTGCCTTAGTAAAGGGTGATTCAATCTCAATAAAGATCTTTAATAGCTGAAGGGTTATTGTTTTATTTTAATTTATATTTTTAATTAACTTAACCTGCTTTTATAGGCAACGCCACCATAGTCATTTTGCTGAATGAATAGCAGAGCATCAAATAAGATCTTAAAAAAAAAATCTTAAACCATAAAATATCTAATTAAAGTTTAAAAAAAAGTAAACATTTTTGTTCATATTTAAAAACAGAGCGTATTTTTCGAAACTTATTCCGAAAAATTTTTTAAGTTCGAAAAAATAAAATACTTCAGTATCTAGTGGCGTTATGGCAAACCGTACTTTTTAATCATTACTTTATAGGCACACGGATATACGCATTCACAATTTCATAATTAATTGTTTTTTTTTTGTTTTTTTTTTTGATTATCCATCACAAATTATGACACAAAATCACTAAATTTTAACCGATGATACATCACAAAATAACTAAATTTTAACCGATGATCAATCCTCATTGTTATGGGGATTGGTTAATCCTCATTGTTATGGGGAGTGGCTTGTAAATAGGGTTAAAATTTAACCCCAAAACAATTCTCATTGTTATGGCGTTAAATTTTAACCCTATTTACAAGCCACTGAAATGTATGGCAATACAACGATAACGACAAAATTCGAAACTAGACTTAATCGAACGACTAAATCGTTTGGCTTTATCGTCCGTTGTCGGAATTTTGTGCATTCCCATAAGATTGAGAAGATTTTAAAAAAATTTTGACAGCGACAATTACATGTCGTTTGTTGTTGTCATCGGAATTGTGTATTTCTGCACAGTAGCTAACGCAAACGGAATCCGATGAGTCTTTATGTAAGAAATCATAAAAATTATCTTCGCAGCAGTGCATATGGCGCTACGCTAAAGCTTCTTAAAAAAAGAGGCTAGTGAGTAGATTTTATTTTTAAGGTAAATTCACAATAATCCTTAGTTCAAATCCGAATAAAGAGGTCCAAAAATTCAAATATCCTGTCTTCGCGTTATGGGACCTCTCCCTCTCTCTCACTCTTACTTTCTCTTTCTCTCTCTTTCCCTCTCTCTCTCTCTCTTCCTCTATCTCTATCTCTCTTTCCCTCTCCCTCTCTCTCTCTTTTGAGGACTACTAAAAAACGACTAAGATCGTCTAACGATATACGCATGTTTCACTCTCTCTCTCTCTATCTATCTCCCACTCCCTCTCCATCTATCTATCTCTCTCTTTTGAGGAATACTAAAAAAACGACTAAGATCACTCTAACGATAAATATGACTCTCACTCTCTGCCCCACTCTCTCTCTCATTTTCCCACTATCTCACTCTTACTCTCTCTATCACTCTCTCTTTCTCTCTTTTGAGGACTACTAAAAAACGACTAAGATCGCTCTAACGATATACTCGTATATCACTCTCTCTCCATCTGTCTATCTCTCTCTTTTGAGGGACTAAGATCGCTCTAACGATAAATATGATCTCACTATTTGCCCCACTCTTTCTCTCATTTTCCCACTATCTCTCTCTTACTCTCTCTATCACTCTCTCTTTCTCTCTCTATTTCTCTCTCCCTCTCTCTCTCTCTTTTGAGGACTACTAAAAAACGACTTAGATCGCTCTAACGATAAATATGGTATGAATTCGAATTGTTGAAATATCCTCCGTTTAACTATTATTGATAAGTATTTACCAAATTGAGAGAAATTTTTTATGAAAAAAATAAAACGAAAAATTCATTAAAATATTTGATCGAATTCGAAAAAAAGATTGCTTTAAATAGCATAAACAACATCATCAAATAAACGCCTCAAAACTAGTCCAGGAAAGAGTTTTGCTTTTTTCTTTAAGGCTGTTTTCCAAAAGAACAGAAAAGAGAAGAAAAAAAAACCCAGGCGAAATTGATACTGACGCAAAGAATCACAATAAAATTAGGTTAAATTTCTCCGGAGGTTGAGTGAAAATTCAGGGAACCGGATCCATAATTCATACTCTCGCATAAAGTGAAAAGGTGAAAACCAAATCATAAATCAGTTAAATGAAAACTATTAACTCCATCCACAACGGGTACACACACGTCGGCGGTGACTCCAACCATTTAAAAATTGATAATTTCGAATATAATCGATTTATTAACACCGGCAAATTGTGCAATTTGTAATGGCTTATCTTAGTAAATTATGTATTTCTTAGTGAGAAGGCTAGAGCATCCGTACAAACGAAGGCTAGAGGATCCGGGCACGTTTAAAGCCAAAGAAAGTTAATGGTTTCTTTGAAAGCTTTTGTTTTGTTCTAAGAAAATACGAAAGCGTTTATGATTTTTATTAATTTACGATTTATTTTATTCCAATTTTATTGTTTGGCTTTTGCTTAGATTTGTACGGCAGATTATATTTTTTCCTTCTGAACAATGCCTTTAAGTGAAATCGGTGTGATTATGCATGGCACTATCAGAAATGTATAAATTGTATAGATAAGGTCTAATCGTAGATGATTAATTTTTTGTAGTTAGTTTAAAATGTTTACTTTATTACATTTATAGCATATTAGAACAAACGAATAAATACTACTGTTCGTCGCTTTTTTCTTCTAACATGAAATAATGACAGGATTATGCAATTTGTGCTTTGGAAAGTCAAGTTAATTAAAAACACACTCAAATGACAGTGGCCTAATATGAATAAAATATATTATAACATTATTCAAATGTCTGCCAAAAAACTTCTTGCAGGACTTCATCCTTTTAGGATAATTTTCAAAGACTTTTTCACACATTTTGAACTGTAATTTTGGCCATTAGTTAATTTTGAAATGCTTTAAAGTTTGAAGATTGTCTGCACATAAGATTAAAATCTTCAAATCTTGAAGACCATATACACATAATTGACATCAGAAAATTTTGTTGAAACTATATAATGTCCAGTTTTTGAAATCTTTAAGTGCCGCCCGAAAAAAAACCTCTTATCATACGGTCATAGCACTTAGAATCACTAAGGTAATTGTCTCCCATTTCAATTTTTTTTGCAGATACGGTCATAGCACTTAGAATCACTAAGGTAATTGTCTCCCATTTTTTTTTGCAGATACACTGGCTTCTCCACAGCCACAAATATTTATTTATACTTAATATTGTGGGTTTTCAGAGCCCCATATCCGAAAATTTGGATTATTTACGTATCAACTAATGGAAAAATGAGAAACTATAATCTCCTCTTAAAGCGCGGAACGTATCCATGATAGAATGAGTGACTGCTACAATATTTACAAAATAAATATTGTGGGTTTTCAGAGCCCCATATACGGCAATTTGGATTATTTACGTATCAACTAATGGAGAAATGAGAAACTTCCTCTCCTGTAAAAGCACGGAACGTATCTACAGTAGAATGAGTAGCTGCTACAAAATCAAAACATTGATTCCAATGCACTTGGAAGAAATCGATAGAAATAGGTCAGGATTAGACACATTGATAATACCAGACCACACGTTTTTTTTTGCATAGTCGAACCACAGAGAATGGTATAGTAATAATTCAAATTACCGTCTCTTATGAATCTGGCTGAACTTTCTGTGTGGTTAAAGTTCTAAAAAAGAACTCTGAACGCAGAACTTCTACAGAAGAGGAATTTCCGAACTGAACAAAATACATCAAAATAATATTATAAAACAAAAATGTAAACAAAATCATCCTTGACATACTAAATAATAATCTAATAATAATCCTTATTTAAACAATTTATTTACATCATAACAACGATTTTAAGAAGAGCCTCACTAAAAGTATTACCAACCAAAAGAAAAAAAATTGTCTTCAAATTATAAATTTCTTAATTTTTTTTCATCTTATCCGGATTAAGAAAACAATAATCTTTAATTAAAATCTTTAAATTTTATAAATGTGTTTATTTGTCTGTATTTTTTTTTGTTGACGAAAAATATCTTATTGATTAGCATAAATACCAAAATGAAAAAAAAAAATATGGAAACCAAAAAAAATTACTAATAAAAATAGTGGATTTTAGTGTTACCATAGTGAATGCGTATGAATATAAATATTTAATTTGATTGGCATTCGATGTTTTTTCTTTGCGATGTTCTTGTTTGCAACTTGCCTCCGCCAAAGAAGGGGAATCCCAAACAGATCGTTCGGCTTGTCGAATGAACAAAACCGGATAATTAACATTTTTGGAATAAATCGATTTAAGATCAAATACGTGTAAGTTTGGGGAATGCTAACCAACCAACGCCGCTATTTTATTATTATTTTTTGGTGTGTTTTTTTTTCTAAATCTAGGCAACTATGTGATTATAAATGAGCATAAAAAAATATATTTATATCTAAAATAGGAAGATTTTATATCTTTTTTTTATCATCATTTTTGATTAGATAACTTTTTTCCTGTGCATTTCTTTCAACAGATCGTATTTATATATTATACGCATTTTTCGTTTAATAACAAATAACTAAAGAGAACATAGATGACGATAAAAACTTGAATTTTTATGCTGATAAAAATAAAAATTATGAAAAGAAAAACTAAATAATCAGATATGAATAATAAATAATAGAAAATCTTATTCTGACCGAATTATATTTTGCGTTTCATTGATAAAAACTGGTTTTTTTTTAAAACAAAAATTCTGGATTATGATTCAGAAGAAGGTGGATCTGTAGTTAGGATATAAAAGTAATGAGACTGATTAATTTTTGGATGTAAAAATTTTATACATTAATATAACCGGTTTTTTCCACTTTTTGGTGGTCGACAAGAAGTGGAAGACGAATCTTACTCAGGGAGACTTTCAACATCTAAAACTGATGAAAATATGGAGCACGCGAAGGGTCTAGTGAATAAGAGTTCTTTGCATTAGACCGGACACTTGGGTCCTCCAGATACAAGGGATTTCTGTAGTTCCCCAACCCTTTTTTCATCTTATCTGAATTCATGTGACTTTTTTTCGATTCTCCAGAATCTGCCCATCTTGGTATTTTCGATAACATCAAAAGGAGTGCAACCGATAAGCTAAACGCACACAGTTGAAGCCTTTTAGTACTGCTAAGAAAGGAAGCTAGTTTGCAATTTCAATTTGATACCATTTTGATTAACTGTCATTTTGTCAGTTGATTTTTTGACAGTCGCAGAGAGAATAGACGTTACGGTGTTCCTGAAAGTCCAGGATTTTTACAGAAAATTAATAAAATAATAAATGACGAACCGACATAAGTAGCTTTGTTAAAAAACAACAAAGTGAAGGTGGTTTTTAAGAGGTTTGTTTTTCGAATTCGTAACACTTTTAATAGTGACAGCCAATTTGACAGCTGACAGTTGATTTGGACTCAGTTTAGTTTGCCATTTTACCATGAATAGATTTATGATTACAAATTGTTCAAAATTATTTCGAAAATCGTGGTTCAGCTCGCGAATCTTATCGTGCGCTAAGTCCATTTCGCGGTGGACATAATCGTCCATTCGAGCAAGTAGTCCGAATAACCATGGACCGTTCTCCTTGCACCATGCACAGACCTCGTACAGTGCGCACCAAAGAAGCGTGGTTTTTAAGGAGGACTCAGAAGATTCGATTCGTTATCTTGCAGAGAAATTGGAACTGTGCCCATCCATCCACTTTATGGAAGGTTTTGCGGAAAGATCTTTTGGTTTACCAGCTTACAAGAGTCAGTTCGTGCAACAATTGAAGCAGCGTATATAAAATTTTGTTCAACGATGAGGCTCACATTTGACTGAATGACTACGTCAAAAAGTAAAATTGCCGGATTTCGAATGAAGAAAATCCACGCCGTTACATCCATAAAAAGTCAACTTTAGAGTGCTTTATGGTAAAAGCCTATATTATTTTTACTTTTATTTTTTTTTAATTTCAAAATGGTTTAATCGATTTATTTACACATCATATGAAAATCATATGTGAACCAATTGATTAGAATCATTTTTAATAAGAACTAAAAAAGTCAATTTCTACTATATAAACACAATTAATTTTCATATGGTATAAGCTCAAATTTGCTGCTCCTCATTCCATAAGCAATTTAGCCATTAGAAAAAAAAACGCAAAATAAACTAACAACTTTTTTTTATAAAAAAAAACTAATTTGAATAAAATTTTTACGAAATATTTTTTAAGATAAAGGATTCTACCTTTTTATCTTCAAGAGAATAAATTGAAATTTTGGATAAAACTATTATGTTATGTAAAAGGATTGAGCAAATTTAATCAAAAAAAAATACTCTCCATGTTCGGCAAAAACAAACAAAAATTATTATTTTTGTATTTTTTTCAAGACATTCTAGTAGAATAGCAAAAAGGTAAATTGCAACAAAAAAAACTGGCCATATAAGAATTACTGAACACACAGAATATTATTGTTCAATTACAAAATGTAAAAACTTTAAAAAGCCCAAAAAGAACACGGTTAAAAAAAATTCAATTAATCATAAGTAAATATGCAAAAAAAAAAAGGAAATATTTTTTTGAAAAAAAGCTTTCGCTTAATTTATTTTTTAAAAATATTTTTCTTTTTAATATCTATCATCTTATATGATTTTCATAAACTTTTATTAGTTTGTGATATAATTTCAAGTGAAAACGTTTTAAAACAGACTCAAAATAATGCGTAGAATTTCGTTTTGTTATTGCACAAACCTCACAAATATTTAGTAAAATTTCTCACCGCAAAATTTGTTTTTTTTTTTAATTTTTGCACAATCTTTAATGCACTATATTACAATGTTATTTAAAATAAAAACTGCTCATTGAGCAAATCAAAATAAAATATAAAAAATTTAACGCAATTACACTTTCAAGATATTATAACACTGCACATGAACGATAAACTTATATTTCTGAAAATGTTAATAAAAATTTAAAAAAAACTTGAAATTTTCGGATGTTCTGGAGGAAGGTAATTAATTAGTTCCTTTGTTATTCCATTTGACAGTTGCTGCTGATACGTAAGTTGGTATAGAATGTCGGCATTATGTTCTTGAGTAGGCAAAAACTATCGTTTTTAATGTATGCATACGTGTATACGTACGTGTACGTGTGTAATTTAAGATAAACCTTCTAATGACACGTTTCACTGTAGGCACCGGTGTTTTTGAACAATGGTAGATAAGAATTAAAAATATTTACAAAAGACGAAATGGATACCGGAGAAATGTGAAAGGCGCACAGGTGTCACAAACGGAATTCAGTTCGAATTGTAAACAAAGACACAACGTTTGGCTTCGTCGAAAAACGTTCAATACCGAAGGAGAAACCAGCGCTAACTGCCAGAGTGGTCGAAAATCAGACTGCGAGTGAGCTATGCTGTCCGATCTGACAACACCATTTGTATTTGCTACCGAATTAAGCAGCCGCGATATGCTCTTCACAAATGTAAGTCACTTGGCTCTGTCGCCCCTCATCCCAATAATCCATGCTAATCCGAGTACCTTCACCACTCGATCGATCTGCCTGCCGCCTTTGCATTCATCAACCGGCTCTATTGCATGTTCATAACAAGAGGAAAGAGGAAGTGGTGGATTTGTTCACCACTACCAACCACAATTCCACATCATACACGCCTCTATTCAAATTCAAATCAGGTGCTTCGCTGACTAATCGGAAGGTAGGCGTGCTGCATAGTGTGGTGATATTTAAACCTCACCTCGATTTGGTCTCTTGTTTCGTTTACTTTTTCTCTACGTTTTTGTCTTCTTTTTTTTATTTTTTTTACCATTTTCGATTATGTATCATCACACAACTTAGCATTTACTGACGCATACTCTTCGTCTACCATTATAAATAGTTTGGTTTGTATGATTATCATTTTTTACAACCATCATAAATAGAATAAATCTGTAATTGAGGATTAAAATAAAAATATAAAAACAACGATAAAAAATAGGAGAAAAAAAAATTCTGAAAATTATAAGTGTATCCTGCATATTTGCTTATTACCAACACAAACAAATGCATTAATGGGAGTGTGTGCTGTACTACGTAGGCTACTATATATATTTCTGGCCTAGGCAACACTAAGTGTTGCCAGGTGCGATCTGACATTTCCATTGGAAAGTTTGACATTTTTTAGCATAAACGTACTCAGAACGTTTTGACGTACGACTATCATTTGTGTTGTTTACAGTGACTTGAAAAAATCAATTTGGCAAAAAAATGGAATTAACTCGTGAACATTTTCGTGCGATCATTTTTCACAACTTTCGGCGTGGATTATCACGACAAGAGTGCATCGATGAACTTAAATCTTTGTATGGCTATGAAGCACCATCCTATAGCACTGTGAAAAACTGGTACAACGAATTCAATCGTGGCCGACGCTCGCTCAAAGACGAATTCCGTGAAGGTCGTCCAAAAACAGCCGTTGTTCCAGAAAACATCGATGCCGTACGTGAACTGATAATGCAAGACCGTCATGTGACATACCGTGAGATAGAGGCATGCCTAGGCATTTCTCCCACCAGCATACATTCGATATTGCATGAACACCTGGCCGTAAAAAAGGTTTGTTCTCGTTGGATCCCGCACAATTTGACAATCGCTCAAAAAAAGGCTCGTGTGGATTGGTGTAAAGAAATGCTGAAAAAATACGATCGCGGTGCTTCAAAAGACGTTTATAAGATCGTCACAGGTGACGAATCATGGATCTATGCGTATGAGCCCGAAACAAAACAGCAATCGACCGTGTGGGTCTTCCAAGACGAGTCAAATCCAACGAAAGTTGTTCGTGGAAGAAGCACTTCGAAGCAAATGGTCGCTTGTTTCTTTGGCAAAACTGGTCATGTGGCGACTGTTCCGCTTGTGCAACGTAGGACGGTCAATTCTGAGTGGTACACCACCATTTGTTTGTCTGAAGTCTTCGGAGAAATTCGAAAAACGAACAAGAGAAGTCGAATCATTGTGCACCATGACAATGCGAGCTCTCACACATCGGCTCAAACCAGCGCCTTTTTGACCGGACAAAACGTCGAATTGATGGGTCATCCTCCGTACAGCCCTGACTTGGCACCCAATGACTTCTTTTTATTCCCACACATCAAGAAAAAAATGCGTGGTCAACGATTTTCGTCGCCAGAAGATGCTGTTGAAGCATTCAAAAACCATGTTTTGGAGGTGTCTCAATCGGAGTGGAAAAAGTGCTTCGAAAATTGGTTTGAGCGCATGCAAAAGTGTATAAATCTTGATGGAGAATATTTTGAAAAACAATAAAACCTTTTTCGTTGATAAATATTCGCATTTTCATTATTAGGCCAGAAATATATATAGTAGCCCACGTATTAAATTCCAGGATTCAAAATTGTAACCGGTTCACATGGAATCGAATATGTAATGCAGGATGTAATGAGATATTGTAGAATGGTTGTGAACTTTATTTTTTTTTTGCATCCTTTTCTTTTTATTTCAAAACAAAGAGAAAAGTCAGTATTTGCTAATGACGGGTTGCTCAATTCGTCCTGTTATTTGACAGCTGTCAAATGTAAATATATGGTATTAGATTAAAGAATACCTGGATACTTGGTACGTCAGATTTTCGTATACGAGGTCTGTTCAAAAAGTATCGCGAATTTTGTGTTTTTTCAAAAATCTATTTTCTCCCCTTTAAAGTAATCCCCACCAGATATTATCCACTTGTGCCAACGTTTTTTCCAATCCTCGAAGCATTTCAAAAATCACTTTTTGTAATTTTGTTCAGCTCCTCCTTCGATGCCGTCTTTATCTCCTCAATTGTAGCGTAGCGTCGTCATTTCATGGGGCTCTTCAGTTTCGAGAACAAGAAAAAGTTACAGGGGGTCAGATCTGGAGAATACGGTGGCTGCGGCATTGTTAGTGTGTTGTTTTTGGCCAAAAATGGCAAAAGCCAATTTTTGTTCTTCCACAAATCCGGGCGTTTCTGGTGGACTGCTTCGCGCAACTTGCGCAAAACTTGCAGGTAATATTCGTTATTGACCGTTCTACCTTGTGGTAAAAACTCATGATGCACCACGCGCCTGCAATCAAAGAAATCTGTAAGCAAACCCTTCACATTCGACCGAACTTGGCGCGCTTTTTTCGGTCTTGGCTCGTGCGGCAGCTTCCATTGGGATGATTGTGCTTTGGTTTGCACGTCATAACCATAAACTCATGATTCGTCACCAGTTACGACCCTCTGGAGCAAATTTGCGTCGTCGCGGACAGAGTCCAACAGCTCCTTAGTAATGTTAATGCTATGCTGTTTTTGGTCGAAATTGAGCAAATATCGAAGGAGTGCCAAAACATGTGCAAGCAAAGCAGCTGTCAAAAATTAACTGAACATTCAAAATGGCCGAACTTGTCGGCATAAATAAGAGACATGAGTAGCAACATAACGCCACAAAAAATCGAATATACGTGACCCGCAGAAATTCAAAATTCGCGATACTTTTTGAACAGACCCTGTGTGTATACGCAATTTTCTAGTTTAATTAATGTAGAAGCGGCGAGAAATCGTAACGCTTGCTTACTTTTGTGTAGATTTTTTTTATGTAGACATGACACCCATTGACACCATAGTTTTTGTAATAGAAATTTATTGAATTCCAAATGCATAATTTATATTAGTTTTAATTCACTTATTGCAAATAAAAGTACAATTTAAACACAACGACAGTCAATTTTAATTTTTTGTACAATCTTTTGATATGAAATGGAATTGTATTTAAGGTTTATTATTTATTTCATAAATATCAATCAAATATCAAGCGCCTCAACGTTTGTAGACTTTCGGAGAGTTCTAAAATACACCATTCTCCATGAAAGTGGTGGTAGCATACCGAAATGCTTGCATACTTTTGTTGTTCTTAAAGCGGTTATTTTAGCGCTTATCGGAAAGTACAAGTGAAAGTATAGTTTTTATCTTTTTTTGAAGTATTTACGAAAAAGTAAGTATTTATTATTGATAACATTTGATAGCAAGTTTTTATTTCTGAAAATAAAGTGTTTCATAAATGGTAACTGGTAATTCAACGGAATGAGGAAGCCGGAAATTTCTAGATTTCGGTAAGTTGACATCTTCATTTTTACTAGAGAAATTAACAAAAATTTAGTTTATGTGTTTAATTGGCTTTTAGTGATTTGTGGTGTCCAAAAACTGATCAAAAAGTGAAAAGTTGGTCATTCAACAAATGTAAACAAATGTGATGTTGACAGTTCAATGTTTATCAGAAAATAGTTCAGTGCCGGCGTACGTAGTGTGTGTAAAAAAAATGTAATGGAAAATTTATTTATCCCTTGCGTATTTGCGGAATAAAAATGTGCTTGCAACTGAGAATTTATTTTATTCACATTAACGCAATCATTTATTTCAAATCCCCCAATGCTAAAATTTATATTTACTAAGTTGTGGTGTGCTTTTAATTTCAAAATAACATCACATTCTCTAATTTAATTCATTTTTCATTTTTGGAATGGACTTTTATTTGAGCACATAATTGTTTTTATATAATCAATAAATTTGCAGTTTATATTTTTATCTGCTCTTCCACTTTATAATTCTGTTTTAATAAATAATATATAGTGAAATAAATAAAATGAAAATATATAATTAATAAATAAATAGAATACTGTGTTTTATTGAAAATTTCCAAAATTAATTCCATGAAACAACAAAACCAGCAATATTAAAAAATCTATTTGTTAACGCATAAATGACATCACATATCAATCAAAATGGTTTTAAACGAACCGCTTCAATCGCATATACTGAATTTTAAAATTGGCCCCCATTGATCTACGCCGTTTCTGTTATTTTGCATGTGGGTGTGTTCTACGAATGTATTGCCAACAAAATTCGGCATAATAATCTAAGGTACAATCCTGTTATTTGACAGCTGTCAAACGTAAATATAGAGTATCCAAAAAAGCACGCAAGATTTGAATTTTGCTCTATTTGTGTGGTAAAGTGTTGCCAACGAAGAAAAAATAAAACAGCGTGACAGCTGACAGTTCAGGGTTTTTAAAAATGGATTACTACATAAAAGAAAAACGAATTTTCATTGTTTAGTAATATTTTAAAAATAAGGAAAGTTTCATGAAGTTAAATAAAAGCAGTTCGTGAAAGTGCTTTTCAAAAATATGAAGTTAAATAAAAGCAGTTCGTGAAAGTGTTGCTTAGATCGAAGCAGTTCGTGAGAGTGTTACTGAGAGTCCAGGAATATCAATTTGGCAGCATGGTCATGAATTGGACATTTCGAGAAGTTCTCTATAGCGTATTCTCATGAAAGATTTGCCTCTTCATGCTAACAAAGCTCAATTGACTCCAGAACTGAAGTCTACTAACTACGAACAGCGAATGAAATTCGTATAATGGATTATGGAACAACAACAAGTGGATGATGATTTTTCGAACAAACTCATTTTTAGCGATGAGGCTCATTTTTATCTTAATGGTTTAGTTAATCGACGAAATTATAGCATTTGGGGTTCAGAAAATACACTAGCGGTTGTTGAGAAACAAATGCATCCACAATGTGTTACTGTTTGGAGCGGATTTTGGGTTGGAGCCATTTTCTTCGAAAATGCAGCTGCTCAGGCAATAGCAGTTAATGGTGCTCGCTATTGTAACATGATAATCCAGTTTTTGTGCCTAAATTGCACGATATGGATGTGGATGACACGTGGTTTAAAGAAAAAGGTGCCACATTCCATACAATCGGAGAAACAATTCAATCAAAATTACTTCGTACTTGAATTTTGAGTAAACTTTTATAATTCAAGATGATATTTGTTAAGTTTAAAATTTACCATTTTACACAATGGCCTAAATTAATACAAAATTTCTACAAAAGAATGCGGATTTTTTAAACAAATCTTCTTCAGCGATGAGGCTTATTTCGTCATTAAGCAAAATTGCCGAAAATGGGGTTCTGAAAACGCATCATTGAATGTAGCGATACCGTTCGTATCCGTGCATTTTAATCTGAAGATGTCATTGGCCCCCGTATTTTTTTTTTAATCTAGTTTCAACTAGATATCTCCATTTTTTTAATAAATTTTTAAAAAAGTCTTTTTTAGGAAATTATTTTTAAATTTAAGTTATTAAGAAGACGACTTAAAATTTTGCTAAAAATGATAAACTGCAGAAAATTGTCAATCAACACGGTCTATTCCAGGAAGGTTTCATTGTGAAAATAATACTTGGGCTATCAAGGAGCTCCGTTATAAGCGAAGGAGTGAGAAATTTACACAATGCAGTCTAGCAAGGCTAATAGATTTGAAGCAAGTCTGCTCCCCGTAAAGCAATGGCTAACGATGCTTACATGGGAAGGTAGGCTAGTCGAAAAATAAGGAGATGGGTTTTAATAGAGTTCTGTAGCTCTTTGAAAATAAATAAATAAAAAAATCCATTCTAAAATTCATCTTAAAAACATCTGAACAATAATATATTCTGAATCTGCCATTATAAAATCATAATTAATATAAAAATATCGTTCGCTATCCAAATTGCAATATTTTCCTGAACTAAAAAAGGTACTAAGATTATGTAACTGTCTGGATTCGAACTCAGAACCATTGTGTTCGATACTTAATTATATTTTTTAGTATGTATTTATAGTAGCTTATTGTCACAATATATACCTTTAGTTGGCGACTATTGTATTTCACTTTTAGTAATTAATCATTCTTTACAATACGTAGATTCATTTTTCTTTCTCTTCTCATAAGTTTTTCAGGTAGTGAACATGGACAGTAAAATTTTTATTATTAGTATACTGACCATGTCCGATACATATTCTTGACATAATAAGAATATTAATTAAAACAGAATACTTTTCTTATACATTGCCATAAAAAGTCTGCTAAAAATATTATAAAAAATTCCTATCAATAAAAAAGCAAAAATATTAACGGGCACTCAAGAAAAAAAATTAATAATTGGTAAAAATATTTTGGGTATAACTTCGGATATATTCTTTTAAACAAATAATAAGTCGATGACCATCTTTAGGAATCTATACTATTTTTCCGTATTTTTTTTTTAATTAAGCATAAACAGTAGCTTACCTTAAGAAACTAAAAGAGATTCTCTTTCATTTCCAATAGAATTTGTAAATAAAAATGCACAGTATATTTTGTCAGTTTTTAGGGTGATCACTTAGCCTGCAAACTAAATGCTCAAAACGAATCTCAGAAAGACTTTTTCCAAACAAAATAGACAAAATCTACAGAATATGAAATTATTAAAAATTTTATCTTTATAATTATTTGAAAATTATAATAAAGAAACTGATTTTAATTTTAAATTTTTAAAAAACCATCATATTTCTATGCTTTCACTGCAACACATCTTTTCTGGTGATATGTATTACTGGAGAAATGATGATACTTTTTAGAAAGAAACATACAAAATAGAACAAATAGTGTATAATTTTCTTAAATTCAGTATTTACCATTAATCAGACCTTCCCGACAAAAATCATACTCCGTAAAACTGCCGCAAATACGTATGTGTACGTACATATTTATGTGTATCTTAAAATGAGCAGAGAAAGTGATTCGAAAGAAATGCTTTCTACACCTTTGCCACCCTCTATTTAAATAGTAAAATTATTGTTTTTTTCTACACTAATTTTAGATAGTTTATTTTGTTCAAAAAGAAAATTGAGGTAAAAAAAATTTTAAATATTTTAAAGATTTTTAATTTATATTTTAAAAAATAAAAATTTTTACTTAAAAAAATAATTAAAGATTTTTAATTTTGACTTTAACAAAAAAAGCTTTATGTTTCCAAATGCAAAAAAATCCAAAACCGAATGTAGCTTCTTACCACTCAATACCTATAATTATTAAACACTACAGGCCAAAAGTATGTGGGCATCCTGATTTTAGCAGGAAAGATAATTAAAATAAATAAGCGAAAAAAGTATTTTTTTTTTAAATTTTGATCTTTAATACTCGTAGAAAGAAAATAATTTTCCCCATTAATTATTATCAATTAACTAAAGGCCTAATAGAAGACCATTCGTCTCTCAGAAATTTAGATACTGCGTTTTTTTTTAAATTCTTTCAATTCGTACCAAGTATCCTGCTTTATCCGTAGAGAAGCAATCCCAAACCATAATATAGCCAACGCCTTACTTCCTACAGCATTTTTTCTCCAACACTGCGAAGAATTTCTTTTGGATCCAAATATCTAAAACTTTGACTCTAGCATCCAGAGCACATTTATAATATCCTTGGCAGTCTAGTTTTGAAAGAATTAAACGCAATGGAATCTTTTCTTAAAGCTTGAGGGCGTAGTCATGATTTCCATATTGCCACGCGACCAAATATTGGGTGGATTGTCCGGAAAGTAGTTTCGTTGTTTCCCAACAGAGGACCTAATTGTATTTTTTCACAAACAACTTCACACTTAAGCCACATAATCATATGTATTTTGATAGCTGACATAGCAGGCTCGCTTGTGAAATGAAAGTGAAAAACAGCATTTTCGGCATATTTTACTTTTTTATATAAAAATGCTGTTCAAGCAAGAAAAAAATTATCGTTTGTATATGGAGAAGATGCGTTAAGTGAGCGCCAGTGCCAAAACTGGTTTGCAAAATTTCGATCCGGCAATTTTGATCTCGAAGATGCACCAAGTTCTGGAAGGCCAGTTGAAGCTGATGAAGACACAATAAAGGCATTAATTGATGCAAACCGGCGAATAACAACTCGTAAGATCGCTGAGATATTAAATTAATCGAATACGATCGTTCATGACAATTTGAAATGGTTCCCAAAAATTTGTGCCATTGCATTAACGTTTGTGATTTGCTTCTCAAACCCCAAGAAAATGATCCATTTTTGAAGCGTATCATCACTGGGAACAAAAAATGGGTTATCTACAAGAATGTTAAGCGCAAAAGATCCTGGAGTAGAAAAGATGAACCGGATCAAAGCACTTCGAAAGCCAATATTCATCAAAAAAAGGTTTTCTATCTTTTTGGTGGGATTTCAAAGGAATCGTTTATTTTGAGCTTCTACCGAGCAACACAACGATCAATTCTGATGTGTACTGTGATCAGTTGGACACTTAAAGAAAAAAGACTAGAATTGGTCAATAGGAAAGTTGTAGTCTTCCAACAGGATAATGCGAAACCACATGCAAGTTTGACCACTCGGCAAAAGCTTTTAGAGCTACGATGGAATATACTGCCACACCCACCATACTTTCCAGACCTAGCACCTTCCGATTATCATTTGTTCCGGTAACTACAAAATTTTTTAGATGGTAAAACGGTTAATTCAAATGAGGAGGTCAAAAATCACTTGGATCAGTTTTTTGCCAGCAAAGAACAAAAATTTTATGAACGTAGCATCATGGTACTGCCAGAAAGATGGCAAAAGGTATTGGATCAGACTGGACAATATTTAATTGAATAAAATATTGATTCACTATAAGAAAATCGTCTTTCATTTTTATAAGAAAAAACGAAATTACTTCCCGGACAACCCAATACAATAGCAGAGCAATTGCACTTGGCCTGTTTATGTCCAAAAAACGGACATGAATTAAAATAACGACTTCTTTTTTTTAAATTTTTCAAATAATGAATAACATTCATAAACTATTATTTATTCTAACTGAACTAATTCTAATTATATTGTACATCCAAAGAATAAAATATAAATTTTCGCTTTATTAAAAATTTGTAACAGAAAATGTCTAGATAATATGTTGTTATCAAGATGGTGGTCGCATACTTTTGGCCTGTATTGTATATCATCCACTTTTGATATTAAAATAATGTAGAAATATTGAAGAGAAGGGAAAAAATGATGTAAAATAATAAAAACAACAACACAACAATTATAGTAAAAAATTTCCAAAATATTCATGTAACTTTATGTGATGATGCCGCGCCATCATTACATGAACATGGCATACCACGCAAGTTATGCTAAACTGGCTCAGCTATGTTAGGTATTCTGGGTATGCTTCGATATAAAATAAAATAATTAAAAATGTAAAAAAAAAATCCAGTCGAGTATAGAATTGAATGAAGCTTTAACTGGTAGGACGGAAAGAGACAGTGAACGAGAAATAGTAGAGAGCTGAAGATAAGAGAAAAGGAAAAAACCCAGAGGATCATTAGACATTCAACCATATTGACTTTGGCTTTGCTCTACCAGAATATGTTGCTTTCGCCTTCATTCCATTGCGGTCGTATCCGTTTTCGAGTACACAAGTCTATGTCCAGCTCTCGGTCCAAGTTCGTCATAATTATCATCACCATCTTGGCATCTCACACTCTTCGCCCATTTCTTGTTACCATCTCTTCTACTTACTCTCTCTTGTTGGTTCTGGTCAGAGCTGTTATCATCATCATCACATTATGCGGCAAGATGATCGTCTCTTGTAAGCAAAAAGACCAAGAGAGTTAGTTAAGAATGAAAACAAAACTGGAAATGCTGGTCGCACACACCACGTCCGCCGCCACATTGCTAAGCCACTCTTATTTAGGTGCGCTTACACGACAGGAAAGGTAAAATCCGATTCAAAAAAAGAAAAAGAAAAAAAAACCATCTTAGAACAGGAAAAATGAAATGATAAATATTCTGAAATAGTTGTGGTAAGGCTGGCTGGCCTAGAACTAATTTCACGAAAAAGACGGCACGAGCAAAATCCAAACCGGCAATTTGCGCCTACACACTTACGACGAGTTTATGGTTAGAATTTGTAGGGGATCAGCAATAGAATCGGGACGGAGAGCAGGGCCAATGTACATATAAGTAGGTATATTTATACAATCCATTCATGCCAAAATACTCAATGCAAAAAAGTCGCCAGTCATTTTCGATGTCAGATTTAATTTTATTTCTTTTTTTTACTGGTTTTTTTTTTAAAGTTGAAGAATGTGAATTAAAAAAAAAACATTTTTTCCCCTTTTTCAACAAATGGTAAAAACTAGGCAGCCGTTTACAATGTAATTTAAGATCGCCAATATCATACAACTTACTGACTGTGGACTCCATCTCTCTCAACGTACATAAGTCAGTGCCAAAGTTTGGTTCTAAGGGAAACGTCACTCCTTTCATGACGCTGAATCCTTACTATTCAGCTAATCTGAATGCCTACGTATCAGGAGTGGTGTGCGTGTGCGATTATATATTTGCACCCGCTAACGTACGTGTGTGTATGGTAAATTATCAACGTTCCGTAATATTATATCAGCGGCACACATGTACACGTGTGAGTTAAAAATATCAACGAGCACAGAAGGAATTTCAAGAATCTCAAATTCACTGAATGACCTTCTCTGCTGAGAGTTATCTGCTTCTCCAGCTGGCTCCTCTCCATCTTCTTCTGCACACACAAAAAAAACACAAACAACAAAGTAAATATTCACCTTACCCACCACCGCATATCTCAGGGATAAAACAACAGCACAACTACTACAACTGGTCTTAATTGTTGTTGTTGGTTTTTTCGGGTACTTTTTTTTTTAATCTTCGATTTCATTACATCTTTTTCTCTCATCATTTCTATTTGTTTTTTGCTTTCTTTTACTTTTTGCATTTTTTCAAATTTTTGCATTTTTTTGTGGAATTTTATTTATTCATCATTTTTTTTTTTTTTTTGCACCAATACTCACTCCTCTGCAACTCATTTTAGTTGTTCTTCTTTCGTTTTGTTTGTGTTTTTTTTTTTTTAATTATGGTACAGTAACCATTGACATGCATGTATGTAGATTTATGTATATTTAAATAGATTAGTTTGTGTGTACGTGCTCTCGTGCTACTGTACGCGTTTTATTTATGAAAATTTTTGATTTTGATTTTAATTTTTGTCTTCTTTTTACTCCCAATCACACTATTATGTGTGGTGTGCGTATTTTTTTTTATTATTATTATCCATTTAAATGGTGAAAAAAAATATGTTTACAAATTAAAATCTGGCTTTTTTGCAAATGTGGTCGAAATGATATTGAATGCGTGTACATACACAGGGTCAACGCAGCCCGCGCACATAGAGGAAGGTGTTAAATAAATATCCATTCATTAGGTCCATGTTTTCCGTTAATTGCCGAATATTTTTTCATTAAACTAGCATAAACTGATGGAACGAAGATGGTGCAATGGAAATTTAAAAAACGGGTGGGGTGACGCGTTGAAATTTTGATTTTGTTTACTTTTGTAATCGTCTGTCTTTCTTTTTCACACTTTCACGTTAATCATAGATTGAATTAATGGAAATTTGAATGAATTGAGCAAAAAGATATCATTGAAAGATTTCTGCAAGTACGGTAATATGCAATTGAATTCATGCACTTTAAGCGGGTTTGAAGAGGAAATTATTACAATATTTTTATATTTTAGTTAAAAAAATTTTAAATAAAAAATTCCCCTGATTTGATAAGGAAAATCATTTTTTTTTTTAAATGTTTATTTTTTATTAAAGCTATTAAATTCGAATTAACTAAAAATTTAAAATTTCGTGTTTAATTGCGCTGTTTTTTTTAATTTCAAAAAGTTGAATCAGATCGGATAGTTAGCCTTACGGTCTGGTAGACCTTAAATTACAAGTTTAAAGCGAGGATTGTTTAAAAATATACAACAAGTAAAAGGAATCGAAAACTTACAACACCTCAAATTCTGTAGGGAATTTATTAAAAAGCTACCAAACCAATGTCTCTAGAAGAAAAAAGGTAAAAAGGCGTTTGAAAGCTAGTGGTCTACAAGCTCTGTTCAAAATGTATTGCGAATTTTAAATTTCCGCGGGTTACGTATATTCGATTTTCGATTTTTTGTGGCGTTTTGTTGGTACTAATGTCTCTTATTTATGCCGACAAGTTCGGTCATTTTGAATGTTTAGTTAGTTTTTGACAGCTGCTTTGCTGTCCGTGTTTTGGATCGTCTTCGATTTTTGCTCAATTTCGACCAAAAACAGCATCTCATTAACATTGCTAAGGAGCTGTTGGACTCTGTCCGCGACGACCCAAATTTGCTCCAGAGGGTCATTACTGACGTGGAAACCAAAGCTCAATCATCCCAATGGAAGCTGCCGCACGAGCCAAGACCGAAAAAAGCGCGCCAAGTTCGGTCGAATGTGAAGGTTTTGCTTACAGTTTGCTTCGATTTCAGCGGCGTGGTGCATCATGAGTTCTTACCACAGGGTAGAACGATCAATAAAGAATATTACCTGCAAGTTTTGCGCAAGTTGCGCGAAGCAGTCCACCAGAAACGCCCGGATTTGTGGAAGAACAAAAATTGGCGTTTGCCATTTTTGGCCAAAAACAACACACTATTAATGCCGCAGCCACCGTATTCCCCAGATGTGACCCCCTGTAACTTTTTCTTGTTCTCGAAACTGAAGAGCCCCATGAAATGACGACGCTACGCTACAATTGAGGAGATAAAGACGGCATCGAAGGAGGAGCTGAACAAAATTACAAAAAATGATTTTTGAAATGCTTCGAGGATTGGAAAAAACGTTGGCACAAGTGTATAATATCTGGTGGGGATTACTTTGAAGGGGACAAAATAGATATTCATGAATAAATAAATAATATTTTTAAAAAAAACACAAAATTCTCGATACTTTTTGAACAGACCTCGTATTTGGACACATGGCGGTAACGAAATCCATTACTGCGCCCTGAAAAAAAACCAGATGAAATAATGGTCATTATTTAACCAAAACTGGACTGCTGAGGACCTAAAAATGTACTCTGAACGGTTGATTTAAAGTTCCAAATAATTGCGTCCAAAAAAAAGAGGATCTAAGTGTCCAGCGTTGGAGAAAAATGCTGCACGATGCAGTGATGCCAACTGTCAAGCAAGGTGGAGTGGGTCGACTATTTAAATATTTAATAGACAAATGCTCATCTATCAGCACTTTGGTTTATTGGTGAAGGATTCCTTATGCATGCAAGGATAACGATCCTACATATAGTTTGAAATTATCTAGAACCTTTTCTATGAGATCAGCTAAGACAAAGGAATGCGGTCAATATACATCCTTCAAAGAAGACTTGTGGGAATGATATTTTAAAGGATATGATAAAAAAAAATGATCAACCGAATGAATGCCTTGAATTGTACCAGCACTAGCTGTCATCAAACGCAAACGAGGTTTTTTCGACGAATTTGATAATCTTTTTGATAATACTTAATACATAAATAATATTATTTTTTCTTTCATTTTTAAGATCTAAAATAAATGTTATTTTCAAAAAAGAAAGAAAAAACGAAAATTTTTTTTTGCTTTTTTATTAAAATTTTTACAAGTTTAATTACATTTTTTCCTTAAAAAAAATAAAAGTGGTGGTCACATACTTTTGAGCTGCAGTGTACATTCCAACAAAATAAATTTAAAATAATTATTTTTTGATTTTATTTTTAAAAAAAGTTCCAATTTTAAATTTTTTTTTCTTCAAAATAATTCCTTAAATTGAAAGGAAAAATCCTTTCTCATATACACACGGATATTTATATTGTAATATTTAAAATATGTATAATTTTTTTTTTAGAAAGCTCTAGTTTTAAGCACTTTTTAATTCTCACATAACCTATATGTACTATTAGAGTAAAAATGCTATCTAATTTGTGACAGTAGCCACAAAAAAAAACATGCAAGAACGAATTTATTTTGAACTTTGCACATACTTTGAGCAATATTTCTGCTGATATGCGAGTATTTTTTGGCAATTTCACAGAAATTATTCTATAAGTAGCACTGGAATTTTTTCACTTTCAAAATAATTTCGATAAACACCTAATTCTGATGATAAAAAAAAAACCATTACGAAATGAGGATGGGAGGGCGTATTTGCGAAAATTTCATTTTCTTTCCCTTTCACTCTTTCTTTTTCTTGTTAGATTATCTGATTTCTTTTAACACATATCATCATATGGTATTTTGGAGCATGTCTGCCTGCATTAAAAGAAATTTCGACAGAAGTCCACGAGACTAATGGGATGAATAAATAAAATTGGACCATTTCTAAAGATAGTTTTTTGCAATAATATATTTTATATATATGGTATGTTGTGTATCGAAGGTCAATAAGAAAATGAGGAATTTCTCAGATTTTGTAAACATAAAATAAAAAGAAGAAAAAAACCAAATTAATGGCATATTTATTATGGTTATTGAACAAGACTCTATTTTTATGCTAATCGCCAGGTAAATCACCAAAAATATATTTTCGAAAACACCTTAGTAGGAATTCTTTGATATTTTTTTTTTTTTTTTTTTTTGTTTGTACATTAATACTAATGCTAGGAGGTGGTTGGTTTCAAATAGTATTTCAATCTCATTAGCTTTACATAGTTTTCAACGAATATCACATACCATACATACTTTTTACATCTGCAATTACGAATCATGAACATATTAAGGTATGTAGAGTCGCAACCATACATACAAAAGGGGCACTTTTAACTTTCTATTGAGAAATTTCCCAGCAATTATAAAAATATGCTCAGATTTTTCATACTATTTGAGCGTAAGAAATTTTTGAATTTAAAAGAAAATATATAACCGATTATATATTAGTATATATAATTTTGATACTATTTATATTTATGTATTATTATATTTTATTATGTTTAGTTTTGCTACTCACTCACTTTTTATACTGCTGTACTGTATATATATTGTATATATATATATATATATATATATATATTTATATATATGTAGTACCACCACGGATCAAATTGTGTATAATTAAAAAGAAAATAAAAAATCCACTCACAGAAATTTATTTAATAAAATTTCATATATAATCACTTAAATATACATATTTAACACAAAATATTCTATTCTCTAAAGAATGTTCACCAAATTAAACTGCACACAAATATTGTTTACACAAATTTTAAACACTTGTTTTTATTATTCAAATAAAAAATTGCAACGCACGTCACCTTCGATTATCATGGGGAAAAAAACACCTTACACACTTGTGTCGCCATTTTGGGAAAATTTCTGAAAAACTACCATTGTATGCGTGGATACGTACAAATGAATATATGGGAAATTTTTTTCTTTTAATTCACCTATTCATTCGTTAAGAACTGCCACATAGAAATTTATACTAAAATGGAATTGCAGTATCATTTTTTTATATGGTTTTTTTAATTGTCATTTTTAAAGATATTTCACAAAATAATAAATGAGAAGACTGGTTATTATTTTAAAATACAAATTTTTGTTCAAAAACATTATTATTATTTTTATGTATTAATTAAAAAAAAAAAAACACAAAACAAAAAGTTAGGTTATTTCCTATAAGAATTATTGAGTAATAAATAAAAATTCATACACATTTTTATGGCATAATAAATTTTTTTGAAAAATATTCATTTTTTTTTGTTATTTTATTTTAAATACAAAACAAATAAATCCTTCTTCTTATATGAATGATAAAAGGGAAAAGTTGGTAATATATTTGTTTTAAAATAAATTTGAATTGAGAATTGGAGTTAGAAAAATCTTTAATCCCTTATTCAATGACTATGAAATTACAAGTGGACAATGAAAGATTAGAAGAGAAAATGGGTTTGCCGGGTATGAATAGAGGCATTCCTTATCTTTTTTGGCATTTCCAATGTAGAAATTCGATTTTTTTTGCCAAGAGTTTATTGTCATTTAATTCCAAACAATAATTTTGAGGAATTATTGAAAATATGAATCTGATTAGGAAGCGTAAATATTAAGATCAGATTAATTCACAAATTACAATTACAGAATATCTGGAAGAAGACTTAACACTAGTTACAAAGAATGGAAATCCTAATATGGATAATTGTAGTTGTAGTTTTGCACATTGCTGTTTTATGGTTTGTTCTACGGAAACCGCCAAAAGATATTAAAGGGCGTCATGTTGTTGTTACTGGTGGATCCAGTGGGATTGGTGTACATGTTGCCATTGCGTGTGCCCGTCGAGGAGCTGACGTGACAATAGTGGCGAGAAATCAAAATCTACTTGGTAGTATTGTTATTGTTCTAAGATAGTTCTTTAGGATTATTATTGTTTTTTTTTTTTCTTTCTTTTGGAACATTTTTTAGAGAAGGCAGTTAAACTGCTTAAATTGAACAGGATCGACAATAAACAGAAAATCCAATGTAAATCGATCGATTTAACAAGCAGTTACGAGCAAGTGTCAAAAGGATTCTCCGAGATCGAACTGGATCTTGGTCCTATTTACATGTTGGTGAATTGTGTGGGGATGGCAGTCTGTGGCGTATACGAGGAAATATCTGTCGATGATGCTAAGAAGCTAATGGATGTAAACTACTACAGTGCCTATTATTGTACTCGTTACGTTCTACCACTAATGAAATCGGCCAAGGAGGGAATCATAGTCATAACAGGATCGATTTCCTCTCTCATGGGGATATACGGTTACGGCCCGTATACAGCAGCCAAATTTGCATTGCGTGGAATGGCTGAAACAATCGCGATGGAAACAAAGCACAAAGGTATATCGGTAACACTAGCGTTACCTTGTGATACGGACACTCCCGGCTTTGAGAAAGAGGAGAAATCCAAACCAAAGGAAACGAGACTAATATCAGAGCAAGGAGGTCTGGCCAAGCCAGAAAATGTCGCCGAGAGACTGGTCAAAGATGCTTTGGTAAATCAACAACAGCAGCTATGTTTCCTACCGTTGGTAATTTTGCTATCGGTCACGTAAATATAGGCGCTGTTATTCTAATACAAAAAAAATTCTAATACAATCTATTAATTTCGATATTTACTTCCAGAATGGATCGTTCTTTTCTGTCCTGGGATTCGAAAGTCACCTATTGGCAACGGCATGCTGTGGTATGGCACCTTGGGGAAATCCACTCTTAAACATGGTTCAAGCCATCCTGATGGGACCATTGCGTATTGTTGTTGTTATTGTACAGTGGAACTTCAATAGAATCATTAAAAATTGCTCCAAAGATAAACAGCAATAATAGTTGTGTATTGAATTGAATGAAGATAACAAAAATGAAAATATAGAAACAAACAAAGAAAATTTAATCTAATTTACCTTTTTTTCTTCTTTAATTAATATTATAAGATTTTCTACAATTCCATAATTTTTCTATACAATCAACTCTCTTTTTGAACAATTTTGGATTTATTTTTTCTTATATATAAATTTTTTTTTTCTTTTTCTGTCTCATGTTATACATATAATACAAAAACATAATAAAAAGACAATATTTCTAATCTTTTTTTTTAAATAATTTTTCATCTTTTCTTGAGAGAGTATAAGGAAGGGAGGGAAACTGATAGCGACACTATTTAGTTCGTCTTGCTTGTCGTATTGGTCGTCCTCGTGGTGTTCCAGGATTGCCGCCACCAGTTCCTATGCTAAATAGATTAACAGTTCCGGGTGCTGGTACACCAAATGTCGCATTTGGATTTGGACCAGTAAACATTCCCATCTGCGGTTTGTTTAACATTGGATTGTTGTTATTGTTGTTCATGCTACCGAATACCGCTGTACTCTGGTCAGGATTTGGTGCTCCAAATGTGAACGGTTTACTATTTTCCTTATTGCCACCGATGCCGTTCGATTGCATTGCACCGAATGTGAATGGTGCTGCGCTGGCTGTGTTCTGGTTAGGAGGCTGTACCGGTGTTGATGTTCCGGCGCCAAATGTGAATGGTTGAGAATCCTTTGAGGCTCCACTTCCGAAAAGTGAATTGCTTTGAATTGCTGGCTTCGCGTTCATAGCACTGCCAAACATATTTGTAGATATACTGGGGCTACTTGCACCGAATGTGAATGGTTTTGGATCGTTTGATTGGGCAGTAGAACTTCCGAATAATGATGGTTGTTTAGAGGGATCAGCGCTCTGCATGCCACTGCTACTACCGAACGTAAACGTATTTCCGAAAGTAGACGATGCGGTGCCAGCACCAGGCGGCGCTTCATTGTTATTAGAAACAGCGCCGAATATGTTTTTGTTTGCAGATGTATTAAAAGTGAATCCACCGGTTCCAGTATTTCCCCATCCTGTATTTGTTGAGGCAGCTGCTGCTGCTGCTGATGTGTCCGTTTTAGGGGCAGCGAACATGGAATCATTCGATTTTGATTCACCAAATGTAAAAATAGACTTCTCTGTACTGCCTGCATTATTAGAACCGCCAATAGCGGCGGCTGTTGGTTGTGCAGATGCCGATTTGGCAATATTACCGAAAGTAAAAATGTTCGGTCGGTTATCGGTATTGGTGGTAGGTGGTGCTGAAGCTCCGAAATTGAATCCTGTTCCTTTAGCGGCAGCATCGGCGGCGGCCTGTGAAGATGAGCCTCCGAAATGAAATGGTTTCGGATCTGGTTTGTTTGCACCAAACGTGAACGGGGAATTTGATGTTGGATTTGCTGAAGGTGCCCCAAAGGAGAACATCGACGCAGCTGTTGTGGTAACTGGTACTGATGCGTTAGCATTTGTCGTTAACGAACCTGCGGCTTGTGGCATATTGAATTGAGGAGCAGATGTATTCGTTGCTGTGGTTTGATTTAAATCAGTAAAAATAGAACTAACTGGTTTCTGTGAGCGATTGGTTATCATAGTTGGACCATTAGTAACGCCTCCACCGAATACGTTTGAAGTATTTTGTGACTTCAATGACGCTACACTACCGAAAATGCTGCTATTAATATTGGTTGCGTTTTGAGTATCGGTCTGAGTTGTTGGTGTGGAAAAAACTGAACGTTGCAAAGCAGAACTACCAAAATTGAATAGAGTTGGCACAGCGGAAGTTTGGCTTTCATTTGAAGCCACTGAACCGAATGTAATCACACTATTTGTTTGTCCGAAACTTGGTGGTGATGCTGTCGCTGTACTCGTTGTTGTAGCGGGGGGACTTGCTGTCCATAATTTATTTGAGGATTGCATGCTAATGCTGGAGTTAGTCGTCGTCGTCGTAGATGTCGGCATATTAAATGTTGGCGCAACTGCAGCAGATGCTGATGAAGTGTCTCCAGCTTTGCCAAATAGATTTGTCTGAACTGCCGTTTTTGTGTTATTTCCGAACGAAAACACTGAAGTTGGATTTGTAGTCGAACTCGTCGTGGTAATGTTTGCACTGTTTTGCAAAACGGCTCCAAATATTGTCGATGATGACATAGCTGGCAACGTAGGAGTTGGTATCGCTGGTGCCGAAACTGTAGATGTGGGCGGAAACTGCGATATGGTGGTTGAAGTTTGATTTGCTGTGTTATTTTGAATGGTCGAATTGTTATTCTGGCTTTTGTCCGATTCTGATGTGGTTGCTGTTGCTGTTGCTGTGCCAAATTTAATAGGATTTGTTTTATTGGAAAGACTACCAAAATCAAATCCTCCTAACGATGGTATTTGAGCTGTATTACCAAACATAAAACTGCCAGGAGCTGCAATCGACGATGCTGCTGATTTCGGAGGAGATAATGTACTAGTGCCAAATGAAAAGTTGCTTGCAGGCATATCGGGAGACTTTGGCTTTGCTGAATCTGCGGCTGTAGGACTATTAAATGAGAATCCACTTGCAAGTGTAAGCGCTTTATTCGAGTCTTTTGGTGATGAAATGTTTGAGGTTGCAACAGGCAAAGCCAACAAACCAGTGCTAACAGAAGTAGCAGTAATAGTAGTAGAAGCTATAGGAGCCACGGAGACAGCAGCTGCATTAGGAGGATCAGCAACAGAAATAGGAGTTTTAACACTTTTAGACTGATTGGTGATATCGGCAGGTGAGTCCATGTTGGTTTTCTCGACTGTTGGCAATGAAGCAGACGAAACTGCTGGCGTATTTGATTTCGTGTTTGACGCTGCACTTAGTGTTGCTGTGCCAAATGAGAATTGTGGAGTAGTCTGACTTGTTTTCGCAGATGATATAGTACCAAACGAGATTGTACTTGCTGTTGTAGTCAACGTTGTTTTACTTTCTGCAACTGTAACAACAATAGACGATGTTGACAATGATACAGCTGCTGTTGTAGTAGACACATCATCAGATATCTCATTTGTATCTGATTTCTTTTCCGAAATTTCTTGTTGGTCTTTAACAATAGAGCAGCTGGCAGGAGACGGATTTGTTTTTGAAATTAGGATTTCTGTTTTACTAGAATCAACACTGTCCTCATTCAGATCACCATTTAAACAACTAAGCATAATCGAAAGGCGATTCTGTTGTCTACTTGTCGATTCCTTATTTTTGGAAAGCACTGTTGTGCTGGAATTGTTTGTTTTTGGTGTAATAAACGAAATATTCCTTGCACCAACTTCATCATCATCATCACTGTAAACCACTTTAGTTTCTGTACGCTGAACTTTATTTCGATCAGGTGCTGTTTTTGCATAATTAGAATTGAATAGTGTCAATTTAGGTTTTGCAGCAATTTCGACATTTCTTGCAATTGATGATGCATCTTTATGACGGTCATCAGCATTTTGGGAGTCAATTTCATAATCTTTCTGATTCGACGTAATAGTAGAAGTGGCAGTACTCATATTGAGATGATTTGAATATGGTATGGCATTGGTGTCTTTGCATTTTTGTTGTTTTAGTATAGGCTGAGTTGGAGACGTATCCGAACTGCCGTTATCTGATCTTATGCTAATTTTCCTTTTCGGTGCAGTCATACAAATGCTTGAGCTAAGTGAACTTAGAACGTCATAATTTTTCGCTAGCATCCTCCTTTTCAAAATTTGTTCAGACTCAGACAATTTATATAAATCACCTTTTGGAGGTGATGTCCCCTCTCTAATTCTCTTTAATGTTGGTGTATATGAACCTAATACACTTGCTATTGGTGGTTTTGTTACGGCATATGGCTGTAAATAAGATGAAATATTGTCGCCAGATTCTCTGCAATGTTTTTTAGTCGAATCATTATTATCTAATTCCTAAAAGAAAATAAAAAACAAATTTAACAATTTTAAAATGTTCAAATACCAAATATCAATTTACAAGTACATCGCTGTTAATCCTTTTTCTCGATATTTCCTTAAGAGCGTCAAGCACACTTCGTGTAGGATTTAATTCAGTCTCTGTTGGCGGGAGAATCGGCTCATTATCTCTTAAATTCCGCTTACCATCATTATGGGACACAACCGATGGTACTATTGAGCCAGATCTTAATATACTTGATCTAGTATTTGCTTCAAAAATTGACCGCCCTATATAGTAGAATATTAAGAATCAAGTAAATTCTATCAACAAAAAAAAAAACACAAATAATACCTGGCGGCGCTATTCGCACCATTGATATATTTTGATTTCGTCTCGGCGAATAGCGAATTTCATTTCTTTTCAAATTAATTATAGGAAATTGTCCTGGTCTATTATACAAACAGCCAACGCTGGAACTTCTATTTAATTTCTGACTGTCTTCATGGTATTTGATAAGTCGTGACGTGAGTCCTTTACTTTGTACATCAGTATATGTTCTAAAAGAAAATCTTTGATATTAATTTCAAATTATTTAAAATAAAAAGAAAAGAAAAAAAAACCTTGGATCGATTCTGTTAATGGGTGATGCCCTTGGCTGAGAATGTGATCTCTGAAATATTGATTCGCGCGGTGAACCTCTAAACGAACCTGTAAGTCTCGTGTTCCATGGAAATCTTGTCTGAGGACTTTAAGAAGACAAAAAAATAAAACCAAACAAAATTAAATTGACCACATAAATTTACTCGCTATAATTAATTACCTTGCATGGGCAATGCGTGTTGATTCAGCTACGGGACTACTAGCAAGATTTGATGTGCTCAAACTATATTTTCCACTTAAACTACTATTTCGATCCATTTTGGTTTCCCAAAATTTTCGATTTTCCATTGATTGCGAAATTTATCGCATCAACAAATTTTCACGTTCTTCCTCCTTTTTCAACTCTTTTTTTTCAAACACTTTTGACACCCGTAAAATTACTTCTTCAACTAAACTGAATTATATGTCTAAAAATCAATTAATATTTAACTTAAAATTATACCAAGAAAAACCTCAATTACAATCAATTGACTTATTACAACAAAATAATCAAATAATTCAAAATGAATTCGACTCCACTAATAAAATTTTCTTTTCAATGCACGCCAAACCGCGGAGGTAATTTTGACATTTCTGTTCTGTGCACATTATCGCGTCATGACCTACACACTTGCTTATAAAAACCCTGCGCAACGATCAAAAACTAATGCACCGTTCACACGTCCAAAAAAAACTAATCCGTGTTCAGTTGGTATACTTCGTAATTAAACAAAATAGAGAATAATAAAAGTTTATATTTTATTGTTTTCGTAAGAATATATAAATTTGAGATAAAATATTTAAAAAAAAAAACTCTAGTAAGTTTTCGAGTTTTTGGGTAAAAAATTTCATAGCCAACTACTTGTATTTTATAAAAATCAAGTAAAATTAAATTGTTTGTTTCTAAAATATTTTTTTAAAAACTAAATTTAACTTTACTATTAATAATAGATTGTAAAATAAAGTTTTCTGATAGCCATTTTGATAGCATTAAAAGGGAAATAATATATTTCCAAAAATATTTCTAATTTATTTTTAAAAGTTCTGATTTTAAGGCGTTCTAATCGCAACCATTACGAAGCTAGTCAATTCAAATTTTGCTAAAAATTCTCCCAATTGATCTAGGAACCAATTTTTACATAAATCAATTTTGATGGAAATTTTTTTTTTTAGATTTCAGTATTTCAAGAAAATTTAATAATGGATAAAATTTTTAAGAACTTTTCAACAGGAAAAAACTGTTTAATAAAAACAACTTTTAGATTTTTAATTATTTAAAAAAAAAAACAAATAAATAAGATAAAAATAAGAATCATCTTAATTTCGATAGTAAAATCCTTTTTTCTTATTTGTATAATTTTTCCTTACACATATAATTACTTATCTTTTTACATAAAATAGTATTTTTTTAAAAATTAATTTATAATAAAATCGCGTTGTCTTAAGATTAAATTTTCAATGCATCTTGAAGTCTTCGACGAGCATACGATACACGATCTTCTTGCCTTCTAATATCATCTTCGGTTATACTAATTGAATGCATAAGTGGCTGATCTGGATTTAAATAAACGCCCGAATTAGCATTCAATGCGGCTTTAGACGCTGTTTGGCCTGTTACTGCCTGATTTGATACATGTAACGCTGTCGCCACAGACTGTAAAAGAGTTTGTTCTGTAACCATTGGACCAACAGGTTTGATCCCTCTAGGCAATTCGATTGGTCCGAATTCGTTTCCGCCAGTGTCACATGAGCGTAAACCTTCTAATCGCTTCTCCCAAAATAACTGTTTCGGTTTCTCTTGTGATCCATGCCTTAAATCGTTCTTAACCTTGCCTTCCTGTGTCTTATATACAGTCACTGGTTGCTTAAAAATTGACGCTGTTTGTCTTATTGGTGGTACTAGGGAAGCATCTGTACGCATGTTACGACTGGAAAATAAATTTTACCCAACAAAGAAAAGAAAAACAACATTATTATTAAATTTTAGAGAATATTTTATATATTTTTTTTTGTATACATAACAAAAGTAACTTTTACAAAACCGAAAGAAACAAAAAAATTGGAAAATAAAAAGGAACAAACCTGCCCGAATAATATACATACATACTTGAATTTTTTTTGTCAATTTTTTTTTAAAGAAAACTTTGTAAATCAAAGGAAACATAAAAATTAGAATAGCCAATTCGGGAGCCAATTTTATTTTTCATTTTGTACCAAAGAAAATGATTTTTTTTTTTTTATACCGAAACAAAAATCATTTCATCCGGCCCATACATAGCACATTCTGTTAGGCTAGCTGCTGGGGTAGCAAGCAAGCTAATCTTTTATTTTTTGTTGGATTTTTTTTTTTTTTACAATATTTGCTACCTGAACTCGAAGTGTGCCGCCGGTGATACATTAGTTCCAGGACTACAAACCGATGTGGTACCAGCTGGTAATTTACGTTTTAAAGCATTTGCAGCACGTTGTAATGTTAATGCTTGGGCATTTGGGATCAATTTACCAGTCTGAAAGTCAAACGATGAGACATCAAGAGAATCGCCCAATTGCCGGGCTAGTTGGGGTTTACTATCGATTTTTTTTCCAGCCGGACTGTATACGATTAAAATATTAATTTTTTTTTGTGTTTGTTTACGAGAAAAAAAAACTAAATAAATTATTGTGTATTTAATAAATTTCTGAACGCATAACAAAAAAAAACAACAAAAAATAATAATATTAATAATAATTTTCCAATTGAGATTTGTTCACTCACTGCTCAGCAGAGCCTTCGTTATTCAAGGTAAAAAAACAGTGTAGAAAAATTTTGGTAAACGAATAATTATTTAATAATTGTGTGTGTATGCATTTGAACTTTGTACTACATAGATTAAGTAATCATTTTAGATAACTTAAAAATTTTTTTGCTCAATAGAAAAATTTATTGTTTTATCAAAGAGGTTTTCTGAGGTAGAATTGTTTAACTAATACGATTTAAGTACAAATTGTATTGTACCTGCTAGAGATATGAACGATTGATTGATTAAGCCTTGAGTATCATTTTTGCAAATATATTTCTCATTTTTGAATGTAATCAAGAGAATTTTTCTATTTCGTTTTTACCTATAATAGTAAACATCAACCTTTCCTGCTGATAGTCCCGTTTTTCGAAGCACTTCCTCCCTTTGCCAACCTTTCGGTAATGCACTGCACTCACTTTTCTTTCTTTCAATAGTTATATTCATCATAATATCGAATTTACTTTTAGTTAGTTAAATAAATTCTATTAATCGGTCTTTAATAATTTATATTTTGTGTTATAAATTTATTAATAAAAAAGTACAAATCAAAAATAAACACACACTTGTATTCGATCTGTTGTTTTTACTTCAAATAAAAACAAACGCCATGACACTATTCTATACTATAAACAGGGTGTGCCAAAAAAAACTTTATTAGTTTAAATGTACAAAATTTCTCTATTAATTTATACATAAACTTTTTTAATTTTATTTAGTGAGTATTATTCTTGTTTATAATTAAATTATTTCATAAAATTCTAATTTATAAATAAGATTTAAGTACTATTTTTAATTTTAATATTAATTTCTTAATAGTTTTGAGAAATTATTTAATAAACCGGGGACTGTTCAAATTTTTCAATTTACAATCCATTTAGAAGAAAAAAAATTAATGTCGGCAACACTTTTTCGGCATTTTAACTTTAAATTTTATATAAAAGTATATTGAGTAGTTTAGGAATAGTGTAATTTTGTAATTATTTGGGAAATAAATAGTAATAAATCTGAAATTGATGAATAGAAAATAGATGCACATTTATTTTATATAAAATCTTTAAGTATAATTATTAAATTTTATTTTATAAATATCACAGAGAAAAATAATGAATTTTAATTGTTTTCTGCATCATATACGCATTTTTGACTGATAAGAAATTCGCAAACTTAACCTAAAAATATGAAATTTTGGCAGTGACTGTTAGTTAATAGATAATAGATTTTAGTGAAAATATCGACGGAATTTTTGAGCAAATATTTTTAATGAAAAATGTTATCCGATGCTAAGATACATGTGTATAAGGGTGAATGGGGTCTTCCATCGATTGATTTCGAATGCATTCGCACATTGGTATTTGGATTTTTATAAATTCTCAAATTTGATTACATTGGAGGGAAGATAGAATCTTTTGTATATTTTAATGAACGTTTATTTTTTTATTGCAGTGTTTAATCAAATTCAGTGAAGCACCAATCGATATAAATTTTAAAGTGAATCCATTCTTTTCAAAAAATGGTAAACTACCTTATTTAGAAGTTGATGGTAAAAAAATTTTGGGCTACAAACGTATTGGCAACTTTTTGGAGAGTAAAGTATGTGAAAAATAGAATTTTTAAATTCGTAAAAAAACTAATAGAATGTCATTATTTTAGGGCTATATTATAAGACCGAAATCAACAGATGATGAGAAATTTTTATGTAACGGCTATGAGATAATAGTTCAAAATAACTTGTATCCATATTTCTATTATACATTGTTTGGAGATCCAAGAAATATCGATGACACTAGAATGCTTTATGCGAAACGGACACCATTCCCTTTTAGCTTTTATTATCCAGGAAAATTTATAAATATTGCTGATGATATAATGGAAGTATATGCTGGATTCTCTGTTTATGAACCACTTCAATACCACATGACTGATACAGTAAGTTAAGTGATAGTAATTGATTATTATTTTTAAATTGTATCTTTATGCTTTTTGCGCAGATAATTACAAATGCAAAAAAATGTATTAATATGCTCTCGGAAAAACTTGGTAATCAAACATGGTTTTTTGGTAATGAACATAGTGAATTAGATGCATTAGTGTATTCGTACATTTCAATTTTATATAATATAACGCTAGCAAGTAATCCATTGAAAGCTCATATTGGCGAATGTCCTAATTTAGTGCAATTCATTGAGCGTATAACAAAAAGATACTTTTCCAAAGAAGGTTTCTCTAGCAAAGCGAATGAACCTAAAACGACAGATTCAAATACAAAAATTCTTACACCATCAGAACGACAATTCGCTGCTACTAAACGAAAGACACAAATTCTTGCCGCTATTGGAGCAATCATTGCAATGAGCAGTTATGCTACTTGGTTAGGATTATTACAGGTAAAACTATAAAAATCTATCAATTAATTTAGTATCCTTTCTATTCTATTATTATATTTTTTTTTTCAGTTAACCTATGATAACCAATATGATGATACGTACTCTTATGAAGACGATAATCAAAATCTGGAAGATCATAGTTGAATAAGAGATAGAAAAAGTTGTTTATTTTGCAATTGTTAGTCAAAATTTCCCTCATCTTACAAATGTTGTATTTTGTTAAAACTTTTCCAATGGAAAAAAACATCCCAAAAAATGCATTAAAAAATATTTAGTAATCATTTCCAAATGAAAAATATCGTAAAAGATTTTCTTTTATTGTTTATAATTTTTGTTTTTATTCAAATGCAAGTTTATATAAAATAATAAATAAATTTGCATTTTATTTTCGTAACTTTATTCTATACACATATTCATACATATTTCCATAGATAGATACGAAAAGATGTGGTATGTAAGTGTATAATCTCGTAAATACTTATGCAAATGAACTTACACAGTAAATTGTATAGAAAAAAAATCATATTCTTTCCTTAACAAGCAAAAGTACATCTGCACTTCAAATTAGCCTTTTCTTTAAATAGATTTTTATTTGATAATCTTCTTCTATACACATTATTATTATATTATATTTATAAATACACATAGATCCTTTGGAATATTACATAAATAAATAAAGAGACATTTTTTTATAAGATATTAACCCGAAAAAGTATTACACGTCATCGGCTACATGAAATTGATGTAATGATTTTGTATTTTTAAAAGGAATATCAGCAGTTGCTTGCATAATTTCGTTTATGAAACTTTCGGAATTATGAATTGTAGTGCCTCCCAAAATTACGCGATGGCCCGCGCAGTTAAACTGACGTACGGCCAAAGCTTCCTCAAATGTTGCACCACCGCATATAAAAACGACGACTTCTTGAGGTGGTCTTCGAAAGGGTACGTCTGTTCCGATAATTTGGTACGTCGGATCCAAATCTCGGCCTTTGAACACATCCTCCAGTGTCTCTTTAAGTAAGCATGTATGTTGTGTAAAAACATTTTCAACCCCTTTCAATCCCTGTATTAAAAAAATTAACAAATTAATAGAGTCCTATTCGACTATACGATCATAATTGTAATCATTAGATTCCTTTTTCAAAAAAATGAATATTAATTAACTTAAAGAATATTTTTAAATATTGCAAGTTACTTTTTATCTTATTTAATTAAATAATATTCAACTTGCCTTAATCAGATTCCTTGTTAACTTCATGGCATCTGTTATTTTAACTGAATTGAAAAGTTCACCTTGCCTTGCATGTTGACCAGCATATTCAAGAAGTCGAGGGACAACATATGCCTTGCCACCACGATTCTTTATCGTTTGCAAAAGACCATATGTATCGCAATTCGCATGTCTTTCGTATCGTGTAGCGTATAACAAAACTAATTTTAAGGCATCCTTTATTGAAATTTTCTCATCGGAAATAAGTTTCTTTATCCGCTGCAATTGGGCTGAATGATCTGCTTTACAGGCCATTTCCTGTTCCAATTCGCTAACTTCGAATAACATTCGTTTTCCGATTTGATTTGACAATTCACCAACGACAGTTACGTGCTTTGTGACGGTGCCGAGTAATTTTCTAAACTGCGGATATGATTCAACGAAATTTTTCATATCTGCGATGCTTTCGACTTTTCGTTGATCCTTGGCCTTTTTCTGGAATTCGCCTATTAACTTTTGCATTCTAGAGCCGATTTCTCCATAGTTTGAATACATGTTGGATGCATAAAATTCATCTTGGTCGCCGGACAGAACGACTTCTTTCAAATCTTGCGGAACACCAGCAATACCTGACAAATCTACTCGATTATTATTAATAGTCAAAAGCTCATGCACCATTGCTTGATAGGTCCACTGATGAAGCAACGGTGTAACCGGGTCGTCCCTTCGATCGAGAATAAGAAGAAGTGGTGGTGGAGCGCCGCTCTCATGCACCCGAAAATCAAATAATGATGATTCTCTTGTTATTTGTTCATGTACATGTTTCGCCAGCGTCTGAGCCATTTTGCTACCTGTTCGCACTCGTATTACAGGAAAGAGTTTTAACGATAGCAGAACTGATGTTATTCCCTGTACGCTACGTGAAAGAGCTTCTGGTGTCCAATTAAGCCCATGCATACAAGTTGGAATGTTCAATGAGAATAAATTCGAATTCACACATAAATAATCGGCGTAGATCTCTTTCACTTCTCTGACTGATTCACTCTCATCACTTTCAGACAGTAACTTTATATCAGTCCGAGGGATTATATTGCTAAAATCTAAATAAAGATCCGTTCATAACAAAAAGAATTGAATGTTTTCAATAACATCATCACGTACATATATAATATGCTCCATATTTTGGACTACGCAGTTCATCAGCCAATAGGGCGACATTGTATTTTGTTGGCCGTATAAAAACTATGCATTTCAGGTGCTTCATTCGTTCACTGGATCTGGGCGTATCGATCCTTTCGAATAGGTACACTTCACGTTGTAACATTTGCGATTGACTGAATGCCATTGAAATAATACTCGTCTGTATTTAAAATCAAAAATAAATACATAATTTCATTCCATATGGACCTCCCAATAAATATATTATTGAACATACAGTTTCTTTATCCATTAATATTATTTTCATCCCCGGGCCAGATGATGTTGCCATCTTTTCGATATATAGTTTTATAGCCGTTATGACATTCATTTTAATAACTAAGAATTCAACCCGCTCTAATACAGAAAATAATTATGATTTAACAGCAAAATTATCTATTTTATGAACATTTTTTGACAGATGAAAAAAAACTGACGAAATTCAATAATTGACTTTAGTTGTCTTTTTGACATCTGTCAATTAGCTCTGCAATTGTGCAAAATTATTCACAATAAACCTGAACATCTGTGCGCAGCAATTCAATTTTTGTTTATTAATCAAAAGTGTATTATTGCTTCAGTTTTTTTTCTTAAATATTATTGTTGCGAGAATTTAAATTATTTTTCAACAAAAACAATTAAGGTGAAAAGGTTGAAGCGGAAATTTTTCCGCTATTTGAATATGATTGAAAATGAATTTTTCAAAATCCTGAATTTTAGTATTTAAGATTTGCAATATTTTTTTTTTAATTAAAAAAATACAAAAGAGAGTAATTAAAAATATAAAAAAATCCTAATAACCGTTTTTTATATTAATATTTGCGGCGGAGTATTTTTAACGTTTTAACGGAATCTAACGAAAGTCGAATATTGAACTTGGTCTGAATTTGACGGCTGTCATGTAATGTTTTTCTTGCAAACACATCGCAATCATCCGAATAGCATTAAAATTTTTCGAATTTGAGTGCTTGTTTAAAAAAAATTTAATAATTAATGAATGAGAAAGTTATTAAATTCATGTGAAATTTAATTCAGTTTTTTTATGGTGTTAGAAAATTGTAGAAATGAAATCTTTAGTAAATTATAGTAGTTCATCATCAGATTCCTGTGAGGAGCAACAGGATGAACGTTTTAAAAGTAAACGGAGGAAAATTGAAACAAAAAGGTGGGAGTTTTATTAGAAGTTTTTCGAGTTTGCGGTTAGAGGGTAGTAATTAGTTACTAAAAAAACTATAGAAACTAAAATTCTGAAAATACTTATTAGTTAAGAAATTATTTCATATGACAATTTTTCCATCGATTCCATATGTTTTCGGATAATTATTAACAAATATTTTCAATTTTGAAAACGTTATCTTCAAAATATAATTTTTTTAATTCTATTTATTCAGATTACCTCTACCTTTGGAAATAAAAAACATAAAAACCACTTTTGAGGAAGATCCTGTTGACTGTCCCGAATTGCATGGTGGCCGTGTACGAAATTTCAAACATGAACGAGGCAATTGGGTATCGTACGTTTATATTCCAGGTGAGAGATTAGAAAAAATTCTATACTATCTTTAAATTACCAAAAAAAAAAAAAAAATATTTAATAAAAACAATAAGTTAATTTAAGGGCAGTTCATAACATCCAAGAACAGCTGCAACAATTACTGGACGACGATGTCGAATGTGTTGATCCGGACAATATTCACATCAGTTTAACGAAAACTATCGTTTTACGACACCATTGGATCGAGTCGTTTCTAGAATCTATTAGAGAAGAATTGAAATTATTTAATAGGTAAATTTTCAATTTAATCTTAATAATAATTATAATTTATATTAAGTAATAGTGATTTTTTTAGTTTTCTAATCCGATTTAGCAAATTGAAAGTTTATACCAATGAAGATCGAACAAGAACTTTTATAAGCCTACAAGTAGACAGTCTAATACCAAATATTCTCAAACGATTGGTTACATCTTTTGATAAAATTGTAGAAGAATTTCGACAACCAAAATTCTATGATGTATGATATAAAAACTGGTGGTTTTTTTTTTCAAGATGAATAATTAATTTTCTAAATTTGTAAATATTTTAAGGATCCTTCGTATCATGCTAGTATTCTTTGGTATGTGGGCGACAAGGAATTGTATGTAAAAAAACGTCTAGCTGACCTAGAACTCATCACCAATCAATTAATGCAAGTTGATAATGATTCATTCGATTTGAATGTTGATAAAATTTATTGTAAAACCGGTAATAAAATACGCACATTTATTTTATAAGAATTACAATCAAAATGTTTATTTTTTTTTCTTTTGACTAGAAGCTTCGTTTTCGAGTTTCTGTTGAATTTCCATTTCAATTGCCTTTTGTCGTCGTCTACCGAGTGGTGTTTTTGTCCACCATGCATTGAAGGCTTCCTCCTCTTCTCTATAAACTGGTTCACGAGTACTTTAAAATCAATTTTTTTTCTTTTTTAATAATATTAGAAGAAAATTGTTTACATTTTTCAAATTTTACCATAATACATTTATCAATTCCTCATGTGTTAGTGGTTTTGCTTTTAATTGGAGTTTGCGTTTACATGTTATAACTTCTTTGATACATGACACAATTGATCCGATTGTATAACCATCGGATATTTTTGCCATTACACTATAGTCGAATGAAGCGACTCCTCCTGTATACTCACTTAATTACAAATAAAAAAAATTGAAGTTTATTCAATAAATCCTTTTTTTCTATATATATATACTTAATAATTTCTTTCCATGCAAAAGAGAGGGCTGAATAGTCTGGTCTGGGAATGTAAATGAAACGATTATAAGTTTGCTGAAGAAGCTTTTGGTCTGCTTCCCATGGTAAATTGGATATTCCGATAAATATTACACGCTCTTCTGGTCCGATATTCTTAACCAGTTTGGGGAGATCTTTCTTCAGACGTTTTGGATCGGTCCGATCAGTTTTCGGAACTTTCTTCATAAATGGTCGCTCTGCATCTCCCATATAAATGACAGAGGGTTGTAACAGCCGTGACACTTTAATCACAAGATGCATAAGCATAATAAGACCTGATTTTCCTGGATATTTTCCAACAATATTGGCTGGTGTTAAATCGAATAAGACTGCTCCAACTTCGGTACAAATCGCATGCAAAAGTTGCTTTTTACCAGTTCCTCTAGATCCAGCTATCAAAAGAGATCTTATACAAGGACAAAAATTCCGAATACTCTCCGAACCGAGTGGGAGAATACAATATTCTGTAAGGATTTCTTTAATATCACCTGGCGACGGATTGATACCGTTTCGTGCAGTATATGATCGATCACCCAAATACGAATTTAAATGTGTTTCTGGGTATTTTTTTATAATTCCATTCGTAACCAACTCTTCGAATAAAGATTCTGTAGTTCGATCAGGTGTTAAATCTTTCTCCTTTTTCTTTTTGCTCTTTTTGCCACTTCGTCGTGTTTTCTTACTGGCCTTTTTCGGTTTTTTACCCTTTGAAGCTCTATCACGATCCAATGCTGCCTAAATAAAAATAGTCACAATATCTCTTACAATATACCGGCACAGAAATATTCTCTAACTTGTAAAAGTTCCAATTCTTGTCTCATTAAATCATCAACTATTTTCCTTAACTCCAGTTCCACTTCTCGATATTTTTCAGAATATATCATATCATCGTAATGTGTTTGTTTAGGATTTCCCGATTCATCTTTATCACGCCAAATATCATTAAATCTAAAAAAAAAAACGATTCAATTTTTTAATTAATTCGTTATTATAATATTTTTAGATTTGCAAAAAAAAAACGAGATTTTCAGGGGCCAGAGTGTTTGAATAAAATCTGCGAAAATAGAAAAAATCTATGGAAATTATGTAGTTTGAAACGGCAGAAAACGACACTTTACTTAACTGTTATACATCGCACCGTTTAGAACTGTTAATCACAACTCAAACTAACCAAAAAAAAGTGTGAAGACGACATTGTTTAATGGAATTTAAAATTTGCACCGTTAATAACAGAAATATTATAAAAATATGAACGAAATAATATGGTGGCAATACAGACAGTCGACACTTTTCCTGGTAACACTGCTCTACTTTTACAACATGTTATAGTAAAAGAAAAAGACCACGCCATGTTACTTGTATTTATGTAGTCTTAATCTTTAAATATATTAATTTACTTTTAATTGTAAATTAATATAGTTGCTTTCATTTAAAAACAAATGGTTATGGGCCCAGGATTAAACTAATATACTGTGTAGCTCATAAATTATTCAAAAAAATTGCTCAGAATACTTTTCGTATTGACTCTTTAAACAAGGAAAACTACGACACTTGGTGTATCCACGCTCAGGCCGTGTTAATCAAGAATGGACTCTGGGGATATATCAGTGGAGAAATAGAAAAACTTGAAGATCAAGCAAATGTAAAAAAATGGGAAACCGAAGATTCCTATGCAAGGTCGGATTTATTTTTACTAATATCTTCTAGTGAAATACGTCAAGTAAGAAATTGTAAAACTTCAAAGGAAGTCTGGGATACCTTAAAGGGTATATACTAAAGTGAAGGCCCTGCTCAAAAGGCCACACTTCTCAAACGTGTTGTTTTGTACAAAATGACAACGGACGAGGAAGTAAGAGATCATTTAAATAATTTGATGGATACTGTGGATAAACTGGAGGGCCTAGGAGTTTAAATAAATGATGAGTTATTGACAATAAGAATGTTATATAGTCTTCCACCTACGTTTGAAAACTTTCGAGTAACGATAGAGAGCCGTGACAATTTGCCCAAACCAACAGACTTAAAAGTTAAAATCTTGGAAGAGCATATGGCAAGAATGAAAGATGAAAATTTTCAAAGCCAAGAGGATGCATTTTATGCACATGGTTCAAAATTTAATAAAAATTCATACTTTAATAAAACTAAGTACAAAAACAATAAAAAATCATACGTATACAAGACTGATTCAAAATTAAAATGCCAAAATTGCGGTCGTGAAAATCACAGAATGGATCAATGTCGAAATTCAGAGAATCATAAATATCGAAAGGGAGAAAACACATTCTTAAGTGAGGAATCACACGCTACAATGACTGAAAGAAAACCCTCAAATTTATGGTGCTTGGATTCCGGGAGCACCTCCCACATGTGTTCAAAACAAAAATATTTCCTCGACATTAAAAAGACTGAAAACAATGTTTTGAAATTAGCATCATCAGAGCACTCAGCATATATAAATGGAAAGGGACTAGTCAAAATATGTATAACAAAAGACCATGAAATTAATCTTACCAACACTCTTTATGTTCCAGAATTGACGGCAAATTTACTCTCAGTTGGAAAAATTACCGAAAAAGGATTTGATGTGACTTTTACTAAAAGCAAAGCATTCATCAAAAATTATGAGGGTGACACTATCCTTATGGCAAATAAAATTAATGGGCTATATTATGTTATTGAAAATGATAACCCTGAGGCTTCAAATTTAACAAATTTTGAGTCAAATTCTGAAAAACAATCTAAAATGAAATTATGGCATAGAAAATTATGCCACATCAACATGCAGACTTTAAAATATGCAATGAATCTTTTTCAGATTGTGAAATATGCATAAAAGGCAAAATGTCTAAATTAACATTTAAATCCAGCCAAGAAGTTAAAAATCTGAAATTACTAGAAATTGTCCATTCAGACGAAGTCGGACCCATGCGAACTTCATCAAATGCAGGGTGCCGCTACTTTGAAACTTTCATTGACAAAAAAGCCGATATACTAAGATATATTTTCTAAAAAAGAAAAATGAAGTCCTTAACTTCTTTAAACAATTTAAAGAAGAAGCTGAAAACCTAACTGGGAAAAACATTAAATATCTCCAAAGTGATAATGGAATCGGAGAATATACAAGTAAAGAATTTTCAAAATATTAAATTGAAAATGGAATTCAAAGGAGACTGTCAGCTCCATACACTCCTCAACAGAACGGATTGGCTGAGAGGAAGAATCGGACTATTTTGGAGAAAGCCAAGTGCCTAATGTTGGAGGGAAACCTAACTCACTCTTTTTAGGCTGAGGCTGCATTTTGTTCCAATTATATCATAAATCGATCACCATCTCGTTCAATTAATAACAATACTCCATTTCAGATATGGTTCAAAAGAAAATCATCTGTAAAATATTTTCAAATTTTTGGATCTAAAGCCTTTTTCTTAAATAAAAACATTAATAAATCTAAATTTGATTCAAGAGCAAAAGAGGGAATTTTCGTTGGATATTCTGACATATCAAAAGCCTACCGCATCTGGGATCCTGAAAAAAGGAAAGTTGTAATAACAAAGGATGTAAAAATCATAAATAAACCATATAAAAATGTTATACTAGAAAACTCTATTGAAGATCTATTTGTAGATGTAAAAATTACATCTATAATTAGATCTATCAACATACAACCAGAAAATTCTCCAATTACTCTCCAGCAAGACTTCAACAACATAACTGAAGAAGAATAACACTTATTCGATGAGGCAATTGAAATTGAAACTGATCCAGACACTAATTTGGAACTAGATGATGAATCAGATCAATCACGGACTACGACACTAAGAGATCGAAACAAAATAGAGCCACCAAAATGGACGTTGGACTATGAATATGAAAGTTCATCATTTTCTGAAGAAGAAGCTCTAAATGGTCCTGATGCACTTTCATGGCGAAAAGCATTCAAAGAAGAAATCAAAGCTCATTTTAAAAACCAAACATGGAAAGTAGTTAACAAAAATAATAACAGCAACGTCATTGACTGCAAAATTGTATTTAAAATAAAATATAAACCAACGGGAGAAATTGAAAGACAAAAAGCCCGACTAGTGGCACGCGGATTTGCTCAGCGCCCTGGGATAGATTTTGGTGAGACATATGCTCCAGTCACAAAATTGAGCTCAATTAGACTACTTTTAGCATTGTCCGTTGAAGAAGAACTCCATATTAACCAGCTTGGTGTATCTACCGCATTTTTAAATCGCCAAATTAAAGAAGAACTTTACATGTCATTGCCAAAAGACCTACACGAACTCTTAAATGAAATAATGCAAGAAGAATGCGGCAACAATCAACTTGTCTTCAATAAAGCTTAGCAAATGCTAAAAGACTTAAGAGAAGGAAAGGAAGAAAAAGTATGCCGCCTAAATAGGGACATATACGGACTTAAACAGGCTGGAAGACAGTGGTACGAAAAATTAGATGCTAAAATGAGGGACCTGGGTTTTCAGGCCTCTTCTGCAGACCCCTGTATTTATACTTGTTTTGAGGGGGGAGAAAAAATACTTTTGGCAATATATGTCGATGATATCATCATTGCAAGTAAAAACAAGAATAAAATAAAAAACCTAAAAAATGCTTTAATGTCAACATTTGAAAGGAAAGACCTGGGAAACTTAACACACTGCCTTGGTATTGAATTTGTTTGCGAACAAGGAAAAATAAGGGCGTCCCAATCCAGGTATATTGATGAAATTTTAGAAAGATTTAATATGACCACATGCCACCCAGTTAAAACACCTATGACACCAGGCCTAAAACTAACGAAAACTACCAGCTCTAAACTACCAAATTATCCTTATCAAAATTTGATCGAATCATTAATGTACCTCTCTATAGCGACCAGACCTGATATATGTCATGCAATAAGTTATTTAAGCCAGTATAACTCTTGTTTTAATGAAAGTCACTGGCAAGCTGCAAAGAGGGTGCTGCGTTACCTGAAGGGTACACGGGACTTATCTTTGATAAATGAAAAGTCAGGACAACCACTAATAGGGTTTACAAATGCAGACTGGGGATCTTGTCTAGATGATCGCCGCTCATACACCGGCTATTGTTTCAAAATGGCTGGATCTGTAATTTGCTGGGAATCACGTAAACAACGAACTGTTGCCATATCAACTCAGGAAGCAGAGTACATGGCTCTAACTGATGCAGCTAAGGAGGCAATGCATCTTAAGCAGCTTTTATCAGATATGGGTGTATCACAAAGGAGTATTACAATATATAACGACAACACATCGGCTCAAAATCTAGCGAGGAACCCAATTGTCAGCTCTCGCTCCAAACATATCAATATAAAAGAGCACTTTATCCGTGAAAAAGTGCAGGAGGGAGAGATCAGTGTATTACATATACCGACAAGTAAGATGGAGGCTGATATACTAACAAAGGGACTTGCTGGACCTCGCCACAACCTCTTAATAAGGGCTCTGGGTCTGGATACAGGAAATGTCAACTGAGGGGGACTGTTGGCAATACTGACAGTCGACACTTTTCCTGGTAACACTGCTCTACTTTTATAACATGTTATAGTAAAAAAAAGGCCACGCCATCTTACTTGTATTTACGTCGTCTTAATCTTTAAATATATTAATTTACTTTAAATTGTTGAGTTGCTTTCACTTAAAAACAAAATAATATAACTATTTTGTTTACTATATAAACGAAAAAAAAACAATTTCTTTTCTAAGAGATAATTACATACTCTTCAACTCCATTTCTAATATCAGTCAAGAAAGCAGATTGAGTTGCTCGAAATCCTCCTTCAAGATTTTCTTCAATATTCAAATCGCCACTTCTTGCTGGTGATTTCGATTTATCCTTAGTTCTTCGAGATTCTTTTGAAGATATTGCTGATGATCGACTCATCTCACTTTCAGTTCCTAAAAGTAATGAAATAAGGATAATCGAATATTTATTGGACCTATAAAATAAAATTTTTATATTTAATTTCGGAAGATATTTTTTTTATAACTAATGGAATTTTGAATATTTTTATAATGTTTTGGTGTGGAAAGTATTAAAAGGGATAAAGGGAGAGGTGTAGTCGAACTTTTACTATTTATACTGTAAGCTAATGAAAGGTCACCACCAAGGGGTCATTACGGCGCTATTCTAATGATTCTAAATGACTCCGTAATATTTTTTCCATTTTTGAATATTATTTCATGATTTTGAATACCATTTAGTAAGCGCAATAACATTTTAGAAGCGCCTGACCATACATAGGGGTGGGCCTTGAATTAGGGTAGATCTTTTAGTGCTACAGCCCGGGGATGGGCCTTGACCCCCTTTACAATCTGTCTCCAACGGTGCCTATCTTGTGCTGCTGATTTCCAATGTCGTACTCCAATAATTCTTAGGTCTTGTTCAACACTATCTAGCCATCCATTTTATTCGCATACTTTTTATGAATCGACTTATGTCCTCTCCATCGATTAACTCTAAAAGTTCTGCATTTGATCTTATGATATAAATTCCGTTTACGTCTAATCTTGGGCCATAGATTTTTTTAAATATTTTACGCTCAAATATCTTCAACTTATTTATATCAGCTTGTGTCATCGTCCCAATTTCCGATCCGTATATTACCACTGGTCTTATTAGTGTCTTGTATATTTTCATTTTACAGGTTCTTGTTAGCAGATCCGATTTAAATAAATTTTTGTAAGCATAAAAATATCTATTACCAGCTTGACTGCTGTGCATGTCGTTTTGATTGTTGACCTGTATACCCAAATAGCTGAAACCGCTGACGCTTTCTATAATATAGGGTTTTCCAAAAAGAGTGATTGATTTCTTTTTTTAAAAAAATACACTAATCGTTAAGGAAATTCAAATGTTTTTTATTTAATGTGAAGTACAATCGATACAATTAAGTTCTGAATAAAACGTCATTCAAATGGCCTCTATGACTTCTTTTGCAGAAACAAATTCAATGAACCCAATTTTCGAGCACTTTTTCCACTAAATCAAGTCGTATGTCATGAATAGCACGTTCAATATTAACTTCTAAAGCTTGAAGAGAGTCTGGTTTATTGCTAAAGACCAATGACTTCAAATAACCCCACAAGAAATAGTCTAATGGTGTTAAATCACAACTTCTTGGAGGCCATTCAATGTCATAATTTCTTGAAATAATCGAATCTCTAAACTTTTCTCGCAATAATTCGGTTGTTGCACGTGCTGTGTGGCACGTAGCCCCGTCTTGTTGGAACCAAATGTTGTCAAGATCAACTTCATCCAATTTCGGCCATAAAAAGTTGGTTATCATCGATCTATACCACTCTCCATTGACAGAAACGGTGTTACCAGCTTCATTTCGAAAGAAGTACGGACCGATGATTCCACCAGACCAAAAACCACACCAAACTGTCAATTTAGGTGAATGTAATGGGTGTTCATGAATAATTTGTGGATTTTCTTCGCACCAGAATCGGCAGTTTTGTTTATTTACCGCACCACTCAGATGAAAGTGAGCCTCATCGGAGAAGATGATTTTCTTAAAAAAATCGTTATCGTTTTCAAGTTGTTCCAAGACAAAATCAGCAAATTCACGACGTTTACGATGGTCCAATGGCTTCAGTTCTTGAGTGATTACAATTTTATACGGATGCAAGCCCAAATCCTTTCTCAAAATCCGCCGGGTTATGGTTTGAGACAGTCCCAATTCTTGAGAACGTCTTGGAATCGACAAATTGCGGTCTTCAGCAATACTTGCCTGAACGGCAGCAATATTTTCATTACATCGAGCCGTTCTTTGTCTTATTGGCACTTGAACATTATGTAAAGAAAATGTACGCTCGAAATTTTTAACAATTCAACGAATAGCGAGCAAAAGCGCACGAAAAGTTTCAATTGGAGAACGATTATTTTGATAATAAAATTAAATAATTTGTAAACGTTGTTCTTGCGTACATCTCTCCATGATGAAATTGTAAAAATTACTGAATACAATGAAAAAAAAGACAGATTATGACATATTACAAACGGCCGAAACGTCACTTAGAAATCATATCACTCTTATTGGAAAACCCTATATATTCTCCGATTTTCACTGGTTGCAAGTTTCTTTTAGCATTTGATCTTGATAATTTTAAATATTTTGTATTTGTTTCATTAATTTGTAGACGAATTCTTTCACACGATCTATTAATACTATCGAAACATTTTTCTAAATCTCGGAAACTTCTACCTACTACTGCCACATCACCCTGCGTATGCTCCTATTTGTGTCGCTCTGTTTAAAATATTACCGCTTCTGTGTAGATGTTTGATTGCGTAGTGCAAAACTAGATTAAAAATTTTAGCTGATAGGACATCACCCTGTTTTACACCTGCCGTTATTTCGAAAGATGTTGAAACTTTATTTTGTATAATAACTTTAGTTAGTGTTTTCTTGAGCGTCATTAATATCAATCTTATTAATTTACTAGGGATACCAATCTTATCAAAAATTCTTGCTATTTCGCTTCTTTTTATGCTATCAAAAGCCTGTTTGAAATCTATAAAACACATGTATAGGTTCAGATTGAGTTCATATGCTTTTTCCATACTTTGTTTTAACCAAACAGCTTGATCAATAGTCGATCGTCCTGGTCTGAATCCGCACTGATAATCTGTTAATATATTTTCAGCATATGGTTCTAACCTTTCTGATATAATGCTTGCAAGTATTTTATATGCCGTATTTAGCAACGTTATTCCCCGGTAGTTCTCACAATTTAATTTGTCACCTTTCTTATGTATGGGAATAATAAGTCCCAAATTCCAATTTTAAGGCATTTTTTCCTCCTCCCATATTTTACAAATAAGATTATAAAGTCTATTGTAAAAATAATCACTTGCATTTTTTAAGAACTTCGCACTTATTGAATCTTCTCCTGCAGCTTTATTTCTCTTTAAATTTTTAATAGCATTTATCATTTCATCGTATGATAAAAAATTCGATGTAAAAATTCATTTTCGTTTCTATGTATTTCAATTATTTGTTCTTGGTTTTCAGGATTTAAAAGTTCCCCTAAAAGATTTTTTCCATCGATTAATTATATAATTTCTTTTAGATAGTATATTTCCGTCTTTATCTTTATAGTTTACCAGTCTTGGCTGCTTAGGAAAACTTAACATTTAAAAAAAAAAAATTAGGAAAACTTAAACATTTTTAAAGTCATTTTCAACGGAGGTTTTTATTACCCCACACATTTCAAGAATGGAAAGTTACCACCCGCCTTCAGTTATGCGAGTGCCATTCATGGATAATTGCTGGGGATTTCAGTACAGCTTTGCAGACAAGAGACAACTCTATGTTTTGCCATAGTAATATAGTGTCTTTGTCAGAATTAAATGAGCAAAAGCAGTCAGTTGGATTAGAAGTAATAAGCCAGATATCATTGATGAAAATAAGAAAAAGAATTGTAGATAAAACAGAACCCTGCGGAACACCAGTATTTATTTCCAAAACACTATTCAAACAAGTTGTATTGAATATTATTTCAATTAAAATTGAATATTGAAAATTGAAAAAAGATTCCCCCATTCTTTTGAGAAAGTTGAATTTTCATTTATTAATAATTTTTTATGTTATTATTATTATCCTTTTTAATGATAAACAATTACCTTGACGACTAAAAATATGTCTAGAACCACCACTTTCCTCTGAGGGAAATTCTGGAAGTTTTCCCGTTTTCTCTTTATAATCCTTAATCCAAATTCGTATATCATCAGTAATATCCTCCATCATAGCGGCACCTTGTTTAGTTTTAATCTCTTCCCTAACACTTTTCAGTGCTGCTTCGAATTTCATTTTATACTCTTTTTGTGATGTGTATCTTTCCGAAATGATCTATAATAAAAAAAATATTATATATTTTTCGTTTAGGTTTTTTTTTTGTTGAATTTTACTTTATTCATTTGTTCAATGGCTGTTGATTTTTTTTGTGTTGTCGGTGGCGGAGGAATCATACCGATAAGTATCATCTCTTCTATTTTTCTGCGTCTAGTTTTCCGGCGAGCTGTGTGTCCTCGCCACATCTTTTGAATACGCATAGCTGCCAACAAGCCAGATTCAAGTTTTTCCTTACTACCCTCTGGTTTGCCCTTTTCTTTTAGTAAACGAATTTCCTTCATAAAATGGGCTCTGCAAAATATGCCCATCAATTCGTTAAAATTGTCAATTTGGCGGAAAGACCGAAATTTTCTAGACTATTTATTAAATTTATAATTATTTTACCTCAATCGACCTTGACGTGCCCGTTCATGAATTTGTATAAGACGAATTGCTTCCATTTCGGTAAGTTTCTCTTCTGCTATCTGCTCCTCTAACCAACCTAATTTCAATAAAATATCGTCCATTGTTCTTTTTCGCTGTTCAATCTCTTTTTCGCGCTCTCTTATAAAGTATCTGGGAATACGAATTTCCAGATCCGTTGGGGTAATTTCTAATTTTTCCATAACACGATCATTATAGCTGAACTCCATCATGTCAATATTGACGAGATCATGTTTCAATTCGATAACCCGTCCTAAACACGAATCCAACAATTTTCTTACCAGTAACCGTTTTTGGGGTTGAACTATTTTATCGTAAACTTCCTCCAATTTATTAGATGTTATTATATATCGAGCATACATTTCATATGTTACACTCTGTGCTATTACTTTATCGAATTGTGGTTCATGGGCTTGATTGTCGAAATCTTTAGTTGCTAAGAATTCAAGATCCCGCTGAGCTTCAATCCATAACTTATTGTACATTTGATTTGACATTTTTTTATATATATTTGTTTTTTTTTTCTATTTAGTTTATTAATAAATTTATCCTATATACTCTTATATAAATTGTAGGACACCTCCTCATCAGTATTACTGTGATTATCAAAAGTGTTTGATCAATAAAATTACAGAAATGCGTATAATATTGCCATGTGAACCATTTATTTATAAAAAACAATAAATATACTCATTATGTGTATTTAAAAGAGTAATTATTTAAATATATTTGTTAAAAGGTAATTATTTGAATGTTTTTTTTTGTATTATTTAAAATGGCGTTCAACTTTCCCTTTTTTTATGAATTGATATTTTATATTCATAAGTTTCTGTATTTATTCTTTTATAAATAGTATTAAAATAGGTCAAATTAAATTTCAGAATAGTACAATTTTATTTATAACTAAATTAATTGAATTTATTATTTCTACTTTAAAAGATTATAAATAAACAAAATTTATATACTTGGAAACGCCATTATTTGTTTGATATTTATTTTATTGTAATATATTTCTATTAATAAAGGATTTCACAAAGATTACCTTCAAATTATTAATTATTTTGTGTCAAAATAATAATTTGCTTTTTTAATAAAAATTTTTACTTTTTCACAAAATTTCCACCTCTATGATTTGGTGTAATTTTTTTTCTTCATTTCTTTATATAAATAATTATAATTATTCAATTATTTGATAATCGAATACTCATAATACTATATTTTAAAATAGAAGAAAAATATGTTTTTAAAATTAGCGCTGAAATATTATTCAATTTCAGCACATTTTTTTTTTTGGCAAACTACATTTTTGCTGAACATGTACAGCGCCTGTTAGTTATGAAATCTTGATAGATTTGACATATTTTCACGTGCTTGAGTTTGACAGTCGGTTTACTGTACTCTATAATCTAAGAGTTGTACATAGAGAAGAGTGTTTTTTTTGTGAACAACAAAGACAGTGCCGTAAAATGAATAATTTAAAGTTAATTTCTTCTGAAAGAAGATTATTCAATGTAGATAATCCTCGAATTCTAGTTGTTCATCCAGAGAAAAATGATATTGCGTATGCGTGTACAGATAAAAGTGTTTTTGAATTGCGATCGGATACCGAAAGTGCCGAAGAATTGTTACCCGTTGAGGATGTAATTTGCTGTGAATATCTTGTTCTGAGCAACGAGCTATGCTGTGCAACAGGAAGTGGAGAAGTGGTGGTTGTTGACTTGACCAGCCAAACGAAGGAGTCAGTGTCGTTTTGCGAGGGCGGCATTGAAACCATGTCTTGGTCTCCCGATCAAGAAGTGGTGACATTTGTCACGAAATTGCGAAATGTTGTCGTCATGAATTACACGTACGATCCACTGCACGAGACTTCACTAGATGACACATATTTCGGAAACCAAGAGTTCATCGCCTTGGGATGGGGTAAAAAAGAGACCCAATTCCATGGTTCAGAAGGGAAAGAAGCCGCAAAAAATAAAGATGATGTGCTAGTTCCGGCTAATATTGAAACACTTGATCGTAGTATATCCGTGTCTTGGCGTGGAGATTCGAATTTCTTTTCTGTGTGCTATCTCGGTACTCATGGTAGAATGTTTAAGGTATTCGATAAAGAGGGAAGACTGAAATTTACATCGGAAAAACTTAATGGTTTGGGTATTCCGATAGCGTGGCGTCCAATTGGAACGTGGATAGCGATGCCACATGAGATGCCGAACAAATACACAATAGCATTGTTTGAGAAAAATGGCTTAAGACATAGGGAAATTGTTCTACCTTTTAAAAGTTCTGAAGAAGAGGTGGTGCGACTTCAGTGGAGTTCTGATTCAGAAGTGCTTGCAGTGCAAACTCTACAAAATGATAAAAGTTGCCTTTATCTTTATACAATGTCGAACTATCACTGGTACATAAAGCAATATTTAAATTTCGATATTACAATAAATAATCTAATGTGGGACTCTTCGCAAAAAAATGAAAAGATGTTACATATTTTATTATCGGATGGCAATTATTTTAAATACAAGTAAGAAAATCAAAGTTATAAAAAAATAAGCAAAATAAAATCCTTAAAATAATTAGCAATATTTTTTCCAAATAACTTTACAGATGGGGCTATACAATATACCATTCGTCGGATAATTCAGTTAATAGTCAGTCAGTAGTTTCTGTAATCGATGGTAGAAGATTACTTCTAACCGACTTCCGAAATAATGTCATACCACCACCCATGTACGCCAATGCGTTAGAGGAAGAGGACTTTATTAATTATTGTGGATTTATAAAATCTCCGAAAGATGCTTTAGAAGAAAGATGGGAAGGGTGCAATCAATTTTTCATTGTAGACTCTATGGGAACAATCAAATTTTATCGAATTCTCTTCGAGGAATTTAATGAGAAAAAAAAACTACAAAACGTTGAACTAATTAAGCAATTGAATTTGAGAAAGGAAAACGACAACTCAAAATCAAATCGAAAATATCCACTTTATCAAAATCATTGGCTGTGGCTGTGCTCTAATCAAATTATATTTTGTCAATATGAAAACGGTTCAACTATTTTGTATTTATGTAGTTTTGATCTTGAATTAGAGAGTCCTGCAATCTTAAATACTTTAGATAGCATTAAAATTAACGGCTGCATAGGTAATTTAACAAATATATCGGAAGAAGAAATTTTGTGCCATTTAACTAGTGGTGAAGTTTATACTGTAAAAGTGATTAATAATTCATTGGATCAGTTACATCTGGCCTATCAGTTGAATGAATTTTGTGAAAATATTCAAGCCTTAGAGTATGAAGGCGAATTGAAAGGTGTTTTCTTAAAGAACAAGCAAAATTTATATTTGAATACATTGCGTTTGGCATCTGATGTTACATCATTTTATATTACGGATAAATATCTTATTTATACACATTTGAATAAGATGAAATTTATGCTTTTAAAAAATAACAATGTGGTAGACGAAAGAAAAATTGAAAATGGTGGAAAATTGATAGTTGTTGTACCAAAAGCAGCCAGAACTATATTACAAATGCCTCGTGGTAATTTGGAGGCGATCGAACCACGTATGCTATCATTGGGAATTGTTGGTGATTATTTGGACGAATCGGAATATTTAAAAGCTTTCGAAGTACTCCGAAGACAGCGAATCAATTTGAATATTTTGGTTGATCACAATCCAAAGAAATTCATCAAAGAAATTGATCATTTTCTAGAAGAGATATGCAATCCTCAATGGTTAAATCTATTTTTAACTGAACTTGTTAATGAAGATTTTTCAATAACACTATATTCTGGAAATTATGGATCACGTACAGTCAGCTATCCAGAATATTATAGTATTGAGAATAAAATTAATTATGTTTGCGATCAAATCTGTGATCGAATGTATATAAAGAATTTTCGGCATTTTATCCTACCAATAATTACCAGTTATGTTAAACGAAATGATCTCGAAAAGGCTCTCGACATAATATGGTGTGAAAAGAAAAAAACCAACACCAATACAGAAGGAGCAAACGATTTATCGGAAGATGCTTTAAAGTACTTGCTTTATTTAGTGGATGTTGACGAATTGTACAAGGTTGCCTTGGGCATGTATGATTTTGGTTTGGTATTATTCGTTGCAAACAAATCACAAAAGGATCCTAAAGAGTATATTCCGTTCCTGAACGAATTGCGAACATTTGATACGAACTATAGAAAATTCAAAATTGATGAGCATCTGAAGCGATTTGAGCGTGCCTTGGTAAACTTAGCTAAATGTGGCGAAGAGAAATTTGATGAATGCCTAGATTTTGTCCAAAAACACAAACTCTACTCAAAAGCACTGATGGAATTTGAAGCCAATGCCAAATGTTATAAGAAAATTGCTAGCGCATTCGCTGACCATTTACGTGCAGAAGGTAAGCTTTCTAGTGCAAGCATCATGTACGAAAGAGCTGGCGATTTATCTCAAGCAATTATGAGCGCAAAACATGTACTTGACTGGCGAAAATGTTTAGTTCTAACAAAAAAGTTATACAGTAACAACGAAGACGAATTGAAAAGTATCTCTTGGTAATAATGGCAACTACATATTTTGTACATATTTTGATGAACTATATGATTTCTCTATAATATAGCTCGTTAATTCCTGCTTTACAAGAGAATGGAAAATACGAAGAAGCCGCTTATTTAATGATAACTTTTGGCAATGATTTTAGACAGGCTATCAGCATCTTGATGAAAGGGGCATTATATGTTCAAGCTATTTACGAAGCACAATTAAAAGAAAATGAATTAATAGGTAGAAGAAGAAAAAAAACGATAAATATCTTTACTTAAGAATAGGGAATTCAAAATTTCATTACAGAATCAGTTATAAAACCACATCTGGAAACTTATAAAGATGTACTTCAGGATACAATCGAATCTTACAAGGAAGAATTTATAAAGTTTAAAACACGATTGCTAACAATTCGTATAGAGAAGGAGAAGAGTCAATTAAGTGAGGATCATGTTGAAGAAAATATTGATGAATGTGATCTATTGTCTGATGTTAGTACGGTGAATTCGTCTAAATATAGTGGAAGCTCTAGAAGTTCTGGGTATGCAATAAATTGATTGAGTTTTTTTTTGTTACATTTGATTTATCAAAATTTAAATTGTGTTTAGTAAAACATTCCGATCGAGTAAGAATCGAAGAAAACATGAAAGGAAATTATTAAGCCTAAAAGAAGGAAATCCATTCGAAGATATTGCTTTAATCGATGTATTGTATAATTTATCCCATAAAATTTATGGCCAAAGGGAACACGTTGGGGATATTTGTAAGGCACTTTTGGAAGTTTCAAGCGATCGAGACGCTAGGCAGATACAAAAATCTTTTGCTGATTTATTAAAAACCGTAAACGATTCTCTTGATGAGATTTGGATTCCTGAAATGATGACCGGCCAACAAATTCTGGGTCCAAATATTGATTATGTACAAATTCGTAACGAACAACATTATGCAATGATAAGTAAGTTTGTCATTAAAATAAAACGAAAAAGAAAAAAAAATCTTAATTTTACTATTACTTTCAGAATCGCATCAAAGGTATAAACCGGAATTTGTATTATTCGACTGGGAACACGATATCTTAAAATGAAATTAATAAAAGAAATTCGCTATATTTTTTTGTTGTTATTAAAGCGTTTTTTTTTTCGTTTTGTATATTTGGCTAACCATTATAAAAAGAGATATTACCATAAGTTTGTAAATAAAATCAATTAAATAATATAATTGTTTCCTTTAAAGTATTTTTATATTATAAGATTCAGCAAACAATTGCATGGTGAATAAAATGGAATTCGATTAATCTAGTCTTTATGCTGATTTCTTGTTAATGAGTCATAAGGCGTTTTCCTTTGGACCAATTTTGCTACTACGCGGTAGATGACCAAAGGAAAGCCAAATTCTAAACTCTAGTAGAAACATAACCTCAAAACAGTCAGAAACAATACTGAGTTTACTCACACATAAACAATAAAAACTGAGTTTATTCACACATAAACAATACTGACAAAAATATGACTCTTCAATATAACCAACGAACCCGCAAAACTATCTATTTTCACTTTAGCAACTAGAATCCACCTAACGTAAATTGTATGCGTAACTCCCAGTTCGATGTGGTCGTTTGTTCGAGGTAGAGTAGATGATGACAGCTACAACTACCGCGTAGTAGCAAAATTGGTCCAAAGGAAAACGCCTAATATTATTAGTAAAAGTATTATAATTAAATGTACCGCCATCTAGCGGTTGCATTTTGGACTACTATTTATTTGAAGTACTAGAGTGTTAAATGTCAACACGAATTGACAGATTGTTAGTTTAAAGTCTGAATTTTACGAAATGGTAATCCATGCGCTCGAAGAAAACTGGGAAATATTGAGAACTTACTTCCAAAATGGTGAGTCTTCAACCCAAACTGTGAGAAATTAAAAAAAAAAATGAGCAAAGATCGAATGCCATCACGTCAACTTGTGGACAAATTTGTGAAGCGAGTTTGCGAAACTGGTTTGTTGGTTGCCAAAGCAACTCGTTCCCGCTCTAATAAAGTGCGTACGACCGAGAATATTGCCGCCGTTGCTGAAAATGTCCGTTATCATTCATCACCATCAACTCGTCACCATTCTCAGGAATTGAATATTTCTCGCATTTCTCTGTTGAGAATTTTGCACAAAGACCTCGGGTTGAAAGCTGAAAATGTCCGTGATCATCCATCAACATCAACTCGTCACCATTCTCAGGAATTGAATATTTCTCGCACTGCTCTGTTGAGAATTTTGCACAAAGACCTCGGTATGAAAGCTTACAAAGTTCAATTAGTCCAACAACTAAAGCTGCCTGACCATCCGATGCGTTTTCGGTTTGCCCAATGGGGTCAAGATCAATTGGTCGAAGATGAGCATTTTTACCGAAAACTCATCTTTTCGGATGAGGCCCATTTCCACCTCGGTGCGTATGTCAACAAACAAAATTGTCGCATCTGGGGCTCAGAAAATCCATACGTCACCATGGGAAAGCCGATGCATCCACAACGAGTCACGGTTTGGTGCGGATTTTGGACTGGAGGCATCATTGGCCCATTTTTCTTCGAAAACGATGAAGAAGCCGCCGTTTCTGTCAATGGTGAGCGCTATCGTGGCATAGGAAACAACGAATTTTTGTTTCCAAAAGTAGAAGAGAATGGCATGGAGGACATTTGGTTTCAGCAGGACGGGGCCAGTTGCCACACAGCCAACGTAACAATCCAACTTTTGGGCACTGCTTTCGAAAACCGAATAATCAGTCGAAATTCTGACGTCAATTGGCCGCCTCCTCGGAGCTGTGATTTGAGCCTGTTGGATTATTTTCTGTGGCGAGCCGTTAAGGATAAATGTTACGCAAGCCATCAAGAGACAATTGAGGCCTTGAAACACGAAATCAAAGTTGCCATTGGAGAGAACAGACCCAGACAATCGAAAATATACTGAAAAATTGGGTCGAGCGAATGGGGTACTGTAAGGCCAGCCGTGGCAGTTATTTAAATGATGTTGTGTTTCATTCTTAAATTTCAAGGTTCAGTCTTTCTAATAAAACCGGAAATTTGAAAAAATATATACTAGTTTTTTTTTATTTACTTTTTAAAATGCAACTTTTAAATGGTCCACTCTATATCAGTCAATCTACTTCATGTAAATTGACGTAATAAACAAGAATTTTTAGCAGCGAATAAGGACAAATTGATAAAAAGAACATATCAGAGTCATTTCTTATTTGATGTAAAATCACAAAATACGCCTTCATTTTGCTATCACAAAAAAAGTAATTACTTTGTGGGCGTATTGGTTGTATAAAAATGTCACTATTTTGCCAATTTGTTGTCATGGGCCATTTTCGCAATGATCGACTGAGTTTACTGGTACAGATGTGAATAATGTTCCACTGATAAAGAAATAGTAATTTTTAGTAAAGAGTAGACAATAATATCGACGAAAAATTTACTAACGCATGATAATGGAAATTCGAGATTTTTATGGTAATTTTTTTTAGTTGATTACAGAAATATTCAAATATAAAAAGTTTTGTTAATTTTATATTTTTCTGAACAAATGACTTTAAAAGAATTTTTAGTTTTAAGATGGTTTCCTTTTAGTAAAATGAAGGTCGCATTAATAGTGAACGAAATGAAAACAGCCATTTTTCATTCTTCTCATTGCTAATTTTTATTTAAAAATCTTCACTATGTGTCGTAAATATTGGCTCTCTATGTGATAATGGGTGATTTTGAGAAGGGAAGCTGCGAGGCATTATTAAGGGTTTTTATTTCACAAATTTCTTAAAATGCTTTCAGAAATCTATAGAAATAATGAACACCTAATAAATTATTGAAGAAGGAAAGACTAAAGTGAAATAAGAGTTCAACAATATTACCGAATTTTTCTGACTGTAAAAATAGGACTGACGGAAATTGCAAAAAATTATTTGATCCTCAAAGTTGATGTTCGTAAGCCAGAGGATTGCATTCTATTGGGTTGTCCGGAAAGTAATTTTGTTGTTTCCCAATGAGGCTCTTAATTGTATTTTTTCACACTTAAGCCGTATATTCATATGTATTTTGACAGCTGATATACCAAGTCTTGCTTGTGAAAAAATTCGATTGATTCTGCACAGTAGTTTTTGGTTGATACTCTTTTAAAATATGGAAAGTGAAAAACAACATTTTCGGCATATTTTACTTTTTTACTATAGAAAAGATAAAAATGCTGTTCAAACAAGAAAAAATTGATCCAAATCAGACAGAAGTTCGAAAACTTTCTTCTGCCCGATTTGGATCAATTAGGCCTACAGAACTTGTGGTTCTAACAAGATGGTGCCACATCATACACACGATGTGCTATGATGCAAATTTTGAGAGAAAAAAAAACGTATACACTAACAAACCAACCACAATCTCGATGCTTAAGGGCAAAATTTGAAACGAAACTGCTGAATAAGCACCAGAAGCCTGCGAAAATGTTATGGAAATTTTTCTAAAAAGATTTTTTTCTCGCTTTTGCGCCGTGGCCAGAGACAGGCATATTCCATACATAATGCTAAAAAGCATATAATCAATCAATCATACATAAATTATAAAATTGTGTTTAATTTAAAAGTTATTATAAAAATAACTTCGACCTGGTATATAAAGCCCACCCTGTACTTACCGTAGTATACCTATTGTTAGACATAATATCACGGGTCGCCTACGACCATAAGGATTAAGATACGCCCAATCAAAGCGGTAAGCAAACCTGTTCTCTTATGGATTTTTCTATCACAGAGTTCAGCATGCTTGTTTTCCAGCTTTACTCCTCTTTGATACATTGCTTAAATTGCAACATGCAGTCGAGCCCTTATTTTGCTCCTACTCGTGTGCCCCTTCTGTTTTTTTCTAATGGCAAGTGGAGTCAGCTTCCAACTCTACCATTCTCAGCCTTCAGAAAAACCGCCTTTCTGTTAACCATTTCATCTCCGATCCTTCTAATGACCCTCATTCTTTAGGGAATCAAAGTCGAAGAGAAAGTAAAGCGTATGAGGTATCAACGTAGGATCATGCCGCAGTGGGATTCGATCAGGTCAGCTTTGACTAAAAAAAAGGAGGAAAATTTCATCGTGAAAAAGCCAGAATTCTTAAACACAAGCGGACATGAATACTTGTACTATTTTTTTTTAGAAAATTTCCATACATACAAACGTTTGTTTACGCTGAGCCCAACAACCTCACACAATCAAGTGTTAGTCATTCTAACCTGGGAAATCACCCCAGTGTGAGATTTAAACTCCGCATTCCTATGACTTTATAATGGACCCCAGGCGGTCCTTTGGATAGTCATAGAAGGGTTCTGGTCCAAATGGCGGATATTTGCTCCCCTTTTGGCCAGTTTATCTGCTAGTTCGTTATCCTCAATACCCTTATGACCTGGCACTCACAATAAAGTTACTTTGTTGTCTCTAGCCAGTTGATTTAGGACCGTGAGGATATCCTAAAATAGCTTTGATTGGATATCAGATAAGACAAGAGCTTTCAAAGTAGATTGGCTGTCTGAGATGATGTAAAATGTGGATTCCTTCTGATATCCTCTCTAGCACCAAGCTCTAATGGCATGTGATTCTGGCTGGCTGAAAAATGGATGGGACTATACTCAGGGCCTTAAATAGATGGTTATAAAGTCCGACTACACCCGCACCAACACCCAAATCCGTTTTAGAACCGTCTGTGTAAATGACGAGGACCCCTTCTTCGAGTGACGCCCCCCTACCTCCTTCCAAATTAACCGATCCACGGGAACTATTTAGAAGGACTGGTTTGAGTTAGCATTCCTTAGTATTGCTTCCGAGAGATAGTTGGCTTCCTACAATTCTTTTAGGTGCGGATACAACCTTAAGATGTCCAAATAGGTCGCCTGGAATGTCATAACCTAAAAGCCCCTTTAACCTCTTTCTTTTTAATATGCAAATTCATTGCAGGTCTAAAAGGGCTTCAAGAGCTGTTCTGGGGAATATTCTTAGAGAACCTATAATACCCAAGAATGCTAGGCTTTGATCTTTACGAAGAGTTGCTTGGGCAGTACGTTGTTCAGCCTTAGGTCAACCAACGAGGGCGGCGTAGGTGATGATGGATCTAACTGTATCATTTTTGGTTGCAGATCCCATATTTTACCGAAGAGGCTATGACAAGCCCAAATGGCTCTAGTTGCTCTATCAGGAAGACTGCTAAGGTGTGAGTTCCAGGTCAATTTTTGGTCTAGAATGACCCCTAGTTATTTGACCTCTGTAAAGAACTCAAATTCAGTTCTCTTTATCTTGACGTTGGTGAGGTTGAATTTATGGTTCTTAGTGAATGGAACTAAGAACCTTTCGTGAGGATTTAAGTATTCATTAACAAGAGAATAAGTTGTTAGGTGGAATAAAGCATTTTTGAAGAGGGCGAGAAGTATTGGAAGGAGAATTTCACTCAGAGAAGCCAGCAACATCGACAACTGATGATAATGTGGAATCAGTAAGAGCTCTTGAACAAGGGTTCTTCGCTACCCGGCCATCTCCATTAATGAATTTTTGTCCAAAAAAGTGCTTACTATGGTTTCTCAGTCGGTGTGCCTTTATTTCAAAATCAAAATCCACTTACAATGACGCGTCGTCTTTGTACTGTTGATAACATCCAAAGGAATGTAGCCGAGGCGCTGAAGGCAACTCTGTGAGTGAAAACAACTACTTTAAAAAACAAAAAACAAATCAGTTCTTTTGCTTTTCTGCCAGACCTCGTAATTTATTTTCTATAAAACAATCAGACATGCAAATTTTTAAATAACAATCAAATACTTAATAATCCATATCGTTGCAATTAGAAAATATTTGTTTGTAAGTTTAATATTTTTGATTTCTTTATTAACAATCTTTAATTAAGCATGCATTTTCAATTAATACTAACACTTTCCATATTTACGAAGAATATGAGCATGCGATAACTTTTCATCAAATAATAATTTCTCTTTTAAAAGAAATTTCATTTTCAATACAAATTCGATTTAGTCGATTAGTAATTTTATTAATTAATTCAGTTTTATGCATTATTTTAGTCCTTTCGAATCATGGAGAAGATTCGAAATAATTTTACATAAAAATGCAAGGCATAACCGAAACGCCATTTTTTATGCACTATTGGTCCACTTGAACTAAATTCCTTTCCATACTTGTACGCCTCAATGTGAATTTCATTTTTAGAACACGCAAAATTTCAATTAAATTTTTCTATTTGCAATATGATTTTTACAAAAACAATATTTTACATGGAAAAGTAACAGAATCGATCCGCCCTCAAAATGTTTGAAATTCCAGTGAGAATATCTGAATTTACATAAAGTTGGTTTGGTGAGTTTTTGTTGTTGCTTTTTTTTAAAAATTATTTTGATAGCTATCTACAGCAAAATCGGAGTAGATTTTTTAAATAGGGACACACATTGACGGGAATGTATACGAAGGAGTATACACTCATCCATGTTTTCTCTACCTGCCATAATTATTTTAATAAGTTAAAAAGAAGTCGCTATTGCCTTTTGAGATGTTGTTGCGTATTTACCAGGTGTATAAGCATAAATTCACTGTTTGGTCATAGATGGCGTGAGTGATCGTATTAAGCTACCATGGGCACGCCATACTTCTTTTTTATGAGTTTGATATCTGTCAACATTAATCAGTGCATATTGTCAGCAATTTCGTACAAAAACATATATTTTTCCTTTGGTAATCATATCTAGTTTTGTGCCAGATAAAAAGAATATGCGGGAAGCTCTGCTTTTCTGCTTCAATTTGAAGAAATCGACTGTTGAATCGCATCGAATGCTTATGGAGGCCAATGATGACAGTGCTTTATCGGAAACAACGTGCCGAGATTGGTTTCGCCGGTTTAAAGACGGCAAATTTGACTTGTGGGACAAGAAGCTTGAAAATCCGCATAGGAAGGTTGAGGACCATCAATTGCAGGCTCTTTTGGACAAAGACGATACCCAATCGCAAAAAATGTTCGCGCAGCAATTGGGTGTTACTCAACCAGCCATTTCTATGCGTCTGCGTGCCATGGAGAAGGTTGAAACGATCGGAAAATGGGTGCCGTATGTATTGAACAATAGGCAGATGGAGCGACGGCAAAACACATGCGAAATCTTGCTCGCTAGACAAAAAAGAAAGTCGTTCCTGCATCGGATTGTGACAGGCGATGAAAAGTGGATATATTTTGAGAATCCTAAACGCAAGAAATCGTGGATTGATCCCGGCCAACCATCAACATCTTCCCCAAGACCAAATCGCTTCGGACGGAAGACGATGTTGTGGGTTTGGTGGGATCAGCAGGGTATCGTCTACTATGAGATGTTGAAACCTGGTGAAACTGTCAATGCCCACCGCTACCACCAACAACTGATCAAATTGCACCGAGCTCTGCGTGAAAAAAGGACGGATTATCAACAAAGACATAACAAGCTGATTTTCCGCCACGACAACGCACCATCGCACACGTCAAAAATGGTCCAAAACTACTTGGAGACACTCAACTGGGAGGTGCTACCCCACCCCGTTTATTCATCAGACCTGGCCCTTTCCGACTACCTTCTGTTTTCGTCGATGGGCCACGCGCTCGCTGAGCAGCACTTCGATTCTTACGAAGATATTCGCAAAATAGTTTGATGTATGGTATCCACAAATTGCCCAAGAGATGGGAAAAATGTGTAGCTAGCGAGGGCAAGAACTTTAAATAAATGTGTTTTTGATTTCTATGAAAAAACATGTTTTCTGCCAAAAAACAGCGGATTTAAGCTTATACACCTGGTATTTGGAGGTTAGTTTTTTGACAAGAGGCTGATGACTTAAGCGACATTATTTTTCGTACTTCTTCTCTGGCTTGCTACCGTGCTGGATGTGATTCTATAAATTATATCCCTACTTGCTGCGCTACTACTTTCAAAGCAAGATTTCAGAAATATCTGAAACCGGTTTTGTTTTTCGAATTACTTTTGCTACTATTTTAACAAGAACCAATGAGAAAACATTATCTGTCAACCAGTGACATATAGTCATACGTTTGTTCACAACTAGAAATCCAACTTAAAAAAAAACATCATTGTGAAGCCAACACGCATAAAAACCATCAAAAAATCAAAAGCTTCGCATCCAGCATGAAAAGTAGTAGCGAATCCAGTAAGAAAAATAGCTTCGTGTACACATGGTTTTAGATGTTGTTGGATAACACTATTAAATTTCAAATACAATTTCAACGACCGCCGATCTGTTAGCTGTCAAAATTTTAAGAGCCCTCACAATCAAATGGGTTAGCAAATAATTGCGACGAGCGACGAGAACAGGTAACGAACTCTAGTTTATAATTTTTCGTTCTCGTCTTAGCGCTGTCAGACATTTTAGTTTTTGGTTATGTGGTAGCATTGTTTTTTGACAGTTGAAATTCAAATCGAAATAAGGTAAGTGAACACATCAATTTCGACTATATTCAAAAACTAAATGAAGTATAATTTATAAATAATAATGGTAAAATTTATAGACTCGGTGGAGAAAGATGGAATTTACAGATTAGCAACAGTATTGATAAAACCAATGCTATTTATAGGATGGTTAAGATATGAGTCTGTAGTAAGTGTAAGGTTAGATAAAGTGGGGGACAAATAGAGCAGCGAACGCCCTTTTAGATGGAATAGTTTTTTATTGCCTCACTGTAAGCGTTAGAATGCTAATAGAAAGATTAAGGCTTGCCAAGGCAGCGACTAACTGTTGCATTAAACTAACCAGCGCAGCACATCGGTCTGCCTTGGTGTACTTAACCCTAATCGAAACTGGTCGAAAACCCATATTTTTTTACCCTTGGTTTGCTAATTATCCCCTCTAAAATTAAGTTTAAACTTTTATGACCTCTTCCACTTCCAAACCTCTATTCTGCATGTAGATTGGCGGCCATGGTTGCCAATCTACAAGAAGCTTTTTTCCTCGAACAGTTGGACGGTCCTCAACACAAATTCCTTTTCGTGGACGGAAGTGATCTACATTGTGGACCCTTTCCGTACAAAGCGGCTCCGGAGAGTTTAAGGCATTAAAAGCACCTACTCATCAAGAGGAGAATCGAGTTGCGTTGGATGCCGTGTAATGGAGGACAGCTATTCCTAAATTGACACGCTTACTGGCACCACGACAGAAAACTGCTGAGAATTCGAATTGGGAATACTGCTCTCACCAATAACTTTCTTTTTGGAAACCATGCACGTCCTATCTGCCAATCCTGTGCCGTTATATAAACTATTCCAAATATATTAAGCACGTGACAGTAAACCCAGAATTTCTAGATCCAATAATTTCATTATCTAAGTCGGCTTTTTAATCTGTTTCATAAAATTTAACAAACTCAACTCATCTAGGCTACTAAAAACAGACCAGCTTCGTTAAGGAAGCTGGTAACGCCTACCGACATAGCCTTATGGTCGTGGTGCTGTAAAGTGGCCTCTGGCCCATGTCCAAGGGATCTTACATGCAAACAAACAAACAATAGAGGCAGTGGGGAAATACGAACACCCCGATTTTCATTTCTTTACTCGTTGAAATTGTGTCCAAAATGGTTCACACGACGAGACTCTTAATCCATTTCAGTTATAGTCACTAGTCGCTTTTCAGAATTGCATCCGAGACTTTACGCACATAATATAGGGGGCATTGGCGATTTTACGTAGAATTCTAGATTGTAGCGATTGAATTCAAGAAATTGGCGTACGTCCAAATTGCCTTAAAAATTGCAGCAACTGCTTGTATCGTCCGTTAAATTGTATTCCCTTTACGGTTCCATATTAAACGTTTATCAATATAGAGTCCTGGATAATATACCTTATTATATGATGAAATAATTCTGCTATTAAATGATATGGCAGGCGATGGTTTTCGGCAAAATGGTAAAAGTTATAGGGATGCATTTTTGTTCTGAACCAATTTTGTAGAGTGCTAGTATGAGTTTATTGGATAAATGTTATATTATAGAGACCAAGGATACTACTTTGAGGAACAACTGCTGAAACCACCTGAGAATATCACTTCCTGAGGTAGAATTTGATTGTATGGAAATATGGGGTATGAAGGATTCTTTTACGCTTCCAGAGAAGCGTAGTATTCTTTCTGCTCAAGGAGAGATGCAGACAGAGAGAGAGAGATAGAGTAACCAACGAACTCCAGTTTCTTATATGCTTTCGCAAACATAAATTTTAGATATTTCTCAATTTTTCTTCTATACAATTTTTTTTAGTACGTGTTAAAAATAAAATTTAATTTTATTCTTTGGTCCAAGGTAGACACAATTAAACATTTCTTTTGGGAAAAAAAACTCACCATTAACCATTAAGAACAATACTTGTTTTTGGTGAAGTTTCACGGTCATGATTTTATTCATAAATGATGTGCTAGATGATTTCGGTTTTGATTACATGTTCATACATAATTTCTCTATTAAATAAACGGTTTATTAAAATTAAAAAAAAACTAACAAACAAAATTATTAATAGCAATAAATAATAATGAATAAAATTTTTCCAAAGGAAAGACTATTTTCGTAATAAACACCCATGCAAGTTTAAGTCCAATATAGACGCTTCCGTTTCACCTTGGATATTCACTAATAATAAGAAAGTTTAAGATTAAAATTTTAAAATCATTAAGAATTATTCATTAATTAGATTTATCATAGAATATCTAATGAAATATATTTTGTATAAATTGCAATTATTGAGAAAGATAATAACTAAATATATTCTTCTTATTTCATTATTTAATAAATTAATTACGAACATGTTTAAGTTAAAAGAATCTCTGTATTTTTTTAAAAAAGATTTTATTTATTGTATCTCTTATAGTTTTACAAAAAAAATAATTTTATTTTTTTCATTCTTTTGTAGTACTTTTTAATAGAAACTAAGCATAAGAGATAGTTCGTCTCTGAATAATTTTTATTATATTTCAAGACAAATACAGCAAAAAATGTTTCAATTTTGAAAAAAAAATAATATTAAATTTATTATAGATTTTTAAAAGTAAAAAAATGTATTTAACAATTTTATTTTTAAATTTTCAAAGAAATTTCATTTGAAAAAGAAAAATTTTCAATAAAAATATTTAAAAAAAATTTTAAAATCGATAAAAATTCGGTTAATCTCTTTACTTGACTGTTGTTTAATTTTAAATGCTCTAAAATTTGAGGATTGTCTACGTAAACTAAATTTTTTATATAGTTTCACACAAAAAATTCCAACGGCGTCAAATCACACGATCTTGGTGGCCAATTGACATCACCAAATGTCGAAATTATTCGTCTTGCGGGCATTAAAACGAAAAATAGTTTTTGTTGTGCGATTTATGGCATTGTCTTGTTCAGACCACATATGGTCCAGATTAAAATTTTCACGAATTGGCGGTAAAAGACACTTCTTCTTTATTTTCATAGAAATACGACCATACCACACAGTCACTTTTCGTTGATATAAATGTCTTCTCAGCACTTACTTGTAGAAGTAACCCCAAATTTGGCAATATTGCTTAATAGCGCTGAAGAAATTTTTTTCTGGAAAAATCAGCATCCAAAACTATATATTTCAGTATGCAATCGGTGATCCTTAAGCGCATTCTATGGTTAATTAACCATCATTTGACAGCTGTCAAATTACAGGGCAATAATTTCCAACCTACAAAATGCATAAATGATGTGCTAGATGATTTCGGTTTTGATTACATAATTCCAAAATTATTTTTTTTTATTTTCAAAAATTCGAAAAACGTAAAAAAAGATAAGTTTATTGCCCACAATAATTATATTAGAATTTAATAAAAAAAATGTTGTATTTCCTATCATTTTATCTGATTATTTACATGGTCTCTGGTTTATAGCCAAAAATAATCAAAAAATTGAGAATTGATTATTTTTGGCTATAAACGTAACCCCAAATGTCTACATAGTATTAGACGTTATGTTTATTGGATGAGTGACAGAACATAAATGATACTATTATTACTGATAGTGATATAGGAGCACTGTAGACTCCCGTTCTATGTGCAGTACATGTAAAATGGAACAGCAAATTATGGAGCAACGATGTACCATCAAATTTTTTGTTAAGCTTGGCTAATTCGGCTTACGAAATGTTGCAACGACCCTGTGGGGTGTATTGCTTATCAAGAGTACGAAGCTTTTTGTTGACATAAAGCTTTTTTGGAGGACCGAGAAGAAGTGAACAATAAACTTCGCTTAAAAAGGCAGTCAGCATCGAAAAACTGGTGAATATATTAATGAGAAATTTCCTTTTGTAAGGTAAACCGTCGATTTAAATAGAAGTTCCTTAAAAAACTCAGAAACGGAGGTTTTTCGCATCAGATCAAAAATTACAGACATTTGGATGCTCAACCATGACAAAGCACACTATAAGACGGCCATTTTTATCAACGATATTTGTTTTTCGAAAAATAAATTCAAGTAGTTAACCAGCCCTCCCACTATATTCATATGATCTAAAACCGTATGCCTTATTTTTGTTTTACCCAAGATAAAAAAAAACAACTAAAAGGACGTCATCTTGATACTGTCGATAAGATCAAAAGGAGTGTAACCAAGCAACTACTTTGAAGGCAATAATATAAAAAAAAAACAAAAAAAAAATAGTCTGTTTAATGGCGCAGCCCGCATTCAAAAAGCACAACCGCCAAATGGATAATAATAGAAGTTAATGCAATTCTAATTGGTTGGTGCTATAGCAGAAAAAAAAGAAATTGAATTATTACAAAAAAATTGGCAGTTTTATGAGTGAGTTTTAAGCAAAAGAAACAGAAAAGGAACTCTACATGAAAAAATCTACATTTGCATGTGAAGGCAAAATTGAAAACGAAAAAAAAAAACAATAAATAATATTACCTGTAAAATGCCAGGCAGTTTAACAAATCCAATTGGAATTATTCGTTGCACAATTTGTGCAGTCAAACTAACATAATCCAATACACAAACGTGTAGTTATGAACGAGACAACAACAATTTGCCGTTGTACGAGCGTGTACGAGATGGAATTGGAGTGTTACTTCGATCTAAGTGGAAGGGGTAAAATAGCTCAGCTGACCACAGCTTATAGCATTTTTCCGTATCGAGCGCCGAGACCTGTCAGCAAAAGCTAAATGAGAGCTAACCGAAGTGCTCAATTGTTAGCGAGCTGTTGTTGAGAACACAGTTTGTTATTTGGTCGTTCGGTCGTGTTCACCGTTTTTTCTCGATGTTTTCATAAAAATTTTCGTGATTGGCCGTGTGCGAGTTTGAATTCTTTTCAATAAATATTCGAAAAAAATATTTAAATTTGGAATGTTATTGTAATAATTATAATTTTATTAATTGAATTCATTCGTATTAGCAAAAAAAAAAGAAGATTCTGTTCATTTTTTTTGTTTCAAGGAAAATAACAAAATTACGAACTGAAGAAGTTTGATGTGCTTAAAAGACAAGTGTTTTTTTTTTTGGTTGTTTGTTTTGTAAATATTGTAAATAAAAACCATTTGCCCATTTGATGATATTGATTTTTTGTTTGTTATTATTATTTAATTAATTTTATTGTTGAATCTATCCTCACATATTAAACTGATATTATTCCATAAAAGGGGGGGGCGTTATTTTACATTAAAGGGAACAAAAATCTTGGAATAGAAATTTTTAAAGATAAAAATTTCGTTGAAAAATTTTAAGAACTAATTGAAGTTGGTATCAGTTGCGTACTTGTACTTTGGCACAAAACAAAAAATAAAAACAAAATTTTATTTATCTCCCATTGATATGTGGTTTGATTACAAAACTAGTGAAAGTGTAAATATTTTTAGAAGAAAAAATAATAATTGAGAAAAATTTTGAATTATTTTTTTTAAAGATAAATAAAGTGAAAAATATTTTAAAAAATTTGACCGCTCTTGGTTTGCTGTGATTTATCCAAAAAAAATTAGTTGAGAGAGAAATTGTACAGATAGTGAACGGGATAGAAAATCCAACTTGTCTTGGCAGTCAGTGTAAAGGAGATAGAAATTAATAATAAACAGCTCGTGGAAAAAGGAGAGACTACAAACAGGTAAATGGAATTTCTTTTGTATAGGTTTTGTTGTTGTTATTGTGTTGTTGTTACTGCTGCTATGTTGTTTTGGGTATTTCCATTGCAAAAAAAAACTATCTTAAATCAGCGATATTCACCGATTACCAATAATAGTTTTTTAAGTTCACACAACAAGGTTAAAAATTTGTATATGTGAACAGCACTAAATATGCTTAGAGCTTGTTTGGTACGTGCCTTTGTGTAGAGTTTACTGTACGCGCGCGGCCAGCTGTTTTATTCAACCTGAAGCCCCGTGCATGTATTTAGTGGAATTCGGAATAAAAACCATACCACCTGAATGAGTCATCGTCGTCATTGGAGATGTAATTTTTTTTCTCTCTGTTTATTGAACTGTTTATAGTCATTTCTTTATTTATCTGCCTACTGTCTTTGAACTACTAATTCTTCGCCTCTGTTTGCTTATTGCAATTTTACATTGGAATACTTATATTAAACACATACGTTTTTTTATTTATAAAAAATTTGTATACAGTAAGGAACAAAACTACATGTTGACATTTTACAAAAGCACCAACTTGAAAAAAAAATTTTCTAAAATAAACCTGAGAAAAAAATAATATGAAAATCAGTTTTTTTCTACTAACAAAAATTAAAAAAAGACACTTTTCTATTTGTTTATTAAAGAAATGTATAGAAATAAGAGTAATTATTGAGATTATCTGTTTTGACAACAATAAATTTGTTAATATTGTTTTAAAAAAAATTAAGAAATGTCGTCAATATATTATAATCTGTGAAAAAATAATTTGAACCATTTGTTTGAAGAAGAAACTGAAAATCCCTTTTTTTAAGGCATTTCTTTTTCTATTTTTTTTTAAATTAGAGAAAAAGTTTCATTAGTTGAAGGGGTGGGAGGGGGGGGGGGGGTAGGAGGCAGCACTAAATTTTATATTATGTTTATGTTTATTGAACTTATTTAAGACTCTCGAAAAAGATATTTTCACATTTTCCCATTGAAATGCATCAAAATTATTTCGAGTTTGCTTAAGATTAAAAGTCAGTTTTATAGAAGGGACGGCTTACCATTTTGAGTACATTTTTATGTTGAACCTGTGCTACTTTGTTATAAAGGTGTAAAATATTATCTTAAGTTTCTTGAGAACTGCAAATCTGGAACTCTAGTAAGTCTTCCAGTTTCCTTTGAATCTAATCTCTTCAGTTAAAAATACTTCTCCTTTTATGTTCTCATTAGTGTTATTCATCGTGATCTTAAAGTTACATTTGTTCGTAATGTGGCTGTGTCTCGTTATAGAAAGTTTCGTTTCCATCTCACCAATCATACTAGTCCCCTTATTCGAGAGATACCCTCCACTTCCTTTCCTAATAACACCCATCGAAGAATTAAACGTCACTGGTCCTGCGATTTGTTAAAATACTAGATCTTAACATATATTTAGAAATATACATGCGAGCAGGAGAAACTTCGATGGATCTTTTGTCCCCAAAACCCTTCACGTTAATTAACACAATTATCTAAAACTGCTTGTTACTAAAATATATTGCAGTTGTAGATATCTGTAAAAATTTAAAAAAAAAATGTCAGGAGCAGAGAATTTGACACACTACGAGCATTTTCGAAAATTCATGGTGTATTTTCACTAATCTCTGTCACTTAAAGTAACATGGTGCAAAATGGCGATTTTACATTATTAAAAAAAATAGTATTCAACGCCCACTTTTTACATTCCATTGTGACAGTTACTTCAACAATTTCTGTTAATCAATTCCCAGATGAATTTTTGTAAAATTTAAGAAATATTTTATCAAATAGAAAAAAAATAAAACTTAAAAATCTGTTCTATGTGTATATGATGAATTTGAATAATTCGAAATTTACCTTAATTGGAAGCTAATTAAACAAACATTTTATAGTTATACTTTTATTAATGTATTTACTTATAAAAAAAATATGCAAAATTTACTATAAAATAAACAATAAAAAAAAATATTAAAATATTCACGGAATAAGCCTCACAGAGTTGTGCTAGGGGTTTTACATAGAAAATAATTAATATTATTAAAATTTTCACAATAAATTATATAAATACTTTTGTAACTGACTATTAACAATTCGTAAAACTATATTTTTATGAGTTATTTTTAGATAGAAATATATTTTCTTATTTACCTGTTGACTTTTCCAAAGAAATAAGATCAATTTGGAAGGTAACAGATTTTTTCACAGCAGGAAATTTTCAATGTCATGTTAAGAGAGTTAAAATTGCTTATGGTAATAAAAAAAGAAACTCAATAAACATTGGTTCATATTTTTCATCTCATTTACTCTCTCAGAGTTTCATTGAAAAAATTGTCTTCGAACAAATTAAATGTCTTCTCTTTTTTACTATTAATTTTTTCAATAACAGAGTAAGTACATTGCTGACAAGATAAACAATAACAAAGATTTCATATTTAATATTCATACATATTACTTGTATACAACCATATCTCTATGCTCAGGTATTCGTTTGCTTTCATTGAAAATGAAAATATTTTCATATTGTAAGCAAAAGAGAGAAAAAAAAGATTTTCGCACATTTTCACTTTTAATTTCTTATTTCATCTCTCTTACTCTCCTGTCTGAATTTTATTTTGTGTCGATTTCATCTAGCATATTACAATTTACAATAGCACATTACAACAGTATCGAAATAAGAGAGTTTCCAGTTGTAAAAGTTTCGTTTTTTTTTTCATTTAAATATTATTATGAATGGAAGTATACGATACGAAGAGTGCCAATGTTTATTGTTTTAATTCTAATGTGATTTACTATTTTGCTGTCTCCTTATTTTCTCTACCAAAAATGTTCATGATAAAGACAAGTAAAACGTATTTACGAATAGTGCGTTCTCGTTTTTTCTTCTTCTTTAAATAATTGTTATTTTTATTATTGTTTTTTTTTTTTTGAATATAAAATTCATAACATTCCATTGAGAACTATTAATAAACATTCCAAATTAAAGTGAAAATTTTTGTCTAAGCTTTTTGATAGTTTTTGGATTTTTTTAAAGGGATTTTTGTTCGGAATTTTTTTCAAAAGGAATTGTATCAAGCAAAAATTTATTTCCATATTGTTTTTGAGGCATTTTTATTACTGCAGTTATAAGAGATATCTTTAATCTGTCAAAATGACTATTGTTTTTTTTCTTCTATCACCTCTGCATTAGATGAAAATTGTTTTCCCGCCAATATACGAGGTCTGTTCAAAAAGTATCACGAATTTTGTGTTTTTTCAAAAATTATTTATCTATTTATGAATATGTATTTTATCAACTTCAAAGTAATCTCCACCAGATATTATGCACTTGTGCCAACGTTTTTTCCAATCCTCGAAGCACTTCAAAAAATCATTTTTGGTGATCTTGTTCAGCTCCTCCTTCGATGCCGTCTTTATCTCCTCGAACAACCACTACAGCCATCACAAATTGGTCCGTATTTCTTCGAAAATGAGACTGGATAGCTACAATTACTATCAATAATAACCAATTTGTTATGTCCTGTTTTTGATGATATGAATGTCGACGACTTATAGTTTCAACAGGACGGCGCTAAAAAACCACATTCAATGGACGCCTAATTTCGCAACCAAAATCATATGAAATAATTGATTAATTTGGACAAAATGGAGCCATAATTATACAAGAATGTGATCGAACATTTTATAAAAAGGATCCAGTGTCTGCTAACATAGTCCTGGTACATATTTGCCCGATATTGTTTTTCATTAATAAATGGTAAAGTTTCTAGAATATATTTCAATAAAGAACGACAAAATTTTCATACAAAATGTGTGTTTTATTTAAACTTTTTAAAAAAAAATAGAACCTGTACGAATGTTCTTACGTATCTAATTTATTCTCCAGACTTGACTCCCACTGATTGTTTTCTTTTCTTTTCACATTAAAAAATATATACTAGATCTGCTCAAAAAGTATCGCGAATTTTGAATTTCCGCGGGTTACGTATATTCGATTTTCGTGGCGTTATATTGGTACTCATGTCTCTCACTTATGCCGACAAGTTTGGCCATTTTGAATATTCAGTTAATTTTTGACAGCCGCTTTGCTTGCACGTGTTTTGGCTCGTCTTCGATTTTTGCCCATTCCAAAATATGGGTCAAAGAGTTTGTATCAAATTGTGTGTGAAAAACAAAATTAATTGCGCGGACGTATTCCGAATGTTGACTATAACATATGGTGAAGCTACCTTGGACCGAACCAACGTTTATCGGTGGTACAAAATGTTCTCAGAGGGCCGAGAAAATGTGAACGACGAAAAGCGTGCCGGACGCCCGATCACGTCAACAACAGACGAAAACATTGATTTTTTCAATCATGAGTTCTTGCCACAGGGTAGAACGGTCAATAAGGAATATTACCTGCAAGTTATGCGCAAGTTGCGCGAAGCAATCCGCCAGAAACGCCAGGATTTGTGGAAGAACAAAAATTGGCTTTTGCACCATGATAACGCCCCTGCTCACGCATCGTGCATGTGCGCGAATTTTTGGCCAAAAACAACACACTAATAATGTATTCCCCAGATCTGGCCCCCTGTGACTTTTTCTTGTGCGCGAAACTGAAGAGCCCATGAAAGGACGACGCTACGCTACGACTGAGGAGATAAAGACGGCATCGAAGGAGGAGCTGAAGAAGATAAAAAAAATGATTTTTTGAAGTGCTTCGAGGATTGGAAAAAACGATGGCACAAGTGTATAATTTCAAGTGAAGATTACTTTAAAGGGGACAAAATAGATGTTCATGAATAAATAAATAATTTTTAAAAAAACACAAAATTCGCGATACTTTTTAAACAGACCTCGTATTTTCTACCTAACCATTAGACTAAAATTTATCAACTAAATTCTTGATTGCAGGCTCAGATAGGCTACAAAAAAATATCGCGAATTTTAAAAAATATTACTTTTACATATCAACCATTTTCATAATGAATTTGAATTATTCTAATACAATTTTCAAGAAAAATCAATAATATTATAACAAAAAGTAAACCTTCTACTATGAACAGGCCAAAAAACTAAACTGCAGAACTGTCAACATAGTCAATTTCGAACCTATTGGAAAAAAGCCCACTTATTGCTTTAGTACAACAAAAAAAACATCGCAAATAGTCACGACGTCTACATGTCAATATAGGAAACTTTTCAAACACCCCTCGTATTAGTATATCCAAAATCTGTGTGATATTAAACTTTTTCTCATAAATATTAGAATTGTTAACAAAAGCGACTTTCTGACGTTTTTTTCTCTCCAAAAGTTTATAAAAGTTGTTTAATAAGAAAAAAAAACATTTCCAAGTTCTTCCTAAAAATCATCAATGAATATTTGAGAAAGGACGTTTGTTAAAAAAATTTACCATCTTTTACTGTTTTAAAATTTTCCTCTATTTAAAAGCATTTAAATTAATATGAATGCAATTAAAATAAATTTTTCAGTTATAAATAGAAACAACTATAACCCCCCTCCCCCCACTCCAAAAAAAAAATCTTAAAATTTTGTTTACAAAATCTTAAATTACCTTCTAGTTTTGATTTTATTGTGAATAGTAAGATTGTATTTTGAAAAGTCATTCAACCTTGGGGATTGTAACGTTAAATGATCTTTGCTCATACGAGGCTGAATGTACTCTTATGTACAATAGCTTAAAGAATGCATACAGATGTGTACGAAATTTGCTAGTAATTAAACCGTTAGTATTCGCATTAAAAATCGAACTTTAATCGTTTGTAGGTGTGTATAGTCAATGATGATAGAATGCCAATAATTGCGGAAAGAAGGAAAAGAATTCAACAAGTGGGTGGGTGGTATTTAAACCTAAAACGTACTCGTGTACACATATTTCAAACTGTCTAAAGATTGGTTTATGGCGCACCTTATTTTTCCTCCTGTTCGTTGTATGACTTAGGTTACCTTTATTAAAAATAGAATCTTGTTAAATGTTATTATTATATGTATTGTGAAAGGAATAAATAGAAATTTATTCTTACCATGAATAATCAGCCTAATATAGGGGATCATTGAAAATAAGAAAAATTTGCCAGTCATTTCCATTCGTTCAATATTTATTTAATTTACAGTTAACAATGATCTGAAATTGTATACGTTCTATTATAATTTGGCTAGTGAAGAAAATTTGTTAGTCAAATTATAGTTAAATTATCCAACGCTACCTTAACTTGACAGGTAAGCTCATTCAAAATAGGGTGGGAATTTTTTGTTGTTGCGAGAACCAGTGAATAATCTTTTGGAGAATTGAAATATTTATGCGAGAGTAATGAACAAATCTTTTTAAAGCCACCAAATGCAGATAGACAAAGCATTGTCAAATTTTTATAAAACCTTCACAATCGTATGCAAATGCACAGAATTGTAAACTGTACTCACTCGCCAATTTGAGTCTCTACTGCTAGGATCATAATTGCGACTGCACTGAAAATTGCATCCAGTCGGACTGCCAAATATTCTAAAACTTTACAATCTTATGCGAATGCACACAATTGCAAGCTGTACACTCGCCAATTTGAGTCTCTAGTGGTAGGATCACAATCGCGAGAAGAGTTGCATTTCAATGTGCAATTATCAAAATTACTTACAGAAAAAGAGAAGAGTATATTTTATTAATTCATTACAGAACAGTTTTATGGTAGGATAACAATTGCGACTGAAACTAAAAACTCAATCCAGTCGGACCTGTTAAAATTTTTAAAGCCTTTACAATCGTATGCGGATGCACAGAATTGCAAACTATACACTCGCCAATTTGAGTCTTTACTGGTACGATCCTTAGATTATAGAAGAACTTACTAGGCCTCTACACAGAAATTGAGGCCGAATTTTATTGGTAATACATTCGTAGAACGCACCCGACATGCAAAATAATAGAAACGTCGTTAATCATTGGGGGCTAATTTCAAACTTCAGTATGCGATTGAAGCGGTTCGTTTTAAACCATTTTTCAAATGTGATGACATTTATGCGTAAACAAATCGATTTTTTAATATTGCGGATTTTGTTGTTTGATGGAATTAGTTTTGGAAATTTGCAATAAAACACAGTATTCTATTTAAAAATATTATTTATTTATTTATCACTATATATTATTTATTAAAACAGAATTCTAAAATGGAAGAGCATATAAAAATATAAATTGTAAGTTATTTGATTATATCAAAATAATTATATGCAGAAATGAAAATCCATTAAAAAATAAAGCATTAATTACATAGAACATTAAATCAAATTCTCAATAATATAAAAGTTAATAGTATACAACATTATAGCAAAATGCTTTAAAACTAAATTACAAGATGAAACATTTTATTTACTTAAATAATTAATAACTAATAGTCTTTAAAAAAATTGAAAACAATATTATTTATTAAATACATTACAATATGGTCTAATAGCAAAAATGGCATATTTATTTAAATAATAAGCCTACCGAATATAAAATTACTTACATGCGTTGGATTAAATTCTTCCTCTCCTCTGTGCTGCTATGAGAAACTTAAAAAATAAAAATAATTAAACCAAAAATTATACATATAATCGTTGTTTTTAAATTAAATGTTCATTTTTCTCCTCAGCATTATTGAAGAGAACTTCAATGTTCAATGCGACGGAGCATCCTGTATGAACTCCTTTTTAAAATTAAAAACAAACTCCTTTTTCTGTTTTTATGGTGGTTGTCCCATTTCCTAAAAAAAATAATTTCAATGCGTTATAATTCTGCAATTATTAATTTTGTACTATTAAAACTTATGGTGTAGCAATTCCATATCCCAAATACGGAAGGAATAACATTTTTTTCCAATCTGCTCCTGCTCGCTCCTACTTTAATGTCTGGCCTACGAAAGTGGAGCGAGCATACAATGTCATGATTCCAGGGAATACCCGATGCTGCTGGCACAATCCACTTTTCCCTCAACCATTTATTTTGTGAAAACCTGTAATGTTACATTTACTTTTTCAATTAAGAATTAACAGAAATTAAAGAAATTTTTGCACTATTAAAAAAATTTGTTTTCTTAAATTTTCTTACACACACTTTACGTACGCCGGCACTGAACTATTTTCTGGTAAACATTGAACTGTCAGCATCACATTTGTTTACATTTATTGAATGCTGAACTTTTCACTTTTTAACCATTTTTTGGACAAAATAAATAATTAAAACTCAATTAAACACATTATAAACTAAATTTTTGTTAATTTCTCTAGTAAAAATGAAGATGTCAATTTAGCGAAAGAAAGAAATTTCCGGCTTCCACATTCCGTTGAATGACTAGCAACCCTCTATAAAACACTTCAAATTCTGAAATAAATGTTATCAACAATATAACTATTTATATAAATACTTACTTTTTCGTAAATACTTCAAAAAACATAAAAACTACACTTTTTGATAAATGCCAAAATAAGCACTTAAAAAAAAAACAAAAGTATGAAAGCATTTCGGTATGCTATCACTTTCATAGAGAGTTTTTTAAACTCTCCGAAAGTCTACAAACGTTGCGGCGCTTGATATTATATGATATTTACAAAATAAATAATAAACCTAAAATACAATTCCATTTCCATATCAAAAGATTGCACAAAAATAAACATTTCCTGTCGTGTTTAAATCGTATTTTTGTTTGCAATAAGTGAATTAAAGTGAATAGAAATTATGCTTTTGCAATTCAGAAAAATTTCTATTACGAAAATTAGATGTCAATGGGTGTCATGTCTACATAAAAAAATCTACACAAAAGTATGCAAGCGTTACGATTTCTCAGCGCTTTTGCAATAAATAAGCTAGAAAATTGCGTATACATATACGAAAATGTGACGTTTATTGAATGCCTATTCAAATATTCTTTAATCTAAAGTAACATAGGATCAAAAACTGTCAAATTTTCGGAGCTGTCAAATTTTCTAAAATCTTCACTGTCTTAAGGGAGTACACTGAAATTGATATTGTTTTTATTTTGCAGTTGTAGTCCAAGTACTGCCATACATTTTATTTTTTTGTTATGTGGCAGGGTTTTTGTTTGACAGTTAGAAATAATATTGTAATATAATAAATTTTGCTGAAATTCGTCACTTTTTGACACAAATTTCAGTTCAGTTATCTGTTTCATTTGAAATTGTCGTCCTATGATAATCTGTTCATAGTACTGCCAAGATATTATCATATTTTTGTAATCCAAGATTAAGACAGACTCGTGCATCGGTAATCTTGGGATAAAAAAAATTTAACAATCACGAACGATGCACCTGTATGCCCTCCCACTGACAATCTAAACATCTAGCCGGTGGTAGTTGCTTAATATTTTTATGCAAAATTGTTTAATCGATGATCTTTTTATAAGCCATCCTGCTTCTGCTATTTCGAATGAATAATCAGATCAGTTGCGTTCTTAATGTGCATACATCACATATAATGTATTGTCACATACATTTCACAACATCATTGTTTAAATCGAACTCATTATTTCGACATTATTATTTAAATATGTTGGAATTTAATTATTGCATAAAAAGTTATTGCCTAATGAAATTACGTGAAATGAACAAGAAACAGTGATAATAATCTTAGTAAACCCTTACATTATCACGATACTATACGTAAATGGTTACGAACACGTTCAGATTTATTTGAATAAAAATCACACTTTTTTGGGGCTTCACTTCACATTGTTCGTGTACAATTTTATATATTTTGAAACGTGGTTGAATCTTTTATTTATGCTTTAATCATGTAATTATATTTAATAATAGTATTATTATGGTATTAAGAGGAGACTAGTTTGGTGCATGATTTAATCAAATTTTGTTGCACTTTGATTTGATTTTAAATGTTGATGTACTTTTTGGTGTCACCTTTTATGTTTAATTTTTAAATTTTATATATAAAACTACGAATGGACCGGTTGTATTTTTCTGGTGCTAATGGGCTCTTTTAGTAATTTTTATAGGTAAGTACAATTGTTAATTGTTAAAAATTTTCTATTGATTAAAACTAAAATTAGAGCAAAATATTCGAATTTAACATCATATTTATCTCAAAAATTCTCAAAAGCCAAATTGAACCTGAAAAATACTACAATGCAATTCGTAATTTTATTCAAATTTACTAAAAACATTATGCATCAAAATGTAAAGTTAGACATAACCTGCTTAACAATAGGGATGCCGAGGTACATTTGGTTGCGGGACATGTGGAAATTTTGGCCAACAAATGCGGGAGAATCCCAAATATGTCTCTTTACTGGCTAGCTGGTCTAATAGCAGGACTTTCTTATGCAGTCATTGACTAATAGCCACCAAACCAGACTACTCCACAACCTTTCTGATCACGCATACTGGCTCAGAATACGGACTTATCATACCACCATCATCCACAATTTTCTTTTTGCAACCACACTCGTCCCGTTTGCCAATCCTGGGGACTTCAACTCACTATATGACATCTAAAGAGTGATTCAATATGTACTTTGAAAAGTAAAGTTAAATATAAAATACTTTCAATACAGATTTTGATGAAATTCATTATATAGCTTGGAGGAACTTGCCATTGTGTGGAATATAAGATCATTCAAATGGATGCCACGAGACTTCTGTCAGGTATCGATACTTTTGGGGTTACTTGTTGATGACTTATTGGCACATACCGGGCTGTAATTCGCCCCTTACTTGACGGATGTTGGGTTTTAACTGCTCTTAAGTCTGTGCAAATACAATCTTTCGCGTAGCTTTATAAGAAAAAATTCAATGGCGTCAAATCGCATGATTTTAGAGGTTAATTAACATCACCAAATCGCGAAAACTACGCATTCTGGATACTTTCCAACGCAATTGCACAAAAGCTTGTCGTGTTTCGGGGCTTGCGGTATTGTCTTGTTGAAACCACATATGGTCCAGATTAAAATCGTCAAGCGCCATCCAAAAAAGTCAGTTATCGGTAATCGTCTTTTCTCCTTCATTTCGAAAGAATTATGGTCCACATAATAAAGTAACTTTTTGTGGATACAATGGCTTCTCTACTGTACCTTGTGAATTTGCAGAGCTCCATATACAGCAATTTTGTTCACTGAAGTATGAATCGAGCCTCATCAAAAAAAACTTAGTTAAAAAAAACCCATACATTGCGAGCCTGTTATTAAAATAATCCGTAAATAAAACAAATAATATATTTTATGACATTTAAGGTTAGCAGCTGTCAAATAACAGGGTTGTGTTTCTCGGAACACGAAATGGATAACCTTTTCTAATGCACGCTTATATCTTACTAAAAGCTCTGATATAAAAATTTTAATTTTTTGTCAAAAAAAAACAACAAAAATATAAAAAAAATTCATAAAATTTGAAAATTAGGTAATTGATTAAAGAAAAATATTTTATTTTTTTCAAGTATATTTTCAAGAAAAAGTTTTTCTTATAAAAATATGTTATGTCTTTTTGGGTAGACATGGTCGTTTACCCCTACACGTGTCCATGTCTTTGTATTTTTGTCTAAAGGAAGAAAAAAAAATCTGCTTGTAACAAATTATATGCAGTTGTAGATAACTTTGTGTTGCAATTTTGTGCTCCCTCATTTAGTTAGTGAACTTACAACCCCATTTAAATGTTTCTTATATGTGTATTTTTTATATATTTTTCTATGCATTACAAAATTATCCAATGCATCCTAAACTAAAAACAATAAGTTTTTAACAAAGATTTTCCATAGGCACACGATTTTAATTAAACAATTTTTTAGTAATTGTGTTTTCTCTAAATTTTTTGTTGGAAATTTTATATACTCTTCAAATTTCTTAATTTACGTGTAATATTGTTAAATGAATGATCGATCATTATTCGTTTGTAAGGGGGAAAATACATCCACTGTTTTATTACTGCGATTATTAATCAATTTAACCGAAAATTTATAGTGTAAAAAATTGTTTCTTTTTAATTACTTATTTACTTACACATTTCGGTGAGTATTTACTTTTGAAAAGCCAATGATCTAATAAAATCATATAATGATTATCGGTTAAAAAAAACAGCGACATTATATTTACCTTGAAAAATATTTTCAAATTTGTACTTGACCTAAAATACTCAAAAAATGCCGAAATTATTTTATCGTTATGATAAAAAAAAGTTCAAAGTTGATTATATAAAAATAATAAATAATTGTAGTTCGTATCGATAGTTGATAAATTATAGTAACCAATGTCAATTAAGAGTGTATTTGTAAATAAATTTTCATTATTACTTGGTTTGATCGATGTTATTATCTATACAGATAGAAAATGAAATTATTATGAATTTCGGGAAGTAAAAATAAAGGTTTATTCTTGATTGTTTATAGTAAAAAATAAAATTGAAAATAAAAATGGCCGCTTTTCGTTCGCACGCAAGAACAAACAACATGATTAAAAAATGTCGTTAAAACCTTACAACAGCACCAATAAAACTTTCGTCAATCTTTACCGAAACTATCTCCTTACAAACCTTTCACAATAAATTAATATATAAAAATTTGTTTTTTTTTATATCAAATGTTATTATAAAAGGTAAAAAAAAACAACTAAAACATCAATAGATAAATTTATAAATAAAAATTGAAATATTTTTATTCTTATTCATACAATCTTGATTGTTTTTTGTGATGTCACAACAAAGTTGGAATATGACTCACAGATGGCTATGAACGGATTTGACTGCGAAACATTAAAGTACTATGCCGTTGTAATTTTGCAAAAAAGAGACAAAACAGATTAGGAGACAAATCACAAACAATATGAAACAACAGAAAGAAATGTCATAATTATTGTTTTTTTTTTGTTTTATTATATTTTCTTTTTTGTTATCTCCAATCATTAAATGAACATGCTCTTGAATGATTGATAAAAATTATCTAAATCAGAATTCCGACGATCGGGAAATTTCAATTTTTTGAAAATAGTGGGAATTTTTTCATTGGAAATTTCATGTTTCATCAAAAAATTAAGAATGCTATGTCATTATTTATTTTTATGGTAAAATTTAATAAAAAATTTTGCACATGTACTTGTAATAACTAAAATTTTTCACCTGTTTGTATTTAAGTTTATATTTGAATTATTCCCTTTTTTAAAAAAAAAAAAAATATTTTTTGTTTTGTTATCTTTGATTATTTAATGAACATGCTCATTTATGATTGATAAAAATTAACCGGAACAGAATTCCAACGATCGGAAAATTTGAATTTTTTAAAAAATGAATATTTTTAAAATGGGAATTTTTTTAATCGGAAATTTGATGTTTGATCAAAAAATTAAGAACGCTTTGTCATTATTTATTTTTAAAGTTTATTAAAGAATTTTGCACTTATAATATTTTTTAAATAATAGATAATTGCAAAAAATATTAAAAGAAAATATCTTTTCTAGGAATTAATAAATTTTTTTTTTGCTGTAAGTCAAAAGATTCAGATTAAGGAAAAAGAAAGTAGAAATGTTTTTGTTATCAATAAATATTTTGACAGCGATTGTAACAGCTAATTTGAAGGTCTTTAAAAAGCGTTATAAAAAAAAACAAATAAAGATCTTTAGAATAATTGCTTAGTAAATATGTCTTTATAGCGATAGAATGCTTTAATTTTTATTTCTCTTTATAGAAGAAAATATCGAAAAATAAATCTACTTAAAAGAGGTTTTGCGTAGTTTTTTTTTTATTCGTACAAAATTTGTCCTTAAAATACTACATATGCAATAAAGTTTGCGTAAATACAATCTTTCACGTAGCTTCACAAGAAAAAATTCAATGGCGTCAAATCGCATAATTTTAGAGGTCAATTAATATTACCAAATCTTGAAAACTACGGATGCTGGATACTTTTCACAAAATTTGTTGTGTTTCGGGGCTTGTGGTATTGTCTTGTTGAAACCACATATGGTCCAGATTAAAATCGTCAAGCGCAGTAAAAAAAGTGGTTATCATTAATCGTCTTTCCTTCTCGATTTTGAAAGAATTACGGTTCACATTAAAAAGTAACTTTTCGTGTATACAATGGCTTCTCTTCAGTCACTTGTGAGTTTTGAGAGCCCCATATATGGCAATTTTGTTCATTGACGTATCCACCGAGCCACATCGCTAAAGAAAACTCAGTTAAAAACCCACAGCCTGTTATTATTCTAGTAAATTTTGTGAAAAGTTGTTCAATATGTGATGTCTTTAACAAAAAAGTTTAACTAAGAAACTATTTTTTTAATTCGTACAAAATTCGTCCTTAAAATACTACATATGCAGAATCGTAATTAAAAAAGTGTTCACGTAAATTTTATTCTTCTTATTGAATTATACACCTCCATATACCTTAACGGTAGTATAATTCGTTTAAAAAAAGTGCGCAACTAAGGACAACTATTGACTTGGTACCCACATGCCAGACATAAAAAAGTTGAAACTAACCGAATATAGAAAAAACTGCTTGTTGTAAAGCTTACAACTGTTAGTAAACTTCTAACACACAGCACAATACGTAAATCTATTGTGTTTGGACTTACGGACTAGAATTCCGAGGGTTCTACGAAACCTTCCAACTCTAGTCGTATCCAATTCATTCACTTTAAATAAATCCTACATAAGATTAGGAAGTTTCTTTGTATGATCTCAAATATCCTTTCGTACGTAAATTTACTGTTTCTCGTTATAAAAAGTTGCAATTATCTCTTGTTAGCGTAACTCTCCTTAGTAACACCACTCGCCAATAGTCGTAGTAGCACTGATTGGTGTTAGATCCACCACAGTCTTGCGTGATATATTAATAACATTTTTAACAATAATTAATTAAAAAAAAAAGTACGATAGAGGGCGCTGTTAAAATATTTTTCTTGCAGCTCTATCTTTGAGATCTACTCTTACCCTTCAGCGTTTTTGTTTTGAAAAAGAATGTTTTTCGGTTTTTTTTTGCAATTGAAATTCTCTTAGATATGGGTCTGGACAAACTTTGTAACGCTGCAAGTAGAAGGTTTCTACTAAATTTTATTTTAATTTAGTTTTTAATATTAAATTTATTATATATAATATAGTCGATTTTAACTTTGGGGGGAAAAAGCATTACTGATATTTACTGATACGAGACTAACCCAAAAATCTATTTTTACCAAGACCTACGAGTAACTCTTCGTTGACCTAACTTTTCGGTAACATAATATCTATGGTAGTTTTCCTCCAAAAAAAAAATCGGTCATCCGATCCAGATTTTTTTTACAAGGTGTTCTATTTGTTTTCTACGCTTTGTTTTCTATTTGTTTTATGATCATATGATCATTTCTATAATTGGTGTTGAATAACAATAAAATTGCATTTTCCAAGCGAGACAATTATGTCAATACGCTGGAAATAATTAGAGCTACGTAGAAATTACCCGTAAATACACCTCATATACATATAATCACATAACACTTATATGAAAAGGTGTATATTTTTATATGAACAGTTGTAAATAGAAAACCGTAAATGGCTCGTGTCTGGAATTAAAGATTTTATCTACAATACAATAAACATGATATACGAGTACGTAAATATACAAAATTATTCTTTTATTTTCCTACAAAAGCATTTATGTTTTAATGCATATTCGTCGAAATTTTATTAGATTAGAATGCAAGCAAACAAACAATAATAATAATAATAATTTATAATAATAAGATGATGGTAGGTCTAATTACATAAAAATATGAAAAATTGTTATATATTCGCGTCATAAGAAAGAAGTGGTCATAAACCGTACGCGTGAAAATTAGGTCATGATGAGTAGTTGGTAAAGAAATCTGACTCAAGTTTAGGTGTTCTTTAACAACTGCTATATATAATGGGTGTGTGAGTATCAGAATCGATTGTTTTAATTAAATAGATTTTTTTCAATAAATCATAAATAGAAAACACGGTGGTTTTTCTAAAAGAAAATTTCAATTTCTTATATTTTCACTTATCCATACTCTACGGACTTATCATAGATTACAACCACATATCAAATATGCGCCATCTATGTAATTATAGAAAAAACTCGTAGTACATCGATTTAAGATCATCGATAGAAAATAGACTAAAGACTGGATTTGCTCATTTATATTTTTGAAACGTTATTTGTGCTAAATTTTCTGCACTTATTAAGATTAGTTTCGATTTGCTTTAAACATATTTCGTATAATATTAAATAATTGTAGAAGAAAAAACTGTTAAATTTATGTACTTATACACTGTTAAAATTTATGTACAACAATAAGAAACAAATATGAAAAAACGTATCATTTATTATCTAACAAACTTAATACGAGCATAACGTTTTAAACAATTATTAAATAGGTTAGATTTAATTATTTTCTTAATATTAAATCTGTTTTTGGTTCTATTTTGGCAATTTATCTTATTATTGTATATATGAGAGCAATTTAATTAAATTTGAAGCAATTTACTTACAATTTTATTAGAAAATATTAAATTACTTAAAAATAAAATTTTTTTTTTGTTAAAAAAAACTTGAAAATTTTTGGGGAAATATTTTCTTTTGAAAAGTTTTTAATTCCAAAAATATCACAGTGTGTTGTAGCGATATAAGAGGTGTAGCAGAAAAGTAATGATACTGTTACGACAATGTTGGAAGACTTCGATGGGAAAGGGTATTTTAGCACCTTTTTTAAACACCTTTTGATGTTATCAACAGTACCAATATGACTTCCTTTCAAGTATTTTTTGATCTTAAAAAAGATTAGCTGCATAGAGCCGATCTTTTTTTTTGGCACAGATTACTTACCACTCATCTCACAGGAATCTTCATTCGTTCCACGTTTTTATCAATTTTCGATATTGAAGGCGTCCCTGAGTGAGGTTTGTCTTCAAATACTCGTCGGCTCTTCTCGCAAGGGGGACACTTTTGCGTGTAAACTCGACCCATAGAAACGATACCAGAAGTGGCATGTGAATCTTGATGAACTCGCAGTTCTAAGCTGTCCAGCAGTGCCAGGAAATTACAAGTTTTCTTGCTGTAGCACTTTGAGTTAACTCTTAGAGTGAAGAGTACCACCAGTTACTTTATAGAAGAATAATTGGCACCACGGGGATCGAGAGGCCCTAGCTTGTAACTGGTTACTGACTATTTGCAAATGGATCTAGCTGCGCTGGATGGAGGTGGTAGTCCCACGACTAGGTAGTTGCACAATGTGCGCGGAGTAATGAAGGAGCGACCGCTTACCACAGGAGTTGACGGAAGATTGAATGTTTACCCGCTCCATGCATGGGGCAAGAAAGATGGTTTGAAGAAGAAGATGAAGAAGAAGCTGAAGAAGATGAAGAAAAAGAAGATAAAGAAGATGAAAAAGCTGAAGAAGAAGCTGAAGAAAATAAAGAAGATGAAGAAGAAGAAGAAGATAAAGATGAAAGAGAAAATAAAGAAGATGAAGAGGATAAATATGATAAAGTAGATAAAGAAAATAAAGGAGAAGAAGAAGATGAAGAAAATGAAGTTGAAGAAGGTAAAGAAAATAAAGAAGTTGAATAAGATAAAGAAGATGAATAAGATAAAGAAGATTAACAAGATGAAGAAGATGAAGAAGATGAAGAAGATGAAGAAGATCAAGAAAACGAAGAAGATGAAGAAAATAAATAATATGAAAAAGATACGGAAGATGAAGAAGATAAAAAAGACGAAGAATGTGAAGAAGATAAAGAAGATACAGAAGATAAAGAAGATAAAGAAGAGAAGAAGATGAAAAAATTAAGAAGATGAAAAAGATGAAAAAGATGAAGAAGATGAAGAAGATGAAGAAGATGAATAAGATGAAGAACATGAAGAAGATGAATAAGGTGAAGAGGATTAAGAAGATGAAGAAGATGAAGAAGATGAAGAAGATGAAGAAAAAATTACTATTTTTGTGCAAACTATTGGATGCTTCTAATGTATAGTATCTTAGCTAAAAGAGTGTCTTAACTAAAAGTGGGTTTCTGTTACATGCAAAGTTGAAAGGAACAAAAAATAAATTTAATTCTATTAAATATAACATAAAAATAAAAATACTAATAAATTCCAATTCATATCAAATTCGACTGTAAAGAATAGGAAATTTCATCAATTTCTTATTCAAAACGTATAAAGAGATGAATGAGTGGAAAAGAAGATACAAATGTAAATAAACATCATAAATGGTCTATAATTCAAATAAGGAAGGGGGGGGGGGGTATTATTTAATTGAGTTTTTAGCGATTACCACCATAACAAAATCGAGCGTGATAAGAATCTATTGTGTTGTGTGTACTTTTTTCCGCTGTAATTTGTTAATTCACACATAAATTGAGTTTAAATGGAGTGGTAGTCATTGTTAATGTAATTCGTCTTTTAAATATTTAAGTTTGTCTTCTTCTCGGGGAATAGTTAGCCCCCATATGGTACGAGCACAGTCGTATTGTACTGTTGAGGAAGACTTCTGGGCGGCGCACTTGCTTCTGCCAATTGATTATGATGACATTGGAAGAAGAGCCTACTTTTTATCGGACAACATTTGTTGGGGCTCATCACTTACTGAAAGGGAAATCTTCAATTTAGGCCTTTGAATGTGGACATTTTACAAAAGTGTACCAAGTCCGAGATTTGATTATGCACAGAGCTTGTGGAAAATTCGCCTTTACATAATACAAATTGGCATTGACACGATAATCAAATGATGAAAATAAGCAAACAACACAGAATATTTGTACTGTTATTGTTAACCAGTTTAACTTGGTACTACTCGGTACCTTCCTACACCTGTGTACGGTCCATGCTATTCGTACGAGCACATAAGTACATTTGGTTAATCATTCGTTTATTGTATGAGAGAAGATTTACTTTTTCAGTTGAATGGAATTTAATCATCAATAGTTGAGAAGTGTACTTATTTATTGACTCCAATAGAATTGAATGCAAATTTCTGCTCTAGTTTCCTTTCATCCAAAGAGATTTAGATTTTAACTTAACGAGTATATAGACACTAAGTAGGTTCTTAAAATTAATAGGAGAATATAGGAGGATTGGGTGTAAAATACTGGTAATTTTGAGAAAATTGGATTAATTTGATTTTTATTTTAATTAAATTTATTTATTCGAAACGATTTTTTTCGTGAAAGTCTGACGATGAATTGTTTTTTGTTTTCATATAAAAATTTTGTAAAATCATAAATTGGGTATAAATACTGCTCAAAATCCGGATATAGCAACTTTTAAAAAAAAATTACACACGCCCTATTTGCTAATCCTGTGGCGTTCTGCTAACTATTCCTCATATACGAGGTGTGTGACTTTCCCGCCATATATTGTATCCCTCAAAGACGCGCTGTTTAAGTATCGTCCGGTAACTACGCGATCCTAAAGAGGATCGCGTTACGAAAAATAAAATGGGGAACACTCCTTGGGGAAATTTTTTTTTTATAAAGACTACATTTTTTTTGGGGGCAATAAGAATTTTTGGGTTGTGGGATGTCGGTTCTAAGACACCGTGAATGACGAACGTGGAACGAATAAGAGCTCTTGTAAGGTCAGACCGTCGATTAACATTGAGGTCGGTAAATAGTTTTTAAACTGAAAAAGGTTTTTTTTCGCATCAGTTCGACACTCCTTGGGGAAAAAACACTCCTTGGGGAAACCAAACACTCTCCTTGGGGAAACCAAACACTCCTTGGGGAAAAAACACTCCTTCAGGAAGAAAAACTCCTTGGGTACACCAAATACTACTTGGTGAAAAAAACACTCCTTAGAGAAAAACACTCCTTGGAGAAAAAAATCACTCCTTAGGGGAAAAACACTTCTTAAGGAAACCAAACACTCCTTGGGAAAAAAACACTCCTTGGGGTAAAACACTCCTTGGGGAAACTTTTCGCATCAGTTCGACACTTCTTGGAGACAAAAATATTGCAACGAGCCGATGATGAACACTCTTTATCAAGAACACATATTTTTCGCTGGCAATAAGTATTTTGGTTGGGGGGAAGGGGGGAGGAGGTCTCTTCTGAGAAACCGTGAATGACGAACGTGGAACGAATATAGGCTCTTGCTTACAAGATTAACATTGAATCTGGTAAATAGTTTTTAAAATGCTCAAAAAAAAGGTTTTTTGCATCCTTTCGTACTGTGCAGATTATGCAAACTTAAAAAGGGATTTTAATGATGGAAAAGATGAAAGAGGACTTTTTTATATATCTGGAAAAAGCCAATTCACAAATAAATGGAAATTTCCAGGTCTCCCCCGTGTGTACGAGTACCTCAACTATATCGTACATAAAAAGAGCATCGGCAATTTTATGGCGATTTTCGAATTGCAGGGGTTGAGTTCGACGGGAAATGGACAGTTTGGTCGAACCCCAAACTGTATCAATAATTGGTCAGTCATTGTCGGTTTTAAAAGTTTTTTTAAAAGTCTTTGTAGTGGTTTGTAACGTTGGCTTAGCTCAGCTCGTTTTAAGCTTGTGCAGGCTTACCTATTGTTTACAGAGAGTCCCAAAGTTGGGTTGTTAAAATTCCTCGGCCAATAGTAAAAGAAGGTCATTAATATATTTTTGTAGAATATTGGGAGCTGTATCGAAAGATGTGCATGTGTTGCTATGAATATATATTTATTGGGAGGTATGTAATATAGTACATGGGATACTACCTTGGGGAACACCAGCCTTAATGGGAGATATTTTAGTGAAGTCTACATTTTCAATTATCTAAAGGCGTCGTTCAAAAGGCGTATGATTTGATAATTAAGTAATAGTTAGGTTAGAAAGGAGGACTCTTGCCAGTGCAATATCTACAAATACCCCTGGACAAAATATTCTTAACAGTTAAAAGGGGATGAAACATAATCAACAACACGATGACACTGTTGGATAGTAGAGTGGTCTGTTCTCAAACCAAACCGGTGATGAGCAATAACGTTATTTCTAAATATTTGTAAAAATTTGATTATATTAAAAAATTATCTTAATTTTTTACTAAAATGATTTGCAATATAACTCAATAGCACAACAGTACATTCACATCAGAGATTTTTTTTCTTTCATAATTCTTATCATTTATTAAAAAGTTTCTATTTATTATTTAAATATCTGTACATACTCGTAGTCAAGGATCTGAAATCAGAGGTGAATGATTATCAAAATTTTTTACCCTGACTGTTCACAATCGGTTAATATTCATCACCTGAATTCTTATCTATTTAATTTGCAATATTACATATTTTTGTCATTAACAGTACCTGACATAATGATATAATATTTATCATACATTTTAGTGATAATGTTTTAATTTGTTTGTTTTTATTTAATTTCTTTTTACTATATTTGAGTACATTAGACTATAATAAAGAAAAATGTTTGGACAACCTTCATTTTCGATTATGTAAAGTGACTTATACGAGGTAACTCCTCAGATATATCGTTTATTTTTTTATCTTTATTCAAAGTTTTTATTTATAACTTAAATAATCGCAATGTCAGAGATCTTTAATTGGCCTGGTCGTTGGTGGTTGGAAAGGGGGAAGGGGGGTTATTATTACCCTGACTTTCGCATAATCGGTTACTTCAGTGTCTTCACCTGATATTTTTCTTCAGATCTTCACCTGTAATTTGTGTCTCATTAGATATATTTTTCCGCACATTATTTTTTTTTAATAGTTTTTTGTTTGATTGGGTAGAAGACCTTGATGTGTAATACGTTATTTATCAAAAACCATTTTTCGTTGATATCGAAAACCCTTGAAATGATATCTCAAAAGTCCACATACGAATAAGTTTATGCGGGTTAAAGGTTGTCAAACCTCGTAGATTATCAACCTTTGTTTTCAATGGAAAACCTTCACATTCGTAAAGGAACGTATTGGTAAAAAATTAAAAAAAAAAGTTTTTTTTATAATTTAAAAAAAAAAAAATTCTCGAAAATATTTCCTTATAAACAATTTATTATTTATTAACTACACTTAAAATTCAGATTTCGATGAAATTTATTTTATTATATTGCTTAGATCGTGCCATTAGTCACCACAAAACTTTTTATTAGACTCTATCCTTTTCATGTAATTTTCGATGATTTTTTTCGAACTGTAATTCGGCCATAACTTAATGGACGTTGGTTTTTTAATGCTCAACGCTTTGAGAATTGTCTACGTAAATAAGATCTTTTTTCAAATCACACGATCTTAGAGGGCAAATGACATCATCAAACCTCAAAATTAGGCGGTTTGGGAACTTTTTCCCAAAAGTAAAGCTAAAATTTATCGTGTTATGTGGCTTATGGCACTTGTCTTGTTAAAATTACATATTATCCAAATTTAAATCTTCAAAGGGAGTCCCAGAAAAGTCGATTATCATAACGGCATATCGCTCAGAAATAATGGGTCAAAAAGGTAAAACGTTCTCACCAAAATACAACGCATTTCTCGGATCCAATGGCTTCTTCACAGTCACTTGTGGGTTTACGAGCCTCATATATGGCCATTTTGAATATTAACGTAACCATCAAGCGAGAAGTGGGCTCCTTCACTAAAGAAAATTTTGTCAAAAGCCTGTTGTTCCAGCGACCAATTGCCGTATCTTTCGGTGATTAATTAATCCATAATTTAAAATGGCAGACTTTAAACTAAACAAATTCTATAATGGATGACAGCTGTCAAAATGGATCACCCTTTACCTAGAATATTGGAGTTTTTTTTTATCATTTTACTAATTATAAAATTATTTTGACAATATTGAATAATAAAACTGAAAAATTCAATTTAAAGAGTCGGCAAAAAAAATTTTAATATTTTTCTTTTAAAACTCTTCAGCATACATTAGGCTCCTTAACATTTTTTATCGAAATTCTGTTCCCGAAAACTGCTTAGTATCCGGATAGGACATGCTGCTCTCACTTATAACTTTCTGTTTAAAATCCATACACGCCCTATCATACAGCGTTCTGTAAACTATCCAGCATATTTTTATGAAATAGCGGTAAACTCGATAATTTTTTAGGGGAAGGGTACTCTCCACGATTTAACAATTTAATTTCCTATAAACTATTATGCTCCCAAAAATTTAATAAAATATTACTGATCTAGTTTACACCCACAAGAAACTTGAACTCGCTAAATAACCACATGGTCGTGGCGCTATAAAATCGCCCCTGAGCGAGCGACCTTTTCAATTTTTATAATAAACAGTTTTCTGATGTGTATGAGATAAAAAAAAATTGAAATTTTGGCAAAGCGAACTTATTTTTTAAAATCAAAACCATTTTGAACTGTCTAAGATAACCAATGAAATCCAAATGCACTGTTGCAAATTTTCCAGAATTTGAACATTTCTATCAAAAAAATCATTTTTTATATCGGAACTAAAAACAACAACAACAACAACAACAACAACCACCGATTATCCGCTGTTACAAAGTTACAATGTCCGAACAAAATTCAATCGATGATATCATCGCGCCATTATTTAAATGCCAAAATAGAAAAACGATTTTATAAATTTTCATACCATGTGTGGAAATGTAATATTATTCACTAATTTTTTTCTAATGTAAATACTACTTTATGTAAGTATAAATTGTAAATGGATTATAGAATGAGTGATTGTTAGCGAAGAGAAAAAATTGTTCTGAACTTTAGTTTTGTTGGAGTTCGATTGTGAATGGATTTTTTAAAATGATCAGAATTCAAACTATTTCAATTTGCAATTATAACAAATTTTGTTATGTGCAAATTTGTGAATTTTCAAAAAAAAGAAAAGTGTTTTTTCTATTAATTTTGCGACGGAACTAGTGGTAGGATGGTATTTTAATTATGAAAAATATTGTAATAAACAGAGTGTAGATGTTATAAATAATAATTTTTACGAAGCATCCAGAGCAGTAGTATTGATCATTGATTGTGTATAGTAGTGTCAGATGAAAAGCAGTTGAGCAAAATTATTTCCTCGCACGACCTACACTTTTCCAACTTTTTTTTTTTTTTTTTCTAATGTTGTTGAGCAAACTTATAAACAATAATTGACAATGAAGAATACCCAAACAAAAAAAAAATAGTTTAGAAAAGGTGAAGATACTCTAAATCGTCATTGTCGCATTTCCTTATTAAGAAATGATGAGAAAAAATAAGTATAAGAAAACTGAATGAATGAAATATTATCGATTGAAAGTTTAATCAAAAACAAAGTCTTTTTTTTTAACCTTAATGTACTTCCTAATTCGTAATTGCTTAGCTCTAATGTCATATACATTAATGATAAAAAGTTTTTTGCATTTGCCGCTAAACATTTTCTATTTTTGGACAATAATTCATGTAATTTATTGTAATAATTTTTTTTATTTACCTATTTTTTTTTAAATAAAAAAAAATGAGTTTTTTGTTATTTTCTAGTGTCGCCTTTTTTGTTAAAATTTTTTTAATTGTCTAATTATTTGTTATAATTTAAATATTTTAAATGTTTTTTTTTTTTATTTTAAAAATTATTTTTTTTAAAACTATTTTTCAAATTTAAACTACAATATCTTATGAAAATTTTGCTCTTTTAAAAAACAATCTTACTTTTTCAATTTTACTTTTGCTTGTCAAATGTTTAAATCTATTTTCAATTATATTTTATTTACAATACATTATTTAAAATTTAAAATAATTTTTTAATGTTTTTCCAACATTTTCCGATTTATCCAACATTTTTCCATTTTTTTTACTTTCTTTTTATTTAAAAAAAAGTAACTGTAGCTAATTTATTATGACTATAATTTTTTTTTTATAGTCATAATAAATTAGCTACAGTTACTTTAACTGTAGCTAATTAACATTTTTATTCATTTTTATTATCTTTTATAGATTTTTTACTTTGAAGTTTTATATTTTTTGCCCGGTTTTGTGTTATTACAAATTTTTAGTTTTCAAATTTTTTTAAAAAATTTTCTTATTAAGAAAAAAAAATTACCTATTTTTGCCTTCAATCTTTAACAATCTTTTGAAAAGGTTTTGGCAAAGGTTAATTTTTCTTGTTATTTCTGATTTATTTCAAAATTTTTATAAATTGTTTTTATTCTATTTGAAATGTTTTATTTAAAAAAAAATATACTTTTTCAATTTTCCTTTTCCTTTTGCAAATTTTTAAATCTATTTTCAATTATATTTTATTTATAATACAGAAATTATTTTTTCATGTTTTTCCAAAATTTTCCCATTTTATTTTTAATTTTCTTTTTATTTTATCATAATGAAAAAAAATTCTTTTTTACTTGCATAAAACTGTAGCTAATTTATTATCACTATAAATTTTTTTTATTAGTTTTAATTTACTTTAAAATTAACATTTTTATTATCTTTTATAGATTTTTTACTTTGACGTTTTATATTTTTTGTCTATATTAATGGTCGGTTTTTGTGTTATTGAAAATTTTTATTTTTCAAATTTTTTTAATAAATTTTCTCATTAGGACAAAAAATTACCTAATTTTACATTCAGTCTTTAACAATCTTTTAAAAGGGTTTCAGTAAACGTTAATTTTGCTTGTTATTTCTGATTTATTTGAAAATGTTTATTTTAATTGTTTTTAAACTACTTTAAACGTTTTCTCTTTTTTTTAAAATTCTATTTTCATATTGTAGTAATTTTCAGTACTAGATTACAAGATGAATAGTAAAGATAAATGAACAGAAAAATGCTCATATTATTTTTACTTAATATTTTTAAGTAAAAGTAATATGAGCAATTTTTTTTGTAATTTTTTCAATTGCATTTTTTTTTTTGAATAAAAATAATTTCTAAATTTTTTGTTCAATAATTTTTGCCAGGCTTTTAGTAAAACTGGTAAATCTTAAAGAAACTTCTATTTTAAATCTAAGAAACTTTGGGAAGAAATCGAAGATCTCCCGAAATTTGCAATTAAGAATGGATAAAAATCAGAATACGGAAAGACCCAAAGAAAGTGCTTCCTCTTATTACCACAATATGGAGTGGTTTCTAATTTGGATTGGTTTCCAATTAAAATGTATATTAAAGAAAAATATTTTAATTTAAAGGAAATTGTAAATAAACAATTATGCGTTTATTTACTCACCTTCCGAACGCTACTTTCAATAAAAAAAAACATTTAAAAATTTCAACAACACAAAAAAATGCAAAATAAATATTTACTTTGACCAAAAAATTATTAATAAAAAAATAGTTTGTTTACAATTCATTTGCCCACTTATGTAAACACGAAATTTTCGAAGTGTTTTCATATTTACACACATGTGAGTAAATAGTCTGCTGGCTAGTATTTAGTATTTCTCTCATTCCACGTTATAATAATGAGATCCGAAAGCCCACATATACATTAAAGGATGCACATTCACATTTATGCATGTGATATGTTAAATAATGAGTGTGAGTATAAAATCTACGTACCTCCATATCGATTAGCACACTAACACAAGAAAAAAAATGTAAAAAGTTATGTCAGCCAATATTATGAATGGTTTTGTGTGTAAATATTTTTCCAGATGGAATTGTTATACATTTTTGCTTAAACAATTTTGTTATCTCTTTTCGATCAATACAGGTGAAGAGAGGGCTTATCATTATTTCTATACATTCATTCGTATCTGTTTTTTTTCCATCAAACTTTTATTGTATTCAAGGATAAATAGAGCTTATGTAAAAATGTTGCAAAAAATAAATGCTCTAAAAATTTCAGAGGTTTTTCTCTCAAAATGTTAGTATTTGAAAATCGTACCAAATATGGGGTCAAGTTTATTTATTTTTAATAATTAATTTTTATTAAATGTCAACCATTTTTAGAGAGAAAAAAAAACAAACCACTTGAGTTGAATATGCTCACTGAACCCTGACCTCAGATGGAGTTTAAAAATGTCTTTGCTCTTTGACTATGACCTATTGTGAAACTGTAAAACTATTATTTGACCAAAATTTGGATTAACTAAGAATAATTAATTTTTTAATTTTTATTTTTATATGTTATTTAATTCGAATTGATTATAAATTAATTATTATTGCGAATTAAATGCGATGCTTTTTGCAGTGATTTTTTTTTGTATTAAAAATTGATTTAAAAAAAAAAAAAAAAAATCAACTCAAAATATAAGAAAAACATTTTGACAGAAAAAAAAGTCATAATAAATAGCCGGTTTTATACAGGGTGTGCCAATTTTAATTTTTTTAGTTTAAATTTTTGATATAGAATTTTTTTCGATTATTTTTATATCTTTTAAAAATTGACTTTATAATTTTTTTTCAAAGACAACACACCGTCCCAAAATTTCAATCAAAAATTCATTAAAAAGAGCCTATTTATAGGGTGGTTCTTAGATTTTCTGGTCTCCTTAACCCTTCTGTCAATAATCAGTCTTACCAACCTTGTTCTATAGCGAAGGTAGTTATAAGCTGGTTTATAACCATAATTGTCCCCATAACACAATTTGATTGTATTTCCAACGACTCTAGTTTCTCTAAGAATCTTTTATTATAAAATGAAGCGTATATAATTTTGGTTAATGATGGCATACTACAAACTAAAATTCTGTTATCCTGAAAAAGTCACAGGTTGATAGTTTTCGAAGGATCGTTAAGAAGGATCGGTATTTTCAAAATAAACACTCAAAGTTTGCCAAAAATCCCGCATTTTTAAGTTATACACCCAATATAATTACATAAAATAGTAAAAAAAATAGCGCCGGCCCGGTAGCTCAGTCGTAACTGTGCCGGACTACCAACCAAGAGGTAGTGGGTTCGAATTTCACTGGGGCATGGGTCTCCGGTAATTTCCAAAAACCATTTTACTTTCCTTTCTTGTTTAATTTTCTTATCCGGATAATTACATAAAATAGTAAAAAAAATAGCGCCGACCCGGTAGCTCAGTCGTAACTGTGCCGGACTACCAACCAAGAGGTAGTGGGTTCGAATTTCACTGGGGCATGGGTCTCCGGTAATTTCCAAAAACCATTTTACTTTCCTTTCTTGTTTAATTTTCTTATCCGGTTATTCTTCCTTAGCAAAAAAAGTGCAGAAAAGCACCTGAAAAAAGCCACCAGCCATCAGAAACACAGAAAGATCAAAACCAACTTTCGGAAGGAAAAATCAATCGTCAATTAACATATGTATTGTTCAAAGACAACAACCCAACATGGACGAAATGACAACCTCTCCTACTGAACGAAAGCATCGCACTGTACCAAAAACTGCACGAAAATAAGTAGTAGGATCATATGCTAAGCGGAGACAAAAACCATGATCTTAAAACTGATGCAAAAATAATTAGAATATTTGTAAAAAGGTTATACCCATGTTTAGAACGGAATCTTAAAAGGGAAATAAATAGATTTTATTAATAATCATAGAAATTTTATTATATACAAAAGATACCCAATTATGGAATAAGCGCAAAGTTGACTTATATAAATTTTTTTCAGGTTATATTGGATGACTCTTTATATTTTGTGTAGGTTGGTGCTGCCAGATTCTCTAATGAAATTGGTCGAACGTAATAGCCTGTGTTAGATTTCTTTACAAAGACAAATGGAGACTTTTGAAAAGGAGTTGTTGTGTCTAGGATTTTTTAATAATTTAAAAAAAAATCAAAATTCAGTGGAATTTGTTTAGGATATGAGCGATTGTAACTTACTTACTTGAATGCCACTTAACCTAGAACTTTTTGATTCCAATAACGAATGCCACCCTAGGTGTCCGATCTTTGCTTTTTTTTTTTTTTTCCGTTTAGATTAATGAGGTACAGGGGGAAACCTTCAAAAGGTACTCGTCTGGAAGTTATTCCTGCCAGGTGAGTTATGCGGGATTTTTACCTCGCTAAAACCTAACCTGCACCTCTGATCTTGCTCCCGGAACGATGGTTCCCCGGCGGCACTCTTTGTAAATACTACTTCGCCGGGGCGTTCTTGTCTGATGCTACTGCTGCCCCGATGTTATGATGCCTCGCGGCCTATTCTTCGTACGTTGTGTGGAGATCCTTGATAATGGATTCCGCGTACTCTGCAATTCTGTTCCAAGCCGATTGGCTCTTCAGCATGCACTCCACTATATTTTCTGGACTGATGGGACGCTCCAGATTTCTCTCCAGCTCCACCCGCGTCTCCTCATAGAGGGGGCACTGGAAGAACACGTGTTCTGCGTCTTCGATAACATCGCGGCAATGATGACAGTTTGGGGAGTCAGTTCTCTTGAATCTGTGCAAGTATGCCCGAAAGCATGCATGCCCAGTCAAGAGTTGGGTGATGTAATACCCGACTTCCCCGTGCAGGCGAGTGACCCATTTGGTAACATGTGGTATCAGCCGATGAGTCCACCGACCCTTCGTCGAGTTGTCCCATCTCTCTTGCCAGAGGCGAAGGCTCTCGGGTCTCTCCTCTTCACAGAGGACCTTTCGCCGCTCTTCCTTCTTCCTACGATGTTGGCGTTCCCGCTCTCCTGCCAGAATGTCGATGGGTGGGCATGATGCCACGATGTTGACCGCATCGTGCGATACCGTTCGGTATGCTGACGCCACTCTGATCGCTGAGAGTCGCTGGACTGATGTCATTGTCTTGCGGTATGTTGTAAGCTCTAGCGACTTCGCCCACACTGGTGCTCCATATAGCAGGACGGAGGTAACCACAGTTGCCAGTAGTCGCCTTCGGATTTGCCTGGGGCCTCCAATATTGGGCATTATCCGCGAAAGTGCGCCCTGTACTGCTGATGCCTTCCTGCTAACGCTGGAGATGTGCTCCTTGTAGTTGAGTCTGGCATCCAAGACCACTCCTAGATACCGGATGTAGGGTAGCGACCGGATGTCGTGATCGCCTACTCTTATGGTGATGGTCTCCATTTTCTTCCGGCTACTCACAAGGAGTGCCTCGGTCTTATGTTCCGCCAAAGACAGGTCTGCCTCCGATCTTTGCTCAGAATTTCATAAAGGTTGTTGACTAGACTGCTTTGTTGGATTGGCCAATGTATGGACATAAAAATTCTACTATTCGTCCAGTTTATTTGTCTGCGTACAACCATAGATGCTTAATACCATTTGATCAGTAGATGAGGCAAATTTAGAACTGCACCAGCTCGCTCTAGGAACTCAACGAAACATTTTTTAAGTTATTCTGTTTCAGGCCTTATAAATGGTGCCCGATCTTTGCTCAGAATTTCATAGATGTTGTTGACTAGACTGCTTTGTCTGCATACAACCATAGCTGCTTAATACCATTTGATCAGTAGATGAGGCAAATTTGGAACTGCACCAGCTCGCTCTAGGAACTAAACGAAACATTTTTTAAGTTATTCTCTTTCAGACCTTACAAATGTCAGTTTCTGAGTTCTTATAAATTTTAAAAATTATTCTAAACTTTTGTAAACATACCATTTTATAAACCCTTCGCTTTGAGTTCGGGTTTTAATCAAAACTATTTATTAAATAATCCAGATTGGTTCCAACGGAGGTGTGGTCTTTCTGAATTTTTTTTTGTCTTCTAGAAGAACAACAAAATTTATATTAATTTAAAAATAAAAGTAGCTTTTATGCCACTTTATATTCAATATTACACTCGAAATTGTTGTAGATTAAAAATGTTCAATTCAAAGTGTCCGTTCTCACCGAATTTATTATAAATTTTTACTTGCAAGTTTTATAGTCAACAAATAATCAAATTAAATTCAAATTTAACAATAATTTACCCCAAAAAAATACCTGTTAAAGGAGGAAAGATTTCTGTAAAATGTTTTTTTTTGTTTACAAAACCAATTTTAACGAAAAAATTTACATGTAATTTTATTTTATCTGACAATAAAGAGCAGACTTTAAATTGGCAGCATCTCATAATATTTACCAAAAAAAATAAAATAATAATGTAAATTTTTTATTATTGTTGTTTTTGTTAGAAGAACAAAACAATGCCAGATGATGAAAAAAAATCACTATTAAAAACTGCACATTATCTTTAATAATATTAACAACTTAATTCATGGACAAAATTTTTACCAAGGTAAGAGTTGTGAGAATTTCCCATTTAAGAAAAAAAAATTTCCTTACAAAATTAGAGGTTTTACAATATAAAAAAAAATCTCAGATTAGATTGTTTTTTTTCTTTCTTTCTTTATAGCGTACGTAGGTGGTTTGTTTGCAATTATAATTATAAGTTGTAGTAAAAAATTAAAATAATTAAAATTATACAACAAAAAAAACGATATTTACTTAAAAAAAAATAAAAATTATTATTAAATGTATTTAAATATTGTATTACTAAAGGAAATGAAATTGATTGAATAATTAAGAAATGTAAAAATTGCTTTTAATTTTCTTCTTCTTGTTAATTTAGACACAACCAGAGTTAGTTGTGTTCCTACAGTTATTATTGAAAATGGTCAGTATTTCCTGTCTGATTTCTCCAAAGTAATTGTACATATTTCCATTGCGAATACAATTCATTAAAACCATTACGATCACTATTACTATTACCACTCTTTCAGCTACTTACAAGTTTAGTGATTGGGGAAAGTTTTGTAATAAGAAAAGACAATAAATCGTTAGAAAATACAAATTGGCAAACGTCGTACAATATAAACTCTTTTAACTGGCATTGGTATCTATTTGAGCGTGCACGCGTTCGAATATCGACATTGCATAAAATTCTACGAACGTGCTTAGTGGACAATAGTAGCAATGCAAATATGCATGAAAATTATCTAAAATAGCATTAGATTGTCATTGATGTGCAGAGGTTTTCTTTTACACATAAATTATCTATTTTTGCATTGGAATTTTTTATTAAAACAAAACTTTCTGATATTTTTTCGTTTAATATTTTCTTATTTTATATTGATTTGAATAATTTTTTTATATTATGAATTTGAATTAATAAAAGAGAAAAATTAGTAATCCCTCCTGTTATCTATAAAACTTTATTAACATTTCTTTGATCGTATACAAGGTTTAAAGTTTCTTCAAAATTATTGTGTGCGTTTCAGAAAAGAAAAGAAAAATTGAAGTCTCCAAATAGTCTCTGGGACCTTACCTATGTCGGGTGTATTTTTTTTGAGATCATAAAGCTTTGATTACATTATTCGAGAAGTGCTCGAACTTAAGGAAAAATCGTCCATGTTTTTCTGCTCGATCGGTATATTATATGCTCGGACATGTTGGACGAACACCCGACCTTTGATCGAGCAAGTTCGAGACGAACAAAATATGGAATGGTGGAGTCGCCTCAAATTGTAAATGCTCGATTATTTTTGGTAACGAGCTCGAACACGCAGTTCGAATAATAAAAAGTAAAAATGTTTGAAGAAACAATCTTAACGCAGCTCGAATGATAACTTTTTCTTTTTAGCTGCGCGTGTGTTCGAGAACGAACATTATTATAATTTTGACATTTTGCAGTGTGATTTTTTTTTGAAAAACGTTTATGTATTAAAAATTGTTTTATTATGTTTTGATTTGCATAAAAACAATTTTTAATAATAAACCGTTCAAGACCTTAATTGTTGCTGATTTCTCAATATACACCCACGATTTCGGATAGCCCTGCAAAAAATAATTAGTCGATGTCAAATCTCACTACCTTGTGGGTAAATTGACAGGTCCAAAGTGTGAAGTCACGTTGTTGCCAAATTGTGTTCGAGTTCTCTAGATGTATAGGCAGGAGCCTTTTTAATGATTACTAATGGCGTCTAATGTGTCTTCATCCGATGAAAATCTCTTTCCAGACTGAAATGTTTTCAGTTTCAGGAACTGGCGGAAGTGCGTTCTGTTAGGACAATTCCTTTTGTACCCCAAAAAACTGATATCATCACCTTTACAGCGGATGAAGTGGTCTTCGATTTATTCGGAGCAGATCTCCTGCCTTCAACTCACTGTTTTAACTGCCTTTTAATTTCTGGAGTACAATAGTGAACCCCCTACGTCTTTTAAAATCTGTTAGATTATTCTTAAAAATATCCAAGACAGCATTTGATGATCAACATTTGATTCTTGTTCTGCATTCAGCACCCATCTTGCTGAAAGATTTTTCAGACCCCAAATCATCGTGTCAGATATAATGAACCTGTTCATATAAGATGCCTACAGCTTCTTCAACTTGATACATCTTTTTTTACCTGTTTGACAAAAGCATATCATAGACTTTATCCACCTTTTTTTGGTTTGGTAAACAGAGTAGTTCATCAAATGTGTGTGGCTTAAGGGACCTTCATTCGAAAATTCAAAAACTATCGATGGTAAATGATGGTGATACATCTCAAAGTACGCTATCCGACTTTAATTTTATATCCTTAACAGTTTTTCCTACCAAATAACTTCAATTTTTTCCATTTTCAATAATAATGAGTAAAATTTTATCGATATTAATAACTGTCACAATAAAATAAACATGGCCGACCAATTTGACATTTACTGATATCGATAGTAACTGCCAACTTCAACACTTTTCAATCCGTTAAATTTTTTCCACCTCGTGTGCTGCATTCCGGACACTTTTCAATCCGTTCTCGAACAAAAATTAATTCAAAAAAGGATATAAACTGCAGTTGTTTTCGGGATAAATGTGATCGATACTAAAGAAGAAAAAAAGAAAGAAAAAATAACAGTTTAAATTTGACCTCAGCGAGACTATTAATGTCCCCTAACATTGTTGGAAAAATAATGAATGAAATAACGTACGTTTATCGCATCGAAAGAGTAAACAAAACAAAACTGTTACCGTGTCCGAAGAACAGGTGTTTTAATGTTCATCGATTAATGGTTGGATACTAGTCTAGCGGCAATAGTACGAGTGTAACGTCAACAGTCTTAATGTCAATAAACCGAAATGAAAGTAAAGAAATACATTCCTCTTGGGCAATAAAGTATCATTTTTTTAATATTCATTTTTATAAGTATTTATAGCTTTGTGTCTAGGTCTAGGTATGGTTTCGACACCATCCACAAAACATAAGAAAGAACACCATTACTTGATGTGTAAACATTTAATTGCCATTGCGAATATAAACTTTATAAACAGTACATAGATATACGTGAAGAGAGTACCCAGTCCTGGTCGTACTTTAAATGCGAAAAAAATTATCTATACTCATTATTCCTATACAAGTACACAGGTACTGACGAGCAGAGTATCAATTATTATATTTGATTGTCGAAATTTTTTTTTTTTTCTCGAATAAACGCTAAAATTGGATAAACACGGTAAGCGTAGTAACTGAAGAAAATAAGACTGAATAAATGGAAACTTAGAGTACAATAGCCATGAACAGTAGTAGTTGTAGTAGTAGAGTTAGCAATAATAGTAGTAATAGCATAGGTAACTGAGGTTAAAGCCATCGAAGAGAGCAAAATGGTTCTACCTGAAATAATGGATTAACGGAAAATCGCAACAGTCTACAATGAAAATCAGTTAAGAAATCAGAAAAATCTTTTAAAAAACCAAATGTTTTTTTCTTCTGTGCTTATTTCTTCTGTTCGCGAGTGTATCGTAAATTCAAAAAGGTAGAAGGTAAAAATTGAAACTTAACAAAAACAAAATAAAAACTTGGGAATTTCGCAATCGATTTACGAAATTCATTTCTACATTGATTCGCATTATCCTCTTTATAGGTGTTTGTGGTGCGTGTGTATTTATTTAAGTGCATACGTAATTGAAAGGGAGAAAAAGACCAATCAAGATAATCGCATATTTTTCACTGAGATATTAAGAGGCACATGACGTGTTCATATGCTGCAATATCGAACAGAGGCCCTACAATTTATAGGGCGATCTCTAGTGCCATCTATCAAGACGAATATAAAACCAAACTTCTACTTCCGCGCCATCTACCAAATCGGGACACCTTACCTTTGAAATTTAATTTTTTATGAATTATTTTATTTGTAAAATTTTTATGATTTACAAAAAAATGTTTTGCAAATTTGAAATGATAATCAAAAGAAAGTATGATTTTTAACAAAACCCACTAAAAATTCAAATTTCACTTATTAGAGCTTATGCCATTACACGGGGATAAAATGCGGCCCCAAATGATCTTGCAGATATATTATTGGTAGTAAATGCTGGTTTTCCAACAAATTGGATTTTCCAATAGATGGCGCCAGTAGTAAATGCTGGTCCAAAATATCGGATTATAAATGTCAAATCGTAAGCTTAGGCATCTGTCAACACCAACTCATCATTACATTTGTGACTTTTTATCGGCGTTATATATTTTTTGTGTGCTTGAAAATGTCAAAATTTGATCCAAATAAGCGAGCGTCATTTGGGGAAAGTTTTGCTTTTACCTTCAATTCGAAAAGATCTGCGTCTGAGACGCATCGAATGATTATGGCTAGAGAAGACGCTACAAAAGTGGTGATTTCGACTTGGTAGACAAAGGCGTCCCGAAAGTTTAATTTGAGGCATTACTGGATGAGGATCTATGTCAAACGCATAGTGTTTGAACGATTCGGGAATGATCACAAAGCATGGAAATTGGGTGTCATATGAGTTGAAGCCGAGAGACGTCGAACGGTGTTTTTTCACGTGCGAACAGCTGCTCCAACGACAAAAAATGAAGGGTTTTCTGCATTGTATTGGGACTGCTGATGAAAAGTAGATCTATTACAACAATCCAAAGCGAAGAAAATGGTGGCGGCGCCACGGCCATGCATCAATACCACGTCGAGCTGGTCCCACCAAATACAAAGTATGAGCTTGGAGCCATGGATGTTTGGCTTGGCCGTCGATGTTGAGCTAACACAGGAGCACGCTACCAAGCACAACTAATGCGTTTGAGCCGAGAATTGAAGGAAAAACGGCCACAATACGAGCAAAGGTACGATAAAGTAATTTTACAGCACGACAACGCTCGGCCACATGTTGCTAAGATGGTTAAAACGTATATGGTAACAATGAAATGGGACGTCTCCTGCCTCACTCGCCGTATTCTCCAGACATCCCCCTTCCGATCGATGATGCGTAGCCAGGCTGAGCAGCACTTCCAATCTTACGAAGAAACCAAAAATTGGTTCGAAAGACGAGCAGTTTATTCGAAATGGAAACCGTATACTGCCAGAAATAGGGGAAAAAACATAAAAATATGGGCATTTCCGACAATAAAGCTTCAAATTTTGAAGAAGAAAAATGGCGGTTTTCAATTTGTAAGTCTTACAAAGGAATTTTTTAGAAAAATATGTTTTCACAAATATTATTGCAATCTACAATAAAATTATTAAAACATTTCCATTATGAAAAATGACAAAAATAATTTTAATAAAAATCTCTGCATTTTTTAAAAATTAAAATAAAGAAAATTCTTAATTGAACGCAAAGTCAAAGGTTGAATTTAATACGGAGCAAACGCACGTGTAAAAAAACGGAACGCAACTGATTGCTATATGCTACAATAACGCGAACGCTAAATCAGCAAGAATAAAACAAGGAACACATACTGTATGCAGTCGCCCGCTGTTCAAATTGAAAAACCTACACAGTTTGATGGGAATGCACATATCTCTAATTTCAGTGTTTGTTATGTAGCAGGATTGTTGTTTGACAGTTGAAATTTTTTATTTATTCTCATCGCAGTCCTGTTACTCTCTTATGTTTACGTGCGTCAAAACTGCAGTTCACAATAAGTAAACATTCACTATGGATTTCTACAAAAAATTTTTACTTCATATTTTCTTTATTTTTAATAATTTTATTTTCCTTAATGTTATAATGAGTAAATTAATATATTATTAATTTAAATTAATAAAATAATTGCTATTAATTCATATGCGCATAAATAAGTAAAAATAGCAATTAAAAAAATTTCCCATAAATACTACTTTAGAATCGTGGAATTAGCAGACTTTCTGTATATTTTATCATATTATAAATAATAATATAAACTTTTAGTGTAATTTAGATTATTTTTATTTTATTTATAGTTTTTTTTTTATTGGTACTTTGAACTTATAGAAAAGAAACTCTGAAATACTTTTCGAACGAAAGTGACATAGAAATTCATTCAATAATTTTACTTGTCAAAAACAATTACTATGAATATCCTATAGGCAATTACGAACTGAATTGGATCAGATCAGAAAAGTTGTAACACCTTCTAGGTGTGTTAATGGGAAAAAAAAGAAAAAGAAAATTACATACAATTTTATTGAAAATCTGAAAGAAAAACTTTAAAATAATATCTGAAATTAAATAAAAGAAAAATAATAAAATTGAAAAGAAAATGTTGATTATAGGTAATTAAGGTAAAGATTTTCTTCTTATTTTAACTGAATTGAATACCTTCTACTTCCACTGATAGTGACATGATTTTTGATTATTTTCGTTGATTTGTTTTTTTGGTTTTCTTTTACAAAAGTAAACAATAATATTTACGTTAATCTTATCACATTTTTTCTATTTCTGTTTTTAATTTTTTTTTTTGGAAGATAAAATATTTGTTATTACATTATGAGAACAAAAAAAATGTAAAAGTAATTTGTTTTATATTTTATATACGGCATAATTTAAAAATAATGGGAAAAAGCATTAACTGAAAAACAAAAATGGCAACGGAGTACACATACACGTACGTATGATTACACTGCATGCCAAAAATATGCGACCATTTTGGTTTTAGGGGGAAAGTTAAATAAAAAACACGGAAATTAAAATGAACAAGCGAAAAAAACTATTTCATTTCTTTTTAAATTATATTAATTTTTATCTTAAATATGAAAAAATATATTTTGTATGCATTAATACGGTGAACCCAATGCCTTGTTTCAAAGTTGGCACCACAACTTTTGGCAACATTTTTTCTTCAGCGCTGCGATTTGCGTAGGTTCTTATTTAAGACCTAAAGATCTGGAAATTTGACTCATCCGTTCAGAGTATATGTGTATTGTTTAAGTTCTCAAAAGTGCAGAGTTTTAATGGAATAAAGCCCACTTCAATCTTTTTTCTTATTTTAAGGACGTAGTAACGATTTCCTTACCGTCACACGGCCAAATAGACCAGCAGCTTTCAATTGTGTTTTCACCGATTTTAGAGACACTAATTTGGTACAGTTTTTATTTAATTAGGACCAATTTTGAGGTTATGTAAATCTTCAATTCCTTTTATTGAGATTCTCGCTTAAACTAGTAATTTGATGGCTACCAGACCCTATGAATTACTCTTCTATTTGTGGTCAAGGGTCTCAGGAGAGTCTAAATTATTTCGCTCGAAATGGAGGAAAAGTCTTAATTATTTCGCTCGAAAATTCTGGCCATAACATCGAAGCTACCGCTCTTATGTATTGTTTAAAAGCTCGAGTTCACAGCAAAAACGATTGGAAGCTCTTGTTCGCTTTCCAGAGGAGAATTCTTCGAAGAATTTTCGACCCCCAATATGAGATTGGACCTTTCCGGAGCCAATTGAAGGAGGACATCCTGGTCGTAGATAAAACTAAGCTCAATAGGCTACTGTGGGCTGGACATATATAATCCGTATGGATGACGAAGAACGTGCCCGGAACGTCTTCAGTGGCTCCATCTATGGTGTCAAAAGACGAGGTAAGCTCTGCCTGTAGTGGACTTAGCCAGGACGCTTAAAATAAGCCAGAACTGTCGAACTGGAAGAAGGCGGTAAGAAGCCGGTATACGGACGTCTGGAGTTCTTTGATTCACGAAATTGACTGCAGGTTGTCACGCCGTGCGATGGTGATGATAATTAAAGTGCTATGAACGCAACTCTTTAGGATTTTAAATTGAGCCGCTATAAAATGCTCCAATTTACCTTCGTTAAATTACATAATAATAGCAGAGATTCAGATAAATATTAAGAATAAAGGACCAAATTAATGCTTTTATAATTATATCTAACGGGTGATTTTTTAAGTGTTTGGTTTTTAAATTTCCAAAAGAACACGGAAAAATTCCAAAAGTTCAAATTTTACCAATGCCTGCCATTTACTTTTTAAAGATTATTTCTACATTTTAAGTGGTCCATGCGATAGGTTCAATTTTAAAATACTTTTTCGAGCATCTTGGCTGATATATCGCCAGATACCACGTGTAATGTTGTCTTCCAACGTTGTAGGTGACACTGGCTTATCGGTATAGATGAGTGACTTCACGTAGTCCCATAAAAAATAGTCTAGAGACGTCAAATCACACGATCTAGGCGGCCAACTCACTGGTCCGAAACGTGAGATAAGTTACTCACTGAACTCATTTCTCCATATGTCCATTGTTTCACATGCTGTGTGGCATGTAGCACCATCTTGTTGAAACCACGTGACGACCAGATGCATTTCTTCCATTTTGGCAAAAAAATTCCGAAATCATCGAGCGATAGCGGGCGCTATTGACAGTAACGTTGTGGCCAACATAAAGAAATACAGACCAAACAGTACATTTTTCTGGGTGCAATGGCAGTTCTTCTTTTGCCTATGCTTGTTCATCAGACCAAATGAGACAATTTTGCTTATTCAAATACCCATTCAATCAGAAATGAGTTTTATCGCTGAACGTAAGTTTTTGGTTAAAAAATTGATTTTTTCAAATTGTTCTAGAGTCGAAAATTCGACGTTTTGGTAGGTTGTTCGGCTTCAGTTCTTGCACAAACTGCATTGTATATGCTTTCAGACCAAGATCCTTTCGTAAAATCTTTCACTACGGCATCAATATTCTCCTCTGTATGCACTTTACGCACACGGGTTGATGGTTTGATGTCAAATAGCGTCAAATTGCTGCGAAATTTTGTCACTATGGCTTCAATTGCTTGCTTGCTCAGTAAAATAAAATTATCAAAGTTCACGAAACACATTTTTTACAGAGCATAAATTTTGATAATAAAATTAAATAATTTGTTAGTGTTGTTCGAACTCTTTTCATGGTAAAATGGCAATGTTAACTGAGCACTTTTGACTTTTACGTGTGATCTGTCAAAAATAAAAACATAAAGAAACCATGCTTTGGCATATACTTCGTATCTTCTACAAATGGGAGCGGGAAAATGGTAATTGTGCTTGGCCTGTTATAGTAAAAATGGAAATTTATTTCCTTATTATAATATCCTTATTTATAATATTTCAGGAAATAAATATGCTATTTACAAAGAAAAAGCTGAAGTATTTGCTAAAGATATGGTAGATACTTTTGCTCGACATGATGATACTCGTATATTGTAGAAGACAAATCACATACTAACAAAATTATCGAAGAACTAACGCTCCCAGTCCCTATCAGCCTTCCTCCCGAATAATTTTAAGCCATTGAAAATTAAATCGACTATTCTGCGCCTTTCCAATAAAAAAGCTCCTGGTTAAAATCTAATAACAGCTCCTATTCTAAAGTAAATTTCCCTAAAAGCTTTAGTTTTAATTACATCATACATTTTCAATGGTATCCTGCGCACAACCTTTTTTTCCTTTACTCTGGAAATTTACTGTTATTAAAATGACTCCTAAACCAAATAAACCCATTTTAAGAGACAATGGCCTAGAGATTTTCTGGAGTAATCTAACTTCCATTATTTGGAGAAATACCGATGGGTGTTTACTCCCACTTCATGATGCATAAGATTGTTAAGTAAAATGTTATGCAAATCTGCTTGTTACAATACAATTGTAGTTGTAGATGAACAAAAAAATGAAGAAAAAATTTGTTATTTGTTCTATTGTAATTTACCATAAATTATATAATAAAACAGAAGAAATTTTATAAGTTTTTTCGATTTATTCAGATTCTAACCAAAGATTAGCAGAGAATATGTTGTTATCAAGGTGGTCGGTTATTTTTGGCTTGTAGTGTACGCATATATGCGCTTTTAATTTACCTTCAAATATTGATTAAATGATGAGAGAAAGTCACACGTTTATGAAATCAAAATGCTTTGATCGAAATTAATTGAAATTACAATATTTAAAAATAAATTTTCCACGTATCAATGAATTTTGGTTTTTCTTTGGAATTTGGACATTTTTCTTTAATTTTTTTGTTTGTTTGTTGGTATTTAAAGTATTTTTTGGAAAAGTTTCAATTTCAATTCTAACATAAAAATTTGATTGGAAGACTATTTTTTAATATTATTATTATTTTGTTGAATACTTTCTCAAATCAGTCAAGAGAAAAAAGGTGTTGCGCGGTCAAATTTTAAATAAAATAACAAAACACGACTTATCGAGTATATTCGCATTGAAAGATTCGAAATTATTTCGATATAGAAATTTTATTTTAACAATTATTCATTTCTATAAGTTTATAGCAATGTCAGTTATTCTTGAACGCCTCACCTCTTCAAGTCCGTGACCTGAATTTTATAGTAAAATAACATGAAAGAAGTGTTTTTTTTTGCATCCATTTTGAATAAAGAATTTTGTGCAATACTTTAAATATTTCTCTTTAAACAACATTTTTTTATGTATTTTGCTCTCTTTCTCTTTCTGCAAAAGTCTTTACAAAAACACTTTTAAACTGAAATTATTATTAAAAATACGAAAATTAAATGAAGTTTTTTCTTTCTTTTGCTGAATATTAGATAAGAGAAAAATTTTAAATTTTTTTTCTTTTTTCTTTTTTATATAAAATACTAAAATTTAAAGTTAAAGTAAAAATAAATTTTTATTTTTAAATTATTCAATTCAAGGTAATCGGAAAATTTGGTATTTTTCATAATTTCTTGAAAGAATTTCATAAATCACAATAATATGAATTTATTTTAATGATTCGTATTTATGCTTAATGAGAGTTTAAAGAGAATATACACTAAGTCAACCTTGGCGGTTTTTGCCTGTTGGTAAATTATATTGTTATTATAATTTTCCCATTTAAGTTACATTAAACTAAGAAGTTAGGAAATTGCAAATTCACACTCTCCAACTGAATGTTAATTATTCAATAATTTTTTTTTTAAAGAATTTATAATATATATAATATTTTGCGTTGATTTTTATATAATTATAGTTAAAATTAAGTTTTTTTTTTGGTTGTCAAAAGCAATCGTCTTATTCAAGGAGCTTTTATTTAAAAATATTGTAAAATTTTTTACCCTTTTCTAAAGACAGACAAAATAGCTATTTAATATTTTGTAAATTTTTTGTAAACACTTAAAAAAAAATTGTAATTTTTATTGGCATAAGCTGTAGTTGAGGCGCTACTATCGATATGCATTGTTTTTTTTTTTTTGGTAAGTTGTCACATCTGCTACACAATCAATCATATGCCAACTTAAAAAAGTTAAGTTTAGTTAATTTATTTGTGTTCTATAAGCAATTATATCACAGACGCATTTATGTTTTTTTTTTTAAATGGAGAAAATTGAATACCGAATCGAATTCTTTTGGGAAAGAAGGTTTTAGTTGACGGAATATCATAAAGAATTTAATAAGAGTTTAATCTTAACCTGGCCGTGCGAAAACTACCAAAACAGTGTAAAATTTCATTTGGTCTCGAAAAAATTGTTTACAAGAATGTAACATTTGTTAATTGCTATGTAAAGATAACATTTTAAAAAAAAAAATTACTGGAGAATACAACATATTTATATCGGACCAGATTCTCTGACTTGCACTTGTTACGAGAAATAAAAAAATTTCAACAGATGCGGAAGTTATAACTGCTGTAAGCAAGTATTTTGTAAGACGTCGGAAAAGCGACCACATAAAGGGGATAATGTTCTTACAATATTGCTGGAATAAATATATCATTTTAAATGGAGGGCAAGTCGTAAAATATCAATAGTTTGAAAATGATAATCACAGTTTTTTAATATGAGGCCAAGAACTTTTCGAACAGGCCTCGTTTTTTGTTTGTTAATTCTTTACTTCTTTTCATGATGAAGCGTCAGCTGTTCGCCCAATTTTGGATTCCAAGGTGTTGATGTTTTTGCGAGTTGCATGGGTAGGAGCGCTATTCTGCTGAAACCAATGTCATCTAGGGCTATGAGAAACAAATGCATGCACAATGTGTCCTGATTGGTGCAGATTTTTTGCTGGAGGCATCATCGGACCATTCTTTTTCGAAAATTCAGCTGGTTAAGGCAATAACAGTTGATGGTGCTCGCTATTGCGATATGATAATCCAGTTGTTTGTGCCTAAATTGCAAGATATGGATGTGGATGGCATGTGGTTTTAACAAGACGGTGCCACATGCCATACAGCCCGTGAAACAATTACTTTTTGCGTGAATTTTGGGACACCCTTTATTATTATTATTATTATTGTTATTATAATATGTCAGCCCTGCGGTACTCAGCTCATCATCTCTTAAGTATTAAATAATTTTTTTCCGATGAAAGTTTTTAAAAATCTAACGATTCTTATTTTTTTTTGAATGTTAATTCTATTAAAATTTTGTACTTAAATGTAAATTGTTTGCACCATGACAATTTAGGCTATTTGACGACAGCGAAATGGCGGACAAGCTATGTTAATTTTATTAAAATTTTGTACTAAAATGTAAGTTGTTCGCACCATGACAATTTAGGCTATTTGGTGACAGTTACATGACACACAAGCTATGTTAATTCTATTAAAATGTTGTACTAAAATGTAAATTGTTGAAAATTAAGCTACAGGACCCACAAGCTATGTTACTAGCTGGATTTGATCTCAGGACCGTTGCGTATTAGACATGGGGTCATATAATTTTTATTGCGGAGTTTCTAAACTCAATAATTCACTTTTCATACAATTTCCTATTTCCAAAACCCATTTATTTTTGTCACCGTCAAGTTCTCCTTGTAGTCCTGCTATGACAATAAATATGAAAATAGTGGACATTTTTTTTATTATTATTTAACATAACCGGAACTGCATTTAATTAATGCATCAGTTAATATTTTTTTTCAGAAGGTCAAGTGAACATTGGTAGTTATTTTATTATTTATTTTTACTATGGCTAATATTTTGTTTAATTATTGTCCATGAAAACTCAAAAGTCTTATTAAGAAATATCATCCATGAATAACTAACTAAGTATAATAAAATTATTTAGAAATTCTGAAATTTAAACATTTTTAAAAATAATTGCATTGGTATTCAACACGTTCAATTATTTTGAAATAATTATTATTTTTTGTTTTTAATTTTTTAATTTTGCATGTAAATTTTTTGAAGGTTGGTATGATATGGGAAATTTTTTATTAAAAATCTATTAGGGAAAAAAATTCATAATAACTAATTTTTGAAAGAGCCCAAAAATAAAAATAAATAAACATAAAAAAAGGGGAGACATGTGAGTATATTCGTCCTGTTAAATGCAACTACCTAACATCCTGTTTAAGTATAGTCGAACTTTTGACTTTTCACGATGATTTTAGAGAAGTTTTTTTTCTGTTTACTAAAATCTCTTATTCTTAGTCAAAAAAAACCTTAAACCATAAATTTAATACAATTACTTAGACTGATAGTATGATAATTAAGTAGTTAATGAAAATTTCCATGGAATCGAAATTATTGCGAAGCGTCGTGACTGATAAAACTGTATGGAAAATTATACACATTTGATGATAAAACTAAGTGTTTTAATAGTTGGATATTTTATTAACAATACGTATATGTGTCAGTCGTGGTTAAATATTTAAGTACCACTACAATTTTATGACGACAGCGCAGCTATCAGGAGTTGATTACAAGAATCTTCTAGCAAAAGTAGAGTCGCGCGTGTTCGTAAAGACGGTCTGGCCTGTTGGCTGGTTCCATAATTCATTCGACAAAACGATCGTGACATGTTTGCAATGCACTTAAAACGATTTGAAAAGTACTAGTTGTCACTGAAAATTAAATTGAATTAATAAGTTTAGACTGAGATTTAACAATGGCCAATGGCTAAGGAGCACTAGTATTTTTCCTATTACGTTGGGGACAAAGCATAAAATTAGTTTAACGCAGCGCAATTGTAATCGACAATTGCCCCAGCTCAACTCAAGTGGATTAGTCGGCAGTGTCACTTAATCTTTAATGGAATCACCGTTCATAAGATTTAATAATATTGTATGGCATAAGTTCTTATTCGCGGATTAAAGTTCAATTTTACAATAATTTTCAATGTACTCAATTTATTTGGAGATTTTACATATTACATGCTTCCGTTAAAAAATACTATTTGGCTTCTCTGATCATACTTCTAGTAATAATATTTTGAATCGATATTGTCAAGAAGAAATTGATGTGCTGAATAGCAGACATTTTAAAGTGTAAATAAAACACTTTTAAAACTTAGATTTCGGTATAGTTTTTATTTCATTATATTCTACTGAAAATTTCTACTGAAAATTTCAACTGAAAATTCCTACTGAAAACTTCAACTGAAAATTTCTACTGAAAATTTCTAATGAAAATCTCTACTGAAAATTCCTACTGAAAATTTCTACTAAAAATTTCAACTGAAAATTTCTACTAAAAATTCCTATTGAAAATGTCTACTTAAAATTTCTACTGAAAATTCCTACTGAACATTCCTACTGAAAATTCCTACTGAAAATTTCAACTGAAAATTTCTACTGAAAATTTCTACTAAAAATTCCGACTGAAAATTTGTACCACAAATTTGTACTGATAATTTCTACAGAAAATATCAGTACAAATTTCTACCACAAATTTCTACCACAAATTTCTACTGAAAATTCCTACTAAAAATTTCTACTTAAAATTTCTACTGAAAATTCCTACTAAAAATTTCAACTGAAAATTTGTACTGAAAATTTCTACTTAAATTTCTACTGAAAATGTCTACTTAAAATTTCTACTTAAAATTTCTACTTAAAATTTCTACTTAAAATTTCTACTTAAAATTTCTACTTAAAATTTCTACTGAAAATTTCTACTTAAAATTCCTACTGAAAATTCCTACTAAAAGTTTCTACTTAAAATTTCTACTTAAAATTTCTTCTAAAAATTTCAACTGAAAATTTCTACTGAAAATGTCTACTTAAAATTTCTACTTAAAATTCCTACTGAAAATTCCTACTAAAAATTTCTACTTAAAATTTTTACTGAAAATTTCTACTGAAAATTTCTACTGAAATTCCTACTGACAATTTCTACTGAAAATTTCTACGGTAAATTTCTACTGAAAATTTCTACCACAAATTTCAACTAAAAAGTTCTACTTAAAATTTCTACTGAACACTCCTACTGAAAATTTCTACTTAAAATTCCTACTGAACATTTCTACTGAAAATTCCTAGTCAAAATTTCTACTTAAAATTCCTACCACAAATTTCTACTAAATATTTCCAATGAAAATTTCTACTTTGCGTTCCCAATGGAAATTTTCACTGAAAATTTCTACTGAAAATATTGCTATTATGCCTGAAATATAATATAATTAAAAGACTACCATGTGACTTCTTGCAGGACTCAATACTTTTCGACGTATTTTTTAATAATTATTAAACTTTAATTAATTTATTGTTTTTTTTCTTTAAATTACAGATAAACATTAAATTTGTTGCCGCGCAGTGAGAATCGTTTGTGCATAATTGAAGGTATGTTATAGTTTTTGACTGGTGAAAAATTAAAGATAAAAATTTTAATTATTAGGAGTATAAACGGAAAACCGCCATTTTTTCTTCTTCAAAATTTGAGGCTTTATTGTGGCAAAATACTGACATATTCGTGTTTGAAAATATTGTCTATTGGCTAGCCACAACTGGCACGATACGGATTCCATGTCAAAAAAACTGCTTTTCTTTTGACCCAATTTTGGGTCTTTTCGTAAGATCGGAAGTGCTGCTCACCCAGGCCATGTGTCATCGATCTTTCCAGAAAGGTTTGAACCACCTTAGCAATATGTGGCTGAGCGTCGCCGTACTGCAAAATCAGTTTGTCGTGTCTTTGATCGTATTAGAGCATGAGCAAAAGACACGACAACCACCTTAGGAATATGTGGCCGAGCGTTGTCGTGCTGCAAAATCAGTTTGTCATGTCTTTGCTCGTACTGTGGCCAATTTTCCTTCAATGCTCGATTCAAACGCATCAGTTGGGTTCCATAGCGAGCTCCTGCGATGGAGCAACATCGACGGCCAAGCCAAACATCCATGGCTCGAAGCTAATGCTATGTATTTGGTGGGACCAGTTCGGCGTGGTATTGATGCATGGCCGTGGCGCCCCAATGATTTTCTTCACTTTGGATTATCGTAATAGATCCACTTTTCATCACCAGACACAATACTATGTAGAAAACGCTTACTTTTTTGCCGCTGCAGTAACTGCTCGCACGTGAACAAACGCCGTTCGACGTCTCTCGACTTCAACTCCAATGACATCCAATTTCCTTGCTTTTGGATCATTTCCAAGGCTTTTAAGTTATGGAAAATGACTTTTTGAGTCACGCCCAATGAATTTGCAAGCTCTTGTAGCGTTTGACATGGATCTTCATTCAGTAATGCTTCCAATTGTGCGTCTTCAAACTTTCGGACAATCTTGTGGAAATCACCACTTTTGTAGCGTCTTGTTTTCCTCTCCCCATAATCATTCGATTCGCCTCAGCCGCAGATTTTTTCGAATTGAAGGCAAAAAAGCAAAACTTTCCGCCAATGACGCTTATTTGGATCGAATTTCGACATTTTTACACAGAAAAAAAATATATATAACGCCAATAAAAAGTCACAGATGTAATAATGAGCAGTTTTTTACAGATGCCTAAACTTACGATTTGACGTTTCTGATCAGATATTTTGGACAAACATTTACTGCTGGCGCCATCTATTGGAAAACATATTTGTGAGAAATTATTTTTTGAGAGTTGTTTAATATTTATGGAAAAGTTATGCCAATTTTATCTTTTTCGACTGTCTAATTTCAAAGTTAATCGTCATTGCCGATCTAAGCTCAATGTTCATCTAGTTTTTATGCTCAAAGATATTATTATTAAAATTTTCATTGAGTATTAATATTCAAGTACGGGATTTAAGATAATATTTTAGTAAACTCATTTTGTACTTTTATTTGCCAAACTCTAAGCAAAAAATTAATACGTTTGTTATATAAGCAACCATCAAATATTACCCATAAAATATAATAAATGCTTTAATTACCAATATTTATATTATTTTTTGAAAACGGTAATTTACATTACACTTTTCATCATGGTGCTATTTGTGCCCCAATAAACATGTTAGCAATGACTTGAAAAAAAAAGATAAACTATCGCATATTGACGATGGATGACACAGTCATTAATAAATAAAATATTTGTCAAAAAATGCAGTTCATTTCTTTTGTAAGACCAAAAATAAAACTTTTTCGTCTTGGAAACTATCACTAATAAAAAATTACCTATCGAGAAAAAAAACTAATAAAAATTAATTCAAAAAGATTTTAGTTTATTGACAAATTATTTCGCAAAATTATCTTAATTAATACAAAATATTTCCGCAAAATATTAAAATAAAACAACAATAAAATTACCGTGTTTTTGTGCAATTAATTTTAATGTATTTTTAATGAAAATTTTCAATAAAGCAATATTTCTTGTTCTCCATAAAAAAGTGTTTAATATCAATAAGATTGTGTCCCAAATGCATAATATTTCCTCATTTCATTTGGATTAATATCAATTTCAACTAAATATTATAAGTTTTTACTATTTTTGATTATTTATGTAATGTTGAGCTTAAATTTTATTGTTAAATGTTATAAATTGACTGGGGAAAAAAAACTTTAATTCAGTTCAATAGATAATTTGTGATTCATTACGGTCGATAAAGTGAAATGTTCATTGTCGTGACTAAAATGGGAACAATTTTCACGAAAATCACCTTTGCGCCGACATAACAGAAAACATTTTTTATTCATGATATTTTGAAGGCATTTTATTATGCAGGCACCTGAGAATGCTCTGAAAGCTCTGAAATGCTATTAATACAAGATGGTGTTCCTCAGGAAAGCATTCTTGGTCCAATATTTTTATACCTATGCCATATTTTTATTCATTTCCCTTAAATTGAAGTACTCTTTTTATCCTATAATATTATATTAACTCCTTTAAAGACTTTTTAAAATAATTCTTCCGATACTTAAAAGTATCGAAAATAATACACAAAGAACAATGAGAACAAATGTGCAATTTACTAACTAATATCTTTAGTGCCAATCCTCTCCTAAAACTGGTTACTGACATTTTTAAAAAAATAATTGAAAATATTGAATCTTTGTGTTTTTAGCGATTTGTCTGCCATCTATACAGCCTTCGAAGCGATATGAATAAATTTTCAAAATGGCGTTGCTATGGTATTTTCATTTTTTTTTTAATTGAGGACCTTTATACGATTTTTTTTAATTTTAACATAATTTGAATTTTTATTTTATTAATTTGAGATTTTTTTCTTAAGAATAATTATTTAAAATTATGTTAATGTGAGGAGATTGTATAGATATTACGAGAAAAATTCAAATTCTATTCGGCTTTTCTATGTTCTTACATAGAAATTTATTACAAATTTTAAGTCATACAATAAAAATAAAATATTTTTTTATTATTTTTAAAATTTGAATTTAAAAAAAATAGTTTTATGGAAAAAATTAGAAAAAGAGGCGAAATGATGGGAACAGAAAGAAATAAGACTATAGGGTTGTCCATTTCGTGGTTTGGAAAGTACAGCTGTCAAAAATCTATTTTGTCTTCTTCAAAGTTATCCCCACCAGATATTATACACTTGTGCCAACGTTTTTTCCAATCCTCGAAGCACTTCAAAAAATCATTTTTTGTGATCTTGTTCAGCTGCTCCTTCGATGTCGTCTTTATCTCCTCAATCGTAGCGTAGCGTCATCCTTTCATGGGGCTCTTCAGTTTCGGGAACAAAAAAAAATCTTAGGGAGCTAGATCTGGGGAATATGGTGGCTGCGGCATTGAAAAACCTATTTTTGTTCTTCCACAAATCCGGGCGTTTTTGGCGGATTGCTTCGCGAAACTTGCGCATAGCTTCTAGGTAATATTCCTTATTGACCGTTCTACCCTATGGCAAGAACTCATGATCACCACGCCCCTGTAATCGACGAACACTGTAAGCAAAACCTTCACATTCGACCGAACCTGGTGTGCTTTTTTGGTGTTGGCTTTTGCGGCAGCTTCCATTGGAATGATTAAGCTTCGGTTTCCACGTCATAACCATAAACCCATGATTCGTCACCAGTTATGACCCTCTGAAGCAAATTTGGCTCATCGCGGACAGAGTCCAACAGCTCCTTAGCAATATTAATGCGATGCTGTTTTTGGTCGAAATTGAGCAAAAATCGAAGACGATCCAAAACACGTGCAAGCAAACCAGCTGTCAAAAATTAACTGAATATTCAAAATGGCCGAACTTGTCGGCATTAGTGAGAGACATGAGTACCAACATAACGCCACAAAAAATCGAAAATCTAATATACGTAACTCGCGAAAATTCAAAATTCATGATACTTTCGTATATGTCTGTCAAGATGGCTTCTATTAAAGCACAAGGTTAGCCATTTTACATTATGGATCATTTAATGTGCAGAAAATACGTCAATTTGGGCCCTGAAATAACAGATTTTGGCTGTTGATTTTGTCTAACAAAATTTTTTTCAGCGATGAGGTTCATTTCTTGTTCGGTGGATACGTCAATGAGCAAAATTGTCTTTTAAAGGGGCTCTGAGAAGCCACAAATTACAAAGAAAAATTAACGGTCTGGTATGCATTTTGTCATTAATCCGTATTTCTTATGAAAATGAAGAGGCTGTTAATTCTGAGCACTATGGCCGTATGATAGCTGACTTTGCTTTCGCCCGAACTTAATGACTTTTAATCTGCATCCCTTGTGGTTTCAATAAAACAGCGCCACAAGCCACACAACGTAACAAATTTTTGCTTTATTGCGCGAAATTTTCCCAGCACAAGCAATTTTGAGGTTTGCTGATGTCAATTTACTTCACGAGATCGTGGTGCGATGTGATGTCGTTTTTATAAAGATTTCGTATTCACAGAAAATTCTCAAACTTTAGATTATTTGAACGGCAAAATCCTCAGAAGATCGAGTCTTTTTGACACGGTTTAATCAATATAATGGAATAAAATTGCCTAAACCATGCCATTAAAGATTAAATAGAACAAAAAACACATAAAATTCGTCAGATGTTGTCAAAATCTGAATTTTTAGCTTTACTTTCCAAAGCACAAACTGGATAACCCTATATTATTATGATCAACGTGAACAATACTACAATACACATAACAGAATGAATAGATAAAAAATTTTATACTAAAATTATTTGCAACTAATTCACACACAAACAGACACCAAATGCTATTAGAGTTCATGGTGAACATCTATTGACCCAATGGGCATCCATCATTAAAATCGATCATTTGCTATGTAACTTTTGAAGACGTTCAAATGGATTGGATAATATTATTATAGTTATTATTTTTGTGGTCTTTATTTATTTTACTCTTTTTGTTCGACATTTTAACTATTCAATAAAATGGTCGATGAAAAGTCAAATTGTTAAACGGTTAAAAAAAAATTATACAGCTATAAAGACGCCTTTATTTTTTGCGAAACCACAATGTAGCCAATGCCAATGAGCCTTTATTGATTCCTTTTTTTTGTGTTGTTCGAAACAAGATGATGGATGAAGTTAAATAATATGTTTGCTAAAAAGCATTTTTAATAGTGACTTCGGAAATTATGCTAATAGATAGGTTATGGAGTTTTATTTTCAAAAAATATTCTAGAAGTGAGCGTTGTGTAAATTTTTGTTTGTTAATAATAATATACTAGACAAACATTATTTGTTTTTGTTGGTGAGAAGTCTTTAAAAAAAATGAATTAGAAAACATTTTTAAAATGTTTTCTAATTCATTTTTTTTAAAGATATGTGAGCATTTTTATGTGAATTCGCCGTTGTCTAGTGCTCACAGTTATTGTCAGTCTAACTTCTCTGCTACCAAAATATTAAACAATATCCAACGAAGTTTTTCATATATTATTTGAAATATTATATATTTTCATATATATTCTGAAATAATAATTTAAAAACTGGTCTAGTCTATTGACAAAAGTACAACTTCCCTTACGAAACTGACAACGCTCAACTTTGTTTGCACAACCCTGGTCTAGTCTATTGACAAAAGTCCAACTTCCCTTACGAAACCGACAACGCTCAACCTTAGTTTATAGCAGAACTGGATAGGCCTCTACACAAAAATTGTGGCAGAATTTTGTTGGCAATATATTCGTAGAACGCACCCACATGCAAAATAACAGAAACGGCGTAAATCATTGGGGGCTAATTTCAAATTTCAGTATGCGATTGAAGCGGTTCGTTTAAAACCATTTTCATATGTGATGTCATTTATGCATAAACAAATCGATTTTTTAATATTGCAGGTTTTCTTATTGTTTGATGCAATTAGTTTTGGAAATTTGTAATAGCACACAGTATTCTATTTATTTATTTATTATATATTTTAATTTTATTTATTTCACTATATATTATTTATTGAATAAGAGAATGTGATATTACGTTGAAATTAAAAACACACCCCAATTTAGTAAATATAAATTTTAATGTTTAAACAATCATTTGTAGATATTGAATACTTCTTTATAATATAAATGTGTTTTTGTGAATTGAAATGGTAATTTAAATGCACCATCCTGCTTGCGGATTTGTTTTTTCGGCGCTTCCGCAAATTTTCACAACACTTTCTGAAGAGGACTTTAAGAAGCCAAAGGACTTGTCCGCTATCAAACTGTTTGATGTGAATTCTCCTTCTAGCACCTGATAGACAGTTTTCGCAATGCAAAGACTTACCTAACTTAAAAATAAAAAAAGCCTGACATGTAGTCGACCACTTTTTCACTATATTCATTAAGTGCAGATGGGTTAAATAAAAAATCATGGTCACTTAAAATATTTATTTAGGCCATCTGCACGCCGGCACTAAACTACACGTATTTTCTGGTAAACATTGAACTGTCAATATGACATTTGTTTACATTTATTGAATAACGAACTCTTCACTTTTTATCCACTTTTTGGACAAAACAAATCATTAAAAGTCAATTAAACACATTAAAAACTAAATTTTTGTTTATTTCTCTAGTAAAAATGAAGATATAAAATTACCAAAAGAGAAAAATTCCCGGCTTCCTCATTCCGTTGAATGAGCAGCAAACACTTCCTATTCTGAAATAAAGACTTCCTATTAAATGTTGTCAACAATATAACTATATATATAAATACTTACAGTTTCGTAAATACTTTAAAAAAGATAAAAACTACACTTTCCGGTAAGTATTCAATCATTTCGGTATGCTACCACTTTCATGGACAATGGCATGCTTTAAAACTCTCGAAAAGTCTACAAAAGTTGAGGCGCTTGATATTTAATTGATATTTATGGAATAAATAATAAACCTAAAATACAATTCTATTTCCATATCAAAGATTGTATAAAAATAAATATTGCATGTTGTTGTGTTTAAATTGTATTTTTGTTTCCAATAAGTGAATTAAAATGAATATAAATTATGCTTTTGGAATTCAATAAATTTCTATTACGAAAACTAGATGTCAGTGAGTGTCATATCTACACAAAAAAAATATACACAAATGTATGCAAGCAGTACGATTTTTCATCGGTTTTGCAATAATTCGGCCAGAAAAGTGAGTATACACATCCATACACGAAAATCAGACGTACAGGCCTATCCAGGTATTCTTTAATCTAAGGTTGTGGCGCTATAAAATAGCCTTAAAATCGTATCTAAGATACCATTTAAAAAAACATTTTGGGTTTTTAGAAAAATTACTAAAAATAAAATTATTCTAGACTTTTTTTGGCAAATTAATTATAAACTCTCTTATATATTTAAAAAAAACATTTTTTTTATATTTTGTTCAATAGAAAATTTCCCAAAAAAATAAAAATTATAAATTAAAGAAAATATTTTTCTAAATGTAGTTTTTTTATGATTGTTTTTATGAGCTTTTAATAAAATTGACCAAATTCTACTTTTCTAGATAACCATAGGAGTATTTTCATTTTGTAAGTCACTGTATTCAATATTTCACTTGTTAAGTTATTCCCTTATAAGTGAACGTTTCTGTTTTTGTTCTCTTTCGAATTTAAAAAGTTGTTCTCAAATATTCAATGGCATATTGAGTATTTACTTGTATCTCTTTCTTTTTATAGCATTTTGTACATCTTTTAATTCATTTTCTTGTTTAACTAAAGAGAACATCATTTTATGGTAAAGAGTGGGATATGGATCTAGTTTTTCGAAGAATCCATTGGGATTTTCCAATATTACAGGTTAAACAAATTAATTTAATTTAAAAAAAAGCCTTCAATTTCTTTGAAAACCATTTTTATTAAGTCACATTATTTTCCAACAAGATTTTGTTAACCTAAAAGAAAAAGAAAAAAACCTAACAAAAATGTTAATTTCTTCCTATTTACATAAATTTAATGAAGAAAAAACAATACTTAATGAAGAATTTTCAACTTTTTACTTTTACTTTTGCAGAAATTAATTGTCCCAAGTTGACGTCTTCAAGTTATTAACGAGGAAATGTAAATAAGCGGATATTCATTTTCTTATTTACTTTCTTCTGTTTTTTTTTTATCTTCCATTTTGTAGTTCGGAAAATACAGCCCTGTCATTTTATAGCTATTAATTATGGATCGTTAAATCGGCCATGATATGCTCAGAACCCAACGCCCAATGGGTTCTATTCAGAGCCCACAAGGCACTGTAGAGAAGATATTGTATCGGCGAGAGGTGACTGTCTGTTGTCCATTTTGGCATGAGGGTGTCGTTGGCACGTATTCCATTTAAAATGAAGAAGGAGAGGCTCTTACTGGTAATTCTGAGCGCCCGCAAGGGGGTAACTTTTGGGAGAGCAATTAAACTATGATCAATAGCAGAATTTGCAACGTTCATTCTACCGGAGCTCTTTGATTGGGGGGTACGGACAAAGTAAACTTTAAACAAAACTGATACCATGGGAGTTGGGAGCCCCATGGTGGTTTGTCCGTCGTGCGTGGTCATAGTGAGGAGCATTTGACTGAAACGTGGTGGCTGTCGTTTAATACCTACATCGAGTTTGGTGAGGGTGTTATGGATGTGGCTGGTTCAGTGTCGGGTCCGTATGATAGCACAAAGGTGCATAGTGAAACGAGGCAAGCTGTCTACTCGTACAGGTTGCATGGAACACGAAAGAAGGTAATAGAGGGAACCGAAAGTGGTTCAATAAAATAGTGAACCTGATTAAGTGTTCCTTGTATGAAGTAGTCCTCCAAAGAGAAATTGTGCGTGCTGGGTGCTACTATCTTGATCTATTTAGCTGGGCTAGCGAAATCCATAACAGGACTGGGCTCTTTAACGCATTAATTGGGCATATCTCAATCGCTATAATCATAGCCGACCCGTTGTTTTAATTGTAACGATAGATTGAGTGTGTAAATGGAACGCAAGGTGGCTACGACCGCGTGAAAGACCAAGGTCGATTCCGGTTATACTTTCGGGTCTTGGCGAACCCGAGTATCTGTGCTGGCTTAGCGGTGCCTAGGTATTAACAAGATTCCTTACCGTAGCTCAATGAACGGAGTACAAACCGAAGTACTCTTAAAACAAAAATTGGTACTGCGGGAAGTACTCTTAAAACAAAATTGATACTAGCTTGTGAGAGAAACTGGTAACTATTTCGGGCGCTGCTTATGACAGTAGAGGTTTAGATAGACCTCGCTACTAATAGTTTGACTAATCAGCTTATAACTGGTTACTGACTGGAAACTGCCAAATATGGTGGTGCGGTGATTGAGCATAACTCAATCCCTAAGGTCTTAAGCGAATCGTAGTTTTATATTTAATGACAGATAATTTACGTTAAATAATATAATACTACTGTAACGATTGAACTTGAACATTTTACTTTAAATCATGTGGTTTCGACAAAACGGTGCCACACGAAGAAAAGTTCACAGGATGCCTATTTGCGAGGATTGGTAATGTCAATTGCAATTGGACTTTAAGATTGTGCAATGTGACACCACTCTTGTAGGGCTACGTGAAAATTTCGGTTATCCGCAAAAATTTCTTAAACTAAACAGCCAAAACCCGTTTAATAATGCAAGAAGTCTTGTAACAGTAATTTGAGTGATGTTATATTTAAAGCATAATGGAACGAGCTCTCACCAACAAATATAATGAAATAAAAATAATTGAAATCTATATTTTTAGTGGATTTTATTTAACTTTATAGTTTTAGAAGTACAAATTGAATTGGTCCTTCTTTTATTATCATTTAATAAAAATGACGTATTTTTATGAAAAACAATATGTTTGCTAAAGTATAAAAATAATCATGAAAATTTTATAATAAAATAATCAAAAGAAAATGAATATCTGGCTCATAAATACATATACTCTATTAAATTTCAAATGTGTCTCGTTTTTGTAGATGGCGATGGAGCAGAGTGTCTGTTTTATATTTGTCCTAATAGATGGCATTAGAGTTCTTCTTAGATTGTAGAGCATTCGTTCTCTACTCGTATATGAAATAAAATAATGCTATATTACAAAATGGCAAGATTAAAAATATCTAAACATGTGCATTTGATTGTGTTTTTGAGAACCAATCCAAATGAAGATATTCCAACTACAAAATCACTGTCAATGAGATTTGCATATCCTGATCTGGGTTGTTGATCTAAGTACCAAACATGGGACCCTGTCTACTCTTGCCAATTCTTCAAAGTATCTCCCCTACGAGAGATAAATGCAGCTCTACCTGTTTATTGTAGGTAATATTCAGAATAATCAATTCATCCATCCATCAATTCTGATTGAAATATTTTGCAGAAACCCGTTAATCATCGATTCTCTCTTATTTATTTTATGCAAATTGCATATTGACGGTAAAGAATTTAAATTTACCCCTTTTAAGAAGAGATTTTTATAGTCTAATAAAGAAACCAAAAAAAAAATTTCTTTTCTTTGTTCTGTATTCATTAGCCGTTCGTATCGATTTGATTGGAAATCAAAATGATTCCATTAACGACAGCTTGAACGGCTGAGAATTTCAATACGAAATCCGCAAATGTTGTTTACCTTGAAGATACCTGGTTCTGGGATGGTTTTTTTTGTTATAGCCTATTCTGTATTTGTGGTGTTTGAACTTTTCGAAAGCTTTTATTGCGACACGATTTTGCATAGAGTTGGTTTTTTTTTTGTTGAACATTTCGTTTCGATTTTTTTCTTTCTTTTAAATATACTACGTCGAAAATATGGGGAGGCCTTCTTGGTTGTCAAAAATATTAATTATTATTACATATGTGTACAAGCATATATATAATAAGAATTTATGCTTTAGTTAATTATTGGTGAATTGAGAAACTTGTAAATTTGCAAATCATTTTTTAACTAAAAGTAGATTTTTTTTTATTGTCATTCAATAGATTTGTTGTAGGTGGGTTCCCAAATAATTTGTATCTTTTCGCCTGAAACCAAATCTTTTTTTTAATTTATTTTGAATAGAGTTTAATATTGTTCAGCTCTTTCAATGGTCGTAATTTTATTTTCAAACGTAATACATTTTTTTTATATCTAATAATGAGATTTAGATAAAACCTTATGATTATGTATATATATAAAAAACCAGTTAGTAAATGATATTATTTTTTCTATATAAAAATTAATTGGTTTTTACTTGAGTTAAGTTGTAATAATTTCAAATTTGATAATTTCCATTAATTTTGAAAGATTCAAATACTGAGGCTATGATAATTGCACAATTAGAAAATGGCTGCTGATATTGTATACCAATTGTTGGTTAAGGGTAGAGGGTAGGAGGAGTGGGTTAGATTTAGATCTAATAAAATTTAATAAAATTTGAAATAAGCTTAAAGTAAATATTACTTTTTATTTAATGTAGAATTTAAGGCGTGTTCAAACTAAATTGAAATTCGTTTGAAAAAACCATACTTTTCTACGCTTAAAAAATGTTGTAGAAAATTAATGCATTTATTCCTGTTTCTTTTATGTTTTAATAGTAATTTATAAAATAAGACATAAACTAACTCAGAAGATGTCATGTTTAAAATACAGGGTGTTCTAAAAAAAGGTTCACATTTACTTTAATTTGACGCCATTTTGGTTAGCTGTCATTCTGTCAGTTGATATTTAATAGTCATAAAGAGAGTAGATGCGGCAAAATAATCAATGGAGTGTTCTTACCTTCAAAATTTTTTTAATTATTGTAAGTCATATTTGACGAAAGTAATTCATCAATTAGTGTGACGCTCAGAAAATTACTGGGAAAAAATAATGTGACTTCAAATTGCACTGTTTACGAGTATCTTATAGGGAATAAATTTAGTCTGGAGATGTCAGAACTATTGGTTCAACCGATCATATCACTGCGGTGAATGAAAACGTAGATGAAAGCCTGGAAACGTCCTTAAGGAATAATTTGTATAAAGATTTGCATTTATAGCCGTGAGTGAAAAATTCTGATTATACAGAACTGATTATATACGCCAATGCCAATGAAATAAAATGCTTGAAATCTCCGTAGACAAGGCCCTTATTTTGATATAAAATTGATAATGAGCTATGACTTAAGCGGCTTTAGTAATAAATAAAATAGCCGCTTCTAGGAACGTGAAAAGCAAGTTCCCGTCGTAGGGTACGTGTATGGTGCGGTATTTGGACCAAAAGTGTTATTTATCATTATTTTGTGAGCGAGGACCAAAAGTGTTATTGATGAATGGTGAGCGATAAAGAAAGATGCTACAGAGCTGTTTTCATCTGTAAATCAGACTAATGGGAATTGTGGATCCAAAAGGGTGGTAGCACAAGAATCTGTTTCGGGAACAAGAAAAAGTCACAGAGGCTCAGATCTGGGGAATACGGTGGCTGCGGCATTATTAGTGTGTTGTTTTTGGCCAAAAATGGCAAAAGTCAATTTTTCTTTGACTTGCGCATAACTTACAGATAATATTCCTTATTCGCCGTTCTACCCTGTGGCGAGAACTCATGATGCACCACGCCCCTGCAATCGAAGAAAACTGTAAGCAAAACCACATTCGACCGAACTTGGCACGCATTTTTGATCTTGGGTCGTGCGGCAGCTTCCATTGGGATGATTGAGCTTTGGTTTCCACGTCATAACCATAAACCTATGATTTGTTACCAGTTATGACTCTCTGGAGCAAATTTGGGTTGTCGTGGACAGAGTCCAACACCTCCTTAGCAATGTTAATGCTGTTTTTGGTCGAAATTGACCAAAAATGGAAGACGATCCAAAACACGTGCAAGCAAAGCAGTTGTCAAAAATTAACTAAACATTCAAAATGGCCGTACTTGTCGGCATAAGTGAGAGACATAACCAGCTGTAACCCGCGGAAATTCAAAATTCGCGATATTTGAACAGACCTCGTATTTGGTTGATTAGGAAAGGTAGAAAAACACCTGCTAATGGTTGTTATAAAATTTCAGTTAGAATAATAAGTATTTTCTCTTAAATGTGGTTGATTAAATTAATGGGGGGGAAATGTAATTAAAAAATTTGACTAACGAGAATATGAGTGAGTGGGCGGCGGCGGTGTACTAGAGACCATTTTTCAACAATCTTCACAAGAAAGTTTCCAAAAAAAATTAATGAAAATGAAATGTTTAATAATTATTTTTATTCGGATGAGAGTAACTATTAACAAATCAAAGAATACTCGTCCGGCGATATTATAAAATCTTTCAAAGTTCCATAGTATAAGAGATGAATTCAATTGGAAATTTATACTTAAAAATGAAGAAAAAACAAAACTACCATTAGAGAAAGTGTGGGTTTGCGTTTATGTTTATCGATGCAGAAAAACGAGATGGAAACTTTGGAAACGGAATATGTTCGAGTACATAATGTGTTGGCGTTGACGTTATTAACGGTGTTTGGTACTGTCTTTGGTATCGTCTTCGGCATCTTTGGTATTGTTTCTGGGCACAAAATTTGAAACCTAGTTTTTCGTTTCAAAGATTTCTTTTCAATTCGACGCAAGAAATAATGTTCGTGTGTTCAAAAACGCGATTCAATCTTTAATCAGACTTCGTAAATATGTTAAGATAACAAACTTTTATATTTCTTTATTTAATTATGGTATAATCAATCACGAAATTGGTGAATCATTTTTATGATCTATTATTTAGTGCTCGTATATTCGGATCGTATTTTTAAAAGAGTCTTCATTGTGATTGCTTTCGAAAGCCATTATTAATATGAGCACGAAATATTGATTACATTTAACAGGTGAGTGCAAATATGTATGGTACGTTCTGTGGGTAAATATATATTAAATGCAAAATAATCATTTCGATGGTCTCGCATTTAATGCTGTAACACGCAACACGAACTAAAGTCCAAGAATAATATTGCTAAGTAATCTTAAATACATATTTTTACGTTTTATTTTACTATATGATCAGTTCGAGTATGTTGCAATTTGTTACTATAATGTAGGCCTTGGCATAGAGTTTAATTTATTTGAATTTTCTTTTCGTTTATTTAATAAGAAACTCTTCGAACATTTTCAGCAAAAGTCTCGCTTTATTTGGAAGGGCTCTCCACTATTTAAATGTGTCAGCAAAAAAAATATCAAAAATAAGAACCCCCTTTGTCTGTATTATGAACATTTTTTTTGGATGTTATACGAAGTTTTTATTAAAAACCGCATCAATTTGGATGAAAATTTGTGGAAAATAAATTATTTTAAAGAAAATGCGGTGAAAAAAAATCAAGTTCAAAGGGTTCCTCTTTAGGGAAAAATTGGCTAGAAATGGCAAAAATTAAATTTTTGCAATAGATGATTTTTGCCCCATCCGAAGCAGAACTAAAACCGCATCAATTTGGATAAAAATTTGTGGAAAAAAAATCGTTAAGAAACGTGGAGAAAAACATAAAATTCAAAGGAAAAGGTTTACGAGTTGTAGCCCAAAATTAAATTTTTACCCCATCCGAAGCAAAACTAATCAAAATACGAAAATAACAAAAAAAAACGTATTGGAATAAAAATTTGTGGAAAATAAATTCTTTTAAAGAAAATGCGGTGAAAAATATAAAATTCAAAGGGTGTCCCCCTTAGGCAAAAATTGGCTAGAAAAGACAAAAAATAAATTTTTTTCAATTGAAGATTTTTGCCCCAGCCAAAGCAGAGCTTGTCAAAATACGAAAATTATTAAAAACCGCATCAATTTGGATAAACAAACATAAATAACTGTTAAAAAGGGCATGTATGTACACGTAATTTATGTGTCACCATATTTACTCCTAGCGGCGATAAATCGAACAACGTGCATATATGCATAGAATTTTTTATGTAGATATAATGCCCAGTGACATAAAGTTTTCATCTAGTTTTCATAATAATTCCAAAAGTGTGATTAATTACGTATTTGAATTTTACTTTGACGAAAGTTAACCGAGCACACTATGTCGTGGTTCCGAGGAAATAACGAATATCAAATTATTTTTGTATACTATTAAAATATGTTTTCCCAAAATTTTTCGTCCACACACTACGTACGCCATCACCGTATTATTTTCCAATAAACATTGAATTGTCAAAATGACATTGTTTTTATTTATTAAAATACAAATCTTTTTGATAGGGTTTGGAAACCGGGATTATTCTGGAGACTCAAGAGGATCCTAGTCCTAAGATCATTTCTTTCCAACCGATACTTCCAATTAAACGAATCCAACGAACTCTCCGATATTGGCTGGTGTTCCACAGGGAACTATACTTAGGCCTATCGTCTACAACATTTATACATCCGATATCCTAATCTGTCCCAATACCTTTTTTGCTACATACGCCGATGATACGACCCAAATATAGTTCAGAAATTCTCCGAACCTAAATCCAAACCATCCAGAACTGCTTTACCAGGTGAATAGTAAACGTGAATGAACGTAAATCTACCCACGTGACTTTTACTTTGTGTCGCCACCGTGTCCTCCCATATACCTTTATGGCGGTGCCATACTACAATAAATTGCAGTTAGGTATCTAGAACTGACCTTAGACATAAAACCCTACATACGAGTGAAGAACTAAAAAGACTTCGGACTGAAACCAATATGGACTTACGGAATAGAACTCTGGGTTCCTACTAAGCTTTCCAATTCCAGTTGAATCTAATCCCTTCATTTAAAAATACTCTATACAAAAAATAAATATTAATTCTAATGATTTGAAATACGATTTAAATAAATTGTAAAATTTAAAACTGAAAAATTCTTATTTCGAGCCAAAAATATCCCAAACACCAAACTTCTAGCGAAAATCTTCAAGATGCTTCCGAAATTCTCCAAACCATCCAGAACTGCTTTACCATGTGCAGAGTAAACGAGAATGAAGTTAAATCTATCCATGCAACTTTTACTCTTAGAACCGTGTCCTCCCATATATATTAATGGTAGTGCCATACCACAAAACACTAAAGTGCACTACCTAGAAATGACCTTTGACAAAAACGCTTCACATGAAACCCAATATACGAGAGAAAAATACTTCGACTTCTAAAAAAACGTTCTAAACTCACTATAGACACCAAAGTAATTTCATACAATGCTCTACTAAAACCAATATGGACTTATGGACTAGAACTCTGGGAATAAATATTAATTCTAATGACTTGAAGTAAGTTTTAAATAAACTGTCAAAATTAAAACTAAAAAGTTCTTATTTCAAGCTAAAAGTATTCTAAACACTTAAACTTTTTATATTGGCAAATATTTATAATACACAAAAAACAACAAATTAAAATTTTTATCAGAAATAATTTTCATATTTAATGAAAAAAAAGCTTCAGCTTTTTCATATTTTAGAAGAGTAGAGGTCTTCTTTCTTTCTTTTTAAACATTTTTTTTTATTTTTTCAAGAGAAATTTGATTGGGAAAAAATTATTTTTGATAAAACACCAAAGTTACCTAATGCAAAATTAGGAAATTTTAAAATTACTACTAAAATATTTCATAATCTTAACAGCTTAAATTGAATGCAGTTTAAAAACATTTGTCACAAATTTTGAAGAATTATGCAAATAATTTTGTTTAATTCCAAACTTGCAGTCAAAATTCAACACAAATTTTAAATTTATTTGATGGCAATTATTTAGAAAGTTTTAGTGTAAATATTTCGTCTGAAATTTCTGTGACAATATACCTTTGTGTGCCTCTATAATCGACGAACGTTACAAAAACAAAATGAAAAACTTACCTTCCAAATTTAAATTTCCTGCAATTTAATAGAAATACTACAAAAATAAGTGCTAAGTTATCAAAATAATAACTTATGAAATAATGTTTATTACTCCCCATATACCTTTACTCCCCTCTTAAAGAAAATAATTTCATATAAATTGTAGAAAGTATTATTCGTCGTAATAGTATTAAGAAAAATTTATTTCTTATTCGTATTTATTATTTGCTGACTTTTGCATATAATTCGAAAAAAAAAAAATCATTTCCTTTGTTAGTTGTTTTTTCTTAAACTAAGAAAAGTTTTTAAGCTGACGTGTTCTGTGTAGCATAAGCAATTGACCATACCAGCTATCGAATATTGGCTTGCATACATAAAATAAAAGAGAAGAACTCTCCAAAACGGAAATTCCAAAGAAGCTGACAAATCAACGAATCTTTAAGAAGTTCTAAGCTTTTTAAACTAGAAACAAAAATTAAAAAAAAAAATTTTTACAAAAAAGTGCGTTCTGCCCATTTAAAAAAAAAATCAATAATTTCTGATATATTTTTAAAAAAAATTGATATATTTTTAAATTTCTATATTAATCCCATGATGGTACAGTATTTGGGGGGGGGGTGTTAAATTGAAGTGAATTCATTTTTATTCTCTTGAAAAATACTCCTACCTTTCACCTATGATTATCTTTACGGAAAGCAACCTCGTTTCTGTGACAATATAACTTACTGCTTGTCATATCCTACACGAATGCCACTTAGCCCAGAATTTCTTTGTGATTAGGGCTTCCTCCATTGTAAGCTCCTCCAATAATTAGAAAAACAGTTGGTGGTTCCGCTCCTGGAACCACTAACTGCTTTTCTAATTCTTCCATTTAACATTCTTAAACAATCCACGAGAGTGGTTCAAAAACTCCTTAACCTAAGCTATAAGTGGCGCTATAATCGATAAGACTTTTTTTTGACATCTGTCACATAATCATACATTTATGGTTGAGTTAATTTATTTATGTTCAGCAGGCAATTATATCAGACGCATTTGGTGGGGTTTTTTTTTAAATGGAGAAAATTGAATACCGGTCAGTTATCAAATTCCATAGGAATAACAGTTTAACATCAAAGGAAATACATAAAATATTGGTATGAGTTCACGAGAAGTTTGCTCCTGAATTTTTATTCTCAAAAAATTAGGCAGTGGAATATAAAAGTGGTCTAACGGAACGATCCAGAAGGAATCGACTGTAAAAAAAACGCACAGATGAGTCAAGAAAGGGATACATTACAGGAGCAGAGATCTTCTCTACATCTTTGAATAAAAACATGTCCCTACGACACCCATACCAATGTAGTTTATTTCAAGTAGAAATTCTGGCTATTCGTGAGGCCGCTGCTTAGCTGTCGATGAGTGCAATATCTTCGAAATGTATATCGTTCTCGTAATTTTCATCCGTAGCCAAGTAGCTATTAATTCGCTAGAATCACCCTTTGTAAGATCGAGGACTGTGAAGCAGATGATTTCTCCGAATGAGATTGTCGATCAGATGTTTATCTAAGCTGGGCTCCCAAACCTGCTGACATTCCGGGAAACTGTAAAGCAGATGATTTAGCCAGAAATTATACCAGGCTAGATACCTCCACTGTTACAAAGGAAGCATGCTTGCCTATGAAGGTGGCTATACACTTTATTTCAGTGTTTAGCAATTGGACTGTGCCGTTCTTGTGACGAGGTGATGGAGAGCGCTGAGCACGTGTTCTTTTACTGCACCCGATTCAATGCAAAAAAGAAGAGGTACAGAAGTTTGCTGGGGCTCTCTGATGGCGGAGAATGTCCTCGCCCTAATTTTGGACTCGAGAACGGCTTGGGAGGCTGCCGATAATCTTGCAACAACGATCCTAAAAAGACTCCGTTTGTACGAGCATGAAAGAAGACGGTAGTAATAATTCATGAGAGTAGTGATTTCCATCAATCCGTGCCTGATGACTGTTTCGTGAGGGGATATAGAAATATGACGAAGTAAGGTGGTTTAAGTGGGTTAAAGTAGATGATTTCTACCTTACTATTATAACAAAGAAAAGAAAAAAAGCAGATCTCATTTCGCTGAGTCATTTCGCTAGCGAACGAGAGGTGGAGCAATATTCATGTCATATCTCTAGAATGATCTGGCCTAAGTTAAATCAGAGAAGAACAGAAAGCCCACTGACAACAGTTAGGGCTCCCATAAGCATGCTGAGCTGGATCATTACAGGTTATTGCTAGATGACTAGGTATCCCTACAATTGAATTCTGTCGTAACTGTAAAGGCGTGGTGCAAGAGGTGACAAATTTTTGCTTTTCTGTTCATGCCCAGCTTTCACATAACTCAAAAGGATAAATCAGGGTGACTTTTTGTTGGATGATTGAAGTGATATTGAACGCATGGATATCACAAACATCAAACCCTCTAGCTTCCAATTGGTTCTCAGGGAGACACCACCTTTGATGGTCACGTGGTATCACAACGAATCTACCTTTGGTCTAAATGTGTTCGACTGAAACCGTGCATAGCCTACTCCAACCTAACCTAACTTATGAGTTTTGAAAATGACACACATGAAGGGCATCCTAAAACGGTGGCAACTCCCGAATCAGTCAAAACAAAATTAACATTTGGTATAAGGCGAAAAGAGAGGCAAGGTATCTTAAAGCGTAGGCATCTTCGAAAGAAAGAAAACTTGGCAAGAAAAAATGGCGCGCAAGATGGATGTCGTATTTATTAACTGTGGAGAAAAAGCTCGAAACTTCAAAGGAGTTCGAATTGAAGGAATTGAAAAGATTAATTACTACAATACCCACCATATTCTCCAGACTTTGGCCTCTTTTGACTTCCACCTGTTACCAAAATTTAACAAAAATTATCTCTGGGAAATGATTTTCAACAGATGCGAAGATTTTAGTTGTTGTAAAGTGATTTACAAGCATTAATTGCTTACTATATACTGTATAGTATTTTTAAGGACTTGAGGAACATGATAACAATAGGTTTTTAATATCTTAGCCCTAGTAATTTTTTGACATTAGTGCTTAAAAATTATCTAAGGTGTATGGCCACCTCAGCTGTTCATGATGAAGCCTAGTTTTTGACAGCTGTTTCGAGTAACTCGCTCAATGTTGGTTTCCAAGGCGTTTTATTGTTTACTGCTTTGTCAGCTTATACCAACGACTTCAGATATCGAACCGCGTCAAATCTTATCATCTTTGAGGCCAATTAACACATACCTTGTGTGAAATATCGTCATCGCCGAATCGATTTTTTAATAAATCGATGGCTTTGCGAGACTTATGGCCAGGAGCGCTATTCTTCTAAAGGAGCGCTATATATGATATCATCCAGGACTATTTTTACATTAAGCTGAGATTTAATTCTATTTTGTTCATCTTGCTAACAAAACCATTGATGTCTCCAATATCTCTTGTGGATTTGTCTTAATCCTAAAGCAACAAATTTTGTTTCGGACACTTCCATTAGGAAAACTGCCAGTGTCAATCAAAACGTAACTATGGGAACACGTTGTATTTATAAATAATAAATTTATTTATAAACATTGAAGAAACTGACGATCAATAAATAATTTATAAATAATAATATTTAATGAAAATTTTATGAATGTTTGCAAACATAACGAAAAGTTTGTAAACAAGAAAAATTACGTTGGAAACAAAATAGACGCACAGCAATAGCAACAATTTTTATTTAACTTTTTATCGATTTTAAATAGAAAAAAAACAGCAACAATTTTTATTTAACTTTTCTATAAAAATATGTACTTTAATAAAAAAATAAAAATTAAATTAAGAATCTATTGGGTTGTCCGGGAAGTGATTTCGTTTTTTTTTAAATAAAAATGAAAGACGATTTTTTTATAGTGAATTAATATTTTATTCAATTAAATATTGTCCAGTCTAATCCAATACCTTTTGCCATCTTTCTGGCATAAAATTTTTGTTCTTTGCTGCCAAAGAACTGATCCAAGTGATTTTTGACCTCCTCATTTGAATTAAACATTTTACCGTCTAAAAATGTTTGTAGAGACCGGAACAAATGATAATCTGAAGGTGCTAGGTCTGGTGATATATCCTATGTGTGACAGTATATCCCATTCACGCTCTAAAAGTTTTTGACGAGTGGTCAAACTTGTATGTGGTTTCGCATTACCCTGTTGGAACACTATACCTTTCCTATTAACCAATTCTGGCCTCTTTCTTCAAGTGAATCATTCGATTTGTCCAACTGATGACAGTACACTTCAGAATAGATTGTTGTGTTGCTCGGTAGAAGCTCAAAATAAACGATTCCTTTGAAATCCCACCAAACAGATAGCATAACTTTTTTTGATGAATATTGGCTTTCAAAGTGCTTTGATCCGGTTCATCTTTTCTACATATGAAACATTTTCTTGGCGTTTGAGAAGCAAATCACAAACGTCAATGCGACGGCACAAATTTTTCCCGTAAGAACATGAGGAACCCATATGTCGAGCTTTGAGAGTAAACCTAGCCTTTTCAAATGATCGTATTTAATTAATTTAATGAACGGTCGTATTTAATTAGTTTAATCTTTTAGCAATTTCACGAGTTGTTATTCGCCGGTTTCCATCAATTAATGCCTTTATTGTGTCTTTATCAGTTTCAACTGGACTTCCAGAACGTGGTGCATCTTCGAGATCAAAACAGCATTTTTATCTTTTCTATAGCAAAAAAGTAAAATATGCCGAATATGCTGTTTTTCACAAATTTTTTCTCAAGCAACCCTTGCTATGTCAGCTGTCAAAATACATATGATTATGCGGCTTAAATGTGAAGTTAGTTGTGAAAAAATACAATTAATTCCTCTGTTGGGAAACCCAATAAATAGCATTTTCCCCTTTTACTACGGCTACAATTGACATTTTCGTCGTACTTCGTTTAAGTTCGGAAATATTTTCATTCCAATAATTCGTATTTATAACAATTTAAAGGTAAATACCGCACCTCTAAAATTATATAATTTAAAAACTTTGTAATTTTGACTTAATTTGAAAAAAAAAATTTTAAATTATCGCTTCATACTTTTGAGTTAAAAAATACAAAATTAAATTAAATTCAAATAGTTTTTCGTATTGTTTACACCTTTTCAAATTGTTATGAAAATTATTTCAAAATGGAATTTTAATTTTTTCAATGGAATTTTTATTACCAAAATTAATTGAGGAATTTTTTTGTTTTAATTGTGAATGGAATTAATTGTTGTTTTTTTTTTTTTTAAATTAATTAATTAAATTTTGGGTATATAGAGAGAGTATCAGAGAGACGGTATTATTAATGATATGATTTTTAACTCCCGTCAATAGATGATAAAATTTTGAAATTAAAAAATAAACTCATTATAGATGTTTTAGATAAAGGTAATAACATTATTATCTAGTTTATTATTTGCACGATACCACCTAATAGTAGTAGTAGGATTGAGATAGTTGGCAGGTGTGCTTTTCCAAGTAAAGAAAAAAATCTCTATTAATATTATAGTCTCTTGGTCATTCACAGGGTGTACGTTAATGGAAAAAAAAAATAATTTTAATCTAATGCAATTACAAATAAAAAGTCTCTTGGTCATTCATTATGCCAAACCTAATTGAACAGAAAATATTGCGAAAATTTTTATTGTTCATAAACGAGGTTGCTAGAAGACAGTATAATCATAACTGCCTTTTGTATATATTGTTTTTTTTTCAATTTCGAATATATTTTTTCTGTTATTTTATTCCAAAAAATTAACCTTGATAGTAGAAAAAAAATCCACTTCATCATCTAAACTTGATGGAGTAAAGTAGCTAAAAGCCTTTATTTAATCACATCTGATCTGCATGGGAGACGAAACGTACAAGATTGTGTAAATAGTCAACAATAAACAATGCCTACAGATGATTGGTACAAAAAAAAAATATCAACAAGTACAAATTATTACCTGCTTATTTTCATAATAAAAAATTGTTCAAATTTTTTCAGAAATATTTTTAATATTAAGCAAATATTGTTGAGAGCGAATCCAGCGCTAAATGATTGTGCAATTAGTCGAAGAGCCCAATATTGATGGATTAACCAAATCGGTGTTTTTTTTGTGGCCCCTATTTTCTATGATTATTGTTAAGTATTTATTGATATTAAAATTTACAGAAATTATACAGTTCCAATTTAAGGTATTTAAATTAAAAAAAGTTATTTTTTTTTGAAGATAATAATTTTTCAAATATTATTAATAAATTCACTGTTATATAAACTTCAAATTAATATTCTGACACTCTGTTATAGTTACTAATGACATCTACCGGAAACCTAATCAAAGTGTTGTTTGTATAGATATAAATGTCACTTACAATTTCATAGAAACTCAGACATATACAAAAACGGAGAGATGCTATTCTTGGTGTGGGCTCTTTTTTTTTAATTTCATTTTGACAGTTTTAATATCAACCCTAATTTAGCTATATTGAGACGACTACCATTATGCCATCTGGTCGCAACATAAAGAATTATATAAACCGGTTGACAGAGCCCTTAAATTGTCGCCATATAGCCTGAATTTTTATGCCGCTTCGAATTTAAATTTCATTATAAATATTACTAGAAATACCTATAAACAAATTATAATAAATAAAAAACATTCCTCGAAATTCAAAATAAAAAAAAATGCATACCGCCGCCACTGAACTGATTATTGACAAAACCAATGAAATGTCATTTACTCAAATATGCCACGTTGCTTTTATATACCGCATATTTTGCTTTTTTTTTTTAGTTGTAAGTTAAAAAAAAACACTAAATTTCCTTTGATATTGTTGTGCTGTAACTCCATCTTAAATTTCTTGCACCGATCAATCTGTCATTTTATTGTTTTTCGACTGATACTTTATTATAGCCTTAGATTATATAATAGAAGAACTGGATAGACCTCTACACAAAAATTCTGGTCAAATTTATTCGAGAATACACCCGTAAGAACGCACATACCTGTAAAATAATACTTCGCATTCTGAAATAAAAACTTCCTTTTACTATCGTGAAGAATAAAACTATTTATGCAAATGTATTAATTTATGGTTACCTGTTCGTAAACTATTTAAAATTTTAAAAAAAGCCGCACTTAAACTTTTACTCTGCGATAAGTATCTAAATGTTAACGAAATTATACAAGCATTTCGGTATGCTAACATTTCATGGAGAATTGCGTGTTTTTTAATCACTCCGAAAGTCTACAAAATTGAGACGCTTGATGTTTAATTGATATTTACAAAATAAAGAATAAACCTTAAATACAATTGCATTGAATACCAGAAGATTGGAAAAAAATAAAAAAATTTGCCTTCTGTTGTGCTTAAATTATATTGTTCCTTGGATTAAGCTAGTTAAAATGATTATTAATTATGCTTTTGGAATTCAAGCAAATTTCTATTAAGAAAATGAAATGTCTACATACAAAAATATACAGAAATGTATGCAAACAGTTCGATTTCTCGCCGCTTTTGCAATAATTCAGACAGAAAATTGCGTATACGAAAATCTAAGGTTATAGCATACAAAAAAATCGTCTCCTTTTTGACAGATTTTATCTCCTTAAAACTCTTTACTTTAAGGTTAAATGCTTGTTTATTATAAGCTGTCAAAATACAGGAACAGTGAAGTTCCAAATGAAATCACCAATCGATAAATAGCGCTCTGCACATCTTATACATTTGTACAAATTCTGTTTTAATAAAATAATATCGTTTTCAATCAAAATCAAATTAATTTTGAGAAAAATTTGAGTTCGTTTTTTTGCCGCTAGAATATAACCAAATGGCCACTACATGTGCATACATACACATATGTATATAATCTAAAGTTATTGCATCAAATTGATAGAAAAAGTCCTAAATTTTTTGAAAAAAATAATTTATAATCAAGAAAATAAATAGATAAATCTATTAAAAAGAATTTTGAAAAAACCCAATAAGGATTAAAAACATAATTTTTTTGTTTATTAAATATTTTATTGGGTGAATGCAAAATGGTATGACCGATTTTTATGATCCTAGGTAAAAAAAATGTTTCTTCAGAAATGATGATTAGTATCTTTTTTTAAATGATTCCATTGTATAAAGGATGCTTTCCCTCTACTTTCTATTTAGTTTTGGCCTGGCCAGAGTACAGTGAAGAGCCCTTGTATTTTTTCAAAATATCGGTCGATAAAGTGCATTTACATAATTGTTTGCTTTATGAATTCCGTAAAGACAATACCGCGAGTGTGGAAACCAAAAACATTTGCGAAGTGTATGGAGCAGATGTCATCAAAGTGCGACAGGTACGAAGATGGTTTACAAAATTCCGATCTGGGGATTTTTCACTAATTGATAAACCACGTACCGGGCGGCCATTGAAGTCTGATGACGACAAGTTAAATTTCATAATTGACACTAATCCGCGTCTAACCACCAGGGAGATCGCGTCGGTGGTGGGAGTCAACCAAACAACCGTATTAAGACATTTGAAGCGTGTGGGGATGGTTTCGCGGTACGACGTTTGGATACCTCATCAATTGTCGGCTGCAAAAATTTGCTTTAGGCTAAACTTCTAAAAATGTACCCGGGTATGGGGGGTTTTAGTCTCAAAATCTTATTTCAACAAGTTCCAGAGACTTGCACTTATACGTTTGGATTAACTAAAAATAAATATTAGTTATTCTAATAATTTAAAAAAATCCGGTCCTCCAGGATATTGCTAGTAATTACGTGGCAGCAATAACGTTTGGTAAAAATAAGAAACTTGGATGGGAGATTATAACTCGATTAAGGTAATATATATTTAGAATATGGCTTGCCATTTTACACTGGGAGTCAACCAAACAACCGTATTAAGACATGTGAAGCGTATGGGGATGGTTTCGCGGTACGACGTTTGGATACCTCATCAATTGTCGGCTGCCATTTTACTGGATCGTGTTTCAACGTGCGTTGCTTTGAGTGCGAGACAAAAACATAAACCTTTTTTGCATCGTTTGGTAACGGGAGATGAGAAATGGGTCGTGTACAACAACGTGACAAGAAAAAGACATTGGGCTATACCTGGACAAGCCCCATTATCACTGCCAAATTTTTTAAATGATAAAAAATTTGATACAATAGAGCAGGTAAAAACATCCCTTACTACATTTTTCGCTTCAAAATCCACGGAATTTTACACTAATGGTATTAATAAGTTGATAGAAACATGGGAGAAGGTTATTAGAAGGGATGGAAATTATATAATTGGTTAAATAAATAATACAAATTAAAAAAAAAATGTTTAATTGTATATGTAAAAAACGGTCATAACTTTTGCATTCACCCAATAATCCGGTTAAGTTATGAATTACAAGTAAGTCCCAATCAAACTTTTCTACTCTTCTTGCTACAACTTGTTAATTAATAAATAATCAAATAATTAGTGTACATAAAAAAATAATCGATAAAATTTGTTTGATTAATAAAACCATAAAAACAACAGTAAAGATGAAAGCGATTACAAAAATAGAAAAAATTAATTTCCATTAAACAAACGAAAAAGAATGCAAAATGGCAGTTACTCAACACGTTATCGTAGAATACAAATCAAAAATCGACGATCATAGAAATTTTATCAATTCTTTTTTTAATGCACACATATAAGGAAAAGGAAGTTTGGTTTTGTTGATAACTTTCTGAAAACGTATATGCTGACTACTGGTCAACTGGTCTACTCGTAACTGGTCGAATGATCTAATTGGTAACCAATCAATATGTTCGTAACTTGACATTGCACCTCATTTAGAATTCTTGTCTCTGTTTTTCTTCCTGAAAAAATACGATAAAGATTGAAAGAATGAGAGAGAGAGGAGAGGGAGAGAAAGAAACCAAAAAAAAGAACGAGCTAGAAAAAGAGAGAAAGTACGTGTAGAAAGCATGTCAATTTTCCAAAACAAAAAAAACTGTTTTACTTTCGGTGCAATTGGTGCCCGTTTTTTTTTTTTTAATAATTTATGTCATTTAATTGGTGGGTTTATATTGATTGGTAAGTAGTTTTTTTTTGATAATTTTGATAATGAAATGTTTTTTCTTCTTTGTCATTTAAATAAATCTTAAAATTATTTTTGGAAATTCATAAATTTTCAATCTCATTCTAATATTAAGTATTATGATATTTTTTATCAAACAATGACATTTCGAACTGAAATTTTTTTTTTTAAAAATAACAATTTTTGGTTGTTTGAATAATTTTATCTAATTTATTGAAAATTTGTATCTGTAAAAAAATACTTACCAAAGATTATTTTATGTAAATGTTGGACATGACTACGTTTTATGTGATCCATACGAGAGGTCCAATTTTGAAGTACTTTTTCGAGCATTTCGGCTGGTATGTCGCCAGATACCACGTGTAATGTTGTCAAGTGACGCTGGTTTATTGGCATAGAAGAGTGATTTTACGGAGCCCCATAAAAAATAGTTTAGATCTAGGCGGCCAACTCACCGATAAATTGCTCACCGAACTCATCTCTTTTTGACGGCATGTAGCGCCGTCTTATTGAAACCACGTGTCAACCAAAAGAAGATCTTCCATTTTGGACAAAAAAAAAGTTCGAAATCATCAAGCGATAACGGGCGCCATTTGACGGTATTATTGTGGCCAACATCATCTTTAAAGAAATACAGACCAGACATTTTTCTGGGTGCAATGGAAGTTCTTGTTTTGCCTGAGGATGTTCATCAGACCAAATGCTACAATTATGCTTATTCAGATACCCATTCAACCAGAACTAAGCTTCGTCGCTAAACACAATTTTTTGGCAAAGAAACGGATTTTCGTCAAGTTTTTCTAAGGCGCACTCACCGAAAATTCGACGCTTTTGCAGGTTGTTCGACTTCAGTCTAAGATCCTTGCGTTAAAAATGAACAAACTATATTTGATACGATTTCAGACCAAAATCCTTGCCTTAGAACGACCTTCTACATAGTCAAGTAATACAATCCCAATTGCTACGAACGGCGACAAATGAATATTGTCGCCGTTCATAGCAATTGGGATTGTATTACTTGACTATGTAGAAGGTCGTTCTTCTTTACTTTGAACATCAATAATTTTTTTTCAAAATTATTTTACAGTGTTTCGTTTTTGATTTTTATGCGTCAAATTTACAGCCAGTCGGTTTTTGAATAAAATTCGAGAAAAATCCCTTTATAAACAATCAATATTTAAAAAATATGACAATTTAAGTATAACATTTATTTATTTTGTATTAATTGGACAAAACAGGATAATAATTTTTAATAAAAACTTGATGTGCGATCATGTACCATTAGTGAACATTAGGTTTCAAGTAAAATTTTATCTGTTTAGTTAATAATGTTTATATTATAAGCTCATTTTGAGTATAGCCCAAGTGCTTATTAATTATTTTTTGCTTGGCTATTGTATGGTTATAAACTTGGCCCTAATTATGCTTTTGGGGAAAACGTTTCTATTATTCAGAATGATTGACTAGTAGTAAATGGTTGCAGAAATTTGCTTTAGGCTAAACTTCTAAAAATGTACCCGGGTATGGAGGGTTTTTGTCTCTAAATCTTATTTCAACAAGTTTCAGAGACTTGCAGTTATACGTTTGGATTAACTAAAAATAAATATTAGTTATTCTAATAATTTGAAAAAATCCGGTCCTCCAGGATATTGCTAGTATTTACATGGCAACAATAACGTTTGGTAAAAATAAGAAACTTGGATGGGAGATTATGACTCGATTAAGGTAATATATATTTAGAATATGGTTTGCCATTTTACACTATAGATTGATAAATTACTAAATAATGCGGTAAAATTTGTAAAAATTCAACAAGCCTGGTTATTTTACTGTAACCCAATTTTGCCCCTTAAAAGGATAATTTGAGGCCTATTTCTGGATCGGTGGATATGTCAATAAAAAAAAATTTCCATTTATGGGAATCTAAAAAAGCATAGGTGACAGTGGCTACTGAACACGTATTTCCTTGAATAATGAAAAATGGCAGACTGTTACCTTCAATAATCAATTTTTTTTTAACCTAAACATCAACATTTTAATCTAGACCACATGTGGTTTCTACAAAAGAGGCACCACAAACCACAGAACATGACTAATTTTGTATTTATTGCTAGAAATTTTTCCGAAACGGTATAATTTCGAGATTTGATGATGTCAATTAGCATCCAAGATCATGCGATTTGACGCCGGTATGGGGTTATGCAAAATATTGTGTTTACGTAGACTCCACAAACTTTAGAGCATTTAAAAACCAAGTAATGATCAAATTCGAACCCGAACCGTACGAAATAGCCCTTAAAAAAATGTTCCATCCATAATAGCAAAATTTAAGCAACATAATTAAATAAAAAAAATCCTACTTTAAAGTGTGTTTTATTTAATATTATTTCTTAGCGCATAAATTGGATAGTCCTTCCCTTTAAAAGTGTACCTTTTTCATATAATTTCCGTAATCATAAAAGATTAAAATTTTTTTTAGAAATAATGCACATTATTTTCTGTTAAGAGAAAGTCTTAAGGAAGTCGATTCAAGTGAATTACAAATTTTACGAAAGGTAAATTGTTACCGAAGAGCACCAATAAATGTCGTTGGGATGAAGGTCAATTCGAATTCGGTTCACCCAAATATTCTTGCACAATTCCGGTTATATTTTGTACTTGTTTATGTTAATTTCGGTTTTGAATTGGTTTTGTTTTTTGTTTTTGTTGTTTCTACACGGAAGGTAAATATAGGTCAGAAAACTGAGAGAAAACAGTTTCACACTTCGTTTAGTTACACCACAAGAACCAAAGTCACTGAGCGTGGACTACCGACGAATTGTTCTTGTTTGTCACCTCGTCGTTATATTCGTAATTGTAACCATAGTACAGCCTCATCAATAAGAGACTTGAAATTTACTTTTAATACTGTTAAATAAAAAAAATAAGGTTAAAAACTGTTTCAGTAAATATTTTTTTGCAGTAATAATTTTCGTAATTTCGTCTACCGTGTAATTGGAATTTACTAGAAACTGTTTTTCTTTCCCCCTTAACACTAGACTAATCAAAGGTGGTGACTTATATAATAAGAGTAGAACCAAAAAAAAAATTAACAATCTAATAGTGATAAGTGATAGGAGGTCTTAATTATACCTCCTAGTGCGATTGAACCAGATCATGTCCCGCTAAAGTTCCTAAAATTGATTATTTCTGAAAGCTTACTGTACAGGCACTCATGACCTCGACTTTCCCTTTAGCTTGGGAAAAAGCTAAGGTTCTTATTCCAAAAAAAAACAATAATAACACTTGAAAAAGTTATTAAAATCCAAATTACGCATCATCTTGATTCTAACAACTTGCTGTATGATAGGCAGTCTGGCGCTAAGGACTTTAAAACTGAAAAAAAAACATGGGCAACGAGATCACTGAAATTAACCCGGAAATGTGTGAAAGCATGTTGAAAAATGTCATCAAATTAGCAGACATTTGCCAATTATATTTCCATAAACGATTCTCAAGTCTATATATTGGGTTGTCAAGAAAGTAATTTTGTTGTTTCCCAACAGAGGACTTAGTTGTATTTTTTCACAACCAACATCACACTTAAGCCGCATAATCATATGTATTTTGACAGCTGACATAGCAAGGCTTGCATTTTTAAAGCGTATCATCACTGAGGACGAGAAATGGGTTTTTTTACAACAATGTTAAGCGCAAAAGATCCTGGAATAGAAAAGAAGAACCGGCTCAAAGCACTTCGAAAGCCAATATTCATCAAAAAAAATGTTATGCTATCTGTTTGGTGGGATTTCAAAGGAATCGTTTGTTTTGACATTCTACCGATTAACACAACGATCAATTCTGAAGTGTACTGTCATCAGTTGGACAAATCGAATGATTCACTTGAAACTTGGACAAATTGAATGATTCGTTATGAAACGAAATTACTTTCCGAACAACCCAATATAAAAGATTTTGTTTAATCAATTCACTGGTTTTTATTTCAATTCAGAATTATGTAAGGGAAAAACCAGTTATGAACATATCTTCAGAACACCCTCTACTTGCGGCTGCATAAAATTTTATAGCGTATTTTTCACTATTGTGAAGGTGTTTACTAAGATCAACATTAATTCAGGTAAAATTATTTTATAGCCTCTTCAGGAATGGTACAGAGAACAGAACATTTTACCTGAACTAACAAACGCCTTAAAATATACAATACTTACTATGAAAAAAAAAAATTAATTTTTTAAAATTGTATACCATAAATTTATTAAATTTATTATTATTTTTTTTTAAATTTGATTTTATAACCAAGAAATTGTTTTTTTTGTATTCAGAAATTCTTTGAATAATTCCATAAAAACTTTAAATCAAAATCAACAAATTTTTTTAAATCTTTTCCTTTTATAATCAACCTTATCAAATATAAAGAAATTCTAAAACGTCACAAAAGGTTGCCTTTTTCCAAGGACACTAACCCAGAATAAAATGGAACATTCGCAGGTAATAACAGAATATAAATAATTCAACAACAAAAAAAATTCTACCTTATATCTGGTTTGACATGCAAAGACAAAGAGACCTTCGAAAAGTATTTCCAAGAAGTAAACACTTCTTACGTGACTATAGAAAATGTTTTCAAGGAAATTCTATCTAATTGGTATTCAGAATGGAAAATATACAAAAAGGACGTATGAATTTTTTACATGACGTTATCCGTTTTTATTGTTAACCATCAATTATTATTTCGTAATAAAATAATTGCTGACACTTAATCATTAAATCTACAGTTGAAGGTTTAGTAATTTTTCGGTTTACTTTGAATAGTCAGGCTATTGACCCAGTCTCAATTATTTGGTTAATTTATTTATTGTTAGTGTAAAGGATTTTCGATTTTGTTTTACGAGAAGGAATATTTTCACTTTTATTGCAAAGAATTTGAAGTAAAATAAAAATTGTTCTAAACCTTACGGAGAATAATCAATAAAGTTGTTCGTGTTTTTCAGTTAGTCACGTTGAGAAAGAAATACTAAAAATAGTTTTGAAATTGAGCAATTATCAAATATTTACCTCTAAAAATTTTTGAATTGCTTTTTTTTCTTCAAAAATCTGTCAAAAATAATTTATTTTGCTGAATCTTTTGAAGAAGTCATTTGATAAAAATATATATTCTACTTGTCAAGAATATATATTTGCCAAAGATAAATTTTATAAATAATAACAAAAATATATAAAAAGTGGAAAAAAAACTTACCACGAACCGCTGCCACTGAACTGAAATTGACAAAACCAAAGAAGTGTCATCTATATACTCGTAAAGATGCCACGTTGCCTATGTACACACCAAAGACCCGAGGTTGGAGTGGGCTTTGGTGTATCAGTTGTGGAATTTCAGTGCCTCAATAGGCGGCTATTCTGTTTATTAACAAAGCCAGCCAAGTAGAAGTGTGCTTCGTTGCTCATAACGATTTTTGCCAAAAATGGTGGTCGCCTATGCCAAGCTGCAAAACACGAGCACTCCAGTCTTGCTGCCGTTCATGGTCATTTCTTAACTATCCATTTTTTTTATGTTTTAATATGTATTTAACATTAAAAAAAGAAACACTGAATTGCTATCTTAAATTTTTTGCAGCCATTCATTTGCCTTCTACAGGCCAAAAATTGCAGATCGCCCATTTTCTGATGGTGTGCGAAAAATGTCTCGTGTTATTGACAGATTTTTCTCTCCTTAAATCTCCTTTATTGTAATGCGCTCTGCTAAATTTACTGCTTGAGTTCAAACTGGCTGTGACTATAGATTTTTTGATGGTTTTTACCGATGATGCTTGTTTTCAAGTTGGATTTCTTTATTTTCATTTGTAAAAACTTTTACATTAATTTATCTTCCCGAAAACTAGTTCAGTAGTGATAAACGTAAAACTGTTAAGTAAAACACAAAATTATGTGCATTTTCAAAATGTTAACAAACGTACGACAAAGCACTATTTTCTCATTGGTTCTCGTTAAAACAAGCAGCAAAACAAGCACTAAAAATAGAACCGGTTCTAATTCGGAAATTTAGCTACAAAACTCATAGAGACCACATGACAAAATAATGTTTTCTTACTGTTTTCCATAGCCAGCACGTAGCAAGCAAGAAAACATGCAGGAAAACAAGCGTCGTGTGAAGACCGGACATTAGCTGTCAAAATTTAGGAAGAGTAAAGTTCGAAAAGAAACTACCAGTCGATAAATAGCGCTCTACACAACTACCGCCTTGCCTCGTATTCAATTTGATTGAGTACTTCGCTTGTGTAGTTGCGCATACAATTTACGGTAGGGGGATTTTAGCTCCCAAAATGAAAATAGATAGCTTAGCGGGTTCGTTGGTTATGTTGAAGTGTCATATTTTTGTTATGTTTACTTTATTCGTGCAGCAAAAGCGAAAAGAAATGGAATCAAATATTACTGGAGTGTGTTTTTACACCATCCAAGTCATGGACTCCACGTTGTGGTTTCTAGCAAATACTGAAAGTGTACCGACAAATTGCAGACAGATTTGATGTCACAGAAAGCCGTGTCCATCGAATTTTATACCGCGTCGTAAAATGGTTTGTTGAAGTGAGTGCCACTTTACGTCGACAAGCTGAATAAACTCAGTATTTTAAGGTTATATTTTACTTCTGTCAGAAAGCTCTGCGTTTCATTGGGCAAGTACTCCCAAGTACTTGCGAGTAGCAAAATAGGCCCAATGGAAGACAACTAAGAACAACATTAGAGTTTTATTTCCAAATAATGAGTTAAAGATGAATTATTAAAGATGGCGCTGGCATATGGAATTGAATAAAAATAAGAACTTCGAGGATGTTTCTTCTGTAAAATTTACGAATTTGTACTGTAATATTACTGTTTTTGCTATACGTAAGATCTGCAAAACGAAATCGCGAGGGTGGAATGGTGGCGCCATCATTATAAGACCAAGAATTGTTGACGTTTTTAGAGAATGTTAGTTTACGAAAAATTTGGTAATTCCTATACAAATGAAATAAGAAAATTCTTGATGTACACATTATGAGTTTGTTGGATTTTGAAGCATCTCAATAGAAAGAAACCAATTGGAGATGTTTTCCAATATTCTCTTCTAATGAAAATATCATCCTGTTTTTATCAAAACTTATTATCTAAAAATAATAACTCGTTTTGGAATAATTTTTTCATAGGTTTTGCAGAATAACATCATTTTTCTAAAAAGCCTAATTTGAACAATTTTATTTATAATTTTATATCCATTCCGTTTTATCTTTAATATAATTTGAATATCCAATACTTGTAATAGTCACAAAATATTACATAAAATTGAACAGCTGTAATTTGTTATTTTTCATACAATAACAAAAATGATGCAATCTTTAAAATATTTAAAATGTAAAAATTACACTAAAGGTAAAACTATAAAATTACATAAAAATGATACAAAAATGCACACTGTCAATATTTTTATCTCATTTTATCAAATGATATAAATGCACACTGTCAAACATTTTATACATATAATATTTAGAAAAATGCTAATCAACAATTGCAAAATAAAATTTTGAATAAATTATCAACTTTTACGATTGGTTCACATGTCCAAGTTAAAACCATAAATGCAGTGTAAAAGTTGCATCTTAAAAAAATATTTTCTATTTCATTACAAACACTCGATTACGTAACATTTTATTCAAATTTACCCATATTATCAATGATAAAATATGAAGAAAAAATATCTCGGCCTAAATTATGTAAATGCTAAAATATTATAATTGCATCGAAATTATGTTCTTTTAAGCAAAATAAAAATATAAATAAAAAAATAAAATTCTGCGAAAGTTTTAATTAACAATCTTGTTTAAAATGAATATATTTAAATTAATTTATTTGATGGGTTTCCCCAGTTTCTATTATGAAATAAGCAACCTGTTTGAGGGAAGACGGAAGTTTTTTAAAATTTTCAAAGTATTTAGAATATAAAAAATAAAACTTTATGGATAATACGCTTAATATTATACAATTTTTTTTCTTCAAATCAAATATTTATAAATAAGTTTTGCGATTAGAAATCATTCATTATCGTTAAAAGTAAATAACAGGTAATATTAAAAATAATTTTTTTTTTATTTATGTATTTTTAATATACCATAATTTGATGATTTTATAATGTATAATAACAAAAAAAATTACTGTAGAAAAATATGAATAATTATGATGTCACTGAAAATATCTTTTATAAAAGAAGATAGATATACTCTCAATTGCTCAGATGTTAAAACTGCAATTATTAGTCAAAGAAAGACGTTATTTAGAATTTTTTTTTATTTAAAAAAAACGCTTGGAAAAAATACCCTGTTATAGTTTTGAAAAAAATAATTAGTGTATTTTTTTGGGTGTTGGAAAAGGATGGGAAAAGTAAGGTATTAAAACTTGGATAAAACTTTTATGAACGTTAAGTTGCACTAATATTGTAATAATGACCATACTCAGAGAGAGCACATGTTTCAGTTGGTTATGAAATAAAGCTAGCTTATGGGCAGATTGTGGGGTGGAGGGGGGTTTGGTTGTCGATATTTAGGTTAATATGTACTCTCTCACACCCACCATTAACAGAAAGGATCATGCAAAAACATAAAAAAAAAGAGGTAATGAAGACACTCAATGGTGTCAAGTTCTCTATGGAAGGGGAAATGATAAAAAATAATAAAAGGAAAAAGATGTAAAAAAAAGATATTATTAAAAAAATTAACAGAAAAAAAAACAAAAAAAAAATCACTAAGGAACAAAAGTTGCGCAGATAAAAATGAATAGGCGAGAAAAAAAATAAAAAAAAACATTTATTTTTCAAAAATAAATTTAAAAAAAGGAAAGAAAAAAAAGAAAACGATAACGAGAAGAATAAGAGAAAATAAAAAGGTGTAGCCGATCGACGACCTGGTTGGGAGAGCCTTAGATGGAAATACTCTTCCGGGCCTGCCCCAACCGCCCTATGGCACTACTCATCCAAAACCACTCGATGACACTCTATCGGAGAGTGCCTCTTTTTTTTGTGCAACGACGATGATCTCTCTTATCTCATAATAAGATCGATGTTTGAATATATGAAGGGATAGCTATGGGGAAAAGGGATCTTGAATAAAAACATCTGATTGGTTAAACTTTAAGAAGAATTTTTCTTCCCTTAAGTGTTTCGATGCAAATATTTCTTATTATTATTATTTGAATAAATCCGCTATTATTTCGTTTATGTAGAGGAGAATGTCATTATTAGTTTTTTTGTAATAAAAAAAGGTAAAATATTTGTATTCTTAGGTGATTAGGTAACAACCGAAATTCATAATAGTTCGTTTGTATACGATAGTTTGGCACAAAAGCGTCATCGGATTATGGAATCTTTTATGAAGACTGGCTGATTTGTGCGCCACCTCGTGGGTAACGGCCAAATCATCAATCCCATCGATAAGGCTACCCCATAGCAACCCTTAATAATAAGATTATCCCTTTTATCTATAATAACTTTTGTTCCTTAACATACCTCTTATGGTCTTAACTCAATCAATTTTTTCTTTATATAATATCGAAAGTACATACTATATTTTTACTTTAAGTTCGATTTTAAAAGTCCTTAAATATTTTGTTTTATTTACTTTAGGATTTGTAAGGAGACGGTTCACGATAACTATTATAGATTTTTATCGAATGCTTTTCTTTAAAAAAACTTCCATTTTTATTAATTAAAATATTAAGAAATCATAAACAGACCTTAAGAAATTTATCTGAACAATAGAAAACTCAATTTATTTCGATCTCAAATAGTTCGTAAATAATGGCGAAACCTTTTAGAACCTACGGAAAGAAAAATTAATAATTTATTACTTATGCTTATAAATGATTATCCATTGCGTGGTTCGAAAAGTACAGATCTTATAATGGAAGGTGTAGGAATATGACAATGGGGCTATGAAAACCCACAAGTGCCATTGTATTCGCAAAAAATGACTGCCATTTTAGTTTTAAGATTCGTAATTCTTTGAAAATGAAGAAAAGGAGATTCGTAATTCTTTGAAAATGAAGAAAAGAAGATCGTTGTCGTCAATTAATAGCGCTATGGCCGCATGGTAGGTAATTTTTCTTTTTATCTGAACATGAAGATTTTAATTTGGACCACATGTGATTCATACAAGATGGCGCAACAAATCATACAACAGTGCCGCACAGTTTGTGTGTAAATCCGTAACATAGGAAAAAAAACCAGAAGTGGTCTACGGGTCTTGGCGAACCCGCAGACCTGAGCTGGTCTAGCAGAGCCACGAAATTACAAGTTTCCTTTCTGTAGCTCTTCGAGTTAGGTCTTAGTATGAAGAGTACCACCAGTTACTCTCTAGAAAAATAACTGCCACCACGGGGGTCGGGACATCCACGGTGGTTCGTCCGCCGTGTCCGACTAAGGTGAGAAGCCTTCGGTTGAAGCGTGGGTAGCTGTGGTTGCCACTTACATCGCTGGTACAGTCCTAGGACTGGAGCTGAGGAATGGCGGAATCCCGGGTGCTATCACTAGAGGTTTAGGAAGGCCTTGCTACCAACAGTTAGGGTAACTAGTTTGTAACTGATTACTGACTGTTTGCAAATGGGCCCAGCTGTGCTGGATGCAGCTGGTTAAAGGCAGGATCAGGTAGTTGCACAAATGTGCATGGAGTTATGAGGGAGCAGTCTGCTAGTTGAGACCGCTTACCGGAAGAATTGACGGAAAATTTAATGTTTATCTGTTTTAATACATGGGGCACGAAAGATGGTTAATGACTTTTTCCAATAAAAGTGGATCAATATCCTGAATTTCTTGCCCAATATTGTTCGTTCGGTCTTGAATTGTTCTTGGACAATTGGCATACACTTTTTCTTTTCCAAATAGCCTCAAAGAACAAAGTCCAACGGTGTCAAATTGCAAGATCTTGGTTTGGAAATTCATATCATCGTTTTGTTAGATTATTCTATTACCAAATTTACTGCGCAACAAAGTGATGGTTTGACGTGTTGTTCAATAACTCATTAAAAATTAAATGCCTCCAATTTCAGCAACAAAAAGTTCGTTAACATACACATTTCACGATCAGAATTAACTGTAATGGCCTCGTCACAATTATTTTCGAAGAAGAACGGCCCAATGATACCACCAGCCCATAAACCACAACAAAAAGTAAATTTTGAGGATTACATCGGTTTTTCGTCACTCATATTAAAACATATCATTTTCGATGAAATTACATTTTTACAGAATGCACGTTCATCGTAGTAAGTTTGGATGATTAAAATGCGTTGTCCTGTTGTTATTAACCCCATTATTAATGAATAAAATTGAACTTTTTAGATGTTTGACACCTGTAAAAAAAAATCATGACATGTGTGCTTTGACAGACATTTTGAAAGTTGAAAAAAAACCAACAGATGGCCCCTCAACATTATATAATTCTCTAAAACAAATTTCGAAAGACTTTTCACATTAGAGAGTATATAAGAATGTTTTTAAAATAGTATCTCCCAGTTGAAAAAAAAAGAATAAAACAATAATAGCAATAAACATTTTTCTCATATTCCATTATAAAATAATTCACAATAATATTTTTACTATTTAAATCTTGTTGCACAGTTGATGTCTTTGCTTTTCTTAACTTTCGATTGTAAACCATCCGCGACATTTCCGTATGCAAAAACCTCAAATTCTTGTTTAAAAAAATGAAAATCAGTTGAGCCAATTAATATCTGCTGCCATATTGATTAATTCCCTTTTTGTCCCTCTTCTGGTCTTTTCTGTTATAATATAAGTGCTTGTCAAGCAAATTGACAGAAATTAAAAAAACTTAGCACAGATAAAAGTACTTATACCGGAAATATAAAATGATATTTTTAAGAGTTATAAACAAAACAAAATGAAGAAATTAAATAAAATAAATAAAAACAAACAAATGCATAAGCAGAGTGAGTTGTGCTGCCTGGTTTTTTATATAAAAGTTCATTCTATAAACGTGAATAGAGAGAGAGAGGGCATAGAGTAAAAGTTTAAAAAAAGAAAAGAAAAAATAACGCAATAAAATTGAAAATTTTGCGCATATTTAAGAATAAAATTGTTTTTGTCTCTTTTTTCTTTGTCGTTTATTACAAAATTAAAATTGTTGCAAATTTGTCACTTTTCATATTTGGCCGAGCATATCATTAATTTTTTTGGAAGAGCAAAAAAAAGGCAAAAATCGATTTTTATTTGCACAATTGTACTTTCCAAAATAATACATTATTTTTTATTTTCTTATGGTATAGTGTTAAGTAATTTGATTGCGGAAAAGGAATTTTTTCTAAATCCTCATTTTATATGGAAAATACGAGTATATATTTTTTTTACAGTTTAATGTAATTGAAGAAAATTAAAAAAATGAAGTAAATAAAAAGTAAAGTTAGAAGAAAAAAACGAGCAACATAAATAATATGCAAATATTTATGATAACGCTTCAATAATTATGAATTGTAAAAAATGATCATTTTTATGAAAATTTGCAATTCAATTTAGTATGAATTTGAAGCAGAAAAAGGTGAAAACATTTCAAAATCACGAATTTTCCTCTAACATATGAATAGAAATGTAACTTGAACTCTCCTTCTCTATTATCATTTTCCGAATACATATTCCCTTCTCTTTACTTTAATTCTCTTTCTCAACTAAAAACTTTAATTCTCTTTCTCTATTATTATTATTATCCGAATACATATTTTTTTCTGTATGGAGTTGACGCTGTTAAAATTTATAAAACCTTCACAGTCTTACGGGAACGCACGAAACTCCGACTATTTATCACCGAATTAGATCTTGTTTTAATTTTTCAGTTTTCGTTTAAGTATTGCCATATATTTCAGTGTTTTGTGATGTGGCAGGACTGTTGTTTGACAGTTGAAATTGAAATAGAAATAAGGAAAGTAAATACTTAATTTGTAATTTTATTAAAGAAATGACTCGTAAATTTTTATTGTAATTTTATTTAATTGGTTAATTTTGGCGAAATCCTTCAGGCAACTACGCCTGTCGGAATTGTTTTTCTACTATACTTCTTTCTTTGTACAAGTAGATTATGGACATATGAGAAAATTTAAACTGAAAGAGAGTTTTCCCGGACGTATTTTGATTCTTTTAATTTCTTCTTTTTCTTTTTTTATATTTTAAAACAGTAAATTAATATTAAAGAAATCATGAATAATGAAACGTTGAAAGCTGGTTAGTTTTTCTTTTTGGAAAACTTTTTTTTTTTAAGAAAAGAATTAAATTCGTTTTCGTTCAATTAACAGTAACTTTTCTTAAATTTCACGCATTTAATGGTGTTTATTGAATGACAAAATGACCACAAAGATATCAGGTTAGATTTGGTCATGATTTCACTTTTTCTCCGATATCGAATACGATTATAATTTTTTTTATTTTTTTTTTTGTTGTGTTGTACTTACCTGGAGAATAATGCCCTCTCGTATTAGTTACAATCAGTTTTTGATCAAATAGAAAATTGTAGAAAAAATACTCAAAATTAAACGTTAATTACGATTAGTTGTAGTCGATTGTAATATGGCAAAATAGAATTTATTGAATTATTTTTCGTAAAGTTCATAAAACTTGTAATTATTGTCTATTAATGAACGTTTTCATTTTAATTATTCACTATTTTTATCTTTTCCAAGTTAATTTAATTCAATTCCAATAAGGCACGTAGTAATGAACATGTCCATGACAAATTGAAGGTGGTAATGAATAATGTTTTATCATAAGTTTTTAATATATGTGAAAGAATGTTACTTTTATTAATACGAGAAAAAAAATCCCCGAAGGTTTAAACTTTAATAGCACTAATCAGATTACTTAATTGTTAATATTTTTGTAATTAGATATTATTATTAAGAATGTTTTTTCGAGGTATTGTACTTGAAAGTTTTAAGATCTATAAAATGCTAAACTAAATAATTCAAAATTTATCAGTTTTGTAGCAAAGTTTCTTCCAATTCTTTGCTTACGTATTTGGTCAACTTTATCTCTTAACTCATAATCGTACTATGTGTTTTTATAACAAATCATGGCATGATGTGACTCTCCGTCACTTATGAGAAACATGGGAACTTTTATAATATAAAAAAAAGTACATTTAAAAGATAAGAAAAAATTTATTTCTTGAAGCTATTTCTGCATATGATTGTCTTTGTCGAGTGTTCGATGCATATATGTGTACTCGTACTTTTTTCACAAAAGCTGCAATATTGCTTGGACACCCTGCATTTTTTGGCTAGGCAACGAACTACGCTCTAAGGCTTAGATTACACCGTGCGTCTAATAGACTATTTTCTCCTTGCCCAATGGCTTGCTGTCAAATTGTTTAACTCTATGGAAAGTTCGCAGACATAATACACTGATCGAGGAAGTGCACGATTTTTGCGCGTAGCCGCGCAAATATTTGTCGTGACAAAAATAGGCGCGCAAATTTTTGTCATGAAAGGGGAAATTTGGCTTGCAAGTAGATATATTAAATATGATGTCGTTCTTGTTGCTCGTTACGAACTCATCATTTACGTGTCATTAAGTTTGGCATTTGATAGTGCCCATATTTACTGTGCGCCTGCATGTTCATACATTCGTATTTATTTTATTTGTGATAAATTTTATATAATTTATTACTTTATTATTTATTATTTAAAATATAAAGTTATTTTGATATATGATTACCGTCTATCTAAGACCTTTGGTAAATCTCCATATATTTTTCAGGCAGAAATACATGCCATAGAGCTTTGTGCTAGAGAGGGTATCAGAAGTAACCTACGTAATGTAAAGTTCTACATCATCTCAAAGAGCCAAGCTGCATTGAAAGCTCTTGTCTCATCTGATATCCAATATCGCGGTCCTAAATTAACTGGTTAGATGCAACAAAGTAATTTTGTTGTGGGTACCAGGTCATGAGGGTATTAGGGCTAACAAACTAGTAGACAAAGTTGCCAAAAGGGGAGCAAATTCTCCGTTAATTGAACCAATATTTTTCTGTGGCTATCCAAAGGGCCACCTGGTGTCCATTATAGAGTCCTGGAAACGCTACTTTAGAAGCTCACATTCGGGTGATAACTCACTCTCAAAAAAATTCATCGCCTTTTCTAAAAAAAAGTGGCAGAGGTTCTTAAACTCCAAAAACTAGATCTAAGGCTACTCACTGGGCATTGTCTGTTAAGATATCATCTTTAAAAAATGGGAAAATCTGACACAAGAACCTCTCGTTTTTGACCAAAAATACTGAAAAGTCAGAACATCTACTCTTCGATTGCAATTCCATTGTCTGCCGGAGACCTCGACATCTTGGTTTGGGATTTTCTGATTCCTACGAGATTTACCAATATTATATTGAGGTTCGCTAAAAGTCTCAATATTACTATTATTAAGACAAACGACCCTAAAATTGTGACGGTTTTAAAAATTTTGACAGTGACAAATTTATTGCTCGACAGACCAATAACAACCATTTATGCATTATTTTTTTGTTATAAAAAAAAATAATATTTATAATCAAAAATTGATTTAAGAACACATAAAAAATAAAAAATCACCTCCTTCGAATTTTATGATTTCTTTATTTATGTATCAAACTGTCGCATATATTAAAAATTAAAAATTTACTTACAAGTGAATGGCAAAAACTAAATTGTTTTAATACTAAAATTAAATATTAAATGTTCACTACCCAGCTGTTATTATTATTATAAATGGTTTTTTTTACGGAAATACTTTCAGCAAGGTTGTGTTCGCTATTCTGTTATTTTACGGGTATTTATAAAAGATTAAAAATAGATAAAAAAAGAACAAACAAAGTAGATTAAAAATAATTCATAAATTATTATTATTAAAGTGATATGAGTGCAAAAAAAAACATAGTAAAAGAATAAAGGAAGAGACTTTTAAAATGAGATATAAAGTGATATGGATGAAAGGGGATATTTTCAATTGGTTTTCCTTTTATATATGTAAATAATTTTGTAATGATTAAAATTATTAACATAAATAACAAAAGTTCTTTTTGTTGTTTTCTTACAATTAGATAATCATGCAATATTTTATGTGAATTAAGAATTTTTAAAAGAAGTTTTCAAATATTCATTAAAATTGTTATTAAAACTGACAGTTGTGATAATAGAAACATACTCTCATTGTTTACATACGATGGCAATGGAGTTTTTTTCTCTGAGTTTATTTAATAGAGAAAAAAGAAGGCGGATATTTGTTAAAGCTTTTTGAATAACTTCAAATTTGATGGGACTTTCAACTTAATTATACAACTCTTCTTTTCTGTATTTCTCTTTTCTATGAAAATTTCTTTTATTCTCTTCGTCTCACATGTGCCTCTCCACTTGAGATACATTTGGCTACCATGTTATCTCACATGCGATGATGAACATTGAAGAAAGTAAAAGTACTCACTTGCTTCCCAAAAAATTCTTAAGAGAGTCAGAATACCTGTTGAAAAATAGATACGTACTTGCTCGAGTTGGTTTGTAGATTAAACTCTTTTGGTTTTGTTTTGTTTTTTCCTTTTCTTATTTTTTGAACAAATGATTAAAAGGTTTTTTTTTTATAGTTATATACATATGTTCAGTATAATTTTTATTAACAGGTTTTTCCTCTCTAATTTTTCTCTTTATATACAATACAAATACCGAAATAATAATAATAATAACAATAATAAACAAATTACTATAACGTCACAAGTAGTAAGACTGGATCATCAAAACTGGTTCTATTATTAAGTTTGTTAACAAGAAAAATAATCGAAAAAAAAACATCGAAAAAAATTGAAAAATATCGACAAAAATTCAATGTATTTATTTCGATGTGTTTATGTAAAAGTAATTTAGGATGCATATGCTTTATGAGTATTGTTTTTGTTGTTGCTTTTTTAATATTCTTCACTTTTTTTGGAAGAGTATTGACATGATCATATACATTACAGGCCAAAAGTATACGATCACTTTTGGTTTTAAGAGGAAAATTATTATTAAATAAAAATCGAAAATTTTAATTAATAAGCGAAAAAATATTTATACTTTTTTTTCTAAATTATTGGGTCTAAGGGAAAGTTCTGTCGTTTTTGAACACTTGCACTTGTATGCGTTGTCGATTCTTAGCGAGAATTCTGATTCGACTGAAATCGATTTAAACCGTTAGATTACTGTATGATTGATAGTTTATACACATTTTTTCGTATTTTGTCAGTTTTTTTAAACTTATAAAACAGTCAACAAGTGTGCAGAAAAAGTGCACTTAAGACATTGTATGTTGTATGAGTTCAAAAAGGGAACAACGCGATGGAGGCAAAAAAAAAACTTCTGTGGCGTGTTTGGAGAAGACGCAGTAACAGCTCGAACATGACGGAAGATGGTTTGCGAAATTTCGTTCAGGTGATTTTTCTTTGAAAGATGAATCCAGATGTCAATGACGAAGATGAATCCAGATGTCAATGACGAAGTGCTACACAGTATGATCAGGACAAATCCCATGTTAAATTCCAGAGAAGTGGCCTTCAAGCTTGGAATTCATCAGACTACTGCTTTAGAGCACATTAAAAGGCTTGGTTTTTTGTTCAAACTCTCTGTTTGGATGCCACACGAATTAAGCGAAAAATATTTAATGGATCGAATTTCAATATGTTCTTCAAATCTTGCTCGTCACAAAAGGGAACCGTTTTTGGACCGCTTGGTGACTGGTGATGAAAAGTGGATAATTTATAAACATGTGGTAAGAAAAAGAGCATATGTTTACAAAAGGGAGACACCCTCTCCGACCACATCCAAAGCTGGCGTGCATCAAAAGAAAGTTATGTTGTGTTGTTGGTAGGATCGGAGGGGTATTGTCCACTATGAGTTGCTGAAAGAAAATTATACGCTCGATGCTGATCGTTACTGTTCGCAACTTGATGTTTTGAATAAAGAAAACGTTCATATTTGGCCAACAGGAAGGGTGTAATTCTTCACCATAACAACGCTAGACCGCACATGGCAAGAAAAACCGTACAAAAATTTGCAAAGTTGGGTTGGGAAACTCTACCTCAGCCAGCATATTCTCGATGTTATTCCACCATTTGACTATGATCTGTTCAGGTCGCTGCGAAACTTTCTTAATGGAAATGAATCTATAAATTTTGAGGGTATCCAAATGGCAGTAAAAGAATACTTTGCGTCCAAAAACGAGGACTTCTTTTTCAGGGGGTTGGATAAGCTGCCAGAACGCTGGTAGACAATTGTAACTAATAAAGGAGATTATATTTTGGATTAATTTTTGAATAAAAAGTAAAAAAAATTTAGTTTTTTTTTAGAAAAAAACAACAGAACTTTTTCTTATACTCAATATATTAATGCTGCACTTAAATATAAAAAAAAATTATTTGTATACTTTTTATTATCAAATTAAAAAAAAAAAAACAATATAAAAAAATACTAAAATTGCTGTTTTGTCAATTTGGGATCATTATCCTGCTATATAACGAATCCCACAGCAAACCTAAGTCGTTAAGGTCTCTTAAATATTTAGATACTCGTACTGTTCTTTTTTTAGGATAATTCCGTGGAAAAGCAACTCCAATAAATCTGTAATTGAACCTGCGCCCTACTTCATGCTTGGAATCTAAGCTACCGGGAGCATTTTCTCTCTAGCACGTGTATTCTCGTTTTAGATCCAAAGATCTGAGAATTTGATAATTCGCTCAGAGTGTATTTTTAAAGTTTTTAAAGCAGTTCACTTTTGATGGAATTAACCATAATCTAGTCTTTTTTTAAGGGTATATTAATGGTTTTCTACTAACCTCCACCGGCCCAAATATTCCGAGTGCTCTCAAACTCCTTTTATTGCTAATAAAGATACTGGTTTGATATGGTTTTTATTTTATTCTGTTTGGTGGCGAATTTGAAATACTGTAAATCTTCGATACATTTTACTGGAACTCTGGCTCAAACTAGTAATTTTAGGCCTACCACACCATGGAAAACTCTTATGAATTCCCGTTTATAGTTCTATGAATGCAACTCTTTGAAACTTTGTAACTTGCCGCTTTAAAATACAACGATTTTCATTTTTAAACTTAGATTACATCTTTTGCAAAATCAACGATTTAAAGGGGAAATTTCCCTATTTTTGCTTGTCTGACAGTATAATACAATATATACGCAAACATGTACGAAATTTGCTCGTGCACGAACAATTTACGCCATCAAATCGAGAAAAAAATATTTTTTTCTACAAACAATTCTTATTTTTTTTTATTGATAAATGGCTCTAGTTGATCGCTGCTATTTTTCTATTATTATTTTTACATTTAATTGAATATTAATTTCATTTTATTGAACATATTTATAAATTTATAGTCGAACACGGTTTTTGACGTGAAACACTAGCTACACGACACTAGTTTTTACTAATTTTATTCAAAATTTCATCAGGTAATCTTCACTTTGAATAAATCAAAATAGCGTTTAATTATAAATGATAAATAATGAAGTCATAAATTAAATAAAATATGTCATATTTAAAATACCAAAATAAATGACGAGCAATTGAGGAGTTTGCAACGAACAACATAAACGACGTAATGTGTAATATATGTAAGAGTACGTACGATTAAATCATTAATGGGTTCGCACAATTTCATATTCTCCATTTTGGCACAGGTAAAAAGTGTTCGTCCACGAGCAAAAATTGTGCAATCGCCAGCAAACTTTTCGTAGAATTGAACGATTTGACAGCGAACCCTTTGCAGGAGAAAATCGTGCATTGAACGAACGGTGTAATCGAAGCTTAATTAAATGCTGCCTTGGATGACATATATGTCTGATAACTGTCAAATAACAGGGCTGCACTTTCCCAATTACAAAATGCCATATGAGTTATGGAGATAATTTTTCAATTGAAATTTTGTATTTGCTAAATAAATTAACTGAAAAGTATCCAACAATTAGGTTGGCAACTAAGTACTTACGGATTTTAAATAAGAAGAAAAATTCAAAATGTTTACTTAAAAATATAACTTTATTTAATTAGATGTTGTCCGTTTTTGACTTTGCCATCTTTCAGGCAGTGTCATAATTCCGTGTTCGTAAAACTTATTAATTTTGCTAGCAAAAAACTAAATTAAATGTGATTTTACATCATCAGCGTCATTAAAAATTTTACGATTTAAGGAGTTCTGCATGGAACGAAATAAATGATAATCTGAAGGCGCTATGTCAGGGCTATACGGTGGATGTGACAACACATTCTAAGCTAATTCCAATAATTTTTGGCGAGTGACCAAAGATGTGTGCGGCTTTGCATTGTCATGTTGGAAAAAAACACCCTTATGATTTGCCAATTCCAGAAGCGTCCAGATGCTTTTCTTGAACTGCATTGCTTAGTTTGACGAGTTGTTGAACGTAAACGGTGGAATTAACCGTTTGGTTTCTTGGTAAAAGTTTAAAGTGCAGAATTCCTTTATAATACCACCAAACTGACTGCATAATCTTCTTTTGGTGCATCTCAACTTTTGATGTCGTCTGAAGTGGTTCATCTCGCATCACCCACGATCGATTACGATTAACGTTGTTATAAACTATCGTCGCCAGTTATCAGTCTTTTCAGAAATGCGTCCGTTTCATTGCGTTTCAGAAGCAAATCGCAGATGTTAATGCGTTGCGTCAAATGAATTTCCTTAAGCTGATGAGGAATCCATAAATCGAGTTTCTTAACATAGCCAAGCTGTTTTAATTTTTTTTCAATGCATGTAGGCGATACATTGAGCTTCTCTGCAATCTCACGTACGTGTTGTGCTATGACGATCTGAATCGATAATGGCCTTGATATGGGTCTCATCAACTTCAACTAGACCTGATCGTTGCGCATTTTTTAGTGAAAAATCACCAGAACGAAATTTAACAAACCAATTTTGACACTGCCTTTCTTTTAAGGCTTCATTCTCATATACGGCACATAACTTCTTGTGTACCTGCGATGCGTTCTTGCCCTTTCGTAAATAATACAATAAAATATGTCTAAAATGCGCGTCTTGTCGTTCCATTTTTAAATTTGGATGAAAACAAAACTAAATAGCTAAACGATACATTTTTTTTCTAAATTAAAGGCAGAAGTCCAAACAACAAGAAAACAATATAGGTTAGGTGCTTTGAACACGTTGACATAACAAAAGGATGAGCAAATACATACCATCTATTGACGAAATCCGCATTCACTTAGTTGCCAAACTTATAATTTTATTTAAGGGCATATTAAAATTTGTTAAAAAAAACTATTCAGAAATTATTAAAAATTTAAATTATTATTATTAACAGAATATTTTCCATTTCTCATTAAAATTATATTAATCCATTATTAACAGAAATAAATTATGCTAATAACGCCCCCCAATCATAACACGCCCCAAAAATCCCAGTACACATTTATACACAAATATTTATCGTGGTATTATCATTAAATGTTTTATTTAATTAATGAATAAATATAATTAATCTTTATGGAATATTTCTAAGTTTTTTTTCCTTTTTTTTAAATAATATCAATAGTAATTTTTTTATATTATGGTAAATTGGAATATTTTTATCTATTAATGTTTTTTTTTATTTTTTACAGAACATTCACTTAACGATGGGGAGTTATGAAAATGTCAATGATTAACTTTACAATTGATTATATTCTCGGTTCGAGTTGAATATTCGAAAATATTAATTTTTAATAGTGAAAATATTGTTGATCAAAAGAGGCGAATATCTTCGAAATGAATTTAATATTGATAGTGTTTTCTGTTATTTCAATATTCTCTATAATAAATGCGCGTGTTTTGAAGCGAGAAGCTAATGTTATTGAAGCGGAAACTATTCGAAAACCCATCATAAATGAGACGGTAACACCACCAACCTTAGAAACTGCACCAGCATCGACAGAAGCTCAGAGAAAATCTGAGAACGGTACAGAAGCACCACCACCACCACCATCAAATGTTAAATTAAAACCACCTGAATCAACATCTACTTCTCAAGCAGACATCAAAGATGAGGACATTCTTGCTGAGTACGGGCATGTGGAACTCATGAAAGTGGCAACAACTACAGAATCTCCAGTCGAAGAATCGACAAAAGAAGTTCCATCGAACACAAAAGTTCCTCGTACAGCTCGAATACTTACCACAACACCGAAAATTTCATCCATATTGCCTCCAGCAATTAGTAAAACCGAAAATCCAAATTCAACAAATCAAAAACTTTCTTCGGAAAACCAAACTGAAAATCGACTACCTGAAGTAGAGGCTGGACGAGGTGGACCAGAGGCTGAAACTACAGATGATGAATCACTCCATTTCGATATAAACGAGTAAGTAATAATTAATACAAAAAAAATATATATACGAGGTCTGTTAAAAAAGTATCGCGAATTTCGAATTTCTGCGGGTTACGTATATTCGATTTTCGATTTTGTGGCGTTATGTTGGTACTCATGTCTCTCACTTATGCCGACAAGTTCGGCCATTTTGAATGTTCAGTTAATTTTTGACAGCTTCTTTGCTTGCTCATTCCAAAAAATAAATCAAAGAATCTTTGATTTATTTTTCAAAGATTCTTTGATTTATTTTTTGGAATGAGCGGTGGCTACGGCATTATTAGTGTGTTGTTTTTGGCCGAAAATTCTCGGAGAAGCAACGAAACGTAAACAGGGCGTTATCATGGTGCAAAAGCCAATTTTTGTTCTTCCACAAATCCGGACGTTTCTGGCGGATTGCTTCGCATAACTTGCAGGTAATATTCCTTATTGACCGTTCTACCCTATGGCAAAAACTCATGATGCACCACGCCGCCCTTGCAATCAAAGAAAACTGTAAGCAAAACCTTCACATTCGACCGAACTATGCAAAACCTTCACATTCGACCGACGAATCATGGGTTTCCATGTAATAACCATAAACCCATGATTCGTCACCAGTTATGACCCTCTGGAGCAAATTTGGGTAGTCGCGGACAGAGTTCAACGATGCTGTTGTTGGTTCAAATTGAGCAAAAATCGAAGAGGAGCCAAAACACGTTTACGCAAAGCAGCTGTCAAAAATTAACTGAACATTCAAAATGAATATACGTGACCCGCGAAAATTCAAATTTCGCGATATTTTTTGAACAGATCTCAAATTTATTATAATTAAAATAGTAATTAAAAAAATCCAATATTTTTAAAATGATTCCAAACAAAACGAACGGAAAAACTTTTCGAAAAAGAAAATTTCAAAAAATTACTATGCCAATTGCATATCTATTAGGCGCATATCAAATGACTGGTGGTTAAAAAATCCTACCTAATTGGAAAGGGCACTTAATATTCTGTGAAGAAAAAAAAACAAATAAAATTTTTAAATTCCAAATTATAAAATCGTAATATTTGGAATATTTTATAAATTAATTTTTCTTCTTTAAATATTTAACATTGACTTTATAAAAATAATTCAAATAAAACTAAAAAAAGAAGACAAAAAAAATATCTGATTGATTTTGCATATCATCTAGGCGTTCAAGGAATTCTTTTTTCTGTGTTTTTTTTTGGTAAACTTTTTTTTGTTCGATTTTTAAAATTTTAAAAAATAATGATTTTAAATTCTCTTATTAATAGAAATAAAAACAAAGATATTTCAATAACTATTTATAGATATATTGAAAAACCAACGGAATTTTCTACTTTAATGTCAACAAGAAAACCGACAGCGAAGAAATTGGAAGATTTTGAAACTTTTCACACAATTGATTATGAAAAAACTTTTGAGCGAATCGTTTTAACAACACCACCGGGATTTATAGATCCAAAAGCAGATGGTAGAAAATATGAGGAGAATGACAGTACAGAATGGAATTATACATTTCAATTAACAACAGAAAAACCAATTAAAATTGATGAAATCAGTTCAAATTCAACATTGGAAAAGAATAGAACAATCAAATTTGAAGATAAAGAAATCGAAAGCACAAATTATATTATAGGATCGGATGAATTGAAAAATTCAACAATAAATACACAATCGACAATACCAAATGGAGGAGATGGTGGTAAACGTGGTAAATTTATAAATGGAAATCTAACAATACCAAATACTGCCGAAGCATGGGCATTGGCAAGTATGAAAACTGTTGAACATACCAAAGAGAAGGAGGGCTACTTTATAAATATAACTTCCGAACTAGCTAAACCAGATAAAAATATGACAATGGCAACGAAACAACTAACAGATTGGACAGAAATAATGAAAACTTCTGAATTTAATAATAGTTTTACAAGCAATGCCAATTCCATCGAGAATACACTGGAGACAGAAGGGATAAAACCACATCCAAAAGTCAAAGAACAACTTGAACAGGAGAATCAAGTTGTTCCTGTTATTATAAAAGCACCACCACCACCACCAACAACAACAATACGAGTTGATAATAATATTGAACGATTAACACAAGCGCAAGTCGATTTGGATAATGATATACTAAATACATCGACACCGTCGATGATAAAAGTTCCCAATTTGTCTGAGCCGAAAACAAGTGGCGAAAATATTATTGTTAAAGCTCCGATGAACTATGAACAAATCGACAATAAAATCGTTTCGAAAACTCCAATGCTAATAGTGTCAACTATGGTGCCTCCTGTGATGGTTTCAACATCAACTGAGAAAATCGAAACAACACTAACGACGAGTAGTACTGAAATTGATATTGAAAAGAATACGGTCCCTTCGATTGGCTCTAAAGACGGACTAGTAGATAAAAATATTACAACTCCAACAGCAAATACTCAAAAAGTAGCCAGTTCAACGCTAACATCCCCACACGAAGAGGACGTTTTGGAAACTGTCTCCACTACGCCAAGAATAATAAATTCACCATCAACACCAACGATGCAGGTTATAACGTCACTCCCATCATCATTAGCACCTTCAATAATTGCACCTTTAACTACAACTACACCCTCGGAATTACCATCGAGAACTACCATCGAAACTACACAGAATAGCGTTGAGACCCTAGAAACGACCACAATATCGATTGAACAAAATAAAATTGACCAAATCGATTCAAACAATTTCGATTCTGTTCTCGTAAATGCAAGTCAAAATATTGACGATTCGAAAACAAATGAAAAAATGATCGTTGATGAGACCACATCGAATTTGGATGTTTTCAGCTCAACTCCATTCGAAATCATAAAAACAACAACGGATTCGGATCAAACTACGGGGGCGGTATCAGTGGAGTCTGAAACTAAAGTGATGGAGAATACAACTGGAATGGAGGATGTGAGCGAAACGACGGAAGATGGAACCGTTTCAATGATGTCTACATCCACCGTGGGTTATGTCGAATCGACAATGAAAACGCAGTCACAGGAGATGACAACATTGATGGAGTCAGCATCTACAACGTATTCAGAGATGGAGCTTCCAGAATCAACGCCACGAATGACCACGATTTCGTACTTATCAACTTCGACAACTTCCAATCTTACCACGATAACAACCACAGATAAATCCGATGGTTTAGATACTACAGAATTCATAAACGGATCTACTACAAATTCTGAAACGGAATTTGGAGAATCTACCACGATGGATTATTTGTCAACTTCAATGGCATCGAATTTAACAGAAACAACCGATGCTTCAGAGACAACCGAATCGATAACAGGATCAACTGTGACCAACGAGACAAGTGATACTGAACTGCCAGAAAAGTCAACTACAGAAACTACTGTCGAAACGAATAATTTAGACAAAATAATTGCTAGTACAACTGACTTTATTGTACCAAAAACAATACCAGAGACTACCACCACCACTACCGAAGCTAACGACAGTGGCTTCACTGGCGATTCCTTTGAGCAAGTTTCAACAGCCCAGTCGGTGGTGAGTCAACCCCAAGAAGAGTACACCGTCCATAGACCAATTTTCCGCATAACGACATCAGAAAGGCCATCTACTTCTAGCAGTCCTGAAACAGCCGTGACTGAACCGATCGAAAACTCCGAAGACGAGGGCACCGACTACAATATTATCATCGCCATATCGGTCAGTGTCGTTGGCATAATATCCCTAATACTACTCGTTGGATTTTTGTACGTTATGCGAAAGCGACAGAAACAACTCACGTACGGCCAACGTTGCCGGCCAGTCAGCCTTGATGCTTACAGTCTCGATAATATTTCGGTATACAACAGTGTCCGTCGGAAAGGAATTTTACGAACATCGAAGCGAACATACGGCAACGCCGCATTCGACGACCCTTCGCTGAAGCACAACGTTCTCACCGTTCATGGTTTGGCTAAGTTTGTCGAAAACAAATCCGCCATTCGAGAGGAGTTCGCTGATGTACCACAAATAATTGCCCGGGCAGATGAAGTACCGCCAGGATGTGAGGATAAAAATAGGTAAATATTAGTAAAATTTAACGATTTATTAACTTTTTCATATTGTTTCGTACTATCAGCGTCTATGATCATGCCAAGACTAGATTTACCAGGTCTATGCGCTTAAATCCGCTGTTTTTTAGTTAAAAAAACACATGTTTTTTTCATAGAAAGCAAAAACAAATTTATTCAAAGTACTTGCCCTCGCTAGCTACCCATTTTTCGCATCTCTCGGGCAATTTGTGGATGCCACGCCAAAAAAAATTCCTTTTTTCGAGGCAAACCACTCATTAAGCCATTTTCGGACGTCTTCGTAAGAAACGAAATGCTGCTCATCGATGAATAAGCGGGGTGGGGTAGCACCTTCCAGTTAAGTGTTTCCAAGTAGTTTCGGACCATTTTTAACGTGGGCGATAGTGCGTTATCGTGGAGGAAAATCTGCTTGCTTGTCATGTCTTTGTTGATAACCCGTCCTTTTTTCACGCAGAGCACGGTGCAATTTGATCAGTTGTTGGTGGTAGCGGTGGGCATTGACAGTTTCACCAGGTTTCAACATCTCATAGTTGACGATACCCTGCTGATCCCACCAAACACACAACATCGTCTTCCGTCCGAAGCGATTTGTTCTTGATGAAGATGTTGATGGTTGGCCGGAATCAACCCACGATTTTTTACGTTTAGGATTCTCGAAATATATCCACTTTTCATCGCCTGTCACAATCCGATGCAGGAACGACTTTCTTTTTTGTCTGGCGAGCAAGATTTCGCATGTGTTTTGGCGTCGCTCCATCTGCCTATCGTTCAATTCATGCGGCACCCATTTTCCGATCTTCTCAATCTTCGCCATGGCACGCAGACGCATGGAAATGGCTGGTTGAGTAACACCCAATTGCTCCGCGAGCATTTTTTGCGATTGGGTGTCGTCTTCGTCCAAAAGAGCCTGCGATTGATGGTCCTCAACCTTCCTAGGTCGAGTTTCACGATTCTTGTCCCATAAGTCAAAATGGCCGTCTTTGAACCGACGAAACCAATCTCGGCACGTTGTTTCCGATAAAGCACAGTCACCATAGGCCTCCATAAGGATTCGATGGGAGTCGGCAGCCGATTTCTTCAAATTGAAGCAGAAAAGCAGAGCTTCCCGCATATGCTCTTTTTCTGGCACAAAACTAGACATGATTACCAAAGGGAAACTGTATGTTGTTGTACGAAATTGCTGACAATGTGCACTGATTAATGTTGACAGGTGTCAAACTTATAAAAAAAAGTATGGCGTGCCCATGGTAGCTTAATACGATCACTCACGCCATCTATGACCAAACAGCGGATACCCCTGGTAATAGGCGTGAAAACAGACGCCGATAGTATGAAAACTTATACTTTTTGAAGTCCCAAATCGTGTCGTGTCACTATAATTTTTCTCTTCAACTACTAAACAATTTTATTTTACTTCTTTTCATTTGTCAATTTTTTGTTTTTTCCCCCGTTTTTTAGGTATGCGAATGTTGTACCTTTGCCAGAAACACGTGTATTTCTAGAGAAACAAAATGGCGATGAGAAAACCGAATATATTAATGCGAATTTCGTCCGGGTAAGAAGAGATAAATCGAAATAAGATAAAAAGTATTTTTTCAGTTTTTAACAATTTTACTATCTGTTATTTTCTATGGACATGTTTAGGGTCCGAAAGACACACCAAATTATTATATCGCATGTCAGGCACCAATGGAATCGACTGTAGGTGATTTTTGGCGGATGATGTGGGAGCAAAATTCTCGAGTTATTATCATGGCGACTGATTTGATTGAAAATGGCATTGAAAAGTGTGCGGAATACCTGCCGCCCTCAATGACGTTAGATAATCACACTGTCTACGGTGATTTCCAAATTACATTGAAAAATCGCGAAGTGAAGGATAAGTACGCTGTGTCGACGCTGCACCTAAAAAATATGCTCTCGAATACATGGCGGGAAATTACGCATTTCTGGTATCAATGGCCAGAGACAGGAGTTCCCATCGATGAGGCGAGTGTTATAGCAATGCTATTGGAGGCGCGCAGCTATCTAAAAATGACAACCCAAGAACAAACTGACAATAACGAGAACGATTCAACAATCGAAGGCAGCAATGGCATAGACAAAACGAAACCATCATCTCGCACCCAAGGGTAATTTTGACAAATAGAAAAATAAATTATTTTTTTAACTAATCCCTGAAGAAAAAAAACAACAATTTTTACGATTTGATTATTATTTTTTGATAGGCCATTAACTGTACATTGTTCGCCAGGTACTGGAAGAACTGGTACAATAATATCATGCGACATCGCTCTTAGAAGTCTAGAGACACCAAGAAGAACTGTCGACATTCCGCAGATAGTCTACTATGTACGCAGGGGCCGGGCAAGTGCCGTTCAAACCAAGGAACAATACGAATTTATCTATAAAGTAACTTATGTGTATGCAACCAAGATAACAGCACCAATCAATGATAATTAGATGTATCCTATGATCATTTGCTCAGACCTATTAGAGAATGCAAATTTTTAATAATTTCAATTTAATCAAAATTAAAATTTAAAAAAATTAGTTTATCATTTTCACCAAGCATACATGAAAATGATAGGCGTTTGTATAATTATTATTATAAATTTTTTTTGTTGCTAATTTGCACATAACGCTATGTCAAAGAATAGATAATTTAATGTTTTTCGTTTATTTTTCCCCCCTTCTTACGTATCCTATATTTACGTAAATTGTATGTATGTATAAATAAATTTAGCAATTAAATTAAATTAAGTTAAATTAAAATAAAGCAAATTGTATTGTATAATAGAAAGTAGAAGAATACAGAATAGAGAAGAGAAAAATAAAAAATTCATAAAGAAAACTTTATTGTAAACTAAAAATACGTATTAAGTTATGTTATGAAATTTGTCGGATTACAAGAGCAACTCTGTGATTTCTTAAAATATTTAACTCAGCAATATTTTATTTTTAAAAAAATTCTTCTTACTTCCTTCTTTAGTTGTTTCAATAAATAATCAATACTCTTCCGTTTTTCTAATATTCATTTATCGGTGCATTTAAATGTAACGAAGAAAAAAAATCGGTTATTGTTTTTCTTTTGAAAATTGTATGTTTTTAGATATTTCCAAATTTGTGAATAAAATATTAAATATTACCAAAAAAAAACTCTACAAAAAATTGTCAAGTATTTATTGGAAAACAATTAATTTTTTTTCTTTTACTTTTATTCTATTAATTTAGTTACCCGTTAAAAAATAATTATAAGAAAATAGTAAAAAAACGAATTATATTTCTAAAGAAAAAAAGTTACAGCATAGAAATTTTACAAGTTATTCGTAGGCGCTCTAAAAAAAAAAAACATAAATTAGAAAAAAAAAACAAATTATAAAAGCACTCTATAAAAATATCAGTATTTGTACATAACAATACGACAACATTAAAATTGTTACGAAACAATAAGAAATTAATGTAAAAATCTATATAAAAAAAACGCCCCCTCGTCAAGTGATACTAATAAAATTTAGTATTTTCTATACTGCAAAATCTAAATATTTACTATTATTAATTATATTGTATTGTGATATTTAATAAATTCGATATAAGTAAATAATGAAATAATGATTATAATAAAAAAAAAAAACCTATTATAAACTATATTAAGCATATATAACGAAAATAAATCAATGTAAATTTAATGTAATTTAATTGAGAAAAAAATTATGCACATATAAATAAATATCCCCTTATCTATGTATCTATGTACATATATATAAATAGATATGAATTTTGTGAAGATATTTAAAAAAATTTCTATATATTTATATTTATAAAATCTGCTATATTATAATAAAAAAAATTATATAAAAATAAATGAATTTGTTTTATTGGGTTGTCCGGTAAGTAATTTCGTTGTTACATAACAGAGGCTCTTAATTGTATTTTTTCGCAACCAACTTCACACTTAAGCCGTATAATCATATGTATTTTGACAGCTGACATAGCAAGGTTGGCTTGTGAACAAATTCGATTGATTCTACATAGTAGTTATTGGTTGATACCCTTTTAAATATGGAAAGTGAAAAACAGAACTGTTTCGGCATATTTTACTTTGTTTTTACTATAGAAAAGATAAAAATGCTGTTCAAGTAAGAAAAAATTATCCGATATGTATGGAAAAGATGTGTTAAGTGAGCGCCGGTGCCAAAACTGGTTTGCAAAATTTCGATCCGGCAATTTTTGATCTCGAAGATGCACCACGTTCTGGAAGACCAGTTGAAGCTGACGAAGACACAATAAAGGCATTAATTGATGCAAGCCGGCGAATGACAACTCGTGAGATCGCGGAGAGATTAAATTTATCGAATACGACTGTTCATGATCATTTGAAACGGTTAGGTTTAATCTCAAAGCTCGACTATGGGTTCCTAATCTTCTTACGGAAAAAAATTTGTGCCGTCGCATTGACGTTTGTGATTTGCTTCTCAAACGCCAAGAAAATAACGATTTTTGAAAGGCATCATCACTTGGGACGAGAAATGGGTTGTCTACAACAATGTTAAGCGCAAAAGATCCTGGAGTAGAAAAGATGAACTGGGTCAAAGCACTTCGAAAGCCAATATTCATCAAAAAAAAGGTTATGCTATCTGTTTGGAAGTGTATTGTGCTCAGTTGGATAAATTGAATGATTCACTTAAAAGAAAGGTCAGAATTGGTCAATAGGAAAAGGTATAGTGTTCCAACAGGATAATGCGAAACCACATACAAGTTTGACCACTCGGCAAAATCTATTAGAGCTTGGATGTGATATACTGCCACACCCACCATACTCTCCAGACCTAGCACCTTCCGATTATCAATTTTTCCGGTCTCTATAAAAAATTGTAGACGATAAAACGTTTAATTCAAATGAGAAGGTCAAAAATCAGTTGGATCAGTTTTCTGCCAGCAAAGAACAAAAATTTTATGAGCGTGGAATCATTCTACTGTCAGAAAGATGGCAAAGGGTATTGGATCAGATTGGAGAATATTTAATTGAATAAAATATTAATTCACTATAAGAAAATCGTCTTTCACTTTTATAAAAAAAAACGAAATTACTTCCCGGACAACCCAATATAATAACATAATAAGAAACATTTTCTTTATGCAAATATAACATTTATTTATTAGTTAATCATATCTTTTGGTAAAGTTAATGTTCATTTATTTTTCACAAATAATAAGTGAAAAGAGAAAAATCATTGAAAATGGTTTTTTTTTTGTAATTTAAATGTTATCTGCAACTACAAATAGGGTTGGAAGGGGTATAGCTATCGACTGTAGGGGTTCTGTGGCAGTTTGCGAGTAGAGGGAGTAATTTTGGGATTATCCTATTAGGATGGCGGTGCCGCTGTGTTGTCTGGATGATCGGTTCTGTATGTTAAATAGTCACGTATAGTAAAGAACGGCATGGAGCTCTAAATTCGATAGTCATTTCAGTATCCGATTGTGTTAGCCGCGTTATCTAATTTTATAATATTTTTATTTATTTTTACTTATATTAACAATTAACTTAAGAGTTATGTCTTTTCGATTTAATTACGAAAATGAAAGGGAAGGAAATAATACGAACCACATTGACTGACGATCAAAACGAAACTATTCTATTTAAAGACAACCAATTCGAATTAGATATTTTATATATTATTGTATTTTTATTTTTTTTGTTAACCTAAGTAAATAATAGTTTATATAATAAATACATGATTATCACAAAAGTTGAAACCAAAAAGAATTGTTTTAAATTAACCCGATTAACACCTCGAACTGTTCGAATAATTTCATTATTCAATTCGAAAACTTTTCGACTCTCAACAATAAGACGATCCTTTGTCTTGTCATCAAGATTTTTAGCTTTTTCATCGACTAGACTTCTCATCCGTTCTTTTAATTCAGCGATCGTAACTCCCTCGAAATGTGTAACTTTGTGGCCTATCAATTGTGTTTCGTCTTCTTTTGATTTTAGAACGCTGATTTTTTTTGCTACGGCTCGTTTCTTTTTGAGAATCTGACCACCAGATAGAAGACCCATATACAAGTGGTAAATGAAAGCCATAAGCAGTATTGGATTTTCTTTTTCGATTTCATTCAAATGGGCGATGTACTTTTTGACCGCCTCTCTTGGCTCGTATGAATCTTTCCAACTAGCACCAAGATAATAAGTTAAATCACTTTCAAACGCCGCAGTTCTTCGAAAATCTTCTGGCAAAAGATCTATTGGTGCATGCTTTTCTAAATGCTTGAAGATTTCGTAGAATATTAAAAGTCCATCTGCCCATACATGATTTTCGGCTAAAGCTAAAATCGAACATAAACTTATATCTTAAGATTGTAACTAATTCTCTAGAATAAAATTTTACCAAATGCCAATTTTGCATTTACTAAGGCATCACTCAATTTATGGACATCTCTAGTCGCAATTCGCATTTGTTTTGAGAAACTTTCCGCTGTTCTTGTGGTCATCTTAATCAATAAGTTTTCTTCTGATATCAAATTGACGTTCCTTACTTTTTAATAATCTGTCATCACAAACAATATTTCAATAAACTTACAGATCTCACCAAGAATATTTATTCAGAATTTCATTAATTCAACAATTTCGGTTTATAATTGATAACAAGTAAAATAAATTTTCTGTAATTGCTGAGACATAACAATAATTCTAATTACACTTATCATTTAATAATGTTATCTTTTAAACAGAAAAGTTGGCACTCCTGGTTAATGTCAAATCTTTCCCAATGATGACATGTTGACGTTTATATTACCGTTTGTTGGGTATTGTTTTCAATGAAAATACAGTAATGTCGTGGATTAGTGGATTAGCTGGGAAAGCGGAGGATATTCTCAATAAAATTGATCAAAACGCTGCCAATGTGTTACAACAACCTGTTCGTAATGAAAACGATAAAGTGGAAAATGTGCCAAGAAAATCTGAAGAATCAATTGTTGATGGACTGAAGAGGAATTTATCATCAACGTCACTTACACTCAGTCGAACTCTGTCCCCCAAAAAATATATAAATTCCAAAATGGACGAGCAATCTTCTGCTAAATCAGATAAATTTGGAACAAATATTTCATCGAGGCGAAGCTCGATTAGCTCACGAGCAGATGGTACAGTAGTTGAGCAAGAAATTCCACAGGACATCAGTCTAAACCATATAATGAGCTTAAAACCATTAGATTTCAATCCCCAAAAGGAAATTGCCTCACTGAAAATTATGTTAGCGGAAGTAACTGCTGAGAGGGATGAACTACAAAGTGAAATAGCTAGCTATCAGGAAGAGATTAAAAACCAAACAGATGCGAAGCGTATTCAGGAGATGGAAGATTACATTGAAACTTTGAAGTCAGAAAAACATGACCTAGAAAAGATGGCAACTCAAATAGAACATTGTAATTTAGAGTATGTAAAAACAATTTCGGAATTGGAATCTAATTTAGCCAAGTCCCGTCAAAATTGCTTACGTTTAACCGAAAAAGTTGACTGGCAATCAAAGGAAGCAGAACAAGCTGTTTTAGAATTAACTCTGTATAGAAAAAAAGCCCAAGCTGCCTTACAAATAAAAGAAAAAGTTATTGAAGAGCTAAAAAATCCATTGCATAAAGAATCTCCTGTCGATAATAGCAATGATAAGGTTCTAAATATTGAAAATGAGAGTCTCCGACAAGAAAATTTAAATTTGATTGACGAATTGAAGAACGTATCATTACAATTGGATAATTCTAAAGAATATATTCAAAAGTTAGAGGGGCAAATTGAGGATAAGAATTATGAAATTTCCAAAATGCAGGATTCTTTTAAAGAAAATGTTCGCACTGAGCAACAGCGGAACCATCAACTTGAATCTGAGATAAAGTTGATAAACCAGGAAATCGCAGCTATTCGTGATGAATCAAACCGTCAGCGCCAATCTTACACTGCCCGTCTGCATGAAAAAGATAGCGAAATAAATCGTTTGCGTACAAAATCTGAATCAGTTACAATAACCGATGTCAATAATATGGAAGATCGCATGCAGTTCTTAACTCAGGCGTTAGTTCAGAAGCAAGCCTCTATCGAAACAGTAACGGCCGATAGGAATGCATTGAGACTTCAATTGGAAAAAGTTGAAGTAAATTTAATAATATAAAATTTTCCTAATTCAAAAAACAATAATACTTTCCTATATTTGTAGGACCAACTCCAACATATGATATTACAACAGCGACAACAGAGGGTACAGATTATTAATGTAAATGATACCGACGATGGTAAGATTTTCATTATGGCAAATTTAAAAGAAGAAATATAAGAATTTAATTAAAGATAATATTTCAGCAAAAGCGCAATTACCTTACATATTGAGGGAAAATCCATTCGATACAAATGTAGCACGTAAAGTGAAAAGAGCATATTCATCATTAGATTCAGCTGGAATTCGGATTGGCGTGTTTTTGCGGCGATATCCTCTTATTCGGATAATGGTTTTTATGTATATTGCGCTTCTGCATCTTTGGGTGATGTTCGTTTTACTATCTTCTACACCAAGCTAGGTCTCCGACCCAAACCACTCGGTCTTGCATAGCATATAATAATAATACATATTTTCATAATATTACGCAATCAATAATGATACTATGTCATGTAAAAATAATCAATAAAATACTATTTGTTGTTAAAGTAAAAGATTGTTTTATGATTTATTTACTGGAGTAATTGTGAAAGGTTGTGGGTGTTAAGAAAGATTTTAAAATTACTTTTGTAAATTTATATAAAAAACAATTTCAAGCCAGATCAGAAGGTCATATTTGCTTGTTTGTCCAGCCTTGATTAAAAATTTTTAAATTTTTTGATCGCAAGGTGGTTGAGTTCCTGAACATGTGCTTTTTCGGAAATCTTCGTTAGTTGACGAACTTGGGTTCGTATAGCGACAGAACTGTCAATTACGATGTTCGGAAAGAAAAAAAGTAAACACAGATGGACGAGGCGTTTTACATACGCGTGTACATTCTCTTTTATGGTGCTATTTGACAGTTGTTGAATCAGATGTCATTGTCAAGGTAGGGAAATTTTTTTAGTCAGTTGGTGTCTGTAGTGTACGTCTTTAGAGAAAACAAGGTGGATACCGAAGGCGGGGTGCTTTTATCACTGATATTACCTTCAGCCTTTGCTGGACGCTGATAGTCATGGATTTCGATAGTCCAGACGTAGAGAAAGATTTCCCTGGTTTATATGCTTCTGAGTCTGGTGCCGGAAAAAAGAAGGAAGAAAGTGATTGTACGTATAGAAATTTATCAGAAGACCAAAAGAAATTGGATGGAATTTAATTTTAAAATTTCTTTAATTAGTTAGTGAAGGTGATCATGAGAAAGTTAGCAAAAAGGAGCTACTGATCGGACGTCGTAAAGATAAAAAAGACAAAAAAGATCGTGGATACGCCACATTGGAAGGAGAAAGTTCACCAGAAGAAGAACCAGAAACAAAGTAAAAAAATTTTGCTCCATTACTAACGAGTGATTGTATGGTTAATAATGTTTTTGCTTTAGAAGTCCTTCCAAATCAACGAAGAAATCCAAAGCGTTTAAGTTCACTTCGAAAAGCAAGGAAAAACGGGAGAAGTCTCGAGAGAAGGACAAAAGTGAAAAGGATTCGAAAGAAAAAGATGTGCCAGATGTGAAGGAGAAAGAAAAGAAAAAAGATAAGGAAAAGAAAGAGAAGGACAAAAAAGATAAGACCAAAGAGAAGGATAAAGATAAAAAAGAGAAAAAATCTAAACAGGCATGTGTGTCGGAAGAAATCCTCGAATTGGCCGATGTGCAACCGGTATTTGGTGTATCATTGGGTTTGGCTATGGAGCGTAGTCGCAGTCATGACGGTATCGATTTACCACTTGTTGTACGCGATTGTATCGATTATTTGCAAGAAAATGGTCTGCAAAGTGAACAACTTTATAAAGTCGAACCGTTGAAAACTCGACTTCAACAATTTAAACGATTGTACAATAACCGAGAGTCGCAAGGAAAAGATGAATTCGATGTGCCAACCGCTTGTGGTCTCCTAAAATTATTTTTAAAGTAATTAAATTTAACAAAAAATTTGAAAATTTAAAAAAATATTCAAAAACTTTTTATTATGCAGAGAATTGCCTGAACCAGTTTTAACAACTGATTTATGCACAAGATTTGAAGAAGCGGCTTCACAACCGCAGCTAAAACAACAAGAACAAGATCTATGCTCTCTTCTGGAACAGTTACCCGGCTGTAATAGGACATTGCTCTCTTGGATATTACTGCACTTGGACGATGTGATAAAGAATGAAAAATTTAATAAAATGAACGCTCAAAGCCTAGCGATGCTATTAAGTCCAGTCCTTTTGATGTCCCATCGATTACTTGTTACACTCTTGTGCCATTGTTCGAATCTTTTCTCCACAGTATCACTTGTCAAGTAAGTCATAATCAGAAAAGAAAAACGCCTCTCGCTACAAATTGTCTCTATTATCTCAACTTTTCTATCAATTCAAATAATAAGTTTAAAAGAAGAAAAAGAAAATATCAAAAGAGATGATTTAATCTTTATCAAGTAAAATAGTAAATAAGATATAGATAAGATCTTTTATTTTAAGTATCATTTTTATTGTACATAAAGAGATTCTTAGTTGGATTATACAATGAAAATGTTTAAACTTATGAAAAAAAACATTTTAAAAAGGTTGAAATTTTTTAAATTAATAATTTCATAGAAAATTGGTTTACATATAATATAAATGATTAATTTTCTTAGATATATCCCACCAATCACCGCGACGAGTCCAAAGTTTCCTGAAGCGCGAACTGATATTCAAACAGAATTGCGCAAACAGGAAAGTCTTCTGGCTCAGATACATGCAGAAATGAATGCCGGTTTTGTGACAAAAAAACGAGAAGAACAATTATGGGAAGTGCAACGCATAATTACACAATTGAAAAGAAAATTAAGATCATTCGAAAAGAAATTCGACTCTACACAAAAGAGTACCGATGACGTGGCTGATGGTGATAATTCGAACGATGTGAATGCACAAAAAGCGAAATCTTCGTGTTCGGATGATGAATCATTAAAGACACTAACCGTTTTATCAACAGAATCAACTAGTAATACTGAAACCAAGAACACTCCACAAGAAACACCCGATATACCATCGGCCATTGCAGAGGAAAGGGCGAAAGATGTGGAAAGTGAGTCGCCAGCGCTAACCGAGAATGATTCTCGAAATAGCGATGTGTATTTGCACGAATCGGGACTGTTAATGCTTGACGAAAATCATCCTGATTACCTTACACTTATTCGACTTCAGCTTGAGAACCAAGAGCTAATGCAATGGAAATCACAACTGCAGACGCGCATTAATGCTGAGAGAGCGGAAGTTTTACGATTGAAGAAAATATTAACCGCTGCAGAAGCTCAGTGCCAGGCTCAAGGTAAACAGTTTAAAAGTCCCAGTTTCGGTACCGATGAGGCTGATTACGAGAAAATAATTGAGCACTATTTAAAGGAGAATGCTCTTCTCGAACAGAAACGAGTCATGCTAGCAAAAGAGGTCTTCGAAGAGCACAAGGAACTAATCCAATTGCAAGTTGACTTAGCTTTACGAGACTTTAAAATTTAAAAGAAAAACTGTATTAGTGTCAGATTTTTTGGCAGCTCTTTTCCCAAGATCATTATTGTATTACTAATTTAGGCTAGACTTTTAATCAGTATCTATTATATTGGATGAAACATAATCACCGATTTTTTTAAACATACAAACTTAGATATTAAAACGTTGTCTGATTTTCAATTTTGTTTTTGTATTTTATTTTTAACAACTTTATTTCTTATTTAAATTGTATCTAAATAAATTAAATTTTGCTATAAATCATTTGGTTTTTTTTCTTCTTCAAAAATTCAGTTATTTTGTGGAAATTGAAATTCCGATGCGACTTGATGTTTGATGTCTTCAATTGGGGTATTTTTTTCGTAGCTAGTTTGCAGTATTAATATTAAATTACGCTTAATTTTTTCTGATAGGAGTAAATCTTTTTTTTCACGATCTCTTAATGCTTTTTCTATTTCAAACAAATGGTCGTCTGACTCGCAAGGAAAGAGAAATCGCATCGCATTTGCTAATTTGTAAACGTATTCTCGATTGGTTCCACTGGGACCAACTGCGTCATAAATTTGATCACATATAGCTGTAATATCATTAATGTGTCCAGCATAGGAATCATTCTCTTCAGTGGCGATGTAAATTAAAACTTCGCGCGATTGTTTAATTAAACCATTATTCATATTGTATGGATGGAAGAGAGTATAGCATCTCTCGTAACCATTTTTCTCCCGATAATCCAGATGCTGTAAAACACCGTTTTTTTCATCTTTTGATATTCGGTAAGCGACACCCCAAACCTTAGATTCGGGATGGGAAGAATGCAGTAGAGTTACGACACGTCCTGGTTTTTTTTCCGTACCGCGATGGTCTATGCTATGCTGATAGAATCGTCGTTCGTAGCCAGTAATAAAACCTTTATGCCGCGACACATACGGAAAATCCGCTTTCCACACTAAAGATCCGTACCCAAAAATCCAAAGATCATCATTAACTATATCCGAATTAGGCATATTGTCAGATACCTCAATGTGAATCTTTGAATCTGTTTTTATTGAACAAATATTTTTGCATTCGCGAAATTTATTTTCTACAATAATATTTGCTAACTCTTCTATATTTTTAATATCATTTTGAATTTTATTATATCCTCCTAAAATATGGTTTATTACTTTATTCAAAAATTTGGAAAGATCATTACGGTGTTCCATATCACAAAAAAATATTTATTTTTTTTTCAAAAAAAAGTCCCGAAATAAATTAAGAACTAAAATGTCAAAAACAGATGTTTTCGTCATCGAATTAGAATACACTATGTGGATTAATTATGCTCTAGTGATATTTTTTTTAGAGTTGGCTTATGTGTAATTAAACAAAAATTTTCTGTATTTATCGTAAAAGAAATATATGTTCAGTAAATTTAATTAAAATTTAACAAACAAATTATACTAAATATAAATTAAAAAACTTTGGTAATAAATAAAAAATACCTAAAATTATTGTTTTAACTGAAAAAATTTCCAAAATTCGTTCATTCTCTTGGAAGCAGGGTAGCCAATGCAAGAGAGTAACAATCTCATAATACAAGATTTCAATTATAAAATTTGTATGAAGTTGAATGAAAATGGTAAGTACGTGTAAACGTGCTGTACGGGTGTGAATTTTCTTTGGTTTATTATCAAAATAATGCGAGTGAAAATTATTATTTGTGCGTTTCGAAAATATATTTAAAGTGATTCTAGTTTATGTGTGAAAAATGATTAATTGAATTTAAAAAAACAGGTAAGAAATAAACAGTGTTTTCTTCATATGTTGATAATGATTGACATTGCAGACTTTCTGTACGCGTGTGTGTGTGCGTATATTTATTAATCAACGTGAAAAATTTGTTTTGTTTATTGATTTTTTTACGGTGCAAATTTCACTTATATTGAATTAAAATTTTATCAAAGCTAAATAGTTTTTATTTTTTTGAACAGTTGAATTTTTTATTACTTTGATAATATGCATTCAATAATAACTGTTCTAATTTGTGTACTCTGTTGAGTATAAAAATTCGAATTTTTTTAAGAGAGTAAAGAGAAAAAGAGAAAGTTTATGTGGGCGATAAGTGAACCGCTATGTTGAAATTGTAAACAAATAATCTTATCAACTGCTGCGTACATACCTGATGATAGTTTGGATATTTTATATTATACATTTTGATTAGAAAAATATAATTTTTACTGTTAAAAAAAATGTCCATTTGAAATAAAATGAAAATAAAAAATTTATTGTTTTTATTTATTAAAGTCTAAACAGTCAATACTGGACTATGTGAATAATGAATCATATTTTAAGTTTCGTAGAAAGTATGAAAAAAAAAATATTCCTAGAATTTTATTTTATTCGCAACTATTTTTCCGAAAATACGCATTATGGACAAATCACTTTCTCCTTTGTTTTGTACGAAATTTTAAAAATAAAATTACAAAATGCTCTCAGCAACCTCGCACATATTGATTTGGAAGCTTCTAATTTTGAAAAATCTCAATAGAGTGAATCAGATTCAATACAAACGGGAATTAGTAGCAAATTGATAAATGTTCTTATTAAATATTAATTGTATACTTAAAATTCTTCTACACATACTTATATGCATAAAACATTTCATATAGTCATGTACTTGAAAGAAATTTAAAAAAAAAACCGGGTCAAATGTGTTTAATTCAAGAATTCATTCACTCTTTGGATATTTGCCAATAAATGAAAAAGAAATTGAAAAATTTTCATATTTTTTTAAATTTTCTACTCTTATTAAGTATATTCAAGAAAAATGTTAGACGAACGAGAAAAATATCAGAATTTTGCTTAGAAGAAAAAGTATCAAATTTTATTAGTAGTTTGTATAGTACTTGTGCAGTATGATAGTACTTATCATTTAACGTACAATACAGATAATGTACGAGTATGTACATCATTATTAAAGAGGAAATATAATATGTACGATTAAAGTTTGTATTTGAGAAATGGGGCGGAATTCTTCGCAATAAATGTAATGAATATGAGTAATATTTTAGAAGCCATATCAGCTTCGTTGTTTACAATAATCTGCTGTATACTCTTCATAATTTTTCTATGATCAATTGTCTTAATACTACATAAAGTTCACTATACGAGTATATCGGAATTTATTAGTAATTTTAAAATTTTATAGAAAATTTTAAAATTTTTCATTAATAAAATTCATTTAATGATCAAAAAATTAAAGAAAAAATTTGTGAAAATTTTGTTCAAAAAGTCACATTTTATGGTAAATCGATAATTTCAATAATTTTTCTCATAGCTATTTTTGATGAAATAGAATGAAATGAGTAAGTATGAGGGGGGAGGAGGTATTGAGTATTTATAGTAATAAGATTTTGTTGTTGTTATTAAAACAGTATGACAGTCAATAACAAACAATTATTGCCATGCCTTTTCCGTTAAAATGTTGATCTTAATTATTATAATTACCATATGTACACCATTAAGCTTGTTCATACAGTGACATTAATATAAAATTCGATTGGAATTTAATCGAATAAACAAATTTACCAAATATATACCATAACATAGGACAGGAAATTTAACGTTTACGATGAATTTTAAGACAATAAATACTCTTGAATTTGGAGTTCTAGCTAACACTCTTACAAACCCAGTATTACATACTATTTTTCAGTTTGAATTCTTAAATTATATATTTTTTATTATCATTAAATTTAAGATCATTTATGACTATTCAACGAAAAAAAAAAACTGTACGAACTCTCTTTTGAAAAATAATTTCTACAAAATACAATATTTAACATATGTCCATACTGGATCTTGAACTTTTGTATTCGACTATAATTATATTTTTTGTTGATAATTAAAAAAAACTTTAGCAATTTATGTGTTCTTATAATAAAAGGCGTATAGGTATTTAAAGAATTTTTCTCTCTGGCTTGAAGAAGAAACCAGAACTGTTCTCGGATACGTTAAAAATTTATCTGCTTTTAATAAGACTTCATTCAGTAGAAAGAATTTATGTTCTTATAAGAATTTTCATTTGCAAATTTGTAGTAGAAATGAACTTTCAATTAACGTTAAACGATATTAATTTGTAATCTGAACTTAATTAATTGCAATTAATTTTGGACTGGAAAAAATTGCTTGTTAAATTGTTTTTTTTTAAAATTTATTTTTTAAATCATATCTTCTTCGATAATAGTTTTCTGTTACTTTTAACTTTTTAATTACGTAATTAAACATAATTTTTGTAAGAATTAATTGTTCATAAATAACCGATCAAACAAACTGATGTGATAAAGACCGTCAATTTCTTTAAAAACAATGATTAAAAAAAAATTCTCTTAAAAATAGAAATAAATGCTTGGAAAAATATATTTATTATTTAGTAGAAACAAAAGCTCCAAATTCTATAAATAACTTTTGATAGAAATATGATGTTCTCTGTCATTTTATTTCATTTAATACTCGATTTACGGGATATTCTGTATGGTATACTATAATAAGGAAAAATCCAAATAAAAATTATTGGGTTGTTCGGAAAGTAATTTCGTTTTTTTTTGTTATAAAAATGAAACACGATTTTCTTATAGTGAGTTAATATTTTATTCAATTAAATATTGTCCAGTTCGATCCAATACCCTTTGCTATCTTTTTGGCAGTAGCATGATTCTACGCTCATAAAATTTTTGTTCGTTGCAGGCAAAAAACTGATTCAAGTGATTTTTGAGCTCCTCATTTGAATTAAACGTTTTACCGTCTAAACAATTTTGTAGAGACAGGAACCTATAATAATCGGAAGGTGCTAGGTCTGTAGAGTATGGTGGGTGTGTCAGTATATCCCATCCAAGCACTAAAAGTATTTTCAGAGTGGTCAAACTTGTATGTGGTTTCGCATTATCCTATTGAAACACTATACCTTTCGTATTGACCAATTCTGGCCTCTTTTTTTAAGTGAATCATTCAATTTGTACAACTGATGACAGTACACTTCAGAATTGATCGTTGTGTTCCTTTGAAATCCCACCAAACAGATAGCATTACCTTTTCTTGATGAATATTGGCTTTCGAAGTGCTTTAAGCTGGTTCACCTTTTCTACTCCAGGATCTTTTGCGCTTAACATTGTTGTAGACAACCCATTTCTCGTCCTCAGTGATGATACGCTTCAAAAATGGAACATTTTCTTGATGTTTGAGAAGCAAATCACAAACGTCAATGCAACGGCACAAATTTTGTTCCGCAAAAAGATGAGAAACCCATATGTCAAGCTTTGAGATAAAACCTAACCATTTCAAATGATCATGAACGGTCGAATTCGATATATTTAACCTCTCAGCGATCTCGCGAGTTGTTATTCGCCGGTTTGCGTCAATTAATGCCTTTATTGTGTCTTCATCAGCAAACGAAATTACTTTCCGAACAACCCAATATTAGTAAAATGTTTAACATTGTAAAAACTTAACGAATTTTCGAAAGGCTTAAATAGGTGGTAATCAGAATGGCTAAAACATCCTAACTCAACTGCAACCATTTTTGCAGAGTATGCAAAGATTATGAAAAACAACGCCCTTACAATTCACTAATCTCGACACGTTTGCCTTTGTTGGAGGGGTCTAATGTTTCCATTTGTTGATAGACAAATATACCGATCCCTACAATGAATGAAACTTTTAACCACTGAAACCCACCTCGTTTCTCATCAAATATCACTCTCCATGCAACCACCGGCAGATACTTCTTAATGGGGAGTAGATTGACTACAACTCTATTGTCCTATTTAGATTTCAGGCTGCTTTTTTCTCAATCTTTCTTCCTAGCGGACCTTCTTTATTACTCGGGGGATGCGTGATCAGCTACCCGCGGTGTTATCATTTGCACAATAATGCCCTTCTGGGACAGTCTTTCCATAATAATTTTCTCCACTTCCTTCCTTTCTCAGTGGGAAAAGACATGTTCCGTATCTTCTGTTGTGGGTTCTGTCAGAAATTGTACCACTTCTCCATGGCCTCGTTAATTCCACGTGACTACGTCTGAAATTAGATGATGCGTCCATCTTCTTTGAATCGATAAATTGTCACTGTCTCTTTTCTTTCCTCCCTGCTTACAGATAACGCTATACGAAACAGTCCGGAATGTTCTCGAGACTCGAAGTGCACTTGGAGTCTCGATAACATTCCGAACTATCGACGTTTCCGTCATCATAGCTTTTGTCCGAAATAGGATTTTATCCACGCTTATAAGTGTGGATAGAAGCCTGCGTCAGCTCTGTCTGGGCCTTCTGTATAGTTAGGCATGCTCTTTGCTAAGGCATTTACAACCCGACTTGCTTTTTCAGCAACAATCCTCAAATGTTCACCAAAGCTCAATATAGACAAATAGTTGAAGGGAGCAATCAGAAGTGGTCGAATTTTGTGGAAATTATTATATTAGTTTTATTTTATTCTATTAGAAACGAATCATTTTCTGTCACCCGTCAAAAAACGTGCTTTTTGCACGTTTCCTTAACGAATTGCATATGGAAATGCAATCTATAAATGTTCACGCAGCTAATATATTCAAGCTTAGCAACTATTGCCTTGTTACGATCAGTGTCCCGCCTCAAGTGGACGTTACCGGATCAAAGTGCAGCTTTAAAAGAAAGTTTTTCCGAACAAATTTTCGAAAGACACTTTTCTCATACGCGCTCTTTTATTGCATCTTTTCCGTATATTTAACATATTTTTTTTCATATTCCTGCTACATTCTTCTATATTTTATTGGATTGTCCCGAAAGTAATTTCGTTGTTTCCCAATAGAGGACTAAATTGTGTTATTTCACAACTAACTTCACACTTAAATAGCATAATGATATGTATTTTGACAGCTGACATAGCAAGGCTTGATTGATTGATTCTGCACAGTAGTTTTTGGTTGATACCCTTTTAAATATGGAAAGTGAAAAACAGCATTTTCAGCATATTTAACTTTTTTACTATAGAAAAGATAAAAATGCTGTTCAAGCAAGAAAAAAAATTACCATGTGTTAAATGAGCGTCAGTGCCAAAACTAGTTTGCAAAATTTCGATCCGGCAATTTTGATCTCGAAAATGCACCACGTTCTGGAAGCCCAGTTGAAACTGATGAAGACATAATAAGGGCATTAATTAATGCAAACCGGCGAATAACAAATCGCGAGATCGCTGAGAGATTAAATTTATAGAATTCGACCGCTCATGATCATTTGAAACGGTTAGGTTTTATATCAAAGCTCGACATATGGGTTCCTCATCTTCTTACGGCAAAAAAAATTGTGCCGTTGCATTGACGTTTGTGATTTGCTTCTCAAACATCAAGAAAATGATCCATTTTTGAAGCGTAAGCCAATTTTCATCAAGAAAAGGTTATGCTATCTGTTTGGTGGGATTTCAAAGGAATTGCTTATTTTGAGCTTCTACCGAGCAACACAACGATCAATTCTGAAGTGTACTGTCATCAGTTGGACAAGTTGAATGATTCACTTGAAAAAAAAGTCAGAATTGGTCAATAGGAAAGGTATAGTGTTCCAACAGGATAATGTGATACCGCATATAAGTTTGACCACTCAGCAAAAGCTGTTAAAGCTTGGATTGGGTATACTGACACACATAGGATATATGTCCAGACCTAGCACCTTCCAATTATTTGTTCCCGTTTCTACAAAATTTTTAAGACGGTAAAACGTTTAATTCAAATGAGGAGCTCAAAAATCACTTGGATAAGTTTTTTGCCAGCAAAGAACAAACATTTTATGAGTGTGGAATCATGCTACTGCCAGAAAGATGGCAAAGGGTATTGGATCAGACTGGACAATATTTAATTGAATAAAATATTAATTCAGTATAAGAAAATCGGCTCTCATTTTTGTAAAATAAAAAAACAAATTACTTCCCGGATAACCCAAAAAATTAAAATAACATAATTGTCTAAAATGCTCCTTGTAGTTCTGCATACTATAAATTACTCTCAAAATTACAAAAAAAAACCGATTTCAATATTATCTGTTTCCAATTTCAAATGATATATAAGCTATCGAATATAATGCATGCCATGAAGTTAGCTGTAATTTTGACGCAACTAAATACTAAACTATAAAAAAACCGCACAAACTTTCTGCCCAACCCAATAATTTTAAACATTTATTCCCTTATTTACTTGATTTGGGAAATAGTATAATAGTTTATAGTCACACGATCGTATTATAATATACTATAGACTGGAAGTTGTGGAATTTAAATATTTCACTAATATTATGAAGTGTGTTATTGTGTAAAATACAATAAAATGTCTTTTTGATAAAAATTTGTTAAAACAAAAGAACAATCATAAAAACGCGATGGATAAGCAAATAGTCTAAGCTCTGAGGTTATATGGGATTGGAACATGTAAATGGAATTATATCCGATTGTATCAATATTGATACAGGGAACTTGATACGATATAGTATCCTGTGAAAATTGTTTTCTGAGTGAAAAAGCTCCAAGAGTTTACAAAATAACTGGGGTCGAATATGTACGCATATTCTCTCTCCTATGCGAACTTGTGTCAATAAATGTACTTCAATTTTAAACTTGATTCTATCATAAGTACGAGTAAATCCATCATCGTCCGCAATCATATTTACTTTAAGAATGTTGAATGTTGGTGGTTAGAAGAGAAGAAAAAGAACAATAATAATAGGAGGCAGACGGCAGAGGCTTGGGACAAATGTGCTTGTTCGACTGTCACAATAATGGGAATAACAGATCTCCAGATTTCCGGGTATGTGCATGTAAGTTTTTATATCGAATTGTTTTCTTTCAATTCGTATAACTGTTGTCATAAGTTCTTTTGGTTTATAGCAACAAAAATCCAAACTTAAAATAAAACAAAATAAAAATATCTGCTTCTATTCAGAACACAAACTTATTAGATTAATATACACAATTTAAACGTTCTGCTCTCATAACGTTCTGTTCGGGAATTTTGCTCGAAAACGTACGAAAACGAAATTGTCAAGTAATTAATATGACCGTGAATAGTGGTGAGTAATAATAACGCCTTCAATTAGTACTTGTACTCGTTCGTCTTGGTTAAATGTTATAGTCACACACAAAAAAAAAACAAATTATTAATTACTGCGAAGCTATAATTAAAAGAAAAAAAATTTTTTTTAGCACGATATAAATAAAATAATTTTGATTTTTCTCACATTAAAAAATTTGACTTGTTTTTAGTTTTCATATCTCCTTTATTTATTATAAAAGAAATTTTTTTATTGTAGTTAAAACTGAAAATACCAATAAATAATATTTTCAATAATTTTGTAATACAAAAATTGAATTTTTAATCATATTTGATCATCAATTATTACCTCAAAGCAATACCAAAAGTAATGGTGGTGGGTGGCTCAATACTTAGTTTTAGTAGCGAATTGAAAAAATCTACAATTGACGAGTTGTTCAAATTTTGTGCAAAAGCCAATTTTTGTTCTTCTACAAATCCGGGCGTTTCTGGTGGATTGCTTCGCGCAAATTGCGCATAACTTGCAGGTAATATTCCTTATTGACCGTTCTACCCTGTGGCAAGAACTCATGATGCACCACGCTCCTGCAATCGAAGAAAACTGTAAGCAAAACCTTCACATTCGACCTTTTCGTCGTTCACATCTTCTCGGCCCTCTGAGAACATTTTGTACCACCGATAAACCTTGCTTCGGGTTTCGCGCAATTAATTTTGTTTTTCACACAAAATTTGATACAGATTGTTTGATCCATTTGTTGGAATGTGCAAAAATCGAAGACGAGTCAAAACACGTGCAAGCAAAGCAGTTGCCAAAAATTAACTGAACATTCAAAATGGCCAACTTGTCGGCATAAGTGAGAGACATGAGTACCAACATAACGCCACAAAAAAAATCGAATATAGGTAACCCGCGGAAATTCAAAATTCGTGATACCTTTTGAACATACCTCGTACTGTCAATATTTTCTTAGATTTATGCTGCAAAAACATTTGTCTTACCAAATAAATTTATACATTTTATTTTGAAGTATAATTGATGCAATTATGTTCTGGAAAGAGCATAATTTAAATAGCCGCCTCTTCTCAGTTTACAGAATCGACTACATTGTGCAATAAATTCGGCCTTATTTCACATATTTGGTGTTCAATTTTAAATTTTAATGCATCAATAGTTGCTAGTTTATTGATATTTATTAATGACTTCAAATAACCCCACAACAAGAAATTCCGCAATAAATCGATTGTGGCATGGTCTGTGTGGCACACCGATGATGATGTTCGACTTTTAAATTCTTACATGATCTGAGTTCAAACCGCCGTAAGCCAGATTGGTTTCTATCTTTATAAATAATAAAATATTTTACTACGAAAGGACGAAATATTTAAAATTAACGTTGAATTTTATTAATTTTTTATACTATTTTGTCAGATTAGTGCAATAAATTTAGAATTTATATATGTAATAAAATTACAGGTAAGTACTATGTTTTATTTAGATTTAATTTTACCTTTAATTGGAAGTTTATTGTTAGTTGTTTGTGTAATAGGTAGAGTTACTTTTTTAACATTATTAGAACGTAAGGTATTAGATTATATTTAAATTTGTAAATGTCCTAATAAAGTCGGATTAGTTGGTTTTTACCTCAACCATTTTGTGATGCAATTAAATTATTTACAAAAGAACAAACTTATCCTTTATTATCAAATAATATTTCTTATTATATTTCTCCTATTATTTCTTTATTTTTATCACTATCTGTATGAATATGTATTCCTTATTAATTAAATTATAATAATAAGAATATTATTTGTTGTTTTATTTTTAGGTTGTGATATTTTTTTTCTATTTTTTTTAGTTCGTATTTTTTATCATTTTGTTATTTGTGGGTTGAAACCACATATTCGTTAAATTAGAATCTTCTTATTCAGGCAACAAAAAGTTTGTCATCATCGAACATTAGCGGAAACTCCTTCGTCACTTTAATAAAAATAAGCACCGATTATACCACAAAATTGTCGCTTTATGGGAATGTAAAGGTTCCTCGTGAATAATTTGTGGATTGGTTTCAGCCCACAAATAACGACAATTTTATTTATTCACCGGTGATCAATATGCTTCAAAAATATTTATCTTATCAAATAAATTTATACATTTTATTTTGAAGTATTATGGATGCAATTATGTTCTGGAAATAACATAATTCAAATGGCCGCCTTTTCTCCGTTTACAGGATCGAACACAATGGTTTCAATTGTCGACCAACTTGTGTAATAAATCCGGCCTGATTTCACGTTCAATATTCAGTTTTAATGCATCAATAAAAAGAAGAAGTTCCGCAATAAATCTGTTGTGAAATGGGCTGTGTGACACGTAGTGTCATCTTGTTGAAACCACATATTCGTTAAATCAGTATCTTATAATTAAGGCGACAAAAAGTTTGTTATCATCGAACGTTAGCGGAAAATCCTTCCTCCTTATTTAAAAAAAATATTCTTCCTCATTTTGAAAAAAATAAAAACCGGTGATGCCACCAAATGGTAATTTTATGGAAATGTAAAGGTTCTTCGATAATTTTATTTATTCACCGGTTCAAAAAAAAATGAAAATGCGCCTTATCTGAGAAGATGATTTTCTTGAAAAAAAATGACCATTATTTTCAAGTTGCTCCAGTGCAAAATCAAAAATTTACTGCGTTTGGTCCAACGGCTTCAATTCTTGTGTGATAAGAAGTTTGTAAGGATGTAACTCTCAGCGTGCTGCACTACCATCCAAAGGTTCGTGGGATCTAATTCCACTCAGGCATGATCCTACGCTAAGTACCTATCACCACTTTCTTTTCGTTTCATTTCCTTTTACCTTATCATCTCTTTGTGGTATAAATTTGGTCTAAGTGTGTCCGATTGAAACAGCGGACAGCCTCTCTACATAAAAAAAAAACAAGACCAAATCCAACCCAAATGTTGTGACTGTCTTGAGATCGATAGATTTGAGTCTTCATCAAGACTTGCCTGAATGGCATCAATATTCTAGGTACTTTGACCGGATTTTTGTCATACAGGAAAAATTGCGTTCAAAACTTTCCACAGTTCGACGAATACCGAGCACACTAGGAAGCAGTGCACGATAAGTTGCAATAAAAGAACGGTTATTTTAATAAAAGATTGAATAATTTCCAAGCATTGTTGATTAGTTAAAATACTAATTTTTAACATATTGTCACATACGTGTATATACATGTGAGCAGGAGAATTTTAGATAAATGTTTACTCCGCAAAAACCCTTCAAGTTAATCAATACTGTTATCTAAATCTACTTGTTACTATGTGGTAGTTGTAGAAACTCGTATCTGAAAAATTTAAAAAGAAGATAAAAAATCAACGGTCAACTAAATTTACCCCAAGTTTTCTATTATTGTACAAGAAAGTATAATATTTCATGAAACTTTACTAAAATACTATTCAAAAGTGACTATTATAATTCGAAATATTTATATTATAGTTTTTTTCTTTGAAATTTATCCTAATATATACCTTCAACTTGCTTTAGTAAAGTTTTCATAAATAATTTCTTTTGTGAAAGTTTTTCGAGTGTATAGTACGATATCATTATTACGAAGATAATCCAACTTGATTCCAATTCCTCCTCAAAGGATCTACTTTAAATTAATGACTTTATTATAATCTCAAATGTACGTACGACTTCTACATACGCGAAATATGGTTGAACTTAGATGTTTATCCAAGTTGGAGTTTGAGTTAGTATACTAGGACTCGTTTTCAAACGGAAATTTTCACTTTGAAAGTACAAATATTGTATATTTTAGATGAGTTTTGATAGGAGATCTATACAGATACATGGGACGATTTTGATATGGAAACAAATTTACCTACAATTGAAAAGTAGAAGAAAAAATTCAAATAAGAACTTCGAAACAAGGTCAGACAAATCAAAATGATGAGTTTTAGACGAAACATGTGCTAGTATAAAATTTGCAAAATTCCTATTATTATTATTAGATAGAAATGCCGAAAAATGAAATTTTAACAACATTTTTGGAGAAAAAAAATACATTAAAAAATATTAAAAAAAAAAAGTTAATATGCGTGCTTGATTTGATTAGTGATTATGATAAATTATGCTACATTAAATATGAAAAAATTCCATAAAATTATTGCCTGATTATAAACCCAATTGAATTTGATTGAAAGAGTTTTGTGCAAGTTTTTAAAAGCAAAGCACTCAAATTTTTTGTTAATTGCCATATGTGCCTGCCTACATACATAAATACTCGTTACTATACAAATTTTGATATGGTAACATTCGTTCTTATAATAAAATTACTTTCATAATTTTTTTTATAATCCGTCTTCTAGATTATTAGAAATTATGAAAGAAATTTTAGTTAGAATTATAAGTTTTTAATTATGTAATTCGATAAAGAAAAGTTTTGGTGTAACCCATTTTAGTTATTTATAAAGAAAAACTTTTTAAGGTCCTATACGCATATTACTCGTGTCCTTTCTTATTAATTTGATGTAATTATACGCATATTCCTCGTTGGAAGTGAACCGTCGTCCGTCAAGCCATTTCTTCAGATTGGGGAAAAGAAAATAGTCACTCGGGGCCAAATCTGGTGAATAAGCGGGATGCTGCAACAATTCCATTCTCAATTCCACAATTTTGGCCATGGAAACAGCGCAGGTGTTAACACGCGCATTGTCCTGATGCAAGAGGAATTTTTTCATCTTCAGATGGGGGCGTTTCTCTTTGATTTCCTCGCTCAACCGTTGCAATAACGACGAGTAATACGCTCCTGTTATTGTTTTTCCTTTTTCCAAGTAGTCGATAAAAATGATGCCCTGCGAATCCCAAAAGACCGTGGCCATCACCGTGCCGGCCGATGGCACAGTTTTTGCCTTCTTCGGAGCCCGTCCACCCTTGAAAATCCACTGTGATGACTGTCTCTTTGTTTCTGGAGTGTAGTGGTGTATCCAGGTTTCGTCCACAGTGACATATCGACGAAGGAATTCGGCAGGATTGCGATGAAAGAGTGCCAACATACCCTCAGAGTCCAATATACGATTGCGCTTATTCTCCTCTGAGAGCCGAAATTTTTTCACAGACAATTTTTCATGCAAAATTGAAGCGACCGTACCTTGTGATATGCCCGTGGCCTCAACTAATTTGCGCACTTTAATTCGCCGATCGTTCAAAATCAGATCGTGGATTTTGTCGATGATTTCAGGAGTAGACACCTCAACTGGGCGTCCTGAACGATGTTCATCTTTTGTGGATGAACGGCCACGTTTAAATTCATTCACCCAATTGTAAACCGTCGCAAACACAGGCGCAGATGTGCCATGAACTGCATTCAACTCGGCTTTGATTTCTTTCGGGCTTAAGCCTTTCAAATGGAGATGTTTGATGACAGCCCTAAACTCGCTTTTTTCGATTGTTATGCACAAATATATGTCGTTAACTTTAATCGACGATAGAAATTGACCTACGCTATGGATCGAGCTACGCTATGGAAAATTTGACAGCATTCCTGTCGATAATGCTACTTACAAAAAAAAATCTTTACCGACACTACTAGCGCAATTTCTCGGATTTTCTAAGGACTTATTGAACGACCCTCGTATCTCTAATTTCGCGAGGATATGATGCCAATTATCCATCAAGATCATGCGATTTAATGCCGTTGGACTTCTTCTTTTGGGGCTATATGAAAGATATGGTTTATGAAAATAGTCCACACAGTTCAAGAGCTCAAAACCAAAACCAATTTGCGTTATCTGTGAAACAGAGCCAAAATTATGCAAAAATTGGGGATCAGAAGATTTGTAAAAAGGATCAATGTTCGTATAAAAGGAGTCGTAGGGGGGGATCAGGCTGTCCTAGCCTCTTTGATGGCCGAGTAGCAGTGTTACTTCATTAAGCTTTTATTGCAATTTTAATCGACTTGACATTGATATTATTAAAATGGCAATACAATTTTGTGGAATGTTATTTCACTCTTCTATAATTAAATTTTTGAAGTGTGCAATAAATAGAATAGTCGTTTGTCTTGCTTGAATTTTAAATTTTATTAGGTTTCATACGTATTTGACGGTATTAATATCCGCATTTCGCGATCACCACCACATACATACAGAAATATTTGCAACAGCGTGGACTTCCCCTTAACATAGCTTGGACGTTACTATTCTCAAGATGTGCAGGACAAGATTTACCCTCGGCTGGTAATTACACGACAGTCGAACCCAGTATCTGAAAGCGATTCCAGTTGTAGAAATTAGTCCACACACAATTCAAGAGCTCAAAACCAATACCAACTGTGTCATCAGTGAAATACAGCCACAATTATGCAAAAATGGGACCGAAAGTTTTGTAAAATGGATTTATGTATCGCTTAATTACCGAAGAATGCATTAAAATTGTAAAAAAATTCTTCAGCACAAAGAACCATGTCCCTCTTAGTGGATACATCAATAGACGAACCAAAACACGTGCAAGCAAAGCGGCTGTCAAAAATTAACTGAACATTCAAAATGTCCCTCTTAGTGGATAAAATCAAAGACGAGCCAAAACACGTGCAAGCAAAGCGGCTGTCAAAAATTAACTGAACGTTCAAAATGGCCGAACTTGTCGGCATAAGTGAGAGACAAGAGTACCAACATAACGCCACAAAAAATCCAAAATCGAATATACATAACCCGCGAAAATGCAAAATTCGCGATACTTTTTGAACAGACCTCGTATGCGTAAATTATGTTTCTCGCATGCCGCAGCATTTCATTGAGCCAAATTTAATTTTTATATTGCTTCAAAATTTCACTATTTATCAGGGAATGCTCCTCCTCTTCTCTAATTTGGCCAATAGTTCGTAATTATTATTACTGCGAACTCAAGGTTTGCTTGCATAATTGTATACCAATAATTTCAGTTTTATGGGGAATATTTTCTAGTGACATAACCTAGATTAAATTTTTTCCAACTTAACTTATGCTACCCACTTTTCGTTTTGCCTTAGCTCACCCGGAGCACAGAATTTTTTTATTTATTATTAAATCCTCTAATGAATACCGTCAGAATTTACCAAAATCTGGTTAAACCTAATAAATTTGTTATGATTCACGTCAAAATCTGAATCTATGTGTAGATCACTTTCTCTGAAGTAAAAAGTAGACCTGCTTGGGAATAATTATTTACGGTTTTAAAAATCATAACAAACAATTAATCTTTATTAGTTATTTTTTGTAATTTTTAATCTAACGATTCTAAATGCCATGTGGAATCTAAAGGTCTATTTAACTCTTTTGTGTGAATTAAACTCGAGCTCATTTGCACTTAAGCGACCTTTATGGTATAAGTTTGAACAAAATGTATCCATAATCTTTACTTAAATTAGTATTGATTCTATTGATTTGGTATTGAAAACATTATGTGTGAGCTCAGATAGATACTGTAGATAATATAATATATCGAGCACAGATTTTTTTACGAATTTACGATGTGAAATTTGTATTGCGTGCTCATAATTACTTTTAATTCTAACCAAATTTCGTATAGAAAATATTCGTAAATTTATTCTGGAAGTTTATGTACGAAACTCCTTTATTGCTTAAAAAATATATTTCCTTATTATAATAAGTGAAAGTAAATTTTCTTTTTAAGACGATTTCCATTTGTTTTCATGTTATTATATTATATGATCGGATAATTGGGACGGCATGCAAAAAACCATTTTTCGTTGTTGAAACGTAGAATGGCTAGCAAAAAAATCAAAATGAGAAAATAAAGAAACTTAATGGAAGTAAAATTTATTATATTATTCGTTTTAAAAGTATTAAATCTTATCCACTCGAGCAGCCAAAATGTGGAAAGAGTAGATTTTGTGTAAAACTACTAAAAGGGAATAGTGTACATGCGAGAGTATATTTGCCATTTCAAATATTTTCCCTTATTTTTATTCCAAGTTTTTCTCTTGTTCGGTTTAATATTTTTCATATTTTTTGTTTGTCCTTTTTTTTTGTTGGGAGAAAATAAGGAAAAAATTTATGGGATTTTTCGTGTTTTTATTCTTTATAAGATTTTCCGTTCATCGACACATGCTCATGTACTTATTCTCCTCGGTTTACTTCATTGTCGCCGATACGATTTACCAGTGTTGCCAACACAACGTTGCGGTTAAATTGCATGTACATAAAAGTGCTCGATAGCAGAACACGTTGTCTCTGTTTGTGTTCGTGTTGAAACAAATTTTCCCCGGCTGTCAACATTGGCCCAGAAAGCAGTCGCAATAGTGTGCTTTCGCAAAGCTCTCTTCGGATTGTCTAGCAGGAAAAGTTATTCACCCCCTTTTTCTGTTGGGGTAGAAAACCGGACGCGTTGCCGACACAGTCATCATCGAGCAGCAGTCTTCGTCGCGCAACTATGCGGCAAGTTGGTTGGATGTTTCGGTCTTGTTTCGTCTGACATTTCGTTATAAAGACAAAGTTTTATAATGTCATCTATCGTAATTTAAGTAATTATGATAAATGGTTTAATGTGCAACAACAACAAACAAAAAACCAAACTAATTGAAAACGTGATAAAAATAATACATTTTTCTGTGATTTCAAAAATATTTCAACTCAAAAGTTAAGTCGTACACAAATTGACAAGTGCTAATTTGAAAAATGAACAAAAATTTCTTTGTTTATTAAATAAATTATTTTAAATTTATTATGAATATTTTGTAATAGTTTTATAAATAAAAAATAAATAAAAAAATGGAAGGATTAATAAAAACACCGATTTTCTTAAGAAAAATATTATCTTTTGATGTGATAAGGTATAAATTGCGTATTTTCTTCGGTTTCACATTTTTATATTTCCTGTAAGCAAGTGTGTGCGAACTGAATGTGCTCGTATGAGAATTGAAAAAAAAATTTGAATTCTTTTATAAAATTAATTAAAATATTTAATTAATAAGGAATTATGGATTATATATTATTGTTGGTATTTTTTTTTCATTTTTTTATTATTGTTAAAATGATATTTTTATATACTTATGCTGCCAGGATCTTGTACGCTTAAATTCAGTAAATCTTACGACTTCGTATAATTATCGTATTTAAAACAGGGATTGATGATTATTATCTGCCATATAATTTTTAATGTTGCAAAAATAATTTGAATAAATTTGTTATTCCTTGTTTGATTTGTAAATTTTAAACATTTGTACTCCTTTCAAGTGATCGCATGTCTCCGTCACCTTCTATTATACGTGGGTAAATATGAGAATTATGTTCGAATGTACAAAAAACAACGAAAACAACCTAAACTGTCTGTTAAAATATGATTTATACGGCGAGAATCTTGTTGTTCTCCGGTTGTGAACATACAATAAAATATTCCTGAAGGAGGAACATCTTTACTACTCATACCCACTCTCAAGCGAATTCTGCTTACTCTTAGATCTACAGAATTATAAAACGTTATATCTAATAATATTTCACATCCGCGGGGCATTTATTGTACAGATTAACTTGCTTTCCACACATAGCACAAAATATTTATACTATCTAAGCTTTTCTCTTACAGATTTTTGACTCCAGCTTGTCGGTTATTGGCATAATCTATATTGTTGTAATTGTTTTAATTCGTTTCAATTCCTACTATTTCTGGGAATCTATTTTAACATAAGCAAAATATATTGAACATAAAATAGAAATGTATTAATATCCTAGTCTAGTTAATAATTCATATGATAATATTGACCTAAAAACCAAATATTTACTACCATATATAAATATTGTATATATATTCGAACTTTGTTCACATTCAATTATTATGTGTATTTAAATGATAAATGTCTATTTATGATTGGCGAAAAATATGTTGATATCAAAACATTTCAAATAAATCATAAAGTTTGTTAAATACGATTATAAAGTGGAATAATTTAAATTATCTAAATTTAATTTCAAATACAAATTGACATCTTTTGATGATAACTTTTAGTTATTTTTATTTTTAACCACCAGTGTTACATCGTTTAGTTTTTATTGCAATTTTTTAATCGATTTCATTCTTCTATAATTAAATTTTTGAGGTCTAAATTAAACACAATAGTCGTTTTTTATCTTGCTTGAATTTTGAATTTTATTATTTGCATTTCGCGATCGCCACCACATACAGAAATGAGATTGGCATCACTGAGAGCGATCTGGCAACAGCGCGGAATTCCCTTTCACATAGCTTGGACGTTACTCTTCTCGAGATGTGCAGTACAAGATTTAACTTCTGTTGGTAACTACACGACCCTGTACAAGATTTAACCTCGTCCGATAACTACAAGGTTGTGCCATCAAATTTTATGTTAAGCTTGATGAATTCGTAAGTATGACTTACGGAAAGTTCCAACGACCCTATAGGGAACATTCCTTGTCAAGATCATAAGTTTTTGGAGGGTCGTCAAGCAGATGAATCTAGCTCAAAGAGACCTTCAATATCAAAAACTGGTAAAAATGTGAATTAAATAGGGCTTCTTGAGGGGTCAAGCCTTTGATAAACATTGAAATTTATTAAAACGTCCTTGAAAGGGTCAGAAAAAAGGTTTTCGCAAATGCGCCCTTTTATCGAAAAATAAGGATTCCTGCGGTTCTTCAGTTGTCCTAATCACCTGGACTTAGTCCGCGTTACTTTTTTGTATCCTCAAGATAAAAAAAACCTTTGAAAGGACGTTATCTTTGTACTTTTGATAATATCTAAAGCAGTCTAACCCAGGATCTGAAAGCGATTCCAGCTGTAGTATCCCCTTCAAATTGGTCAGCTTTATATCGGACGCCTCTGCCTAGACCAAGGGAACCAATTTGAAAGAGATGGCATTGATATATAAAAAATAAAATGAAATTGCTGCCAAAAAAAATATATTTTATTCCTTTTCTGTCATAGCTTGTAGTCCTAATTTTCTTATTTGCTTAGATTATTCCTTTACGATACAAGCGGCGTGTGGACTCGCTCTGTCGTGCATAAAAAAGAAATGGTCACCAATGAACCCCAAGTAGGACAGAACATGGCTTTTCCAAAATGTCCTTAATGTAAACAGCAGCTAATAAACACCAGTTTTTAGAACCTCCGATTTTGCTGTCTCCTAAAAAAGATGCTTAATTCGCACTTTATACAAAATTTGAACAGACAATTGACGAATAGCTGACCCATTTTTTAAAACCACCCTTAGTCCACGGACTTCTTGAAGCTGCTGCCGAAGTTAAACGCAGTTGTGTCAACGATTCTGAAAGGATATCCTTATAATAAAAGTGGTTGTGTCAATTATAAAGATATAATTGTGGCTTGCAGTGATGCAGCCATGTTTCATCAACTATTATGAATGACGCAAAAATTCATTCGGATTACGCATAAACAATACTTAGAAATTGTGACAAGATGGTGTTTTTGATCGATTGTTAATGAAAGCTGTAAGCTTTTCCATATGCACATTTTTCCGCAGAACATTTGCCCACACGCTATTTGGAGATGATTGATTACCAATCTCACACAATTTCACTAATCGATCTTCTAAAATGACATCATGAATTTTATTGATCATTTCTGCAGTTGTCATCTCTGAACATACAGCAGCACATGTACTCACACGACCACATTTAAATTCAGCAATCTATTTCTCTACCATTTCTTTTGAAGGACCAAGTTCCTTTTAACATTTATCAAGTCATTGTTTTGTTTGTACAGTATTTATTCCCATTAAAAATTTTAAGATACGTATATAACCGAAATTCACGTTTTTCTATTGTTAAAAATTGTTTTGCCGATGCTATACTTTAATAAAACTAATGAACAGATGTTTATGACATGTTGTATTTAACTGTTTCAGAACTAAAAACTTGCAAGGAAGAAAATAAAACAAAACATTTTTGTTCAATTTTCAACTCCATCTTTTGAACTTTTCAGCCCACATGCGAGCAGTATGAATATTTGTTTCCCTGCGTATCGACAATTTCAATTTAATAAATTTGGGTGGTAGATAGATTCATTGATTGAAAAGAAAGCTTTTTTGTTTGTTTTTTTTTTGTTTTTTTCGTGAAGCTGTAGAAAAGAAGCTTTTAGATAATTTTCAATTTACTTACAATATATTAAATTCTAATTGAAATTATATCCTATCTATTGATTGATTGATTGATACATTCTACTTCTACCAGTGATGAAATTTTATTATGTATTCTTGTTACCTAATTAATTATGGTCTATTTTATTTTTCGCTTTCAATTAATTTACTTATAAATAACAGTAGAATTGGATACGTACACTAATATGGTTGTAGGTAGATATTACAATATTTTGATTAATTTTTATCAATTTTGTTTTACATAAGAAAATGTTATGCCTCCTATAATCAATTATATAATAAAATGATGGAATTTCCAAAAGAATTTTTCTTTTCTAAATTCAATTGCAATTTTATTTATTTATTAAACAAAGAACCTTAAACAAATTATTTTACTTTTTAGATAGATTGAATTTATATTAAAACTGTGAAGTGCTTTTAGATCATCGGAGCTATCTATTATTGGGTTGTCCGGGAAGTAATTTCGTTTTGTTTTATAAAAATGAAAGACGATTTTCTTATAGTGAATTGATATTTTATCCAAATAAATATTGTCCAGTTTGATCGAATACTCTTTGCCATCTTTCTGGCAGCAGCATGATTCCACGCTCATAAAATTTTTGTTCTTTGCTAGCAAAAAAATTGATCCAAGTGATTTTTGACCTCCTTATTTGAATCAAATGTTTTACCGTCTAAAAATTTTGTAGAGACCGCAACAATATAATAATCGGAAGGTGCTAGGTCTGGAGAGTATGGTGGGTGTGGCAGTATATCCCATCCAAGCTCTAACCACTTGTATGTGGTTTCGCAATATCGTGTTGGAATACTACACCTTAGAATTGACCAATTCTGGCCTTTTTTCTTCAAGTGAATCATTCAATTTTTCCAACTGATGACAGTACACTTCAGAATTGATCGTTGTGTTGCTCGGTAGAAGCTCAAAATAAACGATTCTTTAGAAGCCCCACCAAACAGATAGCATAACCTTTTTTTGATGAATATTTGTTTTCGAAGTGCTTTGATCCGGTTCATCTTTTCTACTCCAGGATCTTTTGCGCTTAACATTGTTGTAGACAACCCACTTCTCAAATCACAATTGATTTGAGAAATGGGTTGTCTACAACAATGTTGATCACAAACGTCAATGGGACGGCACAAATTTGTTTCCGTAAGAAGATGAGGAACCCATATATCGAGCTTTAAGAGTAAACGTAGCCGTTTCAAATGTACATGAACAGTCGTATTCGATAAATTTAATCTCTCAGCGATCTCACGAGTTGTTATTCGCCGGCTTGCATCAATGAATGCCTTTATTGTGTCTTCATCAGCTTTAACTGGCCTTCCAGTACGTGTTGCATCTTCGAAATCAAAATTGCCGGATCAAAATTTTGCAAACCAATTTTGGCACTGGCGTTCACTTAATATATCTTCTCCATACACATCGGATAATTTTTTTCTTGCTTGAACAGCATTTTTATCTTTTCTATAGTAAAAAACTAAAATATTCCGAAAATGCTGTTTTCCACTTTCCATATTTAAAAGGGTATCAACCAAAAACTACCGTGCAGAATCAATTCACAAGCAAGCTTTGCTATGTCAGCTGTCAAAATGCATATGATTATGCGGCTTGAGTGTGAAGTTGGTTGTGAAAAAATACAAATAAGTCCTCTGTTGGGAAACAACGAAATTACTTTCCAGACAACTCAATATATCTGAAATATCTTCTTTCAGCTTGTTTATTTTTAAAGTTTATACAAGATGTTCGTAATCATCTACAGGCCCAACGTTCCTAGAAAATAGCATTGTCGAAATCCTAATTGGCTAGTCTTTCGAGCCTGTGTTAGGCTTTTGAGCAGTGATTTTGTCAAACCAAAAATAATGTCTACTCTCTAAAAGTCAGCCTTCCAAACAGTTATCACTCGTCCTTTCTCAATTGGAGTTGGAATCGTAGTGCAGTAAATATTTTCGAATTGTTTCCTTAAATCCAAAATCTGACAGTTCTTAATCATTTATCGTGTTTGTTTGTAGACAAAAAAAATTTTTTTTTTCAAATATGTGTTTTTTTAAATAAATATTTAATTTAGGTTTATTTTATTTGATATTTATTTTTGTTTAAACCTTTTTCAAGAGGTATTTTTTTACTAATTACACTAACGATAACATTTTTACGTTGTTTATATAACATATAATAGTACATTTTAGTCTATTTAAATGAAATATTGAAATAATATTTAGAAAATGTTACAAAAAAATCGAAAAGCACCTAATTTTACTTTAATTTCAAAAGCATAATATATTTTCTATTTTTTTAAGAGCCCACACTTCAGAAGTTTTCAATATATTTTCAAATGTGTATAGATTTTTTTGGAATTTAAATATTTTTCAAAATTCCCAGTTGAAGTCCAAGATAGAAATGCAGCCATTCAAGGATTGATTATGGAAAACCATTAAAAACCTGAATTTTTAATCTCAAAGATTTGATTAAAAGTGCATTTAAAAAAAAACTACTTAAATTGAACATAATTCTGGTAGCAAATGTCCAATTTATTTTAGTTTGTGTGGTGGCAGCACTGTCGCTGCGCAAAGAATTCAGAATTTTAGTTGTGGTACAGCGATGCCGGCGTAAAGAATTCGTAACGTAAAATTGAATCTTAAAAATTTGTTTCGCATTTGAACTTTTTCTCCTTCCACAAATTCTGCTGAAATCTCTTATTTTCCAGGGGATAATTGCAGAAAAGGAATGATTTCTTTCGAACCGCAGTTCCTTTTTAAACCGTATAACAAATCAGTCTTAAATTAAAAGAGTTTTTAGTACTTTAAGAATTTTTGTAGTTAATTTTTTTTGGATACTGTAAGCAAAATGCATAGAAAAACATTATATAACATATTTTAAAAGAAAAAGTTTCAAAGACATTGTTAAAAGTTACTATGTCCGGTGGGGTGATCGCCACGAACGGTCCCGTTAGCCTGACCGTATTATAAAAACAGGTAAGTCATCAACTATTAAGGAACACTTGCAAATATAGCCAGAAGTGTCATAAAAGGTATTGGGGCTACCGTAACCGCTGATCTATTAATACTAAGATCATCACCATCTTCGGTTATTGCTTTTCTTCCATTTACGGGGGTAGTCTCAAAAGTACCTGAACTAACAAAGAAAGTACCAAAAATTTGGGCAAAAATATCTTTATTTCTCAGCATGGTCTCCTTTTAGCTCGATGAGGTAAAATTTCTAGGAGGACAGTTCCAGAAGTACCCGACCTAAGAAAGAAAACAAAAAATTTGGGAAAAAATACAGTTTTAGCTCGATACACTTTTCCCAGCAATATTAAATAGCTTCGATACTATATAATAGTATCGAAGCTATTGGACATCGTTGGGAAAAGTGTATCGAGCTAAAGTGTAGGCTTATAGTAAGAATCGTCGATCTCCTCAAAATAGCCATTAACTAATCGCAGACATCTACCTCTCCATTGTTAGCAAATCTTTTACCTTCGGGCTATTTTTTCACGTTTGGAAAGAGCAAATAATCCCAGGGCATAAAGAAGTAATTCCAACCAATTTTTTGATTTTGGCCATCGCAATAACGGATATGTGAACTGGTGCATTGTCTTGATGAAGAATACTTTCTTTTTCGCCAAATGCGCCGTTTTTTATTTCATCACTCAAACGCTGCAAAAGTTCGCATAATACTATAATCAATGAAAAATTACCTCACGCGTATCTCAAAAAACGTTCGCATAACATAAGATAATCAATGAAAATTACCTCACGCGTATCTAAAAAAACTGACGCCATGATCTTGTCAGCAAATGAAATTGTCTGCGCCTTCTTTGGAGCCGTTTCTCCCCTTCAGTTCATTAGTTTGACTGGTCCTTCATCTTAGAAGTAAAGTAATGGTCCCATGTTTGATCCATGACTATAAATCGACGCAAAAACTCGGCTTTATTGCTGCGAAACATCATCACGAGGCTATTTATGTTCCATTGTAAGCAAACGCGGCACTCATTTTAAACACACGTTTCTTACTATCAGTCGATGGTTATCCAATACCATTTTGTGGATTTTCTTCACCATTTCTGGCGTGGTCATCTCATTTGGTAGCTCGCACGGCCTCGTTTTAAACTCTGCCATTCAATATTTTATTGTTGTAAACGAAGGAGCAGACTTCCCCAGAGTAGATTCTAGCTCAGCTTTGATATTGGTTAGACTGAGACCTTTTAAATGAAAATATTGCATCTCATAACGATGACCAATTTTTTTTCATGTTTACAAATTTACTGAGAGTGTTCACTAAAATTGGCTGTCAAACAAATACTCAACAACGCAGCGTCATCCAACTGCAAAATTAAGCTCAATAAGGTTGGTAAGTAATTTCTTTCAAACAAAAACCGACGTTTATACGTCAGGTCGGATACTTCTGGAACTACCCTCGTACATCGTCTATTGTTCTTTTTTCCTATTTTGGTTGTCCACATTTTTCATCTTCCCAAATTTTAACACGTCCCACATTGTTTTCGTTTAAAACCCGTCTTCCTCCTAGAAAACACTTATTATCTTTGTTTAGTCTACCGTAAATGCTAAACGACAAGCATCTCCTTTTTATGAGCAGTTTTACCTACTCCTCTTAAACTTAACGTCTTAATATTTTTGTTTCCACGCTCAAATAAGTAAAAATAAAATTTTTTTTCTGACTAAATAAATGAAAATATAACAAGTATTTTTCATAAATCCTATAAAATCTTATCCTAAAATATTACAATTAATTAAGCATATCTTCCTTGAATAGATTGAAAATTATATCTACCACCAATTAGGAAATTTCTTGTCTTGATTAATTTTTCTTCATTCTTTTCTCTATCTAGTTTGAGATTTGAACTTACAAAAAAAAAAGAAGTTAGAACTTTCCACTTATTTCTTTATCGTTTCTCTTCCAATATTATAAAAATGCAAATTAAATTTTCTTTTTGTGTATATCATATTTTGGGTAGTCTTTCAATAAAATTCAATTTGACGTCTGCTTGTTAAGGTTCGATATTCCATCATAAAATAGAATTGAAAATATTCAAATTGTAAAGCATTTAATTTAAGCTTTCAGATTAAATATAATATTGGGTTACAGGCGTTCAATTTTGTTATTTTTATCAGTTTGAAAGTTAAATAATTTTATGCATTAAAATCATGTAGTGTATTGAAATTTTAGTTTTTTGTTTTTTATAGAGAATTATTAAACCACTCTTTAAGAATATGGAATATGTAATAAAATACTTCTGATGTAAAATTTTGTTGCTGAATATTGATAATAAAAGAAGAAAGAGGGAAGTACAAAAAAATGCTTTAAGAAGCTTTAAACACAAAACTATAAGAGTTCATGCTGATCCAAATAAAAACAAAAGATTCCTTACAATGGTACTGGCATAGCACTAGCGCTGGTAGATCTTCCAGTTCGAAACGAATTCAATAAATCCTACTTTGAACTACCCTTCCGAACATTCAAGCAGTCGACTAACAATATCTATGCTAAATTATAACACATCCTTTCATAAAATAAACATAGACAGACCGCCTCTTTCTGGGAGCTTTCTTTTTCATAAAACTAAAAAAAATGTTTCCAAAGAAAATTGTTCCTTTTTCTCCATCTGCTCCTCGCACACTCTATAATATTAGGAGTACGTTTGGTTTTTATGATGTTAAAAATGGCTCAATCTTACTACGCATTAAGTGCCGTCTTAAGTTTATGCATGCACATCGCATTGAACCTAGTTGTCGTTCAGTCCAATAATAGTGGACCATACTAATAAGTTATAAATAAATCTTTCTAAAATGCGAAGAATCTTTACAAATTAAGAATATTAAAAAAACTAAGTGAAAATGAAAATAAGAAAAATTGTGTTAACAAATGATAATACATAGTTTAAGGACTAAACATCATATTTGCAGTAAGAACGGTGGGTTTTTTTTGTTGTATTCTTATATACAATGGACAATATCTTGAGAAAGATACACAAGAAAAAATCAATTGGGAACATTGTACGTTGGCTCTCCTACTTTATTAAGTGAAACTTGAATTTTTTACATTTTCTAAGAGTTTTTATGTATATTATTAGTTTGAGGGCAATCTCACTAAACAGCCAACGAGTATAATCTAAGTTGGAGTAAATTTTCCTTTTCAATTTTTCTGTATTATTGGGTGTCTTTCTCTGATAATAATAAATGTAAAGATTACAAGGAACTTTGACATATTTTTATAAATTATTTTTGTGACTAAATGTACTCATCTAAATGTGATATTTTTTTTTTACCCTTAATGGTAAACCATTATAGTCTATGGGAAAATTTAAAAATTAGCAGTTTAAAATTAAACTAAATTATAGGCAGGTTAAAATTTAAATTAAATTAATTAAATAACTGAGAAACTAAATAAAACTAAGTAAGTTTCAGCCAACGGAGTGCAGCTACTCACATATGCATACAGCCGAAAGGCGTCGATTTCAGATAGGGGCAACTTTATACTTGTACATATTGCTTTGGCGCACATTTTTAATATAATAATCAAAGTTATTTAAATTAATTACATAACTGAGATGGTTATTTAATTGAATAAATTTGAAATAAGAAACTGAATGATACATTTTTTTTGTCATTAATTAATTAATTTGCGTATAAAAGTTTACATTTGAAAACATAGAACAGAACTTCTAAAATACTTTTTTCTGATTGAATTCTGAAAATATATCAACAAATTAAATACGATCATCAAATTATTTTCATCATAAGAAATTTACTCACATCGTTTAGCAATGGAAGCAACTTTAGATTTAAGTGCAAATAGTATATAAGCATAAAAATCATATATTAATAATCACTGATATTAATTTAAAAGTTTATATACAATACATGTTTTTTTAGTAGACTTACCTTGGATTTTTTCCAGGCATCATATATAGCTTTATATTTTTAAATATTTGAAAATTGTACACTAATAGATATGCAAATATAAAACCAATAAAATCCCCATCGGAAGTTAATCTTACGACCGCCATTGACACGTCAAACTGATCCCAACTAATCGTCTGTTTACATTCAATGTTACACAAGATTCATTTTTTTAAAGAATTTTTTTAATCTAAGAAAAAAAGACTTTTTTAAATTTTTTTTTAGTTTTTAAGTACTTAGAGCACTCGAAATCCAATTAAAATTAGTTGAAGGGCCTTTACGTTTTATTGATAAAACTAAAACACGTTTTATTTTAGGGCGATTGTCTATCCTTATGCTATACTCTATAATTTAAGGGTTTTTTTCTTTGGTTTGGTACAGTGTTCTTTATTTAATCCGTATTATACGAGGGTCATTCAACAAGTACTTAGCCTCACCGCCCGATGGAACTGCTGTCACAAAAGAAATTTACCATCATGCAGTACATTCTTTTAGTAGCCTACTGTCAAAGTTTCAGTCGATTCCCTTCATAAGTTTTATTTTGAGAGCCTTTGAAAGCGAGCGTGTCGGTCGGCTGCACAAAAATGGAAAAAGAACAATATCGTTCGGTGATTAGATTCTTGTTTTTAGAAGGGAAAACGCGCAGCGAAATCAAAGATCTTCTTCTTCTTGTATGGTGACTCTTCTCCTTCGATGGCGACCGTCAAGAATTGGTTCAACGAGTTTGTTCATGGCCGCACGTCGATTTTTGATGAGCCACGCCCAGGTGCCCCGAAAACGGCTGCTACGGAGGAAAACGTTAAAAAAGTTCACGATCTCGTGTTGGCAGACCGTCGATTGAAGGTTCACGAGATAGCTGAGACTGTGGGCATCGCAGTAGGAACTGTGCATCATATTCTGCACGAAGAACTGGGCATGAGAAAGCTCTCGGCGCGATGGGTGCTGCGTTTGCTCACACCGGAAAACAAGCGCAACCGTGATACCACATCGGCGACGTGTTTGGCGCTGTTTCAGCGCAATCCAACGGAGTTCCTGCGTCGTTTCGTGACCGTCGACGAAACATGGATTCACTGGTACACACCAGAGACCAAGGAACAGTCGAAACAGTGGACTTCACCCGGCGAAGGTGCTCCGAAGAAGGCGAAGACTGTTCGATCGGCCGGAAAGGTGATGGCCACCGTTTTCTGGGATTCACAAGGTGTGATCCACATCGATTACCTCGAGAAGGGTAAAACAATCATGGGGCGCTACTATGCTGACTTATTGGGCCGATTTGACGTCGAATTGAAGAAAAAGCGGCCCCGCTTTGCCAAGAAAAAAGTGCTGCTCCACCACGACAACGCGCCGGCTCACACCTCCGCCGTCGCCATGGCCAAATTGGTCGAATTGCGCTACTAATTGCTGCCCCATCCACCGTACTTTCCAGATTTGGCCCCCTGTGACCAAACCTGAAAAAATCACTCGCCCGGAGTAGATTTGGGTCGAATGAGGAGGTCATCGTCGCCACGGAGGCCTATTTTGCTTCCCTCGAGAAAATGTATTTTTTGGACGGGTTAAAAAAGTTAGAGCATCGCTCGGCCAAGTGTATCGAGCTTGAAGAGATTATGTGGAAAAATAAATTGCCACCTTTCCAAAATTTTCGTTTTTCTTTTGTAGGCTAAGTACTTGTTGAATGACCCTCGTATATAATAGACCATAAAAATTTTTGTATTTAAAATCTTTTTTAGCCAGGTTCTTCCATAATATTAATATATCATTTCGAGTATCGAATTAAAGAAAAGGCAAATACATATACGATTTATGTATTAGCTTAATGGTCACCATTTTATTATAAGTAACTGAATCCATAGTTCGCAACACCATCTATTGTGTAACAAAATTCCTTTTTTTAAAAATAGTATTAATTGGAATTTCAATTGTAAATAATGTGTTGACATTAACACATTTAATAAGTATAATAAATGCTGTTCAAATTTTCATGGTATTTTTTTTTAACCATTTTCTACCATTTTTGTTTAAAGCGATCGTTCTACCATATGCACAGACTTATGAAAGTTCACCCACATTTTCTGTTAAAGGTATTTTTTTTTATTGGTGTGGTACTCTTATTCAAGCCTTTGATAATTTATATTAAATTTATATGCTATATAAATTTTTGTAAAATGACAAATTAAAGTCATTATATTTATAATTATTTACACAAATGTCTATACACATATATATCGTACGAGCATACAAATTTAATATCTGTCATGGGAATGAGTAGTCCAAAAAAGGGTATTGTTTTTGTGCAGTTTTTCTTATCCTAGTCTCCTATAATCTCAATTTAAGAGCGTAAAGAGAAATAAGAATAAGAAGAGATATTTCGTGTACATATATCGATTTGAGTAAAGTAATTTTTCATTCTCTTTATTATAATTGCCAGTAATTAATGCCTGTGCTCTTACTACGATCTGTTAACGCCTATGACCAATAACGAAAAACTTTATTTCTATAAAGTCATGTCCAAAAAAATGAAATTTATTTATTTCCCGTTTACAATTTTTTGTGGCGATCAATATTTGCTACTATCGGGTTTTTCAATAGCAACTTAACACTTTTGATTTCTTACTTTAGTTCTTGAGTTAACTTGATCTTAAGTTCTTGAGTTAACTTAAGATCAAGTTAACTCAAGAACTAAAGCCACTTGACCATATGAAGCGACGCACGTTCTCAGATTGGGCTCTAGAGAAGTTTGCCGAAAATGACGACTTTCATCGCTAAATCATCTTCAGTGATGAAGCGCATTTTTGGTTGAATGGCTTCGTCAACAAACAAAACATGCGTTATTGGAGTGCTGCAAACCCTCATGTGCTTCATGAAACACCATTTCATCCACAAAAAGTGACTGTATGGTGCGGTTTTTATGCCGTTGGCGTCATTGGGCGATTTTTCTTCGTTGATGAAAATGACTGTCACGTTACAGTCAATGATGAACGCTACAGAGACATGTTGCAGCGTTATTTCTTCGATCAATTGCATGGGCTGGACATCAGTGATATGTGGTTTCAACAAGACGGTGCCACATCCCACACAGCGGGAGAAACAATCGACTTATTAAAGTCCAAGTTCGGTGAACGTGTTATATCGAGAAAAGGTCCTGTCGATTGGCCGCCGAAATCTTGTGATTTAACACCTCTAGACTTTTTTCTGTAGGGCTACATTAAATCGATGGTCTATGCCAACAAGCCGGCGACGTTAGAGGACCTAAGAGCCATCATCGAACGAGAAATAGCGACCATTCCCGTCGAATTGATTGGCCGAGTCATCGAAAATTGGCTTCAACGAATCGACCGCTGCAAGCGTGCCCGTGGCGGACATATGACCGAAGTCGAGTTCCATTCATAATTGCATCGATTGTACTTTAACCCAATAATAAAAGTTTTGATATATCTCAAATGGTTTGCGAGATATTTAAGAAAAAGTTGTCAAGATCTTATTCAAAAACCCTTTATTACCCATTGGAGATACCTAATCCAATAGTAATAGGGTTTTGATCTTTTAATATAAGCGATTTCTGATTTTTCGAGAACGTTCCAAGCATTCTTTCCAGTGCCAGTGGAATGAGGGCTTAGTTAGTCATATTAGGGCCATACCACCCACAAGAGTAGTACAGACTACGGATCAGAACATACACATATGCTGCACCTATACTCTTTTGGGGATCTTGTATTTACTATGATAATATCAGATCACCTTCCCCGATCGCTACACCCTTTTGTTAATTTCGTCTTTTTTAAATTATTTTAACAGATAACATCGTATATTACGAGTATTAGAAAATATTAAAAGTACGTTTATGGAAACATTGTACTACAGATGAAATACTAAACATTTTAATTTAAAAAAGAGAAGGGATATTTCAGCTGAATATACCCACAATTATCAGCTGTTCGAAGGAAATTATAGAAAATGCATTGCAACCGAAGACAAAATCGTGGTGCAATGTGCAAGTCGTAAAATTACTTGTATAATAAGATTAGATCCATTTAAATCGTCAAAAAGTACAAAAACTGAGTTAGACATTAATATTAGAGCTCGAACTGTTCGCAAAAGACTTAAAAAGCATAACTTTTTTGACAAAAGAACAAGAAAAATTCTTGTTTTTTTTCGAAGGAAAATATGTGAATTTTAATTCTAATCATGACAGTTAAGATGAACCCACCCAGATAAAAAAAAATTCAGAAATATACTGCAGATAGACGAAACAAAAAGTAATTTAATAATTGTCGGATAAACCACCCTTCACTCCACACTCAAACCAAAAAAACCAAGTATTCGGGCGGAAGTATACAATTTTGGCATTGTGAGCCCTTTTTTTTGGACTAAAGACAATTTATACCAGCACGAGTCTCTAAATATTTTTCAATATTATAATGTTGCAGTTATGCACAGGAAAACATATCTCTGAGTTGTAACAAAATAAAGATCGGACGCACATTTCAAAAGGCAAAACTGTTTTTCTCACTCCGCATCTGAATCTGATAGAGAATTTGTTTAAGCAATTAAAAAATTCTGTTAGTAAGCTGAAAATATTTTATAAATGGTAATAAAAAAAATCTAATTGAAATTGAAATATTTTGAATTATTTTGTAAATCAAATTATAAATAAAAAAAGGACTGTATTTGAATTTCCTACCAATTTTACCAATTTCCTCTCCATGGAGTTATTTTTGTTTAAATCTTCTTTTCCAATTTGAATTAAATGTTGGTTAATATTGAGCATTTTTACTCCACCAAATATGAGATGGTTCTACTATAATGACCACCACTGTATATATATATATTACATTTTTTTAGTAATGAACATTTACTTTGATAGTAAAATGTTTTTAAAAAAAAATATAGTAAAAAGAAACGAATAACAGATACTATCGATTATTAATAATTATTTTGATTTTTTATTACCTATTGTAATCCATTTATGCTTAATGCTAATATACGTAGCTTGCAAAACTATTACACTAGTTGTCAGTGTAGAATATCTGTACGTAAATAATTATAATAATAATAACTTTACCATTGTTTGTTTTTTTCTGTCGTAATAAAATACAATTTAACGTTTAGCATTCAAATTTTAAACAAAAGTCTCCATTTTCAACATGTTAGCTTTGTTTTAAAATGAATTTTTGCTAAATGATTGCAATTTTAAATTGTCATTGAGATTTTTCTCTGTAAGCCATCCCGTGCAGTCGCAGATAAATAACACGTTTTAAACGTCTCTGTTTGTCTCTCCTCTCTTATATACAAATTCGAACGAATTAAATGCAATTGCAATAAAATTTAATACTTCTAAATGATGTTTTATTCAATCTTTTAATATAACTACAAATAATGTTGAATAAATATTTTATGTTAATTTCAACTGTCAAACAATAATAAAAAATTAAAACAAGATATATTTCGGCGGAGTTAGGTACCTTCCCATAAGATTGAGAAGGTTTTAAAATTTCTGAAAGCGACAATTGGATGCAGTTTTCAGTTTTCAGTAGGAATTTTGTTGCTAATGAATAAATAAAATATCTGCTCTTCTCTTTCTCTGTAAGTAATTTTTACAATTGTACATTGGAATATGTATTGAAATATAACTCTTCTCTTTTGCTCTTTTTAACAGCAAAAGAGAAGAATTACATTTCCATACATATTATAAACAAAAATGTTTTATTTAAAAATTACTATTTTTCAATGTTAAATGGATGCCATCGTTTTTTATAAATCTTCTTTTTTCTTTTCTTGCTCATATTATGAATAAATGCATATATTTTACAGCATTTTACGTAATAGAAAAAAAGCGGAAAAAACATGAAAAAATAAAATATGCACGTAACATATGTTGCTGAAGTGAAATGTTTTTCTGCATCTAAAGCCATTCACATACATACTTATATACATACTCGTATGTGCATGTGCACTTTTAAGGAAGCATCCTTAAAATTTCGAAAAAAAAGAAAACCAATAAGAACATGTATTTTATGCTGTATATTTTCTCCCAAAAATGTTGCCAAAAATGTTTGTGCCAAAAAGCAAACTTTTTTAAAAGTTTGATCACAATTCTGATTTATAGATTTATCTTTATTCAATAATACAGTAATACATACTCGTATAAGGATTATTACATGTGCTTCCTGTCGGAATAATCAACTATAGAAGAGGAATGCTTATTGTCCTTGAAATGGATCCAATAAATAGTTTTTTTCTTTCATCTTTCGTCATAAAAAAAATTTATGTGATTTCTACGTGGAAGATATTTACATCGGAAATTGTTTTTTTTTTTAATCAGATTGCAAAAAAGGTCAAAAAGTTTTGGTTCACAAAAAGTTATTAGGCTACTTTTATCTGTCAGGATATGTTTAACCTTTTATAAATAAAACTTTTTATGCTATAAACGGTCATATTATGAATAAACAAAAGAATATGAAATCCATAAATTTAATCGGATGAAATATTATTATATGTTTTTTTTTTTAAATTATATTTTATTTTACTAATGTTTATTGCGAATATATGCATTTATATTTATGAGGAAAAACATGATGTATGCTATCATGTAGTATATTTTGTTTTTGTTTAAATCTTATCAACTATATTACTAACATATTTTTGAAATAACTACTTTCTAATAGAATAATTCTTTTATTTAACGTGATATAGCTATATTAGATATTGTATGATACCATGGATCGCCTACGACCGTACTGTTTGGAATATGCTCAATCAGCGCCAACAGACCTGTACTTTGAGTGGATTTAGTCAGCCCAGCTGACTAGATGTAGAGAGTTGCTTTCAGCATGCTCGTTTTCTGCCTTTATTTCGTCTTGATACATTGTTTAAACTGCTTCATGCAATCGAACCTTCAACCATTATCGTTCCTCTTCGTGGATCTCTTCCGTTTTCCTATAATAGCGAACAGACTCAGCTACCTAATCTACCATTCTCATCATATCTACATCGCGGGTATAGTCCTAAGATTGTTACCTCATCTCTCTGATCAGGGACAGTGTGTTTTAACATCTTAGGACATCTGATCCTCATAGTACCAGTTTTGTTTTAAGAGCACTTGGTTCGTACTTCCATTTAAAAAGCTACAGAAAGGAACCCTGTGAATTCCTAGTCGTTAAGACACATAGTACTAATGCCCTATAATGACGCAAAAAATATTCAACAACGTTTCAAATACTATTTTATTAATTTGTGTCAAATTTGGTTATTTTTTAATTTGGCAACAACGCATATATGTGGCGACATCTACATTAGAAGAAGTAAAAATTTTATTGTAAAATCTATAAAAGTTAGGAGTTTAGTCAAACTAATTTTACGAAAACATCTACAAATATACGCTATAAGAAAGAATTTAAATTAAAATTATTTAAAAATAGGAATTTTGACACTATGTTAGAGATGTTTTCGGATTTCATAAAAAGTTCCAAAAATAGAATGTGTGAGTGAAAACAAATCGTTTAAAAGATACATTTTTCCGAAATTTTTTGCAAAATAAATTAAAATAAATTTATAGCAAAAAGCGGAAAAAATTATTGCTAAAAATTCATATTTTATGAAATTTTTTTTTGCCGAATTTATCAACTGACCGAAATCTTGTGCATGGCTTAAACCAAGGATGGGGCGGCACATGCGACTCTTCGTTTTTTTTTTTATTATTTCAGAACTTTTTTCCGAATCTTGTTAAATTGACTAAGTAATTCCATCTGCACACGACGCTTGATTTCGTGCTTGTTTGCCAGTTAAATTCGCTGCTTGTTTTCAAGCTGGCTATGGTGCTTGATCTTTTGATGGTTTTTATACGTGTTGCCATTAAACGATGCTTGTTTTAAAGTTAGAGTTTTAACTGATTTTGATGCTTTCGCAGTGATAGTTTGAATGTCAACAAACTTACATATGGATGTGTCATTTGTTCATGGAGATCACCTGACAAGATAATGTTTTCTCATTTGTTCTATCGTTAAAACTAGCACGAAAAATAGAACCGGTTCTATTTCTGAAATCTTGCTTTGAAAGTAGTAGCGCAGTTCTTCATTTTCAGCGGCGCAGCCAGCATGTTAGCAACCAAGAAAACAAGCAGGAAAACTAGCCTCGTGTGAATCGTTCAAGTCGTTTCGATTGTAGGTTTTCGGTTGAATCGGTTAATGATATTTATTATATCTACCAGTCATGTAACGGATCTCATGCTTGTCCAGCCCTATCTTCTACTTAGGACGGCTATGATATATAAAAATATTGGAATTTTTCTGGTCCTGTTACATTATTATAATACAACACTACTATAGATAATCATCTAAAGTGTACAACGAGTAGAACTCTCGTCCGAGTTGGTTTTTTTAAACTTTCAACTTAACCCTCGAAAAATCCCAAATTTTCTTTCAAATAAAAAGTGAATTTAAAAAATTATGTTTCTTTTTATTGATATTTTTGATGCGAAAATAGAAAAATGGGTTCATATAGTAGCAAATGAGTCATTCGAAGAGGTTCCTTTTATTTATCTACTATTTCGTATGAGTACATGAAACGTTCATTAAAATTATTCCATAAATGGCTTAGCTATTTGAAAAGAGTTTTAAGGAAGGTAAATCAAGTATACTTATTTGACAATTCTACCCTATCATTACGAATATTCACTTTTAACAACTATTTCACATACGAGTACTTGAAAGTTTTTCTCAAAAATACCAATTAATATGAAAATATGCCTTCGGACAAACCGTGCATTAATAATGGTTTTTATTCGTTTCTTTGAACAAATAATTTTCCGGTATCTGAATATGCAAATAAGTACTATCGTTTGTATTTCTATAATGAATTAGTCAAATATTAATTTCCATCTTTTAATTCTCGTAGACTAGCTTCTTAATATGCAATCTAATTTTTCGTCAAATAGACATGAATTGTTGAATCTTGAAAATTGGGTCAACGTTTATAATGTACACATTTTCTAAAATAGTATAAAATATGTCTTATTTAAATTGGTTGATATGTAAGAATCATTATTTTCGCAGAACCCCAGTACGTCAAAGTTTAGAATACAACGAGATGGAACTCTCACATAGTTTAACATTAAATGAAGAGGCTTTAAACCAGATTCCAGAACAGAAACGACCTGTATTTGTATTTGAATGGCTTCGGTTTTTGGATAAAGTTCTGGGGGCTGCTCAAAAATCCGATATTAAGGGTTGTCAGAAGAAATTGGTACAACAATTGACAGCGCACATTCAAGGATCACCTGGTCCACCTACAAGAAAACTAATTGCAAATTGTTTAGCAACACTTTTCTCGGTCGGTGATACTTTTCTTCTGTTCGATACCGTGAATACCTGCAATGATATTTTGAAAAATAAGGACGACTCGCCAAGTTTTCTCCCAACAAAATTGTAAGTCAAAATATTGCTGTCTAGTGAGCAAGTATTTATTCTTGAATTGGTGTTTTATAATTTTATTGCAGAGCGGCAATATGCGTAGTGGGATGCATGTATGAAAAGCTAGGCCGAATGATGGGTAGATCATACGAGGAAACTGTGCAGATTTTATTACGATCGCTACGGAGCGCCGAGTCCCAGACTAGAATAGAAATAATGATTACTTTAGAAAAGGTGTGCTCCGGAATGGGAACTGCTATATCGAATGTTCATAAGGACATCTACAAAGCGACAAGACACTGTTTAACCGACCGTGTAATGGCTGTGAGAGTCGCTTCAGCGCGTTGTCTATTGGAAATGATCAACCATGCGCCTTTTCTTTACACAACCGAATTAGAAAGTTTGGCAACACTGTGCTTCAGGGCATTCGATGGTAGTAATTACGAAGTACGCTGTGCTGTAGCTAAACTTTTGGGAACGTTGCTGGGTAAATGATTTTTCTCTGTTTTGTTTTCAAAGATTTTTTTTTAAAAATCCGTTTTGTATTTTTGTAGCGTTTACACAAAAGACTCCGGATAAGAAAACGCAACAGTCGCAACAGCAATCAAAAACAGCAGCTCGAACCACATCACTAGATGAGGCTTTTGGAATTTTGATGTCTGGTTTCTTGCGCGGTGGCGTTTCATTTCTTAAAGGCACTGGCGAGATAATTAAAGGCAGTTCGAGTGTGAATCGTGAAGTACGTGTTGGAGTCACACACGCATACGTGGTTTTCGTCCAACATATGGGCGGAGTGTGGTTAGAACGGAATTTGCAAGTATTTTTAGTACATGTCCTCGATTTGGTGGCGAATCCCAAAGCGGCTTCCTCGCATGTAGATGCTGTGTACTCGAGAAAATGCATCAACTTTATTTTGAGATCAATTATTGGAAAAATGTTAGGGGAAAAAGCGCAAACTTCGGCATGTAAAGAACTTGTGCATATCATAGCTAAGCAAATGAATTCAATCGATTTCAATCCGGAAAATGCAAAAGATTCAAATCAGGAGACCTTGTTCAGTCAGCATTTGCTCGTTTGTGCATTACAGGAGTTGGGCAGTTTGGTTCTCAGTCTTGGAACCACTGCACAAAATTTGCTCGGCGATCAATCGTTGAATTTTATCGACGCAACATGTGCGGTACTAGTTCATCCGTGTGCAGCTGCTCGATTGGCTGCTGCTTGGTGTCTAAGGTATGTTTGCTCATACAATATTTTGGGGTGAAAAAATTCAAAACTGATTTAATTAATATTTTCAGGTGCATATGTGTCGCGGTTCCAAGTCAAATAACACCCCTAATTGATCGCTTCGTCGACGCTATAGAACAGATGCGCTCATCACCAGAAGCAATTGCCGGTTACAGTGGAGCTCTGGCAGCAGTACTAGGAAGTGTTAAATTCTCACCACTTGGCGTTCCTCATACTAAAGGAAAAGTGGTTTTCAACACAGCAGAGGAACTGTTAAGGTCTGCTAGTCAGAATAGTCGCTTGTCGTTAAATCGTACACAGGCCGGTTGGTTGCTGATCGGAGCCATAATGACTTTGGGCTCACCAGTTGTTAAAGGATTGCTGCCACGAATGTTGCTTCTTTGGCGAAATTCATTTCCACGCTCCACCAAAGAATTAGAGTCGGAGAAAGCTCGTGGAGACTCATTCACATGGCAGGTTACACTCGAGGGTCGTGCAGGTGCGTTGTCTGTAATGTACAGTTTCCTTTTACACTGTTCGGATTTAGTGACGGATGATATAACCAGACGACTCTTAACTCCAATCGAAAGTGCATTAGCAATGCTGGTGAAGTACGTAAAATGCCTGCTTCGAAATTAAAATTATTCTTATAACTGAAATCTAATATTTGCATTTATTTTAGTATTTCATCAGTTTTGAAGAATTACGGACAACATCTGAAAGCACCGGCAGCGATGGTTCGTTTACGATTGTACGAGACACTAACACTTTTGCCTCCAAATTCATTGGAATCTTCTTATACACATTTATTACGCATGTTGGTCTCTGAATTTACTCTTTCCGAAAATCCCGCAAACACGACTAATTCTCTATTAAAAACGCTTTGTCATGCTGAGGATTCAATAATTCTAGGAACTTGGCTTCAAGAAACCGACCACAGAACAATAGAGGATCAGGTAAAAGATTTTTTCTTATTTTTTTTTTTTTGGGTTACTACAATAAAAGTATTGTTAAAATAATTAATTAAAGAAAAATCGATGCTTTAGAAATAATACAAAATGTTTGTTCCAACTTTTATGTTAAGCTGAGTAGAAGTATTTTCCTCAGTTGACAAGAACTTCCATTCCGAGTTCAACTAGTATTTTTTTTTATATATTATGGAAGTAAAAAGTTGAAGTGGAACGAACATTTTTTTTGTTCAAATTTCGCGTACAAACTATGCAAATAATGTAATATGCAATCTTCCGATTAACAGATGGAACCGAATAGAAAATCGGATGGCGAACACGTAAGTTGAAGCGAGAGATAGGAGAATGCGAATTTTCTTCTTTTCATTTTTTTGCTGTTTTTATTTTCTAAAAACAAATTTATTTTCACAAATATTTTTTCATATTTGTTAGCTGCTTGTCGTTAATATGTATTACGTTTGGTAAATTAAACCTACTTTCAACAGGACCAGCCATAATTTCCTCTAAGCAAAAAAAAAAGCTCTCTTATTTTTTGGTGTTTTTTTTGTTATTGAAAAATTATGTTTTTTTTTTCTTTCCACATATTTTATGTGCAATTTTATTTGCTGTTTTATAGTTTCTATGCTATGCAAATATTATTTATTATCTCTTATTTTTTAGTACGATGTATCAGGTGTATAAGCTTAAATCCGCTGTTTTTTAGTCAAAAAAACACATATCCTCGGGCAATTTGTGGATACCACGCCAAAAAAATTCCTTCTCTTTCCACTCATCAAGCCATTTTATAAATGAGATAAACCACTCATCAAGCCATTTTCGGACGTCTTCGTAAGAATCGAAGTGCTGCTCAGGAAGTGCGTGACCCATCGACGAAAATAGGCGGTAGTCGGAAGGGGCCAGGTCTGGTGAATAAGCGGGGTGGGGTAGCACCTCCCAGTTGAGTGTCTCTAAGTTGTTTCCGACCATTTTTGACGTGTGCGATGGTGCGTTGTCATGGACGAAAACCAGCTTGTCATGTCTTTGTTGATAATCCGTCATTTTTTCACGCAGAGCATGGGGCAATTGACAGTTTCACGAGGTTTCAACATCTCATAGTAGACGATACCCTGCTGATCCCACCAAACGCACAACATCTTCTTCCGTCCGAAGCGATTTGGTCTTCGGGAAGTTGTTGATGGGTGGCTTTCCCACGATTTCTTGCGTTTAGGATTCTCGAAATATATCCACTTTTCATCGCCTGTCACAATCCGATGCAGGAACGACTTTCCTTTTTGTCTGGCGAGCAAGATTTCGCATGTATTTTGGCGTCGCTCCATATCTCTATCGTTCAATTCATGCGGCACCCATTTTCCGATCTTCTCAATCTTCGCCATGGCACGCAGACGCATGGAAATGGCTGGTTGAGTAACACCCAATTGCTCCAAAAGAGAACGACGGCAATTTTGACTTGTGGGACAAGACGACAATTTTGACTTGCGGGACAAGAAGCGATTGGATATTGTGTTCTATTGATGGTTCTCAACCTTCCTAGGCCGATTTTCCCGCTTCTTGTCCACAAGTCAAAATTGCCGTCTTTGAACCGACGAAACCAATCTCGGCACGTTGTTTACGATAAAGCACTGGCACCATAGGCCTCCATAAGCATTCGATGCGATTCGGCAGCCGATTTCTTTAAATTGAAGCAGAAAAGCAGAGCATCCCGCATATGCTCTTTTCCTGGCACAAAACTAGACATGATTACCAAAGGACAAATGTATGTTCTTGTACGAAATTGCTGAAAATGTGCACTGAGTAATGTTGACAGATGTCAAACTCATAAAAAAAAGTATGGCGTTTCCATGGTGGCTTAATACGCTCACTCACGCCATCTATGACCAAACAGCGGATTTAAGATTATACACCTGGTAATTAGAGTTTTTAATTTGACTTTGTCACGAATCAGAGTTTTAATAAGACTCTTCAAGATTTTTTTTATTTGTTTTTGAATTTGTTGAGTTCATTTACAATCTTTAATAATTGGTCTTTTGAATAATATTTGAAACTCTTAATACATTTTAGTTACAACCAAATAGTGCTGCCGGGTCAGGCGCTTTGGAACATGATCCGTGTTGTTTGTACAGACCAGTTCCGAAAGATGAACAATGTCCGGGCCCACTACCTCTTGGTGTTGCAGTCATTGATATGTCGGTTACGCTTTTCGGTTTAATATTCCCGCGTGTCGCTAATAAACATCGCCTGCAAATGTTGGAGCACTTTGCCGAGTGCATCAAACAAACGAAAAGTTCACGACAAGAAGCTGTTCAGATGAACATTTTTACAGCATTGCTTAGCGGATTGAAAGGATTGACGGAGACAAAGAGCGGAATTGGACAGGAAGAAGTGAAAAAAAGCGCCACTAATTTAATAATCAGCGCATTGGTTAGCGGAAATTCAACGTTGCGTTGTGCGGCTGGTGAGGCGCTTGGTAGAATAGCACAAGTTATTGGAGATTCACGTTTTACGGCCGAACTGGCTCAGAATAGTTTCGACAAACTGAAATCAGCTAGAGATGTAGTAACACGAACTGGTCACTCGTTGGGACTCGGATGCTTGCACAGATATGTGGGCGGAATGGGTTCTTCGCAGCACTTGAATACAAGTGTGTCGATATTGTTAGCTTTAGCACAAGACACTAGTTCACCAGTTGTCCAGGTTTGGTCTCTATACGCGCTGTCTTTGATTGCCGATTCTGGCGGTCCAATGTTTCGAGGTTATGTAGAGCCAACGCTTTCGTTGTCGTTGAAGCTATTGTTGTCAGTTCCACAGTCCAATGTGGACGTGCATCAATGCATTGGACGTGCCTTGAATGCGTTAATTACAACAATGGGGCCCGAACTTCATGGGAATATATCGTCAGTTTGTACGATGCGATCTTCATTCATGTGCGCTGCTGCTGTCATGCAAGCACATTCAGATCCACTAGTACAAGCTGAGGCTACCGGCTGTTTACAGCAGCTTCATCTTTTCGCGCCTCGACATGTCAATTTATCATCGTTAGTTCCTACACTAGTAAAAACATTGTCAAGTAATTATTTAATGCTTCGTAAAGCGGCTGTTTCATGTTTGCGGCAATTAGCACAGCGGGAGGCAAAAGAGGTTTGCGAACATGCTCTGTCCTTGAGCAGTGACGATTGTCCAGGTTTGAACATAAGCGATTCGGGTCTTCCGGGCGTTCTGTTCAGTATGCTAGATACTGAAACAGACCATGAAATGATAAAAAATATTCATGATACATTGACTTCTATGTTGCAAATGCTCGCTTCCGATAATCTTACCACATGGCTAGGATTATGTAAAAACGTGTTGACAGTAGCAGTTGAGAGTATGTCATGCGATGATGTCTTAAGGAAAGGCGGCCTAGATAATGACGAAAACGAAAATGATGATGATGTAACCGAATATCATGCAGAAGAAAACACAGAAACTCATCCGGCAGTCCAACCCCGTTGGCCGACTAGAGTTTTTGCTGCTGAGTGCGTTCGGAAAATAATAGCATCTTGCGAATCGGCAAATCCAGTCCATTTCGATTTATTGCAAGCGAAGGAGATGCAAATGACGAAATCTCGAGGCGATTACCTCATCTTGCATTTGTCCGATTTGATTCGAATGTCCTTCATGGCAGCCACTAGTGATTCCGATCAATTAAGACTAGAAGGTCTAAAAACATTGCAGGAAATTATTGATAAATTCGCAAGAGTTCCTGAGCCAGAATTTCCAGGTCATCTGTTACTGGAACAATTCCAAGCGCAGGTATCCATTCCATTCTAGTGTAAAATTACTGAATTTTTCTAAAATTCAAATAATATTTTTGTAGGTTGGTGCAGCTTTACGGCCAGCTTTCGCTGCAGAAACACCCTCACACGTGACGGCTGCTGCTTGTGAAGTGTGCTCAGCGTGGATCGGTTCAGGAGTCGCACGAGATTTGAACGATTTACGACGAGTTCATCAGCTGCTGGTATCCAGTTTGTCAAAACTGCATACGAAAACAAATAGTACACAATTGTACAACGAAAGTATGGCAACTCTAGAAAAATTAAGTATTCTTAAGGCTTGGGCAGAAGTGTATATTGTAGCAATGATCGGAAACGGTTCTGCACCTGCTAGTCTTATACAGAAAAAGTTAAGCAACAACGGTAATGGAATTGGATTACCATCCGTTAGTGATCTAGCTAATGACAATGCTAACGGAAATTTCACTGAGGCAGATCATGAATTTGGAGATTTCGAAAGCCGCGGCGAAAGTTTACTATCACTGGTTAAACCAGAATTGGGGAATCTCTCGACGCATTGGTTAGCTGCTCTAAAAGATCATGCATTGTTACTTTTACCTCCAGAATTTCAAAGTCAATTACCCCACGATGGGGGCGCCTTCTATACAACAGACACAATAAATTCTTCAAAGCCGCACTATCTTAATTCATGGCCACCCATTTTGTACGCAGCAGCCTTGTGGTTAAATAATGGAGGTTTCGATGAGGATGACAATAAAGAAGAGGAAAGCGCTGAGGGCAACGGCACAATTACGAAACTAGACAATGATATGGGGAAGAAGGGATCCTATGACAATAATAATGCAATAACTCATGGCAGTGTGAGTGCGGACCGATTCCATTTGATATTCGGAATATGCATGGAAGCGCTGTGTAGCACACGAACCAGTGAAAAGCCCAAATCCATAGTAAGTTGCCTGCAGTCATTATATACAATATTCGATTCGGAATGGGCAAGAAAAATGCTAGTCAAAGACAAATCCCTAACAATTGAGTTGTGTAACGTTCTTCACCGTCAGATTTTGACTCGGGACAGTTTACTTGTGCAGCTGATGTGTATAGAAATATTAAAGCAAACCATTTTGGCAGCAAAAGAATCACTTGAAGCCATGAAATCAGACCGTCTAAATGAGCAACGCAATGATAACGAAGCTAAGACTGATATTACAAAAGAATTGGACAATCTGGGCGAGGGTGGTGAAGATGGAGAAATAGTACCGGGGCAATCGCATGTGTATGCCGTACTCGAAGTGTGCTTATGCCTGTTTGTACGGCAAATACCAACCATGAATCCAAGTAGCACTGCCAAGATAACAACACAACAACTTCGGAAGCAAATTGAACTGAAGAATGCTACAGGAACAATAACATTAGGCGAAGACAATGGCATGCTAGTAATTGGAGGACTTCAATGTTCTGAAGGATTGACAAAATTATGCTCCCCAATGGGTATTTATTAGAATTTAAAACTTATTTTTAAGTATAAAATAAAATCTATTCAAAACTGATTTTAGGTGCCGTATCGATACTGCCTACTATTCTATATTTGACAACAAACATAATGCGAGAAATAGCTACGAAATCTGTTCACGACAATACTGTCATCGCTAATACAGGGCCGATCCAAGCTACATTGCACTGCCTAAAGGCAGTTTGTTCAGACAGATATGCGTCTGATGAGCGGTCGACAGCAGAGTGGAAAAAATTACTACAAAGTGCACTAGCTAGCATTATCGATTTGACAAAGACTGGTTGTGATGAGACGAAAGTTGATGAAGTAACGATGATGCTGGCCATTGCCGTATTCATTTTGCACACTGGCTCCAGTGTTGTTTCGGCACCATCCTTACAGTATCCTTGCATAAATCACTTCCGGCAGTGTTTGCAAAGTGATAATCAAACTGTGAAAATCAAATGCATTCAAACCGTTCGATCAATATTCGCCAAGTCCGATTTGAAAGTAGCAACACCATATATTCATGCTTTAGCGCCACGAATCATTGAAGGCTTATATTCCGACAAAGTAAAACAGCCTAAAAACGATATTGAACTATCTTTGGTTCTGGAAAGTATTACAACAGTTGAGACCCTAATTGAATTGGCTGAACCCAAAAATAGTAAGTAAAATTTTTCAATTCTACATTTTGGATTATTTTTAATGTAAAACTGTTTGTTTTGCTTAAATTCTATTTAAATAAAACTAATTAACGTAATAAATTTTGTCTATTGCCTCCTTTAAAATAATAAGGAAATTTAATGCAAGGTAAATGGGAAATTAAGTCATATAAGATAGTTTTAGTTTATCATGATGTGAATTTTCCTGTTTATTAATTAATTTTCTTTTGTAATATCATCTTTGTTTAATTTTTGTTTGTAGGAACTCAAATGTTAACATTGCTTGTACCGGTATTGATTAGTTTCTTAGCGGATCCAGCTAAAGTACGGACATTGCCTAAGCATGTACGCCTTCTACATGAGAACTCCTTGCAATGGCTTATGCGTATTGGGCCTAAATATCCACAGGAATTTAAAACATTAATGTCACAATCTTCAGATTTAAGGCAACGGCTTGAAACGGCAATTAGAAATAGTCAGCAAGTGAATAATAACAATTCTACCAATAAGTCGGCAAGCGATATTCAAAATGCAAACGCAAATAAAACAAACGCAACACCCGTTCAGATGCCAACAATAAAATTAAAAACTGATTTCAGCAATTTCTCGTAAAAAAAATCAACAAAAAAAAACAACCATTTCTCATTGCAAAATTGTTTGTGAAGAAAAAGAAAAAAGTATATGGAAAAGAATATGTTTTTATTTTAGACTTACACGGACATGAATATTAATAAATACAAGATTATATGTTAGACTTTATTAGATAATAATGTAGAAATTATAATAAATAAAGAGATAAGATTGCAAAATACTAAAATATAACACATATAAACTATAATATTTCTAATAAAATAACTATTTAATTATTAACAAAACTAAAATATATAATCATTCACAATTTGGTATCAAATTAAGTTAACAAAAAATAAAGAAAAAATAGAAAGTGAGAATTAAAAGTTTTCCTCCTTAGGCTAATCTTATAGAGAAGACGTGTTGTGAATAATCATCATATAGTAGTATTATACAGATATACCTAGCTAGTGTGAGAGGGAGAGTTTTTGGGAATATATATGCAAGTATATACTTGTAAACGTGATTATACAAATGCATAAATCTAGTAGTGTTTGGATGTGATTTTTAGAATGAACTACACATATATGTGACTATTCTTATATTTATTAACTTATAAAATAGTAGAAATTTTTAATTAATTTAAAAAATATTAAATTATAAATTGTTATAATCGAATGTTAGATACGAATAATATATATATATATACAAGAAATTATATAAAACTGATGTGGAAAGAAGAAAATCTTTAAATATATTAATTAAAGAAAAAAATATTTAAGGTAATTATTCTTATACTCTTAAATAATTGCATATAAATCTACTTCCAAAGTAAAAGAAAGTGTTTCTCCTAGTTTGTTTTCTTGGTTTTTTTTTCTTTCAAGTATTCCTCTACTGAGTATTTTATAGGTCTTTTTTATTTTAAGCAAAATCTTATCAACAATTGTATTTACTGATTTTGACTAATAAAATTCTAATAATTATGGTTAAAATAAAATTTTGTTTGTTTTAAATATTTTTGTGCTTTATTGTTATTACCATTAAAACTAAGTTAAGATAATACAAATTGTTCCGTTCAAAAAAGAAACGTTACAACTTCAATTCAGAATTAAAAATATCTGACAAATAATGATTGTTTTCTCTTTACATAACAAATTTTTGAAAATAAGTTAATTAAAAATATATTTATATCAAATAAAATATTTTGAATTGTATTTAATTTGATGGCAATAAAAATCCAATTTAAATTTTACATTATAACTATTGTTGATAATTTATTTTTTTAATAAAATTTATTTGAAAAAAAAAATAATTACAAAATATTAAAATTACTTTTAAACTATTGAGATTAAAATTATTTTTGTAATTGATTATCAATATAGAGTGAAACTTCTTTGACGGCTTTTACAGCGTGTTCAGTTTGTGTAAATAGTGTGTGCATCATATACTTTTGTAATACGGACGCTTTAATTTGATTTAATTTATACTCGGAATAAATATATTCAATGTTATTTTTTAGTTGTGGTCCTAATTTCATTTGTGCACATGATTTAAGTAGTTCAACATTTTTATTTTTTGCTTCGATTAATTTTATATATAGTTGGCGACGTTTCCCTTCTAAATCCAATATTTCCTTACGATCTTTATCTTGGTTAAAGATGAATGGATCTTTAGCTTTCATTGTTTCATATTCTCGAATTAAAGGTGTACAAATTTCAGGAATTTTTTCAATTAAGTGCGCCTGTATAGCTCTTCGCTCAGTATATGATAAGTTTATATTTCTGCAATTGTCAAGTCCTGTAAGAGCATAATATTGGAATATATTTAATATTATGGTGTCAAAAGATAAACTTACCTAAAAGCGTACATCCATCATCTAAAGTGAGAAAATCTTGTACCGTAAAAGCCATTAGAGATTTTTCCAGTTTCTCACCGTCACTGACATTTAATTTGGATGCTTTGATTTTTTTGATTATCATTAAAATAAGTTTTAGTTTATTCAATTTTTTTACATTCTCCCTAAGTTTATCTTCAACATCACTAGATTTATCTTGCATTGTTTCCATTATTTCACTCATTTTCAATAAATTTACATTAACTAAACATAAGTATGCACAACAATCAATTTCAAATTATGAAAATGACGTTAAAGATAGTGATACCACAACGGAAAGTAATTGTCGAGAAATTTAGTACATAAACTTTGTTTAGTTTTTCATAGAACCATGGTATATGCTGATAAGGAAAATAATATTTCGTATTTACTGTATATGAGTTGGTGCAAAATGATTAACGATATTTCATAGATTTCGCCTTTATTAATTTTGTGTCTCAACAGACTTCTGAGTAAAAATTCCATTAAATAAATGCATTCTATAGTGTTGGTTGCGTTGCTAACTTCAAATATAATCACTTAAATTTGACATTGATGTTTCTATGTCATATTCGTATTGTTATTCTTTTGTACATTTTCGAGAATATTATATTTTCATTTTGTAAAATTAAAAAATTGTATTAATTGAAATTAATATATTTGCTATAAAATAATCAAACATATTTAATTAACGAGTATACTAGGGTAAGAAGTAAAACTTAATACATTAGTTTCGATGGCGGTAAATTAAATATGAAAACATAGTAAATTCTAACCTTCAATAGTTTTGGTTTACTTTAGATTACTTAGAAAATTATAAAAACGAAGAATTTCAAATAATAAATTTTCTTTAAAACTTGCAAAATAGTTTAAATTTTCCTCTTACTTTTTTTACTTTTCGCTTTTAGGTATTAAAAATTAATAAAATTATTTTATACGTATAATAGAAATTCTATATAAATATATAAATTGAAAACAAAAAAAAATACTTTGCATTAAAAAATGTCCAGCACCAACAACGATTCAACTGTTGAAAACGTTAACAACGGAGAACAATATTATAGTGGGTCGCAAAATACGATGGCATCGCCCCCACAAAGCAGTCCAATGAATAGTGGTACATCAGCCTCGACAAATGCTCAGAATAGTACAAATTCGAAGACTGCAAGTGACAATCCGCACCCGGTAAATACACACACGCACACAACATATCTTGTTTATCAAAATATTTCATTATGTATTAATTACTATTGCAGATGGTAACAAAACCTCGATTGCAAGAATTAGTAAGAGAAGTGGACACAACTGAACAATTAGATGAAGATGTCGAAGAGACTTTACTTCAAATGGCAGATGATTTTGTCGAAGGTGCAATTAAGGCATCTTGTGCATTTGCAAAACACCGAAAAGCCTCAAAAGTGGAAGTAAAGGATGTCCAATTACATTTAGAGAGAGCGTGGAATATGTGGATACCTGGTTTTGGTACAGATGAGCTTCGACCATATAAACGTGCAGCAGTAACCGAAGCGCACAAACAACGATTAGCGCTTATAAGAAAAGTTATTAAAAAATACTAGATTTTTATATGTTATAAATATACTTATATTTTTGTTTGCATATGACGTGTTTTTTTTATTATTCTAAATTTAGTTTGGAGTAAAGTTACGTATGAAATTTAGTAAGTTTCTGTTTTTATTTCAACATAGGGTTAGTACATGATGAGTGTGTGATGGCTTAATATGGCAAATATGAATATTACAATTCGCTCTTCCTCTCTATTTTAATTAATTCAACGTCGAATGTTAAAGTAGAGTCAGGCGGTATACGTCCGCCTGCACCTGTCGATCCGTACGCAAGTTCTGGTGGGACGACTAAACGCCGTTTCTCACCTTCGCACATTCCTAACAGACCTTGATCCCAGCCTTTGATTACTTGATTAGTGCCCAACGTGAACGTAAATGGATTCCCCCTAGGATAACTGCTATCAAACTCAGATCCATCCTGGAATGTTCCCTACAAATTGAAAAATATATAGTTTTATATAGAAAATATAGTTTTTAAAATTGACACTGCTATCGAGTAAAACAAATACCTTATAATGTACGTGTATCAAATCACCTTTCCGAGTTTTTGTAGTACAATCGTCGACACGCTTTTTTATGCCAATTTTTAGTCTTGATTCATTTGTTTGGGATTCTATCAAAATAAAATTCAATAAAAACAAATAAATAATAACAATATTACGGAGCATTGACATCATGAACAGAGTTTATAAATAATGTCAAAATTCTTTGTACAATTAGTACCAGATGGCGTTTGCACGAATTGTAGAACTTTATACTATGTGTAGAGATTAAATTTTGGAGATAATTTGTTTTTAATAAAAGTGTCTAAATTACTATTTGTACTATCTTATATAAATTAATTAAATATTTAGAAAAATATATACATCAATATTCATATAGACCTAAACGAAAAAAAACAAACAGCCTTACTATTTTATTAATATAATTTGATAACATTCAAGTGCCCCTTATTAAAATAAATCAATTCATGTAGTTTACCTTTAAATTGTATTCATTAAATCTATTAATTATTATTATTTTTATTAAATACTGACTAGGGTAATTTATCAGTAATAGCATATTATTATGATAGCTTCGAAAAAAATATATTTACATTTATAAGAAAAATCGAACATTATTTTTTTAACAGTAATTTTTTTTTAGATAAAGTTTATATTCTGCAGTTGTCTAATAAATATTATTATATGATTTGATAGAATTTTATTCTATATTACACAATATTTAAATATATCATCCACAGTCTATATATAGTGCACATATTCGTATATGTAAACGTATTTGAATTAATAGATGATCGTATCTTTTTCCTATTAATATTTTCATATCACATAAATTGTCATAATATTAAAAGTAAATAAAATAATTTTTATATAGTTGATTTTTTTTTGCAATAATTTTTGAAAATTTTATTTGCGCATTTTTATTAGGTCTTCGTTCTATACCGGATCATAATTGTGTTAACTAGTAACCGTGCGACTTAGTGGGGTAGCAAGTGCAAATCAGTGTAGAAATTAATTATCAAAAAATTAGTAAAAATATTCGCACATACGTGTATTTATTATATTTTAGCTTATAGTACCATAATTTGATATTTGATTTTTTGAAAAATTTCTTTGGATTTGCTATTTAATATTCTATGTGTAACTATCTGAATCCATTGTTCTTGACGACTCTTCTCTACTTTAGGGGCTATGTCAGTAAATTTCTTGTTTTATTTATAATTTATATTAATTACATATCGAATTCGGATCAATAGTAAAATTAGAAATTTTCTACACAAATCAATTAGGCATTTACAAATAATATTGAATAAAGATTTAAAACTAGATATCACAAGTACATGTTGCGGACAAGAAGGTATTAATTAAAGAAAAGAAATTGTTTGCATAGATAAAATATTTAAAATAAAAAAAACCACAATATAGATAATTATAAGATGGTGAAAAACAAACTTTGATAATATTTTAAAAATATTGTATTTCGATCTAAAATTATCAAATGCTATCCTATTAGAAGCAAAACAAAAAAATGTTTGCAGTTTTTATTTAAATTCCGGCTTTTGTTTTTTTCTTCTTTCTAATTAATAATGAAACTTATTTGGAAATGAAAATGGATGTCGTCAATGAAATAGTATCATTTTAATTATTTTGCACTTTATAAATGTAAAGCAGAGCGAAATTTGAGAGCTTTGTACTAATATAAAAATACTATATTGTATAATTTTTATGCGGAAGTTTTAAAATTCGCAAGTATACACATATGTATTGTATTAAATAATTGTAAATTGAAAAGAAAATTTAAAAAAAATAATTATTTATTGATATAAATGTAAGAGATTTTATAAAATTTAGTTTTAAAACTCTTTCCATAATTTGTGGTTTGTTACAAATCAAATAAATACAAATGTTTGTACTTACTATTGATGATGATGATTGTCTTTCGAAAAAATAGTTTAACCAGTTTCACCCACAATCATTTCTTTTCTATTCATTTTCATTTACTTTGTGTTAAAGAAGTGTAGTTATTTTATAAATAAACTAAGACAAAATATATCCCACTATTAGAAAAAATTAAAGAAAACATTGTTTATAAGAGATAATATTCTCTCATACACCACCTTGAATAGTGTAATGTTTCTTTTAGATTATAATTATATTACACATTTAAATCAGCTAATACTCATGTGTATATATTATATATATAAATGAATATATTACAATATCAAATCAAATTAAATATATTATAAAATATGAGTATATTAAAGGCAGATATTAAAGTTGCTGTACAAATATGAATACTGGATAGTAGATTTTTTTTGGGATTTGTTTAATTTTATACGTAGTTTCTGATACCTTATAATTAGTCAGATAAATATATGACGTCAACAATTTTGGTATTTTTTTTTTTTTTTAATGGGGTCATAGCTTCCACAAAAACCTAAACATGCAAAGCTTAGCAGAGAAAATAAAACACAAAACTAATGAATGGAAGAATAATAATAATTCAATGAAATACGTTTTTTGGATATCACGAGACTATTAAATTTATTGAAATATTTAAAAAAAAAAAGAAAATAAAAATGAAATTATTTCAGTCGATTCATAAATTTTTCATATACTTTTAGATTTTAAATGCAGATGTGCAATAATACTGTATATTTCGGATTTTTGCCAAATTCCCAGAAGATTTATGCGTTTCAAAAAAAAAAAAAAAATTGCAAATATACTTAAACATATATTTAAGATTTTTTTTTTAGATACATTCTTTGAAAAAGAAAACTGTTTTAAAATTACAAAAAAAAAAAAAAACAATTTTAATTTAAAAAAATTAAACTTTTTACACATGTATGTTAGTTTCTGTCTGTTTTTTCATTCAAGAATTTTCAATATGAGTAATATTATTTCTGAAATATTTGAAAATATTCTAACATGAAATAGAAAATATTCATCAAAATTAGGAGTCATCAACCAAATTAGTCAAAATATATGAATAAATGAAAAAAATACTACACATTTATACTCAAAAAAAAAAAAAAGAATAATCTATATTGTAATATAAATGAGTGAAAATTGTTGCCAAAATATATTTATTTGTCATTTGTGAGTATATAAATAATTCGACTAGAAAACAAAATAGACTAAATTTCACTCATGATGAAATTTTATATGAAGGGGATTTTTTTTTCTTACCATATTGTTTTATGAAACTTTTGTTACATACTGTATTTTTTTTTTATTTTGGTATTAGAAAAAAATAAAACTTATAATATGAAATTAGTCGAAAATTTATGTGAAAACATTCCTAAAACCATTTGGCATTAATTTAATTTGAATGTGAAAAGAAAATTCAATAAAATTTGATTAAGAGCAGGCAAAAAAAAAATAATAATTTCGAAATAGAGAGAAACTACTAAGCCGGCTGCTTCTGCTGATTTAGGGTAGTATAGTAAAATAACTAATAATAAAAATGGCAAATAAAAATACTGTGCACGCTGGTTTGCGCACACCTTCAACTCTTTCTAATAAAAATGTAAACATTGAGCCATGACATTACGTTCAATATCCATACACATATGAATGTACATAATACATATTTATATGAAATTCGTATTTACTAACTAACACACATTTTTATCCGATCGCAACATTTGCCAAATAATTTATGAAATTTATTAACGTATTCTTTATCTGGCCGTCGAACAATACACATTTGAAAATAGTATTTTTCCAAAATAAATTTAATTATAATATTCAATTTATGTACATAATAGTGAAATTTAAAAAAAATATATATATTTTTACAATAAAATTATTACTAACTCAAGTGAATGAAGAATATATTCGTAGACAGGCCCAATTAGTTTTTATAAAATTACCGAAGTGGATCCATCATCAACTGAACAAGATAATTAGATGGAAGAGAGTGTCTTTTCTGTTTTGCTTGTTTTTTTCATCTGATCGGTTCTAATATTTTTCGAAATTCAAAATCAAAATTCTCTAATATTATTTATTCAATTTGGTGTTGGGCATTTGAAAAAATTTTTTTTTTAAAAAAATAGTGAAAAAAAATAATTTTTTTGCTTTTATTAAAACTAATTCGTTACAACCAAAAAAAAAAGTGAGAGTATTTCGCTCGGATTCGAGTAAATTGTGTAGATACACACACACACCCATGCATATATCGGTGTGTATAGGAATGTTTTCACTTTAAATCAAATTAAATTTCGTTGAGTTTTTGAATTTATTCTAAAGTCATAAAAATATCTACAAGGTTGTGTCTTATGTAATTTATGAATTTTGCATTTTGTTTTTTATTATTTTTGTTAGTTTGTTTGTTTGTTGGCATCCATCTGTGCGGATTATTTTGGATGTCATAATTTTTTTAAAGGTCATTATTACTACTCCACTATTTAATTGAAAATAAAGAGACATTATACTGCCTGCTACTATTAAAGAGTGTAAAAGTGAGATAGACACAAATAAACAGATAGTGAGTGTAATAAATATAGATCGAAAGTAATAAATTAATGGCGCGCCTTACATACAGATTTGTTTGTTGGCTAATAGTGCTCTTAAAGAAATAAATTTCTGCTGCGCCTAAAGATAGGCTGCTGACTGTTTTACTGTGGCGGTCAGTCGGTTACGCTCGTCCAGAATAGGTGATTTTTTGTGCCCGAATTTTCTTCAGAAGGGTGGAAGAAATTCCTCCCTTCTGAAGGAATTTTATATCACAAAATATGCAAACTAAACAAAGGGTGTAAGAAATCATTTCGGGTGTAATGAAAACCAAATAGATACTTTTCGGTGTAATGAAAAACCATCACGCACAAATAATCAAATTTAGATACTTTTCGGTGTAATGAAACTATTGCGTACATTTGGGCGCACAATGTATTTGGTACGTTAAGTTTATTTGGTTTTCAGTTTGCTAATTTAAACTAAAATTGGATACCCCCCCCCCCCCCTCTCCCCTTTGGAAGATTTAAAACTACAAAACTATTTGTCCTACAGCTATGTGTATTTTTTTTTTTTAAACACCATTAATTACGGATTTTGAAAAAAACGTCGTCATTTTTGTATGCAGGTGCATTAAACTGCATTATTTTGCTGCACCCTCTGTTTGTCTGTAGCACAGTATTGTCTGTATTGGGTTGTCCGGGAAGAAATTTCGTTTTTTTCTTATTTTTTGTGTAATTTTTTCGATGCGGTTTTTGCAAAATTAATATTAAAATGTTAATTTTTTGATATGATAAATTTTAAAATTTGCGATTATTTTATTCAATTTGCGGATCTGTTCTGTAAAACTTAAAATTATACAATCAACAAATTTTAAAAAAAACGGGCATTACGTATTTATATTTATCTATTCTGTTGATAAGTTTAAATATAGTTAGTACCATTAAAATATTTTTGCTAAGCAATAACTACGAATGGTGAGAAAATACATTAAAATATTAAAATAAATGTTTACAGCCTTTAAAAATTTGTGAAAATATGAGTGTATTCCGAATTAACGGTGAATTAATTATATTTAACATTTAGTTTTTTTTATCTTATTAAGATACGCCTAAAATAATTGTAAGAACTTAAGATAAATAAACTGATAATTAGTATAATAAATAAACTGACAAGAAATTGGCTTTTACCAATTTTCCAATATAAAAATACAACAGTATTTGTTCTACATATTAAATATTTCAAATGTATGAGAAAATTTTAACGTCCACGAATTCCATTTAATTATGCAAGTTCTATTCTTATTTGTGTAATTATTGCTTTCCAGGAAACTACCGAATACCTTCACAGCATCTGGTAGTTGAAAATCAAATTAATATTTTTTTTTGAAGCGGACTTAAAGTGTAATAAAACGAACTTAAATAATACAAACGTGCATGTGCAATGAATATTTGTGTGTGGGGTGGATGATTATTATTCTACAATAAAATCAGTTTGAATATTAGAACTTTAACTAACTTTGTGCATATTGATAATAAAACCAAATCTCACAGAAATTTTAACATTATGTTCAAGTGAAAAGTGAATGCTAAAAAATAAGCAACAATAGTGAGTTAGCCGCGAACTTGATCTGCTGACAGAGTTGGGGTATTGCTTCCGAAACAAATACCATTTATGTGTGTTGGGTAGGAACAATAGGCGAGACAGGAGCTCTCTGGGGCCATTCGTCGTTGCTGACTATGCGCCAGACTTGAATGATATAGAGTTACATGGGATTAATGTAATTTATTTTCTTATTCTATAAATCTTTTATATGGGAAATTTTTAAATATTATTCACTGCTATTCAAATGTTTTTTTTTATATTTTTTTTTTTATAGGAAGAATTGATTCTACTGTTACAACAACTATTTCTGCTGTTCTAGCTGATCTGATGATGTATGTCTAGTAAACGCTTACAGTTGAAGTTGATGTTAAATAACAAAAAAAAAAAAATAATCTAAACTAAAATAGAAATAATTTTATAGAAGAAATTGGAGAAATCGAAAAAAAACATAATAAAAAACGATCAGCTGCTAATCAAATAGTAAATTTAAAATGGCAAATTACAAAATAACTACATTTATTAGTTTGCTTTTTATTTGCAATACATTCGGTAGTAAAGAAGATGATAAGAAAGCAATGGAAGCCTTACAAACACATTGTAGCGATGGTGAAAATGCCTACGTATGTGATGGTTTGTTATCCGATGATATAGACTTAATATGTAAAATGGGTGGGAATTTAAGAGGAGGATACAAGTTAATATTGAAAAATTCAAATATTACTTCTTTACCAAAAAATTTTTTCTTGAAATTTAGTACATACCATGATATATGGTTGGATAATTGTAATCTAGAACAATTGAAACAAGATGATTTTATTAAAATCAAATTCTTAAAAGAACTATCAATGCCACGAAATAAAATTGAAAGCTTACAAAATAAATTATTTACACATATACCAAAATTACAAGTACTATCGTTTAGTTCAAATAAATTGAAATATATGGAATCAGATACATTTGATGGCCTAAGTAAGTTGACAAAATTGATTTTAAGTAAAAATGAAATTGAAAAACTTCCTGAAAATATATTTGATCCATTGATATCGATTGAAACAATTAATTTAGCTGATAATGAATTAAAAGTACTTAACGAAAATTTATTTGAATATAATACCAATTTGAAAGTGTTGGATTTAAATAGAAATGAACTGATCATTGTTGATAAGCATATTATTAGAAGTCCTTACGCTTTAGAGATATTTAAAACTGCCGTTGATTCTGGTCAAGATTTTACAAGTACGAGTTTTCTTCAAAATTTAAATAATATGGAAAGGCTATACTTATCGGATAATTATTTTGGCTATATTAGTAATAATACATTTGCGCATATGACACGACTAATTAAACTCATTCTATCGAATTCAAATGTTAGCACAATTGAGCCAGATGCTTTTGATAATCAATTCGATTTAGGTGTTTTGGCATTATCTAATAATAATTTACGTGAATTAGATGTTGAGACATTTGTAAATCTTAAGAATTTAAAATTTTTTTACATTGATCACAATGAATTGGATAAATTTGATTTTTTTAAATTAATCGAAAATACCAAAGTTCAACATATTGGACTTGGTTCGAATATGTGGAATTGTGATGAAATTCAAATTACAATTGGACTACTTAAATCTCGAAAAGTAGAATTGAAAAAACTCTACCAAGATAAAATGATTATAGATGAAAATCCATCAGAAAACTGTGGTAAAACTATACGAACGCAAGAAATAATTGCAACAACTGATAGTGAAGTAGTCAGTGAAACTGTAAAGCGTGTCAAAGATTTTGTTCAAGGAATTGAAAGAAATTTGGCACCAAGTGAAAAAACCCCAGCACTACCTGATCGACATAGTGATAATGAAACGGAATCTCCAGACAAATCAACAGCGTATGCGAAACAATTAACATGGAAGCCATTAATTCTATTAGCAAATATTTGTGCAATGGCTGTTACATTAATTTTTTAATTCATTTAATTATTCTATACTATAAAAAAATAAATTATATTGAAATAAATCAAATTTTTTTCCCTTATCACCTATAAAAATTAATAAAATACCATAAAAGTAGACAGATGTATGCATTCAAATATGATATAAGCAAATGGAAAAATATTATTCAAAATCACTCATTTTCTAGCATTTATTTTATATTTTCAAATTAGAATATTCTCATTCGGTTTTATTCTATTATTATATAAAGTATATGAAAAAAAGACAAAACATATTTATGCACAATTTGCAGAACCGATTTTTTTATTAATACGCACTTACGTAAAGTATTTTTTTTTTAAATTTACACCAGTGTTTTTCAAACTTTAAAAAAGCTGTCACTTCAAATTGAATACTGAAAATTTTATGAATTATTTATATGATCATTAAAATTATTTCGATTATTTTACTTTAATTACATTTAAAAAAAGTTATATGTTTGTTTTTTCTTTTCGTTAATTTAAATTTCAAATTTATTTAATTAATTGTAGACTATTGTTTAAAAAATTCTTATTACGAGTAGTATTAAAATAAAATATTGTGCATAAAATATTGTTGATTATATTATAATATATATTAATGTAAAAAAAAATATATATACATATGTTAAACCAGATTTCAAAAATAAATATTTAAGAAGAAAAAAACACAAGTTTTGTATTTTATATTTTATTTTTAGCAGCCAAATGGTTATTCAGTATTTGCTTTGGAAAGTAAAGTTGATTAAATTCATTTAAAACTTCGATTTTTATAAAAAAAAATTATTTTAATGTATTATTCAGATGTAAAAGCTTAAATCCGCTGTTTGCTTATAGATGGCGTGAGTGAGCGTATTAAGCTACCATGGGCACGCCATACTTTTTTTTATGAGTTTGAGAGCTGTCAACATTAATCAGTGCACATTGTCAGCAATTTCGTACAACAACATACATTTTTCCTTTGGTAATCATGTCTAGTTTTGTGCCAGAAAAAGAACATATGCGGGAAGCTCTACTTTTCTGCTTCAATTTGAAGAAATCGGCTGCCAAATCGCATCGAATGCTTATGAAGGGCTATGGTGATAGTGCTTTATCGGAAACAACGTGCCAAGATTGGTTTCGTACCCGTTCAAAGACGGTAATTTTGACTTCTGGGACAAGAAGCGTGAAAATCGACCTATGAAGGTTGAGGACCATCAATTGCAGGCTCTTTTGGACGAATACGATACCCAATCGCAAAAAATGCTCGCGAAGTAATTGGGTGCTACTCAACCAGCCATTTCCATGCGTCTGCGTGCCATGGGGAAGATTGAAAAGATTGGAAAATGGGTGCCGCATGAATTGAACGATAGGCAGATGGAGCGACGCCAAAACACGTGTGAAATCTTGCTCGCCAGACCAAAAAGAAAGTCGTTCCTGTATGGGATTGTGACAAGCGATGAAAAGTGGATATATTTCGAGAATCCTAAATGCAAGAAATCGTGGTTTGATACCGGCCAACCATCAACATCTTCCCCAAGACCAAATCGTTTCGGACGGAAGACGATGCTGTGCGTTTGGTGGGATCAGCAGGGTATCGTCTACTATGAGATGTTGAAACCTGGTGAAACTGTCAATGCCCACCGCTACCACCAACAACTGATCAAATTGCACCATGGTCTGCGTGAAAAAAGGACGGATTATCAACAAAGACATGACAAGCTGATTTTCCTCCACGACAACGCACTATCGCACACGTCAAAAATGGCCCGAAACTACTTGAAGACACTCAACTGCGAGGTGCTACCCCACGCCGCTTATTCATCACACCTGGCCCCTTCCGACTACCTTCTGTTTTCGTCGATGGGCCATGCGCTAACTGAGGAGCACTTCGATTCTTCCGAAGACGTCCGAAAATGGCTTGATGAGGAGTTTGCCTCGAAAAGGAAATGAATTTTTTGGGTGTGGTATCCACAAATTGCCCGAGAGATGGGAAAAATGTGTAGCTAGCGAGGGCAAGTACTTTGAATAAATTCGTTTTTTCTTTCTATGAAAAAACATGTATTTAAGCTTATACACTTTCTACGACAAAAACAGCGGATTTAAGCTTATACACCTAATATTTTATATTTTACTCTATTTAAATATCCGCCACAAAACTTCTTGCAGGACTCAATCAATTTCACATACTGAATTTTTTAGCACATTTTGGGCTGTCATTCGGCCATTACTTGACGGATGTTGACTTTTATAAGCTCAAAAGTTTTAGAATTATCTACTTAAATATGTTATGTAGATCTTTTGCGTAGTGTTAAAAGAATGAAGTGCAGCGGTGTTAAATTCCACAATATAGAAGGCCAATTGACATCACTAAATTACGTGTCCTTTAAAATTTTTCGCCCTTGTGTCGATGTCTGATTAAAATCTTCAAGTTCAGAATCAAAAAAGTCGGTTATCATTCGGCCATAGCGCTCAGAATTGACTGTAACGGTCTTTTCTTCTCTTTTCAAAGAAATCCGGTTCTATATCACAGCTTCATACCAAAATGCACACCAGACAGCAACTTTTCGTAAATACCAATGTCTTCTTCACTTTAATTTGTGGGGGTTTTCAGGGCCCCATATATAGATATTTTGCTTACTGACGTATCCACCACCGAGCTAGAAATGACAGCCTTCCCTGAAGAAGATTTTGTGCAAAACATGTGTTTACGCTGGAACTACCAAATTTTGTAGAAAGTTTTCATAATTTTAACTAATTGTTTGGTAGTTTTTCGATCCATAATGTAAAAAAAGGATTTTAATAATTGAACGTTTTTTACCGAACATTTTTTACTCATAATTTTTATTGTTTTTGTTAAAAATTGTTCAACTGATTTTTTCCATTTTTAAAATTTCCTTTACTCAAAATTTTTTTTCATGAAAATATTATTTACTGTAAATATTTTTAAGAACTTTTCTAAAGTTTGGCCGAAACGTATGATTACATTGGAACTACCAAATTTTGTAGAAAATTTTCATAATTTTAACTAATTATTTGATGGTTTTTCGATCCATTATGTAGAATGGAAATTTTTCAGCCTAATAAATGTGATCTTAAATATCATATATATTTCAAAACTATCAAATAATAAGGCTGTAATTGCCAAACTATAAAATGGATAACCGTTTATTATACAAATGTTGTTTTCAACTTATAATGATACTGTCCTAGGACATAATAAAATTATTGTGACATTTTGTATTGAAAATAACCAAAAAAAAAAAATTCACCCTCATTTATTTATGTCCATATTCACTAAATAATTTCCCATATTACTAGAGAAGATTAGAGTATCATCGTAGCGGAGAATTCTGTAGCCACCACCGATTCACAGTCCCGCTTCGAATCTTTGAATACGAGACATTGTCGTTCGACACATAATCGAGAACCAATTTCTCATTTTGCCAGCACCAAATAAGGTTTTGTATCAGAATTCATTGCGATTCCACCGTTGTTCCTACTACTGCTGTTATTGGAACCTCCGCAACTGATATCTTTATGTTGGATTTGGTCGATTGTTACAGTTTCGATGAGTGCATTTGCTTAGGATTACCGGACGTATTCTGTTTGCAAATTGCACTATTCCCACGTTAAGTGTGCTCAATATCTATTTCAGTATTTCCGATTCCGATAAAAAATATGCAGATTACCAAAGCTGGAGCGCATTGTTATCAAAAAATTTTTTACTAGTCATTTTTACTAAACATTTTTACAGAAAATTTCACCGATTTCTTTTACAGATAATTTTTTACTGAACATTTTTGAATTACAAATTTTTAATGTACTTTGTTTATTACAAAATTATTTTATTTAAAATTGTTTTACTGAATTTTTTTCACTCAAATCTTTTTACTGATAAATTCTTCACTGTAAGTTTTTGCTGATAATGTTTTACTAAGCATTTTGCACTGACAATTACTACAGATAAAGTTTGTACTAATAAAGTTTTTCAAATTTTTTCTATGGTAGTTAAACATTTTTTTATAGAAATTTTTTTAAGTGAAAATTCTTCATTTGAAATGTTTTGACTAAACATTTATAAAAGGCATTCTTTTATTTAAAATGTTTTAGGGAAATATTTATGACGTTTTTTTACTAAAAATTTTTTACTAAATAGTTAATTTTTACAGACAATTTTTGCATTTAACAAAATGTTATTAAAAAATATTATAATCAAAATTTGTTTAAAACTTTTTAACAAATTTTTTTTATTTAAAATTTGTTTGCTTAAAATTTTTTTAGTGAGAATTTTTCTGTTCACATTTTTTTTAAGTATCATTTTTTAAGGATAATTGTTTTGCTGGAGATGTTTTAACTACAATAAAAAAAAATTTTTTTATTGAAAATATTTTTGCTGAAAATTTTGTACTACGGTTTTTTTTCCATTTTTTTTAATCATTTTTTTACTGAAAATTTTTTTACCAGAATTTTTTATCAAAATTTTTTATTAAGAAAAATTTTAATCAAAATTTTTATTAATAATGATTACTTTACTGTAAATTTTACTATTAAAAAATTTTTTAACGACTATTTTTTACTAAACAATTGTTACTGTAAATTTTCACAAGTAATTTTTGTACTTAAAAATTTTTTTTACTGAAATTTTCCTTACTGCAAAACATATTTACCAACACTTTTTTACTAAACAGTTTTGCTGATATTTTATAGATAAACCTTGTCTACAAAATATGTTATCAAGAATTTTTTTAATGAACATTTTTTTACCCAAAATTTCTATTATTTTTGCTTTTTTTGTTTTAAATTTCTTTAATGAGAACTCCTTAATATTTGTGTAAATAAAATTTTTTTACGAACCATTTTTACTATAAACTTCTATGATGAATTTTATTCCCGATCATTGTTTTATTTCTTACTATATTTTTTTTGACTAAAAAATTTTAAGGGTACTATTTTTCAAAATTTTTTTGGATGCTCGCGATTTTTTTTCGACACTTAAGTAAACTTTTTTTACTGACAATTTTTACAGACAGTTTTTGTACTTAAAATATTACCGGTGAACAATTTTTTGATGAACAGTTTTTGACACAATATTTTTTACTCAAACTATTTTGCTTAAAATTTCTTTAATGAAAATTTTTTAACATTTTATAACTAATAATGTTTTATTGTCAATTTTTACAGACAATTTTTTTACTAATAATATTACCGATGGACAATTAACTGATGAAAAGTTTTTTACCGAGTATTTTGTACTCAAAATTTATTTTCACTTAAAATTTCTTCCATCAAAATCTCTTTACGATAAATTTTATTACTAAAAATGTTTTTACCGACAATTTTTTTGGCAACATTTTTTTACTGACTAAAAAAAAAAAGTTGATCAACATTCTTTGCTGCATAATTGTTTTACTCAATCATCGTCTCTTTATTGAATTTTTTTTTATTGAAAATATTTTTACTGAACAAATTTTTTACTGTAAACCACAGTAAAAAAAACAACAAATAATGAAAAAGGTGAATAAAATTTTTCAATTTCATAAAAATTTCGTTGTTGACATTATTTTACCGACAAAATTTTTTTAGATCTTTTTAAATAAAAACCTTTTTTTTAAAACTGCCTTAAAAACTGAGAAAATTTCTTAATTTTACTGAAATTTTATAGTTTGGAGTTTTTTACCGAACAATGTTTTTGTTAAAAAAATTTCAACTGATTTTTTCTATATTTAAATTTTACTTATTTTTAAGAACTTTTCTAATAAAAATTTTATTATTTAAGACTGTTTTGGAAGGAAATTTACTGTTTTGGAAATTAAACTAAAAAGTTAAGGTAAAATTTTGAAAATAACAATATTACAAAACAACTTTTTTTGACAATTTGCAATTTATTTTTAATTGAAATTTTCTTTTATTTTTATATTGTCTTTAATCAGAATTTTATGATAAAACGTATTATTTTTTGATTTATCACAAAAAATATAATTAATTTTTATTTATCAACAAGAATGTTTTCATTGAAAATGTTTTATTCATTTTTGTTTAAATTTCCGTTTAATTACCAATGTTTATATTTAAAATGTTTTTACGAAAAACTTTGTTAATGAAAAATTTGTAATTGAACATTTTTAACTTGGTTTTTTACTAAAAAATTTGTTTAACTCAAACATTTTTGGTTGAAAATGTAAAAAATTTTTACAAATATTTTCTGATTGAATATTTTTATTTAAGAGATTCAATAATTTTATACTAAAACGAATTTTACTAAAAACTTTTAAATGGAATTTAATTTTAAGAATGCTTTAGAAATGATGTTGTAAGAAATTTTAGTGTTAATTTGCAATACATAAAATCCTATCTAAGAAAATATTAGTATCTCATAATGTAAAATTAAAAAAAAAGGATCGTTTTATAAAAATTTGTTCCAATCGTTTTTCATATGAAAGAAGAAATGGACTTTTTGTGAGAATCAAAATTTTCATATGCAAATCACGTAAGACATAAAATATAAAAATCAGATTTTCAGTTTTGTTTTTGAAATTTGTTATTTTGTTCAAATGTTGTCTGTTCTCGTGTTCGGTGGAGAATATTTTAAAATCATGTTATTACTATGGTGCTTCTGTACGGTGGTGAATACACAACAGATTCATGCTAAATAATAGAAGCAGAACGAGTTGTTGACGACAAGCAAAAAGACTGGCGCCCCCAAGTTCCGTAGTACAACTGGATTGGCACAGTTTAGCTTCGAAGCATCGCAAATTTCAGTGTTTTCGCTCACTATTTGCATAAACGGAACAACACATTTTAGCTAAATTCGGATGGACTTGTGTGATCTGTATGGTTTGCTAATATCTTTTCCTACTACCGTATCTGTTTACCATCGTTTGTGAGAAACAAAAGTGAATATTTTTCCATACAGATTCAGTTTTCTCATCATTCCTTGGAATTTTTTTTTATTTAAATAATCAAAAAAATAACTTTTAAAAATAGAACGATTTTTAATTTGTAATAAATACGTCCGACAATGATTGAAGAAAAAATTACTTTCTTGTTGATTTTGACGCGTTGAATATTTGAAGAAAAAAAAAATAACCAATAAAAAGTATGAATTGAAAATGAAATATGCTCGAACAAGTGGAAAGTAAATAGTTTTCTTGTAATCTCGAAAATAAGATCAATTCAAAATTTTGATGATTAATAAGTCAGCAGCAGCAAACATTTGAATCCCACGTGTTCACCTGAACAATAATTGCGCTTGGGATTATTGGGTTTGGGATAAGCCCCATGGAAGAGTGTGGTCACAGAGCGTCTTATCCCAGAAATTTTAATTGGAACAAAAGAAATGTGGGCTGAAAACTAAAGTGATTCATTATGTGCGCGCATAGACTCGTTACCGTAGGCACATACTTCCAGCCTTGCCTTTCCTTAGTATCGTTTAGTTGAAACCAAAAGACAAGCGCCACAGCATTTACCTCCTCAAACGTCAAACACTTTAGCGCAGTTCACTTGTTTCACGTCGCGTCAACAATTTACTGTTACTGTGCGCGGGTGTAAACTCTTTCCGTGATAACTATTAAAAATGATTGCTAAGACAGCTATTTTTTTTTAGCATGTTGTTCCCCGTTTAGAAATTCGATTGTAATGGAAATCTGGATTCTCCACTCTAATTGGTAAATATCATACATGGTCGGTCAAGTAACTCAACTTTTTCCCCATTTTTGGATTTGATTGTTTTATGTGATCAAACTATTTAATTTTAATATGGATTATTGCAGAAAAATAAATAAAGTCAATTCAAATCGAAAATTTAATTAAACCTTAATTGAAGATATTTTTAAGAAGGTTGGTTACGCATAATCCTTCTTAAAAATATTATTGAAGTTCAGAGAATCTCGGTAAACTGGCTTTTATCGAAAATGAGTTGAAATAAAACCAAATAAATTGAAAAAATGTTTACAGAAACATTTTCTGGTAAAAAATGTTATCAAAGAATTAAGAATTTAAAAAATAAAATAACCTTCATATAAAATAAGTTCAAAAAATTCTTTATGGAAAAATTTAATAAGATTTTTGAGAATTTTTAAGAAAAACTTTAGCACATTTAAAAAATGGGGGAAATATTGGCAAATAAGTTTCTAGGTGAATAAAATATTTACGCATACATACAAATTAATAATATTCGTTCATAGAATTTTTTTTTCCTTCTAAAATTTCAAGATGGCAGATCATCAAAAATTCTGATGAAAACGTGACATTTGTAAGGTTTTAGTAAACATAATTTCCTTATTGACTTTAAATATAAATAAACTTCAAACCTTTTATTAAATAAAATATTTTGACAAAATGGCATTTTAATTATTCGATTTGTCGCAGAAAATTAATGATATATCTGTAAACTGGCTTTTATCGAAAATAGATTGAAATAAAAATTGAATTTTTTACAGAAACATATTCTGGTAAAAAACGTTATCAAAGAATATTTTAATTACCATTTAAAAAATAAAATAAGTTCAAAAAAATTCTTTATGAAAAAATTTAAATAGATTTTTTAGAATTTTTAAGAAAATATTAGCACATTTAAAAAAAGGCGGAAATATTGGTAAATAACAATCTAGGTGATGCAAATCTGTACGCATACATAAAAATATTAATATTCTTTCATTTCAAAAAACTAAAGAATCCTTTTTCCTGCTAAAATTTGAAGGTGGCCGATCTAAATTTGACTACTCACGTCAAAAATACTGATCAAAACGTGACATTTGTAAGGTTTTAGGAAACATAATTTTCTTATTGGATTTAAATATAAATAAACTTCAAACCTTTAATTAAATCAAATATTTTGACAAAATGGCATTTTAATTATACAATTTGTGGCTTTTATCGAAAATAGGTTGAAATAAAAATTGATTTTTTTTTTAAGAAACATATTCTGGTAAAAAACTTCATCAAAGAATATTGTGATCATCATTTAAAAAATAAAATAAGGTTCAGAGAAAATAAGTTCAAAAAATTCTTTATGAAAAAATTTAAATAGATTTTTTAGAATTTTTAAGAAAATATTAGCACATTTAAAAAAAGGCGGAAATATTGGTAAATAACAATCTAGGTGATACAAATCTTTACGCATACATAAAAATATTAATATTCTTTCATTTCAAAAAACTAAAGAATCCTTTTTCCTGGTAAAATTTCAAGATGGCCGATCTAAATTTGACTACTCACGTCAAAAATGCTGATCAAAACGTGACATTTGTAAGGTTTTAGGAAACATAATTTTCTTATTGGATTTAAATATAAATAAACTTTAAACCTTTAATTAAATCAAATATCTTGACAAAATGGCATTTTAATTATACAATTTGTGGGAGAAAAGTAATGGGACTGGAAGCGATCTGCGTCACTTTCCCTCCACATAGCTTTTACGTTAGTCACGTAATTTTACTTTGAAAAAATTATTTTTCTCGATTTGCATAATAAAATTTACTCAAAAGACAAATTAACTGAAAAAAATGTTGTATGTACATTAAGAATTATTTAATTGTAATGGAAAAATATTTCTTTTTTTATTTTGTATTGTATATTAAAAATTGAACTTGGAAAGGAAATTGTTGTGTTAAAAATGGTCCAAAATACATTACAAAATTATGCTAGCGAAAAAATTCTGGCTTACGTTATAGTCACTTATTCAGTATTTAAGGAATGTTGAATTGTGTGCCAGAGAGACTGGTAAATGGGACCAGTGCAACAACAAAAAAAAGTGTAATTATGGGATTTGGAGAAATTTTTGGGGTTGGGCTAGAATTGGGGTTGGGCTATTTTGAGTTAACTGATTTTTCTGTCGTAGATCAATAAGTTAATAAAAATGAAAAATGGCCGCTATTCTTCGAGTCTTCGAAAAGTAATGAGACTGATTATTGTTTTTGTTATAATTTTATTTTATTTTTATATATAAATATTATCCATTTCAAAGTAGGTCTTCTGGGCAGGTAGGTATACATCAGCGGAGGTGTTGTTTTCACTTTACCTTTGGTTGTTGCCGACAGTAGCAAAATAATGTACTTTTAACAAATGTTTGATTTTAGGGAATAGAACAGCAGAATCAAGCTCCTCATTTATGTGATTTAAGTGACAACGAGCGCTGTCATAGTGGAGCATCCAAGTGTTGTTTTTAAGAATAATTTTACTCAAATTTTGTTAATAATAATTACTTTACTGGAAATTTTACTATTAAAAAAAATTTTAATAAATAATATGCTTTTAACAAATTTTTGTTTTAGGGAATAGAACAGCAGAGACCAAGGGGATTTAAGTGATAACAAACGCTATCATGGTAGAGAATTCAAGTGTCGGCAATGTCCGATCTGACCCGAAGAACTCTTCTTCTGAACCTTTCAATGAATTCTTTAAAGAAGAAGACCATTTTAATAATTTAAAAAGAAGTCAATTTTAACTCAGGTTTTCCTGGGCGAAGTACTGCTTCTTAGGCCTCCGGAAATTCCCCATGCCACCGAAATTTTTTTTTTTTGATTAGGAATATTCCCGATAGTGAAACTCGTTGATTCATCACGATTAACACAAAATTTGATGGCACCTCGTCGATGATCCATTTTTCGTAACGCACTAAAAATAAATATTATTTATATCAAAATTTGCGCTTTTAAATTTTATGGAATCAGCTTAAGTTTTACCAAAAATAATAACACCTTTCAAAAAAAAAAAATCCGTTTTACCTTAAAATATCTTTTCTGTATGTGTATTGTAGTATAACTTAAAATTAACAAGTTTAGAAATAATTTACGTAGTAATATTTAGAAAAAAATTTCTTAGAATTAAATTCGTTCTGATTTAAGAAAAGATTTTTAGTAAACACTATTCTCAGAAAGATTATTGATAATAGAATATTTTCGAAGAACTACAAAAAAATATATTGTATAATTTTAATTAAACATTGGCAGTAAGAAATTCTAAATGAACTTTAAAAAAATTTGATTAAATTTTTTCTTACGAATAAATTTTAACAAACAATTTTTATTAATTTTTCATAATAAAAAAAAAACACTAAAAATTTAACTTTAATTTTAAGAACTATTAATATTAATTCTTAAAAAGTACAAAAATTTTCAATAGAAAATTTTGAGTAGACAGTTTTTAGTTAAAAATTGTCTATAAAATATTTAGGAAGAAACTTCTCAGATTTTAATAAAAAATGTTCAATTAAAAAAGTTCTGAGTTAAAGAATTTTTTTTTTTGAAATTTACTACCAGACAACTTTGAGGATACATTTTGAGGAACAACTTCTTAATTTTAATTATTAATTTTTTACAGAGATTTTTAGTAGATTTCACGCTCTACATGGGTCTCGTTATTACTGGACGTGGCTTAAACTTGTTTTGTGCTTATAGCAGGTGCTAACTATGTGAGAGAAAAGTCCACAGTGCTTGCTGCCAGATCTCTTAAAGTCTCACTATTTTTCTACTACACTACATAAATTAATTTACAATCAAAAAGATTTATGAAATATAGCCGTAGTTACCAGAACATTGAACCTAGAAAGGACGAAATGGATGTCCACAATTGTCCTTTAAAGGAGTTAACATATAATAAAATTGTTACAAAAAATTAATAAATTTCAATGTTGGAAAAGTGAATATTTTTAGAAAAAAACACAAAAATAAATTTATAAAAAGGAATTTATTCAAAAAAAAAAAATATTTTTATTATTAAAAGACCTTTTTTCACAAGCTAAAAGCTTGTTCAATTATGGCCGCTAACTAGTGTAAGGTACTTGTTGCAACTCTTGATCTCAGAAAATATGTGACACATGATACGTGTGCGTGTGGTATTTTGAAACACAGCTACTGTTTTTTAGATATTCGTTTTACTAACCAGCAGATAAGCTCGGTAAGTGACAAAATAAAAAAAGATTGTCATGAGAAGTCGCAATGAAAATAAACAAATTTAAGATGTTAGAGATCCAGCGACTAAGCTAGTCTATTTTGGGAGTATAGTGTTAAGTGTACACGATTGTGTGTAGGAATTTGTATTGTATGTGAGAGCTCTAAGTTATTAAATGGAAATTTGGCTGAGTATTTATGTGTTTTGTTTTTAAGATCTTATAAATTTTTAATACTCGTCTGTATAAGTTAAAAAGGTTAAGTCTGATTAAAATTTAAAACTTCTTCTTGTATTTATACGTATATGTATGGTAAGTGCACAAGTCTGAATACCTTTTATAGGTTGAAACACCCACGAAAAAATGCATAGCATTCGAAATATGATAAATTTTTAACCAGTGATGAATTAATTGTTGTTGCATTGGAATGTTAAACTAAATCAACGTCTTGTTGACAAGTACGATTTTGTAGATTAAATGAATTATTACATATTTTTTTTTAAATATTTCTACACAACATATGCAAGTATAACTATCGAAACTATTAATAACTATTCCATTTAAATAATTCTATGAGTGATCCGGGCAATAAACACGGTAACGAATTAGATTGAAAAATGGCATTTGTGAGGTTTATAAAAATATTTCCTTTAATTTCCTTTAAATTTTCATTTTCCTTATATTCTGGTTAGTTTAATTTGATTTAAATATTTTTTTTTGTTGATGTCATTTCTATTAACATTAGTGTAGGAATAATCTGCAGTGTGGAGTTTTCCTAAATCGGATGGGTACCTGAACTCCTAATTTATTAAACGATGTTGATCTTTACAGACTGGAAACTATTCGTGACCACACTTGGGACATAGCTATGGATAATAGCATCCGGTATCACCTGCGAAATTATTGAAGTCACGTCAATATACTAACAAATAAACATGCTGATCAGCTTGTGAGAAAGACAGTTCGCCGTTCAGTGCAAACCTTTAATCCAAACATACCGAATTTCCCTAAGAAATAGTAATTAAGACCCCCGATCTTGGATGCACAATTAGATTGATCCATCGCCATATCAATCTATTTAACTATCAGTCCTCTGGGTAAGAAAGTCGCTCAGAAATAGGATTGGACATACCGCTCCTTTTCTATGGATCTCCAAAATATCCGTTTTTTACGAGATATCCGCTGCACTATTCTACCCATTATGCAGAACTGCCAGGACATCTAGAGTTACCTTTCCAATCTCCTTAAACCATCTAGTCCTTTCCCAAGTCTCCTACAAAATCTAATTTTAACTTCTGTTAAACTTCAACGAACTTTCTTATTTAGATAAGCGATGCTGTCAAAATACTTGGTATCGCAAAATGGAGGCAGAGTCATGGCGCTACCTCAAATTGCCCCTGGCGCATGACCTAGAGAGCTTCCTATCAATATACTTTGTACACGTAAAGGGTGCCTCACTCGGGCTGTGTCATATATTTTCCCACAGATCGTTTAGTAGTAAGTATAATTTGGCAACACTGCGAAAAGTAATGAGAGTAATTTGACAACACTGCGGTAATCTCGTCTACATAGCTAGTACGTTAGTCCTTGCTAGACGCGCAGTAAAAGCTATAACCTTTTTTGGTAATTAAGTAACCCTAAAAAACTTGTTGAAACCACATGTTTGACTTACGAAAAGTTCCAATGAGCCCATTAGGAACAGTCCTTATCAAGAGCTCGAGTTTTTCGGTGTCATAAAGCATTTTTGCTGGGCCAAAAAGCAGTGAAATAAAAACTTAGGTTAGGGAGATCTTTCACACAAAAAACTGATGAATATATGGAATGAGTGTGGGCTACTGTGAGATCAGAGAATATCGAAACTGATGAGCGATTCATTAAAACGCTCAGAAAAATTGACACTTTGAAGCTCCTCCACTACAATACGGTCATTTCTATTAACAAGTTTTTATCGGAAAAAATATTCCTATGATTCTCCAGCTTCTCCTTTTCAGCTGATCAAATTTCAAGTTATTTTTGTTGCCCAAGAACAAAAGACATCTTAAGGGACGTCATCTTGGTTCTGGCGATAACATCCAAAGAAGTGTAAACCAGGAGCTGACGGTTCTCAAGAGTGGTACTTTCAAAGGGAATAATACTCTCATTACTTTTCTGTCACTGCTCGTATTATAAAATACTCTAAAAATTTTTAATATTTCTTTGCAAAATTTTAGAAATGTTCTGCAATTTCTGTATTTGTAATAGGCAGTACAAAAATTACAGAAACTATTTTCGGATGGATCCTCAACCAGAATTTACAGGAAAATCATGGAATTTCATTTCTGGTCACATCATCGTAGTAACATGTCAGTAGTACGCGACTGTCAAAGTAGAGATGCAAATGAGACAGTCTCGGTAGTAAATTAAATTCTTTTTTTTTCTGTTTTTTTTTTAAATTTTGTTTGTTTGTTAAAAATCTTACTTTGATGAGTAACATTTAATAGTGTCTGAACAATAAATGTCTACAATATCCACCTGTCTTCTGTCCTTTTATATGTTGATAGTTTTTTGTTTCATTCCGGGATGAGGAGCTGACATGTCACACGATCGCACACGATCAGACACAATACAAGGCAACATAAACCGAAAATTTGTAATGCCGCTCACTTGGGGCACGTTTCTTGGATCGTTCACGAAATTTTTGTTTCTGATCTCGTAATAGCTTTTGGTGCGCGATCACCAGACTGCCAAAGATAGGGAGCTACCAGAACACCAGGTAAATATATTCCAGTTCACCTGAGGTGTTTGTGGAAGTTTTTGTTCCCCAAAATCAAGTCAACGACCACAATTGTTTTTATTATTCATTAGCGTTGGATCAGATACAATATCAAACACGGGCGCACATCTGATTTCTCTGACCATATAAAATTTCACATCGAAACGGATCCATTCCATACTAAATGATTTCGTAGAATTGCAGAATTTTACCATTTGTTCATATTTGATATTTTATTAAAGTTAACAGTCATCGATTGATATCAGAATTGATTGAAATTAAACTAAAAAGAATAAAATATAAACTAGTGTGAGCAAAAATTCGTTATAAGTATTGTTTGAGTAGTTGTGTTGTCGATCAGACAAGTCAATTTGTTCGAGGATTGATAAATCAAGATTCCGAGCACAAAGGCTCTATACTATGGCCGGCAAACAACATTAATCCGCCCCGATTATTGAGATTAGCGACTGTTCGAGGCGATTCAATGCATCTTTTCATCGGCCGTATCCGGGCTAATTTGATCGCTTGTACTTAAAAATATATGATCAATATATGAGGTGTATTGGGGGGATTTCATACGCAAGGTGGTATACATTGTATCGTCAATTGCACCTGTTACTATAGCACCGATATTACCATAAAAAGTTCTCGAGTGTTGATTGCGATACGAAATGTTGATAAATCGAAATTTGACTTGTGCGCTCGATCTGCACCGAACAGTAGCCCGATCATATGGTTTTATTACTGAAATCATAATCAATTTCGATGGTGGCGTAGATACACAGCATTTGCACTTTGGTCATCTCAGTTTTATTTTCCATCTTGACGGTTATTCTCTACGGCTAGGCAATGTTACACATCGATTGCAGTGTATAAGCTAGATTGCACTAGTAATGAAAATCGCGCCTTCAATCAATCACCGCAAAATATCGAACTTTTTGGTATCATGCACGAATAAATCGTTGAGGGCTGTTCAATATAAATAAATAATAGCAATGATCATTTCGGTCAAAACACAGAATTGAACGTGAAGTAATCATGTCTAGGGTAGGGTTATATTTACTGGTCCGCAATTCAAAGGTAGAAGAAGATTCATGTCAGGTGGTAACGGTATAAAACTGCGTGTGAAAATTATCAAGAAATTGCTCGAGGCCAAAATCTAGTTGGAAATCCATTTCCGTATCATGAGCGAATAGTGTTCTGCAATATCGATAAAAAGAAAATTAACTTGTTTTTCTCAAGCGTTATTTATTTACAAAACACGCATTCAAAACGAATAAAAATAAACATTATAATACGTACGATCTAAGCAAATATGAGATTTTATAAGGATTTGAGGTTTATTTTTTGTTGGAAAAATTCTCTCCGCTACGAGGGGTGTTCACCTAATTTTTAATAGTTTTTGGTAGAAATAATTCATAATTATCATCTGTTAATCAATCATCAAAAGAGGGTATTTATGAATCATGAAAGAATATTGGAAAAATGTTGTGGTGACTCAATTTCTGGCAAAAAAAATCGAAGAAGTTTTGACCAGAAACTGATGAAATAATTAAAAATCTTGTATGGGAAAATGTTCGAATTCCAGCGAAGACACTGTCTCTGCAGCAGACCCATCTATTGGCATAATTTATAATGTGTTTCATAATAAATTTAGCTGCTTCAAAGTGCGTGCGAAATGGGCACGCAGAATGCTGATGAATTATAAAAAATGAGATCAAGTAAACTCCGAAGTAAGGTCCCTTAAACATGTGCCAGGGCTCATGAAAAAAATATGCAGATGTCTTTTGGCAACTGAATGTTACGTGTGGAAAAGCTTAGCCATATTTCTAAGAACAACTGGATGAACGATTAAATTTCTGGCAAAAAAAATCGGAGAAGTTTTGACAGAAACTGTTGAATTAATTAAAAATCTTTTGCAGGAAAATGTTCAAATTCCAGCGAGGACACTGCCTCTATAACAACAGAGCCATCTATTGGCAAAATTTATAATGTGTTTCATAATAAATTTAGGTGCTTCAAAGTGCGTGCGAAATGGGTACGAAGAATACTGATGAGATATCAAAAATGAGAACCAAGTAGTCTTAATGCTGTGTAGTGACGATTCGTCAATTATTTTTTTGTAAGGTCCCTCAGGGCTCATAAAAAAAACATGCAGATGCCTTTTGGCAACTGAATATTATGTGTCGGAAAGCTTAGCCATATTTCTAAGAAAAATTGAATTGAAAGATTAAATATCTTTGTGGACTAGATTAGTTTGTTTGAGAAAGTTAAATAGATGATTTGGAAATGGAATTGTTGGACCAAGGAGATCTACAATAGAAGGAATCTTATTCGTAAAGAAATTCTGAGCTGGATGGTATTCGCTTAGTATATGAGACGTTGTAATATGAACGTCTCAGCACCACATATTTGAGCACGAGCAATAATACACTCTTGAGGCTTCCTGATCCCATGGTATTTCTGAAGCACTCCTCCTGCATTCATGTTCGCTTCAATGCTAATCTGATAATTATAAAGCATGGAAGAGATGATATCGTGCACTAAACGCTTTTATATAAAGCTATGAAATTACATGTGAATTTACTCAGATACCTGTCTATAATTACTGTTCCCCTGTTAGGCACTGACCTTAGGTACCTAACATTTTACCGAAGCGATAGATTCATTGTCTAGGATAAGAGAGATATCAACTTGAACACCACAGTAATGACATGAAGGAGGAGGTTAATGCTCGAGTAAGAGCAGTATGAGTAATATGAATTCTGAGTGATTTCCTTCTCCAGAAAGAAGTCCTCCAGTATTGGTGCAATTTGTTTGTATACGCATGGCTATGGATGATCAGTGCAATTTTATTAACAGATGATTTTGGTGTGCACAGGACATTTTTTTGGCTATTTATCAGGGATCATGATGTACACAGAATAAAAAGGCTCCTTTTAGTACTGCGTTATCATAACCCTTCATGTGAAGAACGCCTTCAACTCGGCGAGATGGGATTGTATCCTTGACGCCCTGGGCTTAAAGGGTATTTCGGAGTACTTAATTGAAAATTGCCTGAGTAGTAGAATTCTTTTGTACAGGATGAGCCGTGGGGTGAGATTATACAGGATGACGAGGGGACTCCACAGGGCTCGGTTCTGGTCCCCCTGACGAAGCGACAATCAGCGCATTTTATGACGATGTTGCTGTGGTCGTATTGGCAAAAGGGGTGGAAGATGTAAAAAAGATCTGTAATGGAATGTTGCTTCAGTTCGAAGTTGGCTCCTGGCAGCTGATCTTAAGCCGTGGACCATAAGACAAAGATAGTCCTTATCACGGGCCGGAAGAGTAGCGAGAATATGAGGCTGCGGATTCGGGAATATGAGGCTGCGGTTTCGGGAAAACAACGATAGCGCTGACGCACTTAATGCTGAAACTTTTGGGACCCAGGCAAAGTATTGAGAGTTACTTACGCATTCTGAACGGTGTCATACAAGGCTATTTGTGTTGTGGCCGGAATGATACCGATCGAAAATACTGGCAGATGAGCGGTAGAGGCTGTACCGCCGGAGCGGTCGATGTGGCGATGTGTAGGTAGTAAGATCGTTAGGATAATACCGCTGATGGCAGATGGACTCAACGTCTCGTCTGGGCGGTGGATCAGTGGATATATCGACGACATGGTGTTTAATGATGGAACGGTGGAGAGAGTGGAGCACGTGTTCTTTTACTGCATCCGATTTCAACCAGAAAGAGAGGAGGCAAAGAAGGGTGCTGCTAGGAGAGGATGCAAAGAAGGGTCCTGACGCCGGAGAGTGCCTTGGGAGACTATCGAAGTCCTTCCGACAACAGTCCTAAAAGAAAACGGTAGAAAGAATTTACCAGAGTAGAGATATCGATCAATCCCTAGCCCAAGAAGTAAATGCCTGACGGCTTTTCCATGGGGAGCTATAGAAATGTGACCATGTTAGGTGATTTTAGTGGGTTAAAGTCCCATACTTTGTTTTTCGACGATTTTCACCTTGCTATAACAAAAAAAAAACTCTGGATCCGTCAAATTGCGTCAAAAATGCTGCATTTATCATGTGATTTTATGTGTGTAGCTGATAAGAATGTTAATTTAATGGGAATCTAGTGATAACGAATGGGTACCGGAAGTGGTTAATGAATGATGCTATAAATTTTGTAATAAAAAGTGTAAATAATTAGTAATTCTTGTAATTTTCTGACAGTTCTGCCTACTGATGCTGTAAATAAGCTGTAAGTCACTTACAATGAGTACATGACTGACAAAAGTACAATTTTTGTCTCAATGCTGTGACGAATTCAGCAAATTTGATAGATCCGTAATTATTTCGCAAAAAGGTGGTCCAGAACCTGCATAGTCCTTCTACTTAAATGGCAATAAACAAAACCCATTTGAATATAAAAAGCAAAACAACTTTTTTTAAAATCATTTGATGATTAGAAATTGTCACTAGAATATTTCCATCGTAACGGATTAATACAGAAATATTCTTATGACTCATCATGCTTCTCATGTGTCGCTTGGTGGTAAGAATTTGTTCGGTCGTCCAAATGACTTATCGTGAACTATAGCTATAAATGAATATTATTCAATTTTATAATATGACAAAATAGAAAACAAAACAAAAAACTTTAAAATCGATCCAAATGGAACAACACTTACCAGAAATTTAAGAGGCGGAAAGGGAAATCGAACAAAAAATTTATACATATGTAAATTTTCATCTAATTGGCGCCCGGAGGCCATAGTTTTTTTCTCAGATTAAAATGGTCTGTGATCTAAAACCTGAACGCTATACCGAAATTCCAAAATATTCATCAACGCATTAAACAACAATAATCCACAGAGAGTACTGATAAGAGTTGAGTCCAGAAGTGAAAACAAGGTGTTCCATTATCAGAAACAAAACGAATGGGGCCATAAAAAAACTTGTCTGCCTCCGATTCTCTGTATTATTTGTATTTTGCTGTCTGGTGATGCATTAAAGGATGAGACGTCTTTGTTGGACCACAACTGATCATGCCATTTGACATCAGCTCGGGACAACATCACATCATCGGCTTTGGCTGTTGTTCATCTTTTCTTTTTCACTTCTACTTTATGTGCTTTTAAGATGATAATTCTACCAAAAATTTTTGACTGTGAATCATTTTTAGATATTTTTATTCTTTAATTTTTTTTATTATTGCTTATTTTTCAATTTTCAATTGAGCAGAGAAATGATTCCCAAAGAAGAGTAATTATGATCAATTAAAATTTGGCAATTATAAATAAAATCTTTTTTGATGATTTAAGATATTTTTTTTTTAGATTAAATAATTCAAATAACAGTTAAAAATAACAGTTATTATTTATGTTTGGAAAAGAAAAACAAACGAAAGTAATTTAAATCGACAGATCTGATCAGGCAAGCAAAGTGAACTAGTGAAATTTAAACCGTACAAATGTTTTATTCGTGATCGACTAATGTTCTGCCTACAGGGGTTCAGCGAATTGATATTTTAAGAAAATATTTGTGAATTTTTTGAGAAATTCCTTTTACTCAAAGAATAGGAAATTTTCTATTAAAAACACTTATACTTGGTTAGGTAATTTTCCTCTGGATTATGTTTTTCAACAACTGTTCTCATCGAAGGATGCACTAATGCAATACGGTTTGGCGATCATGTATATGGACATTATTTCCCATAAGGTCCACTTTTATTTGATATTCAACTGAAATTTGTCCAAAAAAAAAAAAAAAATTGTGTATTCCACCTTAGTTGATCGCGGCATGGAGATTGAGAAATGGGAAATCCGAAATGGGGAACAGTAGTGAATACGAGTATATATATTTTTTTATTATTTTGGTGTTATCGCGTTTTGTGCGTTTTGCGAAGTCTGTGAATTTCGTGTTTGTCCCCAAATCGATTTGCATACAATGAGATGCACAGCATGTTATCTGTAGTGACCTACACCAATAATTCTGAGAATATATCACACTCTTGTTTACGCGACAACAAAGCATTGCATTGCTTGGCAAAAATCACTGCAAAAAAGGAGAAAACCAAAACCAAAAACAAATGTGTATGGTCAAATACCACAATTCAAAGTATTAGTAAGATTTCAAGGAGAATTCTTGAATGTTGAAATTTTTTTATGTTAATCTTTGTATTTAGTATTTATGTTCTCCTTCCCTTTAGCGTTTATATTTCAACATTGATAATGCTTTATTAAAACGAATTTGGTACAATTTTATTGTGTCTGGAAAAAGGTTATTCATTTGAATTTATTAACTTTTCAATAGTAGGTAATTATTAGTAAGGCTAAGTGATACAAGTCTAATTAAAATTACTCATCATTTTTTTTACTATTAAATTCTAAACTGAAATCTTGTAAAGGAAAAAATATAATAATTTTGAGAAACATTTCGTTTTTTTAGAAGATTTTTGGGGCTTGCTCTTAGGAATAGTTCCTTTTATTGGGTGTAAGAGAGAAAGGTCGTTAGATTACTGTATGATGATGGTTTATACACATTTTTTCGTATTTTTGTCAGTTTTTTTAAACTTGTAAAATAGTCAACATGTGTGAGGAAAAAGTGCACTTAAGACATTATATGTTGTATGAATTCCAAAAAGGAAATAACGCGATGGAGGCAAAAAAAAACTTGTATGGCGTGTTTGGAGAAGACGCAGTAATAGCTCGAACATGCCAGAGATGGTTTGCGAAATCACATCAGATGTCAATGACGAAGTGCTACGCAGTACCAGGGGTATACGCTTAAATCCGCTGTTTGGTCATAGATGGCGTGAGTGAGTGTATTAAACTACCATGGGCACGCCATACTTTTTTTTATGAGTTTGACATCTGTCAACATTAATAGGTGAACACTGTCAGCAATTTCGTACAACAACATACATTTTTCCTTTGGTAATCATGTCTAGTTTTGTGCCAGAAAAAGAACATATGCGGGAAGCTCTGCTTTTCTGCTTCAATATGAAGAAATCGGCTGCCGAATCACATCGAATGCTTATGGAGGCCTATGGTGACAGTGCTTTATCTCAGTTCAAAGACTGCAATTTTGACTTGTGGGACAATAAGCGTGAAAATCGGCCTAGGAAGATTGAGGACCACCAATTGCGGGCTCTTTTGGACGAAGACGATACCCAATCGCAAAAAATGCTCTCACAGAACTGTGCGTTTGGTGGGATCAGCAGGGTATCGTCTACTATGAGATGTTGAAACCTGATGAAACTGTCAATGCCCACCGCTATCACCAACAACTGATCAAATTGCACTATGCTCTGCGTGAAAACAGGACGGATTATCAACAAAGACATGACAAGCTGATTTTCCTCCACGACAACGCACCATCGCACACGTCAAACATGTTCCGAAACTACTTGAAGACACTCAACTGGGAGGTGCTACCCCACGCCGCTTATTCACCACACCTGGCCCCTTCCGACTGCCTTCTGTTTTCGTCAATGGGCCACGCGCTCCCTGAGCAGCACTTCGATTGGTACGAAGACATCTGATAATGGCTTGATGAGTGGTTTGCCTCGAAAGAGAAGTAATTTATTTGGCGTGATATCCACAAATTGCCCGAGAGATGGGAAAAATCTGTAGCTAGCGAGGGCAAGTACTTTGAATAAATTTGTTTTTGCTTTCTATGAACAGAATATGTGTTTATACACGGATTTAAGCTTATACACCTGGTATAATCAGGACAAATCTCATGTTAAATCCCACAGAAGTGGCCTTCAAGCTTGGGATTCATCAGATTACTTTAGAACATATTAAAAGGCTCGGTTTTGTGTCCAAACTCTCTGCTTGGGGTGGCGCACAAATTAAGCGAAAAAAATTTAATGGATCGAATTTCAATAAGTTTTTTAAATCTTGCTTGTGACAAAAGGAAACCGTTTTTGGACCACTTGGTAACTGGTGATGGAAAGTAGACAGTTTATAAATATGTGGTAAGAAAAAGGGCTTATGTTTACAAATGGGAGACACCCTCTCCGACCACATCCAAAGCTGGCGTGCATCAAAAGAAAGTTATGTTGTGTTGTTGGTGGGATCGGAGGGGTATTGTCCACTATGGGTTGCTGAAAGAAAATTATACCGTCGATGCTAATCGTTACTGTTCGCAACTTGATGTTTGGAATAAAGAAATTCAACGTAAACGTTCATATTTGGCCAACAGAAAGTGTGTAATTCTTCACCATCACAACGCTAGATCGCACATGGAAAGACAAACCGTACAAAAAATTGCAGAGTTGGGTTAGGAAACTATACCACAGCCAGCATATTCTCCAGATATTGCACAATCTGACTATCTATCATCTTTTCAGGTCGCTGCAAAACTTTCTTTATGAAAATGAATATATAAATTATGAGGGTGTCCAAATGGCAGTAGAAAGAACGAGGAAATTTCTTTTCCAGGGGGCTAGATAAGCTGTCAGAACGCTAGAACACAGTTGTAACTAATCAAGGAAATTATATTTTGGTATAATTTTTGAATAAAAAGTGAATAAAAATTTTAATTTTTTCTTTAGAAAGAAAAAGACAGAACTTTCTCTTACACACAATAATATTAAATGTTATCGAAATTACCAAAAAAAAAACCAAATTTTTTAAACAAAAATCTTCAAACTGATAATATTTAAAAAGAAAAACGATTGCGATTTATTAAAGAAAATTGAAAAAGGCAGAAACTATCATCCATAATTTATTTCGTTTAGAATTCACAACTTTTGGAATTTTTTTAAATTTATCTTGTAGTCTAATATGTAATCTGATGTGTTTGTCGAATGTGTATGTGTTTGGTGAAGATGGAGAGCAGCGACATTAGAAGAGGCCATCCATCATGCTAGGAACAGTACAATAAATTACAGAAATAATTGATTATTATTACCTTATTACCTTTTTGTATGCACAATTTAACGTATAGCCTATTTGTTATGGGGCAACCTCAGCTAGGCAAGGAATATGAGCCTCATTTCGTTAGCGAATGTGGCTGGGGTTGCATTCACATTGGAAACATTTAAACATTCACTATATGTGAAGTGGAATTCTGTGCTATTAGTGTCAGGGTGACGATACAACAGGGGGAGAAGTGTTATTGTAGAGTAACTTCTCCTCCTCCATCTGGTGTATTCCATAGTCAAACATTAATTCTACGCAAATTAATGTGTTGGACGTGAGAAAATTATTTGCTTAAGTGATCCGCGAATCCCAAGAGTTGTGTGCAGACAGTATTCGCGTTTTCTAACCATTCGAATAGAGTACATCATCAACTGCAGTTGAACTGGTTGTTCATCTTCGGTAAATACTCGACGGATGCCAATCCATTCCATGGCATGGACTCATTGACTTTGCATTTCGAACTGCAAATAGGGCCGATCTTAGCCGGCGGTGTGTGTACTGTCGATGCGTTAATGTTTTGTTGGCATTGCAACATATCTGCAAGTGCCCCTAATGCCTCTTTCGTTCTCCCGCACTTGATAATTATTTTCTTAAAAGAAGTCTATCATCATCCTCTATTTTTCATGTCCTTTTTCTCTTTCTATAAGACGAAATTTCTCTTTTCTTATGTGAACTACTATTAACTTCTTAAATAATATTCATTTAGGCTTACCCATTTTAACAGTCTAACGAGCTATTTTTTATATTTAATGAGTGCGTTGTTGATCACTAGAATTACTCCCCCTAAAAGTTATTGGATTTGTTTTTTTTTGTTTTCATTTTATGGGCGTTAAAATATTCGAAAAAGAAAATTGTTATCATAAACAGTAATTACTACTATATACAAATAAGACCAAAAGTATTTATTTATTAATATTTTTAATAATTTTTTCCTAGACTATATTTTCAAAGATTTTTAATTCAAAAGAAAATTATTGTACCAAAAAATTGATGTTAATTTTTAGGGAAATCCTCTTTTTTTTTTGAATAAATATTAATTTTTTGATAAATATTCAAACAAACAAAATTTCAAAATTGATTTGATGTTTTTTTTTTAATGTGAAAAGTTTTTTACGGCATACGACGTTTCTTTAGTGGTAACCTCTTATTACTATGTACACAGTATGTGTATTTTTCGAATCTTCCAAGCCACCTAGAAATTCCGCTAGGATTCCATCTCCGGTTTAAATAGCCATAAACTTCCTTTTTAAATTCGGTTTTTAATTTTTTAAACTCGGAAACATTGATAAATCTCTCTCAGTGTTGTCAGTATCATCATTTTTTCTGCTATACTTCCTAAAGCAGATAAAAAATTTTAGATTGGAATTCCCAATCTAATGCGAAAAAACCTTTTTTTTTTAACCTTCCAAGGACAGCTTTATAAAAAAATTTGTTTGGACAGTTTATTTTGGATAATCTTCCCTTGTAAAAGCTTCCACTCGTTCCACATTTCCAGCATTTTTCAATGGTGAAGGCCTCCTTGAGCGGGATTCATCTTTCACTGCTTTTCGGCCTTCTAAAAGTACTTTTTGACACTAGAAAACTCAAACTCTTATCACGCTCTATTGGGTTATTTTGTTAGTGATACAGGTTAGAACTTGACCAAGGATCGGGTTACGGAAGAATGTCGTATCGTCATTTTTTCTGATACACCTTCTTAAGGAGATTAAAAATTTTAGAAAAATATCGCTAAAATATGTTTAGCCAGACATAAGAAATCTGCTCTTACTACTTGAGTTCGAATCCAACTATTAAGAAAGACTGAGTCTTGAGCACGAATCCAGACTACTAAGAAAGGCTGAGTGCACTTAAGTTTTCCATAAAAAACCTGAATCGAAATTAACTTTAGTTTTCCATAAAAAAATCGAAATAAACAGAAAATATTTTTTTTTCTTCTAAACTTTTGCACAGAAAAGTTGCTTTTTTAAAGTTTTTAATATTTATTCAGCGTTTTTTTTTTTGAAGTTTATTTTGTACTATAATTATGATAAAATTAAAAAATGTACTGTTTATGATTTGCAATCAACTGCATTTTTTATAGCATCTAACATTATATAAAGATTGTCTCGGTGTCCTCAAAGAAATTCGGTCTAATAGGCTGTGTTAGTTAGGACACCTTGCACGCATAATTTAAGGTAATCCCACTTGGAATGTCTGCGGTAGTATTAATTATACTGTTTTTGTATTCGAATGTCCAATAGACCAAAGCGACGAGATATACAGGTTTCCAAACTATGTAATTGGCAAGCCTACATAGTACCCACAATTCATAATATTTTTATTTAACGAATTAATTCTAGTTTAAATGTTAATTGGTGTGTTTAGTTGGAATTTTCTGTCGAAAAGAGCATTTTTGACTTAATGTTGTGGCCTTCAATGGATTAATCTAAAATTTCAATCTAAATTCCTAAGAATCTTTGACCGAACTTAAGAAATAGTATCTAAATAGTTAAAAAAGTAAACTTAAAAACAAGGATCATTGTTATAAAGTAACCAAATGTATTTAAAATAATATTTAATATACAATATAAAAAAATTCGGATTTTTTTTTCATAATAAAGCCCAACGAAATTTTTTCAACGTTTTAATTTCTAAAAAAATAAAGAAAATAATAAACTTAAAGGAAAAATATCACAAAGCAAAGATAAGAAATATTGTACATAGAATAGCATTAGTGAGCTTATCAAAATGCTGGATCACATAACAGAGCAGGTATCGGATCGAAAATCGGAAATCGATAATCTCGAAAGTTGAACGATGATCTTGCGTCCGCCGACAGTGTACACCGTGTGTTTACGTTTACGTACAATGTGCGCCAATCTGAGTATTTGATCGTGCCCAGAAGCGTTTACAGCAATAGACTTGAGACCAGTGTTAAAGAGGGACCACAGTGTATATGCCTATAATTTTGTGACACACCCTTCAACTCTATGGAAGATACCGTGTTGAATAGCGGTGATGATATGGTGATGGCGGGCGGCATAAAAGATTAGGTTCTACCGAGTTTTGACTCATTTTCCATATATTATAATATGTGTATATACCATTTAGTGTGTATAGTGACCATCAGTGTACGAACCTACAAGACAGATTCTAAATTGAAGAGTTATCCAACTGGTAATACGAAAAATTTACTAGCAGTTTCAATGGTTTCGATAAAATGGCTATAAGACAAATAATTTTTTCCATCCGAGGATCAAAACTACCCGCATTTGGTACGGAATCGGCATACTAGTCCTCTGCTAGTGCACAACTGTATTTATTCATATTTCTTTTTGTTGTTGTTGATAATTTTCCCTATGTAGAAAACTGTATCGAAAAGGATGAAAAAATATTTCCCGCAGGGGGTAACTTTCTGAATTAACCTACGTGTGAGTTTTGACTTTAAAGAATTTTTGCAGAACGCAAATGGTACTGATTCGGGCGTGTGAGACGACCCCTTATACACATTTACGAGTACATATGTTTAACAATATTAATTTACACACTCGACCAGATGTATTCCAGATATGATGCATAAGAATTGAGTCTAAGACTTGGGGCCAAGGGTTTGACCATGTCGCATATAGCACGTGCGGAAGATATTTTAATTATTTAAAGGGATTGTGCACGGTGGGCGTTATCGATAGGACCAGTTCCAGAGTCTGACAAGATATGAGCCGATTGGGTGGTGACTAAATATTTATTCCACATGACATATCACTAGTTGGAATGCACTTACAGTTTGTTTTCAGTATTTCTTCTAGAAGGAGGAATTTTCTACGATTCATAGTAGAGTCAATCAATAAAGAATTTGTTTCTGTTAATCTTCTCTACCCTAATTATTAGTTTTTCTTTTACATTATTTTATTATTAATAAATAAAATATTATAATTTTATGTATGCAAAAGATTAGTTTTTCTTTTTTGAAATTATTTCTGTTTTATTTTTATTTTGAGAAGATGTTTATGAATGTAAATACAAGGACGTGAAGATATGTAAAGAAGAACAGAATAATTTTATTTTATAATTTTAATAAATATCTCGGCTATTGCCGTTTCAAACGTCGATGGGTATATAATGGAAGGGTGCGGGGAGTGAACAGTTGTCTTCCTCAAGGATTAGTATCCTAGGATAGATGCGAATGGACTTTTTTTAAATATCAGGAGATCCACAGTTCACGAACAAATGGAACATTTAGATCACGATGGATAACCGTGTTTCTCACATAAAAAGGGGCAATGACAATTTTACGAAGGATTCGGGATTATAGGGTTTGGATTGGAATGAAATTGGAGTTTATATGTCTAAATCGGTTTTAGTCGTATTGTATAGTGAAAGTTTGTATCGCCGGTTACGTTCACTTTTACTTTTCGGGTGAGGATTCCAGGTTAAGCGTTTGTCTAATATAATTCCAAGGTAACAAAAGCTCGATTATTTTATGTGGAATATTACTGCCATTTAGGGTTATATCAGGGATCTGTTCTCGGCAGAGTCTGAAAGTAACATGAGCAGATTTTTACTCATTTACCTCCACTTCCTACCTTTTGGTACTAGGTTTCTAAGGATTGTAGGTTATTGATGGCCGTGGAAGGATCTTTGTGATGTATAAGGAAGGCTCTATCATCAGCATATGTTGCGGTAAGGTTATCATTATGACACGGAATATTATGGGTGTAAATATTGTAAAGGATTGGAGCTAGGATTCTTCCATGGGGGATGCTGGAGGAGAGAGGATTAATGTTAGAATACTCAATATTTTCAGATACCTGAAAATATCAGTCTGAGAAATAGGATTTAAGGATGTGAAAATAACCAGAGGATAGGACTCTGTAATCCAGTATGTCATACACTATTTATGTTAAAAACAAAATTATTATTCCTGATGTTCCGGCGTGCGTAGGTGTTTAGCCTATTCTTTTCTTTATTAGCAGGCAATTTGCTTGTCAACGATCAATTATTAGGTATATCATCATCATCTATATAAAGGATGAACTAATTAGACGCTAGGAAGTTAGAGCTAATCGTTATCAAGCAGCATCAGCAGGAACAATACAGGCGACAAAAGCAACAAAAACCATTAATAGAAGAAACTTTTTATATTAAAAAGTTTCTTCTATTAATGGTTTTTGTGAAAAAAATTCAACTTTCAGGGTTTGTTTTTTTCATGGCCAAAACATTAATAGAAGAAAATTTTTATATTATATAAATTTATTAAATAAAAATCTACTACCAAGTGATGACGCGGATGTGATCCTTTGACGTGATGCAGGCAAAATGATTTAAAAAATGGGAATTTCGCCGATCGTGTGGCTATTATTGATTACTATAGATCCAGAGTCCAATTTGACTAATGTCCAGAGTCCGATGTGAAAATCCATGATATCTTTGTCAAAAGTGTACATACGAGCTCCTAAAAATTTAAACTTCCAAAGATCGACAGTCCTATTTTCGAAAATTTAGACCCTGGACGGTATTATATTTATTAGGGTTGATATCAATTTAAAAGTGATTATTTTTACAAAATTGTTTTCTCAAAGCCACTTTTTTTTGAAAATTCTTTTTAGGTCATGAAATTTTGTATTTTTTTAATTATTTTAATATAAAATTATTATTATTATTTTTAAGAGAATTTCTAATAACATTTGTACTGATATGTAAATTTTTAGCGCCTTGACATACCAGGCCGTGTGGTGACAACTAAACTTTGGCGAGCTTTTTTCGGTTTTTGTTCATTATGATAGCATTATTCCGAAGCTTGCTGATTGGTTTGAATGTTAAATTAATAAATCCATTTTTCGTCACCTGTTATTATGTGTTTTATTAGAAGAAGAGTCCAAATTGACTCGTTAAATCATGTCTTTCGCAAACTGTTTGCGATGCTACATTTTTTCAAAATTACACTCTTTTCGAACAAACCATTTTGCAAATCATTTTTTTTCCGAAAACATCAACTAAAATGATGTAAACATCATTAAAAAATTATTTTTGAGATTCGTCCTGATGCTGGACCATGATCCAGCGGGTAGAATGACAATTTATCTTTACCACTACCTTTAATTTGTCCTTGTGTTTAGCAGTCAACTCGGCTGACGGTCAGCCAGAATGAGGTATGTTTCCTCGGTCATCTTTTAAGTGCTTTCTACCACTCATTTGCTTGTGTTTTCCTTATAACTGATTCACCGTAAGTCTTCTTTAACATTAATATCCATTGACCCCAAAAAATTCTGTTGGCGTCACAAAATTTCAGGCCACTTCTTTGTTCGATTATAATTTCCATGTTAAAAAATCGTAGAGCCATTTGAAAATTTTACAATTTTGACAGTTCGTACCAAAAACTCTGCATGACAATTACGTACAATAGTACCACCTTAACAAAAAGATATTATTTTCATATATCTTACACGGTATTTTTAAATAAACAATTACTTATTTGACAAAATGGATATTTTCAGAGAAATTTTCGCAACTTTAGGCTTTTTTAATATTATTCATTGTACTTTCTACTTTGAAATTAAAAATTAAGAAGTATCTAAAGACTTATCGGAAAATAAATTTTTCTTATTTAATAAACAAGCATCAAAATATAGGTAATAAATAATAAAATTACAAAAGTTATTAAAGAAAGTTTTATAAAATATCTTTGACTGAAGGAATTGAATTTAACGCAAATTGGAAGGTCTAGAATTTTAGTCCTAAGTCAATATTGGTTTTCTTAGGGTATTTTTATAACAGCATTTTGCTGGTGGTATCGTCTATGGTGGAATCGTCTGTTTAGTTCGAGTCTAGTAAGTCTTGTATCTGGACACTATACTATGCGTTTGGCTAAGTACATTCCTAGGCATCGAACTTATGTACAATATTTTGTTATATTTCACTGCCATTTATGTATATGAGAATATATTGTTTATGGCGAAGGTTAAAAGTTACGTGGACACATTTGCGTAGGTTCGCTTTTATTCTCTACGTGGTACACCAGTGCTGAGAATTTTAGATTTTAGTTTGGTGAATTTGGGTGCATATTTGGGATTATAGCTTATTAGAAGGTGTTCCATATGCTAGGTGCAAACTAATTCAATTTACCAACATCGGATGTATAAATATTGTAGAGGATGGGACCGAGTATGCGCCCCTGCGGAGTATCAGCGAATATCGGTTTCTATTGATAATGAAGTTCGGCCTACCCATAATGATTATATAAATAAAATATTAGAACTGCATGTGCACATGGAATTGTGAAATATCTCAAAAAATCACATTGTTCAAATACCTTTAAGCGATGGTGTATGTAATTGTGGCTTTAATTTTATTTTCTGTCCCAGATATTTTGTATTCTATATTCATGTGTTGAATACCATTTCGAAATAATTATCATCTCATTGTAGAAAAGAAAAAAGAAAAAAAAAATTCAATTCAACTCTTTGTCAGGTTTTGTTATCTTATTCAATAATAAAGAGTAAAAGTAAATTTTGGTTAATTGTTTTGATTTGATTGACAGATACCACACTCTCTTTTTTATATGTTCAATTGATTATATTTGCAAAGAAATTAGTCTGCGGGGGCGTATAAAGTACGGGACGATGACAATAATAGCGAAGAACGCGACGGCGGCAGCAGTTCAACTGAACTAAGTTGTTTTTATCATTTGATTGATCTTCGGTGACTATCAGTTATGGGTATTTATTGAAATTTTGAAACAATGAAGGGAAAGGCCACCCAAGTAATTGTTTTCACCTTAATAAATATTTAATCATATTCTCGTACATACATATGTAGTTCATTTAGAGTATACACACTCCCCGTGAGATAATTGAAACTCCGCTAGTGCTGCCCGTTTATCGAAAAAGGGTTTTTCGTATTTGTAACGATGCATTCACATGGGATCCACCGTGAACTGTTGCATCATAAAAGCGGTAAATTTGGAATTTTTCAAATATTTACATTCATGTGTTTCTGTATGTACGAGTTTATCAATTTAATCTTATTTAGATTCTCTCGAGCCAATAGAGCAACAAGATGAAACCCTTTAAAAAAATTTCTTTTGCCTAGAACACATTCTGTCTTTTCTTTTCTTTTTCGATGAGTACGAACCCATGGAAATATTTATATCTCCAGTATTCATAATCCTCTTATTTCATTGAGTTCAATTATAAAATGTAAAAATTCCACTTACGTAATCTTTTATGATTTACCCATTAAAATGCAATGATGCTACGCCATGGCGATGAATGAAGTGCAACGTAAAATCATAAAATCACACTTATCCAAAAGGATAGACGCAGTAGTATGGTCTTCATTACAATATTTGACTGAATAGAGTGTATTATTTCAAAAATGGGAAAAAACGAGAAAAACTATTACCGCAACACTTTATGACTAAAACAACCGATGTGACTAAGGTTTGTTGCCTGAAAACGAAGACAAGGTCAAAAGAATACGAAGGAGTCACTATTCCCCGTTGTAGGCTGAAGGAATTGATGAGGTAAACGGTGGCAATGCTGATATTTAAGCTATCGTTTGGACATCGTCGTTCTTTGGAAGTTACTAATAAATCAATCAATCAATCAATCAGTCAGATCGTAACTTAGAAACAAGAAGTTTTACGTTCGATTTTGAGAATTTTATGATCTCTCAAAGTTTTCACTTGGCCCAACAACGATTCAGATATGATTTATCAAAAGGCGCAGCAGAGAACTGACTACTGTAAACTAACTCAAAACATGATAATTTTGATTTATTACAAAATACTTGTTATCCTGAAATAGTTAGTGACCCATCATGAATAATGCAATTGCAATCATAGAGACCGTCTGACACTCGAACGGCAAATGGATCTTTTGAGCAGTTGTATAAATTGATTGAAAAGTTTGAAAAATTATTATTTTCATTTTCACAATTCATTAATTTTTCATTCAATCGAATATATTTTAGAATCACAAAAAGAAATGGACTTTTTTGTAATTTTAATGTTTTGGCAATTCAAGTTCAAATAACTGATAAATTTTCAATTAAACGCAATTGTAAGTTTTCTGTTGTAGCGGATAATTCTAGAGTAAAAAAAAAATGCATTTAAAAGAGGAAAAATCCAATATGGCCGTGAGATATATATCACATATGAAAGCTTGTCCATTTTAAGGTTTTAAAAGTACAGTCCTGTCAGTTAACAAATAATATATTTAAAAAAAATTACGTTTGCCATTTTATAATTAAGATAATTTAACTAGCAACCAATACGTTGAAATTATAAAAAATTACTACGAAAATGGTGATTCAGCCATAGCCAAGTTTCGCGCTGTTTCGCGTAAAATTTTCATTAGCGATGAGGCTCATTTTATGCTATGTGAATACGTCAAGTGACTTTGGAGAATAACCGCAAAAAAAGGATTGTTTGGCTCCTATCCGAGAAAGTGACTGTCTGAAGGTGTTGTGGTGCGGCTGCGCACACTGCAGGTGAGAGCTTCAGGGCAGCCAGAGCGGAGTATGTGACCAGTATTAGACTTGTCAAGGAAACGCACTGGCAAAGGTATGTGAGTGAATGTGGAAATTTGGATGTATGGGGTCCGGTGTATCGATTGTGCATGCGCAAAATGCTTGAAACGATATTTCGAGTATCAGAGTGAAGGAAGGGTATACGAGCAATTGGGAGGATAGTGTGAATGCATTAATGAATTATTTCTTTCCTGTGATTGAAATGCAAGAGGAAGTGAATGTTGGCAGGAGGTATCTCCTGCCCTTTGCATGGGAGGAGGTTGATGGGTCGGTGTGGAGCACGAAAGTGTGAAGTATCCCAGGATTGGATGGCGTGACTGGACAAATGATGAGGAGTGTTTGGCGGATTATTCCCGCACATGTAAGTAGCCTATACGGTGAATGTTTGGAGAGTGGTGCGTTTCTGCGCGAATGGAAAGTAGGAGACATGGTTATCCTTCCCAAGTCTCCAGACGGGATACGGACTGACTCGTCCTCCTATAGGCTGATTTGCTTATTTCCAGTATTCGGCAAGGTCCTCGAGCGGATGATGGTACACCGGCCAAATGTGAAGTTGGCAGACTTTAATGTATCCGGCTCTCAGTATGGATTAACGAAAGCTAAATCGACTGAGGACGCCTGGATGCGTTTATGATGGTAGGTTGATGAGAGTGAAAGTAAATACGTATGTGGTGTGTTTGTGGATTTCCGAAGTGCTCTCAATTGCCTGCAATGGGATCGCATTATTGAGCGGCTTGAGGAGGTTCTCTATGGCGAAGTTACTTCCATAAAAGGTATGCGGTGTGTACGGGAACAATGGGAGGGTTGTTCGCCTGTGGCCGGCCCCGCCATCTGGAATATGATGATGAACGGTCTCTTGGTGAAGTTGGAGGAGACCGGTTGCGGTGTGATCGCATATGCGGATGATCTTCCACTTCTGATTGAGGGAGGGGGGGGGGAGCGGTAGGTCTACAGTAGAGATAGCGGGAAGCCGCTATATGTAGATGGTGTCTGACTGGGGGAATAGAATGGCAGTAAATGTTTCCGAAAGGAAAACTCTGTGTATGTTGCTGACGGGTTTTTTGGTTGTCATGCTGGTGCGAGTATTTCGCAAGGAATGGCGACTTCGATACAGAGCGGTGAAAGTCCTGTATAAAAGTGTGTTTGTTCCGTGTGGAATGTATGCGTTGTGTGTATGGGCTAACATTATGGTCCTGAACAGAATGTATGAAATTTGGCAACGTCGTTGGGATAAAAGTGTGAATGGCAGATGGACGCACATGTTCATTTCGGATGTGTGCGTTGCATCTGGGTATGGATTTGAATTTGGTCTGTACCTTGGGTATTTACTCACGGTACATGGCGGTATGAATGGGTTCCTGTTCAGGCGTGGTCTAGCTGCGGAGGCTAGATGACCTTGTGGGGCGGCGGAGGAGAGTGCCAAATATCTTCTTATTGAATGTGACCTGTACGGGAATTTGCGTGACCTAGGTGCATGTGGAATCGTGGTGAATGATGAGAGTGTGGATGTGAGTGGCGTGTTGGGCGTTAGAGAGAGGTATGAATGCCTTAATAGATTTGCCGTGGAACTTTTTGAGAGGAGAGTGAGAATGGTACATGCATGAGTGTGTGAATAACATGCAGGGTGGCTGCAACCGGGTGAAAGACCAAGGTCGATTCCGGTTATACTTTCGGGTCTTAGTAAACCCGCGTACCTGAGCTGGCTTAGCGGAGCCTAGGAATTAACAAGATTCCTGACCGTAGCTCAATGAGTGGAATACAAACCGAAGTACTCTTAAAACAAAAATTGGTACCACGGGAATCGGGCTGCCTCTTGGTGTTGGAATACACTGTGCCCGATATTGGTGAGGCGCTTAGGCAGCAACGTAGTGGCTGTGGTTGATACCTATATCGCGGGTACGATCTGCGCATCGCGGGTGGGAGATAACTGACAATAATAACTCGGGTGCTGTCACTGCTAATGACAGTAGAGGCTTAGATAGTTAGAGTAGTCAGTGGTGCGGTGATTGAGCGTAACTCAATCCCTATGGTCGTAGGCGACTCGTGGTTTTATGTTGAAAGACAATTAAGTCACGTTAAATAAAATAATATAACTGTCTGAAGGTGTTATTATCCTGTATTTCTTTGGATACCTGAATTTGAAGATTTTTCAGGTTCTGAACTAGAAGATTTTAATCTGGACCAAGTCACATAATATAAAAAATTTTGCGCGAAAATTTTTTTCAGGATGCGTAATTTCGAGATTTATTGATATGAATTGGTCTCCAAGATCGTACAATTTGACACCATTGGACTTTTTATTATAGAACTATGCAAAATATTTTGCAAAATTTAAAAACCAACATCCATTAAGTAATGGCCGAAAAATGTCCGAAAATGCCTTTAAAAATTACCTCAAAGGAATCGAGTCCTCGCAGAAGTCCTGTGGCGTTCATTTGAATGATGTCATATTCCACGCATATTATTAAAATCGAAGAAATATAATAAAACATAATATAATATTTATTTACGTTTGTTTTACCTTACTTTACTTCCCGTAGCTCAAATTGGATAACCGTTTAATAAACCGACTAAAATAACTAAAAATATTTATAGTAAAGAAAGACCTACAAATCAATTTATCGATATACTAAATTAATCAACTATTCTTGGATTAAGTATAAGTAAACATTTCGGTTGATTTGTATTCGATGTAAAAAAAATTTATTATTTTCCAATTGGTCTTATCAATAAATAAACGACTAAAACCAGACCGATTTGTTTCATGCAGAAGAGATGGACTCCCTCCATCTGGATGTCGGATCTTTATCTGATTGCCTTTGATATGAAAATAAGAGAAGATAAAAGAACAACATTAAAAACATATTATATGAAAGCAGACATTTATATTTTGTGAAATTGATTTCAATTTCATCGAGTAACACTACAACCATCTTGACCATCACTACCATCACCCAGTAATATTCCTTAGAGTAAAGCTGACCTTTTATGCGGGAGTACTTGTATATGTTCACTGTTATTTGTGTAGCTTTCCGATTTGCTAAAAAGAATCGGAGCCAACGAAGCGGCCCATATCAAAAGTTTCAAAATGATTTTTAATCGATTAGTCAAGAATAAGAAAATATACTGAATAAATCGATAATATTTTCTCCAATGGAAAACTCAGCCCCCAACAACCACTACAGTAAATAAAATTACTTAAAATACCCCCGAAGGCATACCGGTGACGGGTGCGCAAGTGGGCATATACGATATGACCGGATATAAACAGTATCGAATCTTTTCTGGAGTATAGCTAAAATTGGTGGGTGAGAGTTGTAGGGAGGGTCTGTACGCGTGGATATCATCGCTTCAGGAGTAGTGTACACGAATGCCGACGCTTTTATCAATAACGACCAGATCAGATCGGATGCGATGCGATTCAATCCCATTCGATCTGATACAACATGATGCGCTGTTTGTACCCGTAAAGAGCACACAGCTTCCCGTCTGATCGGAAGGATGATGATGCTGACGCGGCTGACGATCGTTCTGAAGTTGTTGAATATGATGACGACTAAGATGATGGGTATGACGGTGATTGGATGCACTCGGATAATATTGAAAACTGATTTGTTTTTTCGATTTAATATCTGACTGGGAATTGTTTTCGATCCTGTGGCTGTTTTAGAAACTAAGCGCCTATCCGATAACTTTAGTTTGCAATTAGTTCTATTTTCATTAGTTTCTATTTATTGCTGTTGTTATTATTTTCTCTATCGAATTTCTTCAGTTGCTTTACAGTGCATATGATCCAACTTTATGAACCCCCACAACGAATCGCAATGATAACAAAACGTATAAAACCAAAAACCCAATGCCAATCATCGGTATTACGAGTATAAAAGTGGTTGTATTAATATGAAATGCCAAGACATTAATAGTGATTTTGATTACTAATATGCCCTCTTTTGAAATATTATTATTAAAATGTAGGCGCACGCGTTTAGCAATAATCTGTGGGATCATTTTCATATCCATGTGCATATGTAGGTTTGCTGACCATAGAAATGGGAAGATCGAAACACTCATAGCCTTAATGGGTTGCTGCTTGTAATAGCGATTATGCAGATTGTACAAGTGCAGGGATATGGAGAGAAACATAGCTAGGATGAAATGGAATCTGTTATGTTGAAAGTCACTTTTGAATGCGTTGATGCTGCATAACAGATTCGATGGGACGCGACAAAGCTTAGAATGCGTTTCGGAAATGCCAAAGTGCGTGTTGATTTTGGTAGATAGAAGGGACCCCCTCTGTGATGGAAAGATATTAAACAAGGAGATTTCTTGTAAATTTCTTTGATTCCTCTTTCTCAGCCACTAAAGAGCATGTTTTAACGCCGTTTACACAACTTCCAATTCAATATCGGACGATAAAGACTAGCCCGAAGTAGCCGTTGCCACTCCATTCTTGGAACAATATTTTTATGTGCTCTATGCTTGAATCATGGAATTACAGTCATTGTTGAGATATTTCTACAGTACATTGGCAAACTATTTACCTAAAGGATTTAATGTTTTGGCACTCAATCTCACTCAGCTGGACACAAGACAGCTTCGTGCTAATTGACATGTAATTATATTATATAAAATTTAAACCAGGCAGGGTTCTTCAACTATAAATTTTTCCTATAAAAAAAATATAAATTTTGAAAAAACCCAAGGAACAAATAATTTTTTTTAAATTTGTTTTGGCAAAAAAGTTCCCTTACAAATCGTTCCTTTTTTGGGTAATCGCTAAAAATTTCAACAAAACTTTATAAAAATAAGAAAAATATTTTCTTTATATATAAAATTTAAACCAATAGTTTGAATTAACGCAAAAAAGAATTATTTTATATAAAAAAAAATTACACTGCAGGCCAAAATTATGTGACCACTTTGATAGCAACATATTTTCTAGAAATCTTTGGTTCAAATTTTATAATTTCTTCTAATATTATAATATAATCTATGATAAATTTGAATAAATATTTGATTACTTCCTGAAACATTAAAAAAATAAGTCGTAATTTCGATTTATGTACCGCTTTTTTTGTCCTAATAGATCAAATGCAATTACCAAGTTTTCGCTTCCATTTGCAGAAAGTAAGAAAATTTTTTTAAATTTATTTATGAGACTGTTTTGAAAATGTCCAAATTTTTTTCCATAACATTAATTAAATATAAATTAAGTATTTTGATCTGTTTTTCTTAATATTTATTCAAAACATTTTAGAAAATTGAAATAAATTGTAAAATTAATGTTCAACTTTTGTCTGCTATTTTTATTTTTCACGCATCCTTATAACTTTACATAAAATCAATATTATTTCAATTATTTATTATTTATATTTTTTCAGAGGCTTTAAGATATTTTCGTAAATGAATATCCTCTAAATGTTAAAGATCAAAGTAAATATTGTTTTTTTTTTCCTAGATAATTTTCCTAGACAGAAAAGCAAAAAGTGAAATAAATCAAATTAGCGTTATTGATGATGTGTGAATTTTTTAAATATATTTTGTATATTCTTTTTTTCATTTCACATACTCTCCTCCGTGGTGGATATAACTGCCAAGCGGAGTTGAAACGAGAACTAGAACTGTAGACTTACCTAAAACGCTACATTGATGGAACACACCCAAAAACAAATGGAGGCGCAGATTTTGATCGAATGAAATTGGTAGAAATCGAAGTGATGACTTTTGACTTCTTATCGAAGGAATACAATATTTCGTATTGATTTTGGTTGTTATTATTGTTTGGTTGTGCTGAAAGTGCTAACATAAATAGTTTTCAATTTCTTATCTGCAACAGCATACACGCCTTGTTTAACACTGTGTCCAAATCCAAACTACTTCGATCGAGTGCCAGAGATGGGAGCATAGATCCAGAAATGTTTTGGGCACTAAGAGGGCATAAGATGGTCTCGGTATTGACTCCGCATGGATTCCACATACCACACGCAGTGCCAATTAATGTTCTCCACACTCGACAAATATCTGTTATAGGCACGGGCGTACTAGCATAATGTACTCTTTTCGTTGAGTGCGTCTAATTCAATCAATCTGGTATTTTCCGTTTCAAGTTCTACACGTTTCCTCCACTCTCTCCATGGGATTTTTGCGTGTCATTGTCCAACTAGCACTTGGCTGTGTGACTATAGGAAGAACATATGAGCGTATCGGAACATGTGTAGCACAACAGGAACACTTCGTGTTGATGTTGATCTAAATTTTACCAACAGAAAAAAAAACAAAAAAAAAATTGTTTCGCCCCAACATCAGCAAATATTTTCATAGTACTACATAAAAGTGATTATTTTTAATCAAAACTATTATTATTGATTATGTTTCGATTTTTCTATTATCGTTGAAGACCACCAATTTTATTGTTAATTTTTGTTCTTGATTAAATTGTAAAGAAATTTCCGAAAGTCGCATTTACAAAAAAAAAAACTTTAAAAGAAATGCAACGTTTTATTAATTAATCAATTTTATAAAGATTTTTTTAAAAAGAAAAATAAATTTTCCTAAAATTTACTGAATTTTTTTTTTTTAGCATGAGTTTATTTTTATAAAATTACTAGCGATGACCCGTCAAAAACGGTGCAGAGGGTCTTGACTTTGGCGATCCACCCACCTTAACTGAAAAAATTAAATTGAATTGAAAAGAATAAAATTCTTTTCAATTCAGTTCAATTTTTCAGTTAAATAATTTAACTGAAAACGCAATATTAACTAATTAACTCACTTAACAAATAAACCATTTCAAATAACCTCAAATATGTATCTTCACCGAATTTCACACGCTGGCAATTATATTTTAATAACAGAAATTCATCGTTTGATATTTTTTTAAACAAACAAATTAAAGTTCAAACTACAGTTCTGTACTAAAAAGTTTACTGAAAAAATACTTACATCGCCATCTATTATTTATTTCTGTAATTTGCTAACAGCGCCATCTATCAACATTAATTATAAATAAAATATTACGGAAAAAAGCAATTATATATACAGATATTCTTAATTATTTATAAAGACTATTTTTAAGAGAATCTATTCTCCTTTAATATATTTTTAATAGTATACTTCGAATAATATTAATGTTTGTCTTGGCTTATTCATGATGAAATGGGAGCACTTTGACTAGTTCTACTACCTCTCTAATCCAATCCCTTCAATCGAAATCCTCCGAAAAATCGTTGATGCTACATTTTATGTTAATAACAAAGTAATCCATCGTGACCTGAATGTTCCCTTTGTTCATAACTTATGTGTTGCTCGTTATAAAAAGTTTCATTCCCAATGAGGTTGTCACTATAATTTTTTTGTTAGAAAACTCACCTCTGTTACTTTCCCCATGAACACTCATCGACGTATAAAAAGAAATTGGTGTACGTAATTGACTGTGACAGTATCGGTATTAAGACCTTAGAATAAAGAATACCTGGTTAGGCCCGTATGTCAGATTTTCGTGTATTTATACGCAATTTTCTGGCTGAATTATTACAAAAGCGTAATTTTTTTATGTAGATATGACACTCACTATCATCTTGTTTTCATAATAGAAATTTGTTGAGTTCCATTCATTCATAATTTATATTAATTTTAATTCATTATTGCAAACAAAAATACAATTTACAAACAACAACAGGCAATTTTTATTTTTTGTACAATCTTTTGACATGAAATGGAATTGTATTTTAGGTTTATCATTTATTTTGTAAATATCAATTAAATATCAAGCGCCTCAATTTTGTAGACTTTTGGAGAGTTTTAAAATACGCCATTCTCCACGAAAGTGGTAGCATAACGAAATGCTTGCATACTTTGGTTTTTTTTGAAGTTGTTATTTTACCACTTAACGGAAAGTGCAAGTGAAAGTGTGATTTGAAGTATTTACAAAAAAGTAAGTATTTATATAAATAGTTATATTATTGATAACATTTAATAGGAAGTTTTTATTTCAGAATAAGAAGTGTTTTGTAGAGGGTTGGTGAACATTCAAAACGGATTGAGGAAGCCGGTAATTTCTTTCTTTCGGTAAGTTGTCATCTTAATTTTTACTAGAGAAATTAACAAAAATTTAGTTTGTGATGTGTCTAAATGGTTTTTAATAATTTATTTAGTACAAAAAGTAGTTAAAAAGTGAAAATTTCGTTATTGAATAAATGTAAACAAATGTGATGTTGACAGTTCAATGATTACCAGAAAATAGTTCAGTGCCGCCGTACGTAGAGAGTGTCTAAGAAATTTTAAGGAAAATTAAGTGTAGATGGGTTAAATAAATATTTTTAGTGACTATAATTATTTATTTAACCCATCTGCACCTAATAAATATCGTGAAAAATGGTCGAACACATATCAGGCTTTATTTTTTTTAAGCCAGTCGAAAAAAGTTGTCGAACACATATCCGGCTATCTTTCAGCTTTAGAAGGAGAATTCATATCAAACAGTTCGAGAGCGTAAAAGTTCGTTGACTTTTTAAAGTATCCTTCTGAAAGTGTTGTGAAAATTTGCCGAAGTGTTGAAAAACAAATCCGACAGCAGGTGGTGCATTTAAATGAAATTAAAAAATATATTAATGGTTTATTCTTGCAAACACACATTTATATTATAGTGAAGCTTTCAATATCTACAATGCTTGTTTAACATTAAAATTTACATTTATTAAGTAGCGATGTGAATATCACATTTTCGCATTTAATTTACTTAGCATTTTTGGAATGGATTTTTATTTGTGCATATTATTGTTTTGATATAATCAAATAACTTGCAATTGATATCTTTCTATGCTCTTTCAGTTTATAATTCTGTTTTAAAAATTCATATATAGGGTTTTCCAATAAGAGTAATATGATTTCTAAGTGACGTTTCGGCCATTTGTAATATGTTATGATCAGTAATTTTTTTTTCATTGTATTTAGTAATGTTTACAATTTTATCATGGCGCGATATATGCAAGAACAATGTTTACAAATTATTCAATTTTATTATCAAAATAATCGTTCTCCAATTGCAACTTTTCGTGCGCTTTTACCATTTATGGTCGTAATAATCGTCCAACTGTGCTCGCTATTCGTCGAATTGCTAAAAATTTCGAGCGTACATTTTCTTTACATAATGTTGAAGTGCCAATAAGACAAAGAACTTCTCGAAGTAATGAAAATATTGCTGCCGTTCAGGCAAGTGTTGCTGAAGACTGCAATTTGTCGATTCCAATACGTTCTCAAGAATTGGGACTGTCTCAAACCACAACCTGGTGGTTTGAGACAGTCCCAATTCTTGAGAACGTATTGGAATCGACAAATTGCGGTTTTGAGAAAGGATTTGGGCTTGCATCCGTATAAAATTGTTATCACTCAAGAACTGAAGCCATAAGACCACCGTAAACGTCGTGAGTTTGCTGATTTTGTATTGGAACAACTTGAAAACGATAACGATTTTTTTAAGAAAATCATCTTCTCCGATGAGGCTCACTTTCATCAGAGTGGTGCGGTAAATAAACAAAACTGTTGATTCTAGTGCGAAGAAAATCCACAAATTATTCATGAACACCCATTACATTCACCTAAATTGACAGTTTGGAGTGGTTTTTGGTCTGGTGGAATCGGTCCGTAATTCTTTCGAAATGAAGCTGGTAACACCGTTACTATCAATGGAGAGCGGTATAGATCGATGATAACCAAATTTCTATGGCCGAAATTGAAAGAAGTTGATTTTGACAACATCTGGTTCCAACAAGACGGGGCTACGTGCCACACAGCACGTGAAACAACCGAATTATTGCGAGAAAAGTTTGGAGATTCGATTATTTCAAGAAATTGTGACATTGAATGGCCTCCAAGAAGTTGTGATTTAACACCATTAGACTATTTCTTGTGAGGTTATTTGAAGTCATTGGTCTTTAGCAATAAAACAAACTCTCTTCAAGCTTTAAAAGTCAATATTGAACGTGCTATTCATGACATACGACTTGATTTAGTGGAAAAAGTTCTCGAAAATTGGGTTCATCGAATTCGTTCCTGCAAAAGAAGTCGTGGAGGCCATTTGAATGACGTTTTATTCAGAACTTAATTGTATCGATTGTACTTCACACTAAATAAAAAACATTTGAATTTCCTTAACAATTATTGTGTTTTTTTTTGAAAAGAAATCATATCACTCTTATTCGAAAACTCCTTATAAAGAAATAAATAAAATGAAAATATAATAAATAAATAATATTTTAAAATAGAATACTGTGTTTTATTGCAAATTTCCAAAACTAATTCCATCAAACAACAAAAACCACAATGTTAAAAAATCTGCTTGCTTACGCATAAATAACATCACATATCAAAATGTTTTTAAGCGAACCGCTTCAATCGCATACTGAAGTTTAAATTGGCCCCCATTAATTTACGCCGTTTCTGTTATTTTGCATATGTGTGCGTTCTTACCAATGTATTGCCAACAAAATTCGGACATAATTTTTGTGTAGAGGTCTATCCAGTTCTTCTATAATCTAAGATTGGGACCATAAACACCATTCTCAATTTCAGCCACCTGAAAAAGATACCGCTTTTTATCAAAGCAAACTTGTAAAAGATACCGAATTTTCTCTTTGTTACCGTTTAAACCCTATAACTAAATCGACAATCAAAAAACTATGAAAGAATTTTTTTTACTACGAAATGTCACGAGATCTTTATCACTACAGCCATCTAGCGGAAAAATAATGGAATATCTTATTCCTCAAACTATTATAATTAGTTTCTGAACTAAATAAATTAATTTTATTATTATCATTATAGTTTGATGTGTCATTCGCTAGATGGAGCACAAAAATATTTTTTCTTATTTATTTTGGCGAAGGGCGAGGCTAGTTTTTATATAAAGTGTATGTGATTATTTCTTGAAATATTGAAATATTTTTATATTTTTATTTTTGTAAAAAGTATGTAAAATTTAAAATGATTTAATAAGTAAGCGTTAATTTGAAAAATAATTTTTCTCAATTTATAATGACGAAAAAACTGATTGAGTTTATTTGTAAGATTGTACAATAAAAAACTACTTATTTTCTATTAAAGAAAAATTATCATATAAACTAAAAGTAAAATGTACGATTCACAAGTGAAAGATGAACGGGTGATCATTTAGGATATGGTTCCCACTAATGATGCAATAAAATCAATTGAAACGTGTAAATCAGGCCATCATCATTAATGACAATATTCATATTCTTTTATTGGATTCGACAATATCGCAAGTGCAGATCAACGTTTCTGATGATCTGGAAGATGTTCAGATTGTCAGTTAGTAGAGGAATCGAAGACTCCAACTGGGCGTATGATGCACATGGCCAAGTGGATCCGTAAAGCCACCGAAGACAATCTATTTCACGAGTGATTGATTCCGGTTCAATTGAATGTGACTGACTGGATTTTCTACAATCGCGGAGACCGTTTCATTCACCTATCAGACCGATTGATCTTCTGATTTAAACAATAAAATTCGTTCTGCGCTTTTGTAACTTACCCAAACACAAATACGAACACAAACGATTAATGAATACCTCAGTATTGGTATTTTATGGTCTCTTAATGATGAAGCTGGTGACAAGCCAATCCAACTTTCAGAGGACTGAGAATTTACCTACGTTAAACTGTGTTGTTGTATCGATACTCATACAAGAATGTATAATCTTTATGGAGCACGGATGAACGAAATTCTAACGTAATGATGACACATAGCCATGGATGAGTAGTTTAGAGCCACACTTTAACCATTTTTCTGTCTTTTTACCAATCAAAATACTGTCAATTTACAGAAATTGTACAATTGGAAATAATGTTCTCCAAAAATAATTGGCATAAAGTTTCTTTTTTTTTAAATGTTGCTATTATTGAATTATAGAAAATATTTTCTAATTTTATTGATTTTTTTTGTGTTTTTTTTAAAAAAAAACACATTTATACTTACTCAAAAAATAAACTACAATATTTTTATGCTTTTATAACAAAACACTTTTTTTTGAGTCAGACTTCTTTGTGTTGTCATAAATGAGAATTTTTTTAAAGGATTATCCTATTTCTTAATTCGTAAAGAAGAGCCCTGTTATTTGACAGCTGTCAAACGTTTGTATCACTCAAAGCATAATTTGTTTAGTTTGTTGAGATATTTCTACAGTACATTGGCAAACGATTTACCTAAAGGATTTAATGTTTTGGCACTCAATCTCACTCAGCTGGACACAAGACGTGCTAATTGACATGTAATTATATTATATAAAATTCAAACCATGCAGGGTTCAACTATAAATTTTCCTACAAATAAAAAATATCTAATTTTAAAAAAAAAAACCAAAAAAAAATAATTTTTTTAAATTTGATTTGCCAAAAGATTTCCTTACAAATCGTTAATTTTTCGTGAAATTGCTAAAAATTTCAACAAAACTTTATAAAAATAAGAAAAATATTTACTTTATATTTTTGAGAAAGAAAAAAAAATTATTTTATATTTAAAAAAATTTGGAGCGGTATTTTACACTGCAGGCCAAAATTATGCGACCACTTTGATAACAACATATTCTCTAAAAATCTTTGGTAAAAATTTTATAACTTCTTCTAATATATTCTTAATATTTAAAAAAAAATATTCCTAACTCGTAAAGAACAACCCTGTTATTTGACATCTGTCAAACGTTTGTATCACTCAAAGCATAATTCGAATTAAAATTGTAAAAACTTCCTTGTTTTATTTGACACCTGTCAAACATTTGTATCACTCAAAACATAATTTGTTTACTTTTACATGTTGGTTCATTTAACTACGAAACAATCCGTTAAAATTATATAAAAACTTTCTATGTACAAACGCAGTAAATTAAACACATTAACTAAGTAATATTGTCGCATATGGCAACACCTAAATAATACAATAACTCCTTAAAAAGAATTTTCGGAAGGTGATAGGTCTGGAAACTATGCCATCCAAGCTCTAAAAGCTTTTGCCGAGTAGTCAAACTTGTATGTGGTTTCGCATTATCCTGTTGGAATACTATACCTTTCCTATTGACCAATTCTGTCCTTTTTTCTTTAAGTGAATTATGTATTCAATTTGTCCAACTGATGACAGTATACTTTAGGATTGATCGTTGTGTTGCTCCGTAGAAACCCAAAATAAACGATTCTTTTGAAATCCCACCAAACAGATAGCATAACATGTTTTTGAGGAATATTGGTTTTTGAAGTACTTTGATCCGGTTCATCTTTTCTACTCTAGGATCTTTTGCGCTTAACATTGTTGTAAACATCCCATTTGTCGTCCCCAGTGATGATACGCTTCAAAAATGGATTATTTTCTTGATGTTTGAGAAGCAAATCACAAACGTCAATGCGACGGCACAAATTTTTTTCCGTAGATGAGGAACACATAACATATGTCGATCTTTAAGATTAAACCTAGCCGTTGCATATGATCATGAATGGCCAAATTTGATTAATTGAATCTCTCAGCGATCTCACGAGTTGTTATTCGCCGGTTTGCATCAATTAATGCCTTTATTTTGTTTTCATTCAAATGGCCTTCCAGAATATGGTGCACCTCCGAGATCAAAATTGCCGGCTCGAAATTTTGTAAACCAGTTTTGGCACACATCGGATAATTTTTTTCTTACTTGAACAGCATTTTTATCTTTTCTAAAAAAGTAAAATATGCCGAAAATGCTGTTTTTCACTTTCCATATTTAAAAGGGTATCAACCAAAAACTACTGTTTCTTCACAATCAAGCCTTGCTATGTCAGCTGTCAAAATACATATGATTATGCGGCTTAAGTGTGAAGTTGGTTGTGAAAAAATACAATTAAGTCCTCTGTTGAGAAAAAACGAAAGTACTTTCCGAACACCCCAATATATTCCAGTATGCTGTTGTAAGGATTAATGTTATTACCTTACCATGTGTGATATTGTATTAACCACACATTCTTTCTTCTCTCATAATTCAGTACAATTTAAATAAAAAAAAACCAATCTCTGCGAAAAATCTTTTTTAAAACTTATTTATTAACAAAATAATCAAACTAAAAAAAAAATAATATTCATACAAAAACAAGGAAAAAAAAGTACAATAAATATTTACTTAAATATAAAAAAAAATATAGATATAAATACTTATTTACATAGTTGTGAATATAATCGTAAGAACAAAAATTATATGTGTATGTATTAAATAATAATAAATTTAATGTTATATTTTTGTTTGTTTTTATAGATTCTCACTTAAACAAATAATAGCTCCATCATCATAGTTTTAATATGCAGTCGTCCATTTAAAAATAAAAACTATTTAGTGACATTTGTTGTATTATCACGAAAAATGTGCATTTCTAATATTTTAATGTGATGTGCAATAAGAAAACAAAAACTATTAAATATTATTTTTATTACTTAATTACCTAAAATATAAAAAGTAACCCTTAGAGGAATCTATTTCTAAATATTCATTTAAAAAATATTTTTTTTTAAATGTTTAAATTAAAAAATATTAAATACAATTTAATTTAATGTCTTAAGAATAGATAAGAATAGAACAATAAAATTTTCTAATATTCGAATTTATACTATTTGAAAGTTTAAATTGCACTAAATTTACATATTATCATATACAGTGTAGCGGTAAAATATTACTAAGTGTATATTTTTTAAGACTATTTAATAAAAATAAAAATAATATTATTATTGGCCTTAGATAATGTTTCCATTTTTAATTTTACTTTTAATAAATGGAAAAATATATACAGAATTTTTAAGTATTTTTCCATTTGACAATTATGTTTAAACTTTTAGTTATATTAATAAATTTAATATATTTTTTTAATTATTTATTTTACTATTTCCTATTATATGTTCGTTACGAAAATTCTAAAATAAATTTAATATGAAACAAAATTTAGTCTCATAGAGGCTTTGGGATTTTCATATTTAGTACAATATAAGAAAAAAATTTAATTGCTCTTACTTATTCGTCTAAATAATTTGTTTAAATATTTTTAATTTAGATATTTTTTTGCTATGTTTTTAAAAAAAAAAAAAAAAAAAATTAAAACCTAAAAAAATTCAGCTTGCGAGATTTTTCAAATCTCAAAACAACTCTCAGTTGAGTAATTTAGCAAAAGATGTCTCTGGTAATATTTGACAAATGTCGTCAGTTAAATTTCTGTATTTATTGTTTTTTTTTTCCTTTCAAAAATAGTACTTTTTTTGATAATTTTCGCTAGCATATTCGTTTATATTATAAGTACTTGTAAATAATTGCACGAACCAGCCGTTTATATATAATTTTTGTTTGTTTTATCTTTTCATCTTAATAATATTTACTTAATTCTTTATAAAGTACTTATTAACAAATATTCAGTTTTTAAACTGCATCAATAAAAATTAAGTTTAAAAGTAAATTTCTATAAAGAGATAGCTGGAGGAAGCAGGAGGAGAGGGAGAGAGTTAATAAAACAAAAATTCTGTTCAAGTTCTTAATTAGTAATGAATTATTTTACCGTAAAAAATTTAGACGTTCACTTACGACACTCACCATTTAGATCACTAACCTCATCGTTAGACTTCACCTCAATCACAGTTGGTATAGATGGATTTGGATGAACAATATTGGATGATTGATTTGTAATTAATCGAGGATCGGGTGGCCAATGTGCTAATGACATTTGAACTGGCACCTGAATAGGTATACCGTCCTGAGTGAGGCAAGGAACACAAGAACCACAATCCATAATGGGTACGAATTGCTCTGACATCCATTCAAAGGAGAATGCCGAGCCGAGAGACTGTACTGCTGGTGCGCTTGTTGGGGTTGGTGGTGTGGTTGTTAGATACGGACTTAGTTCCTGATGGGACATGTCGGGCACTTTCTGTGCACTCTCTGACCAAGGTGGACTGGGATTCCACTGGTCAATGAAATCGGGTGGATCTGGCGGTGGCGCTTTTGTTAATATTCTGTGCCTTGTCGGAATCACTGTACTAAACATGACAGAGCCATTATCAGATGATGAGTGATTAAACTGCGAATCCAATTCTACTATTGTCTCTGATGTGTGATTACTGGCTTCTGGTATATAAAGTGGTTCTAATTTGCTAATTAATCTACGTTTAGTGGGTGGAGATCCGGAACGATATATGCTCGAATTAGAGCTGTTCGTGCTGCTACAACGCACCTCGATTTGTGGTGATGTTGCCTGGCTGTAATCGACGGGCTGCGACTCTATCCTGTATGCATAAGGTCCAACCATACCATTGCCATTGCCATTGTGATGACCAATTAGATGAGCTGGCGATGACTGATGCGGTGGTGGACCGGGTGCAATACCAACTGGGGAATGATAGCCGTATGGCACATGATGAGGTGGGTGCGGTGGATAACCGTGTGTCAAATTTGGTTGTAATGCTGGCGAATGGTGGTGATGATGGTGGTAGTAGGGTGGTGTCGGTGGTATTCGCGTTGGACCTTCGAACGGAAGTCCAAATTGAATTTTTGACTGCACCGAATAGTAATGGTAGAGCCACGAGTTTGCCACCATCACTGATGCTTCACGTTCACTGTAAAAAAAAAAATTTCAATTTTAATTACTGATTCTCAAGTAATAAACCTTCTTAAATACGACAATAAGTAATTATCGATAATTAAGTCGATTAATATAATAAGTTTACTAGTGAAAGAGTTATTTCTAAAAGAATTCGTATTTGTTTGCAGAAAAATCAAAGTTACTTTAATAAAGAATTTTTATAGGTCGCCCTGGCTGGTAGCGTCTGGACGATCAGTTTCCCATATTGCACACGCACCATTTGTCTTATTGTAAAGATTGTCTTACTTTAAGCAAAGTCCGGATGGGATCTGAGCCAACTATTGTTCTCGTTAAACAGTAGACAGCATTGAATTCGATATTGTCAACGAGAACATTGGACATTTTCTAATATTTGAATGTTTTGCAGATTGTACATTTGTGTGCCGTCCATGCAAAGTCCAGGTACGACAACTTATTATTCTGCATTGGAATTCGATGTATGTATGCCCAATGCACAGGAATATTGCTCTGATTTTTATTTTCTTAGACTTTGAATATTTTTTCTGCAAAAAAAAAAACAATACCAAGCATAGTGCAGCCTGTTTTCGATTCTTTAAATATCGATTGCTATGGGAGCGTAATGACATTGAAATAAAGTAAAGCAAAAAATATAAAAAAAAACCACTCAAGATACTCAATGAGTTCAGGTTGCAGGTTGGATCCTTGAGCATTTGAGTTTCATTGATTGCCAATATTGTTTCTGGCTTCTCTTCCCAACATTTAATTTCTGTTCTGCTTTATTCTGAGAGTCACCTTTGAACTCTATGTCTCCACTCTTTATATACCAAATGATTTTAGTATATATGGTGATTGGAACCCTACCAACCAAGTAGTTATAATACTTTAATACTTTGTGAATGGATAAAGGTTACCTGAATTTATAAATTACGACTATTCCCTATGCCATATTTGTTGTACGACTATGTAATTTTTAGTGTAATCCGAATCAGATTTATTGGGAGCCATTGTTTTTAACCAATATTATTCTGATTGTCATGGTTTGACTTTTTCGTATAAAAATTCTCTCTCTTTTTTACAGTATTTAAATTTGGTTTTTTAAAGTTAGCATACATAAAAATGAATCATTTCAATTTATAATAAATTTTTTTTTACATGTATATAAAAATGTATTAAAAGAGAATACGTAAATTAATTTAAAACAAAAAAAAAACAAACAAAATAAATAAAATTATAGAGAAAAGATCAAATTTACAGAAAATACCATAAAATTATTTTAAAATAAGTTTTATTATGGTACTATCGATTTGAATAAAATAAAATAAAAACAAATATAAAAGTTTTTTTTTAAATAAAATTTAAAAACTACGAGTATATAAAATTTATGCATGGTAACGGAATTCTCCAAAAACATAATTTATTATAGTATATTTATTTGTGTTTTTGTTGCCAAATTGGAATGAAAATAATTTTTGTCAATAGTCAAGAAATGATTGCCCTTTTTTCTTCCCTCGCAACATGTTTTGTAAACAGAATGTTGCTATCAACATTTTGGATAGGTTTAAGCGCAATGCTATTACCTCTTCGTGGCTTTATTTTCAACTATTACTATTATCCTTTTTCTTGTTTTTTTCTAGTAATATATGTTAATTCTTAGCGTGATGACAATTGAGGCTAGTTAGCGATAACTAATGGGCTATGTTAATAGCTAGATTCAAACTCATGACTTCAGCGTACAAGACTTATAACTTTATTAATTTTCCTGCAGTGTTTGTAATTTTATTTAATCGTTATTCATGCTGAAAAAGAATAATTGTAAAAGAAGAAATTATCTATAATAATCTTCGTTTTCCCAATCATCCCCTATCCCCTTATCTTTTACTGCAAACTATTTCCATCGACTGCTAGAAAAAAACCGTGGTTGGGATCAGATTTGAGTGTGTCTACGTTAATCAGTTGAAACAAGAAGGCAAGCATCGATCCATCCGTTAATAGGTAACTTGTCCAATAATTTTGTAAATAGATTTGGTGAAGTCACGCTTACGTTAAGAGACGCGACTGTTGACGATTGGCCAAATATCGTCAAACCAGGCCACTCAACAATCCTTTCAAAATTCTGGGTAAAGAAATTTTTCAGAATCCGGATTTATCATACCGCACTTATCTATTATTTCCTCTTCGGTACCTAACCCCTTTGTCGTTTATGCCAATCAGCTCACCATACCCTATATTTTAAATGACTGTTAGTGGAGTTTCTTGACTCAATAATTTCTTATCCAATTCCTAATTTTAATTTTTTTAAACCAATCGAATATGGTTCAAAAAATTTAAAAATTTCTAATTGCTCCCTCCACATTACGTTGAAACACGAAGTCACTAAATGACCTCACGATCATGGCGCTATAAAATAGCCCCTAGCATATGACTTAGAGACCTTATATATAAAGAAAATAAAATTGAAAGCTGTTAAAAGCTTAGTAAGGACTTTACTTGGAAAAAAAACTATTAAAACTTTAGTAAGGACTTTGGCTGTTGAGTCAGAGATCTTACGAGGTGAGACTGGCATCACTGACAGCTCTCATCCCCTATATATAGCTTGTACGTTAGTTCCTTCCTGTTGTATGTTGCTACAATTTAGGCGAATGGATTGATTAGAGCAACCTACATACGTGGAGTTGTTTCAGTCTACCGTGGGAGCGCATTGGGGGTAGCCTGCGCGTTCTGAACGGTGTCATACGAAGCCATTTTTGTTGTGACCGGAGTGCTACCGATGAGTGACGGTGGTTGTATCGTCGGAGAGGTTAGAGGAATGCGGTGGTAAAGTATTGTTAACGATGATAGATGGACCCAGCATCTCATCCCAGCGGTTGAACCGTGGCTAGATCGGTGACATGGTGATGTTGGATACTACCTATCAAATTTTTTGACGGGAAGCGGATGTTTTCGGGCTTACCAGTACCGGGTTAAATTGTATTATAGCCTAATGTATCCTTCTTGTAACGGGGTGGTTGAAAGCGTGTTCTTTTACTGCACCTGATTCAACCAGACATAGAGGAGGTATAGAAGGGTGCTGGGAGGATCCTGACGCCAGAGAATATTTCGAACGTAATGTTATACTCAAGGGTAGCTTAAGGTAGATTAAGAAGCTTTCATCTAGATGAGCGGGAACGAAGACGGTAGTGGTAATCTACCAGAGTAGTGATTGCAATCAATCCCTCGCCCAAGAAGTTTGTATCGTTCGCTAATATCCACTTTAAACTTGTACTGCACGTCCTTCCTGACGTGCAGTACAAGTTTCAACTTTTTTTGGAAACTAAGCGACTCTGTATAACGCGATCAGTGAATTTGTGTTTTTGTAGTGCATTACGAAAAATGGAATAGAAAAATTTGGAGCAACGATGTGCCATCAAATATTGTTTTGAGCTTGAAAAGTCCATAAGTTTGACTTACGAAATGTTATAACAAGCCTATTGGGAGCATTCCTTATTGACAGCACAAGTTTTACGGTGGCATTTTTGGATAGTCGGGAAGTAGTAGGAAACAAACCTCGCTCAGGGAGACCTTCAACATCGAAAACTGTTTAGACAGTCCAAAATAAGCTCAAAAAAGGATTATTTATATCAGATCCATCACCACAGACATTTGGATGATCCACCATGACAACGCCCTCCGTTACACGGTCATCTACATACATGGGCTTTTGCCGGAAAAAGGGGTTTTTGTCATTCCCTTACTTTACAAACAATAATTGAAAATGTAATCGATATAAATAAGAAATAATATTGCTAATCAAAATTTCATATTATCCATCAGCAGGACGATCCTTAAAATAATTTTTGCCCCCCCCCCTGCATGAAGACGGGCCTATTTAACGATGAGATTTAAAAAGGTTACCGCAACTGCCCGAATGTGAATAAAATTAAGCTTAATTAAGGGGGCTGGACACTGAATCTATATGGATGAGAGATATTCTGCCCGGAAAGTCTACAATAGCTCCATTTAGGGTCCCAGAAGACGAAGTAGGCCGTGTCTTCGGCGGAGCGGTGGTGTTAGCAATAACATGTCACGATTGTCGAATTGTGGGACCACGGCGCAAAGCTGGGACATCTGGAGTTTTTTATTTCAGGAGGCCTATACTTAGACGTCATATTTAATCAATGTTATGCGTAATAAATATTACTTTTTTTTATTGATATCAGAAATATATTTTTTTAAATCACTTTCGTATCAGTACTGTCCTTATTTGTGGTAGAAATTTAATTGGATTCAATCATTTTCATAAATCAATATTTGCTTATCAATTTTAATTAAGCGTAAACATAAATTGTTCCAATTATTTTTGAATATGATCTATGTACATCCGAACTCTGAACCGATAATTTCATAATTACACCCACCAGACACTATTAAATACAATGTGAATCGTTACAACAATAAATATTTTAAGAGTATATAGTCATTTTTAATGGGGTAACTATATGGAAAAAAATTGAATAATTTGAAATTGAAGGAATGTTTATGTAATCATTTTGATATATGTACGTCTGTTGGAATTCACTGAGAGCAAGAAGAATTCTCTGCTCTCAATTTAAGTACGAATAAAGTAAGATTATTTTGTCATCAATCAAAAAAAATTGATTATGTACTACGCTCGATTACACACAGCAAACACATGTTCAAGTTGAAAGGTAAAAAAATCGAAAAAGAACGAACGATTCAAGTTAAAAGTTGGGCAAAGGCGTACGTATTGAAAATTATCAAAGATAACATAAATAAATATAATATAATAGAATAAAATGATTAAATAATAACTGAAGGAGTATTAAATTCGAGAAAAACAAACAAGTTAATCCCAGTCGTCGCGTCGCGATCTTCCGTCGATTGGACATTGGCGCAGTCCTGTACAAGTGGATCATGCGAGTATGTTTAAAGAATCAACGCGAAAGAAATAGTCGTAAATCTTTAAATTGTATGGACTCGAAGAGGTCTTCCGCAGTCCAAAGCCAAGGAGATGAAGCACTCCATCTCGATTCGACTGAAGCACATTTATTGACAAGAGCTGGACTGAGAGTGGTCTTGAAATTGTTGAAATTTCTGGTACGTGAAACTGCGTAAGCGCCAAAAGGTGTGCATCTGACCGTGTTCCGATTGTTGTTCCTGTTGACGGATCTCAAGATTGGTCGAGTAGAATTCGACTGGATTTGTGATTTGTATGTGATCATCGAATGGTCCTCATAGGGATCCTTTCTTCCAGCCTCAGCATCTTGCCGACTGTGAAATTGCGCAATAATTCATATTTTAGCCAATAAATTTCTAAAATCGCAGCTGAAAGATGAATAAGTCTAGAACAATGGTAGGGAGTCCATCGGTATGCGGCGGAGGTGACCACTTTGATGATAAAGAGAGGGAAGCAGTTGAAATTGAAAAGATCAGAACGAAGAGTCTCCCGCGTTGATCGTCTTCGATTATGTGTGTCCTCTACACTTTGAATGCTGAAAAATTTATTGTAAATATTGACGTTGATATTAAATGCCCTCTTGTACGGGTTGTTCAATCGAAACGGTATCTTCTCGAATGGATTGCATACACATATTGTTGCTCGCCAATGTGCCATAGTCTATGTTGCACGGTTGTATGTTCTGGGATGCCATACAAAATCGGAGCAAATTTATAAAGAAACAAAAAAAAATTCATATGACTTCAAACTCGAAAGGGTAGTTGTTGGGCATTAGGGATGTTGATAGTATTCTCCAAGAAAATTGCCATGTTCTCTGAATCCCACAATTCAGTAAAGATAGATGTACAATCTGGTCACAACACCGCAATACTATCCAGTCGAATTTTCTATTCGTTTTTACTTCATAATGTCGTATACGAGTTACAAGAGGCAGTCGTCATCGTTACAGGTTGTTCGGATTGCGTTGCCGCACAGACTATAACGATTTAGGGCGCCATCGCCGCATCGAAGTAAATTTCCCAGTCCAATTTTCAATCGTTTATTTGTTTGTCCATAGTTTTCTCACATAAATCATAATCGTATGCATATATTCAGAAGACCACCGACCCCAGCAATTCAATGCATACGCGAAGGAATTCTCTTTAAAAATCGATGTTTTTTTTCTGCATTCTTTCCAAATCTGCTCACGTTTTTACAAAGTCTTTTTATTAACATTTTATTCACCTAAAAATATGTTAGTTTTTCACCTTTTTTCCACATACAGTTTATATAATTTTTTGAGAAATATTGGAAGCTTTGGGGCGAATCCGCATCACAAATTTTCCACATAATTCGGTCAGGAAACATGGGTTACAGAACTACCACTGTAACGGATGTGTCACGCAAGCAGGACAATTCTGGGTGTAGATCCGTACTATAGGATCGATATCAGAGGTGGCCGCGGTGCTGACTTGGTCTTACAGTGCCAGGAAATTACAAGTTTCCTTACTATAGCTCTTTGAGTGAAGAGTACTCACCAAGTACTTTTAAAAGCGGAACCACGGCAGTCGGGAGCCCCACGGTGGTTCGTCCGCTGCGTCCGACCAACGAAAGGAGCCTTTGGCTAAAACGTGGATGGCTGTAGTTGTCACCTACGAGGTCTGTTCAAAAAGTATCGCGAGTTTTGAATATATTCGATTTAACGATTTTTTTGTGGCGTTATGTTGGTACTCATGTCTCTCACTTATGCCGACAAGTACGACCATTTTGAATGTTTAGTAAATTTTGGTACATTTTTCTCTTAATACCATTTGCGGAATTTTATAAAACAGGGTCTTAAAATGATGATGAAAATCCTAATCACCTCAATGTCTATTAAGAGTATTAAAAATGTGGTCATAAAGATGGCATTCATTTATGCGAGCATATCTTTTGGAATTATCAAAATTTACAAATCATCTAGACTGAAAGTTCAAACGAAGTACACGTAATGGCAGAGAGTGTGAGGCAACTGGAATCTAGAAGAAATTCATTCCATCTTGGCAGAATGCAATAAATTGAACACTTAATCAATATCCACATAATTTGTGCAATTTGTAAAATAAAAAGGAACATTTAAGATGAGTGATAAGACCAGTTTATTGGGTAAAGAGAATAACTCGAACTAAATCGATGGTTAAAAAAAAACAATGAAAAACGAATGTGGATTCCTTAAATACTAATCGATCTTTGGGGATACCCAACATTTTACGAATAATGGCACCAAACAGTCTTCTTCAATAATATTTGAGTATGTGTGGTATTTTTGTGTTAATTTCTACAAATGTATTCGTGCTCGTCTTTTGGGTCGACAATAACCAATATCTTTTGTGCGAGTATTGGAGAATTTTGTATGATTTGAGATTTTAACACTTCCAATAAATCCAATATTCGAACAAAACTTTTAAGTGAATGGACTCTTATTTAAGGAAGAAGATAACGAGGATAAAATGGAGGAGAATAAGTGTGGGGAAAACTAATAAAATTTATACTACAATATAATTTACTTTAAATACAAAAAATAGTTGCAATAAGAATAGTGATTAGTTGAGGAATCCATTCTCTTTTTTTTTTGGATAGAAATTTTAATATTAAAAATAAATATAATCCCATAAAAATGGTAACAAATACAATTTTAAATTTAAGTTTATATTTGTTGGATACATCGTTGAGTGAATTCGAATATTTATGTTGTGAAATAATTTCCAATGTTTATAGTGTAGTCAGTTGAGTTACCTGTGGCTGGTTTTCTCGTTCTTCGAATATATTTATTTTAGAATTCAAGCACTGTAATCAGATTGCATGTCGACTAATTCGACTTTGAGGAAAAATTATGTTCGTTCAGATCCAATCGAAATTATTCTCGATTTGTTTCGCGTACGTCTTCAGAGAAACCAGGTAAACCGAACTTATAAACGTCCATCTGGGAAGCAACAAATTGGAATCATCAACACCATACTGACCAGAAATTGGCTAAAGAGTCTGTGCAATAAAAGATTGTTATAAAAAAAAAAAAATACCTACTATACGGTGTTAAACTATACTGCGTTAGGCTCTACCATCAACCAGTGTAGTATAGCTTTGTACTGGCATAGACGGGGTACACTGATTTCGAAAGCCTTTATGAGTCTTTTGCACTTTTGCAAACTTTTCACCTACTCATATACAGGTTGAAATGATTCATTTAAAGATATCACTAAATTTAAAATGTCCATAATCGCCGAAGCTCACACAATTCATTCACTCTAGGATACCGAAATCGGAGGAAAATTATATTATCCACAATAGATTACAAGGAGCATCATCGCTATCCAAAATAGGAAAAGTCCACTAAAAAGTAAAATTTTTTTCTACCTAATAAGTTGGCGCATGATTTAAAAAAAAAAATAAAATTTAGAAAGGGGGAGAGGGAATAGGAACTTCGTCACTGAAACTTCTTCCAAAATCTTTTTATTATTCAATAGACTTGCATACTATTATAAGATGTCCATATTAAGCTAACGACAATCGTTTAGATCGCATTCATACTTTGTATTATTGTACAATATTAATTTCATCCTTAAAAGATATGATATTTATTTATGGAAAAAGATATTGGATTTGGATAGCTTGGGAAATGCCCATAAAGTTGTTAATCTTCTTGATAATTATGTTCGGACTAGATGGTGTTCCTAGTCACTTAGTAAATTGTTTTATTGTGTATTAAGAGACTAGAAATGGGAATAAAAATTGATTTAAGATAGGAAAATATTGAAATGCTTATTGAGAATTTTGATATTTTTATTTTGATAATAATATTGGTGTAGGTAAAGAAATTACCTACTAAATAAAGGGTTATCTATTTTGCAGTTCGAAAAGTATAGGCTTGTATCATTTAAAAATTGTTAAATATATATATTATAAGAGATAGAATTTATTTATTTTTATATTTGCCATTTTATATTATAGATAGTTTAATTAATTACAGAATGCGTAAAAGAATAGACGATTGGGTTCACATTTTTACCGAAAAAAAGATTCTACAGTGAATTTGCCATATATGTGGCTCTAAAAACCCTCAACTGGCTATAGGGAAGCCATTGTATTCAAAGAAAGTGACTCTCAGGTATGTATTTTGGTCTGAAAGTGTCATTGGCCTGTTACCGTCAATTCTAAACGCTAGAACCATATGATAATCAATCTTTTTAAGCCTGATTTTTATCTGAATGAAATGTGGTTCCAACAAAACCGCTCCACAAGCTACAAAACTTGACAAATTTTGGATTTCTTACGTAAAAATTTACCAGAATGCTTAATTTGGATATTTGGTGATGTCAATTGGCTTCAAAAATTCTGCGATTTGACGCTGTTAAAATTTTTCTTACAGAACTATGCAAAATATTGTTTTAACGTAGATAATCCTCAAAAATTTACAGCGTTTCAAAACCAACATCTTTGAAGTAATGGCCGAAATGTGCGAAAAAATGCATTAAAAATTATCTCAAGAGAATCGTGTCCTAGAAGAAAAATGTTTAAAAACTTTTCTTTCCGAAGCACAAATTGGATAATCTTCTTATATGACCCGACGGTAATTTTGACTTGAATACGTTGTTCGTAGAAATTGCTTAATTAAATTGTAAAGTAAAAATTCAACAAAAAAAAATTCTATACTGTTTGTATGACTTTCATCATTTAGGACAAAATAATATTTTTATTTGAATAACTCGAAAAATAGTAAAAAAAATAATGTTTAAATAAGTTTAATTCGAATTATTTTCACATAAACCCTACAATTGTTCGCATAGAATAACGATTGAATAATTTTATCTAGATAAACCCTACAACAGCAGATTGCTGTGATGGCATTTGTGTTTAATTATCAAATTGATGACATTTTTCAATAATACGTTTTTAAATATTTTCGAGTTAATTTCATAGATTTTATTGTGTATTTTTTCTTTAAGTATTTAATTGTCTACGATCGGTTAGCCTATAACTTTCCTTTCAAAATATTTTTACAGGATGAACTTGAAAGCAGTCAAATCTGGAGGAGTGCACAGGAATTCACCTCTTTGCAATTATGTTCATGTCTAAAAATTTTGAGAGCGATAAAATTGATGCTCATCGGAATTGTGCTGAAGACATTAAGGCTTTAGGAATAACTTTGCTTCGTCGCTGTTTGCAGTTGTGTAAACTCCCATAAGATTTTGAAGGTTTTAAAAATTATGAGAGCGCTTTTTCATTCTCCGTTGCGTTGAATCACAGATTATTATCTTTTGCATACCTGTGGTACGAATCATTAAATTCTTACTTGTATAAACCCTACAACAGTTGATAGATGTTATGGCGCACACCTAGTTATATTAAAATAACTTGAAAAAATACAATATAAATAAAAATACAGAAAGAATTTTAAAAAAAAATTCTTTTTATGCAAAAAAAATGTATTTTTTAAATTTTATAAATAATAAACTCCCCTCTAAATATTAAGTTTTATGTAAAAGCTGAAATATAAATCGTCTGAGTTTGATGTGATTTATATTAGCTCAGTTTCAAAGCTTGATCTTTTGCCAAACTCAAAACTTTCTTTTTACCATTGTCTTCATTGAATTGTAAATATTATTAAATTTTATCATAACAGGGTAATCCTCTTTGTATGCGGAAGTTAAAGAAAATATTTGATTTTGTTTCCTGGGAAAATTATACTAACTTTCGTACGTTCTCGGTTTAAAATAACAACAACAAAAAAAGAAATATTTGTATTGCACATATTTTTTCAAATATATCTATCTGTACAATATATGTTCTGTAGATAGTTTTATGAAAAACCAAATACTCATATGGAAATTGTGTTTAGATTCATTGAAAATTGTGCAATATTGTAAAATGGTCAGACGCCTTTTTGTTGCGTTAGTTCCAGGTTTCAGGTTAGTGCTTTTCTATTCAACGCAACTATTGCGATGTGACGACGGTACTGACCAAAGAAAACCGAAAATTTCCCAGATAAACGGTGGATTTATGCATTTGAATTGAGATCGAGATCGGAGACAATTTTGCTAGAATCTGGCATGTAGGTAATGAAAATTGATGTTGTTGCGCGACATAAATTCATAAAAAAGACGATAACTGTGGTCATCCTTTGTGACATTGGATAGTGTAGTTGTTTTGAAAATAGCCGCCACTCTGCGAAGTGAATTTTTGTTAGAAATGCAATATTACACCAGGTATTATTAAGATTATTGATAGCAATCGTTGAAAAGCCTTTGCTAGATCCACAGATTCGTAGATCTTTTCATCAAAGTCACTTTAACACTGTTGCCGTCTAGTAAGAAGTCGCCTGAACACTGCGAAACTGTTCATCGTAAATTCATCTGCGTCCACTCAAGGGTCTCTTCTGCTTTCAATGCGATCAACTAATGGGCCGTCATCTATGTAGATCTGCAATTTGATCACTGTACCGCTTCCTAGTTCTCTCATATCCCCAACTACCTCCTCAGATTCATATTCAAATGTAGATTCCAGCATTAAATCTAAACTACATCTCAGAGTTTAACTTCAGTTGTATGGAACTTCGGATACCGAGTTAATCTTAGAACTCTTTTGATAGTTTGATGAGATGTACAACTTTCCATGCAAACAGCCACTAAATGTAGACTATACTTTACGAAGTACTACGATATACACTATTCCTTAACCAATGCACTTACTAAATACAAAATACCTTTTGAGGTATTTATCTTAATGTCTTCTGCTAGCCTATTGAATCTGTCTCAACAGGAATACTTTGTGCTGAGAGCAAATCTTGAGATTTAAAAAAAAAAACATGGCGAATAGGATGGGATTTTTTTCCGTCAACATTTTCTTACCCCATCCACCTCCCCCCTTTATTTGTAAAACATTTTTTTGAATAAACTTATTTTTGCGTACTGATGTCACTTTGTCAAATGTCATGTTGAATGACTTGAATCTATGCGTACGGACAGATTCGTAGATTTATTTATTGCAGTGCTCCCAACTAGTGCCTCTGTGTGCATTTACATTTGCATCTACATACATCAATTTGTTCACTTGTACCATAGAGAATGCGATCTTTTCGAACACAAAAATGATATGCCTTTATACACACTTAGAATACGTATCTATCGTTGACAAAAGATGCAGAAGATTACTGCAGTGTTAATAATGCAATTTTGTTCTTTTTCTCATATTCTCATATAAAAATGATTTCATACGTGTATTCAACACCGAGTGAATTAACCTCTAAACGTTCAGTGATAATGTTACCACGGCAAAAAAAAAAATTATATAAATCTGCATAGGAAGAATATAGAAATAACTAACGAGTACTTAACCCGTTTTTATTTATTTCATGCGTTTAAGTTTGCATTGGCGCGTGCACATTTAATTTGATTATGTCACCTTTTTAAGGTGTAATAAGCGGCAAAGATCAACCGTATTCCCATATTCTACATGCGAGTACACTTCGTATTTGATGATGAAATGCTGACTTTAGATTGACGCAATGATAGTCGGCATCATTATAACGTACCATGATTAATATTTATTAGTTTTGTGGAATTCACAATATTTGTTAGAGGCAGAGTGTAAATTATCCTCAATTTAATTTGTAATCAAATCGGGAATTCGAATTTTTTTTTTTAATTGTAAATAATGCGAATTTTTCTACTTACTTTAAAACTTGATTTGTGCATACTATGACTGGTTGTTGATTTGAGTCCTGACCATCTCGAACCTGGAGGACAACGTGTACCCAAATAAAGTCGCCTTGTCGCCGTTGCATTCTAACCAAAAGAATACACGATCTGTCTTGTTCCGATTGTGTTACTAAAAAATAATAAAAATATATCATTTTTATTATATTGTATTTAACAATTATTTTACTACTTACTTAATCTATGTTTATTTTGTGCCTCTCTTAAACTATCCCAGTGCAGAAGATGATACCAAGAGAGACTTTGGATTTCGCTTTTACTATAACCTAAGTGAAATTCGCCGCTGGAATCAAAACAATAAAAAAAAAATAATTATTTTAAAATGCACTTATTTTAATTCATATGTGTATATGAATACATTTTTTTTAATTTAATTTTTTTAATATAATTTTATATAATTTTAATAAAAAGTTAAAATTTTAATTATTAGTGAAATCGAGGAATTAAAATTTTTATAATTTACAATTTTACTATTTATCGTTAAAAATAGTTAATAAATATTCTTCATATTAACATATATACTCGTATAAATGAATAAACAATTTGGTTTTTTAAATGTGAACTCTTTGTAAAATTTAAATTGAATTTTGATGGCTTGGCTCATAAATGATAGAGACGTAATGATACATTTTGGTAGTCGAAATTCTCAAATATTTTTGAATTTTTATTTCAAACAATATATGTTTTTTGATTATTTTTTTTTATTGATAACTACAAGTAGAATGTTTTTTTTTACGATATTTTTACAATAATTTTTTAAATTACAAGAAGGAGGAGTAGGCATCCATCGGTAGTACTCTGTCAGGCAAGACTTAAGTGCGTTTAAGACAAGTAGCAGATCAAAGTTTCCGTCCAAGAAGGGAATTATCATGAAAATAGAAGTGAGTATGAAATTTTTTATAACGAGAAGTGCATAATTTATGGGAAAACGAGATGTTGAGATAATGGTTTAACAGACTGTTGCGGAAATATCAATGGGCATAACCAATTTTTCGGAATTTACAAGGCCTAGTGGAGTAACAAAGTATAAATCCGTAAGTCCAAATTGGGTTTTTAAAGAGTTTATTATTTTGCGATAGTTTTCATCTTATGTTAAGCAGTCCTAATAATTATTGGTAATATCTGTTTAGCGATTTTACGATGGATTTTAGAATTGACGGACGGGGATTCATAGAATATCAAAGTTCAAGTCCGTAGTTCCAAATGGGTTTTAATAGTTTGTTGTTTGGAGATAGGTTTGATCTAGTACTGAGTAATCTAAATAATTGTCTGTATCTGTACTTTTTTACTATACTTTTAATTATTTAGTCGGAATTTACTACAGATTCTATGCATTTTGCTATAAAATATTTTTTTATATTTCTAAATGACCTTAAACTGCACTATCTTAAATGAATTATTGCCAGTAACGTAAGTATTAAACGGAACAAACAATACTATAAAAGGACTATTCCCTGTAAAGTTCCAAAATGTTTTCGTATTTTCCAAATTAAGCAACAAAATTAGTGCTCGCTATATAAATTACTCTTACTGATTTATTAAGCATAAAAAATCGAATTCATTATATTTTTGGTATTTATGAAAGCAAAAAACTAACCGTCTTTTATGGAGTGCTCTCAGATCGGTCAGTAATTATTTCGACAACTTCTTAAAAAATTCGATTTATTTCTTATTTAACTGCAATAATAGTCACATGCTACTAATAGTAATTCAATTGACACTAATTATAAATTGCCGGAATTCTACGCCAATTTGTCTCACATTAATATCCAAACACCAAATTTATAAGATTCAAGATGTAGAGGAGTCCTTCCGTACTGCTCCAAAATATGCATCGTATAATGTATCAGCAACAACACTAGATTCCTCTTTAAATTTGATTTTTTTGTGCAGATACTCCATTACAGAAATGTTATTTCCAAGTAATTAATACTGAGTATTTTGAAATAGCTCCTATAAAGACTGGTGTTCCTCAGAGTAGTTTTTTTTGGGCCACTTCTATACTATTTTTTAACTACAACATCCTAAGGAATTCCAGAACTCCAAAATTCTGAGCTCAGGTTACCTTCACCTTATACAAAAATCTATCCATCTCTATATACCTTAATAGTAATATACTCGTAAGTCCACCAAAAACCTAGTAGGCTACCTAGGACTAATTCTAGATAAACGGCTCACGTGGAACCCTCACACGAGATTAAAAAGACTTTGACCTAACAGACATTGTTGAAAACTACTTAGATTAATGGAAAACTGATCAAAGCTGACACTTAAGACCAAACTTTTAGTTAGCAATAAAATATTAAAACCGATCTGGACTTACGATATTAAATTCTGGGGTTTTATTAAATATTGAAATTCCTCTCAAACCCAATCCCTTTAATCCGAAATCTTTCAAAAAATTGTTGGCGCTCGTAAAAATGTTATTCATGCTGGTTTAAATTTCCACCTTATTCATGATGTATGTAATGCTCGTTATAAAAAGTTTCATTACCGATTATCCTGCCACTATAAGTCTCTTTTTGAAAAAACTCTCCTCTATTACATTCCCCTGGCTGTTAAAGATCATCAGCGTTTTAAGAGAAATTGCCCGACAGTTCTTTTATGACGTTAAAATCAGGTATCAGGTAGAGAAACGTTAATGGGTGTTTATTGTGGCATGTTCTTTTCCTCCTATTGTAAGTTTTTTTTTTGTCATAAAATGTGCTTGTTATAATTTTTATGTAGTTGTACATAATTAATAAAATTTTAATCGTTTGAAAATTAATATTTTCCAAGTTGACATAAAAACTATGTGACTATGAGCGCAGTGCAGTACGCGCATGGTTGTAATTGTGCATACATAATTTTTTTTGTATTCAATTTAGTTTTCCAAAAAAAGAATACATATATTTTTTTAATAATACATTTTGCATTTAAAGATCTTAATTTTTTAATACCTATTAAAAGTTAAGTTAGCGGATAATGAAAACGAGGTCAAATTGGGCATAGTCTCACACTACGCCTCTGCGCTTTTCAGTAATTTTTTTTTTTTCAAAAATTTCCCTATTTTTATTTATGAAATATGAAATATTTTGCATTATACAATAGTATTTGCATAGTTTTATGTAATAGGTTTTCAGACAAAGCATTTACATAATTTCCATAAAAAGTAGTTTTTCTCTGATAGGATTTGAGACTTTGTATTTGTTAAATTATAAATTCTACGATTTTATAAAAACCAAAAATAACTGAATATGATTTCTACTCAGAATATATTAGTTATATTTGTTTTTTTTCTGTTTTCAAAGTGGGATAAATAGTAAAAAATTCAGCTTTAAAAACAAAGGGAAAAATTGAAGAAAAAAAACATGGAGAAAATCGTCTGTAGTAAGAGGTTAAGATCGAGAAAAAATAGGCACTAAATGCCATGCATTTTAGCGAATGGGGTCTGTTTAACCTATGCAGTGACCCCAGATAGTTATGTTGGGGAACCAGAGGAAACACTTACTACGGTTTTTTTTGCTTCATATCTACTGGATGTGAACTTATCCCATTCGAGCATTTTACTTGACTGTGCACTATTGGGCTATGCTGTCTGCATTCGAAGCCTATGGGTGCCTGTAAGATTATCGAATTTAATGCTTTGTACTGGTCAGGGCGAGGTAAAATATGCGAATCTAATGTTAAAATATGAACACCAGAGGAATTTCAATATTCAAGTGCTTGTGTGCAATAGGATTTTGTTACAGCATTAATACAATATCCAATAGCAAAATAGAAAAAGAAGCAAAAAAGTATCAAAACGATTTCGATATTAGTGTACGGTTGCACAGTTCTGCAAGTGGAAAAGAAAGCAAGAAACAGAACGCTTGCAGCTGTAATTTTCCAATAATGTTTGATATATTGTAGGAGTATAATCGATACCATAATAATTATGAAAACCGTCGCATAAATAAACAATTTACAGTGGATTTTTTCTAGTTTTTAAAAAAATATTATTTATGTCATATTTTTGACCCGAAACGATGCGATACTGTTTTCCAAAATGGCCAGTGGTACGCACGATTGACGTTAGCAACAAATTTGCCAAAAGTATTTTTTTTTTATACGGCAATGATACCTTTTATAAAATAGATAATTATTTCGATTAAATATATCAACTTTTATTTATATATAGTATTTTTTGTTTGTTAAATAAAACAAATAAAAAATCGATAAAAATTTTATTTTCATAACCGTAGAAAATTTTATTAACATAAAAGGCTAGCCAATTTGCGCTTCGGAAAGTAAAGTTTAATCAAATATATTTAAAATTTATATATTATTAAAAATTTTATTTTATTATATTATCTTAATTTTGCCATTATTTAAATAGTAAATAGTTATTTAAAAAAATATTAAAAGACTTCTTGCAAAACTAGATTCTTTTGAGATAGTTTTTGATGAAGTTTTTCGCACATTTCAGGCTGTAATTCGGCAATTTCTTGACCAATAATGATTTTCATCTGCTTTTAAATTTAAAAACTATTTACGTTAATAAGTTTTTTTATACAATTTTTTAAGAAAAAAATCTAATGAGGTCTAATCGCATGATCTTCGAGGACAATTGACATCAGCAAATCTCCTATTTATGTGTCCTGGAAACTTTTCGCAAATTAAAGCCAAAATTTGTAGTTTTATATGGCTTAAATTTTAAATATTCTAATAAAACTGAAAATATTTAAGTCTACGCTTAAAAATTAAAATTTTTAAGTTGCGGCTAAAAAATTTTGGTTATTATTAGACTATAGCGCTCAAAATTATTGGTAACGGTCTCTTCATTTTTAAAGGAATACGAGCCAATAATACTTCCATACTAAAATGAATACTAGATAGTCATTTTTCACGGATACAATAGCTTCTATGCGGTTATTTGTGGATTTTTACAGCCTTACCAAGCGATGAACAATCCTCATTGCTGAAGAAACCCAAATTCTGAGCGCATCGTGAAATCGATAAATTTGGGGCTTCGGTCACACTTTCATTAATAGCAGCAATATTTTAAGTAAAAAATTATGCATAGTTCTTAACACATCTGAAACGTATCCAGTTTTTTTTAAAATTTTTTCCTGTGTTAGCAATTATTTGCTCAGTAGGACAATTAATACCTTCTCTTTAAAAAAGAAGGCACACACCACATAAGTTATTTTTAATTTTTTAATAATTAATACACTTTCAAGTTGAAAGCTATCTTTCGTCTGTTTTCACATCTAAAAAGAAATTTTTTTAAATTTATCTTTCATTTGACTAGTCTTTCCCTCTCTAGAATACATAATTAAATCACTTCAAATCGAAACTAAATTTATATGAAATATTTAAACTTTCCTTCTTGTCCTTACTTTATAAAAAAATCTTACTTGAGATTATATTTAGTAAAGTTTTACTGTATAAAAAAAAAACAAAAAAAAAATAACACATGTTAATAAAGATGAAAAAGAATAAAAAACTATCTCTTTATGATGGTCAAGTTATTTCTGTGTTTATGAGTTAAAACATAAAATTTTTAATAGTTTTTCGATATTTACTTATACCATTTGGAATTTGTTTAATAGAATTTTTTTCCATGAATCACATACACGTACAATATACTTTTTTTCTGCGTTGGAGCTTAAAAGTAACCATTCTCATAAAATGAACATTTTAATTTTTATCATCTGACCAAAATTAAGGTCTAACTATTGTCAACAACAAAAAAAAAATTAGTTTAATTTTATCTATAGTGATTAGAGAAATTCATTGATTTTTTCCAGTTTAACCATTTAACATGAATAATGATGCTTTTATCTGGGAAATACGACAAATCTTTTAACAAACTATCCAATAGTCAATTCCAAAGAAATCTTTAAACATTTAATAGCCGCAAGCAAGGCTTAATCGAAATATTGTAATTAATAAAAATAGGCTTTTAGACCAATACAAATAAAGCATATAAATTAGAGCCGATCAAGATTTTTTTCTTTATTTTTTTTTCCTTTTTTAAAAAAAAGAACTTTTATTCGAATCAAAATCGAAATATTTGAAATTATTTGAAAAAATGCTGATTAAAGTTTATGGGTTTGTGAGGATAGAAACGAGGAGTTGTGTTTTTGTAGTACGTTCCAGCGAAATTTGAAGCAACGATGTACCATCCACTTTTGTATTAAGCTTGACTTATATTGACTTTTAAGATCCTGCAAGGAGCCTATAGGAAATATTACTTATCAAGAGCACTAGTGTTTCATGTGGCGTAAGGCATTTTTGGAGTTCCGAGAAGCAGTGGAAGACAGATCTCGCTAAAGGAGGCATTCACCATTAAAAACTGATGAAAATAGGGAACGAGTGCCTCCAGGACAAACTGCCTACTAAGTTTTTCTTAAGAAAGTCCTTAGAAGTCTCATAAAAAGCATTGTAGACACTTGTATGCACTACTAACAACTACCCTCGTTAAAAGGCCATCTCCATCAACGACTTTTTTTCTCCCCCAAATTCAATTGATCTAAGTTTGTATGACGTTTTTCTATGTTCCCCAAGGTCCAAAACGCTCTGAAAAGCCATCCACATTAAAATCTGATGAAAATATGGAACAAGTGGGCGCTCTTGTAAGGTCAGACTGTCGATTTGCATCAAAGCTGGTGAGTGATTCCTTGAAAGGCTCAGAAAAATGGTTCCTCGGAGCAGATGGGAAATTGCAGATATTTGGACACCCGCCGAAAAAAGGAATTCCTGCGGTCCACTAGCAGTCCTGTTTACCTGATCTTAGTTCGTATGATTTTTGTTTATTTCTTAAGATTAAAAACCAGTTGATAGATGTAATCTTGATATTGTCGATAATATCCAAGAGAGTGTAACCGAGCAGGTGAAGGCGATCAACCACAGCTACGAAAAGTGGAAACAACGTTTCACCTGACAAAAAGAAACTGCTCTAAAGAGGATAATATTGTCGTTTAAAAATTAAATAAAATTTTAACGAAAAATAATCAGTCTCATTACTTTTATGCCACAACTAGTATATCTTATTTTATTGACAAAAACATTTTCCGTTTTTTTTTTTAAAATAATTTATGCAAAAATTTAATAAATTAATAATAATTATTTCGGTAATTATTTTTTGTTGGTGTTGTAAGGCCTCTGAGACAAGAGCCAGACGTCATTATGTAGCGCCATAACCATGAGGCCATTTGGCGACTTCATGTTACGTGTTATTGATAGCTTCCCTAATGAAACTGGGCGATTGTTGTTTTGGGAGGAAAAAGTTAGACATTGTTAAATTCTGTGGAGCAAATCAAGATGTTTAAGATGGTTAGAAATAGGGCTTGGTATTGGAATTACAGGGTCTAAGAGCTCCAGAATGGAAGGAGTCCTATTAAAAAAGAAATTCTGGGTTGGATGGTATTCAGGTAAAATATAGGGTGTGGTGATTTGAGTGACACAGAAATGGAATGAAGGACAAGGCTGGTTACAGACAAAGTGCGGTATACCCAAACAGAATTCGGAGAAGTTTTCTTGCCTAGATTTTCGAATTGGTTGTTGAGTAGACTGGTTTTGAGGTGTTAGACCAATTTCTGGACAGATATCTTCCATTTTTAGACCAGTCTATTTGTCTACGCATGACTAAAGATGTCACATGCCATTTGGTGATTAGCTGCGGCAAATTTGGAGCGCCTCTCCCCGCCAGCTGATCAGCACGGTCATTGCCAGGGATACCAGCGCGACCTGGAATCCAATTAAACTCGACGTTTAGTAGATTGCGATGGATTTCGATGAGCACCGGATTATTTGATAGTCCAGAAACGGTTTCCAAGCCAGGCAGGAAATCATCTGAGAGAGACTGAACCTGTGGTTAGTAGTATAGAATATTGACTGTTATATTTTCTAGAGCAGATTAGTATGTTGTAGAAGTTTAAATAGGGGACTAGGGAATGGAGTTGCTGCATCTAGGAGCTCCACAATCGGAGGAATCCTGCTCGTGAAGTAATTCTTGGTTATGTGGCATTCATGTAGAATATGGATGATAGTGAAATGGGTGCCACAGGATTAGCATAAAGGACAATTGGTGTTGCCAAAAAGGAAGTTATGAGTAAAAGCAGTATGTCCAGTCCGGATTCTCATGAGCTTCCGCGCTCAGAATTTCAAGAGTGTGGAATCACCTAATCTCAACTTTGCTCCAAACCACGGTCGATGGACTTCTTTCTAGTTCTGAGATCAATAGGAAAATGGGGGATGAATTTCTTTTAGAGCAGGCGGTGGAAGAGATGTGCCTTAGAAGATTGTGAATCGAATGTTCGGGACTGCAAAAGCTTTTATAAATTAGGTTAATGCGAAATGTATAAAGGCAGTGTAAGATGGGTTTCCGACCAGTTTCAATAAGAATAAAGTTCATCGGGCAAGTCCGGTCGAATGCACCGATTGGCGCTGCTTCAACTTGTCTTTGCCGTGTTACTAGTATTCTAATGCATATGTGTAAGGTGTGGGAATAGATCATTAGCTACTCTAATTTCGAACATATTATTTATTGTGACAAAATTGTAAATATGATTTGTAAAAAGTTTATGAGTTACGTTAACTGGTGTAAGGTTTTCCGAAGTGAACAAAAAATTTTACTCTGCAACAAACGATAATATTAACTGCGCTGTAATTTTGATTTTTTTTATTATTGATTTATAATAATAGAAAAAAAACTCATTAAATTCCTTTAAAAATATTGAAAATTTAACTTTTCATGTTCGCAAATTAAATACTTTACATATTTTAAGTATATTTAAATGGAATTGTATAAAATCAAACCAAATATAATTGTCAGTATAATTACAAGTATAATACTAGTCTTAGAAGACATTGTTGCCAATAAATAAAGACATTTTTTTACTAAATATCTTGTCACCAAAGTATGTGGTTACAAATAAATTTATTTGAATTTATACAATTTGATTGGAATTAGTAATAGAAATAAGATAAAAATACTATATATAAGTTTACTTACTTTTTGTCGATATGGACTATTTTCATGTCCATCGAATGGATTGTTGTGAAAACATTCGTAGCACCTTGAACTACACACTCCCTTGTCTCTGGCATAGCAATTGGTGTACAAGTGGCCAAAAAGACTGGTTCATTACGACTACAGAGAGGCAAAAACGACAGGTAGTGACCTTGTACTAGCACAACCTGTAAATAGAAGAGAAAAAAAAACAACATTTTTTTTTAAACAATAAACTCCAAGACTGAAAGTAAATATTGTTGAGCGCACTTGTAGACATGACCATAGTGCTCGTATCTAATACAAAGTATATGAAAAACTATCTAAAAATCATATGAATATATTCCGTTTGAATTTGTGGGAAAAGGAAAAGTCAATGAAATATTCCAACAAATACTCGTAGCTTGATTGTTAGCAATCAATTAATTATACATTCTGGATGATGATTATACACATAGTGTTGTCAAAGTCTGTCATAATAAATTCAATCCAAGCTCGTTTTGATATTGGCGTCATCTTCACTGCCATCCGCCGATTAGAGAGACTTGAATTTGATAAACACTTTTGATTCTTTCTCGAATAAATATTATAATTATTTAATTCCTTTAATTCTATTTTTTCTACAACAATTCACCAGGTGTACTTTCCACTCAATAATCTATAATTATGCATCAAAAATCAATCATTGCAATCTATTTTTCTTTCACATCATAACAGTAGGAATACATTATTAATAATCGGAAAACACAATACTTGTTATAATAAATTTACAATAGATACTCGTATATTCGTTGGAGAAATATTAGTGCCAGATTCTATTCCTATAATTAAATATATTTTATTACACTTTTTAGTAAATTATGAAGTTTTCCATAGTAAAAATTTGTATTAGTAATAATAATTGCTTTGGCTGATTTTTTATGAAATTAATTATAAACTGCACTGAACAGAACTTATCCCTTTTCAATAAGTCTTTTCACAATGGTAATCACTGCCTTAAATAATAATAGAAATTTTTTCTCACATAAACAACATACTTCCAAATCCTCTAGAAATTCATTATTATTAAAATGATCCCTGAGCCCAATAAACCAATAAATTGCCCCACTTCCTAGAGACCGATGAGTCTGCTTCCAATTCCGTCAAAAATCTTTAGAAAAATATTTCTCCACAATTTACAACCTCTACTCGAATTTTTAAATATAATTCCCAACCATCAATTGGGTTTCCGCTCAGAACACTCCACTACACAGCAGAGTCATCGACTTCAGGTATGTTTTTATATATAACCCAAGTCTGATACCCAATCTTACTCTGGAAACTCATGATGATCCTTTCTTTTTCCTACTACTCTATTGTAAAATAATTTGTTTTAAAACGGCACTTCCAAATAATTGAACTAGAAGAACTTTTACTGATGTTTCACAGGGAAGTATACTTGGGCCCAACCTCTACAATATTTTTTCATTCGATACTCTAATCTATCCGAACATTTTCTTTGGTACATACATAAATGATACATCCTACATTGTACGAGGGTCGTTCAATAAGTCCTTAGAAAAAGATGGAAAAAAACTGTTTTTTAAAAAAAAATTTTTTATTTTTCAACATAATCTCCTTTTAGCTCTATACACTTTTCCAACCATTTTTCCAAAATTTTTATCCCGGCCAAAAAATAGGATTTCGGAAGTTCTGCAAAATACTCATTCGTTTGAGCAATGACGTCCTCGTTGGAAGTGAACCGTCGTCCGCCAAGCCATTTCTTCAGATTGGGGAAAAGAAAATAGTCACTCGGGGCCAAATCTGGTGAATAAGCGGGATGCTGAAACAATTCCAATCTCAATTCCACAATTTTGGCCTTGGAAACACGTGCATTGTCCTGATGCAAGAGGATTTTTTTCTTCTTCAGATGGGGGCGTTTCTCTTTGATTTCCTCGCTCAACCGTTGCAATAACGACGCGTAATACGCTCCTGTTATTGTTTTTCCTTTTTAAAGTAGTCGATAAAAATGATGCCCTGCGAATCCCAAAAGATCGTGGCCATCACCTTGCCGGCCGATGGCACATTTTTTGTGGCTTCTTCGGAGGCTTCTTCGGAGCCCGTTAACCCTTGAAAATCCACTGTGATGACTGTCTCTTCGTTTCTGGAGTGTAGTAGTGTATCCAGGTTTCGTCCACAGTGACATATCGACGAAGTAATTCGGCAGGATTGCGATGAAAGAGTGCCAACATAGCCTCAGAGTCTACTACACGATTGCGCTTATTCTCCTCTGAGAGCAAACGCGGCACCCATCTTGCCGAAATTTTTTTCACAGACAATTTTTCATGCAAAATTGAAGCGACTGTACCTTGTGATATGCCCGTGGCCTCAACTAATTCGCGCACTTTAATTCGCCGATCGTTCAAAATCAGATCGTGGATTTTGTCGATGATTTCAGGAGTAGACACCTCAACTGGGTGTCCTGAACGATGTTCATCTTTTGTGGATGAACGGCCACGTTTAAATTCATTCACACAATTGTAAACCATCGCAAACACAGGTGCAGATGTGCCATGAACTGCATCCAACTCGGCTCTGATTTCTTTCGGGCATAAGCCTTTCAAATGGAGATATTTGATGACAGCCCTAAACTCGCTTTTTTTCCATTGTTATGCACAAATAAATGTCGTTAACTTAAATCGACGATAGAAATTGACCTACGCTATAGATCGAGCTGAAATTTTGACAGCTTTCCTGTCGATAATGCTACTTTTGACCGACACTACGAGCGCAATTTCTTGGATTTTCTAAGGACTTATTGAACGAACCTCGTATTTAGCAAAAAATTCCCCAACATGCTTCCGAAATTCTCCAAATCCAAAATCAAATTTTCCAAAACTAGTCTACCAAGTGGATAATAAAAGAAAATGAACGCAAATGTGTCCACCTAACTTCTATTCTCTGCCATGAACCATGTCCTTTCATATATCTCAATGACAGTAAAAAACCACATGTGAGCCAGAATTGTACTTATGCAAAAGCTTGACATGGATCCCAAAGACAACATTTACAAGATTAAAACTAAACAGACAATATCGCCATTATTGTTCTAACATTCTAAACTTACTATAGACAGCGAAATATTGTACTTTTAAAGCATATTTTACTGCGACCAATATGGACTTACAGACAAAAACTCTAACACCACTAAAGTAGAGTCTCTTATTGGCCCCCCCCCTTTTATGTTCACAATATTATTAGTCATTGTGAACTCAAAGTCTTATATGTACGTGATGTGGCTGTGTCTCATTATAAAAGTTTCACTGTCGATTTTTCAACCATACTTAACCACTTGTTCTAAGGGTATATTTATTTAGAAATTAACCGACAAAAAGAACTATGTCTAGAGCAGTCGTTCGTTGCTACTTTTTACGAATGCTTCCGTTGACGATAATGTCACTTCGTATCCAGTCATAAAGTTAAATAGCCCCTTCTTCTCCTTTAGTGTGGAGTCTTCTCCTTTAGGGTAGCTCCATATTCAAAGTCTTCTCTTTAATGGTAGCTCTATATTATGGTTAAATTAGTAATTGTATTGTCCATATTATGAGGTGCTCCGTAGAAGTATTCTCTATCGGATGCGGCGTGGCATTGTATTTGCCAAGGGCTGTCCTATTATGAATTGGGAAATTGAGGATCTTAAAGAGCTGAATTTCCTAATTCACAATAGGAATGTGGCCGGCTTCTTGACATGTGGCCTACTCCTTGTAATGTGAAATGCTCCTTGGTGAATATAGCGTGCTTCTTGAATTCCGGTTGCGCCTTCAGATCCTGGTAAACCCTCGTATCTGAGCTGGCCTAGCGGTGCCAAGGAATTTACAAGGGTCCTTGCAATAGCTCAATGGCTGGAGTACAAACCGGAGTACTCTTAAAACAAAAATTGGTGCCACGGAAATTGGGGTGCCACTTAGCGTCAAAAAAAACTGCGCCCGACAATGATTAGGAGGCTTAGGCTGTAACGTGGGAATACATTCTCCAAGATCCTGAATTAATTACCAGAGATACCGGTAATTATCTAGGGCGCCGTCACTGCTAATGCTATCAGAGGTTTAAATAGACCTCGCCACGAACAGTTGGTATAATCAGCTTGTAACTGGTTGCTTACTATTAATCGCTAATAAGAATTGGTGGTGCGTTGATTGAGCATACTTGAATCCCTATGGTTACAGGTGGCCCTTCTGTATTATGTCTAACGATAAGTATGCCACATAAAACAACAGTGCTAACTGTCCATATTATAGTCAGATTGTAGTTTACATTCCCAATAATCGTATAATAAATATCTTCAGTAACAATGACTCTGTTCTTTCAAGAACATCCTTAACAACAGGGGTATTGAATAGCATTTAATTCCAGGTTGTGCAACAATTTTCAAAAACGAGCCGATTATTTGGCAGGGGACCTCCTTTTCATCCGTTGTTCACAGTAGTTTTTAACTTGCCGCACCTGCCACTAAATGACAAATTATACCTTTACTCATTTTTAGACACACGTATTGGACATATAGGGAAAGGGTTCTTTCGAAACATTGCCCAAAGCAGTCTTTTCGACAACCCTACGATAAATTAGGGTAACCACCGTTGATCTATAACGTTCAACTCACTATCACTAATCTTCTAACGGAATGCCACCTTCTTCAACATTTCTTTTCTAATGAGATTCCTTCTATTGTAGGGTTTTTAAATGCCTCAAAGCCCTTTCTTTCCAAGCCCTCATTTTATTTTCTTAAAACATGCTCTGCAAAATTTAATCAAAGTATTACTATTTCAAAGGCCATTTTTAACTAACCCACCCAGTTATATGTCTGTAAATGTCCTCAAACACACATATAAACAAGTACAAACTAATTTTTAATCTAAGAAATCCTCATTTTTGCCAACAACAAAAAAATCTGGTAGTTTTCGCATGAAAAAAATTGTTATACCAAAAATAGTTTAGCTCTAAAGCAAATCGTAAACACTACAAATGTTTCGATGTTGTCTATCTGAGTCATTTTATCATATTTCCTAATTTTGATTAGGACTCAATGACTGATGACATTTATTTAAGTACAGAATAATATTTTCTCTTGAATTTTTATAAAGTTTTTTGTTAACTCTAGCAATAAAAAAGAAAATCGTGTAAAAATAAATGGAAATTTTACGTTACAAAATACAATGAAGACTTAACCTAACTCCTTGTAATAATGATATTTTCTCATAAACTAAATCTGTAATAATGTTAAATAAAAAATAAAAAATAAATAATTTTAAATTATACAAATAACTTAAAGACTGATGAGTGTATCTCCCTCCAACCCCCCTTTTCTGTGGTTTTCTCTTGTTCCAATTTACAGAAATGAAAATAAAATTATTAGTTGATAGCAAGAAAAATAGTAAATTTCAATTGAAATTTTTTTAGTTGACTTTTCTATAATAATTGTTTTTAATTTTCTTCTATCATATGTTACGTAATTTTTACATTTAACATTATTTCATCGTTTTTATACCTTCTCTAAGGTGGGGCTAACTTGTACAACAGTCAGTCACTATTGTAATTACTTAAACTTTTTGCTGTTGTTCGCTTTTTCGACGATTAGTTCCATTGAACAGATTCTGAGGTTTGGTCAAGTTATTGTAGTTAAAACGACTTGTACCTTATTTGCGAGTATATTATTAGGATGCAAGGGAATTTTCATAACTAATATTCGATGTTATAGAAAATTTCAGTTTTGTCGTAATATTGTCTATAATAAGAGTGAAGAAAATTAATATAATTGAGATTTAGAAATTGTGCTTAATAGAAATAAGCAATAATCGTCAATTGCAAAATTTATTATTATATGACATAAAAATCATAAATTTATATACTAATTTTTTTATTAGTTGAGAGTATCATGTATGGTACATACATGATGAGAAGGGAGTGTGATAAGCTAATGGTTGAATTTCTTGTTGGATGTAGGACCCTTTTATTTTAGGGTCACTTTTTAGGGAGTAACACTATCATTAGTTAAACTATTCAAAAACAATTGAATTAATGTTTATGATTTTTGTTATAATTTTTATTAAGAAATCAGTTATGAAGTAATTTGATTTTGTTTTTTAGTTTTTTTTAAAAGTTAATTTTGGAAAAAATATGATACGTCGCTGAATAGTTTTGATATATAAGTAAAAATAAAAAGCATTATCCATTATGTTATTTGGAAAGTAAAGTTTTATTAAATGCATTTTTAATTATAAATTCTAATTAAGTTTTTATTTATTTATTTTGCTAGTACCATTATACATAAAGTTTAGCATTATTTAATTAACTGCCACGAAATTTCTTGCCAAACTCAATCCTTTTGAGGTAATTTTTAAATGCGTCCATTACGTGATAGTTGTTGATTTTTAAATGCTTTAATAGCTTCATAAAAAATGCCTACAGCCAACAAATTGTATGATCTTTAAGACTAATTGACATCACAAAATCGTGTAAATTACATGTTTGTCAAGTTTTGTAGTTTGTGGTGTCGGTTTGTTAGAACCACATATCATTCAGATTCAAATTTTAAAGCTAAAAAAAAAGATTGCTTATCATAACTTCATAGCGCGCAGAATTGGTAGTAACAATTCCTTATTTTTAATTTTAAAATAAATACTGAAGGACCAGCCATTGACATATTCAGACCAAGTCAAATTGGTTTTTAAATACTTTAAAGTTTAAAAGTTGTCTGCCTAAATACAATTTTTTGTATTATCTTACAAGAAAGAGTGACTTATCCACATATTATTTAATCTAAGTTCGCAACGAATAACGGAAATCACGTCATATGCTATATATTTACGACCAAGAACGATGAAATCATGTATAGGTTCGTCAAATTTGCCATTCCACATTCATGCCACGAGGCAAAATTTGCCTGCCGACATGCAAAAATCGTGTACTGATACACGATTTCTGTGCGTCGACTTGCAAATTAGGTATATTTGGCGGTCGTTTTTTGAAAAAAATTACTATGGTCAAAAGTACCAACTTTATAAAACTTAAGTTTGAAGTTAAATGACGCTGCGTTGTTTAGTGAATTTGTAAACATGGAAAAAATTGGTCATCGTTATGTGATAGAATACTTTTATTTGAAAGGTCTCAGTCCAACCAATATCAAAGCCGAGTTAGACTCTACTCTGGAGGAGTCTGCCCGTACGAGCTGCTCAAATGAGATAACCGCACCAGAAATGGTGAAGAAAATCCACAAAATGATATTGGATGACCGTTGACTAAAAAAAGTGCTGTACATTAAATATTAATTGAAAATACGGTCATGATAAAGCTATACAATGGAACATAAACAGCATCGGGAGGATGTTTCAATCAAGTATTCGGCGATGTTTCACAGCAATAAAGCTAGGTTTTTGCATGGATTTATAATCATGGGTGAAACATGAGACCATTACTTCACATCTGAGATGAAGAAATAGTTAAAATAATGGACTAAAGGGGAAGAATCGGCCTCTGAAAAGATAGCTCCATCTATTGGCAAGGTAATGGCGTCAGTTTTATGGGATCAATTTTCATTGATTTTGTTTAAAAAGGAAAAAAACCATCGGCGAGTATTATTACAGTTTTTGAGTGATGAAGTCAAGACCACCAGTTTACACATTCGTTATCACGATGGCCAAAATCAATGAGTTAAAGTTTGGATTACTTCTTTATGCACCATTGTGTATTTAGCAGATTTAGCCCCCTTCGGATTATTTGCTCTTTCTAAACTTGAAAAAAAAGTTCAATGGTAAAAAATTTGCCAATAATAAAGAGGTGTAGTCTGAGATTAATGGCTATTTTTAGGAGCTCGACGGTTCTTACTATAAACTTTTACTATAAAGTATCAAAGTATTTTTATCCAAAATTTTTATTTTCATTATTAGGTCGGGTACTTCTGGAACTGCCCTCCTAGGAATTTTGCCTAATCGCTAAAGACCATAACCTCTGTTCAAAACGCGAAACATGGCTACGGCAGATGTATGCATCAGGTTATAGAGTGTCTTGATTTTAAGTTTATACTTGATAAGGTATTTTTATTAAATCCAAATTGTACTTATAAATATAATTAAAAGTCCAAAAGAGATATTACAAAGCTTCCCATCTCCGGTAACCTACTTACACGTTCTATTGTATAAAGTGTGTTTGTGCAAAATATTTAGTAACAAAAAAAATAGGTAAAAAGGTTGCTGAATTGGAAAAGTGAATTTCAAGTGGTCATATTTTACGAGTTTTAGGTGATAAATCTCCATTGACGTTCGGCTAATCTATGGAGATGAACTCTTATCCCATACGGAGAATAAGTCACCGGAGGAACATAGTGCCAATTTTGTTTTTTGAAAAATGTTTTCTCCCCTTGAGAATGTGCTCTCCAATTTACTCTGATACTTATCCGAATTTATATATAGTATCAGTTTGTGATTATGGCAAAGTATAGTAGCTTAAGCCTTGAATTGGAAGCTAAATATTCGAGAGTCTAAGGCATTGTAAAAGCTTTACAATTTGATTCCGACCAAGTCCATGGATATTCTTGTCAGAGCGTATTCGTTGTCGTCTCTATTATCTGATTTGACGGACATTTTCATACAGTAACAGGGACATTCGTTGGCTATTGCCCATTGCACAATTCTTTCAATTGCCAGTTGTTGTTAGCCCAATATAGTTTTATTCAAGTTTGGGACGGTCTGCGACCCCGTCGATTTGCATTTATTTTATTTGGTGTGCCCGATCGATGGACTTGTACACACTTTAATTGGATAATGAACATTTTCAACCATTTGTCTGTCGACAATTTTCTTTTATTTTTTGAAGCGCTTACAGATCTGACTCTGTGGTCTTGCTTGCCACCATCTTACCAGTATATTTATTTTCATACAAGACAGCCGTATTTGCTTAGGTAACATATTCGGATACCTACTCAATTCGTTTCGCATCGTATCGTAGCGTAATCCAAACCTTGAATTCTTGGTTGAGGTCTTAATAATAATAAGAATATTATCCATGTGCCTTCTTTGGGATGTAACCATATCTACGTACGAATATGTTCTAATATACTCTGATTGTTGGACTATAGACAGTTGCCCCTTAATGCATATATCACAATCGAGCACTCAGATACGCGTGTGCATAAATCCAAATCCAAATCCAAATTCAAATCCGTCAGTATGCACTTGTTATGCACTTATAGATCTTTTGTATATAGAAAAAAGATTTCGATGCAATGAGAGAACGACACAAATACAATTGATGTGTTCATTTGGTAGTGTTCAGAGATAGGCTTGGTTCGACTGGAATAAATTGATTTGGATCGTTCGGAAAGTCCATTTTACAGCCCAGCGCCATCGCCAGTACACAATCGCACATAAATGACGTGCTCGTATAAGGCGAGAGTTGAAAAGGTTACTGAGTTAATTATTCGAATTGTATGGAAATGAATTCTTAACAGTTTTGTGTGATCCTCTCTTACCTTTGTCCATACTTAATTTATCGTTTAAATTCATACTAAACGTATAAAGGGGTATGTGGATAAAATTTTATCCTATATTTCAATAAACTTCGTTATTCGTAATTTTTTTCAATTTGTCCATATCAAAAGTTTGGGTAGACATACCAAAATATTTGGAAATAACTCTCATTTTTTTAAATATTAATCAATAGCATTCAAATTTGTATTTAATTTGAAGAGGGAAAAAAATATTTAAAAAAAAATTAAAGGTGATACAACTTATCTATAAGTGGAACTGGAACAGGATTAACACTGTATACTCCATTGATATGTTACTTACACGGCACTATTTTCTTATGGAGTTTTCTTAGAAAAATGTCGCTAGCACGAATGTCTAACAGAATTGACATAAATCGAAACAAAAGAAACCATTCCAAGATATAAAAGACGAACTAGAAAACAGCGTGCAACAGTAGTAACAAGGTGGGAGTTGAAATAATTGAAGAAAATGTAAAGTGATTTTTTTCATTTCCGTTTTGTTATCCGTATTGAAAAAAATAAGAAATAAAATAGAAAAATAATAACAGTCAACACCCACCCACCCATAAAGATCCACACAACTAAATATATCGTATTCTACAGTTAATATAGTAGACACTGTATTTCAGTTAATAAATGAAATCTTTTTTGTTGGAGACTAAAAATGAACGCAATTCTGTCATTAAAAATTTTCAATTTTATTTCTTAATGATTTCTGTTATATTTTCGCATAAGAAAATAATAAAAAGTTTTTTTTTTAAATAGATTTAATAGTTGGTGTTGTTTTTTTCTTCTTTCTGTGAATAATATTTGAGAAAGGTATGGTTGCAATGAGGGCGTTATGAATAAATAAAACGCAAATTTTTATATACGAGAGGTGGCAGAGAAGTTAAGAGATTATTTTATTTTCTTACTAAAAAATTAGATTCATTTATACTCTGGAGTTTTTAGAGCAGTCCAAGTTATTAAAGTCGATCGAACATTTTATGGACTGTAATCCGTGAAAAGTGTCCACTATTGAAAGGTTTTTGGATCTTCTTCTTCTATAATCTAAGCAGACTTGCAAAAAAGTAGAAAAACTGACGCCACAATTTTCTTTTATTTTTATACATTAATGTTATAGCAATATTTAATAATAATAATAATAATACATAGAGGGTAGAATAGTCTCAAACCATCTCGACCCTAACTCAAATAATTAGTAACCCTAACTCAAATAATATTTAAATTAGGGCTTTTAGCGAATTTCAATATTATATTGACAGGTAGCCGGGAAATCTCATAGGGACTAGTGAATTCCAAACCATGAAGCCGAACTCTCTGATGGGCAATAGCCTCGCAATCGCAAAGTAGGTGCTTTGACGTTTCATCCTCTTCAGAGCAAGAATGATAGATTTTCATATCAGATTCAATATCTCAACAGGCAATGGCCAGCGAAGTTTTTAAAGTTATTTATGTCCGGGGAATTATTTCATTAGCCTTGCATTCCCATGACTCAAAAATAGACCCCAGTAGTATTAGGTCCCATTTTTGCACCCCCAGTAGTATTAGGTCCCATTTCAGTTTATCTACTAGCTCATTACCCTTAATTCCCTGATGACCCGGTATCCCCATCAGAGTTACATTGTTGTGCTTAGCCAGCTGATTTAAGACCAAAACTAGTTTGAATTTAACATTAGACGCGAAAAGTAGCTTTCTGTATAGCTTGGCTGTCTGACATAATGCCGATCTTTACGTTGCGTTGATTTATTCTTATAACCTCTCTAGCCCAAACTTCGATGGAATATATTTTTGCCTGAAAAATGTATGGGGATTCTTAGATAGACGGTAATAAAGTCCGGCTAATCCCGCCCTAACATCCTCATCCGTTTTAAAACCATCTGTGTAAATAATACTCGTCATTTTCTCGAGTGGATGTTCCGCTCTCCTTCAAAATTAGACGCTTCGTAATAACCACTTCGAAGGACTGATTTCAATAAGGTTTCCTCGGCCCAGCATCCAAGAGATAATTGGCTTCTATCCTCTTAAAATAAGTTCCCTTCGACAGCTGTCCAGAGGCGTTGTAGCAGTTGTGGAAAGCGTCTTTTTTTATCTTTGAAAATGAATAAACTGACTCGAATTTAGATCAAGTCAATAACGGAGCTGTGGAACCATAGAAATCCCTTATTTTCCCAAAAACTTGTTGATTGAGATGGCCACTTGATGCCGTCGTTATCATGCCAGATTATCAAAGTATGTGCAATGTTTCATCTGACACGAAGAATCAATTTTCTGGGTCCTTTGAAGGACTTCTTTATAAAAAAAACTTGATTGACAGTTTATGCTAGACAGTCTGCTCTCATAAAAGTTATCAATGGGTTCATATTTTTACCAGCTTTCTGTGTTGAAGGACCTCCTGAGGAAAGTTTGACTTCCATTGCTTCTAGGCACTGATATGCACAAACAGAAAATAATAAATCTAAGTTCCATGCTAATCGATATGATTTGACAACTTATAATTCGAGTAGGTCTAGGTTTTTAGACTTTATTTTAATATAGTTTATCATTTCTTTGGCATATTCCAGAAGTTTGTTTTTCTAAACCTTCTATTTTTACATCCAAATTGTACTTATTACCTTCGTAGTACGATGAGTTTTCCGATTCTCAAACTGTGTTAGGGTAAAACTGTATTATAGAAGTGCCTTGCTCTATGAGGACTTCGTAAATATAATTTTGAGAAAGATACTAAAATATATTTATAAAATTACAATTAAATTTCAATAAATGTATTTTATAAACTCGCTTGAAAATATTCAATTTTTTGTCGAAAGAAGAAAACTTTTCAATTTAAAATTGGCAGTGCTCTAATGGACATCATGCAGTAAAAGTACAAAAAAAATGAAATTTTCATAAATTGAGTTAAATTGGAAATTATTTCTCTTCTGATATAGCACAAAGTTTAGAGTACAAAAACCATTTTCGGAAATTAAGATTATTTTGCAATAAATTTTCTTGTATCAGTTCAGTCAATAAATTAATTACAAATTTTAGGAAACTTCGCAAAAAAATAATTGAAAACTTTTTTTTTTGTCAAATTTAAATTTTGGAAAAATGTTTACTAAAATTTTTATATATTAATTAAAAGTTACCTTTTGATCACCGAATCTCATTTGACGTCGAGCATTTCGACTGACATTCATCCGACAGAGAAACATTCGATGTTCACCTTCCAGACTCGACATTGACGAACTGTGCTGACTATGTGGTCCTGGCTGTTGAGGTATACTCCTATTCAGTTCAGCCTGAATAGGACCATGATCTTGTTTATCTATAATATCATATACTGAATCTCCATGAATAAGAAGATCTTCCTAAAATTAAAAAAAAAATATTCATTATTATTACACAAATTAATAAAATAAAAACAAAAATTCTACTCCTTTTTTTTAAATAAAAACATTTAAATGTAAGCTTAAAAACTATTAAAAAGTATTTATGAGTAAATAATGAATAAAAATTAATGTTGGAACTATTGAAAAATAAAATATAATATAAAAAAATGTTGAAAAAAATATTTTATTTAAATTGAAAATAGAAATAATTAATATTAAAAATAGTATACTTATTTGAGGATATTTTTAAAATTTGTTTCCTTGTGATTGAAATTTCTATAGTTAAAAATGAGAGCAAATTTTCTCAATGTTTTTCTTTTTGCTAAAATTTTTTTCTTCTGATTGGAAAAGAATCTGTAAATATATTGAAGAACATTCTTTAACTTATAGAATTGGGTTAGTCAAAGAGGACGTTCGTTTTTCTTGGAAATTTTTTTTGAGGAACATAACCTAATTCCTTTGAAGAACATAACCTAATCAAAGTCTATATTTTAGTTTTATTTGTCGTGAATTATTTAAGAAAAAAATAGCTTCCAGAATTTATGTGCTCTTTAAGAATTTCAGGACAGCTTTTAACAGTTGCTTGACCCATATCACCATATGTTATCGATCTGACATCTTATCAACAGACCAACATTTTAGACCAATACATCAAACAACAATATCTGCTCACCAGCTTTGACAATTCACCGAGGGGCAGAGGAGATTATCTGAAAATTAATTTGGCTTCAGAATGCCTTCGACTCGGCGGAATGCGATTATTCTTTGATGGAGTATATTACCAGGATAATAGAAGACAACCTGAGTAGTAGAATTCTTTTGTACAGGACGAGTAGTGGGGAGAGATCATACAGGATCACAAGGTTTAGTTCTGGGCCTTCTGTTGTGATGAATCACATAACAGAAGGCCCAAAATTCCAGGCTGTATATTCCAGAGGAGGTGAGAATCATCGAATTCGCTGACGATGTTGCTGTGGTTGTAGTGGTAAAATGAGTGGAAGATATACAAAAGATTTGTAATGAGACTGTTCCTTCAGTTCGAAGTTGGCTCCTGGCAGCTGGTTTTAGGCGGCGAACCATAAGACAGAGGTAGTTCTTATCACGGGCAGGAAGAGTAAACCGAATATCACCATTAGGATTGGCGAACATGAGGTGATCTCGGGAGCATCTCTAAAGTACCTAGGGTGATGTGAGGCTCCGGTTTCGGGAACACCTATTATACATTGGTGGAAAGGCTCTAAGGACATTTAGGGCACTGACGTGCTTAATGCCGAACCTTGAGGGACCCAAACAGAGTAGGAGAACCCTGTTGCCGATCATGGTTGGGTCAATCCTGCTGTATACTGCGCCAATTTGGGTGGATGGGTTGATTAGAGCAACCTACATACGTGGAGTAGTGTTAGCCTACCATAGGAGCGCATTGAGACCACAGGCTACTAGTTTCTGAACAGTGTCATATGAGGCCGTAATGATGCCGATCAAAATACTGACAGCTGAGCGGTGAAGGCTGTACCATCGAAGAGGTCAGCGTGATGCTGTGGCGCCATCTGAGACTCAAAAGGAGGAAAAAAATAAATCCTAGAGCAGGTGGCAAAATCGTTAGGATAATGCCCCTGATGGCAGATAAACTCACCATCTCATCTCAGCGGTGGATCCATGGATAGATCGATGACATGGTGATGTTGGCTACTACCTATTCCAATTTATGACGATACACGAATGTTTTCGGGCTTACCAATACGGCTTTAAATTGCATTCTAGTCCGTTTTCTATCTGCCATTTCTGTGACGGGATATTGAAGAACGAGCAGTAGTGTTCTTTTACTGCACCCGATTTAATGCAGAAATAGGAAATGCACAGAAGGGCGCTGGTCCTGATGTTGGACTCTAGATGCCTTGGGAGGGTGTCGAAGTCCTTTCGAGTGATTTCTATCAATCCCAGCCCCACGTAGTAATGCCTGACGGCGGTTCCGTGAGAAAATATAGAAATGTTACAAAGTGTAATGGTTTTAGTGGGTTCAAGTACCATACTTTGTCTTTCAATTATTTTCACCTTAACATTGTGTAATAAAAAAAATGCTACAAATAGGTCATAGAGAGTGGTACTGCAGGGCTTGGTCTTGGGCGTTCTGGACTACGATCCATGACGCAACTCTCTCCAACCATTGCTCCTGTTCGCCGTTAGATTCCGGTAGTAAGTCTTCGGTTTCCATACCATAAGACAGATGTAGTGCTTGTCCCGATTAGGTACTGCTGAGATACCTACAGGTATTATGTCTGGATCATCGCTGACGTATCTAGGGTAATGATTGACGCGAGGCTGAGGTTTCGAAACTGCCTATTATACCTAGGGGAAAAACAGCTAAGGTAACGAAGGCACTATCGCGACTAATGCCGAGCCTCGGCAGACTAGTGCAGAGTAGCACGACCCTGTTAACGATCATGCTTAGATTGATCCTATTCTATGCTGCACCGATTAGGGTGCATTTCGCACAGTATTATACAAGGTAGTGTGTGTTGTGTCCGGCATGTCTCCGTCCCGATGTGTTGTGACCGAAATTTTTTCGATCCGGAGAAACCGGATAAGTCCGATGGCGTTGTACAATGACTGGTGACAAATCGGTTCGGATACTGCTTTCGATGGAAAATAGACTCACCGTCTGATCCCCTTGGTGACGGAGTCCATTCATAATTGTCCCAATTTTTGGCGGAAGATGTATGCTTTTTTTAGATTAGACCAAAAGCCCAATTTACTCTTGCTGTGACAGGATGGTCTAGACTACGAAACATGCCTTCTTCTACTGTCCCCACTTACGAGGGGAGATAGGTGGGCTACAGAAATGTGTTGTTAGGCCTCTGACACTTGAGACTATCGTGGCCCTAATGTTGGACTCGCGGAGAGGTCGGCAGCCTGCTAATGCCCGATGGCCGTTTTGCGGAAAGATATAGAAATATAACTAAAGTGGTTTTAGTCCTTTAAAATATCACATATTGTTCCTCATTGATTTTCACCTTAACGAAAAAAAATATGCCGCATCCTCCTTCACGCTTGCAGCAAACCAGACGCAACTCCATTACGCTTGCTGAAAATTTAACGCATTGCAACAGAATAATATTTTGATCCTGTAACTAATCTGCCTAAACTGGTCGTCCTTATTATATTGAAAATGAACAAAGCCAAGCATTTCAAGAAAGTATCTAAAGATTTCAGACGCATTTTTTGTCATTAAAGACATATACATGACCTGAAAGGGAGGTCAGAAAAGATGATGGATAGTCGCATGTATCAATAAGGATGCGAAGATGAATATTGTAATTTGGCAAAGGATATTAATCAATTCGTCGTAATTCACCAGATCTTTTTCTTCAAGTGAATGCCACATGATGAGAGTGTTTTTTTTTAAGTGAAATTATTCAAAATATAATTAGCCGTTTGGATTTTTAAGTTAGTTTTGAACATAATCGATAGTGTGCTTCTCTGGAAATGATTTCCCAATCAAAGGGAAAAAATAATGAATGCACTTGAAATTTTTACACACTACCATTATACGAATACGTTCACAATCACCATTAGATTATGGGGCCTTGTGCAGCCCAAGTGATTGAAATAATGATCTGAATTGCCAATGTACCATATGAATCAGCGCTGCAGGTGATTTTCTATTAGGTGCTCCGCAGAAACGTAGACAAGGGATCGCACTGTGCAATGTCGCTCTGCATGGCTAGCTACCCGAACACGTGTGAGAATATATTCTTGGCGGTATTTTGCAAAAACGTTCTCTTGTAGATTTTGCGCAATTATGATAGAGTATCGAGTGGAGCAAGTGCCCCAAGTACGAGTACGTGTTGGTTTTTTGTTCATTTATGTAGCTCTTCGAGTCGAAATCCCATATTGGAAGACAGAGTGCGGTAGGAAAAGTGGATAATATTGGTGGTTTTTGTGGTTGGTGACTTTTTTGTCCACCTTGCCATCGTTCACTTTTTATTCATTTTTGACACTGCTACATGAATTCAACTTTACAGGTAATAATTTAGCTTTTTTTTTGTCATTTTGAGTTTGTTTGTTTTCTTTTTTTCATAGTTTTTATGATTCTCAGTACAGTTTTGTATGTTCGCATTTCGTGAGTGATTCGCTCTTATTTCATATCTAAATATAATGGCAAATGGTAAACGTTCAACACGTACCACCCGCGCTAAATCTATGCCTGCTCACCGAACACTCCGATTTCTATCCATCCGACTGGGAATGTTTGTTAATTGGAATTAGTAATATTCACTGCAACAGGTACACTCATAATTGGAATTAAAAGTTTGAAAATAATTTCAGATTGAGTTCAAAGTGGATTTGCGTGAATTTCAATTAGCATTCTGATCGAAATAGACTTTCTTCTACGACATTGTGCTCGTGCAACTTGCAATTTATTTATTAACGTGATTCAAATGTGATTTAATGAGAAATTCGCCTGTTATTTGTAGTTTATCTCTTATCATGAACAGGTGGATAAACCATATCTCAGAATAATATTGTTTTTTTTTTGCACTTTTGTCATTCACATAGGTTTTTTTGTAAAAAAAAACTTATGATCGCAACTGGTAGTTTTTTTTGAATTATCCAATTTATAATTTGGAAAGTAAATTTTAATTAAATATATTTTTAATAAAAATTTTACTAAAACTTTTATTTAATTATATTATTTTATTATTGCCATTATGTATTCAATAATGTTTTATTATAATATATGTTGCAAAATTTGATTGTTTTGAGGTAAGTTTTAATGAATTGGTAATTCGACAATTGACACTCCTTCTTCATTTGCAAATAATGAAATGATACTTTTAGACCAAACTTCCCACCAAACAGTCACTTTTCTTGAATAAACTGGTTTCTTCATAAACATTTGTAAATTTTTAGAACTCTTTATACCGTAAGTTAACTTATTGACGTATCCACCAAGCCAGAAAGGACCCACTTGAATGACGAAAATTTTGTTCAAAACTTGACTACGGCAGTATTATTTTTTGAAAAATTTTAACAAATTATTCACAATATAAAATGACAAACTTAATACTAACTAAAACCTATTTTAAATAATATATTTTTATAAATAAAACTTGCCAAATAATAAGTTCTTTCCAAACCACAAAATGCATATAATAATGGAAATGAAAATATTTTTGCTCCATTGAAAAATTAGTCCTCTAAAATATAATTTTTTTATTTTTTTTTATCTTAACTACAATTTTATTATAACAAGCAGATTTACATAATATTTTAATTTACAATCTTGTGCATCATGAAGTGGGAATAAACACCCATCGTCATTTCTCCAACTAATGGAAGTTAGATTCTTCTAGAAAATTTCTAGGACATTGTCTCTTAAGTCTCCGATGAGTGTTTCCGGGGAGGTCAGTACAAGACAATTCTCTAACAAGTAGATTATGATGATAGGGTAAATGGGAGTGAACTTTTTGGTAACGGGGAAATGCACAGGTCCTGAACAAAGTGAACATTTAGATCACGATGTATTACGTTGTTACAAACATAAAAGGGGGCATCAACAATTTTACGGAGAATCTTGGATTGTAAGACCTGGACGCGATAGGAATTGGAAGGTTTCGTTGAACCCCAAAGGTCAATTCCATATGTCCAAATAGGTTGTTAGTTTCGAGCTTTTGTCCAGTAGTCTAAGAAGTTGTAGGTAACGTCCATTAGCTTCAACTCTTTTTAGTCTAGTATGTCGGGTTCCATGTTAATCTCTTGTCCAGGTAAAGTCCCAAATAACGTACTTTATTATATTGTGGAATCATCTTACTATTAAAGTATAAAGGGGTAGGTTTTCCTTGACAAAGTGCGAAATTAATGTGAGGACTCTTCTATCCATCTCTTAAATAAGGATTAAAAGTTTTATGTATATGGGATTGTAAATTGTTGGAAGCTTTGTCAGGATTTGTATGGGTAGCAAGTATGGCTGTATCGTCTGCATAAGTCATGGGTATAAATATTATATAAAATGGGACCAAGAATACTACCTTGTGGGACTCCGGCTAGAATAGGATATATTTCCGACGATTCTGAGCTAATTGCAACTTGAATTTATGATAAGATAGTATGTTGAAGGAAGAAAGCTCTTTAGTTTCCAGAGGAGTCCAGGATGCCACACACGATCAAAAGCTTGGGAGGTATCTTAAAATATTCCTGGGCAATACTATTGCCTCTCAAGAGAGGATGCAATATGATCAACAATTGATGCAATATCATCACTGCGATGGCAGTGTTCAGATCGGAAGCCAAATTGGTGATCAGGAATAATTTTTTCATTAACGAGGACTGGGTAGAGTCGTTTTAATAGAAGTTTTTCCAAAATCAAGGATTGGTAAAAGGCTGATAGGTCTATAGGAGGAAGGAGAATTACGGGTTTATTTGGTTTAGAAATTATTTTAATGGGAGTAAATTATCAGAATAAAGGAAAATAGGTTGTGCGCAGGATACTATTAAAAATGTATGTAATTAAAACTAAAGCTTTTCGGGAAATTTGCTTCAGAATAGAAGCTGTTATTAGGTCATAACCAGGAGCTTTTTTATTGCAAAGGGCACAGAATAGTAGATTTAATTTCCGAGGACTTAAAATTTTTGGGAGGAAGCCTCATAGAAACTGGAAACATTATATTCTCAAAATAATTGTTATTAAAATATTTTGAAAATATTAATTTTTATGGGTTTCCAAAAATATTTCAAAAAATTTTCAATGAGCTTTGAACACTTTCCATAAATACGAAAATAATCATACAATAAAACGAATACAAAAATATGTTAACAAAATACTATAGGTGAGCGCTAGTGTGACTCTAGCCATAAAAAGATGTTAATTTTTTCTCATTAAATTCGCATGGTAATAAATTTGTGTGAAAACTTCCTTATCGGTAAGGTTCTCACAGAATGTCATAAATTTGCAAATGCTGAACTGGCGCATACTAATTGTGATATCGGTCGTGGACATATCGAACACGGTACCATTCGATTACGAGTATATTAGAGTATATCGACATGAATGGAAAGACTAGGACGACAGTTACAAATGCCACTGCGACGTAAAGACACAGCTTTCTACACTCTGTTCAATACTTAAAAGGCGATAAACTTGAAGTTGAAATGTAGGTAAATCAGATAACGTGGCTATTGTGTAAAAAGTTGTAGAAGTTGCAGCACAGAACGCAGAACATAAGGTCCATCGCGCACCCATCACAGTGGTAGACTCGTAGCGGACCCTCTGTCCCGAGTAAGCCCGATTTAGAAACTAAACTTGCGCAAAGCCGTCACATTTAACATATTAGACACATTGAACATCGAACATTGGGCTATCTGCATCTAATAATAATAATAATAATAGCCATGTTTTGGAGCATTCGTTTAAGTTTATCGATGAACTAGCACACATTTACGCGTTCACCAGAATATACCATATGTGTCAGCTGTTACTGACCATCAAATACCATTACGAAAATAGTATCTACAAAAATAAAAAGAACGAATAGGATTGACCACCAAAACAATAAACAAATTATAAACAGAAACTCTTCCCACTTCTTTGGGGAGACTACTAGAGAATAAACCTCGAAATTGTTTTTTTGTTTTGTTGTTGACATGTTTTTTTTGCAGGAAAAATGATGGTCTTCCCGCTCCTTCTCGTAATGCCCTTATTAGTTTGTGACTATTAAAATTATTTTATTAGTTCGGTTCGCACATGCAAAAGATAAACGGACGCTCTTTACGATGTCAATTGGAATTGAAATTGAGGTGGGAATTTTTTTCCTTCCACATATCCGAGCCAGGCCTCACTTCACTACAATTCTTGGCTTTAAAGAAGTTTTATTATTTGCTTTCGCTGTTGTCTCGGTTTTGGTTTTTATTTAAGAGCGATAAAGTTCCCGTCATTTATAACCAACTATGGTAGCCATAACGACCAATAAATATTCATCTTAATTGCTTTATGAGCTGACGATGAACGAGCCTCGCAACATATGCAAAAGTAGGTTCTATGCTTCTCTGCTAGTGATGTGCACTAAATATGCTTCTACTCTAATATAGGTGGTTAGGCACATACGAATATGAGAATACTTGCAATTGTACAAATATTATCCATTTGCCAAGTGACGCTAGTTAGCATGTGCACACATGGTATCTTCCAGCAATGTCTCTGGGCTTTGTTGTGCGGAGGAGGGAGTGCATTACTCTCATTTGCGCGCTACGGTCAAACTTTGCATGGTTTTCTGTACACAACGGCGTGCAGCACTAATGCGGTTCGATTTATGATCTGGCCATGTGACATGTTGGTTGCACATTGTGCAAGGATTTGTTGTGATCGCAAAAGTGATCAGAAGCAAAGCTGAATTATTCTCGTATTAATATACTAGTAGTTCGTAGGTCAACAAGTCATGGTGTCCACTTCTGCAGCGACCCCCGAACGCCTAAGAGTCCATTGTGACTATTGTGGCTCTTGCGATTGTCCAAGATTTCGATTCGATTTACAGAGTGCCTCTCTAATGAAATTCCAAAAGATAAATTTAGATTTGAATAAATTAAGCTTTGCATTAAGTCGATTACTTTGTACTTTTTTATTCCATTCGGACCAAAAAAAAAATTCACTTTTTTTTTCGCTATGATTTTAGTCAAATTGATCTAGATCCAGGTATAGAGTGCCATAGAATGGCTGTACATATGTAGGCCGATTTTTGCCTTGTTTTATTGTAATGCCAACACTGAACCACTATCACCAGAACTTCAAAATAAACAGCAGAAATATAGAACTATGAGTGGCTCTAGCACAAGCATTTTTCGAAAATAATAATATTTTTTTGGCAAATATTATTATTTTTTATTACACCGAGTGATTTTTTTGTTGTTTGGTTTTTCATATTTTTATTTTTGATAGATTGTGCTTGACACAATTACTCAATTAATATGAAAAGACTTGCACCTCAATAACGCTTACAAATTATTGAATTTTATTATCAAAATTTGTGTTCTGTGAAAAATATTTTTCGCGCACTTCGACCATTTTATGCAAGCAAGCAATTCAAGCCATAGTGACAAAATATCGCAGTTTTTCAAAGCAAGAACTTCCATTGTAGTCAGAAAAATGCACTGTTTGCTACGGTTTATGAGCTGGTGGAATCATCGGTCCACATTTCTTTAAATATGACGCTAGCCGCAACGTTACCACCAATGGCGCCCGAAATCGCTCGATGATTGCGAACTCTTTTTTACCCAAAATGCAAGAAATGCAACTGATCGACATGTGGTTTCAATAAGACGATACTAAACGCCATAGAGCACATGAAACAATGGACATATTGAGAGAAGAGATCGGATTAGCAATTTATCTCACGTTCCGGACCGTTGAGTTGGCCACCTAGATCGTGCGAATTGATGCATCTAGACTATTTCCGTGAAGTCACTCATCTATGCCAATAAACCAGCATAATTTTGCAGCCTTGAAAGACAATTTTACATTTGTTATTAGCGTGATACCAGCCGAGATGCTCGAAAAAGTAGTTCAAAATTGAACCTCTCGTTAAATATTTATTTATTTGAGTTTAAGCTTCAACTCGAAGTACACAACTATTAACAACAAATAGTTGTACAGCTCGTGCCAAAACTGAATCATCGAAAAAAAACGGATTTTCCCCAAGTTTTCCTAAGGCCCACTAACCCAAAAATTCAATCCTTTGGTAGGTCGTTTAGCTTCAGTTTTGGCACGAGCTGTATTTAATAGGCTTTCAGACTAAGATCATTGCGTTGCATCTTCCACATAGTCAAGTAACACAATCTCAATTGATGTGAACGGCGACAGATGGACAAGTCGATGTCTTCACCAACACTGGACGCTACGGCAGCAAGAATTTCTTCTGAACGCACTCTACGCACACGGGTTGGTAGTTTGATATCAAATAGCATCAAATTACTGCGAAGTTTTGTCCCAATGGCTTGAATTTCTTGCTCAGTAGGTCGATTATAATGACCATAAAATGGTCAAAGTGCGCGAAATACATTTTTCGCAGAGCACGAATTTAAAAATAATAAAATTCAATAATATGTAAGCGTTATTTGGATGTAAGTCCTTCCAACATAAAATGCCAATGCTAACTGAGTACTTTTGACTTTGACATACGTCACGTATCAAGCGTAATCTGTCAAAAATAAAAACATAAAAAACCGAACAGCAAAAATATCACCCAATACTTACTTTAATAAAAACAATCTTCCCGATATCTGTCAAAATGGAAAATGTAAACAAAATTTAAATTCATTTTGTTTATATATAAAATTTTGACAGATATCGGGAATTCTTCAATATGCTACAAAATTGATGCAGTTGTTCTTTACAAAATAATTAATAATAAACCAAAATACGATGAAAAGGTTGTAAAATATATAAGTATGAACTATCTTTATGCTTAAAGTATATTTTTCTTTAAAATATAAAAGTAAAAATGGATAGTTAATAAATTTCCATTACGAAAACTATATTGCAATGCAGGGTTATATCTACACAAAAAATTCCACACATAAATATGCACGTGCTTTGATTTATCACCGTTAGGTGTAAATATGGTGACATAAAATTAAGTATACAAATTGGGTGAGATAGCGAAAGGGTCTACTCAGATGTTTTATGATCTATGGACCTAAGTGGTTATTTTATTTTCATATTATAATGGAAAAAAAATAAAAGACAACCAGAATTGACAGTTGAAAGGGTATAAGCAGAATTGACAGTTGAAAGGGTTTCTATCTGAACCCTTGCACCGTTTAACCATATTTATTATAGAGCAATGTGATTGAATTTGTTTCTTTTGTTCTATTTGCTTATTAATTAAAAACTTCGCTTTATTCATGCAATAAAGAAACTTATTTTTCTATTAGTATACAAATTTTTCTTTAAAACTAAATGATAATTTTTTTTAATAATTTCGATAACAAAAGCTTGGGATTTTTAAATACTACAAATCTAATACCCCTTATCTTAGTATTTCTTTTTAATTTCTTAAGCCAAGATTAACCTATTATCTAAAATATGATTTTCAACCGAAAAATGCTTATAAAATTCAAAATAGTTTAACCAATCGTTTATATACAATATAAGTGAAATAAATTTGATATATTGTAATTTAATTAAAAAAGCTTCACGGAATGGTAAAATGTGTTTTGTAAAAAAAAAAATTCTAATAGAGCATACAATTAATATTGTAGGGAAAGGTTAGCAACGTCAATCATTTGTCAGAGAAAAGTACACACAGAACGATCATCAAGTTGGAATTTGCGTACATATTCGTATTAGAGACGAAAAATGGAGGCGTTCTGTTCCGTAATCTAATCGAAGTGGGCAGCGTTGATAGCACTAGTGCAAATACGAATAATTCGAGGAAGTTTGCGAATTGAAAATCAACCTGCAATTACATCTTCAGTGAATGACTTGTAACGCCTAGGCGAGAATTGCGATTTGACCCTTTGTTCTGTATGGACTTTGAAATGGACGCACCTATTAAGACCTTACGGCAAATTGACGCAAATTACCAGTTGTCCTGAATATGGCATGGATGACAACAAAACCTATAATAATAATTTCGCTCATCGAGTGCACATGTTAATTTCCATGAGAATAAACTAAACTGGACTGACTGGGTGGCCATATCCAAACGCTTTACCGCCAAGTTTTCATATAACCATAATGATTTTAACCGAAAAAAATATCCTTGATGTGTTCGGAAATTTTGTAGCCTTACACATGTTTACGATGACTTTGAATATATTTCGAACTAAAATTAATCAATTGTCATAAAATCGATATTATGGTTACAGATTATTGACTAAGTAAATTAATTAAATAAGCAAAACATGTTTTTTCTCTCAAAAATAAAATACACGTACGATTATTATTCGTACAATCGAAATTCATGGACGTGAATATATATTTAAAAAAAAACGAATATATCTGATAGTAAATATATTCAATATTCGATTTGTATTGTCCATTATTGGTTAAAATTGGCTTTTTAATGTTCAATTTGAATTAACATTTGAAATTTTGCTGAACGGGGTTGACTGGGTTTTATTAATTTAAAGATGATATAATATTAACAAGGTTCAATGGATTCCCATTTGTCATAGAACATAAATACAACGACTTTAATCTGATAATATTGCAGTCATAAATAATCCAGCATACCATATTCAGTGTATCCCTCCAACTCGTCATGAAGGATTTTGTAAACCCAACTCAAATGAATGAGAATAATACCCAACACCAAAATCATCTATGGCAAGTAACAAAGTTAATTAACAACACCATTAATGGATGCCATACGAGTATTCGCGAGCAATAAACATCCAAACTTGCCATAATAAAATCAGGCAATAACAATACGACATGAACATGAACAATTTGAAAACCTCAAAAATAAGCTATGCCATCTATTTATGTCTCTACAATATATCTACCTACATAAAATAATGTAAATTGTGTTTATTACAAATAGTGTTCATATATAGGCAAATTAAATATCTCGAGAGGGTACCGATAGTAATTCAGAGATACTACAATAGATGGACTCTAGAGACACTGTGATTATTGTAGTCGAGAGGCGAATAGTCGTCGACATTTTCGAATTGGCAAGTAAGTAAGGTTCATTTTGGATTATTTTGAATAAGAAAAACGAAAAACAACAAAAGATATAATAGATAAACTTTACATAATAAACGTACATAAACCAAGTTTGGTAATGAAATGCGATTAAGGAAAGATGGCTTCTGCTTTCAAAGTTAGGAAAAAAATCCCGCCAAAAAAAAAAAAAAACCAAATTCATCAATTGAAACTTCTTTTTAAAAGGGTGTGTCAGAAAGGGAATATTATTCTAGCTACAAAATGAAAATATAAATTATTGAAAATGGGTGGACAAATGACGTCAAATCAATGTCATAGTTTGAACAATTTCCAAACCAGTATGGACAGTTTTGTTAATTAAACGTCGATCGAATTGTACCATTAAATAATTAGAATAGCGGAAGTCAAATGAAAGCTACTAAATCGAAAATGTCATTGTGAGCATAACGATCGTAAATCTACACCATTAGTTATCCTCGTGACGCAGCACATACAAGGTACACGTGTAACGTTATTTGTGTAAGACCCACAAATCTAAATGCTAAGACTAAGAGGACCCGACCGTCCATTTAAGAGTCTCGCCGAATTGCTCTGTACTTGGTTGGTTGGCCCTCGGAAATTGCTTTATCGGCATTTGGTGGAGCAACGTTTTTGAACAATTGTTAATTGCAGAAATATGCGAACATGTCAGCCGCACTTCATACTTTTCACTGGACACATTTTGATTTATTGTCGGACATTTCAATATGAACCTCCATATGACATTTGACACTTGTACGGTCTGTGTTTATGACATGTTCAATACGTGTTTTATGCTGTATGTTTTTTTTCGCAATTTCGATTGGAAGCTTGCAGATTTTTTTTGTGTTATTTTATTCATAATTTAGTGGCGATCTTCGTATTAGAAAAAAGGGTTTTTTATACTTTTTTTTTGCATGTGTTTATTAAAATTCTCCGAGACAAGAGTCATGAGGCTATTTGTTGACTTCATGATTCATGTGGGTTGGGAATGCTAGCTTTTCTAAGGGGGGAGCAATTTGAAGCTGGTCAACTTTATGGAGATTGTTAGATTGTTTTAGAAAATTAAAAAAGAACTTGAATCTAACTTGTTGGGTCCAGGAGGTCCACGATGGAAGGAGTCCTGTTCAAAGAGAAATGCTGGATTAGGTGGTATTGGCTTAGTATATAAGAGATGCTAAGTTGGACACCACCGAAATGGAATGAGAAAAGGACTTGGTTACCGAAGAGCAAATTATGCGTAAGTGCGATATGATCCATAATTTCGGAATGGTTGTTCAGAAAAATGTGTAGAAGGAAATCTTACATGATCTACGCGTGGCCAAAAATGATAAGTGTCATTTGATCTGAGATTTGCAATTACAGGACTCAATACCGAGGAACCCAATGAAATTCAACTTTTTAGATGTTGAGCAAACAATTTCGAATGCAGTTCTTACACTAATTTTTTGCGATTTCCATTATAAATATTACCAAAATTCTGACCAAAATTTCATTTATTTTATGTATTGAAAATTTTTCTGAAAAGAAAATTGTTTGGTCAGAATTTTGGTTGGACTATTGAATTGACCGAATAAAAACGGTCGCTATTCTTCCAGTCTACAAGGTGTGACAAAAAAGTAATGAGAAAACTCGCTTTTAATACTGGGGATTAAACTAACTTATATCGGGTAAATAGGGGAAATCTCTTTTTGGCGACAAAAACACGTAACTGAGTTGGTTCCGTAACATGGGTCATTACCATGATGGTGCATTCAAGTGTCTGCAATGCCCAATCTGACGCAAAGAACCCCTTTTTCTTAGCCTTTCAAGGACTCACTTATCAGTTTCAATGTTAAGAACCCTTCTTCATACCACATTTTTATCAGTATTAAAGGTTCGTCTTCCATTGCTTCTCGGCCCTACAAAAATACTCTATGCCACCAAAAACGTACGCTCTTGATAAGGAATGTTTCCCATAGGCTTGTTGCAAAATTTTCCTAAGTCTAAACAACAAATTTGTTTTTTTTTTAAATCACTTGTGCTAAATGAATTATGAATATTCTTATAATGTTATATTACATCGCGTATGGATTAAACGCTAAAAAAAAATTTATATTTCTTACAGTACGTCCGAAAAAAGGATTCAGGGTAAACTGATGTGCATTGTCGATGAAACGGGTATTATGGTGTAATAATTGGAGAAGCGGAATGCAACTAGCCAATTTACTGGAAGACTGTTTATGGAAAATATGTTAAAATTAGAAACGTTATTACGGCAGTATTTCAATGAGTCTAATGAGTCCGTAATATTTTTACCGCCTATTAATTTCATCGCTCAATTTTGTATTCCATGTTGTAAGTGGAATGACGTTTTAGAAGAGCCTATTTGAACCAGTTTTAAACTGGATCAAATACCTCTGAAATATCAAGGGTAATAATCCTACACTCTCCAGAGAAATGGAGAGTGTGGTTCCCCTTTCCGGCTAGATATGCTATCAAATCACCAGTCGATCCATTGCTACGGAAATCATACTGACGGTCACTGAGGAGTTTCCTTCACCCACGATATTTCATTAGCTGATGGTTTATCAGTGTTTCCATGACCTCAGAAAGAAGGGACGTTAGTGTAATGGGTCGGTAATTCGAGGAGGAAGAGGACTCACTGTTTTTGGGAATTGGTTGCACCAATGCTGATCTCCATCTATGCAGAAAAATTCCAGAAGTAAAGGATAAGTGGAAAATCTTACGCAGTGGTTTTGCCAATGTGGAAGAACACCTCTTCAGAACTATGGGGGATATACCATCTGGACCAGCGGATTTGTATATATCAAGATCTCTAAGGACTCTTCCAACAGTATGAGTGCAGAAATAAATTTGCCCCATAGAAAATTCAACGCGCGAAAATTCAGAAGCATATAGAGAGGTGTGACTGCCAAGTCGAAGTGTGCTTCTTCGCTCATATTAAATAGAATAGCCACTATTGGGGCACTGAAAACCCTCAACTGATACACCAAAGATCACTTAACCCTCGTAGAGAACCTGTATGGTGTGGCATTTGGGCCATATTTCTTTGAGGATGCTGGAGGCAATGCTGCAACAGTTACTGTTGACCACTATCGGGATCAATTAGGACTACAGAACATGTGGTTCAATTAGGATTACAGAACATATGGTTCCAACAAGATGGTGTTCCATCACACACAGGTCGTGCTACGATGCAAATTTTAAAGAAAAAAAATTCCCTGCCGAATGATGTCAAAAACTGTTGTTATCAACTGCCCCCCACGATCTCCTGATTTGAACCCTCCCGATTTCTTCCTACTGACAAACCAACCACAAGCTCGATGCTTACAGACAACATTCGATAACACCAGAAGTCTCTCAACATCATATTCCGTACATAAAAATTTGACCAACATCATATTCCATAAATAATGCTAAAGAACATATAATCTATCAATAAAATATAAATTATAAAATTTGATTTCAATTAAGTTATTAAAAAAAAACTTCGACCTGGAACATAAAACGCACCCTGTACAAAACTGCTTCTTACTATGTGTAGTTGTAGATATGTGTTGAAAAAAAAATATATACAATACACATATTTCCTTATTTTAGATGGCTGACAAAATTTCGAACTTTTAGCAATTTTCTTTTTCGAAATCTCTGCAAAAAAAAATTCAACTTGACGAAAATAATTTTTGTTTGTTTTTCGTCATAAAATTAATTTCAATAAAATTGTCAAATTTTTCGAACTGAATCAATCACGTACATATTCATACGTATTTTAATGCATTTGTGTGAGTATGCGCAGTGGTTGCCCGTTCGCCGAACCTTATAGAAACGCCGAAATTCTGAGTCATTTCGGTGATCTCGATTGCGTTAGAGTGCCTTGCCGCCGCCAACTGATCGGTTGAATACCGTATTTCGTCGCATTCCGGCGCTTATCGTAAACTGCACTGTCACGCTGTGTGTGAACGAGCCTTTAACTGGCATCAAGTCCACCGCACACACAGTCGTCGGCGCACCACCACCACCACCACAAGCATTCGAAACTTTTGATTTTATTCTTTTTATCCGAATTCATTTCAGTTCATTCCGTTTGCGGTATTGTTTGTGCCTGCGCCCGTACACTAGAATTTGTATTAATTTTTTAATAGCAATCGTAACAGTGATCTATGGGAAAAATATGATTCATGATGGAAGAAACATTTTTACCATTTCTTTCGTTTGTTTTGTTTACCTTTTTTTTTTTTTTGTTAATCTGTTCATTATTTATAGACATATCCATGCATACAATACGAACAGATCTGTTTTATTATTATTATCATTCCGTTGTTGTGGCCGATTTTCGTTCGTTTTGATTTGTTCCTTTTCGTCCGTAAGTCCATATCGTATCGTATCGTATCGCATCAGATCGCATAGCAACGTTGAACAATGTAAGGTAATCTATTCCACTCATCGTATCGTTTTGTATCATTTTCGGAACGGTTCCAATTCTTTATTATTTATTTTTAATTTAATTCCGATCGGAATTGTGTTTGTTATCAATCATTTTATTTGGGTAATGATCATTACGTATTGACAGTCGATTTGGTGTTCGCTATTATCCCATGAATAGCTACATAAATCGAAATATTATATTATACTTTATATTTTATCTATATTCTGTTGTTGGTTCGAATATATGAGCATTAAGATCGAAATGAATATGAAAGTAGATTTTTATACAAGCACTCATATTTTGATAATGATCGATTGAAAAAAAAAATTCAAACTATTCTAGTTCACAATTTGATTTTGTGTTAAACTTGTAATTTTTTCTATTTCATTTAAGCTCCGTATTGATCGGAAAAATAATCAAATTAATAATAATGATTTTTATACAGAATGATATTAAATATTTTTTTTTGATAATATGCCTATTTCTATATATTTTTTTTCAAACAGTATTACTGAAAAAAACATTATTTTTTCTATTAAAGTACATATAATTTCTGTCATACTATTTAATATTTTTCATTTAAAAAAATAATAATACAATAATTTTAAAGAAAAGTTTAGGGTTTTTACTCTAAAATGGAAAAAGGGAAAGTGAAAGGTTCCAAATCCAAATCAAATCAATCAAAATCAAAATCAATTGCTTTGATCTTTTTAAATAATTTTAAATTGACTTTAAGTTTCAAGATAAAAAATGGCACTTTTGTAATAAAAGCTGAGAAATATTCACAAGATAAATTCAGATAATACCAAAAATATTACTTACACATATCAGGTATGGTGGAATTTATGACAAATATTAACGGCCGTACACATGCCTAATAAAATAGGTTCAAGTAATGCCATAGGTAGACTTATGGGGAGTGGTAGAAAAGTTCTAAGACTGATTTAGTTAATTTTATTTAATTTTTTTACATCAATTTGTTGTAAGGCTTCAACTAGAATCCTACCGTCAGCTCCTCGGTTGTATTCTTTCGGATGATATCGACAGTATGAAGATGGTGTCCTTTCAAGTGTTTTTTAATCTTTGGAAAATAAAGAAAAGCCACGCGGACTTACAATATCAAATTAGTTAAAGCGCTTTGGGACCACAGACTTTTTTTTTTTGGCACAAAAACTCGTTGATAAAGTTTTTTTTTGGCACAAAAACTCGTTTTTTCAAAGACACTTTTTCTCAAGCTTTCAAGGACATTTATTCTATAAAAAAAAACCTTTTTTTTGATAGTTTATACTGGACGATGTTGCCCTGTCAAAAGCCCTCAGTCGTTCCATATTTTAATCAGTTTTCGATGTTGAAGGCCAGTTTTCGGTGGCATAAAGGATATTGAAGTTGTTAAAAGAGAAAATCCCGGCAAGATTTCTCTTCCACAACTTTAATATCCTTTATGCCACCGAAAAACTTGTGCTCTTGATAAGTAGTTTCCAAATAGTTACGAATTCACCAAGCTAAACATAAAATTTACTGATACATCCCAGCTGCAAGTTTCGCTGTTCCATTTTTCATAACGCACTACAAAAACACATTTTCACTTATCATACTCGACAGGGTCTTGTAGTTATCGATTGGGATTGAAACTTTTACTGCTAATCTAGAAAGGACTCAAGTACAGTTTGTGTGCAGAGGAAGTCCGCAGTGTTGCCAGATTGCTTTTGACCATGTAGCAGACTTCTTAGGTTGTATTGATTACGGCCAGAATACACTTTATTTACAAGAAACTTATATAAATTGATTGAAAAAGTTCTTGAATAAAATTTAAATTAGCAAACTTACGTTGTTTTTTTTAACTAATCAGATGAAAACAATCAGCATATGGTGGAAGTCTGAGGGACTTAATGGTGGAAGTTTAAGGGAAGTCTAAGGGGAAACACTTATATATATAGAATAGTGATGCGCCTAGGATTCTAGCATATTTTCTAATATTTTTATGTGAAAGGAACTGCGTTGAGGTCTTACAAAAGCCAAACAACACAAGAAATGCTCCCCGGTATGCCTAATTTCGAGATTTGCTGATGGCAATTGACCACAAAGATGCTGTAATTTGACGCCGTTGGAATTTTTTCTTATAGAACTATACAAAAAAATTTGTTTCCATAGACAATCGACATATTTTAAAAATGAACACCCGTCAAGTAGTGGCCGAATTACAGCCTAAAATGTGCGAAAAACACATGAAAAATTATCTCACAAGGATCGAGTACTGAAAAGAGTCTTTTGGCAATCATTTGAATAATATTCCTTTTTATAAAAAAATGGCAACCTAACATAAATATAAGAAATAAATAATTTTATGAAAATCGAAACTTTACTAATATTTAATTAAATTTTACTTTTTAAAGCAAAAACTGGATTGTTATTCATAAATTATAAATTCGTTTCTATTAATCATGCACAATATGTGTTATTTGTTAGTATTTATTTAAATATTTTCTACAATAATTTTTATTTTCCCAACATTTTCAAGTATTTAAAATTATTTGAAAGAACTTGTTAACTCCAAGCAGCATGGCAGTAAAGACAGAATGTCCTAAACCCGTAACCGGACTCAAGCTTGTTTTTTCAGAGTTTTTGGAATTAAATTTTTTTTAAATCTAATTTATAAATAATAAATTTTAATTTTAAATAGAAATTTATAAAAAATCTCATCATGTCGAAAGTGCAACATGGCTAAAAATATTTGTATAAATCTAATTGTAAGTTGCTTTACATTTACTACTTTCTGTTGACATTCGCACTTGCCATGCAAATCGGTGAAACGTGATCCAATCGATACTCGCCTATTATAGTTAGTAAAAATTTGTTTACTAATAATTATTACAGTAATATTATTAGCTTGAACACTTAATAAGTTTTTTGATATTTTCGAGTGCATTGTAAATAATAGCGCGACCAAAATCAAAAAGATTTTCTGCCCGAAGCCCTCCTAAACTTAAACGTTTCGCCTGTTTTCAGATCGATTCAGGTGTAGTACGATGCAGTACCGATTGGAGACTTTTACTAATTTGTCTGTGTTGAGATAGATCATTAGGCTACACGTATGTGGATACGTAGCGTTAATATCGAGTGAATGCTCATTTGCAATATGTAAGAGATTCGGGCTTCGCACCACTCATGTAAAGCCATTGCAAAACGATTCTTTACGGACTAATTGAGCACCTTCTAGCCATAGGACCAGTAAGTGAGGCAACTAATGACCAAAGTGTTGATAACTTGGATCAATTGAAGGGTGTGTTTGGCTACCACAGATGTTGTAGACCGTATTTGTTTCTCTCATGTTCACATATCCCAATGCACATAATTGTATGCATTGCGGCAATGAGGATTTCGTTGCAGCATTTAGATTGTGGGAAAGTCAACTAATCAAAACTATCTGGAATCGATTGCAACCATCGATTTCGATATGCAATTGCGATTTTCCGATTGCGATTATAGTTTTAAACCATTTCAAATAGCAACTCGGACTGTTACTATGGATAAACTTAATATCAATTGTAAATAGGAGGATAATTTTAACAAAAAACTTACCATTGAATGTCCAAGGTATTCAGCTGCATTATCAGATATGTACAACAATTTGCCATTTTGGGTTAGCATCATCAGAAAACCCGAGAGTGCCTGCAAATAACAAAAAAAGTTTATTTAGAGTAATTCGTTGGCATTTATTCTGTAATTGGAAAGTTATTCATCGGATATATTATAAATGAAATACAATCAATAATCAATAAAAAGTTTTATTTTATTTTTTTTTTAAATCCTATAGGATTGATAATGATTGTTGATGTTAGTCAAATTCAAATCTTCTACAATAAATATAAGCAAAATAAAAATGAGTAATACTATAAAAGAGGTGAATATAAAATACTACGTATAAAAATTGCAAAAATATCGTATAATTTTAGTAGAACTTTTATTTTAAAAAAATTGTTTCTAAATATTTACTAGAATATGGAAAGTTTTCGGACTGGCAGCAGTCTTATCCTTAGTTTAACTCAATTTGTTGTACGTCTCCCAAGTTTTTCGATCCCGTCCGGGAAATGGCATTTTTCAGGAACCTTAAATCGATCCTGTGCCGGAAGTACCATTTTTCAAAAACCTTAAATGAATCCCGTCCCAAAAGTGGTCTTTTTTTACAAGAATCTCAAAATATCTATGCACAGCGTCTATAACCTCTTCATTCGATGAGAATATCTTTCCAGATAGGAATGCTTTCAGTTTTGGGAACAGTTGGAAATCTAGTGTAGTCAAATTGGCGAATATGGCAAATATTGAACAATTTGCAATTTTAATTCCGCCAATTTCTGCTGAGTGATTGGTTGAAGAGGTGGCATTGTTTTTTTTTGTATTACACCTACAAACCACTCCGCCACCTCCAACCCTCTTTTTGAATTTAACACCTTCAGGTGTCACCAAGTAAAAAAATGTATGTAACCGACATTTTGTTATATGGGTGATAGCATACTATCGAGCAGGCCTAATAAACTATCGAGAAAGTATTTGGTCGTACTTTTTTAACACTTAACATTCGTTAACCCCTTTTCTCTGTCTCAATTCTTTTCTCCCTACAACAACAACTCTTCCAATATTACACATACAGATCAGAGGTTTCTTTTAATAACTTTTAAATAAAATGCAATTTTATTATTTATAATTTATTGATTGATTATATGGTTTTTATGTTTAGGATATGATATTGGTTAAATTCCTGGTTCTGGCCACGGTGCAAAGGCGACCTTTTTTAAGCACATTTTTCAGCAATTCCGTTTCGAATGTTGTGCTTAAGCATCGACGTTATGGTTTGTTTGTAAGTGTACACCTTTTCCTTCAAGTATCCTCATGCGAAGAAGTCGAGAGAGTTCAAATAAGGGGATTTTGGGAGCCAGTCGATATCACCACTTTTTGACATTATTCGGCAGGGAAATATTTCTATCAAAATTTGCATCGTAGCACGAGCTGTGTGTGATTTGGCACCATCTTGTTAGAACCACATCTTCTGTAGGCCTAATTGATCCAATCTGGGTAGAAACAAGTTTTCCAACATGTTCCGATAGTGGACACCAGTACCTGAGATAACTGCTCTAGCATCCTTAAAGAAATATAGCCCAAATGTCGCACCATACAGTTACTCAGGTGAGGGTTTTTAGTGCCCCAATAGCGGCTATTCTGTTTATTAACAAAGCCAGCCAAGTCGAAGTGTGCTTTGTCGCACACTTCTTTTTGCAAATAAAAGGTGGTCGTCTACACCGACTGTCAAAGTTGAGCACTACAGTCTCGCCGCCATTCATAGTCATTTGCCTGCAGCTGTTATGCCAATTGAATTTTATACAACGTGTGCAAAAGCAATTATTTTTTGAGAATTTTGATGGAGATCATGTTGATGGAGGGAGATATTCCCAATTCTTGTGCATAGCGTCGATGAGAGGTACCTGGGCATTCAGCCTCACTGCTTCAATATTTTCAGGTGTATGTTGGCCTAATTGTTGCCCAGTTTTCACTTTATCTCTCAGTATAAGCAGATTTTTAAAATTATTCATTACACGCTAAATGAGATTTACTTCCTCGGCATATGATTAACACCAAAAAAATCGCTAAAATAGCGACTAAACAAAATCGATATGGAACTTAAAAAGCACCCTGTATTTTGTAAAAATAACAACAACAAAAAATTTCGCCATCCACAACCGTTTTCTATTAATTGATACATTTGAATTATCTAAAAACTATTCATAATATTGGCAAGTAATAGTTTTTTTTCCTATTTTTAAGTAATCAATTAGGAGAATTTCTTTTGCATTCTAAGAAAACTGGTCAAGCGGATGGTGATTTGCTGTAAAAATTTTTAAACCAACGGAAACACCTGTTAGCACGATAGGTACCGCTTTTGAGTCCTTACGGAGAGTTTTTCCAGGCCCAATGCCGTCGTGTAAGATATAAAGTAATCTGGCTTAAAGCTTCTTGAATTGCACGCTTCTTTATTTGATGGTCTAACAGAACCTAAACTATCGTGGAGTTCATCTATGATTTCTGATGTGTAAGCCGTTTTTAGTCGTTCTGAACGCAATTCATCTGTTGTGTATGCCCTCCCACGTTTTAGCTCGCAAATCCAAAAGCTAACAATGGTAAATGATGGTGCAAATCTCAAAGTACATTATTTAACTCTAATTTTATATTATTAGCAGTTGTTCATTCCAAATAACTGTCAAAATAAAATAACATGGCCGATTAATTTGACACTCGCGAATATATGTAATAACAGAGTTGCCAACATACCAACATGAAAATATTTGAACAATTTTACCATCTAGCCTAGCGTGGTGAAATTTAAAAAACTTTTTCATCCATTCTCGAAAAGTTTTTAGAGTTGTTCGATTTGATTTTCGTGTAAAATTCAATCGATTTTGTTAAATTGATCATGTAAATATATCGAAAAGGAAGTAATTTGCATTTGATCCAATGCGGATATATAGAAAATTATTGAAATTTCACACACCTCAAAGTGATAATTATAATTGCTGTTGATTTACTGGTGAGCATGAGTTTTGTACAAGTATTTCTAGTTGAGGGAGGCGAAACAAAAGGTACTGGACTTAACAGTTTCCATGGAACCCAACCGGGATTGGAAAATGTTCCCAACACCTTTTCGAAGTTATTGTGAATATAGTAAAGAGATCGGCACAGGCACCGGTGAATGTCGGGGCGGATCGGAGTGGCATGGTGTGACCCAGCATGCCACGAAAAGACTCTAAGCTCATCGCTTTCAAGTACAAAATGCTCTTGATAATCGTTAGCTAAATACAAATGAAAATAAAAGACATAAAATGACAAACAACATTAACAGGAAAATATTGTTAAATTGTAATACGTTAAGCAATAAATAATCTTAGTATGAGGTACGGAGTTGTTTTGGGCACCTATAAATAAAAACTTATTACCATTATTACAATTGAGATGATTTATCGCTCTCCGCAAACCCAACTCCCCCAATATCATCTCTAGACACATTGGTACCAAAGAGTCCAGAGTATGCTCGTACCTAGTCATACTGAGGTGTCGGCAATTCGATCGCAATCCTACCAGAGCATAGTCAGGCTGGCTGGCTGGCTCTTGTCTTTTGTTCACAAATCTTTTGGATTGCACAGTACAGTTTCTAAAACTCTTAGACGCGAATAGATAACCATACCACCAGTCCTATGAGAAAATGTATAATTTTTGAACACTAAATATGAGAACCGCACTTCTATGGATCCGAACAAAATTGGTTCGAATTTCTTTGATTCCATTCTATTTGGGATAGTTTTCCAAGACTTTTTGAATAGTTGCAAATTAAAACAGCATAAAAGCGCTTTTGATTTGGCAAAAAAAATAAAACTACCTCCCCTCCTCCTTTTGAAGAAAAGAATCAAAATAATTTTTTTCTAGCTAATTTTGTTCTCTGTTGTAAGCATGCAAATACGAATGCTCAAGTTACAAACTTTAGCATAGATCACGTATCGGTGATTGGTTGATCTTTCTCCCCCCCCTCCCCCTTCTCCCGTCCACCATGAATACATCCTCTAGCGTCGAACATTAAATTGAGAATTTTTCTTTCCATGAAATCAGAATGAATGTAGTGTAATTTGGGCCAAACCAATTGCCAAAGAATAAATGTAATAAAACGCACCAGTCCAAATATACGAAACCAAGTTTAACTAACATAAATCAAAGAAAAGCGAAACACTCCGAATACTATGGGAATATTGTTAACAGCGCAATGAGATGGCAACTTTCGGTCTTCTTAAATGATCTGAAATTCAGATCACTAACACAAAAACAATGTTACTTTTTTCCGAAAAATATTTTTACTAATTTTTTATAAATAAATTTTTTTTTTTGACAAAAGAGACTAGATTTAACCTTTTTTTTCTTACTTCATTTTTATGATATTTTTATGCTTTTCAAATGGCATCTACAATTTCGTACTTCGTCATGTATTCGTACTTCCAAAAAGCCAGAGTCATACCCATAAAGAAAAGAAAAAATCAGTACCATAAATTTTTTTAATTATAAAAAATATAAATTCTGTAGAGTATTTTCTTTTGCTGAATTGAACTAATTTATTTATTTAAGTTATTTATAGAATATCAAAGAAATCGTGACACCTATTTATGGTTATATTGTTCAATTAAATCTTTCGTTTTTAAGGTTTTTGAATTACATACAATTGGAAAAAGTAAACCATAATTTTGATGAAGTTGTGTCCTAATGATGCACTCTCACCGTAAATTATGGGTATAGTTATGAGCTAATAGAATTGAGTATTAAAAATATTGTTTCCTTTAGTCGGTTTCCTAGTAAAATTAACACAGTTCACAGGAAAGGTAGTTTGAGAAAGTTTCCTAGTCAAAATAACTGAAATTAACACAGTTCACAGGAAAGGTAGTTTGAGAAAGTTATAAAAATGTAATGAGACTGTGGCTACAATCTCATTGTTATTGTCTTTTATTTAACAAAATATCAAACAGTAAAAATTGACAGAATCTCTAAGAATCACATTTTTTCTGGGAGTAATAAAACTTCAACCCGGTGTCCTGCAAGGTAGCCATCTCGGTCCGTTGCTATTTAATTATTATTCTTTCCATCGATGACATTGTTCAGCTGATTATGCACTCGTAAATTCTTATTTATGCTCTCATTAAAAGAGAGCAAATTGGATTGGTGGAACTTGATTTTATTGATATCTTCGGTGATTTCTTAATCAATTTTGTAAGGCTTAACTAGCTTAAAATACTCTCATTAAAAAAAGAGTGACGTAAAAAAATTCAGCACCTTTTAAACTCGATGATCGACTGTGAGGTTCTTGCAAATAATGTATGCTCAGCTAAAAGGTAGCTGAGCATCCTACAAGGTTCGGCACTAAAAAAATGAGATTGATATTACCGAAATCGATATGGCAGCACTGTGGACGTCTCATTTTATGTTAATCCCACGTTGACATATAGTCGTCTGCTGACTACGGGGCCCTACAACGCGTGATAAGTGAGGTTGTTTTTTTTCAGTGCAAAATGATAAATAGATCAGCGACAATTAGAGCAACAAATATACAAGATTGACTTACGAAAAGTTTCAAGGAGCCTATGTTGAATATTCCTTATCAAAAGTACAAGTTTTTTGGTAGCATAGAGCATTTTTGTAAAGCTGAAAAGCAATGGAAGATGAACCTCACTTTGGGAAGTCTTCAACTTCGAAAACTGATAAAAATATAGAACTTGTGAAAGCTTTTATAAGGTCAGACCATCGATTAAGATTGAAGCTGATGAGTGAGCACTTGAAAGGCTCAGAAAATGGGCTTTTAGTATTAGATCGATTATTGCACATACTTGGATGCTCCAGCATTGTCACATGCATACTCCATAAATGACTTTTTATCAGGAAAAGGAACTTCGTAAGTCCATTTTCTGAGCCTTTTCGATTCCAGTTGCAGTTTTCTAGCACTGCTATAAAGATTAAAAATAATGCCTCCGTCAAAGTATCCACGAAAACTGATTTAAAAGGTAGAATGTTGATGAATAAAAATATTTAACTGCAAAAGGAAAGTAGTCTTATAACTTTTCTGGCATTCCTGGTAGATTATCGACGAACAGTATAAGAAAAGGTTTAAAAAAGCGGGCACATTCTTGAGCGAAAGAAATATTGTGCAGGTGTATTTTTGATGTACACATATATCTAAAGCCTTCAAACTAAGTTGGTCAGTGCCGAAAATATCAAAAATATTATCTTGTGTTTAGGATCTATGGAGAATATTCCTTATCACCTTTCTAAGCATAATTGAAGTGTGAAATTAAAATGTGGAGCGATTAAAGGCTCTTATGAGGTCAGGCCATCGATTAACATTGAAACTGATTAGTGAGCCCTTGGAAGGCTAAGAAAATGGGCTTTTAGTATTAGATCGAATATTGCACACACCTGGATGCTCCAGCATTGTCACATGCCTACTCCATAAATGATTTTTTATCTTAATTTCCCTAGTTCTTCTATTCGTCAGTGACTTTTTCTTGCTTCCCAAAATAAAATAAAAAACACCTAAAAAGGCGACATTTTCCAAGGGAATGAAACCGAGGAGCTGAAAGCAATTCTAGTTGCAGCTTTCTAGCACTGCTACGAAGATTGAAAATAACGCCTCCGTCGATGTATTGGTATCCAAGAAAACTAGTTTAAAGGGTATAACATTAATGAATAAAAATATGTGACTGCAAAAAGAAAGCAGTCTTATAACTGTTCTGCCATTCCTCGTGGATTGTCCAAGAACAGAATATGAAAAGTGTCAAGAAGCGGACATATACTGTCCGGATTACAATTTCATACATTAAATCATATTCTGTTTTCATGGATTACAACGGTGTAGTGCATCATGAATTTTTGCCAGAAGGGACAATAAACAAAGAGTATTATTTGGACGTTATGAGACGTTTGCGTGAAGCAATTCGCCGAAAGAGACCGGAATTGTGGGCAGAAAACTCGTGGATTTCGCACCATGATAACGCACCGTCGCACAGTGCCATCATTATTCGTAATTTTTTGACAGAAAATGCCACCGAATTCACCTGATTTAGCTCCCTATGACTTTTTTCTGTTCAATCGAGTTAAAAAACCATTACGGGGAACGCGTTTAAGTAGCCGAGAGGAAGTAATGGAAAAATCGCCAACACACACAGAGATGAAGTACTCTTGGCTACGTAACTTTTGCAAATGGCAAGCTATGATGCTAAGATTTGGAGAGAATATCAACAACAGATGTACCAACTTAACAAAAAAAAGAGAACTCAAATCGGAATGATGGGAGCTCCACACTCCCATCATTCCGGGACCTTTTTGATCAAGATAGTATCTCTATAAATATACCTCAAGCCTTCAATCTACGTTGGCCACCTGGACAGCCCCAAAAATATCAAAAATATTATCTTGTGTTTAAGGTATAAATTCTATCTACTATCGATACTAACTCTTCTTGTACAATTTGATATCCTCTTAGGCAAATTAAATTTTCAAATAACTTTAATTATTTTTAATACTCCTTCACTATTAATTAATTTATCATTAGTTAGTATTCTTTTATATGACAAAATATCAAACAGTAAAAATAGACAGAAGCACAAACACCTAAAAGCAATATTGAAATTAATGTTGAAATTAGGTTTCATTCCGTCCCAGTCATCAATTGGCTCCAATTCCTCATAAGCATTGCTTTTATTTTTAAAAAAACATTTATAGAATATCCCAGTTAAATGGTGAGTTAAAGTGGTTTTTGCCGTGGTGAGTTTTGTAGAAAAGTATTCAAAATCGTTAACATGATTGCGCTAGCATAGAAATTCGCCACAAGCAAAGTAAAACTTTTCCCATAATCCAAACTGAATCATACGATATTAAAAGTGCATGCATATATATTAAAGGTGTACTTATGTTAGCAACAAATCAAATGGGGAACTGGGGAAGACAGTAAAAAGGCAGTACACGGCGGGTTAATATGGTATGTTTTCTATTAACGCTTAAGAAGTCTCCTTATGGATTTGAGACTTGGCCGAAAGACTGCCACTCTATTCACTTCTTATATTATACAAAATGGCATTGGTAGAAACGAACGAGCACACATTTTGTATAGTCTCCGATGCAACTGCACACAGGTAGTCCTACAGCTACTATATAGTCGAATAAGACTTGCAATACGCTATTCTAATCTGTAACAACTGCAACTTCTCATCATCATTCAGCATTCGGTACAGAGTCAGTACATGTGCCGATGCTATTCTCCGATGGCACATTCAGGCGAAAACAAATAAAATTAGAGGAAAGTATTAGTGTTGGAAATGCAAAAGCTAGTTTAAGGGGGGAGATGATGGGCCCTATTAGATATGTGGCAGATATTTTCTATCGTGAAAAACCGTGGAAACTAGGTTATTTACTAGAGAATCAATTCTGTGCTATGTTTTCCAATAAGCTAACGACATTTTGGTATTCGTTTCTGGCTGTTCGATGTACTCTTCCCGTCGGTATACTTTTCCGTCAGTCGTCAGTAGAAGCCGTCCTCGTCAGTGGAAGAACTGTTTCTGTTCTTCTTATTGTTATTGTTTTCATTGTCATCATCGTATTTTCAATCGTCATCGTCATATTCTTGATCATCATCATAGGTGAGGTTAGCTGTCAATATTCATTGTTGAAGCTATTGAATTTGGATAATTCCAAAGAATAGCGTCTACTTAAATTGTACCTAATATCATTCGACGAGGTCTCTTAAAGTGATCTAAAGCGAAGTCGTAATAGACCATATAACATGTTAGGGAAGTACGCGATCTTTTCTGCCCTATGAGTGCGCCTTAGGCTACTACGTAAATCGATTTCAAGCGAATTGACTTTGCTCAACTAAGGGCCTGATCTGGTCATGCTGAGTTAAAATGGGCTATGCTGGGCTTCCTTACTGGGCACCACTGGACTGCATCGATTTGTGTTCAACTCCTTAGAACCGGGGTGGGTATAGCTAATTCAGTCACGAATATAGATCGATCTCAACTTGGCAAATCAATTTAATAGAGTTGTTTCCGAGACGTCATTATGAGGATTTGCTAAAGGCTTCAAATCAAACTTTTTACATCAAGACGTTTGCTACGAACTTTAGTTCTAGTTAGTTTTGACTCCTGAAGACATTCTTTTTTCGTAGTCTTGACCGAACTTAAGGTAGCATCTAGTACTTATATTTCTACGATACTTTAACGACAGTTGAATATCTAGAATTGATCTGTCATAGTCTGACTTGGAAGCGCTTCGTCACTTAATTGATGCTGTATGAACCCAATAGACGAAATTGATGTAAATCGTATTTTTTTGTCAACATTCTATAATATATAAACGGATTTGCTCTTTAGAGATCAATTTTTATAGATCAAATAAGTATACGGAATTGTTCATTTAAAAAGGGCGCGTTACTGATGGAAAAAGAAAATGATTTGCTGTGAAGTTGGTACTGATCTACTAATTTTCATTTAGAGCTTTAGTGCGATCTGTCAAATCGATGTCGGATGTACAAGAAATCACAGTCGAACAAGGGATTTGCCGGAAATTTTTCGTTTGCAAACGAAATTTCTTGTGGGCAATTTTTAAGATTGAGGAAGAGTTCAACTACTGCTCAAAGAACGCATAATAATGAGAGATGAAAGATGGGTTAATAAGTTAGACATGCAAGTGGTGTTAACTGTTTTCTTTGATTATCGTGGTTTTGTGCGCTTGAAATATCTTCTGCAGAAAAAAAAACTCAACAAACAACATTATCTGAGCATTATGAGGTGTTTGAAAAAGATTATTTGCCTAAAAGTCTGGCTTTATGGCCAAAAGTCTGGCAACCGAAAATGCAGAATCCAACACAGCTTTTTTTGTGTGAAAAACTTGACGATGTGATCCATCAAGAACCGAATTTTGAATATATGGTTCTTTGGGACTTTTTTTTATTCCCAAAGCTGAAATAACCACTTCGTTGAAGACGTTTAAAGTCCATTGAGAGAATTTGTAAAAGGAACAGAAGGTGATATTAACATGTGCCTATAAACAGAATTTCGAAGAGTGGATTAATCGCTGGCATCAATGCATAGCTTGAAATGAACTCTATTTTCAAGGCAATCAAATAAATTCAGATTATTAACTAATATTTTGCATGTTATTTAACAGTTTCGAATATTTATTTCATAGAATGCGAGTAATATGCTTTGATAGTTCTTCTTTTAATTTTTATTAGAGAAATTCTCACTACTTATTGCAGGGGAAGTTAATTATAAACTTTCAAATACTTGTCATTAAAAATTTCTACAAAAAAATTATAAAAATATATATTTTTGTCTTTTTTATTTACTAAGTGTATATTTACAAATTATAAGATTGTCATTTCTCACCGTTGTCAATAATATTATGATAACTTACAATAATCTTTTCTCACTTAATTATTGCCAAAATGTGATTATAACGCATCAGAGAATCAGATCTTAATAAATATAGCCTGTAGTTGTAGCTACATATATGCTTTGGGAATGCAAATATATATTAAGGATGGTAGATAAGTTTTTAATACCTGTGAGAATGTCTGGAATCAAAAGCAAAGTGTGTGCAACGAAAGTAAAAGTGTTAAAAGCAATTCTTCCCTGATGCCAAATAATACTTAATATACGGTTATATCGTGAGAAATAATATGTTATGTTGATGTGTAACTTTATCGGGAATGTAAATATTTTCGAAAGTATCGAATTTGTATGTCCAAAAATATCTTATAATCTCCGATAAGATATTTTTGACATGGATTCCACCAAATTATATACACGTAACTATTCACACGATAATATTTATTTAATATTGGATTAAATTTGACTGTATTCTGTTTTTGTATTAACAATATTATTTTATTAATTTTGATGGACTATTGTTGGAAATATTTTTAAAGGAAAATAGATGCAAACATTAAAAAGGAATTGAACACTTCAATTGTCTGTAAAAACTATACCCAATCTTGACTACTAGTTGTGATTATACATTGCAATTTTACTAACGTACATATTATTTTATAAAATTGTAGATATTTTAAAAAAAAGTGAAATTTCTTATTAAATTTTAAGTAATTAACAGATGAGGCAGAAAAGTAATAATACTGGCATCAATGAGAGATATCTGGTAACATTTCTGACCTGCCCCTACGCAATCTATAGAGCGTGATCGGTGAAGTTTTGTTTTTATAACAACGGAGTCTGGTTTTTGTCACAACGGAATAAGTTTGGTGATTCCATGAGTTTGACTTATGGAAATTTGCAACGATTCCTTATCAAAATGAATGTTTTTATGTAGCAAAACGCATTTTTGCAGGGCCGAGTAGCAATGAAAGATGATTCTCACTCAGGAACGCCTTTAATTTCGAATAATGATGAAAATGTGGAACGACTGAGGGCTCTTGTGAGGTCAGACGGTCGATTTAAATTGAAGCTGATAAAAAGTCGTCGAATAGGTTAGCAAACGGATTTTTTTTTGCAAAAGATCGGACATTGCACACTCTTTGATTCTCCACGCCCCCTGTCACATGGTTATCTTCATCAACGAGTTATTGTCAGAAAAAGATATTGATGTGGTTCCGCAGTCCTCTTTGAATCTTTTTTAAGTCCTTATTGCCCAAAATAAAAAATCACTCGAAATCACGTCATCTTGGTACTGTTGGTAACATTCAGTTTCAGCACTGCTACGAATTAAAGCCGCAAAAGGAAACTGAAGTTTTATCTATTTTATGGTTTCAAAAGAAGAGCCCTGCCAGTTGGTAACTAGCAAATATATTTATTATTAAATATAATATTAATTTAGATTAAAATTTGTCAACGTATTAATTTATAAAAAATATTCTACAAAAGTAAAAAGGCTTTTTATGTCGATTTTCCGCATAAAAATTTCTTCAGAGATGAGGTTCATTTTTTGCTTGATGGATACGTCAATTAGTAAACTTGCCATATATAGGGCTCTGAAAACCCAAAAGCGACTTTAAGAAAGCCATTCTATTCGTGGAAAGTGACTGTTTGGTGTGCATTTTGGTTTGAAGGTATTATTGTATGAAAATGAAGTAGAGGATAGTCGACATTTTTTTGTCTGAAAATTAACGAGAGGATAGTCGACATTTTTAGCTTAAACCTGAACCATATAATGTTTCAAGAAAACGACATCACAAGCTACAGAGCATAAAAAACACATCAAGCTTTCAGAACGCATATTTTCGAGATTTGGTGATACCAATTTGCCTCCAAGATCGTGCTATTTGACACCGTTGGAAATATTATGTTTAAACAGACATTTTTCAAACTGAAGAGCATATAACAACCAACATCCAACATAAAAAGTTCACATTACAGCCCAAATTATGTGAAAAAGGTTTATAAAAATTATCTCAAAAAATCGACTCCTGCTAAAAGTTTTGTGGCAACACAAACCATGTAAATGATGTTATATTTGACGCATAATGGTATAGTTTTTTGAATACTCTATATAAACGAATTTGCTTTTTAATTAGATCAAAAAAGTTTTCGGAGTTGCTCATTTAAAAAGATTGCGTTACTGATGCAAAAATTAAAGATTTGCTATGAAGTTGGCACTGATTTACTAATTTGCATTTAGAGTTTTGATGCGATCTGTCAAATGGCTTGTTTGTTAGTCGATGTCGAATGTGCAAAGAATCACATTCGAACAAGGAATTTGCCGGAAATTTTGCATTTGGAACGAAATTTCTTGTGATCAATTATTAGGATTGAAGAAGTCTTCAACTACTGAAAACATTGATAAAGTAAAAGAAATGATGATGGTAAATCGTCATTACCTTTATAAAATATCGATAAAGAGAGATGGGTCAGGATCTGGATATATGTCCCGAATCTATTCGCCCTATTTTAGTGGATGTCTTGGGCATAAAACATGGATTGTGCGGAAGAAGCTGAGTTTTCTTCAAAGAGATGTCTTAGGCACAATATCCGGCATCTTCCGAAGTAGCTTAATGTGCTAAATTGGACTCTGATTTTAATAATATGCATACTCGTAATAAAGGGTGATAGCATGTAGGCTTATGAGTTTAACATACAAACCAGTCAACCAGCTTTAAATTACAGCAAAATTATGTGAAAAAGTTTTAAAAAATTATCTAAAAAAATCGACTTTTGCTAGAAATTTTGTGGGACCCGTTTGAATGATGTTATATGACATAGTTTAAATAATGAATCCAAAGTTTTGTCAAAATGTGAAGTTAAAATTTGTTTTATTTAACTTTACTTTCGAAAACACAAATTGGTGAGAAGCTTTTATAAATATTACCATCAAAACAACGATTGGAAATAGTCTTTTTTTTAAATTTCTTAATCGTAAAACATAGCCAAGGGACTATAGTACGATTATAAATAGATATTTTTTGCGATTATATTGAACTGCAAATACGTCCTATCTTATAGCCATGAAAGTCACCATTTACTAAGAACATGTACACTTTGTACGGCATCAAATACGTAAAATGTTATAAAGTTGGTGGTGAGTCAATCGACTTTTAAAAGGCTGTAAATTTTCATAGTGCGATAATATCAAAAATGATAATTACATTTATTATCATTATCTGTCATCATACACGACCTTGTTAACAAACTTAACGAATATTATGGAAGGTAACTATTGAAACGAATCGATTGGGATAATATACGCACACATATGCATGCATGTACACATAAATATATTTGCATTTTAAGTTGAGAGTAGTCGGAGTACTGATGAAGTAGAAGAAGTTAATTGTGATTACAGGTAGTAGAGCCTATCTTATATCTTAATATGTTTGTATGAGTATATAAATATTAAAATTGCTAATAAAAAATAGTACGAATTTGTCTAAGATATTTGCATTAATAATGAACATATTAGTTTGGGGAAAAAGAAATCCATTATTTCAAGACTTTATTTATTATGGTTCGGATCATCCGATTTGGGTCAAATATGCACCGTTTTGTCTTATTTGTTGGCATTTTAAAGGTAACACTCATAGAAGCCCTGGTCATTATTGGCGAAAAATTCGACTAAGCGATTTTCACAATTTTCTTTTGATGTCAATTCCTTATCATTAAGAAAGTTTTGCAATGATAAAAAAAGGATGTTAAACGATTAGTGCCAGGTTTGGACTATAAGGTAGTTGTATCGAAAGTTCCCAACTAAGCTTTCGTAGTTTTTGGTGAGTTATTATAGACGTGTATGGCTTGGTATTATCCTGATGGAACATAACACCTCTCCTGTTGGCCAATTTTGGACGCTTCTGGTCAGTAGAGGTCCGAATTTAGTGTTTGCCCATATCGAAGCACCTCATAGTAGATGATTTCTTTCCAGTCCCATCAAATGCACAGCAAATTCTTCCTGGCCGTTAGTCCTGGTTTGGCCACTGTTTGAGCCGGTTCACCGCGCTTTAACCAAGCTCGGTTTCGCACTATATTGGCTTATTGGGCCATTTCTCATCCCCAGTCACCATCCGTTTAAGAAATGGGTCCACTTCGTTCCGTTTTTTGCGTCAATTCGCATGGCACCCAAACATCAAGCTTTTTTCGAATCCAGCTTTATGCAGATGGTTTAAAACTTTTTTGTGGTCGATCGTTATCTCCTGGGCGATGCTACGACTGCTATTGTAAAATGCCGGTCTACTTCGATCGTTTGCATGATTTTATCGACATTTTCGCCGAGGTGTATCTTTAACATCGAAAATACCGGAACGGAATCGACTTAACCAAAATTGCGCGTAACTGTGATGTGACAGTACCGGTATTGGGACCATAAACACCATTCACAATTTGAGCCGCCTAGCTTGCATTTCTGTCTTTATCAAAGCAAAATCACCTTAGCTGGGTCTCCCAGGGCTCATTTGTGAAAACCGTCTTGAAAGAAGAATAGAAAAAATCAATTCCGAAGGCAGGAAAAAATTCGTGTGCCTAAAAAATTCGTGTGACGCAACCTCTACAATATCTGACAGGTGGAGGTTCTGGCACCATTTTCTCGTTTTCTCAAAGGACAGATTTCCCAACGCATAATGTCCAATTTTTATATTGTTTTGCTCACAATAGGGACCTTTTTTATTTGTAGTGCACAATAAAGGTTTCCTAACAGCTATTCGGCCAAAAAAGTCTTCTTCTTGTGGCCAAAAAAGTGTGACGCACTTGTTGTGGCTCCAGAATCCCTCGTTTTTTATCTCCTAAAGTTTTCGTTTTGATTCCTGAAGCGTTCGCTATCCTTCGTTTTGTCTCCTGACGCACTTGTTTTGCCTCCTGAAGTCTTCGGCCAGCAAGATCTACTTTCTAAAGTCTTTATCTAAGGGTTGAGATGCTCACATCTTGAAGTCGTAGTAGTCCTATGGCGGCCAACATCTGTTCTACTATTGATACTCTCCTTATAGTCAACCATTATTTTTGATATACAAATGATCAATAATTAAAGAACGTATAAAACTAGCTGAATAAAAGCTCAACATCGAATACATTTTTAAATGTTTTTAACTGGAATCAATAAAGAAATTGTGATTTTTAAAAATCCAAACTGAAAATATTATTAAAAAATTTCTCTAAAAAAGCGGAGATCATAAACTGCAACAGAACAATTTTAAAAAAACATTTATCGTAATAAATTTGTGTTTAGGCATAGACAAGATTTTTTTCTTGTATGTGATTTGAGGAAATTAAATTTAAAAAAAAAATTAATTTTATGAGTGCTAGTCTGCTTTCTCACGATTATATTTTTCGCTTGAATTTCACTTTTAAGAGTATTGTCTATATGCATCGATCAATTCGATACGATTCGGAATAATCAAAGTCAATCACATTGTCATTCGAATAATTGTTATTGTCCTTTAATAAACTGCAACAATGACAACACATACGATCATCTTTACCATGAATTATTATAGTACGATGAGGTCTGTTCAGTTCGGATAATGTATTAAATTATCTTTTCCCTGTTGTTTAGTGCTCCACTCCCAGCATATTCATGTTCTGCTCTTCGTGCTTCTGCTCTATCGAAATTTCAAGAAAAATCTTTGCTCGATAATATATTTCATCAGAGACACTGATCAACCAACAATAAGAGATTTACGAACATGTACACAAATATTAATGATGTTAGAATTGGTTGGGTTTTTATGTACTCAGTTTGCAATTGAAGTGATTATGAGATTATTGTAAAATTTCGTATTGTTGCCCAGGTGTCGAATGATTGTATTTGGCATAGATTTGCCAAGATAGATACTGGATAGCACCGACTTAACAAATGCAATTCGAATAATGGCGACCTTGAATTATGGTCGATCGGTTATCTCGCTTACTAAAGAGTTATTATGGGTGAATTTCGTATTGACCATCAACCGCTATCGGTGAGCATCTGTCCTTGATAGGAAAACCACTACAAGCAAATTGATATTACTAACTAAAATCAGTTAATAATGCCACTAAATTAAAATAAAACAAAAACGAATATTATATTACTAATCTTGTATTGCGGTGGTTAGTACCATGTTCTGGTAGTGAGAGTATTTACCACATGCAGATAAGGATAGTACCGCGAAATGATTATAGTTTGAAAGTTGTAGTTTTTAGGCTCTTCAACTCCAACAAAGTGTGCTCATGGCTAACCACTACATAGTTCCTGTTATTTATCAGCAAAAGCCATCGATAGTACTCGTATATGTTGAAATGGGGGACGCAGTTTATTTTCGATTCATTGCCAACAAAATGACATCATTTACCAGTTTGCTATTTTACAAAATTTTCTATTTCTATCGACTCTTCTGCTAATGATTCATACGAACAATAATGCTATAATTATGAATACCAAATAAATACTTCACTACTTGTTGTATATTATTAAAAAAAAAATACATAATAGATTGTAATAAGTTCTATAACTATACAAGGTGCAATAGATCCTTAACTATTATAAGTTTTAAGAAGAATAAAATTGAGTGAACTAAAAATATATGAAATTTGAAAATCGGTTTTTAATATCAATTATTGCGTTATGCTTTAGAAAATCTCTATATTGAATGGTATTTTAGAAAATCTCTATATTGAAACTGTGACTATTCCCTTCAAAGTAGTTCTCTTTGGCAGCTTTACATCGACGAAGGAGCTATTGAAACTCTTGGTAGTAGTGCTGGAAGGCTTCAACTAGAATCGCTTTCAGCTTCTCAGCTACACTATTTTCAAGTGGTGTTTTAACTTGGCCACCAAGATGACATATTTTCAAGTGCTTTTTTATCTTCAGGAACAAAAAACAGTGATACGAATTAGATCAGGTGAATAGAGGGGATAGGGAACTACATGCAAAAACATTTAGTAGAGATGACCATGTGGCAGGGGTCCTAACTGATGCAAAGAACTTTTTTTTCACCTCTTTAAAGGACTCACTCATCAGCTTCAATGTTAAACGATAATCTAACCTCACAAGAGCTCTTTTTCATTCAACATTTTCATCTGTTTACGATTTTGAAACCTTTCCTAAGCAAGGTTCATCTTTCATGGCTTCTCAGCCTTCCGAAAATTTTCTATACCCTCGAAAAAAATGCTTTATGCCACTTCAATATTAACAGACAACTTTTAGAAGAACCCTTACTGGTTCCAGATTTTTATCTGTATTCGATGGTAAAGCCGTCTTAAGCGGGGTTTGTCTTTCACTGGCGCTCAAAACTCCGATAATAATTTTTGTCGTCGAAGAGCTTGTGCCCCTGATAAGAACTGTTCTGCACAGGATCGTCGTAGCGTTTGGTAAGCAAAACTCACAAATTCCCGAAGCTGAGCACAACATTTGATGACACATAATTTTTTTCAAATTTCGCTATTCTCTATAGGGTCGAGTAATTATCGAATGTGAATGGGAAGTCCGAAGTGCATGCCAGATTTCATTACTTCGTTGCCCTTATCTCGTAAAAAAAATAATTCCCTATATTTTTAATTAATAAGATATTAGAAATATTTAAGTTTTTTATAAAATTAAAACAATCCAAAAACTATTAATTACTTATTCAAATAAAAAATAATGTACGAGGTCTGTTCAAAAAGTATTGTGAATTTTGAATTTCCGCGGCTTACGTATATTTGATTTTCGATTTTTTGTTGTGTTATGTTGGTACTCTTGTCTCTCACTTATGCCAGCAAGTTCGTCCATTTTGAATATTCAGTTAATTTTTGACATTTGCTTTGCTTGCACGTGTTTTGGCTCGTCTTCGATTTTTGCCCATTTTTGACCAAAAACAGCATCGCATTAACATTGCTAAGGAGCTGTTGGACTCTGTCCGCGACGAAACAAATTTGCTCCAGAGGGTCATAACTGGTGACGAATCATGGGTTTATGGTTATGACGTGGAAACCAAAGCTCAATCATCCCAATGGAACCCACCGAACGAGCCAAGAACGAAAAAAGAGCGCCAAGTTCGGTCGAATGTGATAGTTTTGCTTACAGTTTTCTTCGATTTCAGGGGCGTGGTGCATCATGTGTTCCTGCCACAGGGTAGAATGATCAATAAGGAATATTACCTGGAAGTTATGCGCAAGTTGCGCGAAGCAATTCGCCAGAAACGTCCGGATTTGTGGAAGAACAAAAATTGGCTTTTGCCATTTTTGGCCAAAAACAACACATTAATAATGCCGCAGACACCGTATTCCCCAGATCTGGCCCCCTGTAACTTTTTCTTGTTCCCGAAACTGAAGAGCCCCATGAAATGATGACGCTACGCTACGATTGAGGAGATAAAGACGGTATCGAAGGAGAAGCTGAACAAGATCATAAAAAAATGATTTTTTGAAGTGCTTCGTGGATTGGCAAAAACATTGGCACAAGTGTATAATATCTGGTGGGGATTACTTTGAAGGGAACAAAATAGATAATATTCATGCATAAATGAATAATTTTTGAAAAAACATAAAATTCGCGATACTTTTTGAACAGACCTCGTCCACTTTGTATACCATATATCTTACATCCTGCACCAACGATTCTTTACATATTATTGTACATTAAAATATTTGTACATGTTTTAAGAAATAAATGATCAAAATCGCAAAAATTTAATGTGAATTAGATACCAATTAATTTGCTAATGAAACAATTAATGAAAAATGATATTACTCCCACCACTTGAATTTCTTTTTTTTAGTTTCAAATAATTAGTTTAGATGTTTTTTTTACATTTTCATTTCGAATGATCGTGTGTTCAATAGTCACGATAATCAATCAAAATATTGCAAAATGAACAGCGAAAAATGCTGGAATTTTGAAGAAATTGCAAAAATTTCCTTGTAAGCTTCTATACGAGTAGCAACAATCCATACGTAACCGAATCCTATCCCTGCACACGTGTGTCTAAGGCATCCATCCACGATTACTTGTAGATCTATTAGTCTGATTGGATCGGAATGAACGCATCATTTTTACTGTGATACTAACGATGGAAAAATTAATTAAACGAAATCGACTAATTAAGACATGAAGGTAATTCGCCGAGGTTAGTTCCAATCTTCAGACAAGATTCTCCCAATTGAATGTACTCGCAGGTAAGTAGTTCTCGTATGAGATTGCATGTTGGCCTCTTCGGCTATGATAGTTATTGTTGGTTCGTTCGAATGCCACAACTTGCCAATGCTAGAAACAATCATGGAATTTAATTAGTTTTTATGTACAAACAATTATTCTCTAAAGGGGGCCTACAGTTCAAAGCAATGCTACTATTGCATAGCTCTACTGAGGTTCATAACAGCTGACCACTGTAACTACGTACATATACTCTCGGCTAGCCCTTGTACATACAATTGGTTGGTTAGCAATCGTTTGGAATACAATTCATTCAAACAAAAATGACCATGAATAAAGAGGCGAGGCATATTTGCAACTATCACAATGATCGTATTCCCTTTTTATTACGAAATTGCCTTCAAGAAAAAGGGAATTTTCCACGAAGACAGCAAAGTTTTGTTCTAGAAAAATAAATAAAAAAATTATAAAACGAAACTAAAACTAACTTTAAAAGATGAAAAAAAAACAAGCTTTCTAAATAAGACGAGTATCTTGTTATTATTATTTGTGGGGAGACCATTTAAACTTATTTGAAAGATATTGACACAAAATCTGTTCAATTATAATAAATTGTTTTATATAGTAAAACATAATTGATATATGAAGAATAATTCTCTGCTCAAATAAGTTTAAATAATATTTTTTTTTCTAAAGAGTCGCACGTCCTACTATACGTACATACAGTGTAGTGGTGATAATTAAAAAATAGTCAAATCCTTTAAATATAATTTATATTAAATTTTCGCGTAATATTTATGTATAAAATTTTATGCGATTTACTATTTCCATCGCTGAAAGAAAATATGTTTTCTGTTCTGGGGAATCCCCATTATTGCATAGCTGTCAATTTGGCGGGTAAATATTGACTTTTTATAAATTATTTTATTAGATAATAATCTTTGTTATAAATTTATTATTGCAATACAGAAGAAAAAAAAATATTTTACAATAATTTAAAAAGCTAAGACAGTGTGAAATAGTTAAAAATTATCAGTTGCTCTAAAAAAGGCATTGTTACCTTCTGACCATCAATTTTTAATTGCCAAACTACTTTTCTATTAAAATAAGATCCATTAAAATCGTAAAAGAGTATTAAAATTGTGTTAGATATTAATATACACGTAAGTGTTTGAACTATTCGCAGAAAAATTCAAAAGTATATTTTGCAGTGCCACAGGGAAAATTTCCTTTATTTTCTTCGTGCAGAGTTGATCTATTTTACTGAATTTAAGATAATATGGACTATCATAAATATGTAAGTATTTTTTGAAATATTTTACTGTCATATAGTGATGAAAATATGTCTGTAAAATGGACATTGTAACAGGATTATGATCCGAAACTAAACCTTTCTCAAAAAAAAAATTATTGATTTTGCTATGACTTTTCAAATTCCCAAACCTGTATTCAATAGATTATTTGTATTAACAATTAAAGAATGCCGCTGGTAAGCATAAAAGTTTCAATAAAGCTAAATTTTGAGAAGTGGTGTAAGAAGGATGGATGGGTCATCAAAGTCAAGATAACAAAATATTAATTAAAAAATTCAATTGAAATTATAATATTATAATGTCTACTAAATTTTCCTAATTTCCGTTGAGTTTTCTTAATCTTCTTTATTATAAAAAATTATATTTTATGTTTTTTTTTTTAAATTCGAACTATATTTATATTTATTTTTTAATAATGGTTTGCATTTGTACAAGTTATATTGGCGTCCATTGAACATTTTATTCCGACTATTATAATGACAATGACTGTACATGAAATATTATATTTTTAAGGGAGTTCAAAAGGATTTTAAAGGATGTTTTGGTAAAATAATAAACTAGAAAATTAAAATATGAATAATCAAAATTAGTCGAAACGAGTTGCTCGTTTGCTGTTGATAGGTTTAGTTTAAACAATGCTATTTGACAGTTCGGCAGAAGAACTAAGTTTAAGCCGCCGGCCATTTTGTCAAATTTTCGCATAGTTTTGAGTACAAACAACTGCACGGCAGTGAAAAAAGTTTTTCAAATTTACCAAAAAAAGGCGTTTAAATTGTAAAAACTTTCAAAACTAATGTGATTTTTTTTTTATTGACAAAGAAACGAAAACTTTTTAGCATAAGTACGCCAATAAGCAAAATTTCCATACACGAGGTCTGTTCAAAAAGTATCGCGAATTTTGAATTTCCATGAGTTACGTACGAGTATATTCGATTTTCGATTTTTTGTGGCGTTATGTTGGTACTCATGTCTCTCACTTATGCCGACAAGTTCGGCTATTTTGAATGTTCAGTTAATTTTTGACAGCTGCTTTGCTTCGTTTTCGATTTTTGCCCATTCAAAAAAATGGATCAAAGAATCTGTTTCGGAAACAAGAAAAAGTCAAAGGGGGCCAGATCTGAGGAATAAGGTGATTGCGGCATTATTCGTGTGTTATTTTTGGCCAAAAATTCGCGAACAAGCACCGATGCGTGAGCAGGGGCGTTATCATGGCGCAAAAGCTAATTTTTGTTCTTCACAAATCCGGATGTTTCTGGCGAATTGCTTCGCGCAACTTGCGCATAACTTGCAAGTAATATTCCTTATTGATCATTCTACCCTGTGGCAGGAACACATGATGCACCACGCCCCTGCAATCGAAGAAAACTGTAAGCAAAACCTTCACATTCGAACGAACTTGGCGCTCTTTTTTCGTTCTTGGCTCGTTCGGCGGCTTCCATTGGGATGATTGAGCTTTGGTTTCCACGTCATAACTATAAACCCATGATTCGTCACCAGTTATGACCCTCTGGAGCAAATTTGGATCGTCGTAGACAGAGTCCAACAGCTCCTTAGCAATATTAATGCGATGCCGTTTTTGGTCAAAAATGGGCAAAAATCGAAGACGAGCCAAAACACGTGTAAGCAAAGCGACTGTCAAAAATTAACTGAACATTCAAAATGGCCGAACTTATCGGCATAAGTGAGAGACATGAGTACCAACATAACGCCACAAAAAATCGAAAATCGAATATACGTAACCCGCGGAAATTCAATATTCGCGATACTTTTTGAACAGATCTCGTATGAGGCTCTAAAATTCCACAAATGACTATAAAGAAGCCACTTTATTTGCAAAAAGTGACTGTTTGGAGTGAAATTTTATAGTCTGATGAAGAAGGAAAGACCGATACTGTCTGTTTTGAGCGCTATGACTGTATGATAACTAATTTTTTTTATATAAACTTGAAGATTTTAATCTGGACCACATGTTGTTTGAACATGAGGGCGCTACAAACCAGACAACACGAAAAATGTTGGATTTATTACAAGGAAAGTTCCCAGGAAGCGTAACTTCGGGATTTGGTAATGTCTATTGGTCCCTAAGATCGCACGATTTGATACCGTTGGACTCTTCCTTATAACCGCTAAGCAAAAATCTTTTCTATACGGATAATTTTTAAATTTTAGAGTATTCAAAAACCACTGATCCATCAATTAATTACTCCAATACAACCCGAAATGTGAGAATAAATTATCCAAAATTACCTCAAACGACAAGAAATCTCGTGGTAGTTATTTGAATAATGTTATATTTTATATAAGCAATATTATTTATTGAAAATTTTATCCAAATCTAAAATGTAAAAATATATTTTATTTACGTTTACTTTCCAAAGGACAAATTGAATAATATAGTTAATATTTTGAAAATGTTTTTCATTAAAATAAAATTGGAAGCAAATATATCTTAATAGATCAGAAATTATTTCCGCTAATATTTCCTCATTAATATTGAATGGAGTACAAGTAAATATATCTTATCTTTAATCTTAATTTGATCAACTTTAGTTGCATTTAAATTTTTCTTCAGTGTACAATTGCATTACGGATCCCATATCAGATCCTCATTTGGATCCTTAACAAGTCCAAACAGTGTGCATTCCCCTAACATCTACAAGTTGGTTTACCACACTCTGTATGTTACTCATCGAACCATTAGTTTGTAAAAAATACGATATGGACGTGTTAGTCGAGTTACTGACTCCCAGGTAACTGGGTTTGGACGATCTCTCGAATCCGACGTTTTCCCTTTCAATTTCATTATTTGATTGGTTCAAGTGCAATTTGTATAATTACTATTTCGCATGCAGATAATTTCATTGCTGTATATTCTTCAGGGATTGAAAATAAGTGGATCCGAGATGGTCGGAAATATCGTTCTCAGCCACGATATCAAATGAAACGCATTCGCATCCTACACGAATAATTTTCAGTTTCTGTGTTCTGTACTGTTCTTGATACTCAACACTATCACCTCAACTTCATCACTTCACGGAATAGCACCCAATTTTCAATTCTTCTTTTTTATTCGCAATTCACTTTTAACTCTATGTGCGAGTCCATACTTGAGACTCGTTTTGCATTCATTAAATTGTTAATTTTAAAGATTTTTTACAGACTGCGTTTTTTTTGCTCTTACAATACAATATATAAAACTTTCTTCTTATTATTTGTTGTTGTTGTTTTTTTAAAAAAAACTGATTATAACAAGGAGAATCAGTCAATAATTAGCTTACCATAATGTATATACAAAACACGCGGTTGGTTGTTAATCATTTTAAAATTCAGATAAAAGAAATTCACCTGCCGTTTAAACAAGTAAATATATCCATCCACCTTCGAAGATGGTCAAATTTTTTTTATTTTTTTTTGGTAAAAGCAAATTGCCCATTTTCATTAATGTTGAGGAAAATAAAGTCGTTATGTGCTTACTGTATTGTGAGCATATGCATTTTCACCTTTAAATATGATAATTGAAAATTGTTCATTCATTAATATTTCTTATAGACTATAATTAGAGAGAATTTATAAACTTTTATTTCATTTTGATAATTGTACTCTTAATAAAAATGTAATTGTTACTTTAAAAATGTAGAAGCTTGCATTAATATTGAATTTGATCAAATTAAATTTGAGGAATTATTAATTGGTCATTTATGATAGGGAGTTTGATTGGAATAATTTTGAATTGGGTCTTAGATATTGAGAGTTCTCCATTATAATGACCATGACTGTACATGAAAAATTATTTTTTTAAGCAAACTCCGACTAAAATAATTAGTTGGATTGGAATAATTTTGAATTGGGTTTTAGATTCAAATGGTATTTAAAATTCTCCTAATTTTCCAGGTTCTATAGAACCAAGTGGTATTTAAAATTTTAAGCTAAACGTATGGGCCATCAGTATAGAGTTTCTGTCCATGCATTGACCAAACAAATATCAGACTGGTTCCTTAATTCTAGACAAGAAAACTTCTTAAAATTCGGATTGGGCATACCGTACTTACCCATGATTTTCTGTTCGGGAATTCTACCTTTCCGTTTACACTATTGCTATAACACTCGCTCATATCCCAAAATAATTGCTATGTAACCCAAAAAAAAGGATTCTTTATTTATACATACTCCCTCCACAGTGCAGATCGTATACGCAACAATTTCTTGTCCAAATCCATTTTTTTTCTAAATTTTTAAAACAATATGCTCTACAAAATTTAATAACTTCTAATCACTCCCTTTAACTTGCGTTTCATTAGGAAAGCTGGCAATGCCAATCCACACGTAACACGAAGTTGCCAAAGAGTCCCCCTGGCTTTTGTCTCAGAAGTCCTCAGATAAAAACCAACAAATAAACATTAATTTTTTGAAATTATCATCAAAACTACAAGATATATTTTTTAAAAATCGGATATTATTTTTGTTTATATAATATTTAATAAAATTTACTAAGAACAAATTTTTTCATTTGTATTATTCGAATATGATAGAAATAATTTTTAATATTATTATTTATGTGTTTTTTGTTTAATTGACATTAAAAGAAAAGTTCTAAATAGAATTTTTTTTAAAAGAAAAGTTCTAAATAGAATTTTGAAAGTGAATGTATCTATACAAATCAAATGTATATGGCAATGTTGACGCAACATTTATTAATATAGAATTATCCAAGTTGCTCTTTAGAAAGTAAATTTAAATAAATCATATTTTAAATATAGATTTTTATTTTATTATTATGATTAAATTTTGCCATTATATATAAAATATGACATTATTCCAATTATGATACTACTATGTGATTTATTGCAGAACTAGATCATTTTGCGGTCATTTTTTAATGACTTTTTCGCACAATTCGGACTATAATTCGGCCATTACTTGACGAATGTTTGTTTTTAAATGCTTTCAAATTTAAAGATTCTCTACTTTAATGTGATTTTTTTTGCAAAACTTTAACAGGAAAACTTATACGCCATTTCAAAATTATGCGTATTGAAAACTTTTTCCGCAATAAAGTCAAAATTGTTGGGGTTGTACTGGTTTTTTGTTATGTCTTATTTAAAATCACATGTTATCCAGATTTAAATCCTTAAGTTAAGGCAAAAAAACCACTTAAGCACTCAGATGGACGGTAACGATCCTTCGTTCATTATTTTCAAAGACATAATACGATCAGACCAAAGGGCACAACGACTACTCCATAATTTTTTATAGGCTTTCAGAGCCTCATACATATATTCTCGTATAGTAATTTTGTATTGACATATCTCATCGCTGAACACCATAATCTTCTGTCTGAAACGGCCGAATCTACACTTTGTAGAAAGTTTTAACAAATTTTTGGTAGTTGAACAATCCATAATATAAATAGGCAAATTTTTTTTCATATACAGCACTATATATAGTTTTTTAAAAGTAACTTTGATTAATTTAATTAAAAAAATATATTTTTTTTTATTAAACTTTATCTAAAAATAAATTGAAAAGTATTTTTTTTTATAAATTGATTATTTTTGTATTTTAGAAATTATTTCAAGGTTCTTCTCTGAAATGTTGCAAAAAAGAACGTTAACTATAACAAAAAAAAAGGTTAAAGGTATTCTCCGAAGCAAAAATAGTATAATAAATTATGCATTTTATTTAATTAATGAATATTAGATAAATCATTAAAATATTGCATCAATAAATTGACAGTTTCGTATGAAATTTTTATGCTATGAAATTTTGTATTTTGAATAAAAGCCGTATTTATTATGTTGAAAGTTTTATTCTTTAGCATTAGCTGTTTGTAAGGTTATAATAATACAATAACTATTACATGAATGAATTTTAGAATCAAATCGAATTGAATGACATCAAAATGTATAAATTTCATAATGTACTCACCTTGGAAAATCCTATATTGGGAGTTGGCACTTGGTGCATTGCAATGTCATGTCGTTTAAATACTGAAATAGAAGTTGGAAGTTAGAATAAAAACTATTAACGAAAAAATTGCATATTTTATATGAAATAATAATTATAATTATAATAATTGAAATAATAAAACCATATATCCAATATAAGCTTAACTATTTTTTTACTATACAATTGAATATGAGTTTATTTAGTGATTATTAATCATTGAAGAAAAATTAAAAGAACTTTTAAGTGAATGTAAATTTATATAGAAGAAAAAAAAATCTTAAAATAAAATTTACGAAGGAAATATACTCGTAAATAAATTAAAAATAAATAAACTTGAACATTAACATAACTCGTAAATAATTCATTGGACTCAAACTTGCATATTAACTGATACGATTGAGCATAGAATATGTTGTCTTCTGCTCCGTTTGTCTTTTTATCTGTTTTTTTTTGTGTGTGTTTGTCAGTCCGTTGGCAGTTAACTATTGTAGTTTGACTAGATAAAATATGCCGTGCTAGATTGTGACAGCAACAAATCTACGAGTATATCAGTATGACGGCTAGAGAATCTAAACGGCTGAGTTGATTGCCTGGTTAAAGATACCTAATCTGTTTGAAATATTCATAGAGAACGGGCAACTCTAACAACAAGGTGGCTATTGTGGAATTCGACTGCCTAGGTACTCGCTCGTATTGTGGTGGTGGCCTAAGCACCCTACTGCTATTTAGAAGCTAAAAATGATTAACCAGGAGGCTACAGCTGTCTACCTGTCGAATGTGGACCATAAATTTTTTAATCACAAATTATTTATGTACGCTCTTTTTAGAGTTCCGAGACTATGTACACATACTCGTATTCATGCACGGTATGCACTTGACACGAAAAATAAAAATCCCCAAAGCAGTTGCGATGGCAACGATGAATATGATGATGACGACAGTGTTGGCTATGTGTCTATGCTGATCAAATGTGGAAGAGCTCCTCCTCTAAGGCCTGAAGCCATCGAAACTAATTTGAATATGTTCGTTCATTGAGATTTTTACCACATCAGCTCCATCATACACTTCTATGAATCTAGCTTTTGATCTTTTCATTTTCAGCTTCTGGAACTTTTGGTTTGTTGACGGAAAGTGTCCAAATTGTTTAGGTAAATATATGCGAAAGGTGTGAATTTGATTTTATGTAAATATTTCGAATGTAAAGACCGGTTGCATTTCGAATTTAGTAGCAAAAATTAGTTTTGGCGCCTACCTTTTTTGTATTCGATTCAATTTAAATTAAATTTGATTTCCTGTCCCATTATTCAATATGAAACATGAAATTTTTAAAAGTCTGGTTTTATTTTAATTTTTTAATAGTTAATTTTTTTTATTTCATCCAAAATAATAAAAATATAAAATAGGCGTGTTTTTTTGTTGAAAATGATAAAAATATGATTATCAATTTCGGAGTTTGAAAAGTATAGTACAATTATTTTATAGCTTTTGATAAATATTGAATATTTAAGATAAAATTTATATATTTTTAAGTTTGCCATTTTATAATATAGATTCCAATTTAAGAGTACAAAATGTGGTTGTTTTCTCGTAGCCACGTTTCTGCTTTAAACGTAGATTATATTCTGCAGCGAAGAGACTTATTTCGCGCTCGGTGGATACACCAACAATCAAAATTATCATTTATGAGGCTTTAAAAATCTAGAAGTTACTGTAAAAAGAAATTTATTGACTAAAACTAACTGCATCGTTTTCATTTTGATCTGAGTTTGATCAAATTTGTATTTCTTTGAATATGATCTCATTTCTAAGCCTCATGGCCGTATGATAGGCGAAATTTTTTATTCTAAACCATATGTGGTTTTAACAAGACGGCACCAAAATCCGTACAACTAAAAATATTTTGACTTTATTTTGCGAAACTTTCTCAGATTTGGTGATGTCAAATGGCCTCTAAGATCGCGCGATTTGACGCCGTTGGACCATTTTTTTTATAAGACTATATAAAAAATGTGGTTGTTCTCCCGTCTAATTTTGATCTGATTTGTATTTCTTCGAATATGATCTCATTTTTGATCCTAATGGCCGTATGATAGGCGAAATTTTTTATTCTAAACAATGACACCAAAGTCCAATATCGCGCGATATCACGCTGTTAGACCATTTTTTATAAGACTATAAAAGAATATATTTATATACAATAGATATTTTTTGCATTATTATATATATAAATATATTAGGCGATTACTTGACGGATATTGGTTTTTGGATAAAAACCAATATCGGACCAGTAATGGCCGAATTACAGCCGGATATGTGTGAGAAAGTTATCAAAAATTATCTCAAAAGGATCAAGTGCTGCGAGAAATTTTGTAGGAAATATTTGAATAATATTACATACTTTATACATTATGCCAATGTTTTAAAAAATATAATAAAATAAAAATATAATTAAAATCTGAATTTTAAATATATATATTGTAATTTAATATTACTTTCCGAAGTGCAAGTTGGATAATATTTTATTTGCATGTATTTAGATTTGAGAAAGTTTTTTTTCTCCTCTTTTTTTTAGGAATGAGAATTGACTAAATACTGTCAATCAACACTCTTATAATTCAATAAATATGCACCAATTTCACTCAACAACAATAGTTGATTAATCGATTGTTATACTTTTATTCGATTCAATGTGAAATAGAGAACTTTTCCCATGACCATGCCCATACCAATGCCCCATCCTCATGACCGATCCCCACGCCTAAAGCAAGTTTCGAAATTAATTGTCTTCTCACAGTGTATTCGTGTTGCAAGGCACAAAATCTGTTTAGCTTCTGTAAATACAAAACATTTGATGATATGTTGTTAAAGAGTGCAGTTTTTATCTGTTTTTGTTCTTTACTTTTTTTCTATTTCTTGCATATTTCTTCTTTTTTTATTTGGTATTTGTTGTGTTCAATAGAACCAAAAATTTTTTAACATATAATTTTCTGGTGCTCCTTTTTCCTTGTTTTTACTGATACCCAACATACTTAAATGTGAAACAGTACGTGAATATGTCTGCTGGTAGGAAGTTCATAAAAATAATAAAATTGCAACATGCATTTAATCAAAAGCCCAATGATGATGTTCGGCATCTTAAGATATTGCGCACAGAAACATATCAACATGACACGACTCAATTAAATTGATGATGAGCTTCTACTTCATTACACTTTAATAGTTGGTGGTGTACTCGATCGATGTACGAGTACGCCTTGAGGTGCATATGAGCTGAACTGGACGTTGGGATTCACTTTTAATGGCCGATGTCACGGTTTCCTGAATGTCTTCATATGAAATTTTCTAATAATTAGAGATGTCTTGTAACCCCAGTCAGCGGTGGATTTTCTGACAGTTAAATTCACTGATAGAAAAGATGACGAAATTTATTCTAACAATTGTGCTGTTTTTATAATTAATGGAATTAGAAATATTTAATGGAGAAATTTAATTTGTTTTTTATTTCTTTTATTATAAAAATACCGAAAAATATTGCCGACTAAAATTTTTGTGGGATTTCAAAGCTTTTTATTATCGCCATTCTTTATAAGTTGGAATATGAAAAAAAAAGTTTTTTAAATGAAAACCGAAATTAAATAAATAATCGTAGGGAAATATATTTGACCAGTTTCATTAGGGAAGCTGGCAAAGCCAGATGTTGTCAACTGGCCTCATCGTCGTGGCACTATACAGAGGCTTCTATAGTTCTTGTCTCAGAGGTCTTACAATAAACACGTAACATGATGTTGCCAAATGGCCTCATCGTCGTGGCACTACACAGAGGCTTCTATAGTTCTTGTCTCAGAGGTCTTACAATAAACAAATTTTTATCAGTCCAGATCCGTCAAGCTTGGTGCCTGGTGTTAGCGTTGGGTTACATGCATGCGTGTGTGTGTTGTAAAAACCTGGAAATGGCTTACGGGCCTGTCCAATTATGCTGTTAAATACGTTTTACATGTTTGTCCACTGGTACTGTAAAGAAGCTCAAAAACACACACACACACATCCACGACGCAGGCACCTAATTCAATGCAGTATCAATTGCATGCAGCAAGTTTGACTGATCTGGACTTCGAACCCACATTTCTATACTATTCAGGTTCAGGCATTTATCCTTTGAATCTTTAAAAAAACATCGGAAAATTATTCGATTGACCGACGGATGTCACTAAAACAATTTGAATTTAAATTCTTCCAACAAAAAAGTGACACATCCCCAACGTAGAACCGACGGAACATGGGCAAAGACAGGCAAACAAAGAGCAGATGATTAAGCCGCAAAATAAAATACAAGACAAAGCTCAGAAAAACAAAATACTCAAGGACTTATCAATACCCACACATACGAGCCTATCGGTTACCCAACCAAAAATTACAACGGCTTCTATGCAGTAGGTAAAAACTGACAACAAAAAGCAAACTTTTACTATACTATATGGTACTGAAGCCGATATGGACATATGGACTCAAACTTTGGAGTGTTCGATTGAGCATTCCCATTCCCTTCCAATCCAAACCCTACAATCCGAAATCATTCGAAAAATTGTCAATGCTCCCTTTTATGTACAAAACACAGTTATCCATCGTGATCTAAATGTTTCATTCGTTCGTAAACTGGGCATCTCCCGTTATAAAAAAATTCCATTCGCTTCTATCCTATCATCCTAATCCTTAAGTAAGAGAACTGTTCACTACACCCACGCATCGACGTGCAAACCAGCAATGACCACGCAATTTGTTGAACTTATAAAATAAATCGTCGCGTTCTTGGGAAGACATCGATAGTTATTTTCCCCTACATGTCCTCATACCTTCTCTTCACAGCATTGAGGACGTCCTCTGCTAACCGCATAGAGGGCCCTTTTTAGTGAGTAATCAATTGGACCCTATACCCGGAAGTAACTACGAGTATGGCAAACCCGCGCAATTTAGCTGGTACCAAAGGAATTTACAAGGTTCCTACTGTAGCTCTTTTAGAGCGAAGCGCATTTACCGGGTGTGTTTAATGGTAGAATCCGGTACCACGGAGTTCGGTAGGCCTGGTCAACGGTGAGGAGCCTTTAGCTTAAATGTAGTGGCTATGGTTTAATACCTACATCGCGGATACAATCTTCGGGCCGTAGGTGAAGGATACCAGGATCCCGGGTGCTATCACTGTAGATAATAGTAGAGGTTTAGGTTAGGGTAACTAGCTTGTAACTGGTTACTGACTGCTATCAAATGGACCTACTCATAATGGATGTAGCTGATAATGTGGCGGGACCAGGTAGTTGCACAAATGTGTGTGGAGTGATAAGGGAGCGGTCTGCTGGAAATACGACAGATGGCTAAAAAGAGGTATGACGAAAGATGGTAACGAGGTATGGTAGAGTGAGTAGCTGTTATAAAATTAGGTGCAAAGTCTCATAAGAATGTAGCCATACTGAGTGTTTCCCTCGGGATGCAGTCCAAGCAGGAAATCAAATGAATTCTTTGGAAGGAAATGATCTGGGTTAATAATACTTTGAGATGCGTGAAACTACTGAATCTAGTTGGCTAAGCTGGCGAAATCCATTATAGACAGATCTGTAAGTGCGTTGAAAGCGCGTTTTTGTTTGTTACAGTAAGGTCGAAATCATGGGAAGACAAAGTGTGGAACTTTAACCCACTAAAACCACGTTAATTGATCGTATATCTATACCCCTCCACGGATTCGCCGTCAGGCATTACTTCGTGCGGCAGGGATTGATCCAAATTACTACTTTGGTGAATTATCACTATCGCTTTCTTTCACGCTCCTCCAGACGTAGTTTTTTTTAGAACGGTTGTTGTAAGGACTTCACCAGCTTTGCAGGCCGTCCCCGAGTTCAACATCAGTACCACTCTTTCCAGTTGGCCTAATACTCTTCATTGTGTGTGAAACATTGTTCCCCTAAATTTTTATTTTTTATTTTTCGTAAACTTCACTTATCACAATGACCCGAAGTTACCGAACGAGGTTGAAACATGTACTGCACGTATAGGAGGGACTAACTTACAAGTGAGGAAAAAGTCCGCAGTGTTGCCAGATCGCTCGCAGTGATAACAGTCTCATTAAAAGTTTCTGTTTAATAAATAAAATAACATAAATACATCTTCCCTTAAAAAACTGCTTGTTAAAATTATATGACAGTGAACGAGTGTATTTTTTTGTCTTTTTGCAATTGCACGAAATTCTAAGAAATCTATTTTAATAAATTACATAATCTCGAAAAATTCTATGATTCAATATTTGTCATTTGATGATGACGCCGCACATTTATGATTTGTGATGAAATTTGATTTCGTGAACAGATAAATACACAACATTTGTATTAGCTGAATTTAATCAGATTTCTACGTAATAGTCGTGTGTACCTGTTGTGATCATTATTGTGACGCATGAATCGGAACTTTTCTGTTGTTTCCGTAATATTAAAAAACGTTTTAATATTAGAAATTAATGGCTCCCAAGGTTATGGCCACACAGATGAGGCGCCTTTGCTCTGATCCTTACACTCTGGACCCCTCTTCTATTCAGATTGAATTTTATTCAATGTATTGAAAGATCGGCGCTGCACAAAAGGTAATTAGACCTGGGTGCGCCTTTAGTGGAGTGGCATTTATTTTTGTAACATCACAGTCAGTCAGTCCCTGATCGGGTAATCTTCGAATTAAGAACACATCACAAAACAAAGGAAATCTAGGCGCTCTGCTTGATAATTGCAGTTATTGCAAAAGTTCGACCCAGGAAACTCTATTTTGCATTTGGCTGCGAACTATTAGAATAGAAACGATGTCTGAGAAACAAATAAGAAACTTTGTCGGAACAAGAGTGCTAAGGTATGAACGCACTTGAACTACATAATATTGACTACGAAAAACAAACCCATTATGCGGAGGATTCTATAGGATATATTGTAAAATAATTATTTGATGTGGTAAATTATTTATCAAAAACATAAGTTCAAGTACTAGCACAGATAAAATAAACATTGTATTATATTTGATTCATTGCAATTGATTAGGTCTCTGCGATTCATCTTTAGTACAGAGTTCAATTTAACTATAGTCGTCATCTCTACTCTACCGAAGTCATCGTTTCAGTCCCAGAACCTCAATTTGACTACAAGTTGATTGTTCAATTTGCATAAATCTGTGTCATATAATTATAGTCATTTCAATTTTTAATGCTAGTCTTCTAAATTAACAATTTAAATTCGTTGGTGGCAATACAACATCACAAGAAGGCAAATTTTCCAATCTAGTCATTCTAATGAGACAGAAAACAATTCGAATAACATGCATCAAGGCTGATAAATCCGAACAGAAATAAGTACGAATACTACTTCTAAAAGCACAAAATAACTCAGAATCGAACTTGAAATGTTTGAAGGTTTCGACTCTAAAGTACAAAAAAAATCTAAAGTTTCGTATTACTAAAGAAGCATTGTAATCGGCTAAGCAACAATTCGAATATTTGTAATTTTTACTAAACCAAACAATATATTCACCAAAGAATCGTCTAATTGATCAATCGTAGAAAATAATTTCCATTTTCCTATCGAAATGAATAATACTCGTACGTGTACAATGACGTGATGTTTTCTTAGTTAATTCAATGTTTACTCTCTAAGATTTTGTTTTCTATTTGCAAATTCTTTTTTTTTTCTCATCGTGAAGGCTAATTTTCATTATTATTAATTATACAAGGGCAACTTACTCAAAAATCCTTCCAACAATTAGTATCTTTCAACATTTGAAAATTGTATTTCTCCTTCTATATATGAACGTAAAAAATAAGTTGGAAATAATAAAATATTTCTATCTGCATAGATACTTTCATAGTAAAAAGACATAATAACTATAGGGAACAATTTTTTTCGAGGACGTATACTAATTACAATATTACATTGATAAATTATTACATTGATCGAATTACCTCAATAAGAACTCTATTTGAGCTATTATTGAATTTAATCGAAATATAATAATTTTTTGTTAGTACAATAAAAGAATTAATGAAAATAATTTATTGTATAGTTAATTTTTCTGTTTGTAAATTTGTTCAAAATACACTCTTTAATTAAATTTTATTTTTTCCAAAAGAATATAAAGATTTTATATCACTCCAGATTGACATTAGTCAAGTTTTTCATCGAGTTAAGCACCTGGTATTACTATGGTAACTCAGGGGGATCCGTCTCTACACACATTACCTCTTCCTCAAAAAATGCTATTTATAAGTAAATAAATCTAACAAGCTGCCTGATATTTGCTGGAGTTCCGCAGAGCAGCATACTAATATTTGTAGTTTGTGTAACCCTTCTTTTTTTGCAACATATGCTGATAATACCATAAATCCCCAATACGTTTTTGACATACTTTAAATCCATATCCAAATCCCCTAGCTTACTAAGTAGATAAAAATAGTGAACGATCAAAAAGTGTCCACATAACTTTTACTCTCCGCCATAAACCATGCCTTCCCATATATTTTAAGGGTAGTGACATATGACAAGATACTAAAGTTCAATATCTAGGATTTGTTCGGTTGATTTTTTTGCTATTTGGTTTTTCATATTTTTATTTTTGATAGATTATATGACGTGTGTCAAAGCCAAAAGTGCACATTTAATATTACTATTTTATCATGGAAAGACTTACATTCGAACAACGCTTACAATTTATTCAATTTTATTATCAAAATTCCTGCTCTGTGAAAAATGTGTTTCGGACACTTCAACCATTTTATGGTCGTTATAATCGACTTACTGAGCAAGCAATTCGCAAAAATTTGACGTTATTGGACATCAAACCACCAACCTGTGTGCGTAGAGTGCATGCTGCTATAGCGTCCACTGTTGGGGAAGACCGCGATTTGTCCATATGTCACGGTTCACATCAATTGGGATCGTGTTACTCGACTATGTGGAAAATTTTATGCAAGAATCTTGGTTTGAAAGCGTATAAAATACAGCTCGTACAAAAACTGAACCCAAAAGACCTGCAAAAGCACCGATTTTTTGGAGAGTGAGTCTTAGGAAAACTTGAGCAAAGTTCATTTTTCCAAAAATATGCGTTCGGCGATGATGCTCATTTCTGGTTGAATGGGTATGTGAATAAGCATAATTATTGCATTTGGTCTGATGAACAAACACAGGCAAAACCAAAACTGCCATTGCTTCCAAAGAAATGAACTGTTTATGTATAGTGCGGTTTATGGGTGGTGGAATCATCGGACCGTATTTATTTAAAGATGGCACCCGCTATCGCTCGATGATTTTGAACTTTTTTTGCCAAGTTCAAAATCATCGAGCGATAGCGAGCAATTTATCTCACGTTTCGGACCGGTGAGTTGTCCGCCTAGATCGTACGATTTGACGCACCTAAACTTTTTTTATGGAACTACGTAAAGTCTCTCATCTATGCCGATTAAGCAACGTCAGTTGCAGCCTTGGAAGACAACATTGCACGTGTTATTAGCTAGATTACCAGCCAAGATGCTCAAAAAAGTGGTTCAAAATTGGATATCTCGGGTGGATCACTTAAAACGTAGTCGTGGCCAACGTTTTTATTAAATCATCTTTAAAAAGTAAATGGTGAGCAAAAATTTACTTTTGCAATATTTCCGTGTTATTTCGAAAATCAAACACTTAAAAAATCACCCTTACCTAACCAAACGTTTGACATGGAATTCATATGCAATACGCAAAAGACTACAACCAATTAGACGATATCGATAGCTATTTATAAGCCCACTTACAATAGATAGTAAATAATGTCCTTTTAAAACCAATATAGACTTATGGCCTAGACCTCTGTCTGAAATTAGACAAATGCTTGACATAGAATTCATATACAAGACATAAAAGACAAGTATAAAAAGACGATACCTACAACTACTTCGACTTCTAAACAAACGTTCTAAACTTACTATAGACAGTAAAGTACTTTTATACAATGCCCTACTGAAACCCATCTAGACTTAGGGGCAAGATGCCTTCCAATTCCAATCCAATTCAATCCCTTCAATCAAAAATACTCCGCACAATTGTCAACGCTCCCTTTTATATTCGCAATACTTTTATATTTATTGTGATCTTAAAGTCTCATTTGTTTTTGATATGGCTGCGTCTCTTTATAAAAATTTCTATTTCCGTATCTGGAATACTTAAGAAAGTGAAATCCCCTACTTTTTTTCCTAGAAACACCCATCGAAGACTTAAGCGTCATTTGTTGCGTGATTTATTAAAAACACTAAGTCTTATCATAAGCACACGCTAGCAGGAGAAGGTTCAGTGGATGTTTACTCCCCACAACCATTCATATTAATTATTTCTATTATATAAATCTGCTTATTACTATGTATAGATGTAAATATTTATAAAAAAATTTAAAAATATAAAAAATTTACATGCGCACGAGAATAGGAGAAACTTTGATAGACTGATTTTGCGAGGGGTCCCAATTTGTCGCCATACTGCTAAGAGAATGCTAGAGAACTGCATGGTTAATACTGTAAGACATGTCTTTTTTCCGGTTTGGAAAAATTTCGGAGGACTTCGGAAAGAAGCGATTAGAACAAATAGAAACTTAGAAAAGAGAGTTACAAGGAGACGCATGCTATTTCTGCGGAACCAATTATTTTGGTAAAAGGATTCATCTTTCAGCAAGATAATGACTTCTCTTATGTGTTCATCATTCTTGAATAAGCAGCAGCCATCATATCTTTCTCCGATTGAATATTTATTAGGGCCGAACGGCTATGGTAAGGAATCCAATAAACCAAGAGGACTTCCGAACAAACTTTCTTGACAGTCTTCCGAACAAACTCTTATTTATTCAAGCAGAACGACGTTATATTAATAAATGTTAAAAATTAATTTAAAGAAAAGTTAATTTTGAAAAAAATATTTTTATACATAATTGTAAACTAGAAAATAATTATAAAAAACAAATTGCCTGATATCATTAATTTTGCATTTAAATCAACAAGATGACATTATTATTATTATTATTAAATTGGTTATTTGAAATAATTAAAAATTTACTAACAAATCATGAAATTCTTATACCTTACACAACTACCCGAAACAAATTCCTTGTTTTATTGATTAAGAAACGCCTGAAAGATATGCAATTTAATCGAGAACGGATAATAAGGCACAATCGAACGGCATTTTGAATTGACAGATTTATGCCGCTGTAAAAACACTCACACTCAATCGGAAAAGTTGATTGAAAAATAACTTGGAAAAATTGAACATAAAAGATTATTTTTTTAGCAATATTTCTAAATAATTTTTTTTTGGTTTTTAATATTCGATCATACCATTTAAAATACAGTTAGAAGATGTTCATAAATTAATAAATTCTGTAAAAAATTTCATTTTGAATGCGAATGTTTGTTGCATAAATAACGATCTAATTTGATCATATTTGTTTCATAATGTATAACTTTTCTGTAATGAAAGCTGTTTTACTATTCCTGTATAAAAAAACAATCATTTCTATCTGTCTTATACAATTTTACAGAATACTTAATTAAAAAACCCAATGTGATCGGTAAAGCCACGCTACTATCCAATTAGTCAAAATATTTCATTTACGAAATTCCTCTTTTTGAATATCTATCAAAGGAATTTATTCTTGACTATTTACTTTTGTATTAAAACTATATAATATTGTACATATTTATGTACAAATTATATGTGCAACTCAGCCAATTGCAGATAATTCCTTATTTATCCATTCCCTATTCAAATACTTTGAGATAAGTCAACATGTCCATCAATCCCACGATACTTTTTATAATGCAATGGCAAAGATCACTTTATATGGTCACATCTTTCTTTGCCTAATTAAAATTCCTAAAACCTATTAAAATTTTCATTTGAATTAAATTGGGAAATTTTCATACCATTCTTTATTACTTCTCTAACTACGAGTATTTCTACTAGTGGATAATCATTCTAAATATATAATATATAATATGTCTTACTTTTCAATGCTTCAATCATACATACAACAATATTAAGATTTATAATAATTCACGATAAATTCCAACAAAACTTTACCAAATTGTATTTGCAACAAAAAAAAACTAAATAAACCCAAGTTTTACATAATAGAAAATGATTCTTCATCTTTTACGAGCTGTGCTATCCTACCTACTGTGAAATAATCTTATAAAAAGTAAAATTTACCATTTCTGATTTTCGAAACTATTCAAATATGGCCAATAGATTTTTCGTTAAATTAAAAATTCCTTTACCATATTTGTAGTAATTGATAAAATTGGTGCAAAACTCTCATTATGGCTAAGCAATTCTCTAATTATGGCGGAAGTCATGAACAGATTTTCAAACGAAACTCAATCTTTACCATATATTACAATAGTTTTTTAAGCACATATAACATTTGTATATAAATTAACAACAATAGATAAAATAATGCAAAGACAATTGATTTTGTGCACTCGTACAATTTTAAATAAATACTTATGCTCTGTGCAGCCTGATGAAAACTTTGGCATTTTTTTTTATTAATCAAACTACCATAATTGGGATTTCGTTTTTATAAAGGAGAATTTGAACGAGATCCAATCGAGTATTTAAATATAAATAATTACTTATAAAATTTCATTAGATGGAATTAAGAAAAGAATGTCAAATACTCTATTGTGTTAACTCTTCAGAATTGGTTGGGAAAGAAATAATGAATTTTGTAATATCGGGTGGGGCAGAAAAGTATTGAGGGTGGCATCAATGAAAGCGATCTGGGAACACTGTAAACTTCTGTGCAGTGCAAGTTTCATCTACGTTTTGTAGTGCGTTACGGGAAATGTAACCAAATTTTGTGTTAAGCTTTCTGAATCCGCAAGTTTGACTTACGAGTAGATGCTACAAGTCTACACGTATAGAAAATATTCCTCATCGAAAGTACAAGGGTTTTTGGTGGAAATCATTTTTCGGAGGTCCAAAAACCAGCGAAAGATGTACCTTGCTCAGGAAGGGTTTTAACATCAAAAACTGATAAAAATGTGGAACGAGTGAGAGCTGTTGTTATGTGTAAGTCTTTAAAAGACTCAGAAATGTGTTCTTCGGATTAGGTCGGAAATTGCAGAAACTTGGATGCTGCACCATGTAAATGGCGCTGTTGTAAAAACAAATTCACCTAGCTCCTAAGCCCCCCTATTCACCTGATCTAAATTCGTATGTAAAACGAGTGAGAGATCTTGTTATGTATGAGTCCTTAAAATGCTCAGAAAAGTATTCTTCGGATCAGGTCGTTAATTACAAAAACTTGGTTGCTGCACTATGTAAATGGCGCTGTTGTAAAAACGAATTCACCTAGCTCCTAAGCCCCCCTATTCACCTGATCTAAATTCATATGTGGAACGAGTGAGAGCTCTTATTATATATGAGTCCTTGAAAGACTCAGAAAAGAGTTCTTGTGATCAGATCAAAAATTACTGATACTTTGATGCTTCACCATAATAATAGCCCTGTTGAAAAAACCGAATTCCTGTTATTTCTAAGTCCCCCTATTCACCTGATCTAAATTCGTATGTAAAACGAGTGAGAGCTCTTGTTATGTTTGAGTCCTTAAAATGCTCAGAAAAGTATTCTTTGGATCAGGTCGTTAATTACAAAAACTTGGTTGCTTTATTATGACAATGACATTGTTATTCAAATGAATTCCTATAGCTCCCCAGGCCCCCTATTTACTTGATCTAAATTCGTCTGAATTTTTATCGTTTTTCAAGATCAAAAAACAGCTGAAAAGACGTTTTCTTGGTACATCCAAAGGAGTGTGACAGAGAAGCTAAAGGTGATCTAAGAATATCTATTGATGTATAGCCGTCTAATGGAACTACTTTGAAGGGAATAATATTGATATATAAAAATATAATAAAATGGTTGCAAAGAAAAATCATTCTCATAACTTTTCTGTCACAATGTATCTCGCTCATAAAACTGATAGAAAAAAGCTTTGGTTAATGCCCTTTTGTAACGATACTAGAACTTATAGTATGTAATAGAACTGAGTTCGAATCCAGCTATTAACATAGCCGGGATGCCTTCTAATTACCTCCAAATTGGCCTGACTTAGCATGGCCCGAAGAATTTACGTTCAGTACAAATTCAACTTGAGACGAATTAAGTAGAGGCTAAAAGAACTCTATGAGAATTATAAAATAATTCACTTTAGAAAGAAAAAAATACTTCTACACTGACAATTTAAGCATAAGAGAGTTATTTACTTGTAAATCAATAAAATTGTGCAAAAATTCTGCATTCTGAAAAAAAAAATCATCTTCTTTATGCACTTTACAAAACGCTGTATACATTTTCTTGATGCACGTTTATGTACACGTAAAATAAATAAAACAATAATAAGGGGAAAAAAATCTAAAATTATGGCAACAATAAACGTAATCCTATAACATGGAGTCTTAATTAAGCAACTTGCTCGATGACATTGATCCGATAAAGAGGATCGGTTTTTGCGCCATTGCTCCTTAAGTAGTATCACCGTACCGATTCTCAATCTGACCCACGCATTGAATCCGTCTTGTCATTCCAGGACTTCATCATCACCATCGCCATCGTCATCGTCATCGTCATCGTTGCTACTCGTACTATCATCACAATCATCATCTTCTCGAATCAGTACAAGAAACATGATCAAAAACGATCGTTGCTGGTAGAAGCATTGTCATCGAACCAGAATGGTTGTAAATGTTTGCACTCGCCATCGTTGTTAGACACTGTGGGGTCCATAGAACTATTCAACCCCAAACCGAAATCATACCGAGATAAATCTGTGGACAAACTTGAGTGCGACCACCATTCAACTCAAAAACTGTCCGCCCCAATGCTGTTCGAGCTGATCTTCCGAGAAACCATCATCGAACAACACTCATCAGATAGTATCGGGAAAATTTCCGCACCGAGTACTTGTGCCATTCGTTTACTAAAACGATACAGGCACATATTCATATATAAGTAGTTATATTTAAGTTCATTTTCACCTTCGTCCTACAGCGTTCCCCTGCGTCATGGAATCATTCTGAATGATACTTCTGGTTGGACACTTTTTTCGCCTATAGACAAGCGGATTATAAGTATTTTTAGACTTCTTTCGTAAATCTCGTTTAATTTGCACTTCTTAATCTTTTCGAATACGTTACATACATTCCTGCTGTCCCTTTGCGTTAGACTCCATAGATAGGTCTTCATAGATGTTCAGCTCGAAAGTAGATCCGATATAAAGAGAACCACCAAGTTGATCAACACCACATAAACGCTACAGAATGAACAGTTGCTCATTCCAATTGATCCTGATGCACTTCTTGCTCTTTGCAGTGGCCAACATCATTTCGGGCCAATGTATCCCCGCATTACTATGGTATCCGTACGTGACGCGACGGTGCGATGTATTCGCTCGGCGATCTGCACCGTCTTTGATTTAAGAAGTGAATTTATCATTTTCTTGTATCTCTGCTAAATGCCTGTTGTTTGCGTTACATATCAGTCGATTTGGCCAGCTCAATCGGCCGCGTATATCTCCTCGTATGCTTGTAGACAGGTGAATGGGTGTTCGATGCAGTTCCATAACATCGTGCCCTAATAGATCTCTGTTCTGCGCTGCTAGCCTCCCAATAGCGAGGGAGAGAAAAATGTTGAAATCCTGTTCAGCAAAGAACCAAGAGATAACCACAAATCCACATTCAGCACATGAAATGTTGGATAGCCTCAAAATCGATTTCATATATAAAAAAAAGCGTAGTCACTTACCTGCGAGCAACACAGGTAAGTGTAGATTTTGTTCGATCTATAAACGTTTATAATCGCTATTGAACAGCTAAAAATGAAGCGTAGGAGATGCAAGTTCACATTTAAAATTGTTAAGTACTTTTTTGCCACGGATTAGATACTTTTTTTAATATTATAACAACAACAAAATAGGAAGAAAAACAAACACTCTAAAAAAAATTATGAAAAAAAATTACTATCTCAATAGAGAAAATTGAAATAAGGTGTTTATGTACCTCAAGAAGTCAACTGTTATGATAAGAAGAACTTATTTAATAAAAGTTGAAGTTTTTCCCGATAACGATTGGCATTTGCTATAGCGATGAATGTGCATATCGGTAACGATAACGATTAGTACGAGTACACCTAGAAATGGATCTGAATCTGGTTGGTGTATGCGTGTGGAAATTGGGAAAAACTTCGGAAACAGGAAATTTTGAAAAATATGCAAACGCGGTAAATTTTTGCTACACTGTTGGAAGTTACTTTCGAAAACCAACTCAATCGGTTGATTGCAACAGCAGAAAACTCACGAAACCAAACGCGGTATTTGAGGCTGACACGAATTGCACTTTGAGCAATTCACACCGCCGCGTTCCGTCCGTTTGGTCATCGTCGCATTTTATTATTGATATTATTATTATGTATTTAATGGAAATTACCAGCAATTACAAATCGTTCGAATTTATGTGCATGCATGCGTCTGAAGAGAGAGAGAGCTCCGTGGACAGATGGATTCCTTCGGAAAATTTATTCGATTCGCGGAGCATAAAAGTGAATTAAGTTGACATTGTCCACATCGGATGACCATATATCAATGTCTGGCAAATGTCTGCTCTACAACTCTACGGATATGCTGTGTAGTAAATCTGCGCGGTCTTTTGCATAGAATCAATAACGCGATATCAGTGAATAATATTAATCACTAATTCAAATCCGCCTCGTTTTAGATCAAATCGGGGATCTAGTTGGCGTACAAGTAAAACGAAAATGGTACACTTGAAGAGTCTGTCCTCCAACTCGGACATGCGACATCTAGGATGGCGGAACTTACTTCTAGAAAAGCACACGGTCAAACTCGACGACGAGAAGGCATTCCAAATTGATACAATTCAACCGAACCCTAGAGTGACAGCGGCTAATAGATTCCACCATCGAACATATGTAAACGAGTGCTCCAAGTTCCTCTGATACGACTAAACCAGGCATCACACTAAATCAGTTACCAGAACTCAGACTTATCGGCACTAAAATTATGTTTAGGATACTTGAATCGCGCACTTGCATTAGGCATCATTTCGATTTGTAGCACTTATTCGCAATTACAGTCTACATCCGCGTTTTCATAATTAGTTCTCACGCTCGGACAATGTGCTGCGCAATAGTTTGTTTAACTTAATCGCGCATTTATATTGTCAGTTCGGCTAGTTCTTGAACTCTTCAAATGGTACACAGTTATTGTAGTTACCCAATAAAAACTTCCATTCAATTAAGAGAAAAAGCAAAACCAAAGTGAACGCATAAATAAAATGCGAACACCTGTACAAGGTACAAGCGTTTTTAAGATGTTCACTTATTGCCATTTTCTTTTAATTTTACCTAGAAAAATAAGTATGGTGATTTTTTTTTCTTTTTTAAATAATTATCTTTAGTTTTTGATCAATTATTATTTTAATTTATTCATTCTCAACTATCGTTTAGGTTTTTGCTTCGAAAAATCCAGTGCTCGATTTTATTGTGTCCTCCCGATTTTAACGAACTCCTTTGGCCCTAAGATTTGCACCTGACATACAGCAAAAATTCTCAATATACTTCCAAAATTTTTTGAAACTAACTCCAAATCCTCAAGAACTGGTTTGCCAAATGTATAATAACGTTGAATAAACGCAAATGTGTCCACGTAGCTTTTACTTTTCGTTATAAACGTTGCCGTCCCACATATCCTTATGGCAGTGATATAGCGCAAGACCCTACTTAGAACTGTACTTAGAGAAACGTTTGATATACAACAATAAGTTGTTCAAATAAAATAAAAAATAAAAGTGGGAGAGCAAAATTTATTATTTAAATTTCCAGTGTTCCATCACTTTGTGCAATAAATTGGGGCTTATTTCACGTATTTGACGTTCATTACTCAAATTTAATGCAATAATGGTTGCTGGTTTATTGACATAGACCAATAACTTAACATTACCACACACGAAAAAGTTCAAAGATGTTAAATCACATATTCTTGGAGGCCATTGAACATCCGCATTTCTTGAAATTATCGATTCGCCAAAATCGCTTCGGAATAAATCAATTGTGGAAATTATCGACTCGTCAAACTTTTCACGCAATAAATCGATTGTGGCACACGTAGCGCCGTCTTCTTAAAACCACATATTCGTTAAATTAATATCTTCCAATTCAGGCCACAACAAGTTCGTTATCATCGATTAGTATCACTCAACATTAACAGTTACGGCAACTTTTTCTTCATTTCGAAAAAAAATAAGAACCGATGATGCCACCGTGCATTATTACACCAAACGGTCACTTTTTCAGAATGTAAACGTTCCTCGTGAATAATTTGTGGATTGACTTCAGCCCAGGTTTATTTACCGATCCTTATCTGAGAAGAAGTTTTTCTTGGTAAAATCAGCATCATTTTCAAGTTGTTCTAGAGCAAAATCAGAAATTTACGGTGTTTGCGATGGTCCAACGGCTTCAATTCTTGTGTGATAAGAATTTTGTAAGTATAAAATCCCAAATTCAGCCGGCTTACAGTCGTTAGCATGCTGGTCTGCCATCCAAAGGGTTTTGATCCCACTGAGGCATGATCCTACCCTAAGCACTCAAATCAACCGTCAAATATGACATGTTGCTATGGCAGACAATACGAATTGTTGAGACCGTCTTGAAATCGATAGATTTGGGTCTTCATTAACACTTGCCTGAACGGCAGCAATATTCTCGGCACTTTGACCGGATCTTTATTTTATTGGCATGCATACATTATGAAAAGAAAGATTGCGTCTAAAACTTTTCACACTACGGCAAATAGCAAGTACACTAGGTCAATTATAACAACCATAAATTGAAAGAAATGCGCGATAAGTTGCAATAAAACAACGATTATTTTGAAAAAAAAAGTTAGATAAGTTTCGATAAATCTGATAGTGACAAAATATTTCGACATTTAAAATATAGTCTATTTAAAAATATATTACCCCTATTGAAAAACCCAATATTTTTACTGACCGCCTTGCCATTCTCAAAGCTATTTCTGGCCCGCCGAGTGACGCAATAGTTGACATAACCTACTAACTAATCGGAGTAGTTAAGCGACATAGTCCTCTGATAAGTTGTTTGGAGAAGCTCTCCGTCGACCAGCGCTCATAGTTATCCCCAATTTGCCTCTCCTCCTAATAGAATAGCAACTATCACTATCAACTATCGGTATCCACGTGTTGACTGGATCAATAGCGCCACCATTAAACCAAACTATTCAACATTCAGACCGAAATTTTCTGAGAACGTAAGCTCCTCAGAAAGCACATTGGACATACTGCTCTCACCTATAACTTCCTTTTTGGCAATACCAATCTTCGCTTATGAAAATCCTGTATCACACAGTTTACCATCATTCTCATATGTGTAGTCTACAAACGCGATCTGACAAAGCATTTCTTTGCTAGCAGGATTCCTCCTATTGTAGAACTCCAGAATCCTACAACTCCTATTCCAAGCTCCCATTTAAATATTCTACAATAAACTAATCTGCTCCACAAAGTCTAACACACCTCTTATTGCTCTATCCTAATAACCACAGACCATCTTAAATTAAGTAGCTTCCCACAAGAACAATGACGGTCATGGCACTATAAAGCAAGTCTCTGACACATGACCTTACAAACAAAAAACAAAAAATAAAAGACTCATTATAGGACAAAATGTATAAAAAAGTTATTGAAAAATATTAAAACGAAAAATTTAACAAACAAAAAAAAATATTTTTGGAAAATTAATTAGATAGTTTTTAGGGATGAATTTGATTGAATGCACTTATTTACCCTTATTGTTTTTATAAATTATTCAATTCGTAATCGATGATAAATAATCTTAATCAAAATTGAGAAATCAAAATCGAATCAATCTTTTCAGAGGAGATGAGGATCAAGTATGGAATTTATTATTATCAGAATGGAAAGGATCTAAATAGAGAAGTATTTGCAACTTTTCATAATTAAGTGGTTCCTCAATCGAGATCGATCGTTTGAGGAACTGTAATTATTCATTAAATGAGTAGACTGATAAGTCAATGTTGAGTTGAATATGCCAGGTGCAAACTAATTGAATCCACCAGAAAATTGCCCACCACATGGCTAGTATTCACTATATCACTGGGGGGGTTCCTAGTACTCTGACGTCGAATAGATAAATTGCACTTCTTTGGAGGATATGTTCCGATTCTGATACTACACAATACAATACGTTCTGAGGTTCTTCTGAAAATCGATTCCCTCTTCTACGATTAACATTAAATATACCATATGTGAATAGTAGATAAATAGTATTTCTGTTATTGTAACAGATTTAAAGAGATTCAGATACTCCAAGTACGAATAATATTGTCTCGTATGCTGGTACTCGGATTAATCTGTGCCTGAAAATCACTGGTTGATGATATGCTGGAAGACTTTGTAGCGTGCAAAATAAATTTGCAAGTGTGTTAAGATGCGATATTTTGGGCGGTGGAATGTGACTGAATCTGTAGTTGGGCTTCACAATCGGTTTTACAAAGCACCTTTCTCCTAAGCATGCCTAGGAGACCTTGTGTCTATTTAATTCTCGTATAGAAACTTGAATTTGTTAATATGTGGCAAGTGTGTGCACATGGTCTATTCGTAACTAACGTTTGCGCTGTTGGACAAGAGAATATGCCATCCGCAAAGTATGAATTTCTGCAATTTCTATAACGGCCTTACTTTCAAGACCATACATACGAGTATCAACGAAATGCACATTCCTAGGCATGTATCCGTTCTCCAGTTTATTGAGCACTTCTAGTGAAGCTGGTATTAGGGGTACATGCAGTGTTTATGTTCTAGAGAAACGTCTTTAATAGGCTTGATTGCTTATTATCGCTAATTCCGGCTACAGTGGTTAGCAAAATTACTAATAATGAGGAGTTATACGGAGATCAGTTCAGCACACCAGCCAAGAAAGGCCCAATCGAGAGACTCTGATTTATCGAAAGGGTGACGAATTTACTAGCGTTCAATTGCGTTACGTTTTGTGGGAACTTGACGTAAACAAATGATGGCGGCAAACTTTAATTTAAAGCAGCACATCTTCGTATATATCGGCTTTTGCTATTCATTTTATATTTTCAAAATGGAAACGGCATTTAATCTATTAAAATTAATACGATTATACTATGTAAAAGTGTTCGAGATAATATTATTTTTAATAGGTTTTAAAGTACAAATCGGCAATGGAAAAAAAATTCATTAAAGTTTGGAAAATTAAAAACAACCAAAAAATTTATTTCGTTTTATGAAAATTGCTCATTTAATTGAAATAATTTTCTACATTTTTTTATTTGTTAAATTTGGTTTACTCTTGTTTTAGAGTCCTTACAATAATAATAATAAATTTTTGATTATTTTACTGCTTAGAGGGTCTTGATTTAAAATCGGATACTGGGTAATTAGGATAATAGCTGATTTTTTGTGGCAGTCCCGGCGCTTAAGTGCCTCTATAGGCTAATCAGTTAATCCAGTTCGTAGGTGCATTCGATGTAGCTTGCTGAATAACCAAAATCTTGAACTGAATTGGGCCAGCTCATACTAGTATCATCGGCATTGGGCGAGCTGCACTCCACTGTCCTGTGTCTACTGATATTCCGAACTTGCCTCATCTACTGACCAAATAGCCCTTAACATATTTTACCATGCATAGATAAAAATACTGGTCTAAAGGTAGAAGATTTTTTTTACATGACAATTATTCCCAAATTCTGGGTAAGAAAACTTACGAAAATTCGAATTGCATAAAATGCACTCACCCACGATTTTCTGTTCGTGATTCAACCTCTACTTTAATAAAAACTTATAAAAAATATACGCCATTTTGGGTAGCATTTGTTTAGATTTAAGTTTTGCTATTTTATATTATGGCATATCAAACAACGCATTCGAATTGTAAAAACTTTCTGCAAAAATGGTGATTCTGGCATAGCCACATTTCGAGCTTTAGGACGTAATTATTGTCGTCATATTCATCCTACTGAGTGAACAATATTGAACACAATGTAAAAATTTTGAGGAAACTGGGGATCTGTTTAAGATTTTTCAAGAACTGTGAATCATAACGCACGTTCTACTGAAAATATTGTTGCTGTTAGTGAAAGTATGGCCAAACACCTGAATTTATTGATTTAACGGTGCTCTTGAGAAAAAAAAAGTCCCTTCATCAATGAGACTAACTTCTCGTTTTGTGGTTATGTAATAAGTAAAATTTAAATATATGTGGCTCTGAAAACCCACAAGTAGCTATGTAGTAGTCATGGTATTCATGAAAATGTTTGATGTGCACTTTGGTCTGAAGATGCCATTGACTCGTATTTCTTTAAAAATGAAGAAGGAGAGATCCAATAGCTAACTTTTAATTGATTCTGAACTTAAATATTTTAATCTGGACTATATATGATTTCAACAAAAATGGCGCCAAAGACTCATACAACACGACAAATTTTTGCTTTATTCCCTGGACGCTTATTTTTGAGATTTGGTGATATCAATTGGCCTTAAAGATCGTGCATTTTGAAGCCGTCATATTTTTTTTTTGTAGATTTATATAAAAAATTGCTTTAATGCAGATATTTTTTAAATTTTAGATTATTTTAAAATCAACACTAATCAAGAAATGGCCGAATTAAAGCCGGAAATGTGAGAAAAAATTATTAAAAGTGATCTCAAAAGGATTTAGTCCCGTAAAAAATCTTATGATAACCATTTTAAATAGAATTGTTATATATTTTGCTTATAATGGCAATATTTTTTTAAAATTATTGATAAAAAAGTTATGCAAATTTAATTTTCAAATATGCTCTTATATAACTTTACTTTCCAAAGCACAAATTGGATTTTATATTGCTGCCGTGATAAACTTACTCAGCTCATATCCTAAATAAATGACAATTTATCCGGATTTTTTTTCTTTTTTATTTGGATTCCTTTTGATGTGAAATTTTTAAACCCAATAGATCCTTTTCCAAATCGCATATGCTTTATAAAGTTTAAGAACTTCTACAATAACTCCTCCTTGCAACTTACGTTCGACTAGTTTCAGAAGGGAAGCCAAATGGTCTTATGTTCTTAGAGATCTTATATATAAACAAATAACCAAATCGGATAGGTTCCTGTTAGATATGGTAACTATTTTTATTTATGTTTCTTTGTAGCATAAAGTTATTAGCAAAAAAAAAAACTATTGAAAACTTATAAAACAATCTAGTAGCAAGAAGATTAAAAAATCTTATCACACGTTGAAAATCAGTTTTGATTTTCTGAGAGACCGATTCCTTTTTTTTTTGTTAATTGTTGTCACTTTACAAAAGTTACTCTATAAGTAGTATGAATATCGTCATTATTATATGAAAGGTTAATAAACTTTCACAAGAATATCGTATCACTATCGAAAAGCGGACCATCTAATTGAAAGCTGTTTCGGTAGCGACTAGTTATTATTCTATACTATTTTATTATTATTTGGTTTATTTTTAAACTTCTAAAGTGTTCTATAAACTATAAAGTGTTTACTATTAAAAATGATAAATTGTCAAAGCGAATAAGAACACAAACAGACAGAAAATAGACAGAGTATTTCTATGAATATGAGATGATGTTTTAAGTGGTCTTGTATTGAATATTAGAATTCGAAATGGAGAACATTGACTGTGTTTGCCAGACAACGTGGGTGATACAATTTTAATTAATTAATGTCATAGATGCATGTCGACTTTATCAATCTCATAGTAGCATTTATCATTTATATGATATTTGATCGATACAAATGTGTTAGATCTTCGAAAGCCATTTAAAACTAGACAAAGTTTATGGCTGATGGAGTTTATTGAGTTGATGGAGTGACTGGATCGGTCGAAAATCCGGACATCAAGTGTAGTTGATAGATAAACGAAAAAAAGTCTACGATTAAGAGTTTACTAGATAAATGCAAAGATTATAAAATAAATAAATAGCTAAGATGGTGTAGAGGTTGTAAGGTATTTCAGGTAGAAGAATGTTCTATAAGAGAATTGAAGAAGACAAGCAACACGAGGGAGACAAACCGCAAAAAAAATTATTATGTAACCAAATGAGAACTGAGGCATTCCCAATGGGAATGGCATACTACCAAAATGTGTAATTCGAAACAATGTTAGAAAACACCTTCGAGGAATTTGTCTTGATCAACTATCCAAAGTTCGGACACCATCAAACACCTTAACTACTGTGGCTACAAATACAAATACTCTAAAAGGTAATTTTGATTAAAAGTTGTTTTTATTTTATTCTATTTTTTTTTTAATTTCAACTTCCTTTTAAACTGTTCATTTTAATAAGACTGTTTCGTATTAAAATGGATTTAATTGTTACATAAATTTTTTACAATTTTCTTTTTTATCACTCAGTGGTCATTTTCATTGGGTTAATGGGAGATACCCATAACGATATATGGTGTCATTTTAAATATATTAAGTTTAATTTTTTTTTACTACAATATCATTTGGTTAAGATATTTTTTGCTTGGGTACATTTTATAAGGAAGACAAAAAAATTCCATCTAGAGTATAATGTGACAACGATTTGGATTTTTAATTAGATAAATTTGACACGACATGCCATATCCAATGAACTAAATAAAGTATTGATACTATAATATTTTGCTTATATGTACATTAAAAAAAAAAACATAATATTTAATAGAAGAAGAAGAAAAAAATCAAATCAAAAGCAATGCATACACAATGTGTGTAAGCAGACACATTTTGAATAATTTATCTGAAATTTTGATTTACTTTATCTTTTTTTGTTGTTGTTGGTTTATGTTTAATATTTGATTTAATTTTTAGATGCTTGTCGATATGATTTAGTTAATAGATTATAGATGATTTCGATTTTAATTATCTATACACGCGGACATGCGTATCTAGGTTTGAACTTGAAAATGAAGAAGAAAAAATGTTCACATGTTCCCCATGCTCGTTTAAACTATGAAAGCAAAGATAACATTTGACAGGTTAAAGTTATTTTATTCGATTTTTAATGAGATTGCTTCAATGCATGTATGCATGTACATATTCTTATAAATCCATTCTAAAACGTTTTTGTTGGATAAATAATACTATTTATTTACTATTAACATTAAATTCTACTGTTTTATTTTTAATTTTCTAATTAAATTTTTATGTATTTAATTAGGGGTTAATTTTATAAAAAGTGTGAAATTGTGAAGAATGAATTGATTGGATTTATACATTTTATAGTTTGGAAAGTACATATCTATAATTTAATAGCTGTTAAATTTATATACTTTAAAAGATATTGTAATATTCGCTTAGACTTTGGATTGCCATTTTATATTTGTAAAAAATTAATTAACTATCAAACAATCCGATATTATTGTAAAATTATTACGCCGACTAGATACTGCAACAACAGACTTTGAATGTTGGTATTTGGGTGGATATGTTAATAAATAAAATTACTTATTGCGAATTTGCAATAAGAAGATATTGCGAATTTGCAAAAAGTGACTGTTTGGTGTGTATTTTAGTCTTAAAGTGTTATTGGCTCATATTTGTTTGAAAATAAAGAAGCAGAGACAGTTAGCATAAATTCTGAGCTATTTTTTATCTTTTTAGTTCTAAACTTGAATGTTTTAATACAAAACATAATAAAAAAATTTAAAAAAAACGCAGTCACATAACACGAAAAATTTTTGTTCCCAGGACGCATAATTTCGAGATTTGGTGATGCCATTGCCCTTCAAGATCATGCGATTTGACGTTGTTGGACTTTTTCTTATACGGCTATATACAACATTGTATTTTTTAAAAATCATTAAAAATAATCTTTAAACTTCAGAACATTTAAAAACCAACCGTCGTCAAGTAATCGCCCCAAATCACAACCCGCACCCTGCGGAAAAGTCATCAAAAATTACCAGAAAAGAATCGAATCCTGAAAGAAGTGTGTCATGACGGTAATTTAAATCTTATATTTTTTATTCATATTGACAAAATTTTGATAATATTGTATAATAAAAGAACAATTTTATAAAAATATTAATTTTAAGTATATTTTATATAACTTTAGTTTCCGAAGCACAAATTGTATAACACTCCTTAATAACTTTATTATGGTCAATTTTCTTTTAATAATAATTTACTAAAACTAAACCATTATAATTGGTACGATCATTTTTAAAATAAACTTTTAAGAAACTGAAATTAAAAGTAAGAAAATTAGATGTTATTTTGTAAGGTTTATTTCTATTGAACGAGCATAAAATGCATTAATTTTTTTTATATTATTTTAATTTACAGCAGTAAATGTTCTAATGCTATTGATAAATTTTACAAAAAAAGAATTAATTATATTATAAACGTTAATAATCAATTAATTATAATTAAATTTAAATTTTATCACAAACCGTTGAATTGATTATTTAAAAACAAGATAATTTATTGAAAGAAAAAAGATTAAGAAATCAACCCATTAATTATGTTCTCTCAAAAATTTTAAGAATTAAATATTCTCAGTTAGAAAAATATTCAAATAGTAAAAAAAAATGTACTAAAATAAAATTATTAAGACAGCAATTAAAACCAAGTACTTGTAGATATAACAAATTACATGAATATTAAAATTAATGAATAGTCATATTAATTTCTTATTAAGCAGCATATATTCTCATAATGATAACGATCTATCACTTTTAAGGTTAACTCAAAGTATTTGAATAGTAAAGTAAGACCACACTGATATTGTTAAATTCTAGGCAGTTCAGCCCAAGGAACCTCTGAGCTAATAGTCGTCAAGGTGTAGTTAGACAATATCGATAAAGCAGTGAGTATACATGTCTACAAAGATACTGGAATACAAATTAACAGCATTAGGTAAAGAAAAATTTAACTCATAACTATCTGTAAATAAATATCTTTCACATTAGCAATTTACCTTGCACTAATTGTTTGAAAAACAAGACTAGAATCAAGATTTTATGACTTGCTAGTAAAGTTCAACTGGTTAACTGATAAAAATATACTTTTTTGTCTTGTACTTATATAGTTTGTACGTTTAAGTGAATATTAGTATCTAAATTGCTTTGAATGAAAATTTACTTAAAACTAAGCCCTAATAATAGTAAAAATAATATTTAAAAACCAACCACCCTACACATGCACGCACACATTTCGTACGAAACGCAATTTTTAAGTTCAAGTTGGTACACATTAACAGTGGTTAGTTAAAAATCGCACAATCATTGATAACAAGTGGTAACTATTAGTGGCTAGAGTAACCATCTTCGTCGTCATTATGGTCGTGGTCGTTCTATAACTAATAACCATCCTGAACGTTTTTATGTGAACTTCAACTTATGCCACTTGTTAAAGTCCACACGCGAAGAATAACATTCGCGGTCCGATATATCAGTGACCAGAGCTGGCGCACCAAGAGTACCATAGCAGATGCATTTGTCGATATAATTAGTTTGAACTTAATTTTGTTTTTGTTTTTTGTTTTTGTTTCTGTTCTATAGTAATAACAAAGGTGTCTGAAAGTGACCACAACTGGTGGAACAGTAATTCTCCAATCTAAGTTGTCTGATCCTCTATTTTCCGTAATTATTTTTACAATCGATTCAACGCGTTAAAATGATAGGTTTCAGTAACATATGTACGAGTACGTGCACTTTTGAATTTATGTAGTTAACTTTTCATTTTTTTTTAAGTCATTTGTTTGCTTTTTGTATTTTTTATTTGTGCACGAAACATTTTTTTTTCATAAAATGGCAGTTTAGTTTTTTAATAAAGAAAAAATCTGGAATGCAATTGCAACGAGCGATTTAAAAGTGGATGACCAAAATTTATTAAACCTTCAAAATTTAATAATGCATCCACTTGCAAACAGAGATGTGGAAAAGCTATTCGTCTAACGTCAACTAAAGCTTAAAGTCCCCGAACATAATTGTGACGAGCAGCTGAAAAAGCATTTGCAAAATTTTTAAAAATCTACACAATCTTATGAGAGTGAACAGAATTGCAGACAAACTCGGCTGTCCAGAGCACAATTTCTACGAGCAATGATTTTATCGCTGTCAAAATTATTAAAACCTACACAATCTTATGGAATTGAGCATAATTGCAGAAGCAACCATGACGTTTTACTGTTCACTCGTCGATTTAAATTTAATCTACAGTTTTAGATGCTGTTTGTAAAGTACTGCCAAAAAAATTTTACATTCTTAGATCAACTTAAAAATTGAATTAAACATAAAAACAGAAATATTTAATAAAAATATCAAACTGATAATTTTCAGTTCTGTTTTTCGTCTGTCAACGGATGCTCATATTTAAACGTCTTTTTATGTAGCAGCATTAAAGAAATTGTATTAAAAAATAATGTAACTAACTCTGTTTTTGTAAAAAAAATTATTTTATTTTTATATTTCAATGTTAATGCTTTTAAAGTAGCTCCTTTGGCTCTTTGAATACAACGTGTTCAGCTCTTTGGTTACTCTTGTTTGGGTGTTATCGACAGTACCAAAATGATGTTTGTTTTAAGTGTTTTTTTTTTTGGAAGTTCGGGAACAAAAAAAAATCATACGAACTTATGATCAGCTGAATAGAGGGCGGTGGAACCACAACAATCCTGTATTCTGACAAAAACTCGTAAATGGATAAGGTCATGTGACAAAGGGGCGAGAAACCCCTTTTTTATAGTCTTTCAAAGATTCATTCAATGTTAATCAATAATAGTAACATATTATTTAATGTTACTTATCTGTCGTTAAACATAAAACCACGACTACGACCATAGGGATTAAGTTACGCTCAATCAACGCAACACCATTACTGGCGGTTTACAGTTAGTAACCAGTTACAAGCTGATTACTGCAACTGTCAATTGCTAGGCCTATCTAAACCTCTACTGTCATAAGCAGTGACAGCGTCCGAGATAAATATCAGTATCTCCCACCAGCGATCCGTAGACCGTACCCGCGATATGGGTATTAACCACAGCCGCTACGTTGCTGCCGAAGGCGCCTCACCATTATCGGGCACAGTGTGTTTTAACACCATGGGCCACCTCGATTCGCGTAGTACAAATTTTTGTTTTACGAATACTTCGGCTTGTACTCCACTAATTGAGCTGCAGTAAGGTATCTTGTAAATCTCTAGGCACCTTGGTCTTTCACCCGGTTGTAGCCACCCACATCCTCATCATTCACCACGATTCCACATGCACCTAGGTCACGCAAATCCCCGTACAGGCCACACTCAATGAGAAGGTGTTTCGCATTCTTCTCCGCCGCCCCATACGGCCATCTAGCCTCCGCAGCCAAACCACGCCTATACAGGAACCCATTCATACTGCCATGTTCCATGAGTAAATACTCAAGGTACAGACCAAATTCCAGTGCATACACAGAGGCAAAGCACACATCCGAAATGAACATGTGCGTCCATCTGCCATTTACACTCTCATCCCATCGACGTTGCCAAATTTCATACATTCTATTCAGGACCAGTACACGCCGCTGACGTTGACTAAGATACTGAACCTCTTCATTCATAACCGGACAACCAGTAAGCGGGATGCTCCGCCGCAGACGGTAGTGAATGGTTCACGCACCTCCTCCAGGTCCCATGGAATTTCTCAGCCAGACGCTGAACTGAATTTATGCCTACACTTGCATACTGGTAGCGCATAATGTCATCCCATACACACGACACATACATAGCACATTGAATAACACACCCTTGTACAGGACTTTCACCGCTCTGGATCGAAGTCCCCATTTTTTGGAAAATACTCACACTAGCATGCGAATCAAACCGACCACGTACCCCCAATGTTAACCAACAGTCTGACTTGACAAGAACCCCCATTAGTTCCAAATTTTCATCATGTTTTCAATGTTAAATCTTTTCTGAGCAAGATTATTTGTCTGCCGTTGCTTTTCTGCCCTCCAAATTCGTAAATTATACAAAATTTGATGAAGACACAAAGTTGGTCCAATTTTCAATGTTCCATTGTTGCCAGATCGCTGCCAAAGGTGCCTGCGTCATTACTTGTCTACCACACCCCATTAAGTTCTAAGTCTTAAAAATTGAATAAAGCACAATATTTAAATAATAAACTAATGAGATGATCATTATTTACTCATCGCAATGTGTTTCATTCTTCTAATTGACCAAATTCGGTCACTTGGTGTGAGTCACAATTGAATTCAGCCTTAAATTATAGACTCAATAATCTAAGTATTCAGCACATATGTTGACAGCTACTCAAAATAACAACAACACATATTGTTAAACATCTCAAGAATAAAATTCAAGAAAAAAAAACTTAAAAAATATGTTTGTATTTAATATAAGATAAAAAATGATTTTAATTTATTATATTTCGATTTATTTAAAACTACGCTTTTAAGTACTATTAATTTGTGTAAAGTGTACACAAAAATTTATATACTCGTATAACAAAAAATTGCACTAGTTTGGGAATCGCTGCTGTACATACGAGGATTATTCAATAAGTACTTAGCCTCACCGCCCGCTAGAACTGCTGTCATAAAAGAAATTTACAATCGTGCAGTACATTCTTTTAGTAGCCTACTGTCAAAGTTTCAGTCGATGCCCTTCATTATTTTTGTTTTGAGAGCCTTTGAAAGCGAGCGTGTCGGTCGGTTGCACAAAAATGGAAAAAGAACAATATCGTTCGGTGATTAGATTCTTGTTTTTGGAAGGGAAAACGCGCAGCGAAATCAAAGATCGCTTGGATGCTGTATATGGTGACTCTTCTCCTTCGATGGCGACCGTCAAGAATTGGTTCAACGAGTTTGTTTGTGGCCGCACGTCGGTTTTTGATGAGCCACGCCCAGGTACCCCGAAAACAGCTGCTACGGAGGAAAACGTTAAAAAAGTCCACGATCTCGTGTTGGCAGACCGTCGATTGAAGGTTAACGAGATAGCTGAGATTGTGGGCATCGCAGTAGGAACGGTGCATCATATTCTACACGAAGAACTGGGCATGAGAAAGCTGTCGGCGCGATGGGTGCCGCGTTTGCTCACACCGGAAAACAAGCGCAACCGTGAGACCACATCCGCGACGTGTTTGGCTCTGTTTCAGCGCAATCCAGCGGAGTTCTTGCGTCGTTTCGTGACCGTCGACGAAACATGGATTCACTGGTACACACCAGAGACCAAGGAACAGTCGAAACAGTGGACTTCACCCGGCGAACGTGCTCCGAAGAAGGCGAAGACTGTTCGATCGGCCGGAAAGGTGATGGCCATGGTTTTCTGGAATTCACAAGGTGTGAAAACAATCACGGGGCGCTATTATGCTGACTTATTGGGCCGATTTGACGTCGAATTGAAGAAAAAGTGGCCCCGTTTTGCGAAGAAAAAAGTGCTGTTCCACCACGACAACACACCTCCGCCGTCGCCATGGCCAAATTGGTCGAATTGCGCTACGAATTGCTGCCCCATCCACCGTACTCTCCAGATTTGGCCCCCTGTGACTACTTTTTGTTTCCAAACCTGAAAAAATCACTCGCCGGGAATAGATTTGGGTATCTAACATTTTTAACTCGTCCTCGAGAAAATGTATTTTTTAGACGGGTTAAAAAAGTTAGAGCATCGCTGGGCCAAGTGTATCGAGCTTGAAGGCGATTATGTGGAAAAATAAATTGCCACCTTTCCAAAATTTTCGTTTTTCTTTTGTAGGCTAAGTACTCGTATAGTCAACCGTCGTACTATACGTAACTTTTTACAGTAAAGACTGTTGTCTGACGGTTGACATATAATCAACCGTCGGACAACAGTCTTTACTGTAACTGACAGCAAGCAAATATTTATTTTCTCTCAAAATATTTGAATATACAATATTTTAATTAAAATTATAGAATTTTAATAAATAATAAAAGGTTAATTTTAATAAATCTATACACCTCAGTATTTGTATGTATTTACATAATTTGTGTAGAAGAAAATTCCAAGAATATGAATTTTCCAAAATAAAAACGAAAAACTTACCTTGCTGAAAGTAGTTAGCCTTTCTTACATAAACACATACGAGTGCCATTAATTGAAGCTGTGACAGACGTTGTCGTGTAGATTGTGGCAAAGGTAGTAGATCTCGAAGGTTAGCAATTTCAGCATTGATTAAATCCCTCCTGAGCTTCGAGGCACCTTTGGTCGATTTGTTAGCATCGAATCTGTTCCGCAATATTGTCCATTTCGAATCCAATAATTGAGCCGAGAAAAAATTTCAATAGTAAAAAAAATATGAAAATTATTATTAAATGATTATATAGTACTAAAAATTATTGAAGAATTCATATTGTTAGAAAATTTTATACGTAAATGGGAGTAAAACGAACATATGTACGTGTATGTAGGCAACAGGTAACTAAGAACGGAGTGTAATAAGAAAATTTGCTTATCCGGGTCAACGAAGGTGTTGCACAATAGTCGCCGTTGGTCCCCCGATCCAATGCATAGTAAATGAGAGCGAAGGTAATTTATAGGTTTTATCCTCATGTATTCAATAATGCTGTTCATTCAGGCTAGTTAACGAATTTACGTTATTTAGAGGCAAACGTTTGGTGATTTGGAAAATTTCCTTTTTCTAGTAGTTGTGGATCTTCACTATAGCTGCTTTTAACATAAATATTACATCTTACACAACCCTTACTGTCATACCTACTACCAGAAGTATTGAATATTGATAGTTTTGTTGTGTAGGCGTGCGTTTGATATTCTTACACGAAGAAAACGAATAAAAACTTTCAAATTTTGAGGCCAATATTATTGGCAATACTGAAAACTCGTTGTCTTTATTATCATTTGGCCATTTCTGAGCACTTTTTGTCCAAGTCGAAAGAGGTGCTTAGCGTTATGCCATAATCCAGCAAAGTGTATCGTATGCGTTAGCACCATACCATACTCGTCTGCGGCACAGTTATCGCATTTATCCGAAACCGCTTTAAAATCAGCTTAATGATCTATAATCAAAGATCATAAACGATTCATATTAAATATGGAAGTTCAACTACACATATATATAGGCTATTATAGTCGTAATTGTAATCGTAAAAGCAATGGAAGAGGGTGTGTTTGAAGAACATTTTTTTGTAAAATTCCATCAAATGTGATAAAATATAAACGAAAAACCTAAAATTTTATTTCAATCCCGATTTTTTTTTTATAATAAAGTATTCTCAAAACATATTTCTAATTATAAATTATAAATAAGATTTAGTTAAATGATAAAATTTTGGAATTTGTCATATTATAAGATACGTTACTGACTTAATGTAAATACTCGTAGTTTAAATTTTTAAATATTTGATAAAATTCTAATACAAATAAGAGCTCCAAATCTATTCTGTTTATAGTATATCCTCCACTTTTCTTTAAATTTCTTTTTTTTTATTTCTTTTTATCAAAAAAAACTGATTTACTATCAGAAACTGATTTACTGATAGTAAATCAGTTTTCGATAGCGTCTATTAAGGATTTATCCAATTTATGCTTCGGAAAATAAAAATTCATAAAATATATTTTTAATTAAGATTTTGATTAAAATTTTATTTTATTGTATTGCCACAATCCTGTTATTTAAAAAATTATCAGAAATTTTTTTATGACAATCAATTTTTTTAATGTAATTTTTTATGACTTTTTTGCATATTTCAAGCGCTAATTCGGCCATTACTCGACGAATTGTTATGGTTTGAAAAAAAAGTGCATTTTTGGCTGTTAAAAATAACGAAAATGTATTAAAATTCGGGGGGGGGGGGGAGTGAGATCGAATTTATAGGAGAACTAATAGGGAATAATGGAGACACCCGAAAGTGTTAAGAACTCTATAAAGGGATAGAAGACAATTATGTTGGTTTTATATGCTCGAAACTTTAAAGGTTATTTGAGGATTATTTGAGTTAGCATTAATTTTTGAATAGCCCTATAATAAGGTTATTTTGAGGATTATTTTCAGCGGTGTCAAATAGCACAGTCTGAAGGTCAATTGACATCACCCAATCCTTAAATTATATGCAATAAAGTAAAAAATTGTCATGCTGTTTAGATTGAAATCTTTAAGATCAAACCAAAAAAAGTTGGCTATCACGCCGTGTTAGCACTCAGAACGGTCTCTTCTTCTTCATTTTTAAAGGACTTCGGGGCCAATGACACCTTCAGACCAAAATTCACTTTTCACGGATGCAGTAATTTATGGATTTTTAAAGCCTTATTCATAGTAAGTTTGCTTATTAACATATCCATTGAGCGAGAAATAAACCTCATTGGTGAAGAAAATTTTGCGCAAACCGCGGCTACAGCAGAATCAAGACTTTTATACAAAATTTTTACAATCAATGTAATTAATTCCTAATATAAAATGGCAAACTTAAAACTTAATAAATTTTATCTATAATACTATATGTATTTATTACCTGTAAAATGACCAGAGTATACTTTCCAAATTAAAAAATGGATATTCTATTAGTGTCAAAGCTTTTATATATCTTATCTAGATAAAGTCCTACTCAGCGCACTTAAGTACATTATAGAATCATGTTGCCATCAAAATATTTGGGGGTTGATGGCTTCCGGCAAATAGTGAAAGTAATGTGAGCACTTTTCTGTGCTCATATTACTAAGGTAAATGAACAGAAAAGTGCTCACATTACTTTTACCATTTCCCGGAAGGTAATCTTGTAAACCAGACTCGGATACGTATATGTTAATTATTTAAAGCTATTCCTGGATTTGTATAGGAAGTAAGTGTGGCGGTATCATCTGCATAAGTGGAAATCACAATCAATAGAATCAGATGGAATATCGAGGGTATAAATATTGTATAAAATGGGACCAAGAATAGTGCCTTGTGGGACTCCAGCCGTAATGGAATATACTTCTGAGGAATCTTTATTACTTTTACTTGAAATGAAATTAATAAAATAATTTTTTTTTTCATTAATCATATCATTAAGTTTTTTTTAGAATTAAAAAAAAATTTCACTTTTGGAATTTATTCAATTAGAACTTTAAATAACCATCAAGAGATTTGTACAAATCCAAAATGAAATTACGATTAATATGAAAATATATTGGTTTCATTTCGTAAACAAAAGTTTTGTAATATTCTCGTAGTGTGGTCGAGAATTAATAACAAAATTGCATCAATCAAATAAATTTCCATACAACCAATCGTAAGCAAAAATATTAGATTTGATTGATGGTAGAAATCATAGAATTTACAGAGCTAATAGTGAGTTTAGAAAATATTAAAAGTTTTTCGAGATAGAATTTAGCAAAATCAATGCAGTTCCTAAAGATGAACGGTTCAGTTTTAGAAATGGACGCAGTCGCCTCTATATATATAGATATGTATCTGAGAGACCTTTATATTGACAGCCATCAAATATAATTTACATTCCATACGAAAATGATGTTACTCGTAATAACACACCTCAGATGAGAAAGATTTTGTTAAGTAATTTCGAGTATGAAATTCTAAGGTAAAAATAGCTTATTTCACTAAATCTTTTGATTACTCTTATTATCTATTAGATAAATTGAAATAAAATTGATTTAAAAAGAATTAATTTCTTAACCTTAAAATTATCAGTATTGTACCATTAAACATGATTGTAGGTTATACTAGCCGCATAGTTATAAATATACTGAAGGTATTAACATTGGAGATATGCTTGCGTTTACTATAAAAATGAAACTATTAAAATTTTGACCTGGAAGTGTGTGATATTTTATTTAATAGTAAACTGAAACAAACGATTTGATAAATAATTCAATTTCTAAACTTTATTTAAAAGAAATTAAAAAATTTATTTAGCCTATTTTCTAACTATTGAACTATTCTAAAATCCAACAACACAAAAGTATATTTATAGCAATATCTGTGATTAGTATTGTACGCATGGTTTTTTGTAAGGTTTAAATATTTTTTTTTTTTAAAACAGAAAAATGAAACTTTAAGTTTTTATACAATAAAAAAAAAATATAATAAAAAATAAAGGAGTAATTTTGGTGGAAAGAAAACAACAAAAATATTCAATAAAACCAAAACGGATAAAATTGCAAATATATGAAAATAACCGAAAGAGATAAAAAAAAGAGTAAAAAGGAGTGTAAAAACAAGAAGAAGAAGAAGAAGAAGGATTACAGCAATCTACCGCAGGCGATATCGTCTTCATTGGAATAACTGAAACCTGTGATTATGTTCGTTTCAATGGTGTTTTCCGAATAGATCTCGCATACCAGAATGGATATATATGGGAAAAGTTCCATTCCGATCTCAGCAAATATTTTAGTTGACCATCATCAATCCGACCAGATTTAGTTCAAGTCGATTCGTCTGGTCTTTGAGTCAGATTGAGACCCAAATTGACCCCTAACTGAAATTCGAGTCAATCGAAACCAATTTTATTGTATATGTCCAGGCGGAGGATTTGCTTTTTGTGTAGATTTGTGACGAGAAAATTAAGCCGCACTAAATATGTATAGACAGATTGATTGACTGGCGAGTTCGTATCTGTTTCCCATTCTATCCTTTATAAATGTTATCTTCATAAGGGCGATTATCCTCTATGATCAAACTACTACAATGAGGAGCAGGCTTTTCGGATTTTTTTCTTACACAATAGTACCTATGATATCATAATCGACCATCAACCATATCGCTTTGAAAGAATTGAAGACCATTAGAGAAGTGGCTACTGTTCCTGACGTGATCCCAAACCATATTCAAGTATGATACGGACACGTTTAAATAAAAATCAGACTATAGCCGTACTTATATTGTGAACAGAGAAAGATACAATATTGAGTTCATCACTGCCAGGAATTCAAGTTTACTGTCTCTAGTTGATGTGATGGCCCGATGACTGGATTATTGGAAGTTCTGAATTGTTGAACGGCTGAGTGGTTGAATTAGTAGATGATTCGATTGCTATCGGACTGGCCTAATACCTCATCGGCTACCGGATAGTTGGCAGAGGAATAAATTTGCAGAATGTTATGAGTTCGGCCAGCTTCCAGTCTTACCCATTTCGAGCCCTGTGGTTATTTTCGAAGGAAGCTTCTACAGCAGACAGTGAGACAGTGAGAAAATCTAAAAAAAAATTACTATAAAAGTAGAATTTTTCGATCAACGGTAGCGTTAGCAATGAAAAAACCATCGACCATACTGTAATTTCATGCAATTCAGCCGGTAAAGTAGCAATTTCGTTTGGGATATTCTTAAGGATTTTACTTGAATACTTTAGTTTTATCATTATATCAAGACTAACTGGTTCTTTTATGCACGCAATCATTCTCTCTGATTAGTGATCGAAACTCATAAATCCATCTTCAACGAAATTCTCACAAAAAAATTCTCATCTTTCACATAGTAAATATAATTTTGTATTGGCCATTTTTAACGTATTCTTTTCGATTTAATTACAATTGATTACAAAATAATTATTAGTTTGGCTAATATTCTATCAATTATTTGTTTACTACATATTTAATATATTTACTATATAGTTTGAATAGTTTTTATTTTCATTGGTTTGAAATTTAGAAATATTCATACTTTTTAGTCAATGTTACTTTTGAATACGAGTATATGTTCAAAAAGGATTATTTAATTTGTGCTTAGGAAAATAAAGTTAAATAAAATATATTTGATAAAGTTTTTAATTTTTTATACTATATAAATTTTACTATGGAATACGAGGGCCATTCAACAAGTACTTAGCCTACAAAAGAAAAACGAAAATTTTGGAAAGGTGGCAATTTATTTTTCCACATAATCTCCTTCAAGCTCGATACACTTGGCCCAGCGATGCTCTAACTTTTTTAACCCGTCCAAAAAATACATTTTCTCGAGGGAAGCAAAATAGACCTCCGTGGCGACGATGACCTCCTCATTCGACCCAAATCTATTCCCGGCGAGTGATTTTTTCAGGTTTGGAACAAAAAGTCACAGGGGGCCAAATCTGGAGAGTACGGTGGATGGGGCAGCAATTCGTAGCGCAATTCAACCAATTTGGCCATGGCGACGGCGGAGGTGTGTTGTCGTGGTGGAACAGCACTTTTTTCTTCGCAAAACGGGGCTACTTTTTCTTCAATTCGACGTCAATTCGGCCCAATAAGTCAGCATAGTAGCGCCCCGTGATTGTTTTCACACCTTGTGAATCCCAGAAAACCATGGCCATCACCTTTCCGGCCGATCGAACAGTCTTTGCCTTCTTCGGAGCACGTTCGCCGGGTGAAGTCCACTGTTTCGACTGTTCCTTGGTCTCTGGTGTGTACCATTGAATCCATGTTTCGTCGACGGTCACGAAACGACGCAAGAACTCCGCTGTATTGCGCTGAAACACAGCCAAACACGTCGCCGATGTGGTCTCACGGTTGCGCTTGTTTTCCGATGTGAGCAAACGCGGCACCCATCGCGCCGACAGCTTTCTCATGCCCAGTTCTTCGTGTAGAATATGATGCACCGTTCCTACTGCGATGCCCACAATCTCAGCTATCTCGTTAACCTTCAATCGACGGTCTGCCAACACGAGATCGTGGACTTTTTTAACGTTTTCCTCCGTAGCAGCCGTTTTTGGGGCACCTGGGCGTGGCTCATCAAAAACCGACGTGCGGCCACGAACAAACTCGTTGAACCAATTCTTGACGGTCGCCATCGAAGGAGAAGAGTCACCATACACAGCATCCAAGCGATCTTTGATTTCGCTGCGCGTTTTCCCTTCCAAAAACAAGAATCTAATCACCGAACGATATTGTTCTTTTTCCATTTTTGTGCAACCGACCGACACGCTCACTTTCAAAGGCTCTCAAAACAAAACTAATGAAACTTTGACAGTAGGCTACTAAAAGAATGCACTGCACGATGGTAAATTTCTTTCATGACAGCAGTTCTATCGGGCGGTGAGGCTAAGTACTTGTTGAATGACTCTCGTATAATATCATTTAAATCACTGTTACGAGACCTCTCGATTATTTTCTGGTACATGTCAATGACGTCTTTAGAAAAAATGCACACGACCCATATATGATAATTTTGCTTAAAACCAACCAGAAAATGAAGAAAATTTATCCTCTTAAAGCACGAAAATTAGCTACGAGATTTTTCGCAATTTGAAAGCATTAATTATACGTAGTAGTTTAATGATTTATATTTTAAATGTAAACAAATGTTTATCTTAAATAACATATATACTAATTTAGCAACATTTTGAATTTTTGAAAAAAATTGCATCCTATTTTTACTATGTAAATAATTAGGAAAAAAAAGAATATTTTGATAGAAAATATAAGGTATCAGCTACTGATTTTTGACACTTTATTATAATTTGACATTTTAGAAATTTTAAGTAAAATTAATTATATATTTAATAAGGATATTTCAATAATTGTACAGAGATTATGATGATTAGCACTTAACTCGTGTCTTAACTAGCGCATAACATGATAATTTAAGCTTCTGTACTCACATAATACTAGGCCAACGACATCTGTTTGCAAATAGGTACAACGTCACCAATGTTGAGATATGCACGATCGCTATCCGAATATCCCCAATGATGACTATTTAACATCTCCCCTATCGAACACTAAAGGGAATCCGTACCAAGATGCAAGAGCATCCAATTAATTAGAGTGCTGAGTGTGCACCACAAAATACAATACGTCTTCTCCATGCCAACGATCTGTTTTCATTCTGTTTTAACTGGTAAACCGTTTTCCTAATTAACGACACTAGTTTAAATGATTCTGCACTAATTTATTTCGTCTTTGTGGTTTGCCAAAGACCAATAAAACGCATCAAACTGGAGAATATACTTTGAGGAAAATTTTGCCTTACCGACTCAAAATTATTTAATTTTGTTATTGTGCTTGGGAATCTATACTCGTATGGTCTACATTGAAAGTTTATGTATTTCAGGTTTAGTATACACATTTTTGGACATTTATAAAAAAGGGTCATTAAATTGATAATAGAAAAATTAATTAATGAGCAACTAGCACAAACTGGTAAGCCTACACAAATGGAATGATTTCAAAAATTGATATCAATCGATAATTGTGGACGAATGAAGTTGCATTTATTTAGTCAAATTTATTTTGTAATTTTTATACAAAATTTAAAAGTAGAAATTTTTAGGATGAATATTCAGTAGAAATTTTCCTTAGAAATTTTTAGTAGGATTTTATAGTAGGAATTTTTAGTAAGAACTTTACTTAGAAATTTTCAGTAGCAATTTTCCTTAGAAATTTTTAGTAGAAATTTTTGGTAGGATTTTTCAGAAGACATTTTTAGTAGGATTTTTCAGTAGGAATTTTCAGTAGAAATTTTCTTTAGAAATTTTTAGTAGGACTTTTCAGGAGAAATTTTCATTATAAATAGGCAGTGGAAATTTTCAGTAGAAATTTTTGGTAGTAGGAACTTTCCTTAGAAATTTTTGGTAGCATTTTTCAGTAGAAATTTTCATTAGAAATTTTCAGTAAAAATTTTCGGCTGGAATTTTCAATAGAATTTTTTAGTAGAAATTTTTAGTAAAAATTTTCAGTAGGATTTTTTAGTAGGCATTTTTAGTAAAAATTTTCAATAGAAATTTTCAGTAGGAATTTTGAGTAAGAATTTTTCTTAGAAATTTTCAGTATAAATTTTCAGTAGAAATTTTTGGTAGTAGAAATTTTCCTTAAAAATTTTCAGTGGAATTTTTTAATAGAAATTGTCAGTAAAAATGTTCAGTAGAAATTTTGAGTAGTAATGTTGATTACTATTAGAGAAATGTTGATTGTTTTAAAAATAATTATTAAAAAGTTACGCCTTGACTTATTAGCAACGAGTCTATTAAGAAAGGTAAACATTTATTTTCTTAATTAAATTAACAAAATTATAAAAAATGTACACTACAAATTATCATAATTACAATATGGCATGAAATAAAAGGTTTTTTTTAGTTTCCCATGTACATATGTCGTTCTTGATAAGACTTCTTTTGACCACCAATAGTGTACGATTTGATGCCATTGGAACTTTTCTTGTAACGCTTTGCAAAAAATCGTAATAATACAGACGATTTCAAAAATTTAGTGCATTTTTAGGGTAAATTTTGATGACTTTTTAAATATGAGCAAAAAAGACATAAAAAATTATCTTAAAAGGATCAAGCCCTGCCCTCCAAGAAATTTCGTGGTAATCATTTAAATAATGTTCTATTTCAGGCAAAAGGTCCAAACAATATAATGAAATAAATTATAAGCAAAAAATTGAATATGCTTTTATTATTAATAATTAAATGACAATTTTATTAGTAACAGTTCAATTTTTTGCTACTATCAAACTTAAATCGGAAATGAAATAATTATCAAAAAGGACAAAAAAAACTTGACTAGCTGATTAAAAACATACTACCACTGGATGAAAAAACCATATCACCACTTTGGGACTTGAAAGAGAAAATAATTTTGGAATTTCAAGAGGACGTGAATGTTTGTCTCTAGACGTACGTAATACGTGATCATTGAGAATGATTCACCTTCACCCTTGACTCTGCCAACTATTAAAACGTACTAACTTCAATTTCAAATATTGATGCTTCACCTAAGATCAATCAAATTCTATCGCATTAATTTGAGTGAAAAACTTCAACGAATCCCTCATCCTTTAAAAAGATCTATACTACGTACAAATAGGCATAAAATTTGCACTTATTTGCTGTCGATTGTGTATAGTTCACAAAAGTGCTGGTCATTGGCAATGAGCCCCAATACGAGAGCAATTCACAGCTTTTCCAGTCTGGTCCGTCCACATATTGTACGCTAAACATTCTGATCGCGATGCAGCGAAAACACAAAAATTTATACTCCAATTTGAGGTAATCTCGTTCTTTGGTCGTCGTCGTTTTTGCAGTGAATGATCCAAAATGAAGAGTAAATAATTCGAAAAGAGTAAAAACATAGACTTCAGTTAGTTGGCATTACCTTTTTTCCATTTTATTTTCTACCCACTAAATAATTTTGTTGTAGTTGTTCTTTGTTTTTCAACGAGTTTTATTAGTAACGTTGCTAAGTCTCTTCTTAGATTTAGAGGTGGTTGGTAAGTAGGTAGTATGGTAGACAGATGGGTTAGGTAAAAAGGCAGATATAGATTGGTGGATAGGTAGGTAAAAAGGCTGGTCGATAATAGTAGTGTTGGTACAATCGTAAAGCCATAAGAACTGGAGTGAAAAGATATATGCTCACCATGCCATCATTTCATCTTCGGTAATCCGCGTTGATCGCGAATTCGTCTTCTGTTTCCCACGATATACATTTTATAGAAAGACGTCGCCTCTTCTTCAATATATATATACATTTACTTTGTCCGCCTTAATACTTCTCTACTCCCTCCCCATTATATTTTGTTAATTTTTTTTTCCAATCTTTAGTTCTTCTCATATTTTCTGTCTTCCATCCATAACTAATATTTATCTTTCATAGCCTATACATCCAAACGTTTTTCATCGACACTTAACTCTGTAAAATTTTACTACATAACTATTGATATTACCAAATAGATTATTACTTGTAAACTTGTAATATTCTAATCATATTATTTCTCTACTATTTTATTATGAAAATATAAAATCGATATTATCAAGAAAATTCATAAATAGTTCATCTGATTTTTATTTTCAAAATAACACTCATAAAAATTGTTTTCTAAAATGAATTTTTTCTTACTCATAAATAAATAGTATTTTTATTAAAATGCATATTTAATAATCCCAAAAAGACTATAATTTAAAAATTTATATTTTATTAAATTAGGTAATTTTACACTTTAACTGTGATTTCTGTGTAATACAAAATATCGACAAGAATAAAATTTCATATTGGTGAACGTGTTGAATATGACCAAAATTTTACACTTCATATTTTTTTCTTTTAAAATAAAAGCCATACATTATTATATTGTTCAATATTTGTAAGCAAAACTAATATCAAATAAACTATATACGAGTACACATACTGCAGTGTGTGCTGAATTCACTTAAGAAATCAATCAAATTTTAAATAGACATTTGACGGGTTACTGGTTTGTAGACCTGTCAATTGTCGGGTGATTTGTTCAGTAATAGTTGAGAATGAGTTTGAATCCACTTAGAAGAGCTTTTTATTTCATATACAATACAATATAATAATATCTAATGGATTTCACGACAAATTGACTCCAAGAATACAATAATCATCGTCTAATGGACTGAGCAGAAATTTTATAACAGACCATGTGAATGCAGTTTACTTTTAAGTTTCCTAAAAAAGGTCTGAACTATATAGAATACCTATAAATTATGGTCGAATTATATATATATTACTTAAATCTTTTAATAGACATTTATAGATATAATTGATCGTTATAAAATTATTTTTCAATTCATCGATATTTTGTTGCTATTCGATAAAATATAAGTCAATCGCGCCAGGTGACGAAATAAGTACAACTCATACGTGTAGTCATGGTTTTAACCACATTTACTGACACAGTTCTAAATAATTCCAATTCCAGCGTACTTCGAGAATCGATCGGTCACCATAAATCACAGCAGTCTATTAAATTTATTATCCACTGAATGTCATTATGTTAATTAAGCTAAAATCTATGAAAAATTCTCCTCTGATCTGGATCCGAGATGATAAATCATAATTTTGTCAAATCGTTTAAGAAAAATAATACAGCAACTGTGATTTATCTAGAAATCGATTGTCCATAAGCGATAACCTTTAAACTAAAATCATTTTCTTATTTACATATTCATATACATTATTGAGAATTATTTAAATACAAAAACATACACACCAACTCCTACGGTATTGATACGAGTGCCATGTAAAAATTATTGATATTTTTGCAATTTTTTTTTATTTTTTATTTTTTTTTTTATTTTTACAGATATTTACAACTACAACATAGTAATAAGCAAATTTGAGCAATAGTATTCATTAGCTTGAAAGGTTGTGGGGAGTAAACATCCAATGAAGTTCCTCGTGTTAGCGTGTGTTTCTTTAAGTCTCAGTATTTTAGTAAGTCACGTGACCAGTGACGCTTAAGTCTTCGATGGGTATTTCTAGGGAAGGAAATGGAGGATAGTTCTTGAACAAGAGGATTATTATGATTGAGGACACGGGAACGGATTTTTTTATAACGAGACACAGCCACGTCAAAAACAAATGGAACTTTAAGGTCACGATGAATAACAGTATTGCGAACATAAAAGGGGGCATCGACAATTGTACGGAGTATTTTTGATTGAAGGGATTGGATTCGACGGGAATTAGAAGGCTTAGTAGATCCCCAGAGTTCTAGTCCGTATGTCCATATGGGTTTCAGTAAGGTATTGTATAACAGTACTTTGCTGTCTATAGTAAGTTTGGAACGTTTGTCTAGAAGTCGAAGTAGTTTTAGGTATCGTCTTTTTAGTTCTTGTCTTTTAAGTCTTGTATGTGGGTTCCATGTCAAGCGTTTGTCTAAGTACAATCCTAGATACCGAGCTTCGGTGTGTTGAGGTATGGCACTGCCATTAAGGTATATAGGAGGGCATGACTCTCGACGGAGAGTGAAAGTTACCTGGATAGATTTACGTTCATTGACTTTTATTCTCCACTTAGTAAACCAGTTCTGGAGGGTTTGGATTTGGATTTGGAGAGTTTCGGAAGCATGTTGGGGATTTTCGCTAGACGCAAGGCAGGCCGTATCATCGGCGTATGTAGCAAGGAAGGTATTAATGCAGATTGGGATATCGGATGTATAAATGTTGTAGAGGATGGGTCCAAGTATGCTGCCCTGAGGAACCCCAGCCAATATCGGAGTGATATTGTAGAGTTCGTTGGATTCATTTACTTGGAAGTGTCGGTCGGAAAGGAATGATCTTAGGATTAGGAAATAGGTTGAAGGAAGGAACCTCTTGAGTTTCCAGAGTAGACCCCGGTGCCACACTCTATCATAAGCTTGACTTATATCAGGAAACACACCGGGACAGTACTCTTTTCTTTCTAAAGAGGATGCAATAAAATCGACAACTCGATGACACTACTGGGTAGTGGAGTGTTCGGCGTGGAAACCAACTTGGTGATTAGGAATTAATTTTGCAATTTAAAATAACTTTTTCATTAATGCTTGTACTTGTTCTATAAAAATGCTTCATCAAAATTTTAACCAAATAAATTTTAGAGTAATTTAGCTTTTTTTGGTATGTATTTTAAAAAAACAAGGTTTTTTTTTGGTAAACTTTTTTACGTTTTAAATTTTATTTTTTGAATTATAAAAAAAAACTTGTATACGAACACACATTAAATGTATACGATAATATATATAAAACGTTAGCAATATAATTGATATTCACTAATACACTATAATAGACTCAGATTAAATTTTTCATATTAAAAAATTCATAAAACTTATTAGAGATAAGTATTATATTGTATCTAAAATAAGTTTTAATTCAGAAAAAATATTTTATTGCATTGAGAAATCGTAATTATCGTTTTTAATAAGAAGTAATTGTTCTTATTAAGAAAGGTTTGGTATTTTTATGCAATAATTGAAGCTTAGTGACCATGAAATTTGCAGAAGATATGCCGATTGAATGCTGGAACAACTAACTTTCGATGCTGATTTTAGGAGCAAATTTTCTTTTACGATGGAGTTTTTTTATCACTCGTTCTAAAAATTTATCATATATAGGGCTCTCAAAATTATTAAGTAACTATGAAGAAGCCATTGTATTCACGAAAAGTGACTGTGTGATGTGTATTTCGGTCTAAACGTTCCATTGGTCCGTATTTCTTTAAAAATGAATAAGTAAAGTCTGTAACCATAAATTCTGAGCGCCATTGTCTTATGATAACCGTCTTTTTTTGGCTGAAATTAAAAATTTTCATCTAAATCATATGTGGTTTCAACAAAACCGGGTCACATAGCAATTTTTCGCTTTATTTTTCAGACATGGCAATAATTTCGAGATTTGGTACTGTCAGTTGACCTCTCCGATTGTATATGTGTACACATAATTCAACTAGGTTAGAATTTTTCTTAAAATACTATTTTGTAAAAACTTGCTTATTTACGTAGTTAAATCTTAAGAGGATTTAAATACCAGCACCCGTCATATAATGGATGAATTAAAGTTTGAAATGTACAACAAAGTCAACGAAAATTTCTACAAAAGGATCAATTTCTATAAAAGGATCAACATAATTATATATATTATGTATAATTAAAAAGTACAAGCAATTTATCAAATTAAAATATTTTAAAAAGAACAAATTGGACAGCCCAGATTGTTTCTAAAGAACGAGCAATATTCTTGTCCAAAACCCTACAACAGCAATCAATTATTGGTTTTTTAATTGGAGTAAAAATAGAACTGATACGAATGGGTTAATATAATAATAAAATTGATTAAAATTGGAATTGCTAATATCTGTCCTAATTATAGAACGAATTAACTGAAGATAATTTGTATTTAAGATAATTTTTTTATTGTTTATATATAAAGTAAGATAACTGAAATATTAGAAATAGTGAATAGATTGATAAGAATTTATTTTGAGTGAATAGCATTTATCTGAAGACTAATTTTGCTAATTTAGCTATTATATTTTTTTAATAATTGTCTCAACTTTTTAAAATAAAACCATTTACCTAACTTTGCTAGTTTTTCTTCTCTAGAAATGCTAGCAAAAAATGTTAAAAATTAGATAATATCGCATGTCTTTTATCTTTAAAAGTTATAAAGAATGTTAAATAAAAATATAATAACTAATAAATTCATTGGTACTTTTATTTGATAGAATAATATTTATAGAAATATCTTACATCTTAGTAGATACTCTAGCAGTATCTATAATGTCACTATACCTATCTTGTGTCCATTCTTACATAGGCTCTTGTGAATTTTTCCAGAATGCACATTATTTATCAGTAACTTACCACGATATTTAAAAAATCGCACAAAATAAAATATTATTTAGTTCTTAAAAAAAAATTCTGGATTTTCTTACTACTGGATTATTCAACAAATTTTACTAGTAAAAAACTTACCATTTTTGACAGTTTACATAATTTTCTTGGTAGTTTTTCTTTCAAATGAAAACTTTGTGATTAATTACAGATGTATTTATATAATTTCAAGTGGAAACTAATTAAATTAATTACAGTTTGCATATTCTGTTCTCAAGAATAGAAATAGATTGTACTTGAATTTTCAGGTGCTTCCATTATTATTGCTATAAAATAAAAGTACGCGTACTGCTGGACTTATATGAAAAATCAGTTTTCATCAGTCAACATAATTAATTTATTTTAATATTACTTTTTTCAAAAAAAATTAAAGGATATTATATAATTCTTGTAGAATTGACTCAAATTTTTAGTAAAAAAAATTACTAGGCATATAACCCTATTGGTAAGATTCCTGTTTAGTGACATTTTAAGATTGGAAACTATAACAATCTTGGTGACAGTTGTATTTGGTTTCCGGTTTGTTTAAATTATATGAAATTATAGAAATGTTATAAAAACTATAATTATTTATAATCAACAATTCAATATAAAGTTGAAAAATTTTCCGATTAGAAAAAACTCAACGATATGGATTTTTTTCATACTGCAATGAAATTTACTGCAACAATTAATATGGGGATACTTATCGTTTACAAAAAAAGGGCAAACTTCTTTTTTACTTAATATCAGTTATTTTACATTATAATAGGCGTTGGCATCGAACTTTAAAAACGCATCTTTTTTAAACTAAAATAGCTTAAATCCTAAAAAGTCGATTAAAATCGACTATACTTTCCCAATTAATTGAATAAAATAACTATAAAAACTTATATGATAATTTTAGACAGCAAAAAATATAATTAAATATACCAACTAGATTTACCAAAAATTCCCCAGGATAATGGAAAAGTTTTATTTAAAAAAAAAATTGATTTTAAAATCACGAAGCCGAATTAACTATGGTAGGCTACGAAAGTCTAAACACTAAAGCGAAACAGAAAAGATTGTCCGAACTTTGATTGGTGGCGGCCACTGAAGTTCCTCATTCGATTCGATGATGGAATGAGAAACGCTGTCCGTCGCGTCGTGAAGAAATTAAAAATTCCACGTGCGTTCGCTGAGTGAGCGCCGTGCCATAACATAGAACATGAGGCGTGCGCTGATTGCATTAAGCCATGACATGTTTGGTGTCGTCAGCAGAAGAGGTGCTCGGCATTTTGATCTGTGAAGCGCGACAATAGCACGTTGACTGGTCAGCAATTATTTTATGAGACTTGGTTGGGTTTTTTATGAAGCCCCAAAGTGACCAATCATGAACGAGGAACGTGCCGTATACCATGTCACACAGCATTCTCCACTGTACTTTGACGAATCGAACAGAACAAAAACTTGATGTGTCTTCTTGGCGCATGTCAACGCTTTATGGGAGTTCGTAGCCAAAAACTCACTAACATCTGAACTCAAACTCTTTTATTCTTAGTGCATTTTTCCAAAAAAAAAGAAACTCCATTTTTACTTAATGATTAATAACATATATTTTTCTTATCTTTAATAAAATTAGTAACATTATTTTGGTATTAATAGAGTAAAAAATGCTTTCAAAATTTATTAGTTTAACAAATTAAAAATCGCCATAATTAATAAAATCTTATGAAACTCTTTTTTTTGGTTTAAATAAAAACTTGAACGATGAACGATTACTGTTTTTATAGAATTTTTTTGGTACAGAAGATCTTTTCGTTAAAATCGTTTGCTTTCCTTTACAAATAATTTCTCCAAAATGGGGGGAAACAGACCCCACACGGATAGAAGAGAATAAATAATATACGAGGTGTGGCCGAAAAGTAATGAGTAAGCTGTGCACTTGGGCAGTTATACTTTCAAGTATTTTTTATACCCGATTATTTTTTTTCATTTACCGATTATTTCAAGGACTTTTTTATAAGAAGCAGTCCTTTTTATTAAGAAGTTTTTTTAGGGGTCCATATTTTCATCAGTTTTCGAAATTTGAACCCTCACTGGTTCTTGGCCCCTTAAAAATGCCTAATTACCAAAATTATCCCCTTCAAAGTACTTCCCTTGAGGAGGTATATATCGGCGAACTCCTTCGGATATTGTCGGCAGCACCAAGCTGATATCCTTTCAACTATTATTGGATCTTGGAAAATAAAAAAAAGGCAAACGTATTTAGATCAAGTCAATAACCATGTGCGACAGGGTCTTATTATGGTGGACCTAAGAACCCCTTTTATTTGGCGTTTTAAGTACATAAAAAAGTCCTTAAAATATTCCACATTTTCATCAATTTTCGATGTTGAAGGCCCCTCTATGCGAGGTTTGTTTTCCACTGGTTTCCGGCCGTCCAAAAAAGCCTCATGGAACATTGGACAATGTTCTCGAAAGGCTCGTTGTAATTTTTCTGATCGAACATCGTTGCTCTAAATTTTACTGTTCTATTTTTTGTAACGCACTTGAAAAATACAACTTCTTCTGTCACTCTTTATACAATAGAGCCTATACAGTCTCATAGTTACAGGACGAGGTTTAAACTCATACAGCACGTCTAGGAGGGTTTAACGTACAAGCTATGTAGTCATTACTTTTCTGCCACACCTCGTAAGCCAAGGCTAAATCGCCCAATAACTAATACTATAAATTTGATTTGCTTAATTAATCCAGCATTTTGAGATAGTAAGAACTAACCTCATTTCACAAAATGTAGAAAAACATATAAATCAATCTCCTATTTATCAAATGAATAAATAAATAATAATTTAAATATAAATAAATATACAAATAAGCGTAAATATTGCGTATCATCTACAAATTGGACGACTCGTAAATATTTTTACCGCGACTACTTATTTGAAGGTCCTAAATAAAAGGTAAAATGTTCATAAATTATATCATATATTTTATGATAGATTTATTATAAAATAGTTAAATTATGAAATTGTTAAATATAAATAAGGATATTTTTATTATATCTATTGTATAATAGTGTGTATAATTTTTATTATATTTATTTTCTATAAATATTTCTACTTGTTGTTGTATCTGCTGCTTGCTATTGCTGATATTTAAATCAATAATCATGAATTTAATTGCATTTGACAAATCATACAAAATGAATGAATTGAGGTGGAACAGACTCTGAGAAACGTATATGCAAGCGCTTTAAGTACAACCTTAAGAATAATTTACGATCGCCATTCAATTTACACTTGGCCACGTTGAATGGGCTTTTGACATGCAAACTGGGCACTTTTATTGCAGCGATTCACTTACTGAAATGTTCGTTGGCACGCATGCCTTAATGGTAAATTCCTATTCAACACATGAACATGGTTTCATGTCCAATAGCTAACGAGACTCCTTGTAATTTAGTGAAATTTGAACAAATCGCAAAAAACCAATACTGCACATGGAGTCAGCCAGAATTATATGTGCATAATTTTTCACCTTTATAATAATAAATTTGTTTTCATAGCTTCTGTATTGAGAAGATAGCATTGTAATTTTCTGTCTTACTTGTTATTGCAATGAGCTATAATAATCAATAGATAGCTTCCAAACATTATCAATAGATTAAAAAAAAAATTTATCCGAATGATAATAAAAATAAAATTGAACTTTTACAAAACAATATAAAAATAACGCCGCCAGCTAGCAATCCAAAATAGTTTTTTTCTCATTCGATTAAAAAAAAAATTTTGATTTTAATTAACCATAAAGAATTATGTGACATTTAAAAAAACCAATTCGAAAATCTTGAAAAATCAGTCTCATAACTAATTAAGTTGGAAGATCTTATATTTATTATCTAAAAATTTATCAAGTCTTCAGTAAAAAAATTTGACGAAATATTTAGGAAAAAATTAATGCTTCCGGTAACTTGTTGATATAAAATAACATACAAATTATTGATAAAAAGTGTCAGTAAATTATCAACATCTCTTCTAATTTATCTACTTTTGAGATTTTATCTATTATTTTAGAAATATTTAACTTTAAAATAATTACAATAAAAAATTTGTATTATTTTTGGAATACTCGTAGTCGCTGGCATATATTTCCATCATTAAAAATAAAATCTAATAAATATTGTAGATACTCGTATCTACCGGATTGCACATTTCATAATCTAGAAAGTACTATATTGTGTTTGACACCTGTTTAGTATATATAATAGTTAAGATAAAATATAGTTGAAAATTTTCAATTCTTATAAATATTATGAATTATTTAAATGAAGAAAATTTCATGCGTTCATTTATCGAAAAAAAATTTCCACGCTTCAATAAGCAAAACTGCCATATTTGGGGCTATAAAAACCCTCAAGTCACTGTGCAGAAGCCATTTTATCCGCAAAAAGTAAATGTCTTGTGTGCATTTTGGTTTGAAGTTGTCATTGACATCCATTTCTTTGAAAATGAAGATAGCTGGACCATTACCGTCTGTTCTTACCGCTATAATAACTAATTTTTGTCCTAAACTAAAAGATTTTAATATGAACTACATGTGGTTTCAAGAAACGCACCACAAATTTTCGCTTTATTGCACGAAAAAACTCCAGATTTCGATTTATGTTCAAGATCATCTAATTTGATGCTGTTGGACTTTTTCTTATAAATCATGAAAAATCATATTTGATCAAATAATCTTCAAACTTTAACACATTTAAAAAACATCAATTCCTCGTGCAATGGCCAAATTGCAGCCCGGATTATACGAAGAAGTCATCAAAAAGTTAAATTATGTGAATTTAAACTTGCCTTTCTGAAGCACAAATAAGATGACTTTTTATGAAATTTATATTTTATTATTGTTGATTTTTAATTGAGTTTTTTTTTTAAAATTGCTGCAAAAAATTGTAACGTAACAATTATATAGGCTTAAATATTAATTTTAATATATATGGAAATTTTTATATAATATTTTTATACAAAAATTTAAATTAATATTAAAAAATAGAAAATGAAAAGAACTCTTAGCCGATACTTGAACCTATAGTCTATTCAGATGTCTGACATTTTATTTTTTATCTTCTTTTATATCATTTCTAATAAATGTCTTTGTTTTTCGTTTATCTTATTCCCAGGCTATTTGGCGACAACTTCAGGCTGAATTCGTTAAATCAGGAATATCATCCGCCATTATTGTTGTTACCTAATTACTCTTTAAATGTTCTTTTCTTTCCTAAAATCGATCAAATTTTTATTTTTAAATTGAGTAAATTTTTTCACAAACTTTATTATTAAATTAAAAAAAAATAATAAAACTTTTTTAAAAAAAATTAATTTACAATCATAAGAATATTAATGCAAATGTAAACTTAATAAAAATAAAGAAGAAAAAATTAAATTAAATTACGCACCATAGAAAATGGAACATTTTTATTTATTTTTTAAATTGAAAATTTATCGGACAATTTAGGCAAGTGTTAATAGATAGGAGAATTTGAAAGTAAAAATAAGAAAAAAAATATTCAATTCCGTTGAAATTAATATAATCAACAACAAAATTGTATGTGTTCAACACTTAAAGACTAAGAAATCTCAGTCCGCGCAAGTTGGTAGCATTAGTTGAAAATTGTTTTTTGTGTACACAATCAATTTGTACCTCTCCAATTTAGTCAGTTACCCTTATTATTGGTATTTTTTCGTTACGTCAAAGTATTTTGGTGGTGAGGTATTCTGATTCCGATATCTCCGAAATGAACCTTGGACTTGGCCATGCGCACTAATCAAATCCTTCATTAATGGTTCATTTTGTCTTTGTTAAAACTGGAATTTTTCGTTCTATTTGAAAGCATCTACAATACGACTAAATGAATCTAAACATAGCTAGCAGATGCCTGAACAACAAAGTCGACAGATAATATATGAGAGGTGAGTCTATTGCTTAAACTTAAGTTAGACCACTTTCGAGGCACCTGTGATTCTCTGGCATTCGTTTCAGTATAAATGTTGTACGATGAGAATGTGTTTTACATGTTGCTCCAGTTCAATTAGCACCAATGTGTCAACTTGTATTAATAACAGAAGCTAAATTGAATACTCGATCTTGGATTTGTTTACAATCGCCACGGTATGTTGCCTGTGCACCATATAACATTTTAAGGTCTGCGTCCATTAATTTAGGACCAGTGAGGAATTTTCAAATATTTGTTAAAACGATTCAGTTTTATTGTTTCAATGGAATCTCTTCATTGATTTTTTTTTTTTTTGTTCAAACCATAATCTTCAAAGCTTTTATTTGTGAAATTTTTTTTTAAATTTCTGTTCCGTAACAATAATAACGCTTTGCAAATATAAAAATTAATAAAATCATATCAATATGAAGCAATACCATATATACGAGTGCATAATAAGTGATTGCTTCTTTGAATACAATCTTGGATGAGTGGGTACACATTTGAAAGTCAAATGTCAATTGGCCTGATATTTTGCTACTTAGCATTGCCAAGAGTAAATAACACCTTCTTACCCTTAATTATCACTTTTCACCGATAGCGCTCAGGTAGATACAACCATTATACACTAAATAGATAATTTTCAGGTGTAACATTTCATCTTCATTTATGCACATCGTTTATGCATTTATTTATGCATAAAGAATGCCACTTGGTTAAATTTATTTTTGAACGATAGCATCCCCCAAGTACGAATGGCGGATATACGAGAATCAGTATTTGCCGTATCGACATATGATCTTAAATTATCATGGATCACCGACTTAACTTTATGCTAATTTCAGTATTGAATAATATACCTTTAAGTGCTATAATATTTTGAAATTCAAATACGCACAACAGCACTCACTATAGTGATTGTTGATTTGCATAATTAGGCAAAATCCCTTCTCAATACTTTTTATACTTTTAAATATAAACGTTTTATTATAGAGTTCTAAGTTCTCTTAATACTTGTAAGTATGTATTCACATAATAATTATGTAGATTTTGTTTGAAATTACTTGTTTTTATTGCTTTTTTTTGAAAAGATATTGTATATCTTTTCTAAAGTAATTGCAAAATAGTAAGTATTGTTTTTAATATTGAAAGTACGAGATGTGGGAGAAAAGTTTGTACACATCAGTTTCATCACCTTCAACGTAGTTTCATTGGAGGATTATATCAGCTCCTCGGTTACACTCCTTTAGGTGTTATCCACAGTACCAAAATAACGTCCTTTCAAGTGCTTGGAAAGTAAAAGAAAAATAACAGGAACTAAGGATTAGTAAATAAGGGCTGTCGAACCATAAGAATCCTGATTTCTGATAAAAACAAAGGAATTTATCATGGAAGATCCCCTAAATATCTGCAACGTTTGATCTGTTGCAAAAAACCCTTTTTCTGAGCCTTTCAAAGACTCACTCATCAGCTTCAATGTAAATCGACCTCATAAGCACCTTCCCTCATTTCACATAAGCGCCTGAGCAAAATTTGTCTTCCACTGCTTTTTCGCCCTTTAAAAAAACTTTATGCCAACGAAAAACTTGTGCTTTTGATAAGGAATGTGCCCAATTGGTTCACTGCAACTTTTCATAAGACAAACTTGCGAATTGATCAAGCTAAAAAAAAATTTTATATTGTTACTGCTTATTACGCTGTAATAAGGAGTATTAATGTTCTGTAAAATCAGGACATTCATCGCTCTCAGAGAAAAACATTTATACAAATTATTAGTCGAGAACCTTACGAATATAAAATAGGGAGAGTCTCTTATTCTCCATTTTGACAATAAGGTACAGAAAATATGTTGAGATATTTCTAATGGTTTAAGCTAAAAACTTTTTGCCACATGACCCAAAGGATGAACAAATTATTATTGAGATAATGTTGTGAAAAAATTATAAACAAAGTAAACAGAACATCGCGAAATATTCAAAATTTATAATGCTAATAAAAATTCAATCTCAAATAATAGAAATAATTTTAAAAAACCCAACAGTTAAAGAATAATATAATTAGAGACTAAAAAAACGCAATTGATATTATATCCTTATTGAAAATAATATGCTTTTGTCCTGCTATTAATAAAAAGATTTCCTGCTATTAAATGAATTTAATTTCTGCATTTTTAATAATTTGTAATTTTAACAAAAAAAAGAAACAAAGAAAATTATTAAAAAATAAAAATTAACTATTTAAGAGAATTTAATTTTGTGTATAAAAATATTGTAATTTGTATTTAAACTTTTAAAAAATGTCACCAAAAAAAAAAAAATTAAAAATGAATAATTTGTAAGAAAGAAAACAACATTTTTTTACTTTCATTTTTACACATGTTCTTGGTCCAATATACAATATTCAATGCTATAAGAGGAGACTATCAGAAAGTTATCACATTAAAGGGATGAATATCGAAAGCGAATAAGATATATTTTTTTTCGTTTTTAAGGTAGTGTACCGTAGCAGAAAACAAATATCATTAATCTTCTGTAACAGAAAAATGGCTGTAAGGTGTAAATGTTCGGCATCAGAATCACTTAACATTTACGCGACCAAAAACTGCTTACGAATTCTGATCGCCCAGAGCAGCGCACTCGCCTGACTGTCCTCACACGGTCAACCGATTACCCAATAGTCGTTGTGGTGCTTGTGTAATTATTCTCCTGTGATACTATTTCAGCTTTTACTACTATTTATTTGGATTTTTACAAATGTTACTCTTCTTAAAACTATCACTGTATAGTAGTAATAAAAGTGTAATATTTTCTCTGAACTTTGTTTATTTTTATGCTCGTATTTTTATACGATGAAACTACCGCTTACAAAATACTTAGTTTGGCTTGAAAGCCTCTGGCCTCAGTTAAGTATGGATATAAGCAGAGACCTCATGGACAGTTTCATAGGTGCCAACTCGAATGACTGACTGCCTACTGTTTAGCTCCTGGCAACACAAAAGTTTTTGTTTTCAGTTTAGTAGAAAACCGAGATTCAGTTCAACATGGCACAGCACGGTTCTGTTTAGCTCTGGTTTGTTTGGGATCAGTTCGAGCGCAATCCCCAGACTTCGATATATAGTTGGCCTTTTAATACTTAGCCAAAGTACGAATTTAATATGTCCCCATTTAAATAAAATACGCAATCATTACCATAAATGTCAGGCTCGACACACACTCCCTGGTGTTACATTCATCTCTGGCATGTGAGAGCTCCAGCCAAAACTGTTCACATTCGTAAGAAGAATTTGAATTTGATTTTTCTTAACTTTAGTGTAGCTTTAGTTTTAGTTTAGTTTTTTAAAATTAAATATTTTGTTTTTACCATTTCTTGTCTACTCAAATTTGAGTTGGTTTTTTTGTTCTATTCTTATTGGCAAGATTTTTATTGTTTCTGGTTTACTCGAATGGGCAGCGAACAAGTGATTCTTGTTTTGTTCGATATTTAGTTAGTGGTCTCAACAGTAGAACAGTTGAACAATCATTTAGTTGAGGTGAACTATGATTCTTCGATTTCCAATAAATGCTAAATCGGATACTTGTTTCAGATGCAAGAGTAACGAAAGGTAAGAGAAAAGAATTGTTTACTTTTGGTTATGTCGCCGTACTACTGGAAGTGAATCAGTGATCCACTCACTACTATAAGTGGGGGTAATACTATTTAAAATGCCCATTATCAACTCATAGATATATGTGACCGTACATATGTAGACACATACATATTATAAATATGGAAAAGAAGAGGAACCATTGGGATTCCAAATCAAGCTCTATGGGCACTAGGTAAGTATTCATGAAACTGCATGGGTCCTAAACATTCGTAAACAGACTAATACGGAGGATGAGTTTATGGCTCCTCCAACAGCCGATTACTTCTTGGTTGGGTTTCTCAGATCGATATTCCCATTTAGAACCTCCACCATCTTCATCATCCTCAAAACCCAATACAATCATTGTCCGTACCAACAGTGTGACTAACGCTTGCTGCTCAAAGAAGCTGTATTCCTGCTGTTTGGTAAGCATCCGACGAAGTATTTAAATGCCCTTTTTCGCATTTTTAATGTTGTGCGAAACATTAAACGGCTGGAACTAACTCAAAGATCAATTAAACTACCATCGTAATATAATACGACATTAAAGGAGTGCATATTACATTAATTCACAATGGTTTCTCGTTTATTCGCATGCAAGTATGAATATTTTCGGACAGACCACTGCACATTACCAACGATGTTCTCCTCATTAGTTGCAGTAATGTTCTTAATGCGTGAACTTCTGTTGTTTGTCTAGCAATTAATGAAGATTAAATGGGTAGCTTACGTTATTTGTAACTCTGCCTTAGCGCAAAACTCCATAATGTTTCAAATGAATCAACTTCTTATGGAATTGGGTAGACATCTTCTTGATCAAGAAGGTGCATTTACTGCCATTTCGGCCTTTTTCAACTGTTAATCAAAACTCTTCAATTCAATTTTTTCAACTGTTAATCAAAACCCTTCTATATATCGTACTCCTGATAGGATAAATTAGAAGTCATTGACTACCGAAATAAATTTATTTGAATTTGGGGAAAAGCATTTATTTTTTGTAAGAATCAAATTTCATTTTTTTTTTAAAACTCGATTGTGTAAAAAATCCTGTAACCAAATTAAGATCAACTTCTGTTTTTTATAAATATTTTATTTGATATTTACAACCGAAATATACAGGAACAAATTGACGATGGGTGATTCTGAAAAGAATTGCTTAGGGTAATTGCTTTACAAAAGGAATAATTCATTGTTCTGAAAAGGATGAATGGGGTGATTCTGCAAGGGATGAATGGGGCTTCCGATTTTTATAGCGTTGCCGGAATAAATCACAGACAATAGGAATATTTAAGTCGCTGTGAATCACTTTATTACGCATATGGAAAGAAGAATTGATAATTTTACGAATAATTTTTACTGTAAGGATTAGATTCAACGGGAGATAGATGGCTTGGTTGAATCCCAAATTTGGAGTTTGTAAGTCCATATGGGTTTAAGTGTTATAAATTAGAAGTTTAATATTTATTGATAGTTTAGTTGTAGTTTATTCCTATAATATTATTAATTGCTTGTATCTTCGATTAGGTTAATCGTTTGTCAATGTAAAGTCTGAAGTAGTCAATGCAGTTTAGTTTTTTCGGTATGACGCTGTCATTGGGGAATAATGTAATAAACGGTTTACGGCAAAGAGTAAAAGTAATATGAACACTTTTTTCTTTATTTTTTATTGTCCATATCGAAAGCCAACCTTGGAACGACTATTTTGATTAAATTTATTTTAATAAAACATAAATTTTATGCAAGATTTTTAATTCAAAAACTTAAATCATTTTGGAAAATACTAACTCTTTTCCCACTATCTCACCTTATTTAGATTTGAGTTTATTTTTATAGCTTCAATTGAATCGACTTTAAAAAATCTTCTTTTAATTATTAAGAAAATTTAATAGTAAAATTTATTAGAAAAAATTTAGCACCTGATTTAAATAAAATAGAAAATATTATTAAATATTTACCATTATTGTTTTTTTTCTCTTAAAGTATAGTATTTTATTATACCAAAAAGTAATATATTTAATTTAATATCTCTTCAAATCAGTCCTTTTTATTAAATTTTTGAAAATATATAATTTTATATACTTATAAAAAATAAAAACTAAACAAAATATATTCAGGAAGCTGAACCATCTAACTAAATGACAAATAACATGTTCAGCAATTAGTCATTGCAAAAAAAAACGGACTGGACCAAAATTTTGGCAATAGAAACTTCTGTTATCACTATCCCCAGTGATCTTTTAACGGAATATCACCTTACCAAAATTTAATGTGAACCTTTTAGATCCCTTAATACCTTTTAAAAGTTTTCAATTCATAAAATATGTTCTAAGAAATTTAACCACCTCTAAATGGGCTATTCAATTAAGAAGTAACCGATTTCATCTCCTATGGCCAAAACAACATTAGTAAAAAAATTCCAAAAAAAAAATACAAATTTTGTAAATAACTCCAAAAAAAAACCAACTTCTTTACTCGAAAATTTCACGTCTTCAGTTAAAATCTATAATTTTTTTTATGGGAAAAATTATATTGAAATTTTGTTGAAAGTTTTTATAAATAACAATTTCCACTATTTTTATTATATAAACTAAATGTTAAAATATTTAAATGCGGACATAAAAAAAATGTTTTTTTATACTAATTTGCGTAAAGTAGAAAAATCGATTAAATTTTTTATAGAAACCGCAAAAAGCATATTCCCAAATTTTATTACTTTTTAATCGATTTCTAAATATCAAAATAAAATTGATTTCCAATCCAATGTTAAATGACACGGATTTGATTATGCGTACCTTTAAATTGATATATAAAAGTTACGAAAAATTAGGAATTTTATTAAATTAATAATGCAAAAAAAAACTGGATCAATGGTATCCAATTTACACTTGGACAATTTTTGTTCAAAAAAAATTTCCATAGACGATCTTTTGCAAATTGACAAAAAATTATAGTGTCTCTCCTCACAAGAAAAAAAAAACCAAAATGGATGAATAAAAAAATATTTGAACATCAACATAAATTCATAAATATGACAACATATTTTTTTCTGAAACTTTTCATTCTAAAAAATTTTGCTTTTAATTATTTCTGTAAATTAATGTTCAAATGTAGACGTACCAAATGTGTAAGACTAGAAGTTGAAAATCAAAATCTATTAACTGCAATATGTTAAAAACAGAAATAAAGCGTAAACGATTCAAAGGTTCAACTTATTAGCTCCTGGTATTAACGAAACCATAACAAAATTTTATTAAAACATTACCGCAATACGAATATGAATGATTATGGGGATATTCAGCATCATACGTGGTAGACTATATAGTATCGGATATTTAGACCTCCGAAAGTAGGTGTAGAGTTAGTGAAGAATTGAAATCGAGAATCCGTCATTGATAAGTCAATGTAGATCTCAGATTTGTTGTTAATTTAAGGTGTCGAATGTGTGCATCAACCGTTAAATTTCTCTTTCGTACCTCAGAGCTTCCAATTTGTACTCTTTACTATTCGATATGTAACAGTAAATATTTACATTTGCATTTCTACTCTACTTTGAATTTATTGTAAAGTCAATTTGGTTTTACTAATTTCAGTGACCACATATGATGATGGGTCCGGTTAAACGTTTGTACACTACAAGCCAAAAGTATGCAACCACTTTGGTTTTTTTGGAAACAATTAAATGAAACTCAAAAATTACAATTAAATAAGGAAGCGAAAAAATATGATTTTTGTTTTGAACTTAAATATAAAAGAAATATTTTTTGTAATAAATTTTCCAATATGTGTTTTAATAATATAAGGATAATATTGTTCAAATGGTTGCCACGAGACTTCTTGCAAGAACTGACTCTTTTGGGATAATTTTTAATGATTTTTTTTGCACATTTCGATCTGTAATTCGGTCATTACTTGACTGGTGATGGTTTTTAAATACTCAAAATTTAGACGGTTGTTTGAGTGAATAACGATTTTTTATGTAGGTGTACAAGAAAAATTTCTACGCCATCAAATTGCTCGATGTTGGAGGCTAACTGACAGCACCAAATAATTATCCTGGGATATATTTTAAGCAATAAAACCAATATTTACCGTGTTGTATAGTTTTTAACAACATTTTGTGAAAACCAGATTGAAATCTTCAATTTTAGCACACAAAAATTTAGTTATAGCATTCTGATAACGGTCTTTACTTCCACATTTTCGAATGAATACGGAACCTTCAGACCAAAATTCATACCAGAAAGTTACTTTTTGCGGATAATATGGCTTCTTTACAATCAGTTGTGGATTTTTAGAGCCCCATGTATGGCAATTTTCCTAATTGACGTATCCTTTGAGCGGGTCAGTTGAGCAAAAAATCATCACCCAATCAGCATATCTTCTGCAATTTCTATGGTCTATTTAATGATCCATGATGCATTGTAAAATGCCAACCTTTGAACTAAGTAACAATTATTTTTAAATGACATATACTCGTTTGTTTAATAATTGTCAAAAAACGGGGCTGTAATTTTCATACCCCGTAACAAATAATCCTTTACATTTATTATTATTTTATTTCAAAAGGATCTTTCTATTAGAATGGATAGTTCACTCGTACTTCATATTGCATAAAACTTGTATGGGGTTGAGATCGGATGATTGTGATGATCATGTTATATTTTTACCTTCTTATTTTTTATTTTATAAAAAGTTCCTAAATAATTGCGAATTATATTTAGAATTGTTATCCTACTGCATAACGCATCCATCATCAATTAACCAAAGTCTTGATGCAAGAGCATTGGTATCTTCAATATATGTTTTTTTTAAATTTCCTTCAATTCGGATCAATTCTCCTACTTTATTTGTATAAAAATAACCCCAAACCATAATCAAACCATCGCCTTCGTTCAGGATTGCCACCAAAGCTTCCAACAGCATTTTTAATTTGGTGTGCATAGATTATTCTGTTGGTCCCAAAGATCTGAAACTTCATGTTATCCTAAACCCGATATCGTAAAAGTTCTCATCACTCTAGTTTTGATGGAATAAAATCCTTCCTATTTTTTTTTTGGAATGCATAATAATGGTTGCCTAACTCCTATGCGGCTAATTAGACTAGCAGGTCTCAATCGCCTTTGGACCGATGTAAGAGACGCTCGTTTGTTTTAAGGATACCATAAGTCTCCAATTATTTTTACTGGGGTTCTTGTTTAAATTATTAGCTTTAGGGCTATCAGAACGTGGTAAACTCTGATGACTTCCAGTTCGATTATAATAGAACTTTTACTCTAATTTCACGAATTTTTCCCGTTTTTTTAAAATTTGTAGTTAAATAGAATATAATAGTTTTAATTTTAGATAAATATTAATAAAAATTGCAAATTTAATCTTTTAATATATTTTAAAGGATAAAAGGCATGTTAAGAAAGCAAAATACTTAGAGTTTCTTGAAGCACCTAGAAATAAGAGTGCGAACTTGACCAGTTATGAGAAATAAAGTGATATGAATTAATATTACGATTAATTTTTTTAATATTTTAGAAAATAACAAAATATTTGAACTGTTAATAATTTGAATTCATTTATATTATATTATAAAATCAAAAGAAATTATATAAAATTTCGACTTATTAAGATTTGAACCAAAGATTTCTAGAGAATATGTTGTTATCAAGGTGGTCGCATACTTTTGGCATGCAGTGTACACATGTATGTACAAGCATGTAGAGTGTTTGGAGCCTATCAATTTATAAAAAGTGCTGAAAGGTGGAATGATCCATAAATGAATATAGCAAATAATAAGAATAGCCCCGAAATCATGATAAATCGATTATCAAATGCGACCATTTACAAATCGAAAAATCGACAAAACGCTTTGTACTATACCGCCGTTCACGGATGCATAATTTATTAAGATGGTAATATTCAGACATCTTCTCGGACAAACTTAAATAATCAATAAAATTTAGGTAGAAAAAAATTGGTATTTTTTTCGGAGACGAACTGGAAAAACAAATCACACGCTGGAATTGAATTGAACAGCCATCATCGTACTCCACATATAACTACTAAACAAATAACCGAAAATCACCATCCCGCCATCGTCTGTCTACTATTCCTAAAAGAAATTCATCTTAAAGGCGCTTAAATTCCAAATGAAGATCATTACAATTATGCAGGCTAGGAGGGCATTTTTTTCCAATTTTTCCAATTTTTTTTTTACATTTTATATTGACTATGGTACAAACAATTTTTTATTTCTTTATTTCAATTTTCAATATTTTTAATAGAGTCAAATAGTATAGTAGTATTCCCAAAATACTAAGATAGTGGATTGGTAATAATTTTTTTAAGCCATCTTTGATTAGAGACCACAAAACAGTTTTACTGTATATACGGTAACGCAACAAATCTTCAGCTTTGATCTGTGTTAGTTCTTGTACGAGTACATATTATACAACACAATTGATACGGTAGGTCTAATTGATACATCAAATATTGGACAAGCTGTCATTTAGATAAAAAAAAATGAGCCAAAAATCAATGGAATTTAATGAATTTGTTTTCTTGATAGTTCTTTCATTTATTATGTCCGCATTTTTGTTCATCCTGTCCCGTTGATCACTATTCACTGTCCGCTCCTATTACGAAAACATTCTTCATACTCATCTCCTTAAATAAATGGGTATCTACAAATAATATGGTGTCCAAGTCCGATTCATTCCAATTCCTTCCTCTATCTCCGCCGTAGTGTGCATGTCTAATGCATCTCTTTACTTCCCCAATCTCTCCCTTAGTTGAGATAATCATAGAAGAAGTTCTTCTTTTAGAAATTGCCGAAATAAATTCCACAAATAGCGAAAGTTTAAATTTTTCCAATCATTACATTTTAAATTTTTCATAATTCATCCAAATGTATTTGCGGCACAAAAGTTGATTTTTTTTCTTCTTTAATTTCGATTATATTATACAACGACAAATACACATTAAGTTAAGTTTTGAAAAATGCACACACTCTCATGAATAATTACCTTTCTCCTTAAAAAAAATATTTTCGAAACAATTCGTTTAGAGTTGAAATAAAGAACAACAACGGCTTTAAGAAATTTGTAATGAGTACGTGTGGTAGTCAAACAACAAGCAATTGTGTCGGCAACATCAAAAAATGTTGACGAAAAAAAAATCGCCCCATTCTATGATGGAATCAGTTTCGGTGTGGAATCAGTTTTGTACGGGATTGTTAGCCGATGTGGATTTAGTAAATCTCGAAAGGAAATAACCTTTTCAATGGCACCTCTTTCTATTGCCTATACTGTCATACGTTCTTTTTTTATTTTTTTTTAATTTCAATAAATTTTGCTGAATTCGAATCATTAATTACATTTTTTCGAGTGTTCACTTCAACAACATCAGTCGCCCAACGAGATTTACTTACGACAACATAACCGTCCCGTCCATATTAACGGCTAGTCGAAAGGAGCTTGTTTTTTAAAATCAATTGTAGGCACCTGTTGGATATGTTTTTTTTTGTCTATCACTTATCTATTAAGAATGAGAAATTGTAATCAGGTAGAAAATTTCTATCGATTTCGTCTATTTCAGACTATATATAATCAGAGCACGCGCATATCAACGTTTTGTTTGTGGCTGTACGGATAGTGGCTTCGGGCGCATGCTTTCGGCAATAATGCCTCCTTAGAGAATCAATAAGATACGCGTGCCTCATGTTTTGAATTTTTAATTAGTTCTAATCGAAGGATTTGGAACGTTTGCCACGTGTACTCACAAATTTATCCAATTTTTTCGTAAAGAATAAATTTAAAACGTAATTTATTTGTATCGTTCGCTCTAAAGATGGACCCACCATTTGACTACAATCACTTACTTGTACAGGTTGGCTTGATCACCCCTCAAATGGGAAATGCTTTTTTTTCTTTACTTGCTTTCTATTTTATTTTTATTTTTTATAATAATAAAAAAAAAAACCATCTTCAACTCGACCGGATCATTTTCGAATTAGCATCAATTACTCAGAGATTAGACCATACGAACTGGTATTTAACCGTTAAATTTCATATTAAGGTAAATTTTTGGTAGAGCAAATCAATTCACGATCAAATTAAAATTAGCACGCGTAGATTGATCTTTTGAGAAAAGTTCACTGAAATATTCAAAGTATAAAATTGAATACAAATCCATTCAATTCTCATACTGATGTTTGAAGCCATTTAAATATGCAAAATGCCATACAAGCTACAAAAATATTTCTTCATTTTTTTATTTCTCAAAAAAAAAAATCATTAAATTTCTTGCAGTATATTTGAATATATTGGGTTCAAAAAATTTCCAGAAAAGTTAAGTGATAAGAAAAATCTATTTTCTACAACTTGTATATATAGACTGTTGTCTAATACAAAACATCGGTAATAAATTTTTGTAAAATAGTAAAATAATATCGGATTATCCATTTTATATTTTTTAAAGAATACCTCTGTCATTTAACAGTTATCTAACAAACATATTATTAAGGATAAAATTTTTTAGCATCAAATTTAGTATATTATATTATGGATCATTAAATCATAAAATTTCCAGGAAATATGCTGATTTTGGATGCTTATTTTTCGAACAAAATTTTCTTCAACGATTAGGATTATTTCTCGTTCAGTAAATACGTCAAAATTACTATAAAAGGGGCTATGAGACACATAAGTTACTATGAAAAATTTATTATATTTACAAAAAGTGACTGTGTAGTGCGCATTTTGGTCTGAAGGTGGCTTTTGCTCGTATTTATTTGAAAAAGTAAATTTTACGTCAATTCTGAACACTTTGGCCCTATGATAACCGATTTTTCTTGGCCTGAACTAAAAAGATGTTAATGTATGGTTTCTATAAAATGGCGCCATAAACTGTTGGCTCTATTTGGCGAAACAATCCCAAACGCACAATTTCGAGATGTGGTGATATCAATTGATCTTCAAGATAATGCAATTTGACACCGTCGAATTTCTTATTATTAACATATTAATGCAATTAAATTTTAAATTTTTTATTTGCTCAAAAAACTTTTTTTTTGGAAGTTCGCTTGGATAATTTATTTAAATATTTACTAATATTACATAACTGCCTAGAAAGTGATAAATGGCATCCTTAGCAATTGGTTGATATACAGACTGGATATTTTGAAGAGTTTCTTTTGAAACACTGGCTAACAATTTATAAACCAGTCCACTCAACAACCTTAATAAAATTCTAGGAATGGAAACCCTTACATATGAATTTTTTTCGGTAACAACCCTCGCCTCATTAACTCTCAAGCCTGTAACTTTCAACTAACTCTATTCCTCATCTTTTTGTCTAAACTCTTTTTATAAGTTCAAACAGTTCAAATTATGGTCTCTGATTTATATAAGTGTAAGGGACCTTACAAACCAACAAACAACCAGAAGTTTTTAATGAATTTACTAAAGTTTTAGTAATAATTGGCGGGTACAATTAACAAGGAAACGATTCTTCTTTAAGCATAAGATCAATATCATATCGATTACAAGTTATTTTACAATAAAAAGACACAGTTAATATGTAATTATGCTTGCAAATGTTATATGGACTCCCACACGGATCACTTCGTTATGGTAGCATCATTTTTATTATATAAGTATTATTCCAATACGAAATGCAAAGGAACAGTATCCAAAATTGGAATGTTAGCATTATGTATACACATACATACATCAGAGAGAGGGGGTTTGATAGTAATTCGAAGGAATGTCCACATTGTTCGATTGATTTCGATATGAGAATATCTGTGTGATTATGTAATTGAGTCACTAATTTTGTATCGTATTTTGAATAAATTAAGAACTAACTAACAACATTTACGAAGGAACTGATCAGTTTTATGCACATTTGTGAATGCTTCGAGTACATACTCGTATGCAAATCTATGAAAAGATACAAAGCATTGATTAAATCCAGGATATAAGTAGTTCCGTAGACAGTACTTTTCTCCACATTATTTCTATCCAACAAATCTACACGACCAACTGTACGACTATTTATTAGGTTCCAATAGTTAGTCAGCGATTCAAATTCATTGACTTCTGGATGGATTTAACCATAGAGTAATCACATTTTAAATATGCCACGAATGATCAAACCACCAAGATTAAAACAATGAATAAATTACAAACATATAAATATTGTCATTTAAATCACTCTGAAATCATGTTTGCCTGCTGATAAATTTGAATATTCAAACATTTTTTTGAACGTGCTCCATGATAAATCATCTAAAGTAATCATTTAACTTTATGATAATTTACATTAATTTTTGTATTTTTATTTTAGAATTTTTTTTTCAAGTGTTGAAATATTTATAAAATTTGAGAAAATTCTAATATGCATTCGTTATAGAAAAATTTGTAGGAGTATTGAGAGTGTAGTTCATAAAATTGAATTTTCAATAATTGATTGAGAATTTATTCAACGAAACCTTACAACAGCAATTAATGAAACACTGACTCGCACGAGCATGTCGTTTGCTGATAAAGGATTATTCATTTTGCGCAGTTTGGAAATTATAGATCGGTTTTTTGATAGTTTTTATAAATATATACAATTTATGATAATATAATATTTATTCATTCATTTTATATTATTATAATCAATATGCAAACATTATAAAAATTCTACAAAAGCGGTGATTCTTCCATAGCCACTTTACGGATATGTCAATATATCAAATTGGCATACGTGGGATTCTGAAAATCTACAAGTGACTGTGGAGAAGCCATTGTATCCGCAAAGAGTGACTGTCTGGTGAACATTTTTATCTGAACGTGTAGTTGGTTCGTATTTGACTGAATGTGAAGAAGTAGAGACCAGTTATATATTGTTATTTATATAATTGTCAAAAACCTTAAACCACGAGTCGCCTACGACTTTAGGGATAGGGTTACAAGCTGACTACTCCATCTGCTGGTGGCGTAGACTATCTTAACCTCTACTGTCATAAGCAGTGACAGTGCCCGAGATAATTGCGAAATGGATATTGCCAGTTACCTCCGGAGACCGTACCCGCGACATGGGTATTAACCACAGCCACCACGTTGCTGCCAAATGGCACCTCACCTAAACCGGGCAGAGTGTGTTTTCACATCATGGGACACACCGATTCCCGTGGTACCAATTTTTGTTTTAAGAGTACTTCGGTTTGTACTCTGCTCATTGAGCTACGCTCAGAAATCTTGCAAATCCCTAGGCACCGCTAAACTAGCTCAGGTACGCGGGTTTACTAAGACCCGAAAGTACAACCGGAATCGAGCTTGGTCTTTCACCCGGTTGGAGCCACCCTGCGTGTCAGTCATACACTCATTCACTTACCATTCTCGCTCTCCTCTCAAATAGTGCCACGGCAAATCTATTAAGGCATTCATACCTCTCTCTCACAGCCAGCACACCACTGACATCCACACCCTCATCATTCATCACGATTCCACATGCACCTAAGTCATGCAAATCCCCGTACAGGCCACACTCAATGGGAAGGTACTTGGCACTCTCCTCCGCTGCCCCACAAGGGCATCTAGCCTCCGCAGCTAAACCTCTCCTGTGCAGGAACCCATTCAGCATACCAACCAAATCGGCCATGCGCCCCCTTAGATGTTGTAAGTGAGGCCGAAAGTTTAGCCTCCCCGCAACCTTTACTCCAAGGTACCGTACTTCCCGCGAGTATCGGACCCCGACCGCCACTAAACAAACCTAAAAACCCTTCAACAGCATACACACAGTTTTCCTTTCGGAAACATTCACTCCCATTCTATTCCCCCATTCAGACACCATCTGCATATACACAATCTACTCCCCACCTTCAATCAAAAATAGGAAGTAGAGACCAATAACGTCAATTCGGAACCCTATGATAATGGCCTGAACTTGAAGATGATAATTTGGACATTTGCTGCAAGATCGCGCAATTTGACGCCGTTGGACTTTATTTTATGAGACTACATATTTAAAAAAAAAATCAATTAAAATAGTCTTTAAACTTGAGAACATTTTAAAAACCAACAGTTTTCAAGTAAAATTCATATTATTATGCAATATAATAATGTGTTTTTTATTTAAATCTACTTTTTGAAGCACAAATTGGAGAAACCATTAATAAAAATTTGTTTTAAAAAAATAAAATCTTATTTTGAATTATTTAAATAAAGGTATTAATAAAAGAAATATTTTTAGTCGAATATTTTTTTTTGTAGACTATTGGTTTGATATTTTATAAGAATATATTTAGTATTAAGAAAAACTAATTAATTTTCTATAAATTACAGTGTTATTTACATACTCGTGTATATCATTATCGGAAAAATTTACAGGCCCATTTCTTCATGATCGAATCTCGTCAAATTTGCAATAAAATTGGAATAAATTGAAGATAAAAAAAAGTATTCAACACCAAGTTTATGGATGTAGGGTATGGCGCCATTTCAACAGTGAATGATTCCTGTCACATAAACATATCAATTGGTTCTGCTATCTGTAAAGGATTGGATGTGCTACTACTTCACATATTCTACCCTCTTAGTTCCATTCAGAGATATATCAGCTACATCTACAGACATTGTTTATTATCTATCTTTTATTGCCGCTAAATTGACATTAATATATGAACTCAAATCAATTATCCAACCATTATGTCAGTCATTTTGACAGGCATATCATCTGGCAGTCGTATCGGCAGTGTATCAGACCTTAGAATATTCTGAATTGGACTTTTCTTTATTATTAAGAACCGATGAACTGTGACAGAGAATAGAGGTCAATTTCAAGAGATTCACTTGCCAATATTGGTTAGTATTGTCTTTTGTCGATTGATTGTCTTCTTGAAATACTGACTCTCTGTCACCAATCTTAGATCTCCAGAATGATTTTAAAAATGCAAACAAACAAAAATTATTCAAGTATTCAAACGTACAATTCTACTATTATTCAGTAAGAAATGAAAGAATACGAAAAAAGGTAATTGACTGATTTATATATTTTCATAAATAATAAGTAGCACCGAGTATTGGTTTTATGTTGAAAAGTATTATCTGCATAACATTTATTCTGTGAGAATTTATTAATAAAACTTATAGCAATTCTCGAAATTTTTGTATACATTTTTTGATTATTATTTTTTGTATCGGAAAAGTCCAGAAGTAGAAAATTTGCTTAGCAATTGATTATGTGCTATAGGCCTAAGAGTTTCATTTATTTAGAATATATTAAATATGTACAAATATTTTCAATTTGGTAATATTTAAAAATCACTTATTTGAAAAGAATTCCTTTAAAATTAAAAAATATATATAAACTCCTAAAATGGTAAATAATGATTTCATGCTTCAAAGCTTAACGAGGCTTAGCATAAAAATAATCGGACTGATTTATTTTATTTTAATACATTAATGGTATCCTCTTCAAAGTAGAGAGGAGTTAAGTAACGACAGCTATCCCTTTTTCCCAAAAAAAGCTCATCATGCTTCGGCATCCAAGTGTTTGCAATATTCGATCTAATGCAAAGAACCATTTTTCTAAGCCTTTCAAGGACTTCCTCATTAGATTTACAATGTAAATCGATGGTGTAACCTCATAAGAGCCCTAACTGCTTTCACATTCCCTGAGCGAGATTAATCTTCAATTGCTTTTTGAGCCTCTAAAAATTTTTCATGGCACCAAAAAAAACTTTTATTCTTGGTAAGGCCAAAAATACAACTTTACATTACATGAAACTTAATCAGTCTCATTACTTATCTGCCGCACCTCGTAAAACCGAAAATAAAATTATATTTGTAACTAAATTTCCCGCTTAGTTCTCATATGCTAAAATCTATATTTATTTTTCCTATAAATTTCTATTAAAGTCATAAAGTTTCCATTGAGAATTGCTTCGAAATTGCTTTTAAATTTTAAATAAAAACTATTTAAAATATACATTTTTTAATATATTATATATAGTTTAAAAAATATCCTAAAAGATAAAGCAAATTATTTTTAAAATATAAATTTTTTTTATATTTTGATTTACTCAATATATACCCTTAAGGTAGGCACGCGCGTATAGTATACAATTTCAAACTGAACGAATATGTTATGTTAATGTGTGGAAAAGAGAACTGGCATAAAAGGTGCGTATATTTCCACCCATGGTGTAATTCTTGTCAATATTAACATTGTCGAAAATGTGTATAAAAAACATGATTAAATATAAGATACAATATATAGTCATTGGGGTAATGAATGTGGATACCGAGACTTAGAACAACGAATATGTATCTTGAGAGTATGAAAATTTTTTGAACAGACTAGCATAGTTGTCTGTGGCTCACCATGTAATATGGTTATGTACAGAACATTGTTATAGAGCATAAAAAGCTGTCAAACCTAAACTACCGATATGCGCAAAATTAAAAGGAAATCTAAAGTTATAGTTAGTTAGGCAGGTAGGTAGGTAGATCGGCCAGATATGTGTAGGGACTCGTAAAGTGTCTGGTGGCGCGAAAAACTGGCCGATATATTATAGTCAACGGAAGCCAACATTAACTTTACAATACACAATAAAAAAATAAACATTTAATAAACAAAAACACTGACATACGTATACAATATATGTACCTGAATAGTATCATATACCCATAAACCCATCAATACGACACTATGTTAAGCGCGACAAAATTCCTTTTTTGATCAGTTTTTGATCAAAACCACCACAACAATGTTTCAGGATTTTTTTTTCAACTTCTTATGTCTCATGTCCATTTTTTTCGTTTTCTTTAGTTTTTTTTCTTAAACTCATTTTTTCTATTCTATTTTTTATTTTGTTTTTTATTTTTTTATTTACCTAATTTATTATTTTCCCTTCCTTATTGTTCATACAATCGTAGTGTACACATATGTGGTCAAGTGTGTTTGACTCTAGGATTTAAATTTAGTTCAAGGTATTTTATATGAAAAATATACACACACCCATTAGTACGATGTCGTCTAGTTAAGACCACTCGTGGTAATTTACTATATAGTACCTGGCCATAGTTGGTTGTCAGTAGTACTGGTAACATGAGGTTGAAGCCATATAGCACCAGGCACAGAGCACCACTGAGAAGCTAGAGTTAATGTGGCGCAGGTCACTTTCTTATCAGATTATGTTTTCGGAACCTTATCAGATATTTTGTTGCTGGAACATTGGCCACATACGTGAACGAGTGCTGGATTGCCCAGCTTTTTGGCATTTTGACTTCTTGGCTGTTTGTTTCAATTCTCTATCGATGCATACAAGTCTGAGTACGTTTGTGTATTGTGAATAACAGCTACCGAAATCGAACTCTGTCTATATGCACATGCAAGGTAATTAATTTACTCTTAAAGAGATTTTTAATTGATACCAAACTGATGATTAGAATGGCAGTGGCAACAGAATGGCGACAATCGACTGTCTACTCTATACGACATGTCGTATGAATCTTACGTGTGGATCAACTCTTGTTATAGGAGTTTAGGTATTGGAGAACTTCAACCATCAAGATTTATCTGGATGCGGAAATACTAGCGAAACGATATGTTTTTAGTGATTGCTGTTCATAAAATTTACAATTTCTTGTAATTAAATGACGTAATCAAACCGATAGATTGTCCACAATTGATCATAGATAAGCATTTGTAATAAAATTATGCACATTATGAGAATATTTATGCGAATAATACATTTAGCATATTAAATTGTTTTATATACAAATACAAAAAATGTATTTTTTTTGTATTTGTATATAAAACAATTTAATATGCTAAATGTATTATTCGCATAAATATTCTCATAATGTGCATAATTTTATTACAAATGCTTATCTATGATCAATTGTGGACAATCTATCGGTTTGATTACGTCATTTTATTACAAGAAATAAAAGGTTCTGTTATTAAGTCAATAGTATTTTTTATTACTAAATTTTTTGTTAGCCAAATCTAGATTATACTCTCTGCTTTATAAGTGACAGTTATGCAAGTAGTTATAATAGTAATAGATATAAAAATCTAACAAAACACATGATCGCAAAGATACATACGTGTATGATCATAAATTTTCAAATATGTTAAATAAAAACTCATCTGCTCCAGGAGAAAAATTTTACGAAAATAAAATAAATCGTTCCGAGTGCAAAAAAAAAAAACCAAATATTAAAATAAGAAATAAAGAAGCGCTCGCCTTCGGTTTCTAGGGAAAAGATGCGAAAGCATTTCCAGTATGATACGTTGTGTAATGAGAAAATGAGCCTGTTCAGCACTAGATTACAAACAAGATAAACGTACTGTGAAAACGAAACTAACTTCAACAGCACCAGTATCAGTATCAGCACCAAAGCCACCAAAGCGCCATGGAGTGGACAAAATAAAAACAAAATCTACTGGCATAAAAGGGTTAAAGTGAAATATAAGAACAAAGGACCTGTAGGCGCCGCATTAAGTCAATTAGTGTTGCATTCAAGTATAAATTTTCATTATTTTTTTTATATTTTTTTAAATAATTTATCCCATTTTTTTAAATATATATTTTTTTTTATTAATTTTTAAGAGTAAGCATTTCCGTTCTTTTTAGGTGGCCCCGTTTCGTTTGTTTGTTTATCTTCCCTTTTTTTTCCTCTCCAGCTACACATTTATACATGCATTTATAAATAAATCTTTTATGAAAAAATAAAAATTATTGACATTTTAAAACGGTCTTTAAATATTAAGGACCTAATTTGATGATCGTATAGTAGGGGTGATGATAATACATTGGTTATTAATTATTTTTTTAAAGTACTGCAAACTTAAGGTATACCTAAAAATAAAAGAGTAGATAAAAATAATTAACAAATTTAGTTTTTGTATTCTTTCTTGTTCTTATCATTTTACTCCGTACAACCAAGAAAGATCACCTCCCTAATAAATTGATTAGTTCACGATCGATCGATGAAGTGATAGAGTCTGAATAGTTGGTATTGAGCAGTTTACACTTGCAACTTATTATAGTAATTTTTTTTGCAAACTTATTAAGTTAGAAACGAAAATAATCACTTCTAAATAAGATTTCGTGTGACGATTATTTGCAAAATACAACAACCCTTATAAGTTGTTAATTAAGATTTTAAATATATAGTATCTTTATAATTTTTTATGAGTTTCCAATACGTTTTTATTAAACGTATTTCCATATACAATCTTCTATAAAATTTCGATATTATGATTTAATGAGTACATATATTTACAGCAATAAGTTTTTTTATTTTGAAACTAAATTTAGAAACTACTTTTTATAAAAAATCGGACTAAATTTCAACTTTTATATAATTATATAATAATAGAAAAATATTAAAATAATATTATTTAGGCTCAGATACCATACATATGCACTATAGGATCAAAGAAAATTGAATGATTTTATTCCAACTTCTGTTGCATTATTGTATTCTTTACTTTGGTCTTTTGGACCAAATTATCCCATAAATATTCGATATCTGGTTACTGTGGTGGCTATATTATTCTCTTCCAAGATATGCTAAAGGATGATACCATTTTACAAAATTTTATTTCCAAAAGGAAAAGCATGTATCCTTGTAATTTTTTCTATTAGTTTAACAAGGTCTCTTTGTAAAAGTCGTCCAAAGCATCTCCAAAGCACAACATTTAATCCATCATCTCTTGCAGTGCCAATCAAGCAGCTGTTCAGTGGAACTAGGTCCTTTAGAGTGATGACTCCAAATTTAAGGGGTTTTGCGCCTATTAGACTCATCTAAATTTAAGGGGTTGTACGCCTATAGTTGGACTCATCACTATAAAGGACCTGTTTTTGGACTTATCACTCCAAATGACCTATTTCCACTGTTTTAGTGACAAACTTGATGATCTTTTGTCCATTCCGACCTTTTCTTATTATTTGTTGGTAAAGCAATGGTTTACTTACCCCCGTTCGGACTTTTAAGTCTTGCCTATGTCGATCAGCATTTTACAGTGCTCTACGTTCTATTAAATTCTCGCATGATCGTAAAATGTAGGGTATTTTCCACATCCATAATTTTTTTACCGCAAAATATCTCAAAAAATTTCAAAAAATCATAGCTATGATCGATAGTATAACTCTAAATAAAATTGCAGGGATTTAAGAAAAAAATAAACAATTTTTATATTTGAATTTAATTTGTTTTATATTCGTACCATAATTCAATATTTATTTACTCTATATATTGGGTATATAACTTAAAAATGCGGGATTGACAACAGATGGCATAACTTTTACACATGGTTTGTGTTAATAGTAACTCATATGGCATTTTTGAGGTTAAACATCTGTTATTTATTCTCGATTAGTCATTGAACGAAATAGTATAAACAACAAAGTTTTTTTTTGCTTCAAAAATGTCGAATTTCGTACCAAAAAAGTCCCATTTGCGGGAAGTGTTGATTTACTTCTTTAATTTGAAAAAAAGTGCAGCTGAAGCACATCGATTGCTCCGCGAAGCCTATCCTGAATATGTTCCATCGATTTCAACGTGCGAGAGATGGTTTGTGCGGTTCAGAAGTGGTGATTTTGACACGGAAGACAAAGAACGACCAGGTCAGCCAAAAAAGTTTTAAGATGAAGATTTGGAGGCATTACTCGACGAAGACTGTTTGAAAACAGCAGGATTCATCCAAAAGCAAGGAAATTGGGTCCCATATGAATTGAAGCTGAGAGACGTTGAAAGGCGATTTTGCATGTCCGAAATGCTGCTTGAACGGCAGAAAAAGAAGTCGTTTTTCAATCGAATCATTACTGCCGACGAAAAATGGATTCATTACGACAACCCAAAGTGCAAAAAATCGTATATGAAGCCCGGCCAACCAGCCAAATCAACGCCAAAGCCAAATATCCATGGCGCCAAGGTAATGCTCTGTATTTTGTGGGATCAGAAGGCTGTGATCTATTATGAGCTATTGAAATCGGGCCAGACGATCACAGGCAATCTCTACCGAACACAATTAATCCGTTTGAAGCGAGCATTGGCCGAAAAAAGCCCGGAATATGCGACCAGACACGAAGCCATAATTTTCCATCATGACAACGCTCGGCCTCATGTTGCAAGACCGGTTAAAAATTATTTAGAAAACAGTGGCTGGGAAGTTTTTTGCTCTGTATTTTGTGGGATCAGAAGGGTGTGATCTATTATGAGCTATTGAAATCGGGCCAGACGATCACAGGCGACCTCTACCGAACACAATTAATCCGTTTGAAGCGAGCATTGGCCGAAAAACGCCCGGAATATGCGACCAGACACGAAGCCATAATTTTCCATCATGACAACGCTCGGCCTCATGTTGCAAGACCGGTTAAAAAATATTTAGAAAACAGTGGCTGGGAAGTTTTGCCTCACCCGCCTTATAGCCCAGACCTTGCCCCGTCCGACTACCATTTGTTTAGATCCATGCAAAACGCCCTCACCGGAACACGCTTCACTTCAGAACAGGGCATCAAAAATTGGCTCGATTCATTCTTGGCCTCAAAACCGGAGCAGTTTTTTTGGCGCGGAATCCATATGTTGCCAGAAAGATGGGAAAAAGTAGTGGCTTCCGATGGACAATACTTTGAATAAAATATATTGTAACAATTTTTCAAAATAAACCCTCAAAGTTTGCCAAAAATCCCGCATTTTTAAGTTATACACCCAACAATAGTAATCTAAACGAAGAAAACCCAATTTTTTTATATGCATATGTAACCAATCTATCACCTGCCAATTACTAGTCAACATACCAGCATATTTTGGCTACAAGTATATGTTAACAAAGAAATCAATCATCGACAGAATAAAGTTTTCTTTTATTATATTTGAACAAAATGACGATGACTAACAATTGAAAATATTTACTCAGAAAATATTTTTTTATACATTTTATACTATTTCAATAAGAATAATTATTTTTTTTTAAATTTACCAATATACATAAATTTTTTTTATAATTATTTTAATTTTAGAAAAATCCAATCGATTGATAGGCATACTCATATGATCACAAGTACTTGTGAATTCGTTTGTGATTGTAATTGAAGAATTCCAAACAAAATGCAACTCACTAAATAAATGTGAATATTGAGAATAAAACAAAAAGGAAAATATTTTTTTACAATTCTATATATCAAGTGAATATACAATATGTACGTACGGCGGGGGGGTACGCATTACGTCACATATTCAGATTAGCTCAAAAGACCTGTGCAGGTATAAAAATGTATTGTGATAGTTATAGAGAAAATTAAGTTGAACGATGAGAAGGATGACGATATTGATGATGATGATGACCACTCTAAAGACTACTATGACGCCAGCTATGGGGGGCCAATTCAATGTCTACGATTTATGACCTTTGCCCGTTTTAGATACGTTCTTGATCTTATTTTTGGTACTTAAAACTAGACGAGAGTAGCCAATACAACTTGAAACATGGCTGCTGCTTCTTTATTCGAAATTCTAGTATTGACTGAGGTCGCTGCTAATCTTTTACTTACAAGTATCCATAATATTGCTAATATACTTCTTTTGAATCCATCCATCCAACTGTCCAACCAACTGAGCATATGATCGACGAACAATTGATCCCGAAGTGATCTCAAGTATTTCACAAGTGACCTGATGTGCGGGTAATCGAATTAAGATACTGCGCTGCCAATCCAGTCCAAGCATCGCCATCCGCCAGACCAATTTACCAAGCATTATTTTCCCGCCCTGTTCAGGTCTCATTTCTAATCAGCTATCCCTGGCTAGACCAGGAATGCATAAAGAATCTACCGACCAAGTACAATCGAAACCTGCTCATGTATTGTGACATAACAAATTTTGACAATTACAAATAACTATTAGCCGACTAGATTGACATATCCCGATAATATCGTTAAATATCTTTGAAAATGTTTATTTCATATCTCTTACAATATTTCTTTCTTTGTCTGATCTTTTTTCACATGGCTACGACTGAAGATGATCTATTACAATACAAGACCAGACAGTAAGAAAACGCTCGTACTCAATCTTGGACCACAGTCACAGTACCATAGCTCCTTTGGTCAAGTACTCATAGGCTTAGGGGGAGTCTAGTCTCTAGCATTCAGTGTTCTGGTACGTGTTCACAATTGTTACGGCCAATTGTGAGAAACTATCGAAGAAATTCTCATCGAATCCGATCATGATCATTTTGACAGATTTTCCTCCTCCGCTCCAGTTCAACTCCTTACCAATATTTTCATATTGCTATGATTCTTCTTCAATTTTATTTTACTTGATTAGAAAATGATTTCTAACATTGTTCGCATTTTTATTGTTGCTCGTATTATTATAAGAAAAAGATGAACATTTATTTTGTCGGCTTTTCAAATAGTAGTATTTAGATATCTCGGCAATAGCAAAAATTAGATAGTATCTATAATTTGAATGTAGATAGTATTTTTCTACGATTTCAGATCTATTTTCAGTTTATATGAAATAGAAATTCTGTGAGAAAATATTTCATTTTTATTAACTTGCATTTCTTTTGCAATGACACAAAAGTATTTTTAATATAATATTTTCATATTGATATAAATTTTAGAAATGTTGAAAAATTTGCAAAAAAAATTTTTATTTTAAAAACTATGAATTTCTATTAGTTCTTTGCTAAAGGAGTTATGCAATTTGAGCTTCAAAAATTAAAGTTATATAAAAAACATTGGAAATTCATATTTTAATAAATTTCTTAAATCTTGTTATTATAAACATAATATAATATTATTCAAATATCTGCCACAAAACATCTAAGGACATCGATTCTTATAAGGTGATTTTTTATAACTTTTTCGAACATTTTTGTTGAACTTTTTAAATACTCAACGGCGTCAAATTGCACGATCTTAGAGAACAATTGACATTACCAGATCTCGAAAATATACTTCCTGCGAACTTTCCGCTAAATAAAATGTATCGTGTTTTATGAGTTATGGTGCCGTATTGTTAAAACTAAATATGATCCAAATTCATATCTTCAAAAAAAATCTGTTATCAAACGGCCGTAGCGCACTGAATTAAACTTAGATCAAAATTCACAACAGACAATAACTTTTTACAGATACAGTCTTCTTCATAATTATTTGTAGATTTTTAAAGTCCCATATACAAGGTCTGTTCAAAAAGTATCGCGAATTTTGTGTTTTTTAAAAATGATTTATTTATTTATGAATATCTATTTTGTCCCCTTCAAATCCCCACCAGATATTATACACTTGTGCCAACGCTTTTTCCGATCCTCGAAGCACCTCAAAAAATTATTATTTGTGATCTTGTTCAGCTCCTCCTTCGATGCCCTCTTCTTCTCCACAATCGTAGCGTAGCGTCGTCCTTTCATGGGGCTTTTCAGTTTCGGGAGCAAGAAAAAGTCACAGGGGGCCAGATCTGGGGAATACATGGCTGCGGCATTATTAGTGTGTTGTTTTTGCCCAAAAATTCGTGCACAAGCAACGATGTGTGAGCAAGGGCGTTATCATGGTGCAAAAGCCAATTTTTGTTCTTCCACAAATCCGGGCGTTTCTGGCGGATTGCTTCTCGCAACTTGCGCATAACTTGCAGGTAATATTCCTTATTGACCGTTCAACCCTGTGGCGAAGATTCATGATGCACCACGCCCCTGCAATCGAAGAAAACTGTAAGCAAAACCTCCACATTTGACCGAACTTGGCGCGCTTTTTTCGGTCTTGGCTCGTGCGGCAGCTTCCATTGGGATGATTGAGTTTTGGTTTCCCCGTCATAACTATAAGCCCATGATTCGTCACCAGTTATGACCGTCTGGAGCAAATTTGGATCGTCGCGGACAGAGTCCACCAGCTCCTTAGCAATGTTAATGCGATGCCGTTTTTGGTCGAAATTGAGCAATTTTGGTACGAATTTCGCGGCAACCCGTCTCAGGCCCAAATCATTGGTAAAAATCGAATGTCACGAGCCAATCGATATGTTTAAGTCCTCAGCAACTTCTCTAACAGTGATTTGATGATTGGCCAATACTATTTTCTTCACTTAATCAAAGTTTTCGTCTGTTGCTGACGTGCTCCGGCGTCCGGCACGCTTTTCGTCGTTCACATCTTCTCGGCCCTCTGAGAACATTTTGTACCACCGATAAACGTTCCTTCGGTCCAAGGTAGCTTCACCATATGCCACAGTCAACATTCGGAATTAATTTTGTTTTTCACACAAAATTTGATACAGATTCTTTGATCCATTTTTTGGAATGGGCAAAAATCGAAGACGAGCCAAAACACGTGCAAGCAAAGCAGCTGTCAAAAATTAACTGAACATTCAAAATGGCCGAACTTGTCGGCATAAGTGTGAGACATGGGTACCAACATAATCGAATATACGTAATCCGCAGAAATTCAAAATTACGATACTTTTTGAACAGACCTCGTATATAAGCTGTACCGTGCAATTTTATATACTTTATCTTCTCTATATTTAAAGGATATATACTTTTTTTGGAAATATTTTTTTACTGTATTTAGTAAATAGTTAATAACTACTTATTAAAAGTCCTATTGTTTTTAGGCAAGTACTTAACTCCATTTATCTATTATATCGAATTTTTTTTTCAGTAATATTTTTATATCATATATACTTTTTGAAAGTTGTGTTACTTTATTATAAAAATAAATAAAATTTCTTTACGATATTGTTAAGCAACAATCGCTACAAATCATCTTCAGATATTTTACTATTACATAAGAAGAAAAAAATTGTTTATAAAATATTTGCTCACATTCTAATTTTTTCTTTATTATAAATCATAATATAAAATGAATTATTTATATTTTTTGTTAACCTAATATGACATATTTTATTAGTACTTAACACATCATAGAAATTAAGAGAAAGCATAAAATTGTTTTATGATTTCGATTCTGAAAGAAAAAAACAACTTTAATTTTTATGCTTATTTTATTTTATTTTATTTTATTGTAAAATATATACTCATACTCATAGGTAGATGGATGAACTCTTAAGATATCTTCACCAAAGTGAGTGCTAAGATATTTCCAAATTGTACGGATTAATACTTAATGCATTAATATCCCCAGAATTGACAAAATAATATCTACCTAAAAGCATAAAACCACAAAGATAAATAACAATAATACGAGCAGAAAAAAAATCCTTTTTAATATAAAAAAAAAAACAGAAAGCTAAAAGTAAAAATAATAATAAAAAAAAAATAACAACAAAAATTAAATAAACAGAATGGACTGAATAATTAATTTTAGCTATGAATCATGGTCAAGATTTGGTTAAATAATCGAAAAATATCATATCGTAACTCTTTTAAAATGAAGATTTATCGAAAACTTTTGGATTTAAAATGTTCATCAAAATATTTTGATATATTTACAATCATATGTGTTGACGAGATTAAAATGAAGCATTCACTTTTTTTCCTGTATGTCCACTAAACTAATATACTCACATTTATGACCAATAAACATGAGGTATTAGGTCTGAACAAAATAGTTGATATATACAATAGTATTTTTTTTTTTGTTTAATTTAAGTTTGTGAACTTATGATTTTTTTATTTTGTGATTTGAACAATTTTTATAGTGGTAGAAGAAAAAAAAATATTTATATTGATATTAAGAGGAACAAATCAAGTCGAAAAGTCCACTCGAACAAAAGATTTAAGCGATGAACTTAAAAACGTGATTGTTCCTAAACGGGTTCACTTGGTTATGAATCAGCCTCGATTGATTATTATTTATTTTAATCGTATTTTCTTTTTTTTATTTAGAAAGCTTGCAAGGTGGTACTATATAGAAATGGACACTGAGTGTAACTAATGTCCTCTCAAGTAGTTTTTCTAGTGACTTTCAATTACCGTAACAGATATGATTAAATCGAGACTAATACGAATGCGTATCCGTCCAAGCAATACTAGCACACCTGCATTTATACACAAAGATATTGGGATACGATCATTTACAATTAGTATTTACAATTATATTGATGATGTTGAATCTAATTAAAATTCTGATCTTATTTTAATCTGTTAAGATATTGTACTAGATAGTGTAAAAAATAAAGTAGACGAAAAACTGTAGACCTCCTAGTCTCTCAGATATCAAATTACTAACGACTATAATATGCGATCAAAATAATAGAATAAAAAAAAATCAACGCTTACAACTTAAAATAGCATTTTTATTATTATTACGATTTGGTAGAAGTTTCCTCCCATTTAATTTTAAATTCTTTTTTTTTTTGCTGTTTTTTGGAACTCTTCACAAATTTATTGATCATTTGAAGCGCACGTCGCTACTAACATCTGACAGGCAATCAAATTAGAATTCAATTAGGACACAATAGAAAATAATTTCGGTAGTCAACTTTGAATAATAACGAAAGCTAGAGAGTTAGAGGGCTAGAGAGCTGACCTCTTGAGGAAGGGGCACAATAATCGTATACGAATGGTAGTCATACGTTTCAGTTTGAGATGGACAAGCGATCACTTTTTTATACCTTGCGGCGGCGTGTTAATGACCATACACGGGATGAAAGAAATTTTGAGACTCATTCAGAAAAAAGCTGAAATATTTACATCTACATACTATATACATTTTCTTTTAGATGTATATGTTATATGTATGAATTTAAACTAATAGGAAAGAAATTCATAAATAAAAGGTGCCATATCCTAAGTGTACTTTTCGGATAAACACTCCTAGATGTGTTGTTAGTAGTTATAATATTGTACAACATTAAGATTGAAAGAGTTTCTCACCTGACATTGCTAAACCTCTTTGAGTACCTCTCCAGATCGTTCCGATCTCTAAAGTAGGAATGGGAATGAAAACTATTGGAATTCACAGCTTGGAATTTTAAAAAGCAATTCGAAATATGATTGGTCATTGAGTGCTACTACAATCGTAACGAGTGCTGTGCGACAAAAATAGATAAACAAACACAATGTGCCATCGTATACAGGAGTTACTGTGGAACAGCATAACAATAATACGATGAGGCCTTATATATAATGATCATCTGAATTATTTAGTCTACTAAAGGAACTGGAGCTCTCAATATCGATTCATATACTACAATATAAATGCTACTTGAACCACATGTACTCTACTCAAATGTATTCACTGTGATCAGTTTTGGTTTTTTTTTTTGATCATTTATATTTACCTTGGCACCCAGTATAATTATTTAATAGAGTTCAGTCGAACAGAATCGGCAAGATCATCAAAGCGTTCCACTTTTGATGTCAGATATCCATCATAGTCTGGTTTATATGATAAATGAGTGTGAGGCTAAAGTTGAAAGGTGTTAATTTAAGTTATTTTTTTTTATTCATTTTTATATCTATTCGTCTACCAGTTTTTGCTTTTGCTCAATCTTAATAGACTTTAGTAAATTTATTTACTTTAGAAAATTTACAAGGAGGTGCCCATTTTCTCTATTATAAAAGAAATATTTTCAAAAGAAAAAAATAAAACGAACATTAAAGAAAAAAAACTTACTTTAGAAATGATTACTCCATTAACAAATTGCAAACAGAAACGGTTTTTTTTTTGATAATTTTATCGTACTTACCAAAAAGTGAAAATTATGAGAGATCCGCGCTTATAAGAAATATTGTACACGTATCTACTGTTCAAAATGATTTAATTAAATTATATTTGAATCTTTTTTCTATTGTATATAAATTGTTGGATATGAATTTGATTTAAAAATTAATTATGTCATTACTAAAACTCATACAGTTGTGGCTAGAAAGGGATTCCGGTGTTTTCGCAGCCACCCCCCCCCCCTTCCCTATTTATCTAATCTAAGTCTGTGCGGCTATTTTAATTCCCCACGAATTAAAGACACTTGAAAGGACGTTATCTTGGTACTGTCGATAATATCTAAAGGAATGTAATCGAGAAGCTGAAGGCGATTCTATTTGGAGCCTTCCAGTGCTGCTATGAACAGTAAATCTGCCTAAGGACACGACTTTAAATAAAACAACATTGATGTATAAAAATAAAAATAAATTGTTAAAAAAAGTTCGTCTCGTTCGTAACAACGATCATGTTAGTTTGTACTTAATTTTAAATGTAAGTGCTTTTTTAGAAAAAAAATAAAGTAAAAAATGTCGGCATATCCTAGGCATTGAGATGCTCGAAAATTCACTCTATAAAAACCTTATAGAGAACGAGATCTTTTTTTCAACTATAAAAAGTGTATGGCTTGAAGAAATTTTTGTGTCAGATCTACAAAATCTTTTTAATTTGATACCCACAAGGATAAAGCGTATTAAGATTGCAAAAGGAGGAATGACAAAATACTAAATTTTAGGTTAATTCATAAACCAATAATTGTGCAAATAAAATTTAATATTTTTTTTAATTTTACAAAAAAAAATTTAGAGAATTATTGAAAATATCCAATTTTTATTCAAAACAAATACTTTTTTCAATATATCCTTATTAATCAAAATTTGTTCAAAGGTAAGGGTTTAGATTTCTGTATTTAAAAAAAAAAACTAAGCAACTTGGTAAATACCCGCTTCAGATCCATTTAAAATAAAATTTGCTGTTGTAAGGTTTCGATAAAACCGAATTCGTTGCGCTTGCTCTGTTTAGGAGATTTTGCAAAATTAAATAAGAAAATAATGTTTTTTTCTTATTTGATTTTTAGTTACAAATCCAAAGATTGATCGAAAATCAATTTGTTTAAATTTCTGTGTACAGATAAAAAATTTGTTCATACAAAACTGTTCTAATTTTTTTTACGAGTCTTAATACGATAGCATCAACTATAATATTACGAAATAGTTTTACAACCGTCGGTAAACTTAACTGGGAAAAAATTCTTTCGCTCGACTCTAGCTGCTTTTTGAGTGTATGTGGGGGAACTTACCAGAAAAATGTTATGAAAATTCATATCGCCCGCGGTTAAAACAAATGAGAAATTTTTAATTTATTTCATTGCCGAACTCTTAATTATAAAATAATAATGTTCGATTATAATAAATAACACTATTTGCCACTTGGGGGTGCGATTTATTGTCCAATTTAACAAATCACTTTAGCTTCAGCTGCAGCTTCAGTTTAGTCGATTGCAGATCGAAAAAAGGGCACGGTACCGAGTTGATCGAAAATTGAAATAGAAAATCTTGAAATGGCGCATTCGAACTTAAAATCCGGCTAGGCAAATCTAGACGAAATTGATCGCCTGGAAAATGGATAAAATGGAAAAATTCATATGTTGGACGACTTGGCCATACCAAGCCCACTCTAAAACCTACAGACAAGCTTCCACTTCGAATACGGCGAAATTAATTTCGAATGCGACTCTCTGTTCGGCTAGAAATCAAATCGATGATAGATTTTCAGGCGTGGCTATCATGTTGATTTTTAATTAAATTAGATTTATTGCGGCTTAAACTATTGCACCAATCGCTGATCCAACATATACGATTATGATTACGCAGATTTGTGATTTTTTCCCGAGCATTTCGACAAAGAGGTTTGCGCTGGACGACATTTCTACTTTGTCTAATGAAGCGATCCAAGTCCATCAGATCTCAGATCGGATTGGATTAATCCGGTTTTGACTAGAGCTCAGATTACACTCCAAAGTACGTAAAACATGCTCACAATCAGAATTTACACAAAAAGCAAAAATTAAGACAAATTCGAGAAAATGTAAATTGATAAGCTTGGTCATCATTCACTCACCTGTTAAACATTGTCGCCTGTTGCGCTTGATTCGATGGTGACGTCTGCGTTTGAGGCTGCGATGGCTGCTGTGACGCAGTCGCTTGGGAAAGTTGTTGTGGATGCTGTGGTTGGGGTTGAGGCTGAGATTGCGGTTGCAATTGTTGATGCTGATGCTGATGAAGACCGATATGATGATTTGTCAGATGTTGATTATGTGATTGCTGTTGCTGATGGTGATGATGATGAGGGTGACTGTGATGCTGATGATGTTGCTGTTGATGCTGGTGCTGAATCTGATGTTGGTGCTGATGTTGATGCTGATGCTGATGATGGTTTTGGTGATGGTGCAATTGCTGCTGCTGATTATGGTGCTGTTGATTGAGATGATGATGCTGAAGATTATGGTTAGCGTGTAGATGCGGGTGCTGTTGTGCAGTCGGCGATGCAATTACTGTTGTTGATGATTGAGGCAGCGGCTGTTGTTTATCAACACACTTTTCATTATACATTTGTACGGCTTTTCAATTATAATTAACAACGCGGACTACTCTTTTGGACAACTCAATTTCCAAATCAGATCACTACTGAAAACTATGATTAATGAATTCAGTATCGCTCATCTTATTTATTTTCTTTTTTTTGTTAATTTTATATTGGTTTGATTTATCAATAACCACTTTAGCTTTTATAACGAAATTATTAACTTAAGTATGAGCAAGAGTACAAATACACAAATACGCGAACATAATAGTTGCAGTAATAATTCAGAATCGATTAATCACACAGTATTCGACCTGTAATTAAAAATCAACAAAATAAATATTATGAAATTTAAAAAAAAAACTGTTTTTTTATTTTGTTTTTGATTAACTCAGTAATATTATATCAAATTATTATATATTGAATCAAAAGCTAAAAGGCAGAAAAATAAAACTGTCTGAATATTTTTAAGAATGCGTTTATTTGTTAATTATTTGATGATCTTTTTTCGTTAAAGTATTTGATAAAATTCTAATAAAGCTATTTATATATTGCTTCTCTCATAGTTTTAATCGTTATAAAATGGCTGAATAATTTAAAAACAAATTTTTATTATTTTTTCGTTTTAAAAAAATTTTAATACTTCCAGTTTACCTTAAATTAAAGGTCTCTATAATAAATTGGATATAAGAATCCTTTTAGTTAATTATAAGAAAATTTTAATTGCTACAAATATTTCATGCAAATTTCCAGAATAATTTATAATATGGGATAGTGTACAATTCGCTTAACAACAACAATCACTAAATATGAGTAACGACCATTAACAGAAAGAACAAATTTCAACTGAAAAGGTCAGTGAATGGGAAAGAAATCCAGAGTCGTAAATCTTTTAAATAATCAAGGGCGACATATATTTTATCATTTACCCGCTGACAGACACCCATTTGATAGACAGATCCAATAGACCTCAAAATAGAGTCACTAAATCAAATATAAATTGTTGATTTGTTTGTTTGTGTTAATGTCATTTTAAAATAAATTATTAAAAATTAACAAAGCTATCATATTCGAAATAAATAGTTTTTATTTTTGTTTTTATTTATTAAAATTGCATTTTTTTTTAAATTTATATTTTCATTTAATTTAAAAAATTTGTTGAATTAAAAGAAAGAAAAACAAATAAAACTTGTTACAGGAAGAGCATATATGAATACTAGACCGCACCTCCTATCAAGTCGGTAGCAACTATTTCAATTCGAATCAATAAAATAACCATGACTGCATCCTCAAGAATAAAGCCAAATGGCGTAAACTTGAAGCTGTTAAGATCAACAAAACGTGTACCAATAAAATATAGTATGTCGAAGTTATGCATCTATGGGAATCTTCCATATTCAATCCAATACGAATACGAATATATTGATTTTAGCAATATTTCGAGGTGGGACTTTGGTGAATATGAAAATGATGGTGTTATTCAAAAAGGTTCTATGCTAACTGGTAGCTACTCGTATTTGAATATTTTATTATATTGAAAAAATAGATTCAAAAATAAAAACATGGATTAAAAAGAACTAAAACTTTAAGAAAAAGGAAATCTTTTTTGTATTTTTTTGTTTCATTAAAAATAAATAATAAAAATGACTAAAACTAGACAAAAACTAGAAAGTCTATACTGCACGTGTGTGCAATACTATTTGAAACCTTCATTGCTGTGTCATATCGATTCGATAGATACAATTTTTATAAGTTCCTTTATATATTATTATTTTTTATATATTATTTTTATTTGTATAAGCTTTTTAACAAAATGGCAACAAACCAACCCACAGAACTAACAATTCTTTTTGTACATGCAGTCCATAGCATATATTCTGCATAGTATGGTGTCCAAGCATATGGTAACCATACGTTTTGGTGGAGACATCAGAAGTCGTGAGCAACTGTTTTAGTTTTTCCTCACGAAATTTTCATACGGACATTTTATATATTCTACATAATAATAAATATTTTACAAATACAAATACACAAATATCCAACCATGTTGAAACAATATTGTTCATGAAACAATAACGTTTACTCATAGTTTAAATACGCGTGGAAATTTTCCTCTCTCCCAACATCTGATTATTATTCAGATCGTTTTCCACAGATCCTACCTATCGTATCGATAAAAAAATCCTATTCTATTGATTCGAATCGGATCGGATTGTATCGTTATTATGTTATGTAGAATCAAAATCTGATATTATCGTATTCAATATCAAAGGCGATTGTATAATCTGAAACTATATCGCCTATACTTCCAACATGATCTATACTGAATATTGGCTCTTATTTCGAAATAATATTTCGAACTCTACTAAATGATCTTCTCTTAGAACTTTTGAAATAAATAATTTATGAAATATTTTAAGTTATAAAAGCAGAGGAAAGATGTACTGAAATTTCCTTGTTAAACATGATCGCATTTTAGGGTTTGAAAAGTGGCCGCAATATTTTAAATGTTACAGTTTTTCACCCTACAAATATGGGTTATTATAATTGCAAGTTTTTTTTTTTGTAAGTCATTTCTAGTAATATTTATACTAAAATGTCAATTCTAAGCGTCGAAAAAGCGTTAATGTACGTGAAATTTTTATTGTTTATATTCTGAAAATAACGTTAATGTACGTGAAATTTTTTTAAAGAAAAATCCTTTTTATTTTTGAAAGTAAATAATCGGGACTCGGGGTCAAGTCTGATAGGTGTGTCATAGGAGAAAGGGTTGCCGTTACTCAAAATCATTTTCCATTTGTTCTCTCTACCAAAACTTCCACCAACTGCTGCACTTGACGAGTATACCATTCCCTTATTTTTGTAACTAAGATGCCGCCAATTATTGCCAAAATTTTATTTTTAACTCAGAATCGAAAGTAAAGCAAAAATAAATTTAAATATTCTCTACTTCTTATTAAATATAAGTTTTATAAATCTACTTCAAAATAAGCTCATAGAAAATCTTATGATACTCATATTTATTAAGGCTTAAAAATTTATTTCGGATATTCAGTTTTGTTTAATCTATACTAAAACAATAACCAATATTTTATATGGTATGTACTTAAGCTAAATCCTATTTCTATAGTTTAATTTAGGAAATTTTTTAAGATAATTATTAACACATTTGAAAAACCATTAATTTTCTGATAGGAAAAATGGAATTTTTTTTAGCAACTATACATGCAAATGAGAAAATAGAAAAGTTCTTCGATTCTAATTTTATTAACCATCAATCTTTTTTTTTTTTAAACGAGGTACTTTCGACTTTTTTTTTAATTAATTTCTATAAAAACCGAATCCACCTTGGTACAAGTATATGCATGCTATACAAAATATTCCAACGACAAGCTTTTCGAGTTCACATCACTCATGAAATTCCTGAAATAATTTTGGTGTGAAGTGTCTACGGTCGTCATAGATTCGAATGAAAGAACCAATCTTTCTTTTGTGATCAGTTATATTCCTAGACATATGAGCATAAAGTTTGTTTGTATATTTCTTTTTTTTTCTCTCGTTTCCATCCTGTTTATCTAAGAATCTGATATTTTTTATTGTGCTAGTAGATAACTGCCACTGTTAATCCCAGAAGTACAGAGATTTAGGTAATCAATCTCTTGTATAATAATAAGAAGAAAACGGCCAAAGTTTCCAGAAGCTAAAACTTCTTCAAGCTGGGAAGTCAAACCGGCCAATGTCTAGAGCTTCTGAATTGGACATCAATCTTCCTGGGCGACAAACAAAACTCAACACAACAGAGGAGGAGTTTTGAAAATCAACCATCGGAAAAGTGTGATTTACTTGTACGTGTGTACACGATGTCAATACCCTTATTTTGTATGCCGAAACCCTCAGAGATACTAAAACACTTTCTACCAAGTTATCTAAATACTCCAAGTTGGGTTTGTATTGTACTTTTAATACTTTGATTCTTTTACCGAATTTTCTATCTTCTTTCTAAAGGTAAAATTTTGTAAAAATTATTATAAACAATTTTATGTGTTAATTAATAAAACTTTTCAATGTCAATCAAGGAGACTCTTTGCGAGCTCTCCAACCTGATACGGGTTTCTATACGTACGTACATATGGTATACGATTATCAAAAAAGTCCGCTGTCGCGTACTTCAATCATAAATACTTCAAAAATTAGAATGAATGAATTTTTTATTAATTTTTATTTTATTTTAAATTTTAAGTATTGTTAAAAAATTCACAAATTTTCAACAACCAAAAATAAAAAATAAAAAAGCGGTAAAGAATCAATAAATTAAACAGAAATTTTAGCGCACATATTTTTCTGATAGTGTTTATTTAAAAAATTACGAAACCGGCAAATATTTTTTTACTTTTTTTCATCGTTTTTCATTTGATTTTTTAAGGGGTTTGAGAGGTGGAAAATAATTTTGTCAATTGATTGATTAATTAGACTCTCAACAATTGGAACGTTAAAGTTACTGTACACGTGATTTTTAGTTCTTTGAAAAGTTTCGTTGACAAACAGTTACTCATCGATGAAAAGTATTTTGGCGACAAAATTTTTATCATGTCCACAAAAGTATGCATTTTAAACTATTCAATTTTGTTACTTTTTTTTAAAAATATTGTATTTTGGCGACAAAATTTCAATAGAAATTTGTTAATAAACTTTTGTGTTAATTATTTTTGTAAACGCTAATCCAATTTGTGCTTCGGAAAGTTATTTTAAATATATGAATAAAAGATAACATCACTCAATTCTTGCACGACTCAAATCTTTGGAAATAATTTTTGATAATGGTTTTATATGCTCTAAGATCAGAGGATCATCTGCATTAATACAATTTTTAGAAGATCAGATTTCAATGCCAATAGGCATCACCAAATCTCGAAATTATGCGTTTTGGGAAATATGCAAGCAATAAACTCAAAATTTGTCGTGTTGTGTGGCTTGTGGCATCATTTTATTGGTACCTTATATTGTACAGAATTAAATATTTAAGTTGAGGTCAAAAAATTTGTTTATCATGCGGCCTTAGCGCTATTGACAGTAACGGTCTCCCCTTCTTCATTTTCAAAAAAATACGGCACATGACACCTTCATACCGAAATGCACATGAACAGTCACTTTTCGCAAATACGATAACTATTTTTTTAAAAAACACTTGTAAGATTTCAGAGCCTCATATAAGGCAATTATGCTTATTAACCTATTCACAGAGGGAAAAATAAGCCTCATTGCTGAAGAAATATTTTTTTGTTAGAATCAATTTTTAAATGTTAAATCTTTAAAGGAAAAGTTTTCACAATTTTACAGCATTGTTTGGTAATTAAACCATCTATAATGCATAATGATCAATTTTAAACTAATGTTATCATATATGTTTGATAGCTGCTAAATGAGAGGGCTATACTTTCAGATTTACGAATTCGATAATCTTATATGCTAGTCAAAAAACGAGGGTTAGTATTTTAAATTATCGTTTTGGGTATTTAAAAAAAAATTTTGAAAATCCTTTAATGTTTTTTTTTATTTGTATTCATTATGTCAAGTTTCTTTCGTTTAATAAAAAATTACTACAATTACTACAGAGACTAATAATATTGATCATTTGAATATGTGAAGAGGTAAAAATTATTTCGAATAGGAATGGTTAAGATAATTTTTCCTTATTTTTTAATTTATATTTTACTGTATTAATTGTAAAAAAAAAATTTAAAAATTGACGTCTTTGCCATCAAAACATAAAACTATATAGAATAATTTTTTTTTATTACAGAATAATTAATTTATAAAATATGAAATTAATAAATTATTTTTAAAAAATTTAAGAATAATACTTATCGATAGAAAATTACTAAATGTTTGAATAACTTTTTATTAAAATCCATTCTTTCCGTAATTGCCCACATTACTAATGTTACTAAGTACAATAATATAACCGAAAAGCATGAACAAAGTTTAAAACAGATAACACATTTGATCATAATCATAAGCTTCTGTGAAATGAACATTTTAAAGTGGTCTATAATTTTGCTAAAGTATGAATTTGAGTTGCACCATATACAATAAAGGGACTTTGCATGCAATAAAAATAATAGCGGTGTGGAGTTCAAAATATACCAAAGACTAAAGACTTGCCTTTTTTTGCTGCTAATAATAAAATACACAAAACTAACATGAAATGTTTTTGGGGCAAAAGACTGCGCATAGGATTTAAAAATCTTGCGACTATATGACCATAAAGAAGTGCATTGTTCTGTTGGCAGACGCACGGCCGCAGCCCCAATCCTAGTTTAGGCTACCCAACTTCAGAAGCAGCATTAACGTTTAAATGGCAAAAGTTTCTTTTGCTGCTGTTTATTTTGCTGCTTCTGTTACTTGGGCTGTTGTGTTACTGATACGACCATTGCCATGGCATTATTCTTTAACTGTTGTAGCAGTTTAGCAGACATTATTGGAGCATGGACCATGAACTGTGAGCCTAGTTGATCGTTCCTCTGTCTGCCTATCCTCTTTTCTTCGACTTTTATCCCTCTAAGCCGTACACAGATTGTAAGATGTTACTTTCAGCATTTACTTTTGTTGTTTACAATTGAAAGTAAAATTCAATTCTGTTAGTTGAGATTATATTATTTTATAATAATAGACACTGAAACCAACAACACATCGGAAATAATATCATCTAAACAGTGGTACAGTTCTGAAGATAAACAGAAACAATCTTGGACAAATAAATTATTACAGAAGGAAAATAATAATAACGAAACTTTACTGGTTCATGTATGCAAATTTCGATGCGGGAGGTAAGAAAATGAATAAATACTCTGCATTTCAACAGTTCAAGAGGTTTATTCTCTTCCAAGATCATATTATCAACTGATAAAGGAACAAAGTTCAAAACGCACTTAAATCTAAACGGACGTACTACGATCCCATATGCACACGTATATGCATATAAGAGTTGAAAGAAAAGCTTCACTATTCATACTAGAGCTGTGATAATTTTTTTTTATTTAATATTAGATTTTATTTATATAGACAAATACTCACTAAAAATCTCTTGTTAAGATATTCGAATAGTTTTTGAATTTTATTACTAATCGATAGAAGAAGGTTTTGATAAAGTTATTATGGTATTGAATTAATTTCTAATATAATTCAATATAATTCTCTTCAAATATAAAAATATATTGTACATATTTCGGTGTTGATCTCTATAAACTTATAAAATTTCTAAGCATAGTTTTTACTACATCAAATTAATTATATTTAATATTTTCATTTAAGCTACAAAATGTATAACTATAAAAACTTTTTATTCTAATATTTTTTAATATTAATTAATTATCAATTTTTTTTTTATATTTATAAAAATTAAAATTGATCAGATATAAACTTTTAAAATTACACTATTTTTCGTTCTGAATTGAGCTTTATTTTTTATGTAATATATAATTTAAAATAGAAATACTAATTAAACATAAAATCGCAATATATATTTAAGTATTTTATTTAGATTATTTTCAAAAAAAAATTACAAATTTTTCCTCAGAAAAATTGATTATATTTTCTTTATTTCATTTTAATTAACAGCTTTAAAATTTTTCATATTATACAGCTTTTATGTTTTATAAATTTTTTTAAATAAAAAATAAGATATTCAATTTAGCAAACTAATTAAGTGTATATTTTTCATTTGAAATATAAGTTTACCATTATTTTTTTACTTTTAACTTTAGGAGTTTTTCAATATTTTATAGCAAAGAAAATTTTCATTGTAAAGAAAATACTAATAATTTAATCAACTTTTGTTTTATATAAAATGTTAAAAATTTATAGTTTATAAAAACACAACCATTTAAAAAATATACAATAAATTTCTAATAATTTTCTTATTTTTTTATATTTTAATAATAGCTCTGTAATATTTAAATAGAAGAAATCCCATATTTTTTTCTAAATGTTGCTTATCATATTTGATTTTTTGATGTGTAAAATATTGTAGTTTTATGCCAAAATTATCTTAAGTAGGTCTGGAAAAATTAATTTCATTTTTTTTATTCTAAATATTGCTAAGTTATGTATAAAAATAATTATTATTTATTATTTGATAAGGACTTTAGTTAAAAATATTGTATTTTTATAATTTAAATGTGTTCAAAATAATTTTTTTTACAAGTTCGTCACTTAAGTCTTTTGTTCTGTTTCGATAAAAATGCATTTGTTAATTTAAAGTTTTCATATGAAATGTGCTGTGAAAAATAACATTCAATTTTCTCCAACTAATTAATATAATTATTAATAATTACATTTTTTTAAATAAAATAATACCATTTATGAAGCTAAAATAACAATTTTCAAACATTTTATTATGTAAGCAACAACAGAAATTTTTATAATTGAATTTCTTCTTTATTATTTAAAATCAGTTGACAGTTATAGTAAAATAATATTTTTTAAGGTAAATTATTGGTAATTTTATAAATTTGTCTTTATAGGTACAATTTTGATAGAGTAGCACTAACATTTAAACTTTTTTCATCAAAAATCGGAAATAATTTGTGTATTAATATTTTACTAATAAAAATTTAATATAAATTTAAAGTGTTTCAATACAAAAAATTAAATAAATTATTTGGAAATTTATTTCTGTTACAATACTTTCATAATAAAGTTACAACACTTTCATAATATTATATGAGATATTAGTTGTTTTTTTTAAATTCATTATAGTAAAAAATTATTTAACTAATACACATTTAAGTAACTATATGTTTTTTTGCATGTAAATTTTATTTTTTAAATTTAATAAAAGATTTACATCATATAATTTTTTTTAATATGTTTGAGAAGAAAATAAAATAACTTATTGAAAAATTGCACTTTAAAGAAAACAGTTGCATAAATAATCTGCATATTAGAAATTATAATTTGTTAACAAACATATTCAAAAACTTTTTATATTGAATAGATTTTATTAAATAAAAGTTTAAAAAAATCTACTAAAAATAAATTTTCTGCTTCTTATCAGCAATATAAATAATTCAATAGTTTTACACATTGCTTAAATAAATTTATATTCGCTATAATTTCGTTATTGATTATAATCTTTATTAAGATAAACCCAAAAATTATTATAAAATATATTTTCTAAATAAAATGGTAAATAATATTAATAAATATTAGCATAAATCTTTTATATTATATTTATAATGTCTATGAATTTGACAAATAATTCGTTGTTGATCGTATGTGAAAAGATAAAATCCATTCTATTTTCGATCACTATAAATTTAATTTTGAAAATGTTATTTTCATTTTTGGAAAATATTATTTTGTAATAAAAATCATTTTACTTTTTATCTATAAAGATTTAAGAATTATAATTTAATTTAGGGAAGTAGTTAGTTAATCAAAAAAATTATAATTATGTCCCTTTAATTTAGTGATTATAACCTTTTTATTATATGTATTTAAATCATTAATAAACAATCATAATTATAATTGAATTGCTATTAGTTTTACAAAAATTACACCCTTTTTAATACAAAATAGGTAAGTTTTGCTTCTGTATTAAACTTACTTATTTTATATTAAAAATGGAGTAATTTTTGCAAAAGACAATATTAAAGTTAGTTATTAAAAATATGTATTAGCATAAAACCGAGCATATACTGGTCTTCTATACTAAAAGAAGAAATTTTATGAAATTATTTAATTACATATAGATTTTATTACCATATAAACCAATTTAAAGAGTACAAATAATTAGTATATTTTTTTGGTAAAAATAATAATTGGTTAAAAATGTTTTATTATATTTTCTATAAATTTTGTTAACAATATTAAGACAATAGTCTACAATTTTCTAAAAAGCTTGTCAATAAATTTATTTTTTTGATGATTATTATTTTAATAGTTTTTATAGATTAATTATCATGCACAAATGAACTTAAAGTTATTTCTTTTTAAATATGTATCTAAAAGATATAAAATCAAGTAAAATATTTATAATCATAAAACAAATTCATGCTATAACTTAATAAAATATTGCAAAATATATACATATGAATTTTGATGATAATAAAGTTTTATGGTCTTGAAATGTTAGTTGAAACTAACATTTTTATAAATGATTAAATTAAGACTCCACATTAATTATAGACTGTATAATAGATATATATTCATTTGGTATTAAATCTAAAACCAATAATCTACAAAGGATATATTTTTAATATAGCTACGTCTGATAATATTATAATAGCGTATTCTTTTTCGATAAAAATCGCAATATTTAGCAGCTTTAGCCCCCTACCCAAAATAATATTCATAATAATAATAACTTGACATTAAATATATGTATTATTATAAACTTTTCTAACGATTCTAGATAGAAGGAGTTTTAATTTCCAAAATTTGCAACGCATTTAAATACATTAAATTTGGTAAATAATTTTGAAGAAAACTTTTTGTACAAAAAATACATTAAAGACCTGACAGTATCAACTACTACATCTATTATTTTTGAAGAAAAACTTTTCTTTGCAAAATGGTTAAATTAATTATCTAAAAATATTTAAGGACATATATAATAAATCAAACATTATAAAATTTTGTAAATATTTCTTTAAAAAACAAACACATTTTTGGAAGTATTTATAAATTTTACCTTCCATTCCCATATTTTTTAATCCATTGAATTTATTGAATTGATATGAATAAAAAATATTACTCTTTTTTTTTATTTGTTATTTGTTTGATCAAAAATTTGTTTGTTTTGTTTGTTTTTTTTTTAAATCCACAAGTAACACTTTCAAGTACAATTGCTAAGATACTAAAAATATTTCTTTTAATAAATATTGTATATTTTCTAAGTTCGTATACTATTTTGTCAATAAAATGGAATTCCGATTTTATTTAACACTTCCGTCGCTTGTCAAACAGTAAACACTTAACAACCATTTCGAATTTGATGAAAAAATATGGTAAAATAGTAAAAAGCCCTCATCATAAAAAAATTATAAATACTTAGAATTTTAGGACAATTTTTTCTGTTCACACACGATAAATACAACGCGTCAAAATTAATTTACGTTTTTTTTATAAATAATATTAAAAATTCACGCCACTTTCAAAGGTTTTTAAAGAATTTTCTAGTGTTTTTTTTTTGGTAAAAAACATTGAACATATTTATTCTATATCATAATCGAACGGGAAGGGTTTTTTTTCAACAGTCGTGTTAATGTATTCAATTCTAATAAAAGCAAGCTTACTCAAAAATTAAAGATTGAAGGTATTATGAAAAAGCGCGCACTTTATTTATTGGTACGAGATAATAAAACGACGCGCATGTTATTCCGTGGCGATCTTAAAGAACACTAACATCATTTCTATTCTATGAAAACCGACGGAGTTTCTTCAGACCTCAGGTAGGAAATCAGGTAACAGATATCCCCAATCGACCACACCGCGAAAAGCTAAGAAAACGTTAAGTAAATCGAAGGCGAACCTTTTCCATCAGTTCAGTGCGGTATCGTTGCCTTCTGCAGTGTGCTTTACGATAGTGTTTGCGTCAGCGGCAGTGCCAACCACCACCGGTAAGCTGTGGATCACGTCGTCGTCGTACGTGCATATGTACGTCAATATCCGCAGTGTTGTCAAGCGTCCACGATCATCTTCGTTGGCTGTAACGTCAAAGTCAACGTCAACATTAACTGTGTGTGATAAGCGTGTGAATTGTGGACAGTCGAGACTGTGGCGCACCTAGGCTATAGCGAATATAATATCGGTCCGACAGCAAACGCAACTTTTAAAGTTTCTATTGTGAGATGTTTTGGTGTTTAGTATTATAGGCGATAAACGGCATTAGATGCTAGCCAGTGAGCGGTGAGCCACCGGGCTATTAAACCAGTGAGATCCCATTTAACTAGTACACTACCATCTTTGTATGAATTCGGTCCATGTTTCGTTTTGTAAACTTCATTTCTTCACATCTTACCATTTTGTCATATGAATTTTTAATACTTTTTGTATTTGGGTACGTTTTACTAGACGTTTGGTGGTGGGGAGTTGACTGTCAATTGCTTTCTCACATAGGCTAAGGAGCATACGAGTATACCAATCTTGATGATAGGTTGCAATAATGCAGCAGAAAACAGAAGCGACCACATAAAAGCGATTTCAACCAGTAGCCAGTAGCGTTGATTGGGGTAACGATGAGCGACAACCTTAGCGACATCAGCAATAATTCGAAGAAAACCCAAATGACCGCAACAAGAAGTCGACGATATGAAGATATGCTGCTTCTGAATTTTACATGACTTTGCACAGACGTTTTTTATTAATATAAAAAAAAAATAAACCTATTATTTGTATGCAAATTATTCGTAATTATTAATCTAATGATTTTTTTACTCAAATATTTTTGGGCAAACAATGAAGAAGAATATGTTCTTAATAAATTCCACCATCAATTTTATGGGGTCTGATTATTTTAGTGATTATGTTATATAGGAATGCGTACTTTTTTTAAAAAAATATTACAAAATAATCAAATTTAACTTATTTTTTGAAGATTGCTTAAAAATAATTGAAAAAAAAAACAATAACCTGAATTTTAGGATGAAGGCAATCCAATCTTAATGGTCAGAGTTGGCGTAAAATTAATTTTGAAAATAAAATATTTAAAAAGAAACGGTGTAATTTCGTTCATTTATTATAGTTAATATACATACAGCTGAATGGGAAGACTACCCAAGTATTTGCCGTGAATTTTGTTTTAATTTTTTCAGAAATAAAAATTAATATATTTTTTTGAATCTTTAAAAAAAAAAACAATATAAATATATACTAAAAAAAAAATATTTATTTTATTCTTTAATATTTACATTTATTTTTGAGATTAAGCATTATTAATTATTGTAATTTAGATTAGAGTAAATTTGAGGCAGTTTCAAATGCATCTTAATTGGAAAGTCAAATAATAGAAAATATTTTTAAAAAAAGATTTAACAAAATTTCATTTGAAAAAATATATATTTTCGGAGAAATAGATTTATGAAGTTTAAGATTTACTAAATAATTTTTATGGTAATATAGTAATTGATCATTAATTGATTTAGTAAAATTATAATTTTGTAACCAAATAAACTTCCAAATGTATGGATTGTAAATTATTTTGTTGGAAATTTACAGACTTTGTATTAAAATATTTTATGAGTAACTAAAATTTTAAATTTTTATGAGTTATATTTTTTTTAATATCAAAAAATCTGCATACTTACTTTCAAAACACATAAAGTTAATAAAAACAAAATATATTTTTATGGTATCATTATTAAATAAAATATTCTGATTTCATATTAAAATGTTTTATTAGAGAATTTTTTTTTACTATATTGTTATATGGAATAAAAATATTTAAAAATTTAATTGGCAAAAGCTGTATGTGTATAAGATAATAAAAAAAATACATCATTAAATCAATGTCGAATAATAGCGCAATTACTCGAAGTGTGTTTATCAGTGAACTTTTCAATAATTTACTATGTTTGGCATGTCTGCACTATTTCCTAAAGCAAAAGCTCCCCATCGAAGAACATTTGTCACCTGTAACAAGTTCCTACATCATCAAGTGACTTGTATCTTCTTGTTTCTTTCAATATTCTCAACAGTTTTCTTTAACACCTTGCGCACCTTTACCGGCGGCTAAGATCAAAGACGAGAAAGAAATCCGAAACTGTGCGAGTATCTTCCGTATGAATGAGTTTTTCTCAATTTTACTTGTAGCCGCCAAAGTGTTTCTTCTATAAAATGTGTTCACATAACTCTTGTCTTTCCTTAAACTGTTTTATTTTGCTTTCCTTTTATAGTTTTAAATCTATTTTAATATAATTTTTTGTTTAAATTTGCCTATTATTTTTAAAAAATATTGATTTCGCACCATAAGAAATTCTCATAGAGATGAGGATTTTTCTTATTCCTATTTATGTCCACAGTGAAATTTATCATTATTTTTGTATTGTACAATTTTTGTTTTTGTTTTTTTTGCGAAAATTTGTTCAAATAAATAAAGTTGAAGTTTTAGTGAAAATTTCTTTAAATAAAACCCAGTATAACGAACAAATTTTTTTAACCGACATTTTTGTATATAGAAATATTTTTTAAATGTCTGATTAGAAATTAACTAAACAAGAGTTTTGTATATTAATATTATTCTTTAGATGTTTAATATTATTTCTTTATATTGAAAATATAAAAATAGGGGTAATAATGCCGATTAGGTAGAACTCAAGATTAATATTTGATTTTTAAACTTGCAGTCGAGAAAATTAAAACTCGTTTAAAAAATATTAACAATTTAAATTAATAAAGTTATTAAAATTTTGTCTCTTATTAAAGAGTTTGAAAAGTTGAAAAAACAAATGTTTGAATAAATTATTTGAATGGAAAAAAAAATAATAAATTAATTACTACTGCTTTTATGGCTACTGCTCTTTTGACTACTGGTTTTATGATGGTTACTATATAGTTTTGTGATTGTATCTTTTATGGTTTACCGTCACAACTCTTTGAACAATCAAACCTGAGTGCTTATATTGTCAATGTGTGACTGACTGATAATAAATTTACATGGTGTGACAAAAAAGTAATGAGACTGGGTACAATGAGTGCCTTTTGATGGTGCGTTAAATGAAATAGACCAATTATAAGCCATTAAATTCTGCATTAACGTTGTTAAAACCGCAGTTTTGGCTCACAAAAATTGCAACGAGCCTTTGAGGGTCATTTCTTTCCAAGAACACAATTTTTTCGGATATAAAACATTTTTGGAAGATCAAGAAATGGTGGAAGACGATCTTTACTCAGGAAAAAATGTGGAAAGAGTTTAAGTAAATTCGCAGATTAATATTGAGTGAGTCCTTACAAGGCTGAAAAAAGGGGTTATTCACGACGAAGAATGGAAACAACGCCTCCGCCGATGTATAGCTGCCCAAGGGAACCACTTTGAAAGGGATAATATAAAAATACAATAAAATGTTTATATTTCCGCATCTGCGACAACCGCTATCCAGATAGCTACTTCTGTAGTTTTTGTTTTAAGAATTTGTTCTTAAATTCTGAACTAGAAACCAAATGATTGTTGCTTTTTAGGTATTGTAAAAAGTCATTATTTCGCAGAAATTTTAAAATCAAATTTTGGATATTATTTTTTTGTTACCCTTTACGGTACTTTTGTCTTTTTTTGTCACATTTATTATAAAATTGTAGAAAAATGTCATAAAGTATTAAACGTTTTTATCAACTCTCAAGATATATCAGTGTAATGAATTTTTTCTGTCCTTCTTCTCTTATATTTCCATTAATCATTATAAGAGAATAAAACTAAGCACACACGGCCTACTGACATAATTGATATTTAAAGAAAATCAGGCCGTCAGACTAGGGTACTGTATATCAGCACTCCCTCGATTGGGAGTAGACGAGATTTCATCTTCAACACCGCAGGATTAATAATCAGTAAAATACTGCAAATTGCACAAACACACAAAAATAAACAAAAACCTTTCGAGTCGAATACAAATATGTTATGAGAAAGAGAAAAAAAAACTAACTTCCATCAGCAAAGAACCTAATCGAAAATAATGAACTCCCCGTGATCGACGGAGTAAACAGAAATCATTGAAGACCCCAGCAATGGTGGGATTCGGACATGCTGTTCGAGACAGTGTGCCAGCCGCAGCTGACGAAGCAACTTCGATAACTTTAGGCGACACCATATATTGTAATTTTGAATGCAAACCTAGAACTTTATCTTATAACTCCGTACGTCTCTGTATTACGGCAATTTTGCTTTCCTACATTATGCCCCTTAACTGATCTTGTATCTGAATTTTCATATCCCTTTTACCAGAGTCTCAAATTCCGTGGAATCGTACTCTATCGATAATATTTTGGATGTCCGATTCCGATGATACTCAACCTCCTGCGGACAGCACATAAAGCAATTGAATTCGAATCATGGCAATAAACTGCTAATTGAAAGTTTTAAATTCAATTACACGGCTGTCAATAAAGTGAATTGATAGCTGCGACCCAATCCGGATTTTCTTAACTCTTGGTAGCGTGCGCTTATACTGGGATTGCGCTACAGATTTTGTACTCCACCAATTAATTGGAAAATCCATTTACCAAAGCGACGAACTATTTTATTCGAAATATTTTCCTTATAATTTGAATATGCAAAATATTTTCCTTATAATACACTTTTGAAAGAAATATTTACTGCAAATTTTACCAATTTTTTTTTAAATCAATACAAACTTATTAGGTAAACTACACATAGTAAGAAATTAATAAAAAAAATTCCAATATTTTTTAGATTATTTGTATTTAAACTTTAAATCATATTGTCATTAATACAGCATTTATACTTAAAGATTTTTTCAAATTGTTTCATTTAAGAAATTATCAAATTTATGTTAACTAGTTTTAAATTATATTTTATGATAAAAATAAGATTAAAAAATTTTCTTAAAAAAATGCACATAGTTTTCGAAAAAATTTTAAAATTTATCAATTGATTTTTTTAATTTTTTTTTAATTTTAAAATATTTTTTAACAGATATCAGTTTATATACTTGAAAAATTTAATCTTTTTTATTCAAAAACAATAAGATAAATTAAAAATATAAATTCCTCATACATCTTTTAGTTTATCTTATTGTTTTTGAAATTCTATATTCACATCTAATTTATGAGAATTTTAAAGTTCAATTTGCTGAAACATTCAGTTTATTATAAATTTTCTTCTAAGCAACCAACAAATTCTGTCAATTGTTTTTTTTAATTTAAAAAGAAACTTCCTGTCAATTGTTTTGTAAATTAAACATTTTTAAAAACTTTTACAAACGCATATAAAAAAAATTATATATTACTGTAAATATTTAATTTTAATCTATCTATATAAAAATGAATTTTTTTCTGGCTATATGTTCCCTATAGATTCGTAACAGCACAAAGGATCATTATGAAAATTTGTATATAGGATTTTTGAGTACGGGAGCGTTTTTTCGTTTCCTTGCATTTTCTAATTTAAGAAATTACGTTTGTTTACATTTTGAACTGTTGTTTCCCATTTTTTTTTGTATTTGCAAGTCTTATATGATTTTTATTTATTTATTTATATTCTCTAACCCAATGGCAAATTTATTCGGATATAATTCAGGTATAAATGCGGCTATGTTTGTACAGGTATAATTCAAGTGTAAATAAGTCCGCTTAATTTTCCCTTCGATTTCTAGCGACTTCAGGTTTCCAGTGCGCTTTGCCTTTGCAATTACAATCAACAAAGCCCAACAACAATCGCTAAGTATTGCTGGATTGAATTTAGAAAATGCATACTTTGCCCATGGTCAACTATACTTTACTTGCTCCAGAGTAGGAACACCAAAAAAATCTTGACACCAACTTGCATTGCAATAAAGTCTTTTTCAGCTAAAAATAAAAACCCTAATGTTTTTTTCAGCTAAAAATAAAAAACCCAGTGCAGGCCGGGTCTTATCTAGTTTATAAATAAAAGCATTAATAAATATTCTATTATTAATTTTAAATTTATTTTGTCTCCATAGTGAGTTCTGAAATCTAATATATTCTTGGAAAATTTGATACATTTTTCTGAAGTTTTCTTCAAATAAGAATTTTAATATTTCTTTTTAAAAAGTACATATATTGAATTAAGATCATTTTCTAGGTTTTCTGAAAAATAGATACTTTTCAACAAAAAATGGGAATAATAATTAACTGATTAAAAGTTCTAATTATTCCTTAAGATAATTTAAAAAAAAAAAAGATTTAAAAATGTTTTTAAAAAAACTATCGTTTGTAGATTTTAATTTGTAAGTTTTCGTTTTATGAAAAAAAATTGTTTTTATTACATAAATTAAATCTAATTACATATTTTTTAATTCAATAAATTAACCCAAAATATCAAAAAAAAACACTACCAATTTTTCCCATGAAAAAACTTTTAAAAATATATAAAATTAGAAATTCATAAAAGAGCTGAGAAAACTATTTCAGTAGTGGGAGATAAGAAAATATTACACTTGCCAGCACCCAGCTTACCCGACAATAGTAATTGGGCGTTACCGTACACACAATACTATTGGTTGGACCATATCGTTATACAGGTGAACCGCAAAATGGACGACCGTCGATTGGTCAGTCTCATACTGAGAATAAATCACTATACTCTCCTATCCACATGACCACAGCGCGCTTCTACTGATATCCATCCACACACACTAAGGCAAGAAATCAATGTCACAAAGTTGTCGATGACGTTCGCAGTTGTTTGATATGGAACGTAAAATTCGCTCTCTCTCTCTCTCTCTCTCTCTATCCCTCTCTCTTTTTCTCAGCTTCTATTGTGTAAATAAGAACTAAGAATACAGCGAATCAGGTTATAAGTAAAACTTCAAAGCTGCAGTAAAGCTTAGAGATGCTTTTAAATAAATGTGAAATGAGCAGAATCCTTAAAATTTATTAATAACATATATTTTATTGTAAAACTTAAAGAGCATTTATACAAAAACTATTCAAAATGCACTTTAAAACTGAACTTTTTATTTTATCAATTATAATCATTTTATTACAATATTTTTTTGAGTTTAGAAATTTAAGTTTCAATTTTCTTATGCAAATATTTTTTTTATAAAATGTTATCAACTAGGTTATATAAAGTTTATAGACCTTAATTTTCAAAAAAAACTCTTTTCAAAAGGAATTTTTATAGCACCAATGTGCATGAAAAGCGTGCTAACAAAAGGAATTTTTATAGTAGAAAGATAAATTCTTAAGAATAAATTTAAAGCAATAGCCGAAAATTACGTGTACTAAAAAGAAGTAGTGGAATTGAAAATAAAATTAATTTAAATTCATATTAAGAAATACATTACGAAAACTTTTCAGAATTTTGTATCTAAATTCCAAATTATATATTTTATTACCTATTTTTTATAAATCGTGCATCAATAGTATTTTATTTTGTAATTCTTCAAAGCGAGTAAACAATCGACAAAATCTGATTGCATTTAATTTTTTTTTTTTTTTGAAACTACAAATTGTAAGCCTGCAAATTCTTGGTGCTATTTTTGATATGCTAAAACCGTTTATTTTTAATCGTATATGAGGACATAAATGATTCAATTGAAAACATTTAATGGCAATTTCATGACCTTTCAAAACGGTAAGAATTCCTCAAAACCTATTTTTATTGAAATCAATAATAAATTGCTATAAATTGTTGGTGTCATTGAATATTTCTGCTTATTATTTTATAAACCGTTTCCAGAATGAATTCGTTTGCCTAACAACAACATGCTGCGCAGCACTTATGTACAGAAAGCTCATTGGCAAGTATTTTTTTATTCCAGGATTTCTTTGGTGGTTCCCATGGGATACGTTCTGCTGGAACAACCTGTCAATAATATTTAAATCGATTAAACAATTTTTTTATATAATTATTTATTCAAAAACCTGATTTCTTTTTATGGATTTTCCAGAACATGCCAAACAACGTGGCATTTTATCCTCAGTCGATTGTAACGAATCGGCTTTTACAGTTTCTAGTCGTCCTTTACAAGTTTTTGGACGTTCAGTATATATTTTCTCACGATTTAAGAAACTTAAATTTAAAATTTTTATATAATACTTTACATTGAAATAATAAAATATTTTATTACTTTGGTCTTGGATGCTGCCAGAAGTTTTCCAAACGCTTGGTGCTCATAATACCACCCAATCGTTGTAAAAGTCGAACATTTTCATTTTTGATTTTCTCTAAACGCTCTTTTTCGGCTTGTAACTTTTTCATTTTTGTCGTTATATGTGAATACACCGCAGGCGGACTATCATCAATAGCTGGTCTTGCACTTTGAACCTAAAAGTTTGAATAAATTTGTATTTTTTACTTTGATTGAAAGAAAATTAGTTGCATTAATACTTTTCTCTTATGATTCTTATATCGTTGCATTTCCCAAGGACGAATAAGTAATTTTTCACGTTTTGATAACATCCTTATACCAATAAGAGCATAAATGAACTACTCAGAGCATGTTAGCAAAAATAATATTTTCAATAAGCTTCTTTTACATTAAAAAGCTTTACGCTTTAGGTAATTTAGTGGTAGCCTGAAGCTTTTCAGCAGTTTTACTTTTTGTTAAAAATAAATTAGATTATCATCGATTACATTTATAAAAACTATAAAAGTGAAAATATTCAACATTTGAGAGCAGACAATTATTTTCTGAATTTATTGGAGTTACAAATATTTTCCACGTCAAACTGGACTTTGAAATTAATATATCTACACAAGAAAAATACAAAAAAAAATTTAAATAAAATGGACCTATTACTGCAATTTTTAATTAATTTCTTGCATTTAAGTTGATTGATAAGTGGAAATTATCATATTATAAAAAAAAAAGATCTTCATTGAAAGAAATAAATGGCATCAGATTTGTTCGCTTTGCTTTGGTTTATTTACATTCCACATCATTATGTTCCACATTCTTCAGCTTTTGACAGCCGCTTCTGGCAGCACAAATACTGAATTGAAATACGGCATGAGATTATCGACAATTTAAGGTTGTGTTTCAATGTTTACATTTTTATCGGAAATAAACACGGCTTCGGTTCTGTATACCCAATTAATAAATAAGATTTTACGAAATTATCAATAAAATAATGAGCTTCTTAAATCCAAAAGTGACTATTGATGAGGGAGATACTATAATATTATATTTAAGTCCAACTAGTATGCATGCAGTTGACGTTTTTCCAACAATAAAGAATAAAAAAGGTGAAGTGATTGAAAATGTTTTTCAAACAACTTTCGGTGCTTTAAAGGTAAAAAAATTAATTGGCGTTGAATACGGAAGCAGAGTTGAATTGTCTAGAGGTTGGGCATATGTTCTACAATCGAATCCAGAATTATGGACACAAACTTTACCGCATCGCACACAAATTATATACACACCAGATATTAGTATGATTCTATTTCAATTAGAAGCGCGACCCGGAAGTGTAGTAATTGAATCTGGTACGGGATCAGGTTCACTTTCACATTTTTTTATTCGCGCAATTAATCCAAATGGTCATCTGCATACTTTCGACTTTCATGAAGCTAGAGTGCAACAAGCAAGAGAAGAGTTTACCAATCATGGTGTCGGAGATTTTGTGACCGTACATTTTTTTTTCATTGACTATCTCATACATCAATAAATATAAATATATATTTATATTTCTATTCTGTGAAAAGGTCTACCATAGAGATGTTTGCGAAAATGGATTTACTGAAGAACTGAACGGTAAAGCAGACGCTATCTTCCTGGATTTGCCAGCACCTCATTTAGCAATACCACATGCATACAAATCCTTTAAAAGTTTAGGTAAGCACAAATATTATTTGATAAAGTTCTCGTTTGTAAAAGTATTTGAAAACTTTTTCATTGACCTATAAAGAAAATTGTTATATTTTGTTGAATAATTCCTTTATTAAATAGTAAATAATTTTAAATAACTCGACTCATCTGCGCAATTGCGGAAAATATACTCAATATTAGCTGTTGATGCTATTCAAAAGTCGTAGATAAAAATCGTATATAAAGACAAATGATATTTACCTGAAGAAAAAAAATTACATAAACATGGGTGCTTGATGTGTGCCTGCTTTCAATTAAAAAAAACGTAACGATCAAAGACACATTCTATTTTCTTCCATCAACATATCAAGTGAAAACATGTCACATGAATGTGTGAAGAGCGCTACAAAAAAGGGAAGCCAACTAATCAATTAAAAATTTCTTTACAATCGTCAATCGTTTTCTGAGCACTAATTGAACGACGAAATCCGAATTAGTCGATCTGTAAAATGTGTACTTTATGTTTTCCAATGACTTTCTCCATTCGTAAGAACTTTGCGGACATATTAACCCAACGGACAAGTGTATGTACACAATCCGACAGGAATAGTGATCTCACCAAATGATACTGATGGCAAACAAATCTAGTACTTGCACTGTTATATGAAAGGCACCTACACGTACAGAAAAATCCATATAAAATAGATTTCTATTCCAATTGCATAACACATTTCGACTTTATATGAGTTACTTATTTATAATCTCACAATTAGAAAATTCAATAAGCATGTATTAAAATAGTAATGGAAGATATTCATGACTTTGTAGCGTTGAAAACACATTCCTTCTTGTTTGCTAACGTAGCTATTAAATGAAAAATTGTAATTAGTTGATCATATGAAAAAAATATGTACATAAAAAAAATTTAGGGTAAATAAACAAATAATAACAAAAATGTCAACAAAAGATATCCCTTAGAAATGCTATTTTATTTTCCATTGTCAATTATTTATAACCTAGAATGTAGAATGTGGATATAGTAATGGCATCGTGTAAACATCATTTGCAGCAGATATGAGAATGCTGGACAACACACTCATCGTTGACGTGTAACATTGCATTACAAGCTGTTTTTCCTATATTTGTAACATAATGATACCATTTTTGTTGTTCGTTTTCTTTATCATTGAAAAGCCTATGCTTTTGAATATTGACGAGTCCTATACTTGGTCGATGCGGCGACAAACTGTTGAAGAGCTATACCAAAACATGGGAGCATCTTCCGGAGTTTTTGCATTCATTCAAAATCTGCAGTTTAAGTGAAACGAATCATCGTCCTTTGGTAATTTGTTTAATTAATTGCGTAAGAAATTTGCTATGTTACTATGCGCTTAACTATTTGTATATCAATTTTTGCCTTTTCGGGATTAGCCAAGATGAAATTGATTACCTGATTGTAGTGTCGCTCTAATCCCATTGAGCGTTGACTGCTGTTCGCCTTTCTATCGAGAACTCTTCTTATTAATTCGATTTCTATTTGTGGACATCTTCCGCCACTGGCTATCTGCCTAGTGGTGAAGAAGTTCAAAGTTGCAGGTGACAGACCAGACCATATCGTAGTCCGGTTTCAATTTATCCACGAGACGCGATATATGCGCGAGGTTTATTATGTGCTGTGTTTCGCTAATTGACAGTAATAAATTTAACTTGGAACATTTTGATTGAGTGTTCCGGAGAGAGACATTTGTTTTAGGCCTGAAATAATTTCCCAAGTAGAAGAAAATTCATAAAATTGACGATAACATACCTTATGGCAATACGATGATTATACTGTTCATAAGCGCAATAAAATGTTAAATGTTACTGAACTTTTATAGGTTTTTTTTTTTAATTAGCACATATTCGTATTCGATTGATTTTTTTCTTTTTCTATCACTCTTTATGTTAACAACAAACAAATTTTTCAATACACCTATATTTTTTACATAAATATGTTCAAACTGTAGATAAAATTATTTAAATTAAGTGAAAATGTAAAAGGACAGTCGTTTTTTAAGAGCATAAAAGAATGTTTAAGACAATCAAGTTTTGAATATCTATAAAAATTTGCGCATAATTTTTAAGATTTAACTGAAACATTTAAAATAAATTAAAATTTTTCCTTGTTGGATATATTTATTGTTATAGTACGTTGGTTTATTGAATTATGTAAAAAAGCTTTTCCAGTATGTTAAATGTTCGCAAAGAGCTTTTTTTAAATCGATTTCATCGTAGACTTGTTATTTATTATATTAATTTTTTCAGAGAATAAATAATAGAAAGTGCATGTAATTTTGCCCAAAATTGAATTGTACATTCAAATTATTAAGATAAAAAATTTTGTAAAAATTATTTTTTTTAATTGAAAATTAACAGAAAAAAATTAAAGCTTACAGATCCATTTTGTCATTAAGTGTATGAATCCTAATTTATAGTCTATTTTATTAGCCTAAGATTCAACGAAATCTAAAGATTGTTCCATGCGATTTTAGTTAATAAATATCTGTTATTGTTTATCACAGGTGGTCGTTTCTGTTCATTTTCACCTTGCATTGAACAATCACAAAAATGTTGTGAAGCATTACAAAAGCATGGCTTTGTCGAAATCCAATCCATGGAAATTTTACAAATCGAAGACATTGTTAAGACAAAAAGCGTTCCAATTCTTGATTTGGAATTTCTTAAATACAAGGTAAGTGCAAAAAAGATCGTCCTTTTTTTATCGTATTTTTCTCTTCCGATTTATTTAATATACTTTCATTTTTATCTTAATATTTGGCAACTAAATCTTTTCGACAGCTTTTAAAGACCCATTAATATTTCCATTAAAATTTTATTTACTTTTTTTTTTACATTGATTTTTGCTTCTGTTCTTATTGCTACCATACTTATTGTCGATGAATATTTATCAATATAAAAACTAAAAAGCAAATACAAAATATATTCGAAAGGAATAAATAATGCAAACAAAATCATTTCAAATTTTTATCTCTACATTCGCGTAGCAATTTGTTGTAAACATGATAAAATTTATACAATTTAAGATGAATGATGGTTCTTATAAAATTAACTGAAATTTGTGTGTTATATTCTTGTGTTGTTTGGGTTGATTATAATCCTGTTCGAATTACATTGCAGCACAAAAACGTATTTTTGTTTGTTTTATTTCTTCTTTTTATAAATATTATAATTTGTTAATTTTGAAAAAAAAATATTTGAATTACAGAATATGTATCGCAATCATATGTACTCTCCATTTGACCTCTTTACTTATTTGGTAGTAAATTTACAGTTTATCCAATAGTTACGATAACATGTTTGGGTAATTTTTCTATCTCGTTCGTAAATTTCAAAGAGTATCGAACAAAATAATATTTTATATAGAATATGTTCGTTCATATTTAGCGATGATATTATGTATACGGATGAATAGGTTTGGTTCGAATTGCATCTTTACATTAAATTCGTGGTGGTATCTTTTTAAACAGAACGGTAGAAAAAAGTCTATCATAATGTATGAGCATTTATAATAATTCATTTATCAATATATCAAGCTGAATCAATAATTTTCTAGCTATAAATAAAATTTAATCTAACACTAACGTGTGCGACTTTCCCATTTTTATATTTGAATTTACGTTACGTATATGATAACCACTTTGTTAAGAATAAAAATTTATATATTTACGTACGTATGCACATGTAGCAATGAATACGAGTAAATGCTTATCAAAGAAGTGCAACACGTCCGTGTTGTTCGAATTGCACAGACGACCGGTTGCTAGAATGGCTTGGTGCACATGTGAATTCATCAATTATCTTTCGACACTAAACGATCACGAGCTGTTTGTTTTTGCCATAATCTCGGTGAGACTATCTTTGCCATCTTCCTTTTTCTAATATAAAAGTTACCATTAAGATCGCAAATGTACCATCATGATTTATATTAACTTTTTATTCTCACAACTCGAATTAGATACCATATCGAGACTTAAAAGTTCCTAAAATTTATATTCGGTTAAAGAGCACCAATCAACCCGTTCTTCATCGATGGTATTCCGTAATTCGCAATTTTTACACTCTATTCAATTTTACATGAGAATATAATTTTCGCTGCAATCAAAACCTGATATAAATAAATAAAAAGGTATAGTATATTAATAAACGAAAATAATATTATAATAAATCCAAATTAAAATATAAGCTTACAAAACATACCAACAACTAGTGTACAATTTCATTTATTTATTCATGAACATTTGAAAGTATGGGTAATTGAAAGTTTACTTTTACTAAAAATTAAATGAAAAACTGTCACACCATTAAAATTTATAGTATCAAAAAAAATTTCGGAAACATCGTTTCAATTGCTAATATTAAAATTATAGCGACAATACATTATATAAAATAATAAATAAATAAATGAAAAAATAATTTGTCAGAAGTGGGATTCGAACCCACGCCCTCAGAGAGGACCAGAACGCCCCGAACAGTGTTCGCTTGGAACAATTCCAAGCAAGCTTTCGCTTGAGTCTGGCGCCTTAGACCGCTCGGCCATCCTGACATATGAAACAAATAGATAATTTCCGTACATATTGAAATAAAATAAAAATGTCAATTTCCAATAGCATATTTTCTTATTTAATTATAAGTGAAATTAATTTATAACAATTTTATTATTACAATAATGAAATTGTTTTTTTACGTTGCTGCACACTTGCAGCAACTTGATTATACGTTTTATATGAAGAAATAAATGTTGCTAGCCAACGCAAGTTAATGTAGCTAGCGACAATTTTAAGCGCATATTCTGTGTGATAGTTTTGTGGTGACCACGAGGGATAATAAATAGTACGCTAAAAATGTGTGGTTACTACGCAACATACGAGGGTCGTTGAATAAGTCCTTAGAAAAAGATGGAAAAAACTGTTATTTACAAAAAAAAATTTTATTTTTCAACATAATCTCCTTTTAGCTCTATACACTTTTCCAACCGTTTTGCCAAAATTTTTATCCCGTCCAAAAAATAGGATTTCGGAAGTTCTGCAAAATACTCATCCGTTTGAGCAATGACGTCCTCGTTGGAAGTAAACCGTCGTCCGCCAAGCCATTTCTTCAGATTGGGGAAAAGAAAATAGTCACTCGGGGCCAAATCTGGTGAATAAGCGGGATGCTGCAATAATTCCATTCTCAATTCCACAATTTTGGCCATGGAAACAGCGCAGGTGTGCACACGCGCATTGTCCTGATGCAAGAGGATTTTTTTCTTCTTCAGATGGGGGCGTTTGTCTTTGATTTCCTCGCTCAACCGTTGCAATAACGACGCGTAATACGCTCCTATTATTGTTTTTCCTTTTTCCAAGTAGTCGATAAAAATGATGCCCTGCGAATCCCAAAAGACCGTGGCCATCACCTTACCGGCCGATGGCACAGTTTTTGCCTTCTTCGGAGCCCGTTCACCCTTGAAAATCCACTGTGATGACTGTCTCTTCGTTTCTGGAGTGTAGTAGTGTATTCAGGTTTCGTCCACAGTGACATATCGACGAAGGAATTCGGCAGGATTGCGATGAAAGAGTGCCAACATAGCCTCAGAGTCCACTGCACGATTGCGCTTATTCTCCTCTGAAAGCAAACGCGGCACCCATCTTGCCGAAATTTTTTTCACAGACAATTTTTCATGCAAAATTGAAGCGACTGTACCTTGTGATATGCCCGTGGCCTCAACTAATTCGCGCACTTTAATTCGCCGATCGTTCAAAATCAGATCGTGGATTTTGTCGATGATTTCAGGAGTAGACACCTCAACTGGGCGTCCTGAACGATGTTCATCTTTTGTGGATGAACGGCCATGTTTAAATTCATTCACCCAATTGTAAATCATCGCAAACACAGGTGCAGATGTGCCATGAACTGCATCCAACTCGGCTTTGATTTCTTGTGGGCTTAAGCCTTTCAAATGGAGATGTTTGATGACAGCCCTAAACTCGCTTTTTCCATTGTTATGCACAAATAAATGTCGTTAACTTTAATCGACGATAGAAATTGACCTACGCTATGGATCGAGCTGAAATTTTGACAGCTTTCCTGTCGATAATACTACTTACAAAAAAAATCTTTATTGACACTACGAGTGCAATTTCTCGGATTTTCTAAGGACTTATTGAACGACCCTCGTAGACAACTGATTTTTTAATTTTTTATATATTTAGGGAAATATTAATGAACGGAATTGTTTTTATATATTTTATTTTTACAGAAAACAGTAACGGACGATGAAACAAAAACCCCTGAGAAATCTGTCCGAGAGCAGAAAAAATACCTAACATGTTCAGCACCACCAACAATTCCTGGTCATACTGGATATTTAACAGTTGCAACGCTACCGCCATTGTTCGCCAGATAATTGTCAAACATGATTTTATTATAATAAAAAAAAAAAAAACAATAAATTAAATATTTATTAAATTGCTGTGCTTTTTATTACAACATTTACAAATTGACCAATTATTTATTCAGTCGTAAGAAGAACAAACGCAAAATAAAATTTAATTTTACAAAACGAAAAAATTTTTATTAATCAAAAACAAAACATTTGAAATGGAATATTATTGAAATATTTAAGTTGAATATGAAAAGTTTATATTGGAGTAGCTCTCGATTTATATCCATGGCAACAGTCCAGAAAATGATATACCCAAAACGATCGGATCAGTTGCCAAATCAATTAAACATTTCACTTGGTCCTCGACTTTCAATGTTTCCTCTTTCAGTAATCTGTATCTGATGTTAAACTGTTCATGGCCGTGCAAAATTTTCTTATAACCATCTAAATATCTTGTCGTAAAACTGAAATTAGAAGTGAATAGTATTATGTTCGTTTTGCACCATAAGTACAGCTACAAAACCTACTTCTTTAAATACATATTATTGCTTAATTCCTCTTCCAATAATTTACATGGATGATGACCTAATAGTTTACGCTTTGCTATATCGATTCTCTTGCTTGGTGTCCAATGTGTCTCAAAAGGTTCATTTGTATTATCTTGTCTGACATTCGTTAACCAGTCGAGCATTGGCTCGTGCACAAAAACATCCATACAAGCAATTAAAAGTTTTTTATTATTCCGTAGAGTTCTCATGGTATGGATCATACATTCACGTAATAGACCGGAAGTGCCCATTGGATTCATAGCACTAACAAATTGCGGTGTTAGACGAAACGGTATGAGTTCAGGCACTTGCAAATTCAATACGCCAGTACCAAAAGCATATCCGAAATCAATTCCAGTCAACGAGCAATCTTGCTCACTAATAAGTATATTTCCAAGATGTCTATCTCCAATTCCTAACACATAGTGTATTATGCTCATTGTAGCTAAACTAGCACAAAATTTATTACGAATTACATAAAATGCTTCTGGAGATATTGACAAATTTACAAAAGCTTTCCGTAAACATTCTGCATCAATTATGTTCTTCAATTTGTTAAAATTATTTAAAATCTACACAAAAAAATGGTTAATAAATACAAACTAAATATAAAGCAATACAAAATTACTTGCTCTTTGGTGTAGAAATCTACCGCTCTCCCATATATAAGGAAATGTTTTTCATTGGGAGTTATTTTTAAAAATTCATTATTTTGCTTATTGATTTCATATATTTTGTTTGCATAGTCGGGAATATGTTTAGAAATAAATTCCATCATGGGTAAGGTATTCGGCACCCACTCTATCATTCCTGCCTGTATCGTTATTGGAATAACTTTGAACGTTTTTATTTCAAGACCATGATGACGACATTTCCGATCGACGTTTAATTTATCGGAAATTAACCTGGAAATTTGCTGTATTCGCTGATCCTGCCTTAAGTCTTCGCCATGCTTTATCAGAAACGCATAACTTTTGCCATTACTTCCATTTGCAACAAGTTTCAATGGACGTCGCTGTGATTGCAATATTTGTAATTTGTGTTTAAATTTTACAATTTTTACGTGATTTTGCATATTTGGTCGCTGATCGATATTATATTGTCCGGGCAATTCTAAGTATCTTTCTTGTTCACACCAATGAAAATTAGCCATCCACGGACATATCTGTTCCAGTGATTGTTCCTTCTCTCTTGTTCTTTTCGGAATAAGCTTTTGTATTTCTTGTTGAATTTCTCGTTTTTGTGATTTTATATTGAACTGGCTCTTCAATTTTGCAATCAATTTTTGTTTATCCGCAATTCTTTCGACGAACAGTGGTCCTTGCTGATTTGAGTATATTTCAAAAACATTTTTAATTACCAAATTGACGGCACTTTCAAACTCAGATTGCTCTGTGCACGATATACATTTACTATACAATTTTTCCAATTCGTTTTGAAGCAGTATTTCAGGCATACATAAAGTTGCAAGGCATTTAATAAATTGTGACGATATTGGCGATTGTTCAATTAATATATGATACAACTTAGCGACTGTGTCTCGAAGTAAACTGGTAACAATTGTGTTTTTCATACTTTTTTGTATCTCCAGCCACACATAAAATGGATAGCGTATAGCATCCGGATAGTTGGACGCAATTCGAAGAATCAAATCGTCTAAATAGTAAGGTTCCGTAAAATCAATACGAGACAAAATTTGAGGTATCCAAGGTAGAAAGACCCACTCGGGTACGCCAAGACTTTCCTCCTTAAAATGTTCTTCAAGTGTGCCATTTTGTAGGCAATCAAATTTAAGAACGCAAGGAAATAACTGTTTAGCCTCTTTTGAATTATATTTCATTGCTCTAAATAAAGACGTTATGAAAATCTTATCGATTTCCACACTTTTTTGCAAATTTTCATTATCTTGTTGGTCATAACAAAATTGTGCTACGCGATAATAGCAATTAGCTGCCACTCGGGTGCTTTTTTGATAATCAAGCGATTGCATAATTAGTTTATCTGCTGATTCTGCGGACCATTTCATATAGAAGAGTGACTGATCAAATATTCTTTGATAAATATATTCCGCATCGCTTTCTGCGGTCAAAAACTTCATTTGATCTGTTATTTGTAAATTAATACTATTGCCATGAATAATATTTTCAAGTATAGTTTCACCGATTTGACCATTCAATTCTGTAACACTGACTAATAACTCAGTGTTCAATTCTAAGGAATCCTCAACCATAAGTTGTTGTGCACAACTCCAGACTTCGAAGATTATCGCATCATTAATCCTTTTTTCGTAACGTATTTTTAAAATTTTTTGTTTAATTTCAGCAATTTTATATCGAATATTAAGATTACTTTCCATACGATGTTCGAGCGGAGAAAGTCGACTTAAAATTTTTTCGGATAGTTGACAATTTTTTTGTTGTATTGCAACGTTAAATAATTTAAAATCCATATCGTAGAGTACATCTCGCAATTTATCAGTATTAACTTCGGCTGTGAAAAATGATCTTTATTCAATTTTTATTCAAAGCATAATAAATAAAAATTTAAATAATTTACCAGGTGTATAAACTTAAATCCGCTGTTTGGTAATAGATGGCGTGAGTGAGCGTATAAAGCTACCATAAACACGCCATACTTTTTTTTATGAGTTTGACATCTGTCAACTTGAATCAGTGCACATTGTCAGCAATTTCGTACAACAACATACATTTTTACTTTGGTAATCATGCCCAGTTTTGTGCTAGAAAAAGAGCATATGCGGGAAGCTCAGCTTTTCTGCTTGAACTTGAGAAAATCGACTGCCGAATCGCATCGAATACTTATGGAGGCCTATGGTGAATGGTTAAACGGTAATTTTGACTTGTGGGACAAGAAACGTGAAAATCGGCCTAGAAAGGTTGAGGACCATCAATTGCAGGCTCTTTTGGACGAAGACGATACACAATCGCAAAAAATGCTCGCGGAGCAATTAGGTGTTACTCAACCAGCCATTTCCATGCGTCTGCGTGCCATGGGGAAGATTGAAAAGATCGGAAAATGGGTGCCGCATGAATTGAACGATAGGCAGATGAAGTGACGCCAAAACACATGCGAAATCTTGATCGCTAGACAATAAAGAAAGTCAGTTTGTGACAGGCGATGAAAAGTGGATATATTTCGAGAATCCAAATCGCTTCGGACGGAAGACAATGCTGTGCGTTTAGTGGGATCAGCAGGGTATCGTCTACTATGAGATGTTGAAACCCAGTGAAACTGTCAATGCCCATCGCTACCACCCACAACTGATCAAATTGCACAGTGCTCTGTGTGAAAAAAGGACGAATTGTCAAAAACGTGACAAGCTGATTTTCCTCCACGACAACGCACCATCACATACGTCAAAAATGGTCCGAAACTAATTGGAGACACTCAACTGGGAGGTGCTACCCCACCACGCTTATTCACCAGACCTAGCCCCTTCCGACTACCACCTGTTTTATAATTACATACCTTCCGACTATTTACAGAATTTATAATTACATACCTGCCTGGCTATAATTTTGTCTCTTTTCACAAGTCCTTGTAATGGCATTAGTAAAGCTAATGCATTAATAAATAAATCGGGATAATCTCCGATTCTATATCGTCGATACAGCACAACATGGCTGCCTTTTTCTTTAGCTTCATTGATTTTTTTTGCCTTTTGTATAGATTTATATCCGATAATGTCTAAACCTGTTTTCGTCGATGGGCCACGCGCTCGCTGAGCAACACTTCGATTCCTACGAAGACGTCCGAAAATGGCTTGATGAGTGGTTTGTCTCGAAAGAGAAGGAATTTTTTTGGCGTGGTATCCATAAATTGCCCAAGAGATGGGAAAAATGTGTAGCTAGCGAGGGCAAGTACTTTGAATAAATTTGTTTTTGCTTTCTACGAAAAAAACGTGTTTTTTTGACTAAAAAACAACGGATTTAAGCTTATATACCTGGTATAAAAGTTTTAATTTCAAATTAAAACTACTTTTAAGCTTAAAATTGGTTAAAAATATACAGAAGTAATATTATTTGTGCTACTATTTATCATATTCATGGAAACGAAATTCCTATAATAATACTTACAGTCACTATTTTGAACCATATCGATTACTGTTGCAGCTATATATGTACGGTATAGAATGAAAGAGTTCCAAAACGATAATGAATCTGAACTGTTCAAATTTAGATCAGACCATCTTTTTTCCAATTGTTCAACTAATTTTTCATTAAAACCATCAATTAAATATGAAGCATATTGGTGTATTTCAGCTACTCTTTGTCCTCTTAATAAGTTTTTCAACCGAAGTTTCTCATTACATACGCTTATAGTTCGCCAATCTGCTAAAAATGAATTCAAATAATTTTCACAGTAGACACGCGCTTGTAGATAATCTTGATTGGCAATCAATAACATCATCAACTCTTCACAAAATTCCTTTCTGATATATTCTTGTCGAAAACTGTCTTGCATCCATGCTTCTAGAACATTTAAAAAGCTTCTTGCTTCTGAATAACCATTTAAAATATTTTGAACTTCAGCTTGTACTAAATGAGGCAGTAAAAATGTTATGTTATAATCGTCACTCCATAGTTCTTCGAAATTATCGACTTGTTGCTGTACAGCTTGAGATAATTCCGACCACATGCCCATTTCAAGAAAGCATTCGTAGTAGCAGTTATAGGCGTAATGATGTTCAACTTGAACACATCGTTCAATTACTTTAATTAATAATTCCTGAGCTTTTTTAAAATCTCCATCCGCCTTTAATTCAATAGCCTCGCCTAGACGGGGATCAGTTTTGATCTTATCTGAAAATATCGTTGCAACAATATCATAATCAGCCATTGCATGATGGATATCGGACAAATATAGCCAATGCTTGTCTTCTATTCCAATTGATGAAGATGTCTTAGCCGAAACACTATCTGTATTCCAATCGCATATTAATCGTTCTTCTAAATAAACTGCACCAATAGTTAGTGCATTAGTCGCTTTAGAAATCATAGCTACAGTTTCAGGAGGTATATTAAAATGTTGTGGCCGTAAAAGTGCTATTTCTAAAAATGTTGCGAATACAGTTGGATCACAATTTTTTGAATTCTCCAACAAACGCTGAATACTATCACTGATCGAATTAATGAACATTTTACTTTCTGGTCCCAATTCTTTGAGTACTGAATCAAATGCTGAAACAAGAATCTGTAATGTTAAAAAAATAAACATTTAAGAATTTTGTTGTTTCAGAAAATCTTATAACTAGTTTACGATATATTAAGAAAAATTTACTAAATTTTTGAAATCTTTTCTTTTTATACCAGGTGTATAACCTTAAACCCGCTGTTTGGTTATAGATGGCGTGAGTGAGCGTATAAAGCTACGATGGGCACGCCATACTTTTTTTTATGAGTTTGACATCTGTCAACATTAATCAGTGCACATTGTCAGCAATTTCGTGCAACAACATACATTTTGACTTTGGTAATCATGTCTAGTTTTGTGCCAGAGAAAGAGCATATGCGGGAAGCTCTGCATTTCTGCTTCAATTTGAAGAAATCGGTTGCCGAATCGCATCGATTGCTTATGGAGGCCTATGGTGACAGTGCTTTATCGGAAACAACGTGCCGAGATTGGATTCGTCGGTACAAAGACGGCAATTTTGACTTGTGGGACAAGAAACGTGAAAATCGGACTAGGAAGGTTGAGGACCATCAATTGCAGGCTCGTTTGGACGAAGACGATACCCAATCGCAAAAAATGCTCGCCGAGCTATGCAGATGGAGCGACGCCAAAACACATGCGAAATCTTGCTCGTCAAACAAGAAAGAAAGTCGTTACTGCATCGAATTGTGACAGGCGATGAAACATGTATATATTTCGAGAATCCTAAACGCAAGAAATCGTGGGTTGATCCCGGCCAACCATTAACATCTTTCCCAAGACCAAATCGCTTTGGACGGAAGACAATGCTGTGCGTTTAGTGGGATCAGCAGGGTATCGTCTACTATGAGATGTTGAAACCCAGTGAAACTGTCAATGCCCACCGCTACCACCAACAACTGATCAAATTGCACCGTGCTCTGCATGAGGAAAGGACGGATTATCAACAAAGACATGACGAGCTGATTTTCCTCCACGACAACGCACCATCGCATACGTCAAAAATTGTCCGAAACTTCTTGGAGATACTCAACTGGGAGGTGCTACCCCACCCCGCTTGTTTTCCAGACCTGGCTCCTTCCGACTACCACCAGTTTTCGTCGATGGACCGCGCGCTCGCTGAGCATCACTTCGATTCTTACGAAGACGTCCGAAAATGGCTTGATGAGGGGTTTGTCTCGAAAGAGACGGAATTATTTTGGCATGGTATCCACAAATTGCCCGAGAGATGGGAAAAATGTGTAGCTAGCGAGGGCAAGTACTTTGAATAAATTTGTTTTTGTTTTTTATGTAAAAAACAGCGGATTTAAGCTTAAACACCTGGTATGCTAAAAAAATTGCATATTCCTAAATCTTAGCGAAATTTTTGCTTCCATATTACAGAATTTATAATTACATACCTGCCTGGCTATAATTTTGTCTCTTTTCACAAGTCCTTGTAATGGCATTAGTAAAGCTAATGCATTAATAAATAAATCGGGATAATCTCCGATTCTATATCGTCGATACAGCACAACATGGCTGCCTTTTTCTTTAGCTTCATTGATTTTTTTTGCTCTTTGTATAGATTTATATCCGATAATGTCTAAAGTTTTAGTACGCTGTTCTGTTTCACTATCTTTTATAAATCGGCGTCTATATTTGCTTAACAGACTGTCGACATCATTATTTTCGGTTTGAACGGCAGGTTGTTCGATTTTCTGCGATCGCCGATTAAGTTTTTGTGGCTGGTTTCCAAATAGTAACAAACTCTGTGTTGGCAAAGTGAAACTTTGGTTTGGCTGCGTAAATTTTGTAGGATCTTGTGTTGGTTCAAAAAAATAGTTTTCTGCTGTGTTTTGTATAGTGCTAGCAATATTCGAACCAAGAAATGAGCCTCGCATGCTCAGTTTGGGTTCTGCAAATAATGGTCTCAACGTATGAGAACTAGAATCACGTAACTTAGTATTAATTGAATATTCCGTAAATTTCGTATTTGCTTCCGAAATATTTGGAAATAGTTGAGATTTTGATTCTGAATGCTGAATTGCAGGCTCAAGAATAAGTTGAGCACAAAAGCCTAAGAATTGGCTCTCGCAATTAATACTAGTATTTGATAGTAGATCAATTAATCTTTCCTCCACGTTAGTAGAAAAGTTCGTCTCGTTCGACCAATATTGGAAGATACGTTTTTGTATTTGTGCGTCATTGTCCATCAGCGCTTTTAATAAACGAGATTCTGCTTTACCGCGAACATCACCTTTGAAGTTTTTTGCAATATAAATTAATATTTCGTAAGCAACGTCTCGACATTCCTCCCTGATGGATTCTAAGCACATCACAAGCGTAGAAAAAATATTATCAATGTCCGATTCATCCATGAATAAAATACATCGATTAAGAGTATGCAAAGCTAACAGTTGATATTCTGAATTTTTCATCAAATCTTTTATTCCAATCGATTGCAATTCGTTCCAAGCTTCTTTACCAAACTTTTCAATTCGGGAGAGTAACATTTCTAAATAAATTTTTTTCTGGGCTCCAGCTGCCATCGAAACTTCAAACGATATAACTTGTAGGAAATCATTTATAATTTCAGGATACTTTTTATGAATTCCATATAAGATATCTGAAAATTTCTTATCATTTTTCCTCTTAAATCCACGAATTATTTCCACCACCTTTGTATGAATATCGTCTAAGGTTTCCTGATTGCCTTGCTCACGAATAATACACAATGCCATGCCTAAAACTTCAGAAGAGGGCTGATAAACAGTAACATAATTATTTTTTAAATTGAACATTATTTCATTTATGAAATGGACTTTCGTTGTCTCTGTCCAAGGAACAAAACCATTTGCTAATACAACACCAAGAATCACTATGCCGCATTCGTTTTCTCTTTTATCAACTTGTTGTGATTTTGTGATCATGTCGTATAAGAGCTGTGAGGGAATTGTTACAATATCCTTCCAAGTTATTAAAATAGCATATAATAGTTCAATATTGTATTTGAAAATTTCTTTCTTCTCGTGCCAAGCATTTCTTATGAAAAACTTTAGAAGCGCTGAAACTAATTGACCTTCTTCAACAGTTGTTGCTTTGTATAGATTCGTTGAACCTAAAAAAAATAACAAATCGTTTGAAAAACACAAGGTTTAATAATTATTATCAGTCCACTTTCTTACACCATGATAATATGAGTGCAATAAGATCTGTTACAAAGTAGCTTAATCGACCACCAGCACACTCGTCCACCAAAACCTCTAATATGGGGCGAAACAGCCAACGTGCATAGTGTTTGAATATATCACGACAATTATCAATAACCCGTGCCAGAAAAATTCGAATATTTTTGTGGTTGCTCCGATTTGTCATAGCATCCGCAATTGACGTGACCCAAGAATACTTTCTGCTAGCTGTTTCCTCACTTAAAGCAGGAGTAATCCCGTTCTCGAACATATGTTTAATAACACCGCACAGAGTTGACATAACCTCATGGCTATTTAGTTTATGATTTTCTAAATTAATGCTGATATTAGAATGAGGAACATTCTTCTGCTGGAATAGCAACACTTCATCATTTGTGCGTACAACGGAATAATTTAAATCGACCTTTGACATGTCCATACTTAGACTCGATTCGAATATATTTTGGGTTTGTATGTGTCGGTATTTAGGTCGATAATTACTTTCAACATTTTGATCTTGCTGCCGAATAAATACAAAGCGTTGTTTCATTTTTGTGTAGTTCTGCAACTCCTGTTCATCGACCATATACAAATTATCATCAATGCAATTAATGATTCTTTTCCAAATGTACGCATTTGTAACGGTATCTTCCTCAAATATAAGTTTCGAATAAAATCGCAATTCCTTTTGTGTATTACAAACGGTGACGCATGTGACCCGATAAGCAGCGCATTGGTATTTACGAACTAGTTCCAGGATTTTATTGTCGTCAGGTACAAAAATTTCTTTTCTTGCTTCAAACGATTTCTTCGTTACCATTCCAACCAACTCATTGCCTGTTTTAAGATTATTATCTAGTGCAGCTCTTGCAATTGGACTTTCTTTTCCCTTTACTGCCTTCTCAGGAAGAGTTCCCATCATCACTTCGATTAGCGTAAATCCAATAATGCGATTAACAATAGCCTGCTCAACAATTCTACCAGTTCTAGCAAAACTGTAATTTGTATCAGTTAATTTGATTATAGATGAAATATTTTCTACATAAAAACTGATTCGAGATTCTTCGTTTGCTGCTCGGAGCAAAGTAATCATGAATCGATTGAGCAAGGTATAACGCATAGAGGCCTCTAAATTATTAGTCCGAATTATTTTAAATACAGCATTTAAACACATTTGTTGTTGTTCCAAATTTAAATTTTTCATAAAAATATCTATCTGCTCATGGATCATCCACTCTAAGATATGTTTCTCATCAGAGGCAGTACAACGTATCAAAAACTCAAGAATTACAATAGATTGTGATGCAACCAAAGATTGCAGTAGCGATGTGTAAATCGATTTTAGACCAGTCTCTTCAAGACTGTTTTTTGGAAACTCTGACGATTTTAATGGTAAGTGCTGACGTTGGAGTTCATCCAATGCTGAACTTAATAGTTCATGTGAAATATTTTCTGGCCCAGTTATTATTGGAAGTAATATAATAATTTTCGATTTATTTTCTAAACCTAAATTCTTATCCGATAGTCGGCTAAGTATCCACTCTTCTAACTTAGGGCAACTTTCCTTAAATCTTTTCAACGGAAAAGGACTTATCATAGCTGTACGTGATATAAACTCGACAAACATTAAGTCATTATTTGGATCTGAGAATTTTTCTAGCACAGCTAATATATTAGTTAAGCAAATGTCGGTTATTTTTTCCAAAAGCATACGATCTTGGCGACGATACTTGTATAAATTTTCAGAAAAACTAATCAAACATTTTAATATGAAAATGAAATTCGTCGATGTCGCTTGTGTGAGTAACGTATAAAAACATTTTTCGTAAAATCTAAAAATGAAAATTAAACGATTTTTATTGAAATATGCATTGTTAAAAAACAAAGTATGTCAACACTTTGGCCAGTGCAGGTTCTTTCTGTCATGTTGAAGTGTCAAACAGTCAGTCCAGTTAAAACATTCAAGCAAACAACGTATAAATAAAACCGCTCCATAAAAGCGAGCATTTTTTTAGTCATAAATCGTTTTGTTTTTTCAATTTGTCTACATTATTTACTGCGTACATATTGGAAATCCAATAGGTTATGGACCCAGTGAGCTTAAATGGTTGGAAAATTGAAAAACATTAAAATAAAAAACATTGAGTCACAACGACAATATTGTGTAAAGTATTTTAGTTGTTTTCTAAAAAAAATAAGCAAAGAAGTTTCTGGATTCTGTTAAGGTGAATAAAAGTCGGAAAAATCCCGTAAATATTCATAGTTGAACTAAAAAAACATTGTCGTATGTATTTGGTGCACTATTGACTTCATCGTCGTATGAAACAAGTGAATTTCGAAATAGTGTGCAAGCATTGCCGCATGGTGTTCACAGTTAACAGCCCGTGCACAACGGTCGATCTTCGTCATCGAATTCCCAGAACAGATTAAGTAAGCAGCGGCTATATTTCGTCTGTGTTTAAACAAAGTTTTTTCTGCGTTTTTCAACTGAAAGTATTTCATCATGGGTGACAAAGAAGATAACAATTTTACCGGTCACATTTAAAAAAATGCGTCGACTTATAAATTGTGGAAATTTCAAATCACTGCGTATATGAGATCTCGTGGTTTAACCGATAATATTGAGGATGAGAAGCCCGCAGATACCGCAAAAGAAGATGAAAAGAGCAAATTTGATCGAAATGAAGGAAAGGCCCTGAATGCAATCATTCAATCCATTGATGCTGACAACGCAAATCTCGTTTTGAATTGTAAATCAGTAAAAGAAATGATGGATCAGCTTTACAGCGTTTATGAAAAGAATTCCAAAATTCGTGCAATGATTTTATATGAGGACTATTTTACAGCAAAAATGCGTGATGATGAAAGGGTAGCAGCGTATATCTCTCGTGTGAATCAATTGGCGTCTGATATTGAGCAGCAAAAGGAAAAGTTAACCGACAATTTGAAAATGGTACGTATTATTGCTGGGTTAACACCAAGCTTCAACAATTACAAGACGGTATGGTACAATACTACAGCGAATCGTACACTCAATGAATTAATGTCATCATTGCAATTGGATGAAGAAAATCTAAATCGATTGGAAAAAGAAGAAGTCACCAATTCGAATGCAGCGTTTTCAGTGAAAACAAAGAAGAAATTCAAACCCAAAGATTCAAAGCCAAAGTCAAAAATCGATGACATAAAGAGAAAAACGAAGTGCAACGCTTGTGGTCAGAAAGACCATTGGGCAAAGGTTAAAGTATGTCCAAAGTATAAAGAATCGTCGGACAAAAGCAACAAAGACAACAATGAAATGACATGGTGTTCAGTTGTGACGGTTGAATCAAAAGTCGAAAAATCGGATAATTGGTATGCCGATTCAGCCGCGACAAAGCATATGACGTTTCATCGAGAGTGGTTTTCAGAGCTACGAAAATACACGGGACCATGTAGGGTTGAAGTTGCAAACAAATGTCTTGTAAAAATCGAAGCAATCGGTACAATTCTTATTGATGCGAGATTTGACAACCAGTGTGTTGGCGCACTGGGACAATAGAATCCACAAACCTAATGCGCTAACTTCACGCGCGTTGAAGAGGGTTGGCGATGAATGACAATCCGTCAGAAAGTATTCTTTTTCTTCTTGAGCTGACCGGCAAGCGTGCAACATCGAATTTCATATTCATTTGTAAAACTTCATTTATTATATATTTCATTATTAACTAATTTTAAATAAAGCCAGTAAGATTGTAAGAGAGTGTTTTTCAATATCACCACCCACGCATATATCAGGGAAACCATACCAACATTATTTCTGTAGCGAGTGCTACACTACAATATACACACCATAGGTAGTGCACATCGTAACACAGTGGAAGCCAGTTCGTTTGCAGAATGTACTGTATGTTCCTGAATTAAGTGAAAATTTGTTTTCAACGGGCGTGTTGACAGATAAAGGTATCAAAGTTTCAATCGAAAAAGAGGGCTACAAATTCATTGATAATTCAAACAAAGTTGTTGCAATCGGAAAGCGGGATGAAAAGAATCGACCCAAGTTGGATTTTCGTTTACGCATAAATGAATATGCGAACATTGCTGCTGTTTCTGTACAATATTAGCATCGACGACTAGGTCATCTCAACGTCGATTCGATTAAGAAAATGTGTCAGGATAGTCTAGTCACGGGCGTCAATTTGGCTGACAGCGAAAATTTTTTCTGTGAGGATTGTCAATATGGAAAAATGACCAGAGCAACACATAAGCAGTCCGTTAAGCGAGTGTCACCAAGGGGAGAGTACATGCACGTAGATCTCTGCGGTCCAAGCGACATTGATGGCGAAACGTACACACAACTGAAGTCATTGGCTGCACTGGTGAAAAATATGAATGGCACGCAAATCAAATTTTTTAGATTCGATAATGGGAAAGAATTTTTTAATCGAAAAGTGTTGATCGATTTACTGCAAACCGTGGGCATACAATTTGAAGGTACGAGGGTCATTCAACAAGTACTTAGCCTCACCGCCCGATAAAACTGCTGTCACAAAAGAAATTTACCATCGTGCAGTACATTCTTTTAGTAGCCTACTGTCAAAGTTTCAGTCGATTACCTTCATTAGTTTTGTTTTGAGAGCCTTTGAAAGCGAGCGTGTCGGTCGGTTGCACAAAAATGGAAAAAGAACAATATCGTTCGGTGATTAGATTCTTGTTTTTGGAAGGGAAAACGCGCAGCTAAATCAAAGATCGCTTGGATGCTGCGTATGGTGACTCTTCTCCTTGGATGGCGACCGTCAAGAATTGGTTCAACGAGTTTGTTCGTGGCCGCACGTCGGTTTTTTATGAGCCACGCCCAGGTGCTCCGAAAACGGCTGCTACGGAGGAAAACGTTAAAAAAGTCCACGATCTCGTGTTGGCAGACCGTCGATTGAAGGTTCACGAGATAGCTGAGACTGTGGGCATCGCAGTAGGAACGGTGCATCATATTCTACACGAAGAACTGGGCATGAGAAAGCTGTCGGCGCGATGGGTGCCGCGTTTGCTCATACCGGAAAACAAGCGCAACCGTGAGACCACATCGGCGACGTGTTTGGCGCTGTTTCAGCGCAATCCAGTGGAGTTCTTGCGTCGTTTCGTGACCGTCGAAGAAACATGGATTCACTGGTACACACCAGAGACCAAGGAACAGTCGAAACAGTGGATTTCACCCGGCGAACGTGCTCCGAAGAAGGCGAAGACTGTTCGATCGGCCGGAAAGGTGATGGCCACCGTTTTCTGGCATTCACAAGGTGTGATCCACATCGATTACCTCGAGAAGGGTAAAACAATCACGGGGCGCTACTATGCTGACTTATTGGGCCGATTTGACGTCGAATTAAAGAAAAAGCGGCCCCGCTTTGCGAAGAAAAAAGTGCTGTTCCACCACGACAACGCGCCGGCTCACACCTCCGCCGTCGCCATGGCCAAATTGGTCGAATTGCGCTACGAATTGCTGCCCCATCCACCGTACTCTCCAGATTTGGCCCCCTGTGACTACTTTTTGTTTCCAAACCTGAAAAAATCACTCGCCGGGAATAGATTTGGGTCGAATGAGGAGGTCATCGTCGCCACGGAGGCCTATTTTGCTTCCCTCGAGAAAATGTATTTTTTGGACGGGTTAAAAAATTTAGAGCATCGCTGGGCCAAGTGTATCGAGCTTGAAGGAGATTATGTGGAAAAATAAATTGCCACCTTTCCAAAATTTTCGTTTTTCTTTTGTAGCCTAAGTACTTGTTGAATGACCCTCGTATTATACCGTACACTCCTGAGCAAAATGGTCGAATCGGACAGAAGCGGTGCGTACAGCAACATATTTATTGAATCGCACAACAAATAGCAATTGTGTTGGTACTACGCCATATGAAAAATGGTTTGATAGAAAACCATATTTGGGTCATATCAAGATTTTTGAAACGAAGTGATTCGTGCAAATCCCAAAGCCAACCGGTTGTAAGAATCCGGAAAGTAATAAGGTGTTCATGAGTTGCAATATTAGGTTCAATGAGAAATCGGATAAATATGTGATTCGAGATGAATCAGAGGTCAATGATGTTCGAGTATATGAGCAAACGAAAAGGAGAGTACAAGAACAATGCTCATTGCGAGTGATTTACCGAAATCACTATGGACAGAAGCGGTGCGTACAGCAACATATTTATTGAATCGCACAACAAATAGCAATTGTGTTGGTACTACGCCATATGAAAAATGGTTTGATAGAAAACCATATTTGGGTCATATCAAGATTTTTGAAACGAAGTGATTCGTGCAAATCCCAAAGCAAACCGGTCGTAAGAATCCGGAAAGTAATAAGGTGTTCATGAGCTGCAATATTAGGTTCAATGAGAAATCGGATAAATATGTAATTCGAGATGAATCAGAGGTCAATGATGTTCGAGTATATGAGCAAACGAAAAGGAGAGTACAAGAACAATGCTCATTGCAAAGTGCATACGATTCATGCGTTTCGTTCGTAAAAGGAAAAACACAATGACAATTATTGCGATCCACGTTGATGATGGTTTGATAGCAACGAATAAAGCGAATGAAATTGATAAAATCACTTCATACTTACGAGAAAATTTTGAGATAAAAGTTTCCGAAGTAAAATATTTTCTTGGTCTTCAAATTGAACGGTTACCTGATGGGTCAATTCGAATACATCAAGAGGCATATGCGAAGAAAGTATTGAGTCGTTTCGATATGATGAATTGTAATCCCGTAGCTAAACTAATGGACTGTAATCAAAATCTCGGCGATTTTGTGAATGACGAGCATTGTAAAAGTTATCCATATCGACAAGCTGTCGGAAGTGTAATGTACTTGACCATCGGAACAAGACCAGACATAAGCTACGCTGCTGGTATCGTAAGCAGCTATTTAGATCGACCGAGTATAGCACATGTTGAGGCAGTGAAGCGCATCATGAAGTATTGGGTTGGTGCAAAAGTAATGACGTTTTTTTACATATACAATTAAACATAACCTCCTCCCATCTTTCTATCAACTTATTAATACCATTAGTGTAAAATTCCTTGGATTTTGATGCGAAATATGTGAATGCGAGATCGGAATAAATAAAAATCGGAAGGAGCAAGATCTGGAGAATACGGTGGATGCTTGATAACATCCCAATTTAACTCATTCAGCTTGTGTTGGGTCATCATAGCCACATGTGGTCGCGCGTTGTCGTGATGAAACACTGCCCCTTTTCTGTTTACCAATTCTGGTCTATCCTTTTGAAGGGCGATGTTCAATTTGGATAATTGCTGCCAATATCGTCCTGCTGTAATTGTCTGATTGCGTTCCAAGAGTTCAAAATACACAATACCCTTGCAATCCCACCAAACACAAAGCATAACTTTTTTTTTAAGGATTTCGGCTTTCGAATTTCTTAATGGGGCTTGTCCAGGTATAGCCCAATGTCTTTTTCTTGTCACGTTGTTGTACACGACCCATTTCTTATCTCCCGTTACCAAACGATGCAAAAAAGGTTCATGTTTTTGTCTCGCACTCAAAGCAACGCACGGTGAAACACGATCCAATAAATTGGCAGCCGACAATTGATGAGGTATCCAAACGTCATACCGCGAAACCATCCCCATACGCTTCAAATGCCTTAATACGGTTGTATGGTTGACTCCCATCATCGACGCGATCTCCCTGGTGGTAAGACGTGGATTGGTATCAATTATGACTTTTAACTTGTCCTCATCAGACTTCAATGGCCGCCCGGTACGTGGTTTATCAATTAGTGAAAAATCCCCAGATCGGAATTTTGTAAACCATCTTTGTGCCTGCCGAACTTTGATGACATCTGTTCCATACACTTCGCAAATGTTTTTGGTTGCCCTTTCGCGGTATTGTCTTTACGGAATTCATAAAGTAAACAATGACGTAAATGCACTTTATCGACCGACATTTTGAAACAATACAAGAGCTCTTCACTGTACTCTGGCCAGGCCAAAACTGAATAGAAAGTTGAGGGAAAGCATCCTTTATATAATGCAATCATTTAAAAGAAGATACTATTCATCATTTCTGAAGAAAAAATTTTTTTAACTGGGATCATAAAAATCCGGGTTGCACCAACACAATATTATAATATATATTATATATATATCCAGCATCATCTGCATCACTATAACCAACCCAATATATAAGGGGCACATTAAATAAAGGCATTCTTTATTAAAGTAACGTAAAATTTGATTTCGTTTGTTATAGTGATGCAGATCATTCCGGAGGCACGGAAACAAGAAAGTTAACAAGTGGTTACGTTTTCCACATTGGTTTGGGTGTCATCAGTTGGCCATCGATGAGACAAGATTCGACCGCGTTGTCTTCACAGCAATCCGAATATATGGCTGCGTGCCAGTCAACGAAAGAACTAGTTTGGCTTGGGGGACTTTTATCTGAGCTTACGATGATCGGGGATTTGAAAGTAAAATTCTACGTTGATAACATGAGCGCGATCAAATTGGTGAAGAATGCCGTATTCCATAAGCGGACGAAGCATATTGGTGTGCAATATCACTATTTCAGAGAGAAATACGGAGAGGGCTATTCGAATTGATACATACCTGCACAACAGAACAAGTGGTAGATATACTAACTGAGGCATTGACTAAAAATCGTCACAAATATTTATGTGAATTAATGGATTTCACTTTTTGAATTGAGAATATTTAACGTGGATTTTGTTTTTTTTTGTTTTAGAATGATGTGTAACGTAATTTTTTTTGCATTGTGACAATGTGTGGAAGTATTGAAATATGCATTGTTAAAAAACAAAGTATGTCAACACTTTGGCCAGTGCAGGTTCGTTCTGTCATGTTGAAGTGTCAAACAGTCAGTCCAGTTAGAACATTCAAGCAAACAACGTATAAATAAAACCGCTCCATACGTGTAAAAGCGAGCATTTTTTTAGTCATAAATCATTTTGTTTTTTCAATTTGTCTACATTATTTACTGCGTACATATTAGAAATCCAATAATTTTGATTTCACCTCAATTCATTCTGATAGTTTTTATTGTAAATATATAGAATAGATCTTTACTAACCTTTCATCACATAATCCAAATATTGCGCTTTTATATATGTGGAAAAAATGATCGCCATGCTTTGTTGATTTGTTGGTTCCTCGTACCTTAAGTTCCGTTTCATCCAGGATGAATTTAATAATTTGTACAGAAAAGTTTTCAGTTGCAAAACAAAATTCCATGATTTTGTTAGCCAATTGCTTTATTTCTGGTGCCAAATTAACAGCATAATCAAAATCTAAAAGAGTTCTTTTAATACCAACAAAGAGCTTAGTTATTAAACTATTAGCAATTGTTGTTAGCTGTATGCTTGTTTGCTTATTGTTCCAGAGAAACCTAGAATGTTTCAAAGCGAATACTATTCCGATGATCATATTTTTTTTATAATCGGACACGTTATCAGAATAAAGAATACTATGTATATCTGAATTAATTGAATTTAAATTACTAAAAAATGTGTCCGCAATTTCTGTGCGTAATTGTTCTAAAAATGCAGAGTTAGAACTATTTAGTTCAATTGCTTTAAGAAAATTTGATAAACTTTTAAGAATAGAAGGTGATTTTGTATCAATCATTAACTGTTGCGGTTGGAAGATGAAATCGGTTATCACTGCTATTAATGAATCACGCGTATCTGACCAAAATGCATCAGGAATAACTTTAACGCAATTTTCGGTTATCAATATCGCAATAAAGTCCATTATTCTTACAACAATAATACTTTTGATATAATCAATATTAGTAAATATATCAGTTTCGATTTGTGATAAACAACTATCGTTTAAGTACTTCGAATTAATGCCATTGAGAAGTTCAAAAATTTTACTTCGAATTACATCAGTTAAAAAGTATGACAATGCGATAAAAATTTTACTGTCTTTGAATAGCTCTAGACGGTTTTGTATAGCATGTTCACTTAACAACCAGCAATAGCAATCTAGAGAACACAATAAATGTTGTAACCAAACGTAAATTGAAATTTCGGTTGGATTCTCTATATACTTCAATGTAGGTTTTGCTTTTATATTAAGGTTTTCAAGTTCTTCGATGCCTTCACAAATTTCAGCTAATAAATTTATGCTTCCATATTTCTCTAAAAACCTATCAACTGATAAATTGTCTGAAGTTCGTGGTACCAACTCTTTAATTGTATCAATACACTTGCTTCTATAGTTCATTGATTTGGAGCCGCATTCTCTGAACAAAAATAGAATTACATCTTTTAAGGTGATGTCGCCATTCACTCGATATGGTCGAATTCTATGTTTACTCGATCGGTTGAACATATTATTGCGCTCTTTCAGCACTCGGACTATATGATCTACAGATTTGGAGACTTGATCCAAGTCAGAAATTATATTTTCGCCAACTGCTACAGTAGTCTCCTCAGTTAACTGAAAATTAATGCAGAACGTGTACAAAAAATCTACAAAGTATCGGTCACATATTGAATTCTGTTCGCGTAGTATTCGATACAAATTATTAAAACACAGTGCTGCACCAATTCGCTTTGATAAATCCGAATCGTAACTGTATATTTTTAGAGAATCTAGTATCATTTCTATAATTGTTGATCCGGTAATAAGTTCTGCGGCTGAAGAATGTTTTATACTCCATTCTACAAACTCTCGAATTGCACGTGCAGCAGTATCTCGGATAGTAGTATGACTTGTATTCGATATACCATCCATCAGTACTTCGATTAGTTCAGTTACTCCAGTTGATAAAAATTCATTTTTCGATATTATATGCGTTATTTCTATTAACAGTGGCTCAAAAATTTGATTGACTGTTTGATCTCTGTCACATGCTAAAATTAATGATCGTCGAAGTAATTCTTTCCACATTCTTCCCTTGTGATGTCCGCTTCCAAGCATATAGAGAACTAGTCCATGAACGATCTCGCATGCATTCACTTTAGTTTTCCTATCACTTGATGTTATTGCAAGATCACAAATTCTCGGTATGACCGCATCTAAAATAATTGTTGGATTTATTCCGTTAGGTCCAGGATAGTACAACTTCAAGCGAACACTTTGTTCAATATGCCACTTCATTAGATTGGTGTGTTGTTTCTGCGCAATCAAAAGCCTTGCATTTTCTGGTTCAATTTTTCCCAAGTATAAAAGGATCCTTTTTTGAATTTTTAAAAGTTCTGTTTCTGATGATTTCTGTATTATAGTTTTTCGCACACGACGCCTATTATTAAATTGCAAATATTCAACGCCAAAATCTTCACTGACATTAGTACTTTCTAGAAAGGTATCCAAACATGGCAAAACTTTCAAATATAACTTTGTCAAATCGTTGCGACTCTCACAAAAATGTTGCGAAATTTTCTCCAACGATGTCATTGCTAGGTCAGCTAAAGAAATTATGCTTTTTCCAATATCAAATGCCATCACAAAAACTGGAATTAAATCTAAGAGGTACTCGTTGTATAACTGTACAGGATACTTAAGAATAAATTCAAGACATGAAACTTGCAGCTCCCCTGGGACCCTTTGACATTTAATCAAAGTGCTCTTCAAAAAACTTCTTAGTTTTATCTGAAGTAGGTCATTTTCACTAGCACAATCATTAGTAAAGTAATTCAAACTATCACCATAAATTAAGCCCACTTCCAGCAATTTTAAAAATCCACTTACTAAAGGATTTTTTACCGCAAAACCTATCATTCGCATACAATAATCTTTCATCCATTTTCTGAATAATTCTTTTTTAAATTTCGATTTTTCAAATAAACATTTGTAAAATTCAACCAAATTGAAAAATATATGGTAGTCTCTCGGTTTCACTGGACACAAATCAATGTTTGGATCACAGAAATGAAATTCTTGATCCTGTCCGTTTTCGTCTTTATATATTCTTCGTTCTGTTTGCAAATTAAGCTTTTCTAATATTGCATACAGTGATGTTATTAGCATATCAAATAATAATCTTGAAGTAAACGCCTTTTCCGATTCTTCATTTTCTGTTTCTGCTAGCAGTCCATACCAAAACGGAAGATACGATTTAAATGTAATATTATCTTTCCAATCAACACCGTCTGCCCAATCCTCATTAGCATCGTAAACCAATTTGTGAGAGCAAGTCCATATAATTCCTTCCAAAATCACCTACAATAAGAATTATATTTTTGGAAATAATCTGAACATTTAAGTTAAATTTATTGAAATGTACTTTCTCTAGCGTTTCCTCAAATATAGTTCCATGAATTTTGGACAGATTGCAGAATGTACTACTAACTGACGTTATTACAAGGCGGGTGTGTACCATTGACAAATAATGAAAGTCTCGTATTAATCGAACTAAAATGCTTTGAATATTTTGGGCTAAGATTTCTACTTCGGCATTTTCTTTATTTGAGCTTATGATTTGAGATAAAGCCTGAACATAATCAGGAAAATGTTCTAAACTATCACGAAGTGCATTATCTTCAACTATGGCAATTAATTCAGTTCGCTGAATTACCAGCGATAGCAACTTTTTATATGACTCCGGCTGCAAGAGTCTACATATTTCGGAGAGTAAGCCAAATCCTCGGATGGAAATTCTGATTTCATGAGGTTGAGCTGACGTTGATTCTAGCATTCCAAGAAAGTAGTTTATAAGAAATCGTAGCATATTCATGTCAATTGCTCCAAAATCTTTAGACATTTCTGCTACAATAACCGCATGGAAAGCTTGCATTGCATAAACTCCACGTCTCCGATCGTCAATTATTTTAGACGTAAGCCATTTGGACAAACAATCATGCCAAAAATTGAAATCTAGAAAAACATTATTTGCAAATAGCATACAGTGCTTTGTAAATACTTCGATGGAAGCACGGAATGCAGCTTTATCTCTTTCTTGTGGACTAGACAATTTTTTAATGCAACTGTATATACGATCGATGGTAAATTTATCGTCCGGAGCAAAGTGTACTAAATAATGATTTAGACCTTCCATTGCTCCCGTTAGCGAATAAAAATGTATCTGCAATAGACGATTTATTTTATTCTAAATAAAGATTATTATCAGAACAAAAAATTACAGTTTCTTGGGCCAGAAGAGCCGATTCTAATGTTTTAAGGAACGCATTCAGTACAATGTCCGAATTGGTACCCATCATTGTTTCAGGATACTTCTCTGATATAATACCCAATAATCTATAAATTTGCTGTAGAAATTTTGTCTGTTTCGTTTTCAAATAAAATACTTGTAGTATTTTATCCAATACATCATTTAGATCAATATTGTCGACATATTTATGTAAAAAGAGCTCTTGCAATACAATCGCTGATTTTTCTTTTTCTTTTGCCGACACTTCATTTGATAGAATAAATTTTATGCAACACTAAAATGTAAATTTCTAATTATATAGTAACATAAATCACTGTTTTTACCTCAATCATTAGATCTGCATAAATAATATAATCAACATTTTTATGATGAATCTGTATCAAAGAAATCCAAATATCAAAAATAATAACATTGCTGTCTTGAAAAACTTTCGGATCTTTAATTGACTTTCTCAAGAATGCAATTGTGCCAGAATTAATATTAAAAAGAACTTCCAAAGCTAGTTCTAAAATATTTTTAGTATTATTTGTTGTAATAATTATGATTTAAAAGAATTTTTACCTAATTCAGCTTTAGTTAAATTCGATTCAAAAAATGTGGATACACTTTGTAGTTGTTCCTTTGCTGGTACAGGATTCCTTGCATCAATGTGTTCTTTTAGTCCTTGCAGATTTAATATTTTACTACCCATTTTTGCAAATATTTCCAATTTAATAATCAAATTATTTATAACACTAGCAAAATGTTTTTAATTTGAAAGCACCGAAAAAACAATCAAATTATACATCTTTGGATGGTTTTGACCGTAAATTGTTTGAATGGTTTTTAAATGTAATTTTTGGCAGTTAAAGAATACGTTTTCTACAATGAATATATTTTTAGTAAACGAAAAAGTGATTATCTTATGATATAAGAAATATTTTTAATTTTTTATATTTATATGACAATTTGCAAAAATATTCAAGTGTGATATACTAATCAGATAGCACTGAAGCAACAAAATATTTTTTCAATAGGATTTTAATTTTATTTCAATATACTAAATAATGATTCAGCTGATATTTTGTTTTAAAAACCTAAAATCTTCCTAAATTTAAAGAACCTCTTTTAAATGTTTTATTAAATATTTATAGTAAGTTTGAACTAAGAATTAAGATTTGCAATGAAAACAACAGTTGTGTGTCAAAAATATGACCGTATGTACGTGAACATGTCATACGATAAAGATACTAAATTTTCTCCTTATTCGATGATGCTTTTTTATATTGTACGCAAATGTCTAATAAATCATATTGTTACTAATTTTGGCTTTTGTGTAATTGGGGAAGTTATTGATACTAATAATTACCAAAATTAAATAGTGTTTTGCGTGCATGTGTTGGGGATATTTTAAGTAGCGACAGTTTCCGTCCAGTTGTTATCAAATTCTGGAGTGGAATTCGATTAGTTTTGATTACCTGTGAAAATTACATGAGCTACATTTTTAGTCGCACACTTCTTAGTAGTAGAATTTTGACTCGTGTCAATCAAGTGAATAATATATCGATTCCTAAACAGTACCGGTTCTGGTCGGCGCATAACTTTCAGGTGCCGCAATCAGTTGTAACGATAATGTCGACGGAAAAGCCAAAAGTTGTGTTTGTTTTGGGTGGTCCTGGAGCTGGTAAGGGTACGCAATGTCAGAAAATAGTCGATACATTCGATTTTGTGCACTTGTCGGCCGGTGATCTGCTAAGAGAAGAGCGTGCTAGAGAAGGATCAGAATTTGGTGAACTAATTGAGGAGTGTATTAAAAATGGGAAAATAGTTCCAGTTGAAGTTACATGCTCATTACTTGAAAATGCAATTAACATGAATATGAAGGTATGTGTTGACTGTCTCATTTCGGATATGAAAGCAGTGATTAAAATATTTACAGGAATTCAGTAAAAGCAAGTTTCTAATTGATGGATTTCCTCGCAACAAGGACAATTTGGATGGATGGACTCGAAAAATGTCCGACAAAGTCGATCTTCTATTTATCATATTCTTTGAATGTTCCGAACACACATGTATCGACAGATGCTTGGCGCGTGGCAAATCTGGAAGCGGCCGGTCTGATGATAACCTTGAAAGTCTTAAAAAACGCATTCAAACGTATCAAAGTGACTCAATACCAATTATCGAATATTATAAAAAGTTGAATTTGGTTCGTACTATCGATGCTAGTCAAAATGTTGATGATGTTTTCGCTAAAGTCCAAAGCGTTTTCAAAGAAATTAATTCATCCATACATAGTGGATAATTATCAGATAAAATTTAAAAGCTTTAATAATGATATTTGTAGTAAATGGCCTTTAGATGTTGATATTAATATTCATTATAATGATGAAGCAAAAAGTTAAAAACATTCCATACAATTCGTTATTATTTTATGGAAAAATTTATTAGCTCTAAAATTTGTGTCAAGAAACCGTCATACAAATAGTTTTATCGCCGCCTCAATCTGATTTATTATTTTCTTAAACCAATTTACAGTTCTATTTGCAAAACAGTATTTTATTAAAGGAAGTTTAATGCATGTATTATTTGCATTTCATGACATAACTAATATTTAAGTTTATTTTGGACGAACTTTAATGAATAAATTTAACACAAAAAGGCCTTGTGTTCAAATAAATTCAGTTACTTTCAATAATATATATTATAATGATTTTGTTGTGTGTTAGTAAATTATATATTTTAAAATATAAGAAATAAAAGAAAATTAAATAAATTGTGGTTGCTGTTATATTTGTTGCAGCATCAGTTGCTAATTATTTAACTTGTTTCATTTCCTTCACGTTCGAGCAGTTTTAATTAATTCTATTCAATTCTACGCAATAGTTTCGATACTGCTTTTGTAATATTTTCAATTATTCTCTATTGATTTTTAATTATTATTTAACATACATTCTTAATTTGTATTACTTAAAAAAACACTAGATCCTATAATCTAAGAAAAAACATTCACTAGAAGAATATATATGCAATGGAAACAAATGTAACCAGCTGATTGCAGATATTCAACATAACCTCGAAAAAAGAATTTTGTGGTTAACCTGGATAGCGTTAGCGATTGCATGATTGGTTGTCAATTAGTCAAGATTGGATGTGAAAAATTATGCAATTTAAAGATTTCCAATAAAAAATGAATGACATCAGAAAATTAAAAGATCAACAACGAAGCAACCATCCCGGATTTGATTCGTATTTAGAGTGCATGACGCGAGGATTATTTACAGGATTAGCCGCTTTCTGTTTGGGTTTGTATATTCCATTGTGGATATGGATATGAACTTAGTATTTGACAAAATTAATCAATGTTGTGTTAAAGGAAATTTAATGTTAGGTACCTTGGACGGAAAACTGTCCAATAAAAATGAGGATTCAATGGGGAAAATTTCAAATTGGTAATGGGATCTCACAACATAGTCATTGTAAAAAAAATAAGTACTTATAGTGGAGCAATATAATATATTAATGGTAGAAGACCATTGAAACTTTCCAGCACAAAATTACTTTAACAAATTAATTAAATAATTAAATCTGATGCACAAGGACTAACCTGTGTTAAAATTCTTTAAGGAAATATTCTGGTTACGTTTTTTATAGTCAGATTATGCTTTCATAGAAGATAATTTTATTTATAAAATAGATTTATGTTAAACTAATAAAATTAATTGGAAATATAATCAAATATTAATAATATAATATTGTTCTTGCCATCGTTCAAAGGATTCTCTGGATTATATTTTACGCAAAAATTATTACAATCCAAGCTACCCTATTCATCAAAATATAATATATTGGTTTCATCCGTAATCGCTTCTGGAATCGCCTATAAAGTAACATCGGATCGGACCAGATCATGCCAAGCTGCTTGGATGGCATTTGAAGATAAGCATACCGCCTTAAAAGAGAATTAACTATATATAGAGAAAAAAAAATAATTTTATGAAAAATCGAGACTTTATTATTACTGTAGATAAATGGGAGGCTTATCTGCTTTACCACGATTATTTATCAGAAAAGTTCCCAGACGAACCATTTTTTGTAACAAAGTTGGTAAATTCATTTATTTTTGTTATAATCGAATAGCGTTAAAAATGTATAATTTCAGTATCCTCTATAATTGACAGCAAATGGAATTTCACATTCATTCGGTCGAAATATACTAAAAACATTGGTGTTAAAGGAATAACGAATCGAAAAATGCCAGTATTGAAAAATATCACAAACATTGAAAAAGATACTGACGAGAATACCGAAGATGAATTAAATTTGGAGGATGCGTAAGATTGATATTGATTTCTAATCTCAATTATTAAATGTAACCTATTCGGTATTCTGTATTTGCAGAGCTTACGATGAAATCGTTGGTACGACAATGCATGTCACCAACGACATTCGACATGAACAAAATGTGTTTGTAATTCAACCGTATGTGAAATGGGGACCAAATATGAGTAAAACTAGTCCGGAATTACAATTGGAAGAAGCTGAGGCTCTTATTCGCTCAATTCCAAGGTGGAATGTTGCTGAAAGTCTAAAAGTTCCGCTCGAATCTATTGAAAAGCGAGTGATATTTGGGTCGGGCAAAATGGATGAATTAAAATCAATTATCAAAGATAAATACCAGCAAGGGAATCGTGTATGCTACTTTTGAATATTATACTGAATCGGCTTTTTATATATAATTATCCTAAAATTTTCAGCTTAATTCTATTTTTATTAGTAAAGGAACACTGAGTACTGGCCAAAAACGTTATTTAGAATCAGAATTAGGAATTCCAGTTATGGACAGGTACACAGTTGTTATTCAAATTCTACGTCTACATGCAACAAGTACCGAATCAAAACTGCAAGTTGCTTTAGCCGAATTACCATACATCTGGTCACAAATGAAAGATGCCAGCCGAGAAGTAACAAGAAAACAAACGTACGCGTTAAGCGATTCACAAAAGGAACTCTTAAGAACTCGGGAAAAGAAACTAAAACAAGAATTAGAAAATGTTCGAATGCACAGGTATGGACTCCTCTCAAATTAGTTTCGTTTTACTAATAAATGTTTGTTCAAATAGAAAATTACTTCGTCATAAACGAAAACAAATGAATTTTCCTGTAGTAGCAGTTGTGGGATATACAAACGCTGGTAAAACATCACTAATTAAAGCATTAACCGACGAGGCGAAATTACAGCCGCGCAATCAATTATTTGCCACTTTAGATGTAACTGCACATGCTGGCCTTTTGCCTTGTAATTTGGAAGTTATTTATATGGATACAGTTGGTTTTCTTTCCGATATACCTACTGGTCTCATAGAATGTTTCGTAGCCACTTTAGAAGATGCAATGCTGGCGGTAAGTTCTCAGATATGTACATGAAATCGAATTTATCATTCTTAATAGAACGTTAATAACATAGTGAATTCCTTAAATAATTTTTATTGAAAAAATTTCTTTGTAGGATGTTATTATTCATGTTCAAGATTTGGCACACGAAAATATTGAAGAGCAAAGAAAACATGTTGAAAAAACATTGAAAATGTTAACACAGTCATCGGAAGAATCCAACGAACCAATTATTATTAATGTCGGAAATAAGGTCGATTTAATAAAAAGCACTGAAATAAGCGAAACTCAAAATATCCGTTTAGTTTCATCAAAAACACATGCTGGGTTACATGATTTGATGCTAGAAATTGAAGCAAAAGTATTGCAAGCAACCAATCGTGTTAAAATAATATTTCGAGTAAACAGTGGAAGTGAAGAGATGGCTTGGTTATATAAAAACTCTGCAGTAACAGACATTTCGGCTGATCCCGATAACGCTCAAAATATGTTAGTCAGCGTTGTGATATCAAATGCAAAACTGCAGCAGTTCAGACATATTTTAAAACTATCAAATAAATAATAAAAAACTAAATACATATTAGTTAATGTACTCAGCATTGATATTTATTATATATGGTTAAATAATGGAATTTGTTTAAAAAAATTCGATTTATATTTTAGTCATCCTGTAAAAACAGAAGGGTGCAATCTTCAGTAGACTCAATGCTTGTACTAGCATTTTCTGAACTATTTTCTGTATTTCCTTGAAGTTTTTTCGTCTCGTTTTGATGATCTATAATAATAGATAAATGTTTTAGTGATGATTCGCGGGTCTTTTCTAAAATTTCCATATAAGGTGGCTTAATGGGTCGTTGGATAACTTCGTGGTATTCGTAATTCTTATCATTTGTAAGCTGCAAAAATTGATGACATAATAACGATAACGGATAAAATTAGGATATTTACTAACATTTAATGGATATGACATATCAGAATCGAAACCCCTTAGGTCTCCACAAACTACGAATGGTATTATTTCCTGATTAACTGTAGACCCCGTCTTTTCTGCCATAAGTTGAATATCCTCGATTAGTGGACTAATCATTTGTGGAATATATCCCTCAGGGGGGTTATAATCTTCGCAAACTACAAAAGCTTCAATGCTAGAATTTCTGGAACTTGCTGGTTTTGCGATTGTTACTTTGTCGAAAAATATACGAAGTTGAGAGTACAGTAAACTGGTGTCTTTTCCACGAAATATTTTTGCCACAAATCTTCCACCTAGTGTAAGCACGTGTGTTGTGATACTAAGAGCAGCTAACAATAAATGTGATTGTATATATTCATCAATATCGTGCAAACCCGTTACATCGGGTGCTCCGTCGCATACGACTATTTGTGCTTTTGCGTCACCAAAGTGTTCTATAATAGCTTCTGCGGTGCTCAATTTTGTAATATCGCCTTGTATTTGTATAACTCCTGGTAAAGGGGCCATCGCTTGTAAGTCCACTGCAATTATTTTAGCATCGTCCGCTCCATTTTCTGTTAAACGACGCGAAAGTACTTGGCTCCAGCTACCTGGCGCTGCGCATAGATCGACAGCTCGAGTAACTCCTTAGGGCATTCTTTAAGTCAAAACCAACAATCTTCAAAGTAGAATTCGTAAATAGAAGTCTTACCTTTGAGAATTCCAAATTTCTCATCAATTTGTAAGAGTTTAAAAGCACTTCTTGCTCTCCAACCATCTTCTTTAGCTAGTCTATAATATACGTCACGTTTATCTTTTGATGTTTTACCCATTTTAATTTAAAGGTTTTTACAGTTTATAAGTTTAATACATTCCAAACTTTCTATGTAATCATTAGAAGTAAACAAAACAGATTGTCAATCAGTTGTTTTTGACTTCAGAACATTACCAGTGCTGCCATATGTAAACAAGCAAACACGAAATACTTGTTCGTTTGTATGATAATAGGCAGTTGCATTGTATGATAATAGGCAGTTTAAAAAATAAACGAAGGAATTATAAAATCATATATTTATTAGTTAATATTTAAATATTTCATTGCTGCCAGGTTATCAACAGAATTGATATTGTCTTGAGTTGTATTATTGGTATTTGTAATTGTTGAAGTTTTCAAAAGTGTATTCAAATCTGCGATACAAGATTCAACCACATGATGTACAAACATTGATTCAAGTTCATTAACTCGTTTGTCTTTTATTTTAAAGTTACTGCACTTTTCCTGTACACAAGTTAAAGCCAATTCTTTTAATGTATTTTGGTCGACCTCGTCAAAGGATATGGAATTGACTGCTTTGATGAAATCACAAATAGATCGACCTTGTAAACTATTATCATCTTTCTCCTGATCTCCTACATCTCTTTTTTCTACTCCGAAAACAAATTTTTGAAGTAGGCTTTCCTCATTAACTCGTTGCTGAGGAGATATTTTACAATAATCGTATAGACGTATTCCCTATTAATGATAAAGTTTTTGTAAAATAATGTAACTAAAAACAATTATAATAATGCTAATTTTATTACGCTAAGACCACTTCCGTCACCGCTGATAATATATGGTATTATTCGGCGATTGTATTCAGAACCAGTGAGATTGGCATTTTCTACTATTCTATTAAATGGATTTATTATTTGTGGAATATAACCATTAAGTGGGTGATAAGATGTGTACACAGCATATCGTTCTAGACTTGATTTTCTTGAACTGTACGGTTTTGAATATTGCAATTGATCAAAAAATAATTTCATTCTTTTGGTAAGACAATCCGCGTCTGCGATTTCAAATATTTTAGTTACAAAGTTTCCGCCTGGCGAAAGAACCAATGTAGCTATACTAAATGCTGAAAGCAATAGATTAGAATGTAAATCTTCGTCTAGCTCATGCAATCCAGTTACATCTTGTGCACCATCACAGATAACCAATTCGGCTTTTTCATTTCCCAAACTTTTTAGTATTTCTTTAACAGTACTCTCTTTTGTTATATCTCCAAGTATTTGTATAACACCTGGTATTGGGGCCATCGGTTGCAAATCTACCGAAACTATTTTTGCTCCTGCAGTTTTCGACAGTCTATCAGCAACCACTTGTGTCCAACTACCTGGCGCTGCACACAAGTCTACGACACGTGTTACATCTGTAAAAATGCTACTTATAAATAATATCCTCAATATATTTATATACTAGATTACTATCAAAAAGACTGAATGTTTCATCCAGCTGCAAAAGTTTCAAAGCACTTCGTGCTCTCCAAGCGTGGGGCTTATTTTTTTCATGTTCTTTTGTAGTTGCCAAACAATCATTATTTGAAGTGTCATTCATTATAAAGAGTACATTAATTAGTCTACGTAAAAATAATTGATCCCTTATTATTAAATTAGAAACTGAAGGTAATATTACAGCTATTTGTCGATTACTTTATATACGCCGACAGTTTTTAATTTTTGTTCTTTAAAATGCAAATTTGATGTTGTGTATGAAAGGTGCTTTTTTTTATTTTTACAGTAAAACTAAAGATTTTCAAGGATCTGAGTAAAGTTCGTTTCCTTACTAAAGTTTACAGTAAATCAGATTCTAATAGTTTCTTAGAAATTACTTTTTTTCACTAATAAACAGCGCAAATATAATATTTTTCTTCAAAATTGCAGAAACCATTTGCTAAAGAATTAAAAAGCAGTAAATATTTCATGTCCGAACAGTTGCTTTATAAAAAATGACAGCGCATGAAAACCAACCAATTTCAGTTATCCTCTAACACAATTGCACTGTCAAAATTATAAAACCATCGTAATCTTACGGGTGTGTTCACAATTCCTTAGATAAAAGAGGAACTGGATAGGCCTCTACACAAAAATTCTGTCGGAATTTTGTGGCAATCTTAGATTAAAGAAGTACTGGATAGGCCTCTACACAAAAATTCTGTCCAAATTTTGTTGGCAATACATTCATAGAACGCACGCACATGCAATACAACAGAAACGGCGTAAATCATTGGGGGCCAATTTAAAAGTTCAGTATGCGATTGAAGCGCTTCGTTTAAAACCATTTTTCATGTGTGTATGCGTAAAGAAGCAGATTTTTTAATATTGCGGGTCTCTTTGATGGAATTAGTTTTGTAAATATGCAATAACACACAGTATTCTATTTTTAAATATTTATTTATTTATTATGTATTTTCATTTTATTTATTTCACTGTATATTATTTATTAAAACAGAATTTTTAAAGTGGGGAATAGTATATAAAAATATGAATTGGTAGTTATTTGATTATATGAAAACAATTATGTGTATAAATTTAAATTAATTTCGAAAATGCAAATTGAATTAAATGAGAAAATGTGATATTTTGTTTATGTTGAAATCAAACCACACCGCAACTTATTAAATATAAATTTTAATCTTAAACAAGCATAAGTACCATAGATGGAAAAACCTTAATTATAATATAAATGTGTGTTTATGAATGGAAATGGTAATTTAAATAGGCATTGTGCATTTAAATTAAATTAAAAAATAAAGCATTAATTACATAGAACATTACAATACATGAAGTTCTTGATAATATATAAGTTAATCGTATACGTGTACAACATTAAAAGAAATGCTTTAAAACAAAAATAGAAAATAAAAAATTTAATGTTATTAAAATAATTAATAACTTATATTCTAAAAAAAATGAAAACAATATTATTTAGTAAATGCATTATAATATGGTCTAATAGCAATCAAAACAAATTTATTTAAATAATAAGCTTACCGAAGAATAAACTTTATTTATTATAACACAATGAAAACAGCAATGGAAAATAGACAGAAAAATTCGGTCCCTTAAACTTTCTTACACACACTTTATATACACCGACACTGTACTATTTTATGGTAAACATTGAACTGTCAACATCGGATTCACAAATGACAAAGCTAACCCCCAAGTCTCCACTTTCATGGAGAATTAAAGTTTTCAAACTCTCCGAGTCTACAAAATTGAGGCGGTTTAGATTTGATTGATATTTACGAAATGTATAATAAACCTAAAATAGAATTCCATTTCGTATCAAAAGATTGTACAAAAAATAAAAATGACCAATCGTTGTATTTAAATTATATTTTTGTTTCCAGTAAGTGAATTAAAATAAATATAAATTATGCTTTTGCAATTAAATAAATTTCCATTACGACACATAGATGGCAGTGGGTGTCATGTCTACATAAAAATTTTTTGACAGTCATATCCCCCTATGAATGCACACACATGCAAAACAACAGTTCAATGTTTACCAGAAAATAGTTCAGTGCCAGCGTACGTAAAGTGTGTGTAAGAAAATTTAAGGGAACGAATTTTTCAGTCAGTTTTCCATTGCTATTTTCATTGTGTTAAAATAAATAAAGTATATTCGATAGGCTTATTATTTAAATAAATTTGTTTGCATTTGTGCTTTCACTTGCTCTATTAGACCATTTTGTAATGCATTTCCTAAATAACAATGTTTTCAATTTTTTAAGAAAATTAGTTGTTAATTATTTAACTACATTAAATTTTCCACCTTGTTTTAAATTTAAAGCATTTTGCTATAATGTTGTATATCGAGCGCCTCAATTTGATAGACTTTCGGAAAGATTTAACGAACAAGCAATTATAAATTAATCCATTTGCATAAAAAACACGACAGTAAAGAAGAAGTTTTTATTTCACAGTAAGAAGTGCAAGGTTATTTAGCAAATGTATGCGTTGTTACGGTTGTATTTTCGAAAAAATTTGGACAGAATTTTTGTGTAGGGGTCTATCCAGTTCTTCTATGATATAATCTAAGGCTATAATAAAGTATCAGTCGAAAAACAATAAAATGACAGATTGATCAGCGTAAGAAATTTAAGATGGAATTACAGCGCAATATTATTAAAGGCAATTTAAAACTAAAAAAAAGTTTTAACATAAAACTAAAAAAAAATTGCAAAATATGCGGTATATAAAAGCAACGTGGCATATTTTGAGTAAATGACATTTCTTTGGTTTTGTCAATAATCAGTTCAGTGGCGGCGGTATGCATTTTTTTTATTGTGAAATTCGAGGAATGTGTTTTTATTTATTATGATTTGTTTATAGTTATTTCTAGTAAAATTTATAGTGAAATGTAAATTCTAAGCGCCATAAAAATTCAGGCTATATGGATGGCCGACAACTTAAGGGCTATGTCACCAGTTTTATTTAATTCTTTATGTTGTGGCCAGATGGCATGATGGCAGTCGTCTCAACATAGCTAAATTAGAGTTGATATTAAAACCACCAAAATGAAATTTAGAAAAAGAGCCCACACCAAAAATAGCCTCTCTCCGTTTTTGCATATGTATGAGTGTTTATGATTAGCTTTTACCCTAGATGTCATTAGTAACTATAAAATGTCGGTATATTAATTTGAAGTTTATTTTTTAAATAATTAATGTGATATCTTATAAACAAATATTTGTCAATAATAATAGTGCATTTATTAATAATATCTTAAAAATTGATATCTTAAAACTATACTAAAAAATTGTCAGAAGAATAAAAAATCATGCCCACTAAATTTTAAGAATTTTTATATTTTAAATACCTTAAATTGGAACTGTATAATTTCTGTAATTTTAATATCAATAAATACTTAACAATAATCATAGAAAATGGGACCGGAGGTGGGGAGTAGGAGGTAGTAGGAAACACATAGTTTGTTAGTCCATCAATATTAGGCTTCGAATAATTGTACAATTATTTAGCGCTGGATTCGCTTTCAACTATATTTGCTTAATAGGAAAAATATTTCTGAAAAATTTAAACAATTTTTAATTATGAAAATAAGCAGGTAATAATTTGTACTTGTTGATATTTATTTTTTTTCACCAATTATCTGTAGGCATTGTTTATTGTTGACTATTTACACAATCTTGTACATTTCGTCTCCCATGCAGATCAGATATGATTAAATAAAGGCTTTAGCTACTTTACTCCATCAAGTTTAAATGATGAAGTGGTTTTTTTTTACTAACAAGGTTAATTTTGGAATAAAATAACAGAGAAAATATATTCGAAATTGAAAAAAAAAATATGTTCAAAAGGCAGTTATGATTATACTCTCTTCTAGCAAACTCGTTTATGAACAATAAAAATTTTCGCAATAATTTCTGTTCAATTAGGTTTGGCATAATGAATGACCTAGAGACTTTTTATTTGTAATTGTATTAGATTAAAATTTTTGTTCCCATTAACGTACACCCTTTGAATGACCAAGATACTATAATATTAATAGAGATTTTTTCTTTACTTGGAAAAGCACACCTGCCAACTATCACAATCCCCCTACTACTCTACTAGGTGGTATCGTGCAAATAATAAACTAGATAATAATGTTATTACCTTTATCTAAAAGATCTATAATGAGTTTATATTTTAATTTAAAAATTTTATCATCTATTGACGGGAGTTCAAAATCATATCATAAATAATACCGCCTCTCTGATACTCTCTCTATATACGCAAATTTAATTAATTAATTTAAAAAAAAAACAATAACAACAACAACAATTAAAACAAAAAATTTCTCAATTAATTTTGGTAATAAAAATTCCAAACAGAAAATAAAAATTCCATTTTGAAATAATTTTCATAACAATTTGAAAGGTGTAAGCAATGCGAAAAACTATTTGAAATTAATTTAATTTTATATTTTTTAGTTCAAAAACATAAAGTGATAATTTATAAAAACTTTCTTTTCCAAATTATGTAAAAATTACAAAGTTTTTTTTATTATATAACTTTAGAGGTGCGGTATTTACTTTTAAATTGTTATAAATACGAATTATTGGAATGAAAATCTTTACGAAATTAAACTAAGTACGACGAAAATGTCAATTATAGCCGTAGTAGGACGGAAAAATGCCATTTAGGAAATTAAATTAAAAATAAATAAAAGTTCATATTTTATAGAAATGTTAAATAAAAGTTGATGATTTTGTTTTCTGTTTAAAATCGATTAATTGATGTGCTTTTATTTTGTTTCCAACGTAATTTTTCTTGTTTACAAACTTTTCGTTATGTTTGCAAACATTCATAAAATTTTCATTAAATATTATTATTTATGAATTATTTATTGATCGTCAGTTCCTCAGTGTTTATAAATAAATTTTTTATTTATAAATACAACGTGTTCCCGTAGTTACGTTGCTGTTGATTTTCGATTAGTATTTTCGATTGTTTGCGATTACAATTTTCCATGTGGGTTGACATTGGAAGTTTTCCTAATGAAATTGTCCGAAACAAAATTGTTGCTTTTGGATTAAGACAAATCCACAAAAGATATTGGAGACACGAATGGTTTTGTTAACAAAATGCACAAAATAGGTTGAAATCTCAGCTTAAGGTCAAAATAGTCCTGGATGATATGTGGTTTTAGAAGGATATCGCTTCTGGCTATAAATCTCGCAAAGTCATCGATTTATTAACAAATCCATTCGGCGTTGACGTGATTTCACACAAGGTACATGTTAGTTGACCTCCAAAATGATCAGATTTGACGCGGTTCGATATCTGAAGACTTTGGTATAAGCTGACAAAGCAGTAAACAATAAAGCGCCTTGGAAACCAACATTGAGCGAGTTACTCGAAACAGCTGTCAAAAAAAGCTGGGGTGGCCATACACCCTAGATGATTTTTAAACAATAATGGCAAAAAATTACTAAGATGGCTGGTCGTACAACAAACGCTATGCAGAAACTGGGAATTTATTTTCTTATCATTATTTTCATTATAGAGAAATAATGGAAAAATTTGGTTTGTGATATGTTTTAACATCTTTTATTTATTGATTCTTTTTCAAAAAAGAAATTGTTAAAAAATGAATGATTTGTATTTTAATAAATTTAAACAATATCATTTTGCAATTCAATGTTTATTGGAAAATAATTCAGTGACGGCGGCATACGTAGTGTGTGGACAGAATATTTTGGGAAAACATACTTTAATAGTATAAAAAAAATTGCGTTTTCGTTAATTTCTCTGAACTGGGTCAACTTTTACGAAAATAACATGAAAATAGGTAATTAATCGCACATTTGGAATTATGAAAATTTCCATTATGAAAAATAGATGCCACTGGGGATTATGTCTATAAAAAAAGTCTATGCATATATGCACGTTGTTCGATTTGACGCCGCCAGGAGTAAATACAGCGACATAAAATTACGTGTACATACATGGCCTTCTTAACAGTTATTTATGTTTGTTTATCCAAATTGATGCGGTTTTTAATAATTTTCGTATTCTGACAATTTCTGCTTCGGCAGGGGCAAAAATCTTCAATTGAAAAAATTAAATTTCTTGCCATTTCTAGCCAATTTTTCCCTAAAGGGGACCCTTTAAATTTTTTCTTTCACCGCATTTTCTTTAAAAGAATTTATTTCCCACACATTTTTATCCAAATTAATACGGATTTTAATTATTTTCATAATACATAATCATAACATCCCAAATAAACAGGCAAAGGGGGTTCTTATTTTGCAACATACTCGAACTGATGGTATAGTAAAATAAAAAGTAATAATATGTATTTAAGATGACTTAGCAATATTATTCTTGGACTTTAGTTAGTGTTGCGTTTTGCAGCGTTAAATGCGACACCATCGAAATGATTATTTCGTATTTAGGAATGCACACATACTCGTAGTATCGGATAGAAAACATATTTACCCATAGAACGTACCATACATATTTGCACTCACCATATTAATAATGGCTTTCGAAAGCAATCACAATGAAGATTCTTTTAAGAATACTATCCGCATATACGAGCACTAAATAATAGATAATATAATGTTGTAAAATTTGATGATCTCCAGTTAAACACACTTATTTGACAAATAAACAACAAACACACCAATTTGGCAGTGGTAGTTTTATTTATTTTTCGGAGCACACTTTCACTTCGACATACAATCATACAATAAATTTTTCTTATTATTCTATAAACGAAAACTTCATTTTCTAATTACTGCCTACTTAGTTTTGTTTTGACTCTATATAATAACTTAAAAATAATTGCAAGTGAAATTAATTCATCTCAACACTCCTCCTGAATAAATTCACTGCGTAGTTTTGCAAAGATTTTCTTACTCAATGATTTGGTGAAAATGTCAGCTAATTGCTGTTCACTTCGAATTGGTTTTGGACTTACAGTTTTGTCGATGTGCTGTTGGATATACTTACGGGGAATTTCAATGTGTTTCTTGCCTTTATTGGTTTTGCCTTCGTGAGCATTCTTGAGCATGTAGATTGCAGATCTGTTATCCACGTAGAGGTCGGGGGTTCATCAGTCTGCAGAATTTTGAGCTCACGAGCGATTCTTCTTATCCAACAAACGTCATCAATGGCAGATACTGCTGCCCGGTACTCGGCTTCGGCTGTGGAGGTTGCAACTAGTCGTTGCTTTTGCGAGTACCACACCAGTGGTCCACCTCGCATGAGTAGCACTCCAGTCGTCGAATGCATAGTCTCTCGATCTCCTCCGAAGTCCGAAACAGAGTAAGCTTCAATTTTGTTGTCTCCATTGAAGAAGATTCCACTGTTCATCGTGCCTCTCAGATACTTGAATACTCGCTTCACCATGTTCCAGTGAGTGTCTTTTGGTTGTGCACAGAATCTGCTGAGAAGATTTACCGCAAAACTAATGTCTGGCCTGGAGATTGTCGCAAGATACAGCAAGCTACCATTTGCCTCTCGGTAGGGTGCTTTGGTGGCTGTTGCTTGGACATTCGGTTTCTCCATGACTTCTTTCGCAGCTCCAATGTCGATGGGAGTTGAGACGGGGTTGCAGTCGGCATGTTGCATCTTCTCGAGCATCTTCATCGTGTACCTGGGTTGGCTCACAGATATCCCATCAGTCTTCACCTTCAGTTCCATCCCCAGATATAAAAATTCCTCTTGCACGGTCTCACTGTAGGTGATTTCAAATATTTGGCTAATTTTCTTCAACAGCTTGTAGATTTCAGTCACGTCCTTTCCTGCGATAAGCCCATAATCTACAAAGAGTGTCATCAGGATGCTCCTATCCTGATTATAATAAACACAAGGATCATCGTCAGTGCTCTGCAGTCCAAGTTCCTCAAATTTTCCTGACACTTTCTCGTTCCAGACTCTTGGAGCTTGTTTCAGACCGTAGATTGCTTTGAGTAGATGGCATATTTTTTTACTTCCATCTTCGAATCCTTGGGGTTGAGTCATGTGCAAAACTTCGGTCAACTTCCCATACAGAAAAGCAGTTTTGACGTCGAATGCGACCAACTTCATCTTTTCAGTTGCAGCATGACTCAGTATCAATCGTATCGAGGCATGACGAGCTACTGGACTAAATGTCTCGGCATAGTCTATACCTTCTTTCTGCTCGAAACCTCTTGCGACAAGTCTGGCTTTGAATTTTCCGATCGCTTTCTCACGCAGTACCCATCTGCAAGATAATGGCTTGACATCCTTCGGGCATTCTTCCAACTTCCAGGTCCTCATTTTCATCAACGAATCGTACTCCTCCTGCATCGCCTTTCTCCATTTCCTCGATATCACCCAACTTGGACGAATTGGATCAATGTCATTTGCTAGTTCCTCGGCAATGGCGGTGATGTCCATGCAATTTTGAGCAGCTGACTTTGTCTCGTCGTAGACAAATGAGAAGAATTTCTGTCGCAATGTCTCTCTGGTCACTTCAGTTTTAGTTCGGTACAGGTTGATGATTTTGTCCAACATCTGTTTTGAAGTCACACAGTGTGCGAGTTTGCTGGCTATCTGACTGCTCACGTTGAGTGCGATGAGTGTTTGGCCCTCGAGATCTTGTTTGCCCCATGCTTTCACTGTTTCATCAGTTGAGGCACCTGCTGGCTTGACTTTTGTGCCGATTGCGACTTCATACACATCTTTCGTTTTTAAGACTAAGTTTAATTTTAAGCGCCAGGACGCATAATTAACCTTGCCTTCTGAATCTTCACACAGTGTTTCTAACTTTCACTTGACTGTGTCCATTTTTCAAACTGACTTAACAATTTCAATTTTTCAGACTAGTTATAAAATTTTCAGACTTACAGTTCGGTGACGCTTACGACGGCTGCTCTGACTTTCGATGACAGTTTGCCGGTGAATTTGGAGGTTAGGTTGCTCCTGCGTGCTGTTTGTCCTGTCGATTTTCTGCTTTCGTTGTCCTTAACTGGAGATTCTGACTTACGACAACTCTGGGCCCATAACCTGTTGTGAAATTTTGATGATCTCCAGTTAAACATACTTATTTGACAAATAAACAACAAACACACCAATTTGGCAGTGGTAGTTTTATTTATTTTTCGGAGCACACTTTCACTTCGACATACAATCATACAATAAATTTTTCTTATTATTCTATAAACGAAAACTTCATTTTCTAATTACTGCCTACTTAGTTTTGTTTTGACTCTATACAATAACTTAAAAATAATTGCAAGTGAAATTAATTCATCTCAACATATAATGATTCACCAATTTCGTGATTGATTATAATTAAATACAGAAATATACCAGTTTGTTATCTAAACATATTTACGAAATCTGATTAAAGATTGAAATTGAAAAGAAATCTTTGAAACGAAAAACTAGGTTTCAATTTGTGCCCAGAAACAATACCAAAGATGCCGAAGACAATACCAAAGACAGTACCAAACACCGTTAATACCGTCAACGCCAACACATTATGTACTCGAACATATTCCATTTCCAAAGTTTCCATCTCGTATTTTCTGCATCGATAAACATAAACGCAAACCCACAATTTCTCTAATGCTAGTGTGGTTTTTATTGTAATATAACCAACTAAATATATTTCACTTTATGTTAAGTTAGCGCGTGTTACTGATGAGTGCTATCGTACAACTGACTGTGCAACGCATATTTGTTGCCATCGTGGTCAGCCGTATATAAGTGAATGCTAATGTATATGTGTAAAATGCATGTTGTGTGCATGTCAGTATGACTATTTGTTTGAATTGTTTAGTTTTTAATCCAATTGCCACATACTCCCCACCAGCGACTTGCTCACGTTAAAAAATGAACGAATCTGTTCGGTGGACGAATTATTCTCCCCGTACGGGTTTGTTTTCGTAAAGAATCTTTGGAAAGCTTAGTGTCTAAGGCAATATTCTTATTGTTATTGTCAATGTCCGTTTCTTTTGTCGAATCATTGATTATATTAGTTGGCAATTCTATAAAATTTTAACTGGGTGGTTCGTCCATTTCGACGACGGCGGCTTTCAGTCTGTCAATTCTGATGGTTTTTTCGATGCCATCGACTATAATGTCAACATTTTTAAAGTGTTCGGCGAACAACTTTGAATGGGCCGTCGTGAGGTGATTTGAGTGGCGGACGTACTTTATCATCACGCAGAATTACGTGGGTGCAATCTGCTAGGCTTTTCTGTACATAATAATTATTGGACGAATGGTTTGATGTCTTCACTGGTTGCAAATTTTTCATCATGTTGCCAAGTTCAGTGACAAAGTCCGACGTATTTTTTGTGAGTGGAGCTGTCTCGAGAAAATCTCCGGGAATTCGTAGTATTTGACCAAAAATCAGCCGGCGAAGCATTAATATCCGGTTTGAACATCGTTCGAAGACTGAGTAGAAGTAATGGAAGAATGTCAGACCCATTTGATGCATTGGCATGACATTTAATTGCAGCTTTAAGTGTTCGATGTAATCGTTCGATGAGTCCATTGGATTGTGGGTGATACGCCGCAGTGCGAAAATATTTACATCCGATGATTTTGTTGAGTTCGGTAAAAAGAGTTGAATCAAATTGGCGTCCCTGATCAGTGGTAATGTATTGCGGTACACCGTAGTGTGCGATCCAACCACTAATCGGAGCATTGGCGCAAGTTTCTGCAGTTATGTCATCGATGGGAGTGGCTACTGGCCATCGTGAAAAACGATCGATGGATGTGAGTACATAGCGATGATTATTTGACGTTGGCAATGGGCCAACAAGATCGATGTTGATGTGTTGAAATTGTTGATTTGGTACCTTAAAATTGGCCAAAATGGCTCTGTTGTGTCGTACAATTCTGCATTTTTGGCATTCAATGCAAGACGACGGCCATTTTGAAATGTCAGCTTTCATGTTGGACCAAAAATATTTTTCGGTGATTATTTTGATTGTTGCCCGCTTCCCTGGATGTGACGCATTGTGTAATAGTTCGAAGATTGGTTTGCGAAGATTCGAAGCAATGTATGGACGAACGTTGTCAGTTGACGTGTCGCAATATAATTGGAGATTTGAATTGGGTAATGATACCCGTGCAAGTTTTAACGACGAACTTGGATTTTTCAGAATTTGTTAGAGTTTGTTGTCGTCGATTTGCGAAGATGCGATGAGCTCGATGCTTAAGTCGTTTGAAATGATTTCAATGCGTAAGAGCGCATCAGCAATAATATTGTGTCTTCCGGACACGTGACGTAAATCAGTTGAAAATTGACCGATGAAATCCAAATAGCGTAGTTGTCGTGGCGATGCTTTGTCTGGTTGATGTAGAAACGCGAAAATCAGCGGCTTATGATCAGTGTAAATGATGCAGTTTTCGACCTTCGATCATGTATTTGAAAAATTTAATTGAGTTAAATTTCCCGTTACCGGATAAGATAAACAAGTCACAGATGCTAAGTCTGACTTGCATTTTTCGAAAGCTGCGTTAGCTTCGTCGGACCAACCAATCAGTGATTGGTCCTTTTTCTTATTCCCCCTAATAAGGGACTGTAGTTTTCCCTGTGTTGCAGCTGCATGTGGGAGGAAGCGCCGATAAAAATTCATGAACAGTAAAAAACGACGAAGTTCGAGCGCTTTTTTTGGCTTTTTGAAGTTTAAAATTGCATAAATTTTTTTGGTATTTGGAACTATTTCATTTGCGGTTATCATGTGTCCCAAAAATAGAACTGTTGATTTGCCAATATCGCATTTCGCCATGTTGATTTTTATATTGAATTGTTGCAGATGATTTAAACCAATTCTAAATGTGTGCGATGCTCCGTTTCATCCTTTGACACGATGCAAATGTAATCGATGTACACATAAACAAAATTTAAATCGTGAAAAATCTGGTTTATGTAGCGTTGAAACGTTTGTGAGGCGTTGCGCGGACAGAATGACCTGAATTTGAATTCGAAGAGACCGAATGGCGTAATCATGGCTGTTCGTCGAGTAGGACCTGATGATATGCTTTGATGAGATCAATTTTTTTTTCATGGATGTGTGGAAAAAAAAATCATGGATGTGTGGAAAAGGATACCTGTCCGGAACCGTTATAGCGTTGAGTCGTCAATAATCACCGCATGGGCGCAACTCGGCATTGTGTTTTTTTACCATATGTAGGGGACTGGCCCATGGATTTTTACTTGGTTGACAAATGCCTGCTCGCATCATGATCTCAAATTCCTTTTTTGCATCATTAAATTTCTCAGTGTCTAGTCGACGTGCGCGTGAAAAAATGGGTTGTCCATTTGTAATTATTTGATCGCTGACATTCGACGTAAGTTGGTGAGTTGAATGATGGCGATTGTGCTAAATCTCTGAATTTATCGAAAATAAAATTGATTGATTTGTTGATGATGCCGATCCGTTGATAGCTGGCCAGTTGATAGATGCAGTCGACGTTTATTTTTGTAATTTGATCAATCAGCCGTTTGATCTTAATATCGATGAGTAAATTGAAATGATCTAAAAAATCAGCGCCAATAATAGCTTCTTTGACGTCAGTGATAACGAATTTCTGCAAAATCCCAAATTTACGTTTATGTGTGTTTTTCCAAATGTTTTTATCAGTATGCTATTTGCGGCGATAAGTTGATAACTATCGGCGTTTGAAGTGCTACCGTAGTAGGCCTTTGGAATAACTGAAATGTCAGCACTCGTGTCAATCAAATATTTTCTGTTACTTTGGCGATCAAAAATGAAAAGACGTTTGCTTTTTGAGGTGTCCACTTTGCTCGCCTTTGTTTCGGAAGTGGAAATAATTAGTTTTTTGAGTCCCCCTTAGTGGACGAACATTTACAAGGTTCGGTACATTTTTGTGCCATTGCACCGAACTTGAAGTGATAATAGCAATATGGACTATTATTGTTGGGACGTGAAGTGGAACGTTTGCGATCTTTTGATTTAACACGACTTTGTGAGCGTGCGCGATTATTCGAAAATTGGGAGAACTTTTTTGAAAATTCCTCAATCTGATGTGTTAAAGCGGAAATTTGAGGTGGCATGTCGTCAGAAGTTTGCCGTGAAGTAGATGCCGTTGCTACCTCGCTAATTTGTCGAAACGTTGTAATTTCTAAAATTTTGTCCGCCATGCTTGCAATTTTTGTCAAATCGCCATCAGCAGTGGAGATAACAGGACGAATTTGTTCTGGCAAACGTTCGATCCAAAGTGTTTTTAACGCCTCATCTGAGAGTGCATTATTTGCCAGCTCGCGCATTTTTCGAAAAAGTTGTGATGGCTTGGCAGCCATCTTAGAAAATTATCTCTGTATCTGTCGGTCAGGGCGATAGTTTTCCTTAATTGCCCCATCCAATTTGGATTCAGAACTCTTTTTCGACACACTCTGTTACTTCAGTTTACTGCGATTGCTGACGCCACAGATGTAGTAACTTCCAGGCTATCCTAGCTGATCGACGATTGTGTGCCAATTTATGTTCAGCTTCTATGGTAGCCGATTTTGCTGCTGCTGTTTGACTATTGCTGTTGCGTTAAGTTCACCTTTTTGTTGTCTCTTTTCTATCTGTCAGTGCAATTTCACAATCAAACTAAATAACGTACATATACAAACGTACTGCCAGTCAAAATAACAATCTCCTCTCCTTGTTTCTCTTCAGCTGTTTCGCTGACAATTTGTGCTTATATATATAGTCTGTTAATATAATTTTCTTCTTCTTACCTTTAGTACGCTTTTAACAAATTGCGTATTTGAGAAATTACAGTTCTTATCACTTTGACTTGAATTTTACTTTAATACACGTACAAATATGAATCGCACGATTAAGATTTCAGACCGCAATACACACATCACGTCGGACTTTATCACGTCGGGGTCACCAATGTGGTTTTTAATGTAACCAACTAAATATATTTCACTTTATGTTAAGTTAGCGCGTGTTACTGATGAGTGCTATCATACGACTGACTGTGGAACGCATATTTGTTGCCATCGTGGTCAGCCGTATATAAGTGAATGCTAATATTTATGTGTAGTATGCATGTTGTGTGCATGTCAGTATGACTATTTGTTTGAATGGTTTAGTTTTTAATCCAATTGCCACAGTAGTTTTGTTTTTTCTTCAGTTTTTAGTATAAATTTCCAATCGAATCCATCTCTTATACTATTGAAATTTGAAAGATTTTATAATATGACCGGATGAGTATTCTTTGATTTATTAATGGATACTCTCATCCGAATAAAATAATTATTAAACATTTCATTTTCTTTAATTTTTTTTGGAAACTTTCTTGTGAAGATGGTTGAAAATTGGTCTCTAGAACTCCGTTGCCGCCCACTCGCTCGAATTCTCTTTAGTAAAAATTTTTAATTACAATTTCCCCCCATTAATTTAATCAACAACATTTATTTTCTTATTACTCTAACTGAAATTTTATAATAATCATTAGCAGGTGATTTTCTACCGTTCCTAATCAACCAAATATGCTTATAATCGTATAGAGAAAGCGGCGACATCTATGTTTGGAGTCTGTTTCGAAATGTGGTTCGTTCCCGAACCAAGCGAAGATTTTTCGCTGCATCATTTCTGGCAAAAACGAAGATGAAATTATTTTTAACCATACAGAATGTTCTAAAGATAAGTACATAAGTTTGTTTTCAAATAATTCTGTATTGAAATAAAAGAAAACAGTGATTTTGTTAAACGGATTTTTTTATATAGACTTGGAAATTGTTTATAGAAAATAATATTGTCTAAATGGCATCCTTTGGCCCTAAAGCAAATAATAGTGCTTTTCACACATTTTCGGGGTAATTTTAGGCGTTTTCCTTTGGACCAATTTTGCTAGTCCGGAGTAGATGAGCAAAGGAAAGCCAAATTCTAAACTCTAGTAAAACACAACCTCAAAACAGTCAGCAACAATCTGACAATACTTATTGTACTTGTCAACGTGAAGTGGCGTGGGTGTGTTCCGGACTACGTTTAAATTATTTAATTTAAACTTTGTACGGAAATTATTTAATTTAAACGTTGAATAAATTGCCTTAACACATTTAATATATATAATAATAAATTCACACAAAAGCATTAGTTCTGATGAACCAGGTTCACCACAGTACACATCTATAAATTTTTTCTCGGCGATTACAATTCCCTGCAAAACCACACTACAAAATTTTTTCCTATTGTAGTATGCTTGTTTGACACGTTTAGGAGGATTGACCTTAATATGGGAACCATGAATAGCCCCAACAACATCTGGCACACCTTTCATAGCTGCGAATTCAATCTGGTTATTTTGCATTTCGGATGCTGTTGGTTACCCCATGTACTTGGGACTCACTTCGACAAGCCATTTTACGAAGCGGTATAAAATTCGATGGACAGAGCTTTCTGTTACATTAAATCTGTTCCAATTTGTCGGTACGTTTCAGTATTTGCCAGAAACCACGACGTGATGTATATTTCAACAGCAGCACCAACTGCAGCACGTCCTCCACGCCTTGGACGGTGTAAAAACATACTGTATTCAGCTAAAAGAGTGCGATATTTACAACACTTATTCATTAAATTAGTGTTTATAATGACAACTACATACCCATAATCCTTTCGGCGACAACTCTGCTTAATCTGAAGTGTTTTTTGAATACCGAATCTGTGGAATTTTCAATTACATGCACATAATTTTCAACTCTACCTTTTTTAATACCTAGAGGCACATCATCATCAGAATCTGATGCCTCGCTTGACTCTGAAGAATCGAATAAAATTAAATATGCTCTACCTTCCAGCACGTGAAACAATTCCATAGCAAGCTGTAGAGCAGTCAGTTTATAAATTTGCAATTATTTTTTATGTAAAAACTCACTCGATTAATATTTGACTCCATTTCTCTTCGCTTTTTCTGCACGAATAAAGTAAACATAATAAAAATATGACACTTCAACATAACCAACAAACCCGCAAAAATCGGGTTTTTTTACTTTAACAACTAGAATCCACCTAACGTAAATTGTATGCGTAACTCACCGTTCGAAGTTGTCGTTCGTTCGAGGTGGACTAGATGATGACAGCTACAACTACTCCGGACTAGCAAAATTGGTCCAAAGGAAAACGCCTTTTATTGATTTCATTGCATATGGTTTACTTTTATATCTTTACATCATTAATATCAATGGTATCCAGTAGCTTAGCAGAGATCTTCCTCTTCTAAGTATACCCCCATAGAAAAATGTCTGATGCTGTAAAATCAGAGAAGCAGGGAGTACCTATCGAAATCATCAGTTTTCAACATAATTAAAGACCCTTTAAGACGATAATGCTAATTGTCATCGCTCAGTTAGCGTAGACTTTTCATTCCAAGTATCTCTACAGGGGTGGTTAAACCTTAGAAAAGAGGGATGGGAGGGGGCTGGGGTAATTGATATTACCATTTCTTGACATAATGCGGTCAGAAAACAATGGTCGTAACGTTTTTATGAGACGTGCTACCGTCATTTTGGATCCACAATCCCCATTGGTCTCATTTACAGATGAAAACAGTTCTGTAGCATCTCTCTTTATCGCTCATTCTTAAAAAAATAATGATCAATAACACTTTTGGGCCAAACACCGCACCATACAGGCACCCTACGTTCCCAGAATCGGCTATTTTATTTATTACTAGAGCCGCTTAAGTCAGAATTCATTATCAATTTCATATCAAAATAACGCTTAATTATTATTTTGCCGCATCTACTCTCTTTATGACTGTTAAATATCAACTGACAGAATGACAGCTAACGAAAATAGCGTCAAATTAAAGTAAATGTGAACCTACCCTAAGAACAACCTGTATTTTAAACATGACATCTTATAAGTTCATTAATTTTTTTTTAAATTACCATAAAAACATAAAAAGAAACAGGAAAAATGTAATAATTTTCTACAGGATTTTTTATTTTAAACGCCTTAAATTGTACATTAAATAAAAAGTAATATTTCCTTTAAATTATTAAAATTTTACTAAATTTTATTAGACAACATTCTCCCTACCCCTCAATTGCTGTTAAATATCAACTGCCATTTCGAATTATGCAATTATCATAGCCTAAGTATTTGAGTCTCTTAATACAGCCACTATTATCATAAAATTAATGGAAATTATCAAATTTGAAATTATTACAACTTAACTGAAGTAAAAACCAATTAATTTTTATATAGAAAAAATAATTTTATTTACTAACTGGTGAATTATGTTTTCTTTTATTTCTTGAACATACACACTCATAATCGTAAGGTTTTATCTGAATTTCATTATTAGATATTTAAAAAAAATGTATTACGTTTGAAAATAAAATTACGACCATTGAAAAAGCTGAACAATATTAAACTCTATTCAAAATAAATTTAAAATAAAAGCTAAACAATTATTTGTAAATAAGATTTGGTTTCAGGCGAAAAGGTACAAATTATTTTGGACCCACCTACAAATCTATTGAATAACAATAAAAAAAAATCTACTTTTAGTTAAAAAGGATTTGCAAATTTACAAGTTTCTCAATTCACCAATAATTAACTAAAGCATAAATTCTTAATATCGGGTTTTTCAATAGCAACTTGGACAAATCAGTGCGCTGTCACTTAACGAGATCAAGTTAACTTAAGAACTAAAGCCACTTGACCATATGAAGCGACGCACGTTCTCAGATTTGGATCTAATAATTTTGCCGAAAATGACGACTTTCATCGCAAAATCATCTTCAGTGATGAAGCGCATTTTTGGTTGAATGGCTTCGTCAATAAACAAAACATGCATTATTGGAGTGCTGCAAACCCTTATATGCTTCATGAAACACCACTTCATCCACAAAAAGTGCCCCATACAGACATACCGGTGGCGTCATTGGGCCATTTTTCTTCGTTGATGAAAATGACCGTCACGTTGCAGTCAAAGGTGAACGCTACAGAGACATATTGCAGCATTATTTCTTCGATCAATTGCATAGGCTGGACATCAGTGATATGTGGTTTCAACAAGACGGTGCTACATCTCACACAGCGGGAGAAACAATCGATTTATTGAAGTCCAAGTTCGGTGAACATTGAAGTCCAAGTTTGGTGAAAAGTTCAAACACCACAAATACAGAATAGGCAATTAAAAAAACCATCCCAGAACCAGGTATCTTCAAGGTAAACAACATTTGCGGATTTCGTATTGAAATTCTTAGCCGTTCATGCGCTCGTTAATGGAATCATTTTGATTTCCAATCAAATCGATACGAACGGCTCATGAATACAGAACAAAGAAAAGAAATTTTTATTTTTTGGTTTCTTTATTAACTATAAAAATTTCCTCTAAAAAGGGATAAATTTAAATTCTTTGCCGTTAATATACAATTTGCATAAAATAAATAAGAGAGAATCGATCATTAGCGGGTTTATGCAAAATATTTCAATCAAGATTGATAGATGGGTGAATTGATATTTCCGAATATTACCTACAATACACAGGTAGAGCTGCATTTATCTCTCGTAGCAGAGATACTTTGAAGTATTTGCAAGAGTAGACAGGGTATTATGTTTGGTGCTTAGATCAACAACCCAGATCAGGATATGCAAATTATTGATAGTGATTTGGTAACTGGAATATCTTCATTTGGATTGGTTTCATCATAAAACTTTTGTAAGTCAATAAAATTTTTTATTACGGGTTTTCTTATAAAACGGGTTTTGGTTGTTTAGTTTAAGAAATTTTTGCGGATAACCGGAATTTCACGTAGCCCTACAAGAGTGGTATCACATTGCACAATCTTAAAGGCCAATTGACATCATCAATACTAGAAATAAAGCGTTCTGGGAACTTTTCTCGTGTGGCGCCGTTTTGTTGAAACCACATGATCTAAAGTAAATTGTTCAAGTTCAAGCCAAAAAAGAAATGTTGATTATAATAGGGCCATAGCATTCAGAATTGACTGTATACGTGGCACATCTATTATTACAGTAGTATTATATTATTTAACGTGACTTATCTGTTATTAAACATAAAACTTACTTACGACCATAAGGATTGAGTTACGTTCACTCAACGAACCATCATTATTGGCAGTTTACAGTCAGTAACCAGTTACAAGTTGATTACTCTAAATGTTAGTGGCAAGACCTAAACCTCTCCTGTCATAAGCAGTAACAGCGCCCGAAATAATTACCAGCGATCCGGAGACTGTACCTGTCATATGGGTATTAACCATAGTGTCGCACACAGTGTGTTTTAACACCATGGGTCACCCCGATTCCCGTAGTACCAATTTTTGTTTTAAGAGTACTTCTGTTTGTACTTCGCTCATTGAGCTACGGTAAGGAATGTTGTAAATCCCTAGGCACCGCTACGCCAGTTCAGGTACGCGCGTCCGCCAAGACCCGAAAGTACAACCGGAATCGACCTTGGTCTTTCACCCGGTCATAGACACCTTGCGTGCCATTTACACACTCAATCGATTGTTACAATTAAAACCACGGGTCAGCTGTGATTATATCGATTGAGATATGCCCAATTAACGCGCCAAACAGTTCAGTCCTTTATGGATTTCGCTAGCCCAGCTGACTAGATCCAGATAGTAACATCCAGAATGCTCAATTCCTCTTTGGAGGACTACTTCATTTAAGGAATACTTAATCAGGTTTCCTGTTTACTTGAATCACTTTCGGTTCCCTGCATTACCTTCCTTCGTGTTCCATGCAACCTGTAGACCGCTTGCCTCATTTCACTACACACATTTGGACTATCATCTGGACCCGCCACTGAACCAGCCACATCCATAGCAGGTAGGACCTGCTAGTTATCCTAACTATTGGTAACATGGCTTGCCTAAACCTCTGCTATCATCTGCACTAATAGCACCCTCACCATAGGTCCCAAGACTGTACTCGCGATGTAGGTATCAAACCACAGCCACCACGTTTCAGTCAAACGCTTCTCACTATGAACAGGTACGACGGACGAAGCATCGTGAGGCTCCCGACTCCCATAGTACCAGTTTTGTGTAAAGTGTACTTTGTTCGTACTCCCAATCTAAGAGCTCCAGAAGAAGGAACGTTGCAAATTCCTTAGCACTACTTGACCAGCTCATGTACCGCGGGTTCACCAAGCCCCGTAGACCATTACTGCTATTGATCATAGTTTGATCATTCCCCTAAAAGTGAACTCTTGGGGGCGCTCAGAATTACCAGTAAGGGCATCTCCTTCTTCATTTTCAAAGGCATACGGGCCTCATGCCGAAATTCACAACAGACACTTTTAGAGCTTACTCTTCGCCCATACAATATCTTCTCTACAGTGCCTTGTGGGTTTTCCGAGCTTCATATAGGGTAATTTTGCTTATTGACATCTCCATCAAGCGGGTAATATGTAAGCCTTATCGGGGAAGAAAATTTTGTTCGAAAAATCAGCATCCAAAGAACCCAATGGACGTTGGGTTCTGAGCATTTCATGGCCGATTAATCAATCGATATTTTCCGAACTACAAAATGGAAGATAAAAAAAAAACAAGAAAAGAAATAAGAAAATGAATATCCGCTTATTTACATTTCCTCGTTAATAACTTGAAGACGTCAACTTGGGACAATTAGTTTCTGCAAAAGTAAAAGTAAAAAGTTGAAAATTCTTTATTAAGTGTTTTTTTTTCTTCATTAAATTTATGTAAATAGGAAGAAATTAACATTTTTGTTTGATTTTTTTTCTCTTTCTTTTAGGTAAACAAAATCTTATTGGAAAATAATGTGACTTAATAAAAATGATTTTCAAAGAAATTGCAGGCTTTTTTAAATTTAATTAATTTGTTTAACCTGTACTATTGGAAATCCCAATGGATTCTTCGAAAAACTAGATCCATATTCAACTCTTTACCATAAAAAGATGTTCTCTTTAGTCAAACAAGAAGATGAATTAAAAGATGTACAAAATGCTATAAAAAGAAAGAGATACAATATGCCATTGAATATTTGAGAACAACTTTTTAAATTCGAAAGAGAACAAAAACAGAAACGTTCACTTATAAGGGAATAACTTAACAAGTAAAATATTGAATACAGTGACTTACAAAATGAAAGTACTCCCATGGTTATCTGGAAAAGTAGAATTTGGTCAATTTTATTAAAGTCTCATAAAAACAAGCATAAAAAAACTATATTTAGAAAAATATTTTTTTTAATTTGTAATTTTTATTTTTGTGGAAAATTTTCTATTAAACAAAATATTTAAAAAAATGTTTTTTTTAAATATATGAAAGGGTTTATAATTAATTTGCCTAGAAAAGTAATTTTATAATAATTTTAAAAACAAAAAAAACAATAATTTTATTTTTAGTAATTTTTATAAAAACCCAAAATGGTTTTTTTTTCAAAATGGTTTCTTAAACACGGTTTTAAGGCTATTTTATAGCGCCAGAACCGTAGATTGAAGAATACCTGGATAGGTACGTTTGATTTTCGTATATGTATACACTTTTCTGGCTTAATTATTGCAGAAGTGGTAAAAATCGTAACGCTTGCATACTTACTTTTGTGTAGATTTGTCCATGTATATATGACACCCACTGACATCTAGTTTTCGTAATAGACATTTATTGAATTCCAAAAGCATAATTTATATTCATTTTAATTCTCTTATTGGAAACAAAAATACAATTTAAACACAATAACAGGCAATATTTATTTTTTATACAATCTTTTGATACGAAATGGAATTGTATTTTGTAAATATCAATCAAATATCAAGCGCTTCAACGTTTGTAGACTTTCTAGGAGTTTTAAAACACGCCATTCTTCATGAAAATAGTAGCATACCGAAATGCTTGCATACTTTTGTTGTTTTTCAAGTTGTTATTTTGGCACTTATCAGAAAGTGGACGTGAAAGTGTAGTTTTATTTTATTTTTTTACGAAAAAGTAAGTATTTATATTGTATAAATAGTTATATTGTTGATAACATTTATTTCAGAATTTGAAGTGTTTTATAGAGGGTTGCAAGTCATTCAACGGAATGAGGAAGCCGGGAATTTCTTTCTTTCAGTAAGTAGACATCTCCATTTTTACTAAAGAAATTAACAAAAATTTAGTTTATAATATGTTTAAATAGATTTTAATGATTTATTTGGTCCAAAAGTGGTTAAAAAGTGAAAAGTTCGGCTTTCAATAAATGTGAAAGTGCCGGTGTACGTAAAGTGTGTGTAAGAAAATTTAAGGGAACGAATTTTTCCATATGTTTTCCATTGCTGTTATCATTTTGTTAAAATAAATAAAGTATATACGGCAGGCTTATTATTTAAATAAATTTGTTTGCATTTGTGCTTTTGCTTGCTCTATTAGACCATATTATAATGCATTTACTAAATAATATTATTTTCATTTTTTTTAGAATATTAGTTATTAATAATTTAAGTATTTTGTATTTTAAATGAAAGCAATTCGACAATTTAAAGTAAATTAATACATTTAAAGATTAAGACGAAAAAGTGCTCTTTTATATTGATATGTTTGGAGCGAGAGCTGACAATTGGTTTCCTCGATAGATTTTGAGCTAATGTGTTGTCGTTATATATTGTAATACTCATTTGTGATACACCCATATCTCCTTAGCTGCATCAGTTAGAGCCATATACTCTGCTTCCTGAGTTTATATGGCAACAGTTCGTTGTTTACGTGATTTCCAGCAAATTACAGCTCCAGCCATTTTGAAACAATAGCCGGTGTATGAGCGGCGATCATCCAGACAAGATCCCCAGTCTGCATCTGTAAACCCTATTAGTGGTTGTTCTGACATTTCATATATCAAAGATAAGTCCCGTGTACCTCTTTGCAGCTTGCCAGTGACTTTCATTAAAACAAGAGTTATACTGGCTTAAATAACTTATTGCATGACATATATCAGGTCTGGTCGCTATAGAGAGGTATATTAATGATCCTATCAAATTTTGATAAGGATAATTCGGTAGTTTAGAGCTGGTAGTTTTCGTTAGTTTTAGGCCTGGTGCCATAGGTGTTTTAACCGGGTGACTTTAGCATTTGCTGAGCTTTATTGAAAATAAGATGATTTTTGTCGGATTCTTCTTGCATTATTTCATTTAAGAGTTCGTGTAGGTCTTTTAAAGTTCTTCTTTAATTTGGTCATTTAAAAATGCGGTAGATACATCAAGCTGGTTAATATGGAGTTCTTCTTCAACGGACAATGCCAAAAGTAGTCTAATTGAACTCAATTTTGTGACTGGAGCATATGTCTCACCAAAATCTATCCCAGGGCCCTGAGCAAATCCGCATGCCACTAGTCGGGCTTTTCGTCTTTCAATTTTTCCCGTTGGTTTATAATTTATTTTAAATAAAATTTTGGAGTCAATGACGTTTCGTTATTATTTTTGTTAACTACTTTCCATGTTTGGTTTTTAAGATAAGCTTTGATTTCTTCTTTGAATGTCTTTCACCATGAAAGTGCAGTAGGACCATTTGGAGCTTCTTCTTCAGAAAATGATGAACTTTCACATTCATAGTCCTACGTCCATTTTGGTGGCTCTATTTTGTTTCGATCTCTTAGTGTCGTAGTCCGTGATTGATCTGATTCATGATCTAGTTCCAAATTAGTGTCTGGATCAGTTTCAATTTCAATTGCCTCATCGAATAAGTGTTCTTCTTCTTGAGTTATGTTGTTGAAGTCTTGCTGGAGAGTAATTGGAGAATTTTCTGGTTGTATGTTGATTTCAATTGCTCTTTCTAATTTTGGTTTAGTAATTTTTACATCTACAAATAGATCTTCAATAGAGTTTTCTTGTATAACATTTTTATATGGTTTATTTAGGATTTTTACATCCTTTGTTATTATAACTTTTCTTTTTTCAGGATCCCATATGCGGTAGGCTTTTGATATCTCAGAATATCCAACGAAAATTCCCTCTTTTGCTCTTGAATCAAATTTAGATTTATTAATGTTTTTATTTAAGAAAAAGGCTTTGTTATTAATTGAACGAGATGGTGATCGATTGATGATATAATTGGAACAAAATACAGCCTCAGCCCAAAAAGAGTGAGTTAGGTTTCCCTCCAACATTAGGCACCTGGCTTTGTCCAAAATTCTTCCTCTCAGCCAATCCGTTCTGCTGAGGAGTGTATGGAGCTGACAGTCTCCTTTGAATTCCATTTTCAATTAAATATTTTGTAAATTCTTAACTTGTATATTCTCCGATTCCATTATCACTTTGGAGATATTTAATGTTTTTTTCAGTTAGGTTTTCAGCTTCTTCTTTAAATTGTTTAAAAAAGTTTAGGACTTCATTTTTCTTTTTTTTTAAATATATCTTAGTATATGGGTTTTTTTGTCAATGAAAGTTACAAAGTAGCGGCACCCTGCATTTGATGAAGTTCGCATGGGTCCGACTACGTCTGAATGGACAATTTCTAGTAATTCCAGATTTTTAACTTCTTGGCTGGATTTAAATGTTGATTTAGACATTTTGCCTTTTATGCATATTTCACAATCTGAAAAAGATTCATTGGGATTAAAGTTTAGGCCCACCATTAATTTTGTTTGATGCGCATATTTTAAAGTTTGTATGTTGATCTGGCCTAATTTTCTATGCCATAATTTCATTTTAGATTGTTTTTCAGAATTTGACTCAAAATTTGTTAAATTTGAAGCCTTAGGGTTATCATTTGCAATAACATAATATAGCCCATTAATTTTATTTGCCATGAGGATAGTGTCACTCTCATAATTTTTAATGAATGCTTTGCTTTTAGTAAAAATCACATTGAATCCCTTTTCGGTAATTTTTCTAACTGAGAGTAAATTTGCCGTCAATTCTGGAACATAAAGAGTGTTGGTAAGATTAATTTCATGGTCTTTTGTTATACATATTTTGGCTAGTCCCTTTCCATTTATATATGCTGAAGACTATATAACATTATTATTGTCAATAAATCATCATTTATTTCAACTCCTAGGCCCTCCAGTTTATCCACAGTATCCATCAAATTATTTAAATGATCTCTTATGTCCTCGTCCGTTGTCATTATCTGCACAAAACAAGACGTTTGAGAAGTGTGGCCTTTCGAGCAGAGCCTTCATTCTGGTATGTATATACCCTTTAAGGTATCCCAGACTTCCTCTAAAGTTTTACAATTTCTTACTTTGACGTATTTCACCAGAAGATATTAGTAAAAATAAATCCGACCTTGCATATGAATCGTCGATTTCCCATTTTTTACGTTTGCTTGATCTTCAGGTTTTTCTATTTCTCCACTGACTATCCCCAGAGTCCATTCTTGATTAACACGGCCTGAGCGTGGATACACCAAATGTTGTAGTTTTCCTTGTTTAAAGATTCAATACGAAAATTATTCGGAGCCATTTTTTCGAATAATTTATGAGCTACACAGTATATTAGTTTAATCCTGGGCCCATAACCTTTTGTATTTTAAATGAAAGCAACTCAACAATTTAAAGTAAATTAATATATTTAAAGATTAAGACGACATTAATACAAGTAAAATGGCGTGGCCTTTTTTTTTTACTATAACATGTTATAAAAGTAGAGCAGTGTTACCAGGAAAAGTGTCGACTGTCAGTATTGCCAACAAAGTACATTAAATTTTTCATCTTGTAATTTAGTTTTAAAGCATTTCCTTTAATGTTGAATACGATTAACTTCTATATTATAAAGATGTAACGTTCTATTTAATTATTGCTTTCTTTTTTAATTTAATTTAAATGCACAATGCCTATTTAAATTACCATTTCTATTCACAAACACACATTTATATTATAATGAAGCTTTTTGTATCTACTTATGCTTGTTTAACATTAAAATTTATATTTAATAAGTTTCGGTTTGGTTTTATTTCAACATAAACATAATATTACATTCTCCGATTTAATTAATTTTCCATTTTTGAAATTAATTTAAATTTGTGCACATAATTGTTTTCATATAATCAAATAACTTGCAATTTATATTAGCTGTATTCAATTGGGAAAATTTTGATACTCACGAGTAGTTCTAGCTGTCATCATCTACACCACCTCGAACAAATGAGTAGTTCGCATGCGTAGTTACGCCATACAATTTACGGTAGGGTATTTTAGGTCCCAAACTGGCAATAGATGGCTTAACGGGCTCGTTGGTTATGTTGAAGAGTCATATTTTTGTCAGTATTGTTTATGTGTGAATAAACTCAGTTTTTATTGTTTATGTGTGAGTAAACTCAGTATTGTTGTTGACTATTTTGAAGTTATATTTTACTGCCGTCAGTAAATTTTGCATTTCTATGGGTATCTACTCGCAAGTACTTGTGAGTGGCAAAATTGGTCCAATGGAATACAGCTATTTTTATATACTCTTTCCCACTTTATAATTCGGTTTTAATAAATAATAGCTGTATTCGATTGCACCCAATTTGCTACTGCAGTAGTTGTGTAGCTGTCATCATCTACTGTACCTCGAACAAAACAGTAGATTGTCGCAGGAGTTGCGCATACAGTTTATGTTAGGTGGATTCTAGTTGCTAAAGTGAAAATAGATAGTTTTGCGGGTTCGTTGGTTATGTTGAATAGTCATATTTTGGTCAGTATTTTTTATGTGTGAATAAACTCAGTTTTTATTGTTTATGGGTGAGTAAACTCAGTATTGTTGTTGACTATTTTCAGGTTATATTTCTACTGCTGTCAGTAAATTGTTCATTTTATTTGAGAATCTACTGCGAACTATTGCACAGTAGTGATGACGCATAAATGACATCACATATGAAAAATGGTTTTAAACGAACCGCTTCAATCGCATACTGAATTTTAAAATTGGCCCCCACTGATTTACGCCGTTTCTGTTATTTTGCATCGGTGCGTGTTCTACGAATGTATTGCCTACAAAATTATGCCACAATTTTTGTGTAGAGGGCCAAATTTTTGTGTACAGTTCTTTTGTAAGGCCCCTTATCTAAGGTCTTATGCATTCAGATAAGGGTTTTAAAAATTTGACAGTGCCGACTGCATGGAGTTTGCTATATTCTGAATGGTTTATTTGTAATGTAGTGTTTTTGCATTTTTTTAACTAATGTCAGTGCTTTTAATTGTAAATAGAATTGTAATTAAGAGAACTATAAAAACAAGTTATGACAACATTAAACTCAGATCCCTTGAACATAGAAAATTTCGATCATTTAAAACCAGAACATGAAATAAATGATGTGAATAGCCAAAACTGCATGATATGTAGAGAAAGGTTCAGTTCATCTGACCAACTGGCGGATCATATTCAGTTCTCGCATATACGAATATTATCCAATAATACAGAAGTTCTCGACAATGAATATATTGAACATACTGATAATACAGAGCGGTAACATATTACAAATCAATATTATTTATGAACATAAATATTAAAGAATTATTCAACAGTATTTTAACGGCATCACTATTATTTAAAAATAGTGAAGACATATTAAATACTTGTAATTCGCCAAATGCAGAGTCTACAGCAAGTGTTTTCGAATATGAAAAACCGAATTATTCGAGACTAAAGAACTTATACTATTCATTTGAAAATCGTCAATATTGTCTTATATGTGATGAGAAGCTTCATTTGGAAAACAATATTGAAGAGCACCTTAAAATTCATGCAAACGAAAGATTTTATGAATGTCCAGATTGTGGTGAAATTTTCGATAATTTGAATTCATTTCAAAGTAATTACACGAACATACATTAATACGAACTATCATTTTAATAAATACTTAATACATAATTCTATTTTAGATCACATATATGTTCATACTCCCACATCTACAGAGAATCATTCAGGTCGCGATGATGAACAAAATTGTTTTAATACGGATAACGATATACTTGATGTAATATCTGATCAATCTTCCGCTGATAAAACAAAAGAATTTAAATGCAAATTTTCCAATAAACACTCTTCCAAAGAAGAAGATATGAAAAATCATATAAAATCACCATTGAAGAAAATGAAATCTGAACTTGGTGATTTGTTGTGGCAAAAAAGTGATAATAAATGCCGGCCCTATAATTGCAACGATTGTAATCGTTCGTTTACTCTGGCTAGTACTCTGTCTTTGCATAAACGACGCATCCACTTAGGTATAAAACCTCACAAGTGTTTAATATTTGGCTGGACTTTTGCACAGTCCAGTGATTTGCGAAAGCATAGTTTGAAGCATACAAAAGAGAAACCATATGCTTGTGAACATTGTGGGCTCCAATTCAAACAGAAACGAAATTTATCGAATCATATAACAATGCATACCAAAGGCACAATTGCGTGTAAACATTGTGAAAGAGAGTTCAAATTGAAAACTAGTTTATTGCAACACATGAAGAAGCATGAAGGTGATTTTGTGATTTTATGTCAACACTGCTCCGTTCCATATACAAGTCGGAAATATTTGAATTTGCACATAAAGCAAGTTCATCATAAAAATCCAATTAGCAACGTCGTGTGTTCGTATTGTAAAAAGAATTTTTCAAATAAAACATTACTGATAAAACATGAGAGAAAGCATACTGGAGAGAAGCCATTTGAATGTAAGACATGCGGAAAGGCATTTACTCATCAAACAACTTTGAATAATCATTATGTGGTGCATTCAGGTGAGAAATCATTTCAGTGCACATACTGTGGTCAATCGTTCTTTTATGCTGGAAACTTAAAAGTTCACATTAGAACGCATACCGGCGAAAGACCATTCGAATGCAAAGTGTGCGCAAAAAAATTTACTAGAACTGGAAATCTTCAAGAGCATATGAAAGTGCACACTGGCGAACGGTCATTCAAATGTAATGTCTGTTCGAAAACTTTTGCAAATTCGTCTTCCTATGCAAAGCATAAGAAGATTCATTCCGGCGAAAGACCACATAAATGTCAAATTTGTGAAAAGTCCTTCATTCAAATGGCACATTTAGTCAAACATATTCGTGTGCATACTGGCGAAAAACCTTATTCATGTGATATTTGCGGGAAAAGATTTCATCGTGGCGATACGCTCAAAAGTCACATGAACGTCCATAAGAAAAATATCAGTAGTTGCGAGAAGAATGTGGAAAATTATTTGCAAATGCAAATTGATGAAGAGGAAAGCGGTACTTCATATTAATTTCCAAAAATATTTCTTAGTACCAAGTATAATTTTTCACTATATTATAAAATCTATTTTGTGATAAAGCAATTACAAACATAAAAAGTTGGTTGATAATTTATAATAATTTTTATTTAATATTGTATATAAGTATATATAATAGTACGTCAGAATGCGTTTTGGTTATTATTTTTATAAATAATGTCGTCTTAATAAAAACACAAGCAAAACTAAATGTTTCTCCTTTATCTTATCCGCTATTGAATTGACCTGACGATGATTCGCCATCGCACTTTAAACACATCTCATCACAATTTAAAATAAATGCTGAAAAAAAAACTAAATAGAATTTATGCCATCGCGAGCAATTCCAGTCCAATCACTTCCATCAAAAAAAGGGTGAATTTTGATTTTATCTGCTCCTAGTCGCAATTCTGGATTGAATTGTAAAAGTCCATCCAATAAATCCTGCGCCAATACTGTTAACTCTACATCCGGATATTGAATCTCATAATATGATGAAAGACCAGCTGGATGACAACTTTGAAATGTCTACAAGAAATGCGAAATTTAAATTTTTAACTGCTTCTGAACATTTTTCATCGTAAGTACATAGCCTGTTAGTAGCTCAAAGAGAATAACTCCATAGCTCCACCAGTCAGATTTGGGTATAAGTGGTCTTTCTGGGGCTACGTAAAATCCTTCTAAGGAATCAGGGTGGATGGCAATCTGTGTACTTGAGTCCGAAGACTCACTCTTATAGAAATATGACAAAAGCAGTTGACCTTTCGATCCGAGAAGTATGTTTGCAGGACGCAGGTCCCTATCGAAAGTATATTATTAAAAATATCACATTAATATTTTATGAATAGTTATAAAGCTATAATTGGCGTAAATCAGTATAATTACCCTAAAATGATTTCTTTCCAGTGTAGATTTTCTATAGCAGTCAATAACTCTCGCGCCCATTGCTTAATACTAGGTTCAGGAATTGGTTTAATAATTATTCTATAAATTTTATTACTAGAAATAAAACTTTGTCCAGGAATTAATGCCAATTTTTTTGAATCAGCTTCAGTATCAGACACGTCTTTTTTTGTTACATTTAGGCAACTGCCCAGAGTAATCGCTTCGTTGTTTTCAGCCTCTGATTCAATCTGTTTGAACTGCTGCAGTGTATGTGACACTGATTGCAATAATTTTTCAGAGCAACTTACTATGTTGGTTACATCCATTTCTTCTGAGAGAATATCAAACGAAGGAATATAGTTTTCTGATAAATCTTTTGTATCCATTTCTTGTATATCAGTGGAAATTTCAGAATTTTTAACTGTTGACTGTATCGTTTCTTCAAAAGGTACTGAATTTTCAAAAATTTCGACAGCTGGTTGTGCAATTTCTATTTCACTATGTCCATCGTTGTTATTATTAGTACTATTTGTGACTGTATTTTCAGAAATTGTCTTTGATATACTCTCGTGAATATTTATTGAGTCTGTCGGTTCAGTAAATATTTCATCCATACTGACACGTTCCGTTAATGGTGGTTGGTACGTATGTACATAGTCAAATAATTTTCCTCCATTTGCTGCTTGAAGGAGCAAGTAAATCGTCGTATCAGATTGGTAAAAACCAATAAGCTTCACCATATACGGAATATTCTGTGGTAAAAATATAGCTTGCGCACTAGAGTTTGTCGATGGTTTTTCAATAGCTTTCATGATGTATATACGTTTTTCAGTTACATCCTGTACTTGCATCACAGATTCAATAACTTTGATCACTTTAAATTTTGATAACTGATTCCAGGGCCGCTCCAGATGTTTTTCATCACTGCAGCTTGAACTCTGCACTTCCAATTGTTTTGAGCCCTATTTATATAAAATATGTTATTAATAAAACCAACACATCAATAGCTTATAAAAATGTATATGTATAAATTATTAACTTTAAATAAGTACATTTTTGTTTTGCGTTTCTGACTCAAGGCATTTTTCATTGATTTCTTCCAATCTTGCCATATATTTGGCTACTTTTATTTTGGCAATAGCTTTTCTCTCCTCATTACTGTCACCTGATAAAATAATGTACATTATTATAGAAAAAAATATACATATTGAAATCTAATGTTATTATTTACCTTTGGAACCAGTCAGTAATTTATCTATACCAGATTTGTACTTTTCGTAAGCTTCGAAATATGATTGGTTAACTTCAGCTTGCACGGCACGACTAAATTCGTATGCTGCTTCATATATATAATCGTTATCCTCATTTTGAATCTGGAAAATAGTTGGTGTGAAAATATTTGATGTCGTCTTCTCATCTTGCACAGAGTCAGAATGTTTAATATGATCGATTTCGTCAATACTTCCTTCTTTTACGACGTCGTTATTATCTGATACAAATGAGTCAATTAACGATTGGTCAATATCTTTATGAGGATCGACCAATTCGACGTGATTTTCAAATTCCAGGTCTAGGTTGCTGCAGATTGCTTCGATATTGCTTTGCTGGTGCAATGGCGATGTGCCTGGTGTGTGACCATTTTCGAGGAAATTTAAGAATGAATGCGATTTATAAAGAGCCGGATGCTGTGCGGCAAAATCCAAAAGCTCAAGTATGTATTCTTTCCGCTCTTGTATCACCTCCGGATCAAACCGTTTAAAAAAACGACGATCTTTTGTTGGTGGTAATATTCCTCGCAATTGTAACGATTTGTGTCGTTTCAATAATTCGCGATACAGTCTTTTAACTTCGCTAAACCGCTTCCATACCGTAACACATGTTAGCGCTTCCGGTACCGCTTTTGGAAATATCTTAAAGAACATAATTTAAGATTAGATTAACAAAATTAGCTTAAGGACGCCCACTTACGACGGATGTTATTTTATAGATGGTGTAACCATTTTTATGTACCGCTGTGTCGGTCACTGTAAAACTATGTATCCAACCACCCAACAGCTTTGACATTATTTCCAATACACAATGTCACTATTAAATATCATTGTTAATTCCACAAATACGTAACATTATTTGTAAGTTACATGTAAAACATTTGCTTGTTTATTTACCGTCCAACAGCTGTGCCCAATTTCATGACATTTCAATATTCTACTACAATAGAAATTATAAATCTACTCTAAAGCACCTAACATAATTCCCACGATAACGATGAACGATAGAAACGTCATTTGATCAGTTTATTATTTACATTTAATGCTCAATTCAATTTTTAAGTTTACTTTAAAAACCTTAGATTAAAGAATACCAAGGTAAAGAATACCTTTAATCTAAGTAAAAAACTACACTTATAACCATAAAATTAGAAACTAGGTCTGTCGTCAGAATTTTGTGCCACCTATAAAATTGTGAATATGTTAAAAATTTTGACAGCGATTTTATTTATCGTCGTAATTGGGTTTTAGCCTTAAACACCTGAACGTAATTTTATTTACAGTTCTGTCCGATTATTTCTAAATTGCATCTGTAGAACGCACTCGCTCGCAAAATAACAGAAACGGCGTAAATCAGAGGGTGTTTGCTATTGACATAGCAAATTTTAAAGTTCAGTTTGCTATTGACACGGTACATATTCTTATGATCTTGCAATTTTTATTTCGGTATTGGTAAATTATATATAATGTAAATATTTCCTTTTCTATTACCAATTTTCACATAATGGTTTCTGTTTCATTCGAATACCTTATTTTCCCAGAGTTGATAAGATTTTTGCTCAATTTTTTGGAACGAGCACACTATGTCGAGATTCCGAGGAATTCCCGACGCCGTTCTCTCAATCCACTTTTCCCGTAACCACAAATATAGTATATGAATAAACGTATGTATTAAAATTCATTTTCTCTAAATGTTCCGTACACGCACTACGTACGCCGTCACTGAATGATTTTTCAATAAACATTAAATTTTCAATATACCATCGTTTACATTTATTAAATCACAAATATTTTAATTTTAACAGTTTTTTTAGTTAAGTAAATGAATAAAATATGTTAAAATATGACACACCTAATTTTTCTTTATTTCTCTATAACGTAAGATAAAAAAATAAATTTTAGGTTTTTGCATTTCGTTGTACGACCAGCAATGTTTTGCAAAACACTTCATAATCTGCAATAAAAATTCCTATTTAGTATTATGGTGAATAAAAACTATTTGGTTGCTATATAACTGCATAAGCTTTTACTTGTTCATAAATACTTCAATATTATATAAAACCAATCTTTAAATTCAGCTTCCCAATATTTGTCAAAATCGCACCTGCAAACTATACTAATTAAACAGAGTGTTCGGTATGCATGCAGAATTGCCTTTTAAAACTCTTCGAAAGTCTACAGAATTGACGCGCTGGTGTTATTATATGAAAATCTGACATTGTGGCCTATCCATGAGATGTTTAATCTAAGCCGAACACAATTCATACAACTATAATCGTTCACGAATCTTGTTTGATCCATCGAATTGAACACAATTGCAACGAGTTAATTAATTAAGCAAAACAATGATATGGAAAAGTTAATGGAATTGCATAAACTTGAAATTATTAGTTTTTAGTCTATCTTAAATGAAGAAAAAACACAGGTGCCAAAAAAACATTTTTTTTTCAAAGTACTTTCAAGCTATTTTGGACAAGTTTTTCTATTAAAGACATGACGTATATTTACTTACATTATTTCGATTTCAATTGCGTCCGAATTAAATACAATTGCAATAAAATTTTATTATATATAAATGTTGTTTCATTAAATTTTTTAATAAAACTACAAATAATGTATTCACTTATCTTACACGTATTTCTAGTTCAATTTAAACTGTCAAACAATCACATAACTGCCACATAAGAAAACACTGTAACGTATGGCAGCACTTAAACTGTAGCTGAAAAATTAAAACAATATATTTTTCGTCGACGAAATTTGGTGAGTTGTGTATTCCCATAACTGTGAAGGTTTTAAAATTATGACAGTTCCGATTGGCTGCAGTTTTCAGTTTCAGCTAAAATTGTGTTCCTACCATAAATCGTTACTCTTTGGAATTGTGTGCACTCCTTACATTAAAGAACTCATGGACACGCCCTACATCACATTTTCGTATATGTATATGTCATTTTATGTCGGCATATTTACACCTAGGAGAAATAAATCGTACTTCTTGCATACATTTTTGTAAATTCTTCTGAGTAGATATAAGCACACTGACATCTAGTACAATTAATATAAATTTTAACTCTTATTTTGAGAGAAATATTATTTAAATATATCAACGATTAATATTTAAATGTTTTACAATATTTTGATATTAAATGGAATTATAATTTGGTTTATTTTCGTGTCAATTTTGTAGACTTTCGGAGAATTTTAAAACTGCATTCTCCATTAATCGTTAGCATACCGAACAACACCTATTTAAGCTGTTTATGTTTCTAATTTTGACAGATGTCAGGCAGTTGAATTCCAAGAAAATATTTCATATATTACCTACATTAATAATACTCACAATAAATACTGTTGCTTACTATTTCTTTCTTTATTACTTTTTTATTATAATAAACGTGTTTAAATTAATGTTTGATGGTATAATTTATGCAAACAGCAAATTATGACTAGGCTGTTTCCTTAGCCAAACGTTCAGCCTTCTCAACGACTTCTTCTATTGGTCCAACCATATAAAATGCTACTTCTGGCAAATGATCATAGTCACCAGCTAAGATTTTCTTGAAACCTTTAATGGTTTCTTCAAGTGGTACCAGTTTACCAGCATGTCCAGTGAACACTTCGGCGACCTGGAATGGCTGCGACAAAAACCGCTGAATCTTTCGAGCACGTGCTACTGTCAGCTTATCTTCTTCAGATAATTCATCCATACCCAAAATTGCAATAATATCTTGTAATGATTTGTAGTCCTGCAAAATTTTTTGTACACTACGAGCAATGTTATAATGTTCGTGACCAATTATATTAGGATCCATAATACGGGATGTCGAATCCAACGGATCCACCGCTGGGTAGATACCTAATTCGGCAATAGCACGAGACAAGACAGTAGTTGCATCCAAATGAGCAAAGGTTGTAGCTGGGGCTGGATCTGTCAAATCATCAGCAGGAACATATATAGCCTGTACTGATGTGATTGAACCTTTCTTTGTTGTAGTAATACGTTCCTGCATAGAACCCATGTCAGTGGCCAAAGTCGGTTGGTAGCCGACAGCAGATGGGATACGGCCCAAAAGTGCAGATACTTCTGAACCAGCTTGGGTAAATCTGAAAATGTTATCAATGAAAAGCAATACATCCTGTCCTTCTTGATCGCGGAAATATTCAGCAACAGTAAGACCAGTCAAAGCAACACGAGCTCGAGCACCTGGTGGTTCGTTCATTTGACCATACACAAGAGCTACTTTTGACGACTTGTCCTTCAGCGAAATTACACCAGACTCTATCATTTCATTGTATAAATCATTACCCTCACGAGTGCGTTCACCAACTCCAGCAAATACTGAATAACCACCGTGAGCCTTGGCAACATTGTTGATCAGTTCCATAATTAATACAGTCTTGCCCACACCAGCACCGCCAAAGAGACCGATTTTACCACCCTTTGCATACGGAGCTAACAAATCAACAACCTTAATTCCAGTTACTAAAATCTCTTGTTCGACACTCATTTCGACGAACTCAGGAGCTTCGGCGTGGATGGGAGCAGTTGTATTGGATGCAATTGGCCCACGCTCATCAATTGGTTCGCCTTTTTTTTTAAAAAATATATTTGTTGAAGAAATTTTTTTTTAAATCTATTTTTCTTACCAATAACATTGATAATACGGCCCAATGTTTCAGCACCAACTGGAATCCGGATAGGGTACCCAGTATCATTAACTTTTTGGCCTCGTACAAGTCCTTCTGTACCGTCCATAGCAATTGTACGAACCGTATTTTCACCCAGATGCTGGGCTACCTCGAGAACCAGACGTGGCGATCGGTTATCAACTTCCAGAGCATTCAAAATTCTTGGCAAGTTGTCTTCGAATTGCACATCAACTACAGCACCAATAACTGCTACTACCTGAATTGCAAGAATTAATTTTTTTCGGAAAAACTCTATTATTCAAATTCTTTTAAATAATATAATGGTAAAATTAATTCATTTAAATACATACCTTGCCTGATACGGCAGCAGCGGCAGCTTTAGCCGGCTTAGTGACATATCCACGATCTATAATGCAATTTTTAAAGAAGTTCATTAGTTCATATCCAATTAAATTTCAATATTATTTTTAACACAAACTTTATTTTCAACAATATATCACTTATTATAAAAACTAACTTCTTTGATAAAGTTTCAATAGCCTATAGAAAATTTTTAACCAATTACATAACTGAAACCACTTTTCCGGTGAGAATGTGGTCTAAAAATGAATAATTTGTCGCCCATTTTATCAAAATCTATCGCTATAAAAAAGTATCCAAGATACGCTTAAATTTATAAACCAATTGCATAATAACTTTTATAATAAACTACGTTCAGTGCGCTTTAATTTCGATTTTTTCTCTTCAGTTTTAATATCCCTAATATTACGTAACCAAATTCACGAAAAAACCAATATGGATATGGTTATGTTCAATATGTAATTATATGTAAAAATTAAATTTCCTCGCGTTGAACAGAACAATAAATTAATACTCACCGAGAATTTTAATTATTTTGGACGAATCTGCCCTAGCGGCGGCCAGTACTGCGGTAATCATATCGGGAACACTTGGTTTAACAAACACGAATCAATCCTTCCCAAACCAATGTCGTTTGCAAGAATTTCCAAGAGATTATGCCTAGACACCTCAAAACACATTTACGAACATAAAGGCTCGTACACAATTGCGACAAGAACTAGTAACGTAACCTTTACAATCTAGAGCCTAAAAATAAAATTGCCACGACTGACCGTCTTCACACGAATCCATATGACGCCGACATCACGCCTACACTGAATCCAAACTTGTACTCATGTATATGGATTAGCGAAAATATTTTCATTTCAATTTCACCCATCAATGCAAGAACAAACAATAAAAACACTTTTTAAGAAGGTATAAAAAGGAAATGAAGCAAAAGGGCTTACCTGAAAAACTTACAATAAAATAATAATGAATAATGAGCAAATATAAAATTTTTTCGAATCTCAACACTTTTTTATACGCACATTTATTGGTGTTAGCGCGTGAGGAGCAAGTGAAAAGAAAATGTTTGGTTGCAAATGGTATTTTAAATATGAAAATGTTTGGTTGCAAATTACGATTTTAAGCGAGCGTATGCGGAATCGTGTTACGACGGTCAGTAATGACAACTGAACTCGTTTACGGACAGTTTTGCATTCATATAAGATTGTTAAAGTTTCAAAAACTTTGACAACAACAATAACTTAAATTAAATAATAACTGGATAGGCCCCCTACCTTAGATTAATGAATACCTGGATAGTTCCGTACGTCAGATTTCCGTTTATGCATGCGCAATTTTCTGTCTGAATTTATTGCAAATAAAAGTGGTGATAATCGCAACCACCACTTTTGCAATAATTTCAAACTTTTTTTTTTTGTGTACACATGACAGCAAATGCCTAATTATTGTAATATCCATTTTATATATAAAAATACAATTCTAACACAAAAGAAGGTAATATTTTTATTTTTTTCCGATCTTCTGGTATTAAATGCAATTGTATTTTTGATTTATTATTTATTTTGTAAATATTCATCAAATATCAATTGCCTGAATTTTCTAGATTTTCAAAGAGTTTAAAACACGTCATTCTCCATGAAATGGTAGCATTCCGAAATGCGTGCATAGTTTTGTTATGCTTGATGTTGACATTTAAATACTTATCGCGAAGTAAAAGTTTAAGAGTGATTTTATTAATATTTTAATCAATTTTGTAAACTTTCGGAGAGTTTTCAATTGCGCCATTCTCCATGAAATGTTAGCATATCGAAATACTTTCATACTTTTGTTGACATTTAGATACTTATAGCAAAGTGTAATTTTAAGTACGGTTTTATTAATATTTAAGTAGCTTACGAACAAGTAGTATAAATTAATATATTTGCATAAATAGTTTTATTCTTCACGATAGTAAATAAGAAGTTTTTATTTTAGACTATGAAGTGTTTAGTGAAAGGTTGTTTTTTTTGCAAGTATGTGCGTTCTTGCGTGCATAGTTTTGTTATCGCAGTTATTTTGAAAATGTTCACCAAAGCAATATACACAAATATAACATTTTATCTGAAAGTGTTAACTTTGAGGAGTATGCATGGGTGAGTAGCTTCAAGGTTGTTTCCGTTTGTTTGACTATAACTTGGAGCTTCAATTGTCTATCCTTATACTTTATAATTTAAGGAACTTCCATAAGATTATGAAGGTTTTAAAAAAATTGACAGCAATAAAATCGTCGTTCGTCGGTATTCTGTTCATAACTCTTGAATGCTTTTTATTGAATTAATAAAATTCTAACATTCTAAACGGATAATTTAACAAAATTAAACACAATTTTCATATTCTATAAATATAAAAAAAGACTAATAGAAACTATCATATAAAATTTTGAAATAAAATAAAAATTTTCTTTATTTTAATTTTTTAACAAAATTATCCGAAGGAGTATTAAATAAAAATTTATATGAAGCTAATTTCATTAAAACAAAAGTTAAATGTCATAAAATATTAGAATTAGAGAAATTTTTTTTGTCGGACTTAATATTTGTCAGTTACGAATTTCGGAAAACCACCATTTTTACTAAAATCGAATTGTCTTCTTAAATGTTGCGCCTGCCTCGTATGCAATAGTGATTAGAAATCAATTATCATGCAACTGTCATACGTTTTAATAATATGTACGCCGGAATTAAATTTTGTCGAAAAGTATTTCGTAAAATTCAAAGTGTTTTGAATATATAAATAAAAATTATATTTGTAAAATGGAACTATGAGCAGTTTTATTGTAAATTCAATTTATAGTAATTAATTTGAGTGAAAATACAGGTAGTATTATATGAAAAATGCTCAGTGTGGAGAACGAAAAAAATTATCAGTAACCCGCTTCTTTTTTTATGAAATTTGAAATCTTTCGAATGTTGTATCTATTTATAATATAAAAAAATGATCGGTCACCTTATCGTAGTGGAATTAATTCTTATCAAAATTAGCATTGTTAAAATTAATATCAGTTAAAAATATTGACTGCATTTTTCGAAAGCCGATATATATACGTTTTGAATTTTTAAAATTTTGTGTCGATTGACAACTAAAAAATTTTTTTTTTATATTTTTACATAAAAATTGATATAATATTTTTCTTTTGTGTTACTTAATGGAACAACCATCGTTTTATAATAAGTATAATTGAGTTTAAGAGTTTCTTATTTGCCTAATTAAGACGAATAAAAAACGCTTCCATTAATTCAGAGATAATTGCTGATAGTAACTATCCCACGCACACGTCCAGTATATTAAATGTACTCAAAACCAAAACATTTCCTTCTTCAACATTGTTACCAATTTTTTATTGTTTTGTTTTAGCTAATAAGATGTTAATTTGTATTATTTTTTATTACTTTATATCATAGCTAGTTTAATTGCGATGTCATCTTTGCAATCGGCGTTAAGACAATATGGGGGTATTGGCCGAGCTGACCGGGATCTGAGCTTGTATATGGGAAATTTTCAGAATATTTTGAGTCCCGGCCATGTTCCGTGTATGACCAAAGAATATAAACCACAAGTGGCACAACAGTTAGAAGCGTATATGACACCGGATGAATTAAAAAAGTATGTACTGAAGAGTCCTCGGTTAAAAACCCTAATCGATTACTATGTGAGTAAAACGGGACAAAGACGTAAGGATGTTGAACGACAAGCGCGGGAGCTGCTAGACGAGATTGGTTTAGCAAGAAGCCTACCTGTAATTAGATGGTTAGGAATGTGCATTACAGCTGTTGCGAAGAGAATATGCACGGGGATTTATGTGAACGAAGCGAATTTGTCAAAAGTAAAGGCACGCCTCGGTCGGTATCCGACATTGTATTTGCCTAGTCATCGCAGCTATTGTGATTTCATACTCATGTCGTATATTTGCTTCCACTATGATATTGAGATTCCCGGTATTGCGGCTGGAATGGGTAATTATACGATTCATAAAAAACCTATTTTTTTTAAATAATTAAATATATTCCGTCATAGATTTTCACGCAATGGTTGGGATGGGAAACATGTTACGAAAAACAGGAGCATTTTTTATGCGACGATCTTTTTCGGGAGATGACCTGTATTGGGACGTATTTAGAGAATATGTCTCTGCTCAAGTAACTAACTATCATATTGGCATTGAATTCTTCATCGAAGGAACTCGTAGCCGTAATTTCAAGGCATTAGTACCGAAAATCGGTTTGCTTTCAATGGCCTTGCAACCTTTATTTTTGGGTGAAGTACCTGATATACTGGTTGTGCCAATTGGAGTGTCTTATGAACGACTGCTGGAAGAGCAGCTTTTCGTTTTTGAACTACTTGGTGTTCCGAAACCAAAGGAATCAACAAAAGTATGTTATACTTTCAAATACATTTTACAGCGTTTTTATAACAATTTGACGCACTTTTCAAATTTTTAGGGATTTTTCAAAGCTCTTAAAATAATCGAACAAAAATTTGGACGTATGTATTTGGACTTTGGAGAGCCAATTTCCGTACGTGACTATCTAGGCGATATGCTTGATCGTTCTTCATATGCAAACGTCGGACCTCATCTTCAGAAGTTACAAAAACATGAATTATCTTTGGTAAAAAATTTGGCATTTGAGGTGATTATTACATGATATATGTGTATAAACAAAAATGCCATATTTTTTCTACAAGAAAAATGCTATATTTCAGATCGTCTACCAACAGCAGTGCCGAATCGTTATAACGACTTTTAATTTAGTCGCCACTTATTTTGCTTTTAGAACATTTTTAGGACAGTGTACCAATTTGGAGCAACTTAGCAATGGTTTGTTAAAAATGTTAAGTATATTCTTATAATAATAAAACGAACATAAACTGCAGGAGTTCTATTTTTAAAAACAATTTTCGAGCGGTTCGGCGCTTTACTTGCTACCGAAGAAAAGAGTATCAAAATGGATATAATCGAAACTTTGGAAATTCATTCCAATGTGCTGCTGATACCGCCGGGAACAAGTAGAATAGAATTAGTTCGTCCCGTTATACAGATGCAGTCAATTGATATAGCACGTATGAAGGCTCACAAACTTGGACAAGAATCAATGGAGATTGCCGTGCCAGCTCTTAGTCTTCAATTATATGTTAATCCGTGCATGTTTTGGTTGGCAACTCCTTCGTTGATGGTTTTAAGTGCCATGAAATTATCGAAAGAGGCTGGAACAGCTTTTGGAATTCAAAAAGATCAATTACGAATAGCCGTTGACGAGTTGTGCTCGTATTTCTCTCATGAATTTGTTCTTGTTCCAGAACGTCGTGATGAGGTAAATTATAAAATTACTCAATTTATTTTTATAAAAACTAATCTTTTCTATTTAATATTTTTAAGGAATTCCGTACTAATCTACAGCATTTAACTCATTTTAAAGTATTTGACATCAGTGATCGCATACGTTTCCACCGAAATGAAGTTTCGGAAATATTACTCAGTTCAATAGCACCATTTCTCTGCGGCTTCATTCAAGTGGTGGAAACTATTCTTCTACTTGTAAGAATTTATAATCCCATAATTATAATACATTATTTATTGAATTATCGCTTTCCTAATTTTAGTTTAAAACGATTGATTTTACGGAGAAAGACCTGCTCATCGCTTCACAAAAGCGTATTGAAACTTTACTGCTCAGCCGTTCGCCATTTACTCACCCACTTTGTTTATCTCTTGAATGTATTTCGACGAATTTGACATCGCTTGTACAGAATCATTTTGTTACAAAGCAAATAGGGTCAGAAAATTCTATTGTTACTTATTATTCCTGCCATTGGAATGAGATGACTCGTTTACGAAACGATCTTCTTCAATACTGCAATCTTTTACCATTTTTATTTCACGATAACTCGAATATGATCTCGAAATTGTAAATTTTTGTAGAGTATTTATTTACTTATGCTAGTCTTGTCAGATTATCCAAATTGGTCCAAAAATTAAATGTTTAGTGTGCGTATATTAGTTTTATTAATTGTTTTTGTTATTTTTTGTTTATTTCATGACCTCATAAAATATGCATTTTTTTTACATAATAAAATATTGGTGTTAAAATTATCGTATTTTTATTTTCATTTTTTGAATTTAGTAAATAATAACATTTTGTAAGTAATAATAATAATTATAATAGTATAATATATGTATAACGTACAAGCTTATTAAAGAAATTTAAGGCTTTGTGTATAATTTTATCTTTTTCTGCTCTACTTTTCATAATCTTCAACATATTAAAAAAATAAAGTGCATTCTATTCATTTCGTTCTCTTCACAAAGTCATAGGAGAAACTATTCTTTTCTTAATTTATCCAAACGTGCTTGAAGGTCGGCATCGGCATCCGAAATTCCGGCAGAAGTACCTCCGCCTCCACCAGCACCGCCACTTGTATTACCACCACCCCCACCACCTCCACCGATTCCAACAGCAGCTACCTGTGGTTGCTTATTGCCTGCGACAGCTAGTGAGCCAGCTGCCTGAGGTAAATCGGATAATTGGTCATTGAGCTGTAAGCCGAGTTCATCGAGCACTTGAGATACAACAGCGTCAGTTTCTTCCTCATCACCTTCATCTTCCATTGCATCGTCAATAGCATCGTTAATCATTTCTTCTTTCATATCCATGATTTCAGATTGTTTTTCGAATTCGTGCAGGATTTTCTGTATCTGAGGCATATTAAGCTGTCGATTCATATTTTGCATAGCTTTAGTAACTCCTGAAATAAAATGTTTAACAATGAAAGTATTTAGTTGCGATAACATAATTGCAGAATGGGTGTTGGTTGATTACCCTTCATAGCTTGCGCCATCGTATTCTGTGACTTCAGAGTTTGTATCTTCAGCGATACAGCTTGGATATTTGCTTTCATCAGCATGAATTTCTTAACATAACGACGGGTTCGTACTAAATCTTTAGCCATAATTTTAACCGCATCCATTTGGCCTTCTTTGGCCATTTTTTTAATATCGGAAATTATTTTCTTCTCTTGCTGCTCCATTTTCATACGTTCTCTGTCCAGGTCTCGCATAGCTCTGTTCAGAGCCCGCTGGTTCTTTCGCAGCATTTCTTCAGGAGAGACCTTTTTTCCAAATAACCAATCCATGTTTTCGTCTTGGCTTCAGATAACACAAAAATTATAAAATTATTATACGACAACAGTTCCCTACAAACTCTTTTACTATGAACAAACGATGACAAATCCACTTTCGAACTGCAGCTGTCAAAACAGTTGAATTTCGAAAAAATGACGTTTTTATCTTCATCCACGTATTAATTATTTTCAAATTATAAATAAATTTTTAAGATTGTTAATCATAATTAATCAGTAGAAAGGGACGTTGATTTTTTTAATATGAACTTCACAGAAAATCTTACATTCTGTCAAACAATAGTTATGAATTCATATGGAATTTGTTAAAAATTATAACTTATGTATTTATTATTTATATTTTTTTTATTGTTTGAAATTTGCACAATGAAAACTGAAATCAAACAATTGAAGGGTTTAAAATATATATCCTTTGAGAAGATGTATTTCGAATTGCAAAACAGCTGTTGACAAAAACAGAGAGACCATCACAAGAGAGAGCCAAATAAACTGACATTTTGTCGACAATCGTTCCTAGCACGTAACAAATGTGTTCGATATACGAAAATGTTTTCGGCAAAATTAAATATTTTCAAGATAAAAACACAACTTTTGTTGATTTCAAGATATTTGCAGATTAAACAACAGAACAAGTTAGAAATACCTAAAAACACATTGAACTTTTTCTCAAAAATTTTTGGTAAATCATTTGTTTTTAAATTATTGTTAAAAAATTCTTTGTAGAAAATTATATATTTTTGAATTTTAGGGACAAATTGTGCTACATGCAAGAATATTCTTGAAGCTAATCCAGCATTACTTACTTTAAATGAGCATGATATAGTAGAATCGTCAGAAACATTAAGATCGTTGAATTACACAACAGTACAAATCCAAGAACGTCCAAATCTATTATCATTCAATGGTAGTACGCTACGTAACAGATTTGTAATTTTACAGGAAAGTGGATGCAATGAAATTATGCATACAGTTTTAGCTAAATACGTAACTATAATGAATAGAGAAATAAGCCTGTTGAAAGTGAATGGCATTATTCCCATTGATATGGATGTTAAAGAAAGTTTACAGTTGATATTCAAAGATCATCACATAATGTTGAAAGAAGAAGTTAATGATAATATAATTTTACAAGAGTTGCGTAAAAAAATATTAAATATATATTTAGCTGAGGAGCTTAAAATGAGCAAATCAGATTTGGAAAAATTGTGGAAGACTTATAATCGTATACGCCACAAAAGTTTTCAATCTGTAATCTCTATGATTCGACTATTACGGAAGGAATTAAATTTCCCTGATGATCGTATTATTAAGAATGGATTTTTATTATATGGCGATCCAGATAACATTCGGCGTATAATTACAGAAATAAAGACCATTGGCAATGAAGATGTTCGTGAAATCTTAATTCGGCGGCCAAAAATCGCAATGTCGAATTGTACGTCATTATTAAAGACATTAGAAAATATTCGATTATTTAATATTCCAGAAACAGCGGTACTTAAATGTCTGGAAGTACTCACGCTTGGACCTAATACTATTTTGGAACGACTACAAAATTTGAACAAAGTAGAAGAATTCAAAGTGCTCTACGATAATCCACGTATACTGAGATTGGTCCATTATCAGACCAAGGCTCGCGCTCGTTTAGATTATTTGAATCAAATTAAAGTAAAATGTGCCTCGCTGCATCTACTTTCTGCCCATTCAGATAGTTTCGAAAAGTATTAACCAAAAAAAATGTCTTAATATTTGATCTGAATTTACCAAAATTATTTTTCAAAAGGTATGTGCGCGATGGTGATGATAAAACAAAAGGTCGAGATTTAGTTGTATTTCTTTCAAAAATGTTGAAGCAGCCTAGATCGGAAATACGAAATCTTATGTCGAGACATGCAAATTGGTGCCATATACCATTGCTTGCGATTAAGGAATGCTACGAATTCTTGTTATCGAAACGTTTCCAACCGGATGATATCTTTCGGAATATTCAAATTCTCTTGTATCCTATGTATGTACATAGATTAGCATTTACTAAATTTATGTTAATCAAAGAAAACTATTCATGGGATATGTTATTATTATAGAAATCGCATTAGTGAGAAATTGACTTATTTACAAACTCCAGATAGTTTTAAAGAACTGCATCTCGATATAGATAATAGCTTCGATGTAACAAATAGTCAAATTTTAGGATTGTGTTTATATTTAATTGAATCGGAGTTCCATTTTACAGCCGATGGTATTTGGATCGATACGCCTATACATCAGGTAATGATACATTTTAGTAAAATTTCCTTGTTTAATTAAACGCTAATAAGATTATTTGTCTTTCAGATTGAAAATTTCAATCAAGTTTTGCCTGATTTTCCTGAATGTCTAACAAAGGATTATAAATTTGGCGTAAAATCACCAACAATTAAATTAAATCGAGCTGCATTAAGTTGACTGAATTTGTAAATTTTTAGTTGTTAAAAAATGTTATGTACATATGTAGTTATTTTTAGTTGGAAATATATATTTTCTAAGTAATTAATATATTTAATTTTGGTATTGAAATTATTAAAAAATTTTTTCTCATTTAATTATTATGAAAGAAGAAGAGTTTTTACAATTTTTTTATAGTTTGGACGACAGCATCATTGTTATGAGTATTTATAGATGTCTTCATTTGGAAAATGTATAATCAGTTACGATTATTCTACGTAAAGGTTTTTGATTTCAAATTTTCAAGCAGAATATTTTAAAGAAAACGTATTTTTTTGACCTAATGAACAAATGAATGGTCCAAAACTGTATAGTCAAACATATGCTCTTTATATAGGGTTTTCGAATAAGAGTGATATGATTTCTTTTTTAAAAAAAAACACTAATTGTTAAGGAAATTCAAATGTTTTTTATTTAATGTGAAGTACAATCGATACAATTAAGTTCTGAATAAAACGTCATTCAAATGGTCTCCACGACTTCTTTTGCAGGAACGAATTCCATAAACCCAATTTTCGAGCACTTTTTCCACTAAATCAAGTCGCATGTCATGAATAGCACGTTCAATATTTACTGCTAAAGCTTGAAGAGAGTCTGGTTTATTGCTAAAGACCAATGACTTCAAATAACCTCACAAGAAATAGTCTAATGGTGTTAAATCAAAACTTCTTGGAGCCTATTCAATGTCAAGATCAACTTCTTCCAATTTCGGCCATAAAAAGTTGGTTATCATCGATCTATACCGCTCTCCATTGACAGTAACCGTGTTACCAGCTTCATTTCGAAAGAAGTACGGACAGATGATTCCACCAGACCAAATACTACACCAAACTGTCAATTTAGGTGAATGTAATGGGTGTTCATGAATATTTTGTGGATTTTCTTCGCACCAGAATCGACAGTTTTGTTTATTAACCGCACCACTCAGATGAAAGTAAGCCTCTTCGGAGAAGATGATTTTCTTAAAAAAATCGTTATCGTTTTCAAGTTGTTCCAATACAAAATCAGCAAATTCACGACGTTTACGTTGGTCCAATGGCTTCAGTTCTTGAGTGATAACAATTTTATACGAATGCAAGCCCAAATCCTTTCTCAAAATCCGCCAGGTTGTGGTTTGAGACAGTCCCAATTCTTGAGAACGTTTTGGAATCGACAAATTGTGGTCTTCAGCAATACTTGCCTTAACGGCAGCAATATTTTCATTACTTCGAGCGGTAATTGAACATTATGTAAAGAAAATATACGTGTACGCTCGAAATATGGTCGTAATAACAGTTGGACGATTATTACGACCATAAAATGGCAAAAGCGCACGAAAAGTTGCAATTTGAGAACGATTATTTTGATAATAAAATTGAATAATTTGTAAACTTTGTTCTTGCGTATATCTGTCCATTATAAAATTGTAAGCATTACTGAATATAATGAAAAAAAAGACAGATCATGACATGTTACAAATAGCCGAAACGTCACTTAGAAATCATATCACTCTTATTGGAAAACCCTATATAATAATTCTATGATAAGTATTCAAAGAAGCGATTTCGACCTCTTTAGGGTCTTTTTCAATAATTCCACCACTGTGTAATAAATAAACAGTTAAATGTTAAAGTTAAAACCATCGAATTGTAACAAGCGGAATTTTTAAGGGTCTTCCCTTAAAAGGACATGAAGACATGTAGGGGAAAACACCCATCGATGTCTTCCCAAGAACGAAATAATTTATTTTATAAGTTCAAAAAATCGCGAGGTCATCGATGGAAGCTAGGCAGTGAACAGTTCTTTTGCTAAAGGATTATGATGATAGGGGATAGAAGCGAATGGAATTTTTTATAACGGGAGATGCACAGTTCAGGAAGAAATGGAACGCTTGGGTCACGATGGATAACAGCGTTTCTTACATAAAAAGGAGTACTGAAATTTTTTCGAAAACTTCGGGATTGAAGGGTTTGGATTGGAAGGGAATTAGAATGCTTAGTCGAACCCCAAAATTCGAGTCCATATGTCCATAACGGTTTCAGTAACGTGTTGTATAGTAATAGTTTGCTTTTTGTTGTTAGTTTTGACCTATTGTCTAGGAAACGGAGTAATTGTCTCTTTTTTCCGTTAAGTTAACTTTTATATATTTTTGTTTGAGGGTTCCATGTTAATCCTCTGCCGATTGTAAGTCCTACGTAATGCACGCTCATTTTTTTGTGGAATCTTACTACCATTTAGCGTTAAAAGTAACACGAGAAGATTTTCGCTACTTTTTGAACCAGGCTTCTAAAAAGTGAGTGTGATTCTGTAGGATATTGATTGCTGTGGAAGGTTCTTTGTTATGTATAAGGATAGCTGTATTATCAGTATATGTTACGGTAAGGATATCACAGTGACAAAGAATATCATGGGTATAAATATTGTAAAGAATTGGGCTTAGAATACTTCTCTGACGGACACTGGCGGAGATAGTATAAATGTCAGAAAACTCAATATTTTCAGTTACGTGAAAATATAGGTCTGAGATATATGATTTTAGGATGTGGAATAAATCAGAGGGTAGGACTCGCTGCAAGTTCCAAAGCAATCTAGCAAATCATACACGGTCGAAAGCGTGCGAAATCTGAAGAAATATGCCTGGTCAGTATTCCTTTCCCTCTTGCGAGCATGCTCGTGCTCGACTACGCGATGACACTACTCTAGATAGTGGAATACGAATATTTAAAATTTTTTTCTGTGTGTCTATTTTTTATAATATTTTTTTGCTTTTTATTTAATCTAGATAAAAAATTTCAAATAGTTTTAAAAAAAATCTCTTCATACTTCATTCTTAAAATAAGTCACCCAATTTCATATTTATGAAAAATTAACAACATTTTCTTATGAAGAGTATTCGTTTATATTTTTGAAAATTTAATTCAACCTAAAAATTTTAATCGGTGACCATCCAAATGAAAATAAAATACTGACAATACTGAATATAAAATAGAATCGCCGTGAAAAATTGCAAAAATATATTAATAGAATGCCTTTATACTCGTATGTAGATACATATGTATATATATCTTGATAAAAATGGTATTCTAAACGATTTATTCTCACTAAACAAAATCCTATCAATAATATATTTTCTATTTGTAAACTTTTGAGGGAAAGTTATTCTTAAAATAGATAATATAAAAAAAGCATATTAATAAGCAGGACCCTATCATAAAAGTATTCTTTATGAAATATGATATCACAGTCGAAAATATCTTCAAAGTTAATCGTGGACGAATTTGCAATGAAGTGTAGAAAATGATAAACGTGTTAAATATGTAGAAAAATCCTTGCATAGAATTATCGAAAAATAGATATAATACTATTATTTATTTTATTAAAAGGGGTTGTAATTTGAGTGGAAATATTTTAGCTTTTGTGTATCTATACATAATTTTTTTTTCGGAAAGTATGGAAAAATAAGAAAAATAATATTGGAAAGTCACGAAATATAACCAATCGTACATAAAAGTTTACTTGCTCATACAAAAGGAAAATAGAAAATAAATGTTAATAGAAGAGTTTTGAACATTTATTCATAAATGTTAAAAATTCGAAAATTAACATTATTCAATTTTATTCACTTCGTAAAAAAATATTCATTTTTGGTTTCAGAGTATATTTTTGGTGTTTGGTAGTTTTTTTTTGCATTATTTTGAAAATGTTTTCTCAGTTTTTAATAAAAATAATTAATTATATAAGAATTTATTCTTCATATTGTAAACTTTTTCTAATAACTAATGTTAAAAAGATTATTTAACTATTGTATTTCGGAATAGCCAAACGATATATACAATAGGCCTATAAGACAAATGCTATTGTCGGTCTAATCTTATTTTAAAGTTATTTTTCGTCAGTACGGCTATATCACTAGCTACATTCGAACTCAGCACTGCCGCGCAATATATCGTTAAATTAGGTTTAACCGTGAATATATCGTCAAATTAGGTCTCGGATTTGAATTATCGTACGAGTATATTGGATTCAATTTATATAAATAAATTCTTTTAAAATTTTTAGCACTAAAGACTCAAACGACAATATTATTGTCCATATGTATTTTAATAAAACAGTAATTAACAGTATTTTAAGTATGGGTTAAAGTAATTGTAACATTGGTTTTTTTTTACCACATTATATTATAATATTAAAAAAAGCTATTTTTATTTTAATAATAAAAGGATTTTGCTTATGGATAATGCATTCGAGCAAAAATTCCAATCGCATATAGTCGTCGTCGTATGTTAGCACTTTGCATTGTAAAAATTCATTTAACATTTATATCATCATTTTGAAATAAAATAAATTAATCTTGTTCATATTAAATAAATTTTTAATTATATTTGTAATAAAATTATTTAACTGTCTCTGAATTGGATTTTAAATAATCTATTTTATATGTGTATATGTACATTAACATGTGACTATGATTGACGACAGTACCAATCCACTTTTTAAATATTACAATACATTTTTAATTGTTCTTTATTTTAATATTGTTCATATTATAAAATTATATTTTTTCAATGCAATTTTATCAATTTTATTATTAAAATTATGATAAATAACAGTAATATATGTACAGGCACCCTGGCTATTTCCCAGGTTTGATTTGCACTCAAGACCAGCAAAAAGTATAGTAGAATTGGAGTCCAATATAAAAATAATTCTATATTAACTAGTACAGGGTGTTCTAAAGGTAGATTTACAATATAAATTTAATATCATTTGGTTTAGCTATTATTTTATTAGTTGATATTAGTTGAAAAAATAAGGCCAAATCATTATCTGTGGCAACGTATAATTGTTGTGAAAACAATTTTAAGAAAATAATTTATCAATTACTGTGACAGGAAACTACATTAAATTTTTTGTCGAAGTACGAAGGTCGTTCAATAAGTCCTTAGAAAATCCAAGAAATTGCGCTCGTAGTATCTGTAAAGATTTTTTGTTTGTAAGTTTGTATCCATAGCGTAGTTCAATTTCTATCGTCGATTAAAGTTAACGACATTTATTTGTGCATAACAATGGAAAAAAGCGAGTTTAGGGCTGTTATCAAACATCTCCATTTGAAAGGCTTAAGCCCGAAAGAAATCAAAGCCGAGTTGGATGCAGTTCATGGCACATCTGCACCTGTGTTTGCGACGGTTTACAATTGGATGAATGAATTTAAACGTGGCCGTTCATCCACAAAAGGTGAACATCGTTCAGGACGCCCAGTTGAGGTGTCTACTCCTGAAATCATCGACAAAATCCACGATCTGATTTTGAACAATCGGCGAATTAAAGTGCGCGAATTAGTTGAAGCCACGGGCATATCACAAGGTACAGTCGCTTCAATTTTGCATGAAAAATTGTCTGTGAAAAAAATTTCCAGAAACGAAGAGACAGTGGATTTTCAAGGGTGAACGGGCTCCGAAGAAGGCAAAAACTGTGCCATCGGCCGGCAAGGTGATGGCCACGGTCTTTTGGGATTCGCGGGGCATCATTTTTATCGATTACTTGGAAAAAGGAAAAACAATAACAGGAGCGTATTACGCGTCGTTATTGTAACAGTTGGGCGAGGAAATCAAAGAGAAACGCCCCCATCTGAAGAAGAAAAAAATCCTCTTGCATCAGGACAATGCGCGTGTGCACACCTGCGCTGTTTCCATGGCCAAAATTGTGGAATTGAGAATGGAATTGTTGCAGCATCCCGCTTATTCACCAGATTTGGCCCCGAGTGACTATTTTCTTTTCCCCAATCTGAAGAAATGGCTTAGCGGACGACGGTTTACTTCCAACGAGGACGTCATTGCTCAAACGGATGAGTATTTTGCAGAACTTCCGAAATCCTATTTTTTGGACGGGATAAAAATTTTGGAAAACGGTTGGAAAAGTGTATAGAGCTAAAAAGGAGAATTTTTTTTTTTAAAAACAGTTTTTTTCCATCTTTTTCTAAGGACTTATTGAACGACCCTCGTAGGTGCATAGATTCGAGTAGGGCAGCAAAAAGCATGGGGCCATCTTAGAACTGGACTCTTAAATGAAAATATTGCTGTTAAGAGTCAACTCACAATAAAGATTTGCATTTGCACTCGCACAAAATTCAGGTGATACAGTAACTTTAGCCCAGAGATCGATCATATACCGATAATGGGTTAAAAACATTTTAGAGTTTTAGTTACAGAAAAACAGATTCAGATTTTTACAGAAAATTTAATAATGAGTTATGAGGCGCATTTTGACACAAGCGGCTTTGTTGTTAAGCAGACTAACCGTTTCTAGGAACGGGAAAATGCAGAAGCCATTCACGAACGATCTTTGCACCTTCATAGAAGGTGCCATTAATTGGACCATTTTTTAATATGCTGCTGGCTATAAAGGAAATCAATGAAATTAACCCCAAATTAATTGTATTGAAAAATAAAGATAATCAAAATTTGATTATCGGAAAAAATCGCTACGCTCAAAAAGTTACTTGTAAATTTTGCATGAGCCAAAACATAACATATTTCCTACTCTTTTAACTTTATTAAGGCATTTGACATAATTTTCCACTCTATCATATTGTTTAAGCGTAAGAAACTGAGTTTTGTCTATATCAAGAGGCATTAAGGTTATATAGTATACCTCAGGGTAGCCATTTTGGTCCCTTACTTTTTATTCTCGCCATTGATGAATGATATTGTTAAACTAAATAATCACTCTAAAATTCTTATTTAAGACAGAATGGAAATATTAATAATATTAATCTTATTCAAAAAGATTTGAACATATTTTACAATTGATATATTTCGAATGGCCTCGCTTAAAGTTATGACATATTCTAGAGCCTTGAATCTTCGCGCTTTTACATACAAATTTTCATGAATTAATATCAAATGTGTACAATTTAATTAAGAAGACATATGAGTGTACCGAAGATAAATACCACGGTACACTCATATGTCTTCTTAGTTAAATTAATTTTATTGAAAGATTGCCGAAGTCTTCTACTGTACGCAGATCGGCTTAATTCGCTTAAGATGCCTATACTTTTTTGTTTAGTCTTTATTCGTCAAATTTTAAATTCAAATATTGACTGTCAGGATCTTACAAATATGGTATTTTTTAGACAACTCAAAAATTATTTGAGAAGAGTGTCTCTTTTACAAATTATTTGAGAAGAGTGTATGTGGTTGTGGTTGCAGAGAATTCGGCCTTGCTACTACTAAGGACTCATTGAAAAGACCTTCATTTTTTTATGCTTCTTTTTACGATTGTTTTAGTGTTATTCCTTATTTTATTCGAATCGAATCTCATTGATAGGTAAATTTTTCCCAAATAATAGGAACACATAAACCACATCCACTTACCGTCTTCTAAAAAGAATAACCGCGACCGCCTGGTTGTGGATAAAATTAAGCTCTTAATTGTACAATTAATCCATGTGAATGAGAAGGATCCTGGCTGAAAAGTCTGCAGTAGCTCTATTTATAGTCCCAGAAAGCCAGGATGCATAAAAATAAGCAAGAAGTGTCATCGAACTGGAAGAACGTAGCCCGAAACCTGGACCTAGACCGGACGATTCCTGGTTGTGACACCGTTAATGCTAAATAACCTATCCTTTTCGTAACTCATAAAAGCAATAAATTTTAATATTAAACGTAAGTCTTTAATTTGATTGGGTCTTAAGTTGCACCAGGGATTAATAACTTTGTTTGTGCATAGCTTAGATAACAAGGACTATCAATAATCTTACCGTTTATGTAACTAGGATAATGTTGAAATTCAATGACCATTCTTCCATCAATAAAATAAAGAAAAACCATTTCTATAATAAGTGAATTTTTCAATAATAAAATTTTATTGAATATAAATAATTAAAAGCATTTTCTGATGGACATTACATCAATTTTATAAATTTTACATTAATTAACTAAATTATTTTAATACAAATTCTCTGTTCCTGTTAATTAAATATCTAATAGTTGTTTACATATTGATAAAAATTATTCCTAATCAAATTATTGTGCAAAATACTTTTAAATGTACATACACGTACGCTTGTATGAACGTACATTTTTAAATAAACTAAAATTTTCTCAATAATGCATATATAATTTAAAAATACTAATAATATTAATTAATTATATAATAAATTAAAATTATAAAGGAGAAACATAGAAATTAATATTACTTAAAAATGTAAATAGTTAATAATAATAATAATAATAATTATAATAATAATAATAATAGTAATAATATTTTGAATAATTTCTTAGGATTACTTTTTAAGGCACATTTTGAATGCAAGTTATATACGAAAATATATTTTTTTTAACTTAATTAACTACAATTAATTTCTTCTAGAATTATTTAACAATTAAAAAATATCAATTTCATGATAAAAATATACCAAATAGAAAATTATAGAAATTTTATCATTGAAAATATTTAATTAACAAACTTGAGAAAAAAATATTTATTATGTATATGTACACTTATTTATTGTTTAAAAAATAAATAATTTTTTTTATTTACATAAAAACAATTGTTAGCAATTATATTTTTTAAATAAATTTTTTTAAATAATCACTGTTTTTGGCAAGACTTTGGGATTTTGTTGATTAATCATTTCGCTATTGGAGAAAGTTATGAATTATTTGATTTTCGTTTAGTAATATTTATTTTATTTTTACATTCAATATTCAATCATATTAAAACTGTAAAGATTATCCAATTAACACCTCTATAAATGTGTTTACTGTTGTTTTCTTTTTTTTGTTGTTATTGAATGTAATCAAACTTTTCATTCAGTTTAATTTCATATAAAATTATTCATGCCAAAAGGTAGGAAAAATTGTTATAGTTATATGAGTACGAATATATGATAATATTTGGAGCTTTGTTAAAACTTTTATGATTGTAGTTAACCCATAAAGTTTTGAATTTTTTAAAATTTATTTCCATTTACCTTTTCTATTTTTTTTTTACTTAAATTTTAAATATAGACTGCTGGTAGTTTTTTTTTGTTTGCTGGCTGGGGGGGGGGGGGGTGTAGTGGAGAGGGTATTGGTTTATTTTTGTTTATTGTTGAATACCTGGCAGAGATATTAGTTGAATATTATAGTTTTGAACATAAAATGAGACTTTATGAGATTTATTGCAAAAGTTTTTCAATTTATAGGAATTTTCGAAATGACCTTTTTATTCATACTTTGTTCTTATTATATATTTTTATTTTTTAAATTTTTATTATTGAATAGTTGAAATTTATTTTTGTTTTTAAATGGATCGTTTTTATTGATTATTAAAATAAATAAATAGATTTGCGAAAAATAATAAGAGCAAAATGAATAAATATTCATAAAGATTCTGAACAAAATTTGGCTGAAAGTAGTTTTATTGTGATAAAACTTGCAAATTTAATTTATTACTCAAAAAAAATTGCATACAAAAAAAAATTTGAATAATTGATAGAAAAATACTGTGGATCTTTCCAATAATGACAAACGTGACTTTAGAGTTTATACACCCGTAAAATCTCAATCATTCCAGAATAAGAGCATCTATCAGTAACCATAAATTAAAAGTTTTATATTTATTTCAATATTATAGGGTAGATTAATGTCCCGGACATTTAATCTAGTAATTACTCTATAATATTTGGTTTTATAAAATGTTTTTTTTTTTTTTTTGAAAAACTTGATATATAATAAGATAGTATAACTTAAGCGATATCGTTTTTTTTTGTTGTGTGTACAGAATCCAAAATGAATGTATTCACTTGGATTAGGTAATTGATATGGATTTTCTCTTACGATTAGTATATTTTTGACCAGACAGGATTAGCCAGAATTTACCAGATGGCTGGCAACAAGTTTAACGGCCGAGAAATGAATGATTTGCCGAATGGAATATTTCTGCACGTGTACAATTTGATGAAGGTCTCTGAATCTAAAGCTCTAGGGGAGGAATATATTATAAAACTTGTACGAAGTTTATTGTTTTGAACAAGGATCCTCAATTAATGCACTTAATTAAGTGGATTACTTTTCTAAAGTGTACTTTATATGTATGTATGTTTGAATGAGAGTAAATAGAAACTTATCTTTTACAGTGTCTACTTTTATGAATAATAAAGCACAGTAGGGTGTTGTTCACTTGCACATAGAATAATTAATTTTTTTTTATAGAAAAGAAAACTAAATTATGCCAAAATATTTTTACCTATTGTATAATTTACTATTTTTATAAATTATATGAAAATCATATATGGTAAATCATAGGCAACTTAGGAACCACTCTTTTTAACGACTTTCGAGATAACATAATAAGTGTTTGTAAACGACTATGCCTTATACAGGCCAAATTATTATAAAAAAATATTAGAATGTTATTAATAATTCTCAAATTTAATATAATAAAAAAAAATAAATAAAAATAATTATGTATATAAAAAATAATATTAGAAAAACAAAATGGTTTAACTTAAACAAATTAAAAGCCATAATAAAAATCGTAGCTGAAGGGTAAATTGAAATCAAACAGCTGCGTTCTAGTGCGTTCTCAAGAGTTTTTTCATACAAAGTTCAAAAATTAATTTAAAAGTAATGAGAACTTATTGCAAATATACTACTGGGTCAGAGTCTATGATTAAATTTGTAGGCATACATACATCTACATTATATACACGTAAATATATTTATATGTTCATGAGCACATATGCCGAATATAGGAAGTGGTAAGAAATTCAGGAAGAAATAAATGTGAAAAAGGATTAAACTTTACCCATACTATTACTTTTGGTATGTATAAACTCATACTAAGTGATAATGATAAAATCAACAAGTTTAAATTATTTGGGTTGCTATTACTCGAACTTGTGTAGGATAAATTGTTCTAAATGACCCAAATAGAAGTGAAAATCTCTGCTCATTATAAATTATATATAATTTATCTTATTTCTAAATATTCTAATAATAGTAACTATATATGAAATAGGAATAACCAAGTATAATTAATGGTCGGAAACTATCAATATGAACAATTTTTATCTATAATTCATTATTCAAAAATATACTGAAAATGCACGGATTAAACACAATAATATTTGGTTTCTATGAAATAATCAAAAAATAATTAAATATTATCCTTTAAGATTATATTTTATAGTATATGTGATAATGTATTTAATTTATAAAAAAAACTATTTTTTTTTTTAAATTTAAATACAACATTTTTGAAATTTTATTAATTTGCAATTTTGAATAAATGACCTATTTATATTTATATGTTGAATAATGTTTTTTTTTTGTTATTAATTACTTAATAATTAGGAATTCAAATTCTTTTACTGTATTTATATAAATAAAAAATTTATCTATTTTGTAATTTGAAAAGTACAGATCTATTTTTTATAAGTTTATTTAATATAAAGTTTACCATTTTATACTATAAATAATTTAACTATCAAATAGAGCGTTAAAATTGTTAAAACTATGTTCAAAATTGATTTTTTGAAGCAAATTTTCTTTTACGATGAGGTTTGTGAAGAAGCCATTTTGTAGTGACTTGTCTTTGGTCTGAAGGCGACATTGGCGGAGATTTATTTGAAAATGAAGAAGAATAGACCGTTACTATTAATTGTGAGCACATTGACCGTATAATAACCGAATTTTATTTTTGGCCTAAACTTTAAGATTTTTAATGGTTTTAACAAATCGGTCCCACATGCCATAAAATATGACAAATTTTGTTTTTTTTTTGTACTAAAATTTCCAGAACGCTTATTTTTGAGATTCGGTGAATCTAAGATCGTGCGATTTGACGCTGTTCAATATCTTTCACTTGTAGAACTACACATACATAAAAAATTTTGTTTATGCAGAGAATTCTCAAATTTTCGAGCTTTTAAATCCGTAAAATAATGGCCGAATTATATTCGAAAATGGGCGAAAAACTCAATAAAAAAATTATTCCTACCAGATGTCTCGTGGTGGCCATTTGAATAATGTTATCCTTCATGCATAATGACAAGGTACAAAAAATGAAATAATATTAAAAGGTGTGTTTTTTATTTAACTTCAATTTCCGAAGCACAAATTCAATGATCCTCTATTTATTTATGGAAAAAAAATCGATTTCATCAATTTATAGACTAATTTAAATATAAGATTGATAGTTAAAATAAAAAATTAAAAATTATAGTGTATTTACCAGTTGAAATTAGAAAATATATTTTTAAATCTAGAACTGTCATTCGTATTATGAATAAAAACCAATCAAACAATAACACTACAACTGTCATTCGTATTATGATTAAACCCATCAAATGTTTACGAAACGAAAACCATTAGTTTTCATAACTTTCTTTAAGGCGAGAATTATGCTAAAATAATAAATATTAAGAAATTATATGATATTTATAATTATTGCTTACGATTTATATATATATATATATTAAAATAATGTTTTTCAATAAAATTATTAATTTTATCATAAGTAACAAAATAGTAAAAACAAAAAAAAAAATAAATGGAAAAATAATTGCAATTAGATAAATTGAGTAAAAATGAACAAAAAACAGATAAAAAAAAAACAAAAAAAAATACAATATAATAAATAATATATAGAGAAATATGAAATAAATAATTCAAAAGAAAAAAATAAATAAATTAAGAACTTTAAGGATATCGTCTATGGTACATTGTCATCATTGTGTCTGTATGCTGCTTTCGTTGTTGTTTCTTTTGAAAGAGCATATGCTTCAGTGCAAAAAAGGCGGCAGGACATAAGTGTGGGTGACATTGTCCTCAGACTTAATTACTGCCGACATACTGTCAGCATCCTCAGCATGGCATCCGCCTCCAATAGTTATACTCGATGATGCCGCAAATTGTTGTTGCTGCTGCTGCTGCTGTTGCTGTGAATGTTGCTGCGGATGTGGCGGCTGTTGATGTTGAGGATGCGGATGGGAATGCTGACCGTGTTGGCTATGCTGGGGTTGTGGTTGGCCCTGTTGTTGTTGTTGCTGTTGCTGTTGATGCTGATGTTTAATTGACTGATCGTCTACATGGCAATTGGCAGCATATTTGCCCGCCTCCTCAAGACTATTCACAGTATGCATATACTTTGGCTCTTCAATATATTTACCATTCGGTTGGGGGACACTGCATTTATATAATATAAAAAAAGAGAAACAAACAAAAATTTCAATGATATATTAACTTTTATTAGCTTGTTTCGATTGTTTGATAATTTGTAAAATCCTGCTGTGTACTATTACTAATTAATATTTAATAGAAAAGGAGAAAAAAAAAACTATTAATATATTTTCATATCAATCGATAAATGGACACAAATCCAGTTAACCATTGATTTTTGATTAGTTACTTTATCAGTTCGTATTGTGAAATTTTTGCAAAAATTGAAATTTCTCAAAATGTAAATAAAAATAATTAACAAAAGAGATAATATTATAAAATTAAAATTGAAAAATATTCATAACGCAAAAATGTAATTAGGGTTAAAAGATAAAAAAAAAGAGGAAATGCCATAAGCAGTCACATTGCATATGTATGAGTTAATATTATATTTACCCATCGGACATATGATTATCGAATTTATCGTCCATAGAAGCATAATGTTCGGTTTTGTGGTGTCCACCATCATCCATATCCACTCTGGGAGGGCTGCCATATTCGAAATGTTGACGTACAGGGAACAGTTGACTTTCATGAACGTATGTACCATATTGAGGGCTAAATGTTCCATAGGGACTTGCAGCTGGTGACAGTAAATTGAAATGCGGACTCAGTTCGTATGGGGATTGGTAGCTGGTCCAACTGTCCACACTGCCAGGAGACGTGACCGTTGTTTGGGGAAATGCAAACGGCGGACCCAATGGTGTTCCCAATGAAGATGTTGATGGACTGTTGGCACTTATATAGCCAGTCTTTCGTGGCGGTTCTCTTTTTCGCCATTTCGCTCGTCGATTTTGGAACCATACCTGAACACGCGATTCACTCAGATTCAATTTAAGTGCGAGTTCTTCACGTGCAAAAACATCCGGATATGGAGCACGCTCAAATGCACGTTCTAGCTCCTCCAGTTGATATGCTGTAAATGTTGTCCTAAAATAATAAAAAAAATGAAATGTTAAAGAAATAATATAACAGGGTTGAATTTCGAATCATACACTATAGACTTTTTTTCGAAGTTGATTGCAAATATCAGAATAAAAAAATCGGTTAAACTGATTTCGTATCTTTTATATTAGTGTCCGTGTATAATGGTAATTATAATATTTATAGATTTTGATTTTACCAAAAACTCTTAAAATTTCTTTAAAGTAAAAATTATTTTAAAAAATTTAATTCTTAACTAAAAAGTAAAAAAAAAATTATATTCTTTAAATATATTCCTTTATCATTTATAGTAATTAGAAGATATTTCCAATCCTTTTCTTTAAAAATACAATTCTTAATTAATTTTGAAAAAATATTGTAAAATTCATCATTAATTTTACGAGTATTTAACGTTACGAAAAATTATTATTTGCATTGAAGATGCCCATGAAACTTTGTATTAAAGATATTAAACCATTTTACAATTAAATAATCAGAGAATTTTAATTATTTTCATCTAATTTAACCTTTTTATGTAATTCAATTTAAATAAATACACGCTAGCATAACCTTTAAATATTTCCAAATATTTGATATTGATACGAATTCTGTTTTGTTTTATATTTTTTTATTTGCTGAAATATTTCGATAAAATTTAATTATTTTGTTAAATTGTATTATTTTTAGAGGAAAATGGAGGATTTTACAGATTATATTATACAATACAAGGATATTTTTAGAGCTTTTGTAAAAATAAATTAAAAAAAAAAATCCATCTATCCCAAGGGCAAAAGGTAAATGGAGTACAAAAAATGTCTACCTTTCGATTTTTGTATTGTTTTCATCGATCATTTATTTATATACCTTTCTAAATCACTAGGGATTTATATTACGATAAATTGATAAATTGAATTAACCAATGTATTTTTCTATATAATAAACGTTTTTTAAGCAAATCACGCGCTAATTAGAACGAAGAGTTTCAACTTTTAATTGAAATTCTTACAATTGATTTCGTTAAATTAACAAATTTTCTTCATTAAACAATATACATTTATTATATAACAATATTTTATATATATGTATGCAGAATTAATCCTGTATTTTATTTATTTTTAGATTTAATATTGAATATTTTATTTTGAGAAATTTAAATATTTATCATGTAAATAAATAAATAAAAAATTAGGGAGATAAAGGAGAGGAAATAATTAAATAATGATTTTTACCATTCCATTTATGTATAATGCTATAAATGGATTGAAGGATATTTATTTTATAGAATTTTTGTTTCGTAGTTAAATGAACTTTTATTTAATTCTGTAGGAATTTAACATTTTAATACCAATTGTAAAAAATTCATATATACGCTTGTAGATTTTGCTTATTCCTTTATTCATATATGGACCAATTTTATTTTCATATACGCTTGCTGGTAACTTTTAAATATTTGATAATTTTTCAAAAAGTATTCATAAAAATATTATCTGCCATAATTTACAATTATTCTACATATTATAATATTAAGTCGGTTTTTAATGGTAAATTTAATTAATTTATTTTTAGTTTATTTTAAGATTTAATATTTATGTTGTTTTTAACTTGTCAAAATAATGTTTTTATACTTTTGAATGTAAACTAATCTGATTTGATTAGCTATGGAATATTTGCGTAAGTGATCAAAAAACCGTTCAAATGTTTACTGTATTGTGGACAAGTGTCAGAATTTGACACTGAAAGATTGAATGATATTAAACAAAATGGCGTACTGCAGGTGCTGCTAAGTATCTTGTGGCAGTAAATTTAGGACCATTTGGATATTGTATGTAAGTATTTTCAAATCTGAAACGATGTTCTGGTAATGCCTAGTTGAGCATAGCGATGATGGGTAGAGGCAGATGGATACGCCACGAACTACAGCTTCACTACAGCGTCAGTGCGCTTAGAACCTCTTCCCGGAAGATCATCGACAGATCTAGTTCCCTCAAATCGGACGATTATATTCTGAATCATGTTATCATTAGGATATAATCTGACATTCAAATGTTGCCAGTATTTTCTCTGAGTTTGAATAATTGATTTTTAACTGGAATAGAAAAACTCAATGAATATTACTCTTTGCTAGACATTTTACATAGCCATTTTAATCTACAAAAAAAAACTTCATAAAAATGAATAAGTGATCAAACCCTTCAGTTTTCTAAGGACCATCATGTATTTTTCCATATAGGGCAGCAGTTTCTTGCACAGAACTATGGGCAGTATGATCAACAATCCTGTGTCCCACAGTATTCCCGATATATATTAATCTACTCATGCAAATGCACCTAATAGAATCGAATGCTACCCCAGATGCACAGCTTAGAGAAATGGTGAAACATTCCCCACTACAAACTGGTAGATCATCGTTCGGAGAATCTGAAATTTTGGGTAAGAAAATGCCTTATAATTCCAATTTGTCATACCACCATCACCTACACATACTTCTAGGTAACATGGATATCCTATCTACCAGTGCTTTGACGTTCGACTAATAATACCCCCCCACATACTAGCACACAATCACTCAATATGGACTTTCTTTTTAGGAGAAGGATTTCGTCTATCACGGAGTTACCAGAGTTACTAGATCCAATTGAACCATTCCCTAGTCATGCCATTAATCTACCTCTTTAATCTACCTATATAAAATATAGTATAATATATACTTTACCTCTATCAAACTAGATAAAACAACTTATCCTAACTTAAGTATTTTTGACTAAAGAGATTGGAGGTATTTTTGACTAAAGAGATTGAAGGTGACAGAACAGTTCTAGTCCATAAGTCCATACTGGTTTCAATAGAGCATTATATAAAAATAGTAATTTGCTGTCTATGTTAAGCTTAGAACATTTATTTAAAAGTCGAAGAAGTTGTCTGTTTAGTTATAGTTTTTTTTAGTCTTATGTATGCGTTCCATGTCAACTATCTGCCTTAGTTCAGTCCTAGGCACCGAACTTTCATGTCTTGTAATAAGGTATTGCCATTAAAATATATAGGAGGACATGGTTTACGGCAGAAAGTAAAAGTTACGTGGACACATTTGAGTTCGTTCACTTTTATTCTCCAGTTGGCGAATTTGGATTTGGGGTTTGGGAAAATAGATTCAATATTATTAAATTAGAATTTTGCACTTCATCTGAAAGGAAAATTACATAATTTCAATTATCATTAGAACTGTGTGTGGGTTGAAAGCTATTTTTTTTCACAACTCATTTTCATGACCTTAAGTTTAATAAGACCAAGAAGTATATTTCTTCTTGGATAATATATTGTAGTATGAAGGAAAGTAAACAGAGCGAATAAAAAAATATGAAACAGATGAAAAAAGATGAAGAAAATATTAGAAAGTTTAACAAAATCTATGGCAACCATAAAAAGTCAGGAAGAAGATAAAATAACAAGATCACGTAAACATTATTGGGTTCGGAGAAATATACTAAAGGAGGACGGAAACGGACAGGAAAAAGCTTCGTACGTACGCTATCTGTTCAGAATTTTCAAAACTTTTGAATAGCAGATTATAATAATGATGGTAAGTGGTAAGAGTTGAGCAAAGTCTAACCGTTCTACCCTATTTTACATTTTATTCTTAGAGATTTTAAGGCTTAAAAAATGAAACGAAGATTTTCTTATTTAATCAGAATGGCAAAAGTAATAAAGAAATTTATAGAGTAAGAGTATATCTTTTTACTTGTAAAGGACGAAAACTTTATTCGATGAAGATGTACGAGTGTATCTATACTGAAATTTTACCGTATTGAAATTGTAAACTTTTTTTTTTTTTAAAAAAAAGAAGAAGAAAAGTAAAGGAAAACTGTTCGATTTTCTCTTTTTACTCTTAACTTCCTTAGGCCTATGAAATAAAGTAGCTAAAACTTCTTAAATAGCCAACTTACAAACCATTTAGGGTGTTTTGATAAATGTACTACAGATAACATGAAATTTCTTAACTTTTACATGAATAACTTACAATCTATAAAATTACATTAAATATGATGTTTTTTTTTTTTAATCTTTACCAAATAGTTATTTATTATGAAAATTTTCAAATATTTATGTTCATTTTTTATCGTACTTATTTCGATATTCGTAATTTCCATAGTCTATTCAAAATTTGTTATCTTGTTGGAGTGAAAAAAGCTAATCCCTCCTAGATGAATGAATGTATTCTACAATATATATATATATATATATATGTATGTATGTAGATAAAGATACAAGTATCTATTTTCAAGATTGTTGAATTTTATATTCCAATATGAATTGAGTGAAAAGAATGAAAATAACAAGGATAATGATGTAACAAAAATGGCATGATATAAGAAAAAAAAATATATATTACAATAATACTAATAAATTATTCCAGGGCATTTAATTTAATTTATCTTTAAAAAAATACAAAATACTCGTAACAGATATAATATTTTTTTTTTTTTGTTGGACTTCTTCTCTGAATGGGATCAAGAAGTTTAGCATAAAAAGCTGTCAGTTTTTTTTATTTTTTTTATTTCTTTATTGTTGTTGTTGTTGTACAGACTATGTACATCACGTTCAAAAATCCCCTATTGTACGCCTAAAATCCTTTCGAACTGACCGAGTATCTTGGAATTTAAATTTTTTTTATCTATTTCTTTTTTCGTGTTAGAGATACTTTTCAGTTTATGGTAAAATTGTTTATTTTTTCACCGGAAAGTTTTTGTTGTATTTGAAATTAAAGCCTAAGTGCTCTTAAATGCAGTCATTAATCTTACTTTGTAAAATACAGTAAACTCTATGCTGCTATAGCGTCAACAGTTTAAATTCTGTTTAAGCACTATAGTTAAGGACGAGTAAAATCTGTAAAAGGTGGAGAAGGCATAGAGGTTGAGAAGTGTATCTGGCAAAAGGATCAATGGTATATCAAGTTATAGGATAAGGGCAGAGAATCTTTTAAATCTGGCTAGAATAGTATAAGTTCTTGAGTATTCCTGGTTCGTTACTATTGTTGCTTAAGCGCCTCAAAGCGTTGAATATCCCAGTCAAAGGAGAAGAAAATCCACATAGTATGATCCTAATATCTTGGAACACTAATTTTTCTTCGTTCGTGAAATTCGAACTTGCTTTCAATTAAAGCTTAACTTGCTTTTTCGAGCGTTTTTTAATTTTACGCTTTTGGCATTTTTTACTTTCAGCATTCGAAAAATGTTGAATGTTGAATAGGCCATCGAATACCAACTACCTGTGAAAAATAGCTAAGCAATTTTTAGCATTATTTTTATGAATTTATTAGAAATTTCTTGAATATTTCAAAAATTTTATGATAGTATGTATTAAATAATAGATTTTCCTCTTCTTTGTCAAATACAATAATAAACCAAAAATCAATACGAACGTACTCACGTACAATATCTTTACTGAAAATGATTGCCATTTTTATTATATCAGGAATAATCTAAGTAGTTTTTTTTAAAAATATTTCCATATGACATATTGTTTTTTATAAAAATTCTCCTTTAAAATGTTATTTGGTTGATATAAAAAAATCAATAAAAAAATAAAACAGTTGAAAACTAATATTTATTTCTAAAGAAAAAAAAAAGATTTTTTCTTACTAATATAATTGTCTGAAGACATGTAGGAAAAAACTGCCATCGAGGTTGACTCAAGAACACAATGATTTATTTTATAATTTGAAAAAATTCGGTGGTTATCACCGTTTCAAACATCGATGGATGAATGATGGAATGGTGAGAGTGAAGAGTTTTCTTGTTGAAGAATTAGGATGATAAGATAGACGGGAATGGATTTTTTCTTATAATGGAGGATGCACAGTTTACAAAGGAACTATGATGGATAACATAGTTTTGAACATAAAAAGAAGCACTGACAATATTTTGTAGCTTAGTCGAATCACAAAGTTCGAGTCCGTGTGTCCATATCAGAACTCCTTATGGTCAGTTTTGATTTCTAGACAAAGGATCGAAACTCTCTTTTTGTCTAGGGATCAAAACTGAGCATAAGGAGTTCTGATACGGACCATAAGGAGTTCTGATATTGTCTGTAGAGTTAACTTCTTTTTAGTTTGTAATTGTTTCAGGTTAACCGTTCATCAATTATAAGTCCTAAGTAAATCACGCTCGTTCTTTGTGGAATATAACTGCTATTAAGGGTTATTTCAGGAATTTATTCTCGATGAAGTATAAAAGTAACATAAGCACATTTCATCCTTACTCTCTACTTTGTAAACTAGACTCCTATGAAGTTAATATTTAATAAATGGTGCGAAATGTCAATATGGGTGTAAATATTGTAAAGAATCGGACTAGGATAGTTACCTGAGGGCCACCGGCGGAGATAGGATAAATCTCAGAATTAGTTTATTTTTGTCGAATTAAAGTTAAAATATTATTTGTAGTTTTGATTAAGAAATTTTTAAATACATTCCATATAATTGATAAATTGAATAAAAGTTTTTCTACAATACAAGAGTAATTATGTGTAGATGCAGAGAAGATGAAAACTAAATTGAAAATCGATACACTATAAATTAATAAGAGGGAAAATGTAATGAAAACTTGGAACTTGTAGTAAGTAATGTATAAATATGGAAATAATTCAATTAATAGCGTATTTTGCACTTAATTAATTTTTTAGTAACAAAAACACTCATGAGTAAACCTCAAAGTGAAAAATTCTTTAGTTTGGAATTGTTCAACAACGATAAGTAACAACCTGTTATAACGTCACGTCACTAGTAAAGTTTAAGAGTTCGTCGGTAATTCGATGTGAATTATAACTTGAATAGTACAGGATAAATAAGCGTATCGCCTAGACTCCGTTCTTAATCCTATAAATGAGGCATTTCATAATACGATTTGTGCAAAATCAATGCTCAAGTATACGAAATTCGTGCGATATTGATGCGAAAAGTAAGGAATTCATTTCGGATTTTGAGAGAAAAGCTTACAAAACTCAAGACAGATTGCAGAATTCAACAAGTACTAAAACCAAACTAATGTTCATCGAATGCATAGGAAAATATTTGCACAGCGGGAAAAACACAAACAAATGAAAATTGTTATTAAACCAATTGACGTTACAAGGAAGAGTTTAGTTTTTGAAAAATTACCACCCTCTTAAGGATTCACAATCGGTCGGTATTGGTTAGAAACATTCCAACCGAACACGATCCAACTTAAATTCGATAATTCCAGCAGAGATTCCCTTTGGAATTGAACCAGTTACCAGTTTGGTTGTACGCAAATATCTGCTTAAATATATTGAACAGGTATGAGTTAGGCAACTTGGTTGATAAATGAAATTGAAGAAAATTTAACTCTAATTTTGATATCGTAAAGTTACTACGACCAAATATATATACGAGTATATAAATATTCACGTATAAGCACGTGTACTTATGTATTTTGTATATAGGTATTATAATACATTCCACGCATAAATGGGGTGCTTATGCTCACAGATTGGCAGAGCCCGTACGATTTCAAATGAAAATTTCGGTAATTTTGGGTTTCGATTGAAACGTGAAATATCCATGATCGAAGGCAAGGGTTACTTTTCAACCTGTTTAGAATAAAAATACAAAAAGTTTCCTCATTCGCAGAATATCTATTTATGAAAATCGATGAGATCTCTGTTTTTGAGAATGACTTGGCTTCATAGAAATGAAATCTGTTCCAATATAATATTATATAATTTAGACGAATTTTCACCAGTAAAAGATAATAAAAATATCTATTTTTACACATAGCAACAACATATTGTAACTAGAATATGATTTAATATACTTAGTTTAATATCTGGAAATATTATGGTTTGATATGTTCAATTTTCCATATCATGTTTTGATATAGTTAAAGTATATTTTGAAATGAGCATATTAATAGTGGAAAAATATTTTAAATCTAGATTCTATTTGAATTAAAAAATATGAGAAATAAAAGATGATTGAAAATCTTCTAGAGAAAAAATTTAATACTTTTGCATAAAAAGGAAATTAAGCGAAGTTTTCGGGCCAACTATGACAAATTATATTTTACTTTAAAACTATTTAATTTAATATTTTAAATATTGTTGTAATACGAGTATTCTTGCAGCTAAAATCTTCTCAAATACTTTTAAATAGAAAATCATGCTTTTATGTAAGTGCAGGCTGCTTTTTATGTTACAGGTTGATTTTGTTTGGTCGCCATTTTGGTTTGTTTACTGACATTTGATAGTCATATAGAGTGGTCAATAACAATTTATTATAAAATATTTAAAACTATATAAAAATTTGTTAAAATTATTAAAACATTTAAAAAAAAAAAATTGTTCAGTTCTGAAGCACACTTAAACTCGGCTAATTTTGTTAATAAACAGAATAGCCGCTATTGGGGGCACTGAAAACCCCCAACTGATACACCAAAGACCACAACACCCTCGTAGAGTAACTGTATGGTGTAGCATTTGGGCCGGCGGAATTATTGCGTCATATTTCTTTGCTGATGCTGGAAGCAATTCTGTAACAGTTACTGGTGATCGCTATTGGGATAGCTTTGGAAGAATTGGATCAATTAGACCACATTACACACAGCTCGTGCTACCATATAAATTTTGATAGCCCAATAATGTCAAAAAGTGGTGATATCGACTGGCCCCCATGATCCCCTGATTTGAACCCTCACAATTCCTTCGTATGCGGGTACTTACAGGAAAAGGTGCACACTATCAAACCAACCACAACTTCGATGCTTAACGATAATATTCGAAACAAAATTGCTGCAATAACACCAGAAGTCTGCGAAAATGTTATGAGAAATGTACTTAAAAGAGCTCGGCTTTGCGATATATTTCATATATTTTATACATAATACTAAAGACCATAAAATTAATCAATAAAATATAAATTATAAAATTGTATTTTATTGAAAAATTATTTAAAAAAAAAAACCGACCTGGAACATAACACGCACCCTGTCTGTATTAGAAAAATGAAAAGATAAGTTCCGAAACTGAATTACTTAGCCGATATCAAAGTTGCAGATTTGTAGGCGCAACTAAAAATTAAACAAAATGGTGGTTTATGGTTAAACCGCAGTGCAATTTAACTTCAGATATAATAGAATATATATAAATAACATATTTAATGTTAAGCAGGTATTTTAAAAATTTTAAATTTTTCATTTTTTTATTTGAAATAAAATCTACTTTTAATATAAATAGATTGAAATATCCTATTAAATGATAAAAACGTACGATTGCATAAAAAATTTCATGTTTCAAGTTGTAACACGACAAAAAAGAAGAATATAAAATTTTCCAACCGCAACTTGTTCAAATATTTGAAAAAAAAACTCGGTAGATTTTTTGCCCATAAACAATCTGTTGACATTTTATTTAATTTTCAGGTAAAACTTGTTCGTATATTGAGTTTCACTTGAGAGACTTCCAAAAGTTAACTTTGCTGTTGCAATCAACACGTTCTTGTTGGTAAGTTTTCGAAATAGTAAAAAAAGTTTTTTCCACATGTGCAAATATACCCTATGGTGAAAATGATAAAGCAAAAGATTCCAATATCGATCCGGTATGTTGATTGCCCCTTTTCGATTTAATACTTCACAGATAGTACGAACAATTAAAAAGCCCTTCAAATTTTGTGAATGTTTTCTTCATTTTGAAGTGTGATTCATTAAGGCCTAAAGCGTCTAAGTTTGTGAAATTCATTCTTAAGTATTCATTTCAATTTCAATGAGGCTTTACAATGATTTAATGCTTATCTATTTACTTTCATTGTACTCCAAATACAATAAAATACATTTAACACCACTTTTCTCTCGACTTTTATTTTTCTTTCGAACACTGAAAAGCCTATTCGATTTTTCATTTTGTTCTTTTTAATAATTAAATGATAATTAAAAAAAAAATTTTATAATAACTTTTATTTTATATACGTGTAAATAAATATTTATATATTAACTATGATATAAATAATTGTTTTTATAAAAGAACACCAGCGTAAGTTCGCTTTGAACATCAACAAATAATAATCGAATTGTTAGGCAATATTTAACTTAATCAAGCATTTGTAAGGTTTAAAATAGTTCTCAATAAGAGTTTAGTTTTTGAAATAACAAATAACATTGAAAATTCGTACGTCTTTTTTATATCCGATTTAAGTGCAAAGAAATATGAAAAATTACTAGTCTTTTGGTATCTGTTATTTTTCTGAATACTTAATATTTTTGATTTTATTATTAACGAAGAGAATTGAACACTTACGAACCTTGTCTTTTTCTTTTTCACCCCGTTCGGATCACCCTTTTTCTTATCATTTTTCTTAGAATTGGATGAAGTTGAACTATCACTCGTTGTTGTCACAGATGTAGCGGTTGTTGTAGAAACAGCCGCATTTATGTTATCATCAGGCTTTTTCTTCGAAATACCATTTAAACTAGGATCAAGTTGTCCGGGACCAGGCTGTTGACTGGACGGTGGCGGTAAGGATTGAGCACCAAACATTTGCATGTGATCATAGTCCATTTTGGTTGATGTTGGGGAATAGTCTAATTTTCCATTTGGATTTTGGTAATCCATTGGTTTTCCATAATCAATTTTATTTTGGCCAGGAGGTGAATATTGATCAAGTTTGGATGTAACGTACTCATATTTTGGATTTGGTGAATAGCAACTGATTTTCGAAACTGTAACATAATCTAGTTTTTGGCCGCCATAATCGATGGTTTTGTAAGCGTCTAGTTTAGGTGATCCTGGTAAAAGACTATGAACTTCTGGAAGTCGTTGAGTGCACATTTCTCCAGGTATCGTTGATGTTTGCACAGAGCTCAACATCATTTGTATACTATGACCAGATTGGGCCTGTAATGGTTTTGTACTGAGTGGACTTAACGGACCCGAAAAATCACCAAAAATTTGATCATCAAAACTTGATGGCTCCATTAGCTCCAAATAAGGCACGTAATAATATCGTAATATAGCGATTTCCGTTTGTATTCTTTTCTTTATTAAGGACACTTTTCAATAGTAAAATGTTTTGTTACGGAATCCGAAATTAAATACAAAATCGATTTACACAATCAATTTAAAAAGAAAGTAAAAAACAAACGCAAGTAAATATTTACAAAGAGCCACACTACCACAGGTAGATAAATTTAATAATCACAGAATAATTAATTGGTCTACACCGCACTGCACTATATAAGTATGTTCACTTATTTAATTAAAAATTAGTTGCTTTCCTTTCAATTAAAATCACTTAAAGTAGCGCGTCGTTGTGTGGTGGGACTGAATTGCACTGTTGCACTGGACTACGATGACCGTTTGTATCGTGGGTTGTGTGGTAGAACATTGTTGATAGCGAATACCCGAATTTCAGTCCCGGTAAGGGAAGGAGTAGGTTTATCTACAGTAAAAACGAACTAGAAAAAGTTTACTGCAAGTAAGCAACGTAAGTCCAGTTGGTCGCGTTTAAGTTTTCGAATTTATCAAAGTATCACCACTAGTTTGCCTTTGCAGCTTATCTTTAGGGAATTACTAGAAATATGCTTTCACGGAATTATTAATTTTCGTTCGAGTGAGGAGATGATGTCCGGAACGCGACAAACAGAACTTCGTGCGATTAATTGAAGCCGATGCGGACGATGATTGCCTTTTTATAGTCAATTTAGCAGTCAATTAATGGCAACGCCTTGACAACCAATCATCGACGAGAAATGGTTGATCTCCTGCTGGGTGGACTAGACAAGTCAACGAATCATGATGCTTGTTCGTATTGCCACCACAGATGAGATCGTAGCCAAAGAACGATCGGCAAACATTTTGTAGTTTAGCTGTTACTAGTGCTCGTCCGATCCCAAACTGACGAGTGAGAAAGAATATTTTCAAATCTGTCGTTCTACCTTCATAGAGAACGGGGCAGTTATTCGATATGAGAAAAGTGGATGGCGAATGGTGGTCTAACGTACAGAAGAGGCGTGGCTTGTTCGGGCTACAATTCCCATTGCTACTTTGAAGAGACGCCCGTATGTGAGTAGATCACCATCACGAAAATCAATATGTCTCTGAACCAGGAATCTTGAGTTGTTTGCGCAAAGTGGTTCGCCCGGAGCCGTGTGTCCGTCATGGATGTTGCGATGCCATAAGTTCAGATGAGGGTCACGTGTGCTGTCCGTACAACCCTTAGTAATTACTCAAATGCACCCTGAACGAATAAATTTTTATTCCAGAATCTCACCATTTATGGGGTTTAAGTACAAGTCAAAAGGGTCGCGATCAGTTAGTCGTGGGTAGCGGACATCATCGAACTGCATAATCTGTGGGATCTTATCGATTCGATGCTATTTGAAGCGCTTGACTGGTGTTATAAGACACCAGCTATCGGAGAACAAACTAAAAAAATATGTATTCGAAAATGTTCTAAATACGTGAATAGGGCGCGATATTCGCTTTTTGTGAATGCACTTGTAACGTATTATAAGTTTGCTACGAACAATCGGGATATTATGGTCTTGATGGTAGTATGAGCGGATATTTTGGTAATACTGGTCGCTGCTCATATACATACATTACAACCACATATGAATATGTATGAAAGTCAGTAAATTTGTGTGCAACTCATAAAATTTGGCAAAATAAGGGTGAACTGTAGTGACTCTTGGACTTTTGTTTTGTGGGAAAATTTTCTCCGAAATTCTTTGCGGCGCTCAGTCTTTGCGACGATGTACATCGAATTTCGCAGAATCGATATGAGGGTATACATTCACGTAAGAGTAAAAGTATAATAAGCAAAATATGCCAGACAGTGTAGTATTTTATATCCAATTTAATCCATTGAATTATCTCTAGGGTGCCAGCAAAACTATTGTATTTTTCTCTGTTAATAATGCGACATTATATAATTAAATCAGAAATATGCTATTTTTTAACATTAATTGATAAAAAAAAATTATTTTCAAATTTTTTTAAAAAATTATTTTAAAAATTTCGACTTTTTCTAAAAAAACTTTTTTTAATAAAAAAATTTTGGGACAACGTTTTATTGTTTGTATTCCGCCGAACACAAAGTATTTTTTCTCTTGTAAATGAATTAATAAATTTAAAAAAAACCATCCAACAAGCGATATTGTTTTTGAAAGGACTTTTATTAATATTATTCCATTTATAACTAGTGTAAGATGTTGTCCAACTAATAAACCTAATAAATAATTTTTGCGTGAAAATTTTGCTGCACAACCGATTTTTACAAATTTGAAAGTACTTTTAAACTTTGAATTTATTTTTGAAGTATAAGAAGTATGAAATAATATTGTATAATACAGATTCTTTGTTCAGTTATTCTCAACGGGTTGACCACATATACGAGTATATGCGTGGTTTGCCAAAACAAATTTAGCTAAGAAGCTACTCAATCATTAGTAGTTGTCAATAAATTTAATAGAAATGGAAATACATTTTTTTCGAATTTCTGATGTTGGATGCAAAAAGGTTTGACATAAACTTTTCACGTTTATTTTCAACCTTTTCTTTTTGGTATTTGAAGTTGTAAAATTTGTCAACTGGCTTCTATATAACAGAGCAGAAGGTCAGGCAAAGTTCGTCTGATGAAGTGCTTTTGGTCATGATAAACACCATTAAATAAATAGCTTGAGTGATGACAAAAATGACGCTGTTAAATTTGAATCTTTTTTAAACACATTTATCGTATCCAAACGACCATATTTTCACTAAAATAAAATTTTTTAATTCCAATTTTATTCTAAGTTTTAAGAGTATATTTTTCTGAAAAGGTATTATTTTATTGATAATAAATTTTTGTTGAATATTTTTAATTGAAAATTTTAAAACTTACAATTTTTAATGAAAAGTTTTAACTGAAAATATTCACTGAACCTTTTTTTAACTGAAAAATTTTAACGGAACATTTTTACTAAACATTTTTAAATTAAAATTTTATTGAAAAATTTTTACTGAACTTTTTTACTGAAAATTTTTATTAAAAATTTTTAACTGAAAATATTCACTGAACATTTTTTTAACTATTAAAATAAAAATTTTTAATGGAAAATTTTAACTGAAAATTTTTAATGAACATTTTTAGCTGAAAATTTTACTGCAAGTTTTTACTGAAAATTTTCAACTGAAAATTTTTTACTGAAAATTTTCAACTGAACATTTTTACTGAATATTTTTACTGAAAATTTTAATTAAACATTTTTACTAAACATTTTTAACTGACAATTTTAAGTGAAATTTTTTTACTGAAAATTTTTAATTTATAATTTTGAATTGAAAATTTTTACTGAACCATTTTTTACTGAAAATTTTTACTTAAAACTTTTAACTGAAAACTTTTACTGAAAATTTCTAACTGAAAATTTTTACTGAAAAGTTTTAAGCGAAATTTTTACCTAACCAGTTTTAAATTTTTAACTGAAAATTTTTACTGAAAATATAATTTTTTCTGAAAATTTCTATAGCAAATTTTACTGAAAATTTGATTTTTACTAAAAGTTTTTATTGAACATTTTTACTGAAAATTTCTACTGAACAATTTTACTGAAAATATGATTTTTTCTGAAAATTTCTATAGTAAATTTTACTGAAAATTTAATTTTTACTAAAAGTTTTTATTGAACATTTTTACTGAAAATTTCTACTGAACAATTTTACTGAAAATATGATTTTTTCTGAAAATTTCTATAGTAAATTTTACTGAAAATTTAATTTTTACTGAAAATTTTTACCTGAACATTTCTACTGAAAAATTTTACTGAATATTTTTACTGAAAATTTTTAATGAAATTTTTTACTGAAGATTTTTAACTGAACAGTTTTAAAATTTTTAACAGCAAATTTTTAATTCAAAATTTAACTAAAAATTTTTACTGAAAATTTCTAATTAACAATTTTACTGAAAATATGATTTCTACTGAAAATTTTTAACTGAAAATTTTTTACTTAAAATTTTTATATGAAAATTATGAACAGAAAATTTATAGGTAATATTTTTACTATAACAATTGATAGAAGAGATTCGCTCTTATCTGTTTATGTAGAGAATATCTATAAATAATATAAAAATTGAGAAGTTTCCTTTCTCATTTACTATTTTTACACTATTTTAGTGTATAATCATATAAATTAGCAACACTTTTCCAACTTTTTGTAAAAAATTTTAAGAATATTAAATTTCAAAAATCTTTCCTTTTAAAATAAAAATTACGTTCCAATTACTTTTGTGTAAAGGTTATTATCATAACGACATTTTCATAAATACCATATTTTTAAAAAAATAGAACAGTAAGATATGGAATATATTTTTTTATAATCAAGATTTATTTATTATGCACAATTGTCAGGATTTATTTCAATATTAATGGAAAATTGCTACTTGCTATTGACAGAATAGAAACTAATCGAACCAATATTACTCGTATAATAAAAGTTACAATTCAGGTACAATGCTATAGTATAGAATAAAAGAAATTGTTGCTAACAAATCAGAATAAAAAGACCAACCTAATCCGGGTTATACATAAAATCCTAACAAATTATCTTGTTATTCTAATCGATTTGATTATTTGATATCCACAGGTATCGGTGTGTAGAATAGTGTGACTCTAGAGAAATGAATTAAAGAAATTTCTATTAATGGTAATTCTTTGGCATCATTACTATCGTACATGTTCCATCAGTGATACAAAGCTGCGGGGAAATAGTCTTTTTTTATATTAAGGATACGATACTGAACACTATACTGTATTGAAAGTGATATTCCCCCGATGAATTCGATACCAAATACTATTGTACCTACAATATTTCCGACTGTGCTCCCGATGTACCCGCATTTCTATAAACCAACAGCAACTACTGTTTTTCTGGTTCTGCTCAGCAAATAGTATTTATTCGTATATGACTTGTCAATTTTGATATGACGATATAGCTGGCACGAGATAAGTAAATTGTGGGAAAATATTAAATAAAAAAAATAATGCTAATGTCGGTATTGTCAGATTATCAAAATACGATGGAATATTAATCTTTGGGAAAATAGATTGGCGAATAGAGGAAACTGTAAAGCTTAACAGAAACTAGAAAATCCATCATTTCGGACGTTTTTTTTTAATCCAAAATAATTATATTGTAATAAAAAATCCCTTTTTTTAAGTACAAATATTTTTTTTCTTTTCATTCATATTATTCTTCCGTCTTTTTATAAATTTTTATATATGTGTAACTAACCAAGAAAGTACAATTAATTTCTTTGCTGGAATTTATCCTTAATGTAACTGATTTTTTTTTCATTATCCATTTTCCTCATATTTGCGTTATAATTTCAAAGGTTGTCTCTTAATCTAAGGGTAGCAACTGTGTAATTGTGAATACGAATATAGCTATACAGATATACGAGGTCTGTTCAAAAAGCGAATATGGAATTTCCGCGAGTTAAGTATATTCGATTTTCGATTTTTTTGTGCCGCTATGTTGGTACTCATATTTTTCACTTATGCCAACAAGTTCGCCCATTTCAAATGTTCAGTCAGTTTTTGACAGCTGCTTTGCTTGCACGTGTTTTGGCTCGTCTTCGAATTTTGCACATTTTCGACCAAAAACAGCATCGCATTAACATTGCGAAGGAGCTGTTGGACTCTCTCCGCGGCAACCCAAATTTGGTCCAGAGGCTCATAACTGGTGACAAATCATGGATTTATGGTTATGACGTGGAAACCAAAGCTCAATCATCCCAATGGAAGCTGCCGCACGAGCCAAGACCGAAAAAAGCGCGCCAAGTTCGGTCGAATGTGAAGGTTTTGCTTACAGTTTTCTTCGATTGCAGGGGCGTGGTGCATCATGAGTTCTTGCCATAGGATAGAACGGTCAATAAGGAATATTACCTGCAAGAAACACCCGGATTTGTGGAAGAACAAAAATTGGCTTTTGCACCATGATAACGCCCCTGCTCACGCATCGTTGCTTGTGCGCGAATTTTTGGCAAAAAACAATATACTAATAATGCCGCAGCCACCGTATTTCCCAGATCTGGCTCCCTGTGACTTTTTCTTGTTCCCGAAACTGAAGAGCCCCATGAAAGGACGACGCTACGCTACGATTGACGATATAAAGACGGCATCGAGGGAGGAGCTGAACAAGATCACAAAAAATGATTTTTTAAAGTGCTTCGAGGATTGGAAAAAACGTTGGCGGAAGTGTATAATATCTGGTGGGGAAAGGGACAATATTCATGAAAAAATAAATAATTTTTGAAAAAACACAAAATTCGTGATTCCTTTTGAACAGACTTCGTATGCCGCAATGATTTATCATAAAAACAAATGTTTTGTGTTATAAAAACAAAAACTATTTTTTAGAAACACAGTTGAATTAAATTATTATGTAAAATTATTAAAATAATAATAATAACATTGGTACCCGATTTTAAGACTATAATAATCATAGAATAAATGTTTTTAAATAGTTTGTAGTCAATTTGAATCCTTTTTTAAGGATCTATACTTCAATACGAGGGTCATTCAACAAGTACTTAGCCTCACCGCCCGATGGAACTGCTGTCACAAAAGAAATTTACCATCGTGCTGTACATTCTTTTAGTAGCCTACTGTCAAAGTTTCAGTCCCTTCATTAGTTTTGTTTTGAGAGCCTTTGAAAGCGAGCGTGTCGGTCGGTTGCACAAAAATGGAAAAAGAACAATATCGTTCGGTGATTAGATTCTTGTTTTTGGAAGAGAAAACGCGCAGCGAAATCAAAGATCGCTTGGATACTGTGTATGGTGACTCTTCTCCTTCGATGGCGACCGTCAAGAATTGGTTCAACGAGTTTGTTCGTGGCCCCACGTCGGTTTTTGATGAGCCACGCCCAGGTGCCCCGAAAACGGCTGCTACGGAGGAAAACGTTAAAAAAGTTCACGATCTCGTGTTGGCAGACCGTCGATTGAAGGTTCACGAGATAGCTGAGACTGTGGGCATCGCAGTAGGAACGGTGCATCATATTCTACACGAAGAACTGGGCATGAGAAAGCTGTCGGCGCGATGGGTGCCGCGTTTGCTCACACCGGAAAACAAGCGCAACCGTGAGACCACATCCGCGACGTGTTTGGCGCTGTTTCAGCGCAATCCAGCGGAGTTCTTGCGTCGTTTCGTGACCGTCGACGAAACATGGATTCACTGGTACACACCAGAGACTAAGGAACAGTCCAAACAGTGGACTTCACCTGGCGAACGTGCTCCGAAGAAGGCGAAGACTGTTCGATCGGCCGGAAAGGTGATGGCCACCGTTTTCTGGGATTCACAAGGTGTGATCCACATCGATTACCTCGAGAAGGGTAAAACAATCACGGGGCGCTACTATGCTGACTTATTGAAAAACGTGCTGTTCCACCACGAGAACGCGTCGGCTCACACTTCCGGCGTCGCCATGGCCAAATTGGTCGAATTGCGCTACGAATTGCTGCCCCATCCACCGTACTCTCCAGATTTGGCCCCCTGTGACTACTTTTTGTTTCCAAACCTAAAAAAATCACTCGCCGGGAATAGATTTGGGTCGAATGAGGAGGTCATCGTCGCCACGGAGGCCTATTTTGCTTCCCTCGAGAAAATGTATTTTTTGGACGGGTTAAAAAAGTTAGAGCATCGCTGGGCTAAGTGTATCAAGCTTGAAGGAGATTATGTGGAAAAATAAATTGCCACCTTTCCAAAATTTTCGTTTTTCTTTTTTAGGCTAAGTACTTGTTGAATGACCCTCGTAGTTATTTGGTGAAGAGGCCATCATAAGACCATGAAGTGTAGTACAAGATTACTGATACTCACATTGTTTTTGCAATAATTTTATTTTATTTTTATACAACTAGTTCACATGGGCAGATATAAATTGACAAAGGCGTTATTTCTACTCTTTGTAGCTGCGCTGGAAGGCTAAAACTAAAATCGCCTAAAGCTCCTCGGTTACTCTCGTTTGAATATTATCTGCAGTACCAATATGATGTCCTTTTAATCTTTAGGTTTTTTGATCTTTAAACATAAACCTATTTTTCCGACTAAAACTTGTTGATGGATATCGTTGTGTGAAAGTAGACAATGTCGTCCCTAACCCGAAATGCATTATTTCTGAGCCTTTCAAGTACGTTTTTATAAAAAAAAGACTATGTAACTAGGTAGTCTGACCTCACAAGAGCCCTCACTAATTCAGTATGTTCGTCTCTATTACTTTTTTGGATGTTATCGACAGTACCAAGATGACGTTCTTTCAATTGATTTTTGATCTTGGGGGATAGATATTAGGTGAAAAGGGATGCTTGGGAACTACAATAATGTTTTTCTCCGACAATAACTCATTGGGGGTGGTGGATATATTTCAGGGGTAGTTGCCACTGTAGAGAACCCAAATAACCCTTTTTCTGAGCCTCCAGGATTTATCAAGCTTAACGCAAAATTTAATGGCTAGTCTTTGCTCTAAACTTTGCTGTTCCAGATTTCGTAACACAACTTCACTTATTACACTCTATAGGGTTACGTAGTTACCGAACAAAGTTAAAAATTTTTACTGCACATCTAGGAGAGATTAACTTATTACATATCTAGAGAATAAAAATTTGCAATATTCCCAGGATGCTCTCAGTTATATAAAAGTTTCATTACTTTTATACCACACTTAAAGTAATGAGACTTTTATATAACTTGTAGCTGGATTGTCATATTGAAATATTTTTTTTTCTTTATTTACTAAATTTTAAAATAAACTCTTAAAATTCCGAAATTATTTGATTCAACATAAACTTTAAACACATTTGTTTAACGTAGCAAGAAAGCACTCTAATTAATAATAATAATGAGTACATATGTGAAAGTTGTAAATTTTTAATAGAATATCTAATTTTGAATGTGTGATAATTCGTCCTTTTACTATAACAGTATATTCATAGAAATAATATTTAAGATAATATTGTGTGTGAGGTTATATTTTAGATACGACACGTACGTGGTAGACTCTTGTTTTAACCTTTTTGGATAATAACAAAAATGGCTCGTTTCCTCTATTCTAGGATTTTTGGTGAGTAGTCAAAAATTAAATACTAAATTGTATTCTTATTCTACAAGTATTTATAGGTATATTAAATGGACCATAAAGTAAGGAACGATCAAAAGGAAAACCCATTTTAATTAAAAATAATGAGCATTCAAAAGTACCTTAATTTGATACCTTCTTAATTAGCAAATTTAAATATAACCTTGAGGTCACATAGAAAATGAAAAATACAAACAACAAATTTTTCACTTCTTTTCAAAGTATTTGTAGATATTTGATTGTGTATACTTAAATATAGAATATGAGCACTATTTACAGGAAATTATATTGTACACGTATATAATATCGTAGCTACGACAGTTCATAGTTTCGTTAACTGATAATATTAAATGTTGTAATTTTCATATCTAATTGGAGAAATCGTATCAGTGTATATGTACATACTCGTATATTGATTTGCATAATTTCAATTCATGTTCATGATCTAACAAATAATTATGCAAATTTAGACATAAATAACAGATTAAATTCCATATTATAACATATTGCAAATTAAATTGCCGCCTTTCAGAAACAGAAACCAATGTGCCCACAACGTAATTGAGAATAAATGCAGCGTATTTTTCTAAAATATTCATAAAACGAGTCCATATTAAATTTTATTCTTTATATATCAAAGGTATTGTTATATGGACAAATTTTAAATTGCAAAAAAAATGGAATATTTTACAATTATTAATAAATTTTTCATTATGGGTAACAACAAGAATTATATTTGCAAAAATAATGACAATTATTAAAATTATGCGAAAAATTAGTTAATTTTATTATACAATTTATAGATTCACTTTTATTTCGATAATTATTTTATATTTATTATTTTTAATATGTATAAATATGTTTCAAATATATCATTACTGATGAGAGTTAAATTTTCGAGTATCTACTAAAATATAATAAATTTTACGGCATAATTAGTATCCAAATAGTAGTTGGTAGTTTAATATTGTACTTTCGGAATTGATTGTTTGGTCGTATTTCAATTATAAATTGTCACAATAATGATGAATTTACAAAATTTATAATTATGAGATTCATCATAAAATGGTTGTTCGTATTTTGTAATTATTCGTAAAAAATTGCCTACCATAAACAGTAGGTGAAATGCAATAAATGCTTTTCGAATCAATTCTAAGTTTTTATTATTTTTGAGAATTTTTTTTTGTTTTCAAATAAATCGTAAACTTATGTTCACTAAAAACTCATAGTAGATGTTCCAAAACAATAATTGAGACTCATGTATTCCAGCTGCTACAGCACGGCGACTGGAGGCAGTGGTAAACTATTGCATCCGGTTAGCCAGTGGCGCTCATCGGACCTCGCCAATTGGATCATGGTTAATTGAGACTGCACGTTGATTATATCAAAAATGCCGAAATTCTTTTTTTCTTCAAAAATTTAACGAACAATCTTTTCCTACTATTAAATACATTTTAAAGTAACTTTTATGTCGGAGCAAAATCGACGATCCTTTCATCGTTACAAGACACAGTTTTCCATTAAGAGTCCATATTACTATTTGAAGCTATGTGTGGGATCAGCGCTGAGTTGAACAGCTTCAGGAAAAAGGAAACTGATCGTCTCCTATATAGGAAACTTTCCTTGCAAGAGCTTAATGAGATGGAAAAACGGATGATGCGACCTTCACTGTTATCCAGCATGTGAATAAGGGCAGTATTCTGTTATGTTGTCAGAGTTTTACCATTGATATAGCAGTCATTTTGAATGCCCATCAGAGAAAAAAACAACAAGAATATTTTTATTTATACTAAATCGCTCTCTGCAATCAAGGCCATTATGGGTATAAAGAGTGACCCGTCCTGGAACACATTCGCTACCTCTTGTTTAACAATAAACATATAGAATATCGTTCACTTCCAGATCATGTGGGTATTAAAGGAAGTGAGAGGGCAGATTTACTGGCAAAATCTACACTCCAACAAGCAACTTTTACGGCCATGCCCAACATGCCTCAGCTGCTCACCAAGTGGAAAACTCAGAAATGGGGCAAAGCCGGACTTGAAATCTCGATTTCCAGCAATACTTTTCGGCCTCCAATTGCCTCCAAAGCAATCTAAAGTTTTGGGCATACTGCGATTACAAATGACTTGCAGTTTAATAAATATCAATCCTGCATCTGCTGAAATTGCGAAATGCTAATTATAATTTTGCATATCCTTAGAGACTGCCGCCACACTTTCAATTTTTTCTCTGCCAGGATTACTCCTATATCACTGCCTATTCACCCTTCCACTTTAATTTAAAGGCCTCTTTATAACCACCTAAGCCACCCAGGTGTTATATACAAAATAAAAACTAAACTCTCATTTCTACCTAATTAACCGTTCCATCTTAAAAACGAGTTGTACTAAATTGTAATTAAATTTGGCTAATCCATCCACTTATGATATATAAACACCGGGCTGTCTATAGTACCGTGTCGCCATATGGCCTTCAAGCAGTAACCCACGGCCTACACATATGTTCATAGGATACCTACGACAAAACAAACAAGCTCCAAAAACTTTCCTATAAACTACGACGATAAAATTAATTATAAAATAAAAATTTTGGGTAATCTTTTACAGAAAAATCCAATTGTAGTTAAATAAATAAAAGCTTAAAATTCAGATTTCGAAAAGTTTTTTTCCTTTTATTATATTGTTTGGACTCAAATGGCCGCCACATGATTTCAATTAAGTGATATTATTTATAATTAACATCTTCCTTAAAATATTTTTAAGGGTCAACTACCCATAATTGTAGATATTTAACAATATTCTCATACTCTTGCACTATCGTTGCACCTTCATTTCTTATCAGTCTTAAAATAATAACAATTTCTTGATCTATGCAAAAATTAAAAAGAAAATATTTAAACAATAATTGACCTTTGGCTATTTTAATTTAAGAAAAACCAATGCCATACCACATCATCTTCTTTTTTAAAAAAAGGATCAACTTGAACGCATGTGGCCTTGTATGTGTCTGCACATTTTGGAATAAATATGATATGAGGAAGAGGAACGGCAGTCGAAATAATTCTGCGGATCGAATATCGTTTGTCATGTTTTTCGCTATGGGTTTTTGGAATAAATTTTCATATTGTCTGCCAGTGATACTATCAGCACCGGGTATCGAGTCAAATTGACTTTACGACTCATCAGCTTAGACATCGGAATCATCTTCGCCATCATGGAATCCACCATATAATAGTCGTAATAGTTTTCCCGTTGGCGATGTCGTCACATCCTAATTAACTGAGATCTCTTCATGCCATTCGAACGACAACGATTTCTGCTCGTACCAGCATATTCAGTGAATTCCAGCATGAATAAATCACCAGTTTTCTCTTTAAGGCACATGCACGACTATATATTCGAATAGAGATGAACAAATAAAAAAAATGACATGCTTTTGTCATCAGAATTTAAATACTTCTACGTATGTTCATACAGAACTTCAATATGGCTTCGTGCATCGACATTATGTCTCGATAAAGATCAAGACCTTCTCGAAGTCTATACGAAAGAAAAAAAGTCCATCTCCAGATTGCGGCGAAAATTCCTGTAATAAAATTAATCAATCCCTTTTCGTAATATGCTCGTATTAAATTTCCTTGAAAGTATAGTAGCTGAAACTGCTAAATTTGCAAAGCTAATTTTGCTGAGAATTCCTTTTACAGATAATTTAATGGACAGATTTTTACTAACAAATTTTTTACTGAAAATTTTTAACTGAACATTTTTAATAGAAATTTCTTACTGCAAATTTTTAACTGAACATTTTTACTGGAATATTTTAACAGAAAATTTTAACTAAACATTTTTAACTGAAAATTTTTAATTGTAAATTTTACTGGCAATTTTACTGAAAATTTTTACCTAATAAAAATTTATTTATATTTTTAACTGAAAATTTTAAACTGAAAATATTTACTGAAATTTTGAACTGAAAAGTTTTATTGAAATTTTTAATTGAAAATTTTTAGTGGAAATTTTTACTGCAAATTTTTGACTAAAATTTTTACTGAAAATTTTTAACTGTTAATTGTTTGCTGAAAATTTGTTACTAAAACTTTACTGGGAATTTTTAACTGAAAATTTTTTATTAAAAATTTTTTACTAAAAATTTTTTACTGAAAATTGTTTACTGATCATTTTTAACTGAACATTTGTTACTAAAACTTTACTGGAAATTTTTAACTGAAAATTTTTTATTAAAAATTTTTTAGTTAACATTTTTTACCGAAAATTTTTAGGTGGAAAATTTTTGCCTGGAAAATTTTTTACTAAAAATTTTTACAGAACATTTTTTACTGAATATTTTTAACTGAAAATTTGTAACTAAGACTTTACTGAAAATTTTTAACTGTAACTTTTTACAGAAAAATTTGAACTGCAAATTATTTACTTTTTTTACTGAAAATTTTTTACTAAAAATTTTTTACTGAAAATTTTTAACTGAACATTTGTTACTAAAACTTTACTGGAAATTTTTAACTGAAAATTTCTTACAGAAAAATTTTAACTGAAAATTTTTACTGAACATTTGTTACTGAAAATTATTTACTAAAAATTTTTTACTAAACATTTGTACGAAAAATGTTTAACTGAAAATTTTTACTGAATATTTTTAACTGGAAATTTTTAACTAAAAATATTTACTGAAATTTTGAACTTAAAATTTTTATTGAAAATTTGAACTGAACATTTTTAACTGAATATTTTTACTGGAAATTTTTAACTAAAAATTTTTAACTGAACTTTTTCACAGAAAATTTTTTAACTGAATATTTTTAACTAAAATCTTATACTGAAAATTTTTAACTAAAAATTTTTATTGAAACATTTTTACTTCCCGATTTATTTTGTGCCAAAGTTTGCTTTTGCGATAATATAGCTTTTTAAGTTAATTTTTTTAATCATTTAAAAACTGAACTGATCCTAGAAATATCATAACTGAAATAATTTTAGTTTATTGAATAACAACTATTATGATTACTCAAAAATAATTGCGCCGAACTGCATTTATTATGAATGATTTTATCTACTCAATATTAATTTTATTAACTAAAGAAGCTAAAGCCTAAGCTAGCAGCGGATGAATTTTTTTTATGAAAAACGAATGTAACTCAAATTGATCGCTTCAATTTACATGCGATCAAAAAATATTTAAATCTTCATGTCTCAGATTTATTGTTAATTGGCCAAATGTACTTTTACTAAAAGCTTACGAACTCTAATAGAATTAAAATAGCTAATAACAATTGAAAATTTTTTCTTATGAATTCTAAAATCTGTCTATTCGTCAAGAATACTTGAGAATGTATTTACTAATACGCTTACATGTTGTCTCTGTGCTTTCAGGATAAGTACATAAGTTTCCCTATTGCACCTGAACTGCGACACCATAACAAAATCATTTAGTCTCTACTATTGGGCATACCGCAAAGAAATATATGACTATGGATAATGGAAGACATTCGTTCCGTTAATCCCCATGGACGCAAAAAATATTAAGCATTTAGACATTTAAAGTACTATATTAAAAGGAAAATTTTAATATGTTTTGTGCACGTACCAGACAGTGTAATGCTAGCGTGTAGATGAAAGTAAATTCTTCATGATGTAATCACTCCCCTGAGATCGATAAGGCATCATTGGAAGTATGTTATTGTAGTATGAGATGATATAAACCAAATGCGTATATAACTTTTATATTTGGCTTAGTTATCCTAAAAAGTTATATGTTGAGATTCTGTTTGAGTCCTTGTACCCGTAAAGTAAGGTATTTTTTAGCGATAGGTTCGAACAGAAAAATAATCGACGCCTTTGCTGACAACTTTCAAACATATTTTTCTATTTAACATCGTTTCTATTGTCAACCTTCGGTTTAAACAAGAACTCTGCCATCGAAACACTCAATTGGGAACAGAAACTAACAGATCCGAAGTGAGTTACTATATCCGGCGGTTCGGAAAATAGCACACTGGCATGTTCATAAAAGTAACGAGTCCATTGTCATTGATGGAAAAGGTATAATAATATATCAAATATGTATTTTCATATATACAGTGGATAACTAAATTCATTAGAGTGAACAACGCTGAATATAAAGGGTATTCACTCTACTAAGAAATTTAAAAATGTTCTCAATCATAAAATTATGTAAAATAAAACATTTTAAATTTTCTGTGAAAAAATTTTTGAGTAAAATTAATCGATTTTTGAATAAATCAATTTCCCACTGAGTTTGATAGAAATCTCACATCATCTCGTATAATATCATTTAGCATAATGTGTAGGTATTTTGAACTTCTATTAAATAATATTGTTTTATAAGAAAGAAAAAATTAAAATAAAATTTATTCCATAAAATCTAAGTATTCCAATATTGATTTTACTAAAAATAAATACCTTCCATCATCATATTATGTTTATAATATTTTTACTGAAAATATATTTAACCCGGGAAGTTTAAAAATAAAAATAAAAATTGAATATAGCCTTATTGAATAAATTATAAATCTTATTTCTTTAAAAAAAAACGAGCCATAATTTCTTTCATTTTATTATTAAAAAAGTATTGTATAATTTTAAAACAATAAGAAAATAACCTAAAAGAAACAACCAAACCAGAAGAGCTTTTTAAAGCTTATCATAAAAAATTGGCAGCACAGTAAAAAATATTTATGAAATTGTTGAAAAATGTATATGACAGCCAATTAAAATTTACCACTTTCTGAAAAAAAATTTCAAAATAGAAAAAAATTATATAAAAATAAGAACATAGCAGAATAAAAAGTTCTTTTCAATTGTAGAATAGAAAAGAACTTAAAGAAAAATTTTGTTCCGCAGAAGTTGGTTCTTTTTAGAAAACTTTTTCCCATTAACCCCACGTTATATACCGGAAAAACAACAATATCCCTTTAGGAAATAATTGAAAATATTTCAAAGGTGTTTTTTTTTGTACTTTAAGGATATTTTTCTAATCTTTTTCTATTTTTGAAGAAAGTCCTGTTTATGTAGAAGTATTTGTAGCATATATATTTGCTGGTAAATTAATAAATTTTCTCAAAATTTTTTCAACTTTTACAATTGTTATTGTTTATTACTTCAAGGTTTTTAACGTAGGATTCTACAATAGTACTTTATATTTATACCTTATTTCTTGTAATATACACGTATTATAGAATTTAAATATAGCTATTTTCAATCCTTATTTATATGTAAACTCTAAGCTTTATTAAAAGCGATATCATTTTTTTTTTGGCCACAGGAGAGGGAAGAAGTCATTGAACAATGAAAAATTTCTTATAATACAATACAATATTGCCTCTTTTAGGTTATTTATTTAAAATGTAAAAATAAAATTTCTGATTTTCTTTTTTTTTCCTGTTTGGAATCCTTATTATAAACGAGGTGTGGAAATAAATGAGACTGGCATCATTCAGAGTAATCTGGCATAACTGATTATTATCATGATCTTATCCAGGGTACGAGGTGGAGGTCTTATAGTGCATTACAAAAATGGAACAGCGAAATTTGGAACAACGATATGCCATCAAATATTGTATTTTGATAAACTTGATGAATCCTCGCATTGGACTTATAAAAAGTTGCAACGTGCCAATAAAGAACATTTCTTATCTAGATCACAACTTTTTATGGTAGTTGGCATAAAGTATTTTTAGAGAGCCGATCTGCTTCTTTTTTATTAAAAAAGAAGCAGATCGGACATTGCTTGAAATTGGATGATCTACTATGACAACGGGACTTCTATTTTTCCTCATTTCCCTATATTCACCAGGTCGTTGTCCGTGTGATTCTTTTTTGCTCCCCAACAAGTACGTCGTATTTATTTTGAAATTTTTTTCACCTGCGTAAAGGAATATCTTCTAAAGACGCTATAGATATGCGTAATCATACAGTATGTGAGATTCTAACATATTAAAATACAACTCCCTGTTGTAAAAATATGGTTCCCCTAAAGGAACCAGATTCAGGTAGCAGATTCGCTTTGAGCTTTTTATCCTATCTAGGTTTTAGACTGGCATTTTCTCATTAATTCTGCTAACATGCCTGCCTTTATGCTTTGTGAATGAGCTAATTTTTATGCAATAATGCACAGGTCCTTTGAGGACGACAGGCGTTGATTGATCATTTTCTGCAGTTCCTGTTTAAATTGGGTTAAAGTAGACAGTAGAAAAAAATAATTCTGCATCCTCAATTTAAAGCCAAAAAGTGGGGCATATAATGGTCCACTTCTCTATAACCTCCTCCGTCGATACATCAAAATATCATTGCTATCTCATGAGTATGTCATATCTTTTATCCTTGCTAATGGTGCGCCGATAGATTTCTTCCAAAGAAATGTAACCAAGGCACTGCTACAAAATGTGGAAACAACGCTTCCGCCAATGCTTAGCTGCCCAAAGGAACTACTTTAAAAAGGTAACATTGATGTATAAAAATTTAAAAAAAAATTTGTTTTTTTTTTGGCAAGAATTTCAATTTATTTTTATACCTCGCCGTGATCTCTTTTCTCTGGAAGAGGTGATTTTGGACCAGATTAAGCATTAAAACTCAATAGTCTCATTAAATAAATACAAAATAAATCGCCAATTCATAATATTGTAGTTATTAAAATCAATTCAATATAATTATAGAAATCTACTTTCAATTTTGATAAATAAATAAATATGAGCATGTCCTCCTTTAAAATAAGCAAAAGTTTCTTAATACGAACAAGAGTGTACCACTTAAAGTGCTGAACATGGAAAAAGCCAAACAGAAAATCGATACAATCTACTTGTTAAAGTTTATTCATTATTTACTTAATATCTTTTGTAATTTAAATATTGTTGTTGCTGTCTTTTAATTTATCATTACTCATTTTTCTACCTTCCAGAACTCTTTTGATATATTATTTAGCTTTAGCATAAACTTTTGATGATAACACGACGGAAATATAATACAGCAAGGCAAAGATTTTATTAAATGCAAAGATGCCATCAATATACAGAAAATAACGGAAAAGCTCTACTCTACAACAAACACCACTACCACCACTACCATCACCACCACCATCAACCTTATCAACAAAAGACTAATATGAATTTTTTCATCTTGTTAAAAGTTGGTTTGAAAATCAAATTTGCCAAAGTTTTATCAAAAATCAAAATTCTTTCGCGATTGCTGGCTTCTTTGGATGTTAAAACCAGCAAACTTTCTAATTCTAACGATTACAGGATAAGGTGAATATGGTGTTATTAACTTACAATTATCCACAATCTTATGAAATTTTCAGAAACTTCTAAATACGTCCTTAAGTTTGTACGTCGAACTGCAATTGGTACACGGTATTATGGATTCCCAAAATGTACTTTGAGTTATGCAGAACGCAGAAAGTCTTCTTATTCGAAGTAAGATCTCAGTTGTCAATGTGCTTGTGTAGATGTTTTCGATAAAATTTCAAATTTTCCTCATTTTTTTCTTTGTCATCGGAATATACTCGAAAATAAGGTAAATCTTTTTTTGTCGAGTGTATTAATATATTACATGTGGGTGAGTGGGTGGTGGTGATATTCTAGCACATTTTATGTATGATGGAACATGGAAAACAATCCAGTATGAATTTTAATCATATTTTCGGAGAGAATTTCGTAACTTTTACAGCTCATTCATAAAGCGTAAAGGAAGATATGACATGTTGGAGTAGATATAAAAAAAGGCACAACTCACACATTTATGCATAAATTTGTTAGCATTCATTTTTTATTTGGCCTTTATTCGTGTGTATATAAATGAAATTCCATACAAAAATTTTACAGTTTTTAAATTTTTTTTCTCATTTGTGTTGTTGTAAGTAATGAAAAAGGACGAATGGAATCTAATTTATCACTTGTTTAGGAAAAGACCACACAACCAGAAATAAATTTTATGTGTATGACATTCATTGTAAAGTTAATTTTTAATTAAAAAAAAAAGAACATACATTTTCATAAAAAATAATAAAATTATTAATGAAAGAAGTTTTTTTCGTTGGCATAAATTTTAAGCTGATTAATACATGAATAATTTGTCAGAATTATGTTCTATAAATATGTAGACAATACCCGTAAAAGTGTAAAAGTGATTTAAAAAAAAATAGAAATTATACAAACAAGTATAAAGGACGTAGCATATATGCTTCTGTGTTCAGAATGATTGTGGTTCATATAGCATACAAGGTGTCATTTTGACGGGGTAATATTTTATAACAGGTGCTTCCATGAAGTATAAATTTCTCTAAATGACATCCGATCCTATTTTAGAATATATTCACATCCTTTGCTTTTTCTATATAATAAACAATTAGTACAATAATAATCAAAATAATTATATTAATTAGATAAAAGCTTTGATAGAATTTATAAAGAGACAGAAAATAAAATCACTGCTAAATGATATAAATCGGTCGGTTTAAGTGCAACCTAATTCGTTTGGTCTACATTTTTATATCCGCACTAATCGTATTTGATTTTTCAATTCATTTTTATTGATCAATATATTATCAATAATAACAATAAATGACCAAACAAAAAGTGATATAAATCCTTTCGGGAAGAATTATAGCTTTTGGACAAAGTTTTTTTTAAAAAAAAAATGCTTTCTTAGATTTTGGTAAATGTCTCCCTCAGGATTTTGCTGACTAAAATTGGGTTTCTTGATAGATTGCTTCATTTAAAATATTCCTTTTTGCTAGTTTAAATTAGATTGAATTTGGTTAATAGATATTTTTTTGGAATATTTCAATTTTAAATGCAAACAAACAATAATTTCCAAAGACTGAAAATGTTCATTATTTTTTCGCAGTAAAAATCTTTAGTGAAATTTTCTTTTAAAAATTGTTTACTGAAAACTTTTACTGGACATTTTTACTGAAAATTTTTACTGAAAATTTTTATTGAAAATTCTTACTGAAAATTTTTATTGAAACTATTTACTGAAAATTTTGACTGAAAACTTTTACTGGACATTTTTACTGAAAATTTTTACTGAAATTTTTTACTAAAATTTTTACTGAAAATTTTTACTGAAAATTTTTACTGGACATTTTTACTAAACAATTTTGCTGAAAATTTTTACTGAAATTTTTCACTGAAATGTTTACTGAAAATTTTTACTGAAAATTTTTATTGAAACTTTTTACTGAAAATTTTTACTGAAAATTTTTACTGAAAATTTTTACTGAAAATTTTTACTGAAAATTTTTACTGAAAATTTTTACTGAAAATTTTTACTGAAAATTTTTACTGAAAATTTTTACTGAAAATTTTTACTGAAAATTTTTACTGAAAATTTTTACTGAAAATTTTTACTGAAAATTTTTACTGAAAATTTTTACTGAAAATTTTTACTGAAAATTTTTACTGAAAATTTTTACTGAAAATTTTTACTGAAAATTTTTACTGAAAATTTTTACTGAAAATTTTTACTGAAAATTTTTACTGAAAATTTTTACTGAAAATTTTTACTGAAAACTTTTACTGGACATTTTTACTTAAAAAATGTTTACTGAAAATTTTTACTGAACATTTTTACTGAAAATTTTTACTGAAAATTTTTACTGAAAATTTTTACTGAAAATTTTTACTGAAAATTTTTACTGAAAATTTTTACTGAAAATTTTTACTGAAAATTTTTACTGAAAATTTTTACTGAAAATTTTTACTGAAAATTTTTACTGAAAATTTTTACTGAAAATTTTTACTGAAAATTTTTACTGAAAATTTTTACTGAAAATTTTTACTGAAAATTTTTACTGAAAATTTTTACTGAAAATTTTTACGGAAAATTTTTACTGAAAATTTTTACTGAAAATTTTTACTGAAAATTTTTACTGAAAATTTTTACTGAAAATTTTTACTGAAAATTTTTACTGAAAATATTTACTGAAAATTTTTACTGAAACTTTTTACTGAAAATTTTTACTGAAAATTTTGACTGAAAACTTTTACTGGACATTTTTACTAAGAAATTTTGCTGAAAATTTTTACTGAATTTTTTACTGAAATTTTTACTGAAAATTTTTACTGAAAATTTTTACACTGAAAATTTTTATTGAAAATTTTTACTGAAAATTTTTACTGAAAATTTTTACTGAACATTTTTATTGAAAATTCTTACTGAATATTTATTGAAAATTCTTACTGAAAATTTTTATTGAAACTTTTTACTGAAAACTTTTACTGGACATTTTTACTTAAAAAATGTTTACTGAAAATTTTTACTGAAAATTTTTATTGAAACTTTTTACTGAAAATTTTTACTGAAAATTTTTACTGAAAGTTTTTACTGAAAAAATAACTTTTTGTTTTAGATAATTTCAATGTAATTAATCAACAAAAATATAAAAATAGCATTTACTGGGCCATTTTCAGAAAAATAATCGAAAGTATCATTTGTTATTACCATTTTCTTACTTAGAAGCCAATGAAAAAAGTTCATCAAATTGTAATGAAATAGAAGAAATCCTGAATAAGATTTAATAAAATAAGTATTAATTATATCAATTTATCTAACATTTTTGGCTGTTTTCTATTTACGTATCGTAAATGTTTACATGGCAAAGTATAGATGATAAGTCAGGTAATAAGAAATAACCATATTAATAAAGCTTAGTCACAGAACAGATTAATCCACAAAAAGCAATGCTGTGTTATTTCTCATAATAATATCAACAAGAAATAATAAACCCACAAGATTTGTGTAATATTTTCGTAAATCATTGCCGCAGATTTCGTTTCTCTTATTGCTATTATTATTTCTGCCCCATCATTGTACTCTTTTAAATCCTACACATCGGTTAACGCAAAATATTGTATAATATATAATCTGTACGTAGCTGGTAGTATGAATTTGAATTATTGTTTTAGCTTCTAAGAAATTATTATACTTGTGCGTACTGAGATTTTATTTTCTTAATAAAATTATCCACCAAAGGTACGAGCATCTACTTATCCTGCTACCATATTTTCACTATAAACAATAAAACGTAATTTTGAATATAACATTTTACGTATTTCAATAAAATTAATTACTTCATTTAAAACTAATAAAATACAAGCATTCGAAAATTATGGTAAACTTTGGTATTGTATCGGTAAGACCTCGCAGCATTTTTAATAGACGGCGTGACCCGAAAAACGATAAAAGATTTTAACATTTATCTTTTAGCATATTTTAATGGTTATTATACAGTCAAAATCGAAACTAATTTGACTATTATAACTGGCGAAATTTTTATTGTCAAATAAGATACTAACTTGAACTTTATGTCCCCCTTGAGTAATCTGAACTAGACATTATTGATTGGTCAAAAATGTGTTTTGTTGATAAACTCAAAATGATGTTGAAGAGAGAAAAAATTTTCCAAACAACTTTGTAATATTGGCTAAATGGCTGACAAAAACTTAAATTCGATGATTCGTTTTGCGCGAAATTGAACTGAATTATATAAAAAAATAAGAAGACTCTATTTCGATCTGAATTGCATGTCCAAATTCCATTATAGTATGAAATATTCTTCTCTTTTGATGGAGCTTACCGACACGTAGATGGATCGACGTAGCCTTACGACTGGCGTTTATTAATTAAGTTTTCTTCATTTCGGTTGTTAGTGAATTTTACCGACAGTGTTAAGAATATTTTTTAAACGTTTTTTCTCGCCACGACAAATCAACAACACATAGTATTACATTTTTTATAGTCATACATACACATATATCAAATAGAAGTTTTGAAATGTTTTGTCGTCTCCGTGAACATAATAGTCTGATATTCTATTCTTGACCAGTCCGTCGAACCTTTTAAAGTCGTAAAAAGAGAAAAAAATCATATCGAACCGTGAACCTTTTACTTCGATAAGAAGAACAAAAGATTTATTGGCATAGAAGAAATTATTCCAAACAGACAACTGGCCCACGTCAAAATGTAGCACGTTCAAGGATAGTAATCGAGAATCTTTGATAAGGAATCGTACCTGTCCAATGAAAGGCAGAAGTGCAGGAGTTCAGTCTAGCTGACTTGAATATCAATTTGCGAACACCCTAAAGTATGCCTAAAGAATTCGCATACAATCCCATATTAAGAATGGGATGAAAAAAAATGTTTTTTTTCCTTCTAAATTGACGCGACGAGGAGAAGATGCTCCCAGTTGAAAATTAAAGAAAATTTAACTTAGTTAAAAATGAGAAATGTGACAATTCCATTCTGTTTGCCTCCGTACAATTTCTGCTACTAACACCATCTACACATATACGAGTATGTATTGTACATGAGAATATTGTTTCCGTAGAACATTGGAGAAAATATAAACTGAAATTAATTAAATCACCCCCCAAAGCGTACTTGTTCTCAGTTTCAATAGGGGTGTCGACACTTTGTGGTAAATGGAAGAGGCGCATTCAACCAGAATTGAGTTTTGTTGTTTTTTCCCACCAGAAATAACGACGAACCAAGGAAACCCTAACGACCAACCAGATAATCGACTCACAGTTTTACAGTTCTATTCATATCTACAGTTAAAAGCTACCCCAAAGCTTTTTTTTCAAACAATTTTCTATAATTCCTTCTGTCTTCTTATACTTTAGTCTGTCTGTTATCTACACCCTCGAATTTATTTCAACTCTTCTTAATTAATTTCAATTTTTTTCTTCTATCATTTGCATTTAGTAAACTTTATTTTTTATTCTAATGAGAAATTCCCATTATTCGTAAGGTGAACCTAAGATATACACGTAGGGCTCGCAGAAGGGTAGTTTTTCAGTTGATATGACTCTGTAGAATTTTTTTTTTTTAAATTTTATTTTCCATATTCCAAAGAGAAAGAAGACTTTAAATTGGGCAAATTAAATTGTCACATCCGTTAGAAATTCTTATGATTCGAGAAGAGTTGTTGGTCCTTTAAATATGAGTACACACATATATGAGAGTTTTAGTATATTTTCAAATGTGATTTTTTTTCCCAGAAGGTATTATTTATCTAGAAAATGGTTATAAAATAATTATCGTTTATTTGATGGACGAATTGCTTCGTGCAGAATATTTACATATTGTATAACATAAAAAAAATGCATATTAACAAATTGAAATTATTTTGTAACAAATACAAAAAGGACTTTATGTAAATAAGTGAACTTTTTAAGAAACTTTTTTTGATGACTTGTTTTGTGGAGAAAATTTTAAATAGAAAATATTTTTGTATAAAAAGTCACTGAGTCGGGATGGGAGCTGTGATATATAAGCTATGGTTGAAAAGTAATGAGGCTAATAATTTTTTTTTGGAACAAAAAACCGCTTTCAGCTCCTCGGTTACACTTTTTTGGATGTTATCATTCGTACCAAGATGACATTATTTTTTTATCTTAATGGAACAGGAGTCTTGACATTGACTTAGATCAGGGGAATAGGAGGAAAGGGAGGGGGGCTACAAATCCTATTTTGTGGTAAAGAATTGTTGATGAAGATAGCCGTGTAACAGGGGCTTTGTCAAGATGCTGCTAATAATGTCCGATCGGAGCTTTTTAAGGACTTCAATGTTAATCGATAGTCTGGGGCCTCACAAGAGCTTTCACTCATGAAAAATTTTCATCTCTGTTCCATGTTGAAGAGCTGCCTAAGTTAAGGTTTGTTTCCGACTCCCTCTCGGCTCTTCATATATTCTTTATGCCACTGAAAAATTCTTTTTTTTCTATAAAGAAATATTCCCCATAACTCAAACTTTACTATAATTTTCACTATTTCTATTAACCCATTACAAAAACACAACTGCATTTATCATGTTTTGTATGGCGGCGTTATTCCTTTAGGGTCATAAAATCAGCCGAGCTGCCAGATTCTACGCAGTGATGTCAATCATTACTTTTCTGTCGCACCTCATAGTACCTAAACATTTTCACGTATATTACAAAGCCTGTCGTTAAAAAGTCTTTTAATAAAAAAAACTTTAATTATTATTTTATTATTGTACTATTATTTTTTAATGTAATAATGATTACATGGCACTCTTAAATAAAAGTTTTATTATTAATATTAATAGAAATAAGACCACAAAAAAATTTTACTTTTTTTCCTAAAAACTTATCTCAAAAAAAAAAAAAAAATATTTTTGTTGTTAAAAAAGTTCCCATCAGGTAAAAATCACCATAAATCATATTTGTTGCTCGTATATAATAAAAGCGAAAAGAAAAAAAAATTCCTCATAATTTCATCAATCAAATTGCATTTAATATAATTGTTAAAATTCAATCACACCAATTCTTTCTAATAGCATCTAACTATATAAACAAGAGAAACCAATTTCATTAATTGGCTTATATTGAGACTAATTTCTTTGATTTTACCATTAAAATTGCTTAATTGATAACGTGGCGATTACTCTCAATATGTTATTCCATGTAATCTGTAAGTAATTGTTTTAATCAAAAAAAATTAAAAATAAAAAGAAAAACTAAAAACAAAAACAAAGAATAATAAAAATAATTTTTCCTCTATTCTGATAGAATTTTCCCAAACAATTCCCATTTCCTCCCCTACTAATTGATATTTTAGCATTTACTACCCCTCATCTAGTACAAACGTTATGGATTGGATTCTTGTTTCAATTATTTTTATTTCGATACATCAAAGATAGGAAAATTAAATAGAATGGTTCGTTTTGTTTGTTTTCTGTATATAACATAATAGTATTATTTTTGGTAAAACAAAATTGTCAATTTAAATTGATTAGAAATAAATGAAGTCGGCTGGTAAAATTAAATTCATTGGAAAACTACTACAGATTAATTAGGCAATCTTCTTAATTTTGGATTATTGGTCAGAGAAGTTGAAGATGAATTGGGGCAATTGCTGGATGATTACACCAGACAATGTCATGGACGAGTTGATTTGCATTTGAAAGTAAGTGTCAGCTCAAGTAATTTATTTTGTTGTTTAACTAGGATAGAAAGTGTCCATATAACAAATTCCATTACAATATAATTTCCTATTTAATTGTGGTGATACACAAGTTACGGATAAATACGGTCAAGTATTTTGTACTGAACTGAAGGATTACTACAACTGCTGTAGAACGTTTAATAGTAAACTTTAAATACGATTTAAAGTGTAGAAGTTTGTATTGTATTATGTGAAGATATCCTATTGCCTTGAACAAGGATTTGGACGATCAATAGTGAGTGCAGTAGGATAATTGTCCAATCGTAATTTTGTGGCTGGTAATTGGTTTGGTTAAGGGATATTTTATTTGGAACGATTGCCATTTGCCCAAGTATTTGTTGTATTTTAATCGAATTGCACTAAAAATATACGACACATATATGATATATTCGTTCAAGTATGCGTGCTTCTATACATACGAGTATAATGCCATTCATGCTGGACCGTTTCATGTTCATCTCTTTCCCTTAATTTATAATCGTATTATTGCATTTCGTTGAATAGATTTGCTCGTATTTCCGATGATTTTGTCGAATTATTATATGGATGCAAGCTAAATGGTATTGTATATAGTCATATATTTATTTAACAAGTATTGCACTTGGATTGTCTATTCGGAAAAGGACTTATGTAGGGGATGATTCTATAAAATCAACTTTGTAAATCTTATATTGATCCTCGATGAATAATTTTATTTGCTGTTCTTAGAACAGAGCTAAGAAATTCGGCTAGCTATGAATTGGATAGTAAATTTTATTACTGGAATTGGAGAAGTTCATGTATATCCTGAAATCTGGTAATTTTTATCTGAAATTATCGATTCGGAATTAAATGAAAAGTACTTCAGATTATGAGAAATATACCATAAACTGGTTCTTGAGTTATTTTTGAACACATATATTCTAAATATTCTTATTTCAGACCAAAGGGATTTTTACAAAAAGTAATATTATTGCCTTTATGAGCCCCTTAGATGACGATGGACAATTTCGGAGCCTATATAACGACCAGATTTTAGAGCGTCACCGACAGTGCATAGTTGTGAATAAAATTAAGCTCTAAAGGCTTCGGTGGACACTTAAATCATTTGGAAAAAGAAGATCGAAACTGTCCCTCAAAGGCTACAGTTGATCCATTTATAGTCACAGAACACCTGTCTTCAGTCGCCAAAAAGAAGGTGGGAGTATAGAACTAGAAGACCGCGGGCCTAGACCGGAGTTCTTGTTATCGTTTATGATGATGAATAATATTGGCTTACAATGGAGGACTCAGACAGATGTTAATCTGCTAAGCCTTTATTTGGTTAGGCGATAAGGCGATCTATTAGATGATGAGAAGACCATAGAAGAGATAAGAAATTGAAGACGGAAGGGATAAGAAATTCCCAGCGCACCATCAGCAAGGAGGAAAGGAATGAGACATTGGCGAGATGGCCACGAAATTGGATTGTAGCGACTAAAGGAAGATGGACACATCAGCATATTTCCGATATGCTACATGGGAAGGACGAGGTCATGAAGACGAAGGTCACAGAAATGTGTCTCAATTTTAGCAAACATGTCTTCATACAAAAAAGAACGCCGATCACATTTTATTTTACCGTCTACGTTTTACCGAAGAAATGAAGGAACTGCAAAAATTCGTTGATCAACGCATATCCCAGAAGGGTGCCATTGCAAAAATGATAGTCTTACAGAGATATTGGAGAGCGTATATTGAATACGCATTCCGAGTAATTAAAAATCTCCGTGATAAGGAAAGCGTAAGAAAAGGCTACCTTATAGCGCAGGTAAGATAATAGCAATCCTTTAACAAAATAAAATATATAAAAAATTGCAGAGAAAATTTTATTTATAAAATCTTAATATTTATTTATTTATCTTTTGTTTTTTAATTTTTTAAGGAGTAAACATCCACCGAAGTTTCTCCTGGTAGTGTGTGCTAATGTTTATAGTCAGTATTTTAATAAATCATGCGATCAGTACCCTAAAGGGTTCAATGGGTATTTTTAGGAAAGGAAGTATAACTTTTTATAACGAGACACAGCCCATCATGAACAAAAGGGACAGTATTACGACCATAAAAGGGGGCACCGACAATTGTACGAATTCGACGAGAATTAGAAAACTTAGTAGGACCCAAGAGTTCTAGTCCGTAAGTCCATATTGGTTTTAGTAGGGAATTGTATAAAATAATTTTTTTTGGTGATAATTAAAAGAAAACTTAAAATTTTATTGTATAGGAAATTTATAGTTCTTAGATCAACTGTAATTATAAAATTATTCTATAGGAGCCTCTGCAGAAACAAGGACAATAACTGGTAGTGGTAAAGGTGCACTTGATTGCTTCGAAAAAAGTCATTCGTAAAATTTATGGCACCGTTATTATGTAAAGAGAGAAACTGGAAAATTTTATATATCCTCTATCGGGAAGCTGATATGTCTGAAAGGTAAAAATAACAAGAATCGAATCCGGAAACTCAGTTAGCTGATGTGAAGATGTAAAGCGCTGCGTCAAGAAAGGATCTTAGTAGACTTAGGGTCAACAGAAAAATTTTCTAACCACTACTTGACAAGGGGAAACCCCACCCAGACTTATATTGCCAAAAAAAATACTAATATACGGGAAGCCCCATATTTGGCGACACGTGGACGAGTTCCTTAAAGTGTTGGCGATATTTTTTTAAGTAACTTTAAAATTTGTTGCATTTGGCTTTTCAAAGTAAAATTGTTTTTTTTTTGGGGAAAATAGATTGTTTTGTGTGTATAGAGTCTGATAAATGCATTTTTGTTAGCATGTACAGGTTGTGAGTCACCTTTCCTGGGATTATGATTACAGTTCCCTGAGAATATTTGAACCGAAATAATTCTTTCAGTAATAAAATTGATTTGGTCTACAATTTTGATGGAAACTACAAGTATGACTACGAAGTTCTGTGAATGAACAATTTTTCAACTAACTGAGTGTACATAGTTGAGTGTTATAAAATTTTGAAACTGGAATGCATACATCCCATCAATTTTCTTTTGACAATTTTACTTTAATTTTTATACCATGGCATTCGTTTAATACTATTCGATGACTGGGAATTTTATTGAATTAGTTGAGAGGGTGTCAATTGCTGGCAATTGTGGTCTCGTTTCTGTTTCAGCTCGATTTGTAAACGAGCCTGTGGAATTTTTTCTTCCGAAAACTCACCCTCACTAAAAATGTTCATTATGATCTCTTGTCTGGTAGTTATATACAACACCAATCATATATAAATACTTAATTGAATTGATTTGTTATCTTCAAATTAATTGAATAAATTTCTGATTGTATTATTAAATCAGGTTACGAACTATTGTAATAATTTATCAAGATTAGAAAAATTCCCATAATACACACATCTCTTCATCTTCATATATACAATCCATGCACACATCCATGCAAATGTAAATAGGTGAAATAATACTCATAATTAAGAATGGAAGAAGTGAATATTCACAATTAATATTCACACATGGTTTATCAGATTTGGCAGTAATTATAATTAAATGGTGATTTCTTAAATAACTATGTCTATAATAGGATTATATACGATAAATGATGAAATTGTATTGCAAATCGTTTTTGTATTATTGTTTATAAATGTAAAGGTGCGTGCTCCTTGCTAAATGCTGTTGCGGTAGCTGATTTGCTATTTACCGAATAGAGGTAAACGAACAAGAACTTTTCGGTTTTAATATTTTGTATTTTTTTTTTTTAGGATTTTCAACTTGAAAGTATGATCACGTTTCGTATTCTTAAGAATCTAATCTTTATTACTTACTTTAGAAGAAAATAAAATATTAATCGATATTACACCATAAGAAAGAGCTAAATTTTCAAACGGATAATATCATGCACGTCTGGTGTAATACGAGTAAGGATTTTACAATGTTAGACGACGATATGACTGTGAATTTAAAGAACGTACTCGTAGCTATGAAAACTAAAAATAAGAAAACAACAAGGACTAAAAATTCGTACAATATTGGTAGTATCATATAAATGTGTGTATGTATGTGTAGGGGTCTTCTATTAACATATGTATAAGCATATTCAAATCCAAAAACACTTATAAACATAATAGAAACGGCTTTTGAATTTTAACTTGTCTGAAGTCGATTTGTTTGTCGTTCAAGTTTAAGACTTTCAACGATTTCTTGACATTTATACGAATTTACATAAAAATAATATCGAAATATTTGATACTCATTTGTGAGTTTATTTTATTTGAGAATATTTTTCTTAATTAATTGCATTCTGTTTAAAATTTGGTGTAGACTTTCTTTTTTAAAATTAATTAATTGTTAATTTTAATTAATTTCTTTAAAAATACTGATTTGGATTAACTTGACAACTAGGAAGTAGGAGTAAATAACTATTTTACAAGATAGTTTGGCAATTGCCTCTGTAAGCGCTGATAAGTAATTTTTGAAAGTTGTACAAGAAAATTTTTTTCGGACGAACGCATTAAAAAAAAGTGTAAAAAATGCAGCTCATTTATATCAACAATTTTAAAATATATATACTATTTAAGATAAAATTTATTTAGAATAAAGTGTTGCCATTTTATATTATGGATAGTTTTATTACCAAATAAGTAGACAACTTTTTTACAAAAAGTGGTAATTCTGCCTTAGCCAAGTTTCGGGAAAAATTTTCTTCAGCGATGAGACTTTCTTATTTCTTTCTCTTGATGGATATGTACGAGGTCCTTCAAGCGGGTTACGTATATTCGATTTTCGATTTTTTTTTCTGGCGTTATGTTGGTACTCATGTCTTCCACTTATGCCATTTTGAAAGTTCGGCCATTTTGAATGTTCAGTTAATTTTTGACAACTGCTTTGCTTGCACGTGTTTTGGCTCGTTTTCGATTTTTGCCCATTCCAGAAAATGAATCAAAGAATCTGTATCCAGTTTTGTGTGAAAAACAAAATTAATTGCGCGGACGTATAACGAATGTTGACTGTGGCATATGGTGAACGTACCTTGGACCGGAGCAACGTTTATCGGTGGTACAAAATGTTCTCAGAGAGCCGAGAAGATGTTAACGACGAACAGAGTGCCGGACGCCCGAGCACGTCAACAACTGACGAAAACATTGATGAAGTGAAGAAAATAGTATTGGCCAATCGTTGAATCACCGTTAGAGAAGTTGCTGAGGACTTAAACATATCGATTGGCTCGGGCAATTCAATTTTTACCAATGATTTGTCGTGAGACGGGTCGCCGTGAAATTCGTACCAAAATTGCTCAATTTCGAACAAAATCAGCATCGCATTAACATTGCTAAGGAGTTGTTGGACTCTGTCAGCGATGACCCAAATTTGCTCCATATGGTCATAACCTGCGACGAATCATCGGTTTATGGTTATGACGTGAAAACCGAAGCCCAACAGCTTCCATTGCTGCCGTACGAGCCAAGATCGAAAAAATCGCGCCAAGTTCGTTCGAATGTGAAGGTTTTGCTTACAGTTTTCTACGATTGCAGGGGCGTGGTGTATCATGAGTTCTTGCCACAGGGTAGAACGGTCAATAAGGACTATTACCTGCAAGTTATGCGTAAGTTGCGTGAAGCAATCCGCCAGAAACGCCCGGATTTGTGGAAGAACAAAAATTGGCTTTTGCACCATGATAACGCCCCTGCTCACGCATCGTTGCTTGTACGCGAATTTTTGGTTAAAAACAACATACAAATAATGCCGCAGCCACCGTATTCCCCAGATCTGGCCCGCTGTGATTTTTTCTTGTTCCCGAAACTGAACAGCCCCAAGAAACGACGACGCTACGCTACGATTGAGGAGATAAAGATAAAAAAAAATGATTTTTTGAAGTGCTTCGAGGATTGGAAAAAACGTTGGCACAAGTGTATACTATCTGGTGGAGATTACTTTGAAGGAGACAAAATAGATATTCATGATAAAATAAATAATTTTTGAAAAAACACAAAATTCGTGATACTTTTTGAACAGACCTCGTAAATAGGAAAAACTATTATATATAGGACACCCACATGTGACTGTTGGAAAGCCATTTTATCAGTTAAAAATTGACTATCTGGTGTGCATTTTGATCTGAAGTTGTAATTGGTCCGTATTTTTGGGCGCCATATTCGTATGATAATCGACATTTTTGGCCTTAACTTAAAAATTTTAATCTAAATCATATATCATAAGCCACAAAAACATTACAAATTATTAGTTTTATTGCGCGAAAAGTTTCCAGGAACTGGTTTATGTCAATTGGCTTACAAAATCGTTTGACGCCTTGCAGAAAATCGTATTTATGCAAACAATTTTGAGCACTAAAAGATATCAGGTAATGGCTGAATAATGTGCGAAAAAGTTATCAAAAACTACCTCGAAATAATCGAGTCCTGCAAGCAGTCTCTTGGCAAGCATTTGAATAATGTTATAATTTTTTATATAATGGCAAAATTTCTATAATATAATGAAATAAAAATTTGAATTTTGAGAGTATTGGTAACCTTTCTATAACACGATATATAGGTTCCTTGAAAATGACGTGTTGTGTGAAATAGTGTTATGGAAGTCTAGAAGCGAGTATAAAATAGGAGGATGCGTTCCAAAAATTCAACCATTTCTATTAAAAATACAAAAAAGCAACAACAAAAAACGTACATAAATAAGAAAAAATCGGTGCTCATCTTCTCTTAATAATTTTCTTCTTCATCACTGCTCAACACAATAAAGCGGAAGCATCTAAAGAAATCTGTTTTTTAGTCAGTTTGCTCGACCTTGCAAGGTCGTTGTAAATCTCACTGTGTGGATATAAGCAATTTTGTAGCTACTGTTTGAAGTTTTTGATTTTTTCGACGTAGGGATCTTCAGTGAAGATCAAGCGTATTGGTTAAAATTTATCCTTTATGTAACATTTTTAAGGTAAAAGTGTTAACTTTACAAATTTTCATCAGAGCTGTTATCTTCAGAATCGGTATTGTTAACATAACATATATTTTTATTCAATCCAATACACTTGAGGAGGGGTGGTTGTTATAATTTAATTTGAAGAAATTATCGACGCAAAGTTGTTGAACGGGAAACAATTCAATTTGAAGCTTTCAAAATCTGCTAAAATAAACACTTTTAAAATTTGAGGTTATATTATATTTAAAGATTTAATCAAAAAAAGATTAAAAAATAATTTTTAAAAAGACACTTATTAGAAGTAAATCAACATAAAACTAGTCTACAATAGTTGGAAGAGTCTTTCTAAAAAGCAAAGAGTATTTTTTTAGGATAAACTATTTTTATAAAAAAAATCGATAATTATAAATTTTTAACCTTATTTCCAAAATAATTGAACGTTTTTTTGGGAAAAAAATTAAATTAATTTAAAAGTTCCTCCACAAAGCGAATTCAAAAATTACTCAATTTGATTATTCAAAAAAACACAATAATTTCTTTCAATACAATACAAAAAAACACCTTCACATGAGAAACCCTTTAAATTGTTTTTTGCTTGTTGCCTTAAAATCCAATGTGCTTAATGTGTTTACTATGACTCCGGTTAATGAAGATTTTTTACATGTTCCATTTAAATAATATAATAATAGTAAATAAAATTACAATTGAAAAAAAAGAAAGTAAATTGACTTTTACCTTTCAATATTTTCTATTGAATTAATTTTTTTTTCATTGGCTCAGAAAATTCGTGATCAAAATTTTTATTTCGTACGCCAATAAAAATAATTTGTATAAAAAATTATGCCAAATATTTCACATATTTCTATAATGTAGCAGAGTAAAAAGGAGGGTGAGACGGGATAAATTCTTAATGAACGGGTATCCAATTTATGCTTTGGAAATTAAAATTAAATTAAAGTATGCTGGACCATGCCATTATACAGGAAATATAAAATCGTTGAAATGCCCGCCATGAAATTTCTGGCAGGATTTGATCCTTTTGAGGTAATTTTCGATGATTTTCCGGCATCAAAAAATTTTGAATTTCCATCTAGTTATGGAATTACAAAAAAGTCGGTTGTACCACCTGGAATTGACGGTAACGATCTTCCCTCCAACATTTTCGGAGAAATACAGACAAATACCAATTTCAGAACAAAATGCACACCAAAAAGTTAATTTTCCCAGATACAATGTCATATTACCGCAGTCACTTGTGAGTTTTTATAGTGACATATACAGTAGGAACAGAAATTTTGCAGAAAGCTTTTACATTTTTAATACTTTTTTGTTTGGGAGTTCAAAAATCCATAATAAAAAAATTATTTTTATTATTAGGGATTGTTTAACAAACGTCACTTTTAATTGCATGTATATTTGACACCTGTCAAATGATAGGACTCTACTTTCCGAACCACGAAATGGATTACTTTGTATTAACATCTGTTGATATATCCGCTTTTTCAATTTAGCTGAAGAAAAAATTTCAACATTTTTGGACTATAACGTGAACTGAATATGGAAATTAGACATGAAATTTACACAAGATCGCTTAGTGACAATATTTGTTTATGGGAAGCCACTAGACAAATACTCTCGTACAAAAGAACATCACACCCACTAAAACAAAATGACGGTAATTGGGCAAAAACAGACAAAGAAAAAGCCAAAGTATTTGCTAAATATTCGGTAAATATTTTTGCGCCACATGATGATATAGAAGACAAATCGCATACTAACAATATCATCGAAGAACTAATGCTCCCAGTCCCTGTTAGTCTTCCTCCCAAAAATTTTAAGCCCATGGAAATTAAATCTACTATGCATCTGCTTAATTCCACTCCTAAGGTGGTCTCGTATGAAGATTCCTAGGTAATCTCTTATTAATAAAAATATCACATGCTGTTGTAAATGGGACCAGCTGTACTATTGATCTGACGAGGAAGACATGTTTTCCGATGAAAAGTAAAGACTATGTTCACACTATTTTGCTAATTTTCTGTTATTCTCCATATAGTAAATCAACGTTTTTAAAGAAAATAATATAATTATTTGATAGCATATAAGGAAAAGGGAGAAATAGAAATATTATATAAATTGGGACCAAGAATACTGCCTTGAAGAATACCACTATAGATGGGAAGCAAATCAGATATGATTTAAAGATCAGTAAATAAGTAAAGAAACAGATTTGATTTGAGGATCAGGAAATAAGTAACGGGAAGAAAACTCTTTAGTTTTTTTTTAAAATAAGCTCAGTAGAACAAAAGAGAGGACACTATAAGATCTACAACACAGTGGCATTGCTGGATAGTGCAGTGTTGGAAGGGAAATCCAAATTGAAGACCAGAAATAATCTAAGCGAATTCAAGAATAGAAAAAAATATGTTTTGAAAATAATTTTTTAATAGTCTTAGCTAAAGTAGGAAGAAGGCTTATTGGTTAATATGAGCGAGCATATAGAGTTAATGGACTTTTAAGGTTTTAAAATTATTGTAATTATTGAAAATTTCCAAGGGGAAAAAAAGTAGGTACGTATTTAAGAAGAAGAAAATGTCTAAATGACAATTTCATGAATATTATTTGAAAATAAAAACAGGTTTTTTTTTTGAATATACAAACAAATTTGATAGTTTTTGATACATATAAGGTGTAGTAAAAAGTAATCCATTATTTTGCCAATAGATGGCTTTAGGAGTCTGTATCTCCCGGTTTAAAAGTGCGATCGGGTTGCACTAGATGGCGTTAAAAAGATAAGATTTTGAGTTTTTCATATAGCTTTGTGATTACTGGACTCAGTATTTTTTTAGCACGCGTCAAAGATGGACACCAACAAAGAGAAAAACGCCATATTTTACTGTTTTTCTTCGATAAAGGCGAAAACGCAAGCCAGGCAGCTGAAAATGTGAATAGTGTTTATAGTCCTGATACTGAACAGTCAATCACGCGCAATTTTGGTTTCGTTGATTCCGTTCCGGTAATTTTGATGTCAAAGATGCACCACGCCCTGGAAGGCCAATTGTCGAAAATGTCGATAAAATAATGGAAATCGTCGAGTCCGACCGTCACGTAAGCACTGTTTCGATTGCCCAGGAGCTAAACATTGCACAAAAAACCGTTTGGAACCACTTAAATAAGGCTGGATGCAAAAAAAAGCTTGATGTATGGGTGCCACACGAGTTATCGCAAAAAAACCGCATGGACCGAATTTCCATCTGCGAATCGCAACAATATCGATCCATTTCTGAAGCGGATGGTTACTGGTGATGAAAAGTGGGTCACTTACGACAACGTCAAGCGACAACGGTCGTGGTCAAATCGCGGTCAGCCGGCGCAAACGGTGGTCAAGCCAGGATTGACAGCCAGGAAGGTTTTACTGTGTGTTTGGTGGGACTGGCAGGGAATCATCTACTATGAGCTGCTCCCCTACGGCCGAACTTTTAATTCGGACCTATACTGTCAACAATTGTACCGTCTGAAAGAAGCAATCGCCCAGAAGCGGCCAGCTTTGGCCAATAGGAGAGGAATTGTGTTCCATCAGGACAACGCCAGGCCGCATACATCGATAGTGACTCGCCAGAAGTTCCGGGACCTTAGTTGGGATGTTCTTATGCATCCATCTTATAGTCCGGACCTGGAACCAAGTGATTACCACCTCTTCCTGTCTATGACGAATGATTTTGCAGGTGAAAAATTCGACTCAAGAGAAGATTGTGAAAATCGACTGTCCCAGTTTTTTGCCAATAGGGACGAGGGTTTCTTTGAGAGAGGCATTATGAAATTACCTCCAAAATGGCAACAAGTTATCGAACAAAACGGTGCATATTTGACTTAAATCGTATCATTCTATCTATGCTAAATAAAACCTTCAATTTAATGCAAAAATAATGGATTTCCCATTACTACACCTTATATTAAGATGTTACCAAAATTCCTATAAAAATATGTTCCCAATCAGTTTCTTTTAATTGTGTTCGATAAACTAATTTTGGAATTTTAAATTTTGTATTTTTATAAAATCTTTTTCTTCATATTAAACAGAATATCCTTTATCCCTTTCGTGATTATAGATAATTCTGATTGTATAAATTAGATATTTTCGTTATTGTCCGTTTTGAAATCAGTTCAAAATTCCGTGAAGTACATTTTAATGTAATTTATTTAATTTTTACAATCAGTAATTTGGGCAATTGCATTATACAATTCACTTTCAGATGATGGCAGCAAAATTTTAACCAACGCCTAACAAATCCATTACAAATTTTCTCCACTTTACATTAAATAATTTTGTACTGTGCTTAAATAACGTGTTATATAGTGCAGTATTTATTCTGTGATGTGCTAGTGAGTTAGTTAGTTAGTTAGTTAGTTGATTAGTCAGTTAAAAACTAAATGAGTAGTTTGTTAGGACTTCGTTAAAATATAATTTGCTTTGAAATTGATACGCTACTTGGTTTTTGTCGAAACGGAACCTAACACTCTAGAATGATATACATTTTCATTACACTTGTATAAGTACGTGTACATACTGTTGACACTAATACACATTCAAAGATATTGTCCAGTCTGGTGGTCATCATAGATTATGTCTTCATATCAAAAATATCGCTGTCGGTACAGAATATTCGATTTATTATATGTTCATGGCATACCATCGAACATGATAAAATTGTCAATAATGTGTGCGGGAGGGTAATTCTTCGGGTCCCTATGTTCCGGATTCAAGTCCAAGAGTCCTCTTCTCTCGTCAAACAGTCCAGTAATTAGTATCAAACTGATTGGCTTAAATTGCCTTAAATCAAAGTGTGAATACCATTTATGTTTTGATTTTAATTCCTTAATTATATTTATTTTTTGGCTTTTAATCATTATTTGAACAATTAATGATGATCGAGATGTGGTTTCGATTTTCATTTAATTATTATTATTACAAAATAAACACATTTAATTGATATTTATTAGCGAATAATTGAATTGAGTGTACTTTTCTACGTTTACATATGCTTACATATAGTAGTTTTTTTTTTTAATTTACGGATCGTTTTTATATTTTCTTTAAAATAGTGAATTATTAAAATTAAAAAAAGAGAAGGTGATATTCAATTAAGTTATTTTTAAAAAACAATTTCTATCATAATTAAAACTAAAAAAAAAAATAATCATAAATAATTTAATATTTTTATGAAAACTTGTATTTTTTCCTAAACAAATTGAAACTAACAGAAAATTTAAACACTCAAACTAATTTTGATCTAAAGAAAAAAACAGCATTTTTAATAGAATTTTATAAAATTAAAATATTTTTTCCCACTTACTAAAGTGTTTATAGAATAATAATATAAAAAAAAAATGTATATAAAATAAACAGTTTGAGGAAAAATGCAGTAGACGTGATAGCTGAACAAAAGTAAAATTTCTAACATTCCAGATTGGATTTTTAACATTGCATTTATGGAAAATATTCCTTTTTAAAAGGCTTTGAATAAAAAATTTCTCATAAATATGCTGTTGCTTAACAAAAACTCTCACAAGAGAATAACTTGGGGAAAAAAATGCACTTTTATGGTAGAGAATGTGAATAAAAACCAGAACAAAAACAAATATAAATATAAATAATATTTTGCAAATAGTTTTGGTATGAAATTTGCATTTAACCAATGCAGATAATGCATGTGTATCATCTGGGATATGCATTCATGAATATTCTCAATTTGTAGATGTATTAGGCAAAGTTTGGAAATTTTGTTTTTGAAAATGTCATATTAAAGTTTCGAATAAGTTTTTTTTTCGATTTGGAACCTTGTCCCCAATTTTATAATATAAAATTAAATGTAATTTTCTAAAGTTTCTTTTGGAAAATATTTGATTAACGCAGAATATTAACATACCTATACATGGTATTACTATTAAAATGAAAGAATAAATTATATTTCTAGTTTAATAATTAATTCTTTTTTTGTTCTATTATATGAAAAATAATATTGTTTTTTTTTTAAATAAATTTGTTTGGATTCATTAGCCCATATTACGAAAGTCACATTACTTGTCATTGAGCGTGATAAGTCGACGATTTTTTTCCAGAAATAATGAAAGGAATATGATTGCTGAATCAAAACGTTTGTGATAACATATGTAGTTAGAATCATTGTGTATAGATTTAAAAAGAAATAGTACATTGAAAAAACTGCCAGAAGTGTATGAACAAGGGGTTGCTTTCTGATAAAAAATACTGACCTATTATCAAAATTATAAAAAATTCTAAAACAATTGATCAGAAATAGCATCACAACTGAAAATGAATTTCCACATAAATACTATGCCAAAAACCATTCAAAAATTATCCGCAAAGCTCTCTTAAAAGGACTATCCACAATATTATCCGCAAAGTTGGCTATAAATGGCAAGTATCTCGGAATGATAGTATGTGGTTGCATGGCTACATCAAAAGCCATTTTTAAGAAACATCAAAGATAAATAGCCCTTCAAAATACACTTGAAAACTGGGTATTTTGATGATAATTTTTGTTCCCAAAAAAATCAAGATCCTAAACACACTGAAATAATAATAATTATAATTTTATTATTACTAATTTTCGTAATAAAATAAAGCTAGATTATCGCAGACGAATAGTGGAAATTACAGAAAAAATTAATGTTGTCCCAAGGAAATTTTTAATGAACCATGAGTTAGAACAGAATTGATTATTTCTACATCTTAATACAAATTTAAAAATGGAAATATCTACCATCAAAAAAACTGGGGTCCCATCATCTTCATAGTCTGGGGTCCCACATAAGGTTGAACTGTGGGTCCTGGATTGTTTTGGAGGGAAACACTTTGTTATCCAGGTCACAGAGCCGTAAGTGCTATTAAAAAAAATAGAGCCGTATGTGCTATGTAGTCAAATACAATGATTCCATAGTAACACTTTCGTTGCGTCAGATTGGCAGTCGATCGTCAAGCCAATCTACTCCTTAATTGTGGGCAAGAAAATTTTAATTCCTAAAAATTAGGATGGGGCGTATGACTCTCATTCTGCATTTATATTTTCGGTAACCTTTCACTTCCCATTTATGAAACCTGTGACATCCATCTAACTCTTATAGGATTAAACTTCTCGTAGAGCTCCTTACTCCTTTAACTGCCGTTACCACGACTGTTTTTAATTTATTGTAGGTAATTTTCTGCACGTAATCTAAAATAAATTTCTACTTTCATCTCACTAATACTACCAATATTCACAAGCAGGGGTCTATTTACCAAAAATGTCCAAATCTTCTTTTAGTCGCCAAATAGATCGTGCTGCTACATGATATGATCTTAGAGACTTTCTTCACAATGCAATACAAATTAAAAATCAAAGAAATATGTCTATTCATTATTGTAAGATTGTTAATCACATAACTACATTAAATTAATATAATTTGGGTCTACACTTTTTCGCTTTAAAATATGATAAAAAAAACTATTTCAATTTTTTTTATTGAACTTGTCTACAATTTCAATATTTTTTTACATACCATATTTTAAATGAATTATATTTGAAGCAAATAATTATATATATTAATAATTACTTATAAATTTCATACCTTTAATTGGAACAGCGTTTGAATTTTAAAAATTTCAAGCGCGTCTATACTTTTTTTCGGACAGTGCATGTGCGCCAAATTTCGTGGGGTAATTAAATTTTGAATTAATTATGGAATTGATCAAAATTAATAAATTTGAAATAGAAATAAAAATTGGATATAGAAATATTTGAAAAATGATTTAAAAGAGTAAAATGAAGTACCTGAAATGTTAAAATACAGAAATTATATAAAGAGAATGTGCCTTTATTGCATGGTAGTAGGCATAGGCTTCAGTGTACTCCGAATGCTAGTACTGCACTCGACTCGAAAAAGAAAACGTCTGCTGTAAAGGAAAAAAATAATTTTCCTTAACGAATTTGTGTTCTTATTTTCTAATTATTTAATTTTTATGATTTGACTAGAGTTAAATGTTAAAATTTTTTAATAAAAATATTATTTCTAATAATATTAATTATATAAATTTGAATTGAAAAATTAAGTAAAAATTATACTTAATTTTCTAATTATTTATTTTTTATAATTTGAAATCAGTTACAATAAATATAAAATTTTTAATAAAAATATTATTGCTAATAATAGTAATTATGTAAATTTGCATTGAAAAAAAGAAGGATTTTTAAATTTTTTACTGGTCATTATCTGTTAGTAAATAATTTTGATCGAATGCTTCAATATAAACTAATTGATAGTAATTTAATATATAATAGTTAATCCTTATAAATAATTACAGCAAGTCAATGGGAAATATTCAATTAAATAAAAACAGTTTTAATAATATCTATCAATATAAATAAATTTTCTTTTTATTTAGTTTAATAATATATAATTGCTATTAAATTTTTTTTTGTTAAATAATGAATGTAATCGACTTTGATGAAACTTATGAATTTATTAATTTTTCTCTAAATTAAAAATAAAAAATTGCTATTGGCTTTCGAAAATCGAATGGAATATTTATTTCTTCTTGAAAACGGACGAGTATTGTCTTTAATAATTGCCAATCAGAAACAGAAACCAATTTGTATAAATTCTATTTTCATATAACTTTTTTTTCCATGAATTTAATTTAAATTTCAATGAAAATTCATTTAATAATAATTAAATTATAATAATATTTATGAAGTAGAAATTTAAAATAAGTATTTCATGAATGAATTGGATTTTAATAAATTTGTTCAAATGTTTTATTGAATTTTGTGTATGTTTTCAAATCAATCATTGCAAATGAGGAAAAAGTATAGAAAAATATTATAATAAACATAAAAAAATTGAAAAAAAATTATTCTTTTCGATAAAGGTAAATAAATTGATCTAGAAATAAATCGAAATCTATTATTGTACAATATATATTTATGGAGGCCCAGCAAATTGCGGAGAAAATTTTTCTCGATTACGGTACGCACCCAGTCAACCTTATATTTGCAGTCAACTGTCAGATTATTTACAATCAGGGTTGATTCGAAAACTTTTCACGTTTTTCAATCATAGACTGTTGACTTATAAAGTGGGGTGGTAAAAATTTTCCGAATGAAAAGCAATTCAAAATTACACACGTATTTGGTTTTGTACAATTTAACATTTTTTGTCATGTGCGTATTACTTGTATTTAAGTGCCTGAAGATTCAATTAAATAAACATCAAAATTTCAGGTTTTGAATAAATGATGTTGTATACGATTATTAAAATGGAATAATTGGTTTTCTATTTAATTTGAAAAAAAAAAATAAATGAAATAAAATAATCCATATTATTATATATCTTTATAAAATAAGGATACTATTTTTCTAATTTTAAATAATATTTTATTATTGAAATATTTCATGAACATATTTCAACAGCAGTTCTTTATTACAAACAAAACACAAAGGCATCTTTTAAGAAAATTGTCAAAACAGCTGGAAATTCTTTTATTTTTGTGATATTTTTAATCAGTAAAAATAATTGGAAAATGTACAGCACTAAAAATTAACTCTAAATTAAATAAAAACTTAGCTAAATCAGTGTCAATAGCTGGTAGACTATTTGCACGCCTGTCGGTGAGAAAACCCTCAAAATAAAAAGAAATTTGAATTAGAATTTATTTTATAAAAACTGCACTATTAAGGACTTTGACAATATACTCTAGATTGATTTGTCACATTTCTAGATCTTTGGGTCTTAAAGAAGAATTTATGTGCGTCACAGAAATGGGGAAAAATGATACCGGAAGCTGTGGAACCAACCAAAATTATGGTTTTGCGGCTCTATTATGGTTTGGGGTTAATTTTCTACAGATGCAGTAGGAGACTTGATGCAAATTCATCGAATTCTTAAAAAAGAGCAGAACCAAAATATTTGAGGACCAAACGTGCCTATTATAGATGTTTAACGGCATGGGCTAGATAGAAGAGTGTGGAAACACTGTACATCCTAAAAGAGAAACTTGTGGAGGATCGTTTAGCAATATTACAATAGTATTTTAAAGGAACAGATAAAGAAAACTTATCGACTAAATAGCTAGAATCATACAATCTGTCATTAAACGTAAATAAGATTTATTTGTTGTAAGGTCTCTGAGACTCTGAAATAAGAACCATAGGTCATTTCTTAGCGCCATGATCAAGAACCTACGTGTATTTGACGATTTCATGTCTCGTGTGGATTTATGTTGTTAGCTTTCTTAAGGCAACTGGTTCATTGAAGGTAAAAATATTATTTGGTAAAATCTGCCAGAAAAATTACATGGTAAAAATTTGCAGAGATTATTTAAATATTTGAGAAGATTAAAAAGAGGGCTTGGAGATAGAATGATTAGATTTAAGAGCTCCATAATGGAAGGAGTCCTGTTCAAAAAGAAATTTGAGGTTAATTGGCATTTACTTAAAACATGAAGAATTATATGTTGAACAACACAATAATGGTATGAAGGACGATTTGGTTGGTGAAGAAGAAATTATGGGTAAGTGTGGTATGGGCCATTTGAATTCTAAAAACTTTCCTTGTCCAGAATTTTAATGTTTGATCAATGTGTTGAAAGAAATATTCCACTGTTGGTGTAATTTGAGTAGTTTTTTTTTTAAATTTTGTATTGTATATTTAATTTGCAACTAATAAGTATATAAATAATATTTTTATTATATTTAATATCAAAATATATAAATTTACAAAAAAAAAAATATATATATTTACCAAATTTTTTATTCATTTTTCCCATTAAAATTGAGGTGGTTGCATACCTTGTGCCTCTAGTGTATACGGCAAATAATTTTTCTATTTAAAATGTGATTATTAAAAGCAAATATTTTCATATAAAAGTTTTTTTTCAAATTATCAAAGTTTAAGTCAATATGTATATCTGAAAAACCATTTGTAAAAACCGAAACTAGAAAGAGCTAAAACCCGAACAAGAATCTATAGTATTATTCTCCAAAATGAATAAGATTCTCAAATTTTTTGATAGCTCACCCCTGACAGTAAAAATATTAAGTTCTGATTTTTTTGTTGTTGTTGATATATTTTGATTATTAAAGCGACAGGATTTTTTGTTAAAAAGAGAATATATGGTATTTGAAGAAGTCCTTTTTAAAAATATATAATACGATTATGCACTTACAAAACAGTGCATTCAAAGTTAAATTCGAGAATGCATTGTACAATCTACAATATGCATACGGCTTGGTACAATCTACAATCATATTTGGTAGAAGAATGTTGGTTGAAATAAAAACGTTCGGTATTTATTCATGCAAATCTCGCCAACTTCAAAGACATATTTGTAAGGAAGAACAATAAATTTCTATGTCATACTTAACAACTGTTCGCAAAGGGTAGCTTTTTATGAATTTTATATCGTGCAGCGTTTTGAAAACAATTTCGCACGCCATGCGGTAATTTCTGGTACTCCGCGTGTGTGTGTGTGGCTAAGTGTCTCCCGCCTGGTGGTAGAGGCGTAAAAAATACTACCAGCACAAATTTTTATAACATGAACAAATATGCTGGCAGCGTCCGTTAGTTGCCAGCAGGAAACGGAGGAAAATTGGGGGTCACGATTGTTCGAATCTTTAGAGAAATATTTTTACAGTTTTCTACTTATCAGAGGTTGTGTCTGTTTGCTCCCCAACATTACAACCCACATGATCATAAGTATAGTCAGTATTCTCTGCTCCCAGCTCACATCGCACATCACCAAATTCTCAGATTCATGCTGCACGGTTGCTGGTCTTTCGAACCGTTTCGTTGTGTAAAAACATCTAAACTCGACGGTAAACTATTTGTAACAGCAAGCATCTGACAATAGAAACCATTTCGTGGGCTCTATCAATACTGTATGTCTATCGGCCATTATACTCCAGTTAGAGTGGGATTTCAAAATCGCGGACATAAATTAGACCACACTATTAAAAAAAGCAACAAAAAAAAACATGATAAAAGAACATAAAGAAAATAGCAGAGCAACAAAACCAACTGGAATTATGGACAAAAAAAAACGCGAAATAAACGTCAGTCGCGCCATGCTTGGGTAAAAAATAAGTTCATGAAAATGGAAGAATTTATTGAAAAAAGGAGCAAATTGAAAAACGGAAAGCCCAACTGAATTGCGGAGAATTTTTTAATAGAAGAAAAAACACAGAACAGATGAACCGGCAACAAAATAGAAATAGCCACAGGCGTACGTACTGTGAGTAGGGTACAACAATGGTAACAGACGAAACAGCTAAAGTGGGGTAGAGGTCTCAGTACTGATAAAAATGGCGGAGGCAGTGTATTTTTGGGCAATGGCGGCGGTGGTGGTGGTGGTGGTTGGTAGGAGTTATTCTGATACTGACGGTGCTGGGAATCAGCGTTGGTGACAATAAGGGTGAGGGTGACGGTGACGATGGAAATGGCAATGGCGGTAGAAGTAACAATAAATAAACTGGAAACTAAAAATCCACTTGGAAATGAAAATGGCCGGGACAGAAAAATATGCGGGATTCTAAATTGATCTTAACGAGGCTTAATTGAGCAAAAATGTAGTTGTGCGCTCATTTAAAATAAAATCATTCACAATAGTTGTTGGGTAGCGGCGCGTGAGACAGTGTATGCGTATTTTCAAGTAAATATAAAATCTCATCCCATAAAAAAAAAGTTTTTGTTCTATTTTCTGTTTTGTTTTTTAATTTAGTTTTTTATTTTATTTTTTTTTATGTTGAAAGATAAAACAAAATTAATAAGCAAAGCAAGCAAGTGGATATTAAAATGTGCTTGCATATACATACCAACAAGTATGGAAGAAAAAAAGAGAAAGATGACTATTTTAACCATTTAAGATTTGAAAAAAAAATTATACGTTTTATTTTTTTTCTAATAAAAAAAAAACACATGAAAAAAGAGAAGTCTAACGTCAGAGTTTCCGAACAATATTCACAATAATACCAACTACCATAAGTATAATGATATGATATGTTCCATGCTTGCATTCAAAATAGGTTCACGTACAATATCATACATTTCTATATGAATCTATATGCGTATGCTGAATGACCTCTGATATAAGGTCTCCTGTAGTATGCCTCGTGCATGCACGTAAACGCATGTACATATTTGAATAGAAATTTTTTCTTTTTTTTTTAGCTGAATTCACATAATACCCACAATCGTATTAGTATTAAAAATGAATCACAATACAAATAATAATTATAAAAATAAAGGAGTAAAAGAATATATTTTTATCTTATATTTAAAATTATTTTTGAGTCTATTAATTAAATTTTATAATATTTACATTTGTATCTGACAAAAATTTTATAATTGTGCGAGTTTATATATACTTGTACGAGTTGAAATATTTAAAAAATTTATCATTTTCTATTTTTGAACAAATTAAAAGTTAATGACAAACTGAAAATTTACCATTTGGTATTTTAGTTATTATCTTCCAAATTTTTTATATTAGATAATAAGTAAACAAATTTTTTTAGAGTCTAGAAATGAGTCTAGACTAATTTAAGATGAAGTTTTTTGTCGTGAATAATCTGAAAAAATGTTACTTATAATAAGGGATGATTATTCTGTTTGTGCTTTGGCAAATAAAAAACAAATTTCGACAAAACTTTTATTTTATTATATTAAATTATGTATAAAATACAACATTGTTCAAATGGCTAACCATTAGACTTCTTGCAGAACTCGATCCTTTTGATGATTTTTATGGACATTTCGGGATGTGATTCGGCCATTACTTGGCTATAAAGTTTAAGGATTGTCTGTGTAAATATAATGTTTTGTGTAGCCGTATAAGTAAAAACTCTTCATAATGTTAAGATTTTTTTCCAAATCGGTGAAAATCTCAAAAGACATTAAGAGGACTCCTCCAAATAGTATGGGACTCTTACCCATTAAAAATACCTCCTTATAATGTGAATTATCTTTACAGTCGCTGCTTTGCTAATTCGTGAGCTTTGGGCATTTTAAGATGACGTACGTTATTGATCAAATCATATGAATGCAAGCGTTTATCATGTTTATCTTCTTTTCTCACATGCTTTTTTCCGCTTAAGTTTGCTATCATGGGATATAGATACTTATCTGTATTGCCATAAGATACAATTCGTCCATTAATGGTAATATATACAGGATCAACTTAATGCGCTATAGGTTCCTCCAGTTATTGACATTATTTATTGCATTCTTCAGCTTTTTAGTGATAGTTTCAATAGATGAATTTACGCACATTCTTGCGACATCGTTTGCAATTATAGCCACTCATGCTTCTTTATTTTGTGGGATGCCTCTTGTGTATAATAAATACAAGGGAGATTTTTTCGGGGTACCCTTGCTTTTATTTCTTTTATTAGAATATGCTTGGTCATACCTAACTCTAAACTGTCTTTCTTAAATTCATAAATATTAAAAAAAATTATTTTGGGAGATCACTATGCAGTTTGTATTTATGCCCTTCGTGCCACACCTTGTCAAATGTTTGCTCAACATCCAGGAAGATTGCTGAGCACCATATTTTCCCCTTCTAGTGGCTTTTACACTTTATTAGTAATTTGATGCACTAGATTTCTAGTAAAATGTTTTTATCTAAATACAAACTGATGAATTTAGATGAGGATATCTCTTTCTTTAGTTGAAAGAGTTTTTCAAAAAAATCTGACATTGTAGGTAGCAGAAAAATCATTTGATAAGATTTTACATCTATCCGTGACTTTACTGGTTTTGGTACAAGGATCACTTCATCGATTTTCCAAAGTTTGGGTCAATAATTAATATAGTCAACTAAAGCTTTCATAGTCCACTTCTGGGAGTTATTTTATGATCAGGCCAGTTATTAGATTAAACACAGGAACTTTTCTAGCACTTAAACACTTGGGAACTTTTCGTGTAGTAAAGTCAAAATTCATCGGGCACCATCTTAGTAAAACACATAAATCTGCAAGTTTTTTTTAAAAATTAATATTGAAAATTAAACCTTTTGATCTAAAAATTAAAAACATAAAATTGCATGGCAATAAAATGTTTAATACATTTTTATTTTATTTTTACTAAAAGTTTTTAAGAAGATCTAATAAAAATTACATTTTATTAAATTAGTGTTTGTTTTTACACTCTATAAGGATTTTATTTTTTTCCTGGTAATAGTGGCTATGCGATAGTGATAAAAAGAAATTTAATACAATAATTTGTTTGTTGGAAAGAAAAATGCTATTTGAAAGTTGTACTATTGCAACTAGTTGTGTTTTATATATTGCATTGAATCGGAATTCCAGCTAAATTGTATTTAGTTTAATAAAGTCCTTTAAACAATCGAAGTTTTTATTTAAGAACAAGCATGACTGAAAAATGTTGACATTGTCCATTGTGTATACAGAGAATCTGAACAGGATGTAAGGATGCGAACGCTTATGTTGAATGTTTTTGTTTTTTTTTCTATTCTGTATATCTTTGGATCCTTAAATAGTAATCCTGATTTCACCAAAAACAAGAATTGTAGTAAATTCAAGGTAATTTTCAATAACAATATAGCAATAGTTTTATGTTCGAAGCAGTATTTATAGTCAATAGTATTTTTCAACTTTGTTATAAAATTATTATAAATGAAAATGTTTGATTTTTTTAAGTGCAATAAAAAGTTAAATTTTAACAAAATATTTAAGTTGTTAAGAATAAATTTTTGGACCAATTTAATATATCATTGCATTTTATAGTAAATTCGGCTCTATCTCTGCTATTAGTCTTATAAAATTGACTTCTAAGATACACCGACAGCTAAAACGTTAGTGCATGAAGAAATAATCGAGTGGTGTCAAATCACACGATCTTGAAGTCCAATTGATATATCCATTTCGTGCAATTACGATTTTACAAGTCAGGTTCTTAATAAATCGATGGTTACGTGAGATAATATCATCCTTTTATAACCACATGTTGTTGGGATCTCAGTCTTCCATATTTTAAGAAAAGTAATCGTTCATGGCATGGCGTTGTGGAAGAAATAGGGACTGTAAATGCCGCCAGTATGGCAAATAAGCTACACCAAAGAGTGGATTTTTGTGGATGGAATGATGTCCCCAATATCTTATGTAGATTTATCTCATAGCTAAAGCAACTGTTTTGCTTATTAATAAAACTGTCAATCAAAAAATGTAATTTTAGATAAATTTATAATGTTGTTCAAGCGTAAGTCTGTCACTGATAGATCCTATCGGAAGTTTTACCATATCAAAAAAATATGTATCTATTGATTATTAAAATTATAAACTTTTATATACGTAAATAGTAACATATAAATTAAACGAAAATATTTTCGTTAGTTCTATATATAATACTTAAATGATATTTTTATCCTTATTATAAGCAACATGAAACTAAAACGAATTATAGAATTATTAATCGGAAAATAATGCATATAGAGACGAAGAAAAAATACTAGTCGAATTTTGTTGAAATAACAATTTTAATATAATTAATAAGACTTTAGTGAAAAGCACGAATAAATTTTCTATCTAAAATCGATAATAGTGTATGATTAAAATAAAAGAGAAAGAAAACTATTCGCGTACACCGAATTGAATATCAGTAAAAAGTTAACATATTTCTATATACTGGCAAGTATGTACTATTATATAAATCGAAATAATGTAGTAAAAGGTTTTGTGCAATATTGATAAGCTTGATTCAATCTAAATTGCTTGTTAAGCCAGATGGTACATATTAGAAACTTTAAATATGAACATTATGGAAAGTTTCAAACTAAAGCGGTATCATCCTGTTCGATCGATGAACAGCATTGATGATTTTAGTTTAACTAATAGTATTCGTAAAACCGCTAAATCTAAGATGAAATTGCAAATAGAATAATAAAAACAAAAGTATACAAGATAAAAAAAACAACCAAAATTAAATAAAATAATAACAAGAACTAGGACAGCTAAAGCTAAATTCTAAGTTAAACAATCAAGTTGTATACAAACTTAAAATCCATTTTGGCGTTCTACAGCCATAATTTAGCCTCAATTTATCATATAGTATTAAATTGTTGTTCAACTTATTATATGAGTATGGAAATTAAGAGCTAAAATACTTATGTATGCCTTTATTGAAAATTGTTTCTTTACCTCCTCGAGACAGTAATAAACAGTTGAGTAAAAATTTCATGGAAAAAGATGAGTTCTACAGTATATTTTATGTACAAGGTCTTTTGAATATCCTTAGTTTTTTTTTTTCTTTATAGAAAAGAAACATTTTTATTTGCCTTTGGAAAAAAAAGTAATTGAATAAAATTTGTAACCTATATCTTTAAGAGATGAATAAACTTTTATTTTACTAAATAATATATTTTTTTTTTGAAAATTCGTATCCTTTTAGGAAATTTTTATGTAACCCTATTTTTTAGGATTTTATATTTAAAGTTTATAGAAGTATTCCTGAAATACGATAACTCTTGAATTTTTTCCTATTTTTCGTTAATATCTTTGGAGAAAAATCTGCGCCATCATTTCGCATAGATCAATCAAATCTGAATCAATATTTAGGGTGAAAGTTCTATGATAACTTCAATCTTACTTGTCCATGGACCTTTTTGTTAATAGAATATACAGCAAAAAGGATCATGTCCAATGACATGTACAAGTATACTATCCGTTTGAATAAGGATTATAATAAACTTTTTAAGTAGAATTTTCTTTGTGGAGTATCAAAAAAATTAAACGCGGTTTGAAATATGAAGAAAAATATACGAAAAACATCATACGTATATAACAAGAACGGATAACAACAGGGTAAATTCATTTCTTCCGTATAATATAAAGATATTCAGAAGTAGTGGAAAAAATATTATATCCTAGCGAATATACATACATAGAAATACGAACAATAAATGAAATTATGAATTTTGTTTTTTTTTCTTTCTTTTCAATTTTTATTTTTTTACTTCCCTTAATGGTTGTCGAAAATTTATTGCATCATCATGATATGCGTGCAGCATAATAAAAAGTTGAATATGTTGGTTCGGTTCTAGTGAGTGATTGCCACAATTTATATATTCGAAAACTTTACAAAATTTAATTTAGAATTCCTTTCGAATAGGTTTTTCCATATTCAGGTAGTAGCCGTCTCTTAAGGATCAGAAAGGATAATCCATGAAAATTCACATTTATATTCGAGTATATGCGAATTTGAGAACATTACTTCTCTTAAGTCTTTAAAAATGATATGGTTTTTATTTTTGTTGAAAAATATAATATTTCTAAATTTACGAGTATATTATTTACCATCAGGATATTTTATTAAATTAAAAAAAAATATATTTTTTATGTGGATGTACGTTCTAAATGAGATTATTATTTTAAGTGATAACTTTTGAAATGTTTTATTAGCTTTGGAGAAAATTGAAATTTTTTTTATTTGTTTTATATTTTGTGTTGGGTTTTTGTTAATCTAAAAATTTCAAAATTTTTGAAAAAGAAGATTTTTATTTAAACCTTCTATAAAACAATGCATATACTAATTGTGTATTTGGATTATCCTTTACAAAAAAAAGAATGCTCTAATACGGAAATGGCTTTTTTCTAATAAAAACTCGTTGATGGAGATGGCCGTGTTACATCCGATGAGTCATTTTTTGGGCCCTTTAAAGGACTACTAATAATCTTTAATTAATATTAATAACGATGGTCAAACTTAACAAGAGCTTTCTTTTACATTTTCATCAATTTTCGATATTAAATGCGAGCGAAGTTCTTCCTCAGCTTCTTTTCAATATTTTATTGCCAGTTAAAGTAATAGATTTTGCATATTTTTATTTACAATTTTTATAGATATCAACAATTACATATATGACAACAATCACATATCTTTTAATAGAGGCATATTGCGCGAAATTATAACGAAAGAGTGTGATTGCTTTCTAAAACCAAAAAGTTCATGTCCGTACGTCCAAATTGTCTTCAGTACTGTGTTATAAATTTCCATTTTATTGTATCAATTATTAGTTTTAATTTTTTTAAGGACCACAGCAACTAAGAGTTCCATACTTCATTAGGTGGAATAATACTGCAAAAAAAAATATGTAAAGAGATGGTTTTTAGCAAAGAGTGAAAGTGATATGAACACATTTTTGTTTCTTTCTACAAGACCAATTTTGTAGGAAGGTAATATGGATTTGTAAAATAGTAGCTGCTATGATAAAATTTTTGTTATGAATTAGAATGGTAGTGTCATTGGAATATATAAATAGTAAATTTATATTGTTAGTAGGGAATATCGCTGGATTTGACAAATATCGCTTCAAGAGGTTGGATTTGATTATATATATAGGACTATGGGGTAAAAGGGATTTTCTCAAGCTTTTAGAGAAGCACATAATGCCATATTGGGTCAAACGCCTGAGCTACGTCCAAAAATATGGTTGAGCAGCATTATTTCTTCTCAAAAGAGGTAACAGTCAATTGAACCAGACGACAATACTGCTGGTCAATGCTATATTAATTTTGAAACCAAAATTGAATTAAGAGAAATGCATTTGCGTTTTTGAAAATACAATAAAGTCATTTTAAAATCAAATTGTTCCCATATTTAAGCAAGAGTTAGAAGTAAATTTACATTACATTTTTAATAAGTCCTTTGCACTTTTAATAATAAAATATTGTTATTTTTATTTGCAATTATATTAATTTTTTAATGAACAAATTTGTTACTGTAATTAAAAAAAATTTCTTCACTTTTCGATTCAAAAAAAAAATATATAAATATTGCTGCTTAATATTTTTCTTTAGTATGTTTTTAATTTACGAATAAATTAGTTACTTATGTTTGATAGTAATTTAATAGTAAAATTGGTTAATTAAATATTTATTTTCAACGGAAAGAAAACTAAAAAAGATATGAAGAAGAAACCATTAATATAATTTAGTGAAGAAACAGTAAAATTCATTAACGATAACTCTGAATAAATATTGCCAAATTACTTGCCTAATAAAATATTTACCTACGAAATATAGATTGATTAAGAAAATTATAGTGACAGGAAATTGACTAAGACATGTTCATCTCATTAACGATCTATTATGCATTCCGCAAATTTTCCTCAAGGGATTCTCATTAATGTCCGTCTTTAATTATTTTACTCGTCGTAAGCTTCCTTCAACATTTCCTATTTTTTTCGATAGCAAATTCAAATTTCTTTTGGAAATTCTTTAGGAACTTTCTAGCGTTGAAATACTACTAAATAAGTACTTCCATCCTGTTATATATTCATCGGCATCCTTGGCTCAGCACCTTCAGAAAACGGAATAACGATTCTGAATTACTACTGTGAATGCAGGTCATCAGGAAGTCAACGAAGTGCAGAAAAATGTAGAAAAATAATGGTGTTATGGTTCGAGCTCCTTCACGTTGCTATTGCTTCCATGGTTCAATATTAGTTGTTGTTGTCTGTGATTTTGTTGTCGTAATGCAAGACATTTTCTATTTAGATAGTAAAAGTTTATCGTCCAGCAATCGTCCTTCCCACCCCACTAACCTTTTGTGTAAGCTGCATATCAGAAGCCGTAGAAAGTGTCCTTTAGAAAGTTTAAAAGTATTTTTTTGTCGACTATCGGAGTGAGTCACAGTCCGATTACGGGAGTGAAATCTTATTTTGGAGCGTTGCCTTGCCTTTAAGGATTTAATTCATGGAGCAATCAGTTCGGATGTATACCTTTGAACAATTGTGTCTTACGATTCGGATACTTATTTCTACTCGTATTGTGTGTATTCAAACAGAAAAAAATTACTCAGTTCGATATTTGGTGACATTTATAGTTTCTTACCTATTTATTTATTACTATAGAGTTTCGCTTAGTTCGCAAACAATAAGAAAATAGATTGCAATATTTCTCAATTTTTTCCTTAACTTTTAAGAATAAGAAAAAACCTTTTATTATTATTATTTACATTATAACAATTTATTCTAGCAAATAGAGTACCTACTCGTATGTTTGTATACTGTATTGAGAATCAATACAAATTTCTCAGTTAGTGCAAACGTGCTGAATCATGATTTTATCCTGATTTTGTTGCTCGTAAGTTTGTAATCAAAAGTTTTTTGAACATTTTCAATTATTCTCCTTTACAAATGATTTGTGCTTGTGTGATTATTTTAACGATAGTTTTGGACATTTTCCTGGATTCCTATTTAATAACAAAAATATACAATTTTTAGATTCAGTCTAAAATATGATATTAGAAAAGTTTATCCTCAATGAAGAAATTGAGAATTTTTTCATTATTATATTTTTTATTTTATAGAAATTCGTGGAATTTTGCGGTTTTTTATACTTCAAAAGTTTCAACTTTAAAAATTTTTGTGAAAACATTTTCTTCTCAAACACATTCCTTATAGTCCTTCGTTTTTTTTTTAAAGAAAATTAAGTCATTAAAAATGTTTTATTACTTCAACAATAATCTTTTCTTATATGATTTATTTTTTTTCTATTTAGTTTATTTATGAAAAGTTCATAAATATTTATAAAAATTGAATTATAGAATAAAATTTTTTTTAAATAAATATAAAGGTTGCCATAAAAGAGTTTTTAAGAGCTCTTTTAAAAACATTGTGAAAATGGTTTTCCATAATGAAATGAAAGAAACATTTGAAACCACATCAGTTGCTCATAATTTAAAAAAAATCTTCTATATCACACATTTTACAACAATTAATGAGCTGAAAAGAAAAGACACTAACTACCCTTGGTAAATAAGAATAAATTTCTCTAGAGATTATTAAAAATTACCAAATTCCATCACATTTCGATGTAGTTCTTAAGGGTAGTTTTGGCATTTTAAAATATTTCAATCAGTACATCTATAGGCTGATAATATTAATGTTCTGATATGCATTTTTTTATATTAATTTGATCGTATTTCTTTGGGGAACTCACTTAATCTTCGTTCTTGTATAAAAAAATATTTAATTAAAAATTCCTGAATAAAATAATTTACAGAAATCGTCCTTTTCGCAGAACGACTTCTTCGATATTGGATAAATTTATTCCCAACATAACTACGTAAATTTACTATTCGCTCATAGTTCATGTGTGCAGATACTTTGTCGTCACTTAAAAAAAAGAAACTTTTTTCTGCATATGTATGTGAATAAGAAAATTGAGAAGAAAAATTTCATTTAATTCTATGTGCGAGTAGCAATTATAGCAGAATAGCTAGGATGTATTATTAGTTCCGAACTGTAAGCCCAAATCCGATAAATAAGTTACTGATTTGAAAGAAGCCACGATGGAGTAGGTAGTGGGGATATAACTGATTTTAAGTATCACATGGTGATAGACAGTTTTCTCCTGAGTTGACATAATTAAATCAAATGAAATTTCTGCAAGAATTGTTTTCGTGTAAGCATTTCCGTAACACTTTTCATTACCTATGACTTTTTCCCTTAGTTCTTGTACAGAAAACTATTCAGAATGACTACAAAATTCCTAACCAAGACGAGGATACGACCATTATCAGTATCAGTATGAATGCAATATCAAATTGTGGTTTTTATCTAACTATGATATGAGCATGTACATGTCTACCAACCTGTATAAATTGGGATGAAGGTGCAAAATGTATATACGTGCGTAAGTGTAAATTGAGAACTCTTACGAAAACTGAAATTTTTTAAGTCATTCAATTAAATTCTTCTTCAGATATCTTAACACACCTCAACACTATCCATATTAAATAGGCGGTTTTAAAAGGTCTAAAATAAGTTGTTTGGTTAAATATTCATTCGGAGCAATTACGAAATTTACATAAGAAGCCAATTCAATTCTAAACCAGAAATCTCCCGATATGAAAATTTTTTGAAGTTAAAAAAAATATCCACCATTTGCCAGTTTTGAAAACTTTAAATATCAGAAAAGCATCGTTTGTCAGGTTGATTGTCTGACCTATTTGCACTGGTGTATAGTCACTCCATATCAGAACTCATCACAGTTGGAGAAATTCATTTGGATTTGCTAGCAAACTCCGAAGGAGCGGATATAACACAGGTGTCATTCAAATGAGTGAATTGCGGGCACAAGTTAATTGCATTTCGTATCCATTTAAAATTTCAGTTCATGCAAATGATATGTTTAAAGGCGTACCGTGTTATTATGTGCACGGATTCACTTCCTTTATGCTGTCAACGTAAAACTAATAAGATATATTTTTTAATTAAAAAAAAACAACAACATTTTTATATATATTTATAAAAAAAAAATTCTCTTATAATATGAATATTTAACGCATATATGAGTAGTACTACTTCAATAAGGTAAAAATACATACGCGGAATAATCGTAAGAGTATAAAAATATATGATTCTATTTAAAGAAAATATAAACATATTATTAATATTCTCAGATAAGTTAAATAAACTGTGATATTTATGAAGTATTCAGTAAAAGTAGTAGCATTGACAATTACTATTTGCTTCTGACTGCAGAGAGAAAAAACGTAACCGACATACTGTTTGCACCTCCAGTTGAATGTTCATAGTTACTTTAGTAAAGATTTATGCTGTTATCATACCTAGCAGCAAAGTACTCATACTTTTTTACAATTTTTTTAATAATATCTACTTGTATATTTTTTTTTCGAAAATCCTTTTTCTTTTTAAATTATACCCCAAGGACTGTAGAATGTATATTTCTAAAATATTTTCACGCTGTTCATTCGCATGCATTTTTTCATGAGTCGCTTTCCATATTTTCGCATTTGTTTTCCGAAAAGCTTTCATAGCTTATGAAAAGCGCACAGGGATATATTTTTCGCATCGTTATTTAATGGTTGTGTATACCTAGTAGCTTAAAAAAAATAGCATTGGGGAAGTCATTGGAAAAGACAGTCCATAAAAGAACATCTCTAGACATTAACTAGGAAGAGATGCTTTCTTATTTGCCAATAGCCTGAGGCGTTCGCCACTATAAAGGACGATGATTTTTTTCATACTTGGGAGGTTTTTCGAAAGATTTTCAAAGCAGCGTCCTTGCGTTATGAAAGTATATTCAATTTTTTTTTTAACGAAGTGCTTATGCATACCAACAAGTATTTTTACTTTATCTGCTGGATGAATTTATGTATTTCAGTACATGTGCAGCTAACTATGTATACACTCTTATCAATTATGTACTTATATTTAAGGTTGCTGCTTGAGGTCATTTACTGTTGTCACTTTAAAGAATAATTGCTGTTTGAACAAGTACTTGTTGTATTCTTTTCTATTGCTTAGCTTTCACAAAATAAAAATTGAATCTACGAAAATTGGTTATCTTCGAGTGTCATTCATATAATTACATTTTTTTCTTGTAAGTAAATTTTTCGTAGATTTAATTTATTACAAATTTTTTTTGGAAAAAAAAATTTACAAATTTTTTTTTTTGTCCTTCTGAATAAGGTTGGGATTTTTCTACAATAATTGATCTGTAAAATTTATTAGCTTACCTAATATGTATCTGCATCTTGATAATAACAATTTTTTTTTTCGCCAAAGCAAAGTGTCAAATGTTAAGGAAATTTAATTTTCGGGATGGAAATTAAAAAAAAATGCAAACTGAACTCGGTGCTTGAAAAAAATTATTTTCGTAAGGATTTGGTGCTAGAAAAAAAAATTTTATGGATTATTCTGCAACTGCTTATGACCAGGTGTAGATATTTTATAAAAAAGCGATGCTAAAAATTAAAAAAAAAACAACTATTTTTTGTATCATTATAAAGAATGATTTTTAAAAATATTTATAATATTTTATTTATTAATAAAACTGTCATTACTGTATATGGAAATTTCAAAAGAAAATATACCATGAGGTCATTCTGACCTTACTAGTAACTAATATACACAACTAGAGCCATCTGGGATTGTTGTAGGCTCTTTAGTAAAGCCTAAGCAACCTTTCTTAAGGTTCTAAGGGTAAAAAAAATATCCAGCATTTTCAAGTTTTAAAAAATTTTGAATATCTGAAAAGTGTGATTGCATATTAAAGGTTCCCACTATGGCCGAGTATTTTTAGACTTGCTATATTTGAATTTGCATATTAAAAAGTAAGCGACTAAAGAAATTTTTAGGTTAAGATATTGGACCTAAAAGAAATCCAGGTTGGCAACTATCTAATTTTAATCAGTCCTTCAAAGTGGTTGTTACGGACGTCTAACTTGAAAGGAGGGAGGGCCATCACTCGAGGAAGGGGCCCTCGCCATTTACATAGACGGATCTTAAACGGACGAAGATTTTGGGGCAAAAGTAGTCGAATCTTAATACCTTCTATCTAAGGTCCTTAGTTAATCGCCATTCATTTTTCAGGCAGAAATGCTTACCATATAACTTTGTGCTAAAGAGGGTAGGAGAAGGAACCTACGGAACGCAACGATTTACATTATGTCAGATCACTAAACTGCATTATGTTAGACTGTTGAGGTCCAAAATCAGATGGCTGTACACAATAAAATTACTTTGATGTAGGTGCCAGGTTATGAGGGTATTGAAGGTAATGAACTAGCAGATAAGCTAGCCAAAAGGAGGGCAAACACTTCGTTCTTCAGGCCAGAGCCATTTTATGGTAATCTAAAGAGTCACATCAGGTCCATTATTAAGTCCTAGGAACGTAAGATTAAAAGCTCAAACCGACATAATTTCCCGGGTATGAATCAATATAAAAAATTCATATTTTTTTTTCAAAAAAAGTGGCATTAACTTTCTAAAAACTCAGCAAGCCAAACCTAAGGCTATTCACCGGCCTACTCACTGGGCACTGATTTTTAAGATTTTATCTTAAGATGGGTAAATCTTACACAACAACCCTGGGTAATTTTCTTCTTCCATGTTGCTGTCTTCGATGGTAGTAAAAGATGGAAATTAATGATGGTAGTCGTGGAATTTCTTCTTCCATGTTGCTGTCTTCGATAGTAGTCAAAAACATTGAAATTAACGATACAACCCTATCTAAAAAGATCTAATCTCGGATAAAATTATGAAAAAATTCTGAAGGATTTGGTTTAACTATTTTTTGTGTGCACATTGTGGTGTTAATAAAACTATATAATTTGAGTAGAATCGCAAATAATGCGCAGACGAAATCGGTTTTGATACAAATGGCGGCATCCTATTGGGAAATGGCCTTTAATGTTGCGACGTTCAGAATTTCATTAGCAATGGTATAAAAAATTCAAAATTACTATAAGTAATATACAAAACACTTTTCTACCTAAAATACTGATATATAATGTATATTAAAAAATGGTTATCAAATTGTCATTAAAAAAAAAAAAAATTTACTTGGTTAATATAATAGTAATAATAAAGATTATTTATCAACGGTTAGAAAAATATATTCTCTATGAAAAGATAATAATTATTTTTAATTACGAATTATTTTATAGCATAATATAAAATATACACATTTATAGCACTTCCGATTAATATTTTCTCGAATATTTTTAAAATAAAAAAAAATTAATCTGCACTATTAAAAATAAAATATTGGGTAAAAGAGAGAAAATTTTTAATGGACAAAAATTTTAATTGAAAATGGTATCAATTAAATTTTTATAACAAATAATATTTGTCCGACTATATAGTTAATGATGCAGTAATTACTGTTGATGGAATACATTTTCTATAAAGAATTTTTAAATATTACCATTTTTATATTATCGATAAAATTGAGGGCTGAACAAATAAAAAAGCTCTCATTTCAATGATACTTGATAGTGAGTTATTCATTCTCTATAGTACGAAGGGGACACAATCAATGATATTCGATGCCATTTTAGGTTGGGTTGACATAACAAATTATTGTCAACTATTCAAATCGACTTCACAATAAATTTACGAATATTCGATGGACTTGACTATGTCATAGTTTTATTATCATAAACCACTTATTAAAAAGCTATTTAAAGGATATCTTCATCAATTTGATTATATGAGAATTTGATTAAATAAGATAAATATTCTCAAGGATATTTTTAATAGAATCATTTAAAGTGTCACTGAGGAAAAACTTATCCATCAAATTTGGATTCAAATTATATCTGTTCTGTTCTGGTTGAATCCTCAGATAAAAAAATGTGTCAAGTAAGTATATTAGAAGGAGGAAAATATAAAATTTTACCAATACATTTATTTTATGCGAACCTATTTTATTATTTATACAGGATTATAATTTATGTGACATTATATTTGTATATAAAACCGCCGTTTTTTTAATAGCCGGAGCCAAAATATCGGACCAGAAATATCAAATAGTAAGCTTAGGCATTTGTCAACAACTCCTCATCATTTGAGCCAAATAAGTATTGCTTTTTTTTTGCCTTCAATTTGAAAAAATTTGCAGGCAATGTGCGTCGAATTATTATAGACACTTATAGTTTCAATGCTAAAAAAGTGTTGAGTTCGACGTGGAAGACAAGGAGCGTCCCGGACCGGTGAAAAAGTTTAAAGACGCAGAATTGGAGGCATTATAGGATGAAGATCCACGTCAAACGCAACAAAAACTTGCTAATTTATTGGGCGTGAGTCAACAAGCCTTTTTTCATAGTTTGAAAATCTTGGGAGTGATCCACAGCTGCTCCAACGGCAAAAAAGGAAAGTTTTTTTTGCATCGTATTGTGACAAGCAATGAAAAGTAAATAGATTACGATAATCCAAAGCGAAGAAGGTCGTGGGGGCACCGCGGCCATGCATCAACGTAGACGGCCAAGCCAAACATCAATGGCTCGAAGCTCGCCCATGTTATGTATTTGGATGAACCAGCTCGGCGTGGTATATTACGAGCTGTTCCAACCGGATGAAACCATCGCAGGAGGTCGTTACCAAACACAACTGATGCGTTTGAGCCTGGCATTGAAATAAAAACGACTACATTACGATCAAAGACACAACAAAGTGATTTTGCAGCACGACAACGCTCGGTCACATGTTGCTAAGGTGGTTAAAACCTACCTGGAAAGACTGAAATGGGACGTCCTGCCCCACTCGTCGTATTCTACAGACATCAACCCTTCCAACTACTACCTCATCCGTTCGATGACGCGTGGCCTGACCGAGCAGCACTCTCGATCTTACGAATAGACCAAAACCAAAGAATTTTTTTCGACATGCAAACCGTTTGCTGCCAGAAAGATGTGGCTAGCGATGGACAATACTTTGAAGCATGAATTTGTGAGCATTTTTCGAGTATAAAGCCTCAAATTTTGAAGAAAAAAACGTTGGTTTTCTATTTGTACTCCCAATATGAGTTTAATTCTACAATTGTTGGAAAAATATTTCTTAATATATATAAAAAAATTTAATACAATTCCAAAAATCTTTTATGACATTGAGTTTAAAGAAATGTCTTTCGTTTTTTTTGTATAATATTGTCTTTATAATCAGGAGCTCAGATTTGTCTTTTTGGAGAAGCATTTATTTGCGTTGTGAGGTTGCAAACAGTCGCTAAACGTTTATACATTTTCTAGTTTCTAATTACTGTAAAGAGTATAAAAAAAAGAATTAGAAAATAAAGTTTTTGGATAACAATAAAATAAATCTTAATAGGAATGGAAATCGAATGTTAGTTGGTTAATCTGAATAGTGCCTAAATAAATATGACAAAAAGCCAAATAATATTCTCTTATAATTAACGTAAGCCTTTATCATTTTATCAATAAATTGAACTAGGCAGCAACATTCTGGTTTTTACTTATAAAATGGTTATTTTACAGACTATTCTAAAGATAAGTACAGAAATTTTTCTTAAAACAATTTTATATAACATTATTAAAACAGTGATTTGGTTTATTGTGTATGTTTTCTTTAAGTTGAATTAACTCCTGACGATTAAAATTTTCCTTTAAACGTACCCAAAGGAAAAAATTAAAAGCTGTTAAATTTGAGCAGCGAAGAAATCACCTCTTTTCGACATAATTCGTTCAGGAAATATCTGTCACAGAATTTCGACTATAGGTCTTAAAGTGTATAACGTGGCGCTATAGTAATGATTGTAACTACTTAAAAGGGATGGCAAAAAAGACTGATTCTGATTTTTTTTGAAAAATTTTTTATATAACAATTTTATACACTTCAAAATAGTTTCTTTGAGCAGCTATACTTTGACGGTGGCATGCTGGAATGCTTCAACTGGAAGCATGTTCTCGGTTAAGGTTCTTTCGATATTATAAACAGTCCGAAGACGATATCATTTGAAGTGTTTCTGAACTTTCTTATGCCTAAGTCTTGACTCAACATTCCATTCTAAAATCTTCAATCGATGATAGCTTCAATATTAATCGACAATCCGCATTTTTTTATGATAAAAATCTCCCTGCGTAACGTTAGTCTTCAACTGTTTCTCGGCATTTTAAAATGCTTTTTACCACGAAAATTTTGTGCTCTTGAAAATGAATGCTACCCATTGCAATTTTTTGTTTGTCAAACTTACGGATTCACCAAACATATACGTAAACACAACTTTACTTATAATACTATATTGGATAGTTTGAATAACTTTAATAGCGGCTATTTTGTTTATTAATGAAGCCGCTTAATTGAAAATACTCCTCGTCACTCATAATCAATTTGTTGTAAAAATCGGAATCTTATCCGATATTTTATGGCAATTTTTTGCGTAATTTTCTGAACTGTTTTCATAATAATTATAAGTTATTGAAGGTTGTAACATTCTATAGTAATTTTTACGCGTTCACTTTCTATTACTGTCACATATAAAATTACATATTAGTATCAAAATGCGTACTTTTAAAATATCCTGCAGAAGGTACTTTTTTATGGTTGAAAAATAACATATTTTTAAATTCCTAACAAATATAATAACTATGCATTTAAATAGTAAAGAGAAACCAAAGACTCTGTACACGTTACTTAAGTTGTATTGGACGTATTTGTGTTTAATTTGTAGAACCTAGTTACAGTGAAATAACATGAAAACTAATATCTCGTATTGTACGTGTATTGTACATCTGCTGATCTGCATTTATGTTTAACTGAATATTATTACAATTAAGTGTACTTAAACATATAATATTTAGATCAAGAAACAGGGCCGTACATATTTTTGCTTGTATTAAAAATGAACTATCTTAGTTATGCAGAACTCTTGTTTGTGTACAAGGATACCATTCTTTGTACTCGTATATTGAGATAGTATGACTAAATTTCTACCAATTTGAATAGAAGCAATCTTGTCCTATATTTTAAGATATTGTGATATGTAGAGCATGAAAAGGAACCAACATACACATGAGTACGATAGACCGCGATGAATTGAAACAAACGTTATAGAATTTTGCAATTTAGTACTCCGAGTGTATACAAGATGTCACTAACGTAGCTGTTATAAAATACTTTCGCACTATTTTTAAACAAATGTGCATGGGTATATGTCGGTATTCGACTAAAATTATGCAATTCTGTGCAAATATACTGGCATGTACGAGTATCTAGAAACAAGTATAAACGAACCGCAATTTCTGAATTGAACATAATTTTGCATTTTGCGAAAAAAAATACGAGTATCAACTTTACAATGCTTATACGATAGTAATAATGCATATGCACTTATATGGATAGAGTTGCTGCGTAGTTTGTGACACTTAAAACATGATACAATACTGTATGGATTTAAATTTGTGAACTAACGAACTCTTAGAGCTATATTGCACTATGCACTATCAATCTTCCTGTTTACTGTATACTCGCACATGCAACCTTAAATCTAAAACAACATTAAATAAAGTTTTACGAAAATTTTCCGATATTTTCTTGTATACGTCTTCGAAGTATAGACTCTATATATTTTTATATGTAAAATGAATTGTTTTATATATTGTAAGGATTATGCTATCAGTTAAATTGAATATAAACCTACTCATCTTTTTGCAATATCTCCCTCAACACTATATGAGAAAGTTGACTTTATATAATGTTTTGGAAAAAGAAAAATATTTTTACCTTTTATCAAATCACAAAAAATATCAATAATACTGTACTCGTCTGTAAGGTAAAACGAAGTTAACTAAAATTCCTATGAAAGTGTAATATTATTTTTTGCATATACAATATTATTATTATTTCTATGGAATTTTTCTTTAGAAAATTTTATTTCACAGAGCAGCCATACAATAATCTATTATATACTGAAATTTGGAATAATTTTCCAGGAATATTGGTAAGAACAAAATTGATGTAATGTAAAATGTTTAATAATATTTATTTATTTGATTCTTTTTTATATATTTATAAGAATTTTATAAGTAAACTTTTGAATTATTTTATTCTCTTGCTTTTTTTCAAATATTTGTACACTAATAAGTGTTATGAACTTTTATTGTAGAAGATTGTCTACAAAAGAAAAATTTATTGTTTTTGAAAAAAGGAAAAAAATTTTCTTCAACTGAAAAATATATTCAGCAGACACTTAGTCCTGTGATATGCTTTTAAGTAGTTGTATTGAATTAATTATAAACTTGGTGTTACAATAAAAGGTGAAGAAAATCAAAGTAAACAATAGCTTCGTTGGGAGGATCTGGAATACTATAAATCGCCAGTTGTGGAGGTTCATCGTCAGATGCGTCTCCAGTTTGCGCAGATGCTTGTCGACTGGACTATGCACCAATAGAGATCCGGTGCATTATGGGATGAGTGCAGAACGGGTTGTGAATGCCTTAGTGATTGCGGTATATCACTTCAAGTCTCGTGAGCATTCCATACTGTCTCGTATGACGCTGCCTGTGTTATCGCTACCATGTCTCCAAATTGAGCTTTTGGCGGATGAAGAGCAAGAATATACACATATCATCGACAACACGAGGGAAATGTGAACCATCGGCTCACCGTTAGCAGGGAGGAATAATAAGATATTGGCGAGATGGCAGCGACACTGGACACATCATCTAATTCCTGGCATAGCCACGTGGAACGAAAGAGGCCATGGAGAAGTGGACAACATTATGGACAAATTTCTGACAGGACATGTGCGCTTCAGGATATATTTTATATATTGCTTTAAGGTTGAAGTTGATACGACATGGCCTAATTGCCGGCCCATAACCGAGAATACGAAACATATGTTCTTCCACTGTCCATAATTTAGTGGAGCAAAGGGCAGCCTGTAGCTTAAATAGGAAAATAGAGTCGATGTCAGTCTACAGTAATTAATACATAACGGTGGTTATACTTCAGAAAACAGAGGTGGGTTTTAGCGGTTAATAATCTCATACGATACATTGTAGGGATTCGTATAGCATCTTTACAAGATTTCCTCATATCTAAGTGTACAAAACAAAAAAAACATCAGGAGACTGATATGTTTTGTTTTGTTTTGTACACTTAGATATGAGGTGCTGACTATGAAAACAAAACAAAATAGATCACAGACCTATAAGAGGTCCTAACTTTAACCCAGATGCATCTCCAATTCGAGCGGGAGTATGTAAACTGGACTATGGACCAATAGGAATCTGGTCTTTTCCCTGATACGAGAAGGATTCGTATCCACAATAACGTTGCAGAAAAGTTGGCAAAACGCTGAGTTGAAGAGCTTGTTAGCCATGGTAGACGTTCCACCAAAGTCTGACATGGAATATCTTTAGAAGGAAGAATCGCTTCTGTCTTCACCCATAAAATAAGCATTAGTGATTTATGAGAAGGTTTGACGGCTGAAAAATATGTCAACAGCATTTAGGCGGAATATGTCATGCCTTATGTAGGCAATATTTTTTATTAATGCAGAACAACACCAAACGCATACTGTCTGAATTTTTCAAAAATATGTTCCATACGTTGTAAAGAGGCCATAGTAGTAGGACTATGCCAGTTCTGGGACTGAAAAATTATTCCAAAAAAACGTGAATAGCATCTAGTATGTATAGTGTACTGAAAAAAAAAATTTGGTTCAAGAGGGTTTCTGCTGTTCTGAAAAAAACATACCGCAGGATTTTTTAATTAAATATCATATAGAAAACGTCATTAAGATCAAAATAATTTCGACATCCTTACTACTCGTAACATTCTATTTTTCCTGCTAAAGCTAATTTCCAATGATAATATTAAAATTGATTTAAATGTTAAAAATTTGAAGTAAAATCCAATAAAAACGGGACCCAAAAAGGAAATTTTATTTGACAGATAATAATTAACTTTTTAAAGGATATGGCGCCTCATTTTTTAATTTATTGCAATTTTGACCAAAAATTAGAAGATAAATTTATTTACACCTCATTTTATCGATTTTGTATTATAGGAAATTTTTTCAACAATTAAATATTTTATTTAGAATTCATTCTAAACAATGATCAAATTGTTCCGATACTATCAACTATTGTATAACATTAAAACTTGATATTAATGTTAGTATTGATTTTTGCAAAAGCTTCTGGTAGGTCCTGTTAATATAAGTGTTATTAAAGAGAATTTAATATTCCTAGGATTATATTTAGATTAGATAAATGGAAAATTATAATCATAAATATGATTGCATAATGCAAATAAATTCCCATTTAGTTCTATTTGAACATTTCATGCCAAAGTATTAATAGTGCCACAAACCAAATAAACACTTATTTCGAATTGAACAAATCCATCCCATGCAAAAACTATGACTTTAAATTGAGATGGTTAATAAATTATTATCAAAAGGATTAAAATAAGTATCAAATTTTGCATAGTAGCTTTAATAATATATATTTAATAATAATTTTATTTTTGTATTGATTTTTTTCAGTTACGTACTTTGCATATGGTAATTTAACAACTAATATTAATTGTGCTAAAATAAAAAAAAATAAGTTTTATATTTTATATTTAACTATTAATAAAATAATATGAACACGCGTAGCCACACAATTGATGTGTAGTTTGAATATTGCTGACAGCAACCAAACATTATTATGGACAAGCACCTATTCCTAACGGAGACATTTTTCTCATAAAAATCGTAGATCATTTTTCGATGGTTTCAGTAGGATTAATTGATTTATTTAATTACATACGATTCCCTACATTATGAGTTAATAAAACACGATTTGTTTATATAATCATAATTTTATATAACATCTTAACATTTGCTTCATTCAACATAAGTTTTTGATGATTTTTATTTTTTTCAAATTGGGCATTTGCTTGTTACGAGTATGACCACGTACAAATATTGCTTCATTATTTTTCTGCTTTTTAAATGAACGTTCTTCCAAAAGCGCTAAAATTCTATAGTTTCTTTTTAATGCTGAATGAACTATGACTTGCTCATTATATAAAAAATCAATCATCTGCTCTAATTCCACGCCTCTGCATTCACCTAAATCAAAAAAATTGATTTAATTTTTTGAAAAAAAAAAAAATGTACTGCAACAAACCAATTTTATTAAATGATGCTTCTAAAGGAGTTTTTCCGAAATTTTGTATATCCGGCAATTTTTTATTTTTATAGTGGCATTCTATACAGTTGGTAGTGTTTGATCCTTTAAATTTTATATCCTGAATTTTAAATGAAAAAATTATTTTACTTTTAATAATACAATACCCATAAATGTTCATATATCATATTTACATCCTTAAAATATTCAATTAGACCCTGGATTATAGTTTCTTTTTTACTTTTGTCATCTGTCATCAAAAGATTGTTTTTAATTAAGACGGTATAATATGATTCGGAATATAACAATAAGTGGCATATATCTTTTCCAAAACGGTTATATTCTATACTTTTGATGGGAACTTAAACAAAAATATATCAAATTAATTATTAGCTAAGATATTTTTTAAATTACTTTCTCCATATAAATATAAGATGATCTTTATGTTTAATACTTCGGCAATCGCTTGTAACTCTATGTCACCACTATTTACCATTAACTTCTTATTACGATTGATATACTCATCGAAATTTTTGTTGATTATTAGTTCGAAATTTTTTCGTTTATATTTCTGCATTAAATAAATACAAATAAAATAAATTTCAGTTCAAAGGACAATTTAAATTATGTAAAAAAATAATGGCAAATTCACTTACAATATAGTTCATTGTTTGTTCGCGTAAGGATGCGTGCGAGTTTTGATGATTGTACAGTATTAATGATAAGCAACGAAAAAGGCTATCGTCATTCTTTTCCATGTTCACGATAACAAGATCTCTTGAAAGTAAAGCCATTTTGAATTCCCAGTTCCGACAATTCCAACAATGTAAACATTCCATAGCCTTAAAAAAATGAACATAAGACTTGTAAAAATACATAATTTTTATAATATGAACAAATTGGCAAAATAACTTTTAACAGTTGGCGACAAATGGAAGTTAAATTGATTTTTCAAGTAATTTTGAAATATAATAATTTCTTGTTTAAAATATTGTTATATTTAATAAAAATAAATATATATACTCGTATAGTTAATTTGTAAAATAATAAATCACTAAATATATAGAAAAATTTAAAATACCCTTGTTGTCTTAATTTCGACGCCTTTTTAACTTTTGCCTTGTCAAGAAGTTTCTCCAAGATTAAAAAATAAAAACTATTTATTTCTTATTATATTTATTTATTATATTAATCGCATTTGATCTAATATTTATAACTTATATAATCACTTTCAATACAATATTTAATTTAGTCAATTAGACTATCGTCTACTAGATTATGTCTGAGTAGAACAATGTAGAGTGATTTTTATATAAAAACAATATATGTTATATAATATTATTGTGATAACATTACTTGGATGTTTCTTTTATTATTAATAAGGTGTGTGAGACAAAAGCCACAGTCCATTCTATAGCGCCACGATCATGATGCCATTTGGCGTCTTCATGTTACATGCGGTTATGCATCGCCCAGCTTCCCTAATGAAACTTATCAATAGCTAGTTGAGCAAAATAATTAGGAGTAATTTAATTTTATGGAGCATATTTGGGGAGTAATTTAATTTTAGGGGAGCTACACAATGCCATAAGTCTTATTCAAAATAAAAATTTTAAAAAACTATTTAAAATTGATCAAAATTATTATTACTGAATTAATATTTATTTATAATAATCTAACGCAACATTTCTATATTTGCTGACATTTATTTATGATCTACTATTTTAGATAATGCAGTTCTTTAAAAAGTTCTATTTTAGGATAGTTAACGATCAGTTCGTTTATTGAAAAGTCATTTAAAATTTCTTTCTATTTATGAAAATTGATGTTTATTTTATAATAGATATACTTGTACATAATTGATAGTTGTGATAATTTTTATGGTATATTTTTGTCCTATTGTAATTATATTTTAATATTTTAGGGCTATTACTGTTCGGTTGAGATATGCACAAAGAATAATTGCAGCAATTATGAAGTGGTACAAGGAAACTGGGAGTTTTCAACGGAAAAACTTTTCAGGAAGACCACGGAAAACGACAATTGTCGAAGATAATTTCTTGTAATAATCGTTCTAAGACTACGGTGTATATAAAATCAGATCATTATCAAGACTGATGCACCAAAATTTCGAGCATAACCATAAGAAGAGGATTAGTAGCGCGTAAAAATCCGTTGATTCAGGCCAGTGAACACATCCATTGAACTGATCAAATGTAGGAACCTGTTGTCTTTTCTAACGAGTCCAAATTCAAGCTCCACATAAGCGTTGGAAGGTCATTCGTCAAAAAATGCGAACAGCTTTTAGAAAAGTGCGTCCAAATGGTACCACTAAAGATAGAGGGTGTAATAGTTGAGGGATATTTCTCTGGACACCAAACAGGATATTTAGACATTTGTTAACGAAAAAATAATACTAGATGTTTATATGCATACTCTACAATATCTTCTGAAGCCAACGATTATCGACCTACCATTTTATTTTTCGACAGGATAATGCCCCCAGCGCATACATTAAGATATAAAATTTACGTAATAACAATTTTATATTTTTTTTTCTTTCGGCCATTAAGTCCTGATCTGAACCCAATTGAAAATATGTGGTTACCAATAAAATTGAGAGTAGCCAGCATAAGAATTATTTGATTATATTATTTGATTAAAAAAAGAAAATCTTCATTTAACGAATAAAAACATTTTTATTTTCAAATATCAAAGTGAGCAAATATTTTTAGCCAGGACTGTCTATGACTAACTATGGAAGGAGAATCTAATAGCAAAAATACATATTTGGAAGCGGATAAATTTTTGAAAATTTTCTATAATTATATTATTATATTTAATTAAACATTAATTATTTTATTAATATATTTAGGAAGTTTCCAAAAAGTCTAGCCAAGATCTTTTCGATAAGTTGCTGTGTTATAAATATTAAAAAATAGAATAAAAAGAGGACGTTTTTTGACTAACCTCCCTAAACTATCGGAATTTCCCCGTACTTAAGTTAACTGGTAGATGAAGTTAACAGTTCAAAAAAATATCGATGAATAAATTAATTCTCTGAATATCCTTCACCTTGCAAAGTACATATTCTATATCTTATTTCCAGAGAAAATTTCTCAATTTAAAGCATTTTCTGATTTAAGTCAAGTATTAAACTAACTTATTAGAAAATAAATTTTTATATTTATACAAATACATAGATACGGACAAATAGTTATATTATAAAAATGATACAAAAAAAAATGTAAATATAAGGCCACAAACCTAATACTGATTGTTCCATAAAATAAAATGCAGCCCCGAAAAGTTTATAGTTGGACTTTATAAAAGTAAACTGAATTCATAATTTTTTCCTGTAATTGTAAATGTTATTAGGTTCTACACGTATATATCGAAATGGCAGTGAAATATCAGTAACGCATTTACGAAGCAGCTAACTATAGATGACAAAGTACTTTTACACAATGTTCTACAGAAATCAATATGGACTTACGGACTTGAAATCTGGGGTTCTGCTTACCCTTTCAATTTCCATCGAATCTAATCCTTTAGTCAAAAATATTTTTCGAAATTCTTCATGCTCCCCTATATGTTCACAATTCTGTTTTTCATTATATCTCGTTATAACAAGTTTCACTCTCATCTTTCCAAGCATACAAATCGCTTTGTTCGAGAGCTATAGACGTTTCTATATCGGTCACTAGTGCCGTGATTTGTTAAAATACTTAACTTACGCTCATACTCGTATATATACAGGGGAGCAGAATAAATTTCGATGAATATTAACTCCCCATAACCCATCACATTAATTATTACTGTGATATCTGTAATATTTTAAAACAAATTATTAATAATTAAAGTTAATGCCTTATTATACAATAGGGGATTTTTTTTCTTCATATTTCAATAATTGTCGACATTTTTTTTGCGTATAAAAAAATAAGAAAGAATTGATTATCTTTTAAAGAGGAGACAAATAATATTTTACAATATAATCAAAATCAATAACTTTATCGTTTGATGGTATATAATCGTTAAATATGAATCGAAATAATATATTTTAAAAAAATGGATAAGGCAAACAACAACAAAAATCGCACAAATATGAACACTTCAATATTGTGGGTGGTAACATATGTATTCTGATATAGAAATGGTATATACTCGTAAGAAAGTATATTAAATAAATTGTGTTGAAATGTGGGAAAGAAAAGTTTTACAAAAGTTATAAATATTAGGAAAATTTTTCCTTTTTTATACATTTTGTTTGTTGATTTTCCTTTATTTCTGGTGTGTGTGTGAGTGTTTTTTTTTTTTGGACTTGAATTGGGTCTGACTACTAAACTTCTAAACATCAATAATACGATGATGATATTTATAAAAATGATATCATAATGTGTTAATAAAAATACATTTTGTTAACTTAAAATGGAGAAAAATGTTGAAAATATCACCTGTCAGAGTTTACTATACTGTTGGTAAAAAGGTGAAATTTATTATACGCCATTTCCTTTTACGTTGCTAAACATGTCATCTTAGAATTCTCTTCTTCCACTGTTGTCAATGGCTGTCATCGCATCGACAATTGATGAATTTTCGATTACCCCAAGTGAAATGGGCCTTTTCATGCAGAGCAATGCCATTGACAGAATCTGTCTTTGAATTGAATATTTTCCAAATCAGTTCGAATGGAAAATGTGTCAAAGGCATTTTCTATTTTTTATAGATTCTCCACTCAACAATTTTAATTCAATTGCGTTTAAATTTGATTTTCCTATTTGCAAAATATTGTATTGTATAAGAAAAAACGAAAGCTACTAAAATTCTACGAATCATACGCATATCAGTTGTATAAGTACTCGTAATCATATCATTTCACATTATTATTATTATTATTTGTATTATTATTTTAAGGGTTTTTTTTGTTGGTAAAAATATTACATAAATCGAGTTGTGCAATATTTATTGATTGACTTTATGTATGTATGAAATCGAAATACGATTAGAAATGCACGAAAATTAAAGCTTCTCTAATCTGGATATTATATAGGTGCCATTTCGGGTTATTGCAATATTGTAATTAATTGTAAAATAGAAATTATTTGAAAATTAATTACTGATAAGATTAACTAGAATAAGAATTGTATAAAAAAATTTAATAATTAAAAGTTTCACATTCATCCGGTAACTTTTTGTTCGTAATGCAAAAAGGAAAAGTGAAATTTGGAGCAACGATGTGCCATAAAATGTTGCGAAAAATTCATGGTAACGAGCATATGGGGAAAAGTCCTTATTAAGTAAATAATTTTTTTTGTGATATAAAGGATTTTTGGGGGTCCCGAGAAGCAGTCAAAGACTAACCTCGGTTCAGAAATATCTTCAAAATTGAAAACTGATAAAAATGAGAACTAGCGAGGGCTTTTGTCAATAAAGTAGATGTCCTTGAATATCTCAGAAAAAGCATTTTCCATGTTAGATCAGTAATTGCAGACTCATGGATGCTCCACCATAGCAACGGCTCCTGTCACACGGTCATGTCCATCAAAGATTTTTTTGTCGAAAGAGGGTATCTTTAACCCCTCCCCCTCTCGACCATAATTAATACTTAAGCTTACCATCACCTAGAATGTGTATCTAAAATTACCAAAATATAATCCAATTGATATTGATACTCAAATGAAATTTACATTAGATCTACACTATAAGTTTGTCTCCATGTAATGTAGATCTACTATGGGTTTTAAATTTCTGTTATGCCCAGAGCATCTTTTGTGAATTACCGATAACTATAAGACAGTATCATGGAAATATTATGTATTTTTATTATCTAATTTTTATATATAAAAAAAAATCTTTAATAAAATTTTTGCACTTTAGAAAATGTTTTTTCTCTTAACAGTAACATCTTTTTAAATTATTAGTCCTTTAAAGTTAGGACTTTTATATTGTTATTCTATCAAAAAATTTTTTCTTTAAAATATTTGTGGGTGACACTACATTCCGGAATTATTCATATTTATTATAATTTTGATGTTAAAAGTAAGCGTCCTTCGCCAAGAAAGAAGGCCGCTCTCGTAATTATATAAAAAATAGTGTTAAAAATATTGCGAACAAGTAAATGTAATATAATAAAAGCTACTGTTATAGCCTAGAAAATCCACTTATGGAATAATACATTAAAATAAAAAATCAGTAGCTTTTTATCATCAAATCATGTCCTACTTGACTTTATTTTAATTGTCATAAAATTATAATTTATTTATTAAGTATAATTGTTAAGGCTAAAGTGTATTATCAAATAAGGATCTTATAAGATCGTTAATTAAAATTAATTGAATTGTTTTATTATTTAAAATAATTCAATTAATTTTAATTAACAATCTGAGAGAAATTGTGGTGAATTGTTTTTTTTTTACTACTCAAAAATAAAAGAGAAAAAAAAATAGGATATTCTAATTATTCGGGAAGTGCTGTTGAAAGTAAGGACATTATTGTTTATTAAATATGAAAATATTCTATTTTATTCATGTCTATTTTTACTTTTGTTTATGTATTATTCTTTGTTAAAGTTCTATTAAAATAAGTCTGTAGTTAATGGTATTTTCTAATATATAAATGCAATAAATTTAAATTATTCTAAATTAGGAATTTTTCGTATGCGAAAAAGAGAAAAAAAATAATTTTGGGTCAAGAAGAAGTTATATAATGAATATTAGTGCTTAGAAACTTTTTACTTCTGGTAAGTAATTTATAATTCAGGAGATGTTGAATGGAAAGGACATTTTCGAGGATGGTTCATTATTTCGATTCGTTCTTGATGGTATAGTACACTTGTGGATACATCACTCAAATAAACGGGCAATTATTTTAACAAAAATGGACTTTGAAATATCATAGAATAAGTACGCTAAACTGCTGCAGTGGTACGTGTCATTACGAGTATTTTCCAATTCTCCACAACATGAATTCTGGGATTTATATAGCTGGAATGGTATCTTTCTGGTTCTTCTATGTATACGTGAGGGATAGCTTATATATACATATATATGATATTGTACATATACGTGTTGGAGCATATGCTTCCTTCTGTTGTGGGTCTGTGCTATTTGGTGCTCATTATCCAAACTGCAAGGAACATGGTTGACAGGGAAAATCTCGCAGCTGTGTGAATTCTCCTATGCTCGATGCAACTGCTTCCAGTCGTCCCATTGCTATTAGCTTTCGTAGCAGTAGCTTTTGAACAAGAACATATTACAGTGAGAATATTTCGCCCTAAAATTGCACCTTGTTATATAGAATGAACTTATCTCCTTCTCAAGCTGTCACCTCAATGTTTCTGGTTGAATTTCTGCAATTGCCCTGAACCTACACAAGTCACAGAAGACTGAGGTAAGTCTTAAATTGTAGGTTTTTTTCTTCTTCCATTTTTTCACGGATGTATCTGTCGAAAAGCTGACACCTTGCAGAAAAAACATATAAAATTGTATGCATACAAATACGTGCATGAATACTTTCATACAGGATTCTTTTCACAGTGAACGTGATACTCAAGATGCTCTTAATGTTTATATACACATGTATAAGCACGTACTTCTTATTTAGAATATTTTGAATTTTTCTTCAAAATTGTACAGACATTTTCAGGTGAAAATGTCAAAGCAATTTGTTGACTTTTGAATTGCATCCTTAAAAGCTAGAAATAATTTCATTTTGATCGTTTTCATATGTTTAAGTTTGAAAGGATGCAGTTGCAGGTAATCGGAAGTTTTCCACAAACTTTATAAATTCAAATCGATTGAGTTTAGCATTTTTTAATTTTTTATTTTATTAAGAAAAAAATTCATAAATAAATGCCAACTCAAAGTAACAGTTTTTTAAGTTTAGTGAAAAGCATAGTAAATTTATGCTAGTTTTTTGAGGTATTTAGAATATAAAAAAAACCACCAAAATTCCATTTGTTTGTTATTGAAAAGTAAACTAACTTTCAGAACAAATACTGATGAAGTAAGTTTTTTGTTTGTTAATTAGAATAAACATTAAAAAAGTAGTAATATATCAATACCGACGGTGGTTTGTTGTACGAAAATTCAAACACCGTCGCAGGATGATTCAAACTCAAATAATTTTATATAAAAAGAAAATTTTGTTTATTATAAAATTATGCTTTTTGAAAAATATTTGAAATTTGATTAAAATAATTTCTGCTGTCCTCAATTCAAATTTCAATCATATCAAACACTTTTGTTTTAGAATAAACTGTCTATGAACCGATCAAATTAGGTGAACATAACAAATATTTTTGGCAACATAAAATGTTTATAAATATGCAAGTTTTTTAATACACATTTGCTCCTAGTTCGAAATGTGACTTAGTTTAAATAAAAAGGCTTTTTTTCCACTAATATCCACTTTCCTTTAACTCTAGAATTTTAATAAAAAAAGATTAATATTTCATAAGTATTTGTCCATCTAACGTTTTTAATTTTACTTATTTAAACAAAAATTTATTACTGGGAATATTTTATAAATCGTTGTCTGTTTAGACTCCATATTGGCATAATTTAATTAAAAATATTATCTAGAAGGAAACTGGATATATCAAATATTCTCCTTTTTTGGTTTTAAGTAAAATTTTTCGGAAATCCTTAAGTCGGGATATTTTTCAATTTTTTTATTGATTCCTTGAGATTTTGCTTAATTTTGAAATGTATTTGTTATTTTAAGGTTATGTTTAGCTTTCATAGATAAAACATTGCTTTTGTTTGAATTTTATCGTTTCTGTGACTTGAGTTAAATTAAACAAAAAGAAGTAAAATCAGGAGTACTATTTTTTCTGAAGACAAAATTACATCGATTACTACTAAGTGGAATAGGCGTCTTACCGCAACGAAAATAACATCTCAATAAAATATGAGGTGCATTAAATATGAAAGATCGTCAAGGAGACAAAAATGAAAACCTAAGGATAAAAAACTAAGACCTAAAAAGAGCAAAATAAAGATTTTAGAAAAAAATGAGGACCTCAGTAGACAAAAGAAGGACTTTAGAATATAAAACGTGGACATGAGGAGACAAAATAAAGATTTGAGGAGTCAAAACGAAGACTTCAGGAGACAAATCGAAGACAAAACAGAGATTTCTATGGTCTAATAGCTGTCAGAAAACCATTTTTGCGATAAACGATAAATAAAAAAAGCGCTTTTATGAGGACGAAAACACAAAAATTTGAAACTGCAATATTGAAAATCAGTCAGATGGGACGACAAATCAACATTTGAGGTTTTTGGCAGATGAAGCAGTACTTGATGCTCCTTATCAGTTGAAATTTATAAAAAAAATTGGAGTACCAACCGATAATTTTTTTTGGTAAGGAATGTCGTAGATTTGAATCAATTTTTTAAATAAATTACTACCCGTAGAAAATCTGGAAGTAATAATATAGATTGGCCACCGCAGTCTACTGAGTTGAGTCCTTTGCTATGAACTTGAATACATCCACAGAGCACTTATGGATGGTCTTGCAGCATCAATGATCCCAAACATTACCGGAAACTTTGTAAAAACTACTTACTATAATGGCTAAACTGTAATTATTTGACAGGCAAATAAGATAAACTGTAAAGTTTTTATTTTTGATACAGAAAATATAAAAAAATTATTAAATATGTTGAATAGACAAATACTTATGAGTGGTAATGTACTTAAATGAACAGAATCGGGTATCTAGGAATAATTGAATCAATAATTTATATATTCAGTGTTAATAATAAATTTTTATTCAAATTATGAGAAAGATCACTTGTTGTACGATTATTCAAATTATTCAAATTTAATATGAGAAGAATATCAGTTCACAGAATATTTGTGATTCGCTCATACACTAACGAATATGATTTGATTTATTTTCGTTGAAAAAATTTCTCAATGCAAATCAATTGAGTGAAATATATTACAATTTGATTACTTTTTATTTTAGTGAATTCCAAATCTATACAATGTGTTTTATATGGTCAACTGGATCATCGTATATGGGGCTGATGGGTCCGGTCGGCCAATGTCTGTACTAGCAATGCGGTAAATAATTCCATGTACACCAAGTTCGTGTAGGATTGTTTGAAAAATACTGAGCGCTGCATTAGCTGGGGAGATGGCCTGCAATCAATGAAGAATATTTTCGTATGACACAATGGATGGATGGATAGCCGTACAGATGGAGGAATGGACCAGTGAACAAATCAACGGATACGAATGGATAGTTAGATAGATGGTCAGAAAGATGGATGGATGGATGGCTGGATTTTTGTTGATGGCGAGAACTATGCCTCCTCATTTTGGATCTCCATTCACCAATAGACACTATTGCAAACTATTGTGAACACCAGTATTCACATATGACTACTGTTTCACTACTATGATGGGCAGATTAGATAGACAAAAACCATGTGCGGAGGCAGTATTCGACTAGTGTATTATGTGCTGGTTCTTGAATTCCCGGTCTCGATACTTGGACATGAGAGCTCTTTCCTTAATTGACTTCAATTGAATTTAATTGTTTAATGGGCCACTCTGCGGGTATGGTTGCCAAGCAAACAGCCGCGCCACTGACAGCGACCGACCAAGATGAATCTTCACATCACAGATCAACAGCACAAAAGGTCTCCCATAAATTTCTTGCCATTTCAAATGATTTTTTCCTATTTTTTCATTTGGATTTTAGTTTATGTTAGTTCACAATGTTCAGAACGGCATAAAAATATTTCATTTCACTGCGCACATACTATTATACTCTATTGGATTGGATAGTACTACACAAACTATTGTATTTATCTATTCCTGTTACAGACTCATCTAATATGAGAATAAGTATGAGTATGACTTTGAATAAGATTATTATTGTTAAAATTATAATAATTTTTCGTTGCTGTAATATTGTTTTTGTTGCAATAAAATTTCTGACATCCAATAAGATCTACTATTGACCAAATAGTAAGTGGCGGAGAATCTCATGCGTTTAGTAGACAAACGTCGGCTTTTAACGTATTGTAGTCGACCATGCTTCTTTTTTTTTTTGTTTTTTTGTTTTTGTTTCCACCATTATGACGACTTCAGAAAATTAGTACATGGTAGTGAGACAGTAAACGGAAGACTTGTCAAATATTTAACACATTACGTATTCGAGCTTCATAAACCATAGAACTATAGAAACATGGAATAGAGAATGTTAAACATTTGATTTCAAGTTAACATTTCTCTTCACTCTTCATCAGCAAATAGAATAAAAGATTCGGTAAATAATAATATAACATAAAAGCATATATAGTGTTTTTACTCATACTAAATGCGAATATCTATAAAGCTGATTAAGATATATGCACATTCATATATAACATAATAATATCAGAACTAAAAGTGGTGTCTAAGTAAATATAATAAATATTCTATGCAAAAATGTATTGTTCTTTTTAGAGAGATTCTATGCCATACAGTGTTAGTGGTTTGTGATATTAAATATATTTTTTTGTATATACTTTATGATTTATAGTTTTTTATTTACACATAGACTTTAATAATTTAGTGTGATAATAAAAAAAATTACCATAGTAAATTATTTTCATACTAAAACAACATTGAACATACTGTGTCTTAAAAAGGATCAGTCATTCTGCTGTTGATTTTAGGAGTTTTAATTTTGTAATAAATATAAATAAATTTCTTAAATTCCTAATTAATTTGAAAAAAGCTTAAAACTTTTGACGTCTATAGAAGGTGTACATAATCGATGAAAAATTTCATCGATTTGCATAGATTTTTATAATTTAATTTTTTATTTTGCGTACAACTTACAATGTTATTTGTTGTTTTTTTCAAAAGAATTTGAATGTAAAACTTTATCTAAAATTCTTCTTAATTTTACTGCAATAATTTTTTTACAAAATGTTATGTTAGTTTGCATAAAAGCTCTTCTTTATAAGCATTTCTTTCGATTATGTTTAATATTTAAGAAAAGATATTTTACTATTTTCAAATTAAATTAATTTATTTTAAAATTTTTCAGATAAAAAAAAAATATATTATTTACAAATAAAAAGAAAAAAAAATCTGCACTATCGAAATTATCCCAATGCAATATTAAATTTTCAAAATTGTTTTTTAATCAAGCTGAGATATTTTATTTCAGCTATAAAATTCTTAATATTTCTATATTTTATAAGTTTAAAGGATATTTACCAGGACTTGACCAGAAAATAATAACTTTGAAATTTACCAGCAAGTTTTAAAAAGAATTCTATAAAGATATGCTTATGAAATTAGGGTAGTTTTATATTTGTTTATATTTTACGTGAAATATAAAACCAATTACAAGGATATTATATTTTAATATTTAAGGCATTAACTATATTGGAAAAGTTGATATTATCCAAAATCTTAATATACGAGTATATGAGTGAAGATCCGACCGAGAAATGATAATAAGTTCCGGAATCCTTATTCGTTAACAAACTGCATTAAAAAGCTTGCTTAAACTTATATTTATAAAGAATATAATAATAATAAACTGTGTAATAAGGAGATTATATTTTAAAATATATAGAATATTTGCTTAACTTTCCTAGACAAGTAATATTCGGTATACAGAAACGGAAATAGTTGTAGTGCTATAATATTAGCAATTTGCAAAGTTAAAAAGCTGATTAAACAGTTTGAACTCTTAAAGGACTAATTATAGAGCTTAAATAATTACTCTTCCAAATGATATTGAAAACAAAAAGACAAAAATGAATTTAAATTTAAAACCAGATAAATTTCAATATTACAACTATCCTATTAATTTCAAAGGATAATGAGATAAAAATATTGTAATTTAAAATGGGATTAAAAAAAGTTACTATCAAATCGGAAGGAAGAAAATGAATTTAAAACTTCTAATGAAGTTTTTTTTTTTTATTTCATTTTGAATATAAGAACATTAGGCGAAAGTATTGAAGATTTTATGTAATTTTTCTCCATGAATATAAGAATTTTTTCCAACATTTTTTTTCTTTCATTATTGCAAACATGCACACCCACTATCGGTCATAGGTTTTTCCTTGATTTGAATACGAAATTAATGACAAAAATAACTCTTATTTTTATTTTTATTAGAATTTTTTTGTTTAGGTTGTTTTTTAACAAATTGGAAGTTTTTTTTGTTTTTTTTATTAAAAACTCTTAAACATTATTTTAAGAGTTTTTAATAAAATTGCCCTTTGCCTTAATAATTATTCTGCTAATTCTTGGCGTTTTTTTTTAAATTTAATTTATAGAGAACAAACTCCATCCATCATTAAAAGAGTTCTGCCTGGAGGTCCTCGTGGCTTATAGAATTCATTGCCTAAAGCTTTTAGTTCAACTCATCGATAAATTATTCGATGGGAGAAAAACTTGGTAACTGTGGTGGCTATATCATCCATTTCGAAGATCTTTGCAGCTCTTATTTATGCAACTGTGATAAACATATCTAAAAATTATGCTTAGGATAATTATATTGCTAAAAACTAAAGGGAATTTTCCCGAAATCCTTCAACCCGAGGAAGGACTATGTATGGAACATCCTTAGTCGGGAATGATTTGGGGAATAACAGGAGAATGTTCTTTTGTATATTGTCCTGTTATTTCCCAAATTATCCCCGACAAAGGATATTCTATACATAGTCCTTATAGTGTCAACCATGTAGCTCGCAATCATGGTTTCACCACGAAAAATCTGAGCCTGTTAGATCTTATATTTTGTAAATTTGCACTAGTTTCTCTAAATGCCCTATTTGCACGTTATAAAAAATAATCTTTTATTTGCTATTCTTCTTATTTTGTGAACCAATAAATATCTTCTATTTTTATGTACTTCAACTTACTGGATTATACCACGTTCTATCCAACTCACAGAAGATTTTTGGAGCTGTTACCATCCTATTTCTTCTACTCATAAGTAAAATAAAAATTGATCTTTTGCTTCAATAGTTTTATTATCAGTTTCAATTTACCTTTTTTTAAATAAAATTATAACTTTATATTAGCATCAAAAATTACATATTCTAGTTCTAATTTTCAGAAAAATTTCAACGTCTTCCACAAAAAAATTGAGTGATATAAACAGAAATACAGGTAATAACAAAATTACAAAAAAGATAACTGAATTCTGCTCCTCGTACAAATAAAATACGGTCGCTGTCGATGACCATACAACATCCTATGTTGTCATCCAGTTTATAGGTGGTGAACATCGCGATATAAAGTATGGAATTATGGGCAATTAGGATAGCAGTTGAGACTACAGTTAATCTCCTCAAATATTGCAGCCTTAGAGGCCATTCACGGAACATCAAATGATTATTTAATAGACTACGACGAGATTCGTCGTAGTCTATTAAATAATAAAAGCATCGAATTGCGTTAGTTTCCCGGTCATGTTGGTATCCTCGGCAATTTGCAGGCTGATCAAGTGGCGGGGTAGTAGCTTCATCGCATTGTTCCAAACTAAAACTCCAAACTTGCCTCATCTACTAACCAAATGGCACTTAACACCTTTAGTCATGCGTAGATAAACAGACTGGATCAACGGCGGAAGATTTCTCCCCACACATTGACGCAACATCGGAATAATAAATTCAAAGTTCTGGGCAAGGAAAACTGTCAGAATTCGGAATGGGCATACCCCAGTTATCCATGATTTCCTCTTCGGTAACCAACCTAGTCGTCTTTGCTATTGCTGTGGCATTCAACTCACCATTCCCCATATTTTAAATAAATTTCCCTTAATCCAGAATATATTTTTGAATAGGACCCCTTTTATTATAGAATTTCTAGATCTAACAAATCCTTTCTGAAGTCCTCTCGTTAATTTACTGAAAGAAACTGATATGATCCATAAAATTTAACCACTTCTTATTGCTCACTCTAACTAACTATCAACCAGTTTCATTAGGGAAGCTGGCAATGCTAACCCACACATAACATGAAGTTTACAAATGGCCTCCAGCTCTTATCTCAGAGATCTTGCAACAAACAATAGTTAACCGTAAAGTAATTTTGTTTTTTCCCAACAGAGGACTTAATTGTATTTTTTCACAACCAACTTCACACTTAAGCCGCGTAATCATATGTATTTTGACAACTGACATAGCAAGGCTTGCTTGCCAATAAATTTGATTGATAATGCACAGTAGTTTTTGGATGATATCCTTTTAAATATGGAAAGTGAAAAACAGCATTTTCGGCATATTTTACTTTTTTACTATAGAAAATATAAAAATGGTGTTCAAGCAAGAAAAAAAATTATCCGATATGTATGGAGAAGATGTGTTAAGTGAGCGTCAATGCCAAAACTGGTTTGCAAAATTTTGATCCGGCAATTTTGATCTCGAAGATGCACCACGTTCTGGAGGGCCAGTTGAAGCTGATGAAGACACAATTAAGACATTAATTGATGAAAACCGGTGAATAACAACCCGTGAGATTGCCGAGATATTAAATTTATTAAATTCGACCGTTCATGATCATTTGAAATGGCTAGGTTTAATTTCAAAGCTCGACATATGGGTTCGTCATCTTCTTACGGGAAAAAATGTGTGCCGTCGCATTGACGTTTGTAATTTGCTTCTCCAACGCTAAGAATATGATCCATTTTGGAAGTGTATCATCACTGGCGATGAGAAATGGCTTATCTACAACAATGGTAACTGCAAAATATCCTGGAGTAGAAAAGATGAACCGGCTCAAAGCACTTCGAATGCCAATATTCATCAAACAAAATGTTATGCTATCTGTTTGGTGGGATTTCAAAGGAATCCGAGGAGCACAACAATCATTCTGAAGTATACTGCCATCATTTGGACAAATTGAATGATTCACTTAAAGAAAAAAGGCCAGAATTGGTCAATAGGAAAGGTATAGTGTCTCAACTGCATAATGCGAAATCACATATAAGTTTGACCACTCGGCAAAAGCTTTTAGAGCTTCAATGGCATATACTGCTGCACCCACCATACTCTCCAGACCTAGCACCTTTCGATTATCATTTGTTCCGGTCTCTACAAAAATTTTCAGATGGTAAAACTTTTAATTCAAATGAGGAGGTCAATAATCACTTGGATCAGTTTTTTGCCAGCAAAGAACAAAAATTTTATGAGCGTGGAATCATGCTACTTCCAGAAAGATGGCAAAGGGTATTGGATCAGACTGGATAACATTTAATTTAATAAAATATTAATTCATTATTTTTTTATAAAATTACTTTCCGGACAACCCAATAATTTTTGTTTCAGATTTTTAAAATATTTATTACCATAAAAAAAATACAATAATATATATTTTACTTTTTTTTTTATTATAATTTTTAGAATTCAGTATAGAAGTTTCATGATGTCTAGTAGTGAAGGACTATAATGACAGAGCAATGACTCTTTAAATATCAGCTTTAAGAGGATAAACGTTTCTTGTGAATGTGTGTCGCGAACAGTTAGCCTTCTGGACCGGATGATACCAGGAAAGGAAAGAGTCATTTTGATGTGAAATCCTTGTACTTGTATCTTTTGTAGCGGGGTATAAACTTGGGCATGTAGGACTAATAATTTGAAACATTTCAACCATGAATTCTCATGAGCTGGCAAAATGTACCAGCATTTAAAATACATATGCGAGGGATTATTAAGCTCCAATAGATTTTAACGTATGTAAACATGGATGTACATACGAGTATATTTGTATGTATATGATGTCTATAAACATTAGTGCAGGAGTACAGGCATAGATGAATCAGTTGAATAACATAAAAAGAACAGGTGAGCAAAGCAAGAGTCTTCATTTGCGCTTTAGTCTTATGGTTGTCTAATTTTTCAGGTGTACTCTTGAACAAAGCTTACCACTTTCGTCCTTATGGAATACTATTTCAGAAGTTGCTAAGAATTTTCTACAAATGATAAGCTTACTTCTTGTTGCAGTCTGGATTCTAATATTGTCGTTGTCTTACCGTTGCTGTCAGTGTGCCCTGTTAACCGATGTTGCCCTATGTACAATTTATTTTTTTTCTCGTTATTGTTTCTCTAATGTTGGTATTTTTTGTCCTTTTGATTTGCTTGTTAATGTTTTTTTTGTAGTAATGAGTATTTGGTAGTTGTGTATTTTTTTTTATATAGTATGAAGCTTATGCAAAATATCTTAAAAATGAGAAGCAGTGGAAAATTTTCAACAAACGTAAAATAATAAGTGCTGTTACGAATATGCATACAAAATAGAATAAAGATTTTTATAGGTCCTTCAGTCATGCAAAAATCCGGTTCGTCTATGTATTTTCATATCACATGGTACAGTAAAAGCTGTATAATATTTGAAAAGCTTAAATGGTTTTGCATTATCTCTTGCACGCTCTAAATACAATTCAAAATGCATTATTTTTCTCATATTTGAATCCTTCACTAATCTTTCTATGAATAACAATGAAAAATTTGAAAATCTATAATAATGAGACAACAATCATATTTACTATTGTTTTTCCATAAGAATAGGTTGAACTCATTTAATAGAATTTCAATTAAATCTAAGGACTTACTAGTAGTAGTTATACTATTAATTGCAATTATGTATAAAATATAGTACAATTTATTAGTATTTTTGATAATAAATATTTTATTTATAATATATTAACCAACTACTTCTTCATCCTTTAGAAATTTTCAGTCATTAAAATTATTGCCCAACTCAACAAATTAGTAAATTCCCCATTCTCGTATAGACCTATCAGCTTGTTGCCAATCAATGGAAAAATCTTTGAAAAACTACTCTTAAAATGCCAAAAAGACTTCAAGATTATATCGTTTTTTAAATTTTTTCTAGTTCTTTTAAAGGGAGTAGAAAATTAATTTAACTTAAAAGATTAATTTCATAAAATGTTGTAGCGAGAGTGCATTAAGTTGTGGTCGAATGTTGTTATCTCATAAAAAATTTGTTCGACATTGAAAAAAATATATTAATTTTTTGTACTTAAAATTAGTAGTTAATTATTTCAAATATTTACGAAATTATAAAATTCTTTTATACAAAAAAAAAATAATAATATAAAAAATACAAAATTTATTAATTTGCGAAAAATTTGAAAGTGTTTTTAATAGTTGCAAACCAATTTGGGAAGTTTATGGACAGGATACTGTTTCGATGATGGTTTTGAAAGTTTAAAGCTTGACCGTCAAAGCTTAAATTGAAGCTGATCCAATATCAACAAGTCAGGATGCAGCAGAGTTTCTGTTGATTATGAAAAAAATCACTTATAATCATTTGGAAAACCTTGATTTTACTATGTTTGGGTACCGAATTAATTGTCAGAAAGAAAGTTACTTAAAAGAAATAAAAAGGAGCTATTTTAAAAATCGATTGTAATTGTAAATGAAAAATTAATTATTTTTAATGAGTCTCCAAAGCAGACACCAATAAAAATTACTCATACGTAGAAGATTATATTGTGTATTTAGAGGGATTGTAAACATAGATATAAAAGGCAGAAAAGTAATAAGACTACTGAGAGCTTGATGGTTAGTCTTTCGTAGATATGCATAACAAGTTTTTACATGGTCCGGAAACTACGCGACCCTCCAAAGTGTGATAAGTGAAGTTGTATTTTTGTGATGCGTAATAAAAAATGGAACAGTACAATTTGGGGCAAGCACGTGGTACCAAATTTTTGTAAGCTTAGTAAATCTGCCACAAAAAGTTACAACGAGCCTATGGACATAAGGTATTTTTGGTGCGGCCGAGATGTACTGGAGGATGAACTCCGTTCAGAGAGGCTTTAAACGTCGAAAATTGATGAAATTATCATTGATGAAGGCTTCTCTGATGCCTCAAAAGATAATTCTTTACGTCATATCCAATATTATATGTGTAGATTTTTTGTGCTCCAAAATTAAAATACATTTAAAATGACTATAAATAATATCTGTAGGAGTCTAAGCAAGGTGCTAACGATGATCTTAGTTGAAGCCTTCAACCACTGTTAGGAAGAGGAGAAATAATGCCTTTATTGATGTATAGCCGCCGAAGGGGAATACTTTGAAAAAATGTGTGTTTTTTTTTTAAATACAAAATAAAATTGTGTGAGAAATTATAGCAATAAATTCAAAAGAAGATACCAGAACTTTTCATTGGAAAATGGGTCCTATTACAGAAAATACTCCGAGAGGTCTTGTGTATCTTTAGTGGCCCAGAAAAAATTGTGTTAGTTGAATTGGGGTATCCTACCTTATCCAGCTTACAATTAAAATAATTTGTCAGTCATTGCATCATCAAATTTTTGTTTATTAATATTTCAGAAATTTTTTAAAATGGACGTCTTTTTCGTTTTATAAGAATGTCTATTTAGAAGTTTTTTTCGTTTCTCTGCCTATGGAATTCTACAAGAGAGAAAATTTTAAATTTACCAGAAAGATGTACTAAGATTTCCAAGAAAACAAAAAAATATAATATTTTTATAAATTATCAAGAATGAAAATTTGATAATTTAAAGCGGATTAAAAATTATTGACCTCTTTATAATCACGGCTATTAAGATTTTATAGGAAAAAAATAAAAAATTACCCAACAAACACTTTATTTTATACTTTTTGTAAAGGTAAAAAGGTTTTTTGGTTGAAAGTTAATAATTAAAAAAATTCTTTTTTTCTCTTTTCAGCATGGATTATGAAGAGAAAAAGTTTCTTTAAATTTTGTAATTTCGATTACCGAAAAAACAAACCAATATGGTAAATATTTTAATGAAATTAAAAAAAAAAACAAACAAAAAACCAAAAATTAAATTAATATACATAAAAATATATTTTGCGTTTTCTGAAAAACAATAAAGAACCAAACAAATCAATATTCTACATATTGGATTATTTTGTTGAAATAACATCGAAATTAAGTGATTTTCTTTGATGGCATTCCGTTTTCATTTTATTTCTAATAGAAAACACATGCACTCATATTTTATGGCATACGCACAGAATTGTTTTCTCTAAAAATATAATATTCGTATTGGAATTTGTTGGGAATGCCTTACCTGCAAATAAGCATTCAACCATAAGAACCGTAGACACAGTTGTGAAGGTATACTTGAACAATTTATTGGTAGCATGGAGCAACGAGTGTATTTGTCCTGGAAGTTGAGTTGTACTGGATATTACGGTTCATAATGACTCTTACTAATACTGGGGTTGTATGCTGTTATCCATTTGAGTGAAAAAGCTGAATTCCTTTGAGGAAATTCGATTTCCAATAACGATTTGCCCACTGAACCGGACCAAAATGTCCCTTCATCAGTTTTGACTTCGGATCACTTCACTTACCAACAACGGGGAATATTTACAGAAAATCAGTATGCGTTACTTCAATTGAATTTTGCTTCTCCTTTTTATAATCTAAACAAGAATGTCCTACTCACGATGATACTAAACTCTTACTAGGGTAAACTTTTCTAGGCGCGTTCAAACACACATACAACTATTTGAAGACTGTGCTCTGAAGAAGGAGTTTTTTTTCCAACAAAATATAAGACGTTCTATGTATTGAAATATTTTTGGGGTTAAAATACATATTTTTCCTTGGACACATGTACATATGTATGTACATGCGATTAGAATTATTTTATTTACTTTAAAATAGCTGTGATCTTCTTTTATAAATGGTAGATTTTGAATTGCTTTTTTTTTTACTATTTTATTGAATGGTATAAAAAGAGCTTAGAAGAATTTATTTTCTGTTTTCTATTTTGCTTACTTATGAGTATGATTAATTTGTCTAAACTCTAAATTTCTATCCTCTTTATAGACAAAAGTTCATTTATGGATGATATGTTCCATTAGACTCGAACGTGAAAGGCCTTTTAATATATTTACCATTAAAAATTTGATTTGAAAAAGATTTTCCATCGAAGAATATGATTCCTATATGGTCATAAAAATCATATGTTGTTATTTATCCAGACATTATAGTTTAGAACAGTCTAAAATATCCTTTGGAAAATAAAAAGAAATTATGCTTATTACATATGTAAGTAATTTTTTCGTATATTAATATATTTAAACAAAAAACATTAATTCGATATAATTTTGAAAGGATTAGTTTTTAAAAAACATTATAATAAATACTCAGAATTTTTGAGAATAGTAGAAAATTCATTTTAATAATTAAAAATGTCTAATTGTTATAAATTTTAATAATTGGTTATAAAAATTTGTATATAAGAAAACGAGCTATTAAATAAGGTAAAAAATTATATTTGTTCTAAAAAAATATAATAAAATTAGCTGAGATTTATGAAAATTATTTCTATAATTGATATAAAAGTGACCTAGATTTATTATAACCATATTAATAGTACAGATTTATATATAACAGTAAAAGGTGGAGAAAAGAAATTAAATTCCATTCAAAATATTACAAATCATGGAAAATTTTATGACTTTCTGCAAGAAAAGCTAGCTCACATGACGGATATGTGTACTGTTCGTATTTGCAGCATACAATTTGGTTGAAAATTTCGATTTACATTTGAAAAGTTATTTGAAAGTTTTTTTGAATTACGACCACGTGCTGCAAACATGAAACACATGCATTTGTATGTGCGTCTAACCAAAAGAGGAAAATACCATGATGGACGGTAGAAGAAGTTCTTTGGATGAAATGTAAAAAGTTAGAAGAGAAAAACTACCACAAATACATACTTTTTATAGCATGAAATTTTATGAAAGCATGTAGCAAAGAGTATGAAAATACGAAGACTATATTGTATAAGCTTAAAAACACCATGACGTGCACAAAAAAAAAATTCCGCAATATAAATACAAGCACCCACGATGCCAATACGTGCATCCCCGAAAAAGGAGTGAAGCCGTCCGAAAAAAGTAAATTATAAGAAATACTTTCAAAATAAACGTTCACTGAAAGTGAGGCAAGTTTTGGTACAAACTTAAAAGGGAAAAGATAAAATAAAAATACTAAAAAATATTATGAAAAAAAAACAGCTAACAAAAATCGCATTGCTTTTCTTTGCACAACTAAAAGCAAATGTTCTGCAGCATCTGAATGGAAATTTATGCTAATGCTAAGAAGCGTTTATATGCTAACTCTAAGATGGTTTAAATTTCTTATATTTTTTTTCTTTTTATTACAGTTTCATACAAGATGTGAGCAAGAATTCCAAAAATTCTCCCCAACAAGATATTCCTATCAGTATCTTGTAAACTTAACAAATAAAAGAAACATTTTTCGCGATGAAATTGTTAAAACTAAAGAAGTGATGATATCAAAAAAAAAAAAAAAAACAAGGGAGAAAAAAGGATTCTCCAAATCATATTCCTAAAATAGCAAATGTTCGTGCACATTTAAAATTCACAAGAAAAACTATTATTAACCATTTAGACTATTGCTAATAAAAATTGAGAATTTCAATAAAAGTGGGCTTTGAGGGGTGCTGGAAGGCTTGATCTAGAATCGACATCAGCTCCTTGGTTACACTCCTATGGATGTATCGACAGTGGCAGGATAATGTTATTTCGAGTTGTTTTTGATCTTTGGTGAAAAAAAAATCAAACGGCCATTTATCAGGAAAATATGGGGGAAAGGGGCGGAATGAAGAAACCATTTTTCAGAACCTTCAATGTTCATCGACGTCCTGACCTCATAAAAGCGCTCACTTGTTTTATCATTTTTCCATATTGAGAGCCTTTTCCATCTTGCCATTAGAGAAAACTGATTTTCAAGAGGTTCAGAAAAGAAGTTCGAAAAAGAGGGAACCTGATAGAGTGAAAGGGAATTTCCTAGTGTCAATTGAAGGATCGGTAAATGCTTTCATATTTGAAGAATAGAAGTTCATTAAAATACTATAATTAACTGATTGTAAATTAAACAGTAAATTTTTTGGGTATTTTCTTCGGAATAACGAAAAGTTTTTTAAAAAAAAACTGAATAATTCCGATAATATCATTAGTGAAGTAGTATAAAAACTAAATTTTAATTGGTTATAACAAGTCCTTATAGGGATCCAATACTATAAATAAATTATTGTACATAAATTTGAAATTATTTTAATATTAGTTATATTTTTTCGATGACACTAATCATCCAAGTAATTGATAACTATTATCATCAAAGACATAATAATCGGGAGTCTGGTTTAGGCCGGGTGTCTTAAGTCTAGAGTTCTAATTCACGCGTAGGTCTTCCAGCTCGACAATCTCAGCATGACTAAGGTATCCTGGCTTATGCTAGCAGGTATGAATGCCTTAACAAATTTGCCGTGGCACTATTTGAGAGGAGAGCGAGAATGGTGCGTGAATAAGTGTGTGAATGACACGCAGGATGGCTACAACCGGGTGAAAGACCAAGGTCGATTCCGGTTGTACTTTCGGGTCTTGGCGAACTCGCGTACCTGAGCTGGCTTAGCGGTGCCTAGGAATTTACAAAATTCCTGACCGTAGTTCAATGAGCGGAGTACAAACCGAAGTACTCTTAAAACAAAAATTGGTACCATGGGAATCGGGATGCCCCATGGTGTGAAAAAACATTGTGGCCGATTAAGGTGAGGCGCCATTTGGCAGCAACGTGGTGGCTGTGGTTAATACCCATTTCGCGGGTACGATCTCCGAATCGCTGATGGGAGATACTAGGAATTATCTCTGGCACTGTCACTACTAATGACAGTAGAGGTTTTGGTAGTCCTCGATACCAGCAGGTGGAGTAGTCAGCTAGTAACTGATTACTAACTGTTAACTGCCAATAATGGTGGTGCGTTGATTGAGCGTAACTCAATCCTTATAGTCGTAGGCGACTCGTTGTTTTACGTTGAAGACAACTAGGTCACGTTAAATAACACATTATAACTGTCTATTGAAAGCTTCCGCAAGGGTGACATATTGGGGTGTAGATCCGTACCATAGGATTGATACCAGAGGTGGCATGCGGATCTGGGCGAACCCGCGGTCCTGAGGTGCTCTAGCAGTGCCAGGAAATTACAAGTTTCATTATTGTAGCTCTTTAAGTTTAGCTCTTTGAGTGAAGAATACTCACCAGGTACTCTTAAAAGCTGAATTCAATGGTACCGAGGGGGTCGGGAGCTCCTCGGTGGTTTGTCCGCCGTGTCCGGCCACGGTGAGGATTTGGTGACCGCGGATGATAGTAGAGGTTTAGGTAGAATGAGACCGCTTACGGCATGAATTGATAGATGGAAAGATTGAATGTTTGCCTGCTTGATGCATGGAGTGAGGTTGATGGGACTGAAGCAAGCTTATGCATGGAGTGAGGTGGAATTGATATTGCATAGGAGTGAAGCAAGCTGAAGTGCTGTTGAGTATTTGAGATTTGTGCAACTACCTGGATCTAGTCAGCTGAGCTGGCGAAATCCATTATTGGGAAGGTTTGTTTTGCGGGTTGATGGAACGTATCTCAGTCTCTATGTTCGTAGGCGGTCGGTAGTGTTATGTCTAATTATAGGTATGCTTCTTTAAATAATATTAGACTAATGCTTCTCAGCCGTCTAAAAACTGATTTATACCACCAAAAAGCTTGTGCTCCTGATAACACATTTTTGTAAGTCAAAATCGAGGTATTCATTATGCTTAACACATCATTTACTGGCACATCGTTGCTCTAAATTTTGCTGTTCCATATTTTCGCAAAGCACTATAAAAATATAACGTCGCTTATAATGCTCTTCAGACCTGCCTAGTTACACAAATGACATATCTAAGAAGAACTAACTAACAATCTATGTCGATGGAGTCTACAGTGTTGCTTAATACCTTTCACTGATGCCATTCTTATTACTTTTTTGTCACACGTCATTCAGGATTTATGCCACGGTTTTCCTGTTTGACACTCCCATCATATTTTTAGCATCGTGGCTAACAGCGTCGCTTTCTACCTCGTCACCTGGGACTATAAATGAAGCCACTGTCAATTTTCTGGACAGGATCTTCCTCATCTATACGGATTGATTGTCCAGATAACAGCAGCCTGTTCACCTTAATTTTATTCACAACCGGGCGATCGCGGTAAAACCCCAGTATCTCATCATTAAATAGGCTCCAGAATCATGCATGCTCGTATAGGTGGTCAAAAATACTTTGAAGGATTCTCATCTCGAAAGCGGTCAAGTATTCGCAGTGGTTTTTTTGCTGAGAAACCAAGTTTTCGAAGAATACATGAGGACTGGCAAGATTAGTGCCTTGGACAGCAATAACTTCAATATTATGGTCAGGATTTCCACCTTTTATGACGGAATAAACGAACAAATTTCCAAGGAAGTTAAATTTTAGTAAATCGTAAGATATTTATTTGAATTTCTAAAAATTGCCACTTCTTATTTTATATTTTATGAATTCAAACTTTTGAAATAATTTTAAGAATATTTACATTTTTCAAATAAATTTTTAAAACTTTTAACGTTCGTTAAGAAACTTTTTAAAAATAAAGATAAATTTTTCAAAGTCTGTTCTTATGCTTAAAAAAATTTGTCTTAAATTTCATATTAGTATAAATTGTTTTAAATTTTATTTAAAAATTAACTAAACTCATAAAAATTACTAATTAAATATGAGTTTTTTTTTTGTTATTGTAGATAAAATCAGATAGCTTAAAGAAAATATTTATTTCTGGATTAGATGAAAAAGAGAAGAAAGCAAATTTAAGAAATATTCTTGATAGAAAGATATTGTGGTGCAGTATTAAGGGACATTATCCCTTTTACATATTTAATATCAGAGTTTATACGATTCGTCTGTTGTTCATAAGAGACCTGGAACTAGACAGAGTCAAATTATAAAAGGCTATCGAGAGTTGTTAGCACATTGTTGTGTTATCTATATAATGCTGGTCGACGTGGGGTGTAGTATTCAGAACGGTTAGGGTCAGGATTATAGTCCTGTGACATGGTTTTGCTTCTGGTCATGACTCAAAACACCTTATGGGAAATTGAGTGAATTGTAAGTACCTGCATTTTATATAGTTAAACCCTTATTCACCCTACTGTTGCTTATTTCAGGATTTCCCCCATTTTTTGAATAGCTTCGGAATTGATGTAACACAAATTTCTCTACTGGGATTTTGAATATCCCTCCTACCTGAATGAGTGTGTCCATTTAATTTAACTTATCGCATTGGAGCGTGCACGTATTGGTATTCATATTTAACAAAAGGGGAAGACCTATCTTTGAAATCCAGTATCAAAGAGCTGAAGTAGTCAATTTGTTCTGGAATAGAATGTAAATATAGAACAGGTTAATATGGTTCTAGAAGACTAGCTTTCGAGTTAAACGACCGCAAATTAAATTTCTGGTCCAGAATTTATTTGTAACTAGGCGAGAATTGGTAGTATGTGCTAAGGTGTTAATGATTATCTGTTAATAATATCTTTTGGTAGAACTTTTGGGTCAGAGCAAAATTATTGACAGTTTGTTAGTAGATTGCTTTTATTCGAAGAAATTTATTACACAATAATATTTTCTCTGTGTTCCATCAATAATATTTTCTCTCTTAATTAACGAAATTAGTTGCCAGAAATTGTGATTTACCGAAGTAGTATTCAGATTATTTATGTTTTAAATTGCTGATTAGTAAAACAAAATGTTAATGGAAATGTTTTGTTTTATAGAAAATTGTTAAAAAAGAAAAAAACTTATACAATAGGAGAATTTACCAAAAATAATTATTTTTACTTGGAATCGACAAGATTGTTGGATTAAATTTTTTCTAATAATTTCGATAAAGTATTTTATGAGAAAAAATATTATTCCTATTAATTTGAATTGATGAATTTCATATATGTGTAATATAAGAAATTGTTCATGTACTACAAAAAATTTACCCGCATTAGTATAAAATTAACCTTCTTACTTTAGAGAATATTCCCGTATTAAGCGGCCAAGTGACTTTGACCACATCAAAATGACCACTGAACATGCTACTTGGCTACGGTACTTTGTATTTTGATACAATTATGACTGTGTTTTGTTGATTTGTTGATACCACGAATTCCATTAAAATAGACAAACATACGTCCAACATCCCTAAGTGGTATCGAAAAATATAAATAAGCACCCCTGAGAGATTCTTGAATATAAATTCGATACGCTCGCGCACACAGGCATCGTGAAATCGAAATTGAATGCCGCAGGGAATGTCCACCTCAAATGGAAACGTACTCTTATGAGTATCACTGCACACCGATTCTACAGACCGGTATAGTGTGTCATATCATTTTCAATTCAATTCGTGCCCTTAAGGAAGAAATTCATCCATCCATTTGTTCACGAACGCTATGGACAAGAAATATATGATATATAGCAAGAGGGAAAAAATAAACCAACAAAATTGGTATATAACTTTCCTTTATTGGAAAATTATTTTCGAAAAATTATTCATGAGGGTACTTAAGGTGATATACTTATAAGATTCGAAGGGGCGATATCTGTGCAGAACCGTTGTTTAGCCAAAGGACAAACGATCATCATTTTCAAAATGTATATTGTCTCTTGACTTTCGAATCTCCTGTACTCCTAAGTGTAAACAAGGTGAATTAATATTTATTTTTTCATATATTGTTTGAATTTAGTTTCAAAATTTTGAAGAGAATATTGAAATTTTGATCGCATTTGCATATTTAATTTAAAATATTCCGACTTGTTTAGTGCAAATATTTATTTACATATACAAAAAGTTTTTGTGTCCATTCTTTTCGTTCTTCCGAACGTTGGAAAAATCATATTATCCCTTTTTTATATGAAATATCTTCATATGAGCACATCTTCTCTTGTAAATAGAGTTACAAGAGAAGATGTGAAATTCTACATTCCTCTACTTTGATATTTTCAATTATTTATATTTGTACAAGATATTTTTTCTTATAAAGTAAACATTTTATTTCAAAGAAAATATTGTAAGATTATTACTTATAAAATAATAGCATATAAAATATGTATAAAATCAACGAAAGCATATAGAAAAAAGCGAAAGTTCACATCATAATATTCATATTATGAGAGAAAAATATATTTAAATATGGCTAAATAAAACTATAAGAATTGGCGGTATGACAAATGAAAAATAAAACTTGTATTGTAAATTTGATAACAGTATAAAAAGCAAATAATTAAAAAAGAAGTTATTAACATTAATTTAAATTTAAGTAAGCAAACCGCCTATGACCTAGTCTCATGTCAGAGATCAATGACCTTGACTCGTGTCGAAGCAAAACAAGACACTTTCACATCTACTTTTCTTTTAATTTATTATAAAAATTGACATAGTTTCATGTGAGAGGCCTATAAGAATATTTGTTAATATAGGCGAAAACGATAAATGACCTAGTTCAATGACCTTGATTCATATCTAATAGGTTAATGGTCTTTTTAATATAAATATCTTCATCCTTAGATTTTAGGAGAATTAATTCATAAAGTTTAATAGTTATTGTTGATTTGATTTTAAATTTTAAATCAATTCTGGTAATATAGTCCCAACTCGTACAGGCTTGGCAATTGAAGTTTGTTTGCAGTGTAGTTAAAATAGTCGGTGTGGTATGTAAGAAAAGTAATGAGATTGTTATTAATGAAAAATAGAACAATGAAATTTAGAGCAACGATGTAACATCAAATTTTGTGTTAAGCTAGCTGAATTTGTAAGTTGGATTGAAGAAAAGTTGCAATGAGTCCATGAGGAATACTCCTTATTAACAAGACAACATATTTTCCAAGTGGCATAAAGAATTTTTGTGGAGTCGAGAACCTTTTCAAGCATTGTTAGGCATTTTTGGAGTTCCGAGAAGCAGTTGAAGATGAACTTCGCTCAGAAGGATCTTCAACATTGAAAACTGATAAATATGAGGAACCTCTTAATGACTGCTTCATGGAAAGGAATTTTTTTATATAAAATATTTTCTAAAAGTCTCTGAAAAAGTGTTTCTTAGTGTCAGATTGGACTTGAATGCTCCATCTATCATTCAGCTTTGTTGGTAAAAGGAATTTCTTCTATTCTTCCAGCGCCCCTTATTAACCTGATCTAAGTCGGTGAGTGTGTGGTGCAATGGTCAAGGTGACCGACTCACACTCGGAAGGTGGCGGGTTCGATTCCCGCTGCTGCCATCTCGGCATTGGTGCCGGGGTGAAAGGCCTGACTACAAGCCTTATATATTTAGTCCGTAGGGTCTCCCAACGTCACTGGAGGTACTCAGGGCAAAAACCGTACCTCAGGCAAAAACCCAAGACCGTACCTCAGGCAAAAACCCAAGGCAGAAGCAGATGGAAGAGAGTTAACGGAGTTTTCTGGTGCCGCTATGTGCTCCATAGGAGCGACTGTGTTCTCATGACTATGTGTGTATAAAAAATGCATGTATGTGTTAAAAAAAAAAAAAAAAAATTGTCCAAATGTAGAAAATGAAAACCTGTCAAATAAATAAAAAAGTCGGTGTAATCGAGAATCTAAAGGCGGTTTTTTTGTTCTAAAAAGAAAAAAATAGTCTTATTAATTTACTGCCATAGCACTTGCATATCACGCCTCCCATCACTGTGGAGATTTTACATAGAAAAACGAAAACAATTTTTAATATTTTGATTTTGGAATAATTTAAATTTTATTTAATTTCGAAATAAGAAAAAGTTGATTTTAAAATTTAATTTTTATAATAATATAATTAAAATCACAACAAACAAAAATTAATAAACAATAGAATCTAATTTTCTGTAAAAATATTTTTATATATTGTCAATGTTTTTTTTCTGGAAAAATATTTTTATACTATATTACAATATAGTCAAATGTTTTTTTTTTTGTTTGGTTTGATATTGAATTAAATTAATTATTTATTAATTTTTCTATTCAATTTTCAATGTGATCGTTAAATTGAAATGGCGAGAAATTTTATGCTTGAGCTTTAATCCCTATGCGGAATATTTTGTTTATACCCAAAATCTGGAATCTTTGAAAAATGCCTACATTGGCACAATGTTATTAGAGTAATGATGCTATAAAGTTTTAGATCTTCCGAAGCTGGAAATTTAAGCGCAAATCCAACAGAATCATGAGCATATATAAAAATGGACGAATGTGGACGATGTGGAATGAAGAGGTTGCCATAGTATGTTTATTTATTGATACATATTAGAATGTTAGAATTTATTAGGAAATTGAATGAGTGTGTGTGTGTATGGTTAAGTGATTGTTGCTTTTTTGCACTCGTTGATTCGACCGATGCATGAATGTGAGCTTAGTAACTCCTGTAAACGATTTTCTGTACCATCCATTCTGTTAGTCAAGTGGCGTCGTTAAATATCCATTCCGGAAACCATTCAATCCCCTTCAGCCATTGAGCCCATATAAATAGGATATGCGAGCGCGAACAGTCGTAAATGCATAAATAAATAACGAGGATTTCCGGAAAGAATTCTGATTTTCGAAGACTATACTGAATATTTAGCTTGTTTATTATTTGCAAGTTCATTTTTTATCTATAGGCAAAGTCATTTGTAATGATCAATGATGCTACAGTAAGTTTAGTTAATTTACCAATAAAAAAAAATGAAAATAAAATAAAACAAAATCGAATAACCTGGTTCTAACGAAGAAACAAGGACTATGATCTATTTTTCATTTCTTGTTCATCATATATTTAATCTCAAATCTTATACTTTGCTATCATTATTTTGTCCTGACATTATAAGGGCTCCATAACAATGACCTCTTGTTGGCCGATTCTGATTCACAATCGAATTGCCTGAAATAAAAATAAAAATATTCACACTTGTACTAAAATACTCGTAAATTGATTACATGATGACAGCTTCGTAAATTGGATCGTGATGGTGGCAACATGGAATTTATTTTCATAATTATGTCTTCGAACCTTATCGGTATCCGGTTTCTAATGGCGTTGACTAGTAAATTTTCGTGAACCAGTAGTAGTGTGAGTTGGTATCCCTTATACAAAACACTTTCATAAAATACGTTAATACAATCGTATAATTTTCCATGAAAATATACACGATACCAAAGGAAAAGTGCTTCATCAAAAATTATTAGAAGTGATAATGGCAATTTGTGATGTCACAAACTATACGTCAGCAAACGTAGAAGTAATAATTTTTTGTATGCCTAGGCTCTCATTTTCCGCAACAGTTACGTTTTTCGTGTAAATTTGATAAATGATGCCATGCCCTTAGGCAAAAAGGACATTTAATGGCAATGTCCTTATTGACAACCTTATTGACAAAATATCATATTCTGTATATAAGCACTTGGCTTTATTTGTACATGTGTATCGGTAAAATATATTTTTATTATTTCATTTAATATGTTTTTTATTCATATTTACTTTGTTGTTGTTGTTTTTTTTTTGTTTTGTTTTTGACTGGTTCAACAAGAGCAAATATATGAAATCATTTATTTAGAATAAAGCAAAAGAAATTTTTATTACATTAACAGCAAAGGTATGCTATACAATTTTATACTGATTAATTTATTTTTTAAGGAATAAAATATTTACGATACGAAATTTAAGAGTTCAATATCAAAATTGTTAATTGCGATCGATATTTATATTAAAGATAACATTTTATTGGATGAACATTATTAAAAAAAGGGTCGAAATGGATATTTTCAAATAAAATAGATTAGCATAAGTATATGTACACTAAAGGCCACCATAATATCAACATATTCTCTATAAATATTTAGTTAAAACTTCAATAATTCGATAACTTATACCATATTATTTCTTTGGACGTATAAAAGAATTTAAGGAAAATTATTATAGTATAAATAATATTTTAAATAATTGATTTTAATCTGGAATATTGAAAAAAAGTCGTAGTTTCCATTCATACGCAATTGAGATGCTTTTTCAGGTCCAAAGATATAAAAAAATTTCTTTTTCAGGTCTGAATATATATAAAAAAATATCTTTTCAGGTCTGAATACGGAAACTAATAGTATCTCAAATTTGATCCAAATTAGAAAAAGCATATTTAACAATGGTGAAAGGCGAATAAGACTTCAAAAAAAAATTGTATCAAAGTTCCAGATCTTTGGTAAGCAAGGAGCAGACTCGATTATCGTTTGGAATTGTTTCTTTACGTATAAAGTAGCAGATTTTGCGTTAATTGAAAGAATTTAAAAAATAGAGCGGTATTTGTAATATTTTAGTGATGAATGTTCTCCCATACGAACTTTGGTGGTTTATTGTTAAAGGATTTGATGATATGCAGTAGAAATAACAACCCTAAACATAGGTCAAAATTACCTGAAAATATTGTATAAAATAAAAAGAAGAAGGCACGTGACCACCACAATTACCAGGTCTCAAATTCATAGTAGTTTTATGAAATGAACTAAACAGAAGAATATGAGAGAATTATCTATTATCAAAGGAAGACTTATGGAGCATTCTTCTGCAATACTGGCATATAATTTCAAAATATTATCATATATATCAAATGCAAAGGAGGCTTTCGATTCTGGCGAAAAAGCAATTTGACAATTTTTTTACATTGTATTTTTAATTTGAAATAATTAATGAATAAAATTTTTTTCATATATTTAAAATCAATATTAATATTATTTAAAAAATAATTAGTGTTTTTTTTTCTTGTTCATTTTAATTTCAGAATTTATAATAGTTTGGGGAAAAAGAAATCCATTATTTTTTTTGCTAGATGGCTTTTGTGATATACGATGTCTGTTCAAAAAGTATCGCGAATTTTGAATTTCCGTGAGTTACGTATGAGTATATTCGATTTTCGATTTTTTTGTGGCGTTATGTTGGTACTCATATTTCTCACTTATGCCGACAAGTTCTGCCATTTTGAATGTTCAGTTAATTTTTGACAGCTGCTTTGCTTGCACATGTTTTGGCTCGTCTTCGGTTTTTGCCCATTCCAAAAAATTGTACAAAGTATCGGTTTCGGGCAAGAAAAAGTCACAGGGGGCCAGATCTGAGGAATACGGTAGCTGCGGCAGTATAAATGTGTTGTTTTTGGCCAAAAATTCACGCACAAGCAACGATGCGTGAGCAGGGGCGTTATCATGTTGCAAAAGCCAATTTTTGTTCTTTTAAAAATCCGGGCGTTTCTGGAGGATTGCTTCACGCAACTTGCGCATAACTCACCAGTTATGACCCTCTGGAGCAAATTTGGGTCATCGCGGACTGAGTCTAACAGCTCCTTAGCAATGTTAATGCGATGCTGTTTTTGGTTGAAAATGGGCAAAAATCGAAGATGAGCCAAAACACGTGCAAGCAAAGCAGCTGTAAAAAATTAACTGAACATTCAAAATGGACGAACTTGTCAGTATAAATGAGAGATATGAGTACCAACATAACACTACAAAAAATCGAAAATCGAATATACGTAACCCGCGGAAATTCAAAATTCGAGCAGACCTCTTTGAATTTCCGCGGGTTTTTTTTTTTGAGCAGACCTCGTATATCTTGTAAAGTGTTGATCAAACAAATTTAGACTTATGCTCGTTGGAAACATGCAATTTAGTGCTAAAGATAAAGTTTTTTGATTGACGATTTATTGTGAGTTATAAGGTGTTCAAGATGAAAAGTCGGTATGTTTACAATAGTTTTAAACCGTCTGCATTAAGCTGGATTTGATGTTTGGTTGCCACATGAATTGTCGAAAAAAAACATGATGAATCGAATTTCCATTTGCAAAGCCTTGGACAAACGAAACGAATTCTACCAATTTCTTTAACGGATGTGCGAAAACGATCGTAGTTAAAGTACGGTAAGGTGTTGCTGTGAATTTGGTGGAACTAATATGCATTAGCTCATCTACTATGAGCTGCTTCCATATGGTCAAATACTAAATTCGGACCTCTACGTTTGAAGCTATCGATTGACTAGAAGCATCCAAAATTGGGCAACAGGAGAGGACAACACCAGGTCACACCGTTTATAGTGACTCGCCAGAAACTTGATTGGGAAGTTTTAATATATCTACCTTATAGTCCGCACCTGACACCAATCGATGACCATCTTTTTTTATCATTATAAAACTTCCTTCTATGATAAAAAATTGGCATAAAAAAATTGGGATAGTGAAAATCGTTTACTCGAGATTTTCGCCCATAGGGACCAGGCCTTCTAAGAGTTACCTTGAAAATGGCAAGAAATTATAAAATTACAAATCGGACAATCCGAATCATGTTAAAATGGGTTTCTTTTAACCCAAAACAATACTTTAACTCTTAAAATTGTCGTCCCATAAACTTTGAAAAAAATTTCAACCGAACTGAGCGAAAGGAATCTGCCCTTGAATAAGATTTCTAAGCGTCTAATACTATGCAAATAGTTGAAATTATTATTTAGAAGAACGCAAACAATAATTTACCAGATTTAGTAAAAGATTATTATTTATTTTGGATTAATAACTATATTTCGTGTTTGTTGGAATATTAATAAAAGTCGCACTGAAAAATAATACTTGATTAATATTATATATTTTTTCTCAACTACACATATACAAAAATCAATACTATAAGAAATTTGTAGGCAAAAAAAATTATTTCCCACCATGGAACTAGAACAAAAATAAAATGCTTGATTATAATACGTAATGTCATAAGCAGAAATCACTTTAAGGTGAGATGAAAATTTATCATTTTAATATGCTTGTTGGTAATGGGCTTGTGTAAAAATCATCACCTAACAAAAAGAGGTGCTGGCTGATCAGGTCGAATATCTTTAAGTGAAAATTTACGAGCATGGGTGCGGCTAGCGTGTATGAGGATTGCGGTTTGACTTCACCCTGACTTGGTGACTACCCTTATGCTGGTCGAGTGAGCACCTTAGAAGTGCCTAATTTCGTGTAACTCACCACCACTGAGTAAATAATTTTATACTGTTGATATTGCACAGCATGAAATACCAAAGACCCACACTGTAAATACTATTTTCCCATGCTGGTTTGATATTATTGTGTGTGCTATGAGATGATGGTAAATGGTATGCAGAGATTGCCGGACTCCTTACAAACGATATGATGCCATTCTGTTATTGTAGCGTTTTGCTAAAATGGGAATTTTCCCATGTGTATAGAGAGATTGGCCCCATTCTAATTTGCAGCAGGAACTGGCAGAGGTTTCCTTCACTCTGATTGCGAATGCCATTCTAAGATTTTTCCGTACATTAATTATCACTAATTAAGTTCATTTGCATTAACTTCGGAATATCTTACACTAAGTTCTGTAATATGATTGCATAATATTTCTTAACGAAAAGCGATAACCAAAAATTTAATGGAATTTCACTTTGAAAATTGTGTTGAATAAGTAATTGGTTAATTAAAAGAGTGCCTATAATTGGACTTGTAAAAAAGGACCTACAACATAACCAAAATATCGTATTACTTTTTAATTAAATTTATTTTAGTATAATTACATCAGTTGTGTTTGGTGTGTTTTTTTTTCATTAATACTTTCAAAATTTTAGTGGTTTTGTCATAAATTTTGTTGAGTTTTTTATTTTTCTGTTAGACAGAATATTTTCAATTCATTTTAAATATATCATATGGTATATAAATTGTGAAATTTTCTGGAATGTCATGTTGATTATTTAAGAATTTTTTCAATTGAAATATTTTTTTAAGATGTTGTTTTTTTCTAAGAGATAAATTGGTTATTTGAAAAAATATCTTTGGACTATTAAATTTTTGAAAATAATTTTTGTTGATGCTAAATAATTTTAGGTAGGATGGAGAGTTTTTGGGCAAGTAGATTATGATAGTTAAAAATTATTTGGCCAAAAAGTGTCGATGGGAGGATTTGGGGAATAGACGGGAAGAGAAGTCTCTAAAAAATTTCCTTTCATCGCATTAACAATTTTAATACGTCAACCCCTTTCCCCACTTCCTTAATAGATTTATCTTTTGAAATAATCCTTGTTTACTTTATGTTATTATTTTTCTGCAATTCTTTAAATTCCAACTTTTCCCCTCTCATGCAGAAATTAACGCCTTTGGATGTCTCTATTTTCCCTTGTATGTTACATGCATGAATTGTGTTATTAAGGTGGGTGTGGAATTCGGAAAATTGAAATTCGGATTCAGGAAGGGGAGATCGACCATCGACGCGTTGGAACTCGTCACGAACATTGCAAAGGAAGCCATCTCAGGAAAGAGATGGAAAGGTGGTTCTAAAAAGTATTGCCTCATTGTCACCCTGGACATAAAGAACGCGTTTAACTCAGCCCGCTGGGATCGAATCTTAGAGGCTCTTGAGAACATGGGGGTGCCCTACTACCTACGGAGGATGGTCAGCTCATACTTCAGTGATCGACTACTGCAATACGAGACCGAGGATGGACGAACAGAGTATGGGGTCACGGGAGGATGGTCAGCTCATACTTCAGTGATCGACTACTGCAATACGACGGCCTACTCCATCTGCAATTACCGACAAACACAACACTCGTGGCTTTCGCGGACGACGTAGCGGTTGTCCTGGTAGCCAAACACCTAGAGGAACTGGAAGCCGCATTCTCCACCACCATCCGGAGCATTAGACAGTGGATGACATCGGCAGACCTGTCTTTGGCGGAATATAAGACCGAGGCACTGCTTGTGAGTAGCCGGAAGAAAATGGAGACCATCACCATAAGAGTAGGCGGCCACGACATCCGGTCGCTACCCTACATCCGGTATCTAGGAGTGGTCTTGGATGCCAGACTCAACTACAAGGAGCACATCTCCAGCGTCAGCAGGAAGGCATCAGCAGTACAAGGCGCACTTTCGCGGATAATGCCCAATATCGGAAGCCCCAGGCAAATCCGAAGGCGACTACTGGCAACTGTGGTTACCTCCGTCCTGCTATACGGAGCACCAGTGTGGGCAAAATCGCTAGAGTTAACAACATACCGCAAGACAATGTCATCAGTCCAGCGGCTCTCAGCGATCAGAGTAGCGTCAGCATACCGAACGGTATCACACGATGCGGTCAACATCGTGGCATCATGCCCGCCCATCGACATCCTGGCAGGAGAGCGGGAACGCCAACATCGTAGGAAGAATGAAGAGCGGCGAAAGGTCCTCTGTGAAGAGGAGAGACCCGAGAGTCTTCGCCTCTGGCAAGAGAGATGGGACAGATCGACGAAGGGTCGGTGGACTCATCGGCTGATCCCACATGTTACCAAATGGGTCACTCGCCTACACGGGGAAGTCGAGTATTACATCACCCAACTCTTGACTGGGCATGGATGCTTTCGGGCATACTTGCACAGATTCAAGAGAACTGACTCCCCAAACTGTCATCATTGCCGCGATGTGATCGAAGACGCAGAACACGTGTTCTTCCAGTGCCCCCTCTACGAGGAGACGCGGGTGGAGCTGGAGAGAAATCTGGACCGTTCTATCAGTCCAGAAAATATAGTGGAGTGCATGCTGAAGAGCCAATCGGCTTGGAACAGAATTGCAGAGTACGCGGAATCCATTATCAACGATCTCCACACAACGTACCAAGAATAGGTCGCGAGGCGTCATAACATCGGGACAGCAGTAGCATTAAACAAGAACGCCCCGGCGAAGTAGTATTTACAAAGAGTCCCGCCCATCTGATCTTGCTCCCGGAACCATCGTTCCAGGCGAGTACCTTTTGAAGGTTTCCCCCTGTACCCTCATTAACCTAAACCAAAAAAAAAAAAAAAGGTGGGTGTGAGAGCCCTGCTTTACATAAACTTTCCAACCCTTGAATCGATCTCCATTTGATTCAATAAATAATTATTGCTGGCTCACAATGGGTAGAGTCTTATTCAAAAAGAAGTTTTGAATTCATTTAATGGCTGGTTAAACGCTACAGTATTGGCAAGAAGAACGAGTTTGATTAAGAATGAGGAAATCATTTGTAATTGCAGGATAAGCAATCCAGATTTCGAGAAATTTTCTTACCCAAAATTTGGCATGGTTGTTGAGCAGACCGGAAGGAAATCTTCCACCGTTGGTCCAGTCAGTTTTCCTACATGTCATTTTATTAGCATGCGAAGCAAATTTGACATGATAGATGCCAACACGACCGGCAAGCCTATGAAATTCGCTATTTCTGTTGTTTAGCAAATTGCGATAAATTTCATTGATCACTGATTCATTTGACGATCCATGAATAGGGCTAAGAGATAAACACATTTTCATTGCCCACTGTTTATTTTGGAAAAAAGATCTTTTTAATGGAAATTTTTTTACTTCAAACTGAACATTAGAACGGAATTACTCAGTTCATCCAACAGTTTTGGAAAAAGTTTCCTGTAGCTAGATGGATCGGTATTTGTCTTGTTGTGTCTGCTGATTGACAACGACACCCTTTATTTTACTCCAAACAACTGGTTTATCACTGCACGTTGGACAGAGATTTTAAAATCAGGAGAAAGAGTGGATGGATATCTTTCCAACTTAAACATCATTAGGGGAATTTAATGAGACTGCCATCACTAAGAACGATCTGGCCATAAAGTTTGTCAGTTTGTTCCTCATAGATGTGAAATTATAATTTTCAACCTCGTTTGATAATTACGCGACCTTATAGTGGTGAAATTGTATTTTTGTAGTGCGATAAAAAAAAACTGAGCAGAAAAATTTGGAGCAACGTTAGTGAATCCATCAGTTTAACTTAAGTAAAGTTGCAACTATCCAACAGTGATCATTTCTTATCAAGACCATGAAGCTTTTGGTAACAAAAAACATTTTTGGAGTCTGTTATTTTTGAAGATGACTTACAACAACAGAAAACTGATGTGAAATGAATGCGGACTCATTTTGACATTAACATTAAAGCTAATGAGTAGTAAATTAAATTTGAATTAAAATTTTTTAATGCAAGTTTTGGGTATAAGAGGGGTGTTTGCAAACACCAAGATTAAAAAACACTTTAATGGACGTCGTCTAAGTATTGCCGATGGCACATTGAAAGGAGTGTAACCGAGGAGCCAAAGAAGATTCCTACTGAAGTTCCCCAGCACTTTTTTTTGCAGAATTCATTATAGCAAATAACAATTTACTGTAAAATCCTTTTCCAATTCGGTGAACAAATTTTCTTCAATTAAACACTAACCAATTTGGGCTAATATACAATAAAAAAGATATGCTACTTGAATGGATTTTTTTCGAATTTTGTCTATTGTTAAATCGGCTAAGTAACTTTCAGCCTTTGATAAACCTTGGAAGGATTTTAATAAAAATATATTGTATCTAACATCAAAATGACTAAAAACAACCAAACAAGTATTCTTGATTAATAAATCAATCTGATTCATGCAGTAAATTTTCTTGTGATTTAAATGGAAAAGTTTAAATTAAATTATGGTATATAATAGAAGCCACAAAAAGATACGCAAATTACAAGATGAACTTTATACCAATTTTATAGTCAAAAAATAATAAAAATAATAAATGAAACAAAATAAAATTACTAAATATCTTGTAAATTTCTCTTTGATCAAATTGAAATCTATAACACAGACGATTATGCATCGAATAGTGTGAGTTGAATGTTCATTATGAAAGGATATGAAAATCAAAACTTTTCTTATAATCATACATTAAATAAATTAATATTCTTTCAGCTTTGAAGTTCTTGTTTGGTTTATATACCATATTTGGATGTGTTGTAATTTATTTTTAAAGTTCAAATAAAATAAAATAATTTTTATTTTTTTTATTTTTGTATATAAAGTTTTTCTTTCTTTTGAATTTGATGAGAAAATTGTGCGGTACAAAGGGTCACGTTCCAATGTGTTTTGGGTGGAAATTTAAGAAGTATTGAAAATCGAAAAGTTTCTCTTTGGTTAACCTCACCACATGTGGTCTGGTGGTACTGAAAATGGTTCCGTTCATTTTCCACTCTGTTCGAATGAAAAGTTTGTTGCGGACATTTGTCGGGAAATTTTGATTTATAATCAAATGCCACTTACTTTTCAAACTTTAACAAGAGGTTCAATTGTATACCATTTAGATGAATGGAAAAGTATGTAATGTAAATAATAGTAGAGAATGGAGAAAAGCTGAAAATCATAAAGAGACTTTTCTATTCAAACTTACTGTTCGAGTTCAGAATATTTACAAGCACTGACCACTTATACTCGAATTCTAGGAATTGTTATTATAAGGTGTAGTAAAAAAAAATCTATTATTTTTGCATTAAATTGAAGGTTTTATTTAGCATAGATAGAATTATACGATTTAGGTCAAATATGCACCGTTTTGTTCGATAACTTGTTGCCATTTTGGAGGTAATTTCATAATGCCTCTCTCATAGAAACCCTCGTCCCTATTGGAAAAAAACTGGGACAGTCGATTTCACAATCTTCTCTTGAGTGGAATTTTTCACCTGCAAAATCATTCGTCATAGACAGGAAGAGGTGGTAATCACTTGGTTCCAGGTTCGGACTATAAGATGGATGCATAAGAACATCCCAACCAAGGTCCCGGATCTTCTGGCGAGTCACTATCGATGTATGCGGCCTGGCGTTGTCCTGATGGAACACAATTCCTCTCCTATTGGCCAAAGCTGGCCGCTTCTGGGCGATTGCTTCTTTCAGACGGTCCAATTGTTGACAGTATAGGTCCGAATTAAGAGTTCGGCCGTAGGGGAGCAGCTCATAGTAGGTGATTCCCTGCCAGTCCCACCAAACACACATCAAAACCTTCCTGGCTGTCAATCCTGGCTTGACCACCGTTTGCGCCGGGTGACCGCGATTTGACCACAACCGTTGTCGGTTGACGTTGTCATTTGATATTGTTGCGATTCAGCAGCGATTCGCAGATGGAAATTCGGTCCATGAGGTTTTTTTGCGATAACTCGTGTGGCACCCATACATCGAGCTTCTTTTTGTATCCAGCCTTATTTAAGTGGTTCCAAACGGTTTTTTGTGCAATGTTTAGCTCCTGGGCAATCGAAACAATGCTTACGTGATGGTCGGACTCGACGCTTTCCATTATTTTATCGACATTTTGATGTCAAAGATGTGGTGCATCTTTGACATCAAAATTATCGGAACGGAATTGACGAAACCAAAATTGCGCGTGATTGGCTGTAACAGTATCAGGACCATTCGTGATTGGCTGTTACAGTATCAGGACTATTCTTTTCAGCTGCCTGGCTTGCGTTTTCGCCTTTATCGAAGAAAAACTGTAAAATATGGCGTATTTTCTCTTTGTTGGTGTCCATCTTTGACGCGTGCTAAAAAAATACTGAGTCAAGTAATCACAAAACTGAGTCAGAAGTTTTTTTAGTACGAAATCTTATCTTTCTAACCTCATCTAGTGCAACCCAATCGCGCTTTTACAACGGGAAATACAGACTCCTAAAGCCATCTATTGGCAAAATAAAGGATAACTTTTTACTACACCTTATGTTATATATCGATGAACGCATAAATATTTTTCAACTTCATTTAAACTTTTCTAAATGGCATTAGAGAATTGATGCAAATGTGAAAATTATTTCAACAATGTTTGCACTATTATCTAATAGAAGAATAACATGAAAATTTCAATCTTTTGCGACCTACCTGCCTCTGTGGTTTTTGTATAAACTTTGTCAAAGCATTTATTAATCTCAGTGCAACAACGATAAAAAAAAGTGCAAGCTATTGCACCACAAATGTGTATTTTTATTAGAGAAAATTGAAAAGCTGATAATACGAGATATTTACAGAAGGATAGTCAAGGGGTCTGCAATTGGTGATTGTTGAAATTTATTGAAATAAAAGTGTACACGCAATTGTTGGGTGAATAGCCAATTATGGTGGTCTGCGGTTGGTCGATTTTCCATTTTCTAATATGGCAGCTTTAGTCCTCATAAACATTAGCTGTTTGTAGTCATCGTTATCAGAACGTAGAATTCTGCATCGCTCAAAGCTCAATTCAACTAACAAGCCTGGATATCTCTACCGAGGGTATTTAAGCGAAATCGAAATAACAAAAGTTAAATTGTTGAAAAGTCACCAGGATATAAACATTATTTTATTCTAAGGCAACTATAATTTTGTACAATTATAAATGCTCTTCCTATTCATTCGATGATAGAGTATATATTAGACAAGTAAAAAGTGCAACGAAAAAAAAATAACAACATGAATTGTGCCAAGTCATAAGCTTTTGTGCTTTTAAATTTCTATCCTTTCTTCTATCGTGCCCATTAACAATAGGGAAATATAGTAAAATTACCCCATTCTAAATACTAAATCTGCTTCTGACAGTTTATAGAGTAAATTCAATTAAAATTTTGCTTAATTTCAAATAACACAGATTGTATTAGGTTTATTTGAACACCACCGTTCGTTATACTATTACCATTGACCGTATTCTTAATTTCCTTGTTTTAAATGATTTAATTTTCCTATTTCCGTGTGCATTCTAAAATAATTATACTATGATGAAAAAGGTATTGCTTAAAATTGTTAAAACGCATCCAAAATAGATGGTAGTTAGCCAAATTTTATAGTCCATTTTAAATACCCCAAATACTCTATGTTTACTCAAATTTGGACACTGTAATAAATATATAGGAAAACACAGTGCGCAAAAATAAACAATTCCTAAAAGGATAAAATTCGAATTTGGCCAGGATTAGCAGCAAGTATGATTATAAAATTTTGTACCTAAAACGTAGTAAAAAATTAAACCTGTTAAAGGGAATTTCAAACAAGGTATTTTCATTTATTTTCATTCAAATCGATTAGTTGAAGAGGGAAAAAGCAATTTGGTTTTTTTTTTTTAGTTTTTGTTAACAAACAAAGCAATAAATTACTGAGCTGATTTTTAAATAGTACTCACCACCTTCATTCTATTCGAAATTCATTGATTGTTACTAGGTGATAAATAAATCCGAATAGAGTGATAAAAATAAGGATAAAAATTGAAATTATCAGAAAAACTATATCCTCATTGAGAATAAATAACGAGCAGTATTTGACGGTTTGAAAATTTAGCACATCAATAAACTACCAATTAAATGTGCTGAATTTTTACAATTTTTACAACAATTATTTACTATGCCATTAAGTGATATCAACAACAACAAAAAAAGTAAATTGCTTAAAAAATAAATATTGCGACTACAATAAAAACAAATAATCCTCCAGAGGATAATTTGAAAATGTATGTGTTTGTAGAAATGTTTTTATTACAAAAATATTCAAACTGATTTTCGAGTCGTCTCCGGTTCAATATTGCCCCATTAGTAGTACCGAAAGTGTTCTTAATGCTCCAATTTGAGTGAGTCTATTTAATTTTTAGGATGATTTTTTTTAAGCAAAAGTGTCAATAATATTATTATAAAAATATGTATTGCATTGAATTTTAATTTTATCCTAATAGAAAGATATGGTTATGGGAAAATGAAAGGCGACTTATAGAGAGGGCAGCTCTACGCAAGAGAGTTGAAGTCCTCGTAATTAGCTGGATTGGGGCTATGCTTCTTAGCCGCAATATCACAGCTAAACTGGGATATAATTTTATGAGTGTTGGAGCCATTAAAGGTTGTTCACAAGAAGGGGTTCTATCACCCCTACTTTGGTCATTTGTCATTGATTACCTTCTCGTCAAATTATATGCAGCTGACTTTGAAGTTCAAGGTTATGCTGAGAAAAATATGTGAAAATAATTTTGGGCCGTATGCAGAAGGACCCTAAAAATAACTTTGGTGTCTAGAAGCAGATCTTAATGTTTTTAACCCTCACAAAATGGTCTAAGTTCCATTCACTAAAGAGCATAAGTTGTATATATCTCACCAAGATCAAGATGATTGCAACTGAAGTTGATTTTTTTGCTAAGGTAAAATATCTAGAGGTAATTCTGGACCAAACATTTACCTGGAACTCACACCTTATCAGTATTTCTGATAGGGCAAATAGAGCCATTGCACTTATCAAGTTCAAAGACTAGCATGATTGGGTATTAGAGGTGCCCTAAGAACATGCCCACGAAAGCTCTTAAAGCACCTATAGGCCTGCTACCTTTACATTTGCCTATTAAAAAGATACCGGCTAAGGGGCCTCTCAGGGTAAAACATTCCAAAACCTTTAAACGAGGCGATCTGTTTGGATATCTTAAGGCTATATCGGACCTGAAAGAATTCCGCGAAGCCAACTATGTCTCGAAGACAATGCCGAGAAAACCTTATCTAAATCGGTTTTTCAAAATGGTTATCATGGAGTGCTTAACTTAGAAGGAGGGAGAGCCTTCATCCGAAGAAGATGCCGACTTCTTTTACACTGACGGTTCTAAAACGGATGTGGGTGTTGGGGCAGGTGTAGTTGGATCTAACTACCGCCTATCTGAGACCCTTGGTAAATCTTTATCCAAAGAGAATGAAACCTCGGAGCATCTACGCTCTGATTGCCATGCTGTTTCCCGCGAGAAACTTCGAAATCTTGGTGTGGGATTCCCTAATCTCTACGAAAGCTGCCGGCTACAAACTAATATGATACTGAGGTCCGCTTAAAGCCTCAATGTTACAATTATTTGAATACTTTTTAATTTTGATTTTACTTTTAGAGATTGTTTTTTTTTATATATTATCACAAGATGTTCAATTTTTCTATATTATTAAAAAAATGTAAAAATATGTTCTGCTTTCAATGTTTGTCAAAACTAAACTAAAGAAAATTTATTTATAAAATTATAGTGTTTTCTTAAAAGAACCATATAATAAAAAAATATCATTTTGCTTATATCAGTTATATCTATTGCATTTATCACTAACTTATCATATCACCCTCATAAAAATACTTCTAGGAAATATTTTTCACTTTCAACTGAGAATGGAATAGATATAAAAATTTATCGGTTATTAGATTAAAGGATCATTTTAATAACTTAAAGTATTTAGAGTAAGGAATAGTAGTTTGTAAGGATAATAGGTCATCGTTGAAGATGTATATAATGGAAACTTAAGTTTTACGAAAAAGGGAAGAATTTTTTTGCGAAAAAAAGGGAAGAATAGCTGATTTAATTTCAAAAGGACTAAAATTTTTTTGCGAGGAAGACTCATGGGGATTCGAAATATAAGTATGTATTTTGTACATTGTCATAAAGATACACGTATAAGTAGTTACTAATTTTTTTAAATGTCTCCAGTTTTTGTTTATTTATTTTTGCCCAGTTACCGCCATTTTGTTTCAGTAGTGGCGCTTTTTTTGTGTGCGTAATGTTTGTCTAGTGGAGGAAACTAAACAGAAAACAAGTGAATTTGTATAATTTCCTTTACCTTCATTACAGCGATTTTTAATTTCCACATTCAACTCTAATTGTTATCTGCTTAGTTTCCGGAAATCTATTAAAAAAAAAATCTACTTCACGGGCTATCCAAAATTTTTTTTTTTGCATAAAATAATCAAAGGCATTCTTTAATTTGAGAATCCTTTTTAAAATATATTAGTTTCATCCTATAAATATTTTTGTACTGAAAAAATCCATTTTTTATTTATTTCATCAATCCAACTATGAATGTATATGGGATATACTTAAATCCTTGTAAAGAAAAGCTCTGATATTTCTGCCTATCATCATAATGAATAAACTTTAGTCAATATAATTCGTTAATAATATTTTTCATAAATTTTCTACTCAGTTAATCCTTTAGTAAATTTGCATACAAAGAAGTGTAATTAATCCAACATTTTACGAAAAGTAAACAAGCTTGAATGTGAAATATTTGAAAGCATTTTCAATCAGCAGCGCACTTAACATCAAAGCATAAAAATAAATTTCATAAATTTGCAGGAGTCATCCTCGTAAATAAAAAAAACTAATTTTCCTCTATTTTGTGAACTGTTTTTTTTTGCTAGAAAAATGCAAGCTTATAAAATATGTTGGAAGAAAAATGAAAAATTATCTCATTATTTTAGTGTATTTTTTATATGCACATTCATGTTCGTTCCATTTTTTGCAGAAAGATTTTTTTTTTGTTTCTGCAAACTTTCAACCAAATTTTTGTGAGCATGCATACAGCTTGGAAATTATAACTAAATGAATTTATATAAATATTACAGTAAATTTAACAATTTCTCATATTTTAAAAAGATTTTATAAATGTGAATATGTCAATGAATATTTCATGCACGAATCATGAATGTGGAAAGCTAGTAAGAGTAATGTGGTTGGTTGCATTCATAAATTTTTATATCACAGTACAGGGATATAAAAAAAAATATTGAATTTTCTATATTAATATTTTTTAATAACACTACTAAATTCTAGAAAAATATTTAAGAATAAAAATGAATTGGTTAAAGGAAAGAAGATTATATGTGTATATGAAAAACCAATAAGAACTTTTTACACATTAAAGTTCTTGGAGAGTATTGTTTTTTTTTAAATAAAAGAATTTCTTTGAATTTAATTTGAAAAATTCTTTCTAGCTCCAGATTTAGTAAAATTGCAGATTTATCTTCTAAATATAACACAGACAAATATTTTCAAGGCAATGGCAATTTATCTATAAAATACAATATTGTTCAAATACTAACTACGGCTCTTCCGGTAACACAGGATGCGCGTATTAAAATTTTTCATAATGTATTTGACTTTAAACTTTAGCTCTGAAATCATCTCGGGCTTATGGGTATTTTATACATATAGCTCCAGAGAAGCACGTTCAATGGTGTCACCTACAATTCAGGCCATAATAATGATTTTTTTTTTAAAATCTATAAAAAATGCTGGTTGTTATACGCGTCAAATTTATATATATTTGGCGGTGCAAATTGGTTTCTAGACTTCAGTTCCTGTTTCACTAAAATTTTGTAAGCATATAAAAATTGGTGTTTTGTTCAAATTCGCTGACTAATGCCAAATGCTTTGAATGATTACGAATCGAGGTGTTCGGCGTCTGAAACACAGTTTCTTACACAGCAGTAATATTTCTGGCCAAATGACATGTACAAAGGTGTTTTTATTTTTTGCACTAACCTACATATTTTAAATATCAGCACCAAATGGTCTATTATTATTGTCTTAGATAACAGCCTATATTGACCGAAAAAATAAAGCAGTTCAAAAAATGCAATTTTCACAAAATATTTGGATCCCTTTCATACTTTGTTCAACTGTCCATCGCTGCCTGATTTATAGGCTATATCTTTGCACGTAAATCCTACTTTTAGCCTCATTCTATTGAAACGCTACCACAGTCACATTTCTAAATCACTATAATTAGTAATTGAAGGAAAATAATAGCTGAAATATACCAGAGATACCTCAGCGGCTCTAACACAAACACTTTTCGAAAACCACAAAATTTTGTTTTCGAACATTTTTCTTTTTTTAAATAAATAATACTCAGTGGACATTTTATTTAAAAAAATCTTAAGACATTTTCTAATTTATTTGAATCAAGAAAAGAAAATGTATTTAATAATCTAATTAAAATTTAAAACAATATTATTCAGTTATCTATCTATCCATCTATCTACCATATTTCTCTTTAAACATTCCTTTCGGAACATAAGGACCTTTTTTTTAAAAATATTCTAATTACATTTGTATCGATTTTAAGATCAAGTTTCTTTTCTGTCTACGCTCGCATCGGTCCGCAGCTGCCATTCGCATCCAACTGCTTATTTTCGTGTAGTTTTCGGTGCGGTGAAATGCTTCGTTCAGTGGGTGAGTCAGCCATTATGTCCATTTCGGGTTGTTGTCTTTGACAAATACAGGAGTTTATCCGCGATTCGATTTTCCTTCCGAAATTTGCTATTGATATTTCCGTATTCTTGATGGCTGATGTTTTTTTCAGGTATTTTCCGCATTTTTTGTTGTTGTTAAGGAAAGGATAACGGGTTAAAGAAATTTGAGAAGATTGAAAAGTTTCAAATCCACAACCCCTTTGGATGGTAGTCCATAATATATAATCTCTAGGATAATAGATTTTTTAGGAACAGAAATTACTTCTATTTTCCAAGCCTGTAGATGCCAGTTAATCTAAAACAGCAACAACAAAAATTTAATTATGATTACTGAAATATTTCCTATTGACCTATGTTACTATTTTGCTTGAAGAATTTTTTTTGAACTTGAAGAATTTTTTTTTCAGACATGTTCATGCTAAAGAAAAAATGTTTCAATACATAAAAGAATGAGGTTCTAACTACAAAAATTTCACTAAATTTCAATTCACTAGACCAGCGATGGGCACGCATGAGGTCAACGAGAGCCGCATTCCAGTTTTTCATATTATAAAGAGCCACATCATAGTTACATAGTATTCTGAGAGCCGTATTTGCCAATCTCTGGATTAGATCAATTGAATATTTTCACAATAATTACAAGAAAATTGAATAGTTAATTGGTTTTGAAAATAGTTGAAATTTTTTCAATTTCACTAACTTTACTTGAGAAATATTACTTAATTAATTAATGTTTGAAATCTAAGTAATTTCAATTACTTATTTGCCTTTGAAATACGAGTATATTAAATGAAAGCTAATGAATGAAAAAATTAACGTGAAACATTTCCAATAAAATCAATTTCTCATTGGGGAGCACTTAAATTGACGTTATCTCTTAGTTTGTTATTTTATTTTATGAATACCTGCCGTAAAGTTCATCGAATGGGGGGGAGGGGAGGCAATTTGAAATTTATTTAATACTCGAAGGCATTTACAATCATACAGACATACATATATGACAGACTAAAGTGGAGTTTATACCTGCGATAGTATTGAAATTTAGTGGAAATTTCAAGTAAAAATTAAACGTTGTTGCGTCTAACTAGCCTACTTAGACCTTTTTTGCTATTGTTGTTTAAAGTAATAGCATTTATGCTAGTAGCATTGATGGGTAGAAAGGATACAGATGAGGATGGTTGCCAGTGTTGTTACTATGACTGTATTGTGAGTGAGTCCCTGTTCAGTTATGATAGGCATCAGGTTTTCGTGGGAAAATACCCTCACAACCTATTGAAATCCTTCTGGGTTGGTAATAAGTTACCTTCGTTATCCGCAGTGGCCATAAAAACCATGCCGTAGTTAGTCTTCTTATCAGTACATACAATACGTTAATGCAATGGGAAATTATGTTCGAAACGCGCAAAAAAGCTTCTTTCAGTTAATCTCGTTTAATCTGCTGCGGTAAGGGCGAAACTGTTCTCTATCATGACTAAGAGTGCGTGCTTATACACTACCATAAGATTGTAAGAACGAATTCAGGACAGAAAGGGCTTACCAACTTGATACCAACTGGTATCAAGTACTGTATTTAACTGAGTGTTTAAATTATTTGCTGACGTTTATTTGGCCTAATTTAAGACTTGGATATTCATGGCAAATATAGAATAAAGTTTAACCGTTCGGCAAGTATATTTTGTTATATTTTCTAGGTGGTAATATCGGCTGTGATATAAACGCTGATTCTAACAATACAATTTAAGATCTTATCTGGAAAGGGATGAAAAATATTACAGGTTGAAAAGTTCATCTTATTTAAAAAAAAAAAAATTGTTCGCCTATTGTTAATTGTAGAAGTTGATTTAAAGAAAACATTTATTCATGTATGGTGGAGTCTTACTAAAATTAGTTTATTTTTATAGAATTTGTACTCGGTGGTAAATGAAAGTTAGGAAATCTGGCAGAAAAGTAATGTGACTGATTTTTTGCTAGAAAATTTTTATGTATAAAAATTATCCGCCTCAGTGTAGTTTTCTTGAGCAGCTTTACATCGTGCTGAAAAGTTTCAAATAGTTTCATTTCAGCTTTGCATATTACCGATAGTTTAAGAAGTAAAAAAATTTTAACAGGAACTGAGGAACCACCGAATTAAAGGGAACATTTTCATGATGAAAGATCCAAAGGTCAGCCATGATTATGAACCTTTCAAGCACTTTTTTTTATAAAAAATTCGGTTGACAGTTTGTCCTGGACTTGATTTTGGATAAACTGATTGGAGCTTTTTTCGGTTATGGAAAATTTCAAAAAAGCTCATATTCCGCGGCAGTTACTAATTGAATTTCAAAATTATTTAGTAAAATTTGATTTAAAAAATTATATTTTTCCTAGCATGGATATTTTTTTGAAACTATCATCATAAAGTTTTGTTTTCAGCATTTTTTTGCCTGTAGTGTCAGTATTGAAGTGAAGATATACTAGTACAAGTCGCATACAGATAGAAGAGTATAGGTTCAAAAGAGTACAGACAGAAAGATTAGAAAGAATATCACCATTAGGCTTGGAGAACATGGGGTGATATCGGGACCATATCTAAAGTAGCTAACAGATATGATGAATGATGCGAGGCTACAGGTTCAGGAACACCTTTTATACATTGGTGGGAAGGCTCCGGGACAATGTTGGTAACCGTGGTCGAGTCAGTCCTGATGTATTCTACTACCATAAAAAGCCATTTGTATTGTAGCCATAATGAAATCGATAGAAATACTGGTAGATGTGCGACAGAGGCTGTACCGATGAAAAGGTCGGTGTGATGATAGGCGCGATCTGAGGCTCTTACGAAGGAAAGAAATGAGTCCAAGAGGAGCTGCCAAAACCGTTGTGATAATGCCCCTCATGACAGGTGAACTCATCGTCTCATCTTTGCGGAGGATCCGTCGATATGATATTGTGGGCTACTACCTTTCCCAATTTTTTAAGGGTTATTTTTGAGCTTACCAACTCCGCTTTAAATTGGATTCTAGACCAAAGTGCTTTTTTGGTGACGGAGTGGTGAAGAGAGCGGACCACGTGTTCGCAACCGATTCAATGCGGAAAGAGAAAAGACACAGAAGTGCGCTGGCAGGCCCCTGATTGCTTGGGAGGCTGCCGAAGTCCTTGCAAAAACAGTCCTAAAAAGACTATGTCTAGACGGGCGTAAAATAAATCGGTAGAAATAATTTACCAGAGTAGGATTTTAATCAATCTCTGCCCCACGAAGTGATGACTGATGCTGGTTGCATGGGGAGATAAATAAATGTGACCAAGTAAGGTGGTTTTAGTGACACTTTATCTTTCGATCATTTCCACCTTACTATAACAAAAAATAAAAGCTTCGTAAGAGTTAAATTGTTTTTCTACCATATTTGGCGTCAAGAATTGCAGCTGAAGATAATATGGATGAAGAAATCCTACTTAAGTCGATCTTAATTATTCCGCTCCAAAAATTCTAATCGTAAAATTGGAGCTTTCTTCAACAATTAGGTTCTCAGCAAAGACCATTGCGAACAATTCGAGACAAGGATTGTCTAAGGAATCTTTGTCTCCCGACTATTCCTACGCTTCTTTAACGATAGGTTCATGGAGGGCTATTATGACTGGTACGGTTTTAGCTAATATTGAGGTCAGAACACAGTCCTTGTAAATAAGGAAGATTCTCCCCTGAAAGTATAGAGATGCTTTATTTATTGACCCGAAAGACAAAACAGGCCATACCTTCTAAGGACAAGCTGAAATTGTAAAACTTCAGATATTCTTTGATACAGCAGGCCTAGATCGGACTTCCGGTTGACGGAAATTATAAATTACCTAGAAATTTATCAATTTATCAATTAACGGTCAATATTCAAAAAAAAGTATATTTTTTTAAAAATTTTATAAAAAAAATTTTTCTTTAAACTAATAAAAAAATTTAATAATTATGAAAATAGCCTTTTAGATAAGAAGTAATATTGAAATTTAATGTGCACAAATGTAACTTCATAATTAGTGGGGCTAATTAGAAAACTAACACTGCACATAAAAGTATAGTGACTGTAATATGATGAAAATTACTATGTTTATTTTGTAATGTATTCGTGTAAAGAGGAAATAGTGAAATGCATTAGTGGGTGATGTTTATGGAGAAATATTACACTTCCGCTTTAGTCTTTCAATAAAGATTTAAGTATGAATTAATTACTACGATTACAAGAGATAATATTAACTCTTTTAAGGGAGCGCGTAAAAATATTTCTGTAAGAGCTCCTGTTAACAATCTTAATAACTTACTCGGTTCATGAAAATATAAAATACAAGTTTGCGTAATATCTTAACGTGAAGATAAATTTTCGTTGGTTTTGTGTGCAAATACGATCTTTGTTGCAGGTTTAATATTACCCCAAAATAAGTAGGTTGCTTATTATTTAATATTTTTCTCCCTCGACAAATAAAAGCTATTCAGATATAACCTTGAATTACCTATGCTAGTATATACGAGGTAATAAGCTCAATCGTAACGTATTAATGGTCTTTTGTGGTATATTTTCGCTGTTATATTTTATATTTTTATCATAATGGAAAATTAGAAGTGAAAATAATAGTGGCTAGTAATAGTTATAACTTTGCTATTAATCATCTTCATGCAGAAAAGAAAGAATTAATGTACATCATTTTAGTAAAATTACTAGAGAAAAGTACGATTGAACTATTCGACAGGTTGGAAAACAAGAAAGGCTCTTATTTAAGCGTGAAACCATTATGAAAACAGCCATGAATCAAGGATTATAATGAAAAGTTACAAGATTGAATATTTTATCCTATATTTTCTTGTTATACTCTTACTATAATTTTTATCGTTGCTATTCGTAAATATGATGAAAATCGTTTTCGATAAACATACATCAACTTTTTTGTTTGTTTGCTGATAGAAACATCGAAACACGTATTCGTCATTTTCGATACTCTGAGGCAGAATATAAATGTGCAAAATATAAAAAGATGAGAATATATTTGATTTGCTTTGTAATATTATAAATTCTTAGAAAAATATATTCTTCAAGAGTATTTTGTTTCTTCTTTTCTGAAAGAATTCACAATATTCTTCTAGACAGGAAGTAGACCGTACAATATTGTGTTTAAAGTAGAAGTTTCGAAATGAAATACAAAATTTTTATGGTATAGTATAAATTTTAACATTAAGCATAGTTTAAATTGATTGAAGAATTTGAATTGATCAAATCCATTAATCTTAAATTTGAATAAATGTCATTGAATTGTTAAATAATATTTATAAATGTGAAAGTTTCTATGAAAAGGATGAATGGTCTTCTATGTCAAAGATACTTTAAATTAATTTGTTTTAATTTAAAACATTCTAAAAATGTTTATTTCTATGAAAGGTGGTTTTTTAGAAAAAATTATATTCTCGGAATAAACTAATTTTCACTTATAAAAAGCTCATAAAATTATATTCTCGGAAAAAGCTCATTTTCGCTATATTAACAAGTAAAATTTTCGCTTTAGGGTATTATTGAACAACTATTACATTCATCACCTTTCACATTGTGGGTCTTATTTAAGATGAAACAGATTTCGCCAACTTGTGGTTTCAAGTAAACGACGTTACGTGCCACACTGCCCAAGAAACAATCGGTTTATTGAAAACTAAATTCAATGAACTTGTAATTTTGCGAAGAGGTTATATCAATTGGCCACCGAGATCATGTGATTTAACGCCGTTGGATTTCTTCTTGTAGGGCTTTGTAAAAAATGAGGCTTATAAAAATAGGCCATACACAATTTAAGACCTTAAAACCAATATCAACCATGACATTCGTGAAGCACAGCCACAATTATGCAAAAATTCGATAGAAAGAATCGATGTCTTTTTAAAATTGTTGTGATAGACATTTGCGCTCATTTAAGAAACTTAACCATCTATTTATTATATATGATAAAATCTTTACAAACTATTTCAATAAAGAATATCGGAATTTCTATATAATATGTATTTTTCATACAAAATTGAAAAAAAGAGTTCTAATTGGTCACCTCTTTATTATACGTCAGTAACTTAATTAACATCGAACCTAGAACTATATAACGAAAGCAACAAGGACACATAGTAGAATGGTTTCCATCAAAATAAAAAATTAAAATACGCCAGGATCCGTTTTACTATGATTATGAACAACTTTTTAATACTATTTAATTCGTTTGTTTTTAGGAAAAAGAGGTCTTGAGTTGGAATTCGATTTTTGGGTATTCTTTACTTATCGAATTATAGCATAAATAAAAAAGTAGAAATAACATAAATAATATATACTCAATTTAATTTATCAATTTAAATAATTTTATAAAAAAACAAAGCTTACTGAAATATTAAATAAGATAGTAAGTTTAAACTTCCTAAAATTGGTTTTTAAGGATTTAAGGTTATAATTTTTGTTGAAAAAAAATACTAGATAATCTTTGTTACATTTTTTTAATCTTTATTAAAATTGTATACATTTAGACCGGTTTTCTTTTTTCTGGGTCGTACAGATACTTAAAAGGTTCGGAGTAGCACTCCGTGATGACTCCTCCACATCTTAAATTCAGAAGTGTGTAAAATTTTCTTGAAATATTGGGGTAGTAAGGGATGTATTAATGAAACATTGTTCGCTACGAAAGGCATGCCATATTCCACCAGAATGTTGTTGACATATTGTTCGGGTGTCAGACCTCTGCATCAGGGGCTAAACTTGCCTTATTGATGAAGATAAGACCGATACTTCTTTCGGAAGATATTCCGATGCAGACCATGGGATATCTCTGATGAGAGTAGGATTTGTGTCCACGATAACCGGTGTCCACAAATCCTACTCTCATTAGAGACATGCTCCCGAATAAATTGAAGGTGTCTTTGACGATGAGTTGGTATATAGTTTTAAGTAGCTATTTTACTTACCATCACTTCTTGTATTTTTTCAAGTCTTTACTAATCTTGAACTTCGTTGAATGATTGGTTACTTAATAGCAAAGCTACTGTGTAGTGATTATCACCCATCGATGTGCGACATGATTCGCTGAAGAAAAGTACTAGTTTCTAATATCTTTTGCAGATCATCACTGAACAGACCAAATCTCTATCAGTGCATAGTCCAGGCGATATGGTTCCGTACGAATTGGAGACGCATCAAACTATGAGTTGGTTTAAAGTTAGGACCACTTATGGGTATGTCACGTATTTTCATAATCTCCGCCATATTGGTCAATTCCTCTTTGATAAAGGCTATTCCTTTCTAATAATGACTAGACTGATTGGCTGAAGAAAACTACTAGTCTCCGAAAATCTTTAGTAGGCTTGTCGCATTATGACTAGTTCACTTTCAATTGTAGGAAGTACGTTCTGCTTGTACTATCTCAGCGGTTTCCAAAAATTATTTAACCACTTTAAACAACAGGTCTTCACCATATTAAAATGCTATTTGACCACATAACCGCTGTAAGTGAAAGTGAGCGTAAAGAACCAAGCCCAACCACTAAACGCACAACCTTACTCCGGATTTTGGACATCCATCTTTATCTGCATCCATAAAAGATCAGCAAAAAACATTCATCAATTGGATGCTTTGTAAGACGCAAAAATTTTGCATCGAAATTCATCTTAAGCGACAAAGCATAATTTCAGATTGACGGTTACGTTAAAAAACAAAATTGTCGAATCTGAGACGCGGAAAACCCTCATGTGATGTACAAAAAAACCAATGCAACTCAAAATAAATCACTGTTTGGTACGGTTCATAACCTGGTAGATTCATTGGGCCCTTCTTCTTCGAAAATTATCGTGAAGAGACCATTACAGTGAATTATTTTAACGCACTTTTTGTAGCCGATAGAATGACTTGAATATAAATGAGCTTTGGTTTCAACACCAAAGCCACACAACCCGTCAAAACATCGATGTGTTGCGCAATAAATTCGGTGATCGAATAATCTCACGAAACGCTGATGTGAATTAGGCATTAAGATCTTGCGATTTGACACCGTTCTCTTTGGATCAAAAAGTTCGACAAGAGATTGAGTTTGTTGATCCACTTTTATATGGAAAACAATTTCGACGTTCGGAGCAAAGCCTTGCAAACGGATTCATGATGGTCCTAATCATATTTTTTATATGTGATTTTAATAAATTTGACTTTGTTTTTCAATAAAAATTTTCGGTTTCCTTTTTTATTATTCAAAAACAACCAACAGATGGCCAAATTTTTGTATTCTATCAACTCGAAATCTTATTATTACTAAAAGTTAACACAAAGACCTGAACTACCGGACGTATAACATCGATTTAGTTTCTCGGAAAAACAAAATTATTTCCGATAAAATTTAACCTTTTTTAACATGGTCATATTCTTAGAAAAGTAGCTTTCGATATAATACCACTCAACATTTATCTATTTTACTAATAGGACTATATTCTATGTTATTGTCTAAAAATCATTGCTACTTAAATGAATAATAATTAAAGAAAAATTGTTGAAGCATTATTATTTCTATTTTGAATATCATTAAACTACGAGTACTTAATATTTAAGAATATTTTGTTAAGCACATACTGGAATTGAGTACGCACGAAGTATTTATGAAAATACACATAATTGGCTATGGCAAGAGGAATATTATGTATTGTTTAATTATTTGGGTATATAAATATTTAATCAGTAATAGAATAATACTAAATATTTTGTAGTCATTCAACCGAAATGATTCGGAAGTTGTTCATTTTCCTAATTGACGAAAAAATAGTAATTATAATGATTGGTGGAGTATCAGCTGTGATTGATGCGAATTCTGAGTACTCATTGCGCCATGATTTATCATAAATCTCTGGCTTGTCTCGAAATGAATGACTAATGGAAATACAATTTATTTTCTCTTATTTGGAAAATATTTTTACCCAAAATATCAATTGCTGTTTCATACTTATTTGTATTTATTCAGCATTTCGTATATTTCGAGTATGGCTGTAATCTTAAATGCCATAAATCGATTCTGAATTCCGTTGGGTTTTTGTCAATTCTCAATAAATATTAATTTCACTTCCGAATATGAGTACTTATCACTGGAAATAGAAAACTGTTCAAATATTTATCTTATCTTAAATGTACAGAATTCCATCAAGTTGGTACTAGATTTCTTAAAATTTTTGATTATTAAACTCAATTTATCATATGTAAAGAAATGAATCGGTATTATTATTCATGAGTACGAGGATTGGTTGAAAAGTTTTCCGTATTTGAAGTGAAGAAATTATTTTTAATTTTCTAGGCTCTTGATTAAATACATTTAGACTTTTTCAGTATTTAAGCTTTTTCAGCCCCTCCTTGACGTATTATGAGCACTTTTGATTTTTTCTCAAAAAAAACTCTCAGATTTTGTGAAGAAATTTTTTTCGATGGATTTATGCCGATTCTGGCTCAATTGTTGAAAAATTTACTGTATGCGTCAAAGGATTACATAAAATTTGCTGTATTGGTGTGAGCATTGGGTTAGAAGCGTGAGTCATGTGTTTGTGTTATAGCTTTTTATAACGTCACCAAAACACACACACTCATACGGTACTCTTATGCCGAACCTTGGGGGTTCCAGACAGAGTACAAGAACCCTGTTGGTGGCCATGATCAGGTCAATTCTGCTCTATGTTGCACCAATTTGGGCGGATGTGTTGATTAGAGTTGTCTCAGTCTACTATTTGAGTTGATTAGAGTTGTCGTCGAGGGTAGCCCGCGTATTCCAAACGGTGTCCTAAGAAGCCATTTGTATTGTGACTGGAGTGACACGGATTCTGGCGGATGAGCGTAAGAGGCTGTATCGCCGGCGGCAAGACAGGAGTGCTTGAGCTTTATAGCCCGGTAAAGACGACCACTATTTCTGCAAAATATTATTATGAGTGACGAAGTCAAGTCGACTGGCTTTGTTAATATACAGAATTGCCGCTATTGGGACACTGAAAACCCCTTAAATGGTACACGAAAGACCACTACACCCTCGTAGAGGAACTGTATGTTGAGGCATTTGGGCCGGCGGCTTCATTGGAGACCGTTATCGGTAAGGATGTTGGAGACAATGCTGTACCGGTTACTGGTAACCGCTAACGGGACATTTTGGAAAACTTACTTCTCCTCCAATTAAATTAATAAGGCCTATAAAACATGTGGTTCTAACAACATGGTACCACATCACACACAGCTCGCGCTACGATGCAAACTTGAGAGAAATTTTTCCCGACCGAATAATGTCAAAAAGTGATGACATCGACTGGCTCCCACAATCCTCTGATTTGAACCCTTCCGATTTCTTCCTATGAGATTACTTAAAGGAAAAGGTATACATTAACAAACCAACTATAACATCAATGCTTAAGAACAACATTCGATACGGAATTTTTGAAATAACACCAGAAGTCTGAGAAAATGTTATGAAAAATGAGCTTAAAAAAGCTCGCTTTTGCGCCGCAGATCAAAGGTGGACATTTGATTAAAATCTTTAATATTAAAGATCATATAATTAACTAATAAAATATAAATTATAAAATAATATTTTATTTAAAAGTCACTATGGCCCGATTTTTGACGGGTCATGGATGTTTTCGGGCTTAGCAGTATTGATTTAAATTGGATTAAAGCCTAATATGCGCTTGTTGTGAGGGGTTGGTGGACTGAGTAGAGCACGTGTTCTTTTACTGCAACTGATTTAATGCAGAAAGAGGGAAGGCACAGAGATCGTGCTGGTGGGCTCCTGTCACCCGAGAGTATCATGGTCCTGATGTTGGGTGTCGGGTACGCCTTAGGAGGCTGTTGATAGCTTTGCGTTAACAGCCCTTAAATCATTTTTTTCTAGATGAGGGGAACGAAGACGGTGGGAGGAAAACATCAGTGTATTAACTACAATCAATTCCTGCCACACTAAATAATCCCTGACGATGGTTCCACGTGGAGATACAGAAATGTGGCCAAGTAAGGAGGTCTCATACTTTGTCTTTCGAAAAAAATGATACACGCGTCTTACCCAATGCTCAAATCAATGAAGCGAATTTGATGGATTCGGACTTTTTAAAAATTGAACCACAACCGCCATAGCCTTATTATGGCGATGCATAATAATCTCTTGTGATGGTCCTGGCCCCTTTCAAGATGCTGAATCAGGACAATTTTAATAACCTTTCTACGTGAAGAAACATAGTTTACCATTTTGGGAGCATTACGATGCCCTTTGGGATGCAAAATATATTATGTTTGGCTTGAAAATACTTAAGCACCGTTTGTTTATAATCGGATGTAAATAAACGATGTATCCATCTTGCCGGTAATTTTATAATCTCGAAGATTTTGTCCAAAGTAATGGCATTTTCGACCTACCCAAATGATCTTTTCATTGAGCACTATTGAACTTTGAAGCCCAAAATTGAATGGCTTTATAATAAGGTAATGAAGCCTCTGATGATTCGTCCATGTCAAATTTAATATGAGTTCTTCATTATCCTTTTAAAATTTTTTTTGAATAGAACGTCAAAATTTTAATTTATCTATAATAAAAATCTCACTAAACTCCGTGTACATAAGAAAATAATGGTGATAGAGGGCTAAAAGGTTACAAATATAAAAATCGTATATTTCATTGAATTAAAATAAAAATTTTAATATTGTACGGAAATCGATATTCGTATAAAATTTATTTACTCAAATTTGTAATAAGTCTAAACTGAATAATATACTAATAAAAATTTAAATAAATTTAAAGAGTTTTTTGTCTAAGATAGAAATGTATATGTAATTAAGTATAGAAAAAATAATAATTAAATAATTGAAATCAAGAACTGACAACATTTTACTTGAGATTCATTTAAAATTTGCTTAAATATTTTAAGATATTTATTTGTGAAAAACAACGAAATCGCTGGTAGGATAGAATCTAAATGAAAATCTGACGTTTACAGTTTGTCACACAGAGGGCAGCTCCATCTGGAACGGAGGCAGTTATTTTCCCAAATGGGCGTGCATAGTTTGTCATTATTGACGTGGCCAGCTGCATATAGTCTGATTAAGTGTACTGATGTTAACACGATGTCGTGTGTGCAAAGCTGAATGTTTTTGATACCAAATGAAAGATGGTACACTTGGCTATGCTAGTTATCATCTAAGCAACTTGCTCCTTCCTTGTCCGAGCATCCTTTTCAGAATATCATTTACTTCATATCTGCTACTGTCTCTTACTGAGTATCAGCCATCTCCCCCAGTTATCTCCAATCAGTTATGTATACTTGGTATGCAGTTGATACTGTTTTCCTTCCAGAAGTGATTTATCCTGTCACATTGTAAATTATCACAAAATCCGAATGGAAAATTACAGATGATCTAGTGCAGTTAACCGAATGCTAATAATGAGCAAAATTATTTAGTTGAGCATAAATTTTATATAGCATTTGAACAATATCATTACGGTTGTTATGAATATACTAATTTTGATGCAATAATATTTTTAATTGCAATAAATATAATAGGAAATGTTAAAGTTTATTTTGTAGGAATTTACTATTATTTTAATTATTTTATTATAATTATTTATGTAATAATTTTGAGTTTTTATAACTAACCGAATATAGTAGCAAAAACGATAAAATTTGCAAGTAAAATAAAAGCTTTCCGATAGAAATATTTTAAAATTGATTTTAGAAGAATCTCTTAAAATTAATTATATCAACAGGATTCAAAAAATGACTTAGTTCATCTGGTAATATTAGTACTGGATAATCTAAAACTTTTCTTATCATAGCTGATGTTTGCAAGGACCAAAAATTATTGCCAAAATTATAGTATCTATTTTGTGATACTGCCATTTTTACACTCTATCTAAATATATAGTTATCTAAAATCTTATTTAAAATATCTCAAAGATACTGACCTACGAGATGGGCAGTGAAGGAAAATGTGTAGAAAAGTGTTCGTGTTACCTTTACTCATTGCCAAAAATACTCCATTTATTAATATATAGTATATCTTAATAGAAATACAGTATAATTTAACCTGGATAAACGACCTTTTTGGAACTTTCATATGAGACTACAATGACTTATACGTAACAAACGTTATCGTCGACTACGTAAATATATTAAAGAATAAACTTTTTATTAACACATATTGTACGTTATTGAATTTTCGGGTTCGTGGCATATACATTTACTTTATCGATGATTTATGCGGTGCTCGTTATAAAAAGTTTCATTTTCAATTTTTTTAACTCTTATTAGGAAACCGTTCCTTATTACCTTCACCATTATTATCGTTTAGTAGATACTATTATCCTTTATTAGATACTATTATCGTGCTTTTGTCATAATATGTCTACAGTTGCAAATAGCTAAGGAGAAAAAAAAATACAGGGCATAAATTGGATAAAAAATATAATTTCTTTTAATAAATTTTATACAAATTCTATATAAAATGATGTCTTTTGGGAACCATAAATTCTCTAAAATATGTTGCACTTTTGGTACGCAAAAATTTATTCAAAATTTATGAAGTTTTTGAATCATATTTTTCAATAATTGCTTTCTTTTCCAAAGCTTACTATATGTGTTAGTTATTTGTAAGACAGTAAATCCATTATTTTTTAGCTAGATGGCTGTAGCGAATTTTGAATTTCCGCGGGTTACGTTTATTCGATTTTCGATGTTTTGTGGCGTTATGTTGGTACTCATGTCTCTCACTTATACCGATAAGTCCGGCTATTTTGAATGTTCAGTTCATTTCTGGCAGCTGCTTTGCTTGCACATGTTTTGGCTCGCCTTCGATTTTTGCCCATTCCAAAAAATAGATCAAAGAATCTGTATCAAATTTTGTGTGAAAAACAAAATTAATCGCGCGGACGCATTCCGAATGTTGACTGTGGTATATGGTTAAGCTACCTTGGACCGAAGCAACGTTTACCGGTGGTACAAAATGTTCTCAGAGGGCCAAGAAGATGTGAACGACGAAAAGCGTGCCAGACGCCCGAGCACGTCAACAACAGACGAAAGTAGACCGGGATGTAAGTAGTCGTAGCATCGTCCAGGAGCTAAAGATCGACCATAAAACCGTTTTAAATAATCTGCATAATGATGGATTTTAAAAGAAGCTCGATGTTTGGGTGCCATACAAATTGACGCAAAAAAACATGATTTATCGAATTTCCATTTGAAAGCTGCGAATTCGATTCATTTCTTTAACGAATGGTGACTGGGGATAAGAAATGGGTTCATACCAAAATATAGTGTGAAAACGATCTTGGTCAAAGTGCGGTGAAGCGGCTCAAACGGTGGCCAAACCAGTTCTTATGGCCAGGAAGGTTTTGTTTTGCGTTTGGTGGGACTGAAAAGGAATTATCTACAATGAGCTACTTCCGTATAGCCAAATACTAAATTTGGACTTCTACGGTCAGCAATTGGACTGTTTGAAGGTGACGATTGACCAGAAAATTGCCCAACAGGTAAGGTGTTGTGTACAATTAGAGCAACGCCAGGCCGCACACGTCTATAGTGACATCCCAGAAACATTGGAAGCTTGATTGAGAAGTTTTGATTTATCCACCTTATAATGCGGACCTAGTAGCAAGCATTTACCACCTTTTTTTTATCACTGCAATACTTCATTAGTGATAAGAAATTGGCATCAACACTTACTCGAGTTTTTCGCCAATAGGTAACAGGGCTTCTAAAAGAAATGCATTATAAAGTTATTTTTAAAACAGCAACAAATTATAAAACAAAACAGTGCATATTTGATACAAATCAGATAATCAAAATCATGTTAAATAAAGTCTTGAAGTGAACATGACAATAATAGATTTATTTTTCCCCAAACCAATATTTATTCATTAAAATTCATATTTTAGCTTAAAAATCTCTACTCTCCTTAGTTGTGCCCATTTTAGGAATTCAATTTTTTTAAAAATATTTTTTTCAAGCATTTATAGTGCAGTTTGTTTCTGAAAGTAAATATTATATTTACTTTTAGAGCTATAAGTGTTTTTGGCTTATTTGTATTAATTAGGGAGTTTTCAAAGTTCTAGGAAAAAAACCATGAGAGCTTCAATCTGAATTGAGATGTTGACCATTATTTCGATACTATTTAATCAAAATTTTTTAAAGCGTACCATTTTTTTGCTATCATTTGAAAAAAGTATAGTCTATTTTTAAGATTTAACTCATTTTACAATAAACCTTTAACTTTTATATGTTTAGCAATATATCAAAAAAACTTTTCTCATTCATAAAAGCTTTATTTAAAAGGAAGAAAATTATGTCCCTTTATATAGTAGATGCAAAACTTCACAATTTCTATAAAAAAAATTAAAAAAAAACTATATTATTATTATTAGAAAAAAGTAAATATTGATAAGAGAAAATTACTTGAGTTGGTTTCGCTTAGAATCTGTGAGAATTTATTTCTATTGATGGTAATTCTATAGCGAAGCTTTTATCAAACAATAAGAAGAGTTTCAGTTCCTTAAATATAACGTAGAGAATATTAAGAAAATTAACTGAAAGTGGAATACTTGTAATTTGAAAAAGTTTTGTATAAAACCTAATTGGGATTCTGATGCGTAGATAGAAAGACGGCTAATGGGTATGGTTTGGTTATTTTCTACACTATACGTTAGTGTGGAAAGGATTGAGTACTTTGGAAATAATTCTATAAATCTTTTAAAAGAACTAATTATTAGAGAGTTTGAAAATTCCAGTAATACCTTATTAAGGGTTGCAACAATCTATTTCATGGCAAAGCAGATTTGAGTATGTTTGGCCGATTACTGGATAAATAGTGTGTGTAAATTGATCTGCTTTCTCTTCAATTTCTATTATCGTGCAAGTTTTCGGTAAAGGTTCTTTTCATTGATAAGTATTGTATACATCTCTTCTAAAATACAATACAACTATCCCTAAAAGGATTCTGTTATTTCCACTCCAGTTAATTTTCTCTCTCTCTCTCTCTTTCGTTGTATGCGAGAATAACTTCATTTATTCCTTAAGAGATTTTCAAACTGCTTTCTTGTCGGTATTGTTTTATTCTTCATTTGTCTATTCTTTTTTCTCATTACAACTAACACATTTAACCATTCGAGTCCTTAAACAAATTAAAACTTGTGTAAGAACATCTCTAAGAGCTAGTTAATGGTGAATCATTTTTCTGTTTAAGAATGAAAAAAAAAATAGAATTTGAAAGAAAATACATTAAGAAGGATAATGGCATCGACATGAACACGAACTAACAAAATGGAAAAATCTTTCGGTTTCTGATTTTAAGTGACCTAATTTTTTCGTCCTTTTCTTTATCTTTTATATGTATTCATACATTTACAAATCTATATATCTATATATACTCATAAATAGATGTCTATTATGTTTACAGTTGTTCGAACATTATAAAGATTTATTCAGTGTATGAAGAAATAGACCCATTTTTTCGTGTGCCATGGCACGTTCTATTTTAAAGTTTTCAACAAAAACTGAGAAATATTCTCTCGTAAATTCTTCTTATTAGTTTTGATAGTATAATTTTTTTTTTATTATTAATATTATTATTATAAATTTTAGGTAGTTTACTCTTTTCTGTATGCGAATATTTGGGACAATGTTATTTATAAGAAATCCAAAGAAGAAAATAAATATTCATTTTTTGCACATCTAAACTGAAAAAAACTGTTAAAAGGATTAAACTGTTTTCATGATAGTTCAAATGTCGATTATTCACGTGTCAATAATATAGGAAAGGATAATTGGCATATTCATTCAGTAGTTATTCCATGATTACATAGAAATTGGAATTTTTTTTAATAGTGATCGAAATTGATAAGAGATTAAATATAATTCTGGTGTGTGTGTGCAGACTTGGATAGGTAAATTTGAATTCAGATAACCAAAGGGTATAATTCTCTACGATATTCAATAGAAGTTCATTCAGTCGAGAGAAATCGCATTTTTGTGTTTTCTATGCAATCAATAATTTCATATTTCTAAACTGATATCAATGTACGAGACCATTGAAAGAAGAATCATTGATTCATTTATACTGAAGGGTGTTTGGTATCAATTCGACTGTACCATAAGTAATATGAGCTTAGGCAAAACTTAAATATCCTTGATTGTCAATCGTATTTTTAGTATCGAATAGCATTTAGTAAGCAAATTATTCCAGTCTACAAGAAACAATAGCAGTTACGGATGATTAGTAAATCAATAATTTTCCATATTAAACGATTGAATCGAAATTCCAGGATTCACGTTTGTATTCAAATGTATATCGATTCTGGAAACCATCTGAAATTAAGTTCATTATAAATATTTGTATGGGTGAGTATTCGAAGGATATAGGCAATTGGTTATTTGTTTTTATCCAAAGAAGATGAAACCTTAGGTTAGGTTGGTGATATGAAAATTCAGAAAATCGAAAACTTCACAAAATCACTTCAACAGAGACAAAATGCAATCAGCTTTATAAGAAAAAACTTACTGAGAAAATATGCTAAATCGGTTCAATTATATTAATTTATTGGATAGTCAATAGATCCTCCATTTTGGCATAAATCATATATTTGCATTTTATTTTTAGGCATTTTATCATATTTGGTTTACTTTAAGTTTTTTTTTAAATAATAAAATTAATTTTATTTTCATTTTTTTTGGTGTACAAATTAGTATAATTTTTTTTAAATAATTTTCATTTATTAAAGAGTTTATTGAATTTGCTGTTTGGAAAGTAAATGTAAATAAATTATATTTTTAATGTAGATTTTGATTAAATTTTTTATATATTATATTGAATAAATTATTGCCATTATGTTAAAAAATATTAAATTATACAAATATTCGCCACAAGATTTCTTGCAGAACTGGATCCTTTGGCGGTAATTTTGATAACTTTTTTCCAAGTTGCGGGGTGTAATTCGGCCATTACTCGACGGATGTTGGTTTTTAAATGCTCTCAAACTCAAAAAATTATCTGCGTATAGATAATTTTTAAAAATTTTGAGAAATCGCACATACTTGGAGGCAACAGTTGACATTACCAATTCTGATAATTACGTGTCCTGGAGAACTTACGGGCAAAGTACACACCAAATAGTCTCTCTGTTAATAGATAAAATAGCTTATCTGCAGTCACTTTGGAACTTTATGTATAATATTGGAGGACTTAATTGTATTTTTTCACAACCAACTTCATACTAAGTCGCATAATCATACGTATTTTGACAGCTGACATAGTAAGGCTTGCTTGTGAACAAATTCGATTGATTATGCACATTAGTTCTTGGTTGATACCCTTTTAAATATGGAAAGTGAAAAATAGCATTTTCGGCATATTTTACTTTTTTGCTATAAAAAGATAAAAAAGCTTTTCAAGCAAGAAATAAATTATCCAATGTATATGGAGAAGATGTGTTAAGTGAGCGTCAGTGTCGAAACTGGTTTGCAAAATTTCGATCCGGCAATTTTGACGTCGAAGGTGCACCACGTTCTGGAAGGCCAGTTGAAGCTGGTGAAGACACAATAAAGACATTAATTGATGCAAAATGGCGAATAACGACTCTCTCGATCGCTGAGAGATTAAATTTATCGAATACGACCATTCATAATCATTTGAATCGGCTAGATTTAATCTCAAAGCTCGACATATGGGTTCCTCATCTTCTTAAGGAAAAAAAATTGTGCTGTCGCATTGACGTTTGTTATTTGCTTCTCAAACGCCAAGAAAACGATCTATTTTTGAAGCGTATCAATACTGGAGATGAGCAATCTACAATAATGTTAAGCACAAAAGATCCTGGAGTAGAAAAAATAAACCAGCTCAAAGCACTTCGAAAGCCAATATTCATCAAAAAAAGTTATGCTTTCGGTTTGGTGGGATTTTAAAGAAATCGTTTTTTTTTGAGTTTCTACCGAGGAATACAATGATCAATTCTGAAGTGTACTATCATCAGTTGGATAAACTGAATGATTCACTTAAAGAAAAAAGGCTAGAATTGGTCAATAGGAAAGGTATTTCCAGCAGGATAATGCGAAACCACATACAAGCTTGGATCGGATATACTTCCACATCCACCAAACTCTCCAGACCTAACACCTACTGATTATCATTTGTTCCGGTCTGTCCAAATTTTTTAGATGGTAAAACGTTTAATTCAAATAAGGACGTCAAAAATCACTTGGATCAGTCATAAAATTTTATGAACGTGGAATCATGCTACTGCCAGAAAGATGGCAAAAGGGTATTGGATCAGACTGAACAATATTTAATTGAATAAATCATTAATTCACTAAAAGAAAATTGTCTTTCATTTTTATTAAAAAAAATGAAATTACTTCCCGGACAAACCAATAATTATGCTTACTAACGTATCAATTCAGCTATGGCAGCCTTTTTTTGTAGAATTCTATAATTTTATTGAATTTTTGATATTTTAACAATTTATAATGTAAAATGGTAATCTTTTTTCTCTATAATAAATCTTATCTTTATAGAAATATTAATTTTTCAATTTTTCAAAAAAACACTACTAAACCTTACCAATACCAAAATGTCAAATCATTTTAATATTGCAATTTTATATTTTAAGTACCCACGGTAATAATTTTCGTAATTCTAAAGACTTTTGCATAATGTTGTGGATGTAATCCTTTGAAATCTTCAAACCAGTAGCTATGTTGTGCACTTCAATTCTTTGGTCATCTAAAACCAGTCTTTTATAGTGTCTGATTTTATCCCGAATCGTCTAACACCACCATTTTTTTTTAATGGCAGTATATAATTTTTAACAATCATAAAATACTACCATTATTAAAGTACTAGGAAAATTTTACGAAAAAAAAGTAAACAATATCAAAGTTTTTCAACAAAAATATTATAAAATTTCTAAAAAATTTTAATGCCACAATCATTTAATTAAACTTGAATGTATGCAAAACTTTGAAAACTCCGTTTTATGATCAAATTTTATGGGTATAATATTCACAGTATCATTAACAAAAGCTTAAAGGATTGGGAATAATTCATTGCGGTTCCTTATGCAGTCTTATGGCGTCAATTGTAGGATACTCCAAATACGTTTGCAAGCAGGCTTCTTAATTGTACCGTAAAAGTTGAGTTCGGTTTTATACGTGTACGTTCTCCTGCTAACCGCAAAAACTCATTAAAATTAATCAACTGCATTGGACTATAAGGAAAAAATTAAATAAAAAAAAATATGTTAAAGAGAGAATATACAAACAAAAAAAATGCCACCCACTACAAAATGGTAATGATGATTTACAGAAAAAGGTGTGCAAGCTTTGAAATGATTTTTTGTGATGACTCGAAATTTCTGTTGTGCACTCGTTTAGCTAGTAACCGTGACGTTGACGTCGTACGAAATGTTTATCCCTTATTCATTATCGCCCTCATTGTAGTTCTTCTTTATTTTTATTTAAAGAAGGGGTTTTTTCAATGAACTTGGCTATACAAACAATTTTTATAAATTATATCTGAAGTTATTGTGTACTCGTAAAAGTAAGGATTTTTTGTTTTAATTAAAAATGTACATACTAATTGGTGAACATTATCACTTATAAAAATAAATACGGATCACTGCAATATTAAAAGTGTTTTCTTTACAAGAAATAAATTAAATAGATAGCTATAATTTAGATTCAATTTTTTTCCAGATCGTGTATTTATTTGTGAAGAGACAGTTTGAAATTTATTTGCAGAGTTGGAATATTTTATTTTTAAATTTAAGAACCTATTATGCTACGAAGCTTTTTATCTGAAATAGTACTTTTTTTTTTACTATAAAGTGGATATGATCTACATGTTTACACATCACATAATAAAAAGGATGATGTATAGAAATTGTTATACCGAAAGTTAATATGTGGTGTCTAAAATAATCAAGAACCAAAATGGCGTAAATATATTTTTTTATGATCTTTATGTACTGCGCATATATGGACTGTTTTTAAGGGCGAAAAAATTTACAATCCAACATTTTTTAAGGACAAAAATACAATCCAAACATTTAATTTTGGCAAAAACATTGTTGTCTCTGATATGTTGCAGCAGCCATTTTATGTAGCATCATATCGTTTGTTATGGCATCCCTAGTCACATGTTCGAGGCTTATGATATTAACGTCACGTTAAATGGTGCGATTTCTCCTTAGATTAAAGAATACCTTGGTAGGCCCCTACCGTATATGTACACCCATATTTGTGTCCAAATTATTGTATTACAAAGGGATATTGTTGTCAAAATTTTTTTATGTAGACATGACACCCACTGCCATCTAGTTGTCGTAATAGAAATTTATTGAATTGCAAAAGAATAATTTATATTCATTTTAATTCACTTATTGGAAATAATTATTTATTCCGTAAATATGAATCAAATATAAAGCGCCTTAATTTTGTAGACTTTCGGAGAGTTTGAAAATTTTAGTTCTCCATGAAAGTGGAAACTTAAGAGCTATTCTTGTCATTTGTGAAGTTTTATTTTGGCACATCGGAAAGTGCAATTAAAAGTGTTTTTTTTTATTTTACATATTTAGAAGTATTTACAAAAAAGTAAGTATTTTTATAAATAGTTGTATTTTTGATAAAACTTAATACGTGTTTTATGAATAATTGTTGCTCAACCGAAGAAATGAGGAAGCCGGGAATTTCTTTCTTTCGGTAAGTTGACATGTTCTTTTTTACTAGAGAAATTAATAGAAATTTAGTTTGTAATGTGTTCATTTGGCTTTTAATGTTTTATTTTGTACAAAAAGTGAAAATTTCTGCATTGAATAAATGTAAACAAATCCGATGTTGACAGTTCAATGTTTACCAGAAAATAGTTCAGTGCCGGTACATGTAAAGTGTGTGTAAGAAAATTTAAGGGAATGAATATTTTTAATAATGCAAAAAATACTCCAATTTATGTTTATTCTTAATTAAAAAAGTAAATGTGACGATCGTATATTTATATGTTAACTTTCCAGGTTCCCACAAAATAAATGGATACAAAATAAAAGTGGATTGTGGCAGCAGCATCCGGTATTCACAAGAATCAAGACGTTCTGTGCTCGCTCCACTTTCATAGAGCAGACATTAAAGTAGGAGCGAGCAGGAGCAGATTGCAGGAAATGCTATTCCTTTCGTATTTGGTATATGGCATAACCACACGGTAAGTTTTAATACTGCACAATTAATAATTGCAAAATTATAACACATTGAAATAATTTTTGTAGGAAATCGGGCAACCGCTAACAGAGCAGGAAAAGGTTGAAAATGAAACAGTAAGTTGTACGAATATATTTCTATTGTATTTAATTTTTTTTCATTTAACATGTAATTTAAAAACAATAGTTGATATATTATTTTGCTTTAAATATCTATTTTTTATTATGTTTTAATAAATACTTCTATTAATTATGTTTTAATAAATAATATATACTGAAATAAAAAAAAATAAATAATATTTTAAAATAAAATATTGTGTTTTATTGCATATTTACAAAACTAATTCCATTAAACAACAAGATCCGCAATATTAAAAAATCTGCTTCTTTACGCATAAATGACATCACATATGAAAAATGGTTTTAAACAAACCGCCTCAATCGCATACTGAATTTTTAAATTGGCCCCCAATGATTTACGCCGTTTCTGTTGTATTGCATGTGTGTGCGTTCTACGAAATGATTGCCAACAAAATTTGGACAGAATTTTTGTGTAGAGGCCTATCCAGTTCTTCTTTAATCTAAGGATTTGTCATAACAAGGGAAAAGTATGGGAGTAATTTGCATGGCTCGGACTTTTTCGATACAAACCTCCAACGGGGATGGTTGGCTCTTCGTGTATATCTACAATATACGTTTTAAAATTTGGTTTTTGATTCTTCATTAATTTACTTATTTGTATCTATATGGGCGCGTAAAAATTCATTACATTTTCGGAATGACTAATATTAAAACAAATAAAAAAACTTAAATTTTATTTTATTTTGAATTTTTACATATATTTTGTGTTGATATGCATAATATCAATAATATAAAAATTGTATAAGGAATTTCTTTAAAAAAAAGGCGAAAAAAATAATAAATATAAAAACTAGCTATCCATTAATGTATATTATTGATAATAAAAGTAATATCTTTTAGATAGTGTATTATTTAATTTAAATTGTTCCTTAAGACTGTACCAGAAATTATTCAATTACGATAAAAGTACAAGTGAATTATTGTATTTTATTGTAGTTTGAAAAATATTCTTATAACAATTATGAAAACAAATGGAAGAAAATCTTATAATTGAAAATAACTTGGAATTTAAGAAATAAAAATAAATAAAAATCAACAGGCAAATTCTCTTCAACATGTGGAATATGTTTGGTTTGTGAGTGCACTTATGAGTTATTGTTTAATAACTCATAAGTTGAGCTCTTTAACATGTGAAAATAATAACAAAACATTGGATTAAAAATAGAAATATAATAAATACAAACAAAAAAATTAAAAAGAACCGTTAGTGGCCGAAGCAGAATCAGAAGCAGAAGCAAAAGCAGAAGCAGAAGCAGAAGAAGACGAAAAAGAAGGCGATAACTAAGACGCAGCAGTAAGTATTTATGTATGAATGTTTGTATGAATGCACAAGTGATTGTATTGTAGTTATGGCTAAACCTAATGGGAATGAAAGAGAGAGAGCAAGCGAGTGGGTGAGAGGGTGATAATGTTAAATGTCCGTTCAAAACCGATAAAACTAGTTTTAGATCTATACGAGGTCCCAGAAAATATAAGCAAGCCTACATTTTATGACGAGTACAGTAAATCCTCGATTTCAATTTATATGAACTCATACTTACGTGTTTTTTCTTCAAATCGTGCTTTTTATGTTCCAGCTTGATTTTGTTTAGCCACCATTTTGGTTTGAATGACATTTGTCTGTTGACATTTAACAGTCATAGAGAGTGGTCAATAGCAAATTATCAAGGTGAATTTAACGCCTTAAAAAGGTTTTTTTTTGAACAGCGACGAGACTGGAGTGCTGGAGCTTTACAGGTCGGTATATACGTCTACCATTTTTGGCCCTATTTCTTTGAGGATGTTGGAGGCAATGCAGTAACAGATACTGGTGAAATTCTTTTTGCTGAGAACTATTTTACTGAAATTATTTTTTGTGAAATTTTTTTACACACACCTCGTGCTACGATGTAAATCTTGAGAGACACCTGGAGGAACTGGAAGCCGCATTCACCTGGAGGAACTGGAAGCTGCCAGTGGATGACATCGGCAGACCTGTCTTTGGCGGAACATAAGACCGGGGCACCCCTTGTGTGTAGCCGGAAGAAAATGGAGACCATCACCAAAAGAGTAGGCGACCACGACATCCGGTCGCTACCCCACATCCGGTATCTAGGAGTGGTCTTGGATGCCAGACTCAACTACAAAGAGCACATCTCCTGCGTCAGCAGGAAGGCATCAGCAGTACAGGGCGCACTTTCGCGGATAATGCCCAATATCGGAGGCCCCAGGCAAATCCGAAGGCGACTACTGGCAACTGTGGTTACCTCCGTCTTGCTATACGAAGCACTAGTGTGGGCGAAATCGCTAGAGCTAACAACATACCGCAAGACAATGTCATCAGTCCAGCGGCTCTCAGCGATCAGAGTAGCGTCAGCATACCGAACGGTATCACACGATGCACTCGCGTGCACGGGGAAGTCGGGTATTACATCACCCAACTCTTGACTGAGATTCAAGAGAACTGACTCCCCAAACTGTCATCAGTGCCGCGATGTGATCGAAGATGCAGAACACGTGTTCTTCCAGTGCTCCCTCTACGAGGGGACACGGGTAGAACTGGAGAGAAATCTGGACCGTTCCATCAGTCCAGAAAACATAGTGGAGTGCATGTTGAAGAGCCAATCGAAGAGCCGTGAGGCGTCATAACATCGGGACAGCAGTAGCATCAAATAAGAACGCCCCGGCGAAGTAGTATTTACAAAGAGTGCCGCCGGGGAACCATTGTTCCGGGAGCAATGTAAGAGGTGCAGGTTAGGTTTTAGCGAGGTAAAAATCCCGCATAACTCGTCTGGCAGGAAAAATTTCCAGGCGAGTACCATTCGAAGGTTTCCCCCTGTACCTCATTAATCTAAACATAAAAAAAAACCTCCCGATTTTTTCGTATGAGGGTTCTTGCAGGAAAAGGCATACACTAACAAACCAACCATAACCTCGATACTTAAGGATAACATTCGAACCGAAATTGCTGAAATAACACTAGAAGTATCCAAGAATACAACTTCTTAATTGCAAGTGTTAGATCAAGGGAGAATTTAGACTTTTAAGGCACTGTACATCATGATGCACTATCATAATCGAAAGATGATGAATGTCTTTCGATTATGGATGCTGGGAAAAAGTTTTCAATCTTAGATTTTGTTAAGCAGGCTGGAGTGTCATATTCCGACATTAAGAAATCAACAGTCAATGTCGGATGGAAAAAATTATGGCCAGATATAGTTGGGGGTGAGAATCCTAGATTAACATTGGAGCATAAATATTCTCTGATGACGGCGTTGGTGCATAAAATGGGTAGAGAAGGTTTTGAAAGTTTAACTGAGGCAGATATTGTGAAACTAATGGCGGACGAAACAAATGATTGAGAAAATTATCCTGATGAAGAGTATTCTGAACTAGTTTCGTTCACGCCAAAAGTCTTCTACGGAGGAATGGAATTAGGGCAAAATTTCGTAATTATTTTCTACAAAATTACCCTAATGTTAAAGAGTAATAAATACATAACTCAATATAAAAAAAAATTATTTCAAACTAATAGCATATCATTAAAATATGAATAAATTTTAGTTAGCCTTTTTTCAGTTACGTAATGGTTACGATTAACTTGATTGGATGTGAAATGGTAGTATTTATTTAGAAAAGAATTCTTACAATTTACTTTGCTCAGTTAAAATTTGTCCAACCTCATATACACATAGACCTATAAGCCAAGAATTTTTTTTTCTAAAAAGCCCTTTTCCCATTTTTGAAACCGAGGATGTGATTCCTCAGCATCAATTCGGATTTAGAGTTGATTATTTCCACATCCTAAAAGCCTATCGCACCGATCAATATTTTTAGGTAGCTAAAAATATAGAGTTTTCTGACATTTACCCTATCTCCGCTGGTGTCCCTCAGGGAAGTATCCTAGCTCCGATCCTTTTATAATATTTACATCCATGATATTCATTGTCAAACTGATATCCTTACCACAACTTTTGACATATATATTCTTATACATCACAAAGATCCTTCCACAGCCATCAATATCGTACAGAATCACATCAACTCCTTAGAAACCTGGTTCAGAAATTGGAAGGTGCGGGTAAATGAGCAAAAATATTCTTGTGTTACTCTTACAATCTGTCGAAGACAAGCTTGTGATATAGACCTAAACGGCAATAATATTCCACAAAAACATGAGCGTACCTTACCTTTTACTTATATTCGACAAACGGTTAATCTGGAATCCTCACACGAAAAATTAAAGAATTGAACAAACAATTACTAGGACTATTAGACAGTATGTCAAAACTGACCACAAAAAACAAACTATTAGTATGCAAAACGGTACTGAAACCGATATGGGCTCCAATTCCCTTCCAATTCAAGCCCTACAATCCCGAATCCTTCGTTAAATTGTCAATGCTCCCTTTTTTGTGCGAAACGCTATTATCCATCGTGAACTGTGCATTTCCCTATATAAGAATTTCTATTTGCAATTCTACCATCCTAATCCTTTAGAAAGACAACTGTTCACTCCTTCCACTCTTCTATTATTCACCCATCGACTTTCGGATCGGCGATGGCCGAGAGATTTATTAAAATTATAAAATAAAATTTTTCTGTTCAAAAATTAAGATCGATGGGTACTTTTCCCTGCATGTCCTTAAGTCATTGTATTTATTGTACATTCATAAATATCAGCTTGTTACTTAGTTGCAAGCAGTCGTAGATATTATGAATAAAATAATATGTTCGAAAATGGTTGGATACAATTCCGCACCTTAATTTTCATTAAAGTTGAAATTTTCATGAAAGTCGAAATTCTCTCAATTCTAATTGTTCACGTAAATATAATTTTCACGATTATAAAAGTTTTTTGTAAAATAATTTCATGCACATAAAATGTAAATGTTCACGTTCCTGTGTCAATTATTTATATTGAAATAATGGAAAATTGCATTCAGAATTGATTTAATAAAATAATTTACGACCAACTTTTTAATGACAGTTTCCATCAATACAATTATATGGTTTTCTTACTTTTTTTTTAGAAAATGCAATAAATTTTATTAAAAGTTTAAGAAAGTTTTTTATTTGGCAATAAGAATAGTTGAGAAAACTTCAATTAAATTAATGGAAATTTCAGTTGTATTGCGCTTAATAGCTTTTAGGCAATTTTGTATAAATTTTGTTCATTATTCTTAAAGTGAACTATTTTTTAGTGTGTTGATTTAAAAGTAAAAAAAAATAACCCTTAATCACTATATAATATAAAATTTGTTATATTTTTCTTCTATATTAACTATTCATACAGTCTATGGGCCACTACTACTTTTGATAAATTACTTGTTTATTGATGTCCTTTTTGTAATATTAACAAGTTTACTTACTTGAAGTCTATTTTCAGTTTCCGTTCGGTATTTCCTATGGAAATTTATTTAACGACAATTTTGTGTACAACTTTTTCGTTTATTTCGTATTCGATGGATAAACTAAATCCTCATTTAAATATGGAATGAAATCCCAATGGATAAAAGTTGCATCGTAATCCGTAGATGATTCATAATGATACGATTACGAGGGTTGCAGGGAATTTGTCCAAAATATTAAAGCACGTACGAACTGCAATTGAATTTAATTAAACTGTAAATAATCAATCGAGACATTTTCTGGCATTTTATGTAATCAAAAGTGCAGCTTTTTCGCTCTCACTTTAACTATTTACAGGTAGACAGGATTTACAGTTCAGTAGGCTACTAGTATAAATTCAAGTACTATAGTAATTATATACAATCGTCTATACCATATATATTGTATTATCTGCTCCCAGTTACCAATTATACAAAATTCAGGAATTCCCTATACCAGTTCATAAAAACTGCAGCCGATTATCGTTTCCCAGTTTCAGATAGCCCCAACCGCATCAAATTCAGGCATTTTCAATTCGACTTTTTCGGAATATCTAGCAATTCGTGTTTATGTGACAACCCCTTTCAGTTTAGTAAATTTAGTAAAATTGTCCCCAACGTTTGTGAGTGCTTTTATCGGAATTATTTTTATGCTGTTAATCCTATTTTATCCCATTACGCGATTCGAATCATTGACTGCGAACATCAATGAAACGCTACCCTTTTCCGGAAGCTCTTCCACCCATCGAATCAATAAGATAACTTAACCAACAGTTTGCCCCTGTTATGGGGAGAAATTTAAATCATGACCAAATCGGATATAAAGTTAAAAGTAAGATGAAAATTGTTTGCAAAGTTTGCAAATTTTTCCTCCTTTTTTTTGTTGTTGTTGATGGTGTGCTGGTCTGTTGTTCTCCATTTAAGTGTGGAATAATTTGATTTTGTGCCAGAACAATTTACAACTTGCGCTCGAGTCGTTTGAATAACTTCAAGGCTTTTATGAAGTTTAATAATAGTTTTTTGTACGCACCACCCATTCTTTATAAGTTTACCTCTTATAGTAATGGATTACAAAATGTTTTCGTCTAGTACGAGTATCTCTTTAAAAATAGGAGAAAGGGTGAAGAAAAAATTATTGGAAAGATGCTTGCTATTTAAAATAAGAAAGGGGAAAATTCTTAACTTAAACTTTTAACAATATAATAATTTTGTTTTCTTGATTTTTATTTATTCAATTTTTATCTCTATTTGTTTTTAGCTTGAAAGCAAAATTAATTTCGGAATAAACAAATTTATTTTCTGTAAACAAAGTCCTTCCTTTGTTTATATTTTCTAAACAAATTGACCTAATGATTTAAGTAGTAAAATTTTCTAAATATTTTGCTATTTTAATTTATTACAAATATCTTGAATAGAATTATTGAAGATGTTTCTTTAAAGAAAAAAAATAATTGTTTTTTGTTTAAAATAACAAAAGCTATTACGAGTATTTTATAGTAACTTCTTTAAGTCAATAATTACAAAAACATTTGAAAAAGGATAATTTCTAATAATACCAGCAGGCTTAGATAATTTTTTGAAAAAAAAGATAAACTTTAAAAAATTTGTTTTTTAACGTTATGAACAAATAACTGCTGTTAAAACTGTTTCTTATTAAAACTCTTTGAGTTTTTTTGTTGAAAATTTTAATTTTTGTGTTAAAAAAAATATTTATTGTAAATCCTTTTTGAATAAATTGGAATAACTCGTATTTTGAAAGTGTTAATATTTTCCTGAATTTTACTGATAAAAATAGTTTATGAATATTATGAAAGTCAGTAAAAATTATCCTCTTAAATTATATATAAAAATTAGTGGAAATTTTTGGAAGTCTTAAACCTCAGATATTTTTTTTGTTGGTAGATACGTAAATAAATCATATTCCGTTTGAAATGCACTCTGGAAACAAAGTGTTACTAAAAGTTTCCAAATAAATTTCATCGCGAACATTTTAAACTGCATTGACCAGACTTTATCGTACTAGCATCACTAATACACTCGCTACTATGCAGTGCTTTTCTTCCGCTCATATCTGGGTACGATTTTCAGTTAGATGAGGATAGCTAGTTCGTTATACTCCTATCACTAAATAATTAAATTTATTTATTCAATGCGTTTATCCAACCATAACAAAACCACAGAATCTTTCAATCTGACCATTCTGGAATAGAATTCGCAGCATCAAATATGTGCGCAGCGTTAAATTTGTACGTTCCAAAAATACTCGTATAATAAAAACCACGTAACTATTTAAATGAAATTGTTTTTTGAAATTAACAAAATTAACAAATTGTTGTTAAAATTTTTATTATTAAGTGGTAAATAGAATAGCTATGGCCGCCACTACGAAGTTCTAGCAAAAATATGTTAAATTTCATACAAACAATTTTTTTACGTAAAGTTTTTTTACTGAAACTTTTTTTACTGAAATTTTGTACTGAAAACATTTTTACTAAAATAATTTTACTGAGAATTTTTATTAAACATTTTTAACGGAACTTTTTTACTGAAATTTTTTTTGCTGAAAACTTTTTTACTGAAATTTTGTACTGAAAATATTTTTACCAAAATGATTTTTACTGAAAATTTTTCACGGAAATTTTTTTTACTGAAATTTTTTTGCTGAAAACTTTTTATACTGAAAAATGTTTTTTTAAAATATTTTACAAAAAATATTTTTACTGAAATTTTTTTTACAGAAATTTTCTTACCGGCAAATTTTTCCTGCGAATATTACTGAAAATCTTTACAGAACGTTTTCTCAGTAAACATTTCGACTGAAATTTTTTTACCAAAAGTTATTTTTACTAAAAATTTTCTTACTGAATATTTTTTTATCGGAAAATTTGTTTACCGAAAGTTTTTACTGCAATTTCTTTTACTGAAAATTTGACTGGACATTTCTTTACTGAAAATTTTATCAAAGAAAATTTGTTTACGGAGAATTTTTTTGTGAAAATTTTCTTAGTGAGAATTTTTACTGATCGTTTTTTCACTAAAAATTTGTACTAAAAAAATCGTTTACTGATCTTTTTTCACTAAAAGTTTTTCTGCTAAAAATTATTCTGCTGTAAATTTTTCTACTGAATATTTTTTTAACTGAAACTATTTTTACTGCAATTTATCGTTTTTTCACTAAAAGTTGTTACTAAAAAAATCGTTTACTGATCATTTTTTCACTAAACGTTTTTCTGCTAAAAATTTTTCTACTGAACACTGTTGTAACTAAAAATATTTTTACCAAACGTTTTTACTGCAATTTTTTTATTGAAAATTTATTTACTGAAATTTTGTACGAAAGCATTTTTACTAAAATGATTTTAACTGAAATTTTTTTTACAGAAATTATTGTATATTAACGGGGAATTTTTTTTTTGCAAATTTTTGTACTGAAAATTTTTACAGAACGTTTTCTCACTAAAAATTTTAACTGACAATTTTTTTACAGAAATTATTTTACGGAGAATTTTTCCTGCAAATTTTTTTACTGAGAATGTTTACTGAGAATTTTTTTACAGGGATTTTTTTACTGAAAATATTTTTATGAATTTTTCTTTTTACTGAACGTTTTCTTACTGAACATTTTCAATAAACATATTTTTCCTGAAAATTGTTTTATTGAAAATATATTTTTTGCTGAAAATTTGACTGCTAAAAATTATTCTGCTGTAAATTTTCCTTCTGAAAATTTTTTTAAATTCATAATTTTTTTACTTAACATTTTTTAACTAAACAATTTGTTGCTCAAAAATTTTCTACTGTAAACAATATTTAATTGATAATTTTTTTACCGATACGTTTTTTAGTAAAAATTTTTTAACTGAACATTTTTTACGGCGAATTTTGTTATTCAAAATTTTTACAAAAAATATTTTGACAGAAAATTTTTACTCAAAATTTTTACTGAAAATTTTGACTGAAAATTTTTACTGAAAATTCTTACCGAAAAATTTAAAATTGTCAGAAAATTGATTTAGATTTTTATTTTAAACCAAATTTTTGTTAATAATAATAGGTTACCTAAAAGAACGTTTGAACATATTTTAGAGGGAATTTAAATTTAGTACTGAAAGTGATATTCTACTTTTAGTGGCATTGCGTAATATCCATCAGTCCAGACACTATGTAATTTTGTAATGTTATATTGAATAATACAATTCAAAAGCGAAATTCATAACATCGGCTATGATAATATGGAACGTAACAGAATAATGTTCGTAAATACAAAACAACAAATTCGATATTATGACTGTTGCGGTCTAAAAATATATTGGCTTTAATGTACACTTTTCTATTTTTTTACTATCAACCAGTTTAAATTGGCTTTATTTACTCCATGTACGGCGATGGATAGGTCAGCCACATTCTCAGTGTCGGCTTTATTACCAATTAAATTCTAAACTCACAATCTCAGATTTGAGACAATTTTCAAACGGTGTACAGGTATTTTCCAATTAAGTACACGACCGAAATGTCCATGCACTCACATTTGGAACGTATTCAAACTCATGTCATTGTTTTGCGGAAATACGGGAACTACTAGCCCAGGGATTGTTGTTCGGCTAAATAGGGGGGTGATGGCACTTAAATATCATCCGTGGAGTCACAGTAAATGAAATTTTATGAAAGCTGATCACATCGAATGCAGCACTTTAAATCGATTTATTTTATTAACAAAGTGCAAACAAGCATTTTGAGTATGACTGCCAAGATGCGATTATGCGGTCAAAGTGTATGTTTGCAAACACGTTTTCCGATAACTTAGAACTAAGTATACTGAAAGCCGGTCATTTCAGCTAAAATTTCCCCCACCGTATTATCGGCTGGCGTAGGCCTTAAGGCTTGGGCTTCCGGTGGTTACAAAAAACGTGAGCAACTAATATTTGTCGACGTTGTTGACAAATGATGACAACATTAATTGGCGGATAATTCGTAAGCTTTTAATCGATACGAGAACTCGAGATCAAGGTTACACAGCGAGCTTAACAATTTATACTTTGCACACCGCTTCGTAGTTACTACACGTAGTACGTGTATTCAGAGCATATGCGATTTATTATGTTTCAATTGAATTTCAATTCTTTGTTTATTCTATACATTTTTCTCAGTAGTATTTTATTTCTATAAATTATAATCGCACATTGTTAAGTTCTCCAGGTAGACTACCAAAAAAAAATATATTGAAATATATGAAAAATGACTTATTAGATTAGATTAACTACTAGCCACCTAGGCTAACTGTGGTGACCATTTGGCTTGATTCAAAGTGCATGTAAGAACGCTGTTTAGAATTCAATTCACTTAAGTAGGCAGTACTTAACATAGACGACCGTTCTCAGCTTTGTCTGATGGTCATCGCGAAAACTGTTCAATTTGGAAAATGTGTTTTGTGTGAAAAGTGTCAATAGTTGTGAATCGATCGATTCGAGATGAGGACATTTATCGTAATAACCACCATTTTGTGCTTTTCCGCGAAGACGATAAGCAGTGCTGTGGATGATGATACAATAGCAAAACCAGAGTGTGTAAATGCGTATATTAAGCCGCTGTAGTTAATTCAATTTCGGAAAAATCGATATTTTTTGTCTCATCCAATTTATAATGAAAGTTTTTCTAAAGTTTAGAGTACTTAGAAATTGTTCTGTTGCTAAATATAATATTTTCCTCTTGCTCTTTAAATTTTTGGGGATGTAATTTGGGAGATGAGAGAACAGCTAAAAATATAAACAGAAAAATGGAAAAGAATAGTAAAAATTTATTCTCTGTTTAAATGGTAGTAACTTAATGGACTGAAAAATGTCTAATTTCGATTGAAATTCGAGCGCGTGGAACAAACTAAAGTGCTGGGGCTTCCCGAAGCCATTAAATTGGCAACTTTTCCCCAATTCAATGTTCGTTGTTTGTTCAAGTAAAATGTGTTCTATTGCCGCAAGATTTCTCATGTTCGATTTGTGTGAATTCTTAAGAAACTTTATTTTTTACCACGGTTAGAATCTGTACTTGTTTACCAATCGATCGATTTCCATGGAATACTTTCCATTGTTGCTATTATTATTATTGTCGACTGGGAAAAAATAAAGGGAATTTTTTCTTATCCATTATTTCGGAGTTTTTCATGAATGTCGAACAAAAATTCAGTTATCCTAATTCATTTCGTTCTTCCAATATTGGGGCTAAAACTTTGTCATCTTTACAAGTATGCCAATTTTCATATCTTAAATTTAACAGAAAATTTTTTCGAAAATCACTTCTTTTAAATTTCAAATAAAATTATAGAAAAAGTCTAAAAATATTGAATTAATCTTATTATTATGCTAAGTTAAAAGAAGAATATTTGAAGTTTTAAAACTTTAAAATTTATTTTAGTACAAATTATAGTTACTTGAGTTCTTAAAGTAATTTACATAAAAATCCTATATTATTAGTTTTTTTTTTTTGTTGGGAAAAGTAATAAAATAGCTAAAAAGATATACTAAAAAATTTATATTCTCTTTCTTGCGACATTTTAAAAAATTGACTTAAATTTTTTTTATTATTTTCAAACTAGAATTTTTTTTATAAATAATTCACAGGCTTTTTTTTTTACGAAAGATAACGAAAACTTTTACATTTGAACGGAAAATATGTAAATAAAAATTTTTAATAAAATAATTTATGAATTTATTTTTTAAGTTTAATTTAAATATAATCCGAAATTTATATGCGTAAATTTTATGATTTTAGTTGAAATAAATTTTGTGTTTTAATAAAATTCATATTGTTTTTTTTTTTCTATGGTACTTGAATTATCGTTCAAACGTTTGGGATGAAATTGGTCACATTTTCGAAATGTCCGCACATGTTTGGATGGTATTCTGTGCACACCTTTTTCATTGATAATTAATGTTTACGACGAGAGGCGTTTAAGTGATACGAAATCGAATCGATTCGACGATGTGGAAGTTCAGTGGACAAATATTAATGAGGAATTGGATATGGCACTGGAAATGGTATGGCCAGTTATACAGGACCGAGGCTATACACAATTGACCTTGCCCGATATCACGGAGACCATAACAATTGTGAGTAGCGGAAAAGGTGATATTGTACGATGTTGTCCTTTAATGGTTACCATTGCAGAGGCCGCTTTTCATCACGTACACTGCCCATTTGTGGTTGAGTGACGGTATCATCTACAATATTAAGGATATTAAGAGATCTGGTGATGCTATGATGACATACAGTAATAAATCATTTCAATTCAAATCGAATCTAGAAGTCAGCAGCTGTGAGGTACGTTTTACTATAACCAAAAATCGTTCAAGGTATTAACAATCCTTTATGGTAATCATGGTTATGGCTAAGTTACCTTTATATAAACGAGTCGATTTTCATCCTCCTTAAATCAGTTTATTGAATACAACTAGATTTGATAGTCATCATAGGGATACCGTAAAATGCACAAGTGTAATGAATTTTAAATTTGTTCCAAACTAACATTATACACGATTGTACATTTAATTTTAACTATGCAGTTACTAAAATATTTATTAGCTATTGGCTATCATCTTTTGAAAATGGCCCGAATACTACCGATTGGATATAGAAAACTATTGTTCATGTAATTCTGATCTCATAATATATTCATTGTAAATGTAGAATTACATTGAAACCTAGAAGGTAATTCACATTTATGGACTTGTAATGTTAATAATTTCTATTCCAAGTTAGAGATATTGTATTCGTATCTGAGTTAGTAGTATTGAATATATTGCATAATAAATTTAAAAAACTAGTAAATTTCACTCACGTTATGGTTAGTGGTATTAAGATTCTATGAAAATTAGAACAAAGTTCATGGGTAGTCGTAGAAGTTTGTCTTCAGTTTGATTAGTATACTAAAATTTTCTACTGAATTTTCGCTACAAAAATGAGTACGTTAACGCTAAAGTTCTTTATAAATTATAAATTTCAGTTAATACATTGGCATAACAATAATATGTATGCAAAAATAGTTTTAAAAAAATATATATTTTCAATTTAAAAAACGAAATAATAGTAACGTCATTAAAAATCCTATTTTATCAGTTTTAGATACTTACACAGAGTAACAATTATTTTTTTTTTATAAATATCGTATACTAATTTAAAAAAAAATAATTATAAAGTTTTAATACAATATTTACTATAAAATTGATATTTGTTGAAAAATGAGTAAATCTTTTTATTTCTTCCTGGTATTGGTATTTATATAAACTTTCTGTATTAACTTCGATCGCCGTCTCGAAGTGTATGAAAAAATCCAATTTGTTGCAAATGGAATAGGAAAAAGCTTATAAACATCAGCACGAAAGTTAATGTATACATTTTTATCGTTACTTTTAAGTTAGTGTTAGATGGTAAATTGCACCATTACCAATAGTTTCAATAAAAAGAATCACATTTTTCTCATTTCAAAAACAGGAAAATAATAAGTTCTTTAAGTTAAATCACGTTTAACAATTTCCCTTCAACTCGGAATAATTTAAAAGGTGGAAAATGTTTAAGGGAATATTTTTCATTTTTACCCCCATTTTATCTTTGCCAAGAAACAGTCGATGTTTGTCGTTTTAAATTGTTATCGCCGCAAATGTTTCAACCAGAAAATGTTGATTTCTCTTTGTAGTTATCCCCCTTGTTCAACTACGAGTAGTAGTATCTATTCCTCTACATTCTATCGTACATTTGATTGCAACCGTCATACCAAATAGATAAATCTTAGTTTTTCTCAAAGTTCTGTTTATTTATTTACTCTTCGACTTGTTTTTATTAGCTGTTACCTCTTTAAGTTTTCTATCACGTTGCATTATTCTACCTACTTCAATATTATTGCGGATTTATTTTATCTGAAATGTGTGTCGTATCTGTAACGTTGATCTACGTTGTACCACTATTATGGATTTGAATCCTAAATGAACTTGCGCCGGTATTCATCAATAAAAAATTTCTTGGCAAAAGAAACTTTTATTTATTATTAAATTGTGACTAACATTTCAGAAATGTCGCTTTTCTGCTATTATATGGTATTATAAAATTTTTCTGAAATTCTTAGTATTTAGCACTAATGCAATAAAATAATTTTGATAATAATTCAATTCAAATCTTATTAATAAATGATATAATTTTAGAAATATATTTTTAAAAATTTTCTGAAAATATTTTATGTAAAAAGGTTTTCAATATTTTCTATTACAAATTTTTTTTTGCTTTACTACAGAATATAATGAAATTAACAAAAACATTATAAATATTAATTATATTTATATATTTTAATTTTTAACTAATTTATGAAATGATAACAACCAGTGAAAATAAATAAAATTATAAAGCTGAGGAAATAGCAGACAAATAAGCGTGCATAGTTTCCGGCGCATGGAAAAATTAATAGCGCACAAAAACCTCACTCAGTCGTCAGTTTGCTTGCCGATGGGTGTGTTTTGCCTACATTTCGGCGTAACACAAACATTGGATGTAGTAACATACCACCCCTCATTCCCCGGGATAAGTTTTTTCCAGTACAGAAAATTTCATAACTTCTGATCAAAATGAGAAATTTTCAGAATTATTTTTCAGTTTGTTTTAGTTGCATTTCAAAATATATTTCTATTATTAAATTGAAGAATTTTGATTTTTTTAAAGTATCTACCCTAATTTTTAATAACTTTTGTGAAGGGTTTAAGCATCTTCATTGGTAATTTTTTCAATGTTTGTTTCAGGGCTTTTTCTGTGCCCTTGTAGGTGTATGACAAACTTTCCTTACTATCCTGCCAAGTTGATCCCAAATCAGTCAAATGGGACTGTTGTTACAATATTTTTCTCATCTAATAATTAATTTAAATATTGTAATTCTTGCATAAAGCTTTGATTTGTTTTTGAGGTCGTTGCCATGCTAGGATATAAAAATGTCTGCTAGAAAATATAGAGTTCTAATGGTAAAATTGCTCTTTGAAGAATGTCTCTAAAATGTTCCTTTTTCATATATGTGTATTGTCATTATTATCTTCAGCATGGTATCTTACAGAAGGCACTAAGAGCTGCTTTTCTATGAATCCTTTCTTCAACTGCTATGGCGAACGGAAGTTCTGCAACTTGTATCAAAAATCTATAATTTTGATTCAGTGCTTTATAGGACATATATAAAATTTTCAAATTCAATTGCAGTAATCTTCTTTTGGAAAATAAATTTTCCTCGTTTTAGCAATTTTTTTAACATAATTTTAGCCTGCAAATGAGAATTTTCAGCACATCAAGCGACGCAACCATTAAATGGTTCTTATTATAAGTTTTTTTTTACTAGTATAATAAATATAATTTTACAAAAATTGAATTTGAAAAGATGAAATATTGAATTTGAAATGAAAAATATAAAATTAGAGATGAAAAACCTATAGCGGAGTATCCAAAATTATTTGTGAACATAAAATATGTCTCGTACGATGGAGGTTAAAATTCTATAATTATTAAAAAATAAACTTTCGATTTGTCACACTTACAAAAACATAGAAAGAAAAAAGAGATAAATGAATGTGTCCCGAAATAATTATTAATTTAGAAATCTAATTATATACACAGATGGTATTTTTTTTGTAAAGTAGAAATAATTTCAGTTTCTATATTTCATCTCGAGCAGTACAATTGATGAGCAATTTTTTTGCTGTTCTGTACATGTAATGCTTTTAGTAATAAGATTTTTTGTAAATTCTATTGAGAATAATAATGTCTCACTTTTATTAATTGATTTGCGGGTACAAGCACTTTTATCGTACATCTATTTTGAGAGCATTACGCTAAAAGCTTTAGCTAATGGAATATTATATAATTTATTTTTAGGATAGTTTAAATAAAAATTATTTACTATTTATTTAGATTGATTATGAACGAGAATATAATCTTTAAATAAAATATACTAAAAATTATGCAACAAAAAAAAAAAAATAAGTTGGTATACGTAGTAACACTTTGGGGACTTTCGAAAAATTCTATAGAATGAAAAGTTCGAAATATTTTTTTTAATCTTGGTTTTATTTAACGAACACACACTATCTGAAATACATCAACCTGGCAGTCGTTCAAAAATTTTGGCGTCACGAATTGGTTTTAACAATGAGAACTTTCTTCTCTATGGTTAATCAATATATCATTACTAGAAATTAATAAAAATGAAAGAATAACTTCAATTAGGGATTTTTGAAATTTTTTGCTAGAAAGGAATTATTTGTGTTAATATTTTTACTTTAATTGTGACAATATATAGTCGTAGATTATTGTCTAGACAGGAGCTAAATATAAATTTTAATAAGTTAAAAATAATTTCTATTAATAAATTTGTATTTTGATAAATAATATTAAAACGAATGTTTGAGTGGACAAATATAAGTTGTAGTAAAAAATAATCCATTGTTTTGCCAATAGATGGCTTTAGGAGTCTGTATCTCCCGTTTTAAAAGTGCGATCGGATTGCACTAGATGGCGTTAGAAAGATTTCGTACTAAAAAAGCTTTTCATACAGTTTTGTGATTACTTGACTCAGTATTTTTTTAGCACGCGTCAAAGATGGACACCAACAAAGAGAAAATACGCCATATTTTACAGTTTTTCTTCGATAAAGGCGAAAACGCAAGCCAGGCAGCTGAAAATGTGAATAGTGTTTATGGTTCTGATACTGTAACAGTCAATCATGCGTAGTTTTGGTTTCGTCGATTCCATTCCAGTAATTTTGATGTCAAAGATGCACCACGCTCTGGAAGGCCAATTGTCGAAAATGTCGATAAAACAATGGAAATCGTCGAGTCCGACCGTCACGTAAGCACTGTTTCGATTGCCCAAGAGCTAAACATTGCACAAAAAACCGTTTAGAACCACTTAAATAAGGCTGGATACAAAAAGGAGCTCGATGTATGGATGCCACACGAGTTATCGCAAAAAAACCTCATGGACCGAATTTCCATCTGCGAATCGCTGCTGAATCGCAACAATATCGATCCATTTCTGAAGCGGATGGTTACTGGCTATGAAAAGAGGGTCACTTACGAGACAACGTCAAGCGACAACGGTCGTGGTTAAATCGCGGTCACCCGGCGCAAACGGTGGTCAAGCCAGGATTGACAGCCAGGAAGGTTTTGCTGTGTGTTTGGTGGGACTGGCAGGGAATCATCTACTATGAGCTGCTCCCCTATGGCCGAACTCTTAATTCGGACCTATACTGTCAACAATTGGACCGTCTGAAAGAAGCAACCGCCCAGAAGCTTTTGGCTTTGGCCAATAGGAGAGGAATTGTGTTCCATCAGGACAACGCCAGGCCGTATACATCGATAGTGACTCGCCAGAAGTTCCGGGACCTTGGTTGGGATATTCTTATGCATCCACTTTGCCAAGTGATTACCACCTCTTCCTGTCTATGACGAATGATTTTGCAGGTGAAAAATTCGCCTCAAGAGAAGATTGTGAAAATCGACTGTCCCAGTTTTTTGCCAATAGGGACGAGGGTTTCTATGAGAGAGGCATTATGAAATTACCTCCAAAATGGCAACAAGTTATCGAACAAAACGGTGCATATTTGACCTAAATCGTATCTATGCTAAATAAAACTTTCAATTTAATGCAAAAATAATGGATTTCCTTTTACTATACCTTATATTTATGACCGATAGTGTATGATTTTTTTTGATCGATGTTGTACAAAAAAAAGGTGTTTCTTAATTTTCGAAAGAAAATTATTAAATAACTTTTTTTGTACATAAAGTATTAAAGTATATTTAAAAATTTGATTAATCTTCAAAAAGAAACATTGAAAAAATGCATCTTAAAATAACTTCTCGCATGATTTTTAAATTTTATATCACTAAATTTTTCATGCCAATAATAATACTTCTTTTCAATGAAGACTATAATATGACTTTCGAAAATAATTTTACCAACTATATGAGCTATTATTATGTTATGAAAATATTGAAGAAAATCTTTAAACTCAATCATGAATAGTTTATTATAGAATTTGCAAATATTTGTAGAGACTTTGTTGGGAAAAGTTGAAGTTTATCCTTAAATCACTTTACAAAGTAAATGCAAGCACTAAATAGGATTTAAGAGAATGGTAGAAAATTGAAGATAGTAAAGAAGCGATGTGGTTGGATTTCTATTATGGGAAAAGTCAAAAAGATTTAGAGATTGTTGGTAAATCTTAAAAGGAATAAAATAGGAGAGAAAACAAAATTTTTCAGAAAGTACCTTAGACGAGCATCATAAACAGCTTTACATTGAAATGTTTCTTATATTAAGTTTATTGGAAAATGTACAAAGAAAAATTTAGAGTTATTCTTGATTAAATTATTATTCAGAAAATTTAAAAGATATACTGCCTTAGAACTACAAATATTTTTACTATTTTATATTGTATTTAAGGAAATTGTTTTTATAACTATGGTTCTTATTGCTAGACAACGCCACCTTTGAGAAAACAGGTATAATTCAAGACTTTTAAACTTAGCCATGAGAGACCGTATCTACTGCTAAAATCATAGTTGATAAAGCGTCTTCTTGAAAACGAGCCATTATGTAACACACATTCAAGCATTATGCCTTTCAGAAATTAGCTGAAATCGCCTATTTTATAGTATTGTAGAAGCCTATGTTTGCTAGGGAAAAACTTAAACTTTATATTTAGTGCAGGACTACTAGATCGACCGATTGGAGTGTTTTTAGGCGGCCATATTGAAAAAATGTCTCCGACCTTCTTGTTTACCATCGTGCTTAACTTTCAGAGCCGCGTGACTATCGTGACCAATGGTTTAGTTATAGCAACATACGCGACTATCATTATGGTTCATTTTCTTTAGATGGTAAACCCATATTTGAGGTGGATTGTTCGATTTTGAACTCCTCATGTGTATTAAGCATCAGTTCTCTTAACTCAACAACTGAGCTCACCTCTAAAGGAGAAGTGAATAAGTGTTAACCTTTAGCAATCAGGATTATCTCCGGCTTATTCCTTAGTCATCGTTCTTGCATATGATTCCAAAGAAGGGTGATGAATGGATGCTATTTAATGACTGCCTTATCCTGGCAAATATTCGGAGCGGCATATAGGGTGGAAAAACTTTAGCCAAATATAGGGTGGAAAAACAGTATAGTCAATCGTAGATCTGATACACGCCTTCAGTCAGATTCCTGTTGCTGAAGAGGATATCCCGAAGATAACTAAAAACGATATATACTGGAGTAATTTAGGAATTGAATGTATTATAATTAAAATATTTTTTTTTAACATTAATGTGATCATACCCAAGCATATTAATTGAAAATATTTGATTTCAATTTGTTTGAAATTTGATTGTGTTGTTCACTAGTAAAAATATTTTCTAATTAAATATATAATAAATCAGTAAGAATATTTTCTAATTAAACGTATTCGTTCACCGAATATGAAAACTGTTTACTTCAATGAAATTAGATTTAATCAAATTTATCTGTTTATTTAGTAAAGGTTACTGTCAAAAAGGGTGAATAAATTACTAAAACACTCACGTTCGGTAAGTCCTCGAGCTCATCAATTTCATATGCTAATTGCATAATTGGCGTATCTAATTGCAAGTCACGATTCAAATGGAATTTCCATGTGGATTTAGGACAAAATATTGAAATTTTCTTTTAAATATACCCTCTATCGACGTGTACACAATATTCATAATAAAACTTTAGATTTAATTTCGCTGAAAATTCCGTATTCAGAGATGTTATTTGTTAATAGGTATTAAAAAATAATAAAATAATATAAAATGTGCCATTTATTTTTTATTAACAATTATTATGATTACCACAATTGAATTGAATTTTAAATACGCTCTTTTTACATTAATTATATTGTTTTGATGATTATTCACACTTATTCCAAATAATTAAATACTTTGTGTTTTATTTAACTTTATTCCAACAATACAATGATTAGTACTTGGGTAACATTATCCGATTTGCGCGTTTATTAATTTTTTTAAAATTATTGCGTTCAAATTTATTTAATAAGATAAGAGAAAAAAGGTTGATATGTATAAAAATTAGTGACAGGTAACCGCCATATAATACGGTCGTTACGTTTCTTAAAAAATTCCGTGCAATGCAAATTCTTGCTATACGAAATAAAAAACTTAGGGAAAAAAGCACTTAAGTTCCTAAAAATTAAGAAAAAAACTACTTTTTTTTATACTTAGGAGGAATAAATTTATTAAAACAATTTTCATCAAAATATTTTCCTCATCACTCCTACAACTACTATTAATCGAGGGCGTTTTTTTTTGTAACTTAATACGAGATCTGTTCAAAAAGTATCGCGAATTGTGAATTTCCGGGGGTGTACGTATATTCGATTTTCGATTTTTTGTGGCGTTATGTTGGTACTTATGTCTCTCACTTATGCAGACAAGATCGGCCATTTTGAATATTCAGTTAATTTTGGACAGCTGCTTTGCTTGCACGTATTTTGACTCGTCTTCGATTTTTGCCCATTCCAAAAAATGGATCAAAGAATCTGTTTCGGGAACAAGAAACAGTCACAGAGGGCCAGCTATGGGGAATACGGTGGCTGCGGCATTATTAGTGTATTGTTTTTGGCCAAAAATTCGCGCACAAGCAACGATGCGTGAGCAGGGGCGTTATCATGGTGGAAAAGACAATTTTTGTTCTTCCACAAATCCGGGCGTTACTGGCGGATTGCTTCCCGCAACTTGCGCATAACTTTTAGGTAATATTCCTTATTGATCGTTCTACCCTGTGGCAAGAACTCATGATGTACCTCATCTCTGCAATCGAAGAAAACTGTAAGCAAAACCTTAACATTCGACCGAACTTGGCGCGCTTTTTTCGGTTTTGGCTCGTGCGGCAGCTTCCATTAGGATGACTGATCTTTGGTTTCCACGTCATAACCATAAACCCATGATTCGTCACCAGCTATGATCCTTTGGAGCAAATTTGGGTCGTTGCGGACAGAGTCCAACATCTCCTTAGCAATGTTAATGCGATGCTGTTTTTGGTCAAAAATGGGCAAAAATCGAGCCAAAACACGTGCAAAAAAAATGGGAAGACGAGCCAAAACACGTGCAAGCAAAGCAGCTGTCAAAAATTAAGTCAACATTCAAAATGGTCGAAGTTGTCGGCATAACTGAGAGACATGAGTACCAACCTAACGCCATAAAAAATCGAAAATCGAATATACGTAAACCCGCGGTTTATCTAAACTTTCGTCAATCAAATCTTTAGTTCAATGCAAAGAATCGGTTATTTTAGATTAACAACTTTTAGCTGAGAGGCCTTTATAAATTTTTTTAAATTTGTGTAGTTCTGTCTTAAATTTTATATCTATTTCAATGGAAGGACCTCCATTTAGGTAATATAATTTTATATTCTAGAGTATGTGTAGGCCATTTTTATAATTTTTAAAAAATAAAATCTACAATTTTTTCTGTGCTTTCAACCCCTAAATTGTATTGGCATATTCCAGGTACAATTTCCATCAGTTTCTTAAAAGCTTTAACCGGTGTACGGGAATTGGCACCAAAATTCCATACTGTACGTCCAAATTGGCCATTTTTTACAAGCTTTTCGAGTTTGGTTTTGATATCGTAGAGGTAGTAAATCGTTAGAATATTAAGTAAAAACTGCTATGTGGAAATGGAAATGATAATTGCTAATATAAAATGAAAAAAAATTAAGTATATAAAGGGAATGATTTAAAGATGTGTGTAGTAGTGCTAGAAGCCTCCAAACTGGAATCGCTATCGGCTAAACTACTTTGGATGCTATCGTCAGTACTAAGGTGATATCTTTTTAAATGTCCTTTGATCTTGGAAAAATAATAAAAGTCACACATACTCAAATCATGTAAATACAAAGAAGAGGTGGGTGGGGTTGGTTGGAGTGGTGGAGTAAATACCCCTTTTTTCTAAAACTTTCAACGATTTCCAATGTTAATCGACGGTCAAACAAGAGCCCTCACTTGTACCTCATATTTATCAGTTTTCAATGTTGAAGGCCTTTCTGAGCGAGCTTCATCTTCTACCACTTCTCGACGCTACAGAAATGGATTCATCGAGCTCTATTCAAACTGTGATGACACATCGTTGCTCCAATATTCACTTTTCCCTTGTCACATAATTTCATTTATTACAATCTATAGGGTCATGCAGTTACATGTGGGATCTGACATTTGTTCTGAACGTCTGGGAGGGAGTAATGTAGAAGTTTTGTGGAGGGGGAATTTAAGAAATGTATGGCTTGAAACACAGCAACGCGGTACTCTGTTAGTTAAAGATAGTACGCCACGTGATGATATTGCTGAATTGTGGAACGTTCTGAGCGAAACCAAAATTCGTAATAAGGAACAATTTTAAAAATTTAATTATGGCGTCGTTCAACGATTTTTCCAATAATGGGCAGTTAGCTAAAAAAATTTATAAAATAAATTTCAATTTAAACATCAAAGTTTAAAAACAAATATCTGTAATCTTTCCTTTCAATTATATTGAAACTACTAATTTTAAAAGCGAAAAAATTTTATAATTTTATACCATTTTATTTTTAAATATTTCTTGTATTTTTCATTTCCATAGTAAATTTTATTTCTTTTTAAATAAAAATTAATATTTATAAAAAAATAATCTTTTATTCTAGATTATAAATGCTGGGATTAGTATCAAACTCAAATCTTTTATTATGATAAAAGGTTTGGGGCAGAACAAAAACTTAGAGCATTAAAATTTGGACTTTTATTGAAAGGGCAGCTTTTTTTTAATAAGGCTTTTTCTATGGAAACATATCCTTCAAGGATGATTTTAATTTCTTTAGTATAGAAAAGATTTTTTTATAAAATCACAATTCAAAGAATTTTAGAATTTATAAATTTTCCATATTTTTTTTAAAGGTCATCCATCGGGGCTATAAAATTATTAAATCTTTTTGCAATTTTTATTTCTTAATTAAAAAGATATATTCTTTGCCTGTAAATAAAATAATTTTTTTTTACCCTTTTTAGCACTTTGGAATAAATTTTATTTGTGTTCTATTTTAAAATAAATCCTTAGAAAACTGTGAGACATAAGCAAAAATTCTTTTATCAAATTTTCATTGTGTGATATTCAATTTTCATCTCTGCCAATATAAAAATGATACAATAAAGTTTAATTAAGTATTTTATGAAATCACTGCCATAAAGTATTTTATATATTTGATATAAAAAAAATCGTTACTAAATTGATATTGTTTTAAAGAAAAATCAAGAATTGGTATTTGAAAAATTCTTCTAGTAATGATGTTTTTCTTTTCGTCAAAAAATTTCTCTATTATTCTTAACTACAAATAGTCTTTAGGTCCTTTCACAATTGTATATTCAAGTTTAGTTATTATGTGAATAATTTGAAATTTTCATAATTTCATTTCTTAAACGGAACTGAAATAATGAAATGAAAAGAAATCCTAGAATTGCCTTATTGTCATTTTTTCGTCAACTTGTTACGTAAATCTCACCTAAAAAATATAACTTTATTAATTTAAATTTGTTTCACTTTTAAAGAGTATCCTTTCTTGCTAAAAAAAAAAATTAATTTCGTAAAAAAAATCATTATTTATCATAAAAGCTCTGAATTTAAAATGAACTTTTCTCTTTTCCATGTAATATCTATGGAAGTGGCAGAAATTTTCCTTTTTATATAATCAACCATTTTTGCGAGTTCTCTTAAATTATAAACTTTAGTAGACTTATCTTTTTCTATTTTAAAATGAATATAATTTCAAAAGATAAACTATATAGAAATGAGTTGATAAAGCATTATGTGTAAGCTTTTGTTCAGTTATTATTAAAGTGTTCGAGAAATAGTAATCTTTGCTGAAAGACTTTCTACAATATTATTGTCCAACTTGGTTAAACTTGAGGGCAACAGAAAATAATTCCTTTATTATGTAGCTTTTGGTTAAGAACAATGGACCAAATGGAATTATGATATAACAATAAAAATAACAATAATCATAGTTGCCATATCTTTGCCACACATTATTAAATAACAATACAGTCAATGATTTCAATGTGGTTAATGAAAGTTGACCGTTGTCCAAAATGGACGCATGGACTTGTACAGTACCAACCATACATTCTGTTGAACCAAATCGAAAAAGATACAATTTTCCTTATTAACAAAACTTACTTAATAACTTTGGGGTTTCATCAAAAACCTATTTTATCCGACAGTTCGATGAAAATAGGGCGATGCTTCTCCATTGTACACTGTTTATCTGTGGATGATACCTAATCGGAGTAGAAAGATTATCGACATTGATTCATTATTAATAAATATAAATAAATAAGAAAACTAAAATTCCAATATTCCCTTGCTCTTAAAATATTGTTTATTTATGTATTGTAAGATCAAATTACCACAGTCTCATATTATTTTTAGCTGACGATATTATTTTCGTTCTTCAAATTCTACATTAAATTAGATATTATCTTTAAGAAATTTGCATATCTATATTGTTTACTATTATAGAATAGTTTAAATATAAATTAGAAATAATATTATTAAATTTTGTAGGTTTTTAAATTAAATAAACAAAGGATGTGTTCTATATAAGTAATGAATTCTCTTATAAAACGTTAGTCGAGGAAATGTTCTAGACTACATACCTCAACTCATTAAGATTATTTCTTTTTGATGTTGATCCTTAAAAAAATGTGTTAAGGGCGAATACTAGCCTTTGACATACAGCCATTAATGGTACAGTTTTTTATTTGAGAGATTTATTATTATTGTATTAGAGCTATTTATTAGATATAAATAGGTTGTACGCTGAAGTCGGTAAAAGTACCAGGTTTGTGTATAGGGAAACCACAAAAATATTCGTGCAATCGATACCAAGAATATTCATCGAATATCAGCTATCCTCCTTTGAGAAATAAAACCTAAAGTTGATGAACTATTTTTTCTTCACGAATTTTTAAAAAGAGATATTGACTCCTTAAACTGACTTTTGTTTGCAATTTGTAAATGATTGGGCATATTACTATAGTTTCATTTTGTGTCATCTGAATCGAATACTGTAAAAGGTCAATGGAGCTTTATGTTAACGCTCAAAATCCTAATAAAAAACATTCTTCTTATGGACGGGAAGTTGTAGAAAACATTGATGTGGAATTTTTGAGTGCGATCCGGCATAACTGCAGAATAATTCTCCACTTAGCTTGTACGTTGGTCTTTCCAAAAGGTTCAGTACAAGGTTTAACCTCGTCCGGTAGCTCCGCGATCCTATAGAGCATCACATAGGCTTAAATTACATTTTTTTTATTAATAAATTTTAAATAAGTTAAGTTCAACTCAATAATATGAAAATTATGAAAGTTGTCAAAGGAGTTTTGCAAAAGGCACATCGCCTCGGACCCGCAACTTTTATGAGCACATAGCATTTTTCTGTGGCATTTGCTATTTTTTGGGGGCAGTGAAAGGTGAAGCCTTATTCAGAAAGTCCTTCAACATCAAAATCTGATGATCTCCTCATGTAGAAATAGGAGGCTCCTTGAGGTTCAGAAAAAATCAACAAAATTTTGTCGCCAAAAAAAAAGTTGAATAAGGAAGTTTCTTGAGAAATAATTCCTGTGATTTCTCATATTCTCTATCAACTAGTTTTTATTACCAGAAATAATTTCTGTGATTCCCCTATTCACGTGATCTAAGTCTGTATAATTTTTTTATCGCAAAGATCAAAACCACTTGAAAGGAAATAATCCCTTCGCTGTCATAAAGCTGCCGAAGAGAACTACTTTAAAGGGGATAATATGTATTTAACGAGAACTGTTTAATAGAAAATTGAACAAATTTATATACTCTTAATTGAAAATAATAAGTAACTATTGAATAAATGATATTATTTTTCTATTATTCTATTTTATTTTTGCATCTGTCTGCAGCTACGTTTTGTGGACACTATTCCAGATAGTATAACTTCCTATGTCACAAAGTGCAATAACAATTAATTCTGCAAGTTGGACTGATTTGTCTCAGTGTGTATTAATATTAACATAGCGTTTATTCTATAATTTTAAGTAATTTTAGTACTCAAACATAAATTCTTAACACTACGATAGAAAAAGCCATTCACTGACAGGATGTCTAAAGCCGTATGCGTGCGTACTCGTAATAGTATCAAAACTATTTGATGTTATCCATTTGAAAGGGTAACATTTATTTATTATATACCAAAGGTATAAGCTGTTTGTTCATAGATGGCGTGAGTGAGCGTATTAAGCTACCATGGGAACGTCATACTTTTTTTTATGAGTTTGACATCTGTCAACATTAATCAGTGCACTTTGTCAGCAATTTCGTACAACAACATACAGTTTCCCTTTGGTAATCATATCCAGTTTTGTGCCAGGAAAAGAGCATATGCTCTGCTTTTCTGCTTCAATTTGAAGAAATCGGTTACCGAATCGCATTGAATGCTTATGGAGGCCTATAATGACAGTGCTTTATTGGGAACAACGTTCCAAGATTGGTTTCGTCGGTTCAAAGATGGCAAGTTTGACTTATTGGACAAGAAGCGTGAAAATCGGCCTAGGAAGACGATAACTAATCCCATAAATGCTCGCGGAGCAATTGGGTGTTACTCAACCAGCCATTTCCATGCGTCTGCATGCCATGGGGAAGATTGAAAAGATCGAAAAATGGGTGCCGCATCAATTTACCGATAGGCAGATGGAGCGACGTCAAAATACATGCGAAATTTTGCTCGCCAGACTAAAAAGAAAGTCGTTCCTGCATCGGATTGTGACAGACGATATAAAAAGTGGATATATTTCGAGAATCCTAAACGCAAGAAATCGTGGGTTAATCCCAGCCAACCATCAACATCTTCCCCAAGACTAAATCGCTTCGGACGGAAGACGATGCTGTGCGTTTGGTGGGACCAGCAGGGTATCGTCTACTATGAGATGTTGAAAACTGGTGAAACTGTCAATGCCTACCGCTACTACCAACAACTGATTAAATTGCACCGTGCCTTGCATGAAAAAAGGACGTATTATCAACAAAGATATTATCAACACGACAACGCACTATCACACACGTCAAAAATGGTTCGAAAATACTTGGAGACACTCAACTGGGAGGTGCTACCTTACTTCGCTTATTCACCAGACCTGGCCCCTTCCGAATACCACCTGGTTTCGTTGATGGGCCACTCGCTCGCTGAGCAGCTCTTCGATTTTTACGAAGACGTCCGAAAATGGCTTGATGAGTCGGTTTCCCCGAAAGAGAAGGCATTTTTTTGGCGTGGTATCCACAAATTGCTCGAGCGATGGGAAAAATATGTAGCTAGCGAGGGCAAGTACTTTGAACAAATTTGTTTTTGTTTTCTATGAAAAGAACATAATTTTTTTGACTAAAAAAAGTGGATTTAAGCTTATACACCTGGTACATATCATAAAATCTATTAGGACAGTAGCCTCCATGGACACGATAAGCTACATTACATACGTTTTCGCGTTACTTTTAACGTCCGGCACTAACGATGCGGTATAATTCCACTCAGCGTAACGTATCCGGGTGTATTTTTGGAATAATTTCTACAATTTAAATGTAATAAAAAAACTGTTAAGTACCTTAAATCGATTTTACTAATTTAAATGCTATATTTCTACAAATATTGAATGCGCCCCGGATTCTTATTGTTGCCGCACGTGCGTGCACTACCCGCAAGAAATGATGCGTTAAAAAAATTTACTTTTTCGGTCTGTAATAATCCCATATAATGCGATGAAAGAATTTGTTCAAAATATAATAATTTTTCTAATAGTAACCATTTTAAGCGCTTTGTTAAATACAAAATAAACATGTAATAGTATTCTCTAATGTTATAAACACAAATAATATCTTTAAGAATAGAAAGTAAATTCCATTTTTTATTAGATTATTTTCTTCTATTCCAACAACAACAATATTTTCTCATTCAATGGCTAAATAAAAAACTTTCATAATTTATTAAAAAAAAAAATCTCCTATAAAGAAAATGTCTAGATAATTTAACTATTATTATTTCTTATTTCCATTGCATTTGTATTATATAAAATTTAAACGTTTAGGAATTGCGTTCAAATAAATATTCTCGAAAATGTTCATAAAACCTAAAAATTATCATTTGGAATATTATTCTTGATGGTGAATTTTTCATAGCAGTAATATCGTCCGTTTACTTGGTTTTTTATCTTTTCCATTATCCTTTTTGCCCTTTACTGGAATTTTCAGTAGTCCATATTACATACACACTTAAACAAACTTCAACTAATATATATGAAGTATGTTAAAGTGTGTACGCTAAATTAGTTCAGTCAAATAAAATTACAAATCTTGCCAACATTATTTCTCATATTTGGCTGACACTTAGAACCTACTCTACAACAGAATGGAATTGGTCTGAAAGAGCAGATTTACTTGGAATATTTCCCAGAAAAATAATATTCTATAATATCAATAACTTCGAGAGAAAAAAAACCTTTTTTTTTCTATGGAGACATTTTTTCTTTACAATTTTCTCATAATTTATTGATGAAAAAAAATTTCCATAAAATTAAGAAAAAATAAATTTCCTTGTACGTATATTGTATAAGAATTGGTGAAATTTCGAAAATTCCGCTTAATTCGAAAGGTTGAAATAATGTTGGAAATTATTACGAAACTTTAAAATGAAATTTGAAAGTATAATAGACGATTTAAGTTGAATGATCATTATGGGGGGATAGCTTAAAGGTTTTATAAATGCATTGAAAGTTTGGTATCCTGATAAATTTCTACTATTGATATGTAAAACGTCTCAGGGAAAATTGTACCGTCGAAGGATACGAACACCGATGATGGTAAGTTAGTCGAAAGGTAGTGAAAAGCTTTCAGCTCATTTTCAGTTTCGAATCGGTTTGCATGAACTCCAGACTAATTGGTGATATTCTTTGAAGAACTCGTTATCGGAATACTTATACGAGGTGGATTCGCAGTATGAGGTTATTCTTCCTATGCAATGGTGGAGAGGTGTGCATGCTAGTTAATATAGTAGCAATGACGGTGCCTTATAGGCTAAAGGAAATTAGAACTTGTAATGCAAAAGGTGTCGGTGACTATTGAAAGTTCATTAACATCAATTTAAAGCTTCCACAAAGTGCACTTGGTCTGCTACTTCCGGCATAATTTCCGGTCACTTGTAATGAAGATGGAACACCACAAAGACACTGCTTCTTCCGAAGCCAAAGTGCATATCGAACGATGCTGACGAATTTAATATCATTCACAAATATACTAATAAACCGTATGAACAGTACTGTCATATCCGAAATTCAAGTACGAGTATAACTACTCCTTTGAATTTTACATAAAATTTTATCCTTATTTGTATTTAGTACACGCAAGCATAAGACTAGACTAGTTAGTCGTCTACGTGCAAACATTTTTAATCTATTCAGAATTTTTACATATCTACAGAACGGAGACCACTTTCGATTCAGATAAACTACGAATGTTTCGAGTTAAGATAATTTCCGGAAGATGGTTTTTAACTAAACTGAGTTACTGTTTGATAGTTGCTTTTCGATTAGTGATGCCTGTTGGTACTAGTTACTTTATACCTTGACGGTTTTTGATTCCTTACGAGATTCAATTAAATTCTGATTGCGGTTGTGAGATAAGAAACTACTTGTAGTAGTCCTTTGAAATGGAAATCATATTCCATGTGCTTCAGAATTTCCCACAACACCATCTCGAAATTTATATTCTCCTACGAATGGTTGAGTTTTAACTTTCCATATACATACTACCAGTATTAAGTTGTATTAGTTGAAATTTGCTTTTATCATTTATAGTTAAGTGCTTTTCAAACACTACCATTCATATTGCCTTTTAAGCATAATTGCACAAAAAAATTAAAGCGTAATTTTTGCTTTTGAGAATTTAGGAGTTAACGTTTTTAGTTTTATTAAAATAGAAAATTCCGCTAAGATTGCCTTTTTAATATTTTCGAAAAAAAAGAGTTTTTATGTCATTCTTTGAGTATTTTTTTTTTAAATGGATTTAGTTATAGTTAATATAATAGTTATTTTTATATAAACTTTTTTTATATGTCCATGTTTTAGTTAAAATATGTTCTTAGATACAGGTGCGTACCGATGGTTTTCCTCTTGCTATTATCGTGTCTTTGCCATAATATCTGCTTGTTTTAATGTATCTATATTTGTACATAACTAAGAAGAAAAATTACAAAGAATAAATTTGATAAAAAATATTTTTCTTTTACTAAATATTAAACAAATTCTATTTAAAATGATGCCTTTATTGGTAGAAAAGGTTATAAAATATTTTATAAACTATGTTGCACTTTTGGGAACACTTTTCTTTATGATTGCCGAAATTTATTAAAAATTTTGTTCACCTTTTGTTAATCCTTTTTTTAAATATTGCTTTTTTTTCTTATCATTTAAGCAACTTTCTCCTTCGTTGTCCGAGCATTCTTTGCAGAATATCATTTACTTCATATCTGCTACTGTCTCTTACTGAGTATCGACCATCTCCCCCAGTTATCTCCAATCAGTATCAGTTGATACTGTTTTCATTCCAGAAGTCATTTTAAATTATCACAAAATCCAAATGGAAAATTACAGATGATCTAGTGCAGTTAGCCGAATCCAGTTGACCGTATAAGACGGTCATGCATAGGATTAAAAGCCTACCCGCAATAAAACCAACCTGTCCTAACATGCTGCACAGAATAGTAGAACATTTATTCCCGGAGAAACCAGAACTCCCCGACTACCACCCGGAGGATGAAGAAGTGGAAATTCTCGGAGTGACCATGGAAGAACTCACAAGGGTCTGCACTAGATTGCAGCATGGCAAGGCACCAGGACCAAGCGGTATACTGAAGAGCGCAATTGCTTCCAGGCCAGACATGTTCATAAGCATGTACGACGTCTCCCTGCGGCAAGGCGTATTTCCGACTCGATGGAAGCAACAAATATTGGTTCTTATCCCAAAAGGGAAGAAACCACCAGATGAACCAGCATCCTATCGTCCACTCTGCATGCTGGATTCGGACGGGAAGAACTTGGAGCGGATAGTGGCCGACAGATTGGAGCATTACATCGATCCTCAACTTTCCGAATTCCAATTTGGATTCAGGAAGGGGAGATCGACCAACGACGCACTGGAACTCGTCACGAACATCGCAAAGGAAGCCATCTCAGGAATAAGATGGAAAGGCGGTTCAAAAAGTATTACCTCATTGTCACCCTGGCCATCAAGAATGCATTTAATTCGGCCCGCTGAATGGGGGTGCCCTACTACCTACGGGGGATGGTCAGATCATTCTGTGACCGACTACTACACTACGAGACGGATGATGGACCAGCAAAGTATGGGGTCACGGTAGGGGTACCTCAGGGCTCTGCCCTGTGGTCACTCTTGTGGAACGTCATGTACGCGGACGACGTAGCGATTGTCCTTGTAGCCAAACACCTGGAGGAACTGGAAGCCGCATTCTCCACCACCATCCGGAGGATAAGACAGTGGATGACATCGGCAGACCTGTCTTTGGCGGAAAATAAGACCGAGGCACTACTTGTGAGTAGCCGGAAGAAAATGGAGACCATCACCATAAGAGTAGGCGACCACGACATCCAGTCGCTACCCTACATCCGGTATCTAGGAGTGGTTTTGGATGCCAGACTCCTAGGAGGAGCACATCTCCAGCGTCAGCAGAAAGGCATCAGCAGTACAAGGCGCGCTTTCGCGGATAATGCCCAATATCGGAGGTCCCAGGCAAATCCGAAGGCGACTACTGGCAACTGTAGTTACCTCCGTCCTGCTATACGAAGCTCCAGTGTGGGCGAAATCGCTAGAGTTAACAACATACCGCAAGACAATGCCATCAGTCCAGCGGCTCTCAGCGATCAGAGTAGCGTCAGCATACCGAACGGTATCACACGATGCGGTCAACGTCGTGGCATCATGCCCACCCATCGACATCCTGGCAGGAGAGCGTGATCGCCAACACCGTAGGAAGAAGGAAAAGCGGCGAAAGGTCCTCTGTGAAGAGGACAGACCCGAGAGTCTTCGCCTCTGGCAAGAGAGATGGAACAGATCGACGAAGGGTCGGTGGACTCATCGGCTGATCCCAGATGTCACCAAATGGGTCACTCGCATACACGGGGAAGTCGGGTATTACATCACCCAACTCTTGACTGGGCATGCATGCTTTCGGGCATACTTGCACAGATTCAAGAGAACTGACTCCCCAAACTGTCATCACTGCCGCGATGTGATCGAAAATGCAGAACACGTATTCTTCCAATGCCCCTTCTACGAGGGGACACGGGCAGATCTGGAGAAAAATCTGGACCGTTCCATCAGTCCAGAAAACATAGTGGAGTGCATGCTGAAGAACTAATCGGCTTGGAACAGAATTGCAGAGTACGCGGAATCCATTATCAAGGATCTCCACACAACGTACGAAGAATAGGCCGCGAGGCGTCATAATATCGGGACAGCAGTAATATCAAATACGAACGCCCCGGCGAAGTAGTATTTACAAAGAATGCTCAGGTATATTTTAGCGAGGTAAAAATCCCGCATAACTCGCCTGGCAGGTAGAAGGTCTTCCAGGCGAGTACCTTTTGAAGGTTTCCCCTTGTACCTCATTAATCTAAACTTAAAAATAAAAATAAAAGTGAACCGAATCCTAATAATGAGTAAAATTATTTAGTTGAGCATAAATTTTATATAGCATTGAAGAATATCATATCGGATGAATATCAATTTTGATGCAATAATTTGTTTTATTGCAATAAATATAATAGGAACTGTTAAAGTTTGTTTTATAGAAATTTACTATAACTTTCATTATTTTATTAATTTTATCGTTTTTACTACTATATTCGGCTAGTTATAAAAATTCAAAATTATTACATAAATATGTAGCCGAATATAGTAGTAAAAACTATAAAATTTGCAGTAGAATCCTTTTAAAATTCGTTTTAGAAGAATTTCTCAAAATTAATTATATCAACAGAATTCATAAAAATGACTTAGTTCCTCTGGTACTCGGATGAGAAAGTTTGAATAGACTTACCTTTAACCAAATGGCCTTTAGTATTAACATTTTAGTATTAAAATTACTGGCATTAATAATTAAAAATAATAATATAATTTGTATGAACAATTTTTTTTTGACAAATATCATTTTAATTAAATAAACTTTCATCCACAAAAAGTTTTGAAATTAAAAATATAATTAATTAATTTGCTAATAAAAAACAAAATGTCAACAAAAGCCCTAGTTTCGATTACTCTGGAAACTTATACACATACTATAGATCAATCAGAGAATTATCTACTCTGGGAAAAATTTTTGAAAAACGTATGGTTACTTATATTGTGTCCAGTTTTTAGCAAAATTTCTACTTTTGAGGTATTTTTCGTGGAATCTTGACTTTCTTATTTTAAAATTATATATTTATCATCGTCTTTTTTTCAAGTAGTAATTAATACTGGATATTCCATAAATATTTAGTTATCTACAATCCCACTTGAAACATTTCAAAGACTGGCTTACAAGTGAAAGAAATTGTTTAGAAAAGTGTTCGTATTACCTTCACTCTTTGCCAAAAATACTCCATTTATTAATATATATCATAATAGCGATAAAGTGCAATTTTACCTGGATAAACGAACTTTTCGGAACTTTCCTAAGAGACTACAATGACAAACGTTATCGTCGACTACGTAGATTAAAACTGATGTTAAAGAATAAACTTTTACTTTATTGTACGTTATTAAATTTTAGGGTTCGTGACATATAAATTTCCTTTATCGATGATTTATGCGGTGCTCGTTATAAAAAATTTCAGTCCCAATTTTTTCACCTATTGCTAGAAAACCCTTCTCTATTACCTTCACCATTATAATCGTTTAGTAGATACTATTATAAATTATTACAATTATTAGTGAATATGTTACACTTTTGGTAGGCTTTTATTTTTCTACCGAAATTTATTCAAAATTTTTCAAATTTTTGAATAATTTTTTCCAATAACTGCTTTCTTTTCCAAAGTTTACTATAAGCTTTTAAATAAGCCAGTAAATGCATTATTTAATCGTTAGATGGCTGTAGTGATATATATCTCGTAAAGTATTGCTCAAACAAGTTTAGACTTTTGCTGCTTGGAAAAGTGGGATTCCGTACTAAAAAAAATTTTCTTATAGTTTTTCGATTGTCGATTCAGTTGTGAGTTATAGGGTGTAGAAGATAGAAGTTGCTAAAGGCCAAAGTACTGAAATTGTGAATAGTGCTTATAGTCCCGATATTGTCACCGCCAATTATGCGCAATTAAGGTTTCGTCGATACCATTCTGGTATTTTCCATGTTAAAGACACAAATCGCAAAGGTAAGCCCGTCGTCGAAAATTTCGATAAAATAATGCAAATGATCGAAGTAGACTGGCGTGTAAGCAGTCGTAGCTAAAGATACTTTAAAATCATCTGCATAATGCTGGATTCAAAAAGATGGTCGATGTTTGGGTGTCATACGAATTGACGCAGAAAAACATGATGTATCCAATTTCCGTCTGAAAAGCATTGACCAAATTTATTAAACGGATGGTGACTGGGGATAAGAAATGGATTCATACAAAAATATTGTGCAGAAACGATCGAGGTCAAAGTGCTGTGAAGCGACTCAAACGATAGCTAAACCAGGACTAATGGCCGGGAAGGTTTTGCTGGCCATTTGGTGGGACCCATATGGGCACACACCAAATAAGGACTTCTACTGTCAACAATAAATTGAGTCTTTTATTTTTGTCTTTTTCCCTATCTATGGAATCAACGTTGGATCATAACAATATTAATGAAATTCAACTGTAGTGGAAATAATCAAATATTTTTAAAAGGTTGGAGGAAAAATTTTAAGAAAACCGATCTGGTAGTGTGGGTTCGAATCCTACTGAGGCAAAAAAAAACTAGATTTCCTTTCCATTTCTACTTTAATTTCCTTATCCCGGGCACTTAGAATATACATTTCAGTACTAATGGTACTTGTAATGATAACAAAAAAAATCCTAATAGTATCATACAAATACGATAAATATCAATAAAAAAGTTTATATTTTAATACAATTTTAATTATTAAATTTTAATATTAGTGCTTCATTCTCTTTTTTATTCGATGTGCTTCTTCCGTCTTTTTGGCAACACCGAATTTACTTTTCTGTAGATCTCCTGGGATTTATTGGCGAAAACATCAACTTTTGCAGGACTCTAATTCTTGCAAGCTTATACATCTCAGCAAGACTTAAAAGGCAAGATCTGAAGTTGTGATGTCTGGATAATATGGTGGATGCTGCTGAGTTAATCGCGATAATTTTTAGACCGGTTTGCAAAGAAAGTTGTGGTCTGGAGTTGTAATGGTGATGGTACGCCTAATCCTGGTGATGGTACGCCGGTTGTATGTAAGATTGAATGAATGGCTCGCAGTATGGATTTACTGAAAGTAAATCCACTGAGAATGCCTAGATGGGTGCAAAGATTTATGTTGAGGAGAGAGATTGTAGGTATGTACTGGGATTGTTTGTTGAATTTAAGTCCACTGTTTGGGAAATTACATGAAATAGAATGTGTCGAAGTTCATCTGTGGATGAGCTATTTTGAGGAGAGTAAGACATAGTGAATGGAAAGAATATGAGGGTCATGCGCCAGAGGCAGCTCCTACAGGGTTTTGTGGCTGGTCCGGCCATTTAAAACACGATGATGAACGATTTGCTGGTGTTGTCGGGGAGAATGGAATGCAAGCTTTTTGTTTATGCAGTTGAGGATAATGAGTCTGGAGCTGAGAGGCTCAGAATGTATAAGGAATGTATATTAATGGGGTAAGTGCGTAGGTGTCGGTATTTTTGAAAGTAGGTGTGAGAATGTGGTACTGAGGTATTTACCAAGGGTGAAATATCTCGATGTGTGCGTGAGTGAGCGCCCAAATTTTGGAATCCATTTCGACCGTGGCTAGTGGCACTTGATGTCTGAAAAGGGCATTGAAGAAGGAATGTGTATTCGATGTTGTACAAGGGTTTGTTTGCGGAGTGTATGGTGTACAGTGCTTGCGTTTGGGGTGATGAGATGCATTTTCAGTTTGCTAGATCCTGATTTAATCAACGGCATGTTTGAATGTTTGTAGAATGGCCTTCACCGATGAAAAGCAGGTCTTAATGGGAGGAATCCCATTGGTTCTAGAAGTGCTAGAAATGCATTGTATTGTCGGAGAGCTGCCCTGTTCTGAATGAGGAAATTCAGGAGCTTGGAGAGCGTCATTGGCGACCTCTAGTACTGGAGAGAATGTTTGAAATCTGGCAACAGCAGTGGGATGACAGTGTGAATTGGAGATGGACCTATTCATGTGTCCGGTTTCTTTCGGCAAACAAATTTAAATATGGCCTGTTCCTAGGGTATTGGATAAGTTATTGATTTTAATGGAGGCTTTTTAAAAAATACCAAGCATTTTAAGAAAAAAAAATTAATCGTAATTTTTTTTAGTATATCGGCTGCTATTATATCATAAACCGCAGCTTTTCCATTTAGTGAATTTGTATATTTTTATACTATTTCTTATAATACGTCTTAATTTCAATGTTAAGCTCATGCTATAGTCGCTTTTGGTTCGAAACAAAAAAAAATATTTGTCGCAAAAAAATTATAAATTTGATTCCCCATAAGGGAAATAACAATTGTCGACATTTTTTTTAAGTATACAAACACATACTTATTTTTAAGTGCATAGAATAGTTCAAATGTTTTTTTTTTTATGAAAAAGGAAAAAATTATAAAACAAAGTTAAAAGTTGATAATAGAAATAAACTGAATATTCTTGAATAATAGCTGAATTGAATTGATATTATTTCTTTAAGAAAAGTTAGTTTTTACTTTGCGTTTTCTATCACTTTGCTGGTCATTTTAGGATTCAATTGCTATTTCAGTGCAAAAGATAAGATTGCTATGAACATGGAAATGTCCTTAAAAGGCATTTGATTTTTATTTTATATTTTCTTCTTTAGTATTGAACATTTTTCCCCAAAGGCAATGTCGTTTGCCAGTAAAACGATTCACTTTAGTCAGTTGTTTTTTTCTCAATAATTTTAATTTCCATTTTTGAGAGGAAATTCTCGAAAAAAAATTATTCAAATCGTTTCCTAGTTATTCTACGGATTCATTCATTTGTTTTTTTGAACATTTTATTTTGTTTTTTTACTCAACTTAAGTTATCTGGTTTTTTTAGCTACTATTGCCAAAGGCTCTCTTCCTTATAGTTTTGTGGTGACTTTTTCAATTTCATTTCAACGAAAATTACCATTTATTTCTGTAACAATGTTGAATTCATTTATTGTTCTTTAGAGAAATGAATAAAGTGAATTCAATAAAAAATATAAATATAGATTTAAGTTGGGTATTTTTTTTCCAAATGAAGATGTACAAATTGTTTGTGTGGATGGCAATTATTATAATCGAAAATGTTATATCAAAATTATAATCAATTGCATTCGAAATTAAGTTGAATCGTCGAAGAGATTTTTGTTATAAATACTAAAAGTTAAATTTATTGTAAGATTTTTTATAAGAAATTTAAACATTTTGAACTTGTAATGCTATTTTTAATTTTTATTAGAATTTTTACCTTGAACGTATATTAATAATTATTATAATGTGATTTATTATACGGTATTATTTAACGAAGAGTTCAATTTTTGGTTATGATAGAATTAAATATACAATACTAGAGCTAAGCAAGTATATGTAGGTCTATGCAGATATTCCTTAACCTTAGTTACTATTCATGATTAGCATTATTATTAACAAAGACTGTAGAATCAAACAACACCAAGCCTCTCAGTCCTTCAGTTCGAATAATCCATATCATTGACGGTAGGGCCTGTATCGTATCCTCTGACCATATATGATGTTACTTTACACATTCTGAACACGATCTTTCTCATTCACATGGATTAAGTATCATGCCTATTATAGCCTATTGAGATTCATGTAAGTTTAAACGTGGCAGTCATGGTAGCTTCCATGACCCTCAACTGAGGCCAAAATTCTTCTGAAGATCCCCCTTTTGAATACGTCTAGAAGCTCGCAATAGTTTTTATTGACGACCAACTTGCTCACCAGAAGCTTTGAATTTACAGTCAGGTACTTCCAGCAAAATAAGCCAGCTGAATTGAAGTAGTCTTTGCTGGTTGTTAGCAGCTATGCTCATGTTTCATTCTTTATTTTTTTGATCGGGTGCAATTCTTGACCTCATATAGGCAAAGGATATAATGTTTTAAAAGCTATTGTTTCTTACCATTATTGTAGGTCTTCATTTCAACGGCGATGCTTATACCATTTACTCTGCTTTGCCTTATTGTGCAGCCCCTCAAGCTTAGTGAAGGTTTTTTATGGCCACCACATGATATCGATGTCATCAGCGTATGCTTAAAGCTGAGTAGATTTAATGAGGATGCTATACTTCATAGTAAGCCCTGAATCAGGATCAGTTTTGCCTGCGTTCTTTAGGAGGTTCTGAAAAAGATTCGACTAAATTTATTTTAACTCTCACACTAGTCATAGTCAGCCTGGTCAGCCAAATTAATTTCTTCGGCTTCCGAACTCTGAAGCTGGGCAGATTTAATGATGATGCCACCTTTTATGTTAAGCTCTGAATCAGGATCAGTTTTCCCAGCGTCCGTTAGGAGGTTCTGAAATAGAGTGGACTGATTTTATTGTACCTCTCACACAAGTAATAATCAGTCTGGTCAGTGTAATTAATTTCTTAGGCTTCCGAACCCCTATATGGTACGGTTCAGCAGTCTAGATATGTTACAAGGTCTGCTCAAAAAGTATCGCGAATTTTGAATTTCCTCGGGTTACGTATATTCGATTTTAGATTTTTTGTGGCGTTATGTTGGTACTCATGTCTCTCACTTATGCCGACAAGTTCGAGCATTTCGAATGTTCAGTTAATTTCTGACAACTGCTTTGCTGCACGTGTTTTTGCTCGTCTTCGATTTTTGCCCATTTTCGACCAAAAACAGCATCGCATTAACATTGCTAAGGAGCTGTGGGACTCTGTCCACGATAACCCAAATTTGCTCCAGAGGGTCATAACTGGTGACGAATCATGGGTTTATGATTATAACGTGGAAACCAAAGCTCAATCATCCCAATGGAAGCTGCCGCACGAGCCAAGACCGAAAAAAGCGCGCCAAGTTCGGTCGAATATGAAGGTTTTGCTTACACTTTTCTTTTATTACAGGAGCGTGGTGCATCATGAGTTCTTGCCACAGGATAGAACGGTCAATAAGGAATATAACCTGAAAGTTATGCGCAAGTTGCGGGAAGCAATCCGCCAGAAACACCCGGATTTGTGGAAGAACAAAAATTGGCTTTTACACCATGATAACACCCCTGCTCACGCATCGGTGCTTGTGCGCGAATTTTTGGCCAAAAACAACACACGCATAATGCCGCAGCCACCGTATTCCCCAGATCTGGCCCCCTGTGACTTTTTCTTTTTCCCGAAACAGATCCTTTGATCCATTTTTTGGAATGGGTAAAAATCGAAGACGAGTCAAAACACGTGCAAGCATAGCAGCTCTCAAAAATTAACTGAACATTCAAAATGACCGACCTTGTTGGTTGATAAGTGGGAGACATAAGTACCAACATAACGCCAAAAAAAAAAATCGAAAATCGAATACACTTAACCAGCAGAAATTCAAAATTCGCGATACTTTTTGAACAAACCTCGTATAGTATGATATGCGGCTTTATAGTCGAAAAATAGGTAATGAAGCTTCGGTCTGTCTTGACGAAGTTCTTTGATCGATTGCCGTAGAGATAATATCTGATCTGGTACTGAATTCTCTTGGTGTAAAGCCTTTCTGATATTAGGCCTATAATTTATTAGGTAAATTGGACTATGCCATCTCGAAGAATAGCAAAGCATAATACTCAACAGCGCTTTACCTTCATAATTGCCACACTCGCTGATAACTGATTTATTGTGTGTTGGTCAGATAATGCCGAGGTGCCGGTCATTATGCATTGATTCGCTATCCTATATTTGAACCATTTAGTAATGATCTGCTTCATACAATGTGTCCCTTCCATACTTAACTAGATTAATTGGTATCCCGTCGACACTGGCAACTTGCAAACTCTTCAGTTGACACATAATTTCTCTTCAGTTGCTTTGATGCAATTTCATAAACTGACTAGTCAATTGAGAATATCCTGGACTAGTTTAAAATCAATTTCAAGAAAATAATCGTACTTTAAATATATAAGTATCGTAAATTAGGAAAAAAAATTGAAATAAAACTACCACAAATGAATTTAATTCAAAATTTCCTGGTATCTTTTTTTTAATCAATTTTATACATAAAATAGATTTAATCATGATAAAATATCTAAAAACTTTTGCAAAAAAATAATCGCGACATTTTTTTTAAAATCTTTTTCTTTAGTTTCAAAGAAAACCTCTTCCAAAAAGGAACTAATTTGTTTGCTATAAAAAATTTTATGGCTTCAATTTCATTACACTTTGGACCTGCATTGAATATTGATTTTTTGTATATAAATTCTACCTTTACCCATAAAGGTGTAGGCGGCCATTTGATATAAGAACTATTATCATTTTAAAATAATTTCTCAGTGAAATATTGTCCATAAAACATTTTCAAGACACATTTAGATACCAAGAACCCTTGCGTGGATATACCGACGGAAACATAAACAAACAAAACGAGTAGTCCTTCGATCTTACACATATATTCGTAGAAGTTGTAGAGTTGCTACTATGAAAATTTCATATGAATTTAATATACAAAAATACATACACATACGCACAATAATGACAAGATAAATTGGCAATGCCAGACAATTCCTTTCCGAAGGTAAGAAATCTTCAGAAATATAAACGATTTCGTTAACCTTTCTCACTTTGCACATAATCACGGAAAATGGGTGAATTCGACCACCTGGTATATGGTATTTGGTGTGTGTTTTAGTTTTCGACGTTCTCCTTTTTTTTCTGTGCAAAATGGACATGGCCAAAATACATTTATGAACACAATTCATCTACGGAGTTTGCCATGAAATATAAGAGGACGAGCGAAAAAATCAGAAATAACAGAGAGGAAACAGATAGGATTACGAATGGAAATATAAAAGTTATGGCGGCGAATGGATTTGCGGTGTTGATTTATGCCATATTTGCGCGAATAACAAGCTACGAGTACACCTTTACCAAACGTCCTTTATCAGTAGTTCGTCCTTTTTCAGTTTCAGGTGGTTCCAAATGCCTCAACGGTATTTCTCGTATTTCAGATATGGGCTTTTTTTTCATCGAAACTTTGCAAAAATCATTCTTCTCTGATATTTCTTCATACGATTTTTCTTCTACCTTTTAACGGCAAATAAGAAAATATTGTATATATAAAAGTGGTAAGAAAATGTATAAATAAAATGTTGAACTTTAAGAATGAAATATTTGTACGTTATATGATGCCAATACTGTTGGACGATGCTTGCACGAGTACGCACCATCGGAAATGTTATCCTATCGTAATCATTCGCAGTTAACGCAGCTATCGTCCTTGTTGCCTTGATTTTTTGCACCATCAGTGACTTATGTAGACTGCCACCTGAAATGGCATTAGATAATGTCAGATGATAAATTTTTATTTGTGCGATAAATTTATATCCGTTTTTCGGTTCCACTTCTGCACCTATTTTATTTGTCACTTTAAATGGATTACATATAAGCTGAAATCGAAAAAGGTTTTAATTTCGTTCGAATTGATATTTCAAGATGGTTATAAATATAGCCAATACACATATTACCGAAATATACGCAGGATAATAGATAGGAAAAAATGAGTGTGCTTATATTGGGAAGGTTTTTCAGATTTTTTCCTTTTCATCTGATAAGTATTGTCATCTTTTATGAACATGAAATTTTTCATTCCAATGAAAAATGAAAATATACTACGAACTGATTCAGGATCATGGCGCTGTATATTTTGGTCTCTTGCACGTATTCTAGAAGTCTACTTTACATAAACAGTAAAAATATACATTTATTATATATAATTTATGAACGTATCTAATTTTAAGAATATTTTCATTCAGCTTGTTAAGTCCCACAAAAAAAAAATGTTGAATTATTGGAGCGACTATCAATATCTTTTTAAGGGTATTTTTTAAAATTTTTTTATTTAACTTTTGATGAAATATATATCAGTCTTTAAATTCTTCTTATAATTAATTTTTTTTGGAATTTTACTCTTATTAAAAATTGACTCAATGAATAATAGTCATGGTCTCGTTGCATCACAAAGAGAGTCAATCGCCTGATCAGTCTTCTCACCTATCATTCCTTAATTTTGATCAAGTAAATTATTAACAAAATTCGGATGGGGCATACTACTTTCACACAAAATTTTTTTTTTAGCCATTCAGATCCCATTTGTCAAACCTTCTGCGCCCATCTAACCATCTCAGACTTTGGGACTGGCAAAACATACAGTTTTTTTTGCCAAATAAGATTCTACCTCTTGCAGAGCTCCTTAATAATCTAAACACCCTTGCCCAATTCTCTATTTAATCTTTTAAAGGTGGTAAATAATTTTCTTCTACTGCCAATATACTCTAACTACTTCCATATACATTTGATTGTTAAATGATCTCAAAAAATAATAAGATTCATAATAATTTTATTATATTTTTATAAATCAATATTATTAATTTTAAAATAGTTCTCTTGAACAGCTTTAGCTATACGACAGCAGAAGAGTTGTTTCCACTGACCTTGAAATTAAAAAATGATACACGGACTCTGATCAGGTGAATAGGGGGCTTGGGAGCTAAAAGGAATTATTGTTTCCGACAAAAACGGTCGTGTGATAGATGGTTTTGTAATAGTGTAGCATGCAAGTAATGTCTGATCTGAGGCGAATAATTCTTTTTTAGTGAGGTTCTTAAGCACCATCTCGGCATACACCATCCTCATACCAAAACCTTAATCTGATGAAGGGTGCAACAATTCACATCTCAGGCAGTATTCATTAGGTCTTTTATTAATCAATAGTATGACCTCACAAGTACCCTTATTCGTTCCACATTTTCATCAGTTTTTGATATTGAAGGCATTCCTGAGCATGGTTCCCTTCTTAAGGCTTCTCTGTCTTGTAAAAATGCTCTATGCCACTGAAAAATATATACTTTTTATGAGGAATATTCCCCATAGTCATATTGCATATACTAAAGAGTCCTTAAGGTTATGGTTGAAACTTGTACCGCACGTCTAGGAGGGTCAACGTACAACCTATGAGGAGAAGTAGTCCGCAGTATCGCCAGATATCTCTCTGTGATACCAATTTCATTACAAAAAGAAACATTCATTTTAGAAAAAACAAAATAAAATCGGAAATCTGATTTAATTAATTAACTTCACTGGAGATTTTTTACTAGTAGGATTAGTAGTGACTACACTTAGGACAGAAAATTTGGTATTAAATTATTTGAGAATCGATCAATAATTTTCGATTGGATAAAAAGTTTTCTTACTTTTCTGTCACTTCTTGTTTATTTTTCTTTAAAAAGAACAAATCCCATTAAATTCTCTAATCTGAAGAACGGAATGGAACAATGAATTTTCACACACAAAAACTTTAAGTGGAATATTTGTACTTAAACACTTTTAACCATCGTACAAAAACCAATTACTATCGTACAAATCTTTGATTGCATTTTCAATTGAAATTTTCGGTAAAAAATATATCTGAATGGATAAAAATTATTCAAATAACTCTCATGGATAATGTAGCAAAATAATTTACTGATTTTTCCTTTTGTGAACCGCATCACTTGTACTAGTGTTCATTATTTGCTATTAGTCATCGCTTCGTGTAGTTTTGCTATCCTTTAATATCTTATTATTTATCTAGAAATATTTTCATTACGTATAACCAAGTAAAGGCAACCTGAACCAAGCAAAAGTCAGCAGTATTGTTGGATCTCTCTGAGTGATGCCTCTTTTCTGTGCTATACATCCTATATCTTAGACATTTTCATTACAATAAAAATTATAAAGTGAACTAATATAATTTTCTAATTTTCCTTGATAAAATTAATTTTTCATCTCATCTCTCTTATTGTAATAAAATTTCTATTTCAAAGAAAATACAATTAAAAAGGATGTGTGTGTGTAGGTTCTATGAAGTCCTGTTTTTATTTATAATTTATAATTTTAATTGTTAGAGATATCCATAGCTTATTCTTTGATCTGAATAAATATATTTGCCAATGTATAGTTGATAAGAATAGTTATTCCTTAATGGAAAGATCAAATTAACTTCGACTTTTTAGTCATTGTGAGTTAGACTATTCAGTATTTACTTAAATGATTTAATAAAAATTTTGGTTTTCATTTCTTTCAACTAAAACTGTATTGGAAAAGCATCCAACAGACTTTCCGAATTCTCCAAACTTTCCAGATTTACTAATTTACAAAGCTGAGACTAAAAATGAACCAACGCAAATGTGTCCACATAACATTTGCTTTTTGCCATGAGCCATGGTTTCCCATATTTCTTTAGGTTAGCCATACACGTCTACTTAGACTTATAGGGAAGCATTCTAAACTTACTATAGATAGCAAAGTACTTTTATACAATGCCCCATTAAAACCAATATGGACTTACGGACGAGAAATCTGGGCTATACCAATACCTTCATGAACAATTCTCGTCGAATCCAATATCTTAAGTCAAAAATACTTCGTAAAATTGTGGCTGTATCTCGTCATAGAAAGAGTCAGTCATGGTCCTTCTAATTATAATTATTATTCCCTTATTGGAGACCTATCATCTAGTTTATTTTTTGGAAACACCCTTTGAAGGTAGAAAAACTGAGTGAGGCAGAGTATTCTACATTCGGATTGTATGGTTAAAAAGAGAATTTCCGTATCTTACAGTACGTCAGAAAAGAGGATTCAGCGTAAACTGATGTGCATTTGTGACGAAACGGGTATTCTGGTGAAATATTTGTAGAGGCGATATGCATCTAGTCAATTCACTGGAACTCATGGATAATGACTGGAGATTTCGGTTTTACTTTAGAGACAGTAGACAGATCTGTGATTTGGAAGTATCTTCTTTGAGCCCCATAGCAATATGCTGTCTACATCTGAATTTAATGTGTTTAACATACGTTGTTGTTCCATCTCCATGGCCGAAGAGGAATGACGTGAATCGGGAAACGAGTATGAAAAACTGAGAGTACATGCATCAGTGAAACAGTGGATTTGATAAGAATTAACAGATAACGGATTACTTATGATAATTAGAAATAAGGGACTAAGATAGAACTGAATCCTGAGGAATACCACCCTTTATTTGGAGGCTATCCAAAACAACTTGCTCTAAACGGTTCAGAAGGTAGCTTCCAATCCATTTGAGGCACGAATTTTGGACAAAAGAGCCTGATGCTAAACTCTGTCAAATGCCTTTGAAATATCATGTGCAATAATCCTACACTCCCCAGAGAAATGGAGAGTATGGTTCCACGTTTCAGTGAGATATGCCATCCAATTATCAGTGGATGTATTGCTATGGAAAGCATATTAAAAGTCACTGAGAAGTTTCCTTCATCCACGATATTTTATTAACTGATGTTATCAGTGTTTCCACGACCTCAAAAAGAAGGGATGTTACTGCAATTGATCTGGAATTTGGGGGGGAGGGGTGTCAAAAGACTTACTGTTTTTGGAAATTGGTTTAAAAAAATGCTGTTCTCCATCTATGATGATAAAGTCCAGAAGTAAAGAATAGGTGGAAAGCTTACGCAGGGGTTTTGCCGATGTAGAAGGACACCTCTTCAGAACTAGGGGTATATTTGTATCATGTAGAGCAGCGGATATATAAAGATCTCTAGGGACCCTTCCAACAGTACGATTGCCCCATAGAAAATTCAACGCGCTCCAATACAGGCCGTAGTAAGTCATAATTTGGAAGAGAGGAAGATGCGGCAACGTGATCCGCGAATAAATTGGCCTTGTATGTTGAGCTGACAACTGGAGTTTTAGTATGAAATAGCTTTGGGACAGCTGACTTTATTGGCAAATGACCAAAACCATTTAATACCCCCCGGTATACTCTATTATTTTTTGTCTCATCTTTTGGTCGTGAAAAAATTAATGGGCTCTAGTAGAGATTTCACTTGGTGATCAAAGAACACATAATCAAACAAAGTATTTCCGTACTCCAAAATTTATTGGAATATTTTATTAGTAATTAAGAAAATCATTTACGGTCAATTAAATAATATTTGAATAATTATCGAAATTCCTTATACTGAATAAAGTATATTATTTGGAGTAAAAAAAAAACTGCTTAAGGAAAACATTTTTTTTCTTAATCATATCAACTGTAAACATTTGAAATCGCCCGCCATTAAGGAATTCCTTTGTTTGGAGATATTTTTGGTTTAATTCGCGTTTAGTATCGGTTCGAGAACATTAGAAATTCCACTCTAAGTTAATGGCTTATGCTTTTTTAGATAGTCTCTATAGTCTAATAAAAGAAACGGAAGCAAAAGAAAAAAACAACCACCAAAAATAAAAATACTGAGAAATTATACCTTGAAGATATTTCCATAAAAATTCCGAAAAAAATAAAAAATATTTCGACAATACGATACGATATTATATACAAACATATAAACTTGTAGCGTTCGTGTTATTCGTTCAGGTTTTTTTCTTTCTTTGTTTTGGGTCGGAAAAGCTAAATAAGGAAAAGCCATCTTCCACAATGTTGAGATCTATAATAAATGTTTTCACTTAATTAACATTTTTTCACATCTTTTATTGCCTTGAATTTTACTCTCTGTATGTAAGTTTGAATTATTCAAAGGAGGATGTGCATACATACACACTTGCCAGCCAGCGCCTTTAATACTATTCAATTTAATGTTTATACATACTTAGTTGCCCGTACGTTTGGCTATTGTAATTTTTCTTTTAAAAAAGAAAATTGGAAATTTTTTTATTAAATAAATAAAATTAAAATTGTTCGCAATAGAAAGTGGTAGGGAGGGTAGGCGGTTGTATTTTGTGTTTTTTTTTTAACAGGACGAAGAAGAAGAAGGAGCAAAAAAAATTAAAGGAAACAAAATTTTAAACCGGAAAAAGATGGAGAGTAAACGAAAATTATAATAATATTTTCTCTCCAGAGTGTGTTATTTTCATATACAGACGATGAGATATAGTGTTTTTCATATTCTTGATACTCGAAATAGGTTGTCTTTTTATACAGTTTCGTCTTATTTATGTATCTAAACTGAATTTATAAATATTTTCCATAAAACAACTTCGCCCACAAATATTTAGTCCATTTATGCTTAGATACTAGAGAATTTAGCTAAAATGTTTTTATGCTTTTCACATAGCTGGAATTCCATTTGAATGCAAAATTTATTCGACCGGAAGTGATCTGAGTTGTAGATTCTCTTTTACTGAAATTTATATAATATACGAGAAAATATTCTTGCACATACATATAATAGATATATTAAATATTAGGCATGGATTTCTACTCTGTTGTTCGAGTGTATGTAGAATAATGTTTTTTTTTTGGTTCAAGAAGAGTAATTTCTGTTCATGTTACCTGTTTTGATTGTACTTGTTCGTACAGGTACGAGTATGCTACCATGCCCGATCCTACTTTTATTTTATACGCTTAAATAATGAAATGCGGAATTAATATGTGTATGTACATATATGCATGTCCAAATAAAAGCAATGGAAATTCTTTATCTCTGGCTAACCAAGAGAATGTCTTAATTAAAATTGGTCAGGTATGATATTGTATTATGGTTGTTAGCGGCTTTCAAATTTACATAAATGCATTGCTTGATATTGTGTTGAAAATCCAGCAAATTGAACAGATCGTTAACATTATGACAGCTAGTATACAATATTCATGGAATAATTAAAAACGGAACATTTTCAATGCAATTCACAGAATAATATGGTAATAAATGGCAACTAATGGCGGAAAAATGCTACCAAAACTATTGGGATTAAAATAAAATCCGTAACAAAAACTTATCATAAAATGGAAAAAAAGTGAACTTTACTAAAATACCATTTGCTTATCTAATATAATCAAATAAAATGGAGAGGAAAAAATGGATACCGAAAAAAAAAAATTATAACTTCATCAGCAATGACTTGAATTGGAAATTGTTTAGGGAGCGATTAGGGCTGTAGTTTGGAGTACACAAGGGAGTATAGTTGAAAGGAATGTACGAGCACTTCGAACGGATTTATATTATAGTCCATTGTTATTCAATTTTATTTCGGAATATATTTTAGTTTACCTCCAAGTTGTCCAATGATTTTTATTTTTTTAAACATTTTATTTGGTATATATTTTTTTAGATTTCTGATTTGTTTCATTGTTAATATTATCGGTAATATATTCTAGAATATGTTTCAGATTTCAATGTTGTACTGAAAAAATTATAAGATTAAAGATCTACCTTTTCGTCTATGTACATCGATGTACCTTCATAGGGGAAAAGAGGTTATAAAACTATTGCTAAACAAACGATACTGTAAAAGACCGCCTTTCATAGTTTATGTACATCACATAAACAAATCTTTAACATGGTTTGTATCTATTTTTTCTTCTTTCATTTCGATATCGGATAAAATTTAAACATCGAACGTGGCCAATATTGTATGTGTATGAATTCGATTTTATCTGAATTGTTACTGGTCGTGTTTGGGTATTGATTTTTTAATAAAACTAAATTGCCGACAGGAGTTTTCACCGTTGTTTGTTACTTGACGTTATCCTTTTTGGAAAAAAGTTTACTATCAATTCAAATACTTCCCATTTTTTATACTCATATAACAATTCGAATAGTTATGATCTGAACCAATTTTTTGATTGAATAAAAACAAACTATTTAGCTGAGAAAATTTTTATTTGCAAAAAAAAAATAGTCAATAAAATTTATTATCTTCTCTTTAATATGGAATCGTAACACTTTATTAGGTTTATTGAAATATTTTCTTTTGAAATGTTCAAAGAAAAAAAAAATTGCTGATTTACTTATTCCAAATAGATTGTAATAGTCTCACAAATATCTGATTTGATTGATATTAGATAAATTTTGATATTCATATTATGGTGGATGTTAAATGATGAATCAATATTCTAAAGATAACCAAGAGAAATCCAAATATAGTCCTGAAAAAATTTATTTGTTATTGTTTCAAGTAGTAAATTCCCCACCATATGGAAAAAAAATCCTTCATTATAACTTTCAATAAAAAGGTTCAAAGTACCTAATTCCTTGACCAATAGCTAAACTGTTCTGTATTCCAAAATTTTCTGAGTCGGTAATTTATTTCCAACTAAATAAACAGTGTAAAATTTTAGTTTCTCCAACCACTTCTAGATCAATGACAACTAACTAATCTATTAGAATTCAGCACTTTTACTAGTTCCAACTTCTTGAAGGGCATGCAAACTGATTGTATTTACACCGATTTCAGTAAACCTTTTGATAAATTTCCTTATTCTGTTATTTTGTTAAAGCTTAAGAGATTGGCAATTTCCTATACTGCTATTCCCACCTAACTGTTAGGTTTTGTTCCGAAAGTCCATCTCAACAAGCAGTAAAGCACTATCTGGTGTTCCACAAGGTAGTCACCTCGGCCCGCTGTTGTTTATTGTTGCTATCGCTGACATTGTAAAATTAATTAGGCACACCAAATTTCTAATTTACGTTGATGATATATATTTTTTTAAAGCATTACCAACGTAAATGCTGTAAGTCACAATCAGGAAGATTTGAATATTTTCTATAATTGGTGTCTTTCGAATGATCTCTAACTGAGCTTGGAAAAGCGCAAAGTAATAACATTCGCTAGAAGTCTCACTCCTCGTATTTTCAATTATTATTTTAGTGGAAAAAACGACTGCAATTTATTACTTATTAAACGGAATTTACCTCCCATTTCAACTGCATTGTCACTAAGAGTAGCATGATGTTAAGATTTGAAAAGCGTTGGTCGAGGAAAGTTTCCAGTATACAGAAGAGTAGCTCTTTTTCAATATGTGTATAGCTGTTGAGGGTTGCAAAATTTTCGACCTAGGTACAGCCTAAGGTATCACTTAAAAAAAATATTTATTTTCACCTCCCCTTTAAATAGGCGTTGGTTGGTTTTATTCTTTTTTCATCATAGCCCGGTATGGTCGGTGAAAGTTTCTCAGATTGTGCTGTGGAAGTGTAGGTAAAATTAAAAAAGAAAATATAATAAAAACAAGAACTCGAAGCCCATTTTTTATTAATATTTATATCAACAATATAATCGCAAAACCTGTACGCATGAAGCTTCTATCTTTATATTATACTCATATATCCTTATTTATACATAAAAATATCCTTTTATATTATACTCATATATAAATTCTACTAAAAAAATTCTACCTTATTTTGGTGTGTGTTAATGTCAATATTATTCCACCAAGTAAAAGAGTATGCTATTTAGAATTATACCTAGACAAATGGCGTACTTGGAACCCTTCCACGAGACTGAAAAGACTTCAACTTTATAGACACTATGACGTTACGAAGCGTTGTGTTCAAAAAGTTCAAAACTTTTGAATTTCCGCGGGTTACGTATATTTGATTTTCGATTTTTTTGTGGCGTTGTGTTGGTACTCGTCTCTCACTTATGCCGACAAGTTCGGCCATTTTGAATATTCAGTTAATTTTTGAGAGCTGCTTTGCTTGCACGTGTTTTGGCTCGTTTTCGATTTTTTCCCATTCCAAAAAATGGATCAAAGAATCGGTATCAAATTTTGTGTGAAAAACAAAATTAATTGCGCGGACGCATTCCGAATGTTGACTGTGGCATATGGTGAAAGTACCTTTGACCGGAGCAACGTTTATCGGTGGTACAAAATGTTCTCAGAGGGCCGAGAAAATGTGAACGACGAAAAGCGTGCCGGACGCCCGAGCACGTCAACAACAGACGAAAACATTGATGAAGTTAACAAAATAGTATTGGCCAATCGTCGAATCACTGTTAAAGAAGTTGCTAAGGACTTAAACATATCCATTGACTCGTGCCATTCGATTTTTACCAATGATTTGATCGTGAGACGGGTCGCCGCGAAATTCGTACAAAAATTGCTCAATTTCGACCAAAAATAGCATCGCATTAACATTGCTAAGGAGCTATTGGACTCTGTCCGCGACAACCCAAATTTGCTCTAGAAGATCATAACTGGGGACGAATAATGGGTTTATGGTAATGACGTGGAAATGGAAGCTGCCGCACGAGCCAAGACCGAAAAAAGAGCGCCAAGTTCGGTCGAATGTGAAGGTTTTGCTTACAGTTTTGTTCGATTGTACGAGCGTGGTACATCATAAGTTCTTGCCACAGGGTAGAACGATCAATAAGGAATATTACCTGCAAGTGATGCTCAAGTTGCGCTAATCACTCCGCCAGAAACGACTGGATTTGTGGAAGAACGAAAATTGGCTTTTACCATTTTTGGTCATGAAGAGCGCCATGAAAGGACGATGCTACACTGTAATTGAGAGTATGAAAACGGCACCGAAGGAGAAGCTGAACAAGATCACTAAAAATAATTTTTTGACGTGCTTCGAGGATTGAAAAAAACGTTGGCACAAGTGTATAATATCTGGTGGGGATTATTTTGAAGGGGACAAAATAGATATTTATGAATAAATAAATAGTTTTTGAAAAAAGACAAAATTTTGCGATACTTTTTGAAAAGACGTCGTACTTAAACTATTGGATAACCGATCTAAATAGACACTAAACATAAACTTTTAACCTAAAAAACAATTCAATATAGGTATTAAACTTTGAGTTTTTATAAAGCGTTCTAAATATTTCCAAACTTATACGGTTTGATTCAAAATCCTTCGAAAAATCGTTAATAAATCTCGAACGGTTTTCATCATTTTTAAGATGTCGGCGTATTTACCGAAAGTTTTTTGAAATATTCTTTGCAGCTACCATAACTTATGTATCTGTTAAAAATTGATTTTTAAAACTAAGATCTGTTAAAAATTATTTTCCAAAACATATTTAATTTGAAACTAGACGCTCTGGGGAGTTGAGATTTTTTCAGTCACTGGATGTACTTATCCAAAGAGAAAAGAGCCAGTTAAAAACTTAAAAAACCTCCACTTTTACCGTCATCATAAACACTCATACTTGCTTAAAAAGAAATTGGCGAAAGGGTCTCTTAGAATGTTAGGAAACATCGATCGATGGGTATTTACTTCTATTGAAGTATATTTTTATTGTTATAATATTTTAATGTCCTTTTCCATCATTTTGCGCTTTTAGTACTACTAAATAATATCTTTATTTTTAGCTAAGTATGATATAATAAAAAAAACCTACTTTATTTAACTATAAATAAAGTAGGTTTTTTATAAATGCATACATAATGTTTTTTTTATCAGAAAAGATATTTTTAAACTTCTACGTCTAGTATACAAATTGGTTCTGAGCTCGATTTTCGCTATCTACATAGCCTTTTAGTTGTCGCTAAGCCTCTTAAATTGTCGTGGGTCTAAAAATTTAAATTTTTCTAGAAATTTTATTTAAAAAAAAAGAAGATATTTATCTTTAGTAAAAAAAACGAAATTCAAATCGCATATAAAATTAGAATAAAATACAATAAATCTACCTATAAAATGATATTATAAGCACATTAGCAAAAGACATCCTCTGATATGTTTAAATCTAATACAATTCTGAGAATTTGTTATAAAATAGATTTTTTTTAGAAAATATATGAAGGATTTCGATAAATATAATGAGAATTCTAAAATAATACACGTAAAAAAAATGTTCGAACAAAACAAATTTTACTACCTAAAAATGAGGTCAAAGCTTAAATAATCCGATTAAAAATATGAAATTTTTGTTAATTATTTTTGTAATTTTTTAGAAAATGGTACGTTAAAAATTTAAAATAATAATCATACAACTACAAAAAAATGGAATTTAATATCAATAAAATAAAAATCTACTGTATTAAATAAAACAAACCGTCAAATAATTATTTTAGTTTGTATACACGTATGCTTTCATTTGTGGTATAAAGCTTAATTATTTACTGCAAATTATTATAGCTTATTAAGGAATTCCATCAACTATGAAGAAACAATTTTCATATATTTTATTAAGTTTGTCTACAGAAATTAGTGAATCTATGACTGAATATGATTCTGGTGAAAATCTCATCTTCAAAATTCAGTTTCTGTTGAAGACACGTGTAAGAATCTATTTGAACATTCCATTAATAAATCTGAATGTCATATGAATGTCAGGATGTACAAAGCCGTTAAGAGTATTTGACTATTAAATATATTTCAGATCAGAACATTTATTCTATCATAGGTTCATATGAAACTTTTCCATGTTTACTTTTCGTTATATGATATTTATAGTAAAAGTCTATTGTTCCTCATAAATTTTTAGAAATTTAAAATTAAATTGTAATTTTTTGGTAGTTGCTATTTTTTTTAAAGTTACAAAATACTTGTAGAAACTCATATTGAAACTAGTGAATAACAATTTATATTATATCAGTTGCTTCGTAAACAGTTTGAGATTCATTGGTGTAAATAAGTAATTAATGAAATTTTAGACTTATTCTGGAGCTTTTTGGAAGTGTTTCGTTTTAATAAAAAAAACTACAGGATACAGTCGAAATTAATTGTAAAAATATAACTAGTCTGGTCCACACTGCGTACCAGTGCGGACGTACGTATCTCTCTACGTATATCGATCGATAAATACCTAAACAGTTCGGATGCAAAAATATATTAAAATAAAAGTGAAATAAAATAAGTACAAAAGTGAAATAATTCACTTTTGTATTATTTAATATAATACAAAATATATTATATAATATTATACTTTTAATACGTACAGACAATGGTGTGAAAAGTGTTGAAAAAAATAAATAAAGCAAACACGTTTATTAATAATAAATAATAAATATTTAAAAAAAAAAAAAAAAAAAAAACACTGGAAATTAAAGTGATTCAGTATTGGAAAAAAAAAAAAAAAATTTTATTGCTTAGAACACAAACGGAAGAGTTCATTTTATCGAGTTCCGAATTTATCTCGTTTTTGTGTTCCTTGTAACTGTAATGGCTAGCACCGCTAGGCAAGTCATGCTATCTGCTACGGACACCGAAGCAGACACTGAGTCAGTGTCAGATTTCCAGCGGCCACTCGGCAGGCCAAAAAGAAAACAGACAAAGAGTCCATCTGGATCGACCAATACGCCGAACACATCGCCAAAAGTGATTAAAAAGACAATGAAAATAAAAAAAACAGAAACACAAACACCAACAACTAGCACCGCCAATCGGTTTCAAATACTGGCAAGTATGGATGTCGAGCCAGAGCGAATCAGTACAATAAATGAAACCGTCAAGCCACCGCCAATCTTTATTAAAAATGTTGTAAATTTTGTTGAGATTGGCCGTGCTATTGAAAAAAGAATTGGCCCTGATGCATTCATTTGCAAGGCTCATATTAAAGGCCTTGCAATTCAAGCGAATAGTGGGATGGCCTACCGAAGTATCGTCCAATACTTGGACGAAATGAAGGCGGACTTCCACACGTACCAGGCGAAGGATGAAAAACCTTTTAAAGTGGTAGTCCGGAATCTGCACCACACCACTCCCATAGAGGAAATAAGAAAAGAACTGGAGATGCTGGGTCACGAGGTAACTAGCATCTCAAATGTTAAGCAGAGGAATGCAGCGCTTCCTCTGTTTTTCATCTCGTTAAGGCAAGCGGCTAACAACAAGACCATTTTTGATCTGGAAACGCTTGTCTATACAAGAATCAAAGTGGAGGAGCCTTATCCCACTAAGGACATAGTTCAATGCCACAGATGTCAACAGTACGGCCACACCAAATCATACTGTCGGCACAAGCCAAAATGCGTAAAATGTGCAGGGGAACACCTGACCGCAGAATGCATTAAAACGCGAGACAATCCAGCAAGGTGTGTACTTTGTGCTGGAAGCCACCCGGCAAACTACAAAGGCTGCTCCACATATAAAATGCTGCAGACAAAAATACGCCCAAATAACAATACATCCACAAATAAGACGGGACTAACATCATTGCCAGTGCGACGAAACCTGACATTTGCTGAGATTGCATCTGGGCAGAAACAACATCAACAGCAGCAACAACAACCTCAACAACAAAACCATCCACATCAACCTCCTCATCAACAACAACAGCAACCACAACATAAGCAGCAGCACCAACAACAGCGCCAGCAACATCACCAACACCAGGAACAGCAGCAACAACAACAACAGCAGAAAAATGGTAGTCATGTTCCTATTCCTCCCCCATTATCCTCCTCCTCAGACCTAACAACACTTCTTTCTACAATAACCAACAAATTAATTCAAGAAATTACTCTTCTTCTCACTCCTCTGTTAACTGCTTTAACAACCGCCATTTCCTCACTAACAAGCAATATAAATAAATAAATGTTCTCGTCAACCGATAAATCCCTATCCATCCTTCTCTGGAATGCTAACGGACTGACTTTACACCGACAAGAACTAGACATTCTCTTACACAACAAACGCATAGACGTTGCACTGATTACAGAAACTCACTTTACGTCCAGGTCGTTTTTTGCTATACGACCTGGACGACGTCCAGGTCGTTTTTTGCATCTGTTTATTGTCCTCCAAATAAAAAATTAACTCCCATACAATTTGATTCCTTCTTCAAATCAATTGGAAAATCCTTCATCGCGGGAGGAGATTATAATGCCAAGCACCCTAAATGGGGATGCCGTGTTTCGAATCCCCGAGGAAAGATTCTCCAAAAACTCCTCTCCCATACCACTCTTGAGGTCCTATCTCCTCCCACGCCCACATATTGGCCGACCAGTGTCAGAAACCTTCCCGATATTCTAGATTATTTCATAACCACACCCATACATTCCATTAATACTTCCATAGATACACTCCTTGACCTGAATTCCGACCATTCCCCTGTTCTCCTAACACTAGACACTTCTCCTTCCTTAAAATCCTATCCTGCCAAACTTGTAAATGGGAAAGTTGATTGGGACATTTTTAGACAAAACTTAGACCAACAGATTCATTTACAACAAAGCCTTAAGAACGTACAAGAAATAGACGATGCCGTAAACGAGTTAACTGTTTGCATACAGAACTCAATCACTAACGCCCACATAACTCATAACAAACCAACCATACGAGAACATGACTATAATCTTCCGCAAAAAATTCGCAGCTTGATAAGCGAGAAACGTCGAGCCAGGGCCCAGTGGCAACGTTCAAGAATGCCAAATGAGAAGAAAAAACTGAACCAACTACAACGAGAACTGAAACAAGAAATAATTAATTATAACAACGAACGATTTACTGAATACACAGAATCACTGACAACTAATAAGTCACTCTGGACAGCTACCCGACGAATTCTCAAATACAAAACAGCTACACACCCGCTCCGGAATACCGACGGAACCTGGGCAAAAACAGATAAACAGAAAGCCGACATCTTCGGCAAACACTTAGAAAACATCTTTAAGCCTCACGAAGATGTCCAAGACATTCTGCATGACGAACAAATATTCCGACAAATATCAACTCAGTTGCCCATAAGTCCACCTCCTAAGTTTTTCACTCCTTCCGAAGTTAAATTCACAATAGAACACCTTTCCAATAAAAAAGCCCCAGGATATGACCTAATAACTTCAGAAATCCTGAAACAAATTTCCAAAAAAACCCTCGTCCTTATAACCTATATTTATAATAGTATCCTCCGCACATCATTTTTTCCTTCCCTGTGGAAGTTTTCCATAATTAAGATGATCCCAAAACCCAATAAGCCCAAAAACCTTCCTACCTCATATAGACCTATAAGCCTCCTTCCCATGTTATCAAAAATCCTAGAAAAATTAATCCTAAAACGCCTTTATCCCATTTTTGAAACCGAGGGTGTCATTCCTCAGCATCAGTTTGGATTTCGACCTGAGCATTCCACTATCCAGCAGTGTCATCGCGTGGTCGACTACATAGCGTGTTCGCTAGAGCGAAAGGAATACTGCCCAGGAGTGTTTCTTGACATTTCGCATGCTTTCGACCGTGTATGGCACCCTGGATTGCTTTGGAAGTTGCAGCGAGTCCTACCCTCGAGTTATTTCCACATCCTTAAATCTTATCTCTCAGACCGATATTTTCAGGTAGCTGAAAATATTGAGTACTCTGACATTTATCCAATTTCCGCCGGTGTCCCTCAAGGAAGTATCCTAGGTCCTATCCTATATAACATTTATACCCATGACATTCCTTGCCACAACAACATCCTAACCGCAACATATGCTGACGATACAGCCATCCTGACACATCACAAAGATCCTTCCACAGCCATTAGTATCCTTCAGAACCATATCCACTCCTTAGAAACTTGGTTCAAAAGGTGGAGAGTGAAGGTAAATGAGCAAAAATCTGCTCATGTAACTTTCACACTCTGCCGAGAACAAATTCCCGACATAACCCTAAACGGCAGTATTATTCCACAAAAAAATAGCGTACGTTACCTTGGACTTATATTCGACAAACGGTTAACCTGGAACCTTCATACGAAAACTAAAAGACGTGAACTTAACGGACGATACAAACAATTCTTACGTCTCCTAGACAGCAAATCGAAACTTACAACACCAAGTAAACTATTACTGTACAATACGGTTCTGAAACCAATATGGACATATGGTCTAGAACTTTGGGGTTCGACTAAGCATTCCAACTCCCTTCCAATCCAATCCCTACAATCCCGAATCCTTCGTAAAATTGTCAATGCCCCCTTTTATGTGCGAAACACTGTTATCCACCGTGACCTAAATGTTCCATTTGTTCGTGAACTATGCATCTCCCGATATAAAAAATTCCATTCGCACCTATCCTTCCACCCTAATCCTTTAGGAAGGGAACTTTTCACTCCCACCCTTCCAGTATACACCCATCGACGTTTAAAACGGCGATGGCCGAGAGATTATTTAAAATGATAAAATAAAATTACCCTGTTCTGAGGTAACATCGATGGGTGTTTTCCTCCACATGTCTTCATGTCCTTGTATATTCCCGTAAAAAATCTGCTTGTTACTAGCATAAGTAGTTGTAGATATCATTTAAAATTAAAAAAAAAAAAAAAAAAAAAAAATATAACTCAGTTTAGTAATGATGAAAAATATAAGATAGCCCACCATTACCCGGTTCCAACAGTCCTAATACAGTGTATGTTTTATGTTCCAGATCAAAGTGTTTTTTAATAACTTTTAAATAAAATATAATTTCAGAATTTTTATTTTATGGTTGAATATATGATTTAAGCATTATGTGTGAAATATAATGTTGGTCAAATACCCGTCTCTGACCATGAGATAAAGACAAGCTCTTTTAAGTACATTTTTCATAACATTTTCGCAGACTTCTGATGTTAATTTAGCAATTTCAATTCGAATGTTGTCCTTATTAATAGAGATTGTGATTGTTTTGTTAGTATACACGTTTTCTTTCAAGTACCCCTATACGAGGAAATCGGGAGGGTTCAAATCAGGTGAACGTGTGAACCACTTTTTGACATTATTCAACTCTCACAATTTGCATCGTAGCACGAGATGTATGTGATGTGGCACCATCTTGTTGGAACCACATATTCTGTAGGTCTAATTGATCCAATTCGGGTAAAAGAAAGTTTTCCAACATGTCCCGATAGTGTTGGCTATCAAAGAGATGCTGGCCCAAATGCCCATAAAGCCTATTCTGTTTATTAACAAAGCCAGCCAAGTCGAGTGTGCTTCATCGCTCATAATAATTTTTTACCAAAAATAGTGGTCGCTTATAACGAGCTGTAAAGCTCGAGCACTCCAGTTTCGCTGCCGTTCATAGTCATTTACGGTAAATTTTATACAGGTAAAAAAGCAAATATTTTCTAAGAATTTTGATAGAGATCATGTTGATGGAGTTATTCATAATAAATTGCTATTGACCACTCACTACGATTGCTAAATGCCAATAGACAAATATTATCTAAACCAAAATGGCGACTAAACAAAATCGGCCTGGAACATAAAATGCATCTTGTATAATTTCGATCAGATTGACGTTTGAACTTAATGGAATGACATCTGATAGGTTTTAGCCAATCAAATGCCCGATTTAGTTCAAACACTTGAGTCTAGCCAAATAGCCCTAATGCCAGTACAACGGTGGCAATAGTACAAGCTCAGCTAAAATAATTTTCTCTGCCGGCTGGATAAGGGCCAATGTTTATGCTTTTTTCTATTAATTTTATTTTCAGAAACTGTTGATGGTATAATTTGTTCCTCGATTACACTCCTTTATAAGTTATTGACAGTACAAAGATGACGTCCTTTCACAAACTGATATCGGCTGAACACACAAACTGATGAATATGACAGGAATGCTTCTTCGTCAATATGGAGTATCCAAGTGTCTGCGATATCGGATTTGATGCGAAGAACCATTTTTCTGAACCGATTTCAGTCAATCAACGGTTTGAACGCCATGAGTTGAAGGCCTCCATGAGCGAAATTCTTCTTCCACAGCTTCTCGACCATCTTAAATTGCTTTATGCCGTCGAAAACTGAAGGTCTTAATAAGGAATATTTCCCATAGGCTCATTGTAACTTTCGTAACTAAAATTTTTGAATTCGTCAATCTTTACATCAAATTCGATGGTACATCATTGCTCCAAATTTTGGTGTTCTTTTTTCGTAACGTACACTGTCACTTATCGTGCTCCATAGTATAGGTTCTCAAACTCGTTGGACCCTTTTCAAAAAAAAAAATACAACCGACCATCGTTATTAAAATAATTAATGTACATCATCGATTTAACAACTCATTTGGGAAACACAAATTGTACATAATTCCTTCCTAGACATGGAGGATCAAGTTTCTAGGAAGAGTGTTGCCAGCTCACTCTCAGTGTTAGCAATCTCATTACTTTTCTGCAACACCTCCTGTGTCTAATGAGACCTCATTTATATTAATACTTGATAAGATTTGCTATCAAGAAGTTTTTATTTGTATATATTTTTCGAGACTATAAATATTGTGTTGCACTAAAGACATTTGGTGTGCTTCTACTTGTTTCAAATGTATCTAATTTATTTAAATCCACTTAAGCTTTACACTTCCATTCCGACTATCATAGTTTATATAGAAACAATTTTCAATAGAATATTTCGAATACTATAGAGTTTAATTTGATATTAACGTGATTTCATAAACGCACATCATCAATTATCAATCACAAAGTATTTAAGTCAGAACCACATGCAAATATTCGCATACGCATTCAATATTACGAGTATTCCACAAAATATATAATAGGCAAGATATCCGTAATTTCTAAACAAGACATATTAACAAATTTATGCATGTGTAAGCATATTAAATCAAATTCATCAAATATGCACTCAGGAAATTCTTGCATGTCCTAGCATCGTCGGTAAATAATTTTCCAATATTTCATTCCATTTCGTAGATTACAATTTAAATTCAATCGATCATAAATTGAAGAAAATTTTAATGAAAATATTTCTAAATTAAAAACAAGTTTAAATCATCGTATAAGCTTAGCTATAAACTAAATTGAGGATATTTTGATAAAGTTCAAACCGTTTGTACTATAATTGTTCAATTTTTTTAAAAATAAATTACAATAAATTATATTTTTGAAAAACTTTTATAAAATTATTAATTCTTAGAAAATTTAGTCTATGTTGAAATTTGTCAGCTTTTATAGTATTTTTCATAATCACTTCTAATACAGTTTGGAATCCACTGGTATAAATAATTGAGCTAATAATGTGTCTTTCCTTTTTCTGATTTCAAATGCAATTTTGTCAATTATAATTAACAGTAAATTTTCTTCTAATTCTCTGTTATGGACACAAAAGGATGTCTAAATTTTTTCTTCTACTATTGTGTCGTTTGTTTAATAAAAATATCGACATACCCTCATCATATTGTCTTGTGTTAAATTTTTTCTTACAAATATGCGCTTTTCATATTAATTATTTAGCACACAAAGTTTTGATAGTAACTTATTAACTATTTCATTATATTAAAATATTTTTAATTTTTTTTTTATCATGCACGCATAAGAGTGTTTTTGAAGATAGTTCGTTTGTATAAAATTCCATGTAAACTTGTTTGAACTACAAAAGAAAATCCAATGGAATCGACTTGAATGTCACATTTAATGGTTAGTATTAGCAATGATATCATTCCATTTTGTAGTAAAACTTGAGAGAAAGTTATAAGCTTAATCCAATTAGATAGTAATGTCCTCAAACATTGTATGGCGAAGCGGAATCGAGTTAGCTATCAACATGAGCTAATGAACCATGTTTTAGAAACTTATCAAAGAATTACCACTTTAATAAGGAAGTTTTCTTGTTGTTTTTCCTGTTCGTATTTTCATTCCATTTGGAAATATTGCTTTTCGAATAGCAGCAAACATTAATTGAATTGGTAAAAGTTGAATTTTTTTCTATTCAAACTCTTATCATTATTGGTGGGCTATTATATCGGGACAGAATTTTGATTTTGTTTTATTGTCAACTTTTAAAATAGACTTTTTGTTATGATATTTCCTTTAAAACTACAAAAGTCCATAAAGAGTGGATAAATGTTGTGCTAAAAACAACTCAAAGCATATAAAAGAGTTTGGAATTATTATAAAAGAATTTACATTTAATTTGGTTTATTTTATTTATAAAACGATACCACAAGCTAAGTAATCAATGGTTGTACCTTAGATTTTAGAAGAACTGGATAGGCCTCTACTCAAAAATTGTGTCAAATTGTTCCTAAGAATGCACGTATCTGAAAAAGAACCTTTCACGAAATACTTTGTATTCTGAAATAAAAATATCCTATTTATTATCGTGAAGAATAAAACTATTTATGCAAATGTATTTAATTATACTTACTTATTCGTAAATTATTTAAAATATAATAAAACCACACTTCACGAAAATAGATAATTAACTTAAAATGCAATTGAAATGAGAATGCGGTGGCAACGGTTACGAATGCCTAGATACAAATACAAACTTAACCGACTACAGCGTGAACTAAATATGGAAATTATACAAGATCGCTTAATGACAATATTTCTTTATGGGAAGACAAAAGAACATCACACCCACTGAAATAAAATGATGGTAACTGAACAAAAACAGACAAAGAAAAGTATTTGATAAACATATATTAAATGAGCAGTTTTACTCCACATGATGATATAGAAGACATATTCCAAACTAACAAAATTATCGCAAAACTAATGTTCCCAATTCTTATCAGTTTTCCTACCAAAAATTTTAAGCTCTCGGGAATAAAATCTATTATTCTGCGCCTTACTAATAAAGAAGCTCCCCGTTATTTTTATTTCTAAGCAAAATAAATCCGTTAATTTGTCTTCTTCCTATAGATCTGTCAGCCTCTTGAAAAAGCCCTACTCAGAATCCTCAGAAATATATCCTATTCTAGCCGGAGTCGCTCAAGGCAGTATCCTTGGTCTCATTTTATAAAATATTTATACCCATGATACACGTATCCCATCTGATCCTAATACGATCATTGCTACTTTTGCAGATGATACGGCCACACTTCCTACCCATACAAATCCTAACATAACTTGTTTCTATTATGAAAACTAGATGTCAATAGGTGTCATGTCTACATAAAAACATCTACACAGTTTTATGCAAGCAGTACGATTTTTCGCCGCTTTTGTAATAGTTCAGATAGAAAAGTTCCTATACATATTCGAAATGTATCTGACGTACAAGCCTATCCAGGTATTCTTTAATCTAAGAGCTATACTCTGTTGAACTTCCCATTCACACTTCGGATTTTGTTTTCTTCTTACCTTTTTGTCCTCTCTAGTCCACAACCCAGAAATATTTTGCATAGTTCCAATTTCATTTCCTATAGAGCATAATACGCTAATTGTAAATAGTAAATAAAGTCTAAATCATCTACCGTGTAATTGAGTTAAAGAATTCTACTTTCTCAGTTTAATAGATTCTTGTTTCTTATTTTTTCTTTTATCCATTTTTTCTACCTACATGATCTCAAATTGTTCATTTAAAAAAACCGCATAAAACATATAAAAACAACAATTAATTTCGCTGTTAAGTTAGTATTAATGTCCCTAATTGTTATATACAATTTTGGCATGATTTTTTAACTAGTATTTGTTCAGCTTCTGGTTTCGTTAGTGTATCTATGATTTCTTATATGGGAAAAAATATCAACTAAGAAAATTTAATTTATTATATGGAAAAAAATATCAACTAAGTCATTTTTCTATTTGGGGTCTGGGGCCGTAGCCGATGAGAACAAGGAGGAATAATTGCTGCGAATAATTGCTGGTAGCCAACAAAGCCTACTTCAGTCAGTATAAATTATTTCTCACTAAAATTCTGACCACAACATGGAAGCTTCTGCTACACATGACACTAGTCTTACCAGTCGTCATGTATTCTTTGGGAACTTGGCAAAAATCATTGCGAAACCTTCCCCGCGTTCGAGAGGAGGATGCTTCGAAGAATTTCTGACCACTAACACAAATATGGGCGATTCTGGAGCCTAATTAATGAAATGTTGAAGTGTTTTTTGCACGGAAAGTCTACAGTGGCTTTATTTATGCTAACAGAATACGCGGTAAGCTCTGCCTTCAGTAGCAGTTATCCAGGACGCTAAGAACATCATGCTGGAAGTGTTGAACTATAAGACATCAGTGCGAAGCCCTTAACGGTACAAAGCTTTCAAAGATGGCCGAAATGTTGTTAACTACTTGCCTCAGTTCCGTCGACCTTTAACAAATTCGACGGCCAAAAACATCGACAAAGTAAAAACGATATTAAATGGAATTTTAATTCTAGCTTAAAAGAGTTTCCTGCGGATCTGGACATGCCTAACAAATCCGTTTGCATTATTTTTGTTGATATTTTGGATATAAAATGCACCGAAATATGGCTTGTTGCTTATAATCTGAATGTTTTTCAAAAATAGGCATGGCGAAAAAGTTGCTTGAGGCATGATTGAACGAGCCAATTTTGATTCCATTTTCATAGTCAACAAGTTTCGAAATCACTCTTCCATATTAAGCCGGAACTGAAAAAAACCAAGTCAAAGTAAATTTATCTTTTATCTGCTAACTGTCTCGATGCAACTTCTTTGTATTTTCAAAGCTGAAATAAACACATTATGGAAGATCTTTTAATCTTATTCAAGCCATAAAGAGGAATTCATAGAAGAAGTTGAAGGAAAAAGGCATTGTAAATACCATGGAATTCATCATATAAATAAATGACATTATTTCGATACAATATTAATCAACAAGAATATTTATTATTAAATAATATGTAGAAAATGTATTTTTATCTACTTGATACCTTCTCCGAAAATCGAGACCTCTTCTTTATCCCGTATACAGACCACTATCGCCATTGCAGTAATTTTAGTTGCTGTCAAGTTTATATTTAACGGCTAAATATTATTTTTTAAACTAAATTACAGATAATAGTCACAAGCAAATTTTGATTACAGTATTAATTAATTAAGATAATTATGTGAAATGAAAAACATCGCATATTTAATAAACAGAAAATCAACATAAAAAATATGTCAACTATAGATGGATAAAAATTGCAGGACAATTTTCCATTTCCTTAAGATACTCAAAATATCTGAATCGATAGATATTTTCAGAGTTGCTTACAAATGAACTTCTCAAAATAATTAGCCAAAAATTCCACCGGAAATTTGATTTGATCTTCCGGCCTATGCAAAGCTAATTTTCTTTATTCTCGTGAAGCGCAATTTTCCAATTCAATTAAATAACAGAATGGCATGGGCACTAAAGTTCACAGGTGTATGGTTCTATGCTGTTGTATATTTGGCAACTAAAAGTCATGATGGACTTTCATAGATAGTATAATATTTATTTAGTTATCGTAAGAGTCCAAGTTTATATTTACACTTGTGTATCTCTGAATAGTACAGATATTCTGTCTGTTTTTTATTTTTTTTATAGGGTAGTATAAACCTACAGTGAGCTAACAGGATGAATTTCAATTTACTATATTGAATTATTTATATTTTAAGAATAGCTTGTTCTTTTGAAAATTTCAGTTTACGTACAGTTTCCGAGTGAACGCGATCGGTATCGAAGTTGGCGGGAAAATTGGCGGCATAATTGACGACTTACTGGTCTCAGGTGGCTTTTCAATTTCTGCTGAAAATTCCGACATAAGTTTGGACGATTTCCAGATACTTTCATTTGGGTAAGTTAGTTAAGGACAAAATTACTCGCAACGTAGCAAAACAGGGGCGAATAGAGTTTGTCAGAAGTTTTAAATATATTTGAAAAAGTACAATTTTCGATTTCTACTTTAAAGAAAAAAAAACCTAAAATTTAAATGGTCGAATTTTTTTAAAAATAATTCTAAGTAAGTCAAAATAGTATTGGTCAATTTTGTGATCATTTATTTGTGTGTTCATTTAATATAATTAATTATGAGAGATTTCTCTAATATCAGATATAGAGCTTTGCAAAGTGTGAATTATATTTATTCTATGCTGATTAAGGTCTCTGTCTCTAATCTATTTAAAATGAAATCATTTCAGAAATATCGGGGTACGATTGAAGCACAACTCAATCATTAAACAACTGAGCGGAGCTATCCTTAGGCCAATTGTAAATCTATTTAAGGAAAGGATTACAACATTGATTTCGGGCTCGGTCAAACAACAGCTACAATCCTTAATTAAAGATATTAATGATGCTGATCGATTAAAGCTTAAGGAATTTGGAAAATCCCTGCTCGGAGGACTAATGAGGCAATAGTCTAACTGTTTGCCATTAGACATTATAATGTGGGCAAATCATTCGAAAAGGGACTTTTTTTTATTTAATTTGGAATTTTTGTTAATGTATTTGTATATTTAAATCAATCCTGAATATAGCTAAAATACATAAATACATAGGCGGGTTTTTATTTTATGGATTAAAACAAATTGGAAAATTTTCTAAGAGTATATTAATATATAAAATAGATTAAGTAGAAAGGAGAATTTGTGAATTCGGGCGAATTATCTTTAATTATATGGAAATTTGTTATTAATTATGTTAATTTGTGGAATTTCTTTAAGATTTTCCTGTAAGATACACTATAATAAATTTGGTTATTTATGATTTGCAAAAATATGACCTATGATTTTTTTTCTTCAATTATTTTTTGTTGTTGCTTGAAGTACAATATTTTTGTTTATTTTTTATAGCTATTTATAGTCGGATTTTTACTGAAATGTAAAAATTCTTATTGCCACGACGAGTCAGGCCAATTGGCGACAGCTGAGGGGTCACTAGCAGTTGGATTTAAACTCAGGACCCCGGTGTGTTAGAGACGATAGCTGAAAGGTCACTAGCTGTTTTCGAACTGAGTACCTCGGCGTACTAGAAGCGACAGCTGAAGGGTCACTAGCTGGATTGAAACTGACGACTTCGGCGTACTAGAGGCGAAAGTTAAAGGGTGTTTAGCTGGATTGAAACTTAGGACTTCGGCATACTAGATGCGACAGCTAATGCGTCACTAGCTGGATTCAAACTTAGGACCTTTGCGTACTACAGGCAACAGATGAAGGGTCACTAGCAGTAGGATTAAAACTCAGGGCCTCGCTGTACTAGAACCGAAAGCTGGACTCAAATTCGAAACCTCGTCATACTGGAGGCAACAGCTGAAGGGTCACTAGCTGGATTCAAACTTAGGATCTCTGCATAGTACAGGCGATAGCTGAAGGGTGACTAGCTAAATTTGAACTCAGGATTTCTGCGTTCTAGAGGCAGACGTTCCAAACTTTTTTTGGCTCTGTACTCTTATTTCCGATTTATATAAAAATGTAATTAAGACTATATTTGCGGTCGTAAAATAATTTTTCTTAACAGAGTAGTAAAAGCAACTTTCCTAACAAATATGCAAATAGCAAAATATTTTTGGAAACATAAATATCCTACTTGAGGGATAATTTATTTTTTAATTTTAATTTATAGAATAAAGCTGAGATGTACTCTTTATTGGGGTAGGTTTTTGAAAAAAAAATTCTGAAGACAATCAGCTATGGTCTTTAAAGAATTTTTTTGGAGCTAGATTTTTATTATTGCACATCGAAAGGGATTCTTCTCATATTTTTTTTAGGTATACATTTTGACGATTTTAAAATGAATTACTAGGACTTGTCCTCTAGTATGGCGCGATTGAGTAGGTTTGCGGCTATATATTATTATAAAAACGTACTCAATTTTGATTGCAACTTTTGACATCCAGCTTTAAGTCGTACATAATAAAAATATTTCTGGGTAAATAATAACCAACATAATAAGAGATTTAAGGGTAGCAAAACGTACAGAAAGCGATGACTAATAGTAAAGAATGAACACTAGTACAAGTGTTGTGATCCAAAAATGAAAAAATCAGCAAATTTTTTTGCTACATTATCCATGAGAGTTATTTGAATAATTTTTATCCGTTTAGATTTAGTTTTTATGAAAATTTCAATTGAAAATACAATCAAACATTTTTAAAATGCTTAATGAAGTAAAGTATTTAGGTTCCAGGTGTATAAGCTTAAATACGCTGTTTTTTAGTCAAAAAAACTTTTTTTTTTTTCATAGAAAGCAAAAACAAATTTATTCAAAGTTCTTGCCCTCGCTAGCTATACATTTTTCCCATCTCCTGGGCAATTTGTGGATACCATGCCAAAAAAATTCCTTCTCTTTCGAGGCAAACCTCTTATCAAGCCATTTTCGGACGTCTTCGTAAGAATCGAAGTGCTGCTCAGCGAGCGCGTGGCCCATAGACAAAAAAATTTGGTAGTTGGAAGGGGCCAGGTCTGGTGAATATGCGGGCTATGGTAGCACCTCCTAGTTGAGGGTCTCCAAATAGTTTCGGACCATTTTTGACGTGAACGAAGGTGCGTTGTTGTGGAGGAATATCAGTTTGTCATGCCTTTGTTAATAATCCGTCCTTTTTTCACACAGAGCACGGTACAATTTGATCAGTTGTTGGTGGTAGCAGTAGGCATTGACAGTTTCACCAGCTTTCGACATCTCATACTAGACGATACCCTCCTGATCCCATCAAACGCACAGCATCGTCTTCCGTCCAAAGCGATTTGGTCTTGGGGAAGATGTTAATGGGTGGCCGCGGTCAACCCACGATTTCTTGCATTTAGGATTCTCGAAATATATCCACTTTTCATCGCCTGTCATAATCCGATGCAGGAACGACTTTCTTTTTTATCTGGCGAGCAAGATTTCGCATGTGTTTTAGCGTCGCTCCATTTACGCATGGAAATGGCTGGCTGAGTAACACCCAATTACCCCGCGAGAATTTTTTGTGATTTGGTATCGTCTTCGTTCAAAAGAACCTGTAATTGATGATCCTTAACCTCCCTAGGCCGATTTTTACGCTTCTTGTTTCACAAGTCAAAATTGCCGTCTTTGAACCGACGAAACCAATCTCGGCACGTTGTTTCCGATAAAGCACTGTCACCATAGGCCTCCATAAGCATTCGATCCGATTCAGCAGTCGATTTCTTCTAATTGCAGCAGAAAAGCAGAGCTTCCCGCATATGCTCTTTTTCTGGCACAAAACTAGACATGATTACCAAAGGAAAAATGTATGTTGTTGTATGAAATTTCTGACAATGTGCACTGATTAATGTTGGCAGATGTCAAACTCATAAAAAAAAGTATGACGTTCCCATGGTAGCTTAATACGCTCACTCACGCCATCTATGACCAAACAGCTTATTTAAGTTTATACACTTAGTACAAATATTCCATTTAAATTTTAAGTGGGAAAATTCTATTTTCCGCTCCGTTTTTCAGATTGGACAATTTAATGGGGTTTATTCTTTTGAAGAAGAAAAAATAAGCAGTGGCAGAAAAGTAATAAAACTTTTTATCCAATCCAATAAGGTATCGATTATTGACTTAGGACCTAAAGTCCAGCATCTCATGAATATAAAATAATTTAATACGGAATTTTTGGTCCCAAGTGTTGTCACTACTAACTCTAAATAGAGTCACATTTTCTTCTCTCGTTATAATTCTGGACGCTACAATACGTATCGAAGCGTAGTGATGTTCGTTAATGTTATTAAAAACTACCTCAAAATAATGGAGTCTTTCAACAATACTCGAGACAAGCATTTAAATATTATATTTTCTATATAATGGCAATCTTTATTTAATATAATTTAATAAAAATTTTATAAAAATTTATATTTCAATTATATTTTATTAAATATTACTTTCTACAGTACAGATTGGATAATCCTATATGTTAAATCTAATTTACATACTAATAGTTATGAATTTATCAAACGAACCCATACTTGGGGTGCTACAACACAATAACTAGTGGTTGTATCGAAGCCTAGTGAATTAAAAAAATTCTGGATAATTTCTTAGGTAGTACAATATTTGTGTATCTACGGTGTCTTGACTAATGCCATTGCTGCAGTAAAGCTAACTAAGTAATAATTTTTCAAATTTTTTTTTTTTAATTTTTGAATGATTATTAAAAAAAGTGTCATGGATTATGAGGTGTGGTCGAAATGTAATTAGACTGGATTCACTGAGAGATTTTCGCCTTCACATAGCTTGTACGTTATTATTTCTTAGATTTTACTCTCGTCTTGATACTACATGACCCCAATGGTTATGAAAAATGGAACGATGATATCTGAAGCTTGGCAATGAGTTTTATGTTCACAAAGTTTTCGTTTAATTTTCTCTATTAGTTTCGACTTCGTAGTGTTTTTTTTCAAACTGAATGCTTCCAGAGAGTTCCAAAATATGTTGGAACCATGTTACATTATAACAGTGCCTTGTTCCAAGAGATGCTCGTCCTGAATATCCTTTGATCTATAATAATGGGCCAGCAGGTCAACAGCCTTCAGTGGCCTTCACTAACTCTTCTAGATACGGTATTCAATACTATTCAACTTCTTAGCTACCCGGAATGGAGTATCCTAGGTGGGCTGCAATTTCGGTGACTTTTGAAAGCGAAGCCTTCAATATTGGAAACTGATGGAAATTTGGAATATGTGAGAGCTTTTATAAGGTCAGTACCGTTGATTAACATTGAATCTGATAAAAAACTGTGTGAGAGGCTCAGGGTTCCTCGGGTTAGAAAATGGGTTCCTCGCGTCCGATCAAATTTTACAGATACTGGGATGCTCCACAATAACAACACCCTCTGTCACATGGCCATCAACATGAACTAGTTTCTTAAGGAAAAACAATTCCCCAGTTTACCTATTAATTTGGCAAAAAAATCTTTATTTTTTTTTTCCAAGATCAAGGTGATCTTAGTACTGCCGATAACATCCAAAAGTGTGTAACCGAGCTGCTGAATTGGTTTACAGTTGAATCGTTCTAGTACTGCTATGACGAGTGGAAAACACTTCTCCCTGATGTGTAACAGCCGAAAGAAACTACTTTAAATAGGATAATATCGTTGAATAAAATAAAATAAAATTATTGCAATAAAAAAAATCAGTTGCAATGCAAAAAGATATTCTAACAAGCAAATAAACAAATTGTTCGTTTTGTTCGAGAACTAATAAATAAAAAATTTAGTGGCTGTTGAACTCTGTCCGCGACTACCCAAATTTGCTCCAGAGGGTCATAACTGGTGACTAATCATGGGTTTATGGTTATGACGTAGAAACTAAAGCTCAATCATCACAATGGAAGCTGCCGCACGAGCCAAGACCGAATTCGGTTGAATGTGAAGGTTTTGCTGACAGTTTTCTTCGATTGCAGGGGCATGGTGCATCATGAATTCTTGCCACAGGGTAGAAGGGTCAATAAGGAATATTACCTGCAAGTGATGAGCAAGTTGCGGGGAGCAATCCGCCAGAAACGCCCGGATTTGTGGAAGAACAAAAATTGGCTTTTACAATTTTTGGCCAAAAACAACACATTAATAATGCCGCAGCCACCGTATTCTCTACATCTGGCCCCCTGTGACTTTTCCTTGTTCCCGAAACTGAAGAGCCTCATGAAAATACGACGCTACGCTACGATTGAAGAGCTAAAGACGGTATCGAAGGAGCAGCTGAACAAGATCCCAAAAGATGATTTTTTGAAGTGCTTCGAGGATTGGAAAAAACGTTGGCACAAGTGTATAAAATCTGGTGGGGATTACTTTAAAGGGGACAAAATAGATATTCATAAATAAATAAATAATTTTTAAAAAAACACAAAATTTGCGATATTTTTTGAACAGATCTCGTATTGTTGGAATTTATTAACACATGTACTAAAGATGATATTGTACAAAATGCACCTTTAAAATCTGTTCAAATTCAATTTTATAGTACATAAACGTAGAAAATTCTCTGCTCTACATAATTTCATAATTAATACAACAACAAAGCATCACGACACACTAATTACATATTAATACCGATTGAAAATATGCACCTATATCGTATCGCGATTAGTATTGTATTGCTAACTATTCGATTAAGTAATTAATTGATGTTTAATTGAAATATAGGAGATTTGAATGTGTTTGTTGCTATATGTTCAAAATTGTAATAATTCGATTAATATTAGTAGATATCTATTAGGATGAGAGGTGGGATTAGTAAATACTATTCGGTAAATACTATTCGGTGTGATATCAGAGGTTTTTGTTTGAAAGCTTTTAATCCTTGATGTTGATCTCATATGTAAGCAATAAAACTAATGAAAACGTATATAATATATGAGTAAATACAATTTAAGAGAAAGGATTTTCATATACTCGTATATGCAATAATTTCTTATTGAAGTGAAGCAAGAATATTCGATTATATATTACATATCTGTTAACTGTTTCATCACACAGGCTATGAGCATAAACTTCTATTGAATATTAATCAATACTGACGAATTTTTATCCTTGTTTTGGTTATGTTATTACTGAGAATGGAGATATTCTATACCAATCAGAAAAAATATAGAAGTTTTTGGTTCATCTTTCTTATTACTGATGTTAATATTTTGGTTGATTTGTATTAATACCAATTAACTAGTAGTGTACTTGGCATAAAAAGGAAGTAATTATATCTATAATTTGAGTGTTACTTTGCCCATTTACGCTAGAGTATATCAGAATCAATATGGATCCAATTATGAGGAATGTTTGATTATTTTAAGTGGCTATGAATTTATTAGACAAAATATTCATTGATAAACAGTAGAAATTAGACTGGTACATCTGCATCTAGTATACAGTGGTCTTAAGTGAGAATCTAGCTAGTAAAATGGTGAAAGCGCCTTTTAGTTTGATGCAAAATGTTCTGCGATTTCGTGACCTTAAGTGCTTATATTTCTATACAAATGTCACTAGAAATAAACTATAAAAATAGAAATTAACACAAAAATTATACCGATCAATATAAAATTTTTTTAAGTCAAGTCAAATATACACTCTAAGATGATTACAATAAATTTTCTTAAGGTCTATTATTTTAAGATAAAAAAAAAAATAAAAATTAAAACAAAAAAACATTATATATTATATTATAACTAGGCAGATATTTTATCATGTTGACTAATAAAATATTTATTGAACTATTTTTATGGCTTTCAGTTCAACTTTTTGCAGTCATAAATTAAGTACTTAGCTTTTAGAGTTAGCATATACTCTCTTGTCAAATTTAAGTAAAATAATTTAAAAATGCATACTTGAAAAATATTGCTAATATTTTCCAAATATTTCAAAAGAAATAAATAATTTCTGCAATAAATATTTTAATTACTTAATTTAAAAGCTTTCGTAAAGAAGAAATGCATTATTTTTCAAGACTCTATTTAGCATGGTTCGGTTTGTCTGAATTTGCTTTATAATTTATTGCCATTTGAAAGGTAACTTCATAATGCCTCTCTCATAGAGTTATTCGCTCTGGTCCCTATTGGCGAACAACTCGACTAAACAATTTTCACAATTTTCACTAATAATGTTTTGCAATGATAAAAAAAATATGGTAATAGATTCGTGGTAGCAGGTCCGTTCTATAAGGTGGATGCATCAAAACTACCCAATTAAGCTCCCGGAGGTGCTGCCAAGTCACTATAGACGTGTATGCCCTGGTTATCCTCTCCTGTTGGCCAATTTTGGCCGCTTCCGGTCAATCACTACCTTGAAACGGTCCAATAGTAGACAGTAGAGGTCCGAATTTAGTGTTTGCCCATATGGAATCATCAAATAGTAGATGATTTGGCCACCATTTGAGCTAGTTAATCCGTACTTTAATCACGATCGTTTTCACACAATTTTGTCATACGTGACCCATTTCTCTATCCCCAGCCACCATCCGTTTAAGAAATGGATCGAATTCATTCCATTAAGCCAATATATTAAAAAAAATATTGTAATTTAAAATTTTTGATCATTTTATTAATATTGAAAAGAACTAAGAATATTACAAAACGTCGCAGTTACTATTGGAAATTTTATTTATCATACCTTCTCAAGTTTTTGAGAAGGTATGATAAATAAAAACACACCTATTTATTTTAAGTTATTTATAAAAAAGCTTTAAAATTATTTTTAGTAATCAATTTGGATTTCACTCCTAATAGTAAACTATACCAGCAAGAAAAGTAGCCCTCCTTGAGTGGAAAGATTATTTCTGCCCTATAGTGTTTCTTGGCATCTCACAGACATTTGAACGTTTCGGGCATCCAAGTTAAATTTGAAAACTAAAGTTTCCTTCCCTTTCTTATTTTGTAGTCCATAGATTATAGCTTTCATAGCGTTACTTTCGAGTGGTTCAAAATTCGCGATTATTCTGAATTGCACCATCTATTATGGCGTGCCTCAAGGTAGTATCCTTGGTCCCATTTTTTATTTAAATGTCCACAAATCATAGTGCACAAGAATTGAATTTTTCACAATTCGTTGTGTGGAATATTTTGCATAAATATTTCATTTAATACCTGTAAAAATTTTAGATAATACAGGTACGTTAATCTAGAGGTCATATGCCTTACCGGAAATGGAGAGAAAATGTTAAAACGTTTTAGATAGAGATGATGCTAAATTTTACAAAAAAAATTGATCATTATTATAGACTCGTGATAAAGTACATTTCAATTTGTGTGGTTTTGTTAATAAAGAAAGTGCTTCATACCCTCGTAAAGCTAATACTTTGGTCCTAAGGTGTCATGGATGCGTATTTCTATGAAAATGCTCCTGGTAATGCTGTTACGGTTGACTGATGAGCAATAGAGAGATATGGTACGGACGCTTTTCATCCTTGAGTTTTAACTGCCAATTGGTACCTTGCTTCCCAGATTTAACTGTATCCAAATATTTCCAAAGTGAATACTTTAATAAGAATGTCTACACCAGTAGTTCCCAATGGGATCATTACGGGTCCCTTATGGATGTTAAAGATATCTAAGGAAGCTATTTTGGTCCAAGGCGAGTTTACGGGACACCCTGGACAATACTCGAAAGAATTGATTTATATATAAAATTTAATCGAAGGAAGGGCAACTATTTGGTCGTTCATGTAAAAATATGCCTTGTACAAATAAAATTTTTGTCGAAGAAAATTCTATTAGTTTCCGAATCTTTATCTATATTAATAAATAATGGCGACATTCTGATATTTTTTCTGCATTTGGATGCACTGAAAGTAGATTGGGTTCACGAAATTCAGCGTTTAAATTAAAATTAAAAATGGATATCACAAATTATGGCTTCAAAGACAAATTTCACTATTATAACCGGCCTAATGGCCTGTACCAAAAAAGTTCTTAATTATATTTCCATTATGAATTTTAGCCGAACGAGAACTTAACGTTGTTAATAATTTACTACCAAAAAAAGAAACAGATTCTCAATAGTCGCGATTCAGTATTGCTGATGACAAATATCACATCAAATTTTGAAAAATTATTATCATTACACAAAGTTTAGCCCTCACACTAATAATATTATAGTAATTTTCTTCATAAAATATATTTACTAATCTTCGAAGAAAATAATTTTCAAAATCTATTCTTGTTTTCTAATATTTAATGGTAAAAATTTAATATAGAAGAGTAATAAAATAATTGTTTTTACAAAAAAAGGAATAATGAAATAAAGGCGAAAGTCACGGGAAACTTTATAGGAACTCTGCACCTTCGTTATTCATCATAAAATATTGGAGAACTTCTACTAATCCAAATATATACCCAAGAAGGCGAAAACGGTTCTATCGCTAGGAAACAATATGGCTTATAGCACATGATATAATCTTCATAGACTACATTGAAAAATGGAAAACGGTAACAGGATAATATTATACAACATTATTAGACCAGTGGAATAATGAAATCGAGACGAAACGTCTGCATTTTGTGAACGAAAAAAAATTCAGCGAATATGAAAAAATGTCTCAGCGGAAAAAGATTTGGCTCAAACGACGAGGTAATTGCTGAAAAAAACGTCTATTTTAAAGGGTTGGAGAGATGAGATAAAAATAGTATAAAAACGTTGGACAGAATTTATACACTTATTATAATTTAATGAAACAATATTGACAACTGAAATAAATTATATACATAAAATTGTGTTCTTCTTGTCAAGGCCAGGTATTAATCATACAACCATCGTATTGTAGAGTTTTTACAGTTTAAAGACAATGTAAAATGGCAAACCTTACTTTAAACAAATGTCACTTTGGGTGACATATAATAATATATACTTCTGTCATCGAAAAGTGGGCTATGACCCAAATGAGTTGGAAAACTATTAATTGACGGTGGTAAGCCAAAAAAGTTTGGGAACCAGTGGTTTACATTAACCAATCGGAGATAATTGAATAACTCAAAGAAAGCGTACAAAACGAAATCAATTAAAATAACCCGGATATCATCATATCTTTTATAAAAGCTTGGGAATTATATTTCATACATAATTCCAAAGCTTTTATAAAGGATATTTAACAATTTTAACGATTTACCGTTTCTTTTTTTTTTTTTTTTTTTTTTTTTTTTTTTTTTTTATTTTAAATGATATCTACAACTACTTATGCTAGTAACAAGCAGATTTTTTACGGGAATATACAAGGACATGAAGACATGTGGAGGAAAACACCCATCGATGTTACCTCAGAACAGGGTAATTTTATTTTATCATTTTAAATAATCTCTCGGCCATCGCCGTTTTAAACGTCGATGGGTGTATACTGGAAGGGTGGGAGTGAAAAGTTCCCTTCCTAAAGGATTAGGGTGGAAGGATAGGTGCGAATGGAATTTTTTATATCGGGAGATGCATAGTTCACGAACAAATGGAACATTTAGGTCACGGTGGATAACAGTGTTTCGCACATAAAAGGGGGCATTGACAATTTTACGAAGGATTCGGGATTGTAGGGATTGGATTGGAAGGGAGTTGGAATGCTTAGTCGAACCCCAAAGTTCTAGACCATATGTCCATATTGGTTTCAGAACCGTATTGTACAGTAATAGTTTACTTGGTGTTGTAAGTTTCGATTTGCTGTCTAGGAGACGTAAGAATTGTTTGTATCGTCCGTTAAGTTCACGTCTTTTAGTTTTCGTATGAAGGTTCCAGGTTAACCGTTTGTCGAATATAAGTCCAAGGTAACGTACGCTATTTTTTTGTGGAATAATACTGCCGTTTAGGGTTATGTCGGGAATTTGTTCTCGGCAGAGTGTGAAAGTTACATGAGCAGATTTTTGCTCATTTACCTTCACTCTCCACCTTTTGAACCAAGTTTCTAAGGAGTGGATGTGGTTCTGAAGGATACTAATGGCTGTGGAAGGATCTTTGTGATGTGTCAGGATGGCTGTATAAATGTTATATAGGATAGGACCTAGGATACTTCCTTGAGGGACACCGGCGGAAATTGGATAAATGTCAGAGTACTCCATATTTTCAGCTACCTGAAAATATCGGTCTGAGAGATAAGATTTAAGGATGTGGAAATAACTCGAGGGTAGGACTCGCTGCAACTTCCAAAGCAATCCAGGGTGCCATACACGGTCGAAAGCATGCGAAATGTCAAGAAACACTCCTGGGCAGTATTCCTTTCGCTCTAGCGAACACGCTATGTAGTCGACCACGCGATGACACTGCTGGATAGTGGAATGCTCAGGTCGAAATCCAAACTGATGCTGAGGAATGACACCCTCGGTTTCAAAAATGGGATAAAGGCGTTTTAGGATTAATTTTTCTAGGATTTTTGATAACATGGGAAGGAGGCTTATAGGTCTATATGAGGTAGGAAGGTTTTTGGGCTTATTGGGTTTTGGGATCATCTTAATTATGGAAAACTTCCACAGGGAAGGAAAAAATGATGTGCGGAGGATACTATTATAAATATAGGTTATAAGGACGAGGGTTTTTTTGGAAATTTGTTTCAGGATTTCTGAAGTTATTAGGTCATATCCTGGGGCTTTTTTATTGGAAAGGTGTTCTATTGTGAATTTAACTTCGGAAGGAGTGAAAAACTTAGGAGGTGGACTTATGGGCAACTGAGTTGATATTTGTCGGAATATTTGTTCGTCATGCAGAATGTCTTGGACATCTTCGTGAGGCTTAAAGATGTTTTCTAAGTGTTTGCCGAAGATGTCGGCTTTCTGTTTATCTGTTTTTGCCCAGGTTCCGTCGGTATTCCGGAGCGGGTGTGTAGCTGTTTTGTATTTGAGAATTCGTCGGGTAGCTGTCCAGAGTGACTTATTAGTTGTCAGTGATTCTGTGTATTCAGTAAATCGTTCGTTGTTATAATTAATTATTTCTTGTTTCAGTTCTCGTTGTAGTTGGTTTAGTCTTTTCTTCTCATTTAGCATTCTTGAACGTTGCCACTGGGCCCTGGCTCGACGTTTCTCGCTTATCAAGCTGCGAATTTTTTGAGGAAGATTATAGTCATGTTCTCGTATGGTTGGTTTCTTATAAGTTATGTGGGCGTTAGTGATTGAGTTCGTTTCTTTTTTAAATCCAAAATTCTTCTCAAAAACAAAATTGTAAAATTTTCGTTGGAATACTCTGTATCTATTTTAAGAAGTTCTTTCAAGTATATTAAAGATGGAACAATGATAAAATATCTAAAATTTCTATATAAGATGGTTAGCTAATTAAATTTCTGGTAAGAGAGCTATAAAATAAATTTAAAATGCTTATGAAATTTGAGTAATTTTCTTTAAGATAGCCTATAAACTTCGACAGATAATAAAAGAAAATTATTTTGATCTTTATTGTTTGTGTATTAGAAAATTATTCATTTTCCTTTGCGAGTATATAATTGGAAATTGTTAAGAGAATTTTCTATTTAAATCTTGAATAAATATGATTATATAAATTAAGAGAAGCAATTTATTTAATGGCAAAGTCGATTGATTATTCTCAAATAATATGAAACCGAGCAATTAATTTTCATACAGCATCATTGCTATCGAATATGAGATAATAGAATTATTACTATATTAAGAAATTCTTTAATGATCAATTATTATTAAATTTAAAACTGTCATATTTTGACTAAAACGAATATAAGAGGATTTATTATTCGTGAAATTATTTCAAGGCTGAAAATTTATTGTCTGATTACGGAAGTGATGAGATGATTTTGGGTAATTTGTACAAAACAAGAGGCGTATGAGATTTCATATCATTTCATACCCGAAATTCAAGCATGGATTCGTTTTTTTCTGTTGGGGCGGAAAGATTTGCTCTGGCATACGTAATATTTTTTTTGGTGATATTTTTGAGACAAATCCCAATGAATATGCTCATGCCTAATATATTATGGTAGGCGAGACAATAAATACAGCAACATATGAATAGAGTCATGCTAGTATGTAATTTGTGAACCATTAATTTTCCACAAGGACTTTTTTCCTTTTGATTTTTACAATTTATAGCTTGATAAACCTGATTCGGTTATTTTACATGACAGCTACGGCTGGATGGGCATGTTTGTTGCTATCAAATCGGTGTTGGGTGGGGTTGGCAGCCATTTTCACACGCTGAATAGCTGAATGGTTCGATGGTGAACGTTCCGCCATCTTATGATTAATTGTTAGCAATTATTGCTGCTAAACGATAATTTTCAATTAACTTTTCCATCATAAATCTATGTGACAAAATTAATTTGTAATCGCTTCGCTATTTAAATGATACTGAATTATCGGGCGTTTATAATTTCATTCTTGTTTATGAAAGTATATAAATTATAAAATCGAAACTGTTATTATACAGAATTGCTATTATCCTTTGTAAAAATAAAAAATACGCTTTTGGCTATTCTTTTCTGTTTTCTTTTCATTTTGCACACATTTTTATTTTTTATTTTGAAATTGTGCTTAATCATTTTTCACCTTTTTTTTACCGTTGAGAGGGATGGGAAGATTTAATTGTATTAAATATGCTTTAATATATAAAATTGGAAATTTTATTGATTGAAGTTTTTTCTTTTTTGTTCTTTCTTTTTTGGTTTTTCTCTTTTATTATTTTTGTTTTTGATAATTAGATTTATTATAAAATTTTTAATTATTTTGAATATTATTTTCAAGTTTTGTTTTTCATAAAGTTACGAATTTTTATGTTTTTTGGTAAATATTGTAATAAAATTTTTTTCCAAATATTGCCTTGGGGTACTCCAGCTTTAATTCCTAGTAAGTGTCTTCTTGATGTTATTGCATTGACAAAAGCAATTTTAGTTTGTAGATTAATCGTTCGTGCCAGACTTTATATAAAGCTTGTTCTACATCCAAGAAGGTGTTATTGAAAATTACTTCAAAATAATCAAGTCTCTCAATAATACATTTAAATAGTATATTTTCTATATAATGGCAAACTTTATTTAATATAGTACAAAAATGTATAATCCTATATGTTAAATTTAATTTACATAATAATAGTTATGAATTTATCAAACGAACCCATATTTGTTAAAAAAACATTATTTATCTCCAAATAATGTGAAAATGAGCTTTTTATCTCAAAATTATATATTTTTTCCTAAAATATAATTTTTCTATAATTTTGTAATTATCTTAATTTTTATAATTGAATTTTAACTACTTATGATTAAAATTTTCAAATATTAAATTTGATATTCTCAGGGTTTTTATGACAAGTAAAAAATCTTCAGCATATTTTATTATTCTTATCATCTTTAAAGCATCATTTATGAGAGTTTGTAATTTTTTTTTTAAATATTTATTATTAAAATTAACCCTTAAAAAAATTTATAGTATAATCTTATTCTTAAAAAAAATTTTTTCAAATTATTTATATTATATTTCAGATTTTATATTTAATATGCCATAAAGTTTTTAGAACATATTTAAATTTTATATGCTGAAAATTATTTTATTTTATAGTTTAACAAAGAAAATAAAATAAATCAAAAAACTTTACAGCAAAAAAAAAGGTGTGAAGGAATAATTTTACGTTAAGGCCAATTTGTTGACTTGCAAATAAGATTTTGTTACTCATTAAGTGAAAAGGTCCTAAAGTTTTGCTCTTAGGTAAACCGGAAAGTTTAACGATTACTTTGGTCGTATTTACATACACTCAGACTTAAGGTAAAATGTGGAGAATTGCGAAATATTTCATCAGATTGTTGGGTAAATGCTGACTGAACTAATTGAATGGAAATTGGACCATGTTCTAGTATACTATGTACTCGTATATTGGAGCAAGTTGCTTTTACAAAATTTAATCAATTTGTTCTGAGCTTTCGGAAGGTTCCTTTTCAGTCGTAACTTGGCTGTTTCGTGAACTTTCAACTCCATTTGGCATTGTTACTACTTTGTTGAATAGTATAATTGAATAGTGCATGTAAAAGGCTCAATGTAGCAAGTTTGAAATTTTTTTTTTGTTGAACAAATTAAATAAAATTAGAAATTCTCCAGAAGCTCTTTGAAATTTTTTGAATTCAATCAAAGTCAATTCATTAAGTTTCTTTGTATATTACATATTCAAATATATTTAAGTATTTTAAAAAATCAGTTTTGTTTTATTAAATTTCCTCTATTATATTAATTTTTTAGTTTTAACATTTGAAAAAAAAAATAATTTATTATTAATATAAATAATAAATAACAAAATAGATCTTTCAGTAAATATATTGTTTTTTAATCGACTTTGATATTAAATGAACCAAGTTTCATTTTCATTTGTTGGCTAATGAAAATTCTCCTTCCTATTTTTCCTGGCACATTTCTGATCGTAGCCATGGAGATTCATTGACTGATTTAAATAGATTGAGTAGTCAAATGATATTTGATTCTGAAATTTAATTAAGAACAAAACTATATTGTTAATTTAATCAAATTTTGATTTTTCTTATTAATTATCATCATCAATTTTTTAATAATAATTAAGTGAAGGAATAAATTTCTTTGGTTAATTTAAAAAAAAATTATATTAGGAACATAAAATATTATCCAATTTGTACTTTAGAAAATATAATTGAATAAAATATAATTTAAGTTCAGGGTTTTTTTTTACATAAATAATTGTCATAAGACTTCTTTCAGGACTCGACTATTTTTGGGTAATTTTTTATGACTTTCTTACACATTGCGTGCTGTTTTAAGGCCATTATTTAACGCATGTTCGTTTTTAAATATATCAAATTTGAATATTGTTTGCATTTAAAAAAAATCTTATAGATGCGTCAAATATTATGATCTTGGAGGCTAATTGACATCACCTTATCTTGAAATTACACATCCTAGAAACTTTTAGGATAATCAAATCAAAATTGTGGGACTTATTGCAACTTTTTATTGATAAATATATATAATACTTATTAAAATCGTTAAGTTCTGACCAATAAAATGTGTATCTTCTTCTTCATTTTACAATATATAAAATACATACCAGACAGTAACTTTTTGCGGATACAAAGGATTTTCTGCAATTATTTGAGAGTCTCATCGTTAGAAAAAAATTGGTTCAGAAAATCAACATCTAAAATCTTTTATATATATTGGAAAACTCCTAAAAGAAGGTTCCGTTCTTTTTGAACCACAAATATGAATACACTGAAATACATTTTTCATATATTGTGTCTGTTTATATTTAAAAAAATTATTTATTATTATTATTACTATAAAATAGAATAAAAATTATTATTAAATGAAATTTGGTTTAAGTGGACGTTCATAGAATTAAAACTATTCCCATAATAAGCTGAATATTCCGTCAACTTCGGCTACGATAATGTAAAGTGATTAATATAGATACAAACCGCAATAGAACTGTGTTATTGATTCTGGGTTGACGTGGTGGTTTCTGTGGCATAGATGATCCCCACTCTATGCGAATAGTTTCTAAAGCCTACATTCTTGGCGGATTGATTATGTAATTTCTGGTCAATTTCTTGACTAAATGCAACTATGTCAATAAGTCGATTTATTACAAGGCTATTCAGATAATAATAATTGGATCTATATTTTATCTTTTATGTACTTGTTTTTTTTTTTTTTTTGAAAACAGGATTTTTCTTTTGGTATTGCGGATACCATATACACTTATATTAAGAATATATGGATTCGCGGAATATATGAAACGTTAGCGGTTTAATGCAAATAGATGAATCTATCTGACCCTTCCTGAATACTGGATTAAGAGATTTATCAGCAGAATAAGCCATATCGGAATTGTTTTTCCTTAGTGGTATAGCAAGATAGAAATGCCAATCTTATGCGTGACAGGAAAACCAGATAAGGCCAGGATAAGGGCGTAATAAAAATGAAATACAATCATAAAAAATATTTATTATAGGCGGTTTGGGAGCTGCAGTAGTCGTTATGAAGATCAAGAAGGGAAAAATTCCATCCTTTATGCAAATGGCAACGAATTGATTCAAGTCCTTTTGGGAGACTGACTACTCGTATCGTATCGTACATATTCATTGAGCATTGAGAAATTGAGAATGTGAATCGTTGCTATAAGAATCTCAATCAACTTTCTTTTGTACGAATATTGTTATTTCAGATATTATAATAAATTTGATTTTATTTCATTTGAAAAAGGATATTTTGTTTAAAAGAGAAATAAAAAAATTATCTGAAGCAACAATGAAAATGAGAAAAGATATCGAAAGTACGATAGATAGTAATACACCAGTAGAGAACCAGATGCGAAAAAGACATCAAGTCAAAAAATTAAAAACAAAATCACACTCTTACTATGAACGTATATGATAGTGTATAACTTATAATAAAGGCATCGAAGTAAATTTGTTTTGGACTTAAGCCTACAACAGAAACTTTCGACTACTTTCGTTGGTAAGAAATTAATACCAGATGTCTTCAAAATTGAATTTCTAATTCGATTCCTGTTCGATTTAGGCGCACACATGTTTCCTATTACCGAGAGCCAGCAAGGAAAATATAGAAAAAAAATAATAAATACTCACATGTTTGCTGATTTCTGCTTTCTGGAAATGTATCCGTACGATACAATCTCATAGCAGTCAAAATTATAAGCATTCAACTAAAACTCCCTATTCTTGCTACTAGAATTTGGCCTTCAAACGCTTGAAGGGGCCTTCAATTGGACGTTTTCTCAAAGCAAATATGATGGAAACGAAAGTAAGTAGCTGCAATACTTGAATGGCTATAGTTCGATGTAAAAGAAGTAAAACAGCGTAAATTCTTTAAAAAATCAAATAAGAAAGAGTACAGAATTTTCCGATTTTCTGACATACTCATCCAAATTTGGAGCTCCTTGATTCATCCAATTTTTCACTTGAAAAATATTAGAAATTTTTCCGCAAGCGTCTTGTTTTCAGCGAATTTTGTCGTTGATAAATCGTTAGCTATCAGTAGAAAAATTTTTTAACATCAAAATATAAATGAATGAATGAATGAGAAGAGCCCCATCATATTAGTTTACCCTCTGCTTTTCACGTTTTCATATTCCATTTTCCATAAAACCTTTGATGGCTTACAACTTAGAAGGATGAATACTCGTGTAAGTTCAACAGTTTCATTTATGATTGCGATTTTCCGTTGTATTTATGAATAAGAATTGAATAATTTACGTTCAAGCTGCCTTTAGTTGTACGTAATGAAAATATTTCGGGATAAATAATTTCCAACATAATAAGAGATTTAAGGGTAGCAAAACGTACAGGAAGCGATGACTAATAGGAATGAATGAACACTAGTGTTGTGGTTCAAAAAAGGAAAAATCAGCAAATTATTTTGCTACATTATCCATGAGAGTTATTTGAATAATATTTATTCGTTTAGATTTAGTTTTTATGAAAATTTCAATTGAAAATACAATCAAAGATTTGTAAAATGCTTAATGGTGTAAAGTATTTAAGTACAAATATTCCATTTCAATTTTGTGTGTGAAAATTCTATTTTCCACTCCGTTCTTTAGATTGGAGAATTTAATGGGGTTTGTTCTTTTGAAGAAAAAAAAATGAGGAGCGGCAGAAAAGTAATAAAACTGTTTATCCAATCCAAAATTAGGAATCGATTATTGACTTAGGACCCAAAGTCCGGCATCTCATGAATATTAAATAATTTAATACGGAATTTTTGGTCCCAAGTGTAGTCACTACTGAGCTTAAATAGAGTCACATTTTCTTTGAATGATTTATGTCGTTATAATCCTAAACGCTACAATACAATGGCAAGTGGTTGTATCTAAGCCTAGTGATGTTCGTTAACGTTATTAAAAATTATCGCGAGATACTCGAGACAAGCATTTAAATATTATATTTTCTAGATAATGGCAATCTTCATTTAATATAATTAAATGAAAATTTTTAAAAAATTTATGTTTCAATTATATTTTATTAAATATTACTTTCTACAGTACAAATTGGATAATCCTATATGTTATATCTAATTTACATACTAATAGTTATGAATTTATCAAACGAACCCATACTTGGTGTGCTATAACAGAATGACTAGTTGTTGTATTGTAGTCGAGGTAGTACAATATTTGTGTATCTACCGTATCTTGACTAATTGAGCTAATAAATTAAATATATTTCAGATTTTATTTTTGTTTTTTTAAAATAATATTTTTTAAATGATTATTAAATGATTTTTTTCGGTAGTGTCATGGAATATGAGGTGTGGTCGAAATGTAATTAGACTGGTATCACTGAGAGATATTATCCTTCTCATAGCTTGTACGTTACTATTTTATAGATGTGCAGTAAAAGTTTCAACCTCATCCTATTACTATGTAACCCTATGCTTTACGAAAAAAGGAGTGTTAAATTTGGAGCAACGAAGTACCATTAAATTTAGGTGCAACACGCCTAAGGAACTATGTTTTGTTTTTCGAACAAAAAGACCATTTTTGGAGGGTCAAACATTGAAAACTGATGAAATTGTAAAATGAGTGATAGCTCTTGTGAGGTCATACCGTCGAGTAATAAGAAAGCTCCTTGAAAGGTACAGAAAGAGGATTTTTTGCATCAGATCATACAATGTAGACAGTCGAATGATCGAACGTCCCTTGTCACACGGTAATATCAATCAACAAGTTTTTATCGGAAATAAAAGAGATTCCTATGTTTCCCTAGTCCCAATATTTATAACTATTTTTGGACTACATCTTGTCGAGTTGAAATGCATTTAATATTCTACCACACTAGATATATTCAAGTTGATAAGTAGTTTTTGCATAGACAATACTGATCATATAAGAAGAACATAAAATCATTTATATTTCTTATATTATCGTTTTTATTAGGAATACCTTTAGAATTATTTGAATATCGTTTTATAATTCTTAATTCAGAATCAATTATTTTATTCAAAAAAAAAAAAAAACTATTGCAAAAAGATTAATTTTTTTTAAAAAGGACATGAAAAATTTCGTTTTCCATATCCTAAAAGAATTTACGTCAAACACTAGCAATATATAAAAAAAACACAAATTATTTTTTGCAACAAATTTTCCATTTACCAATAGATATTCTAGATAACAAGTAAGAATTAAGAATATTTTGGTTATAGTCGTTTGGAACCATTGGAAAAATAATATATTTGCTATCTTAAAGGCTTTTCCAAATAGCCATTGAACTATTTCTATACATTCGCTACTATGTCAAGGAAAGCATAAATCTTTTTAAATATGCCATAGACGAAGAAATGGAGAACATTTATTTATCCGTATTCAACTGATAAAATGGCGATTGGAATAATTCTGCGGGTTTTTATTGTTAGCCATTATTGTTGGTGATAAATTTTCAACCCCAAAAATATATATTTTATTATGCTGATATGATATTTTTATCTTTAATAAAATGCAATTCTCCTTTTGGTTTTTCATATATCTTTAAAATTTGATCGTAAATATTTTTATTGCTTGTTATTTAAAGCATGAATTCATTTAAAAAAAAAAATACTTTATTATATTGTATATTTGCTTATAGTTAATAAAGGTTTTTTTTAATGCCGTTGAATATGAATTTAATTTGAATAAATTTAGAAAAAAAAATTAAATAAATTATTATACTAAGGACGATAGTAATGAGGAATTTTGAATTTTTTCTTTTATTTCTTTATTAATACCCTCGCCCCCTTCTCCCTTATTGAGAAATTTAGTGCAATTTACGGAAAATATTTTATCTTTTTTAGTTAAATTTCTGCAAAGTCCTAGAAGATGGCACATACGAAATTATTTATAAAAATATAAGAAGAATAATCGAAAATATTCTGAATTTTACTGTCGCAACAGCATGTGGATAGTACGTCAAAAAGAGAAGTACGTCTTGATTTAATTATGCTTACTTTAATGGTGACAATCACAATGCTGGCGCTACGGTCGCAAGATTTCTCGTCAACTTAACAGTGCGTAAGTTCACTTAGGCTAGTTGGCATAGCACCTTGATCAAAAAGTTCCCGGCGCTCCCATCGTTCCGATTTGAGTTCTGTTTTTTGTTAAGTTGGTACGTCTGTTGTTGATATTCCCTCTAAATCTTAGCGTCATAGCTTGACATTTGCAAAAGTTACGTAGCCGAGAGTACATCTATCTCTGTGTGTGTTGGCGATTTTTTACAATTTTAGAAATCGATTTAAATTTGCAACAACGAACTTGTATTAAATTTTGCGTAAAAAACGCATTAAATGGTGCGCAAACGTTGGAAATGTTGAAAAGTGTTTCGGCAACGATTCTCTAAAGAAAACGATCGTTTACTAGTGGCACGAGCGGTTCAAAAGTGGTCGTGAGTCAATCGAAGATGATGAACGCAATGGCAAACCATCGACATCGAAAACCGACGAAGACATTGATCCGTCGTGTAGCAGCAAAGTTGGTGCCAAAAGACCTCAATTTCATGCAAAAAAGAGACCGTGTTGACGTCGCAAGAGACATGATTTGCGAGACTGAATCCGATCCCACATTCATCAAAAGGATCATTACTGGAGACGAGAGGTGGGTTTATGAGTACGACACGCAATCCAGACATCAGGCAAGTAAATGACGTTCTTAAATGAGCCGAGACCAAAAAAAACCACGTCGTTTTCAGTCAAAAAAGAAGGCAATGTAGTGCATCAAGAATTTTTGCCAGAAGGTCGGACAGTAAACAAAGAGTATTATTTGGGAGGTATGAGACGTTTGCGTGAAGCAATTCGCCGAAAGAGACCATAATTGTGGGCAGAAAACTCGTGGATTTTGCACTATGATAACGCACCGTCGCACAGTGCAATCATTATTCGTAATTTTTTGACGAAAAATGCAACAAATACCATCCAATAACCACCGAATTCACCTGATTTGGCTCCCTATGACTTTTTTCTGTTCAATCGAATTAAAAAACCATTACGGGGAACGCGTTTCAACAGCCGAGAGGAAGTAATGGAAAAATCGCAGGTGGACATACCGAAAACCGAATATAAAAAATGTTTCGAGGATTGGATCAAGCGCTGGCATAAGTGTGTTAAAGTCGATGGGGATTACTTTGAAGGGGACAATAGAGATTTAGATGAATACGAGGGTCATTCAACAAGTACTTAGCCTACAAAAGAAAAACGAAAATTTTGGAAAGGTGGCAATTTATTTTTCTATGTGTCTATGTGTCCTTCAAGCTCGATACACTTGGCCCAGCGATGCTCTAACTTTTTTAACCCGTCCAAAAAATACATTTGCTCAAGGGAAGCAAAATAGGCCTCCGTGGCGACGATGACCTCCTCATTCGACCCAAATCTATTCCCGGCGAGTGATTTTTTCAGGTTTGGAAACAAAAAGTAGTCACAGGGGGCCAAATCTGGAGAGTACGGTGGATGGGGCAGCAATTCGACCAATTTGGCCATGGCGACGGCGGAGGTGTGAGCCGGCGCGTTGTCGTGGTGGAACAGCACTTTTTTCTTCGCAAATCGGGGCCGCTTTTTCTTCAATTCGACGTCAAATCGGCCCAATAAGTCAGCATAGTAGCGCCCCGTGATTGTTTTACCCTTCTCGAGGTAATCGATGTGGATCACATCTTGTGAATACCAGAAAACGGTGGCCATCACCTTTCCGGCCGATCGAACAGTCTTCGCCTTCTTCGGAGCAAGTTCGCCGGGTGAAGTCCACTGTTTCGACTGTTCCTTGGTCTCTGGTGTGTACCAGTGAATCCATGTTTCGTCGACGGTCACGAAACGACGCAAGAACTCCGCTATATTGCGCTGAAACAGCGCCAAACACGTCGCCGATGTGGTCTCACTATTGCGCTTGTTTTCCGGTGTGAGCAAACGCGGCACCCATCGCGCCGACAGCTTTCTCATGCCCAGTTCTTCGTGTAGAATATGACTATTCCTTGGTCTCTGGTGTGTACCAGTGAATCCATGTTTCGTCGACGGTCACGAAATGACGCAAAAACTCCGCTGGATTGCGCTGAAACAGCGCCAAACACGTCGCCGATGTGGTCTCACGGTTGCGCTTGTTTTCCGGTGTGAGCAAACGCGGCACCCATTGCGCCGACAGCTTTCTCATGCCCAGTTCTTCGTGTAGAATATGATGCACCATTCCTACTGCGATGCCCACAGTCTCAGCTATCTCGTGAACCTTCAATCGACGGTCTGCCAATACGAGATCGTGGACTTTTTTAACGTTTTCCTCCGTAGCAGCCGTTTTCGGGGCACCTGGGAGTGGCTCATCAAAAACCGACGTGCGGCCACGAACAAACTCGTTGAACCAATTCTTGACGGTCGACATCGAAGGATAAGAGTCACCTTACACAGCATCCAAGCGATCTTTGATTTCGCTGCGCGTTTTCCCTTCCAAAAACAAGAATCTAATCACCGAACGATATTGTTCTTTTTCCATTTTTGTGCAACCGACCGACACGCTCGATTTCAAAGGCTCTCAAAATAAAACTAATGAAGGGAATCGACTCAAACTTTGACAGTAGGCTACTAAAAGAATGTACTGCACGATAGTTTTTTTGTGACAGCAGTTCCATCGGGCGGTGAGGCTAAGTACTTGTTGAATGACCTTCGTAAACTTGTATTTTTAATTTTCTAAATAAATTCCGGTAACTTTTTGATCAAGGTAGTATGTCGCTTAAAAATAAAGTTTCTCGCGCATATGGAGTGAGAGCAAAAGATAAGAGCACGCTGCAGTCAAGTTTAAATGCACACTATATAACGAAAGTAATCACATTTATGCGTCGAATACAATCATGATAAGAAATCTTAATGAACCGTTTTTGGGGAGCATGGTGCAGTATTTTATAAGCCATGAACACATTTTAATCCACCTATTTGCCAGTAGAGGCTGTAGTGTACGTGAAAGTGTCAACGATGATCCATCTGTGTCTGCTGGTCAACGTGCTACTCAATTGGGTATCTCTAGAACATCGCTACCACGCATTTTGAAACTTGATCTGAGGATGTTTCCATACAAAATTCATTTGGTTCAAGGATTATTGCCATGTTGGCCCACCATGTAGTATAATTGGGCTTTACTTTTATATTCGTTTGCATATAGGGTCTTTGGGACAACAGCCAGGGGCCATTCTGTAGTACCACGACTATGAGGCAATTTGATAACTTCATGTTGCATGTAGGTTGGTATTGAAACAATCAGAAGTTATTACATTTTATGGCACATATATCATTATTTTGGAAAATTGATTAGAGGATCCGGAAAAAACTTTTGGGCTTAAGGAACTCCCAGAGAAAGAGGGTTTTCTATTCTGGGTTAATTGGTATTAGATTAGGATATGCGAAGCAGTAAGTTGAATACCTCAGGAATGGCATAAAGACGAAGTTGTTAACCGAAGAGGTAATTATATGGGTAAGTTTGGTATGAAGTGTCATGGACCATAATTTTGTTATTGTGAAGACTAGCATTTTTATGTTTGGCTAATACAGAAAAAGCATTCATCAATAAATAGACTGCACCAATAATGGAAGATTTGGCTAGTATATGCAGAAAATTCAGAATTATATTGGGCAGAGTAGAGTTGTTACCCGTTCTCACTAGTTTTTTTTGTTATAATTTATAAGAATCTAAAAAAATAAACATTTTTTGTTGTAGCTTATTAAATATAGACAATGTATTTCACGCAAATGCAGCCATATTCCTATATTTCCATATGCAATTGATATCAAATATTTTCATACTATTTTAAAAAAAAAAGCTCGTTTTGGAATGCTTCGCAGAACTTTTAAAAGGAGATCTTGTTAGAAGAAAAATAAAACTTACGAAGGAGGACTACAAGGACATATTGGAAATGAATGTTTTTCTTTCGGAAATAAGGGTTTTCGAAAATGGTTGTATCTTTCAGTGAGACAATAACCCAAATAAGTCTATCATTATTGTAGGTGCCAGTGCTGCAAGGAACTTTTTCTGAAATAAGGAATCTAATGAATTGACGAAAAGTGTAAGGTAAGAAATCCAATAAGCCACCAGACCTATGATCAAAGCTGCTTAAAAATTAAAAAGTAATTACTGCGCAAATGCTGAAAAAAATGGATCGAAAGAATGCCAAGGATTTACAAAACAGTAATTGTTCTTAGAAAAAAAATAGGGGAATAGAGGAGATTGAAAAATTCTTACGGATTAGACGATTTTTTTCAAGAAAAACATGATAATGAGGATAGGGATGTGACAGAAGAATTGTTATGTGATCTGATATAAAGAATCCTTTTTCTGTGACCTTCAAGAATTGATTATTAATTTTAATATTATTTGACGGTCTAACCTTATAAAATCTTTAACTTATTCCATATTCCCATCAGTTTTTAATGGTAAAGCAGTCCATAAACAAGATTCGTCCCCCAAAGCATATCAGCCCATCAAAAATACGTTATATTAACGAAATACTTAAGCACTTGATAGTTAATGTTACTCATAGGGTCATATCGATATTTTACATTTCTTTGTTCCATTTTCCATAACGCACTATAAAAACACAACTTTACTTTTCATGTTTTATAAGGTTGCATAGTTACCAGATGACGTTGAAATTTGTACTGCACGTCTAAGAAATATTACCGTACAAGCTATATGGTGTTGCCAGATCACTCTCAATGATGTCAGTCTCATTTATGCCATACGTCATATATTCTAGTCACTGTAGTATAAGGGTTGTGGAATAATATTTTTCTACTTTGTAGAATAATACAATATTATCATTAAGATATACAGAAATGTGGTTTTTTTAACAGATAATGAAAGCAACAAAACAACTTTATCTTTACTCTACATCTCGTAAAATAACCATGTAGATTTTTAAGGCAGAATTATAATTTACTAGAAACCTTTTAGACATAATAAAATTTTTAATAAAAGCGTGATGAATTCGAATTTTAGATCACTTTATAAGTGTGATTTGAAAGCTTTTAAATACTCGTGTGAGTGTGAGTAAATTTTTCAAAATTAATTTATGAATAAATTTAACGTATAAGGCTTTGCAATAGAAATAATTCTATTTTAAAAACTAATTTTCAATAAAAAGGATTGTATTCTGAAATTTCAGAGAGATTAAGAGTATTTTTAAAATATTGTTTTACTTTTTGGGCTGACTTTGTATGAAAAATTATTATTAGGACAAATCCTTTTTATCTAAAATAAATAAAAAAATCCTTTTGATTATATTGATTACATAATTTTTTATTTCATTTTCCTAATTGAGATCATAACAACTCAATTGAGTTAACAGTGTAGAAAAATTGACTATTTGGAATATTCAATAATAAATGTGCACAACATCAATAAAACTTGAAAAAACCTTTTGAATGAAATCCAAATAATTTTAAAATATTCCAATAGATCCAGTTTATCCAATAAATATTGCTAAAATATTGAATAGAGTAAAATAAAGTCGATATTTTGTAAAATGTTCGAAATCCTTTAAAAAAATTTTCTTGGAATTATTTGTTGATAAATACTTTTCGTTAAATTGCTCTTTTTGTTTTGGCTCAAACAGTATCTTAGTATAAACGTAGCAAAAGCTTTATTGAATGAGGTCAAAAAGATTTTTAAATTATGAATCATCGAAGAGGAAGCAATTTACAATTTTCTTTCCTCATCTTGTGTGCCTTTGCATGGATGTGTACATGAATGTTTTTTGGTTGTGTATAACTTAGAGCGTGCTATCAAATAAAAAAAATTCCAAGAAAAAGCTTTCCACTTGAACAGAAGTATTAAGAAACCACTCAACTGATAAGAAAATATTCATACTTTGATGTTGATAAGAAAAATTTACCAGCAAAACAAAATAGCAAAAAAAAAATTTCTTCTTAACTGTACGTAAATAGTTTTTATGAAAATGACATATTTTTAATTCTAAGAAAAAAGGAAGGAAAAACAAAATCCCCATAAATTCACAAGCCAAAGTTTTCTAGGTAGATTAGTTGATTAATCAGAATTTGTGGGGTAGGTCATTATTGCTACTCGTAGATAACGGGTATATAAGTGTGTTTTTACTTTGGATGGGAATCAGTTTATTCTGTAAAATGGCTAAATTATTGTGTGCAGGTGTTCTGTTCACCTTTGCCTTGGTGATAGCTGGCGGTATGAGCAGAGATGTGGTTATAAAAAATTTGGAGGATTTTTGCTCTTTTGAAATGTTTTTCTGCGTTTGCCAAGGATTCAACTTTACCTTAGAGGATGATGTCCGTTTTGACGAGAATCAAACTTTTCCGTTTCCTGTTGTGGTGTTCCAAGGATCAAATTTGTCAACACTACCAAAGAATACATTTAGAATATTCAACTCGATGGGATCGTTTGCTATTGGCGGCTGCAATTTGTCGTTTTTGTACAAATGGAATTTCGAAAATGCTCAGAATTTGGAGACTTTAAGTTTGGCAGCAAATAAGATAGAAACAATTCCGGATGAAGTATTTGCCAACTTACATAATCTTAAACAATTGCATATCGAATTCAATGGATTGAAAAAGCTCACAAATGATAGCTTTGTTGGTTTGAACAATTTGGAAGAGATTTATTTGCAAAAAAATCAAATAAAATATTTACCAGCTGATTTGTTCACACCACTTAAACTGCTTGAATTGATTGATTTGAGTGAGAATGAAATCGAATTCATTGACGAAAATCTTTTTAAAAATAATCGACACTTGAAAGATATCAATCTTCGCGATAATGGATTAATGATAAATACTCATACCAATATGAGTAATACGAGTAAAAAGAGTTTTGGTTTTTTATCGAAGCTTATTCGAGTAGAAAATATTGACTTGTCTGGAAATCATTTCGAACATATTGAAAATGATGCATTTACGAAAATGTTAAATTTGCGACAGATAAAATTATCTCGTGTCAATTTACAGTTTATTGACGTTGACGGTTTTGAAAATCAGAAATTATTACATACCTTAGATATTACCGAAAATCAGTTGGGATATCTTGATGTGAATCCTCTACTTCCGCTGAAAGGATTGATGCGACTTCATATTGAAGGCAACAATATTACTGAATTTGATTATAAAAAGCTGATCGCTAATGCACGACTATACGAGATTGGAATAAGAAATAATAATTGGAATTGTTCATATTTAGAGGAAATGCTGGAATATTTCACGGAAAATCGTATCATTGTTCGAGGGGATTCGTTCTCCTTAGAAGAGAATGTCATCGGAAGCAATGTGGGAGGAATTGAGTGTCATCCATAAATCTTCAAAATATTTAGAAATTCTCTTCAATGTCTAGTTGTATATAATATATTTAATTTATTATTTCCTCAAAAAAGAAAACAAAATAAAATTATATGAGTTTAAGATTAAATATAGAAAATTTAAATTATTTTTGTAAAAAAAAATTAATTTTTTTTTGTCTGGTTATTTATAAGATTCCTAGTTAGCTGACATTTGCTCAATTGATCTGGAATATAAGAAAAGTATGCAGAAAGCCACAGAATTGGTAGATAAGATATGTGGAACATCTAAACAAGGAAGTAATGCAGAATTTTGTCAACGATGTTGAGTAGATTAAATTATTGATAGCTGGCCACTGAGACGCTAAAACCTTCTCACTATAAGTGTAGACTGTATTTATGCGTATGGCTAATGATATTGTTTGCCATACTATCAGTAGACAGGTTAGATTATGAATAACTGTAATCACCGCATACTGGAGAGTGAGTCAACTTATCAGCATGTTCATTTCCCATAATTCCCATATGACCCTGCACTTGACGCAAATCCTGACACTCCAATTTGAGAGTATGTAGGTTATGTCAAATGCGTGTCCGACCAGTTTTGATTAGGATCGAGCTCAGCGGAGAAATCCAATAACCGCACCTTCGACTCACCTTAATCCTACAATTGGCATTCCGACTCTTATAGAGAGCTGTACCCAAAGGGGGTAAATTACTCAGATTGCCTTTCTTTGTCAAACGTTTCACTTAGAACTGGCATTGATTTTTTCAATGGTATTTTTGACCTCTAAACTCTATGGATAATGGATAATTACCAGGACTTTCATAAAATTTACTCGGTGGGGGCAGATATGCCTGCAAACTTGGATATATGGTGAATTTGTTGTAGAATTAAAGGACATAATTCTTTTCGACCTTATGTATTTTTTGGAAATGTGGGTCCTCAGAAAAAAACAGTTGCAAAATCTTAGGCTCGTTTTAAAGAAGGATCTTTAGAAAACTTTTTGCACAACATGCATAAACCTCCCTTCCCCCCTCAGCATCTACTTACCTACACCGCATCTATTTACATATACGAAATCTGTTCAAAAATCATCACGAATTTTGTGTTTTTTCAAAAATTATTTATTTATTCATAAATATCTATTTTGTTCCCTTCAAAGTAATCCCCACCAGATATTATACACTTGTGCCAACATTTTTTCCAATTCTCGAAGCACTTCAAAATCTATTTTTTGTGATCTTGTTCAGCTCCTCCTTCGATGCCGTCTTTATCTCCTCAATCGTAGCGTAGCGTCGTCCTTTCATGGGGCTCTTCACTTTCGGGAACAAAAACAAATCACATGGGCCCAGATCTGGGGAATACGGTGGCTTCGGCATTATTAGTGTATTTTTTTTGGCCAAAAATTTGCGCACAAGCAACGATGCGAGAGCAGGGGCGTTTTAATGGCGCAAAGACCAATTTTTGTTCTTCCACAAATTCGGGCGTTTCTGGCGGATTGCTTCACGCAACTTGAAGCAATCCGCCAGAAACGCCCGGATTGTGGAAGAACAAGCACATAACTTGTAGGTAATATTCCTTATTAATCGTTCTACCCTCTGGCAAGAATTCATGATGCACCACGCCCCTACAATTGAAGAAAACTCTAAGCAAAACCTTCACATTCGACTGAACTTGGCGCGCTTTTTCGGTCTTGGCTCGTGCGGCAGGTCACAATGGGAAACATTGCTTCGGTCCAAGGTATTGTCACCATATGCCACAGTCAACATTTGGAATTCATCCGCGCAATTTATTTTGTTTTTCACACAAAATTTGATATAGATTTTTTTGGAATGGACAAAAATCGAAGACGAGCCAAAACATGTGCAATCAAAGCAGCTATCAAAAATTAACTGAACATTCAAAATGGCCGAACTCGGAATGAGTGAGAGACATAAGTACCAATATAACGCCATGCAAAAATCGGAAATTGAATATACGTAACCCGCGATACTTTTTGAACAGACCTCGTATTATATCATGAAACTCACCCAATTGATGCTACGAATAAAATAAAGTCTAATATGGCTGCGGTGGGCTTGTCTCTTGATATTTAGAGTTGCGCAGAAGACCTTAACCGAAAAGTCTTCGCGAAAGTCATTTATAATTCCAGAAGATAAGACAGGAATTTTTTTAACTTTATAACATTTGTTGTTCTTTGATTGAGCAACCCTTTTCCGGACTGTCAGCCGCTAATGATCAAGGCGTTATTCGATTTATCGTTTAATTAATTGCTCTTTTTTAATATTAATTTGGAAAAATAAAAAATTATAAGAAATTTGAACTACTAAGTTTATTTTGCATTACCCTGTACAATTACAAAACATTCTGGTTAGTGTGCTTTTGCTACTAGCGAACGATATCCTCTCGCGTTAGGGTCAATTTGCTGCGTCAATGATCATTTCTTTCAAAATATATAAGATATTTGCCCCTACGATATATGGTTCCAGCAGAATTGTGCTGCTATCCAAACATATTGCGAAACCATCGATTTATTGAACACATAATTTGGTTATGACGTGATTCCATGCAATTGATCAATTAATTATCCTCCAAAATCGTACGATTTGAGACCCCCACGATAATTTCTTGTAGGAAGATGTGAAGTCGTTGATATAAGCTAACGAACCAATTCATGCCTTAGCAGTCAATTTTGAGCGAATTATAGTAAACAAAACTTGGTCAAATTTTGTAAAATATTGCTTAATTGTTTATTTTTCTTATTAGAAAAAATTATCTTTCAAGTAAAAAAAGTGGTGTTTGCCAAATTTAAATTTTTTTTGTTGTACTTTTATTTAAAAAAAAAACATTCTACTTATCCTAAAAAAAATCATTTTTATTGTAGTGTGCTTCCAGTAAATGAAAAAAAATAATTACACTTGTTTATTAACTCATCGAAAACTAACTTTTTTTTTGCCGATTAATTATGACAAAAAGATCCAAAGTCAAATTCAAAACTTTTCAGACAATCATATAGAAAATGTTTATAAAATTAATTTTTCTTATATTGAAAATTAATAAGCTAAAAATATTATGAAAAGTGTTTTCAAGTAGTCTTAATATATCTTTAAAAATAAATTACATGAAAAAATAAAATTCTACTGTACTTGAAGAAAATAGAAAATAATTAAGCTCTTCAAGACAAACCGTTCTTGTACACACTGAAAATACATATACGGTATCGAGCAAACATCGTACAAGATAAGATACATAATTTCGTAAGGAATCAAAATGATTATATGGGAAATCTGATGTGAAAAATATCATATGCTGGATAATATTTCTTAAAAGACAAATAGGCGCCACCCTGGGGGCTAAGACCCCAACATCTCTGCAGGCGGGCAAAATGTTTGTCATTGCATACGGCATTATAATGCTAATGGATGGTTCAACAGGTGAACATTGCCATTTATCCGGTATAGCCGTCACCTGCATGTCTATACACTTTATATATTATTCCCGTTTAGATACTCATACAGACATTGTCTAATGTTATTATGTACACAATTTAATATCATATTTGAACATTTCTTTAACATATGTTCTTTAAATTGCCATCAAATAGAGTATTCTTAAGTTCTTTCTAATTCAAATAAATTTTTTTTATATGTACCATGATGCAAAATAAACTCGGAAATAATTATAAAAAATTTACAAAGACAAGATAATAAAATGTATATTCTTAAGAATATGTCTTAAACGATTTACTTTGAATATTATTTCGGTATATTTTCAGCTATTTATATAGTAGTATCTTAAATGTAAATATGGGCTAAATATATTAGTACAGAGAATTTCAGATTCAAGTTTATAAAGTTTTTAAACAAAAAAATACAAAAACAGTTTTACTATGGTATAAAAACCATTAAAGAGTAGGTAGCACTTTGCTTTAGTTTAATGGATTCTCACTCAGTTTTACAGTATTCATATTGTGCTTTAGGTTCGAATAAATTTTAAATTGCACCTCGAAATTTTTTTATCTTAAATCTACTTTGCCATTTTAAACACTGACTTGCTTAGTGTCAGTGTTATTTCTAAGGCATTTCCCTTATCAACTCTATTCACATGTATATGGAGAGGGTGTATCTTGTACATATACAGGATGTTTTTTAAAGTTTCAGGTCGATTTTATTTGGTCGCCATTTAGACTTCAATCATAATTGGTCTCTTAACATTTAATAGTTGTAGAGAATTGTCGATAAAAACTTATTATGAAGAATTTAATACTACAAAAATGTGTTGAAATTATGAAAATATTTTATTTAAATAATTGTTTAATAGTGAATACGCGGAGAAAATTACGTGACTTTTTTTGGTGTTAATCATATGCCGTTAGACCAATATATTCATTTACAACAAAGCCTTAAGGACGTACAAGAAATAGACGATGCCGTAAACGACTTGACTGTTTGCATATAGAAAATCAATCACTAACGCCCACATAACTCATAACAAACCAACCATACGAGAACATGACTATAATCTTCCGCAAAAAATTCGCAGCTTGGTAAGCAAGGAACGTCGAGCCAGGGCCCAGTTGCAACGTTCAAGAATGCCAAATGAGAAGAAAAAACTGAACCAACTACAACGAGAACTGAAACAAGAAATAATTAATTATAATAACGAACGATTTACTGAATACACAGAATCACTAACAACTAATAAGTCACTCTGGACAGCTACCCGACGAATTCTCAAATACATAACAGCTACACACCCGCTCCGGAATACCGACGGAACCTGGGCAAAAACGGATAAAGAGAAAGCCGACATCTTCGGCAAACACTTGGAAAATATCTTTCAACCTCACGAAGATGTCCAAGACATTCTGCATGACGAACCAATATTGCGACAAATATCAACTCAGTTGCCTATCAGTCCACCTCCTAAGTTTTTCACTCCTTCCAAAGTTAAATTCACAATAGAACACCTTTTCAATAAAAAAAGCCCTAGGATATAACCTAATAACTTCAGAAATCGTGAAGCAAATTTCCAAAAAACCCTCGTCCTGATAACCTATATTTATAATAGTATCCTCTGCACGTCATTTTTTCCTTCCCTGTGGAAGTTTTCCATAATTAAGATGATCCCAAAACCCAATAAGCCCAAAAACCTTCCTACCTCATATAGACCTATAAGCCTCCTTCCCATGTTATCAAAAATCCTAGAAAAATTAATCCTAAAACGCCTTTATCCCATTTTTGAAACCGAGGGTGTCATTCCTCAGCATCAGTTTGGATTTTGACCTGAGCATTCCACTATCCAGCATTGTCATCGCGTGTTCGCTAGAGCGAAAGGAATACTGCCCAGGCGTGTTTCTTGACATTTCGCATGCTTTCGACCGTGTATGGCACCCTGGATTGCTTTGGAAGTTGCAGCGAGTCCTACCCTCGGGTTATTTCCACATCCTCAAATCTTATCTCTCAGACTGATATTTTTAGGTAGCTGAAAATATGGAGTACTCTGACATTTATCCAATTTCCGCCGGTGTCCCTCAAGGAAGTATCCTAGGTCCTATCCTATATAACATTTATACCCATGACATTCCTTGTCACACCAACATCCTAACCGCAACATATGCTGACGATACAGCCATCCTGACGCATCACAAAGAACCTTCCACAGCCATTAGTATCCTACAGAACCATATCCACTCCTTAGAAACTTGGTTAAAAAGGTGGAGAGTGAAGGTTAATGAGCAAAAATCTGCTCATGTAACTTTCACACTCTGCCGAGAACAAATTCCCGACATAACCCTAAACGGCAGTATTATTCCACAAAAAAAATAGCGTACGTTACCTTGGACTTATATTCGACAAACGGTTAACCTGGAACCTTCATACGAAAACTAAAAGACGTGAACTTAACGGACGATACAAACAATTCTTACGTCTCCTAGACAGCAAATCAAAACTTACAACAACAAGTAAACTATTACTATACAATACGGTTCTGAAACCAATATGGACATATGGTCTAGAACTTTGGGGTTCGACTAAGCATTCCAACTCCCTTCCAATCCAATCCCTTCAATCCCGAATCCTTCGTAAAATTGTCAATGCCCCCTTTTATGTGCGAAACACTGTTATCCACCGTGATCTAAATGTTCCATTTGTTCGTAAACTATGCATCTCCCGATATAAAAAATTCCATTCACATCTATCCTTCCACCCTAATCCTTTAGGAAGGGAACTTTTCACTCCCACCCTTCCAGTATACACCCATCGACGTTTAAAACGGCGATGGCCGAGAGACTCTCTAAAATTATAAAATTAAATTACCCTGTTCTAGAGGTAACATCGATGGGTGTTTTCCTCCACATGTCCTCATGTCCATGTATATTCCCATACAAAATCTGTTTGTTACTAGCATAAGTAGTAATGAATAATTTTGAAAATATGCATACACTGGGTGATAAAGTGAAGACTGGGTGATAATTAAGTTAGCGTACACCTGAAAGGATTGATGCGCTGAGGCTGAGTGTTGCTGAATATTCGGGTACCTTTCATCGACGCTGTGCATAAGAATTGGGAATATATCCATCAACATGATCTCTATCAAAATTTTCAAAAAAGATTTGCTTTTTCACCCGAATAAAATTCAACAGCTGTAGTAAAATGACCATGAACGGTGGCGAGATTGGAGTGCTCGAGTTTTACAGCTCGGTATAATCGACGAAGCACACATCGACTTGGCTGGCTTTATTAATAAAGAGAATAGCTGCTATTGGGGTACTAAAAACCCTCAAATGGTATACCAAAGATCACTATACCCTCGTAGAGTAACTGTATGGTGCGGGATTTGGGCCGGATGCTAGACCACTATCGGTACATATTGGAAAACTTTCTTCTACCAGAATTGGATTAATTAGACCTACAGAACATGTGGTTCTAATAAGACGGAGCCACATCATACACAACTCGTGGTACGATGCAAATTTGGTGAGAAATGTTTCGTGGCTGAATAATGGTCAAAAACTGGTGATACCGACTGGCCCCTAACGATCCCCTGATTTGAATCTTCCCATTTTCTTCGTATGGGGAAACTTACAGGAAAAGGTGTACACTAACAAACCAACCACAACCTCGATGCTTAAGGACAATATTCGAAACAAAATTGCTGAAAATCACCTTTGCGCTATGGTCAAAAGCGGATATTTAGTAAATATTGTATTTTATATTAAATGTTAAAAACCATGTAATAAACTAATAAAATATAAATTACAAAAATTATATTTTGTTTAAAAGTTATTGAAAAAAAACTTCGACCTGCAACATAAAAAGCATCCTGTACATAAACCGCTTTTTGGCTTATTTTATTGCAGCGCCACCAGTAGTCAAATCGTTGAACCAATATAGGCCAAGATTTTTCAGTAGCTCAAGAACATGTACCTTTGGAAGTACTTTTCAAACTTATTTGTTTATATATTTTTATATATGGTCTCTTAGAAAAAAGCGGGAGACCATATTATAACGCCACGACCATGAGGCTATTTGGCGAGTTTTTTGGTATCTCGTATATGAGATACCGTTAGCAGCTTTTTTAATATATGAGGAATAATAAGTTGAACGCCATAGAATTGACTTGACAAAGGACGAAGTTTGTTGCCGAACAGGAAGTCATAGGTAAGAGCGGTATAGGCGCTATATATATATATTATATATAATAATAGATTAAAGGAAAACGCCTATAATCTATTATTTTATATAATCTATATATAATAAAAGATTATAGGCATTTTCCTTTGGACCAATTTTGCTAATAGTCGGTAGCTGCGAGTAGATGACCAAAGGAAAGCCAAATTCTAAACACTAGTTGAAACATAACCTCAAAATAGTCAGCAACAATACTGAAAAAAACTGAGTTTATTCACACATAAACAATACAGACAAAAATATGACTATTCAACATAACCAACGAACCCGCAAAACTATCTATTTTCACTTTAGCAACTAGAATCCAGCTAACGTAAATTGTATGCGTAACTCCCAGTTCAATGTGCTCGTTTGTTCGAGGTAGAGTAGATGATGACAGCTAGAACTACCGACTACTAGCAAAATTAGTCCAAAGGAAAACCCCTTATATTTAATTTATTTATGAAGTCTAATCATTTTTAATTAAATAAATTTTAAAAGGTGTCTAGTTTTTTTAACTTCTTTGCAAATATCTACAACTAAAACATAGTAACAAGCAAATTTGAAAAATAGTAATAATTAACTTGAATGGTTGTAGAGGATGAACCTGCATTGATGTTTACTATCCTGCTAGCGTGCGCCTATGTTAAGACTTTGTATTTTAATAAATCACGCGACCAGTGCCGCTTAAGTCGTTGATGATTATTTCTAGGCAATTAAGAGGAATGTAGTTCTTGATAAGGGGATTAGTATGATTGGAGATACGGGAACGGAACTTTTTATAATGAGACACAGCCACATAAAAAATAAATGGGACTTCAAGATCACGATGAGTAACAGTATTTCGAACATAAAAGGGAGCGTCGACAATTGTGCGGAGTATTTTTGATTGAAGGAATTGGATTCAATGGGAATTGGAAGGTTTAGTAGGACCCTAGAGTTCTTTTCCCTAAGTCCAAATGGGTTTCAGTAGGGCATTATATAAAAGTACTTTGCTATCTACAGTAAGTTCATAATGTTTGTTTAGAAGTCGAAGTAGTTGTAGGTATCGTCTTTTTAGTTCTGTTTTTTTTCAGTTTTGTATGTGGGATCCATGTCAAGCGTTAGCCTAAGTTCTGTCCTTCATTATGTTGAGGTATGGCACTGCCCTTAAGGTATATGAGAGGACATGGTTCATTGACTTTTATTTTCCACCTGGTGAATCAGTTCTAAGGGGTTTGGATTTGGGTTTGGAGAATTTCGGAATAATTTTTGAAGATTTTTGCTAAATGTATGTATTGTTGGCGTACGTAGGTTTTGGGACAGATTGGGATGTCGGATGTATAAATGTTATAGAGGATGGGTCTAAGTATAATACCCTGTGTATAGGGTAGTTTACTTGGAGGGATATTGAAGAGTTTGTTGGATTCGTATACTTAGATAAAGTGTCAGTTGGAAAGTAATGATTTTAAGATTAGGAAATAGGTAGAGGAAAGAATTTTCTTAAATTTTCTATCAACAAGCTTCACTTATGTCAAGAAACACACCGGGACAGTACTCTTTTCTTTCTAAAGAGGATGCAATGAAATCGACAACTCGATGACACTGTTGGGTAGTGAAGTCTTCGGACCGGAAATCGAATTGATAATTGGGAATTATATTTGAGGAAGGCTATTTTTTCAAAGAATTTTGGGGCGATTAGTCTGTAGGAAGTAAGGCAGTTTATTGGGTTATCTGGTTTAGGGATCATTTTTATAATGGCAAATTTACAGAAGATTAGGAAATATGAAGGTGTTCAATTAAAATTGAAAATAATAATCGAATTTTTTTTCGAATACGTTTTTAAGTTCGATGGTATTTAAGTATCTAGTGGCGCTACACATAACCCTTCTTATCAATTTATAGACACACGGAAAAACACATTTGAAATTTGATAATTTTATATGTATTTTGACACATTTTCATAAGTTTTCTCTGTTGAAAGCTTCTCTGAGCGAGGTTCAGCTTTTACTGCTTCTAGGCCCCTTAAACTTACCTCATGCCCTAAATAAACTTGTGCTCTTAATAAGGAATGTAGCTTGTTTTCGTAAATTACCGTAATTGACCAAATTTTACTGTTCCATTTTCCGTAACGCTTTTTTTTTTTTTTTACTTAAAGTAGAGCATTTATTATTTCCATATTACTTGTACATATTTACATGGTATTTAAAACGTAGAGCTAAAACATGCTCTGTACATCTTTTGCTTATATATTAAATTAGTTTTTAATGACTAAGTACATGAATTGCTTGCTTAATAATTATTAAGCAAGCAATTCATGTACTTAGTCATTAAAAAACTAATTTAATATATAAGCAAAAGAAACAACTATGGTTAATAATTATATGTGCTTGCTCAAACACAATTATCTATATTTTTAATTGCTTACAAACTAAACTTAATTCTAGACTTAATAATAAAAAATAATAAAAATTAGGGAAAGGAATGTTCAGGAAGTGCGGATTAGGAGTTTGAAATTTTTGGGAATTGTGTGTTGCTTCCGCTAACCACGATGGAAATGGGGAGTTAAGGAATTGTAAAACTGAACGTTCATAATATCACTGTCCTTCGCAAAATCAGATATGATAACTGGTGAGGCATGGAGGTAATCATTGTATAAGTTTCTGTGTTGGGTGGCTTGGGTATTAATCCTTTCTAGTGACTCTTAAATAAGTGGATTGGTATGGTCTATTAAATGCTGAAGAAAGTTTTTGGTTAGACCAACCATGTATGAAATAAAAGGAGTAAGATTACTTTTCTGATATATATAGGAGTTGCAGTAATGCTTACCGTCTATTTTACGATATTTTGAAAGGCATTTCCTAATGATTGACCTTTCGAATACATGGACTTTATTGGCATACGTTTTCGAGAAACTAAAATAGATCGGAAATGCATATCCAATAATTGGCCGAATAAGTTGTTTATAAAACAGTAACTTTGTATTTATACTAAGCCGCTTCCGACGTCTAAGTAGGAATAAAAAGGCATGAATAGCCCTTTTGGCTTTCTTCAGAGTTAACTCAACATGTGAGTTAAATTTGAACATTGAGTTAAAGTTGATGCCTAAATATTTTAGTTCATTTGAGACTGGGATAGCTGTGTTTTTAATCAGAATACGCAGCTTTTTGCTCTTAGTAGCAATTTTCCTCGGTTCGCGAGTGCTGCGATTACGGAAACAGATTAAATTCGACTTATTAAGATTAACTGATAAGTTCCAGTCATCATAATAATTTATAATTTTAAAAAGTAGCTCTTGCGTTCTCTTTAGAGCTAATTTTGGTGATTTGCTTTTGGCATAAACAAGAGTGTCGTCTGCATATAGTATCATTTGTGCTTTTGCGGCTGTTGGTATATCTGCAGTGTATATTGAATACAGCAGCGGACCTAATACCGAGCCTTGTGGAACTCCTTTACCTATTAAGAAGAATTCGGAAGTCGTGTTCTGATACCTAACACAGGATGATCTATCCTGAAGAAATGAGTGCAGCAGCAGCGTAATATGTGGAGGGAAATCAAGTTTGCATAGCTTGTGCACTAGTCCCTTATGCCAAACTGCGTCAAAGGCTTTGGTTATATCTAGGGAGCAAGCAACAGTTGATTCTTTACGGTTTAACCCAGTTGTTATCTCACTATGTAGTAGGAAAAGAGCATCCAAAGTTGAGTGACCTTTCCGAAATCCGAATTGAAAGTCGGGAATAATTTTATTTTCATTACAAAATTCATTTACCTTTTCGTAAAAGATTTTTTCTAATATTTTTCCCAAACAGGGAAGAAGAGATATAGGTCTATGTTGTTGGATGGCTGCTCTACCTTGAGTTTTTGGAATATTAAAGATAATACCTATTTTCCAGGCTTTAGGGAAGTAACAATTGTTAATACAGTGATTAAATATTGCAACTAAGGGACGCAGACTCTTTTTCGGAAGCTTTCTCAGCATAAAGTTCGATATATTATCGATGCCGGTAGACTTTTTATTATTTTAGGATTTTATTACCGAGTAGAGTGTGTTTTCGGATATAAACACATCTAGAAGGCTGGGATTACTTGCACTGTTATCAGTGCTGAATGTAGTAACATGAGTTGGGGCGTTTGATAAAAAACTATTGACCTGATTGTTTACGTGAGTTCGTAGAGGTGAGTTTGAACTAAAGTTGTAAAGATCTTTATAAAACGAGGCAAAGTTTTTAGAAATATTAATTGGACCCCCTTTTATTTCGCGGTCGTTATTATCGGTAACTGTTACTTTATTGAGTGACCTTCGACCGGTGATTGCGTTAAGCTGCTTGAAAGCATCAGGACCTGGACGTACTTTTGAAAGTCGTTCAGAAAATTGTTCATTAAAGTGTTTGTTAACTTTATTGCGTATCATAGTTGATATGCAGTTAACCTGTGCCTCTAAGAGACGATAATCTGAGGATGTAGTGTTGAGTTCTCTCCGGAAAATGCGTCTCATTTCCCTTATCCAACGATTTTTCAACCAATACATTTTCTTAATGTCCTCAGGGAGAGAATCAAATCGATGGCTACTATTAGACAGTTGCCTTGAATGTCTATGAAATACCTCCGAGACAATCTGACTAAAGGTTTCTATATGGAAATCAATTTCTTGATTGGTTATGTTCTTGAAGCAAGGAATATTCATTCCGTTAGGTATGGCCATATCTACATCGTGCCTAAATTCTTTCCAGTTCGTGTTCTTATACGACGTGAAATATTTTAACTCAGTATTCTCAAAGTTGAATTGAGTTTGAATTTTAATAAGAACCGGATAATGGTCTGAATGAAAGTCGAGAGTTGAACAAGTAACGTTCGAAGAGTAAGGATTAATTAAACCGCTTGAAACGAAGAACAGATCGACTACAGATAAGCTGCTAGGTCTGGTAGGACCAGGAGGTGCAATTATCTGTAATTTGTTAACAAATTTTTAATAGAAATGCCGGAAGAGTTACGGATAGAATCTCCCCATGAGGTGTGTCTGGCGTTAAAATCTCCTCCCATGATTACCTCATATCCCTTGCTCATGAGATCTTGTAAAAACTCGAAGAGGTCTTTAATTTCGACGGGTAAGCACTTGCAGGCAATATAACATGAAACTAATGCCCGAATTGCTTACGTGACATCGCGTAAGAACACAAGTGGTGCAGATATTATTTGACCTGAAGTTAACCAAGTTACTATATTGGATATTTTCTGAGAAGATAATGCCAGTTCCCTGATTAGAGTCATTGCGAATGCAATGAAATCGTGGAAGTGAAAGGTTGTGCTTCAAATTCAGGTGAGTTTCATTGATGAAATAGAAGTTGGCAGGCTGATTCTGAATGAACTGATAAAGTTCGACTCTTTTGGACAGGCTCACGATAGACCGCACGTTAAGTGCTATGATATTTAGAGAGCGCGTCATAATTTTCCGTAACGCACCACAATAACACAACTTCATTTATCGCATTCTAAAGGGTCGCTGAGTTACCGGATGAATTAGAAACTAGTGCAAAGTAACATGGAAGGGGAGGAGGAAGGAAAGTCCGCCGTGTTAATAGATTGGTGATAATAATTCGAGTCTCATTACTTTTCTGTCACGTCAGATAATTTAATTTCTTCGTTTTTTTTCATTATAAATAGTTTTTATAATTTATTGTTTTTTTTGTTGTGCTGTTTATTCATTTTTAAAATTGTAATTTTTATTTTTTATATAAAAATTTTCAAATGCTGGGATACAAGAAGCAAACGCAAATATTTCAGATTTTCTCTCGCCTAGAATAAATACAATAAAATAAATACTTTTCATCACATATGATAATATTTATTTTTCGAATTTTATTTAAATTGCTCATATTTATACAATAATAACATATACATTCCACTCTTCTTATGAGTGAGAGTATATGTTTTTATGTACATTTCATATAGTTTCATATGAAAATAAAATGTTCACAACTTGACATCTGTTGACGTTAAAATTTATGTGATTCCGACCAATACTATCGAGTCTCTATAAATGGGGACGCTTCTTGGATATTTGTTTTTTCGGTTCTCCAATTTATTGTAATTTTTTTTTTTGCCTTATACAATTTACATTGGGCTTAATTAAAGTTTAACATTTGGTGGTGAAGCTTTTTTTTTATTGTACCAAATGTTAAAAATGAAAATTATTTTTAATTGGTGGAAAGTACCAATTCCATAGTGTTGAGAAAATATTCTCCGAATTACTTATTTTGTGTGGTGATAGCTCTAACCGAACGATAAGAATATTGCCATTAATATACGATGGGTATGCAGATTGATCAACATCGAAATAAAATATGCCAAATATAATTTTTTCAACGTCATATTCGAATTCGATCGAATCGTATTTTAAATGTTAAATTTTTGTTTAGTTTTAGCCCAACTTCTCGATGGTTAAATTGTTTAAAAAATGATTAAAGTTTTCGATAAATCGATAATAGTATTGATAGTTTTTTTAATAAATATTTCAAGTTCGATTATTATCTATGATGTTGATAAGTATTGTACGGATAATATCTGTCGTGGAATTAAGTATGAAGGTGTGGAGAGTCTACAATTCGATACTGTGAGAAGATTTACATTTGAAATAATTGAGTTTGAAAATTGCCAATTGCCTACGATTCCTTGGAAGACTTTCGACGTTTTCCCGCATGTACGATGGATATCGATGGAAAATTGCAATATTAAATACATAAATAAATGGAATTTTGAAAATGCCTTTCATCTAACCGAGTTGATGTTAGAAAATAATCACATTGAAATACTTCCCGATGAGGTATTTGCTCATCTACGTGAATTGACTTATCTCGACTTGGAGAATAACAAGATTAACAATTTGCGACCGCATTGTTTCGATGGTCTATCCAAACTTAAAGTACTCTATTTAGATGAAAATCGAATAAAACATCTTCCCATTACGGTATTTTGGTCAGTTAGAGCATTGACCATTGTCGGTTTATCATATAATCAAATTGAGTACATTGACGATTCCATCTTTAATCACAACAATAATTTGTCGGAACTGTATCTTGGCCACAATCAACTGATTATAATTGATGAGTATTTTCTGAAGGATTTGAAATTGGAAAGTGTATTTAGTGAAAAAATCGACAACACAACCATTGTTACAAATACGAAATTCATGAAAAGAATGGAAAAACTAATGAAATTGGATTTGTCCTTTAATTATTTCGGATTTATTGGAAGTGAAACGTTTTCGAGTTTAAGAAATCTTCAACATTTAAATTTATCTACAACCAGTTTACTTGCGTATAATACGGATGCGTTAAGAAACCAATTGGAACTTCGTTCACTCGATATTGCTGGCAACAATTTATATTCACTCGATATGAGGCTTATAGAACCTCTTCAAAATTTGAATATCCTTTTCATAAATAATAATCGACTTACTAGAATCGATTATGAGAAGTTGGCTTGGCGAACTCAATTGAAACTCATCAGTTTCTATAATAATAACTGGGAGTGCTCTTATCTTCAACAAATGACCAACTATTTACGTTCTATGAGGATTATTGAATATAAGCTTAGTGGAAGTAATACTAAATGTCGAAAGAATTGAGTATTTTTTATAACATATTTTTTTTTGTTTATCAAATTTACGTGGGCATTGGTTGAATTGTTAATTTGATAAAGTTTGCACTTTCATAATATCATTTTTATAATCTGCTCTAATAGTATAAATTGTTATTAAAATGCAATTATTTTTTAATATGAACTTTTTTGTTGTTTTTTTTTCCATTTAATTATAATTTTTATATTATTTTATTTTATATGTTCTTTCCTAATCAACTCTTAGATAAACTATATGGTCACTCAATAAGACCAAATCTTTTCGTTTTTAAAGACAACACACAATTCATTTTAAATAATTTTTTTTCATATTTTGTCATATTTTTAAGACTATATCATTTAATGTGTAAAATTAAGAATGAATTCGAATATCATTAAATCAAGAGATCTTGGCGGCCATTTAAATTCGTTATTTCGTTAGCAAGTGCGTCCTCGGATTTACGTTTGCAGTGGTGGTGTCTTGTTCAAATCATGTACACATATTGTCCATATGTGTACATGATTTGAACAAGACACGATTTCTCAAATTTGATCCAGGAACCATAATAATCAGAATACTTTACGTTCAGATGTTCTTTATGAGTTCAGGTCAAATTATCAGGTGTTTTGGTAAATAATTGGAATTCAGCATCAACGAAATATCGAGGGTGGCTCAAGAAGACCACACATTTTCTTCTTTAAATAAAATACACAATTTCTTTTAAATAATTTTTTTTTATTTTATCATATTTTTTTAGACTATGGCATTTATGTGTAAAATAAATTATCTGTCAAATGTTCACCGTGACTACTCTGGCAAAATACGATGCACGTGTGAAAATCAGGTTTTCCATGACTTTTTGGCATAGTTATGGGTGTATCTCATTTCTAACGCATATGCTTACATTCTTCATTAACCCTAAAGAAAGCATAGACCTTCCATTTTAGGCAATTTTGGAGAAAGAATTCGAATATTGTAAAATCAAAATATCTTGGCGGCCATTTAAATTCGTTTTTTCGTTAGCAAATGTGTCCTCGGAATTTCTTTATCACTTACTGTCTGACAAATGGCAGCGTCTTGTTCAAATAACATATTATCCAACTCCTTGTCATTAAATTCAGTTACTCAGACCTAAAAAGTTTTTTTTAGATATGATTTCTCAAATTTGATCCAGAAACCATAATCATTAGAATAGTTGACGTTCAGATGCTCTTTATAAGTCCAGGCCATATTATCAGGGGTTTTGGTAAAGAATTGGAATTCAGCATCAACGGAATATCGAGGGTAGGTCAGGAAGACCACATATTTTCTTCTTTAAATAAAATACATAATTTCTTTTTTTTTTAGTCTTTGGTATTAATTTACTTGCCACGACTCCTTCGTAACACAGGATACGCGTGTCAAAATGTTCCATTGCTTTTTGGATTATTTTGTGGATGTGGTTTTGTTTTGCAGCTCTGGCATAATCTCGGGCTTAATGGCATAAATCCTTCTATTTAGCGTAAAAAGTTCAATGGCATCAAATTACTAGATCTTGGCGGCCATTTTACTCCAACCCCACGTTATCCAATTCAGCAATTCAAGCCATAAAAAGTTTGTCCAGTAATTCAGCAATTGAATTTCAGTAACTCAAACCATTCAGCCATTGAAATTCAGCAGTTCAGCTGTTGGAATTCAGCAGTTTAGCCATTGTTGATGCATAAGTTTTTTTCTTTATCAATCATCATCTGCAAATGATATTTAGACTTCAATTCCTGTATGATTATTGTTTTGTTGCAGTTTGCTAAGTAAGCAACGAATTGAATTTATAGAGGATCGTCCTATTGATCAAATTGAAAATATAATAATTATTTTGTAAAAATTTTTGGTTAATTTATATATGAAATTAATATTATTGAAGCAATTTTTTGTCATGTTATTACAATAAAATTATTATTTCAAGATTAATCTTTCTGTGATTGTGGGGAATCAGAAATGAAAAAGTGAAACTCCTAGTTGTAAAATAAAATTTAAATAAATAATTGAAATAAAATTTAAATTAATTATTGAAATAAAAATTGAAAATAATTAAATTATTGATGCTAATGATTGTATTAAAAATTATTTTAGATATACTTCTGAAGGTATTTAATTATTTTTATCATTTATTAGGGCAAATTAATTTCTAACCCCTATTCAAGCAGTATATCAAGCATTGGATGAAATTATAATTAAGTTGATATAAATAAAATTTTTTAAGTATTTATTATATTAAAAAAGAAAAGGAATAAAACCTTTATACTTGCGCTATGAATCTTTTGAAAATATTTTTAGTGTATTATGCATAAAAGTTTTTGATACTTTTAGAGAAAGTTTAATTTTATTATATATAAAATAAATTTAATGAATATAAAAAATCATATTATTAATCCTATCAAGATAATCCTTTTTATCAGACAATTCATTTATGATAAATTTTATTTTATTAAAAAAATATTTGTTTATTTACTAAAATTTTTAAATTAATTTTCAATTAAATTTAAAAAAAATCTAAAATTAATTTTTATTTTTATATATATATAAAAAATTGAATAATGTTGAACTATTTATAATTATAAATATAGATAATAATTTAATTTAATCTCGCATAGTACACGAAAAGACTTTTTTGCACACCCATCATTTTCACAAAATATTTGCTCCATGATTAAATTTGCTCCAAAGTCAATAAATGATAGCAACTTAAAAAAAACCAGTTAAAAAACGTTTACATTTCAAAAATAATCTTTTTTGTCTCCATTGAATCCCCTCTAAGCTGAACATCATATTTGCTTAGAACAAATTTCAATTTGTTAGAATTTTCTATGCATTTTTTTTTTCTTCACTATTGTACTCTTTAGTATCCTTTATAAAATAATCAATTCTTGCGTGTAAATAAGCTAAGGAAAAAATTTCTTACAACTAAGTATAAAGCTGAGAAAACCTTTTCATTGTTGTTCACTATTTTTTTTTGCCGTAATTCTGTTGGATTCAATTGCAGTCAAATAAGAACTGCCTTTGAATTCAGGTGTTGAGAACATGAACAGGTAAATACAAATAAAAGCGATTACCCAATCTATCTTGGTACAATTGCAATTCACTTTCGATACTCGTACTCGTTTATACACGACATTTCTGACGTTCAATTGTAGTAATTGTTTGATGAACACGTTACACAGTTCCTTGCCACCTGCAATGTCTATACCAGCAGTACAGCTATGGCTTCGTCGACTTTTCGAAATGGTGGCGGCGACGATGTTTATTCATTCTATTTGGACTCGAGAATTCGCTTTTTGTAGAGTTTATGTCATATAGCAAAGTACATAGCTAAGTTAGCATATTTCTGTGAGTAGATCAGATGAAAGAGTGATCCATGTTGAGAAGATTTAACTGAAGCTCCAATAAAGTTCGAGTAGAATTCGGTCTATTGGTCTAGTCCCAACAAAAGCTCTTTTACTCAGTTGTATTAGTAATTTTCGAGTTGATTTGTATAAGTAACGGAATTCTGAGAATTTTTTTAGAAAAAATAATCATAGAAACATATTAGAAAAGTATCAATTTTGTTGGGTTGTGACACAAAAAAAAATTATGATTGAAAAAGAAAAAAAAATCAAAAATTTATTATCGAAAAAGTAATTTGAGAATGAAATTTGATAACATTTCATTCAAATAGTAAACATACTCGTAGTATAGAATATTACCCATAGTAAATAGAGAATTAACTATTGTGTATTTAGTAGAAAATTAGCTTCCATATAAATATTGTAAATGTTTATAAACAATTTGTTGCAAACATTTTTAAATTTATAAACAAATTGTTTATAAACAATTTGTTGCTATAATTTTTAAATATTCAATCTTATTTATTAAAATATTTTCTTTGGAAAAAAATTTCTTAAATTATTATTGAAATTTAATATAAAAACTATACAAAAAAAATTCAATTTTATAAAAATTCTTAGTTTAAAAAAAATATTTCTATTTTTAAATTAAGAATTTTTAAAAAAATCATTCTTTTAATTAAAAGTTTTGAAATGTTCTAGTATTTCTTTTATTTGTAATTATTTTAACAGTAAAATAAAAATTCTGTATATTTATAATAAAAAAGCCAATCTTCTATTTGAGGTTCTGGGGGTGAGTGAAATGAAGAGTTTCAATTTATTATGAAAATAAAAATTCGGGAGAGTGGATGTTTCTACCAAAGCGTCGAATTTCCGATGAGTGGGTCTTAGAACAACTTGACGAAAATCATGGGTCCGTATTTCTTTAAAGATAACGCTGGCCGCAAAGTTACCATTAATGGTGCTCGATGATGTCGATTTTTTTTTTGCCTAAAATGCAAGAACTACATCTAGTCGACATGTGGAAACAATGGACATACTGAGTAAGGAGTTCGGTGAGCAATTTATCGCACGTTTCGGATTGGTAAGTTGGCCTTTAGACTATTTATTATAAAGCTACGTGAAGTCACTACCCCATGTCGATAAACCAATGCCACTTGCAGCCTTGGAAGATAATATTACACGTGTTATTAGTGAGATACCTGTCAAAGTACTCGAAAAAGTGATTCAAAATTGGACTTCTTGCATGGATTACTTAAAACGTTGTTGTGGCCAATATTTATATAAAATAATCTTTAAAAAATAAATGGAAATCTTTGATTTATAGATTATAAATAAAAATTTCGTATAATTTGTAACTTTTCTGTGCTTTTTGGAAATTTTAAAACCAAACACTTAAAAAATTACCCGTTCTTTATAATACAATAGACAGTTGCTTTTAGAGAGTAGTGTACACCTTATTAGTACCTATATCGTTTATACAGTTAAAATTTACTACCAAAAATCAGTTAAGCACTTATAATGAATTTTGAATATGTTAAAGTGCAGAAGTAGTGAGTTAAAATAAATCCCAAAAGTCTATAATCAATTTTAGAGATCAATCTTTGCAATAACCAATTTTATAATAAACAGTAAAAAATATATAATCTCATTATTTGATCATTAAAGAATACTTTCCAAAATTTAATCTTGTAATTATTTTTAATGTTTTGTTGAACGACTTATTGTAAGTAAGGATTAAAGTACTTTTTGGAGATGTTCTCTAAGAAAAAAATTATATACATTTTCGTATTTTTTTATATTATTTCAATATTTTTTACATTTTTTTCAATATTATTTAATTTTGCATTAATCAAAATTGTAGAATAGTAGAATTTAAAATAGATTATATAAACATTTTGGTAAATTGATATTATTCTAAAGGAGAATTGTTCATTTGTTAATAGAAAAATGTCGACATACTTATTAAAATTATTATTTTGTTTTGTGTTTTTTTTTTTTTGAATAAAAAGTAAGAGAATCGCATCGTGAAGATATTAAAATTTTTGCATAGTTCACTTTAGGGAAAAGGATTGAACTTTAAATATACACAATACTCATATATGTAACTCTTCAAATCAGAAAACGAACACTTTTCGGTACGTACGTAGGCTACTATATATATTTCTGGCCTAGGCAACACTAAGTGTTGCCAGGTGCGATCTGACATTTCCATTGGAAAGTTTGACATTTTTTAGCATAAACGTACTCAGAACGTTTTGACGTACGACTATCATTTGTGTTGTTTACAGTGACTTGAAAAAATCAATTTGGCAAAAAAATGGAATTAACTCGTGAACATTTTCGTGCGATCATTTTTCACAACTTTCGACGTGGATTATCACGACAAGAGTGCATCGATGAACTTAAATCTTTGTATGGCTATGAAGCACCATCCTATAGCACTGTGAAAAACTGGTACAACGAATTCAATCGTGGCCGACGCTCGCTCAAAGACGAATTCCGTGAAGGTCGTCCAAAAACAGCCGTTGTTCCAGAAAACATCGATGCCGTACGTGAACTGATAATGCAAGACCGTCATGTGACATACCGTGAGATAGAGGCATGCCTAGGCATTTCTCCCACCAGCATACATTCGATATTGCATGAACACCTGGCCGTAAAAAAGGTTTGTTCTCGTTGGATCCCGCACAATTTGACAATCGCTCAAAAAAAGGCTCGTGTGGATTGGTGTAAAGAAATGCTGAAAAAATACGATCGCGGTGCTTCAAAAGACGTTTATAAGATCGTCACAGGTGACGAATCATGGATCTATGCGTATGAGCCCGAAACAAAACAGCAATCGACCGTGTGGGTCTTCCAAGACGAGTCAAATCCAACGAAAGTTGTTCGTGGAAGAAGCACTTCGAAGCAAATGGTCGCTTGTTTCTTTGGCAAAACTGGTCATGTGGCGACTGTTCCGCTTGTGCAACGTAGGACGGTCAATTCTGAGTGGTACACCACCATTTGTTTGCCTGAAGTCTTCGGAGAAATTCGAAAAACGAACAAGAGAAGTCGAATCATTGTGCACCATGACAATGCGAGCTCTCACACATCGGCTCAAACCAGCGCCTTTTTGACCGGACAAAACGTCGAATTGATGGGTCATCCTCCGTACAGCCCTGACTTGGCACCCAATGACTTCTTTTTAATTTTCGTCGCCAGAAGATGCTGTTGAAGCATTCAAAAACCATGTTTTGGAGGTGTCTCAATCGGAGTGGAAAAAGTGCTTCGAAAATTGGTTTGAGCGCATGCAAAAGTGTATAAATCTTGATGGAGAATATTTTGAAAAACAATAAAACCTTTTTCGTTGATAAATATTCGCATTTTCATTATTAGGCCAGAAATATATATAGTAGCCCACGTATTCATTTTCGAATTTGGAAAGCTGGATCAGAAATGTGTAATATTGTGCTCCACATATAGTAAGCCAAACTTTGGGTGTTCGTTATGTGGGAACTAGAATAGTACAAAGATCCAGACGATATCATATTTCATTTTGTCGAAATCTTCAGATACATCCAGAACTGTATACGGAGTTTGAACATTTCATGGATGCATCAGAATGTAAATTGATAGAGAACATTTCCTCTTGAAAGAGTTCATATTTAGATAAGCTTCCAAAAAGATCTTTCAGTGTCTGCTTTTCTGTATTTACATATTTTTGAAAGTTTCGTACTTGCATAACCATTTACATCTATCAACTATACATGGTTCACAAGTTCCCTAAAATAATTCATCGTTGAATGTTTCCTAATGTTTCCTGAATACTATCCCACATCTCGAACATTTAAGTATTTATTGAAGAACAATTTATTTTCAAACATTCTCGAATATTTGTTTCGATTTCGATTTGAAGAAAATGCTAGAATTTTTACGGTTTAGAAATAATTTACTAATATTTTGTGTAATTTTTAAGACATCCTAATTGTTTCTTCCTCCTAAATTAAAGAAGAAGTCAACATTTTCTTAAATTTGATTATTTTCTCTTAAAAGAAGTCTTATGTAACTATACAAAAAAATTTTTACGTGGTTTAAAATAAGAAATTATTATTTAAAAAATCTTAATTGACAGTTGCCCTTAACACTTATTCTAAAAATTGAACAATTTTAATAGGAAATTTTGAATAGTAATTTTACCTTATTTAATATTTAGGTTTGGTAAACCTTCTATACTATTTTGTCTTACCAATATTTTATCGACTCCCCTAGTTTTTTCAAACTTAATTCCTTTAAAAATAAAAGTAAAAAACGCAATTTAATTTTCATTAAAATTAAAGTATGACTAACAAATAATCTGGCAACACTGCAGACTTCCTCACCAAAAACTATAAACGTCAGAGGCGCAGTTCTACATTTAAGATCGTCTGTTAGCTACAGGGTGGGTCAACTTAGACGAACTGATTTAAAAGGCACATCATTTTTTATTTTTAAATGTTTTTATTTACTTTTTTTTTAAAATGAAAGTTTAATTTATTAATTTTAAAAAAATCTAAGTGTGAAAAATAATATCCTTGATATGACTTCCATTTTCTTGTTGGCACTTAATGGCTTTTTCTAAGACATTTTGTATGACGTTGATAAATATTTCTGATTCCGAATTTGAAATTTCTGTTCGCATATTCTGCTTTAGTTCCTGATAGTTTTGTTGTTTGTTCACGTAGACCCGTTCCTTTAAGAAAACCTACAAAATATAATCAGTAGCTCTCAAATCTAGGGAACAAGGTGGCCAAGAAAAATTTGCATTTTTTAAAATTGTTAGGCTATTGAAAGGTTCTTGAAGAATTGCCATTTAAATGCAAATATGCTTCATCGTTCATAATACGGTTGTTCAAAAAGTTGGTATTATCTGTCGCCAGCTGAATGAATCGTTTGGCATATTATAGCCGTTGTGGTATATTCCTTGGCAATAATTATTGAGGCAATTGAATTTTGTATGTAAACATAAACAGATCAAGTTTCAAAATGCGTCATAGATAGACAATCGTTGACACTTACGCGTACAGCATCCTCGGGCGAACAGATCGGTTAAAATTTGTTCGTGGCTCGTCATATACTGCACCACACTCCTCAAAATGTGTTTTTAAGTTTCTTTTTTCAAAAATAAGAAAAGTTATATTCATTTTATATCAGTTAGTCCAAATTGGCCCTCCTTGTACATTTATCACAAATTTGTGTTATTTTAATGCGTACAACAAAATTTTGTATCAAGCTTGACGAATCAGCGAGCCTATGGGGATATTCCTGTTTAAGAACACACTTTTTTTCTGGCATGAAGAACTTTTGTATGTGGAGAAGCAGTGGAAGACGAACCTCGTTCAGATTGAAAACTAATAAAAATATGGAAGGAGTGAGCACTTTTTTAAAGTCAGACCGTCGATGAATATTTGTTCAAGCACCTTCAAAAGGTCAGAAAAAGGGTTATTTACATTAGATCAAACTTTATAGACACTTGTATGATCAGCCATGACATCGAAAATAGGAATTCCTCTCTTTACCTACGTCCCCTTTGCATCTGTTTTCAGTCTGTGTATCATTTTTATTTTATATAAAAAAGTTTGTGAAAGGATTATAAAAGGATTCTCCACGTTAGATCGGATGATCTACTATGACAAAATATCTGTCACATGACCATGTCCCTCAAAAAGATTTATCGAAAAAAGGAATTTCTGCGGATCTGCAGCTTCCTTACTTAGATGATCTCCAAGATCAAAAACCACTTGAAAAAACGTGACTTTGGTACTATCGATAACATCCAAAGAAGTGTAACCGATATTACAACTATTCCATTTGAAGGCTACGTAGTGTCGACATAATATCTCCACTCTAGCCTAGGTTGATGAATAAAAAAAATACTTTTCCGCCACCTTTTGCAAGTGCCTTAGGGACAATATAATTTTCATAAATTTTTTATAAGAATGAAACATTGTCTGCACTTAGTAACAAAGTATGCCATGCTTTTTTGAATTTTTTTTCTATAAATTTTCTTTTTAAAGAAAAACTAAGATTTTTTGAATTTTTTTCTATAAATTTTCTTTTTAAATGATTTTAGATATGCTATATTATAACAGATACTTTCATTGTTTTGTCTTTAAATTTGAGAATGGTCTATCAAAACACAGATCAAAATATTTTTTTACAGCTGTTTAGCATAAAACCATGGAACAACGAATTTTAATCATCCAAACTTACTATGAAAACTGGTGTTCTGTAAAAATGACATTTTATCGAAAATTATCTTTAACGACAAAGTGCATTTTCATGTTATAGTAAATGGTCCATTCTGGGACGCGGAGCAACGTCATGTCACTTACGAAAAACCGATACAACCAAACAAATCACTTTTTGGTACGGTTTATGGGCTGGCAAAATTATTGGACTGGTCTTCTTCGAAGATGATCGTGAAGAGGCCATTTTCAGTTGGAACAAAATGGCGCTACGAACCCATACAACAAATCAAAATGTCAGTAAATTCGATAATGGAAAAATATCACCAAACGCAAATATGAATTGGCCGCTAAGATCGTGCAATTTGACGCAGTTAGATTTTTTTCTTTGGCGCTATTTGAACGAAAAACTGTAAGCCATATAAAATAAAAAGAATTCATGATCTAATGAAAATTATTTGACAAGAAATTTAGGCCATTGAATCATTTTTACTGAGAAAAGATTGTTTATTCTGCTTAATTGTAATAAATTCAACTTTCATGTTTATTAAAAAATTTTGACGATATGTGTTTTTTCTAACAATTTAAAAAATAATCTTTATTTCTAATGACCCTAAAACATAAAAATGAGTTTTTATTTTTAATATTATGCAAAACAAATAAACTTCAAATTTTCTCTGTTATATATTTTAAAAAATAATTTTAAGTCTATTAAAACTAAACAAAATAAATTTACTTTGACTAAATTAATGATCATAATCTAATAGAATTCAACATTTATATTTGACCTAAAAATTATCTGTTCACCTGGTACAATAATGCCAAACTGTCCTTATAGAAGAGTGAGAGTTTTCTATTATGATTCAAAAGAAATGGAAAAAACACTTTTTTGAAATGCATTTAATTTTTTTTATTCATTAATTCATTTATAATGTGCTTGTTTTTAAATTTTAAAATTTTTTTTACATTATTTAACCTGATTTTTTGTTTTATAATAATTAGTATATTTTTGTTACATTTTTCCCTAAAGATTTTTGTTTATTTGCTTGTTTTTTTAAAAATTATTATAATTTTATTTAAAATGTTAATTAATTTTCAGTGATGATTGGAGAATCCTTTCGCGGTGGCATCCTTCCATTGATTGCAGCCAAGTCTTTCGCTTCAGGAAATGCTGTATTAACCTTCCGTTTCTTCTAGTGTATCACCTATCTCTAACTTTAATTCATTATCCTTTTCGCCAAAAAATGGAAATTACCATGTGGATACGTCCATAAAATTAGAAAGCCAGCATGAATGCGGTGAAAAATTAAACTTTTTTATATTAGAACAGCATCTTAATTGTTATAAACTTCCAAACAATTATGTATCCAGCATCTTGTGCTTCATGAACTCTGATTATAGATAGCAGATTATTATTTTGTAAGAATTATGTAAATAGAAGTCGGTATTCTTTTTATTTCCGTAATCTTCTAGAAGATCCAACCAGATTAAATCGCACGTTGTGGTTCTTTAAACCTATCGAGCCTTCGTATATTGTCTAAATTGTGAATCTTTGACGATAGACATCCGTGATCGCAGAGAAATTTTTGATTCATTGGCACAGCTAAGATTTCTTTATTAAATTGATATTTCTCTGTTAGATGACGACATTCTTGATTTCCACGTAATAAAAATTATGTATTTGTATAACATAATTTCAAAGCCCACAAATACAAAATACACTTAATGTCAAACATAATCTCGATATACGTAGTCACCGAGAAAAAAAAATTTGGTAATCGACGTTGATCCACCAACTTCGAAAAATTTTATTAAATCATAAAATTGTTCATGAATATCAGCAAAAATTGTTACTGGGTTCTTCAATAACGATCATTCTTTTTTTTTAAATTTTAGTACAGTTGAGCCTTCTTGAATAATTCAAAACGCAGCCACCTTGAAGTATAAAATGCAGTTTAAGTAAAACTTTAAATGCAGTTTAAGTACAACTTTAAATGCAGTTTAAGTTCGAGACTCCAATACCTCCGAAAAATTGAGAAAATTTCGTGAATATTTAAATAAAAGATCAAAATCTAGAAAATATAATAAATTTTTCAAGAAAAATAAAAATTTTAAAAATAATAATTTAAAAATATTTTAATTTTCAACAATTAAATTTAATATAACAACTTACACCAAGCATTTCGATTTCTAATGAACTGTGATATTTACTTTAGTCAGTGATTAATTTGAAACATCAAAATTCGATTTGACGCCAATTTCTATACGATAAGAAATATAACGTTAATTTTTTGAGAAAGAGCAGACAACCTACCTACCTGAAAATAATAAAGAAATTAAAAAAATATTTATAAAAATTGTTTTAATTAATATTTAAAGTAAAGGTTGAGAAATTTTTTTGAATAAATATGGTATAAATAAAAAATTTGACAAAAGAAAAAATTAATTCTATAAATAGTCTTGATTATAAAAAATAATAATAATAATAATAAGTAAAAATAGATTCAAATAGTCAGCAATCTCAGTGACAGCATAAACGTCTACAATTTATTCGGACTCATAAAATAAATCGCAGACATCAACCAATCCGAGAACACAGCTGAATCAAAATTGACAGAAAAAATCATCAATATCGTGTCATAGACATTAAAATTATTAAATTATTTTAAAATACCAAATAATACCAATAAATTACTATTGATTTTATAATATATTTTTAAAGAAATTATTTCTTTGACACGATCTGCTTTTTATGATTTTATTTTTTTGAAATTGATTCAGCTGTGCTCTTGAATGGGTTGATGTCTTCGATGTATTCTATGCTTCCGAAGAAATTGAAAACGTATATTGCTGTCACTGAAATTGCTGACTAATCGGAGATATTTTCACATCTTATTTTTCCACAAAACAAAAATAGATTATAGAAAATTTGTATGATTATTATTATTTTTTATAATCAATATTATTTGTAGAATTAATATTATTTTTTGAACTATTTTTTTTTTCTTAAATTATTTTTCTTTTTCCACGACTACAATTTTCGAAAATATTTCTTAATTTCTTTTATTATTCCAGGTAGGTTGGTAATCTGCTCTTAATCAAAAAATTAACTTAATATGTATTAACTTACACACCAACTAAAGTGAATATCAAACTAATGACTGACTAAAGTAAATATCAATCTATAAGAAAATAAAATTATAAATCGAAAAGCTTACTCAGTTTTTTTTTTTATAAATTTGACATATTATTTCTACAGTAAAATTAAAGTAGATTTTAATTATCATAAAATCGACTTATTTAGAAGCTTTAAAAAATAATTAATTAATTGAAAATTTTTTTACAATACCAAATAATACCAATAAATTACGATTGATTTTATAATAAATTTTTAAAGAAATCATTTCTTATATTTTTCACTTAATTCAAATCAATTTTTACTCCTCGTTTCAAATAATATTTGAACGTTTTGGAAATCACATACTTTATTCAAAAAAATATAATAAGAAATTACAAATTTTCAATGATGTTTACAAATAATTCTAAAGAAATCATTTCAGATACTTGAACTCTATAATAGCATAAAGAAACAAATTATAAGATAGAAAATGAAGGATCAAATAATGGGTGGTCTGGTGGCAGTTACCATAATTTCTGAATGATATATAATTTTTTGATGGAAATGGAAAGAATAAACGTGACTTGATAATAAAATATTTTTCCTTTTCAAATAACAAATACACATAAAACGATGAGAATACCATTTATTGTGAATATATTGTAAAATTTACCACATATTTTAGTGAAATTGTATTTGTTGAAAATTATTAACCCAAGTGCACATTCTTTAAAAGTGGTTTGTTTTCTAGTCAAATTCACCTATTTCGCCATCAAATAACAATTCCGCTCAGGTATTCTCTTAGTTAAAACATTCATATATCAGTTGCCGACACACATAAAACTTATGCTTATGGACAGAATAATATAGAAATAAAAGGATAATGATTAAATACAAAAAGATGGCAATAATTTTCAATTTTTACGCACCAAAAATCCGAAACAAAAAACTATACTTCGCCCAATGTGATATATATAAAACCTTATAAATAATCAAGCGTGCGTAAAATATTTGAACTTTCAATGGGCTTTTTAAGTATTTTAGAGTAAATAAATAAATTCTAGAAAGTGAAAAACAAAAAAAAATTTAAAATAAATAAAAGAAAATTTACGCTGAAAAAAATTGGATTTTTTTTAAGAAAATTATTCTACTCTTGTACAAAATTATATGAAATTCGTTTTGAAATTGGCCATTTTTCATGTCATAAAAGACACATTTGATACGGTTAAAGGATAATTAACATTTCGATGTGTAAAATGGAAAGGAGTGTCTGTTAAAATGTTTCAGTTTATTATTGGGTGTATAACTTAAAAATGCGGGATTGACAACAGATGGCATAACTTTTACACATGGTTTGTGCTAATAATAACTCATATGGCATTTTGGAGGTTAAACATCTGTCATTCATTCTCGATTAGTTATTGAACGAAATAGTGTAAACAACAAAGTTTTTTTTTGCTTAAAAAATGTCGAATTTCGTACCAAAAAAGTCCCATTTGCGGGAAGTGTTGATTTACTTCTTCAATTTAAAAAAAAGTGCAGCTGAAGCACATCGATTGCTCACCGAAGCTTATCCTGAATATGTTCCATCGATTTCAACGTGCGAGAGATGGTTTGTGCGGTTCAGAAGTGGTGATTTTGACACGGAAAACAAAGAACGACCAGGTCAGCCAAAAAAGTTTGAAGATGAAGATTTGGAGGCATTACTCGACGAAGACTGTTGTCGAACTCAAGAAGAAATTGCAAAAAAATTATTTTATATATTTATTTGCCATTATATATTAAGAATTGATTATTTGAATAAAAAAATTCACAGAAGGTAGTAGCGCTGTTTGTATGGTAAGAAAACAGTTTTGGATGGTGATTTTTTGAACAAAATTTCCATCAGCCATGAGACTTAATTCTCAAGAAGAAATTGCAAAATCATTGGGAGTCACTCAAGCAGCCATTTCAAAATGTTTGAAATCAGTAGGATTCATCCAAAAGCAAGGAAATTGGGTCCCATACGAATTGAAGCCGAGAGACGTTGAAAGGCGATTTTGCATGTCCGAAATGCTGCTTGAACGGCAGAAAAAGAAGTCGTTTTTGAATCGAATCATTACTGGCGACGAAAAATGGATTCATTACGACAACCCAAAGCGCAAAAAATCGTATGTGGAAGCCCGGCCAACCAGCCAAATCAACGCCAAAGCCAAATATCCATGGCGCCAAGGTAATGCTCTGTATTTGGTGGGATCAGAAGGGTCTGATCTATTATGAGCTATTGAAATCGGGCCAGACGATCACAGGCGACCTCTACCGAACACAATTAATCCGTTTGAAGCGAGCATTGGCCGAAAAACGCCCGGAATATGCGACCAGACACGAAGCCATAATTTTCCATCATGACAACGCTCGGCCCCATGTTGCAAGACCGGTTAAAAATTATTTAGAAAACAGTGGCTGGGAAGTTTTGCCTCACCCGCCTTATAGCCCAGACCTTGCCCCGTCCGACTACCATTTGCTTAGATCCATGCAAAACGCCCTCACCGGAATACGCTTCATTTCAGAACAGGGCATCCAAAATTGGCTCGATTCATTCTTAGCCTCAAAACCGGAGCAGTTTTTTTGGCGCGGAATCCATATGTTGCCAGAAAGATGGGAAAAAGTAGTGGCTTCCGATGGACAATACTTTGAATAAAATATATTGTAACAATTTTTCAAAATAAACACTCAAAGTTTGCCAAAAATCCCGCATTCTTAAGTTATACACCTAATATTATGTAAATGAAACAGATTTATTCATATGTATATGAGTGAGTGCTCCTCTTACATAAATATAATACAATATAAAAAAAATTGTTTTCTTTTCACTGTGCATTTTTTTTTTGATTGACTCAAAAAAAGTTCTTCCTTTTTCAGATTATGCTATGAATTAAATTGATTATATAGTCTTGATGTCGATATGCTTCTATCGGATGCGTCCAAAGAAGCCATTTATTTGTCTTGCCTTCTGAAGGAGCTCGGTTTTTCCTACTTGGCTAAAACAGTACTTTACAACGGCAATCAGTCGGCAAGCAAACTCGCGACTAATCCCGTCTTTCACGCTCGACCGAAGCATATCGACATCAGGACTCACTTCGTTCGAGATGCCTTGAAGAGTGGGAAGTTCGAATTTGGATACCTGCCTACTGAAGAGATGACCGCCGACATCCTAACTAAAGCTTTGCCTTCAACTAAAATTGACTTTTGTGTTGAAAATTTGGGACTAATTTAATTTAATCAAACTCCATGTTTTTCTTTTGGACCTCCCGTATTATCTTGTTCAGATAACTTTGTGTTTGTGAATCATTTCGATTATGGGAGCGTGTTAGTTTTGTAATTTAATTACTACTTATATTACACTGAGCCTCTTTGTGTCCTTTCTTTTTGCAGTAGCCGCATTTATATGTTGGCTTTTGTTTTTGTGATGTGGAGTTACCGTGCGAGGATTTCGTGGAAGAGCTGCCTGCCGTGCGATTGTAGTTGGATCGCGTATTTGTAAACATTGCCGAACTATGGTGGTCTTCGTCTTTTCTGTGACGAGATCTGTGTTCTTCGAATATTTTGATTTTTAGAATCTCGAGCTCGGGTAGCTTATCACGTGACTCGATCGCGCATCTAAAATTTTCGAAACTATTTGGTAGGCTGTGCAGCAGCATGATTGCTACGCGTAGTAGATCGTCGTCGAGGTTGGCTCCAGTCGACTTTATTTTATTGGATGCGTCGAAGAAGCCCTTTAGGTGCTCAATCATGCTATCGCTGTCGGCCATTTTGTGTTGAGTGAGCTGCTTATATAGCGCGGCTTTTCGAGCTGGCGTCTTGGATGCGTACGTCGATTCGAGTTTTTCCCACACGTCGTGTGATAAGACGCAATTTTTGATTTTCTTCAATTCGGATAGGGAGATAGAGAGAATTAGATCCGATTTGGCTTTTCTGTCTTTCCTTAGCCAGTCTTTGTATGCTGTTTCACTCGCGACGGCTCCGTTTTTTGTCACTACCGCTGGTGCCGGTGTGGTGCCCGAGACGTAGTCCCACCCGTCGTTTTCGATGAGCAATGCTTCTACTTGAATCCTCCAAGTATCGTAGTTTTCGCGGGTAAGCAGTTCGAAGCGCGGAGTGTGCGTTGTATACTGATTTTCAGACATTTTGAGTCCTAGTCGATATTGCGCGTATGGTATTAACCTCACTTTTAACGCCTTCGTTTTTGGCACTTTTTAAACTACACGTTCTGCTACCGATTCGCTTGATTCGTAAATTTTTACTCATTCGGTTATGTTTCGCGTGTGACTGGGCCCATAACCTGTTGAATGAGTAAAATAAAAATTACTAATAACGAACACAAGGATAATAATAATAATTGAAAAGTAACGCGCATGCTATCGTAATTAAATTACAAAACTACGAAGAAAAATACGAAGATATTTCAGCATCTATCTGGTAAAGTTAAACAGAAACCATCTGATAACTTTACCGATGCGTTAATTTGTAATTTCTTACCTTGGACTTAAAATTAAGAAATGGTTAATCTGGAAACCTAAGTGAACATAAATAATGACACAAAAAATCACTACGAATCGTACATAATGTTGCATTCGTTCGTGGACTGTTCGTTCCCCATGTTATGGTCTGTTAGGGGAACAATGGTATTTATACCCTGGCTGTTGGAATATGGATGAGGAAGGTTTAAGAATTGGGAATTAAAAATACTCAGAGAACACCTTGTTTTGCTAGGCATGCTTGATGCTAGAGCTTTATGCGAATATCGTGAGGGCGTTCGAAGTTTGTGCAAAGAGGTGTTCTTACACCCTCAATAACAAACAAAATCATCTCAAAGGTGTTAATTGTTCCATCGGAGCAGAAAAGGAAAGAGAAGAAAGAATAGATAAAAAAATTAAGATAAGATAAAAAAAATTCAAAAAAGAGAAAAAAATGATATTGTTACCGATCGGAAAAGAAATAAGACGTAAGGGAAAGTATATAAATTGGTAAGGTGCAAAAAATTTCAAATTTTATATAATAGAAAAAAATATAAAAAAATCTGGAGGTGAAGGACAAGAGTGCAGCTAACCGTTGACTTTGATGGGAGAGATTTAGCTGTTACGTTTCTCCCTGGCCATTGCCCAATACCTCCCATCATCACTCCTTGGCTAAATATTTCTAAGGTGACGACGATAATCACTCTTACGACACCTGTTAATTTACAAACTTAGGGTCATCTGATCGGTAGAGGAAGGAGGAACCCTGAATATAAAAAAACGGATTGGCTTAAATTCAATATATTGGGTTGTTCGGAAAGTATTTTTTTTTATAAAAATGAAAGACGATTTTCTTGTAGTGAATTAATATTTTATTCAATTAAATATTGTCCAGTCTGATCCAATACCCTTTGCCATTTTTCTGGGAGTAGCATGATTCCACGCTCATAAAAGTTTTGTTCTTTGCTCATTTGAATTGAACGTTTTACCGTCGAAAAATTTTTGTAGAGACCGGAACAAATGATTACCGGAAGGTGCTAGGTCTGGAGAGTATAGTGGATGTAGCAGTATATCCCATCCAAGCTCTAAAAGCTTTTGCCGAGTGGTCAAATTTTTATGTAGTTTCGCATTATCCTGTTGGAACACTATACCATTCCTATTGACCAATTCTGCCATTTTTTTTAAGTGAATCATTCAATTTGTCCAACTGATGATAGTACACTCCAGAATTGATCGTTGTGTTCGTCTGTAGAAGCTCAAAATAAACGTTTTCTTTGAAATCCCACCAAACACATGGCATAACCTTTTTTTGTGAATATTCGCTTTCAAAGTGCTTTGATCCGGTTCATTTTTTCTACTCCAGGATCTTTTGCGCTTGACATAATGGTAGAAAACCCATTTCTTGTCCCCAGTTATGATACCCTTAAAAAATGTATTATTTTCTTGGCGTTTGAGAAGCAAATTACAAACGTCAGCGATCTCACGAGTTATTATTCGCCGGTTTGCATAAATTAATGCCTTTATTGTCTCTTTATCAGTTTCAACTGGCCTTCCAGAACGTGGTGCATCTTCGAGATCAAAATTGCCGAGTCGAAATCATCTTCTTCATATACATTGGAAAATTTTTTTCTTGCTTGAACAGCATTTTTATATTTTCTATAGTAAAAAATAAAATATGCCGAAAATGCTATTTTTCACTTTCCATATTAAAAAGTGTATCAACCAAAAACTACTGTGCAGAATCAATCGAATTTTTGCACAAGCAAGCCTTGCTATGACAGCTGTCAAAATACATATGATTATGCGGCTTAAGTATGAAGTTGGTTGTGAAAAAATACAATTAAATCCTCTGTTGGGAAAAAACTAACAACCCAATATATTTAGTTTTCAAATTTTTGGTTTTCATTGATAAATCTTTGTTTTAATTTTATAAAATTAATTTCAAACAAAAAAAAACTAATATTTTCTTATATAATATTAGGTTTAATTGATATCTTGAATTCTTTATGCAATAAAACTATTCAGTGTCACCATTATATTTTAGACTAGAGATTTTTTTTTTTAAATTCAAAGTACATCAGTACAATAAAATGATAAGTTTATCTTTTAAATTTTCTTAAGGATTTCCTAGAATGCTGATAAATGTTTATTTTCTTCCTCGATATTATTAAAAAATAAAATAACCACCATTATTTTAAAATTTATTATTAATTTGTGATTAAAATTAAATCAATAATTTTATATTTATAATTTAAACTTTATTTATTAAATTTTAATAAATATATTTAAAAAAATATTATAAATAGTTTATAAAATGGAGTCAAGAGGATACTACTTTGTATATAATATTATGAATTATTTGCTACTTTAAATTATACAGTTATGACAAGGAAGGAAGGTCTTGATATATCAGATAAGGCCAGTATGTTGAGAACGAAAGCCAAATTTGAAAGGTGGAATATTACTTTTACTTACCCGGGAAAGGATAGAATTATTTTAATTTAAAAGAAAATTATTTGAACAAGTTTTCAAAATTAATTTGGGAAAAATGTTTATGCAAAAATTGCTGTATATTTATGTAATAAGGTCGTATCACCTCATGACAAATAGTCAATTCCAAAATTATTTCCATTCATATTTGGTGAGGTGTTTCAATGCATGAATTTACCATAATTGTTAATTAACATAAACAACCTAACCATTTAAAACTATTCTAAACTAGATCGTACTATCTATGAATTTATTGCTAATATTGTAATTTGGATCCAACATGGAATAATCAATGTTTGTGAGGATGTTTCTATCAGTAATGCTATGTGGCTTCTTGCTTGTTAGCCATAAACCCACTCAAAATAATTACATTTCCGTCAAAATATAGTACAATCGAATTGTATGTTATACTTGTATATAAAATTATTCCCATTTAATTTTGATATATTAAATTGGAAAATAAATTAATTTTTTTTTTCTGAAATATAATATTTGGTAGATTAAAGTCTATTTATATTAACCTGACAGGTGGAAAATTCAAAATGTGGTATACTTTTAATCTTTATTTTCGGATTTTCAATTTAAATTTAAAAAAAATAAATGGAAACATTCAATTGGATATGCGTTGATTATATAATAACGCAGTACTATTTAAAATAATTACTTAATATTAATTAAACTATTAATAAAGTTGACAATTATTTTAATTGTTAGAGAAAATAAGTTCCATATAAATCAATACAAAATAGAAATTTTAAAACTTGGTTTAAGTAGTCTTTATGCTTTGACCCAAAAAAATAATTAAATATTATTTACAAATGATGAAATAATTATTTTCAAATTTTGCATTCTTTTTTCATATTTTCAATTGATTGAAAATCAAAAATATTTCGAAATTTGTTCATATTAAATTTCATTATTAGAACGAATATAACCGGAAGTGAATAAATCTTTTTCCATTTGTCCCGTTTTAAATGCATAGTTTGTATATTAATCATTATAATCAGTAGTATGAACATTTTTATTTTAATATTATAGTGTATATTCTCTCTCTAATTATTATGGTTGAAAATTTTTAATCAGTAATTAGAGGTTATTTTAATTGAAATTGTTGAAAATTTTATTTATGTTGAAAACCTAAATTGAAACATATTTTAAAACGCAAAATACCGATTCTATTAGGAATTAACTATAATAACAAAAAGCAACAAAAAACAAAATACTTGAGGATGTGTATGAAAAGCAAAATTTAATATAAAATGGAATTTTAATAATATGTAAATGGATATTTTTCAATATGCCAAATTTATATGCGGGAACAAAAAAAAACCCAATAAATAGAAAGTTTATAAATTTTGTTCATATTAACATGATTTAATTAATATATTATTTTTATTATATTGTAGAATTATAGAAAAAGAGGAATTTTAAGTATTTTGCCAAATATTTGTTGTAATTATAAAAAATATGTAGTCGACTTTTAGTAAAAATTGCTATTTAATTATTATATACATATCTGGGTTCAAAAATATCTTTTTATAAAAGGAAACTGTTTTAATTAATGTTTAACAGTTGTGAGGAAATTGATATAAAGAGAGAAAAATTTGAGATCTACCCAAGACCGATTGGTACGCGATACTTATGTCCTGGCATCACTTTCTCTAACTAAGATTATAAGCGAGGAACTATACAGCTGACGTTACTTGAAGTGTAAGAATTATCTGATGTGATAAGAAAACTAAGAGAAATATTAACGAAATATCGAAGAAAATTTTGATTTCCATATTTAATTTTTATATAAAATTTACTAAAATATTATACATAATTTATAATCAGGGAAAATTTTTTTTTTTTTTTGTAATAATCAGATTATTATTGCTTATTAATTTAAAAAATCATGAATAATCAAATTTTTACTTCGAATTATATTTTCTATTTTTTACTTAAAAGGTTTAGAGTAAAAAATTTTGTACACGAATATATATTTTTGTGCAAGGAAAATTATCTACTAAATATAAATAAGAATTTTTAAAAAAATATTCCGATAAGAACAACCTTGTAGCTAAAATTAAATTGAGGAAAAATATTTAATTTATTATTTCATCAATAAAATTGAAACAAAAATGAATTGGAAAATGTTTAAGTAAATTCGTAGAATTTCTTTCCAAGTTTTTGAAAAATGTTAACATGGAAAATAAAATGAAATTGAATTTGTTTATTTTTCAAAATAAATTAGAAATATTTCAGCAATTTGGGGTTTGCTTTAATAAGAAATTATTTTTTATATAATATTGAAAATATTTGCACAACAAACATATAATATCACAAAACTTTGTTTGTAATTAATTTGAATTAATGAATAAAAATAAAATTGTGGTATTTAGATTCGATAGTTAAAATATAATACCATATTATAACAGTTTTATTATTAAATACATTTTATAGATTGGAATTTGAAATTCACTGAATGAAAAACGTATAAAAACAATTCATCAGAAATTTATACAGCTTAAAATTTGAAATTATTTTGTGTTAAAATGCATTTAATTATAAATGAAATATATTTTTGTAAAAATGGACTAAGCAACTGATAATTAAAAAAACATATCATGTCTTATAAGTGTTCAGTAATTTTCATTAAACTAATTTCAAAAAAATTTTTGGTAACAATTTTTGGTTTGGGCGAATAACATTTTCGGTAAAAATGTTGGTTAAAATTTGTCAGTAAAAATTTGTCGGTTAAAATTTGTTAGTAAAAATTTGTCGGTAAAAATTTTCGGTAAAATATACTGTAAAAATTTTTAGGTAAAATTTTCGGGTAAAATTTTCGGTAAAAGTTTTGGTTAAAATTTTCGGTTAAAATTTTCTGTAAACATTTTCGGTAAAGTTTGTGGTAAAAACATTAAAAAATTATAATAAAAGTTTTGGTAAAAATTTTCGGTAAAAATGCTGGGTAACTATTTTCGGTAAAAATTTCCATAAAAATTTTCGGTAAAATTTTTGAGTAAAATTTGTGGTAAAAACAGTAAAAATTTTTAATAAAAAGTTTTGGTTAAAATTTTTAGTAAAAATTTTACATGTTGTGTAAAAATGTTCGCTTAAAATTTGCGATAAAAATTTGTGGTAAATATTTGCGGTAAATATTTTGGTAGAATTTTTGGTAAAAATTTTCAAAAAATTTTGCGGTAAAAGTTTTCCAAAAAAATTTTTGGTAGAAACTTGCGGTAAAAAGTTGCCGTAAATTTTTGGAAAAAATTTTCGGTAAAAATGTTGGTTATAATTAGTCAATAAAAATTTGCCGGTAAAAATTTGTCTGCAAAAATTTTCGGTAAAACGAATAAAATTTTCGGTAAAAATTTTCGGTTAAAATTGTTGGTAAAATTTGTGGTAAAAACAGTAAAATTTTAAGTAAAAAGTTTTGGTAAAAATTTTCTGTAAAAATTTTACATGTTGTGTAAGAAAATTTTGCGGTTAAAGTTTTCGATAAAAATTTTTAGTAGAAACTTGCGGTAAAAAGTTGCCGTAAATTTTTGGTAAAAATTTTCGGTAAAAAAGTTGGTTAAAATTAGTCAGTAAAAATTTGTCGGTTTTGGTAACAATTTTCAGTAAAAATTTTCTGTAAAAATGTTCGGTAAACATTTTCAGTAAACATGTTCGGTAAAATATTCGGTAAAAATGTTGTGTAAAATTTTTCGCTTAAAATTTGCGGTAAAAATTTTCGGTAAAATTTTTTGGTAAAACTGTTCTTTACAAATTTTCAGTAAAAAAGTTTTCAGTAAAAAATTTGCAATAAAAAATTTTCAGTAAAACTTTTATTTTGGTGGTTTTGCGACTTTTACAATTTAAGGGTAGGATTAAAGAACTGTGCAGAACTTTTTAAATAATATTTCTTGAAAAACTTAATTTTTGCTGCGGAAGTTTACATCCCTTAACTTAATTTACATCCTTTTTTCTGGCAGGTATATTTGTTAGTGTATACTCAATTTTCCTTTAATTTTCTGTATTTTCTTTTCTATTAACTATTTCACCTTTTTTTGTATAATTCGAGTCATACTAATTTAATGAGGAGCAGTTGGTGAGTTACAAATTTATATTTTATAACTTTTTCATTTCTACTTGGTATAAAAGAAGGCCTTTCTCTAACAATAGAGAAGCCTTTATTTAACGAAATGAATACAGTAAAGGCCATCTTGGAGTGTTTGTAAATTAAAAACTTTTTCGCTTATAGAGTTTGCTAATATAATAAAAAAAAGGTATAATAAAATACATTTTGGCTATTGCTGAAAGCAGCTGAAATACTTCATTAATTACTATAATCCAATTTGTAAAAGAGTACAACAAAAATATATGTTCGTATTTTGAACATTTTTTAATAGAAAAAAAACCAACCACCATTATTTCGAGAGGGTTCCCATTAAAGTGAAACCTTTACCATTTTAACAGTAGGTGTACTATTTGACCTTTTCCAGCATTTTTGATATAATTTTTTTCGTTTGTTTTAAATGAAAATTTACAATTAATTTAAATTAGGCTAAATTTAGTTAAATAATTTTACGTTAATATTAGAAAAATATAAATATTTTCTGAACTTTTATTAATTAAGTTTTGCTGATGGATTATAAGTCATTGTTTAATATTATAAAAAAAAAATATTTTTGTTTAAGGATGCAATATTAAATCTAATTAAAATTGAAAAGAAACCTTGGACGTTGTAATTTAACGTCCATCTAACTTTTGTGAAAATTAAATTAATTTTTTTATAAATGATGTTTTTTTTTAATATAAAAGTGTTGAAGATTTTTTTTTCTCAATAAGGTCTATTTTTATTAAAAAATTCAGTTTTGGATCCACTTCAAAAATATTTGAACAACAAAAATATTGCTTCATAAATATTCAAGATTATTAATTTGATTAAAGGTATTGAGACTGATATCAGTATCAAAAATCTGACTATAATGTGAAGTTTCCTTAAACGAAGCTCTATCGATAATCTGTCCTGGAAATGGAGAGCAACTTTTAATCACATTTGGTAACGACGGAAAGTCACAGTAAATCTTATGAAGAATATAAACTTTTCGGTGGCATTAAATATTTTTGAACGTTCGAGAAGAAGTGGGAGACGAACCTTCCTAAGGGAGGCGAGTAAAGGCTATTGTGAGGTGAAACCGTCGATTAACTTGAAAGGCTAAGAAAAAGGGTTCTTCACGTCAGATCGAAAATTGCAGACACTTGGTTTCTCCACAAGACGTTCTTGTTGGAAAAGGATATTTCTGAGGTTTTTCAGCACTTTTATTTATCTGATCTTAGTCCGTGTGACGTTTTTTTGTTCTGTGCCGGATTTAAAAGAAAAACAGAAGAGAGACAATATTTTTGACAAACAACATAAATATTAACGCTCTCCTGTTTTACATTTATATCAGGTATACAAAATCATTTAAATTGAAGTTATATGATTACAACTATTGGCAAATAAATTAAAATGGATATATGTGTATCTGTGATACAATACAGCTTTTAATAAATACAGCCATAAAGCTAAACTTTCTCAACCTTTTCTATTTGCTTTGCTATAATATTTTTGTTCATTATAAAACTGAGTGATATTTTTATAAAGTGTTTCTTTTCTTTTCTTAAATTCATAAATTTAGGTTTTGTGGTGTTTTTTTATACAAAACATGGCAAAAAAGTTTCAGTGTCTCCTTCTAAAAGATGGTCATCATTCGATCTATAATAAAGGGCCAGGCGATCAATGTGTACAATCTACAATTGTCCTCACTAACTGTTCTGGATGCGGTATGTAATTCCATTCAGCTTCTTAACTATGAGGGTCGTTCAATAAATCCTTAGAAAAAGAAAAAAAAAACTGTTTTTTAAAAAAAAAAAAAATTATTTTTTAACATAATCTACTTTTAGCTCTATACACTTTCCCAACCATTTTTCCAAAATTTTTATCCCGTCCAAAAAATAGGATTTCGGAAGTTCTGCAAAATACTCATCCGTTTGAGCAATGACGTCCTCGTTGGAAGTGAACCGTCGTCCGCCAAGCCATTTCTTCAGATTGGGGAAAAGAAAATAGTCACTCGGGGCCAAATCTGGTGAATAAGCGGGATGCTGCAACAATTCCTGATGCAAGAGGATTTTTTTCTTCTTCAGATGGGGGCGTTTCTCTTTGATTTCCTCGCTCAACCGTTGCAATAACGACGCATAATACGCTCCTGTTATTGTTTTTCCTTTTTCCAAGTAGTCGATAAAAATGATGCCCTGCGAATCCCAAAAGACCGTGGCCATCACCTTGCCGGCCGATGGCACAGTTTTTGCCTTCTTCGGAGCCCGTTCACCCTTGAAAATCCACTGTGATGACTGTCTCTTCGTTTCTGGAGTGTAGTAGTGTATCCAGGTTTCGTCCACAGTGACATATCGACGAAGGAATTCGGCAGGATTGCGATGAAAGAGTGCCAACATAGCCTCAGAGTCCACTACATGATTGCGCTTATTCTCCTCTGAGAGCAAACGCGGCACCCATCTTGCCGAAATTTTTTTCACAGACAATTTTTCATGCAAAATTGAAGCGACTGCACCTTGTGATATGCCCGTGGCCTCAACTAATTCGCGCACTTTAATTCGCCGATCGTTCAAAATCAGATCGTTGATTTTGTCGATGATTTCAGGAGTAGACACCTCAACTGGGCATCCTGAACGATGTTCATCTTTTGTGGATGAACGGCCACGTTTAAATTCATTCACCCAATTGTAAACCATCGCAAACACAGGTGCTGATGTGCCATGAACTGCATCCAACTCGGCTTTGATTTTTTTCGGGCTTAAGTCTTTCAAATGGAGATGTTTGATGACAGCCCTAAACTCGCTTTTTTTCATAGTTATGCACAAATAAATGTCGTTAACTTTAATCGACGATAGAAATTGACCTACGCTATGGGGGGGGGGGGGGTAATCTTTACCGACACTACGAGCGCAATTTTTCGGATTTTCTAAGGACTTATTGAACGACCCTCGTATCTGGAATGTACCATTCTAATTTCGGTGACTTTCCTTGATGCCATATAGGTTTCTAGGTTCGGCGAAACACGTGGTTGTAAGACCTAATTCTGGTTTGTAAGACCTGATTCTGGTGAACCTGATCCTTCAGCGGAACACGTGCATATAAGACCTAATTCTGGTTTGTAAGACCTGATAAATAAAATGGTTCAAAAATAAATTCCGTGCGAATTTTTGATCTCGATAAAAAAATTGAAAGGAAATTATCTTGATAGTCTCGATTACATCCAAAGAAGTTTAGCTGAGGAGTAGAGAGTAATTTCAGTTGAAGCCTTCCAGCACTGCTATGAAGAGTGAAAAGTACTCCTCCGCCGCTCTAAAGCTGCCGAAGGATACTACTCAGAAGGTGATAACATTGATGTATATAAAAAAATATTGTTTTCTATTATAGTAGTGATTTAGGAACTATTGTAGTTGTTTTGGAAATTTTAACAAAACTTTGAAGATAGTAATATATTTTTATAAATTCAAGTCATTTTACAAAATACATTTGAAGTCGATTTTATATTTTAATCTCCGATAATTCATAATTTACGCATTTTCGAAAATCTCAATAATTTATTATGACCTCTTGATTCCTTGACAATTAAAAATTGCCGAGATTATCGCCTGTATTTATTATGTAAATAATTTTTTTTACAATAATATGAAGAAAAAAAAATCTTTTTAAAATAAATAAATAAATTTCTATTTTACTTTGATAACTTCGAATTACTTACCATTAGAAATAAGAAAATATTTTGAGTAAAGATAAATATATATTTTAAAATAAAAACAAATTTACATAAAATATTTTTAATATAAGTAAAACGTTAAAAATGTCAAGGTGTTTTTTTTTGTAAAATTATTTTACACAACAAACCTTTATTTTCCATTTGATTAAAATATTCAAAGTTTGACATTGTTCAGCAAAACGTAAATATTATAATTACCATAGCCACTAGTGAGCACATTCATGATACAAGAAAACTTTTTCATTATAAACTTGACACGTACTTGAACAAAAAAAAAAATTATCAACTTTTTCTGTTAATGTACATATTTTCACTTATTACCCATGTAACTTTCTACAATAATTTTCACATCCTCTTAGCAAGGCGCATATGTATGTGGGTGTTCATATAGCTGAGTTACCTTACGATTACATTTTAGTAGAAATAAACGCTTACCACAATTTTAGATAAAATTATAGTGAAAAACTGCAAAGGAGCACTGAACACTCATGGTTGGTTGGATACACACCATGCAATTAAGTGCTAGAGTCAAAAGGTAACTAGTGTTCTGTGTGTAATGACAAATAATATAAGAAAACTACAGAAAGTAAAAATAAAACTGTTAAAAAGGACGAATTTTAGTCAAAAGATTTAAATGAAAAGCAAATGGAGAAACTAGACTGGATGTGAGATTTGTCTCGACGATGTGACAAGAGGTGAATTTGGTTCATGGTCCAAAATCTGGTAACGCTAACTATTACGAGTTATGAATATAAATATAGAAGGTGGTTATAATCGAAAAAAGGACAACAAACTTATATATAATTACTTACCTTAAAAATTGTTATACTGATGCAGGATAATGCCTCCCACTTGGATACTTTCGCAGTCAGATTGCGTAGATTGTGTTGTTCTCATCAGAAATATTCATCTGTACTGTTTTGGTGGCAGGCGAATTAGGGGATGAAATTTTTCATACTCCATGAACAAATAACTATTCCTGCGGTCTGTGCGGTTAGAACTGATACTCTTTATCGCCCCCCCCTCTCCCCACCTCTTTTTTCAAGGCAAACTAATTTCGTTCACACTCCTCATATTTATGGTCCTGCACAGAACTTTCAAGTATGCCCAGATGACACATTGATGGAATAACATCGGAGCGAAGAGCATGCGGGAGGTAGTTGGTAATGTTATGGCTTAAACGGTTCAAGTTTTTCATGCATTAGACCACTTTCTCTCTGTTTTTGTTGGTTTTATAGCATCACTTTTTACTACTAAAAATAAACGACTAGTACATACTCGTACTTTATACATTTTACGTACGTAGGCACTTATCCTAAAAATTTGTAGCTGCTTTATTCAAAAATTATATCACTTTAAAAGAAGGTGAAAGTGAAATGCATAAATTTTGTTGATAACATAAAAACTCCAAATAGTGAATGGTAGTGAAAGTATAGCATTAAAAGCATTTCTGATACGCTGCGACAGGATGCGATGCAATGCGCAGTGATACGATAAGATTTTGATGACTTTCATCATGATAAGGGTAGGTTTGAGCAAATGTTGACTAAAGGAATCATAAACGTATTTTCCGACGAACACTTTGATATTATTTTGCTGGAAAAAAAATGAATTTCAAATAATAAAGTAAGCGATTTCTTTTAAAATTTAATCTCTGAAAATTATTTTTAAAAAAACGAAAAACATCCCTTTTAATGTTTCTGTCCATTAACACGTCTTTTATAGTCAACTCTTTGAATAATTTGAATACTGAACAGTAACGAAGGAAAATTTTGTTCAAATATAAAAGTATTTTTTTTTACAGTTTTGTTCAAATTAATTTTATAGATACTCGTAACTGCAACTAAAAAATAGTTTTAGACAGATTTAGATAACAGCATTGATGGATTATTTTTTACAGAAGAAATCAGATTTTCCTGGAGTTATAAGAAACGAAGTTTCTCCAATTTGCTTGGACTTAAAGGTTTTCTTGAATAAGACTATTATGACCATAAAAAGGGTCATCGACAATATCACAAAAAAGTATTAGATTTTTCGGGAGTTGTAAGGATTATTAAAGCCCTCTCCCAGAGTTCTAGTTCGTAAGTCCAAATTGGATTTAGCAGGGCTTTGCTCAAAAATTATTTGCTGTCTCTCTTGGATCTAAGTGAAGTCTTGATATGTTAAGCGTCCATAAAAGTACTATCCTAGATATCCAACTTAAGAGCCTCTTGATATGTCGCTGCACTTAAAAAAATTTGGGAGAGGATGATTCCCGGTAGAGAGTAAAAGTTACATGGACACATTTTTATTCATTTGCCAAGTTTTGAGAATTTGGATTTTGGTTAGGTGAATTTCGGAAGTGTGTTGTGGATTTTTGCTTGAAAGTACTTTATTTTTAGCTTACTAAATTTTAAACAGTTGTTGGGTATATTTAAATATATTTTCCTAGAATTTTAAAATTTTCTAACATTTTTTTTCTTCTTCTACAGATGCTGGGCTTTATTATTGTCCTCAAAAATTGTTTAGAAAGTTACTCTAATTACCATAGTTTGAAAATATTGCTCTATGTTAAAAAAAGTGAAAACCAAATAATGCTTTTGAGATAGTTTTGTATATAAAAAAATTTGATCGCCCCTGCTGCATTGTAGAAATATTGTAAAAATATTGTGCTTATAGAAATATTGTAGAAATTTTATGCAAACAAAAAAAATGCATTATTTTTGAGGTTAGAAGAATAACATTTTTCTGTATTATATTTTTTAAAATATTTTTTCGTCAACGATTTATATGATTTTTCTGTTGAACTTTATATAATGCTAAAAATTATTAATAAAATAATCAAATTAATTGGGGATAAAATTCAATATAAAAATAAAATATACTAAAATCTAATAAACCCGCTTATGTGGTCATTATTTAAATTAATTTTCATTAAAATATTTTTGTCGTAAAATTTTTAAATATTTTTTAAACTATTCAATAAATAATATTTAATTTACGCTTAAATAAAGAATAATTTTTTTTTTACTATTAATAATGAAATGAAATTTTTTTTAAATAGTCTACTTTACTATCGAATATAACTTTTGAATAATATTAGTATTTATAGGCATTTGCATTATTTTAACTACAACCGAAGACGATGAATTTAGTTAACTACTAAAATGGTATCAATTTCCGTTGGGAGATCCTTTTAAGGCAATAGATTCAGAAAGGCAACAAGACAAAACAAACAAAAAAAGAAACAACTCCAAAATATAAGATAACAAATTTTACTTCCAAACTGAAAAACATTGAAGCTTATCGGTATCCATAAATAATCAACTAATCATTTGGGGATAAACCTAAACTTCCTTTCTAAACATTTTGTATTATTTTCTTTGTCGGTGACAACATAGTCTATATAAGAAACTTTATTAAGGATTATTACTAAAATAAATAAGTGGTTTTTAGAGCATATATATTTTGTTTCTATATGAAATTTGAAGAGAGGAAATTAAACAAATTTCGGTTAGTTTATGATAAATATAAACATTTTTTTTTGGGTCTTTTTTGTTAGGATTTACTTCGGAAAGATAGACGATAGAGGGTTGGTAGGTGTAGCAAGTTTGCATATATGAGTAGTTTGATAAGAAAGAAAATTAATAATAATATAAGTAAAATTCAAACAAATGGGATTTTATTGAGTACCCTGTGTATGATTTTAATCATTTTTATACTATATATTTGTTCTCATTTTATTTATTCAATTTTTTTCTTCTTCTTTATCTTTTATCTAATCGATTTTATGAAAAACAATAAATGTTTTCTTTTCTATATAATTAATTTTTCATTATTTTGTATTTTTTCATCTTTTTCTTTTCGTATTACACAATTTTTAAATTAGCTTTTTTTTTTTTAATTATTATATTAAACTTTATTTCTTTATTTACTTTTATAATAATCATAATAATAATAATCATCATTATTTTAATATTATATTCAATTAATACTAATAGATTTTCTTTCTTAAATTTTATATAATCTTTTCATCTATTTACTATTTAGATTTTGTGCCAATAAATATCAGCATTGTTGACCTTAACTTAGTTCATATAATATTAAACAACATGTTGCCCATATGAACACTAAAGATTCATTTCTGCATCATGTATGGGAACATTTGTATTTATGTACAAGTAATGTTGCTTACTTATTCAAATAAGAAATTCTCTAAAATCTTCTGTTGTGTTTTTACACCTCCAATTTTCTTACCAGATTATATTATTATTTACTAAATTTAATGATAAAAAAAGATTTTACAAATTTACTTTAAATCGTTTTCTTTCTTTATGTTTATTCTTTTCTTTAATTTCCTTGGTTTTATTGCTAATATTATATTTTTCTATATACTTAATATGTATGTGCAATATATATTTTCTTGTCTCTTAAATATAATTCTTTTGTTAAAAATTTACATCAAACTTTGTCTGAATGTATGCTGTTACCTATTTGAGTGTCCATAGTGCAGGCTATAAAAAGTTTCCTTTCCTATTATAATAAAAATTAAGGACATTCCCATTTTCACCAGTTCATGTTTGTCTGCATTTAATATCCAAGAAAGGAATTTCTCATATAATTTTTAATTCATATTAATTTTAAAAACACCAGTTCTACTGGAAGTCACATTGTTTTTATATTATTATTACTAAGTAATTCATCTCGTTCCTTTACCCATCATCACTTTTGACTGACATCTTTTAATAAAAATTTTAATATCTTTTTTTTTTAACTTAACAATTTTCTATTATTATCTTTTATATTAGCTAAAATTTTATCTATTAATTTTATTTATATTAATTTTTTTTTAAATTGTCATTTTTAGTGTTCTTTTTGTTTTAGTTTTAAAGAAAAGTTTTTAATTTGTTTTTTTTTTTTTGTTATTGTGAATTATTTTTATAGATAAACCAAATCTTCACTCACGTCTAATTGCGAATCTCTGTACAAAATTTTATTCTAGAAACAGTAAGTCCTTCCCGGTGGACACATTTGAACACTTTTAATCTGCTGTTGCTGTTGTTGTTGTTGTTGTTGTTGTTGCTGATGTAATTGTTTCTGAATCAAATGCTGTTGTTGTGGATGTTGATGCTGGTGTAGCGGATATTGCTGCTGCTGTTGATGTTGCAACTTGTGTAGGTTGCCTGATGGTGGATTTGTTGAGGACAAGGTGACACCTTTTGTGCCATCTTGTATGCTGGTGGGTGTGACAAGAATACCCGAATTTGGTGCATGAGTTGTGATTGTGGTTGATGCTGTGGCAGTGGGCATTGTGTTCGATGGCGTTGATACGGCAGGTAATGATGTTGGTAACCCACCTATTCCTGTGGCCATTGGTGATGAGGTGGCAATCGTCGCCACTGTACCTAATCCTGCCACCGTTGAAACAGGAGCGAATGATACCTTGTCCTTTCGATTGAGTGTTTGTCATCCGTAGTAGTATTGCGAATTGTCTATGATGCCTCTACTTAAATTACGTGGTATTGTGCAGTCGTAGCTGATACCAGTTCCAGGAATTCCCAACGGCGATGGAGATGGTGAAGATGAAACTACCACACCACCGCCGGGTATCATGGATCGCCTCAGTGTACCATGGTGGCCGACCATTAGGGAACCGGCCAAATAAGATGGTGTCGTTGTGTGATGTGACACCGAACTAATTGGTATAAGAGCACCTGTAAATTAAAATATTTACTTAGTACGTTATATATAAACTTATTTATGCATCACTAATTGTAATTTTATGTGAATTTAATTAAATTGTATTTTCAACTAAGTAATTCAATATTAAGTAGAGTTAAATTGTCATTATTATTTATATGCTGGCATTTATTTATGTATTATAGAAAAATTTATTTCCCGATCATATACAAATTAATAAATTCATATTAAAGACTTTTGAAAGATAAATCAATAAAATACTCGTTTTTTATGTAGAGGAACAATTCTATTTATTTCGTATCCTGTATCGATTAATGATTTTTTCCGTTTACAGAATTTCGAATTTTTAATTTATTTTTAGTAATAACATTTATATACAGGCACTCTAAGCAGCATTATTTACTCCAACATAGTCCACAGCTTTTAAAAACTTTTTTTTTTTTAAATTAACTTTTACGAAGAATTTATGATGACTGTTAAGATCAAAACCTTATAACAGGGCCATATGATAATTCAGTAATAAATACAAAAAACGGAAATAATATTAGAAAAACGATATTATTTTTATTATCTGGTATTTTTTAAGAGATGCTATACAAAAAATCTGTTTATTAGATTAGTTTGGATAGCCGTTGAATACAAACAAGGTTTGTATTTTAATATTAATATGGAAAAAAGTAAATTTCGTGTAGTAATAAAATACAATATTTTGAGGAAACAAATAGTAGTGGTCAACTGATTTTTTTTGTAGACATACAAGCAAAAATGATAGTGAGCGCTCAGGATGCCCAAATCAGGTCACTACCGAAGACAATGATTAATAAAATCTATGATATCGTTTCAAAAGACCATTGAATAAAAGTAAACATCTCAAAAAATATATAGACAACATCTTACATAAAATTTTTAGTATGAAAAAGCTATCGGCGAAATAGCTGCCTTGTTTGATAACATCTGACCAAAAAGGTGTTCGTGTAACGACTTCAATGGAGTGTTTGAACATTTTGCAGTATAATACAAAAGAATTTTTGCCATGATTTATAATTTTTGATGAAACATAGATTAACCATAATATATCAGAAAGTAAAGTTGAGCCAAAAACAAAAGATAAAATAGTAAAAAGGGAAAAAATGGGTCTATTGGCTGAAAAGATTGTGGCTACTTTTTTATGAGGTGCACATGGAATAATTTTTATCGACTATTTTGAAAAAGGAAAAATGATAACAAGATAGTATTATACATATTAAGCCATTTGAATAATGAAATCAAGGAAAAAATTCTGTTTCATCATGATAATAAATCTGCACAATCAATCGGCAATTGCTATATAAAAATTAGTGGAATTTCATAATGAATTTTATACCACCCAACGTATTTTCTATATGTATTGTAGATTTCTGCAATTTTTTCATTCGTCCAAAGTTGAAGAAAAAGCTTGGTGGAAACAAATTTGCGTCCAATTCTGAAGTTATAGCCGAGACTGAATTTCGATAAATCAATGGTACAAATATATTGAATTATCTGTAATAGGAGACTATATTGAAAAGTTTATCAATTTTTTATTAATATATTAATTCTTTCTTTGATTTATCACTGATTTATCATACTGCCTTCTCACAGAACTAGTTTCAATTTTATGGTGATATATTTTGAACACAATAACTTAGGCTGACTGTGATAGACTCTATACACAGACGCACATTTTTTTATCTTCTCTTTGATCCAAGATAAAAATTCATTAAATTCTTTAAATTGACGATTTTGTATCTGCATATAACTAAGTATAGATTATTATTTAAATGTCAGATGCTGCGTTTAGTTGCTTTTATTTTATTAATAGTCTCTTTGATTGTAACTTTTCAATAAACAAAAAATTGGAAAAGAAGTAGACATACACGTACACTAACTAAATATTGGTAACTTTTTGTCTAAACAATAAATTCATGCCATTTTGTAAAAATTACGTACTCTGAATCTTATATAAAATCCTTCATTCAAATATTGAGATTTTGTCAATAGATATACAAAAAAAATCCTTTATTTAAGTTTCTTTTCCGTAATGGAATAATATCTTGGAAAACTATACTAACGTTACAATATTATATAAGATTATTGTAAAGATATTCTAGTCCATCGAATTAATTTTTGTAATGTTTTAGTTAGTCGATATTTTTTTCATCTACGCTTATCTGGACGATTAAGAAGTGAGAAAATTTCATGTTACTAATGATGGTCACTTAGTTGTATGCCAAACAATAATAAATGTATGGTCACATTAATTTAGATTAACAAAGATTTCCCATAACAACAAAGACAATACCATATCCATTGACAAATAGTACGACAATCGTAATGGGGGTATTCCCGTAGGATGAAAAACCAAATTCTTATCATTTTGTTGACATGAATGGCGCCACTAGAGACAATATTTCTTTTCTTTCTGATTATGTTTGAACTTTTCTCTTTGCCAATTTGTGTTGTCTTATATTCATTTTATCCCACCATCAGCCCCTCTTCTGATGGTATTCATCCTTTTTTCTGTCAAACTTTTACTTTTTTCTTCAAACTTCATATTTTTCCACTTTAGTTTTTCTTGATTTCAAACAATTCTCATCGTATTATTGTTCGATTGTATTCAGAAGGATAATGTAAACATTGAATATTGTGAGTAGGAACGCTTTTAAGGATTTCTCCTCAAGTGCGAACGTAAAATATCATACACTGGATTTTCAATTTTCTTTCTCGATTCATGGTATCTTGAATTTGTTGTCATTTCCAATGATCTCTGGAAGAGCCCTTCTGTTTGTATCAGCGTTTATTTATTTTCATCGAAATACTTCCTTCCGTCTTGTATACTATAAATGCTTCTATTTATTTTTAAGTTTTTTTTTCTTCCTTCCAAATATCTACTAGAAAAAAACTCTATAACATTTAAAGTTCAGTTTTAAGTTAGAACATTTTTACTCTATTGGAAATTTATCAAAGAAAGATGAAATTTTATTATATTTTTTCTAATCCGCGTATTTTTATTATATAAATAAAAATCTACTATTTTCAGAATATTATAAATAATTATCATTTACATTTAAAAAAAGAAGGTATTTTATCTGCTAGATATAAAAATAACTATTTTGCGTTTTTGTAACTTTTCTAAAGGATGTTTTTTTCTTTAATTTCTTAATTTAATATTCAAGAACTAATAAAAACTTTCCAGTTTAATATTATTTTTAAAAGCATGCCGTTAAGTTATCGTTCGTGTAGCTTTTATACAACAAAAAAAATTGAAATATTAAATTGGTTTTGTTAAATTTGTTTCCGAATTTATACGATTTTTATTGAAATTTATCTTTAAATTTGATAATATGAATGTACAAAAAACCTTTTTAAGCAGTACTTATATTAAAAGTATGCAAGTAATTATACTTTTGTCTATAGGAAAATCAATAAGATAAGCTCATAAATTAAGTTAATAATTTTTACTAATTATTACTACTTAGGAAATTGATATTGTATCATCTTTAAAAAAAAATGTTGCAAAATCTCAGTATTTTCTTATTTAAGGACGTGCAGTTTTGTATTTAATTATTTTTATGAATTTTAATTAAATGAAATTTCATTAGAAAATTTAAGTTTTCTATAAAAATCCTCTCGTTATGCTTGAATTTTTGGTAAAGAAACGAACTTAAACAAGTATTGAAACGAAAGTTCAATTGTATAATATAAAAAGTAAATGGCTTTTTTCGATATTTTTTGCTAATGATTTATATCTCAAGAAGAAATTTCAGGTGATAATGATAATCAAAGAAAACTGTTGATCACATACCATCCATTATTATGTAGCTCATAAAAGTAGAGCCCCAACCATTCGCAATGATGTTTTTAAAAAAAATTCAGATCTTTCGGAAGAAGCCAGATTTCAAGACAAAAATCTTAGCCAAAAATAGTGCGAATAGATTGATGAGATATGTCCAGATTCTGATCCATCTCTTTAAAAATATAATAAAAATTGTTCATCACTACGAGTATTATCTTCACTTTGTCAATATTTTCGACAGTGAAAACGGTGTTAAAAGTCAACCGAAATGAGGTAAGTCTTCTTTGGAAGCTCACATGTACGAGCTAACTTCCTGTAAACTTTTTCCAACCTATACTGTAATTAAACATAAAGGATTTTTTTTAAATACAAAATTGCAGGCAAATTCTTTGTTCGATAAATTTTTCCATGTTAAAAAATCGCAGAGGTTACTTGACATCGCCTAACAAAACGGATAGCTGCCCATAAACTAGTTAATAGAACGCACCAAAGCTCTACGAGACAATTAGGTACTCCAGTACAAACTTAACAGAAAAATATTCGTTAATATTTTGTACGCGGTCTATTTTTTCAAAATTAAAGTATTTATTAATACTACCAATTTGAGGTTTTACATAGAAAATATATATTTTTAATTTAATTAATAAGAATAAATATTAAATCTGGTAGTATTGTAGAAATTTATAATAATAGCAAGTTCCACATTTAGATGGTTAATCTGATTTTTAATTATAAGTTGAACGTATTAATTTTGCAATAAAAATTCATTAAAACAAATTTATATAAACTTTTTTGCAAAATATAATATTCATCATATTTTGTGGCAAAATTTCCACTGAAATGCACATTATTTAAAATGTATAATATCGAAGTTTTCTGAACTCTAGTGTGATATTAGTAAATTTATAATATTTTATTGGCTATCTGAGTGTTAATTTTCATTTATATATAATTTTTCCGAAAAGTAATTTATTCAAACAAAAGTGAACAGAGTTAATATTGAATAGATACAAATTCTTTCATTACTTTTTTAAATTAAGATATTGAAAATGTTATTAAATTTTTGATTTCTTTTTTAAGAGCTTTGGAATTCTTTTTTAACAAAAAAAATCATTTATGTATATTTTATTTTGTTTGAACATTATTAAGATTATATTATTTGTCCATATAAAAATGCTACGAGGGTCGTTCAATAAGTCCTTAGAAAATCCGAGAAGATGCGCTCGTAGTGTCGGTAAAGATTTTTTTTTGTAAAATACCATTATCGACAGGAAAGCTCGATCCATAGCGTAGGTCAATTTCTATCGTCGATTAAAGTTAACGACATTTATTTGTGCATAACAATGGAAAAAAGCGAGTTTAGGGCGATGTGATCAAACATCTCCATTTGAAAGGCTTAAGCTCGAAAGAAATCAAAGCCGAGTTGGATGCAGTTCATGGCACATCTGCACCTGTGTTTGCGACGGTTTACAATTGGCTGAATGAATTTAAACGTGGCCGTTCATCCACAAAAGATGAACATCGTTCAGGACGCCCAGTTGAGGTGTCTACTCCTGAAATCATCGACCAAATCCACGATCTGATTTTGGACGATCGGCGAATTAAAGTGCGCGAATTAATTGAGGCCACGGGCATATCACAAGGTACAGTCGCTTCAATTTTGCATGAAAAATTGTCTGTGAAAAGAATTTCGGCGACATGGGTGCCGCGTTTGCTCTCAGAGGAGAATAAGCGCAATCGTGTAGTGAACTCTGAGGCTATGTTGGCACTCTTTCATCGCAATCCTGCCGAATTCCTTCGTCGATATGTCACTGTGGACGAAACCTGGATACACTACTACACTCCAGAAACGAAGAGACAGTCATCACAGTGGATTTTCAAGGGTGAACGGGCTCCGAAGAAGGTAAAAACTGTGCCATCGGCCGGCAAGGTGATGGCCACGGTCTTTTGGGATTCACAGGGCATCATTTTTATCGACTACTTGGAAAAAGGAAAAACAATAACAGGAGCGTATTACGCGTCGTTATTGGAACGGTTGGGCGAGGAAATCAAAGAGAAACGCCCCCATCTGAAGAAGGAAATAATCCTCTTGCATCAGGACAATGCGCGTGTGCACACCTGCGCTGTTTTCATGGCCAAAATTGTGGAATTGAGACTGGAATTGTTGCAGCATCCCGCTTATTCACCAGATTTGGCCCCGAGTGACTATTTTCTTTTCTCCAATCTGAAGAAATGGCTTGGCGGACGACGGTTCACTTCCAACGAGGACGTTACTGGTCAAACGGATGAGTATTTTGCAGAACTTCCGAAATCCTATTTTTTGGACGGGATACAAATTTTGGAAAAACGGTTGGAAAAGTGTATAGAGCTAAAAGGAGATTATGTTGAAAAATAAAAAAAATATTTTTTTAAAAACAGTTTTTTTCCATCTTTTTCTAAGGACTTATTGAACAACCCTCGTATAATATTAATAAAAAAACTACCAAAATCGTCTAAAGAAAAAAAAATTCTCTTGAAAGAACTTTTCCATTTAATTATATAATATTTGATGACCAGATATCATTTAGAAATAATCTAACATATTTTTTTCTTTATTTATTTTATTACATTAAATTTACTTATTTTTTTAAAGAAAAATATTTAAACTTTATAATTAATTATAAAAATTTTGCATTAGTCCCCAAATAGTGCCCAATGTTGTTCAATTACCCAATCTTCTTCGGTAGGTACTATTAGTATTTCTCTAGCGTGATACTGGGTTACAATCTTGTTTGCTATTTATTATTTTCCATAAAAATTCTAGGAATTACCATTGCCCGTGGACGAAGAAGGAATCTCCACATTCTGCACATTAGAGAAGCTGTTACTAATGACTTGTTAGATGGAACTGCAATCTGTCACGTCACTATATGTGTCAGGATGCCAGCAACAGGATTTAAATAAGTTTCAACATTGGTTCATCCGTTGTCTTAGACTGGAAAGTGGAGCACATCGAACTTTTCCGGTAGGCTCACTACTAATCGAATCTGGCAGCAAGCCCATGTCTTATTACCTTATAAAGTCTCGTGAAAATTTATTAAAAAAAAAAGCTTTGCTACTATGATTTTCCTCTTCATAATGATAAAAAAACATAATATCCACTCCTCTTAACGAAAGTTTTTGGTCTTCCCTTTCATTACTGATCTTTAGTTCTAAAAGAAATCCTTCACTTTGAATATGTAAAGTTTTTCCTTCATCCTATTTTACAGAGTTAATGATTATTTTAACAGCTGAATTTCTAATTAGATACCCTCTATTGTGGAGCTTTTAGATCCCTTACTACTATTTCCAAGTCCTGTTTTTAACTCTACGAAAACTCAGTAAAAACTCAGCTAATCTATTCAACTAACAAATAACCGATTTCATCTAACCTACACATTTACAATTCGCCAAATTATCATATTGGGGTTTTGAGTATCCCATATTAACCCAAAGAATAATTCAGTAAGAAAAGCTATTCAAATCGAGTGACCTGAAAAATATCCTCGCAGTCGTTATCTCATCTCCTAGGGTCCTAAAATATAAACAAACAATCCCTAAAAAAATTAAATATCTTCTTAAATTTGATATTATATTCGATTAAATGAAAGTAATAATTCGGGTTCAGTTACGTGACTTTACTTGTAGAAGAACATCCTTTTAACAAACCAACCTAAATTCTATTGAACATAATTTTCTGCTGACTAAGCGCTATCGACGAATATTATGGAAAGTGTGTTGATGAAAATCTGAGAATAAGCTGTCCATTAAAGTGAGAAGTTCAATTAGAATTGACAGTTCATTTTGCAGTCTTCAAGAAGTGCATTCACATGAATAAAAAAACCAACTACGAATAGGGATACACTCCTGATACTCTGTGCCTGAATAGAATAGCTGACATGAAATTATTCCCAGAATAGTATTGAACAGAGAATGTGATCGGATTCATTTCTATAGTTTATAGGGCACGTTAATCAAGGATTTACCTGATGACATTTCTGTCACATGCTACAGTGATTACATAGAAAATTGTCCTTGTTCTTTGGTATTTTTTTAATCTATTTTTTCCATTTCTTATCGAATTTTTTTTTTGTCCTAGACACGTAGCAGTGTTATGTAGGAAAATTATTGTATATGGGAAAAAACAATTGTATTAAAAAAACTCTCTATCATCTAGCACATCCTTCTATACATATGAAAGGACATGTTTGTATTCAAGAGTACTTTATTTGCTATTGAAGGTAAAATTTGTCACTTTTTCCCTTTTTCAAATACTTTTTTTTTGTTTTGTTTTTTCTGTTCTTATTAAGGATTAATTTATAGATTTTTTTGGTATTCCAAAAAGGCAATGCACGTTCATAATGAACTTTTACTATTTTCATAATTAAAAACTATTTGTTTTTTATTGAAAACTAAATTTGTTGAAGGGAAATTTTGAAATAATCATATTTGTAATTTGTTTTTGTTTTTCATTGGTGAATAGTTTATGGGAACGTAGCTGTGATTATGTTTGAGCTCACAATAAGTGTTGCTGTGACATAAGCATTTTGTATTTGTGAGAGATTGCTTGTGAAGACCGTATAGTAACGGTCCTGCACTTGTACTTTTCTCAGGTTAAAGCAATCATATATCGGTTTTGATCTAAATTATCGTTCAGATAAATTCTATGTAAAAAGTTCGATATATTGCTTTGAGAAGTATTTGTACCGTATTATGTAGCACCAATTTAGTCACCAAACAAGCGAGATCTTAAGCTTATTTGGTTACTCAAGATATATGAAGATACTTAAATTCCAATTTAAAACTATTCGCATTAAAAGTGTGATGCAAGTACAATTATTTATCTTCACGATATTAAAGAGGGAACTGGAAAAGAAAATTAGAGGATTAAGCAGAATTGACAAATGGAATGTCACAAAATTGACAAAAGGCATGTAAAAGGTAACCAAAAAAGGAAATTAAGGGTGAGCCAAATATTAGGTCTGAGCAACCTGGTTGATATTTTTTCTCAACAAAAAAATCGATCAGCTCGTTAGTTATCGGATATTTAGACATCCTGGGATCCAATATAATCAAAAACTCCTGCAATTCAGCAGGCCTTATCGGATGTTATCTTGGCCCTAGTTTCTGGAACAAATACGAATATCTAAAATGCCTGTAAGCACAGTACGAGGTCTGTTCAAAAAGTCTAACGAATTATGAATTTCCGGCCATTTTGAATTTCCGGACAAGTTCGGCCATTTTGAATATTTAGTAAATTTTTGACACCTGCTTTGCTTGAACGTGTTTCGGATCGTCTTCGATTTTTGCCCATTCCAAAAAATCTGTTTCGGGAACAAGAAAAGGTCATAGGGGGCCAGATCTGGATAATACGGTGGTTGCAGAATTAATAGTGTGTTGTTTTGGCCAAAAATTCGCGCACAAGCAACGATGCGTGAGCACGGGCGTTATTATGGTGTAAAAGCCAATTTTTGTTCTACCAAAAATCCGGACATCTCTGACGGATTGCTTCGCGCAACTTGCGCATAACTTGCAGGTAATATTCCTAATTGACCGTTCTACACTGTGGCAGGAACTGATGATGCAACTTGGCGCGCTTTTTTCGATCTTGGCTCGTGCGGCAGCATCCATTGGGACGATTGAGCTTTGGTTTCCATAAACCCATGATTCGTCACCAGTTATGACCCTCTGGAGCAAATTTGGGTCATCGCGGACAGAGTCCACAAGCTCTTTAGCAATGTTAATGCGATGCAGTTTTTGGTCGAAATTGAGCAAAAATCGAAGACGAGCAAAAACACGTACAAGCAAAGCAAATGTCAAAAATTAACCGAACATTCAAAATGGCCGAACTTGTCGGTATAAGTGAGATACATGAGTACCAACATAACGCCACAAAAAATCGACAATCGAATATTCGCGACACTTTTTGAACAGACCTCGTACAATATAATCGAAAACTCCTCAAATTCAGCAGGCCATACCGGATGCTATTTTGGCCCAAGTTTCTGCAACAAATACGAATATCTAAGAGGCCTGTATGCATAGTATGGCACTGCTCTAAATGAAAAATCCTGCGTTGCAATTTCCCCCCACTTTTATATAAAATTATAACTTAGATAATTGATAATAAAATAAATAAAAAATTGTATAGACAAAAAAAACCTGAGAAAAGAAATATTTTTCTATGAATCTTCTATTGCCAAAAAAAAAAAATTAATTTAATCTCTTTTATTTAAATGGTAAATGGAGTTTTTGCAATAATTAATTTTTTTATACATAAAAGTAAACTATGCTAAGATATTAAATATTATTTTTTTGTTCAACATAAAATTGTTTAATTAAATTGAGTTAATTTAAGTTTGAATTAAATTTCAGTGACAAATTGCATTGGTTAACACTGCATTATTCAATTGTAAATTTACATTAATTAGAAAAATCTTAACAGGATTCTATGTGTGTAAGATGAATCAATTAAAAATTGTTGACAGAAATTTATTTACAAGTTTTCAATTAGTTTTAGTTATCAAATTGCATGTGTGTTTATGAGAAAAAAAGACGATAGCGTAAAAACTATAGGTCAGATTTTCCGTTCCTCGAAACTACTTTCATTTCCGTTTCCCGGAAACGAATGGCTTAGAGTATATGGTAAGGCAAATTTTCCTTCGTTTGATTAAATTATTTTCTTTCTGCTTATTTAATTTTTTCATTCACTTTTTCTTATTTGACTGCGAAGTTTCTCCCAATGGAGATAATAAACCTTCAGAAGGGAAAACTTTAGAAAAATAATTTTTCCAACTAGCAATAGTGTACTCCGAGGAATAAGCAAGTTGAACGGATACCAAACTGTTGAGTATCTTATGGATAGTTAGGTATATAGAGAATAGTAACTTTTTGAAAAGCAACAAAATCTATGTGAAAAAAAGCAAATTCGGAGTTAATATTGTAGAATGGCAGCCAGCATTGCCAATTTGTTTATGAGAACGAAAAGCAGCATTCTTTTTGAATTTGAAACCTGTTGGAAAATATGGAATCTAAGAGCCTTATTTATGATTGTTTCCACATTTTATTATTTTAACAAAAGAATGGTAAACATTTCTTTTAATTAAATTCGTCATAATTTTTATGTCACATAGACATGATGGAAATGAATAAACCAAAGAACAAACGTTAGAAAAAAAAGGTCAACATTAAAGAATTTACAGTGAATTAATTAAAAGTTGCGTAAATCTTTCTCTGTTCAAATTTTTTTTTTTTAAAGTATAGAAAAAAGACTTCATCTTTTGGTGTTATCAGATGCAGATTTTGGTAACTTGAAGCTGTAATATTAGGTAAAATTCCATATTTAATAATGTTTGATTTAAAGAAAAAAAAATGTTTTTTTTCTATTTAATTTAATGTTTTCACTCATTCGAAAAGCTTTAATTCTGCACCTTCCGTTTTTGCATTTGTACACCGTCAGAAATTCCGTTTTTGTCTACACTAAATAATGTTTACTCATTACTATAGAAAGTATGAATACTATTTTATTACGCAAAAAAGAGTAGAAAATTTACCCAGAAATTTTACCCTTTTTACATTTTCAACCGAATGACCAAAAATTTTACCGCTTCAGTGTACTTAATCCGTAAATCTTTTCATTTTTGCAACGATTTGGAGCACTGGGGTTAGGTTTTTGGTTTAATAATCTTTCTCACAAAGAGAATCCAAAATACATTTACATATTTGGATTATGGAAGTTTTATACTATATGGAATATTAAATATAGTTTTTTTTTTTTGGTTTTGCTTTTTTTAAAAGAGTTCATCATGCGGAAGACAGACATCATGCGGAAGACATATTATGATATTAGCCAGATGAAAAATACATCAATCCATTTGGTAATTTTTTTTTATTTTTGGAAATTCATTTTTTATAAAAAAAAATATAATATTTTTCTTTCTTAACTAAACATTTAATTAAACTTTATACAGAATAAATGTGGAAGTCATACAAATATAAAAAATAATAGTTAAATCCTTCAAAAGGGTATCCTTTGTGGTAACCATATATTGAAATAATATGAACTATATGATTTTCTGTTTAAATAAAAAAAAACTAATGAATAATATACATCATAGAATAATAATTTTAGATAAAAATATATTTTCTAAATTATTTTATAAAACGTTTTCGAATAAGAGTGATATGATTTCCTTTAAAAAAAAACACACTAATTGTTAAGGAAATTCAAAGGTTTTTTTATTAATAAAAGTACAATTGATACAATTAAGTTCTAAATAAAAAGTTATTCAAATGGCCTCCACAACTTCTTTTGCAGGAATGAATTCGATGAACTCAATTTTCGAGCACTTTTTCCACCAAATCAAGTCGTATGTCACGAATAGCACATTCAATATTGACTTCTAAAGCTTGAAGAGAGTCTGGTTTATTGCTAAAGACGAATGCCTTAAAATAACCCCACAAGAAATAGTCTAATGGTGTTAAATCACAACTTCTTGGAGGCCATTCAATGTCACAATTTCTTGAAATAATCGAATCTCCAAACTTTTCTCGCAATAATTCGTCTGTTGCACGTGCTGTGTGGCACGCAGTCCCGTCTTGTGGGAACCAGATGTTGCCAAGATTAACTTCTTCCAATTTCGGCCATAAAAAGTTGATTATCATCGATCTATACCGCTCTCCATTGCCAGTAACGGTGTTACCAGCTTCATTTCGAAAGAAGTACGGACACGATTCCACCAGACCAAAAACCATACCAAACTGTCAATTTAGGTGAATGTAATGGGTGTTCATGAATAAATTGTGAATTTTCTTCGAATCAGAATCGACAGTTTTCAAAATGAAAATGAGCCTCATCGGACACGAATAAATTGTGAATTTTCTTCGAATCAGAATCGACACAAATGAAAATGAGCCTCATCGGAGAAGATGATTTTCTTTAAAAAATCGTTATCGTTTTCAAGTTGTTCCAAGACAAAATCAGCAAATTCACGATGTTTACGGTGGTCCAATGGCTTCAGCTCTTGAGTCGACAAATTGCGGTCTTGGAATCGACAAATTGCGGTCTTCAGCAACACTTGCCTGAACGGTAGCAATATTTTCATTACTTCGAACGGTTTTTTGTCTTATTGGCACTTGAACATTATGTAAAGAAAATATATGCTCGAAATTTTTAACAATTCGACCAATAGCGATCACAGTTGGACGATTATTACGACCATAAAATGGCAAAAGCGCACGAAAAGTTGCAATTGGAGATCGATTATTTTGGTAATAAAATTGAATAATTTGTAAACGTTGTTCTTGCGTATATCTATTCATGATGAAATTCTAAACATTACTGAATACAATGAAGTTATACTGAATACAAAATGATAGATCATGACATATTACAAATGACCGAAATGTCACTTAAAAATCATATCACTCTTATTGGAAAACCCTATATAATTATTTGTAGTATGCAATCCTGTGAGGTTGTCTGGTCAAAAATAGATTTGGTTATGTTTGCATTTTAAAGATGGCAAAATCTAAAGTCGTGGATATACTTAAAATGTAAAAAAACCCAAGTTTTGGTAAAGACCTATATAAATCATCGATTTTAAATATAGAAACAAATTTTTAGAGTATAAAGAATACTCGAAAAGCAAAACTTAAAAATATTTGTTGGTTTTATTAAAAGAAAAAAATTATTTTTAATACTACAATAATTTTTTCAATTAAAAAAATATGAAGTTTTTTTAAACAAAAGTTATTTTACTATTAATTTAATATTTATAACAACCTTTATTCTTGTTGTCATATATAAAAATATGTTTCTATAGTTTTGAAGGAGGTTTGGATTATCTGGTATTTTGCAGTTAATTATTTCCCTTAGATCCAATAACTTTTTCGAAATTCCGATATAATGTCTTATATTGAAATGATATATTTTCCTTCACTTTCTTTAAGAACATTTACATTTGCAAAACTAAGTACAAACTAGCAGGATAATCATTGAAGTTGCTTTTTTATATGAACAATTCTTACCCTCAAGTATAGTTACAGCTAGTCCAAAAAAGAAATGAGATTCCTTCTACCCTCGACTATTAATAATATAGAAAAAGGGTAATAGCTGAATAATAAAAAAAATGTAATGATGAGACTAGTTTGATAAGTCAATGATAAATGCAAAAGATGTAGCTGATTTCAGTAAAACGATTAGTTTTTTTATTATTTGGAAGTCATTAAAATGCACTATATGAAATTTTATAAACATCTATTCCTTAAGTAAGTTTTGATGGCCATTAAAATCAAACAAGTTGTGTGAAATTCATATGTTAATAAAAAGTGAATTTTGTGTATTAACAAAACATTATTTTTTACGGAAAAAACAATAACAGAAATCAAAACCGAGCACAAAAAAAATTATGGAGATTATTCACCATCATATGGAATGACTTAAAAATAGTTTAACTAAATTTTTTGTGGACGTTCAATTTAGGTTACCACCGAGGAATTATAGTCGAGTGAAAGCATATGATAAGCTGACATGATGTACATATCCAAAGAATAGTCTAACCAACAATTTTGCATATGAGAAATCTCTTGGCGAAATGGGTACCACGTTTGCTATGACATGACAAAAAATGTATTCGTGTAACTACTTCAATGGAGTGTTTGGACATTTTTAAGCGAAAATTTTGTGTCGGTTTATAACGATTAATAAAACATGGATTGACTATTACTTACCAGAAATTAAATTTCAGTCCAAACAACGGACTTCTATTAGCAAACGTGCACCAAAGAAGGCAAAAATGGTTACAGCGGCAACAAGGGTAATTATTGTGACCTATTTTCTTAGAGTTTGGCAAATCCTACTGCATAAAGAAGTTGAAATATCATTGAGTAAAGTGTACCTAGCTAAAAGGAGATAGTGTTGTAAAGTGAATTAAAATTTATTGAATAAATTAATTTTTTGTTTCATTTATCATGGACTTATCATACTGTCATTGAACCATTGTTTCAAAAACAACAGTTTTTTTTGCAAAATAGAATATTAATTGAATATGAATAGTTTTTTGTATTAACGGTGTCTCAGACAAGAGCCAGAGGTAATTTTGTAGCGCCACGACTATGAGGACACTTAACAATTTCATGTTTTGTGTGGGTTAGAATCGTCAGGGTCTTCAATGAATCTACTCTATTATGAGCTGAATAAACACTTGGGCAATTTTAATATTTTCACGGATTTTTTTAAACAATAAAAAAATAAAAAAAAGTACTTTCAAATTGGAATTGTTAGGCCTGGGCGCTATTTGAAGGAGTTCTATTCAAAATTAAATTATAAGCGTTATTAGAAGGAGTTCTATTCAAAATTAAATTATACCTTCAATGCGATTGCTACGAATTTCATTACGTATCTGAATATCAGAACCGTGAGCTTTTTTTTCAAAATAAATTTATGTAGATCAGTGACAAAAATTGTTCACATATAGGTCAAGGTCATTGAATAGGTGCTTTCATATATTAACCTAGGCCATTGAACTCTTTCTTACAATAATATCTTTGCTCACTCAATCGAAATAATATTGTCGACAACCTTGGTTTTGTAAATGAGTTTTACAACCAAGGCTGTTTAAATGTCAAACAAGCTCATTGGGTTCTTACTTCAAGTTGTGTAACAAGTTTATCTTTTAGAAAAATTGAAGTTAATAGTTGTAAAAAAGTTAAACTATACTTTTCAAGTTTCTATTTAAATTTCTCCGAAGAAAACTTACTCGTGTATATTATATATTTTTTGTCCACTTTTCTTTTACTGCATATTCGAATGAAATTTCGATTTAACAATAATGAAATTTTTCGTATTTGCATTAAATTATTTTTCCGCTACTATAATTTTAATCATATTAATGCAAAGCAATAAAAAAAATACTGCACCAAATTCAGCGATTACTGATATATTGTAGATTGAATTTTATGCAATATTTGTAATTTTCTATTCCGTTACTGGAAATTATTCAGATCTTTTCAATTTAAAAATACTACAGTCGTTTTTGTTGTTGTTAGGAAATCAATTTTTCTTTAAATGGAAATCTCTAAAGTTGATTAAATTCCCAAGTAGATTGAACCAGTCGCCTTATTTGTTTCAATAGAACTTATAAGATACTTTCTGCTTCAAATATCTTTTGCGATTTCTTGATTAAAATGTTGTAATTAGTAATAGTTTACCACCTTCAATTAGCATTACAAAAAATAAAAAAAAAATTCAACTACCCACTTTAAGACTAGCTCAGAATGAACCCTTCGAACACATTTCTGAAGTAAGTTCTTTACCAAAGACCATGAAGGATACTGAAAAGTACTAAAAACTGATTATACTTTGAGAAAACCAGTAAAAGGATCTCCTCTCCATTCTAGATGCAAACTAAGAATTCGTCAGACTATCATCAAAATACGAGTCTTTTCTGAGTAAAGTGCATAAATGACGGCATGTTCGTACGATTCTCGAACAAAGTTGTTGGAGTGTCTTTTTTCTGTAAGACTAGTCATCAAAATTATAGGAGTGTCCTTAACCGAAGTGCATTAGAGATGAAAGGATCTTTTGTTATAACAAAATTCAAATTATTTTTTTTTTTATCAGGAATTGTCTGTCTGCGATTTTTTTTTTGGGTGAATTTTTTGTTCATTACGAGTATTAGTTGTTTAGTATTTTGAAATTTCATGCGTTCTTTTATATTTTCTCTCAAAAGTAATTTAACTTAATTGGAGCTTTTAAAAGTTTAGAAAAGCTCTTCAACTAATTACTATACAGATTGTCTTTAAGGTTATAGGCAGATGCCATTAAGTTAAGTGGACAATTTCTTTTTATTCTATTTCTACTGACAAGAATAAGTATTTTTAGGGGAGAATTTTTCTTTAGTTTTTCGAGGGTAGTTTTGGTAAAGAATTTATTGAAAAAATCCAATTTTTTCAGTCAAACTAACAACAACAAAAAAATTGAAGTTCGAATTTTATTTAATTAAATTATTTATACAATACATTTTCTAATCGATGTACACTTTTGTTCGAAAAATAAAAACTAAGGAATTTTCCTGCAGACTATATTTTAGCTAAAAGCTTCCAATTTTGATATTTCTCAAAATACCATAAAATCGTTTTGATAAAAAATATCTGGTATTCTTTATCTGAATATTGAATATGTGAAAATAATTGGAATATTTTTTTGTAATAAGCTTATACTGTTCAGTTTATGTCCTTATTATGGCTGGGTTTCTTAATTAGCGTTTCAGTCTGGGAATTTTTTATTTAAAATTTGTACTCCTAACAAAAATAAATTTTTTGTTCTTCAATTTTATCACAATTCTTATCAGTTAAAAATGAAAATTGTTAATATCTTATTAGAATATGTAAATAGATACATTTGGTAAAAGGAAACGTCGATATACAATCTGACTTAATATAGAGAAAATACTTTGAATGGGAAAATTTAATTTTTAGAGTGATATATAATTATAAATTTTTATTATTTTATCTGAAACGAAAACAGCAGCTGGTAAAATCTTAAATTAAATGGTTTGGGTGAAAAGGAGTTTTTTTTTGCAGATAAGTACTCATCATAATGCACAGATGTAATTTTGCATAAGCTCTGGTCCAAAATAATTATTGGATCATTATTTATAATACGTAATGATACTAGAATAATAAGTCGCACTTACCCAATGTACCGCTGACTGGTGGTCCCATTAGCGCTGTACCTGGTCCTAACATATTTGGTGGTGGTGTATGTTGCTGTCCAACACCAACACTGCATATTAATCCACTGCTTGGGACCAGCATTGTTGTCGATGTGTGGGAAATGTTTGATGGGCCCAGACTTCCATATGGACTGGGCGATGGTGCGTATGTCATATAATTCTGTCAAAATTGTATAATAAATTTCCATTAATTGTAATTATCTTGATACAATAATATTGTTTGAATTGAAATGGAATGCATTCGTACACGTAATCTATCATTGGTGGCAACTTGATTAGCAGTCTTACAATTCGGATTGGTTTGGCTAGCTTACCTCATTTCGTGATACACTTGGTACTGGCAGTGGAGTCGTCAGGTCGATGTCAGCATCTATTTCGGAAATATCATCACTAAATCCATTTGGCAATTGGGTTTCACCTGTTGTTGATTGTTGGAATTTTGTTTCGGTCTTTGCTCGACGCTTTTGTATAACCAAACGTCCAATAACGAGAGTTAAACATAGTAGAACACCTGCTGCTATCGAAACGATCAGGTACAAATAAAATCTTTCTTGGTTTTCTGAAATATAAAATTAAGATTTTCAATCTTTTATTATTGAACCTAGATTAATACATTTACAATGTCTAGACTCTAGAATGTGTTATAGAAAAATTGAAACAATTCATGTACATAATATAGACCTTTAAAAATTTTTTTTCCCAATTAATTTGATTTACCTTCACAGTGTATTTAATTCGAAATATTTATTATATATTATAAGTTAGTATAAATGTGTATTTTGTGGTATATTTATTGATTAGTATTGTCAATGTGGAATTAATTAATATGATTTTATGTGGGAAGAAAAATTTTAATACTAATAAAATTTAATAATTAGTTCGAAGTTGATAACCAAAAAATAATCACTTTTAAGGATAAGTAATTGGGTTCGAATTCGATGAATAAAAAAACACTTTTCAGAGTAAGTCATTGTACAAATATTCTTTTGGTTCTGTTAAAGAATAGTTGTTCTTTAAATTCAAAGATATGAATTAATATAGGAATAATTAGGCACAAAGCTTGTAATTAATTATAATAAAAACCATCACCATGGTTATGTTAAATTTATTAATTTGTATACTATGATATAAATAACGAAAATGAATATAATTTCTTAAAGAAAAAGTTCCAATCTAACGAGAATTTCAGTAATATTTAGTAATTTATTTATTTTACATATAATTACATACATAAAATTAATGCGCCTCTCTTTTAGGATAACAACTTTTTGGTAATATTCAGTAAAATTTCAAATTGTAAATAAAATTTTTCTCTTTTTGAAGTCCAAAATATGCCCGATTAGGTGATAGCTTGAATGTTAGTTCTGCCAATAGAAAAACTGTTGTTTTTTTTATAGGCTTTACTTAAAAAAAAACTACAGTTTTCGTCATAGATGCACAGATACTGTTTTAATTTTGCACATTTTTAATAATAAGAGAGTGGTTCCAAAAATTCTCGGCCTTGGCTATAATTGGCGCTGCTCTCGATATGTATTTGTTTTTATTACGTTGTTACATCTGCCTCATAATTATGTATCAATTATCAAATTGTTTAGCTAGTAGCAATTGTATCCAGACCACAGATAAAAATTTACTTTTCAAAACGAAGAGCTATCTTCTTGTCTGTGGTCTGATATAATTTACTAATTAATACAAAGAATGCAATTTTTCTGTATTTTTGTTAAAGAAGTAATAATTTTTAAAATTTAGTAAATTGAATACCGATGATACGTGCTTTAACATCAATCGAAACTCATAAAATTTGTATAAAAAGTCTACGTCTTCATGTTCAATAGTGAAAAATTAAAAAATATCTTACATCTGAGCATAGATGGTAGCATACTGAAGGTGCACGGGATTGGTGAAAGCATAGTGCATCTTAAAAGGAGCAGCTTTTAACCTCTTATCAAAATAACTTGCAACAAAAAGAAATGGACGCAGGATGGATGCGACAATAGTTAACTGTGGGGTAAAAACTCATCTGAGTTGGAATATGAAAGGAGTTCGCATTTGAGAGATTCTAAATATAATTTTGCCAAGAATATTTCACAGCCTTAAGTCCCTTCGATTTCCACCAAGAAATATATTTTTAGTTATAACTGTTGTAAACGACTCTTTAGGTTATAACTGCTGTAACCATTATTTTGAAGGAATTCAGAGAAGTAACCGAAAAAAATGGTCGATAATATCATTAGAAAATCGCTCGCATAAATATGTCAATTTAAAAAATAGTTTGAACTACAATTCCAATATAATCATGACCTCAGCTTAGATGGCAAAAAAAAATTAAATTATTGCAACAAACCCAATCTTGGACGGATTTAACTTAGTAAGTTCGAATTTCTTGCAGCTATTAACAGATGAAAACATTTAATTTATGAGTTCGTGGAGGTCATAAATGTAGGAAATTTAACATAAAGTAGTGGCACCATTCTTCGTTTGTATTTAATTTGTCTAAACAAGACGACAGTTGACAAAGCTTAAAAGTAAATATCTCCATTTAAAAGTTATTGAATTACGACTAGGAGGATACTTCGAAATTTTTTTAACCCACCAACATGAGAATGGTCGATTTTGGGGCCTATTTAACAACGAGGTCGAGGAGCGTTACCGCGAGTGCCTGGCTTTACATAAAATTAGTTCTTTGATTCAGCAGACCTAGACCGAAATCCCAGTTGCCACACCATTGATATTGATAATAAATTAAGAATAGATCAGGAACTTCACATTCTTTTTTCTAGAAAAGGCATACTAAGCATGTTTGGGCGATCTGTGTTTGTTGAAAGTCTCAGGTTGTCAATCTAAGTAAAATATTTTAGATAAATCGAAAAAAATTGCATTTAACCGCCTTTATGCTTCTAATGAGCATAAGATAAACATGCGACTTGACCATAGGTGTATATTCTAGTATTAGAATACTAATATTCTAGTAGAACTTGAGTTATAGTACTTTATTCAAACTTTTCCAGAACAAGTAGAAATTCATTTAATCAACATTAAAAGGGGAAAATGTTTCAGTCCTTCTGAATCATTTATATCTCGAATGTTATAGAAAATTTTTATATCATCAACGTAAATAAGACTTTAAAAAAAAATTAATAAACCACAATGGATCTATATGACTACCTTGTGGGATGCCCGATAGAGCATTAATACCCCTTGACATAGCGTTTTGGAAGTAAGTCCTTTCGGTTTGGTAAGATCGAATCCAATTAATTGACAAAGGAGAAAAACACAATTTTTTAAAGTTTCACCAAAATAATAGAATGCAGAACTTTATCAAACTCTATACTTAAGTCAGTCCAACTATGGTCAGTTTGAATTTTATTTAAAAGGTTTAAAATAGTAAAAGATGTTAAATATTGCAAGTATGTAGTTGACATCAACCAAGAAGGTATTAATCTATGCTATTTTAGCAGAATTAGTATTTATATAGTTCAGCAAGCTACAAATAAATTATTGATACAAATAATTTTGGCATATGGTATGAAATAATTTTCATTAAGTTGTATAGTAATTAATTCACTCAATTTTTAGTCTATTTTTATATACAGGTAAAGGGTTTTCGAATAAGAGTGATATAATTTCTTTTTAAAAAAACACACTAATTGTTAAGGAAATTCAAATGTTTTTTATTTAATGTAAAGTAAAATTGATACAATTAAGTTCTGAATAAAACCTCATTCAAATGGCCTCCACGACTTCTTTTGCAGGAACGAATTCGATGAACCAAATTTTCGAGCACTTTTTCCACTAAATCAAGTCTTATGTCATGAATATTGACTTATAAAGCTTGAAAAGAGTCTGGTTTATTGCTGTGACCAATGACTTCAAATAACCCCACAAGAAATAGTCTAATGGTGTTAAATCACAACTTCTTGGAGGCCATTCAATGTCACAATTTCTTGAAATAATCGAATCTCCAAACTTTTCTCGCAATAATTCAGTTGTTGCACGTGCTGTGTGGCACGTAGCCCCGTCTTGTTGGAACCAGATATTGTCAAGATCAACTTCTTCCAATTTCGGCCATAAAAAGTTGATTATCATCGATCCATACCGCTCTCCATTGACAGTAACCGTGTTACCAGCTTCATTTCGGACGAAGTACGGACCGATGCTTCATTTACCAGCTTCATTTCGAAAAAAGTTCGGACCGATGATTCCACCAGACCAAAAACCACACCAAACTGTCAATTTAGGTGAATGTAATGGGTGTTCATGAATAATTTGTGGATTTTCTTCGTACCAGAATCGACAGTTTTGTTTATTTACCGCACTACTCAGATGAAAATGAGCCTCATCGGAGAAGATGATTTTCTTAAACAAATCGTTATCGTTTTCAGGTTGTTCCAAGACAATATCAGCAAATTCACGACAGTTTTGAGTGATAACAATTTTATACGAATGCAAGCCCAAATCCTTTCTCAAAATCCGCCAGGTTGTGGTTTGAGACAGTCCCAATTCTTGAGAACGTCTTGGAATCGACAAATTGCGGTCTTCAGCAACACTTGCCTGAACTGCAGCAATATTTTCATTACTTCGAGCGGTTCTTTGTCTTATTGGCACTTGAACATTATGTCAAGAAAATATACGCTCGAAATTTTTAACAATTCGACGAATAGCAAACACAGTTGGACGATTATTACGACCATAAAATGGTAAAAGCGCACGAAAAGTTGCAATTGGAGAACGATTATTTTGATAATAAAATTGAATAATTTCTAAACGTTGTTCTTGCGTATATCTCTCCATATATTAAAAAAGAGCTGTATAAAAGTTACAATTCTGCTGTGATTTGTTCATAAATAATTTTCAAAGAACCTACAGAAAAATATAACTCGCATTCATTAATTTCACTCTCAAAATTGTACCTTGAGATTTGTAACGCCTCTATAAATATATAGTGAAAATTTCAAAATTTCGAGTATGTATAAAGTTATCATTGGCTCTCTTATTATTTTCAATAAAAAAAAAGTGTCAACTCAACCCTTTCACTAATAATTTCACATTATTATAATGAAAATTCTGTACCAATTATGCATAAAACTTCTAAATAAACCTATTCAATAGAATTTTATATACATAATATATGTGTACATTTGAATATCATTAAATATATTATGTTCTAAGCTAATAAATGGTATTTTCTATTTTCTTTTTTGAATGGTTCACCTTGAATTATATAACGGAAATTATATACAAATTGCTATGCTTAATATCAAAATTCTATTCGACTCTCTACAACTGCAAATAAATGTGAAATTGTATGTTTTCAGAACCCACTTCCTTTATATAAAGATCAAATCTTATTAGTTATTTCATTTCGTCCTTTTAACCAAAATTGATTACCTAATCTTGTATCAAGGTTAATAGTATAATTTTGGTAGCACACATTTCGAAAGTAAAAAGTGAACATTTTAATTTCCGTTCTAATAAAAATTTGATCCTACCAGTTGGTGGTAATATTCTTTATACATTTATCTATCCAAAAATAAAATGAAAAATAAATGGTTGAACGAAAAAAAAAACCAAACAAAAATAAATTAAAGTCTAAATAGAAAAGTAGAAATATTTGTAGAAATGAATTAATATTTCTTGTTGAGCAACTACAAATAAATAGTTTTATTTGAATAAAAATTTTTATATGTTTCTTTTCTGGATAAGATAATTACTTCGTTCTTCTATGGAAACATAACAAATTTAATTTAATTATAAATTAATAATATGCAAATGTATGTAAATGTTCTGAATAAATTTACTTTGAAAGTAGCTTAACAGGCATCTGTTCATGGAACTTATGCTTGGCCATGACCGACTTATTTTCTTTTGAGCAGAATAAGATTTTTCTAAAATTTTCATTATACAGTTTTAAGTTAATTTCTCCATTATTGTACAATATATAAATTAAATTATTTATTCTTTATTTTATTTTATAAATTTATTACTGACAATCAAGCCATATGTGTAATTATAATTAATTTTTTTGCAGTAAGTTTTCATTTTTTGGAGCAGATAAAATTTTTATATGAAATGTAAAAAAACAACATTAATTAACAACATAAAAGAAGAAAAACAAAGAAAAATTAATCTCTCCAAAAATATCATATCCAACCGGAAGTAAGCCGGCTTACTCATATTTGACTTAAGGGTACGTTGTATACTAATTAATTACTCTCACAGCGAATTCCAATTTTCAGATCCTTGCAAATTACTCCTACCTACCACTCGGGGTATGTTATTGTTTTCCATAGTTTCGAAACTATTTGGCTCATCTGTAAGGGTGCAAACGCAACAATTTTTACCCATTACCAACTGAACTATTTGGATATTTCTTTCTTTGTATGTATGCATGTATAATGGAATGTTATTTTTCAACAACTTTTAAATGAAAAACGAAACCAATAATATTTTCTATTAAAAGTTTCTCTATACTAAAAAATGTAAATTATTATTTGCAATTGTTTAAGGAAATATGAAAATAGGAAAAATAAGCTATGAATTTATGGGAAGTTTTTCCAATTTGGCTATAGTACTTTTATATTTTTATCAATTAATTTTTTAAAGAAAAAATATAGTATCTAATCGTGATCAATTACATGCAAGATATTGTCAAGTCCACACATTTCGAAAGGTCATAGTTTTCAAATTGAAATCCATCTAGAAAGTATTAACCATCACCATTTGATAGAAATATGAAAAAAATATGATATCATATTTGTTTGTTTGTGGTTTTTTTTTTTTTTTTTGATGAAAATGTGCAAAATTGAGATATCTTAAAGACTTACTTGCCAAAAAATCATACGTATTCATCCAATTTACCACAAAGCCGATAACTTGAATATTATCGTCATCACACTGAATAGTAGTATCGGTGATATTTGATAGTGGATTATTAATATTATTTTGTGCTATTCTATTAATATTTTTATATTTTTTAATAGAAAACATTTTTCGTCGTTTTTCTGCTACATCATCTTTATTATTTAGATAATTTTTTACAGAATTTTTATAATCGTTTATGTCATCGTTTATAGATTTTGGTATAAGAAAATTCTTATCATATTTTTCAGTAACTGAAAGAAAAATTCTAAATTAATAAATAATAAATAAAGAAATAATCCTAATAAAAAATATATGAATTGATTTTTTTTTTGCTATATAATTAAATGTTATTTATTTGAAAATATCTTATGTTAAAGTGAAATTAATAACTTAATCAACTGGAAGATTATAAAAATTCAACTGAATTTGAATTTTTATATAAATTTGTATAAGTTTTTAAGAGTCTTATGGATTCGAGGATAGTTTAAGTAAACATAAATACCCTAAAAGCCATTAATTGACTTTAAAGGTTAAAGTTTGATTCTGATAATGAGCCAACATTGGTTTTAATGACTTCTAATGGACTAACCAGTGAACAAATTTATAAAATATAGTTTTTAAAGTATTAAAATAATATATATTAAATGCACAATTTTTTTTAAATTTAATATTATGAGTTTGAGGCCCGTCACAAAGACTTTGACAAAATTTCCTTATAAAGGGCTTCCTTGCTACAACTTCTGATACCAAGTCTATTTGGGTATTGCTCGATACAGTCCGTCCATTTAATGGGGTGATATTATTACTTGTACATTTTTCAATTGAGTTTTCGGTAAAAATTCTATTTTCCAATATTGGAATTGATAATTAATAATTAGTTATTAAAAAATTGTATCTAGATAGTGTTAAAAAGTCAGTCAATTTTTTAAAAAAAATAGTCTAAGTAAGAAAATGCTACCAATCTAATATTTTTGATATTAATAAGAGACGAGAAGCTTTACTTATAGAGTCAGAAATTTTGGTGTTAAAGGCGTGGTCATAATTAAGAAAACTTACAACTTAGAAGACAAGAACATAAAGGCCCTTTTTTTTTAAATCTTCATAAAAGTCAGGCTATTTTTAGTGCGGCTTTTATTTGATAAAAATTTTCGTATCATTTGTTTTTTGTATTTAATTATTTAAACTCAAATTTTGGGCATTTTTTTGGTACTAAAAATGGCTATTATAGGATTTTTAGCCTCTTTACTCAAGTACTGGAAAAGTTTAGTTTTCCCAACTGCTGGAAAGTTTCGGTAGCTATCCTAGTACCAAAACAACAAATTTCATATTTTTCGGGTAACAATTTTTGACCAATCTCAAAAAACACTAGCTTTTAAAGTAAGCCAGATTCTTAACAAGAAGTTGACCCCCTAATAAGATGCCCGCAGGTCGGGAAAAAAGGATACAATCACATTTGCCCATACAAAGTTATCCTTCAATTACCTAATTGGGGTATTGACTTCGGCACTCTAGAGCTCTTGCAGTCGTATCTCACCGATAAAACCTTCCCGGTTCATGCAAATTGTTATCTTTCATCAAAACGCAATATGGAAATATGGTATTCCTCAAGGATCCCACATATAAACCACCCTGTTCACTATCTACATCCACTTCTCCCTTTGTCTTTCAAATTCAATACACGTTATGTAAGCGGACAACATTTGCATTCTCATTTCTATCATATCACAGGATAATTTCTACCATATCACAATAGGTTTAACCTCCCTTCAGCCAGCTAATTCCATAAAGATCGTAGGTATTATCACTATTCGTGGGGAAGATGGAATCTGCAAATTAAAAATACTATTTATCGAATCAATTCTATTCCTAATATTGTCAAGATTCTGGTCAGTAGAAAATATTTGCTAAGGCAAAGTGTGTTAGGATGACAAAAACCAGGCCTAACAAAGCCGAAGTATCGGATAACGGTTGCATCAGACTAGCCAGTGGAGCTTATTGAACCTCTCCGACAGACTCCATTCTAATTGAAACTAGTCGTAATCGCACTTCCTTTTACTTATTTAAAATTAGCATAAACATCCTCCATGAAAATATGTATTTCAAAAATCACCTTCTATATATAACCTACTTAAACCATAATTTCTACTGCCTATTCGAAAAGAAGCTCATCCTCAATTTCATTAATAGTATCGGAATTTGAAAAAGATCCATTCGCTCATTCGTTACTCTTCCAAGCCCCTTCTCCTACCTTAACAAAATTGGAAACTTGGATGAACACCGATCCATATTTCTACAGTAACCTATTCCAAGAACATTTAGATGGATTCAGTGATTCCCGACACTGTCAATGAGCACACGACTGCGTTTGAAATTATTGAGTTCATTAGCGATAGTTAATTGTGTACTAAATTATGAGATTTTTTTCTAACTCACAGTTCCTCTTTCCATGGCGAATTATGGGCAATCAGGACAGTAGTAGACTGTCTTTCTGCCCTAGAAGCTGTTTGTGACTTATCAAATGACACAGTTCTCAACAACATTCGGCACAACCTACTGAACAACAGGCATATCGAATTACGCTGGGTTTCGGTTCATGTAAAATGACACTTAGTATTTAAAGCCTCTCGTAGATAAACAGACGGGGTAATGAGCAATACTTTTTTGTCAACTCATTGGCGTACTACCAATAAGCCGGTCTATTCAACATCCTTAACCTGAATCAATTTGAAAACCTACGTCGTCCCATCTGCCAATGCTGTGACGTTCATATTACTATCTCTCATATTCTGAGCGAATACCAACTAACTCGGCATGTCTTTTCAAAGAAAATTCCCTCCATTGTGGAGGTCTTTGATCCAATAAGTCCATTTCCAAGTCCTCTATTTAACTTTATTAAATAAACTAATCGACTCTACAAAATTCTAGCAAAGTGTCGATTTTTCTAATTATTCTTTCATCCAGTTTTTCTAAGAAATATAGCTAAGCTTTCCCATACGTAACATGCAGTCGCCAAAAGGTCTCATGGTCGAGGAACTTCTCTTAATGGACCCTGAAACATGTCTTAGGAATCTTGGGGAATGTTTCTTTGTTTAAACTTGTGGCGGTTGATTAAGGCAAACTGCGAACTGAGGTAACCACGCAACCCCCTATAGAGCATGATAAGTGAAGTTGCGTTTTTGTGGTGCATTAACAATGAGGTTTGGAGCAATGATGTGCCATCAAAATATGATTTTACAAAAAGTAAAAAAATATATTGCGGAGAAATGCTCATTATGAGCACAAGTTTTTCGGAGGCATGGACATTTTTTGGAAGACTGCAAAGCAATGGAAGACGAATATCACTCACGGAAATGATCTGTCGATGTAATCAAAAGACTGAGGAAAAGGATTTTGCACATTAGATCGAACATTGCTGATACGTGGTTGCTCCACAATGACAACAAGCTCTTTTATACGACTACTCCTTTCATAGGTTCTTGTCGGAAAAGAAGATTTCCAGAGATGCTGATCTTAGTCCGTGTAACGTCTCTTTTTGCTCTATTTAACTAAATTGATGTCGACTGTAAAAGTAAAACAGGAGAGAGACAATATTTTTGGCAAAGAATATAAATTAAATCAGGCAAAATCAGGCACACAAAGTAATTTTTGTTGAACTACTAGGCGTGCTGCAATTTCGGTGACTGTAAAAGCGAGGCATCCAATAACGAAAACTGATGAAAATTTGGAACATGTGAGAGCTCTTGTGTTCTTCGCGTTAGATATTACCGACATTGGATGCTTCACAATGCTCCTGTCATAGGGTAAACTCCACTAACTAGTTTTTATAGAAAAAAGAAATTCTTCAGCTTAGCTATTCACCTGTGTAAAATCCGGCAGAGTGTTTTTCATCTCCAAGATAAAAAAAAACACTTGAAAGGACTTTACATTACTACAGTCGGTAACATCAAAGCGAGTGTAATCGAGGAGCTGAAGGCGGTTCTAGTTGAAGCCTTCTAGCACTATACAACGGCCAAGAGAACTACTTTGATCTCCTATTAGTGGGATCTTGGAAGTAACAATATCAATTTACTACCAAAACTAGAAAATTTTTATGCCAATTTCTTTTTCTCTTTCCTTATACTTCAGAGCAAAATATAATTATTCTGCGCAAGAGTCTTAAAAATAGTTCGATGGCTCAAATATATCAGAATTTTTAATAATATTCGTATTTAATAAAAAAAAAGTAAAAATAATAGAAAAAGAACAAAATCTGCAACTTTATTTATTGAAAATATTGCGAGAAAAAAAAAATTCTTAAATCTAATTTAAGAGAAGTTTAAATATATTTTCTGATTAATGGAATATTTCTAATGGCATTTGCCTGTTAATTTTTGTTTCTTAATTAATCTCAAAATGAACGTTAAAAATAAGTAAACGTAATTTATTTTCAAGTACAGGTTTAGGTAATAATTTAATATGAAAATTACTGTTACCACTGATAACGCTTCAAATAAAAATAAAATTTATCACATATGATAAAATATACCACAAACTATAAGATATGAATTTGGGAAATTTTCGCTGTCATAGAAATTTAGTGTATAGTCACGACAAATGCTGAATTGTTCTGAATCGGAAATCAGAAGATAGTCAAGAATAGGAGGATTCTGCAGGTTGTAGTTCCTGGAAACCATATCGATTTCTTGTCTGCTGAATAATCCACGCGTACGTATATGAACATAATCACTATCGAAGAGGAAGAGTATACCTATCAGCACATTATTTTAAGAATCCCAAGTGCTTTACGCATACCACATAGTTCCGTAATACCAGAGATCACCTAATCAATGTATTTTCCCAATCCATTTGAGAGGGGCAGTATGTATTCTTGATTGATTGTGGGCATTTCATAAGCCGGATATGTCGAAATATAGTATAGCAGATGTTGACTGTAGGTCCAAGCTTGGCGATGCGATCGATGGTGGTCCATCGGTGCACAACAGCATTATTACTTCCGAGAAATTCAAAGCAATTCAATTAGGGAACCGCACTCCAAGAAGGAACTTCTTAATTGGTCTATTGAATCCTGAAGCTCAGCATAATTTCAGTATTTCAATATAATCAAAGTGAAACGAGAGCAATCAATAAATTATTTATTCCCAAAGCAGAATTTCCGGGCCAGCAAAATCAGCAAAAATACGCCTGTGTGCACATTCAGTCTTTTGGTGGCTAAAGTGGGCTTGTATGAGCAGGCACTGTACACTGTGTTCAAAGCTGATTGCGAACACAGTCTTGTATATTCAATCTTGGTGGCAAATGCTGAACTATTATTGTATATTCAATCTTGGTGGTATCTTTTTTTTTTGGCCAGCGATACCAAGACGAATTGAAACTGGAAGTGGAACTGGCACTCGAATTCGATTCGACAACTGAAACTGTCACAAAAATAACAAGAAAACAAAAAAAGAAACCGTCAAAAAGGTGTTGAAAAATTTGTGATTTAATATTTTATCTTATATTCAGTAGAACAGTTTTCTTCACTGAAGAAATGATAACGAACTATTTATGTAGTTGTGTACATTCTTTCAATCTTACACTCTTAGCCGATAATTCACTTGAACGTTGTATCTATTTTAAGATACAAAATATTCTCTCGAAAAGTTCGATTTTCATTTATTTGTTGTCGATTGTTTTATTTTCTATATTACTATTATGATTATTACTATTGACTATAATCTATATAACAATAGTTTTGATTACAAGAAAGCCAAAAAGAAGAAAACAACTAAAAGTTCAAAAATAAATATAAAAGACAATAGATGCATTGAAAATTAATAAGCAATTCTCTTCACGAAATTGGTAAACTTCCAAGAAACTGAAACTATTTCAATTCTTTAGCGAACACAATATTAGAGTAGATTTATAGAAGAAAAAAAACCCCAAGAAAAAAGATACTCGCATCACAATGCAGTAGTAATCAATTGCAGAATAGAATTACTAGCCAGGAAAATTGAAAGTTGTTTTGTGAATTTACCACGATTCATATTTTGTTTGGAATAAATCTGCACGTCAGAAGACAAAATTCGATTTTATTTATTCTGGATGATGTGATTTGGGATATCGGAATTTTGTCAAGTTGCAATTGTGGTGCATCATCGTGTTAGAACTTATCAAAATTCTGTCATCATAAAATGTTTTGACTTGTTCGAAATGCTCAATTGAATCGTTTCCATTCATGTTAGCGTATCAAAATTCGCATAAAAATTGCAGCAAATACTATAATTGACATGTGCTCGAAGGGAGATATTTCCTCAGGAAAACTATATATTTTCAGGCATTTAGAGTATTTTTCGCATACTAATGTAAACTACGATACACTTTGATCCTACCTACATTTTATTGAATTTTTACGAATTAAATTGAAAAAGCTGTCTGCACTTTAATGGGACACATTTTATTTGTTAGTGTTTTTTTGGATGGTATTCAATTTCAATTACACTACGAGTAGGTAGAAAATATCGAATTGAATTTATCTACTTTTGTATTATATTATATGAAAATATATTGTCCAATACTTCAAATAAAATAGAAATTATTATAGCCTCTTAGGAAATAAGCTAACTCTACGACAGAGCAGTGACAAGGGATAAAAAGTATAGAAAAAGTTAAGGGCTGGACCCTAGAGAATATTTTCTTACGAACACTCACTGTGGACTAATATAAAATTATATAAGTTTTATCTTTGTAGACTTATACTAAATGTAATAGAGAAAAGTAAGTGAAACTTTTAAAAATATCACCAAAAGTGAATGTTTTCGTTTTTTATGATCGCAATATAAATAATAGAAAATAAACGAAAGTTACCGAAATTGAATTAATATTGATTCTGCCCATTTGTGTATTATTTCAGAAGAATTTTTCTATCCAAACTATTAGAATAAAATATAGAATTACTATTAATTTGAATGGTGTTACAGCTTTGCTATTTTTTTCCGAGTAAAATTAATTATAATATCATAGTTTTTTTCCATATTTAATTGTGGAAATGATTTTATTCGCATATTGGAAGTGTTTCTACTACTTATTTATCAAATTTTTAACACGCATGGCCAGTAAATTTTATTTATCAAATCGAATATTGAAAAAATAAAATATTTAGTAAGTAGCATATATGCTACTGCTTCTTTTTAAGTATATTTATTATATATCGTACGCTGATGGCATAAACTAGGTAAAATTATCAATATTAATTTTATGGCATTAATTCTGTTGGATAGAATATCACGGCTCTCCTAAGACCGTTTAGATTGGGATACGCCAAATCAACGCCAAAAGATCTGCACTTGTAATGAAATTCTGTATTCCAAAAACTGCATTCGGCATTCTCGTTTTTCACCCATATTTTCTCTTAATACGAGGGTCGTTCAATAAGTCCTTAGAAAAAGATGGAAAAAAACTGTTTTTAAAAAAAAAAAATTTTATTTTTCAACATAATCTCCTTTTAGCTCTATACACTTTTCCAACCGTTTTTCCAAAATTTTTATCCCGTCCAAAAAATAGGATTTCGGAAGTTCTGCAAAATACTCATCCGTTTGAGCAATGACGTCCTCGTTGGAAGTGAACCGTCGTCCACCAAGCCATTTCTTCAGATTGGGGAAAAGAAAATAGTCACTCGGGGCCAAATCTGGTGAATAAGCGGGTTGCTGTAACAATTCCATTCTCAATTCCACAATTTTGGCCATGGAAACAGCGCAGGTGTGCACATGCGCATTGTCCTGATGCAAGAGGATTTTTTTCTTCTTCAGATGGGGGCGTTTCTCTTTGATTTCCTCGCCCAACCGTTGCAATAACGACGCGTAATACGCTCCTGTTATTGTTTTTCCTTTTTCCAAGTAGTCGATAAAAATGATGCCCTGCGAATCCCAAAAGACCGTGGCCATCACCTTGCCGGCCAATGACACAGTTTTTGGCTTCTTCGGAGCCCGTTCACCCTTGAAAATCCACTGTGATGACTGTCTCTTCGTTTCTGGAAATTTTTTTCACAGACAATTTTTCATGCAAAATTGAAGCGACGGTACCTTGTGATATGCCCGTGGCCTCAACTAATTCGCGCACTTTAATTCGCCGATCGTTCAAAATCAGATCGTGGATTTTGTCGATGATTTCAGGAGTAGACACCTCAACTGGGCGTCCTGAACGATGTTCACCTTTTGTGGATGAACGGCCACGTTTAAATTCATTCACCCAATTGTAAACCGTCGCAAACACAGGTGCAGATGTGCCATGAACTGCATCCAACTCGGCTTTGATTTCTTTCCGACTTAAGCCTTTCAAATGGAGATGTTTGATGACAGTCATTGTTATGCACAAATAAATGTTGTTAACTTTAATCGACGATAGAAATTGACTTACGCTATGGATCGAGCTGAAATTTTGACAGCTTTCCTGTCGATAATGCTACTTACAAAAAAAAAATCTTTACCGACACTACGAGCGCAATTTCTCTAAGGACTTATTGAACGACCCTCGTACATCGCTTGAATTGCCTCGTACAGACCGAACCCTCACTCTTTTTCGTGAATCACTTCCGGTTTCCTTTAATGCAAAGCGGACTCAGCTACCTCCTCTAGCATTCTCATCATGCAGAAAAACTGCGTTCCTATTTAGTCTTTTATCTCCACTCCATTTAATGAGCCTCACTCTGTTACTATCTAAAGGTAAGTGACCTCAACACACTAATTCTACCATTTTAATTAAATAAAACTTGCCTCTAGTTTTATGCATCAATCCATCAAGCAATTCGTCCGGAAAATCCGTAACATTTAGCGGTCTTACCAGTAGATCGTTCACATAGCCTTTAATTCGCCATATCTTATGCATCCATCTGATCCCGCCCCTGATCAGCGCTGCAGTTCTAAGTGGTATCCCTCACCACCAGTCCTAAGATTGCACCCGCGATGTACGCACCACGTTTCAGCCAAAAGCACCTCAACTCATGATTAGGTACAATGTGTTATAACAACGTAGGGTACTTGATCTCCATAGCAGTTTTTGTTTCAAGAGTACTCGCACTCAATAAGCCTTGAACCTTGTAAATTCCTAGCACTGCTAGGCCCGTCCACAACTACGAATTCGCCAAGACCCAGCCGCAGGCACTTCTGCTATTGATCGTTGTTTGATTATACTCCCGTAAGTAATTCCTTCTTGCGGGACTGTGAATTTGGCATTGTTTTACCAAATTCACAGTCTTGTAAGGGGGCTACTTGTGGAAAAATTTAATTTAATTTATTTAGCGTAATAAACGTTCAAAGCAGAGCAGAGATCCTATTAGCTGTCGGCAATGGAGCGAAGTCGTTTTTGAACTCCATAAAGAAAAAGTCCTGATTTTTGAAGGAAATTGATTATTATTGACGAAGATAAATCTGCTACGTAGTTAAAATAACCACTTCTGAGGACTTATAAAACTAAACGAAATTTTCGAATGACCTTTACATTTTCGCAGTGTCTGGATTTGTTTGAGGACCCATGCTAGCAATGCTGCTGCGCTGACTGCTGAGCAATTTGGGGAGAGGCTACATAACACTCTCATCACTGAATCAGCCCAATTAGAAGGCTACGACATATAGCTTTAAAAAGACCGTTCTACGTCACATACTACACCCGCTGAAATGGAATTTTTACGACCCATCATTCCTGATCCAATTATATCGAAAAGTGGTGATCTTACACAACAGATCTTGTAGTATTATAGTCGACTGAGTACATGCTTAAAGCTTTCTGGACCTGCGATAAATTCTTGCGAAACATCGGTTTTTGCCTACAGTTGCATTATTTTATAATTTGATTCTATCAAAAATTGTTTTTCCAAATTATTATTAAAAAACGGTTTCTAAATTAATCGCTTAAATAAAAACATCTTTAATAAACAAGCAAATCTCCTTGTAATAATCACACATATTTAGAACATAATTTTCTTTAGTTTGAAAATTTTCTGTAATAGAAATGATTACCAAGTCCTATAAAAAAATCATCTTACTTCCTCATGGATGAATAACTCTTTTTCTAATTCCTGCTGCAATTAATTTGCAAACGGCTTTTTTCCATCGTGCTTTTTCCTAAGGGCGAATCTAGCCCCCTCAGATTTTCTGATTGTCAATTTTTACCTAACAGATTTATACTTTCAAATAATTGAACATTTTTAATACTTCAACCTAACTACCGCCTATGCGGGCGAGTGATGCTCAGCGGTCCGATATTGTATAATATCCTTACACACGATATACCTACTAACAACAATATCCTTACGACAATGTACTGCGATGAAACATTACAATTAATAATAAGCCCGCCCCGGCGGAAGGATGTTAGGTTCAAAATGCTTCTCATCTGGAACCAAGCATATGATGCACGGGGTTATAATAAATGGTAACAACTCAAAAGTGTTATTCATTCAAGATGTATCATGGAATAAGATTAAGTGGTGTGCGTTGAAGTGTTTGGCGTAAGCCTGCATGGAGCCGCCATTTACCTTCTTCTATAGCAAAACCAAATGGCGTATATAATCACGAACGATGAACTTTTTCAGGAATCGTTCCTCAAAAGCTAATCCATAGTCTGGCCGTTGGCTGTGGATTGCTAAATGCAATATGCTTGTCTTCTAAGAAGACGAGGGTGAGCCTCAGGGCTAAAGGTACCTCGCTTTCAAGTGGCATGTGATAAAAGATATCCCAAATTAATAATAAGGTATAAAAATATTACTAAACGGATAATACAGAAAAAAACAGAAAGCCTCTTTTATTTACAACACACGTTACGATACTGAAACCTTTTTGGGCTTACGAAATTTAATTCTTCGATTCAACTGAGCATTTCAATTCCAATCGCATCAAATTTCTTTAATCAATATTATTCCGTAAAATTATTGATGCCCCATCCTATGTTTGCAATAAATCCGGTAATATTTCATTGTGAGTTATGTATTTATATGACATTTCAAATCCCCTTATCAAAAATCTATCCCCCCTAACCCTAGAAATACTCCATAACCCTTATAAACTTTCTAATATAATAAGTTAAAAAAACACCGCTCAGCTGGAGAAATTTCCATAGGAGTTTATTCTTTAATTTTTCAAGTTGCAGTAAATATCTTGCTTGTAAAAATTTTATATTTTTAGTTATACAATAGAATAATAATGAAATACAATAAAGAAAATATTGTGTAGGACCTAGATACCAATTTCGTATAAAGCTAATAGTTTTTCTGCAAGACCTATAAATATTTTAAGGAGTTTAAAGTTCATAATTGGATTTTACAGTGGAAAACGATATTTAAAAGAAAATAATTTTCAAGTGAAATTAAAGAATTTTTAACTAAACAGGAGTATCTGCTGAAAATTTCGTATAATAAATTGTACTCATATATTTCAATGAAGGGGATTTAAAGCAATAATTTTACGTTTAAAATTATCTACTAAATATCTTTAATAAAATGTTGAGAAATAATAAATCAATAAAAAAAATGTTCACATAACAATTAACTGTTCGAGGGTAGCTGCTCCTTTTTCATTTCAATTATCGTAGAAGGGAAAAATTGTTTCTTATCACAAAAAGATATAATCAAGAAAAAATACATTTTTCGATTTCTTTCAAATCACTTTTCAAGCCAAATACAATACAATACAGAAAAAGGTGTAAAGATTTGAGGGTGGATTACGCCCTCTGCATACACTTCATATGCTGGCAAAATGAATTTCCTCCGATTCTGGGCCGTTAGAACGTTAAAAGATAAGAAAAAAAACCCTGAAATTATCCGAAATTGTGTTGTTCCGGTAAGCAGCATATTGACGAGAAAACCGAAATGAATTGATTTTCCGATAACTTACCTGAACAGCAGATAAATGGTAAAGTGTCGAAAAGAACCGGGCTGCCTTTTAATCACAGAGCCAATGCCAGGAAAATGGTCTATGCTAGGCGCAGATCTGACCAAAAGACCTCTCGGGGTTTTTCCCAAATTATCCAGTGCCTTGTAGATTATAGCCTTCGTGGGAATAGCCTGAGAGCACTTGACAGCACTTCATCGAGTTTATTGCTTTATTTAAGAGGAAACACTCCCTGGTGATTGTATGCAGCTAACCGAAAATATTTATTTTCTGGCCATACAGAAATTAGTTCCTTAATGGTTATAGGAATAGTAATGGCTGAGATTTATTCAAGTAGTTATACTTTTGTGGCCAAAATAGAAATGGACAAAGTTCGGCACAACTAGGCAATAGGTTAAAGCACATGAACGTGAACATTAACCTAAGTCGAAATTGGTAAAATTCTTCATTTATGCTATAAGAAAAATATTTTAGTTAATTATGGTATGTGTCTTACCTTCTAAGCTGCTGTCATTTCGTGATAATATCGGTGGCATTATGCTGCTGGCTGAATCACCCGAAACAAAATCGGAAGGATGTGAAGGATTTGAGAGACCGCCTTGAAGTTTCGGTGCTGGCGGGATTGCTTCTGACTCCTTGTAGAATTGGTCCTCGTCGTACAACTCGTCCTGGTCAATATCCAAATCAGATTGTTGCGGCTCATCTGGTTCCGGTGATGTCTCGTAACGATCCTTTAATACTTTCCTAGGTACTGATGAGATGAAATTTTTTTTCAGTCATTCACAAATCCTTATCGTAATTGTTATTATCGATTAAATCATAAGAATTAATTTGCATTTAATATTTACCACACGTGTAGACAACCTTAAGGTACATTCGAATATCGGCTCGACAGGGTTTACCAAAGGTCGATGAATCTGCCGAAAGTGTACACCGCCTTCTCCCATGACAAATCTGCATAACCGTCTCAGTAGCGTATGATGCCAGGCAAGCTAAAAAATATGAAATCATGAAATTCGTTCGAATGTAACTCGATCGATTCATTCTCGTACTTATGCTATCTTCTTTGTTAGCCTGAGGCTGTGAACATTGTACCGTCTCGTATTCCGTTCGTCCAAAACTAGCACTGTAGATGGCGATCCGGGAGTATGGGTTGCACACCAACTGAATGACGTCGTTTTCGCAGGCCACCTTACTACGAAACTCATCTGCAAAAATTTATTATACAAAGTCAAATGAGAATTTTCACTGCGATGCTTTAAAATTTATGCAATAAATTCTTCATCGCGACTAGATACAATCTGTTTCTTATTCTTAACGAAAGATTTGTGAACGTAATTCACGGTCTCGTTTTTTTTCCCTCGCTTCTATCTCGCACACACTTAAATAATCATAAAGAACAAGACAATAATGACAATAATATAAAATAGAAAAAGTAAAAAAAAAATACTTGCTGGAAAAAATAGAAAAAGGACGAAAATGTTCGAAAATATAAAAGATAGCAAGACAGGATGGACTTTATTCAAAAGTTCATTGTTTACTTTGATAAGCTAGCAAGTTGAAATAGGATAATTCGCCATTATATTCACTGGTATGGGGATGGAGATAACAAGATGGTGGTAATATTGGGCGTTGGCTTAACTGTGAGAGTCCAGTTCGTTTGTACTTTTCTGTTTGAAATTTTTCAAAAACAGCTTCATTATGACTGAGTATTTATTTATGCATGCGTATTTTTTTGTTCGCTTTTATTTAGTTTATTTTGCTTTTGGTATAATTTCTTTTGATTATGATTTTATTTTTTGTTTTTAAAAATTTAAAGTATTAAAATTATATATTATTTATAAAATACACAATAGCAAATTTGATTTATTTATTTTTTGTTTTGCTATAATTTTTCGGTATATTCAAATGGTGTATGAATTACCAGTACTCGAATTTATGTTTGTTTTTGTCATGGAGATGCTTAAAATTGCCTGAAACGTTTTCCTATTTTAATTCTTTGAAAATTAATATTTTTTTCTCTGTTATTTTATTGTATATGAAAAACATTCAATAAATAAATCATTGACTAAACGATTCTGTATCGTTACGTTACATTATGCTTTCAAGGTTTTCAAAATATTACGACACGAACAGAATTTACATAAAAGCTAAAATCTTAGCAGCATACTCCATTCGATCATTAGTAGAGTAATAAAATAGATTAAGTTAGCTTAGTAATTGATTGATTTCTGAACAATTTATTTCCTAAGGGATTTTATTTGACGAACATTTTAAGGCCTATTTGCTATTTTTGTTGTTCTCGAATAAATTTCATTCTGTTTGTCTATCTACTATGATGGGGATTTTCTTAAAAGTGATTTTTTTCCTAATTTTTGAGTATTTCAATATTTTTTTTCGCTATTATTTAAATAATGACCTCTTTTCGAGTAAAGAAATAGGTTTTTGCTTGTTAAACATGTGCGCGTTGGGTGGATACATTTATAGAGAGTATTTGGAGAATTTAAATCAATTGGAAAATTAATGGCTATTAATCTTGTTATATTTAAGTTTTGTCTTGTTTTAATCTGAATTTCATAGTAGCTGTTTTAGTGAATTTGTAAATACTTTCAAGAATACTTGATTAAAGTCTTTATTTTTCTGTAATTAAATTTATCGATGAAAGTTCCTAGAGCAAAATAAGTTGGAAGAAATTATCTTTACTCGGTAAAAGTTTCTGTTCAATAAAAAGTATAAACAAATATAAAGTTGATTTTTTTTTTTTTTTTTGAGAATATTTTAAAAGTTGTACAAATAAAAATCTTTAAACAAATTTCTCCCACTTATATCTCAACTTTAGCTTTTATAATTTTTTTTTAATTGAAAAATTTCCTTTAATTTGAAGTTGATTATTATTTTTAAATATATAATAACATATTCTTGGGCTAATTACTGGTCATGAAGATTTTGCTTTTTTGTTTAAACTAAATAATTTTATTAAACAATAAACTTAAGTTTCAATTTTCAAAATAAATATATTAATTTTGGATAATCCACATATGTTCAGCACAATATTTAGAGAGTAAAACTTTTATTTAATTTAATTTTGAATATATTCAAACAGGGTGTAAAACTAAGACTATCGATATTAATTTACATTTAATTATATAAATAGTGTAGATTGGTATGCAATAAAAAAAGAATTATTTGAAATAAATGTATATTATAAAGAATGAACGCCATCTGTTGGAATTGCTCATAGACTAGAAAGTAATTTGTAGTGGCAATATTTTATATTATTGTATTTTCTGGAAAATGCCTTATTAATATTAAAAATATACGAAACCAAGTAAAATACCCTTTCGGTCGACTACAAATATTTTTCTCTGGTCATTAAAAAAATGAAGAAACATTTGCTATTGTCAGAAGTTGGTACTTTTTTATATATATAATATTCTAGCACTTTTATATGCTACTATTTAAGATGCTATGATGACTAAAATGTATCGGACTTTTCAATAGCAACTTGACCTTTTTGATTTCTTACTTTCAAATTAACTCAAGAATATAAGATCAAGTTAACTCAAGAACTAAAGCCACTTGACCATATGAGGCGATGTACGTTCTCAGATTGGGCTCTAGAGAAGTTTGCCGAAAACGACGACTTTTATCGCAAAATCATCTTCAGTGATGAAGCGCATTTTTGGTTGAATGGCTTCGTCAACAAACAAAACAAATGTTGTTGGAGTGCTGTAAACCCTCATGTGCTTCATGAAACACCACTTCATCCACAAAAAATTACTGTATGGTGCGGTTTTCATGCCGGTGGCGTCATTGGGTTATTTTTCTTCGTTGGTGAAAATGGCCGCCACGTTACAGTCAATGATGAACGCTACAGAAACATGTTGCAGCGTTATTTCTTCGATAAATTAGTGATATGTGGTTTTAACAAGACGGTACCACATCCCACACAGCGGAAGAAACAATCGACTTATTGAAGTCCACGTTCGGTGACCGTGTTATATCGAGAAAAGGTCCTGTCGATTGGCCGCCGAGATCTTGTGATTTAACACCTCTAGACTTTTTTCTGTGGGGCTACGTTAAATTGATGGTCTATGCCAATAAGCCGACGACGTTAGAGGACCTAAGAGCCAACAGCGAACGAGAAATAGCGGCTATTCCCGTCGAATTGTGTGGCTGAGTGATCTAACATTGGCTTCAAAAAATCGACCGCTGCAAGCTGGCCCGTGGTAGACATATGATCAAAGTCAAGTTTCATTCATAATTGCATTGATTGTACTTTAAGGTATTAATAAAAATTTTGAAATATCTCAAATGGTTTGCGAGATATTTAAAAAAAAGGTTGTCAAGTTCTTATTCAAAAGCCTTTATAAGCGTTAGGTCAAGGCGGTACATCGTAACAGCATACTTTGAACCTCAAGAGCAAATCCGTACTCTCTCGTATGACGCTATTTGTGTTATCGATTCCATGCCGCAAATCGAAGCCATCGAAGACAGTACGGACATGAAAGTTGTGAGATGGAAATTGCACTTGGATTTGTAGATGAAAAGAAAATAGACGCATCATCTCATTCCTAACATAACCACGTAGAACAGAAGAGGCCATGGAGAAGTTGATCACTTTATAGCCCAATTTTTGACGGGACATGGGTGGTTCAGGGCATGTCTATATCCCTGTAAGGTGGAAGTTAATTCAATGTGCCCCAGCTGGCAGCCCTCAATCGCAGATGTGGAATATGTCTTCGTCCACTATCCGCGCTTTGGCGAAAAAAGAAATGAACTCGAGAAAATAATCGGTGTACAACTACAGTAGCTGAATATACACCACGAGTAAGAAAGAAGCTCCACCAGAAAGGAAGAATGAGAAAAGGGCAGCATGCAGTCTAAATAAGAAAACCGATTTGTTGTTGTCTACTCCCTATGAAGTCCCATGGCGACTCATGTTTGAAGAAAAGTGATCCCAATTTTAGTAGGTAAAAACCCCATACACTGAAAGAACTTTAAAATATTTCGTTCCACCAAAAGGGATAAAAATATTTTAAAAAAATAATTCACTAATAATGTGAAAAATTTAGCAACCAAATTAAACTGTTTATTGTGTTGTAAATAATTTTGAAGATATACCAAAGCTTGGCCATCTACGAACAGGATGCTCAACCAAGGATATTACTGAGGTACGTGAAATTCAGCTGAAAGTCCAGTCATAATTCTGGTGATGCAGCATAATCAGCTCGGACATCATAGACGCCACCTTGTAGAGAGACTGTTGGGTTTGTTGTTTGAATTGGAGGTGTCATTGGTCCATATATTTTTAAGAATGCTGCTGGCAATATTTTTATGGTATTGAGAGATGCTATAGATTAGGTTTGGCTAATATGTGGTTCTATCATGCCGGCGCCGTGTTTCAAGCTGTAAGCGCCGCGGCCGATATTTTCAAATAAAAATATGTTCGAAAATTGGTAATGTCGACTGGTTTTTCGTTCTTGAAAATAAATCGTTCGATAACTTTATTTTAAATTAAACCCAAAAAATTATTATAATTTTTTAGCCGTTATTGTTCTTCATACATAATTTGTAAGTTTATAGAAACCATTTTGGCTTATAATTATTTATTATTTCCAAATTCTGAAGTTGATAAATTCTATATAATTATTGTATCTTTGAAAAAAAAATATATATTGTACAATAACGTGTCCTCCATTCTGTATAATTTTTTTGGTTTCAAACTGGGTTTTTGAATGCTTACAAATAATAAATATTTTCTTATAAAAAAAATATTACCTATTCATGAAAAATGTTAAAAATTCATTTTTATATAAGAATTTAATATCCTTAACGTAATTGAAAACATTTTCTAAGTATTGTAAAAACTTTGATCGAAGAGATTTTACATAAAATATTAGTAACGGAATGGACAAACAGAACCTTAACTTAACTGAAGTTTTATATGAAAAACAGTTGACATTAGCATTGTTGGTAGAAACATAACTAAGATGTACTTATAGCTAAGTAATAAAAATAAATAAAAAGAGGAAAAAAAACGATAGGAAAATATACTCAAAGTACTATAGTCTCGTATGCTAAATGACCATAAAATTTGTTCAGATGGTAAGACAAAAAGTTTACTCAAGTACGAAACTTTCCAAGGGGGACGATTCTTCAAGGACATAAAATAAAGTGAAAAGCTTGAACAGATCTTCTAGTATACTTTTTGAATATGTACTAACATTCTCGTAAACTTTGACCTAAACTTTCGAGAGTCCATAATTTTATTAAAGAGTCAAATATATAAAACAATACAATCAACTCTATTGTATTACTTATGCATGTATATTTGTATGTAGGTGTATAGATCTATATAGACTGTTTGGTTTAAAAATAAAGGATTCAAACAACCACAAAAAATTTAGAAAGTATTAATATGTAAGAGTATAAAAATAAAAAAAGGGAAAGTTCCATTGTTATTGCGTCTTGTTTTTAACTTTTTGGTTACTGATTTTTAGAAAAATTTACAAATTATTTCAAGCGGAAATTTTACCCATAAAAACATGTTCAAATCTTATAAAAGGGAATTCATGATGAAAAAAATCTTTACAAAAAAAACTGTTTAGTTTTTAAAGTAAAATAAAATATTTTTTAATGTATTGCGAAAAAGAAGATGAATTTTTTATGCGTCTAGAATTATTTCATCTCTAGAGAATTTGTTTTTTTTTCTTCATATTATTAATAAACAAATAACTACGGTTGATTTATCTTTCAAAACAGATTTTTTTTTTGATTCTACAATAGAATTTAGAAAGAATATTAATGAAAAATTTAAAAGATATTTTTTTAACCAATTTAGTAAGATTTTCTTAAATAATTTACTAAATGAAGAGTGGCTAAAAAATTGGCTAATCAATGCTATAAAATACACTTTTCACTAATAGATCGATTAGTTTACTTAATAAATATTTAATAAAATTTAGTATATTTTAGTTAACAGTGTAGCTTATCCTTTTGATTATTTCTACATCCTAAAATTCTACCTGTCAGAACCGATATTTTTAGGTAGTCAAAACTATTCTGGCATTTACCCTATTGCTCCAGTGTATCTCAGAGAAGTACTATATACTAGATCCAATCCTTTAAAACATTTATACCAATAATATCGCTCGTCATAATCTTTTTTTTTTTTTAAAAGCGCTATTATTCATCATGTTCTAAATATGTACGTGAATCTAATGTTAAAAAAATTAATTTGTATCTATCCTACCATCCTAATCCTTTAAGAAGAAACCTGTTTACTCTAATCCCACTATTGTGCACCCATCAAGGTTTTTTTTAAATTTATAAAATAAATCATCCTCGTCTTGTGAAGGCATCGATAGGTATTTTTCCCAATACGTCTTCATATCCTTGTATCATCCCTTAAAAAATCTTATTGTCACAAATTGTATGGTGTAGAAAATATTTGAATTTAATATCAATATATATTTTGTTGCTTAAATCAATAGTTATGACCTTTAAGGCTCACTCTTAGAAAAAGGGCCTACTTTATCCTTGCATTACCATTAATTTTTTCCCTTATCGATATCTACAAGAACAAATATATTGTAACAAGAAGATTTACACTTAGAAGATCTGGAAATAATGAAGGGGAAATAAACCTCGCATTTTAATAAATCTCAGAGCCAATCTATCTTCTATCAACGATAAGTGTTTTTGGGGAGAGTAATAAGAGAATGGTTTTTTTATGAGTAGATACTGATGATGAGACGATAAACAGGAATGCAATATTCATTAAGGAGACCATGAGTAAGGTGCACATTTATATTACGATAAAAAATATATTATCACAAACATAAACCGGCGAAAGATCGTGAATTATAAGGAGCAAAGATCTATTCTATTAGTCCAAATGGGTTTAATAATTCCATTGTATATTAAAAGTTTGCTATTTATTGTTAGTTTGGAGATGAGAAATCTAATTACCATTAATGTATAAAGGAGGATGTGGCTTTCGGCATAGAGTGAAAGTAATGTTAACATTTACTTCTGTTCATTTGCCTTCATTTTCCATCTCGTAAATCAGAATTAAATATTGTGAATTTTGTAAGAATTTATAAAGATTTAACTTACAAGCGATGATAGTCTCAAAAACAGATGAGATGTCATAAGTATACGAGGTCTGTTAAAAAAGTATCGTGAATTTTGAATTTCCTCATGTCTCTCACTTATGCCGATATATTCGGGCATTTTGAACGTTCAGTTATTTTTGAAAGCTGCTTTGCTTGAACGTGTTTTTGCTCATCTTCGATTTTTGCCCATTCCAAAAAATGGATCAAAGAATCTGCATCAAATTTTTTTTTTAAAAACAAAATTAATTGCGTGGACGCATTCCGAATGTTGACTGTGGCATATGGTGAAGCTATCTTGGACCGAAACAAGGTTTATCGGTGGTACAAAATATTCTCAGAGGGCCGAGAAGATGTGAACGACGAAAAGCGTGCCGGACGCCCGAGTATGTCAACAACAGACGAAAACATTGATGAAGTGCAGAAAATAGTGTTGCTGAATCGTCGAATCATCGTTAGAGAAGTTGCTGAGGACTTAAACATATCGATTGGCTCGTGCCATTTGACTTTTACCAATGATTTGGTCGTGAGACGGGTCGTCGATAAATTCGTACAAAAATTGCTCAATTTCGACCAAAAACAGCATCGCATTAACATTGCTAAGGAGCTGTTGGACTCTGTTTGCGACGACCCAAATTTGCTCTAGAGGGCATAACTGGTGACGAATCATGGGTTTATAGTTATGACGTGGAAACCGAACGTCAATCATCCCAGTGGAAGCTGCCGTACGAGCCAATACCGAAAAAGGCGCGCCAAGTTCGGTCAAATGTGAAGGTTTTGCTTACAGTTTTCTTCGATTGCAGGGGCATGGTGCATCCTGAATTCTTGCCATAGGGTAGAACATTCAATAAGGAATATTACCTGCAAGTTATGCGCAAGTTGCGTGAAGTAATCCGCCAGAAACGCACGGATTTATGGAAGAACAAAAATTGGCTTTTGCACCATGATAACGCCCCTGCTCACGCAACGTTGCTTGTGTACGAATTTTTGTCCAAAAACAACACACTAATAATATCACAGTCACCGTATTCCCCAGATCTGCCCCCCTGTGACTTTTTCTTATTCCCAAAACTGAAGAGCCCCATGAAAAAACAATGCTACGCTACGATTGAGGAGATAAAGACGGCGTTAAAGGAGGAGCTGAACAAGATCACAAAAAATGATTTTTTGCACTGCTTCGAGGATTGGAAAAAACGTTGGCATAAGTGTATAATATCTGGTGGGGAGTACTCTGAAGGGAACAAAATAGATATTCATGAATATATAAATAATTTTTTGAAAAATATAAAATTCGTAATACTTTTTGAACAGACCTTTTATATAAGGTATAAAATGGGACTAAGGGTACTAGCCTGAGAGAGTCCAGCTGAAATCAATTATATTTCTGAGAATTCTGCGTTAATTATTAATTGAAAATGACATTGGGAGAGTTATGAATTTATAATAAAATAGTATATAGAAGAAAAGCAACTCCTTAGTTTGCAAAGTAGACCAGGATGTCATATCAGCAATATCTAAGAATACTCCTGGGAATCATGTCAACAACGTGATGGCATTGCTGCTTGATTATGAAATGTTAATATCGAAAGCTAAATTAGTGATTATAAAATAATTTCTTTAAATATCTTGGAATTTAAAAAGCCGTTTTTCATTATATTTAAGAAAATGGTAAGGATCAGTAATAGTTCATAGAATAATGGGATAATTTTTGATAACTTAATATTTTTTGTGAATATGTTTGTAATGAAAACTAAAGTTTTTTTTTTTGTTGAAAATTTGCTTAACGATAGGAGCTATTATTATATCGTAACCAGAAGTTTTCTTTCGTGATCTTAATTTTTCGAAGGAAGACTAATAAGGATTAGGAACATAAATTTGTTGTTTAATTTATTGGCAGGTTATTTGTCATTATTGATCTTTTTGTCTATTTTTTGCTCAGTTATATTCGTTTCGTTTTTTAATTAACGATTATGCCATTCATATAATTAACGATTATGTCATTCATCATAGTAATTTTTAATTTTTATGTTCATTCAGTTCACGTGGTAGTCGATAATAATTTTTTTTAAATATCTCTAAACGGAACTTTCCGAACTGGATCATATTTATAGATATAAATTGAGTATCAGTTACTATTACTAAACTTAATTTTATCACAACTTTATTATAAAAAGTGCTTGAAATTAATTGTCCACATTTTTTAGAAATCTTCTTCTTAAATGCAGTCAATTTCTATCAAGTTTCTATAGAGAATATTAGAATAAGGACTTATTCAGGAGCAATAATAATTTTATAGGAAAAAATTTCCACTTCTGGGACCTGATTTAGCAAGACTAAGATGTATTTGTTTAGTACACAAAGGTATGGAGTTCGAATCCAGGTAGTGGCATATCCCTTTCGTTGTTATAAGTAATATTTGTATTGAAATGTTAATTCTTATCATAAATTTACATTTCAATACAAATATTATTAGAAATAACATTTTTTTTTAGAAAATTTGACTTCTTAGAATATAATTTAATCTTAAATATTAGAAAAGAATCAATTAAAAATCCTTTAAGGCTAATTAATTAAATTTGAAAAGATTTATTCATTAGGAAATAGCTATATTTTCTGCGGCAACAACTTCCCAAGAATGTCAAGATTATGAAAATTTCATAATCTTGACATTCTTATAATAATGAGAATTTATGAATTTAAAGTATCTATAATTATTAGCCTATAATGTGTAATAGAGTAAATTTAATTAAAAATTTTTATTCATCAACATTGCCAATGCGAACCATTGTAATTTGTGTCAGTATTCTGATTAGTGACATCGGAGTGGATTTGGTTTGAAGATTTCCTTTAATCTCAGCATTCGAATATATAGATTTATGCATTTCTATAAATATGCAAGTAACGGTTGTCTTAAATATGTTGTATAAAATGAAGAAGAAATTAATGGGAAAAATGATAAAAACGATTATTATATAATCTTTGTGGTATCTAACAATGTTTTTTGTTTGTCGTATTAGACGCTTTTATGCTTACATTTTAGCTGAGCATGTACTCTTTTTGCTTGTGCAAAGTTTTTCTGCAAATATGATACAGGATAGTACACTATATACAGAATACGAAAAACAGTGTGTAACGATAAGAAAAACGCTTCCAAAGAAAGGATGTAAACTAAGCCAAGTACCATACGTGAGTTGAAAATCAGTAGACGGAAATCTGAAAACAAATGTGTCGTCCGGATTTAGATAGAGGAATAAAGGATCAAATAGAATAAAAAAGAAGATACGATAATAATAGCAAAGAAAAGTATTATATATAAGAATGAGAAAATGGACAAAACGAAGTTAAGAAATAGAACTAAAATGAAAGTTTAGTATGGAAATACAGCAGACTAATATAGCCGAAGGATAATGTGGCGGCTCCTGTATCTATATGCAAATCTGAACGAAACGTGCCTTAATGTTTATTAAGTAAACTCTCTCGAAATAAGGATGTCGTCACTTTAATAATTTATTTAATGTTTCAAATTTACACTAGCAAGTGGAATGTTAGATCAGCAATTTCGAAAGATAAAATTTGACGTGCAAGTTCATTTCTCATCCCATTTTTTTTTATTCCTTTCCACAAATTTTTACTAATATTACTAGAAGTTTTCCATCTAAAAATTTATTTCTATTTAAAAGATAAAATTGTGCTTATGTTTATATTTTATTTAAATATTCGTATTGTTGGAAATTATTTTTCGTTTTGGAAAAAAAATTTTGATGCAATGACAATGAAGTTTAATGCTATTATAATTTTCGAGAAATTTAGTGGATTGCATCTTATAATTTCCATAAAATTTCATAAAAGCCGACAAGAATAATATGACTATAAGGCTGACTTATTATTTGTTTAGGCAATGTGACTATAGAAAAAGCTTAAAATCTGGAAAAAAAATGATTGAGAATTTTTTTCTTTAAATTTATTTATATTATATAAAAAAAACGGTCTGCAACTTTAGGCTAGATAAAAATAGTCTGAGGCTATAAGTAGTTGTGTTATGATATTCCAAGAAACTCAATTTCTTTAATAATGTGTTGGAAAAATTTTGGGAACATACACGATTACGCTTTAGTCTGGGCATTTTGGAAAAATTATTCTTCTTAGATTCGGTCAAATGTTTGAACATGTTTTACGAAAAATAAAATAAATTTTTTGTCTAGTACACATTGTTTACGATCTATTATTAATTATTTTGATTGCTTCTGCATTGTCTAGTTTTATTTGGAAGCGTCAACATTTAACTTTAAGATAATTTTTACTTAATTTAAGAAAAGATTTATTTAGTTGTAGGTTCTTGTAAATTTATTTATGAAAAATAAGATAATTTTTTTTAATCTTCAGAAGTAATTGTGTATATTTAGCTCTTATTTTTGTTTCAAAAATTGCTCATAAAAAGTTTGCTGTATTATTGAAGAAATGTTTTTTCCATCGTCATATTGACTGCAATCTAAACTTAAGTGGATATGCACTTATGTAAAAGATTTTTAATTTTTAAATTTTTTCCAAAAGCTCTTGGAAAAATGAAGAATTTATTGCTGACTAATCATGATAGAAAATTACGCAGAGAATTCGTGAAGATAAAATGTAAAACTTTAAAAAGAACATGATAAGACTTAGGTTATTTTTTAGGATGCAATAAAAATAATCTTATTTCAGTCCGGTAGGCACTTATATGCGTGTATATGGAAATAAAATGAAAAGTGTCTGAAAAAAATAGAATTAATAAATTGAGGATAAATAACAACGCAAAGAGAACCGAATATTTAAGAATATCGATGAATTCAATTTTCTAAACTAGACTTAAGCCCAGTATCAGCAAATGGGGTAAAGAAATACTAAAAATAAAATTTTGACATGACAAAAAACAGGATTGCAGCAGAAAAAAATTTGGTTAAAGACTGCAGCAGAATCGATATTAAAAAACCTCGTAAAGGATTTAATAAAGAGAATAAAATCTGGTTTAGATGATCGGGTTTTGGAATTTAATCTGGATATGCAATTGGTCCATGAATTATTAACATAGAAAACAGTACAAGTACTGGAAGAAAAATGTTGCTCAGTGAGGGCCGAATAGCAGTGGAAGACGAACTAAGGGAGATGTTTAACAAACTTGAGAAGTACTTTAAGAAAAATTTTGTTCAGTGAGGGCCGAATAGCAGTGGAAGACAAACTAAGGGAGATGTTTAACATCGAAAACTGATGTAAATGAGGAACGGATAAACGCTCTTGTAAGATCAGGTTAATATTGAAGCTAAACCGTAAGTTCTTAATAGACTCAGAAAAAGGAATTTTCGTGTTAGATCGTCTATTGCAGATACTTGGCCATGACAACACCCACTATTGTACGACCATCTTCATCAAGGAGTTTTTACCAGAACAGGAGATTTATGTGATTTTCAGCCCCTCGAAAGGACTTTATTATTATCCTGTTGATAAGAAAAATGATAACCTCTCTGATCAGATCTTCTCTGCTGATCAGATCCATGTAGTCGAACCCTTAACGTCTTTTAATCCTTGTCGAGAACCTCTTCCATTTTTCTCTTAAAGCAAAAGACCTCAGTAAACCAAGTCTTCTATTTTGGTTAACCCAAACCTGTCTCTTGTAGTATGTAAAAAAGTAATTAAGAAATCCATTCGTCCATTCATCTATGGTCAGCGGTCTAATAAGTAGATCGGAAGCTTAGTCTTAATTCCACCATAACTTTTGCCTCCCCTGGTCTCGCTTCTGACCAGCTCCATCCAAAAAAGGGATGTTTTTGCGAACAAGTTACCCAAACTGTTGGTAGCAAGTTTTATCTAAATCTCTACTAGCAGCTGCAGTGATACCACCCGGGATACTGGTATTCCTCACCGCCAGTCCTAAGACCTGAACCATGATGTTGGTGTCAACCACAAGCACTACGTTTTAGCCAATGGCTTCCCATCTAAGCCGATCACGGGGGAAGTCTCACTCAAGCAGTTCTCTTATAAATCCCTTTTTGAGAAAACCTATAAATTTCTTTGCCACTCAGGTGTCGCAGGTTACCAAGGCCCGTAGACCACTTCTGGAATTTATCATAGTTTGACCATTCCCCTAGAACTGACCTCATTGCAAGGGATGCTATCGATAAGATCCAAAAGAGTGTGGCCGATCAATTGAAATCGTTTCCAGTCAAAACCTTCAAGTATAGCCAAAAAAAAGGGAGATCAACGCCTCCGCCTTTGTGTTACAACCCAAGGAAAATCTTTTAAGGAGTATAAAAAAAGTTATGGAAGAAAAATTAATCCAATCACTACTCTGCTACAACTCATAACAGCTCGAACATGCCAGAGATGGTCTGCGAAATTTCCTTCGGGTGATCTTTCTTTGAAAGATGAACCCAGATCAAGAAGGCCATCAGATGTTAATGACGAAGTGCTACGCAGTATGATCAGGACAAATCTCATAATAAATTCCAGAGAAGTGGCCTTCAAGCTTGGAATTCATCAGACTACTACTTTAGAGCACATTAAAAGGCTTGCTTTTGTGTCCAAACTTTCTGTTTGGGTGCCACACGAATTAAGCGAAAAAAATTTAATGGATCGAATTGAGTTCTTCAAATCTTGCTCGTCACAAAAGGGAACCGCTTTTGGACCTCTTGGTGACTGGTGATGAAAAGTGGATAGTTTATAAATATGTGTTAAGAAAAAGGGCATATGCTTACAAAAGGAAGGCACCACCGACCACATCCAAAGTTGGCGTGCATCAAAAGAAAGTTATATTATTTGTTGGTGGGATCGGAGAAGTATTGTCCACTGTGAGTTGCTGAAAGAAAATTATACGGTGGATGGAGATCGTTACTGTTCGCAACTTAATATTTTGAATAAAGAAATTCAACGTAAACGTCCATATTTGGCTAACAGATCGACCTTACGTGGTAGGAAAAACCGTACAAAAAATTGTAGAGTTGGGTTGTGAAACTCTACCTCAGCCAGGATATTCTCCAGATATTGCCCCATCTGATTATCATCTGTTCAGATCGCTGTGAAACTTTCTTGATAGAAATGAATATATAAATTATGAGGTTGTCCAAATGGCGGTGGAAGAATAATTTTCGTCCAAAAACGAGAACTTCTTTTCCAGGGGTTTGGATAAGCTGCCAGAACGCTGGCAGACATTTGTAACTAATATAATAAAAGAAATTATATTTTGGACTAATTTTTGAATAAAATATTTTTAAAAAATTTAATTTTTTCTTAAGAAAAAAAAACGACAGAACTTTCCCTTACACCCAATAAATACACTTAAAACTAGATTGTCAATTATAAATAAAAAAACGAATACAATAGCAATTCAAATTATTATATTAAATAAATCCATAAATAAGAAATAAAATATTCACCATAAATTTGCATATCACCATAAGGTTATCAAACTAAATTTTCATCGAAACACCTAGCATTTTTCTACCACATCTTAACCAAAAGGTAAAATATAGTCTTTTCTATACAAAATCCAGGTTAAAATGAAGTAACAATAAATTGGATATTTTTATATTTATTGAATGGTAAAGTATTCGTGACTACTTTGGAAATCTTCAGAATAGCATTTCTGATTTATGTTGGTACTTTTTCCGTTTGTCGAAATCAGTCTTTCTTCTCGACATCATATCAGATACTATCGGGACTTTATAGACGAGTGTACAGCAATCGAAGGCACAGATAGTCGGAAGTATTTGGTTGATTTTGAATAAAATATGATAGCAAATTGCACGTAAACTTAGGCATCCGATTTGAAATGTTTTATAAGAAATCCACTTATGGGATTGTAAAACAAATCTGCATCGAATAAAGTATGAACAAAATGATGGCAAAAATATATTCCGGCAATGAGTCCACAATATTGTTGGTAGAAAATCAAAAAAGCGTTTTTATCGAAAAAAATTGCCATCGTCGTTTTTGCACGCTCGTAACAGTTACACACCATGTGACATATGTTGCTGCGATAAAAGATCAAACTTTCTTAAACTTTTATCATATAGAAACAAATCCGAGTGTAAAAAATTACTGTGGCTTATCAGAAGCTGACTGTTTCTCAATTTGAAAGGCAGGCAGGCAGTTGGAATTTTCTCCTGTCTTATGTTTAAATTTTTTTCCGGCAAAATTGTATTTTTCCTGTACATTTTCTCCATACCTTGAACTTTATACAAAAAACCAACTGCCTACCTACCTCACCTCAAAAGATATTCACTACTTGTACACTGATATCTATATTATTAGAAGGTTTTGTCAGTGGACCCGAAATTTATGCGCATACAGGTTGAGGTTGCCGTGATGCGTAAATCGAAAAACTTTAATCCTTTCGAATTTACCTACTCATTGATAACTTTTAAAAAACTTTTTCCGGTCTACCTAAAAGGATATAGCTGGCGTATATAAATGAGAAAAAAATTGAAACAATTTCGATTTATGTGTATTTTTTTAACATTTCGATTTTAGAATTTTTACGACTTTGAAAATATTTCCCAATAAATGACTTAGAAAGTTTCCTTTTTCCAACATACGATATATCTTGATTACAAATCTAAATTAATTGAGAATTATTCATTTCGAAGATTTATTGAAGATGAAGACATGCACACGTTCGTAAATTTAGATTAGCAATGAATTTAATGGCGTTTTTTCAATCTAGAATTGCTTAATAAATTGATTGCGCAAAATGACGGCTATGTTTAAAATTACACAAAAATTTTCATTATTTCTATACTTAAACTAAAAAAAAATTTTATATATTTTCGAAAAAAGTCTAATCGGAAAATTAAAATTTTCATCATTTAGATAGGATTTTGTTGTTGTTGTTGTGTGGAATAAATGAGCTTTCAAGTTTTGCGAAAGATATTTTTTATCTCGATAAGGCTCTTATCTCAACTGTTTTTCGAATCGGTTTCAAGAGTTAAACTGTCATATTGATAGACTGGATGTAGATTTTTAATAATGATAATTTGTTCCTTAACAAGAAAAATAACATTAAAATAAAATAGCAACCATAAGGTGGTAATTTTTACCCAACAATTTTTATGCATCGTTGTTGTACCCATTCAGTAGCTTTACATCTCAGTGCTTGAAGGCTTCAACTGGAATCGTTCCTTCAGATTGTCGACTACACTCCTTTGAATGTTATCGGTAATACGAAGATGACATCTTTTGGATTATTTTGTGATCTTTCAGGATAAAAAAAGTGACACAGATTTAGATAAGGTGAATGGAGAGGGAAGGGGGGAGTGGTTGAAGAATTACAGAATCTCTTTTTCCCGGTGATGGAGATGATTAAACTCGTTGATGGAAATGGCTGTATGGCATCAATGGAAACCTTTTTTCTGAACCTTTCACGAACTTGCCCACATTTACATCAGTTTTCACTGCTCCTTGACCCTCCAAAAATGGTTTATGACACCGAAAAACTTATACTCTTATTTATGTTACGGTGTTTAAAAAAACACAACTTTACTTATCACGCTCAATAGTATCGCGTAGTTACTGCACATCGAGCAGATGTTCGCGGTGCTGTCAGACTATCCTTAGTGAAACGGGGCCTGTTACCTTTTTTCCAGACCTCACAGTTTTGAGGAGACCTAAACTAATATCAGAATTTCAAAATAATATTTTTTTATATAAAAAAAAACCAAAATTATTTATGAAAAGAAAAAAATTTAAAAACAAATTTACTTATTATTTTCCATTAAAAATTGAGAACTTATTTTATCTGCAATTCGATAGTTAAAAGGACATGAACAAAGTGCATCTATAAGAAAATATTGCAGTTAGCATAATCTTGCTCATTTATTATAGTGCATATGTAATTGGTCCTTTATAATTCGTAGTAATCGTATTATGGCCTACATAAAATTGGAAAAATGACTTCGATCTTGGGAGAAACAAAAAAAAATAGTAAAAAAAGATATGGGAATTATAACTGCAAGAAGCTTTGCCAGTTACTAAGGAAGAAAATTGGTTGAAGGGATAAAATGTTATGAGGATTAGAAAAATAAGAAAATTATCGAAATGGAATCCGTTCTAAGTGAAATGGTAAAAGTAAAGGGCGGATAAACCAAATGCGTCTTGTCTACAACCAACCAACCCCTTTGTGAGCATTTCTTTTGCCCTTTGTTGAGTTATGCTTTTGCCTTTTTCGATTTGCTTGACAAAATTTTTACTCAAGTGTTAAGTATAACTACAAATTGAAATCCATCGACCATTTTATATTCGTGTAAGCTTATGTCATGGTCTTGCTGATGTTTTCCCAATCCAATCCACAGCATCGCATTCTCCATCCGACAGGACCTAACATGTATGAACTTATTCATGTACCTAAATGCTCATATATATATATGAATATATATGGGCGAGTGTATTAAGACTTATCCATGTACATATGTGAAAAGGAGGATAGAAAGAAAATACTTCAATCTAATATGACATGGTTTTACAAACAGACAATCTACAATATAAAATTGCCATCACGTACATAGTCATAGTAGAAGAAGATTACTTTGATATGGGATTGAAGATTTCATGATATCGCTAACAAAAATTAGAAGAAGAAAAAAAATAGAAAAGGAAAATGTGTAGTAAAAAAACATACGATTATCCAGAGCGTATCCTATACAGAAGCCTATATGGTTAATATGTGTCTGTAAAAAAAGCTGCGACATATCCGTTATCCGTTACAAGAGTGAACAGTAGCGAGTACACTTGCCCAAGAGTACAGCACTTGTTCATTTCCGCTTAGTTGGATTTTGGATTTTGTGGCTGTGAATTTCTTGTCAAAAAAGGCAAAACGATGAGTATGAAAACAACAGCAACAATGACGGTGTGGATACTCATAGCATCGACTGTAAACAGTACTCGAATTGTGGGGGAGACTATCAATTGTTGTTGTACTCGAAAAATGGGAAAAACGGTGCTGGAGGAGACTTGCTAGAATTTCAAGGACCTGATGATGTAATTTCTACTTCACCAAAATTGCCTACCATCGATGAAACTGTAATAGTCTGCCATCTACACAGTTTGTACTTTTTCTCGTTTTGCTTTCGCTTCTGTTCAGACTTTGTTCAATTTCAAACTCATCTCGAAAGGTTTTTCTGCACAACATCCGCTTGGCTTGATTCTTTGTGATTCTAACCCCTCTCAGCCATCAAATGTGCGCTCATACAAGATGATACATTCGTTGTACAGCGTATACACTGAGACTTCCTGTTATCTTCATACTATAGATGTCACTACACATGCCTACACATGTGAAGTATTATACTATACTTGTAGATCCATATCCATATTTAGGCAAAAAAATATTTTCGACCTCACTTTGACTTAGGCATGTGAGTCCTAAGAAAATTCTCTTTAAAGAAAAAATAAATAAATAAATTTTTATCACTCAATTTTGTGTTCAGTTCAGTGAATAGAATAATATCAAAAGACTGGAATGAGCTTCGTTTCATTCTTTCATTTTCATATTATAATATTAGTAATGTTATGATGAAAAAGGAAGTATATATTTTCAGAAATGCCATCAAAGTTAGCAATGGTATAATCATACTCATATGAAGATTTTCCACTTCTCTTCCTGACTGTTTTTATTTTTATTTTTCTTATATTAAAACGCATATTTTTATTTGTAATTTTTTTTTGTTGTTGTTGTTGAAATCCTTAATATTTAACCATGAGTAAAAATTCATTATATCGATAGAACCTTAAGAAACTGGCAAACAATTTTTTAGTTGAGGTTCATCCAAATCTACTACAGTATCATTTTCCAATCTACCTTATCCGGTTCTTATCTGCCAATCTAGAATCAAATAGATACGAGCTCTCTCTACAGTGGTTACCAGGATATTATTTTGAGTATTAAAAAAAAATAAGTAACTGTATGATTACATCATATAAGTTAGAGTATAATTTGTTATTTATGCAAAAATATTGTAGAAAAATATGCGGTGGAGCAAGGAATTAGTATTGGTGGGGCTTTAAAAACTCATCATTTTTATGTAGTATACAATTTCAATTCACCATTACTTATATGCCTCTAGTATATTTTTAACGAAATAACCACTTTTGAATGGATTCTATCATCTTCTTTTCATAGCAATCATTTTCATTTTGAACATCACATCTCTGAATATTCATCTCCACCTTTATAAATAATACTATTACCGTGAGCATCTCTTTAGAGTCATCACAATCTATATTGTTGCCATTGTCATCAATGAGACTACAAGTGTTTGTGTACTACTCCTAGTCTATATAGTATAATCTTTATTGAAATATACAAAAAGTAGAAAAAATGAGTTCGGAAAAAATAGAGAAATATGAAATTGCTAAAAGTAGAACGATAAGAGTAAAAAAAAAACAACAACAACAACAAAAAAAGTGATACCGTACACCATTTTGCTTTTATTCCTTAATGCTTGTTCAAGTTATTTTATATAAGAAACATTGAACGATATTCAGTTGGCAATTTATTTTTAATAGGTCTACCAGGAATAAGTATGAATTTTCCATTTACCAGTATGGCTGTAGTCAGTTGTGTTATTATAATCAGTACGATCGCCTCCATGTAGTTTACTGAGAGTAGTAAACACGTTGAATAGCGTTAAACATAATCGGTAACATCATAATTCTCAGCAACATTTTCAGTGCTTAGCAACATCATTAGACTTGGCAACATGGCAATGCCATTAGTCAGTCAGTCAGCATCATTGTCTTATTCAGCAACATTATCGCATAGTTCTCGTTCGGAATTGCCTTAGGAGCTATTGGTCCTGAGCAAATATTAATTTTCCGCATAAAACGTATCAGTTTGCTTATTAGAGGATAGAGCTTTTACTCCCTAAGTGTTTAAGGATCAAAATAAACCATTTTATAATCTATTCAGATACAAAAATGCGTTTTCGGCCATTAGATTCCATCCATTCTGTGAGCCTATATTCTTGTTTTCTTTCTACTTTTCTCGTTATTATTATTATTATTATTGTTATTATCATCACCATTATATAATCATTTTATCTTTATCTAAGCTCCAAATAAATAAAAACAAAAAAATTTTGTAAAAAAAGGAAAATGGTCTTATAAGATAAACACATTCACTTAAAAATGAAAATACTCGCTTTCTCAGGATGAGAGGCTCAAAGTGTTCAAATGGAAAATAAGGTAATTTTTACTTTGTTCGTGTACGTTGAAGGAACATTTCGGTTTTAACCGAAAATGTTTATAATACGAATACGTATACTTTGGGGGTCGCTAGTCACTAAATAAATAAATTGCTGTTGCCCTTTTTTCTATTCTTATTTTTATCATCATAAACGGTTTTCTTTTTAATCGTTCTGTTACATTTGAAGAAATGATTTTTCCGGTCATTTTTCTTTCTTTTCCGTCTTTGAATTCACCTTTAGTCCTTTTTACAACCTGATGTATGCAGAAACTCTTTTTTTGTTTGTTTGGTTTTTCTTTTAGGCCTGGTAAACAGGGGTTGAAAGGTTTACTTTTGGACTAAGTATCTTTTCCCAAATTTATTATTTGGTGGAGATTTAGACAATTACATATATTCTGCCCGTATTTTTACATCTTTCTCCATTTATTTATTTATTGTGGTTTCAAATAAAGTAGAATTAACTTTTATATAAAGAAAAAAATTTGTATAAAAAGGAGTGGAAAATTCAAGTTATTTAAGCCTTGAAGAAAAATGTTAAGTTCATTTTGGTTTGTTATCTTTTGTCATCTACCATCTTTATTGTTATGGTAATTGTCCTTTTTTTAATTTTAATTTTTATTACAAGTAATTTTCAAGATATTTTTTTCTTTGTTTTTTTTTTTTTTTACCTTTCTGCAACTCTCATCGAAAAAAAAAGAATAAACACAAAAAGAAAACATTATTAGTACTTATAGATATAATTTATATACTAACAGGAGTTTAGATATGATACTGATTAGCTAAGTAGGTAATTAACAAAAAATTTATCTAAACGAATTACGAAAACCAAATTATAATTTTTAATGTAGTCGAATAAAAATGTGTTTTTACTTTATTTAATTTTATTTTGAGTTATTTTGTTTGTTTTTTTTTTTTTTTTTAATATTAGTTTTCTTTTGAAAGATTTTAATTTTGTTTTTAGTTTGTCGATTGAAAATGTTTTGGGGGAATTAATACGGGTACATTTTAGAATATGGCATAAAGGTAAATTTGTAATAATATAAATGGTGAACCCTTTTAAAATAATTTTCTTTGTTAAAAAAATATAATTAAAAAATGTAATTTTTATTATTATTGTATCTTTTGTTAATATGAGTAAGGTATTTATAAATATATTTATTTGGCAGCCATTAAAGTTAAGTTTTTAAATGTTTTTTTTTCTTCTTGTAGGCATTTGTAAATTACCTTTAATATGAGCTTCTGTTTAAATACTGTAAAAAAAAATCATTCAATTAAATGAACTTTTTGAATTTTGAAATAACAGAATATTATTTGAATAAATAAATGGGGTTCCAAGAAGAGATTTCTTCTTAAGCAACGTGTTATTTGGCCTATGCTACAGATAAATCTGTTAACTTTCTGATATTAATTTGTAAAGAAAGATAACGAACTTTCGAATATCTCTCAGATATTTACTGGCATTCAACTAGAAGCATATATGGTGCCATCTCTTAGATTGTGCATATCCTAAGAATAAGCAAATGATGTCATTTAGCAAAAATCCCCAAGATGCTTCTTATGTCAATCGAAATCCTCCAGAACTGGTTTACTAAGTGGAGAATAAAAGTCAACGATTGCAAATGTGTCTAGATAGCTTTAAGCCTTCGCAATGAACCATATTTTAATGATATTAAAATAACATAATAAACTGAAGTTTGGTACCTAGAACTGAATGGAACTCTACTAAGCCTACTAATTATCATTGAAACCAACCCCCTTTAGCCCAAACATACTTCGTAAAATTGTCAAAGCTCATTTTTATACTAGTTTTATTTATTTTGACATTAAAGTAATATTTGTGACTGTATCTCGTTATAAAAAGTTTCTTTAACAACAAGTCATATTAACACTTAAAAAGATCTTTTAGCTAATTTCTCTTTCAATGCTAATGAGTGTTTATGGGCAAAGTAACTGAGAGGAGTTTTCTATTACGAGGACTATAGTGATTTCGATAATTGAAATTGTAACTTTTTATAACGAGAAGCACATCATTTATGAATAAAAATAAAAGTTTATAATTTATTTATTTATTATGAACAAAGAATGGAGCATCAATGATTTTTCTGAGGATTTTGGATTCAATGAGAATTTTGGATTTGATGTTAATTTTGATCTGTTATTCAGTAATCTAAGTAGTAGTCGGTAATGTATGTTAAGTTGAAGTCTTTTTAAAATTTGTGTGGGTATTCCAAGTAAGCCTGGGTACAGTTCTAGATCGCGTACCTTATTTTTTTTTTTGGAATGATGTTGCCATTAAGGATTGTAGGTTTTTGGAAATTATTGTGAAAGTGCGTGGAATATAAAAATATTTAACAGTATTGTCATCATAGGTTACAGTTTTGGGAGTAGTTGGGCTGTATAGACTAACACCAGGCATAATAGGGTATATTTAAGAATTGTCTGTATTAACAGCTATTTGGAAATTGTGTTAAAAGATATTTGATTTTAAAATAAAATAGTACGTAGATGAAATTATGCTCTTAATTTTCCAGAGTAGTCCAGAGTGCCACACTCGATCAAAGGCATGTGATATATCTAGGAATACCCCTGCACAGTACTTTTTTTGCTCAAGACTACACAATAACTACGAAATTTTGTAAAATTTTGTTTTGTTAGAAAATGAAGCTGTTAAATCCGTTTTAGCGATTTCATTTAGCCTAAAGTACCATAGATGGTTTGGAAGTGGATGACCTTTATTGGCAGATATTGAATGCCATAATTAATTGCACATTCTATATTTTAGTTTAAAATAAAATAATAGAACATTTTGTAAAAAAAGTTAATATTTTTTTTATTAATTTAAAATTAAACTTCTTGTTAGGACATTCTTTATAAATAATTAATTACTATGACATTTTTTAGTTAGTAAAATATTTATTTTATTACACGGAACAGTTTATAAATTTGTTTTTAGGTCTTTAATTTTCTATGTGGATTTTGTTCGATTTTCAGAAATATTTTGAAAAGCCCTTATTTAAATAAATTAAAAATACTAGAAAAAAATTTGAAAAATAAGTAAAAATAAATAGAAATATTATTTCTCAAAATGTAATTTCAAAATATTGTTTTTGTTTGTAGAAATGAGTAAAATTGTTTGCTTTTTAATTTACATTTGATTTTATTATAATTTATTTATTTAGTTGTTGTTTTTTTTTTAATAAAAAATAAAGAGGATTAAATTGTACTTTATAAATTTTTTGAATAAATATTATTGCGAATGCTAAAATTTCTAAAATAAATAAAATGGATTCTGTCAGTGAAGAGATTTAATAAATAAAGAGAAAGCGATGCTTCGTTATTTCTCCGAATATTATATTTCCAGTAGCTAAGCAGGCATTATTTTGTCGTCCTTTTACACCGTTGAGAAAGTAATCCTCTTTAAAAAAGATTTGATTGACAAACTCACAAAAAATAGCAGCTAATGTCAAATTATACTAAATTAATCCTTTTCCTTGAAACCGTTTTCTTGATTAACAAGTATAACCTTTTTAATACTATCTACAGTATAGCATTTTATTTATATTTATTAAAGAATTGAAATATATAAAAAGATGTTTTATTATTTCCTACGTACTTAAGAAAGTAAAATAAAAATAATATCAAAATTTTATATAAGAAATTAATAAAGATCACGTTCGTAAGTGTTTGGAGTTATATTTATATTCGGCTCAAAATTTTATAAGATAACACAGCAAAAATATTTTTTTTTGCAAAATTCATTTTAATTATTCAACATAGTTGCCTTCGAGGGCGATACAGCGATTATAGCGATCTTCCAACTTTTCGATACCATTTTTATAGTACTCTTTCGGTTTTGCCTCAAAATAGGCCTCAGTTTCATCATCGGTCTTAAATTTCTTGCCAGCGAGCACTCTCTTGAGGTCTGCAAACAGGAAAAAGTCGCTGGGGGCCAGATCTGGAGAATACGGTGGATGGGGAAGCAATTCGTAGCCCAATTCATTGAGTTTGACCATCGTTTTCATCGACTTGTGACACGGTGCATTGTCTTGGTGAAACAACACTTTTTTCTTCTTCAAATGAGGCCGTTTCTTAGCGATTTCTTTCTTCAAACGATCCAATAACGCTATATAATAGTCGCTGTTCATCGTCAGTCCCTTCTGGAGATAGTCAATGAATATTATACCATGCGCATCCCAAAATACAGACGCCATCACCTTGCCAGCCGACTGTTGCGTTTTTCCACGCTTTGGATTCGGTTCGTCGCTCGCTCTCCAGTCTGCCGACTGCCGATTGGACTCTGGAGTGTAGTGACGGAGCCATGTTTCATCCATTGTCACATATCGACGCAAAAATTCGGGTTTATTGCGCTTGAACAGCTCCAAACACTGCTCAGAATCATCAACACGTTGTTGTTTTTGGTCCTCAGTGAGCTCACGCGGCACCCACTTTGCACACAGCTTTCGCATGCCCAAATATTCATGCACGATATGTCCAACACGCTCTTTCGATATCTTCAGAGTCTCAGCTATCTCGCTCAACTTCACTTTATGGTCATTTAAAATTATTTTGTGGAATTTTTTGATGTTTTCTGCCGTAACCACCTCTTTTGGGCGTCCACTGCGTTCTGCATCAACTGTGCTCGTACGACCAGTTCGAAATTGACGAAACCAATATTCCACAGTTGAAATAGCTGGAGCAGAGTCCGGATAACGTTTGTCAAACCATGCTTTGGTTTCCACTGTATTTTTTTTCATCAAAAAGCAATGCTTTATCAATACACGAAATTCGTCTTTACCCATTTTTTTTTTCAATAACAAAAGTTGCTTCACTCAAAATGCTATATCTCACGAACCAATCGAGCGATTGCTATCAAATTTTGACAGGAATCATTTGAAGGACGGTCCTTTGTGATAATTAAGTAGATTTTTGCCATCTAGACGTCAACCTTATAAACTTTTCAGCCGAACTGTTATGTGTGTTTGTGTGGGCTCAAATAATATATTTAGAATTTTTAGGAGAAATTTCAAATAATATATTTAGAATTTTTAGGAGGAAAATTTAATTTTTAAATATTAACATAATAGAAGAGCTAGTTACAGGCAATTTTAAGCAGTATATGACTATAGTGTTCAGAATTGCCTGTAACTAGCACTCTTTGTTCATTTTTAAGGCAATGACACCTTTAGAGCAAAAAGTTTTTTTTATATTTTGAACGCATTGTTAGATAATAGAATAATAAACTTTATAAATATTAACATAATCTTTAATAAAATAAATATTTTGCCAATTGTCAAATGCTACGGCTTTACTTTCTGAACCACAAAATAAATAATAGAAAATAATCAAACAACAAAAAATTTTTATAATATATCTTTTTGTAAATAATCTGAAAATTGTTTATTTACGACTAAATCTGTTTTCAAATAGCAAGAATATTATTGAAAATCCTCTTTTCAAATATTTCCTGTACTATTTTTTGGGGAAAACTTTATAGAAAATGAGAGGAAAAAAAGTACATTAACTTGATATCTTTCCTATAATAAGTTTAGAAATTACCAAAAGTTGGAAGACGAGGAAGTACCAATAGAATATAAATAAACCGAAGACATAACAGTACAAATAAGCCAATAAATAAACATATGAGTGATAAGATACTATATTACTGATAAAATGTTTTGGATCAACTTTGAGAAATAATAAAAGTTTCCTTGACTTTAGGAAATTTTTCTTTCTATAAATTGTTTTCCATATAAACACACATACATACATATACGAGTATAATAAAAAAAATTCTACCAATCGAAATACTTACATGGACGGCATTTGTATGCAATCTCTACAAATTTTCGTATTCCAGGACATGGATCACCAGCAATCGTTTTCGGCACAGCTGTAAATTTACAATGACGCTTTTTCTGACAAGCTTCCACAACCGTTTGTAATAATGAATACTGAAAGGATAAGAAGAAAATTCATCATAAAAATGTCAATAGCTAAATAAATTAATAATTTTAATTTTTTTTTAGAAATAGGCATTTTTTAAGGTCTTAAAATTATTTTTTTTTTACTCTTTTGTCTATACAAAACTCTTAGACATATACTAACGAAAATTTCCGGTTATTTATTTCTTAATATGAGTCGAATAATAATGTTACATTGAAATAAAACCAAACTTTCTATTATTAATGATGGTTATACATAAATACAATAAGTCAAGGATATTTTTTTAGTACCATATTTGTTATTAACTCCTTCAAGTTGGTATAATAAACCTTTCCCACCCGTAGCTAAATTTCAGAAAGTTCTTTCTTAGGTGAGAAATGATCCTTAGAAGGAGTTAATATTACTACTAAAATGTAAACTCTAAAAGAATAGATCAGATATAGTAAAGAACTCTCCGAGATTCTAGCGTAAGCACTTTTCAAAAGTAATAATATTTTTTCTGAAATTTTATTTTTCTTTAATAAAAGTAGACATAAATTAATTTAATAAATATTTTAATTAAACAAATTCTTTCCAGGAATTATCTTGCATATTTTCACCGAAACTATCTAAAAATGAATCTATCTAAAATAAAGTATCTTGTTTACCAGCTTCGCACCGCGGTCTTCTAGTTGGGCACTTTCAACATGTTTTTGTCCAAAGGCGAAGTCTACCGCAATTATTGTCTTGTACAGCAGCAGAATCGACGGTATGGTCAGAATTTTTAAGCGCAATAATTTAGACTCACTATAGCAGGCTCTGTTGGCTGTCAAACGCCGTTCGCAGATGTCTTTCTCTATGTTGTTATCGGTTACAACCCTTGACCCCAAATGGAAAAATGGTTCAAGTGTTTTAAAGCTTTTTTTTGTTATTATAAGGTGGAAACCAAAGAAAGACAAAGTGTAGAACTTTAAACTACTAAAACCACCTTACTTAGTCGCTTTTGTATATCTCCCCACAGAAGCGCTGTCTGGCATTACTTCGGGGGGCACGCATTAATCGAAATCACTACTCGAGTAAATTATTTCTATTGTTTTCTTTCGTGCTCATCCAGACATAGTCTTTTTTGGACAGCTTTCCAAGCCATCCTCGAGTCCAATATCAGAGCTATGACATTATCCGGAGTTAGGGGCTGATTGAATCGGATGCAGTAAAAGAACACGTGCTATGCTTCCTCTACCACCCTGTCACAAGAAGGGTCCATTGGTCTAGAATTCAACTTAAAACGGTGTTTTTAAGCTCGAAAACATCTGTTTTCAGTTAAAAATTGGGATAGGTAGTAGCCAATATCACCATGTCGTCGGTCTATCCACGGATCCCCCGCCGAGATGAGACTGTGAGTCTATCTGCCATCGAGGCATTATCCCCATCCTTTTAGACATATTTGCTACCTCCTCTTGAACTCATTTCTTTCCTCAATTTTTGTACCTCCTCTTGAAATCATTTCATGCCACAGATCGCGCTACAGCATCACACCGACGTCTCCAGCGGTACAGCCTCTGGTGCAATCTGCATGTATTTCGATTGGTATCACTGCGGTCATAACACAAATGGCCTCGTATGATATTATCCGGAAAGCGCAGGCTATCCTCAATGCGCTCATACGGTATTTTCAGGCAATTTTCTCGTATGTAGGTTGCTCTAATCAACCCATCTGCTCAAATTTGGCAGCACACAGCAAGATTGATCCGACCACAGTCGCCAACAGAGTCCTCCTAGTTTCCCAAGATACGGTATTAACAGCCTCACTGTCGTCATTGTCCTCGGTGCCTTCCCTCTAACGTATAATAGGTATTCCTGAAACCGAAGCCTTCGCATCATTCATCACCTCCAGATACCATAGATATGATCCCGATATCACCTCAAGTTCACTGATTGTAACGGTTATAGCTTCAACTCTTCTACAGCTATAATCTCCTTTCTGTATGTATCTAGTGCTAGTTGGTCTTGTCTTCAACGCTGACGCTTCCATCATGAACTTTGTTTTACCCTCATTTATGTGCAGCCCGAGATTTTTCGCCATCGGCTCAATATTGATGAAGATCTCTTGTACACCTCTTTCTGATCGACACATAATATCAATGTCATCGGCGTATGGTAGGATCTGAGCAGACTTAATGTAGATGGTACGCCTCTAATTTTAATCCAGCACCAGATTAAAGAGAATGGATGAAAGTGCGTTTCCTTACCGCATACCATTGCGGATATTAAATCACTCTGAAAAAAATTCGGCTGCTTTTTAGTCAAGGTCAGCCTATTCAGTCTAATAAATTTTCCTAGGATGCCAAGCTCTCTTATGGATGTGTAAAATCTTACCCTGACTTTGTTATCATGAAGAGAGTAAATAAAATTTTATAAAACTGAAATTATTTGATCGCCAAATAGATTAATTCACTTTTTAAGTGAGGAATGGCCCAGTGACCGAAAAAAATCTAGTCCTCTAGTGTAACCTTCTTTGAAATAAAAAGTGACGCCTCATGCGGAGACTGTTTGTGTTCTAAAAAAATTTTTTGAAATTCACCCCTTTTGACTTTTTTTACTGATAATTTTTGTGATTGAATAAAAGGCTCAGTGATCTAAAAAAATCTCGTTTTTCCAGGTTTAGGTCACTGAGCGGAGATTGGTTAAATAAATGTTCCTACTCACCAACTGGGTTTGTCATAAATCATTAAAAGTAAGTGCAGCAATTACCTTTTATCTTGTTTATTTTTCTATGAAATAATCCATCATAGGATTTGTAAAATTTGCATACAGGTAGCGGTAAATTTTATATCACTGAAAAAATTCACTTTGACTTTAAAAATTGAGCATAATTTACTATGCAAACAATGATTTAAGTAATATTACCAGGTATATAAGCTTAAATTCGCTGTTTGGTCATAGATGTCGTGAGTGAGCGTATCATGGGCACGACATACTTTTTTTTATGAGTTTGACATCTGTCAACATTAATCAGTTCACATTGTCAGCAATTTCATACAACAACATACATTTTTCCTTTGGTAATCATGTCTAGTTTTGTGCCAGATAAGGAGCATATGCTCTGCTTTTCTGCGTCAATTTGAAGAAATCGGCTGCCGAATCGCATCAAATGCTTATGGAGGGCTATGGTGATAGTGTTTATCGGAAACAACGTGACGAGATTGGTTTAGTCGGTTCAAAGACGGCAATTTTGACTTGTGGGACAAGAAACTTGAAAATCGGCCTAGGAAGGTTGAGGACCATCAATTGCAGGCTCTTTTGGACGAAGACGATACCCAATCGCAAAAAATGCTCGTGGAACAATTGGGTGTTACTCAACCACTCAGTTCCATGCGTCTGCGTGCCATGGCGAAGATTGAAAAGATCGGAAAATGGGTGCCGCATGAATTGAACAATAGGTAGAGGAGCGACGCCAATTCACATGCGAAATTTTGCACACAAAAAAGAAAGTCGTTCCTGTATCGGATTGTAACAGGCGATGAAAAGTGGATATATTTTGAGAATCTTAAACGCAAGACCAAATCGCTTCGGACGGAAGACGATGCTGTGCGTTTTTGGGATCAGCAGGGTATCGTCTACTATGAGATGTTGAAACCTGGTGAAACTGTTAATGCACACCGCTACCACCAATAACTGATCAAATTGCACCATGCTCTGCGTGAAAAAAGGACGGATTATCAACAAAAACATGACAAGCTGATTTTCCTCCATGACAACGCACCATCGTACACGTCAAAAATGGACCGAAACTACTTGAAGACACTCAACTGGGAGGTGCTACCCCACGCCGCTTATTCACCACACCTGGCCCCTTCCGACTGCCTTCTGTTTTCGTCAATGGGCCACGCGCTCGCTGAGCAACACTTCGATTATTATAAAGACGTCCGAAAATGGCTTAATGAGTGGTTTGCCTCGAAAGAGAAGAAATTTTTTTTGGAGTGGTATCCACAAATTGCCCGAGAGATGGGAAAGATGTTTAGCTAGCGAGGGCAAGTACTTTGACTAAATTTGTTTTTGCTTTCTATTAAAAAACATGTTTTTTTTGAGTTGAAAACAGCGGATTTAAGCTTATATACCTGGTACATAAACTTTAAAAGTTGCTTCAGATAGATTACAAAATATTTAACAGATATTAAGAGTATGTGATATACTAGAGAAAGTAGAAACTGGATAGACAATATGACACACCAGAAAGATAAGAGAAAGAAGACCGATAGAATCGAAATATTAGACATAGCCACGGATTACTACCGTGAGCTACACGATAACGACAAAACACCAGACGAAATCCACCAACTAACTGAAAACGATACAAATAATAACGAAGAAATTCCAAGTATACTGAAAGAAGAAGTAGAAAAAGCTATTAAATCTCAAAAAGAGGCAAAGCACCGGGAGAAGATGGCATATCTAACGAACTTATGATAGGAACATCTGATATTATAGTAGACACTATTACAGATTTATTTAACCAAATTTTTGAGACAGAATGTATACCTCACCAGTGGACCACGTCAACTATAATACTACTACATAAAAAGGGAAATAAAGACAACATAACTAACTACAGACCCATCAGCCTGATGTCGAACGTATATAAAATCTTTTCCAAAATACTGTTGAATCGTTTAACAAAGACTTTGGATGAAAACCAACCCAGACTTTTCAACAATTGACCACATACACACCATAAAACAAGTTATCCAGAAATGTACAGAATATGGTATCAATTACTATAAAGCTTTTGACTCATTAAAACATACAAAAATATGGGAAGCGCTTATAACACAAGGGGTTGAAAACAAGTACATACAAATTGTTAAAAATATATACAAAAACATGAAAGCGAAAATAAGAACAGAAAGAGTAGATGTATACTTCCCTATAAAAAAAGGAGTCCGACAGGGAGACCCACTATCACCCAAACTTTTCTCGGCGGTGCTTGAATATATATTTAGACGTCTCGAATGGAGTCAATATGGACTAAACATTAACGGAATGCAACTAAACCATTTAAGATTTGCAGGCGATCTAATTCTAATCTCTGAAGACCCGAGAAGCCTGCAAGCAATGCTTGAACAGTTGGTGTACGAAAGTGAAAAAGTCGGACTCTCCATGAATAATACAAAAACCAAAGTAATGACTAATTTCGACAAAATCACCATTACAGTCAACGGCAACAAAATATAGTACGTCGATGAATATACATACCTAGGACAGATAATATCACCAAAAGACCTTACAACCAAAGAAATAAACAACAGAGTACAATTAGCATGAAAAATATACTGGTCTCTTAAAGAAATTGTCAAAAACCCGCAGGTACCATTTAAAGCAAAGAAAAAAATATTTGATTCCTGTATTCTACCTATCATGACATACGGATGTCAAACTTGGAGTCTAACAAAACAAAACTTACACAAACTAGAAACCTGTCAAAACAGCATGGAGCGAAGTATGCTCAAAGTCAAGTTAAGAGACAAAGTAAAACTAGGAACATTACGTAACCAAACTGAAATTAACAATGTAACATACTGCATAAGAAAATTAAAATGGAGTTGGGCAGGTCATATGATGAGGAGTAAACAAGAAAAATGGGCTAAGGATGCAACCGAATGGTGTCCAAGACAAAATAAAAGAAAGAAAGGGAGGCAGCTTCTGAGATGTGAGGACGATATTCAGAAAGTAGCCGGTGCTACTTGGAAGAGGACGACTCATGAGCGGAAAGTGTGGCAAGCTCTAGGGGAGGCCTTTGCGGAAACGCAAGACAATCTCAAAACCGGTGTCAATTAACATAAGTGATAGTAACTTTCTTCTAAGATTGTTAAATAAAGGCTATTATTATATTATTAAGAGTATGTGCAATTTTTAAAATCCTATATTTTAGCTTAAATATCAGCGGATTCTTTGATAAAAAGGATATTGCAAATGTTTATTCACTTTCACTTATTTGCAAAAAAAAAAAGTAACTTTCGTACTTTTCTATTTCACACCCAATTTATAAAAAAAAACACTTAAACGTACCTTGAACTAAAACATTTTCGGTAAATATAACTCAGACTTGAAGTTTGCTCACTAAAAAATATATAAAATGAAAATAAAAATACAACTAAGCAAAAATATTCCATATATTCAAATTGGTATACTTTTTTCCCCATTATAGCATGTTATTCAGTAAAAGTAAAAGGAAAACTTGTTTTTTTTTCTGATTAAAAAAACACAACAACAAATATTGTACGTAGTTTAAAAGCTGAATTGCAGGGTGATGGTAAAGTGTATTCTCAATAAGAATGTCAAGGGCGAGCACTTTATTCTTAGAATGGTCGTTATCATTTTAATAAAGTTTTCGACAGTGTGGGAGTACAAAAAAAGGAAGAAAATGAAAGCAACAAAAAAAAATATATGTATACTAGTAATAATAATAATAATAATAATAATAATAATAATAAATAAAAGTTGTTGAAAAGCTTTTTCAGATAATTCTTTGGATTTTTTTCTTTTTGGTTTTTGTTAAAATAAAAAATAAAAGAATATTTATCGTCCTGCTTTTCTTTATAATAGAAGGAAGTTCAAAAAAATATATATAATCATTTTCTTTTTGATTTTCGAATAGTCTGCTTACAATATGGAATACACATGCTTATTATGCGTATGACATTGTACTACTTTGAATAGATTGAAGACTTTTTACAAACTTTTATTTATATCCTACTTCCCAATGGCAGGATAAATCTTCATTATTAGCTCACTATACATATTTGTATATCAACAACGGTAGAAGATATTTTTCCAATAGTGTATAAGTTAATGTGTCTCTTTTCAGTTTTAGCATAAACCGAATGTGACAACGACAATTGAGTCTCTTTAGATAAAGCATTCCTTCAATAATATGGATGGAATTGTACGTAAATAAATATAGTGCAAATTACAAAACGATTGCTATGAATACGTTTACAAGTGGAGATTTTATAGAATATAAAATCAGACCTTAATAGCAGAGAAGATATTTCCGAGTGGGTAAAGAAGGACGATTGTTTGAAGTTATATTATTTCACAATTAATATAACCACAAATGGACTGAGTTTCTGTTTCGTTAGTTACCAAGTAACCGCGCCAGTGAGCACTTTACCTCGACAAGTGGGTATCTAAACTGAATTGAATATATGTACATATCATATATTAAAAGGAGAGTGCCTCTTTAGGTAAGCTTTTGCCTAAGTATCTGACTCGCCCAGACTTGTAGAATTTGGGAACCGCCTAACGCTATTTGCTACACTTTCCTTTTAGGATCTGTTTATAATACTACCTCATATCTCCTACTTAAAAGTCTGTTGTAATATTAGTTGTTGCCTATCAGCCTATCAAAGCTTTTACTTTTTGAAATGGTCGATCCATTGGAATGTTTCTCGAAAGGCCTTATTGAGCATTCTCTGAATGAATAACATCAACATAAAACGAGTGGCAGTCTTAAACGGAACCATTCATGCAAGTAATAGCTTAATAGTAGAGTAGTTGGCAAAATGCCTTTCGAATGTAACAGCTTCAGTTCAAGTTTGTTCAAGTCAATTTATTTTGAAATAAAATATGTATCCTTGTAGTCAGTCGTTTGTAAATTGTTATCCGTTTAGCTAAGGTTCACATTTCCCCTTTTCAAAAGGAAAACTTTACCGATTATTGTGTACCGAGTAATATGCATTCATAAAATTCCTCATTTGCTAAGCTCAATCGAGTTCACAAAAATTTAATCGATTCGGGATAACGAAAATGATCAGATTTGGGATCCTGGATCTGTATGCGCTGTCATCCATCCCCGGATACTATCAAATAGTATGATTCGATTATATTCAGTGTTAAAGATAATGCATTCGTACGCTTCCATTTACATTTCGATTGATAAAATAAAAATTTAAAAAAAACTAACAACATCAAAACGGCATACTTGAGGAATTGGTACTGAATCGTTTATTCATGCGACATGATTAATTGAGGTGTCATAAGTAAGTACGTGTGCGCTAGTCCTACAAAAGAACGAACTGAACGAATTTATTGAAAAATTCCAAATTCGAATTAAGTTCGATTATCAAACGGAATAATCTGTTTATACTCAAATACATAATTCATCTGGATCATGTCAAATCCAGAGTGTAGAGTCAGTCTAGCATATAATCGGATATTTTTTCAGTTCAAATTAAAATTTTCATTTTTGCGATATTTTTTGAAAATATTATATCGAAGTTGATTAAGTCATTTTCCCTTGATTCTTTCCCAAATGAAAATATTTTATGATAAATCTGTACAACAATATGTTATAATATTGCTTTTGAATAGCTGTTGGAATATATGCATTCCAAATATTAATGGTACGTGCATCAGGCATGCAAGTGGAAAATATATTGTACCGGAAACGGATACAGCGAATACGAATGTGATATAAAGCATATCATTTTAATAGCTTCTTGAAATTGTGCGGTAACAAGCTGGCATTTGCATTGATTTCATTTTAAAGCAATTCCCAAATGATATATTCAAATAGTGGCAGTAATTTTTTAGATGTTTCCGTTAAACTTAAATTGAGATTCTTCATAGAAAATGTATGAGAAAAATGGATAATTTTTCATTTCAGCTCATAGATTTGATTCGCCTTTATTGGATAAATAATAATGCTTACAATATTCTTATATGAAATTATGAATGGAGTTATATTCTATTCTGCTTACACCAATCATGAATTGTAATTAATCAGATTGCAGAACATTTTTCTATTAAAATTTAGAGCTTAAAATAAAAATTTTGAGCTTCATTATTGCAAGAAAATTAATTTGCCAATTTTTTTAAATATCAGTTTTAGACTGATTCGAAAATAGAAACCTGACAATAAGGGGAATGGCTCAAAGTTTGTTTAAAATAAACCGATTCTTAGTAGATTTATATCTATTTAAAAACCCTCTAAATTAGGTTTACCCTCTAAGTTAAGTTAAACATATAATCACATGTAAATTCTTATCGTGAGTTATAAATAATGCCATTTTGTGATAGCAAAAGGGTAATTGGGACTATCTCACTAGGTGGATTTGAACTCAAAACTACTGCGTAATAAATGCAGATTTTCAGAGTCGCTAATTCAGAGCACTAATTATGACCTTTTATCTGATGATCTTCAAATTAGAACAGACTTTTAAATTAGATGAAAATATCAAAGTCTCTGAGATATTCGTTTTTTGTACCAAAGTTTTTTCTCAGGATAGAATTTGTAGCCTATTTTTGTATAATATTTATAAATACAAAATATTGCTTGTTAGGACCAGACTGTCACCTCAGAACACCCTGAATACTGGTCTCACCATTTACAAAACCATATTGATTTTCATGAAAACTGGTTCAGAAAGTAGAAAGTAAACCTAACCGAATAGAAAAGTATTCATGTTACTTTTACCTTTCGCCGAACATCACCTCTTCCATAAGAGAAAAAGGTAAGTTTTTCTAGGACTATATATTAATAAACCGGTCCAATAGCACAGTTTTTAGTATGCTGGACTACCATCAAAATGGTCGTGGGGTCAAATTCCACTACGCCAATACCCAAAATATACTTTACTTGCCATTCTAATTTAAAAAACTTATCCCGTAATTCTTAACAAAAAGTGACCTTAATAAAAAAAAGTACGGAAAAACACATGAAAAAGCCATCAGCCATCAAAAGCACAGAAATATCAATACATGGTTTCGGAAGGAACAAACAACCGTATTGGTCAAAGACAACAACCCGAAATGCATATAATGGCCACCTCTCCTACTAGACGAAAGCATGACACCACACAGAACTAAACGAAAATAAGCAGTAGGATGACAGCTGTAGCGGACCGGTCAACTGCTGAGCTTGATAAAAATTTAATTGGAACATTTGTAAAAAGGTACCCTTCTTTCAAAAGGAATACTAAAAGGATAATAGCAAATTTTTTTAAATAAACGGTCATAACTAACAGTCGATAAAAAATTCTTACATATAAAACAGTAATGAGACCTATATGGACGTACGGAATAGAACTCCAAAGATTTACCAAGCATTTCAGTTCCTTTCGAATCTAATCGCTCCAATATAAAAATCCTCCAAACAATTGTCAATGCTTCCTTTTATATGATTAAAAGTGTGATCTATCGTGACCTTAATTTTTATTTTGTTCATGATTTTTAAGATATTTCACTGTCAACTGGCATTCAAAAATGATACGTAAGCCTTGAGAAAACAATGGCCTTGAGATTTGTGAAGTCTAGTAATATTATTAAACTTTTTGATATCCATGTGGCGTCCATCTAACCATCATACACAGACTTTGAGACTGCAAAACCACGCACAGTTTGTTTTCTTATAGAATTCCACCGGTTTTAAGCTCTATGTACATTGTAGAGAAAAAGTGGTCGAGTTAGAGAAAAATCTCGGTAGAGAAGTGTAAACTCCATGTAGAGCTCTAAAGTGACTCTACGTGAAAGTTTCTAGATCAAACTCTTCTACACTTTATGGAACATGATAAATAAATCGGCGATTAAACAGTTACAGTTTCATGCATTCCTATAAAACTGTAAAAGTTAAAACATTTTGACAGAACGACTGCATGTAGTTGTCAGTTTCTATCGGTATTATGTTCAAATCATATGTTTTTTCTCAGATATGTTTGTCAAAATATTTTAAACATTTATTTTTTTCTGTCAAATATGATATTTTAATTTCAATTTTGTTGTTCGTGCTGCGGAAGAATTTTCAATTTGTTTCAATTTAGTTTGTTTTGGTAGATTTGATGTTTGTCAAATATGCATTTTTATCTGAAATATGGACGCACCGAAACGAAATGTTAATGCGAACTCTACCGTATATCTCTACTTGATTGTAATCAGTGTAGTTGGTGTAGATGGCCGGTAGAGCATTTGGTAGAGAACTACAGGGAATTTCTCCTCTACGTAGAAAAATTTTATTGGGGTTTGGTAGAGAATATTTTTTTTTGGTAGAGCTCTACCAAATTTTCTCTATAGTATACGCATTCGTTGGAGTGTTGCGTCAAATTTACTTACTGAATTGTAGTGAGCATTGGGTTAGTTGTGTGAATCATATGAGTTGGTGTGAACATTGGGTTACAATAGATTCTTGCATCGTGTGTTGCCCGTGTGTATGTTCTTGTATAAACAGCTTTGGCGTATGTTAATACTCTAACACATCCAGTAACTTTTACGGATCTGGCAGGATAATTTTCAAAAACTGGTCTAGAACCGATTAATTATACATTAATATTTAGTAATAAATAATTGTTTATTTTCATTAATCAATTACAATGATTTAGTTAAGTTATTTTTAAATAGTTTTCGTATTTCTATAGGAAATTGATTTGAAATTCATTAACCACCCTAACTATTGAATTTAAAATTTTAATTTTTCTTTATCTAATCGAATTTTTCGATTATTTGCTGTACTTATTCTCTTTCAGATGTACTTTCATGAAAATCTTTTAGAAATATTTTTTTTATATTGAGCAGATTTAAGAAAAAATTATTTAATAAAATCCTTATGGAAATTTTGAAGCAGCAAAAAAAAAAACTACGGGTTACTATATTAAATTATATTTTTTATAAATACTCATCTATGTTAATAAAAGGGAAAAAAGTATTATAAGTAAAATATTATGTATGAAAATAATTGATGTACCCGTGAATAAAATATGAGGTGATATTCATACGTAAATTTTTGATATATTTTATTTTTTTTTGCTAGATCAATTTTTCTGTCTGAAAAGCTTACAATTTTCACATACACATCAGAATTTTGTCACGGTTCAGGTATAAAAAGTTATTTTTTTTGTATGTAGCCCACGTAATAGAAATTTCTTATTTCAATGAATAAGTCTTCGTGCAGACATGGTGTCAGCCTATTCAAAACGAGGTCAATAAAGAAATATTGCCAAAATTGAAATTTATTCAAAGAACACCTAGTATCCAATTCAACGTGTTGTGTAAATATAACGATTTACGCCTTTTTATTATAGGCCTTTTTTTTTGTACATTACATAAACCAAATAATATTTAAAGTTCTCTACAAAGTACGAGGATTTGGTAGATTTTATACTTGAATAAGATGATTTTTATGCTAAAGAAATATTTTCTATACCAGAGGGAAAATATAATATGTTCTGATTGATTTTAAGCTTCCAATTGTTGTTCTTTTAGATGTAAGTGATTTTCTTTTAAATAAGAGTATTTCGCTTTTTCTAAATGTAATTTACTTTTATCAAAAATTTATTTTCTATCATATCCTAAAGTTGTTCATGGAATAATTATTCTTTCTGTATTTATGAATAAGAATACTGAAAATATCAATCAATAAGGATAATAATACCAGATAAAAAACGTAGTTTATTCTTTAAAGTGAACTGTGTTATTGCTTTAAGGTTTTTAAATCGCAAACTAGACGACTTCAATGAAAATTAATATCAAAGCCGTGAACACTAGTACAGTTTTGAGGATAACCATTTTTATGGCACTTATAAAATTGTTATAATTAATTGGCTATTATTTTCACTTAATTATTAAGTAATATTTGTAAATACTTTTGTATCTTCATTAAAGTTCTTTAAAAAATAAATGCTACTGTTTTTTTTATTTATAAGAAGTATCTTCCCAAAAATAATTTGATGTTAATAAGAATTTTATTAAAAAAAAGTTTTGTTATTGTTAAAAAAACTGTGAAAAATTCCTAAAATTCATATACAATATAAAATGAATCTGGCCATATGTGCCGTAAAATTTTGTGTAAAGTTGTAACAAGGCTATGGGGAATATTCTGATGGTGTAAAGCTTTTTTCGGAGGGTCGAGACATAGTAAAAGACAAAAACAAGCTGTCAAATATTGAAAACTGATGAAAATGTAGAATGAGTGAAAAACTGTCATCTTTTTCGTAAAGAAGTCATTGAAAAGCTCAACAAAAGAATTTTGTAGGAAACAGAAATTCATTTGGTTGTCCAGCCCCCATTTTCACGTGATCCAAGTCCATCAAGTGTTCTTTTTTATCTTAGAGAATGTTTTTCTCCAAGATAAAAAAACACTTAAAAAGACGTCAACCTGGTATTATGCATAATATCCAAAAAAGCTTAACCAATAAGCTTGTTGCGATTCCAGTCGAAGCCTTCCAGCACTGCCACGAAGAGTGAAAAAAAACGTCTCCGCCGATGGATAGTTGCGCAAAGAAACTTCTTTAAATAAGTACTAGACATTGATGTATTTTTTTAAGCAGATTTTTTAACAGATATAGTTTTTTGAAAGATCACAATGCCATTGCCTCCTTAGACGTCATTGGGTATTTATTGGGAGAGTAGCTGAGGATAGTTCTTTAATAAGAGGGTTATAAGTGGTAACTAAGACGGGAATAAAATATTTTGTAACGGATTTGCCTAGTTTGCATATAAAAGGAACACTTAGGTAACGATGGATAATATTATATAACGAAGATTATAGATTGTAGTGATTAGAGTCGGAAGTAATTGAAACGCTTCGTCGAACACAATAGTTCAAGTTTTTATGTCGAAATTGGTTTTAGTAATTTGCTACCGATTATCAGCTTTTATCTTGAGTCTTAACCTACAATTTCACAATATTCGAGAAAAGATCGAATTTTAGGAAAAATCATCCATGTTTGTGGCTCGAGCGATGTAATATATGCTCGAACATGATGTACGAACACCTTCCCTTAGAACGAGCATGTTCGAGACAAACAAACTATGGAGAATTGTTCGAATGGTGTAATCAAGTCAAATTTTATGTGTAGATGCTCCATCGTTTTAGGCACCGAGCTAAAACAAGTAGCTCAAATGAAAATTTACATTCAAGCTGAGCGTTCGAGCGCGAACATTGTATCAATTTTAAAAAAATTCGCAGTCTGATATGTGTGAAGAGCGTTTGTGTAAGAAAAATTTTTTGTTTCATGGCAGTGATGTTAAATTGCCCAGTTTAGATGTTAAATTCAGTTCAAAAAGCTGATCGTTTTTGCTATCTTCTAACACTGATGTGGCTGACCACATCACTGCGAATGCTGCTCCTCTCATTGCTGCATTCTTTTGAATTGTCCTATTTTACATTTTTTTTAAATATTTATTATTTTATGTTATTTTGTTCAAATAGTGTTTTACATTTTCCTTAATTGCCAAATGTATTGAACTGAAAAACGCAAGAAAAAACACAATTGAAAATCGTTCATGGAAACAAAAAAAATGTCATATATCAAAAATGGATAAGGAAAAATTCGTGGCTCGAACAAATTGTGACTGGGCGAACTTTAATCGTGCTTAAGTGTAATCACTGCTCGAAAAATGTACGGCAGTGCGGGTCCGTGTTGGCCCAAACTGTCGTACATTTTTCGAGCAGGGATTACACTTAAGTGTCCATTGCTCCAAAATATTTATTTTTCCTCCGAAACCTCGAACAAAAATATTAGAGCTGAGGCAATAATTCGTCCATTGTTCCAACAGTGTAGTCGGTGTTAAAAAGTTCGTCGAATTCGACGGATTTGAGACAAAATTTTGGCTTGAATAAATCGAGCATATCTCGAATGGTGTGATATAGCTTTTCCGTTAAATTCCGTTTTTTTACGCGTTTATCGGTAATGTATCTTATTTGATAATGTTGCTTCTTAATAATATGGAAGGGGATGATTGCTGGTAAAATATGAAATGAAAATCTCCACTATCTGAACGATTGTTGATTGGAGGGAATATGATATTTATAGGATAGTGAATGCTTTTGTTGTTGCTTCTTGTCATTTCAAGTAATATTAGTCCTGTAATGAATTATTCTAAGCGTCACGACACTAAAGATCATTTGGCAACAAGGAATAACGGGATATGGAAATTTGATCAGAATGGAGAGGAAAGTAATTTTTGGGAATTAGCGTAGGACCATAACTTAGCGACATTCGAACCCACGACTCCTCGGATAATAGTGTCCTTACGCTAACGACTATGCTAACGGGAACACCCAAAAAGTGGATGCTATGATAGGGGTTTTATGATGAGCAATGGAACCAGTGTCATTTGCATATGTGGCTGCGAGGTTTTTATTATTAAATGGTATATCATGGGTATAAATATTACTACCATGAGGAACTCCTCTTCGGGTAGACGCAACCACCTGTTATTAAATTCACAATTTTCTAAATGTTATTACTGAAAATAAATTTCAAACATTTGAAAATTCAATTTACTTCAGGCTACGTAATTTCTGGTACAATAAATTAACTAGGAAGCAATTTTCACTCTAACCACAGTAAATAAAAGAAAATCATTATTTTTTATTGTACATAAATAATCAAAAAATTAATAATTTTTTATTATTTATTGCAATATTTATTCTAGATTATATTCTAACAAATAATAATATTGGAAATTTCTGTTCTGCCAACTGTAAATAGTCGTATTTTATCCGAAAAAAGATCATTATTTATTGTCTTCCAAATACTTAATTCATAATTTTATCACCATATTAAAACAAAAAAAAAATGCATAAAAAAATTAAACTATGTCACTAGTTAATCATTGTTTGTTTTATTGTAAAGGCAACTTATATAAGTAAGGGTTAATGGGCTTCCACCATAGCATACGCTGAACAATTTCTAAGAATAAATATTTATTGGGAAAGTCGCCAATGCACCGCAAAAGATACACCAAATCGAATAAAGCTATTTTTTATGGCCATTTATGGGTGTGAAAATGAGTGTTTTTATTCCGATAAGATACAAAATGTTTTTATTTATTGGAGATTTTTCATTTCTTTTTCTGCTCAATCTCCCGGTTGGTCGACCTTCTAACCGAAAAAAAAACTGTTTGGGCGGATATGTTCTATTACAGAGGAGCAACTATACTGTTTCCATTTTTACTGCCCTTCATTCCTGTTACTGCCACTGTTTTTGTAATAATATTAAATGTTTTTTATGTTGTTAAATATTTTCATCGTTTTCAGTCATATTTCACTGTAGACTAAAGCGGCAAAGAGCCATATTAAAACGGTAAGTATTTTATACAGAATATAAGAATGGTAATCTTATAATGATAGCATCGATGTTAGTATGAAATTAATGCCATCATAAATGTAATTAAGAGTAAAATGCGCACAAAAATTAAGCCATTAATTTAAAAATGCCTTTTTGCACAAAGAATTTATGTATAATGTTCTTAGTTTTTTTTTAATATTATTTTATTGTATAAGCTCCACATCGTTGATAAATTGAGTGTATTTTATGGTGTTATCCTTTTTTCCATCATCAATTTATCAAATTTTAAAGACTTTTAGTTTACTTTAATAAAAACGTGTGCTATTTTAAATTAGTTTTATTTAGTATCATTAATTCTAAATTAAAAAATAAAAAATTATTTTAGCAATATTCTTTTGGGTTAAATTCTGTACTTTTACTTTCTTTTATGAGAAATTATTATGTTAAAGATATTTGGTTCTGTTCATAAAGAGTTATTCATTTTACGTTTTGAAAAATACAGCTCAGTCTTTTGACAGCTGTCAAAAATATATATATAATTCAGATTGACATTTGTTTAGCCATTTTATATTATGGATCGTTTAACTCTCGGACAATAGGCTAAGATTGTGAAAACTTTTTTTAAAAAAAAGGAAATTTTGCCATAGCCATATTTCGGGCCTTAAGAAACATAGTTTTCTTTAACGACAAGAATCAATTCTTTCTTGGACATACGTCAATAAGCAAAATAAATATATACAGAGACATACGTCAATAAGCAAAATAAATATATATTTTTAAAAAGCAGGACCCGTTACTAATAATTTGTTTAACCTTAAATTTTAAGATTAAATAATGTTAATTGACTTTTAACATTCAAAAAGGAGATTAAAACTTCGAAAGAGTTAAATTATTTTCCTATTTGGGGTCAAGTCTAGCAGCCAATAACAGTATGGAGAAATAAATCCATGCAGGACTGCCGGCAGCCAACAGAGCCTACTATAGTCAGTCTAAATTATTTCGCTCAAAACTTCTACATAAGGACTGATAAGAATAAGATACTACGAGGGTCGTTCAATAAGTCCTTCGAAAAAGATGATAAAAAACTGTTTTTTAAAAAAATTTTATTTTTCAACACAATCTCCTTTTAGCTCTATACACTTTTCCAACCGTTTTTCCAAAAATTTTATCCCGTCCAAAAAATAGGATTTCGGAAGTTCTGCAAAATACTCATCCGTTTGAGCAATGACGTCCTCGTTGGAAGTGAACCGTCGTCCGCCAAGCCATTTCTCCGGATTAAGGAAAAGAAAAAAGTCACTCGGGGCCAAATCTGGTGAATAAGCGGGATGCTGCAACAATTCCATTCTCAATTCCACATTGTCCTGATGCAAGAGGATTTTTTTCTTCTTCAGATGGGGGCGTTTCTCTTTGATTTCCTCGCTCAACCGTTCCAATAATGACGCGTAATACGCTCCTGTTATTGTTTTTCCTTTTTCCAAGTAGTCGATAAAAATGATGCCCCGCGAATCCCAAAAGACCGTGGCCATCACCTTGCCGGCCGATGGCACAGTTTTTGCCTTCTTCGGAGCCCGTTCACCCTTGAAAATCCACTGTGATGACTGTCTCTTCGTTTCTGGAGTGTAGTAGTGTATCCAGGTTTTGTCCACAGTGACATATCGACGAAGGAATTCGGCAGGATTGCGATGAAAGAGTGCCAACATAGCCTCAGAGTCCACTACACGATTGCGCTTATTCTCCTCTGAGAGCAAACGCGGCACCCATCTTGCCGACATTTTTTTCACTGACAATTTTTCATGCAAAATTGAAGCGACTGTACCTTGTGATATGCCCGTGGCCTCAACTAATTCGCGCACTTTAATTCGCCGATCGTTCAAAATCAGATCGTGAATTTTGTCGATGATTTCAGGAGTAGACACCTTAACTGGGCGTCCTGAACGATGTTCATCTTTTTTTGGATGAACGGCCACGTTTAAATTCATTCACCCAATTGTAAACCGTCGCAAACACAGGTGCAGATGTGCCATGAACTGCATCCAACTCGGCTTTGATTTCTTTCGGGCTTAAGCCTTTCAAATGGAGATGTTTGATCACATCGCCCTAAACTCGCTTTTTTCCATTGTTATGCACAAATAAATGTCGTTAACTTTAATCGACGATAGAAATTGACTTACGCTATGGATCGAGCTAAAATTTTGACAGCTTTCCTGTCGATAATGCTACTTACAAAAAAGCCGACACTACGAGCGCAATTTCTCAGATTTTCTAAGGACTTATTGAACGACCCTCGTATTATTTTCAGTCCTTATATATTCTTCGAAAACTTGGATTCTCAGTAAAACCCATTACGAGATCAGGAAACTTTGAAGAATTTTTTGCTCTCTACATGAGCATGAACGATTTCGGAGCCTATTTAACGACGAAACCCTAGAGCGTTACCGCGCACAGGCTGCGGTGGAATGGACTCTTGTCATCTGAAACCGTAATACAGTGACTCCATTTATGATTTCAGATGACAAGATAGACCCTGCCTTCAGTCAAACGACTATATTATCCAGGACGGCAAAAATATGCTGAGAGTATCAAACTGAAAGGGTCCAGCGCAAAGCCGGGACGTCTGGATTTCTTTGATTAAGCAGGCACAGACCAGACTACTAGTTAATAATAAATTTCTCCAAGATTGTGCGATTTAACAAAATTGAGTTTTTTTCGTGCAAAACTATATTAAATCGTATTTATGCAGACAATCTTCAAAATTTCAGAACATTCACAATCCAAAATCTGCCAAATAATGACCGAATTAAAGCCCTAAATTTTGGAAAGTCTTTAAAAAATTATCTCAGAATTTAGCCATCATACACAAAAGATATTTATATAAGTTTTTTTTCCGACTTAATATATTAATTTAATTTATAGGATATCGATTATATACTAAATTATAAATAATACATTAATAAAGTACTATAATTATTGTTATATTTTTATAAAAAAATTAAAGAAACAATTCTTTTTTATTTATCATTTTTAATAGTATCGCCATTATCGCTTAATAAAATACGTATTCTGGTTTATAGTTATAATTAATCAAGAAGAATTTTAAAAAAATCTTCATAAAAAACTGTTAATTTTATCAATCATTTGGTTTTTTGCTTATTTTTAGATTAAATATGATTTCTGTGATGCTACAAAAAATTTATGTATAATAAAAAAATGATAGAATGTCCTGTCCTATTTTCTAATCCAAGAAGTAACGATGTTAGGGATTTTAATAGATTGAGAAAAAAATTATCTCAACCATTTTATGAATACATAAAAAAAATGTTATAAAATCTTTGTTTTCGAATGGTCCGTTAATATGGGCTCCATAAAGAGTTAAATAATAGACTACACATAAAATCGGTTGTATCATTTATCCTTATCATCGGTGGAGATTTGGTTTTTGTTCATTTTTGGTTAGTATCAAATATGCATACTTTTTGATTAACCCAATTTTGCCGAAGATGTACTCGCATTCATCTAGGACCGTAATAAGCCATAGAAAGTAATAGAAGCTATTCGTTTTGGTTTGTCCTCTTGTCCAAAATACAAAAAGGATGAACCTAATTAACATTCATTCCTTTTTTTTATATTATACATAAACACTGAGAGATAGGCAATGTGCTTATATGTTTAGATACTCTGGCCTTGCGACATATTCTAATGTTCGTATTGTATATAAACTTTGAACGAATATTCTTGGATTTTATATGCAAAATTCTGCCAGTTGTGTATGGCTCGATTTTATTCCGCATTGGTCATTAGTTTCTCCATTTGAGAATATTCTGTTTAACCATCTATCATTAGAGCTAAATATTTTTAAAATTACTGTCCATCCTTCATGAAGAGAATATGTTCGAGAATTGGACAACAGTACAAAAAAATTGATGCATTCGGCGCCATGAAATGTTCTGTTCACAATGTTTACTCGCTCAAATGTTTCATTCAAACAAAAACAATTTCGTATCGTCCTTGTAGATAACAGTAAATCGATAAAATAAAAAGAGGAAAAATTCTTAATTTTCGACAAAAATATACAATAATAAGAAAAATAGCTAAAAAGCTTGCGCGCAAAATAACTCCCAACAAATATTAAAGCTTTTATGCCTACTCGAATTTCTCTACTCGTAAACTTGTATGATAAAAGATTAATTTTTTTCTTTTTCTTTTTTTTTTTTTATCAGATACTTATTTTACAAAGATTTAGTTTAGAGGATTTTCATCTAATACTATCGATAAATATTATCAAGTTGATTTTTTTGAATCTTAAAATTCGATTAAGATCAAAAATCTTCTAATATAATTTTCATGAGGATAAATTTTGTATTACATTTTTTTGTGGATTATTTTTATCTTCTTCAATTTGGTTTTCTTTTGCTTGTATTGTTGTTATTTTATATTTTTTGTTGAAGCTTGTTAAAAGAGTAGAACTGATGGTAAATAAGAAAAACAAGAAAAAAATATATATCAGGAAGAATTTGAACCACCAAAAGTATTCAAAAGGCCTGCAAACGTATTTGGGAAAAGGTTAAAATCATTGGGATTTTGAGGAATAGCCAAAGGCAAAGTCGAAGGAAAGAAATCAAGAGCGTTCGTTTTGGTGTTGCAATCATCGGTATTCGAGTCCTGAAGCTGAAATCAAGGACTACGATGGAATCTGCTGGATTAAATAACAATTCGGTTGAAATTCTTTTGTCTGTTCAATTTTACAGCCTGGGGTAAAATTGAGTTGTTGTTCCCATGAAGAAACATGCTATATAACACCTATCACCGGCAGCCCCACCGAATCTATTCTATATTAATAAAGAACGAACACTTGATGGCATCCCACACACATTCTTCGACAAAGAGACGCCTTTTTTGTAGGTTTTCAAATTCTGAATTCGTGCAATATTAACAAAGATAAAGGACATGGGGCCACATATACATCGAGTATGTGATTCGTTTCATAGGATTTACTTATTGTCATTTATTGTAGTTAATTTCGTTCGACATTCCAGAGAAATTTCCGTAAATGCTTTCGTATCGCCTTGTTGTTCCAGCTTTTATTATACGAAAAATTTCCTATTTTCGATCAGAATAGTATGGGGGGTTACCAAAAGAAGAAGCTATTCTACCGGCTTTTCGATGAAATTCTATCTCCTTTAACCAAAAATCACTGGTTTAATAGAATTTGAAGAAAATTTAATTTTAGTTTAAAATTATTTTACTCCACACTCAACCTCCCACACTCAACCTCCTTCCATCTTTCTGTCATCATCAATATATATTTTCTTGTAACCGAAATGAATTGAATTGAACCAAATCAGTTCTGTCTATTGATAGAGAATAATAGAAACAAAATAATATCAATTTATTTATAATATTTTTTTATAGCTTTTAGGCATGAAGAAATTTCTTCATTTTTTCTACTCATATTTAAAAGCTTGATTATGTTTTATAGACATACTTGAACGGTCTTTGAATAATTTTTATTTCATATAAATTTATTATTGTTAACAAAAAAAGGGAACAGTAGGTCATCATCATATATTGAATAGAAAATAAATCATTGCGAATTTTTGACTTCAATAACAAAAACAAATTGGATACGAACGAAAAAAAAAACTAGGAACAAATCAGCTATAAACGCAATATTCATTTTGTTAAAGATTCCTTTTTGCTTTTGCGTTTGAATGGGTGAACGCTTTTTATATTAAACGAGTGCGAAAATATACATACATATTCTTATATATGAATATCTCTTTTTTGTATACATATATCTGAAAAGGGAGTTTTTTTTTCGAATGGGAGTTAGAAATTAAAGGAACAACTTTCATTTGGGATAGAAGGCGATATTGTCGCCGACTTTCTGTGAGAATATTCCGCATTCTTTCTAACCTAAAGACAAATGTACTTTGTGACGATTTATCATTTTCGTTGCATTCGATAAGATTAATGGCGTCTAAGTGAAAATATTTTGATATCAATTTTTCATTTTCATTGAACATGGCCCTATGACCTGGACGGCGATGAGTTATTCGAACACATTGTCGACAACAATAACATTAGTCAGGTTCAATCTTATTCCCCACCTACATACGAGCGACATTGACGATAGTGATATTAAGTATAATTCGTCACGGAATCACATTTATTTTCTCTTTGCCTTAGCTCTTTCTCCACTATCTAAACTACCTACACCATTTACATTACCTACACCACCTTTTATACCATCGAATTGATAGTGAAAATCTTCCGATTGGATCAATGATGAGAAGAAAAGTCAATTTGTCAACGTTCAGTTAATGCAACTGTAAAAATTTATCCTCAATTCATTGACTATTTTCCTTATTTTCTTATAGATAAAAAAAAAACGCTCGGATGGGGTTTATATTTTCTTATTGACTGCTGAGTGGTACTAGTAGTTATTGAGGCTTTAGATTAAATATTGATTGAAAATAAACGATAAAACTAGAAAATCAAAAAAAAAAAAAAAATATAAAAATAGATTTGCTACAAATCTTATCTTTAAATAAAAATTTATGAAAAAAGCAACTAAAAAAAAATGACTATTGGGGAACGTACAAAAATTGGGATTTTTTGCATTAGCAAATAGAATTTATTACTAGAAAATTTTTTTTTGTGTGTGTTGAATATTCATGACAGCAAGCCAACAATATTTAATTATTTATATTTAAAAAAAAATAATTTTTTTTCTGTTGTTAATCATAAAATAATTAATTACTTAACAGAAATATTCCATTCGTCACATGAGCAAAGATCTCTCTTAGTGTGGTGATACTGTTCGAAAAGTACAGACAATCACCCTTTTCTACTCTAGACACAAACCGATCGCATGATTATTGTGCTAATTAACAATTTCGGAATTATCACAATCAGTTTTTTTTTTAAATTTTATAGTTCTACTTAAAAATATTTTTTTTTTGCCGAAATGTTTAAGATGTTTTTATAAAAAAAATATATTTTATTGAAAAAATAGGCAGATACTCTTTTATATGGTCTCGAAATGTTAGAATTCTAAGAAAAATCCTTTTGGATAATCGTTAAAATGTAAAGCATTTGGATGCTATTGGGAGAATTTTTGTTAGTTAACTATAAATTATAATTATTATGAATAACCAACAAAAATGTTTGTTTTCTTTTGAGAATATGCATAATATTCTATGACATCATAGTCAGGATTATATATACGAGTAAAATATTAAATTATTATTTAATCAAGTCTAAAAATTCAAGAAATTCTGTTTACAAATGAACTGATCTCCCTGAGCAGTATTTTTGGGTATCTTCCTGAGTATGCGTAAAATATTTTTATTTATTTAAATAAGAAAGAAAAAATCACCTGTAATGCATTTGGCCACATGCAACTTTCTGGTGCTTTAACTTCGATTTCCGTTCCACTGGAAATCGGAATATCCAGCATTGTGGTGGTATCATCTGATGTTGGTGGACACAAGCTATTATCTGTGAAATCTTCAAACATTTTTTATTTAGGTTAATAATTTTGATTAAATTTTTTTAATTAAATTAAAGTTTTATATAAGATAATTGTGTTTACCTCCCGCTCTTCCATATTGTGCTAATTCTATTGATATACTTGTGCCTCGAGGACAACTGAGCGATAATTGCTCTGAATCACAACCGGCTCTCTGATACGTCCTTAATGTTGCCGATAACAAGGCTACAGTATTAATAGTTGATCCATTTTTTAAGATATATTTATATGATATGAAAATTCATGTCCATTTTTGTATAGTTTAGTTTTCAACCAATTGAACGATTTCATGAAAATGAAATAGAAATCAAATAATAAAAATTAGTATTTAAGAAAAAAATATTATATTTATTGAAATTAAAGGATTTTAAATTTGAAAAAAAAATATTTTTACACTCAAAATCTAAGTGAGTGTAAATTAAATTTGTAATTTACCAAAGAAATATAATTTATCATATTTTAGATATAAAATAATTTGTTTACGAATACATTTCACTTCAGTAGTTATACAGTTGAAATTGGTTATGTGTGACTAGGTTATCTATCATCGAATTCCAGTTTTATCTATTTTATATGTTTAAACAGGTATATCACTATCGATAATGTTTTTAGATACTAATTTATCTAAACCCTAAAATAAACTAGCATACATTAGACTCTATCGTAGAGTAAGAAAGTGAAAATATATTCGGTAGTAGAGTTAAAAAAATAATAAATATCCGCCAACCATACCAATGACACTTTATAGTCTGTAATCAAACCGAAAAGGAATATTTTCGATGTCATATAAAAAAGAGATTCATCTTCTTGTTCGTCCTTCTCGTCTATATTATAATTTTAACGAAAAAGATTTGGTTCCTGTTTGCAAAGGAAATAATTTTTTTCTGCCTTCCTTCAAGTGATTTAAATCCGAACAGATTGATATTGGCAAAAAACCACCCCACATTATTATTGTTGGAAGAGAGCTTGATGGTAAACTCATTCCAATATCATCTGGTCTTTTTCGAAGGGAGATATTGTAAATCCCTTTCCTCCTTAAAGAATTCCATCCAATAATGTAGATGGCGTATGGGAAAATCGTTTTTCAATTACATTTTATTTACGTGGTTGTTAATGGAATGCAAGACATCAAATCAGCGAGACGAATATGTCAGGAAATTTACCAGCCTATATACCCCAATTCGTAGGATATTTTTTGGCAAACAGAAGAAGAAGAAGGAGAACATGTTACAAAAAATATCCCAAACCCCATAAGAGATTGAATTTTCTACATAAAGAATGTGTTTTTTTTTTTATTAGTAAGACTCGGATAGGGTGGGGAAAATTACAAAACCGAAGAAATATTTTATAATTCTGTAACTTACACATACTGTAAAAAAGGATCTTTCATCGTTCTTCCCATTCCCATCGATTTATTTTTATTTATTTTATTTTTCTTCTTCTTATTTATTCTTCATTTGTATATATTTACATTTATTTTCAATATGAAGATTTATTTCTTTCTATCGATGAGAATAAATTCACATAATTGGCTATAGTACGAGTATTGTAGAAAATGTGATTAAAATCTTAAAATCTTGCTAAATAAAAATTCTTTGGTATAAAGTATATGTACTTTTGTGTGAAAGACTTGGTTTATTTTTATTTATTAGTTTTTTTTCTGTCGTTGTTATTGCTTATATCGATTGAAAAGATGCCGATTGATAAATTGTAATCCGATTATTTTTTTTTGCCTTTTTTTTGGTACAAAGATGGTATAAGCTATAATGCTTTGTAAATACTAGTTTAAATTTGATGGGGAGTATACGCATATGAAAAAATAATGAGCATATAAGATTAATTTCAAAATATATAATATTGAAGGATTTAAAGCAAACCAGATATGGAGGATGTAATTTGTCTAAAATCGGCTCTAACGGAGGATATTTCGTAGATGAATGCAATGACATTTTAATAAATTAAATAAGATGAATTAAATTAAATTTAGATAAATTAAAGATTATTTACAATATTATAAGAGGGTGTATTTTGTTCATTTGAAACTTTTGGATGCTAATACAATGCCTAATGCTGAATTTCATAGATGGTGCTAGTTGCATGTGGCATTTTATGTCAAATTAAAATCATTCTGCTTACTATTTTTTAAAGCAAATTTATAATTTATTTAAATTCAAATATGTTAAATTTTAAAGAACAGAAAAAATTAGTCATTACAAAATAAAAAAATAACGGATTGTGGAATAATAATTTTTGGCAATATAATGTATATTCAAGGATGGTACGAGGGTCGTTCAATAAGTCTTTAGGAAATCCGAGCAATTGCGCTCGTAGTGTCGGTAAAGAGCATTATCGACAGGAAAGCTGTCAAAATGTCAGCTCGATCCATAGCGTAGGTCAATTTCTATCGTCGATTAAAGTTAACGACATTTATTTGTGCATAACAATGGAAAAAAGCGAGTTTAGGGCTGTCATCAAACATCTCCATTTGAAAGGCTTAAGCCCGAAACAAATCAAAGCCGAGTTGGATGCAGTTCATGGCACATCTGCACCTGTATTTGCGACAGTTTACAATTGGGTGAATGAATTTAAACGTGGCCGTTCATCCACAAAAGATGAACATCGTTCAGGACGCCCAGTTGAGGTGTCTTCTCCTGAAGTCATCGACAAAATCCACGATCTGATTTTGAACGATCGGCGAATTAAAGTCCGCGAATTAGTTGAGGCCACGGGCATATCACAAGGTATAGTCGCTTCAATTTTGCATGAAAAATTGTCTGTGAAAAAAATTTCGGCAAGATGGCTGCCGCGTTTGCTCTCAGAGGAGAATAAGCGCAATCGTGTAGTGGACTCTGAGGCTATGTTGGCACTCTTTCATCGCAATCCTGCCGAATTCCTTCGTCGATATGTCACTGTGGACGAAACCTGGATACACTACTACACTCCAGAAACGAAGAGACAGTCATCACAGTGGATTTTCAAGGGTGAACGGGCTCCGAAGAAGGCAAAAACTGTGCCATCGGCCGGCAAGGTGATGGCCACGGTCTTTTGGGATTCGCAGGGCATCATTTTTATCGACTACTTGGAAAAAGGAAAAACCATAACAGAAGCGTATTACGCGTCGTTATTGCAACGGTTGAGCGAGGAAATCAAAGAGAAACGCCCCCATCTGAAGAAGAAAAAAATCCTCTTGTATCGGGACAATGCGCGTGTGCACACCTGCGCTGTTTCCATGGCCAAAATTGTGGAATTGAGACTGGAATTGTTGCAGCATCCCGCTTATTCACCAGATTTGGCCCCGAGTGACTATTTTCTTTTCCCCAATCTGAAGAAATGGCTTGGTGGACGACGGTTCACTTCCAACGAGGACGTCATTGCTCAAACGGATGAGTATTTTGCAGAACTTCCGAAATCCTATTTTTTGGACGGGATAAAAATTTTGGAAAAACGAGTGAAAAAGTGTATAGAGCTAAAAGGAGATTGTGTTGAAAAATAAAAATTTTTTTTTTTAAAAAACAGTTTTTTTCCATCTTTTTCTAAGGACTTATTGAACGACCCTCGTATTCAGCGAATAATAAAAGTTACATGAGCACTTTTCAAAACGTTTAGTATTATACTTAACTTTCTGAATCTATTTTGAAGGTATTATAAATAATAGGAGACAATGTTGGAGTTTTGGTTACGTTACAATAAAATAGACAGTGTCTACTCTAGCCAGCGTCTATTATTAATTGATGCCTACACAAATTAAGCAATGTCTACTATTGCTTGATACCGGCACCAAGCTTCAGCTCAAATCCTGCTAGTAATATACATAGGATATACTTTATGCCAAAAATAATAATTTGTTATTCATTTTTCAAATATTTACTTGTCTTGTAATATTTTGTAATATTTAGAAAAATTAAAAATTTCTTTTTTTACAAATTTTTACAAACATAAAACCGCCGTTTTCCAATAGATGGCGCTAGCGATAAATGCTGGTGTACAAAATATCGGATCAGGAATGTCAAATTGTAAGTTTAGGCATTTATCAACAACTTCCAATCATTACATTTGCGAATTTTTATCGTTGTGAAATATTTTGCTGTTCGTAAAAATGTCGAAATTTGAGCCAAATTGGGATAATTTGCGGAAAGTTTTGATTTTTGACTTCAATTCGAAAAAATTTGCGGGTAAAGAGCGTCGAATGGTTATAGAAACTTACGATGCAGTTTGTGTTCATAGTTCCAACGCTACAAAAATGGAGATTCGACGTGGAAGACAAGGAGCGTCCCGGATCGGTGAAAAGGATTGAAGACGCATAATTGGAGGCATAACTGGATGGAAATTCATGTCAAACGTAACAAGAAGTTGTAAATTCATTGGCTGTGACTCAACAAACCATTTCCAATTGTTTGAAATCTTTGGGAGTTGAAGTCGAGAGACGTCGATCGAGGTTTTTTCACGTCCGGACAGCTGCATTACGCTCATCCAAAGCGAAGAAAATCGTGGGGCTCCACGTCCATGCATCACCATCGACGATGAAGCCAAACATGCATGGCTCAAAACTCATGATATGTTTTTGGTGGGACCAACTTGACGTGGTATATTATGAGCTATTGCAACCGAGTGAAACCATCACAGGAGCTTGAAACAGAACACAACTGATGCGTTTGAGCCGAATATTGAAGAAAAATCTGTTATAATACGAGCAAAGATACGACGAAGTGATTTTGCAGCACGAAAATGCTCGGCCACATGTTGCTAAAATAGTGGAAATCTACCTGGGCAAATGCTGAAATAGGACATCCTGCCCATCTGCTGTACCCTCCAGACATTGCCCCTTCCGACAAATCCCTCTTCCGATCATTGACGCGTGGCGTGGCAGAGCATCACTTCCAAGCTTACAAAAAAAAAAAAAATTAGGTCTAATAGTGGATCGCCTCAAAAGACGAGCAGTTTTTTCGACATGGAATCCGTATACTGCCAGAAAGATGGAAAAAAATTCCGGCAAAAAAAGTTGTACTTTAAAGCATGAATATATGAGCATTTTTGCACAATAAAGCTTCAAATTTTGGAAAAAAACTGCGGTTCTCCATTTGTACTCCAAACAAAAAAATCTGCGGCTGTAGCGCGACGAATAATTAAAAAATATTATTTCAAACGGTAATTACCTTTAATATAAATAAGAATTTTCTCTATAAATATTTTTGTGAAAAAAAGTTTTTATAGATTTTTGCGAAAGTTTTCTTATTTGCTTCTAGACATTTTTGTAGAAAGTTTTTAAAAGTAAATTTTTGCTGTTAAATATTATCTTTGCGCAGTGTTAAATGTTTCGTTGAATCAATATAAATCAGAGTATTAATGTAATCGAGAGCTCAGTCAAAAATTAATTATTAATAGTGACTACGTTGCGGGAATCTTCTTATATTAATTAAAGTATGAAATGTTAATTTGATGTGTGAGCGCATGTTTCATGCTTGAATTGAAATCTGATTTAAATGTATACGAAATCATTAATAATTCTAAAAAGCACTGTCCATCAGGATGTGTTACTCTAACGTTTCGAATATAATTTTGGTTATGGATAAAAATTTTAAAATTTTTTATTTATGATGAAATGAAATTTTTTTTTACAGATTAATGAAGAAAGCTAACAAGAGCTTTTGTTTTTGTTTGTTTGGGAAATTACAAAAAAGAAGCAAAATGCAAAATCAAAAACAATATTTTGAATGAGTTTTTGTAAATATTCAATTTTGAAAGTAAATAAACGAATTTAAATTTGAACTGAAAGCACGTATAAAGGAGGAATCTCGTGATTCGATGGTTTACTCGAACGAGTAGGTTGGATAAGGAAAAGTGTTTTTTTTTTTTTTTGGGAGGCTACGCCATTTTATCATTTTGTGGTACGTCTCAGTAGAATAAATAAAATAATTTTTCCTTTTAAATAATTTTACTCACATGTGTGACGCCATCGTACTTTTATCGCTATTATTCATGGTATTGTTGCTCGTCTAAAATAATGACGGTACGCGTACAAGGACACGTTCTCCAACGTGCAATGCAGGAAGAACGTTTTTACCAGGATAATTACGAAATAAGTTTGCGGAATTAAATGGATCCTAAATTATTGAAACATGTTCGCAAAGAAATAAAACTCACGACATTTATTCCACCGTAACCTTCTCTCCCCATCTAGTTTCTACACCCCATTCGAAGGCTCTTACCAATGTATTGCGGCGTATATGTACAAATGGTAATCACGAAATTTAACAAATTTAAATTGTCACTCGAATGGAAAATATGCAAATTCATATACACACAAACTCATTTTATAGCAATTATAATTCCTATAAAATATTTTGAATTATGGACTCGAATAAAATCAAAATTTCTTATTTTTCCATAACTTTCCACACATGCCAATATATTTTTTTTACATCCTGTTAGAAAAGTTGTTCTTCGCATTTTACTTATGATTATACTACATATGGTAAAATAATAAAGCTTCTTATAAATTTTTTATAAGAAATAGTATCTCAAACCATAATTTAACCGGACCTACTATGGGCTCATGTAATATACTTTAATATACTAGGTGTATAAGCTTAAATCCGCTGTTTTTTAGTCAAAAAACACATGGTTTTTTCATAGAAAGCAGAAACAAATTTATTCAAAGTACTTGGCCTCACTAGCTATACGATTTTCACATCTCTCACAAAATTTGTAGATACCACGCCAAAAAAATTCCTTCTCTTTCGAGGCAAACCCCGCATTATGCCATTTTCGGACGTCTACGTAAGAACCGAAGTGCTGCTCAGCGAGCGCGTCGCCCATGGACGAAAACATGTGATAGTCTGAAGGGGCCAGGTTTGGTAAATAAGCGGCGTGGGTAAGCACCTCCCAGTTGAGTATCTCCAAGTAGTTTCGGACCATCGGACCATTTTTGACGTGTGCGATGGTGCGTTGTCGTGGAGGAAAATCAGCTTGTCATGTATTTGTTGATAATCCGTCCTTTTTTCACGCAGAGCACGGTTCAATTTGATCAGTTATTGGTGGTAACGGTGGGCATTGACAGTTTCACCAGGTTTCAACATCTCATAGTAGACGATACCCTGCTGATCAAACCAAACGCACAGCATTGTCTTCCGTCCGAAGTTATTTGGTATTGGGGAAGATGTTAATGGTTGGCTGGGATCAATCCACGATTTCTTATGTTTAGGGTTCTCAAAGTATATCCGCTTTTCATCGCCTGTCACAACCCGATGCAGGAACGACTTTTTTTTTCTGGCGAGCAAGATTTCGCATGTGTTTTGGCGTCGCTCCATCTGCCTATCGTTCAATTAACGCGGCATCCATTTTCCGATTTTTCAATCTTCCCCATGGCAAGCAGACGCATGGAAATGGCTGGTTGAGTAACACCCAATTGCTTTCCGAGCATTTTTTGTGATTAGGTATCGTCTTCGTCCAAAAGAGCCTGCATTTGATGGTCCTCAACCTTTCTAGGCCAATTTTTAGGCTTTTTGTCCCACAAGTCAAAATTGCCGTCTTTGAATCGACGAAACTAATCTCGGCACGTTGTTTCCAATAAAGTACTGTCACCATAGGCCTCCATAAGCATTCGATGCGATTCGGCAGCCGATTTCTTCAAATTGAAGCAGAAAAGCAGAGCTTACTGCATATGCTCTTTTTCTGGCACAAAACAAGACTTATTGTCCAAAGAAAAAATATATGTTGTTGTACAAAATTGCTCACAATGTGCACTGATTAATCTTGACAGATGTCAAACTCATAAAAAAAAATATGGCGTGCCCATGGTAGCTTAATACGCTCGCTTACGGCATCTATGACCAAAAAGCTGATTTAAGCTTATACACCTTTATTAGGATATATAGTGTATGTTCAATTTTCAGTCGGGATTTTCATTCATTTAATGTCGTACAAAATCTAGGCGGGATTTTTGGTTAGATCTTATGATGAACGGGTTTATTTTTAATAAGCAGCCGTCCCCAAAGTCAGAGGATTCATTTCGGTTTTGACTATTAATTCGTTACTAGTTAATTTTTTCCACTTTCTATTCTGAAATTTATCTTTTACTTGCTACTTTTGACCACAATAACTGCTACATAATAATTAATGAATACAAATAACTGTCATACTGATAGCACATTATTTTTTTAAAAAAATACTTTTTTTTTTTAAATCATGAAAATTCTAAATTTTTTAATGACCAGCTCTATTATTTTTATGCTAAGTTTTACAACGATACAATATAGGATCAGAAAAATATTCGTAAAAATGTGGGTGGCTCCAAACAAACATCGGGATTTATTATATATATGGTATTTACTCTCTTGAAAAGAAAACTGTTCTTTAAAATGTTATGTAAGCAAATTTGTTGGCATTTTGTTGACAAATTTGTCGTGAGCATTTCTCTGTTTGGTGCATAAAAAAAATTTTTTTGGAAAAAATTCTATTTATTTTTGTAAAACATTCGATAAAAATTTTCCCAAATTCTATTGAAAATTTCTCAAAAATAATATATTTCTTATTGTATAAAATAGACTTCGAAATATCCTATTCTAACCCGCCCCACCCCAATGCCACCCTGTGGATATCATTGTTTTATCGAAACAATTTTTGTTTCTGATAGGCATTCGTGGACACAAAATTACTTCGAATGTAATTATTTCGATTGTACTTTTTCAGTGAATTCAACTCTATTTCCGAATAAATGAAAATGTTTGATGTAAGCAGAATTGGAAATATAAAATTTGTTACTCACACAACCAAAAAACGCTAAGAATAAAGATTGTTTTTCCTTATAACAATATTTTTCTATGATAAATCGGAAATTGATCTTGATTATAAATAAATAAAAGCATAAATTTTCTGTAATTTTTTTCTTCGTATTTGAAAAAAAATGTCCTTCTAGATAACAAAATGGATAAATTCTTTTTAAAAGGTCTATTTTCAAAATTATGTAGGCCTCAGAGATACATTTCAGATGGATTATTCCCTTTCAGAAGTCTTATTTTAATATAATTGTGCTATAAGAAAAAGAAAAGGGTAAATATGATTTTAACATAAAATACTGATGCTGAATAAAATATTTTTAGATTTAATTTATATTGAACGATTGTGTTACTTTTCTTTGATGTTTATTATTATTATATTTTTTTTTTACGAGAAATCTTTAATGTTTTTTTCGCAAAAAATTTCATTAAAATACGTAGCGCATAAAAAAATTTCCACTTATTTAATTAGTAAATTTTAATTAGTTGTTATTTATAAAAATTCTCAAAATTTTTTATAAAATAATAATTTGCCATTGTTTTTTTTTTAAATAAAACTTTTGAAAATATAGAAATTTACCATTTTAGTTTAAGCGAGAATTATATTGGGTGTATAACTTAAAAATGTTAATAATAACTCATATGGCATTTTGGAGGTTTAACATCTGTTATTCATTCTCGATTAGTCATTGAACGAAATAGTGTAAACAACAAAGTTTTTTTTTGCTTCAAAAATGTCGAATTTTGTACCGAAAAAGTCCCATTTGCGGGAAGTCTTCAATTTGAAAAAAAAATGCAGCTGAAGCACATCGATTGCTCACCTGAATATGTTCCATCGATTTCAACGTGCGAGAGATGGTTTGTGCGGTTCAGAAGTGGTGATTTCGACACGGAAGACAAAGAACGACCAGGTCAGCCAAAAAAGTTTGAAGATGAAGATTTGGAGGCATTACTCGACGAAGACTGTTGTCGAACTCAAGAAGAAATTGCAAAATCATTGGGAGTCACTCAAGCAGCCATTTGAAAACGTTTGAAAGCAGCAGGATTCAAACAAAAGCAAGGAAATTGGGTCCCATATGAATTGAAGCCGAGAGACGTTGAAAGGCAATTATGCATGTCCGAAATGCTGCTTGAACGGCAGAAAAAGAAGTCGTTTTTGAATCTAATCATTACCGGCGACGAAAAATGGATTCATTACGACAACCCAAAGCGCAAAAAATCGTATGTGAAGCCCGGCCAACCAGCCAAATCAACGCCAAAGCCAAATATCCATGGCGCCAAGGTAATGCTCTGTATTTGGTGGGATCAGAAGGGTGTGATCTATTATGAGCTATTGAAATCGGGCCAGACGATCACAGGCGACCTCTACCGAACACAATTAATCCGCTTAAAGCAAGCATTGGCCGAAAAACGCCCGGAATATGCGATCAGACACGAAGCCATAATTTTCCATCATGACAACGCTTGGCCTCATGTTGCAAGACCGGTTAAAAATTATTTAGAAAACAGTGGCTGGGAAGTTTTGCCTCACCCGCCTTATAGCCCAGACCTTGCCCCGTCCGACTACCATTTGCTTAGATCCATGCAAAACGCCCTCACCGGAATACGCTTCACTTCAGAACAGGGCATCAAAAATTGGCTCGATTCATTCTTGGCCTCAAAACCGGAGCAGTTTTTTTGGCGCGGAATCCATATGTTGCCAGAAAGATGGGAAAAAGTAGTGGCTTCCGATGGACAATACTTTGAATAAAATATATTGTAACAATTTTTCAAAATAAACACTCAAAGTTTGCCAAAAATCCCGCATTTTTAAGTTATACACGCAAGAATATACATTTTTAGCTTATGTCACAATAATCCTTATTTAAAGGAATTAATAGCTTTAATTCTTATCAAAATTAATTTGTTTATAAAAAAAATTAAGGATAGTAATATTGTTTGTGATAAATAATAATGGAATTAGATATAAAATAAAAATGATAAACACTTTTATTGTAATAAAGAATAGTCATTAAAGCACATCTAAACTGTATGTTCGTAAGTCCAAATGGGTCTAAAAGATATTCGATATTCAGTAGACGTTTCAATCCAATCCATCATATACTAAAATAAAATCCTTTAAGTTTGTTTTTTGATTCCAAGTTATAATTTTGTGATAGTGTAAATTTTTTTTATAATAAAAGTAATTTATGTGTTATTTCATCAAATCTTAAAAAATGATTTAAAGTTAAAAAAAACACTTAAAACTTTTAAATAGAAAAAGAACACGTCATCTTCTCTCATTTGAACACGTTTTAATCGTATTCGATTAGGGAAGGCATTTTATTGACTTTAATTAAAATTCTATCCCCATTACATAACAAAAATGATCAATGATTAATATAATTATATAATATTTAAAAAAAAAATCACGTGTTGATATTATTCGATAGGCATCCCCTCTGAGAGTGACCGTAACAAATTAATTTTCCATAAATTACAAGTACTTTTATTGTGAGATTCTATAAAGTTTTCCTTCCGTATCCGAATAGGATATACTCATCCTGCGCCTAAATACTATCGTATATATATCTAGATTTTTTTTTTATTGAATCTTTGTAAATATATAATTTTCTAATAAAATTTACTGTTGTGAATAAAATTGAAATCAAATAATTTTCCGGAAAATATAATTTCGTATTTCCTCCCTTAATTTTTATTGTACAATACAAGCAAATACACAAATTAGTTTTACTAAATCAAATAGCAATCCAGTTAATTAGGGAATAGACTTTAGAAAATATGATGATGAAAACAAAATTAACGAAAAGAAATGAAAAATAAAATAAAGTTATATTCGTAATTTATATGCTAAAAAAGAAAAGAAAAAAGAAATAAGAATAGAAATACTCGTATATCATATAAGACAAAATAAAAAGGACACTGTGCAGTAATTTTTTTGTTGTTGAGGAAGCTAGAAAAATTAGGGAGATTTTTTTTTATTTTAAAAATTCAAGAAGGAAAAATATCAAATTTAATGAATGAGAAATTTTTCTTTTATTTTTCAGTTTTCCTGTGGGTAGAATGAAAATTGCTAAAGAATCGAGAAAGTATCTGAAAGGAAGGTGGAAAAAAAAATTTATCTTGAAAGAAAATGAGAGAAATTTTTCCGCCAATTTCAACCTTAATTACTGCCAACTAAACCTCTAAGTAATTTTATTATTTACGGGACGAACCATTGTCATCCTTACAAGATTCATTTTCATCCAGCATCGGAACATCAACCTTATAATTTTCAATATTTTCAGTTGCTGCTTGACAACTTGAATGGGGTGACAGTGACTTTTATTATCCCATTGTCTAGGACAAAGTCTTATTCAACTTCCGTTTTATGCTTGGTAATAATCACCCACCTATAGTGGCATATTATCACAGATAGTGTACATATTCCCTTAAAAAGGTTTTTGTTGAAAAGAAATCAGTCTTCCCGTTGCTTTTATTTCAAGATGGCTAGCATTCTCAAAAATTATGAGATAACAAAAGGAAAATGAATCACTACTGAAGAAGATACATATATATATACTCGTAGTTATATTGAACATTCTTCATACAGAAAGGGCATTGTCCTTGCGAAAAAAACTCATCATAGAATTGTTCTCTGCTCTAGTATAGAATATTTGACTACAGTGAAAATTAAACTTTTATTCAATTGAGTAAGAAAAGTCATAGAAAAAGTTCAATGTGGTCAAGCAAAACGTTCTCAGCTTCTATTAATAATAAAGGATCCGATAAAAAAGGAAAAAGAATAGAAAAACCATAAACCCCATATCGATATCAAAATAGTAAAGCTCATGAATAGAAAGGATATGAGAACTGCTAACGTCCATGTCTTTGACAGCTCCTTTCTCGGTGATACTAAAATAAGGACTGTTAGGTAGAAAGGATGGGCATCATATCTGTAGATCAATAGCTGATGCAGAATTGCAGATGATGATAGGGTTGATGGTGTTGGTAATGGTGATGTTGATAGTGCTGGCGATACCAGGCCAGGGCGTTTATGATATTAAATTGATCGTCAACTCAATCGATGCTTTGGAATTCAATTATCAATAGAATTGGTGTTAAAGCTTAAATCAGTCAATAGAGTGTGTACAGACTGATAGACAAATGGAGGCACGAACAAATAGCCCCAAATAGGTGGGCAGATTAAACAGTGGAAGAAATTGAAATTTATCGTACAAATATTGTATTTCAGGTCACGACCGCTATTCAATAAAATGATAAAATTCTTTAAATAACGCCATCATTTTAATTGCTTCCATACTTATAACGACTATGTGCGTATGTAAAAAAGAATTTTAATAAATTTTTAATTTGAAATTTTTTTGTAATATTCTAATTTAACATGATTTTTGATTGGAAATATTCCTATTTAAATTAATCAATTCTTTGAAAAAAAATATATAAATTTTAATTTTTAATATGATATTAAACTATGAAAAAGATAATTCAGAAATTATCCGAAAAATATATCAACAAAAAACTTGAAAGAAAATATCACTAAAAAGATTGATTTTCTAAATTTACCATTTAACAAAGTTTGAGCTCTTCGGTTATTATTGAAATTATTGTATACAAAATGGTTAGGTAAATTACAAAAAAAAACCAATAAGATATGCGAATACCTTAATTTTTGGAGAAAATCTAAGAACAATTAATCGAAAACTTTTATTATATTTCTGGATGTAAGAAAAAATATTTTACAAACTTAAATAAATTAAAGTTTAAAGATTTTACAATTTCTTCAAATATTAAGAAAAAAATTATTTGTCATTTCCATTCATTTCCCTTTTTTAATGGGCCGAGAGGTTAAATTTATTAAAGTCGACTGTTCATGATCATTTGAAACGGCTAAATTTAATCTCAAAACTCCACATATGGGTTCCTCCTCTTCTTACGGAAACAAATTTGTGCCGTCGCATTGACGTTTGAGATTAGCTTCTCAAACGCCAAGAAAATGATCCATTTTTGAACAGGCTCAAAGCACTTCGAAAGCAAATTTTCATCAAAAAGATTATGCTATCTGTTTGGTGGGATTTCAAAGGAATCGTTTATTTTGAGCTTCTACCAAGCAATGAAACGATCAATTCTGAAGTGTACTGTCATTAGTTGGACAAATTGAATGATTCATTTAAAAAAAAAACCAGAACTGATCAATAGGAAAGGTATAGTGTTCCAACAGGATAATGCGAAACCACATACAAGTTTGACCACTCGACAAAAGCTTTTAGAGCTTGGATGGGATATACTGTCACATCCATCATACTTTCCAGACCTAGCACCTTCCGATTATCATTTGTTCCGGTATCTACAAAATTTTTTAGACGGTAAAACGTTTGATTCACATGAGGTGGTCAAAAATTACTTGGATCAGTTTTTTGCCAGCAAAGAACTAAAATTTTATGAGCAAAGGGTATTGTTACAGACTAGGTAGAAAAATGGCAAAGGATATTGGATCAGATTGGGTAATTTTTAATTGAATAAAATATTAATTTACTTAAAGAAAATCACCTCTCATTTTTATAAAAAAAAACGAAATTACTTCCCGGACAACCCAATATAATCATCAAAATGTTAAAAAAAAGCATGGAAAAAATTTCCGAATTTATTATTGCAGTCTATAATTTTTCCAGTTTTATTGTAGCTAAGGTTTATATAACCATTTTATGGTGACTAGGCATAAAATTTTGAAGGGCTGCGAACTATTGTATATAACGATATAATTAGACAGGAAGTCATCGGAATTAAGCTCGGTGTGATAGATAGCACATAAAATACTTGTTAAGCAAGAAAATCGTTTAATTTAGAAAACGAGTAAAAGGAATTGGAAATTTACTGTACCTCAAATAAGGTGTGAAATAAATAAAAACTTGTACTAAACTAGTTTTTGTAACAATAGTGAAAAAAGAGTTGCTAGTCATTACTATAGCCTCAAATCAAAAAAAGGCTGAAGTGGGTATAATTCTATTGACACTGGACAGGTGAGAACTTTATTCCAGATTGATTAGTTAATGTTGCAGCTCTTTGGATCTAAAAAAAGAATAAACAAAGAAAAATACCCTCGGGACTCCTGGTACTAACTGTGAAGCTAAGCAGGGGTTCGATTATGGCTTTGGAATTATGGCATTTTGAAACTACCTATAAAAACGACTTGTGCAAAACCCCTTTATAATGGTGGAAAATTTTCAAATTTTATAATTTTAAATATTTAAATAATATTTTAATTTTTTTCTTTAAAAAAATTAAAATATTATGTCTGGTTCCTTAAAAGAAAATTTGACAATAGATAAGAATGCTCAGCGGTAAGCAAAACTATCTAAAAAATACAATATAGAACGCTTAACAAACTAAACTTTAACACTCACAAAATACGGAACTTCTATATTACAAGAAAGCGATACATCCATTATAAAATTTTTTTGCGAAAATTGACCCAAAACTTGCAAAAACAAAGCGGAAATATATGCTGAACACATTTCAAACACTTTAAAACACTCCTTTCGAAGTTGCCAATTTAATCAACCACCGTCTCAAAAAAAAACTCCTGCCTATGATCTGATCACTTCCAATATACTCGAACAATTCCCTAAAAGAGCAATAGTATTTCTTACGACGTTGTATGATTCCATTCTTCGAAAAATGCATTTTCAAATCCGTTGGAAATTCGCAATAATAAAAATGGCCCCTCACCGAAGTGAGTTTTCAATCCTGTCTAAAATGTACAAACAAATATTCTTCGGCCGCCTGCATCCTCTACACGATTCCTTAAATTAATATCAAACCCAAATTTTGATTTCCACTATCCTGCAATGTCATCGAGTCGTCGATTTCATTGTATCCTCTTGAGAAATAAAAAGGAGTCTATGTGTAATTACTGATATACGAGGTTTCTTCAAACGTGTATTGGATTTTGTGGCGTTACGTTGGTACTCATGCCTACCACTTATGCCGACAAGTTCGGCCATTTTGAATGTTCAGTTAATTTTTGACAGCTGCTTTGATACTTTTGATAGAGTACTGTCCCTGGTTTTCGAGGAGTCAAGGTTTGTTACCTAAAACTGAACTTAAACAAACGGTTACATGGAATCCACATACCTACGACGACACTTTGACTTTTAATTTTAAGCAAACGTTCTTTTCTTTTTGAGTATGTGTTTTTTGGGTACATTTTACCATATGAAAATTTTAAAAACTGATTTTCAATAATAGACTTTAGTTATAATAACTATAACGAAATATTGACGCCAAACTGAATATTGATGCCAAACTCTATGTGTCAATAAAAAGTCATAACGGACTCCTTCTTCTAAATAATTGAATCTTCCAAAAAACTTGAACGAACCTTTTTTTTTAATTGAATCTTCCAAAAAAATTGAACGAAGGCTGGACTCCTTCTTCTAAATAATTGAATCTTCCAAAAAAATTTGAACGAATCTTTTTTTTTGTATATCAAAATGGTTTTTATATTAATAAATTTTGGGTGTGAATAGTATTTAAAAATTTTTATTAACAACTTTAACAATTAAGAACATTTATAAGTTCCTTAATGACATCAGAAAGTTTCGATATTGATTTTGTCTTGATAAAACTTTTAAAAACTTTACATTTTATTTTAATTCATCCATTTTATAAGATAGAAATTATAAAATAAATTTAAAATTTTTTTTTTTTTGGAAATTTTTGCATAATTTTTCCTTATAAAATTTTTCAATGAGAGAAAAACTTTTCGAAACTTTTTAAACAAAAAAAGTTTTCTCATTTGAAATTTGTCCGTTTTATCAATAATATTGAATTAAAAAAAAAAAAACTATTATACATAATATACACATGTATATGTATGTGTATAATCATAAAAATGATATCATCTTTAATGATGTGTATTTGAGTGATTTTCATAAAAGTATACAAAACAAATATTCTGATCAGTTCAGTCCTTGTGCGAGAAAAATTTCAATAAAAATGAAAAACTTCTTCAAATATTTTATCGTAAATTTACGAGTTATACGAGTATATATTGCAGGATTTTATGGAAGAAAGGCAAAGATGTTAAAAATTTTTTTTCTTGTGACTTTTTTATTAACGGACAAATTTTTGTATCTAGCCTAAATCGGACTCTTCACATACAGAATACTAATTTGAAAAGAGTTTTTATGCTGACATCTTTAGTTAGATTAGCATTGGAATATTATTTGGTATGAGGATAACTTAGACCTTATGGCGTCTTTTATTTATACACTCGCTTAAACATATAAATCTAAATATTATATTAAAATCTTCTGTCTGCTGATTTATGATTTTGCACAAATCAATGCCTGTGTATGTCAAACAATTTTTTTATTTGTAACAAATCCTTAGGCAGACAATATTTTTGAACGCATAAAATTCTAATTTAATTATAAAGATATCCTTGTATGAAGATGCTTTAATTTATTTTTAAGTACAATAGTTAACTTTTTTACAAGAATTGATATTAAAATTTTCTTTGATATTACGAGTATCTGTGAACAAGGTAAAATTGATCTTTTCATCTTTTTTCTTCTATAATTTTTTTCCAATTTTATTCGATATATTTAAAATAATTTCATTAAATGAAGTAATTTTTTCTTATAATATAATCACCAGGTAGCAAAAAAAAAAAATATCAAAAGATACATTAACGACACGAAGACATAAAATAAAATGTACGCACATAAAATATTCATAAGATAATTTTAAAAAAAGAAACATTTTAAAATTAATCAAGAAATTTTGTTTTAAAGTACGAGTAACCAAATTTAAATAAATATAATAAAATTTGAAGCAATGGTTAAAATTTGATAAGTAAATTTTGATATATTATATAAAATTGGTAAAGAAGAAAAACCATCTTCAATTGCCTCCTCAGCATTATACGAAAAATTCGAATATTCACATTTAGCTGGTGGATGAAAAATTTTGCAAAAATAGAATAAAGCTAATAAATATAAGATGTACTCATATTGATTTGTTTAAAAATGACATAATATCTATTTTGAATACATGTTTTTGTAGTCGAACCTTTATGTGAATTAAAGATCTGAATTATATTGAATTTTCAACAACAACAAAAATCTAACTCAATATTAAAAGTTGCAAACTTAGTTAAAAATCCTACTAAAAGTGCTATTTTTAGATTAAAAATATCAATAATTTAGCTAGTTAGTTAGTTATTTGCTGGTATTCCATAATGCGGAATATTAGAACCTATTCTCTACAACACTTATACGACGTCTGATCAAAAAGTATCCGCGGGTTACGTATATTCGATTTTCGATTTTTTTTGTGGTGTTATGTTGGTACTCATATCTCAAACTTATTCTGACAAGTTCAGCCATTTTGAATGTTCAGTTAATTTTTGACAGCTGCTTTGCTTGCACGGCATTCCAAAAAAATGGACCAAAGAATCTATTTTTGAACAAGAAAAAGTCACAGGGGGCCAGATCTAGGGAATACAGTGGCTGCGGCATTATTAGTGTATTGTTTTTGGCAAAAAATTCTCGCATAAGCAACGATGCGTGAGCAGGGGCGTTATCATTGTGCAAAAACCAATTTTTGTTCTTCCACAAATCCGGGCGTTTCTGGCGGATTGCTTCACGCAACTTGCGCATAATTTGCAGGTAATATTCCTTATTGACTGTTCTACCATGCGGCAAGAACTCATGATGTACCATGCCGCTACAATCGAAGAAAACTGTAAGCAAAACCTTCACAGTCCACTGAACTTGGCGCGCTTTTTTCAGTCTTGGCTCGTGCGGCAGCTTCCATTGTGATGATTGAGCTTTGGTTTCCACGTCATAACCATAAGCCCATGATTCGTCACCAGTTATGACTTTCTGGAGCAAATTAAGAGTGTTAATGCGATACTGTTTTTGGGTAAAAATAGGCAAAAATCGAAGACGTGCCAAAACACGTGCAAGCAAAGCAGCTGTCAAAAATTAACTGAACATTCAAAATGGCTGAACTTGTCGGCATAATTGAGAGAAAATTCGCGATACTTTTTGAACAGACCTCGTATTTGGGTGGCATATCGTTTGTCCAATTTATCGGAAGTCGTAAATTTATTGAGTCCATAGTAAGCGAACCCAGTTGACATATTTACTGCATGTCTACGAGGAACTTACGTACAAAGCATAATGAGAGATAGTCCACAGTGTAACCATATCACTCCCTGTTGAAAATTTTACGCAGCGATTTATACAAAGTTATGGAAATAATTGCCTCTTAAATAGCTAATGATTGTTGTTGCTAAGAAATATCGATATTAATACTGTGTCCTGCTGAAACCAATACCGCCTTACGGAATAGAAATCTAGGACTCTACTTTTTATGTTCGTAAAAGTAATCTTAATATTTTGGTATTTGCAATATGATTGCTGGGTCTTATCATAAATATTTTACTTCTTATATTTCCAATTATACTAGTCCCCTAATTGAAGAGCTATTATTTACTTACTCTCTGTAACTATCCGTGAATGACTGTAATCACTCCGGTTATGAAAGAATAAAATTCTTACTTATATATATATATACAAACAGAAGAGACGTTGATGGATGTTATTTCCAATAACTTTTTAAGTTAATAAATATTCTTATAGATATTTTTTATGTTTTACTAGTTATAACTATTTCTTAAAAAAACTGGTATTATTTACCTATGAAATATTTAAAAAAAAAAATTGTTGTGAAGTAATTTGCTATTACGACTATGGATTTAAGTTGTCACCAAATGACTTGAGGAAATAATAGTTAGCACCAAGTTGAGTACTTAACCGTAACTATAAAAAAAATATTTTTGTTTTAGAAGAGCTCTAAATGGAAGTATATTTTTGTAGAAATTTATAACTACAAAAATATACTTCCATTAAAGTAATGAAAATATTTTGAAAAAAAATTCGTCAATATTTTATTTTCTTACCAAAAATAGAAAAGACTTTCCATTTTTCGTTATAAAATAAATTTCTGATGCCAAAAAATTAGTCATACTTTCCAAAAAATACTGAAGTTTTTTATTTAGACAATTGATAATTCTTTTTATAAATATTCTAGATTTAAAATAAATCGGCTCATTATGTTAGAAAGTACTCATTATTATATGGCAATATTTTCTATTGGATTAAGAACAATTTCAGAAGCCTTCGAACTTTAGTAAATATTTTCGAAATTACTTATCTAAGTATACGAGTAATTAGAAAAGTATCTAAGCATCACAAATTTAATTATTCTAATGCTCTAAGAAAATTTCCTATGAATTTGGTAATGATTGCAACAATAAATTTAGAAAATCCTGTTGATTTTATTGTATAATAATTTGACAGAATTTTTTTAAGAATAAACTAGGAAGTAATTAACAGTTCCTTATTCAATTTTGTAGAATGAAGGATGAAATTGTACAGAAAACAGGATTTGTAAATATTTTGGGCTTAAAAGCACACAATTTATGTACATATCACAGTACTTGAACTAATCGAAAAGTTATCACAATAAATTTTGTAACATTGGCAAACCAATTATTGGCATAGTGTTTTTCGATTTGGAATAAACAAGTTGAGAAAAGATAGCATTCACCCGTCTCTGAAGGGGATGTAAACTTGCTTGTACACATATAGGAGTACTCATTGTGAAAATGATGGTATCTTTTAGATTTTATATGGTGATATTTAAGTGTATATCCTATAATTCTCTTAATTGCAAAGATTACACAATGATAGTATCAAAACTAAACTTTGCTTACATATTATTACTATGAATCTTGGGCAGATTTAGGTACTTTGCTTAAGTTTATGAATCGAAATTCTATAAATCCTTCTATTCGCTCTTTTGCTGAAAGGAAAACACAACAACATCTAGGATAACGAGCACTTATTTTGCAGTATTGAATTTGTATCAGCAGATTCGATAGACTTAAATAAATGCCAACAAATTTATTTGATTACAACACAGAAAAGGATTAATTTTTTTTTGTTCATTATTCTCTATTTTATTTTTGAGTATTTTATGTGAAGGAATAAAGTTTTTGTTTTGGTAAAAAATATATTTATCTTGTTAAAAATCTTTCTCAAAACTTTTAAGTTAATATCATTTAGTAAATTCCCATAGGTATAGTTGGGCTTTGTTGTCCAAATTGCTTCCAACTCAAATTGTTTCCATCTTAAAAGTAATAATTTTTATTTTTTTACAATTGAATTAAAATATTCTATCAACGTGTAGTAGGATAAACATTTTATTAGTAAATTTTAGTATCTACAAATGATTGGGTTTCCAAAAAATATATACGAAAATACACTGTGAGTAATATTTTCTGGACTATTGATACCAGAACAAAAGATCCTTGACTGTTGTTCACGGATGCCGCCGCTGACACCGATTTCGGTTGTCAAACTTTTTAGCTGTAGCACTCACGCACTATGTTGTGGAATCTTCTCTTATAGGGCAGCTCCATATTACGGCGAGCTGTTGACCATAAAAAAAGCAATTGAAATTACGACCAGCCAACGGAGCGTTATTATTTTTAGCAACAGCCTTGCCGCCCTTTAATTAATTTGTGGCCCATCAAGTAACCCAGTACTTAGCACAATTCGTCATAGCCTACTTTGCAATAGGAGTGTCGAGTTGCAATGGGTGCCAGGGCATGTGGGAATTGTGGGCAATGGAAGTGCTGATAAGTTGACTGAGGAAACACTCCGTCGACCAGTGATCAGAGTTATTTCCAATCTGCCTCGCTTACTAGTAGAATAGCAACTAATACCATTATTCATTCAGAGTAATGATGACTGGACAAAGAGAGACACATTTTTGTCGACTTATTGGATAACCACCAATAAACCAGTCTATTTTATATCCAAATCGGAATTTCGGGCGCGGAAGCTCCTCAGAATCTGGGTTAGACATTTTCCTCTCGCTCATAACTTCCTTTTTGGCAATACCAATCGTCCCTTATGCCAATCCTATGGCACTCATTTCACTATCATCCATATTGTATACAAATGCCACATAACCAAGAATTACTTCGCGAGCAGGATTCCTCCCATTGTGGAGCTCCTAGACCAAACAACTCCATTCCTTAGTCCTCTAATTAAACTTCTAAAACATGCATATGCTATAAAGTCGCCAAATGGCCTCATAGTCGTGGCGCTATGAAGTGGCCCCTGGCACATGTCTACAGAACCTTACAAACAACAAAAAAAATATCTTTCCACTATAAAAGACTTTGTCGAGACGGCCTTGCTCGGTCTTGTGAAGTTTCGAAACTCAAAGGAACCCTCTTGTAATTTGCTACTCATGCAAGGTACTTGGTTATGATGCTTGAGTCAAAGTTCAGGTGGTTGTGATCCTTGACTTGAAAGGGATATAGGCACTAGATGAGATCTACAGCGCCGAGTGCTACGTTCGTTATATACGGTGATAGTTAGGCCAATTTTAGCGAATGGTGCTTTGATCTGGTGAACAGCACTAGACAAAAGCACGTACAAAACCTTCTGAAGAAAGTCCAAAGATTCGTGCGCACATGCACTATGGGTGCGCTCAGCATGACACCTACTGCAACTTTGGATATAATGCTGTATCTTCTGCCCTTAGACATCTATATTAAGGAACTAGCTCTTCTCTGAGCGAATTAAAGCAATATACCAAACATCATTTTGAACACGCTAATATCATCAAGAATATTAAATACATTCCTAAAGCAACGGACTTTGAGATAACAGGTGCTGGCCTTTCACATTAAGAAGCAGGGATCTTCTCTGCATCGCTGAATCCAAACATATCCCTACGACTCCCATACCAGTATAATGTATTTCAAGTTAGAAGGCTATTCACGAGGCTGTATTTTGGCTATTATTAAATGCAATATCTGATATGAGTATGGCAATTTTAAGTTGATGGAATCACCCATTGTAAAATTGAGGGCACTGTTAGAGAGGAGGTGTACATGCCTATCAAGATGGCTATACATCCAATTTTGCTGGGAGGTGAAGTGTCACAATTCGAGAATGATCTGACTTAAGCTAGATCATAAAAGAACAGAAAGCTTACTATAGACAAGCAGCACTCATATTAGCATGCTGATCGAGATTATTAAAGATCCTTGCATACAAGGGAGTCACGCTAGACGACTAGGTATCCCCGAAAATGACTTCTGTGATAATTTTAAAGACGAGGGAGGAGGAAGAGGAGACCATTTCTCACCTTTTTTGTTCGTGCCCAGCCTTTACATCCCTCAGAAGAAGAACTCTGCATGACTTTTTCTTGGATAATTTGTGTGATATAGAAATCACAAAAATCAACCACTTTACGCACTCGCTTCCAATTGTTCATCAGACTGACATTAGCCTTAATGATTACGTGGTATTACAGCGCACCTAATTTTGGTCAATTTATTTTAGCTACTCTAATCTAACCTTACCTAACCCAATTGGTAAATTTCATATCTGCAAGCGGATTAAACAGCTTTTAAAATAAGTGAAAACTATATTCAGATAATACGAGGTCTGCTCAGAAAGTATCGCAAATTTTGAATTTCCGCTTGTTACGTATAGTCGATTTTCGATTTCGAAATTTCTACCAACAAGTTCGGCCATTTTGAATGTTCAATTAATTTTTGACAGCTGCTTTGCTTGCACGTGTTTTGGCTCGTCTTCGATTTTTGCCCATTTTTGACCCAAAATAGCATCGCTTAACATTGCTAGGGAGCTGTTGGACTCTGTCCGTGACGACCCAAATTTCCTCCAGAGGGTCATAACTGGTGACGAATCATGGGTTTATGGTTATGACGTGGAAACCAAAGCTCAATCATCACAATGGAAGCTACCGCACGAGCCCAAGACCGAAAAAAGTGCGCCAAGTTCGGTCAAATGTGAAGGTTTTGCTTACAGTTTTCTTGCCATAGGGTAGAACGGTCAATAAGGAATATTACCTTTAAGTTATGCATAAATTGCGCAAAGCAATCCGCCAGAAACGCCCGGATTTGTGGAAGAACAAAAATTGGCTTTTGCACCATGATAACGCCCCTGCTCACGCATCGTTGCTTTTGTGCGATTTTTTTGCCACAGACAACACACTAATAATGCCGCAGCCACCATATTCCTCAGATCTGACCTCCTCTGACTTTTTCTAGTTCCCGAAACAGTGAATTCTTTGATCCATTTTTTGGAATGGGTAAAAATCAAAGAGGAGCCAAAACACGTGTAAGCAAAACAGATGTCAAAAATTAACTGAACATTGAAAATGGCGGAACTTATCGGTGTAAGTGAGCGACATGAGTACCAACATAACGCCATAAAAAATTGAATATACGTACCCCGCGGATATTCAAAATTCGCAATACTTTTTGAACAGACCTCATAGATGTGGAATAGTATTTAAAATTAATATTTTTTAACGATTAGTGCTGTTATTAAAATGAATAGAATATTAAACTGCAAGATGTTAATAAAGCTATTATTATCATATATGATTTGATCAGAGCATTTTTAAAATAACAACCCAGGTAAAATTAAAATTAACTCAAGAATTTTCCATGCATTTTCTTTTTCAAGATTCAAATGATACAGAAGATTTTAGGAGACATACAAAATTTATTTGATATTTGCAGGTGTTGGCAGATACTCTAAATTAAGAGATTATTGATTAGCTGAATTTTGCATATATAGAAATGCAATCAATTGAACTACAGTCAAGTTTGATTTGAGAAATGAATTGGAAATAATTGAAAATGCTCGATTATTGAATATAATTAAAAAGAATGCGGATGAAGAAATACTTGTAATAAGAACTTGGAACATTATTAATTTTCTCGTTTACATATACTTGTGAGTTATCATTTTTCGAATTAAATTTTATAAAAACTTGTATTGTAGTATAAGAATTAGATTGAACCATTAAACCAGTTGGGTATGCATTTGACTAAAAGTGACAAAATATCAACAGGATATAAAGTATTTTGTATCGAATGTTCAGCACCCAAGAGGTGTTTTTTTAAAAAACTTTTTTAAAAAAAATTATTTTTTTCATCTTTTATTTAATCAAAATTGCATGGAAGGGTGTATGAACCCATTCTATCTTATCGGAATATACTGTTATATGATGACACGTTCTTTGCGTTATTTTTTTATAGAAAAAAACTAATTTTAGTTATTTATATAAAAATATTTTGCTCGGCATGTCACACAGTTGATATTTATTATTTGGGGCTTTTCAGAAAAGGTTCGTCACCCCTGTTTCAGGTTATCTAGTTGGTAAGCAAACCAAATTTATAGGTGACGTGTCAATAGTAATATACAATTCTTACCTATGCATTTTTTCACCCTGTTATTCCTTATTCCTCCTTATCATATTGACGATCATTATTTATATCACTTCAATGAAATATATATATCCTCTATCTTTGAAGCTAATTCTATAGAAATACTCATCTGAAAGGATATCCTTTTTAATACTCATCTGAAAGGATATTCTTTATCTGAGTTAGTTACAATAACTTATCTGTTTCTGCTTCAACAACACTACGAATACCATCATTACTTAGTTCCTTCTTTGATTTTGAGGCTATTTTTCTCAGCAATTTTATTTATAGAATAAGAAAAAACCTACAAAATAAATAAGAATTCGAAAACAAAAATATTCTCTATATATAAATATCAAATATCTTTTATTTTGTAAATAATTTTTTTTTTTGCTAATTTCTATCACAAACAATCAGTTTCTGAATAAGAAGGTTAATAATAATTCCTGTACTTTATGGAAGCATGGTAAAGTTATAGTAGCGAATTATGATAGTTTTTTTTTTTTTGATTTATAAAGCTTTATTTAAACTCAGAAATGTATTTTTAACGGGGCAAAAATTTATTTTTGGGGATTTTTGCTTTCAATTTGGTTGGAAAATAAGTCTCAAAAGAACTTCTGTCCACACATAATAATGAAACTTTATATTGACGTTGATCCACGTGAAAGAAGAAAAAATTGATAATTATTAAGGATAAACAGAACATTATGGAATCCTGTTAAGTCATAACATTGTCCGCTTTCGAAAAGATGCTCGTCCTGAGCATTATTCGATTCATAATAACGGGCCAGCCAGTCAATGTGTACAATCTTCAGTTGTCCTCACTAAGTCTTCGGGATGTAATTCCATTCAACTTCTTAACTACCTGGAATGGACCATCCCACTGAAGAATTATTATAAATTAATTTGATAAAGTGAATAAATTTGTTTAAAAAATCAATCCATGGGATTACTTTTTGCTCTCAGTTGAAGCCTTCCTGATCAAGGATACTCATTTGATATACAGTAATAAATAGTATCATTACTAGAAGCGTTTCCAAATCCCTTTATCCGACATTATTCAAAACAAAACAAAAATATGATCAATCGCAACTTAATTTTACTTTTGTTTGTGATTTATGAAAATGAAATTAAAGAACACACTTTTTCGTCAGCACTTTTTTTAAGGCTCAAAAATAAAATGACCACGTGATCGAGGAAGGTTAATCATATCATTGCAAATAAATCCGAACAAAAAATTGTGTTTATAAGAAAAATATTTGTATTTATAACGCAATAAAAAAAAAACAACAACTAAAAATTACAGGATAATTATATTTTTTTAGTATAATAATAATAATAATAATAATAAAAATAATATTAAATTACATGATAAAAAAAAAATGAGAATATTTTTTTAAAAGATATTTTTCGATGTTGAAGAATTTAACACAAAAAGACATTGTTAAGAGTATAAAAAGATTGAACTCATACTCTTTGTATTTGTGGTATATAAGCAATCATCCCCATATCCTTGATTAAGTATTTTTCTGGCCATCTTTTTTTGTCCAGATTAAATTTGTTAGGTCACGTATTGGCATCCCCAAACACTTGTTCATATATGACCAAAGATCATCGGAACACATTGAATGTCTATTATTTGAGTAGTACATCTTATACACGCACAAGGATATAAAATAGAATCGTCCTCTTTTCTTTATATATAATTTTTCTCTTCAATTTTTTATCTTCTTACATTTTCTATTCGTTATTATCTAAATATAATAGAATTGACTAGCTAGACTACGTTTTGATATACTTTTCAATGTGTCGATATTCACCTCTCGATGGTGTTTAGTATTTTTTGATTCTATTTATACAATAGACCACCGTCAGATCCGATTTGTATTTATATTATTATTATTATTATTATTATTATTATTTTTTATCTCATATATTCTGAATACATAATAATATATGCATTTGCACAGGATTGTTACAAGCACACATAATCTATGAAAGCTGATATTCTGACAGTGGACAAAATTACTACGCAATTCATGGCAAATATAGAAATTCTTTACTTATGACATCCTGTGACATCCTGCGGACTTCCGCATTAGTTAGTTGGCTTATTTTTGGATCGATTTCTGTCTAGTTCAACCTACTGAATTATATATTGATGAAAATCCAGTAATCCAACAACCAAAGAAAAATAATAACCAGAATACGTTATTCGTATTTGTATCCAAACTATTTGCTTATTCTGCTCTATATGATTTCCAAATCGACAATTTATTTATTATTCATTTTAATAATTTCCATCAATATACATATTTATTTATTTTTTTGGATTTTTCTTTTTATATTTATTCAATTAAATTATTGTAATTTATAAATTTATTAAAGATATTAGTTTGTATATTAACGTAAATTGGTTTTATGTTTTATTAAGAAGATAAACGTATTTCCTATATAATATTTTTATTCCATCGACTAATTTAATTTTTCTGATCATATCAGTATTCTCATATAGGGGTCGATACACTAAAAAAAAAAATCATATTCCTACCACCGAACTTGTTATTTGCTACAAAATTGACAGACACCATCATGCCCCCTTGAAATACTCAGCAACTTTCAAGAAATACTCAGCAACCTGTACTATTATTTATATAGGGTGGACCATTTAGAAGTTCCATTTTAAAAAGTAAATAAAAAAAAACTAGTGTATGTTTTTTTCAAATTTCTGGTTTTATTAAAAAGATTGAACCTTGAAATTTAAGAATGAAAAACAACATCATTTAAATGACTGCCACGGCTGGCCTTCAAGTACCCCATTCGCTCGACCCAATTTTTCAGTGCATTTTCGATTGTCCGGGCCTGTCTTTCAAGGCCTCAACTGTCTCTGGATGGCTTGCGTAACATTTATCCTTAATGGATCCCCACGGAAAATAATCCAACGGGCTCAAATCACAGCCCCGAGGCGGCCAATTGACATCAGAATTTCGGCTGTGTGGCAAGTGGCCCCGTCCTGTTGAAACCAAATGTCGTCCATGCCATTCTCTTCAACTTTTGGAAACAAAAATTCGTTGAGCATGCCACGATAGCGCTCACCATTGACCGTAACGGCGGCTCCTTCATCGTTTTCGAAGAAAAACGAGCCAATGATGCCTCCACTGCAAAATCCGCACCAAACCGTGACTCGTTGTGGATGCATCGGCTTTTCCAAGGTGACGTATGGATTTTCTGAGCCCCAGATGCGACAATTTTGTTTGTTGACATACCCACCGAAGTGGAAATGGGCCTCATCCGAAAAGATGATTTTTCGGTAAAAATGCTCATCTTCGGCCAATTGATCTTGAGCCCATTGGGTAAACCGAAAACGCATCGGATGGTTATGCGGCTTTAGCTGGACTAATTGAACTTTTTAAACTTTCATGCCGAGGCCTTTGTGCTAAATTCTCAACAGAGAAGTGTTGTCCATGTTGATGGATGATCACTGACATTTTCAGCAACGGCGGCAATATTCTCGGTCGTACGCACTCTCTTAGAGCGGAACGAGTTGCTTTGGCCACCAACAAACCAGTTTCGCGAACTCGCTTCACGAATTTGCCCACAAATTCACGTGATGGCATTCGATCTTTACTCATTTTTTTTTTAATTTCTCACAGTCTGGGTTAAAGACTCACCACTTTGGAAGTAAGTTCTCAATATTTCCCATATTTCTTCAAGCATATGGATTACCATTTCGTAAAATTCTGACTTTCAACTAATAATCTGTCAATTTGTGTTGCTATTTAACACTCTAGTTCTTCAAATAAATAGTAGTTCAAAATGGAACCGCTAGATGGACCACCTAGATTCCAAATAAATGTAATTAAGAATTATCCATTGTATACTCGTAGTTTGGAAAGTGTAGCTTTATATCATTTATAAATTATCAAATATTTATATTATTAAGAAAAGCTTTATTAAGGCTAATAATTACCTTTTTATAATATAAATTATTTTGTTATCAAGTAATGCGAATAAATTGTATAATTTTTTTATTAATGTGATGACTATGCCGCAGCCACGTTTCGAGCTTTAGGAGGAGATTATTTCTCGGTAAAATTGTCATATGTGCGGTTTTAACACCTACAAATACCTATTGAAAAGCCATTGTATTTATCAACAATGACTGTTTAGTGTGCATTTTAGTCTGAACTTGTCCTTGTCCCAATATTTCTTTGCAAATGAAGAAGGAAAGACCGTTTCAGTCAATTCTGGGAACTTTTGCAACATTATAATCGTCATTTTTTAGACTTAACCTAAAGATCTTAATCTAATTCATATGTTAAAAGCTATCGTTTATAATCTGATTCTGAGAAAAGTTAACGCCACTATGTTCCAAAAAATCCCAAGACGGATAATTTCGAAATCTGTTGATGTTAATTGACTTCCAAAATAGTGGGATTAAATGACGTTGAACATTTTTCTTCTGAGGTTTTACAGAAAATCATATTAACGCAGATAATCTTTATATTTAAAAAAAAAATCTAACATCCTTTAATCAATGACCTAATTACAGCCCGAAATTTGTAAAAAAGTCATCAAAATGACCGCAAAAGGATCGTGTCAAATAATTGTATACTGACAAAGATAGTTTAAATTTTCATCTATTTAATAAAATAAAAATTTACATTTTATATGATTTTTCATTTGACTTTCCAAAGCCCTAATTGGATATCCTTTTATTAGGGCGCTAATTTTGCAATTTTTAATAATTTTAAATTTTCCTTGAAAATTTTTTGTTGACTCAAACAATATCCTAACAATTTTTTTCATCAAATATTTTATATCAAATTAATTAAATATTGAAAATTCAAAATGTTCAATAAATTTCAATTGTATAAAAAGATATAAAATATTTTAACTTTTATAGGAAAATAAATTCGAATAATGGATGGTTTTTTTTTTAAATATATTAAATTAATAAAAACTTTTATTATTATTAAATTTGCTAATTGGGTATTTTTTCGATCAAATTCTTTTTTCTATATAACATTATTGTTAATAAAATCGATTTGATTGGAATTTGGGAATATTTTCAGCAAAATTTCCACTTTAGCATAGAGAATATTGTATTAAAAAGAAAGAAAAAAAAAATCCTTTGCAGTCGTGTTGGCAAAAATTGTTAGCAAATTAATTTGGTTTTTTTTCAATGTAGAAAACTTTTGTATCCTGCTTTCATTTCAATCTTTTTTGATTTCGGTTGAATTGTTTTCGATAGTCTGTTCAATTAAGAATCAATTGTCGAGAAAATATGTGAACTATTGATTTTTGTGTATTCGAATAAATTTGAACTCTTAGTGGCAAAAATAAATTTTTACTTATTCAATAAGTTGAATTGAACAAAATAAGTAGTTACTTACAATATATAAAACAATCACTTTTTATATAAGAATTGATTCTTAAAGTACAAAAATTTAATTCTGTTGAATACTAAATGATTTTGATGTTAAACGATACGCTGCTGAAGCGCAATGAAATCGAGCCATAAAGACAGTTTGCTGGACCGTTTGGTTGAATTCTCTTAATGGAAAATCACTTGATTCAGTTTTTGAACCAGAAAATATACTGATTAAGTCATACATTTTCGGTAATAATAGAGATATACGGTTTAAATAAATTGATTTTAAGACCCTGTTTTAGGCATCTCTATTTTGCATAGGGACATTTTTCAACTCACCATTATTTGCAAATCATGATTAATCGAATCATTAAATTTTATAATTGATGAAGCATTAACTCATAAGATTAATACGTTTTTTAAAAAGAACTAAAATAATTAAAAAAATTATGAAAAACTTCAATTTGCTTATAAGAAAATTAATTAAAACAATATAACTTTCGAAACACAAATTCACTAAACATTCAGAACTATTGTACAAAAATTTTTTTAAAGTTTCTGCTTACTCAAAAAACACCACGAACTTTTTCGACTATCCAATATAATTATGTACATAAAACTGATGCTGCAAAATTTTTGCGGAGGATCATCGATTATCAGGAAAGAGTGGGATAGAAATTGGAATGTTTGGTTGAACCCCGTAATTCTATTCAATGAGTCCAAATAAATTGAAACAAAATATATTGGACTTTAATCTACTAAAACCATCTAATTTGGTAACATTTCAATGTCGTCCTGCGGAACTAACGACAAAAATATTTTTGCGAATAATAGTTTTGATACACAAAACGTAGTGTACTCAAAACTATTATTCGCAAAAATATCAACATCTTTTCCAAAGTTTGCACAATTCCACAATGGTATTGTCAATGCCACGATTGTTTAAGGTTTCAGAGGCTTCTCCGCTCGGAATCGGGGACTTTAAAAGAAAATATGTTTCGAACTCTCCACTACTCCGTTACAGTAATAGCATATAGTAGCCAACCACACATCAACTCGGTTAATTCATAGATCTGCCATGGGACCAGGTGGTTAGTCTATCTATCCTTGTCTTCGACATAATCATGGCAACGCATTCTGTTTTGGTTCCCAGAAGTTCTGTATTAACCGTGTTTGTACCATCGGTCGTTAGCTTAGCTGGCTTTTCATGCATTCATAATATGTGGACGGTATTTGTATGGGTAGCAAGTATATTCGTATCACCAGCATAAGTGACAATGATAGTCTTAGAATCAGATGGGAAGTAATGGATATAAATACTTTATAAAATAGGACCGAGAATACAACCTTGTGGAACTCTACGTGAAACTGAGTATATTTTTTTTTAAAAACTCTGCATTAATAGCTATTTGAAAATTATGTTGGAACAGATATAAAAAGAAAGAACGCTTCCAGAGGAGCCCAGTATGCTGGCCACGATAAAAAGCAATAATAGGCAATATTCTTTCCTCTCGAATGAATAAAACAATAACTTTTTATATAATAATTGATTTTTAAAGTATAAAAATTTATTTCCGTTGAATAGTAAATGATTTTGATATCAAAACGAAATTTTTTTTCTGTTTTATAAAAAATCCCAAATTGGAAAGCTTTTCAGTTTAAGTCTAATAATTTTTCGAAAACAATTGATAGAATTATTTATTTATTTTTAACTAAAAAACTCTTTTATAAAATGTTAGCTTACACGTAAATGAATTTCTTTGGCAGATTATTTAATAGAAAATAGAAAACTATATATAAAAAAATAAATAAAACTAAAGAAAACATCTTTTTGTTATCAATAGAATTTCTAAGTAGCTTTTAGTCCAAAAGTACCGCCTGTTCTTTTCCAAATGATACTCTTTCAAACAGCATAAAATATGGAAAAAAAAGAGTATATACCAAAATTCGAACGATATATAAAACTTTACCATTACACATATACTCGTAAATATTATAACAAGAAGAAAAAAATGAATATAAAAATAAATAGAGAAAAGGTTATAAAGTTATGGAGGTTTAGAACGAAGTGGGCAGAGATAGAAACATACTCATAATAGATGAACGTCGCGCCACATAAATCTTTCCAATAACTTTGTCTATTCCACACTTCAAATTGCCTTATTTAGTAAATATATCCTAAACTTTCTCATATTTATTACGAAAGTTTTCCACTGAATCCTTGGGCATTTTCTTTAATATTGAAAAATATAAATATCCCCCGATCGTATTACGTTTTTACGTAATTGATTATGTATTTCGATACAATTTCGATTTTTGTACGTTTTCTTTACTTTTTCAATATTATTTTATGTTATTGCCTTTCCAATATTTAGATTGTTCAGCTATTTTGTTGATACAAGAAAATTTCAAAAAATCCCTACCAAAGGACGAAAGAAAAAAGAAAACACAATTATTTGATGGAATTACCTTCAGTAGATATTTTTTTAAAAAATTTTTTCGGTTATTCTTTTCGCTTATTAGGTACGAATGTAAAGACTTTACTTATGGTAATATTCTGATTTGAAATTTTATATTTCGAAAGTATCGCAATCAAAATTGATTTTCTTTGAGAAGTTTTTTTTTTTTTTAAATATCGATTATATATGAAAATGTTAAAGTGGTTTTTTATTTATATCGATTGTATATGAAAAAGCAAAAGAAAAAAAATTAATCAAAAGAGAAAGGAATTAAAAATATCAAAAATATATATACTTTTGTTTGGAAAAAAATATTCTCCTATACAAAGAATGGATGATTTGAGCTTTCAAACGTTCAAGTTTGTTTTATTTATTTTTATAAATTAAAGCGACTTTTTAAAGTTTCGGATATTTAGCCATGTGTGACCATTTGTATGAATACGGGAATAAGTTGCTTCATCAAATGAATTTTTTATTGACATAAAGACCTTTCTGGAGATGAAAAAAGTTTCATATGCGGGTGGTGATATGTCCTATACAAAGATAGAAGGTCACATATTTATTTATTGATATTTCTGTACAAACGATAACTTCGAAAAGATGAAATGATTTATTTATTTGTGGTCTAGTAATGTTTCTCTTCGAAAATGTTTCTATAAGAAATGTGAAAAAATATAATTTCCAAATAAAATATTAGTAACAAAACATTTTTTTAATATGGAATTGCTGCAACTAAAAACAAATTGTTTAAAAATTTGTTATGGAATGAGCTTTTTTGCAAAATGAAATACGCACAACTTGTGAATCAAGGGAATATTCACATCGCACTATTATATAACGACTAATGTTTTAAGTGGTTGGTTTTTAATTTAAAAAAAAAAATACAAAAGTACATAAAATATTTATAGGAACCGATAAATCAATGCTTAACGCTCACTTTTTAAAGATTATTTTATGTAAATATTGGCCACGACTACGGTTTAAGTGATCCATGCGAGAGATACAATTTTGAACCACTTTTCGAGCATATCGGATAGAATCTTGCCAATAACACACGTAGCATTTTCTTCCAAGCATAAACAAGTGACTTCACATAGCCCAATAAAAAATAGTCTAGACGCGTCAAATCGCACGATCTAAGCGGCCAACTCACGGGTCCGAAACGTGAAATGAATTACTCACCGAACTCATCTCTCAATATGTCAATTGTTTCACGTGCTGTGTGATATAAAGCGCCATTTTGTTTAAACTACATGTCGGCCAGATGCAGTTCTTCCAGTTTGGACAGAAAAATGTTAAAAATCATCTATCAATAGCGGGCGCCATTGACGGTAATGTTACAGCCAGCGCCATTTAAAAAAGAAAGGTGAACCGATGATTCTACAGGCCCATAAACCACACTAAACAGTAAATTTTTCTGGATGCAGTGACAGTTCTCCTTTGTCTGTAGTTGCTCATCAAACTAAATGTGACAGTTTTGATTATTCAGATACCCATTCAGCTTCGTCGCTGAACGCAATTTTTTGATAGAAAACTATCAAGTTGTTCTTAAGTCCACTATCTAAAAATTTAACGATTTGGCAAGTTGTTTGGTTTCAGTTCTAGCATGAGCTGTATTTTGTATGCTTTCAGTGTTTCGAGTAACACAATCCCAACTGGTTTGAACGGCGACGACTAGACAAATCGCGGTCTTCACGAATACTGGACGGTACGGCAGCAATGTATTCCACAATACATACTCGACGCACATGGGTTGTTTGTTTGATGTCAAATACCATCAAATTGCTGTAAATTTTCGTCACTATGGCTTGAATTGCTTGCTCAATAGGTCGATTATGATGACCATAAAATGGTCGAAGTGGCCGAAACTCAGTTTTCACATAGCACGAATTTTGATATTAAAATTAAATAATTTGTAAGCGTTTTTCGGATATAAATCTTTCCATTATAAAATGGTAATTGTAACTGAGTACTTTTAATTTGTGAAAAAAAAATGGAAACATGAAAAACCAAACGGCAAAATAATCATCCGAAATATTTGTTGGTCGAAAAAGCTTATGGCGTTTTTCAAAAGACATATTTAAAAGCTTTTAATGCCATAGTAACCCCTAATTGCATTAGCAAAATTAGACGCGCGTTTGAAAGGTGGCATTTTTTAAATTATTATGCTCAAAAGCTTTGAAATTATTGTAGTGTATCCTAAGTTACTCAAGTTCAAAAATTTACCAGAATAGAGAAAACTCGCAAATTTGTGTTACTTGTGAACAAATTTGTGTTGCTTATCGTGAAAATACTATACCAAAATCAGCAATCGTGACATAGCTTATGAATTAAACATTCATCATCAAAAAGAAACTCGTTCTTTGGGTGCGTTATGAATTGGGTATGAAAAACAAGATGGACCAATTTAACATATGCGATATGCTACTTAAGCGCAATGAAATCGAGTCATAAAGATAGCTAGCTGGAATGTTTGGTTGAAGTCTCTTAATGGAACCAAGCTAGCTTCAAGAGAAGCTTGTGAAAATTACTTGATTCCGTTTTTGAACCAGAAACCACAGAAGTTGTATATTGATGGAATCATAGCCCTAGACGAAAAATGTCAAAATGTTTTCTCTACTTACTCAAAAAATACCACGAACTTTTCCGCCTATCCAATATAATTGCAGACAGAAAAGTAACGCTTCAAAAACTTCCCAGATGATCATGGATTTTTTTTTTTGCCGACAAAAGTCATAGTCTACTCAATACTTTTATTCACAAAAATATCAACATCCTTTCCAAAGTTTGCACAATTCCACGATGGTATTTTCAAGGGAAGTAATGGATATACCTTGTGGCACTCTACCTGAAACTGGGTATATTTTTTTTTTAAATAAGTGCTATTTGAAAATTACATTGCAACAGGTAGGAAAAGAAAGAACGCTTCCAAAGGAGCCTAGTATGCCCCGCACGATCAAAAGCAGTAATGGTCAATACTCTTTCCTCTCGAGTGGATGCAATATAATCAAAAACCATTCCATCGGTTTTAAAATTTCTTTATCTATTCTGCAAGACTATAAATTTGTTTATTTAAAAAAATAATTTTCAAGAATATGTTAAGGTAAAGTTCTTTGGAAAAAATTATTGCAGTTATATCTACCTAAAACGGTGACAGCTAAAAGGATTATTAAACCTTCAAACTTATAAGATTATGAATTCGTAAACCTTCAAACTTAAAATTTTTTAACCTACAAACTCTAAACGAGTAGAAATATTACGAAAATTGAATAAGATTATTTTTTGTCTAACAAATATATTGACAAACTAAAAGTATATTTTCTTTAATTAATTTTATATAAAATTATGAAACTTTTAATTTCATTATTTGAATACCTTCTCTTTTTTTGTTTGGAATAAGTGAAAATTTTTTCGAAATTAATTGAAATAATTTTTTTTAACTTGAGGAAAGAATATTTATTTCTACTCGTAAAAATGGTTTTCATAAAATAAAATTTTGAAAATATTTTATAGACAATTAAGAAAAAAACGATTTATTTATTAGAAAAATTTAATTTTTGTAAAAAAAAAAATATTGTGAATTTATTTGTTTGTAAAAAATAATTCTAATAAATTCTAGTAAATTTTCTTAAATTAATAATTTATAGATGAATTTAATAAAAAATTGATCACTTGAATGTGCTATAAATACTAGAGTATTTTTGTAAAATAATATATAACAGTTGACAATTTCTTTAGTCTCGTAATGGATAATATTTTCTTCAAGACACTCTATAATAAATAAATCGTTGCAAATTGTATTATATAAAAGCAAATTTTTTAGTTCGAATCTATAAGGTTTCGTATCAGACGATGAACTTTGAAAGTCTTTTTAAAAAATAAACTTACATCGAACTAGACTAAAGAATGGAATTCCGACTAAAGAGCTTTCTGGACAATGAACCAAATATTCCAGATGTTGTTATTGTTGCTTTTTAATGGATATTTATTTGGATGCGCTTCAGTTGCATTTATATTCTATCCAAATAAGTTAATCGAGACGATATCAACTGATTTCGTAGTTTTATTTGGGAACTTTTTCCATTTGAATAGACTCTATCTGTACAAATGTTGATTGATGATATTTTTTTTGATACTGCTTGTGGAAAGTTTTATACAATAATAAATATGAATTCACGAAAATCTAGACAGAATAAAGTAGATCAGTAATTGCTCTAAGTATTATAAAACATTGTTAACTTGGTGGGAAAACTTAATCCTTGTGGTATTGTAGTCGAACTTATTTCCATTGCATAGAAGTGAATATACATACTAGCAATTGGATCGATACATTTTACTAAAATTACTTTTCACCTTAAATTTTCATGTAATCTCTTGAAAAAGTGGCTAAGTGGAAAAGTTTTGATTCAAAAACCGAACATTTCAAAGTTCAACAGTAGAAAATTCCCTACCACTCCCCCAACCATATAAGGACTCAACTCGAGCAATCCTGATTTTTCATATTTGAGTAGTTCTCTGACATGAATATAAAACGCTTATTTACTTTTATCACATTTGCCGAACTTCAATTTTGACTAAATGTCCAAAATTTATATTTTATGATCAGAAAATTTGAATCCGCCTCATTCCGTCTTGCTGAGGACCGCATCCGTCTATTTACCATTCAACTTATCCATTTCTATAACTTATGGTAAATTTACAAAATGTGCTGTGCATACAAATCTTTACCAACAAAGTACAAAATACAAAAATTATCAAATATCAAAACATGATGTAAAGTTTCTTTATCAAAGATAAATTGATGGAACGCATTTATAAAATTCTATAACATCTATTTTCTATACTTTCAATAGTATAGATTTGTAATATTCGTACTTTTTGAATATATGGGAAACTTTTTCCTACTCTCTAAATGCCAAAATGGAAAAGTTTTTCCATTTTCATTTGTTAGCATTATTTGCATATATTTTGATTTTTTTTTATTTGTTTATATGTTTTTTTTTCTTGTTCATTTTATTTATTATCCTGTCAACATGAATCGCATTCAAATTGTGGAATTTTCATATATTTTTCAATAATATTATTGATTTTATATAAAAGAAAAGAGAAAAATATCAAACCAAAAAACTGACAAATTTGCTTTTATAAAATATGGAAAAATGGAGATCTCTTAAAAGAAATCCATTTAGAAATGGAACCAAATGAACTAACTCCCTTATGAGAATTTATTGCAACTGATTGGAATTCATTTCTAATAAAAGTTCTGCAAATTTTAAATCTGAATATTATGTATTTATAATTATTTTTCTAACACACATAGTTCATATAGTCATGCGTATGTTGCCATGGTCTTAAGATGATTTTAAAATTTTATATAATTTTAATAAATGTTTTTATTTTTAAATAAATTAATTTGAAATTTACATTGAGATGCATATTTATTTAAAATAAGTACTTTGATAAAATAGAACCCCAGGAGTTTTATTTGAATAGATTTGTTGTTAGAATTGAACATCTTTCATAAAATGAACTTAAAAAAAAAACTATTTATTTTTTGTACACTTATATATAGATTATGCTATCAGTAAAAATATCACAATTTAATAAATAAAAAAACTGCGCAAAATAAATTACTATAATTAATTTACTTCAAAAGATGAGCTTTAAATCTACTTTTTTAATTCTATCATCAATCGAAGAGGCTTAATAGATTACGCAAGTCAATATGAAATCTATTTATTATAAAAATACTAAGCTTCAATTTGTTAAAGAAAAAAATTAAAAAGAATCTTATGTGTATATTAAAAAAAAAAAAAAAAAATAATAATAATCAGAAAAATCTTTATAAATTTGGTATCATCTTCTAAGTATTAAAATACAAAAAACTGACTTTGAACAAAAGTAGAAAAAAATCGTTCTCTTATTTTTAATTTTAAAAAAAACTACTAGAAAAAATGTCTCGTTACTGCTCCAATGTTATTTCTGTGGAGTAAGAAAAGTCCTTAAGAATTTTGATATATACGAATTCCCGCTGATTTAGATTGTATCTGAAGATTCTTATCTTTTCTTAGAGGATTTTTCCGAATAGACGAAAAATAAATTTTGTTGAATCAGTCATCAGAAAACGTGACTTCTATACTCCCTCCAAATATCGGCCAATTGTACTTTTATTTTTTTTTTCTCAGATCATGGAAACAGTGATAAACTATCAGCTAACAAAATATCGTGAATCAAGAGCAGTCAATATGGGTTCTTGTTGAAAAAAATTAACATATAGTATTATATAAATGGATAAGGAGCTACCTTTTGAACCTTTGAATACAGGGTGTTTTGCATGGCTTCAAGTCTAAGCATCACCAAATAAATGATGATGTTCCACAGGGTCCTAATCTATCGTCACCTGTTCTTTTTTCAATTTCATAAATGATCTTCTGTCGGTTACTTCTAAATCAATCTGCTATTTTCTTTTGAGCTATCTCCTGCCTCTAAAGCAAAATCGAAAGCCATTTTCCATTAATAGCATTATAGTAACTGAGACCTGCGATATCCGCAAATAAGAACCTCTGTTAGAATTATCACATTTAAAATGTGCTTAAAGGCATACCTAGGAGTTTAGATAGACGCTCAATCTAGGATCTATCTGATCCTCCTGTTATCAGTTATCGCTTCGGTGAATATATGAGAATCCACAACTATAAGTTGCTGATTAATCGGAAGTGAAGCCTCACTCGTATGGGCCAATAATTTTTTGCGCAATTGGGGCTATTTTGCCTTGTAAAAAAAGCACAAAATATCTTATAAATGGTACTCAGCAATGTAATATCTCTATTATTGGTACACTCTGTAAAATATCTTTTTTCGAAAATGGGATATAAAATGTCAAGAAGTCATTCGCCAATTTGTAATATTTTTTATAGACATGCGCTCGAAAAATTTTTTGAAAATTTAAATGTTATCTTCGTCTACACAAAATTTGTGTCGATTTTTTAAGGGAAGATACAAGGATGTCATTGGGGGTATAATGGAAGAGTGAACAGTTTTTTTTTTGCTAAAGGATTCGGATTTTATTAGGATAGATTCGAATGGATAATAGCGTTTCGCACATAAAAGGAGGTAGTGTAAATTTTTCGAAGGGTTTGGAATTGTAGGATTTGGATTTGAAGGGAATTGGAATGCTTAGTCGAACCCCAAAGTTTGAGTCCGTATGTCCATAGCGATTTTAGTGCCGTATTGTATAGTGAAAGTTTGCTTTTTATTGTCAGTTTTGACCTACTGCCTAGTCGTCCTAGTAATTATTTTTATCGTCCGTTAATTTCAATTCTTTTAGTTTTCATGTAAAAATCCACGTTAATCGTTTGTCGAAATGGTTTTTTGTATAGCTCTAACAAATTTATTTAATTGAAGAAAAAAAATAGTAAAATTCCTACAAGTAATTGACTAAATATTTTATTAGTCTGGTAGGTCCTGTCAGATAGGTAGGATCGAATCTTATTGACTTTTCAGTTAGTACGAGGTCTGCTCAAAAAGTATCGCGAATTTTGTGTTTTTTCAAAAATTATTTATTTACGAGTTTTCATGAATATCTATTCCGTCCCCTTTAAAGTAATCCCCACCAGATGTTATACGCTTGTGCCAACGTTTTTTCCAATCCTCGAAGCACTTCAAAAAATCATTTTTTGTGATCTTGTTCAGCTCCTCCTTCGATGCCGTCTTTATCTCCTCAATCGTAGCGAAGCGTCCTCCTTTCATGGGGCTCTTCAGTTTCGAGAACAAGAAAAAGTCACAGGAAGCCAGATCTGGGGAATACGGTGGCTGCCGCATTATTAGTGTATTGTTTTTGAGCAGGGACGTTATCATGGTGCAAAAGCCAATTTTTGTTCTTCCACAAATCCAGGCGTTTCTGGCGGATTTCTTCACGCAACTTGTGCATAACTTGCAGGTAATATTCCTTAATAACCGTTCTACCCTGCGGCAAGAACTCATGATGCACCACGACCCTGCAATCCAAGAAAACTGTAAGCAAAATCTTCACATTCGCTTTTCGTCGTCCACATTTTCTCGGGCCTCTGAGAATATTTTGTACCACCGATAAACGTTGCTTCGGTCCAAGGTAGCTTCACCATATGCCACAGTCAACATTCGGAATGCGTCTGTGCAATTAATTTTGTTTTTCACACAAAATTTGATACAGATTCTTTGATACATTTTTTGGAATGGGCAAAAATCGAAGGCGAGCAAAAACACGTGCAAGCAAAGCAGCTGTCAAAAATTAACTGAACATTCAAAATTGCTGAAGTTGTCGGCATAAATGAGAGACATGAGTACCAACATAACGCCAGCCACAAATAATCGAAAATCGAATAAACGTAACAGAGGGAAATTCAAAATTCGTGATACTTTTTGAACAGACCTCGTACACTATCGAAAGCGTGCGAAATGCCAAAAAATACGCCTGGGCAGTATTCAGTTCGCTCTAGCGAATACACTACGTAATCGACTACGCGATGACTTCTTAATTGCCAATAATAAAATTATGTCTTTCATCCCATCGTAACTATCAAATAATAAAATTTTTTCTTTAAAAAAGAAACATAAATTCAGAAAATCGAAATATTTTTCTTAAACACTCAAACAATTTTATTAGTATTTTCAGTGAATTTTCAGCTTTTCAAAACACATCCCAATAGAGAAAATCGAATTAACTCTAGAAGAAATTGAATTTTCCTTTCAATAATAAAATTATATTAACTATATTTAATATTCAAATAATCATTAATATAAATAAACGATATTATGGTATAAAGTAATTTCTACAGACATCAAAGATATCAATTTGTGTGTTTAGTTATGAAATTCGATATTAAATATTCTTTTTTGGGCAAAACAAAAGATACCCAATATTGTATAGCATTTGAAAATTATAAATTTCCCTAAATTAATTTCAGTACTAATTTACAATATTAATTTTCTAATTGACTTCAAACACAGTTGGGAAGCACATTTAAGGCATAGTCTTATAGTTAAGTTTGTGTTGCCTCGAATGTGGGGAGAATAGTGTGTTTATTTTGTAATATGAATACTAGTAAAAACTTGTTGGTAGTAGTCGTATTTTGGTAAATAATAAAGAATGGAACATTTCGATCTAAGGATCAAAGACCCTTTTCGATGATGTTCAATGGAAAGCAATTAGAAATGAGAAGAGAAGTGATTTGTCAAGGGAACGAGGAGTTAGAGAAGATTTTACCAACGATAAATGACATTGCAAAAGCTAGAAACCATCAAAAAGGGCTTTTCTGTAGAAAAAATAATGTTTGCTTACTTTAGCAGAACGTGTCTGAATTAAGTAATGAGGAATTTTATCAATTATTTGAGAATTGTGTGTCATGAATACACGCGAGCATGAAAATTTAACAATAAACATAATAAGTACAAGTACATAGGCTAATGCATACTCATACCTCTCTTCACGTATGTAAACATATCAATTTATGGCATTTTATATGGTCGTACTCATATAAGGAAATTTTAGTAATGCCATATATACTATGCGTATGGATGTGTGTGGAGTTCTCAAATTTTTCGAAGTGATGCTCGTGTAGGTGGAAAAGTAGTTAAGCCCAAAAACGAATAGAAATTATGTACATAAAAGTCGGAAAGTGAATATAGTTGGATAGGCAATCGGAGAGATTCGGGAAGAATATTTATACCGAAACACTTTGGCAAAGGATGATGACTGTATGGTAGCGAAATTCGTTTGGGATGGCGTATTTCGAGAACGGAAGTACATCATACCGTATCGTCATCGATCTAAGTTTAGTATCACTTCAAGCTCTTCAAAAGCACTGGATACAAACGGGAGGAGTCCGAATTAATAATTTACGATTCTCTCATATAACAAAAGCCTTAGTATTCTGATCTGGCTTTTGACAGCAATAACTTACATTTGCCCATATAATGATATAATTTTATACTAAGAGTACCTTCATGCGATGTCCGTGTCATGGACGAATTGTTGGTGAAACAAAAACGCCATCAGCATCGGGTCGTACGATTGTACAATTGTATATCCGTAATAGAAGAAAGTTTTTAGTCTTCCATTAGTGTCTCTTCATCATCGGAATTTTCTTCATGTACTGCTATTGGGCACGTACTCGACTTCTTGTCCCCAAACACACTATACCCATAAATGAAAATCTCTTATCAGTTTCCTATTATTATATACTGTTTACAATACACGCTAACATATTAACTTCAAATTAATACAAACACCTAACCTATTTGCGTATTTTCATATTTATTCTCCTTCAAGGCACTAAAAGTCATGATTTCATGTACTAGGTTGGTCAGTTGGTCAGCCGGTCATTTAAAGCAATAAATTAATGAACAGTTTTTGTCAGTAAACAAAAAAAAAATTGGGGTAATTTCTAAATTGTTTCTGATTTTTAACAGATAGTCACGTTCCTGTTATTAAGTGAAAAAGTAAATAAAATTTTGGAAGCACCTTAAAATAATGTACGATAAAATTTTTTTTTGAATTTATTATCGTTGATAGAGAAGCCTTTAAAAAAAAAATTAATCAATATTGAAAATGGATGATATAGCGAAGCTTGAATTCTTCAAAAAAAATTGGTCCAATTTACTAATGTAAAAGGAAACCAAATTGTAGGCAAGAAATATAAAAACGAAACATCTACAACCGAAAGGATATGCAGTAAATGAAAAATTCAAATAGATTAGGACATTTGGTTTTCCTAAAATAGAGTAGCCACCATACACTATGAATAAAATGATGGAGAAAATTTTCATACGGAGACATATGTATCTGAATTTTATTAAATACTTATTTCCATTGCGTACGTATGGTATGTGTATGTCAGCCAACATGAAGGATAAATGATACTGAATATATAACTTATGCTAGGATGACTATAGCATATATTGTACATGGAATAGGTATATAGAAATATTTATACTTGAAATTATGTTAAAGTAAATAGAAGAAGAAAAATATGAGCTTTTGGTCATGACGTTGAGGACTAAGTGACGCATTTGAGGTTATGAAAAAAATACACCATTTTTTTTTTTTTGATAGAGAATTGCCATGGGAAAGGACATTCGTCCGTATGTCTACGTAATAGCAAAACTGTTCAGTCGTGTACTTGGTTAGCGGTTCGTTTACTTTTGCTGCTGGAATAACAAAGAATAAAATTGCCCTAATACAGAATGCACTATACTCGTATCAGGATGAGGTCCAGGATTCCAAACGGCTTCTGGTCCAGCGATCTATCGGTCCGGTTCGTCAATGCTTATATTTTCCATTCGATAGTCATACTCGACTAAAATTCATTTGTTTTCACATTGGTTTGGGTCTCATTTGCATTAGTTTGTGGCCCGGATATTTATGGTCCATTGAGGATAGCTGGGGATGGCCAATGCCCGAATTTTGGAGATGTAAATAGTATTTTCTAAGTGAAGCTCATAAACAAAGTCTTATCGGCCGTAAGAGTTAGCTAAAATCTTATTTGAAACGATATTTTTCTCTTACTTACTTTCTGTTCCCGTTCCACAATTCGATTTGGTCCTTTTTCCCCAAAACTCCCCAAACTTAACGTATATGTATATTTATTCCCTACTCCCGAATATCCTTCGTCAAATTTTTTTCACAATTTCTGTCTGCTCATCTAAAGGTTTCATTTACATTTCCATTTCTACTAAAATCCCATATAAGATCTTTGTTTGTGTTAGCGAATCCTATTTAGGTTTTTTGTTCCAGTTGTTTTTCACCACAATTCCTTTTAGTTCCACAGTTCGAAGCCATCCTTTATTCATTCATTTGTTCATTGGCTATATGCTATCACACCATTACTGACCAGTGCCTTTTTGGCCCCAAAACCACCCGAAATAGTATTTGGTGGTCATCAATCCATTCGAATGTCTTTTCTACGCATTCAATTCTTAATAGGATTTCTTCTTGTACAACATACAGCTTATGGTCTAGATAGTATAAATTTCCCATTAATAACAATTGATGCATTTACGGCTATTAAAGAAAATAAAATGGCATACAAACTCGTCTACTAAATGTCAATATTTTATCTGTTGGGCAATAAAACAAAATGAAACAAATTTTTGGTTAATTTCATATCAGATTTTTGTACGTAATAAAAGTTTTGCGAAAAATAAATAAATGAATTTTTTGATTATTTCTTTGATTGTTTTATAAAGTATAACAAAATATTCGATTTAATCTATTTAGGAGGCTTTATTGTACTATTAAAACTAAAATGGGATAAAAATGACTTTTTCTTTTTTATTGTATTTGTATTAAAAGAAATTTCAAGTAACATTAGTATTGAAATTGCTTTTTTCAAACTGCAGGATAATGAGAAGTTTCTAAACAAATACTATGTCCTGTATCTGCTTGGAATCTGGAAATATTTTTAATCAAAATTCTTCGAAGTATCACTAAACCGAAAAATTTATAGACAATAATGTTAACTTATTATTTTCAAAACCACAAATAGTGCAATTACGAGTAAACACTATATTTTTGGTAATAATTTTTTTATACTTAAAATGATATTAATCACAAAATGTCGTATACTGACCATATCAAAATTTTGGGAATGCCACCATATAAAAGAAAATATTGGTCATATTTGTGCATAGTAAAAGGGGAGGTATGAATAGTTATCAAGGAGAGCAATGCCGATGCTGAAGGTAATAGTGTAGCGAAGCTGAGGCTGTAAGGATGTCCCAAAACTGATCTGACCTAAACTGCTCTGCTGCACGGGATTGTCACAAAGTTGTTGCCGCAAAAACTGGTAGCTATAGTTAAGGGAGCGAGGACCATAAACTCTTTTGGTCATGCCGAAGAGTCGAGGATAAGAAAGCAACTGGGATTAATGCTATACTCTCCGTTGTAATAAAAACACCTTTTAACGGAACATTCCAAATTATTTCTGGTTGGAAAAAGCAAACGTCTTATGCTACTTTCAAAATCCTGGAGTATATTTTTAAGACTGATTTGAGGAATATACAGAAGTGCAGAGACGCTTCTCTGAAACCTAAATATGGCTTCATTAGGGCATGCTCTACGTTGAATGATATTGATTTGGATGTCAGCACTGAGTATTAGGACATCTAAGCTAAGAGGTGGAGAATGCCTATCCGGTCATAGCCTTTGGCATGAAAATCTTCTTTAATTTGGTGAAATGGAATTGTATTCTTGATGCTCTCAGCTTAATGGGTGTTCCCGAGTACATCACAAACATTGAGATGTAAAACTCTTCAGGACGTGCGATGCGGAAAAATCATACAAAATCGGGCAGAGTTTCTAGGACTTGGCACATTGTGTAATGTAGTGTATAATGGAAAGCAAGAATCATGGTCCCGAAATATGTATGTGGAAGAGGTAGAAAACAATACAATGGAACTGTTGCTTCTGTTCGCCATTAGCTTCTGGCAGGTGGTCTTTGATTTACATACCATAATACAGAGGTCGTGCTCATCACGGAGAAAATGTATTGACAGTATACTGTGATTAGGGAACATTAGGTGATCTCGGAAACATAGCTGAGGACCCTTAGGATTATGATTGATGCGAGGCTGCCATCTTAGGACCACCTTTAATTCGCAGATGAAGAGACAGCTAAGATAACGATGCCACTCTTATGCCTAATGCCAGACAGAGTAGGAAAACCCTATTGGTGCCCGTGGAGAAGAAGATGACGCTCTGTGCTGTACCAATTATATACGATAGGATATACCCTAGGAGTGCCTCAAGGGTAGTTTATAAATACCATACAGTGGAGGGAGAAATCATGGAACAAGTCTTATCCGATTCCGAGCGGAGAGTTGGAAGCTATAAAATAATGCGGCACGGTACCCTAACTGTCAATGTTTTGACGACAGAATCTTAAAGAGACTGCGCCCATGATAAGGGGACCGGAGAAGTGATTTCGGTTAATTCCTAGCCCACAAAATAATGTCTGATAGTATTTCCACGGGTTAACTTAGAAATGTGACAAACTATGTTGGTTTTATTGGGATTATCTCTCACTAAAAAAAAACCAAATCTAATTAATCTCAAGTGTATATGTAAAATCGTAACATTACTCAGTTATGCATAATGAACATACCTCTAGTTGGAAACGATTTTAATTAGATTTTTAGTTACTGAAAAGCATTGAATCTGATGAACTCTTATCGAACACGCAAAGAAAATCGTTCATAAATAAACGAAAAGGCTCAACAATGAATTTATTATGGAATAAAAATAGTTTAATAGAAAAGAAAATAATAGAAAAGAAAATAAATTAAAAGAAAATGGAAAGAAACTACTATAGGAAAACACCTCCTCCCACGTTCTTCTTCATACCATATTTTGAATCTAGGGACAGATACTATTCATTATTCCAAGTAATTATCTCATACCACATTATTGTTGCTAACTAAATGCATTCTTTTGTTTACTTAAATTGTACTAAATTAAACACAAATTCGTTGCTGTAGTAGATGGGCCCAAGGCGGGGCCCATCATCTACTTTTCGATTAGTTTCTTTATCTTTTTGGAATATGAAACTAGTCTGGAGATTGTTAGTAACCGCTTCAAGCTTTCCGTTTTGACCATCATTATTGTTGAAACAATTTTTTCTATCCAGTCAATTTAGCTTCTACATTTTCGTGTAAATTAAGTTTTCAACTCCGAAGTGATACTTGTTTAAATACACAATTTTATCTACTTTATTTTATCGCATATTAGGACTAGGGCCACTTATTTTTGGTCGTTTCATTTTCAGGAAACATAGCAGAAAACTTTTGAATCACCCAGCGGAACCGATTACAAATCTGTTTTCTTTCCTTTATTTATTTATTTCGTTTTTTTTTTTCATTTGGTAAAAAAAAATCGAGATACCTAAAAATCTTTGGGCAAATATTGCCCCATGATGGGTATTTTCTTTTCTTTATTGCTGGAAATTCTGCTTCAGGAATTGATTAAGGAACATTTCTCTAGAGTTTCTAATTATTTCCATTTTCTATTCGATCGTTCATTGTCCTTTTATAAACAATCTTCTACTCACCTGTTTAACTGAATATTTTCTAAAATATAATTTTTCTTATTTTCTTTTCGGAAAAATATTTTAAGCTTAACCTTTAAAACAAAAAAAGTCTCTGCGGAATAAAATAGCTTTCAAGGACTCTTATTTACTTTAACACTATTACGTATTTTTATATTATAGTGACCAAGAAAAACGGAATTTTTTTGAAAGATCTAAATTGGTATGGTAATCTTTTAGTGAAATCTACAAAAATATTCTTTCTGTTCTTGACAAATTCCTAATAATCAAATCGTATGGCTACAATCACATCAACTGCCACTATGAATAAATTTCATATAAAATTTTAAGAGCTACAATTTTTCCAAATATTATATTATCAACATTTTTGATTACACAATGCTTCTTATGCTTTTAAGATAATTTTGCATAGAATATTTGGTCAAAACTCTTTTAAGGATGAAGATGGATGAAAATTTGTTAGTACAGCTTTTGTGATGATTTGACATAACATATATGAATATTTTCTATGCAACCGTATTATTTTCAATTCGTTAAGAAAGGATATGAGTAGCTCTCACAAAAATGTACATTATGATATTTATCCCCTTAAGACTGGACTATTATTTATTGTTCTAATGCAAAACAAAGCATTTAGTTGAAAACAAAGATCATATCAGCTGTAGTTGGAGAGCTCTAATCCTAAACTTGTAATGAAATATTCCTCATAATCCAAACATGGAATTTTTTAAGATGAGAATATTATAAAAGACAACTGCTTTCAATTTGGTTGGTTGGTATTTCCAATTTTGAAAGGAATACAATTTTCGAGAAGACATTTATTCGGGAAGTATTAAATTTTCCACACCGTTTTAATTCGTAAATACGTTCTTTTCGCATGAAATTATAACTGAAATTAGCAATGAAAAGTATTTTAATGATGACGGCTATAATGGAATATTGCTCCCCGGATAAATAATCTCGACAGTTGAACTTTGTCGCAAGAGAATCTATTTTTCATTTGGAGCAAGAACGATTGTCAACAAAGCCCAATACAAATGTTGCAACTGTTGTAAATTTTTAGGGCTACGTTATGTTATAAAAATAAATGTGTAGAATGCGTACAACCGCCTCTTTGCGGAGCTATTAAAATCACAACATTTGAAATAGTCTTTTGCAATCGCCCCTGTCACCGCATCAATATTTCAAGATGTTTTGACGATTTTCTAGACTATACACTCGGATAGACAACGAACGATTGCTGCAATGTGTCATGACGATGGAGATGCTGCGTCTTATGCAGATGACGATTGCGGTGACGATGACGAAGATGAAGACCATGCCAACGATAGGTGCCAGCCACGACACATTTGTAATCTTAGAGAATTTTTCCCCCCAGGTTGTTTGCCAATTTCTAAAAATACACACATTTTATAAAAGTGCCTTACGGGATGGATGGATGAGTCGCCGCCGTACCACAGAATATTGGGATAAACTACAAAAAGGAAAATGTGGATTTCAGCTGAAATTAAAGAAAAATAGAAAGAAAATTGCCTTTGCTTTTAGGAGACACTATCATATTTGTATAGAGAACAAATGAATTGTGAATATTATAAAGTGCGTCCTGTATTCCCGTCTTCTCCGGAATAAAAGCATATATGGGAACAAAAGCCGCATTTTCCTTCATAGAACGTGTTTAAGATGAGAAAATGTTAATAATGTGTAATAAATAAATCAAAAAAAAAATTTTCTACAAAATTGATAGTTAAAACCCATCAGCTGTAATTTTCATATGACGTGTTAAAGTTGAAGAAAATTATCTATTGTTTTTTTTTTTAATCTAGATTTCTTATAGACTATAGTGTGAATGATGATATGTTTAAGAAAGAATTTTTATGAATAGACGGAATTGAATACGTTATTCATAAATAGATGAATAAAATCTTAAGAATTTTTTTCTTAAGGTTTTATAAAGATAAATCGCCTAGATTTATGTTCACAAAAACTTTGTTTTATTCGTAAAATATTATAATAACATATAATATCTTAAATCGTGAAATATTATAAAATCTTAAATACTTTTACGTGTGAAAATTTTCCATTGAAAAATATATATTTTTTTCAAGCGATTTCATACAAAATAATTTTCATGGTCTTCAATAATATCGTATGTTATATATTTTCAAATTATAATTGCAGATGTAATTAAAGATTCTTCATTTGAAGAAAGCAAAAACAAATTTATTCCAAGTACATGCCCTCGCTACCTACACATCTCTCGGGCAATTTGTTGATGCCACTCCAAAAATTCCTTCTCTTTCGAGGCAAACCCCTCATCAAGCCATTTTCGGACGTCTTCGTAAGAATCGAAGGGTTGCTCAGCGAGCGCGTGGCTAATCGACGAAAACAGGTGATAGTCGGAAGGAGCCAAGTCTGGTGGATAAGGGAGGTGAGGTAGCACCTCCCAGTTGAGTGTCTCCAAGTAGTTTCGGACCATTTTTGACTTGTGCGATGGTGCATTGTCGTGGAGGAAAATCAGCTTGTCATATCTTTATTGATAATCCGTCCTTTTTTCACGCAGAGCATGGTGCTATTTGATCAGTTCTTGGTGGCAGCGGTGAGCATTGACAGTTTCACCAGGTGTCAACATCTCATAGTAGACGATACTCTGCTGATCCCACCAAACGCACACCTTCCGTCCGAAGCGATTTAGTCTTGGGGAAAATGTGGATGGTTGGCCGAGATCAACCCACGATTTCTTGCATTTGGATATATATTCTCGAAATATATCCACTTTTCATTGCCTGTCACAATCCGATGCAGGAACGACTTTTTTTTTGTCGGGCGAGCAAGATTTCCCATGTGTTTTGGCGTCACTCCATCTGCCTATCATTCAATTCATGCAACACCCACTTTCCGATCTTTTCAATCTTCCCCATGGCACGCAGACGCATGGAAATGGCTGGTTGATTAACACTCAATTACTCCGCGAGCATTTTTTGCGATTGGGTATCGTCTTCGTCCAAAAGAGCCTGCAAATTGATGGTCCTCAACCTTCCTAGGCCGATATTCAAGCTTCTTGTTCCACAAGTCAAAACTGCCGTCTTTGAACCGGCGGAACCAATCTCGGCACGTTGTTTCCGCTAAAGCACTATCACCATAGGCCTCCAAAAGCATTCGATGTAATTTGGCAGTCGATTTCTTCAAATTGAAGCAGAAAAACAGAGCTTCCCGCATATGCTCTTTTTCTGGCACAAAACAAGACATGATTACCAAAGGAAAAATATATGTTGCTTAAAATGTGCACTGATTTATGTTGACGCATTTCAAACTCATAAAAAAAAGTATGGCGTGCCCATGATACGCTGACTCACGCCATCTATGACCAAACAGCGGATTTAAGCTTATACACCTGGTAAATAGTAAATTTTCTGTTCTATTAAATAGTCTAGCAATAATGATCACAAAGGCGGAGAAATATACTCTGCTAACGATGATCACAAGGCCAGCTGTAAAAAGAGGATGGAAACCGTGTGCTAGGATGACTCTTATAGGGTAGGCTCCTAAGTCTGTTCTATAGCTATTCATAGAATGGTGCAGTTGACCAGCGTTGTAGCTATAATTGCTCCCAAAGTGTTTTTAAAAGCCTTAAGGTCTTAACCAGTTAAAACTAGGCAAAGAAATCAACGGACGGAAAAAACAGCAACTGACCCTGCGAAAAAAATTGCCCATTTTCTCATGAAATTTCCGGCTATAAGATTCGGAGGTGCTCAACAATTTACCGATATCGTGTCAAAGTACAATCTATTTGTTCATTGCCACTAAAGCCACTTATAATAGCATATCTATGATAAGACTCTACACATCCCAGAAAAAATAGGTGTGAGAGGAAGAGTTAAAGGAGGCGAATAACTTTCAGAGATATTTAACGTCCACAATGGTCTCCGACAAGAAGGCTCACATTCGTGCAGGAAAAAAAGTGATTTGAGAGTCAGGAATAAGTATGGGGGGCTTAGATTAAAGAATACCTGCAAGGCCCATATGTCAGATTTTCATATATTATATACAATTTTGTGGCACAATTATTGTAGAAGCGGCGAGAAATCGTACTTACCATATTATAAACTTTTGTGTAGATTTTTTTATGTAGATAAGACACCTACTGCCATCTAGTTTTCCTAATAGATATTTATTTTTGTACAATCTTGTGATACGAAATGGAATTCTATTTTAGGTCAATTATTCATTTTGTAAATATCAATCAAAAAGCGTCTCAATTTTGTAGACGTTCAGAGAGTTTAAAATGCGCCATTCTCCATGAAAGTGGTAACATACCGAAATGCTTATCTTTTCTTGTCATTTTCCAACTTGTTCTTTTGGCACATCGGAAAGTGCAAGTAAAAGTGTATTTTTCATCTATTACATAAATTAACAAAAATTTAGTTTACAATGTGCCTAAATAGCTTTGAATGATTTATTTGGTCCAAAAAGTGGTTAAAAAGTGAAAAGTTCGGTATTCAATAAATGTAAACAAATGTGATTTTGACAGTTCAATGTTTACCAGAAAATAGTTCAGTGCCGGTGTACGTAAAGTGTATATAAGAAAATTTAAGGGAACGAATTTTTCAGTATTTTTTTCATTGCTGTTTTCATTGTATTAAAATAAATAAAGTATATTCGATAGGCTTATTATTTAAATAATTTTTTTTGCATTTGTGCTTTCGTTCGCTCTATTAGATCATATTGTTATGCATTTACTAAATAATAATGTTTTCAATTTTTTTAGAATATTAGTTATTAATTATTTAACTACAATTTCAGTTAATAAATACAAATTGTATATTATAATGAAGCTTTTTGTGTATACTTATGCTTGTTTAACATTAAAAGTAATATTTACTAAGTTGCGGTGTGATTTCATTTCAACATAAACATAATATCACATTCTCTTATTTAATTTATTTCGCATTTTTGGAATGGATTTTTATTTCTGTACATAATTGTTTTGATATAATCAGATAACTTGTAATTTATATTTCTATATGCTCGTCAACTTTGTAATTCTGTTTTAATAAATAAAATAAAAATATAATAAATAAATAAATAATATTTTAAAATAGAATACTGTGTTTTATTGTAAATTTCCAAAACTAGTTCCATCAAACAACAAAACCGGCAATATTAAAAAATCTACTTGTTTACGCATAAATAAAATCACATATGAAAATGGTTTTAAACTAACCGCTTAAGTTTAAAATTGGCCCCCAATGATTTACGGCGTTTCTGTAATTTTTCAAGTGCGTGCGTTCAACGAATGTATTGCCAACAAAACTGTGCCATTCAGTTCTTCTATAATCTAAGATCAGGGGTGCCATACATCAACATTATGTATCGATCAGAAAAATCATGTTCGCAGCGTCGGCGTCAAAGACCAGACCAATAAGTACTGTTTGCATACAGATACGAGATTATAGCTTTGGCGAAGTTAAATCATTTATAATCCCTTTTAAAGGTTTATGAAAAGTTTCATAATAACCTGAAACTCAAAAATAAATTCATTCTCATTATTATTAGTAGACTCATAATAAGGGGCAGACGCTTTAACTTTCTCTTTTAGCTACTATATTTTCCTTCCACATTCAGATTCTAAGCCTTGGTTGAGTGTCCTGTTGACAGTATCTACGTTTATGTATAGGTTTAGCAAGGAAACTTTTTACCAACAGATGGACGGGCTTGCATAATATTTATTTCTGTTTATGGATTCAGGAACTGATTTAGTTCAGTGACACCCAAATATTTCCTTATAGGGACGATTAAGGTAGAATAATAAAGGCAACCCTCAAATGCCTTTCATGACCATTAAAATGATGCTATACTCTACGAGATTCGATATAATCTATTCAACAATAGTAATGTCGAGTTGTGTTTGATGCTGGCGCATGTGTCAGTTGGTTGGATTCACTCTCCAGCGTCCGGTGTTTAAAGGTATCTCTAATCCGCCTCATATGCTAACAGAATGGCCACTAAAATTCCAAAGCATACGTAGCGTTGTATTTCCCAATGATCAAAAATCTAGTCTATTTAATATTCTTGCAAATACAAAAAAACAGCTCCGAATTCGGATAGGACATATTGTTCTCACCCAACAGTGTCATTCTGTTTACTATCCCACAAAAAGAGATCTTAGATTCAACAATTTTATTCCCAAAACTCGAGTTTAACCTGATTTCAAATCCTACGAATGACCTCATTGTGTATAAATTGGCATCTGGCTTATATACAAAGTATTTCTCATATTTTAACACTATAAAAACCAGGGTATTTTGTAATTTATTTTTATAATCAAATTATAAAAATGAATATATTTAAAAAATTTTGTACAATAATTCAGAATTGAGAAATTTGCAAATTAAAAGCTATTTGGAAAAATGAAAATTTTGAAAAACATTTTTAAATAAATCATTATTTTATTTTTTAAAAAAATGTTATACTTAAAACTAATAGGCTTAGAAAAAATTTTCGTTCTTATTAGTTGCAAAAAAAAACTTATATCAAAATATGTATTTTTATTATTTACAAACATTTACTAAACCCAAAGAAAAACTACTTTAATTTCGATATTAAAGGAATAGTATTGCTTTTATTTTTATATTAAAAACTATAAAAGTATATTCTGTTAATTTTCAGTCTAAAAAGGCGATAATTTTTATTGAAATATTTTTTTTGAAAATTTTTAAAATGCATACCTAATTAAAAGTGTCAAGGAAACACAACCACTTGACCCATTCTTAATGTATCAATAAATATAATTTTAAAAAAAATTTAGAAACAGGAAATTTATGGTTTCAGTTTAGAAAGTAGTGCACTAATAAACACTCTGTATTATAGCAGCAACAATAATAATCACAATCAATTGTTGCCATGTTAATTGAACGACTGACCTAGATTTTGTTGAAAATGTTGCAGTATCAACATTTTGTCCTTTCCTTCTTTATTGTGTTATATTAGAGTGGATAATTAATGAGAATGGGATTTCGGTGGCGTTTTTTCATACCAAACTTTATTTTTGTAGTAGAAATAAAATGAAATTCAATGTGTGGTACAAACAGTTAAAAGAATAAAAGTACAAAATTTTTTTTTCAAAATCGACTCAGAATTAAATTGAAACTCTGAATATTGGCTAAAGCACTATTAAATTTCGGACGAGTTTCAATATTTCGTTCTAATATTATTATTTGCAATTTCGCTCCTTTTGCAAACAGAATTTGTAAACACAATATCGTTGGTTAGGATATGAAAGGATACAAAGAGTGACTGTAATATCACAGATTTATCTAGCTGGGATACGTACAAAACGAGTACACAATATTACAATAATAAAAAAATACGAATTTTATTAAAAAAGGAGAGGAGTGTATTCTATATTATTAGAATTGTGAACAAAAAAAGCAAAAAAAAAACACTGTAAATAAATTTCTGTGCAACAATAAGTAAAATAAATATTACCAAAAATAACTAAGCATGTAATCAAGAGCGTTAAGTGTTTATTTTTTGTGACGTTGAAAAATGTAGAACTTCTGATTTGGCATCAACATTCTTACGATGATCTTTGTATTCGTCTTCGTTATTGTCTCCATTTTTGTATTTGCCATTGAATTTTTTTTTCCCCAAACGAAACCAAATATTTGCAGTAAACTGTTTATACAAACTAAGCCCATAAGATTTCAGTGAGAATTCCTTAACACAGATTCATAAGTTTATTTAGACAACTTATAGTTCTTAGAAATTCTATTTGTACACTTTTCTTAGCACGTACAATATACAAATAGCACCAAAAAAAAAAAAGTAAAAATACAAATTACATAAAGAAAAAACAAAAAAAATGAAAAGTGAAAAAAAAATTGAATGACGTTACCATAAAGTCCAGAAAAGGGCAACAATATAGAAAATGGGGAGCAACATTCTATACAATTATAATGGAGGTCTTCTCTAAACACAATAAAAGTGTTTATTTTGAAATTCAATGTAACCGAAGATTTAATGGAAGCTAGCCAAACCTCAACTATAGAGACAGTCTAATTTTATAGGGAATCTCACAAAAAACATTTGATATTTTTGGCCCTACAGTTGTGCATGGCTAATGTGTTATCCCTTAAATTCTAAAATTACAAAATGAAATTGTCTTTACCCAACTTAACACAAAAATAATTTTACTAAATGCCTTGTGGGCGAGACTGAATTGGAAAAAAATTTCTTCAAACATTTTCTATTTGGAATTGGATTACAAAATTTCTCAAACACATACACAGTGGGATTATGTTTTGAATTTCAGTAAAAATTTAAAGGTAAATTTAAATATTTTTTATATTCCATTTATTTGAAATGTAATAATATGTATATTTTTTTCATTATACAATAAAATTAGGTTATACTAGTTGACTAATTCATAAAAACTTCATATCCAGGTGATTTTTACAGAATAAATTCATAATCAGGTGATTTTTTTCCCTACTAAAATGCTTTCAGATATTTTATTGTTGTGAAAAGAATTTTTTTTTTTAAAAAGGTGGATAAAAAATATTTTTTTTTAAGAATAAAGTTATCTTCTTCAAAGAAGTTTTCTTTGGCAGTTATATCACTGCTGTGGATGCTATTGACTATGAAAAGATGACGTCTTTTAAAGTATTTATTGACCTTATGGTGAAGAGCGGGACTACAAAACCACGTCAATTTCTATTTCTCATAAAAACCAGTTGATAGTATGACAGGAACCTTTATAACGGTGGTGCAAACAGAATACAATTTTTAAATCAAAATCTGATGAAAGCTAAAATAAAATTCCCTTCATCAGATTTTAATTGAAGATTTGAGCTTCAATGTTTGTCGATGATCTGAGATGATCTCTCAGAACTTTACTAATCACTCTATAGGGGGTCGTGTGGTTATTAGATGAGATTTAAGCTCTAAAAGAGATTTACGTAAAACATGTGTGAAGGGGAGGCCCATATCGCTCCCAGTGATGCCATTCTCATTATCTTATTACCACACATCTTATTGTATGATACTTCAACAAAAAAAAACTATTGAATTACTTCAAAATTTCAGAATCAATTTTTTCAAATTATGTCTTTTTTAATAGAACTCCGACCATTCTGGAGCTCATAGATTTAACAACATTTTTCCCAAGGTTTGTTTTTAATTTTCTAAAAGAAACTCCAAACAAATTTTAACAACTTCTGATTACTCTCTCTGGCACTACCAAACTACATGTAACATAAAGTCACCAAAAGATTAGAGACCTTTATAACACATAAAAAAGCAATCGATCAACTTTTAGATACGTACTTTAGTATTTGAGGATCAGTTAGTGCACAATTTAAAATTTACTATACAATTTTAAGATTTTGTATCGATCTTATTATTATTAATCTACTACTATTTCCTAGACTCTTCAATAAGCCAAATAATTTTTTAAAATTTTTAAATTGAAATATGATCTTAAACACAGTGTTTTATATTTAAAAATAAGATAAAATTGATTTTACTAAGTTCTTCTTTAGAATATCGCACCCACATAACTTTTGGCCAGTAAGTAAAGGAATTTTATTATATTGTATTAAAAATGTGCAGTAGCAGTTTTTTTGTGAACAATTTTCTATAACTTTTTTTATTTTACATTCAATCGAAGAGTGTCTATATTTTAAGGTTAGAGAAGATAGGCTTTTCACAAGAGGATTGTAGTTATCGAAAAGGTGTGAAATGATTTTTGTTTGTAACAGGAAATGCATAACTTTAGAACAAAATGTACCTTTAAGTCTCGATTTTTGATATTATTGCAACAATTTTTGCAGAATATTTAAGATTACAAAAATTGGTTACGGGAGAAATTGGAATGCTAGACTTCGACCATAGAATTTAATTCCGTAAGTCCAAAAAGGTTCAGTATAATATTGTAAATAAACAGTTTGGTGCCAATTATCAGTTGTTTATTGTATTGTCCGTTTAATAATATTCATCTTTATTTATGTAATGGTGTCTTTTTAATGAGTACGGGAGAGGGGGGGGGGTGGTCGTTTGTTACTTCCCCATGAAGGAATAAAGGAACCGTTGATTTTCGATAAATATTAAAGATGATCTGGTGATCTGGATATGTTCTATTTTAACATATATTTATATTCAATTTAATTTATGTGAATCTGTAGAATAGAAAAATTTATATTAAAATAGGATCTTTATAATATTGTAATAGCAGTGATATTAAATTACGATGCCATTAGGAAATTGTTATTGGCAAGGATGTTCCGATATCATATAGTATTTCCAACTATTTGACCATATCTTTCTGATAAGTAAGATTAAATGATCAGAAAATATCTTAAGGAAAGGATTCTCTTAAGTTTTCTGAGTAGGTCAGAAAGCAGCAAGCGACCAAACGAGCGTACAATGTCTTAGAAAAGAAATTTTTCTGCTTCGGAGGTTATGAAATATACACTCAACTGTTGGTTAGTTAAGTGTATATTTTTAAATTCAAATAATATAGAGAAAACTACCCTTGAAGTTAAATTTTAAATATTTTTATTTCCATTTTCAATTAAAAGATATCCAGAAATTCTTTGAAATTTTCACACCTCAAACCAGAATGACTTTTTAAAAGTCAAAAAAATCTTTATTAGGTAATTTTTTTTTCATAACCGATTAACATACTTGATAATAATAAAAATTTAAATTCATTTGATTTCGGACAAATTGTTCATTTTACACCAAATACTATTTATATTCCAATTGACTAGAGAAAAAAAACTATTAGAAAATATCTATTTTATAGATTAAATTTGTTCAAATATATTTTCAAGAAAAATCGATTATCTCTCGAAGAACAATTTTACGTTTCCACTGCATAGATCCATTATAAGTATTTATTTATATCCGAATTCCTTTTTTCTCTCAATAAAAAATTTACCGAATAGTAAATATCATATTTTATTTATTTCAAGAAAAAAAAAATTAAAATTTAAATATTCATAAAAAAAGAACAACCCATAATTTTTTAAATAGAAATAGAAAAATTCATTTTAAAAGATGGTGCATAAATTTATTTTGTTCCAAAGGGAATTCGAATATAAATAAAATATGAATCTTCAAATTAACTTAGAATTATCCTTTCTTAACTACGCATGCATTATTCAGAATGTCCTTATATGAATGGCTAAGAGTGGAAGTGTACACATTTGAGTTAGTATTTTACAAACTTATCCTATCCTATTGGAGAAGTTTTTTTTTTGGTTTGTTGTTGTTGTTGATTTAATCATTTTAATTCGAGAAAATTGAAATAAAAATTATATTTTGGTAATACTCGTAGTACAGATAGACGGAGGGTGAATTAAGGAATGTTACCTGAATGCAAATGTGAATATGGTGACCTTTTGAAGGGTAAGTTTTTGAAATTCATGAAGACTAAATGTATAATGAGATTATCCAGATTAAAAAAGTTATCTTATTATTTCGTTTGCAATTCTATCTCATCATCATCGTCATCATCATTGTCAACATCATCAGCACCATCATCATCGTCACGAAAACTTTGAAATGCGATCGTTATTATCTCAACTCGATTAAAATTCCTTGCCATGAAAAAAGTTACCTCAAAGTTTTTGAATATCGTCAGAGAAATGGCGCTCCAGTGTGTTCGGTTTTTGTGTCCTTACAGTCTTTCTGACAGGATTCATTCCAAGCCATTCATTTGAATCGTGTAATAATAGTCGACAAATGTAACTTGAGTAACGAAAAATTAAACTAATAAAGTTTATGAAAACCAATTTAACGTGAACACAGAACGATTAGCAAAGCGATTATTTGGCTCGAATGACTTTAAGCGACCTGTACACGGTGGAGCCATCTCCAAAAAATGAATTTGGATAGAAGGAGTACACGAATAAGAGATTTCTTTCGATCAGCCAATTTTAGCCAACTATTCATTTGAGAATAATCCAAGTATTCATTCAGTCGGCAAAAGGATTGAAAAATCACGGTAATGGTTCAACTTAAGAAATTAGTGCCAGCTTTTAATTTCCAGTACTCCAACTCGCAAGGATATCGTAACAAAATTGCTACATCTTTTTGTTCGCGAAAGATTCAATTAAACGTTATTATAAAATATGACACTGGTTTTCCCTACTAATCACAAGCCTAATAGCACCAATAAGGAAACGATTTATTTACGATTCATAACAATAAATTTTTCTAAACGATTCAGGAAGATATTTTTTTTTATCCTTTTTACGGTTGTTAAAGTCCTCTTAATATTTAATGTGGATTTTTCTCTTAAATCAAAAGAATTAATGTTCAGTTCAGTCAGTTTATTTTTTGTAGATAAACAAAATTCAATGGAATCGGCTATTTACATTATTGAACGAAGTAAAAATACCAATTCAGTAAAAAATATAAAAAAAAATCCTTCCTCTTAAGTAGTAGTCAAACCTTTGATCATTTAAATATATTTTTTTTATATTAAATTGAAATTTTTTGCAATTTCTTATTTATTTGAATTGACAGAATAAAAATATCTTGTGCTCATGTTTGAACGGAAAATCTTACCAATTTATTCTGACTATAAATGTTGTGGAGGCAAAAATATAAAAACAAAAATATACATTTCCAATCATCCTTGATAGAAAGCATCCTTTTATGTGAAATCTTTTTAAAGTAAGGATATTGATACCTAAACCGTTTTGATTATAGGTCCAATTTTTGTATGTTTCCAGTGTGAAATTTAATTTTTTTTTATTTTTTGTTGTCAATACGAAGCATTATTTGTGCTAAAACTCAAAAGAGTACAATTTGAATTGCAAATTTTTGCTCCACTTTGGGACTATTCCGAACTGTTTCCACTTGAATTGCCATAATCTATGTATTCTCATGGCAAATTTTTAAAAGGATAATTCAAAAGTACAATAAAAAAGTGAGAAATCATATCATTGGATTTTTTTATTGCTACTGAAAGGTAAATAAAAATTATCAGGATAAGAGAATAAAGACCCTTCATACATAGTTTATATGCTGAGACTCCGTTTAAGTTGTTTTGATAAGACTATACAGAAAACTAAAATTTAAATTAAAAAACTACACCATAAATTCCCAATCAAACTTCTAGAAAGTCAATATATCCTGTAATTAAAATCGTTCAGTTTATATTGACAAGTTGCCAACATAGGAAAAGTTGGTCATGTTTTTAGTAATTAAACTATCTGCAATTCATTTATGTAAATTTGTCCAAGCAATTTTTCGTTTTCTTTTTTCCATATAATCTTTTCCTAGAGATTGTTTTGTCGTTTTTTTTCATTATTTATAAAGGACTCCTTCTTATGAATTTTTTCTTTCCATCTTACAATATAAATTTTAGTTTTATTGTTAATGAATATATTTCAATATTTGCTGAGTTTTATGCTTTCAGCTCTTTAATTTTTTTTGTGATTTTAATTACAGTTTATAATAAATGAAAAACTTTAATGAAAAGTATTTTTTTTTTAAATTTTTTATTTATTAACAAAACTTTTGAGAAATGTTTTAATGACAGAATTTTTACAATGCATTTTATATGAAAGGAAATTTTATTCTTAATTTCAAAGATTTTTCATCTAGGTTGATTAAAGATTTTGCTCACAGTTCGGTCAGAAGTAAGTAAACTTTGTAAGTACCAGGGGTATAAGCTTAAATCTGTTTGGTCATAGATGGCGTGAGTGAGCGTATTAAGCTACCATGGGCACGCCATAATTTTTTTTATGAGTTTGACATCTGCCAACATTAATCAGTTTACATTGTCAGTAATTTCTATCTTTAAAAAATAAAGTCGTTCCTGCATCGGATTGTGACAGGTGATGAGTAGTGGATATATTTCGAGAATCCTAAACGCAAGAAATCGTGGGTTGATCCCGGCCAACCATCAACATCTTCCCCAAGACCAAATTGCTTCGGACGGAAGACGATACTGTGCGTTTGGTGGGATCAGCAGGGTATCGTCTACTATGAGATGTTGAAACCTGGTGAAACTGTCAATGTCCACCGCTACCATCAACAACTAATCAGATTGCACCGTGGTTTGCGTGAAAAAAAAGCACGGTGCGGAATATTAACAAAGGCATGACAAGCTGATTTTCCCCCACGACAACGCACCATCGCACACGTCAAAAATGGTCCGAAACTACTAGGAGACAGTCAACTGGGAGGTACTACCTCACCTCCCTTATCTACAAGACTTGGCTCCTTCCGACTATCACCTGTTTTCGTCGATGAGCCAAGCGATCGCTGAGCAACACTTCGCTTCTTACGAAGACGTCCAAAAATGGCTTAATGAGTGGTTTGCCTCGATTGAAAAGGAATTTTTTGGCGTGGTATCCACAAATTGTTCGAGATATGGAAAAAATATATAGCTAGCGAGGGCAAATGCTTTGAATAAATTTGCTTTTGCTTTCTATGAAAAAACATGTGTTTTTTTAAATAAAAAACAGCGGATTTAAGCTTATACACCTAATAAAATTTTAATCAAAAATTTACTCCTAAAAACTCTATTGTAAAATATTATTGCAAAGAAAAAAAAATGGTTACGATATAAAAAAAAATAGAAAATAGAATTCAAGAGCATCCTTTCTTAGTCCTATTATTTGGAAAATAAATTGCATCTAATAGAATGTAACTTTCAAATTGATGAAAATAAAGAATATTCAGAAATTATAAATATTCAATTTGGCAACAATTAGAAAAGCATTATTGGTCTTATACGCCTACTATTAGTAATATTCTTATGGCCTTGTAACTACAACAGGAATACACACACGGACTTGAACTCAGAGGTCCTACACAGTGTGTCCCAAAAATAACCGAACTTTTTGGATATAGAATAAAATACACATTATATTATTTTTGAAAGTTATAATTTATATTTATATAATAGATTATTTTATGTCATTTATAGGAATGTTCTTCAGCACCTCGGTTACGGCTGCTTGAATGGCTGGGATATCATCATAAATTGCTCCTTTCATCTTGGTTTTCAGTTTTGGAAATAGAAAATAGTCACATGGTGATAGATCAGGCGAATACGCAGTATGGTTGGTTGATGAAAGAAATCCGTTTTTTCATCAAAAATTCGTTCACTTTTTTGGTGTTGGTGGTGCTTTATCGTGCAATAAAAAAAGCTGTTTTCCTACTGGATATTCAGGTCTAGCACGACCAATTCTTTTCCCCAAATAATCTAAAATGCCTAAATAGTATTTTCCATTAACACGTCAACTTTTCTGGAACAAATTCCTTGTTGACAATACCCTTCGAATCATAAAAAGTAATCAACATTGTCTTGATTCGAGACTTCTGAAAAAGCAATTTTTTTTGGTTTTGGCTCGCCTTTGAGCTTCCATTCAGCAGATTGACGCTTAGTTTCAGGGTCATATTTAAAGCACCATGACTGATCACCAGTTATGATCGAATCAAGAAAGTCTGGTTCGTTTCAGCAGTTTCAACAATGTCTTTGCAATGCTCCACACGAGCGATTTTTTGGTCTTCATTTAATTCATGTGGAACAAAACGCGCACAGACCTTTCTTTTATCAAAATCTTCACTTAAAATTCTCCAAATAGTGTTTTTACTCGTATTTAATACCTCAGCCAATATTCTCGTAGTAAAATTTGCATCGATACCACCAATGATTTCACGGACTTTTTCCACCAATTCAGCACGATTATTAGCTTCTGGATGACCTGGCCTTAGGTCGTCATTTAAATCCTCACGACCATTTTTAAATCGTGTAAACCATGTATAAACTTGAGTACGACTCATATAATCATCACCATAAACTTTTGGGACACACTGTGTATCATTTCTTTCAACTTCTGCTAAATCTAATTCACAAACTCAAAAATCCATTTTTTAAATTGGGAAAACTTTTTTTTATAATCGTTATAAAGTAGTTTCTTGTCTATAAAATCTTTGAAATGACCATTTTAATCCTTTTGTAAGCCTACTATCCGATCGTACCCTCTCCAGAGTCACACATAGTTGATTAAACTTTTAATAATGTTGTAGATTTCAAATATATTTTTCAAAAGAAATCTTCCTGCGATCATTAGTGACATTTATTTCTCTCCTTATAAAAAATCTTGCAGAAGGATAAAAAAATGAAGGAATAAATATTGCAATTACTTGAAACATTCATCAAAGTAATGGTATAATTAGACAGAAGTTATTTAAACGTACATGCTCCAAATATATATGTTTATTGTTTAAAATTATACTACAAAAATCCTCTTTAATAAAAATAAAAAAAAATCTAAGCCAATTTATAATACAAATCCTATCAAAAATAATTTAAAAAAATTTTACCCTTGTTCACTTAAGAAAGAAATTACCGATTTTCCTAAAGTACTTAATTAATGGCCAAATAAAATTTTCAATTATTTTTCTTTTATTTTACATTCAGAGCGAAAAATTTAATTTTGAAATTTCCACTAAAAATGAATAATTACTTTCTATATGACCGCCCGACTTAATATTAATATTGCATTTTATTATAATATGCACGTAGAAAGTAACAAGGAAACTTGGAAAACTTCAGGAGATTGGAATTAGAGTAAAAAAAGAAAGATGAACAAAAAAAACAACAAATAAAGTCCTGATTGCAATAATAATGAGTAGAAAATCGGAAGTTTCTCTGTAATCATGCAATTCTAACCTTGAATCCTTGAATAAATAAAACATTAAAGTACTCTATTTGTAGGTATATTTAGATATATGTTGGTGTGCGTGTATTTTATTTTTGTGCCCTTTTTGGGGTTGGATTAAAACTTTCCTCCTTTTTTTGTATATTGTTTTCTTCTTTTCTACGGTGAAAAGGTTTTTGACTACCCTTCATAGTACAGACTATTAACATTTTCATGAGCATTTTTCGATGCCTCCAAACCGACTTGTACCTGGAAGTGTGCTATCTGGAAAATGTTGGAATTTGAGAAACGGAAACTTTTGCATACATGGTTGCTATTGAAGGACGTGATTCGACTACTAATCTACACTTTTATACACCAATTTAGTTGCTTTTAATTTTTTCCCCTACTATTTGTTCACTTTTTATTTCGTTGTTGTGTATAATATCTTGAATGAAAAAAAATATATATAATTGTTCTAAATTCTTTCCAGTTTAAATTACGTGAGAATATTAAACAAATGTCCTTGCTTGCAAATCAGAAAAGAAAAAATAACCACCACTGAATATTAAATTGGTTGGGGAGTTCCTTTCTGAAATTTTTAAATTTTCTTGAAATGGAAAAAAAATTTGTTGTTTTAAAATATGCTTTGGAGGGTGTGTTTTTTTATTATTTTTTAATTTAATATATGTTAAAAAAATTTGTTTACATAATTTAAAGAAAAAAATGTTCTAACATTATTTAAATAAGGCCTGTTTTGAGAGGGGAGGGGGGGGGTGGTTTGAGGAAGTTGCTGGGACCTTATTGCTGTTGTACGCAGTATATCCACAAATTGATAAAAAACGAGAAACAACTTGTTTTTTTTTAAATTTTTATAAAAATAAAGATACCATCAGATAAGTTATGTAGATGGAAGCTCCGCATTGTTGCCAGATCGCTCCCGCTGAGGCTAGTCATTCAGACTTTTCTGCCACTCATCGCATCATATTAACTGGATTCTAGTTATTTCTTCTCAACAATTTATGTAATTTAAAATAAAATATTGGAGGATTTTCTAATTGTAAGAATCTTTTTGTATAAAATCCTATTTCTAATCTTTCGATAATATTATGATAAGTACAGTATTTGTTGATTAAACTGACACTGTTAATAGAAATAATATTAAGATATTTCTTTGAATTCTTATAATTGTGATTGTGAGAAATAATTTTCAGTGAATTTTGAAAAAGAGAAAGTAATATATATTATGGCAATTAGATCAAATATTGTATTGTAAATATAATTTTATATATAAAAATTTATTTTTATAGAAAAGTTTTGCAAAAAAAATCTCATTTACAGTGCAATGTAGAATAATTTTTTATCTCACACTATTTGATTTGAGTGTGTCTGCAAATTATAAAAATACTTTTTTTCATATATTGGAGAGAATGAAGGCAATACTATAATAAATGTTCACTCAAAAAAAAATCACTATCCTTTACATTCTGTAAATATTATCTTTTATCTTAATATCTGCAAAATTATATCGTTATCAAAGAAAAATGATTATTTTATATCTTCTATCCATAGTTAATGGGTAAAATATAAAAATAAATAAAACACCCTATTGCCTTTGTAATACAATAAAAAATATTCAATATAGAAGATTGTTGAAAAATTTACCTATCATTTTTTATTACTTTTACTAAAAGATGAACGCTAAAAATATAAAACCGCTAAAAATTTTTTGAATCAAATTAATAAATAAACACCAAAAAAAGCACCATTTACTAAATAAATAAATAAAATATGGCGAAAGCTTATTTGCTTCAAATTTTATGTTGATTGTACAAACATTCTTTTTCCATAAGGAAGAGAAGTGAATATCTAAAGGATTCATAATATATCTATACAAACTCCCCAAGCTGCCAAATCTTTGTAAAGTTCACAATTTTGATGGCAGAAAAATGGCAACCTTTGATGAAAAACTTTTTATGGTTTTATATGAGCCCCTCGTTTATGCCAGAATGCCTGTTACAGGCATACAAAAAATATTAAATCAAAAAATTTCTCAAAAAAAAACAAAAAAAAAATGAAAATAAATAAATAAATAAGTATAAATAAAATAAAGGAAGAAAAATGTAAAAAAAAACTCTCATTCGTTATTTCTCTTTGAATTTTTCGGGCTTAATGTTGTGCGTTTGTGTATGCCTCGGCGAAAGAAATTCCCTAAACAAGTAAGAAGGAAATTTAGTTTTCGGAATGAATATTGTCAATTTTGTTCTGGAAATCTTTTGGTACTTTAGAGAACAGTGAAAAATAAGTCTTATGAATGGATCTAGTAGGCATCAGAACAAAGAGAATCCTGCCGACAGGATATTGCAGGAACAAATGATTCCGGATGAGGTACAGACATCTTTTTTTTTTTGCTATACAGATGGAAAAGGTCCCTTCTTTTTGCTTTTCGCCGAAAATATACCCTACCCTACTACCCTAAGGGCTTGTAATATCGATTCGAAAAATTCTTTAAAATTTATAAGAAAAGCTTTCAATTATTTCGCTTTTGTTTTAAATTGTAAGAAAGCCAGCCAACCCAACCATTTCAAAAGTATCGATCGTCTATAATTGAAAAGATTCACTATGAAAATTTCAGATTTAAAGAATATTTTCCCTATTCAAATTATAAGAATTCTTTTGAAAATTTTTGAAAATTGAAAAATTTTACCAAAAACAACAAGAAAAAACAATCGAATAAAATCTGTAAAAGGATTTTTAAAAGATACTAAAAGATTTCATTTTTACTTTACCATATTCCATTTTGGTTAGTATATTTTTTTTTTTTTTTTTTTTGTTTGTTATAAGAACTTTTTACTCCTTTTCGATTCTTATACTAAAATACCAAGAAATAACTTCAAAAGTAAACCATTTGGAAAAAAATCGAGGATACGCAGAAAATGCACAGGAAATTAATTTCGAGTAGTGATTTACATATACTTGAATAAAGAATCGTTTTTATGATACAGAACATCGACTATCAAAAATTTGCAGTAGGCTCGTATACGAGGTGGACCAAAAGAGAAAAGAGGATATCAGAGGGACAAAGTGAATAGACTAAGGAGGAGAAGTAAACGAAATCCTTTCAAGGCAAATTGATGTCTATACTGATGGTTAAAACGTTAAGGTTTAAGTAGTTTTTCTTAAAGATGTTGATTATAGAACGTTTTCCGTTTTCGCCTCTTCTATAGTCAACACTTCAACTTTATTCATACACATTTCGTTTAGTATTGAATATGGAAATTTTCCCAAGAATACACTTACTTATACATACTTATCCTTGATGTTTTATTCAATAGGAAACGAGACTATAAAATTGTAGGCAACATACTCAAGACAATGATGACAATATTCTTGTATTGACGAAGATAAAGGATAGTGCGGTGAATATCGAAAACTGTCGCCCATTAGAAGGCAGAGAACGAACCTTTTCTTTTTCGATAAACTCTGTATTTTAATTCAAAATAATTTAAACTCACTTTTTCGATTCCTAAAAGATTTGTGTTTTTTTTTTTTTTTTTTATGTCAATATTGATTAATTGTTTAAGTAAATTTTAAATAAAATCATTTGGCTTTCCGTTTATTTAATTTTTTATTAGCACAACTAATAAATGGCAATGTCACGATTATGATTAAATCCACGTGCAAAGTACTCTTACGTTTAATCATGTACATTAATTTATATTTAATTTATCAAAAAGAAAAAAAATGGATATAAAATCTAATCTATAATTTTGATAAGTATCCTTAATTAAAGATTAATAAAAATATCAATAAATAAATCAATATTTTACGTACGATATAGAGTTTTAATCATTATTTCTCATTTTACAAAAAAAGAAAAGAGTGATGGAATCGTAAAGAAGAATATGAAATTATATCCTTGAAGAAATTTAACATAAATTTAAAAGGATTTTCATATGATTTTCTAATGTTTTGTTGGTATTTTTTTTTTTTTTGTAACTATGTTTACAAGTATTTTGTGATTAATTATTTTTATTTTATGAAAAAAATTGAAAAATGTACTTGCTCTCTAGAAGAAGATGTAGTGTAATATGGAGCTGGGATTACGGAGCTGTGGAGGGATTTTTATGTCAAAAATGATTGATTGACTATTTTTGCATGTTTTGGTATAGTAGAAAATCGGTCTCTGTCTGTCGGTTCCTATTTACGAAACTTTCGTAGAAAAACGAATTTTATCTGACAGTAACAGCTCAAACAAGGTAATTAATTTCAGAGTAAATCTTCTCTCCTAGATTATACAATATCCGATTTAATCCTTTTTCATTATATTCTCATACTCATCTATCTATTGATACATATATAAGTGTTTAATTTTTCTCTTGTTCATTTATTCTATTTTGCAATATTTATAAGAACCAAACATCAAAAAAAAAACTTATTATTTTTCTTATCCAATCCTTCAGAGACCAAAAGCAAAAATATTTAATTATATCTAACTTTAATAATAAATATTATATTTATTGAGAGTCAAAATATCAATAAATAGAATAAGGATATATATAATTTTTTTTTTAAATATACACAAAATATACAGAATTAAAATTTGTAATTTTTTTGCCGATAATATTTTGGATTTCGGCATCATAGGTTATAACTTCCATAGCTTTATTGAATACTAAAATGATATCTAGAGTCTTCGTGAGAAAAATTCATAAATAAAAAATATAAAGTAAAACATAAAATATACAAAAAAAAAAATATTTATATAGAAATTAACAAAATTATCAACGTTTGTACAAAACTAATTATATGAATTCTTCGACAATTACTCTGTCATTTACTAATTTCCTTAAGAATTCAGTGTACTTTTTGAAAATTTCTTATTCAAAAACTACTCAATTATTAATGAAGAAATATCTCTAATATAAATTCCATTGAATACCTCCTAATAATAAGAATCAATACCACCTCATTAACAGTAATTTGTCGGTAAGGTATTATTTATCATTGAATAGGGAATTTTCCAGTTTTTACTTCTAATTAGGTTAATTGAATTTTACTATAGAAATTCATTGAATATTTTATATTTACTTATAGAATTATTTTCATCTTATTGGTTTTTGTTCTTTTTTTCTTCTCAATTCAAGCGGATTTTAGAATTGTAAAAAATATTTAATGTAGAAATCGACATAAGTACTTTATATTCTATCAAATAATTATTTTGAATTAAGTTTATTTGAAAAGCCCGCATAAAATAACTGAGAAAAATTGTTCCACTGTTAAGTTGGCAGTGATGCACTGACTTGTCACGTTTAATTTCGGAACGTTCTGTCAACTAGTTTGTATGCAGCTATTGGTTCTGTTAGAAGCTCTTAAGTGTTATCCTGCCTGAAATTTTTTATAGCAAATCGTCGCTAATTTTGAACGAAGCTTCAACTTTCGGGAACTTCAATAAAATGAATATAATAATGCATTTCCACTATTTTTGTTGATATTTTAGGTAAGATACCTGGATAAAAAACATGTTAATGAAACGGATAACAATGATAGATGAGAAGCGAGTTTATAAATTTTACATGCAAATCAGTAAAAAGACATCGAGTTGGTGCTTTGATAACGAGCCAAAATCAGAAAACCACATAAAAGTTGATCAAAAATTAAAGTGACTTTTTTCTTTTATTTTTATGATTTTTTCACTTGGAATTCCTTCCAAAGGAGTAAACCGTCAATGAACAATATTATCTAAGCGTAATTGTGTATATTTGCGTTCAACAGGAAATTCCAGATTTATGAAAGAACAACACAAAAACCATTGTAAAAAAAATTTTAGTATAAAAATCTAAACTTTTACCACTGGTCATATATGGCGTGAGTCAGCGTATTAAGCTACCATGGGCACGCCATACTTTTTTTTATGAGTTTGACAACTGTCAACATTAATCAGTGCACATTGTCAGCAATTTCGTACAACAATATACATTTTTCCTTTGGAAAGCATGTCTAGTTTTGTGCCAGAAAAAGAGCATATGCGGGAAGCCGAATCGCAAGCATGTGCTTTATCGGAAACAAGGTGCGAGATTGGTTTCGTGGGTTCAAAAAAGGACAAGAAACGTGAAAATCGGCTTAGCAAGACGATACCCAATTGCAAAAAATGCTCGCGGAGCAATTGGGTATTACTCAACCAGCCATTTCGATGCGTCTGCATGCCATGGGGAAGATTGAAAAGATCGGAAAATAGGTGCCGCATGAATTGAACGATAGGCAGATGGAGCGTCGCCAAAACACATGGGAAATCTTGCTCGCCAGAGAAAAAAGAAAGTCGTTCCTGCATCGGATTGTGACAGGCGATAAAAAGTGGATATATTTCGAGAATCATAAACTCAAGAAATCGTGGGTTGATCTCGGCCAACCATCAATATCTTCCCCAAGACCAAATCGCTTCGGACGGAAGCTGTGCGTTTGGTAGGATCAGCAGAGTATCGTCTACTATGAGACGTTGAAACCTGGTGAAACTTCAATACCCACCGCTACCACCAATAACTGATCAAATTGCACCATGCTCTGCGTGAAAAAAAGACGGATTATCAATAAAGACATGACAAGCTGATTTTCCTCCACGACAATGCACCAGGGCACACGTCGAAAATGGTCCGAAACTACTTGGAGACAGTCAACTGGGAGGTGCTACCGCACTCCGCTTATTCATTAGAACTGGCCTCTTCCGACTACCATCTGTTTTCGTCGATAGGCCACGCGCTCGCTGAGCAGCACTTCGATTTTTACAAAGACGTCAGAAAATGGCTTGATGAGGGGTTTGCCTCGAAAGAGAAGGAATTTTTTTGGCGTGGTATCCACAAATTGCCCGAGAGATGGGAGAAATGTTTAGCTAGCGAGGGCAAGAACTTTGAATAAATTTGTTTTTGCTTTCTATGAAAAAAAAAAGTTTTTTTGACTAAAAAACAGCGTATTTAAGCTTATACACCTGTATATAAAAACTTTAGGATAGAAATCTAGATATTCACCAGATTTGAAAACATGCCTTTTTTCTGTTTGTCAAGCTTAGATTATAACTTTGTGAAGGACATTTTTAGTTCATTGCAGGTATTAAGGAGAGTTCGCAGAGGAAACTGAAGGCACTACCAATTGTGTTTAGTTGCCAAAAATAGAAAATACAAGGTTTGTTTAAAAGGTATCGCTAATTTTGTGTTTTTTCAAAAATTATTTATTTATTCATTAATATCTATTTTGCCCCCTTCAAAGTAATCCCCACCAGATATTATACAGTTGTGCCAACGTTTTTCCCAATCCTCGAAGCAGTTCAAAAAATCAGTTTTTGTGATCTTGTTCAGCTCCTCCTTCGATACCGTCTTTATCTCCTCAATCGTAGCGTAGCGTCGTCCTTTCATGGGGCTCTTCAGTTTCTGGAACAAGAAAAAGTTACAGGAGGCCAGATCTGGGGAATACGGTGGCTGCGGCATTATTAGTGTGTTGTTTTTGGCCAAAAATTCGCGCACAAGCAACGATGCGTGAGCAGAGGCGTTATCATGGTGCAAAAGCCAATTTTTGTCCTTCCACAAATCCGGGCGTTTCTGGCGGATTGCTTCCCGCAACTTGCGCATAACTTGCAGGTAATATTCCTTATTGACCGTTCTACCCTGTGGCAAAAACTCACGATGCACCACGTTCCTGTAATCGAAGAAAACTGTAAGCAAAACCTTCACATTCGACCGAACTTGGCGCGCTTTTTTCGGTCTCGGCTCGTGCGGCAGCTTCCATTGGGATAATTGAGCTTTGGTTTCCACGTCATAAACCCATGATTCTTTACCAGTTATGACCCTCTGGAGCAAATTTGGGTCGTCGCGGACAGAGTCCAACAGCTCCTTAGCAATGTTAATGCGATGCTGTTTTTGGTCGAAATTGAGCAATTTTGGTACGAATTTCGCGGCGACCCGTCTCACGTCCAATCATTGGTAAAAATCGAATGACAGGAGCCATTCGATAAGTTTAAGTCTTCAGCAACTTCTCTAACGGTGATTTGACGATGGTCCAATACTATTTTCTTCACTTCATCAATGTTTTCGTCTGTTGTTGACGTGCTCGGGCGTCCGGCACGCTTTTCGTCGTTCACATCTTCTCGGCCCTCTGACATTTTGTACCGATAAAAGTTGCTTCGGTCCAAAGTAGCTTCACCATATTCCATAGTCAACATTCGGAATGCGTCAGCGCAATTAATTTTGTATTTCACACAAAATTTGATACAGATTCTTTGATCCATTTTTTGGAATGGGCAAAAATAGAAGACGAGCCAAAACACGTGCAAGCAAAGCAGATGTTAAAAATTAACAGAACATTCAAAATGGCCGAACTTGGCGGCATAAGTGAGAGATATAAGTACCAATATAACGCCACAAAAAATCGGAAATCAAATATACGTAACCCGCGAAAATTCAAAATTCGCGATATTTTTTGAACAGACCTCGTATATATCAAAATTATATTGAAAAAAGAAAATTTCTATGAAATTTGTATTAATTTAAAAAAAATATTTTTATATACTTGCTAATAAATTGACGTGCTAATAATTTTTATTTGTTATTATAACGCGTACTCTCTAAGGGATAGTAAAGAACTCTTTTCTATTGGAATTTTCCAATTTAGATATTTTTAAACAAACAAGTACATCGTTTAAATTAATTCAAATTAATTACTAAACTAATAAACGCCTAACAATTATTAATCCAAATAAGAATTTTATTCGTTTTTTAGTATCCTCCGTCTGAACTTTAGGCTCATATTGAACTGAAATACATACAATATTATAATAATGTTAAAAATAAGGGGCGAAAGGAGTAACAGATGTATTTATATAGCTGGTGGTATTAGTTGTAATAATAGCACATTGAATAATACTCAAAGGACCAAAAGCTATTTGGATTCGTTTTTGCTGAATTCCATTCGGATTGTATGCGTTTAAGGCTTGTCCTTAGAGAGAATTAAGAATGCTTCAAGAAAGATTTCCTTCAAAGCGTGAAATCTTCTAAAAATGTTTACTGCTCTATACAAAAAAAGGCAAACATATTTTTTCTTTCAACTCCTTATACTTGCAAGGTTATTAGATGTTTTTCCTTGTTGACTACTGTTTTTCTGCTTTCGTATACAGTTTCCTAATTACTTTTGTGTATTTTACTGATAACATAAAAGCAAACGGATATTATAGGCGTAATTAAAGCTACTTATTCCCTTATAGAAGATGTTATTAGAGTTAATTCTAACTTTTATCATTCTACTTAAATAAAAACAAAAAGCAAAACGCAAAAAAAATTTTTTTTTTTTTTAGAGCAACTGAACTTTACTATAATCATAGAAGGATATCGTTAATTAGAAAAAAGATTTTCTCTTTATTATAGCATCGATAGTATTATAAAAAAAATTTTCGGAATAAAAGTTAACCTTTTACTATTATTCAGTCTTAAAAATAGTTAATTTTCTAACAAAGAAAAGAGGATGTCTTAATTTACAATATTGAAATGAGAAAATGTTTTTTTGTTTGAAAATCTATTCTTTTTGTATAAATAAAAACTATAAAAGTATTGTGACATAAATTTATTTTTAAAGTCCCTATAATACCAGTTCAAATTTTAATTGATAGAAAAATTAATTTTATTCATACAAATCTAATCAGTCGAAAATATAATTTTGCAAAAGCAAACATTTTTTTAAAATTAATTAATAATATTTATTTATCAAAAATTATTTAATTACCAAATAAATTTACCTACACAAATAGATTTTTTATTCAGTCCTATCGATTTTTACATATAATTTGTATAAGGTGTAATTAATTTAATTTATAGCTAAAAACTATTTGGTATAAACTCAAGTTAATAAAATTTCATATTTCCAAAATTTAATTAGTCAGCATTTATCGGTTTGATAATGAATATGCAAGACTATTTATTATATTTATTATTTTAGATAAATTAAAATTGGAAAAATATTTTTAATTGAAAAGTATTATTTTGCTTATCAAATTTAAATTTTAATATAAATTTTTATCGATTTTCATAATTTATTCATAATATTAGTTATTTTTTTAGTAGAAGCATTATTTTGCTAAGTTTAATGCATTGGATAATTTTAGTAATCAATTTAATTAAATAAAATCTGCAACAGTAATTGTAAATATTGTCAGGAGCATACACACAACCTTACAAAGGATTTTTGACTGAATGAATTGGATAAAAATTGGTTAGGAAATTTTGTAGAATCCTATATTATGTCATTATAAATTAGAAATTCGTTATACAATAAATTAAAACACTTCCATGGAACATGAGTCCAACAGTCTAAACAGTCATTTTTAGTACATAACGAAGAGTAAAATTGACATGAACACTTTTTTGTATCCATTAAATTTTACTCTCAACTTTGTAAGCTAGCTTTGAGGCTAGAAGGTATAGGTTTTTATTAAATATTACAGGCAGGGCAAGTATTTATGGAGCCTACTTGTATAGTTTTATCGTGTGCATATGTTGCAGCAAGGATGTAAACACATTTAAGGATATTGGAGTGGTAAATTTTATACCGGATATAGTAGGATATAACAAAGTAACATTATTATGTAACTAAATTTTTATTATATTAACCACAAGTTTGGCTCATATAATTTGCAATTTTTGGAAGGCTGAGGTCATGAACAGTAGAAAAAGAATCTTCCTCATGAAGAGTTTTTGAACAGCAAAAACTTATGAAAATGTGATACGAATGAGGACCCTTGTGAGGTCAGACTATAGATTATCTTATAAGCAGTGAGTTAAATTTGAATCGTTTTACCATGCATAAGAATTTACTTAAGATTTGGGTTTGGATGCTTCTAAATAACAACATGCTTTGTCACACGGTCATCTCTATCAATGAGTTTTTGTTGGCAAATATGATTCCTGTGATACTATTTTCCACTTAATTGAAGTACTAAGTTAAGTGGAAAATAGTATCAAAGAAAATAATATACTTTTTTTTTTTGTTCCTTAAAGGAAAAGAAGTCATCTTAGTACGGTCAGTAACATCCAAAGGAGTATAACCGTGGTGCTGAAGGCAAAGTATTTCAGCACTGCTACGAATAATGGAAACTTCACCACTGCCCAAAAGAACTACTTTGAAAGAAAATTTTATTAAAAAAAAAATACTAAAATTTTCTACGAAATATCAAATTACGATTGAAAATATCCTGACAAGCACTAAATTGAGGAACATTTTATGTAAGTCATACAAAAGTTATATATCCAATATAAATTTATTTATATAACAAATTGTCAAGTTAAACAAAAAGCTATTAGGAAAATATATACAAAATACGAGTACATAATACTAACAGGAATAAAGTTAAGATTCTTTAACTGATAGAAGAGGTTTTTTTTTCTTATAGATCAATTCCTATGAAAATTGTATAATCCATCAAATTTATTTAATGTCAAAATATTTAAGGAAAATCTTTAAAAGTTGTTTAATAAAAATAATAATTAATCCAAAGTTAAGCTAGTTGATAACTTTTAGAATTTATCATTAAATTTTTCTGAATATGTTTTTTTTTTTTTTTTTTACTTAAACAAATTACGATAATAAAGAAAATTTTCAAATTCAAAACCCTTTTTTCATTGTTGACAGAATATCTACTATTTACAAACCCAATTTTCGCAAATATGTATTTAGAATTAGCATGATTGACGTGTAAAAACAGAAACTTTTCCGATTAATATACAATTTACAAAATTTAAAATTTAAATTTATTTATCAGCTTAAACTTTTTGAGCATATCAACAAGTGTGTTTGTTTAGAAATGTTTGTATTTTATAAATATGTAACATATATGTACATGTACATGCATATATACATCGTTTAAGGATAGTAATGCTTCAAAGAAATTCTATTTGTCTATAAAATATGGTTTATGCTTTGGAACATTTATAGTTGAATGTAATTTTTTTTATTACATTTCCATTTTATACAAAAGCTATTTAAATTAATTGGCAAGCCACATCCTTATAGAAAATTACTAATATCCTTTTATTAACATATTCTGAAAGTTAAATAATAAAATCTTATATAAGAAGATGAAATAAGCAAATATGGATAATTTAATATGAAATAAATTTATTTAAATAAAAATTCTGATTAAAAAAAAATGACTTTTGAAATTATTCAATGATTTCCTTCTTCAGTTGAGAATAATTATTATTATTCACTTATGTGACAAAAATAATTTAGTTTTGAGAATTTTTTTTCTTTATTTTTTTTACTCCAACTACAATTTTATTGTAACAAGCAAATTTACATAACATTTTAATTTACAATCTTGTGCATCATGAAGTGGAAGTAAACACCCATCGGCGTTTCTCTAAACTAACGGAAGTTAGACTCCTCTAGAAAATCTCTAGGCCCATTGTCTCTTAAGTCTCCGATGAGTGTTTCCGGGAAAGACAGTACAAGACAATTCTCTCACAAGTGGATTATGATGATAGGGTAAAAGAGAGTTTTTGATAGCGGAAAATGCACAGGTCCTGAACAAACGGAACATTTCAATCACGATGTCTTATGTTGTTACGAACATAAATGGGGGCATCAATAATTTTTCGGAGGACCTTGGATTGTAAGGCCTGGTCACGATAGGAATATATTAAAAGTTTACTTTTGATTATTCGTTTCGAATATTGTCCAGAAGTTTAAGAAGTTCTTGGTAACGTCTGTCAGCTTCAACCCATTTTAGTCTAGTATGTCGGGTTCCATGTTAATCTTTTGCCCATGGAAAGTCCCAAATAACGTATTTTATCATATTGTGGAATCATATTTTTATTAAAGTATAAAAAGAGTAGGTTTTCCTTGACAAAGTGTGAAAATAATGTGAGCACTCTTCTGGTCATTTACCCTCACTCTCCATCTTTTAAACCAGGATTGAAGGTTGTGTATATGGAATTGTAAATTGTTGGAAGCTATGTCAGAATTTGTATGGGTAGCAAGTATGGCCATATCTTATGCAGAAGTAGCAATGATAGTATTAGGATCAGCTGGGATGTCATGGGTATAAATATTATATAAAATGGGACTAAGGATACTGCCTTGTGGGACTCCGGTTAGAATAGGATATATTGCTGAGGTTTCTGAGTTAATGGAAACTTGGAAATTACGTTAGAAGAATAGGGAGAGATGTGAATTTATGATAGGGTAGCATGTTGAAAGAAGAAAGCTCTCGAGTTTCCAGAGGAGTCGAGGATGCCACACACGATCAAAAGCTTGTGAGGTATATAAAAATACTCCTGGATAATGGTAGATAGTAGAGTGTTCAGATTGGTGATCAGAAATAATTTTTTTAATTAACTAGGACTTGGTAGAGTCGTTTTAATAGGAGTTTTTCAAATATCTTATCAAGAATTGGTAAGAGGCTGATAGTTCTATAGGAGGAAGGAGAATTATTGGGTTTATTTAGTTTAAGAATCATTAGTGACAGAAATTTTCCGAAGTAAGGGAAAATAGGTTGTGCGCAGGATACTATTAAAAATGTATATAATTTTTACCAAAGGTGGGACAAATTAAAAAAAGAAAATTCTCTATACTATTTGCCATTTAGTTTTTTATCTTTAAATTTAAAAATTTTTTTTTTTTATATATAAGAATTGGAATTAAACAAATCAATCACTGTTATTTTGTTCGAAAAATTATCTGCTTAATTATAGCATAAATAAATTTAAAAGAATATAAATAATATACTATACAGCCGGTAACATATGCTATTCTAAAGGCAGATCAACCAGTTTGACAAAATACCATTTAGAAAAGCTAATACTTTGTTACTTGATATTTGACAGTTACAGATAGTAAACATGGACAATCTATTATAAATATTGTAGAAAGTTTTCGAACCATTAAGTCGTTTAAATACTACATAGAAGAGTGTTTGATATTGGTACGAAAATGTCTGGATATCTCCTCAAGGAGAGGGTAATGATATTCCGGTGACTGGTCTGCTATATAGATAGATGCTACGGAACTTTTTTATCCTTAAATTGGACTAATTAAATTTGCACTATATGTGGTTCTAAATGGACTGCATCATGTCCAAAACTCCTGCGCTACGATAAAAATTCTGCGACTGATCTTTTCTGACGGAATTACAATGTCCAAAAATGGTGATGTCGATTAGTCTCCTCGCTATCCAGATTTGATAGCTAACAATTTTTTCGTGTAGCGATACTTAAAGGAGAAGGTCTTCCCAAATTGATAATTGAACAACTTAAAAAAAATATTTCATACACGATAAAATAAAAAAAAGTGTATTAAAAACTATCATAAAAAAATTTACGAATTCTTGACAAGGTCATAGGTAACTATTGAACATATATTATTTCCCAAACGCAATTTCCAAGTCTATACAAATAATTATTTTACAAAAAGTTATAAATTTATCTTCAAATCATCTTGTATTTTTATATATTAACTTCTTAAAGCGTACTGTTTTTATTCATTACAAAGTTTTTATAAATTAAAAATTTAACAAAAATTATTTTAAGAGAAAGTTTAGCAATTAAAATATGGCAGAAATTGCATCTTATTATAAATTTACAAAGTAAAATATAAAAATTAATATTTGTGTGTTCGTTTTTTAAGCGTTTGCGGATCGGTCTTCTGATTGCCGGGGACCGGTTGTGCGCACGCCGGGGACCGGTTTCTGAAAAGAAAAGTTCATGCGGTAGCAGTAGCCGGGAGCGTCGATCGCGGTTGTTCGCGCAACGTTCATCCGATTGAGTTGAAACGTTGTATGGTTTTTATTGCTTTGCTTTGGAGACATGTGCAAAAAATCACACTAAAGATCATTAGCTGCCTTGCATTGGGAAAGTTTTGCTACTCAAAAAAGCATTAACTACTCTTGCTCATACAGATGAGTACTTCGCTTTTGTAGTTGCGCATACAATTCACGGTAGGGGGATTTTAGTTCCCAAAATGAAAATAAATAGCTTAGCGGGTTCATTGGTTATGTTTAAGTGTCATGTTTACTTAATTCGTGCAGCAAAAGCGAAAAGAAATGGAATCAAATATTATTGGAGTGTGTTTTTACACCGTCTAAGTCATGGAGGACGTACTGCAGTTGGTTTTGATGTTGAAATATACATCACGTTGTGGTTTCTAGCAAATACTGAAAGTATACCGACAAATTGCAGACAGATTTGATGTCACAGAAAGAAGTGTCCATCGAATTTTATACCGCGACGTAAAATGGTTTGTTGAAGTGAGTGCCAATTACATAAAATAGCTAACATCATCCGAAATGCAAAATAACTAGATGCAATTTGCAGCTATGAAAGGTGTACCCGGTGTTTTTTGGGCTATTGATGGTTCTCATATTAAAATCAATCCTCCTAAACATGACAAACAAGCATACCGCAATAGGAAAATATATTATAGCCTACTTTTACAGGGAATTGTAAACGCAGAGAAGAAGTTTATGGATGTGCACTGTGGTGAACCTGGTGCAATGCACGATGCACAGCTTCTACAAAAATCAGCGTATTACTGAGGATGAGTCCATAATTATACCAGGAGGAGTGCTACTTGGAGACTTAGCCCTATCATTTTCTTGATGATAATTTTCGTACAACATTTATTAATACTCTACCCTCGTTATAGGACCAATTTTTAGACATTATGTAATATTTATCAAAATCCAAGATTTTCCGAAACACATCCACTCCACTTCACGTTGACAAGCTAAAGAAACTCAGTATTTCGAGGTTATATTGTATTTTACTTTTGTCAGTAAGCTCTGCGTTCCATTGGGCAAGTACTCCCAAGTAATTGCGAATAGCAAAATAGGCCCAATGGAAGACAGCTAATATATGCGTATAATGCAGCGCAATGCGTCAGCTATATTTTCAAAACAGATATTGGACATTGGTAATGGAAAAGTACCAGTTGATTAAGACACAAAATATATTTCATTTTCTATTGAACGTTTGTGTCATTATTCCAACGATCGAATAATTTATTCAGAAAATTTTCCCACAAATTGCCACCAATTACAAAAATCACCAATTGATTGAACTTTTCTGGTATGCCATCGCACAGATTGTCTCTCAAAATTTGTCGCACTAATAATTCGTTTGCGCAATACTAATCCAATCCGATTGTGCCATGCTCGCTGTCATAAAATTGATGCCAAATAATTCTGAATAGGAGTAGATATTGCTGAGTTAAAAGAAGTAAATGTGCTGATTACAGATATTGCCGTATTTCCATCATTTCCATCGATATGCCATTTGTATTCAATCGCTTGACAATCTCACTAAGCATCATGAATAAGGCACAAGATCTATCACTTCAAGTATGTGAATTAAATCTGGAAAATCCATCCTTTTCACATGGTCAATTATATATTGCCATATTAATTACATAATGAGTAAGAAATTATTGTCTTCTATTTATTTTGTGACTACTAAAAACAAATTACAAAAAAATTAAAAGAGATAGAATGCAATAATTCTTTACATTGTTTTTTAGATAAAATTTCCGTTTATGAAAAAATGTAGATACCTCTCGACGAATGGTTCTCAAAAATACGTTCAATGGTAGAATATTGCTTCCATAAAAGGGATCCTGGTTAGGTTGCTGAGTAAACGAAAATTTCGTTGTTTACCGGAATAGTGAATCAACGAGGCATATAAAACTATCTTGCAAATAAGGTTAAAGGCAGCAGATGTAAATTCTGTAATTGGATGGACCAGTAATTAATGGAGGTTTCTGCTTAAATTAAGACGGCTTTTATATATTAACCCATGTCCTCTTATGTACATATGTGAACGCATGATAGGCATCGTTGTATGATGTCGATATGCCAGAGAAATCTTAGCCACCATTCACTAATTCATTTGGTTCGCCTTCACTATTCAGATTAGATTCTAGACAACCAGTAACCGAACGAACAGTTCCGCATCGATTCTGAATTTGTTAGCATACCAATCTACAAATGCGATAGGCACTATTACGCATCCTTTCTTATATGTGTATAAAAATGTGAAAATGTTACGTTATTATTTACGTGAAAAATTAAATAATATTTTTGCGATCGTTGGAAATTGAACAAATCCTTTTGTGTTTATTTCTCGGTTATTCAGTCCTTACTACCATCTGACGTACACTATTCATTCATTAAATTTTCTATTTCCTTTTCAATACTATCTCTGATAGAACTCGTAAATGTGTTTTCTATTCCTAAGTTTCCCATTTTTGCATATGTAGACACATGTAGGTACATGCACATATACACGAACATACTCCTTGTCAGTCGGCGAAGAGATAGATGACTTAACCTTTCCGAATAGCTAAATTTCCTTTTCAGTGTAGTATATGGAAAAATACTTTAGCTCAACTATCGAATTTTCATTTCATTTTCCAACTAATAGATCCAACATGACAACTCTGCTGTGTCGTCATGTCTTTATAGGCAAAGTTTCCATGTTCACGTTTCTCAAACAGGATATATTGTATATATTCTATTGTTATTTAATATTTTTACTTAATAACTGAATTGTAGGCACTGTAGTATACTGTAATTATACCACGAAGAATAACAGACGTGATTTTTTGATATTATTATCAAATAATAACAATGAAATTTACAGCGGTTTTCCTTCGGAGAATTTTTCACGAAACAGCAAAATTCTGAGAAAATTATACCGTAGAAAATAAGTACTAACAATTATTTTCCCATTACATCATTTAGTATAAAACTTTCCTTCATAAAAAAATCGATATTTAAATTGTTGGCAAAATATTTAATTAGTAATGAGAATTTTTTTAAAATATTGTCTGCAAAATAAATAAAACTTTTTATGGTAGATATTTTCAAGAAAATGTAGGAATTTTTTATGTGAGAATGGTTGCATGTTTGGCTTTAAAAGGGATGAGAGGAATTTTGTTTAAAAGCTGCTCTATTATAGGATGGCTAAAAAAGAAAACCACACAGATTATGAGCAGATGAATAAGAGGGCTTGGAAAATATTGGGTTATCCGGGAAGTAATTTGGTTTTTTTTTTTTTTAAATGAGAGAAGATTTTCTTATAGTGAATTAGTATTCTATTCAATTAAATATTGTCCAGTCTGATCCAATACCTTTTGCCATATTTCTGGCAGTAGCATAATTTCACGCTCATAAAAGTTTTGTTCTTTGCTGGCAAAAAACTGATCCAAGTGAGTTTAGACCTCCTTATTTGAATTAAACGTTTTACCATCTAAAAAATTTTGTAGAGACCAGAACAAATGATAATCAAAAGGTGCTAGGTCTGAAGGTATGGTGAGAATGGCAGTATATCCCACCCAAGCTCTAAAAGCTTTTGCCGAGTGGTCAACCTTGTATGTGGTTACGCATTATCCTGTTGGAACACTATACCTTTCCTATTGATCAATTCTGGCCTTTTTTCTTTAAGTGAATCATTCAATTTGTCCAAATGATGACAGTATACTTCAGAATTCATCGCTGTGCTCCTCGGTCAAAATAAACGATTCCTTTGATATCCCTTTCGAAGTGCTATTGGCTTTCGAAGTGCTTTGAGCCGATTCATCTTTACTACTCCAGGATCTTTTACGCTTGATATTGTTCTAGACAACCCATTTCTCGTCACTAGTGATGATACGCTTCTAAAATGGATCATGTTCTTGGCGATTGAGAAGCAAATCACAAAACGTCAATGCGATGGCACAAATATTTTGCATAAGAAGATGAGGAACCAATATGTCGGAGCTTTGAGATTAAACCTTGCCGTTTCAAATGATCATGAACGGTCGAATTCGATAAATTTAATCTCTCAGCGATCCCAATTAAGTCCTCTGTTGGGGAAAAACGTAAATACAATTAAGTCCTCTGTTGAGAAAAAAAAAGAAATTACTTTCCGAACAACCCAATATAGGAATCACTTATTCCGAGAAAAAAATTGTTAATGGAGGGGGCGTTGTTATGGTGGAGCAATATCTGCTTTTGATACAAAAAAATTTTATTTTAAACAATCTTGGGACTTCTTTGTAAACTGATGATCCTATCTTACAACAGCTCTCCCTGGTTCCAAATTTTCATCAGTTTTCGGTATTGAAGGCTTCCCTCCCTAAGCAAGCTTCACCATACATTGCGTCTCGGCCCTCCATTTTCTGACGTCTAAAAACTTATTCTCTTATTAATAAATGTTCTCCATAGGCTCGTTTCAACTATCATAGGTCAACAGTTGTAATGCACTTCAAAAACACAACTTTACAGATCAACCGAAACTTATACTACACATCTAGAAGAAGCTATCGTACATAATTTGTTTAGAAAAAGTTTGTAGAGTTACCAGATCACTCTCAGTCATGCCCGACCTCATTTATTATAAATAAAATTATTCAATTTAGAAATAATTTTTTTAATTCGAATAATTTTATTTATCACCTTTTTCCCTTAGTGAACATGATTTTAGGTGTGATCATATGTACACACACAAACTTACCTAAACAATCCTAATCACAACAACTTTTACTATAAATCATTTTTCGAAAATTGCAAATTCTTCAAATTCGAAAAGTTTATTATATATATTGCTTATAAAAACAACTATCTTTTAATAAAAACAATAAAGATAATTCACTTCTTTGCGATGATGTTCCTGCGGCATATTTATCCGATTTGAATATTTGTAGAGTAAACAAAATTTTTGGAAGGACACTAAATAATCAATTACATAAATGATAAAAGGTATCCTGGTACAAGTGTCTCTAATAGCAACAGTAACTGTTTAATGAGTAATTAAACATTAAAAATTTTAGATCAACAAAACAGGCAACCAGAATAAATAAAACATTTAAGGATGAGCTATGGTTCATAGTAGGATGATATAAAATTTTTGTAAATTCCTGTTTTTACAAAACGTTAATTGAAGATAACGAAAATCTATAGCAGAATAAATTCAGGATTTAACCTCATTTAGCTTTTTATCCCTTTGCTGGAAGTTTGTTCGAGGATGTACATCGATTGGGGTTGGTTTTTATACTGACACTTTGAAAGTTTTTTTTTTCGAAATGAGTTTGGTTAAAAAATTTACCACTTTACATACAAATGACAATTTATTATGTTTTACCAGAACAATCCTTTTTTTATAATTTTGATGAATAATCGCAGCATATTGATTTTAATTTCAGATATAATTTAGTGGATGTTTAAACAATTGTATATGCATTTATAATATGAAGTTTATTAGGGTGAAATTATTTACAAAGCTCCTATTTTTTTATGTTATACTTTATGTTAATTATTTGGGGTAATGTACTTTGTTTTTGAATAAATTACTTACTGAAAAATTAATTCTATTCAGAGTTATTAATTAACTAAAAAATATTTATCATCGAAAATAATATGCTTTAACATTAAATTAATGTATACAAATACGGCCTTCCATCTACCTCATTTTTTTGAAATTTTATTTAAAGTATAAGATTCAATTTAATTTGAAATTGTTTTAATCAACATTTTTAGTTCTGTTTTTCCAACTAACATTTTGATTTCCAAATCATTTGAAGGCATAAAAATATAATGACAATAAATTGAAAATGGATTTAATTTATAAAATTTTATGTCATGAATAAAAATACATCCTGATATTTTTTTGCTTAAATTTAGTGGATAGCATATTTGTTGATTTGATAAATTTTGAAATAAAATTCATAAATTGAACTTCAGAATTTTTATAAATACTATTTAATTATAATAAAAATATTACACATATTTGAACCATTCATTATTGAATGTGGAATTAATCGTTTCGTTGAATTTCTTAAAGAAAGCTTCACCTGGTATGAAAGAAAGATCTCCTTTAAAATGATGTCAACATTTCCAAACTACTGGAAAGTTATAGTAGCTATTCCAATACAGAAGCAACAATTACTGGCCAATTTCTTTTGGTATGTTTATCTAAAATTCGCTTCTAGAACATCAAAATAGCTGTTGGTAAATATTAGATCATGTTCAGCGCGCGTATTTAGAAGTTGAATCCAGCGGACTAGAAATTCTTTATTCATTTGGGCAGAACCCCAAAGAATTGGATATATAATTTTGTTCGTACATTAACGTATATTAATTCAATATTTAATTCTCTGTCTGCACATGAAAATTTCCTATATTTTATTTTTGTAATATTATTTAAAACAATTATCCAGGATACTTTTAGCATGATCAGAGGTACTAGGACTAAAGTGAAGGTTTAGAATTAGAGAAATAGTACGTTTATTTCGGTGGATAGTAAGAATAGTTCTATGCCGGAGCTGGATTAGTGCGATTCAAAGATAGTATTAAACTAGCTACTGGGGCACATCGGACTTCCACCGAACTTAATCAAACCTGGTGGAAAATCCATTTTTTTCCATTTTTACAATGCCTGAGCTAGGTAAATTTATAAGAACTTTACTTTTTCAGTTATTTCCTTTACAGTTAACTAAAATGTATTACTGCAAACCCCTAATTTAAAAAAAAATACCCTGTTTATCTTTAAAAATATTACATTTAAAAGTAGACCCATTTTGACTTTCTATTTCATCCGCATTCAAATTGGAAACTGTGGTTGGAAGTGGTGTTGAGCATATCTGCGTCTCTGGTTAAGTTTGATAGAACATGCATAAACCCATGCTGGTTAAGTTTATTTACGGTAGACTTTTCCTAAAACAGTTGATCGCGCTCAAGGACTATTAAATTCTATTTACGAATGTGATGACCAACTCTTTTAAACATCACAACAATATAGTTTTGCTGACAGCAGAGCAAACTTCAAAGCCATTCGTCGCCTACAAAATTATCAGTACTCAACGAAATTCGACATAACCACCTCAACAATGGAAGTGTCAAGTTGTTCGTTGGGTGCCACAGAAAATATTATTGAACGTGCTGATCAGTTAGAAGGAAAAATCTCGTACATCTACCGATCACAGCTGCTTCTAGTGTACAATACTTCACTTACTAACCGAACGGCAGTCAAAATCCTTAGCTATAAGTCGAAAATCTGACTGGACAAACGGTGAGTGCTTTTTAGGGTCTCACCAGCCAACCATCGACAATCCACATTTTTTGAGCGAATGTTAACACACCATAGTTTTTTTTATGCCAAGTAGGGCTCATCCATTGTCGAGTTCCTGGATTAAAAAATTTTACATTCAACTCCACTCTTTTACCTGAATAAAAAAAAACTGGCATACTTCACAAACCCATCTATTTACGTGAGACTTTTCCTAGAACAGTTGATCATGCTCGAGGAATATTAATTCCTATTCACGAATATGATGACCAACCCTTTTAACGATCACAACAATATAATATTTGCTGACAGCAGAGCAACCTTCAAAGATATTAGTCACCTATAAAATGATCTTGTACTCAACGAGATTCGACATAAGCTACTCAATAATGGGAGTGTCAAGTTGGGTTCCACGGGAAATATTATTGAACGTGCTGAACAGTTAGCTGGAGAAACTCTACGGTATCCAGTGCTTACAGCTGCTCCTAATATACCTCGTTCACTAATAGAATGACAGTCAAAATCCTTAACCATAAATACAATATGAAGTCTGACTGGACGAACGGTGAGTGCTTTTTAACGTCTTACTAGCCAAACATCGACAATCCACAATTTTGAGCGAATGTTTGCAAGCCAGCATTTATTTCCGAGTAGGATGCACCCCTTGTCAAGCTTATTAATTAAAAAATTTCATCTTGAATTTGGATATAAAAAAAACTATCATTATTCACAAAATTTGGCAAAGTGTAAACTACAAAAAATTTTCTTAAGATCATCTGTTATGCTCGAATTTTTCTACAAATCTATTCGAATGTTTGCTCTGATTTTAAATAATATATGATTTTTTTATTGTTAAAACAGTGATTAAGAGTACAATAAAAATAAATTAAAACAAAAAAAACAGTTTTCATAATGGCTAAATACCATTCGAAATAACTTCAGAAATACAAGTTTTACCAAAATGCTTACAACTAATTTCAAATTAAATTAAATAGAACATAATATTGAGAAGAAATAAAACAATTAAAAAATCTAAATATATTCGATATTATATATGAAAGTTTCCAAGTAATATTATATGGTTAAGTTGCTTTACCTAAAGGATCCACCCTGTAAATCACTTCTGGCAGCACTGGTGATAATAAAAAGGACGACAGCAACAATAAAATAATCCACAATGTTTTTGGATAGAAACGTTGTTGCACTATATTTTGGATAAATGCCATATTTCCTATATTCTTTTCTCTTTTCTTCTTTAAAATTTTATATAATTTTATACACTTTTGTATGTCACTTTTTGTACTTAATTTAAGAAGTAATAAATATATTTCTTTAATGTTATAATAAAATAAAGTGCAGATGATAGTCTAAATATTCTTCCAACATTTTCAGCTAATTTCCAATACTTATCATTGCTTGGTGAAGTTGTCTTTGCTTATATATATTTAATAATATTTTTTATATAAGTTTTTTTTAAAATTTTTGATACAATTTTCAAGATATTAATCAAGTTCAATGAATTTTATAATACACTCTCTATTAACTTAATATTAAATTCAAATATTTACAATTGGTATTTTTAAATCAAAGAAGTTCAGGTAAATTCAGAATTTTAATTATTTCCCAAACTTTTATCAAAAATTCAGTAACAAATGACAATTAATTATTGAAATAAATTATTTTAATTATTCTTCTAATTTGTTAATTTATAATTTTTCTTAATCAATTTAGTTCTATTTAAAAAATAAATATTTTTATATGCTATTTCTTTTTGAATAGCACGTTTTTTTTCAAAAATTTTGTTCAGAAATTTATAAAAAAAAATCACTTTTTATATTAAAAAATTCACCATTTGCAAAGTAATTAAAAAATTACACTTTAAGACTTTTTAATTCATGTTTTTTTAAAAAAAAGAAAAAATTGGTTAATAAATTTACGAATTCACTAAAAAAAAATCACTTTTTATTCATATCAATTTTCATTTTTAATATTAAATCTAGTTGACTTATTTTTTTTTTTTTTTTTTAATTACAAATAATTACAGTAGAACTTACTATAATTTTATAGTAAAATTGTTAATTTTTAGCAGAGTAATTAATTTCTTTTTAAATACATTATAAAAATCTATTATTTCTATCACAAAAATTCTTATAAATTCATTTTTTTTTTAAATTTTATCCACTTTTAAGTGAATTTACTATAAACTTTTTAATTTGCCACATATTTGAAAATATACTTTTTTCAACACTTAATACTAATAATTGAATTATAATCGCAAAATTTATACTAATTAAATAGACTTGTTAACTGACAAGTACCTGTTTTATTGCACAGAATAAATTTTAAAAAAAAAAACTTTAACAAATTCACTTTTTTTTAAATTAATAATGATCGTTGTTGAAACTTTAAGTCTGATTCGAATTTTTAATTGCAAACTGATCACATTTTTTTGTTGTACTGAAAATAAATAAATAAAAATATTACAAACTACTAAAATTATTAGCTTTACGATGGCCGGGGACACTTCTTCAGCAAAGCTTCGAGATTCTCGCAATAACATTCTTTTAGAGTTAGTATTGAAGTTTCCAAGTAGAGTCAGTGTACGAAAGTTGTCAGTATCAGCACTTCACATCGAATCACACACTTTTAGTGGAACTGATCAATATAAAATCAAAGTCAAAGTCATTTTGAATTATTAAAGTCTTTATAGCTGAAGTCAACATTATAGCTCCAGAAAATGGATCACAACGACAGCATTTATAAAAGCTTACAGCTTCTTGTCATGACCTGTTGTTGGGTTAGTGTTGAAGATTTTATAGAAGACAATGTGTGAAGTCAGTGTCAGTGTCAGTATTGAAGTTCAAGTTTATTTCTGTATTAGTGCTGCTCCAATTGTAGTGTGGTCACCACTATTTTTCGACTTTGATTATAGTTTAGATTACTTCCCAACTAATGGAATGTACACACTCTAGTTGATTGCCAAAGACTGACGTATAAATTATGGTGGGAATCATAATTCATATCAGCGATGTGGGTCTTAAAATGAGATCATGAACCCACCTGATCATCAAAAGCTTACCGAATTTTTTTGTTCTGTTTTAATTTGCTTAAATATTAAAACGTATAATTTTAGCTACGTTGGGGTCTTAACCTTGAAAATAAGGGGAACACCGGGGGCGTGAGAACAATTCATAGAAATAATATTTCTCTTATTGAGCAAAACTTTTATTAATATAATTTTTTTCTTTCTCTTTTTCCATATCAAAATTGACTCAACTCTAACTAATAGATCTTCTTCTAGATAGCCAAATACTACTAGGTCTAAAATAAAGATGATGTAAGAATTTTTATTGGATTTTATTAAATATGTTATAATTTTTGAAAAGTCATTTCGATTATAAGTTCATTTATTACTCTAGTCTTTTTACGGCATTGTTTACTTATTTAGAATGCTGTGATTATGTGAAAATTAACAAATTTTCTTAGATTTACTCACGCTATTTATTCAGATAAAATATAAAATTTTCACAATTCGTTAACGTTTTTCGAATTTAATGTATAATGATGGAAATAAATTTTCTTAACAAGTCAAGCGAATAAAATTGCGTAGTTGTATTTGATTTATAATTTCTTTTTTTGACTATGCATATATATTGAATAGGGGCTTACTCGGACCACCTGAAGAGACAGAAAAATACCAAAATCTTATCTTATCGAATATTGTTAAGGTAAAAAGAATAACTGCTAAATAACTAAATTTGTTATTGAAAAATTTAAAAGCGCCAGTAAAGTCTTTTTTTAGAAATTCCTATCAATATTTTTCCATTATTAATCAGTGATTAATGAAAAATATCTTAATTAAGTTATAAGAGTTTTTGGTAATTGACAAGGAGGCCTTTCAAAATGTCTAAGCCTCTAACAAATACTGCCCACGTTAATTCCGGCGAATAAATCGTTTTAGACAATATAAAAATTATCTTTTCATTATAATTGTGATTGCGTATCTTTTTAAAATGAAAAATACTATTTTAATATATATTTTTTATAAATTTAAAACTATCTATTTTGTTTTGTTTTAATAGATAAATTTTTTTAACCTGTCTCGATATATTGTAGCTTACATTATTAATTGCTGAGTCACTGTCATATCATTAATTATGATTTATTTATTTTGTTAATTTTTTTTTTAATGAATTTATTTAATTTTTTTTTAATAGCTGATATTATAAGTTATTTTTTCATTGGTAAAAGAAAAGAAGTATTTCAGAAAAAGTTTCAAAGATTTTTTTTTAAAAAGAAAAATGTTGATTTTGTTAAATTATTGGACAAATTGTCTTAAAATTAAAATTCAAAATTTTTTTCGATTTAAGATTCAAAAATATCAGTTTGTACAAAAAAAATAAATTGTTTTTGCATTTTAAATTGAAAATTTTTAAGATATCTTAAATTTAAAATTTTAAACAAAGTAAATTTTGTGTTTTTTTTAAATATACTAGAATTAATAGTTAATACTGTATTTTTGAAAAAAAAAGCATTTTAATTATCAGAAACGGAAACCCTTTTAATTTATAGCTTTGATCAAATTATCGCATAAATTTAACTTAACTGGCGTAAAGTTTCTTAATAAAAAAAAAATAATTTTCTCACATTTTTATTAGTTTTTATGTAGATATTTAGGTAAATTATTTTTGCTAACAAATCGCAATCTGAATTGACATTTAAAAGCAATATGCTTAGTTAAGAAAATTTAAAAAATTTAAAATCACATTAAAAACACTTTAATTTTTAGTGGACAGTTTTAATTTTTAGTTGAATCTGCTGTCTGTTTATTTGAGTAAAAAACATTTTTGATTCTTCATTGAAGGCTAACAAATTGCAATTTTCACAGATCATAAGCCTCTTTTTTATGCTATCGAGTCAAAAACAGTAAGAAGTTGCCAATTTCATCTACTACTGAACTATCCCTGGATGAGGGAGCCTTAGCAAAATTTCAAAATACTTGTCAAGAGCTAAAAAGTTTACTATCTAAATCAGTACCTAATAATCAAAAAATTCAAACTGAAAAATTTATATTTCCAGATATGAGCTTGTATTACAAAACTTTGACAAGAAAAAACAGCAACCTTTTCGACAAAAAGTTTTTCACAGACTTTAAAATTTACTACATCCCAGCACTTGGTCGTCTCGCGAAGTCATTAGTTCTCGATATTTTTGGCTCAACAGAAAAAAGGATATAACTTTATGAGTACCATGTTGAATTACATGTCAAAAGTCGAAAGTTCGGCGTCATACCAAATCCACGCAGAAATGTATATCGCAAGATTTGGTGGTCTACTTCGACAACCGATCAAGACACTCAGTTTCAATTAAAATTTTTTTCAAGAACTTCCTAAATTTTTGGGTTCTGAAAAATTGCGTACAACCTCGTATCCTACCCAGGCTAATAGCATGAAGAGATTTCATAGACCTACACAAAGCTTCACTGGAAGCTATAGGCAACTATGTTGATTGGAGTCTTGAGCTTACACAGTGTGCTCCAAAAATAACCGAACTTATTTTTAAATCATACAAAATGCAGCACATTTTTTCTTTAATTGAAAAATGGCTGTAACTTTCACATCTGCCATACGATTTACATGAATTTAGGTGCGTTTGAAAGAGGATAAATATATCTTTTTAATGCTACAAATGTTGCATAGATGATGCTGCATCAATAGATGGCGCTGCATGTTGTATAATTTAAATATAAAGTTCGGTTATGGGACTCACCGTGTACTATTGTCCTCCTCGGTATATGAGCAACGCTTAAAGAAGATTTGTGGTGGTATCCAGAAGCAATGAATTACGGTCTGAATCTAAAATTTCATGAAGGAATTTTCGTAGGCAAAACAAATTCCGAACAGCTTTAATATTTTATTTAATATGACTTAATTGTCTTTCAACGTAAAATCACGAATCGCCTACGACTATAGAGATTGGGTTAGGCTCACTCTACCTAAACCTCTATTGTCATTAGCAGTGACAGTGCCCGAGATAATTGCAAGTTATTGTCAGTTATCTCCCACCTACGATCCGAAGACCGTACCCGCGATATGGGTATCAACCACAGGCCTAAGCGCCTCACCAATGTCGGGCACAGTGTGTTGCAACATCATGGGGCACCCCGACCCCCGTAGTACCAATTTTTTTAAAGAGTACTTTGGTTTGTACTTCGCCCATTGAGAAGGAATGGTAAGGAATCTTGTAAATCCCTAGGCACCGCTAAGCTAGCTCAGGTGCGTGGGTTCGCCAAGACTCGAAAGTACAACCGGAATAGATCTTGGTCTTTTACTCGGTTGTAGCCACCCCCACCATTCTACATGCACCTAAGTCACGCAGATCCCCGTACAGGCCACACGCAATAAGAAAGTGCTTGACACTCTCCTCCACCGCCCCACAAGGGCATATAGCCTCCGAAGTTAAACCACGCCTGGTACAAGAACCCATTTATATTGCCGTGTCCCGTGAGTAAATACCCAAGGTACAGTCCAAATTCAGCCCATGCGCAGATGCAAGTCACACATACGAAATAAACATGTGCGTCCATCTGCCATTCACACTTTCATCTCATCGACGTTGTCAAATTTCATAGATTCTATTCAGGACAAGTAAAAGCCGCTTGCGTGGACTAAAATCCTAAACCTCTTCATTCGTAACCGGACAACCAGCAAGCGGGATGCCCCGCCGTAGACGCAACACCTCCACGTCCCATGGAATTTGTCCCATAAGAACCTGCATCGTCTCGGTTGACACTGTTCTACATACATTCAAACATGCATACAAAGTCAGACGCTGGGCTGAATTTATGCCCACCCTTGCATCCTGGTGGCGCATAATGTCAGCTCATACACACGACGTATATACTGCATACGGAAAAAACACACTCTTGTACAGGTTTTCATCGCCCTGGATCGAAGTACCCATTCTTTGCGAAATACTCGCACCAGCATGCCAACCAAACCAGCCACGCGCCTTTTTAGATGTTGTAAGTAAGACCGAAAGTTCAGCTTCTCTCCAACCTTTACTACCTGCGCGTATAAGACCCTGACCGCCTTTAAACGAATATTGGGCGACCTACTAGCCGCCAAAAATCCCTTCACCAACATACAACAAAAAATCCTTCAACAAATTGTGACACATTAATAGAAAAACTGCGAGCTACGATGCACCATTTAGTACCGAAGGATACCCGATACCAAAATCGCGTGCCAATTGTGAGTTCTTATTTATCTAAATAGATACAGTAAAAACAAGCTCAGCTCCTCCATTCGAGAGATCCTATAAAGTTATCGATTGGTTTAGGAAATATTTTGTCATAAACATTAAAAGCATACATTTTTCTGTGTCAATAGATAAACTAAAGCCTCCCAGCTTTTAGTATTATGTCCTTTCGTCTGAATTAGTATTTGAGAAGCGTGCATAGGAGAATTTTACGAGTATCTTTTCGAAGGGTGATGTATCAATAAGTGTCTGCTATAAAGGAAAATATGAGTTTAATTTTATAATAAATAATAATAAGCAAAATATTGTATTTGCCAGCCAGAGAAAATACAAGATAAATACTGACTATAGAATTATGAACTCAAAAATTATGTATAAAATGCCAAATCCTTTTAATAGGATAGTATAACAATAAAAATTACTGTTTATTTTTTAATTTATTTAAAAAAAAAAATATTTAAAAATAAAACATTTTCTCCAAATAAAATGTTCTATTCTTCAAAACAAGGTTAAGTAAATAAAATTTGAAGCAAATTGATTCGAAGAAAAATTGCCTACTAAATTGTTTAGATGTTTTATTTAAATAATTTATTCAAAATGAATTTCACATAAAAATCTGTCATTAAATATAAATAATCCATTAAAAAGAAATGCTATAAAATACATTTATTATAAACGCAAAAAAAAAATATATTCATTGTATTCAAGCGTAGGACGATTTTATAAGGACAAATTTTTTTGGTAAAATGATAAAAATAATAAAAAAAAATTCCTTGCTATAAATTTTTCATATTAGGAATCGTTATCAATTCGATATTATGATTTAATAGAAAACAAGAATGGAAATATTACTTTAAATTGCTATAAATATGAAAAAACTTTTAACATAAATCTATTCATAAAAAAAAGGATTTTCAATAGAGAGAAAAAGAAATGAGGATACGATAAATTTCCCTATATTAGAGACTGGATATCCTCTTTTTAATTTATTTTTTTTTCAATATAGAAACTAGAGAATAAAAGAAAATTTTGCAATGTAATAAGATATTGCAAAGTGCTTTTTCAAATCTTCTTATTACGGTCCAAATATAATACCATTCTGGGAGTCTGTAGTACAAATGATTGATGCTCTTTCATTCAATTTTTCATTTTAGGCATTCTTTTCCCTTGACTTATTTATTATATTTAATTTTTATTTTGTTTTACTAAATGGTATACCCTACATGTTGCTCGAAGGGAAAAATCTTCCAATGAATCGATGAAAAAATCTTCAAACAGATTAAATATTATAGGTTCACAGTCATTGATTGGAATTTTTCCGAATTTTGAGTTTAGTATTTTTCAAGAAAAAATCCATTTTATAATGTCAAAGCTAAATTTTGAATTTTTTCACAAATCTTTTTTATTCTATTTAAAAATTAAAAATTCTAACGAAAAAAAACGATTGTCCAAAATTGAACGGCGCCGCAGATTGCTCTACATTTTATACTTTTACGGTTGGCAGCCCTGGTTTTGTTACGAATTAGTCAATATGGAATATAACTATTTGGTGTGGTTTTTGGTTGGTCATCACTGCAAGATGAGGCTGAATCTCACAGTTCTTTATATCCAGTATAGAAATGTTTTCCAAATGTCCTTCCAATAAGATGTTGCTGCATGATCTACAGATGCTGATGAAAAATGACTTTGTTATGCAGAAAAGATCATCCTGTAATCCAATGACTTAGCCAAGAAACCCAATACAGCTCGATGGCTAAGCCAAAAACTCTGAACCGATTTGTCGGACTGTCTGCCGATGCGTCAATGAAAATTTTGTTAAAAAAAAAAACAGATCCTGCAACCGAAGGATTTTCGATTAAATATCTGAACTGATGACAGATTTAATTTAGATCAAAGTGGCGAAGTTAATTTTACATATTTTAATATAAGAAATAGTTTTGTTTTATGTGGAAATTAAACATGTCATCAATTCGGAGATATCTATTGGGTTGTCCAGGAAGTAATTTCGGTTTTTTTTTAGAAAAATGAAAGACGATTTTCTTATAGTTGATTAATATTTTATTGAATTAAATATTGCCCAGTCTGATCCAATACCTTTTGCCATCTTTCACGCTAATAAAATTTTTGTTCTTTGCTGGCAAAAATCTGATCCAAGTGGTTTTTGGCCTCCTCATGTGAATTAAACGTTTTACTGTGTAAACAATATTGTAGAGACCGGATAATTTTTTTCTTGCTTGAACAGCATTTTTATATTTTCTATAGTAAAAAAGTAAAATATGCCGAAAATGCTGTTTTTTACTTTCCATATTTATAAGAGTATCAACCAAAAACTACTATGCATAATCAATTGAATTCCTTCAAAAGCAAGCTTTGCTATGTCAGCTGTCAAAATACATATGATTATGCAGCTTAAGTGTGAAGTTGGTTGTGAAAAACTACAATTAAATCCTCTGTTGCAAAAAAATGAAATTACTTTCCGGGCAATCAAAGAGTAGAAATAATTGAATATTCTAGCAAATTTTCTTAAATAAATTATTATAAATAATTCCAATGTGCTTTCGAATAGCCATTTTTAAAATATATTTTCTTGCAGGAAATCAATTTATATTTTTCTCGAATTTGAAAAATGTTACATCAACAATTGTATATAAAAAGGATTCACTGAAAATTGTGTAGTTATTTACCAAAATGTTCTGTTCAAAATTTTTTTTTCTTTCGGAAAATCGTCCTTAATCAATATTTCTGCTCATTAGACATTTTTTTGTACTGCTTGCTGTATATTTAAGATTTTTTATGAAAAAATCTTTTTTTTTCATTTACTAAAAGTTTAAATTAAAAATAAAATTTTTGAAATCTGCAGAAATTTTAATTTATAAGAAATGATGGGCTCGATCTTAAGCAAATACGTGAATTGGTGAGCGTTTGCTCAATCTTGAGCAAACGCATTCATCAATTATAGATTTCTGATCTATGTTAACTAATAGAATTTTTAATAATTATTTTTTTTTGGCATTTTGTTTAAATTTTAATTTATAAGAAATGATTGTGCTCCATCTTAAGCAAATACGTAAATTAGTAAGCTTTTGCTCGATTTTGAGCAAATATATTCGTCAATTATAGATTTTTGATCTATGTGAATTGATTGAATTTTTAATAATTATTTTTTTGGCATTTTCATTCTAATTTTCTTAGGATAAGAGTTCAGTATTTATTCACTAGTTAGTTGCGGTTAAGTCTAGTCTAGTGGTTTCTAATTTGGAGTAATTGTTTGTTCTTATGGAGCAATCTTTTCGTTAGTAAAATATATTTTCTTTCATCCTAGTTCTATAAAGTAATAAGAATAATGAACTTATTTAACTCTGAATCCTTGCTTATGTAAATTGAAATAAATGATAATATTCTTCTTTTCATTTTATTACATAGATCATGTAACATATCTATAGGAATTTCAAATATTTTTATATATAAAACAAAAAGTTGAAACCATTACAATAAAGGTTATTCCTAAAGAAAAATAATATAAAAGATTATATTATTATATAAAAGATTAAAAGATTATATAAAAGATTCTTACATAGAATTTTAAGCAAACGAATACATTAAAGTCAAAAAAAAAATTAAAATATTTTTATTACCAAATTAATTTCGTATACACCCACAAAATGTCAATAATAGTAAAATGACATTAGTTTGATGGAAATTATTACCGAACAACAGCAATAAGGGAAATTGTATTAACGGACCACATGGATGGATAAGATGACGAAGTCTTCGAAAATTGAGTTCTTGGCGGCAGTGCGTGTCGCGAAATCGAAAGACTTCTGATACTTTTGTGAACAAATCAAATTCAGGATTTTGTGACTTTATGAAACGTGTTTAATTCGTTAAAATATCGAAAACAATTTCAATTTTGTCGTTATATATAGACTTGACTGTTGGTAATAGCCACTAAATGTGTATCTGCACGTACGTGGGCGAATTATGAAAATTTACTGCTTCCAAACAATGAATTATACGACTTCGAACTGATTAAAAGTATTTTCGATAAACTTGTTATTTTTTTTCTATTTATTTTCGTTCTCCATCGTTGGGAATGTTACCACCAGCTATCCAGATGTAGTAACACAATTACCAGTTACAAGCTGGATCCCAGAAAACTGGAGAGCTGAAATTTCCGATAATTTTTAGAGGCTATTTACACTTAAATTCTAAATTTGAATCTAAAAAAAAAACGCAGTTCACTCAAGAAATGTTTCAAGTGCTCCTTCAGGCTATATTTTATATCAACGGTGGGGTTGGAAGACTAATTCATCTCCTATAGATAGGATGTATCGATTTTATATCTTTTAGATTTATGGGGATCACTTTTCGTAATATAAGACAGTCGGATATAACCAAAATTGTATATACACGCTATTAAAAAGCAGATAAATTACCAGATTCAGTTTAAAATGGTAAATCGGAAATGATTTCAAGTATTTCCAAATGTTTATTCGTCTTTTTTTGATTTCATTTTATTTAATTATATTTTATTTGATTTTGGTATTCGAATGATATTTTTACCTTTAAAATATTTGTTTCGGAAACATTTCTTTTTTAATGCATTAGTTTTTTGTAAAGGTCATCAACTATTTCTCGTACAGTAATATTACTAAATTGACGTTAAACTTCAGTCAGAGTAGAATTAAAAAAAACCAATAACCCTTCTAAGCTAAATTCATTTTGCATTTAAATAATTATAGATAATATGATTATAATGGCATAATTCATAGCCTCGTTAGGCCCTACAACCGAGTGGATGCTTCCGAACTTTATAAGACAATCCATAAATACCAAAAAAGTTCCCGGAACGATGGGAGTGTAACTTTTTTTTGTTAAGTTGGTACACCTGTTTTTAATATTCTCTGTAAATCTTAGCATCATAGCTTGAGATTTGCAAAAGTTACGTAGCCAAGAGTACATCTATCTCTGTGTGTGTTGGCGATTTTTTACAATTTTCGAAATGGATTTAAATTTGCAACAACGAACTTGTATTAAATTTTGCGTAAAAAACGGATTTAATGGTGCGCGAACGTTGGAAATGTTGGAAAAGTGTTTCGACAACGATTCTCTAAAGAAAACGATCGTTTACTAGTGGCACGAGCGGTTCAAAAGTGGTTGTGAGTCACTAGAAGATGATGAACGCAGTGGCAGATCATCGACATCGAAAACCGACGAAAACATTGATAAAGTAAAAGAAATGTTGCTCAATAACCGCAAATTAACCATCAAAGAGATAGCGGAGGACTTGAACATTGCCTATGAATCCGTCCAAGACTTTTTGGTTAATGATTTGGGTTTCCGTCGTGTAGCAGCAAAGTTGGTGCCAAAAGACCTCAATTTCATGCAAGAAAGATACCGTGTTGACGTCGCAAAAGACATGATTTGCGAGGCTGAATCCGATCATTACTGAATTCATCAAAAGGATCATTACTGTAGACGAGACGTGGGCTTATGAGTATGACACGCAATCCAGACATCAGGTAAGTGAATGGCGTTCGCCAAATGAGCCAAGACCAAAAAACCACATCGTTTTCAGTCAAAAAAGAAGGCAATGCTCACGGTTTTCATGGATTACAACGGTGTAGTTTTGCCAGAAGGCCGGACAGTATACAAAGAGCATTATTTGGGCGTTATGAGGTGTTTGCGTGAAGCAATTCGCCGAAAGAGACCAGAATTGTGGGCAGAAAACTCGTGGATTTTGCACCATGATAACGCACCGTCGCACAGTGCCATCATTATTCGTAATTTTTTGACGAAAAATGCAACAAATACCATCCAACAACCACCGAATTCACCTAATTTGGCTCTCTGTGACTTCTTTTTGTTCAATCGAGTTAAAAAACCATTACGGGAGGAAGTAAAGGAAAAATCGCAGGATGGACATACCGAATATAAAAAATGTTTCGAGGATTGGATCAAGCGCTGGCATAAGTGTGTTAAAGTCGATGGGGATTACTTTGGAGGGGGCAATATAGATTTAGATGAATAAACTTGTATTTTTAATTTTCTGAATAAATTCCAGTAATTTTTTGATCAAGGTGGTATTATGTAAAGTCAATACATTGCTATGAATTTGGCAGAAAATTGTGAACATTAAAATATTGCATGGTGTAAGAAATCGACTTCCATCAGCATTAAAGTAACCTTTTCGAATCGTCATATATAAAATAACTTTTTTACTAAATAAAGGATTGCAAAAAATAACTTTAACAATTTAAAAAAAAAAAAAACACATTCAAAAATATTTACAAAAAAATTTTGTACTTTATTTTTCAATATGGAAATTTCCAATTTAATTAAGAAAAAATATATTGTTTAAAAATTCTTCTCGAAATTTGAAGGAAAAAAAATAACGACATTAAAATATTATATGTAAAAATATTATGTATGCATTAAAATTCCTACAGGCTATGAGTATACTCATATAGGAATAATGGAAATATGGAAGAATTCATCCCCTAAAATGATGATTCAGTTTTTTTGAATCGAGTAATGATGTAATATTTGGGAATAAATTTTTCTCTTAACAACTTTCGATATCCGTTTTGGATCGATGTCAATAGGAAATTCAATACTCAACAACAACAAAAAAGAAAAAAGAAGAAAAATACGAAAAGGTCCCTCCCTGAAGGGCAAACTTTTCTCGATAACCGAGAGAAAAAAATAAGGCGGTTAATGTAGAAATATTAGTAAAGAAACCACAAATACATAGACATTTTTAGATAAGCCATCAAATATTTGGATTTTTTATTCAGTCTATTCCCTTTTATATCCTTTTATAACTTAACTAAAATTTGTAGATTTTTACCATAAATATTTCCACATACAAATATTTTGATATGAGGATGTTCCATTTTTAATAAGTACAATAGCTTTAAGGGATATTAGATAGGAAATATATCGAGAAAAGGAGAAAAACATGAAAAAAGTCAGTCTCAAAAAAATTGATTGCCATACGCCTTAGAATGGACTAGATAAAAATCTTTCGATTTTTTTGCATCATCAAAGATATTAGACGGAATTGAGTAAAAATAGTCACAACATAACACTTACACTAATACGTAACGCAACAGCTCAATTTGGGAAATTTTCATTTCAAGGATTTTTGGTTAATGGCAAAAAGATAGCTTAGCTCCATATCAATTCTCGAACTTCAATGGAACCATCAGCTTGATAGAATTCTTCAAGTCGTATCACTTATCCGTACTTTGGAATTCTCTAGTTTAAAAGATATTTTCAATGGTTCCTCCCATCCCGAAAAAATTTCTATACAATTTCTGTCTGCTTGTGCAAATTTTCTCGCATTTTCTTGATAAAATTCATTTTTGGTTCATTCACTTTATTTTTGGGTATCAGTTTTGCAATTTAAAATTCAATTCAGATCAGAAAAAAATATTCTCTAATCGCAGAGTTTTTTCTTCCTTTAAAATCAAATCGAAACTGAATTAGAAAATAAAATGAGGATAACTAGAGAAAATTCATTTCAGTACTTTTGCAGCAGTTAAGATATCTTCTGTGGTTTAAGTTGAATTACTTTCCTATCTGAAGGACATCTGGAAACACGGACCAAAAAAAGGTTTTAAGATTTTCTAAAAGTTCTTTAGAATAAAATTTACTATATTCTCATACGAACTATGAATTTGCAATAAGAGCAGTTTTATCAGAATTTGTACCGATAGAAAAGTATGCGTATTCATCCAGAAACACTTCAGTTTATCTTAAAAAAACTGTCCTTAGATACCTAAGGTAATCAAAAATGAATAGTAAAATAAAATCCAAATTTGAGGTTTGATTAATTTATAAATTATAGAAACTTTTCATTTGGTATCTGTTCTGTCATTCTATTAATGTTAATCCTGAGCTAGGCTATTTTGTTATTCTAGTAATATTAATCCTTAACCAGATTCAACCATGTAATACAAGTGCAAATATGCATAATTGAACTAAAATCTAAACACAAGTGAACAAATTTGAGCCATATGGTAAATAATAATTTTAAAGTTGAACTTTGCGTATTGTGGAGTTTGGATTATTTATTCATACATTTGAAATCAGAAAATTTTGATATTATTCACACAGGACTAACACTAACAAAATTTGTTTTTAGCGATATTAGAATTAAGAGATTTTCCCCCATTTTAAAGTTGGAACGTTAAATTGTCAAAGTAACATTTAGGCACGATGTGAACAAACTTCATATTTGAGTCTCTACAGTAACTACCTAGAACTAAAACACGTAACAGCGTACACAGGTACTGTGGCTTAGGACTTGCCCACATTTTCCTGAACATATTAGTGATATTTTACTGATTTGTTTTGAAAAGATCAGACCTTACCCACTTACGTAGGTGCAATCAATTATTAAGAGTTTTGAGCAAATATCTAACAATCACAAATGTTAATTAAAAACCATTTCGAAAATTTTAAAAAATTAAACAAATACCAAATTTTGCATTATTCGAAATAAATAATTTGAATACAAAATTTTCATTAATGAATTTTGTTAATAAATTTGTTAAATATAATATTTTTAAAATGAATTTTTTGTAAAAATGAATCATTTGCGGTAAAAATGTTTGGTTAATATTTTAGGTAAACAATTTCTATAAGAACTATTGATGAAAATTTACGTCAAAAACTATCGATACAAAATTCCGTTCAAATTTTTCGTTCACAATGTTTTCGTAAAAGTTTTCATAAAAAACTTTCTGTAACGAATTATTAATAAGAATTTTCAGTGAAGGATTTAATGAAAAATGTTGACAGCACTTTTTGATTAACATTTTTTATTAAAATTGTTCGATAAAAAAATTTGATAAAAATTTTAGTAAAAATTTTGGTAAAAATATTTGATAAAAATTATGGTAAAAATGCTCGTTAAAAGTTCTCCGTAAAAAATTTTCAGTAAAAATTATCACTCAAAATTTACAGTAAAAATTTTCAGTAAAAATTTTCAGTAAAAATTTTCAGTAAAAATTTTCAGTAAAAATTTTCAGTAAAAATTTTCAGTAAAAATTTTCAGTAAAAATTTTCAGTAAAAATTTTCAGTAAAAATTTTCAGTAAAAATTTTCAGTAAAAATTTTCAGTAAAAATTTTCAGTAAAAATTTTCAGTAAAAATTTTCAGTAAAAATTTTCAGTAAAAATTTTCAGTAAAAATTTTCAGTAAATATTTTCAGTAAATATTTTCAGTAAATATTTTCAGTAAATATTTTCAGTAAATATTTTCAGTAAATATTTTCAGTAAATATTTTCAGTAAATATTTTCAGTAAATATTTTCAGTAAATATTTTCAGTAAATATTTTCAGTAAATATTTTCAGTAAATATTTTCAGTAAATATTTTCAGTAAATATTTTCAGTAAATATTTTCAGTAAATATTTTCAGTAAATATTTTCAGTAAATATTTTCAGTAAATATTTTCAGTAAATATTTTCAGTAAATATTTTCAGTAAATATTTTCAGTAAATATTTTCAGTAAATATTTTCAGTAAATATTTTCAGTAAATATTTTCAGTAAATATTTTCAGTAAATATTTTCAGTAAATATTTTCAGTAAATATTTTCAGTAAATATTTTCAGTAAATATTTTCAGTAAATATTTTCAGTAAATATTTTCAGTAAATATTTTCAGTAAATATTTTCAGTAAATATTTTCAGTAAATATTTTCAGTAAACATTTTCAGTAAAAATTTTCAGTAAACATTTTCAGTAAACATTTTCAGTAAACATTTTCAGTAAAAATTTTCAGTAAAAATTTTCAGTAAAAATTTTCAGTAAAAATTTTCAGTAAAAATTTTCAGTTAAAATTTTCAGTAAAAATTTCAGTAAAAATTTTTGTTAAAAAAATTTATAACAATTGTGGTAAAAATATTCGGTAAAAATTTTCAGTAAAAATGTTCAGTAATAATTTTCAGTAAAAATTTTTGGTGAAAATTTACTGTAAAAATGTTCGATGAAAATTTTTGAAAAAATGTTCGGTACAAATTATAGGTCAAAAATTTGAAGTAAAAATTTTAAGAAAAAACTCTTGTTGAAAGAAAAATTTAGTAAAATCTCAATCAAAATTTTTTATAGTGAATTTTTCGTAAAAGATTATTGAAAATATTTTCCATAAGAAAATTTTGGTAAACATTTTTAGTAAAAATTCTCAGAGAAATTGTTGGGCTAATAAGAGAATTTGGTACCAATGTTCGGTAAAACATTTGAGTTAGACGCCTTAATAAAAAATTTCGATAATAATTTTTGGTATTAATTTTCGGTAAATATTTTCAATTATAATTTCCAATAAGAAGTCTGTAAAAAATTTGCCAAAATTTTTCGGTAAATTTATGTTTAAAGATATTTAAAAATAATTTTCAGCAAAAATGTATATAAAAACTTTTGGTATTTTTTTAATAAAAATTGTCGATAAAAATAACTAAAAAAAACTTATTCCAGTTATGAATTGAGTAAACTTACAGAATTTATTACAATTTTGGGTTAATGTGAAGTTATAGATCATTATTATAATAAAATAATTAAATTATAATATGAGTTATGTTTTTGTCCATTCCATTTTTTATAATATAAATTTATCAGTAAAATTCTCTAAAACACAATACACGAGTGTGGAATTGCAAGAAGTCCTAAACCAAAATATTCACAAAAGGACAAATTTCGATTAATGAATTCATTCAAAAGTTTTAAACTTTCACACACTATGGGAATTCTGGCTTTTCAAACTATTTAATATTGGTTTCCTTGGTATTTGCCTATATCTTGCTATGTATTTCTGTGTTTAGATTTTCTCTAGCGATAGTGAACTATTTTCCCTAGGAAAATGTCCCGGAAGATTTTCAATAAAAATTATCGATTCTGTTTAGTTCTAACTTTTGGTATTTGCATAAAACTTTTATTCCAGAATGTTTATGGCACTTTTTCTGATAAACTTTAATTAATTTCAATTTTTAATAAAAAATTCAAATAAATTAATTACTTTATATATTGTAATATATCGAAATATCTGGAATTTTTTCAAATAAATAGTAATAACCAAAAATAATAATAATATAAATATTTTTTTTTAAATTACTCAATGCAGATTATTTTAATAGAATTTTTTTTGTAGCAAACTTTTTCTTTAATAAATCTTATGAAATTACGAAAAAAAAATATTGATTATGTTGTACCTACTCCAAAGAATACTAAAATTTTGAAATTCTCAATGGAGTTAAACATGAAAATTTGGATTTATTAAAAGTACTCGCGTTGTCATATTTTTTTGGTTCTTTGCTGTAAATAAAAAAAAACGTTCATCGTATTTTCTGCTGAATTCGAAAGAATATTTCCATCATCATTTTTCATAGCTGATAGGAAAAATAAGGCAGAAAACAATGAAATTATATACAGATAATATTATAAGTTTGGATAGAAAATCAAGAAATCTGACAGAATAGCTAACATGATAGACGACTGTCTTGAGTTTCATTTGTTGTTTGCCAGTTCAAATATTGTACGATAGGAGCACAAGTCAGCCTAGCCAGTTTGTCCTTGTAGTTACGAGTCGCTATTGGGAATGAAAAGTCTGATATTTTGACATTGAGTCACTCTTCTAACACCAACAATAGAAATTCAGTCTTTCTTGTATACAGCAAGTTGATAGGAACACCCCCACCCCAATATGGTTAAGAAATACGTTTTTATTTATTTTTTCCCTAATTCTATTTGGCTCCATTCTTTTCTTGTCTAATTTTAAATACTTTCAAAAGATAAATCATCGTTCGTTTGTAAATGAAAATGCTGAAAATCTCTTGAATACGATGGTAAATTGAGAAAAGATGGAACTAAAATAAAATGTTCATCTAACAAAAACCAGGTGAAAATAGCGTAGAACTTTTGCCATGTCAGATTGTGTTATCAGTACACTCGTAAGTATTGGGAACAATACCCAAGAAATCATTTTTAGCAGCTCCTCTTATTTTAAGCTTTTGTTTTGTGACCTTTTTATAAAAAAAATTTTTTCAGATAACTTTCATTTGATTTATTTATGATTTTTTTTTCTCCATACACCAAATAAAATATGATTCGGAGTCTAAAATAAGATTGTGTATCGCTATGAAAGTAGATGCTATTTTTGATATCGTATTGTAGGTTTAAATTCAGTTGATTTTTTCCAATTCTTTATTTTGACACACTTTTTGCTATCCTTAAACATGTTATATAAAATCGGGAATTTATAAAAGAATAGCGGCCATATCGTTTTGGAATGATTATTTTTTTGCTTTTACTAAGGATAAATCATAACTAAGCTTAGCATTTGGTGGTAGGATTCGCATATTACAAGAGTTATTTCGCCTAAAGTCTTATGTTTGTGCGTGCTTTCGTGCGTACATTTGTTCTATAGACCGAAGGTTAATTGTGCTAATAGTACAAGGATATTGCATCATAGTATTTGAGAATTAACTTTATACAAGTGGAGCTTAATTTGACATCATCTCCAGGAGCTGTAATTCGTTAGTTGTTTCAGTGCCAAAGTACAGGCTCCGTGTTATGTTCACGTAAATAATTACAAGAAATTTAATTATCGCATCTAAATCTTCTTTTATGAGGGTTTTTTGTCATTCAAGAGTGAATTCATGGCAAGTAATTAAACTAAGTATATGCCCCCACATTCACAAGAGCTCCAGCATCATGTGTTGAATTTGAGATGAAAATCAATGAGCCGATAAGGTACTCTTGATGTTCGATGGTACAAAACAGTAGCCATAAGAACTTTGCACTCGTATAAATTCGAACTAAATACGAATGCTTAGTATTCTAACATCTATTATCAAAGCCACTAAAAATACATAAGACTATATATACACATAATCTACAATATGTGAATATGGATAATATAAATAAACTGAATATGAATTAATCAAGTCTAAACTAAATATTATCCATACGTGTTTTTGGAATAATTATTTATTTATTTTTTTGTTAAAAAAAGTTCAGTCAATATTTTTAATGATCTAACGTCATTATATTTAGATACTTGTGATATGACAAACATAGCAGAATAAGAAAATAATATAACTGAATTACTTTCAAACAAACAAAAAATATAATAATAATGCTAAAAATCATCAAAACATATAAGAGCGAGTATTAAATATTCATTTTGTTAGCCAGTAATAAATTCATTTCCATTAGGATGGAGTAATTTTCCTATGAAATATACGAAACAAGTCAATTAAGATCAAAAACAGCTTCATCTGAACAAATTCTATCCAATCAATGATATTGAACTTGTCTGTGATAATAAATTTCAGATTAAATAGATACCGAAGTTAGGCATAAATGTCTGAGGGTCCTTCATTGAAAATCGTTGTCATTGCAATACTTCAATTTTGGAAATGACGATCTGCAATTTAGAGACAGTATTATTATTAAAGATTTACACAAGGACGTTTGCCATATTACTTAGTCCTGCCAATCAAAATTAATTTTTTTCGTATTCCCTGGAAATACATATTCATAATTTTTGCAAAGAAACTTTTAATAGAATTGTTTTGATGTGAGGTTTTTTCTTCAATTCCAATCAGCCTCATTCATTTCTCTACTGAACTAGTATCTACAAAATATTCTATTTATGCAGAGGCTAGAATTTCTAATATGAGATGAAAGAAATTTTCTATTAGTAATTACTTTGAGCTTTTTTTTCTATGCTTCTCATTCCATTAAGTAACTTATTTCACGATCCTAGGAAAAAAAATCATATTTCAAAAGTGCACGTTTCATCAACAAAATATTCTCTTGACTATGCGATTAATCAAAAGAATAATTTTAGCATACCTTTACGATACAAAAGCTCTTACCAGTGCCGGTTATTGAAATTTTCAATATTTCCCATACAACACAATAAAAACAAAACCTCTATTAGAAGTCAATTAGTAATATTAGTTTTTGGAATATACATTGTCGAAAAGAATACTTTAAACAAAATTTTTTTAATGGACTTTTCTCTGAACTCTTAGTTATTTTCAAGCTGAAAATACGGGGTCTGCTCAAAAAGTAACGCGAATTTTGAATTTCCGCGGGTTACGTTTATTCGATTTTTAATTTTTGTGGAATTATATTGGTATTCATGTCTCTCACTTATGACGACAAGTTCGGCCATTTTGAATATTCAGTTAATTTTTGACAGCTGCTTTGCATCGCATTAACATTACTAAGGTGCTTGTGGACTCTGTCCGCGACTACCCAAATTTGCTCCAGAGGGTCATAACTGGTGGCGAATCATGGGTTTATGGTTATGACGTGGAAATCAAAGCTAAAACATCCCAATGGAAGCTGCCGCACGAGCCAAGACCGAAAAAAGCGCCAAGTTCGGTCGAATGTGAAGGCTGACAGTTTTCTTCGATTGCTGGGGCGTGGTGCATTATGAGTTCTTGCCATAGGGTAGAACAGTCAATAAGGAATATTACCTGCAAGTTATGCGTAAACCAAACCGCCACAAACGCCCCGATTTGTGTAAGAACAAAAATTGGCTTTTGCACCATGATAACGCCCCTGCTCACGCATCGTTGCTTGTTCGCAAATTTTTAATAATACCGCAGCCACCGTATTCCCCACATCTGGGCCCTTGTGACTTTTTCTTGTTTCCGAAACTGAAGAGCCCCATGAAAAGAAGACGCTACGCTACAATTGAGGAGATAAAGACGGCATCGGAGGAGGAGGACTTGAAATTTCAAGTAAAATAACTATTCTAGAAAAATACAATTGAGAAATAATTTTGACTATTTTGTCAAGTAAATCACCGAAATTATTAAAAATAAATACATAATGTTAGTTAGAAACCTTGACTTGATTTTTCTCAATCTTATAAGTACCAGCTTCTTCGATGAATTCTCCTTTAAGATTTAATTGGACTGAAAATGTCCTCCACTAAGTGATCATATCAGTTTGAAGAAGAGAAAAAACTACAATAGAGCCAGCCATATTTGGCATAAATTCGTTGCTTGATAGACGACATTCGTTGAGTTTTGTTGTATGTTCTCACACTGCAACCATTGTGTATAAATTTTTTGAGTAAAACTGAACGAATGGCAAATATCTTATAATGCTCAGATACTATTGTCTGTTGAATGTTTGACAATAACCCGTTTTCAGGTGAACGAAAGCAAGATAATTAAAGAAAACATGTAAGAGTGGTTTAATTTTTGAAAGATTTTGACGTTGTTTTTTCGATTATGGTTATTTATGGAAGTGTAATTCGGAAACGTTTCGACAGCTTTGCAACCAAAAACCAGTTTGCGATTGTAGTCTTTAAAACAAATTCATCTATTTGAGTAAAAAGCGCTCGGCGAAGCGTTATACAATATATCAAAAAAACAACTACATGATGCGAGGGTGGATTCTTGAGACATACCAAAATCCTAACTCATGAGCTCGTTTATAGAAGAAAGATTTCCCAACACAGTTGCCTTCACTTCCCGAACATATTTGGATGCTTTGTACGACGTGGTATAGTCTTGTGTTTTGGATATATTAATACCTCAAGACACCTTTAGCAACGATTGACCAAATAAAATTTTGTTCGAGATTAAAAACCACAGATCACACTTGCCATCCACTAACAAGCCCAGCAGTTAGTTGACAGATCCCGACAAAAAAAACTTGTTGACAAATTGCGCCAAAACTTTACATGACAATTAAGTGCATTACTTAACGAAACATTGCTTTCATATATGTCACGCAGACTTCCCTTTATATATATATGTCACGCAGACTTACTTTTATAACAATAATCTTGAGTTTGCTTTCATATATGTCACGCAGACTTACTTTTATAACAATAATCTTGAGTTTGGTAAAATTTTGTTTAAGAATTTTAAACACTCGAACAGTTCAAAATTAGTTTCAGTGTATTTTGGACAAGTTTTATCATTTTCAAATTTGAATTCAAATTCTATAAGAAAATACAATTGTCCACAAATAAATAAAATGATTAAAAAATGTTTTAATTAAATGGTAAAATTTGGAAAAGAATTCAATCTAAAGTATTTCATTTTCAATTTACGAACGAATGGTATACAATCAGTACTTTGAAAGTTCACAGAAAAGTTTATTCCTTCCATTATTTGTAAATTTAATAGGCATTTGCGAATATTAAGAATCAGCCAATTTAATTGATTTTATTGTTTAAGTTTATTACACAATTTATGGATAAACGTGAATTAATATCGATTAATTTGAACATTGAAAATCAGACAAAATCCTGTAGTATTTTTCCATTGACCCGCCATGCCAAGCCAAATAACAGAAATTCCTAACAAAGACTTTATTCCGAACAATAAGAGTAAAGTTTTAATTGCAATGCCTTGCTTTGAAAATTAATCCCAAATAGGTGTCATAGATTAGAAATATAGCCTGTCTTAATAAAGTTAGGAAATAAAAGAAGATTTACAATCGAGAAGTAGTAGCTATACAACTAAGAAAATGAAAATTGAAATTAAAGAAAATAATATGCAATAAATCATAATTAATATTTTAGTATTTCTACGAAGAAATGGAGAATATTTTTATGCAATTTTACTTAAACGTGGTTTACAAAATTTTCCACAAAATGAACAACCGGTACTTGCACCTATTAATAGTGATAAAAAAAACTTTATAGCTGAAACTGACATGGCTATAAGAAATGCAATCCATAATAACATATTCAAAAAATAACAGCCAAACTCTTTCCTACTGGACCGATTATTGATCCATATACCAAACAATCCATTTTGACCGCACCAATATTTTAATATAGAAAATATTAAAAAAATCATTTTTCCTGAAAGATTTACTGAAAATTCTTAACTAAATAATTTTACCGAAAATTTTTACTGAAAATTTTTACCGAAAATTTTTAGCGAACATTTTTATGAAAAATTTTTACCGAACATTTTTTTACGGAAAATTTTTACCGAAAATTTTTACCGAAAATTTTTACCGAAAATTTTTACCGAAAATTTTTACCGAAAATTTTTACCAAAAATTTTTTACGGAAATTTTTAACTGAAAATTTTTACTGAAAATTATTGAAAATTCTTGCCGAAATTTTTTTTTTATTTCTACCGACAATTTTTACCAAAAATTTGTATCAAACATTTTTACCAAAAATTTATACTGAAAATTTTTAGTGAAAATTTTTACTAAATATTTTTACTGACAATTTTTACCGAAAATATATATTTTTACTGAATATATTTCTGCTGAAAATTTTTATTAAAAATTTTTACTGAAAAAAAATTTTTACCAAAAATTTTTATTAAAAATTTTTACTGAAAATTTTGATTGAAAATTTTTATCAAAACTTTTTATTCAAAATTTTGGAAAGATTTGGTATTGTTTTTTTTAAATAATTATTATTACTTTTATATGTAAATATTTAACAGTTAAAATCATATTTCAAAAACATCTAACCACAATTACTCCTACATTGTTCGTTCTAAAATTAAAGGAGTTAAGCTCAAAAGCACATAATGTCGTGGATCAAATGTAAATACTAAACAACTTCCAATGAAGGTAAATTAGTATGTAATTTAGTGTACTGTCCAATTATTAAATATTTTGATTTAGCATTTTTTCATATTTAAGTTTTAATATTAATTTAATTAAGTCTTAAAATTTCAAAATAAAAATAAATATTTTCTAAATTTTCTTGAAAAATTTTTTTTAATAATTGTCCTTATTCATTATTTTATCATAAAAATAAATAGGTTATTTTATAATTTTATGGATATAAATTGTTAAAGTTTTACTAATAAAAATCACCACAATTGAAAGTGATCAAAATTAAATTTCAATATTTCAGAATTAATTAAAAAAAGATTTATCTAAATTAGTTTCCTAACTTTTCTTACATGGTATGAGTAAATGTGTATTAAAATTCGATTCAGTTGTATTATTAAAATGTAGTTTTAAATGAAATTATGGTAAAAAGGAAAGAAAATTTTGCTCAATAAGAAAATTTTTTAATTAACATAATTTAATAAAAATTTAAAAAATTACCAAAAGTTTGTGTTTATAAACACATTGTATAATATGAAAGTATTTTCAAAATGGAATTTTTAAACAACAAAAAATTATAATCCAAGAAATTTTTTCTATTTTCAATTCAAATGTTGATTGATCGCTTAGTGACACCCGATTAAACAATAAAAAATAATCCAACAGCATAAGCAGTAGTTAGATTCCCACACCTTTCCTAATAGCATGAAAAAAAATCCTTCCACGTTTACTGCAAGTGTCCTATTCCTTCTCAGCTAACCAAATATGAATTTGCAAATTACAATCTTTTCTTACAAACTATTTTTACTTTTTTACAAGAACGACTGATTTTTATTATTTTAAACAAAAAAAAAAACGCAAACAAAACTATTTGCTATTAAAATCACTTGTCATTATGCTATTCATATTTTCTACACTGTATTTTTAAATATTTAAAAAAATTTCGATTATTATTAATAAAATAACTAAAAAAGAAAATTCAAAATCTCAAACACGTTTTCCTGCTGAACTCTACAACACTTCCTTTTGGTACTTTACTCACTATAATTTATGTAAATATTGACACCAAAATACAATAAATTCTGACTGTTTGTTGAACATAATAACCTTCTGTGTTTTATATATTATCTTGAATTTTCATAGAATCTTTCAGTATTTTTTTGTTTAACACAATTTGTATATTTGGTAAAAAACGCGGTAAATTAGCATTTTTAATAGTACATTTTCACAGAATAGCCAACACCTCTTAGAAAATTGTTCGAATTCGCTTCGTCGCGACGTCAGCACGCGTTTTCCCGGAGCATCATCGCACACAGGACCGTCATCATCACCGCCGTCGTCGTCTCTGTCGTTGTTGTCGTCGCAACACCGTTTTCGATCCGACTAACTAAAATTTTGTTCGGACAGTCTCAGGGCGCTTGCACCCCCAAAAAATTTTCCACCATCATCGCATCGCGTCTTTGTTGATGTGGCTGTAGCTGTGACTGTTCCTGTAGCCGTAAATGTCATTGGCGATGTGGCTGCAACTATACTCAACGACGGTGTAACTGTCATCGTTTCTGTTTCCGTGCTTCTGCTTCGCCATCAGATTCTGCTCTCAAGTTCAGTTTTCCATTCTGTTGCGCCTCTCATTCGCCATCAGCATCCCACGTCTCAATTCTCTCATCGATCATCTTCTATACTCGTTATATACATCCATGTATACAGATGTACCTGAATACACTGCTAAAATTCATAGGCCCTAATAGCGTTAAAAAGCGATGCATTGCGATATTTTTCCAGCATGTCGGTCGTTCAGAGCTTCCAAGCTCCTCGGAAAATTTTGTAAACATTTTTCTCCTTTTCAGAGATGATATCTTATCACATAATCCGGCGCAGCCAATTGAATGGACCACATAACATCTTCTGAACTTTCGCTTTAAGAGAAAATTTTCATTCCACCCTTATAGAGTCGTGGGTACTCTTAAATAATCGTTAATACACGTATGTGAAAAAGTTTCTCTTTACAATATAAACTTTGGATAAATAGCAAGATTCAGAATTTGGAATATTAAAAAGAAAAGAGAAATTGTAAAGTGTAAAAAGCGGGAGATTTTCCGGCTTGCTCTTCATAGAAACAACAAAAGATATTCTCACAAGGAGAGAACAATTCTCTGCTATTTTCGCTGGAAAAAAATAGAATTTTTTTATTCCTTAAATATCGTACATTGAACCTCTTAAAACAATTTCTTAATAAATATTTTATAAAAATAAGTACATTTAATTATTTTTGAATAATTTCTTTAAATACAAAATAATTGCACTAAAAATTTAGGCCAAAATATTAATATTGAAATTGTGATAAACATTTTTATATAAAATTTTTCTAGATTTTTTTTTTAAGGAAAGTTTACATGTGATTTAAAAATATAATAGGTGCACTCTTAAAGCAGGCGGAAATTTGTTTTACTATAAAACACTACAAATTAATGTTGCCCTTTTATATTATTAAGTACTTAATATATTTCGTTTACAATTCTTTAATTTCTTTTTTTTAGAGTTCAAAATCATTGCATCTTAAAAAATCTTAATTCAGAATATTAAGATATGAATATCTCTTGTCTGATTAGTCTTTAACAAGAATTTAAGAGTAGTTTTATCCATTAAATTGATTTTTACTATACTACAATATAAAGAGAAAAATTTTCCTTTTGTTTCTATAAAAATTGTGAACTCTTCTTTAAGAATTTCTTAATTACGGCCTTAAAAATCTTCGAAGAGTTTAGGCATAGAATTTTAAGGATTATCTATTTAAAAAAGTTGATGTTTTGTACCCCACATAATATTACAAAATTTGAATGTTGATATTTTTAAAATTTTATAAAAGTAATTATAAAATCATATATCTTTTGTGAGAGAAAATTAGTATTTAGAGCAAAAGAAATTTTTTCAAAAATTAACTCACCTAAATTACTAAAAAGCTCTAAAATATTTTTACTCTTCAGTTTGATTAGAATTATTTAGTTCCCCTACTAATCTATCATAAGCTAAGTGTGTATGCTTTAAGCTTAAAAAGAAAATTTTGATTTTTTGTATCCATGCAAACTTTTAAGAGAGATGCTAGTAATAATAAAAAAAGCTAAGGACACGTGTATCTCATCGAAAAACATCGAATAATGAACACAATTTTCTATAAACACAAATACTTATGGAAAATATCTAAAGAGGTAGCTCCAAAGTACGAATTCTATGAATTTTATTTTTAAAAATAATATAATTTTTTTTCATATATATTTTAATCAACAATAAATAACAAAAAATTAACGTTAAAATTAGTAATTAATAAATTTGAAAAGATAAAATTAATAAACCCGAATTAATTGTTCTTTCAAAAGCTTTTTCATATTTATTCCAAGATTATTTCTGAATTTATTTTTACTTATATTGTCACTATTAAAAGTATCATTTTAATATTCAGCAATCATCGATATTGAGATTAAATCAAAATATTAAATGAAAAAACATATTTTATTTAATAAAAAATAAATGTCTACATTTTTACTTCAGGTATAATATATATTTTTCTTTCATTACACAATACATTCACATTGAACTGGATATTGTACGAAATTCATTTAAAAGCAAATCAAAAACTTGTAGACAATGAAGTAAATTTATCTTTTTCAAGGAATTTCGGAATAGTTCGAGATTACATATAATCCTTCCGAGAATTATTCCAAAGTCTTCAAGTGATTACAGCCATCACCAAGTAGAAAGCTATTCAAATTAGAAAGGACAGCATCACTAAGTAAAATTATGTGATATCATATGGAAAGTAGGACTACGGTTATAAGAGTGGTGGTAGTTTATTCTAAGAAAAGAGCTTCACTGATATTTGGAAAAAGAATTAAAGAACATCTTCTGCATTTCAGTAGAAATTTTCAATAGATATTTTCAGTAGAAATTTTAATATTGAAATTTTCATTAGAAATTTTAAGAAGAAAGTTTCAATGGTAATTTTCAGTAGAAGTTTTTAGTAGAAATTTCTGTAGATATTTTCAATCCAAATTTTCAGTAAAAATTTTTAGTAGACATTTTCAGAAGAAATTTTCAGTAGAAATTTTCTGTAGAAATTTTCAGTAAAAATTTTCAGTAGAAATTTTCAGCAGAAATTTTCAATAGAAATTTTCAATACAAATTTTCAGTAAAAATTTTCAGTAGACATTTTCAGAAGAAATTTTCAGTAGAAATTTTAATATTGAAATTTTCATTTGAAATTTTATTAGAAATTTTAAGAAGAAAGTTTCAATGGTAATTTTCAGTAAAAGTTTTCAGTAGAAATTTTCAATAGAAATTTTCAGTAGAAATTTTAATATTGAAATTTTCATTAGAAGTTTCATTAGAAATTTTAAGTAGAAAGCTTCATAAGTAATTTTCAATAGAAATTTTCAGTAGAAATTTTCAGTAGAAATTTTCAGTAGAAATTTTCAGTAGAAATTTTCAGTAGAAATTTTCAATAGAAATTTTCAGTAGAAATTTTCAATAGAAATTTTCAGTAGAAATTTTCAGTAGAAATTTTCAGTAGAAATTTTCAGTAGAAATTTTCAGTAAAATTATATTTTCATTAGAAAAATATATTTTATTTCCATGAGATGCTTTTATCGTAGATAATTGAAGAGACTATGGTAAATAAAAATTTCTAATGAAAAAATTCATGGTCTGATTTGCCTAACAATTTTTAAATTATTTCTGTAACGTTTTATAGAATTCAAATTGTACTCGAAAATAATGAATCAAATTTGACTGGCAAGCAATCAGTGCTACTTCACCAAGCTTAACATGTCAGTAAAAAAAAAGCTTAAAGCAATAAAATCTGTTCAATTTTTTCCATTTGAGAAAGTGTAGACAGTGTCATTATGGAATTGAAAACAAAAAACCTATTTTTAAAAATTATTATTGCGTTAAATTGATGTAAATTTTTTGTACTCAAAGAAAATCTTTAGAAATTTGCCGTTGCTCTTTGGATCGTGAATGACTTAAAACTCTTCAGATTTGATTACTTTTAACGAGGAATTTCACAACGTACGTAAAATTCCATTTGCTTACTTTTACTCTAATTAGAAATCCGTTTCGTGTATTTATTATGAAAAAGTTTCAAAAACTATAAAAATTTAAAATATTTGAATTGATTTAATTTATTATCAAATCAGTGCTGAATGGTAAAAATCAAGTTCTTAAATTGTAAGTGGACGTCTAATAATTATTTTTAACTAGGGGACTACTCTTGAAAGTCGTACTCGTTAGTCTTTATTATGTGACGAGCCTTGGAAAAAATTAATTTCGGAAATATTTCCAAACTAACCAATAGTGTCAATGTTATACTATAAAAAAATTAAATTTTTTTTGTAATTATAAAAAAAAGTATACCCCATCATCTTAGGTTTAATTAAAAAATTCCGTAATCATATTTAAAAAGCAGAATCACTTTTTAAATATACTTTTTAATACTATGCCCTCTTGAAAATTGAAACAACAACTTTCTATCTTAACCGGAAGTGTTAAAATCGTCTTGAATGAAATTTAAAATTGGATTTACTTCTGTAGTAAAAATAAAACATGAAATTTCTATGCAAAAATGGTAGCGAAAAATTTATAAATCCAAGTTGATCTGATGGAGTTGGCGGCTTCTTTGGGAATTAAGAAATGTCAACGATTCAAGAATATTCACGAAGAGAACGTCCGCTGTAGGAGAATTTATTACCGCAATAAGACAAAAATGTGACCATTTATTCTCGGCTAGTGCGGGTGGTGATGACCTAACGAACGCAGCCTTCAAAATCAATTATCTTAACACCGAAGGGGTCGCATCGCAATCGAAAATCTTTATAATTAGTTGCGCAAATTAGTGATGCCTAATCCATCAAATCTCAGCCATGCTAGGAATTAGAATCATGCTGGTTAACGATGCAGAGCACCCTTTCCATTCATTACTTTTCCAGTCTTTCGGTCGGAAATTTGATAGCCAAAAAATGTAATTCTTTTAAATCAGTCAACTTCCAAAGGCATTTGAATAATTAGTGAATGGTGCACATGCCGCTACAGTTCAACACATGTGCGGTATGTTCTGTAATTTAAAACAAACATTCGTCTTGTAGCTTCGTTTTCTTTAGTTTTGGGAAAAACCCACAATAAAGCGAAGAAATTCACAACAAGACACAATAAGGATCACGTGTGACACTCTGAAAAATGATACTAGTAGAATGGGTACACAAAATCCATCATCGGCCAAACTGATGATGAGGGTATACCGAACCATACCACTTGCGGCGCTCGAATTAAATCTACTTGAAATTTTCAAGTGCACTTCCAGTAAGTCGTCCAGATGCATTTTAAGTGCACGTACAAAAAACTGAGTTTTCTTCAAATTGGTTTCAAATTTCCTACAAAGATTTCCCATAATTATTTATTAACATTTGACATTTCTATATTACTACATGTAAAATCAACTGGTTTCACAAAATTTCAAATAAAGCGAATGGAAAAGTGAAATTTTCATATTTCATTTCTTATTTGTCGTTTATTAAATTTAAATAAACATTTTTTTATATTCTATCCTCTCTAGTTATCAGTAAGAAATCCACCTGATGTTATACTTGTAGCTGAGATATTTTTAAGAGTTCACTTATGACCATCTACAGTACTGGGCAAATCACTTGCAACTGGTGGTACTAAGTTATTGCAGTATATTATTTTTAAAAAAAATTATATTTGAAAGTTTACAACAAAAAAAAACATAATTTAATTCCACAAAAAAAGTCAAGAGTATGAACATAAAAACATAGATTGTCTACTTTACAAAAGATTTAAAACCAATCCTTATTTCACTAAAAAGGGTTATCCAATTTTCGTTTTGAAAAGTAACGTTAAATAAATAAAAGTTTTGAATTTAAATTTTAATGTAATTTTTATTTTATTATATTACATAAACTTTGCCATTTTATATTATATATAATATTATTTAAAAGACTATCTCAAGACTTTTTGAATGAATTGATCCTTTGGATTTGGTGACGTTGATTGGCCTCCAAAATTTGACGTATTGTATGGCTTGTAGCAACGTTCTGTTAAAACCACATATAGTATAGTCTAGATAAAAATGTTTAAACTCGAGCTAAAAATGGTCGATTATCATATGGCCATAGTGCTCAGAATTGACTGTAACCGTTTTTATTAAAGATGAACCCTTTTTTTTAGGCATTGAAGCAATCAAGAGAAATGAATTCTTTTTTTTTATTTCCCCTCACTCTTTTTTTAAATATCTCTCACAAGTTCTCAATGGAATTTAGATGTAAAGACAATGGGGACCATTTCAAATTATTAATGTTTTGCTTTAAGAGATAAGTTTTCACCAATTTAGAGGTATTATTGTAGTCATCGTTATGCTAAAAACGACTAAATAAGTAGCATTTCGCATGCCGCATAAGCAAGCCTGTTTTTTTTTAAAATAAACTAATTTTTTAGTCATCGGATCTTGTCTACAGAAGCAGTCCCAGGTCTTAAAGTTTCTGCCACCTTAATTCACTGTTACTTTGATAAATTTGGGGTGTCCTGCTAGACTTAATAAACTGCAGCTTTTGACCTTAAGATCACCTTACATATTGTTTTCTGTCCAATTCACATAAATTAAATTTAGTTTCATCAGAAAAAATACGGGGTCTGTTCAAAAAGTTTCGCGAATTTTGTGATTTTTCAAAAATTTATATTTATTCATGAATATCTATTTTGACCCCCTTCAAAGTAATCCCCACCAGATATTATACACTTGTGCCAACGTTTTTTCCAATCCTCGAAGCACTTCAAAAAATCATTTTTTAGTGATCTTGTTCAGCTCCTCCTTCGATGCCGTCTTTACCTCTTCAATCGCAGCGTAGCGTCGTCCTTTCATGGGGCTCTTCAGTTTCGGGAACAAGAAAAAGTCACAGGGGGCCAAATTTAGGGAATACGGTGGCTGCGGTATTATTAGTTTGTTGTTTTTGGCCAAAAATTCGTGTACAAGTAACGATGCGTGAGCAGGGGTGTTATCATGGTGCAAAAGTCAATTTTTGTTCTTCCAAACAAGAAAGACGAGCCAAAACACGTGCAAGCAAAGGTAGCTGTCAAAAATAAACTGAACATTCAAAATGGCCGAAATTGTTGGCATAAGTGAGAGATATGAGTAGCAATATAACGGAAATTCAAAATTCGTGATACTTTTTGAACAGACATCGTATAGTTTATCTATTTTAATAAACTAATCGACTTTATTTATTTCTACCCATTTTTTTTAACAAAACATTCTACTTTTTTACCAAACAACGTTGGCAACTCATGTAAACGATCAGGTCGACAGTTTTTTATCAAACTCCCCAACTCATATTACAAAATTCAGCACCGATAACAGTGCAAGCAATCCCAGCTCTCTAGATATGTTTATATCCGAAAACACACTCTATTCTATAATAAAATCTTTAAATAATAAAAAGTCTCCTGGCATCGATAATATATCGAATTTTATGCTGAGAAAGATTCCGAAAAAGAGTTTGAGTCCCTTAGTTGTAATATTTAATCACTGCATCAACAATTTCTACTTCCCTAAAGCCGGGAAGATAGGCATAATCTTTAATATTCCGAAAACTCAAGGTAGAGCAGCTATCCAACAACATCGACCTATATCTCTTCTTCCCTGTTTGGGAAAATATTAGAAAAATTCTTTTACGAAAAGGTAAATGAATTTTGTAATGAAAATAAAATTATTTCCGACTTTCAATTCGGATGTCGGAAAAGGCACTCAACTTTGGATGCGCTTTTTCTACTACATAGTGAGATCACAACTGGGTTAAACCATAAAGAGTCAACAGTTGCTTGTTCCCTAGATATTCCCAAAGCCTTTGACTCAGTTTGGCATAAGGGACTAGTGCACAAACTATGTAAACTTAATTTCCCTCTATATTTTACGCTGCTGCTGCACTCATTTCTTCAGGATAGATCATCTTGCGTCAGATATCAAAACACGACTTCCGAATTCTTTACAATAGGTAAAGGAGTTCCACAAGGCTCGGTATTAGGTCTGTTGCTGTATTCAATATATACTGCAGACATACCAACAGCCGCAAAAGCACAAATGATATTATATGCAGACGAATCTCTTATTTATTTAATCTGTTTCCGTAATCTCAGCACTCGCGGACCGAGGAAAATTGCTACAAAGAGCAAAAAGCTGCGTATTCTGATTAAAAACACAGCTATTCCAGTCTCAAATCAAGTAAAATATTTAGGCATCAACTTTAACTCAATGTTCAAATTTAGCCCACATGTTGAGTTAACTCTGATAAAAGCCAAAAGGGCTATTCATACCTTTCTATTCCTACTTAGGCGTCGGAAGGGGCTTAGTATAAATACAAAGTTACTATTCTATAAACAACTTATTCGGCTAATTATTGGCTATGCATTCCTGATCTATTTTAGTTTCTCGAAAACGTATGCCAATAAAGTCCATGTATTCGAAAGGTCAATCATTAGGAAATGCCTTTCAAAATATCGTAAAATAGACGGCAAGCATTACTCTAACTCCTATATATATCAGAAAAGTAATCTTACTCATTTTATTTCATACATGGTTGGTCTAACCAAAAACTTTCTCCAGCATTTAATAGACCATACCAATCCAATCATTCAAGAGTCAATAGAAAGGATTAAATCCCAAGCCACCCAGCACATATACTAACACAATGATTACCTCTATGCCTCACCAGTCATTATATCTGATTGTGCTAAAGATAGTGATATTATGAACGTTCAGTTTTATATTTCCTCAACTCCCCATTTCCATCGTGGTTAGCGGAAGCAACACAAAATTCCCAAAAATCGCAAACTACTAATCCACTCTCCCTGAATATTCTTTTCCCTAATTTTTTAAGTCTAGAATTAAGGTTAGTCTGTAAGCAATTAAATATATAGAAAATAGTGTTTGAGCAAGCACATATAATTTTTAAGCCATAGTTGTAACCAATTCATGTACTTAGTCATTAAAAACTAATTAACTATGTAAGCAAAGGATGTACAGAGCATGTGTCAGCTCTACGTTTTAAATACCATGTAAATATGTACAAGTAATATGGAAATAATAATTGCTCTGCTTAAATGAAAAAAAAAAATATAAAAATAATTCTATTTGTTAAGAAAGAGGTAATGAGCCTCAGTAGCAAATTTACTAAAATCAAATAATTAGTAAATTTCATTATTAATTGTATTTTTTTTTTAATTTTATCCACTATAAACAGCTAACCAAAAATAGATTTTATGTTGGAGACATTATAGTAACTGAAGTGGGCCAATTTCTCTTTAAACGCCGATAAATGTTAATAATAAAAATAGCAAAAGATAGTTTTTTAAAAAGAAGATTTTAGTGGTAGGATAATCGACAATGAAACTTTTTATAACGAGCAACACAAAATACATGACCAAAGGAAACATAGAACGGTCCGTCGACGATTTTTTGGATGATTTGTGTTAAAGTTACAATATTTATTTTCAATTGAAAGTGGCACCCCACAGTTCAATACCATTAGTACAATTCAGTTTTAAAATGTTTTCATAAATTAAAAGTTAATTTTTAAGCGTCAGTTTTAAGCGGTTGTTCAGTAAGTTGTAGATAAGGTCTCTTAAGTTCATATTTTTTCATGCCACGTAAGCTGTTTATCTGGAGTTATTGTCAAGAAGCTGATTCTGTATTTTTGTGGAAAAATACTAATATTAAAGTAAGGTATATTTTTCCAAAGATAGATGATAACATGAACAATCTTCCGCTCATTTAGTTTTAGTCTCCATCTCTTAAGTCAATCTTGGAGATTTTACATATAGGATTGTTTTACATAGAAGGCAATTTTTTTTATGGGACCAAGAGAAATATCATCTTTATTAGGGGATATTTCGAAATAGTCGAGTATTTTTTAAATAATTTTGGTAAAGGTATAATTAAAAAATTAAGAAGCCTTTAAGTTTTCAGAGCAGTCCAAGATAATACACATGATTGAGAAATAGTAAATCGGAAGCAATTATTCAGTAGTCTGATCGAAAATTTAATAGGCAACCAGACATTATTTTGGCAATTTCAAAGAATGGAATAACCAATATTTTAAAATTAGTTTTTCAAAAAATATTTCAATAATTGGTAATAAACTGATATGTAAATAAGACTAATTATTTGGTAAAAACAATTTACTTTAAAAAAAAAAACTAATGAAAAGTAAAGATTTCCATTAAGGCTAAAACGGCAAAAAATAGTATTAATTTCAATACAACTAAATAGATATTCATATTTGCTTTATGGCAAAACTGGCCAAGGACCTTCATAATAAAGCTGTTCCCTTAACGAGTGTACCATTACGAAATCTTTTAGGCTTTGGCAAAAACGAATCTTTTACTCTTCCATAAAAAGATAAGATTCAAAAATATAGTATGTATATAGGATAATAAAAATATAAAAACTACAGAGTCTATTTCTGTTTTTTTTTGCACATTTCAATCATATCAAAAAGTCGTCAAGTTTTTACTCTTGAGCACTTTTTTTCTGTTGGTATTATTGAGAAAAATTATTTTCTAAGCGAAGAGAAATTTCATTTTTCCACCTTTCAAATCATTTACACTCTTAATAAAATGACAAATTATCACAATTTCTGACGATATATTTCCGAAATAAATCAAAAACGGAATAGTTTCACTTGCCTCAAACTATTTAATTAATGATATTCACTAGTTAGAGCAGATGTGATGGATATAAAAACGGATTTTGGACAAACTGGCTTAATAACTTATTTCCATTATTTTTCTGAAATGTTCGGATCAGTAATTCTTGTTTTTTTTTTTGGTTTTTTCGTCTTCTGTGAGTGTCTATCTCATAAAATAATAATTTATGCTTATATTGTAGGAAAGATAGTTGAAGAAAATTTCATTTTTTTTTTTTGGAGGGGGAAGCACAGATATTACTATTTAGGCGGCATGCTCACAAGTTTAAGGACATAAATCTTTTTAAACAAGCAAAAAAGAAAATTTTTCGATTGTTACTGTAGGTAGTTGTGTATTTGTATGCATGTGTGGATACACAATCGTTTGAATAAAAATATAATAATTTGACGCATAACTTCCAGATAATATTTTGTAGACTTGAATAGAAAAGGAAGAACGATAACAATGTCGCTGCTACGCGTAGTGTTTGGGTGGAAATCAGAGAAAAAGTTTAATTTTTTTGCCTTCATGATTTATCAGCAGCACTTCTGGCGTAAACCACACGACCATATTCGCTGCCCAAAAACCCCAAAATGTTATCAGACAAATACAATAGATAAACAGACGGAGAAATCGTTGTAGGTTTAGGTAAGCCAGTCGATTGCTTAAGATTTTTTTTCTCAATGCGATGCGGCATTCGAATCGGTTAGTAGAGCTCTACCATAGCCATTCCGTCGTTGTAATGGTCTGACAGAGATTGACACTACAAGCCCACTGTAGAATAAATAAAGGCCTAAGCATTCTGAAATTGAGATTTAACTTGGAAATGGTATTGAGAATGAGTTTCGCATTGGCATTGTGGCATCGTCAAGGAGTAGCCGTTAAGATTATGATGGTAATTTGTTTTTGACAGATGATGGACTATAAAAAAGTTTGGGAAAAACTACAAAACCGAAAGCAGTTATCTATGATCGTTGGAATGTTTGTACCAGTTAAGTGGCAACAAATGGTAAGAGGTAAGTAGAAGTAACACTGCAAAAAATCTCCACCGATAGCGGCGGGAAAAAATATAAAACAACAACAACAAATGGTCGTCGTCTTTTCCACGTTCAAGGACTTTTTATGCTAACAATTCAATTCTTTTTCCATTGCTTCTTATCGTAGGCTTTTTTTGTTATTTCTTAAACTTTTTTTCATATATGACAAATTGGAACATTTTTTCTACATATTCCATCAGAATAAGACGATTTGGAAGAACCTAGGATAGAGTAAGATCATTCCTGTGTATGCGTGTGTTATTATCGAGATGATAGCATTGAAGATACTAACGATTATGGCGAATCCCATACAAGTTAAGTTGTGAATAACAAGCACGGGGAAAAGAAAATAATAAAAGATATTTTTGGATGATGGCACGCTTTGTGCATCTGTCCCCAACGAACAGTTCTCATCATCACCGGGAACCGACACTGTTCGCAGCATCACTGAATAACAATTGACATCTTCGCCCCAACTATTAATAGATGGGCGAGACAGATTTTTATTGCTGCCTTACGGTGTCAGTCCACACATCAATGAAGGATGATGAACGTTGCCCCACAACAATGCGTCGTCCTCCGCACTTGGAAAATTTTATTGGATGTGTCGGATGATTTTGATTGCACTCTTTGATGGTATTTTATGTCAAAAGAATCCATTCGTAGGCATGCTTATTTTATCTTACCCCATTAAATGGACGGAAAGGTGCTCTTCTTCCAAGTACCGTATTTAATGTCAGACACGCTGACTGACAATCTGTGGTAAATACTTTAATGGGAAACACTGAACGCTAGTCGTAAATGGGCTACAGTGAAGATTAAGTTGTACGATTACTGGTATCCACCCTAAACCAATGACACATTCATTCTATTAATCTAGCCACCTATCTGTCCACCTCTCTATCCATCCACTCATCCAATCATCCGTCCCATCCTCCAGCCTTCCCATCCTTTCTCTTATCCTTCCATTCACTTTATCACTAATTCACCAGTACCTACAGTACCCAATGTTTTGTGGTTTATGTTTTGGTAATTTTATGTTTCTTTAAAAAAATAATTAAATCATAGTCCATATTTATTTATTATGCTCAACATTCAATAATTTTCATTCTGCTTTATTTAGACTCCCGCCATAACAGGCCACTTCAACCGACTTGATTTACGAACAAGCCGTCATGCATCGTAAAATAAGAGTACCTAAAAATGTTCATTGCAGATGGCCTTTGATTCTCCGCCTCATTTTTATGTTAATTGACATAAAATGGTTAAAAATATTTACATGGCCTTCTGTGAGGGTAAAAATGAACATTTTTCATTGGAAATGATTTTTAAAGAATACATTTAGATAGCAATTTGAATGACAGTGTGAATTATGGGATGTATTGGGAAATGGAGCTATTAAACAAATGATGGGGTTTGGTATGTACTCCCAAAAAATTGGTCTATTAAGGAGTCTGAAATGTTCATCATATAAGATGTAAAGACCCTCTAAATTATATTTTTTACAATTAACGGAAATATATATACCAAAGTGGAAATAAAAATATTTTCCTTAAAAGGGGTTTTCAGTTACAATTTTTCAATAAAAATTTCTATGTAAAAATTGTGCAATATAATTTTTTCCAATAACAATTTTTAAGTTAAAGTTATATCAGTAAATATTTTTTCAGTGAACATTTTTTCAGTAAAAATTTCTTAATTTTCAATTTTTCAGTTAAATTTTTTTGAGGAAAAATTTGTTCGATAAAATTTTCATCTAAAAACACTTTCAGTAAATGTTTTCTCGTGCAAACTTTTCCAATAAAACATTTGCCAGTAAAAATTTATCAGTCAAAATATATCAGAAAAAATGTTCAGTCAAAATTTGTTTCAGTAAAAATTGTTTCAGTAAAACTTTTTTCAGTATAAAATTTTTTAGCAACAATTTTTCAGCCAAAATTAAACAGTCAAAATGTTTTCAATCAAATTTTCTTTAGTACAAATTTTTTTAGTAAAAATTTAGTCAGTATAAATTCGTTTAGTAAACATTTGTTCAGTAAAAATTTATTCAGCTAAAATTTGTTCAGTAAAATTTTCTTCAATAAAAATTTGTTCAGTTAAAATTTTTTCAGTATATAATTTTTCAGTGCAAATTTTTTCAGTAAACATTTTACATTAAAAATGGTTTTATTAAAATTTGCTTCAGTAAAAATTTTTTCAGTAAAAATTTGTTCAGTAAATATTTGTTTTAGTAAAATTTGTTTCAGTAAAATTTGTTTCAGTAAAACTTGTTTCAGTAAAACTTTTTTCAGTATAAAATTTTTTAACAAGAATTTTTTCAGCCAAAATTTAACAGTCAAAATGTTTTCAATCAAATTTTTTTCAGTACAAATTTTTTCAGTAAAAATATATTCAGCAAAAATTTGTTCAGTAAAAATTTGTCAGTAAAAGTTTGTTCAGTAAAATTTTTTACAATAAAAATTTGTTCAGTAAAATTGTGTTCAATAAAAATTTTTTCAGTAAAAATTTATTCAGTGAAAATTTGTTCAGTAAAAATTTGTTTCATTAAAATTCGTTCTGTAAAAATTTGTTTCAGTAAAATTTGTTTAAGTAAAATTTGTTAGTAAAAATTTGTTCAGTAAAATTTGTTTTAGTTAAACTTTTTTCAGTAAAAATTTTTCTGTAAACATTTTTCAGTAAAAATTTTCGGTAAAACTTTTTTTTCAGTAAAAATTTTTGCAGCAAATTTTCCAGTAAAAATTTTCGAGCAAAATTTCAGTCAGAATTTTTCAGTAAAAATTGTTCCGTACAAATTTTTTCAGAGGGGAAATTTGTTTCAGTAAAACTTTTTTTCCAGTAAAAATTTTCCAGTTAAAATTTTTTCATTAAAATTGGTTTCAGTTAAAATTTCTTTCAGTAACATTGTTTTAGTAAAGATTTTTTCAAGAAAAAATATTTTCGGTAGTATTTGATGTAATTTTGAGTAATAATTTTTTTTAAGAAAAATTTAAGAAAGCATTTTATCAGTAAACATATTTTTAGTGAAAACACTTTGGATAATTTTTTTCCAGTAATAATTTTGTTGAATTTCTTCTATAATTTTTTCCCAATAAAATTATCCGATTCTATATTTTGGATACTTTGATATAATTATGTGTTAATAAAATTTTCACCATTTTTATATTATTGTATGTAGATAAGATAGAACGAGCATAATAATACACATTTTGAAAATATCTGAATGTACGGCTTCAGATATTCACAACCGTCTTATTCGAGTTTGGCTAAGAACCAAAGCTATTCAATAAAATGAGTAGCTTGCGGGCGATTTATTTTCTATCGCCTCAGATCTGCCAAATTGATTCGTCTGCCATTGCAAATAGAAATTCTAAGACTGCACAATAACATTACCACTATGACCATTAGGATAGTGAAAATATCAAATAACCTCCAGCTTCGGAAGCATTGGTCTGAACTCTATCGCTGAATGTTCTGAATATCAAAGCATGATTTCAACAATTCCGTTCGCAAATCTATTCACTTGCTCCGTAAACGTACAAGGGCGCACATGAACATCTATACATACTTATACACTATCTATTCCAATAAGAAACCATACTCGACCCAAATTCATGAACTCATTATAAAGGAAGAGTCCATTTTTTTAAAGACGGTCGGGTTACGAATATTTAACTAGAGGATGAGGGGAACTCATTCACGGTTTTATGTAATCAAATTTAAATCACCATCCTAGACAGGCCTAAAATCATATACGAACACTAAATCCCTTCAACATACTCGAATAATACGCATCCAATATAAGTGATTTTATAGCTATTTAAACTGAGATGTAATTCTAAGTTATTGCAAAATGACATAGACTTATCCCTATTCAAATGGTATTAGACTGTAATCTAAGACAGGCAATTTAAATGTTTGATTCGAACAGTTAACACGAGACGATAAAAATGTTTATACGAAAATTCATCTTTACGTTTTTTGTATTTTCTTAAAATTTGTTGTTTTTATTCCGATTATTTGATGCTATTTTACTGAAATTTTCTATTAAATTATTTATAAAAAACTAGATTAACTGAAGACGTTATAAGGAAAAAGTGAAACTATATTAAAAGGAGTAGAGTGAAAGCTTTCCAAAAAGTTTGTGGAGATTTTGAATATTCCCCATCATCCGAAAGCTTTTGTTTGAATTGGGCTTTTTGAAAGGAGACTTTATTTCAAATAATATTGAACGGGGAAAAGGAAATTAATAAATGAGGAGATAAAAATGGAGAAATACACACACCCAAATAGGATATTTCATCAAGACTATTATGAAAATGGAACACACTTGACTGGGGTATTTACTATGCCCGAATGAGACTGCAAGTTGAAGGACATCATTTTTCATTTATTATCTAATTATTAAGTAAGAAAACTCTATCACTCATCGGCAGGACATCATGGCATTAGTCTCAAGGCTAATTTGGGGTAGTTGTATTGAAAAAGTTTCTTTATGAATAAACAAGAGAGTTGGTAGGCAACTGCAATTTGATTATTGAAATTTATTTACAATTAAATCGTTTCTGAGAGTGAATAGTCTCTTCTTAGCCACGTGGTCAAAATTTCACAGACTATTAGTCTTTAGTGATATTACAATTGAAATAATAAAAGATAAATTAAGCTAATAGGAATTAATTTTCGAAATTGCGCTACTGATTTTGATAATTGAAAAATATTACGAGTTTCTAAAATTGGTAGTATTTTTTATTAGACTAAGAAATTATTGCTAAACAAATCGGAAAGTTGCTTTTTATATCTCTTCGAAAAAAATAAGATATTTTATGTTTGTTTGAAAGAATTTCCAATAATTTATTATGTTTAATAAGTTTATAGTATCGCTGTTTTGAGTTGGATGCAAAAATAGCAATTTTAAAGTATTGAGTAAATTTTAAATGAATATACCTACAAATAGTTGATGGAAAAGAAAATTCTTTCTCAATCAATTTTCTTATATCCTATTTAAAAATAAATATACAATATAAGATATATCAATAAAAAAAATTCCTAAATAAAATAATTTCTCAAAGGAAAAGGTATACGCTAGGGAATTAAAGCAAAAACGACAAATCCTTGACATTTTAAAATTCAATGTTATTTATTCGCATACAGTACATACGGTCCTAAGAAAATATTTATTGTGCTTTGACATTAATGAGTAAAAATTAGCAAAAGTAGGTGAACAAACTTGAATTATATTCAAAATATTTCTATATTTGCTAACAGTAACCATTTCTAGTGAAATTACAAAGCTCATATTCAAATGGGAAATGAATTTTTCATTATAAACGTGTACTACAATTCAAAATACTAACAGACTTTAACAATTCTACTTTGAATATATATCTTAGATATATGAGGATATCTATGATCGTATAATATAATCACTATAATAGTGGATAGAGGATAAATATTCTTAATTTATCAATATGTGTAAATATAGAAGTTTCAGAAATACTGAAGGTGATCAAAATATTTCTTTTCGTATAGAGTCATCCTAACAGAGAAAGTATTTTCAATCAGAGAATCGGAAAGTAAAGTTAAATACAGAACCTTTTTGGTATGAATTATGAAAAAATTTTATTTCTTATTTTTATTCCGTTAATCTGCCATTATATTTATGTTCGAAAAGCATCGCGAATTTTGCATTTCCGCGGGTTACGTATATTCGATTTTCGATTTTGGTAGCGTTATGTTGGTACTCATGTCTCTTACTTGTGCCGACAAGTTCGGCCATTTTGAATGTTCAGTTAATTTTTGACAGCTACCTTTGCTTGCACGTGTTTTGGCTCGTCTTGGATTTTTACTCAATTTCGACCAAAAACGGCACCGCATTAACATTGCTAAGGGGCGTTTGGACTCTGTCCGCGACGACCCAAATTTGGTCCAGAGGATCATAACTGGTGACGAATCATGGGTTTATAGTTATGACGTGAAACCAAAGTTTAATCATCCCAATGGAAGCTGCCGTACGAGCCAAGACCGAACAAAGCGCCAAGTTCAGTCGAATGTGAAGGATTTGCTTACAGTTTTCTTCGATTGAAGGGTCATGGTGCATCATGAGTTCTTACCAAAGGGTAGAACGGTCAATAAGGAATATTACCTGGAAGTAATGTGCAAGTTTTGCGAAGCAATCCGCCAGAAACGCCCGGATTTTCGGAAGAACAAAAATTGGCTTTTGCCATTTTTGGCCCAAAACAACACACTAATAATCCTGTAGCTACCGTATTCCCTAGATCAGGCCCCTGTGACTTTTTCTTGTTCCCGAAACTGAAGAGCCCCATGAAAGAGCAACGCTAAGCTACGATTGAGGAGATAAAGCCGGCGTCGAAGGAGGAGCTAAACAAGATCACAAAAAATGATTTTTTGAAGTGCTTCAAGGAATGGAAAAACTTTGGCACAAGTGTATAAAATCTGGTGGGGATTACTTTGAAGGGGACAAAATAGATATTCATGAATAAATAAATAAGTTTTAAAAAAACACAAAATACGCGATGCTTTTTGAACAGACCTCGTACATAGAATATTATCTCATTCAAATGGTCGCCATAAGACATCTTACAGAACTCAATACTTTTGAGGTTATTTTTTCTTAAGAAATGGGACACAAATCTTGTAAAGTTCCATAGAAAATGTCAAACGGTGTCAAATCGTACGATCTTGGGTAATTTAATATAATTATGTGTTAAGAAAATTTTTGCCATTTCTATATTATTGTACGTAGATAAGATAGAACAAGCATAATAATGTACGTATGAAAATATCTGAATATACGGACTATTCAAAACGGTGTCAAATCGCACGATCTTGGGTGCTTATTTAGAATATTTAGTTTCGAAATTTTCGCCCAATAAAGTCAAAATATGCCATGTTATATGGCTTGTGGCGCTGTTTTATCAAAAACACATATATTTCAGATCAATATCTTTAAGTAAAGTCTAAGAAAAGTTGGATATCATACAGCCATAACAACGCTCTCAATAGATGGTACCGGTTTCTCCTTCTTTAATTGCAAAAATATTGGCCAATGACAAGAATTGACATAAATGCATACCATTTATAACTTTTTCATGATAACTTGTAGATTTTTAAAACCTTATATATTAAAATTTAATTTATTGACGTATCTACTGATTGCTGAAGAAAATTTTGTTCTAAAAATCATCATCCTAAGACGGTTTTTACAACACCAAATCGGCAACTATTTTCTGCATGCTATAATCAATATTTAATAGTTTATTAATTAATGGCAAATTAATATCTAAAGAATTGTTGTACAAAAAAATATATTTATAAAAAAATTGACGAATAACTGACCTGCACTTTCAAAACAATAAAATGGATAACACTGTAAAAATATTCTTTTCAAATGTAAAAGTTAATTCTATTAAATATATTTGATTTTATAGATTAATTTTTCAATTATAATGAATTGATTAATTCATCAAATTAATAAATTAAGAGATTTTTAATTCAATTAATTAAAAATAATTAATAAAATAAATTCAGTAAATTAGACTGATGTTTCTGTTGTTGCAACAATATTATTTCATTGTTATATATCAATTTTATCCTTTTCAGAGTAGTTATTTACATCTGATGAACGCTTTTCTTCCTTTCTTTATTGGGATGCTGATAGGCTTCAACTGGAATTGACTTCAATTTCTCCGTTGCCCATCTTTGAATGTTATTAATCGTACAAATATAATGAAGTCCTTTTTTTCGAGAAAAAAAAACTCGTTATTTGTGACAGGAAGTATTGTCATGATAGAAACATTATTTTGAGCTTTTCAAGAGCTTCTTAGTTAATTGATGTTCTGACTATACAAGAATCCTCAGTCGTTTCAAGTTTTCACTGTTAAAGGCCTCCCTGAGCCAGACTCATCTTCTACTGCTTTCCGGCTCTTGAAATATGCATTATGCCATTGGAAATATTATGTTTGTAGTCAACAAAGGCTTCAATAGACTTATTCTAAATTTTTGACGGATAAAGTCTTAGATTCATAAAGATTGGCAACAAATCTCTTGGCATATCCTTTGACCAAATTTCGCTATTCCATTTATGTAACGCACTATAAAAACACAGTTTCATATATTACCCTCTATGGGATCCTGAAGTTAGCAGACGAGGTTGAAACTTATACTGCAGGCTTAGAAGGGACTAACGTAGAACCTTTGTTAAGTAGAACTTTGCAGTATTTCCATAAATTTTCTGCCACACATAATATGTACTTTCCATTAGCAATCGTAGTAAAATTAATTGAACATTATTAAATACAATAATCAACAATAAAAAAACAATAAGAAAATTATTTCAATTTGATTGTAAATAATCCTTAAAATTCAAGACACACATTTCGATTCATTGACGATTTGGTTAACGATAATATTTAGAAACATTGACTTCGCCCTATTCTGTGTCTGTGCTTTTCCATTCAGCACATTCCGCATAACAGAATCAATTCCTAACTTATTTGGTTTGCGTCTGGGCAACACACAACTTCTCCTATTTTCTCCTGTTTTACAATGTAGGGTTAGGATCTGTGCTAATTCGCCGCAACTATTAATAATTGGGGAAATGATATTTTCTCCTCATGAATAAAGAACAACAGTTCATTCTGATTATAACATAAAGAAAAGGAAATGAAGTTCATTCTAAAATCGTTTTCCTTTTTCAAAGAAATCCCTTTAATTTTTTTATTTCATTTTTTTTTTAAATCTACAACTACAAATAATTAATAAAGTAATTTCAGAATAAGAAAGATTTTAAATAACTTGAAAAATAGGATGTCGGCGTAAAAAGGAACCGATGCTTTTCTAATTCAGGGGATTTATTTTAAATTCTTTAAGGAAGCTTCGGCACATATCTTGTAAAGATATGTGAAGCAAAAAAGGGATAATTTAAGTAACGATAAAATTATAAAAGAATAAAGCATTTTTGGCGGTTCCATCGTAGAAGAAAGCTACTCTGTACAGAGATAATTTGGTAAGGTAAATGGTGATTACCTATCTTGATCTCCTCTAGAAATGAACAAATTTTCTATTGAAATTATTTACAGGTAACTTATTTATAATGTGAATAATAAATAGAAGTCAAATCGGAGATAAGTTGGAGTGGAAGGAATGTGATAATGATTCCAGTTTAAAAGTAGTAAGACTACCATGGCTGGTATAGTCTGAACCCAAAAAAATAGATGAGTTAGATCTGGATGTAAAAAGAGCCTCTGTGATGAGTGTTATGTCAATGCGTTTGTTATGCAGTAAAACGTCAAGTTTTTAGCTATGTGTGTTCAAACCATTTCCGTTTCAAAGAAGTATAGAATGGGATTTCTAGGTATATGAGGTAAGATATGTTTTTAAGTGATGTATATTAGAATGGTGATAGTAGCCATCAAGGCAGGAAGAGTATAATATTGGTAATTAAGGAAATAAGGTCCTAAATTATATATTTTGGTTTTTTTATAAAGTTTATTACTGATGGTGATGGTTTTGATGAGTTCTTATTAAATTGGTTTACTTATTTTCTTTTAGTAAATAAGTCTTAAATTTAGAGAACAAAAATTTTGTTATAAGTTATAGTAAAAGGAAATCCATTATTTTTGCATTAAATTGAGTTTTATTTAGCATAGATAGAATGATACGATTTAGGTCAAATATGCACCGTTTTGTTCGATAACTTGTTGCCATTTTGGAGGTAATTTCATAATGCCTCTCTCAGAGAAACCCTCGTCCCTATTGGGACAGTCGATTTTCACAATCTTCTCTTGAGGCGAATTTTTCACCTGCAAAATCATTCGTCATAGACAGGAAGAGGTGGTAATCACTTGGTGATAGGTCCGAACTATAAGGTGGATGCATAAGAACATCCCAACCAAGGTCCCGGAACTTCTGGCGAGTCACTATCGATGTATGCGGCCTGGCATTGTCCTGATGGAACACAATTCCTCTCCTATTGGCCAAAGCTGGCCGCTTCTGGGCGATTGCTTCTTTCAGACGGTCCAATTGTTGACAGTATAGGTCCGAATTAAGAGTTCGGCCGTAGCTTGACCACCGTTTGCGCCACTGTTTGCGCCGGGTGACCGTTTGCGCCGGGTGACCGCGATTTGACCACAACCGTTGTCGGTTGACGTTGTCATTTGTTATTGTTGCGATTCAGCAGCGATTCGCAGATGTAAATTCGGTCCATGAGGTTTTTTGCGATAACTCGTGTGGCACCCAAACATCAAGTTTCTTTTTGTATCCAGCCTAATTTAAGTGGTTCCAAACGGTTTTTTGTGCAATGTTTAGCTCCTGGGCAATCAAAACAGTCCTTACGTGACGGTCGGACTCGACGATTTTCATTATTTTATCGACATTTTCGACAATTGGCCTTCCAGAGCGTGGTGCATATTTGACATCAAAATTACCGGAACGGAATCGACGAAACCAAAATTGTGCATGATTGGCTGTTACAGTATTAGGACCATAAACACTAATCACATTTTCAGCTGCGTGGCTTGCGTTTTCGCCTTTATCGAAGAAAAACTGTAAAATATGGCGTATTTTCTCTTTGTTGGTGTCCATCTTTGACGCGTGCTAAAAAAATACTGAGTCAAGTAATTACAAAACTGTATGAGAAGATTTTTTAGTACAAAATCTTTCTAACGCCATCTAGTGCAACCCGATCGCACTTTCACAACGGCAGATACAGACTCGTAAACCCATATATTGGCAAAATAATTATATAAACTACACCTTATAATATATTAGAAAATAATTTCATGCAAAGTAAATTTAGCAATTTTAACAAATTATATTTATTTGTTAAAATTGCTTTAATAAACAGCACTTTTTCTTAAATTTTTTTTTTTTTTTAAATTTCCTCGAAAATAATATGAAAAAATACAAAAAAATATATTTGAAAAGAAATACAACCACAAAATTTTCGGCAACAAAAACTATTATATAATAATTAAGTTTGAAGTAAAATTTACAAAATATATTTATTTACATAGATTTCAAAAATTTTAATAAGTCTCTATTTGTACAAAATTTTTTATATTATATTAAATTAATTTTTACTGATAAATTTGAAGAAAAAGAAATAGTAAAACTTCTATTCCACGCGCAATAATTGAACCTTCTTTTGATGAAATTTTTGATACTTTTCAATTCCCATTGTACCGATAAACTTTTAGATTAAATAATTTTGTTCTAATAAAAGATACTATTTAGACTGTAGTATCTATCAAAGTGTATCAAACTTTCGAAATATTTTCCTTTAACTATTTTGGAAAATAAAACGAAAACGTTCAGAATGCGTAAAATGTTTCTGCAATAAATGAAAATCACTTCAGGCTAATTAAAAATCGAGTCGAATATTTTTATTTCAAATGAAGAAAAGTATTGAAAAAGTAAGGAGAAAAAAGGTTTTCTACGAAATTCTCAAAAGGATATTGTTTTTTCAGCATTCATCCTATTTCAATTTTGCACGTTCTTGTTTAATTTTGATTTTCATAATATTTTCTCTAAAATTACTTTTCGTAAGAAAACAATTTGTAGTGGGTTGAAAAATACCCCACCAAAAAAAAAGGTAATTAGTAAAACATATTAAAAATGAGGCAACCGGAACATTCTATTTTCAAGTAAATGTGTGACCATTGAACTTTTAAGGTCATACAATCAACTTTGAATATTGCCAAAAGAAAAGGAAATACTTAAATTAATGGGAAATATAATTTTCATTTTTCGTAAATACTCTGTGAATATCAATTAAGCATATTCTTTAGTATATGTTCAAAATGCTTTTGGACGAAGAAGTAAATGTTAATTATTTGAATTTTTTTCATTCATTTCCCTAATTATGGAAATGCATTTCATGGCACTATGCAAATAGAAGTACGAACTGGGCGGATAGAAAAATTCCACATTAGAAATAGACTATCTTATCCCTTGATACGAGTATCATAAATAAAATAGGATTTGGTTATATTTTCTTTTTTGCTGTGTAAAAGTAAACAAAATATTTTCTACGAAAATAGGACATTTTTACCAAACATAGCTCCGACAGTTCCCACGTACCTAGTGTATTGCAGAAATTAGTCTAATGAAACTATGGACTTTGTTTGAGTGTATTTTTTGAAGTAAAAAATATAAATTGTGATTAAAATTTCTGCAGCACTCTCAAAATGGTATTATTATAAATTTAGAAACATTTCTATTTTTAAGTTTTGTGCTATTTTTATAAGATAACCGGTATTTAGAAGAAAAAAACACCAAAACTGTACGTTATATTGTAAAATCCTTCATTTTATATTAAAAAAGAACTTAAATTTTTGATTATCCGGTAAGTAAATATTGGTTACTCTTTGTCTAAGTGAATATATACCAAAAAAATGGCATTGTGATGTTCTTTATTTGAATTTAATAAAATTAACCTTCATTATACGTGATTCATTTAGTTTAGGTCGCTTTGGCTTGTAGCGATTAAAATGAATTCAGTTTCAAGGAAATGCGCGTGATACTTTTTTTGGGATTTCCCTAAAAACAAAGTATATAAAATAAAATAAAAATGCTATCAATTGTCTGTTTTGGTGATGGTGATATATTTGAAAAGTTTGGTCAGCAACTTTAAATTTTAGCATTTTTTTAAAAAATATTTTGGGTTAAAAAATGTCCGCATGGATTAGGGTACTTAATTTAAGTACATTAAATAAGAAATTCTTGTTAATAAGATGTCTACATTATTAGCTTTTAAGCGTATTGCAATTTTTGGTTTCGTCGATTCCGTTGCGGCAAAGGTAGACCCGTCGTCGAGATTGTTGATAAAATCATGGAAATGATCGAAGTGCACTGATATGTTAGCAGCTGTAGTGTTTATCTGCATAAAGTAGCACTTGCAGTGTTTATCTGCATAAAGATCGTTATTTGTGTCACTTGAATTGACACAAAAAGCATGATGGATGCAATTTCTATCTATAAAACTTTTGGCAAATAAAACGAAATGGACGAATTTCTTAAACGGATGGTGACTGGAGAGGAGAAATGGGTTACATTTGCTGGGACTAAAAAGGAATCGTCTGCTATGAGCTGCTTCCATATAGCCTTACACTAAATTTGGATCTCTATTGTCAATAATTAAACCGTTTGAAGCTAGCGATTGACCAAAAGTGGCCAAAACTATCCAACAGAAGAGGTGTTGTACACGACCTGTTCAAAAAGTGTCGCGAATTTTGAATTTCCGCGGGTTACTTAAATTCGATTTTCGATTTTTTTGTCAAGTTCGGCCATTTTGAATGTTCAGTTAATTTTTGACAGCTGCTTTGCTTGCACGTGTTTTGGCTCGTCTTCGATTTTTGGCTATTTTCGACCAAAAACAGCCTTGCATTAACATAGCTAAGGAGAAACCAAAGCTCAATCATCCCAATAGAAGCTGCCGAACGAGCCAAGACCGAAAAAAGCGCGCAAAGTTCGGTCGAATGTGAAGGTTTTGCTTACAGTTTTCTTCGATTGCAGGGGCATGGTGCATCATGAGTTCTTGCCACAGGGTAGAACGGTCAATAAGGAATATTACCTGCACGTTATGCGGCAGTTGCGCAAATTAATCCGCCAGAAACACCCGGATTTGTTGAAGAACAAAAATTAAATTTTGCAACATGATAAGGCCCCTACTGACGCATCGTTGCTTGTGCGCAAATTTTTGGCCAAAAACAATGCACTAATAATGCCGCAGCCACCGTATTTCCCAGATATGGCCCCCTGTGACTTTTTATTGTTCCCGAAACAGATTCTTTGATCCATTTTTTCAAAGACGAGCCAAAACACGTGCAAGCAAAGCAGCTGTCAAAAATTCAAAGTGGCCGAAATTTTCGGTATAAGTGAGAGATATGAGTACCAACATAACGCCACAAAAAATCAAAAATCAGATAAACGTAACCCGCTGAAATTCAAAATGCGCGTCACTTTTTGAACAGATCTCGTATTATATCATGACAACGCCAGATCATATACATCTATAGTGACTCAACAGAAACTCCGGGAGCATTGTTGGTAAGTTTTGATGTATTCAACTTATAGTCTAGATTTGACACCAATCGATTATCATCTGTTTTTATCATTGCAAAACTTCCTTAATGATAAGAAATTGGCAACAGCAGAAGATTTTGAAAATCGCTTAGTCGATGTTGTCGCCAATAGAAAGAATTTTTTTTAATATTGTTTACTTTTACTAACAGTTGAGATCCTAATAGCTAAATGGCTAATAATACTTGCGAAATCAATTTTCAATTCCCTATTAGATAACAAGTGAAAAAAATAAAAAAAATTTTAATATTTTTAAATCAATTTTAATAAGATTTTTCCACTATTTTTAACTTGTAAAGTATAAGAACTGCTGAATAAAAAATTTCATTTCAATAAAGCAAAAACTTTCATTATTATAGAAACTTAAATTAAAAGGAGAAGCATTTTACTTACCAGTTTATTCATAATGAAGTTTTAAGATGCATATGAGAAAATTTTAAAAAGTACTTGCTTCAGGGAAAATAAATATTCTCGTTCAGAATTTAATAAACTAAAATTTTATCCAATATAGATAATATTATAAAATAGTATGTACGGTTTTTAAGTTATTCATTATTTTAAAATAGCTATTAAAAAAATAGAATTCAATCTTTTTCTATTTACTTTTTAAAACAATTTCAATTCAATTTCTATAATATTGTATAAAATAGTGATTTTATAATATAAAATCGTAATATAAAAATTTTAGGAAGCACTCATAATTTGGTAAAATAGTCAGTAGGAAAACTACTTTTTTTAGTGGCGAAAATCCTTACACAGAATAAATATTAAAAATTATCTCATTTTCAAAAATTTCGAAAAATTAATTTTAAAATATTCTTCCATACATCAATATTTAATTAAATAAGAATTTTATTAATATTATTTTAAAGTGACTAGAAAAATATATGAGCTCCGAAAGTCTTTAAATTTATTGCAGACAAAATTTTGTTCATTGAGCTCACAGTCGCACACGTACAATTTCTGTCCATTAAGTAAGAATGCTCTGATTTTGATTGTTTATTTGATTTTCTATTTTATTTACTATATATTTAAGTAAATTTCAAGTACATATCTTAAAATGAAAAGATTCGAATAGGGTAAGCAACTGAAAATTCAGTATACTAGAACTAATTCGGTATTTTTCCTCAGTTCAAAAATCGGTTTTTGATCGCAACAAAGAAAATAAATAGAAAATACGCTGAGAACAAATTAATGCAAATCAATTGAGAACATCTGTGAATTTTCTTCGATTCAGATAAGGAGATAAAAGAAATGTTTTTTGGTTTTCCTTTGGGATTTTTTCCAAATTCAATCTAAACTTAATGCTGGAATATACAAACCATTATTGATGGTTAACAAAATACCATTAAAACCGCATAAGGAATAGGACGAGAAGGTCGACTGAATGTTTATTCAAATTAATTTGAATAGAAAAATTATGATTTGGATTTGAAAACCCAACCAGTACTCATAAAATGTATATAGTTTAAAGATTGATTTAATTTATGTTCTTCATTTTTAGTTTAATTCTATCAACTTTGAACTTAAATCATAACTAAAAGTTATTGTAGGTAAAAGATTGACTCTCGTCAAGTTATTTTCAAACAAGTTTAAATTAAGATTTTGACAAAGATTTACAAGATATTTTGGTTACCCTACGTTTCGACAAATCACTGATAATAGGGAAGTGGAAAAAAAATGTTGGATGCTTTTGGCAAATCAAATCTATTGTAAGAAATATTTTCAGAGCAGTTGGTGTATCCTTACCGATATACTACCATAGAAACTTGTCTGCGCGTATGGCAACAAGTCATGGAAAATTTACATAAACACGATGCCACCAACTGAATATTCTCGGATACACTGAGTCCCGAAAGCGTTAGAACTTTTCATATTTATGCATATTAGAATGAGAATTGTTTACAAAATCTATTCAGATAGTATATGCGTTGGCAGGGTTTATTTGTGAGTTTTTTATTTATAGTACATGTATTTTAATTGGTACTATTTGCACTTGTATTTAGTTGCCATTAGAAACTGTTAGGCATACTAAGGATTCCACATTTCTATTTATAGTAAGATTTTGGGACATTATCGAACTGAGACTATAAAAGAACTATGAGTGGAAGAAAAATAGAAATAATTTTATTAATTTTTATTATTAAAAATGGACTTAATTTTCATACCAATTAAGGAAAATTCCATTTTCTTGGAATTTTACTTAATTGGTATGACAAAATTATTCTCTCTTAAGCACCAGATTTGCAAGATGAATTTGAATATTCTTAAAATTAGTTGTAATCCCAGTTTTTTGTAAGAGGGTGGGGAGACTATATTCAAATTACTCGCATTAAGGAAGACACCGTTTATTTATTATTTTTAAAAAATATCTCCTCTTAGCTTGATACACTTCATCTAGAAAATATCTGACTTTTTAATACCAACCAAAAATTATGGCCATTGTAAACTCAAAAAATATGTAGGTTAATTTTTCCGCAATTTTTTCTTTATGGTTTATTTGTGTATTAGCAAAAGTAAATAAATATAGTTCTGTACTGTGACTATCCCTCCATTTTCCATATAGTCAAACAAATTGTAGCTATAACCTTTCCGATCAATTGAACCATTTTTATTTTCTTTCGTGGATCCACTTTGTTGACTGAATTTTCACTTTTCGTGTGTATTAATGAATTCATGTCTCATCAACTGTTACACAAAATCCTACAAACTCATTTTGAATGCACTTGGAATGATCTGCTATCCGTTTTAGATCAATATTGAGCAAACGCACCATCCCTTCCGTGAATAGCTCCTCCATGATAGATACCAGGGGTATAAGCTTAAATCCGCTGTTTGGTAATAGATGGCGTGAGTGAGCGTATTAAGCAACCATGGGTACGCCATACTTTTTTTTATGAAATTGAGATCTGTCCATATTAATCAGTGCATATTGTCAGCAATTTCGTACAACAACATACATTGTTTTGTGTCAGAAACAGAGCATATGTAGGAAGCTCTGCTTTTCTGTTTCAATTTGAAGAAATCGGCTGCCGAATCGCATCGAATGCTTATGGAGGCCTATGGTGACAGTGCTTTATCAGAAAAAACGTGCCGAAATTCGTTTCGTTGGTTCAAAGACGGCAATTTTGACTTGTGCAACAAGAAGCGTGAATATCGGCCTAGGAAGGTTGAGGACCATCAATTTGCAGGCTCTTTTGGACGAAGACGAAACGTAATCGCAAAAAAAAGTCGCGGAGCAATTGGGTGTTACTCAACCAGCCATTTCCATATGTCTGCTTGCCATGGGAAGATTGAGAAGATCGGAAAATGGGTATCCCATGAATTGAAAGATAGGCATATGGAGCGACGCCAAAACACATGCGAAATCTTACTCGCCAGACAAAAAAGAAACTCGTTCCTGCATCGGATTGTGATAGGCTATGAAAAGTGGATATATTTCGAGAATACTAAACGCAAAAAATCGTGGGTTGATCCCGGCCAACCATCAACATCTTTCCCAAGACCAAATCGCTTCCGACGGAAGACGATGCTGTGCGTTCGGTGGGATCAGCAGGGTATCGTCTACTATGAGATATTGAAACCTGGTGAAACTGTCAATGCCCACCACTACCACCAACAACTGACCAAATTGCACCGTGCTCTGCGTGAAAGAAGGACGGATTATCAATAAAGACATGACAAGCTGATTTTCCTCCACGATAACGCACATCGCACACGTAAAAAATGGCCACGCGCTCGCTGAGCAGCACTTCGATTCTTACGAAGACGTCCGAAAATGGCTTGATGAGTGGTTTGCCTCGAAATAAAAGGAATTTTTTTGGCGTGGTATCCACAAATTGTCCGAGAGATGAAAAAAATGTGTAGCTAACGAGGGCAAGTAGTTTCAATAAAATTGTTTTTGCTTTCTATGTAAAAAACATGTGTTTTTTTTATTTAAAACAGCGGATTTAAGCTTATACACCTAGTATAATTAATTGCAAACATGTTCCTACTATCAGGTATATCCCTAAATTTCACCCGGCTATAGACTAAGACTATACCATGTATTTCTTATCAATATCGTTTATAGTCTTCTCGGTTGGACGGCCTCACAGCTCTTCATGAAAGGCTAATATTCGACCGCGCTTGAGAGTGTTTAACCAATAACGCTTAGTGATCAAAGAAAGTGCAATTCCTTTTTCAATTGTTTTACTACTTTTTTTTAAAATTTGTTCACATATATTTCCATCGAAAAATAAGAATTGACATACTAAACGATATACTATTATTAAATATTTAAAGAAAAAAAACGAACTATTTCGAGTTAAAGAGCTGTTATAATAAAATATATTGAAGTATATATTTGTACTTTTTATAAGTACTATTTTAACGATGCCATCAAAATATGGCAGATAATTTTTTTAGCTAGAGGCATCATTAGTCATCAAAAACGGGCACTTATCATACCACCCTTCTAGGAATAAAATATTCGGAAAAAGTTTGTTCAGAAATATCACCATTTCAAAAATATTTGTGCTTAAATTTTTAAATTGTAAAAATTTCAATTAACGAAACTTGGAGAATCGAAATATTTAATTATATTTTTAATTTGATACAATATTAATGGGGCATCTTTCAATAGAGCCGTAAAAAATTGACTGATTTTGTTAATATTAAAAGCCTCAATATATTTTTGCCTATCAATATATTCCTTGTGTTGAAGATATTTTCATTATATTAGAAATTCTTCATGTATTAAATTAACAATTAAATGCTTTTAGACTAAACAAAAAATTTATTAAAATCATTTGTATTAAAAAAAAATAATATTAAAAAGGACTTACCCAATTGACTATCGGCATTTATTTTCAACGCAATGAAAAATGACAGAAAAACCACTAACATCGAATGCATGGTCTTCTTTGTGCATTTACAATTTCGACGATGATATTTTTCAACGCCTAACTGTAAGTTCAGTCGAGAATACTAGAACTGTAGTATACAAAAAATAATGTTAACCCTCTTACTTTTTCCTTTCAGAAGTTGTATTCATATTGTAGCGTGAATTCCAACGAATTACCTTGTAAAACTTGAGAAAAGTTTCTTCCTTTTCAACATGAATAACAGCTTTTGTTGAAGTCAATAAAATTGTGTTTAACTTATATAAGTTAGTGTTAGAGTACTTGTAGATTTTGATGCGAAAATAACGTTCTAATTTGTAACAGCTTGAACGACTTGAAGAAGAGTTACTCGGCAAATTTCAAAAGCACCACTAATCCACTTTAACATTGTATGATGAAAAGCTTTCCATAATCCTTGACTGTTTTTTCTTTGACAAAGACTCTTGGAATGATGATAGATTGACACTGTTGAAGACGTTCGATTGTTTTTGTGGTTCGTATTTCTTCAACTTTCTACTATAACAACTTTATCGAAAATGATGGTAATAAACAGATGTTTCCAAAATTTTATCTTTATTGATAGTATTTGCCTGGCTTTGAATTAACTAACTCACCTAGAATTTCCTACAACTCATGCTATAAAAATTGGCTAAATTCCAACTGTACTATTAAACGTAAAAAGCACTGCTCTTATTCGAATGTATACACATAGATGGTGAAAGATAAAAACTAGCTTGCATTGCCTTAAGAAATTTCCACTCATACGTATTTTCATATACACTCTTCGCATATTTTATATAACATAATGAGTATAATAATTTCCGGAATTTCATTTTCAATAAACACAATAAATTCAAACTGATAATATAGAACACTTATTATATTAAATCATATATTTTGCAATTTGTTTTTTTATTTTCGAAATAAAAGCGTTGCCTACCATATAATATAAAATCGTTTTTATATTGACACACATAATTCAATTGATAATAAGGACTTGTAATAAAATTAAAATCACCACTCTAGTAATTATATTTAGTAACAAAAGAAATTATACAATTTCTGTATGGAAGAAAAATTAATGAATAGCTTTGGCGAATTATCCTTACGAATATCCTTGTGTTCGACTTTTTACAAAATTCTATTTATTATTTATTTGAATTTACACTAGTATTAAATAAGGTTTTAAAATAATTTTATAAATATTATTTCAATTCACTCATAAACTTTGTGATTATATTCGTATTTAACGAAATAGATATTATTTTCGAGCAATATACGCGTCCGAAAAAATTTTCAAACTCTATAAAATTGAAACAGGACACTCGATGTCTGTTGCGGCACTTGGCGTAAATGTACTGAGAAACGGGTTCACGTTGACTAACTACATGGACAGAATTAGGATATTATGGATATATTGAAAAGTGGACGACTAAAAGCAGAACCTTTACTTGAACAGCCCCACCAGAGTCGTCAATACGGTTCACTGCTCTGTTTACATTTGGTTGCATTTGGGTTCGGCTCTTCAACATAGTCTGTCGATTATCGATATGGGGTTGGGAAACTATACTCGTATTAGAATATCGGGAAAATTTTTCTATCCCCATTCAAAAATCTACAAATATCCTTTAGAAGGTTCTTTGTTCTACAGTATGAAAATATGAAAATATTTTAGTACATAAATATTATAAAAGGGATAAAGGAGAATTAAAGGTTTTTGGGGTGATATTGATGAACGATTTTAAACTGCAGTATTGGTTCTATGTAGGAACACCTACAATTAGCAGAGCTTAAATAAAGTAAGAATGGTATTGAAATTCAGTTATGAAAGTCATCCATATAATAAATTATATTAAAAGGAGCGGTCATTGTTCAAAATCTAATTTTGCCTAATTATCACTATTGAACGAAAGCTTTTGTTTACTTTCTTTTTGATTTTCATGCAAAATTGATTTTATTGTTTTTTATGTTATATACTATTAATCAGCTAAAGAATCTTTTTTAAGTAATATAGAAAAAGGGTTTCTTTTAAAAATATACTATTAATCAGCTAAGGAATCTTTTAAAGTAATATAGAAAAAGGATTTTTCGAACAAAAACTTCATAAAATTTTTAGCAATAGTTTGCATTTGATATCGGGTAATTTGGGAAATCATGTTCATAATGAAACTTGGCAATCTACACTATAATATACGTACTGTTATTCGGAATTTATTTTATAATTGGTTAAAGACCATCAAATTAGTCTATTTAAGAACCAGTTCAAAATTCGGGACAAGACAAATTCTAAAAAATCAAAAATTTCAGTTTTAGTAGGACTTTTTCCATTGTAAAGCTTGTAGATTAAAAAATCCTTTTTTCTTTCTTTTTCTATGTCCTTTAATAGAAGATAAACACGCCATTTTCCTAATCAAAATACCTTCAATGATATTGAAAATGATATGAATAATGTGTTGTGGTGGGGAGAGAGGGTTTTGTAAATCAGATGTCATTATAAATTCATCCTATCAGAAAGGAGAAAAGGGACGAGACAGTAGCAAAATAGCAACAACATTGGAATTGACTGATGCTTTGATGGAACCATCACTTCATTCCTGTTAAAGCTCACGTGGGAATGGTAGGGGTTATGGAGAAGTGGATCATAATATATAAGCAGCAACAACTACAATAAACCTCAACAAGCTGTAACCACAACAACATGCTACAATAATCAACAAGCAACAAGCAACAAGCAATAATCGACAATTAACAATCCACAAGCAATAATCAACAATCAACAATCAACAATCAACAAAAAAACAATCAACAATCAACAAGGAACAAGAAATAAACAACAACTTACAAGCAACAATCAATAAGCAACAAGAAACAAGCAACAAGCAACATGCAACAAACAACAATCAATAAGCAACCAGCAACAAGCAATAATCAACAATCAATAAGCAACAAGCAATAAGCAGCAAGTAACAATTAACACTCAACAAACAACAATCAACAAGGAGCAAGAAATAAAAAACAACAACAATCAACAAGCAATAAGCAACAATCAACAATCAACAAGCAATGAGCAGCAATCAACAGGTAACAAGCAATAACCAACAAGCAATAATCAGTAATCAACAAGCAATAACCAACACACAATAATCAGTAATCAACAAGCAATAAGCAACAAGCAACAATCAACAATAAACAATCACCAATCAACAATCAATAATCAACAATCAACAATCAACAATCAATAATAAACAATCAACAATCAACAACCAACAATCAACAATCAACAATCAACAATTAACAATCAACAATCAACAATTAACAATCAACAATCAACAATCAACAATAAACAATCAACAATCAACAATCAACAATCAACAATCAACAATCAACAATTAACAATCAACAATCAACAATCATTAATCAACAATCAACAATCAACAATCAACAATCAACAATCAACAATCAACAATAAACAATCAACAATCAACAATCAACAATCAATAATCAACAATCAACAAGCAGCAAGCAACAAGTAACAAGCAATAAGCAACAAGCAACAAATAACAATCAACAAGTAACAGGCAACAAGCAACAATCAATCATCAACAAGCAACAAGCAAAAGGCAACAAGCAACAAGCAACAAGCAACAAGCAGCATTCAACAAACGACAATCAATAAGCAACAAGCAACAATCAATAAAGTAAGTTAGTGTAAAATTTTAATATATCTTCTTAACTCCGTATTTCGGAGGTGGAGTAATGTAGTGTCCTCGTGTTTACATTGTATAATAGACATGCAACCAGTCTACTCCCCATAACTTAATTTTAGTTCGGAAAAGTCATATTCATTTTAGTTCGGAAAAGTCCCACAAACTGTAGGGTTCGGTAGCTCTACAGCGTCTTTAGAAGAATTTCCGTTACCCAAAATCGAAGGAAATTGTTATGTTTTGTCGTGTATAACTCTAAAAGTTTAGGACATTGGGAGGTGGTGTAAAAACAATTTTTTTATATAATGTGGAAGTGAAGTCCTAGAGGGATGGCTCTGATAAGGTAACCAAAACCTCCAGAAGACGATGGACTCTATGCCACTATCGCCTGCTCATCAAAACATAATAAAAAAGAATCTTGCCCTTAGGTATATTTGAACTGAAGACATTAAAGTTGAGAAATTCTCTAAGAAAAAATGATAAAGGCTAGGGAATAGGAAGGTCATAAAAATTTGAAAAAATAGGTTGACGAAAAGAAACGACCACCAAAAGAAAAATAGAAAAAGGAGAAGGAAAAAAAGTATTTTATTTTTAAATTTATTTCAAAAAACATGGCAAGAAAGAGATATATATACTTGGAAATTCGTTGGTCTGTTCTGATGTTGGAAGTGCTTCTGAAGAGTTTTTGGATATGGCCAGAAAGAAGCAATTAACTCCAGCACTCCTTCTAAAAAATCGATATAAAAGGGTTTTTTTCCTTAATTTTTCTTTTGTTGAACATCGGATATCCTTCCCTGTAGAGCTCCATTTCCTTATTGCTAAATTGTAAATGAATTAGCTGATCTCATCCCCCCTCATTGCATATTTATACCCTAAACATTTTTTTAATCGGTCTCCATTCCTTTTAACTAAATTTCTATACTCCATTTTCCTTTTATCGGGTTTTATTACCTAATCTAAAAACTGTTTTCCTAATTTTTAACTCCTTTATACCGAGTTTCATTCTATTGAATATTGTTTTTGAAACTTTTTGGTTATATTGTCCTACTGCCCCAACTAAATACTTCATCTCTCCAGGACTTCACCACCCAATCGCCTTACTCTTTTCGGGTTAAGGGACTACAAAATATTTTGAGTCTTCTATTGAATCGTTTAAGACAAGTCAATATTTTCTATACAATATTTATGCAATATATTTACCCAATAGCTTCCAATTCTCTAGGGAACTTGGTAATGCTACTCCAAATACACAGGAGACATAAAGTTTCCGATTAGCCTCAAAATAGGTCCTGGATCTTATCTCAGTACTGAAAATTATATTAGACGATCCTCTACATATTCTATATTAAAACAATCTAGAACAAAAAAATTTGCAAGAAAATATTAATTTTTTTATTGAGAAATGAAGAATTATGTCATTAGAACATTTCTATCCTACTTTCTCTATCAAATTCATATTATTATTATTATTATTATTATTATTATTATTATTTTAATATTAAAGTTTAAGTAGGTTTTTTTCCATTGAAATGTCAGATTAAATTTGCATAATTATTTTGGATTAGTAGAAAATATATATTTGCAAAGGCAATAAGATTACGAGAGTACAAAAGAAAATGATTAAAGTAAAATAAAAATGAGGGTAGTAATATAAGAATTTTTTGTTTGGGGTGACATTTAATTAATATTCACGTCTTCTATCAATATAACTTGAGCTTTATTCAATATATTCGTATAATAAACTTATGAATAAATGAATATTGTAATGCTTAAAATTTAGTCCCAATTTCCTATTGATAAATTGTCAAACTTTATTTGTATTATATTGAATATTCAAAGGAGGAGAACTTTTTTTTTAAAATTTAAATCCTATAATTGCAGGATGCTATTGTAAGTAAAATGAGATAGAATCCATTATTATTGAAAAAATGGATTATTTTTATATAATAATTTTTAGAAGGACAGAAAATAATGTTTGTATTTAAAAAATATCCACAAAAGGGTATAAATATTGATAATTTATTTTTTATTTTCCCCTATACTCGAAGGAGCAGAATACATTTTAAAATTTTTTTTTAACTTTAGTTATACATAATTTTATGAAGAAAAAAACTTGTTTATTTATACACAAGAATGTTCGTAAGAATTTAATATGTACAACTGTGATTTCACCAATATTATGTAGGATTTTCAAATTTGTTTTGTACTTCATTTTATATTCTATTCATATCACCTTCAATAATAATTTTTCATAAAAAATTTCTAACCAAAAAAAAAATACATGTTATTTTGGAACTATAATTATTATGCCGCAAATTCTATTCAAATCCTAAATATTAAAGTTAAACGTTCGAATATTCTTATAAGTTAAGAATAGAAATGATACAAAAAATCCTCAAGATTACGTAATAAGGTTTATCGAAGTTTCTGCGAAAAGTTTTCTCAATTCCGAAATCGTTTGTATTGATCTTCGGCAATTTTATTTTTCCATATCATCGCTGAAATTCCGTGGATTTTGCAATAAAAGATTTCTAAAAAAAAAAATACGCTCCTGCTTAACTAAAAGGTGACATTAGACTACATTTTCAAATTTAACAACAGAAATAAGCACAATCGTATTATTTTATTTTATCAAATGGATTTTCGTAAAAGATTTCTAAAACAGCATCTCAATATGATAATATCATTTGATTTTGTATTGTAGAATAATCTCTTGAAGAAACGATAGCGTAGAAAAATTGAATAAATTTTCATTAAATTTAAATTTAACTACATAAACTTAAAGATGTAAAATTTCGCAAATTTTTTTAGTTGAAAATCGGAATAATAAATCAATTAAAATAAGCCTAAACTTTTATTCATTTTTTTAACCCTTAACTTTTGACCAAGAACTTTTACGCAATTAATTTTGATAACAAAGTTTTTTGAAATTTTTTACTTTATTTAACTTAGTATAGGGAAAAAATTTAGCTAAAAAAAAAATATCTAAAATTGGAAAATTGGAAAAAAAGTAATAAGTAATAGCAAAGTTTCGTTAGAATAAAACAAGCTTATTTTGATCCATTACAATTTGTTGGATTTCCCAGCCATCATTTTAAATCTGATCTAAGTCCATGGACTTTTTTTGTTCTCCCAGATTAAATAGAACTTGAAAGAAAGACATCTTTCGGTGCTGGTACGAAGAGTGAAAAGAACGCACATAATATTGAACTTTTTTAAATCACATAATATTTACCATATGTAAAAAAATTGTTACAAAAAAAAAAGTTTTCTCATTATTTTTCTGCTATACTTCGTATCACTATTTCTATTTTAAAACTAATATTTTAACATTTTCTTGTTAATTGTATAAATATTTAAAATAATATTCTAAAAATTTTGATGTTTTACTAATGTCATTTTTCATGCCGATGTCAAAACATTGTAATCAAAATGTTACTGTTTTTTTACCATTCTTATCAATAAATAATTTTTTTTATAGAATAATAAAAACTAAAATTATTCTAAAAAGTTAGAGTAAAAGCTAAACAATCTCTTCTAATCAATTCTATAGCTGATAGTATTCGTATAAAGTGCGTTTGAATTTCGCCAATTTAGCAATCTTAGTTCGAGCTCAAATAAAATTACATTTTTATAAATAATTCTAGGTGGAAAGAACAGATAAAAATGAATTTGAAATATATTTGCATCTTTATAGCATTTGTTTTAATAACAAAATTTGGATATAGTTGGTCGTTGCCATGTAGTATTTTTGTTGAATATCCAGAAGGAGGGCCACCCTATAAATTATGGATTACGCTACCGGAAACTAGTGCAACACTGATGGAAGTGGAATTATTATCGACACAGCCACTATGGCAGGTGAATTTTTATATTGATCATTTGAATCTATAAAAATTATTTAAATTATAAGAAACAATCTATTATAAAAATTAAAAATCTACAGAAACAGCTGATCGATCTAAATCAGGTACATTTCTCGATGGATGTTTATGAGGGTCGATTTCTTCTTAAATTCAATGGTTGGAATGATCGTGTTAAGAGAATACTTTTGAATGGGCATACTCTGTGTGAACGTATGTAAATTTAAAAAACAAAATTTTACACAAAATCTTACAGGATAAGTTATTACAATAATGGGTAAAGATACTTAATCTTTTATTATTTAGTTAGGTGGAAGGTAAAATTAGATTACCTAGAGACAAATATTTTCTTGTTTCACATTCTCCATTTATGTAAAATTATTTTAATACGTTAAATGTTTGATGTTTTTCGCCATAAGCATTTTTTCTTCTAACTATTATAAATTCTATCAGATTTATTGTTAGTCTTTGTAATATTGCCTGACTTTTAGTCTCTTTTGATAAAAATATAGTAAATTTATTTTATGTATTTCTATCTCAAATAAGAATATTTCGAGCGAAATGAATTATCAACATTGCGTTTATACTCCTTCAAATATCCATTGAGTCCAAAAAATTCAGAAAGGGGTTCACATTCCTATCCAGAAATAGATACTACAACATTATATCCAATACCAGACAAAATAACATCGGATTCAGAATCACTTCCAAATAATAAACACCAATTTGAAAATTTAATCACTCCTTCAGAAGCAAGGTGAGCGTAAAACTAATTTTTCCGATGTTATATTTAAAAATTTTCCGCTTCAATCAACTTTAGGTTCATTAATCCGCACATACTCAATAATTACTATTGTGGGAGAATCGACCCTACCGTCCGTGGAATACCGCTTGCTCAGAGAGGGACGATAGTCGGAAGAGGTTCATGGCCGTGGTTAGTAGCAATATTCAAGGGATCCGACTTCAATATAAATTTCCTGTGTGGGGGTACTCTGGTTACTTCGAAAGCTGTTATCAGTTCAGCGCACTGTTTCACCTCGTCGTCAGGAACTATTACATCACAAGAAATAAAAATATTCTTGGGCAGGAGTGATTTTCGAAATTGGAGTGAACGAGGATCTTTATCTTCGAATTGTGAACAAATTCATGTTCATCCAGACTATAGACCCGATACCAGCTTTGACGCGGACATAGCAATTTTGGTGTTGGATTTAGAAGTGACGTAATTGATAATAAAATAAATTTCAATTACTTTTAGTTTTTGATTGGAATTTATTTACAGCTTTTCAAGATATATTAGACCAGCTTGTGTTGTTAGTGGAATCTATGGTGTTGAGGATATAGTCGATCAAGAAGGAGTCGTGAGTGGTTGGGGAAAGGATGAGACCCAGCAAAATAGTCAAATTGCCAAAAGTGTTCGTGGCAAGGTTGTTACGGAAGATACTTGCTTCGCAAATGATGACGCTTTTAGATATTTAACAAGTAGAAGGAACTTTTGTGCTGGAAACCTGGATGGAACTGGTCCATGCGCTGGAGACTCTGGAGGTGGATTTCTCGTTCCCCACAACAATCAGTGGACTTTGCGTGGCACAACATCGGCCTCACTTTCGACACTTACGAATGAGTGTGATTTAAACAAATACATTGTCTACGTTGACGTATCGAAATTCTATACTTGGATTAAAGAAATTATTGATAATACTTCATAATTACAATGAAATAATACAACAATAAGACGATAAAATAAATTTAATTTATTCTCTTATATGGCAAGGAGCATTCACATATTTTTGAATTTTTATATTATACACCTAATAGAAGTATCAGAAACACCAAAAATTAGTACCTAAATCTTCTGAAAATTATTTTTGCTTCAACAATTAGTATGAGAAATTGGCAGTTAATATCCGTTAAACAACCGCTAATTTTCGAATTACTGATACTACCCTAATGTCGACTACAGCGTTTAATTGCTAATAATATGTAGACTTTTTGAATTATTTTATTTTCTATAAACGAAATTTAAAGATCAAAATCAACCAACATTTCCTATAAGTAAATAAATCAACAAAAATAAGTACAAAAGTTTTTTTACATTTTGTTAATACTTTAGTTCGGACCATAATACTTTTTTCAATGAATATCTTAGAAAAAGTTTGTTAGAAAATGTATCCTCATTTAACATCATTAAAAAAAAAGGTGCCATAAAATGTTTGACCAAAAATAAGAATTAAAGAAAAGAGCTTACCTTTTTTTAATTAATTAAAAGGATGTGACTGAAAAATTAGAGTTTTGTTAGAATTATTCAAATTGTTTTTAAATTACTTTAAAGGTAATTTAAAATAGGTTTTTTTAATAGCTTTTATAGCCGTAATTTATTTTTAGTTAAAAAAATCGAAGAAAATTTATCGCACAATTTACAATATGAAAATAAAATTGGGAATAATATGAAGAAAAAAATAATATAAATTTTCATATTCGCTATCAATTTTCTGGCAAAGCATTTAATTAATTAGTGATATTTTCGAATATATATTTAAAAGCTGAATAGACATAAGAGATTAAATAAGCTGATAATCTGTATCAATTATAAAAGCATAAGTAAATATTTCTCATTGCTAAAGTTACTTTCACTAGAAAACGAGTTTCATTTTTGATCAGAGGTGGCATAAGGCTGAAAAATTCAAGAAAAAATAATTATAAACGATATATTAACGTTTAATTAATATGAAATTTATAAATATTTTAATTATAATAATACTTTTGATAATAACAAAATTGCACAATACTTTTCCGTGGTCATGCAGTCTCATAATTACATACAACATTCAGCACAGGCCACCTCATTATGCATCAATTTGGCTACCATTGGCAACATCAATGGAATTATACATATTGTTAAAAACACAATTATCACAGGTTGTTTGTAAATTAATTACTTTAATAATGAAAATAATAATAAAACTATAAAAATCTACAAATAATAGAATGACTTACTAAGATTGCACCAACGTAGCCGAAATAATTTTCTAATAACATTTCCCGATCAAAATGACCGTATTAAGAAAATACTATTAAACAATCGGACACTATGTACAGGTATGTAAATTTTAAAATAAAATCTAAAATAGTGTTAGTATTTGTTTATTATTTTTAAAGTAGTATGAATTCGAAAATTGAGCACAAATACCATATGAAATTTGTTATTGCTCATTAAAAAAAATACAATATTTTATCGATATTTGAACTTTTATAAAAGAATCTGTTCATAAAATGGGGAAAATTTTCAGGTTAACGAAAGAATAAATATTATTAAAGTTTTTTTTTTTTAGATTTATTTAACATTTAAGATTTTAGACTTTTTAATCATTTATGTTTTTGGGTGTAGTTTTCATGGTACAAAAGTTCATTCGTTTTACTGTCATAATAATTCCATAATTTGGTTAATATTTTAAAATATCTTTTTAATGCAACTTTGTGTAAGATGTGCACCTCTCTTGATTTAATTTGGCAAAGGTATTCTGATTCGAACGTTTTCGAGCAGTTTATCTTGTAGAGATTGTAAAATTAGGTTTCCGTCAATTGTTGAGTGTTCTTTGCCGATGAACTTACGCCCATTAAGACAAATTTTTACGAATTCGTTTTTTTATATATTAGGTCTCTTATCTATGAGCCAGAAGCCACTCTACATCGCCACGACCAACCTTGAGACCATTTGGCCACTTCAAGTTCCGTAAAGGCGGGCTGTACCGGTTCCCTAAGCGAAGCTAGTCGATTTTTTGATAGGCTAGATAACTAGAGTTTGTTAAATTTTTTGAGTTATTCTAGTTCCTTTATTTAGGTTGATCAAAGCGGAATTAGAAATCGAATTATTAGATCTGGAAGCTCCAGATTCCTGGTTAGTCACACTGATTCAACAAATATGTAAAAGTTATCAGAACGCCAAAGGATTGGCTGAGAGGACGAGTGTGGTTGCTAAGTAAATAGATGTGGGTGATAGCAGTATATCCTATCCAAAGTTTGATTACTTTTCTTTCCCAAAATTTAAAAAAAAAAGTTAAATAGACTAGATTTTTTGTAGTTGACTAAATAAACTGAGGATGACTGAGGATGCTGTTTATCATTCTGTTAAAAGGGGAGTTAAATTAGGATTAGTCTCTCCATTCCATTTCTAATAATTCTCAAATGTTCCGGTATCAACTTCACAATGTAATTATTGATTAGATAATATAAAATGGTCCATAAACTGATTTGTGGACAGCTGGGCTGTCAGTGAAGATGAAGGCCACGGATTTGACTGCCATCGACCTCAATAATTGCAAGAAAAGTAGCATGCGTGAACAAAAGTAAACATTTTTCGAATCCATCCAACTGTACGAGAAAAAGTCTCCTGGATAGTACTTGCCTTTATAAGCCCATTCAAAAAGGCAAATACTCTCATCACCACTCCCGACAATGGTCTTCAAATTGGAAATGAAAGGGAAGTTTGGAAGTGACCAGATTAAGTAATAGGATCGATCGATAATGTTGACATTATTAAAGACAGATAAGATGAATTCCTCTTCGAGTAAGTTGGGGATGGTAATTATCGTTTTAAATTAATTACAGAAGAGATAATTAGCAAAACAAATATTATTATAATAAATTCATCTGAGTTGGGGCTCCTGAAAGTTAAGATATATGGGTTTTCTTCCAGTTTCGGTAAGGATACGTTGGAAAAGTTCGATGTACGAGGTCTGTTCAAAAAGTGTCACAAATTTGGTATTTTTTTTTTCAAAAATTATTTATTTATTCATGAATATCTATTTTGTCCCCTTCAAAGTATTATTATACTTTGAAGGGGACAAAACCAGATATTAAACACTTATGCCAACGTTTTTTCCAATCCTCGAAGCACTTTAAAAACTCATTTTTTGTGATCTTGTCCAGCTTCTCCTTTGATACCGTCTTTATCTCCTCAATCGTAGCGTAGCGTCGTCCTTTCATGGGGCTCTTCAGTTTCGGGAACAAGAAAAAGTCACAGGAGGCCAGATCTGGGGAATACGGTGGCTGCGGCAATATTAGTGTATTCTTTTTGGCCAAAAATTTGCGCACAAGCAACGATGCTTGAACAGGGGCGTTATCATCGTGCAGAAGCCAATTTCTGTTCTTTCACAAATCCGGACGTTTCTGGCGGATTGCTTCACGCACCTTGCACATAACTTGCAGGGAATAATCCTTATTGACCATTCTACCCTGTGGCAAGAACTCATGATTCACTACGACCCTGGAATCCAAGAAAACTGTAAGCAAAACCTTCACATTCGCTTTTCGTCGTTCACATCTTCTCGGCCCTCTAAGAATATTTTGTACCACCGATAAACGTTGCTTCGGTCCAAGGTAGCTTCACCATATGCCACAGTCAACATTCGGAATGCGTCCGTACAATTAATTTTGCTTTTAATACAAAATTTGATACAGATACTTTGATCCATTTTTTGAAATGGGCAAAAATTGAAGACGAGCCAAAACACGTGCAAGCAGAAGCAGCTGTCAAAAATTAACTGATCATTCAAAATGGCCGAACTTTTTTTTAATTATTGTTAAGATCGATCGAAGATTTTTTTGGCAAAACTTCAATAGAAATGAGGTATCAAAAATATATGTGCATTTGTTTTATTAAGTCCAGGATTCTTATTTATAAGTTTTCATTTTCTAGTTACGCCATATTTCTTAATACGTGCAGTTTTGTTCGGAATTCTTAAGTATTTCCATGTTATTAATGATAATTTACCCTAATAGTTACACAAAATTGAATAGTGTTCTAATTTTTTGAAATTATTTTACTGTAATTTCTTTATACACATGCAGTTTTCATTGTATTATAAACTATTCTTAATATTAATGGAAGCAGATCCATCCATTGGAAATTTTGTTTTTCTTCTTTGAATATTGCAAATGTTGTTGTCTTGCCTGAGTTTGAATTTTAAATTAAATTTAAACTATATATTTTGTGGTTAAAATATAATTCTACATCTTAAATATCATTATAGTACTAATAGTATTTAGTCTTTTCATTTATTGAAAACTGCGATATTATAAATAAAAGTTAAAAAGTTGTCAATCTGTAAGTTGCAGATTTTAAATTTGGTCAAATGTGTATTTTGCTTTTATACAACCAAAATCGTAGGGTTTTCTTCAAATAACTTCTATTAATTTTAGTTAATATAAGAAGTCAAATTCTGGATAGAAGTTAAAATTTTACTTTGAAACTTTGAAAAACCATATTACAGATAATAAATCACTGTGTTAAATTTAAAATACTTATAAACTTGATATAAATTTTGTTTGAAAAAAAATTAAGCATGTGCTTTGTCTAATTTTTCTAAGAAACAAAATCATTTTGTATAAGATTTCTTTAAAAAAAAAACTGATTATTATTTTAATCGTTGAAGTATTAATACGTATATTATTCTCTTATCATGTCTCAAGTGTAAGTGTTATTCTTACAAATTCCCCAGAAAATCGCTCTCTGAAAGTTTGATTAGAGACAGATTCGTCGTAGCTATATTGAGACAAAGTTTTTTTTTAAGCAGAAAAATATATATGCTAATGAAATAAATATATTTATAAAGAATAAAAATTTTACCAATATACATAGCAGAGTGTTAGATATTTATAGAGTATAATTAAAAAATTCATAAACAAAACATTTCAGAAATGAGATTCAACTCTATGTGGATATGCTCAGTTAGTTGAAGTATTACTCATGTGAAAACTATGAAATTAATAAAAAATTTTGGGTTAATTGTACTATTATTGATTAAAATAAATTTTATTTGGTCATGTAATAAATATGTAGTCTATTTATCTGATGGATTTCAAGTCTATGGCTTGTTTAATCTATCTGCAAATTGGATACAGTCGATGGAAGTTAAAGTGCAAATTGTGTCGAAAGTGAATACGTCACAGGTTATTAACAAATATATTGCACGTGAAGAAAATCATAAATAATTATATGTAATTGTTTTAATTTTTATATTTTATATAAAATTGATTAATGTAGCCTAATAGTACAACACTTCGATTACGTGAAAGCTATATTGCCAGTCTTCAAAACCTTTTGGAAAATAAACCGGTTCAATACATTCTATCTCTACCGGTTCCGAATAGTAGCACCCGCGTAGTTAAAATAATTCTTAATAATATAACTATGTGTTCAGGTATGAAAGAGTTTCCAAAAAAATTTATAATTTTAATTAAGATACTTTTTTGAGTTTATTTAATAATTGAAAGTTGTACGAAATTATCTAAAATACATATATTCAAATTAAAGTCGACATAAAATATACCAGGTGTATAAGCTTAAATCCGCTATTTTTTAATCAAAAAAACACATGTTTTTTTTATATATAGTAAGCAAAAAGAAATTTATTCAGAATACTTGCCCTCGCTAGGTACACATTTTTTCCATATCTCGGGCAATTTGTGGATACCACGCCAAAAAAATTCATTCTCTTTCGAGGCAAACCCCTCTTTGGGCCATTTTCGGACGTCTACGTAAGAATCGAAGTGCTGCTCAGCGAGTGCGTGGCCCATCGACGAAAACATTCTGGTAAATAGTAGTTTCGGACCATTTTTGACGTATGCGATGGTGCATTGTCGTGGAGGAAAATCAGCTTCTCATGTCTTTGTTGATAATCTGTCATTTTTCAAGCAGAGCAATTTGATCAGTTATTGGTGGTAGCGATGCGCATGGATAGTTTTACCCGGTTTCAACATCTCATTGTAGACAATACTCTGCTGATCCCACCAAACGCACAGCATCGTCTTCCGTCCGAAGCGATTTGGTCTTGGGGAAGATGTTGATGGTTGGCCGGGATCAACCCACGATTTCTTGCGTTTAGGATTCTCGAAATATATCCACTTTTCATCGGCTATCATAATCCGATGCAGGAACGAGTTTCTTTTTTGTCTGGCGAGCAAGATTTCGCATGTGTTTTGGCGTCGCTCCATCAGCCTATTGTTTAATTCATACGGTACCCATTTTACGATTTTTTTCAATCTTCCCTACGGCATGCAGACGCATGGAAATGTCTGGTTGAGTAACACCCAATTGCTCCCATTTTTCGCAATTGGGTATAGTCTTCGTCCATAAGAGCCTGCAATTGATGGTCCTCTACCTTTCTAGGCCGATTATCACGCTTCTTGTCCCACAAGTCAAAATTGTCGTCTTTGAACCGACGAAACGAATCTCGGCACATTAATTCCGATAGAGCACTGTCACCATAGGCCTCCATAAGCATTCAATACGATTCGGCGCCCGATTTTTTCAAATTGAAGCAGAAAAGCAGAGCTTCCTGCATATGCTCTTTTTCTGGCACAAAACTAGATATCATTACCAAAGGAAAAATGTATGTTGTTGTACGAAATTGCTGACAATGTGCACTGATTAACAGATATCAAACTCATACAAAAAAGTATGGCGTGCCCATGGTAGCTTAATACGAGTACGCTCACTCACGCCATCTATGACCAAACAGCGGATTTTAGATTATACACCTGGTATTATTGGAAAAAAATCAATCCAAAATTACAATTAAAAATAGTTCAGTCTGTTATTTTGGAAATTTTTGTGGCATATCAGATTCTTTTGATGAAAATGAATTTGTGGCGAGGCGTCAACTATACTTAAAACTTCCAATGGATTTTCAGTCCTCTCCAGAAATAACTACTACTACAATACAATCAACACCAAACAAAATAACATCGGATTCAGAATCACTTCCAAATAATGAACATCCAACCGAAAATTCATCCACTCTCTCTGAAGGGAGGTAAGCAAAAGTATTATTTTCAAGATGTTATTATCTAAAAGATTCCGCTTCAAGCAATTTTAGGTTCATCAATCCGCATATACTCAATAATTACTATTGTGGGAGAATCGACCCTACCGCCCGTGGAATACCGCTTGCTCATAGAGGGACGATAGTCGGAAGAGGTTCATGGCCATGGTTAGTAGCAATATTCAAGGGATCCGACTTCAATATAAATTTCCTGTGTGGGGGTACTCTGGTTACTTCGAAAGCTGTAATCAGTTCGGCGCACTGTTTCACCTCGTCGTCAGGAACTATTCCATCACAAGAAATAAAAATATTCTTGGGCAGGAGTGATTTTCGAAATTGGAGTGAACGAGGATCTTTATCTTCGAATTGTGAACAAATCCATGTTCATCCAGACTATAGACCCGACACCAGCTTTGACGCGGACATAGCAATTTTGGTGTTGGATTTAGAAGTGACGTAATTGATAACAAAAGAAATTTCAATTACTTTTAGTTTTTGATTGGAATTTATTTATAGTTTTTCAAGATATATTAGACCAGCTTGCATTATCAATGGAACCTATGGTGTTGAGGACATAGTCGATCAGGAAGGAGTCGTGAGTGGTTGGGGAAAGGATGAGACCCAGCAAAATAGTCAAATTGCCAAAAGTGTTCGTGGCAAGGTTGTTACGGAAGATTCTTGCTTCGCAAATGATGACGCTTTCAGATATTTAACAAGTAGAAGGAATTTTTGTGCTGGAAACCTCGATGGAACTGGTCCATGCGCTGGAGACTCTGGAGGTGGATTTCTTGTTCCCCACAACAATCAGTGGACTTTACGTGGCACAACATCGGCCTCACTTTCGACACTTACGAATGAGTGTGATTTAACCAAATACATTGTCTACGTTGACGTATCGAAATTTTATACTTGGATTAAAGAAATTATCTATTAAATTGATATAAGAGAACAATAAAACGATCAAATGAATATAATTTATTTCCACATATACTGATACAAATCTAACATCGACTATAACAATTAATTTCTAATAGTGAGGAGTTTTTTTATTTAATTTTGTTTTCTATTTCAGAGCAAAAAATTTGTTAATAATTAATTAAACTGTCTGAAACTTTCAAACTTTTTACTTACTTTACTCTATTTAGTCACTTTTCAATTATAATATTATTATTAGCAAATCTTCTAAAAATATCTGTTACTAAATTTATTTTCCAGATATTGAGCATGATTGTATTTTAATGCATAAAAGTAAAATGCACCTGCACTTTGCACAGTACAAAACGTGTTTCTTACTTCAAGAAATTAATCTGGAGTTTATTTAAGGTATTGTTAAGGAATTATATTGCATTATGATGATATAAGAGATGTTTAAAAGTAATTTAAAATGTAGATCATATATTTGATATTTCCTAGATTATATTTTATCTGTCACCCATAGTGGAAAGAAAACAATTCCGATTTGATTTTAAAATTTATTATCAGTGGTTTATGAACCCAACACCCTGTAATATTCAACCAAATTCAAGCCAGATAGTTAATTTTAGACCAAGTCTTTTCCTTGATATGAAAATTTCAACACTCACTACTATATGAATAAATTCATTCACAAATGTTATGATCTTTTAAATACGAAGAAACTGACTTCCTAAGAGAATATTTTCTTAAATATAAATGCCTAAATGAATGCTTATCAGTTTGTTTATGAAAAAATAATAGTATTCCCCAGAAAAGTAAGGTTACGCAAAGATTTCATTTTTTTCATGTGATTGTACTTATAATATAATATTTTTAATAAAAAAAATATTCAGCGAAAAAAAAAGAGATATTGTCTTCTTATCATATTTAAATATTGTAGCAAATGTTATTCGTGCGGGTTTTCCTGAAATCATTCAGTAAAAATTAATCGGCGGCACTAGAAGTTAATTTAAAATAAAATATACTCGAGTTGGAAAAGAAAATTTTTAAAACCTAAATTAGAACAAGAAAATTAATAATTTTATAAAGAATAAAAACTATTCTCAGTTATATGATAGATATTGTTAGATTAATTAATATAATAATTTGAAATATCAAAGTTTTGTTGAATAAAACATTTTGAATAAGAAATTCAAAATTATGCAATTTATAAATTTTTCTGTAGCTCTTTTTTTATTATTAATTAAATTGAACGTTATTTGGACATGCAGAGATTTGAAAATCTCTTCATCCGAAGAATTGCAGGACTATGGCGTGATCAATATACCGGCAGATTGGGCACAGCCATTGGAAGTCAAAGTTCGAATTGGGTCTATTGGTAAAGAGGAACTATCACAGGTTATAAAGAAAAAACTTGCATATTATCAAAATCATCATTTATGCATAATTGTTTTTAAATTTATATTTCATGTCAAATCGATTAACGTAGACTAAAAGAGTAACTCTTCGATTGCGTCTACGAGATCTTTCGAATAATAGACAAAACAACTACATTTACTTCTACCCAGCTTCAAATAGTGTTACTCGCATTGCTGAAATATTAATAAATAATTATACTATGTGTATAGGTATGAAAATATTTTCAAAATTACAATATTTCAAATAATTAATAAATATTCAAAATAGTTGAAAGTTGTATGAAATTATATTAAACATTTTCGAAACGTTCTTTTTTCAACTAATTTTCTTTACTGGATTCATTGAATGTTTAAATTAATAAGAACATATTTATTAATTTTTTAATATTTCCATGTCATATCAGATGCTTTTGGGTTATATGACTTCGAATCATCGCGTCAATACACTTTCAAAGCTTTAATGCGCCCAACAAATAGAGAGCCATCTACTGATAAACGCCCAACTGATCATTCATCGACTCTTTCCGAAGCGGGGTAAGAGAAAACACAATTTCGAGGGGTATTGTCAGAAAAGATTCCACTTCAATTAATTTTAGATTCATCAATCGGCATCTACTCAATAATGACTATTGTGGAAAAATCGATCCTACCGCCCGTGGAATACCGCTTGCTCATAGAGGGACGATAGTCGGAAGAGGTTCATGGCCATGGTTAGTAGCAATATTCAAGGGATCCGACTTCAATATAAATTTCCTGTGTGGGGGTACTCTGGTTACTTCGAAAGCTGTAATCAGTTCGGCGCACTGTTTCACCTCGTCGTCAGGAACTATTCCATCACAAGAAATAAAAGTATTCTTGGGCAGACGTGATTTTCGAAATTGGAGTGAACGCGGATCTTTATCTTCGAATTGTGAACAAATCCATGTTCATCCAGACTATAGACCCGATACCAGCTTTGACGCGGACATAGCAATTTTGGTGTTGGATTTAGAAGTGACGTAATTAATAAGAAAAGAAATTTCAATTACTTTCAGTTTTTTATTGGAATTTATTTACAGCTTTTCAAGATATATTAGACCAGCTTGCATTGTCAATGGAACCTATGGTGTTGAGGACATAGTCGATCAGGAAGGTGTCGTGAGTGGTTGGGGAAAGGATGAGACCCAGCAAAATAGTCAAATTGCCAAAAGTATTCGTGGCAAGGTTGTTACCGAAAATACTTGCTTCGCAAATGATGATGCCTTCAGATATTTAACAAGTAGAAGGAATTTTTGTGCTGGAAACCTCGATGGAACTGGTCCATGCGCTGGAGACTCTGGAGGTGGATTTCTCGTTCCCCACAACAATCAGTGGACTTTGCGTGGCACAACATCGGCCTCACTTTCGACACTTACGAATGAGTGTGATTTAAACAAATACATTGTCTACGTTGACGTATCGAAATTCTATACTTGGATTAAAGAAATTATTGATAATACTTCATAATTAAATTGAAATAAGGAAACAATAAGACGATAAAATATATTTAATTTATTCTTGTATATGTCAAGAAGCATTTACATATTTGCCAACTGAATTTTTGCCTTATACAACTAATAGAAGTACCTGAAGAACCAAAAATTACTACCTAAATCTTCTGAAAATTATTTTTTCTGCAACAATTACTATGAGAAATTGGCCGTAAATATCCGTAAAGCAACCGTCAATTTTCGAATTACTGTTACTACTCTAATGTCGACAAATGCATTTTCTATAAACGAAAATACGTTATTAAAATTATTTTCGATTAATTAATGCAAAAAATCAGAACTTCAAAAAAGAATTGGCTTTATAGAATAATCTCTTCAAGAGAAAATTAAAGTAAATTAATTATATTTAAAAATTTTACGGATAAAAATAACTTTTCATATTCCTAAATAGAATTACTTTTTTTTTTAAATTTAGTTTACCTAAATTTAAAAAAAAAATCAATCAACATTTGCTATAAGGAAATAAATCAACTAAAATAAGCTATTTTTTTAAATTAATTTAGAAATATATTCTTTTATAACCATAATATCAACTTCGTTCAAACTGAATATACCATTTAAATCTTAAAAATATAATATTTATTTTGTCCAACTATCTTAACCACAATTCTTTCATTTTAATCTAATCCATTATATGGAAAACTTCAGTACACATTTAATTTTATTGCAAATTATATCAAATTTGACTTTTTTTTTTTAGAATTTCCAAAATGCAAAATTAAATAAAATTACTACAATTAAAAATATAAGAAAATTGGATAAAACAGAAATTTTGATTTAAATGATAAATCCCTCCAATAAAGCAAATAGTTTAATTTCTAATTTTAATTTCCACAAATCTGTATTTTGCAGAATATTTTTTTATTATATACGAGTAACTAACAAATTCGTGAGAATCATAGTAGCCCTTGATAAATTTGGGAAATTTATTAGATATTATATAAACCGCCATGGTTTTCGAACAAATAAGTTAAGCGCATTATGCAAATAAGTTCATCTCGTCTTATTACTGGCAAATTAATTATTTGGATAAGATTAGCTGCTTCCGAACATTTCCCAAAATATGCACAGTTCCTCCTCAATCAAAATTTAATGGTTTCTACGCTATTAAATATAACTTGTTGAGGTTAGTTTTGCTTTCATATATGACCAACAGTTTTACTCAAAGGAGTGTATTAGAATTTTAATTTTTTTTGTTACTATGTTAATAGAATTATGATTAAATGTAAAAAGCTTCTACAGAACAGTTTAACATGTAAATTCATTCACCTTTGGTTCACGATACAGTTCGCTATGTATATAAAGGCTGAACAATTATAGAACCTGATTTTGTACAATATATTATTAAGTCATGAAAATTGTGGGTAAAATTTTTAATGTTTTCTTACCTGAAATTTTCACATAGAAATCATGCGAACACAGGGAGTGCCATATAATATCGAGCTTTTTATATATTTTTAAAACTCGTTAGTAAAAATTGCATTTAAAAACATAATATAATATATTTTCTAACCGCTCCTAAAACAGATCTAATTTAATCATATTCGTGCATGTTTACCTTTATACCAAAAAAAGAAATATTTTTTTAAGGTAAAATTTTTTTTAATAATTTACAGCATTTCGTGAAAAAGTAAATATTCCGTGAGCATATAAATTGTGTATCTTTTTGACGTGTAAATATTGTGTAAACATTTTTGGGCTACGATTCCTTGCAGTATTGTAACTCTTAAATCGTTATTTTTACGAATAACTTCTGCTCATGTTATTTTAGTTTTCTTCTCATTTTTTTTTATATTGATGAACGCATTCGATTATATAATATTCCTTTGGGCTATTTTCTCAATAATAAGTATCTGCCGGACTTGGCGGATGCGTTATCATATTATACTTGATGGAAAACTCAACCGGAATTGATAACATTGCCGAAATTCAATTTTTGATTCAGCTCGATTGGAGCAATCGGAACGGCCATAAAATTGGAGAAGAAAGTGTAAGTGTCTAGCCTAGAAGCGTTCATATATTGATTCGGCGCCTAAGTAAGCACTAAGATATCCTTTTTTTTTTGGAAAATGCCAGTCCAAACGAAACCAAACGATTCGATAAGGGTGTGTGAGTGAGTCTTTCATTCGTACGATTAAATGGCTAAGCTTGAATTCGAGCAAATAAGGCTCTAGTCCATGTTGGAATATCTCTAACTATTATCCAGATTATTTTTTATATTGTTTTGAATATCGAAACTTAATTTTTTCACTGATTGAACATTCAGTCTAAAAGTATGGGGAATAGAATCACTTGGGAAACAATAAGTCAGCAAACATTGATGGATGATAAATTCCTATATCAGTTTTTAGTTAGATGCTCATCGATAGATGTTATATAAAATTGTATGTAGACTATTGACAATATAGCTATTTCAGTTTCATATTATTAGGAAGTTGGGTTCGTTCATATTATATAATATATTGTATATTATTTGGACGTGCGAAAATCAAACCAAAACGAATATATAGAAATTGACAGTTTTCAGTAAGTGAATTCCAATTTCTGATTGAAGCGTAGTTTAATATACAATAGTTTTGCAAGGATCTATCAAATTCTCTAATTAGAGTATGCTGTGTAGATTTGCTTTGTTGATGGAGCATTCTAAGATATATTTTAGCTTTCCATCTAGGATTTCAGCATAGTATAAGTTATTTTTACGGTAACTTATTAAGATAAACCGTTTTGGATAGTAAAAAAAAATTCTTTGAAATACTTTTAATTAGCCACCCATGGTCTATTTTTTCTCGATACGAAATAATTTGTTGGTACATTTGGAACAGAACAAATTTATTCATATTCAAAATTTTTCTATTTAGAAAAATTTGATATTTAATGAGATATGTTCAAAAAGTATCGCGAATTTTGTGTTTTTTCAAAAATTAATTATTTATTCATGAATATCTATTTTGTCCCCTTCAAAGTAATCCCCACTAGATATTATACACTTGTGCCAAAGTTTTTTCCAATTCTCGAAGCACTTCAAAAAATCATTCTTTTTGATCTTGTTCAGCTACTCCTTCGATACCGTCTTTATATCCTCAATCGTAGCGTAGAGTCATCCTTTCATGGGGCTCTTCAGTTTCGAGGATAAGAAAAAGTCACAGGGGGCCAGATCTGGGAAATACAGTGGCTGTGGCATTATTAGTGTGTTGTTTTAATGCGTGAGCAGGGGCGTTATCATGGTGCAAAAGCCAATTTTGGTCTTCTACAAATCCGGGCGTTTCTGGCGATTGCTTCACGCAACTTGCGCATAACTTGCAGGTAATATTCCTTATTGATCGTTCTACCCTATGGCAAGAACTAGTGATATACTACGCCCCTACAATCGAAGAAAACTGTAAGCAAAACCTTCAAATTCGACCGAACTTGGCGCTTTTTTCGGTCTTGGATCGTGTGGCAGCTTCCATTGGGATGATTGAGCTTTGTTCTCCATGTCAAAACCATAAACCCATGATTCGTCACCAGTTAAGACCCTCTGGAGCAAATTTGGCTCGTCGAGGACAGAGTTCAACAGCTCCTTAGCAATGTTAATGCGATGATGTTTTTGGTCGAGATTGAGCAATTTTGGTACGAATTTCGTGGCGAACCGCCTCACGCCTAATCATTGGTCAAAATCGAATTGCACGAGCCAATCGATATGTTTAGGTCCTCAGTAACTTATCTAACGGTGATTCGACGATTGGCGAATACTATTTTCTTCAGTTCATCAATGTTTTTGTCTCTTGTTGACGTGCTCGGGCGTCCGGCACGCTTTTCGTCGTTCACATCTTTTCGGCCCTCTGAGAACATTTTGTACCACCGAGAAACGTTGCTTCGGTCCAAGGTAGCTTCACTATATGCCACAGTCAACATTCGGAATGCGTCCGCGCAATTAATTTTGTTTTTCACACAAAATTTCATACAGATTCTTTGATCCATTTTTAAGAATGGGCAAAAATAGCTGTCAAAATTTAACTGAATATTCAAAATGGCCGAACTTATTGGCATAAGTGAGAGACATGAGTACAAACATAATGCCACAAAATCGGAAATCGAATATACGTAAACTGCGGCAATTCAAAATTCGAGATACTTTTTGAATAGACCTCGCATATTAAGTCTCCAAAGATTATTTTAGTGAAAAGTACTTTTTCTTGATGTTACAATAAAATAGATTTAAATAAATGAAATAACATGTATCTGATCGTTAGCTAATAAAATTAATATATTTATATAAAAACACTTTTATTATTTTATTTTAAAATCTATTTATATTGTCGTGATTAAATATTTTTGCATAAACTAGATAAAAATGTATTACTGTGAAAAATTCTACTCCCAAATCCATTTGAATGGTCAAAGTCATCTTTGAAGGGTGAATAGAATTTGAGAATTATATAACGATAGATAGAAACTTCAAAACTATATAATTAGATTTATCAGAAGTTTTGGAAAAACTTATCACTATTCAAAAATTATTCAAACAACTGTGAATTCCATAATAAAATTTTCTCTAGGAAATACGGTCCTGTTTAACTAAAAGGTGGCATTTAACTATATTTTCGAATTCAAAAATAGAAATTAGCACAATCGAATTATAATTTTTTTAATTAAATAAATTATAGGGGATTTCCAAGGTAACATTTGAAGATTTAAATTTGAAAGGATACTGTAGAAATATTAAGGATACTCGAGTAAATGTTTAAAAAAACCTGCAAGCAACTAAATTAATATATTCGTAATTTGTGACTGTATAAAAATTTCACTAACATAAAACATTTCATAAGCAATTTTGAATTAAATTTAAAGTTTAGAACTAAAAAAAAAATGTTCAAAGTGACCGAAATCTTCAGACCAAAAGTAAACACTATTTGTTGTTACAAAAATAAATTTCAAAAAAATAAGTAAAAAGTTCTATTAACTTTGTTTACCCTAAAGTTCTGACCAAGGGAATATTTTCAATTAGTTTTGATAAAAAATATCATTTAATTCCATTTAAAAGAAATTAAAAAAAAAATTTTGATCAAAAGTAAAAGTTGAAAAAAGGAAAATTTTTAAATTGTTCTGCTTACCTTTTATTAATTAAAAAAAAGGTTACTGAAAAAAAAGTTTTGTTGGAGTTCTGTGGATACGAGCCGGTTCAGTTCGGTGGATACGAGCCGGTTCACTGTTGATTTTTTGAACAGGCTTAGTAGATTTCTTAATAAGCAAAAATCCTATATAAGGGGTTCAAAAAACTTACAAATACGTTTTTGAAAAGCCATTGTATCCGTGAAAAATGACTGTCTGGTGAAAGTAAGGAAGGAGAAAACTTTACCGTCAATTCTGAGTACTTTATTGATTTTAATATGGTTTTAATAAAATGGGCCACAAAACCATACAATATGACAAATGTTTGTTTGCTTTATTAGGCAGAAAGTTTCAAGGATGCGTAATTTCGAAATTTCATGTTTTAAAAGAAGAACATTTAAAAATTAAGTAATAGCCAAATAACAGTCTGAAATGTTGGAAATAGTAACCAAAAATTATCTCAATGGCGATATTAAATTTAATAAAAATAAACTTTAAGTTAGTTTTATTGTGTAACTTTTTAAAGCAAAAAACCTTTATTTTTTTTTTTGCTTTAAAAAAGTTACACAATAAAACTAACTTAAAGTTTATTTTTATTAAATTTAATATCGCCATTGAGATAATTATACCTTTATTTGTATAGTAAATTTTTTTAAATAATAATTTATAGCATTTCATAAAAATGTAAATATTTAGTGAGCATATAAATTGAGTATATTTTTTAAGTATGAGTATTAGGTAAATATTTTTGGGCTACGATTCCTTGCCGTAATCAAAATTTTAAATCCCTATTCTTACGAGTAACTTCTGCTCATTTTATTAGTTTTATTTTCATTTCTTTTAATATTAATATCTATTTTGGGTTATTCAATTTTTGTGGAATTAATAACTTTGCAAAATACAAAATTTGATTCAGCTTGAAATGGAGCAATCGGAACAGCTATAAAAACGGAGAAGAAAGCGTAAGCCTAAAAGAGTTCATATATGGATTCGGCACCTAAGTAAGTACTAAGATATCCTTTTTTCCAAACGAAGCTGAACATTTAGATAAGGGAGTGTGTCTGCCTTATTCGGGAGCCTCAACAAATGTGTTACATTTGACTACACATCTACAGTGGAATGCAAAATTAATAGATAAGGTGATTAAATTGCCTTTTTCCATAAGTTTCTATATATTTACCTGTTTCCTTTTTTACAGTGATTCCAAAAGTTAAAGTTTTTTTTCAAGTATGAAATACTTTTTTACTATTTTATATTCTTTCAAAATTAAATATATCATCCATAGTATTAAAAATGGCCATTACAAAACCAAAATTGGCTGTTTCAAACTTATCTAAAACAATGAAGTAAGAAAAGAAAATTTGTAAAATTAAAAAATTAATACTTTTTACCGGAAATTTGCCATCACTTTATTCCTTCTAGTAATTTTTCAATATCTAGGATCCAAAAACTGATAATAAAATATCATCATTATGGTCATTTTCTTTATGAAAGTTAATTAAATTCATTTTTAAAAATGCCAAATATGTCGATATTTTTTTAAAAAACCAAATTATTCTGGAAATCAAATTATTTCAAGTTGTATCGAAGACATAGCTTCCTCAGATCCGTAAGAAGGTACGAGTAAGACATTTCTTGTAACTCTTTGAAATCTTTAAAAAGTTTATCGACCTCAAAAATATTTTTAAAACGAATAACTTGGATTTGGTGCTTTTAACTGCTTATAAGTAGAAAAATACTTCAAATATTATCTTGCATAATCATATCTAAATAAATTCAGATGTTCTGTAATATTTCTCATATATTTTCATTGTTTTCATCTTTTATTTCAAAAACTAATATTATTTATTCCAAAATTAGATAGGAGCTGTTCAGGTCTTTATGATAGGACAACCAATGCACTTCTGTATTATAAGGAATTAGGATTCTAAATTTCTAAGGCACAAATTAAATTGGTAACTCGATTGAATAAAATTGACTGCCTTTGGAACTGTTTTAAGAACTTTATCCTTTCTTCGAATTTAAAACTTTAGAACGTTTTGTTGAATAGAGCCTGGCTTTTTGGTTTCTTTGTATACTAATCTAAAAATTTTTCTAATCAGACGTGCCACAAATCCTTTAATTTTACCCTCATCGATTTAGTTAGTATAGAAACAAGCTCATATTGGGTTAAATTGCTCCATGCATCATGAAAAATACTATCGCCAGTTATTCCGTGAAGAGTACGGATTTCCAATAGTTATTCGGTATCGCAACCACGAAAAAAATAGAACAAGACTGCACTTTGGTATATACAATATTTCCTGTAGTTGCAAATGATTTTTGTTAATATTCGGAAAAGCGACAATTACTTGCTATTTTTTCGTTATATATTTTTGTATTTTTCATTTTATTACAGAGCATCACAGTCATGGGCCAACCAAAAATCACATCGGGTCCGCCAGTTTGCAACACATATTATATATTGGAGAAATTAGTTTTTTTTTCTATTTAAACTATGCCCTTTTTTCCATAACTTAAGTAAAATAGACTTGGTAGATCCCAATTTTTAATATTTCAACTTGTTCATTTCTAATGACATATGAACCGTACACACTAATTTTAGTAAGTTTATTATATCCTTTTTTTTATAAAAATACTTGATGGTTTCTAAATATCTTCTTTTAATAAAAGATGTTTCTATTAAAATTAAAATAATCCGAATGGTAACATAATAATATGGTATATTGAAGAATCACAAAAATAATTGCTTATAAAATATTATATCTGCATGGGGCGGTTATATGAAAAATGACTATTCTTACTAAATCTGCTATCATTGTTGTCTATAGATATTATGCTAATACAATTATATTTATTAGTTGTTAATATTTCTGAAATTTAACAAGCTTAAAAATAAATAATTCAATTTTAATCGCAAGAGAAAATTTACCAAAGTGGTTCGAATTTGTTGCGATTGACAAACTTGAATGATTAATATTGATTTGAATATGATTGAAAATTTTCTATCGTTATTCCCTTTTGAAATATTATACATAATATAGGAAAAGCTCATTTTTCTTTATAAATCCCAATGAGCCCGACTTCAACTTTCGGATACGATGCCTAATTTGGCAAAAAAGTTTCTTCTGTATTTACTTATATATTTTCATTTCCATCTTTTTAAAGTATTGATATTTTTGTATGACTTTATTATGCAAATCTTTTTGAAGCACTTGTTTTCAAGGACTTTGAACTAAAAAAAAAAATAAAAAGTACAAAAATGGTAGAGAACGGAACGTTTGAATCAAGGACGACGAAATGGAAACAAAAAAAATTGTTTAGAAAGTGATTTTGCTCAGTGAATTTTCATAAATCGAATCTGAAACTTTGGTAAAAATCATCACAACAAATATGATATATGCGCATATTTAGAAAAAAATATTTATATTAAATTGAGTCATTGTTTGGCAAAGGCTCCATAAAAATTTACATTGATTGGTAATATATTTTCGAATATTTTTGAATAAATTTATATAAAACGATCGCTATTATTTTATTAGTGTGTGTATATATATGGGCAATAAGCAGATCTATTTGCATTGGATTTTTATACTTAATTCGAATTCGAAATAGAATTACAAATAGACATTAACTGACTCTACTATTACTGTTTTCTACACTTATTACATATGCTATTACAAATAGACATTAACTGACACGTATAGAATGTGCTACGATGATTTCAGGATATCTAAGCTATTAAATATGTTGGCATGTGGCTCGTTTGCCACTAACACGTTCTGTATATCAATATCCTATAACGATTATTTTTATGGATATTATGAAAACAAACACTATACGATAAATTCTACCGTTTAATGCTAATCATAGTCACCTCAGATACCAGCATTACGAATCATGATACTACATTTACATATAAGACAGCCCGTGCAGAACTTCCCCCAACAATCGATTAATTGAATCGAACAAAAATCACAAATCATAATTATTATAGCAATTCACGACTCCAAATTAATTCTAAGGCCATAATGTATAGACAAATCTACAACGAAATTCATCAATCATTTGCCTTTCAAATGGACACGAAATGATTTATGAATTTTAAATTATTTAATATAAATGATAACAAGTTGCAATTATTACAAAAAAAAATTAATTGTAATTGATTATATTTGTGGAATATTGAAAGGTTTATATAATTAATTATTGAATATTTGTACATTTCCAGTATAGTTTTGCTGAATAATCCTTTTTGTCCTAGAGCAGTTTTTGCTTATAAATTATATAAGAGAAAAGAAATCGCTACAAAATGGGAAAATATTTTACCCTTTTATCAAGGGTTTATTTTAAATATAATAAAAAATCGGTAGCGGTTTAATCTTGAGAGTAAAGGGGGCAGGAGCCTTACTACTTTTCTATATAATTTGGTTAGGAAACATAACCAAATTATATCGAAAAGTGGTAAGGCTCTTGTTTACCCTTTTATTAAGGTCGCTGCTCCGATGAAAAAAAAACTAATCTACGATGCCAGCAGCGACCTCAAAGTGATTCAAATTAATAGGACGTCCGGCTCAAACAGCACATCACACAGTTAATATACGAGGGTTTCAAGGTCGCTCGTAAATTGTCTCTGGATTTTCACCTCCCCAAAAGTAGCTATTTTGCTTATTAACGAAATCGTTTAAGCTGACCGATTGTAACTAATTATCACTTTCCTCTAAAAATCAGAGTCTGATCTACATGTATGGAACTCTAAAACTGCAAAGAGGAGACCTGACTATAAAAATTTCGCAAATTACCGGCAATCAACGGTTTGAGAGATATTTAAAGTTTTGTCAGTGAGGTCTTATGGAGATACCTGGATCTTAAACTCGATTTTTACTCATCACAGCAATATTTCCGAATGTGCGTTCTATTCTAAGACGGCCAAGCTTTAATTTGTACCATATTTTGCGATATTATTCACCAAGCGATAAGCTCTACAATTTGAAGTGATATAAGTCCGATCCCATTTTTTACAGAATTTTCTTACCTTCATTGTAGTTTTTGAATGATTTTTGTAAAATATTTTCCAATATTTAAACGTTGTTAAGGCTCATAGCGTTTTTAAGCTCATATCAACTCTCCTACGACTATCAAAATTATTTAAATTTAAATTATTTAGCTAACTTTTAGATTATCCTCTATAAATATAAATAAATTGAAATTATTGTTAAATTAAAATCAAAGAAAAATACGAAAGGAAAATGATAAGAAATAGGAAATTTTTGTATCAAAAACAAAATAATTGTCACAATAAATGCTAAAAAGAAAATTATTTAAGTTTGCTTAATAATCCAACTTTAATTAGTACTTCGTACACACAAGCTGAAACTTTTCATAAATTTTAATACAATGTCAATGCCGCCGTATAAACTATTCTGGAACCAGGAAAATCAAAGTCACTGAGGTCCTAGTTAAGCCAAAGTAAAGCTAAAAACTCGGAAATGCGGTAATAAATCTTGGAAATATTAATTATTTTCAAATTTTTATATTAATTTTAATGTTAAATATGAAAAAAAATTGTAAATTATGGAAGAAGCTGGTTAGAGGTAGAATGTGCGTAGAGGAACGAAGGAGCGGTCTGGTGGTTGTAACCGCTTACCGCAGGATTTGACGGAAGATTAAATGTTTGTATGCTTCATACATGGCGAACGAAAGAAGGTTAAGAAGAAGAAAAAGAAAACGTAGAAGCTGAGGAAGAAGAAAAACATGAAGAAGATAGAGAAATTGTTGAAGAACACAAAGAAGTTGAAGAAGTTGAAGAAGTAGAAAAAGCAGAAGAAGATGAAAAAGTTGATGAAGAAGATGAAAAAGTTAAAGAAGCAGAAGAAGATGAAAAAGTTGATGAAGAAGATAAAAAAATTAAAGAAGCAGAAAAAGATGAAAAATTTGATGAAGAAGATGAAGAAGAAGAAGAACACGAAGAAATTAAAGAAGTTGTTGAAGAAGTTGAAGAAGAAGAAGAACATGAAGAAGATGAAGAAGATGCAGAAGAAGATGAAAAAGTTGATGAAGACGATAAAAAATTAAAGAAGCAGAAGAAGATGAAAAATTTGATGAAGAAGATGAAGAAGAAGAAGAACACGTAGAAAATAAAGAAGTTGTTGAAGAAGTTGAAGAAGAAGAAGAACATGAAGAAGGTGCAGAAGAAGATGAAAAAGTTGATGAAGAAGATTAAAAAAATTGAAGAAGCAGAAGAAGATGAAAAATTTGATGAAGAAGAAGAAGAACACGAAGAAAATAAAGAAGTTGTTGAAGAAGTTGAAGAAGAAGAAGAACATGAAGAAGATGAAGAAGATTAAGAAGTAGTAGAAGAAGAGGCAACCTGAGAGAATAAGTGGTTCAACCAAGAAATCAAAGTCAAAAAATAAGTGGTTCAAGAAACCTGGGGTGTTGTTGTAGGATTGAAGCGAGCTGGGGTGTTGTTGAGTAATTGGGATGCTGATAAGCTGGCGAAATCCATTCGCTATGGTTGTAGGCGTTGATTGGGAGTATCTAAATCGCTATGGTTGTAGGCGGTCTAGATTTTATCTAACGATAGATACACCACGTTAAATAACATTATACTAATGTGATATGAGCATGATTTGTATACGATTTAGAAAATTGGTGTTTTTTTGAGACCATAAATACAGTGCAATAATCATTATAATTTCACGATTATGATATATGATCTTTTATGATAAGCCCTTGTCTATATACGAGTATAGGGTTAACTAATTCAAGCTTTGGAAAGTAAAATTCAATATATTTCAATTGAAAATCTGGCTTTGATAAAATTTTTATTATATTGTATTGCTTAAACGTTGTCATTATGCACATAAAAGACAACATCACTCAAGTGGCTACCAGGAGACTGCTTGCAGGACTCGATCCCTTGAGCTAATTTCTGATAACCAATTTTTAGGTTGTAGTTTAGCCTTCTTATTAATAGGATATTTTGCGTAATTTTATAATAAAAAGGGAAGCATCGTCAAATTGTAATATCTTCGAACCCAATTGACATCAGGAATTCTCGAAACTGCATGTCGTCGGAATATTTCGTGTAAAAAACCCTTTTTTTATGTTGTGTGGTGTACTGAAACATTTTTTTAAAAAAATCCCTTATAAACCGAATTAAAATCTTTAAGTTAACACTAATAAAAGTCGGTCATCATACGACTATAATGTTCAGAACTGATAATCGTTCTTCATGTTTCGGTAAACAGCTCCCTCAGACTAAAATACAAACCAAACAAATATTTTTCACGGATGCAATGGAATCTTTACAGTCACAATCTCTTGTAAGTTTTCAGAGTCCCATGTACGATAATTTCGCCTATTAACGATATCGACCTAATGAGAGTAGAAGAAAATTTTGCTTAAAAAGTGCTAAAAGTGGCTATGGGAGAATCTCGATACTTTTAAGTAGAAAGTTTACAATTTTAAAGCAATGTCCAACAGTTAAGCTATCCATAATGAAATATAATAAAACTTTATACTATGTAACAAAACAAACACCCTCAGAATAGATAATACCTTGCACGGATTCTTCCCTTTAATCAATATTAAGTGAATATGCGAGTAAATACATTTTTTTTACTGCATCAGGTATTTTTCAAAACACTAAACAACTACACATCATATAAATAATTTACAGTAATCATTGTTCATACATTGAAAAGAACATTTTACCACCCTTAGTAATTTTTCTGATAATAGACAAACCACAAAACACAATGTATTATGCGTACACAAGCTACAAAATTAAAATGATGTAGTTCACTAACGTTAAAACTTTTCAAATCAGAATATTTTGCCTTCTTCCTAATTACTTTGAACATATTCACACCTGGTGACTGAATAAATTTTTAATATCTATTTTTGAAAATATTCCTTCTTCTTTTATTATGTAATAAACATAAATCAATTCCGGTTTCCTCTTCACTAATAGGAGCAGAAATGTATATTCACAAAAATGTTCAATTCTGTACTTGTTCATAATTTTCATATATTTATGACACTAAGTAAGTTAATGTTTATTTTCTTATATTTTTTTTTAAATTAATAATGAAAGGAACTAATTACACCAACTCTGACAATGTGAACAATTTGCTTATCAACAATTCAATATTATCATAATTGGTATCTTAATAATATAATTGCTGTTGATAAATTATACTCTAAATTAATACATATGCAATCCAATCATTTTATCATCATTTAAATTGTTTCAATTCAAATATCTAATAAATTCTAATTAATGATATTATTTCAGCCTTTAATGATTTGTTTAACTTTTAATTAAATGTTCTTTAATATTTCTGAATATAACGTGCACATGAGGTGAACAATTCACTTAATTATTGATAAATAATAATTATTTTTAATATAAGAATTTGGTAAAAATAATTCGTTTTGGTAAGGTCAGCAATGGTTTAAGTGGCGACTTTTGGATATAGAAATGGTATCTATATAATATTTTCTATTTATAATTTTATGGCTTGTATCCTTGTATAGTCCTAACCAAAGCAAACCTTTACCTCTTGTAAAGGGGTTATTCTCTAATGATAAGTACTGATTAAATATACCTTGAAAAATGATATCTGGTAGGGTGTCGCATCCTTAATATTACTTGTTTTACAAAATAATTATCCAAAAATGATTCAATAGCAGGAAGATGTCTTGTAAATGCTGTAATCTGAAAAACTCAATTTTCTTATATGATGCTATTTTTGTAACATATTTTTCTCTCTAATGTCATTTCATAAAAAATAATACCAATTATTTTATATGAAATCTGACTATTATATCAAATTGGAGAAAGAAAGTAAATATCAATCGATGTGTGTTCTGCCCATGTGCCCAGAACTGCAAGGCGTTTTAATCATTTTCTTTTTAAATCTCAATTAATTGTATGAGTAGATATACGATAATGGGGATAATAAAATCAAGATGAATACGAAAAATAAAAGGGAATTTTTGTAAAGTATTTTTGATTAAAGGAATTGAATGCAGATGGTAACTGCAACATTTGATTATCTGGTTAACTTTATGCATGCTAGCTTCTTAAAGTTGGATTTCCGCATAGTTTTTACAAAAATTAAACAAAAACGCCAAATAGGAGTTTTTAATAATTTGTGCAGAAAGACGAAGACAGCAAAATAATCTTTTATTAGAGGACAATTCTCTTAGGTTTTGGAATCGATTATTACGGCATTAATAGCAACGTAGTATTTTGAATATGCTATAGTGTATGATGAGCATGGTTATTATAACCTCGATTGTCAAATATATTTTTTAATGTTAATAGTTTGCAAAATTATTCGTTATTATTATAGAATAAATTTATCTATTTGTTAACTATTAAAAAATGATTTTTATGTAGCATTTATAATTTTATGTAGTTATTTACTACAGATTGTATTTACTTTCTTTTTTTCTATTTAAATTTCAACAAAGAACAATCCTTTCGCATAATAAAATACTGAACAGTATAAAAATACATAGTCCCATTCAACTATAAAGGTTTTAAATTGTTGACCAGGACGACTGTATACAGTTTCCAGATTCAGTCGGAATTGTGGTCCATTCCATTAAATGCAGATATTATGTGCATTTACAAGATGTAAACAATACAGCCCCCGTAATAAGATAATATTTTCTTCTTGGTTCTCACTAATAAAGAAGAAAAAGAAAGCAAGAAAATTAAACGCATTTCTACTTCTGGAAGCAGTGACGTATTTTGTAGCGTTCGCCTTAGAACAGTCAGGATATTAAATTTTGGTGTCAACCATTAAGATATATCTAGAAAGACCATGGCTTACAGTGTTATTTCGATAAATTTCCGTTCATTTCTATTCTTTACTTGCTGACAAAATTTTAGAGAATTTGACTTTGAATTTTCAAAATTGCAAAAGTATATAATTTTTTCCACTGTTTAATTTCTATTTAAAAAAGAGTGTATACATTCCTCTTTCCAATTTCTGTATAGCAGGCCTAAAGTTCTTTTGTCTGATATTAAGAAAATGTCACCCCTTACAAACTCCCAGTATCACAGTTCTCACAACAATATTAACATGCATTTCATATAAAAAAATCTCTCCTTAGCCTAAAACATTTAATCAAGAAGCACAGACCCATAATCTAGAGGCACAACTTTCGGCATACCAGGAGCAGCAGCAGAAACTTATGGCATCTCTCAAAGACTGCCAGGATGGGCTCAAGGTAAAAGTGATTTCTAATATAAATGAAATAGAAAAGAAGGCGGTGCCTCAAGTTAAACAATTAAGAATACACATAAGAATTACGGAAGTTGAGGCCAATAGAGGCTTAAGCACCGGTCTTAGTGTTGCCGCATCTGTAGATGGTAAATTCAAGTCTCCACCGTTCCTCGGATGTACTTCATGGGCGACATACCAGTTACAGTTTTAATCTAAGGCAAATCAGTGGACAGACGAACAGACACAAACTGTATTCACATGGGATCAGTTATATACGATCGATTATTAGAAGCGCTGAAATCGCGCTATGGAGAAAGCTATCTGGACCATATCTGCCGAGCACAGCTAAAGCATCAAACTCAGCGTCAAAGTAAAGGTCTCCAACACTGGGCACTGAAAATTGAGAAGTTAACCCGGAAGGCATGACATGCTGGTTTAAGCATTTATCGATGTCATAAGGACCTCTTTCACTTTGAAAATACCTTGGCTCATACGTTAGATATAGAAAGAGTTCCTCAGGATCCGAGAACACATCAGGTTAGAGGAATTATGTTCGAGGATATTGGTGCAAGTCTAAATGCGGATACAAATGTTATCGATGTGGAAAACTGGGCCACATCAAATCGGCCCACCTGGTTATAATGGTGCCAAAAACCAAAAATTAGGGAACTAGCAGTTGCACGTCAAGCTAGTGATCCCACACAGGTGAATGAGGGATACGAATAACGCCTGGGCAGAGGATCGCGTATCCTTTGATGAGGAGAAAATAAGAATTTAACAGAATTAATATGGAAAAAGTTTGGTAATAGACGGAGAAATTAATAAAATGCCGTTTGAATTACCTGTCTACGCAGGAGCATCTCGAACAATTATCGGTTCTCACATGAAGAGCATAGAGAATTATTCTTGCCAGGAGCCAGATTTGAGGAAAATCAATAGAAATTTTGGTATTAATGTGCTGACCTGACACCCTGACCATTTTAATAAGAATCTAAAAAAAAGAGTAATTATACTCTTTTCTCTTCAACTATTGCCCAACGAATAAAACAATAAATTTCAATGAATTCGTCTAAAAATCTTTCATCGGTTCTTGTGATTTTGATGCTAAACACTAAGGCTTCAGCTGCCGTATCTCTTACTTTCACTGGACGATACTTCACCGCTACTTACCTGGATATTTTACTTTCAAGTCTCATAAAAGCGCGCATGCTGATATCATTTTTTAATATCTCAAGCATACTTGATTATCTTATAACTACTCAAATGAACTGCTCCAATACACATACACATAAATTTTCTCTTAGTTCTGAATTCCAGCCGGAGTCTAATTCTGCTAGTCCTGAATCTATCAATTCTCTTCAATATTCCTTTCGGAAGATGGGTACATTTTTTAAAAACGTTCTAATTGCATTTGTATCTGTTTTAAGATCATGTTCTTGTCTCCGCTTAGCAGATAACCAATCCACTACAGCTATTCGAATTGTCCTGGCGACCTTTATGTGAATTTTGGGTTGTTGTCTTTGACCAATACGGGTTTTTATCTACGATTGGTTTTGCTTCTGAAAGCTTTTGTTGATATTTTAGACTTTCTAATGGTTATTTTTCCGCCCTTTTTTATTCAGGAAAGGAGAAGAGGCTAAGGAAATTAAATAAGAATGCAATATAAAATGATTTTGGGAATTAACTTAGGATCATGCCTCAGTGGAAGTCGAATACACGACCCCTTGGATAGTAGTCCAGGATGCCAACGACTCTTCTACCTTGATGTTCAACTTTTTCTAAAGACTATTCTTTAGGACCCCTAAGTGGATTAATCAACTAAGATATATTAACAAACACTTATACCTATGATAAAGCCTGAAAATAGAAGAAGAAGTCGATGACATGCATCCTACAAAATATAAAGGCGACTAATCATACAAAACTTAAAAGAATTTAGAAAAATTTTATATTCAGAAAGAAGATATTAAAATTTGCTCACTAATTAAAAAAGTAACTTTTACCAAAAAACAATATATTAGTCGTTTAATTTCACGGAAAATTATTATTGCTCCATTTTGATTATCCATTAAAAATAAATTAAAAGAATTGAAAATATATAATAATAAATAGACTAGTTCATAAAAGAAGGATAGATAAGGAAACAAATTATTATCAGACTTGTATATTTATTATGGGATGGAAATCCACTTCATTTGATACGAGTATCTGAGTTGGTAGTGAATAAATTCTAGTAAGATTGTTTGAACCGATTATTGTATGTTGATATAGTCAAAGAATTTGTGTAGCTGTAAGATTCCATATAAATATCTTGACCTTTTGAGGAGATTTTTTTTATGATTTCTTTATGTAATGAACAACATCCAATATTCGCCAAGGTTAAGTAGGTTAGAAGATTTGATTAAGGATTTCGATTGGTTTAATGGTTCTTTCACTGAATGCTCATTCATTAGATTCAGCACATCCTCAATAGTAATTCAATACCAGAGACTAAGTGGACTTTGTATAAAAGAATCTATACTATACAATTATGGGAGGACGTTTGTCTGCACATAAAAACTATCTCCACCTTTGATGGAAAATATCACCAAATATTCAGTAGGCATTATTTTTTGTAATCATTTGCAATGCATAGCTTTGCACAATCGCAAATCAATCTGAACTAAACTAAACGAAACAAAAAAGGAACAAATCGTGAATTGTTCACTTGTTTCTTAGGGTACAATCTTTGATGAACGAGATTGCTTCAGGCAGTACTTGCTGTCTTAGCAGAATTTAGGTACTTTGTCCATAGTTGCTACATGGAATTCCTGATGAGACTATCTGCTCGACTCTACAAGCTTTCATTCGATCCGGAACGGATAAAATATTATGGGTTGGATGGTATACAAGCTCATAACACGTATTATTGTGCTGAACATTATTTTTAATAAATTACAGACTAAAATTTATACTCAATCATTCCGCCTTTGAATCTCAATTAAAGTTATACTGCTGAATTACTATTCGTATTTTTGTTGAGTATTCAAATTGAAATGTAAAATATTAAATCACCTAAATCAGTTGTTATTTTATAATCAAAACTGCAACTTAAGCTATTTTCGATGATATTAAAGTGGAAAAGTTAGTAGTAAGTTCATAATTTTTTCGAATGAACTTACTACTAACTATATTATTTCACACCTTAACTTAGTTTTTTTCTTCTATTCGATAATTAAATTCCAAGCAAATTGATAAAGTTGCATCGTGTATGAATAGATAAATACGTTTAATAACTGATGATGGTATAAAGTAGAATGCAGTAAAACCTTGGCCAACTCACAACAAATTTAACTGAACAATTCACCTTTTATGCTTTTGTTCTTGGACTCAATTGAATTCCTATTGCGCCCTATTTGAGAAGTGTAAAATTTTCCAAAAGGGGAGAGCTGCAATTTAATTTTAGTTCGATATTTTTACCAAATTGGAAATGCTCATTTTCACCCCACTTTGGACTGGTAATTTTACAGTTCAACCGAATCTGATCAAAGGTTTGCATTTTAGACAGGCAGTCAAGTGGTGACTCTTTGTCTGTATTTCTGTTCTGTTCATTGAACTTTTTCCTATTACCCAATCACGGGTAAGGATCATTCAAAGCATGCACATACACCACCAAGGTATTGATCTGATATGAATATATACCAACAAAATTTTGTTATACTCGTACCAGCAATGGAAGTTCATTTCTGGAACTTTAAATTAAAATCGAAGTAACAAGTTTTGGAAATAATTCAATCCTTCTATATTTATGTGGTTCCATATTTTAACAAATATATTTATGAAGCAGTTGTTAATTTATTTTATCTAAGGATATAAATGTTTTTCTGCTATACTTGACGAGTGGAAAAAAGTCCTTGTACTGATAATTTAACTTAAGTTCTCATTGAATTGTTTATTTTTCATGTTAAACAATAACAAATGATAATTTTTAATAGATAAAGGAAAAAAATCACTTATTAATAGTAACAAAAAATATATTAAATAAAAGTAGATATAAAACATCCTTTATATATGCATGATAACAATTGGAGCTATTTTTCCAAAATCTTTCTTTTTTTTCATTGTTTTTTTACAAAAAGAAATTATGATTTCCTGTAAAATTTGTACAAACAGCTAAATTATAAGCGATACAACTCTCAGGATGTACGTTTGCTTTTGTTAAACAAGAGGATGTCATATAAAAGAATTCTTTCTAACCAGAAGATTTCGTTACATCAGAGGACTATGCTCTAAAAATTTTTTAACTCTATTCAAATTTGAACTATTTCCAATAACCAAAAATATTTTGTAAGTAATTATATGAATTATTTAACAAACATTTAAGAATTTGTTAAGAAAATTTTATTAGCAAAATTTTTTAATTTCACGATATGAGTTGACCGCTAAATATTGAATTTTTCTATGTCCCGATATACCATTAGCTAGAGTAGACAAAATGCAATTTCCAACAAAATATCCACCAATTATTTTGCGAATTCACTACGATCATCCATTAAGATTAAATAAAAAAAACTTTAATTTATCTAAATAAATAATCGGATTAAAAAGGTTTTTTATCAAATTTTTTGTACACTTTTACTCATTCTGACAATAAAAATGGATGAAACTTTATAGAAAAGCGAGGTTTATTTTGTTAAAAATGAATTTTCATTTTAATTGATTCCTGAAAATCAGTTTTAAATTTATCAGTCTCAGAGTGACAATTGACAAATAAACAAATCGTTGTGTATACATGGAAAATTAAAAAATATATTATCAATAGTTCAAGAACCAATACCCACTTTGGAAGAAGCTTTAGCCACCTTAAAAAAATTTAAGAATAAAAAAGTTCTAGGCTCTGATAATATTTAGGAGGAAAATTTAAATTCAGTCAGTAGATTTTCCAGAGAGAATGGCTTCAAATACTTATGCTAATATATCTATAAAGAGGACTGAAAGTTAGAATACTCCAACTTCTCAAGGTCAGATATAATTTATTCTCCAATATCATCAGCAAACATCTGAGGCTACATCTTCTCCCATAATAGGACTGTAATAATATTCTTTTAGACCAGGATGATCAACTGACAGAATTTTTACGATATAACAGATCCTACTATAGAGGATAAACAGAAATATATAATTTCCTAAAGGAAATAGGAAAAAGTGTCATTATAAATAAATATGTAATATTGGGTTCTTAAGGAACGTGTTTATTTAGGATTTTTAATAGACTTCCAAAATAAAACCGCTGTGAAAATAAACTTAAAAATTAGATTTAACCATAATTATTTGGTCCAAATTAAGTCGATGGGTGATAAAAGTGCAGATTTATGAGACCTTAGTAAATGGTTCAAAAACATTGTCAATGGCAGGCAGTGGTGAAATTGCTCTTGACCGTAACTGTACAGTTGGAATCTGGGGAATTATGTATAACACACAGCTATATAGCTTCTATCGAAAGCTTATATTGTTGAAAAGATAAAAGTAGCAAGCTTGAGATAGCCAGGCCAGAACATGCGACTGAACAAGAGGCGTTTGTAAAAATATTATTCTTTGAAAACATAGAAAAATAGCTTGAGATGGAAGGGTTGCGATGTGTAGAACTTAAATAAACTCAGTGTAAGAAATTGGAGAGAAATGTTATCAATAGATAAATTTGGAGAATTCTTTTTAGTTGTAGTATCAATTAATAATAATAATAATAACTAAGAACTGTCCCTGATAAATTACCCTTTTGGTTATTGTAACAAAGGGTGCTTTTTCTGTTCCAGTTCGAAGTTTTTTTTGATAACTTTTAAATGAAATATAATTTTAGAATTTATATTTTATTGATTCATTAAATTATCCTTAGCATTATTTATATTTATATATTGTAATGTTGGTCAAATGTGCATCTTTGGCAGTGGCACAAAGGCGAGCTCTTTTAAGCACATTTTTCATAACATTTTCGCAAACTTCTGGTGTTATTTGGGAAATTTCGTTTCGAATGTTCACCTTAAGCAGCGAGGTTTTGGTTGGTTTATTAGTTTAAACCTTTTCCTCCAAGTACACGTATCACCATGCAAAGTAATCGGGTGGATTCAAATCAGAGGATCATGGGTGCCTGTCGAGATCACCAGTTTTTGACGTTATTAAGCTGAGAAAAATTTTTCTCAAAATTTCCATCGTAGCACGAGCTGTGTGTGATGTGGCGTCGTCTTATTGAAACCATATATTCTGTAAGCCCAATTGATCCAAATCAAAGTCAGCCAAGTTGAAGTGTGCTTCGTCGCTCATAACGAGCCGTAACTTGAGCACTCTAGTCTTGCCTCTGTTCATGGTTATTTGTCTGCAGCTGTTTTGTCATTTCAATTTCGTACGAATAAAAAAGCAAATTTTTGTTGAGAATTTTTAAAAAAAAACATGATGGAGATTCTCCCAATTCTTCTGCATAGCGTTGACAAGAGGTATCCGGACATTAAGAAACACTCTGCCTTACTGTATCAATCTTCTCAGGTGTACATTGGCTTAATTATCACTCAGATAAAGTATGTACATATTTTTATGTTCATTACACACTGAATGGGATTTACTTCCTCGACATATGATAAACCCCAAAAAAGTGACGTAATTTTCACCGCGTATTCACAATTAAAGAATTATTTAAATAAAATATTTTAATAATTTTGATCCGTTTTTGCAATAAAAAATATTTTTTGCTAAATTTTTGTTAACTACTCTCTATGATTGTCAAATATCAACAGACAATTAATATTCAAACCAAAATGGCTGCCAAATAAAATTAACCTGAAACATAAAAAGCATCCTGTACTTCGTTTCAGAAATGTGCGGTAAGAAATAATTTACAAATCCTTCAAAAAGTGCTCTAAAATTTTGAAAGAGTTCAATTATCAGTTAGTACTATTAATAAATATATGACCAAATGTAGATAAGGCTTGTGTACCGCAAAAGATTAAGGATTAAGTAGAAAAAAAAATTGGAATTTATAAAACAGGCGTAAGGATTTTTACAGTAAATTTTGGTTTATGCCCAAAGAAAACTGGTATATTTTATCCGTATTTGAGAAATACAAAATGGTTAAAATAAGGACGAAAAATTTGTACGATTGGTATTCCAAGGCGGACTTCAATCGGTGTATTGTTTTTGGATTTTACGTTACAACAAGACAGAAAAATTCTCACGGTAACTTTGCAATATAAAAAATCCAAGTTTCGGAAAAATTATGTAGTTTACCAGTTTCACTGTTGAAGAATGTATTCTTTCTCTTATCCACTATACGTAAAACTAATGGTACAGAGTTAACAATTTTGTATCAATCAGTAAATCATGTTAGTAAATGCGTAATACTTCAAAAAATTTAATGTATTTAAATTAGTTATGTATAAAATAGGATGTGTTAAAAAAATTCCACCAATTAAAAACAAAAAAAAAATTATTATGGTGAGAAAAATGTTTGACAATTATTACAATTATTGTTTATATGTAATTGCAGTGTTTATATATTTATTATAATATGCCAAGAATTTTGTTTTTCTAATCCGATATGTGTGAGCTATTATTTTTCTAGAACAGTCATTATTATCAAAAATTCAAAAATTAATAGAATATTAATTCTTGTTTACAAGAACATTTTGAAGACAAGTTATTTTAATATTAAACATATCAAAAATATGTTTTAAAAGAATATTGAAAATTTTCAAAAATTTTACTTAAATAAAATAAATTGTTTCCATAAATTATATTACAGTAAAAATTCTACCAGAAGAAGACCACACACGTATTTACTCTCATTTATTAAAATGCACCTCAGGTACCGAAGATAAAGTAAAAGTTTAAGAAACCTTCAAATTTTCGATTCTACAAAAACCATTTCAAATTATCCCCACACACACTTCCAATATTAAGTGTGGGTGGCATTTCTATTTATATTGAATAGAAATAATTTGGGAGGAAATGAATCAATTCGTTAGAATGTATTTGTAGAAGCAAAAAATATTTTAGCTTAAAGTAAACTACTCGTACTTGTACACATATTTTTAAAGGGCAGGAAAAAAAAATGTTTGCAAGTTTCCCAAACATGGTATATTTATTTATATGAAAATACTAACGCACACATTTCTATGTATGTATTTGCAAACATTTCCCATTTAATTTTATTTAATTTTATTTAGTTGTACGGTTTTTATCCATTCAGTTGAAGTTTCTACTATACTCGTACATGAAGTGGTAATCGGTTGAACGTGACTACGATTATTTGTTCTTTTCTTAAAAGGACCCATTCTAACCAGCAAAACAAAATTAATGTTTCATGAAAACGTACGAGCTTATGAATTTTAACATATTTCAAAACTTACTAAACTTACAGCTTGTGAAAAATCATACCGAAGGGAATTTATTTACCAAACAAGTTGTTGCCATTTTCACAGCAACCAAATACCGCATCATAAACCGAATCCTTAAAGGTTAAAATGTACTGTACGCTTTTGGAATATTGAATTAATCTCTGATTTTGGTGGTAATTTTATAAGTAAACGTATCATTTTCATGTGTCTAAAAAGAAAGGTTAATTTGATTTGAGTTAATAAAAATTATTAAAATGCATTTGAAAATTGATAGATTGAAATTATTTCGGCATAAAAGTGATTGGTATGATCTAAAAGGGTTGACTCTATTTAAATAATTTGATAAAAGTTGTTGATACCATAAATTTGTGATAATTTGAATATTAAATCTTATTTTTGCTGGATTTACATATTTTCTTTTAAAACTAAATCGAAAATATTTAACTATAACTTTTTTTTTATATAATATAAACTGTGATACAGACTTTTTAAGTTTAAAGTATCCATTTAATTTATATTCTATCGTTTTTATTTTAAATTAAAATTAATAAAGAAAATTATATAAAATTTATAATTAATATGAATTTTTTTGGAATATTTCAAATCAAACCTAATATTTTTTGACCCTCTCCTCAGAAGGGAACGTTTTTCATACAAAGCCTGGTGAAGATGATTTGAAATATTTTTTTGAATATTAAAATGGCAGATTACATATACATAAATGAAAGCAAAACAAAGTACTCGTGGCTCTTAACAAAAACCATCACGAAGCCTTGTTCGCGTCCGAGGAGAGGAGCCTGCGCAGAATTTTTGGTGCCTTACCCGATAATACACGATTACCAACCTTATATCTATAACGATGAGATCCTTGAGCAGAACCGCAAGATAACATTCGGCTCAATAGGCTAATTTGGAATGAATACTTAATTGGTATGGATGAAGATGTTGCCCTGAAAGTCTAGGGTGGCTCTATTTATGGTCCTAGAAGACAAGGTAGGCTCTGCACTCGGTGGAGCTGCAGTATTAATCAGGATGCCAAAAATATGCTAGAAGTTGACGATGATGATGAAAGTGTCCGCTTCAAAGGATATAAAATTCGATGAATTAAAAAAAAACAAAATTTTTACCTTTATTTAGCTCGGTAAATCCGAAGAGAGAATGAAGGATTGAGAAACGTGAATTACGATCGCGTAGCTAAGGGGGATGCACGAATCGATGCTAGCCTGTCTTAACACCAACATAACAAAAAATATATATCATGGCACACTCAAAAAAAATATTTTTTTCCTCACTGCGAGACACACGCAGGTATTTAATTTTCTAGGGGATAGGATTACATAGAAAAAATAATAAAACTGGATCACTTCCCATAAGACGAAATGTTGCTCTATTTCCTCACTTAATACGTCAAAATGTAAGAAGCATTGTAAAGTCAAGTCGAAGCAGTGGTCAATAGAGGAATTCGGCTAGCCAGTGAAGCACACCAATCTTCCCTAGTTAATTTTTTTTCTATTATACATGCTTCATAAATTACCTTCCATAATCTTTTTAAATAAGTTATATCCATCATCTATTCAAGAAGAAATTCATCCTCCTTAAATAACATACACATACGATCGAAAACCACTTGAGACGATGGCATATTGGTATTATCTTGTAGCATTCAAAGGAATATATCCAAGGAATTGAAGGTATTTCCAATTAAATATTATGTAGTCACTTACCTTATTTATATTTATATTTCAACTGTTAAATAACAATCATACCTGTCACATAACAAAATATTGAACTTTGTGGCAGTACTTCAACTACGACGGCTATAAACAGTCGGAGTTTCGTGCAGTCTCTTAGATTATAGAAGAACTGGGGATAGGCCTCTACACAAAAATTTGTAGCCTAATTTTTTTGACAATCCATTCATAGAACGCACAGGCATGTAAAATAACAGAAACGCCGTAAATCAGTAGGGGCCAATTTTAAACTTCAGTATATGCGATTGAAGCGGTTCGTTTAAAACCATTTTAATCATATGTGATATCATTTATGCGTAAACAAATAGATTTTTTTAAATATTGCGGGTTTTGTTGTTTGATGGAATTAGTTTTGGAAATTTGCAATAAAAGACAATATTCTATTTAAAAATATTGTTTATTTATTTCTTATATTTTCATTTCATTTATTTCACTATATATTATTTATTAAAACAGTATTGTAAATTGGAAGAGGATACAATTATGTGCACAAATAAAAATCCATTCTAAAAATACAATGTGATATTATGTAGAAATTAAAAACAGACCACAACTTCTTTATAATGTTAATGTGTGTTCGCGAATTGAAATGGTAATTTAAATAGGCAATTGCATTTAAATTAAACTTAAAAAATAAAGCATTAATTACATAGAACATAACATCAAATTCTTAATAATATAGAAGTTAATTGTATACAACATTATAGGAAATGATTTAAAACTGAATTATAAGATGATAAATTTAATGTATCATACATAAATAATTAACAAATAATATTCTAAAAAAAATTGAAAACATTATTCTTTAGTAAATGGATTACAAAATGATCTAATAGAATATGTGAAAGCAAAAATGCAAACAAATTTATTTAAATAATAAGCCTATCAAGTATACTTTATTTATTGTAACATAATAAAAACAGCAATAGAAAACAGACTGAAAATTCGTTCCCTTAAATTTTCTTACACACAATTTACGTACGCCGGCACTGAACTATTTTCTGGTAAACATTGATCTGTCAACATGACATTTGTTTACATTTATTGAATGACGAACTTTTCACTTTTTAACCAATTTTTGGATCAAATAAATCAATAAAAGCCATTTAAACACATTATCAACTAAATTTTTATTAATTTATGTAGTAAAAATGAAGATATAAGCTTACCGAAAGAAAGAAATTCCCGTTTCCTCATTCCGTTGAATGACCAGCAACCCTTTATAAAACACTTCACTTTCTGAAATCAAAACTTTCTATTAAATGTTATCAATAATATAACTATTTTATATAAATACTCACTTTTTTCGTAAATACTTTGAAAATCATAAAAACTACACTTTCACTTGCACTTTCCGATAAGTGCCAAAATAACAACTTGAAAAACAAGAAAAGTATGCAAGCATTTCGGTATGCAACCACTTTCATGGAGAATGGCATGTTTAAAAACTCTCCGAAAGTCTACAAAATAGAGGTGCATGATATTTGATTGATATTTACGAAATAATCTTATAAACCTAAAATACAATTGCATTTCATACAAAAAGATTGTATAAAAAATAAAAATTGCCTATTGTTGTGTTTAAATTGTATTTTTGTTTCTAATAAGTGAATTAAAATGAATATTAATTATGCTTTTGCAATTCAAAAAAATTCTATTACGAAAACTATAATAAGAGTGATATGATTTCTAAGTGACGTTTCGGCCATTTGTAATATGTCATGATCTGTCTTTTTTTTCATTGTATTCAGTTATGTTTACAATTTTATTATGGAGACATAAACGCAAGAAAAACGTTTATAAATTATTCAATTTTATTATTAAAATAATCGTTCTCCAATTCCAACTTTTCGAGCGGCTTTTGCCATTTTATGGTCGTAATAATCGTGCAACTGTGATCGCTATTCGTCGAATTGTTAAAAATTTCGAGCGTATATTTTCTTTACATAATGTTCAAGTGCCAATAAGATAAAGGACCGCTCTAAGTAATGAAAATATTGCTGCCGTTCAGGCAAGTGTTGCTGAAGACCGCAATTTGTCGATTCCATGACGTTCTCAAGAATTGGGACTGTCTCAAACCACAACCTGGCGGATTTCGAGAAAGGATTTGGGCTTGCATCCGTATAAAATTGTTATCACTCAAGAACTGAAGCCACTGGACCACCGTAAACATCGTGAATTTGCTCATTTTTTCTTGGAACAACTTGAAAACGATACGATTTTTTTAAGAAAATCATCTTCTCCGATGAGGCTCACTTTCATCTTAGTGGTGCGGTAAATAAACAAAACTGTCGATTCTGGAGCGAAGAAAATCCACAAATTATTCATGAACACCCATTACATTTACCTAAATTGACCGTTTGGTGTGGTTTTTGGTCTGGTGGAATCATCGGTCCGTACTTCTTTTGACATGAAGCTGGTAACACCGTTACTGTCAATGGAGAGCGGTATAGATCGATGATAACCAACTTTTTATGGCCGAAATTGGAAGAAGTTGATCTTGACAAAATCTGGTTCCAACAAGACGGTTCTACGTGCCACACAACACGTGCAACAACTGAATTATTGTGAGAAAAGTTTGGAGATTCGATTATTTCAAGAAATTGTGACATTGAATAGCATCCAAGAAGTTGTGATTTAATACCATTAGACTATTTCTTGTGGGGTTATTTGAAGTCATTGGTCTTTAGAAATAAACAAGACTCTCTTCAAGCTTTAGAAGTCAATATTGAACGTGCTATTCCATGACATACGACATGATTTAGTGGAAAAAGTGCTCGAAAATTGGGTTCATCGAATTCGTTCCTGCAAAAGAAGTCGTGGAAGCCATTTAAATGACGTCTGCAATAGGTATTCTTTAATCTAAGTGCAGTTCCGTAATACTGTGAAAGTTTGAATATTTTGACTGCGGCATCTGAAGCAGTTGTCTGTTTCAGTCAGAACTAAGCGACTAATAGTTGAGCTGAATCGATTGTGGATTTTGACAGATTCAGCAGATCCTCTCTTGCAAACATCAACTGTCGATGAATTTTGAAATGAAAGTCTTTAGACATTTGTCGATCAATTCAGTTGATTGATGTGTACTTGATTTACCTAAAAAATATTCTTCGAAGTTTAATAAAAGTCCAACATCAGATTACGTTTGAGCAAAAGTCTATTGTTGAAATAAAAAATTATTTATTACCATAGGAGAAACATTTATGTAGAAATTACGTAACGATTTTCTAATTGTAGAAATAAAAATGAGTATCTTATAAAAATGATTTAAAACTAATTTCCAGATCGAACCCGGTTTCTTTTACGTCCGCTTGGATTGGCAATAGTTTTGGAAATAAAAAATTCTATATTTTAGAGGTCATTCCTATTTTAATTTTTATTTCATAATAAAAAAAATTTTAATTCCAGGAATAAAAAAGTAACTTCTGTAAAAACGACTAAATTAAAAGGCAGACACAGAAAATTTAGATTAGTTAGTAATCGATTAAAAAAGAGACCAAAATTACCCCTGTAGGATTACTGACATAATCAGCACAATAATAAAAATAATAAAACTAGAAGCTCAGAGATGTTTTCTTGTGTAAAAAATGTTTTTCATAAAAAAAAAAAAAAAAATATATTAAATAAATATTTAATATATTTTATTTTTTTTATTTTGTTATAAATATTTTTTTGTATTTTAGAACGTAGGCGTATTTCGTTAAGCAAACAGCAGCAAAGCATGACATTCAAACTTCTGCGATTGTAAAGATTCATGGAAATATTGTTTAAAGGACACATAAGATATACTTTTATCTATTAAACGATATTTAAAAAAGTTTGATAGTCCTTAAGGATATTGAGTCAGAACACCTTACCTTCGGCTTATTTGAGTAGGAAATTTTCACAAAGGAATTTGAAAAAATTTTAATATTTATATGATGTCCCCACATATTTGATATATTATTACATAAACGCAAGGACAAATCTTCACTCTATGATTTAACATCAAATTTGTCCAAAAAGGATAATTGCTAAAAATACTTATATAATTTTCCTTCACTTATATTGTAGTATTATTACTTTTTCTTATGTAATGTATAACATGATCAAAAATATTTTCCAACCAAATTCTACCCCTTTAATTTGACATATAAAATATCCAAAATGATGCCTGAATACGACATGTAGATGAGAAAGTACACCGGATCTACTAGAAATTTTTTTATTATTTTGGAAATTTTATATTATTTAGTATATTTTCTCAATGAAGATATTTATCTAATTTTGTACAATCTAGACAGCTAGAGCTCATTATGACCTTTCATTTGATATATAATTTGTTAAGATTGATGTGAAAATTTGGACTTACGAGCACAAAACAGAATAACAATTTCGAGAGGCTTTTCAAATTTACTCACCACTACATATACATAATAGCAAGCTTCATGTAAATATTCAATTTTTTTAGATTCCTTTGTGAAAATTTCCTCTTCAAATAAGCCGAAGGTGAGGTGTTCTGACACAATATTCTTAAGGACTATCAAAATTTTTTTGATAGCATTTTATAGATAAAAGTATATCCTAGGTGTCCTTTGAACAAAGTTTCTGCGTATCTTTACAAATAAACGAAATATTCAAAAAAGTTCAATGCCATGTTTTACTGCTGTTTGCTCAATGTACACATAATACGCGTACAATACGTACTCTTCTACAAGTAATTGGGAGTGACTTCGTCAATGTACAATGATGTTAGGTATTCAAAGTATTCCAATAATTAGCATTTTTATTCTAAAATAAATCATTCTATTTAATATATTAATTCAAACAAAATAGTTCATTTGATTTTATTTTCTGATGAACTTTTTTTGCACAAAAAGACTTCGAATTTTTATTGTATTGTATGTATGTTGAAATGTAATATCTTTGAGTGTTGACTTTATTTTTTTTAACCATTTCATTATTTTTATATTTTTGTACTGATTATGCCAATAATCCTGCAGGGGTGATTTGGTCTCTTTGTCAATCGAATAATAACCAATCGAAATTGTCTGTATCTGCCTGTTAATTCAGTCATTTTTATAGAATTGCCTTTTTTATTCCTACAATTGAAAAATCATTTATGAAATGAAGACTTCTTTTCGTTTATAATCGTTCAGTAATTTTTGAGTATAGAAAAATAGGACTTACCCCGAAAGTAGTCGTATTTTTGATTTCCAAAACTATTTTCCAATCCAAGCGGATGTAAACATAACCGGGTTCAGTATAGCAGTTTTCCGATTTAGTCTTAAGTCATTTTTACGACATTTCTATTTTGATTCCTACAATTGGAAGATCATTTATATCGGACTATATCCAAAACGTGATAAACGTGTTTTATTTACACAATTATTATCCTATAGTAACGAATACCATATAAGCAAATTAGGCGGTCGGTGAAATTATTTTCTTATTTCAAAAATACACTTTTTCTCAAATATAATCTGTCGTTGGACTTTTATTAAATTCCAAGAATACGAGTATTTTCAGATAATTCGAGTAGACACACATTAATTAACTGAATTAACTGAGAGACGCTTAAAAACTGTCATTTCAAAATTCTTTGACGGTTGGTATTTGCGAGAGAGGATCTGCTAAAAATATGCTCTCATAATCAGGCGAAATTGACAATCGCTTTCAGACCATGTGTATTCCTACTCGCTTATTAGACGCCGGTCGACCGCAAACATTTGTTCTTGCGGGTTCTCTTACAGTTGATTTACGAGTGAGACAGGCTCGTTCTCTCAGTCACGCTCTAAATGTTGAGTGCAAAGACAAAAAGATACCAGATGTCAACAATCGAAAAATCGCAGGAATCGTAAGACCAACTTTTCCGGGATCAAAATAAAACCTTCGGCCTATTTGAAAAGGAATCTGAACAAATTTAATATTTACATGATATCCCCACATATTTTATATATTATTACAAATGCCCAAAAACAAATCTTCACTCTATGAGTTAACATCAAATTTGTCCAAAAAGGATAATTGCTAAAAATACTTATATAATTTTCCTTCACTTATATTGTAGTATTATTACTTTTTCTTATGTAATGTATAACATGATCAAAAATATTTTCCAACCAAATTCTACCCCTTTAATTTGACATATAAAATATCCAAAATGATGCCTGAATACGACATGTAGATGAGAAAGTACACCGGATCTACTAGAAATTTTTTTCTTATTTTGGAAATTTTATATTATTTAGTATATTTTCTCAATGAAGATATTTATCTAATTTTGTACAATCTAGACAGCTAGAGCTCATTATGACCTTTCATTTGATATATAATTTGTTAAGATTGATGTGAAAATTTGGACTTACGAGCACAAAACAGAATAACAATTTCGAAATATTCCGATTTTCCGAGAGGCTTTTCAAATTTACTCACCACTACATATACATAATAGCAAGCTTATTATGTAATCGCATAGCCACACTTACTGCGGTAAATTTGACACTTAAATTATTTCGATTGGTTCAGGAATGATGATTCTAGAGTAAAAAATGTGTTCCGTGGTCGACAAATTGCTCGGCAACATTTATTGTATGCTAACAATACTTTTTGCCAACAACGACTTCTGTGAATTTCGTTCTGCGTAATTGGTCAAACTGAATTTTGGTTAACGTGACGAATTTTTCGGTTTTCTCGTGAAAGGATTAACGTATCGACTTGAATTTTTTTTTATTATCTTGGAAAATGTTCATTTTTTACCGAAAAGGATTTTTTCCTTCTTTCGTCCTTACAAGGATATAGTTTTTCTGGTAATTAATTTTAATTTTCATTTTAAGAAAAAAAATCCTAAATAGATATCTAGCTCCTCTGGAGCAGTTTTATCCTTATCGTCGATACAAGAACAAAAAATTTATTTTTTCAAAAAATTTAAAAATCCCTTATAGTATGATTATACTGAAATTTTGTACTGAACAATTTTACTGAAAATTTTTAATTGAACATTTTTACTAAAAATGTTCAATAAAATTAATTAGAAAAGATTTTTTAGTTTTTTCTCCGAAAATAAGTTGTTTGTCCTTGCAAGGACGATATAGATGAATTGGTATCCTGTGAAAAGGGAGCCAGATACGTATTCGGACATTATTTTAAAAAAAAAAAAAAATTGATATTAATTAGTCAAAATACGATATCCTTGTAAGGACGAAATAAGGAAAATATCTTTATACGTAAAGAATGAATATTTTCCAAAAGAATACAAAAAAAATCAAGTCGATACGTTAATCCTTTAGCGAGAAAACCGAAAAATCCATCACGCGAGCAAAAATTTAGTTTGACCGATTAGGTAGAACGAAATTCGCAGAAGTCGTCGTTGGTAAAAAGTATTGTTAGCAGCTGAAAAAAGTTGCCGAGCTATTTTTCGTCCACGAAACACACTTTTTACTCTAGCATCGTCATTCTTAAACCGATCGAAATAATTTAAGTGCCAAATCTACCACAGATATTGTGGCTATGTAGTAACATAATTAGCTTATTGTTATGTGTATGTAGTGGTGAGATAATTTGAAAAGCCTCTCGGAAAATCGGAATATTGTGAAATTTTTATTCCGTTTTTTGCTCGTAAGTCCAAATTTTCATATCAATCTTAATAAATTATATATCAAATGAAAGATCATAACGAGCTCTAGCTGTCTAAGTTATATAATTTTTAATAAATATTTTTATTGAGAAAATATACTAAAAAATATAAAATTTCCGAAATAATTCAAATTTTCCTATTAGATACGGTGTACTTTCTCACCTATAGGTCGTATTTAGGTATCATTTGTGACATTTTATATATCAAATTAAAGGCCTAGAAATTATCTTGGATTTGGCTGAAAAATATTTTTGATCACGTTACACATTACATAAGAAAAAGTAATAATACTATAAGTGAAAGATATTTATATAAGTATTTTTAGCAATTATTATTTTTGGACAAATTTGATCTTAAATCATAGAGTGAAGATTTTTCTTTGTGTTTATGTAATAATATATCAAATATGTGGGGGCATCATGTAAATATTCAATTTTTTTAGATTCCTTTGTGAAAATTTCCTCTTCAAATAAGCCGAAGGTGAGGTGTTCTGACACAATATTCTTAAGGACTATCAAAATTTTTTTGATAGCATTTTATAGATAAAAGTATATCCTAGGTGTCCTTTGAACAAAGTTTCTGCGTATCTTTACAAATAAACGAAATATTCAAAAAAGTTCAATGCCATGTTTTACTGCTGTTTGCTCAATGTACACATAATACGCGTACAATACGTACTCTTCTACAAGTAATTGGGAGTGACTTCGTCAATGTACAATGATGTTAGGTATTCAAAGTATTCCAATAATTAGCATTTTTATTCTAAAATAAATCATTCTATTTAATATATTAATTCAAACAAAATAGTTCATTTGATTTTATTTTCTGATGAACTTTTTTTGCACAAAAAGACTTCGAATTTTTATTGTATTGTATGTATGTTGAAATGTAATATCTTTGAGTGTTGACTTTATTTTTTTTAACCATTTCATTATTTTTATATTTTTGTACTGATTATGCCAATAATCCTGCAGGGGTGATTTGGTCTCTTTGTCAATCGAATAATAACCAATCGAAATTGTCTGTGTCTGCCTGTTAATTCAGTCATTTTTATAGAATTGCCTTTTTTATTCCTACAATTGAAAAATCATTTATGAAATGAAGACTTCTTTTCGTTTATAATCGTTCAGTAATTTTTGAGTATAGAAAAATAGGACTTACCCCGAAAGTAGTCGTATTTTTGATTTCCAAAACTATTTTCCAATCCAAGCGGATGTAAACATAACCGGGTTCAGTATAGCAGTTTTCCGATTTAGTCTTAAGTCATTTTTACGACATTCCTATTTTGATTCCTACAATTGGAAGATCATTTATATCGGACTATATCCAAAAAGTGATAAACGTGTTTTATTTACACAATTATTATCCTATAGTAACGAATACCATATTAACAAATTAGGCGGTCGGTGAAATTATTTTCTTATTTCAAAAATACACTTTTTCTCAAATATAATCTGTCGTTGGACTTTTATTAAATTCCAAGAATACGAGTATTTTCAGATAATTCGAGTAGACACACATTAATTAACTGAATTGACTGAGAGACGCTTAAAAACTGTCATTTCAAAATTCTTTGACGGTTGGTATTTGCGAGAGAGGATCTGCTGAAAATATGCTCTCATAATCAGGCGAAATTGACAATCGCTTTCAGACCATGTGTATTCCTACTCGCTTATTAGACGCCGGTCGACCGCAAACATTTGTTCTTGCGGGTTCTCTTACAGTTGATTTACGAGTGAGACAGGCTCGTTCTCTCAGTCACGCTCTAAATGTTGAGTGCAAAGACAAAAAGATACCAGATGTCAACAATCGAAAAATCGCAGGAATCGTAAGACCAACTTTTCCGGGATCAAAATAAAACCTTCGGCCTATTTGAAAAGGAATCTGAACAAATTTAATATTTACATGATATCCCCACATATTTTATATATTATTACAAATGCCCAAAAACAAATCTTCACTCTATGATTTAACATCAAATTTGTCCAAAAAGGATAATTGCTAAAAATACTTATATAATTTTCCTTCAATTATATTGTAGTATTATTACTTTTTCTTATGTAATGTATAACATGATCAAAAATATTTTCCAACCAAATTCTACCCCTTTAATTTGACATATAAAATATCCAAAATGATGCCTGAATACGACATGTAGATGAGAAAGTACACCGGATCTACTAGAAATTTTTTTATTATTTTGGAAATTTTATATTATTTAGTATATTTTCTCAATGAAGATATTTATCTAATTTTGTACAATCTAGACAGCTAGAGCTCATTATGACCTTTCATTTGATATATAATTTGTTAAGATTGATGTGAAAATTTGGACTTACGAGCACAAAACAGAATAACAATTTCGAAATATTCCGATTTTCCGAGAGGCTTTTCAAATTTACTCACCACTACATATACATAATAGCAAGCTTATTATGTAATCGCATAGCCACACTTACTGCGGTAAATTTGACACTTAAATTATTTCGATTGGTTCAGGAATGATGATTCTAGAGTAAAAAATGTGTTCCGTGGTCGACAAATTGCTCGGCAACATTTATTGTATGCTAACAATACTTTTTGCCAACAACGACTTCTGTGAATTTCGTTCTGCGTAATTGGTCAAACTGAATTTTGGTTAACGTGACGAATTTTTCGGTTTTCTCGTGAAAGGATTAACGTATCGACTTGAATTTTTTTTTATTATCTTGGAAAATGTACATTTTTTACCGAAAAGGATTTTTTCCTTCTTTCGTCCTTACAAGGATATAGTTTTTCTGGTAATTAATTTTAATTTTCATTTTAAGAAAAAAAATCCTAAATAGATATCTAGCTCCTCTGGAGCAGTTTTATCCTTATCGTCGATACAAGAACAAAAAATTTATTTTTTCAAAAAATTTAAAAATCCCTTATAGTATGATTATACTGAAATTTTGTACTGAACAATTTTACTGAAAATTTTTAATTGAACATTTTTACTAAAAATGTTCAATAAAATTAATTAGAAAAGATTTTTTAGTTTTTTCTCCGAAAATAAGTTGTTTGTCCTTGCAAGGACGATATAGATGAATTGGTATCCTGTGAAAAGGGAGCCAGATACGTATTCGGACATTATTTAAAAAAAAAATAAAAATTGATATTAATTAGTCAAAATACGATATCCTTGTAAGGACGAAATAAGGAAAATATCTTTATACGTAAAGAATGAATATTTTCCAAAAGAATACAAAAAAAATCAAGTCGATACGTTAATCCTTTAGCGAGAAAACCGAAAAATCCATCACGCGAGCAAAAATTTAGTTTGACCGATTAGGTAGAACGAAATTCGCAGAAGTCGTCGTTGGTAAAAAGTATTGTTAGCAGCTGAAAAAAGTTGCCGAGCTATTTTTCGTCCACGAAACACACTTTTTACTCTAGCATCGTCATTCTTAAACCGATCGAAATAATTTAAGTGCCAAATCTACCACAGATATTGTGGCTATGTAGTAACATAATTAGCTTATTGTTATGTGTATGTAGTGGTGAGATAATTTGAAAAGCCTCTCGGAAAATCGGAATATTGTGAAATTTTTATTCCGTTTTTTGCTCGTAAGTCCAAATTTTCATATCAATCTTAATAAATTATATATCAAATGAAAGATCATAACGAGCTCTAGCTGTCTAAGTTATATAATTTTTAATAAATATTTTTATTGAGAAAATATACTAAAAAATATAAAATTTCCGAAATAATTCAAATTTTCCTATTAGATACGGTGTACTTTCTCACCTATAGGTCGTATTTAGGTATCATTTGTGACATTTTATATATCAAATTAAAGGCCTAGAAATTATCTTGGATTTGGCTGAAAAATATTTTTGATCACGTTACACATTACATAAGAAAAAGTAATAATACTATAAGTGAAAGATATTTATATAAGTATTTTTAGCAATTATTATTTTTGGACAAATTTGATCTTAAATCATAGAGTGAAGATTTTTCTTTGTGTTTATGTAATAATATATCAAATATGTGGGGGCATCATGTAAATATTCAATTTTTTTAGATTCCTTTGTGAAAATTTCCTCTTCAAATAAGCCGAAGGTGAGGTGTTCTGACACAATATTCTTAAGAACTATCAAAATTTTTTTGATAGCATTTTATAGATAAAAGTATATCCTAGGTGTCCTTTGAACAAAGTTTCTGCGTATCTTTACAAATAAACGAAATATTCAAAAAAGTTCAATGCCATGTTTTACTGCTGTTTGCTCAATGTACACATAATACGCGTACAATACGTACTCTTCTACAAGTAATTGGGAGTGACTTCGTCAATGTACGTGAATGATGTTAGGTATTCAAAGTATTCCAATAATTAGCATTTTTATTCTAAAATAAATCATTCTATTTAATATATTAATTCAAACAAAATAGTTCATTTGATTTTATTTTCTGATGAACTTTTTTTGCACAAAAAGACTTCGAATTTTTATTGTATTGTATGTATGTTGAAATGTAATATCTTTGAGTGTTGACTTTATTTTTTTTAACCATTTCATTATTTTTATATTTTTGTACTGATTATGCCAATAATCCTGCAGGGGTGATTTGGTCTCTTTGTCAATCGAATAATAACCAATCGAAATTGTCTGTATCTGCCTGTTAATTCAGTCATTTTTATAGAATTGCCTTTTTTATTCCTACAATTGAAAAATCATTTATGAAATGAAGACTACTTTTCGTTTATAATCGTTCAGTAATTTTTGAGTATAGAAAAATAGGACTTACCCCGAAAGTAGTCGTATTTTTGATTTCCAAAACTATTTTCCAATCCAAGCGGATGTAAACATAACCGGGTTCAGTATAGCAGTTTTCCGATTTAGTCTTAAGTCATTTTTACGACATTCCTATTTTGATTCCTACAATTGGAAGATCATTTATATCGGACTATATCCAAAAAGTGATAAACGTGTTTTATTTACACAATTATTATCCTATAGTAACGAATACCATATAAGCAAATTAGGCGGTCGGTGAAATTATTTTCTTATTTCAAAAATACACTTTTTCTCAAATATAATCTGTCGTTGGACTTTTATTAAATTCCAAGAATACGAGTATTTTCAGATAATTCGAGTAGACACACATTAATTAACTGAATTAACTGAGAGACGCTTAAAAACTGTCATTTCAAAATTTTTTGACGGTTGGTATTTGCGAGAGAGGATCTGCTAAAAATATGCTCTCATAATCAGGCGAAATTGACAATCGCTTTCAGACCATGTGTATTCCTACTCGCTTATTAGACGCCGGTCGACCGCAAACATTTGTTCTTGCGGGTTCTCTTACAGTTGATTTACGAGTGAGACAGGCTCGTTCTCTCAGTCACGCTCTAAATGTTGAGTGCAAAGACAAAAAGATACCAGATGTCAACAATCGAAAAATCGCAGGAATCGTAAGACCAACTTTTCCGGGATCAAAATAAAACCTTCGGCCTATTTGAAAAGGAATCTGAACAAATTTAATATTTACATGATATCCCCACATATTTTATATATTATTACAAATGCCCAAAAACAAATCTTCACTCTATGATTTAACATCAAATTTGTCCAAAAAGGATAATTGCTAAAAATACTTATATAATTTTCCTTCACTTATATTGTAGTATTATTACTTTTTCTTATGTAATGTATAACATGATCAAAAATATTTTCCAACCAAATTCTACCCCTTTAATTTGACATATAAAATATCCAAAATGATGCCTGAATACGACATGTAGATGAGAAAGTACACCGGATCTACTAGAAATTTTTTTATTATTTTGGAAATTTTATATTATTTAGTATATTTTCTCAATGAAGATGTTTATCTAATTTTGTACAATCTAGACAGCTAGAGCTCATTATGACCTTTCATTTGATATATAATTTGTTAAGATTGATGTGAAAATTTGGACTTACGAGCACAAAACAGAATAACAATTTCGAAATATTCCGATTTTCCGAGAGGCTTTTCAAATTTACTCACCACTACATATACATAATAGCAAGCTTATTATGTAATCGCATAGCCACACTTACTGCGGTAAATTTGACACTTAAATTATTTCGATTGGTTCAGGAATGATGATTCTAGAGTAAAAAATGTGTTCCGTGGTCGACAAATTGCTCGGCAACATTTATTGTATGCTAACAATACTTTTTGCCAACAACGACTTCTGTGAATTTCGTTCTGCGTAATTGGTCAAACTGAATTTTGGTTAACGTGACGAATTTTTCGGTTTTCTCGTGAAAGGATTAACGTATCGACTTGAATTTTTTTTTATTATCTTGGAAAATGTACATTTTTTACCGAAAAGGATTTTTTCCTTCTTTCGTCCTTACAAGGATATAGTTTTTCTGGTAATTAATTTTAATTTTCATTTTAAGAAAAAAAATCCTAAATAGATATCTAGCTCCTCTGGAGCAGTTTTATCCTTATCGTCGATACAAGAACAAAAAATTTATTTTTTCAAAAAATTTAAAAATCCCTTATAGTATGATTATACTGAAATTTTGTACTGAACAATTTTACTGAAAATTTTTAATTGAACATTTTTACTAAAAATGTTCAATAAAATTAATTAGAAAAGATTTTTTAGTTTTTTCTCCGAAAATAAGTTGTTTGTCCTTGCAAGGACGATATAGATGAATTGGTATCCTGTGAAAAGGGAGCCAGATACGTATTCGGACATTATTTTAAAAAAAAATAAAAATTGATATTAATTAGTCAAAATACGATATCCTTGTAAGGACGAAATAAGGAAAATATCTTTATACGTAAAGAATGAATATTTTCCAAAAGAATACAAAAAAAATCAAGTCGATACGTTAATCCTTTAGCGAGAAAACCGAAAAATCCATCACGCGAGCAAAAATTTAGTTTGACCGATTAGGTAGAACGAAATTCGCAGAAGTCGTCGTTGGTAAAAAGTATTGTTAGCAGCTGAAAAAAGTTGCCGAGCTATTTTTCGTCCACGAAACACACTTTTTACTCTAGCATCGTCATTCTTAAACCGATCGAAATAATTTAAGTGCCAAATCTACCACAGATATTGTGGCTATGTAGTAACATAATTAGCTTATTGTTATGTGTATGTAGTGGTGAGATAATTTGAAAAGCCTCTCGGAAAATCGGAATATTGTGAAATTTTTATTCCGTTTTTTGCTCGTAAGTCCAAATTTTCATATCAATCTTAATAAATTATATATCAAATGAAAGATCATAACGAGCTCTAGCTGTCTAAGTTATATAATTTTTAATAAATATTTTTATTGAGAAAATATACTAAAAAATATAAAATTTCCGAAATAATTCAAATTTTCCTATTAGATACGGTGTACTTTCTCACCTATAGGTCGTATTTAGGTATCATTTGTGACATTTTATATATCAAATTAAAGGCCTAGAAATTATCTTGGATTTGGCTGAAAAATATTTTTGATCACGTTACACATTACATAAGAAAAAGTAATAATACTATAAGTGAAAGATATTTATATAAGTATTTTTAGCAATTATTATTTTTGGACAAATTTGATCTTAAATCATAGAGTGAAGATTTTTCTTTGTGTTTATGTAATAATATATCAAATATGTGGGGGCATCATGTAAATATTCAATTTTTTTAGATTCCTTTGTGAAAATTTCCTCTTCAAATAAGCCGAAGGTGAGGTGTTCTGACACAATATTCTTAAGAACTATCAAAATTTTTTTGATAGCATTTTATAGATAAAAGTATATCCTAGGTGTCCTTTGAACAAAGTTTCTGCGTATCTTTACAAATAAACGAAATATTCAAAAAAGTTCAATGCCATGTTTTACTGCTGTTTGCTCAATGTACACATAATACGCGTACAATACGTACTCTTCTACAAGTAATTGGGAGTGACTTCGTCAATGTACAATGATGTTAGGTATTCAAAGTATTCCAATAATTAGCATTTTTATTCTAAAATAAATCATTCTATTTAATATATTAATTCAAACAAAATAGTTCATTTGATTTTATTTTCTGATGAACTTTTTTTGCACAAAAAGACTTCGAATTTTTATTGTATTGTATGTATGTTGAAATGTAATATCTTTGAGTGTTGACTTTATTTTTTTTAACCATTTCATTATTTTTATATTTTTGTACTGATTATGCCAATAATCCTGCAGGGGTGATTTGGTCTCTTTGTCAATCGAATAATAACCAATCGAAATTGCAGACACAGACAATTGAAAGATATTTATATATCTTTAATAATTGCTAAAAATACTTATATAAATATCTTTCACTATTTATAAGTGAAAGATATTTATATAAGTATTTTTAGCAATTATTATTTTTGGACAAATTTGATCTTAAATCATAGAGTGAAGATTTTTCTTTGTGTTTATGTAATAATATATCAAATATGTGGGGGCATCATGTAAATATTCAATTTTTTTAGATTCCTTTGTGAAAATTTCCTCTTCAAATAAGCCGAAGGTGAGGTGTTCTGACACAATATTCTTAAGAACTATCAAAATTTTTTTGATAGCATTTTATAGATAAAAGTATATCCTAGGTGTCCTTTGAACAAAGTTTCTGCGTATCTTTACAAATAAACGAAATATTCAAAAAAGTTCAATGCCATGTTTTACTGCTGTTTGCTCAATGTACACATAATACGCGTACAATACGTACTCTTCTACAAGTAATTGGGAGTGACTTCGTCAATGTACAATGATGTTAGGTATTCAAAGTATTCCAATAATTAGCATTTTTATTCTAAAATAAATCATTCTATTTAATATATTAATTCAAACAAAATAGTTCATTTGATTTTATTTTCTGATGAACTTTTTTTGCACAAAAAGACTTCGAATTTTTATTGTATTGTATGTATGTTGAAATGTAATATCTTTGAGTGTTGACTTTATTTTTTTTAACCATTTCATTATTTTTATATTTTTGTACTGATTATGCCAATAATCCTGCAGGGGTGATTTGGTCTCTTTGTCAATCGAATCATAACCAATCGAAATTGTCTGTGTCTGCCTGTTAATTCAGTCATTTTTATAGAATTGCCTTTTTTATTCCTACAATTGAAAAATCATTTATGAAATGAAGACTTCTTTTCGTTTATAATCGTTCAGTAATTTTTGAGTATAGAAAAATAGGACTTACCCCGAAAGTAGTCGTATTTTTGATTTCCAAAACTATTTTCCAATCCAAGCGGATGTAAACATAACCGGGTTCAGTATAGCAGTTTTCCGATTTAGTCTTAAGTCATTTTTACGACATTCCTATTTTGATTCCTACAATTGGAAGATCATTTATATCGGACTATATCCAAAAAGTGATAAACGTGTTTTATTTACACAATTATTATCCTATAGTAACGAATACCATATTAACAAATTAGGCGGTCGGTGAAATTATTTTCTTATTTCAAAAATACACTTTTTCTCAAATATAATCTGTCGTTGGACTTTTATTAAATTCCAAGAATACGAGTATTTTCAGATAATTCGAGTAGACACACATTAATTAACTGAATTGACTGAGAGACGCTTAAAAACTGTCATTTCAAAATTCTTTGACGGTTGGTATTTGCGAGAGAGGATCTGCTGAAAATATGCTCTCATAATCAGGCGAAATTGACAATCGCTTTCAGACCATGTGTATTCCTACTCGCTTATTAGACGCCGGTCGACCGCAAACATTTGTTCTTGCGGGTTCTCTTACAGTTGATTTACGAGTGAGACAGGCTCGTTCTCTCAGTCACGCTCTAAATGTTGAGTGCAAAGACAAAAAGATACCAGATGTCAACAATCGAAAAATCGCAGGAATCGTAAGACCAACTTTTCCGGGATCAAAATAAAACCTTCGGCCTATTTGAAAAGGAATCTGAACAAATTTAATATTTACATGATATCCCCACATATTTTATATATTATTACAAATGCCCAAAAACAAATCTTCACTCTATGATTTAACATCAAATTTGTCCAAAAAGGATAATTGCTAAAAATACTTATATAATTTTCCTTCAATTATATTGTAGTATTATTACTTTTTCTTATGTAATGTATAACATGATCAAAAATATTTTCCAACCAAATTCTACCCCTTTAATTTGACATATAAAATATCCAAAATGATGCCTGAATACGACATGTAGATGAGAAAGTACACCGGATCTACTAGAAATTTTTTTATTATTTTGGAAATTTTATATTATTTAGTATATTTTCTCAATGAAGATATTTATCTAATTTTGTACAATCTAGACAGCTAGAGCTCATTATGACCTTTCATTTGATATATAATTTGTTAAGATTGATGTGAAAATTTGGACTTACGAGCACAAAACAGAATAACAATTTCGAAATATTCCGATTTTCCGAGAGGCTTTTCGAAAAATCGCAGGAATCGTAAGACCAACTTTTCCGGGATCAAAATAAAACCTTCGGCCTATTTGAAAAGGAATCTGAACAAATTTAATATTTACATGATATCCCCACATATTTTATATATTATTACAAATGCCCAAAAACAAATCTTCACTCTATGATTTAACATCAAATTTGTCCAAAAAGGATAATTGCTAAAAATACTTATATAATTTTCCTTCACTTATATTGTAGTATTATTACTTTTTCTTATGTAATGTATAACATGATCAAAAATATTTTCCAACCAAATTCTACCCCTTTAATTTGACATATAAAATATCCAAAATGATGCCTGAATACGACATGTAGATGAGAAAGTACACCGGATCTACTAGAAAATTTTTTATTATTTTGGAAATTTTATATTATTTAGTATATTTTCTCAATGAAGATATTTATCTAATTTTGTATAATCTAGACAGCTAGAGCTCATTATGAACTTTCATTTGATATATAATTTGTTAAGATTGATGTGAAAATTTGGACTTACGAGCACAAAACAGAATAACAATTTCGAAATATTCCGATTTTCCGAGAGGCTTTTCGAAAAATCGCAGGAATCGTAAGACCAACTTTTCCGGGATCAAAATAAAACCTTCGGCCTATTTGAAAAGGAATCTGAACAAATTTAATATTTACATGATATCCCCACATATTTTATATATTATTACAAATGCCCAAAAACAAATCTTCACTCTATGATTTAACATCAAATTTGTCCAAAAAGGATAATTGCTAAAAATACTTATATAATTTTCCTTCACTTATATTGTAGTATTATTACTTTTTCTTATGTAATGTATAACATGATCAAAAATATTTTCCAACCAAATTCTACCCCTTTAATTTGACATATAAAATATCCAAAATGATGCCTGAATACGACATGTAGATGAGAAAGTACACCGGATCTACTAGAAATTTTTTTCTTATTTTGGAAATTTTATATTATTTAGTATATTTTCTCAATGAAGATATTTATCTAATTTTGTACAATCTAGACAGCTAGAGCTCATTATGACCTTTCATTTGATATATAATTTGTTAAGATTGATGTGAAAATTTGGACTTACGAGCACAAAACAGAATAACAATTTCGAAATATTCCGATTTTCCGAGAGGCTTTTCAAATTTACTCACCACTACATATACATAATAGCAAGCTTATTATGTAATCGCATAGCCACACTTACTGCGGTAAATTTGACACTTAAATTATTTCGATTGGTTCAGGAATGATGATTCTAGAGTAAAAAATGTGTTCCGTGGTCGACAAATTGCTCGGCAACATTTATTGTATGCTAACAATACTTTTTGCCAACAACGACTTCTGTGAATTTCGTTCTGCGTAATTGGTCAAACTGAATTTTGGTTAACGTGACGAATTTTTCGGTTTTCTCGTGAAAGGATTAACGTATCGACTTGAATTTTTTTTTATTATCTTGGAAAATGTACATTTTTTACCGAAAAGGATTTTTTCCTTCTTTCGTCCTTACAAGGATATAGTTTTTCTGGTAATTAATTTTAATTTTCATTTTAAGAAAAAAAATCCTAAATAGATATCTAGCTCCTCTGGAGCAGTTTTATCCTTATCGTCGATACAAGAACAAAAAATTTATTTTTCAAAAAATTTAAAAATCCCTTATAGTATGATTATACTGAAATTTTGTACTGAACAATTTTACTGAAAATTTTTAATTGAACATTTTTACTAAAAATGTTCAATAAAATTAATTAGAAAAGATTTTTTAGTTTTTCCTCCGAAAATAAGTTGTTTGTCCTTGCAAGGACGATATAGATGAATTGGTATCCTGTCAAAAGGGAGCCAGATACGTATTCGGACATTATTTTAAAAAAAAATAAAAATTGATATTAATTAGTCAAAATACGATATCCTTGTAAGGACGAAATAAGGAAAATATCTTTATACGTAAAGAATGAATATTTTCCAAAAGAATACAAAAAAAATCAAGTCGATACGTTAATCCTTTAGCGAGAAAACCGAAAAATCCATCACGCGAGCAAAAATTTAGTTTGACCGATTAGGTAGAACGAAATTCGCAGAAGTCGTCGTTGGTAAAAAGTATTGTTAGCAGCTGAAAAAAGTTGCCGAGCTATTTTTCGTCCACGAAACACACTTTTTACTCTAGCATCGTCATTCTTAAACCGATCGAAATAATTTAAGTGCCAAATCTACCACAGATATTGTGGCTATGTAGTAACATAATTAGCTTATTGTTATGTGTATGTAGTGGTGAGATAATTTGAAAAGCCTCTCGGAAAATCGGAATATTGTGAAATTTTTATTCCGTTTTTTGCTCGTAAGTCCAAATTTTCATATCAATCTTAATAAATTATATATCAAATGAAAGACCATAACGAGCTCTAGCTGTATAAGTTATATAATTTTTAATAAATATTTTGATTGAGAAAATATACTAAAAAATATAAAATTTCCGAAATAATTCAAATTTTCCTATTAGATACGGTGTACTTTCTCACCTATAGGTCGTATTTAGGTATCATTTGTGACATTTTATATATCAAATTAAAGGCCTAGAAATTATCTTGGATTTGGCTGAAAAATATTTTTGATCACGTTACACATTACATAAGAAAAAGTAATAATACTATAAGTGAAAGATATTTATATAAGTATTTTTAGCAATTATTATTTTTGGACAAATTTGATCTTAAATCATAGAGTGAAGATTTTTCTTTGTGTTTATGTAATAATATATCAAATATGTGGGGGCATCATGTAAATATTCAATTTTTTTAGATTCCTTTGTGAAAATTTCCTCTTCAAATAAGCCGAAGGTGAGGTGTTCTGACACAATATTCTTAAGGACTATCAAAATTTTTTTGATAGCATTTTATAGATAAAAGTATATCCTAGGTGTCCTTTGAACAAAGTTTCTGCGTATCTTTACAAATAAACGAAATATTCAAAAAAGTTCAATGCCATGTTTTACGTGTACTGCTGTTTGCTCAATGTACACATAATACGCGTACAATACGTACTCTTCTACAAGTAATTGGGAGTGACTTCGTCAATGTACAATGATGTTAGGTATTCAAAGTATTCCAATAATTAGCATTTTTATTCTAAAATAAATCATTCTATTTAATATATTAATTCAAACAAAATAGTTCATTTGATTTTATTTTCTGATGAACTTTTTTTGCACAAAAAGACTTCGAATTTTTATTGTATTGTATGTATGTTGAAATGTAATATCTTTGAGTGTTGACTTTATTTTTTTTAACCATTTCATTATTTTTATATTTTTGTACTGATTATGCCAATAATCCTGCAGGGGTGATTTGGTCTCTTTGTCAATCGAATAATAACCAATCGAAATTGTCTGTATCTGCCTGTTAATTCAGTCATTTTTATAGAATTGCCTTTTTTATTCCTACAATTGAAAAATCATTTATGAAATGAAGACTTCTTTTCGTTTATAATCGTTCAGTAATTTTTGAGTATAGAAAAATAGGACTTACCCCGAAAGTAGTCGTATTTTTGATTTCCAAAACTATTTTCCAATCCAAGCGGATGTAAACATAACCGGGTTCAGTATAGCAGTTTTCCGATTTAGTCTTAAGTCATTTTTACGACATTCCTATTTTGATTCCTACAATTGGAAGATCATTTATATCGGACTATATCCAAAACGTGATAAACGTGTTTTATTTACACAATTATTATCCTATAGTAACGAATACCATATAAGCAAATTAGGCGGTCGGTGAAATTATTTTCTTATTTCAAAAATACACTTTTTCTCAAATATAATCTGTCGTTGGACTTTTATTAAATTCCAAGAATACGAGTATTTTCAGATAATTCGAGTAGACACACATTAATTAACTGAATTAACTGAGAGACGCTTAAAAACTGTCATTTCAAAATTCTTTGACGGTTGGTATTTGCGAGAGAGGATCTGCTAAAAATATGCTCTCATAATCAGGCGAAATTGACAATCGCTTTCAGACCATGTGTATTCCTACTCGCTTATTAGACGCCGGTCGACCGCAAACATTTGTTCTTGCGGGTTCTCTTACAGTTGATTTACGAGTGAGACAGGCTCGTTCTCTCAGTCACGCTCTAAATGTTGAGTGCAAAGACAAAAAGATACCAGATGTCAACAATCGAAAAATCGCAGGAATCGTAAGACCAACTTTTCCGGGATCAAAATAAAACCTTCGGCCTATTTGAAAAGGAATCTGAACAAATTTAATATTTACATGATATCCCCACATATTTTATATATTATTACAAATGCCCAAAAACAAATCTTCACTCTATGATTTAACATCAAATTTGTCCAAAAAGGATAATTGCTAAAAATACTTATATAATTTTCCTTCACTTATATTGTAGTATTATTACTTTTTCTTATGTAATGTATAACATGATCAAAAATATTTTCCAACCAAATTCTACCCATTTAATTTGACATATAAAATATCCAAAATGATGCCTGAATACGACATGTAGATGAGAAAGTACACCGGATCTACTAGAAATTTTTTTCTTATTTTGGAAATTTTATATTATTTAGTATATTTTCTCAATGAAGATATTTATCTAATTTTGTACAATCTAGACAGCTAGAGCTCATTATGACCTTTCATTTGATATATAATTTGTTAAGATTGATGTGAAAATTTGGACTTACGAGCACAAAACAGAATAACAATTTCGAAATATTCCGATTTTCCGAGAGGCTTTTCAAATTTACTCACCACTACATATACATAATAGCAAGCTTATTATGTAATCGCATAGCCACACTTACTGCGGTAAATTTGACACTTAAATTATTTCGATTGGTTCAGGAATGATGATTCTAGAGTAAAAAATGTGTTCCGTGGTCGACAAATTGCTCGGCAACATTTATTGTATGCTAACAATACTTTTTGCCAACAACGACTTCTGTGAATTTCGTTCTGCGTAATTGGTCAAACTGAATTTTGGTTAACGTGACGAATTTTTCGGTTTTCTCGTGAAAGGATTAACGTATCGACTTGAATTTTTTTTTATTATCTTGGAAAATGTTTATTCTTTACCGAAAAGGATTTTTTCCTTCTTTCGTCCTTACAAGGATATAGTTTTTCTGGTAATTAATTTTAATTTTCATTTTAAGAAAAAAAATCCTAAATAGATATCTAGCTCCTCTGGAGCAGTTTTATCCTTATCGTCGATACAAGAACAAAAAATTAATTTTTTCAAAAAATTTAAAAATCCCTTATAGTATGATTATACTGAAATTTTGTACTGAACAATTTTACTGAAAATTTTTAATTGAACATTTTTACTAAAAATGTTCAATAAAATTAATTAGAAAAGATTTTTTAGTTTTTTCTCCGAAAATAAGTTGTTTGTCCTTGCAAGGACGATATAGATGAATTGGTATCCTGTGAAAAGGGAGCCAGATACGTATTCGGACATTATTTTAAAAAAAAATAAAAATTGATATTAATTAGTCAAAATACGATATCCTTGTAAGGACGAAATAAGGAAAATATCTTTATACGTAAAGAATGAATATTTTCCAAAAGAATACAAAAAAAATCAAGTCGATACGTTAATCCTTTAGCGAGAAAACCGAAAAATCCATCACGCGAGCAAAAATTTAGTTTGACCGATTAGGTAGAACGAAATTCGCAGAAGTCGTCGTTGGTAAAAAGTATTGTTAGCAGCTGAAAAAAGTTGCCGAGCTATTTTTCGTCCACGAAACACACTTTTTACTCTAGCATCGTCATTCTTAAACCGATCGAAATAATTTAAGTGCCAAATCTACCACAGATATTGTGGCTATGTAGTAACATAATTAGCTTATTGTTATGTGTATGTAGTGGTGAGATAATTTGAAAAGCCTCTCGGAAAATCGGAATATTGTGAAATTTTTATTCCGTTTTTTGCTCGTAAGTCCAAATTTTCATATCAATCTTAATAAATTATATATCAAATGAAAGATCATAACGAGCTCTAGCTGTCTAAGTTATATAATTTTTAATAAATATTTTTATTGAGAAAATATACTAAAAAATATAAAATTTCCGAAATAATTCAAATTTTCCTATTAGATACGGTGTACTTTCTCACCTATAGGTCGTATTTAGGTATCATTTGTGACATTTTATATATCAAATTAAAGGCCTAGAAATTATCTTGGATTTGGCTGAAAAATATTTTTGATCACGTTACACATTACATAAGAAAAAGTAATAATACTATAAGTGAAAGATATTTATATAAGTATTTTTAGCAATTATTATTTTTGGACAAATTTGATCTTAAATCATAGAGTGAAGATTTTTCTTTGTGTTTTTGTAATAATATATCAAATATGTGGGGGCATCATGTAAATATTCAATTTTTTTAGATTCCTTTGTGAAAATTTCCTCTTCAAATAAGCCGAAGGTGAGGTGTTCTGACACAATATTCTTAAGGTCTATCAAAATTTTTTTGATAGCATTTTATAGATAAAAGTATATCCTAGGTGTCCTTTGAACAAAGTTTCTGCGTATCTTTACAAATAAACGAAATATTCAAAAAAGTTCAATGCCATGTTTTACTGCTGTTTGCTCAATGTACACATAATACGCGTACAATACGTACTCTTCTACAAGTAATTGGGAGTGACTTCGTCAATGTACAATGATGTTAGGTATTCAAAGTATTCCAATAATTAGCATTTTTATTCTAAAATAAATCATTCTATTTAATATATTAATTCAAACAAAATAGTTCATTTGATTTTATTTTCTGATGAACTTTTTTTGCACAAAAAGACTTCGAATTTTTATTGTATTGTATGTATGTTGAAATGTAATATCTTTGAGTGTTGACTTTATTTTTTTTAACCATTTTATTATTTTTATATTTTTGTACTGATTATGCCAATAATCCTGCAGGGGTGATTTGGTCTCTTTGTCAATCGAATAATAACCAATCGAAATTGTCTGTATCTGCCTGTTAATTCAGTCATTTTTATAGAATTGCCTTTTTTATTCCTACAATTGAAAAATCATTTATGAAATGAAGACTTCTTTTCGTTTATAATCGTTCAGTAATTTTTGAGTATAGAAAAATAGGACTTACCCCGAAAGTAGTCGTATTTTTGATTTCCAAAACTATTTTCCAATCCAAGCGGATGTAAACATAACCGGGTTCAGTATAGCAGTTTTCCGATTTAGTCTTAAGTCATTTTTACGACATTCCTATTTTGATTCCTACAATTGGAAGATCATTTATATCGGACTATATCCAAAAAGTGATAAACGTGTTTTATTTACACAATTATTATCCTATAGTAACGAATACCATATAAGCAAATTAGGCGGTCGGTGAAATTATTTTCTTATTTCAAAAATACACTTTTTCTCAAATATAATCTGTCGTTGGACTTTTATTAAATTCCAAGAATACGAGTATTTTCAGATAATTCGAGTAGACACACATTAATTAACTGAATTAACTGAGAGACGCTTAAAAACTGTCATTTCAAAATTCTTTGACGGTTGGTATTTGCGAGAGAGGATCTGCTAAAAATATGCTCTCATAATCAGGCGAAATTGACAATCGCTTTCAGACCATGTGTATTCCTACTCGCTTATTAGACGCCGGTCGACCGCAAACATTTGTTCTTGCGGGTTCTCTTACAGTTGATTTACGAGTGAGACCGGCTCGTTCTCTCAGTCACGCTCTAAATGTTGAGTGCAAAGACAAAAAGATACCAGATGTCAACAATCGAAAAATCGCAGGAATCGTAAGACCAACTTTTCCGGGATCAAAATAGAACCTTCGGCCTATTTGAAAAGGAATCTGAACAAATTTAATATTTACATGATATCCCCACATATTTTATATATTATTACAAATGCCCAAAAACAAATCTTCACTCTATGATTTAACATCAAATTTGTCCAAAAAGGATAATTGCTAAAAATACTTATATAATTTTCCTTCACTTATATTGTAGTATTATTACTTTTTCTTATGTAATGTATAACATGATCAAAAATATTTTCCAACCAAATTCTACCCATTTAATTTGACATATAAAATATCCAAAATGATGCCTGAATACGACATGTAGATGAGAAAGTACACCGGATCTACTAGAAATTTTTTTATTATTTTGGAAAATATTATTTAGTATATTTTCTCAATGAAGATATTTATCTAATTTTGTACAATCTAGACAGCTAGAGCTCATTATGACCTTTCATTTGATATATAATTTGTTAAGATTGATGTGAAAATTTGGACTTACGAGCACAAAACAGAATAACAATTTCGAAATATTCCGATTTTCCGAGAGGCTTTTCAAATTTACTCACCACTACATATACATAATAGCAAGCTTATTATGTAATCGCATAGCCACACTTACTGCGGTAAATTTGACACTTAAATTATTTCGATTGGTTCAGGAATGATGATTCTAGATTAAAAAATGTGTTCCGTGGTCGACAAATTGCTCGGCAACATTTATTGTATGCTAACAATACTTTTTGCCAACAACGACTTCTGTGAATTTCGTTCTGCGTAATTGGTCAAACTGAATTTTGGTTAACGTGACGAATTTTTCGGTTTTCTCGTGAAAGGATTAACGTATCGACTTGAATTTTTTTTTATTATCTTGGAAAATGTTCATTCTTTACCGAAAAGGATTTTTTCCTTCTTTCGTCCTTACAAGGATATAGTTTTTCTGGTAATTAATTTTAATTTTCATTTTAAGAAAAAAAATCCTAAATAGATATCTAGCTCCTCTGGAGCAGTTTTATCCTTATCGTCGATACAAGAACAAAAAATTAATTTTTTCAAAAAATTTAAAAATCCCTTATAGTATGATTATACTGAAATTTTGTACTGAACAATTTTACTGAAAATTTTTAATTGAACATTTTTACTAAAAATGTTCAATAAAATTAATTAGAAAAGATTTTTTAGTTTTTTCTCCGAAAATAAGTTGTTTGTCCTTGCAAGGACGATATAGATGAATTGGTATCCTGTGAAAAGGGAGCCAGATACGTATTCGGACATTATTTTAAAAAAAAATAAAAATTGATATTAATTAGTCAAAATACGATATCCTTGTAAGGACGAAATAAGGAAAATATCTTTATACGTAAAGAATGAATATTTTCCAAAAGAATACAAAAAACATCAAGTCGATACGTTAATCCTTTAGCGAGAAAACCGAAAAATCCATCACGCGAGCAAAAATTTAGTTTGACCGATTAGGTAGAACGAAATTCGCAGAAGTCGTCGTTGGTAAAAAGTATTGTTAGCAGCTGAAAAAAGTTGCCGAGCTATTTTTCGTCCACGAAACACACTTTTTACTCTAGCATCGTCATTCTTAAACCGATCGAAATAATTTAAGTGCCAAATCTACCACAGATATTGTGGCTATGTAGTAACATAATTAGCTTATTGTTATGTGTATGTAGTGGTGAGATAATTTGAAAAGCCTCTCGGAAAATCGGAATATTGTGAAATTTTTATTCCGTTTTTTGCTCGTAAGTCCAAATTTTCATATCAATCTTAATAAATTATATATCAAATGAAAGATCATAACGAGCTCTAGCTGTCTAAGTTATATAATTTTTAATAAATATTTTTATTGAGAAAATATACTAAAAAATATAAAATTTCCGAAATAATTCAAATTTTCCTATTAGATACGGTGTACTTTCTCACCTATAGGTCGTATTTAGGTATCATTTGTGACATTTTATATATCAAATTAAAGGCCTAGAAATTATCTTGGATTTGGCTGAAAAATATTTTTGATCACGTTACACATTACATAAGAAAAAGTAATAATACTATAAGTGAAAGATATTTATATAAGTATTTTTAGCAATTATTATTTTTGGACAAATTTGATCTTAAATCATAGAGTGAAGATTTTTCTTTGTGTTTATGTAATAATATATCAAATATGTGGGGGCATCATGTAAATATTCAATTTTTTTAGATTCCTTTGTGAAAATTTCCTCTTCAAATAAGCTGAAGGTGAGGTGTTCTGACACAATATTCTTAAGGACTATTAAAATTTTTTTGATAGCATTTTATAGATAAAAGTATATCCTAGGTGTCCTTTGAACAAAGTTTCTGCGTATCTTTACAAATAAACGAAATATTCAAAAAAGTTCAATGCCATGTTTTACTGCTGTTTGCTCAATGTACACATAATACGCGTACAATACGTACTCTTCTACAAGTAATTGGGAGTGACTTCGTCAATGTACAATGATGTTAGGTATTCAAAGTATTCCAATAATTAGCATTTTTATTCTAAAATAAATCATTCTATTTAATATATTAATTCAAACAAAATAGTTCATTTGATTTTATTTTCTGATGAACTTTTTTTGCACAAAAAGACTTCGAATTTTTATTGTATTGTATGTATGTTGAAATGTAATATCTTTGAGTGTTGACTTTATTTTTTTTAACCATTTCATTATTTTTATATTTTTGTACTGATTATGCCAATAATCCTGCAGGGGTGATTTGGTCTCTTTGTCAATCGAATAATAACCAATCGAAATTGTCTGTATCTGCCTGTTAATTCAGTCATTTTTATAGAATTGCCTTTTTTATTCCTACAATTGAAAAATCATTTATGAAATGAAGACTTCTTTTCGTTTATAATCGTTCAGTAATTTTTGAGTATAGAAAAATAGGACTTACCCCGAAAGTAGTCGTATTTTTGATTTCCAAAACTATTTTCCAATCCAAGCGGATGTAAACATAACCGGGTTCAGTATAGCAGTTTTCCGATTTAGTCTTAAGTCATTTTTACGACATTCCTATTTTGATTCCTACAATTGGAAGATCATTTATATCGGACTATATCCAAAAAGTGATAAACGTGTTTTATTTACACAATTATTATCCTATAGTAACGAATACCATATAAGCAAATTAGGCGGTCGGTGAAATTATTTTCTTATTTCAAAAATACACTTTTTCTCAAATATAATCTGTCGTTGGACTTTTATTAAATTCCAAGAATACGAGTATTTTCAGATAATTCGAGTAGACACACATTAATTAACTGAATTAACTGAGAGACGCTTAAAAACTGTCATTTCAAAATTCTTTGACGGTTGGTATTTGCGAGAGAGGATCTGCTGAAAATATGCTCTCATAATCAGGCGAAATTGACAATCGCTTTCAGACCATGTGTATTCCTACTCGCTTATTAGACGCCGGTCGACCGCAAACATTTGTTCTTGCGGGTTCTCTTACAGTTGATTTACGAGTGAGACCGGCTCGTTCTCTCAGTCACGCTCTAAATGTTGAGTGCAAAGACAAAAAGATACCAGATGTCAACAATCGAAAAATCGCAGGAATCGTAAGACCAACTTTTCCGGGATCAAAATAAAACCTTCGGCCTATTTGAAAAGGAATCTGAACAAATTTAATATTTACATGATATCCCCACATATTTTATATATTATTACAAATGCCCAAAAACAAATCTTCACTCTATGATTTAACATCAAATTTGTCCAAAAAGGATAATTGCTAAAAATACTTATATAATTTTCCTTCACTTATATTGTAGTATTATTACTTTTTCTTATGTAATGTATAACATGATCAAAAATATTGTCCAACCAAATTCTACCCCTTTAATTTGACATATAAAATATCCAAAATGATGCCTGAATACGACATGTAGATGAGAAAATACACCGGATCTACTAGAAATTTTTTTATTATTTTGGAAAATATTATTTAGTATATTTTCTCAATGAAGATATTTATCTAATTTTGTACAATCTAGACAGCTAGAGCTCATTATGACCTTTCATTTGATATATAATTTGTTAAGATTGATGTGAAAATTTGGACTTACGAGCACAAAACAGAATAACAATTTCGAAATATTCCGATTTTCCGAGAGGCTTTTCAAATTTACTCACCACTACATATACATAATAGCAAGCTTATTATGTAATCGCATAGCCACACTTACTGCGGTAAATTTGACACTTAAATTATTTCGATTGGTTCAGGAATGATGATTCTAGAGTAAAAAATGTGTTCCGTGGTCGACAAATTGCTCGGCAACATTTATTGTATGCTAACAATACTTTTTGCCAACAACGACTTCTGTGAATTTCGTTCTGCGTAATTGGTCAAACTGAATTTTGGTTAACGTGACGAATTTTTCGGTTTTCTCGTGAAAGGATTAACGTATCGACTTGAATTTTTTTTTATTATCTTGGAAAATGTTCATTCTTTACCGAAAAGGATTTTTTCCTTCTTTCGTCCTTACAAGGATATAGTTTTTCTGGTAACTAATTTTAATTTTCATTTTAAGAAAAAAAATCCTAAATAGATATCTAGCTCCTCTGGAGCAGTTTTATCCTTATCGTCGATACAAGAACAAAAAATTTATTTTTTCAAAAAATTTAAAAATCCCTTATAGTATGATTATACTGAAATTTTGTACTGAACAATTTTACTGAAAATTTTTAATTGAACATTTTTACTAAAAATGTTCAATAAAATTAATTAGAAAAGATTTTTTAGTTTTTTCTCCGAAAATAAGTTGTTTGTCCTTGCAAGGACGATATAGATGAATTGGTATCCTGTGAAAAGGGAGCCAGATACGTATTCGGACATTATTTTAAAAAAAAATAAAATTGATATTAATTAGTCAAAATACGATATCCTTGTAAGGACGAAATAAGGAAAATAGCTTTATACGTAAAGAATGAATATTTTCCAAAAGAATACAAAAAAAATCAAGTCGATACGTTAATCCTTTAGCGAGAAAACCGAAAAATCCATCACGCGAGCAAAAATTTAGTTTGACCGATTAGGTAGAACGAAATTCGCAGAAGTCGTCGTTGGTAAAAAGTATTGTTAGCAGCTGAAAAAAGTTGCCGAGCTATTTTTCGTCCACGAAACACACTTTTTACTCTAGCATCGTCATTCTTAAACCGATCGAAATAATTTAAGTGCCAAATCTACCACAGATATTGTGGCTATGTAGTAACATAATTAGCTTATTGTTATGTGTATGTAGTGGTGAGATAATTTGAAAAGCCTCTCGGAAAATCGGAATATTGTGAAATTTTTATTCCGTTTTTTGCTCGTAAGTCCAAATTTTCATATCAATCTTAATAAATTATATATCAAATGAAAGATCATAACGAGCTCTAGCTGTCTAAGTTATATAATTTTTAATAAATATTTTGATTGAGAAAATATACTAAAAAATATAAAATTTCCGAAATAATTCAAATTTTCCTATTAGATACGGTGTACTTTCTCACCTATAGGTCGTATTTAGGTATCATTTGTGACATTTTATATATCAAATTAAAGGCCTAGAAATTATCTTGGATTTGGCTGAAAAATATTTTTGATCACGTTACACATTACATAAGAAAAAGTAATAATACTATAAGTGAAAGATATTTATATAAGTATTTTTAGCAATTATTATTTTTGGACAAATTTGATCTTAAATCATAGAGTGAAGATTTTTCTTTGTGTTTTTGTAATAATATATCAAATATGTGGGGGCATCATGTAAATATTCAATTTTTTTAGATTCCTTTGTGAAAATTTCCTCTTCAAATAAGCCGAAGGTGAGGTGTTCTGACACAATATTCTTAAGGTCTATCAAAATTTTTTTGATAGCATTTTATAGATAAAAGTATATCCTAGGTGTCCTTTGAACAAAGTTTCTGCGTATCTTTACAAATAAACGAAATATTCAAAAAAGTTCAATGCCATGTTTTACTGCTGTTTGCTCAATGTACACATAATACGCGTACAATACGTACTCTTCTACAAGTAATTGGGAGTGACTTCGTCAATGTACAATGATGTTAGGTATTCAAAGTATTCCAATAATTAGCATTTTTATTCTAAAATAAATCATTCTATTTAATATATTAATTCAAACAAAATAGTTCATTTGATTTTATTTTCTGATGAACTTTTTTTGCACAAAAAGACTTCGAATTTTTATTGTATTGTATGTATGTTGAAATGTAATATCTTTGAGTGTTGACTTTATTTTTTTTAACCATTTTATTATTTTTATATTTTTGTACTGATTATGCCAATAATCCTGCAGGGGTGATTTGGTCTCTTTGTCAATCGAATAATAACCAATCGAAATTGTCTGTATCTGCCTGTTAATTCAGTCATTTTTATAGAATTGCCTTTTTTATTCCTACAATTGAAAAATCATTTATGAAATGAAGACTTCTTTTCGTTTATAATCGTTCAGTAATTTTTGAGTATAGAAAAATAGGGCTTACCCCGAAAGTAGTCGTATTTTTGATTTCCAAAACTATTTTCCAATCCAAGCGGATGTAAACATAACCGGGTTCAGTATAGCAGTTTTCCGATTTAGTCTTAAGTCATTTTTACGACATTCCTATTTTGATTCCTACAATTGGAAGATCATTTATATCGGACTATATCCAAAAAGTGATAAACGTGTTTTATTTACACAATTATTATCCTATAGTAACGAATACCATATAAGCAAATTAGGCGGTCGGTGAAATTATTTTCTTATTTCAAAAATACACTTTTTCTCAAATATAATCTGTCGTTGGACTTTTATTAAATTCCAAGAATACGAGTATTTTCAGATAATTCGAGTAGACACACATTAATTAACTGAATTAACTGAGAGACGCTTAAAAACTGTCATTTCAAAATTCTTTGACGGTTGGTATTTGCGAGAGAGGATCTGCTAAAAATATGCTCTCATAATCAGGCGAAATTGACAATCGCTTTCAGACCATGTGTATTCCTACTCGCTTATTAGACGCCGGTCGACCGCAAACATTTGTTCTTGCGGGTTCTCTTACAGTTGATTTACGAGTGAGACCGGCTCGTTCTCTCAGTCACGCTCTAAATGTTGAGTGCAAAGACAAAAAGATACCAGATGTCAACAATCGAAAAATCGCAGGAATCGTAAGACCAACTTTTCCGGGATCAAAATAGAACCTTCGGCCTATTTGAAAAGGAATCTGAACAAATTTAATATTTACATGATATCCCCACATATTTTATATATTATTACAAATGCCCAAAAACAAATCTTCACTCTATGATTTAACATCAAATTTGTCCAAAAAGGATAATTGCTAAAAATACTTATATAATTTTCCTTCACTTATATTGTAGTATTATTACTTTTTCTTATGTAATGTATAACATGATCAAAAATATTTTCCAACCAAATTCTACCCCTTTAATTTGACATATAAAATATCCAAAATGATGCCTGAATACGACATGTAGATGAGAAAGTACACCGGATCTACTAGAAATTTTTTTATTATTTTGGAAATTTTATATTATTTAGTATATTTTCTCAATGAAGATATTTATCTAATTTTGTACAATCTAGACAGCTAGAGCTCATTATGACCTTTCATTTGATATATAATTTGTTAAGATTGATGTGAAAATTTGGACTTACGAGCACAAAACAGAATAACAATTTCGAAATATTCCGATTTTCCGAGAGGCTTTTCAAATTTACTCACCACTACATATACATAATAGCAAGCTTATTATGTAATCGCATAGCCACACTTACTGCGGTAAATTTGACACTTAAATTATTTCGATTGGTTCAGGAATGATGATTCTAGAGTAAAAAATGTGTTCCGTGGTCGACAAATTGCTCGGCAACATTTATTGTATGCTAACAATACTTTTTGCCAACAACGACTTCTGTGAATTTCGTTCTGCGTAATTGGTCAAACTGAATTTTGGTTAACGTGACGAATTTTTCGGTTTTCTCGTGAAAGGATTAACGTATCGACTTGAATTTTTTTTTATTATCTTGGAAAATGTTCATTCTTTACCGAAAAGGATTTTTTCCTTCTTTCGTCCTTACAAGGATATAGTTTTTCTGGTAATTAATTTTAATTTTCATTTTAAGAAAAAAAATCCTAAATAGATATCTAGCTCCTCTGGAGCAGTTTTATCCTTATCGTCGATACAAGAACAAAAAATTTATTTTTTCAAAAAATTTAAAAATCCCTTATAGTATGATTATACTGAAATTTTGTACTGAACAATTTTACTGAAAATTTTTAATTGAACATTTTTACTAAAAATGTTCAATAAAATTAATTAGAAAAGATTTTTTAGTTTTTTCTCCGAAAATAAGTTGTTTGTCCTTGCAAGGACGATATAGATGAATTGGTATCCTGTGAAAAGGGAGCCAGATACGTATTCGGACATTATTTTAAAAAAAAATAAAAATTGATATTAATTAGTCAAAATACGATATCCTTGTAAGGACGAAATAAGGAAAATATCTTTATACGTAAAGAATGAATATTTTCCAAAAGAATACAAAAAACATCAAGTCGATACGTTAATCCTTTAGCGAGAAAACCGAAAAATCCATCACGCGAGCAAAAATTTAGTTTGACCGATTAGGTAGAACGAAATTCGCAGAAGTCGTCGTTGGTAAAAAGTATTGTTAGCAGCTGAAAAAAGTTGCCGAGCTATTTTTCGTCCACGAAACACACTTTTTACTCTAGCATCGTCATTCTTAAACCGATCGAAATAATTTAAGTGCCAAATCTACCACAGATATTGTGGCTATGTAGTAACATAATTAGCTTATTGTTATGTGTATGTAGTGGTGAGATAATTTGAAAAGCCTCTCGGAAAATCGGAATATTGTGAAATTTTTATTCCGTTTTTTGCTCGTAAGTCCAAATTTTCATATCAATCTTAATAAATTATATATCAAATGAAAGATCATAACGAGCTCTAGCTGTCTAAGTTATATAATTTTTAATAAATATTTTTATTGAGAAAATATACTAAAAAATATAAAATTTCCGAAATAATTCAAATTTTCCTATTAGATACGGTGTACTTTCTCACCTATAGGTCGTATTTAGGTATCATTTGTGACATTTTATATATCAAATTAAAGGCCTAGAAATTATCTTGGATTTGGCTGAAAAATATTTTTGATCACGTTACACATTACATAAGAAAAAGTAATAATACTATAAGTGAAAGATATTTATATAAGTATTTTTAGCAATTATTATTTTTGGACAAATTTGATCTTAAATCATAGAGTGAAGATTTTTCTTTGTGTTTATGTAATAATATATCAAATATGTGGGGGCATCATGTAAATATTCAATTTTTTTAGATTCCTTTGTGAAAATTTCCTCTTCAAATAAGCTGAAGGTGAGGTGTTCTGACACAATATTCTTAAGGACTATTAAAATTTTTTTGATAGCATTTTATAGATAAAAGTATATCCTAGGTGTCCTTTGAACAAAGTTTCTGCGTATCTTTACAAATAAACGAAATATTTAAAAAAGTTCAATGCCATGTTTTACTGCTGTTTGCTCAATGTACACATAATACGCGTACAATACGTACTCTTCTACAAGTAATTGGGAGTGACTTCGTCAATGTACAATGATGTTAGGTATTCAAAGTATTCCAATAATTAGCATTTTTATTCTAAAATAAATCATTCTATTTAATATATTAATTCAAACAAAATAGTTCATTTGATTTTATTTTCTGATGAACTTTTTTTGCACAAAAAGACTTCGAATTTTTATTGTATTGTATGTATGTTGAAATGTAATATCTTTGAGTGTTGACTTTATTTTTTTTAACCATTTCATTATTTTTATATTTTTGTACTGATTATGCCAATAATCCTGCAGGGGTGATTTGGTCTCTTTGTCAATCGAATAATAACCAATCGAAATTGTCTGTATCTGCCTGTTAATTCAGTCATTTTTATAGAATTGCCTTTTTTATTCCTACAATTGAAAAATCATTTATGAAATGAAGACTTCTTTTCGTTTATAATCGTTCAGTAATTTTTGAGTATAGAAAAATAGGACTTACCCCGAAAGTAGTCGTATTTTTGATTTCCAAAACTATTTTCCAATCCAAGCGGATGTAAACATAACCGGGTTCAGTATAGCAGTTTTCCGATTTAGTCTTAAGTCATTTTTACGACATTCCTATTTTGATTCCTACAATTGGAAGATCATTTATATCGGACTATATCCAAAAAGTGATAAACGTGTTTTATTTACACAATTATTATCCTATAGTAACGAATACCATATAAGCAAATTAGGCGGTCGGTGAAATTATTTTCTTATTTCAAAAATACACTTTTTCTCAAATATAATCTGTCGTTGGACTTTTATTAAATTCCAAGAATACGAGTATTTTCAGATAATTCGAGTAGACACACATTAATTAACTGAATTAACTGAGAGACGCTTAAAAACTGTCATTTCAAAATTCTTTGACGGTTGGTATTTGCGAGAGAGGATCTGCTGAAAATATGCTCTCATAATCAGGCGAAATTGACAATCGCTTTCAGACCATGTGTATTCCTACTCGCTTATTAGACGCCGGTCGACCGCAAACATTTGTTCTTGCGGGTTCTCTTACAGTTGATTTACGAGTGAGACCGGCTCGTTCTCTCAGTCACGCTCTAAATGTTGAGTGCAAAGACAAAAAGATACCAGATGTCAACAATCGAAAAATCGCAGGAATCGTAAGACCAACTTTTCCGGGATCAAAATAGAACCTTCGGCCTATTTGAAAAGGAATCTGAACAAATTTAATATTTACATGATATCCCCACATATTTTATATATTATTACAAATGCCCAAAAACAAATCTTCACTCTATGATTTAACATCAAATTTGTCCAAAAAGGATAATTGCTAAAAATACTTATATAATTTTCCTTCACTTATATTGTAGTATTATTACTTTTTCTTATGTAATGTATAACATGATCAAAAATATTTTCCAACCAAATTCTACCCCTTTAATTTGACATATAAAATATCCAAAATGATGCCTGAATACGACATGTAGATGAGAAAGTACACCGGATCTACTAGAAATTTTTTTATTATTTTGGAAATTTTATATTATTTAGTATATTTTCTCAATGAAGATATTTATCTAATTTTGTACAATCTAGACAGCTAGAGCTCATTATGACCTTTCATTTGATATATAATTTGTTAAGATTGATGTGAAAATTTGGACTTACGAGCACAAAACAGAATAACAATTTCGAAATATTCCGATTTTCCGAGAGGCTTTTCAAATTTACTCACCACTACATATACATAATAGCAAGCTTATTATGTAATCGCATAGCCACACTTACTGCGGTAAATTTGACACTTAAATTATTTCGATTGGTTCAGGAATGATGATTCTAGAGTAAAAAATGTGTTCCGTGGTCGACAAATTGCTCGGCAACATTTATTGTATGCTAACAATACTTTTTGCCAACAACGACTTCTGTGAATTTCGTTCTGCGTAATTGGTCAAACTGAATTTTGGTTAACGTGACGAATTTTTCGGTTTTCTCGTGAAAGGATTAACGTATCGACTTGAATTTTTTTTTATTATCTTGGAAAATGTTCATTCTTTACCGAAAAGGATTTTTTCCTTCTTTCGTCCTTACAAGGATATAGTTTTTCTGGTAATTAATTTTAATTTTCATTTTAAGAAAAAAAATCCTAAATAGATATCTAGCTCCTCTGGAGCAGTTTTATCCTTATCGTCGATACAAAAACAAAAAATTTATTTTTTCAAAAAATTTAAAAATCCCTTATAGTATGATTATACTGAAATTTTGTACTGAACAATTTTACTGAAAATTTTTAATTGAACATTTTTACTAAAAATGTTCAATAAAATTAATTAGAAAAGATTTTTTAGTTTTTTCTCCGAAAATAAGTTGTTTGTCCTTGCAAGGACGATATAGATGAATTGGTATCCTGTGAAAAGGGAGCCAGATACGTATTCGGACATTATTTTAAAAAAAAATAAAAATTGATATTAATTAGTCAAAATACGATATCCTTGTAAGGACGAAATAAGGAAAATATCTTTATACGTAAAGAATGAATATTTTCCAAAAGAATACAAAAAAAATCAAGTCGATACGTTAATCCTTTAGCGAGAAAACGGAAAAATCCATCACGCGAGCAAAAATTTAGTTTGACCGATTAGGTAGAACGAAATTCGCAGAAGTCGTCGTTGGTAAAAAGTATTGTTAGCAGCTGAAAAAAGTTGCCGAGCTATTTTTCGTCCACGAAACACACTTTTTACTCTAGCATCGTCATTCTTAAACCGATCGAAATAATTTAAGTGCCAAATCTACCACAGATATTGTGGCTATGTAGTAACATAATTAGCTTATTGTTATGTGTATGTAGTGGTGAGATAATTTGAAAAGCCTCTCGGAAAATCGGAATATTGTGAAATTTTTATTCCGTTTTTTGCTCGTAAGTCCAAATTTTCATATCAATCTTAATAAATTATATATCAAATGAAAGATCATAACGAGCTCTAGCTGCCTAAGTTATATAATTTTTAATAAATATTTTTATTGAGAAAATATACTAAAAAATATAAAATTTCCGAAATAATTCAAATTTTCCTATTAGATACGGTGTACTTTCTCACCTATAGGTCGTATTTAGGTATCATTTGTGACATTTTATATATCAAATTAAAGGCCTAGAAATTATCTTGGATTTGGCTGAAAAATATTTTTGATCACGTTACACATTACATAAGAAAAAGTAATAATACTATAAGTGAAAGATATTTATATAAGTATTTTTAGCAATTATTATTTTTGGACAAATTTGATCTTAAATCATAGAGTGAAGATTTTTCTTTGTGTTTATGTAATAATATATCAAATATGTGGGGGCATCATGTAAATATTCAATTTTTTTAGATTCCTTTGTGAAAATTTCCTCTTCAAATAAGCCGAAGGTGAGGTGTTCTGACACAATATTCTTAAGGACTATCAAAATTTTTTTGATAGCATTTTATAGATAAAAGTATATCCTAGGTGTCCTTTGAACAAAGTTTCTGCGTATCTTTACAAATAAACGAAATATTCAAAAAAGTTCAATGCCATGTTTTACTGCTGTTTGCTCAATGTACACATAATACGCGTACAATACGTACTCTTCTACAAGTAATTGGGAGTGACTTCGTCAATGTACAATGATGTTAGGTATTCAAAGTATTCCAATAATTAGCATTTTTATTCTAAAATAAATCATTCTATTTAATATATTAATTCAAACAAAATAGTTCATTTGATTTTATTTTCTGATGAACTTTTTTTGCACAAAAAGACTTCGAATTTTTATTGTACGTGTATTGTATGTATGTTGAAATGTACCATTTTATTATTTTTATATTTTTGTACTGATTATGCCAATAATCCTGCAGGGGTGATTTGGTCTCTTTGTCAATCGAATAATAACCAATCGAAATTGTCTGTATCTGCCTGTTAATTCAGTCATTTTTATAGAATTGCCTTTTTTATTCCTACAATTGAAAAATCATTTATGAAATGAAGACTTCTTTTCGTTTATAATCGTTCAGTAATTTTTGAGTATAGAAAAATAGGACTTACCCCGAAAGTAGTCGTATTTTTGATTTCCAAAACTATTTTCCAATCCAAGCGGATGTAAACATAACCGGGTTCAGTATAGCAGTTTTCCGATTTAGTCTTAAGTCATTTTTACGACATTCCTATTTTGATTCCTACAATTGGAAGATCATTTATATCGGACTATATCCAAAAAGTGATAAACGTGTTTTATTTACACAATTATTATCCTATAGTAACGAATACCATATAAGCAAATTAGGCGGTCGGTGAAATTATTTTCTTATTTCAAAAATACACTTTTTCTCAAATATAATCTGTCGTTGGACTTTTATTAAATTCCAAGAATACGAGTATTTTCAGATAATTCGAGTAGACACACATTAATTAACTGAATTAACTGAGAGACGCTTAAAAACTGTCATTTCAAAATTTTTTGACGGTTGGTATTTGCGAGAGAGGATCTGCTAAAAATATGCTCTCATAATCAGGCGAAATTGACAATCGCTTTCAGACCATGTGTATTCCTACTCGCTTATTAGACGCCGGTCGACCGCAAACATTTGTTCTTGCGGGTTCTCTTACAGTTGATTTACGAGTGAGACAGGCTCGTTCTCTCAGTCACGCTCTAAATGTTGAGTGCAAAGACAAAAAGATACCAGATGTCAACAATCGAAAAATCGCAGGAATCGTAAGACCAACTTTTCCGGGATCAAAATAAAACCTTCGGCCTATTTGAAAAGGAATCTGAACAAATTTAATATTTACATGATATCCCCACATATTTTATATATTATTACAAATGCCCAAAAACAAATCTTCACTCTATGATTTAACATCAAATTTGTCCAAAAAGGATAATTGCTAAAAATACTTATATAATTTTCCTTCACTTATATTGTAGTATTATTACTTTTTCTTATGTAATGTATAACATGATCAAAAATATTTTCCAACCAAATTCTACCCCTTTAATTTGACATATAAAATATCCAAAATGATGCCTGAATACGACATGTAGATGAGAAAGTACACCGGATCTACTAGAAATTTTTTTATTATTTTGGAAATTTTATATTATTTAGTATATTTTCTCAATGAAGATATTTATTTAATTTTGTACAATCTAGACAGCTAGAGCTCATTATGACCTTTCATTTGATATATAATTTGTTAAGATTGATGTGAAAATTTGGACTTACGAGCACAAAACAGAATAACAATTTCGAAATATTCCGATTTTCCGAGAGGCTTTTCAAATTTACTCACCACTACATATACATAATAGCAAGCTTATTATGTAATCGCATAGCCACACTTACTGCGGTAAATTTGACACTTAAATTATTTCGATTGGTTCAGGAATGATGATTCTAGAGTAAAAAATGTGTTCCGTGGTCGACAAATTGCTCGGCAACATTTATTGTATGCTAACAATACTTTTTGCCAACAACGACTTCTGTGAATTTCGTTCTGCGTAATTGGTCAAACTGAATTTTGGTTAACGTGACGAATTTTTCGGTTTTCTCGTGAAAGGATTAACGTATCGACTTGAATTTTTTTTTATTATCTTGGAAAATGTTCATTTTTTACCGAAAAGGATTTTTTCCTTCTTTCGTCCTTACAAGGATATAGTTTTTCTGGTAATTAATTTTAATTTTCATTTTAAGAAAAAAAATCCTAAATAGATATCTAGCTCCTCTGGAGCAGTTTTATCCTTATCGTCGATACAAGAACAAAAAATTTATTTTTTCAAAAAATTTAAAAATCCCTTATAGTATGATTATACTGAAATTTTGTACTGAACAATTTTACTGAAAATTTTTAATTGAACATTTTTACTAAAAATGTTCAATAAAATTAATTAGAAAAGATTTTTTAGTTTTTTCTCCGAAAATAAGTTGTTTGTCCTTGCAAGGACGATATAGATGAATTGGTATCCTGTGAAAAGGGAGCCAGATACGTATTCGGACATTATTTTAAAAAAAAATAAAAATTGATATTAATTAGTCAAAATACGATATCCTTGTAAGGACGAAATAAGGAAAATATCTTTATACGTAAAGAATGAATATTTTCCAAAAGAATACAAAAAAAATCAAGTCGATACGTTAATCCTTTAGCGAGAAAACCGAAAAATCCATCACGCGAGCAAAAATTTAGTTTGACCGATTAGGTAGAACGAAATTCGCAGAAGTCGTCGTTGGTAAAAAGTATTGTTAGCAGCTGAAAAAAGTTGCCGAGCTATTTTTTGTCCACGAAACACACTTTTTACTCTAGCATCGTCATTCTTAAACCGATCGAAATAATTTAAGTGCCAAATCTACCACAGATATTGTGGCTATGTAGTAACATAATTAGCTTATTGTTATGTGTATGTAGTGGTGAGATAATTTGAAAAGCCTCTCGGAAAATCGGAATATTGTGAAATTTTTATTCCGTTTTTTGCTCGTAAGTCCAAATTTTCATATCAATCTTAATAAATTATATATCAAATGAAAGATCATAACGAGCTCTAGCTGCCTAAGTTATATAATTTTTAATAAATATTTTTATTGAGAAAATATACTAAAAAATATAAAATTTCCGAAATAATTCAAATTTTCCTATTAGATACGGTGTACTTTCTCACCTATAGGTCGTATTTAGGTATCATTTGTGACATTTTATATATCAAATTAAAGGCCTAGAAATTATCTTGGATTTGGCTGAAAAATATTTTTGATCACGATACACATTACATAAGAAAAAGTAATAATACTATAAGTGAAAGATATTTATATAAGTATTTTTAGCAATTATTATTTTTGGACAAATTTGATCTTAAATCATAGAGTGAAGATTTTGCTTTGCGTTTATGTAATAATATATCAAATATGTGGGGGCATCATGTAAATATTCAATTTTTTCAGATTCTTTTGTGAAAATTTCCTCTTCAAATAAGCCGAAGGTGAGGTGTTCTGACACAATATTCTTAAGAACTATCAAAATTTTTTTGATAGCATTTTATAGATAAAAGTATATCCTAGGTGTCCTTTGAACAAAGTTTCTGCGTATCTTTACAAATAAACGAAATATTCAAAAAAGTTCAATGCCATGTTTTACTGCTGTTTGCTCAATGTACACATAATACGCGTACAATACGTACTCTTCTACAAGTAATTGGGAGTGACTTCGTCAATGTACAATGATGTTAGGTATTCAAAGTATTCCAATAATTAGCATTTTTATTCTAAAATAAATCATTCTATTTAATATATTAATTCAAACAAAATAGTTCATTTGATTTTATTTTCTGATGAACTTTTTTTGCACAAAAAGACTTCGAATTTTTATTGTATTGTATGTATGTTGAAATGTAATATCTTTGAGTGTTGACTTTATTTTTTTTAACCATTTCATTATTTTTATATTTTTGTACTGATTATGCCAATAATCCTGCAGGGGTGATTTGGTCTCTTTGTCAATCGAATAATAACCAATCGAAATTGTCTGTGTCTGCCTGTTAATTCAGTCATTTTTATAGAATTGCCTTTTTTATTCCTACAATTGAAAAATCATTTATGAAATGAAGACTTCTTTTCGTTTATAATCGTTCAGTAATTTTTGAGTATAGAAAAATAGGACTTACCCCGAAAGTAGTCGTATTTTTGATTTCCAAAACTATTTTCCAATCCAAGCGGATGTAAACATAACCGGGTTCAGTATAGCAGTTTTCCGATTTAGTCTTAAGTCATTTTTACGACATTCCTATTTTGATTCCTACAATTGGAAGATCATTTATATCGGACTATATCCAAAAAGTGATAAACGTGTTTTATTTACACAATTATTATCCTATAGTAACGAATACCATATTAACAAATTAGGCGGTCGGTGAAATTATTTTCTTATTTCAAAAATACACTTTTTCTCAAATATAATCTGTCGTTGGACTTTTATTAAATTCCAAGAATACGAGTATTTTCAGATAATTCGAGTAGACACACATTAATTAACTGAATTGACTGAGAGACGCTTAAAAACTGTCATTTCAAAATTCTTTGACGGTTGGTATTTGCGAGAGAGGATCTGCTGAAAATATGCTCTCATAATCAGGCGAAATTGACAATCGCTTTCAGACCATGTGTATTCCTACTCGCTTATTAGACGCCGGTCGACCGCAAACATTTGTTCTTGCGGGTTCTCTTACAGTTGATTTACGAGTGAGACAGGCTCGTTCTCTCAGTCACGCTCTAAATGTTGAGTGCAAAGACAAAAAGATACCAGATGTCAACAATCGAAAAATCGCAGGAATCGTAAGACCAACTTTTCCGGGATCAAAATAAAACCTTCGGCCTATTTGAAAAGGAATCTGAACAAATTTAATATTTACATGATATCCCCACATATTTTATATATTATTACAAATGCCCAAAAACAAATCTTCACTCTATGATTTAACATCAAATTTGTCCAAAAAGGATAATTGCTAAAAATACTTATATAATTTTCCTTCACTTATATTGTAGTATTATTACTTTTTCTTATGTAATGTATAACATGATCAAAAATATTTTCCAACCAAATTCTACCCCTTTAATTTGACATATAAAATATCCAAAATGATGCCTGAATACGACATGTAGATGAGAAAGTACACCGGATCTACTAGAAATTTTTTTATTATTTTGGAAATTTTATATTATTTAGTATATTTTCTCAATGAAGATATTTATCTAATTTTGTACAATCTAGACAGCTAGAGCTCATTATGACCTTTCATTTGATATATAATTTGTTAAGATTGATGTGAAAATTTGGACTTACGAGCACAAAACAGAATAACAATTTCGAAATATTCCGATTTTCCGAGAGGCTTTTCAAATTTACTCACCACTACATATACATAATAGCAAGCTTATTATGTAATCGCATAGCCACACTTACTGCGGTAAATTTGACACTTAAATTATTTCGATTGGTTCAGGAATGATGATTCTAGAGTAAAAAATGTGTTCCGTGGTCGACAAATTGCTCGGCAACATTTATTGTATGCTAACAATACTTTTTGCCAACAACGACTTCTGTGAATTTCGTTCTGCGTAATTGGTCAAACTAAATTTTGGTTAACGTGACGAATTTTTCGGTTTTCTCGTGAAAGGATTAACGTATCGACTTGAATTTTTTTTTTATTATCTTGGAAAATGTTCATTCTTTACCGAAAAGGATTTTTTCCTTCTTTCGTCCTTACAAGGATATAGTTTTTCTGGTAATTAATTTTAATTTTCATTTTAAGAAAAAAAATCCTAAATAGATATCTAGCTCCTCTGGAGCAGTTTTATCCTTATCGTCGATACAAGAACAAAAAATTTATTTTTTCAAAAAATTTAAAAATCCCTTATAGTATGATTATACTGAAATTTTGTACTGAACAATTTTACTGAAAATTTTTAATAGAACATTTTTACTAAAAATGTTCAATAAAATTAATTAGAAAAGATTTTTTAGTTATTTCTCCGAAAATAAGTTGTTTGTCCTTGCAAGGACGATATAGATGAATTGGTATCCTGTGAAAAGGGAGCCAGATACGTATTCGGACATTATTTTTAAAAAAAATAAAAATTGATATTAATTAGTCAAAATACGATATCCTTGTAAGGACGAAATAAGGAAAATATCTTTATACGTAAAGAATGAATATTTTCCAAAAGAATACAAAAAAAATCAAGTCGATACGTTAATCCTTTAGCGAGAAAACCGAAAAATCCATCACGCGAGCAAAAATTTAGTTTGACCGATTAGGTAGAACGAAATTCGCAGAAGTCGTCGTTGGTAAAAAGTATTGTTAGCAGCTGAAAAAAGTTGCCGAGCTATTTTTCGTCCACGAAACACACTTTTTACTCTAGCATCGTCATTCTTAAACCGATCGAAATAATTTAAGTGCCAAATCTACCACAGATATTGTGGCTATGTAGTAACATAATTAGCTTATTGTTATGTGTATGTAGTGGTGAGATAATTTGAAAAGCCTCTCGGAAAATCGGAATATTGTGAAATTTTTATTCCGTTTTTTGCTCGTAAGTCCAAATTTTCATATCAATCTTAATAAATTATATATCAAATGAAAGATCATAACGAGCTCTAGCTGTCTAAGTTATATAATTTTTAATAAATATTTTGATTGAGAAAATATACTAAAAAATATAAAATTTCCGAAATAATTCAAATTTTCCTATTAGATACGGTGTACTTTCTCACCTATAGGTCGTATTTAGGTATCATTTGTGACATTTTATATATCAAATTAAAGGCCTAGAAATTATCTTGGATTTGGCTGAAAAATATTTTTGATCACGTTACACATTACATAAGAAAAAGTAATAATACTATAAGTGAAAGATATTTATATAAGTATTTTTAGCAATTATTATTTTTGAACAAATTTGATCTTAAATCATAGAGTGAAGATTTTTCTTTGCGTTTATGTAATAATATATCAAATATGTGGGGGCATCATGTAAATATTCAATTTTTTCAGATTCTTTTGTGAAAATTTCCTCTTCAAATAAGCCGCAGGTGAGGTGTTCTGACACAATATTCTTAAGGACTATCAAAATTTTTTTGATAGCATTTTATAGATAAAAGTATATCCTAGGTGTCCTTTGAACAAAGTTTCTGCGTATCTTTACAAATAAACGAAATATTCAAAAAAGTTCAATGCCATGTTTTACTGCTGTTTGCTCAATGTACACATAATACGCGTACAATACGTACTCTTCTACAAGTAATTGGGAGTGACTTCGTCAATGTACAATGATGTTAGGTATTCAAAGTATTCCAATAATTAGCATTTTTATTCTAAAATAAATCATTCTATTTAATATATTAATTCAAACAAAATAGTTCATTTGATTTTATTTTCTGATGAACTTTTTTTGCACAAAAAGACTTCGAATTTTTATTGTATTGTATGTATGTTGAAATGTAATATCTTTGAGTGTTGACTTTATTTTTTTTAACCATTTCATTATTTTTATATTTTTGTACTGATTATGCCAATAATCCTGCAGGGGTGATTTGGTCTCTTTGTCAATCGAATAATAACCAATCGAAATTGTCTGTGTCTGCCTGTTAATTCAGTCATTTTTATAGAATTGCCTTTTTTATTCCTACAATTGAAAAATCATTTATGAAATGAAGACTTCTTTTCGTTTATAATCGTTCAGTAATTTTTGAGTATAGAAAAATAGGACTTACCCCGAAAGTAGTCGTATTTTTGATTTCCAAAACTATTTTCCAATCCAAGCGGATGTAAACATAACCGGGTTCAGTATAGCAGTTTTCCGATTTAGTCTTAAGTCATTTTTACGACATTCCTATTTTGATTCCTACAATTGGAAGATCATTTATATCGGACTATATCCAAAAAGTGATAAACGTGTTTTATTTACACAATTATTATCCTATAGTAACGAATACCATATTAACAAATTAGGCGGTCGGTGAAATTATTTTCTTATTTCAAAAATACACTTTTTCTCAAATATAATCTGTCGTTGGACTTTTATTAAATTCCAAGAATACGAGTATTTTCAGATAATTCGAGTAGACACACATTAATTAACTGAATTGACTGAGAGACGCTTAAAAACTGTCATTTCAAAATTCTTTGACGGTTGGTATTTGCGAGAGAGGATCTGCTGAAAATATGCTCTCATAATCAGGCGAAATTGACAATCGCTTTCAGACCATGTGTATTCCTACTCGCTTATTAGACGCCGGTCGACCGCAAACATTTGTTCTTGCGGGTTCTCTTACAGTTGATTTACGAGTGAGACAGGCTCGTTCTCTCAGTCACGCTCTAAATGTTGAGTGCAAAGACAAAAAGATACCAGATGTCAACAATCGAAAAATCGCAGGAATCGTAAGACCAACTTTTCCGGGATCAAAATAAAACCTTCGGCCTATTTGAAAAGGAATCTGAACAAATTTAATATTTACATGATATCCCCACATATTTTATATATTATTACAAATGCCCAAAAACAAATCTTCACTCTATGATTTAACATCAAATTTGTCCAAAAAGGATAATTGCTAAAAATACTTATATAATTTTCCTTCACTTATATTGTAGTATTATTACTTTTTCTTATGTAATGTATAACATGATCAAAAATATTTTCCAACCAAATTCTACCCCTTTAATTTGACATATAAAATATCCAAAATGATGCCTGAATACGACATGTAGATGAGAAAGTACACCGGATCTACTAGAAATTTTTTTATTATTTTGGAAATTTTATATTATTTAGTATATTTTCTCAATGAAGATATTTATCTGATTTTGTACAATTTAGACAGCCAGAGCTCATTATGGCCTTTCATTTGATATATAATTTGTTAAGATTGATGTGAAAATTTGGACTTACGAGCACAAAACAGAATAACAATTTCGAAATATTCCGATTTTCCGAGAGGCTTTTCAAATTTACTCACCACTACATATACATAATAGCAAGCTTATGTAATCGTATAGCCACACTTACTGTGGTGAATTTGACACTTAAATTATTTCGATTGGTTCAGGAATGATGATTCTAGAGTAAAAAATGTGTTCCGTGGTCGACAAATTGCTCGGCAACATTTATTGTATGCTAACAATACTTTTTGCCAACAACGACTTCTGTGAATTTCGTTCTGCGTAATCGGTTTTCTCGTGAAAAGATTAACGTATCTAGTTGATTTTTTTTCTATGCTCTTGGAAAATATTTGCTTTTTATCATTAAGGATATTTTATCTTTTTCCGTCCTTACAAAGATATAGTTTTTTAATAACTAATTTTAAATTTGTTTTTTTTTGAACATTGCCCGAAGAGTTATATAGCTTCTTTTTCTCAAGATAATAATTTATTCTTATTGTCCTTGCAAGGATAAATAACTTATTTTATAAAAAAAAATTTAAAATACTTTACTAGAACAATTTTGCGGATAAATTTTAACTGAAAATATTGCCTTTTTCTTAGAAAATTTGTCATGCTACTGTTCTGGTCAAGATTCTTAGTCTTTTTGAAGATAAATTTTTCGTTCTCGCAATGGTGATAAGGAGAAAATCCTTCTACAGGAGCCAGATATCTATTTAAGAATTATTCAAAAAATAAAATTATAAGGACGAAAAAATTTAAAACATTCTTACCAGCAAAGAATAAATATTTTACAATTAAAAAAAATCGGTTGTTTGACACTTGAAATTGAAATACGAGGGTGTGTTCAAAAAGTACCACGAATTTTGTGTTTTTTTTTTAAATTTATTTATTTATTCATTTAAATTATTTTTTTTATATTTTTATAATTTTTTTTAAAAAATATTTTTTATATTTTTAACTGAATCAAATTTTTTGTTTTCATTTAACGGTGATTTAATATTAATTTGTTAAATTCATTTAACGGTGATTTAATAAATATTATTATTAATATAAAAATAGTACGAGAAGCTGTAGCAGAAAAGTAACGGTTTTTTTGAATTTTCTTTTATTTATTAATCTTATCCCTTTTAATGTAGTTCGCTTGCGCAGATATATAGTAAGGATGCTGTTACCACTGTTCGTATCAGCGCTTGCAAATTTCTGCTGGAATTACCTTCATTTCCACGTTTATACTCCTTTAAGTAAAAATATATAGACTTAGGCTAAGTGAATAGCTGGCCTGTGGGGGACTACAGGAAACTCATTAATCGATACGGCCATGTGGCAGAGGGTGTTCCACTTCCACTGTGCATCGTTGCCATTTTTCGTGACACACTACAAAAACCCAATATTTCTTACACCCGTAACTCTCTATAGGGTCGCGTAGTTACCGGCACGTCTAGAATTATATACATAAATATATTGACAATATCATAAATGTTAAGTCCTAGATTTTATAATATTGCGATAGTATCCTGAAATTATGATTATATATATTTCTGAATTGTCTAATAAAAACTGAAAAATAATATACATTATACATTTAAGCATAAAGTATTATATCAACAGTTATTTTATACAACAACATTGATACTAGAATTAATTTAATGTCATTTATTCAGGCTTATCTGGACATTTAAAGACCCAGACAGGATGATAGAATTCATAACTTGACTCCCCATTTTATTATTATCTCTCAGATTCACTCATATTCGCTGATGTTCCTTTTCTGTCAGCTACCATAAAAAAGAAAATACAAAACTGAAAAAAAATTATTTTATTGAAAAGTCTATATACAATGGATAGAAAAGAAAATTGTTCGTTTAATAGTTGTATTATGAAATCAGTGAAAAGAATAGAAATTCGTCCATTTGAAAAAGGACAATAGCAAAACTATCGAAAAAGAAAATAGCTTTCGCCACTTTCATCTTGTCATACAGTGATTTTTTTCTTTTCATGCTATTTTTTATTTTTTTACAGATTATGAAAAAAAATAAAAAATAGCATATAATATTTTTTTACAGATTATGAATATTTATGCTTATTTGAAAGCATACAAAGTTATGAATAATGAATTAGCTGTTATTGAAAAATAGTTTCGAAAATAATATTTGGTTAATAAAAGGAAAACTGGTGAAAATGGGTTTGTTTATTTTGTTTTGTATAAAACTCGAATTATTCTTTAAAGTTTTGCCTTGAAAACTTATGCCAACTCCTTTGATTTTAATATGTAATTTTTCCATTATAAAAAATATTTAAATTATCAATTAGTGAGTATGCTTTTGAGTACCAGTCGTATCCCATCATATACTTAAAAATGGCATACAAAAAAAACAAGTTTTTGATATTAATTTAAGTTGCATATAAGGTGAAAATTTTGAATGGAAAAAATCTTTGTTCATATTTAATCTTAACTTATCTTACCTACTAACTAAACAAATAATAAAATGTACAGAGCCTTAACCAACTATTATAAAGAAGTTAGTCTACGGAAGAATTTAATCAGAATTTAGGGTATGTTTTTAATTTTGAAAAATACATTTCCAATAATACTATCCGATAATTGACAATTTTTTCTATGAAATTTTATATAAATAACATAAGACATAATTTGTGCAAATATCATTGAAAATATACACAAAATCAATAACCTAAATACTTATACGAGGTCTGTTCAAAAACTCATATCTCTCACTTATGCCGACAACTTCGGCCATTTTGAATGTACAGTTAATTTTTGACAGCTGCTTTGCTTGCACGTGTTTTAGCTCGTTTTCGATTTTTGCCCATTTCAAAAAATTGAACAAAGAATCTGTATCAAATAATGTGCGAAAAACAAAATTAATTGCGCGGACGCATTCTGAATATTGACTGTGGCATATGGTGAAGCTATCTTCGACCGAAGCATCGTTTATCGGTGGTACAAAATGTTCTTAGAGGGCCGAGAAGATGTGAACGATGAACAGCACCAAGTTCGGTCGAATGTAAGGTTTTGCTTACAGTTTCCCTCGATTGCAGGGCTGTGGTGCATCATGAGTACCATTGACACAGGGTGGACGGTCAATAAGGAATATTACCTGCACGTTATACGCAAGTTACGCCAAGCAATCCGCCAGAAACGCCCGTGCGCGGATTTTTGGCCACAAACAACACACATATAATGCTGCAGCCATCGTATTCCCCAGATCTAGCCCCCTGTGAAACTGAAGAGCCCCATGAAAGGACGACGCTACGCTACGATTGTGGAGATAAAGACGGCATCGAAGGAGGAGCTGAACAAGATCACAAAAAATGATTTTTTGAAGTGCTTCGAGAATTGGAAAAAACGTTGGCACAAGTGTATAATATCTGGTGGGGATTACTTTGAAGGGGACAAAATAGATATTCATGAATAAATAAATAGTTTTTGAAAAAGCGCAAAATTCGCCATACTTTTTGAACAGACCTCGTATATAAGGAATTATATTATAAAAATAATTAAAATTTTTGATTATAAAAACTTTCTCAATACAAAACCAACGAACAATTAAAATTTGCATACAAAATTTGGATAAACTTGGTGTTAGATAGGAAATATGACTTGACAGAAGAAACCCAATTATATCATATAAAAACTTATTTATCCACAATGAAACTGGAAGCATATGGGACCGAAAAGTTTTCTGAGAAGGATTTCCGAGAAAAGCATATGGAAAGTTTTTACTATACAAATGTGCAAACTGCTCATGTAAGGAATATATAAAACTTTTAAGATACACAAAATATTTAAAGAAAAAGATTTACATTATTTTCTATTAAAAATTTCAGTTTTTCTATAAATTAAAGTACATATAAATATACACAATATGACAACTGTTTATTCAGTATTTGCAACTTTTTGCTAGTGTATGTTCAAAGAATTTTATTTGAAATAATTTAGCAGAAAATTTTTAGAAAAATCTACACTTATAGTAAGATTTAATAGGTCTGTCTGTATAGGATAAATATCTTTTTATATTTTAAACTGGGAGTACAATTTGTCTCGTTGTATGCATAATTAAAAATATCAGAAATCATGAAAATAATTGACTTATTAATTTATATACAAAAAATTTTCAATTTGAACAAAAAAAATATATTAAGAAGTATGTCACTAACTAATTTATTAAATTTTTAGTTAGTGATATGGCACAAGATTCGGTGTCAGTCCGATTCAGTCTAGAGATACTAAATCAATGACGTTTCGCGCGACGATCTTACAGCTAGAGACATCCATGATATTTTTATTGTGTTAGGTACCCGCCGTGGCATCCCGCTTGCTGGATGTCCGGTTACGAATAAAGAGGTTCAGGATCTTATTTCACGCAAGCGGCGTGTACTGGTCCTGACTAGAATGTATGAAATTTGGCAACGTCGATGGGATGAGAGAGTGAATGGGAGATGAACGCACATGTTCACTTCGGATGTGTACTTTAAATCTGCAGATGGATTTGAATTTGGTCTGTACCTTGGGTATTTACTTCCGGGACGCGGCAGTATAAATGGGTTCCTGCACAGGCGTGGTCTAGCTGCGGAGGCTGGATGCCCTTATGGGGCGGCGGAGGAGAGTGCCAAGCACCTTCTTATTGAGTGTGGCCTGTACGGGGATTTGCGTGATTTAGGTGCATGTGGAATCGTGGTGAATGATGAGGGTGTGGATGTAAGTGGTGTGTTGGGTGTAAGAGAGAGGTATGAATGCCTTAACAGATTTGCCGTGGCACTATTTAAAAGGAGAGCGAGAATGGTGTGTGAATAAGTGCGTGAATGGTACGCAGGGTGGCTACAACCGGGTGAAAGACCAAGGTCAATTCCGGTTGTATTTTTGGGTCTTGGCGAACCAGCATACCTGAGCTGGCTTAGCGATGCCTTGAAATTTACAAGATTCCTAACCGTAGCTCAATGATCGGAGCACAAACCCAAGTACTCGTAAAACAAAAATTGGTACTACGGGAATCGGGGTGCCTCATGATATAAAACACACTGTGCCCGATAATGGAGAGGCGTCTTAGGCAGCAACGTAGTGGCTGTGGTTAATACCCATATCGCAGGTATGGTCCCCGGATCGCAGGTGGAGGTGACTGGCAGTAACTTGTAATTATCTCGGGCACTGTCACTGCTTCTGACAGTTGAGGTTTAGATAGTTCTCACCACCAGGAGGTGGAGTAGTCAGCTTGTAACTGATTACTAACTATTAACTGCCAGTAATGGTGTTTCCTTTATTGAGTGTAACTCAGTCCTTATAGTCGTAGACGATTCGTGGTCTTAGGTTTATGACAACTAGATCACGTTAAATAATAAATTATTCTGTGTTGGGGACCTCCCAAATAGAAAAAGGATTTAACTATTCAGAATCTGTTGTCTTCGATCCGTATATGACTACTGCTGGCATTCATTTTTAAAGCTGATGCCTGCTAACACGTATTTTTTTACATGCAGCCCAAAGTTTAAATCGATTAACTGAAAGTTAAGTAAGGCCCCTCGTCCAACCCTCTTCGATCGACATATTATAATAATATCGTTGGCTTATATTAACGGTTGGGTAGGCTTGATGATGTTGGTACTCCTCATGCTTACTCCTAAGTAACGGATCCTTTCCTACTGCATTAAATCGATAATAACATCTTTTTACCGGAAACCAAAGAATAATCTAGCTGCTTGAATTGTGGCTTCCCACTTTGATCAGGATCATCCTTGTTAGTTTTCTCAGTTTCGCTAAAAATTCCGAACTGTCCCATGGACTTGGATAGTTTCACAGTAACTTTGCTTTCATAAAAGACCGTAAGGTTGATAAATAGGCGATTAACTATAATCTATACCATAGCAACTTTTTTATAAACTAGCGTAGAAAGATAATTAGTGTTGTTGTCATTTTACCGGAAGTGAAGTCTGCCTTCATTTTTTCAAAAAAATTTATTATAAGCTGTGCCTTTTTATAATGAATCTATCTTTTTTAGCAAACTTTTTATAAATTTATCCGCTAAATATTTTCAGTCAAGGTGTATGATCATAAAATAAACATAACATAACAATTGTTTTTTAATTATGTACATATACACTATAGAACCAGAAAATATGTGTGACTGTTTTTTTGCATTCAAAAATATCAGAATGCACTGCCTTTTCTAAATTTGTTTAGCCTCGTTTCCCAAAAAAATCTTCGGGGCTTATATGTATAGCTGTATTATCGCTAAATTAATTGGGGCTTGGTAATTAATAAATAATTTTTTGTCATCTCTGTAAAGATTGAAAAACTATAATGAATTGTTGATTCGTCATTGCCTTTAACCGCTGTGCATATTTTAGGTAAACAGCTTGATTTGCATTTTGAATGTAGGATACTTTAAGTCAATTTTTCAGAACAAGATTTTCCGAATATTCAACAAAGCTTGCAGAAAAGCGGCAATGGATCTGTTAATTCCGACACTTCCATCATGTCTTTGAACAGAGTCCACCACGTCTTCTGGGACCATAAATGGATTCACTATAGACTCGTCGGGCCGGATCTTATTCATCTATACGGATTAAGTATCCAGCCCACTCTAGTCTATTGAGTTTAATTTTATCTACAATCGCTCTAGGGGAATTGTTGTAACGCTCTAGGATATAGTCGTTAAAAAGGCTGTAGAATTGTCCACCTTAACATGGGGGGCTAAAAATGTTTCGAAGTATTTTCCTCCCAAATCTTAGATTCTGCTTAGAACTCAGATTTCCAAGGAATATAGGAAGTAGCTTTGGAAAGATTAGTGTTTTGTACAGTAGTGGTTTCGATGTTATGGTCGGAATTTTCGACAGAACTAATAAGACTGACTAAAGTAGGTTTCACTGGCTTCCAGAAGCCATGCATGGGTTTTTTTCTCCTTGGATACGACCCTTGACCTCAAATAGTAAAATGATTTAACTCCTTTTGAAGCTTAAAATTCCTATCTGTATGCACATAGTGATAATTCGTCTTATCGTCGATACTGACGCTGCCACCCTTAATGCTTACCTGTAAGTCACGGATCATTTTTCCCAATGCCAGATAAAAAAGAACTAATGGAAGTGCGTCCTATTTCTGGAGACAATTGTTGATGTTCAATGCTCTGAACGTTATTCGGCTGCTTTTACTCTTCCTCTCACACTAGTCATAATCAGTCTAATCAAATTTTCTGGGATACCAAACTCTTTCATGGATGTGTAGAGTTTTACTATGGCTATACTATCATAAGTGTTTTTAAAGTCGATGAACCCGATTGATCATATTCCAACAGTCATTCCATTGACTGCCGCAGAGAGAAGATCTGATCTATTGCTGATGTCCCCGGATTGAACCCTCTCTGGTAGTGGTCAATAATTTTTGCGATAAATGGGACTTATCCTACCTAATAAGATATTATAGATGGTAATCAGTAACCTTATACCTCTATAATTGTTGTGTTCTGTGATATTTTCTTTTTCGAGTATGGGAGAGATAATGCCAAGGTGTCAGTCGTCGGGCATTAATTTGGTGGCGGCATCATATAACATATTCTAAACCTCCAACTCGTGTTCTAATGGGTTACTGTTTAGGTGTTAATCAAATTGCTACTGAAAAATTATTCAGCAAGATTTGCAAGGTTTTGCTATAAGTTTGTTATATATAATTATAATAAAATACAATTTGTCGGCTCATAAAATCAAAGTTTTTCAAAAAGAAAAATAAATTAAGTTTTCTTTCTGAATGCTCAAAAATCTAGAACACAATAAATATTATTATTTGAACTGAAATCGAAAATTATAGCCAATTAGTTTAGTCAACATATTTTAACATACCAGTAAGAATCATTGTAATTTAACAAATACTAATAATATTAAATGAATTTTCTTATATCTTAATATGTTTTTCTATTTTTTCCTATTACTTTAAACTACAAATATATCGTTCAATAATAATATTTAAAAAAAAACAGTTCTTGAATATATTTTAAGTTTTGTGTAATTCGAGGATAAAATTATTTAGACAGACAGAAAACAGCCCTAAGTATTTATATTTTTCCTGAAAGATGACTACTGATTTCTTACGTATATCGCGTATATACATACACATATATCTTCCTTGTCTTGAATAGAATAAATTTAAAGTAGGGAAAATATTTACAATGACAGTCTTTAAGGCTCTACAATTTTGGTTGTTTAACCAATTTATCCAATTTGAGCGTTGAAATGGGGATTGCTTCTCCATTCTGCCTCCTAGCTGTATTTTCACAATCAGACTGAAATAAATTTATTCAAATGAGACAAAAGTTCAAATTCACAAATCACTACAAAAAGTGAACTGTGAACGGCAAAAATTACGAATGTTGAATGGTAAACGATGATGGGACGAGAAGAAAATCACATCTAATGTTCTGAATGTTAGATTTTCTTTTAAATGTACTTCCTACTAAATGATTCTTAAGGAATAAAAATAATTTAAAGTTTTTCCCTCTTTTTTATCATTATTAAGAGAATGGATACAAAATATTCATAAATAAGGAATTAGACGAAGGCAGACGAAGGCAATGTAACTTTTTAAAGAAGTTTCTTTTGTAAAAAGTTCAGTATCTCAAGTAGAACTAATGGGGAAATTTTAGTTAATTCATTTGAAATGACAGTAATTTAGAATAAATGTAAACACATCGGTAATATTAATTAAAATGTCACACTTCGAAAGACCAAAACCTTCTTTATCTGGACAATGGAAGTTCACAATGAAAAATATGAACAGCACTGTCTGCTTTTTCTGACAAGGATCCCTTAACTTATCCGCTTCAGAAATGTTCTCTTACAAAACTTTTTTATATCCTCCATCCTCTTCATATTAACCCAAAAATTATATCACATTGAATTCTCTTTTCTTTTCTCTTTTTTTTGCTTTTTTATTGTCCATTTGCAATGGGGTCAATGCTTTTTGGCCCAATTCCAGACTGATTTGCATATACCCTCCGCCAAAAGCCTATAATTTAATCGCCACTTGGAATTTTTATGAACAATTACAAAACTTTATTGTCATCACTGTCTAGTTAACAATTTCAGAGGAAACAAAATTATCTCCTAATTACTACAAAAATTACGATAAAATTAACATTTTCAAGTAAATAATCGTAAGCATGATTGAATAAAGTTCATTAACAATTGTAGTTATTTTGGCGGAACACTATAATAAAATTGACTAAAGGAACTTTTTGTGACTCTATATTATCAATAGAGTTTATTATTGTAAGCATTTAGTAATTATCACCTTCTTTTTTTTAACTATAGCTTAAGTCCTTGGGTACTTAGTATTTTTTGGATTCCTTTTTAGTGATTTTTTTTTATGATATTCCATACTTTCAACAATTGCATAATAAATTATCTAAAGTTGACTGTAAAATTTTATATTTTATTGTAGAAATTATGAATTTTGCTATAGAATTTATGGCTATGAATTTTGATTTAATGCAATATAAGAACTGAACTCATTTTTGTCAATTATTTATGGGTAAATTTATGTCTTAAAAAGGAACTTCACTTAAAAAAATTAATATATTTTAAAAGGCATTTTTCAAATTTATCTTGTTTGTCTAAATTCATTGAGTTGATAAGTTATTAGTTACTTATTAAATCGTGTTATTGCTGAATTTCTGTAATTTGTAGATCTTTTATTTTTTTTTTAAAATTTCTCAAATAGAAAGGCAAATTGAATTAATTTCAGAAAGAAATTAATTCAATTTGCTTAATTAAGAAAGAATTAATTTAATTAAAAGAATTAAATTAATTCTTTCTAATTAATTAATAAAAGTTTCGCTATAAATTAATTAATATCCATCCACAAGTTCATAAAAACAGTATCAGGCTTTCTGCAGGTAGTCATCTAGGTCCGTTGTTGTTTATTCTTGCCATTAACAATATGATTAATCTTATTAGATTTTCTAGCTTGAAAGCCTTAATTTATATCCCATATAAAGAATATACAATAATTACCAAACATATTATATTTCAATAATTTTTTTTAATTCACTAGAATACTTGAATATGCACGCGTGGTCTGTTTTTTTTTGAGCTATACAAAATGGGAGAATAGAATCTGTCCAATGTAATTTATACGATTTTTAATAAGGAATCTTCCATCATAAACAGATTCCTATACTTATGCCCTCTCTAGAAAAAGCTGTTGATATAACATTCCGGCTGAAAAGTTTAGAACGTTGACGTCTAGATGGCGCCTCTTGCAAAAATTAATTATCACAAAGCACCATGCTTCAAATGATTCCTGTCAAAATTTGGCAGCAATCGGTCGATTGGTTCGTGAGATATAGCATTTTGAGTGGAGCAACTTTTGTTATTGAAAAAAAAATGGATAAAGACGAATTTCGTGTATTGATAAAGCATTGCTTTTTGATGAAAAAAAATACAGTGGAAACCAAAGCATGGTTTGACAAACGTTATCCGGACTCTGCTCCAGCTATTTCAACTGCGGAATATTGGTTTCGTCAATTTCGAACTGGTCGTACGAGCACAGTTGATGCAGAACACAGTGGACGCCCAAAAGAGGTGGTGACGGCAGAAAACATCAAAAAAATCCACAAAATAATTTTAAATGACCGTAAAGTGAAGTTGAGCGAGATAGCTGAGACTCTGAAGATATCGAAAGAGCGTGTTGGACATATCGTGCATGAATATTTGGGCATACGAAAGCTGTGTGCAAAGTGGGTGCCGCGTGAGCTCACTGTGGACCAAAAACAACAACGTGTTGATGATTCTGAGCAGTGTTTGGAGCTGTTCAAGCGCAATAAACCCGAATTTTTGCGTCGATATGTGACAATGGATGGCTCCGTCACTACACTCTAGAGTCCAATCGGCAGTCGGCAGACTGGAGAGCGAGCGACGAACCGAATACAAAGCGTGGAAAGACGCAACAGTCGTCTGGCAAGGTGATGGCGTCTGTATTTTGGGATGCGCATGGTATAATATTCATTGACTATCTCCAGGAGGGACAGACGATGAACAGCGACTATTATATAGCGTTATTGGATCGTTTGAAGAAAGACATCGCTAAGAAACGGCCTCATTTGAAGAAGAAAAAAGTGTTGTTTCACCAAGGCAATGCACCGTGTCACAAGTCGATGAAAACGATGGTCAAACTCAATGAATTGGGCTACGAATTGCTGCCCCATCCACCGTATTCTCTAGATCTGGCCCCCAGCGACTTTTTCCTGTTTGCAAACCTCAAGAGAATGCTCGCTGGCAAGAAATTTAAGACCGATGATGAAACTGAGGCCTATTTTGAGGCAAAACCGAAAGAGTACTATAAAAATGGTATCGAAAAGTTGGAAGATCGCTATAATCGCTGTATCGCCCTCAAAGGCAACTATGTTGAATAATAAAAATGAATTTTGCAAAAAAAAAATATTTCTACTGTGTTACGTTCTAAACTTTTCAGCCGAACTGTTAGTCCTTATTCACCGACATTTAAATGAGAGTGAATTTTTTGCAATAATTTTTTGGATGCAATAATTTTTCCTTGGTAGCTATAAATTGGTGAAAGCGAGAGTGATTTTTTTCCACTCTTTATAGCAGTGCTGGAAGGCTTTAAAGGGAATCGTCTTCTGCTTCTGCGTTACAATCCTTTGAATGACAAAAACTCGTTGATGGAGATGGGGCCGTGCAACAAGAGAATTGTCATTGCGAAGAATCAAAATATCTGATCTATGTAAAGAGCTCTTTTTCTGAGCCTTTCAAAGACTACGCATCAGATCCAAAAACAATCTGAATGCCGATGTTGACGGCCCCTCTGAGCGAGATTCGTCTTCCACCGCTGCTCGATCCACCATAACTGTGCTATGCTACAAAAAAAAAGAGAATAATCTCCATCATTTTTTTTATTCTTAATTTTGCTGTTCCATTTTTATAGTTCGCCACAATCATAATAGATACCGGAGAAGATTGTATGTGCCATTGGAGTCTGCAATACTGCCAGATCCCTCTCAATTATGCCATCTCATAAGTTTCCTGTAACCCTTCATATTTTATGAAAAAATGTCTCCTCGGATATATCGAAAAGTTATATAAAATTGTTTTAAGTAGGATTCCATACTCCTTCATACTATATTCAGACGTTTGTTTTCATATAAAGACTTAAACACACCAAAGCAAAACCGAATATTTTGCAGATTTTTCATTTCTGAAAATCTTTTGATGTAACGTGCTATCATATTCTGCATGTTACATTATAAATAAAGTTTATAAAAAGAAATTTCCGTAAATACAGAAAAACAGTGAACAGAAAATAAAATTTTTGATAATATTTATGTTGCTTATTTTATTTATAAAAAAAAAATATTCTATAATAACATAATTTTAATATTAATTGCTATGCTCTTTAGAATTTTGTTTAATATGATTTAGAGGAAAAAAAACGTTCATCATTTAATTTCGTCTAATCGACGTAAGAATAATGATTTTCATTGTTATTTGGTATGCAAGGAAAATTACAAAATGATATATTTTCAGAACGTAAAAATATAATTTCCAAAATGGGTGGACGAATGATAAACGAGTACAGCAGAACAGTATAAAATCAGTAAAATGAAAATTGTATACCAGAACGAATATTTTATTTTCAGGATTCGTGAAAAGTTCCAGAATCATGTGATAATTTATGGTTAGATGATAATTTGGGTGTCGTCTAATGTTAAAATATTCAAATCCATGAACTTATTCAACTGTTCCCTATATTTCAGTTTATTACAAATCGTGATATTTCTGAAAAAAACACCATTTCATATTTCAACGAATTAGTCATTCAAGTCGCAAAAAGGATATATAAAAACTGATTTTAATACAATCACGTGAGCATACTTTTATGAGTAGAAATACTTTGAATGAAAATTCTAAAATACATTGTTTTTGTATTATTCAGAATGAAATTTTTCAGTAATTTTTAAAAGTATTTAGATTCGCTTATTTTTTATTGAACTTTTCTAAAAGCATTTAAAGCAAAAGTCATCTGCAACAAAATACAAAAAATAAATCTGGTTTTTCAAAAGAATATTTTATCTTTATATACCTTCCTATAAGTATATATCCCAAAGTTCTTAAAAACTTAATCCTAGAATATCTTTATCCTATTATTGAACCTTTTTTTTACATTTTATTTTATATCTACATGTGTATAAGCGGATTTTCATAATAAGCAGATTCTATAACAAACGCACTACAACGACAGGAGTGAGAGTGAACACCCATCGTTGTTTCTCTACATAACAAGTCATATTAACACTTCAAAAAATTTCTTGGCCAATTTATCCTTAAACGCCGATGAGCATTTAAGGAGAGAGTAACCGAGAAGAGTTTTTTAACAAGCAAATTATAGTGGTAGGATAACCGGGAATGAACCTTTTTATAACGAGAAAAAATTATAAAATTTAATAATCATATATTGATACATTCACGACTGGCATCAGTAAGAGCGATATGGCAGCACTACCAACGCTTGATTTTTTGCTGTTTAATGACAAATGTCAAAGTCAAAAGTGCTCAGTTAGTATTGCTATTTTATTATAGAAAGATTTCTACTCGAAAAAGGCTTATAGATTATTGAATTTTATTATCAAAATTCGTGCACTATAAAAATTGTGTTTTGCGCACTTCGACTATTTAATAGACGTCATAATCGATCTACTGAGGAGCAAGCAAGTCAAGCCATATTGACAAAATTTCGCAGCAATTTTACGCTATTTGACATCAAATCGCTAACCCGTATGCGTAGAGAGCGTACAGATGAAAATATTGTTGCCGTAGTGTCCAGCGTTGGTGAAGACCGCGATTTGTCCATCTGTCGCCATTCGCAGCAATTGTGATTATGCTACTCGACTATGTTGTCGATTTTACGAAAGGATCTTCGTGTGAAAGGGTATAAAATACAGTTTATTCGAAAGCTTAGAACAACTTGAAGAAAAATCCGTTTTTTACTAAAAAATTACCTTTGGCGTCGAAGCTTATTTCTGGTTGAATGGGTATGTGAATGGGCAAAATTGTCACATTTGGCCTAATGAACAATCACAGGCAAAAGAAGAACTATCCTTGTACACAAAAAAATGCACTGTTTAGTACGGTCCGTTATATCTTTAAAGACGATGCTAGCCGCAACGCTACTGTCAATGGCGTCCTCTATTAATCGATAATTTCGAACTTTTTTTTGCCCAAAATGAAATAACTGCATCTGGTCGATATGTAGTTTGAAGAAAATGGCGCACGTGAAACAATGGGTATGCATTAGACAGCACGTGAAACAATGGGTATGCTGAGTGATGAGTTTGTTGAGCAATTTATTTCACGTTTCCGACTGTTGAGATGGCCGCCACGATCGTGCGATTTGACAACTCTAGATTTTTTGTACAGAGCTATATGAAGTCACTCATCTATGCCGATAAATTAGCGTCACTTTCAGTCTTTGAAGATAACATTACACGTGTTATTAGCGAGATAGCAACTGATATTCTCGAAAAAGTGACGCAAAAATGGATCTATCGCATAGATCACTTAAAACGTAGTCGTGGCTAATATTTATATTAAAATATTATTGACAAAGGAAATGGCGAGCATTAATTCATTGATTCAAATAAAAACTTTATACATGCAACTTATTTGTGTTTTTTTTTTTAAATTTTTAAATTGAAAAAGCAAACATTAAAAAAATCATCCGTTATATAACCAGACTCCCCCACCCCCCAGCCTATAGAGTAAATTTGGTTTTTGTAGTGCGTTATCAAAATTTGGAGCAATAATGCGGCATCGAAGAATTTTTTATCCAAACATAATTTCAACGAGACTAATGGGAACAGTCATTATTAAAAGCAGAAGTTCTTCGATGGCATAAAGTATTTAATATAAAAATAAATCTGTCTCATTACTTTTCTTCTAACTCACAATATGTAATATTTTTTTATATTAAATCAATTAAATATTTTCACCATTAAACTTAAATACTTTATTACATTCTCTGTAGAATCGCATCAATATGATATCGTTTCAAATACCATATAACAATCGAATTTAAACTTTTATCTTTTTTTCTGTTCAATATTAATTTCAACTCTGCTCACCCTAGTGAAGGTTCAATTTTATTTGACAACACCCTAGTGAAATGGAACAAGAAGACGTCTTGTCAGTAAGCGCATCAATCAGTTAAACTTAACAATTTTCATATTGAAATAATATTAAAAAAATATATAAAATCCTGTATATCCATTTCAAATATACAAGAAAAGGATAAAGGAAAATAAGATGAAATCCAATTTTAAATAAAATCAGAAAAATAATCTTAAAAGAAATGCACTCAATATCCAGTAGTAAACTCCTAAACTAAAGAGATTGACAGATAAACTGGCAGATTGAAGGATACAAAATACCAACGGATATATATACTCTATGAACCGATAAAATTTTTTATTCCATTCGGTTTTAAACAAAACTTTTAACTGATTTAACAAAAAATGTATTTTATTTGTGGTTCTTTTTGCTCGATATTTGAATTAATATTCAAAGAGTTAATATGAAAATGATCTGATATATTTAACTCAATTTTATATGATTATAACGTAAAAAAATTATTAGATTTTTGTAAATTTTTCTTCAATTACTATCAGAACTCTAACGTGGTCAAAGACAAATTAAATAAAAAAAAATCTTTGTGGATTAAAAACTTCTAAGTAGCAGCAGGTATGGTTCCTTAGCAGGTTCAGTTGTACAGTCGTTAGCATGCTGGACTGAGGTATAGTCCTAAAGTAATTCCAAAAAACTGCTTTAGTTTCTATTCTGCTTTAATTTTCTTATCCACTTATCCTTTCCTGAATAATAAAAGTGCGAAAAAAAACACCCGACAATGCCATCGTCTACCAGATATATGGAAATATCAATACCAGCTTTCAGAAGGAAAATCCAATCGTAGATAAAAACCCATATTGGTTCTTTCAGAAGGTCCACTAGTATTAACCGCCCTTCATACTAGACGAAGCATCTCGCCACTCCAAAATTGTATGAAAATAGGCAGAAGGATAGCTGCAGCGGATTGATCTTATGTTAAGTGAAGATAAGTGCATCGACATCTCTCTATCTCTTCTAACAGTTTACACATGCGCGATATGTTTAAAGATTATAAGGATATTCATAAGTCCTTAATACAATGCTTAATTCTTTAAAATAAAACCTTACAGAAATACGAATAAATGAGATCTTTAGCCCGAACACCGCACCACAACACAGTCAGTCTACAAAGGTATAAATGTTCTACGTGAATTACCTCAGGTAAGAAGCTACTGAGATCAGAATAAGCTTCCGAAGAACAAATGACAACTTTCAGGGAGCTGATAAGTAGTGAAAGATTTCTTTCGAAATATTATCCAACTATTGCCCAATCAATCTACTCGATAATCTTACCAAAATTGTGGGCACGAAAACTGCTCAGAATTCGTATAGGACATTCGGCTCTCTCTACTCCTATTCGGAAAAGAGAAAATTTTTCTATTTGGTTTTTGGAACCTTACACATATACAAAGAAACAAGCTTCCGTATTCATTATATCCTTGAGAAAAATTCAATTCTGTTTAAGAGGTTCTCATATCTTCAGCTACACTTTCACGTACGGCGGCAATATTTTTGATTAAACGTCTGGTTCTAAAATAGCCAGGCTTCAGTCTATCCAACACTATACCATGTTCTTCAAAACTATTCACTACAAAATAAAGGCTGCAATTTAAAGCCAAGTTTTTCTGACCCAATTTTTAAGTAGCTTTCTGAGCCGAATAGTAGGTTAATGAATTAAGTTCAAGAGATTTTACGATATGTACACGTTATTTATTATTACAAAGTTCCATAATAATTTTCTACAAAGATTTCCGGGCTTTACATACTTAAATATAACCATTTCCGGAAATAAAGTGGAAATGGAAAGAAAAGTGGTTTTCGGGAATTAACGTAGGACCATGTTTCAGTGGGGTTCGAACCCAAGACGTCTTAGATAGTAGTCCATTGCGCTAAACCTTAGCACCATGCGTCTAATAAACGATCTAAACATCAAATTTCCCCTTTTTTGCGCGTCTGACGGTGTAATTCATACACGAGTAGTCACACACTTTGCGCGTGAATAGGATTGTGCATGTTCGCCACAAACAAAGTTTGTCCATTTCACGATCAGTGTTATCGCTTGCAAGAATAAAAAGTGCGATACACAAGCAATTGACGCGAACAAAATAGAAAATCATATTTTGAACGCATAATCGTTTGTGCATTTTTTATTGATAAATTCTCTAGTTCGTCGCTGCTATTCTAATTTTATTTACTATATATTATGAATGACGTTTTTATATTTATTTATTTTTATTATTTCAAGTCGTTTATTTATTTTAGTAAACATTTTATATTTTATTTTAATATTTCTATATTAATTTCAACATTAGTATTTCATACTCCAATGGTATTGTTATTTTATTAAATATATTTAAAAATGCATATGCCAAGGATTCTTTGCTATATACTTAACTATATTTTACTATTTTTTAGCATATAATCTACAGTTTGCATATGTTCAAATAGCTTAAGTTTTATATCATAAATTTTAAAATTATAATAAATTGTATAAATATTATCACTAAAAAAAACATTACGAATAAATGAACATGATGGCGCACAGTAAATGTGGAAATTATTAAATGTCAAAATAAATAGTGCGTATAAGATGACTTTGGAAGGATTAACAGGTAATATCATTTATAGATGCGCACAATACATTTGTACCACAAGAAAAAATTGCTCGTCCACGCGTAAATATCGTGCAATTACACGATCAAATTAATATCACCGGCGAGTTGTTCATAGAGTGAAACGATTGGCCAGCGAATCACCTATAAGAGAAAATCGTCTATTGGAGGCACGGTGTAATCTAAGCTTAACGACTATGCTATCGAGCCGACGAGAATATTGGAAAGATTTTATTAAAAAATAAAATATTTTTATATTATTTAAATTTGTGTTCGTTTTACTTAAACATTATCCAAAAGGAAAAAAATATTGAAAATTTTCAAATGTCTACCATCTGGTCTTTACTGTGCCGATTATTGGAAATTTCTTCTGTAATTAAAAAACTTAAAAGTCAAGTGAAATATAATGTTAAATTTATTAAATAAAAATTATTATTTTAAACCTGCAAAAAACTGGAGAAATTATATCCAGCTTAGTTCTCATGGTGACTCTGGCCTTAAAAAAAAAGTCTAATGGTCAAATAAAAAGTGCTGTGTGGAAAAAAGCCCAAAAAACTTTTTTGGTATAGAATTTTTACAAGGTGAATAAATAAATAATCATATTAATAATGATCAAAGTTATTCCAAATCGATTGTAAAGTTGCTTTTGAAAGGATATTGTTTTCCATAAACTCAAATTTGATTATTTTCATAGTTTCACAGGCAAAGACTGCCTAATTTTCAATTATGTCCATAATAAATTTCGTAAAATCTATATAAAAATATAGAGAAATCAAGCGAAATATTCAAAAACTCTTCACAAAATTTAAATCATAGCATAAATAATTTTATGAAAAAAATTTAATATGCTGTACACGATATTATGCATAGTAAATAGATAAATAAGAAATTTTCAGCTAAACATAAATACATACTTGTTAATATTCATTCAAATTCAATTACTTTAGGCGAAGTATTATTAAAAATTGAATTAATTTCAATTTAGTATAATTTAAATATGATATTTAGTTTGTTATATCAACTCAAAAGTATGGTATGATATTGAAAAAAAATTTGATTTTTTTTTATTTGATAGATAATTTATGATGAGTGCAGCTTTTTCAAGATTCTTTTAGGTTGAAAATTTAATTTCAAACCGACAAGGATGTTTGTAGATATTTTTATTAATTTTATATTATTGATCATGAATACCGAAGTGTTATCGAAATGTAAAAAAGAATTTTCCAATTTGAATAATTTATCAGTCAAACGAATTTTACGAACAGTCATTTCATATTTAAATGATGATAGCTAACCATGGCGAATCTTTTTTGCCTATAAGCTTCTATTAAGAGAAGAGCCATTTTGAACTTTATTGAGGAATTATTGAGTACTTTCTTCTAATAGGAATCTTTCGAGATTATTATGATGACCATTTGGAATATTAAACGAATATCTATACGTCCTCGTGACAAGATAATTTCATGTTTCGCAAAAAGTTTTTGGATAGATTTTAGACTCTTGACGTTATTTTGAGGACATTGCGTGTAGGTTGAGAGTGAAATTTATAGTCTGTGACTGTCTTAATGTCTTATTTCTGGACAACCGAACAGAATTTTTACTATTTACAATTCTGTCATATCCTGTCATCCTGTTTTTCGTATTACTGAATTAGTTTTTCTGCATCAATTTTTGGCTACTTACAAGTACTGCCAAGTTGTCTATGCACCCTTGGAGCTTGAACATAATTCCGCATTCTAACTGGGTCTCACTATAAGATAAGATACTTTATCTTATAACGCATCACAAGAAGATTTTGCATTTTTGGTATTCTTTCATCGACAAATGATTTATGAGCGGATGCTTCTTCGTTCAGCTGAAATTTAAGTTGCATCAATTTGCATGCAATATTAAAAAAATATATTTTATAAGCAGCAAAAAAAACCGACATTGTTTTTAAATACTTTATGATATTTTTCTAAGAAGAAAATAACATTATAATCTGCGAATTATTGGTATGCTCTTGAAGACGACATTACCATCCATCTGATTTATCCTGTTCCTTGGTGGATGAAGTTATCCCTTTAATAGCATACATAAATTTTCAATCTACATTTCTGGCAAATCATTCATTTTCCTTAAAGTCCTCCCATATACGCTCGATTTCTTCAATAATTTAATGCCAATGAATTTTATTTTGACTTTATTACCAAATATAAGTTAAGATTTAATAAATGTTGAAAAAAATATTTTATGATTGGGAAAAATAATAAAATATTTATGAAAACAAATATGGAAAATTGTCGTGCAAAAAATATTATCATTATAAGCATAAAATGTGAGATATTTATCAAATTTTTCTTAACTAATTAAAAGCCCTTTTGAAAGTAAGATGAAGTCGAATTCTACTTTTTCATACTCCTATATTTAATAAGAATAATTTTGTATAAACTATATATTTTTATATTTAAAATATTGACTTTCTGATGTGATAATTTTTCTTTTCTTCGGCAGCAACAAATTTTCGATTACCTGTCATAATGGGAGTTGACATGTTGCAGTCATATAAATGACTGCAGGGACGCTTAAGTCTTCAATGGGTGTTTCCAGAAAATAAGGTAGAGAATAGCTCTCCCACAATAGGATTAGCAAGACTGAGAATGCAACTTTTTATAACAAGACATAATCACGTCATGAACAAAACGGGCTTTGAGATCATGGTTAATAACAGAGTTCTGTTCATAAGTCCATATTGGTTATATAAATTAAGAACGTTTGTCAAGAAGTATTTTTAGTTTTTGTCTTTTAACTCTAGTATGTGGACTCTATGTCAAGCGTTTTTCTAAGTTCAGTCCTAGGTACCGAATTTGGTTGTGTTGTGGTATGGCACTACTGTTAAGGTATATGGAAGGAATTTTTTCACGGCGGAGAGTAAAAGTTACGTGGGTAGATTTACGTTAATTACTTCTTATTCGCCACTTGATAAACCAGTTCTGAAGTGCTTAGAATGTGTGTTTGGAAAATTTCGGAATCAGATGCAAAGTAGGCCGTATAATCAGAATATGTACCAAAGGAAGTATTAGAACAGATTGGGATGTCGGATGGATAAATGCTGTAGAGGATGGGTCCAAGTATACTTCCCTATAGAAAACCAGCCAAAGTGTATTCTGATAAGTCAGTGATAAATGACAACATAGAGTTAATTTATTTAAAAAAAATTGATTTACTTTATCAATATAGTCTGTTTTTAGCTTTATATGTATCATGCAATGATATTCTGATTAATTTTTTTAGAAAACTCTGCAAAATAGACTTCAGTTTTGGCTATAAAATCAGAATTGGATGCAAATTTATTTCCAGTAAGCCATTTGTTGGTGCTTGTAATTAGAAAGATATTACAGAGAGTTAAGTCTAATAAAAACGGTAGGTGAAGAAGTAATTTATAATGTAATTCCACTAATCTTACTGTTACAATGAATATCCAGGTGCATTGGCATAAAGAAGCTGAAAGTTTTTCTTTGCCAAATGTGGTCGTTTTATTTGATTTCTTTATTCAGCTGGTCGAATAATTCTGTATAATACTATCCTATTATTATTTTTCTTTTTTTAAAATAGTCGATAAATATTATATCATGTACATTCGAGAAAATGGAAGCCATAATCTTTTATGCCGATAAAATTATTTTCGCCATCTTTGGTGCACGTTTTTTTAGTTAAAAGTGCATCCTTTTGACTTATCTTTAGTTTCTCAGATATACATATTGCATCAACAGCTCCGAACCTACGCAAAATTCATTTAGTTAATACTCAAAAATATCCAAACAATTAGGTATAGCTAACCTAATAGCCTTATATCCAAACAATTAGGTATAGCTAACCTCCCTTATATTTTTCGTGCTTAGTTTTGGTTTTGTAAATTATTTTTTTTAAACTAAATTTAAATTTTTCCATATCAATAAAATACCACGAACCTTGTCTGTTTTCAATGGACGTTGAAACTAAACTAATGAACAGATGATTATAAAATTTTGTATGATATATTAAGAATGATAAGAAATGATAAAAGGAATATCAGTTTTCTGATATCAGCTAGATTTGTTTGCATTTATCACTGACTTATCAGACTGGTCTTGTATATCTTAGAGGAAATATTTATTAATATATTAAATTTTATTTTATGAATATATAAATTTTTTACTACGTTTTGAAAAACATTTTTTTACAGGCAAATTTTGAAAGAAAGAAAACTTCTGCTGACTGATAGTTTGTTACTACCAAAATATTTAAAAACGGAACCGATTATTGAAAAATATTTAAAAAATTTACCAAATTCTGAGTGAAAACAGATTTTATTTTCTTGATAAAGAAAATGTTATAAACTCTTTCAATCAACTTATCAACTATAAACTGTACTAAAATCTTGGCGAAATAAAGTATTTTAGAATTTTTTGAATATTATATACTCGTACAATAGAAAAACCGGTGTTTTATAAAATTTCCCAATAATCCATTATTTTATATATTTATTAATAATTAATGTAAAATAAAAGAAACAAAATTTTGGGATCTTTCAATCGATTTATATTGTATTTTATAAGAAATTTGAAAACGATCGATTTTTTAGAGACTACAAACTTAATTGTCTAATAGTAAGTATTCCGATATGGTTAAGCTTAAATATAAAATATTTTTGGTTTATATTTGAAATTTGCTTTTAACCAATAAAGGTATATCAGGTTCAGGGATTTTACATTTATATAGAAGATTGTTGATCTCATATGAAGAGTAAATTTCAGCACAGGTTGTTATTGATAATAAAAATGTAAATAGGTATCGATGTAAGAAAGCCTGAGAACTTAAGCTTTTGCTGATATTATGCAAATCTAAATAATTAATGAATGAAAACATTTCTTAATGGAGACATGACCTTATGACTGGCTCTGCGATCGTTAGTCAGTGTCTCCGTGGCTATTTATTATGCGGCATTAAGTTTGGGATTCCCAGTAAGTAGAGTTAGAAATTTTGAAAAACTTTGAAGTTCTGCTTTATATTTTATAAAGCATCTCTCTGGAATCCAAACAGTCGGTTTTAGACAAGTGATTCTATAGTTACTAATAAGTGCCTAACGTTTTTGTAAATAAATTGTGTATTTTTTCTTAAAAACTATGATAGCTTTTCGATTGTTTTGCGTTTTGTTGCTTGTAAAAATTTTCGTTGCTTGATATTTAGTTGACAAAATATGAAAATTACACGTTATATTTTCCTATTGATTTGCGTAGCATTTAAGTTTATTAGTGAACTTTCGGCTCAATCATGTTCTGATGTTTTCCTATATAATTACAGTGAAAGTTATGCGTTTTTTTACTACCATGGTTTACCAAACGATGTTTATATATCAGCTGATATATATCTTCATGCAATTTCCAATTCAAATGAAGTGAGTTTATTTAAATATAATTATAATAATGAAATTGGCTTATCTTATTTATAATTAATAATTTTAAAAGATCCACGAAAGTTTTGGCTTAGGTGAAACCTTAAGAACAGCCGCAAATCATTTAAAAAACAAACGTCGTATTTGGTTTAAAGTGAAATTTTTACCTAAAGGTCCGATTCCAAGTGTTAAAAAAATTGTTATAAATATAAACGGACATTGCTTATTACTTTGTACTGGAAGCGAACGTAAGACTGTATTCTATTTTTTTAGTAATGAACTTTTGAAAGAATGCATTTTTATTTTATAATCTTAGCATCAGCAAGAGATACAAGATACTATGCCGGATATACATTCTATCCAAAAGGACATAACGATGCTAGCTGGGTTACTAATCGGAAGTGTCCAGTTAATTTTGGCTCCTTTACGACAGTAACTAAACCGGCCCAATCACCACCACCTCCACCACAAACAGTCAAAGAGGATATACGCTCATATGGCTCTGCAGCTTCATGTTCGGAAGTTTTCTTTTTCAATTATAAGGAACGTTATGCGTTCTTCTACTACCATGGGTCCCCGTCTGATGTATATATTTCGGCTGATGTATACTTATCTGCAAATTCAAATTCCGATTCTGTAAATATAAGCACACGTCAATACAAAATATTAGTATCCGCTTACGTTATGGGTTGTAATTAAGAATTTTTTTTCATATTTAGATACATGAGGATTTTGGGTTGGGTGATAGTTTAATTTCGGCACAAGATCAATTAAGCAGAAATGAACGTATTTGGTATAAGGTAAAATTTTTAACAACTGGACCGATACCTGATGTGACAAAAGTTATCATCAATACTAACGGTGTTTGTAAATTGTTTTGCCAAGGAACTGAACGTGAGCTAATTTAATTCCTATTTTAATTTATTATGAAATATTTCTTGAAATACTAATCCTATAATTACTATTATCTTATTTGATTATTTTAGCATCGAATGGTGCAACAAGATATTACACCGGTTATACATTTTATCCAAAAGGCAAAACTGATGCCCAATGGGTGACAAATCGTGATTGCAGTAACATTGATGAATCCGCTGTTCTGTCAGTAGTGCACGAACCCGCATCCAATACACAACCCCATACCCAGTTAGTTTAGTATTATTACTGCAAATTAGAATTTAAAATGAACAGAAACAAATTTTTCTATAATAAAAATTTTTCTCTGTTCATAAAATGAAAAATTATTCTATAATTATAGGAGAGAATATGAAAAGTATTTCATATATTGAATATAATTGCAGGAACATGAGATGTGGTCAAGTTGATTCAAGTTCCATCATAAGGAAATTGATTTTCAAAGGTACCGAAATTGATAGAGGTTCATGGCCGTGGTTGGTTGCCCTCTTTCGAGTCAAGCCGGAGAGTGAGAGCTTCCAATGTGGAGGAAGCTTGTTATCTGAACGTGCTGTCCTAACATCTGCCCATTGCATTCATGAGTCCGAGGAACCTCTTGACGTTAATGAAATCGAACTTTACATGGGTGTACATGATATTCGTCGAAAAACTATAGGACAATCGGTTAGACATTATAGTAAACGATTCGGAATTCATCCAGATTATAGAGCAGATTTATTCAATTTTGATGCCGATATTGCAATTATAATAACAACAGATAGAGTCATGTAAGCACCGGCTTAGTATATATTTTCATTATTATTGGTAATAAATCTAATTAATCAATATTTAAAAAAAATCTCTTTACAGTTTTACATCCTCAATTAGGCCAGTTTGTATTTGGGAAGGCCCACCAATGCTTGACAATATTCTTACTAGAGAGGGAATTGTCGTTGGATGGGGTCAAGATGAATCTGGCAAATTATCAAATGTTCCTCGACGAGTTAAGGCCAGAATTGTTTCCGATAAAGCTTGTTTGGATTCGAACGAAAATTTCCAAGTACTTACTACGAAACGAAACTTTTGTGCGGGAAATTTAGACGGAAGTGGCCCATGTAGTGGGGACTCTGGTGGCGGATTAATGCTATACGAGAACGATAGATGGCAGGTTCGGGGAACCGTATCCGTTTCATTTCCAGATAATAATGGAATCTCATGCAATCTAACACAATATGTGGTCTATACAGACATTGCTAAATTTTCAAGATGGGTACGCACCGAAATATTAAATTTTTAATCTGACACAATCGGAATTTTGAATATTTAATAACATCTCTTATATATTTTTACTTTTATTTATAAAAGAAAATAAAAAAAAAAATGTTCATAATATCATAAAAAGAAATTTTGGACCAATTGTATTCTATTATCTTTTATCTAAAATTTTACTCAATCTTTTATAATTGTTATTTGTTAAAAATTATTTTATTAAGTATTTGAAATGTTTGTTACTGTTAAACTTATTTAGAAATGACTATAACTTAGAGAATAAAATTATAAAAAATCTCGAAAAAGGGGCGAGGATTAAAAATTTACTTAAAAAATCGCCAATAAAATGCATTATTAAATAAATTATTAATCTGTTGATGCAGTTAAATAGTTGAAATTGAATTTTCAGAATCAACGTGTATTTACCGCTTCTATTTTGAAATTTATAATAATTATCAATGAATCTATCTTATAACTAAAGAAAATATCTTCATTTACATATAAAGGACTCTGAAAACCAACCATTTACTGTGGAGAAGCCATTGTATTGTATTAGCGAAAAGTGACAGTTTGGTATGTGGTTCCAAAGGTTTCAAAAAGTATCGCGAATTTTCTGTTTTTCCAAAAATTATTTATTTATTCATGTATATCTATTTCGTCCCCTTCAAAGTAATCCCCACCAGATATTATACACTTATGCCAACATTTTTTCCAATCCTCGAAGCACTTCAAAAAATATTTTTTGTGATCTTGTTCAGCTCCTCCTTCGATGCCGTCTTTATCTCCTCAATCGTAGCGTAGCGTCGTCCTTTCATGGGGCTCTTCAGTTTGGGAAGAAGAAAAAGTCATAGGGGGCCAGATCTGGGGAATACGGTAGTTGCGGCATTATTAGTGTATTGTTTTTGGCCAAAAATTTGCGCACAAGCAACGATGCGTGAGCAGGGGCGTTATCATGGTCCAAAATCGAATTTTTGTTCTTCCAGATATCCGGGCGATTGCAGGTAATAACTTGCAGGTAATATTCCTTATTGACCGTTCTACCCTGTGGCACGAACTAGTGATATACTACGCCTCTGCAATCGAAGAAAACTGTAAGCAAAACCTTCAAAATCGACCGAACTTGGCGCGCTTTTTTCGGTATTGGCTCGTGCGGCAGCTTCCATTGGGATGATTGAGCTTAGGTTTCCATATCATAATCATAAACCCATGATTCTTCACTAGTTATGACTCTCTGGAGGAAATTTGGGTCATCCCGGACAGAGTCCAACAGCTCCTTAGCATTGTTAATGCGATGCTGTTTTTGGTCGAAATTGAGCAATTTTTGTACGAATTTCGCGGCCACACGTCTCACGACCAAATCATTGGTAAAAAATATGTAAGTCCTCAGCAACTTCTCTAACGCTGATTCGACGATTGGCGAATACTATTTTCTTCACTTCATCAATGTTTTCGTCTGTTGTTGACGTGCTCGGTCAACACTTTTCGTCGTTCACATCTTCTCAGCCCTCTGAGAACATTTTGTACCACCGATAAACGCGCAATTAATTTTGTTTTTCACACAAAATTGGATATAGATTCTTTGATCCATTCTTTGGAATTGGCAAAAATCGAAGACGAGCCAAAACACGTACCAGCAAAGCACCTGTCAAAAATTAACTGAACATTTAAAATGACAAATCTTGTCGACATAAGTGAGAGACATGAGTACCAACATAACGCCACAAAAAATCTAAAATTGAATGTACGTAACCCGTGGAAATTCAAAATTCGCAATATTTTTTGAACAGACCTCGTATTATTGGCCCTCAATTTTTGGAAAACGAAAGAAGAGATACTGTTACCGTCAATTCTGAGCTCTGTGGCCATATGATGACTAACTTTTGGGTCTAAATTTGAAGATTTTAATCTGGATCATATGTGGTTTTAGCAAGACTATGCAAAAGATGGTGTTTTCGAAGACAACCTGTAAACTTAACAGCATTTAAAATCCAACATTTGTCAAGAAATTTTTATAGCAGCCTTATCGATGGCGTTAATTATTGGGTCGTTATCAAAGAGGTGTCGCACAAACAAGCAAGGCCATGTATGGAATCATCGTCCAGTTTTTTACCTCGGATAGCACTACTGCCAGAAGATGCTATGATCCCAAAACGCTTCATCAGGCCATAATGAGAACATTCGGTATAATAAAAGTTCATGAGTACTGTTCTAGATGTCTGATTGTTGGTTTGTAGAGTAAAATTTTGCGGTAGGATCGGTTTTACGGTACGGTTTACCATTAAAAAAAAATCTTTAAATCCTGTATTTTTTTTTCTGAAGTATAATTTTCAAAAAGGATTTTTAAAAATAAGTTAATGTCAATAGAAAAAGTAATTGCGTATGGTTTGGTTTTGAAACCGTAAAAAGCTTAAATCTAAAACGAAACAAACCGAGAAAACTTATAAAAAAAACATCAAAATTTAAAAAAAATTGGAATTGAAAATTTCGGAAACAACATCGACAAATGCATAATAACAACAAATTTTCAACGCATATAAATAAAATAAAATAATTATTGAATAATAATTTTAAAAAAATATTATAAAAAAACATTGATCTTTCCGGATAAGATCGAATAATTTGACTTTTATTTCGTCCAACACCCACCATTATTACTAAATTAAACGAAAAGAAAAGTAACGCGAATAAATATAATGATGAAAGAGATTTAAGAAAATTGTGGATACACCTATAAGTAGAAAAAAAATAGAAGCTGGATTTCTTGTTATCCTGCAACAACAGCAGAATCATCTCTCGAAACAACCTGGAAGTACTGCAGCACGAAGGGTGTATTATTTTGGCTGCGAAACCAGCAAGTCAAAAAACCAAAAAAGGTGCCCTATTTTGGCTGCGAAACCAGCAAGTCGCTCGCACCAATGTCGAGACACACAGTTTTTGTGCTTTTCATTTTTTTTTGATTTTTTTTTATATATCTTTCAAAAAAAAAATTTTGGATTTATTCCAGAAGGAACTCCTTCCGAAATTTTATACCTTCCCTTTCAAATCCTATTCCTTTCTTTTTTAGCCTGGCTAACTTTTCTTTATTTTTTTTTTGTAATTTGTCTTTAGTTTTCACAATATTTTTCTTCCTTTTTTTCTTCTTTCCCTCGCACGGAGAACTTCACATCTTTGGATGTCTCCATTATCCCCTGAAAGTTCCGGCATGAGTTTTTTTTCTGTTAAAAACTTCGACCAACAACCTACCCCCCTCCCCCCTGGCAATCTTTGCATAGTGCTAGCGACAAGCATTCGTAGCAAAAACATGTGTCGTCATTGGTCATAGTCCTGTGGAACGTTGATAAAAAAAAATATTTATTTTATCCAAATTAGGTGATGTCGCGACTATCTCTAATATATCTAGGATGATGATTGATGCAATGCTGCAGTTTTAGGAGCACCTTTAATATGCTGGTGAGAAGGCTGCTGAAATAATGATGGCGCTGGCGCGCTTAATGCTAAACCTTGGTGGATCCAGGCAGAGCAGGAGGACTCTTTTGGTGACCGTGGTTGGGTTTATCGTATTGTATACTACGCCAATATGGGTGGATGGGTTGATTAGGGCAACCTTTATACGTGCAGTTATCGCAGTCTACCGTAGAATCGCACTGAGGGTGGTCTGCGCATTCCGAACAGTGTCCTACGAGGCCATTTGTGTTATGACCGGATTAATACCGTTTAAAAGACTGACAGAGGTTGTACCGCCGGAGAGATCGGTGTGATACTGTGGTGCGATCCGAGAGGAAGTGTCAAAATCGTTGGGATGATGCCACCATCGTCTTATCTCGGCGGTGAGACATGGATGTTTGGGGCTTACCAATTTCGCTTTCAATTAGATTATATCTGAATATACCCTACTTGTAAGGGAGAGCGCGGAGCGCGTGTTGTTTTACTGCAGCTGATTCAATGCGTTAAAGGAAGAGGCTGAGAAGTGCACTGGCGGACTTCTGACACCGAAGAATGTGGGACGGCCTGAGAGGCTGTATAGTAAGTCCTTGCGATAACCGTAAATAAGCAGAATAGTGATTTCGATCAATTCCTGCCCCACAAAGTCATGCCTGACGGCTATAGGTAAATGTGCACGTTGCTAAAAAAATTTGTACGTTACCAAAAAAAAAATGATTTGAATCAATGTGTATAAGTTGTGTTACGATTTCGTATCTCATTACGATAAACAACGAAAGATTGGTGAGTCCGCACCACGTGCACTTGTGGCATAACTTGTACTTGAAAATGAACATTGCTCAAAAAGGTTTTCGAAAATTAATGAAAATATTGAATGAGTGACGATGGCTTTTGTAATGGCAGACCATCGATTTAAATTGAATTTAAGAGTTTTTTTAAAAAAAAGGGTATTGAAATGCTCCGAAAAAAGATTTATTTTCATTGCAGATATTTCAATGGTCAACTATGACAATATCAATTGTCTCAAGGACATCTTTCTGTACTTTCCCAATCTCAAAATTTTTCACACGCACTTATATAAGGTGAGTAGGTAGTCTTAGAAAGCACAGAAGCCCAAAAACCAAATCCACTTTTTTGGTTTCAAAAAAATGTGTAACAGAAGAGCTGAAATCTATCAGTTCTTCTATTCTAAAATAATATGAACGCTATGCAAAAAATTATTTTTTTAAACTACTATAATTTATTAAAAATATTCATTCAAAATGAATATAATTAACTCTATTAATATTATATTAATAATAGGTGAAGATTTTTGAAAAATTATAAAACCACCGAAACTGGTTAAAACAAATTAATGAGATAGATTTTCTAACTAAATAATGGTAGTTTTTTTTTTAAATATTAAATCATATGAAAATAATAAAGAAAAAAAAATTATATTTGATTAATAAAAAAAATTGGAAAACTTTTAATTGGGTAAAAATTAATGCTTATGGCATAACTTGCAAATTATTAGCATAGAAATAAATAATCAAGAAGTGACACTGATTTGAATTTTTGTTACTATTGTTATTATTTTGATTATTGGATTTTTTGCAAAAATAAGTTGCCTGATTGGAAATGTCGTATTTATTTCTTTTTGTTTTCATAACCAAATTTAAATATGTTAATGATATAGAAAACAAAAGTTATGATAATAATACAAACTTGATGGGGAAATCTGTTTTCGAAAATGTTAATCAATGCATACATACAAATGTAATCAAAAAGCTCGCTTCAAATACTATTATTATTATATTATTAGATTGTACACATACTCATTTCCTTGTGAACATAGTAAATTTTGACTAAAATAAACTCTTTGGTACACACAAATTAAAACAAAGTGTGTAAAATTGTTCAGAAGTAAAATGTATTTTTGAACACAAATCTTATACTATTATTATTATGATCCTTAAATGAATAAAAAATTCAAATGAAATTACTCCTTTTTCGAATTTGATTCAATTTGGTTATCCATTCTTCTAATACCACCGATTTGAATTGTGCATAACTTTTTTTTAAGATCATTTCTACTAATATCTCGAAGCATCATGATAACTCAGGTTAACAATTAAAAGCTCTGTCATCAGCTAGATTCAAAGCTAGACACGAAAACAATTTATCCTTTTCTATATTTTTATAAGGATGTGTACGCTTGATTTATCAAATAAACAAAATCATTTTTTTTCATTAATTTATTTATATACTACTGGTGATAGTTTTTACAATTCCAATTGGAATGATCAGTAAATATTTTTTTAAAGTAAAAAGACTATAATAACTTGATTAGCTAAATAATCATTTTATTTTTAATATTTCTTCATTAATATTTTTTTTTATAAATGATTATATAAATTAAAAAAAAAAATCACCAACAATACAAAATAAGTTGAATAAATAACATATGAACACATATTTTTTTTGGTTTTTTCCCAACTGATAACATTAAGCTGGTGGTAATAAATGTTCTTAAAGATTGTGAATCGACAATTTCATGTATTATAGTAAAATAAAATAGAAAATCATCTATTTTTCATATACTATCAAATAGTTTTTATACTATTGTATTTATTAGAATTTACTATACCAAACCGTAAAGACATATGTTTTTATAATATTAATGGCAAATTAAATTGATATTTTACAGTGTCATACAAATTTTATTTTATTTCGAAAAATTTCTATAATATTGAATCTTTTTTAGATTTCTAGTTGAATCTACTCAATAAATCGATGAAAATGTGGTATCCAAGAGAATTGCTGAAATTAAAATGTTCATGTAAATATAGTGAGCAGTATTTGGAATTGGAGTTAATTTTTTCTGGGGGAATTAGGGGTGGTTCAGGTTGGTATTATTTTCATTAATATTATACCTCTTGAAGAAGTTATCGTGGGCAGTTATAAATGTAGCGGAGGTGTTATTTTTACTTTTCGCAGTGGTGCTATTCTGAGTTCATTATTCACTGTTTCATCAGTAATAAGGAACCTACCTATTCTGAACTATTCATCTGTTTCAATGAATATTGACGGTTTGATTTACGCGAGCTCTCACTCGTTACATATTTTCATCAAGTTTCGATGAGGTTCGTCTTCCACTACTTCTTGACTCTCAAAATTTTCTTTATGCCATCGAAAAACTTGTACAGGGAATATTTCCCATAGATTCGTTGTAACTTTTTTGTAAATTTTTCTGTTCAATTTCTTGTAGATGTACTGCATATCTTGAGGGAATTTATGTACCTGCCAACTATATATATAAATAGGGAGTCTGCAAAGTTAAATAAAATAATTATCTTGAAACATTTCTTATAAGTCAACTTAATAATAATTTTTCTGAATTCGAACGTTATTTAACAACATAAGAAACATGTTTGTTTTTGTCGTCGGCCACTGTAATCGTAATTGTACAGGGCTTTATGTGTGTTGCTTTACCAACACTGGCTGATAATATGAACAGGTTATAATATATGATGCTAGAAGTTTATATGGTATTTAGATATTATTATTAAAAAAAACCATCAATGACAATGAATTCTATTTACCTTTCTTAAATATTACACCTGACAATCTACGAATTGTCAGATTATGGAAATGAAGTTATTATGGATTTCCAGGGAATTTCCTTTTGTCTAACGAGTATTTTTTTTCTTTCTCGAAATGAGTCATTTATTGTGGTAAAACCTATTAAAAGAGCTTTGCCAAAAATTTTAACTTACGTCTATGTCAAGTCCAACTTACATCTATGTCAAGTAGATGAGTATGTCCATGAACTTTAATATGTGTACATCCACAGTTAGTCTCTATCGCTTAATAAATAATCTGTATTTCTTTATTTCGAAGTTATTGCATATTTGTAAAAATTTTGAGTTTTGATTATTATTCGATTAAACATGAAAATTATTTGTTATATTTTCTTAGCGATTTTTGTTGCTTTTAAGTTTGTTGGTGTACTTTCGGCACAATCATGTTCCGATGTTTTCTTATACAATTACAGTGAAAGATATGCATTTTTTTACTATTATGGATCACCAAACGATGTGCTTATATCAACTGATGTTTATCTAAATGCAGTTTCAAAATCGGAATTAGTGAGTACATTTGAGTACAATAGAAAAAAAATCTAATCGGCTTCATAGTTAGTTATCAATAATTGTTTAAACAGATTCACGAAAGATTCGGGTTAGGTGAAAGCTTACAAACAGCCGCAAATCATTTAAAAAACAATCGTCGTATTTGGTTTAAAGTGAAATTTTTATCTTCTGGCCCGATTCCGAGTGTGAGACAAATTATAATCAATAAGAATGGAGTGTGTCAATTATTTTGTACTGGAAGTGAACGTAAGGGCATTAATTTGTACCTTTTTTATGAACTATTGTAAATTTATTAAACAAATTTTTCTACTTTGTGTAAATACAGCATCGACAAAAGATACTAAATATTATATTGGGTATACATTCTATCCGAAAGGACGTGATGCTGCGCGTCATTTAAATGATAAGAAGTGTAAAGTGGATCTCAACTCATCTAGCTTGAACATTCCCTGCACAAATATTTTTTTGTGCAATCGTAAGAAAGGAAATACTAAAAATAATATTGTATCATCAAACATACGAACAGGAAATATTATAACTAATATTGTATCATCAAGTACAAGGACAGGAAATATTATAACCAATATTGTATCATCAAACATACGGACAGGAAATATTAGAACTAATTTTGTATCACCAACTATAAGAACATCAATTTCGGAAGTAAAAGGAAATTTGCCCCCAACTAAGCCTGAACCAGCATGTACAAATATTTTCCTATGCAATCTTAAGAAGGACGATAACAACGCAACACCAGTAACTACACAGAAACCTTTATGGGCGACACCTGCTCCTAGACAGTAAGTTAATTATTAAATAGATATTTATGAAAAATTAACTTTAAGGAATAAAAACAGCAACAAATTATAATTGTGATTGTAATCAAAAATTTTTTTAAATACCAAAATTGAGAATAGTTGAAAGGATTTCATATGCTGAATATAATTTTAGGAACGTCAGGTGTGGTGAAATTGATCCAAGTGTCAATTTTAAGCTATTAGTTTATAAAGGTACTGAAATTGAGAGAGGGTCATGGCCGTGGTTGGTTGCCCTCTTTCGTATAAAGCCGGAAGGCGAAAGCTTCCAATGTGGAGGAAACTTGGTATCTGAACGTGCTGTCCTAACATCTGCCCATTGCCTTTATGACCACGACCGACGTCTCAGTACGAATGAAATTCAACTGTACATGGGTGTACATAGTACTGAAGAGAAAGGCACTGGTTCATCTGTTCGGCATTATAGTAAACAGTTCGGAATTCATCCCGATTACAGAGCAGATTTATTCAATTTTGATGCCGATGTTGCAGTTATATTAACAAAAGACAGGATTATGTAAGAAAATTAATTATTTTCATTGTTGCTGTAATCAATTTTGCTTATTTGGTATTTAAATTTTTTCAGATTTACACCATTGATTGTACCAGTTTGTATTTGGGAAGGGCCACCAATGCTTGATACTATTGTTAATAAAGAGGGAATTCTCGTTGGATGGGGTCAAGATGAATCTGGCAAATTATCAAATGTTCCTCGACGAGTTAAGGCCAAAATTGTTTCCGATAAGACTTGTTTGGATTCGAACGATAATTTCCAAGTACTTACTACGAAACGAAACTTTTGTGCGGGAAATTTAGATGGTAGCGGCCCATGTAGTGGGGACTCTGGTGGCGGATTAATGCTATACGAGAACGATCGATGGCAGATTCGTGGAACCGTATCCGTTTCGTTTCCTGATACTAGTGGATTCTCTTGTAATCTAACACAATATGTGGTCTATACAGATATTGCTAAATTTTCAAAATGGATTCAACAAGCAATACTTCCATTCTAAAGTCTGGCAAACAGTTAATGTCTTATTGTACAATATAATATTCTTAAGTCGGGCAAAAATTCTTTTTACCTCAGGTAAACATTAGAAAATACATAAAAACAAATTTTATTAAATAAAAATACAAATGTAAAACAAAAAATTTTTAAGCTTTATTTAATGTGTTTATTGGAAATTTTCAATTTGTATTAAATTAATAGAAATTTTTTAACAATTTCCTCTTATTTGTAAGCATAGACAAATGGACAAGCTCTTAAATTCCAGAATACTTCAGTGTTAATGTGTGGCTTCAAATAAATTTCTAAGCGAATTTAATCTTGTCAATTACAAGTGATTTCCATAAAATTTATTCTGTATAATATTATATTCTACGAAAGTGCTGTCAGTATATTCAATATTTCAATTAAAATTATATTACTCAAAAAAAAGCATTCATGTAACTTTTACTCTTTAAGCGATAATAATTATTTTCTGAATAATAGAATTTTATTATCAGAAATGATAATTCGTAAGTGGTGGCCATATTTTGTTTTAGTTATTCGAGCTCTTTCCAATATATTTTCAATATCTTTTCGACAAATTTCAACTTTTATGGACTAGATTTCATTACAAAAGTTTAATTTGAAATTTTCATAGTTTTCTTTAAAAAATAAGTTAAAAAAGTTATAATGAATAAGTCCTTATTTATTTAAAACTAATGGTAGACTTCAAATCCGCTTAGAAAAATAAAAATACTCTAAGTGAACAGAAAATACAAGCACATAGAATGTAATCAAGTTCATACGTTACAACTGACAGCAAATATATTATTTATAATAGAGCACTTAGATCTTTTTGGACTTACGGACTAGAATGATAGGATTTTACTAAGCATTTCAGATCCTTCTGTGTCCAACTCATTTTCTCAGAAATCTTTTGTAAGATTGTGAATGCTTCTTATTATGTTGCCAACATTATGATACGTTGTGGTTTCAAAGTTGCTTTCGGTCGTGAAATTTTTGTTGCTCGTTATAAAAGGTCGTTTGCTCGTTTAAGTGTTGCTCGTAATTAAAAGTATCGAACTTTCAATCACCGCTTAAAAGCTCCTCAAAAAAAACACCATCACCGCTGATACAAATTCTATTTTCATGTTTTTTTTGAGATTTAAATCGAGTACGTTGCAGAGGGCTTTACAGAAATTGTTATATTGAGAAAAAAATATTTTTGATTCCCGAATATGCATTGGTTTTTATCGGTCACTTTGAACATATTTGTTCATGTATTTACCTGTTGTTTACTAAATTAAAAAAAAAAGACAAAACTACATCAAGTTTTTCATGTTTGCTATAAAGCCAAACTTTTCTTTAAAAATATATTTAAATGAACAGAACAAGTGGTAGTTTGATGATCGAAATATCTGGAAAAAATTGTGGATTGAGTAACGCATTTGTCTAGTCTAACAGTTTATATTTAACAACAAGGGAAAAAGCACTAATGGTGCAAGATGACTTATTTATGATACAGCACCTCTGAATGTAGTATTTTGTGCACTTGAGGATTTTATTTAATTTATCAAGTTATTGGGAGTACACCTCCGAATATATCGTTTTTAAGACAAGTCAACATGATAACACGTGTCGTGCTTTGCCAATCAAGTTCGATTAATTACTTTATTTTCTCACATTCCAGATTATTTGTTCTACCAAAAAGCGGTCTATCTTCTAAATAAAAATTTGCATACCAGTTTTGACATTGGCAAAATTTTATGAATTTACTACCAGACAGGTGTTGGCATGAAATGAGAATATTTACTCATTTAATCTGTACATTTCAGGTTATGATAATAAAATATCTACAATTCGATAAAAAAAAAACTCTTATTATATAACGAGTTATATTTTTTTTTTTGCATTTTTAATAATTTATTTCCTGTAATCATTATTCTATTTTACTTTAAATGAAAATTCTTTTGTATAGATTTTTTGGTATATTCGGTACTTCGCAGTTACGTATATTCAGTATTTGATAAAAATTCCATCACATCACATCAGAAAATATAGAATTGCTGAAAAATTTTAAATATTTAAAAAATGGATAAGGGATTTACTTTTGTGATTTTAATATCTTTCTTGACTAGTACAGTAATTGGGCTTAAGCAGTGTTCGGATTTTTTTGAATATAACATAAAAGATCGTTCCGCGTTATTTTTATATGAGGGATCTACGCAGGATGTGTCAGTAAAAATTGACCTTTATCTATCATCAAAATCAAATGCCGAACATGTACGTATATACACATATCAATAGTTTGAAATTACTCTATTCGAGAAAATTGTTTTTATTTTGTGCATACATTATGACATAGTTCATAATTCCAGGTAACCGAACGTTTCGGCTTAGGAGAAGACTTAAAGTCAGCCGCTATTAGATTTAAAGAAAGTTCACAATTAATATATAAAGTGAAATTTACTTCAAATGGACCTATACCCACTATTAAGAGGCTTGTTATAAATAAAAATGGAATTTGTGAGACTCTATGTGATACCTCAGAAGGTAATATGATTGTTTCAATGAAGTTCTATTCAAACAAGCTAATTAATGCAAACGGACTTTTTTTTTTAAAATATATGTTTCTTATGTAGATGATACTCCGGATGCGACTCAATATTACGTAGGCTACACCTTCTATCCGAAAGGGAAGCAAGCATCGCTCACAGTTCCGAAGACGAACTGCCGAGAAGAGGAGAAAAGGTATACTGAAAAGTCGGTTGAACTAGAAGAACTTACAGCGCTCATTGCCAACTAAAGGACATATTTTTATTATTGTAATAAAATACTTATCATATATTACAATATTTTCATTTAAACTCTGAATTTCTCTCACTTAAAACTAGTGGTTATGTATGTAAAATTATTTTGAAATAATTCAGGCTCAACTATTGCTTGAGATTTAAGAATAAATATTTTTTCATTGTCAGCATAAAAGTTACATTTTATATTAATTTTACTGGCAATTTTTACTGAAAGTTTTTACTGGCAAATCCTACGGAAATTTTTACTGAAAAGTTCTAATTAAATTACTACTGAAAATTTCTACTGAAATTTCTACGGAAAATTTCTGCTGAAAATTTTTACTGACAGTTTCTGCTGAAAATTTCTGCTGAAAATTTCTACGAAAAATTTTCTACTAAAAATTGCTACTGAATGTGTCTACGGAAAATTTCTACTAAACATTTCTACTGAAAGTTCCTACTAAAAATTTCCACGAAAAATTGTTTACTGAAAACTTCTACTGAAAATTTCTATAGAAAATTTCTACTAGAAATTTCTACTGAAAATTTCTAGTAAGAATTTCTTGTGAAAACTTTTACTGAAAATTTCTACTTAAAATTTCTACTGACAATTTCTACTGAAAATTTCTACCGAAAATTGTTTACTGAAAACTTCTACTGAAAATTTCTATAGAAAATTTCTACTAGAAATTTCTACTGAAAATTTCTAGTAAGAATTTCTTGTGAAAACTTTTACTGAAAATTTCTACTTAAAATTTCTACTGACAATTTCTACTGAAAATTTCTACTGAAAATTTCTACTGAAAATTTCTACTGAAAATTTCTACTGAAAATTTCTACTGAAAATTTCTACTGAAAATTTCTACTGAAAATTTCAACTGAAAATTTCTACTGAAAATTTCTACTGAAAATTTCTACTGAAAATTTCTACTGAAAATTTCTACTGAAAATTTCTACTGAAAATTTCTACTGAAAATTTCTACTGAAAATTTCTACTGAAAATTTCTACTGAAAATTTCTACTGAAAATTTCTACTGAAAATTTCTACTGAAAATTTCTACTGAAAATTTCTACTCAAAATTTTTACTGAACATTTTTACTGAAAAAAATGTCTGAAGTAAATTTCCACCGAAAATTCTGAGGAAAATTGCTATTGAAAATTCTAAGTAAAATGTCTACTAAAAATAAGGTATTTTGGTTCCGTTAAGTACAATATTTTGTTATTTTTAATTTGCTTAAGAAATTTGTTTACTTCTATAAAGAAATAAAATTAATATGTTATAAAAGTTATTAAAATTTTTTTAATTAAATTGCGTTGTTTTGAAATTTTAAGCGTTTTTACCAAAACGTTTAATTTCTGAGATTACACTTGAAATAAAATGTTCATAAAAGTTTTGTGATAATTTTAAATATCGTTTACTGAAATAAATATTTTTTATCCAAAACGAATAAATTTAATATTCTTGTTTAAATTTTTGATAAACTATTTCATTGTATTAACATGATCTTAACTCATTATGACTGCTTTATAATAATTTTCGAAAGGAAATGTATGAAATTCTTTTTTCGTTGATATCTCATATCTTGAAGGTTTTATCACATATGCGCGACTACTTACTTATTCCAGATAAACGATATCATTTCAGAATATTTATTCATATATTATTCGTTGTAAATAAAATTTTTACTTATTTATGTTCTATTTATTAATTATAGAATTTTCTTGGAGTTTAGTGAGAATCTTAAAGTTGGGGTGGCCAGAGTTCTTAATATCGTGTTGAAATTATTGAGTTTAAATATAGGCAGTAATATTTGGCTAGAAAATAATATCAACTTATTAAGTGCAATTAATATTTTATAAAAGATGGAAATATTTAAATTGTTAATAGTATTATTAGTTTTTGTAATATTTACCGACGCTATCGTTATTAGTAACCTGCCATCTTACTGTACCCAAATTGGAATATGGGTGTCATGTGATAATATGAAATTCGGTGCATTTGAAGGAATAAGTTTCGATCCAGATGTGAAGCTTTCTGGTCGCCAAATACTATTTAAAAATTCTAATTTCACAACAATTCCAGAAAATACAATTTCTGTACTGGATACTATTGAATGGTTATACATTAGAGATTGCGGTTTAAAGGAACTAGCGAAAATCAATTTTAAAAACGGCAGTCGTCTAAAAAAACTGTCTATTGTTAATAATTCGATTGACAGTTTGCCTGCTGAAGTTTTCACCTATTTGGATAATCTTGAGTATTTGGATTTGGAGAGTAATAAATTGGTAACTCTCGATACATTTACATTTGCTGGATTAAAAAATCTTCGTTTACTTTTTCTTGAACAAAACTTTATTAAGAAACTTCCGCTTAACGTTTTTCAATCACTGCCCAATTTGAGTACTATCAATTTGAGTGATAATGAAATAGAACAAATTGATGAAAACATTTTCAAATATAATAAACAATTGTCCACAGTTTACCTTCAAAAGAACAAACTGAAAATCATCGATGTCAATATAGTAAATAATATTCAATCACTGAAGTTTTTGCAAAACAATTTTGTACCTGCTCAAAAGATATCAACGGTACGATTTCTACAATACATGGGTAAATGTGAAAAGCTGGATTTATCTAGAAACTATTTTGGCCACATAAGTATCGAAACATTTACGGGTTTAAGCAATTTACGATTTCTAAATTTGTCCGGAGTGCATTTGAGTATGATTGAAAGCGGATCATTATCGCATCAATTCAATTTACAAGTATTAGATTTGTCCTATAATGATTTAACCGAAATAAATGCTGATACAATTTTACTGTTGAAAAATTTGCAAAAATTTTATATAAATGAAAATCCGATGCGAGGTTTCAATATAAGCAATCTGAATGAGAATACGGCATTGACTGAATTTGGACTAACGCCCAATAAATGGTCTTGTGATAATCTGCATATTGCCATGGATATTCTATTTGATAAAAATATAACAATCAAAATAAATTCAGCCGATTCCATGATAAAAAGTAAACAAAATGACTATATGCTAACATGTGTACTGGCTAATATGGAGGACTCATCTGAAGAAGATAACTCAATAGATAATGACAATACCGACTTTACAGAGTTATTAAATATTACCAGAAATATTAATAGCAAACTTCAGTCGCTCAACAATGTTACTTCAACCAAATTTGAACAATTCTTAGATACTCGAAAGTATCCTGAACCTGCAGAAACTTACACGTGGCCATTATTTCTAATATTTGCATTGACCATATGCACTTTGGCAATAGTTACTGCAATGGCTTGTAAGCAGTTCTTCTGGACCAGGTATACATCGAACATATTACAGCCGAGCAACTTAGCAGAAAATTTCGAATTCTAATACAAAATCTCAAAATACAATTAAAATAATAACTATTTTAATCAGTTTTATACAAATTTATACTAATTATTTAAAGTAGTATGTATAATAAAAAAAATTAAAAACTAAACTCTTTAGTTTCTTTATTATTGTTGATTTATTTTAAGATATTTGTCCAAAGCCCAGCTCAAAACTCTCTTTCACACTTCAGTTTCTCAATTCGAAATATTTTTTCCTGTTCTCTGTGGTGAACATTTAAAGCTATTTACTATTAGTAATTTAGATATTCAAATTTGTTTGCATACATAAACGATATAATAATCTTTTTTAGACTGTACAAAATGGTATAGACAGATTTTGAAAAGAGCAAATTTACTGCTAATAATATATCAGAAAATCAGAAAAGCATTTATCAAAACTAGTATCTTATACAATATATAGTCAAAAAGTGGAGACACTTTAGATTGCTACAGGTGTCTGCAGCTTACAAAATAAATGCTGGTGTACCCCATGATTTAGTTTTATTTCCAAACTTTTGTCATATTTTTAAAAATAATATCTTGTCTCTTTCTTCTATTCCAATTTACTGTTTTGCTCATGATAGAAAGCTTAGTTCATCATATTTAGGTTTGCAGATTCACACGCTTATTTTTAGAGATGCAAATGGCTTTTTAACCATGCAAATTCAGTATATTAGACTCAATAAATTCCGATACAGAGGGCATTCCAATGTGGGCCTGGAAAAATTGTCTTCTGTCTCCATAGTGAAACCCAAATCGCCAGTTATTATCCATAATATATGTGGGTTAATATTAAACTTTCCATTCTTTATATGTGGGTTAATATTATATCCCCAATAATAATATTGAAACTGGTATATGAAACTCTTTACTCCTTTTGGTCTAGCCAATGCATATAGGATGGCCCTGAAAATTGGGATTAGCGCACAGCCAGAAGAAGGCATTTACCAGGTGTTTAGTCAAACAAAACACATGTTCTTTTTCATAGAAAGCGAAAAAAAATTATTCAAAATACTTGCCCTCGTTAGCTACACATTTTTCCCATCTCTCGGGCAATTTGTGGATACCACGCCAAAAAAATTCTTTCTCTTTCAAGGCAAACCAGTCATCAAGCCATTTTCGGACGTCTTCGTAAGAATCGAAGTGCTGCTCAGCGAGTGCGTGGCCCATCGACAAAAACAGATGGTACTCGAAAGGGGCCAGGTCTGGCGAATAAACGGGGTGGGGTAGCACCTCCCAGTTGGGTGTCTCCAAGTAGTTTCGGTCCATTTTTGACGTATGCGATGGTGCGTTGTCGTGAAGGAAAATCAGCTTGTCATAGCTTTGCTGATAATCCATCCTTGTCTGGCGAGCAAGCTTATCGTTCAATTCATGCGGTACCCATTTTCCGATCTTTTCAATCTTCCCCATAACACGCAGATGCATGGAAATAGCTGGTTGACTAACACCCAATTGCTCCGCGAGCATTTTTTGCGAAATTTTTCAAAAAAAAAGCCTGCAATTGATTCGTCCAAAAGAGCCTGCAATTGATGGTACTGAACCTTCCTAGGCCGATTTTCACGCTTCTTTTCCCACAAGTCAAAATTGGCGTCTTTGAACCGACGAAACCAATCTCGGCACGTTGTTTTCGATAAAGAACTGTCACCATAGGCCTCCATAAGCATTCGATGCGATTCGGTAGCCGATTTCTTCAAATTGAAGCAGAAAATTGTTGTTGTACAAAATTGCTGACAATGTGCACTGATTAATGTTGACAGATATCAAGCTCGTTAAAAAAAAATATGGCGCGCCCATAGTAGCTTAATAAGCTCACTCACGCCATCTATGACCAAACAGCTTATACACCTGGTAACTTGGCGAGCTGAAGCAGTTCGCTGACTTAAAGTTTCAGATTATATTAAAACAATAATCTCAGCATATCTAACCTGTAAATCGCTAATATACAATATCGAAATATGAATGAAAATATACTACATTAGTGAGGGGTCCCGCAGTGCTTTGTGGTAGAACGTCATATATGAAAAGATGCAACTTTGGTTGGTTTTGCAAATGACGCTCCGGTGATTACTATCAGTAAATTCGAAGATGAGATCAATCTAGCTGTAAATGACGCAGTTCAAATTATGCGGGATTGGCTATTATGATGGCTCTAAAACTTGCTGATCGAAAAACCAGAGGTAGTACTAATGACCAATAGGAGAGAAAAGTATCCTTTCGCCATCGGTAGCTGCGATATTATTTTACAGCCATCGTTTCGATATCTGAGTGTTTAGGTTAACGCCAGATTTAACTTTGGCGAATTTTTGAAATTCGCTGCTTAAACAGCGAGTTGTATTTTGAATCATACCTAATATCGGAAGGCCCAGACAGAGTCGAAGCTTGCTCATGTCAACCATTGTAAGTTCTATGCTGCTCTACTCAACCCCTTTTTGGTTAGAACCCTTGGTGACCGAATCGTACAAGCGTCAAACTATGGCGATTTATTGCCGGATTGCACTTTGAGAGTTTTGAGGGTATTCCTTAGTCTCATATATTACACTCTCTGTACATGAATCCATCACCTCATTGCTGACATATACAGCCACACAAAACGGAACCATGGACATGGGTGCTGTTAAGCTGGACTCACTATTGAGAATGCTGAACATATCATTTTTCACTATACCGGAACAAGAAAAAAATCGGAGAAAATCGTCGATCAACACCCGTACCAGAAGGATATTGTTACATAAATTTAAGCATCGCAGTATGACTGCGGTAGTCGAATATACATTTCAATTAATAAAAAAATCAGTCTTGAAAAAAGAATAAGAAATAACACGCTCGCAGCCTAGTGAAACATTATATCAGACCAGATAAGATAATATTGGATTATTCGGAAGAAAATTTCGTTTTTTCCCAAGAGAGGACTTAATTGTATTTTTTCAGAACCAGCTTCATACTAAGCCGTATCATCATATGCATTTTAACAGCTAACATAGCAAGGCTTGCATGCAAAAAAATTGGATTGATTCTGCACAGCAGTTTTTGGTTGATACCCTTTTAAATATGGAAAGTGAAAAACAGCATTTTCGTAATATTTTAATTTTTTACTATAGAAAATATAAAAATGCTGTTCAAGTAAGAAAAAAATTATCCGATGTGTATGAAGAAGATGTGTTAAGTGAGCGTCAGTGCCAAAACTAGTTTGCAAAATTTCGATCCGGCAATTTTGATCTCGAAGATGCACCACGTTCTGGGAGGTCAGTGGATGCTTATGAAGACACAATAAAGGCATTATTTGCTGGAAAACGGCGAATAACATCTCGTGAGATCGCTGAGATATTAAATTTATCGAATTCGACCGTTCATAATTATTTGAAACGGCTAAGTTTAATATCAAAGCTCGATATATGGGTTCCTCATCTTCTTACGGAAAAAAATTTGTACCGTCGCATTGACGTTTGTGATTTGCTTCTCAAATGCCAAGAAAATGATCCATTTTTGAAGGGCATCATCACTGGGGAGGAGAAATGTATTATTTATAACAATATTAAGGGAAAAAGATCCTGGAGTAGAAAAGATCAACCGGCTCAAAGCACTTCGAAAGCAAATATTCATCAAAAAAAGGTTATGCTATCAAAAAAATCGTTTATTTTTAGCTTCTACTGAGCAACACAACGATCAATTCTGAAGTGTACTGTCATCAGTTGGACAAATTGAATGATTCACTTAAAGAAAAAAGGCCAGAATTGGTCAATAGGAAAGGTATAGTGTTCCAACAGGATAATATGAAACCACATATAAGGTTGACCACTCGGCAAAAGCTTTTAGAGCTGGGATTTAATTCACTATCAAAAAATCGCCTTTCATTTTTATAAAATAAAACAAAGTTACTTTCCGAACAACCCAATATATCAGCCAAAATTACTTTCCGAACAACCCAATATAATAGCTGACGATAGTCCCATGGAGAGGCATATTTGACAAACAGAAAGATGAATTTTATCAAACAAATATCCCACTCACTGTAGGGTACGGTATCTCTGCAGCATCTTTTGAAGATTTTCCTTAACCAATGTAACAAAAAAGGATAAAGAAAAAAAGTCCCAGATACTAATTTCAATGTTACTGTTAAATAAAAAGATTTTTTCGGCCATTCAGTCCGAATGTGGAATGCCCTGCAGTGCTCAGTTTTTTAGGATCATTTCACTTCCTTCATCCCTTCTAATACCATAGACATACAGTATGTACTAAAAATATTTTAAGGGTATACGAGTATATTTTTACTTAATCGCAAATGTATTGTTTTAAAAAAAGCGAATCAAACGATTGAGAAAATAAATTATTTTTCTAATTAAAGAAAATTTTTACTGAAATTATTAAATCCTAAAAAAAATATTGTAGAATAGTATTTTGTTTGTTTACAAATTCAGCATATCTTCAAAAATTAAGTTAGTAAACAGAATTTTCAGCCAAAAACATTGACCAACCAAAAAACTTTAGCAAAATTAAGTTCAGCTAATTTGGAAGTCAAACGAACAATGACACAGTTTTGCTTTTCCCAATATTATTATATGAGTAATAGTTTATATATTTTCTAATAAAATTATGTTTTAAGTTTCGTTAAAAAAATATTGCAACTCTTATATGGCAAATATAAAAACTTTATCAGTAGTGAGTGATATGATGCTGGGCTTGGGCATTTCCATAAACACTAGCAATACGAATTAAGTTTTTGTTTAGTTGAAAGTACTTTTATGTTTTACACATATAATATTATTATTGATAAGGCAAATTGAATTGAAACTGGTTTTGAAATAAATAAACATTGGTGTGAGTATGTGAGAGTGGTTTAGTTAGTATTAAATAAAATCGATGAAACATAATAGCTGCGAAGACATAAATTTTGTCTTCTTCAGTAATAAATTGAGTCTCGATCATGTTGGGTTTTCAAAATACTTACCTTAGAGTGTTTTTATTAAAATTTCTTTTAGTGATAGTTATACAAGAGAAAATCGTTAATTCAATAGTTCCTCCTTGTTCAGATATATTACTTTATAATGATAATGATCGATCGGCATCGTTCTTGTACAATGGTTCATCTCATGAGAATTTGGTTTATTTAGAAGCTCATCTTATCCAACCAACTGCGGCAATATCGGTTAATATCGTTTCCTATTTTCAAAAAAAAATTAAATAAACAATCAATATTCAATAACCAATAATTTATTATACGTTTAGAATTATACGTTTAAATTTTCTGTTGTTGGCCTAGCTGAAGATGCGATGGAGAAATTTCTAAGAAATGAGCCTGTTTTGTATAGAATTGACTTTGATTCGTGGTATGATCCATTGCCAAAAGTGGGAAAGATTATTGTTAATTCGAATGGAATTTGTCGAGTTTATTGTAAGGAAACCCTGAGTAAGTATACATGTTCAACTATACTCGTATGTTTAAAATAGTTGAATAAATTTTTTTCCCAAGTAAATGACAAATTTCAGATAAGCACAAATTATAGAGCGGTGGTAATATATCCAAATGGTGTATTGAAAGGATTTTTAATCGGCTTACAAGATTGTAGTCATTGGAATGAGTATCTCTCTGATATTGATACAGTTCATCCATATTTAGTGAGTAATAATAAAGATGATTATGGCCAAAGCTTTGATCCCAATAGTCAGATGTGTGGCCAAACTGCGCCACAATTTAAAATGATAGAAGACAGTTCAAAACGTCAACCAATCGCCATTGGAACATGGCCATGGCTTATTGCATTATTCCGGATTACTCCAGCAAGTAAAGAATTCCAGTGCGGTGGCAATTTAGTATCGAATAGGGCTGTTATCACCTCAGCGCATTGTCTATTTGAATCAGAGATATCTTTGAGTCCTAACCAAATCATTATGTATATGGGCATGAACAATATCCAAAATGATTTCGAACAATATTCTGTCCGATACGAGAGTAAAAAGTTTTATCAACATCCTGATTACCGAGCAAATTTGTATAATTTTGATGCCGATATTGCTATCATTATAACTGCAACGGAGGTCATGTAAGTTTTGTTATTTTCCATAAAGTTTTTTTTTTAAAAAAGTAAAGATATTATTAGATAAATTTACTTATTTGCTTATAAAGTTTCACACCATATATTCGGCCAGTTTGTATCTGGTCCGGTTTAAAGAATGAAGAAGTTATTGGACTAGTTGCCCGCATTGGAGGTTGGGGCAAAGATGAAAACGGACAACTTTCCAATGTACCGATTTTGAATACAGCCAGAATAGTATCGGATGAGATGTGCCTAGAATCAAATGATTATTTTCAATCGATCACAACTAGGAGAAATTTCTGCGCTGGCAATTTGGATGGAAAGGGACCATGTTCAGGAGATTCCGGAGGTGGTTTATTAATATTTCGTAATAATCGCTGGGAGCTTCGTGGAACAGTTTCTGTTTTATTAGCAGATAATAGTGGACACTATTGTAATCATACACAATATACCATATACACAGATGCTCTTAAATTTAAAACTTGGCTTTATTTAGGTATAAAATTTGGTGTTGATTGAAAATAATATACATTGAGTGATTCGTATTCGAATGTTTTTATAATAAAGTTTCTTTAAAATATATTGTATTTTGTTATTTGCTTCTTTTTTTCCTGGTTATTCGAACAAGTTCTCCACAAAAAAAATGAATTTTAAATTTTTTTACTATGGATAGGTAGTAAATATCATCAAATGGGAGTGAAATTTTTTTTAGTATTCAATTAATCTCTACTTTTATAGTCATCGTACGTTTATACGTTTATTTTAAATAACTTTTGAAGGAAATACAATTTTTTAATTTATATTTGATTAGTTGATTATATTGAGCAATGTGTATAAAATATGATGTTGGCTTTTTTAAACATATTTTTCATAACATTTTCGCTGACTTCTGGTATTAGTTTAGCAATTTCGTTTTGAAAGTTGTCCTTTATCTTCAAAATTGTGATTGGTTTGTTAGTGTTCACTTTTTTCTTTAAGTACTCCTATACGAAGAAATGGGGTGTGTTCAAATCTGGGGGGCTAGTCGATGTCACCAGTTGTTGACATTATTTGGCCGGAAAAAATTTTCCTCAAAATTTTCATCGTAGCACAACATGTGTGTGATGCGGCACCGTCTTATTAGAATTGCATGTTCTGTAAGCCAAATTAATCCCATTCTTGTACGAGAAAGTTTTCCCACATGTCCCAATAGTGATTACCAGTAACAGTTACACCATTGGCTCCAGCATCCTTAAAAGAAATATGACCCAATGATGCCGCCAGTCCAAATACCACACAATACAGTTACTCTACAATGGTTTAGTGATCTTTTTATTTTTGTTGAGGGTTTCCAGTGCCCCAATAGTGGCTATTCTATTTATTAACAAAGCCAGCTTAGTCGAAGTGTGCTTCGTCGCTCAGAACGGGCTATAAAACTCGAGCACTACAGTCCGCCCTTCGTCTATGGTAACTTGCCTACAGCTTTATGGTAACTTGCCTACAATTTTTAACAAATATGATGGAGATATTCTTAATTCTTGTTTTATAGTCTCAATGAGAGGTACCCGGATATTGGGCAACTAATAAAAAAAAAATTTCTCCCCGTTTTCACATTTGAATAATTATTTAAATAAAATATTTTAATAATTTGGACACGTTGTGGCAATATAAGATTCTTTATAATAAATTGCTATTGACTACTCTCTACGATTATCAAATATCAACATATAAGTAATATTTAAACCAAAATGGCTGCCAAATAAAATCAACCGGGAACATAAAAAGCATCCTGTACGTCGTTTCGTAAACGTGCGGTAACAAATAATTTACAAACAGTTCAAAAAATCGTAAGTAAAGTGCTCTAAAATTTTGAAAAAGTTTAATTTTCAAGTAATTCTATTAACGGATATATGACCAAATGTAGATAAAGCTTGTATACCGCGAAAGAATTAGGATTAAGTAGAACAAAAAATTGAAATTTAGTAGCATTAAATTTTGTAAAACAGGCGTAAGGATCTTCAGAGTAAATTATGGTTTATGAGAAAAGAAAAGTGGTATATTTTATCTGTATTGGAAAAATACAATATGTTTGAAATAAGGACGGGGTAAATTTACAATATAAGAAATTATTTTTGTTGTTTTTGGATTTTACGTTACAACAAGACAGAAAAATGATCATGGTAAATTTACAATATCAAAAATTCAAGTTTAAGAAGAATTTCCATACATACAATAGTTTACCAATTCCACTGTTGAAGAATAGATACTTTCTCTTATCACAGTGCAACAAGCATCCACTACATATAAAACTAATTTGGTAACATGCTGCTATGAAATGAGGTGCATAGAATTTTTATTTAAATTAGTATTTAAATAAAATATTTTAATAATTTCAACATTTTATTGCAGCATAAGATGCTCTATGATAAATTATTATTAACAATTCTGTACGATTATTATTTGCCAATCAAAAATATTATTGATAGTAAAAATGGAAACCAAACAAAATCGACCTGGAATATAGAATTACACTTTATTAACTATGAATTAAAATTCAATAAATTTAGAATACTCTCTATAATAAAATAAGGAATTAACAAAAATTAATACTACATAATATTTTTAATTCCTTCGGGGAGGTATTTTTTCCACTCTTTATAGCAGTGCCAACCATTTCCGATTGATATAGCTCTGAGTTCCTCGGTTATACTCCTTTGGATGATTACAACAGTATCAAGATTGCATCCATTGAAATAATTTTTGATCTTGAAAAACAAACAAAAAATACACGGATTTAAATGAGGTGAATAGGAAGGCTCGGAAATAACAGAATTTCCTTTTTCCGGCAAAAACTCGTCGTGGTGGAGCATCTAATTGTCAGCAATGTCCAATCTAACACAAAAAATCTACTTTTTTAGTCTTTATTGGACTTTTTTGTTAATCGACTCACAAGAGATTTTGGTTATTGGGCTCAGAGGGTTTCTTGAACGAGGGTCATCTTGTTGGCCTCAAAAATGACTCACAGCACCGAAAGAGTCACTGCAACTGTTCGTCAATTATTATGTGAGGATTCAGCAAGCTTAACGCAAAATTTGAAGGCACAACATTATTTAAAATTTCTCTCTATAGGGTCTCGTTATTACCGGACAAGGTTGAAACTTGCACAGCACTTTATTACCGCTCTCATTACTCTTCTGCCAAACTTCCTCTAAGTTCTATTAATATATTTATACTATATTGATAATTATTAATTATGGGCATGCATTTAAAGAAAGTACATGTGACCAATTGTTTATATTTTTATAGAAATATTAAATTACTAATATTACTTATAAAAACCTTTTTAGACTTAATTGAAACCTTTTATATCTGCAGTGAAGAAACTTTTCTATTGTTTCGTGACTGTTTCAAGAAGACACAATATTTGCCAAAAAAAAACATTTAATTATAGTTATTAATAATTTTTTTTTGAAAAAAAACATATTATATCAATAAAAATATTTATTTAAATTATTTCAAAATTATAATGAAAAATCGTTGGTATTGAAAAAAAAACTTTATTACAATTAAAAAAAATCCTATTATTATTGAATATTTTCTTATATATTTCTTATCAGTAATAATAAAACAAAATTAATTAACATATTTATGAAAAATTCCCATAAAATAGGAAATATGGAGCTTAATTTGGTTATGATTAAATTTGGAAGCGTTAATCAATTTTTAGAGATGTTTTAAAACTATAAATAAAGGTTTTCACATTTACTGTTTTGATTAATGATAAAAATTATAATTTTTTACTGCATCAAATTAGCTAGAAAAAATTTATTTTTAAATTAGTGTTAAAGGGATTTTTTGTAGGAAATGTTCAAAATAATAAATGAAAAATATTTAAGAAGTTATCAGCTAATAAAAGTTTAGAATAAATTCGATTATTGGTATAACATGATGTTGATTTTGGTTTTATTATTATTAGCACTATTGGGTTTTACTGAAGCTGTTTGTAAATACCGAAGTCAAGATTCGAAACTCAGTTGATATCTTCTTTCACGAAAAATATGTTTGTACACACGAGTATATATAATTCAGACAAAATATTGGGATTATAGTGGTTCAATCAACTATGATTTTAGCGAAAAAGAAAACGAGCATAAGACAAATTCGTATATGGTAGGAGCGTTGGAAACACACTTTAATTAATTTTTTTTACTCTTTTATTAATTTTTGATAGACTTGTGTCTTTATAGTATTAAATACATAATAATGAGATAGTGTATTTAATACTATAAAACCAATCTTATCACAATCTGAAGCTAGTTATTACCAGTTGTATTTGTACCGAGCCAAGGATGACTTCAATGTTTTTGTGAAACCAGTTGTATAAAACATACCATAAGCTGAAGAGTACGAAAATATTTCAGTTGCTTCAAGTTAGTGTATCGTTGAAGACGTTTTTTTAAGAAGTATAGACAATCATTAAAGAATGCCATCTCATAATATAAAAGTGCATTTATTTGCGATTATATTTTTTATAATTGATTTTGTTTCTGGGCAACAGTCTTGTTCTGAACTTTTAACATACAGCGATGACCGAAGAATAGCTACTTTTCCACATCAGGGATCATCAGTGAATATTTTTGTAGCAGCTCAAGTGTTCCTTACAGCATTGAGTGGTGCTCAAACAGTAAGTTTGAATTTAATTAAATTCAAAAATAAATATTAAAAAAATATTTTTCTTTTCTTCTAGAGACCGCAATTCCGATTAAATATGATTGATTTGCTTGAACTAGCAGAGGTAAAATTTCAAAATAATCAAAGTGTTACATTCGCCATAACATCGGACTCACCTAATCCGTTACCAAACATATGGAAAGTTACTATCAATATTGATGGAGTTTGTCATCTCCTTTGTACAGATCCAGTCACTGCTTCAGGTATGTTCTTATAATATAAGGAAAAAAATCTCATATGTCGAAAATCGATAACAATAAAAAGTTAACCAGAAATATTCGACAAGAAAACTGGACAAAACGAATTCACCGACAATTAGGACATTTTAATGAAATATTCATTTTTTAATAAAAAATTCTCATTCGCATAGAATTGATAGTATTTCAATTGATGTTTTAGTGTATCTTAGAGCATCTGAATTAGTATTGCAACAAAATGAATGAAAGCAATTTTTTTTATATTTAACAAAGATAAAACTATTTTATACGCATTTCTCAACGACCATAATATAAGTCATTTACATAAAGGTTTATCTAATTTATAAAATATAAATTACCTTATCATTACCTTTCCCATGCAATTATAAAGAAAACTGTTAACTCGATACTACACTGTGAGCAGGAAAGATGTCGTCTTTCACCACGATAACGCTCAACCGCTCACATCTTTGATAACTCACCAAAACTTTAGAGAGCTAGTCTGATCCATTGTAGACGACCACTTGATTCCATATGTGCAGAATTCGGTTAATAGAACCAAACTGGCTTCAATACATACGCATGTAAAACACTTGATTCAGTTTTTCGTCCAGAAACCACAGAAGTTATATACTGATAGAATCATAGTTGTGCCCGAAAAATAGAGAAATACAAAGTTCAAAAAGTATCGCGAATTTTGAACTTCCGCGGGCTACGTATATTCGATTACTGATTTTTTGTGGCGTTATGTTGGTACTCATGTCTTTCACTTATGCCGATCAGTTCGGCCCTTTTGAATTTTCAGTTAATTTTTGACAGTTGCTTTGCTTGCACGTGTTTTGGCTCCTCTTGGATTTTTTCCCATTCCAAATTATGCATCAAAGAATCTGTATCAAATTTTGTGTGAAAAACAAAATTAATTGTGCGGACGCATTCGGAATGTTGACTATGGCTTATGGTGAAGCCACCTTGGACCGAAGCAACGTTTATCGGTGGTACAAAATGTTCTCAGAAGGCCGGAGTACGTCAACAACAGACGAAAACATTGATAAAGTAAAGAAAATGAAGAAAATAGTATTGGCCGATCGTCGAATCACCGTTAGAGAAAATTCTGAGGAGTTAAACATATCGATTGGCTCGTGCCATTCGATTTTTAACAATGATTTTGGCGTGAGACGGGTCGCCTCAATTTCGACCAAAAACAGTATTGCATTAACATTGCTAAGGAGCTGTGGGACTCTGTCCGCGATAACCCAAATTTGCTTCAAAGGGTCATAACTGGTGAAAAATTATGGGTTTATGGTTATAACGTGGAAAACAAAGCTCAATCAACCCAATGAAAGCTGCCGCACGATCCAACACCGAAAAAAGCGCGCCAAGTTCGGTCGAATCTGAAGGTTTTGCTTACAGTTTTCTTCATGAGTTCTTACCACAGAGTAGAACGGTCAATAAGGAAAATTATCTGGAAGTTATGCACAAGTTGCTTGAAGCAATCCGCCAGAAACGCCCGAATTTATGGAAAAAAAAAATTAGCTTTTGCACCATGATAACGCCCCTGCTCACGCATCGCAGCCACCGTATTTCGTATATCTGGCCCACTGTGACTTTTTCTTGGTCCCGAAACTGTGGAGCCCCATGAAAGGACGACACTACGCTACGATTGAGAAGATAAAGACGTCATCGAAGGAGGAGTTGAACAAAATCACAAAAATATATTTTTTGAAGTACTTCGAGGATTGGAAAAAACGTTGGCACAAGTGTATAATATCTGGTGGGGATATATAATATTTGTTTTGAATAAATTGATTTGAACACTTCTATATTTTCCTAAAAAAACCCGCGAACTTTTCTATCCAACCTACAATATAATATATAGGTTTAGCAACTACCAAATTATAGAATATTTTCCAAAATGTTAAATGGATAATTGTGTAGTATTTATAAAATTATAGATACAGATTTCCCCTTAAATAAAATAAGATTTATTAATAATTTGAATAGGTTCTATGATAAATTTTTTAAGAATCAATTAAAATCTATAATAATACAAATAAATTATTGTATATTGAAATTGGTAATGAACTTCTTTTACTAATGGTTTTAAGGTGACAGTTGGATATCCGTGTATTATGCCGGCTATATACTATTCCCGAAAGGTGTTCTTGCCGCTCTTCCAGTAGCGAAACGTCATTGCAACGACATAGATGAGTACCTCAAACCAACGAATACATCCCAAAGCTTTCTTTTTAGTACTAATGAATTTTTATACTCGGAATTAAATGAAACTGAGTATAAGACATGTGGGCAAGTTGATTCGGAATTTCAGACCCCCGAACAGCATATTTCCATTGGCAAGAACATTGAAAAAGGGGCTTGGCCTTGGCTTGTTGCAATTCTGCGGGCAGGAGACCCAGTCAAACGATTACAGTGCGAAGGAAGCCTAATATCGAATCGTGCCGTTGTAACAGCAGCCCATTGCGTGTCTAATAATGCAAAATTTTTAAAGCCGAATGAACTAGTATTGTACATGGGCATAGATAATATTGTTAATGCTGAATTACCTGAGATAACAAAGTATGAAGCTGACCAAATAATAGCTCATCCTGATTTTAGACTAACATTGGCAAATTTCGATGCAGATATTGCGGTTATTATTACAAAAAATACCGTTCAGTAAGTTGAATTAAAATGTTTAAGTTTACTCGTTTTATTTTAATTACAAATCAATTAAATGATAATAATACGTATAGATTTTCGACTATTCTACGCCCTATATGTATATGGTCAGGACCGGAAGATATTTTAGATATATTGGATCAAACAGGCTATACTGGTGGATGGATTCAGGATGGAACATCTTTAGTTGTAGGAAAGCCTAAATTCCATTCAGCCCGAATTGTCTCCGACCGAACGTGTAGACAGTCAAACGACAATTACGAGTCCATTTCAACATTGAGGAACTTTTGTGCTGGTAACTTGGATGGAAACGGACCTTGTACACCAAACTCCGGAAGTGGTCTGATGATATATCGTAATAATCATTGGCAATTGCGTGGTATTTCAACAGCTGCACTTTTTGATTCTACCGACAGTAATTGCACTCGCAAACCATATACAATTTATACAAATATTTCAAAATTTTCTCTCTGGTTAAAAATTACCATAGATAAAATACAAAAATAATTTCATTAATAGTTAATTTTAAAAAAAAAAACCACAAAAAACAACTTCAAAAGTAAATATCTAAATAAAATATGAATAAAAATTTGTTGAGTTTTAGAAGAAACTTCATATGAAATTCAAAATGCATTTTAAAATTTTACGTAGTCAAGAGATCTATTCAAAAAGTATCGGGAATTTTGAATTTCCGCGGGTTACGTATATTGGATTTCCGATTTTTTTTTGTGGCGCTATGGTGGTACACATGTCTCTCACTTATGCCGATAAGTTCGGCCATTTTGAATGTTCAGTTAATTTTTGACAGCTGCTTTACTTGCACGTGTTTTTGCACGTCTTCGATTTTTGCACATTCTAAAAAATTGATCAAAGAATCTGTATCAAATTTTGTGTGAAAAACAAAATTAATTGCGCGGGCGTATTCCGAATGTTGACTATGGCATATGTCCAAACTACGACTATGGCGTATTCCAAACTACCTTGGACCGAAGCAACGTTTGTTTGTTTGTTTGTAAGGTTCTTAAGACATGTGCCAGGGGCCACTTCATAGCGCCACGACTGTGAGGCCATTTGGCGACTTCGTAGTACGTGTGTGAAATCATCTGAGAGAGACTGGTCTGTGGTTAGTGGTATGGAATATGAAGAATTTTGTTATATTTTGTGGAGCAGATTAGTATGTTGTAGAAGTTTAAATAGGGGACTAGGGAATGAAGTTGTTGGGTCGAGGAGCTCCATAATAGGAGGAATCCTGCTCGCAAAGTAGTTCTTGGTTATGTGGCATTCCTGTAGAATATGGGTTATAGTGAACTGGGTGCCACAGGATTGGCAGAAGGGACGATTGGTGTTGCCAAAAAGGAAGTTATGGGTAAGAGCAGTATGTCCAATCCGGATTCTGAAGAGCTTTCGCGCCCAGAATTTCGGTATGAATGTTGAATACAATGGTTTGTTAGTGGTTCTCCAATGAGTCGACAAAAAAGTATCGCTATTGTTCCAGGCATCGTGTCTGCGGATGGTTAAGGTGTTAGTTGCCATTCTGTTAGTAGGCGAGGCAGATTGGGAATGACTATGATCACTGGCCGACGGAGGGACCGAAGCAACGTTTATCGGTGGTACCAAATGTTCTCAGAGGGCCAGAGCACGTCAACAACAGACGAAAACATTGATGAAGTGAAGAAAATAGTATTGGCCAATCGTCGAATTACCGTTAGAGAAGTTGCTGAGGACCTAAACATATCGATTGGCTCTTGCCATTTGATCTTCACCAATAATTTAGACGTGAAACAAGTCGCCACGAAATTCGTACCAAAATTGCTCAATTTCGACCAAAAACAGCATCGCATTAACATTCCTAAGGTCCGCGATGACCCAAATTTGCTCCAGAGGGTCATAACTGGTGACGAATCATGGGTTTATGGTTATAACGTGGAAACCAAAGCTCAATTATCCCAATGGAAGCTGCCGCACGAGCAAACACCGAAAAAAGCGCGCCAAGTTCGGTCGAATGTGAAGGTTTTGCTTAGAGTTTTCTTCTATTACAGGAGCGTGGTGCATCATGAGTTCTTGCCACGGGATATAACGGTCAATAAAGAATATTACCTGGAAGTTATGCGCAAGTTGCGAGAAGCAATCCGCCAGAAACGCCCGGATTTGTGGAAGAACAAAAATTGGCTTTTGCACCATGATAACGCCCCTGCTCACGCATCGTTGCTTGTTCGCAAATTTTTAATAATGCCGTAGGCACCGTATTCCCCACATCTGGCGCCCTGTGACTTTTTCTTGTTCCCGAAACTGAAGAGCCCCATGAAAGCACGACGCTACGCTACGATTAAGGAGATAAAGGCCGCATCGAAGAAGGAGCTCAACAAGATCACAAAAAAAGATTTTTTGAAGTGCTTCGAGAATTGGAAAAACGTTGGCACAACTGTATAATATCTGGTGGGGATTACTTTGAAGGGGACAAAATATATATTCATGAATAAATAAATAATTTTTGAAAAAACACAAAATTCGCGATACTTTTTGAACAGACCTCGTATATAGTATATCAGGTATTATTCAGAGGCCATAATAATATGAAGATTTACCTTACAGGTCAAATTTTCAGATGTTTTGGTAAAGAATTGAAAATGTAGCTTCAATAGGATTCGTAGGTGGGTGGTTCAATAAAACCGCTTATTTTCTTTTTCAAGTAGAGTACTGAAAATATTTTTTTTCTGAACTGAAGATGATGTGGCAAAAACCAGACGATGAGGTTGAAGCTTGCACTATACATCTAGGTGAGAGTAATATACAAGCTACATGGAGGAGGAATTCTGAGTGTTGCCTGATCATTTTCAGTGATGTCAGTGTCATAACTTTTGTGTCATGTATCGTACTATAATTGCAGTAAGCTTAGACAATCAGAGCAGTGTCTAACCCTCTCTCCCATCACGCATTTAGCGAATTTAATAAATTTATAGATAACACAAATTTTTATAATAAAATTTATTTTTTAAATATGATAGGAGGTATAAGGAATACTCCAAAATTTGTTATGTAAGAAGAAAACGAAAAATATGTAAATCTGAGGAGAAAAAAAATTCTACCACAAAAGCTGTAAGGATATCATCAGAAAATTAGGATCAAAAAGCACATGAACTTGGTTCTTATGCTTTATAAGGTCCAATTGGTGATTAAATTAAATCCACCACATTATTTTTAACGTCGAAATTTCATTGGATCCTTGAACATGGTGCTGGTTTTCCAAAAAAAAATCCTCTTTTCATACGAAGCTTATTCCACATAGCTGTCTATATTTAGACAGCTATGTTAAAAGAAAAATTATCGCATTTGGGCATCTGAATATCTAACAGCAGTTATTAAACAAAAATTACATTTATCACGTTCGATTTATGAGCCGGAGGCATATTTGAAAATATAAGGTTGCTGCCACATTTACTGTCAATAAAATACACCACAGATTTTTACTTGATAACTAATTTTTAATGGCTTATTTTTGATGACATTGATATCGACGAGTTGTAGTTTCAACAATATGGTGTTACTTGCCAAACTCCATAAGAAACAATCGATTTTAATGGATGCCAAATTTCTCCATCAAAACCATGTGATTTACCGCCATTAAACTCCTTCTTATAAGGCTGTGTAAAAAATAAGGTTTATTTTATGCAGAATTCATGAGCTCAAAATCAATATCAACAGTATCATCCCTGAAGTAGAGCAACAATGATCAATGTCTGTAAACGTTGTCATGGTAAATATTTTACTTATATTACAAATTGTAAAGTTTTTGTAATATAATTAAATAAAGAATAATAGAATTTTTATAAAAAATGTGCATCTTATTTAAAATTTAAAAAAAACAAGTTCTAATTTTGCCTATGAGGAATAGAATTTTTATTCAATTTTTATTGACAAGAAGAATTTTTAGGATGACTATACATAATTAAAATCTATTTTTATATTAACTACTAAATAAATCTGAAAAATTTTGTAATTTAATTATAATTTTATAAAAGGTTGTTCATAAAATGCTTACATAAAAAAAATTTCAACTCTTCGATATGGTATTGTAATAAAAACAATCAATGTCCCAACTTGACCCAAAAATAAATCAAAACGTTATAAGAAAAGTCTACAATATTAGAATAATATCGAAAAGAGTATCCACAAAATCATATCATGGGCATTAAGTTATTGTTCAGCTAAAAAGAAGAAAATCTCTGTAGTTTCAAAGGCACTATTCATATAATCGAGAAATGTCTAAGGAACTATTCGTTTTGTTAAAGATTCTCAATAATACGAGTGTACCAAATGAGCCGATGGGCTAGCTGGCTGGTTCACCCGAGGAAAACATTTACAATAAATCTTTAAAATTTTCCGCTAAATAAATGTAATAGTCTCCTTTATGGGCTGTTTCAGATATTGTAATGGCTTTTTGGGATTTACTTTGCATATTTATAGCTGTGAGTATGATAAAATGAAAGCAAAAAATGAATAAAAATGATATAAAAATAAAGAAAAAGAATAAAAAAATGTTCTTTCTACTACGACAGCAACAAAGATTGAACAGAGGCACTGAATATAATAGGTATGGGGTTATACGTCCCCATTCACATACACATATAATTGTAAAAGGATATCTAAGCTGCTAACCTTTTTCTGTCTTCAATTGAAAAAATGCAAAAAAAAACTTAAATTCCATTTTACCAAAATGGACACTTTAATCTATTCCTTTGCATGTAACCATTTAACAGAATGTTAAATATAACTTGGCTTTGTTGAAAAAGAAAGAGATTTGATGAGAGGAGAGTCGATGACTGCCGGGCACAGGTTGGTACACTTTAAATAAGTTAAACCGAATACGGTGTTTCAGTGCTCTTGGCAATGAAAAAAGGGTCTACCAGAAGAATTTTTCTAAAGTTTTCGGAAATATTTGGATCAGCGATAAATAAAGTTTTTGCCCTTTTATCAAGCCTTTGGTATTTTTTTCTAAAAAAAAAAATACATAGAAATTCTTTGGTTATGCTAAGCCTTTAAATACTTTTTACTATTTGAAAATTTCAAAATAAAATTTATTTATTGTACAATAGTTTATCCTTTTTATATCAGTTTTATGTTCGTTTTATTTATTTATTTTTTCATAGATTTAGGGATACAATAAAAAAAATTTACGTTTCTTTACTATTTTGATAATATTTCATAATCTTATTATTTATATTATAACGAGAATATATTTAATGGTATATATAACTGCGTTAAGAAAATAGAATTAATTCTGGAATGACACAATGGAAATATACAAACTATCTCTCCTCAGTTCATATGAAAATTTAAGCTTTTAGATTTACTTTTGTTTTGCACTGCAAGTAAATTATTGAAGGCTAATTAATTATATAATATTTTTTTTATCTTTAAAACTGGTCACGAGGTTTATTAAAACAATAACGACCCTGTCATCAATAAGCGAGATCTGTCAATACTTTGAACATTCCGCCCACACTGTGTATTAATCCTTCATAACACGTTCCTATAGGGCACGATAAGTGAACTTGCATTTTTGTAGTATATTACGAAATATGGAAGAGCTCAAATTGGAAGTAACCATTAAATTTTAAGTTTAGCTTGATGAATCCCCATGGGCATATCTTACGAAAACCCAAAATTAGCCTTGATTGCTTATCTAGATCAAATTTTTAGAGGTCCGAGAAGTAGTGAAAGCCCTTGAACAATAAACTATCATCAAAATATGTGAAGCAAGTGAGAGCTCTTGTGAGGTGAAACTTCTCGAAAGGGTCTAAAAAAGGATCCTTCGCATCATATCGTGACAACGCAACTTTTCAGAAGATCTTTTCCATCAATAGTAAAAGGGATTCTTTTAGTTCTTTTTGTGAATCTTTTTTGTGCACCAAAAAATACACAAAAGAACATCCATCATCAGCGCTATAACGAAGAGTGCCAAGAAAATTTTTTTGAAGGGGATAACCCTGTATTTTTTTTAATGTTCAATATAAAAATAAAATAAAATTTTTACGAAGAAAAAATTAGGCTCATTTTTTTTCTGCAATATCTTGTGTATGTTCAAACTTATTTTGAGATGCCAATGGAAATATTATCCGACTACTTAGAGTTGATCTGCTTTTTTGAAAAATTGTTAATATATTCCATTTTACTATATTATCTCAAAATTTAATTAAAGCTAAACGGGCACAATTATTTATCAATTAAATCATCAAAAATGAATAGATTATCCTATTTTGCAAATCAAAATTTTCCGAAAATGTTATTATCGAATTTTCTATACTATATATTAAGTTATTGTATCGTAATGACTGTTGAATGATGGTAAGAAATATATAAATACAATGAGGCCTAAACCTGATATAACTCTATTCAAATTTTTACTAAAGTAATAAAATGACTCGTACTCTGACGTGCAAATTTACTGATCACTTACCATATGTCAGCTGCAGAATGTAGACATCAGTTTTTTTAAATGATTATATAATATGAAAGTAAATATAAGCAATGATTGCTGATAACATCAGTCAATAAAAGTAAAAGTTCTTCACTTATAACTTCATCCAATTATAAAAGCTAAGAACCAAAACGTCTTAAAATGAAATTATATGCAAATTAAGATTATTAAGACCATAACCGTTGAGAGTACCAAACGAACGTTACAAGTACATATGCTAAAGATGTTAATTCTGTCATGAGATTCAATGTCATCAACAAATCAAAAACCTGTTTCCTTATTTATCCAGAATTACTTGAAATATAATTCCTAATAATTTGTACGTATATTATAGCAATAACGAAGGCTGAAGTTACTTATATAGGCAGCCGAACCCCACTAACAATAACTGGTTGCTTTTACCAAATACGATTAAAGGTCACAGCTCATATTCTCATATATATGACATATATAGACTGATTGCTAGTCAGCACTGGTGGATGAAATTTTTTAAATCTTGGAGACGAGAAAAAATCAGATGGGCTAAGTCCTGTGTGAATGAATAAGAAGATCGTTAATACTTAAGTTTGGTTAGTGCGTTATCGTGGCGAGAAAAAACTTTTTTCCTCAATACAGGTAAGACCTAGTAGATCCTATAAAACGCTTATTTTGCATTTTTTGCAGTCTATTTTCGAAATCGGTAGAAAAATTATGAAAGTAGGCGTAGGGGATTTATAAATTGAAAGTATTTATTCGAAATACAATAATTACACGGTTGCATTTTTGATCGATAGTGATCTGACGCGATACCAATCTCGCAGATATCTTCTTGTCATTAATGTTTTCGCAAAATCTTCAAAATGCACTTATATAAGATGCCAATAATATCAACTATATCGAGTTTTTTTAACTTTCCACCTCCCATAAGCATATCATTATTTTTTTCTACAGTTTCTGAAGTCATTATCCCATTTAGATGTCCCGAACGTACAACATCATTAGTGGATTGACGTCCACAACCGCATTCATTAGGTCAGTTATAAAATTAACCTAATTAATGGCGAAGGCCTCAAATAATATTTTTCAAGTATTGTTTTTGTTTCTGATATGAACAGAAATATAGAAATTCCGAGCTAGAAATTAGCCTGATCACTGAAAATGTTAAGTATATACCCACCCCGGCGGCGGTATTTTAAGTATATACCAGCTTATTATCCCAATGAAGGTATAAAAAGAGATATTGCTAACAAGGGGCAAAATTAGATCCGTGAAGGCTTCGATGTGATATTGTTAATTGCAATTCACATGATTCTCCAATGAGGGTACGGTGCATGGTACAGAATAAAGTCCGAGCGGTGATTAGGAATTTACAAGGTTCCTGACCGTTGCTCTGAGAGCGGAGTACAAACCTTAGCCCTCTTAAAACCTAAATTGGTAGAACGGGAATTGAGGTGCCCAATAGAAATAGCATTTATTCTATGCTTGGTTGTGGAGAGGTGCTTCGGCATTTACGTGGTGGTTGTGGTTCACGATATAGGAAAACAAAGCTTTGCTCACTTGACGTACGAAACTGGTTACGTTCTGAGTATGACGTCACTCAGTGACAACTTTATATTTGAATTGCATATATTTGGGAAATTTAGTATGGAGAGTATACAAAACTTCATATTATTTGTAATAAAAAGACAAATGTTTGAGTTTTTTTAAATGGATAAGTTTTTTTTTATTATTTATGTTATAGTTTTTACTAATTTTCGTTTTTTAGTATTGATCTCATTCTGTATTTGGCGGCTTAGTACTCTTATTCTAAAAAACATCTTACATCTAAAAAACAAATTTTTAACAGGTATGCTGCAATTGATATTTTCCGCATTCTTAATCAAACTTTGAATATAATTTGATCCACATTTCAATTTAACTCCATTCTTCACTGGGTTTATATAGTCCCCGAAGGTGGGGATGACTTGTCCATGAATAATTAATGTCCATATGACTGGTTGGATATCCCAGATTTTCAGTGCCACGCAGCTTGAATGCAATGTATCCAGCAGTATTCTCAATCCCATCATATTCAATTTCTGAAAGAATTGTTTCAATATCATTTTGGCTAGCATCAAGATCGGTGGTCTCTGTTATATTCTTCAACATTGAACTGGTAATTATTGGTTCTTCGATATTCAAATCACCAGACATATCTTGAAAATTAATGGGCATATCCTTGAAAACATTAGAGTTGTTCTCGGTGTCGTCTGTCATCACATTCATCAACTGTGATAAAATGGTCTCATTACGCCCATTGTTTACATAAACCGGCATCTTTTAGGAATGTATAAAAACTAATACTACAATCCAAATTTTTCAGTTTTTTATTGTTGTTGCTGTTGCAACCAAACACTGCACATATCACCATAATTGTTTTAATATATTATATAGTTTATTTAATATCTAAACACTATTTATTTAATTAATAAATCACTGTATCACTGTTACTGAACACTTTAAATACAATGAAAAATACAAAACAAAGTAACAATATGTCAAACAGTTGGTTTAGTTGTCACTGAGTGACGTCAAATTTTAAAGAGAGACAACATGTATCATGCGCGTGAGCATATCTTATTATTCTCTATATCGTGGTTGTGGTTCATCTGCGGATCGTTGGTGGGAGATATTGGCAATTATCTCACTGCTTATGACAGCAGAGGTTTAGACCTCACCACTTGAAGTTGGAGTGCTCAGCTTATAACTGATTACTGACTGACAACAATCAGTTATGGTCGTACGCCGATCGAGCGTAATCTCAGTATCTATAGTCGTAGGCGACTCGTGGTAGTATGTCTAATGACGGGTATGCTACGTAAAATAAATACAATAATCACTGAAGAAAAAATCCCGACGAACCGTATCTATGATACAACAACTATATTTAGAGAAAATCTTTAAAATTTTTTGGCAATTTTTTTTATATCCTTACACTTTATAAAAATTTACTACTGTAGATGCTATTATCTAAGCTTTAAAGAAACTACTCAAGCAATCTATTTGCAAATTCCTAGTTTATCTTTTTAAAAATAGTACTTATTAGAAAAAATATAATTGTTCATATTGGTAGTGACACCAACAAAATTTATCACTGACTTATCAATCAACCTTTCTTGGTTTTTAAGAAAATATATAAACAAAGACCAAAAATAATTGAAATTTTATAAAAAAAAACCTTATTCCTTTTGGAAACTAATCGCAGAACTGAGCAAAGGTCCAAACGGTGGATTCATATATTTATATTCATAAATTGAAAACCTAAAATATGTATAATTGAGGAAAAAAAAATTCAAAAAGTACATCGTTATATGCTGATTAAACATATTTGATATAATCTGTTTACAAGAAAATCGCATTAGAATACTTCGAGCGCCATCGCGAAAATTATGAAATTTTTCAACTATAAATCTGCTCTTATTTGTATAAATTTTAATTATAATAAATTATACATGGTAAATTAGAATTAAAAGAAATAAATGAATACACAATAATTTCTATAAGAACAGTACAGTTTAATTATGTACAAATAGAATAGACCATTAGGCTATGGTGTCATCTCATCAAAAATAATATTCCATAAATTTCTCATATACTTGTACTTTTATGAAAATGTATAATATAAATCTAGATTAGATAAATGAATATGGTACTATTGGACAAATATTCTAATTAAACTGAAAGGTAAATTTATATAATTCGTAGAAGGAAATTCTCATTAGGTGTACAGCATTTTTAAATATATATATATTTTGAAAAGAGCAATAGTAACAAAATTTACTATTTTTATTATGAGCTAAAGAATAATATATAAAATAAAATTTTGTCAAGATAATTAAATAAAAATAAGACTATACACATATGTTGTTTTTTTTAAATAAAAAACTATTATTTTATTTTCTATTTAGCTACTAAATAACTAATAGAACATTTGTGCACTTGGATTTATCTATGCTTATATAAGAAAATATGCCGTTTCAGATATTTTGTGTTTGGCAATTTACCATCGTACATAAATATCAATAAATCCCAGTTCATTTATTACAAAAATAATAAGACTTCTTTAAAACCTTATAAATAATGATTATAGGATATTTTTGATAGTACAAATACTTCGCTGATGTTAGGGGTTTTAGTACATTTTATTAAAGAAAATCAAAAGGATTATGTATATCCTTTATGTTCGATATATGAAAAGCAATTAGAATATATTTTTATTTGTTTTTTTTTTTTTGTTATTGTTGTTGTTGTTATTAGTAGATTTATTTCAGCAATTATAAAATTTCCTACATTTTTAGAGAATGGTGACAATGCACATGTGTGAATAAAGCTTGAAGTTCATTAAATTTAATTAAAAAAAATTCCTAGCAAAAATTGTAAATATATATTATACTATTTTAGCTTATATCTATAAAAAAAACAATTTTGATATTTATAAAGATTTCCATTATTTAACTTACACATAGAAGTAATAGAAACAACTTCTTTGAGAAAATATTCATATTAATTTTTTTTTTTTAAATAATAGTAAATACATCAAGTTTTAAGAATTAAATATAACCTTTTATTAAATTTAATATTTAAAAACGTGATTTATTTAAGTATACAATATGAAATATTAATTATGGTTAAAGTAAAATTTTACATCTCGTAATTTGTTGTACAGAAATATGTAAAGTTAAAATTTGCTTATAGTACAATAAGTACATCATGTATAAATACATTTAATTATATATTATTTTTAAAATCTGTCATAAATGTAAAAATAAAATGTCTGTTCTCAAAAGAAGAAATTTCTAAAATTGTTCAATTCAATTTTTTAACTTGTTTTTTTTTTTGAATCTTAACTATAAATAATTACTTCTTATTATCACAGGAGTTCCCCAGGATAGCAAATTGAGTCCTTTTTGTATGATATTGACACACAAAAATTCTTAATCTCATCTGAAATACTCCAGGAGTTACCCGAAATAGCATATTGTGTCCAATCTTCTATGAAATTTACATACACAACATCCCAACCTCACCTTAAATCCTCTTTGTTTCATATGCTCTTGATATGGCATGCCTTTCCGCTTACAAAACTCCTAAAATTGGTAGTTATATTTATTCTTTATCGTCATATACGATGTTGTTCAAAAAGTATCGCGAATTTTGAATTTCCGTGGGATACGTATGTCCCTAACATATGCCGACAAGTTCGGCCATTTTAACCGTTCAGTTAATTTTTGACTGCTGCTTTGCTTGCACGTATTTTGGATCGTCTTCGGTTTTTGCCCATCTTTGACCAAAAACAGCATCGCATTAACATTGCTAAGGAGCTGTTGTACTCTCAATGGTTATGATGTGAAAACAAAAGCTCAATTATCCCAATGAAAGCTGCCGCACGAGCCAAGACCGAAAAAAGCGCGCCGAGTTCGGTGAATGTGAAGGTTTTGCTTACAGTTTTCTTTGATTGAAGGGGCGTGGTATGCATCATGAGTTCTTGCCACAGAGTAGAACGGTCAATAAAGAATATTACCTGCAAGTTTTGCGCAAGTTGCGAGAAGCAATCCGCCAAAAACGCCCGGATTTGTGGAAAAACAAAAATTGGCGTTTGCACCATGATAACGCCCCTGCTCACGCATCGTTGCTTGTGCGCGAATTTTTGACCTAATAATACCGCAGGTACCGTATTCTCCAGATCTGTCCCCCTGTGACTTTTTCTTGTTCCCGAAACAGACTATTTGATCAATTTTTTGGAATGTGCAAAAATCGAAGACGAGCCAAAGCACGTGCAAGCAAAGCCGCTGTCAAAAATTAACTGAAAATTCAAAATGGCTGAACTTGTTGGCATAAGTGAGAAACATAAGTACCAATATAACGCCATAAAAAAATCGAAAATCGAATATACGTAACCCGCGAAAATTCAAAATTCGCGATACTTTTTGAACAGATCTCGTATAACGTTTTTTTATTTGTTAATAGCAACACCATTCGACAAGATAGCAAAGTGCGAAGAATATCGAATGGACAAATGACTAACGTGGAACCTGTATTCTTACTAGAGTGGAAAAATGAGAACTTTTTAGATTATAACGAATATTACTAAGATTTTTAGACTAATAATTAAAGTTGACATTTAACGACAAAATACTTAATTAAAAAATGCTACTTTGTAGACTTACATATATAGGCATAAAAACTTGTATTGTACCGTAAAAGCGTTTTCGTTCACTTTGTATCCAACCATTGCAATCAGCGATCGTTCGTTAATTTATCAATGCTCCTTTTATGTGGCTAATTAACTCTTTAGTAGTATCTTCCACCAAATTTTCTACTTAAATCCCGTTATTAATAACTTATCCATAACTTTGAATCCTACAGGCACTGGGTGACACCCATCTCAAACAGAGCAGCATTACTGGGTTATGTTCCCAAATTTGTTTTGGAAAAATATAAATAATTAATTTAAATACTTTGATATATGAATAAAAGATCTCTGAGTTTAAAAGCCATTTAAAAAAAATTTAGATCTCTTTTACTATTTTAGATTTGGCAGCTCTGATGTTTTTTTTTTTGCAAAAAAATTGCCACTCTACAACGAATAATTGTCAGCAATTTACATAATCGTCCATAGAGGATCGAACTTACCAAATAATAGAAGTCTACTGATCATTTGCAACGTTTGCAGATCGTCTATTAGTGTTTAGGGTAGTACGAATTGGACCATAATTTTGGGGTTACCCGTGGAAACGATGACTTTTATTAAGAGAAGCTTACAGAGCGGTTAGTTTAAATACCATCCAAGGATAACAGATCGATAAAATCTTGCAATTAAAGTTCCGGTTGCTTATTTTGCACTTCCATCTTAAATCTAAGACTAACTTCTGAACTATGAATTAAAAACTGGCCATAAATTAATACACTATCTAGAACATATCATAGAGAATTTTGTAAAAAAAAATAGATCCTGCCATTATAGTATGGATGGTCTGTATCCTGATCTAATTTTACCAATTCAAAGCCGTATAATATCTACTTTCTATCTATTATATTTCCCTTTTAGCATTCCTTTCAGAATACAGGGACCTTTCTTATAAATGTTCTATTTGCATTTGTATCGGTTATAAGATCGTGTTTCTTGCTTCGTTTAGTAGATGATCGGTCCACTCCAACTAACATATCCTCTTGCTTATTTCGTGCAGTTTGGTTTAGTGCCATGCTTTCGTACAGTAGGAGGGGTGGCCATTATATTGATTTCGGATTGTTGTTTTTGACCAACACGGGTCTTTATCCATGATTGGTTTTTCTTCCGAAACCAGATATTGATCCTGATGGCTTTTCAGGTGGTTTTTCCGTAGATTTTTTTTGTTAAGAACACTATTTGTTAAGGATAACGAATTGAACTAGAATGGTTTATGAGTATTAGCGTAGTGGAATTCGAACCTACGACTCTTTGGATCCAGCACAATAATAACTGTGCTACCTAATCGGCAAAACATTGAAAAAAAAATATAATTATATTTGAATTTAAAAATTAATTAATACATTCAATCTAGGGAAACACTTAATAATATATAATAAACAATATATAACAATTTCTTGGAGCAGATTTGCAAGAAGTTTGTATTATTGATGACGCATAATTGTTCTGCATTAAAAACGTCCTGTTGCTTTCAAATTTTAGAATTATATGATTCTAAAAAAGTTACTATTACAGTTTAGATACCTTGATTAACCTTTTCTGTTTTACGTATATTAATCTCATTATATTAAAATAAAATTTTTCTCCGTTTTCCCTATTGTTTTTAATTTAAAGCAAATTTTGTTTTTAAAGAAAAAAAACCCACACATAAAGCTTAGAAAAATTAAAAAGGACTTTAAGCACTAGTATTAATTATAGCAAATATTTTCAAAAAGAAATTATTTCCATTCACATGTTTAGAAATTATTACCAATTCATCTGAGAAATATGGTCTATAAGAAAATACAATAATATAAAAGTGTTACTCCAAAATTAAATAAATAAGTTTAAAAGAAAATGAATTTAAATTAAAAATACGAAAATAACAATGAATATAAAAGTTTTCTTGAAAATAAACGGGTACATTTAAGTAAAGTGAGTGTTTATTTAATTGGAAAAGTATAAATACTCGTCGCTGGTCAATTAAGAAAACTCTTTTTGAAAGTTCTTCATCCAATTAAGAAAAATTTTCTTTATCTTTCTTTAAACCACAAAAACATCTAGAATTGAACGTGTTTCAACAATACAATTGTTAATGTAGCTTTTTAAAATTTTCGTCCCGATCTCAACTTAACGATAAATCTAACCCATTGAAGACAATTTAAAGTTTTCAATAAGACAAGACAAGAAAAAACCGAATAGAACACTTTTCGAAAATAAGTTAAGATGAACGAAGAAAATTTAATGAGCACAACTAGAGTCCTTTAGACTTTGGTAAACTTCTCTTTTACTAGAATAGTACTAACATTCAGTTTTATTCCTTTGATCTATTTCAAAAAAGAAATTATTCAACTTGGAGTTAAGTTAAGGATAACAAAAGCGATAATGAAAAAAAAAATTTATTCACACTTATTCTAGATACTTAACTCCATTAAAATTGCAGTTTTTAAAATGTCCTTTTTCGTCTGTAGCTATATTAGCATATTTGGAAATATTTCTTATTGAGTTTTCGTTTACAAAACCATAATGAAAGTACATTTTGTTTATATTTTCTTGAAAGAAAGAAAGTAAGTGACTCCTGTTGTACCGTAATATTTTTTATTTTATTTTATATCAATTGTTTTAGCTATAGTACATTTTTAAGAGCTCACCTAATTAATTAGTTAATGGAATTGAAGCATTTTCGGGTAGATTTGATCCAGTGCTGAATAATGATTTCTTCATTTGTAATTAATGTGTTTTCCTGGAGCTATGCTGATACTTGAACCAGATACTTTGAGTTATGCTGGAATCATAATTATTCTAGGTTAGTGGCAATATAACTTTTTTTGTAATGTGTGATATGTTACATAAGTGTATGGTATGTCATGTATGCATAATCAGTATTATCGAAGGGATGCATTAGTCAAAAAACCAAACGATCCAGGATTGGGCTTCTGGACGAGAAATATATAATCGTCGTTTGCACCAACCCAATATTTATTTTTTACCTACAAAAGGCAAACAATAAATTACCGATTTCTGGTCAACCATTTAGTTTTTTGTTGCAACTAGTTACCTAAACGCTTAACAATTTTGCTCTTGTTATTATTAAATTCTGTCGAATTCTAATAGCTAAGTCGACAAATGTTGGTTAGTGTGAAAAGTTCGTGGACTATTTTGAGTAAAATATAGACTTCATCAGCATAGCCCTAAATTTTATTTAATGAAATGGTTTTCATAGACTTCTTTTGACGGATGCTATGTCTGGACTAAATGGTGGATGTAACAAAACTTTCTAGACAATCCATCTTAATTTTTGGCGAATCATCAAAGATGTTATTTTGGAGAGCTTTATAGTGGTGAAAGATGACATCCATCCTATCTATTGATAAATTCTAATTAATGGGAAGGGTGCCGTGTTTTACTACGATAACAGTCATAAGCTCTCGAGGTGTTCATAATACAGAACCGAGTTAACAGTTTGACTAAACGGTAATAGTTCATACGGAACGATTCCCTTCCACACCCACCATATACTGAGTATAATCTTATTGTTCGTTAATTCATTTTTCATCACTAGCTGTAATTAGCTTCAGAAATAACTCGATTTCATTGCGCTTAAGGAGCGTATCGCAGATTTAAACTCAGTCCATCTTCTCGTTTACACTTAATTTATGAGGCACCCAAACATGGGGAGTTCCTCTTTGAATCCTACATTTTGCAAATGGTTTAAAATTTTTAGATGATGATTGTTTAATTAATAATTTTTTTTTATTTGGTTTTGGTCAATTTTTTTGAGAATTTAATCACTTTTGTCGGTAATTAGTTAACCAAAACAGGGCCCATCTTTGGACATCAAAATTTCCAGAATAAAAGCGAGCTGCTGATTTTGATAAACCACCTTTATTATAAACACCATAAGTTTTTTTATAAGCTTGTGATGGATTGTTGCCCTTTTAAGAGTGGTATTGCAAAATATAGCGACTTTTATCTTTATTCTGGTTCATTTTTGAACTCGAATAATGTCCGATACACTACACCGCTATATAAATCTTTTAGTGTCACCTTTCAAACGCGCGTGTAGTATTGTTATAATGTGACTAGTGGTGGTTACTGACTGAGTTATTTGCTTTTAATTTCATCTATCGGAAAATACTGTGAACTCTTCTGATTAACTAATACGTGGGCTACTATATATATTTCTGGCCTAATAATGAAAATGCGAATATTTATCAACGAAAAAGGTTTTATTGTTTTTCAAAATATTCTCCATCAAGATTTATACACTTTTGCATGCGCTCAAACCAATTTTCGAAGCACTTTTTCCACTCCGATTGAGACACCTCCAAAACATGGTTTTTGAATGCTTCAACAGCATCTTCTGGCGACGAAAATTAAAAAGAAGTCATTGGGTGCCAAGTCAGGGCTGTACGGAGGATGACCCATCAATTCGACGTTTTGTCCGGTCAAAAAGGCGCTGGTTTGAGCCGATGTGTGAGAGCTCGCATTGTCATGGTGCACAATGATTCGACTTCTCTTGTTCGTTTTTCGAATTTCTCCGAAGACTTCAGGCAAACAAATGGTGGTGTACCACTCAGAATTGACCGTCCTACGTTGCACAAGCGGAACAGTCGCCACATGACCAGTTTTGCCAAAGAAACAAGCGACCATTTGCTTCGAAGTGCTTCTTCCACGAACAACTTTCGTTGGATTTGACTCGTCTTGGAAGACCCACACGGTCGATTGCTGTTTTGTTTCGGGCTCATACGCATAGATCCATGATTCGTCACCTGTGACGATCTTATAAACGTCTTTTGAAGCACCGCGATCGTATTTTTTCAGCATTTCTTTACACCAATCCACACGAGCCTTTTTTTGAGCGATTGTCAAATTGTGCGGGATCCAACGAGAACAAACCTTTTTTACGGCCAGGTGTTCATGCAATATCGAATGTATGCTGGTGGGAGAAATGCCTAGGCATGCCTCTATCTCACGGTATGTCACATGACGGTCTTGCATTATCAGTTCACGTACGGCATCGATGTTTTCTGGAACAACGGCTGTTTTTGGACGACCTTCACGGAATTCGTCTTTGAGCGAGCGTCGGCCACGATTGAATTCGTTGTACCAGTTTTTCACAGTGCTATAGGATGGTGCTTCATAGCCATACAAAGATTTAAGTTCATCGATGCACTCTTGTCGTGATAATCCACGTCGAAAGTTGTGAAAAATGATCGCACGAAAATGTTCACGAGTTAATTCCATTTTTTTGCCAAATTGATTTTTTCAAGTCACTGTAAACAACACAAATGATAGTCGTACGTCAAAACGTTCTGAGTACGTTTATGCTAAAAAATGTCAAACTTTCCAATGGAAATGTCAGATCGCACCTGGCAACACTTAGTGTTGCCTAGGCCAGAAATATATATAGTAGCCTACGTATTACCAATGTACCATAGTAGTTTCTATTTGTCATCACTAAGTGAAACTATCAGACCATCTTAGTTAGACCTGTTAGCATGTTCGTATGTGAATATAAGTTAGATGCTTATTATTATTGTATATTACATTACCTGTGCTGATCAAATCGTTGAGATGGTATTTCACTGCAAATATAGAAGTACATGCTTCATGGTAAGAGTAAAAGTTTCGAGAATACATTTGCGTTCATTATTTTTTATTCTGCACTGGATAAACCAGCTCTAGAGGATTTAGATTTGGATTTGATGAATTTCGGAAGCATGCTGCGAATTTTCACTATAATGTTAACTCTAAGTCTGGTAATATATATTTAAAATAAATATTTTATTAAAATAAAAACGCCTAAAAATGAATATAATATTACGAAAAGTTTAATTTTTCGGCCATGCGAAATTTTTTAGAAATAATATCGGGTGATTTTTTTTCTCTTTGGTTTTCCATATTTTTATTTTTGATAGATAACGTACGTCAAAGTTAAAAGTGCTCAGTTAACATTGCTATTTCATTATGTAAAGGCTTAAACTTGAACAGCTCCCACAAATTATTGTGTTTTATTATTATTAAAATTCATGATCTGTGAAAAATGTGTTTCGCGCACTCCGGCCATTTTTATGGTCATTATAATCTATCTACTGAGCAAGTAATTCAAGCCAAAGTGGCAAAATTTTGTAGCAATTTTATGCTATTGGACATGAAACCATGAACCTGTGTGAGTAGAGTGCGTACAGAGGAAAATATTGCTGCCGTAGCATCCAGTGTTGGTGAAGACCGTGATTTGTCCATCCGTCGCCGTTCACAACAATTGGGATTGAGTTACTCGACTATGTGGAAAATTTTACACACGGATTTAAGTCTGAAAGCATATAAAATACTGGTCGTGCAAAAACTGAACTCGAAAGCATCGAATTTACGGGCCCTATGACAACTTGAAGGAAAATCAAAAAAATAGCGTTCAGCGACGAAGCCCATTTCTAGTTAAATGGGTATGTGAACAAGCAAAATTGTCGCATTTGGTCTGATAAACAATCATATGCTAAACAAGAACTGTCATTGCGCCCAGAAAAATGCTCTGTTTGGTACGGCTTATGGGCCGGTAGAATTATCGGTCCATATATCTTAAAAGATGACCCTGCCCGCAATGTTCCCGTCAATGGTGACCGCTATCGCTTGATGATTTTTAAATTTTTTGGTTTAAAATACAAGAACGGCATTTGGTCGATATGTGTTTTTAATAAGACGGCGCTACATGCCACACACGAAACAATGGATATATTGAGTAATGAGTTCGGTGCGCAACTTATTCCCGTTGAGTTGGCCACCTAGATCATGTGATTTGACGTCTCTAGACTTTTTTTATGGGGTTACGTGAACACACTCATCTATTCCGATAGATCAGTGTTACTTCCAGCCGTGGATATGCATTTGATATGCATTTTGGTGGGACTGGAAAGGAATCATCTACTATATATAAGTTGCTTCCATATGGTCAAGCACTAAATTTGGACCCCTACTGTCATTAATTTGACCGTTTGAAGATAGCAATTGACCAGAAGTGGCCAAAATTAGCCAACTGGAGAGTTGTTGCGTTCCATCAGATGACTCTCCAGAAAGTCCGGGAGGTTGGTTTGGAAGTTTTGATGCATCCACTTTTAGTCAGAACCTGCCACCAAGCTATTACCAACCATATTTTTATGATTTTAAATCTTCCTTAAAGATAAGAAATTAACATAAAGTGAAAATTGTGAAAATCGCTTAGTCAAGTTTTTCGCCAATAGGAACCAGGGCTTCTATTAGAGAGACATTATGAAGTAACCTTCAAAATAGCAATAAATTATAAAACAAAACGGTGCATATTTGACTCAAAATACGGATAGTCCCAACTATATGTTATTAAATAAAGCCTTGAAAATAATGTATTCCTTTTATTCTAATTTGTATTTCTTGATTTAATTTTTAACTGCAAAGATATCTTTTTTCAACAACATTTAATTAGTAAACTGAACTGGAATTAACTATAAGCGGAAAGAGGGTTCCGGTAGCTTTTCCCTTAAATTATATATGATTTAGTATAGAGAAAAAATGTTTGTATCTAATAAATTATATTTGAAATTGCCAATTTGGTTGTATGAAATATTTATTTTATTTTTGTTGAATTATTATAATACTGATTAGGATGTAGGGAAACGGAATGAAAATATCCTAGAAATAATGTTATTGTGGTGAAATTGGAATTTATTAAAATTCTAACATATCTCATATACTATGTAATTTATGTATATACAAATACATACAATCATATTTGGATAAATGAATACAGTTAACTGATATGCTATCCAGAAAATAAATTCATCGTATTTGATGAAAATCCAAACGTACGTGACTGGGCTGAACTTCAAGATTAGTGAAGTCTAGAGAAAGAAATGAAATAACACCCGTAAATTTGATACTATTTTCGTTAGATTTTTATATGTAGAATATTGTACGAGTATGAATGCAATCCTCGTAGAATCAGAAAAGGCGGAAATATTTAGCGTAAAGAAAATTTATTGGATTCGTTATTTGGATCTGAGAACTTTGTATTTACCCTTTCTTATATACACGTATGATCGGAAGAGTAAAACTCTAATGCTGAATTATAATTCAATTGCAAAAAAAACCTGATTCCTGGAATATTTTATATAAGAAAATAAGGAAGTATTTTGGGTTGGGAAAAATAAACAAATCCACCAGTAGAATTATAATTTAAAAAAGTATACGGACAGCATGAAAATCCTTTATTTCGAACGAATATAAATAATAGCCTATATTTGATTTATAAGAAATATTTAATTAATTCCAGTAATGAAAAGCAATGGAGTAGATTTTGCAAAATAATAAAAAAAAATCGTATAACTTTAAAGATTGTAATATTCACAATTACTTGAAAATAATGTATTTATTAGTAAACTTTTTTCCAGCCTTAGATATCCTTCTATAGGTAAAATAGTTTTTTTTGAATATTCATAATATATGGTATAAAATATTTATTATATGTTTATAACTAAATAGTTTTTGAGTTTCTTCCGTTTAAGTAAATTAATGTAGTAATTATTTCAGCAAGTTTTGTCCTTAAAAAATATAATTCTATCATCAAAAGTGATTAATCTTGTTATTAAAAAGGATCTTGAATAATGAGCGCATTTTTTTAAGTCATATCAAATATCTTAGACGTTTTCCTTTGGACCAATTTTGATACTAGTCGGTAGTTCGAGCGGTCATCATCCACTCCACCTCGAACAAATGAGCACATTGAACTGGGAGTTATATACATACAATTTACGTTAGGTGGATTCTAGTTGCTAAAGTGAAAATAGATAGTTTTGCGGGTTCGTTGGTTATGTTGAAGAGTCATTTTTTTGTCAGTATTGTTTATATCTGATGAATAAACTCTGTTTTTATTGTTTATGTATGAGTAAACTCAGTATTGTTGATGTCTATTTTGAGGTTATGCTTCTTACTAGTGTTTAGAATTTGGCTTTCCTTTGGTCATCTACTCGCAGCTACCGACTAGTAAAATTGGTTCAAAGGAAAACGCCTCTTATGTTAGAGTTTTGATTTATTAAAAATAGTATACGATAAATAATATAATGGCGACGTGGCATGGATACGGCGTAGTATAGAAGATACCAAAAAATCGGTTCCAAAAAGATTATGAGTACGAGCACTGCTCGCGAGAGGGAGTTTAGTTTAGTTTTAGATTTTAGAATTAAAAAAAAAACACAGAAAAATTTGCAAAAGTGTATGAAAAAGTTATAAAATTTTGGTAAAAATAATCTGTGGCCTTATTTTTTCATAGGTAGTAAATTGTTCTTCCATAGAAATAAACTCTAGCCGGTTGCCCCTTTAACTTTTTAGTTTTTTATAAAAGTCTTTAAAATTGAAATGTATAATTCATTGTTATAATTTCTTTTATAAACAATTCCAAAAACTGAAAATATACCGGGTGATTTTTTAAGTATTTGATTTTCAAAAAAAAAAAAGAAAAATTGCTGAAGTGTATGGTGTCTCACTAATAACACGTGTAATGTTGTATTCTCATCGGAATAGATGAGTGTGTTCACATAGCCCTATAAAAAAAGTCTAGAGGCGTCAAATCGCACGATCTAGGTGGCCAACTCAACGGAGATAAATTTCTCACCGAACTCATCACTCAATATATCCATTGTTTCACGTGTGGCACGTAGCGCCGTCTTATTAAAACCACATATCGACCGGATGCCGTTCTTGTATTTTGGACAAAAAAAGTTCGAAATCACCAACCGATAGCGGTCACCATTAACGGGAACATTGCGGGCAGCGTCATCTTTAAAGATATATGGACCGATAGTTCTACCGGCCCATAAACCGTACCAAACAGAGCATTTTTCTGGGTGCAATGACAGTTCTTGTTTAGCCTGTGGTATTTCATCAGACAAAATGTGATAATTTTGCTTATTCACATAGCCTTATAACAAGAAATGGGTTTCGTTGCTTCACGCAATTTTTTGGTAAAAAAAAACGATTTTCCCTCAAGTTGTTATTAGGCCCGAAATGGCAGCTCACCAAAAATTTGACTCTTTGGCAGATCTTTCGGGTTCAGTTCTAGCATGACCTTTATTTTATAAGCTTTCCGGCTTAGATTCTTCCGTAAAATCTTCCACGTAGGCGAGTAACACAATCCGAATTGTTGTGAATGGCAACACTGGACGCTACGGTAGCAATATTTTCCTCTGTACGTACGAGGGTCATTCAACAAGTACTTAGCCTACAAAAGAAAAACGAAAATTTTGGAAAGGTGGCAATTTATTTTTCCACACAATCTCCTTTAAGCTCGATACACTTGGCCCAGCGATGCTCTAACTTTTTTAACCCGTCCATAAAATACATTTTCTCGAGGGAAGCAAAATAGGCCTCCGTGGCGACGATGACCTCCTCATTCGACCCAAATCTATTCCCTGCGAGTGATTTTTTCAGGTTTGGAAACAAAAAGTAGTCACAGGGGCCCAAATCTGGAGAGTACGGTAGATGGGGCAGCAATTCGTAGCGCAATTCGACCAATTTGGCCATGGCGACGGCGGAGGTGTGAGCCGGCGCGTTGTCGTGGTGGAACAGCACTTTTTTCTTCGCAAAGCGAGGCCGGTCTTTCTTCAATTCGACGTCAAATCGGCCCAATAAGTCAGCATAGTAGCGGCCCGTTATTGTTTTACCCTTCTCGAGGTAATCGATGTGGATCACACCTTGTGAATCCCGGAAAACGGTGGCCATCACCTTTCCGGCCGATCGAACAGTCTTCGCCTTCTTCGGAGCACGTTCGCCGGGTGAAGTCCACTGTTTCGACTGTTCCGTGGTCTCTGGTGTGTACCAGTGAATCCATGTTTCGTCGACCGTCACGAAACGACGCAAGAGCTCCGCTGGATTACGCTGAAACCGCACCAAACACGTCGCCGATGTGGTCTCACGATTGCGCTTGTTTTCCGGTGTGAGCAAATGCGGCACCCATCGCACCGACAGCTTTCTCATGCCCAGTTCTTCGTGTAGAATATGATGCACCGTTCCTACTGCGATGCCCACAGTCTCAGCTATCTCGTGAACCTTTAATCGACGGTCTGCCAACACTGTTTTAACGTTTTCCTCCGTAGCAGCCGTTTTTGGGGCACCTGGGCGTGGCTCATCAAAACCGACGTGCGGCCACGAACAAACTCGTTGAACCAATTCTTGACGGTTGCCATCGAAGGAGAAGAGTCACCATACACAGCATCCAAGCGATCTTTGATTTTGCTGCTCGTTTTCCCTTCCAAAAACAAGAATCTAACCGCCGAACGATATTGTTCTTTTCCATTTTTGTGCAACCGACCGACACGCTCGCTTTCAAAGGCGATCAAAACAAAACTAATGAAGGGAATCGACTGAAACTTTGACAGTAGGCTACTATGTTAAAAGAATGTACTGCACGATGGTAAATTTCTTTTGTGACAGCAGTTTCATCGGGCGGTGAGGCTAAATACTTGTTGAATGACCCACGTACTCTACTCACATAGGTTGATGCTTTGATTTCGAATAGCGTAATATTGCTACGAAATTTTGTGACTATGGCTTGAATTGCTTGCTGCTCAGATATTAATCTTCTGATAAGAAAATTACAATATTAATTAGGCGCTTTTAACATTAATAAACTTTACTTTCCGTGAGTAATTTTTTAAAATATAAAAATATGAAAAACCAAACAATAAAAATATCACTCGATATCATAACAGGTATCAATGCGTATAACCTGAACGGACATGGTTTTTCTCGGAAGTCTATCACAAAATGAACAATATTTTGTATTATCGAATAAGGAATTTGCTTTAAGATTAGAAATTCAGGGTTATGTAACATTCATATGAAATTTGGGGACATTGTTAGTTAAAGAGGGTGAAATCATGGCTAAGTGCAAAATGCCCAATTCGGATTCTGAGAAATTTCCTTACCCAGAATTTCGGCATTGATATTGAGTAGACTGATTTGTTGGTGATTCGCCAATACATATAAATAAATCTCCACAATGGCCCAGTATTTTGTCTACGAATGGTCAAAGATATTAAAAGCCATTTAGTCAGTTCACGTGGCAAGTCCGTATTAACAAGGGTTATTCACAATGTTTTTTTCCTTCCTTTTACAAGTAAAAGTAGATAATTAACTCTGAATTTTGTTGAAATTTTATAAATACCTGCATAATAAAAAGATCAAATACAATATATTGTTCATTTTAAACGAGATTTTTATATTATTTCATATCAGAAAAGAACATTTTTTAGCAAACTTATTGGATAATATAATTTAAAATGTCCTTTTCAAGTACCTGCACAAACAGAAATTATAACGTTTGCGTTTTTGAGCAAATTTTGAGTATAAAAAGGCTTTTAAATTATTCATTTAAAATGTACAGAATTAAATTCTTAGAGTAAATGTCCTTAATTAAAGAAAAAATTCCTTATGGGCAAAAATTTACAATTTTTAATGCTTTTATATAAAAAATTAAAATAATAATTTTTATTTGTAAACAAAAACTACCTTTTCATTTTTGCATTTGTACCATCCTTCATCCTTGAACATGTCGAATTTACAAAATTTTATTTTTCTTCCAAGGAAATTTCTTTGGTCTTATTTTTATATTTTTTGAAGGATCCCTATGGGAATAAGTTCCAGTAATTTTTACTTATTTTAATTTCGAAGTTGTATTTTTTTAAATGTCATAATATTTATTGAAAACTCCTATTTTCTAAATAATAACCTATTTTCTAAATAATAAACTAAATAATAGGAACAATTTCGACTCTCAGAAGCGGTTGCAGGTACAAAAAAAACTTTCATTTTATTTTGCTCCTTATTTTAACCATTTCTAATTTCCAATTTCTACAATATCACAACTTTTATGTATATTTTTTATGTTATCCTCTCCCTTTGAGAAATTGACACAGAAAGTTTTCTCCAAGTAAAAATGTTTGCTTCTGGCAAGATTTTTTTTTTTGTAATTTAGGTATGAGGCCACTATCACTATGATTATTGAACCTCCCCATAATTTCCACAATGATAATATGCAAGCATACAAATGGCAGCGAAAAGGCATTTCTGAGTACGGTCGTAATTATCCGTGCACATCTATAGCTTTACATTTATAAATATACTTTTCTTATTCCCCTTGTCCCACAGTTCCACCTCCCTTATATACAAAAAAATATGTAAGAACATATAACAAATGTGAAATATATGACGACGAATAATTTATGGCAATTCCTTTTACTTGGAGTAAGATTAATCAGACAAGAAACACTTTTATTATAAGGGATTTTAAAGGTAAATATATAGGATTACACGAGGTTTGTATGATTAGTACCTAATTCTCGGAAAGAAATGGTGTTGCTACCATTAAAAAAACTTTATATCTTAAGATGTAGCCTTTCAAAAGAATTTTGTTCAATTTTCAAACAGCTGCATCATTTAGTTTGCGAGTGATAGTCATTGTAAGTATGCTAATTTTGTAATTTCACAATAATGAAATAAATTATATCTTTTTGAAAAAGAGCAACGTAAAAAAAATTTGTGAGAACTCTGCACTTTCGTTAGTCCAAAAAAAAATATTGGACAGCTTAATTTGAACGCAGCCGTACAAGCATTTCTGTTGAAGAATCTCTAGGCTATCCAAATGATATCACCACCGAAAAAAATGATCAATAAAACCCACCATATTGTCTTAAAAGATACTAGAGTGAGAAGTAAGAATATAATATCTTACATAAAATTTTGGATATGAAAAATATATCGGCGGGCCGCGTTTTTTAATATCCGACCAAAAACGTGTCCGTGTTAAAAATTAAATGTCGTATTTTTAAGCATAAATATAGTATTTAAATAGTTTTAAGCATAATCTGAATAAAGTTTTGCATCGATTCATATGGATTCACCATTATCCACTAAAGACCAAAGTTCAGTCAAAACAAAGGACTTATATTAGCAAATGTGCACCAAAAAAAGATAAAAATAAGTCTATTACCAGGAAAGGTACACATTTGGAAAAGAAAACAACTGTCCACATTTGCAAAAGAAAACAATTGTCTTTCATCAAGACGCTTGTATTATCCATCAATGATGAGTTAAGATACAAAATTTCATGAGTTAGAATACAATTTTCTATGACCAAATTTTCTACCTGAACAGAAAATAATTGATGGGGGCTAAATCTGGCGGTAATCAATTGTATCCCAATATAAAAAAATGACTCGATAGAAAAAGATTTGGCTCAAACGATGAGGCGATTGCTAAGAGAAACGCCTATTTTAAAGGGTTAAGTATATTGTATTTTTTTAATAGGACATAAAAGATAGAAAAATGTTGGACTATAGGTATTCAACTAAAAGTCCATTATGTCAAAATATAAAATGAATTTTAGATATAACATTGTTTTTTCTTGTCCAGGCCAGGTATTAACCATACAACCATCATAGTTATTTAATATTAATTACATTTACACACGAGAGCTTATTTAAAAATAATATTCCTGACCGAGTTTGAGTCTTTTAGTAATTATTCTTTTATTTATTACAATATATTTTCGTAATTGAACTTTTCTTTTTCTTTGTTAATGGTCAATTTAAATATAATTGGTATTGATGTACATACTTTTAAGAAGCATGACAATATAGGTCATTTCGCTACTACTGAAGGGCATATTTAAATAGCTAGATTCGACTTCAAAACCGCTACCAACTAGACGTAGATATTTCAAATTAGAATAGATTTATTCGCTTTAAATGTATTTAATCATCTGTACATGAACAATATTTTTTCTATATGATTATATTTAAGATAAATTCTGCGACAACTTTAATTTCGAATGTAGTAAAGTTGGAATAATAATATTAAGCTATAAGAAAGGATTATATTATATATTTTAACTTGGGAAACTTTCACCAACCAGAATGTATCTGAATATGTATGTATAAAAGTCGTTCTATGTTCGGCATAAGCTTGCGAGTATATTAGTTGTTATCAATCATGACTATAAAAGGTAACCGAATATAGAAAGAAATTTGTTCTAAGAAAACCAGGTAGAGCCTGCTGAGTGAAGATAATATTTTCTCGAATAAATAATCCATTTTGCAGTAATCGAAGTGAACGATGTCTACGGTTTGCATCTTAGTAAGGTAAACATTTTGTACTAGTTTACATCTTACAGTAGCTAGAATTGAAAGTCAGAAAGGTGAGCAGAGAAATTTGTGGAATGTGCTTTGAGATAACTGAATTATATAAAATGAAGATACTCAAGAACTTTTTTAAGCGAATATGTCGATAGATTATTTACTTATATTATAAAATGATAGCATATCTCTTATAAAAAGCAAAGCTTTTTAACTGAGAATTTTTAATTTTCAAATTTTTTAAAAATTAATAATAGTAAGACCTTGCGACATTATAAAAATGAGAATAAAATAAATTATAAGACGGTGCCATTGAACAGAGTCAACACTTTTTGAAATAAGATAAAAGACGAAAATCTTAAATCGATTTATGTTATAAGATTTATTTATAATTATTTTAAATGACTGAATTTTGAATTGTTTAATGATTTGTATTTTAGTTATCTAAAAACAGAGTCAGAGGCCATTATATAGCACCACAACGATCAATTCATTTGATGACTTAATCTTTCGACTGGGTCGAAATCTGTAATAAAATTACTTGAACGTAAAGTGGAGGCAACATTAAGAAGTTTCTAAATTTTTGTGCAGTATAATTAAATATATATAAAAAGTTAAATAGAAGACAACGAAACTGTATTGTTGGACCAAAGAGTCCCACAAAAAAGAGGTTCTATTTATAGAAAAAGGTCCCACAAAAAAGAGGTTCTATTTTATAAAAGAGGTTATAAAAGATAGTAAGTTCAACGATATAGGGATTATGAAGAAATCATGGGTATACCTAATTCAAATTTTGAGAATATGTCTTATCAAAAATTTTGGAGCGGTTGGTTGGTTTGCTGGTGATTGTATAATGTGTGGAAAGAAATCTTCCACTACTAGCTTAGTCGATTTGTCTCCGAATTGCCGAATTATAGTAAACTGATCGCGGAGGATTCCAGCATGATATGGACATTTATTCAATTTAACTTATTTACAACTTAAAAAAGATATCATGGAGTAAAAACCATCATTTTGAACGCAATCTTAATATAAAAAATTTTTTCTGGTGAGGCGACTTGCCAATAGAAAATGCTCGACAGTGAGTTTAATGTCATAGAATAGAATAGGTGGTCTCCTAAAAGGAAATTATCTGTCAGAGCAGACTATCCTATCTGAATTCTGAGTAGTTACTAAATGTCCGTAATATTGTTGATTAAACTGGTTAATGAATCGATAGCCAATATCTCATAAAAGTAAGCTTTTGCAAGTTATCCAGTCACAATATCTAAGAATGACTGAATGTGTTACTGTTAGGAACTGTTATGAATACTGGGTGATGGCGAGTTTCTCCTGCCAATTAATCAGCCTACTCTTTCTCTAAAATTGCCACACCTCTGTTGTTTTATTAATAACAGGGTCATTTGATGGACCATCAATGCTTTCCGAAGCTGCTTGAAAGCTTTTTCGATGTACCGTTTTATTTAATCTTGTTATTCCAAAATTTAAATTATTGCAAGCATACACAATTGGTGTCAAAAAATGGTAAAAAATTTCTTCATAGTAAAATATAGTTGCTTATTATACGTAGGCTACTATATATATTTCTGGCCTAGGCAACACTAAGTGTTGCCAGGTGCGATCTGACATTTCCATTGGAAAGTTTGACATTTTTTAGCATAAACGTACTCAGAACGTTTTGACGTACGACTATCATTTGTGTTGTTTACAGTGACTTGAAAAAATCAATTTGGCAAAAAAATGGAATTAACTCGTGAACATTTTCGTGCGATCATTTTTCACAACTTTCGACGTGGATTATCACGACAAGAGTGCATCGATGAACTTAAATCTTTGTATGGCTATGAAGCACCATCCTATAGCACTGTGAAAAACTGGTACAACGAATTCAATCGTGGCCGACGCTCGCTCAAAGACGAATTCCGTGAAGGTCGTCCAAAAACAGCCGTTGTTCCAGAAAACATCGATGCCGTACGTGAACTGATAATGCAAGACCGTCATGTGACATACCGTGAGATAGAGGCATGCCTAGGCATTTCTCCCACCAGCATACATTCGATATTGCATGAACACCTGGCCGTAAAAAAGGTTTGTTCTCGTTGGATCCCGCACAATTTGACAATCGCTCAAAAAAAGGCTCGTGTGGATTGGTGTAAAGAAATGCTGAAAAAATACGATCGCGGTGCTTCAAAAGACGTTTATAAGATCGTCACAGGTGACGAATCATGGATCTATGCGTATGAGCCCGAAACAAAACAGCAATCGACCGTGTGGGTCTTCCAAGACGAGTCAAATCCAACGAAAGTTGTTCGTGGAAGAAGCACTTCGAAGCAAATGGTCGCTTGTTTCTTTGGCAAAACTGGTCATGTGGCGACTGTTCCGCTTGTGCAACGTAGGACGGTCAATTCTGAGTGGTACACCACCATTTGTTTGCCTGAAGTCTTCGGAGAAATTCGAAAAACGAACAAGAGAAGTCGAATCATTGTGCACCATGACAATGCGAGCTCTCACACATCGGCTCAAACCAGCGCCTTTTTGACCGGACAAAACGTCGAATTGATGGGTCATCCTCCGTACAGCCCTGACTTGGCACCCAATGACTTCTTTTTATTCCCACACATCAAGAAAAAAATGCGTGGTCAACGATTTTCGTCGCCAGAAGATGCTGTTGAAGCATTCAAAAACCATGTTTTGGAGGTGTCTCAATCGGAGTGGAAAAAGTGCTTCGAAAATTGGTTTGAGCGCATGCAAAAGTGTATAAATCTTGATGGAGAATATTTTGAAAAACAATAAAACCTTTTTCGTTGATAAATATTCGCATTTTCATTATTAGGCCAGAAATATATATAGTAGCCCACGTAAGATAATAATCTTATAATGATTTAATATTAAAAACTAAATTTCGTAGTTCTCGAATGCATATTTTTGATTTGTACAAGTAGTACTCACTGTAAGTTTATGATTTCTAGTTTTTCACAAAAGCAAAATTCATACTTCAAGAAATGCATAATTTTTGCTAGGTGGATTTTAATGTGGAGACAATAACATCTGACATAAAAAGGAAAATGCAATAGTATTTGAAAAATAAAAATATTTCCTAAGAAAAACGCACCTCAATTGTGCACTGCTAGGCTTTCAAGCGAACATAATAGCTACCACTCCATACACGTATGCACCCCTTATGCGTTTTTTTTTTGTTAGGGGAATTTTTAGGTCATGTACACTGAATTCACACCTCTTCACCGGACTAAGACTATTTTTACTTTGCTTTAAACAAATTTTTGGCATTATATTTTTTTTTCAAGTGGCCAGAAAATCTATTAATTTTCTAAAAACTAAAGTTAAAAATACTTTTTATTATAAAATTTATAAAATTAAATAAAAATAAATAAAAATATTACTAATATAATGAAACTATGTTTATTTGTTGGTATATATTATTCAATCTATCCTCTGGTAGAACTTAAAGTCTTAAAAACTTTATCAAATCTTTAATCACATTCCCTTATTCAAATGCTAATCATATTCTGACCATGTTTTTCGATTAAAATGCAAACAAGAATATTAAATTTGAAAGCTAATGATAAATATGACTAAAGAAAAAAATTTAATATAATTTGGACATTGAAAATTTAATACGATCAATGGGGATAATGTCTACAATAATAACCATAGGCTATAAACTTTGTACAAAAAAAAAAAACAAAAAAAAAACAAAGCAAACTAAAAAGAAGCTCATTGGTAAAGCTCCAAAAAAAAAGACGACAGAAAGCGAAACAATGTCGAAAATATTCATGATTTAAATTTCTATCCTTCGGTTTTTGTCAAACCATTAAGCATAAAATAGAATAATTTGTTAAGGTATGATAGTATATATGGTATGGTATAATTTTAATAGGGATTATGTAAATATAATACATTCTTATTGTGCTATAGAACATTTTAAAATTTTTCTCAAAAATTAAATCAGAATATTTTTTTCTAAGGTCAATTTCAGTAACAACTCAGGCCATTTAACGAAAAATAAAAGGTATCCGAGCTATGCCACAACCTAGATTCGAACTCTCGAATACTGCTGACTAGACGCTGACATTTCAGTATTACTAAATCAGGGTACTAAAAGCACGATTTAAGATATAATACTGAATTCCTTCGGAGATTTTTATATAAATAGAAGCTTTATTTGTAAAGACACTTAACTTTATGATATTAAAAGTAGATAGAAATATTTACTTAATCATAATCTCTTATCTAAGGTTGCAATAAATTAATTGAAGGAAAAAATTTAATTGCGCAAACTGAAATTTTTTATAAGAATAAAGGAAAATAGGAAAGGTTTTTTGAAAGTATATGGATTTCTAAACACAATATGGGGTTTTGTGTGATACTGACTTAAATACTACATATACTTGATTATATTCGCTTATAAATATAAAACCGTACTTTTATCCTTCCAAATGTTCAAAAATCTTTTCGTGATCAAAAATATTCTACAACATATATTAATATTTCCACTTCATGGTACTGATATGAGATTCATATGATTAATACCTAGCCTTGACAAGTAAATCAAATTTTTATTCATACTCTTCATTTTATTATTTACTAATAGCTTGTTTCAGTTTAATACATTTAGTCAATCGATTTTTATCATTTGTATGCCATCTAAAAATAAACAATCTCTCCAACCTTACAAAATAAGCGTTTGTTTCAGCAATCAGAATAAAAATAAAGCCACCAAAATTAATTTCTATTTTCGAAAATATGTTTTTTTTTTTTATATTCGAAATTAGAAATTAATTTATGTAGGCCATATTCGGCGACTATACGCAGCGAAATTTTTTTTTCTTCACCAAATGTGGATATTTTTCTTTTACACTATTGTTGAAGCGATCAATTTAGCTGGCACAATATTCTCCATTAATCATTTTGCGCTTTCCAACATAATCGATGTTGATTATGCCGCATGCATCCCAAACACAAAGGCTATGACTTTGTTAGACGATAAAGTTACTTTGAATTATCGTGGAAAACTTACTATTTGGACTGTTCTTTGGTCTTTAGTGTATTTTGATGAATATATGTTTCGTCAACAGTTATGAATCGAAATCTAAAATCATTCGGATTGCAATTTGAAGTCGAAAAACATTCGTTTGTTAGTGACACACGTGCAGGTTTATGGTAAATTATGAGGAATCATGGTACTCATCTCATGGAAGACTTTTTTCATATCTTAAGGAGTAGTTAAAATATTCTGCACCCGATTAATTGAAATGCCAACAGTTTTAGCAATTGTGGATTTTCTCAATCAAAATCGAATGTGGTGACCTCATTTGTACAGTTGAACCATATTTTATTATTAATAACAAACATGCAGAAATCCCACAGACTTCTCTGAGTTCTATATCATTGTAAATTACAAAAGTAGTTCACTTTAAATGGCAGTATGTGTATATATTTGGAATTTTTTTTAATAGTAGCAGTACCATTTTTTGCCGAGGCCAGGTATTTATCATACAACCATCGTACAATTTTCATAGTCTAAAAAATACTATATTATATTAATAAGATTTATTCTTATAAAAAAAAGTACTCTGCCATACCAGCTGCGTTCTTTGGAATATATACCTATTATTGAGCTAAGTGAGTTGAGCATCTATGAGCCATTTAGAGACTCAGAAGCATCGACCAATTCCAACTCCTTCTGAATCCAATCACTACAATCTAGAATTATACGTAAAATCTTTAATACTCCGTCCGTCACCTTTATAGCCAACTTGTTAAAGAACTATCCTCATCTAACCGCCCACATAGTATAAAACGAATACACTTCATGTGCTTATACTAAGATTGGTCCAACTAAGAAGCAATATAAGTGCACCAAGGTCCTTATACTTGACAGAGTTCCCTTGACCAAAGCTTTACAAAGCCTAAAATTGAATACGTTTTAAATTAGTTTACGAAATATATAATAGTGTAAATACAAATTCAGATAAGACAGGAAAATTCAAAAACACATGTGGAAAAAGCTTCCTTTAAATAAAGCTCACTTCTGATGCCGCTTGTTTTATTCATTGCTACCGTGCTGGCTGCGGTCTAGATATGTTGTCACTGCTTGCTCCGCTTCTTATTATTTTTAAGCTGGATTTTAGAATTACAACCGGTTCTATGTTTCGTGATTGTTTTGTTGCTTATTTTAATGATAACCAATTAGTAAAAATTATCATGAAATACACATTATGATAGACAAACAATTCCGAATAAAAATGAAAACTTTACATTCTTATGGGTTTACCCAAAACTCTGGCTATTGTATTCTCGAAATTTTCGTTTAGTTATGCGAGAGGATTATTATCTGACAGTTGAATATTAACGACAAAACCATCTTTAAAATAAACATCGCATGAAGCCGCTCACATAAAAACCATCACAAAATCAAGCGCCACAGCCAGCTTGAAAACAAGCAGCGAATTTAGCAGATAAACAAACATGGAAATTAGCGTCGTGTGCATTGTGCTTTAGATGCAAAATTACTTGCTAAGGTATCTGCGTTATTTCTAGACGAGCCATAAAACTGCATTATTAACCTTTCTCTTTAAATTAAATTTTTTTAAAAAGAATCAGTATCATTATATAGATTAATCCAAAGATTGTCAGATATTTCTAAGATTGTGTGCAAAAAATATTACTATCAGTCTTGAATCGAATATTCTTCCTATGATAAAAAAAAAACTGAATGTATATTTTGTACTATAAATACATTACACAATTAATGAATTTTATTTTTATAAAAAAAAAAAGATTTCCATTTAAAAAAATATATTAAATTTTCATATTAGCATAATCGACTAAGAACAATTTTAGTGTCATTATTGAAAATTAAATAATATAAGCTACTTTAAATTTGTAAAATTAAATATATATCGCATAATTCTGGAAGTATAGTTTAATGGGCCATTCGATTCCTAAATATGGTCATTTTTGTGTAAATCTGAAACATTGGATAAAGGCAAGAGTGAATAGGATGTCATTATTATAGTACTACACATCTTGAATAGAAATTGGCATTTGGACGTGCGATCAAAGAGCTTGTAAGCACATCGTTTACTTGGCTTATCAAATAATAGCTACTAGTGGGAAAAATACCATATCGATAGGAAAAGCAACATTTTAGACTGCTACGACATGTTATTATCCAGTTTCCGATTTCCAACTAAATTTCCTTAAAAGTTACCAGTGAACATGCCCAGAATAATGTTGTTTCTGAATATAAACAGAGGAAATCATACCGAACACCTTTCTTCGCATGGATAAGAAGTTGCCATAAATTCGTAACAACCCCTTAGTTTTTGATAGATCCATTCACTATTTCTGATCTTTTCATCACTCATATTAGTAGTAGTTGTAATTGAAAAGGTACACATTTGTTTGAAAAATTTACCACAATATATTATGTCTACAAAGTTTACTTATGAAAAGTTGGCTTAGATACGATGATAGGTTTAAGAGCATGAAAGGGCTTCATTTAAAATAATCGTATTAATACATATAAATTCTATATTATATAAAATTATTTAATTTTCAGTCACATATTACAATTTTAGTTTTAATACAAATATCTACTCAATTTTAATTCAGAATATTATAAGAGATAAAATGATTTGTTTAGCTTATAATTGAAAGCTCGTACGTGCATATTGGCTAGATATTTATACTGGGGGACTAGGAGTATGAGCTTAAATCCGCTGTTTGGTCATAGATGGCGTGAGTGAGCGTATTAAGGTACCATGGGCATGGCATATTTTTTTTTATGAGTTTAACATCTGTCAACATTAGACAGTGCATATTGTCAGCAATTTCGTACAACACGATACATTTTTCATTTGCAGGAAGTTCTGCTTTTCTGCCTCAATTTGAAGAAATCGGCTGCCGTATCACTTATAATGCTTATGGAGGCCTATGGTGACAGTGCTTTATCGGAAACAACGTGCCGAGATTGGTTTCGTCGGTTCAAAGACGGAAATTTTGACTTCTGGGACAAGAAGCGTGAAAATAGGTCTAGGAAGGTTGAAGACCATCAATTGCAGGCTCTTTTGGACGAAGACGATACCCAATCGCAAAAAATGCTCACGGAACAATTGGGTGTTACTCAACCAGCCATTTCCATGCGTCTGTGTGCCATGGGGAAGATTGAAAAGATCGGAAAATGGGTGCCGCATGAATTGAACGATAGGCAGACAAAAAAGAAAGTCGTTCCTGCATCGGATTGTGACAGGCGATGAAAATTGGATATACCATATTTCGAGAATGCTAAATGCATGAAATCGTGGGTTGATCCCGGCCAATCATCAACATCGCTACCCAAGACCAAATCGCTTCGGACGGAAAAGGATGATGTGCGTTTGGTGGGGTCAACAGAGTATCGTCTACTATGAGCTGTTGAAACCTGGTGAAACTGTCAATGCTCACCGCTACCACCAACAACTGATCAAATTGCACCGTGCTCTGCGTGAAAAAAGGACGGATTATCAATAAAGACATGACAAGCTGATTTTCCTCCACGACAACGCACCATCGCACACGTCAAAAATGGTCTGAAACTACTTGTGCTACCCTACCCCGCTTATTCACAAGACCTGGCCCCTTCCGACTACCACCTGTTTTCGTCGATGGGCCAACCCTCGATTCTTACGAAGACGTCCGAAAATGGTTTGATGAGTGGTTTGCCTCGAAATAGAAAGATTTTTTTTGGCGTGGTATCCACAAATTGCCCGAGAGATGGGAAAAATGTGTAGCTAGCAAGGGCAAGAACTTTGAATAAATTTGTTTTTTTTTCGACTAAAAAACAGCGGATTTAAGCTTATACTTAATAAATAATATTTATATTTTATACAATCATTGGTTCAATCAGTTGTTCAACTGCGTTTCAAAATATAACTTTAATGTAGAATTGGTGTCTCTGTTTCTTGAAGTATACCTTTTACCAAAGTAAACCTTCACCTGTCCCCAATAGGATTATTCTCAAGCAAGGCATATTTTCCGTACTATATTTAATTGTAAGAGTGTTTACCAGTTTATGTTCTCATCAAGAAATTATTTAAATATAAAAATTAATTAGTTAAATTATAGTAGCCAATTTTTAACTAGAATAATTTCAAAAATAATATTTCAAAAATATTTGCAATTTTACTATACCTTGTTTCGCAAAATGGTTATTCACTAGCCGGAAAATATATTATAAATCGACATTTAAACTGGAAATGAAATTTAATTTTTTCAAAAATTCTTTTTATTTTTGATGGTAGTTTTTTTAGTTAATATTATTTTCGACAATATTATTTGATTAAAAGAATATACAAATTATTATAAAGGAGTATTTGAAAGGGAAACGAAAGTAAACGTCCATGGATGATTGTCCTGTTGTTATATTTAGAACTTCTTCAAAACTTTCAATAGATTTCTTATTAGATCACAATAAAACATACCTATACTATATGAGCAGTGATGATTTAGTAATCAAAGTGAATAAAACAAAAATGAACATAAAAGAAAGCACTGACAATTTTTCAAAGTATTGTTAATTGATGGAATTTAATTTAACGGAAATTGGAATGGTTAGTAAAGTACCAAATTTCTTGTCTGTACGTCCATATTGGTTTTAGTGAGATATTTGTAAGTGCTTTCCTATACGTTGTGAGTTCGGAAAAAACCATCTGTTTAGTCCTTGTCTTTTTGGTGTTGTGTGTGATTTTTGGTACCGAACTTTAGTGTAATGGCAAAGCCTTTAAGACCCTATAGAATTACATAGTTCACGGCAAGTATTTGGATTTAGACTTGGAGAATTTTGGAAGTAATATGGGATTATTGCCAGATAGTTAAATGTACGAGTTGTAGCAGAAAAGTTCTGGAACAGATCCTTTTTTCCTTTCAATGTACTTTCCTTGGTCATCTATAAGTCAGCGAAAGTGCTATTTCGCAATCCTATTCTCCAACAAAAAAATGTTGATGGAGAAAGCCATATAACAGGAGACGCTGATGGGTAGAGTATTGAAGAGTCTGCAACAACTTATCAGATGCGAAGAACAATTTTTTTGAACCATTTAAAGACTAACTCATCAGCTTCATAGTTGATCGAAGTTCTGACTTCGATCACGAGGCCCCTCTCCTTTGTTCTGACTTCACAAGAGTTCCCACATTTTCATAAGTTGTCAAAATTCCGCTGATTCTTTGCCCTCCAAAAATTTCTGATGTCACCAAAAAATTATGATCTTGATAAGAAATGTTCCCCATAAGCTCGAGGCAACTTTTCCATCAAGCGTAAGACTAAATATGAGGGCTCTTAGCAGATAAGGTTTGCGTTATTACCGGAAGAGATAGAAACTTTTTCCAGATGCCTAGGAGTCACTAAAATAGAAGCTTTGTTCAGAAATTACTTTCAGTAGGACTGGTATCTTATTATTTTTCTACGTCACTTTGTATAAAGCGAAAAATGTGTTTCGATAGACAAAAAATTATCTAAAGAATATACTTGTATATTGGTCTTATTTCAAATTTTTCTTTTCAATTTATATCATACATAAATGGAGGTGAAAATATCTGTAGATCGCGCATGTGGAAAGTGTCAGAGGAGATAAAGCGAAAGAAAATAAAATGATTAATTTTATCGCGTTCCTGATGGTTGTTGGCTTTTTGAGGGGTTTTCTCCGCTTATTTTGTTAAGGAAAGGATAAAAAAATAAGGATGTAAAGTGGAATGTAAAGTCAAGTTGTTTTTTTAAGAATTAACGTAAGATCATGCTCTAGTGGAATTCGAATTTACGACCTATTGGATGGTAGTCCAGCACGCTAATGATTGTGGTACAAGATCAGCACTGCGCTACCGAATCACCAAATTATTTTTATATCAAACCTTAAAGTATATTTTTAACGATTTGAAAAATATTTTTATGTTATAGTTTATTTTTACTTAAATGGCTACACGAACAAATATAATTATGAGTTGCGGTTAAATAATTGAATGGTTTTATTTGCAAAGTTTCGAAGCAAGTGTGGATACATCATGTCATAACCACTTCACTTTTCGGAAATAGTCTGAATATGATGCTAATTGGGTATACTCTGCTCTGTCTGCTTGACGCCAAATGCCATCATATCAGAGCACAATACATTTAGATGTTATATTGATTGACAAATTGATTAAAGTAAATTCTGTTATAATTTTTGGATTTAAAATCAAGACATATAGTTGCATACATATTAATTTATCAGTCATAAGAAAACTTAAATTTGCATCACGATCTGAACTATTATAATGCACGAGTTTCTATCTGTAAATGGTTTGCTGTCAAATCGTTTAATTCTACGAAAAATTACTCTAATCGTGTGATTGTACGATAAATCCGCGTGTACGAGCAATTTTTCTGAACCTATACATGATTTAATCGTGTGTGCTCGTACACATGTGACATTGTTCACATTGCTCATTGCGAATTCATCATTTGCGTATCTTTTATTTTGACATTTGACAGTTCTCATACTTATTATGTGCCCTAATATATTTATTATTTCGTATTTATTTTATATATTTTATAATAAATTTTATATAATTTATGACTTTAATATTTATTATATAAATTATAAAGCTATTTTTAAAATATGCAAAAAAAGATTATCTGGTGAAAATTTAAAGGAAAGTAACAAAAATTATTGTAGTAGGAAAAAATCGTTCGTATATAAATTTATTAATAACTTTGTTCGCGTAAATAAATTTATAAATAATTTTAATTAAATTATAGGTGCTAGTGTAACATAAAATATTTATGTTGAAATTAAAATTTAATTAAATTTTTAAATTAATTTAAAAATTTTTACTAAAATAAATAAAAGAATTGAAATAATCAAAATAAATAAATGAATGTGAAAACATCATTCATAATATAAAGCAAATAAATTATGAACCAATTAGAGAAATCACAAATAAAATATGGTATGTACAAACCATCACGCGATAAAAAAGAAATTTCAGTATGACTAGACTGATCGTGCAATACACAAACTTTGTTTGCTGGGAACTTGCACAATCCCATGCACGCTCAAAATGTGTAAGTGTACGCGAATGTCTTACAAGCAAATTATCGTGGATTTTTATATCTCGTCTGCACCGTTTAACTACTATAGATGGATTTGTGAAGCTTATAAGATTGAAAAGAAATATGAAAAACACTGTATCTCTTGTTACCGCTTAAAAATATATATAGTAACACAAATACTTTGGATAATATTGGAGTCCAAAGAAATTTAATTATTTGTACTGTTTAGGTACTAAATTTAACACTATTTTTTCAAGCATCTTTTGCTTATTACTATGAAGTCATCGCTCTAACCGAAACTTGGCAACATCACGACTTCAAAGACGCCTATCAATAATTACAAATCCTATCAAGTTTTTCGTAAATATAGATATTTTGATTCCGTAAACCATGATGGAGACATGCAAATCAAACTTGAACTGTAACTTAATTTCAATTGAGCTTTTAACCCTTAAAATCTATTTGGCGGAAATGAATCTGTATTTGTATTGTATTAACATACTTGTGCATTTTCTAACCATACAAATAACATGACAAACCCTGAGGATAATAATATGCTTCTCGGCAATTTAAATTTACCCTATCTACAATATTATTGACGATGACGTTTTCCTGTCTCTAATACTTTAACAGCAAGAGAATCTCACTTTCTAGATGCTGCCGCTTTTTCTGGTTTACATTAAATAAGAAATATAAAGAACACAACGGCTAGGCGACAGTAATACTTTATTTTGTTATAATTTGCTAATCTAAAAGAAGATTTCTAATAACAAAAAAAAATGGAATTCCCCATCATTTTTGATAGAATAAATTTGTATCTTCTTAAAATTTTGTTGACTCACTTATTGTCAATCACATACAATCTTACCATACGAGTATTAACATCAAAAGTAAATAAATTCTCAATCGATTCTTATAATTAATATATCTTTTTTTAGCTAATATAATATTGAAAAATGTCTTTCTCATTGGCAATTTAATGTTCATTCAAAAAAACAAGTTGACAAATTCATTTACGTATGTATCTAACCGGTTGTCACTAAATAAAATCTTCAGTATTAATTTAACTGACTTGAATATCATGTCTAGAACATCGTAAAAAAACTTTCGCATATATGCTGTTTTCAGAAAATTATGAAATAAAAATAAATTTTATTAACCAGAATATAATGCGCGAAAACACATCTTTTAAGGTGTGATCAAAAAACTTTGTGCGTGTACTTTTAATCATAAAAAAGTGTCTCAAAATTTCATAATTATTTGTTAGTTGTTTAATATCTGTTATAGTGAATTAAATTTTAATTTCACCAATTCTTTTTTATAGTTACTAAAAGAATTATCTCTTTTGAAATACATTTTGACTAAATTAATTATAATAATAATAAATATTTTTCAGATAAATTATTTTCACGATTAATTTTAAAAGAAGTTTATCTTATCTTAAAGTATTAAATTAGTATAAAATTTGTGAATTATAAAATAATTATTTAATTTGATAAAACTTAATTTTGGCGATTTTCTTAGAATAGTTTAGAAAATATAATCAAATTCAGATTAATTTATTGCAACAACCGGTTTATAATCAAATTCAGATTAATTTCTTGCAACAACAAAAAAAAACTGACTATCAAATTCCGAAATTTCTTGTCATTAATTAAGAATAAAATTGATGTCAAATATTAATACAAATTATTGAATTATGTGCGTGCATGTGTAAAAGAAAAAGTGTCCTTCCTTTTCAAATAGTTTTGATAGAAAATTTCGTAGTTTATTATTTGGTGCGATTATTTTCGGTAAAGTATTTGGATTGCAGTTGGCAATATGGTATTATCGGATAAAATGTTTTCTAAAATTATTGCTGTAGTATCTATTTTGGTACTATTGCAAATAGATTATGTTTGTGGAAATTGTTATAATTTAATAAGACAACAAAGAATCGAAGGCTCCAATTGGATTGGTATATTTGAATTGCAAGGCAACTTTGGTGAAACGATGAATATACGATTGCATGCCGTAGTTGATGGTGTAATCAGAAACGTGAGTGATTCGAAGAAAATAAAATAATTTTATAAAATTAAAGAAAAGAAAAAAAATTAATTTCTATTCAAGAATTATTATGGCTCAATTTTGCTTAATCATAATAACAATATAGCAGTTCAACGATTGATTAACAATCAACCATTAGAATTTAAAGCGACAATTCCTTACATCAATCTGTTGCCTACAATTACAAATATTAACGTGAATGGAAAAACTATTTGCAGTAGTTCACCTGGTATAATAATTTTAATTACTTATAGTGTATTTTATATGATTCAATCAAATTAAATTATATTTTTTAGATCTATATAGACAGTATACTAATATTGATTTGAGGTATGAATTTTCATCGTATGACCCTAATTTACCATCACGGTATACAGACAACTACTCAACAAATATATATAAAGAGGATACTTACCCACAGTATGAAGTTAATACTAACAATTATAACCCAGTAACATATAATAATAATAATTTGATTTATCCATCGCGAGTACCAACTACTCAACAAAAAGAGACTCGTACACAAACCCCAACTCGAGTTAACAAGTAAGTATTTCTACAATATAATAAATATTAAATATATTTAATTAGTAGTTTATATTATATATTTTTTTAAATTTAATTAATTGCACTTTTATTATATGTAAACACTTAAATGTAAACTTAAGTATTAAATCAAAAGGTGTCTTTGAATATCACCCAGAAATAAGTACGAAAATTCTCGTATTGGCGTGAGATTTACTAGAAAAAACTAAATGAAAAGAACAAATAATTTTTTGACAGGTGTCAAATATATATAGTATTTAATGTAAGATTTAGATAGTGTGGGATTTTTGATTTTCCATAATGGATTGTTTAATTACTAAATGATGCGTCTAAATTATGCGAAAGCAATGCGATTGGGCACTGAAACAAATGTGGACATGTCAATAAGGCTCTAAAAACCCACAATCTTGGTAAACTTCTATCCAGGATTGAATGACAGCTTAAATAACAGTTACTGGTGACCGATATCGGGAAATGTTGGAAAACTTTATTCTGCATGAATTGGATCAATTACGCCTAGAGAACATGTGGTTCCAACAAGACGGTACCACAGTAGCTCGTGCTACAATGGAAACTTTGAGAGACATTTTTCGCGGCTGAATAATGTCTACAAGTACTGATATCGACTGGACCACACGATCCCCTGATAGGAGCTCACTCGTTTTTTCGTATGGTGGTATTTGAAGAAAAAAGTGCACACTAACAAACTAACCTTGACGTCGAAACGAAATTGCTGAAATAACACCAAAACTCTGCACCAAAATTTATGAAAAATGTACCAAAAAGAGCTCGGCTTTACGCCGTTTTCATAAAAATTATAATTTTTCGATCCTGTAAAAGGAAACAAAATAGTATATCATCTGCGGGCACTAAGCTCTGGAAAAGTAAAGATGAATATCGTATTGCTGATAAATTGGGCACTGGATGAGGAAAAAATATGCAATACTACAGAAGCATTGGGTGCAAAAGTTTGAATGTCAAGGTCGATAATTGCCATAGCCAAGAAAAGTGTGAAATATTGTATTTTAATGGCTGTCGACTTTCTATGTATGTTATTAATGAGAATACGCATATATTCGAATATTTGGCTTTCTTTCTTAAAAAAAAGACCCACAAAGTTATTGAATGCAACAAAAATTTCAAAAAGAACTTTATTAAGGTTTTATTTGCTTTTAAGAAAAGGATCTTCTAGGCATTCTTAATTAAGCAGAATTTTTTTACAGAAAAAATTCAAAAATACATAATATCTAAATGAAAAGAATCATGGCACCACCAAAATTTTTCAATTGATTTGTAATAAATTGAAAACCATAAAGTAGGAACTATCATGAACCTAAATACTCAGTATAATGTCCTTTTTCGTTGTACGCGGATATATTTTCCATCTCCGTTATCGAAAATAAGTCGGAATATTGGAAAATTATCAGAAATAGAATAAGAAAACACGTTATGGGAAAATATTATTTAAGAATATTAACGAAAAATAAAAGAAGCATTAATATTAACTTAAGAATTAAAAAAAAAGAATTGAAATTTCCAGCCAATTGGAATGTGGTGCAACTTCTCCAAGATTCGCACACAGACACCTCATTAGTGGCGGAGAAAACCTAATTCGTGGAGCATGGCCATGGCTAGTGGCAATCCACCAGAAAGACGATTATGGACTATCATTTCTCTGTGGAGGAAATTTGATTTCAATAAATGCCGTTCTAACAGCTGCTCATTGCTTTAGATCAGCTGCCAACACATATCGTGAGTCGGATATCGCAATTTTGGTTGGACGACATAACTTGACGGATTGGAATGAAAATGGTGTAGTGTCTACAGGAGTTTCCAAAATCCATATTCATCATGACTATCAAATTGAAACTGGTTCTGATATATCTGATGCAGATATAGCCATAGCTATCACCAACAAGCAAATAAGGTATTGTTATAGTAACTTCAAAGCAGTTATAAATATATTTACTCGTATTTTTATAAATTTTTAGCTTTAGCGTTTACATAAAGCCAATATGTTTATGGTCAGGATCTACTGATAAAAGAGAAATAGAATATATGAACGCGGCTGTTGCTGGTTGGGGCAGAGATGAAAATTATATTCCTTCGCGTATTCCAAAACGGGCTCAAGCACAAGTCATCCCAAATGATGTGTGCATCAAATCAAATAACAACCTAAGGTACAGTGTCACAAACAGGACTTTGTGTGCCGGCAACTTGGATGGAACTGGACCTTGTAATGGAGATTCTGGTGGTGGACTGGTATTGTTCATAAATAACAAATGGATTCTTCGAGGGATAGTTTCATTGTCATTATCCGATCCGATTACAAACAAATGCGATTTGAAAAATTACGTCGTTTATACTGACGTAGCGCATTTTGTACCATGGATAAACGAAATAATACGTTGATTATAATTGAAAATTGTTAATAATAATTAAAAATAAGAATAAAATTTTTTTAATGAAGCAGAAGAATTTTTTTTTTGAATTTAAATGGATGAATTAATTACTATCAAAAAATCCTTTCAATTGAATATGCAGCATATTTGATATAAAAATAAAAAGTTTTGTTAAATTCGTTAAGTATTATTTATGCTACGATATGTTATAAGAATCCAGTTGTAACGACATTAAGAGACCAATTTTTTTTTTCACTTTGAAGAATGTTGAAAAATCAGTCCTGCCCAATCTGCATGATATTTTCTCATATAACATATGCATAAATTAAAGTTCACTTCAAAAAATAATTTACTGTAATTATCATAGTAGATTTTTACTATAATAAAAAATAACTTTTATTTATCAAATACGATCTAAATACGAGGTATCACAAATATTGCGTTTTTTCAAAAATTAATTATTTATTCATGAATATCTATTTTCTTCCCTTCAAAGTAATCCTCACGTGATATTATACACTTGCGCCAACGTTTTTTCCAATCCTCGAAGCACTTTAAAAAATCATTTTTTGTGATGTTGTTTAGCTCCTCTTTCAATACCGCCTTTATCTCCTCAATCGTAGCGTAGCGTCATCCTTTTATGGGGCTCTTTAGTTTCGGGAATAAGAAAAATTCACAGGGGGCCAGAAAAAAGTTACAGGGAAATATGGTGGCTGCGGCATTATTAGCGTGTTGTTTTTGTCCAAAAATGGCAAAAGCCAATTTTTGTTCTTCTACAAATCCGGGCGTTTCTGGCGGATTGCTTCTCGCAACTTGCGCATAACTTGCAGGTGATATTCCTTATTGACTGTTCTACCCTGTGGCAAGAATTTATTATGCACCACGCCCCTGCAATCGAAGAAAAATGTAAGCAAAACCTTTACGTTCGACCGAACTTGGCGCGCTTTTTTAGGTCTTGGCTCGTGCGACAGCTTCCATTGAAATGATTGAGCTTTGGTTTCCATGTCATAACCATAAACCCATTATTCGTCACTAGTTATGAACCTCTGGAGCAAATTTGGGTCGTCGCGGAGAGAGTCCGCATTAAGCTCCTTAGCAATGTTAATGCGATGCTGTTTTTGGTCGAAATTGAGCAAAAATCGAAGACGAGCCAAAACACGTGCAAGCAAAGCAGCTGTCAAAAATTAACTGAACATTCAAAATGGCCGAACTTGTCGGCATAAGTGAGAAACATGAATAATAACATAACGCCACAAAAAATCAAAAATCGAATATACGTAACCCGCGGAAATTCAAAATTCGCGATACTTTTTGAACAGACCTCGTATATATTTAATGTTTGCCAGAAGTTTAAATGCCAATTCTTTAGGGTATTCTGCTCAGTAAAATTGGAACACTCTCATAGTAGGAATTATATTCAAAATAAAATAAATCTTTAAAGTAAATTTCTTCTCAAAGGTCGCATTATCCTGGAAGTTAAATTGATTTATCGCTGGCTAATTTTTCCCATAGATGGTATATTCATTTTCTAGTTTAGAAAGTATAAATTCATCATTTCATTCATTTAAGATTATAATTAGATTAAAATTTACAATTTTATATTTTTAACTATTTAACTACGAAATGATGTAAAAATATTTGAAAAAATTTCTACATAAAAGTGGTGATTTTAATGTATCGACGTTTCACGCTTAAAGAGAATGAATTAAAGAACGTTAAGGATCATTTTTTTCGCAAAGTAAAAGTGCCAATTATCAAAATTCCCATGTATATAGAAAATCCACAAATTATTAAGAAAAAGTTATTGTATCCACGGAATGTGACCATCTGGTGTGAAGTTTGGTCACAATGCGTCATTGACCTATAGTTATGTACAAATAAGGGACACAGACCGTTAGCATCGATTCTGATCGTTATGGCCCTATGATAAACGACTTTTTTCAATCGGATCTTAATGATTTCAATTTTAACTATATGTGGCTCTATTAAAATGATGCCAAAAGTCATACACCACGACAAAGTTTGGCTTTATTGCCCGAAAAGTTTCCAGAACGGGTTATTTCGAGCCTTGCTAATATCAGTTACACTCGGAGACTGCTCAATTTGACGCCATTAAATTTTTTCTTCTACAACTAAAAATTGTATTTACCTAGTTAATTTTTAAATTTAGGAGCATTTCCTAAATTTAAATTTTTTTTGTTTTCAATTATAAGAGCTATAATTTTAGAGATTTCTTATATGAATAATTCAATTTGAAAAACAACAAACACCTGAAATACATCATAGAAAATAAAGCAGAAAAACTTATATTTTAGCTGAAAAATTAATAATTAAGTTTTTAATCAGGAATACTTAAGAATCTCACTATTCATAAATCTGCTGGACTGTGTAGAGTATTTGACTAGAGCCAGTCGATAAATAGAGCCAGGCTTTCTCTCCTCTTTTCCGGGCATTACAAAACTCAGTTCTGTCCCTTAGTCCTAAGATACAAGTTGGATTGTCTAGCAAAAGTATGTTAATGACAGCTTCTGGCAAAAGTATGTTAATGACAGTCTCTTGCAAAAGTATGTTAATGACAGCTTCTGGTACAGTTGCAACACTTTTAATTTTATCAAGCACGTGACAAAATGCTAAGGTTTGTTTAACGGCGGAAGGAATTTTTAATCCTTCCGCTCAAGCCCATATCTACAAGGGATATACTGGCCCAAAAATTATATTTGATAGATGAATAGTTGACAAGACTACGGGCGAGTCCATGCCTCTAACTCTTTCTTGTCTCATCGCATTTTTCACAAACAGTATTCAAGTGAAGTGGTTAGCTAATAAATAATACCCGGTCTTTTCCAGAATAAACTGGCTTTTTTTAAGCCTCTCTTGCTTCGAACTTTTTTTAAAATAGGTACACTTTTACTTGAATGAGGCTCAGAATGCATGTATGTGAATGGGAAGTGGGTGCCTCTGACAAAAAGAGTGAATGCATGCTGCAGTGGTCGTACCTAGCCGACCACTGAATGTGACATAAGGGAGTGTGGCACTGAGGTATTCGCCTGAGGTGCGATATGTCGGTGAGCGTGTGTGAGTGAGCATCTAAATTTTGGACCCCATTTGGACCATCTCGGAGGAAAAGTGACTAGTTCCACAGGATGTCACAGAGAGAGAAATTCCGTGGGATCTAGAGATGATCTATAAGAGTATTCCCTATCAAATGCAGCGTAGCATCCTATTCCAAATGAGGAAATCCAGGACCTTGGAGAATATATGAAACTTGGCAACAGTGCTGGGATGACAGTGTGATCTAAAACAGACCTACAGGCTCATCTCGTGTGTTCGGTTTGTTTAAGCAGACAGTTTTGAATGATCGGGCATAAATGAGAAAAGAGTGAATGGCCAGCGGGAAGAGAGTACATGTCAACTCCTAGAGAACTGTGTGTTTTATGAGGATCTGAGAGATCTGGACACGTCTGGAATTAGAGTGAATAAGAATGGGAAAAATTAAAGTTTGAATAGGTAAGCCGCGATGAAACTATTTCCGAGTAGACGAGAAGGAATGTGTGAGTGATACGGTAAGTGGCTACAATCGGGTGAAAGACCAAAGTCGGTTCCGGTTGTACCTTCGGGTCTTGGGAAGCCAGCGCAATTGAGCTAGCTTAGCGGTGCCTAGGAATTTACAAGTTTCCTTACCGTAGCTCAATAAGCGGAATACAAACCAAAGTACTCTTAAAACAAAAATTGGTACTACGGGAATTGGGTGCCTTAATACGCACTGTGCCCGGTATTTTTGAGACGCTTTAGAGTACAATATGGTAGTTGCGGTAAATACCCACAGCCCGGGTACGGTCTCCGGATAAGAGCCGGATTTTATCTCGGGCACTGTCACTGCTAATGACAGTAGAGATTTAGATAGGGGTAATCAGCTTGTAAAGTTTGGCAGTGCGTTGTTTGAGGGTATCTCAATTCGTATGATCATAGGCAGCCCGTGGTATAATGTCAAACGATTGATATGCCACATAAAATAACAGAGAAAATTGCATCGGTATTTCTATTCTCAATATTCTGATACCTCACACTAGCGCTATGTAGTAGAAAATAATAAAAATATTCATAACTCCTCCAATAATATTTGAACAAAAACTTTTTAATTATCACCTGTAATATTAAAACTTTTTAAATATCATTTATAATATTAAAAATAAATAATAATCTAAAATTTAATTCAAATAAGGAAAACTACTATTTTTAAATTTAATATAAATCTTTGTTAAATGCCGATCTTTAAATAAACACTTCAAACCCATGGCAACCTGAAGATTTAATATCTTATAAGTATTTCACACTATCTTAAAGGTAATCATAAATGTCATAAAAGCTTTGATATGAACATTGTACTATAACATAGTTTTTATTAATATATAGAACAATTTCAGCTAGAAATCAACTACCAGGAACATAATTTCCAATTTCTAACATTATGGATTTTTTCTGGCTTTAAGAAAATTCATATAGACGTCAATATATTGTAGTTTGGTAGTCTTTCTTTATATTTTTAGACAATAATTCTGATAAACTTGTCTGACTAGATATGGCCAAATTTAAATCAATATTTTATATGTAAAGAGGTTTTTCCAGAATAAACAAATGGAAATTCCCACTATTTCCGTAAATTCGTATCTTCTTTCCGCTATATTGACGCACTTATTGCGTATGTCGTGTAGACTTGCCATATTAACATTGAACCTAAAAAAAGTCTCAATGAATTCTTATAATTTCTGCATTTATCAACAAACTAATATATTATTTGAGAGTGATTTTCTCATTGGCAATTCAGTCTTCATACAAAAAACAAGTTAAGATACTCGTATACGAACGTTTATTTAAAGAACTGGTTGTGGCTTGACCAGATCCTCATCACTGATTTAAGTGACTTGACTGTCTTTACAGGAGTATCTTAATTATTTTTATTATTGTTAATGTTTTCAACGAATATGGAATAAAAATAAATATTGTGACGAAACTAATAGTTACCTGCATATGTTTACAGTGCGCAGAAACGACACTCTGGTATAAATTTGTATGACGTTAATTACTTAAAATTCCAATTCTTCTAAAAGTAAATTTTTTTGATGATATCATTATGAACATTATTTATCCATCAAATAGATCATCAAATTCAATTTTCTTTAAAAACTCCATAAAATATGCAAGAAATGTGTTAATAGAGTATAAAAAATTTAGTGTATCGAAAATGATTGTGTAAATTAAGTTTTTATTAAATAATTTAATTATGTTTTCATAAAAATGATGATAAATATTGTTGAAATTAAATTAATTATGATATAAAATTAGCTTTAATCAGAGCGGAATCAGAAGATAAATCAAAAAGTTTTGATTATTATTTAAAAGATTTTTAGTAAAATATTTCATATAAAAGTCAATTTGCTACATAATCTTCTTTTTATATGTATGAAAGCTAATATGGTGATAATTAAACCGGTTTATAATAAAATATTTCCAGAAATCTACTAAATTTAGTATTTTTGGCTTCGAGATAGCTGATATTTGATCGAAAGTTTTAGTCTTAAATTGCAGTGACGTTAGTCGAACGTCAACATCATCCAAAAAAATTACTTCCGGGTTTTATTTAATAAACAATTTTCCAAAATTATTTAGTATCAAAATGGTGTTGTCTAGACGAATATTTTTTATTACCTACACTTTAAAATGTCTTCTATTCTTAATGCAAATGGATTATGTACGGGGAAATTGTCAGAATTTAATAAAACAACAGAGAACAGAAGGTTCCAATTGGGTTGGTATATTTGAACTATACGGCACTATTGGTGTAACGATGAATATACGATTGAATGCCATAATTGAAGGTGTCATAACAAATGTAAGAAGTGATGCATAAATAATCAAATATAAACATAAGATTAAGAAAAACTTTTTTTTTATTCAAGAACTATTATGGTACGGTAACACTGAATCATGATAAAAACACATCAATTCAACGGTTGCTGAAGAATCAACCTATTGAATTTAAAGCAACAATTCCATACTTAAGTCAGCTACCTCTAATAACAAGCATTAATTTTAATGGAAAAAATATCTGCAATAATGCGCCTGGTATACTATATATTATTGCTAAGCAAGTATCTTATTCGAGCAAATTAAATTGGATAAGTTTTATTTTCTAGCGCGGTATACATCGTTTACAAATATCAAATTAGATTTTGCATTTTCATCTTATGTATCTGGCCAAATAAATAGTTTTCAAAATATTGATATTCCAATACAATGGCAAAACAAACCAGAACTTCCGTATGATACACAACAACAACAATATCAACCACAGCAACAATATCAACCACAGCAACAATATCAACCACAGCAACAATATCAACCACAGCCACAATATAAGCCACAGCCACAATTTAAGCCACAGCAAGAATATCAGCCACAGCCACAACCGCAGCAAAACATTTTCCCAACTTCGACTCCAACAACAGTTTACACGTGGGTTTTTTTCTTTTACAAAACGAATATTATTAGACAATTTTCAATATTTAATCATAGAAATTGCATGTTAAAAGAAAACTCAAAATGTTAAAAAATAAAAAAAAATTAAAAAATTTAATTATTAAGAGTTGAAGCGATTAATAATTTAATAATTAAAATTGCTTTTGTTAATTTTTAAGTAAGCAACCTCAGTCATTAAATAAAACTCCAACAAAATATCAATGCGGAAAAACTGCTTCGAAATTCAATATTAAACAACTTGTCATCGGTGGAGAATACATACAACGTGGATCGTGGCCCTGGCTAGTGGCACTCTATCAAATAAACAATTATAATTTGCAATTTCATTGTGGCGGAAGTTTGATTACAACAAAAGCAATTCTCACAGCTGCCCACTGTTTCAAAACATCCTCTAACACTTATAAGGAGACAGATTATCGAATTATATTCGGACGTCATAATCTCAAGAAATGGGATGAAGAAAGCTCCATATCGACTGAAATTCAAAAAATCTTCATTCACAAGGACTATGATACCGAATTGGATTCCCTGGATGCCGATATAGCTGTTATTACTGTTGCTGACGAAATAAAGTGAGAATTACTTACAACTTCATATACCAAACATTTAAAAAAAAAACACTAAACTTTGATGATTTTATAAAATAAAAAAAAATACAAATTATTTAACCTTATTTAGATATAACGATTACATACGACCGATATGCTTGTGGTCGGGACCTACTGATAAAATGCAAATAGTATCTCAAAAAGGTGTTATTGTTGGTTGGGGCCACGATGTAAATGGTAAGCCGACAATCGAACCTAAGCGGGTCCAGTCGAACATCGTCTCCAATCAGATGTGCATCGAATCAAATACGAATCTGCAGTATCGTGTCACAAACCGAACTTTCTGTGCCGGTAACTTAGATGGAACTGGACCTTGTAATGGAGATTCTGGTGGTGGATTGATGTTATATAAAGAAAATAAATGGGTGCTTCGAGGAATAGTTTCGTTGTCATTAGCGGATCCGATTACAAACAAATGTGATTTGAAAAATTACGTCGTTTATACTGACGTAGCCCCTTTTATACCATGGATAAACGAAATCATACGTTGATCAATATAGATCCTTATATTATAATATAATTTGTTAGTTGGTTTTTTGCCTATTATTAATAAAATAGTTTAAATTAGAGTGCCATAAATTTTTAGTTGATTTTTTTCTATTGATTTAATAAAATACAATTTTAATTTTCATTAATAATACTTTAAGACAAAAATATTATCTTACATGGTATAGTTCAGCTGCAGATATATTATTTTAACAATATATATAAAGAAAATAAAAAGCTTATAAATAGTGTGTTAGAAAAATAATGAAAGAGATTTTTTTTGTTGAAAAAATTTAATTTTATTTTATTTATTTTCGAAAGTTAGTGCCTTTGGGATAGCTATAAAAAATAATTACCTTGTAGAAATGTTGCTTCGACTCTTTGTCCTAGTGCTAGAAAGCTTGAACTAGAATTGCTCCTTGGTCATGTTCCCATAGGTGCTATCGGTAATGTCAAATTGACGTCCTCTAAAATGGTCTTCGACCAAAAACCTTTTTCCTGAGAAAAACTCATTGATAGTGATGGTCATATGACAGAGGCCGTTGTCTTCAATATATTGGGTTGGTGCAAAAGTTATGACGGTTTTTTATGATACAGGTAAAAAAATTTTTTCTTCAGAAATGAGGAATAGTATCTTCTTTTAAATAATTGCATTATATAAAAGATGCTTTCCCTCAACTTTCTATTCAGTTTTAGCCTGGCCAGAGTACATTGAAGAGCTCTTGTATTGTTTCAAAATGTCGGTCGATAAAGTGCATTTACGTCATTGTTTACTTTATGAATTCCGTAAAGACAATACCGCGAGTGTGGCAACCAAAAACATTTGCGAAGTGTATGGAACAGATGTCATCAAAGTTCGGCAGGCACAAAGATGGTTTACAAAATTCCGATCTGGGGATTTTTCACTTATTGATAAACCACGTACCGGGCGGCCATTGAAGTCTGATGAGGACAAGTTAAAAGTCATAATTGACACCAATCCACGTCTTACCACCAGGGAGATCGCGTCGATGATAGGAGTCAACCAAACAACCGTATTAAGGCATTTGAAGCGTATGGGGATGGTTTCGCGGTACGACGTTTGGATACCTCATCAATTGTCGGCTGCCAATTTATTGGATCGTGTTTCAACGTGCGTTGCTTTGAGTGCGAGACAAAAATATGAACCTTTTTTGCATCGTTTGGTAACGGGAGATGAGAAATGGGTCGTGTACAACAACGTGACAAGAAAAAGACATTGGGCTATACCTGGACAAGCCCCATTAACAACTTCGAAAGCCGAAATCCATCAAAAAAAAGTTATGCTTTGTGTTTGGTGGGATTGCAAGGGTATTGTGTATTTTGAACTCTTGGAACGCAATCAGACAATTACAGTAGAACGACATTGGCAGCAATTATCCAAATTGAACATCGCCCTTTAAAAGGATAGACCAGAATTGGTAAACAGAAAAGGGGTAGTGTTTCATCACGACAACGCGCGACCACATGTGGCTATGATGACCCAACACAAGCTGAATGAGTTGAATTGGGATGTTATCAAACATCCACCGTATTCTCCAGATCTTGCTCCTTCTGATTCTTATTTATTTCGATCACTGCAAAACTTTTTAAATGATAAAACATTTCATACAATAGAGCAGGTAAAAACATCCCTTTCTAAATATTTCGCATCAAAATCCAAGGAATTTTACACTAATGGTATTAATAAGTTGATAGAAAGATGGGAGGAGGTTATAAGAACGGATGGAAATTATATAATTGATTAAATAAATAATACAAATTAAAAAAAAAAATGTTTAATTGTGTATGTAAAAAATTTTTCATTACTTTTGCACCAACCCAATATGTAACTTTGCCTTCTTCTGATCCTTTCAAGGACTACTTAATAAAAAACTTATTCGAGAGTTTATCTTGGAAGCATAAATTCTACTAATAAAAGGCCTCACTTGTTTTATATTTCTATGTTTAAAGTATCCCTGAGAGGTTTCTCTTCCATGGCTTCTACGCCAATGCTTTGTGCTTTATGCAACGGAAAAATATATGCTCTTAACGAGAAATATTATCCATAGACTCGTAACAATTTTTCGTAAGTCAAAATTTACTGGCTTATCATAAAATTTACTGGCACAACAAATTACAACTTCCCTTATCTGCATTCTATACTACAGATAGGCGCGCATTTAGCAAATTGGCATTGCACCTTAAGAAAGGACTAACGTACAACCTTATGTAAAGGCGAAATCCCCTACATTACAAGATCGATCACTCTGAGTCTACCTCTTCTATTCGATAGTAAGTAACATTTTTTGTTAATTTTATTCATTTAATTACTGCTTCTGTATTCCTTACTATTTTTATTTGCAAAAAATGTACAGGTGTTCTTGTGAGATTTTTCCCATCGATTGATTGCTTTATAATTTCTGATGGTTCTAATAATATTGTATTATTTATAATATTAAGATACCAACCAATTCTGTTCTCTGAAAATAGACAAACATTCATTATTAAAAAACTTTTCCTTCATACAAACTTCCGTGTTTAAATTGAAATCGTTTTAATAATAAAAAAAATATTTATTTTAAGAAAAAAATTAACTTACATTTTTCAAAGTATGGTAAGTCCTGTTTTTGGAAAAAAATGAGCTAAAGGTAGTTTATCCTCTTTTCACATTTATAATCATACATTCAATGGTGCACGATTTCATTATGTTGGGTTGTTCGGAAAGTAATTTTTTTATTCCGGAAGGCCAGTTGAAGCTGATGAAAACCGCCACATAACAACTCGTGAGATCGCTGAGAGATGAAATTGATCGAATTCGACGTTCATGATCATTTGAAACGGCTACGTTTAATCTCAAAGCTGGACATACCATATGTATATGGGTTCCTCATCTTCTTACGGAAAAAAATTTGTGCCACCAAAGAACAAAAATTTTATTAGCGTGGAATCATGCTACTGCCAGAAAGATTGAAGGTATTGGATCAGACTGGACAATATGTAATTGAATAAAATATTAATTCACATTTATAAAAAAAAAAGAAATTACTTTCCGAACAACCCGGGGGGCAAGTTTCGGGATCAGATGGGATATCATGTGTGTAAATATTATATAAAATGGGGCCAGGATACTGCCTTGAGTGACTCAGGCTACAATAGGATATATTGCTGAGGATTCAGTAATATAAAGAGTTAACATAATTGCAACTTGGAAATGACGTTAGGAGAGATATGAATTTATAATAAGGTAATATGTTGAAGGAAGAAAAGGATTCCACGATGCCGTACACGATCCAAAGCTTGGGAGATATCTAAAAATACCCAGTCCTAGCGATTTGATCAATAATGCGATGGCATTGCTCGATAGTGAAGTGTTCAGATCGGAAGCCAAATTGGTGATCAGGAATAATTTTTTAATTAACTACGACTGGGTAGCGTCGTTTTAATAGGAGTTTTTTTTTCAAAAATCTTACCAACGATTGGTAGGAGGCTGATAGGTCTAGGGAAATAAGCAGAATTAATTGGTTTAGTTGGTATAGGAAACATTATAATGACAGAAAATTTTCATAGTAAGAAAATGTATATAATTAAAACTAAAACTTTTTGAAAAATTTACTTCAGACTAGAAACTGTATTAGATCATAACCATGTGCTTTTTTTATTGGGAAGGGTTCAGAATAGTAGATTTAATTTCCGAGAGCTTAAATTTTTGGGAGGTAGACTCATAGAAACTGGAAACATTACTTCTTCGATAATTTTATTATTATACGATTTGTATTTTTATCATCATGTGGAGCAAAAGTATTTACCAAATGTTTAGCAAATACTTCAGCTTTTCCTTTGTTTATTTGTTCCTAATTACCGTCATTTTATTTCAGTGGCTGTGATGTTCTTTTCTACGAAATTATTCGTCTAGTGACTTCCTATAAAAAAATATTGCCACATAATATATTCTTAATTAATATTTTATTAATAAATTTTTTTTGCAACTATATTATTATAATAATATATTATATGTATTGTATATAGATTGAATGCATTATATTAATGATATAAATAAATATTCATTTTGTAATTTAAAAAGTACAGCTTATGTCATCTAACAACTGCCAAACTCATATATAATAAAGAAAAATTTGATTTCTCAAAATTTTCTATTTTATATTGTTGTGAATTGTTATTATTAAACATTTAGTTACCACTGTGGTTGAGCCGTTTGGCTGCTGGAACAGAAGACTTTGGATACTGATTTTTGGAACGGAATTTTTCGCGGCGATGAGGCTCAGTTATTTTTAGAGAACTGAGCCTCATTACCGCAGAACCACGATATCCGCGAAGAGTGCCTGCCTGGTGTGCATTTTGTTTTGAAGAGGTCATTGTCTGTTTGTTTGATTGTAAGGTCCATAAAGCATGTGCCAAGGGCCATAAGAGAAGCCCTACGATCATTAGACCACGTGGCGACTGCATGTTACATATGGAAAAATATTGTCTATTTCTAAGAAAGACTGGGTTAAAGGATACTTAGGAATATTGATATTTTATTATATTTGCTTGGAGCAAATTAGGTAGGGAACTTTGAAATGGATCAAGGGATCAATCAGGGAAGGAATTATATTTGTGAAGTAATTTTGGGTTAGTTGACTTTAGCTTAGTGTATGACAGATGGTTACCTGAACGCCACAGGATTGTTAGCTAAGTCGAGGGTCGCTTCCAAGTAGACAAGAGCAGATTGTTCAATCCGAATTTTCAGCAGTTTATGCTTCCAAAATTTTTATAAGGATATTGAGTAGACTTACTCATTATACAGGCAATTTTATCTACAAGTGGCTCAAAGTATTATATATCAGTTCGTTAGCAGGCAAAATAAATTATGAATTGTTACGGGACTAATATTTTAGCCGCGATTTCATTACCAAAAAAGTCCACATGATCTGGAAGCCCAAGAAACTCGACATTCCTGTTTTTTAGGTTATGCCAAATGTTGTTAGAAAGTGGCTTCAAGGGTGACAAGACTATCACTGTAATTTTCATATGTTCTGATTGCCCACAATTCATCAAAAAAAGGGTAAGTTTAAGTCAATTGACGTCATCAATGAGCTCTATGACTGCAAAGGGTGTCGTGTGCTCATTAACAGTTGCATCACTACACAATAGTAAGGTATTATCAACTTTTTTTAAAGGGCTATAATGATGTAATCACTTTCAACTCTTCTTCCAATCATGGTTTCCTATCTGGATAGAGGAGGAAGCTTGGAAGAGTAACACTTGAAAGAAGGATATTAAAATTGAGGGTTAATATTTTTTGCAAAGGTGGTGAATATTATTGTTTTAAGTAGGTTATGTAGGGAGTAACTGTTCGAAGATTTTTTTTAAAAAGTTGGTGCGAGATTTGTACAAGTGGAAGAAATAGGGATTACGATCAGTCCCAATCAGAATGGAGTCTATTGGTGTAGTTCGATATACTACACTGGTTCAGTCTCTACTTTGGGGATACCAACGTGCTTTTTGAAAGAGCATTAGTTAGCTTTAGCGCCTCACTTGAACTTAACAAATAATTCCGATTGATCTAAATATTGATCGTATTAAAAATGACATTATTTCGATCAATAGTACTATAAATTTTTAGATTTCATCTTTCTCCACGGATAATGGTAATATTTAAAATCTTTAATGGAATCAGCTAGCTGGACCAAAAAATCAACTAATTAAGAAGGGAGTGTTTCTTTAAAAAAGAAGAAGAAGACTTTTATTAATCCAAACTTGTAGATTTTTATCTTAACCATATGTGTATGTGTTTTTAACAAACAAGTCGATATCAAATACAATACAACACAATAAAATTTGGTTTTATTTTGCAAAAAGTTCCCAAGAACCATTCATTTCGCCTTCTAGATTGTGCAATTTGATACTATTGAACTTTTGTTTATAATATTGTTGTTATGCACAAAATTTTTAAGTTTTAAAGTATTTAAAATGGTTGAACATCCTAAAATTTTCGAGTCAAATAATGTCCAAATTACAGACTGAAATGTGTGAAAAAGTCATCAAAAATTGCTAGAATTTTCGGAACGGTAATTTGAATAAAATTATATTTAATGTATAATGGCAAAGTTTAAATATTTATTAATAAAATAAACAATTAATTAAATTTAAATTGCTTTATTTAATTTAAATTTTCAAAGTAAAAATTGGCTGACTATTACATTCGAAGAGTGTAACAATTATTATTGTATACCAACGCAAATTCCTCTTTTAATGCAAAAAAAAAATATATAACAAAATCAAAAAAAGAGATTCCTGGAAATTCCATCGTATCTTGAATCAAAACTAGTAGAAAATTTATTTTCACAATAATTATACTTAAAATATGGAAACAGCCAATGATGATTATTCAATACGACAACTATGCAAGCTGGAATTTTTTTTCTTTTTAATTTACTAATATTATATACTAAATTGCAATTAATAAAAATTTTGTGTATGGCAAAAGATCATAATCAAATATTAATTTTATTAAATTTACTTAGTAGATGAGAAAACTCGACTTTTATTAGTATACGATAAGTGTGACGTCATTGATACAAGTACTTGTACATGGTTACTTATATGTAAGTATCGAATAATCAAAGTATCTGAAGAATAACCAGCCAGAGTAGTTACTGACGAGATGAACCGCTGGTGTTAGAGTTTATCAGATGACCAATAATAAAAATAGACTCGCTACTATATACGAGTACATCGAGGTTTAGAGTCAGTCACTTGATAAGTTGTAAGCTTGAAGACGTTACTTGTATAAGCTTCTTTTTGGAAACTGGAATTCAAGATATTCAAACTGGTTGCCGTTCATATGTATTCGATTGGATTGAGTAGTAGTCTTAATTTAACTACTCTAATCATTGGTAATTCCAGCTGAACTTGGAATTGTCATAAGATATTCCGACTACACAGTACATACAGAAATTGATCTGCAAGAACGTATGTGTTCCGGTAAAAAACTGAAATTCAATTCGGTCAAGTTAGTGAAATATTCATTTTGGATTTAATAAGTGTTTGTAATAAATTTCCTTACCTTTAGATAAATAATAAAGGAACAAATTAGGCTAATGTTTTTTTTTAAATTAATTTTTTAGTGCGTAGTATTTAACTAAGTCGAATAGTATAGAAATATTTAAAGAAAGAGACCGACAATCTTACTGATAATATATTATCTTCATGGTTATTGTTGTCAGATTCTTCCGTATAAATTGCATCTAATAAAAAAACATATATGATTAAATAATTTGTGTTAAAAAATAAAATTAATCTTATATTATAAAAAATATATATGAATATGACAAAAAACCAGTATTAATTTTCAAATAATACAAAAAAAAAAATTTAGATTCTTTTTCTCAACTGGTTTTTCTGTAAAAAAAAAATATTTTGTTTTTTAATAATTTTTTATTGTTGTTGTTACTGGTTTTATTTAATTTGGAGAAATAAAGTAATACTATTAAAATGAAATATTTACTATTATTTAATTTGATATTTTGTACGTTTTTAATAACACAAATACAAACACAAGTGCAAAATCGTCGAATATGTGCAGATATATTAACATACCGTTTGGAGAATGAGGAATGGCATGGATTTTTTGAAGTAAAACCAATCCTATCAGATGATAATACATGGATTAATGTGAAAGTATTTTTATCTGGTCTTTGGGAGGTAGTTTGTTTATTTGAAATTTTATAGAAAAAAAAACAAAAAATTTTAATAATAATAATATAATAAATAATTGAAGGACTATGACTCCAGTTTACAACTGAAGACGACTACCAAGGAAACTGGTGATCGATATAGAAATAATCAAACTATAGAATACCAAATAAATTTCGATGCTAAATTGCAGCTACCAAATGTGACCAGAATAGAACTTCAGTCAACATTGGAATGCGTTTTACTGTGTGTTGCACCTCCAGGTATTATCGTACATATATGATTGTCGGTACACCATTGGAATAATCACTTATTGAATACAGATCAACATCCCAAAGCGATAGTGACTTATATGTCACATATATTTTATCCTCAGGGAAGATCAAAGGCAAAGAAACGAAATTGTGGTAGTCCGAGCACATTTCTACCTCAGTAAGTATTTTCAATCGAATATCAAATAAAAAATTTGATTATTAAAGATGTTTTTTTCAATTGATATATATATAGATTGGCATTGTTCTTAACTGACAACAGTATATGTGGGATTACCGATCCGAAATTTGCATTCACTAATCTAGCTTTTGGAGGCACTGTCATTCCAAAAGGATCATGGCCATGGCTTACAGCAATCTTTGTTGACAATCTTAGCGGACCAAAATTTGTATGCGGCGGTACTCTGATATCCTCGCAAGTGGTTTTAAGTGCAGCACATTGCTTTGTTGATTTACTCGAATATCATGTAGTTGAAGACTTCATTCTCTATATGGGACGTCATAATCTTTCCGATAGCAATGAAGGTGATTTTCATACAGCTAAACCAAACAGAATTTATCCACATCCAGATTATCGCAATGACGGTAGTTTCGATGCTGATATTGCCGTTGTTGTATTAACTGAACCATTACGGTATGTTAAGAATAGTAAATTATATAAAACTAAAGAACTGAAATGGTATTCATTAATATCCCAGGTATACGGACCACATTCGTCCAGCTTGTCTTTGGGGTATTTCGTCTAATATTGATGATATAGCCGGCACTTATGGTCGAGTAGTCGGCTGGGGTCTTGAAGAAACTATGACACGCTCTAATTTACCAAAAAGAATTAGAGCCCGAATCGTTACACAGAGAGTATGTGAAACGTCGCATACATCAATTTCGAGCATCACAACAAGACGGAATTTCTGCGCTGGTAACTTAGATGGTACTGGACCATGTGAAGGTGACTCTGGTGGTGGTCTAATGGTTAGTCAAGACAATCGTTGGTTCCTTCGCGGCATTGTATCTGTTGCTTTAGTTGACAATTCAACACAAACGTGTGATCTTCAAAATTATGTTATCTATAGTGATGTTGGAAAATTTGGTGATTGGATAAAAAAAATTATAACACAAAATTAATTCGTACATAAAATATTATTCCATTATGTGTGTACGATCAATTATAAAAATAAATTATTAATTATTAATAAATAAACTTTATTTTCTATGCTATATGAAATTTAAATAAAACTTTTTGAAATTAGAATATCTTAATATGAAATTGATATGGTTTTTTTTTTATATATAGTATATATAAAAAAAAATTGAAGAAAATTATAGATAAATCTTTTATAGGAGACCATATTTGATAACGCATTCATCTACTATGAGAATTGGTAAATTTCTACTATCTACTATATAAATTCTTCCCGTAAAAGATTCATATGCTCACTAATAAATATCTATATCTAGAATAAATATTTCAATCAATATGACTATATCCTGATGGTGGGATCTTTTTCTCCTTATATCCCTCCAAAATAGCTGCTTAATAAGCTATTCTAAAAGACCTATTTTATTTAGGTTTTTGGAGTCTCATAATTATTTTTGAAAAATTTTCCCTTAGCTGATAACAATATATATAAAGTACGAGTAAGTTTGGATATTTATTGAATATTTAAAAAAATAACTCATATTCCAATGAGAGCAGAGGATGTAGGGCTCTATACTGAAATTTAAAATACAATTGAGATAATATTTGTCTAAATAATAAGAATTTTATCTTTAAACTTATTTTATATCAGATGCTAAAAAAATGTTGGCGAATTTCAAAAGTTAACATATTAATTAAAATCGTATGCAAGTATAGTAATAGTTAAATAAATAGGACATTAGATACTCGCACGTACAAAAACAATTTTTTAAGCCATATAATTTTCAGGTAAAAAGAAATGTTTGGCTAATTTTGTAATATTTTATTAATCAAAACTAGAGTCATTCTTTTTTTTATTATAGACTTAAGGTTGTTTGTAATTTTTCCGAGTAAATGAGTGAAACCCTATATTTATTACTATATGCGAAGTTAGTCAGAAATATTCATGGAATTTTCCGATAGATGGATTTAAAAAAAAAACTCAGTAAGCACTAGTAACAATACTGTTACAAAAGGTAATACTTAAAGCTACAAAGTAGTTCATCAAACGTTATTCTAGTTCAAAAATGGATCAGAATAAAGAACAAATTTGCTATATTTTACAAAACTACTTCGACAAAGGTGACGACAAAGCATCGCAGGTTTGTGAAAAAAATTCAAAAAATGCTGTATCAAAATCAGTAGCTCGCTTTCGTTCTAGAAATTTTTATGTCAAAAATGAGCAATTTCCGAAGAAAAGTGATGAAATTTTTGGAGAAAATTAAGAAGACTGGTATATATATAGTAGTCATAATATATAGTAGTAAGCATTTTCAAAAAGTCTGGATTAAGAAAAAAGTCGGCGTTTGGGTGCCTCACGAATTGAGTGTGAAAAATTTGATGATCCTGCTTAACGTTTGCGAAACGTTGCAGGACTCTCATCATGACAACGCTCCACCACATACATCTTTGATGAATCGTCAAAAATTAAAAGAGCTTGTCCGGAAACCAGCATTTTTTTAAAGAAAAAATTAAGGAGACTGGAATATCAGTAGTAATGAAAGAGCTTATGAATTAAAGATTTGTCATCAAAATGTTTTAAGCTATTTGCAAAAAGTTTGGGTTAAAAAAATGGGGCGCATGAATTGGGTGTGAAAAATTTGTTGGGCCGGCTAAACATTTGCGAAACGTTGCTGAAGCGTAATGAAATCGAACAATTTCGATTGAGTAAAAAATAGGCAGGACTCTTACCACGATAACGCTCGACCACATACATCTTTTATGAATCGACAAAAATTAAAAGAGTGTCTGGTAACCCACCTGGTTCAGTTTTTCAACCACAAATTACAAAAAAACCACCTGATTTAAGCACATCTATTTTACTCAAACAAATAATTTATGCCACAAAATATTTTTTATTTTCTTTTACACAAAATCAATAGAAGCCCAGAAGCGTCCCCATTGTTGATCAACCTATTTTATACTCAAATATATGCCCTATCTCCCATCCCCTCATCAGCGATACACTTACTTAATGCTTATAACAATTTTGTGTTGGTCGCTGTATTTAATTAGCAAAATACACTCTAGCAAGTGAGTAGAATTACTTCTTAAACATAGCTTTATCTCCAGCAACGTTCTATAGCAGAATATATGCAATGCACCAATTTTTATTTTTCCCATTTCCTATTCATTATCGAACTGAACATAGGCCGAACCATAATTTTTCTTGATTTTAAAAAATTTTCCTTCTAAACCCAGATAAAAATATTATGGTTAGGAGTGGAGTTAAAGACATGAAACAGGAAGGCGAACACCATCTTAACAAAACTGTTCCTAAAATGAACGGTTGGATGAGGTGATTACCCACTTATATTAATGGATGCAGTTGTCGATAACGTCACAATATCGTCTTGCATACTTGATGACCATTCGAGGTTCATCAGTTGAGCTGGTTTATAAATGCATTCAATATTAGTTACTGAACAACTACAATGTTGAATTGTATTCTGTTCCAGATCACAATGTTAGCCTCGGTATTGAATGAGCTAATCAGCTGACCGAAGAGGCTCCCACCGTTCTATATCTGCTATTCTTTAAAATTTGCACCATTTTCTAATAAAATGTTATTCAACATTATGTCTATTTAAAGTCAAATAGACTGTTTAAGCAGTAGAAGATTTCTACTAAACAATTATTATCAAATTTTGGGCATAATAATTCTCCATATTTGCATTAAGTGTACCCACCCATCCTGATCATTTTCGCTTTGGTAATCAGCTATTTCTGTGGCGTTCAACTCATATTTTAATTGAATTCCACTTAACCCAGAATTTATTTTCGATTGGGACACTCTATTTTGTCGCCTATATAATTTTCAAAAATAATTTAACTCCTTTTCCATGTCGCGTATATAATTTTCAAAAATAATCTTACTCCAACTTACAGTCGACCACTTTAATTAGGGAACCTGTTCCTAACTCCAACTTTTAGGTTCCAGGTTGAATTTGTTTTTACGATATTTTGGCTTCGATAATATTTGTATGTTGGCATTTGAAAATCGTAGAGAATGGTATATTACAATTTATTATGGAGCAATTAATGCTGCAGTAATATGTCAAAATTATTTAAACAACTATTGTTCAATTGTAAGTACGCGGAAAAAATTACGTGACTTTTTTGGTGCCAATAATATGCCGAGCAAATCAACCTTTCAGCATGTAATGAATAATTATAAAAATCTGCATATACTGAAGGATAAAGCAAAGACTGGGTAATAACTAAGCCAACGTACACCTGAAAAAGTTTGGTGCAGTGAGGCAGAGTGTTGCTGCATGTTCGGGTACCTTTCATCGATGCTGTGCACAAGAATTGGGAATATATCCATCAACATGATCTCCATAAAAATTCTCAAAAAAGATGTGCTTTCTCACCTGTATAAAATTCAATTGACACAACAGCTGTAGGAAAATGACCATGAATGCTGTAAATTCTATACTGCTCGAGTTTTACAGCTCACTATAGACGATCACCATTTTTGTCAAAAAAATTTATTATGAGCGATGAAGCACACTTCAACTTGGCTGGCTTTGTTAATAGACAGAATAGCTGCTATTGAGGCACCGAAAACCCTCAACTGATATACCAAAGCCCATTACACCCTCGTAGAGTAACTGTAGGGTATGGCATTTGGGACATATTTCTTTGTTATTGTTGACGGCTACTAAGACTTGTCGGAAAATTTTGTTCTGCTCGAATTTGATCAATTGGTCCTAGAGAAGAGAATATGTACACACAGCTCGTGCTACGATACAAATTCTGAGAGAAATTTCTCCAGGCCGAATAATGTCAACAAGTGCTGATATCAACTGGGCCCCACGATCTCCTGATTTGGGCCCTACCGATTTTATCGTATGGGAGTATTTGAAGAAAAATGGGTACGAGGTCTGTTCAAAAAGTATCGCGAATTTCGTGTTTTCTCAAAAATTATTTATTTATTCATGAATATCTATTTGGTCCCCTTCAAAGTAATCTCCACCAGACATTATACACTTATGCCAATGTTTTTTCCAATCCACGAAGCACTTCAAAAAATCATTTTTGTGATCTTCTTCAGCCCCTCCTTCGATGCCGTCTCAATCATAGCCTAGCGTCGTTCTGTCATGGGGCTTTTCAGTTCCGAAAAGAAGAAAAAGTCACAGGGGGCCATATCTGGGGAATACAGTGGCTGCGGCATTATTAGTGTTTTGATTTTAGCCAAAAATTCGCCATGGTGCAAAAGCCAATTTTTGTTCTTCCACAAATCCGGGCGTTTCTGGCGGATTGCTTCACGCAACTTGCCCATAACTTACAGGTAATATTCATTATTGACCGTTCTACCCTGTGGCAAGAACTCATTATGCACCACGCCCCTGCAATCGAAGAAAACTGTAATCAAAACCTTCACATTCGACCGAACTTGGCGCGCCTTATTTGGTCTTGGATCGTACGACAGCTTCCATTGGGGTGATTGAGCTTTGGTTTTCACGTCATAACCATAAACCCATAATTCGTCGCCAGTTATGACCCTCTAGAGCAAATTTGAGTCGTCGCGGACAGAGTTCAACAGCTCCTTAGCTATGTTAATGCGATGCTATTTTTGGTCGAAATTGAGCAAAAATCGAAAACGAGCCAAAACACGTGCAAGCAAAGCAGCTGTCAAAAATTATCTGAACATTCAAAATGGTCGAACTTGCCGGCTTAAGTGAGAGACATGGGTACCAACATAACGCCACAAAAATTAAAAATCAAATACACGTAACCCGCGCAAATTAAAAATTCGCGATACTTTTTGAACAGATCTCGTATACTAACAAACCAGAAATTTCTGAAATAACACCAGAAAACTGCAAAAATGCTACGAAAACAAAAGTAAAATATAAATTATAAAATTATATTCCATTTAAATGTTATTATAGAAAAAAACTTCAACCTGGAACATATATGTAAAAAGCTCACTGTATAATTTGAAGTCTCCAAATGGCCTCATTCTTATCTCATAGAATTTACAAACAAAAAACCCAAAGTTAAAAAAATTGTCTTTCAAAACAATTAAATGATTTTCTGATTGCAATTTATAAACAAGCTTCTAATTTGCTTACTAAAAACAAATCTGTAATTTACATGTATAAAAGGTGAATACATAAAAATATCTGTACAAATACGCACCTATGTATTAACATATAATATTATCTGGGAATTCCCCATATGAACCCATACTAATTTATTCGGTTTCACACTGAAAAAGTTTTGACCTTCTCGCATAGTTGAACTTGTTATCAAGTTGGAGCGACTTGAATATGAATTCACACATTCAGTTAAAAAAATTATACACAAAAGGGAACAACATTATTTGTATTAGTGTTAATATGCTAACTATTCGCAATTATTTTTTTAAGATAACTAAACAGATTCAAGTGCGAAAGATCATCCAATTGTGAGAATATTTCTATAATATGTTATAATCGAGTGCAGTAATTTGTTCGTTTGCTAAAAGTCAAATATGAAGTGTCGTAATGATATGGTTAATATTTTGTTAATTTTGGTTGTTGTAATTTTAAAAAGTTTCGTAATTGCACAATTCAATTGCAATGATTTATTAAAGTTTCGTTTACGAAATGGTCAAATGGTGGCTACTTTCGATACGCTACCACCATCGTCGGATACCAACACTTGGATATTGGTTAGAGTGCATGTGTCCAGTTTGCCAAATGTTAGTTTTTGTTCTAATTTCGGAATTGAGCACAAATTTAATTAAATTAAATGAATTTAGGAATACAAAGGATCAATTCAACAAGTTTACGATCTTTTAGAGAGCACCAACCGATTTAAAGCTAACAAATCTGTGCCGTATCAGCTAAACTTTGATGCATCTCTGATCGTACCGAAAATTACACGAGTCGAAGTTCTATCGACACTGGCATGTCAACTACTGTGCACGGGAGAAAAAGGTTATTTTCTTAACGTTACTTACACTAATACAAACTGAAATGAAATGTTATTATAAAAATCAAGTTTATCCAGTTATAAACGAGCTTTTTTCCATATCTATATGTAGATTTTTATATTATCTATTTGCAAAGCAGATTCAAGACCAGAAGCCAGAAGATCGTATTTGACAATTAATTTCTATCCGAATGGTCGTAACAATCGAGTGAGACCTTATTGTTATAATCCACAAGATTTTATTATATCTTCTATATTAAGGTAAATTGTTATTTTAATTTGTGTTTAGTAATTATTTTTTCCAACTAATTAATTTTCTAACAAAAAAAAAATGAATTTTTGTTGTTTTTTTTTCTTAAATTTCTTTTAATATTAATAGCCAGCGATTATCTCTAAAGCCAGAAGATGATGAGATTTGTGGTAAAATTGAACCGAAGTTTCTACTTCAGGATCGAATATTTAATGGAAAGGTAATTGAACGTGGAACATCACCTTGGTTAGTGGCGATTTTCAAAAGAACGAACCAAAACAACGTTTTTCTTTGTGGTGGATCCTTGCTATCTTCACGACTAATCCTAACTGCAGCTCATTGCTTTGTGTCCATTATAACCGGCAACGACATAGCCGTACAAGTTGGAAAATATAATATCAATGATCCAAATGAAGAAGGATTTCAAGATGTTTCTATTGAAAGAATAATTTCTCATCCAGATTACACACAGGGAATATTCGATGCTGATATTGCTATTCTTATAACCACCGAACCAATAAGGTAAAATCATTTCAATTCTTTAATCTTTTTTTAGTTTTTATAATTAAACAAACTCTAAAATTTGGTAAAAGCTGGGTTATTATTTTTTTTTTCGATGGAAACCTTAAAAAGAATTTTATTCGAATACTTTTTTTTATTCAACAATTAAAATTTTTTTTAATAAATTTAAATAAATTTTCCTATTAAAGATAAACTATCTTTTGCTGATTAGTCTAAGATATCGTTGCCATTTTACCAAATGAAAAATTCACGATTAACCATTTTATAGTTTGAAAATAAAACTTTTTTATATGATAGAACTTTTTAAAAATCACGTCAATTAAGGATAAAATAATTCGATATTAATATTGACATTTTTTATTAAAGACTATTTTACTAATAATAACATATGTAGAAGGTACATCGATTGAGTGCCGTACCAACTGGATTTGGGTGATGATTTTTCAAAAAGAATATTTTTCAGTAATATGTGTAAGGCTTATTTGGATCTCTAAAAGTCCAAAAATAGCTTTAAAAAAGTTATTGCACTCATTAAAAGTGACTGTCTGGTATGACTTTAAAAATGAAGAAGGACATAATGATGGTTTCAATTCTGAGCTTGGTGGCCATATCGAAGCCAACTTTTTTCGGTTTGAACATAAATATTTTAATTTTTACCATATTTTAACAAAACGGTCCTATAAGCTATACAACATGAAATTTGTGGCCTATATTGATGTGGTCAACTAGCCACCAAGATCGTGCAATTTGAGACAGTTGATTATCTGATTGTCAAATCTATTTGAAAATTTTTATAAACGCGGATAATCTGTAAACTGTTATGGCCGAATTACAGGCTCATCAAAAATTACCTTTAAAGGATTGAGTCCTGCAATAAATCTCGTGGCGGTCACTTGAATGAGATATATTCCATGCATAATGGTAGATTTCAAGCAATATTATGAAATAAATATTTCTTTTAGGTCTGAATTTTAAGTGTATTTTACTTTCAAAAGTACAAATTGGATAACCCATTTTTAGTCAAATTAATCTACAAAACGAATAATATTAAAAAATAATTAGAACAAAAAATTTATCATAATCAAATCAAAATATGTTACCGATATACTGTAAGAATTTATTTTTATTCATTTGATATTATATTTGAATAGGTATACAGAATTTATACGTCCAATCTGTCTCTGGACTGGTCCAACGGATATTGATGATATTGCTGAACAAGTGGGCACTACCGTCGGTTGGGGTGTGCAAAAGAATGGCACCTATTCGAGTTTACCACAAGAAGTAGAAGGACGAATTACAACTAAATACAATTGCATCAATTCAAATGAGAACTTCCAAAACGTAGTAATTAGACGGCATTTCTGTGCTGGAAATCTTGATGGCAGCGGTCCATGTGAAGGCGATTCTGGAAGTGGCTTTGTTGTTTATCACGAAAATCGTTGGATGTTAAGAGGAGTTGTCGCTACTGGACTGTCTAATCGTAAAACACAATCGTGTGACCTCTTCAATTATGTTCTATATGCTGATCTCACAATGTATACAAATTGGATTGAGCAAATTGTCAATACTCACCATATTTAAAAAAAACAACTGATAATAATAAAATAGAAATTTTTTTGATATTTTACGAAAAAAAAAATTTGTTTAAATGGAAATAATTCACAAAAAATAATTCAATAAAGTTTTAAACTTTTAAAAATTCAATAAAGTTTTAAATTAATGGAAAAAAATGGAAATACAATTTCTTTTATTCCCTTTTTTTCCATTAATTTGAAAGATAATAATATAAAAAATAATACAGAACTATTAGTTTTTTTACTAACAGTTCCGTATTATTTTTACCATCATCCTAGAACATCGATAATATTGGTGTACATCAAGACCTCAATAAAACTGGAGTCTCCAATTGATAATATTTAATAAAAATCCATTTTTAAAATACTCAAAATGATTAAGGAGGCTCTTATGATAGAATAATTCTGCACGTTATATAACAGAATTATGCTGTCAAAGGAGTCTCCTTAATTATTTTGAGTACATTGAAAATAGATTAATATCAAGTATTATCTTGTAATGGATTTTTCCAGAATAGCTGAGTAAATCTATTGTATTGCATCAGCATGCTCGTTTTCTACCTTTATCTCTTCCTAAGCTAAAGTTGCGTCATGCATTCGAACCTTCAGCCATATTTCGTTCCTTTTTCTTAAACCTCTTTCATTTTTCTCTAATAGCAAGCGGACTCATCTACCTATTCTTTAATTATCATCACTGAAAACCACTCTTTCATCTCCGCCATTTTTCATGAGCCTCATTCTCTTACCATGTATTGGCATGTGGCCTCAGGATTTCAACTTTACCATGTAACGTAAGAAAAATCGAGGGTCATTCAACAAGTACTTAGCCTACAAAAGAAAAACGAAAATTTTGGAAAGGTGGCAATTCATTTTTCCACATAATTTCCTTCAAACTCGATACACTTGGCCCAGCGATGCTCTAACTTTTTTAACCCGTCCAAAAAATACATTTTCTCGAGGAAAGCAAAATAGGCCTCCGCGGCGACGATGACCTCCTCATTCGACCCAAATCTATTCCCGGCGAGTGATTTTTTTAGGTTTGAAAACAAAAAGTAGTCACAGGGGGCCAAATCTGGAGAGTACGGTGGATGGGGCAGCAATTCGTAGCGCAATTCGACCAATTTGGCCATGGCGACGGCGGAGGTGTGAGCCGGCGCGTCGTCTGGTGGAACAGCAGTTTTTCTTCGCAAAGCGGGCCTGCTTTTTCTTCAATTCGACGTCAAATCGGCCCAATAAGTCAGCATAGTAGCGCCTCGTGATTGTTTTACCCTTCTCGAGGTAATCGATGTGGATCACACCTTGTGAATCCCAGAAAACGGTGGCCATCACCTTTCCGGCCGATCGAACATTCTTCGCCTTCTTCGGAGGACGTTCGCCGGGTGAAGTCCACTGTTTCGACTGTTCCTTGCTGAAACAGCGCCAAACACGTCGCCAATGTGGTCTCACGGTTGCGCTTGTTTTCCGGTGTGAGCAAACGCGGCACCTATCGCGCCGACAGCTTTCTCATGCCCAGTTCTTCGTGTAGAATATGATGCACCGTTCCTACTGCAATGCCCACAGTCTCAGCTATCTTGTGAACCTTCAATCGACGGTCTGCCAACACGAGATCGTAGACTTTTTTAACGTTTTCCTCCATAGCAGCCGTTTTTGGGGCACCTGGGCGTGACTCATCAAAAACCGACGTGCGGCCACGAACAAACTCGTTGAACCAATTCTTGACGGTCGCCGTCGAAGGAGAAGAGTCACCATACACAGCATCCAAGTGATCTTTGATTTCGCTGCGCGTTTTCCCTTCCAAAAACAAGAATCTAATCACCGAACGATATTGTTCTTTTTCCATTTTTGTGCAACTGACCGACACGCTCGCTTTCAAAGGCTCTCAAAACAAAACTAATAAAGGGAATCGATTGAAACTTCGACAGTAGGCAACTAAAAGAATGTACTGCACGATGGTAATCTTTTGTGACAGCAGTTCCATCGGGCGGTGAGGCTAAGTACTTGTTGAATAACCCTCGTATGTGCAAAGCAATGAAGCAATCCTACGAGTACCGTCAAATCTTTAACAGTCTTTCCGGCATATTTTAGGCTTCAATCCGGTCTTGCCTCTGACTTACTCATATTCAGTAACCAGGTACAAGCTAATTACCCTTACTGTTTATAGTAAAGCCTACCTCAAACTCTACTACGATCTGCATTGATAGCACCCAGAATAATTGGTATCCCTCACCATCAGTACTGAAACTTAACTCACGATATAGGTATTAAACCACAGCTAGTACGTTCCAGCCGAAGGTACCTCATATCTCTTATCAGGCATAGTGTGTTTTTACACCGTGGGACATCTGATACCCTTGCTACCAGTTTTATTTTAAGAGAAATAGCTTCAGTAGAAGGAATTTTATAAATTTCTAGACACTGCTAGGCCGGCTTAGAACCCGTCAACACTTCTAATATTTGCCATTGTTCAATCATTTTTCTTGTGGGGACCCCCTTATGGAAAGTTATAGTATTGGTACTAATACCAGAACAGTAAATTTATAATAATATTAGACCAATTTTAGTGTTGCCATGTATTTTAAAGATGCTGAAAAACATTTACTTTTCAGATTTAACAAGAGTCTTGAAAGGCATAGGTACTCTAATTATGCTTTTAGAATTGAAGTACGCAATCCAGAAATATCCTGATAGTTAACCTCTCCTAGAAAAGACACTGCTATCCAGGATAGATTTCCAAAAATTCTCACCATCAACATTATCCGAGTTCGAAGATCAAGTCTGAAGATTAATAATTTTTGATATGGGTGTAAATAAATGTAAGATTAGATAAGATGAGGCAATCAAAGCAATTCTATAATCTCACTTTGTGTGTCAGAATGCCAGTAGCTGAGCAAAGGTAAGTTGAAGTAGTGATTAACTGCTGTAATCACCTTCCTTTCTAGTGGAGAGGACCGGACTATCCCGGATAGTCGCCAACATCCCATACATTTCTTTTAAAGTCCCGCATTGAAATTATTTACAAAACTCTTTGATCCTCCGATTATCCTTTTCCCCAGTCTTAAAAAACAGATGATATCCACTACCTGATCAAAAAAGTATTCATCCTTCATTTCTCTAATGATCTCTGAATTAGAAAGAAATCTATCCAACCATATTTGAAACCGCGGTTAGGAGCAGAGGATGAATATCTTTTTGAGTAGGTACTAAAAATCATTCTATGCCTGTATGCACCGATCAACACATCAATAGAAAACTTTTCCTGGAATGAGATGAAGGATCGGATGGTTTCATACTTCTCAGGTATCGATGAGCACATAACATTTTATCCTGTCTACTACCTTGCTAGTATGGGATGTCATGAACTTGCATTTCTATGGAAAATTGTGGGCAATTACGACAGTAGGTAGAACTACAATCAATTTCCTCCAATAATCAAAAGTCACAATTTTTAGCGACAGTCTCGCAATCGTGCCTCATTAGTTAACTTGGTTCACAATTGCTTTTTATACTGACTGTTGACTACCCAAAATATTGAATTGCATTAAGTTCCAGGTAAACCCGGTATCCTCGGAAACTGATCAGCTGGTGGAGGAGACTTTTTCAGCAACTTATATCCACTGTAATTCTGAACCAGCCGATTATAATGATATTATGGCATTTAATGGCCTAATTTTCCATGATCCAACAGTTCATTTTCCATGTTTTTTATGAAATAATCCAATATGCTTCAACAAACTTTTAATTGCTCCCTCAAATATGAAGTCACCTATAACAGAGGGTGTCGTCACATGGACTGACCTCTGTCTGTCATCTCAGGTACCTAACGTATATTTAAACCTATAAAAAATAAAACTATATGTATGCTAGTGAATACAACAATATAAAATGTAAATGCAATAATTATTAAATTCATATTTATAGTAGAACAGGTCGTATTTTATAAAAATGTGTGTGCATAAAAATTTGCAATTAATTTTTTTTCCCCATAAGCAACTCTTATAAATATATATTGATAATGCTAACAACTGTAACAAATTTCTATCACTTACAATCTTATATATTTGCTTTAAAAAAAATAATTGCTATATTGTGTAATTAGTATGAACATTTGTAATTGTACAATTAGTTAATGATACCATTTTTGTAAGGAAAATATATACATATCTACACAAACCCGTAAGTATTTACATATTAGAATTTTATCAGATCTTATTTTTTAATGCATAGACGCTTATATCAATTAAGTTCCTTAGTTAAGTACTACCAACACCAATTTATACTTAATATCAGAGGGGCATTTCAAAATAACATAAAGATTCTAATTATTCGACTAAAACTATTTTTTATTGATTTTTACAAATTTTTAAAATTAATTATTTTATAAAAAAAAAAAATTGTTTTTCTTGAGAAAATGTAAACAAAATTTGAACATCGTAGCATAAATTATTTGTTCGATAAAGTAGAACCTATTCCTGAAAGGCTTAGGGGATAAATTTGCAGTGAAATCTTTCATAACACTAGGCACTGTCAGTGGTAATAATATACATTCAACAGCACCGCGGACTCAACAAGACCCGAATGCACTTCTGATATCGATCATTGTTCTATCCTGAATGCGAATCCAGTTGAAGCACAAAAGTGTGATTTGTAAATGAGGAGTTCGGTCTACAGGTTGTGACAGCTTTCCAATTGTGGAATTGATAAATGGATGCTGAGGGGGCTTTCCATAGAGGTTCCCGAAAGTAGTTCAAATTTATGAGGGAAAGAAAAAAGAGGAAGCCGAGCGATATCTAACAATAAGTTTATAACACTTTAAACAACAAAATTTTTCTTGGAAAATACGGATTACGATCAGGAGAACAAGTGGTTCATAAAACCAAAAAAATCCTTTTTTCCAACAAAGACTATTTAAAGCCTCTCCGTCTGATCATAAGGCTTTTTCTTGAAACACACAATGCTGATGCCTAATTATTGGGTCGATATCTGATGATAGGTGAAACAATTTAATGTTAATCGACGTTCTGACTTCGCAATAGTCATCAGTCTATTTTCCATTAGTTCTCAAAGTTCCTGAGCTGACTTGCATCTTCAACTGGTTCTCGATCTTCAAAATATGTTCTTTGCCACCGAAAAAAGGACATTTTCCCCATTGGCTCATTGCAACTTTTCGTAAGCCAAACTCGTCCTTAATATAAAAATTTGATAGCAAATCGTTACTCCAAATTGTTTGTTCCATTTATCGTAATGTGCAACAAAAATACAACATCTTTAATCTACGTTCTATAGGGTCACGTAATTATCAGACGATTCTGAAACTTATCCTGAACGTCTAGGATGGACTAACGCTGAAACTTTATAGAGAGAATAATAATTTTGTAACTTTTCTGTTATATGCACCTCATTATATTTTTAGAGAAGAAAACTCTCTGAAACTATATTTATTCGATAAATTTTTAAGCATTTTCATAAACTTAAACAAAAATGCAAAATCGGAATTTATATATAAACTCTTTTGAAAGTTCCCTCGTGTAAAAAAATTTACTAATACTCTTGTTACATGAGCGTACAAGTAGACATGTGATTTAGTAATGTAACTATCCCCACCTATTATATAGTAATTCAAACACTTTTTATTAGCAATAATGTTCAGTGATCGTTATGATTAGACAGTGAATTATATATTTTTTAGTGTAATCGGTTTTACAAAGTTACAATTCTAATGGAATATAGTCGAATGTATATTTTCATCGTGCTTGCATTTTTGAATAAATTCCAAATGAACAAAGCTCTAAAGAGTTGTGTGGATATAGTTTCGTACTATAGAAGCGACAACTACTGGTATGCACTACTTCTCTTAGATGGAACCGATCCGGATGAACTACATATAAGAACCGCTGCTCTTCTATCAGTAAAAGACAAAGTTCCGGATATCTCTAAGTATAATGGTAATATTACCTTATACGATTCGCTTGCAAAGACCAAAGAACAATTATCACAAGGACAACCCATACGGTACAGGATCTTCTTCGATCCTATATATCCAGTTCCCAAAATTTATAAAGTCATATCAAACAATAGAACAATATGTAATGGAACTGCAGGTATGTCTATATAAGTGAATATTTTCAGTGTTTATTATTTTTTATAATAGAAAAAAATCTTAAAAAGAAGAAAATATTACTTATAATTCAAATTTTATCATACATCTGTGATTAATTATTGCGTCAAGTGTACATAGCTAATTGTTTATTAATTAATATAATTTTTTGTAGCTAATTGTTTACTAATTAATACAATACTGATGAGAATTTTTATTTAACTATTAAATCGTGCGCATTATATAAAAGAATTAGTATTAATTCATACGAAGGTGATCATAGTTATGCGACATATTCAGAGTTTTTCAATAAAAGTGATATGTTTTTCTAAATAAAATAAAATAAAAATAAATGCGACAGAGTAAAATAATAATAATTTTATTTTAAAGTATAATCAATGCAATTATACTCTAAAAAGAACATCAATCAAATGGTCGCCTCTGCTCCGGTTACGGGACAGAATATCATGGATCCAATAAAACATTCATTATCATCGATCTGTACCGATAACCATCTGAGAAGATGATTTTCTTAGATGGAAAAAACCGCATCATTTACAAGTTGTTCCAGAGTAAAATTAGCAAATTCATTACGTTTTAGATGGTCCAACGGCTTCAATTCTTGTGTGATTAGAATTTTATGAGAATTAAGCCTAAATTCGACCGTGAAATACGCCACCGTGTTGTTATGCCAGACAGTCCCATATATTCTCGGCATAACAACCAGATCTTCGTCTTATTGGTACGCGAACATTGTGCGATCAAAACTTTTCACAGTTCGACTAATAGCAAGCACACTACGTCGATTATGACGAACATAGATTGGAAGAAGTGCACGATAAGTTGCAATTAAAAAAACGCTTATTTTAATAAAAAATATGAACAATTTTCAAGCGTTGCTGAGCCATATATCGTTCCATAAATACATTTCAAATCTTATTAAATACAACTGATAGTATCCGAAGACTTTGACATTTCAAATATGTCCACACTGTCCCTTTGAAAACGTATTACCTTTATTGAAAAATCGATTAATATGAGGTCTGTTCAAAAAGTATCGCGAATTTTTTTGTGGCGTTATGTTGGCACTCATGTCTCTCACTTATGCCAACAAGTTCGGCCATTTTGAATGATTTTGACAGCTGCTTTGCTTGCACGTGTTTTGGCTTGTCTTCGATTTTTGCTCAATTTCGTCCAAAAACAGCATCGCATTAATATTGCTAAGGAACATAATGCGGACTCTGTCTGCGACGACCCAAATTTGCTCTAGAGGGTCATAACTGGTGACAAATCATGGTTTTATAGTTATGACATGGAAACCAAAGCTCAATCATGCCAATGGAAGCTGCCGCCCGAGCCAAGGCCGAAAAAAGCGCCAAGTTCGGTCGAATGTGCAGGTTTTGCTTACAGTTTTCTTCGATTGCAGTGGCGTGGTGCATCATGAGTTCTTACCACAGGGTAGAACGGTCAATAAGGAATATTACCTGCAAGTTATGCACAATTTGCGCAAAGCATTCCGCCAGACACGTCGGGATTTATGGAAGAACAAAAATTGGCTTTTGCCATTTTTGGCCAAAAACAACACACTAACAATGCTGCAGCCACCGTATTCCCCAGATCTGGCCCCCTGTGACTTTTTCTTATTCTCAAAACTGAATAACCCCATGAAAGGAGGACGCTATGCTATGATTGAGGAGATAAAGACGGCATCGAAGGATGAGCTGAACAAGATTACAAAAAAAAAAATTTGAAGTGCTTCGAGGATTGTAAAAAACGTTGGCACAAGTGTATAATATCTGGAGGGGATTACTTTGAAGGGGACAAAATAGATATTCATGAATAAATGAATAATTTTTAAAAAAACATAAAATTCTTGATACATTTTGAACAGACCTCGTATATATTTGAATTGAAAATATCCAAATTGGAATATTTAAAAATTGGAAATCAAAATTTTGTGGCATCTCTTCACAATGTTTTTATCATAATTATATCCACCAAAAAGAAATACGGCCTTTATTTTTCTATTGATCTCTCAATAAGTTAGGAGTGGAGTTGCAAATATCGACGTAACTTATTTGATACAGAAAGGCAAACGCCGATCGACCCATCAACAGAAAACTATTCCTAGAACTATTGGATGGGTTAGGCGATTCCTCACTTATGATAACAGACGCAGCTATCGATAAATCCTACGAACGACAATGTCAAATCTTACCAAATAGATTGTGAACTGTGGGCAATCAGAAGAGGAGTCAATAATGCAATCAATATCCCCAAGCACTACAGTATAATAACTTTTACCGATAGCCTTAAAGATTCTGGACCCATTCGAGACTCATCGGTTGACCTGCTTCTCAACCACAATGTTGTTCCAGATCATATTGATATCCTTAATAATGGGCAAACTAAACTATTGCCATGGAGGCTCTCTACTACCTCTTGTTCATTGTAACTTCTAATCAACTTGCCTTAATGGCCTTTCACATACGTGTACATGGTTTGGATTCGAACTGGAGTTAGTATGTCCATATGAGTTTCAGAATAATTTACTTTTTATTGTCAGTTTTAACCTAAGGTCTTGGTATGGCAGTAATTATTAACGCGTGAAGGTTCCAGGTCGACCGTTTGTCGATTATCAGTTTTACGTAGCGTACACTCTTTTTTCTCGGAATATTACTGCCACTAAGGGTAAAAGTAACATGAGCACATTTTCTCTCATTTACCTCGTCACTCCATTTTTTGAAGCATTTCTGTGGAAAATTTTTTATACCAGGGATGGATGCCTACTCAAATGTAAAAAGCTCAGCATTAAATCCCAACTGATGCTAAAAATCATAAACTCGGATTTACTAAGAGGATAAAGACGTTTGAGTTGCGTTTTAGATCAAATGTAAAGCAGAATTATTGGTCTGTATGAAGACAGGATGATTTTTGTGTAGGTTGGGTTTTGATATCATTTTTCAATATATTATTATGTTATGTGTATGTGATGGGGATTTTTTTATTTGGTAAATGTTAAGTGATCGATTTGACTTTGAAGGGAGTGATATTTATCCGTACAATTTATCATCAACTTAATACGAGGGTCGTTCAATAACAAAATACATTGCGCTCGTAGTGTCCGTAAATATTTTTTACGATCCATAGCGTAGGTCAATTTCTATCGTCGATTAAAGTTAACGACATTTATTTGTGCATAACAATGGAAAAAAGCGAGTTTAGGGCTGTCATCAAACATCTCCATTTGAAACGCTGAAGCCCGAAAGAAATCAAAGCCGAGTTGGATGCAGTTCATAACACATCTGCACCTATGTTTGCGACGGTTTACACGTACAATTGGGTGAATGAATTTAAACGTGGTCGTTCATCGACAAAAGATGAACATCGTTCAGGACGCCCAGTTGAGGTGTCTACTCCTGAAATCATCGACAAAATCCACGATCTGATTTTGAACGATCGGCGAATTAAAGTGCGCGAATTAGTTGAGGCCACGGGCATATCACAAGGTACAGTCGCGTCAATTTTGCATGAAAAATTGTCAGTGAAAAAAATGTCGGCAAGATGGGTGCCGCGTTTGCTCTCAGAGGAGAATAAGCGCAATCGTGTAGTGGACTCTGAGGCTATGTTGGCACTCTTTCATCGCAATCCTGCCGAATTCCTTCGTCGATATGTCACTGTGGACGAAACCTGGATACACTACTACACTCCAGAAACGAAGAGACAGTCATCACAGTGGATTTTCAAGGGTGAACGGGCTCCGAAGAAGGCAAAAACTGTGCCATCGGCCGGCAAGGTGATGCCCACGGTCTTTTGGGATTCGCAGGGCATCATTTTTATCGACTACTTGGAAAAAAGAAAAACAATAACAGGAGCGTATTACGCATCGTTATTGCAACGTTTGAGCGAGGAAATCAAAGAGAAACGCCCCCATCTGAAGAAGAAAAAAATCCTCTTGCATCAGGACAATGCGCGTGTGCACACCTGCGCTGTTTCCATGGCCAAAATTGTGGAATTGAGAATGGAATTGTTGCAGCATCCCGCTTTTTCACCAGATTTGGCCCCGAGTGACTATTTTCTTTTCCCCAATCTGAAGAAATGGCTTGGCGGACGACGGTTCACTTCCAACGAGGACGTCATGGCTCAAACGGATGAGTATTTTGCAGAACTTCCGAAATCCTATTTTTTGGACGGGATAAAAATTTTGGAAAAACGGTTGGAAAAGTGTATAGAGCTGAAAGGAGATTATGTTGAAAAATAAAATTTTTTTTTTTTAAAAACAGTTTTTTTCCATCTTTTTCTAAGAACTTATTGGACGACCTTCGTAGTCTTCAATGCCTTTATTTTTCAAACATATCAACTCCCTGCTCACCTGTTTATGCCTAGACATTATTACTAAAATTTTAAAAAAAAATTTTTGATACTAAAAGTTGCAAATATTCTCTGTATTTTCATAACTTTTATTTTATAAATGATTCAAAAAAATTTTTGTTTTTTACTGAATAAATAAAAATTTCTATATTTTTAGATAGTGACCCAAGAACATTGATTCAGCTTTCGGGAAACTTTTACCCACAAGGAGAAAGTACAGCAATGTCCCGACTAAATAATACTGCTTCGAGAATGGCACCATCAACCATAAATCAATCTCCTGCTACGAATCGAAAGTGAGTTTGGTTAATGATTTATATTTTATAAAGTTTAAGTAATAGGAAATTATTGTCAGTTTGCAGTTATTCACGGATAGTGAAATATGCGGACTAGTTGACATACGATATAGCCGTCTGCCTTTAGTGCTATTTGGTGAAGAACTGCGCCGGGGAACTTGGCCATGGCTAGTTGCTGTTTACATTGATCAAGTGTCCAGTTTGAAGTTCCAGTGTGGCGGAACACTGGTATCATCTCGGGTTGTAATCTCGTCGGCTCATTGTTTTAATAGCACATCATTTACGTATACCGCAGAAGATGTTATTTTGTTCATGGGTCGGCATAACTTGAAGAATTTCAATGAGAGAGGATTTTTTATGAGTCCCAGTTCAAAAGTAATTGTCCATCCAGATTTTCGACCAATCCTATATAATTATGATGCTGACATTGCAGTTATTATAGCACGTGATGCTGTAACGTATGCACAATAAAAAACACTTTTTCGCATAGAAAATATTTTATTCTGTATTATTTATATTTCAGATTCAATGAATTTATTCGTCCAGCATGCTTATGGTCTGGTCCAACTAATATAGATGATATAGCCGGCACTCAAGGCAGATTGGTAGGTTGGGGTCTTACTGAAAATGGTGATTTGAACAATGTTCCCAGAAAGGCATCGGCTAGAATAGTCACCGAAGATGAGTGTCTAAGTTCTGATGATCAATTTGCACAAATCACCTCGAAAAGGAATTTTTGTGCAGGTGATTTAAATGGTGTTGGACCATGTCGTGGTGATTCTGGAGGAGGACTTCTTGTACAATATTTGGGACGATGGATGTTACGCGGAACAATATCTTCTGCACTTTCAGATAATGGCACCTATGTATGCGATTTACATAAATACGTTATATATACTGATATTGTTAAATTTTTACCATGGATCCGATCGGTATCTTTATCAATTGTATGATTATGACATATGAAATACTGTGAAAATACTAGAAATCTTATAAACAACTATTATTAATTCAGTTTAATAAAATTTATTTATTTAAACATAAATGCATAATTCGACTTGTATAATCTATTTGGAATTACAAAGCAAACTCATTGACTACTCGTATTATTTTAGTACTAATACTAATATTGAAATACTAGCTATCATGGCATTGATGGAAATCTTCAAATACTCAAATAGAAAAATCTGTTGGGAGTATGAGTAAATTTTAGATGAATTTATGATTAATGGAGAATTTTTTTTAATATCACTGCGCAAAGTTTACTACGACTGTGTTGATGGCATACATTTGGATTAATATACATATATGGTATGTTAAATACAACTCATATGCATAAATGTATTTGTATTTGTAAGCATATATTTATTATATTTTAGTCATAGTAGTATTTATGCAATAACTTGTTTATTATAAAAACCACATATCAATTTTTCAAGTTCAGTTGTACTATGGCAACCGTATTTTTATCAAGCCTTGTACTTTTTCTCTAATACGACTGGAATTATTTGTAAATAGCTTCTTATGTTGTGTATTGATAATTTCAATAACTGGTTAACGAAACAGAATTTATTCTCTATGGAATACGCATAAATTGTTATCAATAATCTTACAATGTGTCTGTATAGGCAGTAAGGCGAAAACATTTAGTGAGTTCAGACCTGAATGGTAGATTTTTGTTTAGCAAAAAAAAACAAATTCCACAAAAATTGTCAGAAAATACAAGTAAGAATATTTTATATAGTTTAATCAGATTGTACGATAAAGATGGGATAATATTTTTATTTTTTTTTTAGAAAAGATGAATAACATTCAAAGTACAACCGCGTCCACAAATGGAGCGCTATTAGGTCTTGTATTCGGTTTGGTGTTTGGTAGTTATCCATGCACAGAATTTGTGCATAACTTCTTTGACGGCTACCAGTGGATCGGCTACTTTGATCTGAAGGGTACGTTGGGTGAAACGATGCACGTTCAAGTCGATTTAGCATTAACAGCCCCATTACCAAGTGTATGCAGTCAGAAATAAATTGATACAACTTGAATAAAATTTGCTTGTTTTTTTTGCATCATCTTTCAGAATTCATCTGGCATACTACAATTAGCTGCAGATCGAGAAAGTACAGTAAATCAACTGGTTAAAAATAATCATGTCCAGTATAAGATTGTATATCCGTTGAAGAATCCATTGGCTGAAATAGTTGAGATAAAATTGAATGGAAAAACGATATGTGCTCAAGAAGAAGGTAAAAAATTTCTTTTATTTAGTATATCGAATATAATAATTAAGATAGTAATTGGATGATTATAGAATCAAAAAAATCTACAGTTTCAACACGCTTTCAACTGCGACATATTTTCACACCAAATCTAAAAGATGAAAATCATACAAATAATCACAGAAATATTACAAGTTATATTAGTGGATTCCCTTTTCCAGATAGTCCTGCACAAATGTAAGAATTTGTAATTGGTTTCTTTTGTATACAATCTTCTATATTCGAAAACAATAGTAGGAGTGACATAGATGAAAACGATTCTGATGTGGATTTATGTGGTCGTATAGCCAGTCGTTATATATTAAAGCCTCTTACCATCGGTGGGAATTATACTCAACGGGGTACATGGCCATGGTTAGCCGCAATTTATGTACAAAAAATACCCAGCTTACGTTTTCAATGCGGCGGAACTTTAATATCTTCCCGAAGCGTGGTCACTGCCGCACATTGTCTTCATGTTTACAATAATTTTTATACCATAGATGATATAGTCGTGTTCTTGGGACGTTATAATATAACTAACTGGAGTGAACAAGGAACAATAGCTGCACAATTAGAAAAACTGATTATTCATCCAGATTATCGTCCTAATTCATCATCCTTCGATGCCGATATTGCCATAATACTATTCAAAAATCCAATACAGTAAGTATCTTATTAATATTCAGCAATAAATTAAGTTTTATTGAATTAGCTACCATTTAGGTTATATTGCTTATTTGAAAATTTGTACTGAAAAGTTCTTCAATCATTTCAGTTATTCGGATTTAATTCGACCAGCATGTCTATGGCAAGGGCCATCAGATATTGAATCTATTGATGGGGTAGAAGGTACAGTAGTTGGATGGGGTCGAGATGACAACGGGAACGAAGCAAGTCCAATTCCAAAAAAAGTTCTCACGAAGATTGTCACTGAACAGGAATGTCTTCGATCGAATGATCAATTTTTAGAGATAACCTCGAGGCGGAACTTTTGTGCAGGTAACCGAAATGGCGAAGGTCCTTGTACTGGTGACTCAGGCGGTGGTTTTATGATTCTATCGAATAATCGTTGGATGCTACGAGGAACTGTTTCATTTGCTCTCGGCGATCCGAATCGAATTACTTGCAATTTGGACGAATACGTTGTTTATGTCGATATTGTAAAGTTCATCGATTGGATTAGAAAAGTGTCACATTTTTAATTTAAAAAAAGATATCCATTCCTGAAATTTAATAAATTTAGAAGCTGTGTTTTTTGCTGGTAAATTTTGAAGCACTATTAAAGATTTAATTGGAATGTTCTTATTGAGTACAGTATTATTGTAGATAAATTAATTTTCTCTGGTTGATTTTATTATATAAAATAAATTTTTGGTTAGAAAAAAAAGTTTTGGAAGTTTTAAAAGAAGATACAAAATTTCTTGCTGAACAAAATGTATGTTAGTAAGAATGTAGAGAGCAATATTTTTTTATTTTTATACAATTTCAAGATTTCAAACATTTTTTTTTCTAATGAAAACTCTATGATGAAGTTAGCCGGGCGAAAGATCATTTTTAGGAGCCTTCTCATGTTGATTGACACGTTTTCTTACAAGAGGGGTGTCAATATTAGTCGATGGTCTAACCTCTCAAAAACATCTCTTCACACAATTTTCATCAGTTTTCGAAAAGGATTTAATGTAAATAAAATAACTGTCATAAGGATTTAATGTAAACAAAATTATATAAGATATCCGCAACATATGACAATGAACATTATTTAAAAATAATTATTTTATTCTTCTTATTTCTTCTATAATTTTTTTTTTAGTACCGGTGGGCTTTTTTTTGTTTAGTACAGAATTGTTACTGCTATTTAGTAAGAGTAAAAGTAACATGAGCACAGTTTTGCTCATTCACTTTGCTACACCACCTTTTGAAGCATTTCTTTGGTAAGATTTTAATATCAGGGATGGATGCCTGCTCGAATGTAAAAATCCTAACTAATGCTAAAAAATCATGTCCTCGGATTTAATAAGAGAATAAAGACGTGTTAGTTGCGTTTTAGATCAAATGTAAAGCAGAACTATTAGTCTGTATGAGAGAGGATGGTTTTTGTGTAGGTTGGGTTTTGAGAGCATGATATTTACTATTTTAAATTTCAAAATATTAGGGGTATAAGCTTAAATGCGCTGTTTGGTCATAGATGGAGTGAGTGAGCGTATTAATTTACCATGGACACGCCATACTTTTTTTTATGAGTTTGACATCTATCAACACTAATCAGTGCACATTGTCAGCAATTTCGTATTACAACATACATTTTTTCCTTTGGTAATCATGTCTAGTTTTGTCTCTGCTTTTCTGCTTCAATTTGAAGAAATCGGCTGCCGAATCGCATCGCATGCTTATGGAGGGCTATGGTGACAGTACTTTATCGAAAACAACGTGCCGAGATTGGTTTCGTCGGGTCAAAGACGGTAATTTTGACTTGTGGGACAAGAAACGCTCAAGATTCGCGATTGGGTATCGTCTTCGTCCAATAGAGCATGCAATTGATGGTCCCTCAAGGTTGAGGGACCATCAATTGCATGCTCTATTGGACGAAGACGATACCCAGTCGCGAAAATGCTCGCGGAGCAATTGGGTGTTACTCAACCAGCCATTTCCATTCATCTGCGTGCTATGGGGAAGATTGAAAAGATCGGAAAATGGGTGCCGCATGAATTGAACGATAGGCAGATGGAGCGACGCCAAAACACATGCGAAATCTTGCTCGCCAGACAAAAAAAAAACTCGTTCCTGCATCGGATTGTGACAGGCGATGAAAAGTGGATATATTTCGAGAATTCTAAACGCAAGAAGTCGTGGGTTGATCCTGGTTAACCACCAACATCTTCCCCAAGACCAAATCGCTTTGGACGGAACACGATGCTGTGCATTTGGTGGGATCAGCAGGGTATCGTCTACTATGAGATGTTGAAACCTGGTAAAACTGTCAATTCCCACCGCTACCACCAACAACAGATCAAATTGCACCGTGCTCTGCCTGGAAAAAGGACGTCTTATCAACAAAGACATGACAAGCTGATTTTCATCCACGACAACGCACCATCGCACATGTCAAAAATGGGCCGAAACTACTTGGAGACACTCAACTGGGAGGTGCTACCCCACCCCGTTTATTCAACAGACCTGTCCTCTTCCGACTACCACCTGTTTTCGTCGATAAGCCACGCTCTCGCTGAGCAGCAATTCGATTCTTACGAAGACGTCCAAAAATGGCTTGATGAGTGGTTTACCTCGAAATAGGAGGAATTTTTTTGGCGTGGTATCCACAAATTTCCCGAGAGATGGGAAAAATGTATAGCTAGCGAGGGCAAGTACTTTGAATAAATTTGTTTTTGCTTTCTATTACTTAAAAAACAGCAGATTTTAGCTTATACACCTGGTAAACAGCAGATTTAAGCTTATACACCTGGTAAATGTTTACATAATTGCACTTCGTTTAATTAAGAAGCAAAATCGGCAATTATGGATCAAAATTATCTGCTTGTTGACTTGTTCCATGCTTATACCATATGAAGTGAACAATTATGGATAGTAATAGAATGTTGAATCAAATCACCTAATGTGTTACGCGTCCTAACTTTTGGCTAGTAATTATTCGATTTCCATTAAATTGAATTTTGTAAGTCAATAATATAAACCACGTATCTCTGAGTGAGGTTCCGTTTCCACTGATTTGTACCCCTAAAAAATATTTTACTCTCGATAAGGAAAACAACTTGTACTCTTTTCGAGTATGGACAAGACTAGACTAAATAATTTCCTGCCCGTCTACGAGAGACTAATGTCAAGTAATACCCATCTTCATAGATGGTAACTGAACTTCCGACGTGAGCCTTTGGAATCAAACTACTCAAGATATCTTTGTTTTCCATCAAAGCAAATTAATAAGACCCCAAAAATATAGGATCCCCAATTTTGAGCGAATTCTCCATATTCATTTTAACTGGATTAATTTGTCCATATACTGAAGCTTATTTTGACTAACCAAACCAATATTTAGCATCATGCAGGAGTTAAATATTGTTCGAAGTTGTTCTTGTCGATTTGTTATCATAGATAGACATTTTTCGAAAATTCATTTATACTACTAAAACTTGTAAATTTTACAATAAGAAACTTAAAGTTTTTCAGGAAAGAAATCATCTTTTCAGATAAAACTTATTTTCACTTGGACGACTATATTAACAAGAAAAATTGTTCATAAGCAATAATGACGAAATTTTCATACAAAATGTGTTTCTTATTCAAAACTTAGAGAAAATCGTTTTAGACCGCGTAAGTTCGATATCAAATAAAAAAAATTATTTAATACTTTTTATTAAAAAAATATATATATATTAACAATTGTAATTAACCTAATTATATAAGACTAGACAGTGTTCTTTGAGTATTAAAATTAAAGCATATTATTGTCCGCCAAATTGAGCGTTTGCAACAGAACAGAGATCAGTTCTATTAAAAAATGATTTGGACATAAAAAAATTGACTTATAAAAATGTAAATTTTTTTATTAAATTATCATAGCAGTCGTATTTAAGGTTTTTGTATTTAATTGAAATTTTCATTACCAAAGTTATCATTTTTGCTACATTCTAATATAGAAAATTACACTTTATTGAAAATAATTAGAATACATTAATATTAATATTTTTCTTATATTATAAAATCTCCTTGTTCATTTTATTCTTCGTATTGTAAATTTTCACTATTTTATTAACTGTGTTCGTATAGTTTCAGATGAAAGTACCAATATAACAGGTAAAAATAAAGTGTAGTTAATATGTGAAATAATAAAAACGTTACAATAAGAATAATCATTAATTAAATGGTGAACAATTAATATAATTGCAATTATAATTAATTCACAAAACAGTATTTAAGGAGGAAATCATTATTTTAATAATAATACTCGGCTTTACAAATAAAATGTAACAATTTATAATAAATTTTAACTTTTTATTAGTATCTAATGAATGTTCACAATTTTTCATCTTAATTTACCATAAAAAGAATCTCCATTTCTGGAAATAATTATGAAGATGAAAATGCTCCTTCTTTTAGTCTACAGATTTCGTCTAAGTAAATTTTTAGTTCAGAGTAAAAATCTTATAGATATTACGGTTGAGCCACTAATTTAGTTTTGCCTTTGTGGAACTATTTGAATGGAAATACGAAAAATGATCATAAGTGAATTTCTTGTTGGAATTGAACAGAACTTTTCCAAAAATTCCCTCTTGTTTACTTCTAGTCATAGTATTATACTATAATTAATATTATTTTAATCAATTGATTTAACATAAAAATTTCGAAAATAAAAAAAATAAATTCCATAGTAGACTATGAATATAATGTGAATGTAAAGTTGCCAAGTCAAGATCCAAAGATCTTTGCTTATCGCCAAAAATATGAGGCTAATCTTGTTTTTATTTCAGTGGAAAAATTTAAATCGGTTGTAAGCTCAAATAAATCTCAACAAATTGACAGTTAGCTAATAGGTGGATACATTTACAGAAAATTGTTATTCAGTTCGGAATCTACGAATATTTTCTTAAGAAATAACTGTCAACAGTAAATTTAAGTTATGATTTTACATTGATGTAACATAATTAGTTTCAATTGTGAAAATGTGAACGGCATTCAAAGTGCGGCATTTAATCAAAGTTAGATAAGATTATTAATATATTTAATCAAAGTTAGATAATATTATATAAAAAAACACAGACATTGTTCAGACATAATTCGGGGACGGAAAATGGTTTAACTTGTTCGAACTGAACGGTATTCTAGGAGAAATAATGCAAGTTGAGGTCTTTACATTAGTACCTTCAGAAATACGAGTACCCGGAATATATCATTTCGAAATTGATACAAAAATATTTTTTTAATATTACCCTTTAATATGTGTGGTGGGATTTGTCTGTACATCCACTACCCAATTCAGTATAAAGATCATTTATTATCTAATAAATCGGTGGTGAACGTTGCAAATAAATGGAAAACCATTTTTTTTATTGCAATTCATGAATTTTTGAAAAAAAAATTTGTAATTTTAGCAGTAAAAAAATTGGAATAAATCGGATGGGGAGTTATGTGAACATGTAGCAGATTGTTATAACCTAAAAGCCGGTGGAGATCTAGTAGAAAATACTCGTAGTTCATAGCCTTGGTTGGCAGCAATTTTTACGAAAACTGAATTTGGCTTATTTCACAAAATATAAGCCATGCTATAAGTTGTATCGAACATCATACTATTTAGATGATTTTAATATAGTATTAGAACATAATTATATCACAAACTGGGCCAAATCTTGTGCTATAATAATTCTATCGAAAGAACTTCATATTCATCCTGATTACAATCCAGAAATTATAAACAAAAGTGCCAACTTCATCATAATTCTTACAGACTTTCCTCTATCGTAAGTAATTTTTTCTTTAAATGAAAATCTCAAAATTTGAAGGCCACTTTCTTAAGTTGTTTAACCAATTCTTAGGACTCGTTTGGAAGAATATTTCAGGGAGTGTTTAGTGATTATACGAGCACATATAGTTTTAAAAAAAGGTATATCAATATTAATTAATAAAATATAATATATAAAAATCAAATATCGAGTAATGATAAAATATTTGTTTATAAAAAAGAAAATTAATAATAATATAAAAGCGAAACTCAGCAAAATTTATTAGGACGCTGCACCTTCATTATCGACCAAAAAATATTGTACAGCAAAATTTTTATAAAGAAAAGAGGTCAATACCAAAAAAATGATTGATAAAATACATGCTTTTATCTTAAAAGACCATCGAATGAAAGTGTATGATGTAGCTGATATAGTAAATATCTGAAGAGAATATATACTCAACATCTTACACAAAATTTTGGAAACAAATCTATCGGCAAGATGGCTGCCTCGTTTGCGAACATTCCGATAAAGTCATTTCTGCAAAAAATCAAAAATGGTTCTATCGGTATGCAAAGTTATGGCTACTATTTTCTGAGCCGCGCATGGTATAATCTTCATAGACTATCTTAAAAAAAAAGGGAAAATAATAATAGAACAGTATTATATGGCATTAATTACACTTGTTAAATAGTGAAAGCAAGACAAAATTACCGCATTTGGCAAAGAAAGAACTCCATTTCATCGTGTTTTTAGATGGGATATGGAAAATTGAAAAACGTAGGACTAAGTGTATCAAGCTAAAGGCAAACTATGAACTAATATGAAATAAATTTTACATATAAAAATGTTTTTTTCTTATCAAGGCCAGGAATTAATCATACAATCCTTGTATTTAGATGGCATTATAGATGATCGACTAAGTTTTAAACTATATATAAATGATACGTGAAAAAAAAAATTTAAAAAAAAACATATAATGCAATAATTAAAGCTCATTTTAATTACTATTTAATAATTATTGTTATGTAAAGTAGAAAAATGATGAATAAATTGCAAAAATTACTAAATAAAACGATGCGAATAATTTAAATAGTACATAAAGATTTATCAGTATTGCTAATGCTGAATTCTTTATAGAGAACTATAAAAATTATTTATAGTTCTTTATATATAAAAAGAACTATAATGTTCTCTGTTAAAGAGAATATAGCATTTGCTAATGAAATTAAATATGTAATTGGTTACAACATAAGTGCAAAGAAAGCTCCGGGATATAACCTCATCACTGGCCAGGCCGTGACAGAACTAGCGGAAGTAGGCTTACTAAAACTGATGCATATTATTAACTCCAGCTTAAAGCTAAAATATGTACTGGAAGATTGGTTTATCCTTGCACTTGAACTAGGCACGCTACGAACAGATATTAAATCCTATCATCCGATATCTTTACTACCCATAATGTGAAAGATATTCGCAAGACTATGATATTAAATACACTTTTCCATATAATCAATGAAACAAACTCATCCCAACTTATCAATTTGGCTTCAAAACTGAACACTCTACTCTGGACCAGGCCCTCCTCCAAGTCACTTACGAGATTGGAAAAGGATTTAAGGAGGAAAAGTATATCCAGTAATCTTCCTAGATGTTGTGCAGGCATTTGATAAGGTCTGGGGCATAAAGCACTTAAATACAAGCTACATCATATATATCTGATGTTAGCATCTCGAAGAATTCTTTCGGCAGATCTGCCGAATCAGATTCCGAAACGAATACTCAGGCCTAACGAAATCAAGGCAGGAGTCCCGCAAGCTAGTGTACTTGGTCCTATTCTGTTATTGCTGTTTACCAGTGATATTGCACAATCAAATGATGAATTATTTGCTATGTTTGCAGATAATACGCTAATAACAACAAATTAATCCACATCAAATTTACGTATAGAAAAGAAAAAATCATGTTGGTGTAAAAATTAATTTAATTGCATAAATAGTTTCTGAACTTAATGTATAAATAAAAAAAGATCAGAAAAAATTTATTAGTGCAATTAGAAAACTTTATATAAAATAAATGTCTATTCTTGCTATCTACATAATGTTATAAACAACATGCAATACCCTCTTAAGTTGAGTACAATACTTGAAAATAAATAATTATATATAATCATTTTATTGCATTTTAAAAAGTGTTAAGAAAATGCAAAAGATCCCATTGGGCAACACTATAATTTTGATAGGTGTCATACAAGTTTTTTTTATTCCACCCACGTTGTATTTAGGAAACTTCAACGTGGGTGGAATAAATAAGTGCACCAAAATAAAGTAAAAGTTCGCCAAAATTATCGGTTCTACGGGAGTGAAAACCCTAAGAAAACCCCTAACTACGGGAGTGAGATACCTCTTCACGATCAAAAAACACACTATGTGCTGCGGTATTTCGGCTGATATTGTCGTTATCGGTCTATGCTAACCGAAATTTTGATGCCAACTATTTGTGAAAATGGTATGGATCACTTCTGGTTAGAACAAAACAGCGCTCCATCCCGCACAACCTGGTCGTTTTATATAAAAAATTATGATTATAACTGGCCTCTGCCGGAATTTTTCCTGTAGGGCTACTTGAAGTCAAAGATTTGTATCAATAATTCAGGAACCGTAAACGAACTTAAGGCCAATAGCGGCCATAACAACTAAGAAACGAGCACATTACGCTATTAAAGGTCAGAGCTTTCACTTCCTGATATCATATTTCAAAATTAATCATAACAATTCTCTGGTCTTACAGAAATAAATGAGTCCTCTATAATGGCTCACCCCATGTATGAAAATACCCTTATCTGGTTGAGTATATCTTATATTTGGAAAGTAACATATAATGTTTAATCGCACAATTAAATCTAATCGTAATAACTAAATTTTTCATAAAAACCAAATTGTAAAAATATGAAAACTTTTGAAAGGATCAACAGCTTTTGATTATATTATATTAACGAGTAAATGTTAAAATCAGAAAGTTTAATACTATTTCCGAATGTATAATGACGAGAATATTTTGGGTCTGAACTACAATATATAAAATTCTAAATTTGATTCGTAGTAGAATATTTGATTATTTGTGAGATTTTTTCAAGGTCCAAATGTATTTAATATGAAAAATTAGTTGTGAATATTGTCTCATAGAATGACAGTCTCTAAACGCGAAATACTTCTTTTATTCATTGAATATCCTTCGAGCTTTTGATTACAGTAAAGCTTTCCGAAATCAGAACACTATGGCTGAAACTGCTCTAAAGTTATTTTGAAATCATCTAGTCGACCGGTTCGCACTTTCAGAAAATTTTCTTTACTATTTCGCCTGCGCCAAATCGAAATCCCATGGACAAGGATCTATCGCATTCCGGCTACTGTTTGGCACTGAAATCTCGAAATACTTTCAACATGATATTTAGTCGTGTATCAACCTTGGTAATGCCAACGTTATCCAATTATAAGGAATCGTATTTGTGCTTTAGGAAGCTTTGTGTAATACATTCGTGTAGGCAATTTAACGTATATGGTGTATAGCCGATAGCCATGCACCACCTTGTAAGGTATCGTGTAGTCAGAATGTGAATTTGGCTAACTACTCGTTGAAATTATGTGTTCGTAAATTAGCAGCATCTGTCTATGCACCCCTCTTCCGAAAATTGCTTAAACAGGCGGAAAAGTTTTAGATTTTTTCAATTATTATAGATTTGGAACAAGTGTGAATATTATTATTTATATTGATACAAAAATTGCCTCAATATCCATTAAGATTAGTTACTGTGGTGTAAAATGTGCTCGTCTCCCTACTTCGGCTGAATTGGAAATTGTGTATTTTAAAGTGTTTACATGTGATTCTTAAGTGATAAGAAAAATTCTTCTCCTTTTAAAAGGAAAAAAAATGAAAAATATGTGAAGAAAGAGTAAATTTTTTATATTCAAGTGAGTTTTAGTAAAAATTGTAAGTGATTTTTTTATGTTAAAGTGTATTTGAAATTTTTTTTATTAACAAAAAAAACTCACGGTTACGTTAATTTTTTTACCAAAAAAAAAAATTTTGTTAAGTGGAAGGCTTAAGAATTTTGTGTTTTTCTAAATTGATCACTTAAGGAAAAGTAATAATATTAACAAGAAAATATGGAAATAACATAAGAAGAAAGTTGGAAAAAAATTTTATTCACAAGCATAAGTGTTGTGTATGAAGAAAGAAGTTTTGTATAATTTATCAAAAAGCACATAGATTGAATTCTATAGAATAAGTGTTCTTAAGTGGTATTTGTAAAAGGAAAATAATTAAAATTATAAAAATGTATCATAATCATATGGATTTGATATTATTCATATATCTGCTATTTCCATCAGCAATACATTGTGGTGAAAAATTAGGTAAACATTTTATTATGTAGCATAATATAAAATCATATTTTCACGTTTGTACATATAACAAGTATATCCAAATTTAATAAGGAAATTTTTCCATAAATTTATATCTTAATGTAGACACACCTCAATTACAAACAAGATTACTGCTTTAATTTTATAATATATGTGAGCTTTACATGCAGATTCAGCGGGTTAAGGGAGTTTTAAGTAAATAGTAGTGAGTGTAATTATATAGGGTTGAATTTTATGGTATCCAGCAGTAAAAGTGTCTTAAATTTAGCTGGTCTTATTTGCACATACCGTGACTGCCATAAGTTATGCTTTTAGAAGATCGCTATTTGAATTTAACACTTTAAAACAGGTGTGCTGGGTATTTTTCAACATGCCATAATTCATTCATACGCGTTGCAATTATCTTCAGATGTGACACTGCCACAACATACCACAAAGTATTCATTGTGGAATATCCAAAGGGTTATGATGATAGTGTTTTGTGCGTTTTCTTCAATCATAATATTTTCGTTTCTAATATAAATTATAAATTTAGAAACAGCACTTTTCTAACAATTCACAATAAATATTAATTAGATTTTCTTTTTTCTATAAATATAGAATAAGAATTATATGCACTAGTTTATTTAACATAAACCCTCGATTATAAACATAAGAAGGACACTATTGCATTTTCTTTTAAAATTTCATATTGATTAGTTTAAATTAATATAATAAGTATTAATAATAATTAAATAATTCTAATTAATCTACATTTAGATGGGCATAATAGTCGGTATAGAGAATTTTTAAGTGTCAAACTTCTTTTATTAATAGTTACAAAATTATATACTAATATAAAAATGTGTCTTTTATAATACGTATTTTAAAAATCAAGCATATATGTTCATATGTAATACGGCCTTGGGCCACCTTATATATATCAATATATTATTGAGCATCCTTTCCAATATATCAAAATTTTTTTCTTATTGAATTAATTGAAAATCAAGTATGAAGATTTATATTATTTTGTTTGGTATTTTAAGGTTTCTGTGATAAGATCCAGAGGTCATTATGTAGCGCCACGATCTTGAGGTCATGTGGTGACTATATTATTGTGGGCTTACCTAATGAAACTGGTCGATAGTTAGTTAGAGGAAGCAATTGGAAGTGGTTGAATTTTATGGAATAGCTTGTATACTTTTAACAAATTAAAGAATGTATTCGAGAAAGGAGTTGTTTAAGGAATGCAAACTTAATAACCAAAACTTTGGAATAATTTTGGAGTTTGGGATAAGTTTCTGTTTTTTAATAGTTTGCGACCAAGATTTATATTTTATGTTTGTTTATTTTAAAATAATTAATACTTTGTTGCCGTCTCACTTTTCCTTCACCCCAGCTCCGGTCCTTCGGGGGATTGATCAGACTAGCCTGTGGCATGTTTCACTAGATGAATGATATTTTTTAGGTATTTTTTGATGTAATTGGGTATTTCTGGATCTTTAAAAAACAGAATAAATGTGCAGTGGGACTTAGATCCGAAGATTGCAAAGAACAATATAATTTTCCTTAACCCACTTCACGGTTTGTCTGCTTTATTTCCTTCCTGGAACATCACCGGATGCTGCCACCGAAAATTACTGAAAACGACAGTGAAAGGGTTTTTTCTCAATTTTTCAAAGTAGTTGGTCCAGTCCATGCAGCCTTCACAGATAAACATTTCATTGATACCTTCAGCAGTCATACAGCCCAGGTTCCAAACACCGAAGAATTAATCATAAAAGTTTTACTGAAAACTTTTATTATTATTTTTTCTAAAAAAGCATAAACTATAATTCTATTTTGGTACCATAAAAAAATCTGTGTTTTTTACATATTTATGTTAAATAAAAATTATAGAAACACAAACTCAAATAATTGATTTTTCGCCACGCTCAACGAATTCAAACTGAATTATTTTTATAAATTTTCATTTTTTTTATTGAATATGTTCTTAAACTGATAATATAATAATTAATTATTATTTCAAATATAATATGTAGTTTCCGAAAAGATAATAAATATTTATTGAGATATGCTCAGAAATACATCTAAGGACATTTCAGGAATAACTCGGTCACTAAGTAAAAATTAGGGTGCCGATTACTTATGACCAAGGCTATAATTATTACGATTAAACTTATTTCATCAAGCAAAATAAATTATAATTTACCATAATTATGCTAATTATGACACTTTTTCAATGTTATTTAATGTGTATTATATTATATTTTTAATAAAGAGAAAGTATTTATACAAAAAATATACTAAACCAATTATTTTAAATTGAAGTATTTTATTGTTTCCAATAGAAATTTATATTGATTTTAAAAATATTTAATTGTATGCTGAATAATTTAAATTTATGAGGAAAATTCCTTTTCCGCAGGTATTTGATGATTTTTCAAACTATCATATTTATTTTCAAAAAATTGCAGTAAAAATTATCGGTAAAAATTGTCGTTAAATATTGTTGGTAAATATTGTCTGTCAAAATTTTCGGTAAAAATTTTCAGTAGAAATTTTCGGCAAAAATTTTCAGTAGAAATTTTCGGTAAAAATTTTCAGTAGAAATTTTCGGTAAAAATTTTCAGTAGAAATTTTCGGTAAAAATTTTCAGTAGAAATTTTCAGTAGAAATTTTCAGTAGAAATTTTCAGTAGAAATTTTCAGTAGAAATTTTCAATAGAAATTTTCAGTAGAAATTTTCAGTAAAAATGTTCAGTAGAAATTTTCAGTAGACATTTTCAGTAGAAATTGTCAGTAGAAATTTTTAGTAGAAATTTTCCGTAGAAATTTTCAGTAGAAATTTTCCGTAGAAATTTTCCGTAGAAATTTTCCGTAGAAATTTTCTGTAGAAATTTTCCGTAGAAATTTTCCGTAGAAATTTTCTGTAGAAATTTTCCGTAGAAATTTTCCGTAGAAATTTTCAGTAGAAATTTTCATTAGAAATTTTCCGTAGAAATTTTCAGTACAAATTTTCAGTAGAAATTTTTAGTAGAAATTTTCCGTAGAAATTTTCCGTAGAAATTTTCCGTAGAAATTTTCAGTAGAAATTTTCAGAAGAAATTGTCAGTAGAAATTTTTAGTAGAAATTTTCCGTAGAAATTTTCCGTAGAAATTTTCCGTAGAAATTTTCCGTAGAAATTTTCCGTAGAAATTTTCCGTAGAAATTTTCCGTAGAAATTTTTGAGTAGGAATTTTCCGTAGAAATTTTCAGCAGAAATTTTTAGCAGAAATTTTTAGCAGAAATTTTTAGCAGAAACTTTCAGTAAGAATGTTTACTAGAAATTTTCAGTAGAAATTTTCAGTAGAAATCTTCAGTGGAAATTTTCAGTAGAAATCTTTAGTAGAAATTTTCAGTAAAAATTTTCAGTAGAAATTTTTTGATAGAAATTTTCAGTAGACATTTTTAGTAGAAATTTTCAGTAGAAATTTTCCGTAGAAATTTTCCGTAGAAATTTTCATTAGAAATTTTCCGTAGAAATTTTCAGTACAAATTTTCAGTACAAATTTTCCGTAGAACTTTTCAGTAGAAAATTTCAGTAGAAAATTTCAGTAAATAAAAATGTTCGGCAAATATTTTCAGTAAAGATGTTCTTTAGCTAGCATTTGACTTTTTTACTTTTTGTATGAATGACCGTTAACTGACCATTTAATGATTTGATAGTATTAGCATACAAAATTATTTTTAATATAAAATACCTGAAAAAACTCAGTTCCTTCTAATGCAAGGAATTATACGAGACAATTTTTTTGATTATTTGGAATTTTCTAGCTTTATAAGAAAATCATAAATGCTCATGAGAAGGAAGGATAATCTTTTTTTTTCAAATACAAAAAATGGTCTAGATTATTTTATACTTAATTTTTGCTTTTCTTAGTATAAATGATAAATATATTTTAAATAGTAGATAAACGTGAAAAGAAATATTCATGTTATATGGCAAATTGAGAAAAAACAAAAAAAAAAACAGAATACCTTGTAATCTAAAAATTATTTTTCTAATATCAAACAATCTTTCTTTGCCTTTTTTGGATAGACTATAAAATGTAAATGCAATTTATTTAATTTTTTTACTATAAGTTTACAAAGCATCTTTGAAAAACATGTACACCAATAAATTTTATTAAATATTATAAATGCAAGCAATAAAAAAAATAAAAAGATATATTCAGATCTAAAATTTCATATCAAATTTACAACATTTGGTTTTTATTATTCAAATTGTTTGCAAATAAGAAGAATCTGCGGTTTTTTAAGGTATCAATAAAATCATTATTTTTAATATCAAAAAGAACATATTCAAAATCTATTAAGATTATTTATTCGCCTTTTAATTTATAAAAATTAATTTTGATATACCATCGATTAGAATATACCAAAGAAAAATTTCTAAATTTATGATCAAATCAATCAGCTAGTCAGTCATTAGATAAGCGTTACGTATTATACTCGTACTAAAAAATCGATTCGTCTGACGTTTATGATCCACCCACCATTTATAATATGGATTTTTTCTCTCATCTAATTGATTATATTATGGTTTTTACCATAATTAATGGCTAATTAATGGATTCAAACCCAAGCTATATTTTGTTCATTTTAGTAGAATGTTATCCGCCATTAAAATTCATCGTTTAGTTTTCCCAGATTTTTCTATACTACATAGAAAGCGTTTAATAGGGTGGGTAGGCTTAGGAATGGGAATCTGATCCTAATTGTTTGTTTGTTTATTTATATATGCTTATATATTTGAGACAAGAGCAGGAGGTAAACTCTGATTCTATTTACGTTTGAATATATTTTTTTATTGTTTTCGAATTATATTATAATATAATTAATATTGTTTAAGCCATAAAAAGTAAGGAGATATAAAACTATTCTTAATTCAAAATCTTAATTAATTTTCATTTTTTATTTAGATATCCCATAATTATATGTATTTGCGGTAAACTTTTTATTAAACAAAAATTCTCATTTTAATAAAAAAAGGCGAATTCACTAAGTCAACTTTTTAATAAAATACATTCAGATATTAGATTAACTTGGAATCCACGTACTAGACTAAAGAAGTTCAGAATTCACAATTAATAGTTAAATTTTAATATGCTATGAAATCATTAAACCAATTTGGACTTATAATATTGAACTTTGAGATTTAATTAAACGTTCCAAATTCGTATCGTATCCCCGTTTTATTATTTGAATTAAGGACCCCGTTTTATGATTTTGACTTTATAGAATTCTATAATACTCGTTAGGTAAAGTAAAGCCAATGGGTATTTACACTTCCTTACTTAATAAGAGTTATATTTATAATACTCGTACATTCGAAATTATAGATTTCGAAATAAATAGAAAAATAAAAAGTAATTCATAGAAACTACCCAATACTGATTAATTTTTCTATTAAATAATAGATTCTTAAATTCCACCACATCTAATAGTTATTAGGAGACTGATCATTTGAAAGGAAAAAAATTATGATAAAAATAGTCTTTTATATAAATTTTGCCACAATTATTGGATAAATTTATTGATACGAACTTTTTTTTTAAGAAACTGCGACATAGTCAAGATAACTACTAAAATTATAAGAATTGTAAATACTAGTTTTATTGTTGTTTTACTTTAATAGCTACTCTTTAAAAAGCTTCAATAATTATATGTGAGAAAAACATAATTGAAAAAATACCTATTCACGGTTAATATGATTACATACATAAAAGTTTCAAAAAATTTTACATTGCCTCAAGTTATTGTGACAATAATATTTTGCCTGGATGTCTCCTCTCCGTGAGTTTAAAATTAATTAATTTTAAAAGTTGCCAAAAGTCTATGGAAGCATTTTCTATTACAACGTTGAGTTTTTTTTGGTAGAAAATATTATAATTTTAGGATCCGAGAATTAGTGAAAAGCCTTCGTATCTGGCTAAGAAAAACCTTTAATATCGACAACTGATAAAAATATGGAATCATTTAGGGTTCTTATAAGGTTTAATATGGAAGCTTCTTGCAGGGCTCAGAATGAAAGGTTCTCCCTATCAGATTAGATATTACAGACACTTGGATCCGTCACCATCATTAAGCTTATGTGAGAAAAAAATATGTCTGCGCCTCCTCCTATTTACCTGATTGAAATCCATGTGAATTTTTTGTTCCCCAAAATTGAAAAAAAAAAATATTTGAAAAAATGATATTTTTGACAACATTAAAAAAAGTATAATCGAAGAGATGATGGTGATTTTAATTGAAGTCTTCCAGCACCATGAAAAAAAGTGTAAACAACACATCCGCCAATCTTTAGCTACCTAATAGACAACTTTTCCTGTCGTACCTCTTTATTTGGAGCAAATAACTATTCTGTGACTAAAAACACAAATCGATAATAGTTTTTATGTCCAGGCAAAATATTTTTTTCCATTGGAGAATTTAACCGATACAGGTGTCCTCAAATAAAAAACTTTTTTGTAACTGACGTAACTTGTCTGTTTTGTGGGTATCCATTGGTTCTCGTAATACGGCTCTTGTCCTTTTTTTCTTATTTCTATGCCACCTAAACCCAAAAATGTATTCCATTATACAAATTTTAAGATAAACAAGTGAACAATTCATAAATTTTATATATTTACTATCTACATAATGTTCAAACTATAATAGATAACTAAGATTTCAAAGATAAAACAACATAAAAAAAAGTCAATAATCTACAGTTTGTTAGAAGAACATTTATAAAATATTTGAATTTATAAAGAAATAGTTTTCTCCATTATTATTTTCCCAAAAAAACTTACTATACTCTTTTAAATGCATTTGGTATTTAATAAGCTATGTTAAAATTAAATTCACAAACATTACCAACGATGGGAATATAGGAATAAACTTATGAGTAGAGGATATACTCGTATAATCTAGATATCTTAGTCATTATTTTATTTATCGTCAATGGAATTTATAATCATACTTACACATATTGTTGTACAAGACACCAGTCCTTCCAGCCTTCATGTATTCTTCGAAAACTTGGTTTTTTAGCAAAAATCATTTTGAACTCGTTCGGGAGGAGCAGGATCCTTTGAAGAATTTTTAGCCTCCTACATGAAGATGAACACTTACGGAGCCTATTTAACGACAAGATCCTGGAGAGTTACCACGACCGCCCGGTTGTGCATAAAATTAAGCTCAATAGGCTGCAGTGGAATACACTCTTAATCGGTATGGAATGCCTACAGTTACTCTATTTATAGTCAAGGATGCCAAAAACATGCCAGGAGTGTCGAAATGGAAAATCGCGGTGCGAAGCCCAGACCAGACTTTAGGTTGTCGCGTTATCGATGATGATGAACTGAATATAAATAGTATAAAGAATCTACAAAGGATCGAATAAGTCCAGAATTCATAAAAAGCTAAACAATATAAAAAATCTTTTTATTGAAATCGTATGAATGCACGTCGATAGTGCAGTTCTTTTAAGCATTTTAATAGTAACTTAAAAAAATCAATCGAATTTTCACTATAGCTACAACAATATTTTTACTATAAGGACGATTTTGAAGTACTATAGTTTTTATTAAATTCTATTTAATTTTAAATAAACTTAAGTTCGATTGAAAAAATATTTTAAACAAAAAAATGAAACCCATAAAAATATTTCGGCTGTTCAGAAAACTGAAAAGTTTCTGAGTATTTTATCCTACATTTACAGTAAAATTTTCTTCAAATTAGAAGGCTTTGTGAAAGAAAACTGTTTTTTTTATTACAATATTTGACAATATTAATGAAGACATATTCACAGAGATTATATATGAACGAACATACATACTATTTATTATAAAAGGATTTAATGTACAGTTTTGTTTTTAAATTCAATAAATACACTTGAAAAATTTTATACTAAATTATTTCCTTACAATTTTTTTGTCGAATAAGAAAATTTTCTTTGATAAGAAAATATAATAAAGAAGATATAGAAAAAATATAAAAGAATACATTTTCGATTTTATATAAAATTTAGTCGATTTTTATTGAAAAAGTTATAATATAAAATTTATTATAATATTTTCTTTTTCTTCTCGCAAAGTAGTTTTCATAAAATATAGTATTTTAGTTTGGCTTTTTCAATTGCTTTTTGAAAGTAAAACTTTTTTAAGTAGACAATTTATATATATATATATATATATATATATATATACCATATATTTATCAATTTGCCATCTTAAAGGCTAAACTAAATATAAATATAAAAATGCTTTGAAAATGTTCAAAAGTAATATAAAAATTTTTAAAGTGAAATATTTCAAGAGAATTGACAGTATTAATTTTATTCGATATCGTAACATAACAATGTTATGTCATTGGTCCTATTTTTTTGTTGTTTTTGTCTGCCAAAAATTTTAATATTACTGCTTTTATCAACTTACTATTCTCATATATGATATCATAGAATATAAAGGAAGACAGTTTACAAATTCCAAACACATTGATATTCGCTGAAACTTCCACATATGCTATAAAAATTATATATATACATGCACATAAAAAGAATTTATAGAATATATTATGAATATGAATAAACCAAATTGTCTTTGGGTGAAATTATGTGAGAATTTTTATCCACCAAAAACGTTGGAAGACATTCTCCTGTTTATGCTAAGATACTTTTCGTGCTCTTGTCTGTCTCGAAATTGACGGTTTGTTCTGCGTTTGTATGTAAATCGATAAATACTTCGTTTTTTATTATCTTTATATAAATTGACAAACATATATTACAAAAAAAAACACTATACTATAATAGTGGGAAAAAAAATTACAAATTCATATATTAAAGAAAAATTCTTGACAAACGATTAGCCTGGAATCCACAAATGAGACTAAACATATTTCAAGTGAACATGCAATACAAACAACCACTTAGAACACTGTTGCACTCTAGTTCAAAACTTACAAATAACAGCAAATTACTTATTTATAAATCAATACATCATTATCTCAAACTTCCTTTTTGCACATGCACAAAATATTCCTCGTTATAAAAAGTTGAATGCTCGTTAACTCATTTCATCGTAAATGCATTGAAAGAAACTATCCACAATATTTCCATGACATTTAAAAAAATAGTAATTAACGATAATTAAAATAGAAATTATGGTATGTAAAATAATTTTACAAATTAAAATTAAAAGCATAATCAAAAATTATATAAATGCAAAAAAAAAAGCAAAAGCTAATTTTGCGAAATGCGGAATAATTACAATTAAAAAACGAGTAATTTTTTATTTATCAAAAACATAAATATGTAAAAATATCAAATAAATCTAATTAAATAATAATAATAACAATAATAATAATAATAATTATTATTATTATTGTATCCGGAGGTGCTTTAAAAGAGACTAAAACCTCCTCGTTTTCAATATAGTGCGACAATATTTGTGTAAATGTTCATATTATCAATGGCAACAGACAACCAAGATAATCCACACACCCCTCCCAATCCTTCTCGACAATTTGAATTATCTTTTGTTATTTTATTGCTATTCAGCATGAAATGATTTATGTTTTGAACATGACCGATTCTATGCTCCACTTTAATAAATAATCGCATAATAATTGCTAACGCAAAATAACAAAATGCAAACAGAAATGGCAGGTCATTGTGAACTGTGTGTGGATGTCTTTTGGTTGAAACTTCTGCCCAGCGAATAAGGAAGGGATGGCTAATCCTTCCTTATAACTTCGAATTGATATTTGCTTATGTGAGTTCGAGGATACCTGTTCATCTAACACCTCCTACTAATAATACGCGATACTCCATAATTTCAGTGTTCACATTTTTGGTATATAAGATTACCCAGTAAAATAAACGCAATTCTACACTAATTTACAGTGTAGACTTATTCAAATGATTATCGTCATTATGATGATGGTAAGTAACAAAATTGTCGCATTTTCTTTTATTATTTTGTGGTAATAAGTGGCTCACGGTCTGTGAACATTATCAACATTTTCCCCGTACAGATAAAAGATGCTACATCATCATCAGTACTATCATAATCATATATAATCAAAAACTGTGAACAATTAAAATAGCATTTTGGATTATTTTACAGTCTATAATAATTAAATCAAATAGTCCTTAAAGCTCTCGTATAATTTTATTCAATGTTCACATCAGTGTTAATAATGAATGAATATTTTTTCCAAAAAGAAACTCAAAAATGACTTTACTAAAGAAATTTTTTTTCCAAATATACAAATATCCATTTTGTAATTTAAAAACTTTAATTCCGTCGATTGAATTATTATTTAATTATTTTTATTATTTAATGTAAAATATATGGGGTTTTCCAATAAGAGTGATATGCTTTCTATCTAAGTGACGTTTTGGCCATTTGCAATATGTCGTGATCTGTCTTTTATTTTTCATTATATTCAGTATTGTTTACAATTTCATCATGGAGAGATATACGCACGAACAACGTTTATAAATTATTCAATTTTATTATCAAAATAATCGTTCACCAATTGCAACTTTTCGTGCGCTTTTGCAATTTTATGATCGTAATAATCGTGCAACTGTGCTCGCTATTCATCGAATTATCAAAAATTTCGATCGTACATTTTCTTTACATAATGTTCAAGTGCAATAAGACAAAGAACCGCTCGAAGTAATGAAAATATTGCTGCCGTTCAGGCAAGTGTTGCTGAAGACCGCAATTTGTCGATTCCAAGACGTTCCCAAGAATTGGGACTGTCTCAAACCACAACCTGGAGGATTTTGAGAAAGGACTTAGGCTTGTATTCATATAAAATTGTTATCACTCAAGAACTGAAGCCATTGAACCACCGTAAACGTCGTGAATTTGCTGATTTTGTCTTGGAACAACTTGAAAACGATAACGATTTTTTTAAGAAAATCATTTTCTATGAGGCTCATTTTCACCTGAGTGGTGCGGTAAATAAACAAAACTGTCGATTCTCATTCGAAGAAAATTCACAAATTATTCATGGACACCCATTACATTCACCTAAATTGACAGTTTGGTGTGGTTTTTGGTCTGGTGGAATCATCGGACCAAAAAATTTTCTTTCGAAATGAAGTTGGTAACACCGTTACTGTCAATGGAGAGCAGTATAGATCGCTGATAACCAACTTTTTATGACCGAAATTGGAAGAAGTTAATCTTGGCAATATCTGGTTCCAATAAGACGGGGCTACGTGCCACACAGCACGTACAACAACCGAATTATTGCGAGAAAATTTTGCAGATTCGATTATTTCAAGAAATTGTGACATTGAATGGCCTCCAAGAAGTTGAGATTTAACACCATTAGACTATTTCTTGTGGGGTTATTTGCAGTCATTAGTCTTTCCTCTTCAAGCTTCAGAAGTCGATATTGAACGTGCTATTCATGACATACAATTTGATTTAGTGGAAAAAGTGCTCGAAAATTGGGTTCATCGAATTTGTTCCTACAAAAGAAGTCGTAGAGGCTATTTGAATGACATTTTATTCAGAAATTAATTGTATCTATTGTACTTCACATTTAATAATTCGAAAACCCTTTATTTAAAATAAAATTTTGTTGCTGAGCGATGGCGCTTATTTGTCTATCGGTAGATGCGTCAATTATGAAAATTTCCATATATGAGGCTCTGAAAACCCATAAATGACTGTACAGAAGACATTTTATCCTATGCGGAGTAAATAACGACTATCTAGTGTGTATTTTCGTTTAAAGGTGAAGAAGGACAGCCTGTTACCATCAGCTGTATGATAACCGCCTTAAAGATTTTATTCTGGACACAACACTACAAATATTCGCTTTTTGATACGAAAACTACCCATGACGTGTAATTTTTAGAGTTTTAGTATGAATTTGCCACCAAGATCGTGCGAATTGACGTTTACGAACTTTTTCTTAAAAAAACCGCGAGAAAATTTGCCTTTACATAAATAATTTACAATTTTATGAACATGAAACAGATATATCGAAAAAGTCTTAAGAAATTATTATAAGAGAATCTAGTCTTGCAAAAAATCTCGTGGAGGTCGCTTGAATCATATTATATATAATATTAAATATTACGAATGTTTTTCTTGAAAAAATTACTTTTATTTATTATAGTAAGTAGAGTTTAAAAAAAAAAAGCTCTTTTGTGTATATTTGTCAAACGAAATAGTAATAATAAAATACATAATTTAAAATTTTTAAAGAACATGTGGACTATATCGAGTCGTCTTCGAAAATATCCTCCCAATCGAAATGCTAAAAAAAGATATTTTTGCCAATTATTTTTTTTCATCATATTGAAGGATATCAGAAATTTTTGATTTATGAAATTAGTTTTAGATAATTTCAAAACCTTCAAAGGGATAGATAATAAAAAAAAAATCTCATTAATAAATTTTGTGCATGTTCTTGAATATATAAATTTGCCTTTTCTTTAATGTTCCCCAATAATCAGGAAACAATCGAATTCGGAAAATAATTCGAAGCTTCCACTATTGCGGTTATTTTTATTTGTCGAAGTATTAAAAAATTTGTTGTTCTATTATGAAACAATATATTCTATCCATCCTTTAATGCCATAATTCACACATTTATATGAACGCCTTGGATACGAGTAGTATTAGAACTTAGAGGACCTAGCGTATTTGCTAGTATTAAGAGCAGAAGGGAATATATTTTTACTAGTCTGGGATCTATTCTATAAGTATAGATTGAGTTTCCTGTAATCGAATTATATAAATATCATTGTAATTATTCAACTGGATTTTAATAAAATTACATAACACTCGAATTTAATAAAAGAAAACAAACAAAATTTCGTAAATATTATAAAAAATATTTAAAAATAATATCATTTCAAAAAATTAACATTAACCAAGATATTTTTTTTTTCGTATAAAAATCACGTTTATTATTTAATTTTTACATAATCAAATTTTAAATTAATCTTTATAATTTTAATTTTTATTATTTAAGAAAATTATTTATTTTTATAATAATAAAAATATCATAATAGTAGTGCTGTAATCAAAATTGTGGCTATTATTTATCTAATCAAATCGAATAAGATCGTCTTTACAGAGCGGTCATTTTTAGGTCAGTTATAATTTCGATTACCGAAAGTTGTTCATATTTTTAAGATCCTACGTAAATTTTAAGGATAGAATAAAATACATTTCTAGTATATTAATAGATTCTAATCAACTGTACAATTTTTTTCAAGCATTGTTACATTTCTTAGGACTTTTTCGATTGCTCTGTTATTCTCAACGATTTCCCTTCCTCTTATCGAGTACTAGTTCACAAAGTTCTCTTCCTCTTACCAAATACTAGTTGATGGAATCCTCTTCATTTAACCGAGTACTAGTCCTTTCTTTTACCAAATTCTAATTCACAGAGTCCTCTTCTTTTTACCGAATACTAGTTGACGGAATCCTCTTCCTCTTACCAAATACTAGTTCAGTGACTCCTCTACCCATTAATGGGTACAATTTCTCAAAATGCACTGTTTGAAACCAACCGAGTATCTATATCACCTGGTAATATTTCACCAAGCACTATTTCTCCTACTCCGATCACTGTTATCCTTTCCTTTTTACTATTTATTATCCTTTCATTACCAGCTGTTGAATAGCATAAACTCAACAAAAAAAAATTTAATAAAATTTCCGAAATAATTAGCTTGAAGGTTTTTTTGGATTTTACAAATGATTTCATAAAAAGAAACTCTTATTTGTATAAATATTTCGATTTTAAAAGGCAAACATAAACTAAAAAAATCCATTAAGTCCTGCTAGAGGAAAACTTTACAGTTGTACAAAAAATAAAATCTTTTTCCTACAAGTGTTGTAGAAATTATTTTTCAAGGATAATTTTTCTTAAAACGTATCCTTTACTATCACCATGAGATATACGATAAATTTAGTCAAACAACTCAATTATAAACTGAATAGATGCTGCAATAAATTGGATTATAGTCCTTAATTATGGTGTCGTTTTGTTCTATGAAAACTTGCCAACTTTTCAAATAATCTACAAATTTTAACTTTTTAAATAAGAAGGCGGCGATCTTTTAAATTTAACTTTTTATCTATGACTTTTATACCAACAATTTGACATTCTTATTTTTAAAAAAATTATTTTAGAGTATAACATATATAATTTAATAGAGAAATTATTTGAATTTAAAAAATTTGCTACAAAAGTTTCTTGTGGATTTAAAAAATATCACCAATCCGATATATGTGTAAGCGAAAGTTTTCAACTATGGAAATTTATGGAATTTTTATAAATTTATTCCAATTATTATAAAATATTAATCCATCCTCTAATGGTATGTATAATATTTAAGGTTGTTTTTTTCCTATGTGATATTTAGTTATCATTTAAAGGATGTTGGAGAGGCGGCATCCTTATTAAACTATTTTTTGTATTATGATCTCGAATTGGTTTTAACAAGATGGCACTACTGCCTATATATCTCCAGCTGTAAGTGTATCGATTGAAAAAGCCAATAGAAATTTAATATTCCACTTTTGTTATTATTAGGAGCAGCCTATAGTAAGAAGCCGTCGCTTACGAAAAGCCTCCACATGAAGATCGCAGATTTGCGTCTCACGGATCTCGGTAACGCTAAATGAAGCTGTTTTGGGGTCAATCATTAATAAGCTATAAATATTCTTCGGGCCCATCCATCTTGCCAATGAAAAGTTTCCTATAGAAAGACGGATTGGTTATTTCCCCTTTTATCCAGAGGTGTAGATATTCTCAATAACGCCCTAACCAAGACTGCCAGTCTGGGATGTGGAAGAGAAGACGCGAAATAAACTTTCTCTAACCCTGAGATTGTTAAAGATAAAAAGGATGCATTTATTTTTGATTTTAGGGTTCTAATGATAGTTTTAACTTAATTATAGGTGCCAATTTTAGAGAAGTATAAGTTATTATAACTAAATCCAATAATATAAAGAAAATCAAATATGGAAAAGAACAAATTTTAATAGTGGAAAAACCTTTTAATAAAATTTTTGAAATTATGTAAAAATGTTTACCGATATGCAAATTATGTTAACAATAATTTAACGAAATTATTATGATTCAATAAATTTTTGATGTTAAAGGAAATATTCAAAAACAAAATGGAAGAAAAAAAACAAAAACAAAAACAAAATATTTCCGTAAACAATATCATAAATGTTCTATTCAAAATTATTTATAAACATTCAAAAGGATTGTGCGTACCTTTAAAATAATTAATTATACTTGAGCATTAATTTTAATCTTACTTATTGTTCGGTTAATATAATTGTAGAAAAAATAATCGATCAAATAAAAGAAGAGGACATTATACAAGGAGCTCTTGAAAATTATTCCATTTCAATTCTTGTACCCTTGATGGGTTTATGATTTTTTCTAATATTTAATAATTTATGATAAATGAGAATAATTACGAATCCCTTTATTTTATGGTAAATGAACAACTGTTATTTTAGAAACATTTTTGTTTCCTTCATTTTTTCTAATTTGAACAAGCTATGAATAATAATTCATTTAGAATGGAAAAAAATTTAAATTTTTTGTCTGCAATAAAACGTGAAAAGGATAAGAAATTGTTTTTTTCTATATTTTGAATATTTTATGAAAATTAGAAAAGGGCTTAATAAAAGGTTCAAATTATGAATTAAATTCATTATCGTAGAATTATTAGAATACAAAATGAACAATAACAATTTATATGTAATTATAGTGAAATATTCTTTGAAAATTTGCTGAATTTTGTTTTTTTTTTCAAATTTTTCTATAACAAATTGTTAATATTATTTAAATTCTGTTGAAATGGGATCGATATTAATCGATATCTATAACTACAAATATATTGTAACAAATAGATTTATTTACAATATCGGAAGTAATGATGTTCGAGTAAACACCCATCGGCGTTCTTCCATCTAATGGGAGTTAGAGGATTCTGCGAAAACTCAGGGCCACTGTGTCTTTAGTACCTAACAACTGTGTTTTTATGATGATACGAGTAGGATAAAAAGGAACAAAGAGAACATTAAGATTGCAATGTAATATATTATAAGAACCATGAAAGTTGACAGTAACAATTTTGCGGTTTAGTCCAAATTGGTTTTATAATTTTTTTGGAAATTAAAAGTCTTCCTTTATTGTTAATTTTAAACTTTTATCCATTAGGCTTAGGAGATGTTGGTGCTCTCAGCTCATTTTAATTCTTTTTAGTATAGTTTGTGGATTCCTGAACACATCAAAAAGTAATCCGGCGACTTTTCTAGTACTATACGTTCACTCTCCATCCCATAAACAAGGATTAGCGGTAAAGGATATAGGATTGTAAATTATAAGAAGATATTTAAGATTTTGTATGGGAAGGCCATATTATCTGCATAAGTATATAATACACATACAAATGGAATCCCATCTAATGATCAGATGGGATGCCATTGGTATGAATATTGACTAAAAGAGAACCAAGAATACTGCCTTGTGGTGCTCCAGCTTAAAAAACATATATTTCTGAGGATTCTATATTAACTGATATTTGGAAACGAGATAGAAAAATATATGAGGATAGCATGAAGAAGGTAGGAAGCCTACAGAGGAGCCTGAGATGCCATACATGAATAAAAGCGTGGAAGAAGGTGTGTATACAGAGGTGCCCGAGATGCCATATAGGAATAAAAACATGGAAAGAATCCAAAAACACTCCTGAAAAATATTCTTTCCTTTTTAGAGAGGCAATACCAAAATGGTGACCAAAGATTACTAGAAGGCTATTAACTCTATAGAAAAAAGGTAAATTCATGGATTCAGCTGGTTTAAGAATCATTTTAATAACTGAAAATTTCTAGAGTAAGGAAAAATAAGTTGTGTACAGGCTCCCATTGATAATGAATTAAAGTTATTTGGACATTTTCTTCAAGGTAGAAGCTGTTGTTGGATCCTAGCCAATAGTTTTTTTTAATGAAAGTTGATTAATAAAGGATTTATTGTTGGAGGGCTTACAATTTTTGGAAGGGAAGCTTTTAAGAATTAGGAAAATAAGTTTTTTTTTATATATTTTAATAGTGACAGAGTGGATTTGAACATCAGTCAAGAGATGTGTTGGTCAATAATAACTTCAATCGACTATATAAAATTTTATTTTGAGTTTAAATTAAACATTCTATTAATGTCTTCAGTGATTTTTTAAGTGTTTGGTTTTTAAATTTCCAAAAGAAAACACCAGAAAAATTGCAAAAGTATTTACAATTTTTTTCATTATTCAATGATAAATATATGCTTACCATTTAGTTTTTAAATATTATTTCATGTAAATTTTGGCCACGGCTACGTTTTCAGTGAATCACTTTTTCGGGCATCTCGGCTGGTATCTTGTTAATAACACGTGTAATTTTGTCTTTCAAGGCTGTAAATGACCCTGCTTTATCGGCATAGACGAGTGACTTCACATAACCCCATCAAATCGCACGATCTAAACGGACAACTCACCGGACCGTAGCGTGAGATTAATTGCTCACCGAACTCATCTCTCAATATGTCCCTTGTATCACATGCTGTATGGCAGGTAGCGCCGTTTTGTTGAAACCACATGTCGACCAGATGCAATTCTTGTATTTTGGACAAAAAAAAGTTTGAAATCGTCAAGCGATAGCGGGCGCTATTGACGGTAACGTTACGGGCAGCGTCATCTTTAAAGAAATATGGACCGACAATTCTACCGGCCCATAAACCGTACCAAACAGTGTATTTTTCTGGGTGGCAGTTCTTGTTTTGCGTTTTTTGTTTATTCACATACCCATTTAACCAGAAATGTGCTTTATCGTTGAACGTAATATTTTGTTCAAAAAACGATTTTTCCTCAAGTTGTTATAAGGCCCGAAAATTCGACACTTCGGCTTTGGTTCTAGCATGAGCTGTATTATCTACGCTGTCATACTAAGACCCTTCCCTTAGAGTCTTCCACATAGTCGAGTAACACAATCCCAATTGCTGTGAACGGCAACGGATGGACAAATCACGGCATTAATATTTTTCTCTGTACGCACTCTACGCACGCGGGTTGATAATTTGATGTCCAATAGTATCAAATTGCTGCGAAGTTTTGTCACTATGGCTTGTATTGTTAGCTTGCTCAGTAGGTTGATTATGATGACCATAAAATGATCAAAGTGCGCCAAAATATTTTTTCACAGAGCACGAATTTTGATAATAAAATTCAATAATTTATAAGCATTTTTGGGATATAAATATTTTTATTATAAAATGTCAATGCTAATTGAATATTTTTGACTATAACAAACTTTATGTATCATTCGTGGTCTATTAAAAATAAAAATATAAAAAACTAAACAGCAAAAGAATCACCCGATTTATAAGAAAAACAAAGCCAATAGGATGTTGTCGCGAAGAGCGTATCGATGGAATGACGTCTACAAATATGACACTAAATCCAGTCATAGCGAATTAGTGCTGCCAACATATAACAAATTTCTTCCCCTTATAATTGATGATGATTAGGTGGTCTTCTAATTCTGTTAGATCGTCTTGGGCCTGGTGGTGTATCACCGTGATTTGTATTCTGCGATTCGACTGGTTGGGCCCCACAGGTGATCACTCAGGTGATATGTGTATAATGGTCGGTTAACTTGGAAGCATTTCCGAAGTAATTGTCTCCTGTAAGTCAGTGTCCTGTCTTATTCCATTATGGTTAGTAATCGTATTATTATTATTGATTGATTGATGATATTGATTGAAGAGTCGACATAAAAGTTAATTTTGGCTATTATATTGTTTTTATATATTCATTATTTTGTGTATTCTACTTCCTATTTTTCGTATTATTTTTCCAAATTTCCATTTATAATATTTATTTTTGTAAATTCGGATCAACTGACATTATACATCAATTGTGACCAAATCAATTCTTATGCAGATTATTCTTTTAAACGTTTTTCAGCTGGTGAAACTTCTGTTGTTGCATTAGATATTTTGTTGTGCTACATTAAAAACTTAGACCATTTGAGATTTAGATCGCCATGTTTATTTTATTTAAAAAGATATCATCAAACCTTTTTTCATATTTTTTGTGAGTGAATGTGATGTTCTTTTGGTCCTTTTTAATTTCTATGTTCAGCTCTCTTTGTAGTCGATTTAATATTCTAACTGATCGTAATTATTCAATTCGGAAAGTTGTTAAAAATATTGGAAAAAAATTTTAATTCATAATGTATCAATAGAATTCTAGTTTATAGTAAATTTATAGTTAATTATTTGCAAAAAAATCAATGATAATAACGATGCCTTATAGAATTTGAGAATGTAGGAATACTTATCCTTATTGATTCTACTATCGCTGGAAATGTGAAACTATCTTTAAAAAAAACTTAAAGTTAAGAAATTTATCTTTACTAGAAGTCTACATCACAAATTTATATCATCATTTTTTGCAGATTAAAAAGAATTATAAAAAATTTTATAATTAGCCGGCTCGGTCGCACAGTTGTTAGAGTACCGGACTACCATCTAAAGGGTCGTGGAATTGAATCCCACTGAGGCATGGATCCATACTATTGTAGTTTCTAAAAATCACTTTTCATTAATTTAATTTCCTTATCTAGTTATCCCTGCTCTGCAAACGGCCCTTGGTGTCATGGCGCTTAGAATAAACATTTCTGTGCTACTTGAAATGATGACAATAAACAAACAAACAAAATCTTATAATGTGTTCATAATTAGTGCAAGAATGTGTCAAAATTGTTGAATTTTATTTTTTTCCGGGCGATCTATCGCAATAGTACAAAGAAAATATGAAGCCTAATAATCCGTTTTGAGGAGCGTGGTGCAGTATTTGATAAGCCACAATCAAATTTTAGCCGATTTGTACGTAAACAGACTGTGGAGGATGTTCTGTCGGAAAAAAATCTATTTGTTCATAATGAACGCCTCCAGAATATCACTACGACGTATTTCGAAACTTGATCTGAGGACGTTCCCATACAAAATTTAATTGGCTCAAGAATTATTGCCAAGGGATGCAGTTTGCCAATAGATTCATTCAGTTTACAAAAGATAATTCCATCTTTTTCAATAATCTTTTTATAAGCATTTTAATTTAAATAGATATGTTGATAAATAAAAATGCCAAATTTTAGGTACAGCGAATCTGAGAGCCTTCCATCAACATTAATTACACACTCTTAAATCCAGAGTTTGGTATGGAATTTTGGCCCATAAAGTTATCGGTCCATATTTTTTCGAAGATGATAGTCAGCATCAGCAAATTATCTTTGGGATGGTATAACGCACTATGCTAGAATTTTTCTTTATATCCGGCACTTCTGAATAACCCTAGCATTTGGTTCCATCAAAATAGAGCTACATCCCATACTGCGAAAGGAACAATAACGCTCGACCGAATAATTTCAAAAAATACAAATTTTGCATGGCCACCTCGTTCCTCAAATTTGAGGGCCCCTAATTTTTTTTCATGCGGTTTCTTTAATGAACAGATTTACGTGAAGAAACCATAAAAGATTCGATAACAAAACCAGAATATTCGAACTGAAATTGCAAATTTCCAGCCAGAAACGTTTCGCACCATTATTAAAATGCCTTAGAAAGAGCCATTAACTACCAACAAGAAATTGGAAGTAATTAAGGTTAAGTTATTTTTCACACTTTGACAAGAAAAATTTTAATAAATTACACTTTTATTTAAGAAAAAAGAAAACAAAAGAAAATAATTTAAAAATACAAAATTAATCCAGTCTGAGAATCTTTAAATTTACTCATATGAGGTCTGTTCAAAAAGTATCGCGAATTTTGTGTTTTTTCAAAAATTATTTATTTATTCATGAATATCTATTCTGTCCCCTTCAAAGTAATCCCCATCAGATATTATTTTTTGTGATCTTGACCAGATAACTTCAAAAAATTATTTTTTATGATCTTGTTCAACTCCTCCTTCGATGCCGTCTTTATCTCCTCCATCGTGGCGTAGCGTCATCCTTTCATGGGGCTCTTCATTTTCGGGAGCAAAGAAAAGTCACACGGGCCAGATCTGGGGAATACGGTGGCTGCGGCATTATTAGTGTGTTGTTTTTGGCCAAAAATTCGTGCACAAGCAACGATGCGTGAGAAGGGCCGTTATCATGGTGCAAAAGCCAATTTTTGTTCTTCCATAAATCCGGGCGTTTCTGGCGGATTGCTTCGTGCAACTTGCGCATAACTTGTAGGTAACATTCCTTATTGACCGTTCTACCCTGTGGCAAGAACTCATGATGCAACACGCCCCTAGAATAGAACCTTCACCCGCAAGCTTTTCGTCGTTCACATCTCGGCCCTCTGAGAACATTTAGTACCACCGATAAACGTTGCTTCGGTCCAAGGTAGCTTCGCCATATGCCACAGTCAATATTCGGAATGCGTCCGCGCATTGAAGACGAGCTAAAACACGTGCAAGCAAAGCAGCTGTTCAAAAATTGAAGACGAGCTAAAACACGTGCAAGCAAAGCAGCTGTAAAAAATTAACTGAACATTCAAAATTGCCGAACTTGTCGGCATAAGTAAGAAGCATAAGTACCAATATAACGCCACAAAAAATCAAAAATCAAATATACGTAACCCGCGGAAATTCAAAATTCGTGATACTTTTTGAACAGACCTAGTATATTGATGAGGTGTCACGTTTAAAAATAAGTTACAACCAGTTTAGTTAACACAAAGCTTTTTTAATCAAATACTACAATTACTGCTAGTATAATTAATTTTGTTTTTTTTTCATATATCTCTATTTAATCATACCATAAAAATATAAAATATTCATATGAAAGTATCAACATTAATTTAAAAAATATAGTAAATTTTTGTGCATGAATATAGAATCCCTGATAACATATAGTAATGCTGATAAATTCGTTAACTTTTTCGATAGTATTCTAGAATATAATACAACCGGAAACGAATAAACCAACGCCCAAAGATAAACAATTGTACAAATGTTAATATTTCATGATAAAATAGAAATTCATCGATAAACGACACATTTTGATATGAAAATAATGAAGTTCTTGTTTCTGAGAATAGAAAATATGTGTAATACTCAGATATAAATAGAATTCTAGTCGTTCTACATTGTTACACCCACAAAAAAAATATCTATAACAGTTTCTAGTATCAATTCGATTTGTTACAATTTTGATTAATTTTTTTTTTGTCTTCCTTTCTCAATCAAACTTTTAGAATTACATTTTGATCATATTTGTATTCCATTTAGAAACAACGACAGTCCTATTGACAATCTGTTTGCATCGTTATAGTAAACAAAATCAGATACACATAAATATCTGTAATTATCACAGGAAATGATAGAACTTGTACAGACTAGAGAAAAAATACATTAATTTTACTTTTATTTTGTTTTTGTTTTTTTTTTTAATTATATTTATGGCTTGTATATTTACAGATTTTCTTTTATGATATATTATATTAGATTTACGTCTTGTATAAAATGGGAATTTTCATATTTTTCATTTCGCATCGAAACTTTTTAATTGAAATTCCATTAATATTCACTTAATTTTATAAAAATTTTCCTTTATTATTTGTATTCTTGACAGTTTGAAATATTAATTTTTTTTTTATATAAATAAAAGAAATTTTTGCTAGAAAAAATTTTTTGCTATAAAAAATCGAAAAATTTTCCATCTTGTATTCACTGAATCTTAACAAATTAAATGGTTTTATGTAAAACGCAATTATAAGTAAACGATGAGTTTTTTTTTATTCTTAAGATCATTTTTTTGTTGGTTTAGGTAGAAGAAAATTAATTAAAATAAAAGATATTCTAATAGATTCAAAAATAAAAAAAACATATTAAATGTAAAAAATAAATAGGCTTAAGGAATTTAAAAAGATTTTAAAATATGCCGAAGGACACCTTGATCATTCTAGATTAATTGTAATTTGGAAGGTCGTACCAGCTTTAGATAAAAGGGAAAAATAAAAACATGGATCATAATAATAATAATTTCAGATGATTTTTCACAAAAATATCTGGTGAATTCTTATCTTAAATACGTACGTAATTAGCAACAATTTTATTAAACAAAAATCTATTTTGAACGACTTTAACGAAAAATTTAAACCAAAGTCACATAAGAGTCTGCATTTTTTCTGATTACAATATTTAAAAAAAAAAAAAAAGATACGAAAATGCAAACTAGAAATTTTTCTTGAATATTTTCCAATACCAAAAAATTATTTTTAAAACTTCAGAGCAGGCATTTTTTTTATAGTGAATAATTCTGTTCAACAAAAACTTTTAGGCCACGAAGAAAAAAATTCTCCAAAATCCAGAATGGATATTTTTGTAGATGCTCAACAATTTTATTCAATAAAAATTTGTTCAGTATTTCCCAAAACAAAACTTAAACGATAATGACATAAACAAATTATTGCCTTAATTTTTTCTAATCTTTTATATAGCAGATATTCTTCTCATACTCAACAATTTTATTCAACAAAACTTTATTGAACGACATTATCGAAAAATTTAAACGAAAATCATGAAAGAAAATTACAACTCCAAAAAAAATCCTAAAATGCAAACTAACAAATTAATTTAAATATATTCAAAAAAAAAATGATTTAAATCAAAATGACATGAATAAATTATTGTCTGATAATTTGTTTACCAAAATCACTTTACAATACCAAAAAGTCATTTTCCAAAATTCAGGGCAGGCATTTTTTTCGTACTCAACAGTTTTATTCAAAAAAAACCTTTTTGAAGTACATTAGCAACAAATTCAAATATAAATCCCAACGGAAAATGAGAATATGAATTTTTCTGATTAAAAAGGTTTTTCATATCCACCTGCCACTAAGAAAAAAATTCTCCAAAATCCAGAGTGGATATTTTTTTAAATGCTCAACAATTTTATTCAAAAAAACTTTGTTCAACAGAATTTAAATAAATATCAAGTGAAAATTTTCCTATAAAATATTTTTGCCACAGTCACTCTTGAAGCATATAAATAAAAAATAAATACTTTAAAATTTAGAATAGAAATAAGAGTTTGTTAATCAACCTTGACAAGATATTATTGGTTATCTTCTTCTTCTTCTTCTATGACATTACCATAAAACCCCGGTTTCGGGCATTGGCCTCCACAATTGTCCTTTTCCACGTTGGCCGCTTTTTTTTAGATTCGAATACATACGATTGACTCAAATTGTTTTTTTAATATTAATTCCACATTTTTTTAACAAAAACCTATTATTTTTTTTACTCATTTTTATTTATAGATAAAAAAAAGATATTCTTTTTTACTCCCTCGACAGTGTCACTTAAATGGTCAGATAAACGTAATTGCAGATTATTTGAGCTTTTCTCTTTTATACTTTTAAAAATGATTTAAGTGCAAATTGGTTGGATTTACTATTTTTATCGAGTAACTAATATAAATGAAATAAGACAACTGGAAATGAAATCAATTTTGACAGGATATTGTCATTGAATTTCTTGATGATAAATCATTTCTTTGTCAAATGTTATAAATCAATTTTTTCCTGCTTGTGTATTTTCATATCTTCGAAAATTGTATTATTTCATTTGACAGCTCTTAGATATTTTGTAAAAGGAATATTCGAGAAAAAAACCAAATTTACGACAGGACTTATCATCACTGATTTGATTATAGACTATTTTATCTTAATGAACAGATATCGTCAACTAAAACTGGAATTTATATAAATCAAAGTGTTATTCGTTAATGTTATTATTAGTTTGAAGGGAAATCCTACAAATAAAAGTGAAATTTAATTAAGCTTTTTTAGTCACTAATTTTGGTTATTTACTTCACTTTTTTTTTTTTTTGATAATTTATCCTTAATAGGAAAATTATATTATTTACCAACAAAAAATACCCACATTTAATAGCATTCGATATGTGAATTTTGTGTTATGGGATTTTACTCAGTTTGAAACAATAGTACAGATACAAATTTCCATAATCTTATTTGCTTCATTTTCATTAATTTTTCTCAATAATATCCAATTTCTCAGTAGATCTCTTGAAATGGTTTCCGGAAGACATGAGATAAATTTTCGACACGTTTGAAAATATTTTAACATCAATCAAATGATGCCAGTACAAGTGCAGCTTGAAAAATAACTTCGAATTTTCTGTATACATAAGGGTTTTGAAAAATTTATTTAATCACCGTGCCATATATCATTTTGAGGTGAACATAGTTTTGTAAACGACTGTACATGTTTGTTTGGTATTTTCATGATACCGAGTATATTTGGGCAAAATTGGATTTTGCTATGAGCTTTCAAGTGACAAAACCACATTTAATCATACATAATGATGTGCGGCAGGAGTAGTTAATCATTTTGCTAAAAACGTGCTAAAGAATAATCAAATAAATGGAATTATCTTAAAGGATTCAAATATCAAGTGGGACGTACGAGCGTTCATATATTAGCTAGTCACGCTGATTTTATTTTTATGTTACGGCCACCTAACATCAAATATCACTAATAAAATATATTCTTTTATAATACACGAGTATGTTATATAATCAACTCATCGTATTTATTATGAAAAAATAGGCTTAAAAATATTTGGGAAAAGAAAAGTAAGAGTTCATATAGAAATAGCACCTGTTAATGGAATTCATAAATACATTGAGTACGGTAGAAAATTGGACAAAAATTTACATACCTGTTGTGCATGTACTTGGCTTCTTGAAATATAATCAAGCAATTACAATTTATACGAAACATTATATTAACACTCAATCACGTACGCAAATGCTCAGGGATTTTATTTTATTTTTATAGATGCATTTAGTTAAGATACTATAAATTCTTAAATTTACATAGCATTCGTGAATTACTTAAATATTTATTTATTCACTTGAATAATTTTTCTATATGTACATAGCTAGTATGCATTAGTATATATAAAAGAATAGATACGCAGAAATTAATATAAATAAATACACATACTTGTATGATGAAGAAAAAAAAAAGAAACAGAAAGCAAAGTATGCTTTTGCATTTATATTCCGATTTATGATAATATTGAAAGCCATCCCATCCACCTACACTCTTAATTAGGCTTATTATTTATGCGTTCTGATTATGGGATTTTCATAACTTTTTAAGAGGCTAGGTTATAAAATTTCTCCAGCTACTATCATCTTTATGATTATTTCAAAATCGGCTTAACAGTGAGATTTAGCGATTATAAATTTATACGAAGGCAATTATTCCAAATCGCACGATGTGTGTGCTATTACAATTGGCGAAAAGAGTGCCATCCTCGACAAACCTAATACCTAGTCTATCCTCATCAGCAAATTTCTCTCTATATCTTTACGTTCAAAGAATAAATTAGGCACTACTACTAAAATCATTTACTATGTACACCATTTATGTTAGAAGGCTATGATAATTTTTATACAACCACCCACGGTCCCCTTCCGCAAAGCTATTAAACTCGCATTTTATTTCACTTAAGATAATCAATTTGAATCACTGCTCTGTCACGTAATATATCTCACCCATAAGAGTAGATTATATTTGATTGCAATTCATCAACACAAAGTAAGTAAAGCCTAAATAGTTACGACTGCCTTTTAAATTGTATAAGAAGCAAAAGTCAACAGCGATCTTTAAGTAATGCAAAGGAAAAAAAATAGGTTTTTTTTTTAAAGGTTCCTTAATATAAAAATACCAACAAACTTCTAATTAAATTAATACAAGCTTTGTGGTAAAATTCTTACAACTTGTACACTCTTTTGATACTTTATAAAGTGTCTATGGAATATTATTAATATTTTTGATTGTATTTGTGATTTTAATATCGAATGGAATTTTTTTTGGAATTTTAGAATTTATTTTTTGTGTTACAATATCATTTTCTAAATAAAATAGAATATCATAAATTTATAATTAAATAGAATTTAATTAATTTTATAAACATAATTTAAAGAATTAATAATTATTTGTTGCAACGTACCCATGGGAATTATGAGAGTAATAAAAATTTATTAAAAACGAATCGATGAAAATTCGATATTTGAATCAATAAGATATTTTTGATAAGATGGGTGGAAAATTTATAGCCTAAATTAGTCCTGAATATTTTTAACATATGTTTTGGAAATAAAATTTTTTCGAAAAATGATTGGCTCATAAAAGAAGGAAAAGGTTTAGGAAATTGGAAAAGCTTTGAAGAAATCGCTTTTTAGATCACATGGAAATTTTGAAGTAGTAGTAGAAAAGCAGAAGAACACTTTAAATCCAATAGAAGAAAATCAAAAAAATCTTAAGCATAATGGAAAATAACGTAAAGGCTCTTAAACTTTATACTGCCACCGTATTGTATTTCGAAATCTAAAGGAAAAATATCTTATAAAATAGAATTTTAACAATTAATATAGAAATTAGTATCGCTAATATATCAGCATTTACAAATAAATTGTTATGTAATTGTAAAAGAATATCAAAGTCTTAGTGCTACTAGAAAAACGGTCAAAACTTTTTAGGCACACTACAAATAAGAGGGCTGTATGATAAATATCCGGCCTTGATGCCGCCACTATTAAAACAACTATACTTTTTCATAAAAACAAATTTTCACAAGAATTCCGTTAGGCAGATGCGTCATTTTATTTCATTACAATAATGGAAAAAATCAAATATCGAGTGATGATAAAATAATTGCTGTGAAAATAAAATAAATATTGAAATAAAATCGAAACTCAGGGAAGTATGATCGACCGTCAAATATTGGACAGCTGAATTTAAATGCGGCCATAAATGCATTTTTGATGAAAAATATCTGGATTGGGTAAGATATATAACCTACTGTTGCTATGGGCATCACACTTAAACGAGTACAGAAAATTTTAACAATCAATTTGGATATGAGGAAGCTTTCTGTAAGATGGGTGACGCAATTGTTCATAGTTTACCATAAATACTCATGTCAAAAGAATGTTTGGCAATGTTAGTGTAGTCCGAATGATTTTTGACGTTGATTTATAACTGTTTTATCGACCAACATAGTTATGGTCACAGTATTTTAGGATGCACATAGCATAATCTACGTAAAATACCTTGCATATAATAAAACGATTAATGGCGAGTATTATGACAACTTATTGTATCATTTCAACGTTGCTATAAAAGAAAAAGGTCCTTATTTATCGAAAAAAATACTCTTCCATTTTCACCATGTCAAAATTTTATGATATAGGATGCAAATTACTTCTGCATCCACCATATTTGCCAGATTTGGCTCACCGAAAAAAGATTTTGCTCAAAAAATGAGGCATTTGCTAAAACAAACGCCTATTTTGAAGTATTGGAGAGATTTTATGTAGGAGATAAAAAATATTAGACAATGTGCATCGCGCTGAATGGCACTATTTTGATAATTAAATGAATTTTTCACATAAAGCTGTTTTTATTGCTAAGGTTAGGTATTAATCATAAAATCCTTGCAAAGTATCTGATATACCGGAAAATTAAAAATTTAGTTAAATTTTTGTAATAAGAAAATTTGTTTTTGTAATATTTTGTCAGAAGAAGATTTACTGCAAATAATGAGGTGATTGTAAAAAAATATAACGGCTATTATCAAGGGTTGGAAAAATTGTACTTATTAAATAGGATACAAAAGATAAAATACTTTGAACTAAATATATTGAGCAAAGAAATGTTTTTATTTAATAATAAGTAAATTTTGCACATCGAAATGGTTTTTTATCTACTCATGGCCAGGTATTAATCATACAACCCTCGCATTAATGAAAATTTAAAAAAAGAGTCCTATAGATAACAAAGTTTTATTGGAAAATATTTAAGTAAATTTTCAGCCGAGAAAAATACAAACTAAATGGACTGGCGACTTCTTACCTGAAATTTATTTAGCTGTTTTGGAGAAAAATAAAAGGGAAGTTTCTTCTTGACAAAATTATAAGTAAAATATTACTTGGAAATATTTTTACAATAGCAATGATGCTAAATTACTATCAAACACTTTAGAAAATTACTAATGAATATATGTAAAATGTGAACAGCAGTTATTAAAAATAAGGACCTTAAAAGCAAAATGATTCCACAATATGACAAAGTACATTAATTGGGAACTTACATGGACAAAAAATTTACATGGAACCATCGCTCTAGACTTAGAAAACTTGAAACCACTAGACGTTACCTACAACTTCTTAGACTACTGGACAAATGCTCAAAACTAACAATAACAAATTTACTTTTAATATACAATACAATTATAAAACCTATTTGGACATATGGAATTGAATTTTGGGATTCAATGAAACGCTCCAATTTCTATCGCATCCAGGACTTACAATCCAAGATCCTCCGTAAAATTGTTGATGTCCCTTTTTATGTTCGTAAAAATGTAATACATCGTGTTCTAAATGTTCCCTCTGTCCAGGACCTGTGCATTTCCCGCTATCAAAAATTTGATATTTTACCCGTTTATCCTATCATCATAATCTACTTGTGAGAGAATTGCCCCGGAAATACTCATCGGAAACTTAAAAGACAATGTCCTAGAGATTTTCTAGAGAAATCTTACTTCCATTAATTGCACAAGACTGGAAAATTAAGATGTTATCTGAATATACTTTTTACAATACAAATATAGTTGCAGATAAAAACAAAAAAACAAAAAATACAATTATAGTTGTAGATAAAAATATGTACTTCCCCTTCCATGATTATAAGTTGCATTGAGTTTTCTGTGATGTTGGAATCTGGAGTAAGGGAAAACTTCATCTTTTCAGAATAAAATCTCACTCTCCAACAAGATGTAGAAAAAAAGATTGGACCAATATATGAGGAGCTATTGGAATAACTGGCTAACAATCCTCTCACTTCATTTTTTGGTAACCTTTATTGCCAAATAGTCCATTTAACTCAACATTATTCATACACTTGCTGTTCAGAAGGATCTTTTCCTATTGCGATAATATACAGTTACTCCTTTTAGTCCTTTTTCATATGTATTTATACAAAACTTATATTGCTTCCATAAATTTAAGAATCCCCAAGCTACTATCCGCCAGCTTTATTGAGCTAACACGAAACAAGAACTCGCCAATGATATTTCGAAAATTCTAACCTATTTTTATCAAATCGTTATTTTTGTCTACAAAACATTAAATTCCACTATGAATATACCTAATAAACTCGTATCAAAAAGACGAAAAATGCTCTCAAAAGCATATTCAACCACTCTTTAGCAATAACTTCATTTATCTTGATTTATTTTTTCAAATGAAAATTGAGATCCTTTCATCACACAAACGTAATAACATATTAAAATTATCACACGTTCTCGATTATTTCTTATTTGTCTATTTTTTTTCTTTCCTCTGGCGTATTATTTCATTAATATTATTTGCCACTAGACTCAATAACGTCTGTCGTATCAGTGATCAAAGGCAAAGTACTCAGCACGATACTCAATAATTTTCATATAACCTTAAGTAGTAATACGAGCAATAATGAAATTGTAATGATTTTATACGAGTACCATCGATACGAATATCTCCAAATAGAATTGCTCCAAGTATCGATTCAATTCCTGGCAGGGTAACGGAGCCGACATGAAGAGATGTTTTCACTTGAACAGTTCTGTAGGGCCTTCCGATTCTCCATCTGTTCTGATCGACGAGTATCCCAACATATTTGATGAAAAGCATTATTTTAATACGATTCCCTTTTTTTTAGCACTGCTAATTAATTTACTCTATCACAACAAGTTGGATGTTCACTTCAATTAGAGAAAGCGTTCAAAACGCAGGTATTTTGATCAAAAGAACTTTTAATTTATAATAACGAATCTGAGTATTATTAATCATTTTTTATTAATTTGTTTCCTTTTACTATTACTTATTCTCTATAATCAATATACCTTTTATACTAGGTGCATATACCTTATATTTGTACAGAGTCTGGTAGAGTTTTTGTACATTTGCATAATTTCAAGGCTTTTACGCGGTCAAAAGTTAAATGAAGCTCAGAAATTAAAATGAACAACCTAGAAAAATATTAATTTGAATCTTAAATATGAAAAAAATTTAATTATACATTTATTATTTTCAGATTAAAATAATATACATAAAAAATTCTTAAATTTATTCATTCAACAGTCTCTCCGTCGTTTGATGACAGTTTGTACAATTTTAGCCATAATATCGATCAAATTTAACGTTTTTTTTATCATATCCTTTGAAATATCATTTCAGTATTGCGAAAGCAACCTGCATTAGTATTTCTTAGAGTGTGCCATAATCTTTTGTCTAGCTAATCCTATAAAATATCTATGGGATTGAGATGCGGTGATTGTGGTGGCCAGCCATATTTTCATAAAATGACTTTTTATATTTTAATTTGTAATAAATATTTTTAAACTAGGATGTGTGGCAGAAAAGTTATGAGATTGATCTGGCAACACGAACGCCTACTGCTGGGCGAAACTTGCATTTTATCCTCTCCTAGACGTGATAATTTTCAGACCCCACAGACCTTTATAAGTTAAGCTGTTTGGTTGTAGTGCATTACGATAAATAGAACAGCGGAATTTAAAGCAACGATGTTCTATCAAATTCTATGTCAATCTTAGTAAATCTACCGAATTTCACTTACAAAAAAAAACAAGTTTTTTGGTGACACAGAGTATTTTTGGAGTGCCGTGAAGCAATTAAGAACGAGGTCTTAACAAATGAAAAGTGCTGAAGATATTTTACAAGTGGTGGTTCTTTTAAGGTAACATCGAAGGCCGATGGTTCTTCAAGTTAGACCGAATATTTAAGATGATCGGATAATCCACCATGATGACGAATGGTATTAAATATTTTTTGTCAGAAAAAGGAATTTCTTTGATTATCCAGCCATCCTATCACCTTATTGTAGTCCGTGTCACCGTTTTTTGTATAGTGTTTTCCAATAAAATTAATATGATTTCTAAGTGACGTTTCGGCCATTTGTAATATGTTATGCTGTCTTTTTTTTTCATTGTATTCAGTAATGTTTACAATTTTATTATAGAGAGATATACGCAAGAACAACCTTTACAAATTATTTATGGACACCCTTTAAATTCACCTAAATTGACAGTTTTGGTGTGTTTTTTGGTCTGGTGGAATCATCGGTCCGTACTTTTTTCGAAATGAAGCTGGTAACACCGTTACTGTTAATGGAGAGCAGTATAGATTGATGATAACCAACTTTTTATGGCCGACATTGGAAGAAGTTGATCTTGACAACATCTTGTTCCAACAAGACGGGTCTATGTGCCACACAGCACGCGTGACAACCGAATTATTGCGAGAAAAGTTTGCAGATTCGATTATTTCAAGAAATTGTGACATTGAATGTCCTCCAAGAAGTTGTATTTAACACCATTAGACTATTTCTTGTGGGGTTATTTGAAGTCATTACTCTCTAGCAATAAACCAGACTCTCTTCAAGCTTTAGAAGTCAATATTGAACGTGCTATTCATGACATACGACTTGATTTAGTGGAAAAAGTGCTCGAAAATCGCGTTCATAGACCATTTGAATGATGTTTAATTCAGAACTTAATTGTATCGATTTCCACACTAAATAAAAAACATTTGAATTTCCCTAACAATTAGTGTGTTTTTTTTAAAGAAATCATACCACTCTTATTCGAAAACCCTATAAAGAATACCTAAAAATATTAGTACTGCCTTGAAAAGATAGAGCCTATAAAAACCTAAGAGAAACACATAAAAAAGAGAGTCCTAAGAAGCCGTTCTCTAGTACTAAGATAATATTAACGAATACAAATATAATAAAATTATGGGAAAAATTTTTTTTTTCTTGTGATAACTATTATATTGCACCTCGTATAAGATGTTTGTTTGGATCTATTGGGGGGGGGGGGGGGCAGAGGAGGTGTTGAAGGTTAGTAGAGAAATTTAAAAAAAAAGCACATAAAATCGACCACTTTTTTTGACAAATTTTTTACAATAATGCCTCGAATTTTGACTTCCAAGTCATTCATCTTCTCTGTTTTTTTTGACGTAGACTAGTTACTATACATATTTCCAAAGAAACTAATCCAAAGGTGTTAAATAACACGATCTTGGTGGCCAATTACGCAATATTAAGCGCTCATCGAAAGTTTCCGTCAATGAATTGATTGAGACACTTGCTGTGCAGCCTTTTGTACCATTTTGTTGAGACCACAGCTCTTTGACAAAATTTTTATTCAATTGGAGAATGAAAAAGTCAATAATCATGGATCTATAGTACTCTCCATTAACTGTAACATTATGGCCAAAATCATTTTTTAAGAAATATGGATCAATAAAGCACACCAACTTTTTTACAGTTATAACGGCGTTTTAATAATATCTTGTAGATTTTCTTTACTCCAAATGCGACAATTTTGCTTGTTGACATGGTCATTCACCAAAAAGTGAGCATCATCGCTGAAGAAAATTTTATGGTGAAAATGACGATAAAGTGCAAACTCATTTTCAAAATAAATTTGCATAATTTGCAAAAGTTGTTCTGCCGTAAATTTATTAAGGGTACAATGGCAAACCCTTGGATTAAAGAATACCTGGATAGGCCCCTACCGTATTTTTGTGTAAGAATTTTTACGATGGGGATATGACTGTCAAAAAATTTTTATGTAGACATGACACCCACTGCCATATATGTGTCGTAATGGAAATTTATTTAATTGCAAAAGCATCATTTATATTTATATTAATTCACTTATTGGAAACAAAAATACAATTTAAATACAACGATAGGTCATTTTAATTTTTTGTACAATCTTTTGATACGAAATGGAATTCTATTTTAGGTTTATTATACATTTCGTAAACATCAATCAAATATAAACTGCCTCAATTTTGTAGACTTTCGGAGAGTTTTAAAACTTTAGGGGATAGCTTTGTCATTTCTGAAATTGTTATTTGGTCACATAAAAAAGTGAAATTTAAATTGTAGTTTGTATCTGTTTTCAAGTATTTACGAAAAAGTAAGTATTTTTATAAATAGTTATATTGTTGTTAGAACTTAATACGAATTTTTTATTTCAGAAAATGAAGTGTTTCGCCGTATCTGTTGTATTGCATTTGTGTGCGTTCTACGAATGTATTGCCACAAAATTCGGTCAGAATTCTTGTGTAGAGGCCTATCCAGTTCGTCTTTAATCTAAGGGCCAATCAAACAGAACAGAAATCAGCTGTTAGCTGTCAAATTTGTTATTGCTATAAAAAGTATTGCCAATTCGAAAAACAAAATTCTAATATATTGTAGATAGCCTCTATATGGTGTTTGTACAATCACATATACAATAGCGATTTCGGTAGACCTTCGAGGGTCGTTCAATAAGTCCTTAGAAAAATATGGAAAAAAAATGTCCATTTTTCCAAAATTTTTATCCCGTCCAAAAAATAGGATTTCGGAAGTTTTGCAAAATACTCATCCGTTTGAGCAATGACGTCCTCGTTGGAAGTGAACCGTCGTCCGCCAAGCCATTTCTTTAAATTGGGGAAAAGAAAATAGTCACTCGGGGCCAAATCTGGTGAATAAGCGGGATGCTGCAACAATTCCATGCTCAATTCCACAATTTTGGCCATGGAAACAGCGCAGGTATGCACACGCGCATTGTCCTGATGCAAGAGGATCTTTTTTCTTCTTCAGATGGGGGCGTTTCTCTTTGATTTCCTCGCTCAACCGTTGCAATAACGATGCGTAATACGCTCCAAGTAGTCGATAAAAATGATGCCCTGCGAATCCCAAAAGACCGTGGCCATCACCTTGCCGGCCGATGGCACAGTTTTTGCCTTCTTCGGAGCCCGTTCACCCTTGAAAATCCACTGTGATGACTGTCTCTTCGTTTCTGGAGTGTAGTAGTGTATCCAGGTGTCGTCCACAGTGACATATCGACGAAGGAATTCCGCAGGATTGCGATGAAAGAGTGCCAACATAGCCTCAGAGTCCACTACACGATTGCGCTTATTCTCCTCTGAGAGCAAACGCGGCACCCATCTTGCCGAAATTTTTTTCACAGACAATTTTTCATGCAAAATTGAAGCGACTGTACCTTGTGATATGCCCGTGGCCTCAACTAATTCGCGCACTTTAATTCGCCGATCGTTCAAAATCAGATCGTGGATTTTGTCGATGATTTCAGGAGTAGACACCTCAACTGGGCGTCCTGAACGATGTTCATCTTTTGTGGATGAACGGCCACGTTTAAATTCATTCACCCAATTGTAAACCGTCGCAAACACAGGTGCAGATGTGCCATGAACTGCATCCAAATCTGCTTTAATTTGTTTCGGGCTTAAGCCTTTCAAATGAAGATGTTTGATGACAGCCCTTAACTCGCTTTTTTCCATTGTTATGCACAAATAAATGTCGTTAACTTTCACCGACGATAGAAATTGACCTACGCTATGGATCGACCTTTCGTGTCGATAATACTACTTACAAAAAAAAAAATCTTTACCGACAGTACGAGCGCAATTTCTCGGATTTTCTAAGGACTTATTGAACGACCCTCGTATATATAAAAACTTTTCAAAAACAGAATATGTTTTGAAAAGTTTTTATCCGCAGAATATTGAGCTTAACGTTTTTTGATATATTGTAATTATGGGGGAAAAAACCAATTTTTCTATAAAAATAAGTTTCTACTGAAAAAAAAACTTAATTTTTAAATATAGACATTTTTTTAAAAGTCAATTAAGAATAGACTATCAACTATTTTCATTTAACATTAACAATAGGCATTTGTCAAAGATAAACTATCACAAAGAAAAATGCATCCGCAATAAAAGATTTTTTTTTTCTAAAATGTTTCTAAATTTTTATAGTGATTCAAAAGAAAAAAAAATTAACGTTATTATTTCAGTTAAATATGGTAAATCCTACAGTGTGTTTATTTAATTAATCCACTTTAAATCAAGAGTGAAAATTTCCTATTTAAACTTTATAGGAATCCTAATGAGATCTCGTTCAAAACCAATTAACACACCCCAAATAGAATCGGTCCTGATTCGTAGCAATTAACACTAAATATGTAGGCAGTTGTAATTAAGAAAGAATTGAGAAAATTCTCTTCTAAAAACTAATTCAAATTCAACCTTATGGTAACCATATAATCATACCATTTAAATGATATCGAATAGAATGTAAAAAGGGACTACTATCTAAAATGTATTTTGAATAATCCTTCGTGCCTAATATTTACCATTTAAACAAAATTCATTTGGTTTTAGTATATCAGCAATTATTTTCCATATTAACTTGGCTAAGAAATTAGTTTTTACGGATTAGAGCACAACAATTAAATGAGTACTAAAACTAAATGAAATGAAACTCAAACAAAATTCATTCATTCCCTTATATTCAAAAGAAATTTGCTTTATTCTAATCAATTCAAATAGTTAATTTTGTTATATTCTTAATATGCATATACTCATATTTGAGACTGTTCGTATGATTTCCACCAATTAATTTTGAATTGACGATACAATCTACAATTAATTTGTCACTTATATAAATATTTGATATTTGAATAATAACAACGAAACAATATACTAATTTGTAGAGTAGATAAGAAGATTAGACAACGATTCAGAAACGTTGCAATGACATCTTTGTAAAGATTAAAACTGAGACAAAAATCTATATACAATATATGGTGTATAAGCAACCCTTAATTGAATATATGAGCATACATTATTTATATAGAAATATAGTTTTAATGGAAATTTTATCAATTCGTTTAATAAAATAGTTTTCATTTTAATACAAAACGGTTAATTCAACTTTGATGACTTTAATTTAAAATAAAATGAAATCTATTTTAAAAAATTACTCAAAAATAGGTCTACGAAAAGATTTAATTCAATAAAAACTATAAATATTATTAAATATTTTTCAATTAATTTAAAAACTTCCCAGGATTTCTTATAATAATATATTTTTAGTTATTACATTTAAAATATTTTTATAATGAAATTTAATTTTTACTTTTAAATAAAATCAATATTCATCCTTATTTTTAATAACTGCTATTCCTTCACATTTTACATATTTTCATTAGTAATATTTTAAAGTTATATTTTACTTATAATTCTGTCAAGGACAAACTTCCCTTTTATTCTTGTCCAAAAGAGCTAACTAAATTTCAGGTAAGAAGTTGCCAATTTACTCTTTATTTTTCTCGGCTGAAAATTTATTTATATATTGCCAATAAAGCTTAGATGTCTATAAAACTCTTATTATGTATAACTTAAAAAAATGCGGGGTTGACAACAGATGGCATAACTTTTATACATGGTTTGTGTTAATAATAACTTATATGGCATTTTGGAGGTTAAACATCTGTCATTCATTCTCGATTGAACGAAATAGTGTGAACAACAAACTGGCGACAAAAAATGGATTCATTACGACAACCCAAACCGCAAAAAATCGTATGTGAAACCCGGCCAACCAGCCAAATCAACGCCAAAGCCAAATATCCATGGCGCCAAGGTAATGCTCTGTACTTGGTGGGATCAGAAGGGTGTGATCTATTATGAGCTATTGAAATCGGGCCAGACGATCACAGGCAACCTCTACCAAACACAATTAATCCGTTTGAAGCGAGCATTGGCCGAAAAACGCCCGGAATATGCGACCAGACACGAAGCCATAATTTTCCATCATGACAACGCTCGGCCTCATGTTGAAAGACCGGTTAAAAATTATTTAGAAAACAGTGGCTGGGAAGTTTTGCCTCACCCACCTTATAGCCCAGACCTTGCCCCGTCCGACTACCATTTGTTTAGATCCATGCAAAACGCCCTCACCGGAATACGCTTCACTTCAGAACAGGACTTTAAAAAATTGGCTCGATTCATTCTTGGCCTCAAAACCGGAGCAGTTTTTTTGGCGCGGAATCCATATATTGCCAGAAAGATGGGAAAAATTAGTGGCTTCCGATGGACAATACTTTGAATAAAATATATTGTAACAATTTTTCAAAATAAACACTCAAAGTTTGCCAAAAATCCCGCATTTTTAAGTTTTAAGTTATAAATTTTCATTAATGCGGGGGTTGTATGATTAATACCTGGCCTTGAGTAGAAAACAACATATCGTTATGCAAAATTTATTTTCTATGTAATATTAGATCCTGGTGGCTTGATAGAGTTAGTTAAAAGTTTTCTTTCTTTTGTGTCCCATCTAAAAAAATATAATTTCTCCAATTCTTTAAAATAGCCGTTTGGCTTAACCATCACCTCATCGTTTAAAGCAAATCTTTTTCTGCCAAAAGATTATTAGAATAAAATTTTGTATTTTTAAACTTAAACTACATTTTTTGGTATATCAGATACTTTGGGATGGTTGTATGATTAATACCTAGCCTTAGCACATAAAAAAACATATATGTGAAAAGACTTACCTTAAGCGAAATAGGGGCGTGTTTTTGCAAAATCCCTTATCGTTTGTACCAAATCATTTTGCGACATTTTGCGACAAATCCCTAATCCTATTCGAAAATAGAACATAATTGCTAGCGACAAAATATGGCAAATATGGTAGATACTCGCCATTATTTGTTTTATTATTTTCAAAAAAACTGTGACCATGATTTCATTCGATAATAAAGTAGTCGCTTGTGCTTTCTTTTGCGCTGTGTTTCCATAAAAAATACCCTTTTTGGATTGTTCTTTGGTCTATGGTGAGCTTTGATACATTTCTGTTTCGTCAACAGTAATGAATCAATGCCAAAAATTATTCGGAATACGCTTTAAGTTCGAAAAATATATTATTCTGAATTTGACGCCCGTGAGTGTGTATGGTCAACTATATCACCCATCTTGGTTATCAAAATACCCTGCACCTATTTAATTACAATGCCCACCACCTGAGTAATTTTGCGCACTTTCACTCTCCGCTCCTTTATCACTATAGTGTGCTTCAAGTACCTACTAGACTGTAGAATATTATTACACTACATTCAACTATGCTTAGCTTTAATATAATAATAAATTTCAAATAGTTTAGTCGAACTTCAACTCGATAACATTAAAAATGTAAATGTTGTCTTCGGAGGTGATTTTTACTTATCAAAATATAAAATAAATATTTTTATAAACACCAAATCATAGATATTTTTAATCATTTCTGATGTGGTGACCTCATTTGGCTAACCTGAACATTCTTGCTCAAAAATGCTGTGTAATATTTGGTAGTCGATAGACAAACTGCAGAGTCCGCATACACTTTTCTGATTTTCGCTTTTTTATCGAAATTCGTTTTCTTTTTTACCATTCGTTTTCTTTTTTAAAAGCCAATATTTTCGATATTCGATTTTTTCCATTATTAAATAATCATAAATGTTCTTCCATTTAAAGGACTGCTACTCTCAAATTAAATAACGCAGCTATTTAAATATTTGACATTATTCTTGTAAAATCATATATTTACGGAAAATAGATTTGTTTTGGTAGTAATAGCACTAATTCTTACCAGGGCTAGGTATTAATCATACAGCCTTTGTATAGTATTTTTTTTATAATTCTATAAATATTTCTATTAGGATCTCAACCAAAACAAATCCATGCAATGATTAATCTTCTGCAATGCCTTACAGAACGTATCTCCTACTGATCTGAGAACTAAAATGCCGCTTCTTCTTATTCCAAAAATAAGATTATTTTAGTTAATCGCACTATAGGCCAATTTTTTTGATTTTGCATTTTCCAATTTTTGTGCATTTTGCTTTTTTCTAGACGAACTTCTATGAACATTAGACAACAGAGAATTTTCCAGCTAATTGTGGGAAATTTCCATATGACCTGGACAATTTTGTACCATTTTAAAGATGATTTCAAAAAAAATTTAATATTTTAATAAAATTTTCAAAATATTGTCTAATATGCTTCTACATAAAATAGTTAATATTTACAATCATTACTTATGAATATGTTAAAGAATATTTATCAATAAATATTAATCAGAAAGTTTTTTTTTAATGATAATTAAATCTTTAAGAGTATTCCGTTTTCATTGTTTTCTAAAATTTTTCAAATTTCAACAATATGATTTTACATAAATAATTTAAAAATAAAATTTTTATTATTATTATTACAATATGCTTTTACCAATTTAATAATTGTCTAATTAATCAGTTTAATTGAGTATAAAATTCGTAAATAACTTTTCCAGCCATCTCTGCATAACAGACAGATTAACTATATAAAAGTGAAAAAATAATATAAAAATCAAATGGTATAATTTATTTGAAAAACACCAAAAATTATATAGTCTAAAAAGTTTAAGTTTTTCCAGCACAACTTTTCAACTAAAAGAAACAGAGGCTCTTCATATGTATATGTATACAAACATCATTTTAACAATACGAAAACTTAAAATAAATTAAAACAATTACTTTAATTATGGAAATTTTCCTCTTTTAATATATACTTTAATTTATACCACATTTGGTTTAGTTTCATTAAACTTTAACCAATACATATTAAAATACAAAATTATAACCATTTTGGTAACAGGAACTTGCCAACATTCATAATTGCGCAAAATTTCACTTCTCAATAACAACAATTAAATTTATATCGTGTCCTTTTTTATATTGTTGTCTGCATAAAAATTGATTTAATTGGTTTTTATTTTTATACAATATCCAGACAGCCTTAATACTACTACCAATTTTATACAAAAACAAAATAAAATATTTATGGATGTTATTTTACAATATAAAATTAATTCATTAATTGGTCTAAACATAGTCACATTACATCCTTTCCTTAATAATAACTTACACCCTCAATTTGTATAGTCTCTCTAGGAACAAATCACTCTGTAAGCCTCTTGTATGTAAATAAAATTAAATTAAGGTAAGCCGTTGATGGCCAGGATACTGATCTATTTTCATTTGTCATGTCAATTATATTTTCTGAAATTAATCTTTGGGCCTAGTTTTAATAGTCAGTATTTTGAAAATTAATCTAAGAGAAATAACATTTTATTCGGTTAATTATAATATAAAAATTAGTTTTTCTACAATATATATTAATAGAATATGATATAAAATCTTATTAAATTTGATAAAAAGACTTAAAAGAAGAAACAAAAAAAAGAAGTTCTTAACAAAGTAAATCATGAAACAGTAACCGTGGCGGGCGCCATGATTGCAAAAAAGGAGCCAATCCGAAATTTATTGTCGATTTAAAAAGTTTCCATCCGAAACTAGTGTTTATTAAGTTATTTACATAGATACACATATATTATGGTATTATATGCCAAACATTTTACGATGAACTTTTCGAAAACATGACTGAAATTTATTCTTGAACATAATAATTACTGATAACAAATTTATGAGTTTAAGTCCTTGTCTGGACGTGAGACTAGAAACAATGTTAATAGAAGTTCTCAAAATACATGATGTAAATAAGAGTACAAATACGTTTAGATAATTGAGTATTAATTTCCAACGCATACATTTTGATTTTGCCAAAAGATAAAAGAAAATCTATTCGGAGCAGGAGAAAATAAGTACATAAATTCTTCGCAGTCTAAGACATCAATTATCCCCAATTTCGTTTTGTTTTCCAAGAAAAGTACCGTACACATTTTGGTAAAATGTTGTGCTCCTCATAAATTCATCAGAATTGCTTGAATTTTCCATTTCCTATAATTTCATCCTATTAATACATACATTCTTATACGTACGCATCAGGAAATAATGCTAGCTTATATGAAGATAAAGTGTGCGAAAATTTTTTAGTATTCCGAATTCCGGGTAAAAATATGGTATCTAAGCATTTCAGTTTTAGGGGAGACTATATTTTCGAATAACACCTAATATAAAGCCAGGATTCTATCCAACCAAAAAGGGGTTATTTTTTTTCATTCATCTGCAAATATCTACCAATGACTTTCCTCACGTTATCTATTTATCTAATTAACAAATGGATAAATATGTACCAAAAAAGGAAACATTATTTTTATTTACGTGGGTTCACTGGGTACTCAATCACTTGTCTGTATATATTGTATATATATATATATGTTTACATAAATGTCCAAGTGGCGAATACAACCACAGGTCAGGGACTTGCCAATGTACCAAAATTTTTAACATCGACCACCACCCATCCACGCACTCTACCAAATTGCAAATACCAATTGTCGACCTGTAACTGCCAAAGGCAAAATATATAACCAACGTCCCCATGTGTAGCCAAATATGTATGTACACACAAAACTCCTTTTATTCAACTAATATGGGAGCTTGTATGGTATGGTATCGGTGTATCTGTGTATTAAGGATGAAGACGCTCGATAAACATCTTCCGAGGACGGTTAAATAAAAATTAATAGGCCGGATTTTATTGTAATGACAAACATACGAATTAATTTTATGTTTTCGTGGCAGGCATGCCAGGATATTTTGACTAGAAATACACTCACACTAGATAATACAAATTAAATTATATTCGAAAATTTCGATGATGTTGGAATTACGTACACGATCCTAGTATTACTTAAAATTGACTCAGGATTATTGTGATGATTGTTGTTGCCCCAGTAGCATATTAAAAATTCCTTGCAGGTCCCCAGCACCCCTCAACGTTCTGTTTCACGCACACCAGTCATTACTAGTTTTTTTTTCTTGTATGAATGCAAGTTCTTTTTTTAGCTCTCTTTCAAAAATTTATATTACCTTTTGTATAATGTTAATACTGTTTCGGTAAGTAAAAAATCTTTCATCTCTTCAACCCAAAAGAAATTGAAAAAATTAGAGAAATTTAACTTCACCACATTTAAAAGCAGCAACATTCCTCATTTTACAAAAAAATATCCACGACAACAATGAACTCAAAACTCTCATTGCCGACCAAATGATTGACGATGAAAAATACGCAAAAGTTGCTCACATAATAATAGATAGGAAAAGAAATATAAAAATCGATACATGTTAAGAAAATATTAAGAAAAAAAAATAGAAAATAAACACAAACTAAAGTTAAATGGCACACGTAATAGGTTATAGCCAATGCCCGGTTAAAAACTTCCCTCTCATTACGAACACTTTAAGTACAAATAATGTTAATGGAAAAAGTTTCAAGTACAATTTCTGCATTTAAAATAAGCTGTACTCATAAGTACTATTGTCGATGATGACCTCAATAAATTTTTGAATATTTACAAAAGGATAAGATTGAAAGGAAAATCAACCACTTCAGCTTAGGTTGGCTGGTTCTTATTTTCAAAATAATTGCCATTAACTGAGCTTGAAATATAAATGAGCAATTTTCAGATATTAATTGAGGGGAAAAATCACTTCAAAAATTATACTCTGAAAATCCAATTGCTTTTCCTATACTATAAATGCATGATAACTTTTAAATAAACTAAATACGAATTGAAAGCACAAAATATTTAAAAAATATATAATTCGAGTGGAAATATGATGAATCAAATAAAAACAGAATATGTAACGTTGATAAACTGAGAACTTCTCTTACCAAAAAAGTTTCAAAATATTCATTTCAAAAAAATATACAATAAAAATTATTGAAACTACTGCAAAAACTAATATTGAAAATTTCTCATGAAAATTCAACTGAAAATTTCCGATGCAAATTCTGATGAAAATTCTGATGAAAAATTCTGGTGAAAATTACTACCGAAAATTTCCGATAAAAATTTCTAAGGAAAATTTTTACTAAAACTTCTGATGAAAATACTACTCAAAATTATTACTGAAAATTTCTATTGAAAGTTGCTACTAAAAATTCTGATGAAAATACTACTCAAAATTTTTACTGCAATTTTCTACTGAAAATTTCAACTGAAAATTTAATTTCTACTGAAAATTTCTACCGAAAATTTCTACTGAAAATTTTTACTGAAAATTTCTACTAAAAATTTCTACTGGAAATTTCTACTGGAAATTTCTACTGAAAATTTGTACTGAAAATCTGTAGTGAAAATTTCTAGTGAACATTTTTACTGCAATTTTCTACTGAAAATTTCTTCTGCAAATTTCTACTGAAAATTTCTACTAAAAATTCTGCTGAAAATACTACTCAAAATTATTACTGAAAATTTCTACTGAAAGTTGCTACTAAAAACTCTGATGAAAATACTACTCAAAATTATTACTGAAAATTTCTACTGAAAGTTGCTACTAAAAATTCTGATGAAAATACTACTCAAAATTTTTTCTGAAAATTTAATTTCTACTGAAAATTTCTACTGAAAATTTCTACTGTAAATTTGTACTGTAAATTTCTACTGAAAATTTCTACTGAAAATTTCTACTGAAAATTTCTACTGAAAATTTCTACTGAAAATTTCTACTGAAAATTTCTACTGAAAATTTCTACTGACATTTAGTGAAAATTTCTAGTGAAAATTTCTACTGAAAAATTCGACTGAAAATTGCTACTGAAACTTTCTACTGAAAATTTCTACTGAAAATTTCTACTGCAATTTTCTACTGCAAATTTGTACTGAAAATTTCTACTGAAAATTTCTACTGCAATTTTCTACTGCAAATTTGTACTGAAAATTTCAACTAAAAATTTCTACTGTAAATTTCTACTGTAAATATCTACTAAAAATTTCTAGTGTAAATTTCTACTGTAAATATCTACTAAAAATTTCGACTGTAACGTCTACTGAAAATTTCTACAGAAAATTTCTACTGAATATTTCTACTGAAAATTTCTACTAAAAATTTCTACTAAAAATTTCTACTGAAAATTTCTACTGAAAATTGCTACTAAAAATTTCTACTAAAAATTTCTACTAAAAATTTCTACTGAAAATTTCTACTGAAAATTTCTACTGAAAAATTCGACTGAAAATTGCTACTGAAAATTTCTACTGAAAATTTCTACTGAAAATTACTACTGAAAATTTTTACTGAAAATTTCTACTGAAAATTTCTACTGAAATTTCTACTAAAAATTTCTACTGAAAATTTCTACTGAAAATTGCTACTAAAAATTTCTACTAAAAATTTCTACTGAAAATTTCTACTGAAAATTTCTACTGAAAAATTCGACTGAAAATTGCTACTGAAAATTTCTACTGAAAATTTCTACTGAAAATTACTACTGAAAATTTCTACTGAAATTTCTACTAAAAATTTCTACTGAAAATTGCTACTGAAAATTTCTACTGAAAATTTCTACTGAAAATTTCTACTGAAAATTTCCACTGAAAATTTCTACTAAAAATTTCTACTAAAAATTTCTACTGAAAATTTCTACTGAAAATTGCTACTGAAAAAATCTACTGAAAATTTCTACTGAAAATTGCTATTGAAAATTTCTACTGAAAATTTCCACTGAAAATTTCTACTAAAAATTCTCCTGAAAAGTTCAACTGAAAATTTTTACTGAAAATTTCTACTGAAAAATTCGACTCAAAATTGCTACTGAAAATTTTTACTGAAAATTACTACTGAAAATTTCTACTGAAATTTCTACTAAAAATTTCTACTGAAAATTTCTACTGAAAATTTCCACTGAAAATTTCTACTAAAAATTCTCCTGAAAAGTTCAACTGAAAATTTTTACTGAAAATTACTACTGAAAATTTCTACTGAAATTTCTACTAAAAATTTCTACTGAAAATTTCTACTGAAAATTCTCCTGAAAAGTTCAACTGAAAATTTTTACTGAAAATTACTACTGAAAATTTCTACTGAAATTTCTACTAAAAATTTCTACTAAAAATTTCTACTGAAAATTTCTACTGAAAATTGCTACTGAAAAAATCTACTGAAAATTTCTACTGAAAATTGCTATTGAAAATTTCTACTGAAAATTTCTACTCAAAATTTCTACTGCAATTTTCTACTGAAAATTTCTACTGAAAATTGCTACTGAAAATTTCTACTAAAAATTTCTACTGAAAATTTCTACTGAAAATTTATCCTGAAAATTTCTACTGAAAATTCTCCTGAAAAGTTCAACTGAAATTTTTTACTGAAAATTACTACTGAAAATTTCTACTGAAATTTCTACTAAAAATTTCTACTAAAAATTTCTACTGAAAATTTCTACTGAAAATTGCTATTGCAAATTTCTACTGAAAATTTCTACTCAAAATTTCTACTGCAATTTTCTACTGAAAATTTTTACTGAAAATTTATACTGAAAATTACTACTGAATATTTTTACAGAAATTTCTACTAAAATTTCCGTTGATAATTTCTACTGGTAATAATTTTAATTTTTCCTTTTGAGTATTTATAATCCATTCAAAATTTTAATTTATTCTAAATTATTTTATGTTCGCAATACCCACAAATAAACTTTTTAAACCAATGACACTAAAGTCTACCCAATTTTGAAACATGTCTTTTTTTACGGAATCAATTTCATAAAAGTTTGATAGCGTATAGAAATGTGGTCCTGCTACTGATTGTTATGGTAAAAATTTAAAAATCTCTCAAATAGATAAGAATAACTGCTCGTTTAACAAATTTCATAACAGCCTCTCTAAAAGTAAAGGAGCAACTTCATCAACAATATCCTGCAGTAAAAAACTTTATCTAAGCACACAAAATGAAATATTGCCAAAAATATAACCCATATCGTACATGAGCAAATGGTAGGAATACGTTGACAAGGAAAATAGATATCGTCATACCTACTGTGGTAGCAGGATTCGCGTATGTGCTACTCTTCAAATAGCTTGCATTGTTATGTTTTATTTATAGACCTCGCGTACTCACAGAGTTCCAAAATCCTATTAAAGTACATTTGGAAAATTTGGCATCCCGTTGGCTATGCAATACTGCAACCGTTAATCATGTACTTTTCTTCTTTAAGCTTTGAAATACTGACTGTATGGTATCACATCCTTTAAAAATGTTGATATAGAGAGAATTGCAGAATTGTTTCTTGAAAGTTCCAAAAAAAATCCTCGGTATTACACTAGAACAATCCCTAATGCGAATTGTACTTTTGCAATGTGCGCCTTTTCAAATATACTCTGTCGAACAGCTGGCCTGCAACCCAGTTACACAATTACATAAGTGATATTTTCGTCTGCATTTTACATCTAATCCGATGTATTTTTTTACTATCTGTAAGTGGTCAGAAGGTCAACCCAAAAACACCAAAAATGACTATCACTAAAATGTTGGAAATAAAAAAAAAACACTGCCAGCTCTGAAAATATCAAGTCTTTGTCATGTGGTAAATTATAAAAACGATTCCTCAGAAGATATTTTGCAGTTCTTGACATGATGTTACCTTTCTTTTACCATTCAAAAATACAAAATTTAATAATCTATGAGTATGGCATCATCAAATAAAAAGTTGCAGTTATAGTATCGACTAAACTTTTTGTCCTAGCAGGATTTGTTCATAAATCTGTGGATGGTGGGTGGCATTAAGCATGGAGTATCTTTTCATAACAAACCGCAACAATACCACCGGAAAGAAAAACGATTAATTTTTTTCTTAAGACAAATATGTTATACAACATTTTGCTAAGACAACGAAACTTTCAAATTATAATCCTACTTCCTAACTCAAAACGAATACTTGAACGTTTTTGTTACGTTTTGTTGAATTTCTTTTTTCATTTTGTTTATTACATCATCATTGGTTTTGACTTACGCTGGCCCACGCCATTCTTATTCTATTGGTTTCGTAATGTTAGTATTTTTGTGATTCGATTTTAAGTTCATCTATATTACAAAATAGTATAAGAAGCCAAAAGGATAATCCCGGACGACTTTTTATCGAAATTGTTCAAGCGCTAAAGATTTTGGAAACTTTCTTCCGAACGTGATGTGCATACATCAAACGTGGACTATGTCAGAAAACATTCTCATTGGTTATTTAAACAAAGTAAAAAAAAAAAAACCTAAACTGAAGGGGAATTGGATGATCAAAGTCACAAACCCAATAATACTTTAGACACAAACCGCGGCGAATTTATTCATGACATCCTAGACACTGAAATGTAGTATTCGTACAAAATTTCTTCCGCAATTGGTTCTTGTCAATAATAAAAACGATTTTTTATATTTTCGAATTTTTTAAACTATTTTCATTTAATTTCTATGGTAAAATGTTAATTTTTTTATTTAAAAAAAAATTAAAAACAAAATTTTATGACTAAAAAAATAATTTTTAAAAATTAATTGAAAAAAGAATTTCCCTAATTAAAGAGTGTACATAATTTATAAAAAAAAATTTTTGACTAATCTAATTATAGTAATTAATTATAGATAAAGTATATAAAACTAACTCTGCATTCCAATGAAAAGTTTTTATAAAGAACTTAACAATTATAATAGGGTGTGAAGAATTTAATAAAAGCTGCTTTTATTAATATTAAAACTGGCTGATTATTATCATAGTTAATATCCGAATTGGATGAAACTGTCACAGATACATTATATGATAAAATAATTTTTGTAGGCGTACTGATAATTTTAGAAAAATTTTCGACGCCAACTAATATTGAAAGGACTGCATCCTGTTCCAGAATATAATAATATTGTCTCTTATCAGGAACATAGTAATTTGAAGGAGTATTTCTAGATGAGCTTAATCCTGTCTTCTTTTTTTTTGGAAGCCTAGAGTCACCTTCAGCTTCTTGGCTATACTCTTATGGATATTATCGACAGGACCAAGATGACGTTCTTTCAACTAATTTTATCTAGGAGAATAAAATTAAGGTCATGCGGACTCTGATCGGGTGAGTTTAGAGGGCTGAGGAACCACAAGAATTTTCATTGGCCATGTAAAAGCGATCATTGTCAATGTGGAGCACCAAAGAGTCTGATGCAGAGAACCCTTTTTTCTGAGCCTTTCAAGAATTTCTACATAATAAACTTTGTTGAAATTTTATCCAATTTTAAATTTTGAACAATTTTTAAGTAGCTAAAGGCTACCTAAGATAAATGACCTACTTTTGGCTATAAGAAAATGACTTATGCCACCGAAAAACTAATATTTTCTTGATAAGGAATATCCTCGATAGGCTCCTTGCTACTTTTTATAAGGCAAACTTGCTTAAACAAAAGTTTGATAGCACATCGTCGCTTCCAAACTTGTTATTCCATTTTTCGCGAAGTACTGCAAAAATACAACTGCATTCTTAAATTTTCAAAGCCATTTTGCTTACAATGGACACGAGGCGGTAGAGAGCCTCCTTTGCCAGTTGATCAACTTGCTTATTGCCCAATGCAATGCAGCATTTCTGTTGTTCAGTAAACAGTATCGCTTGTCGGATAAACTGATGAGCCACAAATATCCCCCAATATTTACGTTGATTGATTGTAGTCTCAACTGCCATCCTAATTGCCTACAGTTCTCCGTGGAAGCAAGCTGGATGAAAGCGAAAATATGTTATGTGCTTATCGGCTGCTGCATCTATGTTATAAACAGAAGAGTGGATTAACCCAATCACTTCATTAATTAAAAATTAAAAATTTCTGTAGATAGGTAGATCGCAACTCCGCTCTTAACTAAGGTTTCCAATCTGAACGTAGGATGGAAGTTTGAAAATCATGCAGAAGAGTGTATAGATATCTTTGCAACTCAAATATCTTTAGAGAAATAGAGGATGAATTTTATTTTGAATAAGTTGTAGATACAAAAGAGTATAAAGGGAAGAATATGGAAAATAAAAGAATTGCAGAATTTACAGAGGTAATGTGTGAGAGGTTTTCGACCAGTCTCAATAAGAATACAATATGCCGGGTAAGTGCGTTATGCTTCCCTGATTGGTTGAATACAGTGGTCTTTGCCCTACTAATGGGAATTCTTGCACAAATAGTAAGAGGATAGAAAAATTGTCTTATGAAAAATTCATTTTATATAAATAAAATTCATATGAATATAAGCCCTCACAATTGGGTTTTGTGCAGTGAAATTTTCATAAATTATTTATCGTTCTGCAATTTCTTGGAAAGAAAGCTAAATCACCACAAAATTAAATGTTACGTAAAATAATGTTCAGTTCTGCAGAAACATATTTAACTCGACGTCTGTTCATAACTGACCATTCCACTGTACATATTCCTTGCAGTAGATAGCCTCAAAATCCTTTCAACCAAAGTTTTTGTATGTGAAAATTTAAGCACTTGGCCAGAAAACCCAATTCGGAAGTTTTGCTGCACATAAACTTTTGATATAAACATAAATTTATTTATTTTGTTTTTGTTGGACAAACATTTTGCTGAACTGGTGAATATTTTCTCGTACAATACATACTATACCATAAAAATGGCTGATGGGTCAGCGTAATGTTCATCGAAAACAGAATTCTATGCTCGATTCACCTGTGATAAGCCTAGCACAATATTATATAATTATTTATCCAAGTATAACTAACTCGTATGTATTTATAAAGTTATGTTCATATATAGTTATATCAGATGGCATTGGTCTAGTTAATATTAATTATTATATTTTGTTCAAACAGCGCGGCCATATGTTTTGTAGATATTTTTGCACTGATAACTTTTCGTATTAACCATAAATATTCACAGACGAATATTTTATCGCACTGACATTTTAAATAATTGTGTTTGCTTGCCTTTTTCGTTATTGTAATTATTATTATGTGAAAATATTATTTTACAAATACTTATTCCCTAAGCCCAATAAATCGCCTTAATTTCACAGACCAATAAGTCTCTTTCCAATCCTCTCGAAAATCTTTGAAAAAAATAGTCCCCGCCGTATACCCCCCCCCCTCCCAAAATCGAATTCTTAAATTTAATTCCCAACCACCGAATACTAATTTTATTTCCGCTCCAAACATTCCATTACCCAGCAGTGTCATCGAGTAATCGATTTCATTGCATCCTCTTTAGAAAGAAAAGAGTACTATTTCGTAGTGTTTCTTTATATAAGTCAAGCTTTTGACAGAGTTTAGCACCGGAACTTTGGAAATTCAAGGGGTCCTTCCTTCCAACTATTTCCTATTGCTTTCCAACTGTCAATTCTAACTAAACAAATCCAACAAACTCTCCAATATCTCTTCGGTATTTGCTGGTGTTCCGCAGGGAAATATACTTGGACCCATCATTTAACACATTTATACATCCGATATCCCAATCTGTCCCAATTACACCCTGCCTTGCATCTGCTTCCGGAATTCTCCAAATCAAAATCCAAACCCTCCAGAACTGATTTACCAAGTAAAGAATAAAAGTTAATAAGCGTAAATCCACCCACGTAACTTTTACTTTCTGCAGTGAACCATTTCCTCCCATACGAGGTATGTTCAAAAAGTATCGCGAATTTTGAATTTCCGCGGGTAACGTATATTCGATTTTCGATTTTTTGTGGCGTTATATTGGTACTCATGTCTCTTACTTATGTCGACAAATACGGCCATTTTGAATGTTCAGTTAAATTTTGACAGCTGCTTTGCTTGCACGTGCTTTGGTTCGTCTTTAATTTTTGCACATTCAAAAAAATGGATCAAAGATTCTGTATCTAATTTTGCGTGAAAAACAAAATAAATTCCGCGGACGCATTTCGAATGTTAACTGTAGTATATGGTGAAGCTACCTTGGACCGAAGCAGCGTTTATCGGTGGTACAAACTGTTCTGAGTGGGCCGAGAAGATGTGAACAACGAAAAGCGTGCCGGTGAAGGCTTTGCTTACAGTTTTCTTCTATTGCAGAGGCGTGGTGTATTATGAGTTCTTGCCACAGGATAAAACGGTCAATAAGGAATATTACCTGCAAGTTATACGAAAGTTGCGTGAAGTAATCTGCCAGAAACGCCTGAATTTGTGGAAGAACAAAAATTGGCCTTTCACGCATCGTTGCTTGTGCGCGAATTTTAAGCCAAAAACAACACATTAATAGTCCCGCAGCCACCGTATTCCCCAGATCTGGCCCCCTGTGACTTTTTTTGTTCCCGAAACTGAACAGCCCTATGAAAGGACGACGCTAAGCTACGATTGAGGAGATAAAGGCGGCATCGAAGGAGGAGCTGAACAAGATCACAAAAAATGATTTTTTGAAGTGCTTCGAGTATTGGAAAAAACGTTGGCATAAGTGTATAAAATCTGGTGGGGATTACTTTGAAGGGAAGAAAAAAGATATTCATGAATAAATAAATAATATTTGAAAAAAAACACAAAATTCGTGATACTTTTTGAACAGACCTCGTATACCTTAATGGCAGTGCCATACTACAATACACCTTCGACTTCTGGACAATCATTCTAAACTTACTATAGACAGCAAAGTACTTTTATACAATGCCCTACCGAAACCTCTTTGGACTTACGGACTATAACTTTGGGGCTCTACTAAGTCTTCTAATTCCCGTCAATTTCAATCCCTTTTAATCAAAAATTCTGTTGTTTCAATTTTCTTTTTGATGTGGCAGTGTCTCGGTATAAAAAGTTCCATTCTCGTATCTCCAAATATACTAATCGCTTCATTTAAGAACTATCGTCCACTTCTTTTCCTAAAAACACTCATCGAAGACTTAAGCGTCACTAAAATACTAATTTTTTTTAATATAAACGCATACGCTAGGAGGAAATACTTTGATGGATTTTTACTGCCCATAATCTGTCACGTTAATTAAAACTATTATACAAATCTGCTTACTACTATTTTGTGAATTTTCTGTATTCAAAATAAGCACTTTTTAAGTACTAAAATTAATGCAAAACAAACATTTTAATTCTTAGTTCAACTTTCAGTTTCTTAAACATAGCAAAAATATCTGAGTTATAGCTCATTTTGAAACTCTTCTCATATATAATATATTGAAAATAAAATGAAAAAAAAACTACATTTTTGTCAAATTATCTTTGATATAAGAAAATAAAACTTATTTTATTAAATAACCCTCATCAATTGAATCTGTCCAAACTGACTTTTGAAATGATAAAAGGAAATTCATTTCACGAATTCTACCAATCGACTAGTGTGCCACTTATTGACTCCTTCAACGATTTTCAATTTAATATTTTATAAAATATTAGAAAATTTTTTCTGAAACTTTACTTGAAGGTATCTATCTGATTTGTTTTATCTAAAACCTTTGCAAGTAAAAAAAAAAAAAATAAACATCTGAAAAAGCTTCAAACATTCTTTAATAATTATTTTATAACAAAAAGTCACTGTTTTTTATAAAAAAACGTATAAGTCTGTGAATATTTAAATCGAATAAATTGATTCAACAACAAAAAAATCTATAACTTTGTAGATTCGGTAAAGTTATTCTCTTTGAATTTTCTATTATCTTCGTGTATTATCCGAATGTGAATGGACAAGGATTTCCAAACAGAAAGTATCAAAATTGAATGCTTGATTTGAACACATTAATCGCATTAAAAAGTGCCCCCAAATATGTTTCTGCCAACGTGCAGCATTTTGCAATAGTTCATATTCTACAATATCGAACTTTGAAAGTACGTAAATTTATAAAACATGATTTTCTTTTCTAACGAAATGTTGCTCTCAAAATCATACCAAAGAAAATCGAGCTATACCAAAACAGGACCAAATGAAACTGAGAGGATAAATTGCTTAAAAATTTAACAGCAGAACTTCTGCACCTTTATAAGAGGATTGCGACATTAAATGCGTTGACAGGCTAACGTACGATTCCCCCAATTTGTGATGAATTCCCAACAATAAACTCATGTACGAATACCCAGAGGCAGATCAGACTATACTACGTGCACTTTGGAGGACTCTCCAACCATATTGGGTGGTACATAGTCGTCCGTATCCACAGCTTCAACTTCATTACGTATTCTTAGCATTCGATCTCAAATATCTACCAGATTGTAAATCAAATTTGATCTGTAATGAAAACATATTAAATTAAAAGGCATTCTATACACGAAAACAATTGTTTTTCCTTCTCGTATACCTTTTGTTAACTTCTGCAAAAAATTGTTTTCAATTTAAGAAATATCTCATGTATAAACGTAATTAATTATAAGATTAGCAGAAAAAAGCCATATTAAGAAAATTCAAAAAAAATTATTGTTAAGGTAAATTAAATTTTAAGTGCTTTTGTTATCAAATATGTTAGTTGTTTTCAAATTTTTATAAAAATATTCAAAATTTAAAATAAAAAAATTACCCTACAGATATTACTATCAAATAAAAACACAAATAAGAATTCTTATTTCTTCCAAAAGTATGGCTTCAAAACCCAAGAATTAAGTTTTGCTATTTTCCATTTTAATTTTTTGAAAAATCTTATAACCTCTACAAAATTAAATAGCTCCAACCTACAACTTTTGGTCGACAAGTTTCTTTATATGTATTGTAGTTGCCAAATGGACTTATGGTCATGACGCTGCACAATGACCTCTGCCTCTTATCTCAGTAACATATTTATACAACTAAATTTTAGTCAAAAATCGAAAAGCAACTTTACACAACAACCATTTCGAAATTCTAAGCATCAGAATCCACATTGGCCATACCTCACTAATCCGTTATTTCCATTTCGGTAATTAAACTCACCTTAATCCATATTTAAATGCAACTGAACCCACAACTTCTTTTATAATAATTCTTCAGCAATTAATTTTCAAACCCAATTTTAAACTCACTCAAACATTTTCATACACATACGTGTATGCTCCAAAAAATTTAGTAAAAAATTTGAAAGCAAATTTTCAGTCCGAATTTCCGATAAAAATTTCAATAAAAATATTCAGTAAAAATTTTCAGTAAAAATTTTCAGTAAACATTTTCAGTAAAAATTTTCAGTAAAAATTTTCAGTAAAAATTTTCAGTAAAAATTTTCAGTAAAAATTTTCAGTAAAAATTTTCAGTAAAAATTTTCAGTAAAAATTTTCAGTAAAAATTTTCAGTAAAAATTTTCAGTAAAAATTTTCAGTAAAAATTTTCAGTAAAAATTTTCAGTAAAAATTTTCAGTAAAAATTTTCAGTAAAAATTTTCAGTAAAAATTTTCAGTAAAAATTTTCAGTAAAAATTTTCAGTAAAAATTTTCAGTAAAAATTTTCAGTAAAAATTTTCAGTAAAAATTTTCAGTAAAAATTTTCAGTGAAAATTTTCAGTAAAAATTTTCAGTGAAAATTTTCAGTAAAAATTTTCAGTGAAAATTTTCAGTAAAATTTTTCAGTGAAAATTTTCAGTAAAATTTTTCAGTGAAAATTTTCAGTAAAATTTTTCAGTGAAAATTTTCAGTAAAATTTTTCAGTGAAAATTTTCAGTAAAATTTTTCAGTGAAAATTTTCAGTAAAATTTTTCAGTGAAAATTTTCAGTAAAATTTTTCAGTGAAAATTTTCAGTAAAATTTTTCAGTGAAAATTTTCAGTAAAATTTTTCAGTGAAAATTTTCAGTAAAATTTTTCAGTGAAAATTTTCAGTAAAATTTTTCAGTGAAAATTTTCAGTAAAATTTTTCAGTGAAAATTTTCAGTAAAATTTTTCAGTGAAAATTTTCAGTAAAATTTTTCAGTGAAAATTTTCAGTAAAATTTTTCAGTGAAAATTTTCAGTAAAATTTTTCAGTGAAAATTTTCAGTAAAATTTTTCAGTGAAAATTTTCAGTAAAATTTTTCAGTGAAAATTTTCAGTAAAATTTTTCAGTGAAAATTTTCAGTAAAATTTTTCAGTGAAAATTTTCAGTAAAATTTTTCAGTGAAAATTTTCAGTAAAATTTTTCAGTGAAAATTTTCAGTAAAATTTTTCAGTGAAAATTTTCAGTAAAATTTTTCAGTGAAAATTTTCAGTAAAATTTTTCAGTGAAAATTTTCAGTAAAATTTTTCAGTGAAAATTTTCAGTAAAATTTTTCAGTGAAAATTTTCAGTAAAATTTTTCAGTGAAAATTTTCAGTAAAATTTTTCAGTGAAAATTTTCAGTAAAATTTTTCAGTGAAAATTTTCAGTAAAATTTTTCAGTGAAAATTTTCAGTAAAATTTTTCAGTGAAAATTTTCAGTAAAATTTTTCAGTGAAAATTTTCAGTAAAATTTTTCAGTGAAAATTTTCAGTAAAATTTTTCAGTGAAAATTTTCAGTAAAATTTTTCAGTGAAAATTTTCAGTAAAATTTTTCAGTGAAAATTTTCAGTAAAATTTTTCAGTGAAAATTTTCAGTAAAATTTTTCAGTGAAAATTTTCAGTAAAATTTTTCAGTGAAAATTTTCAGTAAAATTTTTCAGTGAAAATTTTCAGTAAAATTTTTCAGTGAAAATTTTCAGTAAAATTTTTCAGTGAAAATTTTCAGTAAAATTTTTCAGTGAAAATTTTCAGTAAAATTTTTCAGTGAAAATTTTCAGTAAAATTTTTCAGTGAAAATTTTCAGTAAAATTTTTCAGTGAAAATTTTCAGTAAAATTTTTCAGTGAAAATTTTCAGTAAAATTTTTCAGTGAAAATTTTCAGTAAAATTTTTCAGTGAAAATTTTCAGTAAAATTTTTTAGTGAAAATTTTCAGTAAAATTTTTCAGTGGAAATTTTCAGTAAAATTTTTCAGTGAAAATTTTCAGTAAAATTTTTCAGTAAATATTTTCAGTAAACATTTTCGGTGCAATTGGAAGAAATTGTTGGTAGAAAATGTCGGTAGAAATTGTCGGTAGAAATTGTCGGTAGAAATTGTCGGTAGAAATTGTCGGTAGAAATTGTCGGTAGAAATTGTCAGTAGAAATTGTCGGTAGAAATTGTCGGTAGAAATTGTCGGTAGAAATTGTCGGTAGAAATTCTCAGTAGACATTTTCGGTCGAAATTTTTAGTAGAAGTTTTTGGTACAAATTTACCGTACAAATTTTCGGTACAAATTTTGGGTACAAATTTTCTGTAAATCTTTTTGGTAAACATTTTTGGTAAAAATTTTCAGTAAACATTTCCTATAAAAACTTCCATCAAAAATTTTCGTTTACACATATTTTCATTTACAGTTTTCCATGAAAATTTTCAGCAAAAAAAATTCCTGACCCATTCGGTTATTGGCATATCCTGTTTTATGTAATATATTTTAGACGACGCAACATTTCGATATTATTTTATACTAAAAAAATTTGGTGAAAAATATTCCAAATATCAATCATTACTCTTTTAGGCGTCTTTTCTTATGAATCAACACTATGCAAATATATTTTTCCACTCAGATTAAACATATTCTATTAAATTCGTATTAATGTGCGTACAAATAGCAAAGAAATACTTTTTATTTTGAAATTGTCTAGACTTACCTATGATATACGATTCTAGGTATTTTCGGTATATGAGTTCATACGAACTGGCACAATACATCATCTGCGATATAATAAAATTACTCGTAAAGTACTTTCGTATGTTTGCACTAGAATTTCGATGATGTACTCGCATTTAACTATATTTTAGGAACTCATTGTAAGAAAACATTTTATGTCTGCTCTTAATCTTGAACTCATAAGACTCTTGTCTTGATATAAAGTTTTCTTTCCCAAACCAAATGTCGTGCAATATCTGCCAAATATTTTTTATTAAATTTTATAGAAAATTACAATTTTCTTTAGATTCGCACGTGCATGTTTGACATACTTTTTCAGCAGCACAACAAAATTATATAAAGGAACTCATTTTTAATATTGTAAAATACGTTTTTACAAGCTGGAATTATTAAATAAAAGTGAATATGTCCTCTTGTTTGAAATATTTTTTCAGACAATTTATCAAATAGGAAAATATCGTTAATCATAAGAAGTACATTTAGTTGAAATGAAATTGCCAAGGAGAAGGTCATACTCGAATAGGAAGAAATCTGCCATAACTGGATATGATGTAGCATATTTTCGTGATATTCATTTGCAAAATTATTATTAAAGAAAATTTATGCCAGTTGTGAAGTTATTTTTTTATCTTTACTAAATAAAACGAAATAAAGAATAAAAGTTCGAAAAGATTACAATAATTTTTAGGAATTTTTAAATAGTTTTTAGAATTATTTAGTGCAAAGTAAATTTCTAAATACAATAATTTTCCAAGGTTTCAACAAGTTTATCTATTTATAATTTTAAATAATGTTTTTATGAAAATAAACAAAACTGGTTGATAATAAGTTGAAGTGAACAGTCAGAAATTATTAAATATTTGTAAAGCAAATTTAAATGTTGCGAAAAGTTAAATAGAATTTTTTTTAGAATAGAGTTTTTGGGTCTAGGTGGTCCACAATAGAGGAAGTTTTATTGAAAAAAGCGCAATGAGAAAAAATACACTCTTTGAATATATGGAAAATGGTGAATTGAAGTCCAAAAGAATTATTGGTTATGGAAGAGGAATTCCTTGTTTATTGCAATATGACCAATCTGAAGTCTGAGAAGTATCCTTACCCAGAGTTTAGGATCAGTTATTGATTAGCCTATTTTTCTAATGCTTGGCCAATGTTCGGCATGAAATCTGTCCAGTATGTTTTTTTACACATGGCTAAAGATGTTAGATTCAATTTTATTAATAGTCGAGTTAAATAAGTAATTTTGGTGTTCACAGGATTGTCAAAAGGTTATTTGCCAATTTATCATCTCATTCGTTATATAGAATACCAAAATAATAAATAATACCACTGCAACTCGACGTTATTGTTGTTTAGCATTGTTCAAACTATCGCATATAAAAATTAGAATGGGAAACCGCCGTTTTCCAATAGATGGCGCCAGTAGTGAATGCTGATGCAAAATATTGGATTAGAAATGTCAAATCGTACGCTTAGGCATCTGTCAATAACTCCTCATCATTGCATTTATAGCTTTTTTTTTGGCGTTATATATTTTTAAGCCTAATAAGCGTCATTTGTGCGAAGTTTTGCTTTTTGCCTTCAATTTGAAGAAATCGGCGTCTAAGGTGTGTTGAATGATTGTCAAAACTTTTGGTGAGGCTTGTATTAGTGAAAGAATATAGTGATTTCAACGTAGATGAAGAAGTTTGATGGCGCAGAATAGGAGGCATTACTGGATAAAGATCCAGGGCGTGACTCAACAAACCATTTCCCATCGTTTGAAAGCCTTCGGAATGATCCAAAAGCAACGAAATTGGGTGCCAAACGAGTTGAAGCCGAGATTCGTCGAACGGCGTTTTTTCACGTGCGAACAGCTGCTCCAATGGCAAAAAAGGAAGTGTTTTCTTCGTCGTATTGTTATTGGCGATGAAAAGTGGATCCATTATGATAATCCAAAGTGAAGAAAATCGCGGGAGCGCCACGGCCATGTATAAACATCGGTGGCAAAGCCAAACATCCATGGCTCAAAGCTCATGATATGTATTTGTCAGGACCTGGTCGGCGTGGTCTATTCTGAGCTTTTGAAATCGAGTCAAACCATCGCAGCAGCTCGCTATCGAATACAACTGAAGCGTTTGAGCTGAGCATTAACGGAAAAATGGCCACACTACGAGCAAAGACACTACAAAGTGATTTTGCAGCAGGACAACGCTCGGGCACATGTTGCTAAGGTGGTTAAAACCTACCTGAAAACACTAAAATGGGATGTCTTGCCCAACTCGCCGTATTGTCCAGACATCGCCACTTCCGACTACTACCTTTTCCGATTGATGACGCGTGGCCTGGCTGAGCAGCATTTTCGATCTTGTAATTCGTGGATTGTCTCAAAAGACGAGCAATTTATTCGACATGAAATCTGTATGCTGCCGGAAAGATGGAAAAAATTATATTGTAGCTTACAAAAGACAAAGATACTTTTACGAATGAGTGTATCTGGAATCAAGAGATACTCAAATAATTAATCACTTAATAATTAATTGAATGGGTATTCTTTGAATTCGGTTTTAAAGTTATCATGTTTGATTAAGAATTTTAAAATAAAAAATCAAGAAAACTAATATACCAAATTTTCTTGTTAGGTAAATAGTTTTTAAAAGAGAAATATTCAAAAAAAAACGGATTAAAATATTACATAAATTATTTCTTCATCGTATTTTTTTTAATTATATTCACTTACAAAATAGAAGCTAATTAATTCATTGTTTTTTTGTCTTAATTATAGGTGAGTACATTATTTTCTGCGAAGAAGAAATTATTCAACGAAAATCGTAAGTTAACATTTTGTATAATAATTCATTAAGTTACCTAATTTTGAAATTTTCTTTTAATAAAAATTTTCAAATAAATACGGATAATAATAATCTAAAATAGGACAATCTAATGGCAGAAGACACTATCGTTGTTGCTTTGAATTATTTATTGGTAACAATCTGCGGTGATGTAATTTTCGATTCAGAAATATGAGATATTTTTATTTTTTTTAAATAATATTTTATTATATATTTCTATTTCCATAATGCTTATTAAATATATTTTTTGTTCGGCAATTTTTCATAATAAACGGTACAGCTGAGTATCCCCTTTATATTGATTTAAAAAAAATAGAAAAATGGTTGTCTTTTTATATTTTTGATAAAAGTAAAGTCCATTTAAAAAATTAAACTATATCTTTAATTTATTTCAAATACTAGAGGGTAAAATGAAAAATAAAAATATAACTTTTTATGACAACATTTACAATTGAATTACGATATATACTATTCTTACTGTTAAATTACAAACGATTATCAAGTTGACTTAATTTTTTATAGCAATACATATATACATATATTTATATACTTCTATGCATATAGAAAAAGATATAAGATATTCAGTAAGATATGAAAATGAATAGACATAAAATTTCAACTTATTACATAATAAAAAGTCGTTTACTGTTGAAAAAGATTGCCAAAAGTGTAAGCTAATTTTTCTTTAGATAAAAAAAATAAGCCTACTTTAGGTCTTCTGAAAAGCCTAATCGTAACGATATATCGGTCATTATGGTATATATTTATGGAATTTTTATATCCTGTAAGAAGATACTTAAAATGTAATAATAATTTTAAATAAACACAAATTCTTAGCTAAGGGCTTTGTAATAATAAAAATTTAAACAATTCGCGAAAAGGGAAAATTTATAAAATAGAAAAAGAGAAGAGAAGGAAAAAAATCATCCTTTCAGAAGTATGATTAATATGATTGAGGGTATCTTTCTAGAAAACGAAAGGAGTTATTGGATGATGGTAACACTTGTATGCGCTTATGTCAAGAGAAATTTGTAGACCATTTATAACATGGTAAACCGATCTACTAATCTGATGAGTGATGGGTAAATGTATCGGGCGACCGAATTTATCTTTAAAAAGAATACGAATAGAATTTTACCATTCATAAGATAACATTTACATAACACCGATTAAGGTCATTAATAATACTTATACTGCTTAAACGTGGGCTGGTTTTTTTGACTTTTGCTTTTCTAGAAAAACTTCAAATATCTGAAATTTACTGAAGCGTTATTAAAGGAAATGATAATATTTAATGTGTTTTGAACAGAAAAAATTATCATCATGCTTGGTGGAATTCATCTTTACCGAACAAGTAGTCTGGGTATTCTGTTTGCTCCTTTCATGTAGAGATTTTGTCAAGAACTTTTATGTGGACATATTTTTACATAGTACGGAATTTAGAATTAACGCAAAATTAAATATAAGAATTTTCTCCATATAAACGATTATATCTCCTACGGTTTATCAATTAGGAAAAAATAATTGATAAACCGTAGGAGATATAATTGTATTTTTTTAAAGTTTTTATTTTAAACGTTGAATAGTGGAGTTGAGGAACTATAGATATATTTTGTTTCTACTAAAACTCTGTGATGGAGATGGCCATGTGACAGGATGTGTTGTCATAGTGACATCATACAAGTATCTGCAATAACCGATCTGACGGGAAAAACCCTTTTTCGGAACTCATTATTCACTACTCTCATCAGCTTCGATGTGAATCGTTCTACATTTTAATCAGTATTCTATGTTGGAGTCTTTCCTAAGTGATGTTTGTCTCCCACTGCATCTCGGTCCTTTAAAAATCACTTATGGCATTAAACAAATTATGTTCTTAATAAGGAATGTTTGCCTGAGGTGAGTTACAACTTTTTATAAATCAAATTCGAAGATTTACCAAGCTTAACATGACACATCGTTACTCCAAATTTCACTCATCACACTCTTTAGCAGTGATTGGCATGTATCAGATCAATGAGCGCCGCATCCGGGTTTTTTTATACATAATATTATAAAGAGTTACATAGTATTTAATATAGAAATTCAAACTCAACGAAGAGTTGCATTTGCCCATATACACGTACGTGTATGGTCTATAGCTCTTGTCAGAGAGGAAGTTCAGATCGCTCTCATTAGTTTTAAACTATGGATAGACAAAATTCAGATCGCTCTCATTACTTTTATACCGTACCTCATGTGCATAGGTAGTTGTTGTTGTTGTTTGAAAGCTCCCTAAGACATGTGCCAGGAGCCACTTTATAGCGCCATGACCGTGAGGTCATTTGACGACTTTATAGTACGTGTGGGAAGTTATCTGAGAGAGACTGGTCTGTGCTTAGTAGTATAGAATATTAAGAATTTTGTTATATTTTGTGGATCAGATTAATATGTTGTAGAATTTTAAATAGGGGATTAGGGAATAGAGTTGTTGGGTTTAGGAACTCCATAATGGAAGGAATCCTGCTCGCGAAGTAATTCTTGGTTATGTTGCATTCCTGTAGAATATGGATAATAGTGAAATGGGTGCCACAGGATTGGCATAAGGGACGATTGGTGTTACCAAAAAGGAAGTTATGAGTAAGAGCTTTCGCGTCCAGAATTTCGGTATGGATGTTGAATAGACTGGTTTATTAGTGGATGTCCAATGAGTCGATAAAAATGTATCGCTATTGGTCCAGTCATCGTGTCTACGGATGACTAATGGTGTTTGTTGCCATTCTGTTAGTAAGCGAGGCAGATTAGGAATGACTGTGATCACTGGTCAACGGAGTGTTTCTTCAAGCCAACTTGGCAGCACTTTCATTACCCCCAATTCCCACATACACCGGCACCCATTGTAAGTCGAATTGCTCTAAGTACTGGGTCACTCGATGGGTCACAAATGGCTTTAAGTGCGGCAAGGCTGTCGCTAAAAATAATAACGCTCTGTTGTCTGGGAATATTGGTCGCAATGTCAATTGCCCACAGCTCTCAAAAACATTTTTGTTAGAAGATGTCTACAATGGAGCGTAAATCTTCAAATAATGAAACAAAAGAACGCAATGGAATATTTTCACTATGGCACAAATATACGAATTATGTTATTAAAATAGTTTTTTTCTAAGATTCTATTAAGATAAGAAAAATAAAAAGTTTGACAAAGCTTTTACTTTAATACAATTTTGCTCTATAGTTATTTAAAACAAATTATATCGAATATAATTTTTGAAAAATTAGTTTTTATTCGAAATAAAAATATTCTGTTTTATGTCAATAAAAGATAGGATTTTTTCTCCACATTTCATTGTGTTTGAATAATTTCGTTTATTATTTTGAAAAATAAATACTTAATATTAATACATTATAAATCTTTTATTAATTTAAATATTTGATGATCGTACGTTTTAAATTTATGGAATGTAATTTTTCAATTATCAAAATTATGATATTATACTATTGTTTAGCGTGGCATATTAGGTGTAAGGCAAAATATCACAATAGAGATTGGGATATGTCCAATTAGCGCAAAACAGAACTGTACTTATCAGCTCACCTGACTTGGTCAAGATAGTTGCACTAAGCAGTCCCATTTTCAATCCTGACATACTTTTTGGTTTATTTCGTAAATTACCCTATGCAATTTCGTAAATTACCCTATATATGGAAACCTATAGTAAGTGGTGCCTCTAATAAACTCTACCTTAGCTCTCTTCTGCATCTTCAATCCTAAGCAGATTGGTACCAGATGTATAAGCTTAAATCCGCGGTTTTTTATTAAAAAAACACATGTTTTTTCATAGAAAGCAAAAACAAATTTATTCAAAGTTTAATTTTTTTGACATGTTTTTTTCATAGAAAGCAAAAACAAATTTATTCAAAGTACTTGCCCTCGCTATCTACACATCATTCGAGGCAAAGCACTCATCAAGCCATTTTCGGATGTCTTCGTAAGAATTGAAGTGCTGCTCAGCGAGCGCGTGGCCCATCGACGAAAACGGGTGGTAGTCTGAAGGGACCAGATCTAGTGAATAAGCGGGGTAGGGTAGGGCCTCCCAGTTGAGTATCTCCAAGTAGTTTCGGACCATTTTTGACGTGTGTGATGGTGCATTGTCGTGGAGGAAAATCAGCTTGTCATGTCTTTGTTGATAATCCATCCTTTTTTCACGTAGTGCACGGTGCAATTTGATCAGTTGTTGGTGGTAGCGATAGGAATTGACAGTTTCACCAGGTTTCAACATCTCATAGTAGACGATACCTTGCTGATTCCACTAAACGCACAGCATCGTCTTCCGTCCGAAGCGATTTGGTCTTGGGGAAGATGTTGATGGTTGGCTGGGATCAACCCACGATTTCTTGCATTTAGGATTCTCGAAATACATCCACTTTTCATCGCCTATCACAATCTGATGCAGGAAAGACTTTCTTTTTTGTCTGACGAGCAAGATTTCACATGTGTTTTGGCGTCGTCTGCCTATCGTTCGATTCATGCGGCACCCATTTTTCGATTTTTTCAATCTTCCCCATAACACGCAGATGCATGGAAATGGCTTTTTGAGTAACACCCAATTGCTCCGCGAACATTTTTTGCGATTTGGTATCGTCTTCATCCAAAAAGAGCCTGCAATTGATGGTCCTCAACCTTCCTAGGCAAATTTTTACGCTTCTTGTCCCATAAGTCAAAATTGCCGACTTTGAACCGACGAAACCAATCTCGGCACATTGTTTCCGATAAAGCACTATCACCATAGGCTTCCATAAGTATTCGATGCCATTCGGCAGCCGATTTCTTCAAATTGAAGCAGAAAAGCAGAGCTTCCCGTATATGCTCTTTTTCTGGCACAAAACTAGACATGTATGAGGGAAAAATGTATGTTGTTGTACGAAATTGCTGACAATGTGCACTAATTAATGTGGACAGATGTCAAACTCATTAAAAAAAAAGTATGGTGTCTCCATGCTAGCTTAATACGCTCACTCACGCCATCTATGACTAAACAGCGGATTTAAGCTTATACACCTGGTACTCTCACACGTCTTTCCGCCCTTCTTAAAAATCCTATTCTTGATCCTTCTCACGGCCTCAGCTAACCTACTTCACTATTCTCTACTTAAAGAAAAACCTGTCTTCCTGCTCAATGCATGGAGCAATAAAGCAATCTATCCGTCAATTCCGTGACAATGAGCGGTTTCGCAGTTGACAGCTCAATTCACCTATAATTTTCCACCTACTGTGCTTCTATCTTGCCCCCCACCCCCCTCCCACTAAACCAACTACACATACGTCCATCTCAGGTACAAGCATTGCTGACAATCACTATTGTTAGCAAGGTCTACATAAACCTCTACTATTATCTGCAGTTATAGAATCCGATATAACTAGTATTCCTCACCACCAGTCCTAAGACTGTATCCACGATATAGGTACTAACCAGAGGTGCGTACTTACAGCTACATTAAGGAACCTTGCCCTGCTCAGCCCCAATACCCAAAGGCATTTCTGGTGATCAATATGTTCTTCCAGAAGTAGCATCCATTCGGAATATTGAAATAATAGTTATTATTTATGCTAGAAAATGAATTGCACAGTAGCGTTGTCTTCATTTCGAGTACAGCTAATAACATACTCGTAAGAAGACCTGCACTGTCGTGGCACTAAAAATTTACCATTTCAGTACAACACATTACTAGATAAAAATGAATATAAAAAAAAAATTTTTTCATAATCAAAATTAATTACGTCAATAAATAAATTTTAATAATTTTTTATAAAAGATTAACCTAAAATCATATTTTAATTATTATAAAAATAGTCAAAGGGAATTTTTTTTTAAAATATATTTTTAATTTAAAAAAAAAAGTTTTTTGTTGTTTTCTCTGTTTTTTTTTTAAAAAAAATAATTAAGAAATTTTTTATTAAGTTTTCAATTTCTTATCAAACAAAAGCTTACCATTAAATATTGATTGATAACAAAAATCCAATAAATTATTATGATTTTTTTTTATTTATAATTTTTTAATTGTCATTGATAATCAGTAATTACATTTCAATAGTCTTGTAATATAATCGTCCGAGACTATTGGATGAATCCAACACTCAATTTACGTCAGCATTGTGAATCTATATCATTCGACTGGAAAATCCGTTGACTAGTAATCAATGACCGTGTATGGAATCAATATAAATATTTACAATTTCTAATAATTAAATCTCAAGTTAAAATTAAGAAAATATACATTTTCTCAAGTAATAACGGAGAATTTATTGCAAAATTTCCATTTTATACAATAAATGTAGGAAAATAAATATAAAATCATTGTCAGCATGTAATATTCTTTTTACAAGGAAAATAATATATAAGAGTTTTATAAGACGAAAATTAAATAATTAATTTCATAACTAAATATACAATTAGCTATTTATGTACAAGTTTATGTAAATGGTATTGATTAAATATTAGTACTTTTACGATTTATAATATTATCTAATAAAAATTTACAATAAATTATCAATAACCTTTATATGACTTCATATTTATTATTAGCATTAATAGAAAATGTAAATTGTTGATTTTCTTATTTCATTTATTTTATAATTAATAAGACAAGACTTTCTTTACTTTTAAGAAATTACTTATTTTTTGGTATTTCCATAAAATGCATTTTAATATTCATAATTAGTTCATATTATTTATTTTTTTACTTTTTTTTTCAATCTATAATAAATAAACAGTATTTAGTTATAGAAATCACCAAAAATTTATGATGAACTCACACTTCCACTTGCTATAAGTACTCGAAACCAAAAATTTTATCCCATCTAAAATTAAATACTTAATCCATCAACTTTCCAATAAAAAAAAAGCTCCTGGTTATAATTTGATAACTGCTCCTATCCTCAAATACTTTTGCAAGAAAACTATTCTATTCAATAGTATTCTTTGCATCACATACCATATTTTCTCTTACTTTGCAAATTTTCTACCCAAACACAAAAAAAACCATTAAATTCCCCATCATCGTATAGAGATATCAGATTATGACCAAAACTCCTTTTAAAACGCATTTTTTTAAAATGTCCTCGAAGATGGTAAAATTATCTCCAATCACCAATTTGGTTTCCATCCAAAACACTCCACAATCCAACAATAGCATCGTCCGGTTGATTTGATTACATCCTCTCTTGAGCGAAAAGGGTACTATCCAGGGCTCTGGAAACTCAAAAGGTTCCCACCTTCCTACAAACTTACTTATTTTAAGATTATCTCTCTCTTTCAACAATATTTTCACGTTGGAATTAATTCTGATTGCTGTAAAATATCCTCTATCACAGTTGTTATGCCTCAAGGTAGTATCTTTGGTCCACTCCTATATATTGTAGTATTTATACTTTTGATAATGCAATTAATTCAAAAACTTTGACTGCCCACACCAATATCTGAATAGCTTTAAAATACCTGCAGTCGTAGATAAATATGCTTCAAGACTGTTTCAGGACAAAGTGCTTGCTACCTGGGACAAATAGAAAGTTGTTATTTGGATTAAAAACTAACGAAAATAAAAAGATTTGAATTTTTTTAAGAAACCAATCTAGACATACGGATTTGAAATCTGGAATTCTAAAATTTTTTAAATCTAAAATCCTCCGTAAAACCGTTGATGCTCCATTCTATGTTCGTAAAAAAGTTCTTTCATAGCTCGTTATAAAAAGTTCCATTACCAATTATACTATTAAATAGTAAAAAAAAAATTTGTAAAACATTTTATAAGAAACAATTTGAAATAAAATTTAAATAATTAAAAAAATAATGCGCACATTCTTGATTATACATTCAAACACAATTTTATTATAAGGAGCAATTCTATTATAATTCTAGTATTTTTTTAATAATAATAGTACTTATTAGCGTTATAGTATATCATTCATAACTAAATTTTTAAAAACTAACAGGGAAAAAAAAACACAAATTGAAAACTCTTCTCAATATCATTTTTTACAAAAAATACTACAATCAAAATAACAAATTAATTTATAATTTCTGTTAGAAAAAGAGAGTCTTTGAGTATATAGTAAATGTTTTTTTTTTTTTTTTTGAAAACTTATGTATTAAAAATTATTTAACATCGGCGATAATATTTTGTATCCAATCAATATATGGTGCTAAATCAGCAAAAACCAGATATGCGTTCGATGAACAAGTTCTTTCCTGTTCGTATCTCATTGATACCGAAGCGGTACCACGAAGTATCCACACTCCATTCTGTAGTATCATCAGACCATTTCCTGAATCACCACTGCATAATGATCCATCATTCACAGCTTTGGCACAAAAACTATTTTCAATTGAATTTATAGTATCTGTATTGTTGCTACGACAATCTTCGTTGGATACAATGTTAACATTTATTTTCCGTGGCAAAGCATTAAATTTGCCTTTTTCATTGATTCCCCAGCCAACGATTCGACCGATTTTTCCTTCAATTCGTGCAACTTCAGACGGTCCACTCCATAGGCAGACAGGACGTACCAGATTCGTAAACCTAGATTTTCAACAAATATATATAATGTGTCTAAGCTTCTTTAGAATTTACAAAAGCATACGAACCTTACTAATGTTGTTAGAACAACTACCGCAATATCGGCATTATGAGAGCTCCTGTCGATTTTATAATCATCAGGGATGAAAATCTTTTCTACTCGATGCATAGTAAAACCGTCATTGTTCCAGTTTCTAATGCTGTGCCGTCCCGCAAATACTGATATTGAATTTTTCGTATAGTTACCCCTGGGAGTAATTAAACAGTGAGCAGCAGTCAAGACATGCTTCTTAGATATTAGATTTCCACCACATCGAAACTCGAAAAGATCTCCTTGGTCGACATAGATTGAAATTAGCCACGGCCATGCACCTTTCCTTATAATAGTGCCTCCGGCTACCAATGGAGCCACATTGAACCGTTCATCAACCACACCACATTGATCGTATGTTGTATTCGATGCTCTAATACAGAAAAGAAATAAAAATTTAATTATTTTATTTGTCTAATGAAAATATTTGATTTAATTCAACGTACATGGTCTTTCCTTTAATACGATTTGATCGAGTCGATTGGGTTATAGTCCGAGTAGATGAAGGTGTTGTACTTGTTACTATATCACTATAACATGGTAACCGATTTTCGATTTGTTGACCAATTTCAGTACCTCTTGGAAAGACATTGTGAGTCAAAACTTCATATGAGAAATTTTCCGACTTTTCTATTAAAATGAAAAATTTCAAAAAAAAACAACAAATTATTCAATATATAAAAATTAATTACCAAATGTATCAGAACAAATAGTTTCACATTTAATTTCAATTTTGATTATTTTTGGTAATGGCCATGCTGAAGAGAACACCGTTTTATAACGTAATGTTATGTTGCCTTTTAAAGGTTCTGTAGTATCTGCAGTTTGATCGACAAGAACCAAATCATAACCTGATGCCTATAAATAAAAGTATATTCATTGAATTCATTAGATATTGTTTTTTTTTTCTTCTTATGTTGTTTGTTTTACTTCTGATATTTCCGCATCTATGACCATATGAACTTTAACTTGAATCCATAAATCTTTGGGATCAGCGTCAATTTCGAATCGACCAACCCAATTACCTTCGTCAACATAAGAGAACACATTTGAGCAAGATTCACTTGCAACTATCGTAAAATGCAATAATATCAAACTAAATGCAATTCCAAATAAATGCATTTCATCGTAGACTAATAGTTAACCGATTATAAGATAAAATAGCAGCTCAACAAATTGCACTGTGCTTCAATGCAAAAACGAATCGATACTGTGTGCAATTGAAAAGCTGCTTAGAGAGTGTGATCAGCAAAACAAGTCGCAATTTTGTAAAAATTTTCCCACCTTGAACTTGATAGACTCATACGACAACATGTTTTCATCAACACTTAATAATGATCTGTACAACAATTATTTAAGCTAGGTTCAGTATTTCCCCAACCGGTGTACCATATTCATATAGCAGAAAAAAAACTCATTTACATAACAACAATTATAATATTATATGATAATTTTCCATTAATTTTATTTAATATAACAACAAATATTTTTAACTACAATACATAAAATAATATATCTTAAAATATAAAAATTTTGATTATAAAATAATTTTATGAGAAGGCAAGAATTTGTTTAATCCATTCGGAATATTTGCTAATATCAGTATACGTAAGAAATTCGCTATTCTCACAAGCATCTTCATTGTTATTCTTATTAATTATCGAAGCAATACCGATCAGATCCCACCGGCCTCGTTTCTCAACTAACAGTCCATTTCCGGAGCTTGGATTACATTGCAGGTTTGTCGCCGATGATGTTTTCCTTGAACAGAAGCTTCTCTCTGTTTGAACAGTAGCTGATGGATTTAGTGTTAGACATACACCATCCGATTCCACTTTCGATATGAATTTATTTGGTGCAGAGCTTAATTGCCCATTCGATTCTTTACTCCAACCAATATTCACGGCATTAATCCCTTCAACATCATCGATAGAAAATGATCCTTGCCACATACAAGCAGGTCGAATATATTTCGAGAAGCTAAACGTTATTTTTTTATAAATTTATTATTTTTACCTTATTGGATTAGCAAAGGTAACTATTATTCGTACCTTATTGGATTAGCAAAAGTAATTATAGCAATATCGCCATCAAATGACATAGGACCTGGTCGATAATCATCATTGACGAAGATTCTACTGGGATGACGCATTTCGTAGCCACCTTCAGTCCAGCTCTGGAACTGATAGCGTCCCAAAAATACCACAACATCATCCTTAGTATATGTTATGTCAGTTCGTTTAAAACAATGCGCAGCCGTAACTACTGCTCGTGCTGATATTATTGTACCCTCACAATGATATTTTAGCGTATCATCACTATTTATAAATATCGCCGCTAACCATGGCCAAATTCCTCTTCTAATATCTCCTTTCGATTCTGTATCTACTGTTCCACCGATACTAGAATCAATTTGACCACAAATATCGAATCCACTAATTTCTCTTTTGATTAAGAAAAAATATAATTAAAAAAAAATCAAGAAATTTTTTTAATATAAGACGAAGACTATTTTACCTTTGCGTAGCAACTGTTGGACGTATTACCACACTAGGAGCTTTTTCAGTTGTTGTTGTTGTAGTTGTAGTAGTAGTTGTTGTAGTACTCGTCGTTGTTGTTAGATTATCAAATTTGTTATAGGCATCACATTTAGGCTTATCTGCCCATTGTTCAGCAGCTTTTCTACCAACTGGATAAAAATCATAACCAATCCAGCGATTTGTTTTTGTATTACCCCTTTCTTAAATGGAATATTTTTTTAATTGTACACTTTCTCTATTCAAAACAAAAAATCAATTATAAAAATACCTTGAGGGCCTGTACATAGAGTGGTGCAACTCGATTCGATTTTATAAACTCTCGGTAGAGGTAAATCGGAACGGAATCTCAACTTATAACGAAGTGTATCTCCTTTTTTGACCCTTGCAGCTGACTCTATAAGGCTATCTTCAAGTCGCAATAGGTCACCGTAAGACTATTAGAAATTCATCAAGTAAACATTTTTTTTTTCGAAAGTATTTTTAATATTGTTTTATAATAATGAAAATTAACAAATTTAATTCCAATAACTAACCATTGTGAAATTCTTCTTAACCGAAATAAAAACTCTTACATTGATCCAGACTACTTCGGTATCTATTGTTTCAATTTCAAATCTTCCAAACCATTCACTTCCGTCGAAATGATATGTAAACATATCCGAGCACTCTTTAGGAGCTTGGCATGATACTGATCCGATAAAAATAATAAAAATCAAGAAAATAAACTGAAGCTGATTCATTTTAGAAGTTTTCATTTCGTTGAGTTGAGTTTACTGTGTTCCGTTTGCAACTACTGCTAAATGCTTACTGCTTTTCCGATTTTATAAATGTACGTACAAATAAGAATCAAAGATTTGATAGCGTATTGCTGATATTCTAAAATAAACAATCGGAAAATACTCGTACATAAATTGTAAGAAATATAAAACTCAAAACCCCACCGCTACATGAATTTCAAGTTTTCGAAAAAATTTCAAATTCTCTATAGAAGTGGAAAACCAAACACGGCCGTTTTATTATTATCAGTAGAAGCAAAATATCATGGTTACTATAATTAAAACCAGTTAATCAAGAAAACGTACACTAATATTGTTAATTAGCATATGACTAAAGTAAGAAAACACAATAATAATAGATCATCATCGATATAGTTTTATTTTTATTTATATATTATGCATACATATAAATCCATTAAACGGTTTATAGTAAATATATAATACATATAAGAATTTCACTAATAATTAATATACAATTAACATTTTTGTTGCGAATATAATCACCAAAGCCTTTCAATGAGTTGAGAATATGTTCATGGGTAAATTCTTATCGGACGAGCTCTAAAAAATCATTCAATAATAAAATTTATAATTTTGATAGTTATTAAAAGTTTGGTGCATTCACTACTTACCGGACGCGTCCTGATGGACCAGGCCTGCTACTTTCACCAGGGGGCAGTTCGTCTTCTTCATCGGGATCGTTAAATTTATCATAAGCTGAACAATTTGGTCGATTGACTAATGATTTCGCCCGGTTAGATCCACGAGGGAAAAAATCATATCCAAACCATGTAAACGTATTGTTAACACCATCATCTGTAGAAATAAAAATACCATTTTCGAATGCTATTGCAAAATTTAACTAAATATTAATTTACCTCCTTGACCGGTACAAATGGTCTTGCATTTGGCTTCAATTCGAATAATTTTTGGAACAGGATATTCTGACAAAAAACGTACAATATACCGAAGAGTTTGATTATTTGCTATTCGCCGAGCTGATTCATTTAAATCATCCTCAAGTCGAAGTACATCGCCATAGATGCCACCTTTGGTAATTGCCTTTACTGATATATGTAATCGTACGTTTAGCCAAACTTCTTCAGGATCAGCTTCGATGTCGAACCGGCCAACCCAACCTTCTGTTTCCCAATGATAGTTAAATATATCTGTGCATGGAACTTGAAACCGTTGACTATTCACAAATAATGCCATTAACACAACAAACAATCCTATCGCATGCATAAAATCCATCTCGACTGCTTGCAAAATAGAAAAACCGTTTCGTTGAGCTGTTATGTATTGACTATCAGATACGAAAAATATTTCATTTCTCCAAAGCTGCTTAATTTTCCACTCAAATCGAAGCTTTTTCTCACCTAAAGTTAAGAACACAAATTCGACAACAACGACAAACGACAATTACAATGACTGTCAAAAATTAACAATTTCCATCCAGTAAAGAAACGTCATTTGATCAGTTTATTATTTATATTTTAAGATCAATTCAATTTTTTTAAGTTCACTTAACACCTAATAATATATGCATTTATCTTGCATTTGATTTTAATTTCAACGATGCTGCCATAAATCAAAATACTGAAATGGATGACAATACTGCTACGTTAACGACAAAATTATAAATAAAATCGAATTTGTCGTCGGAATTTCGTTCATTTCTATTAGATTGTGAATGTTCTAAAATTTTGTTGTCGTCATTTGTCGCATTGTCGTCGAAATTATGTTCTTAACTTAAGTCTATTGAGAGCGAGCCAGTACACTTAACTACTACGGCTCTCAATCGTAAAACTCCTATACAAGTTCTCAGCAAATCCAGCTTTACTCGCCAATGCGAACATCTTCAAATCAAAAAGTTCAGTTTTAAATTCAATAAATTTTCGAAACTGATTTCTTTAACTAAGCAATCAAATTTAACACTGCAATTTTGCCAATAATCAAAAAATATTTTTAACACAGAAACCATTTCAAATAATAACATTTCATTTTTAAAAATATATTTTAAAAAATTACATCACCATTCAATTAGATTTTTTAATTCTTTCTATAAGAAATGCTACCAATAAAAATATATAACAGCTGATTTTTTTGCTGTTTGGTTTTTTAAACTTTTAGTTTTGATATATAACACATAATTCTTAAAATGTGTTGTGTGTTAAAATTAAAAATAGTAAATTAGCATTGCCATTTTATCTTAAAGATACTTAGATCAGAATAATGCTTAAAAAGTATTGAATTTTATTATTAAAAAAATTCAATATTTTTTTAATAATAAAATTCAATACTTTTTGATTGAATTTTATTATTAGTGCGTTTCACGCACTTAGACGATTTTATAATTTTTTTGTTTTGTTGAAGTAGAGCATTTATTATTTCCATATTACTTGCACATATTTACATGGTATTTAAAACGTAGAGCTGACACATGCTCTGTACATCCTTTGCTTATATAGTAAATTAGTTTTTAATGACTAAGTACATGAATTGCTTACAACTATGGCTTTAAAAATTATATGTGCTTGCTCAAACACTATATTCTATATATTTAATTGCTTACAGACTAACCTTAATTCTAGTCTTAAAAAAAATTAGGGAAAGGAAGAATATTCAGGGAGAGTGGATTAGGAGTTTGGGATTTTTGGGAATTTTGTGTTGCTTCCGCTAACCACGATGGCAATGGGGAGTTAAGGAATTATAAAACTGAACGTTCATAATATCACTATTTTTAGCAAAATCAGATATAATGACTGGTGAGGCATAGAGGTAATCATTGTGTAAGTTTCTGTGTTGGGTGGCTTGGGATTTAATCCTTTCTATTGACTCTTGAATGAGTCGATTGGTATGGTCTATTAAATGCTGGAGAAAGTTTTTGGTTAGACCAACCATGTATGAAATAAAAGGAGTAAGATTACTTTTCTGATATATATAGGAGTTAGAATAATGAGAAGCTCGCCGAACATTTTGACATCTCCGTCCGGGACTATCGTGTCGTCCTCCGAAATTTCCATCCTTCGAAGAGACATCTTCGAATCGATGGTAAACAATTTCTTAACACTTTTTTTTATTATGTAACATATGTCACTAATTTAACGTCTACAAAATTCACTACAAGTAATTGAAGCAAAAGTCAATATTGTTATTGAAAATTATTTAACACTCATATTATATGCTCTATTACTTCCACAACACAACAGAGAATCAACATCTAACCTGTCTGACTAACACGTATCCTCTGACCGTCTGACTAACATCACCATTTTAAAATTGTCATAATACTACGCTCACGGGTTTGATGTCCAATAGCATAAAATTACTGCAAAATTTAGTCACTTTGGCTTGAATTACTACTGAGCAAGTAATTCAAGCCAAAGTGACTAAATTTTGCAGTAATTTTATGCTATTGGACATCAGACCCGTGAGCGTAGAGTGCCTACACAGGAAAATATTGCTGCCTCAGCGTCCAGTGTTAGTGAAGACCGCGATTTGTCAATCCGTCGCTATTCACTGCAATTGGGATTGTCTTACTCGACTATGTGAAAGATTTCATGTAAGGATCTTGATCTGAAAGCGTATAATATACAGATCGCGCTAGAACTGAGCCTGATCGACCTGCCAAACTGTCGAATTTTTGCTAAGCTGCCAAAGTGTCAAATTTACGGACCTTATAACAACTTGAGGAAAAATCTATTTTTTTACCAAAAAATTGCGTTCGGCGACGATGCTCATTTCTGGTTAAATGGGTATGTGAATAAGGAAAATTGTCACATTTGGTCGACATGTAGTTTTAAGAAGACGGCACTACATGCCATACAGTACGTGAAAAATGGACAAGTTTGGTGAGCAATTTATCTCACGTTTCGGACCGGTGAGTTGACCGCTAAAATCGTGTGATTTGACGCCTCTAGATTATTTTTTAAGGGACTATGTGAAGTTATTTGTTTTTGCTTGTAAGACAACATTACACATATTATTAGTGAGATACCAGCCGAGGTGCTCGAAAGAGCGGTTCAATATTGGATTTCTCGCCTGAATCACTTAAAACGTAGTCGTGGCCAACATTTACATGAAATAGTCTTTAAAAATTAAATGGAAAGAATTGATTTATCGATTTAAATAATTCATCAACAATGTAATAAACGAGATTTTCGAAATCAAACAAATCCATATGATCCACAGGATATTTTTTAGCATTTTTAAATAATATTTTTGTTTTTTTTTGTTGAATTTCTGGACAATATCTTTCTTATTCTTGAGCTTGCTTTACTATATGATTTATTACTAAATAAACAGCTTCAGGCCCATACAGCAGCATATTTACCTTCATTCATTAAAACGACTCTACAGTAATATTGCTGAGCCATTGTAACCTGAGCAATTCTAAAATAATTTTTTTTCTCAAAAATATTATCTTTCATAACTAAATAATATAGGTTAAATATCTGTCAAAAAAAAATAAAGACTTATAACTTTAATTTCCGGCAGTTTAGTTATTTATACACATTGCAAAATGTCATAATCTTCACTATACAAAAATAATTCATCAATAGCTGTGACGCTTAGAAAATTACATGATAATTTGATTATTTATTGTATAATGAATCATTTTGGAGAACTAGTGAATTCTGAATTTTTTTATAAAAGCAGACGCTAAAGCTCAAAGAATACAATTTTTTTCAAACAGTTGTGTGGAATATTTTACATCCATGTACAAAAATTCAGGTAAATGACATGAAAATATTTCAGATCAAACTGATTTTTATACAAAAATGAATTACCCTAATTTTTATAAGATAATACCTTAATTTTTATAGAAAATTTAAAAAGTAATAATTTAAGCAGCTATATTAATAAATGAATCAGTCGCTTCTGGGCCCCTTACACTATCTTAGAGAGCCTTTGTAGTGCGGTGTTTAGGTCAAAGATGTTATAGGTTCGTATTTATTTGAGGATGCTGCTGCCAGTACAGTTCTTATGACTAATGAGCTAGAGCGTTTTTTCATCCGTTAATTTTAGCAATAAAATGGCGCCATTTTCTAACCGTTATGTTGTTACCTAAACGGATTATATCAAAAAGTAGTGATATCTATTTAACCTCTTGCTCGCTAGATTTAAACGCTCCCAATTGCTTCCTGTGGGATATTTTAAGGAAAACAACCGATCAGAGACAATTGAACATACACAATAAAATCAATAAAATTAACCCGGTAATGTGTACATCAATTTAATCAATATTATTTTTCATACTTAATTCCCAAGTTCACATAAACCTTTTTCGGTCAACCAAATCCATGTTTTTGATTTCAATCTAAAATTATTAGAAAAAAAAATTCAACCTATTTTTTAGATTGTCTAATATAATTTTTTCTATATTTCATACACTATTCAGTAAAGATTCTATAAAATAAACTGGCATATAAGACTCAACGGAAAGATTAAAATATTATTGAATATAATAAAAATGTTCTTTCAGTTTTAAAATAATTAACAATTTAAATATTTTGATTATATAATCGATAAAAAAAATATTACAACATGTCATATGCCAACTAAATATATGTTTAATTATAAAATAGTAATTTATTCATTAACATTGATACAAAAATTTAATGAAATAATCCCTAATTTATTATGGTAATATCCATGGTAAATGGATGAAAATCTAATATGTGTTTTGATATGGGAGCAAAGCTCGAGGATAATAACAAATGGCTAGTCCACCTTTACCACATTATCAAATTTATTTCAATTAATTATTTTCATTTGGTGACCAGCAATTACATAGAACGCACCTCAGGCTCAGGGCATTGACTTGTTAACATAATTCATGACAATGTAAATAAGGTCCACAGAAAGTTCATCATCAAGATTAGAGCCGATTCTTTGGATGTTTGCCGATGTTTCTAAATAATCCAACTATGATAACCCACTCATGGATACTCGTAAAATTAAGTCTGCCATCAACCCGGAGTGATTTCCATCTATAGATAACAACATATTTCAAAGAGATTACAATTCAGATTGGGGCAGTTAACCAAACTCGTATATTCACATAAATATTTGTCTACATATACACATATTTAGGTGTTATCGAGGATACGTCTCGACATAGTTTTAATCACATGCATCTACAAGTGGCCAATAAAGATAAATAGTCAAACGATACGAAAATCCTGCAAAATCATGCACATTTCATATTGAATAAATTCGTACTGAATCGTCCTACCATATATTGCATATTTTATTTCAAATGTTTACATAATTCGTTATGGAGAGTAAAATATTTATTGTAAATTATCTGAAATGATTTTCGGATTCTCTCCATTATTTTTGAACAACAAAATTTTATTGTATGTTAACCGATTGGAAGTTCTAATTGAAATTTTCACACAACTGCAATAAATTTATAGGGGAATTTGCAGTTGTTGAAAATATGGTATATCTAAACATGAGATAGCTGAATAATTTAAATATGTTTGTTTACATATTAGTACATTTAGGTGGGAATATTATTATTGAACTATATTATTATGCAGTTAGTTAAACAGAATTTTCTGACCAATTTCCATATTATGTATTCTCTATTTACATAAGTGAAATTAAACTTTTTAATTATTCAATAATATTTTGATCGAGTAGGTATCGATTCGAAAATCACAATTAAATATTAGGTTTTTGTCAATCAAATTTGATGTCATAAAAACATTTTATTATTCATGTAAATAACATAGCATATATTGTATGTAAGTGCACGAAAAATCATCATTATTGCAATATTTGACGAACCATCGATCGTTAGTGTACATACACTACCGGTCATAAATATTTCAACGATTTAATTTTCTTAAATTCGACCAGACATCAGCAAACTTTCTTGGCCGCGGGTCAAAATCAACCAAAATGTAAGTATTAAATAAGAGCTTTTTTCATTTGAATTTGGAAAAATTCCAATTTATAATTCTAATTATTATTAAAAAAAATATAATTAAATGAACTTTATTTATTGAACGTTATCTTCGATATCAATTGCTGCCATAATGCTAAACTGGTGATGTTAAAAAGAGCTGTTGCCACTGGAGCTCAAATTTTTTTTTGGCCCCATATTTGGATTTATATGTGCTAAAACATAATTCTTATTGTTTATTTTTAGTTTATTTTTTATGTATCAGGTGTTATAATTAATTCGTAGCGTTTTTTTTGCAAAGTTTCGTGGTTTATTATGACAGTATAATTACAGAAGCAATATTCAAAGTATTGTCCTTCGTTATCCACTATTTTTTGCCATCTTTCTGGTAATGCTTGGATACCGCGTCGAAAAAATTCTTCTTTAGATTCGATCCAATTTTTGGTCATTTCGTAGTTATCGAAGTACTGCTCTGACAAGCCATGCGCCATGGATCGAAACAAATGATAATCAGATGGGGCAATGTCTGGTGAATATGGCGGGTGAGGCAGAACTTCCCATTTCAGCGTATTTAAATAAGTTTTCACGACTTTCGCAACATTGGCTCTTGCATTGTCGTGGAGCAAAATTACTTTGTCGTGTCGATTTTTATATTGCGGCCGCTTTTCTTGTAATGCTCTGTTCAAACGCATCAATTGTCGTCTGTATACGTCCCCAGTGATGGTTTCACCCAGTTGGAGGTGCTCATAATAAATAACACCCAGCTGATCCCACCAAATACATGGTAAGATCTTTTTTCCATGAATATTCGACCTGGGGGACGATGTCGATTCATGACCGGGCAAGTCCCACGATTTTCTTCGTTTGGGATTGTGCTGTCCGGGACGTTCCATGTCTTCCAAATCAAAATTTTCATTTTTAAACCGCGCAAACCACTTTCTGCAAGTTTGCTCAGCAAGAACATGTTTGCCGTAGACATCCACTAAAATACGATGACTTTCCGCGGCACTTTTCTTCATGTTGAAGTAATGGAGTAACACTCGCCGCAAAAACGATTTTTCAGGTATGAACTTCGACATGTTTGACACTGCGCAACAAGTGCTACATATAGTTGAAAAGTTGCTTTATAATATTTACTTTTGTATGTGTGACTATGGATAGTTGGCTAACGCCATCTTTTGTAAAACGCTACGAATTAATTCCAACAGCTACAATAATATTTTCAAAAAGTTCGTTTTATGTTTGTAATCTATAAAATACCAGCTAAGACCCGGCGCGTGCTACTGTACCCCTCAATAAATAAAACATATGGGTTATTATTTTTAGTTGAAAATGACTTTATTGCAATAAAATTGGGTGCAGCACAAGCTTACGACCGAGTATGGCATTCTGAGCTTCTCTGGATGAATAAGAGAATCCTTCCTACCCCGTACTGTCTTATAATCATCTGTATAGGTATCCCTTAAAGTAGTGTCCTTAGTCATTTATTATACACTATCTATATTTATGATCGTCCAACCAACAATAAGAATTTAATAGCTATATATGCTGATGACACTACCATCCTAGCTCATCAACATCACCCTATCATAGCATCCACTATCCTGCAAACCTATATTTACTCTCTTCAAAAATGGTTCAAAAAGTGAACATCCATAACCCTTCCATAAACTTGAATGGCAACATTATTCCACCAAAGGACGAAGTACCTTATCTAGAAGTCATGTTTGACAAACGATTAATATGGAACGCATATACAAAACTTTAAAGAACTGAATTTAACGGACAATACAAGCAGCTGCTGTGATTCTTAGATGCTAGAATAAAGCAAACAATCAACATTAAATTCCGGCTTAACATTACAGTGCTGAAGCCAATCTGGACGTACAGACTTGAACTTTGGAATTTGACGGGGCATTTCAACTTCCTCCGAATTGTCAATGCCCCATATTATATACGTAATATTATTATCCACCATGACCCAAATATTTCTTTTGTCCGTGAACTGCTCATAACCCGTTACAAAACAAATCATTCCGGTCTAAGTAGTCATTATAATCCTCCTGTTACGGAGCTATCCTCAACTACCCTCGCCATTAATACCCAACGACGTCTTAAAAAGCAAAGGCCACGTGACCTTTTAATGTCTTAAAATAATCATTACCTCGATGGGTGTTTACTCCTACATCATAATTTCAATCACTTTTTCCCTGAATAAAAGGCATCGCTCAAATCATTTTTGGAGAGCTTGTAATTTAATTTCATGCAAAATTTCAGCATATTTTCCATTTCTGCAAAAATGATGAACACATGCAAGAAGTATCTTTAGGGTCACTTCTTGCTAAAAGATACTTGTTCTCGATAAAATCCCGACTGAGCATCTCCAATAAGCCTTGTACACAATAAGTTTTTCTGTTGTTTTATCAAAGACTTCTTGTGAAAGTTCTTTGAAACATCCCCAAATTGCAACGTTCACTGTGCCCACTATTCTAACGCTAAAAGACCAACGTAGAAACGTGCATCTGTTAAAACAAACATTTATAACTTGCTACTCATTTTACTGAGTTTTCACTTTTTTATTGACCGATTCAGTTATCTATGGCTCATTTTAACCTTTTCTAATTATTTCCTGTATAGAATAATTTTTTCTTAATACTACCAAATTAATTGAGCCGTCACAGCCTCATCCTTTAACTACGGATTCATAATGAATTCACATGTGATGTTTCAAAATGTTACGCTTATTTTCGCTATATTCGATCTTTCACATCAATAGCTTTTTTTATTTGTCCAATTCTTTTATATTCCAAAATAGATTCTGTGAAAACCCTCCTTTTAAAATAAACCAAATTGAGTATAGAAATACAAGTAATAATTGAAATACAAAAAGGATCTAAGAAAGTGTACTGAAAAGGTCATAACTGTGTCCTGAAACTTATACAAAATAAAATCGAACTGCAAAAAGTACAATACATGAAGCAAATTCAACATTTGCATCCCATCAAAAAAAAAGGATCAATGATAAAACAAACCAATTTTTATAGTAAAAAAAACTATATAACATACCCAAAAATAGTAATAAAAATAAAATATTAAAATCATATGTAAAAATAATGAAAAATTCATAAATAAAGATTAAATATAATTCTGAGTATCAAAAAAGGGGTAATATTAACAATATTCTCCTTGGCTATTCATACTGTAGTGGATAGTTAATTTTTGTCTTTTTCGAAAATACTGATAAAATTTTTAAATTAATAATAATTTTTTTTGTGGCAAATATTTTATTTATCATACAAAAAATAATTTTATGTTGGCAGTTATACTAAATTTCCTTATACTAAAATATCTCTTAACTATTAGCTAAAAAATCTCCTTCAGTCTCCGAAATATTTCGAAAAAATTTGATTTAGAAATTTTAATAATTGAGATGATATGAATAAATTAGTAAATAAATAAAACTACTCAAATTTAGATATTATAATTAAAAAAAGAATGCTATTAAAAGTTTAATTTTTCGGAGCTTTATGAATGAGAAACTAAAAGCTCTTCTGGCATCTCCTTTACAGAGGGGTAAGCTTTTACAATATAAATGAAAAATATCCTTTCGTCTCCACAGTGCAATTTCCCCTCAAAATAGACCATCATAATACGCAGACGCCATTTCCAAACTGCCCCATCTTCTTCCAAGTATATTCACTGCTCCCGAATTAGAAATGTTCGTTATCAAAAGTTCAACTGCCCACACATTTCAGAAAAGACCACCCGAATAATATCACTTGTAAAAATCATTAATGAACGTTCTAATAACAAATAACCACTCATCGTACTGTGGAGACTCTGGTGTCTTCGCCCTTTGTGAATTTGTCAACCAAATCGATTATGACTCCGACAAACCAACAAATGTGCCGCAATCTTCAAAGAGAACGTCATGCTGTACAGCATAAAAAGCGTACGACGCGACGCACGACGCGCACGCGACTAAAATTGCTTAACATTGACGGGAAGACGTCTGAACGTGCCACCAAAAACTGAGTAGCCTTTTCCGATACTTGGAGCCGTCGGTCTTTATCCACAATTCCAGGTTCTCTGCCAGCGCTTCTATAATTTTATTTTAGATTTTATCTTTTCTTTGGTTTGTTTATGGATAATTTCTGAATGCGCGGAACCGCACGTGTTTGCGGCCATGCACCTAAAGGGCATTAAGCATTTTATTTTTGTCTGGAAACATGCCATTATGTCGATGGTGACTTGTATGTAAATAACATTGATGCGATAAAAAAAAGTATCTTATTCGAAAATTGAAAACATGAGTTTGATGGAAAAAAAATCGTTTTCAATTTGCATACATGCATATGTTGGCCGGCCAACTGCATCTGTTGCACTGCCTTGAATTTGTCGGAATTCTCATTCTTGGTGTAAGTATAAGAAACATGCATTTACATTTCGCACTTAATCGTTCGTGGAATAAAAATAAAATAGAATTAATTGGCTCTAAAGAACAAGTAAGTATTTTAAGTAGTTTAAAACGTATCCGAACCAATAAGGTTTTTATTCGTTAAGAGAGCAGTCTTAAAATAGTTTTTTTTTTCAACAAAGCGCTTAAGCACTTTCGAAATGGGACCATTTTCTCGGAAATAGGAAAATAGAGCTTTAGTAGTGGAATTTCCATTTTTATAAATCAACTTTACTATAATTGTGCATTAGTTGGAATTGGAGATTTTCCTAACATTCCCCGAACAGACAAGAGTGCATAAATCTCAAAGATCTCAGGCAAATGGATAAAATAGATTTTTTTCTTCGAAATGACTATGCCCATTCGCTACTAATCTCTATGGGATACTTACATCTAAATTCGACAATTTATTGCTTGGAATTTTCTGGATTTGAAAGTTTTGACATTTAAGTATTGTACATATTTCATATAGAAGATTCTACTTTGATAGATGATCATTTTAGTTGTAAAAAATAATTTTCAATTTAATTTATTCTTTTCTCTAGAATGTGTTTGATAAAAGAGAGAGACTTAGTTAAGTTAATAAATAGGCTGCAGATAAGTTTTGTCAAAAATCACTACTTTTCGAACTTATTTTAATATTAATTTTAAAAAAAAATATATTTCAGTACAGAAAAGTAGTGAAATTTTTTTTTTTGCAATACATAACAAGATGACCATCGTTTATTTATGGCAAATAATGGGTATTTTTCCATTCTTTTTTCCCATTCTTTTCTCTTCTTTTGGCAAATCCCACCATTTAACGTGCCGTTAATCTAATTAGGCAATGCGATCTTCCAATCATCCGATTGAACAGTTCACTTTCGAACAGTACAAAGTTTATCCAAATTTGAACCACCCGAACACCTGACCACGGCTTTCATAACAAGCAATATAAAAAAAAATTTTGAAAAAATATTTACGTATAATATTTTATAAAACCATCATATTTAAAAAAATATTTTCTTTAAAAAAAATATAAATGTAGAGAACTTTGAATTTTTAATGGCCAACGTAAATGTGATTTCTTCCAGTAGTAACTATTATTTAATTATTTTTTTAACTTTACAGATATCTACTACTAACGCATAATAAAAAGAAGATTTACATAATAGTTTTAACTAAGCTGAAGGGTTATAAGGAGTTAACACCTGACGAAGTTTCTCCCGTTCGCGTGTACACTTCTTAATATAATTTTAGTTCCTAGAAAAGAAAGTAGGAATATGAGAATAACACCAGAAGATTGGTATAATTGGAAATACGAGAATTAAACTTTTTATAACGAAACACAGAAACTATACGACCAAATGTGACTTTAATGTCACAATAAATGACACTAACAATTTCGCGAAGTATTTTTGGCTGAACCTGAAATTATAGAAGAACTTGAATTCTGTCCAAATTTTTTCAAGAATACATTTCTATATAAAAGTGCACATACTTACAAAACAACCTTTCACGAAAAACTTCGTATTCTGAAATAAAAACATCCTATTTACTGTCATAAAGAATAAAACAAATTATGCAAATATATTAACTTATACTGACTTGTTCGTAAATTATATAAAATTTAATAAAACCGCACGTAAACTTTCATTACCCGATAAGTATTTAAATGTCAACATTAAGAATAATAAAAGTATGCAACCTTTTCGGTATGCTGCCATTTCATGGATAATGGCCTACTTGAAAACTCTCCGAAAGTCTACAAAATTGAGGCCCTCCATATTTGATTGATATTTACAAAATAAATAATAACACTAAAATATAATTGCATTTAATACCAGAAGATTGGAAAAAAAATGTTTCCTGTCGTTGTGTTTAAATTCTATTTTTGCTTGGAATAAGTGAGTTAAAAGGCATATCGAAAAATTTCTATTGCAAAAACTAGATGTCAGTAGGTGTCATGTCTACATCAAAAAATTTACACAAATGTATGCAAGTAGTACTATTTCTCGCCGCTTTTCCAATAATTCATACAAGAAATTGCGTTTATATATACAAAAATCTGACGTACGGCTCTATCTAAGTATCATTAAGCTGGGAGCTGAAGATTTAGATTAAAGAATATCTGGATAGAGCCATACGTCATATTTTCATATATTTTCGTATGAATTATTAGAAAAGTGGCAAGAAATCGTACTTCTTGCATACATCTGTATAGATTTTTTTATGTAGACATAACGCCCACTGACATCTAGTTTTAGTAATAGAAATTTATTGATATTCATTTTAACTCATTTAATTCAAGCAAAAATATAATTTAAACACGACAGAAGGCTACATTTACTTTTTTCGAATCTTCCGATATTAAATGCAATTATATTTTAGGTTTATAATTTATTTTGTAAATATCAAACAAATATCAAGCGCCTCAATTAAGTATACTTTCAGAGAGTTTCAAAACACGCCATTCTCCATGAAACGGTAGCATAACGAAATGCTTGCATAGTTTTGTTTACATTTATATATTTATCGCGAAGTAAAAATTTTTAAGTGCGGTTTTATTAAATTAAAATAATTTACGAACAAAACACTATAAATTAATACATTTACATAAATAGTATAATCTCCATGACAGCAACTAAAAAGTTTCTATTTTAGAATAAGTAGAGTTTTGTGAATGGTTATTTTGCAACTGTGTAGGTTCTTAATGTATTAAAGAAAAAAATTGGACAGAATTTTTGTGTAGAGACCTACACAGTTCTACTTTAATTTAAGGCTGAAGCGATTGGTTTTAACGCATATTGAAAGACTTAGTAGTGCCCCCTATAGTTTTAGTCCATAATTATACGTTTCAGGACAGTATTCTTGTCTGTCTACATTAAGGTTAGAACGTTTGTCTAGCAGCCGAAGTATTTGTCTATGTCATCCAATTGGTTCTACCTTTTTAAGACTTGTATATGCGTTCTAATTAAAGCATTAACTTAGGTATATCCTCGTGAATTGCATGCTTCCCGTTGTATTTAACTGCTATTGAAAACATGTAAAAGTTACCTGGACACTTTTGCGTTCGTTAACTTTAATTCTCTATAATTTTGTTTTAAAGAATTTTTTAAGTTTGTTTGAGATTTTTGCTGAATGTAGATCAGGTCATATTATCTTCTTATCTATCATAAAAGTAGTAATGTCTAAGTGACGTATACAAAGAAATATTACAGAATTTACTTATTTATTAGCTTTTTAAAGTGCAACCATCAAATTAATTGTTTCCGAAATAAAATCCTTTAAAAATTTCTCTGAAAGTACTTCAAAATAATATAGCGTATGAACATTTATAAAAGATTCGATTCCAATCTTTCTACATGAAATACTGTAAATAATAATGAAAGCCTTTATAAAATACCATAAAAATAAAAGAAACTTTTCAGTCTATCACAAAATAATAATTATTTTTTGTTCTTCTTAGAAGAAAATAAATTTTTCTTTCAATCTTTTATAAACTATCTAATAGTACATAGAAGAAAGACTTGGGGGGAAATGTACAAACTACGTGTATTGTAGAATTTAAGAACTTGTTCGGTTTTTATTATTGGTGTATGTGGATTTTTCTTTCTCTAAAAGAAAAGTTTATGTTCAAGGACTTATACTATTAGAATAATGACAATTTCAAATGAAAGGCATAACAGAACAGATAAAAAAAGGAAATAATTAAAGAGTTCTCTACAATAGTTTATATTAGGCTAAACAGATTTGATTGTCACTCGTGGCCTAGTCGAGTTGACACTGTTTCAAGATTAATAGACTCGTTTTTAGATCATCGTCTGTCATTCACAGTTTTATCGTATCACACGGAAGCACACCCATACAAGTTGACACGCGTGATATATGACATCCTTTCCGCCTATATTTAGCTGAAAATCTCACGATATAAATTAAATATGAGGAAATAATCAGAAATGTTGTCAACAGCAGCAATCGTAATTGATATAAACAACTCTGAAACTGATACTCATAGATGAGTTATAATAAGACTACCGTTCTGTTCTCAATTTAATATGCAAAAAAAAAAATATTGTATATTGCTTCAATTCTAACTCTATCAAACTAAATATATAAGACTTTTCAAACAACATCGTTCATTTGCTCTATGGTTGGTTTTTCTTGGAAAAAGAACATTTCCCACAATAAACTTTTCTGTATTTTCAATTCTAACACTAAATAATGTAATTTCTCAAAGCACAATACGAACAAAAAACTTTTTAATTAGTCGATTGAAATTAACAAAATAGTTTTATATGCAGCAAAAAAAAAAATCAATAAATATGAGCAAACTAAAAAGGATTTTTCAAATTTTATGAAATTTTTATTCTTTTTCTGAACTTTCCTAGAGATTTTTCAAAAAAAATATATTACACATTATTACAATATTTCCTGTAGAATTTGATATTTTCTATTGTATTGTAGACCTCTAATAAATCCGCATGTTAAGGATTTTATAAAACTGGTCACTAGGTTTTTTGTAACGATATACGAGGTGTATCCTTGCAAAATTGTAGATTTACCCTCTTCTTAGCTTATATGTTAGTCCCTTCTAAATAAGCAGTAGAGAAGTTTCAACCTTGTCCGACAACTATGCGACCCCAAAAAAATGTGATGAGTGAAATTGTGCTTTTGTTATTGAGTTTCAAAATAGGAAACTGAGAAATTTGGAGCCATAATGTGCCGCTTAGGGAGACTTTCAACATCGAGAACAGGAGAAAATGTAGAATTAGTGTTGGCTCTTATGAGGTTGGGCCATATTATAATATTCAAACTTCTTAAAAGGCCTAGAAAAATGGTTCGTTACATTATTTTTAGAGAGCCACATTGTGGACACTTTGAAGCTCCATCATATCATCGTTTGCTACCACATGCCAATCTCCATCAACGAGTTTTTTTCAAAACAAATTTCTATTATTTTCTTCTGTTCTGTATTTGGTTTTCATTTAAAATTGTCATTATTCCAACAATTGAAATTGAAGTCTACTGTATTTCCTCCTCTTATTTATAGCTATGAGTATATTAAAAATTATTCTACTCTATTTAAAAATCAATAAAAGAAAAGTTAAATCAAAATACTTATTAACTAAACAGTTAAGAAATAATTTTCTTAAATTTTATTCCAAAAAAAAAATGTCATTAAAGTTTAAAAATAATTAATCAATAATTTTTTATAAGATTATAAAATTAATTTTCCAATAAGAATATTTCCAAATTCAACATTATTAAAATATGAATTTTGCATTAAAATTATGAGCTTTGATAAACTGCTTAAAAAATTTCCAACTTTTCCATTTATTGGTCCAATTCCAAAACTCATATACTCGTACTTTTTTATATGTAAATACATAAACATATATAGTATAATAAGCAATAAAATAAGTTGATGAGAATTTAGCACCCCCAACATGACCTAATAACAGCATTCTGGTGATGCTCCTCTCTATTCTGTTTTGGCAAATTTCCAAAATATTTGCAATTTTTTTCTTAACAAAAATAATCTATTATATTAAAATGGTAGAACAAGAATAAAAATAAAAATCGGATAATATCAACAAATAAAAAAATATTAATAAATAAATAATAATAATCAACTTTAATGTTTTAGAGTAATTATCCTTCAACAATGGCTCTGTATTAAAACGATTGTTTTTACTAGTTTCGACGATGACTGAATGGTAATTAAAAATGCAAATTGATATTGCACCAGTGTTCATTTTTGTACTGCAATAATGTAATTATACTCATAGTATTTTGTATTGTTTTTTTTCTTTTTTATATTTATTTTGCAGTCTGAATTTTCTAAGGACCCAAGCATTATATCTACTATGTTGTATACTGTTCGTCCTAGCTAACTTAGCAAAGACTCTTCTCTATTTCGACCACAATTTGTATTACCACACTTAGTATCCAATAATATGCATAAGGACTTTTACAATTTCTCTGTTAACGCCTTTCAAAAAGGTGAACTTCTTATTTATTTGATGAACTTTTTCCACATTGATGTTATCACCTTCTTTATATATACTAGAACAAATATTTTGTGCTCATTTTAGCTATTACCATTTGCTGCAAATGAAATATTATTAGAAAAGGATTAAATTTTCATCTACAATAGAATATTACAATTGTTACTTGAATAGATTTATGATTTTGTTACGGAAAAATCTGTTATTTTAAAATTCTTATATCTTTGAAAATATTTAGATTTGACTATCTTCCAGGCACAAACTGCGAGGTCTGTCCAAAAAGTATCGCGAGTTTTGAATTTCCACAGTTTACGTATATTCGATTTTCGATTTTTTGTGGCGTTCTATTGGTACTCATGTCTCTCACTTATGCCGACAAGTTCGGTCATTTTGTATGTTCAGTTAAATTTTGACAGCTGCTTTGCTTGCACGTCTTCGATTTTTGCCCATTCCAAAAAATGGATTAAAAAATCTGGTTCGGGAACAAGAAAAAGTCACAGGGGGCCAGATCGGGGGAATGCGGTAGCTGCGGTATTATTAGTGTGTTATTTTTGTTCAAAAATTCACGCACAAGCAACGATGCGAGAACAGGGGCGTCATCATGGTGCAAAAGCAAATTTTTGTTCTTCCAAAAATCCGCGAATTTCTGGCGGATTACTTCGCGCAACTTGGGCATAACTTATAAGTAATATTTCTTATTGACCGTTCTATCCTGTGGCAAGAATTCATGATACACCACGCTCCTGCAATTGAAGAAAACTGTAAGCAAAACCTTCACATTCGGCCGAACTTGGCGCGATTTTTTCGGTCTTGGCTCGTGCCGCAGCTTCCCTTGGGATGATTGAGCTTTGGTTTCCACGTTATAACCATACGAGGGCCATTCAATAAGTACTTAGCCTCACCGCCCAATGGAACTGCTGTCACAAAAGAAATTTACCATCGTGCAGTACATTCTTTTAGTAGCCTACTGTCAAAGTCTCAGTCGATTCCCTTTTTCAGTTTTGTTTTGAGAGCCTTTGAAAGCGAGCGTGTCGGTCGGTTGCACAAAAATGGAAAAAGAACAATATCGTTCGGTGATTAGATTCTTGTTTTTGGAAGGGAAAACGCGCAGCGAAATCAAAGATCGCTTGGATGCTGTGTATGGTGACTCTTCTCCTTCGATGGCGACTGTCAAGAATTGGTTCAACGAGTTTGTTCGTGGCCGCACGTCGGTTTTTGATGAGCCACGCCCAGGTGCCCCGAAAACGGCTGCTACGGAGGAAAACGTTAAGAAAGTCCACGATCTCATGTTAGCAGACCGTCGATTGAAGGTTCACGAGATAGCTGAGACTGTGGGCATCGCAGTAGGAACGATGCATCATATTCTACACGGAGAACTGGGCATGAGAAAGCTGTCGGCGTGATGGGTGCCACGTTTGCTCACACCGGAAAACAAGCGCAACCGTGAGACCACATCGGCGATGTGTTTGGCGCTGTTACAGCGCAATCCAGCGGAGCTCTTGCGTCGTTTCGTGACCGTCGACGAAACATGGATTCACTGGTACACACCAGAGACCAAGGAACAGTCGAAACAGTGGACTTCACCCGGCGAACGTGCTCCGAAGAAGGCGAAGACTGTTTGATCGGCCGGAAAGGTGATGGCCACCGTTTTCTGGGATTCACAAGGTGTGATCCACATCGATTACCTCGAGAAGAGTAAAACAATCACGGGGCGCTACTATGATGACTTATTGGGCCGATTTGACGTCGAATTGAAGAAAAAGCGGCCCCGCTTTGCGAAGAAAAAAGTGCTGTTCCACCACGACAACGCGCCGGCTCACACCTCCGCCGTCGCCATGGCCAAATTGGTCGAATTGCGCTACGAATTGCTGCCCCATCCACCGTTCTCTCCAGATTTGGCCCCCTGTGACTACTTTTTGTTTCCAAACCTGAAAAAATCACTCGCCGGGAATAGATTTGGGTCGAATGAGGAGGTCATCGTCGCCACGGAGGCCTATTTTGCTTCCCTCGAGAAAATGTATTTTTGGGACGGGTTAAAAAAGTTAGAGCATCGCTGGGCCAAGTGTATCGAGTTTGAAGGAGATTATGTGGAAAAATAAATTGCCACCTTTCCAAAATTTTCGTTTTTCTTTTGTAGGCTAAGTACTTGTTGAATAACCCAAGTACTTAGCCTCGTAAACCTATGATTCGTCACCAATTATGACCCTCTGGAGCAAATTTGGATTGTCGTTGACAGAGTCCAACAGCTCCTTAGCAATGTTATTGCGATGCTATTTTTGGTCGAAAATGGGGAAAAATCGAAGATGAGCCAAAACACGTGCAAGCATAGCAGCTCTCAAAAATTAACTAAACATTCAATATGGTCGAACTTCTTGGCATAAGTGAGAGACATAAGTACCAACATAATGCCACAAGTTACTAGCTGGATCGAAAATCGAACATACGTAACCCGCGGATATCCAAAGTTTTTTGAACAGACCTCGTATATTTATCATTCGGTTCTAATATGATTTATCATTCCGAGTTCGAATCCAGCTAGTAACTTATCTGAACTATCTTCTAGGTATCGGCAAATCGTTTGAGTTTTCTTAAAGCTAATTATTTAAATTGCAATACAAATACTATTAGAAATTCAGTTTTTAAGGATAATATCTTCTTAAAATTGTCATGGTATTGAAAGCTGAACTGTTAATTATAATTATTATAAAAATTACTATTAATATTATTACTAATAATTATGTTAACTATTAAAATTATTATTATTATTTTACAAATCGTTTTATTTTTATTTCAATTTAAATATTTGGCCATAAAAATTATGAACTTCATTGTCCAAATTTATGTTTTTAAATTGAATAATTTTGTTTGAGATAATCTAGTGAAATAATGTATTAATGACCCTTAATAAAAAAAAGAAAATTTAAGAGTTCTTCTCAGCTCTAGATATTATTTTAAAGAGTACCTGATATAGTGTTTTGAATAGAGATCCTTGAAAATCAGTTTGCATAAAAATATATTCTTAGTTATTCAGATCCTTAAAGATAAGCACCGACTGTTTACCTCAGTCACTAGGTTGAGATGGTCTGAATTGTCTGATTACCAATTTTTTAAATATTTATCTGCAAAAGAATCTTTAGATTGAAATTAACCACGAAATCAAAGGTTTTGTTCAAATACCTGATAGGATCTTAGTCCAACCTCAAAGGACCTTCGTCCAAATTGCTGACGAATGGCAGGGATATCCTTTATAATTTAAATAGCTACAAAGATTAAACTTCTAGAATAACACAAGTACTCTTACACTAGAAATAGACTTTTCCGAAAGAATCAGAACCTAAATTTTTCTTCTAAAAAGAAATTTTCAAACTGTAACAAAATTGCATATTTACAAAAAGTAAAGTTGTTATCTTCTTCATATACATTTTTTTTTTACTTTTTTCAAAACAAATAATGATAGATGATGATAGGTCATGAACTTATTATAATATTTGCAATTTACATTTTCACAAATCCCTCATTTATTAAATCATTTTTCAAGCTATTTTCATTACTGTTTATAAAGGAAAATTTATTTATGAATGTACTTATTTACTTTGAAGAATATAAAATAAATTTAAAAAAAAATTATACTGTCCAGACAAATATTAATTCAAAATTTTTATACAAACTGAAATTGTAAATTATACATAAATTATCAAATTTGACTAACGAAAACAAATTTTCTTATTTTCAATTTAATATTTAATTTTTTATGAAATTAGTGGAGAAAAGTCTGAAAAATAACTTTTCATAACACGTGTCACAAATAAATAATGAGACTGATTTTATTTATTATACAACAATATTATTTTATTTTTGTACATTTATAAAAAAATTCGAGTGAGTAGCTACGAGTATAGTATGTGCTGCGAGCTCATCGACTGATGGTACCAAGACTATGTACTTTCTAGTAGTTATTGAAGTTGGAGGATGAGAACGAGTCACACCAACTAGGATTAAGTAAAATCGTAGTTCGTTTGACCCTTTTCCCAACTATACTTCATTGACACAGACAGACGTGTAAGAAAAATTGTTTTTGAGACTGCGATCTGGTGAATCTCGCCAAAGTCTCTCTGTCCTATTCTGAGGTTTTGTGCCTTAAATTTTTTCATCACCAAATCTTAAGTCAAAATCTAATTAATAGTAAATCAATCTCAATTTCACTTACTACTAAACAGCTTTAATGTTAATCGATGGTCTGTGACTTACTACAAGAGCCCTTACCATAATCACTTTTCTCTCAGTTTTCGATGTTGAAGGCCTTCTGAGCAAAAATCATCGCCCACCGTTTCTCAACCTTATAAAATTTTTTTAGGTCCTCCAAAAAAAAACTGTGCCTTACTGAAACATATTCCATATAGGTTCTTTGTAACTTATGTTATGAAAACATGCGAATCCACGAGGCTTAATGAAAATTTTGATAACATATCTTAAATTTACCGTTTCTCTTAATGCGTTACAAATATAAAAATTTACTAATTACGATAACCTTGAAGAAGGGATGAAGCTATAAGCTATGTAAATAAAATAGCTTACAGCTTCATCCCTTCTTCAAGTTTCATAATTTTAATTTTTAAAAATAATATTGTAATCGATTTTTTACTTTTGTTCAAAAATGCAAAACGATAGGTTTACCTATTTTTTTTTCCTGTGCAAATTACGTAATATCTAATATCTAAGATTTTTCAGATATTCCCATACATCATATATCTTTGTAAGCAAAAAAAAAAATTAAAAAACAAACTTATTATTAAATTTACTTTTTTCTTATTTCCAAATGTACATAGAAAAAGTATAATTTTCAATCATTGACCTTTCTTATAAAATGTAAAAATCTTAATGCAATATTGTAGAAATGAAATCGACCAGATGGTAAAATGGGTTATAATAATCACTTCTGCTTCAGTTGGAAAATATTTCAAATTTCACTTTATTTTTGATTCACTTGCTGTGCTTTTTTTTTAAATAATACTTTTGCACGAGTATCGAAAAGAAAATAAAACACAAAAGTTTAGATTCGACTGTGAAAACGTAAAAATCCTTAAACATTGCCGACAATAAATATTCCTTTTTACATTTTTCCGATATTTTCAATATTTATTTTTTTTCCATCGTACTCTAGCATTGAAAGTGCGCTTATATAAAAGAAACACTTTATTGGGAATGGGTTTGTGTATTTACTTGCTTTAACATTTGTATCCCAATGGATGGATGCCCGATTTCCCATTTGACCAATTTGCCTTGTTTTCCCTTTGAAATTGGAATGAGCATAATCTTCTATCAGGGTTGGTTTGGAAAATATATATTATTTTTTTCTTTCCATCCACTAACTTCTAATACTATACATACGAGTATCTCATGATTCATACTCCGATGTGGAACAGTTTTTTTATTGATTGTTTTCGGTGCCAACACTACAACAATGCTACCATCAGAAGGAGTAGTTTGTTGTGCTCGTACTTATTAGTGTTAGCAGAGTTGAACAGTATCAAGGATCGTCGATAAGCATATGAGTGCAAGCCAAAAAGAATCCTGTAATATATACTTTATAAACTAGTTCAATATCGAATAGTAGGGCAAGTACAAACAAATTTTAGTTCCGCAACATCAGCAGATTTTTCATTTTCTCATATTGCGTTGAATAATCATAAAGCGGAAATGGTGATAGCAGCAATATTTGAAGTAGTATCAATTTCACACAAAAAAAATGATAGTTAAAGCAGCAACAGTACCAACAACTTTTCTTTTTACTTAATTGAATTTAATGCAATCTCAATCGGTGGTCATAACACCATTTACCATAATTAGGGACAAATTATATACAACCAATAGAATATTATCAATTTTCCCTTCATATCAACTGAAATGAAGTTTTGAAAAGAACTATTCTTTTAATATTTTTCAATCATTTCGAATTTTTTTTCTATTTAATTTATTTTATTTGTAAATCGTCAAAAATATTCAACAGGCATATTCCTTATGAAAAATCTATCATTAGAGAAGGAAATCGAATAAGAAATATAAAATACATCACTCACAAAAAATATCTTCTTAGAAAAACTTAATGGAAAATTTCTGTCACAACATATCATATGACACAAACATGGTTCTTTCTTTTTAAACTTTGGTAAAAAAAAAAAACTGAAATTAGTTTTTCTATTCCTGATAAATAAAAAAAATATCAATAACAATTTCCTTCCCAGGGCATGTAAATAAATAAAATTGTGCTTAAACAACAAATTTCTATTATATGAAAATATCGATAAGATACAATTCAGATACAATTAAAATTTCATAACTAATAGGCAAACGATCAAAATTTTTTTGACAACAAAAAATCGAATATCAGCAAATATATTATTTTGTGTAGTGTTTCAATTGCGATATTATGATGCCATATTTCAGTATGAAAAATAAATATCAAAAGAGTCTAACAAAAAAATATAATCATAATTCAAAAGCATAGAAGATTAACTTACAATTTATTGGGGGAAAAAAACCAACAGAAGAACTATGAGGAAATTTTAGGGAAAAAACCACCCGCATACATATTTTTTCAATATATATTCTTCTAATGTAACAGGCTCACTAATAAGAATTTGCCGTTTTCATCATTTGTAAGAAAAGTAACTTTGCCTATCTTAGCTCTGAGTATAGTCAAGACTCAACTAATAATATGAAAGAATCAAAACAGATACCAAGGACACCGGAATATAAAGTTCTCTTGAGCATTTGAATAAAAAAACAAGGACAACATAAATAAAACAACATAAATGAAACGATACCAAATTAACGAAAGAAAAATGAAAAGCATAAAATACCCATTATCATATCATCAGCTATTACTTGGTATTGATTAGATCTGGAGTATCGATTTCAATCGGTTAACAAGCAGCCCAGAATAATTACTAGGAAAATGTTCAAAATTAAGAACCACCCTTAGGCGCTAATGATTGTAGATTCTTGACGCACTTCTAACAGCAAGGACATTTCAATCCATCAATTACTAGTTTATCGTTCTTGAAATTTTCCATCAAAAATTATCAACTAATAACAAACACCACATCATGGATCTGTGTACTCGATTGGATTGAAATGCCATTTGATGATTTGTCATCCGAAATTGTTTAAATGGTTGCTATTGCTTCTGGATATTGAAAATTGCAGTTTAATTATAACTCGAAGGGACGTAATTTATTAATTTTCCCATAAAATTGTTGAACTTTTTACAAACATATAATTAAAAGAAAATTACGATGAAAAAATAATCTAGGTAATATTTTAATCCGTTTTTATGAATATTTCTTTTTGCCTAACAAACAAAAATTTCCTATACAATATATTATTTTCCTTCATTTTCTTATTTTTAAATTCTTAATCAAACATGATAACTCTTTTACAGAATCCAAAAAAAACAACATCCAATTAATTATTAAGTGATTAACAATTTGAGTATCCCTTGATTCCAGATACACGCATCCGTAAAAGTATCTTTAAAATTTGAAGAAAAACCAAATGAATATACAACTGAAAATTTACTTTTATAAGATTTTTATAAAACCGGTGTGGAACAATGCTCACATATCAAAATTTGAGGCTTTATTGTGGAACAATGCTCACATATTCATGATTCAAAGTAATGTCCTTTGCTAGCTATAACTTTTCCCCATCTTTCTGGCAGCATATATATTCCATATCGAATAAACTGCTCGTCTTTTGAGGCAATCCACAAATTGCAAGATCGGAAGTGCTGCTCAGCCAGGCCACGCGCCATCGATTAGAAAAGGTAGTAGTCGGTAGTGGCGATATCTGGACAATACGGCGAGTGAGGCAAAACATTCCATTTTAGTGTTTTCAGGTAGGTTTTAACCACCTTAGCAACATGTGGCCGAACGTTGTCCTGCCGCAAAATCACTTTGTCGTGTCTTTGCTCGTAGTGCGGCCGTTTTTCCGTCAATGCGCGGCTCAAACGCTTCAGTTGTGTTCAGTAGCGAGCTCGTGCGATGGTTTCAGCCGATTTCAAAAGCTCATAATATACCACGCCGAGCTGTTCCCTCCAAATACATAGCATAAGCTTCGATGTTGATGTATGGCCGCGGCGCCCCTATGACTTTCTTCGCTTTGGATTATCGTAATGGATTCACTTTTCATCGCCAATCACAATACGATGCAGAAAACCGTTCCTCTTTTGCCGTTGGAGCAGCTGTTTCCACGTGAAAAAATGTTGTTCGGCGACTCTCCGCTTCAACTCGTATGGCACCCAATTTCCTTGCTTTTGGATTATTCCGAAGGCTTTCAAACGATGGGAAATAGTTTGTTGAGTATCACACCCAATTTCCTTGCTATTAGATCATTTCCAAGGCTTTCAAAAAATGGGAAATAGCTTGCTGACTCACGTCTAATGAATTTGCAAGTTCTTGTTGCGTATAACATGGATCTTCATCCAATATTGCCTCCAATTCTGCGTCGTCAAACTTTTTCATCAATCCATGATACTCCTTGTCTTCCACGTTGAAATCACCATATTCTCTCACTAATACAAGCCTCACCATAAGTTTTTACAATCATTCGACGTGCCTCAGCTAAAGATTTTTTCGAATTGAAGGCAAAAAGCAAAATTTCCCCTAAATGACCCCAATTTGGCTAAAATTTCGACATTTTCACGCAAAAAAAAATATATAAAATAAATTCACAAATGTAATGATGAGGAGTTGTTGACAGATGCCTAAGCTTTCGATGTTTCTGATCTGATATTTTGGACCAACATTTACTGCTGGCGCCATCTATTGGAAAACAGCGGTTTCCCAATATTACTCCCAATACTATATTTTTGAAAAAAATTTTCCTCGAAAAATGCTCATCCATCCTCAAGTTCGGAATCTTTTTTTTCTGCACCACATGCAGTAACTCAAATATTGTAATTTTTAATTTTGATGAACTAATATATGATTTTTCTGTAAGTACTTGTCGTATATCCAACCTATTTTCACTAGATTCTCGTCCACAAATCCCTACAGAGTGACAAATTTCCTACCTTATTGAAACGGGCTCAAAAATTGAGGTTATTTATTATAGACGGTAATTTAAATTATTTTACAGTTTATTTGCATTTTATTAAACCGTATATCTACTAAAAACTATCACATATTTGTGCCTTTTAGATTAACATCAATAAACTTGATCGATTTTACATCATTTTATTTTTACAACTTCTTAAATAAAATTCAAACTGACTTCATCAAATCGTTATAATAAAATTTTCTATTTTATTACTTTATGGAAGCTTTAGAAAAAAGGCTTTTCCCCATTGCATATTAATTGGATTCGTTCAATATAACTGGCAGCACGTATCAATTATTCTTTCATAAATCCATATCAAAGGGTATTAAAGATCTACCAGATATTCCACAAGGTAGTCATCTAGATCCGTTGTTGTTTCTTCTTCTCACGGCAACATAGTCAACTATATTAAAAACGCTCACGAAAGGATCAATAAAAATCATATACAATCTGTTAGAGATTTAGGTGTTAAAACTTCATATACACTATTACACATTATTATAGATGTACGCGTGAATTCCATAGACTACATAAATGAGCTCATTAATATGATTGCTTTATGAAACTAGTGCTGGCATATCCATCTATAATTTGGTCGCCTTTAAATGCTGGGAGAGTTGATTCGGCCCAAAATAAAGTTTGTCCAGTTTGCGCCAAGACATCTTCCATGAATTGACCAATAATTTTAAATAAACTTCAGAAAATGGGCTTTTCGCTAACATTACTTGATTTATTTAAGTCCTACCTTACCAATCGATCTTATCATATATTATTCCGGAGTTCGCTCTCTAGACGTATTACGGCAACGTCTGATATACCACAAGGTAGTCATCTTGGCTCTCTATTATTTATTATTGTCATTAATAATATTTCTATAGTAATTAAACGGTGGAACATCCTAATATAACATATGCTGATGATTTAAGAATGTTTGCCTGTGTTGAAGATATAACATAAGTGTTTACTCCCACAGTCTAAGGCCTACATCTTAACCCTGAGAAGTGTAAAATGATGACATTTTCCATAGGCATTTATCGACTTACTTTTATTATAAATTTGCAGGAAGTATTGCAGTATTCAACGTGTTCACTCTTTAAAAAGTTACCTTCTTTTGGGATATGTAAATCGTTGGTCGGGAGAATTTGATAGAATACATGGTTCGAGTCACCTACAACATTGCTTACTGAGGCCTATACTGTGGTATGCTGATGTGGTTTAATTGCCTTAATCTGATTTACATAGTAGTCGATTCAACGGAATTTTGTTAGATCTGTGTTGATATCTTCCGTGCTGACTTAATTTTTGTTCATCAATTATTGAACTCAAATATTGACTTAGACTCTGTTTCATTGAGTCATGTTGGCCATAATCTGAGACGCTTGCCTATGCTACATGTCAAGGTCTATACACGTTCTCGTAACTATGGTCTGCATCAGCCGTGCTTGGCAAGGAAGTCAATATCAATTTAGCAAGGGACTATTTGAAAAAGCTCTTTTCTTCAGTCCTGCCTTAATTGAGTTTTTAGTTTGGCATTGAACTTTTATTTTTATTTATTATCAGTTCATTTTATTCTAATAAGATCCGAATATTTTTGATCGGTTAATTGTTTCCCAATATTTACTGTAGAAGTGTACGCTTCGAGTTGAAGTATGGGGTTAGTAAAATGAGTGTTTTTTTAATCTTGGAAAGTCACATGGACTTTTGTCAGGTGAACAGAGGAGCCGAAGAATCATAGAGGGTATTTTTTCCGGCAAAAACTTGTTTATGAAGATGTTATTAGTCGATATTATGCCATCTGAGCCGAGCCCCTACAATAGTTGGTCAATGTTTCCAAGCTTTTTTATCATACACGTAGACATCATGTTTGTTAAAACATAAAATCATATTTTATTCTATTTTATTCTACTATTTTTGTAAAAAATTCCTATAAGGTAATTTTAATATAGAAATATTATATTAATCTGACAAAATAATCCATCACAGTCTACAAAGTTTTAATGTTGAAAATTCTGTCATTTCATATTAATTTACTGTGAAAAGAAATGCCAAAGTTTTTATAGAACTTAAAGATTGAAGAAAATTCTTCAAGTATTTATGAAGTGAAGCCTTATCATCATTTATAAGCGTAATTTATTAATATTTTATTAGAAAAGTCGAATAATTTTTATAAATATTGTAAAAACTGATAAAATTAACACTTTCAAATTATTTTCCCAAGATTTATTCTTAATTTTAATGTACTTTTTTTAAGGTGAATCACTTACATGGTAATTTATTTATGTTTTTCTTCTTATTTTTTAAAAGTATAGTAATAGGTAAAGGTAAGTTATTATAGTATTTTATCTCAATGCAACTTATATAAGAAGGGAGGGAACTTTATCGAAACTATTACTTACGAACAAATTATATAATATGAAACAAATTAAATTTCTACTGCCAAAAACTGTCTAATTCGCACATTATACTTAAAACATAAATCAGAAAAACAATATCTTAAAGGTTTACACATATATATTTTATTATTACTTTTTTAAGGAGAAGATTTTTTTCTAAAATTACAATTTTAACGTATCTTATTGTATCTGGCAATACTGAAATAATTAAATTATTAGAGTTTCATAAAAATTTAGAAAAAATTTACCTATTATTTTCCTATGAGGTCCTGTCAGAGATTTTACCATACAATCTATAAGTGATTGACCTTTTTTTAACCCAAATTATAATTTTTTTAAAAACCAAATCAATTTATAAATTTTTAAAAACTTTAAAATTCAAATGTTTTTAAGCTGATTTAAAATTTCTAGTGAACGATTATAAAAGAATATCTAATTTGTGCTTCAAAAGCACCAGAATACACTGAAAATTTAGTTTTGGATAAAAATTTTATTTTTTCAATTTGCCTAAACGAATTTTTTTTGATGAAATTTTAATAATTCATTAAAATGGCTGATTTTGATCCTTTTGGGGTAATTTTTGATGGTTTTTTTGTGCAAAGTTTGCACCAGTTTTTTTTTGGCTTTTAAATGCTTTAAGTTCTGTTTAAATTACATATTTGGTAAAGTCTTATAAAAAAAAGGCTAACGGCATTAACTCACCAGATCTTGAATGCCAATTGACAGCGCCAATTCTCGAACTTACCCGTTCTGGGAATTTTTCGCGCAATAACCCTAAAAATTTTACTTAATATATAGCTTAAGCTGTCGTTTTGTTAAAGATACCATTTTAATTTTCAAATTAAGGTCAAAAAAAATATATATCGGTTATTATATACCCCTAAAAATGGTCCCTCTTTCTTCATCTTCAAAGAAATACTTTAGACCATTAATGCACAACAGACAGTCACTTTTTGAATATATATACAATGACAATTTGGCATAATGATGTATCCACAAATTTTACCTGAAACATGCCAACAGTCTATAATATCAAATGGCAAATTTTAAACTAAATAATTATTATTCTAATTAATACATATCTTAAAAAGCTGTTGAATAATAGAGCTGTTTATTTATAACCAAAAAAAAAATTGATAGTATGTTAATACTCTAAATAAGAACATTGGTCTAATTTTGCCAGCAAATACAATTTTTTTTATAATTTTTAATATTGTTCTTTTTTTTTAAATTTTAATAAAAAAATTTTTTGTGATTAAAAACATGAAAAAAAATATGATTTTATGATAACTTCTTTATGATAAGAAGAGAATTTATCAAATTATACACGAAAGCTTGGAACTGTAAAGATTTTATTTTACGATTACGGGACAAGGTTGTTCATTTTTTAAGGAGATGCACTCACAGTATCATCAAGAAGCTTTCAATTCGATGAGGAAAATCATATGGACAACATAGAAAATTTTCATCGCAAAGGAGAACTTGATTGTTTGCGATGAAGTTGGCCGAAATGATTTTCTCTTTTATGTTGTATGAGAGAAATTTCCAATGAGAATCTCATCTAAAACTCTTCAAGATTAAAGAGAATTCCGTAATGATACCATGTGTTCGGTACTCGATGAAAATTCTGCGCGAGCGTACAAGAGACCCAGACGATTTTGGGGGGCCGCTGATGAATGTGCCCCAGAGCTGAGTTCTGGTGGAATTCTCTTCGAAGCGCTTTTCAAATGCGATGTTTTCATTCAACTGAACGGAATACGATTTTTCCGATTACCAATAGGCAGTGGCGGCCGAACTTTTGTGCTACCGCGAACTCTACCAAAGATTTCATTTCCACAGCATTGGGGGGATATTTCAACATAGCGGCGGCTACTCCAAAACATCAAAAAAAGCTGTATTTGACGCGACGTCAGTACGACTGAAGCATAACGCCTCCGTGGCCACCGTGTGGCTAGAATGAAATTCAGTCTTTCGTAAAACTGTGATGCGTTATGTTCTGCAGTATTGACGGTTTTGTGGCAGAAAGATCGTCGGTATAGTAAAAACGATTTCCTTTCAAATTCTTATCCTTCGAATGGGTCAAAGGCAATTAACAATCGTAAATCGTTTTGAATTGAAATGTGCATTTTCGTTTGTATTCGATTAATAGCACACACCAGCACGTACGTTTCTTCCGATGATAGATGAACGTTTTTTTTTTTGTAAAAACCGTTTCCGGACGGATTATTTGTTCATTTTGGAAATTATTCAAATTATAATCAGATATTATAACTTTTAAGAAACTAAAAACCATGTTTTATTAGAGCAAAAAAAAAAGGAATAATAAACAAAAATTACAGTGTGTTGACAGAAACAGGAACAAATTAACATATTATTATCCGGTCCAAGATGAAGTGATACGCTTTTAAAAGGAGAATTGTACAAACAAAACTGGAAATAAAGCACATTTTTGTGATATTTGTTATCCTATCACGTTTTGCGGTGTCAGTATATATACTAAAAATGGTATATAATAGCAATTATTTTAATAAGTGTTATTTTTATTATTATTTTCATTGTTAAGTGTTAGATAAAAAGATATACTTGTAATAACAGAAAAAATATCTAGCAAATTTTCTAAGAAAGCACAGTAGTGAAATGGTAAAACGAAACTTTCCCAAAAAAAAAATTCACGATAGAAATGGAAAAAATAATATTTTGATATAAACAAGTATACTTTTATTATTAACAGAAATACTAAAAACAAGGATAATGATAAAGATAATAAAACAAGATAAATTGAAGATACAAAATTTTTTTCTAAAATAAGACTAAACAAATTTATATATATTTAGAACAAAAACCTCACATCGAAAATAATTACAATTACAAGAAGTGTCTAAAAGGTAGAAAAATTATTCTACCCACTTTTACATATTATATAGTCGTGATGGTCGTATATTATAAATAGAGGGGTATATGGTGTGAATGTATTTGTTAATTCATGTGCGTAAATTGTCGGTTTAGTTAATCTCACTTGACATTTTCAATGTTTTAATATTTGGATAGTACTAGTATATATATATATATATATGTACAGCATGGATAAAAGTCCTTGTCGTTCAGGTGGTCCAAAAATTGCCAGCTCCAGCATTAAATTGAAGAATGAAAATGTTTATGAGACTGTTTTGCTATGGAAATCTTCATATTTTTACTAGTTAATATTTCGGCACCACTTACTCTTCATTTATTTTTTATGGTGTCTTTTTTTTTTTTTTGTTGGTGTCGTTTTTTTTCGTTGTTGTTTTATTTTGAAACAAAGCAAACTTTATGAATATATTATGAAATCGAAAAGATTAACAAGGAGTTGTTAAAATTTAATTTGAAGATGAAATTCTTGATGAAAAACTACTTAAATATGCACAAAACGTACACAATAGGTGGTGTCGACAATGGCAAATACTAGTGCCCCAGCATATTTGATTAGCTTAACAATGCTAAGGTAAAAAACATTAAATGCATCAGCAAAATTAGCTAAATCCCCATCTAATCCAAATGTATGTACATGAATACATACATACATACCTATGAATAAGGTTTAAAAAAATAATTAGAAGAAAAAGAAAAAAACCAAACCAATCATACACATTCGCTGTTAGTCAGTATTTCTAAATTTAGTATAGTCAGTGTAGAGTTTTAGTAAAGATTGTGTATATAAAGGACAATATATCCATCATAATATCGCGCGAAATGTAATATTTGACTAATGGCCCATTAGTGCATCTAGAGACGTTTAACCATAAACGAGTTTGTACCTCTACACCTCTAGCAGGCTGTCAGGACCGTACGAACATGATGAATATTGTATTCGTTTAGAAACCATCAAGCTACGAAGGTAGTTGTTATGTTATTGTTCTGGGATCTGATACTATGATACACAACGGATTAAATACAATGGTTTCGTGCACTTAAATTTATACAGTATAAGACAAGAGTTGTGCCAGGATTTTCAATGAAAATTCGACTATTCAACGAATATTTAACAAGTGCATTCTCACGGATGGTGTGTTGTAGATTTAAGATCATTCACAATACGATTTACTGGAAGGGGCAATAAAGCAACGCTGAATAATTGCAGACGTACGTGCACATCAACGTCGCTAAAAAAAACCATATACATGTAACCGTATCTATAAGGGATTTATAAAATCTAAAGTTTTGTGTATATGAAAATTAACCCCGAAACGTCGCGTCGCGTTAATTCATCGCATCGTGCTAGAGAACAATATGCGTACGCGAGCATATTTGTCGGATACCATCAATTTAATATCACAAAAAGTCTAGTAGTACAAATCACCTGTACTCGTACTTAACATTATTTCCAATGGTAGTATATATTACAGTTTAATAACGATTAGTAAAGAGTAAAGTTGTTAATTTTTTATTGACGATAATTCATCGAAAAGATCAATATTCAAATAATGAATGGATTATTATTCATAATATGCATAATAAGTTCTTATGCCATTTGAATTGTATGGCATTTTTAATGACAAATCAAATTAAAAACTAAAATTTAAAAATTTCAACAAAATAAAAAAAAATAAACATAAAAACATTTCTAATGTGAAAAAATTTATAATAATCTTACGTTTGATCAAACGCGATTTTTTAATATAACAAATAAGTCCACACTTAATGAAATAATGTTGAGTGTAAATTAATGAATTTATTTAAAAAGAAGATGAATTTTCGGTGAATTTTTTTTAAATAAATTATTAAATTGGAAAATTCAAAATATAACAATATAGAAAATATACAAATTTTAACCAAATATTCTTGATATTTTATAAAAAAATATACAAACACTCTGTGGAATTGACCAACACTGATGATAGTAGCATTATTTATAGTAATTGCTTGACGTTAATATCAATCAACCGAAATTTAGTTTGTATTGATACTAACTATTCGGTTAGTTTGTCTGGTAAAACTAAACTAAAATAATTTAAACCAGAATGCCGGTAAATTTTTTTAACAAATAATTCATAATTATCATATTCTATGTCTACCGTAAAAGTATTAACTTAAATTGTGAATTAATATTTATTAAAATTGCACAAGTGAATTATTATATCAAGTATGGTTTATTTATTAATCTAACCAGTGAATATGTTAACATAAAAAAAATTACAAATTATTAGCATAATTAATTAATATTATATATTATAGTAATATTTTCTTTTCTACCTGTGCTTTTGATTTTATTTTTTATTTATTTCTTTTTTATAACATATAAATTTTTTGTGTTTTTGGTGTTTTCTTTCACAAAATTCATATTTTTTTTATGATCAAGTGTAATAGATAATAACAAAATAATTAGATGCGTTACAAATAATCAACAAAATGGCAAAATATCGAATTGTAATTTCCGCTGATGTATCAATCATTTTATGGATATTATCGATTTTCCTAATATCAGGAACAGCCGGCCAGATAGTATTTCGTGTTGATCCATTAGGTAATTTTATTCTATTTTGTATTGATTTTATTTGACTCTTCTTTTCAGATTATCTTATATATGTACATAGGTACTTACTTACTTTCTTATATGTGCTCTTATCTACCCACCTATCCACATTATGGAATATATACACATACTTTCTTATATGCATCTTAATATCAAATAATGTAATTGAATTCGATTTGAATCTCTCCATTTATCATAAAATCCTACATATGTGGGTGGTATATTCTTACTTATTTTAGGAACAAATTCATATTATGAAAGATTTGGAAATATCAGAAAAATATTACACATTTTCTATTAAGATTTTATGACAACAAAAATCAATTTTATTGAAGGAAAAAAAAACAATATTTACTATTACAGAAATTATAAAACAATATCGGAGATATTTTTCATCATTTTGACATATTTCAAGTTCTTTATTTAATAATATTTTATAAAAAGAAAAACTTGTTAACCTGTTAAAAAGCTTTATTTTCCTTTTTCAAGATTCTGGACAGATAAATTTTTTTAAAGAAGTAATAAACATGAAGACTTACAATCAAACTGAAACATGAAATTTTTATTTATTACCTTAAAATGTAGGCACCTATACTACTTTTATTTATTATAATATAAGCAAAAATAATTGAAAATTTTATTTTATTTTTATTTTTTATGATGTTTAACGGGCTTTCATTTACTGAAACTTATTTTTAAAATTGAAAAAAAAAACTAAACTATTGTATTAAAACATAGCTTGTGTAAGCCTTTGTGAAGTATGACTTATGGAAAGTTTTAGCGAGCTTATAGGATTAAGCATTCCTTTCTCTTGACGGCTTAATGTAATTTTTGATGGTCCGAGAAGCAGTAGAAGATAAATTCTGCTCAGGCAGTCCTCCAACATAGAAAATTGATAAAATTATAGAACAAGTTAGACCGTTAATTAACAAAAAAGTCTTTTAAAGACTAAGAAAAACAGATTTCTGGACTTACCAGCCTCTCATCCCTGATCCAAGTTTATATAACTTTTTGTTACACAAAATCAAAAAAAAACAGTAGAAAGCACGTCATATTATTGTTATCGAGAACAACCAAAGGAGTTTAACTGAGGAGTAGATAATTATGTAGACAACACTGAAAAGGCTAATATTCATTAGCCTTACCTTGAACTATCCAAAATCATTTCGTCTTCTATATTTGAGTTTTTAACGCAAAATATTACTCTCTAACTAAAACTATTAGTTCTTTATCAGTTTTTTTGCAAAAGCTTCCATTTTTCCAAAAGGATCCTTACCAATTATCTTTGCTTTAATAGCCCTCATACTTTCGTCCTTCATTAGGAACAAATATCAATAAAAATATATTGTCCATTTTACTCGATAACCTTTCGCCATCTTTCTGAGAGCTTAATAATACCTCGTTCATAAAACGACCTTTCTTTATCGGCGAAAAGCTACTTATATATAGCCTCATCCGAAATGAACGGCATTACCACGCAAGAGCTTTGAAGAGAACGAAGCAAGTGAAAGTCTGATGGCGTAACAATATTTTTTGGTCAGGCTAGTATGGTGGGTGTCGCAACAATATTTTTTGACGGTTGATCGAACGTGTGGGTGGTTTTGCGTTGTCATGATAGAACACAACTCCTTCACGATTAACGAACTCCGGACGTTTCTCGAAGATGGATTCATTTAAACTATTCAATTTCCGATAGTACACTTCTTAATTGATTGATTTGTTTCGTGATAGGAGCTCAGAAAATGCGACACCTTTAAAATTTCACCACACTGAGAGCGTAACCTTTGACGTTTGAGGCGGATCATCACGACAGGACCAAGATCTTTGTAAGCAAAACACTTCTTATCATTAGTTATCAATCACTTAAAAAAGGGATCGTTTTCCTCACGTTTAATGAGTATGTCGCAGGTGTTTATGCATGGCATCAAATGAACTTCGTTGAGTGCATGAGAAACCCAAACGTCGAGCTTACTTAAGATGCGAATTGAGTCAAACCATCGCACAATGCTAGTTTGACGCAATTCATACTACGTTAAGTTTGTCATCATCAACCTAGGTTTGCCTCCGTGACCAAGGAGCGTCGTTGAAATCAAAGTCACCAGTACGGAATTTCGTGTAACATTGTTGACACTGATGCTCTTTTAAACCCTTATCACTGCTAACTTTACGCAACTTATCACAAGCTTGACGCGCATTCTTCCGTTTACGGTAGTAAAATAAAAAAATATTGCGAAAATGCTTAGTTTTAGTTTTCCATCTTCAACTTGTTGTAAGATCCTTAAAAAATAAACGAAAAATATCAAAAGCTTAAAATATCTGCTGTTAAGTATGACATAACAATAATATATGTGTAGATGCGAATAACTCTAGTACTTTCAAAAATGAACAAACGCCATCTGTTACCAAAAAGACTTTTTTTCCAACAATCCAATATAAAATGTTTCCTTAAAAAAATTGTTATTCCTATTCTGCAAATTGTAAGTTACAAATTGTAAGTTCGAATTTTTACAGAAAAACAATGAAAAAAAGATATTTTCTTTGTTAAAAGCATCTAAGTTCCAAGAACATTCAAAAAGATAGTTTCGTTCTTCCTCACTAATCTCAATATCATGTTCATCTTATAACAAATCTTTTTCCTTTATTAAATATTTTTTTTTCTCTAATATTTAATTAAAATATTTCAAAATATCTTCATTATCCGCATTCCACTTATTATAATTATCAGTTCAATATCAAATACGTAGTGCAAAAAATAGGCTAATTTTATAAAGTTACTACTATTAAATATAAAAATATTAGTTGGACTTAAGTCATCTTATAAAAAATAGTAGTTATATAATAAAATAATATTTCATATTGAAATCGGTTCAATTCATTACGAATATTATAGAAAATTGACTTTGCTTATTATAAATATAGAAAAAAAAACGATATCCAAAACTTGCTTGGACTTACGCCAATTTCATACATAAAAGCTGATTTCATCAGGTTTAAATGGTTTTTCTTTTTCATTATTTTATCAATAAACATTGATTTATTGATATGTCTCTATATAAAATTGAATAATACTTCACAGAACCGCAAAACAAAATAGGACAAAACAAAACAAAAATCCCACCTACAACTTATGTCCTCTCTGGAGTGTGTGAATTTGGTAAATTGAAGTAAATTGATAGGATCCCTCTTACTGTCTACCTTGCTGTCAATAAATACCAGCCTACCTAGAATATCAAATACGAACCGAAAATATTTCCGAAATTCCAACTGTGTTAAATTTTCCTGATCAATAGCAGATCCCAATCCTATCCGAGCTGAGCTATCATTTCTTATTCAGTAGCGCTTTAATGTAACCAAATAGTCTATCCTACTGGAATTCGTGGCTATAAATCATTATGAAAAGAAATTCATGAACCACAAACAGGCTCGAATGAATTATGAATACCCAAAACTGTGCATATACTCGTATCTATCGACATGTGTAGCATTATCCTGAAATCCTCGTTGAACCTCTAGAGAATTATCCGCAAACCATGAGACTACGTGAAGTATAGAGGATGAGGATTCGTGACCATGTATACATATGCGTATGTATGATGCGTAGCGAGAACAAATCAACAAATCAGATCCTGATTATGATAGAAATCGCTTTCGGATTGACCGCGCACATAGAAATTTATAATTTAACCAATAATTGGCTTTTTTATTTCCTATATGCCTCAATAAAATGCCAATACGTAAATTCAATCAATACAATATAATGATTGATGAGCCAACATCAAAGCGTTAATTTCGCAACAATTTCCGAATGTTTTCTATTTTTTTTTATGAATCATTAACACCTCCTTCCACCCAAAAAAATAAAAACAAAAAATAAAGAAGGAAAAAAAAATACACTTCAGTAAGTTCATTTCTTATTTATTTGAAAACACATAATTTTAAAATATTACTTACTATAAAATTTTATTGATTAATACGAGTAAAAATTTATGCCAACAAATATTTCAGTAAATTTGTGAATTTTGAAAATAAATCTTCAAAAAAATGACATTTATAAAAATAGTAATTCAATAGAGAAAAAAAAATAAAACATTTCGAAAACAATTTAGAAAATCCAAACTTTGCCAAGTTGAATGCACAAAAAACATTTATCAAATTCGATTTACAAAATATTATACTTAAGAATAGTACCATAAGAATAGTTTCGAAAATACAAAGCAAAATATCAATTCTATTTCGAAAAAATAGTTTTCCTAATAATTCAATATCGAAAACTTTTAGATTTTATCAGAAATTTAATTTTGATACAATTTGGCATTTTAAATCGTTTTCTACTAAGCCGTATTTTCTTGTGCCGAATTAAAAAGAAGTCAGTGTTGGCCAAATATGAAGAGTACGGTGGATGACGTAGAGATTCACAGCGTTACTCTTCACAGCGTTAGTGTGGATGTGGACGACTGCTGTCAGAAAAAACCCTCTCTTCTTTGGAAAACGCGGCTATTCTAGCTTCAGCATCAAAATTGGCCCAATAAATAAGCATAGTGCTGCTCAGTAATTATTGTTATTTTACCTGGCATACGAGGTCCGTTCAAAAAATATCGCGAATTTTGTGTTTTTTCAAAAATTATTTATTCATGAATATCTATTTTGTCCCCTTCAAAGTAATCCCTACCAGATATTATACACTTGTGCCAACGTTTTTTCCAATCCTAGAAGCTCTTCAAAAAATCATTTTTTGTAATCTTGCTCAGTTCCTCCTTCGATGCCGTCTTTATCGCCTCAATCGTAGCGTAGCATCGTCCTTTCATAAGAAAGAGTCACAGGGGGCCAGATCTGGGGAATACGGTTTTTTTTTGGCCAAAAATTCACGCGCAAGCAACGATGTGTGAGCAGAGGCGTTATCATGCTGCGAAAGCCAATTTGTGTTCTTCCACAAATCCGGGCGTTTCTGGCGGTTTCCTTAGCGCAACTTGCGGATAACTTGCAGGTAATATTCCTTGTTTACCGTTTTTCCCTGTGGCAAGAACTCATGAGGCACCACGCCCCTGCAATCGAAGAAAACTGTAAGCAAAACCTTTATATTCGACCGAACTTGGCTTTTCGTCGTTCACATCTTCTCGGCCCTCTGAGAACATTTTGCACCACCGATAAACATTGCTTCGGTCCAAGGTAGCTTCACCATATGCCACAGTCAACATTCGGAATGCGTCCACACAATTAATTTTTTACCAAACAAATGGGCAAAAATCGAAGACGATCCAAAATACGTGCAAGCAAGTAGCTGTCAAAAATTAACTGAATATTTAAAATGTCCGAACTTGTCGGCGTAAGTGAGAGACATGAATACCAACATAACGCCACAAAAAATCGAAAATCCAATATACGTAGCCCGCGGAAATTCAAAATTCGCGATACTTTTTGAACAGACATCGTACAATCGTAAGACATAATTTTACCTGGCATACCCATCCTAAGACGTAATACCACGGATCGCTTACAACCGTCGGGATTGAGATAAACCCAATCAACGCACTGACAGATGCACCCAATTAACAGGCATCACAGACCTGTCTATAATAGATTTCGCCAGCTCAGCCGACGAGATCCAAGTAGTTGCACGCATTTCAATCGCAACCCAACTCGCTACTAACGCATTATCAACCCAGCTCGCTTGTTTCCAATACAGTCATTGAATTTTCTGTTTAGACTGCATCATAAAGAAAACATACAGTGTATCAGCTCTTCTCATAACCCTCTCCAAAGGACCTTATTTTACATCTCATTTCATACCAGCTATGCCTCAGCATGCTTACTTCACCGTACCTCATCATTATCTTCCATCATACCTCTTTTTAGCCATCTTTGAAGTAGGCAAACATTCAATCCATCCGTACAATCCCTCATTATTTCACACACAGTTGTGTAACTATTTCGTCCTACCTCTAACCAACTCCATCCATCATGGGCTGGTTCAGTTGCTAACAGTCAGTAACCAGTTACAAGCTAGTCTTTCTAACTGTTGGTAGCAAGGCCTTGCTAATCCACAACGTTTCAACCAAAGGCTTCTCACCATTGGCAGGGCACAGTGGACAAACCATCGTGGGCTCCTGACTCCTGTGGTATCGGATTTTATGGTTAGAAATACCCGGTATTGGGTCCTTGTAAATTCCTTTGGTACTTCTAAGCCAGCTGCGGTCTGCAGATTTGCCTTACTCGAAAGCATTTCCTCGCATAGTGTCTGACGGATCATAAACGGCCTCATATGTGGTTAGCAGATAGGCTCTGCTGGGCCAACTCATGATGCGGGAATAGTACTACTCCGTAAAATAGTGAGTGAAGATTATGCCTTGCTTTCTTCGGTACATGTTAGCCGGGAAAAAGCCCACTTTTCCGAGTGAACTTTCATTTTACTGGTGTGTAGTATAGGATCCATATCTAATCAACTGTCATATAGCGTCCAATGTTGATTGATCCCAAACATTAACACATCCTGCTCCAAAATTGTCACATGTTTTCGTTTTTGATCAATACTGAGCAAACGCGTCACCCAATATGTGGATAAGTTTTTCACAAAGGATATATTGCCCATATTCAGTGGGGATGCTTATAATATAAGCTAAATCGCTGATCTTTACACAGTGGTCGGCTAACACGATATCATATCCTCTGTAGAAGCCCACAACGCTCTTCGTCAAAGTATGATACCTGGTCGCGCTTGAATGCGTTCAATTAATACCGAATGATGGAGGACGAAGCTGTGAGGGCTTGCACTTTTCTTTATTTTTTTCAGATGTGCTCCAATCTAAGAAGAGAGATGGTTTTTTTTAATAATGGCGGACAGCATTTTAAGTACGAAAATAAAATTTCATGTAGATGCGAAAAATATTGAACTAAATTTTGATGATGGCAACTACACGTATGTGAAAATATTTTAATAAACTGTTAACTTCAAATTTCTGAAAACATAAATCATAACAACAAATCGATTTCGAAAATAATAATACAAATTCATGAAATTTGGACAGTTTTTGAAATTTTATTTATAAAAAATAAATAATTCCGGTGACTTACTAGAAAAGAAATCGATCAATTCTCATTTGAATTTGGCAAAAAATTTATTGCATCAAATTACCCACAAAATCTTTCAGTTTTTGTTAGGCAGAACTTTTAATTATCACTAATTCCTTATGTAATGAACAATAATTGTCGAATAATATACGAGTATTATTTTTTTAAATAATTTAACTGAATATTTATGTGAGACGGTATAATAAAATAAAATAATTTAATTTATTTTTTGTCTATGAATGAATTTTCTTTTATTTAGGATTTATATGAAATTATATTCAAATTCTTTTTTTAATTTATTCTATGCAAGAAGATAGACACGATCAAACTCTTAAGAAAAATCGAAAAACAGTACCGAATCGATTTCGAAACTAGAGAATAATCCCACAAGTATTTTGCATTGCTAATAATCTCATCTCAGTTCTATATAGAAAATAAATAAAACTAATCGCAATAAATCTTCTTAATGCTAAGGATTCCTTTTTCTCACATAATTTAAATGTTTAAATTTTAGGGAGGAGAATGTATCGAGAGCATTTTAGAAAACGTTCAGTACATAATATATTGTGTAAGACATTCTGTTCATGAATCAACCAATTAATGTGTCTGGGAGCTAGATTTTTGGTGGTTTTCTTTAAAGAGCTGAAACGTGTTTTTTAATGAAAAGATAAAAAAAATTTAGTACTTTTATTAAAAGATTATAATTTTTATTTTTTAATTATAATACTTTATCCGATTGGTCTATTATTTTGAACTGTTTTTTTTTGAGTAAATCTGGGTCCATCTCCACTGTATTTACTCAATGTTTGAAAAGTTAATTGTTGCTGGTTTTTGCCCTTATAGGAACTAATCGAGCGTTGTCATTTTGAACAATACTGGAGGCTAAATTGCATGAAATTACGGTGCCACCTTATCGTATCCACAATACGATGCTATGAACATCGACCATGATTTTTATAAAAATTTTCATTAATATTTGTCCCATATTTTACATATCAGCATATCCAATTTATCCTGTCGATTTGTCTCACTGCAAAATCGATAATTTTCAGCTAATCACTAAAAACAATTTTGTTATAAAATAATTGCAGTTAATCTATCTATATATAATAGTGGTCCAAGTGCTAGGAGATTCTAGCTTATTAAAATTTGCTAACTAAACTTATTGGAAAATCTACCATACATTAAAAAAAACGATACTAGGTAATACGACTTTATTTTTATAAGTTAAAAATCCCCTGTTAAGATGGTTGTTTGGGCAGCTTTACGTTGGCGGAGGACTCCTTTCTACTCGTAGAAGTGCTCAAATATTTTCGGATCTTAGGGATCAACCAACTTTATACAAACTAATACCAGGTACTGCTGCTGGTCATATATAAATGTTAGTTTCTTTAAAGTAGTTCATTTGGGCAGGTATTTATTGCCAAAAGCATTGCTTATAATTTTCGTAACAGTGCTGAAGGGATACAGCAGAAATTTTATCAACTCCTCGATAAAATGACGTCCTTTCAAGAGGTGGGGCATCTAAGTATCTCCAATATCCAATTTGTAGAGAAGATTCTTTATTCTGAGCCTTTTAAGACTTTACATATCATCTTCAATTTCAATCGAAAGCATAACCTCAAAAAAAACTTAAGAAATTGAAAAGAAAATGTTCACCTTATCTTAAGTTAAAAAAAAAAAAATTAAATGGCATGAATCCCTTTTCCGACAAAAACTTAATGATGGAGATGGCTATGTGAAGAGCAATTTTTCTGGGATTTTTCTAGCAACTCACTTGTTTTACATTGGCATCAGTTTTCCACGTTGAAGTCTTCCTTGAGCAAAATTCATCTTCCACTGCGTCTCGGACCACCAAAATTGTTTTCTTCTACTTTTAACGAGGAATATTCCCCACAGATGCATTGCAACTTTCTGTAATTCAAACTCGCACTTTTACTAAACTTAATCCAAAATTTTATCGTCCTTAATTACACTAAGCGAATTTTCAAAAATGCACTACAAAAACGCAACATTACTTATCATACTCTATATTATAGATTGGATCGAATAGTTACTAAAAGAGTTTGAAAGTTGTTCCACAAGTCTAAGAGAGACTGAAGATCTCAGTAACACCAGTCTCATTACTTAACTGCAAAACCTTGTATTTCTCCTTTATTAAAGAACATCTTTTTTTAAAGAATATTAGCATAAGCGTGAAATTTTTATTTAAAAAAATATTGTCAAACTTTGATAAAAATTAAAACTAAAAAAAGATGCATAATTCGAAACCTATCAAAAAATGGTTTATCGAATAAGATATAAAATTAAACAGATAATAAATTTTTTATGACACTTTTAGTTTTGGCCAAAAGCAATTTTCTATTTTATATAATATTTTACAAATTTCAGACTATACAAAAATCTCTTTCTATTTATTATTATTCTATCAAAGAAAACTTTTCTACTTAAAAATTCCCATTTAAATACTAGATTTTTGTTTATAATTTTAATTATCTCATCGAAAGCTCATTATTTTACATACTTCATAGAAATAGAATAATCCTCTTATAATAATAACATCGAATACCTTAAAATTAATTTTATTAATAAATTATGAAAATAAATATTTTATATAAAATAAGAAAACTGTTCTAACATTAAGTAAGACGATTTTCATTAAATTGTATTTTATAAAAAAAAAAACCTCTTCATTAATATGCAAAAGTTATATATTATTTAATTTATAAATAAATTGAAATGAAATTTAATAATAAATGTTACTCTTTAAATAATCAATTCAATACACGTACTTGGGGCCTGAATAAAGATACTGTAAAGATGTTCGGAAAATATTTGCAATAATATCGATGAATATTGTAAGAATATTTGAACAATATTAACATTTATGTGACTAGAAAATAGAATTTGTGTCACTGAACTAAGGTTTAAATGTTTTAAATAAACATAAGTCTCTAGTAAGATAGATTTATTGTAATTAAAAATAATTAACAAATGGAAGACTATGACTTCGAAAGAGTTAAATCTTGTGTTTTATCTGGGGTCAAGGATCGCAGCCTCTAATAAAATGGAAGAAAAAATATCCAGACGGCTTTTGGTAGCCAAGAGAGCCTACTTGAATCAATCGAAATTGTTTCATTAAATTATTCTAACGATAAAATCAAAACTTTTACTGTACAGTGAACTTATCTTGCTGTTGCTCATATGAGTATATTCTTCGGAAAGTTTGGGTCTTCAGCAAAAATCACTGCGAATACTTACCCGCGTTCGAGATGAGGATCTCGAACCATGACCGCCTGGTTGCGACTAAAACCATGCACAACAGGATATGGGAGGCTGCACACCTGATCCGTATGGATGAGTAAGATCCTGCCCAAAAATTACAGTGGCATCACTAATGGACCCAGAAGACGATGCAGGACTTGCCTTCAAACAGATCCTTGAACACCGCAGCGCAAAACCAGACTCCCCGTTGTTGCGCCATTGATGATTTTCTACATCTGAAAAGTACTATTTATACAAAAGTTAAAAGGAAATCCTAACTATCCTTATTTAAACTATTTTTGCTCATTCGAAATTTATGACAGTAAAATAATAGAAAATTGATAAGTCACTCCGTGTTTATCAACGAAAAAAAAAGGATTTTTTTTCTAACCAGATTATAATATTAAAAAGTTCAAAATTAAAAACCAAAAATTTATAGAAAAATAAAAATCCTGTAGATAAATTCTTGTTGAGTCCTTCTGTAAAAGCTCAAAATATAGTTATTCAAATTTCATATTAAATTAACATGGCCATATTATACACGTTCATGCATAAAAAAAAATTTAGAAAAATGGCAACTGTTCCCTGCATAACATTGGAAAATTTATATTAATATTTATTGGTATTAGGCCTCAGACTATACCTATAAATCACAGACTTATAGTATAGATGAACCTAAGAAAATTTACAATATAACGAAATCAGCAAAAATTCTCGACTATGTCAACTTATCCTATAATCATTGATATTATAATAAAAGTCCTTCTTTACTCGTAGACAATGACCAAATTTAGAAAAGGACTTATTAGATAGCAGCTAACTGGGCAGTGATGATTTTCGTAAAATTTGCAATATTTTCATTATTTAAAAAGGAATTCTCTCCTCTTGTGGATACATTTTATAGGAAAATTTTGTAATATTTGCTTACTGATAGGATTTGTAAACGATTTTATATTAATTGCAGATGCAAACGCAATTCACCACAGTAAAATTTTTATAACCAATTCTTCTTATTAACTAACAAAATTTCTTAAATAAAATAACATCGTTAATTGGGGGGTCTGTGTTCTTGCTTGAACCCTCTGATTAAGAATGAACAAAATTGAAAATTCCACAATCATAACTAAATAAAAGCTCTTTTACCTTATTTTTATGTAAATTATTAACATTGATTTCAGAGTTGAAAGAAAAAATTTATAATAAGAAACAAAATTTTTTGATTCCAATATTTATGATGGTAAAAGTATTAAAATTGTAGATTATTTTCCATATTTGATTATGGGACCAATTCGTTCCTCATAAATAGTCCTTCGAATTTTGTTGAAAATTGGTTTTATCGATTTTAGCCAATATTTATGTGGAAATTTTATTCAATTTTTCAAAAAATTCTCATTTCAATGTTTATGAATATTTCTGAAAATTAATATTCGCATTTCTTAAATATTCAAAATTATTTCCGTTTCAAAGAATTCAGTAACTACAATACAAAGTATCGAACAAATTTTATTGGGGCATTATTTAATTAATTGAAATTTCAAAATATTCACTCTAAAATGGCTTCCAATTAAAATTGCTAACCAAGAATGTAGAATGAAATTAAATTGGAATTTTTAGATGCTGGGAGAAAATATTGATTGGAAATAATTATACTTCTTTTTTCCTATATAATTCATCACGTTTATATAATATACTAAAACTTATCATATATCAATATACAATATTATTCTATGAACTGGTCTTAAATGGGAAAAAGTGCTCAATGCGCAACAAAAGTTTCAATTAAGAAAAACCAATTAAAAAAGTTCTTGCATTTTCTACTAGGAAATTATCCACTGAAAAATTTTCTACTGCAAAAAGTTCCACATTAAAATTTTCTACTGACAATTTGTACTGAAAAATTTGCAACTAAAAAATTATCAACTGAACAAATTTTTTACTGCAAAATTTTCTACTGACAATTTTCTACTGCAATTTTCTATTGAATAATTTTCTACTGAAAAATTTTCTGCTGACAAATTTTCTACTGTAAAATTTCTACTGCAAAATTTTCTACTGATAATTTTCTACTGCAAAATTTTTACTGCAATATCCTTCTACTGACAATTTCCTTCTAAAAAATTTTCTACTATAGAATTTGTACTGCAAAATTTAAATGAAAATTTTCTACTGAAAAATTTTTTGCTGACAAATTTTCTACTGTAAAATTTCTACTGCAAAATTTTCTACTGATAATTTTCTACTGCAAAATTTTCAACTGAATTTTTTCTACTGAAAAAGTTTCCACTGACAAATTTTCTACTGCAAAATTTTTACTGCAATATCTTCTACTGACAATTTCCTTCTAAAAAGTTTTCTACTACAGAATTTGTACTGCAAAATTTTAATGAAAATTTTCTACTGAAAAATTTTCTGCTGACAAATTTTCTACTGCAAATTTTCTACTGCAAAATTTCTACTGCAAAATTTTCTACTGAAACAATTTTCTACTGCAAAATTTTCTACTAGAATAATTTTCTACGGAAACAATTATCTACGACAAAATTTTCTACTGCAAAAAATTTACTGAAAGTTTTATTCGACTGCAAATATTTCTAAAATTTGCAACTGAAAAAGTTTCTATTGAAAACTTTTTTACTAAAAACTTTTTCTTGAAAAATTTTTTACTGCAAAATTTTCTACTACAAAATTTTTAATTGCAAAATTTTCTACTGAAAAATTTTCTGCTGAGAACATTTTCTACTGACAATTTTCTACTCCAAAATTTTCTACTGTAAAATTTTCTACTAGAAAAGTTTTCTACGGAAACAATTTTCTACGGCAAAATTTTAATGAAAATTGTCTACTGAAAAATTTTCTACTGACAAATTTTCTGCTGCAAAATTTTGTACTAAAAAATTTTTAGCTGAAAACATTTTCTACTAACAATTTTCTACTCCAAAATTTTCTTCTGAAAATTTCTACACCAGAATTTCTGCTGTAAAATTTTAATGATCATTTTTTCGACTGCAAATATATCTACTGAAAAAAATTTCTACGGCAAAGTTTTCTGCTGCAAAAAGTTTATTGAAAAACTGAAAATTTGCAACTGAATAATTTTTTTACTGAAATTTTTTCCTGAAAATTTTTTTTATGCAAAATTTTCTACTGCAAAACTTTATTGAAAATTTTTTTTCGACTAAGAATATTTCTACAGAAAAATTTTTTACTTAAAATTTTTTACTGAAAGTTTGTTAACTGAACAAATTTTCGACTGAAAAAATTTTTCTACTGTTTGTAGAATAATTGATTTGTGAATAATTTTATCGAAGTCTAATATTTTTGAAAAATGTAACAACAAATTCGTTTGCATAAATAAAGAATACCAAAAATGATACATAATTAAATATCAGTTTTAGTAATCTTAATACATTTCAAGTGGTTATTTTTTGCACAAAACTAAATAAAGTGTAGTTTTTATATGAGTTAACCTTTTCAAGCATGTTGAGAAGTTTCTCTATAGTTAATATAATAGTTTCCATTTCTATTATGATAGCCCAATAGCATGTTACATACTCATATGGTAAATTACTGAATTCCACGAAAAAATTTACTGACTTATGTAAGTTTTCTATATAAATTGTTAACTATTTGTAAGTTGCAAAGCACGCAAATTTTCGTGAAAGGAAAATTAATAACAAAACAGCGTTAGAAAATTGCATAGTTAATTAAGTCACGAACTAGGGATGTTGAAAAAAATTGCACTATTTAGGTAAAAATTTAATGAAAACTTATATATTTTGCCCAATAAAACTTCATTATTAAAAAAAAAATTCATTAAATAGGAAGTGCAATTTTTTTAAAAAGAAATAATAAATAAAATCTCTGCTAAATTATATAATAACCAACTATTAAGGAAACTCATCGATTTTTTTTTCGCACCGCACCCAACTGTCGCACCATACTCATAAATAATATATATTAATTCAAGTAAAAAGATTGATTTAAAAAAAAATTACGCATATATTAAATTTATAATTAATTAAATAGAAATAATAGCGAACATAGAGCTTAGTATCTATTAAATTGTCTATGAATCTGTTTACCAATTTTGATTCAAAACTAATTGTACAATAAAAGCAAAGTAAAATCATTTTAATATAAAAAATAAAAATTCAATACTATTATTTTGTGCAAGTGACAAAAAATTGTTTTTTTTTTCAACCTATTCCAACGTTAACTTACTTTTATAAGTAAAAATTAGTATGTGTTTAAATATTTTTAAATGTCTGTCAAGTTTCCCCAAAAGGAATTGTGTCAACTTTTCCTTAAATTTCCAAAAGTACGTAACGATTTTTATGGTATTTATTTCACTTTTTTTTTAAATATATTTTTATTTAAATAATAAAAGTAAATCATCGCTTAATGGTACTTAACTATTTATTCTGTAGAAATATTTACAATTTCACTGAACCACATTTCAGTGAAATAACTCAGCAAAAAGAAATTCTACGAAGAATGTCATGACATTTTACATATCACCCTGGAGAAAAGGAATCAATTTACAGCTTATTTGGGTATGTTCATAGCGTCTGTATAGTTAGACATTTGTAACATTTTACATAAACAAATTTCTGAGCCGTAAGTACAAATTGCCTTCTTGTTACAAATTCAATCACTTTTAAATTATTAATAGCATCACCATCAAATATTTAGAAAGTTCAAAGGAAAATTTCATTTTCCTGCTTTACCTTAGGCTGAAGAGAAAAAAAAATGTATTCAAACTTTGATCAAAAATGACAAAATCTGTAATTGCAAAGACTTTCAATCAAAATTGCTTCTTTCATTCTTTTATATCCTTATCTTCAGTTTCCGGTATGGAGTCAATGTAATTATTTTTCCTTCGAAAAATATAGAATATCGTATATGCCACCACCACTATTCATATTTTATTCGAAGAAATGTAAAATTATTCAATGTGTGATAAAAAGAAATCAACATTTTGATATATTGATGCAATTCAAACGCAATCGAATATAATTTGTTAGTCTGAATATGAGTACACCAGTACCAACAATACGAGTAGTATACCTTATAAGGTAGCTTTAATATAAGCAGAACTGGTAGGGTTACGTATAGTGGAGCATATTCTGTGTCCAATATTATTCGTTTGTATACTGTTTGTTATTCATTAAATTTATGGAAACTGAATCTTAATATGATCATAAATCATAAGAATCCATATGTAAAATTTGTCAATTTAAAATTTACGATTGTAATACGTTTCGCATTTTTAATATATATTATTTTGTCAAAACTTTCGGTATAGTTTTTACTTTAGAGCTATTTGGGAATTTTTCAATATATTCTCTATAATATATTTTTTATATACAATATATTATTAAGAGTTATTTTTTCTTTTCAAATATTTATTTTTTTTAAATACATTTAATATAAATAATCCCAGCATTTTTGCGCAATGAATCTAGCTGGAATCAATATTCTAATTGTAGTAACTATTAATGGAAAAATAATTGTTGTATTAGTAAATACTATGATTAGTATAATAAAAGAAATCATAAAAATGGCATAGATGATCAGTTATTATATTGTCTAATCGAAAAAGTTCGTCACGTTTTTGAGTAAAATGGAGACGCTTAAATCGGTCACGTTTTTGAGTAAAATGGAGACAAACAAAAAATTCACCGTTATTATTGACAATATTTTACCATTTTTTGGGCAGAGCCATGATTCCATCAGTATGGAACTTCTGTAGTTGTTGTTTGGAAAACTGAATCAAGGGGTTTTCACATGCCACCACCCCTAAAGCCAGCTTGGTTCCATGAAGAGAGTTGTGCAGAGATTTAACAAATGGTTGCCTGGGTGATTCCCAGATAAGTTTTCTTAATTTTCAGTGAGCCATCAAAGATATGTGTGGTTGAGCGTTATCATGGTGAAAGATGACATCCTTGCTATAGATCAATTCTGACCGAGTTAACAATTTGACCAAACGGTAGCAGTTCATAGTGAACGATTCCCTTCCAGTCCCACCATACACACACCATAACCTTATTGGCCGTCAATTTTGGCTTTAAAATTGTTCATCTCTCTTTTTTCATGATCTGTTTTGAACGATATTCTCATATTTTAATAATTTTCTGATCGCCAGCATCCACATAGGTGGTTTTCGCAAGGTGTGGCCAATCCAACTCCATTTCCTGGAGTTGGATTCACAAAAACTGTAAAAAAACATCTGAAAAAAGTTTTCAATAGGGAATGTCAGCTATAGATTTTCTTTTTATCTGTCTGTGAAAGTTCTTGAAATAAAAAAAATTTTACGATATCATCGGTTTAAGCCAAAAAACTAAAATATTAGTGATATCTAATACTTTATGCTAAGGCTTTATATCGCCCCTTCATACTATGTTTATTATATAATGTCCTTAATTAGTATATTATTTCATAAATTATATATTTTTTGTGTTGTTTACGAATTTATATTGGAACTCTTAGTTAAAAAAATAATAAATTTTATCATTACGTTTTTGCCTATACTTTTATAGAAAAATGCTTAGTTTATTGATATAAAATGAAGACACATCTTCATACGCAAGGATAACACTAGAAGGGTACCCAATATCTTTTTTCCATGAACTAATGATAAGTCATATGCGTACACATCCTCATATCTCATTCAGTTACTTCAGATAAATTACAATTCTGTGCTACGAATAGAGTGTCTTTTGGCACAGATAGTCAAGTCGATTTTTGCAAATGTCCCTTTCACTATTATCATCTTGAAATTATGAGTATCAGCCCTTTTTTCCACATTTTTATGAAAAATTTAGTTCAGATACGAAGCCATCTTAGTTGATTTCCAGTTCGGCAAACTCATTCTTTCCTCGTTTGGTTTTCCTATTTCGAGAATACCATTGGCATGACTTGCATATCTCTGCTCATAGAACATCCGGTCCAGATAAAAATGTTGTCATTGAAGAGAAGTACCAGACGTGAGATAATTTAACGAATGAATTTCACATTACCATGGAAAATCTACTGCACAAGAAATTGTCCGACATTCCTTTTACTAGGTTTGATTGAATTTTCCACTACTATTAGGAAGCAAAAATTATCCATTACTTTAATGTCTGCTATCATGTTTATTCTGTAGAGTAAAGGTAAACTCGCATGGACATCCAGTTTAATGGCGAATAAATTTCCATTCATAAACATCACAAAACTAACCACACATTACGTATCCTCACCTAAGGTGTAAGTTAAACGAAAATTATTTTTCATAGTCTACTGGGACTATCTCAATTTATTTTCGAAATTAATTACTTATTATTATTTATCATTATTATGCTAGTCATAGCAGAAATTAATTATCCAACGAGATTTATTTATTCATAATTAATACGCTTGCCTATATTTCAACTATTTTTTTTCCGAGTTTTCTCGACAATTTTCCAGACTACGAGTACATATAATATATTCATTCCTTCATTTATTTTGTTCTAGTAAATCTTTTCATCTTCCATATGACATCTAAGGAATATTGTAAGAAAACTTATGGAAAAAATACTAAGCACTTAAATAGTTTCCACAATAGCAACAAAGAATTTATGAACGATAATCCCATTTTATCTAAATAATAATCACAAGCTAATGCCTCATTATTAACACGAAACTTAACATTTTTCATAAAGAAATGTCTAGCACAGAATTATTATTTTTATAATTTTTACCAAAAAAATTTCAGTACAAAAAATTCAGTAAAAATTTGCGATACAAATTTCAGTACAAAATTTGCAGTAAAAATTTGCAGTAAAAATATCAGTACAAAATTTCCAGTAAAAATTTGCAATAAAAATTTTCAGTAAAAATTTCTAGTAACAATTTCCAGCAAAAATTTCCAGTAAAAATTTCCAGTAAAAATTTCCAGTAAAAATTTCCAGTAAAAAATTCTAGTAACAATTTCCAGTAAAAATTTCCAGTAAAAATTTCCAGTGAAAATATCCAGTAAAAAATTCAGTAAAAATTTCCAGTCAAAAATTTACAGTAAAAATTTCAGTACAAAAAATTTAGTAAAAATTTCCAGTAAAAATTTACAGCAAAACTGCACAGTAAAAATTTATATTAAAAATTTACAGTTAAAATTTATAGTAAAAATTTCCAGTAAAAATTGACAGCAAAAATTTGCAGTAAAAATTTACAGTAAAAATTTACAGTAAAAATTTACAGTAAAAATTTACAGTAAAAATTTACAGTAAAAATTTACAGTAAAAATTTACAGTAAAAATTTACAGTAAAAATTTACAGTAAAAATTTACAGTAAAAATTTACAGTAAAAATTTACAGTAAAAATTTACAGTAAAAATTTACAGTAAAAATTTACAGTAAAAATTTACAGTAAAAATTTACAGTAAAAATTTACAGTAAAAATTTACAGTAAAAATTTACAGTAAAAATTTACAGTAAAAATTTACAGTAAAAATTTACAGTAAAAATTTACAGTAAAAATTTACAGTAAAAATTTACAGTAAAAATTTACAGTACAAATTTACAGTACAAATTTACAGTAAAAATTTACAGTAAAAATTTACAACAAAAATGTACAACAAAAATGTACAGTAAAAATTTCCAAAAAAAATTTGCAGTAAAAATTTGCAGTAAAAATTTCCAGTAAATTTTTCAATAAAATTTTCCAGTAAAAATTCCCAATAAAAATTTCCAGTAAAAAAACTGCATTTTTTTCTAAAAGTTTTTATTGAATATTTTTTGCTGAAAATATTTACTTATACAATAATTTTTACAGAAAATTTTTTCCTGACAGTTTTTTTTTTCATTTTGGCGAGCATTTTTTAATAAACATTTTTACTGCAAATTTTTTGGTGGCAATTTTTTGGTGAAAATGTATTGGTGAAAACTTTTACTGAAAATCTATTGGTGAAAATTTGATCTGAAATTTTTTGGTGAAAATTGTTGATAAAAATTTTTTGGTGAAAATTTTGACTGAAAATTTGCTGGTGAAAATTTTGACTGAAAATTTGCTGGTGAAAATTTTGACTGAAAATTTGCTGGTGAAAATTTTGACTGAAAATTTGTTCGTAAAAATTTTGCCTGAAAATTTGTTGGTTAAAATGTTTACTGAAAATTTTATCTGATAATTTTTATTGGCATTTTTTCCTGACATTATTTTGTTCAATAGGCTCTTATTTTTTTTTAAAGAAATTTTTTAAATTGTTGTTCATTTAACTTTTATACTAAAATTTCTCTTTCATAAAGTATTCTTATTAATTTTAATATTTTTGCACAAATTTTATGCATAAACTTTTTTTACATCTTATTTATTTATTCAATTAAATTTACTTGCAAATATTTTCCTTCTTGTTGAAAACAATAAACTCACATCACTTTATTATATCCGAGATACGAGCATTTAACAATATAATTTTGTATGGTACTCTCAAGTATAATTTTCATAAATGTCATGGCCTGAATTTACTTTCAAACACAATCAAGTTAAATTTTTACTACTGCTACAAACGTCTTTTTCATATATATTTTGACACTTATTTATAGGAGCTTCTATAAAAATTCTAATTTGTCTTTCTATATTCAAAATAATTTATAATTTTTATCACTATACAAGATTACATTTGATTATGAATGTATGTAAATATGCCATCATAATAAATCAAAATTGAATGCGTTCAACATGTTTACAATTTTATTAAAATACTTGAACTTTCGGAATGTAACCAAATAATTTCCAAACATTTCAAATTCTCTCAAAATCTTTAAATTGAATTTCATATTTGTGTGCCATAAATTTGATTTTTATTTATAATAATCTATTAGAAAAATAAGGATTTAATTATTTTGATCATTTTTAATATAAAGATTTATTATTTTACAAAATGTACAATATCTGTTAAAATTTTGTTTTCCATGAAAAAAAATAGAAATAATTTAATACTTCTAGAATAGTTTGACTAATGTGATAGTATAAAAAAAGTACTCCATTTAAATAAAACATTCCGTTTAGAGCTATAAAACTTACAAGGACAAGAAAGTTTGATGAGAAATAATCCCCGAGAATCTGTTAAAAATCAAAACAGAATAAAAACGATGGGATCATATATAAACACCAAAATAAAATTTGAATTTTTTATACAGAAACCTAAGTGTGAACTCTAACGTGCATGAATAATTAATGAAAGGATATTCTATGAATTATTTAACATAGATTTTTTTCACAAAACAGAAGAAAAAAATCTATACACATTTGGAATTTTTTGTTTTTATTCCAAATTTATATTTAAAACAGGATCGATATCATGCAAATAAAAAAATTTGATATTGATTTTAATTCGCATTCTAATTTTATACATTATCCATGAATAAAATATATATTGAACAACATATTCGATAAGATTTCATATTAAGTTAGAGTAGAGATAATATAAAATTTCAAATTTTAACTTAATAGATAATGGGATATTTCAAAAGCCTTTCAAAATTTATTTAAAATAAAAAACAATTCTAAAAAATAATATTCATAAAAACATCAATCTAAAAAATACCAAAACAATTTTTCTGGAAATTTACCTTCACAATGGTTTCTGAAAGCAGTCAAGAAAATTTTCCTTAAAGCAGTTTCTGGAAATTTACCTTCTTGTAAAAACATCTAAGTAAGAATATTTTATATTTTTGATATAAATAATTAATCATTATTTTATTACAATATTAAAAATGTAATTAAATATTTTTTAATAATATTATTTCTTCAAAAATAATATTCTTTTATAAAAATAGGTTTTTTTTAAATTAAATTGAAAAACAAAAATAATATAAAAACAAGAAAAGTACAATAATAAAAATTCTCTTGTTTTAATAAAATTTATTATTCCAATGAGGTTGGAAAAAAAATACCAATAAGTTCATAAATCAGAATATTTGGATTCAAATTTGTTTGAAATTCTTAATGAAGAAAAAATTTATGTTTAATTCATGAAAAAGTTAAATTTTTATTGCAACAAATTTATGTTATTTTAATATACCAATGTCATCCCTTTCAAATTAGTTTTTTTGCCAGCTCAGCCGACGAGATACAGGTAATTGCACGCATCTCAATCGCAACCCAGCTTGCTATCGACGCATTATCAACCCAGCTCGCTTCCTTCCAACGCATACATTTGATTTCCTGCTGGCACCGCATCATGCAGGAAACACTCAGTATGCCTACCTCCCTGTGAGAAGTTTAATAGCTCTTCTCATAGTCCTCTCCAAAGGACTTTATTTTATATCTCATTTTATACCGTAAAATCCTTCATTATTTCACACACATTTGTGTAACTACCTGGTCCTGTCTCTAACAAGCTCCATCTATCATAGGTAGGTGCATTTACTAATAGTCAGTAACCAGTTACAAGCTAGACACTCTAACTATTGGTAACAAGGCTTACCTAAACCTCTACTATCATTTGCAGTGATAATACCTGGGATTCGGGCATCCCTCACCTCCAGCCCTAAGAACATACCCGCGATGTAGGTATTAAACCAAAGCCACCTCTGGTATGGCTTTGGTTCTCGTACCGGATATCTTTAAATGAAAAAGATATCATTTAAAGATATGAGGTACGAGAAATTTTCCCTTGAACAGCTACAGCCTGCTCAGAATCACTGGTTCACCATATCCATAGCCCCTTCTGCTATAGGCTGTATAGGTCATTTACCCAGAAGAAGCACTCTTTGTGGGGGGATATTAACAACAGTACTAAGAAGACATTCTTGCATTTTTCTTACATTGTGGAATAAAAAATGATTATCCGGAATATGTTAAGATAGAGATTGTCGTGTAATGGGGAATGTTGTCATGGTGAAGCTTCTAAGATTCTATACGATCCAATCTGATGCCAACAACTTTTTTACTTATCCTTTCAAGGACTTCTTTAGAAAAAACGTAGTTTACAACTTATCATTGATAGTCTGATGTTACGAAAATGGTCAGATCATCAATGATAAGTTATTTTTAATGTTAAAGGCCATCCTGAGTGAAGTTCATTTTTATTCCTCCTCGATCAAAATACTGGTGCTCTTAATAAGGATTGTTTCTCATAGGCTCTTTGCTTATTTTCATAGGCCAAATTCACCAAACTTATTCCAAATTTGATGTCACATCACTTTTTAAATTTTCATAACGTACTACAACAAAAAATTTACTTATCATACTGTATAGGGTCCGCGTAGTTCCTATCAAAGGAGGTACTGCCGATGTAGAAGAATCTTACGTATAAAATACTTAGAGGGGGAGTTTACAGTATTGTCAAATCGCCCTCAGTAATTTATAGGCCATTTTTATTTTATATATATGCATACTACCCAGAAGAAGAAAAAAAAACTAAGCAGAAATACTTTCATTTGTCAAAAAAAAAAATCATCGAACTGAAGTATCTCGAAAAATTTACAATAGCTACACTATAGACGATCATCAATTTATCTTCTTTTAATAAACTCAATATAAACTCGTGTACGTATGCTGTCAGAGCATAAACACATCAAAATAAAAAGTTTCAACGAAATTTTGAAATTTAGTTAAATATTATAAAACCAAAGTCTTACTTAACGTATAAAAATACATCTTTTATTATATAAACAACTTACTGAATAATAAATGTTTTTCCTGGTATAGCAAAATCTTTAAAGCTTTTCGATACTAAAACTTTTCCAGGTAAATTGAACTAACATTTCCCATCTTTATAGTATGTTTTTGTGAATAAATTCCTGGAACTATATAGTAATAAGCAAACTTTTTACGGCATTTTTATTAAGACCTACAAATGGTTTGCGTTTGTTCTAAATGAGAAAGTTCTTGATTGACGTATGAAAATCTTTTCTGAAGCTGATAATAAACTCCTGAAATACGACCAACTATACTAACTAATAATATTCACATACTAATATTGTACTAGAATATTGAAAAAGTTTTATTGTATTAATCGTAGTCCTTCATTAAAAAAGGTGTGCAAAAGTAGATTCTACTTATACTTATTCGTGTATAAGTATCCTTAAAGTATTATTTAAGAGTGCCTCGATAATTACTAGGACTCTTGTTATATATACTCTTTCATACCATTAAATTACTTTATATGTTTTAACAAAAGTATTAAATATCGTTTTCTTTTTTTTTAGGAATTCTCATAAAATTTTTAATAAACTTTTCCAATTTTTCCAATTTTTAAGGAAAAGAAAATATTAAAAAAAAAAAAATTCAATTATTGAAAATTTCAAACCAAAACTTGAAATTTTTATTAAAAAAATTTTGTAAAATTCCATTAAAAAAAATGAAGGCTATTTAAAGAAAATTAAAATAAAATAAAAATTCTAACATCAAGATGAACCTACTAATAATATTTATTCCTTAAGACTGCAAATAATTAAAGCAAAAAATTTTCATTCAAATGCATATTTAAAATTTTTTTATTTTTAATATTAAAAATTATATTCAATTATATTAAAATAATTGTTTTATAATAAATAATTCCTTGTCCATCAATTTTAATAATTGTTAATTTGAATAATATTAGAATATTATGTTTTAACTAAATAAAAGCATTGTGTAAACTAAGCCAATTAGTCTTAGATGATTTAGCTTTTGCATATTTATCTATTAAATGAACTTTGCATAATTTTTACTATCGAAAAATCTCTTTTGAAAAATAGTTACATTGTTCATTGAAAATTCCATTAAAATTATAATATTAATTTCAAAGTTGATTATATAGTTAAGCAAAAATACCTATGCATTAATATAATAAGGACTTTACAAATTAAAATGAATACATTATATTAGGTATAATGAATTTCTTACTAGACAAAACAGTTTGTAACATATTACATAACTAAATGCTCATATACGTGCATAAGTTTTATTTAAATTTTAATTAACTTGGCAAAATAATTTAACATCGTAATAGCTTTTTATTAAGGTATAGTTTTAAGATAATTTCATAGTTTAGGATCAATTATTAGGGGTTTTTGATTTAATAGAAAATTTAACATATTGAATAGAAAAGTTGTAGTGCTATTTACAACTATTAGCAATGAAGCATATTCAAATTATAACTACACATATTAAGGGAAACTTTACTTTTCGTATAGATTTAATCTTCTTATCGATATTGAAAACTTCTAAAAGGTTTTTGCAAATTAAATTCATGTTCAGTTTGGTTAACATTAAATATCGAAATACTTAATTCTTATAGGATTTTTTCCAAATTTCTACAAACATAGTCAACCAAATAAAAAAAATTGTTACATTTTTCTCCAACGAAATTTCTTACATTCGGAAAATTGTATCTCTTTAATTTGTTATAGTTATATTTGATCATTGTTACAATATATCTGCTATTGTGTATTAAAGAAGAAAATTTATAGTAAAATCAATAAGGAAATTTAAGTGGAAAATAGAAAATTTACTAAGAAAATTTTCAATTATTTCATTAATTAAATAATATATGCTTTTGAAGCTTTTTAATTATTATGAGCCTTATCCATCTAAAAATGTGGATTAGATAAATATTTTGCACAAAAATATCTGTTCCTTATAAAAAAGTGTCCATGGTTACTTTAAATAATAGGTTGTCCTTAAAGTAATTTCGTTGTTTTTTATAAAAATGAAAGAAGATTTTCTTATAGTGAATTAATATTTTATTCAATTAAATATTGTCCAGTCTGATGCAATACCCTTTGCCATCTTTCTGGTAGTAGCATGATTCCACGCTCATAAAATTTTTGTTCTTTGGTGGCAAAAAACTGTTCCAAGTGATTTTTGACCTCCTCATTTGAATTAAACGTTTTACCGTTTAAAAATTTTTGTAGAAACCGGAACAAATGATAATCGGAAGGTTCTAAGTTGGCATGGCAGTATATGCCATCGAAGCTCTAAAAGCTTTTGCCGAGTGGTCAAACTTGTATGCGGTTTCGAATTATCCTGTTGGAACACTATACCTTTCCTATTGACCAATTCGGGCCTTTTTTCTTTAAGTGAATCATTCAATTTGTCCAACTGATGACAGTACACTTCTGAATTAATCGTTGTGTTGCTCGGTAGAAGCGCAAAATAAACGATTCTTTTGGAATCCCACCAAATAAATAATAATGTTTTATTATTTATTTCTTCCAAACACTTAATCACCTGATATAAATGAAAAGAAAAAGAAAAATTTTTAATACACTAAACATTGTGATGATTTTAAGCGACAATTTTCGAATAACGAATAAAACGAATGACTTTGGATTGGTATTACGGTTTTCGAATAACTGGCTTATTGGCTCCAATAGTCATTAACTCAAGTTCTAAAATAGTTTAATTTGTTTTTTTTTATATCATTCAACAAATAAAAATAGCTCAGAATCAAAAAAACAAAATCCTGTTGTTATTTTTTAGTGACTCCATAATTATTTTTTACTTAAATTTTCTCATTCTACTAATATAATACGGAATATATAATTTATTACAAAACACAATTCACATGTTGTTAATCCAAATGACATAAGTTTCGATAACTGTAATACCGATGCAAGAAAGTCATGGGAAATGTAAGTCATTCGAACTAGTAATAAGAGTACTCTAAAGCTTAGATCACACCGTCCGTGAAATGCACGATTTTCTCCTTCAAAGGGTTCGCTTCATTACGACAGCTCGCTGGTATATTACAATGATCGTGCGATTGCACGATTTTCTCACGAGAACGAGCAATTTTTGCTCATGGCAACCATGGGAAATGAAATTGTTCGAAGGTATACATTATTTAATCGTGCGCGTATATACGTGTATACTATATATGACGTCGGTTATGTATTGGGTCGTTCGGAAAGTAATTTCGTTTTTTTTTTAAATAAAAATGAAAGACGATTTTCTTATAGTGAATTAATATTTTATTCAATTAAATATTGTCCAGTCTGATCCAATACTCTTTGCCATTTTTCTGGTAGTAGCATGATGCCACGCTCATAAAATGTTTGTTCTTTGCTGGCAAAAACTGAATTTTTTCAAATGACCTCCTCATTTAATTTAAACGTTTTACCGTCTAAAAAATTTTGTAGAGACCGGAACAAATGATAATCGGAAGGTGCTAGGTCTGGAAAGTATGACTGGTATGGCTGTATATCCCATCCGAGCTCTAAAAAATTTTACCGACTGGTCAAACTTGTATGTGGTTTCGCGTTATCCTGTTGGCACACTATACCTTTCCTATTGATTAATTCTGGCCTTTTTTTTCTTAAAGTGAATCATTCAATTTGTCCAACCGATAACAGTTCATCCCACCAACCAGATAGCATAACCTTTTTTTTGATGAATATTTTGGCTTTCGAAGTGCTTTGAGCCGGTTCATCTTTTCTACTCCAGGATCTTTTGCGCTTAACATTGTCGTAGACAACACATTTCTCGTCCCCAGTGATGATACGCTTAAAAAATGGATCATTTTCTTGGCGTTTGAGAAGCAAATCACAAACGTCAATGCGACAGCACAAATATTTTTCCGTAAGAAGATGAGGAACCCATATGTCGAGCCTTGAGATTAAACTTAGCCGTTTCAAATGATCATGAACGGTCAAATTCGATAAATTTAATCTCTCCGCGATCTCACGAGTTCTTATTCGCCGGTTTGCATCTTTATTGTGACTTCATCAGCTTCAACTGACCATCCAGAACGTGGTCATCTTCGATATCGAAATTGCTGGATCGAAATTTTGGAAATCAGTTTTAGTACTGCCGTTCACTTAACACATCTTCTTCATATACATCGGATAATTTTTTTCTTACTTAAACATTATTTTTATCTTTTCTATAGTAAAAAAGTAAAATATGCTGACAATATAAATATGCTGAAGAACCAAAATCTACTATGCAGAATCAATCGAATTTTTTCACAAGCAAGTCTTGCTATATCAACTATCAACATACATATGATTATGTGGCTTAAGTGTGAGGTAGGTTGTGAAAAATACAATTAGGTCCTATGTTGGGAAATAACTTTTTGGACAAGCCAATATTATATTCAGATTTTTTCACTTTCTGCATTGCCTATCCAATATATTCAATAGCCGAGCAATTCAAATAGGACATTCTTATCTTACCTGTAAGTTTCTTTACGCAAATCAGCGTCGCCCCATCTGCCCATCCTTAGACTATCGTTCATCTTCGATTGAAAATTCACCTTCCCCAAAATTTCTTTGCTAATGGAATTACCTCTAAAATGGAGCTTTAAGATATTTTTGTACTCTTTCAAATTCTCTTTTTAATATTAAAAATAAATTTCCAGAGTATTAGTCTATACAAAATCTAATCACTACTGATATTAGTCTTAATAAATTAAGATACATTTTTGGCCATACTAAAGAATATATGATTTCTTAAGGCAAGTTAAAGTCTAGAGAAGAACAGAACAAATACTATCCCATAATTTATTCTCAAAATATCTTTCAATGTACTTTATATACTCCAAAAAAAATCTATACGATACAAATTAATTAATTACTAATAAAAAATTGATAAATATGGAATTTCCATTTTAAAAAAAAATCCATTTTACCATTTTCAAAAGCACTTCCAATTGTAGTTTTTAATAAAACCACATATTAAAAATTCAGTATTCAATAAAACCAAACAATTGTTCTTATGTTATTATATTTATAATATTATCAATTAAATAAGCTTATCAAAAGCAAAAAAGCTGCTCTTATTTAAACAAGTTTTTTTTTCAAAATGTTCAATCCACCCTGAATAATTTTTATATTCATGAAAAAATACTTTTTTACATACCGTTTATTTAAAACTATTTAATTTAAGCTTATTAACATGGTAATAAAGAATATTAATTTGATTTGAACATATTTAATCAAATGTGCATTGATGCACTTTTGAACCAAATTTTTTTTCAGCTTTTAGTTAATAAAAATATTTAAAATATTTTTATTTTGAATAGACAAAACGGATTATTAAAATTGAAGGATTTAATATAAAAATTCATATAGTTCAGTAAAATAGCATACTCTGGAATTTTAATATAAATAAATAATTTCGAGATAATTTAATTAAATACGAATAGTTAAAAGGAACTACCATTATGATGGTAACTCGTCATACATATTTACTAGTATGCTAGGACATGGTAGCAATTCGCAGAAAAAAAATTATATTTTGGGTTGTGAAAAAAAATTAATTTTTGATAGGCTGACTCTTTTTAGATTTGTTCAAATTCAAAAATTTTTTTATATGATTTTCTGTATTTAAAAAATTTATTAGTGTATAAATTTAGTACTTAATTAGCAGTAATTAGTTCTACAATAGGCAAAGCTAATTTTTTTAAGTTGGACAATTTTTAACTATGCCCACCAAAAAACAATTTTCTTCTTGTAAAAACAAACAAATCTTATTTGTGCTAATGTTAATAATTTCGCATTATGAATTAAAAACAAAACATCATTTTCCTTTCTACAAGCAACCAAACGAAATCGACGTCATTATTTAGCTTATCTACTTTCCGCTACAGTAATAGTATAGGAATATGGCGCTGAAGTCAGTAAAAGTACTTGGTTTATGTATAGGATAGTGCAGATACTAGGTTGATATATAGGAAAATGACAAAAATATTCATGGTATCGATGCCAGGAATATTGATAGAATACCAGATGTATTTTTTCCTAGGTTATGAGTATTTATTAATAAGTTAATAATAAACTTTTTATAGTTTATTATTAATTAATTGATAAACACTCACAATCTAGGAAAAAATACATCTGGTATAATTTGCAAATCACTAATTAATTTTAAATTATAATTAAAATTAATTAGTGATTTGCAGTTGTAAATACAGAATAAAATAAAAAAATATTTTTTATCATACTATAAAATAAAAAAGATACAATGTTTTTTATTATGTTCGAAAATTAATATATTCTACATTACTCTCAAAATTATATACAATATTTTAAAAATTAGCTACAACATGTTCTGCGAGATCATGCCATCAAATTATTAATTTTTGCTAACAAACTATTAATAATGTTTTATTGGAAACCAGTACCGCATATCGTATTAGTGATTTTTGACCATAATATCAAAAAAATATTTTCACAAAACCATATAATTACTATATTCAAACATAATTATTAATTAAATTAAATTAATTTTTTTTTTGATAATATTAGTAAAATAATTTACTACAGTCTATGAACTACTATAAATTATCTTCAAGTAAACAAAACCAAATACTTAATCTTATAATTCGATCCAGTTAATAAAATTTTTGAAATTTAATTAAAAATTTTAATATTTTCAATCTTTTATCCTTCTATAAACTCTAATAAGATAACTGGAAAAAAAAATAGTTTTTTTTTATCCTTCTATAAACACACAATAGTTTGTAACGTATTTTTTCTTTTTATTTTTTGTTTTCAAAGTAAAATATCTATTTTTGTTTATTAATTAAACAAACTTTATTTAAGACAAGAAGAACTCTTTCTTCATTATAATTATATTATATTTTTTAATAGCTCTTCACAGAGATATAATGCGAAACTATCATTTTATCCAAAGCTATCTATGAAAAAAAAATCCAAACTTTTTTCCATTTATTTTCATGCAAACTTTCTTTTAAGTTGTCCAAAAAAAAAATGAACATTTTTAAGACTATGAAATAATTCTGAATAATTTTCATTTGGTTTCAATCAAACATTTTTATTAACGAAATAAAATTCTTAAAAAAGAATTTAAGAATAATTTTACTTACGCAAATAAAATTCTTAAAAAAAGGACATTGAAGCAATTAAATAAAATTTTGTATAAAAAGAAAATTGCATAAAATTATGTATTTTTCAGTTACCGTCGAGTGTAAAATTAAAAACAACTGAACAAAATTACCTCTTCTGAAAATTTTTATACATATAACCGATTTTTGGCAATCAGCCAGCATGCAAATTTATTGCAATTTTTAACATAACATAAAGCAGAATTATAAAGTTACTTTCAAAATTGATTGCTGAGAAAATTTGGGCTTATGAAAAAAAAATTTATAATACTTGGTTGAAGAGTTTCTGAATTATACTCTGCTAAATAATAGTTTGCCTATCTATTATAGTACATATTCACAAATACCATCTACAACACATATTGAAATAAAATTCTGAGTCATTCTCCATAAAATTATGTCTTTCGAATTTTTTATTTTAAAAGTGATTTAAAAAAAATTTCACATTTAGGACAGCATATAAGAATTTGGACCGGTGTGAACTCCGGAGTTACTCTAAAAAAGTAAGCAGATTATTCATTCCACCTATTAACTTGTACTAAAACCATTTCATCTAAACCAGCATTTCTATAAATATAAATTCAAAATAAAATCAATCGAACAAGAATGTGTCCATCTTACTTTTACTTTTTGCCATTGTCCACGCCATCTCTCATATAAGGTGATTTTTATGCTCCAGATCGATTTTGTTTAGTTATTATTTTAGCTTGAATGATATTTGTCTATTAATATTTAATATTTGTAAGGAGTGGTTAAAAAGAATTTTTAATAAAGTATTTTACGTTACAATAACGTGTTGTAATAATTAAAACATTTTATTTAAATAATTGTTCAATTGTCAATACTTCGAGAAAATTACGTGACTTTTTTGGTGCTAATCATATGCCGAGTCAGTTAATCATTATTGGGAAATAAGGCAAATACGGGCAGTAATTAATTCCATGTACACCTGAAAAGATAGATGCAGTATGCCAGAGTGTTGCTTAATACCACCTCTCATAAAAATTTTCAAAACAGATTTGCCTTTTTTTCCCTTATAAAATTCATTGACACAAAATAATAGCCGCTATTGGGGCACTAAAAACCCTCAACTGAATAACAAAGACCACCACACCCTCGAAGAGTAATTTTATAGTGCGACATTTCGGCCAGCGGCATCATTGGGCCATATTTCTTTGAGGATACTGGAGGCAATACTGTAACAGTTATTGGTGACCGCTATCAACATGTGTTCTACCCGAATTTGTTCAATTATACCTAAATATAATGTGGTTCTAACAGACGGTGGTACATCACACATAACTCCTGGTACGATGAAAATTTTGAAAGAACTTTTTCCGGCCGAATTATGTCAAAAAGAGGTGATTTCGACCACAATTCTCTGATTTGAAACTTCCCGATTTTTTCGTATATTGGTACTTGAAGAGAAAAGTGCACACTAACAAAGCAATCACAACCTCGATATTTAAGGACAAAATCGGAAACAAAATTGCTGAAATAATACCAGAAGTCTAAGAAAATTTTATGAAACATATTTTTAAAAGAGGTCGCCTTTAAGCCGTGGCCAGAGGCGGATATTTAACCGACATCATATTCCATACACAATACTAAAGACCATATAATCAACTAATAAAATAAAAATAATAAAAGTTTATTTCATTTAACAGTTATTATAAGAAAACTTCGATCTGGAAAATATTAATGCACGATTGGTAGAGATTAGAACTTAATAGGCGATATCGACAGCTGTTTCGACTTTTAAACAAATGTGCAAAACTCAAAATAGAAAATATTCTATTATAACCATTAGGATCTTGCCGATTCTAATTCCTTTCCTCAAAAATATTTACAAAATTTAATAGTTGTAAATAACTTATTCACCCTAATCTTATGTTCGCGATGTAAGTATATCTCGTTATAAAAAGTTTCATTATTTCCATGTCAATCGTGGCCTTTCTGTAAAAACTCTTCGATGTTTTTCCTCCATACATTCTCAAATACTTCAATATTAACCAATATAATATCCTACTTATTCACATTTAATAATTTCAGATACTCGTAAATAAATTTAAAAAAATCCACATTCGGATTTATACTTACAATAAAAGCAAAAATCATACTTAAAAATAACATTATGCTTTCATAAACATGAGATAATACTACTTTAATTACAATTTCAGCTTCTCTAAAGTCAAAAAATTATAATCTTTTATATTCTTGAATTATATTCTTTACTTTTAATCTGAATTGTTACCATAATCCCTCTTGATTCTATAGGAGGATAATTTTGTTTTGACTTCAGGAAAGCTAAAACTGTAGTTTAAGTAGTATTATCTCATGTTTACCATAGCATAATTTTATTTTTAAGTATGACATTTCCTTGTGAACGTTTATGGCATAACCCATAAGGTATAGTTTATTTTGAATAAGATGAGAATAGTTTTGTATCTATATATCAAAATGTTTATTGTACGCACTTTCAATATTAAAAATTAAATAATAAGAAATTCGACTGACTCAATTAATTTGAAATTTTACATTTGTTTTACAAATAAACTTGATATTTAATTGGATACGTTTTCCAATAATTTTATCCAATCTTGTTACTTTACTTAATTTCTTTTTTCTTTTTTTGGAAAGAAAATAATTTTTCTATATTAGTTATTGTACATTAGAAAAACTACATATTTTTATTAGAAAAAATATCATCAAATTTACATCCCACAAGAATTTTTTTATTTAAAGACCTTTCGGCTTCGATCTTATAAGCGCTCACCAAACTAAACAAATATGATCAGTGATTCTGAATAATAGCAGAAGTAGAAGAATCTTTAACTAATTCTCCTTTCACCTCGTAGATTCTATTAAAGTTCTGGGTATAAACAATACCGGTGCAGGAATATGAAAATCAAAAATATTATTTACAGATCAATGCTATCTTAAACATGATTAAGATATTAGTCAGCTGTAGGTGTACGATTAGAGAAATTAAGGCAATTAAAGTAACTAACGCTCTTTTAGATGAATAGGAAGGTTTAAAGAAGACAAGAATCCTAATCAAAACTGCTTTAATATGCAAATTTTCTTTCAGCATCAATATTGGAAGCTATTGTTGCAAGCGGCACTAAAGGAATCTATGACTCTGGATAGGTTTAAGAAGGCAAAAACCGACACGGCTATGTGCAGAAAACTTTTTCTCGAATAGTACGATATGATGGGCCTAAAGAATGTGTACTCCTATTTGTCAATTGCACCCAAGTTCATGTGGTCTTTCCGAACAGGACTGCTCCGTCGTTTGCTGAGCTATGGGCAATAAAAGCGGTGGTAGAAACTTCTATAAGCCTTTTCACTCGATGCAACGGCTAAAATAGCCCTCAGAGCAATTGGCGAAACTCGACATAAACTGTACTCACCGAGACTCGGCATTTCCTTGGTTACCGCGGTATATTTAAATTATGGGAAATTAACGTGCTGATCAGCTTACAATTATCCCTGATAACAATATGATAGAACACCCCGATTTTAGTATCTTACTAACCCAATACTTATTTTGTGGTCAGAAATTTTCAGCAAGGATATTTTTGAGCATTAAAACTGCTCAGAACGCAGCTATGAAATACTACTCTTACTAAAAACGTTTTATTTGATAACTATAAATGCCCTATCTACTTCTATTTATCCATCTTATGACGTTCTGCTAACTATCCCGCATATTTTAAACGAATTTCAGCAAGGCCGTATTTTTTAACAAGTAGAAGCTCTCCTACTAAGGTTCTCCTGGATCCAACAATTTTAATATGAAATCCCCTTGTTTAATCTGATTTAAAAGAAACTAATATGCTACCAAAAATTTAACAAACTCTTATTAGGGAACTGGCAAAGCCCCCGCACTCAAAATTCATAGCACTATTAAGTGGATCCCACGCTTATGTCTAAGGAATTTTATAAGAATGTGAAATTTATTAATTATAGCATAAAATATATTTATTATTATTTTATTTAAAAAAGAATATTTTGAATATCGTTTTACTTTAAAGTAGCATTAATTTGAAAAGAAATAATCCAAATGGGAAGAATTTCTATTTGTAAAATTTAATAAATTACTATTATTCTTCATATTTATTTAAGAAATTCCTTAAATATATAATCGTATTTAGGTATTAATCTTTGTTCCTCTATATTTATGTTATTATTTTAGCAAATTATTAACAATTTTATAAATCGTTCAAACGTGCTTTTACTTAATCAAACAAATACACTATAGGGTACTGTAGCTAATTAATTTCATTTAAATGGAATTTCATAAATTGGAGCATTTTTTAGTGTCAATTCTTTTCTACCATCTTTCAACAACATTTTTGCTTTCGTCTTAATTTTTATATATTTTCGTATTTGAGGGCGGAGGGGGTTTGGTGCTATAGGAAAGGTTTTTGTAACTGCACATATCATTCCAATTTAAACGAGAAAGAATAAATCTTGCGAAAATCGTTAGGAAAGAAATACTTTAAAAAACGGTTGAGCAGCATTCCGAATACAAAACGATCCATTTTATCGTCGTTTTACAAAATTCGTCTAACTAGTCAATGTCGTCTAAGCGAACAACCCAAATATAGGACAAAATTCAAATTTTTGGAATTTTTTCACATCCAAATAGAAATATATCACTCTCATATATATTTAAAAACTAAACATTATTCACCTCAGCAGATAGTATGTGAATTGGTTGTCAGAGCGGTTGGTTTTTACGTAGACGATTTAACTTGCCAAAACGAAATTCCATAAATTATAGCAACTTTGAGAATTTTCTAGTTTTCTTGTCACCTAAATTTTTTTTTATTCTTATAAAAAACTTTTTTAACGAAAAATATACATTTTTTTTCATCTGCTGCTGACACTTCTTTTTTCTTATGCTCGTAAGCATATAAAAGATTATTTAGAAAGACAATTTTCACATATATTTAAAAAAAAAAGTTAGATCCATCTCCTTAATTTTTTTTACTTTTTTTTAGTTTTTAACGATCTCTAATAAAACGAATATTCATATCAAATTGTATATTGTACGTAACAGGGATTTTCTTGTAAAACTATAGACGTTGTAGTTAAACGAGAATGGAATTGTTTTTTTGTTATTTTTTTTGGTTTGATAAAATGATTTTAGTCTTGCCATTGCTTATGTATTTTTTTTTGCAAAGAAAATATGCACTAAGACCATGCTTAGTAAGCTTTCAGTGATTAAAATCCATAGTAGCATGATATAAGTCAGGGAGTTGTGCCAGAAAAGTAATGAGATAGTTTAATCTGGCAAGACCATGTAGCTTATACATAATTAACTCCTAGACGTTCAATTCAAGACAAAATTCCCGCTGAGGGAGACCTTCAATATTGAAAACTTATGAAAAGCTTAAACCTTTCTAGGACTATTTTATAAAATTACTTTTTTGTAACAACCAAGTCCTTAAAAGGCACTGAAAGATAATAATTATTCGCATTAGAAACAATCAAAAGTATTCCAGTGTTTTCCCATCACCCATATTTACCTGATCTAATTTAATATGACCTATTTTTGTTCACCAATATCAAAAACCCCATGAAACGACTTTATCTTGAAAATGTCGATAGCATCCAAAGAAGCGTAACTAACGACACCAATTAAAGCCTTCCAGCACTACTGCTACGAAAAGTGCAAAGTTTTTGCGTAACTAAATATTGGGAGAGAGAAATGCTTCTACCAATATTTAGCTACGCAAAGCAACTATTTTAAAAAAAAAAAAATAACATTACTGTCTTAACAAAACTCTATGACCTCGCTGCGAAACCGAGACGTCTGGATTTGTTCGATACAGTAAGCCTAGAGTGAACTCTCTTTTGTCGCGTAGTAATTAATCGATACAATTTAAAGATAGAATATCTAAGATTTATATAACTACGCATTTGTTTAAAGTAAAAGGGATTACCATAAAACTATGAGTTCACTCACCACAGACCTTATTATAATATATGCTGAGTCATGTGCCACATCAAATATTCCATAGACTATTTTCTTAATGTTCGAATTTATAATGAATAACATTCTGACATAATTTCACAATAAATTCAAATAAAATATATTCAAATTAACAAAAAAAAAAAAAAAACTTATTTATTTCAACAATCCTTAGTAAACGCTTATGAAGCCCCACATCTATGTTTATGCGCCCTGTAATATTATGTCAATTATTAATAAATAAATTATTAACAATAAATGCTCAAAGCATATTAAAATACCAACAACAAAAATATATATAGTATATTGTAAATAGAAAAGGGTTCAAAAATACTTTTCAATATTATTTGTATAAAAGCATTTTCATATTACTTAAAAACGAGCACATATGCACATTATGAAATTACTTTTTATATATTAAATAAAAAGAATTATCAATGTCACTTTTATTCGAATACATATTTTTAAAAAAATATATAAAGAAATAAAATAATTTACTTCCAGAAATTTTTTTTTAAAAATACTTCACAAATTTGCTTCTATTATCATCTTATTGTAGAGAGTACAGATCATGACAGTTGCAAAAAAAAATATATAAAAATAATAATATTATTTTTTCGGTACTTAAATAGGGTTTGTCACTGTGTCAGACCTAAAATAAATGGATGTAGGCATGAAAAATTGCCAGCCACCAAACGACGGTTTTGGTTGAATTTCTCTTGTCATTTGTCAACATTAAAAATTATTATTTATATTCACGAGCAATTATCGTCCTGCAGGATAAAGGTTTTTTCTTCAAATTTCTCAAAGATAAATATTCCAGATAAAATATGAGGTAGAGAAAATATTTCAACAATTTTTATGTTTATTTATTTATTATTTTATGGAAATATTTAGTTTTCGATAAAACGATTACGTTAGATGCCAATAATTTTATAATTATACAATAATTTTGTTCACAATAAATATTTATTTTCCTATTAGAATAAATATTTACAATATTTTTGATTATACAAAATTAATTTCATTATTATATTGTACATAAAAAGTATTTTCAACTTGACTTTAAATGAAAACTTTTCCAATCGAAATTCATATTTAACCTGGCACCCCTTTTTACGTTGCGTGCAAAACTAAAAATGAAATTTCCTGCCATCAAAAGTATAGAAATAATTACAATAAATATTATCAAAATGAATTTACTAACAATCACTTCATTTAATAAAGTAATTTTAAAATATAAAAAAAATCTATTCAAACATGGTAAAGTTTTTATAGTTTTTGGTTGAGTGTTTTTTTTCCTGGGTAGGTGAAAATTTCAAAACACATTAAAAGGACTTCTCCCTGCAAAGTGCCCATAATCAACTTTAGTTAAAACTCGACTAATGACTTAACTTTCTTCAAATTTAGTGGCAAATTTTATGACTTATTTAGAAGAAACACTTAATAAAGTGAATTGTCATCGCGGTTGTATACTCTACTGATTCATGAGGTTTGGTTCTTTTAAGACGGACTTCCTTGTTGATCACATCAACAATCGTTTTCATTTCAGGATTTTTGTATGAATGCCATCGTTGATTAGCAGCTCTCTTTTTTATCTAATCACAAACAGAATTAATTTACAAATCACGTTGGATATCTTTATTTATTAACCATGGGGCATTTACTATCCCACCTAGAATTTAATTTGGTTCTTTTATATTAAGAACATCCAAACCGGCTTAAGTAATTTTGTTGTGGATTCTCTCCATACTTTCTCCTATATTTATTATTGAGTTCATCTTTTTTCTTCTTCACATACTTCATCTTTTTTTTTATCCATGTATCATGGATAACATCTAGATCCTTACCTGTAGAGGCATAAGGTACAATTTGTCCATTAATGGTAATATATACAGGATCAACTTTTCTGTAGGTGACGATAATGTACGCCGACTTTACTTCATTTAGCTGGATGCGCCATGGTTCGTCCAGTTGTCTGCAGTTTTTTTAGTGACTCTTTCAATAGATGAATCTACCGCCATTATTACGGTACCATCTGCAAATGTAGCCATTAAAATTTCATCACTTTGTGGGATATCTCTTGTATATAAGTAAAGGAGGGGTCTAGTACACACCCTTAAGGTACTCCCGCTTTTATATGTTTTAGGTTAGAATACGCTTAACTATACCTGACTCTAAACTGCGTCTCTGCAATGTAAGAAGAGAAAAATACAAAGAATTGTTTTGGGAGATCTCTGTGCTGTTTGTAGATAAGCCCTTTACGTATACATTTTCCTCTTTTAGAGCTTTTTACACTTTATTTGTAATTAAATATGTACTTCCCATTAAAATTGTGAGATATCTCTTGTATACGAGGTCTGTTCGAAAAGTAACGCGAATTTTGTGTTTTTACAAAAATTATTTATTTATTCATGAATATCTATTTTGTCCCCTTTAAAGTAATCACCACCAGATATTATACACTTGTACCAACGTTTTTTCCAATCCTCGAAGCACTTCAAAAATCATTTTTTGTGATCTTGTTCAGCTCCTCCTTCGATGCCGTCTTTATCTCCTCAATCGTAGGATACGGCGTAGCGTCGTCCTTTCATGGGGCTCTTCACTTTCGGGAATAAAAAAAAGTTACAGGAGGCCAGATCTTGGGAATACGGTGGCTGTAGCATTATTAGTGTGTTGTTTTTTGCCAAAAATTCACACACAAGCAACGATGCCGGGGCAGGGGCGTTATCATGATTCAAAAGCCAATTTTTGTTCTTCCACAAATCCGGGCGTTTCTGGCGGATTGCTTAGCGCAACTTCCGCATAACTTGCAAGTAATATTCCTTATTGACCGTTCTACCCTGTGGAAAGAACTCATGATGTATCACCCCCTGCAATCGACGAAAATGTTAGCAAAACATTCGACCGAACTTGGTGCTTTTTTCGGTCTTGGCTCGTTCGACACCTTCCATTGAGTTGATTGAGCTTTGGTTTTCACGTCATAACCATAAACCCATAATTCGTCACCAGTTGTGACCCTCTGGAGCAAATTTGGGTCATCGCGGACAAAGTCCAACAGCTTCTTAGAAATGTTACTGCGATGCTGTTTTGGTCGAAATTGAGTAAACATCGAAGACGAGCCAAAACACCTGCAAGCAAAGCAGCTGTCAAAAATTAACTGAACATTGAAAATGGCCGAACTTGTCGGCATAAGTGAGAGACATAAGTATCAATATAACGCCATAAAAAATCGAAAATCGAATAAATTATGGGTAATCATATTTCTAATTTCTTTAAATGAGTCTTGTCGGAACAATTATTGTTAATTTTGTTAATAATTGTTTTATAGCATTTTTTTGGATATGGCTGGAAAATACCTGCTACATATTCAATAAAGAGGCTAGCTTTATCGTCAGGACAATCCCTTAATTTAAGGTTTTTTAGTATTCAGCGGGGGATCTGGAATTATGGGTTTCTTAATTCTTTTAGCAGCTTTTCATTGGGAGTAATCAGTATTTTTATTCGCTGTTAAATTTGTAAGATATCTATTAATGAATTTTTTTTGAATTCGCTGATTTGTTTTTTTAAGCAATTTATTTAGGCAATTGACAACTGGGTATCTGGAGTATTGTCATTTTCTCCAGGTTCTCCTTTTTACTTTTATTCGTTCATTTATTTCGGTGGGATAGCTTATTTTAAAATTATTACTGGTAACTCCGTTTGGTGTGCCCTCAAAAGCTGCTTGCTCTATGTCAGTTATAATTTTGATCAACTTAACCATCAAGTATGGATTGCAGGTAAAGGTTCTACATGAGCTTACTCATTTTTCAACATGAGCTTGCGTGCCATTTTATCTTTTTATTGATTTAATACGGAGGAATTAGGGGATAATATTCTCGTTCACTAAGAGTATTACCGTCGAGTGGTCATATGCTAATTCGAAGCTATTCTCCAATAAACCATGTTGGGAAGATATTCCCTTACAAATAAAAATATTAATCGTTTCAGGAATCTTTGTGGTGTCAGATGGCGAATACGTCGGTGTTGCTGAGGAATGCTGATTCTAATTGGTGACTCAAAACTTATAACAATTCCTTAATTTCTTATATTTAATATTATATTATTAATAACTGTCAGCATTTGAAAATAATTCGTTGAATATATTATTATAGTTTTTTTTTTGGTTTAAAAAAAATGTAACATTTTTATTTTATCTAAGGAGCGGTATTTTATCTGTTGATGATATTGATATAGCAAAAAGTATCTTACCATTTGACCATACGATATCCTTCTTATAAAAATAAATCTGAAATGAAATTAATCTTTTATTTTCTATCGTTCTTAGAAAATATCTTTTACTATTAATATTTTTCAAAAGTCCAAAATTATATGGTAATTCCTATTTTATTTTTTGAATGTGTTTCTTTTTAGTATCCTAAATTTATTATTTTAGTAAATTTTTATACAAATGGCGTGGCAAAAAAAGTAATCAGATTGACCTCAGCCAATTAGCCTGCTGGAAATATTTCTGATCAAGGGCATATTTCTGGATTGTCATGAAGACGTTATGAAGAGCCGCAAAGTAATGACAGTCATTTAGGGTAGGTTTGAACATCGAAAACATACAAAAATATAGAATGAGGGTGGTTTTTTTTTTAAGTTTTATTTTTTTTTTAAATCCCTTAAAGGCTCAGAAAGAGCTTTTTTGCGTCAAATCGGATATTAAAGTTCGAAAACCATTTGAAAGTACGTCAGGATTGGTACTGTCTTGTCAGTCTTTTATTTTTATCTTATCAGTCTCATTACATTTCTGTTACATATTATATAAAAGCATATGCAAATAAAATTATTTTGCAATCAACTCACAACAAAAACTCACAATAATATCTTATTTTGAAAACTTTTCCTAATTTAGTTAAATTTTTTTTATAATTTTCATTGAAATTTATGAAAAGAGTAAGAAGTATTATAATTAAAATCTTTCTGTTTGGGTTTTAATTAAATATGTTCATTTATTTTCAGAGGCCTTTTATGTTGTTATCTAAGATTACAGGTTATTTTATTTTATAAGATGCAATTAGTATACTCGTATTATTATCGTGAGTCTATTTTCATTATTTAAACCGGTTGATAGCCGGTCCTAAATAAAGGATAATCTCTTGCATTTTAATGTGTTGGTGGTAAATACCGAGCACAGGTTAATTTGTTATTATTGTTGGCATGGCAAATATCGGATTCCTTACCTAGATAACTGGAAATATATTACAATAAAAGATTGAAAACAATTACCGAAATTATTCCTTCTTGTATAGGTAAATATCCTACGGAATATTTGTATTTATATTTCAATTCGACATATAACTAAATTTAATTACAATAATGATACTTAAAGAATTTGGTAACTTTAGTGAACGTAACGCCATCTGTGTATGAGAAATGTAAGTTCAAAACTTAATCTAATTTTTATTTTCTTCTTTTTAAAAAATTTTCTTTTTTATATATTTTTATAATTGTATTAAAAGCAAACCATTAATTTTTTTGTTCCAATGTAAAGTTCTTGAGACAAAAACATACAAGATTTCATTGTAGAGCGCCACGACTATGAGATAATTTGGTAACTTCATATTTCGTATAGGTCGGCATTACCAGCTTCCCTTGTTATAATATAATTTGTATAAAATTACCATTTTATTACTTGTTTTGAGGAAAAACATTCATACAATTTAAGACTAGTAATTTTATGTTTTAAAAACATTCATACAATTTGAGACTAGTAATTTTATGTTTTAAAATATGCACTACAATTTATAAATAAAATTAATACTATTATTTTAATGAGAAGACAAGGCAAATCTATTTTAAATTTATATTCATACCACAATGAAATTAGTATATAAAAAATATATCAAAAATTTAAATTTAGTATTAGCGTTAATTAGTTAAAATCTAATATTTGATAATAAAAGTTTTGATTAATTTTTTTTTTTTGGTAAACCACGTTTAAATTCAGAATTTAAATTAATTTCTCAATATGTTCAATGTTAACATATTCAATATAGCATAAAATGTGCTTTTGATAAAATTCATCAATAAATTTAATAGCTTTGATCCCTTTCAAATAATTTCAATAAGGTTTCATTAAAATTTCAAAGTTCATAATTAAAATATTACGAAAAGTTTACTAATACTCATACAAGAGATATTAGCATATATGTACAGGCATTATCAAAATGAATATTTTCGTACTAGGAAAACAAACAAAAATTCTTCTGGAATTTTGATCAAAATTCAAAGTTTCAAAGCATATCGAACTGTGGTTGCTATAACTTTCAATACTGTCACTGCTGAAATATTCACAATACCATATCATGTAAAGAAAACTATTCATGGGAAATGTTAAACTTTTCTACCTTAAAAATTGACTCGAAAACTTTTAGTATTCCTCTAAAATGAATTATTTTCAAATATAATTAAATGTGGTTCATTTATTTTTTTCCCTATACTCATCTATATATATATATATATATATATAAAATTAATGTAAGGGAAAATAATAAGAAACAGACTAATGTCAAAGCAAAACTTTACAAAGTTATAAGTTAATCAAAATTTCATAATGATATTTTGGTAATGCAGTTTTTTTTATGGTTTTAATAATTCACTTAAATTTCTCTTCAATAAAGTATAGAATTTTAGGTTGCGGTTAATAAAATTTTCAAAAAACTAAAAAATTCAAATAAACTATAATGATTTTAATAAAAACTTTTAAGAAATTTTTAATATAATTTTCAAAACTAAAATATATCAAATAAATTTACTGTGTACTTTATATTCACTTAGGAACAAATTACAAATAAAAACACTGGTAAAGTTTACTTTAAAATAATTTTCAAACCAAATATTTTATATTAAAAAAATACTTTCAAATATTCCTTTGTAAATAACAGTTAAGAATTAAAAAGTTGGAAAGATACTACTTTTCAACAAAAAAAATTAAAAAATACACTGAGAAAAATATGGAATTTTATTTAAGAATAGTTCTTATGGTATTCTTTAAATTCTTCAATTGATATTATTTCAAAATAGCTTGAAGAAATAAATTGAATAAATTTAAGGAATCTTTCTCTAGATTGGAAGATATATTGTTAATATAATTTTCGATTTCTGTTGTTTTCCACCTCCAAATTCTTAAACAAATAATTACCTGAAAAATGCTTTATCTACTTTGCTCTTTTGTAATCAAAATGCATTTTTTAAATGCATTACCAATTATACATTATTACAAATTATTAATAAGTAAAGTCTAGTTACCATCTCAGCATTTGCTAAAATATTTTCCTGCTAATAGGACCAAGGATTCATTTATATTTGAATAAAATAAGTAGATTGGTGAAATTATTGAGTTAAATTTGATAGTCAGAAAGAGTTGTTAATTACTATAACGTTTAGAAAAATCTTTCGAATTTCACTGTTTATCGTATGGTAAATAATTTTAAAGAATATTTTACAGTGTTCGATAGCCCAAAGCCTGTCCATCTAAGAACCAGCCGCTTAACCGAAAATATTACTGGGGTGCGTGAAAGTGTAACTAAAATTCCGGAATTCTCCAGAAGGCATCGAAAAGTAAGACATTAATCTGTCTTAAAGATTTCCATATGAAACCCATACAAAACTCAGGTGATATATGCGCCGGTAGCCATGGATCAAAAACGTTTTCAGCTCAATAGATAAGCCGAACCCTCGTAGAGTGCCTGTGTGGTGCTTGAAGACGGTGTTGATAGTGCTATAACTATGACTGGTAAGCAATATGGAGAAATACCACAGAACCTTTTCCTCCGTAAATTAGACCAATTAGGTTTGAAGGGTATGTGGGTACAACAGTATCTACTTAATATACTCGATTGTGCTAGTCAATTTTTGAAAGGCCGAGAAGAAGTGTTAAACAAACCTCACTTAGGGGGGCCTGCAACTTCAAAAATTTATGTAAACACTTTTGTGAGGTTAGGCGTTCAATTCACATTGAAGATGATAAGTGAGTCCTTTAAAATGACTGAATAAAATGTCTTCGCTACAGATGGGACATTAGAGATACTTAAACACCCCACTGTGTCAACTCCCTTTAGAAATTTTTTTCGTCCTTAAGATAAAAAAAATACTAGAAAAGACTTCATTTTACCGAGAAGATAAAATTGATTCCAGTTTCATTTCTCCAGCACTACTACCAACAGTAGAAGTAATACCTCCGGTAGATCCCTAAAGGAACAACTTTAAAGGGGATAACATACTATCATATAATTATTGTCTAAAATACTGATTACTGTGGTTTCCCAGCCTCTTTGATTTAGTCCGTCTGCATTTTTTCACCCCAAAAATCAGAAATCACTTGAAAAAGTATAGAAGCAACACCTTCAGAAATATATAGATCCCTAAAGAAACAACTGTTAAGGGGATAATATTGATATATGTCAACACCCTATCACAAATGTTTTTTGCCGAAAGAATGAATTCCTGTGATCTTAGTGTGTGTGAATTTTTTCTCCAATTTTTTCATCCCCAAGATCGGAAAAATTATCTTACCGAGGAGTTGAAAAGAGGACAACATTGATGTTAAAAATAATAAAATAAAACTTGTAAGCCTTCTAAAAGCTAGATTTTCTTCCTCAAAATATAACTTGTAAAATTTCTTATTTATCAAAAGTTCTAAAAAAAAACACACTTATTTTCATAAAATTTCTTGTGCAAACAAAAAAAAAATAGGATATTTTCTTGAACTTTCAATTATCCTATTTAATCTCCAATAGTATATCATCCTTTTCTAAGCTATTGAAATAATAAAGAAGAAAACAATTTGTGAACTTATCAATGTATTATAAAGAATTTCTTTTCTAATTAAATCAAGCAACCGTCGATAAGAAAAATTTATAAAATAGAAAGAAAAAAAATCCCAATAAAAAAAAGGGAGGCGGAAAAGTTTAAATACTTTGAAAATATGCTTTTCCTGTTAGCTCGGAAATTAAAAAATCAATCAGCAGCTATACGTATACTCGTAATCTATGCGGTTGATAATCTAAATGAAAGGTATTCAACTAAAGTTCAATTCTATTTATTTTTGGTGTATCTAATGCCATGTGGTATAAGCGAAAACTTTTTATTCAGGAATTTTTCCATTAAAATTTTTGGATATTAATCAAGACAGGAACTCAATGAATTTGATGAATTTGTACCATAAAGGTAACACCAATAAGGGAGTCAGAATATATTAACATATACCTGCATATACACCTATAAATTGACTATGTTAAGTGTTGTATTGTTGTTGATAATTTATCAAAAGACTATTTATAAATTGAGACTATAGAAAACTGTGAAAAGCATAAGAATCCAACCCTTAGTTAACATTCAACAGAAATTTCCTATTGTATCAATATTCATTATTGGAAATAAGCCATCGTCTTGTTATTTTTTGTTTATTTTAATTTTCGATTAGAAACAACAAACAGAATTTCGTTCGTTTGCCTCCTCCATGAATCTGGTTGGCTTTATATATTTATTCTGTGATTGGTTTCCTTTTTCCGATCAAATTAAAATAAATTTTCATCTCAGGTCATCAAAAAAAAAAAAACCAAAAATAATAATAATAATAATAAAAATGAAAATGACATTAGGACTAATTGGTATAATTTTCTGGGATTAGGGTTCAAAGTCATTTCTATTACCTATAAGCTCTGATTAATTAGTTTCTGTTGAGAATTTCAAGTTTGCAATGAACGTTTTCTAATAAAACAAGGATTTGCGAGAATATACATGCACGTACAATTTGTAAACCATCTACAATAGTTGAAAACATATATTGTCCGCACATTTTATGAAAATATCCCCATCCCTTATATCAACTGCCAATTCTGACAATGTCTTACTGCTTATCATGCATTAATCGTGTTCCAATTTTATCCCCTCTATATATATACACGTATATATACACAAGCATAATACCCACATACTAAGCATATCCTATTCTCATTAATACTCTCAGTATTGTAACATACCATATACATACTCTTACAGTTTGTATTTAATAAATAGTATAAACAACAATCACTTTCTGGCTTTTATTCACTATTAATTATATTATATATACCAAAGATATAACATAATAATGAAAATAAAAGGTTAGAAGCGTAGAAGGGGATTTTGGACAATAGTATCTATGCCTACTAATTAGGAATTTTAATAGCTAAGAAAGGATCGAGAATTGATTTTGTTAAATCTCCTTAACGAACTTTATAATTTTCCAGCAACTATTCCCGTAATTATATTATGCATTATATGGTCTTAAATGAAATTAAACCAACTTAATTTGCTCTTAGTTAGCCCCCATATTTTGTCTGTACAACCCATTATTCTTAGTGTATCATAATTCTTTGCAGCCACCCTACTAACCTAAAGGTCTGTACCGCAATTAATTTACTCAGCATTCTGTTTTGTCAATTGTTCACTGAATTATTGATGGTTCTTAATAAAATATATACAGAAGACTTGATTCATGGTCTGATAACACAGCACTTTCTAATGTGTAGGAGAAAGAAATATCTTCTATGGCACTTTCTAAGATAATCTATCAAATTAAAATTTATGTTAACTTCACTCCGTATACCAATTGTAAATATGTAAATTTTTATTATTTTTACGTGTCTGCATACGAATACGTGTATGTATTGGATATGTAATGCTTTAATGCGATACAGCCATTCTAAATGTTCTGATATTTTAATACTTTGATTTGGTGATATTGATGTGATATAGGCAATGCCGATCAGCATTGATAAATCAAATCCAATTACGATAGTGTACGTGTGCTTTGGCTTTTTGGCATTTCGATATATGCCCAAGATCTATATTACAGACAATTTTAGAACACACATACTTGCATTCATATATCATACATAGTTTATTATTACACATAATATACCAAAAGCACAAGTATATAGAATCGTCTCAATTCGTATATAATTCATATACACGTTATGCCTTTTCGGTAAGGATATTTCGAAATGCGCATATCAACGATGAACCATTAAAAAAATCTAAACCGCAGCCAATATCCTTTTAGTATTGTTAAGATAACCCACACTTGTCTCTGCCACATATCATTACTGCCTATAATCCTTTTTCCTTGTCGCTTCGTATTTGTTCGTTTTTCGGTTTTTTTTTAAAGATAAATGCAAGATTTAACCTATAGAAGAACGGTTGAATTTCTTTTATAAGATACGGTAGAGACATTTAAATAAATCGTAAAATATCTACTCTCGAATCAGACAGCCAAGAACTGGAGCCTATTAGATAAAAATAATAAATGTGCAAAAAAAAAATCCCCCTGCATCATAGTACAGCGACTACCCCCATCCGTACACATATCTAAATAATATCTCAATGAATTTATTTTTATGCGTAATGTTGTATTTACTGATAAAATACAACGAAGAAGAAAAAAATCTGCCAATATTAAAAAAAGATTTTCTTCCAGTCATCCAAGATGCCATTTTAATTTTCTTAATTCTAATAGGTTTTGCCTTTTTTCCGATGTGTCCTTATTTTTCATTATTTCATTTATGTCTTTCAATTTTTTCGAAATTTTTTAAACTTAATATATCATCGAAAATAATAGCTCTATCACATTAGATATTCAACCAATATTAAAATATAAACACACACATACACGTATGAATATGAATCAAATGAAAATTTACATCCCAGCCTAAGTATATACATTTAGGGTTTATTTTATATGGGAATCCTTTTATTCCACTCGGTACTTCATCACCTGACCTTCTAATTTCTACTATAAGATGCACATACGTGCGTACAAATTCGTATTTCAATTGATAACAGAGGACGTTTGACATAACTAATGGTTGTGAATATACCTTTTGCAAAAATCCTCAATGCCTAATGTTTAAGTTACTGCAGAAAGTTTGCTTTTATATTGCTAGTGGCAGGACTCACCTCAAAACATGTGGAGAATACCAAATCCATTGATGGCCGATAGGTCGTATATCTACTCGAGATACAAAATTCGATACAGTGAGTGATACGTTGGCCGTTTAGCATTTCATAAGACAGCTTCGCCTACAACCAACCACCACTGTACCGAGTCGACGTGTATTGTGTACACACATACAGATAATTTCTAAATAACCGAAAATATCCGCAGGATACTGAACAGCTTTTAGCTTTCGCCTCGGGGGCTAAATAGAAAGAAAAGTTAATTTATTGCCGACCATTAATCCCATCCATACAGTTCAGTTCATTTGTTTGTTCGTCAATATTTTTGGCTCTGTACTCGAACGTGTTTCACATTCAAACAATTTGACTTTTCGTATACGGAACCCAAATGCGCTCGTTATTCCTTTATTTCATTCTATTATTTTACCCCCCAACCCAGTCGTCTCCTATATTACAGTATCCCAAAAAAATAAAACAGCTAAATTTATTTGTACTCAATCAATCCCAATTGAAAAGACCTCCTTCAAACTAAGGACTTAATTTCGTATATTTATAGGTGATATCTTATTCACTGAATTCACCCAATAAGTATTAGATTTATTTCGAAATTCACGATTGCCAAATACAAATTTTTCTACATAAATTTTCAGTAAAATTTTTATGTCCTTTTAATAAATTTTTTTTAACAAAATTTCAAATAATTAATAAGAATTATCAGCAAAAATTTATTTATTTAATAAATTTGTATATAAAAATATAAAAATATAAATTTTCAGTAGAAATGTTTAGTAGAAATTTCAGTAGATATTTTCAGTAGAAATTTTTAGTAGAAATTTTCTGTAGAAATTTTCAGTAGAAATTTTCAGTAGAAATTTTCAGTAGAAATTTTCAGTAGAAATTTTCAGTAGAAATTTTCAGTAGAAATTTTCAGTAGAAATTTTCAGTAGAAATTTTCAGTAGAAATTTTCAGTAGAAATTTTCAGTAGAAATTTTCAGTAGAAATTTTCAGTAGAAATTTTCAGTAGAAATTTTCAGTAGAAATTTTCAGTAGAAATTTTCAGTAGAAATTTTCAGAGAAATTTTCATAAGAAATTTTTAGTAGAAATTTCAGTAGAAATTTTCTGTAGAAACTTTTAGTATGGTAGAAATTTCAGTAGAAATTTTCAATAGAAATTTTCAGTTTTAATTTTCAGTAGAAATTGTCAGTTTTTCAGTAGAAATTTTCGGTAGAAATTTTCATTAGAAATGTTCAGTAGAAATTTTTATTAGAAATTTGCAGTAAAGAAATTTTTAGTAAAAAATTTTCGGTAGAAATTTTCAGTAGAAATTTTAAGTAGAAATTTTCAGTAGAAACTTTCAGTAGAAATTTTCATTAGAAATGTTTCATTAAAAGTTTTGAGTCGAAATTTTCAGTAGAAATTCTCAGTAGAAATTTTCAGTAGAAATTTTCAGTAGAAATTTTCAGTAGAAATTTTCAGTAGAAATTTGGAGTAGGAATTTACAATAGAAATTGTCAATTAATATTTTTCTGTAAACATATTTCAACACAAATTTCACGAAAAAACTTTTAATCAAAATTAAAATTTCTCATATCAATTTTTTATTATTTAATACCGTAAAATCCAAACAATTAATTTCTTGAGTTTAATTTGAAAAATATTCATAATAAAAGAAAAGTGCTCGCAGCTTAACAGGCAAGAATACAAACTAACTTGTTATAAAGTTCAATCTATATTTAAATATAAAAATCAAAAGATATTAATTTAGAACACATTTGAATGGAATGGTTTACAAAATTTCATTCAATTCCATGGAATATATTGAAACATCAACACTGCGAGCATGAAAAGCAAGAAACATAAAATTTTGAAGCATGAGTATTTTTATTCACTGAAAGACAATAATAGCAACCATGTAACTGTTATAATAATTTTATTAGCTTAGCCGTAAGTTTCAGAAATATTCACAAAGTAATGATAGATTTAATGGCTGAACTATTTTATGAGTTTTATACTAGAACAAATAACCATAGTTACCCAAATATAAGCTCTTACATTAGAAATGCTCATAAATCAACTGAAAACATTCTACACTCATAGTATCTGAAATACTATTTCTGTTCTCTATTAGCCTGTAATGACTATGATACTCGTACTTTGCTATCTTGTATATATTATCCTGTCAACACTATCAATTCACCTTATCGTATCCCATCAACCTGTCTTTTACTTTATTGTGCGCCACTCCACTATTCTTTTTATATGAAAATCTAATCATTTCAGTTGTCAGAATATATGAATACGCATAGTTCTCCTCCATTTAGATCTGTGTACGTATCTGAATATCATATTTTAAGCGCCAGTGTTGATATGAAAGGTAACAGATGAAATAATAAAATTCAAATAGAAAGGATATAAGCTCAGATATACTGTTTGCAATCCATCATATCATATCATGTTATCTTCTAAAAATGACAAGGGATGAATTTAATATTCAATTGAATTACTTTGGATTTAATGTGAAAATAATCTTTTTTTTTCCTTAAATACAATTCACCTGGCTTTGCCAATGTGAACTCGAAATTTTTAGGTGGTAAATATGGAAATTTTCCCATACAACTTTAGGGTTCAATGCCCAAAATATTTCGAATATTCGTCGAAGTAAAGTTTTTTTTTTTACATTTTATTTTTAAATAGGTATTTTTATTCATTGCGAATTATTTTCGATTGAGGTAAATAAAATTCTATCGCTGATATCTATGAGCGAATATGGGATTAAAATAATAAAATTTCCAAACGAATAAGCAATTATTCATATTTTCACCAATGGTCGAATAACAATTCTTTTTTTCATTGAAATGAACGATATTTTACGCAGAATTTTTGGAAAAAAATATAATCTAAAAATGAATACAGAAAAAAGATTTATTTTTAGTCAAGCAGTAAGATATTATAAAAAATATTCAAAATAATTGAATTTTAAACTTGTAATGTTATTTCAAAATAAATAAATTTTTAAGCTACAAAAAATGTTAAACTAGTAATGTTATTTCAGAATAAATAAATTTTCTTTATGCTAGAAAAAATTTTTATTTTGAAATAATATTACTAGTTTAAAATTTAATTATTTTCAATATTTATATCTTAATAATGATCAGTTATAATAATATTTCTAGTAAAGTTTTGATAAATAAAAAGTTATTGATTTTTTATAAAATTATTTGATATATTTTCATTAACAAAATTACATAATTTGAATCTTAGATGCTTTTTTTAAGATAATTTTATTAAATTGATATTGATACCATTTATTATCTTTTTCGAATTTCTTAGTAAATTCTTCAAAAATTACTGATTTTGAAATACTATAAATAGTTTTTATTATTTTTTTATGATAATCATTTTAATTACTAAATGTATTTAGATGTGAAAATTTTTACAGAACGCGATACGTTAATATACGACAATCCTTTAAGAAAAAGTCTAGCGGCGTCAACACTCATGATCTTGGCGATCAATTGATATCACTAAATCTCGAAATTAGACATTTTGGGAACTGTTTGCGCAATAAAGGAAAAATTTGTTGTGTTATGTGGCTTATAGTGCCATCTTGTTGAATTTACATATTTTGCATATCGAAATCTTGAAGTTCAAGTTTAAAAAAATCGGTAATGTTGCCAAAGTCCTCAGAATTTATGGTAGCGATATCTTCTTCTTTATATTTTATACTTCAGACCAATATGCATACTAGGATAGTACAATGACTTCTCCCAGTCACTTGTGGTATTGCAGAGCCCTATAAATGGCAATTTTTCTTGTTGAAGAAAATTTTATTCGAAAAATCAGCATCTAAATATAAAGACCTCAATTTTTGTCGTTGTTATAAGGTCTCTTAAACAAAAGTCAGTGGCTATTCTGTAACGTCATGAGCATGAGGCAATTTGGTGACTTCATGTTACGTGTAGATTGGCACTGAAGGGATCATTGTTAAATTGTGTGGAGCAAGTTCAAGATGATTCAGAAGGTCCAAATGGGGGCTTCGAAAAATAATTATTGAATCTAGGAGCTCAATAATGGAAGAAGTCCTATTCAAAACGTAATTCTGGTTGAATTGTCATTCATTTAAAATATGGGGAATGGTGAATTGAACGGCACAGGAATAACATGATGGACAAAGTTGGTTACCGAAGAAGAAATCATGGGTAAGTGGGGTATGTCCAATTCCAATGCTGAGAAGCTTACTTGCCCAGAATTTCAGAATGCTTGTTGAGTAGACTGGTTTTACGGTATTGGGCATATGTGTGGACAGGTTAGAAATCACATTGAGAGTCGAACGGTGGAGAACCTCTTCTGCCGAACAGTCAACCTATTTATTAATACAGATGCCAACATGACCAGGAACTCAATGCAATTCAACGTTTTTATTGTTTAAGAGATTGCGACTAATCACATTGACCATCGGATCAGTTAACGATCTACAAACTGCTTCGAGGGCAGATAGACTATCAGTAAAAATACCTACTCTTTTATTGACTAAAAGGTTGACACCACAGAATAGCTAGCCAATAACTGGAAAAATTTCATTGTATAGTTCAGGGTGCGTATTGCCAACAAGCCGGATAAAAGGAAAAGATGTTGTATGGCTATCAACAGTTGCATCCCCAAAAATTATAACTGAATTACCAAATCCATCCAGCCATTCTAGGAACTATTTCCTGTAGCTAGATGGATCGGTGTTTGCCTTACTGTACCTGCTGAGGGACTTAGACACCCTCAACTTCACTCCCAACCACGTTTTCCACTCTGGATGCGGAGGTAAGTTGAAATTCGAAAGAAAAGACGGATCAGGAATGAAAACTCTTTTAAGTTCTGGAATACAAGAGAAATGGAGGATGAATTTCTTTTAGAATAGGCGGTGGAAGAAACTTGCTTTAGGAGATTCTGAAGAGGATACTCGGGAGAGCAAAGAATTTTATAGATGACGTTAATACGGGATATATATAGGTAGCATGAGACAGGTTTTCGACCAGTTTCAATAAGGATAGTATCCACTGGAGAATTCCGGTATGCTGCACTGGATAGTTGAATGCCGCGATTAACCGCGGCTTCGCCTTGCTACTGGCATTCTGACGTATAAAGTGATGGAATAAAATATCGTTTCATCTAGTAGTTCGTTGGTTACTCCGATTGCATCATATTATCTAATCTTACATTTACTACCAACTAGAATCTTCACCATATTAAGAATGGAGTTGATTCGGTTGATAGTGTTAGTAATCCACAAATTCCATCTATCTCCACTTGTAAGTTTTTTGGAAATACTTTAATTAAAAATATTGCGAAATACCAATTCGATCATTAAATCCAATATGGACTTAAAGTTTAGTTCTGTTTGACTTAGAGAAAGCGAGTAACTTCTCAATGTGGTTACAAAAAAATTCAGTAATTTGGAGACATGTTTCGAAATTGTAGAATCTATACGTAGCGAAGATTAATCAGGATCTGGCAAAATAAATACTGGGCTTCATTGACATACCTGTCAATTATTTATATGCAAAACCGGTTATTGTAAAATAAATAAAAGAAAACATTCCGGATTGGCAAAATTCTATAGTTATGCTGGAGTTGCCAAAAGAGTAACCTCAACTGCAGACAGCCTAAATGTTGAATTCACCATGATTGATAAAGCGAGGAAAGAAGCTGACAAAATTGATTCTATGGTTTTTGTTGATGATATTATTATATAGAATAATTGATGATATTGCGAATACTTCCAGCACTATTTGTCTTGATGCCGATAAACTTATGGAAGCTAGTGCGACGAAGATATTTGCCATATTAACGCACAGAATATTTTCAGGTCCAGCCATATCGTGTATCAATTATGTCTGTTTTGAGGTGGTAATTGTTACAAAAACGATTACACAAGATGGTCACATACGTAATTGTCCTTAAAATTCAATGTTTGCCTGTTATATCTTTTTTTAAACATTCCACATTTTTTATTATCTTTTACAAATCTTTAATGCCACTTCTTTTTTAGTTATATATATTTGTTAGACTTTAATTATAAAAAGAAAAAACCGTAATATTAGCATACGACTAGATGACTCTTTAAAGGGAAAAGAGTGCCTTTTTTTAATTTTCAAAATGAGTATATTAGTTAAAAAAATTGAATCATTAATTTATGAAGTAAATTTCTTTACTAGTGAGTGTTAAGATGAAAACAAAAATAATATTATAAGAAATGGAAAAAATCAGTCAAAAAATTAAATTAATTAAAATAAATTACATCTTTCCAAACTTCTGATCATCCCGTTTGTATTAATTAAGCCTACCCCCTCCCCCCCCCCATTCCCAATAATTATGTTCAATAAAATTTTATTTAATCCTTCCTTGATAATTTTATTATTTTCAACATTATTAATAATAAAGAATTTCAGTTTCTTCAAATTTTTCGACTGCATTAGCAAATGTTTACTCAGAAGGATACATTGTAACAACCATAATATCCGCCCTTAAAGCGCAAAAAAAACGTGGCTATGGCAGTACCTCAACATTTACCATAAATTTTTAATAATTTAAAGGCATTTTTTGGTCATAAATCGATTCACAATTTAAAATGGCATTATTTAAAATTAAAAACAAAATTAATCTAAATAAAATATTTATTTCGAAACTTTCAAATAATCGAGCTCTGTTAATTTAGGCTTCTTGGCAAAAATCTTTTATTTGTTGATTATTTTTATACAGCTATTGATATCTTATACAAATTAGATAATTTATTTGAGTTATCTTTAAAAAGTCTATCATTGATAAATACCTAAATTACTCTTCACTATATCTAAAACATATTATAATATGACAAGGATCATAAATAGTTTTCCAATATTGCAATTATATTAAATAATTTCATAAAAGTAATTAGTTTATTTGGTTATGGACTTCTATCGATAAGGAGTCAAGTGAATATGAGCCCATATCTAAAAGAGACCCACACTCCCTTCAAATAGTTTGAATATGAACGAAAATTCCATCATGGTCAATTGTATATGGCAAACAAATCGTTCATGCAATTTTCACTCTTGACTTGATCTGTTTGATTTGTTTTCAATAAATAAGGGTACGTTATTCCGAATAGTAGACAAGAAGGCGCCCCATTATCTACTCTTGTGGAGACAATCATTTTATGTCCAGCTCATTTCAAGTTTTATTCGTTTGGCTATCAAGATTTCAGTCTAGAGGCATACCCTTTTTATTGTCCAAATAGTTTCCCAATTCTTGTCAACGGGAAGCTCTATTCAATGACCAATTCTTTGTTGTAAAATTGCACAACAGTACCACTGAACTAAATAGATATACATATACAATATATATGCTGATTTAGCCTTTGTATATCATAAATGAATAGATATGATTGAATTACACGAATACTCGTATATTCATAAAAATTTATTGAAATTCACCCCATTGAAAGTTTCACAAAATTTTCCTAACACAATTCAAACAAAAATTTCCTCCATTCGCTAGTACAGGAATATTTTGATCTAGTCATACCAGACCAAAGGGGACACACCAAGTTTTGACTTGCTTGAAGATAGAAAACCATTTCTGAATATGTGCTGCGGTATTCAGGCAACCACCACAGAATTTGATTTCGCGTATGAAGATGGTGGCGCCTTCTGGAAATCACAGCAGTTGTGCAATAGTTTCTCTGTTCTACCAAGCGCTCCTTCCAAGTTATGCATTTATTGCCATAAAAGCACTGTTTAACAAACTTACTCAGTACAAAGTTGATTTTGCTCGTAGCCAAGTAATAAAATTGAAGGAGCAGTATTCATTTTCTATGCTAGTACTTTATCCGAAAATTGAGCTCGTACACTACACTTGTCACCGTTTTTCCGAAATTAATTGTTCATTCATGTATCTATTAAAAGCTCGTTTAGACACCCCAGCTGTATAGAATATAGCTAAAATCCCATGAACCGCGAACGTCTTTTCCATATTGAATTAGTACTTCAAAATGTGCACATATTCTTCCAATATAGGACGTATATGATTTTAAATAACTTTCCTTAAAAGTTTCTGGTAAACTCCTTATATTCTTATACAAATATGAACATGTACATAGTTACGATTGCTATAAATTTCTGATAGTACTGCATTTAGATCCCCAGTCGTCAGTGAAGATATTGTGGTATAACATACCATATATCGTGGCTGTGCTAAGAATCAAATTAACTATTACACCATTTATTCGATAGCTTTAAGCCATCAGCACATGGTAGGTCAACAATTCAACTGATATGTATGTACAAGAAACTGTTTACCCAAACCTTACTGAAATTAATTGCCTTCTGAATATTCAAATTACCAAAAGTCAAATGCATGCGAATTTAACAGACAAAAATTAAATATGATTAGTGGTCGGAACCATATAAAATTATTTGTAAGTACCACAAGGTTTAATTAAATTAGAACTCACGTGAATATGGACGAACTATTCTTCTTTGCATTAAACTCATATGCAAATATATTCTCCACAAATAACTGAAAACATTTTGTTTTTTGATTTTCTTTTTTTTTTTGATCAATCAATTATGATTTATATAAAATGTATTTGACCAAACGTTTTAATAAATAAATGTTATTAAAACATATTTTTTACCACTCACTTATAAGACAAATGTTATTCTTCTTTTGTTAGTAACAATTATTGTATGAGGTCGGGTCAATAAATACTCTCAAAATCATATAAAAAAGGAAATTTTTATTTTTAATTTTTTTGCTCAACTGAAGAAATCAATTAAAGTTCGTTCTTTTTCAAGTAGTCGATGTAAATCATGCCACGTGCATCAAAAAAAAAAACTGTAGCCATCACCTTGCCAGCTGAACTTACCGTCTTCACCTTTTTCGAAGCCAAATCCCCTGCAGATACTCACTGTTTTGACTGTTTTTTCATCTCTGGCATATAATGGTGAATCGATAACACGATTGCGGTTATTTTCCACCATGTCCCACCTTGCCGATATTTTTTGAATGCTCAATTTTACTGCTCAGCAGTCTACTGAGAGATGATCTTCATCGGAAAAATACTTACTTTCATACTAAGATCGCCATTTCTGTCATTTTCTAAGTACTTATTAATCAAAAACACCTCTCCCCCCTCATAGTTTCATGAATTTTTTCACAGTGATTTTCCAATATAACAAGACCGTATGGTGTTATATAAAAATACGATACAATACATAAATATCTAAGATTATACCTTAAGCAAAAGCTCATCTATGCTATAACATTGGTAAATAGTCAACAGATCCTTGTCTTGATCATTTTTATGATCAATCGTGACATAATTTGAGATCTGGCGTAGGTTACATAATTTCAGAAATTCAACCATTATTCCAAAAGCATTCAATTGATTAGTTGCAACAAACGAGATCCCATATTATTTTCTACTACTATTAATGTAAACATTCGGGGTTCAAAAAAATTGCATTAGTGGAGAGGCATTGGAAAATCATCTATACTTTAACATCAATATTATTTCCTTTAAAAGAGTACTCTTGAGCAGTTATATGTCAATGGAGATGTTGTTCTTGATAGAACTGGAAGGCATCAAGTGGAATCGCCTTCAGCTAACCGCTAACACTCCTTTCGATGTTATCGACAGTACTGAGATGACCTTCTTTTATTTTTGATCTTGGGAAAAAAACAAAAAAAATTACATGGAATTGGATCAGGTACATAGCCAGCGGTGTAACAACAAAAACACCTTTTTCCAACAAAAATTTAGTCACAGAGATGACCGAGTGACATGAGTCGTTGTCATTTTGATACATTCACGCTTTTGCAGTATGCGATCTGAAGCTGAAAACTCTTTTGCAGTATGCGATCTGAGCGTTTCAAGAACTTCTTTATAATAAAACTTGGCCCACTTATTTCAGGTCGTCTTTTACTGCTTCTCGGACCTCCAATAATGTTCTTCATAGACTCATTGCAACTTTTCGTTACTCAAACTTGCGGACTCACCAAGTTTAATACACAATTTGATATTGGGTGTGTAACTTAAAAATGCGGGATTTTTGGCAAACTTTGAGTGTTTACGAGTATTTTGAGAAATTGTTATCATCGGAAGCCACTACTTTTTCCCATCTTTCTGGCAACATATGGATTCCGCGCCAAAAAAACTGCTCCGGTTTTGAGGCTAAGAATGAATCGAGCCAATTTTTGATGCCCTGTTCTGAAGTGAAGCGTATTCCGGTGAGCGCGTTTTGCATGGATCTAAGCAAATGGTAGTCGGACGGGGCAAGGTCTGGGCTATAAACCGGGTGAGGCAAAACTTCCCAGCCACTGTTTTCTAAATAATTTTTAACCGAATCCATTTTTCAACGCCAGTAATGATTCGATTCAAAAACGACTTCTTTTTCTGCCGTTCAAGCAGCATTTCGGACATGCAAAATCGCCTTTCAACGTCTCTCGGCTTCAATTCATATGGGTCCCAATTTCCTTGCTTTTGGATGAATCCTGCTGCTATCAAACGTTTTGAAATGGCTGCTTGAGCGACTCCCAATGATTTTGCAATTTCTTCTTGAGTTCGCCAACAGTCTTCGTCGAGTAATGCCTCCAAATCTTCATCTTCAAACTTTTTTGGCTGACCTGGTCGTTCTTTGTCTTCCGTGTCAAAATCACCCCTTCTGAACCGCACAAACCATCTCTCGCACGTTGAAATCGATGGAACATATTCAGGTGAGCAATCGATGTGCTTCAGCTGCACTTTTTTTTAAATTGAAGAAGTAAATCAACACTTCCCGCAAATGGGACTTTTTTGGTACGAAATTCGACATTTTTGAAGCAAAAAAAAACTTTGTTGTTTACACTATTTCGTTCAATGACTAATCGAGAATGAATGGCAAATGTTTAACCTCCAAAATGTCGTATGAGTTATTATTAACACAAACCATGTGTAAAAGTTGTGCCATCTGTTGTCAATCCCGTATTGTTAAGTTATACATCCAATAGTACAGCGTAACTCCGAATTTTGATGTTCCTTTTTTCAGCACATATTACAAAAATATAACTTTACCTATTATGCTCTATTGGATATTATAGTTACCGGACGAAGATTTTTTATATTCTTTAGTTCTAGAAAAGACTTACTTTTAACGTACCTCTATAAAAACAGTCCAACGGCGTCAAATCAGAAGAGTTGATGCTACCAAATCTTCAAATTAGGTGTCCTTAGAACTTTTAGTGCAATAAAGTCAAAACTTGTTGTATTATGTGCGATATGCCGCCATTTTTTTTAAACCTACATATAACTTAGATTAAAATCTTTCAGTTTAGGCTAAAAAAGTCGCTTATCATATGGTCATTGCGCTCAAAATTGTCAGTAGCAATCGAGCATTCTTCATTTTCAAAGAAATATGAGCTAATGATGAATTTAGACCAAAATGCACATCACACAATCACTTTTATATATTTTTTGGACAACTAAGTTTTTGAAATTTTAATTATTGACTAGAAATAGGCCTCATCGCTAAGGAAAATTTTATTCTCCTAAATTACAAAATGTGGTTATGGCAAAATCATCAGTTTTTTAAAAAGTTTTTCAAATTATAACGTATTATTTTGGAAGTTATACGATTCATGAGATAAAATGGCAAATATTATTGTAAGCAAATATAAACTTTAATATTCTTTCCAAGCCACAAAATCAATAGTCCGTCACAAGGATTTTTGTTGTTGTGATATTTTAGAATAACGCGGATCAGTTTGCCGTATTGTACTTTCTTCCAGACTATGCATTATCTCTGCCTGTATTGGAGGTACTTAAATTTTTTTAAGGACAAATCCATTTTCGGATTTGTACAGTTGGAAAAGTCTTTTGAGGTCTTGATATACACAAGCTAATAAAATATCTTGAATCAAGAAAGCTTAGTGATTTGATGGCATATCTCCCGAAAAGTGGAACCACACTCTGCATTTCTCTGCGGAGTGTACGATTATTGCACTTGATATTTTGACGGCATTTGACATAGTTTGGCATCAGGCTCTTCTGTCAAAAATGTATGCATGTGGTATCGACGATTGCCTCCTTGAATGAATTGGAAGCTACCTATCGAACCGTTCAGTACAAGTTGTTTTAGCTGGCAGTCCACCAAATAAATACTGGTATTCCCCAGGGTTTGGTTCTATCTTTTTCAGTCTTTTAAAAAAAAAAAAGACCTAAAAAGTTAGAACCGAACCCTGGGGAATACCAAACCATTACAATCAACTTTACCCCTCCATACGTTCCATGTCCCATAATTATATAAAAATATTCATAACTATAAAAAATTAAAAAAAACCTCGTAGCCACATACCTTTTCAAACGTGTATATTCGAAAAGGAAAACCGAGCATAGTTCTCTTTCGAGAGGATTAATATAGGGTGACAGTCGACTATAAAATTTTGTTGTAACAACTAATAGAAAATTCAGGAACGTGAGGAACACTGAGGTTGCCATGTGGATCACACGAACACGCGTGAGTGTGTTCCATGTGGAAGGAACTGGATTAGACTCGAATTGGAACGTGTGGTTAATGCCCAAAGTTCTATTCCGTATGCCCAAATGGGTTTTGTAAAATTTTATATATAAAAGTTTTTATTTATTTATTTAGAAATTAAAATTAAAAGCACTTAAATTGTGAATAAATTATTAATTTTTTTTAAATGTTTTCTTTAAAGAATACTCTAATATTATGATTAAAGCTGAAAACTATTAGTAGAAAAATAAAACTAATTGTAGATAAAATCACATAAAATTCAATGTTTATAAATTTGGTTTCTATATCTAATATATGCAGATGACTACAATTTTGCAAAATGTTTTATGAAATTTGGCCTCCAGCCGTAATATTACCCTATATATGATAGTATGAGTATTTTATTTGAAATATAGAAAATACAATGGGTTATACATATTAGCCGTACATATATTCATCTAATATGAAGAATAAAGTATAGGAATAGCGTTTAGGGAATGGTATCAAAAAAATGGGTGGTTTTAACGTACTGTAAGTATGATCAAAATAATGTTACCAAACTGGAGCAAGAAGTACACGTGTGTATCCCATTCGTGAACGCAAACATTAGCAATTGGACGCCACAGATGCATGGGAACGATCACGAAAGGGCTTTTGCCTGACATTGAGTGATATAGTAATCCTAAATAGTATTAGAAAATGGATTTTGAATTTATTCTCATTTTAAGGGTTTTTCTTACCAAACCGAACAAAATATCAAAAAAATAATAATGCATTTAAATTCAACCTTAAATTAAGTATGTCAAACCGAATCTAGTCGATGAGAAACTATTTACCTATTTACCCGACGATAATGTCGTACCCATTTGCTCTGAATTTTCTGATATGAACATATTCGTTTACCTGCAAGCTAAACATAGGTGTACATGGATGGATATATTGAACCGCACACAAAGGTGATCTTACCGCATATTCCACAATTTCAAATCTCACTTTAATATCGTAAAAATCATATACGCATACGTACTTGCGTACCTTTGTTTGCATAAGTATTGATGTATTTAATAAAAGGATATAAATAGAATAAATTTTATAAACACCTTTTTACTTTCATTCGAATTTCAATTGTGTACAAATATAGAAAAGGCCATAATATCAACTAGATGATCATATGGTATACACTTCTGTGTGAGTATATTGGCAAAATGTCTTCTTTGATGACTTTTGTTATTTTGCATTTAACCAATTCGAATGGATATTGTGCCATATTTATAAGGGTTGACATTTGAAAATGAATAAAATTCTACTGTATGAGACTATGAAATCATCTGAAAAAGTAATAATAGAAAATTTCATTTGAATAATAAAATTTCTCGAATTGCCCAAAGCTATTAAAACTTAATGTCATAATTTGGAAATATTACGTATTCAGTTTTAAATCGAATATAATCAAAATTTCAAATAAACTGCTTTTGGTTTTATGATTATTTTCTTCCTCTTAAATATAGTTACAATAATTTGTTTTTTTTTTTTATATTATTATTTGCAAAGAGAATTTCCTTCTTACTTAGCCATAAATTGTTTTGCGATAAGGTTTTATAATTTATGTTTTCCACGTTCATCTGACTAAACCTTATCTACTTTTATTTCGACTATCACTTATTAGCTTATTGTACATACTCGTATTATAGATACACGAACATTTTTTTATATGTCCTCGAAACCACCTTTAATCAACTCGGTCCAACTTGCATTTTACTTGAAGTATTAATAATTATTTGATTATGTTAGAGTTCTCCTTCTGAGGGATGTAAAGACATCTCTTCCTCCTAGCTTTTACATCTATGACAAAACTGATTTACGGGGATACTTAGTCAGTGACCTATAATAATCCCGGTCAGCATTCTACCTATATTATTCTCTTTAAAATAAAGTTCTCTTGGCCAGTTATATATCAATAGAGGTGTTATTCTTGACAGAACTGGAAGGCTTCAATTGGATTCGCATTCAGCTTCCCGGTAACATTCCTTTTAATGTTATCGATAGTACTGAGATTACCTTTTTTCATTTTTGATCTTGGAAAAAATATACAAATAAAACGCATGGAGAAATCCCTGTTTTCAACAAAAAATTGGTGACGGAGATGAACGTGTGACAGGAGGCGTTGTTATTTTGACATATCCAAGTTTCTGCAGTGTCCGATCTGAAGCAAAGAACCTATTTTCTGAGCGTTTCAAGGACTTCTTTGTAAAAAAAACATTGCTCACTTATTCCAGGTCATCTCCTACTACTTCTCGGACCTCCAAAAATATTCCTCATAGACTCATTGCAACTTTTCATTGCTCAAACTTGAGGACACACCAAGTTTAATACACAATTTGATAGTACATCATAACTCCGAATTTTGGCAAAAATATAATTTAACCTATTATGCTCTATAGGGTCTTATAGTTACAGGGCGGTTTTTTCTTATATGCTTCAGTTTTGGAAAAAGCTTAATTTTACGTAACTCTAGAAAAAAATCTAACGGTGTCAAATCGCAAGATTTTGGACACCAATTTATGCTACCAAATCTTGAAATTAGATGTCCTGAAAACTTCTAGTGCAATAAAGTCAAAATTTGGTGTACAATATGCCTTGTGGTGCCATTTTTTAAACCCACATATGACGTAGATTAAATTTCCAAGTTCAGACTAAAATAAATGGTAATTGCGCTCAGAATTGTCAGTAGCAGTCTAGCGTTCTACATTTTCAAAGAAATATTATCTAATGACGAATTTAGACCAAAATGCCTATCAGACAAAAACGTTTCTATATTTTTTGGATAACTAAGTTTTTGAAATTTTAGTTATTGACTAGAATAGGCCCCATCGCAAAGGAAAATTTTATTCTCCTAAATTACTAAATGTGGTTATGGCAAAATCATCAGTTTTTTCAAAATTATAACGTCTTATTTTTTAAGTTAAACGATTCATAATATAAAATGGCAAATATTATTATAAGCAAATATAAACTTTAATATTCTTTCCCAACTACAAAATCAATAGTCCGTCACAAGGATTTTTTTTTGGTGATATTTTAGAATAACGCAGATCACTTTGCCATATCGTACTCTCTTCCAGATTGTGCATTACAACCGCCTGTATTGGAGGCAAATCTATTTTCGGACTTGTACTGTTGGAAAAGTCCTTAGAGGTCTTGATACACACAAATCCGTAATGACAGGTGGTATATTCCCTAAAATCAATATCCCGTTACCTAACTTTTTAGAGATGTGACACGAATCAAGCTTGCTCCAGCTCTCGTTTGCTAGCTTTATTGAGCTCAGCTATACGTGTATGTAAGGTGTAACCGTCTCTATAGGCGCGACTGCATCCTCAGTAACAGTGGGGGAATCTAGTCTAGTCTCATTTCAGGTTAACTCTTCTATTTAACAGTTTACTGTAATGTCACTATGTTTGGAAACTCAGCATAGAAAAATATTGCACGGGTTGGCAACCTAATTCAGAAATCTGCGATAGCGCTTTGCATGGTTATCCCTTTCAGTTTCAGAGAATAATATTTTTGCGCATACACTACCCATCAACTGTTTGAAACCAATCACATTTTTACAAATATTTTTTTTTTGCTGATGGTTGTTTGGTATGAATATTCTTCTACGAAATGGACAAAAATTAAAATGAGTTTTTATTATTTATAAAATTTATTTTTTTTAAAATTAGAATAACTGTTTGAGTCCATTTTATATAATCAATTATTTTTTTAATAGTTTCCATTTTTATTTACTAAAAAACGTTAATTTGAATTATATGTTATTGTTAGAAATATTATTAAAATTAGCTTTAATAATTTTTTTGTATCCTTGAACAGCATTCCTTCTTCATAAAGTCCTTCCTTTATCAATTTTATTGTATCCTTGAACAGCATTCCTTCTTCATAAATTTACTGCCTTAATATTCCCTACACATTTTCAATAACGATCAAGATAGAAAATTGTAACGGCCATTACAAATAGTCAATGTTTTTTTCGTTTTGAATCATTTATTTACAATTCTTGCAGCATTTATAGGTTTTTTGTCCTATTTAAAAATTCTAATTTTACTTAGGATTTGTGTCTGATAGTTTTTTACGGTTTATTTTCCCAGCAGACCAAAAATGCTCACAACGCTCTAGTACGAAATGGCTCCCCAGATCATGACTGACCCAAATCTACTATGGTGGTGTGCCAAATTTTGAGAAAAAGTTCTTTCTGAAAATAGTAATAATAAGAAAAGTTTTCTAGTTTAACCAGACATCCTTTTATCAGAAAGGATTACGGCTATCCAATCGGTATTTACATTCATCTGTCTTAGTAAGATTTTTTTAAGGAGGTTTTTTGTTAAATTCGTTAAAACCGTAAGAATCATATAAACAGTCCTGAAACGTTATCATGCACTCAAGGCACAATTTGTTGGTTTCTTAAAAAATGGGCAATATTTTTCTTCCTGTCATGATCCTCTTTACTTTTTCTGTCTGCTATTTTCTATAATTTGTTGCAGCTGTCAAAAAATTACTCACCATATTATGGCTTCTTTATGATTGGCAACCAATTTCTCTAAGTAAAAGGACTTGGTTTTTAACTATCAAAATATCTGCTGAATATTTATTGAAGAAAAAAAAACTGCGGACATTACCAGTACGACAAATGTTTGGGTCCATGGTTAATAATAAACAAAAATGTTTTAAAATAATGTATAGGGCAGAGTATAAGTAAAAGTAAAAATTCTTATAAAATATAAAATTAATATTTAAAAAATAATACATATACATTGATTAAATATATAAAGTGAAATAGGAGAGAGAAAAAAAAACAAAAGGCAAATCTATTTATTATTAAACATTAATAAAAGTGTATAAAATGTTCGCATTATGAATATTTGAGATTAAAATCATGTTGCTGTCAATTATGCAAAATAATAGAATGAAATGATAATAAATAATAAATTCAACCAGAATAATCATACGTATTTTTCCTAACCATTTGGAATGCCTTCTTCTTTAATACAATATAATATAATTTCATATATCAGAAAATATAATGTAAGCTTTTCCTTGTTAGCATCCAATTTTGGTATTATTATGAATATTTGTTTATTCATAAGCTTTTTACATAAGTAAATATATATTCAAAGTAGTGTACATCGTTTTTATAGTAACTTATTCTTAGGTAAATTTACGGATATCAATTTTGTCCTATACTCATATATTGAATATGTTTTGATTTCAATAGAGTCTACATATTGCTACAATAATGTACCTTTATTATTCAAAACCCTAAAAATTTTGTCTACCTATGCTTTTTAAATACAATATAATACGTATATCATACGAATATATAATAAAAACATCTTATCAAAGATCAACACATTTATATAAAATAATATTAAAAGTGAAATACGAGCTTTTGGTTATAATGCGTTACATTATAATTGAGCATAGTACTTATTTTAATGTTAAATATTGAACATATACTCGTATTGTCTTTGATTTACCAACAGACTTATCGATAAGATCTTTTTATATGTTATGTAATTTTATCCGTTTTGAAAATTATCTTTAAAAAAATACTAAAATAAATATCTTCTAACTGAAATAAGAAATTTTATAAATTTTATATATGAGCAGATAAAATACTCATTATTATTTCGCCAATTTTACATCGAATTTCATCAGAAATTTATTTGTAAATACAAAGAGAATAGCATAAATGCAAACTTATTAAATTTCAAAGAGAAATGTTCAATTAACAAAATAATAATAGAAATATTCCTTAGTAAGAAAATATAAAATCTAAATTTAATGAGCACAAATTCAATTGAAATGGAATCAGTATGGATTTTAGTTGCTTACTAATTTTTTTTAAAAAGTCTACTTTTTATGGCACTAGTTTTAGTTTAAAATCAAAAAACCTGTTGTAAAAAAAAATTTCTAATTGATTCTACAATTAAAACTAATGCAAAAATTGATATTTTATACTTATGCAAAAATTGATACAAACAGAATTTTTTTTGGAACAATTTAATTTTATTTTTATCCTCATTGAAGTATTCCTTCTTTTGGGCAGCTTTACATCCGGCAAGGCGTTATTTCCCTATTTTATGGCAATGCTGGAAGGTTTTTAGCTAATCGGTTACACTCATTTGAATGATATGGGAGAGTACCAAGATAAAATCCTTTTAAGTGTTTTTTTATCTTGAGAAAAAAAAATGAAAAAGGACTTGGCTCAAGTGAATTAGGGGCTGGGAAATTATATAAATTCATTTTTCCGACAAAAAATTTTCAATGGAATTGGACGTGTGACAAGGGTTGTTGTAACGATGAACCATCTAAGTGTGTGCGTGCAATAATCGATATGACGGAACCAACCATTTTTTTAGATAATTGTAACTCTTGGATAATCTGCTAGCCAAGTTTTTATAAAAAAATTTCAAGAACGTTTTTATAAACAAAATTGCCTGGCTGACTTTTCTGGACTTATATTCTATGGTCTGATCTAAGATCCCTAATTCGTTAGACATTTTCATCACTTTCGATACTTAAGGCCCTTTTTTATCACTTTTTGATACCAAAAATGCTTTATGATACTGAAAAGCTTGTGCTCTTAATAAGAAATATTCGCTATAGCTTCCAAGCTTAAGATCCAAACTTTGCTGTTATGTTTAACGCGCTACAAAATACCCACTTAACTTATCGCGCTCCAGTGTCAATACTATTCTGCTGCACCTCGTATTTTTTAAATATTATAAATAGAGTACATTTTTTTTACTATAGTTTTTAAACGCAATAATATTTTTATTAAAGAGTGAATCTTTTATTTTTTTTAATTTCCTTGAATTCTCAAACTCTAAGGTTAATCTGTTAAGAGTAGAAATGTCCAACAATGTATGTTGGACATTTCTACTCTTAACAGATTAACCTTAGAGTTTGATATTTTTTACAATTTTCTAATGCCAGACTATCACTATATATGTATGGCTATTGAAAGACACAAAAAACCGATGGTGATTATTAAGAAAAAGACGAGTTTCCTCAATGCGTACACTTTTGACTACTACTGCTCGAGTCAAAGACCATATTTTAAGACTCATTCCGTAGGGGTCTCGCACACATAACAATTTTTACCCCATTTACCACTATTGCAAGTACAATTCATGATCATCTCTCTTTTCAAGAAATGTACTGCTAGTCCCTCTTAGTCACAGGCTGACATTCCTCGCAGGAATAGAATGCCTTGAATATTATTTAAATTATATTAAATGCAACATTACCAAATTGCCTTATAATTCGTATTAAAATAACTCTGCACTTCTAGCTACTTTTAGTGATTAAAATCAAGTACAAATAGTGCTTAAAGTCTTTCACAACCCAACAAATTCCTTACCTGGTCCAGAATATAATGCAAATCAAAATAACTGTCTTGAGTAGATTTTATCAAATTTTCGATATTGAATTATAGCGAAACATTAATTTTAAGTTGGATTAGATTCTGGATCATATAAAGAATTTGAGCAGTATTAAACCTAAGACATCAAGAGGTTTGTTCAGGAACATTACCATATATGTCCTTAATCTTACATCCTTAGCAAAAGTGTGGGCACAAAAGCTGCTCAAAAGTTAAACATATCATTTTTCATATAAAACAATTTCCAGATTGAGCAATATTCTCATATGGCGAACATTCGTTTCAGAACATTTACAAATGTTCTAGATAATGTTTTTGTCTCCGCTTAGCAGATGATCCTACTACTTATTTTCGTTCAGTTTGTGGTGCGGTGCCATGTTTCGTCCACTCGGAGTGGCGGCCAATATGTTCATTTCGGGTTGTTGTCTTTGACTAATACGGATGTTTATAAGCTGGTGTATTGATATTTTTTGTGTTTCTGATGGCTGATGGCTTTTTTTTACCGTTTTTCGGTATTTTTAGGTTAAGGACACTCTTTGTAAAAAGTTACGGGGTAAGTAAATTAAACTGGAATGGAAAGTGAAGTGGATTTTGGAAGTTAGCGCAGTGAGATTCGACAGTACGACTCTTTTGATGGTAGTCCAGCACACTAACAACTGTGCTATTGGGCCAGTTTAATAATATGTAGTCCTAGAAAAACGTACCTTTCTCTCTTATGGAATAATACTGCCATTAATATATGATCTTCGACAAATGATAGAAGTAACATGAACACTTCTATTTAATATAAAATGTTGGAAAGCTGGTATATTAATATTTTTTATGTTTCTGATGGGTGATGGCTTTTTCCGGTATTTTTTCTAAATCTTTGTTAAGGAAAGCATAATAAGACCATTTATTAGAATGGAAAGTAAAGTATTTTTATATTGAAAATTGCCAAAATAATTTTTTTTAACAAATTTCATCTTTTCAATAGTCATTAGATTCTTCTGATTGTATTCATTTAGAATTTTGATGCTCTATTTAGACTTTTTTGATCGTTCTCTGATTTAGCAACACTGAGGATATCTACACGTTGTAGGCAGTTTTGAGTTCGCATCAAAAGTTGTCGTTTGATAGTCAACTATAAAAGATACCACGATTCTAAGAACTGGTACACAAAATTCCTTAAAAAATTAACTAACCAATACCAACCAACTTTCCATAGAGGTATTGACCAATTTTGCAAGTTATCACGTAACCAATTGACGAAAAATATCACTGGTCGTGGCAAATAAATTTTCGAATTTAAAAGTTCAGTTTATATAATTGCAAATAGACTAAATTCAATTATTAGTCTCGCCAATTCTATTTATGCTCGTTTTGAGAATATTGAATGTAATAAAATCAATAAACAATTTTATTATAAAAAGTTTTTTGATTTTATTTTCTAAATAATGTTTATAAATAAATGATCCGACAAAATATAATAGGAAAAGAAATTGCCACTGACATGAGACGAATAAAGACTCATTTACAATGGAACTGAAATGAATTGAAGTATTGAAATCGCCTTAAGGTAACAAGATATATCAAATTAACCAAAATGGCTGCATCTAATGATATTAGATTGAGAATGTCAAGAATGGTAAAATGCCGAAGATTTGTCGTTGAATGGAGCAAAAAAAAAAGGAATTGAACGACACAAAAAAAAACAGAATCTTTTTTACACACAATCACATGAAAGATGTTTCATTTTTTCTTCATTTTTTTGCTTTATGTTGACATGCGAGCATAAGTAGTAAAAGAATGGCTAAAATAAGCCGAAAATAACAACGGCATCAAAAAATAGTCTAAAAATAAAGGCAAATAGCCACGACGACATCACCTACAGCTACACCGATCACATCTCGATTTGTATGTATTTTCCCCATTGCTGAAACTAATAAGTTCCAGCTTAGTTAAATGTGGAAGGGCAGCCCCATCTTATATTCTTATCCATCCTGTCCCATTCGTATCATGTCATTTGCCCTTGACGTCCTATCCATACTGCATGGATCATGTAGTCTTGGAGTTTTTGCCAGAGCGAAGAAATTTCTTGATAAAGTGCTTACTCATTCATATCTGCTGGAAGTCAATGAGCAGTTTAGAGTTGGAGTTTTTTTTTTTCTAAGCCAAAGTTCTACTTCAGAGCATTATTATCACCAGAAAACATCTTCATTGCGTGTCAATGTAATAAATTTGTTTCCAGAAGGAGATTACCCACTATACCAGCACATAGGCTTATTGCTCTTCCTAGTGCTAGTTCTAGTCCTAGTTCTAGTCCTCGTTCTGGTTATGATACTATTTCTACTCAGTCAGAGACACTATTATTCCATTGTACGAGTACATCATTGTCACTCTAGTCATATATGTGCTGGCTTGTAGTCATATGGCTTATGTGTAAAGAATGGATGAGCTAAAATGGTGACACGTGTTTACCTATCCTGGGATAGGATTGATTTTCGAAAAGAATAACAAACTGACAATTTGACAAGGAGTCACTTTCATGTTAGAAAATATTCTACGCACTAGTGTGTACTCTCTATATTATCTACCTGATCCTGTATAGTATGTACTTATTTACAGGCAAACAAATACAAGATACGAGATAAAACTGTTTACGTACAACCAAGGTAACAAAATAACCTAAAACCCCCCCAAACCTTACCCATCCCATACATATTCCTGGAAATAGAAATTTATAACAAATACACGCGTACATGTTTACCCAGCAGCCATGTTCGTATCATTTTCGAAAAGGTTGATCAGAATGGAAATAATTTCATTTGACAACTTCTTAAATTCATTTCACCTTCACGCTTCGTTTGAACAAATCAATGCGATTTGATTTCATTCCTAACAAAAGCCAAACTCTACCCCCAATCATGATACCTACAATACACCTACCACCGTTCCAATAAAATTTTATTGAATCCTTACATATTCAGCGTAAAAAAAAATATATTCTATTAAGTTAAATTTCCATTTGACTTTAGTTGAATTCATTTATGACAATATACATCAGAATCTGGGAAAATTTCTGTTGGCTACCCTTAAAAAATATTATATATATTTCCAAAAAAAAAAAAAATTAAGGCAATTGTTAAATGAAAACTTTTCAATAAGTATCGGTATAGATTATAGTTGAGTTAGAAATTGTGAGAATGACGAAAATTATATATATTATTTGTAGAGTATGGAATCTGATATTATTTGTATATACTTATGTATGTGTACCTTCAGTAAATTACCAAAACGTGCTTGTTGCGAATGCTGTTGCCAACATTATGACCGCAAGTGTTGCATTGTTAACCATGTTTTCCATAATATACAAATCCGAATAAGCATGATCTCCAATCTGATGTGACTTACCACCTGACATGGATGTACACATACATTCATAGATACATAAAAATATACGTAAGTGTAGCGGATAGATTTCGGAAAAAATTCAATTCACTTATATACAAATGTGCAGGGGAATCATTTGGCTCATTGGGTCCAATTCAAAGTCAATCAGAGCTGGTTGTTATTACCTTCGCTTCATTTGTAAAACAGCAACCCTTCGACCCTTTGATCGAACAGACGTACCATGGATAATTCTTTGAAGAGACAGATAATTTGGTGAATTGGTGAATTGGTTGACTCATAGATTGGTGAACTGGTGATTTAAAGATTCGGTGGACAAATGGCTTTGGTGGTTTGCTAAAATGGTGGATCTGTGGTTTAAGGTACAGCTATGATTAGGTGGAAAGCTTAATATTATATTGAGCCAAGCAAAGCCGGTCGTCTTGGAATCAAATCAATTTCAATTTTGTTTAGATTCTTTTTTTTTTCTTTATTTCGAATGTGCCAATGCACTTGCTCGATTCACGACGAATTTCATAGAAGACTGAATTAAGCATAAATTGCGAAATTTCACTTCGACTTTCTATTACAAATAAGCATTCGACCTTTTTATTCCATTGGCAGTCGTTTAGCATTGGAATGGACCAAAATTGATTCTTCTACAAAATACAGCTGAACCTTCATCAATAAGGATCAGAATATAAGTAAGCAAAATACGAAAACACAACTTAAATATAGAATTAGACCAGCAGGACTATAACTTTAACTCTACATATAATATTACATTTTTGTAATAGTGTATTTTTTTTGGGGGGGTTTTCGTTTCTTCCTCATCAACGTCACACATAATTGATTTATGAAACAAATTTTTCATCTTTATAAGTTCAATTTCAAGTCCATATTATAACTATTTACCCAGTCTGGTATACAATATGAATAGTGGGACTATTTACAAGGACAAAAGCCAACAGTTTAGATAACGACCTTACTATTATGATGTGGTAGGAAATGTCTACCCAAATAGCATAGGAGTAAAAAGTATGAAGTAAGTTGACGAAGCGAAATTATCGCAGTAAGCCGAAATATAATGAAATGGCCAATGAAGGTGTAATTATTCAAAGGCAGGGTATTACATTCTATCGATAACAACTTTTAACGGATTTAATAGCGTTCATAAATAGTATTAAACGAACGATTTATAACGCTATTAATGATACTATTCAACAGGACATGGCGCTCACGCATCCATAGCCATTATGTTTAGTTATGTTTTTTCTTATATAAAATTAGGGTAATTTTGGGTAATTTCAAGAAATCCAACAACCATAACTATCGTCATTATTTAGTGTTTTGGTTTTTTATTTTTATCATATTCTTTGTTTGGTTGCCGGAGTTAAAATTGAACGAACACGCAATATGTAATCATCTCTTACATATATCAACCCCACATTAGATATGTTTTCATAATATTTGATAAATCTGTGTATTTGTCTATCCAAAAGAGAATTTCAAAATTGTCCTAGTACTTGGCAAAATCATTTTACCAACTAATAATGGAATGAATATTTATAATTTACAAATTCAATATGAGATTTACGAATAAGTGGATTCTTTTATTTTTAATTAAAATTTTATTGAGATGGGAAATTTTAATTTATACAAACATACGCCTGCGTTTTATAAATTCTTTCCATTTTTACAAGGACTTTCCAAAACATTATTTGTAGGCATTTCTATACGGCTTATCTCATAAGAATCTGTATGATTTACATATATAATAATAATCCTTAGAAATCAGTTTTTTGGCTTTATTTATTTTCGATACATGCTTTGAAAATTCATGTTTTTAAAAGAATAACTTTTGAATTTTCACAATGTAAAATGTTAAAAAAAATATTAAAGCAAAAAAATTTTAAAAACGAATCATTTTAAAAAAAAAATTCAATAAAATTATATTTATTATTAGAATACATTTAAAAAAAAAAGTTGCATTTTTGGTTTAATATTTATTATTTTTTTTTTAATTTGAAAAGACTTTTAATCAATATTTGAGGAAAATAAAAAGTTCTCTTAACACGAGGAGTGGAAGAACATGAATGAGTCTGATTTATTCTATAATCAACAATTTGCTTTTATTTTTATATATCAATGTTATCCACTTCGAAGTTGCATTCTTGAGTATCTAATCATCGATAGATGTGTTTTTTCATAGTAGTGCTGGAAGACTTTAACTGAAACCGCCTTGTTTCAAGGTTACACTCCTTTAACAGCATCAAGATGGCGTTTTTTTCGTGTACTTTTTGATATCTTAGGCTAATTTTTTTTGTGGAACAAGACTAATTTTTTTTAACAATTTTCTTTTATTTTTATATGTAAATATTATCGTTTTGAAAGTAATTCCATTGGGCAGCTAAATATTGACGGAGGCGTTGCCATCGTCCGTCGTGACATTGCTGGAAAGTTTTAACTGAAAACGCCAGGAAGCAATAAAAGTCACAAAAACTTGGATAAGATAAAAATGGAAGCTGAAACTCACAGCAATCTTATTATCAAAAAAAAAATATTTATCAATATCTGATCTTAGGAGAAAATACACTTTTCTGAGCCTTCCGCTATAAAAACGATCAATGTCTGATCTTAGGAGAAAATATATTTTTCTGAGCCTTCCGCTATGAAAACGATAAATGTCTGATCTTAGGAGAAAATATATTTTTCTGAGCCTTCGGATAAAGTCGTGTTTATAAAAAAACCCTTGATAACTTTCAAAATCCTTTGAAATGAAAAATTCAGGTGGAAGAGAAGTCCACAGTGTTGCCAGACTTTGCTCAGTTCTGCCAACTTCATTTTTCCCGCACATTATCCTAAAATCATTTTAATCAATTGCATTTTGTTAATTTTCCATATTGACTTTTAAAAAAAAAAGCTTTAAAGTAATTCCCTTGGGCAGCTTAATATTGACGGAGGCGTTGGTATTAATAGAAAGCTTTAACTGAAAACGCCAAGATGTCATTTTTTCGTGTACTCTTTGAACTTAGATAGCAATAAAAGGTACAAGAACTTGGATCAGATAAAAAGGAAGGCTAAAAACCACAGAAAGCTTATTATGAAACGAAAAAGTCTTGTGGAAGAGAAGTCGACAATGTTGCCAGATTTCGCTCAGTTATGCCAACCTCATTTTTCCTGCACATTTTTCTAAATTCATTCTAATTAATTGCATTTTGTTAATTTTCCAAATTGACTTTTATAAAAAAAAAAGGTTTAAAAAACTTTTCAGCCAACATTTATGCAAGAATTGAATTTTTTAGTAAAAATGATTCAATATTAATTTAATTAAAATATACTTTTAAAAAAATCTCTAATAATGGATATAAATTGTTAATTAATTTTGTAAAAGAATTAATGCCAATTAGTAAGAAAGTATATCACAAAAAACCGCACATCCTAGAAAGTTCCAATAATTCATTTATATAATATATAACATGAATTATACGAAACGAGTCATAAAAAAGGATATAAAATTATTATGAATTGTGAAAATATTTGCCAAGTTTTATTGCAATTGCTTCCAAATAAAAAATAATTTATAATTCATATCGGATTTTCTATTGTACCTCCCAAATATTTTGTCAACCATTTTTTTTTATTCAAATTAATCGATAAAAAATTCAGTTAAATAATATTGAACAACTGAGATAATTTATTTTAATTGTTTTTTATTCAGAAAGTAATTATAAAGAATTTATTATTCTTAAAAAATAATATTTATTTGGACATAAATTTTAATTGTAGATCAAAAATAATATTTTTTTTTTAAAATACATAATATTTAAATAGTGACCAGTTCAAGTTCTTTAAAGATTTATTATTTGGAGAATTATTTAATAATGTATATAAATATAAACAACTTGCCTACAGTAGATTAAATGAAAGTTTATTCTTTTACAAAATTAATTACATTTAAAAGTTAAATAAAAATTCCAAAACAAATATTTTGCTCTTTTCTGATAAAGGACCATTTTCAATATAAAATTTTTATTTTAATATTTAAAAAGAAAGTCTTTTACTAGGGAGATTTTCTACAACAGTTAATAAATAAAGAAACTTTCACTGATATTTCAATATATTATATAATTTTGATGAACTTAATTAGATCTAAATCCTTACGTCAGACTTAATCCATAAATTTACTTTACTTACAAATTTTTTTAAGATACAGATTTTCTTCTTTTTTATATAATTTTCTTTTATTATTATGCATATTGTTAAATAAAAATAAGTATACCCTTATTGAGATACATACAAATAGCCGTATTATGTATCCATGTAAAATATGTAACGGCGGCGGGTAACAAAAAAAAAATTAGCAAACGTAATCAAAAGTGTAAGTAATATAAGCAGCTCAAGGGCCATGAAATTAAATTTTATGATATTAAATTCTTACTCCCATTCCCTTCCAACAAAAAAAATAGTCATAATAATAATCTTCAGGCTCCGTTCCTTTTCACGTTCGCTTTATGAAATATTTTTACATGAAAGTTAGTTTTCCACATTTAGATCAACCGCCCCATTATTTATCAAATCGTGAAATATTTTCGATTTTCTCATACAATAAACCACAGTCGCAAACTGAGAGTACACTCGTATATCAAGGCATTATTATCCACTCAGTTCGGCTACAAAATACTACAGACATATTGGTATGAGTGTAATCATTCTTTTTCATGGATAACTAACACAGAATTTTTATATTTTAATCACATTTTTTTTTTAAAAATAATATTTTATTTATTATTTAATTTAAAAAAATATTACTCATTCGTAATTTTGTTTACTTTTCTTTTCTTTTTATATGATACGCCTGCTAACAAATAAAATTCGATGTGGTTGATTGTCAACATTGTCAACATTGTCAACATTGGACTCATCAAAATCAACAATATTGAAAACATTGACAATCCAACATGGAAATGCTCATCAAACAAATCTGACAACTCAACAAATATTAAATATTCAATAAATCTACCATATTGAAAAATTGATTTCATGAATAAATAAAAATTTATACAATAATTTTAAATGGGAAAAATATATATAACAACGTTGATTAAATATTTTATTCCCATATACGTATTTAATTTTATATCATTTCAAAAATAATATTTATTGAATTTAATTGATGTCAATTTATTTCAACAAAAAAAATTTTATTCAAATCAAATTTATTTATATTTTTAATGAATAATACAATATTTTTGATATGGTTTTATTTATTTTTAATATATTTTCGTTGTTTGTTTTTTTTTGCTGTCATGATAAATGTTATAATTTGATATTGTACCATAAAACCAAACAGCATTATTGTCAGCAACATTAAGAACATATCAGAGAGCTGGATGCGACACAGATCAAATAAGTTTGACATGTCCTCGAGGAACTAGCATTTCGATAGAATTGGCGCAATATGGAAAAATTGACAACAACGGTATGTATAAATGTCCTTGTACTTTTAAGCACAATTTTTTTTTCAAATTTATTAATTATTTCGAAAATATTTTTTACTATTAACCAATTAATGTTATTAACAAATAATTATATGCAAGACATTTGAGATGTGGCAGAAAAGTAATGAGACTGTTTTATTTCATTTCAACCAAAGGATTTTATGTCAATCCGTCGTACATTACTGACAAAACCAAGAAAATGTCCTTTAAGGTATTTTCTTTTATATTGGGGTATTTTTTATTAAATGGACTTGGACAAAAGAGACCCCAGCAAAATCTTTTCCTGACAAACACTCGTAAATGATGATGGCCGTGTGAAAGAGGCGTTGTCATAGTTGAGCATCTTAGAGCTTTATTATGATGCTTTAACAAAGCTTTGGTAGGCGGGTTTTTTTGAAGGTTCTTTGATCTTAAGGAAAAATAAAAATCACACAGACTTCGATCATGTGAATGAAAAACTACAAGAATTTCTCCTTTCAACAAAAAAAATTGCTGATGGAGATAGGCGTATGATAATATCGAACACTAATGGCTTTTTTTAGGTCAGACGGTCAATGGGTAGCGTAGTCTTGGTGAAGTATCTACGCGTCTATAATAATATGATCTTACGCGAAGAATCCCACTTCTGCTGAGTCGTTCAGAGACGTCTTCATAAAGCCTATGATGCAGTTTACATTTGACGGTCTTATATAACAAAAGCCCTCACTTGTCCAAATCGTCTCCTACTGCTTCTCGGACCACCAAAAATGTACCCCATAGACTCATTTCCAATATTCCTCAAAAGCCCTCATTCGTTCCAAGTTCTCATCAGTTTTTGATGTTGAAATTATCCCTGATCGGTGTTCGTCTTCCACTTCTTATCGCCCACTCACCTTTCCAACCAAACCCCAACCCCCCTCCCCCGCCGGACCCCAAGCAATATTTCTTTAAACCATTTAAAAGCTTATGTTTTCGATAAGTAATACTATCCATAGGCTCATAGTAACTTTTTGTAAGTCAAACTATTCCATTTTATGTAACGCCACTCAATAGTACAATTTCACTTAAAACACGCTCTATAGGGTCACGAAGTTACTGGACCGAATTTATACTTAGTATTAAATTTAGTATTGCCAGATTGATTTTATTGACGTAATTCTTATTACTTGCCTGATCTCATAGATACCCGAAGAATTTATATGGATCATGCCAAAGAAACTCGTCAGACCTCGATTACGAATCTTCATCAATCGTCCTTGCTGGCAATTTAATTTTGCCGCATCCATCAATTTCTAAAAATAGTCAATTTCTTTTGATCGTATTTTTGAGCTAAAACTTTTTTTTAAAAATAGTCAATTTCTTTTGGCTTTTTCAATGGTAGATATTGAAAACTCCAGTTAAATATACAGATTGAATTCAATTGTAATTTAAAAATAATTTTAATAGAAAATAAAAATTAGAAATCAATTTAGACATTTCGGTAATTATTCAGATTTCTTATATTCAAAAAAATTAATTTCTTTTTAGCCCAACATACTAACTCTATATATTTCAAACTTAAAATATAAACAAACTCTCAAGCTACAATTTGTTGCTTGTCATTTACTCCTAACATTACTAACTGATTTTAATTTCGGTGAACAAATACTTTCTTAAATTCAAGTAATCTTTCATATTTATTTTTTCAATTACTGTAAATTACAAAAAAATAGTAGATTTTCTTCTAAATTACAATTTGAGATATCCAAAAAATAGAATCATCAGTATTTTGATAAATGAATATTACAGTGGTTTATGAGTATTAAATGCATTTCACTAAAAATAAATTAGAGTTAAAGCACATTATAGTGGAGAATTTAAATATGCTTCTAGCTAATTTCGATTTAATTTGCCTAAACATTTTTTACCAGGCAAGCTAATTATATTACATAATTGGTGCTGTCTATAAAGTTTCCAGAAAGTTTCTTGTTAAACTTATTTTTTTGATGATTATATCTCATTTTTCTTTAATTAGCTAAACTTCAAGTAATACTATTCAGCTACAAATTTATCTGCTCATCAATCTATTGCGTAATATGAAAATATCATATTCAAAAAAGAAATATATGAATACTAAAAGATGTCACGTATGTATATAAAAAGTAAATTACCCTTGCATAGTCTGAACAAATTCATTGATTATTCAAAATAAAAATAGAAAAATTATAATAAACAAGAAGCAAAATTAAGATATTCCATAGAATACTTAATAAGATAGAAAAAAAAGACGAACACAAAAACTTTCTATCTAAACATCCTTAAATCGAATGTTATTGCCTATAGGTGGGAATTATTGAAACAAGCTGGGTGGAGAAACTAACCGTGTCATGGGAAAACTAACGATTATCGATGTTCCAGTGATAATTGACTCGTAACGATACAATAACAAACTATTACCTTATGTTGCTAAATTGAAGATAAAGATGTGATTCTATTTACTATTATCGATTTGTATCAATTACCTATAAAACGTATAAAACTTTAATTTACGCTATAAAAGTTATCCCCTAATCGATGGTGGTTGTTTTTCTATATTACTTATAAGAAAATTTGATTTGTTAATGGTTAATTAATTATTTTTTTTTATTTAGGTTTTTGGTAATAATTTTATAATAAAAATATGAATATTCTTATTATTATAGATAATCTAAGTATTGACGAGATATGTCCAACAAATTCGGCTAATACAAATGCAATAGTGACCAGTCCAAGTACGAGTAACAGCTATAGTAGTAGCAGTCCAAATACTAAAGAGGGCACCGAGGCCAATTCACCAGGGAATTGTTTGTGGCCAAACGCATTACAGGTTTGTGCTGAAAATGTTAATTGAGTTATATCATAAAATTTAATTAAATCTAATGTCAGAAATTTTAGTTATCTAACGTTCAATATATGGCTCAATATTGGTCCTTCTATATTTTCGGTAGCTAACATATAAGCTGTTCCTAATACCCACCAAATAATGTAATAGTATATTCAGCAAAAAAGAGGTTACAATTCGGCATATTAAAACAACGATCGCTGGTCTCACAAAGTTCATCCAAAAACATGCTGACTAGAATACAATTACTACCCTTAACACCGCAATTCTCTCCAATTTACTCGAACATAAGCAATTTTATCTAAAGGATATGCTTTAGGTGAATTTTGCAGCAAGCAATTTTCCAACATTTCCATGCATTTTATGTTAAATGGTAAATCTGCACAAATTTTCTTGTAACGCATTCCCATTATATCGACTAAACTTTCCACATTCTATTATAATATTTATGTATATACGAATATATGCATATATGTGCAGTAAGGATTCGTACGCAGAATATCAAGTCGATTCCTTTACAGATGTACTCGCAGTAGTAGAGCTGACTAAAATTTAATGCCAATTAATGCTTTGAAATGAGAAAACTTTATTCATTTTGTTCATTATCTACAATAGTAACTTCTTCATTACAATTCTATTCTTATCCTTATTTTCTATCTATTAATTTGTACAACGATTAGTTAATCAATATATTTAATATTCGTTAGTAACTGAACTAATAAAATTTCTTCAAATCCATAAACAAACAACAATCTGTTTTTCTTTGCAATATATATTCTTTAACAAAATCTAAACTTTAGTAAAAATAATCTCACATAACACAACTAATCAGGATCTGGCTTATCAGTATCCTAGTCCTAGTATAAATTAACAACAATTGCAGCATATCTAATCCATTTGTGCAGTCAAAATAGCAAAATAGTACAATCTTTACTTTTGTCTAGTTTTGTTGAGACTATATATTTTACAAACATGATGAAATTCCGTCTATTACGGATATTCATTAGTAAATAATATTAGATAACTAAAGAAACCACTAAAGAATAATTGAATAAATCATGAATTCTCTTTTGTATCTAACCATATTTAACAATTGCTACATGAACGTTGAACTGGGAAATTCCTATAAGAGATACCAAGTTAATGTATTATTTATTCGAAATGTCCAGAAATCCTCGATTGTTTTATAAGTTAAAGAAGTCCCTTTTGTGAATATGTGAATATATTATTTTAGCAAAACTTAAAAATACGATAAACTTTCAGTTTAAAAGTAAGAAATACAATATTTTTGGTTCTATCGAAATGGCAAAGTTTTCACAAAGTTAATGTTGTATTAGTGATGTGCAAACAATTCAGTAAAAAACTTCATCTCTGGCGACTGATATCGCATAACGATAGAAACCAGTAAACACTTTATTATTACTTTGAGCACTACAAACAAAAATTGATTTCGACAAGGTTGTGTGTATGGTATTTTTAAAAGTAAAGGTAAAAAAGCCAAAATAGATAGTATTGTTTGTCTTCTCTATACCACCTCTACAAAAGTTCATGTACATGAAAAAAACTGGAGAAAAAAAAATATATCTAAATCCCATGAAGAAAACTTTCAATAAAACTAGAAACACTCCTTTTAGATCTTTTGGTTCAGTTGGCTCTTCTACTAAACGAAAACCTTGAATACATAGTGACATCAAGTTTGGTCGATAAATTTCAAATTGCCATAAATGACATGCAAAATCTTTTGTTGGGAATGTCCAGGGCCCAAAGTTCACAGCTTCTTTTCATTTTATGAACAACAAAGCCAAAACCTCATAAAATCTATCTTTCGAAATGAATGAAAAGGACACTTTATATTTTGTCGAATAAAATCATTTCTCAACAATTCTGACATTGATGAAAATTTTAAGGGCAGAGAAATTCTGCTTTCACTTTTGCTTGTCTTTCAAAATTGAAGTGCCGTAAAAAATTTTACAAAGGCTTTTTTTTGATCATTTACTCAAATTAATATATTTTCAATTTACGAGAGAAGTAAGAATCTTCTTGGTGCATTCTTTTTAAAAAAATAATGATGTATTTTAAAATGATGCGAGGTTGACTGAAGCTATAACATAGACGGCTTCTAATAAGGGATATTTAATATCACAAAATACTCTATCTGCAGTATGACAAACAAGAATGTCCACCATTGACAACTTAAATACAATCATTCTTAATTATTCGAATAAACGATATTTAAACCCTAATTAAATACCATATATTAGATTAAAGTTTTTCGAACAAATATTTTCAGGATTCACACGCGCATACACTACATCAACATGAATTTCCAGTCAGTAAAAATGTTACTACAAGAAAATAAAACGAAAGAAATATTTTTTTCCATTCTCTGCTGACTGAAAATTTTTACTGACTGAAATTGTTAACTGACTGGAATTTTTGCTGACTGAGAATATATACTGACTGAACATTTTTTATTGAAAGATTTTGCATAAATTTGTTCCCAAAAAAATTTTACCAAAAACAGAAATAATTTTTAAGTTTTTGTAGACTAAAAATTTTTGCTGACCAAATATTAATACTGACTGTAATTTTTTTCTAAATAGAAATTTATGCTGACTGAAAATTTTTTCTGACTGTAAATTTTTACTGACTATAAACTTTTGCAGACTAAAAATTTTTGCTGACTAAAATTTTTCTGAATAAAAATTTATGCTGACAGAAATTTTTTACTGACTAGAAATTTATGCTGACTAATAATTTTTATGTACCGAAAATGTTTATTGAAATTATTAACTGACTGAAAATTTTTCCTGACTGTACATTTTTACTGACTACAATTTTTACAGAAAATTTTTACTGAATTTTTGCAGAAAATTTCTACTGAAAATTTTCGATGCAAATTCTGATGAAAACTCTGATGAAAATTCTAGTGAAAATTACTACCGAAAATTTCCGATAAAAATTTCTAAGGAAAATTTTTACTAAAACTTCTGATGAAAATACTACTGAAAATTTTTACTAAAACTTCTGATGAAAATTTCTACTGAAAATTTGTACTGAAAATTTCTACTGAAAATTTCTACTGAAAATTTCTACTGAAAATTTCTACTGAAAATTTGTACTGAAAATTTCTACTGAAAATTTCTACTGAAAATTTCTACTGAAAATTTCTACTGAAAATTTCTACTGAAAATTTCTACTGAAAATATTTACTGAAAATTTCTACTGAAAATTTCTACTGAAAATTCCTACTGAAAATTTCTACTGAAAATTTCTACTGAAAATTCCTACTGAAAATTTCTACTGAAAATTTCTACCGAAAATTTCTACTGAAAATTATACTGAAAATTTGTACTGAAAATTTCTACTGAAAATTTCTACTGAAAATTTCCACTGAAAATTTCTACTGAAAATTTCTACTGAAAATTTCTACTGAAAATTCTACTGAAAATTTCTCCTGAAAATTTCTACTGAAAATTTCTACTGAAAATTTCTACTGAAAATTTCTACTGAAAATTTCTACTGAAAATTTCTACTGAAAATTTCTACTGAAAATTTCTACTGAAAATTTCTACTGAAAATTATACTGAAAATTTGTACTGAAAATTTGTACTGAAAATTTCTACTGAAAATTTCCACTGAAAATTTCTACTGAAAATTTCTACTGAAAATTTCTACTAAAAATTTCTACTGAAAATTTCTACTGAAAATTTCTACTGAAAATTTCTACTGAAAATTTCTACTGAAAATTTCTACTGAAAATTTCTACTGAAAATTTCTACTGAAAATTTCTACTGAAAATTTCTACTGAAAATTTCTACTGAAAATTTCTACTGAAAATTTCTACTGAAAATTTCTACTGAAAATTTCTACTGAAAATTTCTACTGAAAATTTCTACTGAAAATTTCTACTGAAAATTTCTACTGAAAATTTCTACTGAAAATTTCTACTGAAAATTTCTACTGAAAATTTCTACTGAAAATTTCTACTGAAAATTTCTATTGAAAATTTCTATTGAAAATTTCTACTGAAAATTTCTACTGAAAATTTGTACTGAAAATTTCTACTGAAAATTTCTACTGAAAATTTCTACTGAAAATTTTTACTGAAAATTTCTACTGAAAATTTCTATTGAAAATTTCTATTGAAAATTTTTACTGAAAATTTCTAGTTTTTGGTTTGAAATTGATAATATTTAAATTCCCGGAAGTTGTTTCGCAAGCATACATTCACGAGTGGATGCTTGTAGTATCTTATATGGAAGTTCAGATCATAATCCTCTACATGTGTTTAAACCACAACGTAATAATTTCACGGTCTTATTCCAGTCGATGAAATTCCAAAGCTTTTGTAATCTTATAATTAATTTTAATTTTAAGATATTGGATTATATTTATAATTTATTTTAGTCCTTATAACTATTTATAATTTAATGCTCTGAGCTATTATCTTTTTTTTAATTAAACAATATGATAATTATAAAGAAAACTCTAAGCGTAAAGTATAATTTCTATACTGTAAGCACTAAAAATTAATTTACTTTGAGTTTCGAAGCATAATTTTTTGTACATATTTTAAATAAGCTTCCTATTCCTACTGACTAAGTTATCTAATTAAAATATGCTCTGCATATACTGGTTAGAGGGTTTTAAAGACAGCAAAGAGAAAAATGTATGATAAATATTTGTATTAAACACATTTCAATACAATTAGAAAGGATTCTTATGCTATAAATAGATACATATAAAGAGAAAACATTTTATCTTCATGCATCTTATTTCCCGTATTAAATATTTTCCTTCAATGCCTATTTGTCCTATTGTCAGGTAATTGACAGGATTTGAACAAACCAGGCACATATAGTCCTTTTAAAATAAAAGTGAAGTTATTATGTTATAAATAAAAATAAAAAATAAAATTGATCGCATCAAAAATTATTAAATTTTTTTTAATAAAAACTAAAATAATAAAAAACTTAAAAATATAAATTCCAGGAAAAAAATATGTACATGCTATTTTGAAAGATTTGTCAAAATAAAGCTTAAAAAATTGAAGAAAAAACTCCTCTGCATGTACAAAACAACTTATCAGAGTTATTAAAACTTTGAAAAAAGAAAAAAGTATGTTAAAAAAAATAATTTTTAAAAGTTTACAAATTTTTTGTAAAAAGTTTGTTTGTGATTATGTTAAATAAAATAAGTGCATAAAAGTAGATTCGAAGAACCAGAATACTAAAGATCATTTGCCTTAATCCCTAGTCGACCTCGAGTACGTTTACGTAGTAAACGCAACGCTACTCGATTACTCAATATCAGAGAACAATTTTTTTTGTTAATTGTATTATAGCTTTTCGGATAGACGATCATCTGGAATATTAGTTTTGTTTGTTTTTATGTAAAGAGTATGAGACAAGAAATAGAGGCCATTTTGTAGCGCCATGACTATGAGAACATTTGGCGATATCCTGTTGCGTATAGTTTTGCATTAGCAGCATGATCGTAAATCAAATTATATTATTTAAATGCCATTTAGGTAAATTTAGTATAAAAGTTAGCATAGGACGGTGAAGAGCCTACCCCAGCAGTTGATCAGTTCACTCACTGCCGAGAATATCACCATGTCCTGGAGTGCACTACATGTCAACATTTCCGTTGTTTAGCATCTGAAGAGCAACAACATCTCAAGAGCCACAAATGGCTTCAAAATTTGCAAGACTATCACTCTAAATTAATATCCTTCGATATTCAGGGAGCTACAGTCTTAACTGTCGTTCTAATTGCCCATAGTTCACCATATAAAGGAGAACTTCTATTGTATTTGGGGGACTTTAGAACTAACTATTTAAGGAAATTTCTATTTTACTACAAATATTATTAGAGATATTTTCGATTTAATGGCAAAGTCAAAAACTGTATTTTTGGTAAAGTGAAAAATTTTAATTTCCTTTCAACTGCTAAAAGAATTATAGTTTTTCAACGCGTGAACTAAAAGCAATGCAAAAAATGTTTCGTAATTAATCTTTTTAATCGATATATTGGCAGCTGGGTTTAGTTTCATGTTCACTATTGATAAATTATAAACTATTTGGAAATTATTTAAAATTAATGTTTTCTCTATATTTGACGTAGTAAACGTTTTTTCTATGATTATGAAAATTTATATTTTTATTATCACTTTATCATAAAAATTTAGCCGAGCTGAAAAAAGGAATTCTATTACGAAGAAGCTTTTGGCTAGGATATTCGTGTATCATTCAACATTTCCAGAAGAGAAAATAATTCGATTTCCTTGTTTTTTTTTCAACCAAAAGACTATTCATTGTATAAGTGCATGCATGCCATTTAAATTAGGCCATATTTTTATGTAGAAATCTAAAATAGATAAACTTTCAAACACAATAAAACTTTTTCTTAAAAAGTTTATACCAAAACGTAAAATGTTCCTCAAAATATATATTTATAAACATTTTTTTCATTTTTATTTTTTAATAAAACTATTCAATACAGCATATACTTATAAACTAGCAGATTGTAGAAAATTTGTGTCGTTCTATCAGGAAATTTGAGCTTTTTATGCAACCATAATCAGGCCGTTCGCCATTATCCAGAGATGTACCATAAAAATTTGTTGGATCAAAACCAGAAAAAAAGATAAAGTCACAATTCGTTTCACCCTGTTCGGATACATGTTATGCTGCTATTCAGCACTTTTATTCCACTTCCATTCATATATGCGACAACAATTGCGTTATCATACAAAATTTCTGAATGTCTTCGAATAAACAATATTTTAAGAAGTACCCCAGAGTGTTCTGAAGTTTCATGTTTGTATATTTAGTCATACAAGCAAACGATAGTGAAAGTCGTATAGTTTCTCTTCGTGGACATATCATCACATCCACCTTGCTTTCTTGAAAGTAATTGTCATATGATGTTTCCTAAGTAACCCACACATATAAACATTATAATCCTATGGTAATCGTATAGATTTTGTAGATTCTAAGGAACGATGAATATGAGCATAAACTGCAAAGTGTATAGCCCCATTCAAGAACAATATGCTCCATTGGAATAGAACTCGATTAGGTTATATAGTGCTCATTAAAAATTGAATGATGATGATAATGCATATGGATACTTGTTCGTTTGGTTATTGTTTAAGACCAAAAATATGATGGCTTGTCTAATCCATCCCCAATGGATTGTTCGATATGGGTTGGGTTGTCCATAGCAAAAGCCTTCAGTAATTCCACGTTTCTATCATTGTCGATATGAGTGCCCACAGAGTGCTAGTAGTTGTTGATGTTCTAGCATAAACTATATGGTATTATGGGAATTAATAAGAAACGTATTATGCCATCAACCATTAAAGGTTAACATTTTATTCCATTACTAGACCCAAACCTATCACTCGTCTCTGCTACATCCCCAATAATTATGTGTAATTCAATTATATCAACTAAAACATAATATGTAAAATATAAATACGTATCCATATTCAAGAATAGAATAGAACCGGAAAGATTAGACAATAACTGGAAAAGCCTTAATTTATGCATGCATAATTTGTTAAATCTTTAAACTACCATCACCTTTCTAATCTGAAATTTCTAATAATGAAAATTAAGGATTATTATAACTGGCCAATAATACCTTTAATTATACTCTTATTTGTGTGTACGTGCAACAATTATTATTCACCTATACTATGGTTTTGATATTTTATTATAAATTTTCAACATAGTTTCATATATAAAAACATATAAATACTATTGTTATTTCGTTTAGATAAAAAGGATTTCCTCTCATATTACAGCTATTGTTATTTTTATTTTTATTTTTATTTTCATTTTTATTTTTATTTTCATGTTCATGTTCATGTTCATTTTCTTTTATATTTTATTTTTATATCTTATCCTAATTCTTCTTTAGAGTGTATGTAAGATGATAATATTTATTATATTTTTTTGTAAAACTTTTTGAATATAGTAAAATAATTTTATTCAAAGAGTACGAGTATATGAATCTATTGTAGTTAAATTAGTTAACAGGAGACAGACAGTCTTATCACTTAATATCAATTGTATTTTATGTATTTTAATTTTTCTTCCATATTAAATACTTGGAAAAATATTTTCATAAATTTATTTACAACTTTTTTTTTGGAGAGGAAAAACGAAAACAAATATTTTAATAGAGATGTTACTGGACATAGTATTCTGGAATTAGTAACGAATTGGTTGTGTATTTGTTTTTTAGTCCTTTTTCTCTTATTTCAAAATGGGCTATTAGGGAATTTAACATATTATTCTATCTACATTATACCAAATATATGAGTCCATTTTTAAAAAAAAAAGATATAAATTTAAATTTAAATGGTAGTTACAGTATATCCCTTCTATTTAGCATATACTCATATATTCAAAAAAGATTTATTTAGAAACCTTACCAGATTATATGAACATTTAGAAATGTTTGCTGAATTAGAATTTATTAGTATTTTCTAGAAATACAATTTTAAAATTAGCATATATTATAGATTTAGAAATTTTTTTTGGATTTACCATTAACCATATATAATTATTATTTATTAAATTAGGAACTAATATAAACTTATCCATATTTGAATATAAAAAATATATAAATTGATATAAATTATATTTTATCTATTTAAATAAATTTAAATTAAATATTTTACTCTTTTCAAGGGGATTAAACATTTTAAACGATTTCATTCGATGCTTGGTTTAATGCCGAGTATTTTAATTTATAATTTGAGAAATATTTTTCAAATGGAATTTTTTGTATTATTATTTTTTTTAATGTTAAAATAATAAGTTTCCAATATCAGCAAATTACTTTGGCCAAACCGATAGGGAGAATTCAAGTTCAATAAAAAAGTTGCTCTTCAAAGTTTGTTACTAATAATTTTCCAATCAATTGATTGTCAATGAAAAATTTTCTCCCATACTAATAATTTTTTAATAAAAATATCTTTAGAGAATGGATATTATTTCTAATGAAAATATCTTCAATAAAATAATTGCTATAACAAACGGCCGCCTTGTTGGGTAGAGTCTTGTTGTATTCCCTTATTTTATGTGTCAGAATGCCACGATATAAAAATTTTATTTAGAAAAAATAAAATTTAGATAGTATGCTTAGTGATTCATAACCATTATTTTCCACCGTTCGTTTTTGTCTTTCATAATTTAAACTTGACAGGATACACACAACTGATTAAGCTTGTTCAGAAAGATGAAAAATCTCTTTTTTTTCACGGAGACGAGAACCACACTAGAATCTGTTAAATAGGTGAATGGAGGTGCATGCAAATGAAGGAGCTGAAGGCATCTCCTATTAACGGGTACTTCAAATATTACAGGAGGAGATGGGCTCCAAAAAGCTTTCGGTAGATTGTTGCCGCATTTGCTCAATGCAGACCAAAAACGCATTCAAGTTCGGATATCGACCATTCGTTTTGAAATTTTTATTTAAAAAAATCTAACATATTTCATATAGAAAACATTGGTTGATGATTATACTCCAGAAATGAAAAGGCACTCATCTCGTAACAGTGAGTTGAAGGCAGTGAATCGGCTCGGAAGAAAGCAAAGATCTTTTCATCCACTTGAAAGGTAATAAATAGCATCAGTTTTTTGGAAGAAGAAACTATCTTTGGTCAATACTATGAAAAGATTTTCGATAGTTTTAACTACAGCTATTAAAGAAAAGCTGCCAGGGATCGTAACAATGTGTCTGCTCACTCAATATCCAAAAGGCTTCCTTATGTTCCCGAAACTGGCAACATTCTTCCTTTTGTTCCCGAAACTGATAAAAGATTCTTACCAAATAAAGAGGTCATGGACACTATAAATAGGTTCATTGGAGGATCTTAAAGAAAGACACTTCCAAGCCCAGATCGAAAAACTTGATAGACATTGAAAAATAAAATATAGTTAAAGACGGCCCCGGTAGCACAGTCAATAGCGTACTGAGACTACCAGCCAAAGGGTCGTGGGTTTGAATCCCACTGTAGCAGCATGGTCCTACGCTAATTACCTCACCGCTTTACTTTCTAAATCTTCTTTCATATCCTTATCCTTTATCCTTCCCTCTAAGCGCCCTATGGCCCAAGCAGTTGCGTGCGCCAATACCAGACTGCCCAGATTTACTCTGGGACAAAATCTGCCTTTAAAAAAAAAAATATTGTTTTAAAACAATTAATTTGTTTTAGTAGCCATTCTCGAAACTTTTCAATATACGCTCGCTCGCTCCTATATAAAAAAAATACGCAATTTTCAGTATTATTTATGTCCATTAACACTAGAATAAATTTGATAATAATTATTTATTACTTATAAAAGTAAATGTTGAAAAAAAATTTTATCGGCTATATAAAATATATATTTTTAATAAATATAAAAGTGTAATCTTAGTAAAATATCACCAATAAACTTTAGCAATTCTCTTTGAAAATCTCATAAATCACCACGAAATGATAACTTAATCCATACGTAGTAAATCCATATTATCAGAATAAAATTTATCAAATCTTATCTTTAAAGTTTAGTAATTTGATTAACTTAACTGCTTAAGACTTTGGTCCTTTCTACATTTTCTATACTCCAAATGTATAGCTATAACATAATATATACGTATATAAACATACATAACTATATATACTTAAATATAAAATAATCATTATAAAATTATTAGTATGGTCAACGGAGATAAGTGGTTATTTTTTATAGATTTTACCCACTTCCGGATAGGATACTTTAAAGTTAAATAGCTCTGTATTTGAACACCCAAATCAGATTAGATACATTTTTTTTAAGTGTTGGGAAATAAATACTTATTGAAAATAGAATCGACTACTCAACTGGAAAGAAATTATTTTGCTACTAATCTTCGATAGTTTTCTTCAATTGAAGACGTTACATGAGAGAACACACTCGAGTACTCTGAAGTGGATCCATGTTTATTTCAATAGAATTTCTTATGGAATCTTCTATCTTATTATTAAAGCTGTTCAGTTTATTTTCAATTTTATTCGTAATTTTATTTTTAGTTCAATATAAACAGTATAAACAGATTTCAAATATTAAGTTGAATGCATTTTATGATTGTAGATAATTGAATATGGCCACAGGAAATCTCTTCAACATATGTGCACATATCGTCGATCGTTTTGGAATTCAATGATTATAAATGCAATTCAAATTATTTCCCTTAGCTTATGTTATTGTTAGTAGATTCCATTATTGTTAAATAAATATTACATTCAAAATGTAGTAAACGTTCTTCATTGCTTGTTTTTTTTTTCTTAAAAAATCTTACATAAAATAGCCACTTTTGTATGAGTTTTGAAAAATTTCCTCTTTCGAAATGTAAAGTTGAAATTATGCTATGGTATTTATACAATAAATTATTAAGAGATTTTTATTTCTTTTATAAATTTACCAAAGATTTATTGCTTTTTAATCATATTTATAAATATTATGATGGATGAGTATATTATCAATTCTATTTCAATCTTTTAATGTCGACCCTTTTTTAAAAAAAAAAATTTTTGAGTACTAAAAATGCCATTTAGTGTAGTGAATCCATCTGGCAACAGTACGGATTTCCGTTTCTTATTACTTTTATGTTATTGAGATACGTCCCGCGTAAATATGCGAGTCCTTACAAGGATACGTTGGCTGAATACTATCTTTATGATATTCTGTGCTATCTTACTAATCAGGATTACTCAGTTCGATGTTCTCTCTGCATCAGTTGAAACTATTGGAATATGGTCAACAGATCCATCATCTGTTCAGCGGATTTAAAGCCACTCTACATAAAACTCTACACATCTATGAGGGAGTTCGGCATCCACGGAAAATTGATTAAACTGACTATTTACTAACTACGGATAGTCCACCAGTATGCAAGGGTTGGCATAAATTCAGTACAGCGTCTGACTTGGTATGCATGTTTGACTGTATGTAGAACCATGTCAACCGAGGCGATGCAGATTCTCATGGGAGAGAGATGCAGGATCTTATCGAAGCATACACTACCGTCTACGATGGGGCATCCCGCTTGTTGGTTTTCCGGTTACGAATGAAGAGGATCAGGATCTCAGTCCATGCCAGAATGTATGAAATTCGGCAACGTCGATGGGATGAGAGTATAAATGTGTGCGTTACATCTGCGTATGGGTTTGAATTTGGTCTGTACCTTGGGTATTTACTCACGGGACATGGCAATATCAATGGGTTCCTGCATAAGCGTCGTTTAATTGCGGAGGCTAGATGACCTAATGGAGCGGCGGAGGAGAGTTCCAAACACCTTCTCATTGAGTGTGGCCTGTACGGTGATTTGCGTGACTTAGGTGCGCGTGGAGTCGTGGTGAATGATGAGGGTGTGGGTGGCTATAACTGGGTGAAAGACCAAGGTCGATTGTTGGCGAACCTGCGTACCTGAGCTGGCTTAGCGGTGCTTAGGGATTTACAAGAATCTTTAAAACAAAAATTGGTGCCACGGGAATCGGGGTTCCCCATGGTGTTTAAAAACACTGTGACCGATTATGGTCAGGCGCCTTTGGCAGCAACGTGGTAGCGCGGGTGGGAGATAACCGGCAATAACTTGCAATTATCTCGGGCACTGACACTGCTAATTACAGTATAGGTTTATGTAGTCCTCGCCACCACCATGTGGAGTAGTCAGCTTGTAACTGATTACTGACGGTTAACTGTCAGTAATGGTGGTGCGTTGATTGAGCATAACTCAATCCCTATAGTCGTAGGAGACTCGTGGTTTTACGTTGATGAAGAACAGTATGGATGAAGAAGATTCTGGTCGGAATGTCTACAGTGGCTCTATTTATGATCCCAAAAGACAAAGTTCGTCCTGCATTCGGTAGAGCAACTGCGTTAGCTTGGATACCAAAAATATACTGGGACAATCAAACGGAAAGATCGCCTGGAGTTTTTTAAGGACGTCTGGAGTTTTTTAATTCAGCAAGTCTAGTTGATGATGATAATGATGATAGATTGTGGTATATGCAGTTACATTTTTGTACTGAGTTATGAAAACTGATAAAAATGTGGTGTCTTTTACGGCCTATTTCTCTAAAAAGGACTTTTAAAAAATAGCACAAAAATTACACACTCTTGCAGGTTCCATCAAGACAACTGTGTTTCTGCAACCATTCTATTTATCTAATCTTCGCCTGTATGACTTTTTTGTTCCCCAACTTTGAAGTCCTCCAGTACTACTATAAAGAGTGGAAACACCCTTTTAAGGGCACGTACTTTAAAAACAAGCATTGATGTATTTTAAATAAAATTGTAACAAAAAAAATTAGTCTCAATATTTTTATATATTGTATTTAGTATATGCCATATAACATATATTATTAATTAGCATAGTCATCATATCTGTATTAATATTATCAAATTTTCTGAAAGTTTTGCGTTTGAATTTTTTATTGAAAAATGAATTTCTAATATATTTTCATCACAAAATTCAGATTAAAGAATAATTTGTAATTTTAATTAAAGAATAATTTTATTTTAAATCAAAGTTAAAAAAATGTCCTTTCGAATAAAATAAGTACAAAATCATTCATATTTTCATTTGTCTGATAGAATTAATTTTTTTTCTTAAAATAAACTGAGTTATATTTTTTTAATTTAAATATACGAAATTTTATTTTATTTGCTTTCAAAGAACAATATTTAATTTTGATGGCCAGTTAATGATGCAACAAACTTTTGCTCCAATATTATTGAACGGAGTTATAGGCATAGAAACATGACAGTAAAACTTTCTCCTGAACTATTGGTATTTCGACGGTTATTACTTTGGGGACTCGTTTACGTGTATTTATTTAGTAATACCTATTATCTACTAATACCTGTCTACATAGTATTGTTACTATAATTTTGGTTACTATTTGATAAGGGAAGTACAAGCAAACGGAGAAACTACTGCCGATTTTTTAACCAGCGAACAGACTAATAGATGCCGACGTAATCGCATTGAGTATAATATTGGAAAAGTTTTTCCCATTTTCATTTTATATAAGCAATCAGATCCAATAGAAATCGATTATGATGCGAGACTAACTGACTTGCCATTGAATTAATTTAATTATTAATGAAATTCCATAATTGAATGTCGTCTAATGTTCCCCGATAACAGCAATTCTCTTGTCATCTATTTGTAATTTCAAATCTCTAGTGACATTCTTGATATACTTTTGTTGGGAAAAAAAATGTTTAAAGAACATCGAATTATGCACAGATCATAGCTCATAGTTCACAGAGGCACTAACAGAAAAAATTTTCCAATAGACTTGAAAAAAAAAATAATAATATTTATTCAAAAAAGAAATTGAACTCTCCTCTTTGTACACATACATAGATTTCGTATAAATACTTTATTAAATATAAAAAGAAAAAAAGAGCAAACAAGATAATAGGTGAAGTAAAAATGATCAAGAGAAAAGGAGGCATTACAAAAAAAATGGGGATTAGAATGGACTCCATAATATAAGAGCATTATTAATATTGGTAGAAAAATAGCATTGCTTGTTTGGATTCGCCTGTAAATTTAACCGAATTTCAAGGGAAAAAAATTCAAATTAGGATTTGCTTTTGACAGGATGACATTTTTATCTAGCCATAGTACAAACAAATCACGAATGATAAATTTAATTAAGAAATGGATAATTGATAGCCACGACAGGATATTTGGGTTCAACTTTTTTTTAGCAAAACTTATTATTTCCAATTGCTTATCCTATTACTTGTGATATCCTTATTTCATCACTTAAACGGCTCAAATTAAATAAATGTTTATAGGAAATTTTTCCTTGAACTTATTGCCTGTTTTTTTCCTTTAATATAATCTATTTTGTTTGGAAATTCAACAAAAAAAAGTGCAAAAATTAGGGTTTGTTTATAAAAAGTTATTACAAAATAATAAAACGTATTATTCGTTCATCGTATAAAAAAAAATTGTTACAAACTAAGTTTAAATCTATTATCTAAATAGATAATAGACAAAAACGGGGTCGAGTTTGGGTATCTCATTAATAAATAATTAATTTATTGTTATTGTTACTCTTAAATACTAAGATTTTTTCTAAATAATATTGTACAAATATATATAATACATATTATGCTTAAGGTTAAGAAAATCTATAATATAAAGCTATTTCTATTAAACTATATCTGCGTTATTTAAAAAAAAAAATTAATTATCAAAAAGAATTTCAGACCACAATTAACATCTATAAAAAAAAATGATTAATTATAGGAACTTATAGGAACTAGAAGTCTATATAATAAAAATGGTGTAAAACATTATTGGTACGAGTCTATGAACAAAAGTGTTTAATTAATCAAAAGATGGAACTTAAGAAAAAAAATTGTATTTTATTTATTATTAGATAAAAATGTAGAAAGAAGTAGGCACTTTTTATTGCTTAAAGATCCATCTTATTAAATTGTATCGCAACAATTTAACTCATACAATAAAAATTATTTTTTTTATTAAAATTTTTATTTACATTATACTCATACATAGAAATATGAAATGTTTTTTGCACAAAAACATTGTAAAATACCTATCCTCCGTACCAAATATCCAATACCGAATATTTTGTTTCAAGACAATATTTAACAATAAAAAAATTCAATTTTCAGCTTCTAAAATATTATATCAATAAAATGTATCATTTTTTATTGAAATTTTTCAAAACATTTCTAAAGAGGTATTATTTTTTGCCAAAGCAATTTCGACCATATGGAAGCAATTACATTTCCTTTCAATTATTTTGAGTATGACATTTTTTCACAGACTCAACCTAAACTAAAGGCTCTACCTGTCGACTTATATACATTTTCTTACAGAGGAAAATTTATTTTTGATTTATGTAAGATAAATTTTTTAATCTTTTCCTGTGCCAGATGGCCTAAAGTCAATAATATTTGGAAATAAATCAATCCACAATCATTAATTTGAGTCATCCAAAAAGATCCAGCATTGAAAAATATTAACTTTATAGAAAAATTCATATAAACATAAATCATTTTTATATCAACTACTACAAGATTAATTTTCATCATAGAAAAAAATTTCCTATATTATAAAAAGAGCATTTCTTTTTCACGAAAATAATTTTTTTTAAAGAATCATTAAATTTGCCCACCTTTACATTATTTTAATTTTCCTAAGTTGGGGTTTTTCGGCTTCTCATTGATTTCTGTTAACGAATATATTGTATAACCACAGGATAAGAAATATTTTTATTTATCTGTAGCTTTACTTAAAAATGTATTTGATGTAAGTTTCTGTTTCCATTCCGCTTGGAAAATGTTATTCAAATTAATTTTATTCATTTGTCAGTTAAGATGCCGAAAAATTAGGAACTTTCGATTAAAATGCGTTCTTAAAATGATTATTGATCATAACCAGAACCGAAAAAGTAATTACCACGTATTACCTGTGATTTAAATATACCGCGAAGATCAGTTGACTGTAATATAAAAATTTTCAACGACGAGGAGAGTATTAAGGATAATACACTATTTTTGGAAGTAAAATTATAGGGACAACCAGCAAACGAAACAAACGTCTTACAGCAATGAAAAATTTTCCGCTCTATAAATAAAAAACAGAATTTTTTTCTAAAAAAACTCGAAAATTGGACAGAATTTTTATTTGCAGATGAGTTCCGTCATGATATGAAATTGCTTTGGTAGAGATAAGGTTCACAATAGTTATAAAATTGGTTAAATAATAAAAATGAGCACTTAACAGTTGACTATAATACAAAACACACGTTGAAGTTCTTGAGATTGACTTCTTTTTGTAAAAATTTCATTTGATTTTAAGCCATTAATATTATCCTTTTCAAAATAGTTCCTTTGGACTATTCTAGACATCAATATTATTCCTTTCAATATATCAGTGTTAGAAAGCTCCAACTAAAATCGCCTTGAGCTACTCAGTTACACTCCTTTGAGTGCTATCGACAGTAGCAAGTCTTAATCAAGATCTTCCACTTTGTCACACCCAGCATGTTTTTCGCGTCTTGGCTAACGTCGTTGTCCCCCCAAATTAATGGCCGACCTCATCTCCTAGGCCCATAAATAAAGCTCATAAAACGAGGTAAGTACCCAGCGCAGCCTATTGACCTTAATTTTATCCACAACCAGATCTTATCATTAAATAGCCTCCGGAATCATTTTTGCTCAGTAGGGGGCCAAAAATCTTGACGACTAATAATAATCACAATATCTGAGATCATGCCAAAAAAAACTTTACGAATAATTAATCGTTAAATTAAATAATCGTGTGACAGGGGACTATGTCATTGTGGAACATCCTAGATCTACATTATTCGACCTCATTCAAAAAATCAACTTTCTGAGCCTTTTAAGGACTCCCTCCATCATATAAAAATTTGTAATCATTCAGGGTCTGACCTTACAAAGCCCCTGACTTGAGACAGGAAACTATGTCATTGTGGACCATGCTAGTGTCTGCAATATCTCATCTCATTCAAAAAAACCACTTTCTGAGCCTTTCAAGGGAAACCTCCATTATAAAAAAAAGTTATAATTGATCAAAGTCTGATTTTGCAAGAGTCCTCACTCGTTTTAGATATCTACCAGGCTTCGATGTTATACGCCTTCTTGAGTGAGGTTTGTCCCACTGCTTCTCGGCCGTCCAAAACGGCTTAATGCCATCTTTTTAGATGTGCTCTTAATTATAAATGCTTCTCAAAGGCTCGTTGCAACTTCTCATAAGTCAAACTGGTAGACACACTGAAAGTAACATAAAATTTAATGGCACAAGCCCACAGTTTTGCCGGATCGCTCTAAGTGATGTTAGTCTAATATTTTTCTGCCTTATTAAAAAAATTGTCAGCTGAGAAAAAACAGTAATTATTGGATTGACCACTGTAATGGTCTGACCTGGAGAATCCTATTTAGCTGCTTTGCGATAAACTTGACAGACTACACTAAAGAGCACTTATGGAGTTTTTTTCCCAGAAGTAATTGTTTCAAATATTTCGGAATATTTTGAAAGAAAAAATTACACAGCAATAATTAAAAATATAATTGCATACATTGATAAGCCAAATATTCAAATATATAAAAAAAAATATTTTTTATGTAATAATTTTAAATGCGACTAAAATAAATTGTCAAAATTTATTTAAGTAGAAATTCTTATTTTGATCCAAAAATATTCAAAATATCAAATTATTTTGGATTGACAAATCCTTATAGATGGTAGCGTACCAATAAAACTAAATATATTCAAACTTATATATTGAAAAACTATTTTAAATTATTAATCATTAAAATGAATCATCGTTTGTGATGAAAATAATCCTACGCTTTAATTTTAAAGTTATTCGAATATTCTATAATAGCTTTCGTTTAGAAAGATACAAAAACACCTGTATACACCTTATTGGTTATATTAAAAAAGATTAAATAATAAAACTCATACCAGTTAACAATAACTGAAGGTCCTCAGAAATCTTCACTGACTGGATTCGTACTCATTATAATAACATGATAAATAACACATTTTTTTCACTCATCCAAAATAAAACTACTTTGTAACTATTCATGCACTAATAGTATACTGTATAGGTTATTTAAAATTTAATAAAAAAAATCATTAAATAATTTTTAATTTAAAACTTATTTCCATCAACGATAAATACTATAAATAGAAATAAATAATAAGTTTTTATCTCGATTGAATAAGTTCAAAAGCTTTTTTGTTTTTAACATTAATTTCCTGTATAATTGTTATCCATTTATAAATATCATTTCATACAATAATATTATTGAATTTATCAATAATTGCACTTTAAATCGGAATTTTAATATTATTATTCAATATTGAAAAAGAACATATTTAATATTGATCATAAAAATTTAAAAAAAAAATGAATGTATAAAAAGAAAATATATATAATCATATTAAAATTCAGTCGATGATTGGTTGGTTAAGTATTGACTTTTAAAAGGACTATCGAACCTATATTGAAATCATAAGCTTTACCAATAATTCCGAACTGGTAAAAGTGCATTTCATTTTTCACTTTTATAAATCAATAAATCAAAATGGATATTTGGTGTTAAGCATATTTGTTGATACTGCTATTGAATGTGATCGTATAAATTGATGGTGACGACAAAAATATCCTTCCGCTACGAGTATACTGTGACAAATGTGCAAATAATAAAGTGTCAAAATTTTTATTTAAATCTAGATATTATCTTAATGTAATAAACATCATCCAACCAAACATACGGATATCTTTTTGAGAAATTGTCATATTTTCGAACAGCTACTTTATACTATTCACATAAATATAGTATATGTAGTTACCTAAATAAATAGATATTGGATTTATTGCCCTTCTTTTTATACCATATTACTCAGTTACACAGAACTGACAATATTTCCACAAATTTTTCTAGTTTCCTTAAAGTTATTATGATTTTTATTTATTCAATATTTTATCTACCTTAGTTTAACCAAGTTTAAGTAGTGTTAATATTTGTTGTTATAATTCAAATATTCAATTTTCCAATTTTTCACAGTATTCCCTACTACAGACAGTCGTGGAAGCTTGCCAAAAAAAGAAGCACTGCAAATTCAACGCAACACCGGGAACGTATGGTGGCGGAATCAGCGGTGTTGGAGATAGCAGTGGCAGCAGTAGTAGTGTCAGCATGCAGAGTTTAGATCCATGTCCTCGTGTCCGGAAGTTTGTTGAAATTGCTTATAAATGCCGTCCGTGTAAGTATGAAAATTTCTATTCATATCCTGGAATCGTTTTATCCTTGCAGCACTATCAATTCCCCCTTTGAAGTATTCTTTCCTGTATATATAAAAATAAAATGAAATAGAGTTCATTGTTGTACACTTCCTCGAATTTATGTGCAAAAATTCAGTTTTAAACCGACAAGTTAAGATTTACGACCGAAAAATATATGTATTGGGAATACACATACACGTACACACTTTTCTCTAATAAAAAATATAACCATAGTAAATTCTTAAAATCGATTCGATTACTCTATGGTCCTTAACAGGATTATTCTTTCTAAAAAAAAAACCCTACAAAATTTAAGATTAATTTTAAATTATAAACTTACAATTTTTTTTTAAGACGATACTAAGAAATATGAAAGCAGCAAAGACATCAAAGAAATTTTAGTTTTTTTTTTCCTTTTTTTGCTAATATTTTAATACTTAATAGAAAATTGATTTGAAAAGATTTTTTTCTTCTTAAATACAGTATCCGATATTTTTTATATCCTATATCATTTATGAAATTAGGTTTTTAATTAGTTTAAATTTTTTAGAAAGTTTCCGAACAGTATTAAATGAAGTTGGTGTATGAAGGTAGAAGGAAGATACGTTTTCTATACAATTATTTAGATACAAATTAAAATATTTTTATATAATTTTTTTAAGTATTTTTAAGTATCAAATTTTATTAATTTATTAGTGCAGTTCTCATTTATCTACAATAGGTGATTTTATGTAATTAAAGATGAATGTAAGGAGTATTATTTATATATAGAGGTAGGTATTTTATTACCTAATACTGCAATTACAGGGCGATAGTGCAAAATGAACATTGTGTTTTCAATTTTTTATAACATTTTCATTTCAGCGATATTAATTTTTTTCCCCCATAATAAATAAGAAAGGATTGAATGGTTTTCCATAGCTGGCGGTAAAAAAATTTCCTAAATCGTCCAATATTGAGCATTATTGATTTAAACTATAACACCGTCTTAATTTTTAAATGAATATGGGCCAATGATGTCTTCGGATGATACACTACACCAAACAGTACACTTAGATAGGTGTAATTATTGCTGATGAACTGTTCTTGGATTCTCCGTAGCCCATATTCTGCAGTTTTGCTTATTTACGAAACCATTTAAATGAAAATGTGCTTCATCGCTCATTATAAAATTATGAATAAAATCTGAATTTTTTTCCACTTGTTACCGGAAATAAATGGTATAATCAAGCCATTGCTGGTAGTCTGTAATCTTCATTATAAATGACAGCCGAAGTTTTGTCGAACGTCTCCTTGTTGATGTTTGTATTTTCTGCATACTATCTCTCCATACGACTTCTTCCGCCACCAGAAAAGTTCCTTACAGTGCCTTGTTGTCGAAAATTTGCAACCATACGGTTTATTGGTGGCTCTCTGAGAGTCCAATTCGCACATGAAAATATCGATAATGAACCGTTGATTATCATCCAAGTCTTATTTACAAAATGCTAAAATAAAATTACAAAAAAAATAATACAAATTAAAAAATTATAAGAAATTTAAACTGCAACTTTCATTTTACGTCATCATATACTAAATAGTAAATAATTATAGTTGGTCATTTTTAGCACACAAAGTCCGATTTACTTAGGACAAAAATTGAATAAATTAATATTTTCAAGAAGAAATAATCATTTTTAATAATATTTTTACTAAATTATAAATTCTAAGTGCCTAGACAACTCAGGCTATCTCAATAGCTGGATTCATTCTAGTTTCACTAAATCAAGACATGTTTGTAAAAACATTTTGAAAATAAAATTTTAAAATGAAAAGAGAAGATATTAAAGTGCTACAAATTTATAAATAATTTCAAAAAAATATTGTCAAGGTAAATAGTAATAATTCTGTTAAAATATCTTTAAATTATAGTTTCGCAACTACGAAAATAATTCCAAACATTTATGGACTCATGACAAAATTTAAATAATAATTATTTAAATTACAGAAAAACTTTATACAATAAAAATTACTGAAATTATTAATAATATTTACCAATAAGATGAAATAAAACAATTCTATTCTACGTGATTATTTTATATTAATATAGAAAATTTGTTAAAATAATAATATTTTTTTTTTTGCAAATATTATCACTTACTCGTATATGAGCAAATTTTTTTAAATTCATCTTTCGAAAAAACTAAAATATGTATTTATATAAATTAATTTATATTTTTAAATAAAAATAAACATAAACTTTTTCTCACAGCACTTAAATATGCCAATACACATTTATAAATAAACATAATAAAAATATGTTTTTTTAGCTTTTTAATTAACTATATAAACAAACATTCCCAAAAAGTAAATATTTAATTAAATGCGAGCGAAAATATTCGAAATAAGGCTTTATTCAAGTTATAATTGTCTAAACATATACATACATACGTATATTAAAGGAAATTATAAATAAATTATTTATTACATAAATATGAGATATATTTTTGAATATATAAATAAAATTCACATATTTTATACTACTAAAATTAACAGAATATGTAATTTTTGTTGTTGAAAAAATAATAACAATATAAATTAATATTTGATTTACTTGTAAATATTGAAGAAATTATTGTTAACTGTTTATTTATTTTGATATTGGATAAACTTTATTTTGATTTTAATAACCAGTTCTAATGAAAGTTTGGTAAGTTAATTAATTTCTTTACAAAGAATGTATATAGAATTATATAGTATATTTATATGTGTTCTTATAGAAAAATGTTTATACACCATTCAACTTGTGCAAAAGAAGACTAATCAATAACGTAATATTGTAATATTATTTAGCCAAAAAAATTAAATGGCAACATTTTTATTCAAAAAAAAACAGACAATTTCTAAGCTACACATATAAGACTATCCCTTATAGAGATATAGCATAGTGACTTAAGAAGTATGTACGAGTATATTATTACAATTATGCGTTATTTTAAAATAATATTAGAAGCAACCTTATTTATTATACTTTCATTTATATTTATTTATTGATTACAACCACTTCTTCATAACTTAATAAATAGATAAATAAACTGAGTTTTACGTAGAAAAATACCTTAATAATTCAATTAAATTAAATATACTATATTAATTAAAATCTAAGTATAGTGAAAAAGAAAAAAAAACCATTAAAATTATAAAAATTATAAAATATTCCGATATTAATGAAAAACAAAATTATACTGACATTTACTTAAAGATAAAGTAACTTAAAATTGTGTAAGAATAATATTAACTAACGACGCTATTTCTCTCTTATTTATTGCAAATACAAATATTTGCTGACAATTAACAATATTCAGCATGGGAAAGATGTATCATGATCATTTAAACCCCAATTTGCCTCCATTTTTAGAACGCCATAATCGTCATTTTGCTGAGCCATAAGAACGTAAATTTTGCCAAAGTGACAGTTAGGATATGGTGAAGATCGCTAATGGCTCTAACAAATACACTTTTCGAAAATATTAGTGTTTATATTTTGAATATATTCTTTTATTTGTATATTCATTAATTCAATAAATGTTGCATTAAAAAAAAGTTTTTTCAATTGAAATTAGCGATAACCTGTCTAAAATGACACTCAGTCTTGACTTTGGTGATCTACCCACCTTTGGTATCGGTAACGATTCATCCGCAACTTTCGCTTTGCATCCATTCTTTATAAAGCAGAAATTTACCATTCAATATATTTTTTTATTAAACAAATTACAAGTTCAAACCACAGTTCTGTACTAAAAATTTTACTGAAAAATACTAATATCGCCATCTATTATCTAAGTCTAGTTTGTTTACAGCGCCATCTATCAAAATTAGTTACAAATAAAACGTTACGGATAAAACGGTACGTATAGACATACAACCGCAATTATATATAAAGATTATATGTTATTTTTTTGTTTTAACAGTTAAAAATTTTTAAAGATGAAACTTTTTGGTAAATATTTTAATTTTCAATCAACTGAAATGTTGGATTTTGTATGAATTAATTCGAATTGGTGTTAAACTTTGCTAACTTCGAAGGTTTCGATCTTTGTTAATTTGATAAAAATTTAGCTCAATAAAATTGGCGCTGATCGGATAAGTTTCTGCCTCAGTTTTTTTAACACACCCCTCCATGTTATTGTATCCACTTAGAGCTACCCTGTCATAAAATGTTCCCTAGTTTTCTTTGGTATACTCGTACCATTACACGTGACACTGAGGCAACTCTAGTCATAATATCGGACTTACAAAATTATAATCATTTAACGATCTTAAATTTAATATGAAAAATTATTGGAAGACTTTTTTAAAAATTTACAATATCAGTTTTCAAGCTACTGTTAACCTGAGATATAAATACACACACCCATTACATTAGCCAGTCAGTAACCTCATTAACATCTCATGTGATTTCAAACTAAGATTAATGAGCATATATGCAGACCAGGGCATATATATAAAAACCAAGTGGTATCCCATTTGGGACTAGATATATGGTATGTGTACGAGTCAAGATCATTAAACTATCACAAGCCCTAAAAATTTATTGACACTACAAAATTATTTACTTCTCAAATTATTTTAATGTACCTAAGTTAACCTTAAGACGCTTGCTCTTAAGGTTATTGAGCACTTGCACGACTTTTTTACATCTGAGCAAATGTCAATAATACTGTTTAATGCATCCTTACTTCATACACTCCTTATTCAAGTGAATAGTAGCTAACTTTGGCCCATAAACCTATAAAAATGTGAAGTATCGACAATCTTGAGTGCATTTACCTTAGATTATAGTCTGATACAGTTAAGTTAATTTTTCTACAAATATAGTTGTCTGAAGTTCGCCATCACTTGTAATTAGGTTTATTTAGGAATTTCATGAATTGAATTTGATTATAAGATTGAATTACGAGTATATAGATATAAATTATTTTGGTTGCCATATTCGATGCATTATGTAAAAAAAATGGATTCCTTAAAGAAATTATAAACCTGATTTCTATACTCCGCCAGTAATTAAGATGAAGTCGTAGGGACAGTTTTTATGTATCTAAGATCATTTAAAGATTCAATGACTTTAATTAATTGAAAGATCCATCATCTACCAAGGGAAAACTATAAGCTTTACTTAGTTGGCTTACATCACTTATGCTTCAACCCAATCTTTACTAAATACCAAATAACTCGGAGATCGGAGACCTTCTTTTTTTTTTGATTGTGCATAGCAGAGCATGATCTCTATTTTTATAAGTCCACCCTACTTGTAGGGTAGGCATATAAAAATAAAGGCCATCCCCTCCTCTATTTTTATATGCCTATCCTACAAGTTAGGGTAGGCTTATAAAAATAGAGGTCATCTCCTCTTTTATTTTTATTTTAAAAAAATTGGTTGCTTTTTTATAAAAAAAAAATTGGTTGCTTATAAAGTAACTTAGTAAAATAATATTTACCACTTACTTAACAAGAAGTAACAAAGCATTTAAATAGGACTTTAAACCCCCTAATTTTTTCGAATGAATTTATTTTTGAAACTTTTATAGAAACAAAAATATTTTTCAATACAATTTAATTAACTATTTCTGGCTTTATTTGTAAAAAAAAAAATCAGATAATTTGAATGTTTTCAATTTTTTACTATGATAAATGAGGTTGGTATCAACTTGCTACATCTCTTTATATTTCATCTATTCAATGGTATCTTTTATTGAAAAATATTAAAATAAATTATTGTTTATTTATGTTTATTCATGCAGAAATAATATTTAATTTAAGGAAATTTTTCAATTTAAACAATAAAAACTCAAGCTCAAAAATATTCAATCAACTTTTACACTTTAACTTCTACTTTGTATTGAGAATACAACATAATATTGGAGATTACAAACCACCCCCAAAGACAAAAAAAGGGTAGTTTAACAACAACAAAAAAATAACACAAAAAACTGATCACATTTACCAATAATAGTATTTTAGCCAATATAGAAAATGATGCAGCATCTTGAATTTCTCCATAACAATATGACGTAGCAGAATGCGAATAATAAGAGAAGAGGACCATGTGGCAATATTCCCACTATTCGGAAATTTGATCATGATTGAAAGAAAATACACTTAGAAAATTTTATTTGAAAAAGAAACGACCTCAATCAGTGCACAAAAATTATTGAATGAAGGCGAACAGAAACTTTGTCTAACGCTTAAAGCATAAATATACCAAACACAAAGAGGGATTGTTAGAAAGTAGAATTGGGCTTATATATGTTCCTTTCTGCTGCTACCCTTTGAAGCACAGGAGAATAATGACTTGAAAATAATGAAATTTTTCACATTAACTTGAACACAATTTCTACTAAAAACATAAATGTGCTATTATATACGGATAATTTATACTTATTTGTATATTGCGGACATAGGCGGTAGGTTAAAAGGTGTCCAGGTGAATTTTCTACAAACTAGTTAAATAGGTCAACCGATGTCGTATCAAAACCTAATAGAGATGGCAAATACAACCGATAATTTTTCTTTTGTTTCCTTTTTGATCCTGTTTCTCCTTCATATTCCCTACTACACTACCATTTTATAAATCATCCAGTCTCTGTTTTGTTGAGTCGTTTTTCATGATGTTATTTTCTTCTCTGTATTATTTTCTTTTTTTCAATTTTTCCTTTAAAATTATTTATAGAATGGTATTTTTCCATGTTTTTTGTGGTTTTCTACTCTGTTAAGAGTTCAACACTTTTTAGTAGAATAGAAAAAAAAACATTTTGTATACCACCTGCTCTTCCGTATTAAAATGTGCATCAGAATTTCTTTCAAAATTGTTCAACGTAATTGCTTAACCAACCAGAAGCCCATGTCTGCAAATACCACACAAATGCCAATTTCCATCTCTTCGATAATATCAAAATATCTATGCTAAAACAGAATAGTAGAATATTATGTAATTTCAAGGAAAACATACGAAATTTTTGTAAAATCAATGAAAAAATAAACCAGCAAATTGAAAGTCGACAGAGTTTGGCTGACAGAAATAGAGAAGATAATAATCCAATTGAAAAGGGAAGTTTTATGGTTAAAAGGGAGTAGGGATTTTCAATTAAAAAAAAATTCACTTCAATCAATCATAGTTAATAGAAGAATTATTCTCCAAAAGCTTAATACTTCAAACCCTTTTAGACCATTCTCAATATGCCAAGTTAAATGGTTTTTACGTAGAACGGACTTGTAAATCGAAATTTTCATTCCGTTCCGTTCAGTACTATACGTCAATAAGGTGGGTTGATAATCTTTTTTGGCGGCACGCAATTTAATCAAATATATTCCACTAAATTTCGATTTTCCATATTGAAGTGGAATTCTTTGGAACCTGTATAACAAATAAAAATTTTACTCCAAAAGTCATAATTGCATAGCTTTTGTTATTTATTTGTTAGATACACAAAAATATAGTAATCATGAATTAGTTCTTAACTCAATAATATAATCTTTAAATACGCTTTAAATTAAATAAAAAAGTTCATAGTAGTTTTTTTTAAGTGATGCAGAAAAGTTTATGATAGATCATAATGAAATTCAAACTACTTTTATTTAGTTTTTGATGTTTATTTTAGTAAGAGGTATGATAGAAAAGCAATGAGACTGATTTTATTTTTGGCAAGAATTTTTTTTAAACAGAAAATGATATTTATTTTATAGTAGTTCCCTTGGAGAAGGTGTTCTTTCTACTCGTCGTAGCATTGCTGGAAAGCTTCAAATAGAATCGCCTTCAGTTTTTAGGTTACACTCCTTTGGATGTTATTGACAGTAGAAGAATGATGTCCTTTCAAGTGTACTATATTTTTGGAATACAAAAAAGTTATACCTATTGAGATTAGCTGAATAGAGGTATTGAGGAGTCACAGGAATCCACTTTTCGTTTAGAAACGTGTTCAAGAAAATGGCCCTATGTTAGAGAGCGTTGTTATGTTGGCGCATGCAAATGTCTTTTTTTTTTAAATATATATGTGGGTAGAAAGAAATCTTCTTAATCTTCATGGGACCACCGTCAGGTATTACTTCATGGGGAGTAGACTAACATCGTCATTTTTTTTTATTTAGATTGCAGGCTTCTCCTTTTTCCCCTTTTTCTTCATGGCAGAGCTTCCTTATTATTCAGGATGCGTATTTAGTTATCGCACTCCAGCATGCCTGCGATTTTACTATTTGTTTAATGATGCACTTCTGGGACTGTTGTTCAACGATTATTTTCTCTAATTTCTTTCTTCCTCCTCTAAAGTGTGAACAGTATAAGAAAACATTGTAGATTATTGTAGATTATAGACCGAAAATTAGGCCATGTCATAGAAACTTCCATCTTAAAGCGATAGATATGCCATAAGGCAGCCAAGCTCTGTTTACAATGGGACCATATAGTGGTCCACTTCTCCATGGCCTCTTCCTTTCCACATGGTTGTACCAGGAATGAGATGATGCGTCTACATTTTTTTAATGGATAAATCTCAGTGTCGCCTTCATCTGTTCACTATATTATTTCTTTCCTTCCTGCTGATGATGAGCCGATGGATAGCATTTTCTTCCCGTTGTCGATGATATATTCTGGGACTGCCATTCGACAAAAACTCGATTTTTGACATGCTAGCGATAAAACATAGAGCGTTATACAAGATAGTATGGAATGTTTTCGAGACTCGATGATATACCGCCATCATCTAATGCTTGTACGTTTCTGTCACCATAGCTTTCGCCCACCTAGAGGCTGCGTAGAGTATCAAAGAGCTGATAACTATAACATAGATAGGAGCCTACATCAGCTCTGTCTGGGCCCTCCATGGTTAGGAACGATCCTGACTAAGGCATTCACAACTCGACTTGTCTTTTCAGCAGCAATTATCAGATGTTACACCACAAATGGTGCAGTTCACATTATGCTTTATTTTCCTACTGATCAGCAAGTAACAAACCCACTAATAATAGCCAGTTCAGGATAATGTGAACTGCACCATTTGTGGCTTATTGACCTCACCTATGAATTTACTCACTTTCGATAAGATAGTCTCCGATTATCCTTTTGATATACTCAAGGTTCCTTCATTCAAATACATATTATATACTTCTAAAATCTCAGTTTTAACTGCTGCTGTTACTGCAGGAACGTTTTGATGATTGTCAGATGAAAAAGTCTTTGAGATTGACATCCGATGGTCTTCAATATCCGAACTGATTCGATGGATCCTTTTTCTGAACCTTTCAAGGAATTTTTTATGAAAAAAAACTCTATTGACAATTTATCCTAAATGGTTTAACCTCACGAGAGCCCTTATTCGTTCCATAAATTTTCGACTATCCAGCGAAGTGTAGGTTTTTCACTGCTTCTCCGCCCTTCAAAAATATCCTGTGCCGTTGGAAAACTTTTATTCTTTGTAATGAATATTCCACATAGACTCGGTGCAATTTTTTGAACTATGTGGACGGGAAGTTAAGGGTCATAATTTGTCGAACTATTTCTAACATACAAGCTATTTGGAGGGAAAGTCCTAGTTCACATTACTTTTCTACCATACCTCGCATGTCCTTAGTTATTTATGCATTACCATACTATAACTATTCTATATTTAAAAAAATTGCTTACTAATAAATTCAATAAAGCTGCTCCTTGAATATTATAAATTTTATACCAGGTACTTTTCATTTTAAAACAAAATTAATCAAATCATAATCGAAAAGGAAGTTTCATCCATACAAGCATACTCGTACAAGCTAAATTCAAACAGATACAAAATAACTTCTATTGGCAGTTCTTAAAATAGACTTCCAAGAAAAGTAATCAAAATTGGAAATTGAAATGTTATTTTTAAAAACATTTCCTTTTTTACAAACAAACAAAAATTAGAAATGATACCAAAATAAATCCTAATAAATTTCAATATGATAACGTACTCTTTAAGGGTAGCTCTAGTAACTCAAAAAGTAACCCTAGTAACAGAATTACTTGATTCTAAAGAAAAGTAGTTCCTTATAGGTTTGGTAAAAGCATCTTCAATTATATAATTCTGCTATGGAATTTCCAAAATACAATATAAAAATTATTTATTTAGTATGAATATTGACTATAACTTTTAATATTTATAAAATGTTATCTTGACTGTACTAAAAACTTTACAGAATATAGAACAACTTATTTGCTAGATATGCTACTGATAAAATATCATATGTAACATATTTCCGACTGAGTATACTTGTAATTTCAGCTGATTGCAGTTACATATAGTAGCAATCGAGAAAATCGATTAAGGATATTTCCGCATTGGGAAAATTTATTTTGATTAAAAATTGAGAACAGAAAATATTAGAGCAATTTCCTAAAAATTACACATATACCTCTATGTACATATATAGATGATACGTGACGATTGTCATTGGGTTATTATATATTTTATTTTATTGAAATAGCACCAAAACTCTCCGGAGTATAATGAATATAACATTCAGAAAAATGTCAATTCTAAATGATTCCATATGTTTACCAAATTTTATACATATTTAAATAGAAAAAAAAAATAATCTTAATATGAAATTTAATAAAATTATTTTCTTTTTTGCAAACAACAAAAAAAATTATCTAACACTATTCATTTGAACAGGTAAGAATAGGAGACCATTAAAAGAAGAACATTTTCTAATATGCAATAATAATAATACCGAATTTATATATAAAAAAATATATATCTATATATATAAATTAAAAAAGATTGATAGACTGTCATTAATCATAAGCGAAATAACTGGAATTTCTATTCTAAGTGTGTATTATAGCAAATTTTCTTGATTTTCGTAAATAGTGTACAGCAATTAGTCAAGCTTTAAAAGCTATATTTCAGTTAAGATCGTATCGCCTTCAACACTACCGTCCACCATGATTAAGTGCACATACCTTAATCTATTATTCTTGTACATTTTCTTAATAATAAATAAAAGTACGAACATTTCACCCCCAACGAATCTTTTATTTAATGTTGCATTCACAATGTACATAAGTCCACCAAATTAAGAATAATCATCATCAACAAATTCTGTTTTGGCCATTTCATTCAACAACAAAAAAAGCGGAACAAAAAAAATTAAGAAAAGAAATAAAAACGCAAAAAAAACAATACTATTTAAGACATTTTTTTTATCTAAGGACATAACTATATATTCGTTAACAGGTATTCAAGTACTTATAATCAAAATACACTAGCCACTTTTTTTTTGCTTTTCAGACGTGATTAATTAGAGGGTATTCCTTTATATACTCGTATATACCATTTTATTGTGCAGTAAATAAACTTATATATAATTGACCTTTTTTTTAGGGGTTTCTTTAATATAATTTATTTTTTTGTTTTTGATTGTACGTACAATCAAAAAAATTATCAAGTATTTAAAAATAAAATTTCTAAAGTATACATTTTTTATAGTCAAGTTTACCTTTAATAATTACATAACTTATATAGGATATACTCGTAAATCAACCAATTAAGAGATTTTTCTTCTGCTTCGATCATACATATCTGACAATAGGTCCTACAGAACTGATTTCTATTATAGCTGTTAACTGCTATCTTCAAAATACTCTTATCTTACGTGACAGATGGGATATGATGCATACTAGATTTTTTATATCCTGGCTAGCGTTGGACCAATAAAATCTCTTCTTCATCTTTTCCATGCAATTCGCCAAATATTATACTTTTCGTCTTATTTAATTCGCCAATCTTTAGTGTATAATTTGTCACTATTATCTATCGGAATTGTTTTTCCTTTCGCTTCAGAACCGCTGTAACGCTTTGTCTTCTTAATAAAATTAATTCCTGAAAGAGCATTCATAGCTTTTCCTGCATATTTTCATTGGCACTATCAGATATTCTGATTCACATTCCCTTTTGGGATTCCAATTTTGTAGATGAAGAGATAATAAGAACTTGCGAGTCGCGCCAGCGGCAGCATCCAAAAACAAGCACACATATCCTGAACAGCTCATTCTACTTTATTCTTATTACTATGCCAGTTGGCGTCACTTCTGATCCACAAAATTGGTTTGTTTGAGTGTCCCGATGTTCGGTCCTTTTTTGAGGGTTGCATAAATGTAGTAGAAACCCAAAAAGTTTCTTTTCACGATTCGATTGGAACTCTCGTTAGCCTCCAATAAAAATGCATGTTTAATTATCTCATTCAAAACCGTGGGTGCTAAATTGCTCGGACGATCTTATCCAAAAGACCATCTAACAACTGATCAAGAGCTATTTGATCTTCCGTCGATTCATGGCACTCTGCAAATTCCACCTTGATAAAGCTCTATAGTTCTGTAGTTAAATCTATAGATGGCGCCCTTGCTTGCTGTAAAAGAATACGAAGCTGGCTTTGATACAACGAACGGAAATGTCTGCCATCAAATCTGCTCGCCATGACTGCCGCCAAGCAAGTATAACTTCGATGAATAGAAGCACTGTTCTACGTAAATGAGCTGCCAATTACGCTTGCCTTGTATTCTCAGCTCATCAATTTGATAACACGCCCACCTCCAACTGTGCGAAATAGCCCCTCTTAGAGCATATTACCACTGGGTTCAGGTGGTAAAATAGTCAGCATTCTTGTATTTATTAGACTGATTTCCGGTGTGACTAGCTGATGGACCCTTACTTAAATAAAATTTCTGTCAGCAAACCGGCTAACTCTTATACAAAAAGATGCTGGACTGTATCTTTATACTTCTTTTAAAATCTCCTCCAACCCATTAAATATTCTCGGCAGAAACGTTTCTGCTTTTCCTCCCTTTTGTTCAGGCTTTTCAATTCGGCTTTCATTTCGTCCGATTCTTAAGAATGTCTTTTCAAAAAAAAGTTGCGCCCAACCTAAAATTCGCAATTCAGCCTCTCGCACATCAGCTGCACATTTAATGTCTATCCGTACTATGATTTCACGGAATAGAATTTGCATGTTCTTAGCATCACAAATCGAATTTCTGCAACTTATTGGCATACCAAACCCTCAGTTTCTAAAGAAAATTATTGACCGAGTTTTTAATTTTTAATTTATTGACTGAATAATGCCTTTTTTTTATTTAAACTTCACACATTTTATCGAACAAAGAGAATTAAGAACTTCTTTTCTTTCCTATAAACTGATCCTCAACCACTCTCAAAAGTAATAATTCTACTATGTCTTCTTAAATGTTATGAAAGGATCGATGGCAACAAACTGCTCATTGGAGAAGTTAATGAAATCGGTTCATATTCACACATAAAAATCTCTACAATATCCCAATTTTTTAAAATGTTTCTGACAACTTTTATTTATTTTTCAAACTCTTTTAAAATTAATTATTAATAGTGCATAGCAAAATATAAATTGAATAGTTCAGAAAATAACCTACCATCTTGTAATCTAACTTTGCACACTAGTATTTAGAATCAATTTCGTAAAGATACCAAACTTTTTCAATAATTTGACCAAGAATCAAATAAAATCACTTAAAAATATATATTATTAATTTTTTATAAAAAAAAAAAAACAATAATTCAATTTCTATACTTTTTTTATATTCACTTGGCAATGTTTAAAATTTAACAAAATTAAAAATATTTCCCAATTAATCACAATACTTTAATCTATTGGAAAATTTCATTGTAAAAGTTTCAAGGAAAAAACCCCGTTTTTTTTATCACGTTCGCAATAAATTCTAATAACGAGGCAGGGAAAAATTTAACCGTCAGAATATAGCCCAGACTAACATGATACATAAAGCTCTAAGGTTATGGGAGGGGGAGTTAATTTTGTAGCCGATTTATTTCCCTTCTTTCACCAAATGGTAAGAGGTTGATCCCCACTGCGAATATTACCACTATGAATTGCGAACGAAACCAGACGATTGGTAACATACATTACTTAAGTAAAATTTATTTAACTTAAATTCCATCTCACGTTAAGGTGCACGTGCTATACTTAGTTAGTGCGAAAGTTTTACACAAGTTTCATAAAATGTGCTCTAAGGAATTTCCCCCCCAAGCACAATGTAAATGGCTTTGGCGCAATATTACACCTTAAGTGGATTCTTCTGCTTAAGTCGAATGGAGAACTAAAATTATTAATATGCGCCAGAATCTTCTCAAATGACTAAGAGTCACCGTATTACAATTCCGAATACTTCTTTTGTAGAATGGCACTGAATTAGCTCTTAATGACATTTTAAGCATTTTTTTAATACATTTATATTGTATATATATTATATACAAGCGAATATCTTTAAAAAAAAAACAACGGATTTCATTTTTATATACTTTTCAATTCGTTGTGGAGAAAGTAGGTCACATAAAAATACGACAAATTTTCCATTTTCCATGCTTATTAATCGATTTACCTTTGTATAAAAAGAATTTCTCATTTCTTTCAACCTACAAAGATAAAAGAAACCTAAATCATATGGTCACAAAATATTTTGTAAAAGAAAAATGTTAATCGCAATCGTTAAAATATTTTATTCAAAAATTTCTGTGAAATTTCCCAATTATTCGTATTTTGAAAATTTATAAATAATTCGTTTTTTAAATTTCAAATTTATGGTGGCGTTATTGAATTTCTTATAAATAATTAATAAAACAAAATGACATTTTTTTATAAACGATTTTTATCACTACTATTAACTATAATACTCCAAAAATGAAATTACAAATATATTTATTTAAAAAAATATAGAAGAAGGACAACTGCGTTCGATTCTTATAAAAGTCTTAATACGCCATGTATTATTATCATATTTAAATACAATATAATATTCCTAAAACTAATATTATCATTATGGAAAATCATATTAATAAGTAAGTAATATTATTGCAAAAAGTGAATCAATAACTACAACAAATTTATCATGGCTGCATCCTATAGAGTTCATGAAAATCCTGGATGCTACTATTACTTGTAGATAAAGATGAACTTTACTATTATCAATATTATCAATATTATCCATAGTATGGTCAATATATTGGTTTGTAGTTAGTGTAAGGTTAGACAAAATTTCAATACGATTAAGATTGAGTCAAGGGAGTGGTTAACCATTATATCAGGCTAGCCAATGGAGTACAGCTGAATTCCCTGGTAGACTTAATCCTTATTGTAACTGGTCAAAAAAACGCTCTGCCTTCACCTTCACATAGTCCGTGTCAAATTAATTGATAATTACCTTTTCGTTGAAACTCATCTCTCCCACAGTATTGTAAAAGGTTTCATTATGAGCTCTGGCTCAAAAATAAATTCACCCTCTTTATCCTTAATTTCTTTTAAAGACTTTAGCTTCAACACAAAGCCACACTTCTACAGCACAAGCTAAAAAATATTTCACTGAGCATACCGGGTTGGACTTCTATGAAAAAAGGCAAAAAAATAACAATAATGATGCCTTTACCGCATCAAGGTCGAACTCCTTGAAGTTATTAACAATTGTATCGTTCAGATCATAGTTACAGCTTAATCTCAAATAAAGCCAATTTCCTCAGGTTATATTTAAAAGAAACCATATTTACAAATGCCTGATTGTCAATATTTTCAATTAAAAGTTGGTGAATAAAAATCAAAGTGAAGGCATTCCCAGCAAATTTTGGCGGTCTGTGTATGGTAGGAGTTTACGGTAGTCGATCCATTGGAGATCTCTTAATGCGAACCACACAAATTTACGCTAATCTGTTTCGATACGTCTAATATGTACAGCATAATAATGCGACCAAACCACAGAGACATATGCTAGAATAGGTCTCACAAATGAATAATATAAGACTGGAAAATTTCCTCGACCAACGTTTTACAAATCTTAACACTGCACTCGTTTTATTATATTTTCTGCGAAATAATAATTATAAATACGGGAAGTAACAGTTCCAGAGAATGTCATTACTTCGCACTTTTCCAGATTTAGTAAGAGACCATTAGAAAGCAAGAATAAACAATAGCGGGCCGAGGTGACTACCTTATGGAACACCAGATAGTACTTTAATGCTCTTTGAAATAGACCTATGGATAATTTAATAGCAGTGGAGGAAACCCCAATCTAGTAAGCTTAAACAAAATAACAGAATAAGGAATTGAAGTAGTCAAAAGAAGTTTTTCTCACAATTAAAGGCAGATACCTTCACTTTCGCTCTCCATTTCCAAGCTTTCCTTCCGAGGTCAATGAAACCCAAATTCATAATCTCCGCAAGGCGGTCTTTTCATACATGGTGGCATTGTTTATTTTAGGCAATAAAATCGAAGATTAAAGTATCCATGAGCCTTTTCAAGGACAAGCCGCTCTCAAAGCTATTCGCGGCCCATTTAATAAACGTGATCTCAACGAGATTTGCTATAGTCTACTTAACAATAGGAATATTGAATTATGTTGGGTATTGGAGGTAGCAGAAATTGTGGAAAATGAACTAGCTGATCAGTTGCCTGGAGAAACTCCGGTGCTCTGTATCTACAGATATCTCTTCTCTAATAATCTGGCATGAACAGACACATTTTCATAATTGAACAACACTTTTATTCCCCCATCCCCGATCGATTTTCATTAATTACTGCATTGAAATAATCCAAAAACCTTTTCATAGTATATTCCCTTTTTTTAAATAGAAGGATTCATTTTCAATATCATCGTCCCTGAGTTCAATACACTTTGCCCGATGTCCCCCAATTTTTTTTATCTCCTCCCGTAAGTGACTTTCTTCAAGATGCACAAAATACCTGTTCAAGGTGCGCGAAATACCTGTTCAAGATGCACAAAATACCTGTATAATTCTGATCATTTTTGTTGAGCAATTATGCTTAAGTGATCAGGTGCTTTGTCAAAGTGAAAATATATTTTTTTAGCTATCGATTTTTCTTAATTACTGCAATTTAAATTATCTAAAATCTTTTTATAGTATTGGTCGATGATAGTTATTTTTTGCTTTTTATGAGAATTCCTTTTGCATACCAAACACTAATACTATTACTTTTCAAGCGGATGAAATGATCTTTGCTTTCTTCGGATTCACTGCCTTCAAAACACTGTTATGAGATGAGTGCTTTTTCAATGAAATTCATTGGAGTTGTCTTAACAATTTCGAAACCACCGACTAATGTCCGAATTCGGACATTACAAAAAGCCATTTTAGACCCAGCTCATCGTGGAAGATATCCAGCACCCACTCATATGAGATACCTGTAACTTCTGGCAATTTACGCACCTTTATTTACTGGTCTGACAGAATCCACAATTTCTGGTGTAATAGCCCGTTATCAGTCATCTTGAACGTGGTTCATTAGGTGTACTTAAGAAACTCAAAAACTAACTGAAAAAAATGATGCTTACGAATCGTTAACCACCTTTTCTAACTTTAAGATTATATCCTTGGCAGTTTTTCATTCCAAATAAAAACCTTCTAAGTGCTCTGATTTTCATTTATTTCTATTTTCAAAATTATATCAATAAATGTAAAAATAAAAAAAATATCTGAGAAATTTAACAGAGCTGCCAACATGCAACATAAAAATAGTTGAAAAACTTCCCTGTCTAGTACTGCATTCCGGTAACTATTCACCCTACCATTCCTCATTATCCCCACCATTTTATATTCATAAATATATCGAAATGCATAGGTATATAAATACTGTATATTGAAATGGGAACCAAAAAAGAGAGCTTTTGAGATAAATAATAATAACGGTAAAATATCTTTTTTTTTGTTTTTGTAAACATTGCATTTATAACTTTTTCTTCTTATTTAATCTTGAGAGTATAAGGATATATAACTTCATTCAAATATGACATTATACAAAAACCTCAAAAATATTCAAAATAATTATTTTAAGGATAGTATTTTAAAGCTACTAATTTTAAGGATAGTATTCATTGGAAAGTCGTAAGTCAAAATTGGTTTAAGGTAATGTTGTGTGTTTTTAGTGACTCATTTATGATCCGTAATATTGTAGAAAATGTTATAATTCCACCTTTAAAAATTCATATTATTTAAAAAATCTTAATTGGAAAAAATCAATTTAACACTTTTTTTAAATAAGAAAACAATTTACAGAAGCTACGTATAAATCAAAAGAATTTCAAATATTTTCTTTAAAATATGAAAAGTACTAAATATGCACAGCTAAAAAAAATTTTTATTCAAATATTTGAAAACTTTATAAATTCAAACATTTCGAATATCCTTTTCATCAAAATATAAAACAAGATGAAAATTATTTAAATAAGAATCTTTGCAAAAATTCAGAAAACTATAGTATATTTAAAAAATGTGCTGTGAGAGAATGATTTTCTATTCTACTTAATAAAATCATTAATAAAAATGATCATTATACTTATAAATGGATTTTCTATTTCACTATATTGAGAAAACTTTTACAAAGGATACATATTTTAATAAAGCTTCTTTAAAGAGTAACTTTTTAAAAATTTAAACAAATTATTTATTGAAAATTATTTAAACTTTTTTCAATAAAAGAAAAATAATTTTTCTCTTAAAATACATTATTTTAAAATATTATCTTTTAAAAAGAGATTTTAAAAAAAAGATATTTTCAACAAAATTATACCAAAGAAGCATAAACTTCCAGACAGTCCATCGGCAGCTGCATAGTATCTGCAAATTGATTTAATTTTATTTAAAAAATATATTTTTCACTTTCAATATATAAAGTGCTCTAGATAAACTCTTAGAAAGTATTGTTTAAAAAAAAAAACAAGAAAAAATTTTGTGTAAATATTTTCTTTTATTTGAATAAACAAATATCTTCTTACTTTGATTCGATTTTCGTTAAAATAAATGATACTGAATTTACCCTAAAGATAAAATAATTTTTCTTCTAAGGCTTTGTTGAATTTCATATCGATTTATTTCCCAAACAATTCTGCTAACAGCTCCATTTTATTTCAAATATTAAACAATTGAGAGGACGAAAATTTTCTTTTACACACGAACGAATTTTCTAATCACAGCTACCATCATTCCACAGGTCAATTTGTTATTGTAACAGCTATTCTATCAATCCTTTTACAGATATTGACTTATATTGTAGAATATATTATTTACTTGATATTATCCCAATGTTTAGCATAGGCTATGAAAGAAGACTATTTGTGAAAAGTATACAATGTGATAAATGACCTGCTGTCATATTATCCTGGATGGAAAAGTGTACAAATCCAATCCAATCCAATCGTCTAAGTTGAAACGCATAAAATGTATTAGATGACCTCTTTTTAATGGCTTATCTTATATTCTGTAAATGATAAAAATATATCAAAAGTGTGACTTTATTGTAAAATGACCCCAAAATAAACAAGAACATTTTCGGTATCAAATAAATTAATGATCGAATTTTAAAGAGAATTGAAATAATTAAATGACTAAAGAGTGGTTTAAATGAACTGGAAATACTTAAAGATACTGTAAACGATGATATTTATTGATTTTTATAGTACAATACAAATATCTTAATTAATTATTTTTTCATAAAGATATTATCATTAATATTAATTATATAATAAAAGTTGCCTAAAAATTTTCTTATCCTTTTATTTTCTATTGTTTCAGAATACATATTTCAGATACTATTGTAGTATAAATATAGTCATTAACTACTATTGTTGATTATCTGAAATTATCCTATCATACGTAGGCTACTATATATATTTCTGGCCTAGGCAACACTAAGTGTTGCCAGGTGCGATCTGACATTTCCATTGGAAAGTTTGACATTTTTTAGCATAAACGTACTCAGAACGTTTTGACGTACGACTATCATTTGTGTTGTTTACAGTGACTTGAAAAAATCAATTTGGCAAAAAAATGGAATTAACTCGTGAACATTTTCGTGCGATCATTTTTCACAACTTTCGACGTGGATTATCACGACAAGAGTGCATCGATGAACTTAAATCTTTGTATGGCTATGAAGCACCATCCTATAGCACTGTGAAAAACTGGTACAACGAATTCAATCGTGGCCGACGCTCGCTCAAAGACGAATTCCGTGAAGGTCGTCCAAAAACAGCCGTTGTTCCAGAAAACATCGATGCCGTACGTGAACTGATAATGCAAGACCGTCATGTGACATACCGTGAGATAGAGGCATGCCTAGGCATTTCTCCCACCAGCATACATTCGATATTGCATGAACACCTGGCCGTAAAAAAGGTTTGTTCTCGTTGGATCCCGCACAATTTGACAATCGCTCAAAAAAAGGCTCGTGTGGATTGGTGTAAAGAAATGCTGAAAAAATACGATCGCGGTGTTTCAAAAGACGTTTATAAGATCGTCACAGGTGACGAATCATGGATCTATGCGTATGAGCCCGAAACAAAACAGCAATCGACCGTGTGGGTCTTCCAAGACGAGTCAAATCCAACGAAAGTTGTTCGTGGAAGAAGCACTTCGAAGCAAATGGTCGCTTGTTTCTTTGGCAAAACTGGTCATGTGGCGACTGTTCCGCTTGTGCAACGTAGGACGGTCAATTCTGAGTGGTACACCACCATTTGTTTGCCTGAAGTCTTCGGAGAAATTCGAAAAACGAACAAGAGAAGTCGAATCATTGTGCACCATGACAATGCGAGCTCTCACACATCGGCTCAAACCAGCGCCTTTTTGACCGGACAAAACGTCGAATTGATGGGTCATCCTCCGTACAGCCCTGACTTGGCACCCAATGACTTCTTTTTAATTTTCGTCGCCAGAAGATGCTGTTGAAGCATTCAAAAACCATGTTTTGGAGGTGTCTCAATCGGAGTGGAAAAAGTGCTTCGAAAATTGGTTTGAGCGCATGCAAAAGTGTATAAATCTTGATGGAGAATATTTTGAAAAACAATAAAACCTTTTTCGTTGATAAATATTCGCATTTTCATTATTAGGCCAGAAATATATATAGTAGCCCACGTATTTACCTAATAACTTATCTCTTTTACAGAAAATTTCGTTTGAAAAACTTTTATTTATATAATGAATATTTATTACTTATTGTATACCGATTTTATAAATTTTCATATCTATTCTAAAAGATTAAAAATTCTAACAAATAAAAATAATATTTCTAAGTATACCTAATACGGGACGATTTTAATATAATGGTTAGAATATAAAAGGAGATTATTCATTTGTTCATGAAAAAAATCGAATGGGTAAGGAAAGGGACAGAGTTTTCTGTTAACTCTTGCAGATATTAAAGTTTTCTTTCGTAAATTGGATATTACCTCTTCACATTTAACTAATGTTTATCAATTTTTTATCTTTAACTTTTGTCTTTAATTTCAATTTACTCTTAACTTTAAACGTATAGAAGAAGTTGGATATCATATTTAAAATGCTATGGCAACAATAAATATTTATGCAATATACTTTTCATAGAAATAAGTTCAAAATTTATAATTATTTTTAATAAATTAAATAAGAAGGACTAAATAAAAGGAGCAGTGTTACGTGAGAACGTACACGCGAGGTGTGGCAGAAACGGATTGAAATTGACACGATTAAGAGCAATCTGGCAATGCTGTGCCTCCTCATATCTCACATGGTAGTCCCTCCTAGACGAACAGTACTAGTTTTTACCTTTGTAATGCGCTACGAAAAATAGAACAGCGAAATTTTCAGCTACGATGATGCCATCAAATTTTGTGTAAGCTTGGTGGACGTGCGAGTTTGGTTTACGAAAAGTTGTTTTTCAGTGCAGCGTCTATATAGAAGCAGCGAAAGACAACCCATGCTCAAAGAGGCCTTCGAAATCGAAAACTCATGAAAATGTGAAGCGATTCAAGGATATGATGTGGTCAGACCTTCGATTAATATTAAAGCTTCTTGAAAGCTTCAGAAAAGGGATTTTTTTTCTCAGATAAATCGGATTGATTGCGTCAGACAACGCTCCCTACCATATGGTCATCTTCATCAACGCGGTTTTATTGAAAAAAAAGAATTTCTACGATTTCCCAGTTCCCCTCTGTTTGCTTGATCTTAGTCCATGTGAGTTTTTTGAAAAATCCTTTCACCTACTTTTAAACATTTCAAAAGATCTGAAGGTGATTTCAGTTGAAATGTACCATCACTTTTATGAAGAGTGAAAAAAATGGCACTGTAGATATACGAATATAGATACCCAAAAAAACTATTTAATTTGAAAAAGAAAATCTTGATGCATAAAACATCAGAGGTACCATCATAACATACCAAAATATTATGTTAAAAAAACTAATAAATATTTTAGTTAAGATTGAATTGTAAATAAAAAATTTTCTCCTTCAAAATGATAATTCGACATTATTGTTCTAGGTTAATGTATTAATTAAGATAGAAAAATTATTAGGTATTATAACAGTAGGAAAACACTTTTGAATAATAGAATTTATTTTTATATAATTGCCAAAAAAGGTAATAAAATAACGCATCCATAAAAAAATTTAAAAAAATTCCAATAAATTGCAATTACTTGCAATCCACAATTGTTACTATTAATACCTCCTTATTTAACTTAATGTAGTATCTGTATACTGCCCTCGCACTAATCTGTATACACTCAATTAGAGCCCCGTTCCTTGCGGGTTATGATTACAATCCTAAACAGCCTCAATGAGGTTACCGCGTTGCTAACCATCGGGAAAAGATTCTTCAAAAAGCTCTATCCCATACATCATACCAAATTACTTCCCCTACAAATCCAAAATCCTGGCCAATTTCTAGTTCAAAACGACCTGATATCCTCGATTACTTCATTAGCACTCCTTCAATTACCATGAATTCTAGTATTAAAAGTCATTCCAATTTAAAATCTGATCATAGTCCTTTTCTCGTTACCCTCAATTATAAATCAATCTTAAAGACTCTTCATCCTAGGCTGATAAATGGCAAAATAGATTGAAACACATTTCGAAACAAATTAGATGAACAGCTTGACTCAAAAAGAACGTTAAAAATAGCAAACGACGTTAATGATGCTGTAAATGACCTACACTAAACGGATACTCTCGTACGAAAGAACATTACACCCACTGAGACAAAATGACAGTAACTGAGCAAAAACAGGCAAAGAAAAGCCGAAGCATTTGCTAAATATTTGGTAAATGAGTAGTTTTGCTCCATATGATGATTAGAAGATAAATCGCATACTAATAAAATTATCTAAAAACTAATGTTCCCAATTCCTCTGAGTCTTCCTCCCAATAAAAAAGCCCCTGGTTATGATCTAATAACAGGTCCTAGTCTGCAGTAAATTTGTCGAAAAGCTTTAGTTTTAATTACATACAATACATTTTCAACCTATTTTTCGTCACTCTGAAAATTTTCTGTCATTAAAATGACTTCTAAACCAAATAAACCCGTTCATTCTTCTTCTTCCTATAGACCTATCACCCTGCTACCAATCCTTGGTAAGATTTTTGAAAAAACTCCTATTAAAACGTCTCTACCCAGTCCTAATTAATAAAAAAAAATTATTCCTGATCACCAATTTGGCTTCCAAAGTGAACACACAACATCGTATTGTTGATCACATTGCATCCTCTCTTGATAGAAAAGAGTACTGCTCAGGAGTGTGGCATCCTGGACTCCTCTGAAAACTCAAGATCTTTCTTCCTTCAATATACTGATTTATCATAAATTCATATGTCTCCCAACGTTATTTCCAAGTTGCAATTAACTCAGAATCCTCAGAAAAATATCCTATTCTAGCCTGAGTTCCACAAGGCAGTATCCTTGGTCCCATTTTATATAATATTGTATTTATACCCATGATATCCCATCCAATCCTAATACTATCATTGCTACTTTAGCTAACTTTTAATATACAATAAAATTATAAAACCAATTTGGACATATGGAATTGAATTTTGGAGTTCAACCGAACGTTCCAATTCCTAACGGGTTCAGGCATTACAATCCAAGATATTCCGTAAAATTGTTGATTCCTACTTTTATGTTCGTAACAATGTAATACATCGTCCACCTGTACGGAAACACTCATCGGAGACTTAAGAGGCAATGGCCTAGAGATTTTCTAGAGTAATTGCAGATAAAAAAATTTAAAAAAAATTGTCAAAATTTGAAGCAACAAAAAATCTAAGTTTGAGAAGTTAGAAGAAAAAACACCCACAAGTAACTCAGATATTGTAACTATAATAATAAGATTTTTCTTATTATTATAATTTTCCGCAAATCCCCTTTATTTAAGATCATTTGGTCGAGAACGTCCCTGTATTGATAATGTTAGGTTATAATGAATATCCTTGATTTAAAAGATTATTCAATTAAAAATAATTTTTGAGTTTAGTACTTTTAGCAAAGAAAAAACTCATATGACTTCTAAGAAAGGTGATGATTGCTATCCGCATTATTCCATTTATATTTTTTTTTTGCTAGAAAAAGAAAAATATAATTTTCCAGATGAAGCTCTGCAATAGGAGAGCACAATTATTCGACTACAACGATGACATATTAAGTGATTTAAAATCCTTGGAAAATCCTTAAAGTAAATTCTTAGATTTCTAATCAATTTCTTTTATATATTGCCGGGAACCCTTTTTACCCAAATGCCAATAAAATAGCAAATAAAAAGAACTCTTTCAAAAAAAAAAAAAAGGGCAACATAGAATTGTTAGATGGCTTAAAGATAATGTTGTCCAGCCATCAACATGAATAAAGATGGTTCCGATTCGTGTTTGGCAGAATTTTGGGGTAGTCAAGCGTGCATTACTTGTACGGCCAACAACAACGGTAACGATGGACACAAATGACCAAGTTTAGTTTGGGGATAACAATGACAAAGTTAAGAGTTCAGGCAACATGGGGAAGATCCACGTTGTCAACTATAACCAGATCACGTTCAATGTTTCTCTTCTGACGAGTTATACGAATTACACGGACACGGTTTTTATAGTTACTTGACCCTAATGACCTTAGTATACGAACGGATTATCGCACATTACCAACCACCAACTTAATGATGTTTGTTTTTATACGTTTTACTATCAATGATTATTTTAATAAAAATAAAACTGTAATCCTTGTTATTGTACTTTTATAGAGCACGTAGTCAATCAATAAAATTTCATCATTTCCAAATATGCAATATATTTTTTTATTCTTTTATTATTGCTGTTGTGTGGTTTTCACATTACTACCTTTTATTTATTGCTCTCATATTTATAAATATATATATATATATATATATATATATATATATTTAATATTTTCCAGATATTAAATCCATTTAACCTTTTTTTTCGTTAACGTTCATCGAATTCTGGATTTTGTTCACATTTAACTGTGGGCTTCATTTTGATTTTATTGTCTGCAAAATGATACTTTTTCCCTGTTGAATGCTAAACCAATCTTGGTAGTATTTCTTAAACATATCCTGCCAATTTATATTTGTCCACTTTCATTTTGCATTATCGCCCGATTTTATTACGAATATTTAATATTTCGTTAGGCTTTTCATCTACCCGAATACTCTTATATACTCGTACGAGCTAGTAGAGAGATATATATATACATCAGATGGAAGCCTTATAAAAAATGTCTGTTGATTCGTAGATTAATTTGCGCGATCTTAATACAAACCTACCCTATGAGGTAACAACTTTCATCTTTTTCTTCATCTCAGAGTTTTTCAATATACGTGATTCTCAGTGTTCGGAATTCGTTTTTCCTCTCACGTATTATATAACAACTAAAATACGGGTTAAAATGATTCTATTCCCATGCGATACACTACCATAACATGACACCACCCTAACTATATGAAAGAACCGTTATTAGGTGTTACCTGACGAAACGTACCAACCTAACACTTAAATTGTTACGTGATTAATTTGAAACTTTTTCTGATTTAAAAACAAAATTCTTTTCTTCAAATTATTTTTCTTACTGAATTCGACATATTCTCTTCTCATTCATTTACTGTCCTTTTCAATTTCTTCCATATTATTATTATTTCCATTTTATAAATATGCAATTTTTTACTCTATTTTTGTTTTTTTTTCTTTAATTCATGTCATTTCCTCTATTTCTTATAGAACTTCCAGAAAATTTCCAATAAAAAAAAAAAATAACATAAAAAACTGTAAAGAAAACATTGTAAAAAATTGTTAATACCTCTAACGTGACTTACTGTTGTCAATATGGATCGATAGTCACCCATTAGTAGTATTAGAAAAAATAATAGCAACATTTTTTAAAAAAATTGTCACGAAAATTTAGTTCAAATATAATTTACGTTTTGTCACTCATATCCGGAATAATAAAAAGTTGGGGGAGAGGGAGGCTCGCGTATCCTTTTCGTATCTGTGCACAAAAGTTTTCCCCATAAAAATCTTTAAAACAGTTGAGTGACATTTTTAGCCACAAATAATGTTAGTATTCAGTTGTGTCCAAACAAAGTCACATGCCCATCGGATTTACCAATGAAGTGAAATAATTTCCTTTTTCATTGCCTGCATTTTTTCACACCAATCAACGCAATAGCGTAGAATAATTGAATTGTTTCGCTCGTAAAACTCCTGTCACGAAAATAAAGTTAAAATTTTCTCCGCACACACTTTCTTCATGACACTTATTTTATTATTGCTCCATTCTAGAATTTTTTATTCACTCATCTAAACGTGCATATCTATATTAGGATATATTTACATAGCTTAAATGTAATAGAAACTACTGTTATATTGGAATGTCCTATATCCTTCTTTTAGATCCTTTAAATTCAGATGAGATGGTTCAGTAGTAGTTTTAGTCATTTTTAAGGGGTAGATTTGAACAGCAACCAACATTATCAATGTCCATTTAATGTCCATAAACGCAATCATGAAAATTTACCACTTCTTAGTATTCATTTGTAGTAGCATTAGAACTTTTAGAAGAATGAGAATTGCAAACGGAAAAAAGAACTTAATGACAAACAAAAAACTGAAAACCGAAATAATGAAATGATTCTATGTGAGACATGAGCTGAATAACAAATCTAACCCACTCATACCAAATTGTTAAAGTACAAGTACGTCGCGTAGGTGTAGAAATCTGATCCTTTTCAATCGACTAAAAGCTACCAAGTCCGGTTATTTTGGTTTCAGTTTCACCAGCATTCCCATTGTCAATTTGGTACTTTTCAAGAATCTTCTATATGTACACAAATACTCTTGGTCCTTTTTTGTTTTTTTTTTAGTTTTTGTTTTTTTTTTGATTATTTTGAGTATCATTTCATTGCTCTTCCTTTTGTATCCTTAAATATTTTATTCTTCAAGAGCTAACTTAAATACTGGACCCTTGTATATCAATTTCTCTCTTAACTATAGCATTTTATATCCCAATTTAGAAATTGTATTTTTGCCGACAAACCTACTTTTTCATTTTTATTTGCCATGTTCAAGAAGATGGAGAAAAAAAAGTTAATTTTACATAGTCACAATAGATTCACAAGCTTATATAAATTCTTACTGCTATTAGCTAAATGAGATATAGTTGGAGAAAAAATTCACATACTTATAGTACATCCATTATGATAATTATAATCAGTATATATTTCGATTTATTTAATATTGTAATATTATTCATATGAAGTTATAAATTTTCATACCAAATTAAAAGTATTTATATTGAAGTAAATAATTTGGAAATTATTATACTCACTGGTTATAGAATCAAATAAAATGCTTCTGATAGAGAACATCATACTGCATATGTTTATGGTAAAATTCTAATTTATTGGCCTTCCTTGAATAGTCAGCAGTTTATATAAAAAAATATAATGCCATTTGAATAAAGATTTTTTTATATATTTAATAAGTATAATAATGAGTATTAATTATAGCTGAATACTATAATTAAATAAAAGTAATTATGCTTAAATGGTATTCAGCTACTATAAGTACTTATCCTTTCACTTGTCAAACATATAAAAAAAATCTTTATCCGAACAGTATCGTGGAGAATTGTCTAAATATTTCAGTAATGTAAACTAATCAATATCGTTCCTAGAATTTTACTGATAACTTTCATTAGTTTTTTTTTTAGTTTAAAATTATTATACGCAAATAAGCTACTTTTTGTTATAAACGATAACTAATTATGCTATTGGGATTTTTACCAATAATCCCTAAAACGCTTTTTATAATAAAAATTAGTCAATTCTTAACAATGTTTGGCAGAAATGTAATTAGACTGACATCGTTATGTTGGTATTCATGTCTCTCACTTATGCCAACAAGTTCGGTCATTTTGAATGTTCAGTTAATTTTTGACAGCTGCTTTGCTTGCACGTGTTTTGGCTCGTCTTCGATTTTTGCCCATTTTCCACCAAAAACAGCATCGCATTAACATTGATAAGGAGCTATTGGACTCTTTCCGCGGCGACATAAATTTGCTCCAGAGGGTCATAACTGGTGACAAATCATGTGTTTATGGTTATGACGTAGAAACCAAAACTCAATCTTCCCAATGGAAGCTGCCGCATGAGCCAAGACCGAAAAAAGCGCTCCAAGTTAGGTCGAATGTGAAGGTTTTGCTTACAGTTTTCTTCGATTACAGAGGCGTGGTGCATCATGAGTTCTTTCCATAGGATAGAACGGTCAATAAGGAATATTACCTGAAAGTAATGCACAAGTTGCGCGAAACAATCCGCCAGAAACGGCCACATTTGTGAAAGAACAAAAATTGGCTTTTGCACCATGATAACTCCCTGCTTACGCACCATTATTTGTGCGCTTATTTTTGGCCAAAAACAACACACTAATTATGCCGCAGCTACCGTATTCCCTAGATCTGGCCCCTTGTATCTTTTTTTTGTTCCCGAAACAGATTCTTTGCTCCATTTTTTGGAATGGGTAAAAAACGAAGGAAACGAAGACGAGCCAAAACACGTGCAAGCAAAACAGCTGTCACAAATTAACTAAACATTCAAAATGGCCGAATTTATCGGCATAAATGAGAGACATGAGTACCAACATAACGACATAAAAAAATCAAAAATCGAATATACGTAACCCGCGGAAATTCAAAATTCGTGATACTTTTTGAACAGAATTCACGTAAGCATGAAAAAGGCCTCCTACAACGAAAACTGATAAAAATATGGAATGAGTGAGAGTTTTTGGGGGGTCAGATGGACAATTAATATTGAAGCTGATGATTAGATATTGAAAGGCTCAGTAAAGGGGTTTTTCGTTTCAGATCCGGCATTGCCCGTTACACTATCATCTCCGTCAACGTGTTTTTGTCAACAAAAGTCATTTCTGTAGTCCCCCAACCCCCCTATTTATCTAATAATAATGTGTGTGACTTTTTCTATTCCCTATAATAAAAAAAAACTTTAAAAGGACATCATCTTGGTACTGCCGATAATATCCAAATAATTTAATTATAAGCTGAAGGCTATTCCAGTTGAAACCTTCCACTACTGCTACTAAGAGTGGTAACAATGCCATCAGCGATCCATTTCTTTGAAAATCAGTCTAATTACTTTTCTACCATTCCTTGTATATTATGTATGAATAATATGCCCACATAAATTTTATTGTTAGCAAAATATTTAATAAAGCGAAAACATTCCAAGGACATCCAGTTTTTTTTTGTTCTTCATTTTTAAAAAATATCTATTTTTATAAATAATAAGTTTCTTAAAAATTTCTGATCTTTTCTTTACATAATTTGAGCAATTTTTCCATTATTTTAATGTTTCATTTTCATCCCCTATACGCATAACCATAATCCAATATTAAAAATTTTTTAATATTGGATTATGGTTATGCGTATTGGATTACGTATTGGAATTTGATGAATAACGCTTACTTCTTCTTCGTCAGATAATTCTTCGTCGGGTTTGTTTTCGTATTTGTGACTATCCACTATATTATCGATATCTATAACTTCAGATGTCATCACGTTAATGTCGATGTAATCATATAATTTTATAAAGGTTCGGCAGAAATTTGTTTCCAGCGATCAACAGAACTGTGCTCCATAATATCTTCTACTAGTTTTACTGAACAATTCCAGCTTTCCAAAAACAATTTTTGATCGATATTTCTTCAATTTCACGCCATGCCCCAACAGTGTAATACATTGAAACAAAAATATATACCTTAAAATTTTTGGGATTCTCTCCTCGTTCTAATTTTGATAATAATATTTGTACAAGATTTTTATGGTAGTAAATTTTGAAAGCCAAGTCCAATGGCTGCAATGCACTAGAACAGTTTGAACGGAAAAAGGCTAATTTTATATTCCTCAGTATTAAGTTTGTTGGATCATCAGGTTATCTATATGGAAATGAGATAATTTTTCTTTTCTTAGCTACTATCAAAGCATCTAAGCTTAAAAGTTGTTTTTAAACAAATTTGAAGTCATCCGTACCTTTTTAATTTGCAGCATATTTTATCGGCAATGATTTGACATTTTTTAAACTAGCGAGGGTTTTGTGGTTTTACAATTACTAACGGGGAAAATATATTACTGCCATGTGAATTTCTAATCAAAAGAATAGTGAGCTTGTTTTTACTTAATTTCTCTCCACGATAAGTTTCACCCTTAAAATGTGAATGTCTTTGAGAGAAGCAGTCCGGTTTCATCGCCATTAAAAATATCTCTTGGAGCATAGTCTACAATTAGAGGAGAAACATCCGTCTGCTTATAATCTTCAGCGATCTTTAAATCAACACTTCGAGATTCCTCGCAAACTGATCTATACACCATAGAGTGTCTCTTCTTGAAAGGATCTATGCTCTTGAAACGATCTATTCTTTAAGCATATGTTCCATTTAATCGTATTATGAAGCTTTTATGCACATGCGGTTTTTTTGCCATGTACCCGCAGTGCATCGCACTTTTTTTAATCGAATCGTAATTTTTTATTATCGCAGCCAAAGTTGTAATGGGTATTCCCTTTTTCGAGAATGTTCCTTTTCTCTTGCTGAGACATTATTTAAACGGATTTAACGAAAAATTAAAAAGAATAAAAAACATGTAAATCTGAACACGAAATACATAAGCACAAATTGACAAAATAACCGTCTGCCAGCGTCTGATTCGCTAAAATAATCAACAAGCAGATGGATATGAAAAAAAACACATAATAGTTAAATTGTATTAGTTAAACTTATGGCATTTATTTTCAGATAATTTTCTTCGATCGGATTTTATTTTTTACGAAAATTCATTATAGCCAGACTCAAAATATAATGCAACAATTTGAAAAATGCCCAAAAATTAATGTAAATTGGTATATTTTTCGAGTATACAAAATGGTCAAATAAATATATTTTCAACATTTTAGAATAAAACAAATAAAGTAAGGTGAAAAAGTGAATATCACCTTTTCGTATGCGCGTATATTGCCAAAATAGAAGGACAAGAATCAATATATTATGGCAAATATGGAATAATCTCTATTTTCACTTACACCAAACATTATCGATAATTTATCAAAGTTCGATACAGATATCCATTTCGAACATTCATCTACAGTCATATACACAATTCGATAATATGGTATACAAACTTACAGGCATAACAAGTAAATGGGGATCAATGCTTTTACGATCTAATATTACGAGAATGACCCAGCTCCGAGAGACCCACATATTTTGATTTTGGCCAAGCAAAATTTATCGATAGAAATTTATAAGCCCTTGTGTGCTGTTCTCAACAAAAAAAAAGCAAAATGAAGAAAAACAGAAAAAAGCTAAAATGGGAATAGAAATAAAAAAGAAAAGGAATAAATAAATAAATAAATAAAGGAAGAAAAAGGATTTCTTGACAATCCTACAAATTTCTCGACTCTGGCGGTTATATATTTGTACATATATACAAAAATGGTAAAATGGCCATCGGCTGAACCGTTTCAAAATCCAAGTGGGTGAGACTTCGCAACCAATCCTACTCGTAGGGCTAGACATCGAACCACCGTATATTGAGTATAAGCTTTTAGCAATAAGAAACCGATTTATGGCTATATACGAAAATTTTCGAAATGTTCTGCACTCGATCTTTATTGTATGTAGGCAGGCAAAGGCGAAAGAACAATGGATGTACTGATTTTATTTTTATACTACAAGTACGAACGAATGCCACCATTTTAATCTGTACTTGACAAGTAATGAGATAAAAACAGAAATAATATACGAAGTACCATAAACTCTATAATTATACCAGAAATATTCAAGATAGCAAACTTTGTGTACTTAAAGGACTAAGAATATTCTACACTATACTCATAACAATTGTGCCCATACTACTACTACTACTACTACTGTAAAAGTAGCTCATAAGATAAAATTTGTGTGATTCTTTTGCCTATCGGAATTATTTTTGTACATAATTAAGCCTAGGGAAATGTGAAAATAGCCAACCACAATCATATCAAAGATTCGCTTTACAATCTTTACGGCTGTATTCAATTCAGACAAAATTCAAATCAACCCCCCGCCCTTTTCCCCCTTCCTGATAACATAAATCATAAGAACAACAAAAAACACAGAACTTTTATTGTCAATATCTTATTGAAAAGTTTCATAATTTTTGTATATATCACAAAAACAATCAGCCAAAAAGGAGCAATTTCCGAATAGTGTACACGTATATACTCGTATTTTCATATAACGAAATACTATCAATAAGAATGCATAACAATCATCAGATAGACAGATTTTCAAAACTGAAAGATACATGCTATTTGTTTATTTGGAAATGATTTAAATTGTAATTGGTATAAATCCTATTAACAGATTCATAGCAAGGACCTTTCCATTTTGTAGCTTATAAAAAATATTTAATTGGTAAACAGTGTGTTTACAAAAACATTACTATTACACCCAAAACTTTTACAAAACGAAAGAATAATTTAAATAACGTGGTCTATTTTTTTCTTTTTTTGGTTTTTGATTAAGTTATCTGTTGTGAACTTTTCAAATAAGTCTATAAAAATAAATAATAATTATAAATAAAAAAAAAACTCTTGTAGACGAGTATAGTCTTTGTCAGATTGAAAAAGTTTTCACCACAGCTCCTTCTTATATTATATAATTTTTTATTATTATTATACCCCCTTTGTGTAGATCTTTTCCAGAGTCAACGGAAACAATACCATACTGTACAGAAGTTGCCATCGTATATGGATTCCCAGTAATGAAATGATTGTTAAGTAAGATGATAGGCTCATGAACGAGTACATTGCCTTCGAGGCTGAACGCAAAATGGCAAAAACGCTAATTAGCATCGCAATTTTCTCTTTCCCAACATGATGACAGTGAAAACTTTTCTGAAATGAAGCGTTGTGTTTGAAACTGAAACCATTTGCAGAAAGTCGATTATGAAACTTCGAATTCCAAGCATTTCTAATTAATTTACAGAAATAAATATAAATAGATTCCATCTACTTAATAAGCTAATTTCCCTTGACTGCTACAGATAAGTTTCGTAAACTTTGATCTATCTCGTCACAAGGTACTTTGCAAAGAGATTTCCACGACTATACTTTGGATATTTTTGTCCATATTTAACCTTTAACGACGCCCCCCTTTTCTTTCGATCCCATTCTATTACGTCATAGTACCCAATTATATTTGTGCTTCTATTTATAATATTTATTGGCATTTTAAATTTAGTAATGTTTCATAACTAATTCATAACCATAAATTTAATTACAGTATATTTTTGCCAAATTTCAAAAATTATCTTTACTTTTTTTTCGAATTTTAAAACTGATTTCAATCAATTCATTATACTTAAAAATATATTAATCATTTCTATACAAACATTTTTTAAGCCTATCTAAGATCTAAATATAATATTGAATAGATATTTATAAAGTTACAGTTATTGCATTCAAGCTCATTATTATTAATATCTTAAAATATAATTTCAAATAATAATTATAATTGATTTTCAATCAATTCTCCATAAACCCCTTGTGCAGAAGTACATTAATATTATAGTTAAGACAATTCCAATTGCCAGTCACTTGACTTTTAGCACAGACAAGAAGATAATTTTTGTCATAAATTAAACTAAAAAGTCTAACTAACATAATCAATATAATTAAAAATTATATACTCTATCGATAAATCATACCGAATACTTTAAATGGATTTTTTTATATTGATGAAAATCATAATTTTCGAAAGATATAAATTAAAATTCCGTTGGCTTAATTTTTGTATTTAAAAAATAATTGGAAGAATTGATAATTAACCAAATTATATGGAAAAGGACCAAACAAGAAATTCCTTCTTAAAAACGTGACAATTCAATAATTATTGAAATATTCATAAATTGAAAGATACTTTGAGATTTTCCCATTAAAATATGTTCGATTCGTGTGGGTATTTTCGAGCAATTATGCATATAGTAGAGAATAAAATTTTCTTATAAATATGAAATCAAATTCACAGGCTCCTTTTTTTAGGAGCATTTGTAAACCGTTTGTATCATACTCATGCTGGAACTGAACGAAAACTTATTCAAAATATATTTTCTTATCCTTGTGAAGCCACAGGATTTCTAGAAAAAAAATAACCAAAATTTTAAAAAAAAAAAGGATATTGACAAATTTTTTAAGTTTTCGTAGCGCTAAGAATATAAGTTTCAGTACAGAAATTTTATCTATTTTATGCATTTTTCGTTATGTGCTAAAATTTTTCATCATGAATTTAGATAAAACATTATAGGTATTTATTGTAATATTTGACTTTTACTAAAAATGTATATGTATGATAATAATTTTTTTTAAAAAAATAAATAAACTTTTTATTAAGAGTCCACATTTTCAAAAAAAAAATCTTCTGTATGTTTATTATTCCACATCATTTATTTATAATATATATAAAATATTTAACTTGGATCAATTTAAAAGTAATCAAATTAATATTTTAATGGGAAATTATTTCTTTATATCATAAATTATTATATGAAAGTGCAAAGAAAATTTCATAAAATACCCACTCAGATTGTGACTTTTATAATTTTTCTAGGAAATTCCTTTTAAATTTCTTTTCATCAAAAAATTCTTCGAAAATTTTTATATGCACATACAAATGAAAATATCCTATTAAAATAAAATATTTATTATAATTCATTCAATTGAGAAGTCACTCTTAGCAAATTGTATTATTAGAAAATGTTCATCGATATTTGCTCAGAAGGTCAATTCTCTTTCCACTATTTATCAACTGTCTTCGAAAATAAATTAAATATTTCTTTTTAGATATTTATTCTAAGATACAATCATATTTATTTTGATAAAATTTCATTTTTAAATTTCCTATCAATAAGCACGAATACTAATTGCTTTTTATATAGAATTATATACAATATTTAATATCATCCCTCAATTGTTTTTTTTTTTCGTTAAATAATTTCAACTATATTTTTTTATCGTTATATTAAACAATTCCGAAGTATTATCAGAATTTTTATAAGCTATTGAATTTCTCAAATGTTTTCCCAATCGGACACAGAAACAAAATTTTTTTATGAGAAAATAAACAAAATTTTATCATATATTAAATTATTGATTTGAAAAATTATATACCAATACAAAAATGATTTATTAATGGAAATTAACTAAAAAATAAAAATATATTATTGAAGAAACTTACTTCCCGAAATATAAACAAAAACCCAAAATTACCATAATTTTCAATTTTCATAATTCGTAGTCTTATAAATGTCAGAAACATTTATAATGCCCATAGATGACTATCAAAGTCAAAATATACACCGTTTATGATTTCTATCAATATAATTTTTTCCTACTATAAATTTTATTAAATAAAATTCGATCATAAAACTATTAATAAATTTTTTAAATTAATTTAATTTATAGATGAATTCCGGAGTAAAATCGCTTGTGAAAATGATGTCATTCAATTAGAATGTAATCCATATTCACGTATAGCGATTTATAGTGCAAGTTTTGGTCGTACTGAATATGAGAGTATACAATGTCCACAGCCCCAAGGTGTTAAAGAAGAGAGTAAGTTTTTATAGAATTATTGAAAGAACTTAAAGATTAAATTAACTTTACAAACTAAATTTCCTTTTATCTAAAATATGAAATCTTCTATTTGGTAATAAAAGCTTGTCTGGCATCGTATGCTACTGAAACTGTAATGCAAATTTGTCATGGCCGGAGAAGATGCAATTTATCAGCAGACGTTACAACTTTTGGTGCTCCTTGTCGTCCAAATTCACGAACTTATCTGAAAGTTGTTTACACTTGCGGTAATTATATATCTAAATAAACTTTAAGAATATTCAATCAATATCAATTTAATTTTCTATTATTAATAATTATTATTATTATTTTGAAATAATTTCTTTTTACCATTTTATATTGTACAGTACCAAAGCAAGTATTAAAAGATCGTTATGAATCGGTATCGGAAGCAGATGAACTTGAACATTTTGAAGGTGATACGAATGATTTGTATGATGAGGATCAATTCTATAAGGAATCAGAAGCCATACCGAAACTTCAGGGTAGCCTTAATCAAACTACATCATCGAATACAACAACAACACCAGAACCATCAACGAGTGCCAATCCGATTATGACACATTCAAAAGGGAACAAACTACAAGGTACACTAGACTATTTACTTTTTGACTATTTACAAATGCAGGGTATTTTTAAGATAAGTTCGAAACTTTTTTTCAAAGCTTTTTAGATTGTAATAAAAAACTTTATATGAAGAAAAATATTAGCTCAATGACCACCTCTTTTAGCAGTTGTGCCTGCTCTGTTGATAATTGTGTCCGGGAGGTTGGCGTAGACCTTTTCCCTAAAATTTCCGTATATGAAAAAATCAGGAGCGTTTGAGTCTTGGGATCATCGGATGCAGAATTCCCATTATTGTGTGTAACGTGATGCCGTCCTATCAGAACCACATATCGACATAAATACCGTACCACATACTCACTCTACGAGGATGTAAATGTCGGTAGAGAATTATCTCTGGATTTTCACATCATCAGAAATGACTATTTACTTTAAAGCATTGTGCCACTCATTTTATATTATATATTCTGTCAGAATCAAGGAGATCTGATACATTTTTGTTTCATTACCAGTGGCGCATAAGATATCGGTCTAAAGTACTCGAAAAAATAATTTCCTGTATCCTACGTTTAACGGAGGTATCCCAAGTTTCATATGATCTACACATATAGGCAAATCCTTGAAAATAATTCATTGTTTTTTCACGACCTTCAAAATTATTCATAGTACGAAAAATAGTGTCATTTAAAGGCATAATTTCCTATGCCTTAGAATTACTTCTGTAAAACTATTAAAGTTACAAATTGTTGATGTTCAATGATTGTGAAATATCAACTGATAAAATGACAGCTATCAAAATTGGCAGCATGTCTAAGCTCTAAGCTTACCTTAAGAACACCCTGCATAATAAATATCTAGTTTTTGTTGCTATATATTTTTTTTAAATAAGTATAATTTTGTAGCAGATATTCAAATGGCATAAAGAAATACTTTGGAAGATTCCTCATAAGAAATTTTTATATAAATTGGGTTGTCCGGAAAGTAATTTCGTTGTTTCCCAACAGAGGACTTAATTGTATTTTTTTCACAAACAACTTCATACTTAAGCCGTATAATTATATGTATTTTGACAGTTAACATAGCAAGGCTTGCTTGTGAAAAAATTCCATTGATTCTGCATAGTACATAGTTTTTGGTTGATACCCTTTTAAATATGGAAAGTGAAAAAAGGATTTTCGGCATATTTTACTTTTTTACTATAGAAAAGATGAAAATGATGCTGAAGTAAGAAAAAAATTATCCGGTGTATATGGAGAAGATGTGTTAAGTGATCGCCAGTGTCAAAATTGAATTTTGCAAAATTTCGATTCGGCAACTTTGATCTCAAAGATGCAGCACGTTCTGGAAGGCCAGTTGAAGCTGATGAAAACCGGCGAATAACAACTCGTGAGATCGCTGAGAGATTAAATTTATCGAATTCGATCGTTCATGATCATTTGAAATCGCTAGGTTTAATCTCAAAGCGCTACATATGGGTTCCTCATCTTCTCACGGAAAAATATGTGTGCCATCGCATTGACGTTTGTGATTTGCTTCTCAAACGCCAAGAAAATAATCCACTTTTGAAGCGTATCATCACTGAGAACGAAAAATGGGTTATCTACAACAATATCAAGCATAAAAAAGCCTAAAGTAAAAAAGATGAACCGGATCAAAGCACTTCGAAAGCTAATTTTGATCAAAAAAAGGTTATGCTATCTGTTTGGTGGAATTTCAAAAGAATCGTTTATTTTTAACTTCTACCGAGCAAACACAACGATCAATTCTGAAGTGTACTGTCATCAGTTAGATAAATTGAAAGATCCACTAAAAGGAAAAAGACCAGAATTGGTCAATAGGAAAGGTATAGTGTTCCAACAGGATAATGCGAAACCATATACAAGTTTGACCACTCGGAAAAAGCTTTTAGAGCTTGGATGGCATATACTGCCATACCCACCATACTTTCCAAACCTAGCATCTTCCGATTATCATTTGTTCCGGTCTCTACAAAATTTTTTAGACGGTAAAACGCTTAATTCAAATAAGGAGGTCAAAAAACACTTAGATCAGTTTTTTACCAGCAAAGAACAAAAATTTTATGAGCGTTTTATTTTATATTAATTAACTATAAGAAAATATAAAAAAAGCGAAATTATTTACCGGACAACCCAATAGTTTTGATAAATCCACGAAATTTATCAAAAAAGTTATGTATGTTAATTTATAACAATTATAATTAATAAATATAATAATACTAAGGTTTTTTAAAGTCAAATATTTTAAATTATGAACATTTTAATAATCATTTAAAAAATGAGCAAATTTTTTAAAACAGAAATAATTATTGGAAATTTTAAAATGAATAAAAAATCTGAAGTATTAAATAACATATCAATTGATATCGAATAAGCATCGATAATGCAGTGCTTAGTTTAAATTCAATCATTTTCGATTTGGTGTTCACAAAATTTTTTAAATACGTCTGTTCTTTTTAATTTTACTTTCTATAAATATTAGTAAATATTTTTTAGTCTTTTTTTCATACAATTTTCTTTAATAGTTAGTACTTATTAGAATAAATTTTTATTTTACCATAAAATTACAGTAATTAAAAGCTTTCGTTAATTTTAATAAAACCTAATGTTAAATAATCATCAACTTACTCGGTGAATAGATGAAATAATAATATAACTAACAACTAAGAGGATTTCATTTTCGATGGACACGTATAACCATTAACGTTATAGGAAAAGTTTATATAATTTTAAACCATAAAAGTACTACAGTACTCACTTAAAAACTAAAAATTTTCACTTGAAACAAAATAACTAACAAAAACATAGTAGAAGTTTAAAATCAGTATGAACAAAAATCTAAGTGTATGTACAATTTAGAGTAAAAGTGACGACATGCAAGTATTATGGTTACCTATTTATTTGTGCAAACTTCAACAGTGATTACGATTTTAGAAGGGCTCTTTGGGATTTTATAATTCCACACAGTGGAGCTGAATACGCATTATACATAATTCTACTGAGATATAATTCTAAATGTGAAAAGGCCAAATTGAAAATTGTCGAATAGTTATTATTGCTCAAAAGTTACTCACAAATATAAGTTTTTGCCAACTTCATATTCATAGTGTAGCTCTTTTTATAATAAAGAACACATCCTTCGTGTTTCTATAGTTTTTTTTTTTTGCTGTCAAATGAATTCTTACATTTTTCCACTATCTTATTTAAATAGTACAATAAGAGCTATTCCCGCATAGACACATAAAGGATTATAAATCGGCTTCACTGAAAAGCATACGAAATGAAAATGACAATATACTCAGAATAAGCTTAAGATTCAAACAATTGTAACAATAATAAAGTTGTTCTATTGTTTTTGGTATATGTAAAAATAAAAGAAGAAACGAAAAAATAAGATATAGAATTTTCCAGCTAGCCTACTAGAAATAGATCGTAAAAAGCCCGTATAAATTCTATACTTTTTTATACTCGTTGGTATTTCTCTTTTAATACACATGGGATGCCTTTCTTTATAAGAGCATAAAATATCATACTCTGTTATAAGTGGTCTTGTTCATATACATACATTCATATATACTTTGTAAAAATATTAACATAAATCGTATATGTGCATATATATTTTATGAATGTGAACTAAGATTTACGAAACAATTATTCTAGCTGTTCATTTATTAAAATGCCAAAGAAATCCTCTACAAAAATGTACTTAAATGGGCAAAAATTCGACGCTTTAGTTTCGTAAAGGGTGTATAAATTCAGGATAAACTGGGCGTATATTCAGATTATGCAGGAAAAGCCAAAGAAAAAAAAATATTTATATCTATATCCATTTTTATATACATAGATAGGTACATAATAATCATAATGTATGTGTGTGTGTATGTATGCATAGAAATATATATGTCCATTTATAAACCGACGACATCTTTATCGACATTCCCATCAAAATCCCCATCAAAATTGCCTACAGTCATTGGGTAAAATTTACTCATTTGCTAAAATGTATTGAAAGTATACTAATGGAAGTAGAATAAAAATGGTGGCAACAAAGCAAACTTCCTTTTTTCATCCAACTTTGTATCGCAATTAAAATACAAATAAAAAATGAAATGCTATCTAAAAGCATCCGTTTTAATATTTCAATTAAAAATGTAACCAGGACATTTTCACTTTAGCTCATTTCCGTTTTCCATTTTACAATAATTCCCATGATTATAAGCAAGCATTTAATCATTTTTACTGTCATTCATTTTTCCATATATGTATATAAGTGCATACAACAGATATGTCTCTAAATACAAATAAGGACTCATTTATGAAAATGAAGTATATTTGTAAAAATATTATTTTTTTATCAAGGCTACTCGCTACCCATATTATCCTTTGATAACTAAATAACTCTATTGTTAAGAATTATTCTCACAGTTTTCTTTTCTTATTTTCAATATCCTTTTATCGTTTCCTTTTAATAGTTTTATATCTCAAATTTCTGGCCCAATTAGCTTTTCATTATTATAGAATATCATTTTCATATTCAAGAATATAAACACAATATTTAATAATTTATAGAATCAAGTATAATCATATATTCATATTATCATGAGCATATGTTCATACTGTCATACATATGTACATATTACCCCACCACAGGTAAATGTGTAAAATTTTATCCAAAAAAAAAAAAAAAAATTATATAAAACTTTTTCCATTAGCAAACGATATAATATATACAATGCTGAACAATCGCAAAATCTGTGGAATTATAATTTGAAAAGTTCCCAGTTTATTTGATTTTAAATTAGAAAAACTCGGTAAGAATTTTTTTTTATTTTATGTAAATTTTTTTCTAATAATTGTTAATGAATATAAAATTTAAAATGGATATATAAAAAAAACACAATATTGAATATTAAAAAAGAATACAAAATTATATTATGTTGAAATAAGATCGAAAATTTTCAAATTTTTAATTAAACTCATAACATATTTTTACAATACAACCAGAGGATATACTTTATGGTATCCATAAACAAACATTTGTTCTAATATACAATATAACAAAATTTCATATAAAAAAAATATTGTTTGATATTAGTATTTGAAATATTGATACCAGCAATCAAAAAAAAAAAGGGGGGGGGGGGGAAGGAATAAATAATTTGGTATATATTGCGAAGTCGCAGGTTGCCTTTTTGGAAATTCGGGAATGTACGAGTTCGAGTAGATTTCGTGCAAGAAACACGCGCGCACTTTTGTACATAATTTATGTGCACACGAAACAGAAAAAAGGATTTTATGTTCTGTTCTGTGTTAAAAATGGGTAAATAAACGATGTGGAGTGGATAATATTGTTCTTAGCATCATGTATAAAACAATCGAATTATGAGATCAATATTGTTTTTTCATTCCAGAGATCGCATAATTTTTCTTTTGCCAAATTTCGATTTTTATACAACCAAAATCATTTAAAGGTTTTCTACCATCTTTCGATGTTTATTCTGTCATATTCTTAGCAAAATAAGTAAATAAAATACTTGTTTTTTTTTTGTAAAGGATCTAGAGTAACTGAAATTCATAATTATGCACATATACGCATACTTTTAATCATAAACATACATACTGAAAAGGTTAGACAAATGGACCATCAAATCACAAGAATCTGATGATCTATTAATTTGTTCAATTTAAGCCCACATTATAGGTAAATAAAAATAAAAAATTTATGTGTGCATAGGGAACTATTTACTTTTGAAATATTTATGATTATTTTAAAAGCCCAATAACCATATTATTACGTATTCTCTAAATAGATATAAATAAGATGCATAAAAATTGATAAACTGTCTAGTCTTATAATAGAATATAATATATATTCGATTTTATGGTATACCATCTATATTATTTTTATAGTAATTGAAAGCTTATAGCTGAAAGTAATACTTTACCAAATTGATATGGCTTTTTCATACAAATATCAATAATACAACAACAAAAAATTAATAGGAATTTTGTTCGTTTCCTAAGAATTACTCGTAGAATTCCACTGAAATACATTACGTATTTATTTATGAATATTTAAGTCAATTGGAAAGTGACTTAAGTCAATATTACATCTTATATTTGATAAGTAATACACATATAATGAGAAATTATTCATTAATTTTTAGCATTATTTCGCTTTTAAAAATCTCTTTGAACATTCAGATTCAGATATATTTAATAATAATAAACTGAACATCATTAAGCATACCACTTAATATATACCCTACATAAATTCTCTAAATTTAATTCCCAACCATCAATTCGATATTTGCTCCTAGCGCTCTACTAACCAACTGTGTTATCGTTATATCCTCTTTAGAAAGAAAAGAATATTTTTCAAATATTTTTTAAGGCATAAATTAAGTTGTTAATAAAGTTTGGCACCTGGACTTACTCAAAAAACTTAAGATGATCCTTGCTTGAAAAAAAGGAGAATTGTTTAATCCTTTGATCAATTTTGGCATCCGGGCATACTCTGGAAACTGAAAAAAGTATTCTTTTTTCTACATAAGTCAAGCCTTTGTCGAATCTTTCACGCGGATTTACCCTGGAAATGCAAGATATTTTCTTTCATATCCTCCTTAGAAAAAAAAGATTATTATTCCGGTAAAGTCTTTGAACAAGTCTGGCATTCGCGCTTAACCTGGAAAGTCAATAGGGTCCTTTTATCTGCATCCTCTTTAAAAAGAAACGAATATTATCCTGGTATGTTTTAAGACATAATTCAAGCCTTTGATCGAGTCTGGCATTCGGGCTTACTCTGCAAAGTCAAGAAAGTCCTTTTTCCGCATCCTCTTTAGAAATAAAAAAGTATTATCGCAATGTATTCTTAACAAAAGTCAAGTTCTCGATCAAGTTTGGCATCCGAGCTTACTCTGGAAAGTCAAGGCGATCCGTTTTTAGCCATCCGAGCTTACTCTGGAAAGTCAAGGCGATCCTCCTTAAAAAAAGGGTTATTTCTCCGGTGTATTTTGAGACATACTTCGGGCTTACTCTGAAAACTCAACACGATTAGTATATCTAAGTAAATACATCCAACCAACTTTTGAATATCTCTTTTATACATCCAATTCCATACGAAAGAATATTCGCTAAAACATTTATATATTCAATAGTCCAATTTGTCCCAATTTGTTCTTTGCTACATTAACAAATGATATGTCATGTCTTGTATTTGGGAAAAGCCTCCAATATACTTCCCAAATACTCCAAACCCAAATACAAATTATACAGAACTGGTTTACCAAACGGAGAATAAACATTAACGAAAGCAAATTTGTTCATGTAACTTTTACTCTTCGCTGTGCATCATGTTCTCCTGAATACACTACAAGACACTATACTTTGATACCTTGACTTAAAATGTACTCAGCCAAATACTTGACATGGAATCTACGCATAAGACTGAAAAGACTAGAACTTTACATACGATATTGCCAGATGCTTTGGCTTTTAGACAAATATGCTAACCTTACTATAAATAGCAAAGTACTTTTAACGCTTCTGAAATACAAACTTATGGACTAGACCTTTAGTATCTTATCCGTAAGTTCATATTGGTTTTAGTAGGGTATTATATAAAAGTACTTTTACATATCTATGGTAAGCTATCCAATTTCTATTTAGTCTACACTTCTTTCCCCATTAACAGTTTAGTCCAATATATGGAGGCAATTTTTCTAAAAATAAAAATTATAAACACCACCAATAAAAACCATGCATCCGCTTTTTAGTATTTTATTTGAAGAAAATTCTAAAACTTTTTGGTCTCAATTATCTAAAATAAACAAGTTGATAGGCTAAAAATAATTTAAATTAAATATTGTATATTTCCTAGACTATATTGTATTTACATGGAAGTTCTTCTATTATTGCGAATAGATTACATCATATCCTAGGTATTAATATTACAAACGAATAAGAGAAAACGTTTCTTACAATTTTAAATAATTAAATTCTACATCAATATTCAGTAGGAGTTGGTATACATACATAAATATTAGAACTCATATCCTTCTTTTGATTATACTAGCCTTTCTTACAAAAGACTAAAGGATAAACGACTTTGAAGATAACAGAAAATATGTTGTCTGCATAATTTAAAACAATTGAAAAATTTCCTTTTTAACCCCTTTTTATTTACTTAAAACTTAAAAGGTTTTCACCCTATATGCAAGCACGTGCTTATTTTTTATTCTATTTTCATTTTACATTATTGGTATTATACTTTAATCGTTAAAAAAAAATTCGTTTGGTTTTTAAAAAAAAAAAATTTCAATTTTCAAAAGGATTTTTGATCGACTTTAAAAGTTATTCTTTATATTCAGCATAATTGTCTTAAATAAGTATATTAATATATGTTCTTTTTTATCGAAAATTAAAGACTTTTACAAAATTGTTTAATGATATTTATGAATATATGTTGCGTGTGTGAATTTTAAAGAATATTAATATTTCGTGCCTCGATGAGATAGGAAGAAATAAGCAGAACCGACAAAAAAGATGAGGTTAATGAACGTAAGGTTCTAGAGAAGCACGGCCAATTACGAATTGTGTTTCAGAGAATACTTTTTTACTGCTGATAGCATTCTTGCATATTAGCATTGCGATAATGATGGGAGGTTTGAAACCTATAACGAAAGTGTCCTCACACCAACATACCAAAAGAAAATTTGTTCAACACACACAAAATTTTTTTTACTTAAATATACATGCAAATATAAAATTTTTCAATTTAGGAGACATTGGAAAATTTAACATAAAAAATAATCAAAATCTCAGATAGAGTGGAGAAGGAGATCAAGGATTGTTTTAGAACATATAGAAATTAGAAACAGGATAAACTTGGCAAATAAATAAAAAATTCAGGATTCCAAAGAACGGACCAATGATCAAATAAAAAGTGTTGGAGTGACCTGCTTAACTTTGTGTCTCGTTCTCCATTACCATTTTCCCAAAACCATCCGTGGTACTGCTTGGACAAATTTATTGATCGGCTCCTGTGATGACTCAACAACGACAACGGATCTAATCGAGGGCTCCTATAATGACTCAAGAATAACGACCATTTAGCTTATAGCCGAATAATTATTTACTATTTTAGAAACATTTTTTTTTTAATTCCGTGAAACTGATCTCAATGAACTTTCAATTTTACATTTCGAGGAAATTTTCTCCCAATTTTTTGATAGCCGCAAACAATCTTCAGTCGATTTCATATTAGGTTTCATTAAAAAAAAACCATACTTACCACAATAATAATATTAATAATCAATCGCGCACACCATCAATTTTTGTGTGTTAGAATTGCAATTATGTAGAGTTTTTCAATAGCAGTGATATGTTTTTTTTTCAAATGGCGACCTCTGCTCCAAAATAATGGTTCCAATCCGACCTTTTTTTACGTATTTGGCTTTTAATTTGTTGGTTTATTGACATAGTCCAATTACTTCAAATAACCTCATAAGAAGAAGTTCAAAGGTTTGGTAGGCCATTGCACATCTGAATTTTTTGAAATTAACGACCTACCAGACTTTTCCCTTAATAAATCAGTTGTGGCATGGGCTATGTGGGACGTAGCATCGTCTTATTTAATCCACATATTTTGTAAATCAATATCTTCCAATTCAAGCCACAAAAAATTCACTACCTTCGATCTGTAATGATCACCATTGACAGTAACGACAACTCCTTCCTCATTTTGAAAAAAATAAGCACCGATGATGCCACTGTGCCATAAATCACACCAAATGGTCACTTTTACGGAATGTAAGACTTCCGCGTAAATAATTTGTGGATTGACTTTAGCACAGTAATGAAAATTTTGCTTATTCACCGGAAAAATAAGCAAAATTTTCTAGGAAACAAATCAATACCATTTTTAAGTTGTTTCAGCAAATTCACGGCTTTTGCGATAGTCTAACGGCTTTAATTAATGTGAGATAAGAATTTTGTAAGGATATAAGCCCAAATCCAACTGTAAAATATGTCATGTTGTTGAGACAAATAGTGCCAAATTTTGAGAATACCTTGAAATCGATAAGTTTTCTTGAACAGCAGCAATATTATCGGCACTTCACTGGCGCTTACGTTCAAAACATTTCACATTTCGGCGAATAGCGAGCATACTAGGCCGATTAGGACGACCATAATTTGGAAGAAGTATACGATAAGCTGCAATAAAAAAAAAGGTTATTTTGATAAAAAAAAATTGGATAATATCCAAGAGTTGTTGAGGCGTATATTTTTTGATGAATAAATTGTAAGCCTTGCTGAATACAACTGACAGTAATAGAAGATTTTATCATTTCAAATATGTCCGCCCACACGGTCCATTTGAAAACAGATTTTTTTTCGGTAATTGCAAATTTTCTGCTTCCCAATTACCTCACTAGTAGTTCTTCTTATTCTCACAAAGTTAATAATATATTTAATAATTTTTTCCGATATATCTTTATAATAAAACTTAACAATCTAATCTATTCAATCAGCTTTTCCATTTACTCAGCAAAGCTTTGGTGGAATTCTGGATTTGTATATAACTAAAGAATCCAATATAAAAACGAAGTTTCGTTGATTTATGCGTTGCCAAATTAATTTGAATTAATGAACAAATCTTTGAAACATATATTCTCATTTTTGAAAATTATTTTTACACATTATCGAAATAAAAAAAAAGCTAATCAAAATATCCCAGAATAAAGGAAAATAATTTAAGACTTTTGATATATTGCATAATTATAGTTGCAAAATGCTCAAAAATTATTATTCATATTTTTAAAAGATATAAACACTATATCTTTTGTATCCTCCACTAATAACTTAAAAGGCTTATATTTTAATATATCCACTTTCTACTCATAATTTAGTTAAGGTAAGTTAAGCGTTTTAAATATAATCAATCCCTTTTACAATACAAAATTTTAATTGAATCATTTATAAACAATAATATAATAACAATCGTTATAAATATTCATAGCCTATTTACAGTATTTATATATTGATATTTTGATAAAAATTAGAAAAGTTTTAAATATAATTATTCTATCAACCAAAAAATAAAATAAACTTATCGATAATATTTTCCTTTTTAATTTTTGAATAAGTAAATATTCAAATGAGAAAATAACGAAACGAGTATTTCCGAATATTATAAAAGGACTAAACTGAAAAATTCATTGAATATTTTCTAAAAGAATGCAATCAACCAATAAATCAGTAGCCGCAAAGGGTTTTCTAATACAATTTCCAGTTTGCCATTGTTTCGAAAATCCATATTTACAAAAGTTTTCCAACACCGAAAATCTTTCGATCTTCTAAAATAATCCATTGTCTCAATTTATATGCTTCATTTTAGATTTTTCCAAAAACTTATTTTCTATGCAAATCAAGGATTAGATAGCCGACTGTGTGTTCAGGTGCTTAAAATATTTATAAGGTATAAGAACACCGGTGAATTGTACAATTCCCAATTTTTAGATACAGTAATCTAGACAACAAAGCTATCCCGGAATAATAGGACTATAAGCAGAGTAAAATAAAAATAACAACAACAACAACAAAAATTGAAAAACCAAAAAGAAATTTCGGTAAAATTAAATCGTCTTGCTCCTTTGCTATTTTATCCTGTATGCTTTTGTCCCTTCTAAAATTTCTCTCTAAGCAAACGAATTATTAAGGTAACTTAAGATATTATTTGCTCAACACTATTCGTATATACACTTTAACCATTACTACCATCCTTTAAATAGTTGTATAGTATATATAATATAAGATCAGTTGTAGTATTGTTAGTTTATGGAAGTAAACTTTTTGAAATTTACCATAAATTAAATTGGTAAAAAGGGTTAGAAAATCACCTAAAAGGAAAAGAGTAATGAGACATTATGTTTAGTTTTGGTATCGTTTTATTTTATCCAATTTTATTCTATTTTATTTCATCCTACCTTCATTGTGTATTGTTTCCATAAAAAGTTGAGTGAATCGCATCATCCCTTTCATTTAGTAATTGGTTAAAATTTTACAAATAGAACAGGTGGTGATGGACAGTAAATATACATATATTTTCCTTGATGATATAACGCCAATATGGTGGCAGGATAATATAGGGCAAAGTAAGGGACAATAATGTTAAATGGGAAATGAATGGAAAAGTGTAGGGGGGAAACAACAAAATTGACTATAAGTATAAGTAGAACTACAACCGATCCGGCAATAATAGATGGCAATGACAATGACGACCTCATTTCAACCACAGCTATATCACCATACACATAGAGTAGCTCACGACGATACTGATACTATATTATATAATAGATGTGAAGCCTATTCAGCTGTCTGTTTATTTTGGGTTCAATTTAAGGAACAAACTTATGCTAATGAACTTTGAGTCTTTGAAGCGCTAACCAACTCTGTAACAAATTTGAAATCATAATGTGGATGTGTTCAACCTTTTCCCAATTAAACTCTTACAAATTACAAGAGCTCTCTTTTTTTTTAGGTATACCATAACGACTGCATAGGCAAAAAGGTTGTATATATATTATAGTTCAACCCTTCGAGAATATTTAAGCTCTCTCTCTCTCTCTTTCTCTCTCTCTCCTTCTACTATTTGAAAGTATAAATCCTAGAAACAGAGCATAACGAATAGAATGAAAGTCAAATGATGGAAAATTTCGCTGACGTGTTATTATTATCGTTGCATTTGACATAGACAAATTGATAAAATATGTTAATATATCGTTTCTACTCATACTAATATAATAATGGAATACTCGTCGAATTATAAAACAAGCTAATTGCAAATGTACCCCCAATTCTTGTATATATGCACATACACGTATAGTTATAACATCCAATATCTGCCCACATTTCCACCCTCATTTCAGTCAAAATAATATTTTATAAGATTTAATATCTGTTAATGTTCTAGCATTAAATTTAGCTGCACATCCTTACAACATATTAATCCTTCACATACTCTAAGTATAGTATCCATTTTAATAATTCATTACAGTTTTTCTACTCTCGCATTATTTAAACTTTCACTTCAATCTGCGATTTATCATAGCATTTAGGCGATTTACAACAACTACAGACCACTTATTTACTTTTATATATACACAATATACCCTTAAGAGCCAAAAAAATTATGGCCTATACAAAATAATACCTACTCTTTTCATATTTGTGCATATATACAATATATATGTCGACATGAACATAAATAAATAAATCTAAATATACATACGGATGGGTGGGTATACACTCTTATATTGGATTGTGATTATATTGAAATTAATGGAAAGGGGATGGTGAGTACAGTATTCATTCTCTAAGAATGAATATAATTTAACTGGAAAAAGTATCAAAAATAATATTAAAAAAAAAATCCGTAATAATAATAAATTTAAAGTAATGTTGGGAAATTTTTGCCTTTTTCACCCCCATCGTCAATAATATTGCTGGCAGCATACTTTACGAGAGAGTTTCTACCCCTGACAGTAACACCCATTTCATCAACGATTTCTTTTGATACCAAAGAAAGAACAATTCACTTTTGGCAATTGTTGTTCATTTTCGTTTAATTTTTGGTTCTGTTTTTATGTTAACATAATATTCAGTTAAATTTCATACCTCATTCTCTACAACCAAATTGTAGTATTTTCATAATATGTCGTTTATCGTTTGGATTTTATTTATTTTCCTTCTTTTTATTTTTATTTTTATTTTTTTTTCATTTTTTTTTATTGTTATAAATTATGTTTTTATTAAAACATAAAAAGCAGACATTGGTGAAAATCGTGCTCGTATAAAAAATAATATAACATTCTTAATTTCTTGGTTGACTGCACATTTTATGCTTTCAGGTGCTACTCAAATGTAAAATTTTCCATGTTTATCTAACTCTTCAAGTCATATCCCACTTTTGTTGTGATGATTATCCTTTTTAAAACATTGAGATCCAACATCATTGTTCTAATACGATTATTGTTCTTTCATTTTTGAGTTTAAAAAAAAAATATTCAAAAAAACTAATTAAATAAATAATATTTTATAAACAATAAAGACGATGGCTATTGTTAAGAGGATATTTTTGAAGAAAATTTTAATTTGAAAAGCTATAAAACTTTGAATAGCATGCATATACACAAGGATAACAACATATTTTCTAGAGATTCTTTTTTTTTAAATATTAATTAATCGAAAATTTAATTTTTTTTTGCTAATGCATAATAAACAAAATGTGGCAAGATAGCATTGAGACTGAATTTTTTTTATATCCACTTCAAAGTAGCTCCATTATGGAGATATTTATTGACGGAGGTGTTGTTTCCTCTCTTTGTGGAAGGCTTCAACTAGAATTGGTTAGAGTCCTTTGGATGTTATCGATAGTACCAAGACGATTTCCTTTTAAGTGTTTTTTAATCTTGAGAGACATGATAACGGATCTGAGAGGGTTGAGAGATGTTCTTTTGGGATTTTGGATTCGACAAAAAAAACCTCTGTTACTGAGCTTTTCAAGGTCTAATCATTAGCTTTAATGTTAATCGACCGTCTGACCTTCAACATTTGTATCAGTTTTTTATGTAAAAGGTCTTGCTGATGATTGCACTACTTCTTGGTCTTTCAAATATACCTTATACTTCCGGAAAACTTATGCTCTTAATATGGAATGTTCACCATAGATAGGCTTGATGCAACTTTTTGTAAATCAAACTCACGTACTCATCAAGCTAAGTACATATAAAATTCGATGCCACATCATTACTTCAAATATCATTGTTCTATTTGTCCTAACATGCTAGAAAAATAAAACTTCACTTATCGCACTCTGAAGGATCATATAGTAACCAGATGAGGTAGTCCGTAATGCGACCAGTTCATTCCAGTAATATAAAATATGGTTAATTTGAATTATTAACAGTTTAAACGTTTTATTTTATCTTAAAACAACAAAAAATGACGTAGTGATTTCCATTTATATCTTCTTTTTTTTGCCATAATAGTCCAAGTACAATTATCAGTTTCCGGACCATCCTTGTAGCAAGTAAGAATAAATGCTTAATTTTTCAGATGCTGTCTCGTGAAGTTAAAATAATTTAATTTTAATTAAAAATTTTAAAATATGACAAAAAATGGCGTTATTTGCCGGAGTATAAAAATCCAAGGAGTTGTATTCAGAGGGTTATAGAATATTATAATTAGAATGGAAGTCATCAGAGTTTCTGCGGTTTGTTCGGACTTAAATTACTATTTTATGCAAGTTGTTACTTGCACAATTAATAAAAGTAATTGAAAACTTCTAGTACCTTAAATTTGGTACTAACTAAATAAAAGAACTTAAAACTAGTGTCTCTAACAATGGTGAAAAGGCAATTGGAAGCTTCTACTATATTTGGCCGCATGGGGATAAGATAAAATAATATTGAATTGGGCTTTATCTAAACTGTGCAATGCTGAGGGCTTTCAAAATGTATTCTGGACGGATGATTTAAAGGTTCAGATATTTGGGTCTGAACAAAGAATCGCAGTGCAGGAGAAAAAATTCTGCCTCAAGTTGTAATGCTAATATATTATGGAATCGAGTTCCTTCTCTACGGATGGAGTGAATTGAAGAAATTTCAAAAAAAGGAGCAGTATCTAAATATTTTAGAGACCAAAGCCCTTCTATCAGACTTCAGTTAATTGATAAAGGATTGGTTATGCAGAAGGATAACAACTCTAAATATAGTTCAAAATTATGTAAAGTTTTTCTACTAAATTTAAAAACAATAAGGCAAGGCATTTTCGATAATATTACATGGTCCATCACAAAATCATCTGATCACAACCCCATAGAAATTTTTTTTATAATAAAGTAGACGGAAGAGTGAAGTGCCACTGTTCAAAAAAAACTTTTATGGGATCCTTTTACGTTAAAAAAATACTAATTCAACAAATTCCTAGAAAAAATGTATTTTTTTTTTAAATTTACATTAATTTTGATCCGAAATTTTATATAAATATTATTTATATTGAAAAAAAATATTTCAAGCATTTCTTTCATATATTGTATTTATAATTAAATTAAAAATGAAAGTACAATATAAATAATATTTTTATAAAATTTCGGATCAAAATTAATATAAATTTAAAAAAAAATACATTTTTTTCACTTGTTTACTTTCATTTCCGTTCTTTATTTAATTTACCCTTTAAAATCACAGTGAACGAGTACCATTCTGTTTTTTAGAAAAGTTCTCCAATAAATGTCCTTTAGTTTGGGTGAAAAATTTCATTAAAATAATTCAAATCCCTTATTTGAATAATAATCGAAAATGGTCGATCTGTAAAAACTGAAATAATTTATAAATGGTTAAGTCTCTAATAATATATTTTTAAAAAAAAATTTAAAAAAAGTTCTATATACTGTCGATCCAGTATCTATAAGTATAGTAAAATTATATTATGTGCATAGTTTTATAAGAGAAATAAATAACTAAAAATATGCTCAAAGGTATCTTCTTATGGGAAGTTGAAGATTTAATCCACCTTTGGACTCTTAAGCTTAAACTCAAACTAAGCTCCGACGATACTGTTAACAGTCAATGCTATAGAATACTTCTTGCATCACTGAAAATACCAAATAGAAAAAAAGTAAGACCATTTCTATATAAGTATAATATATACAAGTAAATATAGATAATCTATTTTGAGAACAAAATGAAAACGTGACCTACTTACTTTCATGGGTTTGAACCACTTGATGCAATGTGTATAAAAATAAATCCTTTCGAAAGTAAGTGAGATTGACTTAAAATCATAAAATGTTAGAGTATTAAATAAATCCTATATTAAGCCAGTTGCCAAACTCACAACTTTTTCTTACCATATAATAGTCCATCCAAGGTAGGATAGCGGGTAAAATAAAGCACAATAAAAACATGAAGTCGAAAAAAGAGGAGAATTTTATTGATACTATGAGTAAGGGTTAAATAGAATTTATTACAATACTTCCTCAATATTTTCTTGTTAATTTATAAATGGTATTAAATATATATATATATATATATTCAGCCAATAGGTGTATTAAAGTTAAGAAAATTGCAAAAATATTGAATTCGATAATTTAAAGAATGTTAAGAAGATTCTCCCTTTTACATCATATGGCCAATATATCTGTATTTTTAAATTATTCATAATTTCATGAAATAATATAAATATATTCGTCATTTTTAGCGTTTATAACCATTCTACAGCGTTGATTTGCTATACAATTTGATAAAGTATATGATGACTGTGTGGCAAAAAAAAAAAAATAACATCAAATTTATGATGTTGTCTGTTGATACTTGGTTACTACTATGGGTGCTCTTCGGCTTATGTTGTTTTGTCATAAAATAACGCATGCTGCGGCATAATGATAGTCACTTCGTCAGGTTGAAAACCACAAAAAAATTTGTTTATATACTTTAACATCCTGACAATGCTACCGTAACAATGCTGCCGGGATTTCTCACCTTCCCTATAGGTATTGACGATGAAAACTTTGTCATCACCATCGATTTCGTCCTCATCATGGAAGATTCGCCTCATTCTCATATCATTATCATCCTCACCAATACTGTTATTTTCACTTTCTCTTTATAGATTTTTTCCCATTCAACCAGAATGAGTAAAAAAAATATTCTATATTTTGTGAAAATGATATTCATATTTTCGAAGTAAATCCTTTTTTTATCATTTCTTATTTCATATTTGTAAATATTTTGTATCGATTTTTTTACAAAAATTATTTGAAAATTAATTCAAATTTATGAATAGTTTCATATGCGATAGCTAAAATTTCGTATTTGATTTTTTCTATACTCTTGCAAAAAGCCTGAACGGCATCAACATTTTGTGTTTAAATTATTAAAATATATCGGTAAAACTTGAAAGTTATATAATTAAATATACTCAATATAGCCATTTTGGGATTCACATAGATGTATAACTAACATATTACAGCAAATATTATATGAACAGTGGCACAAAATTCGATTTTACTACAGTCCATTTTGAAGAAACAACAATTATCGCTGATTACAAATTTGATTTTTGATCAGAACAGTTCTGAGCAGAAAGAGTACTGTCAAGGACTATTTCTCAATAGAAAAAAACTTCCTTTTCTACAGATGCAGTCTTATTATAAAATTATACCTTCACCAATGTCATTTCCAAGTACCAGATAAAGCTAAATTGTCCGAAAGGTCCACTTTTATACTGTTTGTACGTACGATATTTTAACTAATTCGAAAACTATAATAGCAACTATGCGAATGATATAAAACTATAATAGCAACTACGCGAATGATATTAAGCTTCCATTAATTTATAATTCTATTTTGGTCAACCAAATGAAAGAGGAAGGTAAATTAGCCGCAGCGTTTCTCTTACCTCAATGGTAAAATTATTCCGTTAAATAACAAAGTAGGAGTTCTGGTCAAAATGTATCGCGAATTTTGAATTTCCGCGGGTTACATATATTCGATTTTTCATTTTTTTAATGGCGTTATGTTGGTACTCATATCTCTCACTTATGTCGACAAGTTCGGTCATTTTGAATGTTCAGTTAATTTTTTCCAACTGCTTTTGCACGTGTTTTGGCTCGTCTTCGATTTTTGCCCCTTCCAAAAAATGGATCAAAGAATCTGTTTCGGGAACAACAAAAAGTCACAGAGGGCCAGATCTGGGGAATACGGTGGCTGCGGCCTTAGTAGTATGTTGTTTTTGTTCACAAATTTGCGCATAAGCAACGATGCAAGAGCAGGGGCGTTATCATGGTGCAAAAGCCAATTTTTGTTCTTCCACAAATCCGGGTGTTTCTGGTAGATTGCTTAGCGCAACTTGCGCATTACTTGCAGTTAATATTCCTTATTAATCGTTCTACCTTGTGGCAAGAACTCATGATACACCACGACCCTGCAATCGAGAAAACTGTAATCAAAGCCTTCACATTTGACCGAACTTGGTGCGTTTTTTTCGGTCTTGGCTCGTGCGGCAGCTTCCATTGGGATGATTGAGCTTTGGCTTCCACGTCATAACCATAAACCCATGATTCGTCACCAGTTATAACCCTCTGGAGCAAATCTGGGTCGTCGCGGACAGAGTCCAACAGCTCCTTAGCAATGTTAATTCGATGGTGTTTTTGGTCGAAATTGTTGACGTGCTCGGGCGTCCGGCACGCTTTTCGTCGTTCACATCTTCTCGGCACTCTGAGAACATTTTGTACCACCGATACAGTCAACATTCGGAATGCGTCCGCGCAATTAATTTTTATTTTCATACAAAATTTGATATAGAATCTTTGATCCATTTTTTGGAATGGGCAAAAATCGAAGACGAGCCAAAACACGTGCAAGCCAAGCAACTGTCAAAAATTAACTGAACATTCAAAATGGCCAAACTTGTCGGCATAAGTGAGAGACATAAATACCAACATAACTTCATAAAAAAATCTAAAATCGAATATACGTAATTCGCGGAAATTCAAAATTCGCAATACTTTTTGAACAGACCTCGTACACTACCTGGAACGATACCTAGACAAACAATTTACTTGGGAAGGAAACCCCACATGAGATTGACAAGACTTGCACTTAACAGATATTATTGACAACTATTTAGACTAATAAACAACCATAATAAGGATATTTTTTCCTGAAAATACAATGACCTGAAGACTTGTGCGAAAAAACACCCATCGATGTTTTCTTAAGACGGTATAATTAATTTTGTAATTTAAAATTTTTAAAGCTATCGCCATTTTTAACGTCGATCGTCGTATAAAGAAAGGCTAAGAGTGAACCGTTTTCTTGCTAAAGGATTAGGACGGTAGGATAGACGCAAAAGAGATTTTTTATAATGATGGATGCACATTTTACGAACGAATGGAACAGCCACTTTACGATAGAACAAACTATTTCGGAAAACAAAGGGAAGCTTGACAATTTTTAATAGGATGTCTGGTACTATAAGGTTTGGATTCGATGAGAATTGTAATGATTAGTCAAGCTCGTATGTCCATATCAGTTTCAGAACCTTATCGTATAGTAATAATTGACTCTTGATTGTCAGTTTTGACCTACAATCTAGGAGTCATAGTACTTATTTGCATCGTCTCTACAGTTCACTCCTTTTAATTTTCGTGTGAGGCCTCCAGATTAACCGTTTATCGATTATAAACAAAATATCGATCCTAGAGATAGGATTTCAGGATATGGTAAGATTTGCTGCAATTTTCAAAGTAATACAGAGAAAAAAAATTTCAATTTAAAACATAATTTCAAAATCACTCTAAACGTATGATATTGTACTTTCCAGTTCTAGGAAGTATTCCAATTCCACTCGAATCTTATCCCGTCAAATTAAAATTCTCTGCAAAATTTTTTATAATAAAAATACATATCATTTACTTAAATTGTAAGTAATGATATGTATTTTTATTATAAGTTTATAATAAAAATACATATCATTACTTAAATGTACTCCTTATGCATGTATTGTGTGTTGCTCGTTATAAAAACTTTCATTCCCAATCATCCATCTACTATAATCTTCATATTTAAAAAAAACTCTCCGCTGTAATGTTGTTAATAAAAAAACTTTTATCACTCAAAATATTACCAGTTCGCTTACAAGTACCTATATTGGATATATTCTGAAAATCTTGTTAATAGCAATTATTATATTTTTAAAGATATCTTAAAAATGGCTCAAACTAGGCGATTATTTTCATACACAGCAAATAAGTGGAAATTGTTCAAATATAATATAAAAATATGTCAAAAGATATTAGAAGAATAAGAAAAATGAACGACTCTACACACTTTTGTTTTTAGCGCTCATAAACAGAAAATGTTTTATTTATTTTTGTTTTTTTCATATATTTTTTTGGTTTGGAATTTTATTTTTCTTTCTTTTACGTGGGCTACTATATATATTTCTGGCCTAATAATGAAAATGCGAATATTTATCAACGAAAAAGGTTTTATTGTTTTTCAAAATATTCTCCATCAAGATTTATACACTTTTGCATGCGCTCAAACCAATTTTCGAAGCACTTTTTCCACTCCGATTGAGACACCTCCAAAACATGGTTTTTGAATGCTTCAACAGCATCTTCTGGCGACGAAAATCGTTGACCACGCATTTTTTTCTTGATGTGTGGGAATAAAAAGAAGTCATTGGGTGCCAAGTCAGGGCTGTACGGAGGATGACCCATCAATTCGACGTTTTGTCCGGTCAAAAAGGCGCTGGTTTGAGCCGATGTGTGAGAGCTCGCATTGTCATGGTGCACAATGATTCGACTTCTCTTGTTCGTTTTTCGAATTTCTCCGAAGACTTCAGGCAAACAAATGGTGGTGTACCACTCAGAATTGACCGTCCTACGTTGCACAAGCGGAACAGTCGCCACATGACCAGTTTTGCCAAAGAAACAAGCGACCATTTGCTTCGAAGTGCTTCTTCCACGAACAACTTTCGTTGGATTTGACTCGTCTTGGAAGACCCACACGGTCGATTGCTGTTTTGTTTCGGGCTCATACGCATAGATCCATGATTCGTCACCTGTGACGATCTTATAAACGTCTTTTGAAGCACCGCGATCGTATTTTTTCAGCATTTCTTTACACCAATCCACACGAGCCTTTTTTTGAGCGATTGTCAAATTGTGCGGGATCCAACGAGAACAAACCTTTTTTACGGCCAGGTGTTCATGCAATATCGAATGTATGCTGGTGGGAGAAATGCCTAGGCATGCCTCTATCTCACGGTATGTCACATGACGGTCTTGCATTATCAGTTCACGTACGGCATCGATGTTTTCTGGAACAACGGCTGTTTTTGGACGACCTTCACGGAATTCGTCTTTGAGCGAGCGTCGGCCACGATTGAATTCGTTGTACCAGTTTTTCACAGTGCTATAGGATGGTGCTTCATAGCCATACAAAGATTTAAGTTCATCGATGCACTCTTGTCGTGATAATCCACGTCGAAAGTTGTGAAAAATGATCGCACGAAAATGTTCACGAGTTAATTCCATTTTTTTGCCAAATTGATTTTTTCAAGTCACTGTAAACAACACAAATGATAGTCGTACGTCAAAACGTTCTGAGTACGTTTATGCTAAAAAATGTCAAACTTTCCAATGGAAATGTCAGATCGCACCTGGCAACACTTAGTGTTGCCTAGGCCAGAAATATATATAGTAGCCTACGTATAGTCAAATCATCATCTTAAATGTTAACAATAAAACCAGAAAACAAGTGAAACAAGTCCCACAATAGCAACTAAACTAGGCGAAAATTGGTCCTTCGGGGCTTCCGATTTACCATTTTCTCATAAAGCAACAATTTCCGCTGCTCATTCTGGGTCTAATTCTAATTCACATTCAAATTTGGGTTCTTATTCTGATTTAACTTCAATAGATTCCTGAGTCTACTTGGAACACTTAAGAACTACGCTTTTCCATACATTCATTTATTTTCAATTTCATCCTACATAACATAAATATACTCTTCAAGAATCATTTCTGAAGTGGATGAAAGAAAATTCCTTTTCCGACGAGGCATTCAAAATAGGAAAGAAGAAAAAAATATGGAAACTTAGGAAAATATAAGAGCACCAATTTTCCATACAAACACTTCCACTTCAAAAACAGAAAACGAAAGGAACGAGATAACTTTGCGAAAGATTTTCGTTTTCAACTTTGAGTTTATTTTTATCGAAAAGATAGATTTTCACTTTTCTGATTTAGCATGGATCTAGTATTGCGCCCTTATGACCCATTTACGAGTAGGCTTCAAGCAATTTTTGGACGACGATTGAAAGATTTCCATTGAAATTTATAAATCTTAATCTGCAAGTTGTATCCTTTTGAAAAATGGATATTCCCTTTTAGTTCGAATAATGGAAAACGAAATGCGACGAAGAAATCAAATTAGCATAATTTCTAAAAAATATTTACACTTTCCACTATTGATATCTGAAAAAATCGTTCTCTCCATCAATTCTCTATTTTATTTATTTTCATTTTATTTTATATTACTGATTTTTTTCTCCTTTTTTTTAACATTGGATCCTTTAAGATCTTGACTTGATTTTATCAACCTCAACCACTGCCTATCAGCTATCACCCATTGCCCATCACATTTATTTATTAATTTAGAAATAGTCAGATGGTTGTCGCAATAAGAAAAATGTTAACTTCTCTCCTTTTTCAATGAATACTGAAGCAGAAAAAAATATAATAAAATTGTATCCAATAGCAAAACTGGAAATACTAATAAACATTTCCTTTTCATATATGCAAGTGTATAAGGGAAATATCAACTCAAAATAAATATGTGGACAAAATAGAAGAGAATGTAAACGATTTGAACTAGTCCTTTCTGACATGACTCTAAAATGTCGATTTTCGTTTTTGACTAGTTAGCCTAATAGAATTAAACAATTTCCCCGGAAGCATAGAAAATTTCAAATATATTTTGGAATATTTACGGGTTGAAAGGTTGTACAATTTGATGAGAAACAGAATAAAAAAAATTGTTTACAAATATCTATTCGACTGGGAGCTGTTATCCTTTCAAATAACAAACAGAACAACAGAATCGAGTACAGAGCACACGAAATAGAGTAGGTACTTTTAGTAGACCTTAAAAATAACATAACCGCCTAGAGCACAAATATACAAAAATCTGGTTGTATGGGATCGTTAGAATGCCAATATAGATCTACAACAAAATATAAATTCTCATACTCCAATGTAAGAAAAGGATGTTCGGTGAATCTGGAGCTATCCTGAAATGCGTAGTATCCATATTCTTGGGTATCTTGAACAACAATAAGGAAGGTAATTTTCCATATACAATACGAAAGGAAATAGAAAAAGAAATTTACCAACAAAAAATATTTATAAATAAGTAAAAAAATACAAAATAAATATCACACAACAGAACAAATACTTTTAAGCACCAAAATCAGTTTTCTAACAATTTCTCCTGTTACACATACGAATATATACATATACTTAGTTTTACCTTGTTTTTGTACTACTAACAATTACGATAAAGTAAAAAAATCATACAAAAAGTTGCAAAATTGTCATTTTATGTTTTTCAATTGCTCCATTTCTGGCTTTGGGCAACTCATTTATTCAGCTATTCAAAATTCATTCAAGACACCAATGATAAACCCAAACTCCCCTAAAAACATTCAAAAATCTAAATCAACCCCATTTCGTCTAAAATACGAGTACTTTCTTAAAAGCGCACAATTACTCTCATCCCTACTAGTTTAATACCAAATCTGATATGGAAAAAACTACATTGTTTTGGTCCTTATTCGTATTTGAAAAGTGTTTTTAGTTACGGGATATGCATTTCTATACAATTTTTAGTGGCCAACATTTTATTCAAAAATTGTTTTGTTAGTTTTTCAAACTAAAATTTTCACAATCGAAATGATAAAAAAAAACAATTTTTTTTTAATAAATCCACAATGCCAAAACACAAATAAAAAAATAAAAAAATATAAAATGTGAATAAGCAAAAACTAGAATAATGTGAATCCTCACAATGCTTATCTAGTAAATTTATCTAAATCCTAGTACAGTTGGTTCTTCTACCTTTGCAACTGAATCCCCAATAGTGCTTAATGCTTAATGTTCAGCAGGGATATGAACAACACTACAAACCTAATCATCTTCGGAAGGTGGAAAGCTCACGGAAATGAAGTTATGGTAATGATGATGCCCAGCTACGATTATTATTGTTCTAATTATTAATAAAATTTATAAAATTCTCTCAAGGATAGACGATATCGTGAAATGGGACGTACCAAAAAATGTTGGTCAACAACGTTTATCCTTAACGATGCCTATTGATTATAATGCAGTCATTTAGTACAGAATCAATTTGAATTAAATGGATTTTCTTCCATTCTTATTACTATTATTATCATTGTTTTGGTTTTTCTTCTTTGCGGTTTGGATCCTTTTACCTAACAGTATATTCAACTTATTCTTATCAAGCATTGTTCTTATTCAATTCTTATAATAAATGATATCGTAATTTTAAATTCCCAACACTGCCATTTTCTAGTATTTCATTTTTAAATATATTGGTTTAATTCAATCTATACAAATGCACACATATACATACATACGAAACATAAAACTTGTAGATAATAATGTAGGGGCAGTGCTCATCATAGGGAAGAAGCGCCAATCCTAATTTTCATTACGATTGGGGAAGATGAGGTAAGCTCGGGACAATCACTGAGATACCTGGACGTAATGACTAAGGCGAGACTATGGTTTAAGGATCATCTATTGTATGTAGAGGAGAACCGCAAGGGACGCAGACAGACTACAACCCTTAAGGGATGCATGCGGACTAGGAGGACTCTGGTAGGTCTAAGAGGATAGATTTGGGTGGATGGGCTAAGTCGAGTAACCTACAAACGAGGCCATATATGTTATGTTGTGGCCGGAATGACTCTGATCGACCATTTACTGCATATAGAGGAGAACCTCGAGGGACGCAGGCATACTAGAACCTTGAAGAACGCAGAACCTCGTATAATCATTACAAATGCTAACCTTTAAGGGACGCATGCGGACTAGGAGGACTCTGTTAGGTCTAAGAGGACATATGGGGGCGGATGAGCTAAGTCGAGTAACCTATATACGAGCCCATATGTGTTGTGGCCGGAATGACTCTGATTAACCATCTATTGTATATAGAGGAGAACCTCGAGGGACGCACACATACTAGAGACCATCAAGAACGCAGAACCTCGTATAATCATTACAAATGCTTACCCTCAAAGGACGTAGGCGGACTAAGAGGACGCTGTCAGGTCTAAGAGGACAGATTTGGGTGGATGGTCTAAGTCGTGTAACCTACATACGACGCCATATATGTTGTAGCCGGATTGACTGTGATCGACCATCTATTGTATATAGAGGGAAACCTCGAGGGAAGCAAACATACTATAACTTTGAAGAACGCAGACTCTCGTATAATCATTACGTATGCTTACGCTCAAAAGACGCAGGCGAACTAAGAGGACCCTGTTAGGTCTAATAGGACAGATTTGGTGGATGGGCTAAGTGGAATAACTTAGGCTAGCCGGATTGACTGTGATCGACCATCTATTGTATATAGAGGGAAACCTTGAGGGAAGCAAACATACTATAACCTTGAAGAACGCAGACTCTCGTATAATCATTACGTATGCTTACGCTCAAAAGACGCAGGCGAACTAAGAGGACCCTGTTAGGTCTAATAGGACAGATTTGGGTGGATGGGCTAAGTGGAATAACCTACATACGAGACCATATATGTTGTGGCCGGAATGACTCTGATTGACCATCTACTGTATATAGAGGAGAATCGCGGGGGACGCAGACAGACTAGACCTTGTGGAACGCAGAACCTAATATAATTATTACCAATGCTTATCCTCAAGGGACGCTGGTGGACTAAGGGGACCCTGTGAGCTCTAAGAGCACAGATTTGGGCGGATGGACTAAGTCGAGTAACCTATATATGAGGCTATATGTATTGTGTACCGCCTGAGAAGACGAGAAAACAAGGTGGAGCGATGCCATTTTCTATGGAAAATATAGAGGAATCCAGTCTCACATCCACAGTGGATCCATGGACTGACCGATGACACGGTTAGATTGGCTACTACCACTTTGTTCATAGGACATGAATATTTTCGGGCAAACCAATACTACTTCAGATTGGATAATAGCTCCATGTGGCCCTATTGTGATGGAGTGGTAGAGAGCGCAAAACCCATTCTCTTTTAATGCACTCGATTACAAGTGGAAAAAAATAATGTACAGAAGTGTGTTAGTGGGTCTCTTTCTCTGGAGAATATCGTGGTCCTCATGTACAACTAGCGAATTGTTTCGGAGGCCGTCGATGTTGTCGCGACAATAGTCCTAAAAAAAACTACGTCTGAATGATGGAGCCAGACAACCGTAGTAATTATCCACCAGAGTACCGATTTTGGCCAGTTCCTACCCTATAAAGTAATCCCTAACGTATGGTTCCGCGGGCAGATAAAGAAATGTGACCAAGTAAGGTAGTTTAAGTGGGTTAAATCCCCACACTTTGTCTTTCGACGATTTCTACCATACCATAAAAAAATACACATACACATTGAAGATTTTAAATATTTACAAATTATTTTGTTTTTTTTGTTGTTTTTTCTTTTTTTTTTCGGTGGATAATATAAAAATGAATACAAACGCATGTTCGTACACTCGAACAAATAGCTCTTATTTTTCTCATTTGTTTTTCATTTTTAATTTTCCGGATAATATTTTTCAAATATTAGAAAATTCTTTTAAGCATAAATTTTCTTGCAAACAAATATCTAACCTAGAAAAAAATGAAATATTATATTTAAAGAGAAAAAAAAACAAATTCTACAAAAAATATATTTTGTTTTCTGTATAAAAATCAGTTATAAATTAGAAGGAAAAAGTATTGTGCGAGTTTTTTTTTTCTAAGGAGATTGAGTAACCAAACGATTCCAACAACATAAAAAATATACCAAATGAGAAAATTTTTTACACTAGATTTACAACGAATGGGCAACCACTTTCTAACTTTGTAAAAAGTCGATGACTACTTGTCATATTCAACGATTCTGTGAATAATTGCTTCGCATTTGGAGCGTATTTGACATCAAATGACTTTTAGCCTGCTCCATTAGTACGCAGTCGAATAAATTCAGACTACTTGAATATTTGTTGGAGGATTTTCAACAATACATACCGTAATATTTTCTCTCTCTTCAGTTACCCCATTCTTTATTCTAAAATCATTTATATCTATTCATTTTGGGGTAATTTGCTAGGAAATAATGTCCCATGAACGACTAAATTTTCTTTTTTGCTAATCTTTTATTTGTGTGCCCATTTTTTTTTAAGATCCCTACAACTATACAAGTTATGTACAAGTATCTACAACTATAGAGGGTGTCTATGATTTTTTCCAAGCGATTTGTATTTTATTTTTATAGTTTTCAATTCAGATAACTTTTTTCTTCTATAATAAATTAACCTTTATATTGTCTACACACACTGTTCTAATGGAAGTGTCCTATTTCTTATATAAGGAACATTTGCAGTTTTCTTTAGTTTGGTATTCTAAACTAGATAAAATATTAAGTTACTCCAAACATTAATTTTAAAAGCAAAAATCTACCATTTTCTTGGTTCAAATAGTTTGTTATTTACTTTAGAAGACAATCTTATTATTTTAGGAAATAATTAAGTTTAAAAATATATTGTACATTTATAGTTAGATACTTTCGAAAATATCTCGAAAATAGTGTTAAAAATAATTTTTTTTCAACTTTCAAGAAGCTTAACTCAAACGTCCAGTTGGTTTATTGAGTTTTTTGCCTTAGTATTCTCTTTTAACTCATCCTATAAATATTTGATAAGAGATAATTCTAATAGCTATCCTCTTTAAGGATCGTTGCAGCTTATGCTTTATGAAGGGAAAAGTGTGATTTGGCTAATTATCACCAAAAATCCTTGTTCCCGAAATAATAGCGTAAAACTCTAAAAAGATTTTTATAGCACTGCTATTCTTCTAAATTGTCCTGTTATGTAGACAAGGTCTTCTTAAGAAAGTCCTGCAGAGCATCCCCTACCATTTTTTACAGTGCCTATTGTATCCAAAAATTTCCACCATCCTTTTGCCAATATACGTACCTATAAACGTAAGCCTGTTGGACACAAATATTTCTAATTTTAACTTATAAATCTATAAGGCAGTATTTTCACTACTCCAGCAATCAATTTTTCCAATTTTTTGCTTTTTCCTGTCATGTCTTCTGAATTTTTATTTTTTAAATGCGAACTAAAGGTTACGTTTTACTATTTCTTTCCATTAATGTTCGTATTCGGCATTACTGTATCCTTATTTATAAAGTTTCGGAGCACTTAATGTTTCCCATTATATACCAACCAATTTATTTCTGAAATCGTGATCTTACAAATTACTATCGTGATATCACAACATATTATTCCTGACCTCAATTTAAGTAATATTCAAAATTTACTTATGTTAATTTTTGAACACATCCACATTGAATCTCTTAAAAATTCTATACTAATTGTCTGTTAACATACAAGAACTATTAAAAAATCTATAATATCTCATTTTATTTATACTCATTATAATTATATAGGAGAATATGTTAAAATATTTGAATTTTGCTTACATATTATATCCATTATATAAAATTGTTTTATAAAACTTAAAGTTGCATAATCTAATTAATTTTTTTGTTGCTGCCAATTAAACAATTTTTTTAATATGAAAAAATTTGACTTCCTTAATTCCACAAAGTTTTTAAAGAAAAACCACTATAATAGTTTCATCCTAAGCCATAATTGAAAAGTGCTAGGACGGTATTAGGTCGGACAAAAAAGATTTAAAAACTAGTGCTAAATCTAGCATTATCCTATCTTTTTCAAATACTCTATAAATAAAACCCGACTGGTCAAAACATAGCTCAAGATGGGCACTCAAAATAATTACAGTATGGCATGAGCCTTTCCGTAGACCGTAGAATTGACATTTCTAATCAAGAAGCAATAAATAAAATATCCTCTTAAAAGATAATAAAATAAATATTTTTATTCAGATAAACACTTAAAATTATACCTAAATTCAATTTTATGAGTTAAGTTTAAAATTAAAAGTCGTGAATTGATGTACTCGTATAAAAGACATCAACCACACATTACCGATGTAAATTAATTTAAGGTAGCCCAGTGTACTAAAACAATTACTACTAGGAGCTGTAAGTATACTAAAGAAATTATTATATTTTAATTAGGCTATTTTTTCTTTTGCAAAATCTTTAAGTTGATTTTATTAAAATGTGCAAAATGTTTTAATTTAACTTCTACTCTCATAGATCAATTCTATGTTAATGTCATCCATATTATCTGAAAAAAAAGTAATATTCTGAAACTACAATAAACAGTTAATTATGAATTTTTAAAAAGTTTTTAATCACTTATTATAATAACAATTTTAAATTATATTTTTATTCTGAATACAAATGATCCAATAAGTAAATTACATAAGAAAAATTAATTCAAATGCAAAGAAATAAAAATAAATAGGAATTTCTTTTATGTTACAATACTTAAGCATAAATGATATGATGTTATTTTATAGCAGTTTATAGTATATGAGTACATATTATGTGTATGTATGTATACATATATGAATATATATTAATTTATATATACTTGTACTAGAAGATATCACACCATATCAGATGTGGTCGAGAAAAAAGGGAACATTTTTTTTTACTGTCCCAATGAGAAGAATAGAATTTATATCATTTTAGTTCATAAAAAATCTCATGGATGTTGCCTTCAAGTTTTGTATTTTTATTATTTTTTTTTTTAGTATGTCAAAATGTCCTTTTTATGCTTCCTAGAATATGCGACAACCATCGCAATATACATAAAAGCAAGAGAGCATAATAGGCGAACGGAATATTTTTCGTTGGAAAAATTACGTAATCGTAGCAGATTTTTCTTATCCAACACGGCTTAAGTTTTTCTACTATTTAGTTTTATTTTCATTTCAGTTTGTTGCTCGATTTTTTATCAGTTTAGATATTTTATATCCATCCTGTATTCTCACCACTCAAATATTTAGTAGAATAAAGGAGTTTAGGATAAAAAAAAGGAATATCTTCGAAAAGAATTACTAAAAAGATTTATTACAATACATTATGCACTCTAAAAAGAATTTGTTATCAAAAGACATTGAAATATATCTCATTTGCCATAGCGTACTTCTATTCTAATATAACATTTTGATAGTTATTTCTTTTTATCTATTATACATTAAAATATGTATCAGTGTCGGAAGAAGTCATTTACTTATTTATATCGAATAGATTCGAATGAAACATTCAATAAAACTATATTTTTTTTAAAAAAACATCAACATAACTTAGTAAGAACTTAAACTTCTACTCGAATATAAGGATATGTATAATTATATTAGAATATATTGTAGTTTTTGTTGCAATTTAAGTAATTTCTATCAAGAAAATAAACGAAACACTTCGGAATTATGGAAAAAAGGTACAATATTTTATCAAACAAATCTATCCAAATATTAATCTTTACTGATATAAGAAATAGAAAAATATATTTCCAAATTTTTTGAAGGAAAGAAAAAAAATTGAAAAAGAAATGCTGCCATTTTCGTATATTATATAATAATGTAAAGAAAATAATGTGCTTTTGCTTAACTTGTAATGGTATATCGAAATTTCTAACTATTTATTATAATTTATGATTAATTTTTAGTATTTATAAATTATCTTCAACGAAATCCGGTAGTATATTTTTTGCCAATTAATGAAATTATTCAACGGCACTGCACTATCGACATTAGCTAACCGCTTTCCTTCCAAATTTTAATGTGCTTAATTAAGAAACGCTTGTTTTCCTCTTAATCTAATAATTTTTTTTTATTATTTTATATTGTTTAATTATCCTATAAAATTAAAAAAATTAAATTTACAAGAAAAAATGTCTTGACAAATTTTAATAAGAAACGGTGAAAAAAATTACATTATAAAATTAAGATAATTTTTTCTTAATTATAAATAGTAATATACTGCTAGACAAAATTTGGTTTTATTCGAAAATTACTGGATTATCCATTTTCAACTTTGGAAAGTACAGCCCAATCATTTACTATTTACCAACTATATATATATAAGGTGTAGTAAAAAGAAATCCATTATTTTTGACTTAAATTGAAGGTTTTATTTAGCATAGATAGAATGATACGATTTAGGTCAAATATGCACCGTTTTATTCGATAACTTGTTGTCATTTTGGAGGTAATTTCATAATGCCTTTTTCATAGAAACTCTCGTCGCTATTGGCAAAAAACTGGGTCAGTCGATTTCCACAATCTTCTCTTGAGGCGAATTTTTCACCTGCAAAATCATTCGTCATAGACAGGAAGTGGTGGTAATTACTTGGTGCCAGGTCCAGACTATAAGGTGGATACATAAGAACATCCCAACCAAGGTCCCGGAACTTCTGGCGAGTCACTATCTATACATAAGATCATCCCAACCAAGGTCCCAGAACTTCTGGCGAGTCACTATCGATATTTGCGGCCTGGCGTTGTCCTGATGGACCGCAATTCCTCTCCTATTGGCCAAAGCTGGCGATTGCTTCTTTCAGACGGTTTCCAATTGTTGACAGTATAGGTCCGAATGAAGAGTTCGGCCGTAGGGGAGCAGCTCATAGTAGATGATTCCCTGCCAGTCCCACCAAACACACAGCAAAACCTTCCTGGCTGTCAATCCTGGCTTGACTAACGTTTGCGCCGGGTGACCGCGATTTGACCACGACCGTTGTCGCTTGACGTTGTCGTAAATGACCCACTTTTCATCACCAGTAACCATCCGCTTCAGAAATGGATCGATATTGTTGCGATTCAACAGTGATTCGCAGATGGAAATTCGGTCCATGAGGTTTTTTTGCGACAACTCGTGTGGCATCCATACATCGAACTTCTTTTTGTATCCAGCCCTATTTAAGTGGTTTCAAACCCAATCGCACTTTTGCAACGGAAGATACAGACTCCTAAAGCCATCTATTGGCAAAATAATGGATTACTTTTTACTACACCTTATATATCATATAAAAATATATTTGTTTAGATTATAGTTTGCCATTTTATAATTTTTTATAAAAAAATGAAGGTATGTCTCACGCCAAAATTGTAAAATTGAACAATATTTGAAAAATATATTAAAATTTCACTTTTTACTAAAAATCATCAAGTATTTTTGTAATAAAATCTATTTTTTCGTATATTAACTTCAAATAAAACTTTACACTCTAATAATTGAATAATATTTTTAACTGATATAAGCATACTGAAAATGAAATTTCAATTAAAATTTTATCTATATAGAAAAAATTCTTTTAAAAGAAAATAATTAAGAGTATATTAAAAAAAAAATAACCAAATATTGAAAATCAATATTTGCTCACAAACAATAAAAATTTGATTTTAATATTTTCCATTTCACATATTTCTACAATAAATATAATATAACAAAAAAGTTTCAAAGAAAAATAAAATACAAAAAATTATATAAATTGATTTTTAAGAATAGAATTTATAGAAAATAAAATTCATTTTCTCTAAAACACGTTGAAGATTTATTTATCTTTTCTAATGAATTCCATTTCTTCCACACCTGATCGATTTTTATTCGGTTTTCATATTCAAAGTATGTACGTACATAAGTTAATTTAAATGATGATATTAAATTTACATAAAAAGTCATTTATTTCTTAATTACCAAATTAGAGAAGCAAAAATCAAATACATGCACGTATATACAAACATTGTAAAAAAAAAAGTTAAGGAGAGCCTACATTAAATATTCAATATCACCTTAGATTGTTCAGGTATAATCAAAAACAAACAAAAAAACCATTTTTATGATATAAAATGTTGACATCTATGGAATGATAGCTTCATTTAATTTCGATTAAATTTGTAATTCGGTTCGCGTAAAAATAAAAATCTTAGCAATTTCGGAAAGAACAATTCGTCTTGAATTTTCTAAATCCACATTCATGGTCGTTTATGCAAACGTAATATTCAATCATACTGTCTACACATATGCACACGCGTAACTACGTGTATATGCATAGCATAGAAAAAGCAATTATGGCTTGAACGATTATATGTTATGTACGTACGTAGTCAAAATAAGTACTTCCTAAATCCTTAATATCAAAGATGAAATTAAAAAGTAAGCTTTATTCAATGTTCACATAGCATATACTTTACATGCATGAGTTCATGTGTCATACGTTTATGTGGAATAATAAAATACGTTCTATTTTAGAGATACTTTTTTATTATTTTAAAATTAAGATATTAAATGTCAACATACAAAGTTAACCATTTTATGATTCAAAAAATATAAAGTTTTTTTTCTAATATTTATCAAACAAATATTCTATTTGAGATAAAATTTATTTTGAATATTATTTGCAATTTTTTTATAATAAATCAATTAATTTTTAAATACAGGATGGACCATTTAAAAGTTGCATTTTAAAAAGTAAATTAAAAAAACCTGTATATTTTTTCAAATTTCCGGTTTTATTATAAAGATTGAACCTTGAAATTTAAGAATGAAATACAACATCCTTCCCAGAAAACTGGGAAATATTGAGAACTTTTGAAAACCGCATAATCAGCCGAAATTCTGATGTCAATTGGTCGCCTCGGAGCTGTGATTTGAGCCCGTTGGATTATTTTCTGTGGGGAGCCGTTAAGTATAAATGTTACGCAAGCCATCCAGAGACAATTAAATTGAGGCCTTGAAACACGAAATCAAAGTTTCCATTGAAGAGATACAGGCCCAGACAATCGAAAATGTACTGAAAAATTGGATCGAGCGAATGCGGTACTGTAAGGCCAGCCGTGGCAGTCATTTAAATGATGTTGGGTTTCATTCCTAAATTTCAAGGTTCAATCTTTCTAATAAAACCGGAAATTTGAAAAAATATACAGGTTTTTTTTATTTACTTTTTCAAATGCAACTTTTAAATTTGCACCACATTTATGGTCCACCCTATAGTACACTTAAATTATAAAAAAAAAATTATCGTAGCTACGTTCCACGCTATAAGAGAAGAGTTCATTTTCTTCAGTATTGAAGATCATCATTTATCGCTCAGTAGAATTTTTAATAAGTAAAATTACTTTAAATAATATATAAAAAAAGTTCTTACAAATGAATGTGGAAAAGGAATGGTGTAGATTTTAATCTGAAGGTGTCAAGGGCCCGTAATTCTGTAAACATAAAGAAAGAAATACCGTTGCCATAAATTCTGAGCACTAAAGCAATATGAAAACTGAATTTCTTATATCTTATAATTAAAAATTTTAATCAAGACTATATATTCTCATTAATATTATATATAATAGAGAAAATGGCTTTTTTGCGCAAAGTTGCCAGAACGCGTAATTTTAATGTCAATTGTCATTGAAGATCGAGCGATTTGATGGTGTTATTTTTTTTTTGTAAGACTATATAAGAATTTATATTTACGTAGAGAATTTACTTACCGACATCCATCAAGTAATGATGGATATCGGTAAGTAGATTGTCTGTATAAATATAAATTTTTATCGAATTACAACCAGAAATATGCGAAAAAATGATCAAATTTTACCACAAAAGGATCAAATCCGACAATAATTCGCATAATGTCAATTTAAATTATTTTATAATTTGTAAAAATAATAAAGTTTAGTAAATATTATGAAAAAAAAATTTAATCAAAATCCTAATTCTAAAAATATTTTATTATACTTTACTTTCCAAATTACAAATTGGGAAATCCTTTTTATTATTATTTTGATTAAATTGAATGTAAAAATTTTGTATGTACATGGGTTAATATTTTTTTACCTCTTTGATGATTAAGATAATGAGTTTTGAAAATATTTCCTCATCAACTACTTAAGTAGTATAATAAATTTTCGTATCGGCATTATAGAAATATGTACACATGTCAAAAACAAACGGAAATTTGATATCAAAAATAGAAGAAATTTATACAATCAAAAGAAATCATAAATGGCTGAATGTACTCACTTATATGTATGTATGTATGCAGAAATGTTTATATATATATATATATATAGAAACTTAGATGTGCGTGCCATGCATAGCCTTTGGCATTTCAAAAATGGGAACCAAAATAAAAACCGAAGCATAGACTTAAAATGGAACAGAAACCAACCCCTAAACACAAAAAAGTTATATCAAACGAAGAAAATAACGAAAAACTGTTCTAATTTCTTAAAGTGTTTCCATAAGTATTTATTTCTTTTATATTCATGTTCCTGAATATGTGTATACTCGTATACGCACATACGTTATGAATATCCTACGATCATATTGTATGAGTACGTAACGATTGTAAGCATTTTTTTTTTAAATATTCCTTTCTGCGCATACACATATTTATGTACTTTCCTATACTGTATAATATAGAATCATTTTATATATGATATTTTTATAAAACTTTTAAATTATTTATTCGTATAACAGATGCCTAAGACAACAATTGATTTTACTGTATTTTATATTGTATATATGCTATTGCTTTTCCTTTTACGAACCAATTTAAAAATTTCAAAATGTTCTCCGAAAAGCGAAAACTTTTCAATTTCTTTGCTAATTGATTGAAAACTCTGTAAAAAAGCGATTACGTTAGACAATTTCATACAAAACTTTCAAGGTAAACAGTTTTCTTTTAACCGAAATGTATACCTTCTATATCACTACATAATGTTGTAAAATGCCTAAAGATACTGATACATATGCGCATATACAGTCGCACATAGATACTTTGCCGTAAAGTTTACTGTTCACCGTTTAGAAAAGACTTTTGATATTCGAAAGACTTTTCTAAATCATCTATAAATTCGAAACAAATGAACCAATAAAAAAGTAAACAAAAATTTTTTAGATTAATAACAATAATAATAAAATGGCAATAAATAATCTTTATCGAATTTACGTATTTGGGGAAGTTTTAGGGGAAGTTTTGATAATCTGTAAAAGTTCATACGAAAAATAAAAAGTTTCATTTACATCATGTTTAAAATGTTTTTTTTTTATTTATATTTTATGATAAAATTAAATCTGATATCCAAATGTAAAATTGCTTGTAACAAAATATTGCGATGAGAACAAAAAATAAAATCTATACACTGTCTGCTACTTGATTAGACTTTCTTATTAAGATTCATATCTTTATAAGAAGAGAAACGTTTCCATTTTGCCTTTGACATTTTTTAAAGATTCTTTAAAAAAAAAAAGTTTACGATTATATTTATTCATTTTATTTCTTAATAAAAAAACAGGAGCAACAACAAAAAATTCTTATAATTTATCTTATTTGTATGGTAAAATTGTATGTATTTAGATTTGTTAGTTGATAATATCGTCACATATTTTCCATGTCATTTTCTTTTAGATGATCAAGAGAGACTCTACTTCTATTTACTAATCGCCGGTTCGATTGGAGTTCTTCTGTGTATCGTCTTGGTAGTTATTCGTGTAATCATACAGAAGCGTCGTGACCGCAACGAAAATCAATCATCCTCGCCGAAAGGCGAAACCACATTGCCAAATGGATTTAACGACAGCATATCCGAGATCGATGCTGATATCGATTTGACATCGCCCGTCCCAGTTCCAAGCGTATCAAAAAATGAGGTAAGAGTTCAAAATTTCTTTCTTTTATAAACCATCTAATCCCATCATCTAATCCCACCATTATTCATTCCTTTGGTTGCCTTCCTATATACAATATCCCATTCTACAATATAAAAAAACTTCTCCCATCGAATTATCCAAAATTTTCTGGCAGTGTATTCATCCCTCATTCCATCGAACTTTTCAGTAAATTTTTCCAACTAAAGGTTTTTTTTCTTTAAAGCCATATTTTTAAATGCCAGAAAGTTCTCATTTATCGACCTACATTCATACATACATAGCATACACATAAACATACACAAACATATATTCATATCCATTTACCCATATCCATATGCATGTGAATAAGGGTAGAGGGTAAATGAAAATAAAAAATTTCTGATATTTATTTTTTATTCAATTTTTATTTGTCTTTTTGCATATATAGAATTATATAACATATGGTCCTTCGGTCAACTTGTACGGTAGCCTAGGACCATCGAACGTTTCTCATACGTCTACAACGATGCTCCTTCCAACTAACCCACTCATATGTGCCAGACAGTCACCTGACATTATTGGAGTTTCAAATACATTTGTTGGTCAAACACCGCTGGTTAGCAGTTCTATGGGTAAGTGTCCATTGATTGCACAATTCTCACTTAATCACACCTTAACACCATACTTTACCTGAAGCGACATTTGCTGATATTTTACGCAAATATGTTCATCTATTTTAAAGAAGGAAACATTAAAGAAGAATATAGTAAGGTTAAGATAAAACAATAACAAAAATCCCTTCTAATGTATATAAATGAGAGGAGGATACATACACAATCAATATTAATTCAGGCAAAAAATTCAAAACAAGAACAAAAACGACGACAAAACGTGAAAAAAATTCGAATAAAATTCTTCGAAGAAGTAAACGAATCAACTTTTCAAGCACCGCCCCCACACATTCCTTCGTTGTGACTTAAAAGTTTTCTTTTCATTCTTTTTAACCCACTATCTTTTTGTTATTAGTAAAAAAGACTTTATTTGAAAATTTAAAAAAAAAATCATATACATTTGGGAATCGATAGACTATTTGGGGACATTTTTATTACACATTCTTATTTTGTGTTCACTCGTTTACTCAGATAATATTTCAAAATTTTAATTTAGGTATTACTCACCCCATGTATTATGGGAAGAAATAAATTTTTTTTATTTTTTGTGTCCATTTATATTAAAATTACTATATCAAGTTATCGAAAATATTCAATAGCCGAAAGCTTTCTATAATACTTTTAAGGTATATGAAAAATATCTCTACAGGAATGTATATAACTTATCCTTTTCTGTTTAATATTTTTTCATTTAATTCAATAATTATCATAAACCTAAAATTCTGTAATATTTTAATATTCTTGTTGGATGTAAGGACCACACAAATCACCTGGCACGGTGTGGGTTAATTGAAATTGGTCATTTGTTAGTTGAAAATGGCTAGTAAAAGGTGATAAGATAACAAGTAGAGCATGTTACTTTGTTTTAAAAAAAAAGAAAAATAGCACTTGGAAAAGGTATTGAGGAAGAATTTAATAAGTTCTATCTATATTAAAGGGAATCTTATTAGAAAAGAAATTTTGGGTAAGGTCATATTACATTAGAAAATGAGTGACAGTGAGTTTAACGTCACAGAATGGGCAGATGGTCCAGGAATGGTTTCTAAAAAAGAAATTATGTTTGCGGTCAGAATATTTTTATGTTGAATATTGTTGAGAATAGGATCACTCGATAGGTTATAAATGGCTCCAGGGCTATTATGGTCATCACTAAGGATGAATATATTTCGATGACTGGGAGTGAAACTGCAATCTTTACCGTCACCATTATTGCACACAACGCATTATATTTTGAAGCAGTCCTTAAAGAGAAGATCATTTAAGTCAATGATAGCATAAAGCATGATATAATCATGGCGTAAAAAATAACAATTATGTAAAAGGACTGACTTTGTACTTATTCAAAGATGAAAACACTTTCAGCTCTGCTCTCAAACATGGTTTCTAGTCCAGACGATACGAAATTGTTTGGAAATTAAGACGAATAGTGCAGAAAAATGCTCTATTAGAAATCTTTTATGAAATGGACAGTAAATTTTTTTGTAAATACGTATATATATTATGTTTTTCAAAAATATTATGAATTTTGAATAGAGTTTATATGAGTTTTATAAAAGTAGAGGCCAAATTGGCTCCTTAAACCATGTCTTCAGCAATCTATTTGTAATGCTCTTTTTGAAACAAATTCATCTCCTTTGAATCAAGCCATCTTGCGACACGTTTCATGCCCAAAACATTAACTAAAATGGTGCAAACGGTTTTGTGAGATATGTCCAGACCGCCCTGAGCAATCTCTCTTAAGCTAAAAAGATGATTTTTGTCCACTATTGCCTTACCTTTGATATCAGTTTTGGTCATCGACTTTGAAATCAATCTAAACTTTGTCATCAATCACATCTCGGCCATCTTTGAATGCTTTGTATCACACGATATAGGTTTGCGTTTTTGGATATATCTAACCCAATCTATGCTTATTTCAACATCAGCAATTATTGACTATCAAAAATATTGTTCTTAATATAATATTTTTCTAAATATTAAAAATCCCAGAGCACCGTTGACGTCGTCTTACAAACCCATCAGCTCTACTCAAACGATTTGACGGATCGTACCAACAATTTACGAGAGACAGTTGTGTTCATTAGTACCAACTTAATAGCATAATATGTCAAGCGGTCTTTTTAAATTAACAATTCCCAATAGTTATTTGACAGAAATTTTAGCTAATTTTATTTTCAAAACATACATTTTTGAATAGTCCTGATTTAATTGAACAGTTAAGTAGTAATTTTTATAGAATCGTTTTATAATTAAAAATTTATGAATAAAATAAGAAGCAAAATTTACTAGTTGTTAAAAAAAATTAATTACTGGCTAAGAAAAAGGTGCCCCGAATAAAATTTTATTAACAAATTGAAGCAAATATTATGTGGTATATTTATTAATGGATTTTTTTTTAATGATAAATTATTTATTTCTAATAATAGAGTTATAACCAAACATATAACTATGTATTTAAAAGGATCACTTAGAAAAACGTAAATGTTACGAAAACCAAATATGTACCAGTTTTAGGTATACCAAAACAATACTACGTTTAAAGTATAAGAAATATTAACCAAATAGATCGAGGAAAAAATAAAATGACGAAAAAATTTTATTATCAATGTTTAGTGAAATTTTAATATGACGACGAAACTTTTTGCAAGGTAGGAAGGACTCAGTAAGTTACCTGACCACGAATTTTGCACTGCAATAATGAAGGGCAAATTTTCGAAGAAATATAGAATTTAGCAGTTAATTTGCAACTATCTTCATATAACTATACTATTGAAATTAGGATAAACTACTTTCCTTAATCGCTTGAAAATAAAGGATTCGTTATATTTTAACATAATTCAGTATAAATACAAAAAGGACCATATTATGATAGGAAGATAAAAAAATTATTGTTCTGCTTGAAGTTTATCAAACTACCAAATTACTCAAGATCTCATAGAATTTAATTAAAATTAGCTCCAATGCAAATGAATTTAAAGAAAAACAAACAAAATAAATAAATATTTTGTTGTATTAAAGGTTGAAGTAAATCTTTGTGATTTCTTAGGTATAAAATACACTTTACAAAAGACTAAAGTTAAAAACCTGTAAAATATATCAGCTTATAATATGGCTAATTTCCTTGAGAACATGACTATTACAAAAAGTTATCCATCGGTAGACCTAGACAGATATACGTACAGTTTTTTTTAAAGAAGTAATTATATTTTCTTACGGAAAATATCTAAATTAATTAGTAGTTTTTTTTTATAAAAAAAGGCATATTTACATATCTTCAAATACGAAAAATATATTATTTATTAGAAAATAATTAAAAAATTATAAATATTAAAACTTCTTCTATAAAAGATTGAATTTGCTTTGAAATTTATATACTTATATATACGTGAAAGTATAAGTAATATAAGAAATAATAAAATAACGATTTGCTTTTTGCTTATTTGGCTTTTAAGTACAACTATGTACAAAGAGTCATGAAGAAAAAAATTCTTTAATAATAAAAATCATAATTATATTTTTTTTAAAATAATATTAGTAACTTTTTTTTTTCTTGTTAATATTCTTAAAATCCTATTAATTAATTCATCTTTGCCTTTGTATATTTAAAAAGGAAGGAAAAAATGCGAATAATTAAATGAAATTCTATGGAATTTAACAAAAGTTCAATTCCGTAAAAGCTGGCTTTTCGTGGTACTCATAATTAATTCCTTTCCAGAATGAATGGAAGTAACAATGAATTCCCGCAAAAGCTCAAAGCCTCTACATCTCTCATTTTTCTATTTATTTATTCATTTTTTTATATTCTTTTTTTTTGGGGTTTTTTAGTACAGTAAATTTACAATTTTTACATTTAATTATGTTAAAAGGAAATGTCTCGACATCATTAGAAAGGTAGATTTTCCTTTATTTTTGTTTAAGTTAAGATATTCTATGAAAAGATAAAGGAGAGCTTTGCTAAAACCATGTTTTTATTTTATCAAATAGATAACAATAAGAATCATTCCATATATCTATAGGAATTGTTCTATCAAAGAAATATTATCCATTTGTCTTAAAAAGTGATTTGCTAAAATGAACAAATTGGAATTTAGATTTTCGAATAGCAATAAGTACATATATTACACCATAGAACGATTTCATGGAAGAACAAACACTAAATATTGTTTAAATAAAATTGTACTTTATTCGATTCAGTCTGTTAAATCGGTGCGCGTAAGCAAACAATTTAACTTTATCCATTTTATTTATTTTTTTCGCCTTAAATACAGTATAAAATATCAAATCAACAACAAAAAATTAAGAACAATCACAAATAGGTACATTTTTTGAAATTACAACCTCTACTCAATAAAAAAAAAACCCCGACTCTTTTTATTTATAGTATGAGGCTTTGCATTCATCGACATCAATAACAAGATGAAATACTGTGAAATACAAACTTGATCGATTATTTTGGGAAATTCATCCTAATTGATTGAATGATAAATAACCGAAAATTATACAATATATTTGTGTATAATAAATCTTTTTCAAAAGTCTATAAATTATTTTTTCTAATTTAAATTGTAATTTGATATTAATTTATTCACTCGAGTGAAAGCAATATCTTTTTAGTCTTTTGAAGAAAACAATTTACTACAATACATGAGAGTCAGTTGATAGAAAATTCATATTAATAATGATTATTTTTAAAAAAATTCAAAAATGTAAATTACGAGTATAGTTGAAAAATAAAATGAAAATGAAAGGAGCTAAAAATTCACATTTTATATCTTACAAAAAAAAATAACAGCAAATATAAAAAAAAAAATATATTTTTAATAAAATTGACTTAATTAAGCTACAATTATACCATTCGAGAAAAGCACAAATTTTACATGAAAATGTTTCGCTCGATCGTTCATGAGGAACAAAATATTGAGATTTGCTCGAACATGCATTTTCAATGTGAAGAACGTTTGTATAGTAAAAATTTTGTGTTGTGTTTTGATTGGCAAGTTGTTTGTACAAATATTGTTCAAAGATGGCAGTGACGTTGCATACGCAGTCTACACGTAGACATTGGCGATTAATGGTGAGACCAGTTCCCAGCCAAAATATCATACCTGCCCAGACGGTGAAAATTGCTGCACATTTTGCTCGAAATGATCATCGCCACAAAGTTCCGGCAACAACTTTCCGTATGCAGTATCCTTTCCGCGATTTCCCAACCATCCAGTCATTCACATATTGTGAGCTCTTCGTTGTCACTGTTTTCGCTGCAACTGCAGCTTCATTACTGCACTTTGTTTTTATTATTGCATTTTCTTAAATTATCCCATTTTCAATTTTTTAATAACATATATTGTATTTATTATTTCCTTTTATTATTTTCTTTTATATATAAAAGAAACGTAGCTCGAACAAACTCTAACTGAGCGAACTTTGATCGTGCTCACGTGTAGTAACTGCTCAAAAATTTATTGAGAGTTTGAGGCCATGATCAGGACACTTTCATTTTTCCTTCAGATATTAAAACAAAACTGTTCAAGCTGAGACAATAATTTGTCCATTGCTCGAATGGTGTGATTGGTATCTAAAAGTTCGTCCAATCGAACGAATTTGAGGTGAACCTTTATTTCAAATAGTTCATGGTCTAATCATACTCGTAGGATTACAACACAATAAAAATTAGGTCATGTCATACTAAAAATTCAACTATCTCGAATTTTTTTTTTTGATTATTAATAAGGCTCTACAGGGTTTCTAGATCCTCGGGTGAAAAAAAAGCGCAGTGCTGGCAAAAAACTAATGAGACTGCATTAATATTATTTTATTTTTATACAACAATCTTATCCTTGTCAAAGTAGTTCATTTTGGCAGATATACATTGACGGAGGTATTTTTCCAACTTTTTATAGCAGTGCAAGAAGGCTTCAACTGTAATCGCTTTCAGCACATTAATTATATTCCTTTGGATGCTATCTACAGTACCAAGATAACGTTTCCTCAAGTATTTGTTCATCTTGAAGAATAAAGTATACTCACACGGACTTTGATCAGCTAAATAGAGGGCTGATAAGCCAGACAAACCGCTTTTTTCGACAATAACTCGCGGGCGGAGATTGCCGTGTAACAAAAGGCGTTAGAAAAAGGGCATCCAAATATCTGCAATGTCCAAATCTTGAATCGACGGTCTTACCTCAAATTGTAATTTAACAGTCTGACCACACAAGAGCTCGCTTTCCATCAGTTTTCGATATTGAAGGCCTTCCTGAATGATCGGGTCTTGCAAGTTTTCGTAAAAAAAATTGGACCTTATAATTTCTGGAAGGGACTAACCTATAAGCTATATGGAGGGAAAAATTCCTAGTATAGCCAGATTGCTCGCAGTAGTATTTAAAAGAAATCAATAAAAGTTTAAAAATCAAATTTTAATATTACTTTTATTCAGATATTTTAAAAGGTGTAATTTAAATATACTAATACTTGTACGAAACATATAATACCAAAAGTTCTCATGAGTATTCATATCTGCATAATTCATCTAGAGTAGAAATCATATTAATATTTTCTCGATTAGAACAATTAAAAGTAAAATAAAATATTTAATAAAAGTAAATATAGTATAATAACAATACTATAGAACTAAAGGTTAAAGCAATGAAATAACAAAGAAAGATTTTTCAAAGAAGTAACACGAAGAATAATTGTACAATTTTAGTTAATTCAGATTATAAAAGTTCTATAGTGACTGTTAAAAAATTGCACAACTCCTGTTCTATATGTATAGTAGTACCATAGTGTCTTTCTTTGTAGAAACCGTTTTACGGTATAATACTAGCTACTAAGAATACTAAGGTGCGAACATAAGGTACTCTCTGATTCTTTAATATATTTAACATACTTTTGCATAGATAGTATTTACAAATGTTCACAAAACGTACTATGGAACATATCCATGTATTCTTAAACGTTTGCTTAGATTCACGTTAATATCCTCTTTGGAAAGGGACGAGTTATTCCACATTTAGTCCCACTGTAGACCCTTTAGTATAGAAGTAGAACGAAATGACTAGAGATGTGCAAATAGCGAATGTAACAAGAATTCCCTGAAAACGAGCATCAGCCATTAGATAGATGGTAAAATATAATAAAAGTGGAAATGTTTCAAACAAAAAACTTTTTTTTAAAACATTTTCTGTACAATTTTTCACATTGCCAATGCCGAATACAAAAGCCCGCCTTTTCTATGCAGAAACGAAATACAAATATGAACAAGAAATAGAATTTTTTTCATTTATTAGATAGAAAAAAATAATTCCTCTTAAAGCTCAAGTTCAGTCCCTTTTTCATTATTATTGCTTTTATGAATGTTATTTGTAAATTACTGAGTGCGCTTTTCTCAGATGAACGCTATTACTATCACTTGAAATTGTCGATGCATAAAATTTTTTTTTTCAATTACAGGCACGGGAACTGTAGTTCCAATAAGCTCGTTGGCTCAATATACTACAGCGCCCACATTTCACTCTGGCTATATGATGGACCATGAGGGCGTATTAAGACGACCAACAACTAAACAAGGTCCCATACAGACACAACTTCAACAGCAGCAACAGCAACAGCCAATGCAGCAAACAACTTTACAACAGCAACAACAGCCACAACAACAAAAGGATGAAACATTCCATTATGATGGAACAGCTCCCAGGACACTTTCAACTGGGGTCGCACACAATTCACAGTTTTATTACGGATGACAAATTCTCCCCTGCATTTCAGATGTTCAAATTGTTCAAACCGATGGTAAGTCTAGGGATGGTAAAAAACCATCATCCGAAAGGACATACTGTTTTTAAGTTTTTTTTTTTTTTTTTTAAAAATGACATAATTTTCAATGTTGTTTAGGAACTTTCCATAATACTCTTAAGATTAGATAAATAAAATAAGATTTTCAAATAACAAAATAAATAGTCTACTAAGGGGAAATTAATATAATAATATTTAAATTTGATAGTAAAAAGAAAAAATTATAAAAAATATAATAAAAACTTAAAAAAATTTCAAAAAAAATAGAAAAAATAGGAAAAATTAGAACATAATCAAAATAAAAAAAAAAAACCAAAAATATAACATAAAAATAATTGAAGGCGAGATCATTTAAAAACTTTAATCTAAGTGGAAAAGTAAACTAAAAAAGATTATTATTAAAAAAAAATACAAATTGTAAAAATGATTTAGTAGATTTAGATATGTTAATCACCAGTACTCGTGTATGAATATCAACTTTAAAGTGTGTTGTAATCATGTGGACTGTTTTTTTTTTGTTTTATGAACATAGTACAGAAAAAATTCAAAGTTATTGTATAATAATAATAATAATAATAATAATATAGTCGTTAAAATGTATAAAAATTTAAAAGAAAATATCCTTAAATAAAACAATAGTTAATAAATGGGAAACATTATTATATTTGATGACATCTTGCGGGTAGATTTGCTTTTTCAAATGCCTCCTTATTAAGGTTTTTTCTGTTAAATTTAAAAAAAAAATAATGAAAGATTTTTTTTTTTAAATAATTTTTTAATAAATTATCAAATAAAGTTACTCACAATGAAGAAAACTTTTGAAATCTTAAAATTTTTGTCAAAATAGTTTTATTATATTTCTATTCGAATAATTTCCAATAAATAATTTATGCAAATATTATATGTAACAAATATTTTGAAAAATAAATAATACAAATTATAAAATAAAATAAAGTTTTAATGCGATGTCCTTTGGCATAGCAAAATCGTATAGATTTGCGAGTAATACGAAAATGTACTTGAGGTTGAATAGCGCTTACAATATCCTATTACCAAATGCGCTTTACTATCGTGGCACATTGAATTTACATATTAGTACAAATGTTATTTTAAATAATAATAAAAATTCATTTAAAAAATGTTCAAATATCCATCTTTTTTTAGTTGAAATTTTACAAAGTTTTTTTATCCAAATGATATTAATTTTATATAATAAATTAATAATTTCTATTGAATATATAATCAATATTTTTTAATACTCTAATTTTTATTATTCATAATTATTATATCAAAACGATTTATTAATACTAATGAAAATATCATGATTTATGTCCTTTATAAATACGTTAATAAATATTCATTATCTTGAATAAGCTTATTTAGTACTAATCAATTTAATAGACCTTATAAATGATATGTTCGTATAAATATAGAATAAGAGGATTGTTAAGAGATCTATTTAATTGCTTTATTTATTTATGTTATATAAAATTATGAATTATCCACGAAATACTATATATATTCTCTTACCCAATAAATATCACATTAATACTTCCATTAAAGATAAGCTCCTTAATTGGCCGTATCCGAATCTAATAGTATATAGACAGCTGCAAAGTTAGTATGATCAAAATACAATGACATAGTTAAAATTCAATTTTCACATAATAATATTCATTATTTTTACTATTCGGCTTCTTATTGATAAAAGGATTTCCAAATTGTGAGTGTACTTCTATTAGAAAAAAAAATCACGAAAAAAATAAGCTCAAATACAAAATATAGTTAGTATTTGTAAAAAAAAAAACAAATCAGAAAAAAAATTAATTTAAATTGTTTTTGTAATAATAATAAAGTAATTATAGATTTTTTTTTCATTTAAAAATAAATTAATTATAATTTAGAATACGAAATAAGGCAAATTTTCCCAAGCATCTTTGAATATGATATTGTTAAAATAATAAAGCAAATCAAAAGAAAATGTTTAATTTTTCAACAAATAAAACTTTTAAAAAAATAATAAAAAAATAGTTAAATAAAACTAATTGTAAGATAATTGAATTAAAAACTACTTAAACATATATAAATATATTAATACTATCTGTATATATTCGTAGATAAAATTGAAATTTATTCAAAAAAAAAACTTTTAAATATCTTATTAATAAGATTTATATTAAATATAGTATAAAATAAATGACAAAAAAAATTATTATAATTATAACTAACTAAATATAAATGTAAATTCCAATTTGAATCTTATTTATAAAATATAAAATATAATTTATATAATTTAATATTGAATCGAAAAATAAATACGAAATTGTAGCAAAATAATAGTAAATCTATTTTTGTTTCATAATTAAGGATAAGTGCCTTCCTCTGATTAGTTTTAAATACAATTGTAAAAAAAATAATAATAAAAATTATTATTACTTAAAAAATTAACAAAATTAATTTATAAATAAATTAATAAATAAATGAATAAAGGAATAAATGGAAAAATTGAAATTAACTAACGTTTTTTTCTAATAAAATACTAATAAAAAATAAATATTGTAGAAATGTAAAAACAAATAATACAATATTATATTTTCCATTAATAAAAAGCAAGTAAAACTACTAAAAATGATAGTCAAATAAATAATTTTAAAAATAAAAACACTAATTATATTAAATACTAATAGAAAATTGTAAAAAAAAAAATTATAATAAAAACAGGAATAGAAATTAAACTATTACTTATAAAGAGTTTACTAGTTATTAAAATTATAAATTATAAATTATTATCATTATGATTATGAAATTATATTAAACTGAAATAGGAAAAAAGGAGATGGGAAAGTGAGAAATTATTTAAAAATATATATATTAACATAATTTTATCGTTATTCATGTTATACTGTTACTAATAAGTTTATTCTAAATTTTATTATATTTAAAATGGAAAATTTATTAAATATTTATTATTAAAAAACAAAAAACATAGGATTGAACTAAAAGTAAGGTTAAATAATACAAAATATCTAGTTACCATATATTTGTTATATCGACGAAACTTCATTTATTATTTCTGTTAAACTTTTTTCACCATATTTACATATACTCTGTAAGGATGAATAATATAAATGCACAGGATTACTTAATTTTATCATCTCTTATAAATAGATTTGAAAACCAAAATATTCTTATTGTAACATATTAAAAAGAAAATAATAACTACATTAAACTGTTAGTACAATAAATTATGATTATCATCTAAAATTCCAGACGTACGAGTACCTGCTTGCTAGCGGAATCGTCTGTTTCAGTATGCCCGGTATATACTTCCTGCGACCGTGCCATTAAAAAATCACCTCCTACAAGTTCTTCTATTTAAAATTCAAATACAAAGTATGTTCCTAATCCATAAGAGTCAAATATTTCCGCTTCCCTACTTTTTTCTCATAACAGCAGATTTTTTTTGTTGGAAAAATCATTTCAGTTTTAAACAGTCAAAGGATTTGCTTACGTCCTCCTCCCAAATACTGGCAAGTAGTCGCAATGATTTTTTCTAAGAATTCAAATTTCTATCCAAACTATTCCAATTTTTACTTCCTTTTCATAATATTATTATCTGTTATTTTTCTAAACCTTAAACTTTTCTAAATACCCATTTAAAAATAAAAAAATAAAAATCAAATAAGAGTAAGTTTTAAAAACATTTCCTTTAAATAAATAAAATAATATAAAAATACATGATATCTTATTTCTTTTCAAAAATCATCCTCGACTCATTTGTATGTACAAATTGCTGTTAGCTAACTCAATAGTCTTTTCACGTCCTATTTTAAATTTTTTAAATCAAACTAACATACTCGTACTCTACCAAAAATCTTATCACCTCTTACTAGTATATCATGAGCCCATGGCTCTAGTCCTGAAAACATTCTTTAAATTTTTTTTTCATCCTTTTTAAAGGATATTTTTAAAAGAGAAAATTTTATTTTATTGAAAATATTTTCGCATAATTTAATCTCGTTTTTGTAGTAAATCCTTTATATATATTAGAATATTATTTTTTTGGATTTTATCATTAAAGAAATTTTATATTTATTGTAATTAAATATTAATCAAATTATATAGTATATACATAAATAGGTACACATATTATATATATATATAAAGAGAAATATATATGTATATATATACCTATTAAATTATAAATTTAAAATTAAGCACGAAATATAATATATTAAAGTTAAAAATTTTGAATAAATTTAAAATGTATAATTACATTAAATAATATTATATATATTGTAATAATAAAAAAATATATATATATATTAAAATAATGAATAAGGATGTCTAGAGAAAGGAAACACCTGTTTTTATTTTTTGTTTTTATATTATGTAATTGAGAGAAGAAGAGAGGAAGAGAGTCTATAATCAAAAATAAAAATTACCAACTTATAAGAATAAAAAAAGAAAGAAAAAAAAACAATACTACCGATGCCAAATTAATTTATTTATATGTTAAATAATATAATAAATATAGATAAGGGTATATTACATATGTATGTAAAAAAAAAATATCCTTTTTCCACTTATTTATCAATGTACTCAAGGGTTGAAAAATGAAAAGAATTTTTCTTCTTCTTTTTTTCGTATTACTTCTTTTTCTTCTTTGCTACATATATATCATTAAAATTCCAACACGAATCCACCATCATTCAATTATATAATCACAAATAGTTATAGTAAATCATAGCATAAAAAAATTTATTACAATAAAAGTATAATATAAGATTATATTGTACAATAAAATAATATATTGGAATTTTGAATGGAATAAGCTAAAGAAAATTCGTTATTTTAGCGCAAAGAAGAATAAGAAGCTAAAATATAAAAAGATGAAGAAAATTTTTATAAATTATAAGTAATAGCAAACTTAAAGAAGTTATAAAGAAAAACCAAACTAAATAAAATAAAATTTAAAAAAAAAAAAAAAATAATAATAACAACCAGCTACACAATAATAATACATTATTAAATGTAATGAAAATAAAACAACAGAAAATCTTTCTCAAATTTTTCTCTAATATTCTCATAATTCAAAAGTTTTTAACAAAATTGTTATCTGTGATATAATTTGTAAAATTTTATAAATCAATAAAAGTTTATAATCAAACTAATGATATTCACAATGGTTGAAGTTTTTATTTAATGTTCATCTATTAAGGATACATTATGTGAAGATGGAAAACTTTTTCGTGGTTATAGCATTTCCGTACCATATCGAAATTTCAACAAAAGAAGGAAGAAAAAAATACACACTCAAACAACCACCAACAATATTTATTTATAATTTCGATAAAATGTTAGATAATATTTTATCACTCAATATATATGCATACATATACATCTAAATGATATTCACATAAACTTGTAAATATGTTGTTAACATTTTACAGATATGCATATGTGTACATCTGATATTATTTTAGAAATCACTGATGAAAAGTTTCGTTTCACTTCGAAAATACATTATTTACAGTAGATTGGCGTAATCATAGCATAAATTGTAAGTAAGTATATGTATTATATAAGTTGTGCCATTTCTAGGTAGTATTTTTTATTAGATAATTTTTTAAATGATATTGATTAAAAAAGATTTTCTGAATTTGAAAAGTTACGGACATGTAGAATATGGGATTATTCATTTCGTGGTTTGGAAAGTATGGTTTTGTCAGTTTATACTTGTTAAGTTTATATATTATATAAAATAAAATTTTATGAGCTTATAATTTGGCATTTTATAATATAGATTTTTTAATTAATAAACAGTACGCAAAAGTTGTAAAAAAAAGTTGTTTTTATTCTGACAAAATTGTAATATATAAGGTTTTGAAAATCTTTAATTAACTTTGGAGAAGCCACTGTATTATTTGAAAACTTATTAGATGGGCATTATGGTTTAAAGGTGTTATTAAACGGTATTTTTTTGAGGTCTATGTCTATATGATAACCTACTTTTTTAGGGCTTGAATTTAAGAATTTCAGTCTGGATTTTATATAGTTTAAATAAAGAAATAAGGTAAACCACACAACATGATAAATCTACCCTTTATTCTGCGAAAGATTGACAGGATGCATAATTTCGAGATTTGATGACCACTAGGCGTTGCCTTATAAAACCACATAAAAATCTGTATTTACGCAGATAAATTTTAAACTTAAGACCATATAAAGAATAACGTCCCTTAATTAATGGTCGAATTACGGCTCGAAATCTGTAAAAAAATATATTAAAAAATACCTGAAAAGAATCCAGTCGTGCAAGAAGTCTAGTGACAATCATTTGAATAATATTTTATTTTATGCTTAATGGCAAAATATTATCAAATAAAAAATACTATCAACACTTAAATTTTAAATATGTTTTATTTAACTTAACTTTTTAAGCACAAACAAAAATTTATTAAATATAATTTACAATTTTATCATAAAAAATCTCATTTAAAAAACATTTTCAAATTTATTAAATTTACTTTAAAAATCAGTCATAAATTGACATAATCCGTTGTTTAATAGGAAAATAGTGTTTAGAGATGGGACTAATTTTTGACTTTTTGTTTCAAATTTATTAAATTTACTTTAAAAATCAGTCATAATTTTTGTTCGTAAACAAGCAGAATTGTCACTCTTGTAATGAAACAAATCTATAACAGACATTGAAGACACCAGTTTATTTACAAAAATGCACGATTTGGTATGATTTGGATGCCAATGGCATCTATAGTCCCGATATCTTCCAAAATTCTTCCAAATAAATTTATTGGCTATTTATTTAAAATCTCGAGATTAAGGTGCAATGTGATTTCAAGAAATGGTACGGTAAATTGCACTCCAAAATCATGCAATTGGACACCTTCTAGGGATATGTGAACTCTGGATTGAACTCCAAGATCGTGCAATTTGACACCTTCTAGGGATCGTGCAAATTGACACCTTTTAGGAATATTCATGTATGCGGCTACATTATCAATAATGTACACTTCGAATGCTAGATAGATTCTAATTACCTCAAACAAATGGGTAAAAATTAGTATGATTGGATAATCTTTGTCTCTTACCACCAAGGTGGTAATATGGCCAAAGGCATTTTGAAACGCTAAAAATCATCTTCAAAATCAAAACTTAATTTTTTTAGTATTTTTATCTTAAAAAAAGTTTTAGTCCTTTTGTGAAAAACACAAGACCTCTAACTGGTAACATAGTCAAATATCAGAATTATCACGACTTCCTGATAGCACTAAGATCAGTAATGACTGATATCACTGAGATCGATCTGACAATACTACGTAATTTTTCCTTACATACTGTCACTTTGGTACCCCTGGTAGACGTGCAATATAAGTTTCAACCCCGTCCAGTACTAATGAAGACTCAAACATTGCAGATACTTTGATGATGCTCTTCATCTCCGTCAATCTCCGGCAATCTCCGTCAACGAATTCTTGTGGAAAAAATGGTTTTCTTTGGTTTCTCAGTTCCCTATTCAACTGATCGAAGTGCGCATCATATTTTTTTTGTTCCCGAAGATCAAAAAAACACTTGAGACGACGTCATTTTTCGTACTGTAGATAGTACTGTATCTAAAGGAATGTGGGCGAGGAACAGAAGCCAATACACCTCGCGAATCTAATTTTATATAACTCATATCAACAACAGCAATAAATTGAATAATTGTAAAACTTAAAAATGATGGAAAAATAATCTCAAATTTTTTATTCAAATTGTATAAATTTAACATTTAAAGATAATACCTATATTATCCGATATTGTTTAAAGTCAACAGCTTAAGATAACATTGCATATTATATCTTCAAACATTATTTATTTTACTATACTATATAAATAAGCATTCGGTTTATCGATTTCATTTTATTTCATATTATACAATAATAAACATTTTTATGTAAATATTTCTGTACATTTTTATATTTATTTTAGTATATTTTTAATTTGCAAATATAATTTAATAACTCTTTCTGCAAATAAGCTAATTACCCCTTTTAAATTGCAATATTTATGTATTTAACTAATGTTATTATATCAACAAAATATGATAATTCATTAGAAAAATTTCTATTTTATCTATGGTGAATATATCTAAATATAAAGATGTCTTTTTGCAAACAGATATTAAACAGTAATTATAATAATTGTAGATCCTATTTACAATAATTTATTGAGAAATTTTCCTTATTTGTTTTGTATATTCTTTATGCTATAGAAAATGTCCTTAATACCGATTGCTTATCTAAAATATAAACAGTTTATATGTGTGTGTGTACAATATTTGTTAACCTTATCATTTTCGTATATTATTACCTTTTCATAAATATTATAGATAAACAGTTCTTATTAAAATTTATCTAAATATCTATATAAATAAATAAAAAACCAACTTTATTTAGTTATATTTAAAAGAAATTTTCAAAAAATTCTGTATTTTTTCTTATAATAATACGGCTTTTTTTTAAATATAATAATTGTATAAGATACACATTCAAACTACGAGTACCTACGAAAATTTAAAACGTGTTCATTCTATGGTTGCCATCCTGACATGTAAAATGTAAAATTCCATCCGACTTTGCAATATTAATGAATTATACAAAATTTAATTTACTATTAAATTATTTCTATAATAAATCGGTCCTGAGGGCACTAGCCGATTTTGTTTGAACAAATTTAAACCGTATTCTTTATAAAATTCGTCGAACTGTCAATTAAATACGCTAACTTATTTCTAAATAAAAATTGAACAGCACTGATTAATACCCGTACAAGTATTTTCGCTTCCGACATACACACATACTTACTAAATGAAAATTAAAGCCCTTTGGCATAATAGTTGCTATTAATAAAGGCATTAAGAAAATGTTCCTTTGAAATTGTTAAAAGGCTCATTTTATTCACTGCACATACAAAGATTATTATTAGTTTTCTTTGGATTGATCAATTTAAACTATTTCTTGCTTCATTGATGCATATAATAAATAATTTTAGTATTAAAGAAATTTCTTCTTTGATCAGCCAATAGAATATTCAAAATACCATTAATAAATAATATGTATACTAATTCTAATATTAATTTTAAGAAAAAATTTATACAATATTACAAAAGATATTATCGAATTTAGTGTATTTATTTTCAATAAGTATTATGCTTAAGACCTTTATTCGTGTATACGAATGTATATGGAAAGTTAGGTAACTAATTCTTCGTGTACTCCATGTTGATGACCCTCTTGAGCTAACCAAACTAAGGTTGTTGATCCATTTCCACAACATAGGTACATACAAGCCAATAATGATATCTCAAATGACACTTGAATAATATAAACTAAATTTACTAATGATATCTATAAGCATAAGAGCGTTGTGATACCCTAGATATATACAAGCTTAATATGGTCTCTCAAATAATCGTTAATTCATACGAACCAGGCTAATTAATTTTTTAGGTGGTAATATGTTCAAAAACAAACAAAAGTCTCTGATGTCATCTATGACGATATGTACGAGGTCTGTTCAAAAAGTATCAAAAAGAATTTTGAATTTCTGCGGGTTACGTATATTCGATTTTCGATTATTTTTTGTGGCGTTATGGTGGTACTCATGTCTCTCACTTATGCCAATAAGTTCGGCCATTTTGAATGTTCAGTTAATTTTTGACAGCTGCTTTGCTTGCACGTTTTTTGGCTCGTCTTCGATTTTTGCCCATTCCAAAAAATGGATCGAAGAATCTGTCTTAAAATTTGTGTGAAAAACTAAATGAATTGCGCGGACGCATTCAGAATGTTGACTGTGGCATATGGTAAAGCTACCTTGGACCGAAGCAACGTTTATCGATGGTAGAAAATGTTCTCAGAGGGACGAGAATATGTGAACGATGAAAAGCAAACCGGATGACTGAGCACGTCAACAATAGACAAAAGCATTGATGAAGTGAAGAAAATAGTATTGGCCAATCGTCGTATCACCATTAGAGAAGTTGCTGAGGACTTAAACATATCGATTGGCTCGTGCCATTCGATTTTTACCGATGATTTGCGTGAGACGGGTCGCCTTGAAATTGTACCAAAACTGCTCAATGTCCGCGACGACCCAAATTTGCTCCAGAGGATCATAACTGGTGACGAATCATGGGTTTATGGTTATGACGTGGAAACCAAAGCTCAATCATCCCAATGGGGTGGCTGCCCCACGAACCAAGACCGAAAAAAGCGCGCCAAGTGAAGGTTTTGTTACAGTTGAAGGTTTTGCTTACAGTTTTCTTCGATTAAAGGGGCGTGGTGCATCATGAGTTCTTTCCATAGGGTAGAACAGCCAATAAGGAATATTACCTGCAAGTTATGTGCAAGTTGCAGGAAGCAATCCGCCAGAAACGCCCAGATTTGTGGAAGAACAAAAATTGGTTTTTCCACCATGATAACGCCCTTGCTCACGAATCGCAGATCTGGCCCCTAGTGAGTTTTTTTCCATGACAGGACGACGTTACGCTACGGCTGAAGAGATAAAAGTTGCATCGAAGGAGGAGCTGAACAAGATCACAAAAAATGATTTTTTTAGGTGCTTCGAGGATAGGAAAAACCGTTGGCACAAGTTTATAATATCTGGTGGGGATTACTTTGAAGGGGACAAAATATGTTAGATATTCATAAATAAATAAATAATTTTTGAAAAAAAAAACAAAACATACGTGATGCTTTTTGAACAGACCTCGTATAAGCAAATCAGTGTTTTGACCTCTGGTATAACTATAAAACTTGCACCACACCATAAGTACGTAAAGGCCAAAATTAATTTTCCAGGTGGTCTTTAGTTTATACAAACCAAGCGTTTTGGTGACGAAAAAAACGAAGATCTTAAGGAAGCTTCTCAGAATTCGGATTTTTATTAAAGCACCCACTCATGTTTAACTCCCGCTTTTTCTTAAAGCACCTTTTTAGTTTAACTTACGATTCCCCATATTTTAAATGAATTTCACTCCATCAAGAATTTCTTTTTGAATATGACTGCTTTTATTGTAGAGCTCCTAAATCCAAAAAATTTATTTTCCAAGTCCTCTTTTTTATTTTCAGAGATTATGACATTGGTTTGTCAGTCGCTATGCAATCAGCACATACTACGCTAAATAGTTCTTATTCCGTTATGATAACACAGATTTTTCAATGTCTATCAATATATATGATAAAATATCACTCCAAAATGTGCAACACTTTATAATCCTAATAGAGACATAATTTTAAGAATTAAATAAAACTAAATTAATATTCTGAAAAAGTTCATTTATTTTCTTTATTTTTGTTAACGGACCACTAGACCTCGTCAGACTCTATTGTATCCATCTGTTCAGATGGCACGGGAACCCCCTAAATAAAGCAGTTGTTTTCTCCTTTTAATTTTTCCGTTTTTCTCATATTATTCTGAACTTCTATTCCGTACTATTCTTCTTGTTCGTCTAAGGCCCACTCTCCTAGACGTTATTTCCCATGCTCAAAGACATTCGACATTAGAAATGCTCGACCCCTCTGTGAATTTGAGGACCCTTTTAAAGTTTCCTAATGGTAGCCCTCTTTCGTATTCAAGAACTTACCAAGACCCCCTAAAATGTTCATCTTATTAATGATTATTCCACTGTTGTTGATTTTGTGGGAATCTTCCAGCACTCCACACGTATCACCTGAATCGTTGTTGGCATATTTAAAGTGAAGCATTTTCTTTTCACACATGATTTTGCTAGTACAAATATGGTTTATTTTAAATGCCTGCCCACTAGACCATATATTCCCCCTGAATCAATATTTACCATTATCTGGTCTTGTGTTACTCCTATAATGGAAAAAGTTCCTGGATGTGCCATCTTCGGCAAATCGTACCTATCATTCTTTAGATATTTTGCCTCTGATGTTTTTGAGGATTTCTTGGGTGCCCAAAATGCACTCGGCCATGATTGTGTTCGGATTTGTGGATGCATCTCTGGCAAGCCAGTCAGCTTTAATATTACCCGTGATACCAACTTGACTTGGGATCCATTGGATTTTATACTTTCTTGGCCATGTTAGAATTCTTGAAGTCTATAGCCATGTCGATAGCTGCCAATTTCACTACTGTAATGGCATGTATTATTCCCTTTAACCAATATTTATATTCATTTCCCTTTCCAGGTACGTGTGACATTTAAATCGCTCTTCTTCCTAGCCTCACTCACTAGTCAAATCGTACATGATATTAAACTTTACAAAATTTCTATAATTTTTCTGTAACTGTTTTTAACTCAATAATTTAATATTATCTAAAATTGAAATTTTGTATTCTATTAATATTATGTGAAATATTTATAAATTAATTATCCTTTCTTTATCTAAATATCGATACAATATCCAAATACATATGAATGGGCGATGCTCTATAAAATTAATAAGAATACTTTTATTTATTCTGGCGTATATTTTTATCTCTTTTGATGATTGAAAACTTTTATCATTTCATATTTTATAATTGAAAAATACTAATGTGTAAATACTCTTATTTAAATATTAAAAATCATTTGCATTTAATATCGACTATAATATTTGTACTTATCCAAAATAAATACATAATGTTTGTTTATTTATACGCTTTCAGCTTTTAAATGTGACTGCATCAAGTTAATTTCAATATACTATCGTAGATGTTTTATAGTCGATGCATACTTTTATGAAGACTTTTTCATTTATCAATATTTTTACCCTTCTGTTCAAGGAGAATATTACATATTTGTAACCATGCACAACGCAAATACAAAACTTTCAGTTTCCCATTTCGAAATGATAAAGTAAAAAGCGAATTGAAAAATATTCTCTTCTAATGCTAAAGAGGAATAATTCACATCCTTAAAGTCATAGTAATTTTCCATTTCCATTTAATAATAATATATGTACGACAGAATAATCAAAATATGCACATTCGTATATTAAAAAATATTCAAAGTTTCACCAAATTTGCATTTTCCAAAGTACAATATGAACATATCTTATACTAGTAATACACTATTGTCATAATCGAATTTAATTCAATTTATTTGATTTATAATTTCCCCAATGCAAGTTGATATTTTACATCGTAGACATGTGTAAACAGAATTTACTATTAATTTTAGTCAAATTTGATTTTATGTATTTTAGATTTGTTTAAATATGTAATCTATTGTTTTTATATTCAAATTTTTATTATGTATTGTATTACAAAATAATTTATAATATGTATTTTTAATAAAATAATTTTTATTTTTATTTTTATATAAGATTTTATACTTAATAATAGGTCATATTTTACTCAAACTTATACATTCGTTATCAATTTTTTATTGTAGATGCATTTTGTTATTAAAATACAATAGGCTTATAAAAACTATAAAGAGCTATCCAATTTGTGTTTTTAAAAGTAAAGTTAAATATGTTAAATTTAACCATTAAATATGAAATAAAACAAATTTGGGCGGTAATTTTCCCATAACAAGATGGTTTACAGTTCATACAGCGCTCAGAATTTATTTTCAAAGAAGCAATGACAGCTTCAGACCTAAATGTGGAAAAAACTTTTCGACAACTTTAGATCAAAATACAGAAATACAGAGTCACTTTGCGCGGAACAAACCCATTTGCCAACCATGTCAATTTGTTTGGTCACAAAACCGGCTCCGCATAAGTTTTCACGTTTTATTCGAAACTAGGTCAGACTGTTGAGACAAGATTTTTTTCGGCCACTGGGTCACTTGTCCAATTAGAAAATAGCGAGTAAAATACTTCAAAAGTAAGCAAGCCCACTTGACGACCATGAAAATTATTTTGAACACAACACAATAGTTTCCATATAAGCTTTTACTTTTCATTTTAAACTAAATCGAACTAACTTATTTGTCCTATCTTAACAGGATCTTTTTCGAACACTGGGTCACTCATCCAATAAGAAAAACCCGAATTTAAAATTTGAAAAGTAAACGAACCCACTTGACGACCAAGAAAATTATTTTGAACATAAAATAGATTCCACATGAGCTTTCACTTTTCATTTAAAACTAAATCAAACTAGTAAGACAGGACTTTTTTCAATCGCTGGGTCATTTGTCCAATTAGAGAACAGCGATTAAAATACTTCAAAAGTAAACAAACATACTTGACGGCCATGAAAATTATTTTGAACACAACACAATAGGTTCCATATGAGCCTTCACTTTCCATTTAAAACTAAATCAAACTAGTAAGACAGGACTTTTTTCAATAACTAGGTCACCTGTCCAATTTAGAAAACACCGATTAAAATACTTCAAAAGTAAACAAACCCACTTGAGGACCATGAAAATTATTTTGAAAATAAAATAGGCTCCACATGAGCTTTTACTTTTCATTTAAAACTAAATCGAACTAACTTATTTGTCCTGTCTTAACAGGATCTTTTTCGAACACTGGGTTACTCATCCAATAAGAAAAACCCGAATTTAAAATTTGAAAAGTAAACGAACTCACTTAACGACCATAAAAATTATTTTGAACATAAAATAGATTTCACATGAACTTTTACTTTTCATTTAAAATTAAATCAAGCTAACTTATTTGTCCTGTCTTAACAAGATTTTTTTCAATCACTGGGTTACTCATCCAATAAGAAAAAACCGAATTTAAAATTTCAAAAGTAAACAAACCCACTTGATGACCTTGAAAATGGTTTTGAATACAAAATACGTGTAGGTTCCACATGATTTTTTAACTTTTTATTTAAAACTAAATCGAACTAGTAAGACATGACTTTTTTCAATTACTGGGTCACTTATCCAATTAGAGAATAGCGATTAAAATACTTCAAAAGTAAACGAACACACGATCATGAAAATTATTTTGAACATAAAATAGATTCCACATGAGCTTTCACTTTTCATTTAAAACTAAATCAAACTAGTAAGACAGGACTTTTTTCAATAACTGGGTCACCTGTCCAATTTAGAAAACAGCGATTAAAATACTTCAAAAGTAAACAAACCTACTTGAGGACCATGAAAATTATTTTGAAAATAAAATAGGCTCCACATGAGCTTTTACTTTTCATTTAAAACTAAATCGAACTAACTTATTTGTCCTATCTTAACAGAATCTTTTTCGAACACTGGGTCACTCATCAAATAAGAAAAACCCGAATTTCAAATTTGAAAAGTAAACGAACCCACTTGAGAACCATGAAAATTATTTTAAAAGTAAAATAGGCTCCACATGAACTTTTACTTTTCATTTCAAATTAAATCAAACTAGTAATACAGGATTTTTTTCAATCACTGGGTTACACATCCAATAAGAAAAAACCGAATTTAAAATTTCAAAAGGAAACAAACCCACTTGACGACCTTGAAAATGGTTTTGAATACAAAATAGGTTCCACATGAGCTTTCACTTTTCATTTAAAACTAAATCGAACTAGTAAGACAAGACTTTTTTCGAACACTAGGTCACTTGTCCAATTAAAAAACAGCGAATCAAAAATTTCAAATTAAGCAAATCCACTTGGCGATTACTAAAATACTTTTAAACACAAAATAAGGTCTACATGAGCTTACTTCAATAGTAAGCAAACCCATCTGACAATCTTGAAAATTGTTTTAAAATTCTTTACACTAGGTCAGACTGTCCCTTCCAATTACCGTCAAAACCAATTTTTTTTGCTTTAAAATAATTATCTTAATTAGTATACTGCAAAATTACAAAATAATTCTAATTACTCTATTGCAAAATATAATCTAAAATACCGAGGAAATTCCTTCAACTTACCTAGATAATGGGAAGGGATTTAAATACTTTCAGTCTAAGCTAACTGAATAATTACAGTTGTAAGCAGTACTATAAATTCTTTCAATAAAAAATATAATACAAACTTTACCAAATATACGAATACGTATGCAATACTCAGCAATTGATCCTAATCGCTGAACAATTGATGAAAATTTGTATAATGAATTCAAAAATGTTTCTAGAAAGGAGTAGCTTCTTAAATTCCCTTAAAATGTAAGTGTATATAATTTGTATCCTATCTCAACCTATATAATATTATCAGTTTGACTTGTAAAATTATACATTTAAGCAAATACATACATAGTTCTATTCCATTATAGAAATTTTTTTCGTATCGCTTTTCGTTTTTAATACTAGAAATAATAATACTTTAGAAACATTCTCATTATCTATTTATCCCTTTTCAAAATTTATAACTTACATCAATTCAGAAGCTTAATATTACCACTTGTAACAATTCATTATAGGCTAAATAACATTAGCATTATCCTATTTGTGAAAACAAATCCAGACAATCTGATGAATTTCTGTGAATCTGGTGAATCTTATAAATTTAGTGAATTTACAAAATTTACAGAAACGCAAAAGTTATTCGGTATTTGTTTCGTATTCAATATATTGTATTTAATGTATAGTATTCGATTTATGTATTTGGTGATTAGTAAAAGACGAAAGAAAATTATAAATCTTATCCTTAAATTAGAGAATTTAAGAGATTATATCAACTTATTCTATCAGGTATAGATTTCGGATATCCGATACGTTATGCTACCGATGCTAATACGATTTTAAAATAACATTTGATGTTATTTTCAATTAAGCTAAATTTAAACCAAATTAATTTCCATTCCTAATACTTTTACTTCTATAATTATTTACGTATTCAATTATCCATTCCAAGAGCAATTCATTTAACTATACTATTAAATATTTCCTTAATTTTCTACTATTGAAGGATGATCTTTCATAAATCTTACTCAATAAATTAATTCATATAGAAATATATATATACTATATAACATCCTTGGTGAATGGGCAACACTGCTGGAGTTTACTATGTCGCTCATCTAATAAAACTTCTATCGAATTCAGATCAACATAATTTTGAACTATGTTAAGGATGCTTATTCTGCTGCACAACGAATCTTTCACAAATTGACCAAAGTCTTGACCAAAATCTCTAAAATATTTATAGGCTACACCTTTTTAAAACTGCTTCAATACACACCAAGACTCCTGACCCATCCCTATGGACGCATCTGCAAATTATAATCGAGCCACCGCCTTGCTTAACAATTGGTACCACTGCTTTCTAGCACTGCAACGCACGTAGATTCATTTTTAATACCCAAATATCTAAAACTTTGACTCATCCGTCCAGAGTACATTTTTAAGGCACAGTTTTGTTGGAATGAAGCTGAATTCATTTTTTTTTATAGTTTTTCTTATCGCCACATGCCCAAAAAGAATCACTTTTTCACCGTTATTAGAGACACTGATTTAGGGTGGCTTTTATTTAATTTACAACGAATTTAAGGTTCTGCAAGTCTCCAAGTAAGATTTCGATAACTTCCTGACTTCAACACTAATTTCACGAATTTTTTCCATGTGTTCAAGTTTGGTTAAAACTTCATAATTTCAAGTTCTTTTGGCATAGAAAAATTATTAAATGATTGAACTTGATAATTTTAGGACAATGTTTAGGCATAGAAAAATGATTAAATACCTTGACTTCCTCGAATAGGATTATACAAATTTAACATTTATTCTTAACTCTGACAAATAGTGATCGGAACTTGGTAATTATACTTGGACTGTTGCGTTAAGTTAAGAAATTAAGACTTATTCAGATTTTAATCAGACATTTTGGGGGACTATATTGTTGTCAAAGTAGTTACATACTTTTGGAGAGTAGTGTATTTAGATATATGGTGGCCAAAAATTGAAAATAAATAAGTTATGAATTTTTCAAGCGAAAGGGTTTGAAAAATTCATAACTTGTTTATTTTCAATCTTTTTAATTTTCTTTTTCTGTAAGTTATTGAACACTATAGAGAAAAAGTGGTAGAGGTAGAGAAAAATCTCGCTAGAGAAGTATAAACTCTATGTAGAGCTAGAGTGTAGAGCTCTACGCGAGAGTTTTTGGGTGAGATTTTTCTGTAGTGTAAAGACGCCTTTCGGCAGAGTCCTCTACGTCTCTAAATTTCATGTAGAGCTAGAGTGTAGAAGTATAAACTCCATGTAGAACTAGAGTGTAGAGATTTATACGAGAGTTTTTGGATTAGATTTTTCTAAATGTTTGCTCAGATGCGTGTGTATTGTGCTGATGGATTTTTTTTTCTGTCAATTGTGGACATTTTAATTTCAATTTTGTTGTTCGTGCTGTAGTAGAATTTTATTTTGATTAAATTTAGTGTGTTTGTTCATTTTGACCGTTTGTTGTGTGGCTCCGTTTTCAATATAAGAGGTCATTCTTCGTAGTACCTTTTCGAAATCCGAAAGCAGCATTCGCTAGAAATTTGTACATGCGTTTGAATTATTTTAATAAGTACGCAATAGCTGCCGTCACTTGCTTTCGTCGAATATTGATGACTCGGATCCTTATTGTTCGGTTTGAAAGAACTGAATCTGTCAGCGATCTTCCAGGAAGAGGTCCTAAGTGCACTGTGCGCTCTGATACAACGGTGAAAGCTGTATGTCAGAGTGTCCTTGAAGATTTATCTGCCTCTACCCGTCCACGCTCTGCTTAAAATTGGATTCAAAAATATTTCCATGCAAGATTCAAATGGTCTAAGCTTTACTTACCCAATATATTCAGCAGCATAAAAAATACTTAAGCTACTGGTAGTATAATCATCCCCTACATTCTTTTAGTAGCTACCCTACATAAAAATACTTAAGTTACTGGTACCATAATAATCCCTAATCGTTTGAAACAAAAATACATATGGATTTTCGATTATAAAAAAGAAGAAAATTTGAAAAGAAATCGAAAAATTACGACAAATATTTAAGAATAATTGATAATAAAAATAATCCAATTTGATTGATTAATAACTGAATCTGAGAATTCGATTAGGTTCAATTCAATTTAATGCTTCATAAATGAATAATTTTTACGCAACTAAAGAGTTTTATCCGATTATGCAATAAAAGTGATTGTTATTTTCTTTGACAATAAAATAAATACACCATGAGCTAAAGCTTTGTGAAGATAAAAAATTTAATATCAAATTTTGTTTACTTTACATAAAATTTACTTTGTTTTCGAGCATACTGTTCGGTAATTAAAATACTTAATTAACGACCGATTAGAAATTTTGCGTTATTTACCGTAAAATTCAATTAAAAGCCAAGTTAATACATGTGCACATGTAAGTACACGTAGTTGTATACTAAGTAAGTATACTTGAAAGTTGTGTATTTTATAGATTTCTATGATAAATTTAATTTGTAAAGAAAACTTTAAAGGAATAAAATTTATTTTTAATTATAGGTGAACATTTTTAAATGTAATTATATTTATCCTTTAAAAGGTGTGCTCATAAAATGGATGAGAACTTTTTCTAATAAAAGGCAATATGACAATCGCTATTAAAAATGAACATGTCAGGGACAGCTTCAATAAGGGTGGATAGTAGAATGTATTACGTTCTCAGAATTATAACCTTATTAACACATCATCAGTATTATTATACGATATCGTTTATCAAAGTTGAAAATATTAGAAAAATTTAATTGATAGTTTAAAATAAACAACATTTTTAAAGTTTTTTTTTAATAATTAAAAAAAAAGCTTTCCAATAAACGATAAATTTGTTATAGGTCATCATTATAGAGGCGCCACTGCAACTGGAAATGCGGGCTTAGCTTACTGAATAATAGAATGTCGAATGTCTGGTTTCGCGACATTGTCTTCCAATTCGACAATTCCAGGATATTATATACGTCCTGGGTAATGTCACCGCTCCAACAAAACCAAGGCCTAACTAGTCTTTTGGGATAATAAATAGCGCCTCTCTTGGATTTCTGCGCAAGATCTTAATCATCGGTACGGATTTAGTGGCCGATCTATCGCAACCTATATTGCCTAATTTTAGTCACAACCGGATAATTGTAATAGCGCTTCGCAATCGATTTCAAATTGCGGAATTATTCATCTTAATGAAAGCTCAAGTTTCTGGAGAATATATGAAAACTGGTAATACTAATATCCGGCTCAGCAGTACCTTCGATTTTATGGTACGAATTTTGGAATGACATAATTTAGACTAATTAAAGTAGACTGTTCTGTCTGCCAGCAACCGTGCGTGGATAACTTCCGTCATGTTATTGTATAATTGGCTGTGATCATTTATCCCAGGTTCGAGAACGATTAAGTATCGTGACTTCGTTGACATATAAATAAAAGCAAAGCCAACATCGCGGAAATAGTACCTAACTCCGGTGTCATGAATCCACTTCACCCAGCACCAGCTCAATGGAAGCTGATTTGGCTGCTTTTATTCATCCTCACATACTAGGATCTAGTCAATCTAATTTAGTCGTTTGGATTGTCTATCATATTGACACAGAGAGAAGATCTGATTTGTTGCTAACTTACCGAAAGTCAAGTCTCTATGGTATGAGCCTAGAAATTTTTGGAGCTATCCAGCCGAGGAAGATACAAGAGACTATCTTATACATACGTGGTATTCAGTAGCGTTATGCCTCTATACACATATATCCTATACTCCATCTAAAAACTAATACATTTTTTTTGCCAATTAAAATAAAATTAGCTTTCATCTTGTATATGTTATCTGTCATCTTACGAAAGAAAACTAAATTTACATATATAATTTTTTAATGGTATGAAAATTACCTTAAATTCTAGCCTAGTAAAAAATATTATTAAAATTAAAAACTTAAATACTTATGCAACCGTAATGATATCATAAGATTTATTTACAATATATTCGAGCTGTGAATATTAACAGGATAATAACAAATATGTCACCTTCAGGAACATCACTATTAGTAGTAGTCTGACACGTAAAAAAAAAATATTTTTGAGTATCCGTTCACTTTGTACATCACCAAATTAAATAATATATTTTACATAAAATTGTGTTTCAAAAAAAATTATTTTTAAATGTTACATACACATATTAATTGGCTCAGATAATAAGCGAAATACTCTTAACTTAGTTTGTCATCTTGTTAAGACCATTAAAAACGCAAAGAAAATACTTTAATAAATACAGTAAATAATCACAGAAGTATGCATTTTACAGCCAGACAAGGATATTTATTTTACAATATATTTTTATGAATCAATATATTAAATTTTTCTCTTTTTAAATGCTTACCGTTTTATTTAATTACACAATTTTATGATAATCTTTCAAAAAACCAGACGCTCAAATATGTATTTCTCAAATTCCAATATATTTTTTTTAATTTTCCTAATGCGTGTACAATAAAATATAATAATTTTTTCCATATTTAAAGCCTAATCAGAACCATACACACATTATTATCAATTTCATGATTGAGGAATATTGTAAAATATTTAAGCCTTGGGAGAATTTTCGCTTGAGAAAAATATGTGAACATTGTCGAAAATGAAAATGCCTGTCGCTCATTGTGTCAATTTGTTAAAGAAATCCTTACGTATCACGTAATAGATGTCGATTTGTTGTAGTATTAGTAAACCCCATTAACAAAATTATAAATATAAGATTTTTTTATTAGACATTTAAATGTTTAACCTCAGTATTATACTTATAACTTTATCTAATTGACTTGAAACAAAAATTAAAAATAGGATAGGAAATAAACGACACAGTACATACAAGACTCAGTAACAATATTTTATATAACAACAAAAGACTCTTAAATTTATTGGTAAATATCATATTTATTGGGAACATAATTGCAAAGGAGTAGAATTCGAAATGACAAATGAGAACTCAACAGAACATAACTCTACTAACTACCCTTTGAAAAAAAAAGGACTAAAATTAAGCAAAGTCAGACTAAAAAAAGGATGAATAAATTAAAAAAATGTATGACAATTTTTACACCAAATGACAACATTAATGACACAATCCGCGTTAATAAAATTTAAAATGAGCTTTTGATTGCTATAACCATGAGGTTTTCTCCAAAATCAACTTAGTTACCGCAACCAAAAAATAATCATATTCATAATACATATCTTCTAAAATATTTTCCAAATAGTATATCCCTTAATAAAAATTATAATGATCCCTTAGTCTATTCCCATGATTAAGTAATGATCTTGGAAAAGTGCTCCTAAAACTTCTTTATGCTACTTTAGAATCCGCCAATATTATTCCTGCCCATCACTTTAATTTCCGATTTCAACATTCCATCATACAACAATATCAGTGCATTATTAATTATAATATATTGCGTCCTTTATTTGAGCAAAAGGAGTATTGTCGAGGGGTTTTTCTAGCCATATATTGATCTTTTGATAGAATATGGCACGCTGGACTACTCTAAAAACTCTAAAGCTCCCTTCCTCCTATTTGTTACCCTATAGTTAAATCCTTTCTATCGGAACACAATTTTTAAATCAACGAAACCACGAATTTTATAATATTTCTCCCTCTAAAAATGGTGTACCTCAAGGATACATCGTTGGTCCCATGCCATATAGTATTAATACTGATGATATTCCTTCTAACAATTATGTTATGATGGCCATATGTTCCCATACGCCAGCAATACGCTTAAACTCTAAGATTATTTTACGAGATAGAGAATAAAGGTAAATAAGAAAAAAAAGTGCACATGGTTTTTTCACCCTCTGTTCTAAGTTATCTGGCTTGAAAAATTATACCTGAGAAATCTGGCTTGAAAAATTATACCTAAGAAATCTAAAGTCCGCTTTATAGAATTTTATATTAAATAACCTGAAATCCTCATACGCTACTGAAAAAACTGAAACGACACAGAAAATTATTTCAATTTTTAGTAGGACAATCTAGACTTAAGGCATTTGAATGTCGAGTTCAACTAAGGTTTTCAATTCCCATCGAATCCAATCCTTATAGTTAAGAAACCTTCATAAAATCCTTTCTATATCTGTCATAATAAAGTCTTTTTGTCTGTGATTTATTTGTGCACCGAAAATCTTAATCTTTTTTGATAACAATTAATCTCAGTAACCCTTCCTAGAATCACCAATCATCAATTGAAAATGAAACTGTTCGCGAAGTATTTGAAATAAGTACTTAATTATAATACAATATAGAGAAGCGCCAATGGATATCTACTCTATCCTTATGCTTCCAGAAATTTGCTTATTATATGTATCAAAATTACTAGCTGTAAATATCAAATAAATAAATATTATCTATATATTCAAACACAAAACAAATTCAGTATCCCAAAGTAATCATTCACCATTTACCATTGCTGCGACGATCTTAAAACATGAAGACAAAATCTATTTAGTCTGAAATGTGACCAAAATTATTCTCCAATAAGAATAACGATGAAATAACATAAAATTCACAAATATTTACAATAGAAAAAAATCATAAAACAGAAAAAATTTCATATTAAGAATAACATAACAGTCCACCGACAAATTAGAAAAATCAACTGCGATTTGATTTCTTGATGATGAGCGCTATAGAAAAGACTATTTAGGATAAGGGCTGATAAGGGATCCTATAGCATGTATAAAGGTAACTATAGCAATCAACTAACCTTGGCCTTAAAGTAGAATATTTAAACTTAATATTATCAGTACAAATACACGCGTACAAAAGTGCGTTTGAAATATTTTTAATTTGAACTAAACATAAGGGGAACTTTTTACTTGAAATTTATCGCATTTTTTTCGCTAAAATTCCTTTTTTTATTTTTTCTCATTTCTGTTTCTGTACATTTGTTGAAATTTATATACTTTCAGGCTTTAGTATATAGACATGGCTGTGCAATAAAATAAAAGCCGGACGTAGCTATTTTCCCTAATTATATAGCTGCGGGTGCAAGCACTGTAAATGAAAGCCTCATTAAGAATTGTATTCTTTGTTTTCATTTAATTTTGCCACAATTTTAGGACGACCCACCAACATTCTGCTCCTATTTGTCTACATATAGTATTTTTCCTCAACTAAGCTATGGTGGGTGGCATGCAATGTTGTCAATAAACCAAATACTACTTACCAACATTAATAGAATAAAACTGAAGATGTAAACTCTAGAAGCCATCGATATTCTATGAACAAATTTTTCTTTCGATCTTATAACAATTATTTTAACAGAGCCATTAAAATCTAAGATTTTTTCTACAATACATAATAGAAGAATATTGCAATCTTTTAACTTACGTGTATTATTACATTTTTTCAATATAATTTCATATCAAAGTAAAAAAAATATTCATTTAAGAAAATGACATTTTAGAAAATTGAATACAAACTAACTAAAATTTAACGAAATCATTTCGAACAGCAAAGATTATATAAACTTTAAATTGTAAATTTTTCAAAATAATATTAACTATTGAAAAATATAAGCGAGAAATATTGATCAAAAATTCTTTACATTTTTATTAAATTATGTATATTTTTTTGAGGGCAATGCTTTCCAGTAAAAATGTATAGTAAAAATTTGTTGTAAAAATTTATAGTAAAAATTTGTTGTAAAAATTTATAGTAAAAATTTGTAGTAAAAATTTCCAGTAAAAATTTCCAGTAAAATTTTTGATAAGAATTTTCGGTAAAAATTGTCGGTAGTAATTTTCGGTAAAAATACTCGATAAAAATTGTCAGTAAAAATTATCAGTAAAATTTTCAATAACAATTTTCGATAATAATTTTCGGTAAACATTTTCGATAAAAATTTTCGATAACCATTTTCGGTACACATTTTCGATAAAAATTTTCGATAAAAATTTTTAGTAAAAATTTTCGGTAAAAAGTTTTGGTCAAAATTGTCGGTGAAAATTGTCGATAAAAATTTTCGATAAAAATTTTGGGTAAAAATTTTCAGTAAAAATTTAAACATGTTTGCTAAAAATTTCTAGTTTATTTGTTAAAAATTTTCGGTATTAATTTCCGATAAAAAAAATTTTCTAAAAATATTCAGTAAAAATTGTTGGTGACAATTTTTGATAAAAATTTTCGGTAAAAATTTAACGTAGAAATTTTCGGTAAAAATTTTCCATAAAATATGTCGGTGAAAATTTTCAGTAAAAATATTCAGTAAAAATATTTAGTAAACATTTTTTAATGTTTCTGTAAATTTTTTTTGTGATTTTCAGATGAGCTTATTCGATAATGCAAATTTTTGTAAATTCATTAAATTTTTTACCACAAATTTCCAACTTAAATTGAAGTGTATGATTTTTAGTAACTGTAACGTAATAAATATTTTTTTTATATAGATTGAACGTTATTTTATAAAAATATCACTAAACTGGGAAATAAATAATCAAATATTTAAACTTTTGGAACGATAATCATAATTTTAATATTAATAATCTCAATTCAGTACGTTAGCATTGGGTTGTCGTTGTTCAAAAAGAAACGACTTTTACAATCGTAAATTTTCTTTTCAAATTCAAATTAGTACTTTGATAAGCCACAGTCAAATAGCAAATTTCAATGGAAAAGTTATCCTTAATTCATTTATAATTTGTATGAACTTATATCTAAATATTAAAAAGTTCTATTTACTCAGAAATAATTTATGAGTTAAGATAAAATACTTCTCTTTTGGCCGTTTGTTTTTTTTTGTTGAATTAATTAAAGAAAAATACTTCCTGAATAGAATTATGCAAATACTTTGTAAATATCTTTATAATTTATGGCAAATAAGTTAATTTGGATTAGCAGTTTTCAAAAAGAAAATAAATTTTGAGAAAACATTGTAAATTGTACATTTTTGTTTCTAGTTTGTTTGAATTTATAATATTTGAAGATTCTGATAAATTTATGTGAATTTCTTTCATAATTATTTAACCGCAATTATATTGAATTTTTGTAAAGTTTGTACATGCCAAAAACGCTGTAAGCTTATGCCCTGCAGTAATGAAAATACAAACTTTCACAATAAAAATTATAGAATGTAGTACAGTCATTTTTGGTGTTACCAAATTTCTTAGTGCCCTTAAAATCTAGTGCAAAAGATAATTTCCTTAATTTATGTTATTATTAGATAGACCTTTTCTCTTTATGCATATATGCTTTTATGTTTCCTTAGGCAGCTATACATCGGTAGAGCCTTTTGTTTCTACACTTCATAAAAGTGCTTCAAGACTTCTACTGCTGTTCCCGTTAGCTCCTCGGTTACACTTCTTTGGATGTTATCAACAGCATCAAGATGACTTCGTTTCAAGTGTTTTTTTTGTATCTTAGAGAACTAAACAAAAAGTCACACGGACTGTGATTAAATGCATAGGAAGGCTGGAAACCCACAGAAAGCTCATTTTTGTACAAGAACTCTTTGATGAAGAGGGCTTTAGGTCAGTAGACGTTGTTATGGTGGAGCATTCAAGTATCTGTAATGTACCATCTGATGCGAAGAACCTTTTCTCTGAGCCTTTCAGAGACTTTTTTTGTAATTCGATGGTCTGACCTCACCAAAGACCTCTGCATTCTACATTTGTATCACTTTCCCATTTTGAATGCCTTCCTTTCACTACTTCTCGATCCACCAAAAATGCTTTATGCCTACTAGAAAACTTGGTTTCTTGATAAGAATTTTTTCCCATAAATTCGTTATAATTTTTCGTAAGTCAATCATCAAATCTGATGCACTAAGGACACACAACTTTACTAACCAGGCTTCGTAGGTTGGTGTAATTACCAGACAACGTTGAAATTAGTTATAAACAATAACTGAAAAAAGAATAAATTTGTACTGATAAATTTTATTTGTTATCAATTGTGAAGCTTGTCTTAGCGCACTGAGCTTTTCTTACATCTACTCAACTTTACTGAAGACTTTAATAAATTATTTACTATTCAATGGTATATCTTTGGGTTATATAACATTATCAAAATTTAATAACGATTTATACAGGATACGGTTTATGGTATGTTGCAGGTCGAAGATTTTTTTTTAGTAACTTTTAATTGAAATGCAATTTTATAATTTATATTTTATTGATCGATTACATGGTCTCTAGTATTATGTATGGAATATGATGTCGGTCAAAAGTTAGTTTAGCAACATTTCCCGATAGCGGTTACCAGTTATTGTTACAACATTACCTCCAGCATCCTCAAAGAAATATGTCCCAATGATGCCGCACCACACAGTTACTATACGTGGTGCGGCATCATTGTATTAGTTGAGGATTTTTAGTGCCTCAATAGCAGCTATTCTGTTTAGTAATAAAGCCAGCCAAGCCGAAGTATGCTTCACCACTCATAGTGATTTTTTGCCAAAAATGGTGGTTGTCTATGATAGTCACCAGTAACTGTTACAGCATTGCCCCCGCATCCTCAAAGAAATATGACCCAATGATGCCGCTGGCCCAAATGCCGCACCATTCAGTTACTCTGCGAGGGTGTAGGGGTCTTTGGTGTATCAGTTGAGGGTTTTCAGTGCCCCAATAGCGACTATTCTGTTTAGTAACAAAATTAGCCAAGCCGAAGTGTGCTTCATCGCTCATACCAAGCTGTAAAACAATGCCGAGCTGTTCATGGTCATTTACCTGCACTTGTTGTGTCATTTAAATTTTATACAGGCAAAAAATTTAAATCTTTTTTGATAAATTTTAAAAAACACGATGGAGATATTCCCAATTCTTGTGCACGACGTCAATGAGAGATACCCGGACATTTAGCAACACTCTGCCTCACTGCGTCAATCTTTTCAGGTGTATGTTGGCTTAATTGTCGCCCAGTTTTTGCTTTATTTTTCAGTATATGCAGATTTTCAAAATTATTTATTACACGCTGAATGGTTAACTTGCTCGGTATATGATTAATACCAAAAAATCACATAATTTATTTTCTCCGCCTATTCACAATTATTTATATAAAATATTTTAATAATTTCAACACGTTGTTGCAGTATTAGATACTCTATAATAAATTGTTCTATGACTATTCAATGCCATTAGACAAATATTATCTAAGCTAAAGTAGCAGACAAACCATATCAACCTAAAACATAAAAAGCACACTGTATTTAAGTTTCTTTAAATTAATAAATAGCAAATCATCATTAATGTAAAATTCTTTCAATTAAAATCCATCTGCTTTCTTTTTATGATGAACAAAATTTGCCTAGTCTAAGATCATAATTAGCCTAGTATAAAAAATCAGTATCTATGTGACACTAAGCATTTCCAATGTCCGCAATGGATTTATTTTAGTCATTCTAAATTCAATTTTTTGCACATATTTCAGAGACTATATATTGTATAAAAATATACTCCCCCATGGCTGCATAGATTTAATCATATCTACACTATCGGTATTCGAGTTGCTTTTTTATGGACCTCTGTAATGAAAAATTTATAATTATTACATATAACATTTCCGAAGTAACATGGAGTTATTCTGTCTAGAGATATTGAGCAAAAAAATAGCTTAAAATATTTCAAATAGAAAATTATGAAATAAATTTCTGATCCAATAATATTATTAAAATTTATTCATAAGCCAATTGGGATTTTTTCTATTTAGTATAATAATTTTTTGCCTATATTATTATTTTAAATGGTAACAAAATAAAAATACAAAAATTTCTACTTTCTTTTATATGAATTTTATTGAGCAGAAATTTTCCTATTTTGCTTCTCTTATTTAGCCATTATCTATTGTTATTTTAAGATCTAACACATACCATTTTAGGTCTAGCAACAACATATTGTCTACAATTTATCTAAGTTTATAATCCTTTATGATACGATTATAGTATATTCTTATGAATTAATCTATATCAAAAGAAGACATTAACTTTTAGATAGCAGAATAAAATTGACAAAATTATCATTAAACGAGTTTCTTTTATTTTATCATGTCAATAATAAAAACACATTACATATATATAAAATACATTGACATGAAGAATTATGTATGTATTACGCCTATATGTATCTAAGGGTTGATTGTTTTTATTAAATCCTTAGACATGTTCAATAGTCGGATTTTTGTATTATTTTGATTGACATGAAAAACGAGATTATCGTTATGAGAATGTGGTTGGTTGATGTTTGCTGTTATAAAAAATATCAGTAAATTAAAGATGCACTATCCGAAAGTTAAATTTTAGATCCTTTTGATTATTAAAATATATTTTAAATAAATTAATTAACAATTATGACTTGTTTGTCTTTATAAATAGGAACTGAAAAGAAAGTACGTCATTGAAATTTGAGCAATTTCCTTTTTTTCATTACGTGATATTTAAGGAGTTGATTTCAATAAATTTAAAAATATTAATAAGACCTAATAGATAACTTTTTTTGTATTTTGTGTCTTCAGATAATGTAAGTTTATTATCCAATAGTGTTTATAGTGCTGGCTAAGAAAAAAAAATAAAAGTTTTACTTGCCTCACTTTTAGAACTGATGAATTATTATAATCGTCAATAAAATGGATAATATTTCAGTTGTATCAGCCTTTTTTTAGTAATAATCAACGAAATATTATATAATTTTATATAAATAGTTATTCATTTGAAAAAAAAATGTGAAAATATATCGTATTTTTTTAGCAAATTGAATAGTATTCTAAAAATTTTCCTGTAAAGGCACTCATTTTGAATTTAAATTTATCCACAAATAAATATTATCCTTTCACATATATAGTTCAGAAAAATCTATATATGTGAAAGGATAATATTTATCGTTGAAATCATTCCAAACCATTTTTTTTTATAAGGATTCTAATTAATTTTCAAATAACACTGAAATTATTAATAGATTTTGTGCACCGAAGCTGAAAACTCGAATGTATTGTGCAAGCTGATAATAGAAATCGACAATGACACCTAGCCAGACCTACAGCATATCCTCCCTCACATTAAGTTTACCTACACCACCAATATTATATAATTTTTAGTTTTTCATAGTATTGCTAGTATTACTAATATTTACCAGAATTAAACTGTGCCGTAATATATTCAGATAAAAATAAGTTCGACCTAAGATGCACTTGCACCACTAGTCGAAAAAGTTCATGGCGTTTTCAGACAGATGGAGTTAAAAGCAAATAACTCAGTACCCACTAATCGTATTGTAATAATACTTTATGCGTATTTAAAGGGTGATACTTCAAGCTTTCTGTCTTATTAAATTTGATGTAGTGTACCCAAAGTTATTCAAGTTTAAAAATGAACCAGAATAAAGTAATTTTATAATACCACTTCGACAAAGGCGACAACAGATCGCAGTTTTGTAAAAAAAAATTGTGGAATCTATGGTGAATGTGCTATATTAAAATACTAGCTTGATTTCATTCTAGATATTTCAATGTCAAAGCTGAGATCCGTTATGGTCGGCCAATTGGTGAAAAAAATGCTGAAATTTTCAAAAAAATTGAGCAAGACTGACATTACAGTACATTATAAGACAGACATTATAGCCTATAAATTAAGCACTCATCATTAAACCGTTTAAAAACATTTACATAATGCTGTGTTAAAAAAACTCGATGTTTGGTTGCCTCATGAATTGATTATAAAAAGAAAGATGGACTGACTCAACAGCTGCAATACGCTGCTAAAGCGCAATGAAATCGAGCCATTTCTGAAACGAATCAGGAGAAAATACGAGAATATCATTTGAAAAGGATTTTAAAAAAATAGATATGAACCAAAATTGATCAGTAGTAAAGGTATCATCTTTGATGACTTACAAAAATTAAGACAACTTGCCTTGAAAAGTTTTGAGGTATCCACCATATAGAACAGACATGGCATCCTCAAACTACTACTTATTTTGATTTCTGCAGAACTCTTTTAATGGATCCAAGTTTTTCAACCAAATACTACACAAGTTCTATACTGATGGAATCATGGCACTGTTCGAATAATGGTGAAAAATTATCAATAATAATGACTAATATTTGGTTAGAATTAATTAATTTTAATACTTCAATATAGGCGTCTCTATTTTACTTAAAAACGCCATTATCTTTTTCGACTAATTAAAAACACCATTAATTTTTTCGAAATCTGAATAATTTTGTCTATCTATATGTTTAGAGATATAAATATTATTTATTTTCAAAAATGAATTGCTCCATTTTCAAAATAAATGGCTTATATGTATTAAAAATTAAAAATAAAAGGAAATAAATTTAAAAAAAAAAATTAAACAAAATATGAATTTCAGAAAAACTTAATTCATTTAAAGGCATGAATCGATCTTCAAATGAACCTTAAATTAATACCAAATAGATAATAATGAAGGCTGACAAAACTTTACCATTAAAGATACTTGACAATATTATGTTCAAATTGGTTAGCTTATATATAATATATCGTTTGTTAATTAAATTTAGATCACGTTTAACATTTGAATTTTTAGCTGAGCCACTTTTCCGACGACAGGATATTTACATTCAACAATTGCAGTCAGAAGTTCTTGAGGCGACAGGTTTGATTAGATTGCTAACTATTCCCAATACAATATAATAAAAAAAAATTTATTTGGCAACTTCATGTATTTAGTCTATGTAAACAAGGATTGGTCCTAACTAAAAGTTTATAGGTAGTTAAGAGTTGACGGGGCAATGAAACTTTCCAACAATAACAAACTCTTCCAAATACCATGTTTATCCACAAGAAACCACCATTTTTATCGCACTAATACCCAATGCAAGCTAACTAAAACAAAAACACAAAATTCAACACAGCCCAAGCAGTCTAATACGCACCCACGAGACGAGACCAGAAAACTCCACCGCAGAATAACATAAAAAAGCTTAGTGCGGTACAGCATAAAACATTGCGTATTTTTAGATTTTAATTATGAAAACCACCTCATCTCTATAAGTGACCTCTTAAGCTTTCTCCCACTCTCGCTCATTGAGATACTAACAACAAGATCCTTTTTTCATTTTTTTTATTTATTTTTTAATATCGCATTCAAAATAATTTTACCTTCTTCTTCGCCCCAAGCGGAATTTATTTACTTTAACTTTGTTTTGTACATTTGAGTATATACGTATGTATAGGTATATATGCGGTTATATGTTGGTTCATTTCAGACAAATTAATTTTCAACCCCAAAAAAAAAATCTAAAAAGTAAATATTTAAAATAAAACAAAAAATGTTAAAGCCCTTAAGCATAACAGATGAGCAAAAAGAAATTTCATGATTTTTTCCTGTTTCGTCCCCAGTGACATAAATTCTCTCATCCCTAAATAAGTATTGTTCCGTTATTCTATTATTAATTTTTGTAATATTTTTTCCTCTTTAAATTTTTCATTTTCGAAATATACAAACACCATACTTTCTTGTTCTATTATTTATTTACTATTTATCAAAAAATAAAAAAAGGAAAGGAAAACATAAATTAATAAAAACAAAAGCTAAAAAAAAGGACATTGAAATGTTATATAGAAAAAAAGCTCATGTCCAATATATGAATCACTTTTCATGTATGATGTCCAATATATAAAAAAACGACAACATCTTTTTTGAATAGAGTTTTTTTCAGTTGATTTGAGATATTTGCAAATTCCAATATAAAATAACAATTAAATAAAATTTTGAATTGGAAATGTTATTTAGAAAATTAGATTTTAATGAATTTTTTAATCATTCCCCTAAAACTGCATATTTGAATACCTATAAATACGAGCCTAAGTAAGTTTTTCATACTATCCACGGGAATAGAATATGTTCTTTTGTATACGAGGCCTGTTCAAAAGTATCGCGAATTTTGTGTGTTTTCAAAAATTATTTATTTATTCATCAATAGCTATTTTGTGCCCTTCAAAGTAATCCCCACCAGTCTTTATACACTTATGCCAACGTTTTTTCCAATCCTCGAAGCACTTCAATCATTTTTTGTGATCTTGTTCAGCTCCTCCTTCGATGCCATCTTTATCTCCTCAATCGTAGCGTAACGTTGTTCTTTCATGGGGCTTTTCAGTTTCGGGAACAATAAAAAGTTACAGCGGGGCAGATCTGGGGAATACGGTGGCTGCGGCATTATTAGTGTGTTGTTTTTGACCAAAAATGGCGAAAGCAAATTTTTGTTCTTCCACAAATCCGGGCGTTTCTGGCGGATTGCTTTGCGCAACTTGCACATAACTTGCAGGTAATATTCCTTATTGACCGTTCTACCCTGTGGCAAGAATTCATAATACACCACGCCCCTGCAATCGAAGAAAACTGTAAGCAAAACCTTCACATTCGACCGAACTTTGCGCGCTCTTTTCTGTCTTAGCTCGTGCGGCAGCTTTTATTGGGATGATTGAGCTTTGGTTTCCACGTCATAACCATAAACCCATGATTCGTCACTAGTTAATGGCACGAGCCAATCGATATGTTTAAGTCCTCAGCAACTTCTCTAATGGTGGTTCGACGATTGGCCAATACATTTTTCTTCACTTCATCAATGTTTTCGTCTGTTGTTGACGTGCTCGGTCGTCCGGCACGCGTTTCGTCGTTCACATCTTCTCGGCCCGCTGAGAACAGTTTGTACCACCGATAAACGTTGCTTCGGTCCAAGGTAGGTTCACCATATGTCACAGTCAACATTCGGAATGCGTCCGCGCAATTAATTTTATTTTTCACACAAAATTTGATACAGATTCTTTGATCCAAAACACGTGCAAGCAAAGCAGCTGTCAAAAATTAACTGAGCGTTCAAAATGGCCGAACTTGTTGGCATAAGCGAGAGACATAAGTACCAACATAACGCCACAAAAAATCGAAAAACGAATATACGTAACCCGCGGAAATTCAAAATTCGTGATACTTTTTGAACAGACCTCGTATTTGAATGCCTATAAATACAAGCCTGAGTAAGCTTTTTATACTAGCCACGGGAATAGAATATGTTCTTTTGTATATAAGGTCTTTAAGACATGTGCTACGAATCACTTTATAGCGCCATAACCATGATGAGGTCATTTGGTAGCATCATATTACATGTGATGATCGTTCGGAGGTCATTTGGTAGCATCATATTACGAAACTGATGGTCGTTCGGACGTAAGTTGCAGGGAGCAACGGTTTATGAAGCGTATTATTATTTTTTTTTAAATTTAAACAGAGTACTTTCGACAGAATTGTTAGATCTAAAAGCTACACAATAGAAGGAGTTTTATTCAAAAGAGAGATAGTAAGTTGAACATGAAGAATGAGGCTGGTTAAGTAAAGAAGTCTTGTCAACAACCGTTCTAAAAGACTGAGATAGGATTTTTGAGAAGTTTTCTGTTCCAGAATTTTAGAACGGATCTTATGTAGACTGGTTTGCTGATATTTTGCCAATACGAGGAAGGAAATCTCGTCTGATTGTCAACCCACTTATTACCCAGGATGGGGACATGGCCGTTTTTATTGTTTAACAGATTGCGGCAAATGCCATTGAGCACCGGATTATTTGACAATCCACGAATAGCTTTAATGGCTTCGAGATTATTAGTAGAAGTGGTTATGTTGACTGGGCTCAGTTGCCGTCTAACTTATCTACAGCTCACCATGTTAAGGAGACGTTTTAGATAGAAAAAATTCATGGTATTTCAATAATATAAGATGTTTTATAGTCATCAGCAGCTGCATCCGTGAACATTAGAATTGAACTGCCGAGTCCATTCAACATTTCTAGGGAAAAAATTTCTTTATCTGACTAGCTAGCAGACCACATAGATTCTTTGAACATATAAAGTGATGCCTTACTTTATATAATCTTACATATATATAACGAACCAGAATCTTTACAATTTCAAAAATTTCGGTTGGTGTCGAAAGTGTCCATACCAGTGCTTCCTGGCATCGGTTGAGCTTCTCTTTGTCAATTTTAGCAACTTACCTGCATTTTTACACGGTCAAGAAGCAGCGAAGGACTTGTATTTATATGTATTATTTTGTATTAAAAATTTTTTTCCCTAGAAATGTTGAATGGACTCTTGAAAGGCTCAGAAAAATTAAAATATTTTTTTATAAAGAAGTCCTTGTAAGGCTCAGAAAAATCATTCTTCGCTTCACATCGGACATTGTAGACACTTGGACCATAACGAGTTTTTTGTTAAAAAAAAACTTCTTAGCCCCATAATTCATATGGGTCTAACGAGTGTAACCAAGGAGCTTAAATAATACCTCCACCGATGTATAGCTGCTAAAGGGAACCATTGTACTATAAATGGAATGATATTTTCGTGTAAAAATAAAATAAAAAGTTACTTCTTTGGCACATTTTGTATATTCAAAAATTTTTATTACAAAACTATTCCAAGCACACACATTTTTTTTAATAATTTCTTTTTTTTTATAAAAGAATTCATTTTATTTGCGTAAATAACTGATTTTATATCAACAAAAAAATTTATTTATACAAAAAAAAACCCCACTAATTATGTAATGTTCACGTCCAGGTCCAATTTTTATATACGCGACTACCACTGCCCACGGTGGTACTGTCATCCTTATGAGAAATTCCTTATCCTTTTCTTTTCATTCCTTTATTGCAAAAGATTTTCTTCAATCCACCGTCATACAAATAGATTGCACTCCTATCCCATCAACTATTGCCTCCCTCTCCCCCCATTTAAACCAATAAACTCCTTTGAATTTGGGTGTTTTCTCCAATGTTTTTTACAAAACGCTACAGCCTCTTCATATAAAAGTAAAAATACGAAACCTGCACAATACCAAAAAAATCAACCACTAACAATTAGGCGATTAATTACAAAAAAACGCAAATCCAGAGCTCATTGGCTACACTTCATCACTCACGAAAAATAGAATTCTATGGATTGCTATAAGATAATTATTATTTTATAGAAAAACAACGCACCCTTTACGAAAAACTTATGGAACCTAGGCCAAAATGGACAAATGTAAAGCAGACGCTTTTGCTGAACACCTTTATTCTCTTACCCATGAGTCTTCCATCAAAAGCAATCACTCCTTCCGAAGTTGCCAATTTAATAAAATTCCTTTTGAAAAACAAAGGTTCTGGTTATAATTTTATTACCTCTAATAGACTCCAATAACTTCGTAGAAGAGCAATTGTCTTCCTTGATACATTATATAACTCCATTCTTCGAAAAATGATCCCTAAACCCAATAAACCAATAAACCACCCTACTTTCTATAGACCAATAAGTCTACTTCCAATCGTTTAACAAATCTATGAAAAAATAGTCCTCCGCCGATTACATCCCCTACTCAAATCCACAAATTTAATTCCTAAATATCAACTTGGTTTCCACTCCAAACACTCAACTATGCAGCAATGTCCTCTTAAGAAAGAAAAAAGTACTGTCCAGGTGTATTTCTTGATATAAGTCAAGCTTTTGACAGAGTTTAGCATCCCGGATTACTCTGAAAATTCAAGAGGATTCTTCCTTCTACGTATTTACTAGTCCTTAAATCGTTCCTTTCCAACCGACATTTCATCCAAGCAAACGAATCCAATGAACTCTCCAATATCTGTCAGATATTGGCTGGTATTCCACAGGGTAGTATACTTGAAGCCATCCTCTACAACATTTACACATCCGACATCCCAATCTGTCTCAATACCTTCTTTGGCACATACGCCAACGATACGGCCTACCTTGCATCTAGTGAGACTCCCCAACATGCTTCCGAAATCCTCCAAACATAAATTCAAACCCTACAGAACTGGTTTACCAGCTTTTTTGTAGAATAAAAACCAATGAACATAAATCTACCCACGTAACTTTTACACTCTGCCAAGAACCATGTCCTGCTTTATGCCTTAATGGCAGTGCCATACCACAACACAGCGAAATTCGGTACCTAGCACTATTTTAAACAATGCTCTACTGAAACCTGCCCGAACTTACGGACTAGAACTCTGGTGCTACACTAAGCTTTCCAATTCTCGCCGAATTCAGTAGTTTCAATCAAAAATAATACTCTCAACACTGTTATTCATCGTGATCTAAAAGTCTCATTTGTTTTTGATGTTCTCATATCTTCTAATCCCATTGTTTGTGAACTATTCTCCACTTCCTTTTCTCGAATCACCCATGGTAGACTTAAGCGTCACTGGTCGCGTAATTTATTAAAATACAAAGGCTTAACATAAGCACACGCTACCAGGAGAAGCTTCAATGGATGCATACCCCCTACAACCATTCATGTTAATTATTACTACGAGTATTATATAAATCAGCTTCGTTATTAGATGTAGTTGTAAATATCTGTAAAAAAGTTTTTTTTTTAAATTATGTAATATTTTCCTCTTTTTTTTCTGTTTGGTTTTTCATATTTTTATTTTTGACAGATTACACATGTCAAAGTCAATAGTGATTATTTAAGATTGCCATTTTATCATAAAAAAAACTTATATTTTAATAATGCTTACAAAAAATTAAATTTTATTATCAAAATTCTGTGAAAAATATGTTTTGCCGCTCTTAGACCATTTTATGGTCGTCATAATCGATCTACTGAGCAGCAAGCAATTCAAGCCAAAGTGACAAAATTTCCCAGCAATTTTATGTTTTTGGACATCAAAACACTAACCCGTTCATTATTTATTTTGTAAATATCAATTAAATATCAAGGGTCTCAATTTTGTAGACATGCGGAGAGTTTTTAAACACGCCATTCTCCATGAAAGTGGTAGCATACCGAAATGCTTGCATACTTTTGTTGTTTTTCAAGCTGTTGTTTTTTGGTACTTATCAGAAAGTGCAAGTGAAATTGTAGCAATTTTATGCTATTTGACATCAAATCACCAACCGGTGTGCGTCGAGTACGTACATAGGAAAATATTGGTGCTGTAGCATCCAGTATTGGTGAAGACCTCGACTATTGTGTTACTCGACTATGTGGAAGATTTTACGCAAGGATTTTGGTCTGAAAGCGTATAAAATATAGTTTGTGCCAGAACTAAACCCGAACAACATGCCAAAACGTCGAAATTTCGGTGAGTGGGGCCTTAGAAAAATTTGAAGACAAATCCATTTTTTTACCAAAAAATTGCTTTCAGCGACGAAACTCATTTCTGGTTAAATAGGTTTGTGAACAATCAAAATTGTCGCATTTAGTCTAATAAACAACCACAGGCTGAACAAGAACTGTCATTGCACCCAGAAAAATGCACTGTTTGATGATGCTGGCAGCAACGTTACCGTCAATGGTGCCCAGCATCGCTCGATGTTTTTTGAACTTTGTTTTGCCCAAACTGCATCTGGCCAACATATGGTTTCAACAATATGACGCCACATGCCACACAGCGCGTAAAACAATGGACGAATTCGGTGAGCAATTTATCTCACGCTTCGGATCGGTAAGTTGGCCGCCTGGATCGTACGATTTGACGCCTCTAGACTATTGGGGCTACATATGTGTAAAGTCACTCATCTATGCCGATAGACCAGCGTGAGATAAAAAGACTTGCAGCCTTGGAAGATAACGTTACACGTATTATTAGGGAGATACCAGCCGAAATGCTCGAAAAAGTGGTTCAAATTGAACCTCTCGCATGGATCACTTAAAATGTATTCGTGGTCAACATTTACCTGAAATAATCTTTAAAAAGTAAATGGCAAATGTTTTTTGTTTTTTGGAAATTTGAAAACCCACACACTTAGATCTACATACAAACAACAAATTCATAGGTAATTATTTAATTTATTAAATTTTTAAAAAAAAATAATAATTTATAATTTTTTTGTTGAATTTCTTTTATTGCATTAAAAAATGGAATTTATTAATACAAAAAAATATTTGTTCACTTCGATTATTCCGATTCGATTTCGATTGTGTCTGTAATTATTTCAGGCACCTATTATCAGCACATTTGGTGGCTGAGCTTACAAATGGTTGTAGTCTCAACTACATTTAGGAGAATAAAAACGGGGAAGTTTTTTGGTTTTAAGGGGAATTTCTGATACCATTCAACGCATGGTTGAGAATTTGCAAAGAAAATTTCCTTCTTTGAAGTGTACAAATGCGGTGTATTCTAATTTGTTTTGTTATAATAAAAGGACTATTCTCATTTATACGAGTACCTAGCATCAGCGAATTTAATAAATAATTTCTTGATGATATTCTAAAAGTTCTGTTCGACGGCAGAAAAAACCAAGCACTCTTTTCTTAAAATAACAATAACAACTAGTCTTTTCTACAAGATTCCATTTAGATTCAGTTGTTCGTTTTCTCGCACTTCCGATTGAATTGGAACTTTACAGACAAACGGAAATAAATTAACCGACATACACGTAGTACCAAAACAGGTTAATCTTCAATAAAATCTTTCGATGAAATCAAAAATCACTTCCAACGAAAATTATGTATAAAAAAATCGTTTAAAAAAAATAATTTGCAGCTAGTAAAATTGAGATTTGTTCCAGAACATTAAAAAACCTTGAAAATCGAAAAAAATACTATTTTTATTCTAAAGAATTGCAATTTTTATAAATTCTACAAAATAATATTCAAATGTATTCTTGTTGAAAAAAACAAACAAAAAATTGGTAAAATAGAAAAATTAGGAAACTTTCAAATTAAAAATAAAAAGCTTTGATAGTGGTTTTGTCTGTTTGTTTTATAGGAAAGTAAAAAAATAATCACAGTTCGTATAATTAATCATAATAGTTCGTAAAATATAAAAATAATCACAGTTCGTAAAATATAAAGAATTTGGGCTTACAGAATTTTAAAGCAACTTCGAAAATGGTAATCTTCAGTTAAAATTAACGGCCAAAATTACCAGGTGTATAAGCTTAAATCTGCTGTTTCTTAGTCAAAAAAAAACACATGTTTTTTTTATAGAAAGCAATAACAAATTTATTGAAAGTTCTTGCCCTCGCTAACTACACCTTTTTCCCATCTTTTGGGCAATTTGTGAATAGCACGCCAAAAAAATATCTTCTCTTTCGAGGTAAATCACTCATCAAGCGGACGTCTTCGTAAGAATCGAAGTGCTGCTCAGCGAGCGGGTGGCCCATCAACGAAAACGGGTGGTAGTCAGAAGGGGTCAGGTCTGGTGAATAAGCGGGGTAGGGTAGCACCTCCCAGTTGAGTATCTCCAAGTAGTTTCTGACCATTTTTGACGTGTGCGATTGTGCGTTGTCGTGAAGGAAAATCGGCTTATCATGTCTTTGTTGATAATCCGTCCTTTTTTCACGCAGAGCACGGTGCCCTTTAATCAGTTGTTGGTGATAGCGGTGGGCATTGACAGTTTCACCAGGTTTCAACATCTCATAGTAGACCATACCCTGCTGATCCCACCAACCGCACAGCTTCGTCTTCCGTCCGAAGCGATTTGATCTTGGGGAAGATGTTGATGGTTTGGCCGGGATCAACCCACGATTTCTTATGTTTAGCATTCTGGAAATATATCCACTTTTCAACGCCTATCACAATCCGATGCAGGAATGACTTTCTTTTTTGTCTGGCGAGAAAGATTTCGCATGTGTTTTGGCGTCGCTCCATCTGCCTATCGTTCGATTCATGCGACACCCATTTTCCGATCTTTTAAATATTCCCCATCGTACGCAGACGAATATAAATGGCTGATGGAATAACACCCAATTGCTCCACCCAATTGCTTCTCGTCCAAAAGAGCCTGCAATTGATGGTCCTCAACCTTCCTAGGCCGATTGTCAAGCTTCTTGTCCCACAAGTCAAAATTGCCGTTTTTGAACCAACGAAACCAATCTCGGCACGTTGTTTGTGATGAAGCACTGTCACCATAGGCTTCCATAAGCATTCGATGCAATTCGGTAGCCGATTTCTTTAAATTGAAGCAGAAAAGCAGAGCTTTCCGCATATGCTCTTTTTCGGGCACGAAACTAGACATGATTACCAAAGGAAAAATGTATGTTGTTGTACGAAATTGCTGATAACGTGCACTGATTAATGTTGACAGATGTCAAACTCATAAAAAAAAAAGTATGGCGTGTCCATGGTAAATCAATACGCTCACTCACGCCATCTATGACTAAACAACGGATTTAAGCTTATACAACTGATATATTGTAAATGAGATCAATTTAACGAGAGACATTCAAATTAGCCGAATATTAGTGACCCGAAATGTTAAAAGAAACAAATATAATGAAGCCTATAATTATAGATGAAAATTATAAATGAAAAGCAAAAAACCTATATGAATTATATTGGGTTGTCCGGAAAGTAGTTTCGTTTAATTACGAAATTACTTTCTGAACAACCCTAAAGTTTATTTATTGGACTTTTTTCTTTAAGTGAATCATTCAATTTGTCCAACTGATGACAGTACACTTCAGAATTGATCGTTGTGTTGCTCGGTAGAAGCTAAAAATAAACGATTCCTTTGAAATCCCACCAAACAGTTAGCCACCACCAAACGTTTTTTTTTATGAATATTGGCTTTCGAAGTGCTTTGATCCGGTTCATCTCTTTTACTTCAGGCTCTTTTATGTTGAACATTGTTGTAGATAACCCATTTCTCGTCTCCAGTGATGATACGCTTCAAAAATGGATCATTTTCTTGGCGTTTGAGAAGCAAATCACAAACGTCATTGCGACGGCACAAATATTTTTCCATTAGAAGATGAGGACCCCATATGTCGAGCTTTGAGATAAAACCTATCCATTTCAAATGATCATGAACAGTCGTATTCGATAAATTTAATCTCTTAGTGATCTCACGAGTCGTTGTTTGCCGGTTTGCATCAATTAATGTCTTTATTGTATCTGCATCGGCTTCAACTGGCCTTCCAGAACGTGGTGCATCTTCGAGATAAAAATGGCCGGATCGAAATTTTGCAAACCAATTTTGGCACTGGCGCTTACTTAACATGTCTTTTCCATACACATTCGATAATTTTTTTCTTGCTTGAACAGCATTTTTATCTTTTCTATAGTAAAAAAGCAAAATATGGCGAAAATGCTGTTTTTCACTTTCCATATTTAAAAGGGTATCAACCAAAAATTACTTTGCAGAATTGACAGCTGACATAGCAAGGCTTGCTTGTGTTTTTTTGCACGTAAGCCTTGCTATGTCAGCTGTCAAAATACCAGGTGTATAAGCTAGATTTAATTTTGTTTGGTCATAGATGGCGTGAGTGAGCATATTAAGGTACTATGGGCACGCCATACTTTTTTATGAGTTTGACATCTGTCAACATTAATCAGTGCACATTGTCAGCAATTTTGTACAACAACATACATTTTTCCTTTGGTAAAGCTCTGCTTTTCTGCTTTAATTTGAAGAAATCGGTTACCGAATTGCATCGAATGCTTATGGAGGCCTATGGTGACAGTTCTTTATCGGAAACAACGTTCCGAGATTGGTTTTGTCGGTTCAAAGACGGCAATTTTGACTTGTGGGAAAAGAAGCGTGAAAATCGGCCTAGGAAGGTTGACGACCATCAATTGCAGGCTCTTTTGGACGAAGACGATACCCAATCGCAAAAAATGCTCGCGGAGCAATTGGGTGTTACTCAAGCAGCCATTTCCATTCGTCTGCGTGCCATGGGAAGGATTGAAAAGATCGGAAAATGGGTGCCGCATGAATTGAATGATAGACAGCTGGAACGACGCCAAAACACATGCGAAATCTTTCTCGCCAGACAAACAAGATAGTCGTTCCTGCATTGGATTGTGACAGGCGATGAAAAGTGGATGTATTTCGAGAATCCTAAACGCAAGAAATCATGGGTTGATCTCGGCCAACCATCAACATCTTCCTCAAGACTAAATCGCTTCGGACGGACGATGATTCTGCGCGTTTGGTGGGATCAGACGATGCTGCGCGTCTGCGTGAAAAAAGGACGGACTATCAACAAAGACATGACAATCTGTTTTCCTCCAAGACAACGTACCATCGCACACGGCAAAAATAGTCCGAAACTACTTGGAGACACCCAACTGGGAGGTGTTACCCTACCCCGCTTATTCACCAGACCTGACCCCTTCCGACTATCACTTTTTTCGTCGATGGGCCACGCGCTCACTGAGCAGCACTTCGATTCTTACGAAGACGTCTGAAAATGGCTTAATGAGTGGTTTGCCTCGAAAGAGAAGAATTTATTTGGCGTGGTATCCATAAATTGTCCGAGAGATGGGAATAATGTGTAGCTAGCGAGGGCAAGAACTTTGAATAAATTTGTTTTTGCTGTCTATGAAAAAAATGTGCTTTTTTTTGACTAAGAAAGAGCGGATTTAAGCTTATACATCTGGTACATATGATTATGGGGCTTAAGTATGAAGTTGGTTGTGAAAAAATATAGGGTTTTCCAATAAGAGTGATATGATTTCTAAATGACGTTTCGGCTATTTGTAATATGCCATGATCTGTCTTTTTTTTTCATTGTATTTAGTAATGTTTACAATTTCATCATGGAGAGATATACGCAAGAACAACGTTTACAAATAATTTAATTTTATTATCAAAATAATCGTTCTCCAATTGCAACTTTTCGTGCACTTTTGCCATTTTATGGTTGTAATAATCGTCCAACTGTGCTCGCTATTCGTCGAATTGTTAAAAATTTCGAGCGTACATTTTCTTTACATAATGTTCAATTGCCAATAAGACAAAGAACCGCTCGAAGTAATGAAAATATTGCTGCCATTCAGGCAAGTGTTGCTGAAGACCGCAATTTGTCGATTCCATGACGTTCTCAAGAATTGGGACTGTCTCAAACCACAACCTGGCGGATTTCGAGAAAGGATTTGGGCTTGCATCCGTATAAAATTGTTATCACTCAAGAACTGAAGCCATTGGACCACCGTAAACGTCGTGAATTTGCTGATTTTGTCTTGGAACAACTTGAAAACGATAACGATTTTTTTAAGAAAATCATCTTCTCCGATGAGGCTCACTTTCATCTGAGTGGTGCGGTAAATAAACAAAACTGTCGATTCTGGTACGAAAAAAATCCACAAATTATTCATGAACACCCATTACATTCTCCTAAATTGATAGTTTGGTGTGGTTTTTGGTCTGGTGGATTCATCGGTCCGTACTTCTTTCGAAATGAAGCTGGTAACACCGTTACTGGCAATGGAGAGCGGTATAAATTGATGATAACCAACTCATTATGGCCGAAATTGGAAGAAGTTGATCTTGACAACATCTGGTTCCAACAAGACGGGGCTACGTGCCACACAGCCCGTACAACAACCAAATTATTGCGAGAAAAGTTTAGAGGTTCGATTATTTCAAGAAATTTTGACATTGAATGGCCTCCAAGAAGTTGTGAGTTAATACCATTAGACTATTTCTTGTGGGGTTATTTGAAGTCATTGGTCTTTCGCAATAAACCAGACTCTCTTCAAGCTTTAGAAGTCAATATTGAACGTGCTCTTCATGACACACAACTTGATTTAGTGGAAAAAGTGCTCGAAAATTGGGTTCATCGAATTCGTTCCTGCAAAAGAAGTCGTGGAGGCCATTTGAATGACGTTTTATTCAAAACTTAATTGTATCGATTGTACTTTATATTAAATTAATAACATTTGAATTTCCTTAACAATTAGTGTAGTTTTTTTTTTAAAGAAATCATATCACTCTTTTTGGAAAACCCTAGACATGCTTAACCAAACTATTTTCACTGTCCATTGAAGCGATTTTTGCAAAATGGTTTCTTATTAGATTTATTATATATAAAATTAACAATACGTATAACTTGGGCATAATTGTAAATATTTTTTTTTGATATATAGTGGTGATAATTTGTTTGGGGCGGCCGTTATGTCAGTATTGGCCTAATGATTGCTTGATAAGCAATTACTTTTACTCTTGACGACAGGAATTTAGAATAAAACAGCTTTTTGGCTATATAAAATGCTGCCTTCGCTTTATCTCAGGTTGTGCCTCAGCCAAATTCCCAGATATTTCACTACATTCTTATGCTCCAAAACCGTACCATCCCCTGCTCTAACTCCAAATTGTCTCCAATTTTTTTGAACTGACACATGGCAAAATCTTATGTTATTGCAGCATGTCTAAAATTCTGCGTTTTGTATAGAAAAATACTACTCGTATATTATACGTGCCCGAATCAACAGTCCACTTTTTTGGATAACCGCAAATAATGCGAAATGATCATCCGTTGCTGCTTTGGCATAATAAATTCTAACCACTAAAAAATCTAATAAAATGGTGCTTAAAAATTTTTACGAAATTTAATTACTTTCTTTAAAAAAAAAAAAAAAAGAATATATTCAATGAAATTCTCAATGCCGCTGCCAAGCAACGAATCTATACCAGGTGTTGATGGTTATTTGGAAGGTACCCAAATACCTCCCAAATTATTAGAATTCCTCCCTTTTTAGGATAATATCTGCAAAATAAAGAAATGTTTTAAGGGAAGGGGTTGGTCTGAGTTCTTATTCGAAGAGTGTTTAGTAGATTACTAATATAGAATAAACATTATTCGCACTAATCGTACGGAAATTATTTACTCAATAATAAAATTTCGACGAGAGGATGTTGACTTAAATAATAATGCAATTTTTTCGAATTTTAACAATTCTTGACGCTATCTAGTTGCGAATAGATGAAATAGTGCTTAGCAAAAAGAAAACTCAAAATGCATTATATCGTAAAGGTTCTTTTATGAGATGCTATAAAATCTCTCGATATTTCAACATTACCACCATTTCGGATAAACTGCACTATCGGTAATATCTTATACAAGAACCAATTTTATTTTTGGTAAGAAATTCAATATTACAACCTATTTTGAGCTAAACCAAAAACCACAGTATCTGTTGAGTATTGTCTTTGCTAATCGCAATTTGTTTCATTGTTTACAAAATTGACAACCGGTGAACAGCTGATTTTGATAATTATAAATAGATAGATTTTCGGTCTGGTTGACAGTAAGCTTCTTGTAATTTGTGTGAAATCAAAACAAAAATAAATCATAATAAAGATAATTTCATCTGTAGAAAATACTGAAAAATTTGATAATTACCTTCTTATCTTTGTGATTTTATAAAATTAAATTATAACTATATAAGCCAGCTTATTAAAATAATAATTTGACACGAACAAAAAAAATCATCTAATCGACTTTACCGCCCCGAATTGTTCGAAATAATTGAAATTATAAAATATTTAGCAGAATGACAACTGAATGGTAAATATTTAATTATAAATTATTTCATCGGTCCAAATGTAAATCTTTTTGTAAAAAATTTCAAATTAAATTTTAGGTTTTGCCGAAATTATGATTTAGATTTCTCAAAGAATTATCCTCCTGCGATCGAAGTATATGACCATCCGCTAAAGCAAATGGTTGTAACGGTAATTCGAACATATTAAATATATTTCAATAATACTTTTGTTAATTCCTAAAATGATTTCTATATATTAAGATGATCGATAGTCGCGGAACTAGAAAAATGAGTAGCTTTAGCAATACAAGCAGTAGAACATCATCGACATTATCATTAGATCCTCTTAGCTTAGCATTGGATGGTACTGATCCGTTGAGTCAATTTGCCAAACAGGAGCAAGAATCAATCGATCCACTTTCACAAATGGTAGCAGAATACGTAAGCAAATAACCGATATAAATAACTCAGAATATCGAGAAAAAAAATTTACTCATTTTGGATAGGAAACAACATTTAAAAAATCAATGATAAAAAACAAAAGTGCTGCCGATGGTGATACACTTTCATGGAGTGTGAAACGTACGAAAATTTTAAATAAATTTACTACATCTGAGAAACTATCAATAATGAGCAGTTTCTTATCTGGCGGAGAAATGAGTAAATACTTGACTGAAAAAAAAAATTAAGAACTTAAATTATTTTATTCTTTTATTTATTAGTGAAAGCTCAAACTACTGTTTCTGATAAAGTTAAATATCGATTGGAGCAGTTGGACGATTTTGAGGATGGATCCGTTCGGCAAATGATGGATCTTACTCAACAGGAGTACATTTTTCGTATTGAACAACTCAATCAAGAGTTGGTACAATCTTGGAATTCGTCACAACGTGTTAAAGCATTGAAAATTGCTATTCAATGTTCGAAAATGCTCGCCGATACTTCTGTACTACAATTCTATCCAAGTCAATTTGTTCTAATTACTGATATTCTAGACATGTTCGGAAAACTTGTATACGAGAGACTTCGCACAAAATCCGATTCTATAGAGTATGTTGCACATAACAATTAAATATGATGAAAATCAGAAAATTTTATCATATAAATGTTCAGCACCCAAATTAATAATTGATGCTCTGTCATTCTATAAAAAGAAAATATAAGTTTAATGATCATTTTGACCATTCCATTTGCCCTTTTGCACATCATATATAATTACTACAACAATTTTTTTTTAAACAAATACAGAATAAGATTTATTAAAATGAATATTTTTCGTGAATAATAATTTTTTATTACTATTATTTCATACACAAGGCTAGGAAATAGAGCACTACAACCGCTACCAGAAAAGTTTACTACAGAAATGGTACCAGCTGCTACAAAAGAAACTTGCCAAAATTGGTTCTATAAAATAGCATCAATTCGTGAACTAATACCAAGACTTTACCTTGAAATGGCAATTCTTAAATGCTACAATTTCCTTGCACAAAAGTAACATTTTTTTAAATTTGGGAATAAGATTAAATATTTTCGAAAAACTAATTAATTGATCATAGTAATATTATTTATAAAAATATAATTCGTATTCTAGCGAATTTAATGAAGCATTAATGCGTCTAACACGAATGATTCGAGGCATTGGTGATCCATTAATAGCCGCATACGCACGATGCTATTTGGTTCGAGTAGGAATGACTGTGCCCTGCGATAAGGAATATTTAAAAGAGAACTTTAACGATATATTGACCGTTTATCATACCGTAAAACTATTAATAACATAATTTAAATAGTATTATATTGTATATTGTATAAAATTTATATTGTCTTTAATAGATTTTCAATGGTTCGGTTCAGTCAGAAATTAATCGGCAACGTATCGATATGTCGAATTATTTATCATTTTATGGGCCAGCTCTTGATTGGATACTGCTAGCGTTAGTTTTTCATTCTCTTGATACGTTCTGTGATGAAATAATAGCAAAATGTCAAGAGAAAAAAAATAAGTAAAAATTTCATTTAACTAAAAGTAGTAATATCCATTTTCATTGAAATGTTTTAATGCAGTGGACCATTATTGATGTCGATTTTATCATCGTTTAAACCTGACTATATAGCAAAAAGAGCTCTGCAATTAGTTAAAATTCTGTCCAATTCAAGTACAGAAGGTATTACCAAAGGACAACTGTTAAGAGAGCTTGGCCGGAGACTTAACGATGTTGCACCACCTAACGAACAGAAATTTGATGTTTTTCAAGCAGCATTCTCTACAATAAACACGTTAACAAATCCTCAAGAGTATATTTCATGTACCGAAATGTGGATACAGTATACAATTGTACATTTTACTGTAAGTTAAATTGATTATTAATTGAAAATCTTATGCATATTAAAAACATTTATATTAACAGCTAAAAGAAGTGAATAGCATTTTGGAAGAAATTCTGTCAAGAATGAATCAACACAAAACATTCGAAAATCACTATATAGAATTACAATCCATTACAGACAAAATAGTAACATACGCAAAAGATTTTGAAGCACTTTTAACATTAGTAATTATGAATATTATTGAATTTTCTTTTGAAAAAAAAAAACAATCAAAAAACAAATTTAAATGTTTTTATATTTATAGGACAATTTCTTGCCTTTATTGGATTTATTTCAAAAAGAGTCGGTTAAATCATCTGTTTGTAAAAATATCATAACAGCGTATAAAAATCAATTTGAAGGTACCACATCGGATCCAGTTGTAACAAATGCTTTACTTTACATTTGTAAGGTTTTGAACGATTCAGTCAAGTAAGTTCGTTTAATTAGATAGTCTCTGTTTTGCAATTCGCTTTTTTTTTAAAAAAAATTACATGCTATTTAGTTATTATTTATAAAAAGAATCATATTTTTAACGTCTTAAAAAAACCATACAAATTTAGCGCATTAACAGTCGATGATGAACGCCGCCAAATTGGTATTCTCATAAGTAATTTCATTAAAAAAGTTGACTATGACAGAGATTTTGAACGGCAATTGGCATTTTATGTCGAAGCTAGAGCTGTATTCCCCAATCTTGATGCTGTATTCGTTACACTAATTCAATGTGTGAACAAGTTAGCAATTGAAACGAAAAATATTGTAAACGGACAACATACGAGAAAAACAGCAGCATTTGTCAAAGCTTGTGCAGCCTATTGTTTTATAACAATTCCTAGTATTGTATCGATCGTTACACAAATGGATTTGTATCTACTAAGCGGACAAGTCGCATTACAAAATCTCTGTCTAGGACAAGGTACTGTATCGAAAGTTTTCAAAATTATTTTTTATATATATTATATAGGATATAGAAAATATAATCTCTTTATAGCTGATGCTTGTTTTGAGACGGCATTAAATTTAGTTACTGAACTGCCTCGAACGATTGAGATTGATGGAAAACTGAAAAGTACCGAATCATATTTAGTTTCATATTTGTGTAATATGCTGTCGACACTCATAATTGTACCAGTAAGAAAAATCTACTGGCTTTCAGAAATATTAAGTGCATAGTCAGTTTCCAATTAATTTTGTTTACAGGATAGTCCTGATCAAGGAGTTCTTTATTTAGTCCGATTATTGCTAGAAGTACTGAAGAAATATCCATTCGATTTGCATAGTACTGGTCCATGCACGGTATATCTTCGAACGCTGGATTTTTTATCAACTGAAAGTCTAGAAGTTTTTCCATACCACATTCCCTATGGTAAAGTTTATTGATATGCTTATTTTATAAAGTAAGAATTTTTTTTTCCGGATATTTACACAACTAGTTGTTTCTAATGATGAGTTATATGGTGCTGATCCGAAGTTTATCAATGAAATTAATACAATATGTTCACAAGTTGTTGATCAAATTCTGGTACAATTGAAAACGTTAGGTGATGCTAATCAGTTACGAACTCAATCAGGTTTAGCTCTTGAACTCTTTATCAGTATCATTATGTACGCTGATCTACGCAGGGATAAAATTTTTGGATTAGCTGTAAACCTGTTGAATTTATCAATAAAAAATAAATCATCCCTGGAACCAAAGACACTAGTATAAAATGCAGAGTTTTCTAATGGATTTTATTGTATTTATTGCTCTTCTTTTTTTTTTATTACAGGAGAAAACATTTAAAATTGTTGAAAGTTTAAAATCAAGATCAAACAATGCGGCTATTGTACAAAAATTGGACGATCTAATGGGCCGAATCAAAATAAACATATAATTATAAATAAACTTTTTATAAATATTTTTAATATCGTATAAATAAACGACTTAATTAGAAATCGCCTTCATTTTTTAGCATTTATACATTCGTCGTAATTTTTCTAAATCGGTTTCAGTTGGTCCCTCCTGTTGTCCTAAGGGCATATTAGGATTTTTCTGCAAAAGTTACAATATTAAAAATTGGGTTTTCTCACCAGTTTTACCAGCAATTTAATTTACCTTGTTCAGAATAGTGAAATTTGCGTTCGGTTTAACAAACGCATTTCTGGGATAATGCATCAAACTTTGAAAATCATATGGCAGTCCAAATGTTTCGGTAATCGCATCGGGAATTTTGATAAAATTGTCTTTAAATTTTGGATCAATATTATTCCAAATAATTTCAACATATTCGTCTCGGTCGTATCTCGACTGCTCATGAAGAATGCCTAATACGTGAAAGAGTTCATGTTGAATAGCACCTGGTATATCAAGACAGTGATTATTAAATGAAACTTCTAGCGGTTCTGGATTGTTTGGACGATATCCGATTCTTGCACCACATCCAGTCGATTTGATAAATCTTATATGTTCAACATGTTCGCTTGTTTTTGGAACAAATCTGATGCATGTTCTCTGTGAGAAAATCCTCACCGCTTCCAGCACAGCTTTTTTATTACTTCGTGTATATTCATTTCCAAAAACGAATGGTACTATGCCATTGGGCCACTTGAAATCCTCAACGGATAGAGCATTCCTACTATATTTGTTAATATAGGCAGGCTCATAATAAAAAGTTTCAAAATAGTTTGAACACCATGATTGATCAAATTGAACTATAACATTCAAAATGCAAACAATCCAAAACGATTGTAAAACCATTTCAACTAAAAATATTCGTTAAATTCAAATTGAAAAGTTAAATTTGCCACTTTTATTATTTACGATTGACCTAATATGGCTGTTGTTTGTTAATTATTTAGATACCGCGTATTATTGTCAAATACCTTTCAGTTATTCTTAGCATAAAATTAATTCGAAAATAAGAATAACACCCAGTGTGCTGATAAGGTTTTAATGAAAAAAAAATGAATTTTCTATTGTAAACATACGTGTATAATACACGTAGACTGTCATAAATTGTTCTATTTAGAATAAAATATTTCAATGGGCATAAATAATAGTAATTGTTTAAAATTATAATGACAATGAATGTCTTGGAAGTATATTTTAAAAGTTGAGTTGTAGGCAATTAGTGAATTATACTTTCCTTCGTGAAATCGTTGGAAAAATTTGACCCGATCACTTGGTGGGATTGTTTGATTTTGAATTTTTTAATTGGTGACTTTCTAGTTGAATAGTTAAAAAAAATTAGTCAAAACATATGCGGAACTCATGTTGTGTTAAAAAAATATCCTCGGTCAGGAAGTGGGTTTTTAAAGTTTCGAATTTTTGAATCTGGAGTTTTATAATTGGACATGCGTTCTGGTGCGAAAAAAAATCTCATTTTGCCTGTGTTTGAAAAGATACATTAATTTATCACAACGAAAACGAGTTAAAGTCACACATCGAACGTATAAATAACAAAATGATAAAAATAATAACTTTAAAAAAAAATATCACTTCCTAAAAATTAAACAACAAATAACATTCTTATAAATAAAATTCTATTATACCATATTCAACTAAAACAATTAAAGCAAGTCCCGTTCTACTGCAATATACTCCGAATTAAATCCCTAAACTAATTCTAATTCACCTTCAGAAAAATCAAAAGGAGTCCGATTAGTTCCTAACAAACAAGAAGCAAATTATACTAATATTAAAGGTATTGAAATTACTGCAAATCAAATATATAATTGATAATAATAAAAATCACTTAAATTATAACTATCAACTAAAAATACTAATGATAATAAAATTAATTCTAAACTAACTTCATACGAAATTGTTTAAGCAACAGCGCGAAACCCTACCAATAACGCATAATTATAATTGGAAAATCAACCATCAATTATTACAGTATAAACTCCTAATTTTGTACAACATAAAATAAAATAAAATGCATAAATTAAAATTATATAATTTAATTAATAAAGGAATACATAATCATACAGATAAAAATTCAAATAATATATAAAAACGATATACACATATGAGTAGCTCGCATAGTCAATTCACAAGGTTTATATGAAAACGCAGAGTGCTACAAAGAATTTATCATATTTTTTTATAGTACATATAATATATGTGTATCGACATTAAAATGATAAAAACTGTTTTATTATTTCTGATTTTTTTCATTTATATAAATAATAAATTGTATTGAAATTTCTACTGTATTTATATTGTATAAATTTAAAGCAATAACAAAAAAACACATCTTAACCATTGATATTTATTTTAAAAAAAAAACATTCAAATAATTTATATTTGTTACAGTAAGAAAGAAATTAACAATGAATTCTTTGGGCATTGGAAAGGATGGGGTGGTATCAATATTTGGATAAAATTAAAATTTTACTGAACGTGAAGTTGTGCAGGAGTATGGCCAATGACGACCATATTAAGAGAACACATATTTCAGCTAAGTCATGCTTGTCGCTAGCTTTATGGGAAGATTGCAGGGGAGTTCAGAATTTTTTGCTGAGATATGCTCCCACACCAACCATAAACAGAAAAAAATCATGCCGAAAAATATAGGGGATAATGGACAGACTCGAAGGCGTTCAGTTCTTAATAGGAGAGGAAGAAGATGAAAATAAATGATGAAAATTAAAGAAAAGTTAGCCAGGCTAAAAGGGAATAGAATAAAGTATAAAAAAAACTAAAGAAATACTGAGTATAATCGACTGCCGTATAGATTGTTGTAGAGCAATTCCGCTGTGGAGTAAGTGAAATAAATAATGCCGGTACTTTAATACAAAAGTTAATAACAATGAGATCAGCGTGTTTATTGTTCGGCTGCTGAAAATGAAAGAGACTCGTACATTTGAGGGCGCTGGCCGATTCGAGCGTAGCGCACACATACTAACGCAAATGGCACGCAAAGTGTCAAACTGGAACTAAACCGCAATGAGTGCGCTCAACGAATTACAACAAGAAAGGCGGAAAAAAGGTGAAGTTGACCGCCGACGTTGGTTGGAGAGACCTTAATGGTCCGTCTCTCCCTGGCCTATTCGCAATTCCGCCCTATGGCAGTCCGCGGCCAAAATATATTTGGACCGCCCGTTCGTGCTGCAGTACTCCCAGGTTGTTTCTAGAGATGATTCTACTGTTGTTTCTTCTATACTATATAGTGTATCGACAATTTTCTTGAATTTATTTTATAATTATTTTTATTCGAGTACTTTTTCTTTTTCTTTTATATAAGCAATGACGGTGGATTTGGGACGAAATAGAAATCAATTTATTCGATCTTATCCGAGCAGATAAATATTTCATTTTTATATTTTTTTTTTGATTATTATTTTATGAAGAGTACATTTATTATTTTACTTTCGTTGCAAATTTTTTGTTACTATTCATTTGTCGATGTTGTTTCCGAATAATTTCAATTCCAATTTTGCCTTTTCAATTTGGATGTTTTTTTAAGTCTGCTCGGTTAGATTCGTTTTATGTAGTTTTTTGGTTTAATTTTTTTAGTTTCAAAAACAAAATACTATTCAATTTTTTTTTCTATTGACATTAACTTATTTTTGAAAATCTTATGAATATTATAATTTAAAAAAATTACAAATCGTTTTTTTTTTCTTTTATTGAATCCGATCAACCGCAAAACTTAACTAAAACCGATCAACCACAAAACTTAACTATATGTACAAACCAAACAATCATATATTAATGTTTGGAGCAACCCTCGTGAACTTTTACTTGTTAAAAAACACGACTCCTTGGCTCAGCAGCACAATACGAAACGTTTTCGGATTAATGAATCTTCTAAGGCCTTGCTGATCTGTGCGCAACCTCTTTGGTAACGACCAAATCATCAATGCCATCGAGAATGCTACCATACCAAATTCAATTAAAATATAGAATTGATGATATTTCTTCTTTACAAAAGCTACTTCAGTTCAACAAAAACTAAATTAAACTATGTGTATGTGCAAATGTCATTAATTTATAATTATTCTTCTGATAATTTCAAATAATATACCATATTATCTTAGTACCAAAGATTTTCATTAATTTTTTGTTCCTTTTACTTTTAAAATAATAGTCGTAGTGATTGAAATTTATTAAATAATTACGGCGCTTATTTAATGTACTCAATTTAGAATAAGAAACAGAATAAAACAAATTTTCTTGCTGTGAATTCATTTATTTGCATATAAAAGTTTAGTTTTTCAAAACATAAAACATACCTCCTACAATACTTACTTTTCTGATTAAATTCTGAAAAAAGATGAACAATTTTTTGTATTTAAATGAATGCAACTCAACAATTTAAAGTAAATTAATATATTTAAAGATTAAGACGACATTAATACAAGTATGATGGCGTGGCCTTTTTTCTACTATAACATGTTATAAAAATAGGGCAGTGTAACCTGGAAAAGTGTCGACTGTCAGTATTGCCAACTGTCTCCCTCAGTTGACTTTTCCTGTATCCAGACCCAGACCCCTTATTAAGAGGTCCAGCAAGTCCCTTTGTTAGTAAATCAGCCTCCATCTTACTTGTCGGTATATGTAATACATTGATCTCTCCCTCCTGCACTTTTTCACGGATAAAGTGCTCTTTTATATTGATATGTTTGGAGCGAGAGCTGACAATTGGGTTCCTCGCTAGATTTTGAGCTGATGTGTTGTCGTTATATATTGTAATACTCCTTTGTGATACACCGATATCTGATTAAAGCTGCTTAAGATGCATTGCCTCCTTAGCTGCATCAGTTAGAGCCATGTACTCTGCTTTCTGAGTTGATATGGCAACAGTTCGTTGTTTACGTGATTCCCAGCAAATTACAGCTCCAACCAGACAAGATCCCCAGTCTGCATCTGTAAACCCCCATTAGTGGTTGTCCTGACCTTTCATATATCAAAGATAAGTACCGTGTACCCTTCAGGTAACGCAGCATCCTCTTTGCAGCTTGCCAGTGACTCTCATTATAACAAGAGTTATACTGGCTTAAATAACTTATTGCATGACATGTATCAGGTCTGGTCGCTATAGAGAGGTACATTAATGATCCGATCAAATTTTGATAAGGACAATTCGGTAGTTTAGAGCTGGTAGTTTTCGTTAGTTTTAGGCTTGGTGCCATAGGTGTCATGTGTCATATTAAATCTTTCTAAAATTTCATCAATATACCTGGATTGTGACGCCCTTATTTTTCCTTGTTCGCAAACAAATTCAATACCAAGGCAGTGTGTTAAGTTTCCCAGGTCTCTCATTTCAAATGTTGACATTAAATCATTTTTTAGGTTTCTTATTTTATGCTCGTTTTTACTTGCAATGATGATATCATCGACATATATTGCCAAAAGTATTTTTTCTCCCCCCTCAAAACAAGTATAAATACAGGGGTCTGCAGAAGAGGCCTGAAAACCCAGGTCCCTCATTTTAGCATCTAATTTTTCGTACCACTGTCTTCCAGCCTGTTATATGGCCCTATTTAGGCGGCATACTTTTTCTTCCTTTCCTTCTCTTAAGTCTTTTAGCATTTGCTGAGCTTTATTGAAGACAAGTTTATTGTTGCCGCATTCTTCTTGCATTATTTCATTTAAGAGTTTGGCAATGACATGTAAAGTTCTTCTTTAATTTGGCCATTTAAAAATGCGGTAGATACATCAAGCTGGTTAATATGGAGTTCTTCTTCAACGGACAATGGCAAAAGTAGTCTAATTGATCTCAATTTTGTGACTGGAGCATATGTCTCACCAAAATCTATCCCAGGGCGCTGAGCAAATCCGCGTGCCACTAGTCGGGCTTTTCGTCTTTTAATTTCTCCCGTTGGTTTATATTTTATAATATTTTAAATACAATTTTGGAGTCAATGACGTTGCTGTTATTATTTTTGTTAACTACTTTCCATGTTTGGTTTTTAAGATAAGCTTTGATTTCTTCTTTGAATGCAAATGGTCATGAAAGTGCATCAGGACCATTTAGAGCTTCTTCTTCAGAAAATGATGAACTTTCACATTCATAGTCCAACGTCCATTTTGGTGGCTCTATTTTGTTTTAATCTCTTAGTGTCGTAGTCCGTGATTGATCTGATTCATGATCTACACATAGTTCCAAATTAGTGTCTGGATCAGTTTCAATTTCAATTGCCTCATCGAATAAGAGTTCTTCTTTTTGAGTTATGTTGTTGAAGTCTTGCTGGAGAGTAATTGGAGAATTTTCTGGTTGTATGTTGATTTCAATTGCTCTTTCTAATTTTCGTTTAGTAATTTTTACATCTACAAATAGATCTTCAATAGAGTTTTCTTGTATAACATTTTGATATGGTTTATTTATGATTTTTACATCCTTTGTTATTACAACTTTTCTTTTTTCAGGATCCCATATGCGGTAGGCTTTTGATATCTCAGAATATCCAACGAAAATTCCCTCTTTTGCTCTTGAATCAAATTTAGATTTATTAATGTTTTTATTTAAGAAAAAGGCTTTTAGATCCAAAAATTTTAAAATATTTTACAGATGGTTTTCTTTTGAACCATATCTGAAATGGAGTATTGTTATTAATTGAACGAGATGGTGGTCGATTTATGATATAATTGGAACAAAATACAGCCTCAGCCCAAAAAGGGTGAGTTAGGTTTCCCTCCAACATTAGGCACCTGGCTTTGTCCAAAATAGTCCGTTCCTTCCTCTCAGCCAATCCATTCTGTTGAGGAGTGTATGGAGCTGACAGTCTCCTTTGAATTTCATTTTCAATTAAATATTTTGTAAATTCTTTACTTGTATATTCTCCGATTCCATTATCACTTTGGAAATATTTAATGTTTATTCCAGTTAGGGTTTCAGCTTCTTCTTTAAATTGTTTAAAAAAGTTTAGAACTTCATTTTTCTTTTTTAGAAAATATATTTTAGTATATCGGCTTTTTTCGTCAATGAAAGTTACAAGGTAGCGACACCCTGCATTTGATGAAGTTCGCATGGGTCCGACTACGTCGAATGGACAATTTCTAGTAATCCCAGATTTTTAACTTCTTGGCTGGATTTAAATGTTGATTTAGACATTTTGCCTTTAATGCATATTTCACAATCTGAAAAAGATTCATTGGGATTAAAGTTTAGGCCCACCATTGATTTTGTTTGATGCGCATATTTTAAAGTCTGCATGTTCATGTGGCCTAATTTTCTATGCCATAATGTCATTTTAGATTGTTTTTCAGAATTTGACTCAAAATTTGTTAAATTTGAAGCCTCAGAGTTATCATTTTCTCTGAAAATTTGAGAGTTTTCTTTCAGTCATTGTAGCGTGTGATTCCTCACTTAAGAATGTGTTTTGTCCCTTTCGATATTTACGATTCTCTGAATTTCGACATTGATCCGTTCTGTGATTTTCACGACCGCAATTTTATCATTTTTATTTTGAATAATTCTTTTATGAGTTTTTATTGTTTTTGTACTTAGTTTTATTAAAGTTTGAATTTTTATTAAATGTTGAACCATGTCCATAAAATGCATCCTCTTGGCTTTGAAAATTTTCATCTTTTGTTCTTGCCATATGCTCTTCCAAGATTTTAACTTTTAGGTGTGTTGGTTTGGGCAAATTGTCACGGCTCTCTATCGCTACTCGAAAGTTTTCAAACGTAGGTGGAAGACTATATAACATTATTATTGTCAATAAATCATCATTTATTTCAACTCCTAGGCCCTCCAGTTTATCCACAGTATCCATCAAATTATTTATATGATCTCTTACGTCCTCGTCCGCTGTCATTTTGTACAAAACAAGACGTTTGAGAAGTGCGGCCTTTCGAGCAGGGCCTTCACTTTGGTACGAGTATATACCCTTTAAAGTATCCCAGACTTCCTTTGAAGTTTTACAATTTCTTACTTGACGTATTTCACTAGAAGATATTAGTAAAAATAAATCCGACCTTGCATATGAATCGTCGGTTTCCCATTTTTTTATGTTTGCTTGATCTTCAGGTTTTTCTATTTCTCCACTGACATATCCCCAGAGTCCATTCTTGATTAACACGGCCTGAGCCGTGTCGTCGTTTTCCTTGTTTAAAGATTCAATACGAAAATTATTCTGAGCCATTTTTTCGAATAATTTGAGCTACACAGTATATTAGTTTAATCCTGTGTCAACAATTTAAAGTAAATTAATATATTTAAAGATTAAGACGATATTAATACAAGTAAGTTGGCGTGGCCTTTTTTTACTATAACATGTTATAAAAGTAGAGCAGTGTTACCAGGAAAAGTATCGACTGTCAGTATTGCCAACACAATTTATTAATTTTTATGAAAAGAAATTTACTCACTACGTTATGTTTCCCATCGGAAGCATCTTTAGGTTTAAGCTGGCATACTATATAAGTGTAAAAATTCGTAAATTCAATAATATATCCCATTAAATGATGTATATACACCAGTTATAACGACACTTACCTCAGATTGTTCTCGATAAAGCATCGTAACGGGCATTGCCACACTAGCACTAGCACTTAAGCTGTTCAAGTAAAAACTCACTAAAATGAGTGTTTTAAGTCGAGAGGGTGTAGAAGAGAATTGAAGTGAAAAATGTTGACGTCAATATAAATACTAGTGTGAAAATGCCCAATAATAAACTACAAATGGGAGGATACAATACCCATCAACTAGGTTTTGTTTTAGTTCTATAACTAAAAATAGATGACAGGCACAGCAGCTAAAAGATTTTTATAAACTTTTTGAATTTTGTTTTCATTTACACTTTTTAATGACAAAATTCCCACGATTAAGAATAAGAATAGATTTCGCATCCAAACTATTTGCCAAATTTAGCCTCCAGCAATTATTTGCTATTTCCGTTAGTTTTTGGACTACTCCTATACAAACATATATATATAATGTATTGATGTATTTCCAAACGTATAAATTCTTAGATATTTCTGGTTTGATATTAGATAATTCATTTAGTAATATTTTTTAAATAAATATTTTATGTAATAAATTGAAATTAAAAAACGAAATCTTCGAAAGACGCTGTACCTAGTGTGTGGGTTTTTACCCTCTAAAACCCACGTCTATTTTTTTTCTGGCGTATTCAGCTACTGCACATAAGCATGCCTGCGATGATATCATTTGTGACAAGATGCGTTTCTGGGACAGCTGTTATGATATTACCCTCTATATTACTGATTCTGCATTGCTTACTATCTTACTTAGATGAATCTGTCGGACAATTAAAATGGAACTCTAATTGGGGGAGGTGGAAGTGAGAATGTTGGGCAACTCCTACGCATAGGAGTCGGATTATAATGAATCATTTGTTTGTATGTAATATCTTTAAACCTTTTAAACATTACAATCATGAGGCCATTTGGTAACCTTACGTTTCGTGTAAATATTCGGTATAAGTTTTCTTCAGATTCCAAGACAATTATTATGATTAAACCCCATTCGTTGATATTGGGTTGTAGCGGCTACCACACACAAATATCATTTTCAGATATCATATTATAAATCAAATAATTTGGAGCAAGCACCGAATAACTTAATTACACCAAAATTAAGAACAATTTTTTATGGCAAGCAAATTCCCGGCAAATTCTAAAAATTCAGACCAGAAATTTTGGTTTTTAAGTCAAATATAATAGGAACTTAGGAGGAAAGTAAAATTTAGATATATTATATTAATTTAGATTTCTACAAAAAAATGTCCAAAATCGTCTCGAAATAAAGCAAATAAAATGCGTAAAATCGAATTTGTTTATCCTATTAAGGCTGATCGTCTAATAGGCGGTATACTTCATTTACACCAATCAGTTCTGCGTAAAAGTTTAAAAAGCACCATTAATTTTAAAAGGCATATACGAGTACAAGGACCGTCAGCACCTCCCAGCCCACCGCATCCACTAGTTATTTCAGGTATCTTAGTATTAGATCTGTTCAACACTTACAAGCAAAATTGGTTTACATGTTACGTTCAAACTTCGTATTGTATCTTAATATAACACAATTTATATTTGCCGTACTTTAATTGTAGTCAATTTATACAAACAGTGGAATTTAGATTCAAGTAGCATTAGTTGTACCATATAACTTACCCGAAAAATTACATCCTTAAATGTTCGAGGTCTGTTCAAAAAGTATCGCGAATTTTGAATTTCCGCGGGTTAAGTATATTCGATTTTCGATTTTTTGTGGCGTTATGTTGGTACTCATGTCTCTCACTTATGCCGACAAGTTCGGCCATTTTGTATGTTCAGTTAATTTTTGACAGCTGCTTTGTTTGCACCTGTTTCGGCTCGTCTTCGATTTTTGACCATTTCCGACCAAAAACAGCATCGCATTAACATTGCTAAGGAGCTGTTGGACTCTGTTCGCGACGACCCAAATTTGGCTCCCCTCCAGAAGGTCATAACTGGGGAAGCATCATAGGTTTATGGTTATGACGTGAAAACCAAAGCTCAATCATCCCAATGGAAGCTATGCACGAAAACCAAAGCTCAATCATCCCAATGGAAGCTATGCACGAAAAAAGCGCGCCAAGTTGGGTCGAATGTGAAGGTTTTGCTTAGTTTTCTTCGATTGCAGGGGTGTGGTGCATCATGAGTTCTTGCCACAGGGTAGAATGGTCAATAAGGAATATTACCTGCAAGTTATGCGCAAGTTGCGCGAAGCAATCCGCCAGAAACGCCCGGATTTGTGGGAGAACAAAAATTGGCTTTTGCACCATGATAACGCCCCTGCTCACGCATTGTTGCTTGTGCGCGAATTTTTTACCAAAAACAACACAATGCCGCAGCCACCGTATTCCCCAGATCTGGCCCCCTGTGACTTTTTCTTGTTCCCGAAACAGATTCTTTGATACATTTTTTGGAATGGGCAAAAATCGAAGACGAGCCAAAACACGTGCAAGCAAAGCAGCTGTCAAAAATTAACTGAACATTAAAAATGGCCGAACTTTTCGGCATAAGTGAGAGACATGAGTACCAACACAACCCCAAAAAAAATCGAAAATCGAATATACGTAACCCACGGAAATTCAAAATTTGGGATACTTTTTGAACCGACCTCGTATTTTGCATAACGTTTCAAAACTCAGTATAGATTTCTTTAAAATTATTAATAACTAAAGTATCAAGGCAAAAGAATATTTTTTTATGATTTTATGAAATATAATCATATAGTTCCCCTCTATTATTGCTCTCGAATTTCTTTCAATCCTTAACATGATGTCCAAAATTACACAATCCAAATTATGCGACTATAACCTACTAAGTTGAATTTTCCTCCGATTAATTTCATTGCTTTAACAAAAATCCTATAATTTGATACAGAAATTTAACCAATTACGTGAGTGGAAGGCATGTCTTTTAACTATAAATGTACAAAATCGAAAAGATGATATAAACATTCGCTGACACCATTTCTATGGGAAAAAATAGGAAATATATTTGACTGACGCCTCTTAATGATTGATACCTATCAATATTAGCTATTATTAGGAAGAAAACCCTAAACCAGTTAAAAACTTCTAAAAATCAGAACATTTTTCTATGATCAAGAGCAACTGTACATTTTATTCAAATAAATATGTGCGTGTGTGTATTTACTGAAATAACTTTTATATTGACTTCAATGCAAATTCATAAAAATAGGGAAACCAACAATAAAAAATATAACATCAGAGAGATATACAAAGAAAAATCTTTTTCTTTATCGTAAATTTTATAACAATGACAAAATTCTAAGCAATGATCTAAAACAAAAATCAGCTCAACTAAATACAAATATGCATATATGCATATGATGTATTTTAATAGAGCATATTTAATATGCTTATATTAGATTTAAATTTAATTTGATTTAGTTTATGTATATATTACTATTATATTAGTCGATTTAATATTGTTATTATTATTTAATAAAAGTAATTTTGCGCTTACAAATATTGAAAAATAAAAATAAAAAATAAATATTTATATCAAATTATGAACAAAACTCTCAAATATGTATAATTAAACGATTGTTTTATTTCTTTTTTTCAATGCAAATAAAAAAAAATTTTTAAATTTTTCCCTTATATTATAATGTGTAAGTTTATGAAAGCTACATTTTCAGAGAAAAAATACTTTTCAGTTTTAATATTTAAAGCTATTGAAAGAATTAAAAAAAACATATGCATTTTATTTTCCTTTACAGTTTTCATACTCATTTTTTGTTTTCAACCTTCATAGCATAAGCAAAAAATCACTTTTGGCTAAGTAAACATACTGATCTCAATACAAAGAAATGCATAAATAAATTCATATCAATTAAATATTATATATAAAGAAAAAAATTATTTATTTCACTTAATATCATCAATTGGACGATATTAACTGAGTGACACGAGACAAATGAACACTTAAATTATAAATAATAAAATTCGTAAATTAAATACTCATAATCAACCCAACTATTATTAATTTTGATATATTTATATATTTTATATTTCTAAAAAAATTCGTTTATTATTTCTTCTGTATTTTACTATTTAATTTTATTTTATAATGAATTATTTTTTTTACTTTTTAATTTATTTTATATTTTTATATATATTCATATATATTTTTATATATGTACATATGCATATGTACATACAGATATATAAGTATATAAATGCATCGCGACGTCAAAATTTCTACTGACATTTACTTTTGAAAAAAAAATTTAAATAAAAACTCATTTATAATTTTATGATTTTTTTTACTTATTTTCGTGATCTCAATTTATTTTTTCATTACTTTTAATACATAAATGTATTTTTAATTGTACCACTTCATTACGAACAAATTATTTAATGCATCTCTAGTTTTGTCGCATATATTCATTTTTCTAATTTCCTCATCCACATTCAACCTGATTGCAGTTAAATTTTTTTCCTGTCTATTATAATCTTATTTATATCTTTTTTTTAGTATACAAGTATTATTTAATATGTATGCATGTATGTATTTATGATGTATCCATGTATGAATGTAAAAAAAAAAGCCTTGCTGCAATTGTGTCGTTGCACACAAATCCCTCCAATATTCGTTATATAAAGATTTACTTTGGTTTCTTCGAAAGTGAAATTCTATATACTAAAAGCGTTAAATTTTTATTAAAAATTGTGCATTTCTATAATAGCATTTAACTTAAAACGAAATATATCTGATTTAGAACAGATAAATATAAAAAAAACGTTAAAAATATTAAATATCATAAATTTATTATATTATATTTCCCCAATTACGTGACGAATCATACAAAATAAATAAACAATTTAGATCGCGTTTGCGAACGCTATATGCAATTTACTTCGTCCTTTTTTTTTACACTGCAACATTTTGAATCTTTATTTACTTTCTTTTTATATAGAAAAAAAAACCAAAATTTTTATAGATTGTTTTATTTATAAATTAAGTATGGATCGAATGTATTGTTCTTAACCTTATTTCTGAACTTTCTTACTGCATAAAGTTTTTATTTTTCTGGGAAATGTATAAATACACGTTTAGACGAAGGACAATGTTCATTGAATTTTGTTTAAGCAAAAGTATATAAATACTCACTTAAATGATAACGACAGGGCAGCAGCGCACCGCAGCAAACAGACTTAAGAAATAATTTTTAAATTTTAGATTGTTTTCTCTCGTTACTTTTTTGCATTCTATTCACTTATACTTTTTGATCATATTTTTTTCATGAATTCTTTTAATATAATTATTTATATTTTTTTTCTTGACGTTCAATCTTTATTTCTGAGAAAAAAATGACTTTAAAAAATCACGTAAAAATTGTTTATTATAATTATTTTTATCAATATTCTGATGATGTATATATTTTCGTATGTATATATTGGGAAGGGGAAGTAGGAGAAGGAAAATTGTATATTTATATGATTATCATCAATATTGTGTGTGTATATTGTGTTTGTGTAATTTTCTGCTTTTATTTTCAAATTTCATTACTTATTTAATTTTTTCTCTAAATTTTGTATTTTTTTTTTGTTTTTTAATTGTTTTTTTTTTAAATGTAAAGACGAAACAATACACTTATAATTTACTTTATCTTAACTGTATGTTTTTTTTATTCTTACGATTAATATTTTTTTTGTTTTAATTCTCACACATGCACACTTTATTTAAATTACGATACATCTTGATCTTCAACATCCTGAATCTGCTCTTTCTGTTCTGCTTCACCTAAAAAAATTAAATACAAATAATTCAAAATGTATTATTTAATAATTAATGACATTATATGTCAATGTTAATTTATTTACCGTCTGCCTGCATATCAGATGTCCAGAGTGTTAGGTTGTCTCTTAAGAGTTGCATAATGAGTGTTGAATCTTTGTAACTTTCTTCGCTAAGTGTATCCAGCTCAGCAATAGCATCATCGAATGCGGCTTTTGCTAATCGGCAGGCACGGTCAGGAGAGTTCAAAATTTCATAATAAAATACCTAAAATTACAAAATATATTAAAATGTATACAAATTAATTGATAAACATATTTTTTTTTCATTCTAATTATTATTGGCTAAAATAAACGGAAAAGAACTTACCGAGAAATTCAATGCAAGTCCCAACCGAATTGGATGCGTTGGCGGAAGATCAGTCATAGCAATATCACTCGCAGCTTTGTATGCAACTAAGGAATTTTCCGCTGCATCTTTCCGGTCCGCGCCAGTAGCGAATTCAGCCAAATAACGATGATAATCACCCTTCATTTTATAGTAAAAAACTTTACTCTCTCCTGTAGTAGCACAGGGAATAAGATGCTTCTCCAGAACATTTAAAATATCAGAACATATATCTCGAAGCTCTTTCTCAACTTGACCTCGGTAATTCTTTATCATTTCCAATTTCTCTTCTGCACCCTAAAATTTTAGTAACACAATTTATTATTTACATAATGTCAGTAAAAAGTTCTGCTCATAAAAAAATTACCTTATTTTCCTCTTTTTGTTCGATAGATGTTATAATTCTCCAAGAAGCCCGTCGGGCACCAATAACATTCTTGTATGCCACAGAAAGTAGATTTCGTTCTTCAACAGTGAGTTCAACATCCATTGAAGCTACTTTTTTCATTGCGTCTACCATTTCTGTAATTGAATTAGTTTTATGTGAATAAATGTGACAAACAACTTTCATTCATCAATTTTAAATACTAATTTTACAAATAATATATTGACTCTTGTTAATTGTAAATTATTTCAAATTAGCAAAAATATTACGATTTTTCTAACCAGCGTTGCCCAATCTTCTTTATAATAATTACCTAAATATGAAATCATGACATTTTTATCAACTACAAAAGTGTATCTTTTTAATACTCAATTAGGTTATAAAAAATTAAATTTAGATTTCTGATAAACACCTAAATTAATTAAAATGAGTCATTATACAGATCATTAAATCGTTGTACTATTTTAGGATACTATTATAATTGTCTGAAAAACTGTTATATAATTAATTTGAAGAAAATAATTTTTAATTAACACTAACATTTAAATATAAATGAAATAGTAGAAAGAAAATAAACAAAAGTATGGTGATAATTTTTTCATATTTAATTACTATAAAGAACATGATTTATTAATAACTATTAGACTATTTGAGATATAAATACTACATACATGCAAATGAGTATTTTTTCGACAATTTTTCTTGATATGCTTTCCAATTTTATTACAAATTACTATAAAAAGCATTTTTACCGGTTTATTAATCTTCGTAAAATTGAAATGATCAAAATGAGAAAAGGACAATACCGTAATTAAATTTTATAATATACAAAAATTTATAAATCATAAAAGTGTATTGATTTAAAATATGTATTCATAAGGAGCAAAAGTATATTGATTTAAAACGTGTAGGGAGACGTATTTCACTTTGAGTAAATATACTTTCAAGTAGGGGAAAAAAGACTTAATAGAAAATAAGTGCATAAAAAAAATTAATTTTCCAGAATCTTTTTTTTATGTAATATAAATCAGTTAAGCATAGTATTATTATATTTAAGAATGAATATTTGATTAAAGTTGGGCGGACTAATGACTAATACTAATACAATAAAGTATTCTTCCAGTCATGAACACAATTCGGTCAAGATCACCATTACTCATGTTGCGCTCTCTAGCCACATGACTCAATTAATGACAAAATGATAAAAAAATGAACTAATAAATGCTAAGAAAAGATTCGAGTTCAAAAACTGTGATTACGATGAAAAAAATGTACGCTTGTATGCATTCGTGTATGGCGTGAAATAGTATAAATTTTAATACATTAGTAACCGGTATGTTGCCAAGATTTTGTAAAAATGTTAAAGCATAGATAAAAGGAAAATTCATTATTGAATCTTTTAAAAATTATCAGAATGAAAAGTTAATAGTTTTCTATTCAGAATTTCTGTCTCCAAGCGATAATACATTTGCAAATGTATGATTAATCATAATGTAACTCATGCTCGTCGTGTACTCGTATTTCCATTTTTCTCTGCGCCTTCTCCTTCTTATTTTCTAAGCTGAATAAGTCAAGAAAACGTAATTCAACGTTCGTACGCACGCACACAAAAGCGTACATTAGCAATTTTGAAAGAAGAAAAAAAATGCCGATTACAGTTCCAGCCATCAAAAGAGAGAGAGAGCAAAATCTAATTTAGAAAAGGATGACAAAATTAAATTTTAAAGTCGGCGCACACAACAATAATTTCTACAAACACCATTGTAAATACAAGCTCATGACGTATACGTGTTAACTGATTCGTTCACTGACACAAAGCAGTGACCATAGGGCGGGCACAATGCGATCGATATACGGTGTTGCTCAACGAATGCGGCGAGCAACTACGTCATGTCTAGCAGAAGAACACATTTTAGGTAGTTTGCAGAGATAAGAGTAGTTCCCCATGTCCCAAGTACATTTTCATAAAACGACCTTTAGAAATCAAACGATTACAATTCTTTTCTGCAATATTATTTTCGACCATCACACTTATTGAAATTCTGGCACAATCATTATTAATGATTCTTTAAATTGCTTACAATAATCAATTCATCTAAAATAAAACCATATATGAAATTTCATACTTTCTTCTCTAACTATGCAAGAAAATATAAAAATATGGGCCGAATTCAAAGAAATAATTGTAATAAATATATATATATATGAGATTACCATGTACATTCACTGAAATAGCTATCAAAAAAAGTAAAAACTATTATGTACGCATAATCAACTAGTGGATATACATAATTATGTATAGAATGACTGTATTTCCTGTCACAAAATATTAAAATACACACTTTGTCATGTAAGAATATTGTACAGGCTAAGCAACCAGAAACATCCAGTAAAAAAAAACTACAATATTAATAAAGTTTTGTTCATTTTCATTTTAGATAATTGACTGAAAATTAAAAAATCCATCTTTTCCATTCGATAAAGAGATATATTAAATTACAACAATCTTTTTAGATATGAATGAATTTTTAAAGACGGAAATTTTTACATACGTAAGCAATTAATACATATCTTCTTGGAACGCATGATGTCGAAGGATAAGTGTATGTATAGTATAAATGGATAATATTGTACCATTTGAAGAATGTAAGCAGATATTTTGAAGATGAGACAAACATTTATGGAATGTTTTACCAATGATGAAATTAATATGAGCAAGTAGAAATTATTCAAATTTCCTGACATATGATGATGCTTCGGCCAATTGCTTGAGCTGCTCAAACGGATGGCTTCACATTCGTTTGTGACACTAGCGGCCAATTGCCACTGGAACACAGAGCATACATATCCATATCCCATCCATGCATACAAATTTTCTTCATATATATATATATATATATGTATACATTTGTTCACTAAAGTAGCCTGCTTTCTTGCCAGATTTTAGCTGCCATGCAGTGATATTGCCGCATTACTTGTGTATTAGGCTATCTTACCTGCTCCTGTCACGGCAATATCACATACCTACTCACACATCTATATCCATGCATACAAAGCTACTGTAACATTTTATAATCCTTTCTGCACTATATAAAATACATTCAAGAGCCTACAATCAACATATATTATCCGAATTACATCGCATCCTAATTTCTAGATATATGAAAATTCAGATTCATTTATATCTAAAATATTCTTAATTTTTTGCAATTTACAATAAAAGAAACAAATGAAGTAATTACACGTCTCTTTTACTGCAGAAGGTAAATTTTCATATTCAGAGATTGAATAAAAAAAAAAGCAGAAATTCCCCAATACTTGCATACTGGTTGTTTCATTATGTCTGCCAGTGATGACTAAACACAACTACAAGCACGTCATTCGGCACGTATGTACGTGGTATGAGCAACGCGACATTAGCTATACCGCCGTTCTTGCTACTGATCCAATATGCCGGGGTATGCGCAAACGTACATTCTCTTCGGTAGAGTTCAACACCACACAGCTAACGATATTGTTTTGTATGTGTTAATCAACACCAGTAGAATTTATATCGCGAATTTCCCCCCTTTCTTCGTGCTCCAATCATACATATTTTTCTACACTATACAACTACACCTATTTGATTCGACTTTATTGATCCGTTCATTGATTTTTTCGATTGCGGATCTCCCCAACTTTTTCCATCTTCCACGGGGCTATAGTTTGCTTAAATTATCTCAATGCTTATTTTCTTTCCTTTCTTACGCATAGATAATTTCTTTTCCTTATGATTTATCATTAGAAAATACGAGAAAAAAATTTTTCTTCTCAGCAAGGCCCTCTTCATTTTTTATCTTTTACTAAGTCCAGTTGAACGCCAAAATCTTCGAAATCTAATTTAGCGTATTGCAAAAGCGTTTATTGAGCCGGTTGCTTGACATTTAATTTTTTCCATTTTTTTAGAACACATTCCTTATGAATTGTATTTAAAAAGAACGCTTCATAAATTAAATAGTACAAAAATCGAAGACTTTCTTTTCATTACCCACCCAACAAAAAATGACTTTACAGATTAATCAATATTTTACAAGAAATATGAATAACTTCCAAGTGGTAAATATCCTTCTAGCATAATTAAAATGCAATTAAAATGTATTTTATTAGTTAAAATCTATCATATCAATTCAGAGAAACTAACTTTTCCATAAACGAATTTCGATCGCATTAATTCACTTTTTCTTTGATAACCATTCACAATTTCTAAGAAATAATAACTCACCATCGTAGCGCTCGGCTTGTTCAGCTAATTTAGCTTTATAAACGTTATTTTCGCGCTCGGACATTTTTGATGTTTTACGATTAAGTTTAACTTCCTTTTACTTAAAATAAAACACACACAAAATTTCTAAAATTTACAAAACGCCTATGAATAGAAGACCGCTTCAACGCACTAATCAATATGGCCGCACCTATATAGCATATACTCGTACTTTTGAAAAACTGACTGACCACGAAATAAATGTGACCGAAACGAACGAATTTCTATTCTAGTACTTTTTCGATAATATCGTTACCAAGTCTCGAACTTTTATTGATGTGAACTTAGGCTCAAACCGTTCTCAATCAGTAATACCAACCTAATTTCTTTTCGATTCACATTTATAAAAATCTTTATTTATTCAAAATTTAAATAAATTTCTTTTATTTTTATATATTTACGAAAAAAATTATAGGCAATTTTATTATTTACAATTCAGTTTAAAAAGTTCACTTTTCAATTGTTTCGTATTTTCGAAGATTTTTATAAAGTATATTAATAATGTCTAAGCAACATTGTATTTTGATCCAAGTACTCTGTTAAAGGTGTTTTTTTTAAATATTCGGCTTCGTGTACATATAATTCAGAATTTTTTAAAGAGTTGAATTTAAAGTTATATTTTAGTGGTAATTAGAAGCGAGTTCGGAAGATCCGATGTATGAATTATTTTGTAAGTTTTTTTATGAATTAAATAACTAATAAAAAGTAATTTATATGTCTTTCAATATTTTATTAGATATTCGTAATTTTTTATTACTTCATTGCAAGCATATGTACGCATATTTACAAATGTATATTAAACAAAATAATAAAATATTATTTTTGCAGTGATATTAAAAAATGCATTTTTTCAATATTTGACCTTTAATAATTAATTGCGCTTGTAATTAAATAATCAAATATATTTTATGGATACCTAGGTATATATAATATAAATTTTTTTAACTAGCTTTCATTATCATTTTTATCATTGTCTTGTTCACTTTCAAAAAATTCGTTCTTCGGCTCCACCATACGATCTTCATCCGATTGACTAATCCTCACATCGGGATCAGATTCCTCTCTTATGCGATTTTCTTCTGGTTCAATACCATCTTCTGGAATATCAAACATTTGGACGCTCGGGGCATGCTGACACATTTTTAAATTTTCATATACATGCTTAACAATTAATTCTAAATATTGTTTTGTATTTGCGTTTTCTTGTCTCGAGCCAATATCGGGATGTAATGTGAAATCGGGTGAAAAAAATTCCAAATATTCTGTCATAGGTAATTCATCGGAAATAGACTCATCAACAAGGAGTGACGTTTCATAAGTCCAGCATCTTGCCACATTACGCAGAGTATATCCTCCACCTCCAACTACCAGTGTAGGAACATTTAAAGTTTTTACAAATTTTACACATTCACCGTGTCCCCTTGTGCTTAATGAAAAACAACCAAGTCTATCACCAGCCAATGAGTCGGCTCCACATTGTAGAACGATAGCAGTTGGCCGATAAAATCGCATTACGTATGAGATAATTGGATTAAAAACTTGAAAATAGCTCTGATCATCAATGCCTTCTTTAAGCGGCACGTTGACGCTATAATATCGCCCCGATTCAGCTCCAATTTCGTACATATCACCCGTGCCTGGGAAAAACCAATTACCATATTTATGAAATGATACTGTCATTACACGATCTGTAAAATAGAAAGCCTCTTGCACTCCATCTCCATGATGTACATCTATATCAATGTATAATACTCTGGGGTGGTATTTTAAAAGTTCTAATATTCCGATCACAATATCGTTAACATAACAAAATCCTAAAATATTATTAAAGTTATGCTTTATTTCTACTTATGTGAATCAAAATTTGTAATTATACCAGATGCTTCAAATTTTTTCGCATGGTGCAGCCCGCCAGACCAATTTATACAGATATCACTATGATTATGATTTAATTTTTGTGCACCCTCCAATGATGCGCCTGTATACATAGCACAAAAATCGAACAAACCATCAAAAACTGGACAATCCTCTCCAACACTGAAGTGTGATAAGTACTTTGTATAACCAATAGCTAAAAAATAGCCAAATTATAATTATGTACATAATCATGAAAGCATTTTTATTACAATTGCATTGTATATTTTGTGGTGTAACTTGCTGTAGAAAATCTATGTACTCCTCACTGTGAAATCGTAACATGTCTTGAGCACTTGCTCTATCAAATTAAAATATATACACATCCGAAAACATAATATCATACAAATTACTTGTAAGGTCTATAAACTTTCATCTTCTTGTGAAGCCCATAATTCATTACTAAGCTATGAGTTACGGACAGTCTATGCGGCTTCATTGGATGGCCTGGTCCGTAATGGAAATTACCCACATCAGGATTATAAAGGTAAGACACCCTTCGTGTCGACATTTTCCTATGTTTGATATTCTTAAATACTCCAAAATCGAATCTACAAATATGCTTGTTAAATTCAGATAATGTACAATAAATAATTCAGTATTATATTGTAAAATACGAATATGTAAAATTATGTGCACATATTCGGTATTTATATACCCTTTCAATTGTTAATCCTGTTCAGTTCACTCCGTGTTTACATCACTATTTTATTATATTTTATATAAAAACTTCAAATTGTTTCAATATATAATTTTATCATAAAATGTTTTTAATTAAACTCATATTCCCCTATACAAAATATGGAATAACAAATAAATAACAAAACAGCGAATTCACCACCACTGTAAATGTCAAAATTGAAGTAATTGAGGTTATAAGAAAACAATTGAATCGGCGTCTCAGTGTAAACATGTTCCAAACAGACATTGGAGTAAATTGGAAATTAATTTGCTCATATATATACTATATATAAATATATCATAGTTTTAGTTAGAAATTATTTTATTGAATTATTCAAAGGCTTTTAAATAAAATAAGGTTAGGGTTCCCCTGTTAAAAATGTATCAAATACTGAAAATAACTTAGCATGGTAGTTCAGCTATAGGAATATATTTCATGCACCTAGATTCTACTTTCTAAGCCATACTATAGCAACTTTGTATTCAGGCATTTATATGCTCCATGCACACATATGTGTATGCAGGCGATATATTCGATCCTGATCTCATTATTTTAAATAATTTAAACTTCAATGTACAGGGGTTTTCAATAGAAGTGATATGTATTTTTTTGAATAAAACAAAAAAGAATAACGTCATTTAAATAGCCGCCTTTGCTCTGTTTACCGAAACAAATACGCTGGTTCCGATTTTCGATGTATCAATGGTTGATGGTTTATTGACATAGTCCAATGATTTTAAATAATCCGATAATAAGAAGTCCATATCTGCTAAATCACAACTTCTTGAAAGCTATTGCCCATCTGAATTTCTTGAAATTATGGGCTCGAAAAACGTTTGCAGTAATAAATCGATAAATTTGGATCTGAACGACAGCAATATTCTCGGCACTTCGACCGAATCTAGAGTGCGTTCGAAACCTTACACAGTTCGATGAATAGCGAGCACACTAAGCCGATTATGACGACTATAAATTTGAAGAAGTGCACGATAAGTTGCAATAAAATAATATTACAGAATATAATCGATAATAACAAAAAATCGTGACATTTCAAATATGGCCACACGGCCCATTTGAAAACACATCACCCCTATTGAAAAACCCCTTATCAATTGCAGTTTCTTATTAACACTATAAATGTTTTGTTTTAATAAATAAATACTAATTCATTTCGAAATAGGTCAGGTTTTAGGATAAATTTCTAAAGTTGATATTTTTGATAGAAAGGTTTGTGTTTATAAATGAATAAATCGTAGCACTGTTAATAAAAATTAAATTTATTATAAACTTAGTCCTTTGTTAACACTATAAAATAGTTTATTTTCTAGTTTTATACAATTTTCATATAATAACATGTTAATATATAACATTTAAATCTTTATTTCAAAGTATAACATGCATGCTTTGTTGAAAAATATCAACCATTTCTTCAAACATCTTTGGTACATCTAAAATACACCTCTGCCTGCTTATAAATATGTGTATATATGATGTTGAGATATAATTTCTAATGAAATTACTCAACTATGCTAGAAGCGGCACTCAAATGCATTCAATTTACACAATTTATTGTTTGTATACATTGCACAAATTATATTTCATTTGGTAGTTTTTACCGCTTTTACTCGGCTGCTATGTTATAGTTTTTTCATAAATACAATAAAGGAATATAGAAAAATCTATACGACTGTAATAAAAATAAAAATTCTTATTTCTCTATAGCAAATAAATATTATTCAATCAAATGAATTATATATGAATTGCAAAATATCTGAAACTATAATAAAATTTTTACAATAGTAAAATATTTAAACTTGATTTGATTAAAAAATTATTGCAAAATATTATAAATGCTTAAAAAAAACTACTATTACAGAAATATATTAAAATAAATTTTATAGATTTCTCTCTAAATTATGCTAGAAAAAAATCTCCATTAAAAAGTTTAACGTATGCATATTTAATTAAAAAAAAAACCAAACTAATAAATAAAATAAGAAATGTACAAACATTTCATGTTCGTCCTGCATATACGAGTACATACATATATTGATGTGCAAAATACATATTCTAAAAATTATGTATGTGTGTATAATATCAAATAATAATGGGATTTGGTGTATTTCTCTATGCTACCTTCCGTTTAACTACTAATTTTACATCCTTAACCTGTAGGTTGTGCTTTGATTTAGCAGCGAATTTGATCACAGCTTGAGTCGAAACTTGAGGCGCATGTCTAAGGTCCAGCCTTGTCAACTGTTCACACTTACTAAGGTAATCAAGAGATAGTTCCGTAACTAAACGGCAACTACTCAAGTTTAGCTCAACTAAAGTGTTTATTGCACTTGTACAAGTTCCAATTTGAGCCAGTCCTGCATCAGTTATTCTCTGGCATGATGATAAATCCAAGTAAGTCAATGCTGGTAAACCTTGTGTTATATATCTTAATGCTACATCTGATATATCTGTGCCCGCTATTTTCAAAGTTTTCAAATTTCGAAGCCTAGACTTCGAATCGGTTAGACCCGGCCTTGAATCTTTGGGTGCAGACAGTATTTCGCGAATTGCAGCGTCATTTAGACCTCTAACAAAGCTCAAGTCGAGCACTTGTAATGGAGGGCAAAGACATGTATGAAGAGCAAGAATAGCCTGAATTGGCGTGTTTTGCAAACTTAAATTCTTTAAAGCTTGCAAACGTGCTATTATCCAGGCTAGCTGACGCTTTGCTATTTGTGTCCAATCTAAAATTAAATGCTCTGGTTGTCGTCGAACTATTGCTGTTAATAGTGCAGCAGAAAGCTTATGTTCAGTACAATTCATACATTTCCAAAGCGAAGGATCTACTGATACAGTTGACCAGATTTTGCAAACTGCTGAACATACAACTAATGTTTCTTGGGGCAAATATCTAAAAATAGCTTTTAAACAAGTTGGATCTAAAGCTAAATTAGAATTTGGTTGTAGATGCAATGGAGCAGGCCTCACAACGTATTGTGGTTTTTTCATAACTCTATTAGATGAACTAAGAATTTGATGTGCTAATTGGATTCTATTCGCATTCTTTTTCCTTGGCATATTTGAACTTGTTTCGGTGGCATCGACACTCTCATTTACGCTACTATACATACTACCATCATAACTTTTCCGACGTTTTGCGCCATTGGTTCCTACACTTAATTCTGAATTTCTATTTTGTGTCAAATTATTTTCTAATTTTTCAGATCTCACTCCATCGTTTTTCGTATCCTTTTTAATTTCTCCTTTTGTATTTGTATCTGATTCGGATTCACTCGAAACTCCCGCATAATCGTGATTTACGTCGCCATGTCCCTTGTTTTCAACCGCCGAAGAGGCATCACTACTGATAGACATACGCCGAATTTCCGAAGATTTCTGTCGGGCTCGGAAATGCCTTGGCTAAAATTTTCAATAAAAATAAGTTTCAGAATTTATAGAGAAATTTTATAATAATTCATATAAAACTATTTACCTTATAATCAGAGTTTTTGCCCAATTTGCAACAAGATGGGCATTCCCAACTATTGGGTAAGTCTTCGTTAACAACTCCTGTTGTATTTTGGGCATTTCGTTGCGCACAATCAGGATGAGCTATTTCATAACATACAGAGCATTCCATTAGAGAAGACGGACCATCAACCGATGCCTGCAATTTCCCTTGTGGTGATACGGGAGTTTGTCTCCACCCATCTAAATGGCAGTATACGCATTGGGCAGTTACAGGCAACATTGGTGATAAGCACTGGCGCATCATACATGTTTGCTTCGCTCTTCCTGGACCACCAAATTTCACCATGTCTAAACAAAAACTGCATCCACCACAATCGGATCGTTGGCATGCTTCACAGTTCTTGCAACGTGTTCTTCGACGTCTCGGCGGACCACCATTTGTAGTATTTTGACTATTATTTGACTTAGAACTAACATCTGCAAAATTGTCAGAACATCCTGATTGATTTGACTTTTTATTTATTATCCGAGAAGTGAAAGAACGATTTGCTGCTATAGGTGTTACGAAATTACGATCTTCACTACCGCTCACCGACTGAGTAATTTCACTTTTAATTATTTCCATAGAGTCATCTTTCTTTTCAATATTACTAATATTTTCATTTTCAATATCTTCATTTTTATCTCTATCACCATCACTAGTTTCAGTTTGAACAGAATCATTAAATATGGATCTATCGTATGATTGTATGACCTGCAACGGCGCTTTTATATCTGGTTTCAAAATCGATTCATTTGTTATTGCGTCTTCTGGTTTATCTTTGCAATGGCGCTCAACAAGTGTTCTGACATCTTTTATTAATGCGACAGGATCCTTAATTAGTTCCGGCACGTTTTTTTTATGCGGTGGAAGATCATAAAGAAACATTACAATTTCCTATTAACAAAAATGGACATTTAAAATTCCGTAAATAAAAATTTGTATAAAATATTATTTACTTTTAAACCAAATAATTCGTAATGTGTTAAATGCACGTGCGGTTGTTTTAATACTTCTTCTTCGTTACATGGTTCTCCTTCTAAATGTGAACGGCCTAAGAGTGTATACACATATTTTGCTAACACATACCATAGCATATCCGTAAAAAATGGATAACGAAACTTCTGTGGTACTTTTGTTGCATCCTCAACTTGAGCAATTTTCAATTGTTTTACAATACCAAAAGAATGTAGAAAATTTCCGCCGAAAACTAAAGAATCTGTAGGTGTATAAACTGCGTGTATCCATCCAGTCGGAATGAAAAATGTATTTCCAGCTGTAAGGTAAACGCGGGCACATTTTTCAACTGTATCACCAAAAAATACATCCGACTGCTTTCCAGAAAGTACCCACTTTTCATATAGTTGTAAATTTTTTTCATTTGGTGGTATAAGCCAAAACACTTTACTGCCTTTCAGTATGTGATACCAAACGGAAGTCCCGCCGAAATCGACATGAAAGTCAGTGTAACAATTTTTAACGGACATCAAACAATACTTTTGTACTTTTGGATACATCATATCTTCAATGGCATTTGTTCCTTCAACTTGAGCTTCTTTCAATTGTCTTGGCCATACGACGTCCACCCAATCCACTTGACGAACAATGTCTGGACTTTGAATATATTCGTCCAATTTAGTATGCGAAAATTCTAATGATATTACGTTAAGTAAGCGATTCCTTTTTGTTTCCTCATAATATTGTTGCCATTCTTTCATAGTCATTTGAAGATTCTTTTGTGTATTCACATCCATTACATCTAATATCCTTTTCGATCCTACACACATTCGTACATCATTCACAGTGAAATTTGTAGATGGCACACGTAAACCAAGTCCAGACTTGTCACGAAACAATAATGGAATATTAAAACCATACTGTTGTAAAAATCTGAAATAATAATAATTTAACACGATTTAATACAATTAATATGAACTAATAGTAAAGATTTTGGAACTACATAATAATAGTCTTTATTCAAATAACTTACGCCACTGTTAAATCAGACCCTTTCATTTCGCGCACCATCCCATTTTGCGCAAATTTTTGTGATTCCAGTTTTTCAGCAACGCTGAAGCCACGCACACCTTCGGAGTCGTCATCTCCAAGTGTCCACTCTTCCGAATAAAGTTTACGTTGTTTTCGTTCCCTCTGTTTTGCAATTAAATTAGTTAAATAATAATGTTTATTGCAAATACTTTCTGAATTATAATTAATTAAACAATAAAATTATTATAATTCGAAATTCTTTATTAAATGCTTATACATATATATTAAATTTATTTATTATTAAATAGTATTAATAATTGATTTTGGTCATTTAAATATTTTGGCATGAATTGATCAAATTTAATTGAGAAATAAAAATAAATGTAACAAAACGTAAACAAACAATTTTTTTTCTAAGCAGAGCCACTTTCCAAAAATGTTAACTTGTATTGAAATTTTATATTCTGCATGCAGTTAATAAAATTCACATATTTAGAGCGATTATTATTATTACAATTTTATAATTTAAACTTTTAAATATTGCTAATTTCATGGTCATTAATTGAAAAATTGCAAAATAAGAACTTGTCAAGCCGGTTTATCCACAAAATGTGTGTAGGCAATTTTTGACACAAAATTCATCCACTTACGACTTCATGTGATTTAATGAAAACTTTTATCTTAATAAATATATGTACATTTCGGTTACATGGCGTCAAACCAATGGCGTCAAAATTAAATACCGCACATGATATGTACAGTAGTATTGTTAGATACATCAGCAAACAAAGTTTATTATTTTATGTTTATAAAAAACATAAGATATTAAAACTGTCGATATTATTTTTTAAAACTAACCAGTTGACGACGACTTTGATGGTTCTTTGCTGGCGACTCGGCTCCGGACATCGCCACTCAAAACAAAATACAATTAGAGTTTACAGCCTTTTTTCCGATATGAATAAGTCACTTGCAATTTTTCTCCGATAATTTTTTTCCACTAGCATTCATACGAGTACAATTATTCCTCGAGTATCGTGATTACTTCTATCAGCTTGTATTACTTAATTCGATAATTTCGATACCTATTACGCGAGTCTTTTTTAAAAGTACAACACACTTCGTAACTTTTTAAGAAAGGAAAACAACCAAAAATATATCAAACGTATAGTGCTCATGAACTTGGATATACCGAACTAAATAGATCGCTCATTTTATTATGTGCTACGATACAAATACTGTCCACAAAACACGTACACACCTTGCAAACCCACCGCCATTAATGATTCCCAAATTTCCGAGGAGAATCATTTTACTCTGCTCAATATTCCCCACTGCTTGTTAGAAAGAGATGCGACTATTGTAATTCTGCAATGAAGACTTCTGAAACAAGCTTCTATGCATTTTCATATATCATCAGCTTACGTATTTAAGAGTAAAGAGTATGCACCAATAATTGTAGAACAACCAACACGATTTCAGTACATTAACGCCGACACTATGAGGGGCTGTATTATTTCCAATAGTGAAAATCGCATCAAATCAGTCCTTTTAAATATTAGGCCTTAGACTAAAGAAAATAAATTTTTTTCAACTATTGCGGAGAGTAGTTATATTGGTGTCATAAAACTCATTTTTTATGGAATTTGCAAAATATTTATTTAATTCTATAAAATCAGACAGAAAACATTCATTCAAGTCATAAACATTAGCCTTAAATAATAGAAGTCTAAATTAAATTCAATCAAGTCTTTCAATTTTTTTATGCTAAAAACAAAATAAGGACGGGCTATGAATCTAAATCCATGGTATTTAAATCAACTTGTAATAAATTATTATTGTCCTCTTCTTCATCTTCTTCATTATCAGTTGAACTTTTGGGAACTATTAAATTGCATAAATTCTGTGGTGGTTTCCATAAAACAAGTGCAGTACACGACTTTTCAAAACGTGATATTAAAGCCTGTGGGATGACATTATTTTCAGCAGTCATTTTTTTAACTTCCTCAGAAATCGTTATGCCGTTGGCATTTTTAAGTCTTTCCTGGAGTTCTTTTGTTGTCATGGGTATGGAAAACTCGAAATCTGAGTCCATGGCCACATCTGATAAAGAATTTTGTGTGCACTCTGCAACATTATCGTGAGATACGAATTCATTTGAAATATGTAATCCGCTGAGATGTGCAGCCATTTTTTCCTCAGTAATAAAATGTTTTGCTGGTCTAGGATAATGAATATTTCAATACTTTATGTACACCTGCATATATATACATACTATGTGTATTTACTTACATTTGGTTGTCAATATCTGACTTCCGTTTACAATGAGTAACTAAATTGGAATTATTATGATCGGACAAGCTACCCCTAAATGTCATTGGTTCAGTAACAGATGACAATCTTGTCCAAGGCATTGCCCTTGCATTCCATGGTACCTCTGAAGGAATTGGCATAATGTGAGGTGCTTCGCTGAACTGAGACGTTCTACAAGGAGCAAAGTTTTATAACAACCCAAATTCAAAAACAACAACATATATATTGTCACCTACCTTATTAGAAGCGAAGACGGATCCTCAGGCAAAAAATAGTTAAAATTGTGAGTTGGATTCGCCATAAAATTCAATATTTTTCATACCAAGCTATTGTTTCTGCTTTCTGACTTATGGAGTACACGCTTCTCAAATTGGTATACTTGTAAATTGTCAATTGTTAATATTTGGTGGCACTTTATCAATATATAAAATAAAGTTCATAAATATGAATATAACTAAAAATATCTTTATGTACCATTACTAAAGACAAGTCAAATAATATTTTAAATATTTCAATATATATTTTAAATTCAAATTATTTAATTCCTTATAACTAATGGTGTGATTTAATACGAAAGTTGTAGAATTATTCTTACTAAATAAACCAAAACATAAGAATAGATTTTATATTAAAGATACGAATTTGATTTTTAATTAAAAAATAATTTTAAATTAATATTTCAATTGTTCATTTATTGTAAATATAAACAGTTTCAATATAAGATTTATAAAAAAAGAGCGATGATCCCTTGTGGTGAGTAACAACTTAAGTTGGTATCCCTGTTACACAAACAAAATTTCAAATGACAGTTCCACTGTGTATATCGTTACTTTTCGGAAAATATGTTGGAAGGAAATATTTCTTCTCCAGAAAGTGTCATAAAACGATTGGAAAAATTGAGACAATGGCAGCAGGAACAACAAAAAATATTAACGCAAAAACAATTATTACAACGGCAATTGCTAAATGCTGAACAGCAACAACTATATGAAAATTATGGCCTCAATACCGATAAGATTCCTGAAGCAGTTACTCATCCTATCAAATTAAGAGAAGCAAATTTGAATACTACATTAGGAGCAACATTAAATTCTCCAAACTCAAAAACTACACCAAATTTATCATCCGAAAAGAAAGTCCAAATAAAAAATACATATCTCAAACGTGGACAGGGTCTAAAACAACGGTTTGGAGTTGATCCTGAACATTTTCGTTTACATAATTTACCCAAATACAAATATGCCAAAACAAGTAGACCATCACCTAAGAATAATCAATTAAATTTGAAAGCGGGATATCCATTGGATAATAAAGATCAAATAAAATGCAATTATATTTCACAGGAAAGACAAAATGAGATTTTGGACGAAATACAAACTAATATTGAAAATGATATTAAAAAAAATGATGATGCCTTAAAGGAATTAAAAAGTAATTGTAGCTGGGAAAATAGCAAAGCGTTAGAATGCGTACAATTTCTTAATGTCAGTAATATAAAAATAGATTTTCCAACTAGTAAACACGAAGAGTCTAGTGTTTTGCTACCTAAAACGGAGGAGGAAAGTCAAGAAGAATTGAATATATTCGAACTTCTAGAAGAAAAATTTCGGAAACAAGAGAATAGTTCTTCAATAATGAAATCTTTGGAAGAAGATCAAAGATCAAATTTTGAAGATTATTTAGCAGACATAGAAATGAATTTTTTGAAATCATTGAGAGTTGCGCCTTCTTTATTTGATATCAAAGAAAAAATTACCTCAGATACTTCAGATAGTGAAACTAATGACGACAAACCGTCGGAGAAAGTCAAGGGTCAAGTGCGTTTTGCAAACGAAATAGAAATAGTAAATGAAATTGATACAGATTGTGACTTTGATCTATTAAATGCAGATAATTTAAGTAAAACTTCTACTCCAAATAATAAGAGCGATTTCGAACAATTTAAAAACGCTATTTTCAAACACACAACAATAAGTGATAATGGAGATTCAACGTTATTGGATCAACCTGACAACGCTAGTAATTTAGAAAATGTAGATCTTATTGAAAAAACTGAAAATCTGAAAACTCGTCTTTTGGAATTAGAAACTGAAATAGAAAAATTTCAGAAACATAATGCTGAGTTAACCAAAATGAAACAACAATATGAGTTAGAAAGATCGAAATTAACTCAGGAACGATTAGAAATGGAGGAGAAAATGAATGACAAAAAAATTAAATTGGAAGTTTATTTACATGACCAACGAATGATAATAGAAGAAGAAAGAAAAAGGTATGAAAAGCTTTTAAAAGAATTGAAAAATCCTAACCGAAAAGAAAGAGACGAGATAATAAAACTAAGAGACCAAATGGATAATTTACTAAAAGATAGCAAAAACAAAGAAAGTAAACATGTGTCGGCACAAAGCCGACTAAGAGCGCAATTACGTAATTTAGAAAAGGAAATTAAAGACTTAAATTTGGAAATAGATCATTTGAGAAAAGAAAATAAAAAGTTGCAAAGCGAAAATGGTAGGATTACTCGGGATAGTAATAACAAAATTTTAAAGGAAATCAATAAAAATTTAGCAAAACTTGCACCAGTTGCGGTAAATTTAATGAATTATTCATTTTTCATGTGTAGCTATATGATTGTATTTAATTTTATATCTTAGACAATTTCTTCAACAGAAATAACAAACAAAAATATGAAACCCGTTGTGGCAAAAGTTATTTCACACAAAGTAAGTGATAAATCCCTACAAAAACATACTGAAGTCCTGCATGATTTATCATCAACTGAAAGCTGTAAAAGTTCAGATTCCGAGGAAGATACCGAAGACGTTGATAATGGTAAAACTTCACATACATATTTTCCAAGCAGACGTCTAAATAAAGAAAATACTTGTGGAAACAATTTATCAAAAACTGAACCGAGAATTCAATGCAAAAATTTATCAACTGAAGATAAATTTAAAAGGGAAATTGAAAACGCAGACGGTAGTAAAGACATTTGGTATACAAATGGAAATTTAAAGAAAATTTCAGCTGACGGAATGGTGATTCGTATGCTATATTATAATAAAGATATTAAAGAAACTAATATTAGTGAAGGCACAGTACGCTATTATTATGCGGACACGAATACATGGCATACAACTTATCTGGATGGCTTAGAAATATTAGAATTTCCTAATGGACAGACAGAGCACCGTTACAAAGATGGTACTATAGAAGTACATTTTGCTAACGGATCAATCAGAATTTCAAATCCATCAGATGAAAACAAAATTGAGGAGTGGCGATATCCTGATGGTACTAATTTGGTGCAAACAAAGAATGCTGAGAAAATTATTACATTTTCGAATGGGCAACGAGAAATTCATACAAAAGAACACAAACGCAGAGAATATCCAGACGGTACAATAAAATTGGTTTATCCAGATGGTAGCCAAGAGACGCGTTATTCAAATGGACGAGTAAGGTTAAAAGACAAAGATGGAAAATTGGTTTTAGATTCCGAGAAATTTTAATTATGTAATGTAAAATAATTTTTAATGAATATAAATATAGTCATTTCATTGTATTAATCGTTGCAATTTCACTCTTATTTTACTTTTTGCGATATTTGTTTGAAAATTGAAAGGTTTCATGTGCTCTTGTATATCAAATATATCTCGTAATGCGTTGAGAGCTGCTGCATTTATGGCAATTTCGACTGATTCACCGAAACCTTAAATGATTAAATCAACAATTAGTAACGAATAAATTGATGTGCATCTAGATACGCTTACCTTTACCGATTAGTTTCTTGTGACTGTACATGCCAACATGATAAGCGGCCAAGATTGTATTTTGCCCCAGTACTCCAATTATTCGCGGTTCTGGTTTATCTATTTTAATGTCTTTGCAAATTTCTGTTAATAATTTTACAGGCTCTTCGATATTCCAAATTTCTGTTAGATCCTGTTGATTTAGTTGTGTACATATAAAATCACGAATGAAGATTACTGTTTTTTCTGTGCCTGAAGATTCAGAAAGCGCTGCAATAACAGCTTTTAAAGTATCTGAAAGTGTTCCTTTATCAACTGGTAAATTTGAACTTAGAACCAAGTCCTTTATGCCAATATGACTTGCGACTTCGCTTAAATTGTCTTCTGATGTTAGCCATCGATGAATGCAATTGATACCTTCGTTAGGTAGCTTTGGCAACGATTGCTTAAGATACGATTGGATATATTCGTCAATAATTCTATTTCCGTTTTTGATCAAATCTACATTGTCTTGCAAGCTGAAATCTGTTGCATCAATACCAACTTCTTCCTGTTTGAGTTTCTCTTGAATAACGAAAGATCGGCTTGTAAATGCTTGTCGCAGTATGTCTATATTAAATTCTTCGTTTAGTCTCTTCCCAAAAGCAAACAGTTCTGCATTGTAATTCCACTCTATAAAGGATGACCGGTGTGTTTCTGGTTGAGGACCAAGTTTTTGCCTTCTTTTTTTCAATTCTTTCAATGTTGGTGCTACCCACCGTTTTATTGTACAATGTGGAACTGAAATAAGGTTAGTCATTATAAATCTAATCAAATGGGAAAAATAATACCAATTAAACAATTTTTCTTTATATTTCCACAAACATTTAATAAACGAAAACTGTTTCTTATTAAAGCCATCTCCAGTGAAATTCTAGTAAATACTTAAACAACAAATTTTAACATTTACTAAATTATTGACATAGAGTTTATTTTGACATTTGGCAAGAATAAAAGTTTTGACATTTAGAGCTTTCTAAGATTTAATATCAAATGGTTTGTGAATAAGATAACTCAGACTTTAAAATTTATAGCTAATTTAGCAAGTTTCTGTATTATGCAAAAATCTCTTTTTGACATAATATAAATGTAATATTTACGTAGATAAAATGTTAAAAACATTATCTAAATATAAAAAAAATATAGAAAAAACCCTTTCTACGCTGGTTAACACGTTGACTGCCACGGCAATTTTCAGAATTCCGGTCTTAAAATCCAATTTCATTTAATCATATTATATTATTAAAAAACTCTAATTATAGTACATATTTATCATCCAAAAGCATAGAAAATGTATTTTTTTTTTAAAAAAAAAGGTTTTACGAATTATCACGTAGTTGGCTTATGTAACAGAAATCTCTGTTTTTTTTTCACAGAAATTTGTAACAGAAATCTCTTCGCGGAAACCAACTACGATTTAATTCGTACCCAGCCACGCTTAGACCTGTCGCTTCGCTAAAGCTGAATCAGAGATATGCGTCCATATTCGTCAGTAGTATACTTTTTTGAGTATGTTGTTTTATAATTATTGTTATAATTAAATTATCAAGAACCCAATATGGGTAAGACAAGATCACTGACTCAAAATGAACTTAAGTACCACGCTAATCTAAGTGATTCAGAATTTGATGAGATTTTTGGCGAGGATGGTAACGACAGTAGCGATTATGAACCTTCTGAGAATTCAAGTGATAGGGACGATGAAGTCGTCTCCGAACCTGAAGTTGCTCCCGAACCTGATGATAATGACGATGATTCCCAAGCAACAACATCAAATGCGAATGATAATTTGTGGACAGAAATTCAACAAAATCCTGAATTATTTATTTTCCAAGAAAATGTTGGTGTGAAATTGGATACGTCAAATTTCACAGTGCAAACGCTGGTGGACTTATTTTTTTCGGAAGAGTTTCTTGCATTGCTTGTCGAACAAACTAATTTGTGGTATATGCTGCGCAAGAAATTGCAAAACGCAAAGCAATCAAAAAAATCTAACAGGGTATCAAAGTGGACAGATGTCAGTGCTGCAGAGGTGAAAGTTTTTATTGGACTTTTGTTACAAATGGGGCCTTGTTCTTTTCCATCAATTGAACATTACTGGAGCACAGACAAGCTATATAATGTAAAGTTTTGGCGCTCAAATATGAGTAAATCGATTCCAGTTGTTACTTCGTTATTTCCATTTGGTTGCAAACTCAATACCATCTGCCGACAAATTATATATACAAAGGTGAGACCAATACTAAATCATTTCAAAAATATGCTTGAAAACTATGTACCAGATAAAAATATTTGTATTGATGACTCCATGATATTGTGGCGTGGAAGATTGCATTTCCGCCAGTACATAAAAAATAAAAAACACAAATACGGTGTCAAACTGTATGAACTATGGGAGTCCGACGGTCTTGTAATGAAAATAAAGATTTGCAGCGGAAAATCTGAGGAAACTGACCATAATTTAGGTCACACTACTGATGTTGTGTTACATTTACTTGAGGACTATGTCGATAAGTGATACACGGTTTACGTGGATAATTTTTATAATTTTGTTACTCTTACGAAACTGCTAAATGCACGAAAAACTTATGTGTGTGGAATCCTACGAAATAACAGAAAGGGAAACCCCAGAGATGTGGTAAATCGTAAACTGAAAAAAGGGGAGTGTATTTGGCAGCAAAGTGGTCCTGTTACTGTATGCAAATGGAAAGACAAACGAGATGTTCTTACCATTTCAAACATGCATGTTGGAAAGCTTTCTATGAAACCGAATTTCGAGATTGCAATAAAGGAATGTCTGGAATTAACTGATCAGATCAAATGCTGTCGTACTACTCATCTCTAAGAAAGACTATTAGATGGCCCAAAAAGCTTTCACTATATATTATAGAGATATATGTACACAATGCGTACAAAATTTTCAAAAAGTAGCTTCTTCTAAAATAAAACTGATAAAGTTTAGAATTCGTCGTCGCGTTGATTGGAGAAGATATTCAACCAGTTTCGAAAAAAATTAGATTACAAGAGCTCCATTATTTAGAGAGTCTGCCACCTACCGAAAAAAACAGCGTCCGATAAAGCCATGTCGTATATGTACCCAAGCAAAAAAACGCCGAGGAACGCGTTATTTTTGTCCGACCTGTGAAGAGAAGCCAGCCCTTTATGTGGAAGATTGTTTTAAAAAGTATCACAACAATAAAAATATTCTTTTACTTCTTGATTTTGAATAAAGTTCTTATAATTATATTTTCTGTTCATTTATTAATAAATTTTCTGTTCATGTAAGCCAGCATTGATTTTTTGTTCTTTTCCCAGAAGCCATCTATCCATATTAAACACAGTACGAGATAACTGGTAGTCGGCGTCCTAGCAAAGAACGCAATCTACGAGTTATCTCGTAGTTGGCAGTCAACGTGTTAAAATAATAATTGTGCCAATATTATTGCTTAAAATTTCTTTACCTATTCTTGCAAATAGGGTTGAAAAAATGTTAAGCATTATTTGATAAAATACAAACTACTTGGAAAAACCAATATAGTTCGGCCATAGTTGATTTTCTAAGTCAAACAATTCCTTTTCAAGGTGCCTATTTGACTCACTTAGAACAAACTACAACTATATGCTCCACAAAATTTAACAATCTCTAGATGCTCCCTGGAATTTAATGGAATATCACCAACCAGTTTCGATAGCAAAGCCAGCAATTCCGACCTATGATCACCTGTAAGCTCTTGTCTCAGATACACTACATATAAACAAACAATTATTGGGAATATTAGTTCTAATAAGATAGCAACAATATTAGTTCCATAATATTTAGTTTAAATTAATGACTATGCTTTGTTATAAAATATGCACAGAAAATAAAAACACCAAAGATGCTAGAAAATATAGTTAAAAATTTATTATTTATTTGAAATATAGTTGCTCAACCGTTTGTAAGAATAAACACTATAAAAATATAGCCAATATTGAAAAGCAATTAATGATTAAGATAAACTTCAAAACTTTTATCTGATTCAATATTTGGATCAGAATGATTAATTATTTGTATAAGATTTGGATTATCCAGCATGGTTGTGTGATCACCCTCAATAAATTTAAGATTAATTTTTCCACTTGTAATATTTGCTAATCTATAATCTTCTTCGATATCAACTATTGAAATATACAATGTAAAAAAAAAAACAAAGTATGCTAGTGCAGGTTTGTTCTGGCGTGTTTAAATGTCAAACAGTCAGTCCAGTTCGAACGTTCGGGTGAACAATATATAAATAAAACTGCTCCATAAAAGTGAGCATTTTTTTTACAAATCAATAGTTTTGTTTTTTAATTTATCTACATTTACTGCGTACATATTGGAAATCCAATAGGTTAAGGCCGCCCAGTGAGCTTAAATGGTTAGAAAATTGAAAAATATTAAAAATAAAAAAAACATTGAGTCACAACGTCGATATTGTGTAAAGTGTTTTTCTTTAGTTGATTTTAAAAAAAAAATAAGCAAAGTAGTTTCTGGACTCTTTTACAGTTAACAGCGCGTGCACAACGGTCGATTGTCGTCATCGAATTCCGAGAACAGTGTTTAAACAAAGTTTTTTGTGCGTTTTTTTTTCAACTGAAAGTTTTTTTCATCATGGGTGACAAAGAGGATAACAATTTTTCGGTCACATTTTAAAAAATGCGTCGACATATAAATTGTGGAAATTTCAAATCACTGCGTATATGAGATTGTGGCAAAGTGGACTTAAAACTAAAATATTCGTACATGCAAACATGCACACAACATGCATACTACAAAATACACACATTGGCATTGGATGGTATACGGCTGACCACGATGGCAATATATGTGCGTTGCACGGTCAGTCGTACGATAGCATTCAACGAGAACACATGTAAACCAGCATTCAACAAGAACACGCGTAAACTTAAACGAAGTGAATTTTATAATTGATATATAACAGAATAAATAAGATTTAAAATTTAAATAATGTGTTGTAATTTCAACTAGTTATTATAACCAAAAGATCTCGTAGTTTAACTGATAATATTGAGGATAAGAAGCCCACAGATATCACAAAAGAAGATGAAAGGAGAAAATTTTATCGAAATGAAGGAAAGGCCATGAATGCAATCATTCAATCCATTGATGCTGACAACGCAAATCTCGTTTTGAATTGTAAATCAGCAAAAACAATGATGGATCAGCTTTACAGCGTTTATGAAAAGAATTCCAAAATTCGTGCAATGATTTTATATGAGGAGTATTTTACAGCAAAAATGCGTGATGATGAAAGGATAGCAACGTATATCTCTCGTGTGAATCAATTGGCGTCTGATATTGAGCAGCAAGAGGAAAATTTAACCGACAATTTGAAAATGGTACGTATTATTGCTGGGTTAACACCAAGGTTCAATAATTACAAGACGGTATGATACAATACTACAACGAATCGTACACACAATGAATTAATATCATCATTGCAATTGGAGAAAGAAAATCTAAATCGATTGGAAAAAGAAGAAGTCGCCAATTCGAATGCAGCGTTTTCAGTGAAAACAAAAAAGAATTTCAAACCCAAAGATTCAAAGCCAAAGTCAAAAATCAATGACATAAAGAGAAAAACGAAGTGCAACGCTTGTGGTCAGAAAGGCCATGGTGCAAAAGATAAAGTATGTCCAAAGTATAATGAATCGTCGGACAAAAGCAACAAAGACAACAATGAAATGGTATGGTGTTCAGTTGTGACGGTTGAACGAAAAGTCGAAAAATCGGATAATTGGTATGCCGATTCAGCCGCGACAAAGCATATGACATTTCACCGAGAGTGGTTTTCAGAGCTACGAAAAAGTGGAAGCCAGTTCGTTTGGAGAATGTGCTGTATGTTCCTGAATTAAGTTGTTTTCAACGGGCGTGTTGACAGATAAAGGTATCAAAGTTTTAATCGAAAAAAGGGCTGTAAATTTATTGATACAATAAATCAAACAAAGTTGTTGCAATCGGAAAGCGGGATGAAAAAATCGTCTCAAATTGGATTTTCGTTTACGCATAAATGAATATGCGAACATTGCTGCTGTTTCTCTACAACATTGGCATCGACGACTAGGTCATGTCAACGTCGATTCGAATAAGAAAATGTGTAAGGATTCAGATTCGATAATGGAAAAGCATTTTTTAATCGAAAAGTGTTGATCGATTTACTGCAAACCGAAGGCATACAATTTGAGGGTATTACGCCGTACACTCCTGACCAAGGTCGAATTCCTGGGTCGAATCAAACGCGATAATGGTACAGTCCAGGAGAGTGCAAGAACAATGCTCATTGCGAGTGGTTTACCGAAATCACTATGGATAGAAGCGGTGCGTACAGCGACATATTTATTGAGTCGCACAACAAATAGCAATTGTGTTGGTACTACACCATATGAAAAATGGTTTGATAGAAAGCCATATTTGGGTCATATCAAGATTTTTGGAACGGAGTGTTTCGTGCAAATCCCAAAGCAAACCGGTCGTAAGACGTGGGATCCAAGAGCAAAGAAAGCTCATCTGGTTGGATTCGAGCCCACAACGAAAAACTTTCGTTTGTATGATCCGGGAAGTAATAAGGTATTCATGAGCTGCAATATTAGGTTCAATGAGAAATCGGATAAATATGTGATTCGAGATGAATCAGAGGTCAATGATGATGGAGTAGCTGAGCAAACGAACCAAGTGGTCAAGCAAGCAGATAATCAAGTGTCTGAGCAACCAAGTGATGAAGCAAACGATGATAATGAGCATTTTTTATCGTTTGAAGAAAACTCGAATGAAACCCCTGAGAGGCGACACAATGAGCGATACGGTTTACGTTCAAAAATTAAAGCACCAGATCGTTTAATAGCAAATTCGGCAATCATGTATGAACCAACATCGTATGAAATGGCAATCAGTTCAGAGCAAACTCAACAGTGGAAGTGTGCAATGGATGACGAATACAATGCGCTCATTGAAAATCAGACGTGGGAGTTGGTTGAAGCACCGAAAGATCAGAAGGTAATCGATAATCGTTGGGTATTTAAGGTCAAGCTAAACCCAGTTGGCACAATCGATCGATACAAGGCGCGTTTAGTAGTTCGTGGTTTTACACAGCAGTATGATGTGGACTATGAGGAAACGTTTAGTCCGGTGGCCAGATACACATCGATTCGTCTACTTTTATCATTGGCAGCGATGAATAAAATGCAATTGAAGCAGTTCGACGTAAAAACAGCTTTTTTGTATGGTGAACTGAAAGAAAAAGTCTACATGAAGCAGCCAATTGGGTATGAAGACGGCAGCGAACACATTTGCAAGTTGAAGAAAAGTTTATACAGTCTCAAGCAAGCGTCGCGATGCTGGAACCAAAAATTTACATCGTTCATTCGTAAATTTGATTTTAAACCAGAGGTTCCCAAACTTTTTTGTGTAGTAGATCCTTGCCATGTTTTTCGGTTTTTGGTAGACCCACTACTTACCTGATATTGATTTTTAGTAAATTTCTAACTGTAGTGAAGTTTAGTGTTAAAAACTTAAAGTAAAAGCACATGTTCAGTTTTATACATTTATTAATTGAATTAAAATTAAAACTACTCAAAATAAAATTTTGTATCTGTTATATAAAATAAACGTAACATAAAATAAACATAAAATAAACTAAGCAATAAGTAAATGTTTTTAGTGGGAAGGATGAACCTGATGCTTTGATAATAAATTATCAACATTTGGCTTCAATTTTGTAAGGTTTAATCTTAAATCTCCTCGGCTAATGATGTCCAGTCTGTTTCTTTTTTTCGTTAGGAGATTGGTAACAGCGCTGAACCCCCTTTCCACTAGGTATGACGATGGAAAGGAAATTAAAAATTTCCTTGCTATATTCCATAATACGGGATAAGTAACGGGTATGTTTTTTTGCAGCCAGAAGTGCTGATATCCGTGCTTAAACTGAACCTTAAGTTCTTCGTTTGTACTTATTTCAGTCAGTTCCTCTTGTATTATGACATTCGTTTATTCTATGTCACCATATGGGTTAATTATCCACGGTGGTATTACCATAGTCAAAACATCCTCAAAACCTAGTTTCAAAATCTGAATAGAGGGCATTTAAATGTTGAACGTAGGTTGAAACGTCGTCTTCCTGGGGAACTGGGAAAATTCGTCCCGTCCAATATTTTGCTTTATTAGTTTAACTCTGGCAAGAAACGCTGATAAGTGTTAATCAAATTTAGAATGTCGCCTTGTAACTGCAAATTAACCATATTAAATTTTGTAAACAAATCTGTTAAATAGGCGATGTCTGTTATCCACTTCATTAAATTGTCTTTTAAAATTTTCTCTTTAGTATCCAGAAATTCTAAAATAATCTCAAAAAGTACAAAAAATCTTGTCAAACATAAGGCTTTCGACAGCCAGCGTACTTCAGTGTGAAGGAGTAATTGATGAAAGTGTTCGTCATTTTCTTCACACAACTGTGCAAATAACCGCGTATTCAACGTGTTGCTTCGGATTCGGTTTACTGCATCAATGACCAATTGAAGAGATTCATGCAATCTAACACTCAAATTTTTAGCAACTAAATGTTGTCGATCGATGACGTAATGTATTGCTAACAACCCTGGCACATTTTGTTTTAAATAGCTTATAAATCCACGATAACGTCCAACCATGGCAGGTGCTCCATCTGTAGCTACTGCTATTATATTTGATAAAGGGATTGCTTTTTCAATGAAGTAATCCTTCAAAACATGAAATATTGATTCACCTTTAGTGTTGGTTGTCAAAGTTCTTGCGAAGAACAGTTCTTCGTAGATTTCTTGATTCATAATAAAACGAACATATGCCAATAATAATGCTTCATTACCAGGTAAAGTTGACTTGTCCAGTTGTATAGAGAAATGGGTCGTTTGCAAATAATTACACAAGAAGCTTTCAATATCAGAAGTAATTTTATCAATACGTCTTTCAACAGTGATGTTGCTTAAGGGAATTCTTTTAATGATATCAGATGCAGGTTTGTGTAAAACAGTTTTTAAAACCTCTTCAACGGCTGGCAAAATTAACTTCTCTCCGATAGTATGTGGTTTTCCGGATTTTGCTATAAGTACTGAGAAATTGTAAGACGCCCGCAAACCATCATCGTTTCTTTGTGACGTCGAAGCGAACATTCTGTCCAGCGTGGGTCTCTTCTGAAGTTTATCTTTGAGTATTTCAAATCTTTATCTGTTTTATCAGGGTGACATCTTCTCAGATGATCCTGCAGCTTAGATGGTTTAATAGCGTCACTGCCCAAAACGTTGTTGCATAAAAGGCACATATGCAATTGTTTGTCCGACAATGATGGAATGAAGGCAAGCTTCAAATAATCAACACTGTACTATCTACATTTCTTTTTAGATTCAGACATGGCATCAATCATCTGTGGGCAAAATTAATCTATTTAAATAAGACATAAAGTCCAGCAGCTGTATATTAAAAAATCAAAGTCAAATTTAAATTGTATGGTCTTAGATTTTATGGCAGGCATAGGCGTACAGCCATTATAAAAGAATGTGAGAAGGGGAATGTTATGAATGTTACCTAAGGTTTTGGTATAATGGAACTTTGAAAGTAACATGACAAAAAATGTTAAAATAAAATTAACATTAAATTATAATTTTAATATAGAGAAGTATGTCTCTTCAGTAATCCGAACATGGACATACTTCTCTAATATAGAGAAGTATGTCTCTTCAGTAATCCGATCAGTTCAAATCTGTCGGAAGTTTACTGTACTTGACCATGGGAACCAGACCAGACATAAGCTACGCTGTTGGTGTCGTAAGCCGCTATTTAGATCGGCCGAGTAAAGCACATGTTGAGGAAGTGAAGCGCATCATGAAGTACATAAGGGGCACATTATTAAATACAGGCATTCTTTATGAAAGTAACGTAAAATTTGATTTCGTTGGTATAGTGATGCAGAGTCGTTTCAATATGTTGGATTGTAATCCCGCAACTGCACCAATGGACTGTAATCAAAATCTCGGCGATTTTGTGAACGACGAGCATTGTAAAAATTATCCATATCGACAAGCTGTCGGAAGTTAACTGTACTTGACCATGGGAACCAGACCAGACATAAGCTACGCTGTTGGTGTCGTAAGCCGCTATTTAGATCGGTCGAGTAAAGCACATGTTGAGGCAGTGAAGCGCATCATGAAGTACATAAGGGGCACATTATTAAATACAGGCATTCTTTATGAAAGTAACGTAAAATTTGATTTCGTTGGTATAGTGATGCAGAGTCGTTTCAATATGTTGGATTGTAATCCCGCAACTGCACCAATGGACTGTAATAAAAATCTCGGCGATTTTGTGAACGACGAGCATTGTAAAAATTATCCATATCGACAAGCTGTCGGAAGTTAACTGTACTTGACCATGGGAGCCAGACCAGACATAAGCTACGCTGTTGGTGTCGTAAGCCGCTATTTAGATCGGCCGAGTAAAGCACATGTTGAGGCAGTGAAGCGCATCATGAAGTACATAAGGGGCACATTATTAAATACATGCATTCTTTATGAAAGTAACGTAAAATTTGATTTCGTTGGTATAGTGATGCAGATCACGCCGGAGACACAGAAGCAAGAATGCCAAGAAGTGGTTACGTTTTCCACATTGGTTCGGGTGTCATCAGTTGGGCATCGATTAAACAAGATTCAACCGCGTTATCTTTAACAGAATCTGAATATATTGCCGCGTGCCAGGCAATGAAAGAACTCGTTTGGCTTTTGGGTATTTTGTCTGAGCTTACGATGATCGGGGATTTTAAAGCAAAATTCTACATTGATAACATGAGCGCGATCAAATTGGTGAAGAATCCCGTATTCCATAAGCGGACGAAGCATATTGGTGTGCAATATCACTATATCAGAGAGAAATACGAAGAGGGCTATTTCGAATTGATCATATCTGCACAACAGAATAAGTGGCAGATATACTAACTAAGGCATTGAATAAAAATCGTCACAAATATTTATGTGAATTAATGGATTTAACTTTTTAAATCGAGAATATATAACGTTTTTTTTTTGCTTTAGAATGATATTTAGCGTAATTTTTTTGTTTTGTGACAATGAATGGAAGTATTGAAATATACACTGTATAAAAAAAAACAAAGTATGCCAGTGCAGGTTTGTTCTGGCGTGTTCAAATGTCAAACAGTCAGTCCAGTTCGAACGTTCGGGTGAACAATATATAAATAAAACCGCTCTATAGAATGAGAAAAACCAAGATAATTCGGCCATACACATAGTTGATTTTCTAAGCCAAACAATTCCTTTTCAAGGTGCCTATTTGACTTACTTAGAACAAACTACAACTATATGCTCCACAAAATTTAACAATCTCTAGATGCTCCCTGGAATTTAATGGAATATCACCAACCAGTTTCGACAGCAATGCCAGCAATTCCGACCTATGATGACCTGTAAGCTGTTGTCTCAGATACACTACATATAAACAAACAATTATTGAGAATATTAGTTCCAATAAGATAGCAACAATATTAGTTCATAATACAATATTTAGTTTAAATTAATGACTGTGCACTGTTATAAAATATGGACAGAAAATAAAAACACCAAAGATACTAGAAAATATATTGTAGTTAAAAATTTATTATTTATTTGAAATATAGTTGCTCAACCGTTTGTAAGAATAAACACTATACAAATATAGCAAATATTGAAAAGCAATTAATGATTAAGATAAACTTCAAAACTTTTATCTGATTCAATATTTGGATCAGAATCATTAATTATTTGTACAAGATTTGGATTATCCAGCATAGTTGTGTGATCACCCTCAATAAATTTAAGATTAATTTTTCCACTTGTAATATTTGCTAATCCATAATCTTCTTCGATATCAACAACGGACACTTCTGATGGGCGAACCAATGTTATTGAGGTTTTTATTGGTTTTATGTCTTTAAGATTCATATCAGCAATTATTTTGATTCGATTATATAGTGCTTTCATCATCAATTTTCCATATTCTTTACTATAAACACTTTGCTTCTCAGCAAATTCTAAGAATTTTTCCATTTTTTTATCCCATCCATCTAATTTGATAAAATGTGCTGCAATATTTTCACTAGCTTCATCTGGAAATATGCGATGCACGATTGTGGTGAATAATAAAACTTGTAATTCACTATCTGTATAATTATCGCTAAGATGTCCAGTGCAAATTTTTTTCAAAAATTCTGGCGCACCATCAATAAGTAGAATTTGACCGAAATAACCTTCTTCTTCGAACATTCGGGCTAATTCTAGAGTTACTAATGAACCAAATGAATATCCAATTAAGTAAAAAGGCTCGTTTTTCTTTAAGACATGATGTTTGACATCCTTAAAAATGAAATAATTTATATAATTATATATCAATATAAAAAAAATTAAATAAAAATTATTACATTGAAAATGGTCTCGGTAATTGACTTAACTGACATACATTCTATAGTTTTAGTCAGCTGTAAAATAAAACTATGCGAATGTAAACTTAATGCTATGCTGTACCATGCTTGACCAGCAACGCCTTCTAATCCAGGAATTATAAGACTGTTATTCAATCCCATGACATTACTGTTCTTCGTTAATAAAGGTAGAATTGTTTTATTGCTATTCATTTCATCTCCAAGATTTCTTAATAGTAGAACCATTCCAATTGGTTTATTGTCATTGGCCAATTTCAATTTTACAGTTTCTCCGCCATCCTTTTCCTTTGCTTCGGAAAGTTCTTGCAATTTTTGGAAAGTCAAAGATCTTAAATCTTGAGGGCTTAAAAATAATTCAAATTCTCGTTCGAGTGTTTGCTTGATTTCGACAGCCATTAGAGAGTCCATACCCATTTCGGAAAGAGTTGTTCCCATCGATATAGATTTAAGATCTCGTATACTCATTATATTCATGACTGTTTCTATAATGTTTTCTTTACCGCCACGTCCAGCTCTTTTTTCGGCAACTACCATACTGGAGACAATTGGATCTGGGCACGTTAGTAAAGCATCAAGCTCATTTAAACAAGATGAAATACGTTGTTGTAACGTTCCTCCTATTTCCATATCAATTTTATTCTCAGCCATATCAGCCACTAGGCCAACTTCACCAACTGCACCCCATTGTATAGCTTTTGCGGGTAGACCATTACGTGCACGATCTTCAATTATTCTTTCCATTATAGAATTGGCCATACCGTAATTAGTTTGACCAGCATTTCCTCGACCACAGGATACACTTGAAAATATAACAAAATGTTGTAGTTGCGGGCATGACTGTCGGGTCATTTTATCTAAATATTTTGTTGCCAAGGCTTTGGGAGCCATACACTCCGTAAATTTCAGTACTGTTTGATTAGTAAATATAGCATCTCTAAGCGCTACTGCCAAATTAAATATTCCACCAATTGGACCTAACTTTGCAGATTCGTCTAGCAGTTCTTTACAGCCTTCTTCGGTGGTTATATTGCTGGTATTAATAACAATAGTTGCTCCATAACTTTCCCATAGTCTGAAAATAGGTCCACTTTAATAAAAATGTTGAGCTATTTTATAATAAAAATATCACTTGATTCTGTAGGCTTGATATTGTTTTGTAATTCCACGGCTTGAACTTAAAACAAATTTTCGACCACCACGTATTGCCATCCAGTCAACTAGCTCTAAGCCAAAGCCACCAAGGCCTCCAGGAACAACGAATACTAAGTTCGGATCGAAATATACTTGTGGAAGTAATTTAATTGGATAACTTAAATTAGTATTTTCATCCTCTCGAATTTGGAGCAAAACTTTGCCAACATGTTTTCCAGTTGCCATATATCGGAAAGCCTGTTCTATTTCATTGGCTTGGAAAACTGTTGAAACTAATGGTTGTATAATTCCAGATAAAATATCTTCATTCATTTTTGCTTTCAATTTCTACACCAAATATGATAAATAAAATTATTAAATGTAAATAAATAATGATAGAAAATAAATTGCTTCACTTACGAATATAGTTTCTCGTGAAGCCTTATATAAATTATCTGCCAAAACAGCATGAAACGATAACTCTTTAAGGAACATACCCAGACCTATTTTATTATCGTTTGCCATATCAAATTTGCCAATTTCCAAAAAATGTCCACCATGTGCTAAGCATCGGATTGATGCAAGTAGCTTATCTTCTGACAATGAGTTCAATACAAAGTCAACACCTTTACCTCCAGTTTGAGTTCGTATCATATCTTCGAATGATGTATCTCGCGAGTTACCAATATTACATTCTAATATAGATTCAAATGATTATCATCAAAGTAATGATTTTCGTAAATTTCAAATATACCTTTTAGTTGTGGGAAAGTATCTAAAAGAAATTGTTTTTTTGTCGGTGTTCCTACTGTTGTGTACACTTCCAATCCATAAGCAAGAGCGGTACGTATCGCTGCCAATCCAATTCCTCCACTTCCGGCATGTATAAGTATTGATTTTCCTTTTCTGATATCAGATATAAAGAAAAATGCCCAATAAACAGTTAAATATACAACGGGAACAGTAGCTGCTTCCCGTAGAGTCCAATGATCTGGAACGTCCCAAATAATATGGTCACATGAATTTAAATTTATATAAGAAGCTACAGCTCCATATTCAATCATGCCCATGCAGCGTTTTCCATTAGTATGATTAACACCAGTAAATTCAAAGCCCATAATACACTGTTGTTCTAAACGACTTGAACCATAAATTTCAACTGCCAAACGTCCAGTTGCTAACATAATATCTCGGAAATTTAATGATGAATATACAATTTTTATGCTGAATTCTTTATTTTGCAGTGGTCCTTGAAGCCAACTGAGAGAAGAAAGATCACCTCGTTGAAGAATATTTCCATAAACATGATCCATATGGGGTAGTAATTCAATATTTTGTTTTAACTGTAAATGCCTATAAGTACCCCAGTTGCCCTAGAGTGTATGATAGATAATATAATAATTTATTGTCATTAATATGAAAATAATTAATTAAATATTAAAAAGCTTTACATTTCGATAGACATTGATTGCCAATCCTAATTTTAACTGATCTTTGTAGAAAGGTAATTCTATGTCAAATGGTGGTGCATTTGGATCATCGATAAATATGCATGTTACTAGATGACCATCAGGTTCTTTTCTTAGACAATTAACCATTCCAATTAGACCGTTAAGGCTTTCGTTTTCAGATAAAAGTAGCAAAGCTCCTTTACTTAAACCAGTTTGAACTTTTTCAAGCCAATTATAGTCTGTATCTAAATTAGATATTTTGAAAACTGTCGGATAACCGAAATGTTTTCTTTTAAATTGCCGCATCAAAACCAGCAGCTCAGTGTCTGTTGGTAATAAAGCTATAATATGAAAGCCGGTAGGTATTTGAAGAGAGTCAATATCAAAGTGAAGATCTTCTCTAGAAACTAAAAATGAATTTTCGCCCATACTATTTTGAACACCTTGTATAAAATCGTCCTTTTCGAATATTTTTGATGTTACTACAAACATACAATTTGTTTGTGTGGAAAGTTTACCATCTTCGACATGTATGCCGGGTAAGTCAATTTCTTGTTTTGTTAATAGCATTAGATCTCCTGAAACTACAGGTAAATCTTCTAGAGCCTCTTGAAAATATTGAATTATTGGTTCAGTATTGTCATTGTCAACTTCAATAACTTTCATTTTCGAAGTTGGCACATTTTCTAAAGCAATCTGAACACAAACTCGTACAGCATCTGCTTTCGATAATATTGGTGATGGCATACTCGAAATAAACTCATATTTTTCCAAAACTGGAATACCAGGTGGCTTACGTCTCGCTACTGGACTTGCATGTAATCCGATAATTTCCACTCCACCAGCTACCAATCTGTCTAATTTCTGACAAACTTGAACTTCGAAAAATTGATTGTCAGCAGCCATTTTTGATATTAATCCCATGTGGTATTTGCCATTGATTCGCAGTTTTCGAATGCGAGTCGGCAACATTAATGACCTAGAATCTGTGCCTAAAATATGAATTTGGAGCAAACAGTCCATAAATGAGACCCAATTGTAATCCCATTTGACTTTTCCATACATTCCGTCACCGCGAGCTTCTTGAACTGCTCTAAAGGCACCCATATAATGATATCCTCTTAAACGTAGCTCTTTGTAAAAGTCTTTCGAATGAATTATAGGGTAATCAGATGGTTGAAGTGGTGGTAATTCTGTTGTTGGCTGTGGATTACTATTCTCACGTATTATTCCAGTTACAACTAGAGCACCTGATTCAGTTATCTTCAAAAAAAAAATTGTATTATTATTTTTGGAAATTCATAGTCAAATAAACATAATTGAATTTACTTCAAATCGTCCTGTTCCGTAATGTATCATTACTGTCAGATTAATAGAACCTTCTTGTTGTAAATGCGTTGCCCTTAAAAATCGAATATCTTCGAAGTCAACTGCTAGATCCATAAAAACTGGACCTTTTCGCATTAATGAAAATGTTTCCCATACAAGTTGTAGGTATCCCGTTGCTGGAACTAATACTCGGCCATCAATAATATGTCCTGTTAAATATTCATCGTCGTCGCTCTTCAGTCCGATTTTGAATAAACGTTCCCCACTTTGATCTGATTTGATATTTTCGAATTTTGTGATAAACCAATCTTCACTATGATCCCATTTAATTAAAGAAGATAGAATTGGTGTTCCACGAGATACTGGAAATTCTACACGAGGATATAGACGATTCATTGGTAAATCAACACCATTTAAATAAAGTCTAAAAATTTAATTTTAATTAATTTAAAAAAAATGCATCAATAGAAAATTGTTAAACGTACTTTCCTAAAGCGTTAAAGAAGTATTGCACATTGTTTTTATTGGCACGCTGTGTTAAACCAATATGTATGGCATTCGGCATTGATTTCTTTAAAATAGCTTGTAAGAGACCATGTGGAGCTATTTCAATAGTTAAAGCATTCTGGGGTAATAAACTCGATGTTTCCTCAAATAATACACTACTCAATAAATTATTAGTATGATATTCAGCTGAACATAATTGGCTAGCTTCCTGATCCCATTTACTTTTTGGTATACTACTACTTAGCCATTTAGATGATCGAGGCTTTGGATTAGGAATTATTTCGTTCAAATATTTTAATAGTAATGGCCCCATATGGGAGATATAGCTTGAATGATATGCAATATTCGAACAGGGTACTTCCTTGGCAAAAATTCCTTTTGATTTTAATTCTGTAACAAATTTGGCTACTTCATCAGATGGGCCTGATATTGTGCTTGAATCTGGTCCATTATGGCAAGCCACCTCAATAGTTGGTGGTAGAATTTTTATAATATTCTTATATCCTAAGCCTATAGCAGCCATCGAACCATGAATTTTCTCAACTTCTAAGCTTACTTTTCCTCTTGAATATGCCGAAAGAATCATTTGCTCAGCTGTAAACCCGCCATCGGCATAAGCACATCCAAGTTCACCAACCGAGTGTCCAATTATAAATTCTGGTTCGTATTCAAGTAATCTGAGTATATCAACGATAGCTATTTGTATCGCTGCAATCCCAACAAAAGAGTGTAGAATATTATCAAAAATTTTCGGATCATCCGTTGTTAAAATATATATTAAATCCAATCCTTTTGGTTGTAGTACTTTATGAGATCGGTTGATTGATTCCCGGAATATAGGAATATTCATCATTGATTTTCCCATTTCAGTCCATTGTGAGCCCATTCCACTGAAAACCCATACAATTGGCCGCTTTATACCAGTATAGTGTTGGATCTCTTTCGAAACGAGCTGAGCATTCTTACCCTCAACGTGAGTGAATATGGCATATCCTCGAAAAACAAAACCGGATATTGGATCATTTTGAATACTGTGCAACAATGCAATTAATTCAGCATCAAGTGGATTGGATTCAATTTCATTAAACACACAGTTCACACCATCTTCAGATCGTCCTGACCAATTAACTAAACGAGGAAGATTATCTTTCGGAATTCCGTGATTGATTTTCTCTTTTTCATATGCTTTGAGTAAAGCATGAGCATTGGCACCGCCAAAACCAAATGAATTTACTCCAATATAAGGACTTGTCAGATCTTCAACTTCACTTACTACTTTGAGTCGTCCTTCTTTTAATGCTGGTATTTCTTTTCTAACTGCATTAAAATTAATATTTGGCGGAATTTTTCCAGTTTGAAAAGCTAGAATCGTTTTTATCAATGAACAAATACCAGATGCAGCCTCTGAATGGCCAATATTAGATTTTACTGATCCCACCAGAAGTGGTGAGGTTCTATCTTTACAAAGAACATTATCGAGGGCACGACACTCTTCAGGATCTCCAACTATAGTTCCAGTACTATGAGCTTCACAATATCCTAAGCATGTTGGACTAATATCAATGTCTTTATAAAATTCTTTTAGAAGTTTTTCTTGCATTATTCCTGATGGATAAGTAATTCCTTCTTGCTTATATCCATCACAATTAGTTTTTGAATAAACAACGGTAGCATAAATACGTTTCGCATCACGTTTTCGTTGTAAAAATAGACAATTTATTGCTTCCGAACGGGTATATCCTGTAGCATCTTGATCAAAAGGACGACAGTAACCATTCGGTGCAAGTACACCCAATCTTAGAATTGATATTAAGTTTTTATATAAAATGTGAGTATACATATAGAAAAAAAAATTTTAATTATTAATATGAAATTTACCTAGCAAATTGAAGTGTCACATAAGGATGTAGAATTAAATTAGCACCACCTATAATTGCAGCATCGATCTCACCATTACGGAATGCTGAAAATGCATTGTCTAAAGCATACATGGAACTACTGCAAGCAGTGTCAACTAGATATGATGGTCCATGTAATCCCAAAATATAAGAAATTCGATTTGCCAACATAGCACGACTGCACCTAGATTGTTCAACATATACGATATAAATATTTTTTTGTTGAGAACAAATATTAATAAAATATATTGTATTATATTGTAAAGAATAGAAAATTATTTAATTTTGTTTTTATTTTACCCCGTTATACCAAAACCACCCGAAGATATTTTCTCATAGAACCAAGTTTTTTCCGATTCAGATAAACATCCGCCAATATAAACACCAGTTCTTGTATTCCTTAAGGATTTCGGATTAACGCCTGCATCCAGAACAGCCTCGTATGCACATTCGATTAAAATACGGCATTGCGGATCCATTGTATGTGCTTGTTTGAAGTGAACCCCAAAAAATGTTGCATCGAACTTTTCCAAATCATATATTTTACCACAACGTTTTGGAATTTCAATATTAAAATGTTTCCAACGACTCTCTTCATCATCAACCATATCAATCTATACATATTTATTAATTAATATTAATTATAATTGATAATTATATTTTTTTAATTTATCTAACATAAAAATTTTGAACAAAAAAATCATTATTTTTAAAGGTTCTGTTTTAATAATTATTCAATAAAAATATATAATTATTTCATATTGATTTGGTTCGATTCTTTAAAAATGCTAATATTTTCGAAAATATCAATAATTATAATATTTTGTAAATTTAAAATAAACAATTAATTATTTATTTACTACTATTTAACTGAGTACAACAACAGAGAGGTCAAGTTTAATTAATTCAAGTTCATTATCAGAAAATCGAATAGGGTGCATTATTAATTTTAAACTATTTCAACTATTAACATTAATTAAATATTCGGGTTTTCACCTTTTGCCATAAGAATCAATGTATCGGTATTATATCATTATAGGCGCAAATAAATTAGTATTTTATTTCAAGAATTTTTTTTAAAGATCTTTTTAAATAAAGATAATTTTTATAAGCTAAATTCTTTTATAATTTATTTCCTTCAACTTTTTAAGCACAATAATAAAATACAAATGATTTATACCTTATTGTAAAGATGATGTGCATATTCCGCAATATTTCTGGAATTTGGAAATCTTCCTGACATTCCACTTATAACAATATCATCGCCCTCAGATTCTGAGTATACACGAGAAAACTTTTTGTTTTCATTTGGACCTTTATTAGCCGAAGCCATATTTGACGATTTAATTACACTTGATCGTTAACGTTTTAATATTGTTTAAATATAAAAGAACTAATAGACAATTTGCATTTATCTGCACTATATAAATAATATTAAATCTTCATTAACTATCTATCACCAAAAAAAAAACACACAAAAAAAAATATTTTTTAATTAAAGATACAAAAAAAAATATTTTTTCAACAATAATTTATATTTTCAAATTTCTTTTTTCTATAAAACTGTTTTTAACTGCAATCATGTACGTGTTCATGAATTGCTGGTAACACCGCAATTGACTGAATTAATTCTAAAAGTACACATTTTATAAACTAAACCAAATGGATATATGGTGCATTTAATTATTGTCACCTGATTAATTAAAATACTTTTTCGTATATAATTAGAATTTTTAATAGTTGATCGTTAAGTTAATCAGGGGAATTTTTATTTTTAAGGCAAACAGAAATTTAAAATAACAAAAAAAAGCTATTTCCGTTAGGTAATTTAAGCTCATTTATTGTAATATAAACGATGTTAATTTACCAATATTTTAAATTTTAAAGGTTCTTAAATACTTGAATATTAAATCAATCTAATTGATCACTTTATCGAAAACCTTTTTGAAATGCAAACTTGAAATTAAGCACATAATTTTCCAAACTAGACGAATACGAAATGAATTACCGAGTCTTCGAGGGTCACAAGCATATTTAAATTACGTATACCTATACATACATATATTAAATTATGTTTAAATTTAAATGGAAACATAAGAGAGAAGAAAAAAAACTATTATTGATATTCAATTCGTCTTATATAATAATACTATGCAAATAAGAATATTTACTTGGGTTACTGTACTCTGAAAGTGACAAAAATTACGAGTATATTTTTAGTTATTTTCTTTTGTAAGAAAATTTTTGATTTTTTTGATAAATATTTTTCATTATATTTATAGATATACTAGCATATTTTTTGTTGTTGGAATAAAATAAAAAATAAATAGCAAATTATATTAATCAAAATAACTTTTTTATACACCCAATGTATTCCTTCTAAAAAATTCAAACAAATTTGCCTCAACTAATTAATCATATGACAACTTATTTTTATTAACCAAAAACAAAACAAAAATAAATTAGAAAAAAAACAGAAATAAATTTTTAAATTGACTTTATTCAATGCACCTTTTATAATTATACGAAATACATAATATATAATTTTATCTATGTGTATATTAATACATTATGTAGTTAAAAAGTAAATATGATTATATAAAATTATTATCAATTACATATTAATATAATTTTGAAATAATTTATTTAATTCAACAGCTGGATCATAATCGTTAATAATTTGAAGTAATTTCTTATTTTGCAAAATTGTTGTATGATTTCCTTCAATAAATTTAACTTGAACTTGTCCGCTTGTTAATTTATTTAATTCATAATCTTCATCGATATCCACGACAGCAACTTCTGATGGTCGAATTAATACAATTGGTGATGAGATTTTCATAAAATGTTCTGTATCAAGATCGAAAAGAATTTTGATACGATTGTAGAGTGCTTTTATCATTAAACGGGCATATGATTTTGAATAAATATTTTTCTTTTCTAAATATTCATCAAATTTGATCATTTTATCTTCGAAACTGATTAACGAACTGAATTCAGATAGAACTTGATTGTCATTTTCATCAGTAAATAAAAGTTGTACAATTGTTGTGAAGAGCATTATTTGTATATTATGTTGATTAATATTATTGCCCATATAGCTTTTACAAAGTTTCTTGAAAAATACAGGAGCACCATCAATTAATATAAGTCTACCATTATAGCCAGCATCCTCTAAAAGTTTTGTAAGTTTGAGGGCAATTAAACTGCCAAACGAATAGCCAACAATATAGAACGGTTCGGATGAATTGTTAAAAACTTGTGATTTAATATTCTAAAAATAAGAATAAAATAGAAAAATTTAAATTATTTTTAATTAAAATTCAAAAATTAAAAATATTTTTACTTCAATAACTGCTGTTGAAATAGCTTCAATAGATGTCATATTAATAGTTTTTGTCAATTGTAATATAAAATTATTTGGACGTGTATTTAATGCAATATTATTCCATATTGGTCCCGCAACACCTTCGAATCCAGGTACTAATAAACATGAATTTAATTTAATTGCATGTATCTTTGTTAAATGCAAAATGGTATTTTCACTATTGAACTCATCGCCAAAATTTCCCCATAATAGCATCACACCTAAAGACTGCTTATTTTCATGAGCTAATTTTATTTTAACCATATCAGAATCATTAGCTATACCAGATACATTTAATTTAATGATTTTTTTCCACGTTAAAGATAATAAACTATCCAAATTCATGAATATATCTAATTCTCTTTCAAGCAATTTACTAACTTCCATTGCCATTAAAGGATTCAATCCAATATCAGATAATGTATCCGTATTTGATATTGTCGTTGAATCATAAATATCCAAAATTCGCATAATTTTTTCAATGATATTTGTTTTTTGATTTTTATTAAATAATTTTTTCGGCAAAATTATGCTCGAAACAATTGTATCTACACTTAGTAGAAGCATATCAAGTTTTTCCAAACAAGAAGATATTTTTTGTTGGCAAACATCACATTTTTCACCACTAACAACCACGTCTTTATCTTTACAAATATTTTCGATTATATCAATTTTCTCAATTTCACCCCATTGTATCGCTTTTGCTGGTAATCCATCTTCTCTTCTTTTTTCTATTATTCTTTCCATTATGCAATTGGCCATACCATAATTAGTTTGACCAACTACACCTAATCCGCTACCAATACTTGAAAATACAACAAAATGTTCGATTTGAGGGCACATTTTCCTTGATAAATTATCTAAATTTTTTGTTGCAGTTGCCCTCAATGCTAAGCATTCTTTGAAATGTTGTGATGTTTGATTGATGAAAAGTTGATCATTCACAGTTTTAGTTAAATTAAAAATACCACCAACATTGCCGATCTTTTGCGCTGCCCTAAGTAAGTTCTCACAATCCTGATAATTAATTAAATCGCAAGCTTTCACCAATATTCTTACTCCATAATGCTCCCAAGTTCTTAAAATTGATTATTAAAAAAAATTATTTTCACAAATTTTTCACATATAAATATTAGAATATATAATATCTTACCTAATTCTATAGGTTTGATAGGATTTCAAAATAGTTGCTGTCGAATTTAAAACAATTTTTCTTGCACCGCGTATAATCAACCAATCGATCAGTTCTAATCCAAAACTTTCAAAATCACCCGTAATAACAAAAACTGATTCCGGATTAAAGTGAATTTTCGGTGTTACTTTTATGGAATATGTTTCATCGGAATTTTCATTAGATCGAAGTTCCAGTAAAACTTTTCCAATGTGTTTTTCTCTTATTATATGTCGGAATGCATTTTCAATTTCGTGCGCCTTAAAAACAGTTGCTGGCAGAGGTTTTACTATACCCATAGATATATCCTTGTAAATCATCATTTTTAATTTCTTTACATAATAGAAAAATTACATATTATATCAGTTGCAAAATAAAAACTATTATTTTATAATTACATCCAAAGTTTTCTTAGTAGCATTAAATAAGTTATCTGGAATAACAGCATGAAAAGATAATTCATTAAGAAATACACCAATGCCCATCTTATTATTATTTTGAATATCGAATTTTCCAATTTCAATTAAATGGCCACCAGTAGCTAAGCACTGAATTGATGTTAAAAGTTTATCTTCATCAAGAGTGTTTAATACAAAATCTACACCACGACCATTTGTTTCAGTTCGTACCATCAATTCAAATGATGTATTTTGTGAACTACCAATATGAGACTCTAAAAAAAATTTTTTTTTTGTAATTTTCTTATATGATATAGAACATGTTTATGAGATAAAAAATTCTATTACCTTTTAATTGTGGAAACATTTGAAGTAAATATTTGATTTTTTCTGGAGTATCAACCGTTGTAAAAATATCTAATTTATAAGCTAAAGCAACTCGAATAGCTGCTAAACCTACGCCATCACTTCCTGAATGAATTAGAATGGATTTTCCTTTGGTTATATCAACAACAAAGAAGTAAGACCAGTACACAGTTAAATATGCAACAGGTACTGTAGCCGCTTCCCGAAGATTCCAATTGTTTGGCACTTCCCAAACTAGAGTCATATCAGGATTAATATGCGATGAAATTGCTCCAAATCCATCATGCATTCCCATAAGACGTTTTCCTTCTATATTAATACCAGAAAATTCAAATCCAAATAACTCATGCTCACGCAAACGATTGCCACTCTTAATGTCAAGCAATCGACTAGTTGCCAACATAACATCTCGACTATTTAACGATGAATAAACTACTTTTATGGTTTCATTCGATTTTTGTAATGGTCCTTGTTGCCAATTGAATGAAGACAAATCACCCAGAGTGGACATGCTTGCATAAACATGATCTTTATGCGGTCTTTCTTGTACATCCTTTTCCAATGTAAGATAACGATATGTTCCCCATTTACCCTAATATATATTATATTAAATAAAATATTGTACAATTGTTAAAAGTGAATATAAAATATAAAAGTGATATATTACATTTTTAAAAATATTAATCGCTTGACCATGCTTCAATTGGTTTTTGTAAAGTGGATGCTCGATATTAAAAGGTGGTGCTTTCGGATCGTCGATAATAATACAGAAAATATTATGTCCGGCTGGCTCTTTACGTAAACAGTGTACCATTCCCAAAAGACCGTTAAACTTTTCATTTTCCGAAACTAATAAAACCAATCCCTTTGTAATGGCGTTTTGAATTTCTTCTATCCATGAACATGTAATATTATTTTGCGATATTTTAACAATATTCAAAAATTTATTCTGTACAAGTTCTATTTGACCTTTTTTACATTGCATAAGAACTATCGTTTCATCGTCAGTGTGCAAAATATTTATTATGTTACAATTACGTGGAGTATGAATATTTTTAATATCAAAATTTGGTTTTTCTCTAGATACTATATAGCCATTATCAAGTAGACTCGACTGTGCTTTTTCGATAAATTCCTTTCTCGATAAAAGCATTGATGATATAATAAATGTACAATTGCTTTGCGTATGTAGTGCACCATTTTCTACATGAATCCCGTGTGATTCAATTTGTTGTTTACTTAAAAACATACAATCTCCAGTGACTGATGGTAAATGACCTAAAGATTTTCGGAAATACTGAACTATCGGTTCGAGATTATCTAAATCGACTTCAACAATTTTAATTCTTTGCATTGAATGATTTTCAATAGCTATTTGAAGACATATTTTCACAGCATTCAATTTGGATAATTTAGTTGGTAAAATATTTGGGATAAATTTATATTTTTCTATAACTGGTACACCAGTAGATTTTGTTTTTGTTAATAGAGTTGATTTTAAACCAATTATTTCGACGCCACCAGCCACTATCTTCTCAAGATTATGATCAAATGTTATTTCGAAATATTGATTATTTAAGCTCATTTTTGCAACTAAATCCATATGATATTCGCCATTGATTTTCAATTTTTGAATGTATGTCGGCAAAAATAATAATCGAGTATCGGTTGATAGGATTTGTATTTGGAGAAGTGTTTCCAAGAATGATACCCAATTCGAATCCCATTTCACCTTTCCCCAAATTCCATCACAACGAGACTCGATAACACTAGTGAATGTGTCCATAAATTGATAGCCTCTTAATCGTAATTCTCTATAAAACTCATTCCTTTTTAAAATAGGACACTGTTTGTTTGATTTAAGTATTTTGTATGCCTGAGGGTGTTGAGGTTTTATAATGCTTCTTACTATACCGGTAACGATAACTTCCGATGCCTGAGTAATCTATCAGACAAAAATGCAGAAAAAATAACAAATTCGTTTTATATATAACAATTTCGAATTGTATTTAAATTAATTACCTCAAAATCACCAGAAGCATAATGTATCATTACGATCATTTCAATTTCTTTATCAGGCAACAATGGTGTTGGTCTTATAAATTTAACATCTTCAAATTCTATGTTCATACCGGATACTGATGAGTCTTTGTGCATAAAAGAATATGTTTGCCATACTATTTGTAAATAATACATTGGTGGTATTATATTTCTACCATCAATAATATATCCTTGCAAATATCTATCGTTCTCATTGGAGCAATCTAATTTAAAAATACGCTCTCCACTTCCATCAGTTTTCGCATCAAATTTAACAACGAGCCATTCATCTTTATGATCCCATTTAATAAATGGAGATAATGAAGCTGTTCCCCGTGAAACGGGAAATTCAACAGGAGGATATAAATTTTCAATTTTAAAGTCAATACCATTTAAATATAATCTAAAAATATACAATAATAAATACATTTAATTATAATTAGTCAGAATTTCATTATTGTAATGGAGAAATAAATCTATAATATAAAAAAGAAAAAAATAGTATAAAAATTTTTAATACTTACTTGCCCAATGCCGAAAGGAAGAAATTAGCATTTTGTTTATTTTCTCTTTGTGTCAATGGAACATGAATACCATTTTTCATAGATTTTTTTATAATTGCTTGTAATAATCCATGAGGTGCTATTTCAATAGTTAATGAATTTTCAGGCAGTAAAGCAACTGTTTCTTCAAATAGGACACTACTCAATAAATTATTAGTATGATATTCTGCAGAACACAATTGATTGGCTGGTTGATCCCATTTATTTTTGGGTACACTGCTACTCAACCATTTTTCGGATCTCTTTTTAGGTGTTGGAGTAATTTCTAGAAGTAGTTTTAATAGGGATGGACCCATATGGGAAATGTAACGGGAATGGTAAGCTATGTTTGAGCATGGAACTTCTTTGGCAAAAATGCCTTTACTTTTTAATTCAGATACAAATTTCGTTACATCTTCTGCTGGTCCAGATATTGTACACGATGTACTACTGTTATGACATGCTACATCAATCGAACAAGGTAACATATCAACAATATTTAAATATCCAATACCTACTACGGCCATTGAGCCTCGAATTTTCTCAATTTCTAGGCTGACCTTTCCCCTTGAATATGCTGAAAGAATCATTTGTTCAGCAGTGAATGCACCATCAGCGTATGCGCATCCAAGTTCACCAACGGAGTGCCCAATTATATAATCCGGTTTTAATTCGAGTGATCTAAGTAAATCAACGATGGCAATTTGAATAGCAGCAATTCCAACGAATGAGTGCAATATATTATCGAAAGTTGTTGGATCATCTGAACTTAGAATTTTAATCAAATCTAGATCTCTAGACTTCAGTATATTATGACATTTATTTATAGATTCTTGGAATATTGGAATTTTCATCAGTGATGTTCCCATTTGTGTCCATTGTGATCCCATTCCGCTAAAAATCCAAACAATTGGTCTTTGAAGTCCTGTAAAATGTTGCACTTCTTTTCCTAAACATTCAGCATTTTTTCCGGGTGAATGACTGTACAAACCAAAGCCACGAAATACGAAACCAGGAATGGGATCGGTTTGGAGCTTATTAATTAGTGCAACTAATTCTATATCTAAGGGCATAGTTTCGATTGCTTTCAATATTCCTGAAACACTATCTTCCGTGCGACCTGCCCAATTTATTAATCTGGGTAAATCGTCTTTGGGAGTACCAAAATTTTCCTTTTCTTTGGAGTGAGCTTGAAGCAGAACATGTGAATTTGCTCCACCAAACCCAAACGAATTTAATGCCACATACGGACTATTCAATTTTTCCACTTCAGAGACCACTCGTAATCTACCCTCAGCCAATGCTGGGATATCTTTTGGACATTTTGTAAAATGTATATTTGGAGCTATTTTACCATTTTGAAAAGCTAATATTATCTTAGCCAATGCAGAAGCACCACTCGCTGGTTCAGAATGTCCTATATTTGATTTAATTGATCCTACTGGTAATGGTTTATTTCGCTTACTACAAATTACATTATCAACTGCCCTACATTCTTCATGAGTTCCAGAAACCGTACCGTTACAGTGTGCTTCCAAATATCCTATATCATTCATATCTATTTTAATATCATCATAAAATTCTTTAAGAAGTTTTTCTTGAATATTTCCAGCAGGATATGTTATTCCTCCTTCTTTATAACCATCGCAATTTATTTTCGTATATAGAACATTTGCATAAATACGATAAGCATCACGTTTCCTTTGTAAGAAAAAACAACAAATTGTTTCAGAACGTGTATAACCACATGCATCTTGATCAAAAGGCCTGCAATAACCGTCTGACGATAATACACCCAATCTGTTAATTATACATAATGATTAATATCAGCCCATTATCCAGAAAAAAGTTAAACCAATCTTCTGTTTGGTTATTACTTAGCAAATTGTAAAGTAACATTTGGATGTAAGATTAAATTGGATCCACCTATAATAGCAGCATCAATTTCACCATTACGAAAAGCACTAAATGCATTATCCAAACAATGTATTGAGCTGCTGCAAGCTGTATCTATCAAGTATGATGGTCCATTAAGGCCTAGTACATATGAAATTCGGTTTGCTAACATTGCTCGACTACAACTGCAATTATAAGTTGGGTATTTTTCTCTTCATTGAATTTTTATGATAAATGATATTAGTATTATTTTACCCAGTAATACCAAACCCTCCCGAAGAAGTCTTATCATAGAATAAGGTCTTATCCGTTTCGGAAAAGCCAGCTCCAATATAAACACCAGTACGACTTCCTCGCAATAATTTCGGATTTACTCCTGCATCTAAAACAGCCTCATAGGCGCATTCAATTAAAATTCGACATTGTGGATCCATATTGTGGGCTTGTTTAAAATGAACGCCAAAAAATGTAGCATCAAATTTCTCAATATCATATAATTTCCCATAACGTCTAGGCATTTCCGCGTTAAAGTGCTTCCAACGACGTTCATCCTCGTCTACCATATCGATCTACAAAATTAATTTACTTTATATGTACGTATGTATATTTATGTATACATATATTAGAAAGTGACCAATCTGTCGTTTTTTGAAAAAAAAATTTTCTTCAAATTAAACTTTTGCGTTTATAATGATTATAATCTAATTAATTAAATGCAAAATTTTCGAATTTAAAATCAACCATTTTTCAAATTAATGCACAAAGGTCTAAGATCAAGCTAGCTTATTTTATTCGTTTTTTTTGTTAGGAAAATAGTATGCGCACACCACTACATAAAAAATTAAATCTTATTAAATAAAAAATAAAAATTTTATAATATTAATAAAAAAAAAATTTATTCTTTCCGAAAACGAATTATTTAATAACAATATAAAAATATAATCAACTTATACCTTATTATACAAATTATGTTCAAGTTCTGCTATATTACGACAGTTTGGAAATCGACCAGACATTCCAGATATAACTATTTCATCACCTTCTGATCTTGGATAAATTCGAGATAGTTTTTTACACTGATTTTCAGACATATATGTTGGATTTGGTGCCATTTTCGAAAAGGATTTCTATTTTCAAAGAACCTTTTTTTACTATATCACGAATTATTTCGTATAATTTATGTTAGATTTTAATTATATAATTCACTCTTTTCCAATGAAATTATCTAAGTGACCGACGTAAAAATTACCAGTAAAATTATCTAAGTGGCCGATGTAAATATTACTAGTAAAATTTTCTAAGTGACCGATTGCTGATCAAACAGCAATTGCCCTATTATATTATAATTCTATTCCTTTTATAAACTGTTAATGTGCCATTATTATTCAAACGTCCATTAATATCCAATAATGCAATTAATTTGAATCGTTTATAGTTTTAATTAGCTCCCCTGATTTCATTATATAAGTTAATTTATGTAGTAAAGCAAATCATTGACTTGCTGTTATCTAGTTTTGAAAATAGGGTCTGCAGTTTTTAAGGAAAAAATTTTCTTATGAATGTTTGTACTCGTATTAATGTATTCGTACTTCAGATGATTTTATATATGCAAATATTTAAAGAAACCACTTCAATATAGACATAAGTATATCGAGTAAATAGATTAATATTATCAAAATAAGAATATTTGTTGATTTTATTTTAAATAAAAACTATTCCACGTTTATTCTACAAATAATTCTAAAATTCAATTCTACTGATAACGACAATTAGCAATAATGTAAAACAATTTTTGGTCATACAATTGATTTTTTATTTATTCTCTATACATACAAATGTATTTCTTAAGTGAGTATTATAACATTTCGAATTTCAAGTTTTATATTTCATTAAATACTAATAGAGTAATTATAGCTATTGTATGTATTAACGTCCACTAAAATGCATATTTTAAATTATTTCTATTAATATTGATGAAAATTTTATAATTTATCAATCACGAATGAACTAAATCAATATACTGTATTAAAAACATTCTAAATAATCATTTAATCAGCAGAAGAAAAAAAATTTCCTCAATAAAATATGCATGATATCGTTTTTTTCAATTAGTAATCCGAATGAAAATACTTCTTTATACGAAATTGTTGTTTTTAAATATTTTAATAATTAAATGAGATTACTACATATGTTTTAATAAATGTATATACCTCACATTTATTTTATTAAAATAATGTTAGTTTTTTTGCTAATTTAAGGAAATTCGAAATTATAAATATTTACATAATATACACAATTAAATAAAAAGCATTTTATTACATAATTATACAAATATGTTGATTTTTAATCTTTTTGTACACTTATTAGCGTGCACCAATTAGTATAGGGTATACATATGGGAGTGAGAACAGCCATAAAATAAAGATAAATTCATTTAAACTATCAGCAATTTATTTACTTTTTTGCAAATTCTACACCTTTAGAAATATTTTTCTTGAGTTCTGGTAGAGCAGCTTCCAAAAGCTTCTTCTCGAAATCATTAAGTTTTGGCAATCCTAGATTTTCTTCAATGCCATTTTTACCGAGCACCAATGGTGTAGAGAAGTACGCCGCTTCAGTTACGTTTGATTGTACATAAGCGCATTCAACAACATTTTTCTCACCACTTAGGCCTTTTAGCAATGAGACAGCAAATCGAGCTCCGGCATAAGCCATCGATAATGTAGCGGATCCAGCACCAGCTTTGGCTTTCACTACTTCTGTTCCAGCTTCTTGAATACGAACGGTAAGTGCTTTCACTTTATCTTCTGTGAAAGACACCTTTGGTTTGCATTGCGAAAGTATTGGAATGATTGTTACTCCTGAATGTCCTCCGATTACAGGAATATCAACCTTTTGTGGATCAACACCAGCTGCTTCTCCAATAAAAGCACGTGCTCGAACAATGTCTAAGGTAGATACTCCAAAAATACGTTTAGGATCGTGTTTACCATGCTTATTTGAGATAATAAAATAATTGATTATAATTATAATACAACGTATATAAAAACAAATATATACTTTTTTCAAAATTTCTGCCGCAATCGGTACACATGTATTAACCGGATTCGTTATTATAGCGACGCAAGCATTTGGACAATTCTTAGCAATGGCAGCTGCCAAATCCCGCACAATTCCAGCGTTGACATTGAAAAGGTCATCACGAGTCATTCCTGGTTTGCGTGGAACACCGGCAGGTATAACCACAACATCCGCATCTGTTTTATTGTTATATAAAACAAGAAACAATAAAATACAATATTCTTTAAAATTATAACAACTCAAGTAATAGCACCTTTAAGGCAATTATCGACTTCACCAGGTCCCATATAACCTTTTACATTACTGGCTGTATCAATATGCGAAAGATCGGCTGCAACACCGGGAGTATGGACTATATCATAAAGAGCTAACTCTTTTATCAGGGGACTGTGCTTCAATAGCAGTGACAAAGGTTGACCAATACCCCCTGAAGCACCACAAACTGCCACTTTATAATTGTTCTACAAATAAATATCATTTATTCGATTAAAAATATTATTAATATAGTATTGCATTCAATAAAAAAAAAAACTTTTTGACGTAATCTAAAATGTATAAGGGTTATCTTGATTAACGTTATAGTCATTAATTTTTAAGCTATTTCAGTTAATAATTTATCTGCGCTATGTTGTATATTACATATATATTTTTAGTGATAGTTTGGATATATTTTTTTTAGTAGTTTATATCCGAACTATCATTAAAAATTTATATATAATAAATTCACTAAACCACTCAAATATAATGCGTTACGTAAAAGCTGAAATCAATTTAAAGGACTTACTTGACCAGTTGTGGAAAAACTGCGAGCTGCTTGAAAAGCAATTTGCCGTGAAACTTGAGTGAACATATTTTATGCTTTTGATGTATATTAATTAAAGTAAAAAATTAGTAAATCAATGAACACTCGAAATTCAATTCGCTAATCCAAAACCAACTAAACCTTGCCAACCCAAGACTGACCTCTAAACACCAATTGTACTCCCACTGTATTCTATAATTGTCTTCATTTCTTTGACAATCTTTCATCTGTATTAGCCGAAGTTAGCTGCAATAAAATCTGTTTTCGAAGTCATGAACTAAAAACTGGTGTTAGTTTTTTTAGAATAAAATACGTAAAACATTCAAAATCTTAAAATTGATTTTACCCCAATTTCCTTAAACATTGTCTACTGTTTAAACGTTTATAAAACAATTTTCAGATTAATATTATAAAATAATAAATTATGAAGTTTAGGTAGCGTTGACTTTAAGAACGCGCTTTTAAGCAAGCGTCCATGTTTATTTCGATATATTTTGGCAGTTCATAATATTGTTTGGCTGAAGCTGGCTTACAAGAAATTATTTGAAAATGTCTATTCAAACTTACGGAGACAAGCCAATAAGTTTTCAATTAGAAGAAAATGGGGAGTTCTACTATGTTGGGTCTGAGGTTAAAAATAATTTAATTTTAGTTTTGTATAGAAATTGATAATGAAACATCAAAACAGGTTGGGAATTATTTGCGGCTTTTTCGAGGGCAACTATACAAGAAGTTCCCAGGGATGACAAGAATTGTTTTATCGAATGAAGAGAGAAAAAAATTAGTAGAATCTGGCCTAAGCAATCATATATTAGCCAGTTCTGTCTCACTTTTACGAGCCGTTGAAGTTGATGAAATAATTGAAGGCAACGATGATAAGTATAAAAATATGATATTTTTTATTACAAATACAAGATGATATATAATTCTGTCTTAAGATATCGAGCTGTTTCGGTAAACACTTCAGAACTTCCACTTCCACGTGAAAGTAAATCGAAGAAACCAGCGCCGTGGGTTCCAACTATGCCAAATTCGAGTCATCTTGACGCAGTGCCCCAAGCAACACCAATTAATCGAAATCGTGTACACAACAAAAAAGTAAGAACATTTCCTATGTGTTTTGACGACACGGATCCATCCTCGAATTTAGAAAATGCCGCACAACCAGAAATTTTAGTTCCAATTCGTTTGGATATGGAACTTGATGGTCAGAAATTAAGAGATACATTTACATGGAATAAAAATGGTAAATTGTTATATTAAGCGCAACTTAGCAAAATGTGTTAAATCAAATTTATATTAGAAAGTATGATAACACCAGAACAGTTTGCTGAGGTGCTTTGTGACGATTTAGATTTAAACCCACTACCGTTTGTACCAGCTATTGCTCAGGCTATTCGGCAACAAATTGAAGCATTCCCGAATGAACCGCCTATACTAGAAGAAAGCTCTGATCAACGTGTTATAATCAAGTTAAATATACACGTAGGAAATACCTCACTAGTAGATCAAGTAGAATGGGATATGGCTGAAAAGGCAAATAATCCCGAAGAATTTGCTATGAAATTATGCGCCGAATTAGGATTAGGTGGTGAGTTTGTTACAGCAATTTCCTATTCGATTCGAGGGCAATTATCGTGGCATCATCGGACCTATGCATTTAGTGAAGCTCCACTTTCCACAGTTGAAGTTCCATTTCGTGCTCCTACAGATGCCGATGCATGGGCTCCCTTCTTAGAAACACTTACCGATGCAGAGATGGAAAAGAAAATTCGGGATCAAGATCGAAATACAAGGAGAATGCGTCGCTTAGCAAATACGACAACAGGGTGGTAATTCACTCATATTTTCAAAAATTTTACGTTACAATTGCTCGATTGAATATTCATATTAAAAGTTTCTATTTTTCAACTTATGATATTAAGTATATTTAATTCTTTTTAAATACAGAATAAATGTAATTTTACGTTTTTGATTTTTATGCATATATATAGTTTGTCTTATTCCATGTATTTATAATCGTTTACCATATGTTTTTAATGGCGGTGTTATATTAGCAATTTGTTCATATTGTGGATTACTGTTCGGTAACACAAATGTTATTTTAAATATAGGATCATCTACTGGTAAAACGCTTGTACTTATTCTACTTAATAATGCTGTTTGGAAAAAAATTAGCATAAATCTGAGCTCAAATTTCTTCTTAGCTTCGTCAACACGAACAGAGTATGCTTGCACTTTGTTTTTATTTTTACCTTTTTTATTGTCAGCAGCTAATATTGTGATACCTCTCAGTCCAATTAATGTGCACCAATTAATCGGAAAATAAAATTTTCCTTGCATTAAATCTTGTAATCTTGCTATCTGTTTTTGCTGATTATTTTGCTCTAAATAATTGTTAAACACTTCAATATCTTCATTTGTAAAAATGTTTTTTTTCTTAATGTGCTCAACGTTAACCAAACGTATATTTATATAGTGTACTAAATAAGCAAGATTTGCACTGATATTTAATGAATGTGGTAGTGATTTTTTAAATTTATAATCGTATGCGCATTTAAAGAAATTAAAATATTCTCTCTCAATAGGTCGTAATCGTTCAAAGTTTGTTGTTTTTGCTATTCGGACTCTATTTTTTTCCCTACGCTTTTCCAATTGCTTATATTGCATGTCACCATTTTTGGTTATGTCCATAATCTTATCGACCCAGTTTGCTTCAGTGATATCAGATGAGACACCCTTCCTTTTCCGTGGAATATCTTCAATTTTTAAACTTGGATTTTTTGTAAAATTCTTTTTAATTACATTGTATCTTGTCCGACAACTAATTCTTGAATGTGATGTAATGATACTAGATATCTTTGACCAATTCGATGATCCATATTGTTCAACTAATTCCAAAAGCATTTTATCATCTTCAACAGTCCAATATCGTTGAGTTTTAGCATTTACCAATACGTTTCTATAACGATTTCTAATTTGCACATTTGTTCTTCCAGGAAAAAGAGACATAGGTATTGAACTAAAATTGTTTTCACCATATTCTTGTACAGCTGCTATTAGAACACAGTCTTCCTTTCTTGTAAATGGTCTTCTATTAATTTCCGGATTGATCGTGTAAGTATATCTAACAAAATGCAAAATTATTAAGATTGTATATTGGTTTATTTGAATACATCCAGTATATTACCTTGTATATAGTTGTTTCCGAGTTTTAGCGGGGAAGTATGTAGCAACTTTATTCCAATGTATTATTGATCCTGTACGGGATGATTCAATAGCACTTAACAAAAACTTATCATCTTCAGATGTCCATTTCTGATTTTTTTCTCTTTGTCTAGGATTTATTATAGTCTGGTAATGCAATATGCATTGATATGGTGATCGGTCGTCAAAATTTAATGCAATTTCATCCCATTTTTGAAAATTATATTCAGTAGCTAATTTTAGTAATTTATTTTCGTCATTTGTACTCCATGTTTTTTTATTAAGTCCTGGTTTTAAATAAGCATTCCACATTGCACAGCATTCCATTTCAGAGTGTCTACAATCCAAATCAAAATTTGATATCTCAAACCAATTAATATTAAAATCATCTTTTGTTTTGGGCAATAACTCCGCTAAACGATTATCATGTTCTTTTATGTTATCATCAATTTCTTCTTCTCTTCGTCTTTTTCTCATATTAATATTAGTTTCATCCGCAATAGATTCCAAATATTTAATCACCTAAACAAATTATAAAATATGTGTATATTAAAATGCATATATTAAATAATTTTTTTATTATAATAACAATACCTGTCTTTTTACACTTTGAATAAGACAAATTTTGTCTCGTACTACCCAATGATGGCGCATTTTGAATTCTAAGTCTAATGGAAAAAATTCTTTATCAATTTTTTTTCTCCTCAAATAATCCTCATTTGGAGGAGCTGAAAATGAATTAACATCCTTGAAAAATGGAGCTCCGCACATGTTATAATCTGTATAATTTCTTCGTTTATGTTGCAACTTTTTTTGTATCAAAGCCTTATTACTTTCGTATCGTGTTTTACATTTTACTAAAATATCAGACAATTTGCTTTTCAAAGTCTCCAGTAATCGCTGTAGTTTTCTATTTAAGTGTAGAGCATTTTCATTTGAAACGGTATTGTGAGAAAACATAAATGCTTCAATTTCCTCTACGTAATTATTCGATGGTAACAAAAACTGATAATCCGAAAGCGAAGTATCAAAGCTTGAATCACTGTCTTGGCTCGAATCATCATCAAAATATTGAATTTGCTCATGTTCATCAAATTTTATATTCATATTATTTTTAAAATTATTACTTTATTAGTTGAAAACGGTTTATTTTTTTATTTTTTTATGAATAACACTTATTGACACGACTTCATTAGCAATCTATCTTCAATCACTTGATGAATTCTCAAATATTTTTGTTTCAAATTTGACAGCTGAAATGTCCCCAGCATGTGTTCACAAGCTCTTTTACTACTCGAGTGGCTGCGACTTTTTTGTCTATTCATTTTTTTAAGGTGAAACAAGAGAATTCACCATAACTCAGCTAATAAATTTTTCCTGCTGATATACCATATTTTAATTCAATCGATGTACGTGGTATTGAAATGAATTAAATTGAATTAAATAGATAATTCGACTTTGTATAAATATACATAATGTGAGGGTATATAGAATTTGAGATGTACACGAAGATTAGTGAAGATACAAATGGTTTGCGGGAATGAACATTGAGGCCTTACCCGATGGACGTTCAATAAATAAGATTTAAGAAAAAAAATTTGTTGTGTTTTATTAAATATAAAACAGTTTTAACAGATGAACTAAGCTTGTGATTAATCATTTATATTTATTAGTTGTAAAAAACCATAGATTAAATACTTTTTGTGAAGGCGTATACGAGCATAAAAAACATGTAATTTTAAGCATTAAAAATATTTGAATAATTGAAAACTATCTTTACATTGAAATGAAATTTTTAATTAATTAAATTAATAATAATATTAATCAGGGAAATTTTCTATAAGTTTCATTAAGATCTGTTAAGTACAATTCGGATAGTATATTTGCAAGAACTTTACACGAAAATATGTTTTAAACAAAAATTTATTAATAAATAATACAATATATGCTAATCTATTAATTTAATAATATATTTAATTTTTCAGCAAATTCGAGAAAAAAAATTGGTTTGTTAAGTTATATATATCATTTAAATCATAATATGCAATTTGCATACGAGTAATATACTGTTAATAAATAGATGCTAATGCATTTGCCCGCCTATCTGTATTTTGGAATAGCGCTCTTATTAAATGTCGAATATCTTCAGCTGTACAACTTAAAGTCAATGGACCTTTTCCTTCTGACCATTGCTCAGCTATTTCTCCTAAAGATGCATTTAAAATTATTTTCATTTGGCATAATTTCGTCCAAGATTTAACGTTAACTTCGATGGAAAAATTATCCTTAAAAAATATATAAATAAAAAAATATATAATAATGGTTTATAAGATTAAATTAACGTACTTGAAATATTCCTGGAATAGATTTTATTATAATAGAAAATATTTCAACTAGCTCATTGCATGCAGACGATGGTATATCTTCTACTGCAAATATTTTACTAATTAATTCGGCGCAAAAATCATCAACTAAACTGCTCAATGTTTTATTATAAACAATTTCTGGAAGAACAGTTTGCCATACATTTTTCAATAAGTCTAATTGCCTTAAACATTGTTCGACCATATGACGATATTTTATTGAAAGTTCAGATTCAATAACAGACAAATCTATATAATGTAAAAAATCAAAAATTGTAAGAATAAATAAGGTTCAAATAGTTACCAAAACCTTTCAAAATATTGGTCTGCTGACGTTTTTGATTTTTAATTTGATTTAAAAAATATCTTGATCCTAAACTTTGCAAATTTTTAACAAGTACACTTAAAGGTTCAACTTCATATTCGCCGTAATTGGCTACCCAGTATGCCAGGTACATGCAATTATTATGAAATAATGCCGTTTGTTGTGGAATGTTTATTAAAAGTTTCTCGTGCACTTTTGGAACTTCAACTATGTATCGGTTTAAAATAGTTGAAATTGTCTCCAACATACGAAGCCGAGTTTCCTCGTCTGCCTTTTTCGATTGTTGTAGCACTCTTTCCATAAGAACTGTAAGCTCCTGTGAGGAGAATTAATTTTTATATTATTGAAATTCTAAATACTAGAGCTATTTTTCATATCAAAATTTACTTTCGTACTCCTTGAAATCATGCATCTTGGGAAGACGGTTGGATTTGGTGACTCTGACTGTAAACCTACATCTTCAACAACCAAAATCATATCGTGTAAATCCTGTCTCATAATTTCAACAGCATTGTCAACAATTTTTGCGTTGAAACGTTTTCTGAAAAGTATACCGACTTTTTCAGCATACTTTAATAAGCTATTATCTGTTTCATTTATGAATTGTATGTCAATTAAATATTTATGAAATTCTTGTATATCTGGTACAATAGTACTCTCTTTCATTTCATTCATTGTATCGGGTATCGAGTAAGTGAGACAGTCGTTTATTAGCGTGTTTAAAAATTTCTCTTTTATAGGTTGCGATAATATACTGAAGAGTGTTATATTTTTATTTACCGATATATTCAATCGAGAAAGGAATTTAAAAACACATTTGATATTTTTGAAGACTGTACGATAATTTGGTTTTAAATCGTCATTTAGATCACTAACGCTGTACGAAAGGCTTATCTGTTCATGTTCGTTTAAATCATTCATTTCTATAGAAGCTGGTTTTACCATAATTGGTTCGAATATGTTATTATTCAAAAAATTACACAATTTCCTTGTATTAAATTTAACATTGTACAATGCAAAAATAGTATCGTATAGTTCTGAATCGTTTTTACTGATTTTCACAGTTACTAATTTGGTATTTTGTAATGGCTTTTCAGTGAAGTCAACAAGTTGCTCAAATTTTTGGGTTAGATTTTGCAACAGCATCTCATATTCTATGTGATATTTTATTTTTATATTTGCAAAACAGTCCAGTTTATTAAATATCTCATCTGATGGATCATATATTAATGTTTTCAATTTACCAATGTAATCCATCGTCTTGAGAAGTTCTCGATTACACTTCGACTCTTCAATATTATAAAATAACTCATCAATTTTCAGAATTTTTGTACAAACGCGAATTTCGACTAACATCTCTTGAACATGTTCAAATGTATCCCTTAATTCTACCGATGCAGCCTCCAAACTTACTTTAACATTGTCTTCAATGTTATTTACAAATGACTGCAACTTGATAATTTAAAAAAAACTTTGATTTTCATTTTTTTCATAATTTGAACTTAATAATTACCTCTGCAATCAATTTATCTCCCTCTTCTAAGAATAATTCATTACTATTTAAACATGGCAAGAAATCTACATACGTTGCCTCTACGTAACTCTTCACTTTGTTTTGATATCGTCTAACCTCGAAAGATAATTTTGACATAGTTTTCTTTACATCAATTTTATTATCTTCTTTAGAATATTCTATAAATTCTTCTATCGAACACATTTTTAAAATTTCCTGTTTGGCTTTTCCTTTTACAGAAAGTCACACAGTTTGGATACGAATTTTTAAATGAGAACGCACAACGTCTAAAAGACGAAACGTCAGAATGACTATTTTGATATTAGCGGTGAGTCAATAAAGCCTCGTCCACATTTCTTTTTTTTACGTCTTCAGCTGTAAAAATTTTAAAACCTGTGCGATATTAATGCCCTTAAAAAATTACTGGGCAGCAACTGAAAACTATTTTATCGCCGAATTAGGGATCTTTTAAATTATGTATTTTTAGTTAAAGTACTACCATACATTTCAGAGTTTTGTTATGTGCCAGGATCTTAGATTAAGGAACTCCTGGATAGGCCCAAACGTCAGGTATATGTATACGCAGTTTTATATCTACTTAATTTCCAAAGTGGCGCTAAATCGAAAAATAATAAATAAATATATACATGTCCCTTGAGTAAATAATTTTGAATAAAGATGTGCTTGGAAGATTTGTATGAATAATTTCATTCTCTTTATTCTATGATTGGCTTAATATATTTGTTTTGAACAGAAAGATGAAAACAACACCGATCAGATGTTGCATGTAAAAATAATAATGAGCAAGGACTGTCATTGCACGAATGTCAAATGAAGTTAAATTTTTTGTCAGGTTATTAATATATAAATTATTATGGGACTAATTCTAAAAATTCGATATTTGCAAAAATCCATATATTTCGGACATTTTGTTAAAGCATTTTCTTCACAATCCATAAAATTTTCGCGGTAATTTATTCTCTTAAAATTAATTTGTATATGCGCATTTTATGCGATACAATAATACAACAATCTTATATAAGCAAGTAAATACAATAATACAAATTTATTTATTAGCTTAGCAGAGGTTGGTAAATTGGAAGTTCCAAAAATAGATGGAAAATACGATACAGGTCAATTATTCTTGCATAGAATTTTCGGCTATAGAGGCGTTATCTTATTTCCGTGGTTGGCTAGAGTCTATGATCGTGATTTACCAAATCAAGTAAAAAGTGAACCGGAACGAATTGAAGGAAATGAAAATGTTGCCAAGGAAGTTAAAGGAAAAATGCACACATTTTACCAAGTGCTAATCGATTCGAGAGATTGCCCATATATTGTAAGGAAAAACTAGCATTGAATTGGGAGTTTGTGTTAATTCTTATATTTAATTGTAGAGAGCACAGACGGAAGCTGTAACTTTTCTTGGAAATCAGGATTCAAATAGAAGCCTATATGCTATACCAGGACTGGATTATGTTGCGCATGAAGATATTTTACCTTATTCTTCAGCGGATAGGACTCCACTACATCATGAATTATTTGACAAATTTCTTATTTATAATTCTAATAAAGATCCACCGTTTACCGCACAAGAAACATTGAAAGCATGGCAAAAAAAAAATCATCCTTGGCTTGAATTGTCGGATGTTCATAAGGAAACTACTGAAGGTGTGCGCGTAACAGTAATACCATTTTATATGGGTTGTAGAGACACGCCCGCAGCGTCGGTATATTGGGTAAGATAAGATTTAATAAATTGAAATGGTATTAATCAATATATCGCGTATAGTGGCGGTATTGTATTCGGCTTGAAAACCTTGGTGAATTAAGTGTACAATTGCGAGAGAGACACTGGAGAATATTTTCATTATCTGGTACATTGGAAACTGTTCGAGGTCGTGGCGTAGTTGGACAAGAGCCAGTTTTAAGTCCACGACTGCCTGCTTTTCAGTACAGTAGCCATGTGAGTTTGCAAGCACCAAGTGGACATATGTGGTAAAAAACGAAAACAAAATGTACATTTATTTTTGCAAGATGATGTTTAAATTTATTTTAGGGGAACATTTCGTCTGGAGCGTGAGGATGGGCATACATTCGATTGTCGTATACCTCCGTTTTCACTGGAAAGTAAACCGGATGATAGCAGTTCTACTCCTATTAGTCCCACAACAAATCGATCATCTTAAAAATATCCGTTACGATGTAGTTTTGCAAATAAACTTGTATATATTATAATCAAAAACAACGATAAATGTCAACATTTGTAATTCTTTCCTTTTATTATTACTAATTACAATCATCATTATCATCTACGGGTTCCGGTGGATCGAAGTCTCGTGTTTTTACATCTCCATCTTCACCATACTGTATAACATTATCTATTTGTATTAAGAGGTCTGAAATACTTTCCTCATCATTGAAATTTAATGGCACGAAGCGGACGAGACTAAATTCATTCTGTTATTACTGCTTTTTTTTTATATACAAAAGTAATACCTAAAATCTTCTATCAAACTTGCTATTGCTCGAGAAAGTTTTTCATATGTTCGTCCCCACGCTGAATCATTAGTTACATCATTAAGCAATGCTTCTACATTCGGATCTAAATATTTATCTAACTGGTTTTTTCCACTTTTACTAAGTAAATCCATTTTGCTAAGAACATTTATATGAGGCATTTCCAGATTCGCCATTACACTTAATGCAGCCATAGTACCGGACAAAAATTTTGCCCCGTCAATCATAAATTGAGAGTCTATCAAAAATATAGTACATACGCGAAAATTCCACTCTGTAAGAAGATTGACTAATTCTTTTCCCATCTTGAGATGTGTGAATAGTTCTATTTGGCCTGGCATATCGAATAATATGTAATCGTCATCAGGATCAGCTATTATTAAACGATACAATTAATACATTATCTGAAATTGTAATTTAATATATGCACTAAATTGCCTTCTAATTCATAATCTGTTCCTCCGCATAGCTGAGTTCTTAGCCAATCCGCATTTTCGATTAAAAATTCCAAGCAAAAAACCAAACCTCCGTTAGGACCAAAATGCAATTCATCGTCTTCCATCGCATCTTCCAATTGTATTAAATCTCGAATATCAACAAGGGGTGTATAATCAAAGCGTTCCGCTGCAGGATCTAAATTCACAATATCTATCGATCTTTTTTGATCTGCTGCATGTTTCTGCATCATTGCACAATATGTAGACTTCAAAACATTTATTTTATATTTCATTTGATTGGAAATTAAATCAATATTACGGTACCTTTCCACTTCCAGCTGGACCCATTATTAACTGAGCGTACCGCATTTTAATTAGAAAAACTTTTTTCACTTTGTTTTGTTAAATTGAAGGTTCGCACATGCTAAAGAATTTAATAAAAATAAACAATTAAATTGATCTTAAAGCTTATATATGTCAAAATGTAACCGGTAAAGTCTTAGATTATAGAACAGCAAGAATTGTTCTATAATCTAAGTATCCAGCAGTTCTTTAATATGAAGTTTTACCAGATGTTAATAAAAAAACGGGTAATAATGACATATGGCACCGCCCTCTATGGATTTTATCTTGTATTATTTATGTGTATGACAAATCAGGGAGTATCCATAACACAGTTATTAAGGTTCATATATAAGAATTTGTTCGCTCTATTAAATACATATTCCCAGAGCGTTTAATTTGTAAGGTCAAAAAACAATTGTTTTCCAACATGCCGGTATAATAATTATTTTCTTATTTACAATAAATAATGGAATTAAATATTACTGTATTTTTATAGGCTTATCATGCTCAGCTAAAAGAAGTTCAGCAATCTATAGGTAATATGGCTATTCTTCCTCTAAGAACACAAGTTCGGGGCCCTGCACCAATTCTTGCTACAAATGAGAGTGATATTATTGATGAATCGCTTTATTTTTTTAAGGCAAATGTGTTTTTCAGAACATATGAAATTAAAGTAAGATCAAATTCGTCTAAAAATTATGAAATTATTTATAAAAATGTTTTAGTCGGAAATTGACCGTGTTCTTATCTACGTGACTTTGTACATTACTGAATGTTTGAAAAAATTGCAAAGGTGTGCTAATAAAAACCAAGGTACACAAGAAATGTACAGCTTAGCAATATCAAAATTCGACATTCCGGGAGACCATGGATTTCCTTTAAACGCAGTATATGCGAAACCAACTTCGCAAACTGAATCTGGTAAATACAAAGTAAAAATAATTAATGTTATAATTACAATGTGTCTTTTCAGATTTAATGAGACAATATTTACAACAAATCCGTTTAGAAACCGGATCCAGAGTTTGTGATAAAGTTTTTTCAACTGAAGATGGACGACCAAGTAAATGGTGGATGTGCTTTGCTAAAAAAAAGTTTATGGATAAATCTTTATCTGGACCTGGTCAATAAAAACCTTATTAGGAGTCTAAACTGAGAATTATTTTATTATCTTATAAAGAGCACAACATTTTTATGGTTTTGTTTTATTTTTTAATAACTGTAACCACATATATCCAAGCAAGATATTTCAACATTTAATTGCGTGTTTGTAATCTAACGATAAAGGTGATCAGCTTGTAAATTTGAAGCAATTTCCGACTCCCATTTGTCACCATTATTTAAAAGTTTCTCTTTGTTGTAAAGAAGTTCTTCGTGTGTCTCAGTTGAAAATTCGAAGTTTGGGCCTTCAACAATAGCATCAACTGGGCAGGCTTCCTGTAAATTGGTACATTTACTCCATGACATTTTTAAAATTTGGTTAATAATAAATAACTTGACAAAATCCGCAGTATATACATTTGGTCATATCAATATCATATCTTGTAGTTCGTCTACTTCCATCAGCTCTTTCTTCTGCTTCAATTGTAATTGCCTGAGCAGGGCAGATTGCTTCACAAAGTTTACAGGCAATGCAACGTTCCTCCCCACTAGGATATCTACGAAGCGCATGCTCACCCCGGAAACGAGGGCTCAGCGGACCTTTCTCAAATGGATAATTAATTGTTGCAGGCTCTTTGAATATATGAGCTAAAGTAACACCGAATCCCCGTGCTAATTCAGTCCAGAACATCGTCTGAGCTGCTCTATCGGTTATATCCTTAAAGTCCATACTTAATTCTTTATTATTAACATATACATAGCCTTTTTCGGGAGTGACTATATCTCTACCACCTGAAGCAAATGATCGTATTGCTGGACGTACAATCCTATTTCCTGAAAGTTTGATAGTATGACATAAGACTCCATAACCTCTTCTTCAACATTTAAATTTTCTACATATTTTATAAGTAATAAATATTTACCATTTCTTGCCAAAGAAAACAATTTCAGAATCGCCATTGAAATTAATATTGATGTTTAAATATTCACTACGCCTTCACTTACGAATCTTTATTGCCAATAATACGAAAAACAAGCAAATTTTTATTGACGAATTCGAGTTCTTAATCTAATTAGTTGTTTGACGAGCTACAGTTTCTAAAATCATCTTTAAATATTGTTTTCAATTTGACCATTATTGATTTAAAAATAACATCGATGTATTATAATACAAATTTTGCTTTATTTTGCTTACTAGCAATTTCTAAAAAAAACTTATTAAATAATTCTAGTTGAAAAATTATTATATGTACATAATGGTGTATGGAGTAAATTAATATATTGGAGTAATTTCACCATATTCACCACGAGAATCTTTCTATTGGCTGTAGTAGAATACAATATGGCCGTTTCTGTATGTTTAGTTTTGTTGAGTGATGGTTTGTGCCGATAATTTTTATTTTGTATATACGTGATGTAAAAGCCTTAATATAGATTTAATATAATTTGAGTATATTTACTTAAGATAAAAGAAGATGGATTTCTTAAATGTTAAAGACAATTTATTTGAAAATGTGAAGTATTTTATAAGCGGAAATTTAGATGATGATGTGAGAAAAAAGGATATTTCTATAGTTTACTTAAATAAGAAAAAAATATAAAAATCAAGCGTAGTCCTTAATATGTTTATTTATTGTTTTTGTTTTGAAATTTATTACTCTAAAAAAGTAGTGTTGCAATTAAACCTCTATTGAGAATAAGACAATTTCTCCCGCCAAGATCATAAAGATTTCTGATTCCATTTATATGTACATATATTCGTTTAAAATCGAAATAATTTATTGTTTTATTTATTAAATAAAAAAAGCATTACAAAATAATAATATATAATCCAAACTGCTTTTTCTTCAGGTAATAAAAGTTCTAGAAAATCGTGGTGCTCAAAACCGACCATACATGTCAGAGATTGTCACTCATATAATATGCGGTCGAAATTTCAATGAGGACGTAATAACGCTTGATTCTGATATTTATAATGCAATTCCCGTAACAGATAAATGGATTATTTCTTCGGCAAAATTAAATCGTTTGGCATCTTCTGCTGCATATATGCCGTCATCATCGAAATTATTTTCTAATTTTAATATAACTTTTTCCCAAATAAGTTTTCAAGATAGAAAAATATTATTCGCAATTGCGACATTTTTTGGTGGACAAGTAGATAGAAAATTCACATCAAAAACAACTCATTTAATATGCGGTTCTCCATCAGGGAATGCTTATGCAAAAGCAGTAACATTGAACAAAAGCAAATTAAAAATAATATCTCCCGATTGGATTATAGATTGTATTAAAAAGAAAGAGATTATAAGTACTGAGCCATATCACCCCCGTTTACTGATTTCGGACCCATATAAAAATATTAATTTAGCTGTTGGTGACGGTGGGGCAAAAAATTTGACCAATTTAACTAATATAATTGGTTTTGATGAAATCTCGTTATCAGGAGATGTTGGAGTTCTAAGAAAAGACAAAGCAACATCATCAGCATTAATAGCAACAACTACTACTGCATCAATAACAACAACGACAACACAAAATTCGAAACAACAACAAGTTACTACAAATACTCCGCAAATTATTCGCGCTGTTACAAATACTTCTCAGGGAAATATTATATTTACAACGCTTCCACAATCGCAAATTAATCAATCACAACAAAATATTTTTGTTCGACCGAAATCTGTGCAACTTTGTTCAACGCAATCACAGCAGCAGCAAATATTGTTACAGCAGAAAATTTTACAACAACCAGGTTCACAGATGCAAAATGTGCAACAACAAGAACAACAGCAGCAACAACCAGAACCACAGCAGCAACAACAGCCTCAGCAACGTCAGCATTCGCCGCTAATACAAGCACCTCAATCACCACAACAACAGCACCAAAATCTTCAACATTTTCGACAGCAGCAAGTGCAACAACAACAATTGCAACAGCATCAAATTCAACAGCAGCAACAACAACAACAACATCAGCAGCAACAACAACAACATCAGCAGCAACAGCAACAACCAAATTACTTGAATTCATCGTCTTCGCAAATAGTTCATTCACCGCAACAAAATCAAGTAATAAATATACAACAACAACCGCAGCAACATCAGAGGCATATTAAATGTCCTTTGTCGCAACCGACCCAACAACAGTCAAATTCACAGAATCAAAATCAACAACAACAAGGAATCCACATCACTAATCAACAGCACCAACTAATTCAACAGCATGTATTACGTCAACAACAAGTACTTCAGCAGCACCAACAAAATAGTAATTTACAACATGAACAGCAGCAGCAGCAACAGCAACAACAGCAGGTCTTTCAAAGGCATATCCAGCAACAAAATATACTACAACATCAACAACATATTCAATTACAACAACAGACTGCGCCGCCAAGAACACCTCAAGAGTTGTTAGCATTACAAAAGCAGCAACAACAGCAGCAGCAGCAACAACAACAACAACAACAACAACAACAACAACAACAACAACAACAACAACAACAACAGCAACAACAACAACAAGAACAACAGCAACAACAACCACAGCCGCAACAACAACAACAACATCAGCAACAGCAATTGCAACAAAGTCCACAAATAAATCCAAATAGGAGTCCGATTTCCCTTCAAGAAGCTTCTCCTCAAATTTCAAATATGCCACCACATTCACCAATGCAAATTCAAACGTCTCCTTCACCACAAATGACCCCATCTCCACAACCAGCACAGTCTCCTCAATCTCAATCGTTAATTGTGCAACAACAATTACGGCAACAAATGCAACAAGGACGGCAAAGTGTGCCACCACAACCAATTCAAATGAGGCAAGCTGTATCTCAAATACCATCTGGAGGAAGTCAACAAATTGTTCAACAACAAATTTTAACGTTTAATCCACAAAAACAACAACAGCAGCAACAACAACACAAAATTCAGATACAGGGTCAAACGCAACAACATCAAATTATTTCTAAACAAATACTTCTAACAAAACAAATAGATACAAATGACTCAAATACTGTAGTACAAGTTTTAAATCGTTTGACGCCAAGCCCCAGTCAGCAGCATGAGCAAAATTTACTTTTACGTCAACAAATTGCTGCGCAACATGTTAAAAATCAGCAACAACCATCGCAACAATCATTACAACATTCTGTTGTGCAACATTCATTGTCTGCTAATCAACAAGTTTCACATCAAAATCAACAACAGATAATTATAAATCAAGGAAAACCAATTATCACACAAAGACATGTAATAAATACATCGACCACACAGGGTCAGCAAATAATTCAGAATCACATGTTAAATTTACAGCAACAAAAACAACAATTGTTGCAACATCAACAACAGCAACAACAACAAACTGTCAATGCAGGCATTCAACAGTCGCAATCGCCTGTTCAATCCAAGCCTACGCAACAACAATTTCAATTTGTGCAATCTGGGCAAAACCAACAACATCAAGTAAGAATTATTCAGGGTCAACAAATTTTAATACAACAACAGCAACAACAGCAACAACCACAACAACAACAACAACACCAACCACAACAATCACAACATCAACAACAACAACAACAACAGCAGCAGCAGCAACAACAACAACAGCCGCATCTACAGCACCAACAACAACAAACATCAAGCGGCCAACAAACTTTCCAACAAATTGTTACCTCTCAGAATGCACAATCCGTTAATGCTGCAGGACAAAATATTAATAAACAAGGTCAATTTCAGATTATTATGACGCGGCAACAATTTAATCAATTAAATTCACAACAGCAGCAGCAACTTTTACAAAATCAGCAAAGCCAAAGTATTAAAATAATGAATCAACAACAAAATTCTCAGCCATTACAAGGAAACTCAATTTTACAACAATCAGTAGTTCAACAGCAGAGTGTCTCTGAAGCAGTTGTACAAAGTAATTGTGTTCAAGTAGCAAACAGCAATCAGCAACATCTACAGCAATCCTCCAGCACGGTGCATCAAAATTCTACTACCGCAGGTCAAGTACTAAAAAGTTTTCAACAAAAACTGCAACAACAAATTTTCACGCCAACAAATGCAACTCAAATGGATACAGAACAAAATGGAACAGCGGTTCAGCCACAACAATTGCAATTACCTCAAAATCAACCATTAATATCGCAACAGCAGGTTGCAATAAATACGCAACAACCACAACAGCAGCAAATTGTTATCAACCAACAGCATCATCCAAGATTTCAATACTTCCATTCACTTCAACAACAGGAACAACAACAACAACAGCAGCAGCAACAACAACAACAACAACAGCACCAACAACAGCAACAACAACAACAACAACAACAACAACAACAACAACAACAACAACAACAACAACAACAACAACAACAACAACAACAACAACAACAACAACAACAACAACAACAACAACAACAACAGCAGCAGCAGCAGCAACAACACCAACAACAACAACAACAAGAACAACAACAACAACAGGTGCAACAACAACAGGTACAACAACAACAACAACAACCACAACAACAAATACACTTACAGCTACAAGCAAAACCTCAGTCTGTTGTAAGCAATCAGTCTTTAGGTGGTGCACAACAAATAATTATCCAACAATCGGCAGGACAACTGTCGTCTTCAAGTCAATCAAGTGCGAATGAGCAAAATCCTTCCTTAGGTTCTCAGAATCCAAATCATGTTCAAGGGAAACCGATGAAAATTCAAGTTCAAAATCAGATAATTATTCAACAACCACAACAAAATATAGGCCAGCAGACTACCCAAATTCCTTTGCAAACAGTTGACCCTACAATATTACAGCAAGGTCAAATCCAGCAACTTATCTTACAACAGCAGCAACCGCATTCACAAAATTTAGCGCAGCAGCAAGTTGGTGTTCAACAACAAAAACCATCGGCTGCAGTTGTTCAGCAGCAGCAACAGCAAATTATTGTGCAACAACATAATGCGTTGACAACACAACCACCAGGATTAGTTGCTACTCAACAGCAAGTCATTATTCAGCAGCAACAGCAGTCGCAACAACCAGGAATCGTATCAAACCAACAGCAACAACAGGCACAAACGCAACAGTGGACTAATCAAACAATGGTACAGCCAACACAATCGGGCGGAAACTCAGCTGTCAGTTCGCAACAGTTTGTTCGTGCAGTACGACCGCAATGGCAAGCTGGTGGTCCTGGACAACAACGTCAACTAATACAATTGGACGATAGCAGTCGTGCACACTTTATAACATTAGATCCAATTAAGAAGGCTGAATATATAGCTAAATTAAATAAAAACAGAATCTTGGTACGCCAACCATTTCCTTTTCAACCGAGACCTGGGGGTCCTGCCTTGCCACCTGGACCAAGGCCACCTGGAACGCAGCATATTATTGTACAAAGTCAAATGCCATCCGGTTTAACGCAGCAACAACAGATGCAATGGATTCAGCAACAAAGTGCCAGACAAGTGTTGGTTAGGTCCAGTGCAGCACCTGGTCTAAGTCCTCTATCACAACAAACGGCAGTTCCAGCTGCAACACCACAGTTCGTTGTCGACAATTCCACTGCACCAAATCAGCAGCAATTAATTTTGCAGCGACAAAATCAGATTCAACGTTTGCAACAATTACAGTTGCAGCGTGAACAAGCTAGGAAAGCTCAACAAGCACAACAAAACTTACAAGCAAGTTCAGTTGTGAATTCAGAAGTACCATCGCCGAGCTCATCTGCAGTAGTAGTGCAGACAACTGGTACACCACCTATTCTAGTGCCTGATGCGAGTGCATCAGGTCAACCGCAAATGAATTCTAAGACAAAAACAGCTCTAGCTAAAATGTTGAATTATAGATTAAGTAATAATGGAGCTAGTTTAACTGCTATATCGCCTGAAAACTCAGCAGAACCATCGGCCGCGGGTACCTTGCGTCTTATGACGGCACAACACAATGCTGCCCTTAATCAGGTTGCGCCGCCAAGGACACCTCAAGAGTTGTTAGCACTACAACAGCAACAGCAGCAGCAACAGCAGCAACAACAACAACAACAAAACCAACAACAACAACATCAGCAACAACAACAACAACAACAACAACAACAACAACAACAACAACAAAACCAACAACCACAACAACAACAACAAAACCAACAACAACAACAACAACAACAACAACAACAACAACAACAACACCAACAACAACAACAACAACAACAACAACAACAACAACAGCAACAACAACAACAACAACAACAACAACAGCAGCAACAGCAGCAACAACAACAACAACAACAGAGACGGACATTGGGCAATATAACAAACAATTCACAAGCAGTTGTGTCACCGGCTGTAGTACAAATACCTTCTGGCCAATCAATTACTGTTTCTCAACAAAATTCAACAGCTATAAAAACGCCTCCATACAGTCCAGTCCGAGCACCGATACCACCACCACGTCCTCAATTTTATGGTCATAATCCAAATTTAAAATTACCACCGGATTTATTTTTCCTTGGTTGTACATTTTTCATTGTTGAATACGATGAAACATACCAAGAAGAATTACCTGATTGGATTGAACTAATAACAAGACATGGTGGTGAAATCGAAAAAGTATATTGTCAACGAGTAACACATGTTTTATGTCGAACGCAACGTCACGGAGTCGTTATGCAGGCCATACGAGACTCAAAACGATGCGTAACAGCTTATTGGCTTAGTGATACGGTCATTAAAAAAGCTGTATTCCCACCATGGCAGGCACTTCATCTACCAATGCCAAGTACGTTTGGTACACAAAAGCCTGCAACTCGGCATATAATTGCCATATCAGGATTTGAAGGCGATGAACGCGATCGCATAAAACGAATGGTTATAGAGTCTGGTGCCAAGTTAACAGGTTACATGAGCAAACATAATACCGTGCTTATTTGTCGAATAGCCGAAGGTCCTAAGTACAAAAAAGCTAAAGAGTGGAATATTCCAGTCGTTAATGTCGTCTGGCTTAGTGACATTGTAATGGGTAATCTGAGTGGAATGTTTCAATATGAGAATACCAAGTATCAACAATTTAATTCGAACGGTCAATTTCGAATTGATTATTCTCTCGTTGCTCATTTAATGGGTATGCAATTTTTAAATTAGTTATTATTTAACTACATTCAAATAATTATCTTCTGTTTAATTAGCTGCATGGAAAGCACCAATTAATTTAACACAGGAATCACATGAACGTGTTAAAAGAAGTTTATCTGAACCTCACGTCCCAAAGCCAAAACGCTTAAAACCAAATACGCCCCTAGAAGTTATTCCTGAAACAATTGAATGCACTGAATATCCCGAACCAAATCGTATTCCAAAAGTGGTATTTTCACAAGTTGATAATATTGAGGGTCTTCAACGTGCTATTATGTAAGTTACTTGTTAATTGAATTTGGGATTTTGTTCAAAATATAGAATATTAATGGATATTTTTTAAAAATTGAAGGGCACTTGGTGGTATAGTTGTTGATGATCCTGTAGATGCTACACACTTAGTTATGACGAGAATTGGTCGATCATGCAAATTCCTACGAGCCTTATGCGTAGTCGATTACATTTTAAGAAGCGACTGGGTTATAGATAGTGCAAAAAGTGGAAAATTTTTACCTTGTAATAAATATTACGTTAACGATAAGGAACTGGAAACTACGTTCAACTTTTCTTTGGAAAATATATTTCAATCGCAGTATCGTCGAATGTTATTTGAGACGAAGACCTTTTATATAACGCCTAGTGTTTTTCCTTCTATAGCTGAAATAACAAAATTAATAGAACTTTGTGGTGGAAAAGTGGAATCTAAAAGGCGATCATCTTCATCTATAATGGAAATTAATTCTCAATGTTCCGATTCTTATATTATCATTAGTTGTGTATATGATTTGCATTTATTGGCGGATTTAACACGTCCAGGGAAACCTAAATGCTTGGTGTGTAGTACAGAAGTGGTGATGACATCAATAATGAAGCAAAAACTTGAAATAGAACCGCATATAATACAAATCTTTTGTAATAATCGAAAGTCATAGGTTACTATAATATTTGAGTGTAAATCGTGAGTGAGTCTCACTGAAATGAGAATGAATTAAATTTAAATTTAGACATAATAATTATCGGAAATGTACAGTTATAAACAGTTTCTAAGTTAATGAAACGTTTTTAAAAAATGTTAATATATTGTAGATATAAGTTGGTATTTTATAAATTAATTGTTTTACTATATGTTATTTTTATACTATAATGGAAATTTAATATTTTCATAAATATTTTATAATCAAAAAATTGTTTTTAATTTATAATAAATAATCAATGATCGTTTTTTTTTATATTTTATTCATAGAAGGTCTGTTCAAAAAGTATTTCGAATTTTGAATTTCCGCGGGTTACGTATATTCGATTTTCGATTATTTGTGGTGTTATGTTGGTACTCATGTCTCTCACTTATGCCGACAAGTTCGGCCATTTTGAATGTTCAGTTAATTTTTGACAACTGCTTTGCTTGCACGTGTTTTGGCTTGTCTTCGATTTTTGCCCCTTCAAAAAAATGGACTAAAGAATCTGTATCGGGACCAAGAAAAGTCACAGGGCGCCAGATCTGGGGAATACGGTAGCTGCGGCATTACCAGTGTGTTGTTTGGCCAAAAAACCGCGCACAAGTAACGATGCGTGAGCAGGGGCATTATCATGGTGCAAAAGCCAATTTTTGTTCTATAAATCCGAGCGTTTCTGGCGGATCGCTTCGCGCAACTTACGCATAACTTTCAGGTAATATTCCTTATTGACGGTTCTACCCTGTGGCTAGACCTCATGATGCACCACGCCCCTGCAATCGAAGAAAACTAATCAAACCCTTCACATTCGACCGTACTTGGTGCGCTTTTTCGGTCTTGGCTCGTGCGGCAACTTCCATTGGGATGATTGAGCTTTGGTTTCCACGTCATAACCATAAACCCATGATTCGTCACCAGTTATAAGTAAATAAGCTGCCCAAGCTTTGATTACACTGTTCATGCAATGCACAATTTAATGGTGAAATTTTACCTATTTTGCTCCTCTGACAGTGTATAATTAGATAGGCGAAAAAGTTCATAGAGTTTTCCACAAATGGAATTAAAAGCAAATAACTGAGTAACCAATAGTTCATAGAGTTTTTTACGACAGATGCAGTTAAAGCTTTGTGTAGTGAACAAATTTATTGAAATCTTTGTAGTGCATAAAAAGTTATACTTAAGTTAAAGTTAAAAGAAAAAATTCACTCTATTTTTCAATACCACTTCGACAAAGGTGACAACACATCCAGGCTTGTGAAAAATTTGTGGTGTTTATGTGTATGGTGGTTTGCTCGCTTTTGTTCTAGAAATTTCGAAGTCAAAGATGAGCCCCGTTCTGGTCGGTCAATTACCGAAAAAATTGAGCAAGACGGTCATATCAGCAGTCATGATTCATCATCAAATCATGTTAAACTATTTACGAAACGCTGGGTTCAAAAATAAACACGATATTTGGGTTCCTCATGAATTGAGTACGAAAAGCAAGATGGATAGGCCTTGCTTTTATCCTGCTGAAGCATAATGAAATCTAACCATTTCTGCGCGTATCATAACTGACGATTAAAAATGGGTAAAATACGAAAATATTGTTTGAAAGAGAACATGGGAAAAAAATGATCGATCACAAACAATTTCAAAGCCAGAATTGATATCCAATAAGGTTATGGTGTGTGTATGGTAGGACTGGCAGGTAATCGTTCATTATGGATTGCTTCCGTTCGATCGAGCTGTTAACTCGGTATTGTACTGTGAGCAGCTCCAGAAATTACGTGAAGCGATTCAGAGAAAACGTCCAGCATTCATCAATAGGAAGGGTGTCGTCTTCTCCCATGATAACGCGTGACCACGCACATCTTTGATGACTTGCCAAAAATTAAGAGAGCAAGTCATCAAAGATGTGTTTTTGATGCCTGTACAGTATAGCCCAGCCCTTAGATTACCACTAGTTTCAATCTCTGCAGAACTCTTTGGATGGACCTTTAAGAGAGGCCTCTGAAAACAATTGATTCGGTTTTTCAACCGGAAATCACAGAAGTTCTATACTTATGGAATCATGACTCTGCCCCTGCCCGAAAAATGGCATAACATTGCGGATAATAATGGAAAAGCGTCTATATTTTACTCAAAAAACGTCACGAACTTTTTCAACTAACCAATATATGCGCGAACATGAACGATTTTTCCCTTTGCATGGAACGTAGATCCGCCGGAAACAAAACTCGTGCATTGCGATCATAGTGTAATCGCTTGAATGAACATCTGCAAGCATAATTAATCGAGATGCACGGGCAATTTACGCGAGCAAAAAAGAATTTCAATAAGTTTAAACACATATTTTTGATCGTGCAAATAGTTCATGAATTTTTTATTTGTTAATTCTCTAGTTGATCGATACTATTCTTATTTTATTTACTTTGTATTATTAATGACGTTTTCACATTCATTTATTTATATTGATTATTTCAAACTGTTTATTTATTTTAGTAGACATTTAATTCAACATTAGAAAGTTAGAACACAGTCTTTGCTCGATGCTGCTTCCGCCAATTAATTCCAGCAGTAATTTTTCAAAGGCACCGTCTTTATCGTGTTTTTGAAGCCACGGCAATATCCAAACACTTCGCGACTTACGTTTTTTTTTAGCGGCCGCTCGTTTTTGCTTTCTTCATCGTCTCTATCACTCCGTAATGCAAGAAATGCTGCAAAAGCTTTTAAATGTTCTATATCAAATTATAAATAATAAATAATAAGGTCATAAATTAAATAAATTGAATCATATATAAAATAAATAGGCATTAAATAAAATGAATAGAAGCATAGCGAACCATTTGCAAGAGAAAATCGTACATAACACGAATGGTGTAATTTTAGCTTAAGGCAAACTATTTAAAAAAACTTTAAATTAAATCGCTGCAAAAGACATTTAAACCAAAAATTGATCAGAAAAAATATAATATCACAGCAAATCACTGTTACAGGCTCATTTGGTACCTAAAATACTTTCTCCTCAACAAAAGTCTTTGCCCTTAATAAGAATTTTTCTATTTGATTCCATACTCCGTTCAAAGATAATTCGGAAGTGGTATTAAGTATTTTGAAATGGATTTCGTATTAATATTACTTAAATTAAAATATATAAGAAATATAAGATTTTTTTAAAAAAATTGATACTATTAATTATGAAATCTACAATATAAAAAGAAACTCATAAAAATATATGCATGCGTACATGAAAATGTATTTCAAAGTACCGTGTCAGTCGCATACTGAACTTCTATATTGTCCCCCACTAATTCACATGTAAGAAGTCTGTTCATTAATTTTGCGAATTTTGAATTACCGCGGGTTACGTTTATTCGACTTTCGATTTTTTGTGGCGTTATGTTGGTACTCATGTCTCTCACTTATGCCGACAAGTTCGGCGACGACCCAAATTTGCTCCAGACGGTCATAACTGGTGACGAATTATGGGTTTATGGTTATGACGTTGAACCCAAAGCTCAATCATCCCAATGGAAGCTGCCGCACGATCCAAGGCCGAAAAAAGCGTCAAGTTCGTTCGAATGTGAAGGTTTTGCTTACAGTTTTCTTCGATTGCAGGGGCGTGGTGCATCATGAGTTCTTGCCACAGGGTAGAACCGTCAATAAGGAATATTACCTGCAAGTTATGCGTAAGTTGCGCGAAGTAATCCGCCAGAAACGCCCGCATTTATAGAAGAAAATTGCATGGGCGTGGTGCATCATGAGTTCTTGCCACAGGGTAGAACGGTAAATAAGGAATATTACCTGCAAGTTATGCGCAAGTTGCGCGAAGCAATCCGCCAGAAACGCCCGAATTTATAGAACAAAAATTAACATCGTTGCTTGTGCGCGAATTTTTGGCCAAAAACAACACACTAATAATGCCGCAGCTACCGTATTCTCCAGATCTGGCCCCCTGTGACTTTTTCTTGTTCCCGAAAGATTCTTTGATCCATTTTTTGGAATGGGCAAAAATCGAAGACGAGCCAAAACACGTGCAAGCAAAGCAGCTGTCAAAAATTAACTGAACATTCAAAATGGCCGAACTTGTCGGCATAAGTGAGAGACATGAGTACCAACATAACACCACAAATAATCGAAAATCGAATATACGTAACCCGCGGAAATTCAAAATTCGCGATACTTTTTGAACAGAGCTCGTACATGATGTGTAAGCGAAGAAATGTTCATTTCGATCTGAAATTTCGAGACAAAAACATCTTAAGAGCTATTAGAAGTAAAATTTAGGAGAAAAAAGATAGAATACGGAAACACCAAGGTAAATTATGAAAGCTCTCCTCGGATTGATGAAGAAAGTTTCCATTATTTTTTACCGGCCATAAAAAATAATATTATGAAGTAAGATAAAGTTAGTGCCAAAGAAACTTATAATGCCGCGGTGGAAACAAGAATGAATTATAAAAAAGCATAAGACTTTTTCAAACGCAAAAAGATTTTTATACGCATATTTATTGGTGTTAGTGCATGAGTACCGAATCATCCCGCACTGTTATCGGGTAGTTGACTATATGTCATCCTTTGAAGGTGTATTTTCATTTATTGTACTTTCTTTTGATTTTGTTTGTTACTCAGGCGTGGTCTGGAAAATAGATACTTTCAAACAGTTGACAATGGTGACAACTCGGAGATATCGTCTATTTGGGCAGATATTTTTTAAGGCAGCATCCTTCGTCTGATAATGACATTGATAGCAATAACAATATCCTCTAGGCATCATACAAGCATGCTTATAATACTACTATCCTATCATGATGTCTTCTGTTCTACAAAACCACAAAAATTCTTTGGAAAAATGCTTTAAAAAATCGAAAAGTAAACAATCAAGAATGTGTCAAACTCATTTTTAGTCTTCATCAAAGAATTAATATGAAACCCTCACGCAAGATTTAAACTATAACGGTACAGAAAAATAAGAAGATTTTTAGGCAGATGATCGAAACTGACTATTCACAACCAACTAATTATTTATAAAACGGTACTAAAACCTTTTTGGACTTACGAAATTAAATTTCAATTAATTTTTCGTTAATAATGAAGCTAAGTGCGTATACTATGATATATCGAATAAAATATAAAAAAAATTTGTTTGTAGTAATTACACGGACTATATTGCGCATTCACTATTTTTATAATTGATAAAATTTGTTTGTAGTAATTATATAATACGTACTTTTAATTTGTTCAATAGCTATCATGGTATTTGAAGTTTATAAATAATTTTGAAAACCATCATTTTATAATATAGAGAAATTTACTTAAATAACCGTCCTATATAAGAAAGAAAATAACAATTCTGCAAATGTGGAATCTTTTGGTTAATGGTTTAAACAAAAATTAAATTGCTTTCAAGAATATGCGATTATGTTTATTCATAACAAATATAATATTTTCATTTCAATCCTTTTGAATGTTACTTTAAAATATTATAATTTTTATATAATAAACTGCATGAAGATGTATGTCTACTCCAAATCAATGATCATATTAATCCAAGTATTAAATTTCGCAACATCTGTGTATACAGTAAAAGTGTTTGCGTCGCAAAAATCACCATTCGCAGGAATAACAGCAGTAATACCACGAAGTGCATAAGCGTTGTTTTGAAGCATTATAAATCCTGTACCAGAATCACCAATGCATGGACTTGTTCCATCTAAATTTCCAGCACAAAATGTTCTCGGTGATATTATTTCTCGATATACATCTTTCTTTAGTAGACAATCTATGTCGGAAACAATTCTCGCATCTATACTATTTGGTTCGGCTGTTAATTGTTGTTTTTTGTCGTAACCCCACCCAACAACGGTTCCACTCTTTTGCAAAATTAGTTCTGCATTATCAGATCCAGACCACAAGCACACTGGACGGATAAAGCCTGTAAATCTGAATATAAAATTACACAAGAAGCATAAAATCAGCTATTCACCAAATTGTATAAAGTGTAAATGAATATAATTTATTAAAATAATAATTTAATGAATTTTTGTCATGGAAGTTAGTATACATAAATGAATATACGAAATAATTAGTTAGATATACGCCTATGTAAACGATTTTATCTAATGGAGAAATTAAAGTTTGCTTACTGTATTGCGGCTTCCACTCGTACAACGACAATATCAGCATCAAAATTTGTTAAATTTGAATTGAATTCAGGATGAATATATAAATTTTTTGCAGTTCTTGTAACATAATTTTCACTGTCAATATTTTGGAGATTATAACGACCGAAATGTAATATAATATCACTTGGCTTTTTACGAATACCATATACATAGAAACAGTGCGCTGCAGACACAACAAGATTTTTTGAAATTAAACTGCCACCACACAAAAATGTCGGCTCAACAGGATTTTGATATATTGCCACCAGCCATGGCCAAGAACCTTTTTCAATAATTCTCCCATTAATTATAAGCTGATTAAGAAGTTGGCCATTTTTCATTTGCGGTACTTTGCCACATATTTCATTGATAGAATTTGTATTTATGCTATGAACAAAATTACATAATAAAAACCAATGCATTTTGGATGATTCCAATAAAACTTACTCGTAAGACTGGTTTGGCGGTTGATAATTGGGTTCGGTTGGTTGTTGATAAGGCCGTTGAGTTGGTTGATAAATATGTTGGGTTTGTGGCCGTTGAATTGGTGGTTGATAAGGCCGTCGAATTGGAGGTTGATAAATATGTTGCGTTTGTGGTTGATAAGGCTGTCGAATTGGTGGTTGATATTCGGATATGATTGGTGGGTTATAAGGACTATTAGTTGTTGGTTTATAATAATTTATTAGTAGAGAGTTTATATCTGCGTCGCCATAGCCAAAAATATTGGTATTATTAGAAAAAGGTACTGATGAACCATTGTCATATCTTATAGTTACAGTTGTCATTAGATTGTGTTCAAGATTAATTGTTGTTAAATAACTAGATCCTGTTAAAAAATAGTTATATAGTAATTTAAAAAAAAAGAATATAATAATTTTATTAAAATATCAACACAATACTATTATTTAGAAGGTGTATTGATTAGAATTATTATATATACCGGACCCTCCACTACATATCAATTGGTTGTTGTATAAAAGTTGCGATAAATTAGGTGGTGGTGGTCTATAAGGAAATGTTATTTTGTACTCAATCGGTTTTTTTTCTACTACATTTCGTAATCCTGCTTGTTGATCTCCAACCAAGTCTATTTTACCAGCAAAATTCTAATAGAAATTAATATATTTATAAGAAGTTTTCCATAGAATAGAATATATATTTACATTTTGCAATGGATGTCGATATGTTAATATTAATTTTACATTTAGGCTGCCACCCAATTTTGGAGGTGGTAATGTCATGAGACCATATACTTCACCTCCATTATTAACATAGTTAAAATATTGTGGACACGGACTATATTGCGCATTCACTATTTTTATAATTGATAACAAAATAATCAAAACTTTAATATAATCAAATATGCATGTTTTTTTATAATTCGCCATATTTATTGATACGCTATTTTCACTTATTTCTTGAATGTCTAACACATTTATATAATTGACTTAAAGAAAATATTTAAAAATTTATTTGAATCACTAGTTGTAATGAATAAAATAGTACAACATTTATAGCAAGTAGAACTATACTGTCGGCAGAGTTAACGAGTGAGTAAATATATCTGAAATTTTAAGATATTTTCTCATCACTTAAATACCGGTTTGGTGTGAACTTATACAATCAAAGGTGAACATTTAAAAAAAAATTCCTTCTATATAAATTCAGAATGTTTTTAATAAAAATTTCAGCTAAACTGATATTTTTTTTAAAAATATTTTTGCAAAAATTTTATTGGTTCCTTTAAAAATTAAGAATAGTTTTTCATATTTAGCATAAGTAGATTATAAAATGTTCTACAATATTTTCGAAAAAATATAAACAACAACAATATTTGCAAAACTATGCAATGATTATTGTTTTAATCACTATAAAAATAATTATGTAAATAATAATGTAGTGGTAGGTTTTTTTTTAAATTCAAAATAAAATAAAATATTTTCAATAATATTAAATAATGAGTACTATTACAATATAAATTCAGTAAAGTCAACATTATGTTCATATTATTTTATAGCGAAATTCATTTTTATATTTTAAATACATACATACATTTTTCACATACAAATCGAAATTAATTAATAAAATAAAAATCAACAAAAAAAATATTTCTGAAAATAATAGAAAAGAAATATTTTTTGCATGTGTCACATTTTTCACTTCGTAATTTGGAAAGTACAGCCTTGTTCATAAGTGACTGTGGAGAAGCCATTGTATCCGCGAAAAGCGACTGTCTGGTGTGCATTTTGAACCGTATGTTATTTGTTTGAAAATGAAGAATTCTCATAACCAGCATTCTTTGGCTTGGACTTGAAGATTTTAATCTGGTGCATGTGTAGTTTCAAAAAGACAATGCCACAAGCCACATAATATGTCATATTTTGTGTTTGTTGCGCAAAAATGTCCAGGATGTCTGAGTTCGAGCTTTACTGATGTTAATTGGGCTCTAAGATCGAAATTGACGCCATTGGACTTTTGCTTATGATGCTATGCGAATTATCGTTTTTACAATTCTTAAAATTTAGAGCATTTAAAAATCATATGCGGAAATGTCATTTTGTCATGCTTAAGGATAAAGTCTCTGCCTACCATTACAACAGCTATATTGATTAAAATATTGTATTTTAATCAAATCATTTTGTTTGAATGTGTAAGAAAATACTTAGAGAATAATTTTACAATCTTTCTAACATTATGTTCGAATTTCGTTATTTAACGATATTTGTTAGATTTTGGTTGCAATTTTATTAAATTGTATATGAAATGTACATGCATACATGCATATACTTAAAGTATTATTTACCCTTTGGCCTGGTTTAAATAGTGACCTTACGAAAAACTTGGCAGTCCTCTCTAACGAGAGTTACTAGTTTATAAAAGGACTTTTGAATAATTTCCTTTTTGTATTTATATCAAATATCATATTTTTATTATTATAGTCATTTTTTCTATAGTCATTAATCTTCGTTGATATATTGTACATCTTCGAATCGCAGATAATTATTCTTATATAAAACTTTTACGTTAATACTAGATGGCTCGACTGTTAATTGTTGGTTTTTGTTGTTACCCCATTCAAAAATGGTACCACTCTTTTCCATTATGGATGGTCCTACGTATAAATATCCTAGGCGAATAAATCAATTTTACGACGGTTCCGTCTAATTTTTTACGCCCCAATACAACTTCCAGTTTGAATTTTATAAAAAAAATTGTTTTTTTTAAAGCAAAAGATATACATATGGTATTTACAAAAAAGTTTAAAGGTAAAAGAAATCTTATTAGTTGTACAGTTTTCATGGAACATTATTCAATTTTACAATGGAATACTAAAATAGGTATGAAAAATCACACAACAAAAAAAAATGATTCATTTTGAATAATCTTATATCATATTTGTTAGTATACATTGATGTTGAAAAGTATATTTATTTTAACTAAAAATAATGAAGTCAAAGATAATAAGTATTGTATATTGCTGGTTTTTCGTTTATTCATATACAAATCCGTGTACATTATTTATATTGTATGTATGAATGTAAACTTATATTGCAATAATAAATACATAAATCTGGCAAGCTTAGAGTATCTATTAATTATACGATTTATCTTAATGTATGATACCTGTTTTATTATAAAAATTATAATAATCGGCGCAAAATATATCAATACATTTACGTATGGATAGATATGAAGAATATCTTCTACTTACACAATTGAAAAATCTGGCCAGTTTTATCATCCAAATATCTAATAATTATTACTTATCAACCACTATCTTATAGATAATTATGGTTGTCATAGATTTTAAATAATAGAATAGTACAATAATTATGGTTTTATAATAATAGTATTTTTTTACTTATGTATGCATTTTAACACAAACTTGGTAGAAATAATATGCTTGTTTGTTTGTATGGCCATGAGGCCAAATGGCAACTTCAACTTTTGTGTAGATTGGAATTGCGAGTTTTTTTTCAATATTGCCAGTTTGCCCAATGAAATAAGTCAATATCACATGGAGAAGAAGAGTGAGAGATTATTAAATTTGTTTTGGTATATTTACTTGTTTCAGTCAATTAAAGAGAAGATGGTTCAGAGTGTTCATTTGGGATCTAAAGCTCAAAAATTCTGGTACCACCCATGGTAGGAATCGTACTCGAGAACTATGTGATTCTGGGTTAAGTGGCCAGTATTTATATCCACAATTTTAATATTGGAAATTGTTATTTTGGTGCCATAGGGTAAGTGTATTTTTGATTGTTGAATACTGAAAAGAGAGAGGTGCACAACTTTCGGATTTAAGGAGATTTTTCAATGCAGAATATTAGAATGGTAAATATGTGCAAACATTAATCTTCCGCTATTATAATGGACTAACAAACTTTAATTTCTTTAATAAATAAATAACCATCAAAGTTATAAATATAAATTTAATCATTTCAAATCAAATTTTTAAGTTTTATATCATATTTTAAAATATTATAGACTATAAAGTTTTAATTGAAAAGAAAATAATTTTCATAAATAAATTCACAATTTATTATTTATAGTTCAGCCAAATTTACTACGAAAATCACTATATTTTTTACATATCCATAAATACCGGATTCTTCGTTTTATATTACGGAAAGTATAGTTCAGTCATTTAATAGTTGTTAAACACCATATATTATTTAAGATAACAATTGTTTCGTTTATAATTTTATATTATATTGTTTAATTGATCAAAAAATGCATAGAAGACTGGTCGCTGCAACAACAATGTTTGGATGCTGATTTTTTTTCTTTAGCAATAAAACTTATTTTTCGCTCGGTAGATACGTCAATAAGCAAAATTATCATATATATGGAGCTGTAAAAAACCCATATATGACTGTGAAAAAATCATTATATCCATAAAAAATAACTGTCTTGAAGTTCTTATTGTCTCGTATTTGTTTAAAAATCAAGAAGGTGCAACGTTTACAGTCAATTCTGAGCGGTTGGGTCGTATGTTAAACTCAATTTTTTTTTCACCTAAACTTAAAGATTTTATTTTAAATTATATGTGGTTTTCAAAAAGATGATGCCATAAACAACACAACATAACAAATTTTGGCTTTGCTGAGCGAAAAGTTCCCATTACGCTTCATTTCGAGATTTGAAGATATCAATAAGAGTTCAAGATCTTGCGATTTGACACCGTTGTTCTTTTTTTTGTATGCCTACTCTAAAAATCATATTTATATTTTATATGACTAAAATCATATAAAATGGTAAACATTTTATCAAAATAAAAAAAAAAATTAATTATTTATGGTACAATAATTTAATTTTATACCGACAAAATCAATGGGTAAACTATGGGTATATATTGATCAAGTCTGAAAATATTATGTATTTTAAATTTTATTTTTCATTAGTCCAAATTGTTTTTTTTTTGTTGATAAGAAAATCAATTTGAATTGACGAAAAATAAAATTTATAAGATTGTTTAATTTTTATATTTAGCAAACAATCAACAAGTGTACAGAGTTTTTTTAATATATAATTATAAATTATCATATACAATTAAATTACAGGTTTAGTAATTAATCATTTAAATTACAGATTTAGTAACTAATCATACAGCTATAGGGAAGAAATTATATTATATTTTAAATGTCCATTATTGAGTTTATATAAAATGTTCGAAGCACACTTATTTGGTTTAAATAGAAAATTTGTTGGTTTCTTTAAAAAAAATATATTGTATATAGTTTGTTTCTTTCATTTAATATAGATTAACTATGAAAAACCCATTTAAATTATCATAAATTATTTATTATTTCGATTAGAAAAAGTACAGAAATAATGGAAAATATTAAAGTATAATCAAAGTAAGATAGTCGTTTTTTTTATAAATCTAATTAAAAATTTATTCAAAATTATGTATATAGTCAAAAAATTATTTATAATTTATATTTATTAAGTATAATAATTACAAATTTACCATTAAAATATAATAAAACTTATTATACGAGTATATAAGATTATACTTATTATTAAACAAAAATCTAATTAATTATACTTGTTGACAAATACTTTCATGTTTATCTAACAATTATTTTTGTTATAATTGTAAAAATTCATACATTATATAATACGAGTAAATATAGAGTTTTTCTTAAAATTTTCGCGATCATATAAACAATAATAATTTTTAAAAAATATTTTACATACGAATATTTGTAAAGTTGATTACTAATTTTATTAAGTATATAATTATGCAACTAATATTAAAGTTGTACATATATTACTTTAGGCATTAGTATCGGCATGATTGTTCATAATATTTAACATAAATGAGTAGATTTTCTTTTATTTGGAAAATATTTAATTGATTTGTGACAAATTAGTGTAATATAATACTTTAAAACCATAGCGGTTATGAAACTACTATCAATAGAAGATATTTTAAAAAAAATAGAAATGCAATTCAAATTAATCTTTTCAATATATTTTTCTTTTCATCTTTTCTTTTGATATAAAAAAACATTATGTAAAAAATATTATTATTATTATAATAAACTAATATTATGATAATATTGAATATTGTATAAAAAATTGATTTAGTTATGCCTCATTTTTGTTTTATTTAATTTACTCGTATTGATTTGATATATTGTACATCGTCATTTAATTAATTATTTCTATCTAAATTTTTATACATTATTTAAAATTGCTTTTTAAATTAAAATAAAATTCCTTAATAAAAATTCAATTTTACAATTTTGAATTGTATCGATATTTTTTAACTGAATTGTGCAAAAATACCTATCCAATCTACATACATCGCTACATCATTATAAATAACATATTCATTTAAATCACAAGCGTTTGAATTTTGATCAGCTAAAGAGGCAGATACTAGTCCACGCAAGATCCAATGATCATTATCATAAATTAGAAAACCTCCACCTGAATCTCCTGTACATGGTCCAGTTCCATCCTTATTGCCAGCACAGAAAGTTCTATTTGATGTTAGAATGCGAAACTGTTCATTCGAACGTATACATGTAGTCTCTGGAACTACGGTTGCTGAAGCTCTTCGAGGCTCTGGAGTTGTAATTTGTCCATTTTCATCTCGACCCCAACCAACAACTATGCCTTGTTTACCTTCTATATGTGAAAGAGCTGGAGGACTAGTCCACATACATGCTGGACGTATATATTCACTGAATCTACAATATTATTTCATTATATATACATACATATAGATTCACTGAAAATTAAATTCGAATCAATTATATATTACCTAGCTTCATCGCGTAGGAGTATTACAGCAATATCGGCATCGAATGTATTCAAGTCCTTATCATATTTTGGATGTATTTGTATCGATTGTGGAGTGGCTATAACAAAACCCGCCTCATTCCAATTTCTAATATTATGTCGGCCCAAATGCAAAATAATATCATTTTCACTATATTTCTTTTGGCTTACATAAAAACAATGTGCAGCTGATATAACAACCCGGCTAGAAACCAATGTGCCACCACATTGGAAACTTAACGATGTCGCTAAATTTAAATAAATTGCAACTAGCCATGGCCAGGATCCTCGCTCGATTTGTTGTCCACCAATTACTAAAGGTCTAAAGTTAAATCGTGAATCGGTTTTGCCACAAATTTCACTCAGTGGCCTTGCATTTAAATTACTACAATAATAGAAAAAAAACAACAACAAAGTGCTTATTAGTCTTTTTGGTGAAAATCGAACAAATGCGTAAATCGGAATAATCTTTCAATGATACTAACATCGGTTGGGTGTTGGAGATTGTCGTGGGATGTGGTGGTTGGTTTGGTTGTGGTGGTCGTACATTTTGTATTTGCGGTGGAGGATCAGGTCTTTGACTTGTTTCTTGTGGACGCTGAATTTGTATGCCAGAATTTGGCACAGTTTGTGGTAATTGCGGATAAGCTGGACTCATAGGTCTACCAAATAATGGTGGACTTCCCGATTGCGGACGTTCCAATGATGGACGTACCGATTGCGGATTATCATGTCGATTTTCATCTATATAAACAGGATTGTCAAAGTTATCAATAATTCCATATTGGCTGTTGTTTATATCATATTCGTTTCCAAAATCGAAATTGTTACTATTTATTTGTGGACCATTGAATGGTGCATTCGCATTCAATGGCATATTAGATTGTGTGAAAAATGTATGTTCCAATCGTATTGTTGTTATTAAGTGTCCGCGCTCTAAAGATAAATTATTATTAAGATTTTTTATTATTTTGTTGAAAAAAAAAAAACAACAACAACAAAATTTATCGAGCTTTAATAGCAAAGTTTTTTTTCTACCTGGAACACCACTGCATATAACACGATTATTGTATAAAATTTGTGTTAAACTAGGAAGTGACTGAAGTGGTGGAAATTTAACTATATATTGTAGAGGTAAATTATTTCTAACACGTTGGAATGCTTGCTCTCGACTACCATTCAACTCTATTGAACCCGGATAATTCTATTTGTAAATTAGGGAATTATATTATTATTTTATATTTAATAAATTTCCTATTATATGGTGATTTTCTTTTCACATACATTTGGTAAACGACCATGAGCTGAAAGTACTAAGTTCACTTTTAACGAAGTTCCAATCGGTGGATTAGGTAATTCCATAAATCCATAATATTCATAGCCATCATTCATGTATTGAAAATATTGCGGGCATGGGCTACTTTTAATAATTTGCCCAAAAGCTATTAAATCATTTATTAAAATTAATACAATACAAAAATGTAATTTAATCACTTTTAAATTGTCCATTTTCTGCGCGCTATATTATTTCCGTTTTTTTTTTTTAAATTAAAAATATACCACAATTTTTTTATTACTTCTATTATTTTTGTACTTATTTTTATATTCTATTTTAATTATTATTATTTAAATCATTTTATTTTTTATAGAAAAAAAATCGTTCAAATTATGTGCTAACAGCGCAAAACATTTAATGTCTCTTCAATCCATGATAGTTGAAATGATTGCGGACGATCCACATTCTCAAACGAAAAGTTTAAATTAGACTGAAGAAAACATAGTCAATTTTTGATATTCGTATCTTTTGACCGAGCACGAATTCTAGTAAAATACTTGTATTTTTGTTGGTGTCGAATTATGGTAAGGAAAACTCTTAACCTATGAGAGTAGGGGAAATTATATGATCTCCATCGTCACATATATGATCTCCTACACTGTAGACCAAAAATATGCAACCATTATAATTTTTGTTTAATGGGGAAGTTAATAAAAAATCCGAAATTTTAATGAACAAGCAAAAAATATGTCTATTTGTTTAAAAATTATATTAATTTTGATCTAAAAATATAAAAAAATTATTTTTCATACATTAATTATTATCAAATTAGAAAAACCATATAAACTTAATACTCAAATTGTTTTTTTGTCGAAAAAATCGCCTTTGCGGTTGAGGACAGTTTGTACTATTGTTGGCATTCGGCCGAAGATTTTTATTTATCTTATCCTTTGAAATACTGTTCCAGAGTCGGAAAAGGATTTTCCACAAGTCCTCCTTGAATGATGGACAGTTCCCTATAGTCTTCTGTCTAGCTCATTACATAGAACTTGTGTGTCATATTTTTTTCAAAATTATTTCTTATTTTTTTATTCTGTAGATTCTCTCTGAATACCTTCGAATTATTATTTATCTTCCTACATAATGAATTTTTCACCAATTAACTAAAGTTCTGGTGAAAGAGCATTCGTTTCTAAAATATTTAGATCGAGTCGAACAAGCAACCCAAAACCGTGGCTAACAGTTTCCACCACAGCTTCTGGTACCATTTTTCTACAATAATAATCCAAAATTTGGAGCTTTGAATCAAACGTCTACAGTACACTTTTAAAATTGCTTAGCCGCCCATTTATGTTGGAATGAAGCTTAATCCAATATTTTTATTTTATTTTGAGGGCGTAGTAATGATTTGCTTATGGCCATGCGCCATTAGGGTGAGACTACCAGCTCTCAATCATCTTTTCACCGTTGTTCAAACTAAGCAATCTTCGCTAAAACTGGTAATTTAAGGCCCACATTCAATAGTGCTATGAACGCAATTCTTAGAAATTGGAATCTCAGCCGTTATAAAATGATCCGATTTGTCTTCAGTAAATAAAGTAACAATAACAGACAAACTTCAATGCTAATTTTACGAACTTTTGCAATATCTTTATGAATTTTTAATAGATTAGAACTTGAAAATTTCAACTGTAAACATATATTAATAAAAAAGGATCAACTTAATCCTTTTATACAATATCTATAACGAAAAATGTTTGGACATAGTAAGGAATAAAAATTCTAGGTCTTTCCAAAACATCGTCATAACAATTTAACATTAATTTTTAACTGCTACAAAATGGGTGAGGACAGGAACTTGGTAACTACACTTTATCTCTTATGGCAAAAAAAGAGACATGAATGAAAATAATGACTTTTATTTCAATATTTCAGAAAATAATAAACTGTTTAAACTATCATTTATTCTAATTTTCCATAAATTATATTAAACATCAAAAGAAAAATTATCAGTTTTCGATTTATTTAGATTTTAATCAAAGATTTCTACAGAATATGTTGTCACTCGTACCAATAAGGCGGTCGCATGCTTTCGGCCTATAGTGTATGGTATATCGCAAAATCGTCATTTTTAAACAGTACGCAACGTTAAAGGGGTATTTATAATAATTTTTAATAATTTTTTTTATTAAAGTGACTTAAATTTAAAAATGGAAAATGTTTTTTTCTTTTTTAATAATTTTGCTATACAATGTGCGTATTAAGTGGAAATCCCCATTGAAAATACCCAAGGGACGTACTACAATAGTAAATATTTCAAAAGCAAATATCTCTTTTTAAATTGTTGTTGTGATTGTTTGGCTTTTGCAAGATTACCGGTTTTTTCCGTCAACAACCAGCATATAGTGTTTTCATTATGCATGCATACATACATATGGTTGACCAGCATGCCAAGCTTCTTTCGATAAGAATCGCGATTTGCACTGCTCTCGCCAGATCATATTTGTATGTATGTATGGTGTTATCAGAAACCGTGACTCCCGCCGCATTGCTTTGAAATGACACAGTGATGATCTGACTAACCGTTGAATAACTGAACATTTAAATCATTTTGCGGCATCAAATGGAAAATCCAGAACATTTATATTTTTTAAACAAATTTAAAGAGAACATATTATATATTTCCTCAAATTTTTAAACTAAAAACTATTAATTGTCACTATTAATAAACATTTTAAAAAAAAATGCAAAATTTTTTACATTAAATTTTTTTGTTTTGATTTACGAAAATATAATTAATTCTAATTGATTTGGTATAAATCTAGTTTTTCGAGTTTTCGACTGATTTTTGACAATCATAAACATGCATACATAAACATTCGTACACGTATGTACATAACATTGTATAATATTGGCTATTTTATTATTTTTCAACATATTATTTTTTTATTTAATTTATTTTTGATAATTTAATAAGATTTTACTATAATAAAATTTGATGAAAAGTTTAAAAATTTTCTTCAAGCTAATAACAAAAAATAAAATAAATAAAGAATAATAAAATTTTTATACAATAAAAAAGTATTCGGATACTGTTAAAAAAAAATTTTAATAAGTTAATACAGCTTCAAAAAAAATTTAATTTTTAAAAACTAATTGTAGAAATTTGTTCTCAATTAAACTAAACTAAAAACTAATAATTCAATAGTTTATTCAAAAAAAAATGTAATAATATATCAGCGTTATACCTAAATTTCTGCATCACAAAATTATCCGGAAATATATTTAATATTTCGCAAAATTTCAATTTTGTTGTGTTCGTTTTGGTATTGATTAAATTAATTTTTTCATTAGTGCTGTATCAATTTTATTCCATTCTTCTAATAGAGCAGTTTTCATTTGTATCTTCGAAGAAAACGTACTTAGTCTTAGTTATCATCCAAAATTCTCCATAAATTTTCAACAAGATAAGTTTTAGAAGTTTCTGGAGGAATATTAATATGGACAGTTATATGTTACGTGTACGCCAAACACAATCGAACATCGTAGGTGGTGTTTATGAGATTGTTGTCATAATAGAGCTGAAAATTGTTCACAATTTCCGTTTTAGCAATGATTTGTGACGATTCAGACAAACTAAAATATCATCACTATTTATATGCACCTTTGGAAATTGTATTCTTTTTTTTTTTTTTTTTGGTTGGTTTTATTTATGTACGGGTTCGTACATGAAACTTTATCATTCTAAGCATTTTTTCGTATGATTCAAGTGATACTCACTTCTTTTATAACGTTTTTGCAAAATTGAAATGGAATTTTGAATGTAATATCCAGTTAGAAAATAATATTGTTATTCGATGGACAATTTCAAAAACTAACAAAAATGCCATAGAGCAGGAGGGCCCAACCAAGGCGCCCGCCGACCATTTTACGTGTGCACGGCGCTGTTCGACTACGATAAAAGAATTCTTTAGGTTTTCAATCAATTAGGTTTCCAATTTTGTAAAATTTTTATATGTTTAGCAATTAATTAGATATATACAATCATATTTGTTTAAAAATAATTATTAATTTTAACAATATTTCTTCCATCAATCTTAAACGCAGGCTATATAAGTAAAAGAGTATGATAGTTTACGAGCCGTTTAGTAATTATCTATTTTATATTAGAATATAAACAATAATTTTTATACACATATATTAGAATTATATTTTTGGAATTAGGTATTTTTGTTGTTGTTTATTATGTGTATTGTTAACTATATTCAACTATTAATTTACCATGGAAAAATAAAATAGTGCTGCCTTCCGAACAGTATTTTAAAATGTACTCTTAGGTACAAAAATGTTAGGGACTCCTGTTGTAAAAATTATAAAAGATCATATTTTCAGTTTTCTTTTATACGAGTATGAAAGCCATTATAATAGAGGTCGTCATACTACAGGTCGAAAATGTTCCAGGCCAGATCTAGATGTTAGAAAAAAAGTATGCCATTTATATGGAGAAATATATGGAAAATAATGCAACAAACATTCATAAGAATTTAACTTAAATTTACATTCTCCTCGCAAAGATACCTAATAAAAGTGTAATTTACTAAAACTTTCTTCGAAAAGGGGAAAACCAACAATACATATATGTAAATACATGGAAATATTCACTTACTTCGACCATACACATATGCAATATTTACTTACTTCGACTATATTCACCAATTTACGAGGAATATTTTAAACCAGCTGAAAAAATACTAAAATTCACAAGAAGTTGATAAAAATTATTACAAAATGTATTGTAAATGAAAACTTTTGCTTTAAATTATTATTTCTAAATATATAAGTTTAATATAATCGAATACAACTATTGATGACAATATACATAATTCATATCTATAATATTTACGAGTGTATATGTACACATGGCCAATAAATCATCAGTCTTATATAAAAGATATTAATTAATTGCAATAACTGTAATAGTATCCTATTAATTTCGTTGTCTTCTTATCACTTCTAATATGCATATTGCTATTACAACTGTTCGTATCTACATCCTTATAAGTACATATGCATGTACACTACAAGCCACAAAGTATACGACCCCTTTGTTTTTAAGTAGAAAATTAAATAAAACTCAAAAATTTTAATAAGTAAATAAAAAAATACTCGTTTTTATAAAATGATATTAATTTTGATCTTAAATATGAAGAAAAAATTTTTTGATGCATTCATTATTATCAAATTAAATAATGAATGCAGCAAAAAAATTTTTTTCAAAAAAAATTATAAAAATGGGTTTTTTGTCGAAAAAGATACTTTTTCTATAAAAGCATTGAAAAAGGACACTACACAAGTGTTATTCTATAGGACTCTTCTGCCTAGCTAATCCCATAGAATTTCTATGATGGGTTGAGATCGGGTGATTGTGGTGGCCATGCCATATTTTATAAAATGACTTATTGTTTTTTTGATTTTGTAGATAACCTCAACACAATTGTCTACTTTTGAATAGTTATCCTTCAGCATAACGAATTTTTTACCAACTTACCAAAGTTCTGATAGAAAAACATTTATCTCTAAAAATTTTAAAATGCTATTGTTTTTCTTTAAATTCCTTGAATTTGCATCAAGTATCCTACTCCATCTGTAGAGAAGCAAACACAAACCATAATTGAATAAGTTCACGATTGCCACCACGTTTTCTGATACAATTTTTTTGTTTAAAAATATGAAATCTTAATTATGAAAAAAAATTTTCTTAATGGAAAATTTTTTTTCATAATTAAGATTTCATATTTTTAATAATAATAAATAATTATTATTATTTTGAAAGCTTAGTAATGGTTTCCTCATCTCTCAACTACCATTGTTTGTTGTTGTAAGGTCTGTCAGACAAGAGCCCAAAGAGACAATTATACGAGGTCTGTTCAAAAAGTATCGCAAATTTTGAATTTCCGCTGTTTACGTATATTCGATTTTCGATTATTTTTTGGCGTTATGTTGGTACTCATGTCTCTCACTTATGCCGATAATTTCGGCCATTTTGAATGTTCTGTTAATTTTTAACAGCTGCTTTGCTTGCACGTGTTTTGGCTCTTCTTCGATTTTTGCTCATTTTCGACCAAAAACAACATCGCATTAACATTGTTAAGGAGCTGTTGGACTTGGTCCGCGACGACCCAAATTTGCTCCAGAGGGTCATAACTGGTGACGAATCATGGGTTTATGGTTATGACGTAGTTAGGTGGAGCAAGCAATTAAAAGTGGTTAAATTTTATGAAGCATATTAGATTCTTACAGAAAAGTAAAGACATTTGAATTTCAGTGGGAACAGAACCAGCTGATCAGCCCGGTCTTTGCCGAGGATACCAACGTGACCGAGAACACAATGCAATCCGACGCTGCTTTTGTTTAATAGACTACAACGAATCTCTTGAGAACCGGATCATTGGATGTTCAACGAATGCCTTCCCAAGTAACGCAAGTTACGAAAATTAAGCTATTTGACGGCACTCTGACGGCACTATGTTCCGTCATCTAATTACGAATTTGTTCAAGATGGGTTCAGAAACGGTTAAGAAACTGTTCTTTCTTTGTCGCTGAAAGCTGTCAGACGTAACAAAAACGGAACTCATTGACGGCACTTATTGAGTGGGTTCCGAGTGCGTTACTTGGGTTCCAAACCTTCGAGACTGTCTACAAAAATATTCACGCTGCGATGTGTAAGATTCCACACTTTATATAGCGATGTTCACCGCCAGCTTGTGGATGACAGCGGCGTCTGTGAACAGAAGTGTGAAATCACCTAATTTATCCCACAATTCAAGAAAAAGTTTTTTTTTTTTAAGTAAGTTAATTCTACTTATTGTGGTCGACATTACTACTTTTTATTACTACTTATTGTGGTCGACACTCTGAGATACTGATTTGGGACGGCTTTTATTTAATTCGCATCGAATTTGAGATGCTGTAAGTCTCCAATTTCTTTTGATAGTTGTGGAAATTATGTAATCCTCGCTTAAACTGGTAATTCTACGCATAGGTGTGCCATACCGTCGTAAACTTGGATGACTTCCGATCTGTCTGTAATGTGCTATAGTTCTATTTATTCGACACTTTAAAATTTTATATTTAGCCGCTTAATACTAATTTAGCACAATAGCCGCTTAATACTAATTTAACACAATAGTTTTCCATATTTTCAACATGTTTCAGTCAAAGAGAACTTATGCAACTATCACTTTAAATAGACGGAAAAAAAATCAAATTAATCCTTTTATATTTACATACAATAGAAAAATGTTAAAACACCGTAAGAAAGTAAAATTCTTGGACTTTCCGAAACAGTTTCATATTCTTACCTGCTGTAACCGTGCACGAGAGCTTGATAGTTGCAATTTGCCTTTTATGAGAAAAACCAGAAGACATAAATGGAAATTACGACTTATTTTTGTAATATTTTAGTAAATAATGAAATGTTATAGATTTTAATTTATCATATATACTCGTACATTCAAAGAAATCAATAAGTTTTACCATTTGTTAATTTTTTTTTAAAACCAGAGATTTGTAGAAAATATGTTGCTATCATTAAGGTGGTTGCGTACTTTTAGCTTGCAGTGTACATGTGTACATTATATTCAATTTCTCATATTTGCACAAATTTATTGTAGATGCGACTTGAATATCATATGTTTTTCTTTCGGCTATAATTTGCTCCTTCATAAAAGTTATAGCCAAATCTATTAATTAATTGATCAATTATAGATTAATAAATAAGTTTTTAAATGCAATCTTTTGAGATTGATAACGAAACCTAATAACATTTTCTTTGATTATCCCCTCCCTATCAACTATATTTTCAATTTTTCAAAATACTGTCGCCCTTTTCGTTTCTCTCCCAGCGACTTATACTCCGATGCATTTGTATAATCGGCCCCATATACTGACCCGAAGAGATTAGGTATCACACTGAATATCAATCTATTCAATATATTTGAATATATTGCGTACATGATTAATCTAAGGTCAGAATGAATCATTTTCCATAAAAATCAAGTATTTTATATGCAAATTTACCAAATTTTTTTTTGCCCATTCTAATTCAATATACATATACCATATACCTTGGTATGCCAAATTAATAGGAAAAAATCTTTTGTGCTAAATAAGCTTTTTATTACTATATTATTAGATGATTTTTTAAAATGTTTACATATTCGTAGAGATCATAAAATTTTGGGCGTATCTATACACGAGTATGCACATACAGATATACTATTTTATTAATGAAAAATCATATACTTTCTGAAAATAGTATCAACATTTCGTCATTAGCATAGTATTGAAATATTTAACACATTAGAAAGTAAAACAAATACACAATATTTTTTTCGAAATTATACCCACAGTTGAACAGTTTTTCTTTACTTTTGTTAACTATTGAACACGTATCTATAGTATTTTAGTAAGATTTATTTAAAATTAATTTTCAAATAATGAAATAATTTTTAATTAATTTTTGTTTTTAGTTTAATAATTTTGTTTTACATAAAAATTCAATTAAAATTTTTTTAAAGAAAATATATTCAGTAAATTTTATTTTATTTAAATATATTTGCAAAAATTTTCGTACGTCATTAAAAGTTTGAGTTGGAAACTAAAGTCCTTGAGCTACAGATCTCTACAAATTTTTGGAAATTCTATACCCACGATCTGTATGTACAATACTTGTTTGTATATATGGAAATATAGTTTTTACATTTTCAAGTCTCCATCATATAACGAATAATGAAAAAAAACCTTTAAACACTTTAAAGTCTAGTAAATTTCCAATAATAAAATAATAAATTGAGTTAATGTTTGAAAAATATAAGAAACAAAATTATTTCATTACAATTTTATAATTATTATTATATACTCTGATAAAAAAATATCGTGGTGTTAATTTATTTCGTGGTTGATAGCTTACAAAACTTATTTAAGAAATTATAAATTTTGACTTCCGCCAAATTCTCGGAAATTTTGTTCGGCATCATATACGAGTACATACATTTGTGGTAGAAAAGTAATGAAACTGATTTATTTTTTGCACACATTTGAATTTATTTTTATTCAAAAATAATTTCCCATTTAAAGATGTTGCAATGAGTATCTCTATATATTGGCAGAGGCACTTTTCCCACTCTTTGTGGCAGTGCTGGAGAGATTTAATTGGCTTTATCGCCTTCAGCTCCTTGGTTACAATCGTTTGGAAGTTATTGACAATTATTTCAAGTGTTTTTAATCTTGGAAAATAAAAAAGTCTATGTTTTGGTGAATAGGTGGGGCTGGGGAAACCACAGAAATCCATTTTTTTTGACAAAAACTGGTTGATGGAGATGGTCGAGTGATAGGAGGCGTTGTCATAGTGGAGCATCCAAGTATATATGTGTAATGTCCAATCTGACGGGTACAACCCATTTTCTGAGAATTTTAATGACTTCTTCATAAAAAGAAACTTAGATCAGTTTTTGATTTTTAAGACCTCGCTGAGCGAGACTCGTATTCCACTACTTCAGAATTTTCAAAAATACTTTCTACTTTTGATAAGGACTATTTCCCGTAGGCTCGTTACATCTTTTCGTAAGTCAAACTTTCAGATACACCAATCTTTTTGGAGCCGGTATTCGTTTTTTACAAGTACAAGCTTTTATTCCCTTTCTTATCATCAATTTATATAAATAAGGAAAATCTTCTCTTCGAAGAGTTTACAGCGGCTACATTTACGGTAGCCGCTGTAAACTCTTCTACTATGAAGATAATGTTGGATTTATTTGAAAGGGAATTGTTTGATTCAGGAAGCTTGGGCGGGGTCGTCGGTAATCGTATCGACCTATACGATATTTACAAGAGAAGCTCGCATTTTGATTGACGTTAATTTATTAAATATTAAGTATTCTACTCCCAATCAGTCTATATCTATTGTGACTGCATTTTATGTCTACTATTAAAAGTTATATTTGAAGTTACAATACCCATTATGAGCTGTAGTTATATGGCAAAGAAAATGTTAATATCTACAAAATAAAGATTCACTTTTAAAAATCCGTTCTAATTTTAAAGTATTAGAACTGAAAAAAAATACAAATAAAAATTATTTATATACTAAAGATAATTTGTTGCTATTTGCACGTTAAAATAAATTTGGTGCATTTGGTCAACTCTGCTGTTTTTGACGAAGCTCATCTGATCAGCTCAATTTTTTACCGCTCTTTCGCGTCAAATATGGCTCTCTGTTTTCCCCATACTAGAAGGAACACATTAACGTCTGAAACTGGAAACTGCGTGCAGTTGTCACTGTTAAAATTTTAAAAACCTTTATAGTCTTATGTGAATGCACAAAACTCGGAATATTTTATCGCCAAACTAGATTTTGTTTTAATTTTTCAGTTGTCGTTCCAGTACTGTGCCATAGATATCAGTGTTTTATGTGGTAGGATTATTGTTAAACAGTTAAAATTGGAATAGAAATAAGATATGCCAATATATTATTTGTAGTTTTATTAAAAAATTCTATGAAACGTCATTTATAAATAATAAATTTTATTACAATTGTATTTGATTGGTTAATTTGGATGAAATTCGTTAATTTTTGATAGTTTTTTCTGTCCAGTTTGTAGTTGCTGTCGGAATGGTGTTCCTACGTTAATTCCTTTCACACAATGCACCTCCAGATTCGTATGATTTTCAAGGAAATCACACGAACCTGGAGCTCCATTGTGTGAAATCACGTTGTCACTAAATCATGTCTTCAATAAATCGATGGTAGGATCATCTTGCTAAAAATACATCGTCGATGCTCGAGAACAGTGACAAAAGTCAAAAACGTGAACTTTTCAGGGTAACTGCTTAAAAATTTCTTGTTTGGTTCGTGGTTTTTTTATAGTCCTGAATTTTAAAAACTTAAATTATTTTTGTTTATTAATAAGTAGATTCACATTGCACCTGAACAATAGAACAATGAAGCTCAAAACACTAAAAACAATCTTAAAAGCTAGGCTATTTTTAACCTTTCTCCGAGTTATGACGGTTTTCCAGAGAAGAATGATTAATATTGTGTTGCCAACTTTATTATAGATAGTAAGGAGATGCATACAAAACATTCATTTTCATTATGACATTTAATTAGTAAAAACCAATTTATTAAAACAAATTGGGATCGCTGACAGTTTTCTTAACTTTATTATTTTTCAAATACTACAAAAAATTTTCAAATTTCAATAAAAAAAAAATAAAAATCCTTTTAATTATCTTACGTAGTATTTCCTGAATTTTATAATCTCTTCTTCACAGGGTTTTGAAAAATCCTTGTAAGTATCTTACACAGCGTTTTGTTTTTATTTATAAAAAGTATACTCAAATGTTCAAAACTGATATTTTAAATCTATAAATTTTCATTAAAAAAATCCATAGGATTTTGGAATTATATTTTTTCCAGTAATTTAAGAAGATCGTGTTTTTTTGTTGTTGCCCCCAATTTGGCACTATGTTATATAATTGTTTCAATTCAGGACGAACGCCTCTTGATTTTGAACGTACTTCTTTCAAATTTATAATGTTATAATCTTTCTGTGAATAAGAAGTTTTGTTAAAAAAAATTTCGACGACTATCCTTTTCAAAACGAAATACAAAGGCGCTCGTTATTCCGGTCGTTATTCGTAATCAAAGATTGTGCAGCTAAATCCTCTAAATCCAAAAAGGAGTCCTAGCTCATTTCCTTCACCATGTAGGACTTTCCGGTTTTCTTTGCACCACGAATTAGTGTTACGTATTGAGCTGGTATGCAAATTGGGCCCGATGTATTTGTTCTAAACAAAAGCGATGCTTTTTCGTTGGAAGTCGGAGCACAACTAGAATTATATCGATCTTCGTGATCGCAGATTCACGACTTCGTCCTGGAGGAAGAATGACGCAACCGTTTTCTAGCGTCTTATTTTGGATATACAAAAGTGTCGTTTTTCCACATTAAAATATAGAGATTTTGTTGACAATTTTTACAATAAAATCGAAAATGGCAATTTTTGACTTGTGTCACTATTCTCGAGCATCGACGACATATTGTCCGGGTTTATGCATTTCATGTTGTCAAAGAAATAATTGTTAATCATGAACCTTACCGCGAGATCTGGCCTCATTTCGAAAGAAATACGAATAGGAACTAAAGATGATTTTTGCGAATAAAATAGTATATCCAATATCTCTTTTGAACTCGTTTCACTCCAAAAGCAATAATTTTCCTTATTTGAAAAACCATTAAGCCAAAAATGAGTCTCATCACTGAACACAACTTTACAATAAAACAGTTTTTGGTGCATTTGGCAAATTTATATCTTATTTTCGAAGTTAATTAAACTAATTTTAAAACGTCATTGAAGTGTGAGTCTACCACAATACTGAGTCACACACAAAATCTATAAAGAATATTATTGTATATAAGCTAAATATTGTAATGTTTGTGGGATAAAAATAATTGTTTTGTTTTAAATAAGTTTACATATAATTTATTTATTTCAATTACAGTTTGTTTTTAATTATTATTATTGTTTTTTTTTTCTTCAAATAAAGCATATAAGTAAATGAATACAAAATAGTCGCACATGGAATTTCTTACACTATATATACCTTAATTTATATTAATTTACTTATTATTATAATTTAAAAAAAAATAATTATAAATATTAAATACTTTTTATTGTATGTTGGCATTTAGGATTTGTTCCTAAATTAAATTAAAATGGAATGATCGTTTTTTTTACAAATTTTTATTTACGCTAAAATTTTTAAAATTAACCAAAGAATTTTTGTATAAAAGTAAAAATACAAAAAAAACACGATTTATTTATGCTACGCTCATAGGATGTGTTTGACCAGAAATAACACTGGGTTCATTTGGTTCAATTTTCTTAACCAAAGACAGTCTTTTAGTTCGTACAGGAGGTACTGGTGGTGGCATCATCATTTCTGTAGTTGTATCTGATTTTTTTTCAACATTTGATGCTGTTGTATTCTCTTTGTCACGATTCCAGCTTAATATTTGTTTAACACGTTGTCCATGATAACTATATAAATAAATAGTTGCCAGAAGGCAAATAACGAGAAGTAATGCAAGGAACGCAATGAGAATGGCAATGTAGCGATCAGAGTTGGTTGTCTCATCACTAGTTCCGGGAACGGGTTCTTCTTTATCAGCTGGAGTCGTAGATATATCAGATTTAGTAGTTGGTTTAGTAACTGGACGGAATGGTCTCATTGTTGTTCTGCCAGTACCTCCAATTGAAATATCAGCACATGCTCGAAATTCTTCTTGAGGACCACAACCTACTGCCCCAGTTCCATCGTCACATTTTCCCCAATTATTTCCTGCTATGTAGCGCCATTGCAGAACACATTGATCACATTTTAAATCTAAAAACAAGAAGGAAAAGAAAGAGAAAAAAAAACTATAAACTAACAATAATCAACATAAACTAAATTGTTCATCAATTATTTACCTTTAGGTAATTGACCTTTAATTTCATATATTCTACTACCATTTCGTGGGTAAAATCTCGTATCAATATCAGATGGTCTTGGTACAATCGGAATTCCGCCTAAAATTTTTACGATATTCTCATCTAAGCAATCTTGTTTCGCTTTTACATTTGGACATATTCTGAATTCGAAATATCTACAATCAAGTAATAGAAAAATTTGTGATAAGCTTATGATAAGAGATTTAGTTGATTGCTTAAAGAATAACGCCTACCCCATATGACTAGCAGTTAGTTCAACTCGAAGTGTAATTATACTTTCTGGAACGTATTTCCGTACGATTACACCTTGACCCCACTGACCACCGTATTCATGAGGTCTTGGCATTGGAGTATCCCAAGGATCGCCACATTCTCCACATTTTCCACCATTTCGATTCCATTGACGTGTAAAACCTCCACAGTACAGCTCATGATCATTATAGTTCGGTGGAGTCTGAAAACCATACCGCCATGCTGAAGCTCTGCTTGGTGGTTCGATCAAACGGCCATGACCATTGCATATTTTTATTACAGTAATTAATATAATAATTAATAATATCGTTAAATTAGCCGTTTTATTTGTATGAAAACTTTTTGTCAGCATTATAATATATTTTTTGTTCGATTTTCTTCAATTATCTGAAATATTTATTAAACGAGAAAAAAATATATTAAAAATTTTCGCATATGCAATTATTAATCTACTTAGGTGATATAAACATATTGACCTAAGTAGAGGTATCTTCTTAGGTCAATATGTTTATAATATATACAACAACAACAAAAAAAAGTACATACACAAGTAATCTTATGAGTTTTTATATAATTTTCCATAAATATATGTTATTTTTTGTGAAATGTACTCGTAATATTGTAAAAGTTCCATATTTACTTTTTAATATTAATAAAATATTTTTTTAAAATAAAATGATGATTGGCCAGTTTTCGCAAAGAATGAGCAGAAAACTACTACTACCAACAAAATACTACAAATTTAGTAAAAGAAGATAATATGCTTTTAATTTATATACAAGAATGTACAGACATTATCGATCAAAAGTTTGTGGCCACTCTTAAAATATTTTATTAGATGTATTTTTGTACTCAACACATTTGTATTGAATATTATTTAAGAAATAAAAAACTTTTATTACGCTTTTCGGTAAAAATCCTTACAGAAAATGACTCTAACCTTAAAATATTGGCATGGGTAAAGTATCATAATTCCTGACAAATTTGGATGTTTTATAATTTTAATCGGAGATTTTCTTCTTATTAAATAAGTGAATTTTAATATGATGTGTTTGTTATCAAAACGCTAATTTTAGGTTGATTGAATAGAGGTAAAATATAAATACAGACCAACTGCTTACAAAGGATTGTGATAGCTCATTGACCCAAAGCACAGCTCAAAACTGGCAAGGAATAAGCATAAAAGAGGTATTTGAAAAAATGTCCAAACCACAACAATCTCAAGAACTTAGTCTTATAGAAGCTTTTATAGTAAGCGGTCGATAGAAAATTGAGAAAAAATTTGCCATTTTATAAATAAGGAGCCTCTAAATAAAATATGAGGACAGTTATTCCACATTTTATAATAAACAGTCCAAAATTAGTTAATTGCCCAAAAATTAGGCAATTAGAGGTATTGTTCAGGCTTACGAAATTAAACAATTCTAACAACTTTTTGGTATTTTAGTTGATATACGAGGTCTCTTCAAAAAGTATCACGAATTTTGTGTTTTTTTCAAAAATTATTTATTTATTCATGAATATCTATTTTGTCCTCTTCAAAGTAATCCCCACCAGATATTAAACACTTCCGCCAACGCTTTTTTAAATCCTCGAAACACTTCAAAAAATTATTTTTCGTGATCTTGTTCAGCTCCTCCTTTGATGCCGTCTTTATTTCCTCAATCGTAGCGTAACGTCGTCCTTGAAGTGTTTCATGGAGCTCTTCGTCGTCCTTGAGCTCTTCAGTTTCGGTAACAAGAAAAAGTCATAGGGAGCCTGATCTGGGGAATACGGTGGCTGCGGCATTATTAGTGTGTTGTTTTTGGCCAAAAATTCGCGCACAAGCAAGGATGCGTGAGCAGGAGCGTTACAATGGCGCAAAAGCCAATTTTTGTTCTTACACAAATCCGGGCGTTTCTGGCAGATTTCTTCGCGCAACTTGCGCATAACTTGCAGGTTATATTCCTTATTGAACGTTCTCTCTGAGAACATTTTGTACCACCGTTGCTTCGGTCCAAGGTAGCTTCATCATATGTCACAGTCAACATTCGGATTGCGTCCGCGAAATTAATTTTGTTTTTCACACAAAATTTGATACAGATTCTTTGATCCATTTTTTGGAATCGGCAAAAATCGAAAATGAGCCAAAACACGTAAAAGCAAAGCAGCTGTAAAAAATTAACTGAACGTTCTAAATGTTCGAACTTGTCGGCATAAGTGAGAGACATGAGTACCAACATAACGCCACAAAAAATTGAAAATCGAATATACGTAACCCACGGAAATTAAAAATTCGCGAGACTTTTTTAACAGACCCCGTATTTAAACCAGCCTGCCTAGTTCCGACCTACCATAAACGGAAAGTGGTTTTCGTCATCTAATTGGGATTGATCTGGTCATTGGAGCATATTGAGAAAAATTCCATCAAAAGGCCCTGAAATCATCCATTCTCATATCGGAGATCAAAAATCCTTCGGAGAAAATAACTTTCGGCCAAGAGTTTGCAATGATTCTTGATAAGAACTATAGTTTCTGACAAATACCTGATTACTAGCAAAACCAAGATCCTGTCAAGCAGTACCTTTGATTTTATATTGACGACTGAATTAACTTAAGTCCTATGACTGAATTAACTTTGAACCCAAATATGAAAAGAATTTAACTTTTTCGAATCTGTAGTATCCCGTTTGTATATGTTGCGTTCGTCTATAACGCCGATATTACCACCATGTCCTTTGTTTTATCTTCATTTACGTGTAGGCTCAAAAAATTCTTGCTGCCTGCTCAATTTTAGTGAACGCTTCTTTTGCAGCTTTTCCCGATACGTCAAAATCAGAGTAGACTTAATGAGTATGTTACTCTTTATGCTATTTTCATGTCACGTATTTCGTCTTCTAGCACCAGGATAAACATAACGCACGAAAGTACCTTTCTTACCAAAGACCATCGAACATTTCGATTGCTACTCCTACTGAGCCGACAGCTTTCGGTTTCGCATATATGACAGGCAAGTCTAGTTAATATTATCAGTCCCGTTTGGATTCCAAATCCGAAAGCTTCTCGGCTCAGTAGGAGTATCAACACATTGTTGTGTATTTGTTTGACCGCGGCTACGCTATTTTAAGAGGATTCAAAGTCGATGAGAAAGTGATGAAGCTTCTGTCTGTGTTCAAGCGGCTTTTCCATCGACTGCCACAGAGAGAAAATCTGGCTCTATTTTGCTAATTTCTCAGATATCTCTCTGGTATGGCCCTATTATTTTCTGAGTCTATGACACTATTCTGCCTAGTACAATAGCAACGAATATCTTCTAGATGGTACTCAGCAATATGATTTCTCTAGAATTACTGAGCACAGTAATATTTCCTCTTTTGCATATGGAACAGATAATGACCCAGTGCCAATGGTCAGCATAATCAATTGATGTTCCAAGGATATGACAGCAGTTACGGTATCCTTCTATTAGACCATTAATTGCTCATACGAAAATGAATAAAGTTTTTAATTGAATTCAAAAGTGGAAATTATTTTAGAATAACAAATTTAGTTTTAGTTTTATCATTAACGGTATACAACAAAAAAATCCCATATATTGTTTTAATTACTTAATAAACGTTTTTTGTATTTCAATTTGATTTTCTCAAACAAATATTTTAAGTGATATCAAACTTTTGAACAGCAGTGTATTTAACTATTGGATATATGGTATTTTCTCATATAAATTTTTAATTCATTCATATTTGTATTCCATAGTATTTACTTGGTCATTCACGGAAACTTTTCGTATTTCTTTATAGCGAAAAAATACAAAAAAATTATTTAAGATTTTAAAAGAAATCTAATCAAAATATTCGTGTAGTAAAAGGTGAAAAGTTTTGTAGAGCATTGACATTCATTCACCTTCATTAATAACTTATTATTAAAAAAGGGAAAACTTTCACCTTGAAATTTGTATCTACGACCGGAACGATTATTTGTAGGAAAAAAAATCTCACCTCGGAAACGGCGCATTAATTGGTCGTCGTAAAGAAAGTTTTTCAAATGAGATAAAAGATAAACCGTAAATTAGAAAAATATTTACGGACATATTATTTATTTATTTTTTTGGCCATTTCACGCAAAGTATAAGTGATAGTTCGAACCAAGAGTTCACCTGACAAGTAAATTGACTCACAGAAAAAATTATTTCTTATACACGTAATTTTGGTTTTATCCTAGTATAACAGTTGAAGGCAGTGCCTCCTAAACTGTAATAAAGATCATCTGAAATACGTTAAAGTACAGTTCATACCAAAAATTTTAATACACACCTAAGTGTAAACTTTTATTATATTACATTTAACAAATAGAAATACGAATTTATGGAAAAATGTTAATAAACTTTTTTTTTTTTTGTCAAATACTCGCAAATTTTTATGTACACATATAAATAAAATGCTCGTGCGCTAACTACTAATTAATTTGTGCACTGAATCAGAAAATTTCACACATTAACGCGCAATGAACAAAATTTGAAATTTTATAGTCCAATCAGTGATTTGAACAGTCGACACGATAACATTTCTTTTCTTTCAAAATTATAATGCTGTAAATAACAAATTAAGTAGAAATTTTAAGAAATACAAATTATAACTTAAAAAATAGACACGATAATTTTATTTAACAAGTTTTCAAAATAATGATTACATATTTTATAATAAATTTGGAACAAACACGAACATGGACATTTTAAATTTTTTTTTGGGAGATTTTGGAAAATTGTAATTTTTAATTTGTATCAAAATTTTTTATTCGTTTTCTTTTCCTTTCCACTTCGAGAACTAGCTTTGGAGCTCGAGGATATAGTTTTATAAAATATTCGAGGTAGAAAGAGGTTGTTCATGGCTTGTTAATATGGCTGTGTCATCTGCGTAAGTTATATTGAGAGTGCTAGAACATTTGGGGATATCGTTTCTGTAGATATTATACAGGATAGGGCCAAGGCGATTATAGGGTATGTTGCAGAATATTTACAGTAATTGAAAATCCCGTCGTTAGAGGTATGATTGTATTATCACGATTGTATGTTATAATTTGGCAGACCCTGGGTAGTGCCATTTTCTTTCAAAGGATGTAGAAATACGAGGGTCATTCAACAAGTACTTAGCCTCACCGCCCGATGGAACTGCTGTCACAAAAGAAATTTACCATCGTGCAGTACATTCTTTTAGTAGCCTACTTTCAAAGTTTTAGTTGATTCCATTTATTAGTTTTGTTTTGAGAGCCTTTGAAAGCGAGCGTGTCGGTCGGTTGCACAAAAATGGAAAAAGAACAATATCGTTCGGTGATTAGATTCTTGTTTTTGGAAAGGAAAATGCGCAGCAAAATCAAAGATCGCTTGGATGCTGTGTAGGGTGACTCTTCTCCTTCGATGGCGACTGTCAAGAATTGGTTCAACGAGTTTGTTCGTGGCCGCACGTCGGTTTTTGATGAGCCACGCCCAGGTGCCCCGAAAACGGCTGCTACGGAGGAAAACGTTAAAAAAGTCCATGATCTCGTGTTGGCAGACCGTCGATTGAAGGTTCACGAGATAGCTGAGACTGTGGGCATCGCAGTAGGAACGGTTTATCATATTCTACACGAAGAACTGGGCATGAGAAAGCTGTCGGCGCGATGGGTGCCGCGTTTGCTCACACCGGAAAACAAGCGCAACCGTGAGACCACATCGGCGACGGGTTTGGCGCTGTTTCAGCGAAATCTAGCGGAGTTCTTGCGTCGTTTCGTGACCGTCGATGAAACATGGATTCACTGGTACACACCAGAGACCAAGGAACAGTCGAAACAGTGGACTTCACCCGGCGAACGTGCTCCGAAGAAGGCAAAGACTGTTCGATCGGCCGGAAAGGTGATGGCCACCGTTTTCTGGGATTCACAAGGTGTGATCCACATCGATTACCTCGAGAAGGGTAAAACAATCACGGGGCGCTACTATGCTGACTTATTGGGCCGATTTGACGTCGAATTGAAGAAAAAGCGGCCCCGCTTTGCGAAGAAAAAAGTGCTGTTCCACCACAACAACGCGCCGGCTCACACCTCCGCCGTCGCCATGGCCAAATTGGTCGAATTGCGCTACGAATTGCTGCCCCATCCACCGTACTCTCCAGATTTGGCCCCTTTGACTACTTTTTGTTTCCAAACCTGAAAAAATCACTCGCCGGGAATAGATTTGGGTCGAATGAGGAGGTCATCGTCGGCACGGAGGCCTATTTTGCTTCCCTCGAGAAAATGTATTTTTTGGACGGGTTAAAAAAGTAAGAGCATCGCCCGGGCCAAGTGTATCGAGCTTGAAGTAGATTATGTGAAAAAATAAATTGCCACCTTTCCAAAATTTTCGTTTTTCTTTTGTAGGCTAAGTACTTGTTGAATGACTCTCGTAAAGGATATTACCAAAAAAAAACATATATTATGACCACGTCTGGTTTATAGGAAAACCAAATGAAGTCAACAGAAAAAAATTCCAATTGAATATTAATTAAATTTAATTGTGTCTTTATAATATTACCGAATCAGGTATGGGCAAAATACTGATCAAAGAATGCACCGATTGGCTTATAGAACAACAGGTTCAATGGATACGTCAATAAGCAAAATTACCAACAACAAAAAATGAGGCTCTAAAAACCCACACGCGACTGTTGACCAGCACACACGCGAAAAGTAACTTTTTAATGTGCATTTTGGTCTGAAGATGTCATTAGTCTATAGAAACCGTTATCATCAATTCTGAGTCCTATGATCTTATGATAACCAACTTTTTCCATCTGAACTTGAAAATTTTTACGAAAACTTCAATTGACGCTTATTTTCGAGATTTGGTGATGTCAATTGACTTTCAAGATAGTGGAATATGACTTTTTTCTTGTAAAGCTATGCAAAAAATAATATTTACACGAAAAAGTCATCAAATCATCATAGTATTTAACAATCAATATCTGTCAAGTAATTGGTGGATTATATTGTAGCTCAAAAAATGCGAAAACCTCATCAAAAATTACCTCAAAAGGGTTGACTCCTCGAAGAAGTCTTGTGGAAGCTATTGTATTTGAATGTTTTAACATATATATCATGCATAAAAATTTTATTGAAATCTAAATTTTAAATGTATATATTTAACTAAAATACTATTTTTTGCAAATTTGAGCGTTTAAAAGGATTAGAATATATTTATTGTTGAATGTAACAATTTTTTTTTATTAGAAAATATTATTATTTATAAATTAAATTCTGTAAGATAGATTTATATTGTGGCAGACAATTTTAACTAAATAATATGTAATATTTTTTAAGCAAAATTGTTTACATAATTATAAATATTTAGTAGAAATGAATATATTTATTTGAAAATAATAGAGTTACGTTTTAAGTACAGACAATTCAAATAAAATATAAATTAATTGAATTGTAATATACAATAATTTTTATGCTATACAAGTATATACATATCAATTTTAGAAATGTTTACACTTTTTTTTAATAGTATAATTTTATTATCTATTTTTCTTTATAAAACCACTTTTAATACAACTACATTCAAAAATGGGAAAAGTATTGAAGCATCCAATAAAAATTCTATAATTGTTAATTTTAGTATGCTAATAAAAAAATAAAAAAATGGCAAAAAGAAAAATTTTATTATAATAAAATTAACGTGCAAATGTTAAATGGTATTTTTTTATTATATGTTTTTGGTATTTTATTTGCGAGGTTAGTTCTTTTTAAAATTCTTTAGTTATTCAGAAAGAAAATATTTTTTTTGTACATAAAATAACCAATTAATGAGAAATACAAAATATCTCCGCCTACAATAAAATACTGTAATAAAAATATAAGAAACTCTAAATCAAGAAGATATAAGATATCTTTAAAGAAGATACACTATTGGTGTATGTATGTACTTATATGTAGATATGCAAATGCTATTAACACTTGACTATGCTAAATAAGGAAAATTTATTTTTCTTATTTTTGTGTTACACGAACAAATTATACTTCAATATTAATGCAATAATAAAAATACTGATATTTTTATTATTGCATTAATATTGAAGTATGATATTTATCTAACAGTAAATGCGTACTGGTTTATTTTCTAAGCATACAATTAATTTTCTTACCGCTATTGAGCAATATTATATAATAATAGTCGATATGAATTAATTTATATCAATTGCTAACAATTATTTTTTAAATACATATATTACCCCAGGTATGTATCAGTGGTCAGTAAAAACGTTAAGTACTTAATATTTTTTAATTTAGAAATTCTTTTATAAATCTACATTTTATATTCATATAATTATATATTATTATAAAATTAGTGCATTTAAATAATACTTGCATTAGTAGATTTATATTTTAACAAATTTCATTAAAACTTTTCTATTGTAGTTTACTTAAATACAAATTTTTAATTTAAAACCTTTATAATTCATAGAATATGTTAGATATAAAGATATGAATTAATATGCATACTCGTTTATGAAAATAGAAAATAATGAATAAAAGCCCTTCACCAAAGTTGAACAAATGTTTTTTAAGCTCATGACGATAGTGGCACAAATAAAATCTCCCAGAAGCAATTTAATCATTTTTCCATCTGGGACTAACATCCAATGGCTTATGTACTAAGTAACTATCAGTACTTTCATTTCAAATTTCATTTCCTCATCCCTTATCATCTTTTTGTGGTATCACAACGGACCCAAACTTGATTAGGGTGTGTCCATCTGAAACAGTAGACGCGATCTGGCAACAATGCAGTACAAGTTTCAACCTCATCTGCCAACTACGCGACCCCATATACCATTATAAGTGAGGTTGTGTTTTTGTAGTGCGTTAAGAAAAATGTAACAACGATGTGCAGTTCCATTTTGGGTAAATCTTGCTGAATCCAAGTGTTTGATTTACCAAAAGGCTGAATCCGCGTAATTTGACTTGCCAATAGAATTAATCTACAAATTTGACTAGTTGAAAACTTGCAACAACCCAATGGAGAACATACTTTATAAAAACTTCAGTCGAAAACTGATGAAAATGTAGTCCTTTTATTAAAAAGGACTTCTTTTTATAAAGAATTCCTTAAATGGTTCAGAAAAATATGTTCGCATCAAATTGACTTTGCAGGCACGTTTTTGTCATAAAAAGGAATTTAAAACTGGTGACTTTTTAAGTGTTTGCTTATCAAATTTCTAAGAAACATAGAAAAATTTGCAAGCGTGTTTAAAACTCAATACTTGCCATTTATTTTTTAAAGACTATTTCATGTATAACATATACCTATATATATGTATATAGGCCACGACTACGTTTTAAGTAATGCTTACGAGAGGTACAATTTTGAACCACTTTTTCGGGCATCTCAGCTGTTATCTCGCTAATAACACGTCTAATATTATCTTCCAAGACTACAAGTGACTTTATGTAGTCCCATAAAAAATAGGCTAGAGGCGTCAAATCGCACGATCTAGGCCCACTCACCGGTCCGAAACGTTAGATAAATTGCTTACCGAACTTATCTCTCAATATGTCCATTGTTTTACGTGCTGTGTGGCGTGTATCGCCGTCTTGTTGAAACCACATGTCGATCAAATGCAGTTCTTGCATTTTTGGTAAAAAAAAGTTCGAAATCATCAAACGACACCGGGCGCCATTGATGGTAACGTTGCGGCCAGCGTCATCTTTAAAAAAATACGGACCGATGATTCCACCAAAATTCGACACTTTAGCAGGCCGTTCGGCTTCAGTTCCTGCACAAGCTGTATTTTATACGTTTTCACACCAAGATCCGTACGTAAAATATTTCACATTGTCGAGTAACAGAATCCCAATTGCTGTGAACGGCGACGAATCGCGGTTTTCACCAATACTGGACGCTTCGGCAGCAATATTTTCATCTGCACGCATTCTACGCACAGGGGTTGATGGTTTGATATCCAATAAAATGGTAGAAGTGTGCGAAACACATTTTTCACAGAGCATGAATTTTGATAATAAAATTCAATAATTTGTAAGCGTTGTTCGGGTGTACACGTAAGTAAGTCTTTCCATGAAAAAGCAAACAGCAAAAAAATCACCCGATAGCTCCCCAGCATTCTTATTTACACTGTCCATATGACTTGTTTTCCTATATTTTTATTTATTATTAAGCTCCTTCCATTTAAATTATTCATGAAAAATCGATATTATTTAAAAATATCTTTAAAAAAATATTGTACGTTTGTTCAAATATTTGTTCGAATATGACAATGATTTTTTTGTAAGCCACTGTTAAAAGTAATAGATTTTCTGCCACTGTTAAAAGTAATAGATTAATTTATCATTTAAGGTTTTTATATTGGATATATTATTTTGGCATAATTTAATTTTTGTTGATACAAAATGTCAATTTAAAAAAACAAGTGGTTAAATATTAATTTTGTGCCGAAATTATTCAATTTTAGTTTTATTGCCATCCTTTGTCAGACGGCTATTTCTATCAATGAGTTTTCGCCCGAAAAAGGCATCTTGTGTTCAATTTTAATTTTTTTCTCTTCGCTATTAAAGTAATAACACTGTTATATTTAATGCTTTGACACATAGGTTAAATTTGATAAAGTTTATTAAATTAAAATTACTTAGTTAACTGCTATTACTATCTATGAGTAAAAGAAGTAGTCAGAATTTACGAAGTAGCATATTTTAGAGAATAAAATAAAATAGAACGAATAAAGAAAATACAAAGATTACTCATTCTTCAAAATCACCTTGAAATTAAAACATTAATTATATTTTTTCAACTAAATCTATTTTTTAAATTATATATTAAGGAATATAATTATTTCCAATTTGTTGCGAAAATTTTACTTGACTTTAATTTGAAACTAAGAAGGTATACACGTATGTAAAATGTACATATACGAGGTTTGTTCAAAAAGTATCGCGAATTTTGTGTTTTTGCAAAAATTATTAATTTTTTCATAAATATCTATTTTGTCCCCTTCAAAGTAATCCCCACTAGATATTATACACTTGTGCTAACATTTTTTCCAATCCTCGCAGCACTTCAAAAAATCATTTTTTGTTATCTTGTTCAGCTCCTCCTTTGATGCCGTCTTTATCTCCTCAATCGTAGCGTAGCGTCGTCCTTTCATGGGGCTCTTCAGTTTCGGGAACAAGAAAAAGCCACAGGGGCCAGATTTTGGGAATACGGTGGCTGCGGCATTATTAGTGTGTTATTTTTGGCCAAAAATTCGCGCACAAGCAACGATGCGTGAACAGGGGCGTTATCATGGTGCGAAAGCCAATTTTTGTTTGCAAAAGCCAACAAAATCCGGGCGTTTCTGGCGGATTGCTTCGCACAACTTGAGCATAACTTGCAGGTAATATTCCTTATTGACCGTTCTACCCTGTGGCAAGAACTCATGATGCACCACGCCCCTGCAATCGAAGAAAACTGTAAGCAAAACCGCCAGAAACGCTTTTCGTCGTTCACATCTTCTCGGCCCTCTGAGAACATTTTGTACCACCGATAAACGTTGCTTCGGTCCAAGGTAGCTTCACCATATGCCACAGTCAACATTCGGAATGCGTCCGCGCAATTAATTTTGTTTTTCTTTGATCCATTTTTTATAATGGGCAAAAATCGAAGACGAGCCAATACACGTGCAAGCAAAGCAGCTGTCAATAATTAACTGAACATTCAAAATAGCCGAACTTTTCGGCATAAGTGAGATACATGAGTACCAACATAACGCCACAAAAAATCGAAAATCTAATATACGTTACCCACGGAAATTCAAAATTCGCGATACTTTTACAACAGACCTCGTAATTTTGATAGTTTTTAAAAAAAAAAAAAATTCGATCAATCCTATTATTATATTAGGAATATTTCATTTTTCAAAGTTTTAATAATTTTTAGAAATGTAGATAAAAAGTTTTTAGATTTTCAATCTAATACTGTATTTGAATGAAAACTTGTTTTAACACAATTTTAAAATATTGAATTAATTATTCCAGTTATGTTTTTTTTTTACGAATGGGGAGAATACGTTATTTTTGATGTTTTAAAATCCACCTTGGTAGAGCTCTCTCATCACTTCAATGTGGAACCTTTATTTGTCAATATATTAGCTCTTTCCGGATCCAGCCCTTTTTATATTCTTGTCTATCTCCATAAGATCATTCAGGGCTTCCAGTTTTATCCATTCGGAATAATTACTTATGGAAGTATCTATGTGAGGTTATAGTCCACTTACTTATAAAAACTATGTGAGGTTATAGTGCACGTCCCCATGTCATCGGTCCAACCATTCCCTCAAATTTCGTATCAGTGTTTTGGTCCAACTTCCTCTGGTCTCGTTATCTCATCGGTATTGCCACCTATTGAGTATTTCGTCCCTACATTTTGTTTTCTCTTCTTGAAGTCATACGCTTTTCTTATATTAATATTCATATTTGTAATAGTTTTTAAAAAAAAGATTTCGATATGAAATATTGTTTTCTATATTGATCTATTAAAAATATTTGATATTTGTAGAACTTAATAAAATGTGTGTAGACTTAATTTTCCAATTATTTTATTTGAATATATAATATTATAAAAATAAGCATATTAGGAAAAAAGAAAACATAATTAATTAGTTATTAATTTTTTTCTTCCTTTTTTTTTAATACCTTAAAATAAATTTATTAAAAATAAATTATTTAAGAACAAATTATTAGATACATACTATATAAATCAATATTAAAAAGGAAAATGTTTATTGTTTTAATTTAAAATTTTTATATTTTTATTGAAAAGATTTTTATATTTTTTTTAAATAAATGTACTTAAAAAAAATAATTGGTTATAATAATCGGTTGCCATTGAGTAGATGATTGTATAACAATTATCACTCTAAGCATTTATCACTCTCCTGCGATAAATGCAATTTCTCTTCTATAGAATAAATATTCCATATGATTTAAAATAGTCAATAATTAAGATTTTATAGACTTAAGAGCTTAAATTAAAAATAAAAACAAAAAAATATTATTAAATTTTTAAAATTGAAATTAATTTTCCAAACTGAAGGTGAATTAGAGAATAAATCTTTGTTAATAAAAATGATACTTTAACAATATTATTTAGAAAAGTAATTTAAGCTTCATTGTAAGGTTTCAGATCTTAAATTACATTTAAAGTATTGAATGGAAATTTTTCTCTAAATAAAAATGTTCCCATCAAAGCAACTACCTATGAGTATATCCCATTTAAATAGAAATAAAGAAATCGAAAATAACTTCATTAATTGTATGAAAAAATAATGATTTTTGCTCAAAGCAAACAAACAATAAAAAATTTCTTTTAACATTATATTGTATACCATATATACATACTTGGGTGAAGATATTAGTCAATTTCATTGATATAATTCTGGGAAGATTTCTACTATGGCATATTTCCCACATCAATTTTAAGACAATGCTTAATTTATGTGATCATGAAACAGAGATAAAACTTACAACTGTACATATGTAAATATATCAATTTTATAAAATCATATAAAACAAGTATCTATCAAGTACGTTAATAAAGGATTAAAGGATAAAAGTGTTATAAGTACTAATAAATAAAAATACTTAGCCTATTTTCTAAAGGATTATTCAACTTATACGAGTAGTTTAAAAAGTTAATTTAAATAAAATATACTTAAAATACAGATTTTAATAAATGTAGCTTTGCTAAATTTTAGAAATTATTGGGTTGTCCGGAAAGTAATTTCATTTTTTTTTTATAAAAATGAAAGACGATTTTCTTATAGTGAATTAATATTTTATTCAATTAAATATTGTCCAGTCTGATCCAATACCCTTTTTGGCAGTAGCATGATTCAACGCTCATATATTTTTTTTTTGATGGCTTTGAGATTAAACCTAGCCATTTCAAATGACCGGTTTGCATCAATTAATGCCTTTATTGTGTCTTCATCAGCTTCAACTGTCCTTCCAGAACGTGGTTCATCTTCGAGATCAAAATTGCGGAATCGAAATGGCACTCACTTAACACATCTTCTCCATATACATTGGATAATTTTTTTTGCTTGAAGAGCATTTTTATCTGTTCTATTGTAAAAAAAGTAAAATATTCCGAAAATGCTGTTTTTCACTTTACATATTAAAAAGGGTATCAACCAAAAACTACTGTGAAGAATCAATCGACTTTTTTAACAAGCGAGTCTTGCTAAGTTAGATGTCAAAATGCAAATGATTATGCGACTTAAGGGTGTAGTTGGTTGTGAAAGAATACAATTAAGTCCTCTGTTGGCAAAAAAAAAATACTTTCCGGACAACCTAATAGAAACCTGAGAATTGACTGTAACGGTCTCCCCTTCCTCATTTTCAAGGAAATATGGGCCAATGACATCTGTAGACCAAAATTCACAGCAGAAATGCACTTTTCGCTGATACAATTGATTCTTCGCAGTCACTTGTGGGTTTTCAAAGCTCCATATGCAGCAGTTTTGCTTATTGACGTATCGGCCAGGTAAGAAAAATGAGCCACATTATTGAAAAAATAATCTCTTAAAACGTGAAACGTAAGTAACGGAAAAATTATCACTTTTGTAGAAAGATTTTGAAATTTTAACGTTTTATTCAGTAGTTTAACGATCCACAAGTGTAACCTTAGATAAAATATAGGTTTGACAGCTGTGAAAGGAAAAGGCTCTACTTTCCCAACCACAAAATAGATAATCCTATATAATAAAATCTATTCTATTTGTTTATGTTAAAATCCAATTTAAAAATAAAATTTTCTACTTTTATATTATTGAAAATAAAAATAGATGATATTCAAAGAAAAAATTGTTGTGTTATGTGGCTTGTAAAAAACACATCCAATCCAAATTAAACTGTTCAAGTTTAGACAAACGAAAAGTCGGTTATCATACGACCCTAGCGCTCGTTATTGACGGTAACGGTGTCCCCTTCTTCATTTATCTAAAAAAATGTGTGCATTTTGATCTAAAAAAATTATGCCTTTAGATCAAAATGCACACTTTTCATAAATACAATGGATTTTTCTCAGTTACTTTTGGGTTGTCAGATCCCAATATTTCGGCAACTTTGCTTACTCGTATTGACGTATTCATCGAGCGAGAAATAAACTTCGTCGCTGTAGAAAATTTTTGTGCAAGACGTGGCTACGGCATTATCACCACTCTTGTACAAACTTTTCAGTAATTAAATAATATATAAAAGAAATGGCAAAATTTAAAATAAACACATGTTATCTTGTATATTATATATATTTAAGAACTATCAAATTACAGAATTATATTTTTCAAACTATAAAACGGATAGCTTTTTATTTCAAGTCAGCAAAAACATGTATATTATTTATATATACTATATACCATATATATGGCTATATACATATATATAGTAATTTCTATATACAAGTTAGCTCGATAAAAAGTCTGAAATAAAATTGTGTTCTGAATTATAATATCGAAACGAAATTATACGTGACTGATTAGCTCAAATACTTAACTTTCCAGTTAAAAGAAAAATATCCATGATTTGCGGATATTGAAATGCAATTGGAAAAGTTATAATGAATAAATTCTTAATAACACTTCATATTTTTTTTATTTATGTATCATTTTAGTTTATAATATTTATCATGATATTTTTAATTATTCGAGATAAGTACATTTTGTCGCCAATAGAGCGTAGTTGAAAAAATTAAATCAAAATAATAATCTGTACAGGCATAAAAATAAATAATATTTATTTGCATCAAAGCTGTTTCTTATTCATAATACATTTTGTTTATATTATTTCCTTATTTATGTAAAAAAAAATTTCACTCAATCGAATTGACACAATTTTAGAAAATACATTCAATACTTATTAATTTATGTGAAAAGTGAGATTAAGTTTTAAATATGTTTACATTAAATTATTATGAATAATTGATTAGTTTCTTTTTTTCGACTTATGTTAAGAATAAATAATGTCCCACAGGATAGTCGACGGAAAAACTAGTTTGTACATTTATTAATGTTTATTATTATTATTATTATTATCAAGGGCTATCCAAAAATTTACTTCGGATGTTAAAGTTAAATACACAGTTAGTTGCTTGAATCTTGGCATTGCGGAATTTAAAATCATTCAAAAAGTGCCGCGAGTTTTCTTGGAATGCCCGCTTGTTTTTGGGCAATTTTCGATGACCTTTTCGCACAATTCGGGCTGCAATTAGGCAGTTTTTCAAAGGATGTTAATTTTTAAATACTCTAAGTTTTTAAAGATTGTCTGCGTAGGTCCTAATGGCATCAAATCGCAGCTTTTTCCTTATTGGAGGCCAATTTAGATCACCAAAATTCAAAATTGCGTTACCTGCGAACTCTTTGCGTAATAAAACCAAAATTTGCTGTGTTGTGTGCAATTTATTTTTATTTTTAAATTAAGATCAGAAAAAGTTGAGTTTGATGAGTTAAATCGACTCCAATTGTCTGTAAGAGTCTGTTCTTTATCATATTCAAAAAAGTACGGTCTAATGACACCTTCAGACCAAAATGCACACCAGAAAGTCACTTGTTATGGATACAGTGGCTTTTTGAGTCGCATACATAACAATTTTGCTAAATAACATATTTACTGAGCGTGAAATAAGCTTCATTATTGAAGAGAATTTATTCGAATAATTAGCATTCGAAGCCTGTTAATCCATCAGCAGATCGGTATATCTTCTGTGTATTCCATAGTTAGTTTAATAGTTCATAATATGAAAAGGGCACACTTTAAACTAAATAAATATTACTTTCAATTACATCTATTTTATACAGCTGTCAAATGATAGAGCTGTTATTTTCAAACTACGAAATGTATAAGCCGGTACAATTTTTTTAATAACGAAATCAATAAAATATTTTCTATTTGATGTTTTTATTATGAAAATAATAATAGGAAATAAATTACACAAAAAAATGTAAGCATATGTGATCATTATTAAAAGTTTAATTAAATATTAATTGATAGTCACGTCAGGTAATTAAATTAATTTTTGTGCAATATCTTTAAAGTGCGTTTTGTTGTTAAATTAACGCTGACTTTTTTCCCTTTTAAATTTTTTTTTGTATGAGTATTATTAGTAATATTTTGTCAAGTTAATTTTTAAAATTTTTTTTGTTGTAAATTTTAAAATTTATTATTTCAGTTGAAAAAAAAGCTTTAATTAACTGACATTTGTATCAATTTCAGTTTGTACTCGATATTGCTATGCTTAAATTATATTGGGTTGTCCGGAAAGTAATTTCGTTGTTTCCCAACAGAGGACTTAATTGTATTTTTTCATAACCAACTTCACACTTAAGTCGCATAATTATATGTATTTTGACAGCTAACATAGTAAGGCTTGCTTGTAAAAAAATTCGATTGATTCTTCACAGTAGTTTTTGGTTGATACCCTTTTAAATATGGAAAGTGATCTCCATGTACATTGGAGAGAAAAAATTATCCAATGTATATGAAGAAGATGTGTTAAGTGAGCGCTAGTGTTAAAACTGGTTTGCAAAATTTCGATCTCGAAGATGCACCACGTTCTGGAAGGCCAGCTGAAGCTGATGAAGACACAATAAACGCCATAATTGATGCAAACCGGCTAATAACAACTCGTGAGATCGCTGAAAGATTAAATTTATCGAATACAACCATTAATGATCATTTGAAACGGCTAGGTTTTATCTCAAAGCTCGACATATGGGTTCCTCATCTTCTTACGATGAGGAAAGCTCGTCATTGCCGTTTGTGATTTGCTTCTCAAATGCCAAGAAAAATAATCATTTTTTAAGCGTATCATCACTGGGGACGAGAAATGGGTTTTTTACAACAATGTTAAGCGCAAAAGATCCTGGAGTAGAAAAGATAAACCGGATAAAAGTACTTCGAAAGCCAATATTCATCAAAAAAAGGTTATGCTATCTATTTGGTGGGTGATTTAAAAGGAATCGTTTATTTTGAGCTTCTACCGAGTAACACCGATCAATTCTGAAGTGTACTGTCATCAGTTGGACAAATTGAATGATTCACTTAAAGAAAAAAGGCCAATAAATAAACTATTGGGTTGTTCGGAAAGTAATTTCGTAATGAAACGAAACTACTTTCCGGACAACCCAGTAGAAATTTAATCTAAGGTGTAATGGATATGCGTTTACGGCATACACTCACTCTTCACTCATGAAGCGCATCATAACCGGTAAGCAGTTTTTTTCGATTATTGTGGTGTGGGTGTGGTCCACTATTTGGAGATTATGAAGCCTTTGTGAGAGACTATGAAGCCTTTACGGAAGACTATGAAGCCTTTACGAGAGAGAACATACGGAAAAGGCAAATGAAACATTTGTAAGAGAGAGCATATGGAGTACTATTTGGAGGTAATGAAGCCTTTCCTAGAGAGAGCATATGGAGTGCTATTTGGAGGTTATGAAGCCTTTGCGAGAGAGCATTCTCTAGCGTACGCCCTGAATGCAATTCCGACGATAACTGCAAATGGCATGAAGTTCTCGCTGTCAAGTTTTTAAAATCTCCAGAATCTTATTGGATTTTTTAAATCTTCCCAATTAACTAATACAAACGGATTTATCGAAATCTGAAATCTAAGGCAATCTAAATACATATATGAGCTTAGGTGAACTTAAAAATTGAATTAATCTTAAATATAAATAATAAACTGTTCAAATAATGATTCTTTACTCGCTGCAATTAGTTTTGAGTTATTGATTATTTTTGAAAATTTGCGTTTTATTTAAAAATTTGATGATAACATAAACTTTTAATTTGTGAATATTACGTTTTTTTTTATTATTATATTTATCAAGTATGTGGGTATTAGATAAATGTTTACTTTTCTTATGGTACGACTATAAATAATAATTATTACTGAGAAAATTCCCAATTTAAGTCGAATATTATTTATTATCAACCGTAGTTATAGAAAAAGTTGATTTTCTTAAAATCAAAATTATATTTTTTCAAATTAAAAATTTATTATAAAATTTTATTTATGAAAATAAAACAAACAAGTTATAATAAATGTATTATTGCTTGAAGCTTTGATGAACTTTAAATTTATTAATTTTATTTATTTTTGTAAATCATTTAAAATAAATATTTTAATAGATTTTTGAATAATATTTTTTAAGAAAACTTTATTTAGAAATGTTATAATTTATCCTAAGTTAATTTTGAGTTAAACTCCAATACCATGGTAATATTATATTAATTTTTTTCTAATTGATATCTAATCGAAATATTAAATTTTTAATTGGAATTGTTACCTTTTTTTTATTTTCATAATTTTTATATCAATTAAAATTTGTAATTTAGTACTTAGAACTATAATAAATGATTTTTATATAGAATATGTGTCCAACCAATTCTTTTTTGTATGGACTTTTTTACACTATTTAGTGTACGGTCCAAAAAAAAGTAGAATAAACACTTTTGTTTTCACAAATTATTTGTTCTAACACAAATTTCAAAATAATTTTATAAAATAATAAACAATTTATAGTTTGTTATGGTGTCATAGGGAACCTAAATAACACATTGTAGATACTTATTCATTCAGATAGCCTAACGAAATTCTCTTTTTCCATGTCAGTAAAAAAGAAACAAATCTTGTCTGCTTTCAATGGCTTTCAAAACTAAACTAATGAACAGATATTTATAAAATTATGTATGGTATCTTTTTAAAAAATGCTATACGATAACAGAATATTGTATCTTTTTATCATCTTGTATTATTATATTTATTACTGACTTATCAGACTGCCCTGGTAATGATACATTCTTTCAGGTATCCTAACGAAAAGACCAATACATTGATATGATACACAATCCCAAATAACTTTATAGCTTCGAATAGGTACTATACATTTACGCTTCTCATTTTCATTTGCTGAAGGATAGACGAACTTTCTTCCATAAGCCCCATTTAAAGAAAATGACCACTCATCGGTCCATAAAATGTTCCTCCCAAATTTAAGAATTAATTTTAACTGATCTTACCATCAACTAACGATGAATAGTTCTAAAGAAGCTTTTTGTTTGTTTGTTATCATTCCAAGTAACATTAGTACTGAAATATGAATTTTTAGCGCCACGATATTAAAGTCCATTTGGCAACTATTTATAACCCTGCGACAAGTGGTGTTCCTCCGGGTAGGGTCGGAGGTAAAGAATAGCCCTACGGTATTTCCTGCCTGTCGTAAGAGACGACTAAAGGGATACGGGGTCGTCGTCATGGGTGCTTTGGGTGGTGGGTGGCTATGGCTTCAATGAGGTGTATATTAGGGTATAAGATTGAAACAGGAAAAAAATGGTAATAGGATTGTAAAGGTGGAATATATGGTTATAAATTGGAACAGGGGAAAATAAATATGTGTATCTATGAATGGTATAAAATACTAAAGAATGGCCCTACGGTGTTTCCTGCCTGTCGCGAGAGGCGACTGGGGAAATACGAGGTCGTCGTCATGGCTGCTTTAGGTGGAGGGTGGCTATGGCGTCGAAGAGGTGTATATTAAGGTATAATGATTAAAATAGAAAAAAAATGGTAATGGGATTGTAAAAGTGGAATATATGGTTATAAATTGGAACAAGTAAAAATAAATATGTATATCTATGAATAGTATGAAGTGGAAATGTATATTGTGGGGATATATGGTAGAATAGATTCATGTAAGTTGAGAATGAATTGGATGACACTGTAACATGCATTTTGGAATGATAATATGAATTGGGGGTGGCATTGGGTTACATGGGTAGAAATAGATGAAAATATGTATATATCATTAAATATTAGAATGGTTTGGAGCAACAGAAAAAAAAAATATATAATACACATGGGAATACACATAGTAATAGGAAAAAGGGAATGTAACTGGGTTGAATAACTGTTAGGGTTTGGATAGGATTGGTTGGATGGGATTCGGGACGATATTGTCTTCAACAGGACCGTCAATCCGCTTGAGCAGATGGATGCGCAAGCGTCTGGTGAGGATTGGCGGCCCTATAGTACTATACAACAACAACAACAAGTGGTGTTTCCAAACGGTCAACCGTCTACTACTAACAGCGTTAGTCCTACTTAACTTCGGTGACGTGGTGGTTGTGGTTAATACCCATGTCGCGGGTACGGTCTTCGGATCGCAGGTGTGAGGTAACTGGCAAATGTAGCAATGCATTGCACTTATCTCGGGCACTGTCACTGCTTATGACAGTAGAGGTTTAGATAGTCCTCGCCACCAGCAGGTGGAGAGTCAGCTTGTAACTGATTCTATCTGTTAACTGCCAGTAATGGTGGTGCGTTGATCGAGCGTATCTCGATTCCTATAGTCGTGGGCGACTCGTGGTCTTGGGGTTTGGACAACTAGGTCACGTTAAATAACAATTTCTCACTTAACTTCGGTGATCGAAAGCCTAAAAAAGCTTTTTATTTTGATTTTGAACTTGCATTTTTTTATATTTTTCTGAGTTATTAATTTTTTTTTTTGAACAAAAATATTTATGGATTTTTTAAACGGAATATGGGAAAACTTTTTCAATTTTACTTGATGCAACGTGTCCTTTTTACACAATAGTTTTTATACAGGGTTTTTGTTAGAATGTAGCTACCGTGTAAAAACGAGTTAGGTATATGTTCTAGAATAAATACTTTATAAAAAATATTTATTTATTTAGTCATCACACTGAATTTGTGGAAAATTTGAAAATATTTTATTCAAAATTTTTTTATCTGTAATTTAGATTAAAAAAATTTTCAAAAAAAAAAAACTAGTAAAAATTTTCAAAAGAATTTTTATCAACAATATAAAACTTAATAGTATTTTTTTTCCCGAAAAAAAAATATAAAAAATAATAAAATTAAATAAAATGAACAACGTAATTTGATATGCAAATTTTCTAATATTACAACCAATCATTTTTTTCAATAATATTATGAAAAATTTCTAGAATTGATAATAACATAAGATTAAAATCGACTGGATAAATACACATAAGAAAAAGATACAATATAATAAATAATTTCTCAAGGATAGGCAAGCTTATTTGATTACTGCGTTTTTGAATGAACTTTTGATCAGTTGAGTCAGTCACTGAAAGGAAGAGCTGCTAACTGACTAATTCGCACCAAATTTCATAGAAATTATCATGATTTTATTGGAAGCAATTGCGAGTCGACCACATTAAAGTCGGCATACAATATTTATGAATATTCATGGTTTGTATGAGTCATTTTGGAACAATTCGTTCAACCAATTGTTAGCATATTCGATCTGATTTCTTTTCTTCGATTATTATATCTATATATATGTATATGTGGTTTTTAAAACTTCTTAAAAACTTAAGATAAATTGTTTTTGAGCACATAAGTTCATATATTTAAATAAATATACATCGCATTTAGTATATAAACTTATTTGAAAATGTATTTACTTGAGCAGTTATATTTTTTGAGAAAAACAACCTTTCAATATTTCAAGAAATTCAAGTTCATCTGAGTATAAGTTTGAATATATCAATAGTTGGTCATTTACATTTCTTATTGTTCTTCTTCTAAAAATGGAAACTGGTTTATACTTAATTTCGATATTTCTAGTATTTATATATTTATCAGATAAATTACTTCTTTTCTAAAATAGTAAGAAATATAGAAAATTAAGATAAGATATATTTTTCAAATAAATACTTTCTATATTATTCAAACTGAAATAAATATTATACATTACTGTAAGAAAGCATATTAGTAGATATGCTTTCTTATATTAATGTATAATTTATCACATCTATTTGCAAATATATTGCATTAAATTAAATAAAGAAGAACCTCTTCTTTTTTCGGGCCTACTTAATCTTGAAGGTTATTAAATTTAAATTATATATGTAAGTAAAAATTAGTTAAAAAATTTCATAGTTAATCATAATAAAAATTCATATATTAGTGGCAACAAAAAAAAGTCGAAATGTCTGAATGTCTGAAATGAAATTGAAATCGAATTGAAGTCAGTATGTTAAGTTTACTAATCGAATGTAAATTAATAACAATTATTCGGAAAGTATTGATGGCTCATAGAAATTAATAAATAATTTCATATTGTATTATGAAATTGATTATTTCGTTATTTCTCTTCATAATCCATGTTTGGCTGATCAGAAAATACATGTTCGATTACATTAATTTATATTTCGTCATATATTTGCATATAATCTCATGATACTTTGTTGCTATTAGTAAAATAATTTTTTTAATTTTATTATTATTAAAATGCATTAATAATTTTACAAAAATTGATTACATCAACCCTATTAAATATACAAATAATCAACACTAAATATATATATATTAAAGGTAAAGAAATTTAACAAAATATACAATACCTTTTTATACGTACAAAATTATTATTATTAGCAAATATTATACAATATAAAATTTATCTTGAAAAGTATACGTTTTATTTATTTTTTTTAAATATTGTACTAGAGTTGACTGTACTTTTATTATATTTTTCATAGAAAAAATACACTGAAATATTGACCATATGCAAAATAAATGTTTGAATAATTGATTAATTTTTAATATTCGTATAACAATATAATTTACAATAGTTTTTGAATTTATAATTCAATATACACAATGCATAAAGTTTTTATTGGAAAAATATTTCCATTAATTCGAAAGAAATAATAAATTCTTTAGATGCATATTATCGAAATAATTGAATTGAAAATTATATGAGAAATTTAGATAATATTTTAAAATGGAATTTCTAGTTCATAGAAAACTAAGACATTGTATGCAAATATTTACGAAACTATACCAATTGTTTACTGTAATATTCTTTACCAACAAAAGAAAATTACTAATTTTAATCGATACATTCAATCTTAGATCTGATTTTTTTTTGTTTTGTTCAATTTCATATCTACTCATACTTTGATTATTAAGAATGAGAAGTATACTGCATCCGCTATAAACTCGACCAAGTAAATAAGTATAATTAGGTACAGTGAAAGTTGATCACTAATATTGAAAGATTCAAGACGGAAACCTACTTCTTGTATATGTTCTTCAACTTATTTTTCAATGTTTTCTCTATATAATTTTCTGAATATAAATATAAGAGATAAAAGTATATTTTTCTTTTAGCTTGAAAACAAGATAAAATACCTATATATATGTATATTTTTTTTAATTCAATGAGAATATTAAGAATAAGAAGGTGGATAAAATCGTTAAAAATAAATCTTTTATTCCGAACAAGATAGTCAAGGTAAAATTGTTTTTAAATAGTTTCAGAAATATTTATTATAAGACAAGTAAATAAAAATATATATATATAATATAAAGAAATACAATTAAAAGTAATACGCATGCCTTTAGAAAAAAGGGAAAGGGAATTTTATTTTTATGCAGTCCTGAAAAACTAGTACGACCTTTATAGCCTAACAAATGGTAAAACAAGTTAAGTGAACGTATACACTCTAGTTTATAAACTGTCTATATGTATGCTATGTGCATAGCCCCACAGCCGCTCAATTTGAATAATGATTTTAATAATTATAATTTTACTATAAATTCAAATTTTTTTTATATATAATATAGAAAAAAATTGTAAATAAAATAATATTGTTTTATAGGTTTTTAATAAAATATTCAAATTTAAAACTTTTAATCGGTTACAAATAATAAACCGATATAAAAAAAAAACTAAAATTATTTTAGATAAGAATTTATCTAAGTCAATTTAATATTACAACTATACTTACATTTGTTGAATAGTTAAATATCCGCTGCAATTCTGAATCATTTACAAATGATAGAAGTGTAATCCAATTCTTTTCAAGAAATCTGTTTTACTTTATTACGAGTACTATATATTTACGTTTAAAAAGTATTTTGCGAAATTATAAAATATTTATTAGAATTTCTTTCAACTTTATTTAATAAAATAAACTAAAGCACAATAAAAAAAAATATTCTTCGTTTTCTTATAGTCGTTCCACATATATAAGTATATAGAATATAGTAAAAACTATTACAATTTTAGCAAAAAATACAAAAACAAATATTACCTATTTAAAAACTTTCTAATATATAAATATATATATATATATTTAACAACCGGCTATTAAATAAGCGTATTTATCTAGAAAATAACTAGACCATTTTTGAAGATTTTATTATTTTTAAAATATTGGCAAATTATTTATTTGGTATTGGAAATTGACCACTGTCGCATTTACAGCGCTTCTTATCTTTTTCCGAACACTGACTAATTTCAACTAAGGCAATAGTCACTTTCTTGTTGGATTTTCATTATTGGAGTTGTCGATTTCTTCTACTTCTTCCGTTGCGGCTTAGCTGGGCACTACACGTAGATTTCTACACATAGTGCTGTACTATGGACATCTGATCCATGCGTGTTTGTATACAAGATAGCTTTTGTAAGTGCCAAGACTGACTTCTGATGGTAATAGTATGACCGAAATTGCGTGTACGCTTTAATAAAGTAGTTTACGAGCGTAAAGAAAAAGTGGACGTAAATAACTTCCGAAGAAAAGAAAACACAAAACACTCTCTTATAAAATAATATGGAAAAATATATTGCCATTGACAAAATTAAATTAGCCGTTGCGTTATACCAACTACCCACACGGTTTATTTACCTTATCGTTATTATTATTATTTTGTAAAATCTTTTAATATAAAAAATATAATTACATATGAACATTTATATGTATACATAGTAAATTTTTTTTTTTTACTGAAACCCTAAAGAAACTAAAGCAAATACACGAATATAGGAAATTATTTAGTATTTTATAAAATAGAATGAATAGATTAAATTTTTAGTTAATAACAAATTGAGTTGATTATTTCAAATAATTATTATATAACTCAATTGTAATAATTAAATTCTGTTTTATTATTTATATTAATTTACTTTGAATAAAGTACAATTGAATGTTTTTTTTCATTTGATATGCAATCATCAACCACCAACACAATATAAGTATTATCACGGAAGAATTTTTAATTTAATAATACGAATATAATTTTAAAATTAAATTATTTTAAATATGTATTTACTAATCTTTACTAATTCAATGGTTAATAGGATATTACAAATGAAAATAGTTATTTTTTAAGCGATATATTTTCTTGGTGATGTAAACAATTCATATCATTTCCTTATTTTTATAAAAATATTGTCAACCGTTTTTTATCGATTATATAAATTTGTATTTTTTAAACACGTAATATAAATGGCAAATGTTTTATTTTTATTGATAAAATCACAATAATTTATATAAAAAAATCCAATTTTTTGTAGTTTTTAAATTTTTTTTTTTATATACTAGGGTGCTTCGCCCCCTGCTCGCTTCGCTCACCAACCCCCTACCCACTATGTCAAACATTCTACTTAATAGAAGGAAAACATCTTTGTTATTTTTTTTTTAATTTTACATAATTTTATTTTTATGTAAAATTAAAAAAATTTAATTTCATTCTCGAAAGTAAGAGCGTGACAATGTTCTCATTCTTTTTTCATGGCCCCCTATATCCAAATATTCTACTTTTTTTCTCGCTCCATACAACTCTAACATCAATAACATTACAATCCTAACATCATCGCAGTATCCTTTTGAATACGCTTACGCTCTTTCATCTCCTCTTCACTCAAATACGCTTACGCTCTTTCATGACTTCAAAAAAACACACATATTGAAACAACAAAAACTCATACATACATCATAATAAAATCTTACAAAATGAAAAACTTTTTTATATAATAGATAGATATGATTATTTTTATTAAAATACTTTATAAATTTTATATTTTATTAACATTTTAAAAAAAAGAAGTCAAAAAACAATTTAACATTATTTCCAAGTACTTAAAACATTTCAAAGACTATATTCCATTTATAGTCATATTAAAAATAATAATAATAAGAAGAAGATATTGACATTTCATATACGGAACATTTGTTTTGTTGAGATTTGTTTTAAATGAATGGCTTTATATTTATCAAAGCAGAAAAATTTATGAAATATTACAATGGCTGATCGTATAACACAATTACAGGATATTGTTAATCAAGTAATATTTAATATTATTTAATAATAACATTTTTTATGAATTAAATAAATTACAGCAAGCAGAGAACTTTTGTAATAGCATTGGGATTCTGCAGCAATTTTCTGTACCAAGCAAATTTCCTGGATATGAAAGAACAGGCAATCAAACACCTCAGCAGAATCAACCTGAAGATTTTATATTAATGTTTTCACAAATGATATCACGATCTGCTAAAGATATAGATACCTTAATCGAATCATTACCAAATGATGATTGCTCTCAAGACTCACAAGTTCAAAGTTTGAAGCGTTTAGAAACTGAAAATCAAGATGCGGCTATTAGATTAGAAGAAATTGTACAAAAAGGCGAGCTGCTACTTGAGAAAATTCAATTAGCTTTAGAAGATATTGCCCAGTCACAATTAGATATGCAAACAACTTTTAAAAAATGCTAAAATTTCATATTGTCTTATATTAAAAGAATAATCGATTACAAATATGTACATGTTAAAATAAATAATAGTAGAATGAAAAATTAAAAATATGTTTTAATTTAAGTAGGATATAAATTTCTTATGAAAATTTACAATGTGAAAATTATCTACTGGAAAACATTTGTTACGAAGTCTATAAAAATGCTTATATATACCATAATATGACTATAATAAATAAAACTAATATGTACATTGTACACAGCTTGAAATTAATATTTATTTCTTATACTATCAGCTTGAATAGTTATTTATAATCAAATTAACAGTCTACTTCTATAACTGCGCTTTATATACAAAATTATAATTATATTTTTAAAAAGTTCATCAATACACATAAATAGTTTCACAATCACGGTTCTAATTTGCATTGTCTTTCAATAAAAATTGCACAAATAATAAGCATTTAATACAAAAATGATAGGGAAAAACTTATAAAATCAACCCACTTTCCTTTCTTTATTAGGTTTTTGTTTGGTTACACGGGCCTGATATATTAATTTAGAGGGTAATCAATGGCATTGTCATATAAATCGAAATTATTTAAAATTCATAATAAACAACACTTTTATTATCGATTTACAACTAATTATATTAAATTTAATGATTAGATTTTGGAGTATAAAAAAATATTTTTAATAGTGATTTTTAAACCTATAATGTAAACATTTAAATATAATATTAACACGTGTAGCTGAAACACAAAATGAAAGAGAACCCAACCGTATTTAAATTCTGACAAAAAATTATATTTATTCAATTTATTGTTATTATCTTTATGTTTCGTATTTGATAGTCTAATTGTTTTCATCATTATTATTATTATTATTATTATTATTATAATTATTATTACTATTATTATTATTATTTGCAGTTTAGTTAAGAGTTCCTCTGCAGCCCTGCGCACCGCACAAACAAGGAATTTTTTCCTCCTCCAGTGGAAACTTATAATCGTATGTGATTTCCTCATTCACACCAATCGGCTGCTTTGAATAGATAACAATTTTTTTCTCCGATTCAATCGTTATAACTTTAGCATAACAGTTTGGCTATAAATAAACAAATAAAATTTTTTTTAAAAACTTTTAAAATATGTTTGTATTATTCTTAAATTCTAATAACAAAAGGAATTATTATGTAATTAAAACGAAACCTGTATATAAACAGAATACTATTTAGCATATTCTGAAATTTATAGGAAAATAGCTACTTGCATAGTTAATTTGAATACAACTTTCACACAAAACATAGAAAGCATTGTAAATATATATTTGCATTTAGGTATATTATTTTTTTATTTAATATGAATAACTATACGAGTTCAAATTTAATATAAAATACCTCCTAATTGCTAAAAATAATTAGTTTACTTACGTTACAACTGTGATTTATAAATCTAGCCAAATTTCCACATTTCGTTGCATCGATAATCGTTTCCATATCTATTCTAAATAGATACGAGCTACCAATGCCGATTGCTTCATATTTTGTCTCCCTGAGATCGGCTACAACTGGCCTGATCATTTGGCCAACATATTCTATGACCATTTCATCAGCTGCTATTGGTTCCATAGCAAAAAGACCCCAATCATGAATTGCTGATTTAGCAAATTTCAATTGTTTTCTTCTGAATTTCAATTGATTGAACTTCAACAGTTCCGATTCACCTATAGCACCAAATGCTGTTAGAAGACGGCGCTGATTTGATCGAGCTTCACGCGATATATCTTGAGTTTTTGTCACCGATTTGGCGAGACCCGGATCTTCAGCATCTAATTGTGAACCGTCAAAGGTATTTACTTTCGTATGATGATATTTATGTTTAGCTTTTTCTTTTATATCCACTTTATAATATCCTTCTGTTCTAGCGCTGCCAGTAACATGACGTTTGAGATCCTCTTCTTTTTTCCGCTTTTTCGATGGTGGTGGTACGTATGTTCTGTCCGTTACACAATGGTCTACCCAATGCGTTGCATTCAGCCAAAAACTAATGCATAAAGAAGCAATAACAATTGTAAGTAAATATTAAAATCATATTTCTATATATATATATATATCGTATATCTATCTACACTTACCTATTATCATCATCATGTAGTAAAATTTCATAACTTTTTCTGAGATATTCAATATCTTCAGCATCGATGCCTTTGGTCAAAAATTCATAAAGTACCATCATTTCATCTCCAACATCTCTTGATTTAAACATTTCAACAGGAACAAACGGTTTAGTTATATCTGTTTTTTGAGGTACAACTTCATTGTTTTTCTTTTCCAATCTCTTCTTCTCCTCTTTCATTTTAGCTCGTATTGAGTCCTTTCTAGGACGACCTGGACCAGGTTTCGATATAGGTACTGGTATTGCTTGTGGTTGTTGTTGTACTGGAGTGGTAGTGTATCCATGATCGTGTGCTAAAACATCTGCGTTTGGTGGCCCTTGCTGTTGATTTTGGTTAACGGAAATTGACCGTGATGTTTGTAATGATATGCGTGCATCCCATATTGTAGCCGGTGAATGAGATGAAGGAGACGCAGTTGGCGGTAACGAATAGCAATGTTCCAAAGCAACTTGACTTGCCTGACTGGAACCACCATCAGACGATAATGGTGATGGTTTCGGTTCGGGCTCTTCCAACATGTCAACGTCTAAGTCTTTACGTCTAATAACTCCATTAATCTCTTTCTCCTTTACAATATTTACCGATTCCTTCTTATTTTTAACTTTTTGCTTTTCAATTAGATTTTTCGGTTTTGTTACTTTCTCCTTAATTGTGGTTTCGGGTTGATCATCAACTACCTTATCGGAAGAAGTTGGTTCCAAGTTTGGTACTTGTGCCAGCGATTTATTGGTGTCTATTGTACTTTCAACATCCAAACAAGTGTTCGTTTTTTCTATTTCTCCATTTTCAATATTAGTATTAACTAGTGTTGTTTTCACTGCCTCTTTTTCTACCAGCTCCTTTGCTGTTTTAGCCTGTTCCTCTAGAAATTCTCTTTCTATTTGTTCCATATATTCGGTATTTCGACGCCGTTTTTCCTGATATTCTCTTTCCTCCTCCGAATCACTGTAAATTCGGTCATAGTTGAAGAAAGACTTTTTAGTAAAAGCAGTTTCTTTACAAGTTTCAACAGGCGACTCGTTACCAGGTGTTATAAGCGATTTTTGCGATAATGGGCTAAATGAACCATCTTTGCTAATTTCATCTAATTCCGGTGAGTGAAGTAAATTGTTTGACAATTTTGGCTTGGATATTTTCTCTCCATCGCTATCTGAATCCGAATATATACCAGATTTATTTTTATTAGACAAATTTGTATTTTCATCATCGGAACTATTCGAATCTGAATATATACGCTTATCTTTGTCCCGCCGTACTGGTTTCCGTACCTCTAGTTCATCTTCTGATATAGAACTATTTTCTGATACATCAGAATCACTGAACTCCTCTTCTTCTTCGCTAGAAGAAGTAAAGAAACTGGACGTACTGCTCTTACGCTTTCTTGGTAGCGATTCTTCAATTGGGCGGCTATAACTAGTTTTACTCTTCATATTTTCATCTTCCTTTTCAGAATCGGATGCTTGTACTACTTCCTCTTGATCACTTAAATGCTTACGAGAATCTTCATCTTGTGCAACTGGACTGGGTGCTTTCCTTATTCTTCTAAATGATGGAAGTTTCGGAATTGATGCACGCAACCCCAAACCCGAATATCCAGTGAAATCTAAGCTATCACGGTTGCTATTTATTAACTGATTTATATCTGGTGCTTTTTCTATTTTAATTTTTGTTCCTAATGTTGTAGGATTTTGTATGATACCTTTGCTATTTTTATTCCTCTCCATTTCATCCCACCAAGCTTCAAATTTTTTATATGCCGTATTTTCGATCATTTTTTTATTAAAATCACGTTTTAGAATTTGCTTTAATTCGGCGGTTACACGATCGATGACATCCTTAATTGTTTGATCATAAGGATTTCCTTCGCTAACTTTTTTATCGACAGTTTCATTCACCCGATTTTTATTGTTTGGATAGTTATCGGAATTTAAATGAGCCGTATACCCGGTGGTCGTTTGTATCAGTTGAGGAAAACCGAGAACATATGATGGCATACATTCCGGATAAGGAATATATTGCTTAGGTTGGTATGGATTATATCCTGGATAGTAATATGGTTGTGTACCAGGAGGGTAAATATAATTTGAAGGTAAAGGTTGCTTTGCCGATATTCCTTCCTTTAATAAAGAAATCGTTTTATTTTCTTCAATTTTTCCTTCGGTTGATGAGAGACTAGATAATGACATTTTATCGTCCTCTTTTCTAACAACACGCGGTAAAATTGGACTATAAGTGTCTTTTGACATAAGAATTTCATCTTCACTCGAAGATATATCACTAGCACCATCTTGCGATTTAAATTTAGCCTCTTTTTTAATGCGCATATTTTTTTTTTGTCTAAGGTGACTTTTGTCAGTATTATTCGATGTAAAAGAATTTGGTGAGGTGGATGCTACCGCAACACTTTTCACACTAGTTATAGTTTCTTTATTATCCGATGGATCAGGCTCAATTTTTACATTTTGATGCTTTTTGCTCTCAGAATCTGAATCACTACTTTCTAATTGCAAAAGAGTACCAAACGATTTCTGTTTAAACATCATGGCAATTCTAGTATCAAGATCTACATTTGAATGATCTTCAGTATCAACTTTCGCTTTACTATCCGACTCAGTTATGGTTAATTTCGAAAATGCGGATGGTGAAACTGGCTTTATTATGGGTGAACTTTTATCATCTATTTCTTCATCCCAATCCGGTGTTTTTTGTGGTTGAGGAATTTTTTGATCATCCCATTCAGATATATCGTCATCCCAATTTTCTTGTTTATCATCAACTTCTAACATTATATCTTTTTTCTGAGGTTGTTGCCATGTAAAATCGTCCCAAGAGGGTTCCGAAGATTGTGCTGGCACTGGGGCATTCCATGATACACCTTCTGGCCATATCGCTTGACCTGGAACAGGTGAATATACTGGGTAAGTGGGCGGATGCAACGGTGGTGGAGGAGGCGTTGTTGGAGGTGGTGGTGGCGGCGGTGGTGGAGGTGGATGAGCATATGGATTATAAGCTGGCTGCGGAGGTGCAACTGCTGTGTTCGTGTACAGTGGTGTAAAACTATGATCACTAGAAACACTTGTGTAGTTTTTGTCCATTGATTTATAATCAGGACGATCTGATCTTGATAAACTATAGCTAGATCTGTGCTTTGTATATTTCTCACGATCTTTCCTATCTCGATCTCGATCACTGTCTCTTTCTCGTCTATCACGTTCACGATCCCTGTCTCGTTCACGTTCACGGTCTCGTTCTCTATCTTTATCTCTAATCCGATCAGATCTCTCTCTCTCCCTTTCACTCTTATGATGATAATGATGATGCTTCCGTTCTTTATCCCATCGGCGACTATCTTTCTTATCATAATAACGATTCTTATCGTAATCTCTGTCTCTATCCCTACTTCTTTCTTCATCGTATTTGTCACGACTCTGCGAAGAATACCGATCATGTTCACGTTCACGATCACGATAATAGCTTGATCTCGAAGATATAGAACCCATTGTGGCATCCAAACTATCTGAAGAGTAATCTGGTTGATATTCTAGTTTTGGAATTTCCTCTCTATATTCAGATGCAATTGGATGGGCAACCTGAGGTGGTGGAAGGGGTGGACGAACAACTGGAAATTGTGGTAAGGGTGGTTTTTTTTCTTTTGTAGATTCTTCCAGAATTTGTTTACATTTTTCACCAAATGAATCACGAAATACATTTAAAACCTATTCAAAATATATATTTGTACGAATTAAGTTCATGCAAACATACAATATTACTTACCTTCCCCATAACTGATTTCTGATTAAATTTTTCAACACATAAACGAGCAGCTTTAACGGTACTAAACACAATTCTTGCTAAACCTAAATGTTTATTTTTTATAGGATGATTATATATGTACATTTCATCGAAAGGTCCACATTTTTCTACCATATTTGATAAAAATTGTTTATCAATGTTATCGTTTAAATTTGTTATAGTAATTTCAAGTGCTGGTGGTTCTCCAACATAATTTTGATCGATTTTAAATCTAAAACGAATATTATTATAAGATTTTTTAAATATGTATTTGAAGTAATATACCTTGGAATAGGAATGTCACAGGGTTCCAAACGACTTCGCATCCTTGACAACGCATTTCGTGGATCTCTTGGTATAACAGGAGGATAAGAGGGATCATTGGGAACAATACCATCATAACGATATAGTTTACTGGCTCCCTTGGCGAACGTAGGATCTAATAACAATTTGAAATTTCGAGGAGGTTTTGGAGGCTGATTGCTCTGCCCGTCCATTCCTCCGTTCATCTAAAAAGCAAACCTGATAATATGTATAACCTCAAAACGTTGATATTTCGATTGCATATTCCAATAGCTTATAGTTTATGTGAAATGATGGACTTTACGATATAATATCAATAAATTACCTTCAAATATACGAAAAAAAAACCTTCCGACGTTTTTACAATATTCTTCAATTGGCTGTCAACCAGAGACTACATTATACTTTATACTCGCGTGTAAATAAATCGAAATCAAAGCTGTCTTTCGACAGCTTATCGAATTTAAAATGTACTTATAAGAATATATATTTAATATAAAAGCGATATTTCCTCAAATCGAATATACTATCCCCAGGATTTTTTTGTTGGTCAAACACAAACCTCACACAACCGTGCAACTCAATATAATAAATTACGTTAGAACGCACACAACGCTATGTCAATGTGTACGCACGCGGGTGATATATCGTGTGTCAAAATCAAGCGGGTATAAAATATTTATATGCAAAACGTCAAAAACATTGATGTTTTTCGCTGAAATACCATTTGTTTTTTTTCTTTAAAGTTGGATACAAGCATTCTATTTGCTATGGTGAAGTTTTTCTTAGAAGAATTTTAATAAAATAAACAGAATTTATAAAAGGTGTCTATTTAACCATATCATATCTATTTTCCTTTTCCCCTTAAGCAGATACCTAACCAAATTTAACTCTATGCTATGTGCTGGAAACTCTGCTAACTTCACTCATAATTTTATGGTTAAATTCATGTAGAGATTATATTATAATTATTTAAAAAAAATATATTTCTATAATTAATACATATTTTGTTTTATGTATATACATATTTTGTTTTTTTTTTTTTGTAATGAATGCTATATTTATTAAATCAGCTTTATAAATTTTATATGTAATAATTATTTCTTGAGTAAATGGGTTTATGCTGTTTTGAAATAGTTACCTCTTTTATGAGTGGAGAAGTGGTGAAATTAGGAAAATTTGGTGAATAAAGATTATAGTTGGCGAGCTATCTGGTTGTTCGGTTACGTCAGAATCACTGTGGTATAATATCATTTAAGGGTAATTATTATCGGCATTTCCATCAATTTATTTAATATAATTAAATTCGATTATTAATAAACGATAATAGATTTAATATGTCACAAAAGAGCTCTTTGTCATTAATTCCATCTGTTAAAGCTCAACAGGAAGAGGAGGAAGAATTGGTAGATCCTCAGACAGAATTGAGGGTAGGTTTTGTTTTTTGAAAGAATATTTCTGCTCTTTTACGCAAATCTAATTGATTTAAATTAACTTTAACTAAAAGTATAAATTTTATGTAATTAAAGTTATTAAAGTAGTTGCTTTTTCAATAATTTAGGAAAAATGTAATACCAAACCTAATGTTGAGGCACTCTATAGTAAGTACCAGGAATGTAATGACAGAGTCAATAGCCGTTCTAAGACTACAGAGACTTGTACGGAGGAGCTGTTCGACTATCTCCATGAATTGGACCATTGCGTTGCCCATACTTTGTGGTCGAAGCTTAAATAGATGATGTTGATTAAAACAAAATACGAATAACGTTATAAAATGAGTTTTATTTGGATTTAGATGTGTTAAAATAAATTAATTTTGTGTTAATAATACGGATATATTTTTTTCATTTTTACTGCTCATTTAAGGGTGTTTTGTTATTCTTTTTTTTTGAAAATTTGTCTAAAAAATTCAGGCAATTATTTTGAAGAATATTTGAAGTAGCATTTGAATGGTCGGCATTCGCGTCAACTCAAATTAAATACAGATTTCTTTTAAACAGTTTTAATTGCACATTAAATCATATTGATTTATTGATTTTTGCATACATCAGTCGGAAATGATTGGATTCATAATTATTTTATTTAAAAAAAAACCACTTATTTAATCATTCAATAAAATATTGAGTTTTTATTATTAAACATAACTGTATAACAAATAAATAGATTTAAACGTATAAGGTAAGAGTACAACATAATTAGTAAGATTTGATTTTATTAAAAAAATATACATACATATTTATATTTTGTCAAAATGAAGGAATGAAAAATTAGCGTTAACGCTTTTATTATCGATATTTCTTTTTTTTTACCATAGACTAGATGTAGTGAAGTTTATTATATTTTCAATTCGAAATATAGTTTTTATATTTTCTAGTTATATATATGCTCTTTCGAATTATCCGCTACCCTCTCGTAGAACTTCAAAGCATACTGAACATACTCTAACCGGCTTATTTATGTTGAATTTAATAATGGGAACATCATTATTTGAGCAACGCGCACATAAATTTCTTCCGCAGTGACGGCTAAAAATTAAATAAAAACTTTAATTAATTTCTATATAAATCAATATATCGTTTTTACCAGTGATGTTTACGCATTGTTATTGAGAATTTTGTTCCACATTCTTGGCACATTTCCGAAAAAGCCCATGGTGATTCTTGCGGCAGTTGATCCAGCAACTTGTGCAAAAGTTGATCTGTCGCTAACTTAAAATTGAAAATTGTAACACCGTCTTTATTTTCAGCTCCAAGGCACGCATTATTTTTGACTAAAACTTTACAAAGTGGTGCTTGTCCGCGCATAAAAGCTAATAATAGTGGTGTATTACCATCCATATCAGGTTCGTTAATGGGGTATTTTTGCATGCATTCAAGAAATAGTTCACAAATTGTAGCACCAGTAGTATCCTTCCCAGTTATGCAAAGTTCATGCAAAGGATTGCGGCCCTTAAGATTAACAGCTTCTGCATTAATATTGGATTCGGTCAAAAGTTCACGGCAAACAGATAAATGACCACCACGCACAGCTATATGAAGAGCATTATTACCATCAGCATCGGCAGCGTCGAAATCTGCATTATTTTGAATTAAAGCTGAGACAGCTGCTAGTTGACCTCTTTCAGCTGCTATGTGTAAAGCAGTTTTCTGAGTTGCGTCTCGTTCATTTATTCGTGCACCAGCTAATATCAGATTTCGGATTATCATCTCATTTTTCGATGCAGCAGATAAATGTAGTGGAGGTGTTTGATTGACATCGTGTACTTTTGAATTGACGTCAACTTGTATAGCTAGCAAAAATAAAACACTTTCAAGGTCATCTTTCATAATCGCTGTATGTAAGAAATTTCGACCTCTTTGATCCATTTGTTCGGCGGCATTTGGTAATCGTTCTAAAATATTTTGAGCAGCTTTATGATTTCGTATGTTTAACGCAGCTGCAAATGGTGTATTTCCATTTTTGTCGCGTATTTTTAAATCTATTCCTGGATGACATAGCAATATTGAAATTATATCATTTTGTTGATTTTCGATCGCGATATGTAAGGGAGTTTTATTATTAATATCAACTGCATTCACATTTGCACCATGGTCGATTAGAGTTTGGAGTACTTTTGTCAATCCCCAACTGGCACATAAATGTAAGGGCGATGATTTCTCTTTGGCTTCGTCGCCACCTCCACCATGTGGGCCGGGTTGACGTGGCGAATCTAAATCACATCCATTCTTTATTAGAAATATTGCTACATGTTCTTTGTTTTCGTCAATAGCACGATGTAAGAGGTTTTGTATACAGCCTTCTGGTCCAGGACCCCAACAATCCGTATCAACACCATGACGTACTAGCACTTGTGCAATTTCGTCTTGTTCAGAGTCGAGTGCTGTCCAAAGTGGCGGATCACCTTTATTGTCTGGAGAACTAAATGCTACACCTCGAGTGCACAACGCGTCGACAACTTTTGGTAGCCGACAGTGTATTGCCAATTGTAGAGGTGATTCTTGATCTCCAGTTAATGCACTCATATCAGCACCTTGGTTAAGAAGAAATACCGCGGTTTCCGCATCTTCATTAAGAATCGCTTGATGTAATAGTGTCATATCTTGACCATTTCGGGCATTAACATCAGCTCCACCTTTTATTAACATTGGAACTAATCCATTTCGACTAAGCGACAGGGCTAAACTTAGTGATGAATCACCAGAGCTATCTTTCAAATTGAAATCAGGCTGTTCGAATGCAGTATTATGTTCTTTAAAACTAACGAATGCTTCAATAACATCCAAACAATTGTTTTCTACGGCAAAATGTAGAGCTGATTTAAGCTCCGTTATACTCGATTGAATATTTGGTGACGCACCAGATTCTAATAGTTTTTTAACTAATTTTGAGAGATTTAATTTACTAGCTATATGCAATGCAGTCAAGCCCTCGGAATTAATATGATTCAAATTGGCATGATCAGCTAAAAATACAGCCGCTCCTTCTAAATTACTCAATGTTAATATTTGAAGGAGTGTATTTCGTGTTTCAGAATTAATTTGGTTGGGACGTGCCCCTTTTTCAATTAATTTTTGCGCCAGTAAAAATGGTGGTCCGTCTGTTTTTGGAGGGGTCAGTGACATTTGTAAGGCACATTTTTCATCAGTCGATCGCAAATTAACGTCGATCTGAGGATGTTCTATGAGTAAATTTATCATATCTGTATGACCCGACAATATGGACATATGTAATGGTGTTAGACCACAATAATTTTGCATATTTACATCAGCATTCATCTCTAAGATTCTTTTTCCAACAGCAAGCATATCATTGTATGTTTCTGGTTCTTCGGTTTTATCAGCGTATGTACAAATTAAATGTAAAGCTGTATCGATTGTAGATCTAAAACAAAATGTATAAAGTTCAAATTGATTTCAACCAAATATTTTGATTAAACAATTTAAATACCTTGAAGTAAGATTTACGTTACAATTTTTATCTAAAAGAAATTGTGCTGCAAAGCCATCACCTCTTTTCACAGCATCAATAAGTAGTGTACATCCCTAAAATAATAAATTATCATTATAATACATATTTATAATATAAAAATTAATATTAGAAAATATTTCCATACATCTGAATTGTATGCATTTACATCTGCACCACCATTTTGAACTAATGTTTGGGCAATAGCTGTACTACGTCCAAGAAGTGCCAATCCTAGCGGTAGTTGTCCTTGTGGTGATAGACTGTTTATTATGTCGGAAAGCTAAAATATAAAATTTAATAAATGCATATAAATATTGTATCAGTACTGATTTTTAAATTTTCCATAACTATATTTAAAGGCTATTTATTATCAGTTATGTTACGATCTTATAACATTGTGAATTTAATTTTAAAATAATTATTAAAACCAACACTAATAATCGTAATGTTTCTTTTTTGTTAGATCAAAAAAATACATTCTCTATATTATGTTTAAATAAAAATAATTATAAAACTTGTGCTATTTAAAAGAATAAAAATGACAAAAGTTATCATATTTTTTTAATAAGTGTAATTTTGAAGAATTTTTTGTTAAATTCTGATATATTATTTCTGCAAAATTGCTTTAACCAAAATAAATTACCAATTTTGTGATTATTTAAGGAAAATTTTGTATAGTCGCAAAGAAAATGTACATTTACTTACAAATATAATTGCAAATGTGAATATTGTTTAGGGTACCATTTTGAAATTTTTCTCAAACGTTATTAAAAAGTATCATTATTTATAATTATAATTTTTTAAAGAAGGCGCAACGCCATGACCTTACGAATTACTATTTCATTCTATTTATGCACTGAATCTCCAATATATTAAAATTATATACAAAACAAATTCACCTTTTTTCCAGAAAATTAAAAAAATTTTAATAAAAATAAAACAAAACTAATATATGTTAAAAGCATTATAAGAAATTAATAGAAGACTTTTTAGCCAGACTGTATAAGCAATTGGATATTGAAGAAAACAATGAACGTTGTGCAAAATTGTTCACACAGCACGCACAATGCCGTCAATGTATCAATTGAAACGATTGCGAATGTGTGTACGTGCAAGCGCCGATGATGGTACGGCGACGGTCATCTTGATTCGTCATTCCGAGCTTGCTCATTCTTTCTTCGGGCTCTAGTGAATTTTCGCTCTCACAGTGTAGCACAATAGCACTCTGTGGCAGTCTTTGGTGAGAGTTCGTTGAAATTTGAACTTTGAGGATATTGCCGCATTGGTAGGAGTTGTGGCAGCATGTTAACATTAATTTGACAGTTTTACATTTTCAAAATTACCGTTTAATTTTCAATTTTGAATATTTGTTTTTCGTGCGCTCTTTTAATTTTAATGGAAAATATTAAAAATGTGATTTAAAATAAAACTTTCAGTGATATATGCTAACTAAAACTGTGATAAACAATTAAATACTATAGTGAAACTGAAAAGAAATAATACACAAATTCTTCTATTGGAATAGAATTTTCAGTGAATACGATATTCATCAATGTCAACAAATAAATATCGCTTCAAAAGAACTAAAACCAAAACTTTCAGCAGCTGATATTAGTGTCAATCGATCAGAAAAAAAAGATTATATCAACAATGAAAAAATTAAACCTTATTTTTTCATTTGTTCTTAATTTAATATTTATAGGTTTGTATATACAATATATGATATACGTACTGTACATATAATATAGTTTGAATAAATTTAATCACGATGACTCACATATATCCATGTGTATAAATGTATCTATACACCTGTGAGTTGCCCAACTATGCTAGAAATCATATTCGACGTAGCGAACATTTAAAAACAAATTTTCAGTGAAACATTAAATGAATTTTACTTTTAAATTGACCGTAAAGTGACCCTTTTTTTATTATTTTTTATCTTCTATACAGATGAAAACCTGTTTCATTTTGTTAATTTTTTGTTGTTGTAAAAGATACATATTATCCGTTTCAGTAACTAAGTATGTTAGAAGGACTAATTAATATAAAAACTACTTTTACCGCAAAATTCAATTGGTTTTTTTTTTATTTACCTCTAATTAAATTAAATTTTATAGTTTTTATACTTGAAGTTGGGCATGAATAGCTTTGATATATTTTTTTCTATAAAAATGTTAGAAATTCAAATAAATAACAAAATCGATGATGTAAAATTATAATATATTATTTAGTTATTGTGTTTGTTAAAAACATACACGTACATACCCATTTTGACGGCATGCACTTGGACAATACGTCATATTAAAACAGGAAAGATTTTTTTTTAACAAAAGGGGCGTTTACTCGTATGACGATTGTAAACATTTCTAATCTGCAATTAATATGTTTTTCTAGATAATACATATGTATCTGGCAAGATTGTTCATCAAATTTTTTTTATTGTGAAGAGATTCATGTGACGTAAATATTTAATTGAATCGATTTCGATAAAGTCCGAATTTATTGTAGTATGTGAATATTATTATTTAATTAATACCTTAGAGTATTGGGATTTAATTACCCTAGAGTATGTACACTGCAGGCCGAAAGTATGTGATAATTTTGGTTTTAGTAGGAACTCGAAAATATTAATTTAATTAAAAATTATATTAATGTTGTTGATCGAAAAAAAATGGCAAATAAAAAAATAATCAAATTGCTTTTCCGTTGAACAAAAACCCTCTTTGTGTTTGATAACAGCTCGTAAGTACTATTCGATGCATTCGGTCGATTTGTTCCAGCACCGCAAAAGGAACCAAAACCTTAATGGAAGAGTATTGGTCCCTAAAATGTCAAGATGATCCCTCTATTTTTTTAAATTCCTTTTTCAATTCAATTCACGCCAAGTCTCTTACCTTGGTCGTAAAAGCAACCCTAAACAATAATTACAGTTACCACTACAGCTTCGGGCAGTATTTTTTTTTCCAGCACTGCGACTCACCTAGATTCTTCTAGTTTCCTAAAGATCTGGAAATATTCATTCGTCCATAGTACATTTTTAAAGACCAGTTTTGATAGAACAAATCCTAATCCAATTTCTTTTTTTTTTTGTTATTTTGAAAGCAATAGAAATATTCTAATAGTTTTTGCACCGTTGTTAAGAAAATTGATTTGGGACTGATTTTTGTTTGTTTGTTGAAATTGCACCACATTTAAGATGCTGTAAGTCTCCGATTCCTTTTAATAATAAATTATTCATTTTAGTCATACCAGACCGTGGTAAACTTTGATCATTTCCTGACAGATTATAACGTTCTATAGTTCTACGAACGCAACTCTTTGAAATTTTAAACTTAGCAAACTATAAAACATTTCGATTTATTTTCGTTAAGTAAAGTAACAACGGCAGACTGAACTTCGAAACTAATTTCATGAATTATATAATAAGTTTTAGATTTATTAAAAATTAACCAAAGATTTTTATAGAATATGTTTTTATCAAGGTATGAAAACGTAATTTTTATAATTTGTCTTTTTTATAGTTCTTATTTTGATTTGTACAGGTCTCTATCTAATATAGGGTTTTCAAATAAGAGTGATATGATATCTTTTCAAAAAAAAAACACTAATTGTTAAGGAAATTCAAATGTTTTTTATTTAATGTGAAGTACAATCGATACAATTAAGTTCTGAATAAAACGTCATTCAAATGGCCTCCACGACTTCTTTGGCAGGAACGAATTCGATCAACTCAATTTTCGAACACTTTTTCCACTAAATCAATTCGTATGTCATGAATAGCACGTTCAATATTGACTTCTAAAGCTTGAAGAGAGTCTGGTTTATTGCTAAAGACCAATGACTTCAAATAACCCCACAAGAAATAGTCTAATGGTGTTAAATCACAACTTCTTGGAGACAATTCAATGTCACAATTTCTTGAAATAATCGAATCTCCAAACTTTTCTCGCAATAATTAGGTTGTTGCACGTACTGTGTGGCACGTAGCCCCGTCTTTTTGGAACCAGATGTTGGCAAGATCAACTTCTTCCAATTTCGGCCATAAAAAGTTCGTTATCATCGATCTATACCGCTCTCCATTGACAGTAACGGTGTTACCAGCTTCATTTCGAAAGAAGTACGAACCGATGGTTCCACTAGACCAAAAACCACACCAAGCTGTCAATTTACAGATTACATATTACAAATGGCCGAAACGTCACTTAGAAATCATATCACTCTTATTGGAAAACCCTATACAATAGTTTCTTAACTAAACATATTATTTACATTATTCTTTTATAGTATTTTTTTTTCATTTATTCATCGTTTAAAATGAAAGAAATTCGCAAAGAATAGTTGTTGCCGGATAATTTTCTATTGGAATTTTTACACGGTCAACGATTTTCATGTGATTGAAAATACACAACGTTAAATATGCGATGGTACATTGAACGAAATAAAAATAAAAATTTTGGACATGGTACACTCTGATCAAAATATATTCCCAAAAATTGAAAAATCTTAATTTCATTAAGGAATATTTTCATAGTTTCTTTTCCATAAAGTTTTACGATTTTTCAAAATAACATAGTTTCTCATATATTTTTATAAAGTATTAGATGTAGTAACAAGTTATATTGATTGCAAAATAAAATCAAAATCGTCTGTAGGCAGTTAAATTTAATGAATACAAACATTCCTTTGATATTACAACAGATATGATTGAAAATATTAAATATTCTACAATAATAATATATTGCTCAAAAAATTATATATCAATTTTCGTTCTTTATAAGCAATAATACTGAAAGATGATAAGAACAATGAATATAAAATATATTTCATATTCATTGTTCTTATCATCTTTCAGTATTCAGATCAATGTTAATAGTTTTTTTGTTGAAATATATAGTATTCAATATTGATAGCCAAAATATCTTCTTTTTTTGATAGTTGGTCACCATAAAATCAATAAATCTTATAAATAGTATAACAACAACAAAAAAACTATTAACATTGACCTTTTCGTATAGCACAACCAAATGCAACTAAATAGTTTAATGTTGGTCATGGCTTTTGACCAGCTCTAAGGATATTTTCAATAAAAATATAGACAAACTTAAATCGATTTTTACAAAAGGTCGTTTTATTGTTATTTTCTTCTTTGGTATTTTAATTTTTACCTAATTTTTTTTGTATGTTATTTCATACCACCTTACTTAAGTTTTTTTCTTTTCTTCTAGTAACAATTCATCATCATATTTTTTTATGATTCATTGAATTTATGAGGATGTATGTAACAAAAATGATAATGAAACTATAATTTATTGGTTTTTTTTCTCATTTGTTTAATTTTTATATAAAATTTTTAGGTGTCATTGAAATAAATTATAAGAATTTAATTTATTTTATAATAAGATGACTTTGATTTTGGCATATATTGTTTTATCAGATTTTCACAACGTAGACATTATGGAAAAGAATCCTATGGAAATGACCACATTCATTTGTTTTTTGCTATGTTTAACTTTTCAAAGAAAATTTGTTGATGAGTGTTCTCTTAACTTTTGGAGTAAACATTTGTTGGGTTTTGTTTATAGAAAATAGTTCCGTAAGGGTGAGGTAAATTAAGATTTTATATAGTTGACTTAATGTTTGATGTTGAAATAAAACTGAAGATTGCTGATAGTATACGTAATTTGTTCGATAATTTTGATTGAGTGAATTCAAACAATTCGATTTAAGAAAATATTTATTTAATTTCAATGAATTATTCGCTTTTAACGAGTTATACTCCACTCAATAGTGATCTCACTATGTGTGCGTTAAACTTCTATTCTCACTATTCATTCTCTTGTTAATGGTTTTTATTCTTCCACTTATATTATGTATGATTTCTTATCTAATGATTCAAAAAGTGATAAATTTATATTTTTATTTCCAACAAAATAGCAACAATATATTATATATATTCTTTTAAGAAATTAGTATGCAATAAATGAACAAAACTATTGAACAATGAAGATTACGCCAAAATAATAAAACATAAATAATACTACAAACAATTTTTTTTAACAGACACACACACACACACACACAATGGTAATTTTCGATGATGTTAAAAATGATTTTTTCAAGGTTTTAATATAACTTGTGCAATACTAATTAATCGATTAATATGGAAAATAATAAAGAGTTTTACAAATTTGGTAACAATTTCCTTGCTAGAATTCCGTAATGTTTCATGTTTAAAATTACTAAATTAATTTTATTTATCTATGACAAAACATACGTAAATGTATATGTATTTACAATTAGTAGTAAACATTGAGTTTGAAAATTTCATAAGTAAAAAAAAATGCCTGAATAGACACAGTGAATATTCTCTTTAGAGCAGTAAGCATGTAACTATGTTTGTACACTGCAGGCTAAAAGTAAGCGACCAACTTTGGTTTTAGGGGGAAAGTTAAATAAAATTCGGAAATTTAATATAACAGACAAAAGAAAAATATTGTTTTTTTTTTAAATTATATTAATGTTGATTTTAAATATGAAAAAAATATCTTCTTATAAAATTGATTTTTATTGAATAAATATACAAAACTTCCTTTTAGGATTGGCGGTTGAGATCGATGGCAATGAATTTTTATCCAAATTGCCTTCTTCTGTTTTATTTTGAAGATAATAGTGTCTCTACATGATTTGGAATTATATTTAGAATCCTTATATTCTAATTTACCACGTATTTATATTATACATCTAAAGAAATAATATAAATTTATAATTTATCAAGATTTTAACCAAAGATTTCTAGAGAATATGTTGTTATCAAGATGGTCACATACTTTTGGCCTACAGTGTATGTACACATATATAATTATTGTTTGGCTTTACTCAAAATGATTTCGTATTCGTTAGTTGCCTTCAAATAAAATAAAAATGCATGCTTTTTCCGAGTTTTCCATTCTCAAATATTTTCTTTTATACGCAACTTCTTCTGTGAATATTCTCTACAGGTTGATATCTAATCGCATGCAATTAGATAACTGCCAATTTGGCACACACAATCAAATATATTACGTTCATGTAACTAATTTTTGCACATAAACACGCAAAGAAATTTTATTCTCATCAAACCGTGAGTATGTGTATTATTGTATAATATATGTGTATGATACTATATAAAAAGCTTCCATATATTTATACAACATACTCTTAGTCAATTTTTTTTTTACAATTTCTCTGACCTGATTCATCTTCAATATCTATCTACTATCCATTAGGCATAATACACTCGTATGTAAATATGATTTCGTTTTTTTTAAATAAAATAATATGAAATATTCGAAAACGAATTTAAATTAACTTTTCCAAAAACAATATTATAAATTTATCATTTTTATATATTTTTAAAGATCTGAAGAAAAAAATTTAAGTAGATGATTAATGTTGCCAGTGACAACGGTCAAGGTAGAATAATCAACTGGAGCATGTCCACTTAAAAAAAAAAAAACTTATATCAGATTGTAGTAATATCACATAAAATAAATAGATGTAAACCGTTTTTTTAACATGTTTTAAAAAAAAATATTATTTAAGCAATCTATTGATTGTGAATAGATTACTCAAGGTTATCTTACGCGAGGTGACTATACTTATTGCTATAAGTAATACTATTTATGAGTGTAGGTCAAAAAGTTTATGGACGATGAGATTAGATGGTTTTTTTTTTTACAAGGAAACGTTTTCGTTTAAACTTAATGTTGTACATTTTTCGGAATATTTTTTTGACGCTCTAAAAATGTTTATTAATCGTCATTCTAGAAGATTTTGCCAAAAGAAAAGTTTCATTATTTTTGGAGCTAAATTTCCTTTTTTTTTCTGCACAGAGAGGCTAAATTATTATTTTATATATTGTAATATAAACTTATAAGAACAATCTCACTAAATTAATTAACCACAAACAGTAACAAAAAAAGTAAGTCTACCGAATGGCAATATGTGGTTAATGTAATAATGAAGCATAAATAATAATAAAAACTATTTTTAAACATATAAGCAATTAATTTTAAGAATTAGTTGGTTCTAAAATAAATTTTCAAAATTCGATAAAAATTATACACATTGATTGAATGGTAATTATAATAGTTTGATCAATTAAAATTAATATTAATATAAACAAATTAGTTTAGGTGCAATAACCGATAATAAGTAGACGGTTGATAAAATTTGAATTATTTCAACCTATTTTAATGTTATACGCTTCTATATTTATATACATATATATATAGGCAAATATTTATACCAATCCATATATGTACATGCATATGTATAAGAAAATTCTCTTTGGCATAGTATTCTACTTAAATAATGTGGCTTCTCTATTCAACCTAGAAGTTTATTTTTGATTTTATTTTTAAATTGGATTTTAATATAAATAATTAGAATACATTCTATTATACGAGGTCTGTTCAAAAAGTATCGAATTTTTGAATTTTCGCGGGTTACGTATATTCGATTTTCGATTTTTTGTGGCGTTATGTTGGAACTCATTTCTTTCACTTATGCTGACAAGTTCGGCCATTTTAAATGTTCAGTTAATTTTTGACAGCTGCTTTCCTTGTGCGTGTTTTGGCTCGTCTTCGATTTTTGCTCAATTTTGACCAAAAACAGTATCGCATTAACATTGCTAGGAGCTGTTAGACTCTGTCCGTGACGAGGGTCATAACTGGTAACGAATCATGGGTTTATGGTTATGATGTGGAAACCAAAGGTCAATCATACCAATGGAAGCTGCCGCACGAGCCAAGGCCGAAAAAAGCGCCAAGTTCGGTTGAATGTGAAAATTTTGCTTACAGTTTTCTTCGATTGCAGGGGCGTGGTGCATCATGTATTCTTGCCACAGGGTAGAACGGTCAATAAGGAATATGAACTGCAAGTTATGCGCAAGTTGCGCGAGGCAATCCGCGAGAACCGCCCGATTTGTGGAAGAACAATAATTGGCTTTTGCCATTTTTTGCCAAAAACAACACACTAATAATGCCGCATCCACCGTATTCCCCAGATCTGGCCCCCTGCGACTTGTTCTTGTTCCCGAAACTGAAGAGCCCCATGAAAGGACGACGCTACGCTACGATTGAGGAGATAAAGACGGCCTCGAAGGAGGAGCTGAACAAGATCACAAAAAATGATTTTTTGAAGTGCTTCGAGGATTGGAAAAAACGTTGCCACAAGTGTATAATAATTCGCGATACTTTTTGAACAGACCTCGTATATAGGGTTATCCATTTTGTAGTTGGGAAAGTAGAACTTTAATAGTAAATCGTTAAATTACTAAACAAAGTGTTAAAATTTCAAAATATTTGTACAAAAGTGATACGTTTCTTGTTTTAAGAGTAGATTATTTCTTCAACTAGATTCGCTCAGCGAATACGACAATAAGCAAACTTGCTATATATGAGGCTTTGAAAAGCCACAAGTAACTGTGAAGGAGGTATTGTATTACGAGTAGCAGAAAGTGGATGTCTGCTGTCAATTTTGGTCTGCACATATCATTGGTCTCAATTTATTTAGAACTGGATAGAGACCGTTATCGTCAATTTTTGAGCTTTATGACCGTATGATAACTGTCTTTTTTTTGGCCTAAACTTGAAGATTTTAAACTATACCATATGTGGTTTCAAAAAAAAAAACGACACCTCAAGCCACACGATGTGATAAGTTTTGGTTTTATTGTGCACAAAGTTTTCAGATTACGTAATTTTCAGATTTGGTGATGTCAATTACTCAATCAAGAACGTGCGGTTTGACATCGTTGAGACAATCCTCAAAATTTATTGCAGATTATTTAAAAACCAACAACCACTAAATAAAGGCCGAATTACACATTCTGAAATTTGAGAAAAACTCATCAGAAATTACCTCAAAAGAATCGAGTTTTCATCGGAACCTGAATTTAAAAAAAATAAAATTCACTCTAAAAGTTTTCTGATAGTTTAAGTAGAAATAGTACTTGCTAAACCAGCTATTCGTAGATGACCTGATTAGTTCGTAAATTTTCTTTCAAAAGCGTGACATTTTAGAATCTATGTTTTTTGGTACAACATTATTTTCTTTCAGTATATTCCAACTAAACTTGAAAAAAATAATCTAAATTAAATATATAGCAATTTACTAATATCTAAAAAAAATCTGAAAATGGATAGTACACAGTGTGACAAATGAAAATTCCTAGATTTTTTTTTTGCTTAACGCAATTTGCTAATCATTTATTTATCACTTTTAGCAATTATATTAATTAATGACATACTTATACTATATGTAATTTTCTTAATTAACTATAACTGTAATTTAATACTCATACAATTTGTTGAAATCAGACAGAATAATAAATTGTTTTTGTATTTAATATTTCTCTTTAATCGAAACTCTTAACAGGTGAGTGACCTAATGTTTGAGTATCTTTCTGCGAAACGTTAATGACCCTGGTCTCATGTAGATTTTCGATTATCATAAAGAAATCTTTTTAGAAACATTTTATTGATTTGAAGAAAAAAATTATGTATGTATATTATCTTCTATAAATTTGTAATTTTATTGATTTCCAATTTTATCATAAATGCCGAAGAATAAATTTTACTTTTTTAATTAAAATTACAAAATTGTTGTAAGTCCCTTGTTTTTTTTCCATAAATTTGCGAATAAATATCAAATTTATGAAATATGGTTGCATTTACACAATCGATTATGATTTTCTCAAATATTTCGAACATACGAAAATTTGACAACGTAAAGTGTCCCTTTTATTTTCCAAATTCTATTTTAAAGATTATTTCTTTTTCACAAATATTCTATAGGGTTTTCCAATACAATAAGAGTGATATGATTTCTAAGTGTCGTTTCGGCCATTTGTAATATGTCATGATCTGTCTTTTTCATTGTATTCAGTAATGTTTACAATTTCATCATGGAGAGATATACGCAAGAACAACATTTACAAATTATTCAATTTTATTATCAAAATAATCGTTCTCCAATTGCAACTTTTCGTGGACTCACTTTCATCTGAGTGGTGCGGTAAATAAACAAAACTGTCGATTCTGGTGCGAAGAAAATCCACAAATTAATCATGAACACCCATTACATTCACCTAAATTGACAGTTTGGTGTGGTTTTTGGTCTGGTGGAATTACCGGTCCGTACTTCTTTCGAAATGAAACTGGTAACACGGTTACTGGCAAGGGAGATCGGTATAGATCCATGATAACCAACTTCTTATGGCCGAAATGGGAAGAAGTTGATCTTGACAACATCTGGTTCCAACAAGACGGGGCTACGTGCCGCACAGCACGTGCAACAACCGAGTTATTGCGAGAAAAGTTTGGAGATTCGATTATTTCAAGAAATTGTGACATTTAATGGATTCCAAGAAGTTGTGATATAACACCATTAGACTATTTCTTGTGGGGTTATTTGAAGTCATTGGTCTTTAGCAATAAACCAGACTCTCTTCAAGCTTTAGAAGTCAATATTGAACATACGACTTGATTTAGTGGAAAAAGTGCTCGAAAATTGGGTTCATCGAATTCATTCCTGCAAAAGAAGTCGTTGAGGCCATTTGAATGACATTTTATTCAGAACTTAATTTTATCGATTGTACTTCACATTAAATAAAAAACATTTGAATTTCCTTAACAATTAGTGTTTTTTTTTTGAAAAGAAATCATATCACTCTTATTCGAAAACCCTTTATTTAATTTCAAATTTTATGACTATTTTTCTTCTTATTTACTAAAGTTCAACAAACTGCTTCTGTATTATTTGCGTCCACCACAAATACGTAATTTTTCCTATTTTATATCTAGTAAAATATTATAAAATAAATGTTTTTTAGTGATTAGATTGTGTACGTAATATAAAATGAACTAACCGCAAATATGAGATATTTTTTTTGAAAATTTTATATTTTGTTTTTTTTTTTGTTTTGTTAATTTTCTCCATTTATTATTCATCATTAATGAATCATAATTTTTATTTAATCATTCAAAGTATATGATTTTCTCTTAATTGTCCTCTAGAATATTAACAAAAAAAAACCAACAACAAACAAATAATAACTAATCATAATACAATTGAAAATATGACGAAATCAAAGAAAATCTTTCTTATTCATGAATAATGTGTTATTTATTTGCCTTCTCTGTTTTTGATTCATGAAACTGAAAATACAAATTAGAGATCCTATATGCATAATGCACTTGAAAAATTGACTTTTTACACAACTACAACTAAACAGGAACCATGATATAAAGATTATATGTAATAAACGTTAATTCTTTAAAGTGCTTATAAAATGTATTCATCGAGAATGATTATAATATACGAGCAGAGAAACATAAGAAAACAAAACAGTGGAACTAATAATGAACTTCTTGATAAGTACCCACTGATTCTGTTAGTTTGTTATAAACAAAGAAATCTGAGTCATTCTTATCATATTTACTAGTGCTTTGTAAACGGATGTCATTCTGTGATTTTGATAATAAAAAATTGAAAATCATCAATTTACTATTGTTTTCTTACAGAATCTGTTTCTCTTTTATGTATATTCCAAAAACTATTTAAGGAGAATAATTCGATTTCAATATGAGTCAACTGTATTCATAGTATAATAAATTCTTTTATAATACATATTTTTTTAATTTATTCTTAATACAAATTGTGCAAGTATTGTATTATAGTTAATGAATGAATAGTAACAAAAAATAATATTATCAAACGTTCTTTCAAATTGCTGCACACTTTTACTAGTTAATAATTTTCGAATGTTGACTGGTGGAAATATTGTTTTTTTTTTAATTACTAACCAATTATGTGAATCAGTGAAATTGCAATTTGTTTTTTTCGTACATACGAGTACATACATACACACATATGTGTAAGTGTTTCGTTTCGAAAAAGAAATTATTTAACCAAGCATGAATCATGTTTATAAAAATCGAGTAATTGATATTTCACCTAGTGATTCTCTATGTAGACGAAAATTTTTCTTTTTTTTTCTCTATGTATGTAAAAGTAAAATTTTTCTTTTTTTCAAGTTAATTCTTTTAAGTAAAAAATAGTCATATTTTTTCGAAAATCATATATTATATTTTAAAGTTAAAAAAAAATTAATTTATAAGAAAAATTTATGAGACATTACTCTGAAGGGCAACTGTTGCCATATTGTATTAGAATTTATAATAAACTAAATTAGAAAAATGTTAAAACAAGGCTGCTTCCATACATATTACAATTGGCAAAATTCTTAAACATAATTAATACAGATCCACTCTTTTACTACTGCTAATTTCATAATAACATAAAAATGGACTATACCTATAATGGCTAAAGTACACTGCAGACAAAAAGTATCCGCTAACAAGTATTTTTCTTTCCTACTTATCCTAAATATTATCCTAAACAGTATATCTATAGGATTAATTTCTGATCCTTTTTTCTTTCTTAATATTTATCTAAAGTTTAAGATACTAGTTTAAAATATTTCCTTTTTAAATATTTATCTAAAAAGCGACTAAGTTTGAAATTTAAAAAAGTTTCGTGCATGTAAATATCGAACGTTACTATCAGTATGGAAGTTATCACTTGGGTAAAAACTATTAAATAAGACGTCTTGCGGGGAGGTACTACTGAGTGAAAGATCGAACTATGATCAATACCAAAAATACCTTGAGATCTGAGCTACCCTAGCAGTGCCTGGAATTTGTAAGATTCTAAAGTACTCTTGAAACAAAGAGTGGTACCCCACGAGACTTTTCACTGACACGTGTTGGCTGTGGTTGATGATCACATTACGGGCACAATCTTCGGATTTGTGGTGAGGGATACTAGTTATCCCAGGTACTATCACTACAGATGATAGTAATGGTTAAGGTAGGTCTTACTATGAAAAGTTAGAGTAACTAGGTTGTAACTGTTACTGACTATTAGCACAGGTTACTGGATGTACCTGGTTCTGTGGAAGAGACAACATGAAAGCACGAAAGAGCGTTGAATAGTGTAGAACAGAAAGATAGCAATTCAAAAATGTCAGATGGACATGGTAGAGTCGACTGAAGGCAATTTACCATTAGAGGGCACCAACTTGAGATCAAAGAGTTCAAAGAAGGTTATGATAGAATTGGGTGGTAGGAACTTATCGTAAGGCTGGAACTAATATGAAGATATTTGATGGCATGGAATGATTAGGACAATTATCGACGACGAGAGGTCTGGGATGTAAATGAAAGTTGGTTATGGTAATGCTAGGTAAAAAGTATTGGATTGGTATAAATCCAATACAAGCAGAACTGGAGTCGTACGCGGCCCCTGATAGATATGCCTAATAATTAATTTACCACGATAAACAAAAGTAGATTACTCTCATGTAAGACAATGTTCCGATTATGGTTTGGCGTTGCTTTTCTATATATGATGTAGAATAATTGGTGCTAATTGAGGGAACATTTCAAAACAGAACACTATCTTAATATATTAGATTTGAAAGTTCCTTCATCAAGAGTTCGGTTCATTGGTGAAGGATTCTTTATACACCAAGGCAACGACTCTCTAGGAAATCATGTAGAGATTATAAAAAAAAAACAAAAATATGTTTGAAAAAATATGACATGTCCACAACAATCACCTGATTGCAACCCCACAGAAGTTTTTTGGGATGAGCTAGAAAGAAAAGTTTAGGGTACATTGTCTATTCTCCAAGAAAGAATTCTGTAGTATTCTTTTACAATACTGGAACAGATTTCAATTGATATTTGCCGTTTTTTTTTTGTCATTTGATATTTTTGTTGAAAAACCCGTAAAAAAGGGTTTTTTCAACAAAAAATCAATTTCAGATTTTCTTTTTTCAATTTTATATTTTCAATTTGATAATAATTTATGTATTAAAAACATTTTTTTTTTCATGTTTACGATCAAATTTAATATAATTTAAAAAAAAAACGAAAACAAATATTTTTCTTTCAGCTGATCATTTTAATTTTCGAGTTTTATTTAAATTTCCCTTCCAAAAGCAAAGTGTGGTCACATACTTTCGGCTTACAGTGTATATTTGGTTGAATACTTTAAAAATGAAAAAAAATTCAATTTGGTAAAATATTTTACAGATTATTCACTGTATGAGATTTTATAGTGAGTTTGGATGTACACTATGTACATACTTCAAAGGGCAAAAGCACTTTAATCTCAATTATCATCGGACATTATTACAGCCAGAATTCTAGTTCCAAGGTCATATATGGTATTAGACGTACATATTTTCAAATAAAAAAAACATCAAACACAAGTAGTAAAATAATAAAAAAATAGCTATCACCATTAAATGCCTGTGATTTTATGTACTTTGAATATTTGTTATCTTATTCAAAACCATTTTATATTTTATTATCATTATTTATTCCTACTATATTCATATATATGTATGCATATGTACATACATCACACAAGTAATATATATATATATATATATATAAAACAAACAAATTATAAATACATGCAATCAATTTTTAAAATATTTCAAAAATTTTCCAAGTTTTTTTTATATGTTTTCTTTAAATAATTGCCATTTTATTAACTCTTCACATCTGGGGCTGTGTGAAAAAAATGTATGCAAATTGCCATTTCTACGAAGTATGCATACATATGAGATGAACATATTGGAAAGAGGAGTGTACACTTGTTTTTTGTTTGTTTTTCATTGAAAGTATAAATTTTGTGATGAGAAAATTTGAGAAAATATTCCTATTAATAAACTTATTTTTTCTCATTCTATATGCAAAAATATTTTTGCACAAAGAATGCCTTTTACAGATAGAGCGAGAAAAATATATGGTATAAACAGTTTATTTCATTTGATAATTTACTCAAACACATACATGTATGTACACAAAAAACATATATTTGTATGAATATGCACATAAATATTCTGAATTTGGTTTGTTTCTCAATTTGGTATTTTAGCAATAATGGCTAGTTTATGTTTGGAAGTAGCCATTTTTTTCCCCTCATATTAATAGCAGTTTTGAAGCCCCAATTTCGAATTTAATTTAACCAAACATAATGATTCATTTTGAGAAATGTGAAAATATTCATTCGTTTCCTCTAATATTTGTACAAATTCCGATATATTGTATGGAAATCAAGCTCTAGTGCTTACTAATCTACATCGTTTCAAAGTTTAATTTACGATAAACATATAAAAAAAGGAAAAGAATTTGTTTTTTTTTTAAATTTTCAATTTTTTTTATTTAGTAAAATTTTTTTTTATACTATAAACAATATTATTTCATTCCTTTTTTTAGCAAGTAATTAATTTTTGTTCATAGAAAAAGACAATCATTATGTTATATGATTAGTTGAATGTTAGATTGATCTGTAGTACAATGGACTTATACACATTAGATTAATTAATTATGTCAATTATAAAAATGAAGAAATAAAAAAGAAGCCTTGCAAGGTTAATTTGTTTGCGTTGAATTATGCTTAAAAAATATTGGCTTGTTATTGTCTGTCATAGAGGGTTATCCACTTAATGCTTCGGAAAGTAAAGCCCTGTTTGAAAGCTGTTTTACATATATATTCATACAAGGTGGGGTTAGGGTTTACCAATTTTACTGTATGAATCGTTCAGCATTAAAGTATAAAAACTTTTTACAAAGGAGGTGATTCTAACTTAATGAAGCTTATTTCTCGCTCAGTGGACACGCCAATAAGCAACATTGCCATATATACGGCTCTGTAAACCTACAAGTAACTGTGGGTAAGCCACTGTATCCAAAAAAAAAACTCTTTTTGGTGTCTGAAAGTGTAATTGGCCCATATTTCTTTAACTCAATTCTGAGTTATATGTTTGTACCATAACCGATTTTTGTTGCTTTGAACCTAAAGATTCTAATCTGGACCATAAACAAAATGGCGCCACAAGCCGTGCAATACTAATAAACTTTGGTTTGATTGAGCGAAAAGTTTATAGGACGTGTAGTTTCGAGATTTTATTATGTCATAAAAGATTTGACGTCGTTGGACTTTTTCTTTCGAGAGTACGTGTTAGACTTTTTTTTTGTATAAAGCTACTTTTTTCGTAATTACCCAGACAACCGTCAAATTGTAGAGCATTTATTTAATCAACATCCGTTAATTAGTGGCTGAATTACAGCCCGAAAAGTTAGTAACAAATTAACTGAAAAGAATCGAGTTCTGCAAGAATTCTGAGAAGAACTGATTACTATAAGATTAGCATGGTTCAAGCAATAAAATGAAATAAATCAAAATTTAAATTTATTAATTCAACTTTACTTTCCGACCCACAAATTGGATAATTCTTACAATTCTTTATAAAAGATATCATTTTTTTTGGAATTGCCGCATTCTCATTTGACATTTATGTGCGTATTTTGTTTTTTTTTTTGAATAATTATATGATAATAATTTTAGCTAAACATTGTTTTTTTATGTTTAGCTGAAAATGAAATTATTATTTGGTAATATGATATGATAATTATGACGCCCATATTTAATAAAAGTAACCATAATTGGGTAATTTTTAATTTTCTGTTTTAAATTTTTCTTTTTGCAGAAAAAATTGTTGCTATTAAGTGTTATAGCTGCCAAGTATCACCAAGTTACACATTCAATGTTAGTAAACCCGTTTGTGCAAAATTTGATAAATCGGATGCGTTTGTGGTAGAATGTCCATATTCAACAATGTGTGTGAAGAAAATTATGAAATTACAATTGATAGGAGAAACTACTGAGGCAGTATCGCGAGGATGTGCTAGTCAAAAATATACCGATCAGGTAATTTGAATTAAAATTAAAATATAAAATCGAGTTATTAAAGCAATGAATTTTATTTGTATTCTTTGTTAAATTATAGGTACTTGTGGGTAGACAATGGACAACAGAGTATAGAGTCGAAGAGCCCTACGAGGAAGAATGTAAAGAACTTAGTGAAAATAATTTAGCAGCAACAACTATAACATATTGTCACTGCCGAGGGAACTATTGTAATTCAGCAAAAAAGGATACACCAAGCTACCATACTGAAGTGATGGCAGTTCTTTTTGTATTCAATGCCTTAAAAATATTTAGAATGGGAACAATACGTTCATAGATATTTACAATCACTAACTAGCCTGTAAAATGTAATTATTTATTGTAAAGACTTAATATTATTTAAGTAAATTGATATTTTGGTGCATATGTATATCATTGTATAAAAAATAGCGTAATATTCACGTATGCTAATAAGAAATGAATATGATTTAAATATATAATAAGTAAGTGTTTTTTTTTATTTATCTTGGAGCGTTTTTTTTTATTGAGTTGGAAAGTTCATATGGGAAACATACTTTAAATGAGGCCATCATGTTAATATAACTTAATTATTTGAATAATTTAAATCGACCTACTTACCGATCCATTATTTTCGACAAGACACAAAAATACAACATCCTCCCTCAAAAGGCGTACAGCTGCATGTAGAATATGTTTTGTTTTGCTTTTTAACATTTTATACAGTAAAGGACCGGACATATGTTCGAAATCTTGTCGCGTTAAATTGTCCCAATGTGTCGAAATTAAACCCGAACAATATTCTAATAAGCTGGATGCTCCAACTTCTTCGGCAACACAATAGAACCGCACACACGATCTAACACCAACGGAAGCAACCAAAGCACGTTCACATAAACCTAAAAGTCCCGGTAATTTAAATTTATGCGCGGCACGTAATAAGCCCAATGAGAGTGTATCATGCTGCAGATCTACAATATCGGTGTAAATCCATCGCAGCAACGCGTAACCGATTTCTGCATCTAAATCAGACCAATCTAATTCATCTTTATCAGCGAGAACTTCTTCGCGCCATTCCTCAGAACGAGCGTTTAACACAAATTTATGAGCTGGCATTGTTTTGTCACGCAACTTTACGATTATATCCGAATAGGTTTTTCTACCATATAGCGTTGCTACCGTCATAACAAGACGGGAAACAAAACTACTAAATTCCCCGGATCCATCCAAACCATCAGCAGATGACGCTGCCGCTTTATTATACTTTCGTTCTAATTCGGCATAGCCTTTTTGTAGTTTTGTGTATTCTTCCTTTAGAAGGTTTAAATGCTTCTCAAGCCGATCAGCAACGTCATTGGAGCCTGCAAATTTTTGAAAATTGATTGAAATTCAATATTTTTAATTGCTATAAATTTAAATATAACTGATATTATTTATGTGTTGACTTTCTTTAAAAAAATATTTTATTACAAATTGTACTAGGATATTGTTGTTTGGACAGGATTTTCTTCTACAATGAACATTTTTTTAACAACAGGTGTCATTGTTATTGAATATTAATATATGAAACATTTTTAAGCTATTATTAATGTTATTTTAATAACATTTATAATTATTTAGTTTGCAATGTATTATATACTGCATTAACGATAAGTTGCCGCTAACTTAAAATTGACCGCAATAGGAAGTCAATACTGATACAGATAACATCTAAACTTCTGTATTATCATTTAATTTGATTAAAGAGATTTTTTTAGGATGTTTGGAAAATTGAGAGTTTCACATTTTCGGTTCTTTGAAGCAAGAGAGGAAATGTATGAAAATTGTACCATTATGTTACGCCCCTTTCCAAAAATTCCTTTTATTCATACGACTTCGACTTCACTTTATAATTGCCAACTTTCGTATAAAAAAAAACACAAATTCTTCTTATAATACTTACCCATTTTAGCTACAGTAAACTATTTTCACTGCAATTGTTAAAAAAAAACACTATTCTATGCCGTTTTAGAATGCAAAAGTATCATATTTTGCATCAGTATAAATTGCTTTTTTACAAATGTCACTGTCAATTTACTATAGAAAATTGGCAACGGTGTTAATTCATTTATATTTACAATAAAAGTTGACAACATTAAAAAATATTTATCAATTTATATAGTATTATTTAAAAATTTATTTTATAATAATAGAAGTTTAAAAAATAAACAATAATGTATATTTATAATTTGCTTTTTGTAGGAAAATAGCAAGAATTTTGTAAATTTAGAGTCGTCTTGATAAGCATTTGTAGGGTTTAATTTCAACACTACATATATGAACGCAAATAAAAATTGACATTTATAGTGAATTAACATAACATTCTCTATAATCGCATTTAAATATTTATTATTACTATTATTTATGAATAAATAATATTATATTTTCAGTTTTCTCTCAAATTAAATATATTTTACATTTGATTATTATAAGTTAAAGCCAATAAATCATATAGAACGGGGTTTTCTTTTCAAATATTAATATTGTCTCTTATTCAACGAACTTTACATAAAAAAAATCAATTAATTTTAATGGTTGAATTATAGAAGAAAATATGATATTACATATCATTGCGTAAACACATTAAGTAAGTTTTATTTTAAAAGCAAAATTAAATAAAATATTCCAATTTGGTTGTGATTTTAATAATATCATTTTATTAAAATTGACAAATATATTACAACCTGTATTTTTTTTTTAGATTTTACAAAATTTTTTGTTAATTTTCTATTGTGTGAAAAATGGGAAACAATATTTACATTTAAACAAAAATATTTATTGTTTTAGACAATCTTTAAAGTTGTATTTTAAGTCAACAGAGCCTCTAACTGCATCCATATGAATAGTAGTAGTACATGAAATAATGTCTCTTATAGATTTTCGGAATCCATTAGCTGATTTTACTTTTAATTTTCGTAATTTTTCATTTTCGGAATTTATTTCACTTAATATTTCCTCGCCACAACTTGGTAGCTTATTCTTACCACAAGAATTAAGATTTTCTGAAATTTTATTTATACGTTCAGGAATATTTATAATATCTTCGATAGTATTTTGATAAATCTTCGCCCCAATGTCGATTTGTGTTTTGCAGCATTTTTCAACATTTTCAATAACACTTTCAATATATTTTTGTACAATGGATGAAAATTTCTTCGTGCAAGCAGAAGAGTGATCGTTATCACTTGTTGCTAGTTGATTAATTTCATCTCCAGTTTCATGCGATAATGTACTCAAACGCTTGAAGGTATTTTCAACTTGAATTCTTATTCCATTTCTAAGATATTCAAAAGAAATCAACGATGATCTATTCAAATTGCCAACCCATTCATTTAAATCATATGTAATCGATTTCAATTCGGAAAAATGTTCTTCTTCTAAATTTTTAGCTGAGTCAACCATAATTTCTATAATATTTTTTATCTTCTCTGCAACATCTTCTACAGCAATTTTAAATTTATCCTTTTCAGTAAGAACATTTTTGTTTACAAGCTGAATTATATTCAGTGAACTTTCTGCCATTTTTGCATTTAAATTTGATAAAACTTTATCAATGTAGTCACAATAACTGTTATGTATTAATGCACCAGAAATGATTAAAAATCCAAAAAATATATAAGATCGCGACACCATTTTGTTAAAATACTAAATAATTATCGTGTACCTACTGAAATGATTATTGGTTATATGATGATAGATCGTTTTATAGATTTTCGAAAACAGAATGCATGAAACACATTTGTTCAAACTAATAAAAGAACAATATTTACACTTTAACAAATTCAGTCTTTTCGTAAGTACACAATATAAAAAATAAACTTTCATGACGTCTTTCATAATTTTTTTATTATATTTTATCTATAACTTTTTATAAAATCTAATTTACGCAAATATATATAATTAAAAAATACTTAAAAATTATTTATTTATATTTATGCTGATTTTTTGATAATAATGAGTCATACTTTAGAAATTTTGAATACTAATTCTTGTGGGAAAAATACAGGGAAAACCACAAAGAGTGTAAATACAACAAGTGACAATATTTGTGCGTCAAATAAAAGCCTCTATTAAAATTATTGCCATAAAAATATAAATCGTCATGAAATTTTAATTTATGAAGAAATTGTTAAGAATTAATCGTATGAAAATATGGGTAAATTTATTATATTTGACAGAGTTTTAAGTATTCTTACAAAAAAATTAAATTTTTTTTAAATAGACAATTATATGAAATTTTATAAACAAAAAATATTTAAAAATTTTTTAAGAAATTTTCTGTCTGAATTAATGTAAACGTGGCGAGAATTCGTACTGCTCGCATACATTTTTGAATGTATACGAGGTCTGTTCAAAAAGTATCGCGAATTTTGTATTTTTTCAAAAATTATTTATTTATTCATGAATATCTATTTTGTCTTCTTCAAAGTAATCCCCACCAGACATTTTTTGTGATCTTGTTCAGCTCCTCCTTCGATGCCGTCTTTATCACCTCAATCGTAGCGTAGCGTCGTCATTTCATGGGGCTCTTCAGTTTCGGAAACAAGAACAAGTCACAGGGGGCCAGATCTGGGGAATACGGTGGCTGCGGCATTATTAGTGTGTTGTTTTTGGCCAAAAATTAATTTTGTTTTTCACACAAAATTTGATACAGATTTCGGGAACAAGAAAAAGTCACAGGGGGCCAGTTTTCGGGAACAAGAAAAAGTCACAGGGGGCCTGATCTGGGGAATACGGTGGTTGCGGCATTATTAGTGTGTTGTTTTTGGGGTCCGCGCAATTAATTTTGTTTTTCACACAAAATTTGATACAGATTCTCGGATCCATTTTTTGGATCCAATCGAAGACGAGCCAAAACACGTGCAAGCAAAGTAGCTGTCAAAAATTAACTGAACATTCAAAATGGCGGAACTTGTCGGCATAAGTGAGAGACATGAGTACCAACATAACGCCACAAACAATTGAAAATCGAATATACGTAACTCGCGGAAATTCAAAATTCGCGATACTTTTTGAACAGACCTCGTACATGACACCCACTGACATCTAGTTTCCGTAATAGAAAATTAATATCTATTTTAACTCACTTATTCCAAAGAAAAATACAATGAATTAAACATTGCCTTAATTTTTGTACAATCTTTTGATATGAAATGCAATTGTATGTTAAGCTTTTATTTATTTTGTAAATATCAATCAAATATTAAGCGCCATTCTCCATGAAGTAATAGCATAACGAAATTCTTGCATACTTTTGTTTACATTTCCATACATATCGCAAATTGAAAGTTTGAGTGGGGTTTTATTAAATTTTAAATAGTTTACGAATAAGTAAGTATAAATTAATACATTTGCATAAATAGTTTTATTCTTTACGACAGTAAATAGAAAATTTTTATTTCAGAATACGAAGTGTTTTATGACAGGTTATTTTGCAAGTTTGTGTGTTCTTACGAATGTATTCTTAAAAAAATTTGGACAGAATTTTTGCGTAGAGGCCTATCCAGTTCTTCTATAATAAAAGGTCTGCTCAATTGCCCAAGCGGCGATAAACCGAATCACGTGCATTTAAAAATTTTCTGAATTCGCAAAGCATAATGTTAATAGATGGCGCTGTTAGCAAACTACAGAACTAACTAATAGATGGCGCTGTTAGCATTCTTTTAGTAAACTTTTTAGTAGAGAAGTTTGGGTTTCAACTATAATTTGTTTAAAGTAATCTGTCAAACGGTCAATTTCGGTGAAGACACGTCTAACTAAATATACATATTTGAGATTATTTGAATTTCTTTGTTTGTTAAGCGACTTAAGTAGCTAACAGTGCGTTTTCAGTACAAGAGTTTATACAGAGTTTGTTTCTAAAAGCAAATATAATTTCAAAACTCTTCTTATTATCTCATCTCCCACTAGAAACTCCACTACTGGAGTTATTCGCCTTTTGGTGAGCAAAATCATCTCGGTTTTCGCAGCTGCTAGACTTAACCCATGGGTTCTAAACCAGGCGGTAGTCTGCCGCATGGCTTGGTTGAGCTTCCTTTGGGCCTCTTCAATATTTCGAGCGCCTATGACTATAATAATGTCGTCGGCGTATCCATCAAGGAAGGTATTGTCCGGCATTATATTCTCCATATTTAATGGTGCTATGCTGGTCGTTAGACAAAATAGCACCAGTCATAAGCAGTGACAGCGCTCGAGATAATTTCCAGTATCTCCCACCATAACCACAGCCACCACGTGAATGCCGAAGCAGCTCACCATAACCGAGCATAGAATCTGCTATTTCTATGGAGCATCTCGATTCCCGTGGTACCTAATTTTTTTATTTTTTTATTAGCTGCTATTTCTATGGAGCACCTCGATTCTTTTTATTAGCTGCTATTTCTATGGAGCATCTCGATTCCCGTGGTACCCGCCGCCGGGGTGGAATTGTCCAGCATATCCATCCTTAGAATACCGTCGTACAATAAATTCCCTAGTATAGAGAGGATTTTTTTTAATGAAAGTTCCATCCGCCGTGTCATACAAGAGCTCCCGGTTACTAAGATAACTCCTTATTATTCGAAGCAAATATTCTACTTTGGCACCCCGAAGGAATTTTTGAGAGCATCCAGCATATTGCACTATTTGGCCGAATTAAATGTGTTTTTTATGTCCAGCGTTACAAGCACACCGATTTTCTTCTAGAATTCTTTGGCTCCGACTGTAGACCGTCCTGGTCTGGAGACATAATGCCGAGCCGATAAATTTCTGGGACTTTGAACAGTCCTAGTTTCAGTAGTTTTTCCAGCAGTTTATTAGCTGTATTTAACATACAGAGGGGCCTGTATGATGAGGGAGAGCTTGAGTTGCCTTTGCCAAGGTAAAGTTACTGCCTTTTAATATCTACCAATTTAGTATCGTGATGATACTAAATAGGAAGTTATTAATCCAAATAATGAAGTTTTGTGTTAAAAATTGCAGGTTTCTGCGCACTCCAAAGCTTAGATTAAACCGTGCATCTAATAGACGATTTTCTTTTACCAAATGGTTCGCCGTCAAATCGTTTAACTGTACGAACAGTTCGCCGGTATATTACACTGATCGTGTGCGTATATGCTGTTTGCGCGTTGATGCGCTATTTTTGCGCGTGGTAAATATGGAGAAGAGGAAATTGAGCGAACTTATACATTATTTCACCGTGCTTGCTCGTAGATATATTACATATGAGGTCGTTCATATTGCTCGTTGCGAACTTATCATGTGTGCGTCATTTATTTTGACATTTGACAGTTCTTATATTTACTGTGCGCCTGCATACTAAAATAAATAAACAAATTAAAATAATAAAGTTCTTATATTTTTATACTAAAATAAATAAACAAATAAAAATAATTAAAATAAATAAAAAAATGTGAAAACCAACTAGAGAATTCACCGATAAAAAATGCACAAACTATCACATGAGCAAAATGGAATTTCAACAATTCACTCCCCTAAATTGCTCTTGTGTCGCAATTAATTATTCTTGTAGATATTCATTCAAGCAATTACACTAAGATTAGACTGATTGTAAAATACACAAACTTTGTTTGCGGCTAACCTGCACAATTACATTCAAACGCAAAGTGCGAAAATGCTCGCACATAAATTAGACGCGAAGAAAATGTGTGAAATTTCATCTTTAGATCGTCTATTAGACGCATGGTATAATGTAAGGTTAAGGCACTAATGAGCTTAATACTTAGAGCATTGCGGAAACTGCTTAACGTGTTCCTTGCTTAGAAATTAGCTCAAGCCCAGGCTAGAGTTGCGCCACAAGTTCGTTTATGCTTGTTTCTTATTTCCTTTATACATCCCTCCCTCTCTTTTATAAATTATTTTCACTGTTGGCTTGTCTGTTTAGTCATCTCGACTAAATAAGTCCTCCCCCATCAGTCTCATGGGAGATACTGTCCAGTCCAGTTCAGTCTATTTTAAGGGAAATTCTTTATTAGAATATCTCTCTGCGGAATCCTTCTTTGCACATTTGCAATATGAGCTGTTCCTTGAGGTTTTCATGGCTTTTTTTCTATATTTCCTTTGTATAGTGATGTAAGCCTTCCTCTTTCTGATCCTTGCCGTGCTGCAAGCCATCCTTTTGTGAACACCTTAAGCAATCTGTCAGCTTCTGTCTTATACTCTGTATTATCGTTGAATTGTTCTCTGATCATTATTTCATTACTCTCACTCTCACAGTTGACCACTTTCACACTTCCAAAGAAATAAAATCAGTGTGAGGCATATTTTTTTTGCACTCCACTGTATGATTAAGAATATTTTTTTAAATCTTACACTAGATTTATGTAGATTATAATTATTCTAATAAATTTTATAGTTTTTTCTATTCTCATAGGTAGAAGTAATAATAAAATTGTAAATATTTTAATTGGAACTTTTTTTTTACTATTTAAATATTTTAAAAAAATATCTAAAGCAAAAGTAGTGTATAACTAGGTTAGATACATAAATGAGTTGTTGATGAAAAATATATAAAAAATCTATTTGGCTCAGAATAAATTTATGCTTAAAAATGTTATCAATTGCTGTGTAGGCAAAATGATTGACAATTTTGTTTGAACAAATGGTGTTTGCCTATTATTTTCTTTTGAATATTGCGAAACAGTTGTAAAAAGTATATAAATTAGGTTTTTGGAGCGAAAAATTTAGTTAATATTCTGATCTTCTTGTAATAGTTTAAAATGAAGTTGTTAGTATTTGCATTTCTAATTTTCTTTGGTGCTCAATCATCAGCAGCACCATCACCTATTTTCGATTTATTCGGATCTATAATAGAGGGTGTAACTGATATAGTGAAAAAAATACAAAATGATATCGAAAAGCTTGCTCAAAATATCCTTAATGATTTGATGAAAGCATTGGATACAGTTGCAAAAACTGTTGTGGATACATCGAATAAGATCAATCAACAAATTCGTACTTCCTTTAATGAATTAGGTCGAATTGTTAGAGAAATCAACGACAAAGTAATCAAGGCTGCCGCCGATGAGTTGAGAAGTGCAATTGCGAATTCTATAGAACAAACGCAAAAAGCTGTTAGTGAATTGTCAGCATCTGCTTCAACGGCCTTTAATAATTTCCGAAAAGATATACAAACTAACATTGATTCGTCTACTGCGAAAATAACACAGGCTACTGTTAAGCTACTTGGCGATATTAAGGATGCGGTTCGGAATGGCATCAAAACCGCTCGAGAATGTTCTACTAAATATGAACCATTAATTACTGATTTGAGCAAAAATTCCATTGAGAAATTGCGGGAGTGTGCAAAAACAACCGAAGACGTTGGCAAAGAAATTTTCACCAACGTTACAAGTATAATAAATGATGTTCCAGCCGTTGCTAAGAAGATTCAAGATGAAACTCAAAAATGTATACAATCGGAGCGGGAAACAGCTGTAAAATGCTTGGGTGCTCTAACCAAGACTACAATAGAAGAACTGGCAAATGAAATCAAAAAAATTGCCAACATGACAACTGAAGCTACTACAGCATTCCTGGATGCAATGGTTCAAATGATCACTTGCACTACAAATCAGGTGAAAGATGGTATCAAGGAGGCAGCGAAATTAGGAAGTGAAATTAGAACTTGCTTAAATCCATGAGTTCATCTAAATGTAAGATCTTATCAGGTCTTTTATAAAATTTATCAAATAAATGTCTTGTGAAATTTTATTTGTTTTTGAATTTTTTTAAAAATTGTTACATTATTAAAATTATTGTAGAAAATTTTTTTTTAAAAGAATTCATTTCAATATATGTGATTTTTATGCCTTTTAATATTTTGATTGTTATTTCTTAAGAACCCATCAACGTGACTAATTATGAAGTCATCTTATTATATAAGTTTTTCTATAAACCAACTTTTTTATGAATGTCGGATCGTCCAGTTTCATGTAGAGCGCTAATAACGTGGTTATAAATTTGATGGTATAAAAAGTACAGTCCTTATTTTGCCATTTTATATGATAGATTATTTTAATCACCAAACTATAAGGTCAAAAAAATAAAATCTTTTAGAACTAGTAATTCTGCTGTAGGCAATTTTCGTGGAAAATTATCTTCAACGATGATGATCATTTCTCGATCGGTTGATAAGTTAATAAGAAAAATTACTTCATCAAAGGTTCTGAGAAGCCACAAGTGATTATGGAGAAGCCCTGTTTTCATAAAAAGTAGATTGTTTGGTGTCTGAAGGTTTCATTGGAACATATTTCTTTGAAAATAAAGAAGAAGTGACCTTTCATACAAAATGATAAATTTTGGCTTAATTACGCGCACAGTTTGCAGTATGCGCAATTTCGAGTTTTGGTGATGTCAATTGGCCTCCAGGATCGTGCTATCAGATGTCGTTGAACATTTTTAGAGGACAAGCTAGGTATTTTTATTTGTTGACATTACTGTTTATTTTTACATACATCAAATGTAAAAAAACAACCATATTTCAGGAAGTGGCGGAATAAGGGGAAAAGAGAGCACCAAAAATTGTACCGAGTATTTTCGATTGAAGGGATTGAATTCGACAGGACTTGGAAGGCTTAGTAGGACTCCAGAGTTCTAGTTCGTAAGTCCTTATTGGTTTCAGTAGAGCATTGTATAAAAGTACTTTGCTGTCTATAGTAAGTTTAGAATGTACTAGTTGTACTCGTAGGTAGCGTCTTTTTAATTATTATCTTTTAAGTCTTGTATATGGGTTCCATGTCAAGCGTTTATCTCAGTTCAGTATTTCGCTGCCAAAAAGGTATATGGGAGGATATGGTTCACGGCAGAGAGTTAAAGTCGTGTGGGTAGATTTACGTTCATTGACTTTTACTTTCCACCTGATAAATCAGTTCTGGAGGATTTGGATTTATAATTGTTGTAGAGGATGGGCCCAAGTATACTTACCTGTGGCACGCCGGCCAATTGTGGAGGGACATTGGCGAGTTCGTTGGATTCATTTATTTGGAAGTGTTGGTTCGGAAAAGACTAGGAAAGAGGTAGAAATTCGGATCATCTTGTGTTTTCAGAGTAAGCCCGGGTGCCAAACTCTGTCAAAAGCATGACTTATATTAAAAAACACTCCGAGACAGTACTCTTTTCTTTCTAAAGAAGATGCAATGAAATCGGTGGTTGGGAATTAAATTTGAGGATTCAAGTAGGGGATGTGAACGGCGGAGGACTATTTTTTTCAAAGATTTTCCAGAGGCGGGCGGTTTATTGGTTTGTTGGTTTAAAGGATCATTTTTATGATGCCAAATTTCCATACGATTAGGAATTGTGTTGTTCTATGGATGCAGTTATATAGTATAGCAAGGAAAATAATTGCTCGTTAAGGAAGTTGTTTGAGTATATTGGAGATGATAAGAAGCTGTGTTTTTGAGAAGGAGTTTGGTTTGAATTGGCAATTTCAGAAGGAGTGATTGCCTTTGGGGGAAAGACTCATTGATAAGGAATGGAAAGTTCTGTCTCGATTTTAGTACAATGAGCCCTATCTACACATACACATGTGTAGATAGGGCTCATTGTACTTGTGCAAGGTGTTCACCAAATGCGTCTGCTTTATTTTTGTCCGTTTTGGCCCAGATGGCATCAATTTTTTGTAAGGGATGCGTTGTTCTTTTATAAGATAATATTGGTCTTGTAGCAGTCCATAGAGTTTAACTGGTATTGTATTTTGAGATTTCGTCATGTCGTTTTTTTTGTAGTTGGTTCAGTTTTGTTTTTGCAGTTTGTTCCAATAAGCTCTTGCTTTGCATTTTTCTGTAATTAGTCGCCTTATTGTTAGTGACTCTGTTTTTACTTTTATCTGAAGAGGCTGTAGCTCTGTTTTTAAGCTTCACAGATCTAAGGGGTAATTTATATACATGTTAGAGGAATTCACTGGACTCGTTATGAAATAATCTAGTACATAAGGAGTTTTGATCGGAAAGTAGGTCAGTTTATGGGAGTCGGAGGTGAAATGACTTGATAAAGGGAAGGTAAAATCATCATATTTTTCCAATTTTTTCCAAATTATATTTATTATAAAGGATACTACCAAAAAAAAACATATGACCACGTCTGGTTTATAGGAAAACCAAATAAAGTCAACCGAAAAAAAATTCCAATTGAATATTAATTAAATTTAATTGTGTCTTTATAATATTACCGAATCAGGTATGGGCAAAAAATACAACGCAGTTTTTGATAACGACGAGTTATTGTGTTCAATTCAAATTTCCAAAGTGTACTTTCATCTTTTGTTTTAATAAAGAACACTTGTTCATGTACGCCAAAATGAAAAAAAATTGATTATATTTTCGGTTTGTTTATTTTTTTCCAAAAAATTATATGCGCACATACATACAATGAGCATGGAACACGAGAGAAATTTTTGAATGAAAAATTACCTGGAATTGGTTAGGTTAATAGTACTTTTTTTTTTAAATTAAAGGCTGATAAAATAATACGATTTTTATTAATTTAAATTTCAACCCAAAGAAAAGTATATAATTGAGCTCAGAAAAGTGATTAGAAAAAAACATAATAAAATAGGTAATTTCCCGATTATTTGTATGTAGAAATAGGAATTTTTTTCATATACGAGGTGTAGCAGAAAAGTGGTGAGACAGAATTTTTTTTTTGGAACAAGTTTGTTTTATTTTTACATATTAATATTATCCGTTTTGAAGTAATGCCTTAGAGAAACATTGCTATGACTCTTCATAGCAGCACTATTGCTCCTCGGTTATATTCCTTACATGTAATCGATAATATCAAGATGACGTTTTTTCAAGTGCTTCTTGATCTTGAACAACAAAAACCAAATTAAAACTGTCTTTGATCAAGTAAATAGGGGCCTGGGAAACCACAGAAATCCCATTTTCAGCCGAAAACTTATTGATGAAGATTGCCGTGTAACAGTGAGAGTTGTCATGATGAAGCATCCAAGTATCTGCAATATTCGGTCCGACCTGAAGAACCGTTTTTCTGAACATTTCAAGGACTATTTCATCAGCTCTGATATTATTTGTCAGTTTAACATCACAAGAGCTGTCACTCTTTCCACATTATCATTAGTTTTCTAGGTTGAAGCCCTCATGGAGGTTCGTTTTCCGCTGCTAATTGGTTCGATTTCTACTTCTCGGTTCTCCAAAAATCCACACAGGCTCGCAACAGCTATTCGTAATTCAAATTTGCAGATTTGCCAAGCTCAACTTTTCGCTGTCCCATTTTTTTTAACGCACTACAAAAACAAAACTACACTAATAACGCTCTATAGCGTCGCATAGTTGCCGGCAGAGGTGTAGGACGAACGAACATACAAGCTAAATGTAGGAAAAATCCGCATTGTTGCGAGATTTCTATCAGTAATGCCTGTCTCAGCCCTTTTCTGCCACCACACCTCGTGTGTAAAAATACGCTTCACAAATAGGCTTTTTTTTCTTTAAATTCTATATTTTGTAAATTTTTAATTTATACTTTTTTTTCAATTAAAATATTAATAACAGTAGTTACCAGTAATATTTTATAAATAGTAAAATTTTAAGAAAATACTGGAAAATATAAACTACTCTAAGCGAAGCGACTTGACTTTTTGTAAATTTGAAATTTTGGAATGAAAAATAATTCAATTACACTACATTAAAATATTGTTAATTTAATGATTAAAATTTCTATTCTATTTCTGCTTTAACATTCCTTTCGGAACATAGGTATCTTTTTTACAATTACTTTTAGTATCGGTTTTACTAACATGTTTTTGTCTTCGCTTAGCAAATAATCGGTCCGCTACAGCTATTTTACTGCTTATTTTTGTATATCGTGGTGCGATGCCGTTATGTCCATTTTGGGTTGTTGTATTTGTTCAATACTGGTGTTTAACTACGATTGGTTTTTCCCTCCGGAAGCTGATATTGATATATCTACATTTCTGATGGCTGCTGGCTTTATCAGGTATTTTTTCTGGACTTTTTTGTTAAAGAAATGATAACGGGATAGTAAAAATAGAACGGAAAGAACGGTGGTTTTTGGTGATTAATTTAGGACCATACCTCAGTGCAATTCGAACTCACGGCCTCTAGGATGGTAGTCCAGCATGCCAATGACTGTACTACCGGGTCGGCTTTGGACAGTTTTAGGAGGTTATATCTTCCGATCCCACCTCTGATGTTGGTTTTAAAATGCGCATACAAGCTAAGTGTAGGAAAAATCCGGACTAACATACAAGCTAAGTGTAGGAAAAATCCGCATTGTTGTCAGATTTCTTTCAGTAAATGCGCATACAAGCTAAGTGTTGGACTAACATACAAGCTAGGTGTAGGAAAAATCCGCATTGTTGCCAGATTTCTTTCAGTAATGCCTGTCTCAACCCCTTTCTGCCACCACACCTCGTAAGTTTTCAGAAACTTATATACAGAATTTTTGCTTATTGACGTATTCATCGAACTAGAAATGATCCTCATCACTAAAGAAAATACTGTTCGAATATTCAGCAACTAAAACCTCATGTTCCAGCATCAACTCGTCGTATATCCTATGCATCCCATGGTTGGTTTAATGCACCAGCATTTAATATTATCCATAATATAAAATGCCAAATATTAAGCTAAATAAATGTTATCTTGACAAATATAAATCTTTGACAGCTATAAAATGTACAGAGCTTTACTTTCAAAACTAATAAATTGATAACTATTGCCGAAAAGCTACTAGACATGAATCGGGTGATTTTTTCGCTGTTTGGTTTTTCATATTTTTATTTTTGACAGATCACGCGTGACACGTAACATGTGCTCTGTGAAAAATGTGTTTCGCGCACTTCGAACATTTTATGATCATAATAATCCACGAACTGAACAAGAAATTCAAGCCATACGTATAGTAACAAAATTTCGCAGCAATTTGATGCTATTGGACATCAAACCACAAACCAGTATGCGAACAGTGCGTACAGAGGGAAATATTACTGCCGTAGCATCCAGTGTTGGTGAAGACCTCGACTAAAAAATTTTAGATTTTTAATCAATTATTATTTAAAAAAATAATATTTTTATTTACATCTTTGTTTTATTTTTTAAATAATAATTGATTAAAAATCTAAAATTTTAGATTTTTTAACAATTATTATTTAAAAAAAAAAAATAATTATATTCAGTGAACTTTCTGCCATTTTTGCGTTCAAATTTGATAAAACTTTATCAATGTAGTCACCATAACTGTTATGTATTAATGCACCAGAAATGATTCAAAATACAAAAAATATATAAGATCGCGACACCATTTTGTTAAAATACTAAATAATTATCGTGTACCTACTGAAATGATTATTGGTTATATGATGATAGATCGTTTTATAGATTTTCGAAAACAGAATGCATGAAACACATTTGTTCAAACTAATAAAAGAACAATATTTACACTTTAACAAATTCACTCTTTTCGTAAGTACACAATATAGAAAATTAACTTTCTTGACGTCTTTCATAATTTTTTTAATAATATTTTATCTATAACTTTTTATAAAAACTAGTTTACGCAAATATATATAATTAAAAAATACTTAAATTTATTTATTTATATTTATGTTGATTTTCTGATAAAAATGAGTCCTACTTTAGAAATTTTGAATACTAATTCTTGTGGAAAAAATACAGGGAAAACCGTAAAGAGTATAAATACAACAAGTGACAATATATGTGCGTCAAATTAAACCCTCTGTTAAAATTGTTTTCATAAAAATATAAATCGTCATAAAATCTTATGATTTGCAATTGATAAATAATCGCCATGGAAATTTTAATTTATGGAGAAATTGTTAAGAATTAATCGTATGAAAATATGGGTAAATTTATTATATTTGACAGATGTTTTAAATATTCATACAAAAAAATTAAATATTTCTTTTTTAAATACAATTATATGAAATTTTATAAAAATAAAATGTTTAAAACTTTTATATGCAATTTTCTGTCTGAATTATTGCTAAAGCGGCGAGAATTCGTACTGCTTGCATAGATTTGTGTAGATTTTTTATGTAGGCACTGACGTCTAGTTTTCGTAATAGAAAATTAATATCCATTTTAACAAACTTAATCCAAAAAAAAATACAATGAAAGTCAATGTTTATTTTTTGTACAATCGTTTGATATGAAATGCAATTGTATTTTAGGATTTTATTTATTTTGTAAATATCAATCAAATATCAAGCGCCATTCTCCATGAAGTGGTAGTATATCGAAATTCTTGCATATTTTTGTTATGCTTAATATTGACATTTCGACACTTATCGCGAAGTGAAAGTTTGAGTACGGTTTTATTAAATTTTAAATAGTTTACGAACAAGTAAGTATAAATTAATACATTTGTATAAATTCTTCGCAACAGTAAATAGAAAGTTTTTATTTCAGAATACGAAGTGTTTCGTGAAAGATTATTTTGCAATTGTGTGCGTCCAAAAGCATTTATTGTTGAAAAAATTTGGACAGAATTTTTGCGTAGAGGCCTATCCAGTTCTTCTATAATAAAAGGTCTGCTCAATTGCCCAAGCGGCGATAAACCGAATCACGTGCATTTAAACATTTTCTGAATTCGCAAAGCATAATGTTGATGGATGGCGCTGTTAGCAAACTATAGAACTAACTAATTGACGGCACTATTAGCATTCTTTTAGTAAACTTTTTAGTAGAGAAGTTTGGGTTTCAACTATTTTGAAATTCTTTTAGCAAACTTTTTAGTAGAGAAGTTTGGGTGAATTTCATTTTGTCTATGCTCATAGATAGAAGTAATAATAATTGTGTAAATATTTTAATTGAAACTTTGTATTTTTAATATTAAAATATTTTTTTAAATATATAAAGCAAAATTACTATGTTACTAGGTGCAATGCATAAATGAATCTATTTGGCTCAGAATAAATTTACGTTAAAATTTTTTATCAATTGCGCTGTAGATAAATTGAAATTTATTTCATGACTGACAATTTTGTTTGAACAAATGGTTACCTATTTTTTAAAAAAAATACCTACAGTTGTTAAAAGTATATAAATTAGGTTTTCTGGAGCAATTAATTTAGTTAATAATCTAATCTTCTTGTAATAGTTTAAAATGAAGTTGTTAGTATTTGCATTTCTAATTTTCTTTAGTGCTCAATCATCAGCAGCACCATCACCTATTTTCGAAATATTCGGATCTATAATAGAAGGTGTAACTGATATAGTGAAAAACATACAAAATGATGTCGAAAAGCTTGCTAAAAATATCCTTAATGATTTGATGAAAGCATTGGATACAGTCGCAAAAACTGTTGTTGATACGTCGAAGAAGATCAATCAACAAATTCGTACTTCCTTTAATGAATTAGGTCGAATTGTTAGAGAAATCAAGGACAAAGTAATCAAGGTTGCTGCCGATGAGATGAGAAGTGCAATTGCGAGTTCTATAGAACAAACGCAAAAAGCTGTGAGTGAATTGTCAGCATCTGCTTCAACGGCCTTTAATAATTTCCGAAAAGATATACAAACTAACATTGATTCGTCTACTGCGAAAATAACACAGGCTAATGTTAAGCTTCTTGGCGATATTAAGGATTCCGTTCGCGATGGCGTCAAAACTGCTCAAGAATGTTCTACTAAATACGAACCATTAATAGCTGATTTGAGCAAAAATTCCCTTGAAAAATTGCGGGAGTGTGCAAAAAAAACCGAAGACGTTGGCAAAGAAATTTTCACCAACGTTACAAGTGTAATAAATAATGTTCCAGCCATTGCTAAGAAGATTCAAGAGGAAGCACAAAAATGTATACAATCAGAGCGGGAAATAGCTGTGAAATGCTTCGGTACTCTAACCAAGACTACAATAGAAGAACTGGCAAATGAAATCAAAAAAATTGCCAACATGACAACTGAAGCTACTACAGCATTCCTGGATGCAATGGTTCAAATGATCACTTGCACTACAAATCAGGTGAAAGATGGTATCAAGGAGGCGGCGAAATTAGGAAGTGAAATTAGAACTTGCTTAAATCCATGAGTTCATCTAAATGTAAGATCTTTTCAGGTCTCTGTCTCTTATAGAATTTATCAAATAAATGTCTTATAAAATTTTATTTGTTTTTGTATTTTTTTTAAATTGTCATATAATTAAAATATTGTAAAGAGAAATTTTTTAAAAGAAGTCATTTCAATATGTGTGATTTTTATGCCTTTTAATATTATGATTGTTATTTCTAAAGAACCCATCAACATGACTAATTATGAAGTCATCTTATTATATAAGTTTTTCTATAACCCAACTTTTTTATGAATATCGGATCGTTCAGTTTCATGTAGAGCGCTAATAGCGTGGTTATCAATTTCATAGTGTAAAAAGTTTTCGCGGAAAATTATCTTCAACGATGACGATCATTTCTCGATCGGTTGATAAGTCAATAAGAAAAATTACCTCATAAAAGGTTCTGAGAAGTCACAAGTGATTATGGAGAAGCCACTGTTTTCATAAAAAGTATATAAAGTTTCATTGGAACATATTTCTTTGAAAATAAAGAAGAAGTGATCTTTCATACAAAATGACAAATTTTGGCTTAATTACGCGCAAGGTTTCCAGGATGCATAATTTCGAGTATTGGTGATGTCAATTGGCCTCCAGGATCGTGCTATCAGATGCCGTTGAACATTTTTGTTGTGCATCCACATAAAAAATCATCTTTACATAGACACATGTTAAACTTTAGAGCATTTAAAATGCAACATCCGTCAACTAATGGCCGAAGTACTACCCGAAATGTGCCAAAAAACTCATTAAAAGTTACCTTAAAACGATCGAGTCCTACAAGAAGTTTTGTATCAACTATTTAAATAATGTTGTATTTTATATAAATGACAAGATTTAAATAATATAATAAAATAAAATGTTTTTAAAAATCTAAATTTTAAGTCTCTGTTAATATATTTTACTTTCCAAAGTATAAATTGACTAAATATCTTATTTAAAAGGATAACAAAGATAAGGAAAGTATTTTTATTTGTCGGCATTACTGTTTATGTTTGCATTTATCGAATGTAAAAAAAAATATATTTAAATAGTTGGGTGCATATCTCATTAAAAATACTTACAATATTAAGGACACATCCCATTTCTATATAGTAAATAAATAACAAGTAATTAAGAAAATACCAAAAATATTTCTACCAAATTTTGTTTTTCTTTTTTAATTTTTACAGATACCTACAATAGAATTACAACTACATAATAAGCAGATTTGAATAATAGTTTTAATTAAGGTGAAAGATTATGGGGAGTAAACATCCATTGAAGTTTCTCCTGCTAGTGTGTACTTATGCTAGCAAAGAAGGTAGAGGACAGTTCTTGGAAAAGGGGATTAGTATGATTGGAGACGCGAGAATTTAACTTTTTATAACGAGAAAAAAACTCGGACAGAAAAGGGAGCACCGATAATTGTACAAAAAATGTATTTCGCGCACTTCGAACATTTTACGGTCGTAATAATCGATGTACCGAGCAAGCAATTCAAGCTATAGTGATAAAATTGGTCTGAAAACATATACTTCGTATTCTGAAATAAAAACTTCCTATTTACTGTCGTAAAGAATAAAACTATTTATGCAAATGTATTAATTTATACTGACTTACGATTTCTCGCTGCTTGTGAGATAATTTAGACAGAAAATTGCGTATACATATGTGTATGTGTATATACCTGAATAGGCCCGTACGTCGTTATAAAATAATTATTATTTATTTCGTAAATATCAATTAAATATCAAGCGCCTCAATTTTGTAGACTTTCGGATAATTTTAAAACACGCCATTTTCCATGAAAGTGATAGCATACCGAAATACTTGTGTAATGTTGTTGTTTTTAAAGTTATTATTTTTGCACTTATCGGAAAGTGCAAGTGAAAGTGTGGTTTTTATCTTTTTTAAAGTATTTACGAAAAAGTAAAGTATTTATATAAATAATAATATTGTTGATAACATTTAATAAGAAGTTTTTATTTCAGAAAATGAAGTGTTTTATAAAGTGTTGCTGGTCATTCAATGGAATAAAAAAGCGGGGAATTTCTTTCTTTCGGTAAGTTGACATTATCATTTTTACTATAAAAATTAACAAAAATTTAGTTTATAATGTGATTAAGTGGCTTTTAATTATTTATTTGGTCCAAAAAGCAATTGAAAAGTGAAAAGTTCGTCATACAATAAATGTAAACAAATGTCATGTTGACAGTTCAACGTTTGTCAGAATATAGTTCAGTGCCGGCGTACGTAAAGTGTGTTTAAGAAAATTTAAGGGAAATTAAGTGCAGATGGGTTAAATAAATATTTTAAGTAACCATGATTATTTATGTAACCTATCTGCACTTAATGAATATAGTGAAAAAATGGTCGAATACATATCAGGCTTTATTGTTTTAATAATTCTTAAAATACTCTTCTGAAAGTGTTGTGAAAATTTGTCGAAGTGCTGAAAAACAAATCCGTTTAAATTAAATTAAAAAAAAATTAATACTTTATTACTTAATTTAATTTAAACGCACATGCCTGTTTAAATTACTATTTCAATTCACAAACACACATTTATATTCACCGAACTTGGACTTCAATTGGTCGATTGTTTCTTCCGTTGTGTGGGATGTGGCACCATATTGTTTAAAACCACATATCACTGATTTCTAGCCCATGCAATTTGTCGAAGAAATAACGCTGCAACATGTCTCTGTCGCATTCACCATTGACTGTAACGTGACGGTCATTTTCATCAACGATGAAAAATGGCCCAATGACGCCACCGGCATGAAAACCGTACCATACAGTCACTTTTTGTGGATGAAGTGGTGTTTCATGAAGTACATGAGGGTTTGCAGCACTCCAATAACGCATGTTTTGTTTTTTGACGAAGCCATTCAACCAAAAATGCGCTTCATCACTGAAGATGATTTTGCGATGAAAGTCGTCATTTTCGGCAAACTTCTCTAGAGCCCAATCTGAGAACGTGCGTCGCTTCATATGGTTAAGTGGTTTTAGTTCTTCAGTTAACTTGATCTTATGTTAACTCAAGAACTTAAGATCAAGTTAACTCAAGAACTAAAGTAAGAAATCAAAAGTGTCAAGTTGCTATTGAAAATTCTCTATGCTATAGAATACTGTATTTTATTGCAAATTTCCAAAACTAATTCCATCAAACAACAAAACCCGCAATATTAAAATATCGATTTTTTTACGCATAATAGACATCACATATGAAAATGGTTTTAAACGAACCGGTTAAGTTTAAAATTGGCCCCCTACTGATTTAAGCCGTCTCTGTTATTTTGCATGTATATATGTGCGATCTTACGAATGCCTTACCAACAAAAGTTGGACAGAATTTTTGTGTACAGGCCTATCCAGTTCTTTTATAATCTAAGTATCCAGGTATTCTTTAATCTATGCCAATAATGGATCATCGTTGACATTTTTGCGTAGAGCTTCCATTTCTTGTTTATTGCGAACAGGTCGATTCAAATTTGTTCGTGGTTCATCAAATACTTAGGTTTCTTATCATGTTTGCACTGGCAGCTGTGACAGTATTAAAATGCTGATGAAATTTTCTTTGTTTGTAACAATAGATCGGCTGGAAGAAAAATAAATTTCAACAATTTTGACATGTTCTTGTATTGAATATGAAGATATTATAAAATTTTATAAAATTCTTTATAATCTGTCAAAGAAAGAGAAAGTTATATGCATTCTAAATCAGTCAGCCCAATAAGTTGGTCCACCCTGTATAATTTAAAAAAAAAATTAATTGCGTAGGAATATTGTGTTTTACGTTGCGAGTTCAAACAAATTGTTTTCTTTCGTATTTCATTATTGAAGAAAATCAAATTTTGGTTGGTACGAAAAGAAACTGATCACATGTGTTTGATATTAATTAAATATTCCAAATCAGGTTGTGTACTGTTAGTGTAAACAAAATCAAATTGATGCCATAAACCATATTCTACGATGATCTCATACATAAAAGCTCCCAATTTGACGCAAATTGGCCTATTTTGTACATGTGTGTATAGGTAAATATGCATACATCGTTTTTGTAGGAACAAATTCGTAAGAATACATCGTATTTAAACAGTTGGATGGGGTTTTTTTTTTAATTTTGCAAATGCAAATATTTTAAAATTCTATAAAACATTTTAAATTTATACTTGCATGATTAGTATAGCGACTCACGGTAACCAATAATTATTTGAAATGAAAATTATCATTTTTGTTCTTCTAACTTGGTACAGTGTACATGCAATACCAGTTCCTGGATTTTTGGATGGAATTTTCGGATCATTTGGAAATGTTTTCGATTCAGTTTCGGATACAGTAAGAGAGATTCAAGATGAAATCGAAAAAATCAATACAAACATTATTGATGAATTATCGAAATCCTTAAAGTCGATTTCAATAAGTCTTTTCAATGTTGGTGGAAAATTCAACAGCGATATTCGAAGTTTTATTGGTGCTATAGGAAATTTGGCAAAAAATATTGGTGATAGAGTAGTTCAAGTGGCATTTGATGATTTCAAAAGTGCTCTATCAAGATTTGTGGAAGATTTACAAAATAGTATTAATAAACTAAATAAAGATGCTAGTAAAACTATGGATAATTTCCGAAATGAACTTGAAACAATTATTGAAAAAAGTACCAAGAGAATAGCACATTATGGTATTGTTCTAGCAAATAAGCTTCATGATGCAGTTAAGAGTAATTCATCAGCACAGCATTGTTCTGATAAATTTGTTCCTATAATTCTTGAATTTAGTAAAAATTCGACACATGAACTTAAAGATTGTACAACAGTAGCTGAAGATGTTGGTAAGGAAATTTTAGAGAATGCTACACGACTTGCCGAAGAAGTACCCGGAATTACCAATAAATTATCCAATTCTGTTAAAGAATGTGTACAACAAGGCCGAATTCAGGCAATATCCTGTTTGGAAGAATTAACTGAATCATCTTTGAAACAAGTTCGGCAAGGTACCGCAAGAATCCACAGCATGACTTTAGATGCAAGTATAGCATTGCTCAGAGCAACAAATAATATTATGTCGTGTACATATTTTAAAGTAATCGACGCTATTAAAGCAGCATCCGAATATGAAGAAGATATCCAACATTGTTTAAAGTCATAGTTTTCAAATAAAATTCTTTTACAAAATAATAAATTGTTTTATTTTATCATTTATTTTGGACAAAATTCTATATACCCTAATAGCTCCTATATTGGTTATAACATAATATATTATATTAAATCTAATTGGGAAGAATTTGTATTGTTGTTTGGTTACTAAAACTTTTTATTGATTAATTTTTTATATTTTTATATATTTTATTAATGTTATTCACTTTAAAGTAGTTTTCTGGGCAATTTTTAAAGTTTGGGGAAAAACAAATCCATTTTTTTTCACTATATGGCTGTAGTACGTGTAATATAGATGTCGTAAGCAAGTTTAGATTTGTGTTTGTTCTGCACTAAAAAAAAATTATTTTACAGTTTTTTTATTGTCGATGTAGTTGTGCGGTATAGGGTGTAAAAGATGGAAGTTAACAAAGAGAAAATTTGGTATATTTTACAATTCTGCTTTGATAAAGGCGGCTGAAATTGTAAATGGTTTTCATGGTCCCGATACTGTCACAGCCAATTTTGCGCAATTTTCGTTTCGTCGATTCCATTCCGGTATTTTCGATGTTAAAGATACACTTCGTAAAGGTAGGCCCGTCGGCGACAAATCGTCCAGGAACTAAAGATCGACCACAAAACAGTTCTAAACCATATGCATAAAGCTGGATTCAAAACATGATGGATCGAATTTCCATCTGCGAAATCTTAGCCAAACGGAACGAAATCAACTCATTTCTTAAACGGATGATGATTGGTGATAAGAAATTGGTCACATACGATAATATTGTGTTAAAACGATCGTGGTCAAAGTAACTCAAACGGTGACCAAAGCAGGACTAACGGCCAGGAAGGTTTTGCTGATGGGACTGGAAAGGAATCATCTACTATGAGCTGCTTCCATATGGCCAAACACTATTTTTTTAATTGACCAACAGGAGAGGTGTTGTGTTCCGTCAGGACAACGCCACGCCCCATACGTGTTTAGTGACTCGCCAGAAACTCCGGGAGCTTGGTTGGGAAGTTTTGATGCATCCACCCTATAGTCCGAACCTTGCACCAAGCTATTATCTTTTTTTTTTTCATTGCAAAACTACCTTAGTGATAAGAAATTGGAATCAAGAGAAGATTGTGAAATTTGCTTAATCGACTTTTTGCCAATAAGGACCAGGGCTTCTATGAGAGAGGCATTATGAAGTTATCTCTAAAATGGCAACAAATTATAAAACAAATCGGTGTATATTTGGCTCAAATACGGACAATCCCAACCATGTTAAATAAAGTCTTCTTAAAAACTTTATTTAAAGTGGAAAATTCCCTCCACCAATGATTTACAAATCCCAACATCAAGCTACTTTTAGTGATAGTGTAGTCTAAATAGGAGGTAAATTCCAGCTTTTCGTCAAGTCTAGCACCTATGTGTAAGCCAGTAAGAGACTGCATATACGTTTTATTATACTCGTATTTCCTGCGAAATAATAATTATAAATATGAAGGAATGAGATTTCTAGAGAATATCATTACTTCGCAATTTTTCAGGTTCAGTAAGAGGCCATTAAAAAGACACCAATTATAGAAAATATTAAAATCCTCCTCAATATGACCTATACTATATCACATACATTTCTAATGCTTGAAATAAATTGCATATCATCAGTGTTACTTTGAATTTTAGTGTGTTTAATTATGTTTACAATGTCATCGATAGAAAGAATGAAGAACATCGGGTCAAGGTGGCTACCTTGTGGGACACCTCATAATGCTCTACATTATAGGTAAGACCTAAACCAAAATGACAAGCAGTGGAGGGAAGCACAATTTCTTAAGCTTAAGCCAACTAACAGAATGAAGTTTGAAGTAGTAACGTTTTACTGAAATCGGTGTAAATACAATAAGTTTGGATGGGTTTTAAGAAGTTTGAAGTAGTAACAGAGGTAAATTCTATTGGGAGAAAACAAAATTTTACATTGTAAATATAATTGACGAAAAAATAATATGATGCCTTAGAATGGTGTATAAGCATTTATGTCATTTGGTCTACCGTTTAAATTAAAAAAGAAAATCTAAAAATGAAAATTTAAAGTAAAAGTAAAATAAAAGTATTTTTTCGGAGTAATTTTTAGCAATTCAAATTAAACTCTTTTATTCTCTATTAATAGGTCTAAATCGTGCTTTTATAAGTTAATTTTGTAAAGAAAAAATTACATAATTAATTTTTTAAACTTTAGAATGACTTTAAGGATATTATTAATATTATAATCATTAATAATTCCATATTTACTAGGAGATCCAGCCGATTTTATTCCTGCTTAAATAATAAATTCAAAGTATTATTTTGCAAAATTGTTTAATTCTTTTTGTATAATATGTAATTTTTTTTAATATTTCGAAAAACAAATAATTAATAGAATTTATAGAAAATCATTTTTATTTGTTCATTACACAATCTCTTATGTCCTTGATAATATCACCAGATTTAGCGCAAGTTTCTAAAACTTTTTCCAAAGTACAAAGACCGATGTCACGCTTTGAGTTCATTAGCAATTTTACAGTTCGAACTTTAAGATCATACAATGTGGATACGATATCTTTCATGCTTGTTGTAGCGTCTTTTACAACATTGGCAGCACAAGTTGACGCCTTCGCTTTCTCTAAGACATTCGTATTGGGATTTGTTATGGCCTGGACACAACTTGTACCTTCTGCGATAATATTCTGAATTCGTTGCGGAACACTTTTGACAACATTCGTAACGTTTGCATAGATTGCTTCACCCTGGTTCTTAATTTCAATTGGACACGACAACATGCCTTTGGTAAAATCTTCCACGAATTTGGTAATTTTCGGGACAAACTCCTTGTTGCATATTTGGAAATTTCCAATTTTATTTTCAATCAATTTTTTTAGATCTTTAAAAAGGCCATCTCCAATATTTTTTATTTTATCTGTAGCTGTATGTGTTGCTCCAGCAATCTCGTTTTCCAACTCTTTCCACAATTCGCCTGCAGTTGCACTGACATCATTAACAGCACTCATTGCATCCTTAGCCAAATTTTCAACAGCATTTCTCAATTGATCGAGCGTAGCCTGCATGGCCTTATCAGGTAATGATTTGATTTGTGAAGCCAAGGTATTTGCAGATGCAGTTATGTCATTTTTTACCGAATTGAGGGAATTCTCCGCATTTGTTTGTACATTTTTAAATTGGTCCGTGAGACTGTTAACAGTCGAAGCTAACATATTTTGGGTTTGGCCTGCAACATTGTTGAACCCTTGTTCTATAGTATTCAGCAACTCACCCGGTTTTGGAATTGTTGGTAGATTGATTTCTGGTATCTTAATTGGACCTAAATTCCAACCACTATTAGCTTGTGAAATAAATGCAATTAACAAGATTCCTAGCAGCGACTTCATCTTAACTATTAAAAACTGATAATAATAAAATTATTTTCATCACATCAACTTTTATAGTAGGATTTAAATTTTTATTTATTTCACATACACGTATTTATTCAACTGTATTTAAATTTGATGGAATTTTTTTTTACACGTTCAAAGTAATATTAGTGTTTGGCAATAGAGCAAATATATATAACATATTTTATTATTTAATTATATTATTTGCTTTTTCTTATATAGCACATACAATTTATTTTTTTACATAACTCAAAATAAGTAAACTGTATAAGTTTGATTTGAACAAATGGCATTTTGGAAATGTTTATTTCAAGATTTACGTCAATGATTTCGAAACGTCGTTTTTAAGCAAATGTAAATATACATTTTGCGTACATATTCAGTCAATATTAAATACACCTTTCCAAAGGTAAATTTGTTTAGAACACCTTTGTTTTCCTATAATGTCTTTTCTATAATTTAAAATTATTGTTTTTTTTTCCTCTAAAATGATGTTATATTTTTGTAATAATTTAAAATATAATAAATTAGCATAAATTATTTGAGAAAATCATAAAAGATTATTTTTGGAAGGACAAAACTAGTAAGATCTCGAACAAGGCAAAAACCACGATCTGCTATCAGAGAGGGCTCTGGAAAAGGAGTATAGTGCTTGATGGAGGAATATAAAGCTCGGGTCTTCGTCATAGGAATAATGATAAGAAAAGGATATAAGTGATCGGAGAAGAAAAATAGTGCTCGGGGGAAAACAATAGTGCTCGGATAAGTTTTTTTTTATTATGTTATAGTAAGGTGGAAATCATCGAAAGACAAAGTGTGGGACTTTAACACACTAAAACCACCTTACGTGGTCACATTTCTTTATCTCCCCAAGGAACCGTCGTTAGGTATTACTTCGTGGGGCAGGAATTGATCGAAATGACTACTCTGGTGAATTATTTCTACGGTTTTATTTCACGCTCATCAAGAATAGGAAGGAGTATAGTGCTCGGAGTAAGAGGCACAGTGCACGGAAAAAGGGGCATAGTGCTAGGGAAAAGGAGTATAGTGCTCGGAGACGGAGTATACTGCTCGGAAGAGGTGAATAATGCTTGAAGAAAATGAATAGTGCTCGACGAAAGGGGGATAGTGCCCGGAAAAAGTGTGATAGTGCAAGGAAAAAATTGTATAGTGCTCGAAAAAAGCAGTATAGTGCTCTGAGGTAGAGAATTCCTCGGTGAAGGGGAAAGGGTATAGGGCTCGGAAAAAGGAGTATAGTGCTAGGAAAAGGGAGTATAGTACCCGAAAAAGGAGTATAGTGCTCGGAAGAGGAGCATAGTGTTCGGAGAAGGAGAATAGTGCTCAAAGAAGGAGAATAGTCTTCGCAGGCAGAGAATAGTGCTCGGTGAAGGAGTATAATGCTCGGGAAAATTGGTATAGTGCTCAGAAAACAGATTATAGTGCTAAGGAAAAGGCGTATACTGCTCGGCGATGGAGTAAAGTACTCGGAAGATAGTGCTTGAAGAAGGAGAATAGTACTTGGAGAATGAGTATAGTATTCGGAAGAGGAGAATAGTGCTTAATAGAGGAATGAAGTGCTCGGCTCTCCGTGATCGGAGAAGAAGTAAAGTACTTGGAGAATAAGTGTTGTACTCAGAGAAGTAGTGTAGTGCTCGGAGATGCAGTGTAGGGCTCAGAGGAGGAGTATAGTGCTTGGCAAAGAAGTAAAGTACTCGGAGAGGGGAAACAGTGATAAAAAAAAAATATTCGTGCTCGGAAAATGCGAAAAGTGTTCAGAGAAGGTGAGCGGATATACCATAGTTCTTAGAGAAAGACAACTAAGGAGTCAATAAGGCTTTAAAGATTTTTTGAAGACGGGTTTACGATATGTAACTTTCTCCTCGAGTTAACAAGTTAAAAACCTGACGCAAGGAAAATTGACGCAAGGAAAACTGACGCAAGGAAAACTACCGCAAGGAAAACTGATGCAAGGAAAGCTGATGCAAAGAAAACTGACGCAAAGAAAACTGACGCAAGAAAAACTGACGCAAGGAAAACTGACGCAAAGAAAACTGACGCAAGAAAAACTGACGCAAGAAAAACCTGAAGCGGAAAAACTGACGCAGGAAAACTGAAGATCAGATGAATAGGGATCTAGGGAACCATAGAAATTCCCTTTTTCGACAAAAACTCGTTGATGGTGATGATCATGTGACAGGGGCGTTGTTATGGTGGGTTATCAAAGTATTTGAAATGTCCAATCTGACGTGAAAAAAATTTGTTTCGATCCTTTCAAGGACTTTTTTATAAAAAATTTTTTGCCCAAAAAAACTAATGAACCAAAAGTATTTGATTTTTGATTTGCGCATTCGACCTTTTTTAATCATGAGCTTCTTGGCACACACGATTCTCATACTCAAATCTTTCGATGAAGGATAAAACGATTTAAATTTCTATCAATATGCGTTAGCTTCAATATTAATCGACAGCCTAACCTTACAAGAGTCCTCACTCGTTTCAAATTTTCAGCAGTTTTCGATAAGTGAAATTTGTCTTCTACTGCTTCTCGACACTCTAAAATTAGTTTATGACCCCGAAGAACTTGTGCTTTTAATGAGAAATAATAGAACAGATTAATTTGGAGCAACAGTGCTTTATTGTTCCAAATTAAGCTGTTCCATTTTTTGTAGTGGACTATAATACCACAAGTTAACTGAACCTCTATAGGGTCACGTAGTTACGGGGATGAGAATGACATAAAGTTTACAGTGTTGCCATATTGCCCTCAGTAATGCCAGTATCATTAATTTTTTGCCACATCTCGTATACGATTTTAATCCTTATAACGTAGAGTCTAAAAGAAATGAATATTTTTTGTGTTTACTTGCAATCTCATGACCAAAAAAAAACTACATTTCTATTTAAAATCTAACTGAATAGATTTTGTATATTTTTCATATTAAAAAAATTAAAAAGTACACAATTTTTCAATGCGGAAATGATTGATTTATTAAATTTCTTTATAATTATTAATATGCAATTATATAAATTGCTTTTTTTTTAAACTATCACGTTTGCATTTTCACTAATAATATAAGTAAATACAATAAGCAGCCTTTCTTCATTTATTTACTTATTTTTGACAACTTTCTTTATAATTGATATAACGTGTCCTTTTTCTGGTAATATATCCATGTATATGTATATAGTTTGTTTTGGAAATTTAATTTTCATTTTATTTTATTTTGCAGATTTTCATTTTGCTAAAGCTTATTTTGTTTTTTTTTTTTACTTTTGATTAAGTGTTCCAAAACCATTTATTATGTCTGATCTACGTACACTTTTGGTTTGTTGTAATTTGCATAAAAGTTCATTTTAAATATTTTCTTACATATAATATTTATAAATATTGTGTTTTTTTTCTCTTTTATTATTTAAATTTATATATAATTGTATGCGTATGCGTATATATGTATTTATGCATTTGTATATATGCATATATATATATATATATATATGTATATCATAAGAGGGAAGATTTTGTGAAACGTTAATGGGTATTATTAATTTGATTAGAATAATCTTTATTAAAATTTTTTTACTTACTTTAATACATTTAGATATATTTTGTAAAATACAATACGATCATACGTGTAAATATATACTAGTATATGAAAATTGTATGGTTCGTTGTTATTAGGATTTTTTTTTTTTTTCAAAATTATTACTATTCAAAGTTGGATTGATGGACATTGTAAGTAAGGCTTATTGGATTGATAGAATTAAAACTGTGAGAATTAATAATAATTACCATAATTATTTGAAAAAATTTCACTTCAAGATACATAATTAATAATATTTAAATATGTTAAAAATAAATTGATTAGATATTTTTTTATTAGTTTGTTATTTACCGAAAAATTATTCCTTATAGCATAATTAACTTTTCAAATATAAGCATACGTTATTCAAGATATCCTTTGAAAAATTTATTCCTTTTTTCATATTGTATTATATAAATTTTTTTTTTCTCAATATATATTTTATTTGTATTTTTTTTATTTACATATATAAGTAATTTGAGTTTTAATTGATATTTGGAGAATAAATAAATTAATTTCGTATCTTATTATTGAATATTGTAGATAAGAAAATCTATTTATATAATGTCATATTTTGAAGAAAAAAAAGTAATTTATAATAACAAAAAAAATATATTTTTAAACACTACAAATGTCCGGTATTGGAAACATTTATGAATATGGATTTGAGATAATTATATATATTTTCTTAATAACTAATAGTATTTAATATATTGTAGATAAAGAGTAATTTTTTTATTTTTTATCCAAGTCTTCTGTAAATAACTAATCTTTTCAACTTCAATCAATAACCAGCATACCGAGGTACCTACCGATAGGTATGAGCTAGTTTATTACCTTACTTGTGTTGTATTGTTATTTATACTACAGTGTGTCATTAAGTAGTAAGAGATGCCTAAGTGGAGACGATCGAACGGGTTTTTAATTTTAGTTCTAGCATTGTGATATTTTAATTGAAAAAAAACAACAAAAAATTGGAGCAATTATCGCATCAAGAATATGAAATTTTTTTACGGCTTCTGTGCAGCATTTCGGAGCCTATTTAACGATGAGATCCTGGAGCGTTACCATGATCGCCCGGTTGTGGATAAAATTAAACTCAATAGGCTGCTGTGGGCTGGACATATCCGGAGATCCGGCACGGAAAGTCTACAGTAGATCCATTTATTGTCGCAGAAGACGAGGCAGGCTCTGGCTCCGGTGAAGCAACACTATTAGCCAGGCTCTAAAGTTCTTTAATTTAGGAGGCCTAGACCGGACTCTCGGGTTGACCTTATAAATGTGTGCAAGGCTGTACAAATACAAGACCAATGGGCAATGCTTAATTTCATTTTATCGAAATTATTATCCTCGACGAACCACTTTTTTTTATATCATAAAAATTTTCTCAACACGAAGGTTGTATGACTAATACCTGGCCTAGACAGAATATGGTGAACAGCTCCACTTTTCAAGCAGCTGAGTTATTTCGTTTGCCATTGACATTTAAAGTGAGAAATTTTTGTAATTTAAAAATCGAATGTCGAGCAGTGATAAATTACATGTTTTCAAAACAAAAAAACGAATGATAAGATAAAAACGGAACTCAGAGAAGTTTATAGAAACTCTGCGCCTTTGATATTGACTATAGAATATTGGACAACTGAATTCAGATACGGCCGTACAAACATTTTTGATGAAGAGCCTTCAGATCGTCCAAATGAGGTCGCAAATATACACGATATGGTGACAAATAATCGGAGAGTGCAAGTGCGCAAGATTGCTGAGGCTTTTGGCATCCCAAATTGAATGGGTGAAGAATATTTTAGCAACTGATTTGGATATGAGAAAGCTTTCTGCAAGATAGGTGCCGCGTTTGCGCACAATTAACCATAAACACACATGTGTGTCAACTTCGAAAGAATGTTTGGCGATATCAAAGCATAATCCGAATGATATTTGACGTCGATTCTTAACTGCTGACGAAATATGGATTGATCACAGCACACACCAGAAACCAAAAAATAGTTCAAACAGTGAAACTTTTCCACAAGTGTGAATACACGCATTCACACTTGTGAAAACATTTTTAGGGTCAAAAAGTTAGTGTCAAATTTTCTAAATTTTCACTAAATTTAGCTCCCAGCAATTATTTTCTATATCCCAATACCTATTTTATTAATAATCATATCAAATCACATTGATATGATTAATAGCGTAAATACTATTTAGATATTCATATCCCAGGAGGTACCCGGTTATTGAACAAGCGCATAGAGTTGACTTTGAATTCTATAAAAATATAAAATATCAGAAAAAATTATGATATGAAAATTGTAGTTTACTAAAAAAATATTGTACGGTAATGAGATGTTGGGATTTTTTAAATTTTTTATTTGATTAACACTGACGATATACTAATAAGCAGATTTGAAAGGCTACCCGGGTAGCCAATTATTGATAGGAGAATTAATAAATTATTAATAAAAATTATATTTTAAGATTTTTTGTAAAGAATTCTTGTGTTCATAAAGTAAAGAGTTCTGGAATAAGAGTGATATGATTTCTAAGTGACGTTTCGGCCATTTCTAATATGTCATCATGATCTGTCTTTTTTTTCATTGTATTCAGTAATTTTTACAATTTCATCATGGAGAGATATACTGAAGAGCAACGTTTATCAAAATAATCGTTCTCCAATTGCAATTTTTTTAAGAAAATCATCTTCTCCGATGAGGCTCACTTTCATCAGAGTGGTGCGGTAAATAAACAAAACTGTTGATTCTGGTGCGAAGAAAATCCACAAATTATTCATGAACACCCATTACATTCACCTAAATTGACATTTTGGTGTGGTTTTTGGTCTGGTGGAATCATCGGTCCGTACTTCTTTTGAAATGAAGCTGGTAACACCGTTACTGTCAATGGAGAACGGTATAGATCGACGATAACCAACTTTTTATTGCCGAAATTGGAAGAAGTTGATCTTGACAACATCTGGTTCCAACAAGACGGGGATACGTGCCACACAGCTAATGCAACAACCGAATGATTGCGAGAAAAGTTTGGAGATTCGATTATTTCAAGAAATTGTGACATTGAATTGTGACATTGAATGGCCTCCAAGAAGTTGTGATTTAACACCATTAGACTATTTCTTGTGGGGTTATTTGAAGTCATTGGTCTTTAGCAATAAACTAGACTCTCTTCAAGCTTCAGAAGTCAATATTGAACGTGCTATTCATGACATACAACTTGATTTAGTGGAAAAAGTGCTCGAAAATTGGGTTCATCGAATTCGTTTCAGCAAAATAAGTCGTGGAGGCCATTTGAACGACATTTTATTCAGAACTTAATTGCATCGATTGCACTTAACATTAAATAAAAACATTTAAATATCATTAACAATTAGTGTGTTTTAAAAAAAAAAGAAATCATATTACTCTTATTCGAGAACTCTATATTATTTAACTAAATTGAGAGTCAATGTTCAATTTTAAAATTACTAATTAAAATTTCTATTCAAATAATTTAATTATTATTTTTTATCAATTATAAATTGGACTTTTTCAATATATTAAATATTAATTAGAATCTTATAATTAATATTATATTTTTTAATAGATAAAAATATTTTTTTTATAGTGCTAAATAGAAAATTATATTTAATAATAAACATCAACTAAAATATTACAATACTAATATTATTTATTAAAAACATTATGCACTTAAATATGATGATTATTCGATTCGGTTTATTAAAGAAGGAGGGGGGGGGAGACAGTTAATTATGTTACTATGTAATAAAGTACATAAATATCTTATATATTAAGTTAAACATATAAAAAATAAACCAATTCAGATAATTAACTACATATATGTGTATTATGCTATAATCATATACTGTTCGTATTTTTAATGCATATTTAAAAAAAAGTTCATTTATAATGGTAACTTTAAGATATTCTTTAATTTACAATTAGTTTAACTATAATTTTTAGTGACATATGCAGGCTTTTCATTTATTTATTTATTTAATATACATATAAATATTTTTATAAAATTTCATTATCAAAAAAGAAAAAAAAATTTCTATATGTAAATATGTACATTAGCTATTTTCAACTAATTTTGGTATTAGAAAGTAAATATTTTATGTAATAAATTTATTATTTGGAAGAAATAAGTTATATAAAACATTGATTAAATATTATTAATATTATTTCAATAAAATTACACACATTTTCATGTAATATAAATTGCATTTTCTTCTTAATTAAATAAAAAAATGGTCCCAAATGGATATAATTAAATAAAGCTTTATTAAGCTAATATACATTTATGCATGTATGTACCGAGTTCATATGTTTTTATTAATATTCAAAACAATATTATTTTAATACTATAATTATTATTTGTAAAATTTCATGATTATTTTCTATTTAAGAAAATAATATTAAATACTATTATTATTCTCATTATTATTATTATTATTATTATTATTATTACAAGTAGAATTATTGTTAACACATTGAAATAACAAAATAATTAATGAATAATTACAATTATTAATAATATATAAATTTAAAAATTTTTATTTATCTATATTAAACATTTTAGTAAATAATTTTAAAGCTTATTATTTTCTGAAGTCTTACATATTAAAATTTTTTTTTACTGAATTTATATAAAAAATTTTATTTATTAATAATTTACTAACTAAAATTTTCTTTATTCAGATTTAATTTTATTTGTTATAATAATAATATTTCTATTAAAAAGTGTAAACTATAAATGTGACAATAGTTATAATATAATACAATTTTATATGTTCAAGTATCCGATTTAAAATTAAAAAGAAAAAAAAACAATACAAAAATCAAAAAAAAGCATTATTTTGGTTAAATATAAATTATTATTTTAATTAAATGGTGTTTTTTATAAAAGCAACCATTAAATTTTTCTTTAATCAACCCTAAGCAATGTATAAAATAAATTTGATTAGTATAAAAGGATTCAATTCGATTCAATTTTTTTAAAATATATTATTTGTTAAAAATAAAATTTATTAATATTTACTTTATAAAAGATGTGCTTTTTTCAAAAATAAATCGATTACGAGGTGTAGCAGAAAAGTAATGAGACCAATTAGGGAACACAGCGGGACTTCCCCTTCACATAGCTTGTAACTTTATTAGGAGTCGTTCGGTAACGATGCGAACCTATAGGATAGGAGGTGATAAGTGAGTTGTGTTTTTGTAATGCGTTATGAACAATAGCATCAAGTTTTATGTAAAGCTAAGTGATCCCACGAGTGTTTCAATTACGAAAAGTTTATTTTTGGCGCCATCATCTATTTTTGTAGACTTGAGAAACAGTGGTAGACAAATCTCACTCAGAGAGGCCTTCAGTATTGAAAACTCAGGATAATATAGGAACTTTTAGAAAACTTTTTTTGTAAGAAGGATTCACGAAAAATAGTTCGGACACTCAGAAATAACGGCCTCTGTCAATCAGTCACTCTCCCCGTTCGGTCCACTGAACGTACACCATTCCCTCGGTGCATTCATAACATTCATACCACTGGCCATAATCTATTCCTCAAGGACCCTGCTCTTCCGATAGGTGCGATCAGTGCTCCCTCCCTTACTATGCCTGATAGGGGAGACCGCATTCGCATCTATACTAATCACCAAGGGTATCTCACCACACATTCTTACTATACCACTCAGGTACTGCAGGTATGGCCCAATATCACTACTGAACTTGCAGTACACCGAAACAACATACAACTCAATCCCACCCTGTTTCAACCATACACATACGCCACATTCTTTTGTGTACTCCGAAATAAGGAGTACCTCCACATTCATATCACTAACCGCAATTGCCGCATCCAGTCTACCATTTACCGCGCTGCTTGCATGTATGAGAATTCCATGCCCTAATCCAGTTACCGATCCATTATATGTGTATGAATACCGCTCCTAGAGTAGAGCCACACAAAAATCATTCGCGTGCATGAATTCGCATATTTTATTCATACCGACAGACAAACCATTTCCATTCAATTGGCAAAATGCTGGAGCAAACATTTCAGGCCAGGAACCCAGGCAAACCCCGCAATTGGCAGTTGCGGCAAACCTCCTCTTCCGGCAATTCAAAGCGAGACGATAACCCACTGCAGAGTTTGCTCCCACTCGGACAATTCCGCAGCACAGGTCCATAATCCAGACAACTATTGCACCTACTAACCAGCTCGTACTAACTCACAGGCAGGCACAGCTACCCAACAAACACCCTCCTCTCACGCCTACACCACTCAAGAACCCTCTCCCCCACCTAGAGTATCATGTCCTCCTGGTTCTCACGCGTACCGTATCTCCGCCATACCAAGATATTCCCAATTTCTTTATTGCTGACCTCTTTTGGCACACCGTGCACCAACATCCTCGGTCCCACTCGCTTTGGCAAAGAACTGATAAGGCCAGCCTTTGCTAAGCCCTCACACTCTGTATTTTTCCGTAGATCAGCCCTGCTACGACTTCCTCCTTCAGCCTTCTGACATTCCTCACCCGAATGTTCGTAATGGCCCTCTCAGCTTCCACGACCATCTCCTTCACCCTTTGAGAGGAAACCTCAGCGCCAAGCACAGACCTGACCACCTAGGGCGAGGAACCGGCTTACTATTGACAGCGGTAGTGCTAAGCAAACTACGGGCAACCTCCTTTCGTGGCCCCACATTATGTGCCACCAATCCAGGGGTACTGGCTGCGGGTGTGCCGCACCGCTGGGATCCCTTTGCATTTCAGCAAACTCATCCTTAACAGCGGAGAGTTCCTGAAACACCCACACCGCCACCTCCTTACTGACATTGTCCACCCCAATGCTTCGACGATTGCATCCGTCAATTCGCTTGACGACTTTCTCACTCCCTACATCCCCTGTACCGCTACTGGTGGTTTTCGTCTCCTTAAAGGCCTTCCGTTAGCTTCTCCACCTTCTTGCCAGGGTTCCTAATGCAATCGGCCAATATTTTGCAACCCCTCTCGACGACAACCGCCTTCATTGGTTGTGTCGTGTGCTCCGCATCCTCATCATCCGTGTCGCTCTCGCTGGATGATGTTGCCAGATCACCAAATCGCCCTTTTACCGGACATGCAACAGCGGTAACCGACGCAGTCGTCGTCCTCAGTGACACGGCACTAGTAGAGGAAGAATTATCATCGCTCTCGCTGGCGTCAACCACTATCGAAACCGGTTTCACCCTTTTCTTTGGTGGCATATTGGGATATTCTCCCGCAAAATCGAATATAAATTATCAATCAAATCAAAACATCCAAAAAAAATCAACCACACAAATAAAAATATAAAGTAAAATAAAATAAGATGTATAATACAACTATACATATATATACATATACACAGGCATGCACACATATATATATATATATACAACTATAAAAATACAAAATATATTTAATTATTACGGTACTATCGATAGATTTATTTGTTCGATTTAAGGTGCCAAATCACTCGTTAGGTACCTATGACACGAGTCGCAACGACCATAAGGATTGAAATACGCCCAATCAACGCACTGCTATAAATATTAGTTAGCAGTCAGCAATCATTTACAAGCTAACTACTCCACCTGTTGGTGGCGAGGACTATCAAAACCTCTGCTATCATCAGCAGTGACAGTGCCCCAGATAACTGACAGTTATCTCCCACTTGCGATCCCGCCGATCGTACCCGCGATTTAGGTTTCAGCCACAGCCACCACGTAAATGCCTAACCACCCCACCAATAATCGAGCACAGAACTAATTTATTTTATTTTGAATTTTGTTCTATGGGGCGTCTCGGTTTCCGTGGTACCTACTTTATTTATTAGAGTACTTTAGATCTGTACCCCGCTCAGTGAGCAGTGATCAGCAATCTTGTAACTTCCTGACCTTTTTCCTCTATCTTTCCATTACAACTTACTTCTATTCTTCATTCACCTCTTCCTCTTTCTATTTCCATCAATTTTTGTTCATGCACCACTTCCCCTGTAGGGGTGTTTATGTGAAATTGTATATTACAATATCACATTAACTGTCACGGATCTACTTTTGCCCCTTGTTAGCTATTTTACCTTTTTATACCATCATTGCGATGAGAAGGGTACCATCGATATAATACAGAAGAGTGTAATCTAAGAGATAACAGATCATTGTATCCTTCCACCATTCCTTCGAAGAATGAAAATACAGCCTCGCCCATCTATAGTTGATCAAGGAAAATAAAACCTCAAAATCGGTCTCATTGTTTTTCCGCCACTCCTTGTATTTTTTTAAAATAATTTCTTTATGCTGTAGAAATTTTAATACTATTGAATAAATTGAATAAAGATTTTTTTTTTAAACATTTAGTCAAATACATTTTCATCTCAGAAGTAGAATTTTTCAAAAATTATTGCAATTTTTACTTAAAAAAGAAAATTTTAAATACGAATACTCTTTTAGTAATGGATATGTTTATGATTTTAATTAATATATCTATCTACATAAAGATTTCGAAGAAAAATAAATCCAATTTAATTTTTTGAATTTAAAACAATTATCAAAATATTTTATGATTTCTGATAACATGAATTTTCCACTATATATTTATGATATAAAAATTGTTTCATTCATTTTCTTACATTTCAAAATTGGAAAAAAACAACATATTTTTTTATTTTCTTTTGCCATCTTAAAATTAATACTAATTTTAGGAATTTTTTACGCATTTTCAATTATGTACAAAATTAACAGATAATAAATGAAGATAAATCCAATCCGATATTGCTAATTATCAAAACTATAATAATTTTTTGATTTATCAAATATTATGCACATTATATTTATATTATTAATATATGTACACATGTGTGTATGGATGTATGTATGTATGTATGCATCTAAATATTATATAAAGATATACACACACACATCTATTTAATAAAAAAATTTTTTTTTACATGTATTCATTTATGCATGTTTAATATCACAGTAAAAAATATATTTGTTTTTAAAAAAATCTATGAACATTTTTAAATTCTGTTATATCACTAATAAATATAATTTTAATAAATACATTTAAATATTTTTTTTATTAATGCATATAATTGTATTTAGAAAAAAACTACGCATATCATCTATTAAAATTACTAATTACATACGATTATGGGATTATGAACAAATCATTATAGCAATTATCATCTAGATTTGCCTTATAGGATTAGTAAAATCCTATAATAAATTTATGCGAAAAATATATGTGCATACATGCATATGTGCAAATTTAAAAAAAAAAATTATTTTAAATATGACAAAGTTTAAAATACATTTATTTATTTAAATAATTCATTATTTATTTATTAAATAATTTAAAAAGAAAATATTCCATACCCAAAAAAAATTTACCAAAAAAAAACAAATAAACACGAATATATTCATACACTTATAAGAGTATATAAGATAATAATTATGGAATTAATTCCATTCAATTAATTTCCCTCCTGTGATGGATCTGAGGATTCGTTACAAGAACTTGGAACACTTTCGCATACGGAAGGAAGAATGCTTTCATTGGACAATTGCCTGAAATGATATCAAAACAAAAAATTTCCAATAATTTATTAATATTTGCTTATCAGAAAAGTATATGTTCTTTTTTTTTATAAAGTTATTCATATTAAAAAAAGACAGTTTATAATTTTTCTTCCATATAGATAAGTATTATATATTTACTATTTAAAAAAGTATTTTATCTTTGTTACTTTAAACAAATAAAAATGAACTAATACGTAAAATTGTTGGAAGTTAAAAAAAAAATTCGAACGGATTATTCATTTTTAAATTTTGAAAGTACAGCCCTGTATTTTGAAAGCTTTTTAAACATAAAGGAGGGTAGTCCCAAAAGTACCCAGCCTAACAAAGAAAACCCCAAAAAAATGGGAAAAATTATTTTTATTTCTCAACATAGTCTCTTTCTACCTCGATAGACTTTTTCCAATGATGTTCAATAGCTTCGGTACCCTGTTTATAGTAAGAAATGTCAAGCTAGAAAATCTCTTACAAACGAGCCCTTTTTTTAAGTTTAGAAAGAGAAAATAATCCGAGGGGGCTAAATCTTGCAAATAGGCTGCTTGAAGAAGTAATTCGACGTTTAACTCATTGATTTTGGACATGGCGATAACGGATGTTGTGAAATGGTGCATTGTCTTGATCTTGATTGATGAAGATAATCAATGAAAATTTTCATCTATGGTTATGAATCGACGCAAAAACTCAGCTTTACTGCTACAAAACATCGCCAAATACTTGATTGAAACATCCTCACGACGTTGTTTATGTTCCATTGTGAGCAAACTTTGCACCCATCTTGAGCACAGCTTTCTCTTGTCCAAATTTGCAGTCAATTTTCAATGTACTTTTTGAAATGCCTACAATGTGTGCTAGCTTGCGCACTTTCACTCGATGGTCATTCAATACGATTTTATGGAATTTCTTCACTATTTCTGGCCATTTTATTTGGACGACTACGTTTAAACTCTGCCATCCATTATTTTATTGTTGTAAACGACAGAGTAGAGTCCAGCTCGGTTTTGATATTAGTTATCACATAACGATGGACAATTTTTTCCATGTTAATAAATTCACTGAGAGCGTTCACCATTAATGACTGTCAAACAAATACTAAATAACGAAGCGTCATCAAACTTCAAACTGAAGCTTTATAAGACTGGTACTTTTATCCATAGTAATTTTTTTCAAACAATAACCGTCATTTATACGTTAGGTCGGATATTTCTTGTACTATCCTCGTATATCATATACGTATAAGGTAACAGTAATTAAGTTTAAAATTTTCCATTTTATGGTCAAAAAACGCGGTAAAATTTTGAGAATCGGGTGCTTTCGCAACAAGCTTTAGGTGATGATTTATCGAAAATTTTTTTTTCAGCGATGGGGCTTATTTTTGCTCGTTGGATGCGTAAGTAAGCAAAATTGCCAAATATGAAACTTATAATATATACAAGTGAATGTGAAGAAGCTATTGTATTCACAAATAGTGACCGGCAGGCATAATCGAACCTTAACGTCGATTCTGAGCAATGTGGTCATAAGATTATATATTTTTTGTGGTCTAATCTTTAAGATTTTAATTTGTACCATAATATTTTAAGAAAAGAGCACCACGAGCTACACAGCCTTGTGCAGCTCGTGGTGCCGTTCCCAGGACGAGTAGTTTTGAGATTTGATAATGTCAGTAGGCTGTCAAGATCGTGCGATTTGACGGCATTTTTCTTTTTTCTTTTAAAACTACGGCATTCGACTTTTTCTTTGTTTATTTTTAAGGCTACATGCAAGATTGCCTTTACAAAACTTATTTATCAATTTTTCGAACATTTAAAAATCAACATCCATTAAGTAATAACCGAATTATAAATGATCGAGCTCTGCAAAAAGTTTTGTGGTAACCTGTTCCTAGGATATTTGTTCTGGAAACTCAAGAGCTTCTTTCCCTCCACATACTTTCTTATTTGAAAATCATATCCTTACAAAGCTATTTCCAAGTTAGAGTTAATACTGATTGTTCTGAAATATCACCCATCACAGCTGTTGTACGTCAAAGCAGTATTCTTGATACCGCTATTCTTGCATTCTACTCCAATATCCAAACAGCCAGAAAATATCAACAATCCCATATTCAAAATCTCGAAAACTGGTTTCAGAGGTGTAGAGTGAAGGTAAATGAGCAGAAGAGTGCTCATGTTACCTTTACTCTGTGCAAAGATTCACTCATTCCTATATACCATAATGGCAACATCATTCCGCCAAGAGACAAAGAACGCTAGCTGGGACTAAGCTTACACAAATGACTTACGTAGACTACTAGACAACAGAACATAATTATCATTAAAGAAAAAACTTTTAAAACCGATCTGGACATACGAAATGGAACACCGGGGTTCTACTAAGCATTCCAATTCATCTCTAATCCAATCCCTTCAATCCAAAATCCTCTGAAAACCCGATAATGCTTTTTTTATATTCGTAACAAAGTAATCCATCGAGACCTAAATCTTCCCTTTGTTCATAACTTATGTGTTTCTCGTTATAAAAAGTTTCATTCCCAAATACCCTAACACAATAATCCTCTTGTTATAAAACTCCCCTTCGTTACTTTCCCCATAAGCACTCATCGGCATTTAAAGAAAAATTGGACAAAAGACTTTCTCTTGCGGTGCTAATATAATAAGACTCATTAAATAGAGAAACACCGATGGGTGTTTACTCCCACATGTTCCCCTCCTGTCATTATTATGTCATAATGTCTTTGTCATAAAATCTTCTTGTTACAATGTTAATGTAGTTGTATTTATCAAATAAAACTAAGAAAAAAAAGGTCTTAGAATTAGCGATGACAATTATTTGAAATCTGTACTAGGAGGAAATGATCCATTATAAGGGATTTTTCAATATAAGAAAATATGTTTTAAAATGGACTGTGTAGCCTATTTGAAATGTCAACATCTTTTGTTAATAACAGTTTTATTCAATAAGGTTTGCAATTTATTTATAAAAAATAATCGTTATTTTTTTGAAAGTTATCGTGCACCTCTTCAAATTTATTTTCATTCTCTGCATTGCAGCATAAACAAAATTATCGTTACTGAGCTGAAGCCAATCCACAAATTATTCACGAGGAACCTTTATATTCCGAAAAAGTGACCGTTTGGTGTGGTTTATCGTGTCTAATTTTTTCCATTACAAACGAACTTTTTGATTTAACGAATGCTTTATTGCGGAAAAAGTTTGGTGAGTCGACTTTCTTTAGACTTCTTCTTGTGGGCTTATTTAATGGCATTATACTGATGCATAAAATTTTGAATATTGAACGCCAAATACGTGAAATAAGGCTGGATTTACTGCACAATGTGGTCGAAAAAATGTGTTATTTTCATAACATAATTGTATCTCTTATACTTTAAAATAAAATAATAAATTTTTGATTTGTTTTTGTAATTTGTTTGAGTAAAAAATAAAAAGAAATTTATAGGTGGTAAAAATACTAATTACATAAATTTTGCTAGTGAAATGTTGGGCGAGTGAATTTCTCATGAATTAGGATGGTCGTATGATTTCCTTTTTAGTAAAATATCTTCTCTTATATGGCAATACCCTGCGAAGTCCCTCTTACTATTATAACTTTACGGTTAGGACTCCTTCTACATCTGAACTTATTAAACCAACAGTCTACTTGCCACGTACATTATTACATTTATTTGATTATCTCAATTATATACGCAGATTCTTAATGTAAGCAATTACTAATGATTCCCTTACATATTTGTGAGGTCTAGTCTCAAGCCACACAGTCTCGGCCGTAAAAATCTGGTCATCATTTGGCCCATAAGTTTTGGTCCTAATATGATAAGTTCTTAGCTACTGTATGTGGAGTCTACCAATAAATAAACAAATTAAATTAAAGGGTGCTTTAAGTCTCTCCATGCAAATATCCTTGTAGGAATAGCTTAAAATTTTTTTTCTTTCTAGAAGCATTGTTCAACTGCTTGTATATCAAGTCGCAAGCAGATAACTTGAAATAAATTATTTTAAATTGAAAAAAATTATGCAGCTTTACGAGGCTTAAGACAAAATTTGGTGGCACATAATTACTTGAAATTTTGCATTTCCATAATTTCGTGACGTACTCATTTAGCGTAATATGAAATATCATTGATAGTAACAGAAATTTATCCAACTTGATAAATAAACCTAAAAATCTAAGATAAATACAATATGTGATTTTTTTGGGGAGGATTTGTATGATCAGAAAATTTTTGTTAAAATACTTAAGTAAAATGAATTGTACTGTATTAGTTTTTGATGTTATTGAGAATAAGTTTACTTACCTATCTGAAAGATGATATGCACCCGGTGCTGAATTGGAGCGTCCAGCACGCGTAAACCGTTCGATTCTGGATCCACCTCTCTGTGGTGCTCTGCCCGATATCCCGCGTGAGAATGGATTTTGAAATGAATGATTTTTCAACATGGTCTTAATCAAAATTAAAGTATCCAGTTTAGGTATACTCTTCACAACAGTATGAATGTCTTCATCACTAATTTGTACCAATCTGCAATTTTCTTCTTCCGATGGTAGCGGGTAAGTACCATTTGTTGTTACCCACAAATGTTCCTTAATATTTTTTAATAAATATATATTATTTTTTTAACTAATACCATAACCATTTAATAAAGAAGAAAATTCATTATACCTTAATTTGCGGTAAAGTGATTCTTTTTGATGGATCTTTTGTTAAAATCTTTTCAATCAAATCACGCAAATCACTACTTATACTTGGATAGTCGGGAAACTGAAGCTCATCGTGTTTGATTTTCTCATAAACAGCTGGAACAGAATTGGCAACAAACGGTACATTTCCAAAAACAAGAGCATATAAAGTTGCTCCCAATGCCCAAATATCTGCAGCCTTTCCGCTATATAGATGCTGTGTTTTTTTAAAAATATTTTTAATTTTCTTAATTTTATGATTTCATCATAAAAAAAAAATATAAATGAACAAGAAATCTTAACAATTTTAATCATTCTTCGAATAACCAACATATACTATTATACTAAGCACATACTAATTTGCACTTCAAAAATTTAAAAAAATATTTTATAAGTCAGTATTGATTTTTACCTGTCCAGGTATAAGTGTTTCAGGTGCACGAAATGCTGGTGTACCTGCTGTTGATCCATTGTTTAGGGCAGCATCTTCACCAAAAAATTCATTACAAACTCCCAAATCAGCAATTTTGACACGTCCACATTCCCCAAGAAGTAAATTTCCTGGTTTGATGTCCGCATGAATAATACGCTGATAGTGCACTAATAAAAATATCAAACAAACAAAAATTAAAATGGTTAAAAATAGAAATATTATTAATAATTATTATTAATATTATTATAATAATATTAACAGGCATCTTCCTGATGACATAATTTTTGTTTGCTAGTTTATTGTAAACAAAAAATTATGTCATCAGGATGATGCCTGTTCGTGTTAACAAATTATAGAATGGTTCAGAAAAATGGATCTTTTCGTCAGATCAGACATTGCACATAGTTGGATACTCCATCATTGGAAATCTACCGAGGAATTTTTGCGGGAAAAAAAGGATTCCTATACTTTTCCGGCCCCCCAATTCATCTGATCTTCAATTTTCCTGCTTCACTTTTAAATAAAAACTAAAAAGACAAAACCGTTACTGTCAATTACCACCTTGATCAAAACGGTACCGGAATTTATTCAGAAAATTAAAAATACAAGTTTATTCATCTAAATCTATATTGTCCCGTTCAAAGTAATCCCTATCGACTTTAACACACTTATATGCCAGCGCTTGATCCAATCCTCGAAACATTTTTTATATTCGGTTTTCGGTATGTCCATCAGTGCTTCCTTCGATTTTTCCATTACTTCCTCTCGGCTGTTGAAACGCGTTCCCCGTAATGGTTTTTTAACTCGATTGAACAGAAAGAAGTCACAGGGAGCTAAATCAGGTGAATTCGGTGGATGTTGGATGGTATTTGTTGCATTTTTCGTCAAAAAATTACGAATAATGATGGCACTGTGCGACGGTGCGTTATCATGGTGCAAAATCCACGAGTTTTCTGCCCACAATTCTGGTCTCTTTCGGCGAATTGCTTCACGCAAACGTCTCATAACGCCCAAATAATACTCTTTGTTTACTGTCAGGCTTTCTGGCAAAAATTCGTCATGCACTACACCGTTGTAATCCATGAAAACCGTCAGCATTGCATTCTTTTTTGACTGAAAACGACGTGGTTTTTTTGGTCTCGGCTCATTTAGTGAACGACAGTCACTTGCCTGATGTCTGGATTACGTGTCGTACTCATAAGCCCATGTTTTGTCTCCAGTAATGATCCTTTTGATGAATGTGGGATCGGATTCAGCCCCGCAAATCATGTCTTTTGCGACGTCAACACGGTCTCTTTTTTGCATGAAATTGAGGTCTTTTGGCACCAACTTTGCTGCTACACGACGGAAACCCAAATTATTAACCAAAGTGTCTTGGACGGATCCATAGGCAATGTTAAAGTCCTCCGCTATCTCTCTGATGGTTAATTTGTGGTTATTGACCAACATTTCTTTTACTTTATCAATATTTTCGTCGGTTTTCGATGTCGATGGCCTGCCACTGCGTTCATCATCTTCGATTGACTCACGACCACTTTTGAATCGCTCGTGCCACTGGTAAACGACCGTTTTCTTTAGAAAATCGTTGCCGAAACACTTTTCCAACATTTCCAATGTTCGCACACCATTAAATCCGTTTTTTTACGCAAAATTTAATACAAGTTCGTTGTTGCAAATTTAAATCCATTGTTAAAATTGTAAAAAATCGCCAGTACACACAGAGATAGATGTATTCTTGGCTACGTAACTTTTGCAAATGTTAAGCTATGACGCTAAGATTTAGAGGGAATATCAACAACAGATGTACCAACTTAACAAAAAAAAAACAGAACTCAAATCGAAACGATGGGAGCGCCTTTGTTTAAGGTGGTTTAAGCGCTATGACAGATGGTAACCGACTTTTGTTGGCCTGAACATGAAGATTTTAGACTGGAACATATGTGGTCTCAACAAAAAGAGCGCGACACAAGCTACATAACATAATAAATTTTGGCTTTATTTCTTAAAAAGCTCCCAATTTAGAGATTTGGTTTTATCAAATGGCCGTTCGACTTTTTCTTGTAAAGCTACAAAAAAAGATCGTGTTTACGCAGATATTCATTAAACTTAAGATCGTTAAATTCACCATTAAATGCGCAGAAGATACGCCGATTGGGTGCGCTGGAACAACAAGCGTTGGATGATGATTTTTTAAGCAAAAATTATCTTAAGGATTGGGGCTAATTTCTAGTTTAGTGGTATTTTAAATACTTCTCCATTTTCGTAGTTGGAACTTTAAACTCTCAGAAGTGACTGTAGAAAAGCAATTGTAGCCGCGAAAAGAATGGTCTGATGTGTACTTTGATCTGAAGTTGTTATTGTTCCTATTGCTATGAAAATGGAGAAGGAGGTACCATTAACATTGTCGCATTTAGATAACCAACTTTTGTTTGACCTGACCAAACACGACAAATTCAGCCTTTATTGCGTAAAAAATGCGCAGAACTCGAGATTTGGTGATGTTAACTGGCCTTCAAGATCATGTAATTTGACGCCGTTGGACTTTTCCTTTTAAAGCTACGCAAAAGATCGTGTTTACCCAGACATTCATAGAACAACAGGATTTGGGTGATGAATTTTTGAATAAAATTATCTTGTGCAATGGGGCCAATTTCTAGTTAGGTGGTCCTTAAATAAGCAAAATTATCGTATGTGGGACTCTTAAAACCTAGAATATGCTCTTGGTCTGAAGACGTTATTGTTTCATATTACTTTGAAAATAAAAAAAGCAAAACCGTTATTGTCATCGCCTTTAAATAACCGATTCTTTTTGTTGACCAGAACAAACCATACAACACGAAAAATTCAGGCTTTATTACGCAAAAAGTGAGTATGACTCGAGATTTGTTGATTTTAACTGATGCAAGATCGTGCAATTTGATGCCGTTAGAATTTTTCCTTGCAAAGTTACGCAAAATATTGATTAAAAACAGTTATCCGTCAAGTTATGAATAAGTTAAAAAAAAATCACCTCAAAAAAATTGATAACTGCAAAACGTTTTGTGAGGGTTTTTTAAATAATCTAATTTATTGTGAAAGTATACTTTGCTATTCCAATACTATTTTTTAAGTTCGTTTTTTTGAACTTTATTTTCCGATAATACAAAAAAAATAAAAATTACTTTTCTATTAAACTTCGTATTTATTTAAAGTACTTGTAAGTCCAATAATTGTTGATAATGCACAAAAATGGTTAGTAATTGAAAGAAATATTATTAGAATTTATAATAAGTACTTCAGTTAGTTTTATAAGTTGATAAATTGAGGACGAAAACTTCACCGTAGAGTCAATAGAAGTCGTATTAGATGGCCTCAACTTTATTAATTCGAATTTTGTTTGAAGTATCACAACCACTTTATGCGTAACAAGTTCAAAAGGAAATTTATTCATTAATAATATTAATATACAATATTATTCGAGAAAATTCAATTTACAATGATAAATTGTCAATTGATAACATCGGCTGTGTTAGGGCAGCGCAAATGAAGTTGAACGTTTTTACTAATATTCCGGAAATTACGACTTCTTACCTTTCATTACGAGCATATTCTACAGAAATACTGGGAATAGTTTTTAATACATTTGTAATCAATTAACTTCAATTGTTTGAATCAAATACTCTAATATTGCGTGACAGTGTACTTTTAAGTAACATTTTTGACCATAGCCAAAGTTGGAAAATATCCGTACAATTTTATAAGTTTATTATTGTCATTTTATAAAAGTTGTAATTTAATTATAATGTAGCATGACACATTTGACCTAATTAATTGAATGACTAAACTTATAAGCAATTTATAAATTAGCCAATAGAATCATGAAACTTTTAACTGATTTTAAAAAAATATTTTTGCCAAATTATTTTGATTGTTTGAATGTAATTCATAAAGAAAACTTTCATTATTGTCAGAGGAGCTTTTTATTGTTAATTTAAAAAAACGCATAAGAAAATGTGCAATAAAACTAAAAAAAAAAACCATCAAATATACTAATTTGAGTAAGTTTTTCAATATAATTCAACATAATAGTGTGACTATTAACAATTCTATCGGCTAATACGAAATATTAAATATTTATCAGGTAAGTTCGCAATACAATCGACCTTTTTAATATATTCCACCTTTTTGAAACATATGGAAGAGTACGTACTGTACACAGGTTGTCTTAACACAATATCAGACACATTGTATTCAGATGGTTCCTGAATATTTAGTTTCTGGGTCATCTTATAGAATATTTATAAGAGGCATTATCATCGCACACGTCTTATGAAGATACACATATGTACAGGAGAAAATGCAAACAAAATGTACCTTCCATGTGCAATTTGTAATTTATTTTTATGCTTTTTTTTAAAAAAAAAATTATAATAAAACTAGAATTGGTTGCCGTTAATTTAAATTTAAAATGTATACACAATTTGTTCAAATTAAAAATTTTAATTTTCCTCATTTGATGAGACTCTTTTTTAAAACATGAAACAAATTAAACACATTTTTCAACAAACAATTGACTTTATTCCAAAAATTCATGGAATATAACATATTTTTTTATGTGAAAATTTTTGAATCATTCTCAAAAATTTTGCTTTGCTCTGATGTTTTTTTCATTGACCAGAGGCAATAGCTATTCCATACCAAACGGTGGAAGTGGTGCCCGACGCACTGATTGAACATATACGAGGTCTGTTCAAAAGGTATCGCGAATTTTGTGTGTTTTCAAAAATTATTTATTTATTCATAAATATCTATTTTGTCCCCTTCAAAGTAACCCCCACCAGATATTATACATTTGTGCCAATGTATTTTCCAATCCTCGAAGCACTGCTTGTTCAGCTCCTCCTTCGATGCAGTCTTTATCTCCTCAATCGGAGCGAAGCGTCGTCTTTTCATAGGGCTTTTCAGTTTCGGGAACAAGAAAAAGTTACATGGGCCAGATCTGGGGAATACGGTGGCTGCGGCATTATTAGTGTGTTGTTTTTGGCCAAAAATTCCCGCAAAAACAATGTTGCGTGAGCAGGGGCGTTATCATGGTTCAAAAGCCAATTTTTATTCTTCCACAAATCCAGGCTTTTCCGGCGAACTACTTCGCGCAACGTGCGCATAACTTGCAGGTAATATTCCTTATTGACCGTTCTACCCTTTGGCAAGAACTCATGATGCACCACGCCCCTGCAATCGAAAAAAACTGTAAGTGACGTCCGACACGCTTTTCGTCGTTCATATCTTTTCGGCCCTCTGAGAACATTTTCAACCACCGATAAACGTTGCTTCGGTCCAAGGTAGCTTCACCATATGCCACAGTCAACATTCGGAATGCATCCGCGCAATTAATTTTGTTTTTCACACAAAATTTGATACAGATTCTTTGATCCATATTTTGGACTGGGCAAAAATCGAAGACGAGCCAAAATACGTGCAAGCAAAGCAGCTGTCAAAAATTAACTGAACTTTTAAAATTGCCGAACTTGTCGCCATAAGTGAGAGATATGAGTACCAACACAACGCCATACAAAAATCGAAAATTGAATATACGTAACCCGCGGAAATTCAAAATTCGCGATACTTTTTGAACAGACCTCGTATTCTTGGATTGCTCTTGCATTGAGAAGATTTTGGGTTGTTCTTGCATTTACATTCCGATGAGCGTCGAAACGTTGAATCATTCATTTGCCAGAATATTGGTCGGCTGTGCACAATAGTACTGGAGAAGCGCCATCCATTCTGGTATAAAAGAATACCATTATCTCCCAAACTTCAGGGGAACTGATATGGACCATATTACGTGGAAGAATCGGTAAATGAAGTCATCTACCATATATGTAAGGGGAGGAAAAGGGGTCTGTTGCACATCGGTCGAATGGTGAAATATCACCAAATCAGTTAAGAAGCATCAGCTATGGCTGTAGATACTTCTTCACTGATTCGATAATACGTCTTTACAGTGATTTTTTTCTGAGCGAAATATTAGAAAAAGAAGTGACCATTTCCATTCATCTTCCTTTATTTAATATAACAGGCCATAAATTCCGCCCTTATTTGTAGCAGAAAAAAATAAATGTTAAATTTTTATGATACCTAAACTTTATCCTGTATAGATATAAAATAATTAGTTTGATCGGTTTTTTCTGAAAGTTGAAATTTTCTATTTTAAATTCTAAATATGGAATATAATTATTTAAGCTGCGACTTCTATTACTACAATACTTTATTTAACAGTGGTAAATCGGAGTATTTTATAGCGACAATCTAAAGGTGAGTTAGAGCTGTTGGTCCATTTGAATGCGTGGCGGTGAGGAAATCAAAATAAAAAGAAAAAAGTATAGGTAGGCTATTATTCCATCAAAAGTAAATTGGTGAAGACTTTAAGAGTAAACTCTAGACAGATGAACCCAAATTTAAGTTCTTATTAGGGTCTAAAAGACGAATTATCGTGCGTCGCAGTGCTGAAGAAAAAATATTGCTGGAAGCTGTGGTGCCAACCATGTATGAATTTAGGCGGTGGGTCGATTATGGTTTAGAGGTGCTGTTCTGCGAATGGTTTTGTACGGATTAATGGATTCAAGAGACCAACGCGATTAATTGGTGAAGTATTCATAACGCTCATAAAGATAGTTAGAAGTTATGTAGAGTTTTTCCAGATATAAGTTTTATGGGATAAACTTCATAGAAGAGTTCTTCTCTAAGGAAAATTTGTGCAACACTATTTTTTTGTAGAACACTGGAATAATACTCGTACCAAGTTTATAAGCTTAAATCCGCTGTTTTTTAGTTAAAAAAACACATGTTTTTTTCCATAGAATGCAAAAACAAATTTTATTGAAAGTATCTGTCCTCGCTAGCTACACATTTTTCCCATCTCTTGGGCAATTTGTGGATACGACGCCAAAAAAATTCCTTGTCTTTCGAGGTAAACCACTCATCAAGCCATTTTTGTAAGAATCGAAGTGCTGCTCAGCGAGCGTGTGGCCCATCGACGAAAACAGGTGGTAGTCAGAAGGGGCCAGGTCTGGTGTATAAGCGGGGTAGGGTAGCACCTTCCAGTTGAGTGTCTCCAAGTAGTTTCGGACCATTGACGTGTGCGATGGTGCGTTGTCGTGGAGAAAAATCAGCTTGTCATGTCTTTGTTGATAATCCGTCCCTTTTTCACGCAGAGCACGGTGATATTTGATCAGTTGTTTGTGGTAGCGGTGGGCATTGACAGTTTCACCAGGTTTCAACATCTCATAGTAGACGATACCCTGCTGATCCCACCAAACGCACAGCATCGTCTTCCGTCCGAAGCGATTTTGTCGTAGGGAAGATATTGATGCTTGGCCGGGATCAACCCATGATTTCTTGCGTTTAGGATTCTCGAAATATATCCACTTTTCATCGCCTGTCATAATCCGATGCAGGAACGACTTTCTATTTTGTCTGGCGAGCAAGATTTCGCATGTGTTTTGGCGTCGCTCCATCTGTCTATCGTTCAACTCATGCGGCACCCATTTTCCGATCTTTTCAATCTTCCCCATGGCATACAGGCGCATGGAAATGCCGTCTTTGAACCAACGAAACCAATCTCGGCACGTTGTTTCCGATAAAGCACTGTCACCATAGGCCTCCATAAGCATTCGATGCGATTCGGCAGCCAATGTCTTCAAATTGAAGCAGAAAAGTAGAGCTTCCCGCATATGCTCTTTTTCTGGCACACAACTAGACATGATTACCAAAGGAAAAATGTATGTAGTTGTACGAAATTGCTGACAATGTGCACTGATTAATGTTGACAAATGTCAAACTCATAAAAAAAACTATGGCATGATCATGGTAGCTTAATACGCTCACTGACGCCATCTATAACCAAACAGCGGATTTAAGCGTATACCCCTGGTATATTAAAGGATACAATAAAAAAATAACAGATCGACCAAAAGGTTTAGAATTGTACAAACGTAAAAGAGTCTTTTTCGATGAGAAAACAATTAGAATTTTTTTTTAATTGTATTTTTAATATTTTTCTATTAAAAAAGTAAATACAATAATATTAATATAATTTGAAATAAAAAATAAATAATTTTTTTCACTTGTTCATTTTCATTTTCAATTAAAAAAATTTTAATTGTACGCCTGCAGTGTACATATTTGTTTTCAAACTTTTTACTCGAAAGAAATTCTATGAAATGTGAAATTTTCGCCGTATGTTTGTTTAAATAATAAATTACTTCGATTAAAATTTTTTTTTATTTATAAATATGTAAAAGCATATAAGCAATTTTTTTTCTCTTTAAATATTATTAAAAAATTAATTAACTTTTTCATATGTTCTGAGAAAATTTCCTAAAAGGAAAATGGTTGTAATTTTTAATATTGTATGAAAAAGAATTCTTCAATTTTTTATTACATGCAAGGAAGATGAAAAATAAACTTTTGCTTTTTGTAATGGAAAATACCAAAAAAAAAAGAAAATGCGAATTTCTTACATTAGCAAATGATTTATGGCTACACGAAGTAAGATATTCTCTGATGTTATCATGGTAACTCATAAATTGAATTTTAATAATATATGTGTATGTGATTGCCTTTTTATACCAAAAGATGATTCGAAAAGAAAATTGATTTTTATATCAATTACTAATATACTCGTACATATACATACATAGCTGTGGTAGAAATAAGAATTTATCTTGAAAGATTCCATGCGCTTGTACATAATGAATAATAATTATTATGATAGAAAAATATAATGTGTAAAAATAAATTAATTAATTTATAAAAATATTATAATAAATGTTTGTTATAATATTAAAAGTTACTTGGAATTTCATATGGTTTTTGTTGTAAGAAAAAAATAATTAATGAATAACCTCCTCTTCGTGTAAATGAGTGGTATGTTACTGGTGTGTTTTAAATAAAGTAAGCTACATATCGTTCGTGCCATCATCATCCCTTGAATATTCAAATATAGTAAGGAAAAATATGCTTTTTCTGAATTTAGAATATTTTCATTCGTTTTGCATAGAAATGAACTAACTGGCAACGTCATGGGAGCATCTCATTTAACATTCAAGACATGTGAAAGAAATGAAATTGAATTGCATAAAAGAAGGCGATAACATCGGTAACACGTGTTTTAAGGTTCTTGATAATCTTCGAGTAATTATTATGCATGAAAAGATATTCCACACTTTTCATATGATGCAAATTAAGGTCTATATGATGGAAGGATTAAAAATTTAATTTGAAAGTATATATTTATTTAAGTTATATTAATTTATTCGTAGTGATGCAATTTAAAATCAATTCAAAATGAAAGCCTAATAGAAGTTCAAAAAATATCTTATGTATTTGTATATATACAAATCAATAATAGATACTTACAATATTCAAGACCCTGCAATGCATCGCGAAAAACACACCAAGCACGTTCTTCACTTAGTGGACGATCCGTTGGAATGCTCAATACTTCTCCCTGTTGCACAAGGTCGAATACCAAATATAGTGAATCCTCTAATGGATCATCTAGGACTTCGATAAGTTTAACTACGTTCGGATGATCAAGCTTCTTGAGAACAGCAATTTCGCGATACACTCTGTCCAATGGTGATGTAGTTTTTTTAGGACCTCTACCCATTAATCCAGCCTTTCTCAGCAGTTTTCTTTTCGAAAGAATTTTCATTGCATAATGTATGGAATCTTCTTCAGAGTATGCTAATTTTACAAGACCATAGGAACCCTGTCAACAAACACAAAAAAAAACAGTATAGATAAAGAAACAAATTTTAATTAAATCAAAATTCATTTATTTTGTGATTTATTGTATGACCGATATTTGGTAATGCAAATTGTCTGAATATTTATAAAGAATTACTGTTAAACTTTTTATAAAAGAAAAATGTACAAAAAGTTAATAAATAAATTTAATTTCAATCCAAATGACATATTTCGTTAAATAGAATTAACACACCTCCGCCATTTTAAAATATTGATACATATTGCATTTGTAAGGTTTAATTTTTAAACTGACAGTTCTGGTTTATGTAACAATAATATTTATAAAAAAATTTTTTTTTTTTTTTTTTTGAAGTTATATATTATTGAAATTTAATTAAATTTATGAATATTTTATAATTTTCTTTAAAAAGAATATAAATAGGTTTAAGTACTGTGTTGTAGATAAGTATCGTGGCCGCAAATGTCGGTTATATTTAAAAAAAAAAAACAATAAAAAAAATTAAACTTATTTGTAAAAAATAACATGTACAAGAAAAATTAACAATCCAAATCAAAAAAATGCTAATATTCATTTCATGTTTAAATCGAGAAAAAAAAATCCATTCTTGTCATTTAACAGCTATTAAATTAATATTTTATTAAATTTATTTTTTCGTTAGTTTAGAATTTGCTATTTTATATTGTGAATCGTAAAACGCACCATAAAATGCTCAGAAGATACGCCTGGAATAACAGGCTTTCAATGCTGATTTTTTGACTAAATATTTTCTTCAGCGTTGAGGCTCATTTTTTGCACGTCAATAAGAAACATTTTAGTGGTGACTTTTCTAAAAACCCAGAAGTGACTGTCAAAAAGCAATTGCTCGTGTATCTTAAAAAACTAGGTTTTAATAAAATGGCACCAAAATTCAGGCTTTAATGAGTAAAAAGTTCGCAGAATGCATAATTCCGAGATCTGGTTATGTTAACTCGTCTCCAAGATCGTGCAATTTGATGCTGTTTTTACTTTTCTGATAAAACTTCGGTATTGGATTATAACTTGTAGGTCTATGCCAAAGTTTGTATTTACATAGACAATCATTACACTTCAGAGCACTTATAAACCGTCATAATGACCGAACATCAAAAATAACTTCAAAAGCATCCATTCTTGCAAAAAGTCTCATGACAGCCATATATAACGCACTTTCTGTTTATAAGAAATTAAATTGTCGTTAAGATTTACAGAAGGCCTAAATCAAAAAGAAGAGTAAAAGTTGCAGTAACACTTTTTTATTCGGTAACTTTTTCTCTCCATTTCCGTGAATGAGATTTGGAGTTTGAAGATATAGTTCTGTAATATATTCGGAGCAATGAGATAATTTTTGTAGTTTGATAATAGGGTTGTTTTGCATAGCTCATCTGCATAAGGTGCAGTCCGGGCGTTAGTACATGTAGACACATCAGAACTGCAGATATTATAAAAGGTAGATACTGGTATAAGAATATGTTATGGTATGGAAAAAATGTTTGAAAATAATTCTTTGGATGTTGGAAAGAATGGTAAGAGTTAAAAATTTGGGATAAAATTACAATTTCGTCAATGACGACCATACTCACAGATGTTCTAGCTCGGCATGCTTGCTACTAGCCTTATGGGAAATGTGCTCCCAGATTGAACCATTATCTCCTATATGTTCTTGTCGGAACTTATAGAGGACAATGGAGATACCCGAAGGTGTTAAGTTCTCCATGGGAGGGAATGAAGAAAAAAAAATTATGGAAACTAAAAAAAAATTACAAAATAAAACAAAAAAAGATGCTTATTCAGCAAAAAGAGAAGGATTAGAAGTTGAGAGCAGAAAATGGATCGAAAAATTTAATTTTGAAAGAAATAAAAATTATTTAAAAAAGAAGAAGAAAAGCACAAAAACTGAAGAAAAAAAAAGGTGAAGTCGAAAAAACTAAAGAAAAAAGAAAAAAATGTGAAGAATTGGGTGTTGTGATGCTGAGCGAGGTCAAGCTTTTACTTGATAAAAATAAAACACGACTCCCTCGCTTAGCATCACAACACCCAATCCTTATCATAGAAAGCCCGAACGACTGTTAAGTGATGCCCCTCATACGTGCAGTTTCTTAGGAACGATCGTACTGCTGTCAATGATATCATTTTTGTGCACACGGCACGATCGTACGCCTGGTTTCGCCAGCCATTCGACGAAACGTCATCCCATCCCATGCACGATCGTACATGGAATTTTATAGGAAGATCCCATGCATGGCTTTGCTGATTTGTGCGCCATCTCTTTGGTAAAGCCCAAATCATCAATGCCATCGATGAAGCTACAATAACAGATACTATAAAAGGAACAATTGCCATTATAATAGGGGATATAGGGGATTGGTTAATATTTAGAACGACATGGAAATCCCATTGCAAGAGCGGCGATTGTATCATACCTAGCGATTTTCTAGCTGTTTGGTTTTTTATGTTTTTAGTTTTGATAAATTACTGTGAAACGTGACGTATGTCAATATCAAAAGTATTTAGTTTGCATTGCCATTTTATCATAAAACGACTTACACTCAAACAACTCTCACAAACTATTGAATTTTACTATCAAAATTAGTGCTTTGTAAAAAATATTTTTTGGGCACTTTGACCACTTTGTGGACGCCATAATCAACCGAGTCATACTGAAAAAATTTCACAGCAATTTTACGCTATTGGACATCAAACAACTAACCCGTTTGCGTAGAGAGGAAAATATTGCTGCCGTAGCGTCCACTGTTGGTGAAGACCGTGATTTGTCAATCCGTCGCTGTTCACAGCAATTAAGATTGTGTTAATCGACTATGTGGAAAATTTTACAAAGGGATCTTGGTCTGAAATTGTATAAAATACAGTTCGTGTAAGAACTGAAGCCGAAAGACCTGCCAAAGCATCGAGTTTTATGAGAGGACGTCTGAAAACAACTTAAGGAAAATACGTTTTTTTCCCAAAAAATTGCGTTTAGCAACGAAGCTCATTTCTGGTTGAATAAATATGTGAATAAGCAGAATTATCGCATTTGGTCTGATGAATTAACACAGACAAAACAAGAACTGTCATTGGACCCGGAGACATGCACTATTTGGTGGATTCACCGGTTCGTGTTTCTTTAAAGATGACGCTGGTCGAAACACTATCGCTCAATAACTGCATTTGGTCGATATATGGTTTCAACAAGACGGCGCTATATGAGACACAGCACGTGAACCAATAGACATATTGACAGATGCGTTCGGTAAGCAATTTATCACACCTTTCGAACTAGTGAATTGGCCGCCTAGATCGTGCGATTTGACGCCTCTAGACGATTTTCTATGAGGGTACCTGAAGTCACACGTGTTAATACCAACCAATATGCTCGAAATGTGTACAAATACGCCTGTTCAGTTCCGTTCCCTACGACGAGATAGCTTTTGGATTTTAAGTATAGAAAATAATTGTTTTTACGACTAGCTTCTCAAAACTCTCGCCGAGGATTCAAAATTATAAGTTTTCAAATAAGTTTTATTATGATTGTTTTTTTTTTAATTTCTACAGTAGACTTAATGTTACTGTTAGCAAATTTTTGGAATATTAAATTATTGCGCACAATTTTGTTTTTATTATTCTATAAAATGAAAATCATTTTTTTTTAAATAAGAAACCCATCTTTTTTTTTATAAAACAAACTTTCTTTTATATCCATACGTATTTATGTATGAGTATACATTTTTTGATCATGTATCTAGCAATATTATTGGCAATATCTCATATAGACGACAGAGTAATATTTTTAAAGATTATCTAATAAGTATCATAATCTAATAAAAAAGGACTTTTTCAGAAGAATAATAATATTCTCTCAGTGTTATTGTCGTGTCTGCCATCTGGTACAATATCATTGTAAAGGAGTCAAAAATATTTATGGGATAGTCAAAAATTGTGTTAAAATAAAAGTTGGAGAAAGGCAATTTTCGCAAGTTGTTTTATGTCCTTTTTGTCAGAGGAAATTCGTGATGAAAATCTTAATCATATTTATTGCTTGTAAAAAGCTAGAATGAAAAACTGTTTTTCATTTTTGCACAGATGCTAGTCACGAATTGTATAAAAAATAGAACAAAAACACTGTATACCGGACAACATTAAACATTTTGTAATTATCATGTTTTATTGTATTTTTATTGTATCTTACAAGTAAATAAATAGGAAAAATCTGAATGTATAATGTTATATTTTAAGATAGAATTATTTAATTTTTTATTATTCAATGGGTCTTCATTTTTAGTAAGAAAAGAAATTTTGTATAAATAAAAATATTTTGTTTGAGTTTGAATAATTAAAGTCATGAAATATGGACAAATGTGGAAAAAAATAAACAGAAAGGTGTTTTCATTACTTTCATTTTTTACTAAGTGCAACCCTGATTCTACACTATATTAAAGGACTTCACCTAAACAAGAGAATAACCTGCAATACACAATGGAGACTAAAGTTGCTTGAAACTAACAAACTTCATCTATAATTACTTAGATTTCTAAGCGATCGCTCTTAATTAATAATAAATATTAAAATTTTAACGTAGTAAGCAATTAAAAAACCAATTTGGACTTATGAAAAATATCCTCTATTTTACCCTCTCTAAAAACCCTCACTGGAGACTAATGCTAGGGTTACACATCTGCTATCGATACCACATTGAATATCATGTACTCGTATGTGTCACCTAAAACCAGATAAAGAAGCTGGTATTCGATGAACATTTCTGATATCGATAGTACAAATTTTTCCGTGGCTTCCCTATACACCAAACTGCTATGTGCACTTGTCTATATAACAACCTGATACTTTTATTAACTTCGGCGCCATATTCTCATACTATTTCTGTAGCGGAAAACCGAGGAGCTAAAAAAGTATGTTGATTATGTTTGGCTGCTTGCGATTTATTTACATTAGTTTGAAAGTCATGACGCTAAACCTTTTGAACGAGAGCCAGGTCAAGAGACAGGTAACACATATATTATCTAGTTTTGGAGATTGTGAGTGTACATTGGTAAAAATCATGTTTCTCGTTTTGATGGTAAACTTATACACACTAATAAAAAGCAGTAACTTTTGTATCTTCTTGTTTGTGCTCGAGATTTACTAGAACCGTCTAACTTTTTTTTAGGTCAATGCGTATTTATTCTGCGATCAAATTAATACAATATGTTATGTAAATCTAATTACTATAATTGATTTGTAATTATATAATAGATAAATTATAATAATCAATAAAATAATTCTTTTTTGTTTTGATACGAAAAATATTTTTTCAAATTTTCCTATTTTAATAATCAAAAAATCTATAAATACACACTTAAAAATTTAAAAAAAAATTCTATTATGTCAGTTTTTCCCTATCAAAAAGAAAATTATGAAAATAATGCATTCGAAATATATTTAATAGGCTTTTTAAATAAAGCAGAATTAGACAAATTGATAAACGTATTCACTTTTTCTTCATGTCATTTGTAGTATAAAAAAGTCTACAGAACTTTATTTGGAAGAGAATATAGAGAATATAAAGAAGGGCAAAAAAAAATATTTAAAATTTGTAGCAACAACAAAAAATAGTACTAGTAAAATAAAAGAACGAAAAATAATAATAATAATAATATGATCTTAAAAAGACTGTGTTTGTAATTATAATAATGTGTTGTCGCTCAAGGCAGTATCTTTGGTCCACTTCTATACAATATTTATACCTTTGATATCCTAACTAATTCCAAAAATTTGACTGCCACCTATGCGGATAATACCGCTGTTATTGCAAACCCACTCAAATATTCAAATAGCCACAAAATATCTATAATCCGATATTAAAAATTTGCAAGACTGTTTTAAGAGGTGGATAGTGAAGGTAAATCAGCAGAAGAGTGTTCATATTACCTTTATCCTCTGCAAAGATCCACCCATTCCTATATACCATAATGGTAACATCATTCCACCAAAAGACAAAGTACGCTACCTGGGACTAGCCCTACACAAATGACTTACTTGAAATTAAAAAGACTTGAATTTAACAGACGTTATTGACTACTACTTAGACTATTAGACAACTGATTAAAATTGCTATTAAAGAACAAACTTTTAATTTACTACACAATTTTAAAACCGATCTACTAAGCGTTCCAATTCCTCTCTAGTCCAAACCCTTCAATCTAAAATCCTCCGAGAAATCGTTGATGCTCCATTCTATATTTGTAATAAAATTTTTTATTGTGAACTAAATATTTCCTTTGTTCATAGGTTATGTGTTTCTCGTTATAAAAAGTTTCATTCACGATTATCCTCCTACAATAATCTTCTTGTTGAAAATCTCTCCTCTGTCAACACTCATCGGCGTTTAAACAGAAATTGGACAAGAGAACTCCTCTTGCGGTGTTATTATAACAAAATTCATTAAATAGGGAAACACCGATAGGTGGTTATTCTCACATGTTCCTCTCCTGTCATTATAATGTCGTAAAGTCTTTATCATTAAATCTGCTTGTTATAATGTTTACGTAGTTGTAGATTTAAAATAATAGCTAAGAAAAAAAATGTCTTAAAATTAGCTATGCAAATTATTTCAAATCTTTACTGGGGCTTTTCAATAGGGCTAATATTTTTTAAGAAATGGACCGTGTGGTCATAATTGAAATGTCAAAATCTTTTGTTAACACCAGTTCCATTTAATAAGGTTTGTAATTTATTTATGAAAAGATACACGCCTCAACAACGCTAGGAAATTATATAATTATTTTATAAAAATATTTGTTATTTTATTGCAACTTATCGTGCACTTCTTCAAATTTATTTTCATCTCTCTGGATCGATGAATAAATAAAATTGTCGTTACTGAGCTGAAGCCAATCCATAAATTATTCACGAGGAACCTTTATATTATGATAAAAGTGATAGTTTGGTGTGGTTTATTGGTCCTAATTTTTGTCGTTACTGTCACGATTATTAATCGTTATTCCTCGTAACCTAAATGTTCTCTTTGTTGATAACTTATGTGTTTCTCGTTATAAAAAGTTTCATTCACGATTATCCTCTTACAATAATCCTCTTGTGAGAAATCTCTCCTCTGTCAACACTCATTAACGTTTAAAGAGAAATTGGCCAAGAGATTTGTTGACGCGTTAATATGTCTTGTTAGGTAGAGAAACGCCAATGGGTGTTTATTCTCACATGTTCCCCTCCTGTGATTATAATGTCGTAATGTCTCAGCCATAAAATCTGCTTGTTACAATATTTATGTAGTTGTAGATACAAAAAAAAGATATGGTAAGAGGAATGGGTCATCGTTTGTATATTAGGTGCACTTCAAAACTATTGGGCCGACGATTGTCAAAGGGAAGATTTGGGAATGGCCAGAGAGAGAAAACCTCGACGGTTTGCTTCACCAACTTTTTTCTTATCTGCTTTCCCTCTTGCACGATTCGAGCATATAATTTTTTTTGGTTGGTTTTTTTTTGAGTACCATATAATATAATATTTCTTTCCCTTCTTTTTTCTTTGTTATTATATTTTAATTTTTGAAAAATTTTATGCGTTGCTAATTTATATATCTTCCACCTCATTTCCTATTCCTTCCCAATTTGCTTTAATAGTTAAAAAAAAAGTTCTCTACTTTCTCCTGCTTCCCCTCCAATAAAAAAGTTAACATATTTGAGTGTCTCCATTTTGGTCTAACCGTTCTTGTTATTACGGGTGTGAGAGCACCGCTTTGCAATAAACTTCAAGCCACCACCCTCCCCCATCCATAATCACCACATAAAGCTTGCGATAAGTATTCCTCCCAATGTATGGTATTCTCTGAGTATAGTCATCACTGGGCATACTCCTATTGAACTTTACGTTCACTTTAAATTACAAATTTTTATATACCTTCCTCTTCCCATGCAACACCCAGAGAATAATGATATATTCCCACATAAATACCAAAACAATTATACAAATAGTCAAGCAGTTGTGATTTAATTAATTAATTTTATCACCGAATAATTACATAAACTTGTATGTGGCACCTGCTTCCAGAATGAACTTTACTAAAAAGTATCAAAATTACTATTAATTATTGGATCTAAACTTCCATCAATTATGTTAATATGAATAGGTAACCTTACGACATTCCGAAGAGGGGCGAAATGGTCTCACTTTGAAAGTGAAATTACTTAAATTGAACTTGGAATTATAAGAAATTAATAAGGAATAATATAGAGTCGCTTATATTGTGTCATTGTTTAGTTTCGAAATGAACGTTTATTCATTCGTTTTTCATTAAAATTTAGAAATTCAATTCTTTTATTTTTATTTTTTATCTGTAACTACAATTGTATTGTAACAAGCAGGTTTACATAACATTTTAATAACAATCTTATGCATCATGAAGTGGCAGTAAACATTCATCGGCGTTTTTCCGACTAATGGAAGTTAGATTCCTCTAGAAAATCTCTAGGCCATTGTCTCTTAAGTCTCCGATGAGTGTTTTCAGGACAATTCTCTCTCAAGTGGATTATGATGATAGGATAAACGGGAGTGAAATTTTTGATAGCGGGAAATGCACAGGTCCTGAATAATGGGAATATGTATATTACGATGTATTACTTCGTTACGAATATAAATGGTGGCATCAACAATTTTACGGAGGATCTTGGATTGTTAAGCCTGGACGTAATAGGAATTGGAACGTTTTGTTGAACCCCTAAGTTCAATTCCATATGTCCAAATAGGTTTTATAATTTTATTGTAGATTAGAAGTTTACTTTTCATTGTTAGTTTCGAGCGTTTGTCCAGTAGTCTAAGAAGTTGTAGGTAACGTCTAGTAGCTTTAAGTTTTTTTAGTTCACGTTGATCGCTTGTCCAGGTAAAGTCCCAAATAACGCACTTTATCCAGGATTGCAGGTTGTGGATATGAGATTGTAAATTGTTGGAAGCTATGCCAGGATTTGTATGGGTAGCAAGTGTGGCTGTATCATCTGCATAAGTAGCCATGATAGTATTAGGATCAGATAGGTTGTCATGGGTATAAATATTATATAAAATGGGACCAAAGATTCTGCCTTGTGGGACTCCGGCTAGAATAGGAATTATATTTCCGAGGATTCTGAGTTAATTGTAAGCTGGAAATGATGTTGGGAGACATATCAATTTATGATAAGGTAGTATGTTAAAAGAAGAAAGCTCTTGATTTTCCAGAGGAGTGCAGGATACTTCAGACAATAAAAAATTTGGGAGATATCTAAAAATACTCCTGGGCTCAACAACACGATTTCATTGTTGGATTGTGGAGTGTTCAGATCGGAAGCCAAATTGGTGATCAGGAATAATTTTTTCATTAACTAGGACTTGGTTGAGTCGTTTTAATAGGAGTTTTTCAAAAATATTATCAAGGATTGGTCTATAGGAGTCGTCTTAATAAGAGTTTTTCAAAAATATTACCAAGAATTGGTTTTTTTTTTGGTTTAGGAATTATTTTAATAACCAAAAATATGCAAAGTAAGAAAAAATAGGTTGTGCGCAGGATACCATTGAAAATGTATGTAATTAAAACTAAAGCTATCAGCGAAATTTACTTCAGAATAGGAGCTGTTATTAGATCATAACCAGGAGCTTTTTTTATTGGGAAGGCGGCGAATAGTAGATATAATTTCCGAGGGTTTAAAATGTTTAGGAGGAAGACTCGGAAAAACAGGGAACATTTATTCTTCGATAATAAATTAAATTCTAAAATAGAAATTTCAAGCACTAAGTTTCAGGAAAAAGCTCGTGCATCACTAAGAGCGATTTGGCAACACTGCGGACTTGCTCTTCACTTACGTAGCTTGTACGTTAGCAGAACAGATTTTAAACTCCAATAGGATGCAATAAGAGAAGTGTTTTTAAAGTGCGTTTAGTAAAATTGGCGAGGAAAATTTGAAGCAATAAAATTTTTTTTTACTGAACCTCACTGAACAATGAGTGAACCTCACTGAGGTAGTGGAAAATGAACCTCACTCAGGAGATGCAAAACTAATGAAAATATGGCACTTTTGAAGTACGTCTTTGTAAAAAAGACTTTTTTTATAACAAAGTTGTTGAAAGGCTCAGAAAATGCTTCTTCAGATTGGACAAGGTCCTACGAGTTTTTTGTAGGAAATAAAATTTTTTTGTGATTCCGCAGTCCTCCAAATTTAACTGATCTAAGTCCGTGTGTTTTTTTTTATTCCCCAAAGATACTTGAAAGGACGTTATCTTGATACTATCGGTAACACAGAAAATAAGTGTAAGCGAGGAGCTGAAGACAATTTTAGTAAAACCCTTCCAACACCACTAAGAGAAAAGTGGTAACAACAACCTCTGCCGATGTATAAAATTTTGTTGTAAAAAAATCAATCTCATTACTTTTATGCCTGTGTATGTACACATTATCGTTAGTATACTTACATATAAATGAAGGGATTCGAATGATCAATTTTCTGAACATTTTACTACTAGTCGTTTATATGGATATGCATGAATACTAGTATATTTATGGGATAGTTCGTATTTACCTGGCCAATTTGATCCATTAGCTTATATTGATTCAATTGTAAGAAACTGCCAGATTGTTCAATGGAAACACGTCTGGATTCCCGCAATGGTGCACGTCGGCGATTGCTTCTGGGGCTGCCGTATGGACTACCATATGGGCTGTATGGCACGTTCGGATAAATTGGTCGTGATTCAAGCGATTGTATCTCCGGTATCATTCCTTTTGCAATATAATTTCCGGCTTGTATATCGATTTGTGATTGTAACTGCATTGCCAATGGTCCTGATACTAACGGTATGTGGGCTCTACCTGGAGTTGGATTTATATTCGGATTTGAAGCTGGAGACGATATTGTTGTTAGATTTGACGATTTAATTTGTGCTTGAAATAGTGAATTAGACGACAGAGATTGCGATGATTGCAGCATATCACAGCGTTTTATTTTTGTATCGAATTCATTGCTATGCCGAATTATATCACGTTTAAGGCAGCTTATTTCGGTTTGACCGCGTGTACTGGACTGAATTTGTAGATCGTCATCATCATCAATATCGGCATCATCATTGATATCATCATTGTCGGCAATACCCAGATTATCTGCTAAGTCTAATGATTGTGTTTTAGGTAGGATTCTCTTATTCGATATTGTAGGATGGATTAATCTTAGTAGTGCAGAATGTGCAATTGGTCTTTTTTCTTTGGATAATGGTGATGGTGATACTTTTTCTATTGCTGATGAGAATAATGGTAAACTTGGATTATGAATCGATGATGCTAATGAAAATGATCTTGGCGCAGGTAGTGGTGCTGGTGTTGATATTGATATTTGTGCTGATTCAGAAGCTCTGACTATTGCTGGTGTTGATGAAAATGATGCTGACGACGATAATGGGGCACATGGAATCACGTTCAATGCGGAATCAATTGGTGATGTGGCAGACGCAGTTGCTAGCATTTGTGATTGCGGTTTACGATTGCATATTTTCGAATGTGAGCTTGTTGCAGATGTTGATGTGGTCATTGTGTCAGAAAGTGACTTACGACAGTTCAAGTGTTTAATATTATTTCCGAATTGATCACGTTCATTGAATGTACCTTCTTCGCAACTCCTACATCTACTCGAACTGGATTCAGTCGTTTCGCATGTTTCAGAATTCAGGCTGATATTCAAGTTCATCTTTTCAATGCCAACACATAATTCAGCATCTATTTGATGCAAATCCCTACTACTACAGTCACAATTTCTTGGAGAAAATTCCAATTTGTCCATCGTTTCTGTCAATTCGGAATGTTCATTTTCATTTTGTGGAAGATTTTCCAGCCTTTCTTTTGGATCAAAACTTTGAGCGACATGACTGTTATTGCAAGAGATGGCATTAACAAATGGATTTGTGCTTGCCAATACTTGCGGTGTTTCTGTATGCTCAATCACTATCCCTGCTGGGATACCTGACAATAAAATCATAGAAATCACTAAAATTAGATTTTGTTTAAGGTTTTACCTGATGCAGGACTTTCCCCATTACTGCTTGTACTTGTGTTATTGCTTGATGCCACAGAAGTGCTTCGCTCCATTTCAATTGGCTTGTGACTTTAAAAATACGATAATTTCAATTATGAATAATCCTTAAAATCCTGTCTATGTTAATTAGAAAATGTTTTTTTTTCTTCAATAATTTGTTAATAATCATAATTCATTTCTAATAAAAAATAATAATAAAAAAAAAGCAAAATTATATAAGAATTTTTATTGATTTTTATTGTGCTAGTTTTCATTTTGTAAACTAACTAGTCCTTAAAGCACTCAACATATAATTTCGAATTATATTAAGGATTTGTCTCCTTACTCAGAATCAATATGTTTGTTGGATATCTTCTATTGTCGAACTCTAAAATTCAATATTTTATTTTTTCACATTGTTTAAAATTTGCTCAAAATTCAATTGACTAAACTTGCCCTAACTAACTACTAACTGTTGAAGCTTTGTGAACAGACAATTGAGAACGTTTACTAATATAAAAGATGAAACTACTTAATAGCGTTCTAATGTGGCTTCTGGAGTTTGTTTCAGGATCCTTTTTATATGTCACGTGTTTTTTTTATGCCAAAGAATATTCTTTTCAACTAGCTGTCATTTGCTTAAATTTGTGAATAACTTTTACTCAGCATAGTTTGAACAACGTTTTCAAAATATCTAAATTTACTTTGAAAATAAACTGTCAATTAACAAAACGCACAGTTTGCTGTTTTATCGTTAAATTGTGTTTAGTGATGCGATTAATTTTTGACTCAATAATTTTGTTAACAAGTAAAATTATCTTCTTTGAAGTGAGATATATGCAGAAGAGATATATGGTGGAGAGACACTTATAGCCACAAGGACTGTGGCTTGCGCACCAGCCGCATTATAGGTTCCTGTTTCTTCGGAAGTGAGACTAGCTTTTAATATAATAAAATACGGAAGACAGCAGGGGGATAACGTAAATTCACACACAAAAAAACCCTTTAACAAACGGTTATAGCGCTCAGAATTGACGATAACGATCTTTTTTTCTTTGTTTTCAATGAAATATAGGCCCATGACACCTTCAGATCAAAATGCATGCCAGAAAGTCACATTTCGCGGATACAATGGCTTTGTTGCAGTTACTTGTGGGTTTTTAGTGCCCCATTTATGATTTTTTTTTAAAACGATCCACAATATAAAATGGCAAACTTTAAACTAAATAAATTTTACCTTGAATAATATATATGTTTAACAGCCATTTCATGGTAGGGCTGTACTATCTGGACAGCTCTGTGCCTGGTAATTATTCTCCAAAAAATTAGAACTATCGAATTAATCAAAAAATGGGCCAATCGTCAAACAAGGTGGATCAGCTGAAACTCTCCCTTAACAGAGACTTGCCGCATTTCCTAACCACATATCTAATAATATCTTTAGCCATTTGTAGATACATACTGAACAGGTTACGAGTGGTTTCTTTCGAAATATTGGCTAACCATTGCCCGAGTACTCTACTTGACAATAATTTGCTTTTCGGAAACCACCCTCACCCCATCTGTAAATCTTGTGGCACTTACTATCACTCGTGTTCCATAGTATACCCTAGGAGTGCGTTGAGGGTAGCCTGGAAATTCCGAATGGTGTCATACGAGGCTATTTGTGTTGTGACCGAATTGATACCGAGCGAAATTCTGGAGGATAAGTGATAGGGGCTGTACCACCCCCCTATCAAAGTAACATGCTGGTTCGATGTGGGGATGGAAAGGTAAAAGTAACATGCTGGTTCGATGTGGGGCTGGTACGCAGGAAAGATAGAAATCCAGGAGGCGGTGGCAAAGTAGTTGGGATACTTCTATTCACCGTATCATCGCGGCTGTGGATCCATGGGTAAATAGACGCCATGCTAATGTTGGCTTCTACCTATACCAATTTTTGACGGAACACGGATCTTTAATTGAATTCTAGCCCAATGTTGCTCTCCTTGTGACGTTGTGGTGGAGAGCGCATAGCACGTGTTCTTTTACTGCACCCGATTGAATACGAAAAGAGAAGAGGCTCTGGCGAGACGCTGATGTTGAATCCGTGGACGGCTTGGGAGGCTGTCGATGTCTTCACGTCTGAAAAAGCTAGATTGAAGATGGTAGTGGTTATCCATCAGAGTGCTCATTACAATCACTACCTGCCACATGGTGTAATGCCTAAAGGCGGTTCCGTGGGTAAATCTAGAAATACGACCCAGTAAAGTAGTTTTAGTCGGTAAAAGCCCCACGCTTTGTCAATTAATTTCCACTTTACTATAATAAAAACCAGAGAAGGAAAAAACTTCTTTCCATTGTGTGGAGTTTTAAGATTCCTTTCGAAGTAATCTTTTTAATTTATTAAAACCATCTCTACATGGTCTATCCAACTAGCCAAATACCGTTTTCATCTAACTCACAAGTCGTTCATGTCCTAGGGATCTTATATACAAACAAATAAACAAATAATACGAATGACAAAAATTATGTTTAAATAAAAACAAAATTATCTTCTAAAAAATACACTCGTTATATGTAGCAACTAAAGTAAAATTCAAAAACTAAGTCAATTTAAGTTTTTATTTAATAAACTTTCATTTTATACAAAAGAAAATTAAAGTTTTCTCAAAGTTTTATTTTATTGTAATCCTTTTGAAAATAAATCAAAATTTATTTTAAAGAGCAAAAAGTTTAAATCATTCTACATTTGCATAAGAAACTATATTTTAAAAATATATCGACCACTTTAAAAAAATAATACATTTTGTACACATTACATTTTAGTATAAAAGGAATAGAAAAAAAACTTAAAAAGTAAGTAAATGTAGAAAAATAGTTGAAAATGGCAAAACCAATAAATCACAACTGCTTGACACTCAGAAAAGTTCAACTCACAAGTGCTTAGAATTGGCTTTTTGGAAATTTGAAAAATCATCAAATTATTTACGAAAAGATTTTTTAAAGCTTCAATGGGGCCACTAAATTTTATCTATTATGTATGCAGAGGAGAGCATGAAAATTGCTGTTGTTAACTTATTATCGTAGTTCTTATTGTTGGATGTAGTATATTCTTCTAGACGCTTTGAAAAATGTTACAGTAATAAATAACAAGGAATCAGGATTTGTTAAGTTGATGAAAACAAAATCGTAAAATTGTCAAACCTAATAGAAATAAATAATACTTCAATTATAGATATTTGAAATAAACTGATTTGATAAATTTATTACTGTAAATCTATTTAATTATCCTTAAAAAAATAGTTTGTAATAAATATAGTTAGGATGAGGAAAAATAGGAAGTAAAGAGATTAATTTAATTTAACAATAAATGCAGAATTGTAATTTTTTTTTCTTATAATTATTATTATAAACTTTTTCACGTTTTTGTTTATGAATTAATAATTAATTATTTAGTTATTATTAATTGTTATCCAATTTATTTGGTACAGTTTAAAGCCGAAGCAAAATAATCGAAATGAACCAGGTATGCTGATGTAGTCGTTATTGTATATTTGAACCGAACAATAATCGCTATTATATATTTGAACCAAATATTAGGGGTTCGTTTAACGAATGTCAATCTATCTGTTCGTAAATTGTTATTTGTGCAACTCAAACTATACAAAAATGTTAGACGACTCTACTGTTAGAGGCGCTACCTAATTAGGTGTAAAATAATTCTGCCATTAGGCATAATATCATGGATATCAGACCTGTATTTGTAATGAATTGCACTAGCACAGGTGATTAGATCCAGATAGTTGCATTTAGCATGCTCGTTTTCCACTTTCATCACTCGTATTTCACTTCTGCTCGGGAATCTCTTCCGTTTTCTTGTAATGGCAAGTGGACTCTGCTTCCTACTCTACCATTTTCAGCATTAATAAAACCCACCGTCATATTCACCCTTTTATTTTCGCTCCTTCTCAAGAGCCTCATTCTGACTCCTTCTTATGGCAAGTGACCTCAGGTTGTATACTATACCATCTTCTAAAAACGAAATCTGCCTCTTGTTTTATGGTGCAGATCGCTCAACTCATGACCTCTTTTGATTCTGTCTAGTCCCGCCTATTGACCAGATCCATTCACCACAGATACAGCCATGTCCACAGTCAGTAACCAGTAACAAGCTAGTTACCCTAACTGTTGGTAGCAAAGTCTACCTAAACCTCTACTATCATCTGCAGTGGTAGCACCCAGGATTGCTGATATCCCTCATCTCCAGTCCTAAAACTGTACGCCGATGTAGGTATTAGACCACAGCCATCCCCGTTTTAGCCAAAGGCATCTTACCTCTCTGATCAGGAACAGCGTGTTTTAACATCGTTGGGAACCTGATCCCCCTGGTACCAGTTTTTTAAAAAGAGTAATTGGTTGGTACTACCCAGTCAAACAGTTATAGTAAGGAACCTTCTGCTAGGCCAGCTGAGGACTGCGGGTTCGCCAAGATTCATAGGCACTTTTAGTATTGATCATTGTTTGATAGGTAATTTCAAAAAAAAAAAATTATGTTAAGTCTAGAACAAAAAAAAATGGTAAAGCATCTTCTTAATGACAATAATAGAATACAAAATCTCAGGAGTTTTAGCGACAAGCTAGGGTATCTTGGATTTGTCACTAGAAGAATTCGCAAATTGACTTCAATTAGCCAAATATCTTGCGTACATAGGAAATGTCAACGCCAGAATTCAGAGCTTCAAAATCGGCTGTGACCTCAGATAGAAGAGAGATTTCAAGCTTCCGAAGCAATAGTTATTTATCTGTATGCGACTAGTTGTAGTTTGTCTTAATCACAGTGTACTTTGTTTTGCCTTCATTAATGTATAGCCTACGAATTTTTGAGGTTAACTCAATCTTGATGAAGTTCTCTCATCTTTCCGAATGACACATAATGTCGATTTTTTGGTTGGAGTGTGTTATAAACTGGCCAGTGGTACTTCTTATACTATTCCCTGAATCACAAATAAATCAATTTTCCCAGTGTCACTTCAGTGAAGCCACACGAATATACGTTCCCTTTGCCGGAGATTATTATTTACGTTGAATTATAATTCGGCTGCTTTCATTCTTCTTCGCATACCAGTCATGATCAGCCTTGTTAATCCAATTAGCTTTTTGGAATGCCGAACATCTCTAATGGAAGTGTAAAGTTTTACCCTGACTGTGCTACCTTATATAAAGCCAGTCATACTCCAATAGATGGCGAATGTTTTTTTTAAAGTTAGATATTGTTAAATTTTGTGGTGCAAATTTAGATGATTAAGAAGGCCAAAAAGGGGGCTTGGTAAAATAGTTGTTGGATCTGGAACCTCCACAATGGAAGAAGTTCTATTCAAAAAGTAATTCTGGATTAATTGGCATTCATTTAAAATAAGGGAAATGGTAAGTTAAACGCCACAGGAATGATATGATGGACAAGGTTGGTTACCGAAGAGGAAATCATGGGTAAGTGTGGTATGCCCAATCCGTATTCTAAGAAATTTCCTTGCCAAGAATTCCGGAATGATTGTTGAGTAGACTAGCTTTACGGTGTTGGGCGAATGTGTGGACAGATATCTTCCACTTTCGGACCAGTCTATTTCTGTACGAATGGCTACAGTGGTTGTATGTTATGCCATAGTTGGTGTAGCTCTTTACTTCTTCTTTGCGGATAGAATTTATTTAGAATTTTATTTAACAGGTTTCCATAGTGGTGAGAATCTAAAATAAATACCACCTACCCGTAGAATATGAATTCGATATTTATCCTATTTTCAATATGAAGTTAGACGTACACAGTAATCACATTGACTCTAATCACTAGTATACTTTCCAAAGTTTTTTTCATACTTCTTTTATGTATCCTTGCTATAATATATTCTTGGGTTTTTCTTAGAACAACCGTATTATGTACATATGTACAATGATGGAAATTGTATTTGACAGGATCTGTACGTAAAAGGCAGTTCCAATTTATGTCTCATTTGTATTATAGCATGAACGTTTCCAAGATTCAATTTTGTTATTTGATTTTACAATTTTCACCTGTCGAAAATTGTTCATGTCTAATGTCTAATTAAATTTGTGTTCAAATTTTTCTTAATATTAGATTAAAAGCCATATTTATATTAACTTTTTTACTATTACTACATCTTTTTTCCATCGTAGTAACATTTTTTTTACTTATTCTATTATATGTTATGCAATTATTAAAAACTGTTCCATATAAAACTGATTTAATATAATAATATCTATAATGTTAAATAGATTTTTTTTAAATATTTAAGGAAATAAAAAAACTCTAGTCACAAATAAAAATTATGAAATATATTTTTTTCAATGTTGTTTGAAGTAAGATTTATACTCAAATGGAATTGGTTGGCGACATGACAATTAAATGGTACTCCTTGAATTCGAATCCAAGATTGCTGCGTTCCAAATCGGGGAACTCAATTATTTTAATTTTTGTTAAGTCTGTACTTAACAAGGAGGAAAAAAAATAGCCAGAAGTTAACAAGAGCCAAAAATATTTATCCGACAGAGAATATCACACCTACATGCGAATGATTTTGCAAATGCAATTTATTACGAACCATCAATGGCGGGCATGGTGCATGAGTTAAAAAGCCCTACAGCACTTTAGGGGTGCATAGCCCAAAATTCTGGTAGGTGTTCTTCCGGACTCTTGAAGGGAGGATCGCTCCAAATTCAGAGTATTCTGTTATAATTGCGAACTCGGGGTCAAGACCTCCCCCCATATTCTTCAGAATGAATCCTAAACACCCTATCGTATGGCTGTGATGTAGAAAATTGTGGCGACCTGAGGTGTGTGCATTGGGAGGTTTTGCACGCCTTCCAATAATCTCTATCGAATTTCCTATTTCAATCCAACATTATTTTGGGTGGTGGGTAGAAAGCAGAAAATTGTAAACAACATTTGTCTGTCTCACCCCTAGAGTTGAGTGGAGGGTATGTCCAATTTATATATGCCTAGGAATTTTCCATTTTGAAATTATTTAATAAAAACTATACTAAAATGGATAGAGTTTTTTCAACAAAAAAAAAACGAAAAGAAATTATTTAAATTGAAAAAAAAAATAGTTTATTAAAAAAATGTTCTTTAATATTTTGATCCCTTTTGGCAAGATAAAATTTTTTTTTATTCTTTTCAAACAATTTTAATCGAAAACTGATTTAGATACTAACTTTCAGAATAATAACGGGTAAACCTTCTTCAGATCTTAAGTTTGATTTGAAATTTTTTTTTTTTTTAATTTTTTATAGATTTGACTACCAATAATGTACGGGCACAAATGATATTGAGTAGTTAGTTAATAAGGAGTAAATGGGGTCCTTTTATATATTTTTTTTTAAACTTAAGTTAATTTAAAAAAATATTTTTTGCACATTAATAAAACAAAGTTTTCAAATGATTTTTTTTTTAATTAAATCTTATGAATTTTTCTATTAAAAATATACGTTTTAAAGTACTATTGGAAAATGTACTTGCTATTTAATTTTGTGACTTAAAAGCCTTTTGAAGTGGACAGAGAAGCACTAAAATACAGATCTTACTCAGGAAATTCTTCAATATCGAAATGTTATGAAAATTTGGAGCGATTGAGGTTTGCTGTGAGGTCAAACAATTGATTCACATTGAAGACCAAGAATGAATTATTGAAAGGCTCAGAAAAATATTTTTTGCGTCAGATCGAACACATTGCAGATACTTCGATGCTCCAGCATTACAGAACCCTGAAACTATCGTATGATAATATCCGTCAATGAGTTTTTTTTTTCGAAATATGGGATTTTTATAGTTTCATATTCCTTATATTTGACTTAAAAAAGTTGTAGTGATCCTGTTGGGAAAATTTCTTGTTTAGAGGAATTTTTTTTTGGGAAATAGAGCCTTTAGAGGAGGGCAGAGAAGCACTAAAATACAAACCTCACTCAGCAGGGAGTCCTTCAATATCGAGAATTTATGAAAATTTGGAGCGATTGAGGTCCGCTGTGAGGTCAAACAATTGATTCACCTTGAAGACCATGAATGAGTTATTGAAAGGCTCAGAATATGGGAATTTTTTAGTTCCATACCCCTCAAAAAATGGGTTCTCAAAACCTAAAAAATCACTTGAAAGAAGGTCATCTTTGTACTGTCGATAAAATTTATACAGGTGAAGCCTTCCAGCATTGCTCCGAAAACTATAAACAACACCTCCAGCGATGTATAACCACCCAAGGAAACTTTTTGGAAGAAAATGTGATTTTGATCAGTATCATTACTTTTCTGCTTTATGCCCTAGATTAATTTGTTTCAGAATAAAAAAAATTTAAAAATCTTCCAAAACTTTTTATTGCACTCTTTTTTTAAACTAATAAACTTAAGTGGATTTTTATAAAATGCCATCAATTGAATAAATTAATGATAAAGGTTTTTATTTAATTTTTTCTTTAATATTTATATTTTAGTTGTTGATGACACAATGTGAATATAGTTTTTTCTTGATTACTCTCTCTTCGACTCCTTCTTATTAAACACTTTTACTCTTTTATAATATTTAATTTCATCTTGTTTCTACTCGCTTCTTCCATACTGTACGTGTATAGGTTGAGCTCATTGATTTGATTGCATTCCTTGCTTTTGGTGTGTGCGATACTCGATTTTGTATGAAATCTCGAATTCGAATGTCCCATGTGGGCAAAGGGTTAACGAAGTAAACTAACACACTTACTCTTGTTCGTCGCTGTTAGCCTAGGCGATGATGTACGAACAGTAAATGTGAATGTAGAAGATTAAGCGAATGAATGCAAACACAGGAGAGTATTGAGAAGGCAAACCTCTTCATTTATTGATGACGTACGTGTAGTATTTCAATGCCGTTGTAAAACTGCTCAGTCGCCGTTGCCGCCATTGTGATGAATAATTTTCGCTGCATGAAAGCTTTTGCAAAGATTCAACTTTGAATTGAACTTTTTTAGCAATTGCACATTTGATGAGAAGAAATATTTTCTTTGAGAGAAATTTAAATACAATTAAAATGTTTGGTGAAATAATTTTATTGGGAAATTAATTTTATTCTGTATTTTTTGTGTGGAAAGAGTAAAAAAAATATTTTCGACAAAATTGAAATGTATTGTAGAATCAAAAAAAGGAAAAGAAAAAATACAAGCAAAATGGAGCTCACAGAAAATTGTCGAAAAAATTAATGCGTGAAAGAAACTCTTTAAGCGTTTTGATCATTAATCAATTTGAAGACTGAAATTATAAACGAATCAAATCTAAATGAAGACTGCTTAAGCTTTGATTTATCGAGTACGTGGTATCCTTACATTTCAGTTAGTATTTATTGTTTTAGAAAATATTATATTGACGATAGCGCCTAACATCTAAATTCATTGATAAACGGCTTTCTAACAACTTTGTTTACATTCATCGGAGTCGGATCGATAGAAGGACGCATCTTGTGGGTGATTTTTTTTTTCAGTCGTCCTTAAAAATGCCACAGATAACTACTCTAAAGTAGATTTTCTTATATGATAGTATTCATATGTGGCGATAAATAAGCACTTTGCCAATATAAACGGATAGCGTCAACTTTCTATTAGTAAGAATTTCTATTAGAACAATGAAAAGGGGTGTACTCGTATATGAGAGTCATCCATCAATCATAGACTGACTTTCTTATTTTAAATATGCGATTATGATCGGATTTTTCTTTAAGTCATTTTATGGTTTTTCTTTATTTTTTTTTGTTGAAAGTTTTTCGTTTCAGATACTAATCACTTTTTATTATATTTCTTTGTTGGAAATTATTAATTGTTAGTTCGTTGAAGAAATTGCAAGAATTATTTCTATTAAATTAAAAAAAAATTATATTTATTAAAAAAAACACGTATTTTCAGTATAAAATAAATTTTAATCGCTTAATAATATTCAGTTTATTAGTTACAGTGCCCGCCAACTGTTTGGTACCCCCCAATTTTTACGAATATTTTTGTTTTTCTTTAGGTTTTGTTGGTGTGAAATTTTGTTTGTATGAAAAACACAAGAGAGTCAGTGTATTTTAAAGAAATGAGGAGACATTTAAAAGGGTAATTAATTTTTTTAAATTTATTTGTTGAAAAAAAAATCTTGCCGAAAAAGTGACAACTGTTTGGGTCCATTGCAATTACATAAAAGTTAGATATAAAATGTCCTTTTACTGCATTCATTTATCATAAATTTTTCAGGTCAGTGTTCGGTACACATTTTTTCAGGATTTTTATCCTGTTAAAAAATTTACCATTAATGTTGAACTGTATTTTGTTAATTTGATTTTTTCAACAGAATCTTATAAAGAATTATCCAATTGGTATTTTGGAAAGTAAAGTTAAATAATATTCATTTTTTGCCAAAAAATGAATAGTCCTTAAATTTCTGTCGGTTTATTTTTCCTGATAGAACAACAACGCTTACAACACCATGATTAGCAATGGCTCAATTAGAAGCGAACCTATTATGCTGGCGTGTCAAATATTTGTGTCCTTTCTAAAATCATGCAAATAATATGAGAAGTTTTCTTATTTTCGGAAAAATATCTAAACGGTCTATTCGATCAGATCTTCTTAAAAAGAGTTCAGAGGAAAATTAGGAATTTACTAAACACATAAGGACACTCAAACTTTAACTGCAATCTTTATTATGTTCAAGGTAGAATTTTATGCTTCCTTTAAAGTAGTACACCAATTACTCTCTATAGTGGCAGTTTTTACAAATAAAAACTTGATTATTAAGAATTTCTTGATGACTTTATTTTTTCACTTCCCATTCCTAAATTCATCTTTATAACTGGTGATTTTTTTAGTGTTTGGTTTTCAAATTTTTGAAAAAATACAGACTTTTTTTTTTAAATCGATAAATTAATGCTTGCCATTTATTTTTTAAAGATTATTTCATGTAAATTGACTACGATTACATTTTAAATGATTTATGCGAGAGGTCCTATTTGAAGCAACTTTTTCGAAATTATCAGCTGGTATTTCGCTAATAACACGTGTAATGTTATCTTTCAAGGCTGCAAGTAATGCTGGTTTATCGGCATAGACGAGCAACTTCAAGTAGCTCCATAAAAAATAGTCTAGAGGCATCAAATTGCTCACCGAACTCATCTCTCAATATGTCGATTGTTTAACGTGCTGTGTGGCATATAGTGCCGTCTTGTTGAAACCACATGTCAACCAGATTCAGTTCTTGCATTTCGATTCTACTGCCCAATAAACAGCACCAAACAGTGCATTTTTCTGAGTGCAATGACCGTTATTGTTTTGCCTGTATTCATCACACCAAATGCGACAATTTCGCTTTTTCACATACCCATTCAACCAGAAATAAGCTTCGCCGCTAAACGCAATTTTTTGGTAAGAAAACGGATTATTTCTCAAGTTGTTTCAATTTCTCAACTCACCGAAAATTCGACGCTTTGGTAGGTCGTTCAGCTTCAGTTCTTCCACGAGCTGTATTTTATACACTTTCAGATTAAGATCCTTGCATAAAATCTTCCACATAGTGGAGTAAGACAATCCCAATTGCTGTGAACGGTGACGAATAGACAAATCGCGGTCTTCACTAACACAGGACGTTAGTAAAGACCAAATCGTGGTCTTCACTAACACAGGACGCAAGAGGTTGGTGGTTTGATGTCCAATAGCGTCAAATTGCTAAAAAATATTGTTACTATGGCTTGAATTGCTTGCTCAGTAGATCAATTATGACAACCATAAAATGGCCGCAGTGCGTGAAGCAAAATACATTTTTCACAGAGCACGAATTTTTATAATAAAATTCAATAACTTATAAGAGTTGATCTGATGTAATTCTTTCCATAATAAAATGGCAATGCTGACTGAACACTTTTTATTTTAATACACATCAAATGTCATGCGCAATCTATCCAAAATTAAAAAGAAACATAAAAAACCAAACAGCAAAAAAATCATTCGATATTTGCTACATAAATAAAATATTGTAATTGCTTCTATTCATAAAAACTGCTGAACAATAACTTATGGCTTATGGACCCTACCAGCTGTCGCATTGTAAGCAGGTATTTTATAATAAATAAATTGCCAAATATATAAATAACTATTTGAATTTCTTTTAATTTTTCAAAAACTAGGCTTACTTAATAAAATACAACTAAAAATATTCGTAAAAATTTGAATGTCGAGCAGTGCATGTATGAATAACTTCAAAACAAAAACTGAGCTCCTTAGTTGAACATACTGTATTTTTAAACTTTTGATCTTGGTGGTATTCTTTCAAATCATTTTGTATGACACTTTTATGAGTCTTAAAAACTTTTTTCCTTACAAATTTAATGGAAAAAATTATAGCTTTTCTTCCAATATCAAATATGTACCATAATAAAATAAATATTAGTTTTTATTTTCCAATAGGTTCCAAATTTTTTGCAATACACGTTTGCACAAATTAATTATAGGATATCATCCATTACAACCGGATGCATTGCGTTGTAAAAATATACATTGTGTGAGGTGAAAAAGTCGTTCCACAGTGTATGCAGTAAAAACTCACACTTCATATTTTTAAAAAAATAATTGTTTTATAATAATAACTATCACTAAATTTAAATGCAATAAATATTTACCTACAATAACTAATAATATGCGTTGTCCCAATTCCCAATTGTATAATGCGTTGGGCATTATCGACGCGATAGCATAGCAAGCTACAAGTACGTACGGTGTTTTAAACGCACTGAATTGTCAATGCGTGTCGTAGTTCGCTCGATAGGCAAACTACGTGCGGTATTTTAAACGCACCGAATCCTTTTACACTATTGCGTACATAAACTGGCAAGCATAAATTTTTAAAATTCAATTTTAATGTAATGAATATCTATTGTATATAGAATAGAAATTTGAAAATTCCACGTATAATAATAACAGCATATTCTAATGCATATAAAGATTTTCTTTATGAAAATTCTCTTGTGTCTACCTTAAATAATATATTTTTTTTCGATCAAGATATAAACGTACAATCGTAAATTGTATATATTCAATCTATTTACACGTTCATGGTACAAAATAATCACACCTGTTTTTGTTTCTAGTCACAGCACATTGTACAAAGTACAAAATAAATTTGGTAATGTAAAATTAAATCGTCTGAATAAGTATTTAGGCATTGTTCATTATCAGCGTTTCACTTCTATAGATCTTAACGCGTGTTTACACAAATTTTATATTATTTTCAACAAAAATACTCAATCTAAATAATAATTATATTCAGGAAGCACAATGTCTTAGAAGCCATAACAGCAAATTAATATATGCATAAGAATATTGTGGGTGTTTATTTTCAAAGGAAATAATGTAAAATCCATGTTAACATAGCGGAACAGATACTCAAACAACAAACGTTCATTTATTATTATTTAATTAATTCGTTTTTATTAATCGTTATCTTATATATTTGGATGTGTTCATTCATTTCGAAGGCTAATAGTCCTGGGGCATTTGCTTGATATCAAACAAGGATGCCAAATATAAACGGTGAAATTTTCTTCAAGCTATCGAAAAGACAATTATGGCTTTAAGAGAGCTTTCACAAATTAAGTTATTTGTTATAATAAAATTTGACTTCTACGCTTTTATACTCGTATGTATGTGTATGTAATGGATGTACTTTCAACAACCTTATTTAATTATTTACCTGAAAATTTATTATATAAACGCGGTGTTGTGTTTTTGTTTGTGTTTTTGCTCTTTTATTTTGTTGAAAATTGAGAATTTTGAAATTTTCGTTAAGAACTTTTTAATGGAATAAGAATACAATATTAAATTTAAAAGGTTTATAATCTTTATAATTACGTGTACGCATATAGAGTAGATCAACAGTATTTTGAACGATGTTTAAGATTATTTTATCAAAGATTTTAAGAAAAATTAAAGAGAATAAATATACCTTTACATATGTCTGTGTATTTAAAGAATACAGTATTTCGTTGGTTGCCTCTTTGCCAAAAAAAGAAAATTTCATAAACAGCTGATAGTTTAGTTATGATAATTAATATGGTAAAAAGGGTAAATTTCGTTTGTTAATAAAACACAATTTTTTAATGAGAAAAACTATATCTAAAATCAAAACCAAGCTTGAAAAGTATTATGGTAATTCTGCACTATCATATGGAATGATTTAGAAGGGATCGTAGGAGTACAAGTGGTACTGACCGCCCACGATATTCAATTTACAATACATTTCTACCGTAGAAATAATTACAAAAATCCATTATATCGTTATAAAAGATCATCGAGTGAAATAGTTTACATAGTAAATATCTTAAAAGAATGTATAGGTAACATCTTAAATGAAATTTTGGGTATGGGAAAGCTTTTGGTGTAGTGGGTGCTGCCGCATATCCTAACATCTGACCAAAAACGTTTTTGTGTGGACTTTTTTAAACTTCTACCAAAACAGGCAGAAACGGTTCTATTGGCAGGAAAGGTTGTCTGGGATGCACATGGTATTATCTTCATCGACTATTTTGAAAAAGGAAAAACGATAATAGGATAATATTATACAGAATTATTAGACCAGTTTAATAATAAAATCAAATCGAAAAGACAGCATATTGCAAAGAATTCTATTTTATCATGACAATTAACATGCATGTGTATATTTATCGGCAGTTGCAATAGAAAAATTAGTGGAATTACGTTATGAATTACTTTCCAACACACTGTTTTCTTCAGATTTCGCATCTTGCAACTGCTTTCTGTTTCAAAACATTAACAAATGGCTTGGGCGAACGAAATTTGCGTCCAATTCGGAAGTTATAGCCAGATTTTACAGAGTTTGCCTAATTGTACTACACGGATGATATACAGAAATTGGAATACCCATTGAATGAAGTGTATCGAACTAAAAGGAGACTATGTTGAAAAATAAAATAATTTTTGTTGAATAAATTAATTTTTTCTATCATTTATCGCTAACTTATCATACTGCCATCGTATAACAACTGTATAAGATAATTGTAAGATCAACAGAGCTTTCCAACTTATATTCTGAGTAAGAAAAACAATATAATAAGTATCTAGCATTTAAGGACTTTTATTGAGACTAAAAAACAACCTAAATGCTAAGTTAGAGTAAAAAAAAACTTACCGTTGAATTTCTGAAATGCGCGGTGCGCGTTGATTTCGGCATCCACCACCACCATCATTCCAAGGAGCTGTTGAATTAAAGAAGAATTATTTAACAAAAAATATTTATAAAATTCTTAAAAAACAAATTATTATTTTAAAAAAATAACCAATTTGTTAATTTACATTTCATAATTACTCATAATTTGTACACAATGAAAATAATATGCGTGCAGCTTATGAAAATAATATTGAAAACTGTCATCGGCTCATATTTAGTTTATTTCTGCATACACTTCAACAGCATTTGTATTCATGATAAAAAGTCATTTATAATAAAAACCCCTCTTTGATTTGAAGGACTTTAGTCCTTTATGGTTTATAAAATGAATATTTATATATTAAGCAATTCAAAAATATTTTTTTATTTTATTATATTGTGCATGCTAGTTTATAATTGTTGGTTTTTTTGTTGTTTTTGAAACGGTTAATAAGTATAAGCTCATCAAGATTATGTTTATTTTCTTAAATTTTAGTGTTTAGCATGAAAGTGTAAATATTTCCAAGATTAATAATCGCTAAATGAATTTTCAACACTTTTTTTTAACATATTAAATAATTTGAGATATTTATCTACATGAGCACATATGAGCAAGTGCATGTTTCGAATGTCCTTTTTACAATTCTAAATTGTTCAGATATAAAAATAAAACTCGACATTGTCAGCTATTAATGCGCTTGGGGAATTTTGGTTTTTTCTATGAAATTTTTGAATTTGTTTCTACCAGGAAGATCCATTATTTAAGAATTTTCATTATTTTATTGACATAATATTTAGTAAATTGGATGTTTGAGATCTGCAAGGACCAGGAAGATTCTGCAAGAAAAGTAGTTCTGAACTTTTAATCAGTAAATATTTTGATTAAACTTGAAGCATTTTTATTAAAGTATTGATGATATTTTCCTTTATTGTTTATAAGGTAGGTTTTTATTATGAAGAAATATTAGAAAAACAAAAACTTTGCAATATTTTCAAATCGATTACTATGAGTGTTTTTTTTATAGATTTATGTAAAAGAAGAAAAAAATCATATTCAAGAGGCAAAAAGAAAAAAAATTCAACTCAATCAATATTTAAAATAAAAAAAATTTCAGTGAATCAATCGAACGACTTCTTTAAGAGTATGAAAATAAAACCGAAATAAAAATAAACAAAATTGGACAGGTAACAACTTTGAAAGGTAAATAAATTATTCTCCAACAAAATCTCTTCGAAATCAGTCCGTCGGAATTTTACTCTTGTGTTCATCCTTGTGGGCAGCAGATGGTATATCAAAGGCGGAAATCAGGAGTGCTGCCGTCAACTGAGTATTTCAAATTTCAAAAATTTTATAGCAAAAAGCTCTCTTGTTCCACAACAATCAGACAAATAATGTAAATTTGCGTTAAGATCTGTAAATAATGGTGGGCTCCATTGATTGTATGGAATTTAGAATACAATCTATTTGGTCTTCGATGTAATCTACCTAATAGACAGATGGTATATATATATATATATATGCATGGGTATCTGTATTTGCCATGGTAATATTTAACAACATCTTAACGAGGACGAGGGTAAGGGTAACTCTGAATTTTTGGAATAAATTAATGCTGTGCAAAGTTGGCGGCAAAAAGTTGAGCTCACATAAGCTAACTCTACAAATACAATACAATTTTCAATAGGAGTCCTTATTATTGATTCAAATGACCTGTCAGCCTACGTTTTGTTATCATTTTTGTTATATTTGTCGTTTGTATTACACCTTATAAATTTCCATTTATTTATTGAATCAAAGCCATTCTCAACGGAACTATAACATTTTCATCTCAATTGAAATTTCTGAAAATCTTTAATAATACCAAATACCAATCCTTAATGGGGTGTTTACGTTCATTTTCATCGAGTCAATATTGATTAGTCGAACAAATTTTATAAATTAAATTTGATGTATTATTCAAATATATTTCAAATAATTAATTCAGAAACGATTTGATTAAATTAACATTTAATTAAAATCGTCAACAAATAATTTGCATTATTAAATCGAAGAAAAAGAAATTATTTTTGGAAATTGTTTTCTATTGATTTTTTTTTTGTTGAATTTTTTTTTGGGATAAGTTAAAAGTTAGTTTATAAGAATTTTCGATTTAAATGGTAAATTAATGTTAGTTTTGATTAATAATTTAAAAAAAAAAAAATTAGAAACGACAAATATGAAAAGGTGAAGCCCAAGAGGAGTAGGTAGATTATAACAGAAGATAAGCTTGATGGCTAACTTACACGGACGATGTGGGGGACTCGTTCATCAAACCACTATTATATTGGCTCTCAGACATAACAAATACATTTATCTTGCCCTTAAGAAATTTTATTTAACTTGTGCAATCTTCGAATAGTAAATATTTTCTAATGCAGTTGGTGTGGGTGGAACGAAAGAAACAAAAATAATTACAGTCATAAGAAAAAACAGTCTTGATAGAAGAAAAAAAATTTAATGAAGAAAATCGTTCACCCCAAAAAAAAAGGGACAAATTAAAGGAGGGAAGATACAATTGTCGAAGATGTTGGTGATTATTTCTGGCCGTATCCCCAATACCGCCTATAATGCTCTTAAATGTGTGTTGGAAGTGTCCCCCTCCCCGGGTCTACCTACTTCCTCGTGCCACTTCAACTGTTATGGCAAAATTATACTATATAGCGTGCCGTTAGCCTAATTGACAAATACGATCAAGCGAACGGAACGCTATGGTGGTCATGCTTCCGGACATATACGAGGTCTGTTCAAAAGTATCGCGAATTCTGAATTTCTGAGGGTTACGTATATTCGATTTTTAATTTTTTGTTGCGTTATGTTGGTACTCATGTCTCCCACTTATACCAATAAGTTCGGCCATTTTGAATGTTCAGTTAATTTTTGACAGCTGCTTTGCTTGCTCGTGTTTTGGCTCGTCTTCGATTTTTGCTCAATTTTGACCAAAAACAGCATCGCATTAACATTGCTAAGGAGCTGTTGTACTCTATCCGCGACGACCCAAATTTGCTCCAGAGGGTCATAACTGGTGACGAATCATGGGCTTATGGTTATGACGTGGAAACCAAAGCTCAATCATCCCAATGGAAGCTGCCGCACGAGCCAAAACCGAAAAAAGCGCTAAGATCGGTCGAATGTGAAGGTTTTGCTAACAGTTTTCTTCGATTGCAGGGGCGTGGTGCATCATGAGTTCTTTACACAGGGTAGAACGGTCAATAAGGAATATTACTTGCAAGCTATGCGCAAGTTGCGCGAACTTATCCGCCAGAACAAACATTGGCTTTTGCACCATGATAATGCCCCTGCTAACGCATCGTTGCTTGTGCGCGAATTTTTGGCCACCGTATTTTCCAGATCTGGCCCGCTGTGACTTTTTCTTATTCCCGAAACAGATTCTTTAATCCATTTTTTGGAAACCAAACCTCAATCATCCCAATGGAAGCTACTGCACGAGCCAAGACCGAAAAAAACGCCAAGTTATGCGCAAGTTGCGAGAAGCAATCCGCCAGAAACGCCCGGATTTGCGGAAGAACAAAAATTGGCTTTTGCCATTTTTGGCTAAAACCAATACACTAATAATGCCGCAGCCACCGTATTCCCCAGATCTGGCCCCCTGTGACTTTTTCTTGTTCCCGAAACTGAAGAGCCCCATGAAAGGATGACGCTACGATTGAGGAGATAAAGACGGCATCGAAGGAGGAGCTGACCAAGATAACAAAAAATTATTTTTCGAGGTGCTTCGAGGATTGGAAAAAACGGTGGCACAAGTGTATAATATCTGGTGGGGATTACTTTAAAGGGGACAAAATAGATATTCATAAATAAATAAATAATTTTTGAACAAACACAAAATTCGCAATACTTTTTTAACAGACCTCGTACATATGATGAGGTAGTTCTATTTCGACCAGTGCGATGTCTGTCAAAATTCACGTACTTGACCATCTGCCCAAGGCTGCCATAACACTACGGTATTCAAAATTGTACTAATCATTTTGATTGGATTCTACAGGGTGGCGCAAAATGAACGTTGTGGTTTGAATTCCTTATAATTTTTTTTTATTTCCAATAATAGTGCTCAATATCGGACGGTGTTGGAAATTTTTTTGAAGGCCAACTGTGGGTAAACACTCAGTCCTATGGTTCCAGGACTGAATGGTGCTATTAAATGATATCTTTTGCGAACGGATTTTTTCTTTGGAGATATTTAAAAGAAAATGTGTACCTTAATATATGCCAAAGATCATCTCCCAATTAAAAAACCCCGAATAAAATCGAGAAATTTTGCCAAAGATTTAAGCAATTAAAAAAGAAATTATTGAAATATATCTCTTTGATATGGGAATGGGATTCTTCTCTAACTTTAGAGGCAATCCCTAACTTCTCTTTAAAAAAACCAAGGTCAGAACAAATAAGACTATTGCGAGTACAACACTCATTATTGACAATTTTGTGGACAATTATTGATTGAATTCGATTCCATAAATCCAAATCGATATTGGCATTACTAAAAACTTTCCTTACAATTGAAAGTTTGAATATTTTTTTAAGAACCGATATTCTTAGATGGAATAAGATGCAAGATAAAATACAGACCCTGCAGATACTTAGCTTGAAAGAATGACGGACACAAAGGAAGAAATATACTTTCTAGAAGATAAAACACGAAGGAATAGCGTGCTTCCTTTTTGAATATGCCCTTATTGGTTTTAGTTTTATTCTAAACAATTTTCATTTTAAAATTCCTGCAAAGTATCCCTAACATTTATTCGAGCATGTCTTACAGTGCCAACGATGCAGATCTCCAGCATACTCTTGGGCCAATATGGTGACGAACAAACGTGCGCCTTCCTTCAAAGAGACTTGTAATATCAAAATCTGATAAAATACCAACTATTAATCAAAATTTTTATAAAAAAGTCTTTAAGGTGCTAAGAAAAATAATTCTTTTCTTCACTAGGAAAATTGTCTATTATTCCTGTAGTTGCCCAGGTATCCTATGCAGCTATTTAAAATTCGGTGTGACTATTTTTAGTTTACCAACATCCAAAAATACTTGATAATATATCATCTTGGCACTGTCAATAAAATCCAAATAATAATCCCCTTTTTTGTCAACTCTCATCTTCTATAGGGTCTAAAATTAGAACTTTCATTTTAAATGAAAATTTAATGAATTAAAACAATATCGAGCGAATGTGTATCACATCATAGTTTTTGAATAGTTATGGCTCTATATGAAAGATGGCGCGATTCTCAAAATCCTTATACAGACCTACAAGAAGCAGTTCAACGGCTTTAAATCATATGACCTTGCTGATCAATTCATCACCATTTGGCCTTTTCGTAAAATTAAAGGTCTGTTGAATTTTATTTTCAATAAATCGATTGTTTCTTGGGCAGTGTGGCATGTAGCGCCGTACTGTTGAAACAATAAGTCGTCGATATCCATGTCATTAGCAATAAAAAATTGGTTATCATGTAGCGCGCACTTTATTGACAGTAACAGTAGCATCAACCTGATTATCAAAACAATAGGAACCACATATAAAATGCGAAAATTTTGCTTATTATTGTAGCCGTCAAATGAGCTTCGTTCGAGAAGATGATCTTTTCTGAAAAAAAATTTCACAGATCGTCCTTTTTCATAATGGATTTGAATTATTTTAATACAATTTTTCAGCAAAATAGAAACAATATAACAAATGGTAAACCCTCAACTATAAACTTGTTAAAGAAACTGAATGACAAAACTCTCAACATAGGCAATTTTGATCCTTGGTTCTACTTGGTATACCTCGAAAGTATTCATCGAAATTTTAGGAGACTTTAGGAGACTTTATTGAAAGAAGCATAGCCAAATCAGGTTATTAATAAATAATATTCTTGTTAGAATAAGTAAAATTTTTTTTAAAGAAAAGCATGCCAAAATTCAATATTGAAAATTTTTACAATTCATAATTGAACCTTCCACTTGAGACTCAGAAAAAAATATATTCTACAATATGTGTACATCATGGTTTTAAAGTAGTTCCGGCGAAATTGTTATTATTTATGTTAGAAATTGTAATTATTTTATGAAAGGAAAATTTTTCTGACCAGAGAAAAGTAATTTTCGACAGAAAATAAATCTGTCCGCAAACCATGCGTTAAAATTTATTTAAGTATGCATGACAGAATTACGACAAGAATGGTAAAAAACACCAATTTTAGTTTCGGGTGATTTTCTTTCAGGATGTTTGGATACATTTCAATAGTAAACAGCCTGAATAAAAATGAAATCTCATTTATCAGATCAACCAGTACTGGGGGGGGGGGGGGGGGGGAAGGAGATACATGACTTTCCTATAAATTTCCTTTTGTATATAATTTTTTTTAAATTTAGTTTGTTTCCCATCTAAATGCCATTAACGATCAGTAAACACGCTATTATGGCATTCAAGTTAATAGTGGAATATACAACGAAGAGACCAAGTTTCTATGGCAAGTTACAAGTTCTTTTAGTACGATAGAATGGCAACGAATCAAAAAATCTTTTACACTATCGACTAGAGAACTGATTGCGATGGAGATACAAAGGAAGAAAAATCACCTAGTTAGATTATTTAAACTGTAGGCAGTAGAAGAGTGCTGAGAGGGGGGGGGGTGTATAGCGGGATACATAATAAAAATGAAAGAAAAAAAAACCAAATGATTTTGTGACAAGAAATGGGTACGAACAGCTAACGAGATTCCTGTTTCTATAATATTTTTGCCGACATGTATGGAATTTTTTATCAGGCAAAGTCACATAAAAGATTAATAGCCAACCAAGTTCGATAAATAATAGCCTTAAGAGCCAAACTTCCCACATAAATCAATTATCGGGCTCTGCCATTTCGATATATTTAATATTGAAATTTAAACGCTTTTAATTAAATCCTTGCCGCATTCAAAAGCGAATCGTTGATTTGTCTCTCTCTCTCTCCGATTCTCTTATTCACATTGAAATGGGTGGTAATTATAATTTCAATTTTAAATATCTGACAAAATATTGATTTTCAATTTATAATATAATAGTTTATTTTCTTTTTTTTCTACTTTAAATTACAATCTTATTCAGTGTTGCGTGCGCTCATGCATTTTAGGACACACAATGACGAAAAAAAAAACAATTTTAAAAAGCTTACGTACGGCATTTATACAATATAAGCAGTAGATATTAGAAAAAAAATACTTTTTATGGTTTATTTATGCATGCAAAAAGGTTCCGCCCCAAAACTGTCACCATTGGTAAATGGGCTGAATCCGTAATCGTATATTTTGTATTTATTTATTTGCTTGAAAGGTGATTAAAAGTGTACAAAATAATTAAAATAGTTTTCTATTTCTAGTTTGTACTATTTGAAATCCCATTAAATAAATGCTGCTATTAATAATGTAAGCGTCTTACTAGCTGATTAACTGGAAGGGTAGCCAACTTTATTAAACGTAACTGGTTACACTTTGGATATCTTCTGTGTTCGTAAATTGCCTACTTTCATAGATAGATTGAAGTCAATTAAGTAATTCTTAGTGTTTACGAATAGAGGAAATTATGTCCTATTCGAAGTATCAGCGCGTTTGGACTGAATGACGGACGATCAAGGGTTAATTAGCGGCAATCACAAGTTGCTACTGTTCGTTCAATGGGGGAAAGAGCCAACGAAATATTCCACATCTGATACTATCGATAAGAAGATGCTTCCAAAATACCATTAAGTACATACTCATTGAAAGTACAATATAGCAAACCGTAGTATGGACAGCAGATGATGGCCGTAGTTGATGGTAAATTGCACGTCGCGGTCAAATTAACGACCCGTCAAACTTGTTCTTACAAAGTCATCAAGGTACTCGTAGATGCAATTTCTTATTAATCACAACGAGTGCAAGTCCATCGATAATGATCGATATGCTTTGGCCCACAATTTAATATAACAGCGAATTTAATCGAATTGCGATTAGTCAAAGTGTTCCGTGCTGTACGTGCAGCATTTGACATGTAATGATATACGATACGCGTCCTGTCAGGCCTACACTCTCTCATCCTCTAGAGTGTTGCTAAACTAGTATCGTCATACGCTGCTATCAATACCATCTCTACCACATAATCAAGCTTCAATTTCGGAACGGAAATTAAATTGCAAAATCGAAATAGAACGCGATAAGTATGAGGATACAATTTGCCATCCACACGTGTACGTACCTCCCCACGTACGAGTATAAATGTAGAAAGATTTTTTTTCTAATTTGTCGATTCTTACCTACTGAGCCGAAGTATAAGATATGATAAATTTTTGGATATTCAATATTTTTCTTTACTGTACTCGGAAAAGTTTGGGAAAATCCTACTCTAATCAAGAAGATCATAAAATTTTATCACTCAAAATAATAAATGCTTATCCATTTTGTATTTTGGAAAGTAAAGCCTTATCATTTCAATACTGTCAATTAAATATATCATTTAAGTTAAGATATATTTAAATTAATACGAGGTCTGTTCAAAAAGTATCGCGAATTTTGAATTTCCGGGGGTTACGTATATTCGATTTTCGATTTTTTGTGGCGTTATGTTTGCACTTATGTATCTCACTTATGCCGACAAGTTCGGCCATTTTGAATGTTCAGTTAATTTTTGACAGCTGCTTTGCTTGCGCGTGTTTTGGCTCATCTTCGATTTTTGCCCATTTCAAAAAATGAATCTGTATCAAATTTTGTGTGAAAAACAAAATTAATTGCGCGGACGCATTCCGAATGTTGACTGTGCCATGGACCGAAGAAACGTTTATCGATGGCACAAAATGTTCTCAGAGGGCCGAGAAGATGTGAACGACAAAAAGCGTGCCGGACGCACGAGCACGTCAACAACAGACGAAAACATTGATGAAGTGAAGAAAATAGTATTGGTCAATCGTCGAATCGCCGTTAGATAAGTTTCTGAGGACTTAAACATATCGATTGGCTCGTGCCATTCGATTTTTACCAATGATTTGGCGTGAGACGGGTCGCCTGGAAATTCGTACCAAAATTGCTCAATTGCATTAACATTGTTAAGGAGCCCCCACATTTGCTCCAAAGAGTCATAACTGTTGACGAATCATGGGTTTATGGAAACCAAAGCTCAATCATCCTAATGGAAGCTGCCGCACGAGCCAAGACCGAAAAAAGCGCGCCAAGTTGTGTCGAATGTGAAGGTTGTGCTTACAGTTTTCTTCGATTGCAGGGGCGTGGTGCATCATGAGTTCTTGTCACAGGGTAGAACTGTCAATAAGGAATATTACCTGTAAGTTATGCGCAAGTTGCGTGAAGCAATCCGCCGGAAACGCCCGGATTTGTGGAAGAACAAAAATTGGCTTTTACACCATGATAACGCCTGTTGCTTGTGCGCGAATTTTTGGCCAAAAACAACACACTAATAATGCCGCCGCCACCGTATTCCCCAGATCTGGTGCCTCTGTGACTTTTTCTTGTTCCCGAAACTGAAGAGCCCCATGAGAGGTCGACGCTACGTTACGATTAAGGAGATAAAGACGGCATCGAAGGAGATAGAGACGGCTGAACAAAATCACAAAAAAATGATTTTTTGAAGTGCTTCGAGAATTGGAAAAAACGTTGGCACAAGTGTATAATATCTGGTGGGGATTACTTTAACGGGGAAAAAATAGATATTCATCTATTTTCCCCGTTAAAGTAATACCCACCAGATATTATACCTTTCTAGAAAATTGGTTATTCTGCCGTAGCTACGTTTTGCTAATTTTTTGAATAAAAAATCGATCCTCGAACGTCATATTTTCTCAAATGTACATTTGATTTTGTTTGCAAAATTGTCCAAGCGGCAATAAATCGAACAACGTGCATGTTATGTATAGAATTTTTTGTTACATATCACACCCACTGACATCTAGTTTTCGAAATGGAACATAATTAAAATTTTTTTAAACGCACTAATTCAAAAGAAAAATATAATTTTAAAATAACGATAGTCCATGCTGATATTTTTTATAATCTTTCGATATTAAATTGAACCGTATTATGGTGGTAGAGTTTTAATCGTTATTCTCCCTATGAAATGGAAGCAGCCCGAATACTTTTGTTAACATTTTTGTAATTTTTACACATATCAGTAAGTTGAATTTTAAGTTTCGTTTTATAAAATTTCGAAGAATTTATGAACAAGTAAGTGTAAGTTTATCAATTTTTCGAAATAGTTTTATTCATGATGACACTAAAAACGTAAATTCTAATTTATGTTAAATCGAACCAAATGTTTAATCTTAAATTCATATTTTCTAAAAGGTAAAAATATATATTGAGATTTTCACCATTTTTGGGAAGAAAAATACTACGAAAGGAATTTAATTTATTAGTAATGAGAAAGGTCTAAGAACAGTAATAAAAAATGTACACCAAAAAAAGCAATTCAACTCGCCTAAATTGCACGTGCATCGGAATTTATTATTCCTGCAGATACAATTAATTATTTCTGCAGCAATATTGTTTGCGGCGTACGTGCACAATCCCATTCACGCGCAAAATGCGTCAGTGTTCTGGCATATTTCACTTTGGATCGCCTAACACTGCCGGACGCGTAAGAAATGGGCAATACAACCTTTAGATCGTCTATTAGACGCACCGTGTAATCTAAGCTTGAGAGAGTCACATTTGAACAAGGTTTCCAAATAATCCAAATTTACTACGGAATAAGTCGTCAGGGATGAGACTAATTTTTAGCTGAATGGTTTTGTTAAGAAACAAAATTCTCACTTTTGAAGAGAGACAAGTTCACAGAGATTCACAATTATTTTCAGAATTTCCACATTTCCAAAAAGATCATTTATATAAGAACATGGAAGACACACACCCGGATGACATGTGGTTTTAGGAGGAAGGCGTTAACGGTTATCTCTGCAAAACCGTCGAACAATTATTGGCGACAACGCGATTTCGAACAATGGATCTGTGAATTTCCCCTAAAAATTGAGCAATTTCAGACTGCTGCTCGAGTATTTCTGGTAGGAATAGGTAAAAATATTAACAAACCAGAAACAATAAACGCATTGGAAACCAATATTGAGCGAGTTATAGCGGAGACAAAGCCGCATTTACTCGAAAAAGCATTGGCAAAACCCGTCGGGCCAGCGGAATAAACTTTGTTAAGAACAGAAAAGGGCCAGAAATAATTTTTAAATACAAGAAATTATCTTTAGTAAAATTTAATTTTGTTGTTTTATTTTTTTTTTAAAGTAAATTTCTAATGAAAATTTTTATAATTTCAAGCTTTTTTCGATCCAGAATCCGATAGTTCAGTTTATTTTGACTATAATCGAATTAGAAATAATTTCTCTTATTTTTTAGTTATTATTTTTTAATAATTTGTTTAAAGAACTTTTTAAATATAAATTTACGAACGATAATATATTAATTCAAATACTGACTGTTTGGACTCTGAGACGCTTGCATTTTGCTACTTAAAAAATCTCTAATTTTCAGTTCTGCCTTAGGTTTTCTTTTATTTGTTGGTAGCTGGTGAACTGCTTCTCAGTATTTCAAATTGAAGCTTAAAGTCAAATTTAACAATAACAATTTGTAAACCGAAACTTTAATAACTACTCAAAACCACGAAGAATATAGTGTGTATATGCGTCTATGCATTCGATCAACTAAAAAATCAACCTAAATCGCAAGTTCACGTACAATTTTAAGATATAAAAAATTATTTATTTTGAAAAATTCTATTTAAAATGCAACTACTTCTTTGAAAGCACCAATAAATATTCCCTAAGCGCTAGTATCACATATACTCGTATTTGTAAGAGAATATAAAAAAAAATTAGCTATTTTTTTATGTTTTTGTGATTTTTTTTACTCTTTTAAACATCGGTATGTGTTAGCAATAAATTTGGTACATGCTAGAGATTTAAGTATCTAGAATAACATGACACTTTACTTATAAGATGCGACAATTCATGAAGAGAATCCTTTTTGTTTTGTGAAAAACTAGAAAAAGTGGAACTCGGTTAGAGTAGACAAACATGTCAACTCTGGTGCAAATGCTATTCGAAATGATAATGTTCATGTTACGTTATTATCTCCATAGGACACTCTCGTATCATATGAAAAATTGGTATTATGTTGAGAAGCATAATGCCCCGTTTCTTTCATACTCCCCATTCTAACCAGACCGCTTAGCATCGTAATTTGTATAGTAGCAACATGGAACGTGCATGATGAAAAATAAGGCTTAATAAAGCTGACAGAATTATTTTCTATTCTACAATATAACAATTGATCCCATAGTTCAATGTAATCGATAAATCTTCCATGTAAGGATTTGTTATCATTACAAGTTCAGCGCAGTAAACATTGTACCTATTTTATTATTTAACGACTATATGGAAGATATGAATATGTTTTTTTTTTCTTTCGAAAAAGTATATATAATATTATTATTTAAACTCGAAGTACATATTCGAAAAACAAACAGAAATTCAATGGAAACAAATAATTTCCAAACAAGACCACATCCGGTCACGAGGAAGTAAATCTGAAACGCAGTCAAATTCAAGCATTTGGTTAAACACAATTATGTAAATTCTTATGCCAACATTCATGAGAACCAAACTTAAGCCAATCATCATCACAATGTCATGTGAATTTGTTCACTAACTAGCAGCTATGAAACAGTACCAAGATTTTAAAGTTTTCCAAGAATCAAAGTTGTACTTGTAATTATTTTTATAATTTAGCTTTTGTTTTCAAGACAAACTTGCTATGGATTCGTAAATTTTGACTAAACTGCAATTGCAAAACATCCATTTTGTGGCGGAAGTGTTTCCGTTAAGTTTTGGCCAAACCTTACTATCGAAACATTCATTTTCTAACACATGTACGTTCTATCTCCGATGATATATTAGAATATTGTACGTTTTGGTAAAATTTCTAGCACTTTTTTAAAAGGTCAGCTGCATAGTAGTAGTTGTAAATAAGTATAAGAAGTGAATTATTGTATAAACTTAAATCCGGTGTTTGGTCATAGATGGCATGAGTGAGCGTATTAAGCTACCATAGGCACGCCATACTTTTTTTTATGAGTTTGACATCTGTTAACATTAATCAGTGCACATTGTCAGCAATTTCGTACAACAACATACATTTTTCCTTTGGTAATCATGTCTAGTTTTGTGCCAGAAAAACAACGTACTGAGATTGGTTTCGTGGGTTCAAAGACGGCATTTCCATGCGCCTGCATGCCATGGGGTAGATTGAAAAAATCGGAAAATGATGCCGCATGAATTGAACGATAGGCAGATGGAGCGACGCCAAAACACATGCAAAATCTTGCCCGCCAGACAAAAAAGAAAGTCGTTCCTGCATCGGATTGTGACAGGCGATGGAAATTGGATATATTCTCGGCCAACCATCAACATCTTCCCCAAGACCAAATCGCTTCGGACGGAAGACGATGCTGTGCCGCTAGTGGGATCATCTACTATGAGATGTTGAAACCTGGTAAAACTGTCAATTCCCACCGCTACCACCAACAACTGATCAAATTGCACCATGCTCTGCGTGAAAAAAGGACGGATTATCAACAAAGACATGACAAGCTGATTTTCCTCCACGACAACGCACCCGTCAAAAATGGTCCAAAACTACTTGGAGACACTCAACTGGGAGATGCTACCCCATCCCGCTCATTTACCAGACCTGGCCGCTTCCTTTGAAACCATCCTAATTGTTTAGCCGTTTTCCTTTGGACCAATTTTGCTACTATTCGATAGTTCTAGCTGTCATCATCTACTCTACCTCGAACAAATGAGCACATTGAATTGGGAGTTACGCATACAATTTACGTTAGGTGGATTCTAGTTGCTAAAGTGAAAATAGATAGTTTTGCGGGTTCGTTGGTTATGTTGAAGAGTCATATTTTTGTCAGTATTGTTTATGTGTGAATAAACTCAGTTTTTATTGTTTATGTGTGAGTAAACTCAGTATTGTTGCTGACTATTTTGAGGTTATGCTTCTTACTAGTGTTTAGAATTTTGCTTTTCTTTGGTCATCTACTCGCAGTTACCGACTAGTAGCAAAATTGGTCCAAAGGAAAACGCCTTTAGACTTTATATTCTATTTCCAACCAAAAGAGATGGAAATTTTCTCTTCTTGATTTATTTAAATATTAAATTTTTGTTTTAAGGCATAATATGGTATTTTATTGAGTGTTAATTATAAGTACATGTTAATTGAAATAAATCCAATTTAATATCTATGTGATTATGAAATTATCAATAATTGTCAATAAATTTAATTAATGTTCAAATTCAATTTCCGTATTAAAGTATGAAAGTAATTTTCAAGAAACGACATTTACTGATAAGATTGCAACTTTAATTCTAATTAATGAAATATCGATTCTATACTAATAGAATTTTTGCTATTAAAGTGCTACACAAAAACATAATAAAAAAATAATATATACCATGTAATATATGCTGAGTTTTGTATGGAGATTAGATGATACGCATGTATTATAGTAGATAGAATAATTTCATTAAAGTCAATATTTTGTACAGAGAACTTTAAGTTTATCTAGGCACGTGTTAACTGTGACTGTGAAGATAGTCGATCGTGTGGTCATTCTGTATATATTCACATAAACTTCTATAGTACAGCATATAAGAAGATATAGATACAGAAATAAATAAACGCATATCACATCACAATAACAGAACTCATTTATTGCTCAACTGAACTGAAATAAGAGGCGGACGAGCTTTATTTAACTGAGAAAATACACATAATATGTTTTCTAGTAAGATGAGTCCGAGAATCATCCAAATTACATAGTCGTGTGTCCTTATGATGAATTCAGATCCTTTAACATACATCGAAATCAAATTACATGGCATTCTGAATCATATCGTTTTTCTTATTATTTTTCAACTGACGGACTGACTTCATAGTCCGATGAGTCTGCTGAGGTTTTCGTTTACCCACATTTTTTTCCTCGATTTTCTATTAGAGACTTAATTTTATGGGTCTTTTGCTGGATCGTATTACAAACAGTACGTTTCTGAATATGATCCCTATTTTATAAACATTCAAATAAGAGGACTACATAATAGAAATATACTAAATTTCTTATATTGTATCTAATAATTTCGGAAAATCTTCTCCCAAGTGATGAATGGGGGCTTATCATTAAACGAGTACATGTATATGATTAAATTCATGCTATCGAAATTATGTTAAGAATTACAAAATTTGACTTTATGCTCGAACAGCCAAAGGGACTATGTAATCATAAAGAAAATAGAAAGATTACAAGGCCAATTCAACGTACCATTTGACTTACGAAGGATTCCAAAAAAAAAATAAACTAAATAGTAAATTAAGCCGAACCCAATTATTTGGATTAGATTTTTATATGATGAATATTGAGGCGTTTTTTAAATTTCTTTCCTGGAAAAAAGAAACTTCCATTATTTGTGCTCGTTGGAAAAGTGACATTCCGTACTAAAAAAAATTCTTTTGTAGTTTTTTGAATGTCGATTTAGTTGTGAGCTATAGGGTATGAAAGATGGAATTCAGTATATTTAAGAATTTTGTTTTGATAAACATGAAAATGTACGCCAGGCGGCTGAAATTGTTAATGGTTTTTATGGTCCCAATACTGGCACAACCAATTACGCGCAATTTTAGTTTCGTCGATTACGTTCCGGTATTGTTGATGTTAAAGAAACACCTCGTAAAGGTAGGCTTGTCGTCGAAAATGCCGATAATAGCACCGCCCAGGAACTAAAGATTGACCACAAAACAGTTTTGAACCATTTGCATAAAGCTGGATTCGAAAAGAATCTCGATGTTTGGGTGTCACACGAATTGACATAAAAAAAAAACATGATGGATCGAATTTTCATCTGCGAAGCCTTGGCCAAACCTTGGAACGAAATCGACCCATTTCTTAAACGGATGGTGACTGGGGATAAGAAAAGGGGTCACATACAACAATATTGTTCGAAAACGATCGTGGTCAAAGTGCGGTGAAGCGACTCAAACGGTGGCTACAACAACTGATCTTCGATTTTTAAATGCCAAACGGGACAATTTTTCTTATTAATATACCGTGTCTTACCAAAAATGACCTTTCCTCCGAAACGATTATTTTTTTTTTGTAAAAGAAGCTTTCACAAATCGACCACAAATAGATACACATTATTTTAATAAGAAAATATTATTTTGATAATAATGGATTTGTATTATTTTAAAGCAATTACAACAAATGGTAAACCTGTTACTGTGAATGTGTCAAAAATCTAAATGACTGAACTTTGAGCAAACCCAATTTTGAGCTTATTAAAAAAAGAAGTTCTAACTGGTTAGGACCCTATAACATAGAAGGAAGGAAGCTCTGACGTGACCAAAAGAGCACAGTACGAGGTCTGTTCAAAAAGTATCACGAATTTTGAATTTCCGCGGGTTACGCATATTCGGTTTTTGAGTTTTTTGGCGCTATGTTGGTACTCATGTCTCTCAATTATGCTGACAAGTTTAGTTAATTTTTGACAGCTACACGTGTTTTGGCTCATCTTCCATTTTTTGCCCATTCCAAAAAATGGATCAAAGAATCTGTTTCGGGAATAAAATAAGTTACAGGGGGCCAGATCTGGAAAATACGGTGGCTGCGGCATTATTAGTGTGTTGTTTTTGGCCAAAAATTCGAGCACAAGCAACGATGCGTAAGCATGGGCATTATCATAGTGCAAAAGCCAATGTTTGTTCTTCCGCGAATCCGGGCGTTTCTGGCGGATTGCATAACTTGCAGGTAATACTCCTTATTGACCGTTCTACCCTATGGTAAGAACTCATGATGCACAAAGCCCCTGCAATCGAAGAAAACTGTAAGCAAAATCTTCACATTCGACCGAACTTGGCGCTTTTTTCGGTTTTGGCTCGTGCGGCTGCTTCCATTGGGATGATTGAGCTTTGGTTTCCACGTCATAACCATAAACCCATAATTCGTCACCAATTATGACCGTCTGGAGCAAATTTGGTTCGTCGCGGACAGGGTCCAACAGCTCCTTAGCAATGTTAATGCGATGCTGTTTTTGCTCGAAATTGAGCAAAAATCGAAGACTAGCCAAAACACGCGCAGCTGTCAAAAATTAACTGAACATTCGAAATGGCCGAACTTATCGGCATAAGTGGCGTTATGTTGGTACTGGACATGAGTACAAACAGAAAGCCGCAAAAAATAGAAAGTCGAATATACATAACCCCCGGAAATTCAAAATTCGCGATACTTTTTGAACAGACCTTGCATGCCAAAAACGATTAATAGCATAATGGGAAAAAAAGGACTTTTCCCTCCTAAAAGATAATACAACATAATGAACAACGTAAGGATATCACTGAATTGTGTAGTATTCAAATAGTACAAAGAATTGCTAGGAGGTTAATAGGTTTAAAGCTACATGGAGAATTCACTGGTTGGACTTAGGGTCCATTTTAATAATTGAAAATTTTCACAATAAATGATAATAGATGTATTTATATTAAAAAAAAAGAAATTACAAAATTAATTGACATTACAATAATAAAAAATAAAAAAAATACTGTCAATTTTTCGGAGAGTTACATTCGGTTAGGTGCATTTTAAGCTAGACTATGTGTCTACGCTACACTACAATAAACGTGTTATTATCTGCTATACTGGTTTACCGATTCAGTTAACGTGTAATTTTCAAAAGTGTTTATTTTCGACGCCTTTAAAATAATTATCTAATTATTAATGACTAACAGATATTGACGGACATCGAAGTTGATTAAATCAAGCACAAGAAATTGCATTCACCAATGCACATGTTTATTAATTCATTTGTGCAATTAAACTAAAATCTTGATTAGTCCCCTTCCATATGTATATTCTGTTAGTAATAAGGAATCCAACTGAAAATAGTATATGTCAATTACTAATTATTACTATTTCAGTTCAGTTTAAATTTTTTTTAAATAGTTCGTGTTAAATAGTTAAGGTAATTTTTCAATCCGTAATAATAAAGTAAGCCATCAATTTGACCAAGGCACACAAATTCAAATTCATTTTAATTACTTGTGATTGATTCAGTCGAGATAAATCTATACACGGTAAATAATTTGCTTTGGCAATTATTAATCGATAGTCATTTAGAAGAGCAATTCTCTACCACCTAATAAATGAATAAAGACACTTCGATTATTTTAAGCACGTTTTTTCTTCTTCTTCCTTTTGATATTTTAATGTATTTTTCTATGGCATGGATTTAATTATAAATGCTCGAAGTAATTTGGTTTTTTATTCATGCCTCCTTATTTGGAAAAAACTTTTAATTAACGCTTAATTATCTATGTTTTATGTAATTACAAAAGGTACGCTGCTAGACAGGCGAGAAAAAAATATCTGCGAGAACGAAAAGTTTCTGAAAGTTACCAGTAAAAATCTTGAAAAAAGATTTTTTTTCAGATATTGTCAGTTGCTTTTTTTTCTATAATAGACCAAATAGAAATTTTTTTTTATAATAAATTTTATTCAATTGTTTTGAGAATTTCTTAAAATTGAATGATTAATCCACATGATATTTTAATCAAATTTAATATAATTAATGTGGTAACAATTTAAACAAATTTAAATTAAAGCCTAAGAAAAATTTAATCACTCATGATAAACAGAAAATAATCAATAATGAATAGTACACAGACAAAAAATTGTGTTTTTTACTATAGTCTAGCTTTAAAATAAGCACAAAAGCAAATATCCTTTTTACCGTTCTTTGCTAAGAGCTTTTTTGCTATTCATTATATTAAATTTATTAACAGTAAGTCGTCGACTTAAGTGATTAATTCGTTCCGAATGTTTTTAAGGCAAATCGAAAAATCGTGTAAATCGAAAAAAATTCATTTGAGAAAATACTTTGTATAATAACATATTTGTTGGTTTCAAAGGAGAGGTGAAAATATAATGGATCAACATACGTTCCAGGTTGATTTTGTTTGGCCGCCATTTTGGTTTGCATGACATTTTGTCGGTTGGAATTTGACAGTCGTAGAGAATGGTCGACAACGCCGCAACAACATATTGAAGTTATTTAAATAATTGTTCAATTGTGAATACGCGGAGAAAATGCTTTTTTTGATGTTAATTATATGCCGAGTAAGTCAACCATTCAGCGTGTAATGAACTATTTTGAAAATATCCATACACTCGGAGATAAAGCGAAGACTGGGTGACAATTAAGCCAACATACACATGAAAAGATTGATGCAGTGAGGCAGAGTGTTGCTGAATGTCCGGGTACCTCTCATCGATGCCGTGCACAAGAATTGGGAATATCTCCATCGTGTTTGTTAAAAATTAACAAAAAAGATTTGCTTTTTTACCGTATAAAATTTAATTGACACAACAGCTGCAGGTAAATGACCCTGAATGGGGGCGAAACTGGAGTTCTCGAGTATTACAGCTCAGTATAGGCGACCACCAGTTTTGGAAGAAATCATTTTGAGAGACGAAGCACCCTTTGACTTGGCTGGCTTTGTTAATAAACTGAATAGCCGCTATCGGGGCACTGAAACCCCTTAACTGATACATCAAAGACCACTACACCTTCGTAGAGCGCGACTCCCGCAAGAGAACATTTCTGAGTGTAGAACCGTTGGTCCTATACCAGAGCTGAGCCACGGTATTGGCGCACCCGCAGATCTAAACCGGCCTAACAGAGCCTATCTGCTAACCGCAAGGACAATGATTCATAGATCTATACCAGAAGTGCCGCGGACCTTACCTGGCCTAGTAGTACCAAAGGAATTTGCAAAGTTTCTTACTGTAGCTCTTTTAGAGCGAAGCACACCTGCCGAAAAGCTTTATATGATAAATTCGGTACCAAAGGGGTTGGGTGCCCCAAGGTGGTTCGTTGGCCATGTCCGGCCATTGGTTGTGGAGCCTTTTGGCTGAAACGTGGTGGCTGTGGTTATATGATATCATGCAAGTACTCAATTATGATCGCTTCTTAAATGTGATATCGTGCAAGTTGTTCTTCTGAGTTCGAACGGCGTAATATGAGCGGAGTTTAAATTATTGATGAAAATAGCGATAATGGCGTTGAAGCAAAGTTTCATAAAGCTGACAGACAAAACATGTCAAAACTATAGTGTTGGCTGATAGGCCCATCCTTAGATTAAAGAATACCTGGATAGGCCCGTACGTCAGATTTCCGTATATATATACGCAATTTTGTTTCACAATTATTGCAGAAGCGGCGAGAAATCGTACTTCTTATATACTTTTGTGTAGATTTTTTTATATAGACATAACACCTACTGATATCTAGTTTTCGTAATAGAAATGTATTGAATTGCAAAAGCGTAATTAATATCCATTTTAACCCACTAAGCGAAATGAGAAAGCCGGGAATTTCTATCTTTCGGTAAGTTGACATCTTCATTTCTACTAGGGAAATTAACAAAAATTTAGTTTGTGATGTGCCTAAATGGCTTTGATGTTGACGGTTCAATGTTTACCAGAAAATAGTTCAGTGCCGGTGTTTATTTCAACATAATATCACATTCTTTTATTTAATTCATTTTGCATGATTTTTATTTGTGCACATACCTAATTGTTTTGATATAATCAAATAACTTGCAATTTATACAATATTTTTAATAAAATAAAAAATATATAATAAATAAATAAGTAAGCATTTTAAAATAGAATACTGTGTTTTATTGCAAATGTCCAAAATTATTCGCAATATTAAAAAATCTATTTGTTTATGCAAAAATGATATCACATATCAAAATGGTTTTAAACGAACCGCTTCAAATTCAATACAGAATTTTTAAATTAGCCCCCACTGTTATACGCCGTTTCTGTTATTTGTATGTATTGTCAACAAAATTGTGACACTATTTTTGTGTAGAGGCTTATCCAGTTCTTCTATAATCTAAGGATCCATCTAATATGACACACTGTTAAGCATGTCAAATGTCAACGAAAAATATATTAAACATGTCAAATGTAAAAAGGTTTGCTTATTCAGTGTTAGTTCATAAATAATATTAATCGATTTTGGACTAAAATTTTAAAGAATATAAAAAACATTAAAGAAAGTTTATTATTATAGCAGAATATCAAGAATGATAAAAAAGAAGAGATCAATAAATCAAAATGTGGAATTATGTTTCGCTAATACTCATAGTAGAGTTGGCATATTATTACTTTTACTATGTTCACATTTATGTTTTTCAAGATTTACATAAGGATTCGGGTCATATGTTAGTTGGCATCACATTAATGTGTTGTTATAAATTAAAGAAAAACAATTTAATTTTGCTATATTCTTATTCCCTCTATGATATTATTGTAATTCTTGACAAATATTATATAAAAATAAAATATAAAGGACAATAACAATAAGTACTAATGAGAGGATAAAAGCAAAAATTCGAAAATAATGTCGGAAACTTTTGTTTCTATTTTATTATTATAAGACCTTATACATATAATTAAATGCTGACACTTAAGTAAAAGGAATATGGTCTGTCTCCGTACCACTCACTCCTGTATTCAGATGATGTCCGTTTTTATTGTGTAATATAAATTTATGTCAAATACATAAGATCGTTTATCATTTTCGTAGATTATAATATGTAACCTTCGTGAACGTGATTAGAGGAAATTTCTTCTAGTCATTGTTTAAATAAACATTAATGTACAATATTAATATGTTACGTGAAATCTTTTTAAAGCATATATGATTTTTGTCGAAATTACATATGTTTGTAAATATCTAAAAGTGTATATAAAAATTAATATGAGGTGATGGGAAAATTAATTTCTTTCCTACGTATTGTATGAAAAATATGCTTTCCCACAGCTTTGCCAATTGACTTGGTATTTATTTTTGCTTGAATAATAATCGGATTAGCTTTAATTATGTAATATTATATTTGCAGTTCAGTTTTAATAATTTCTACATGGGGAATTTTACAAATATTCTCAAATATTATAATGAATTACTTTAAAATTAAATCCTTTTCAATAAATAAAAAAAATATATATAAAAATTATATAATTGGTTGTAAAATGTAAAACTGATAATTTAAATTTATTTATAATTAAAAATAAAATTTTAATTAAATTAGCGCTTTATTTAATCCAAATTTCATTTAAATCATACTCATAAACGGTTATCCAATTTGTGCTTTTAAAAGTAAAGTTAAATAAAATAGACTTTTTATTTCAGTTTTGGAAAAACATTTTTCTTTTTTAGATTTATTATATTTTGCCATTTTATGTGCTTAAAACGGTTTGATCCTTTTGGATTTTAATTCGGTTATTAATTGACAAATGTTGGATTTTAAATAATTTAAAGTTTAGGGAATCTATTTTATGCATAGCTCAGGAGGGGGGGGGGAATATATCGTTATTAAATGGAATGCTTTTGGAGGCCAATTGATTTCACCAAATCTCGAAATGAAGCGTCATGGGTACTTTGGTTGTCATATAACCACATAGCGCAGAATTGGCCATAACAGCAATTAACTCCAAGTTGCAATTAACTCAAAATCCTCAGAAATATATCCTATTCTAGCCGGAGTTTCACAAGGCAGTATCCTTGGTCCCATATCTACAATCTTCAATCCTGGCTTAAGAGATGGAGAGTGAGGTAAATGAACACAAGCGTGCACACATTACTTGCACACTCTTCATCAAGGAAAGTCTACCCCTTTATACCTTAATAGCAACATGATTCCACAATATGATAATAATAATACCTTCAGTCCAAAATCCATACAAAAAAAGTGACTTTTTTTTAATACAATGGCTTCTAAACGATTCTCATCGCTCAAAAAAATTTAGTTGAAATCAATAAAAAAAAAAACCTGTGTGCGGCAAAATTCCGCATTTTGTAATAATATTTATTACAATCCATAATATAAAATGGCAAACCTCAACCTTAATAAATTAAATATTTAAAAAATTATAACTTAAGCCCTTGTAAAATTATGAGGCTGTATTTTAAAAATCGCAAAATGAATAACTCTTTAGATAGGTCCACATACTCGTATTATCCTCTTTTTTTCATATTTATATTTATTGAGGACGAATTAGTTATAATTTTTAATTTTTATTTTTTTATACATAATTTCTTAATTAATTGATTTTGTTTTTTTTTTTTAATTTTTTTATTAATAATAAAAATAGTTTGTAACAATTTATAGTGATTCAAATCATCAGATAAATATTTTCTTAGATTTTGTGTAAAAAGCTTTCGTAAAATTTTTAATATTTTAAAATATGAAATATTTATTTTTATAATTCTTAAAATATATTACATTAACCATTAAAAATACGGTATTTATTTTGCATATTAATTCTTATTTACATTTAACAAATATTTTTAGTAAATTTAATGTTTTCTCAAAATCCATTTTGATTATTTTTTTTTGTAATATTCTATTTTTGTTTTGGAAATTTTATTATCATGACAAATTATTAGTTGTTGAAATTATATAGTAAGTCCTCGTCTAACGCGATTTAGATTAACGTGAATTTATACTTAGGCGAGATAAAGCGAATACTGGCCGACAAATAAGCCAACGTACACCTGAAAAGATTGATGCAATGAGGCAGAATGTCCGGGGCGCTTCATCGATGCCGCGCACAAGAATTGGGAATATCTCCGTTGTGTTTGTTAAAAATAATAAAGAAAGATTTGCTTGTTTACCATATAAAATTCAGTTGACACAGAAGCTGTAGGCAAAAGACCACAAACGGCGGCGAGACTGAAGTGCCCGGGTTTTACTTCGCTGGCTTCGTTAATAAACATAATAGCCGTTATTGGCTTAGCAGAGCCTATTTGCTAATCGCAAAGAGGTTTCTTCTGGGATAATGGTTCATAGATCTACACCAAATGTGCCTACGGGTGTGATAATCCCACGTACCTTAGCTGGCCTAGCAATGCCAAAGAAATTTCCAAGGTTCCTTACTGTAGCTCTTTTAGAGCGAAGCACACCTACCGAGGGGCTTTATATGTTAAATTCGGTAACATAGGGGTCGGGTGCCCTACCCAGGTTCGTTCGCCGTACCTGACCGGTGGTTGAAAATCCTTCTTTTTAGGAATGCTAATATCCCGGATGCTATCACTGTACCAACAATTAGGGTAACTAAGTAAGTGGTTACCGACTGTGAGCAGATGGAGCTGTCTATGGGTGTACGCCATTGATGCTACATATTATTGCTTATGTGAATGGAATCATAATTGAGGGCGAAACTGCGGCAGTGAAGCTTGCATGGCTAATGCTAATGTAGAGTGGAGTCGCAGTGGAGCTTTATATTACGGCGACAAAGATTACATAGCAAATAAAATATAAGCGGAGTTGCAATTGATGATGGAAATAGTAATAATGGCGTTGAAGCTTGCATACCTCATTGTGCTAATGTGAGTGGAACCAACCAAAAATGAAGAATTAAAGCACCCTGGTGGTTCCATGCAGAGAGAGGCAAAAGGCAGGACATCGGGAGTGGTGATTTGTATCCCTGTAATGGGTGTAACTGCTTGGATTCGTATTTCAATCCCTATGGTCGTAGGCGGCCCATGGTATTGTTTTACGATGGGTATACCACGTAAAAGAAACAGTAATTACTGTATGGTTCGGCATCATTGAGCCATATTTCTTTGAGGATACTGGAGGCAATGCTGTAACAGTTACTGGTGATCGCTATCGGGACAGGTTGGAAAACTTTCTTTTACCCGAATTGGATTAATTAGTCCTACAGAACATGTGGTTTCAACAAGACGGTGCCACATCACATACAGCTCGTGCTACGATACAAATTTTGAGAGAAATTCTCCCCGGTCGAATAATGTCAAAAAGTGGTGATATCGACTAACCCTTAAGATCCCCTAATTTGAGCCCTCCCGATTTCGTCATATAGGGGGCAAGCTCGTTGCTTAAGGAGAACATTCGAAAGAAAGTTGCTGAAATAGCACCAAAAGTCTGCGAAAATGTTATTAAAAATGTGATTAAAAGAGCTCACTTTTGCACAGCGGACAGGTATAACCATTTGACCCACATCACATTCATACATAATTCTAAAGATCATCTAATACATAAATAAAATATAAATTATAAAATTATATATCTTTTAAAAGTTATTGAAAATAAACTTCAACCTGGAACATAAAACCTAACCTAAATTAACAAATTTTCGATAACCATAAAAAAGAAGTTTAGCACTTTATTAAATTCCTAAAAATGATTATCTTTTTGACAAACTTTAAAATTTTACCAAATAAAAATTTTTTTACATATTGACTATAAGAACAACTTGGTTTTATTGGAAAAAATTAATAAAAAAAAACACAATATCTACTTTCTGGATAGTAGGTGTAATTTTATTGTGGGTACGTAAAAACAAGTGCAAACAAATATTAAATGCAAAAACTTTTTTAATATATCCAAAAGGAGAATAGGTAATTGAAAAAATCTAAAAAGTTTTCATATAATCATTATTGAAAATTTCCACTTTCTTGAAATATACTTAAAAGTTTATTTTATTTATCACCAAATACGATTTTTTATAGAATTGAAAAAAATTATTTATTTTTGTACAAAAATTCACCTTAAAATGGGTTCAAATAAAAATTTTCTGAATAAGTTTTTATTAGCACAGTAGATGGAAGATATTATCCATAAATTACAATAAGTTAAGTATTAATGTGATTGTGAGCATAAACTTGAAACTACGAACGAGTGCCAATATTTTTATAAATACTATAGTACTTCTACTTAACATTATTTTCTATTTGAATTGTGGTAGATTAGGAAATTATATGCGTCAAAACGATTACAATCTGACTTGAACTCTAACGAACCGTGCTAATGCTTACTTCCCCTACGAATAGCGTGCCAAATTCTAAAGATTCCCATCATTTGAAAGCAAGTGAACACAATTACTTTTTGAATATTGAATTAATTAAAAGATTTTAGCACAAATTTCATAAAGAAATTATATTTTTTTTGCCATTTTCTTTATAATACTTATTTTACTTAAATTACAGAAATACTAAAGACATTTTACTTCTGCAAATTGAGTTCATATAGGGTTTTCCAATAAGAGTGATATGATTTCTAAGTGACGTTTTGGCCATTTGTAATATGTCATGATCTGTCTTTTTTTTCATTGTATTCAGGACTGTTTATAATTTCATCATCGAGAGATATACGTAAGAGCAACGTTTACAAATTATTCAATTTTATTATCAAAATAATCGTTCTCCAATTGCAACTTTTCGTGCGCTTTTGCCATTTTATGGTCGTAATAATCATCCAACTGTGCTCGCTATTCGTCGAATTGTTAAAAATTTTGAGCGTACATTTTCTTTACATACACATTATGTTCAAGTGCCAATAAAACAAAGAACCGCTTGAAGTAATGAAAATATTGCTGCCGTTCTCAAGAATTGGGACTGTCTCAAACCAAAACCTGGCGGATTTTGAGAAAGGATTTGGGCTTGCATCCGTATAAAACTGTTATTACTCAAGAACTGAAGCCATTGGACCACCGTAAACGTCGTGAATTTGCTGATTTTGTCTTGGAACAACTTGAAAACGATAACGATTTTTTAAGAAAATCATCTTCTCCGATGAGGCTCACTTTTGTCTGAGTGGTGCGGTAAATAAACAAAACTGTCGATTCTGGTGCGAAGAAAATTCACAAATTATTCATGAACACCCATTATATTCACCTAAATTGACAGTTTGGTATGGTTTTTGGTCTGGTTGAATCATCGGTCTGTACTTCTTTCGAAATGAAGCTGGTAGCACCGTTACTGTCAATGGAGAGCGGTATAGATCAATGATAACCAACTTTTTATGGCCGAAATTGAAAGAAGTTGATCTTGACAACATCTGGTTCCAGCAAGACGAGGCTACGTGCCACACAGCACATGCAACAACTGAATTATTGTGAGAAAAGTTTGGAGATTCGATTATTTCAAGAAATTATGACATTGAATGGCCTCCAAGAAGTTGTGATTTAATACCATTAGACTATTTCTTGTGGGGTTATTTGAAGTCATTGGTCTTTAGCAATAAACCAGACTCTCTTCAAGCTTTAGAAGTCAATATTGAACGTACTATTCATGACATACGACTTGATTTAATGGAAAAAGTGCTCGAAAATTGGGTTCATCGAATTCGTTCCTGCAAAAGAAGTTGTGGAAGCTATTTCAATGGTGTTTTATTCAGAACTTAATTGTGTCGATTGTACTTCATATTAAATAAAAAATATTTGAATTTCCTTAACAATTAGTGTGTCTTTTGTTGAAAAGAAATCATATCACTCTTATTCGAAAACCCTTTACATGTAAGAACCTCAGATAAAAGATACGAATAGGAAATGGGCTGATTCTGTGATCGATTTAAGGACACAAGAACTGATTGCATCGTTTCTTTCCTTTTAATACAAATGTCCATTTTTGGTAATGACTTCGTTTCTGAATTATCAGGAATGCTTTAATTGAATACCTTCTGTTTTGAAACGCATATTTTTCCGAATTATTTTATAATTGAATTAATTATAAAATAATTCAGAAAAATACAAAACGCTAAAAAAAAGAGGGAAGAAAGTTTGACAAGTTTCGTATTTTTTAAATTGAAATGTCAAATAGTGCGCGCCATTATAACCAATATCGATAACACTGCATTATCGATATTAAAACTTCAATCGATTTTCAACGCTCGAATTTTCATTACAGCGGATATCATTTCTAGAATTACTTCGACGTTTTTTTAATGTTTTATTTGCATCTAAAAATAAGTTTTTTTTAAAAAAATTACAATATTCATGCGTGAAATTTTCATTAAATTTATTGTATAATTTTTGTAATTTAAAGATAATAATTTTTAAATTCTTAAATTGTATTCAATCTAAAATATCTCTAAAAATACATAGTTTAAATAAATACACGAAAAAAAAACTATGGAAATAAATTACTGAGATCATTTTTAACACAAGATTAGGTAAATTCAATTTTCTTGAAAATAAAATTGATTCGAATGGAGTTTTTGTCCTATAATCTGAACCCATTACAACGTAATCTAAGATTTGGTTAGAATTCAGATTAATTGGATTCGGTCGCACCTATGAAATTATAACAATAATAATAAAAAACTGTAGATACTACCATATACATCCATGTATGTACAGTAGTATTATATTATTTAACGTGACTTATCTGTCATTAAATATAAAACCACGAGTCGCCTACGACCATAAGGATTAAGTTGCACTCAATCAAGGCACAACCATTACTAGAAATTTACAGTCAGTAACCAGTTATAAGCTGATTACTCCAACTGATAGTGACGAGGCCTATCTAAACCTCTACTGTCATAAGCAGTGACAGCGCCCGAGATACTTACCAGTATCTCTCACCAGCTACCCGAAAACCGTACCCTCGATATGGGTATTAACCGCAGTCACCACGTTGCTGCCGAAGGCGTCTCACCATTGTCAGGCACAGTGTGTTTTAACACCATGGGACACCTTGATTCCCGTGGTACCAAGTTTTGTTTTAAGAGTACTTCGGTTTGTGCTCCACTAATTGAGCTACGGTAAGAAATCTTGCAAATCCTTAAGCACCGCTAAGCCAGCTTAGTGACGCGGGTTCGCCAAGACCCGAAAGTACAACCGGAACCGACCCTGGTCTTTCACCCGGTCGTAGCCACCTTGCGTGCAAAAGAATAATCTCCAACAAAATTGTGGGAAATTTACATATATTTCCAAACTAACTCCTATCGTAAAAAAAAACTTTTCATGATCACATTTACCAACGACAATTCTAATTAAAAATCAAATCTTAAAACTCAAACAAAAAAGTATATAAATTTTAAAAAATTTTATTCAGTATTCAAATTTTAATTATATAATAAGAGTTTATATTATGTAAAAAGTATGATATCATATTAAATAGGTCAACTGCAAAATTTATCACGCTTATCATAAAACGAGAAAAAAAACATATTACTATAAATATTGTACTTATGGTAGATGTGACTTTGATATTACGCAATATAGTGAATTTCATATTTTTTTCTAATAAAATTTTGTTTTCAAAAGTTATTAAATACAAATACAGAAATAAATCGCTAAAAACGTTTCCTCAAAATTTATATATGTAAAAAAGTACGAGTGTGCATCTGTGGATGCGGATTTCTTGGTAGATAACTAAAAACTTTTCCAAATGGCCTCGTCGTTGTGGCAGAGCAAAATAACCTCAAAAAGCGAATAATATTAGAAACGTTCGGTCACAAGTTGGGAAAATGAAGATAGAACAAAAATTTTTTTTAAAAATTATTTCAGTCATACGACGTTTTTCGATTATTTTTATTTTAAAATTACACGGTATTTACAACTACAATTATACTGTACAAAGCAGATTTACGTAGGAAATTTTAAAAAAATGTCGTCGAGCTATGATGTGAAATTAAACACCCAACAGCGTTTCTCCACGTAGTTAGAGTTAGAAGGTCGCATGAATATTTTAAGTAAGTTTAATAGAATAATGTTGTATCTCTCCGGAAACTGCCGTTTTCCAATAGGTGGCGCCAACAGTAAATGATGGTCCAAAATATCGGGCAACTTCTCATCATTACCTTTGAAACTTTTTATCGGCGTTATATATTTTTTTGTACGTGAAAATGTCGAACTTTTGCGAAAAGTTTTTGCTGCTTGCCTTCAATTCGAAAAAATCTTCGAACTTCAGCAATGATTTTAGAAATTTATGATGAAGCCTTGTATTAGTGAGAAAACATATCCCGAATGGTTCCAACGCTATAAAAGTGGTAATTTCGATGTAGAAGACAAGAAGCATCCTGGACCGGTTAAAAATTTGGAAGACATTGAATTGGAGGCATTACTGGATGAAGATCCATGCCAAACGCAAGAAGAACTTTCAGATTCATTGGACATGACTCATAAAGCCATTTCTCATTGTTTGGAAGCCTTCAGAATGATCCAAAAGGAACGAAATTATGTGCCATACTCAACAAGCCATTTTCCATCATTTGAAAGCTTTGAGAATGATCCAAAACCAAGGAAATTGGGTGCCATATGAGTTGAAGCTGAGAGACGTTTTGTCACGTTCGGACAGTTTTTTTAAATGCAAAAAACGAAGGGTTTTCTGCAACGCATTAAGATTGGAGATGAAAAGTGGATCCATTACGATAATCCAAAGCGAATGAAATCATGGAGGCGCTGCGGTTATGCATCAACATCGACGGCCAAGCCAAACATCCATGGCTCGACGCTCATGCTATGTATGTGTATTTGATGGGACCAACTCGTCGTGGTATATTATGAGCTGCTGCAACCGCGTGATACCATTGCAGGAGCTCGCTACCGAGCACAACTTATGCGTTTGAGTCGAGCACGACAAAGTGATTTTGCAGCACGACAACGCTCGGTCACATGTTGCTAAAGTAGTTAAAAGCTACTTGAAAACACTGAAATAGGACGACTTAACCCTCCCTCCCCCACAGTTTTCTCCATACATCACCTCTTCCGACTACTACATCTTCCGATCGATGACGTATGGCCTAGCTGAGCAGCACTTCCAATCCTTCGAAGAGACCAAAAATTGGTTCGATTCGTGGATCGCCTCAAAAGACGACCAGTTTTTTCGACATGGAATCCGTATACTGCCAGAAAGATGGGAAAAAGTTGTAGCTGTCGATGGACAATACTTTGAAGGATAAATTTGTGTAAGCATTTTTCTACAATAAAGCCTAAAATTTTGAAGCAAAAAAAAACTATGGTTTTCCATTTGTACTCCCAATATATTCCTTACAAACCAAAAACATAACTTAGTTTAATAAATGAATAAATAAAATGAAATTACGACCCACTTTGGGTTTAGGACTCTTCAAGAGGAGGTCGTCAGTTATCCCTGATGATGGATTTTTTGCTCCAGGTACTGACGCCGACTCCATTTTAATTCTGCTCTACATAACCCCTCTATCGTTTGCAAATGGAAAAGAATCTTTTTGTAAGCAACTACCTATTTTAAGGACATTCCAGAATCCTAAAACAGAAATGTACTAAAATTGCTTAAGATTGAACGGGATTTTATATATCAAAATAAAAGCTAATACAAAATTCTGTGAACTTTTCGAATTACCCCCTCTCGTAGTGGCTGGACATACATTCTAATATAAATATTTTCTTCTTTTATTTTTACAATATTATAAAATTCTTTAATGCATCTGAATTACCATTATTCATATTATTACTATTATTAACCAATGTTAATAAAAAAAAACAATTATTCTTTTTTTTCTGATTAGTAAAATAGCAGAAATTCTATAAGATTATGCATATTTTTTTAATACACTTAATAAATGTGAAGGGATTACCCGCATACAGAGACTGCATTAGTATCACAATATACATGAATTAAAAAGAGAGAATATCTTAAGTTAAGTGAAATTTTACGGAACAGTGTTGAAAATATGCGACTTTATATGCCGAATTATTACTTATTCGGTTTAAGTATACTGCGAGTATGTACAATGGAATTTGTAAGGAGCATGGAACATCTGCCAAAATTCAATTTGGAAAGTCTTTTATTTTTTTTTTTGGAAAGGTGGCTGGAGTCCTTGTACTCATAATGTCACTGCGATTTCAGTTGAGCTTAAGTATTCTTAAAACTGTAAGCAAAGATATTTTCATAGCAAAACTTTTTCATCCTACGAGTAGTAAGTATTCATCAATGCGTACACACTCGTAGGAATCGTATAATAAAAATTTTGCACATTTTCCTAGTATCTTTGTACTTTCAATTGTATTTTTCTTCCATTAATCCAGTTGGTGTGTAGAGTTGAAAATGCCTTTAGACAAATATTAAAAAGGAAACAAAAGCTCTATAAAAACCTAAGGATTATCTTTGATATATGTACATATCTAAATGGCGTTGTTGTGTTGTATTCGGTTATGGAAATATTTAAAATAAAGGATTCTATTCTATAGCATTGTGTAATTTAACCAAGCGTACAATTTGAATGCCCTGCACATAGCCTAGAGCCACTACAACAAAAACGTAACCGAATAAAAAATTTTCTAAGACACACACACAAGACTTATTTGCATTTTATCCCTCTTCCATTGATTTTTCTATGAATATTTTATGGATTGCCATAATAAATATTTAAATTAATTTATTTTGCATAGAAATTTGTTGATACTCGTAGTGAAAAAGTATCAAATTGCATTTTGTTAATTTTGAAGAAAAAAAACTTTTTTTTTCTTAAATGTTGTCCTTTTTTTTGTGTACATTGTCGGAAAGGATATTTATTTGATTATTATTAATTAGTAATTTTTGAAATGAGTATAAACAATGTAAAAAGAATTAACTTAGAACACGTATTTTACTTTGATTTTTGTATAATAGGAAATTCTCACAATATATATCCTATTTCAGCTGGAGTCTCACAAGGGAGTATGCTTGATACTATTCTAAGACTATCATTGCCACTTATTCAGTCATGCTTATTGTATTATTTTTTTAAATTATTTTTTTTAATTCGTTTATCTATCCACAACTACATATATGTTGTAACAAGCATATTTTTTGAGAAAGACGCTATAATGACAGGACAGGAACATGTGAGAGTAAACCCAGATCGGTGTTTTCTACCTAATGAGATTTTAACATTTTAAGAAATCTCGCGGCCAATTTTTTTTTAAACGCCGACTATTGTAAATAGGGAAGTTAACAACCGAGGAATGTTTTTTAATCAGAGGATTCTAGTAATAGGATAGTTGGGAATGATAGTTTTTATAACGAGAGACGCACAAATCATGAACGAAAGGAACATTTAGGTTACGGTGAATAACTTTGCTACGAACCTAAAAGGCGGCATCAATAATTTTTCGGAGGATTTTGGATTGAACGGATTGGATGCGATAGGAATTTGAACCCTTTCGTATGACCGTTCCAAGTATGTCGTTTGTCTAGGTTTAGTTCCAAGTAGCATACTTTGTCTTTTGATGGAATAATGTCGACATTAAGGTATATTGGGATGGGGGAATCTTTGCAGAGGCTACACTCTTCTGTACCATTTACTTTTACTCTCCATCTTGTAAGCTAGTCTTGAAGATTTTTGATATGAGATTGTAGGTTTCTGGAAGCGATTTTGATATTGGCGTGAGATGCAAGAATAGCGGTGTCGTCAGTAAAGGTAGCGGTTATAGTTTTGGGATTAGTTGGAATGGCAAAGGTATAAATATTGTATAGGATTGGACCGAGAATACTGCCTTGAGGAACACCATCTGTGGATAGGACATAATTCGGAATGGTCAGTATTAACTGTTACTTGGAAATGACGTTGGAAGAGATATGATTTTAAAATAAGGAAGTAGGAAGCTCTTGAGTAACCAGAGTAGTCCAAGGGGCCATACTCGATCATAGGTATACGCTATATCTAGGAACACGCCTGGAGAGGACTCTTGCCGCTCAAGAGAGGACGCAAAAAATTTTAGCTTCTTCAAGGATAGGGTAAATGTGTTTCTAGAGGAGTTTTTCAAGACAACCTATATGATAGGTCTATACGAGAATGGGCAATTTACAGGTTTTAGTAAGAGAAAATAGGTACGTATAATACCAAGAATACTGTTGAATATGTGGGTGATAAACACTTGAGTTTTCTTGAGAGATTTGTTTGAGTATAAGAGCTATTATTAAATCATAACCAGGGGCTTTTTTTTAACGGGAAGTTGATGGATTAGATTTTTAATTACGGATGGGGTAAAATTTTTGGGAAATTGTGAGTTTGTCATAAATTTGCTGCTTGTAATATTCTGTGACAATTGGAGTGGATGTAATGTTTGATGGATTTTCTTATAAGGATAGATATTCCACCATGTGCAGTATTATCAGAATGGTCTGTTATGTATGTATCGTAGTCTCGTATAGTAAAGCCCGATCTTCAGGTGAAATGCGTCTCTGTTATAAGTGCTAAGTCAATACGTTTATTGTGGAGTAGTATGTCTAGTTCCTGACGTTCAACAGGATGTTAATGTCGATTGTGTCCAATTTAATTAATGCTAAATTGGACACAATCGACATTAGCACAATTAAAAGTGGTGTCAGTAGTTTTTGGATCTCTTGGATTAGAGTGCTTGATAATTGGGTAAGTATAGAATTTAGATTAGAGGCTGAAAAGAGTGGAGTAGGAATATACGAACAACGATTATTTTGATTGTTTCTGTTGTTGTTGATGCTTCTATTACTGCTGTTGTTAGTGCTGATGTGGCTGCTGTTATTGCTGTTACTGTTGATGTTGCTACTGTTATTGCTGCTGTTGTTGCTGCTGCTGTTGCTGCTGCTGTTGTTGCTGCTGTTGTTGCTGCTGATGTTGCTGCTGATGTTGCTGCTGATGTTGCTGCTGATGTTACTGCTGTTGCTCTTGGTGCTGTTGTTACTGTTGGTGCTGATATTGCTGCTGTTTGTGCTGCTGCTGCTGATATTGCTACTGTTCCTGCTTTTATTGCTGCAGATGTAACTTCTGATGTTTCTGCTGTTCTTGCTGCTGATGTTGCTGCTATTGTTGCTGTTACTGCTGATGTTGCTGCTGTTATTTCTGCTGTTGTTGCTGCTGCTGTTGCTGCTGTTGTTGCTGCTGGTGTTGCTATTGGTGCTGTTGGTGCTGCTGATGTTGCTGCTGTTGTTGCTGCTGCTGTTATTGTTGCTGTTGGTACATTTGTTGTTGTTGTTGATTTTGCATTTGTTCTGTGCTGCTTAAACCAGGTGTCATCGTAGCGAATGGCAAATTGTTTTGAACTGGCAAAGAGTTCAACTATGTGTTTAATATTTTAGGACGAAAGCTTATTTTACCATGAATGTTTTTGTAGATCGTACAGCCTTTATAGTTGGACTATCTCTTGTTTTTGTGCATTCGATTGTCAAATGCTCACCAGCACATTTTACGCACTTTGGCTTGTGACAGCAGTAAGTTTTCTTATGCCCATATTCCTGACATCTATGGCATTGTGCGATGTCTTTTGTGGGATAAGGCTCTTCAACTTTAATTTACGAGTACAACTTAATATCTATACAAATGTTGGCATAGCTTCTAATTATTTTCAGTCCCATATCCACAATCCCCAAATTCTGGTTTACCAAATGGAGACTGAAGGTGACTGAACAGAAGAGTTCTCAGATTAATTTTAATTTTTTTATAAGGACAATCTACCCCTTTACATTTTAATAGCAAAATGACTCCAAAAAAACTTGTTAAATTGCATTATTTAGGACTTTATGTCATCTGTAATTATTTAGATTACTGCAAAACTTTTCTATTTATTCTGCTCCGCAAAATTGTTGATGCCCCCTTTTTTTATGTTGGCTAAAACACTCATCGAATACTATAAAGACATTGATCTGCGAATAAATCTCCTTTTATTAGAATCCTCTAACATCACGACTTAATTGGTAATGTAAATCTACATCTTACAATTAATACGTCATTATAAATAGAGAAAAAACCAACAAAACAAATTACTACCATTAATTTATATACTAACGCATAGGAACATTTAAAAATAATATTTGTTCATAACAAATAACAAAAGTCTATAATAATCAAGTGGAATTCTGTTAGCTAATATAATAATTAAAATGTACTGTTTAGTCTGTATTTTGATAAGATAATAACAACAAAATGAGTTTGTTTGAAATCTTTTGAAAATACAATATTAGCAATAATACTAAGAATGTTTATATAAATGATCAGAAGTCACATTATTATTAATACGTTTGAGTTGTTAATAGAATATTAACAATTATTATCAAGACAAGAGATGATATGATTATTATTGACCTATTAGAAGTTGGTCTATGGACTTTGCATGGGCTGGAGCAAAAATATAAAAATTAAGGTAGATTATTGTTCAATAGTAAGGTGAACATGATTGTTTTTAATTTTTTTTATGGGTTCTTCTATATTAGAATTAAATTTTGTTGCATTTAAATATGGCGACGTATTAAATATTATATAAAATTACAAATGAATTATAGTCGATAATATTATAATTTTATATATTCTTAGTAAATAAATGTATTGATCAAATATGCTTATGGAGAAAGTTACGAAAATTTTGATTAAATTTAGAATGAATTTTCAACACGTGTTGCTGATATTAATAAATATTCACTACTTGAGATTCAATAGGCAACCTAATAAATATTTACTAATTTTAAACCAATAAATAGATTATTGAATTGGGTAAATACAATAGAATCCCATATATTACAAATATGATCTCATAAGAGTATAAACTATTTTGGGTGTCGCTGGATATTGACTGTTCCGACGATACCCAACAGCTTTCTGAATTTTCTTCTTAAATAATCATATTTCTAATATACAATAATTTAAGATTATTATAATCACTTACATTTACGAGGTCTGTTCAAAAAGTATCGGGAATTTTGAATTTCCGCGGATTACGTATATTCGATTTTCGATTTTTTTGTAGCATTATGTTGGTACTTATGTCTCTCACTTATACCGACAAGTTCGGCCATTTTGAATGTTCAGTTAATTTTTGACAGCTGCTTTGCTTGAACGTGTTTTGACTCGTCTTCGACTGTGGCATATGTTGAAGCTACCATGAACCGAAGCAACGTTTATCGGTGGTACAAAATGTTCTTAGAGGGCCGAGAAGATGTGAACGACGAAAAGAGTGCCGAACACCCGAGCACGTCAACAACAGACGGAAACATTGATGAAGTGAAGAAAATAGTATTGGCCAATCGCCGAATCACCGTTAGAGAAGTTGCTCAGGACTTAAACATATCGACTGGCTCGTGCGATTCGATTTTATCAAAGATTTGGCGTAAGACGGGTCGCCGTGAAATTCGTACCAAAATTGCTCAGTTTTAACCAAAAACAGCATCGCATTAATATTGCTAAGGAGCTGTTGGACTCTGTCCGCGACAATCCAAATTTGCACCAAAGGATCATAACTGGTGACGAAACATGGTTTATGGTTATGACGTGGAAACCAAAGCTCAATCATCCCAATGGAAGCTGCCGCACGAGCCAACACCGAAAAAAGCGCGCCAAGTTCGGTCGAATGTGAAGGTTTTGCTTAGTTTTCTTCGATTGCAGGGGGTATGGTGTGTCATGAGTTCTTGCAACAGGGTATAACGGTCAATAAGGAATATTACCTGCAAGTTATGCGCAAGTTGCTTGAAGCAATCCGCCAGGAAGGCCCGGATTTGTGGAAGAACAAAAGTTGGCTTTTGCACCATGATAACGCCCCTGCGTTAATGTGTTGTTTTTGGCCAAAAATCGTTGCTTGTGCGCGAAATTTTGGCTAAAAACAACACACTAATAATGCCGCAGCCACCGTATTCCCCAGATCTGGCTGTGTGCTTCGAGGGGATTACTTTAAAGTTTGTGAAAAAACACAAAATTCGCGATACTTTTTGAACAGATCTCGTATAGCGAGTAATCAATATAATCTCTGCGTATTTATAATGGGGCAAATATGTTTTATGTTTTTAATGTCATCATTTCTAGTAACAATTGTACTGAAATTCGAATTCAGACTAATTGGCGGCAACTAAAAGGGGCTGCTTCCAATGTTGTAAGGGCCAACGAAGTGTCAAGGATGGACTTGGGGATAGCCAGGAAGGAGCAAGTAACACCAATATCTATCCCGTTTCTATTCTTTTCACCGGAATTTTTTTTTCATTTTCTTATCACCTGGAAAATTTTGTATCTTTGGTGTCTCCGTCTTCTGGACGATCAGGTTCAATTATCAGATCCATCCCTCTAAGACTTGACGTCCGTATTTTAAAAAGAATGAATTTTTTTCCCACCATCCAAACGTTTGACTCTTCAAAGAGTGGAAGTGACCATCAAGGAAATGACCATGATTACAGTAGTAAACTTCGGTACCATTAATATTTTATTTTAAATAACTGTGCTAATATTTTTTTATGTCACGTTTAACAAAAAAAAACACAAATAATTTTCCATGGACATAATTAACCTTAACTTGAAGCACACATGGTTAATGCAACTAAATAACAATATCCTCCTAATTAGAGAAAAAAGAACCGTACAAGGAAAAAAGCTCATTTATGTACAAGTAAATTACACAATTCTTTAATGGCAGTTAATTTGCTAGTTGTTTTTTTTAATTAGCTACAACGTCTAATTGTACTCGTTGCCTTAACAATAATTATCCTTGTATTTCGTATGGTGTTATAAGAGCATAGTCGTGTACGTTTATTGCTAAAATGTAGCAGTTTTTTTTCTACAAAAACAAATAATTTTCTTGTATTTTCTTATTCATATAATATATTCCTATAATACGCATCTACCTAACTAATATAAGGAATCTGAATGCTTTTTTTTTCTTTCAAAGCAAACCAATTTCTAATGATATCTAAGATATATTTATTTTGAGCAAATTGCATGAATTTTCTAAATTACATAATCAGTGTGCAGAAAGAAAAATATTGTACCATCAAAAATAATAAATATCTTCCTTAGATTTTGAGAAAATAAAATTATAGAATTTATATTCTCCTAAATATAATAAAGCTCCTCCGTTATTAGGAAAAAAAGCCGTTAAAGCTGAATTTATGGTAAGGGTAGTTGTTTTTTTTTCAAGTAAACTATTTTAACGTGTTTTATTGTAAAAATGGTTTATTTTATATAAAAGCCTTTAATAGGTTTCACCTTTCTTTTATATTATGAAAAATAAAATATAAAATAAAAAATTTAAAAGTCTTTTAAACTCTTTTAGAGAAAGGATTCTTCGCCATCTCCATCAAAGCGATTTTTTTGGGAAAAATGGATTTCTGTGGTTTCTCAGTCTCTATTCATCTCTTCTATGTCCGTGAGATTTTTTTTTGTTCTACAAGATCAAAAATCCTTATAAAAGGATATCATCTAAATATTGTTTATAACTTCAAAAGGAATAAATTCAGTTGAATCCTACCAGCACTGCTATAAAGAGTGAAAACAACATCTTCGCTGATGTGTAAATTTCCAAGGTAACTATTTAAAGATAACATCATTGGTGTGTAAAAATAAAAGAAAAAAAATTGTTACGATAAAGATGGAAGATAAAGAATCTCGCGTACAACATTCGTGATATTATTCCAGTCGAATGATTAAATGAATGATATAAAAATGACGAGTGTGAAAATTATTCAGCACTTCGAATACAGCTTAGAAGAAGGGTTAACTTCAAACAATACCGTCTTCGAAGATGATAAGCTCTTATGATCTCTGTTTCATTGTTACAAGTTTTCATCGAACGAGTGTTCCTTAGAAATCCTGACAGTCTTGTTTATTCTTATCAGGATGAACGTTAAGATTATTCTGCAACAAAAACGATACCATCACTTCATGTAATATGAAATTTGATATTGTCGACTATGACACAATTCACAGACAGCACATTCATATCAAAAATGTAGCTTATGATTACCCATATGAGTGCACAGATAATATTCTACATTTATCCTGACACTCATGCAAGTATGTATGTGAAAACATATTTACTTTTTAAAATCGAAAAAAAACTTAATCTTGTAAAATGCGCCGGTTTTTTTTTTTTTGAGTGAAATTCTTATCAAAGTTTGAACTTTTCAACTCTGACATTTTACAAAATTTCCTATAAGAAAAATTCATATATTCTGGCAAAAATAAATTTGTTTTTTAAACTCTTTAATATTATTCACATATTTGTGCAAAAAAAAAATAATATTGGAATTATTAAACTGAAATTAAAATTTAAATTAAGTAGAATTGGGTAAGTTTGAATTTTTAAGCAAATTTTACCATCAAAATTCTTTTTATTCTGCTTTTTAAAGCAACGGAAAAATATTCCTGTTCTATATCAATTCTACGATGAACTTAATTAATTTTTGGTTAAGCAATTATTATTTGTTGTTTCACTTATTTGAACCGATTCATAGCCAGATGCAACGGAGAGAGAGAATGACAAATATTCTTTTCCTTGCAAATGCAAAGATTAATTTTATTATTGGGTTGTGCAGAAAGTAATTTCGTTTCTTTACGAAATTACTTTCCGAACAACCCAATAGTTTATTTATTGGTCTTTTTTCTTTAAGTGAATCATTCAATTTGTCCAACTGATGACAGTACACTTCAGAATTGATCGTTGTGTTGCTCGGTAGAACCTCAAAATACATATGATTATGCAGCTTAAGTATGAAGTTGGTTGTGAAAAAATACAACCTTGTTGATAGAAATATTAAACGATCTTACTGAGCGCAGAGCCCTCTATCAATATGTAGCAGCTCCTTTTGGCTGATATTATTACTTAGAACACTATTGACACTGCATTCAGTGTAATTTCGTCAACAATTAGAATGGATTAAAATTGATAAATCAATAAAATGTCGAATATTTTGGTATTTGTCAAGAAGAGCCCGAAACTCATATTGCAATGAAGCGACATTAAATAATAAATAAAAATAATATTACCGATATTGTATTTGCCAAAAGTCTATATTTCTGGATAATAATAATAATAATATAATAATAGCCTTTATTTAACAATCTTAGAAAAAAAGTTACTATCACTTATGTTAATTGACACCGGTTTTGAGATTGTCTTGCGTTTTCGCAAAGGCCTCCCCTAGAGCTTGCCACACTTTCCGGTCATGAGTCGTCCTCTTCCAAGTAGCACCGGCTATTTTCCGAATATCGTCCTCCCATCTCAGAAGCTGCCTCCCTTTCTTTCTTTTATTTTGTCTTGGACACCATTCGGTTGCATCCTTAGCCCATTTTTCTTGTTTACTCCTCATCATATGACCTCCCCAACTCCATTTTAGTTTTCTTATGCAGTATGTTACATCGTTAATTTTAGTTTGGTTACGTAATGTTCCTAGTTTTACTTTGTCTCTTAACTTGACTTTGAGCATACTTCGCTCCATGCTGTGTTGACAGGTTTCTAGTTTGTGTAAGTTTTGTTTTGTTAGACTCCAAGTTTGACATCCGTATGTCATGATAGGTAGAATACAGGAATCAAATATTTTTTTCTTAGCTTTAAGTGGTACCTGCGGGTTTTTGACAATTTCTTTAAGAGACCAGTATCTTTTCCATGCTAATTGTACTCTGTTGTTTATTTCTTTGGTTGTAAGGTCTTTTGGTGATATTATCTGCCCTAGGTATGTATATTCATCGACGTACTCTATTTTGTTGCCGTTGACTGTAATGGTGATTTTGTCGGAATTAGTCATTACTTTGGTTTTTGTATTATTCATGGAGAGTCCGACTTTATCGCTTTCGTACACCAACTGTTCAAGCATTGCTTGCAGGCTTCTCGGGTCTTCAGAGATTAGAATTAGATCGTCTGCAAATCTTAAATGGTTTAGTTGCATTCCGTTAATGTTTAGTCCATATTGACTCCATTCGAGACGTCTAAATATATATTCAAGTACCGCCGAGAAAAGTTTGGGTGATAGTGGGTCTCCCTGTTGGACTCCTCTTTTTATAGGGAAGTATACACCTACTCTTTCTGTTCTTATTTTCGCTTTCATGTTCTTGTATATATTTTTAAAGATAAGAGAAAGAAGACCGATAGAATCGAAATATTAGACATAGCCACGGATTACTACCGTGAGCTATACGACAACGACAAAACACCAGACGAAATCCACCAACTAACTGAAAACGATACAAATAATAACGAAGAAATTCCAAGTATACTGAAAGAAGAAGTAGAAAAAGCTATTAAATCTCAAAAAAGAGGCAAAGCACCAGGAGAAGATGGCATATCTAACGAAATTATGATAGGAACATCTGATGTTATAGTAGACACTATCACAGATTTATTTAACCAAATTTTTGAGACAGAATGTATACCTCACCAGTGGACCACGTCAACTATAATACTACTACATAAAAAGGGAAATAAAGACAACATAACTAACTACAGACCCATCAGCCTGATGTCGAACGTATATAAGATCTTTTCCAAAATACTGTTGAATCGTTTAACAAAGACTTTGGATGAAAACCAACCCAGAGAACAAGCAGGCTTTCGCAAGGACTTTTCAACAATCGACCACATACACACCATAAAACAAGTTATCCAGAAATGTACAGAATATGGTATCAATTACTATTTGGCGTTTGTAGACTATAATAAAGCTTTCGACTCATTAAAACATACAAAAATATGGGAAGCGCTTACAACACAAGGGGTTGAAAACAAGTACATACAAATTGTTAAAAATATATACAAGAACATATTTCTGGATACTATCCTTAAATATATTTTAAAACATGATGAACAGAATCACAAAAAAATTTGCATTAGTCAATCTAAATTCTGTTGCTTGAACACAAAAACCACTGCGAACCCTTAACTGCGTGCGAGAGGAGGATTCCACCAAAAATTTTCGGTCATCTATAAAAGGATGGATAAATTCGCAGTCTGTTTAGCGATTGCTGAAACCTTTTTCCGTATGGATGAGAAAAAAATTCTGCTCTAAAAATCTAAACTGGTATAATTCCTGTTTTCGATGGGACAACGACATCAACCAAAATGCAAAGAACACGATGGAATTATCAAACTAAAAAAAAGACACGCGAAACTTGGACGTCTGGCGTTCTTTGATTCAGCACGCTTAGACTGGACTCTCCGTTGTTGCGTTGTTGATGATGATATAAGCAAAATTCACAATCAAAAGTAAAAAGTAATTGTTTTTTCTTCATAATTTTTAATATTCTATAAAAATAACTAATTCGTTATTGAAAGATTTGGAAGCTCATCATCATCATGAACGGCGGGACAATCGGGAGTCCGGTCTAGGCCTGCTGAATCAAACAGCTCCAGACGTCCCGGATTTGCGTTCCTTCAGTTTAACACTCCCACAATATTTTTGTTTTGTCGTTCTGGCTAACGCCGTCGGTTCAGCAAAGGTAGTGTCTATCCAGTCCTCAGTGAGCATAAGCGGAGCAGGATCTTCCCCATCCATACGGATGACAAGAAACCACTTTCATATTCACCCTTTTACTTTAGGTCCTTCTCAAGAGCCTCAATCTAACTCTTTCTCATAGCAAGTGACCTCAGGTTGCCAACTGTACCGTCTTCTAAAAACGAAACCTGCATCTTATTCTATGCGTGAAGCAATTAACTTAGCCATTTGTCAATTCCTCTATGGTGCAGATCGCTCAACTCATATTCCTCTCGTGGTTCTGTCTAGTCCTTCCCATTGACCAGCTCCATCCACTACAGATACAACCGTACTCCCAGTCAGTAACCAATAACAAGGTAGTTACCCTTACTGCTGGTAGCAAAGCCTACCTAAACCTCTACTCTGTATCATCTACAGTGGTAGCACCCAGGATTGCTGGTATCCTTCATCTCCAGTCCTAAGACTGTACTCGCGATGTAGGTGTTAAACCACAGTCATTCTGTTTTAGACAAACGCACTTCATCTCTCTGATCAGGCACAGCGTATTTCAACATCGTGACGCACTTGATCCCCTGGTATTCAGTTTTTTTTAAAGAGTAGTTGGTTGGTGCTGCTGAGTCAAAGAGCTATAGTAAGTAACCTTCTCCTAGGCCAGATCTGGACTGCAGGTTCTCCAAGATTCATAGGCACTTTTGGTATTGATTATTGTTTGATCGTTCTTCCACAAGGGGGACTCTTTAGGAGAGTCTCCTTCTGGCACATTTATAATTTCTTGCAGAAGTAACTCTGGTAATATTTGAAAATAATATACAAAAAAAAACTAAGGCATTAAAGAATAATGTTTTTGTTTTAAAAATGTACCAAAAATATCGTTAAAATCAACAACTTACAAGTAACAAATCGTGGTAACTACCTTGTTTTAAATGACTTTAAAACAAGGTAGTTACAAATTTTCTACAGCTTTCAAAGCATACCTGAAAATATTTAAAAAAAATTGACCATTAGTAAAAATATATTGTTTTTTTCATGAATTACATTATAATAACGTGGTCTGTCATTTTTCATAGGCATTAAATCATTTAATTTGTATATCAGAGAATGTACAATAGCGAAATAGACGCATGCGCTTGCACGACCTGAATGGACGCTTATATTTGACTGATCTAGCCACTGACAAACTGTACTCTTGTTCAAATAGTTTGATAATTGTTAGAATTATATTGTAGTAGAATTTATATTCTTTCCATACTTTTAATACTATTTCAATTTTTACCCGCCATTCCACCTACTATATTTCACTATATTTTTTGAGAACGATAGTTCTGCCATCTGCAGGCAGTAATTTATATGAGTTATATTTTGTAAAATGGTGATGTAAGTATACAATTATACAATTTACGCATTAGAAAGTAAATTTAAATAAAACTCACTTAAGTATTTGATTTTGATCAAAATTTTATTCTATGGTGGTGGCTTTGTTCTCAACGATGATTCTCGGCTAACCGAGGTTGATGACAATAATATAAAGCCATAAATTGTGTCGAACCAGCGTTACAAGATGCGAGAGAATGCAATAATAATAAAAATTCATCATTTAACCGTTCACGACCACCTGAAGAAACTGGTATACATAAGCAAATTTGATTTTTGGGTTCCTCATGAACTCTGCGGCATGCTTATTAAACGTGAGAAACACGATCCTTCTTCGTTAATTTTTTAATACTTTTAAGTTGGAAAATTGCTTGCATTAACAAATTGTTTGACAAGAAAAAGTCAAATAGTGTCAAATCTGACGATCTTGTAAACCAATTAACATTAGAAAATTGAATGGTGTCAAATCTGATGATCTTGTAGACCAATTAACATCAAGGAACTTTTGGCATAATAAAGTCTAAATTTTTCGACTTGTTCATTTAACAAAAAAATCCCATATCACATGGCTATAATGCTAAAAATTAACAGTAACGGCCTCTTTTTTTTCATTTGCAAAGAAATATGAACCAATAACACTTTCAGACTGAAGACGTGACATACCGGTTATTAGACATAATACCATGTGTCGCCTACGAGCGTAGGAATTGGGATACGCCCAATCAATGCACAAATAAGACATGTCTTTAATAGATGCAGGTATTTGCACGCATCACAATTATACCCCAGCATAGTATCAACCCAGCTCACTTTAATCCAACGCATTTTGATTTCCTGCTTGGGCTACTTCATGCACGAGACACTCACTCCGGCTCTTTTCTAATCCTCTGACAATTGAGCTTGCTTTTTGAAACTTGTTTTCTAATCCTCTACAAATCGGGTTCCGCCATGGCAAGATGATCTTAATGGCATCCCTGACATTCACCTCTATTAACCATCTATAATGCCCCATGCATAAAGCAGGCAAACATTCAATCTTCCTTCAGTTTCTGCGGTAAGAGATCTCAACCAGCAGACCCCTCCCTTATTACTTCACACACATTTGTATAACTATCTGGTCCTACCTCTAACCAGGTAGATTTATTTTCCAACAGCCAGCAACTAGTTACAAGCAAGACCTACCTATACCTCTACTATCATTTGCAGTGATGGCGCTCTGGACCCTGGCATTCCTTAGCACCAGTCCTAAGACTGTGCCCCCGATGTAGGTTTCAAACAACAGACACCCACATTTCAGCCAAAAGGCTTCTTACCGCGGCCGGGCACGCCGAACGAATCAGCCCCGTGGTGCCAGTAACTGATCGTACTCTTCACTTTAAGAGCTACAGTTCAGAAACTTGTAATGTCTTTTGCTAGCAGTGCCAAAAGTTCGCTAATACCCGTAGGCACTTCATGGATCTACAATCAGAAGTGCCTTACAGACGGTCATTTTTTCGCGGATACATTGACTTCCCTACAGTCACGTGTTCTTCACTTAGCCTAAAGACTGTAGAAATTTTTTTTCGAATGGCGCCTATGACAGAATCATCACAATTTGTAGAAATTTTTTCCAATTTGAACGCGTTGTTAGATTGTTCCATGATGTAAAATGTTAAACCATCAACTAAATAAATTCTACCCTAACAACAGTCAAATAACAGACCTGGGTACTTTCCGAACCACAAACTTATGGAATAATTCAAGTGAAAATTATTAAATATATTCTCCATAATTTTCGTATAAGATAAAAAATTTCATGTAAATTTTCCTTTAAAATGTCTATAAAATAAAATAAATATTAACTCAATAGTATTCTGTCATTATAATTATATTAAAGAAATAAATCTCTACCATGATCAGTGCTATTGAAAAAATGTCGAACATGATTTCTATTATGAACTCATGTAGAAAATTGTAAATAAATGCGAATCGAGAAAAGAAAGCCTAGAATTATTTCATAAACATAAGCCAAATTTATAATCAATAATGATTACACAATTTTTCCAGTAGTAGACATTATTTCCTATTACAGACGAAATTTTTATCAATTTTAAATATGACTATAATAACAATTTTCTATAATATACTACAATATATAAAAACGAATATAATTTCATATAAATTGAGATTAAATTTTATTATGCTTCAAATGCAAAATTCCTTATTTCAACAAAAAAAAAACCCATACCATTTCTGCTACGTTAGCAAAACTGACTGGACCGTGTTGTAGTAAAAAAAAAAATAATAAGAATAATCTTTTAATTAAGAATGAATTTTTCTCAATGATAAAGCATAGAAAGATAGAAAATTTAAAGAGAAAATATATAAATTAGATTTTACCATTTATGAAATAATTTTTTCTTAATATCGAAAAATTATTTGTCCACAATAAGCAAAGCTGAAAATGTATGCTTCGTTAGCAACAAAATTGAAACCATTTTAATTAGTGAACAAATTACTTCAGATTTTTCAACAGTTTCAGCATTTTAATAAATATTTTTACCATAATTTAAAAATTATACAATTTACTATAAATTCAGATTTAAAATTATCAAAACATTTGCAATAATAAGGTTTCTATGAATTATTAATGGTTCATGATTTTATAATAAACAACTTTCTAAATATTAATTATATCTCCAATATTTCATATATATTGTATTAATAATAGAAAAAAAAAATATATCCATAATTTCAATGTATATAATTAAAAGTAATAATAGAGATTTATGAAGAAATACCTGTAAATGTTAGTTTTACTATACACGTATGCCATAAATCATGGCCAATTTATGACCAAGGGAGAATTATTACATTTGACTAAAATTGATTATCGTCAATCAAAAGGATTCATATAGATTCAAGCTGAGAGCTCAATATTCCAGAAAACTTAATCCCTTCAATCCGGTATTCTCCATAAAATACGAAGTATGACCGAAAAGAAATGGGAAGTAAAGCTTCCAAAATAAAGTGTATTTATAAAAAAAAAAATGTGTTTTCTTTAGAACGGCGAAAATTTAATTTTGTAGCCATAAATATGAAGATTCCTTGCAATATTTCTGAGGTCCCAGGGCTGTGTTTATATTTTTTTTTATTTTTTACAGGTTCCTTTAGAATATCTCATTTAGGGTTGTCTCCTTTTTGGGGGAACAATCAAATGATGAGATCAATATCAGAACTAGCGTACGGGCCTTGGCGAACCCGCGGTACTTGAACTGGTCTAGCAGTGCCAAAGAATTTACAACGTTACAAGTACTTATTAAAGAGGAAACGATCCTTTTTTGAAGCGATTGACCGCTGGGGATAAAAAGTGGACCGGTTACTCATCAGACGAAAGTTATGCACTCAATGTGGTGGGATGTAACAGATGTTGTATTTTATGAGCTTCTACCAAGGAACCAAACAATCAGTTCGGAGGTTTACTGTCAGCAGTTGCACCGTTTGAACGAATCCATCATCCAAAAACGTACGGTGCCGGTTAACCGTAAATGAATTGTGTTCCAAAAGCACACACAAGTTTGATCACCCATCAGAAGATATTGCAGCTTCAATGGGATGTGTTGTACAACCCCCATACTCGCCTGACTTTGCGCTGTCAGATTTCTACTTTTTTCATCCGTTTAAAACTCCTTGCATAGTATGCCCTTCAATTAATACCATGCCAATAAAAACAGGTCCTTCTACCATATGAAAGAGAAATTTAAAAAGCATGCTGAAATATGGCAAAAGGTTTCTTAACAAAATGGTAAATACATCATTTATTGATCTTTGTTCTTTTTATATAAAATAAGTACACTTTTTAAGACAGAAAAATTTGCATCATGACAGAATTTAAATAGCTGCGTTGAGACTTTTTACAGAACTCGATCCTTTCGAGTTAATTTTTGATAACTTTTTCGAATATTTCGAACTGTTAGTCGATCGTTACTTTAGAGATATTCAATGACTACTTGACAGATGTTGATATTTTTAATACTTTAAATTTGAAAATTTCCCACATTCCTAAATAGTTTGACAAGAAAAAGTGAATGGCGTCAAATCTGACGAACTTGTAGATAAAATAACAATAGCAAATTGAATGGCGTCAAATCTGACGATCTTGCAGATCAATGACCATCAAGGAACTTTTAACATAATAACGTCTAAATTTAAAACTTGCTCATTTAAAAAAAGAGTCGTTTATCACACGGCTATAGTGCTAAAAATTAACAGTAAAGGCTTCTCCTTCCTCATTTGCAAAGAAAAAAACCAAATAACTTTCCGAACAGCCCAATATTTCTATCCCTTAAACCGGATATTTAATCAAAAACCAAATAACTTTCCGAACAATCCCTTAACATGGTGTCTTGTTAACCACTGATTTTTTACTTATTGATAGTATTTTTTTTTTATAAATTAAAGAGCGCATATTCAAAATTCCATCTGCTCAACGGACAACTATACCATTTATGTATAGTTTTCCTCAATCTAAGATAATATTAAAATTTTTCATATAAAGATAATATAAATTTTTCGATTTATACAAAAACATTCATTTTAACAGTTTTTTTAAAAAAAAGGAAAATTAATATTTAATAAAGTTTTTTAAGTAAAAAAATAATAATAATCATAAATTCAACTAAAACTGTTATTTTTAGTATAATTTATTGTGATTTTTTTCTAGTTAAATATCATACAATTAATATTCGAAATCTTTTAGCTTGTATAGCCAAAAGGCTATCATTTATGAACCCAGATTTTTGTATAAATTTCACATCAATCATATTCGAAGCAAAATTATTTTCCACACAAAACTCTACTCTACACTTGAACATGTTCTATCTCTTCTTTAAGATAAAATAAATGTCAAAATTGATTTTATTCCATCCAATCCCCACAACCACACAATATGACCAGATAACCGACATTGGATATTTTTTTCGTCTAGATTATAAATTTTTTTTATTGATGTTAGATAAAAGCTGTAGGGTAATAATTATACAAACATCTCTCTACTTGTACTAATAATTTAAATGTAATTAAAGTTGTTTAAGATTTTCATATTCTTCGTAAATTATGCCACCATACAATTTTCACCATTGCTGAAACAAGAATCCGCCATAAATGTTAATGTTTAGTTCATAAATTATTCGTAAATATTAATAGAAAACATTTAACCTCAGGTAATTTTTAGTTTGAAAGAAAGCAACAAAAAAAAACAAAGTGAAATTGCCTGTAATTATATGTTGATACCAATCAAAATATTTTGTGCACGTACTCGTATGGCTGCGCCGTGAACGACGCCCCCAAAAAAATAAATACGAACACCAATGTTTATTAAAATGCATTAAATTATAAATAATACCGAGTATATATTAAAAAGCCATTGAGTATGGATATATGTTGATATATATATTTTGAAAATCTATTTTTTTCTTTTAGAAAGCGTCATATTTTGTATGTGGGAGAAGTGAGTTTTCAATCAAACATTGAAGCTAAGAATATATTATTCAAGAAATGATTGAATTTTAGGAAAAAAAAGTCCATTTTATTCGTTTATGTTTGAACATGTGGAACCATCACCTTCTGCTCGATCGAGCATGTTCGAGACGAACAGAATATGGAGAGTTGCTCGAATGGTGTAATCGCCTCAAAATGCTCAATCTTCATTCGAGCTGCGTGTTCGACCGTGAACATCATTGCAATTTTGACAGCTCGCAGTGTGATTTATGTGAAGAACGTTTGTATTTGTTTGAAGAAAAATTGTTGTTTTGTATTACAATTTGCTGGGTTTTTGTAAAAAAAAATTTCTGAAAAATATTATTGTAGAAAATAATGGCTTCGGGTTTTCCGTCAAAACCGTTTACAAAGACATCGGCCTGCCGCAGAATAAAAAATAAAGCTGACCTGAAGTTCACTTCCACTTGGCCTGCACGACAATGTCATTAAATTAATCCGCTTTGCCGAGGTGAACCCATATGTGTGAGACTACTTCCAAAAGATGATCCAAATTATCCTTGCTGAGACGGTGAAAATTACTGTACAATTTCTGCTCGAAATGATTACCGCCACGAAGTTCCGGCAACAACTTTCCGTCCTTATCGCGCTTCTCCACCCAATCACACTTAAGCAGGTACTAAGTGAGCATGCTGTTTGCTTAAAATTATTCTATTTTCCATTTTTTTTTAAATTTATCATATTCTTTTATGTTGTTCAAATATAGTTTTTATCTTTTCATTGACTGTCAAATGTATTAAAAAAGTACTTAGATGAAATCGAAACAAATATCAAATTTCTGATTACGCGAACTTTGATCGATTTCACGTATAATAACTTCTCGAAAATCATTTGAGTTTCGCGCCCGTGATCAAGACTTTTTTATTTCCCCTTCGAAGACTCGAAAAGAGCACGAGGTGATTCAAAATTTATCAATTGCTCAGATGGTGCAATCGGTGTTAAAAAGTTCGTCCAATTAGACAAATTTAGGGCAAATTTTTTGCTCGAATAATTCGAGCATTTTTCGAATGGTGTAATCCTAGCTGAAGTCGTAAAATATCGGATGGTTTTTGGTATAACAATACTTCTGATACGGTTAGCTGTCAAACCAACTGTCATCTGTCAAAGTTCAGCAATAATTTTCCTTAGATTAAAGAATACCTGGATTTATAAGATTTTCGTATATTTACAAGCAATTTTCTGGCTGAATTATTGCACTAGCGGTGAAAAATCGTAACGCTTGCATACTTTTGTATAGATTTTTTTATGTAGACATAACAACCACTGACATCTAGTTTTCGTAATAGAAATTTATTAAATTGTAAAAGCATAATTAATATTCATTTTAATTCACTTAATGGAAACAAAAATAAAATTTAAACACAACGACAGGTAATTTTTATTTTTTGTACAATCTTTTGATATGAAATGTTATTCTATTTTAAGTTAAGTTTATTATTTATTTCTTAAATATCAATCAAATATCCAAGCGCTTCAATTTTGTAGACTTTCGGAGAGTTTTAAAACACGCCATTCTCCATGAAAGTGGTAGCATACCGAAATGCTTGCATACTTTTGTTGTTTTTAAGTTGTTATTTGAGCACTTATCGGGAAGTGCAAGTTAAAAAGTGGTTTTTATCTTTTTTGAAATATTTATGAAAAAGTACGTATTTATATAAATCGTTATATTATTGATAACATTTAATAGGAAGTTTTTATTTCAGAAAATGAAGTGTTTTATATAGAATTGCTAGTAATTCAACGGTATGAGGAAACCGGGAATTTCTTTCTTTCAGTAAGTTGACATCTTCATTTTTATTGGAGAAATTAACAAAAATTTAGTTTACAATGTGTTTAAATGGTTTTTTAGTTGTTAGGTCCAAATAGTGATTAAAAAGTGAAAAGTTTCGTCATTGAATAAATGTAAACAAATGTGATGTTGACAGTTCAATGTTTACCAGAAAATTGTTCAGTGGGGGCGTACGTAAAGTGTGTGTGAGAAAATTTAAGGGAACGAATTTTTCAATCTGTTTTCCATTGCTGTTTTTATTGTATTAAAATAAATAAAGTATATTCGGTAGGCTTATTATTTAAATAAATTTGTTTGCATTTATGCTTTCGCTTGCTCTATTAGACCATTTCGTAATGCATTTACTAAATAATAATGCTTTCATTTTTTTAAGAATATTAGTTATTAATTTTTTAAGTACATTAAATTTATCATCTTGTAATTTAGTTTTGAAGCATTTGTTATAATGTTGTATACGATTAACTTCTATATTATTAAGAACTTGATGTATTATTCTACGTATTTAAGGCTTCATTTTTTATGTAAATTTAAATGCATATGGATTTTTATTTATGTACATAAAAATTATTATTTTGATATAATCAAATAACTTTTTCAATTTATATTTTTATATGCTCTTCCATTTTATAATTCTGTTTTTAAAAATAATATATAGTGAAATAAATAAATAAAATTTTAAAATAAAAAATTGTAAATTTCCAAAACTAATTCCATCAAACAACAAAATCCACAATATTAAAAAATCTTTTTAAAACAAACCGCTTCAATCGCATGCTGAAGTTTAAAATTGGCCCCCAATGATTTACGCCGTTTCTGTTATTTTGCATGTGGGCGCGTTCTTACTAATGTATCTTCTATAATCTAAGTTTGTGAATTGTCATCGGCGTTATGTATTTTTTTGTGTTAGAATATGTCGAACTTTTGCTTGCGGGAAATTTTTGTGTCGAATGATTGTAGAAACTTATGGTGAGGCTTGTAGAAATGTAAGAACGTGTCCCGAATGGTTCCGACGCTATAAAAGTGGTGATTTTTATGTAGAAGACGAGGAGCATCCTCAACCGGTTCAAAATTTGAAAGACGCAGAATTGGTGGCATTACTGGATGAAGATCCATGTCATTACTCATAAAGCCATTTCCCATCGTTTGAAAGCCTTGATAATGATCCAAAAGCAAGGAAATTGGGTGTCGAGAAACGTCGAATGGCATTTTTTCACGTTCGAACAACTTTTCCAGCAAAAAAGGAAGCGTTTTCTGCATTGTATTGTGATTGGCGATAAAAAGTAGATCCATTACGATAATCCAAAGCAAAGAAAACCATGGGGGCGCCGCGGTTATGCATCAACATCGACGGCCAAGCCAAACATACATGGCTCGAAGCTCATGCCTATTTAAACATTACCATTTCAATTCACACACACACATTTATATTATAAAGAAGCTTTTAATATATACAAATGCTTGTTTAATCGCATACTAAAGTTTAAAATTATTGGCCCCCACTGATTTACGCCGTTTCTGTTATTTTGCAAGTATGTGCGTTCTACGAATGCATTGGCACCCATATCTAGTTCTTCTATAATCTAAGGTGTAATCCTAGCTTAATTCGTAAAATATCGAATGTTTTTTTTTGTGTACCAATATTTCCGATACGAGTAGCTGGCAAACCAATTGTCATCTGTCAAAGTTTGGCAATAAACTTCACCACAGCCCTTTCAATTTTCGATCATCTTATAAAAAGAGTCTTAAAATGTATGAAGAACTTTTCCTTTCTCAATTTGTCCATTAATCTTTTTTTCTCTGCTTTTGGATCTAGAATAAATTTTGAACTTACAATTTTCACTTTGAAAATTACGCAAATGCCGCTGTGTATAGAAATGTTTGATTTCCACTGTTATTCTCATTCCCTAAGATTTCCATCACAAATGCATCCCCAAATTTACATTCTAATCACATTAAAACCAGAAACAAAATCGTTTAGCAACACTAAACACCATTTGTAATTACATTTTGTTTGTACAAGTATTCGTATGTTAGTTAAAAACAATTGAAAACCATTAAAATCTATGGAAACCATCCAAACAAAAGATAACACTTGAAGATAAATTAAGTCGCAATCCAAATATCCCAAGAGGTTTATAATCCTAACAATTCCGAAATCTCTAAAATCCGTAGCTGAATTTTCATCCCACTTTCCAGCTACAAGTTTTTTCCATTTAATCGTACAAAATAATTAAACCATTCTGAATAGCTTACTCATCGTTACTATAGTACAAGTAGTCTTATAAGAGGCTGTTAAAAGAGTCAATCGATTTGAATAAAGTCCGAAGCACTGTGCTTTGTTTTGTTTCGTTTTCGTTACTCGACTTTATCGAATTCAATTTCAATTCGATTAAAATCTGCAAATGTCGTTTAGAATTCCCGCTGGGATGCCTGCAGATACTCAATTCCGCATTTATTCCTGGCCTCATCATCGATATCTGCTTGCGTTCAATAGCCGTTCATGAATTTCAAACTAGTTGGGTTTTGTTTATGGGCATGTCGGTGTCCGTCGGTAACGTCGTGGTTTTTCACAATTACTAGTCAATAGTCATATTCTGTACTGCTTTTACCATGTACCACCATCCAGTTGTGCAGTTGTGACGTGATGGTGTTGTGGATTTAATTGAAAAACGCCTTCTTAATCGAATCGTCAACAAAAAGTCGATCTAGTTGCCGCCTCCCAGATGCTTAAAACAAGTCAACACCTAGAGAATCTAATCTTATTATGCCTGCGAGAAGACTGTTGAATGTGCCCTATTCGATTGCATCTAACCTGTCCGTCCAGAGTGGTAAAAGTATATGACTTAGTTACCTTCTCTATACGTATTTGCGTCCATTCAATTTTAATCACCATCTACAGTCTTTGCGATTTGCTACCACATTTCTATGATAATCTATTGACTTTCTGATTTAACAATTTTCCCATTTTCTACTTTCTCATTAAAGTTTGTATTAAATCGTTCCCGTCTGGTCAAAAGAATGTTGGTTACTTCACTAACAACTATTAAATTAAGACTCCATAAAAATCTAACATGAAGTATTGTAACTAAATCATTATTGAAACATTGAAAAATATCTTTGGTGGCAGAAAAGATCACAGAAAAATCTAGGCAATTTTTGGTAAATTAGCTGCACTCTCGGATGGTATGGTGGAATATCCGATTTGGGTGGCTGTCAAATCAACTGTCATCTGTCAAAGTTTTTCTATAATTTTTAACCAAATTAATTCCAAATTTACTTAGAAAATAACGCATAATCCGAGGTTTTATGGCAAAAGTTTTGGCTTACAAGTTTCGTTAACAAGCAAAACTGTCATTTTTCGATTGAGACAAATTCACAAGAGATGTGGGGAGACACTTTCATATCCACAAAAATTAGATGTTTGGTGTGGGTGGAATGACAGTTCTTATTTCTTTCGAAATGAATTTAGAGCTCGCGTTACGGTTAATGAACAGCCCTTATCGGGGCCATGATCAACGAATTGACAACATGAAAGATATAGAGCCGGACGACATGTGGTTCCAGCAGGATCGCGCTACTGCCAATATTTAATGGAATTTTTTCCCATATTCATGGCATTACACATTTTATATGAAAATTCCGCCATACTTTATTAAAACATGTTGTACAGATTTTATCATTTATGATTAAAAAACAATACTGGTCAAATGTTCACCACAACGTGGTTTTTTTATACAAAATTCTACAAAAATTTTCAATCGCATTTTTACATAATTATGGAAAATGTTGAGTTTAAACACCTTTGTCGCCATTTTTTTTTCAGAAAAGGCGATGAATTTTTTGGATTGATTCATGCCTGGGGAATTTTTCCAATGTGAGCTTTTAACCCCATGTTCTCAGGACTCTATAATAGACCCCATGTGGACCTTTGGATAATAAACACAAAAGAGTTCTGGTCCAATGAACGGAGTCTTCGCTCCCCTTTTTTAAAGACCTTTGTCGCTATTTTTTTTAGGAAAGGCGATGCACTTTTTGGCTCATGCCCGGGGAATTTTTCCATTTTTCCAGTGTGAGCTTTTATCCCCACATTCTCAGAACTCTATAATTGACCCCAGGTGGGCCTTTGGATAGACACAAAAGAGTTCCGGTTCATTAAAAGGAGTATTCGCTTCCCTTTTGACAAGTTTGTCTACTATTTCGTTACCCTCAATAACCACATGACCTGCCATTCACAACAAAGTCACTTTGTTGTATGTAGCCTGTTGATTTAGCACCGTGAAGGCATCGCAGAACTATCTGGAATTGGGCATAAGACAAGGCAATAGCTTCCAATGCAGCTTGGCTGTTGGAGATGATGTAGATCTTTGCGTTACGTAGGTTCCTTCTGATACCATCTCTAGGATAAAACTCTATGGCTGTAATGCTTCCTTAAAAATGGACGGGGATTTACCAAGGGCATTAACAACCCCTCCCCAAAACCCACATCCATTTTATAACCGTCAATGTAAAAGACATGGTCTCCTTCATCGAGTGAAGGTCCTGCCTCCTTCCAAGTTAATCGCTCCGTGAGAACCACTTTGAAGGAATGGTTTAGGTTAGGTTTTCTTGGTATTGCGTTTGAGAGATAGTTAGCTTTCTTGAATTCTTTCAGGTCCGATACAACCTTAAGATGTCCACACATACACTATTGCATGGTTAAAAGGTTTCGGAATATCCTAACGTGAGAGTCACTTTAGCCGCTTACTTTTTAATAAGCTGTTGTGGAGCATGTTCTTAGGGTACCTGTAATACTCAAGCATGCCAGTCTTTGAATACCAGCTCTACTTGAACACAGATGGCGGGGTGCTCAGTAAGTTCATGTTTGCGTGGTATAATACGTAATCGATGTGATAGGAATTCAGACTATTGTGCTAAGAGTCGTAATATTTCCTTTGTTTTAAAGCAATTTTCAGCAGTTAACAATATCGTTAATTTTAAACTATAAAATCGCAATCAATTTGTGATTCTTCACTTATTTTTCATCAAGCAACTACGAGATAAGAGACTCGGACTAGCAGTCCAGCGCGGTAAAATAAATAGGAATTCGGATACTGTTTGTCCATTGGGCTCAGTTGATAACGATCATTTAGTTTAACTAAATACATCGGTATAATTAATTCTTAGTCATAAGATCAACCATTTGAAATAAATAAATTTTATATGATACAACCCTTTCCCAATCCCAGTTTCATAAATTTAGAATAAAATAATTCTATGCAACAATAAGCATTTTTTTTTTTAAACTTTATGAAAAATAATATTTCCATTATTATTTTTATTATTTCATATATAATAATATCCTTTCGTGTGAATGCAGAAAAAAACTCGACTGAAATATTGTAAAATGAATTTCCTCCTGACGAAAGAGGAGCTTTCATATTCCATTTGGTAGATTTAGATTTTGAATTTGCATTTAATCAAATACTCAATCAAAAGTTAAAAATGAAACATTTTCAATAAATGACTGATGAATAAACTATCCATCATTTTTGAATTATTCTAACATGGAAGACATTTTAATGTTAATAATTCCACAGAAATTCGAATAATAATTTTTGTTCAGATTGATTTTTAATAAATGAATTCAAGGAAAATTTAAGAAAATGAAGTATTTTGAAAACAAAAAATTTATACAATCTGTCATGTCACTCAAAAGAGCTCAACACAAAAAAAACTAGTTAATCTTGTTTGGAGCTGTTTTTATATTGCCAATTACAATATTTACAAAAAAAAATAGTTTCAAGTTTAGAATGGAATTATTTATATTATAAGTCAAATGTTAGTCCTTGGAAAATATACTAAATTTCGCTTAACCGAGGAAGTTTAGAGCCTCATAAATCTATAAAGTTTTAAATTGTTTTTAAGACATAACTTGTGGCAATTGAAAGTTTATATATTGTACTATAACTCTAGAATGGATAATGACAATATTGTACAATTTATGGAATTATTTTATTTACAACATTTCGTTATAAAGTTTAAATTGCTTTTCTGTAGGACGTTAACTTCATTAGTCGCTTTTAGATATATTTTTGAAACTCTTGCCACCTTTAAAGGTAATATAAGCTTTTTGGATACAAAAGCTCCATAAAAACCTGTTTTAGAAGAAAAATTCAATCACGAAAGCCTATCCGAGGCAATTTTTTTGAGAATAGCAAACCTTTTAGGCTTTTCTTTTATTAGGTTAGAATTTATTGGTCCCAGTCCCTTTTATAACACACGAATATGAATAGAGTTAAACAAACATGCCTCATTTTTCTTTATAATACAAAGGCCTATTGTGACTAAAGATTTTCTAAGCAACAGTCAAGTTTTGGTTTGTGTAGACTTTATAGAAAGAAGATATTGGGCGGTTAGCAGAAACTTTTTCACTCAATTTAGGTTAGCCAAGCTACTGCTCTATAGAATCTTAGTTTTGTCAGTCGTTATATATTTATGAAAAACTGGGGTCCTTTGTAAGAATAATTGCAAACTCTTGCACGTTTTCGAGAGGAGAATTTCTGAAATCTTTGATGAGCAGTCCTTATCAAAATCACAATTCTTTGGTGGCATAAAACTTTTTCGGGGAACTGAGATTCAGTGAAAGATGAACATTGCTCCCGAACATAGAAAACTGATAAAATTTTGGAACTTTACAAAAACTTCTTTATAAAAAGGATTCCTTTTTATAATAAAGTCCTTGAAAGGGTTAAAAAAGGATTATTTGCATTAGATCAGATATTACAGCCACTTGGATGTTCCATTATTAGAAGGCCGCCTCTTACGCAAAGAACTCCATCAACGCATTTTTGTCAGAAAAGAGGGATTCTGTTGCTACTCAAGCGCTCTAGTCTGTGTGATTTTTTTTGTTCCTCACATTACTTTTGTCACTCCATAGTATCTTCTACAAGTCCCTTTTTTTAAGTAGGTATGAAAACAACATAAGTAAAGTTGAGCTTCTTTTTAAGAAATGCCGAAGTAATGACTTCTTTTGAAATAGGGACTTTTCTAGAGCATAACTTTGATAGGTTCAAAAGCTTGAATATAAACAAGAAACAAACAAAAAGCCTTACTACCTGTGTAAATAGGGAAAAAATTCTATTTTATATATTTTTAAGCAAGTATGAATAATTATTTATAGATATTTATAATTATATTTTCATATTCACTATCTAAGCATTTGCGCTGGTAAAACCAGAGGAGAAGTGTACAAGATCTTGTATCAATGACCTCCTCGCCTCTATAACAAAAGGCGGCTTTCAGAGCGTTCTATAGAAGACCTTTTATAAACGACTGTACTCTGTCTCTTGAACTGGACGGACAGATATGGGTTGGGAGTCAATTCCTCCAGAAGAAGCTCGTAATGTTTACGAGACAGTACAAAACGGTTCCATTAGTCCTCCAAAACTCAAAGGGACCCATCCCCCTATGTGTTGCTACTCATGAAAAGTACCCAAGATTGATCCTTGACTCAAATCGCAGCTGGAAACTGAACATGGAACACTGTATTAAAAAAATCCAACGTTGCAGCGTATACCTGTAAAAAAGCCATAGGAACCAAATATTGTCTAGAGGCCCGTTCTAACATACGGACAGTACTGGATAAAACCACCCACCTACGCCTTCTGAAGAAAGTCCAGAGATTAACGTGCATATACACTACCGGTCCGTTTAGAACATCACCTACAGCGGCTCTTCAGACTATGCTACATCTTCTGACTTAAGACATCTATGTTAAAGAATTGGACACTAGTTTAGCTCTGCGTCTGAAGGAATCAAGGCAGTAGAGCACACATCAAGTTGGATACGCAATGATCCTTACAAATAACAAATTGACACAGCCGGGCGACTTTAAGACAGCTGGTCTGGACGTTCACAAGAAAGTATAAAATCAAAATTCCTAGCAGGATTGAGTGGGAACACGAGACGATCCAGGGGGAATCGGCTGTAGAAATATACACGGACGGATCAAGGAAGGGGGACATTACAGAAGCAGTGGTCTTTTCTGCATCTTTGAATATAAACATGTCCCAACGAATTCCAGACCAGTATAGTGACATGAATATCATAATTTTCACCGATAGTCTGGCTTCGATTAAGTAGCTGGAATCATCTATTGTAAGATCGAGGGATGTGAAGCACTGCCGCTGATCTTTGAATAAGATTGCAAATCAACGGCATGTTTATCTATGCTGGGTTCCCGGACAACGTGACATTCTAGCTAACTGTAAAGCAGATAAGTGAGACAGAAATGGGACTAGACTAGATTCTCTCATTGTTACAGAGGAGACATACATGCCTATGGCTACACACCTCATATCGCTGTTGTGGAATGTGATGTATGATGGTATTCTCAGTGTCCATATTCCAGAGGAGTAATTGTTGCTGTGGTCGTTGTGGCCAAATGCATGGAAGAAGTAGAGCAGATCTGTAATGAGATTGCCCCTTCAGTTCGAGGCTGTTTTCTGGCAGCTGGTCTCAGACTTGCAGATCATAATACAGAGGCAGTCCTCATCACGGGCAGGAAAAGAAGAGAGAATATCACCATTAGGATACGCGAATATAAGGTGATATCGCGATTATCTTTAAAGTACCTAGGAGCATCTTGCTGCGAGAACAATGATTGTGCTGGCGCTCTTAATGCCGAACCGTGGGGAACCCAGGCATCGGAGGAGGACGCTTTCAACGACCGTGGTCGGGTCTATACTGCTGTATGCTGTGCCAATATGAACGGATGGGTTGTCTCAGTCTACATATGTGCAGTTATCTCAGTCTACCATAGGAGCGCATTGAGGGTGGCTTGCGCATTCCGAACAGTGTCTTACGAGGCCATTTGTGTTATGGCCGGATTTATACCAATTGAAAATCTGGCCGATAAGCGGCAGATTTTGTACCATCGAAGAGATCGGTGTGACGCTGTGGTGCGATCCATAGAACGTACGGAGGACGAAACCAGACCAAGAAGAGGTGGCAAAATCGTTGGGATGATGCCACCGATTGCAGCTGGACACATCGTCTTATCATGGCGGTAGATCCGTGGATAGACCGACGGCATGGTGATCCCAATTTTTGACGGGACACGGATGTTTTCGGACTTACCAATTGCGTTTTAAATTGGATTCAAGCCCAATATGCCCTACTTGTGACGGAATGATGGAGAGCGCGGAGCACGTGTTCTTTTACTACCTCTGGTACCGGAGAATGTAGTGGTCCTGTGTTTGAACTCGGGGACGGCCTTGGAAGCGACAACCGTCCTGAAAACAACTACGCCTGAACAAGCGTGAAAGAAAACGATAGGGATAATTCAGCAGAGTAGTGATTTCGATCAATTTGTGCCCCACGAAATAATGCCTAACGGCGGTTCCGTGGAGTGATATAGATATGTGACCAAGTAAGGTGGTTTTAGTGGGTTAAAGTCCCACACTTTGTCTTTTGATTATTTCCACCTTAAAAAAAAATTTCATATCGCTAGGTTCAATAAGGCTAGCAAATTAGAGGAGGAACAAGCTTGACTCGTGTATAGAATAATCTGGCTTATGCTAGATCAGGAGAGAACATATAGTTTACTGATGATTGGTACGGCTCACATTAGCATGCTAATCAGGATCATTATATATCTGTGCATATTATGGAGACGCTCACTTTCCACTCGTTCCTAATGCCTTCTCAGGGTGACATAGCTTTGATGATCACGTGACATCATAACGGACCTAACTTTGGTCTAAGGGTATTGGACTGATACACCGGACAGCCACTCTAACCTAACATATCTAAACATTAATAAGAAAAAAGATACTTTTTCTTACAGTTACAAAAATACAGTTGAAATTTTTGGCAATTATTTTTAATTGAAAATTATTTCCGGTATTTTCATAAATTACTCGAAAATTATTTCAATTTAATTTAATTGAATTTGTTTTCTTACTTTCTTAAGTATTTATTAATTTCTTATACTGATACATGACACATATATTGTAGTTTTGAATATATTATTGACATTCATTAGAAAAAGGAATTAATATTTTTTTTGTTGATAATAAATATATAGTCAGTTTGCCATAAGAATTAACTAATTTCACATGTACCCGACTACATATTCATATAAATACTTCTATCACAGAAAAGAAAACATAATCAGACTATATTTATATTATTCCCAAGCGTATATGTTGGTTAATTAACCGCAACGATAGATGATATCGTTTGTGGTATGAATGTCGTCAACAGATATTATTCGATCATGCGATAAGCCAGCCGAAGCAAAACTTCAAAACAAAATAAAAATATCTCTTCCCAGTTAGGTAATAGCATAGAGGATACAATAAAGAGGACACTGGACATGGTAGCCTAATTGGTTAAATTTTTCCATACGTCTCAAGGGTTGATGAGTCCATATTGTGTTGTACTTTGGGCTTTACGATTCCCATACCAATCTTCTAAGGATTAACCGGACTAACACTCAATGTTTTTCTCTCACATAATATTAGTTTTTTTGTGCAAATATTAATATTTACCCATACACATGGACGACATATGTATATACTATCTATAAAATAATATGAAAATAATTCAAGGATAATGAAAAAAAATATGTCTAATCAACTTTTATTTCAGAATGCTAACTTAGGCTAATATTCGCTTGTGAATAGGCAGAGAGAGGGAAACTTTCATATTGTTTTTCCAACCCTATGCACTGATATTAATGAACAAAGTTAGTCGATAAAGCCACTGGTTCGCATGACCGCTTATTGGAAAAGAATCTACTCAACTGTTGCCGCAAATTTGTTCCCATCAACAACATATTCCCCCCCACCCCCTCACCTATCTATTTATTCAGAATTATCGTTGACAATATTGTTTTGTCCCTGAAAACATTTTCAAAAGCACGCAAACACTACCAACAACAATTCCCTTTTGAAAACAGTAAAGTCTATTTTTAAATTGACATTCAAACCTTATCCACTAATCAATTATTGACAACCCAATTGATTGTTAAAAATTTGCGGTGCGTTCATCTTAAAATTAAAATAAATAAAAAATAGACCCTTTCCCTGTTAACTTATATACGAGTATGGCCATATTAAATATTGTACGATGGATTTTGAACGTTTTTTTTTTTGATTTTATTTTTAATTTCTATATGGCTTTTAATTAAAATTATTACACATTCAGGTGTATAGATTTATTTTGATGCTCGTCAATATTTAATCGAATTTTATAATCACTGATCATTTATGCCACATATTTCCACCGATTTAACACCCTTTGTAAATAGACGAGAGATTAATCATTCAACCAACGATGAAAAAAAAATACTTTTTATGATTATGTACTTATTGAAAAGATTCTTCAAAATAAAAGCGAAAAGGTTTATTTTCAGTTCTATTTAAAGTTATATTGAAATAAAAAGCAAGCAACAATAACAAAACTGGAATATCCGGGAAATCTTTTCAAGAAAAATAATAAACTGGAATATCCGGGAAAATGCGGTTTCATTCATTTCAACTTGACAAAATATCAGTAAGCACTTACTTGTAAATGCCGAATTGAAGAAAAAGGATTTGAAATTTTATGTTGCCACAAATGTGGTGGCTCTTTATTCAAAATAATAATTTTAATTGATGATTGTGGAATGAATTTTACTTCCGAATTTTAAAGTTGTGCTAAAGTATCGAATCACTTAACAAAATTAATTCTCAATGACCTTTAATTCTCAGGTATTAAAAATAAGACGTATTAAATTTTGTAAAAATGTATTTTTTTAAAAAACATTTTCATCCGTTTACGGATTTTAAGTATTTGTACAATATTTTTTATTGTTTTTATGTACTCATAAAATTTTATTGTTTTAAAAATTTTCATTTGATAACAGATTTTTAGTATTTGTATTTTTTTATTGTTTTTATGTTCCACGTCGATATTTTTCTTAAATAACTTTTAAATAAAATACAATTTCATAATTTATATTTTATTGAAGGCAAACTCTTTTTAGCACATTTTTCGTTTCGAATGTTATCCTTAAGCATCAAGGTTGTGGTTGGTTTATTAGTGTAGACTTTATCTTTAAGTACTCCCATTCGAAGAAATCGGGAGGGTTCAAATCAGGGGATTGTAGCGGCCAGTCGATATCACCACTTTTTCATATTATTCGGTCAGGAATTCAAAATTTGCATCCTAGAACGAGCTGTTTGTGATATGGCACCATCTTGTTGGAACCACGTGTTCTGTAGATCTAATTGATCCAATTCGGGCAGAAAAAAGTTTTCTAACATGTACCGATAGTGGTCACCAGTAACTGTTACAGCATTGCCTCCAGCATCTACAAAGAAATATGGCCCAATGATTACTGTTTGTTTTACGTGGCATACCCATCGTTAGACATGAATACCACGGGCCGTCTACGACCATAGGGATTGGGTTATACGAATCCAAGCAGTTGCACCCATTTCAACTACAATCACCACTCCCGAGGTTCTGCCTTTATAAAATGCAGAATATTACTATACTGAAACTGATATGGACACAAATAAGCACTCCAATCCACACCCTACAATCTTGAATCCTTCGAAAAATTGTCAATGTCCCCTTTTATGTTCCATTTACTTGTGAACTGTGTATCTCCCGATATAAAAAATTCCATTCGCGTCTTTTCTACCATCCTAACCCTTTAGGAAGAGAACTGTTCATTCCCACCCGTCCATTATAAGGGTTGGAAGGGGAACAACATCGAACGGTGTTTTCCTTTACATGGCTTTGTAGTCATAGTCATCAAAATCTGCTTGTTACTAATTGTAAGTAGTTGTAGATAATTTTAAATAAGTAGATACGAGTAGCATAATTCAAATAGCCGCAAGACTTGTTGCATGACTGAATCCTTGCTGTAACTTGTTTTTGAGGGCTTTTTTTCACATTTCGGACTGTGGTTCGACCATTACTTACGTCAATTTTCGGATTTTAAAGGGGCATCACCAAAGCTCAAAATAACACGTTACAGAAATTTTTCGCGCAATAAAAACAAAAATTTTTATGTTCTGTGGCTTGTGGTGCTTTAATCTTAAAGTTTTTGCTAAAAAAAATTGGGTTATTATGCGGTCGTATTGCGCAAAATTAACGAAAACGGTATATCTCCTTTATTTTCAAAGAAATACGTGCAAATGACAACTTAAGTATCAAAATACACACCACATAGTCACTTTTTGCGGATACAATGGCTCCTAAGCTGTCACTTATGAGTTTTCAGAGCCTCATATTTGACATGAGGGGGAACTGACCTTATTAGCTGCGAGCAGAATCATGCCTTTTTTAAAAAGGTTGACAATTTTTATACCTAGTTTGATAAAAAATTATATATACGAGGTCTGCTCAAAAAGTATCGCGAATTTTGAATTTCCGCGGGTTACGTATATTCAATTTTCGATTTTATTTGTGGCGTTATGTTGGTACTCATGACTCTCACTTATGTCGACAAATTCGGCCATTTTGAATATTCAGTTATTTGTTGACAGCTGCTTTGCTTGCACGTGTTTTGGCTCGTCTTCGATTTTTGCTCAATTTTGACCAAAAACAGCATGGCATTAACATTGCTAAGGAGCTGTTGGACTCTGTCTGCGACGACCCAAATTTGCTCTAGAGGGTCATAACTGGTGACGAATCATGGGTTTATGGTTATGACGTGGCTCGAGCCAAGACCGAAAAAAGCGCACCAAGTTCGGTCGAATGTGAATGTTTTGCTTACAGTTTTCTACGATTGCTGGGGCGTGGTGCATCATGAGTTCTTGCTACAGGGTAGAACGGTCAATAAGGAATATTACCTGCAAGTTATGCGCAAGTTGCGTGAAGCAATCCGCCGGAAACGCCCGGATTTGTGGAAGAACAAAAATTGGCTTTTGCCATTTTTGACCAAAAACAACACACTAATAATACCGTAGCTACAATATTCCCCAGATCTGGCCCGCGGTGACTTTTTCTTATTCCCGAAACTGAAGAGCCCCATGAAAGGACGACGCTTCGCTACGATTGAAGGAGGAGCTGAACAAGATCACAAAAAATGATTTTTTGAAGTGCTTCGAGGATTGGAAAATATGTTGGCACAAGTGTATAATATCTGGTGGGGATTACTTTGAAGGGTGCAAACTAGATATTCATAAATAAATAAATAATTTTCGAAAAAACACAAAATTCGCGATACTTTTTGAACAGACCTCATATAATATAAAATGGCAAATTTTAATCTAAAAAAAAACACTATTTAAAATAAGATATTTCCAAACTGCAAAAGGTAACCTGTTTTAATAAAAAAAAACTGAAAAGAATTTTTTCATTTTTTCTTAATAAAAAACAAAAAAAAAACTGATGTTCAGATAATAAAAGTGGTACAGAATAAAACAATGATTTTCAAACACAAACATTTACTAACATATAATCTCGGAAAGTTTATGAAATGGAATCACTCACATTGCCGAGAGCGCGTTCGACTGGATTGACATCATGATGGATGAGGCTCCTATGAGTAAAAGACATTCCCAAATATGTCAATTTATTCGTTTCGGTTTCTCCAGTTCTGAATTGATCAGAAGTTCTACGAGTATTTATACTTTTATCAATACAACCCTTTAACGATTTATATTATTTTCTGGTTTTTTTTTTCTGTTCTTGCAGTGATGGTCACATTCTTATTTATACTCGTATTCATAAAACGGATTATGGTTTGACTTGCAGTGATGGTCAACTTAAACATGTATTTTTGATTATTGATCGAAGACTGTATCGTGATTGATAGTATTGGTAATAACCACGTAAAAACATAAACTTGATGACCAGGGCAGCTACAAATTCATATAATATTATTAAAGTTGCGAAACAGACCCAAAGAGCACTTACTCCTATATATTGTCCATAATATCTGCAATATCATAAATATTTATGTTGTATGAATAATTCGAATTTATTGCGTTTTTTATTGTTACTACTTCAGTATCGGTTTTGTTTTCGCAAAAAATTCCCAACTTCATGCATTTTCGATGAAATTATCCCCACTGCTAAGGTAAATCTACAAAGTTCTAAGCCAGAAGAAAAAGATGTAGACCATTTCGGATACGAATACTATCATAGATGGGTCCATTACTTGTAAATACAGAAATGTTCAGTATTTTAAACAAATAAAAAAACCCACATTAAATGTTTATACTCGTACGTCGATAGTAGCGTTCAACTTTTCCCTTTCTTTATGCATGTGCGATATCAATCCTGCCCCAGAATCAGTAGGCTTTTTCTGACAAAAGATTGTGAATTTACATTTTCGAAAAGAAGATATTTTATTTACAGTACGCATTTGGGTACGATAACCAATGTTATTCAAATCGAGCTAAGGCCGTATTCGGATTTACCAACCGATAGTATCGAAATCTCTGACCAAAATCATCTCGTCCGAACTTTGACGTTATTCCTATTGAAAACGTTGACGGTTCTTTTATTATTATGGCATTGGGGGTATTGGGTACGATAAAAAAAATCGATTTCCATTTGCATTTTCACATTTGTCTAATCCTCCGAATTGAGGTAAATGTTTATGCTTAAAATGGGCAAAATCCAAATTATTCTCTTTCAAACTGTCGACAATTTAACATGTGCTCATGATGGATATTTACCAGATGGAGTAGATAAATAAAAAAATTGTAAAAATCTGTTGGAAAACATTTTCGAAAGTATTTAAATCAATTTTTATATTTCGACAATTGGCACATTTTTTGTTACTTTCATAAAATTTTGGGATGAACTCGAACAGATTTTTACTTAAAAAACAAAAACCAAAGTTATTTTTATCAATTTCCATTATTTATTGTTTGTTAAATAAAACTCACTTGAAATTCAAATTTATCAGTGATTTTTTTCTCTATTATATTATAAAGAATTTAACATTCTTCAAATAGCTCTATTTACAGGAGTTAATTCATTTGAAGTAATTTTTTTAATGACTTTTTTGCATATGTCGGCCTGCAATTCGATCATTACTTGATAGATGTTGGCCTTATAAGTATGCTTTTATGCATAGACCTACAAGAAAAAGGGATTCCAACAGCTTCAAATCAAACGATCTTGAATGCCAAATCTCGAAAATTATGTGTCCTTAGAACTTTAATGCAATAAAGTCCAAAAAATGGTCCAAAATAAAATATTCCTATACAGACAAAAATAAATTTAAAACGCTCAGAATGGGAAATATTAACGGTCTCTTAATCTTGATTTTAAAAGAAATGCGAGCCAATAAGACCTTTATAAAAGCTTCTCCGTCGTTACTTGTGGCTTTTCAAAGCCCCAGATACACAAAAATTTGTGCAAAATTTGAATAGAGCTAAATCAACACTGTTTTAAAAGCCTTTAAAATTTAAAAAAAAATTTTGATAATTAAATAAGTCTACAATATAAAATGGCAAATTTGTAGCTCAACAAATATTATCTTAAATAATATATATATTTTACAACTACTAAATAGCATAACTGTATGTTCCGTAGTATAAAATGGATAGATTAAAATTAAAATTTAGTGTCCTAATTTTCCGTCCAGTACGCTGCAATTTTGAGTTCGACTCGAGCTTTTAACATAGCATAAAAGCACCTTAGTTGATGTCATTTGTAAAAGAATTTACATTTCAGTATAAATACTACTTGAAATAACTTTAAAAGAATTAAAATTTACTCAGATGTATTTTTTACATCTGACTATTAAAAAAAATCGCTATTCTTTTATTTTTCAAGGCACATATTTCGGCATATTCTCAGATGAGGCGCATTTTCATATCTCGAGATCGGTGAATAAACAAAACTGTCGGCACTGGGGTGAAGCCAATCCACAAATTATTCACGACGAGGAACTTTTACAATCCGAAAAAGTAACCGCGTTCGGGTTGGTTTCCTTATTTTGTTCAAAAAGAGGAAGAAGTTAACCGTTACTGTCAATGGTGAACGGTACAGATCAATGATAACGAACTTTTTGATTTAACGGATATGTGGTTTCAATAAGAAGGCGCTATATGCCACACAGCCCATGTCACAATCGATTTATTACGGGAAAAGTTTGGTGATTCGATAATTTTCAGAAATACAGATGTGCAATGGCCTCCATGAAGTTGTGATTTAACACGATTGGAGTTCTTCTTATAAACCAGGCGAAAATAATGCCAAATACGTGAAATATGGCCGGATTTATTGCACAAGATGGTCGAAAATTGCAGCCATCGTATTCGGTTATGTAAACAAAGCAGAGGCAGCCATTTGAATGGTGTTATCTATAGAAAATAATTGCATCGATTATACTTCAAAATAAAATAATAAATTTTCCTCTACCACATGTCACACTTATTAAAAAAAAACAACATTTCACTCTTATTAAAGGGTAATGGGGAATAAAAATCCATCGAAGTTTCTCCCGTTCCCGTGTCATATGTGAGTATAAATTAAAAGTTGGCATTTTAACATTCCGCCGCACCAGTTACTCGAATGTCATCGATGGGTATTTTTAGGGAAGGAAGCGGAGGATAGTTTTTTTGTTATAACACAGCAAGGTTGCTTCACGACTTTTATTATAATGCGCCACAGTTGCCTCACACAGTTAGTAGAGCCTCCAGAGTTCTAGCCAGAAAGTCCATATTAGTTTCAGTAGGTCATTGTGTGTGAATTCCATTTATAACATGGTAGGTTATAATTGACAGCGGAAAGTAAGTGTTACTTGGATACATTTATTTTCTGTTCATTCTACATTTGTTATAGCAGTTCTCTTTGTTTTTTAAGAATTGTTAAAGCTTGTTGGGAATTTTTAAGTGATCCATACGAGAAATGCAATTTTGAACCACTTTTTTAAGTATCTCGGCTGGTATCTCGCCAATATCACGTGTAATGTTGTCTTTCAAGGCTGCAAGTGGCGCTGGTTTATCGGCATAGATGAGTGAGTTCATGTTGCCTCATAAAAAAATAGTCTAGAGGCGTCAAATTATACGATCTTGTCGGCCAATTCACTGGTCCGAAATGTGAGATACAATAAATTGCTCACCGAACTCATCTGTCAATATATTCATTGTTTCAAGTGCTGTGGGCATTTAGAGACGTCTTGTTGAAACCACATATTGACCAGAGGAAGTTCTTGCATTTTGGGACGCAAAAGGTTAGAAATCATCGAGCGAGAGCGGGCGCTATTGACGGTTAGGTTGCCGTCAGCGTCATCTTCAAAGAAATACGGACCGATGATTGCACCACATAAGTGTGTTTTTCTGGGTGTAATGGCAGTTCTTGTTTCCCCTGTGGTTGTTCATCAGGTTGTTCGGCTTCAGTACTTCTACGAGCTGTATTTTATACGCCTTCAGATCAAGATCCTTGCGTAAAATCTTCCACATAGTCTAGGCTTTCACCAACAGAGGATCCTGCAGCAGCAATATTTGCTTCTTCACGCACTCTACGCTAACGGATTGGAGGTTTGATGTCCAATAATGTCAAATTGCTAAAATATTTTATCACTTTAGCTTTAATTGCTTGCTGAATAGGTCGATAAAATGGTCGAAGTGAGCGAAACACATTTTTTCAAAGAGCACGAATTTTGATAATAAAATTCAATAGATTGTAAGCAGTTTTGACTTTGACACATGTCACGTGTGATCTGTCAAAAATAAAAATATCAAAAACCAAACAGCAAAAATATCAACCGAAATTACATGTGGGATGTTATCTAGGTCAGACTTATCTGTGGTTAGTATGGTAGAAGTTTTATTAGATTTTGTAGAGTTATTCGATCTAAAAGTTGTTGGATCCCAAAGCGAATCCGACTGACAAAGTAATCATTGGTCAGGTAGCATTCATGCAAAATCTGACGATAGGTTGGGTTTGCCGAAAAGCATTATGTCCAATCCTGGATCATGATGAGCTTATGTGCCCAGAATCTTGAGGTAGATTGTCAATAATAGTGAACACTGGTCGGCGTAGAGTAAAAAAAAGTCTTTTTATTTTAATGCATTGATTATCAATAGTGAATACCAAATATTCGATTAAATAATAAGATTGTTTTAATTGACAATTACGAGTGCATTATAATTCCATAAAAGATCGGTTACCATTGGTTCTAGCAATGGTAACCACATTTCGTTCAATTAATTTTAGAATTTTTCTAAAATTAATTGAACGATTCTATACAAGATTTTATGCGATTTTATTCAATAAAAGCTTACACAAAACCGTGCCAATATAGATGTTGTCAATGAATTAATAGATCAAAACACGATACAAGGCGTAACTGAAAATAATCGATAAACTTGCCTGTCACGATACCAACTCCAACCACGAACCATTTCGATATTAAGTCCAACCTGCTGGGTAGTAAATTACGACTCTTCATATTATTAGATATAACCATTGACCAATACGATCAATGAATGGAATCGATCGGTTTTATTGAAAATATTATCTACAATCTAGCTCATTGCATATTACCATAACCAATACTGTGCTTTTATTTTAAATAATGAGAAAATTTAATTCAGTTGTCGATCAATTGTCACACTCGACAAGTAGTCAGATTCATTTATTGAAATCAATTTCAGCATCGACATGGACCAATACTCGTTGTTATTATATAAGAATATCAAGTATTAGAGTTAACGCCAATCCGTATATAGACGATCTGTAATGATTTTTGTCTGAATACAAATTGATACAACAGATCTCATAAGATAATTTAGTTGATTTGTATTTATAAGAAGAAAAAAAAATACCCCCAAGGACTAATTCTAATTGCCTTATTATCATATCAAGGCCTTGCTCTAGAAAAGTGGTTTTTTTTTAAATTACAGATAGACAATAAAATGTTTTCAAATAGTAAAGGAGATAATTTCTAATAAAAAATTTATACTCACAGATTTTTACGAAATCTGAATGGCATCAGAATTATATCGGTTAAGAGGGATATATACGTATGGTTAATAGTTGGCTTTGACAAGAAAAGAACATTTTTATATGTAAAATTTATTCTATTTTTCAACAAAGTGTCTTTTTAGCTCGATACACTTTATACGACGTTTTTCTATGTTTTGCATCCCATCTAAAAAATACGATCTCTTCAACCTAACAAAAAAAAACTTATTTACCATATTTCAGTGATCCTCTCATCGTTTGAGCTAAATCTTTCTATGCCGAGTCAATTTTCATTTTCGGATATAGCAAATAATTGCTGGGGGGCTATTACACTTTTTTATAAAATGCGATGGTTATTGTTATACCGTGTAGGTCTTAAACAATAGTAACCATAACTTTTCTCGCCAATAAAGCCATTTTTGCCGGTTTTAGTAGAAGTCCATTATTTGACCAACTTTTGGTTTCTAGTGTGCAATGATGAATCTATATTTGATAAGCAGGTATGAAGTAATTTCGCCGATAGTCTTCTCATACTCAAAATTGCATGTAAGATATTGTATGCACGTTTTTTTTGAGATGTTGCCCAATGTCAACTATCTTATATATTTTCACTTGATGGTATATTTAAAAAATAATATTATGGATTTTATTAACCATTTTTTTGGTGGTAGCCTCAATTGGACATCATGGGCGCTCGTACGACCACAATGAGATTTAGTAAACCACTTCTGTGTTATTCCATACGATAGTGAAGAGTCCCCATTATACTTTTCAAGGTTGGTTTTTGGTTTCAGATACGAGGTCTGTTCAAGAAGTATAGTAAATTTTGTGTTTTTTCAAAAATTGTTTATTTGTTCATTAATATTTCTATTTTGTCCCCTTTAAAATAATCTCCACCAGATATTATACACTTGTGCCAAAGTTTTTTCTAATCCTCGAAACACTTCAAAAAATTATTTTTTGTGATCTTGTTCAGCTCCTCCTTCGATGCAGTCTTTGTCTCCTCAAACGTAGCGTAGCGTCGTCTTTTCATGGCACTCTTCAGTTTCGGGAATTATTAGTGTGTTGTTTTTGTTATTTTACAAATGCGGGCATTTCTGGCGGATTGCTTTGCGCAACTTGCAGGTAATATTCTTTATTGACCGTTCTACCCTGTGGCAAGAACTTATGATGCACCACGCCCCTTCAATCGAAGAACACTGTAAGCAAAACCTTCACATTCGACCGATCTAGGCGCGCTTTTTTCGGTCTCGGCTCGTGTGGCAGCTTCCATTGGGATGATTGAGCTTTGGTTTCCAAGTCATAACCATAAACCCATGATTTGTCACCAGTTATGCCACTCTGGAGCAAATTTGGGTCGTCGCGGACAGAGTCCAACAGCTCCTTAGCAATGTTAATGCGATGTTGTTTTTGGTCGAATTTCGCGGCGACCCGTCTCACGGCAAATCACTGGTAAAAATCGAATGGCACGGGCCATTCAGCAACTTCTCTAACAAAGATTCGACGATTGGCCAATACTATTTTCTTCACTTCATCAATAATTTCGTCTGTTGTTGATGTGCTCAGGCGTCCGGTACGCTTTTCATCGTTCACATTCTCTTGGCCCTCTGAGAACTACCGGTAGTTTTGTACCACCGATAAACGTTGCTTCGGTTCATGGTAGCTTCACCATATGCCACAGTCAACATTCGGAATGCGTTCACGCAATTAATTTTATTTTTCACACAAAATTTGATACAGATTCTTTGATCCATTTTTTGGAATGGGCAAAAATCGAAGACGAGCCAAAACACGTTCAAGCAAAGCAGCGGTCAAAAATTAACTGAACATTCAAAATGGCCGAACTTGTCGTCATAAGTGAGAGATATGAATACCAACATAACGCCACAAAAAATTGAAGATTGAATACACATAACCAGCGGAAATTCACGATACTTTTTGAACAGACCTCGTATAGCTCAAAAAATTGTATTTTTCTTTAACACACGAAATTCACTTTTTTCCATTTTAATAGAAACTACAAGCTTTGTTTCATTTTAAAATACGAAAAAAACTAAACTAATGAACAGATATTTATTTAAAAAATTAGCTAAATGTTTATATTAGCCAATTATTTATCATATTACTCTCGTATTTTGTACTTTTCGATGACACACTAGAGGCTCATTAGATGAGAACATTTTCTTGTGACATTAAAAAATATTAAAAATTAGAAAAAAATACCCCCTTCTAAATATCAATTTAGAACTGCGTCGCTCTTCTTTCAAGCAAAAAACTGTTATTGATTCTATTAAAATTTTTATTTTTTATATTATTTTTAATAAAAGATAAATTATGATAAAATAATTTTTTGAATTGACTATAAAATATTCCTTTACAAGATTAAATTTCATAACAAAGAAAATTAACTAATACTATGGAAATAAAATCGATAAAATTTAATAGATTTATTCACAAAACAACAAAATAAAGGTGTTTCTACCTTTTTGGAATATGATCAAGGGACATTCTTGTAGATTTTAATTATAATAGCAATTATGTTCATGCAATATGTGCAATTTGTATTATGGCATGCACTCTTGTACACGTATTTAGTATAAAGTTCATAAATTCAATATGCAAGAATTCGAACAAACGAGAATTTTATGCTGTTAATTTCCTGAATACTTCTACTTTCTAATAGTTATTAACGAAAATAATATAAGTTAATAATATTGATAGTATTTTATATCATAAAGTTGTTAGGAACATTAATGCATTTACGACCACAAATAATTTGTAGTCTTTATACTTTATCATAATCGCCATTAAATTTCAACTCGTTGCAGATACTTTCCAATTTTATGGTGTTGGCAAACACTAAAAATTCCTTTCCAGAGAATTTTCAATTATTCATTTCAAATACTTTCAAAATTTTGTGCATATATTTTCCTCTTCATATTCAATTTAAAAAAAAAAAAAACTTTTAATGAATTTCTTACAAAAAGCCTATAAAAAGTTCATTAAAAGTTCCATTTGACATATTTTATTTCAGTAAATCATAAATTTTCGAAATGTTTGTTCAATTTTCATTTTACGAGTATATAAGTTTTTTTTCTTTCAATTTAAAAAAAAAAAGATTTTCTTAATTAGTTTTTTTTACATGGGTTAGGAAAAACAAAAATGCTTCAAAAATTTAGTAAACTTGACTTGTAATCAAGGGGAGTATAGAGAGAAAAAACAAAAATGTATTCATGTGACTTTTACTCTTTGACGTAAGTCAATCTCTCCCTCTCATATATATGTTTTTATGACACTAAAAATCCACAAATAAAACTAACAGTATTTTTTTGAATTAAAGATATAGGTAACGATAACTAATTCAACTTTTAGATAATCGTACTAAATCCATAAATTACGTTTACACAATACCCTACTCAAACCAATTTAGACTTACGGACTAGAAATATTGAGCTTTGTCAGACCTTTCAATTCTTATTGAATCCAATATTGATTTATTTAATTAAAATTTTTTTTTATTTTTATAAATTAATGTTATTTTCTTTAAAGTAGTTCCATTAGGCCGCTATACATTGGCGTAGATGTTACATCCACTGGAACCGCCTTCAGCTCATCGGTTACACTTTTTTGGATATTATCAACAGCACCAAAAGAAGGTTCTTTGAAGTACTTTTTGATCTTGAGGAATAAAAAAAAGTCACGCAGATGTCCTTTCAATTTTTTTTATTTTGGGGCTAGAACAACAGCAGGGACAATTTTTTCAATAAAGGCGGGAACGGGGGAGGGGGGTCTAGCTAACCACAGACATCCTTTTTTCCAACAAAAATTTGTGGATATGGTCACATGGAAAAGGACGTTGTTATGGTAGACCATAAAAGTATCTACAATGTCCGATCTGAGCCGAAGAATCCTTTTTCTGTGCCTTTTAAAAAGCTCCTTTTTCTGAGCCTTTCATCGACGATCTGCACACAATACCACTTACTCAGTTCACAATTTTATAAGTTTTCGATATTGTAGGCCGTTTTCAGTGAGGTTCATCTTCTGCTGCTTCATGGAATGTTCGTTGCCCATTGGTGCGTTGCAACTTTTTGTAAGTACAGTAAATTTAATGGCACATTATTGCAATGTCAAAATTGTAAGAGCACAACATTCTGCCATAGTTAGTTTTTTTTTGTTTCGAACAAAATTCTCTTCAGCGATGAGGGTTATTTCTCGCTCGATGGCCACATCAATAGCAAACTCACCGTCTTTGGAGGCTCTAAAAATCCACAAGTGATTGTGGTAAAGCTATTGTAATTTATTCTAAACAATATCATTGCTCCATATTTCTTTGTAAATTAACACAAAAGGGACCATTTACAGCCACAAGCCACACAACATGATACATTTTTATATGATGAAGCCATTGTATTTCCGAAATTTAGAGATATTAATTAGCCTCAAAAAGTTCAAACAAGATTTATTTAAAATATGATGGAAAAATAACAAAAAAGATTTTTATAAAAATTTTCATTTTAAATATATTAAATTAAAGTTTGCTATCCAAAGCAGAAACTGGAAAATCCTATATTTTTATTTTACAATCAAAGAATATGGTGAACTTTAGAATATTGTTATTAATTTTTCTATAATTTCTTTGATAAAATAATTACAAATTAATTGATGAAATTATCAACCAAAAAAAATTTGCATTAATTAAAAAATAGTCTATTTCTAAAATGGTTCAATTTTAAAAACGTCACAACCAATACAAAATTCACTCTAAAAAAGGTATTATATTTCTGTTAACAATAAAATTGTCTTATCTTAAAAAAAAAGGGAAAAGAAACTTTATTCAAAAGAACATCTCGAATTAACCTTCTGCGAAGCAATTAGTATAATGCCTTGGTATGAACTGGAAACACTCCATTCTTAACAATATCTTCAATCTGTAATATATTCCAAAGTACGTTTTAATTACGTAGCTCGCTTTTGCGAAATAGTGGGTGGTGTCTGTTTTGTTTTGTTTCGATTTTTTTTTCCTTATTGAAATGTTGTGAGATTTTCTTAATTTTATTAAAAATAAATATACTCGTACAAGAGAAATATTATTAATATGGTTGTAAATATGTTAATGACCTTTTCTTATTCTAGATAGCCGCCCATTAAAGTTATTTGTAAATGGACATAAAGGTCATTTATACTTATTTATTTTGTTTTTCTGTTTTTTTTTCTTCATATTTTAATAATAATAATAAATATATGATTTTTAATAGAACAAATTAAATACATATAAGCTTCTATCATCAAAATTTATTACTTCAAGAATATGAACGTATAAATTTAGAAACAAAATAATCTATCATACGCAATACTTACGTTAGCAACAATTTTATAAAGAACAAATTCTAATCTAAATCCGTAAGATTTAATATAGAGAATTTTGAGCATTTCAATTTGTTTTTCTTTTGTTATTATAATTGACATAGAATATTTTTAATAAAAATAAAATATTTTTTTAAAGGTTTATATGAAATTCTTATTAGAACAGCTTAGATTTATCTGAGAATTTAATTTCAAGCAATAGCTTTAATGCTGTTCCTTAATAATAAAATACATCTTATTTATTGCATTTTATTTTATTTGATAGGAGATTTTTTTGAAATTTTCTTTCAAATTTTAAAAGTTGACAAATTAAATTGAAACAATTTAACAAAATTATTTACACAAAATTAACCGAGAACAGTCTCACTATTTTCTGATAAAGGTCGATCTATTTTGTGATAATATTATACAAGACACTACTAGAATTGCCAGTCTTCGTTTCTTCGAAATCTTTGGTTCTCACCAAAAACCATTGTGAATGATTATCCGGGTTCGAGAGAAGGCCTCATTTATAGTCCCAGAAGACAAGGTAGGCGGAGCGACGGTGTTAGTTAGGTTGACGCCAAAAACATGCTGGCACTGCTGAACTGAAAGATTGCGGCAATAACCCAGGCATCTTCTGACCCCATAAATAAGGGTGGGCATAAATTCAGTTCAGCATCTGACTTTGTATGCATGTTTGAATGTATGTAAAACTGTGTCAGCCGAGGCGATGCAGGTTTTCTGGGAGAAATTTCATGGGACCTGGAGGATCTGCGTGGAAGCAACTACTACCGTTAACGGCGGGCCATCCTGCTCGTTGGTTGTTCGGTTATGAATGAAGAGGTTCAGGATCTTAGTCCACACCAGCGGCATGTTGTGGTCCTGAATAGAATGTATAAAATTTGGCAACGTCGATGGGATGAGGGAGTGAATGGCAGATGAACGCACATGTTCAATTCGGATGTATGTTTGCATCTGCGTATGGATTTAAATTTGGTCTGTACTTTGGATATTTACCCACGGGACACGGCAGTATGAATGGGTTTCTCTAGAGGCGTGGTCTAGCAGCGGTGGCTAGATGCTCTTGTGGGGCGGCGGAGGAGAGTGCCAAGCACCTTCTCATTGAGTGTGGCCTGTACGGAGAATTTTGCGTGACCTAGGTACATGCGGATTCGTGGTGAATTATGGGGGTGTGGATGTGAGTGGCGTGTTGGGTGTGAGAGAAAGGTATGAATGCCTTAATAGATGTGTGAATAACACGCAGGGTGGCTACAACCGGGTAAAAGACCAAGGTCGATTCCGGTTGTACTTTCGGGTCTTGGCGAACCCGCGTACCTGAACTGGATTAGCGGTGTCTAGGGATTTACAGGATTCCTGACCGTAGCTCAATAAACCGAAGTACTCTTAAAACAAAAATTGGTACCAACAAAAATTGGTGAGGCGCTTAGGCAGCAACGTAGTGGCTGTGATTGATACCCATATGGGTAACTTGCAATTATCTCGGGCGCTGTCACTGCTAATGACAGTAGAGGTTTAGGTAGTTCTTTCCACCAACAGGTGGAGTAGTCAGCTTGTAACTGATTACTGACTGCTTACAATCAGTTATGTTCGTGCGCTGATTGAGCAGCGTAACTCAATCCCTATAGTCGTAGGCGACTCGTGCTTTTACGTTTAAAGTCAACTAAGTCACGTTAAATAATATATTATAACCGACCCCATAAATGGTTGAGTTTGGCAGATGTGGGAATGTTGTTAATGATAGTCGTGAAGGGGGTAGAGGGGCGTAGGAAAGTAGCTACATGGTGGAACAGGGAGCTACGAGAGAAAAGAAGAGTAGTTGGTAGGCTGCGTAGGGCCTACCGACGTACTAGATGCCGTGAAGGAGAGAACTTCAGACCAACCAAAGCGGCGTACGTCGCAGGCATTAGGCTTGCCAAGCAAAGGCACTGGCAACGGTACGTGAGCGAATGTGGAAATTTGCATGTATGGCGTCCAGTGTATCGATTGTGCATGCGTAAAGGTGCAGGAAATGATATATCAAGTATCATACTGAATAAAGGGTACACGAGTAATTGGGAGAATAGTGTGAATGCATTAATAGATGAATTGTTTTCTAGGGTTCAAATGCAAGAGGAATTGAATGCTGGCAGGATCTTCGTGGAGTACAAAAGTGAGAAGTGCTCCAGGATTAGGTGGTGTGACTGGTAAAATGATGAGAAGGGTATGGCGGACTATTTTCGCATATGTGAGTAGCCTATACGGTGAATGCCTGGAGAGGTGGGGTATTCCCGAGTGAATGGAAATTAGGAGACGTGGTTATCCTGGCCAAGTCTCCGGACGGGATACGAACTGACCCGTCCTCCTAAAGGCCAATAGGCTTACTGCCAGTATTCAGCAAGGTACTCGAATGGATGATGGTACACCGACTGAATGTGAAGTTAGCAGACTTTAGTGTATCCGGTTTCCAGTATAGATTTACGAAAGGTTTATAGATCTATGGAGAAGTTACTTCCATGGAAGATATGCGGCCATGTGCGCGAACAATGAGAGGCTTGTTTGCCAGATGCTGCGTGGGTGGCCGCAGAGATTTGTGAGTGGCCCCGCCAACTGGAATATGATGATTAACATTTTCTTGGTGCAATTGAAGGAGACCGATTGCGGTGTGATTGCAAATGCGGATGATCTTCTGCTTATGATTGAGGGGGAGAATAGGTATACGGTAGAGGTATGTGAAGCCGCTACATGCAGATGGTGTGTGAAGGCGGTAATAGAATGGGAGTGAATGTCTCAGAAATGAAAACTGTGTGTATGTTGTTGCCCAGTAGATCACCCAATATTCTTTTTTTGGCGCCCAGTATATCGCCCAATATCCACCTAGAAGATCGCCCAATATTCGAAAACGCACGTGAGGTGTGTTACCTTGGAGTAAAGATTGGAGAAAGGCTGAACTTTCGGCCGGTTTGGTTGGTATAGTGCGTCGTGTGTACCAGAATGTAAGGGTAGGCATAAATTCTGTACAGCTTCTGGCTTTGAATGCATGTTTGAATGTACGTAGAACCGTGTCAACCGATGCGATGCAGGTTCTCATGGGAAAGATTCCATGGGACCCGAAAGTACTGCTTGGAAAAATTCACTACCGTCTACGGCGTGGCATCTCGCTTGTTGGTTGCCTGGTTACGAATAAAGAAAGGTTCAGGATCTTATTCCATGCCAGCTGCGTGTACTGGTCCTGAATAGAATGTATGAAATTTGGCAACGTCGATAAAATGATAGTGTGAATGGTAGATGGACGCACGTGTTCATTTCGGATGTGTGCTTTGTGTGTACGTGTGGTTTTAAATTTGATCTATTCCTTGGGAATTTACTCACGGGACATGACAGTATAAATGGGTTCCTGTACGGACGTGAACTGGCTGCGGAGGAAGGTAACTGCGACCGGGTGAAAACCCAAGGTCGATTTCGGTTGTACTTTCGGGTCTCGGCGAACCTGCGTAGATGAGCTAGGGTAGCGGTGCCTAGGAATTTGGTATCACGAGAATCGAAGTGCTTAAAATACACTGTGCCCGATAATGAAGCGGCACCTTAGGTTAATACCAGTGTTAAAATACACTGTGCCCGATAATGAAGCGGCACCTTAGGTTAATACCAATATCGCGGGTACGATCACCGGAGTTATTAGGTTAATAACCATATCGCGGGTACGATCCTTCCGCTAGTGGGAGATACCGGTAATTATCTCGGGCGTTGTCACTGCTATGATAGCTTATAACTGGTTACTGACTTTAAACTGCCAATAATGGTGGTACGTTGATTGAGCGTAACTCAATCCCTATAGTCGTAGGGGACTTGTGGTTTTATGTTTAACGGCAGATAAGCCACGTTAAAAAATATAATACTACTGACAACATAAATACTTAAAAAAACAAACAATTTATGTTAATTTAAATGAAAAAGCAAAAACTGAAAATAATTAATTTCTGACACATAAATACAGACCATCATCATATCTAATGAATATAATGCACATAACCGATATTAGCATATCCTCTCAATTTTTTCCCTTAAATTCATCATGTCTTCTCTACGATTGTGTAAGCACGATTGGATGATAATGCATAATTTACACGTCTCATTTTGGAAAGCAGAAATCAACTGATAAGAAAACATATATTTTCTACATGCAAAAATTGATATAAGAAAATTAATATAAAAAAAAGGGGACGATTCCAACGTAATAACAGTGTAAAAAAAATATTACCAAATCTGTATTTTCAATATTTAATTTTTATATCAGTCACGTACTGCTATCACGAAAATGATCAATCTTTATATTCAAATATGAATCGAATTGAAAATTGTTATATTCAATGTAAATTATCCTTTTTTTTCCCTGTTCCAAATATATTCAATAATAATAACTGATCCTTTCTATTGATATGAAAATAAGTGATAAATATATTAGTGAATATCATTGTAGTTTAATAGAATAACATTGAACTTTTTGAATTATGGGTAAAAGCATCTTTATTTGGACGACTTTACGACCAACAACCATAGATGATTACAAGTAATTTTTCTTTAAATACTAGATGGAATTATTATATTTAATAATGTAGAAGAAAATATCCATTTTCATAAATATCTAATTGCTCAGTAACACTTTCTATTTGATCGTTTATTTAATAATAATTAAAAAGATAAGAATTCTTATTTGTAAACAAATTAAATAAAGAAAAATTCATTTTTTTAGCTGCTTCATATTAAGTTATTAAAAGATGATCAATTTTGATTAGTGTAAAGGTTACAAAAATAACATTGAACTTATTTAAATATTGAATTAATTTGAACTAAAACCATCTAGTATCATTTGTTTGTTGCTTTTAAACTATTATTTATAATTGATACAATATCCATTAGTATTATTACTTGATAAATTTTGATAGTTTATTTTTATCTATTAGATTTTGGGATAAAAAATGTTATTACTTAACAAAAAATGTAGTCGAGCGTTTTTTTTAACAATGTAGCAACTATTTTTACTGTAACAAGTAGATTTTTTTATAGAGGGACATATTGTCAGGAGAGTATGAAGGAGAATTACACACCCATCGATGTTTATCTTCTCATAATGACTACTTGATGTTTAAAGGATCATGAAGCCATTACCTTTTAAGACGTTGTTGTATATTTATTGGGGGGGTAGTTGAGTATAGTCCTTTAACTTAATGTTTTGTAACGTGACATGCGCAATTCGCGCACACACAAAAATTTTTTTGATAACACTATTGGCAAAAATTTCAAGTCTATACGTCCAAATTGGTTTCAGTACTGTACTGTAAAGTATTAATATCATCCGTTAAATTTCGTTATTTTTAGTTTCATATTTGCGTTCCATAATAAGCTGGTTCCATCTTAGTTTGTATTGCGTTCCATACTAACTTGGTGAGATGAATTAGGATTAGTTTCTTAATTATTAGTAATTTTTTTTCAGAATGTAAAATTTTATAGAGCTGGGATATTAACAGCTTTATCTAATCGGATTTGTCATGTTGCTATTTTATTATCTATTGCTTGAATATTAAATTATGGAGAATGCAATTATATTTATTATTTAGAAGTAATAAAATAATGATTTTGAAAAAATAATTATTGGTATACGAGGTCTGTTCAAAAAGTTCCGCGGGTTATGTGTATTCGATTTTCGATTTTTTTGTGGCGTTCTGTTGGTACTCATGTCTCTCACTTATGCCGATAAGTTCGGCCATTTTGAATGTTCAGTTAATTTTTGACAACTGCTTTGCTTGCAAGCGTTTTGGCTCGTCTTCGATTGTTACCCATTCCAAAAAATGGATAAAAGAATTTGTTTTGGGAACAAGAAAAAGTCATAGGGGGGCCAGATCTGGGGAATACGGTGGGTGCGGCATTATTAGTGTGTTGTTTTTGGCCAAAAATATTCCTTATTGACCGTTCTACCCTGTGGCAAGAACCCATAATGCACCACGCCCCTGCAATTAAAGAAAACTTTCTTTACCTTCATATTCGACCGAACTTGGTGCGCTTTTTTCGGTCTTGGCTCGTGCGGCAGCTTCCATTGGTATGATTGAGCTTTAGTTTCCACGTCATAACCATAAACCCATGATTTGTCACCAGTTATGACCCTCTGGAGCAAATTTGGGTCGTCGTGGACAGAGTCCAAAAGCTTCTTAGCAATGTTAATGGTCGAAAATGGGTAAAAATCGATGACGAGCCAAAACACGTGCAAGCAAAGCAGCTGTCAAAAATTAACTGAACATTCAAAATGGCCGAACTTGTCGGTATAAGTGAGAAACATGACTACAAATCGAATATACGTAACCCGCGGAAATTAAAAATTCGCAATCCTTTTTTAACAGACCTCGTATTCGTAATATTAGCAGGAATAACTAAAAGTGCTCAAATTCCATTTTTTTTCTTGATTACCGGCAGCTAAAGCAGCATCTACACCAGTTTCTGCATTAGTTCATTCTTCTCAACTTTAGTAACTACTGGTGTATATTTATTAATTCGATTTAATATTTTGAATTTGATTTGAAAAAAAATTATTACTTTATCTACATTAAGTCAATTACGGTTAATAATAAGAATTTTATCAATAGAATTTTTTAAATTAACATTTTTTCATTTATTAACCCATACTTTATTTAGGGCTTTATTATTTATATGTGCAGGTGCATTTTATTCATAAGAAAAGAAATTCTCAGGATATTCATTTAATAGGGGGATTTGTTAATCATATACTTGTACCTTTTACTTCTTCTTATTTAAATGTTGCTAATTGAGCTTTATATGGTATACCTTTTTTAGCTGGATTTTATTCAAAGGATATAATTTTAGAAATTATATCTTTATCATATTTAAATATATTTAGTTTTTTTATATTTTTTTTCTACAGGATTAAATTATTTTATTCAATTCGATTACTTTATTACATAATAACTGGAAATTTGAATATAATATCTTTACATTTATTAAATGATGAAGGTTGAATTATATTAAAGGGGATGATAGGATTATTGTTTATGGCAGTTATTGGTGGAATTATATGAAATTGATTAATTTTTCCAATTCCTTTAATAATTTGTTTACCTAATTATTTAAAGTTAATAACTCTATTTGTTTGTATTATTAGGAAGTATAATAGGATATTTATTTTCAAAAGTGTAAAGAACACTTTTTAAATAAATCATTAAAGTATAATTTTTTATTCACATATTTAGTGACAATATAATTTATATCTTTTATTTCTACATATGGAATTATTTATTATTCTTTATTTTTAGGAAGTCAAAATATTTAAAAAATGTTGATCAAGGTTGATCAGAATTTATAGGAGGTCAAAAAATTTATAATTCATTAACAAGTTATTCTATTATTAATCAATTAATTGAAAATAATAATTTAAAAATTTATTAAATAATAAATTTTTACATTATTATTATTATTTTAATGTATTTAAAACTAAAATTCAAATAGCTTATAAATTAGAGCGTTGAAGAGCTACTTGAATTCATTCATGATATAACCCAATTATATCATAAAATTAAAAAGAAGATAGTTCTTGTAATTGCTCATACTATAATATTTGAAAATTTTAAAATTAAAATTATTGGTAAAATTAATGCAATTTCTATATCAAAAATTAAGGAAATAATTGCAATTGCAAAAAAATCGTAATGAAAAAGGTAATCGAGGAGAACTTTTTGGGTCAAATCCACATTCAAATGGAGATGATTTTTCTCGGTTAATTAGTGACTTTTTTGACAAAATTGATGGTACTAATATTACAATTAAAGAAATTTATTAAAATGATAAATATAATTATAAATATAAGAAAAATTATTTATACTAAAATTATAAGTTCTTATGATTGGAAGTAATATAGAAAAATCTTATGGAGAAGATGGGTTTTAGTAAAAAGTAAAAGTAGCATGAACAAATTTTCGTCTGTTCACTTTCACTTTCTACATTTTGAATTTTGAACCAATTTTGAAGAGAGTTAATATGGCTTTGTAGCATAATCCATAATAGAGAGTATGTTTTATGTTTCAGGTCGAAGTTTTTTTTACTAACTTTTAAATTAAATACAATTTTATAATTTATAAACTAAACAAATACTATCAAATAACGGCTCCAAATTTTTTAAACCGCAAAATTAATAAGCCTTTACTCATTGATCAATCTTACATTGACATTATCAGTTTGGGTAACCTCGATGTTTAACCGATAGTCTGTCTGGAACTTTTTGATTGAGCATATCTGGACCGCTCTTATTTTATAGCTTTCATACACAATATTTTTTTTATAGCTTTAAATTTTTTAAATTTTCCTAATTGAAATTTTTATCCCATCCATAAGGAATACATTACAATTAATATTGTAATGTATGGAGAATTCCAACAACAACAAAAAATGCTAAATTAATAGATAAAAAAAAAGAAATTTTTACTTTACAGTATGTACTATAAAAATGCTTCAGAATCTTCATCTTTATTATCCTCTGTTAAAACGAAGCAAGACAATTAAGTACGTATTGCTTAAAAAGTTTTCAATTGTTCGGATGATTTTTATTGTCTTCTTTTTTATTAGAAAAGTCTTATTAAAAAGAAAAACTAAAGTAATAGAACAATACAAAAAATTATAACGATAACGGAAGAAGAAAATACGAAAATATTTCATTACAAAAGGCATTCGATTCAAATAATAATGAAAAGGAATCTCTTTATTAGTCAGTTGTGCAACAAAAACTAAAAAAAAAACGAGATCTAAGAAAATTTTCTTTAATCCCACTAAGAATTCCTGATTATATTAAAATGAAAAACGAAGGAAAGTATGAGTGCATATTTAGAATATTCTTCTGCTGTTGGCACTCCGTTTGTCTCTTTCCACGTCTACACCATTATACTTACGCATATATAATAAGAGAAGAATGGGGGGTTAGGGGATGACAAAATGGTAAACATATACATACATACTTTAGCTTCTTCTCGACTATCATTGACGTTCTTAAGACAGGCAATAATTGGAGTATTATTTTTATGTAGAGAAAAAAAGGCACTTTGAATTTTATTAAGTCAATTTTTATCATTATTTATATAACAAAATATCATTAAAGACTCACCACTTATTAATTTTCATTATTCCAAAATACCACAAAATATATTCACTCATAAACATAACAATGTTTATGAAAAGAAAAATAATATATTATTATCCCAATATAACCAAAATTCATACTTAATCGAAATTGTTATACTATGAATACATCAAATTTGATTTAATTTTATCTAAAGTTGAAATTTCCACAGTAATCTAAGATTGTTGATCAATTTGTTTAGGATAAAATTTATTATGGATACAAATGTAAACATGAAAGTCTTAGGCTTAGATTAACCATTTGTGGAAGGAACGATTTTCTCCTACTGTAAAATCGTTAAATTCTACAAAAAGCCCGACAGTATATTATGCTGATCGTACAATTGCATGATTTTTGTTCGAAAACAAGCAACTTTTTTATGTGGATAGCATGCAGAAGGAAAAATTATACATGATTTAATCAAGTGTTCACATTGTGAACTTGTCATTTAATCATTTAATAGTTTTAAAATTTACTCATTCATTCAGTAAAATTGTACGAACAGCTCGTCAATGCATTGCACTGATTGTACGATTGCACGATTTTTGCTCTAAAAAAAGGATTTTTGCATGTGGCTAGCATGCAGAAGTAGAAATTATACGTGATTTGATCGTGTGTGCTCGTTGCGATCTCTTCATATGATTGTCATTTAGTCATTTAACAGTTTCAAAATTTACTCATTCATTCAGTATAATTGTACGAACAGCTCGTCAGTGCATTGCACTGATTGTACAATTGTACGATTTTTGTTCGCAAACGAGCAACTTTTTCATGTGGATAGCATGCAGAAGGGGAAATTATACATGATTTAATCAAGTGTTCACATTGTGAACTCATCGTTTAATCATTTAATAATTTCAAAATTGACTCATTCATTCAGTAAAATTGTACGAACAGCTCGTCAATGCATTGCGCTGATTGTACGATTGCACGATTTTTGCTCGAAAACAAGCATTTTTGCGTGTGGCTAGCATGCAGAAGTAGAAATTATACGTGATTTGATCGTGTGTGCTCGTTGCGATCTCGTCATATGATTGTCATTTAGTCATTTAACAATTTCAAAATTTACTCATTCATTCAGTATAATTGTACGAACAGCTCGTCAGTGCATTGCACTGATTGTACAATTGTACGATTTTTGTTCGCAAACGAGCAACTTTTTTATGTGGATAGCATGCAGAAGGGGAAATTATACATGATTTAATCAAGTGTTCACATTGTGAACTCATCATTTAATCATTTAATAATTTCAAAATTGACTCATTCATTCAGTAAAATTGTACGAACAGCTCATCAATGCATTGCACTGATTGTACGATTGCACGATTTTTGCTCGAAAACAAGCATTTTTGCATGTGGCTAGCATGCAGTAGTGGAAATTATACATGATTTGATCGAGTGTGTTCATTTCTAACTCGTCATTTGCTCGTCATTTATCATTTGACTGATTATTTATTTGCGTATAAATTTATAAATAAGTTTAATACAAAGATTAATAAAGTTTTAAATAAGTTTAATACATTTTTTGTATTACCGAGTGTTACCGACGAGAAAGAAAGCAAAGACGGATAGCCGCTAAAAAAACGTAACCCGTGAAGTAGAAAAATACTACCGGAATTAAGTGGTAATTTAAACTTCTCTAACTTTAAAATATATAATTAAATGTCAAAATAAAATATAAAATTTTTACTAAAATAAATAACCGAATTTAAATAATCAAAATAATTAAATAAGATCCGAAAAAGTCATTCATAATAACAACAAGCATAAACCGTTTGCACGATCAAAAATACATTTCAACATGTTGAAATGCCTTTTTTATGGCGTAAATTACTCATACATTATGTTTAATTATTCTTACAGGTTTTAATTCTAGCAATTACACTTTCATGAGAATACTTGTGCACTACACACTCTAAAAACGCAAGAGGATCCTTAAAATTACTTTTCACAAATTAGTATTTCCAAGTAAATTAAGTTAACGGACTCTTAAACATCTCTCCGTTATTCGCTGGTGTTCCGCAGAGTAGCATACTTGTCCCTATCTTCTACAATATTTATACATCCGGTATTCCAATATGTCCTAACTCCTTCTTTGCTACATATTCAAATGCTATGGACTTGCCTTCCATCCAGCAAAAATTCACAACAAGCTTCTGAAATGCTTCAAACCAAAATCTAAATAGTTCAGAACTGGTCCAGAATTAAAGTTAACGAACGCAAATTTGTCCAAAAAAACTTTGATCCTCCACTATTAACCATAAATGGTCTCATTATGAAAAGTCCCAATCATATTAATCACCTTGTTCCAGAAATTCCCTTCATTCGACGAGTTTAGAGCAATTAAAGAAAAAATATTTTGCCAAAAATTCTTGTAATTGTAATTTGGAGGTTTTTTTTTTGTTTTATTTAATAAACTTTTATAATTTATTAAGGATTCGTTTTACTTGTTTGTTTGTATGTGAAGTTGCTTATATTGCACATGAGATAAGGGCGACTTTACAGCGCCATGATCATGAAGCCATTGGAAGACTAGAATAACATTACCAGTTTCTAAAGCGAAGCGGGTCTGTTTTTAGTAGGCAAGATTAGTTAGAGTTTGTTGAATTTTGTGAATCATGCTAGTATGATTAAGCAGGTTAAAAAGAGGACCTGGGAATGAAATTGTTGAATGCAGGAACTCCACAAGAAGAAAGACTTCTACTTCTAAGGAAAGTCTAGGATAGAATGGTTAGAAAAGAAGAAGTTTGTTGTTTTGGGTGCCCAAAATTTTTAGCAAAGATGTTGAGTAGACTGGATTGTTGACTACTGAGATGCTAAAAAGGTCTCATTATTAATTAAGCCTTCGTTTCTACATATTACTGAGAATGTTTTTGCCCATCATTAAAGTATGCGAGGCATATTAGGGATAGCTGAGAGAACAGAATGCCGGAGAATTTATCCACTCAACTGATCTGTACTTTCATTTCCCATAATTCATACAAGTTCCGGCATCGAATGTAACTGATGGAGCGGCCCTATACTGAAAAACTTCGCACCATTTGTGTGCCCATTGACTTTGATCATTACACAGGAAGTCGTGTTTAAATCGGTCGCCGCATCCATGAATAGACATAAACATTCTTCAGGCCCGTCCAACTGCTCGTGTAAATAAACTGGTTGGCACTTGTCTTCCTAAAACTACATAGAGAGGAAGATAGTCTCACAAAAATTTGCAAGTCGAGTAAAAGGGTCTGTCTCTAATGTTGAGGTTATTAAAAATACAGAAGAAGAATAACTGTTCTAACTAAACTATGGAGATGGTAATTAGGAAACCAAAAATTATTATAAATTAATCTGACTCGGGCTTTTCTACCAGTTTCGATTAGGACTGAGTCCACCAGGAGGGTCCGATGTACACTATTGTCTGCTCTGATAAAACGGTTAACCGTTTTCTCGAATCGCCTGAATCCTGCTATTGACAAGGATTTTTTGTTCGTTATAAAAGTAATATTATTTTTTTTTACTCTGCATTAAATAATTATTTTACTTTAAGCATAAATTTTAAAATATTTCAATGCATATCTACTTGTACAATACATAAACTTTTTTCACAAATTATCTTTTTATGTTGTATTTAATTATACGTACAGAGTATTAAATTTACTTTTATATTTTTCACGGTAATAAATTTAATACAACTGTATAATTAATTTTTTTCCTTCATTTCAAAACTTAATAATTTTATCAAATTAATAAAAAACCAGAACATTTTTGTATCACAAATATTTTGATTACATTCGGACACATTATTAGCAACTATTTTATGGACCACTTTTTAACAAATTGCCTGTGATTATTAAGAACAAAATATGCGTAATTTTAGCTAATAATAATTGCACGAATAAAAACAACATTCGAACTTGTCCCAAGTAATAATTAATATGAGAAGAAAATTAGCGCTGAATTTATTTAATATATAACAAATTCTCAACGTTTTATATACGATATATACCCACCCGTGCAATCAATCATTTTAATATGTTGGCTCAATTAATTAATTGTGAATTAATTTATAAGCCATGAAAATTCATATTGAAATGGAGACGCCATAATAATTATTCGAATATGAATCATTTCATTTTTGTAAGATTTATTTTATTATGACCTATTTGAAATTTATTAATGAAATTTTATTAAATTTTAAAGTATTATTTAAGGGGTATTCAAAGAAAATTATTCTTTTAAATGGAATTGTTTGAATTTTTCATTTTCAAAAACAAAAATTTAATAAAATTTGACTAATGCTGAGTTGTAAATATTGCACATATTTTAATGGCTTCATCAATATCAGTTACTTTATGATATAAACTTTTTTATGTACGAAAATAGTTCTTTTTTTAACCCTAAATAAAAAGTGTACATTGCTACAGGAATGAATGACTTTATTTATATTTTTAGAATAGAAATATTGTATAAATAATAGAATCCAGTTTAACAATAACCATCCCCCCCCCCCTCTACACTCCACAAAATTTTCATGTGGTAATTTGTCAACAAATAACAAAAAAAGAAATGCTTTCTTTAGCTTCTAAAATATCTTAAATGGCAGATGAAAATATTATTGAAAATTAAGAAACTCATAATTTTAATTATTTTATTAACTAAAATAATTTAAATAAAAAAAACTCTTAATTTTAACATTTATGAAAGAAAAAATATATAACTTTTCTTATTTAAAAATAACGTTTATTAAGTATACTATTTTTTTTAAATAAAATTTTAATAGTCAGAAAAATAACTTAACTCGATTTTTGCAAAATTATTTTTAAAAAAACAATAAATTTTAAGTTTTTATGGTATCATACGGAACTAAATAACATATTATATGAGGGCAATATGATAAGTCAGTAATAACTATTACTATATATTTGTTAGTATAGATTTTAAGGATATTGAAATTAGATAAGGTTTGTATTTTTTGATTAATATGGAAAAAATTGTTTTTTTGAGGAAAAACTAATATCCAAAAATAAAATCAGGCTTCGAAAGTATTATGAAGAACGTTCATTATCGTATGGAATGATTTTAGAGTGGGTTGCTAAATTTCATTATGATCTTACGAGCACAAATATCGCTAAGTGCCCAGGACATCCTATTTAGATCAACCTCGAAGAAATTGTTGATTAAATCCTTGATTTTGTTTTAAAAGTCAAAAAATTTCAATGTAAAAATCTAGGCAACCTTTTACATGAAATTGTTGGTATTAGAAAACTATCGCCAAAAACGTGTTCTTGTAACAATTTCAATGGACTGTTTCGACATTTTTGTAGGCGTTATCCAAATGAATTTTTGCATCGAATCATAACGGTTCGTTAAATGAATTTTTGCATCACCATTGCACACCAGAAACTAATACTTAGTCAAATAATGGACTTGTACCATCGAACGTGGACCAAAGAATGCAAAAATAGGTGTATCATCATGACAATGCACCTGCACATTTATCGATTATTGCAACAGAAAAATTAGTAGAATTACGTTATGCATTGCTCTTCATCCACCGTTTTCTTCAGATTTAGTTTCATATGGTTTTTGTTCTGTTTGTAAATACAAAGAAATGGCTTGGTGGAAAGAAATTTGTGTCCAATTTCAAAGTTATAGTCAAAACTTTGACCTATTTTGCAGAGTTTGCCAAATCGTACTACACAAATGATATAAAGAAATTGGAATACCGTTTAAATCGTAATAAATCAATTTTTGTTTAATAAATTAATTCTTTGTTTCATTTATCACTAACTTATCGTACTGCCCTCATAGACATTTAGTACACATTATAGGAACTTTAAAGACTTATTCTCTTACATAGTCTAATGAAAGGACCAATATTTTTTTATGATAGAAATCCTCAAATCATTATTTTTCTAATGATAGAACCAATATTTTTTATTGTCTTTTTCCTTCGATAAAGAATAGATGAACCTTTTCCCATAGGAGCCATCTAAAGCAAATGATCAGTTCATAAAATATTCTTCATATAGGCTTCTTCATGTTAATTCAGTTCCCAAAATGATTTTTTCCCTTAAGCTTTTGGGCCACTATTTGTTCGACTAATTTCAATGGTTCTTATTAAATTTATGTGATTAATAATATTAAATATTATTGATCTTATCATATTCTATTCTTTAAGAATTGTAATCTACTTTCTTCCACAACCTTTTACTTTTTTCTTACTTCGGAAAATTGTGATAAATAGTTTCTAAATAAGCCTTTTATTTTTAATATGAATTTTAATATGTTTTTTAGAACAATATTGGTCTTTTTCATCTAACATGGTTTTTTATAGTTTTGGAACATATTCTTAATTTTACTAGATTTCTATACGTCGTTTTCGATAGAACGTATGTCTTTTTTTACACAAATTTTTTAATACGCCCTTTTTTTTATAGAACCTATCTACTATCGAGAGAAAAACCAGAGTTGCATATATCAAATAAAATTTGAGACAAATATTTCACTAATATTTTATATGAAAATTAATGCATTAGAAAATCTGACAAAGCAGGAATATCACAGAGATCTTGTACTTCACTTAAACTTAATCATGTACTTGTGCGGTTAGACTTAATCTAGTACTTCCTGATCTTCGATAAATATTCGCATAAAAAAATGCTACGTTCAAGGAGACAATTAATAGAAAGCGTAAAGCCATTTTCGTTAAGTATACTATTTTTTTTTCAATACATATTAATAATAATTTTTTCACATTTCCTTATCAAAATTACCCTCTCCAATAATAAGATACATTCTTATTAATAAACAAATAAAAAATTGAATAAATTTGTGTGTTGTTTTTTCTTCTTCCTTTTTTATACATAAATAAAAATAGTATAGCAATTTAACTATAATTTTCTTCAGATATAAATAAAGGCAAATTAATTTAATTGCCATCAAATACACGAAAAAATTGAGAAGAAAAATAGAAGGAAAAAAATAGACTCACTCAATTACTTTGTCGTATGACTTAAAATAATCTGCACTCCATTGCAAAGTCTGTGCATATCTGCTCACATTGAACAATTATATTGCATATCCTATGCACATTTTGCTATGTGGCAGCCCTCCATAATTGCCTAATGAGATGCATGCCTCTGGTCATATCCAATTTGTACCAACTAGCTAGACTGCGACTTCGAGCTTATGAGGTTTTTTTTGTGCAGCAGTGTATCTAGTATCTTTTAGTAAAGTTTATTAAATAGCCGCCGGTAACAAAGTACTAGTGTACTTGGTGAACAATATTTAGTAAATAAATTCTTTTCTTCGTCATAATACAAATTCCAGTTCGAATATGTCAGGTTTTGCATGATGATTTTTTTAATAATTTTATGGTAGTTTTATCGACAATATATTGTCATAAATTAAGAAAAATCTGATCATCTATCCAAGCATAAACGACTAATTATACCCTGTGCATATGTAATAGAACCCGTTTCGAATAAATCGTAGACAACTTTGATCATGGAAAACATTCTGTAATTGATACACCTTCTATTGAGCAGAGCTTACCCATCCTACGAAGCACGACCTAAAATTTATTAAATTTAAATTAATACGAGTTCTTAGTATTCATAGTCCATTTTTGAATTACCCTTTTTCATAGCAAAAAAAAAACTTATAAAAAAAATTATTAGAGAGGTCACTCCTAAAACAATTTTCTAAAAAAGGAATAGTTTTAATTACCTATTTTTAAAACAGCATCCTTTGAACCTCACATTTTCCCTTACTTTGGAGACTATTGTTTATAAAAATATTTCAAAAACTTAAAAACTTATAGATACACCTTCGTAACAGAAAAATTACCCTAAACAAAATAATCCCAAATCATCAGTTTGAATTAAGAACCATCGTTTTATAGACTATAGGATATAGTATCTTCATTAGAGCATTCCTTATCATATTTTGCAAGATATTCCCTTCCTTCACTGGTACCCCTCAAGGTAGCATTATTGATCTTCATCAGTATAATATTTATACCCACAATATGACTTCCAACAACAACACTTGTTATTGAACCTTACAACAACAACACTATATTAAAAACTGGTTCAGAAAGTGGAGAATAACGGCTAACGAACAAAAAAGTGTTCTTGTTACTTTTACTCTTTGCCAAGAACAATCCCTTTCCATGCATATAAATGGCAATATTGTTTCACAAAAGTATCAGATACGTTTCTTATTGGATAAACAATCAAAACATGACTGTACTGATTTACAGCACAGTAATAAGACCCATATGGACATACGGAATAAAATTTTAGGGGTCATCTGAATAATCATCGATGCTTCCTTATAGTGTGATTCATCCACAATGTTAATATTCCTTTCAGTAGCCTATGAAATGTATTGTTATTTATTACAAAATATTTCATAGTCAACTTTCGTCTCATAACTATCCTCTTATAAGCGAATTGTCCTCACTTTCCCTCCTCAAAAACATATATAGACGCTTGAAAGTTTACTATAATATCGGATTATTATGAGATTTGGCCTATTAGCGAGTAGTTATAGAATTTTTTTTTAAAATTTTTTTCGGTCGAATGTGAAGGTTTTGCTTACAGTTTTCTACGATTGTAGGGGCGTGATGCATCATGAGTTCTTGCCACTGGGTAGAACGATCAATAAGGATTATTACCTGCAAGTGATGCGCAAGTTGCGCAAAGCAATCCGCCAGAAACTCACGGATTTGTGGAAGAACAAAAATTAGCTTTTGCCGGTGGCTGCGGTATTATTAGTGTATTTGCAATACACTAATAATACCGCAGCCACCGTATTCCTCAGATCTGGCCCCCTGTGACTTTTTCCTCATGAAAGGACGACCCTACGCTACTATTGAGGCGATAAACACGGCATCGAAGGAGGAGCTGAACAAGATCACAAAACATGATTTTTTGAAGTGCTTCGAGGATTGGAAAAAACGTTGGCACAAGTGTATAATATCTGGTGGGGATTACATTGAAGAAGACAAAATATATATTCATTAATTAATAAATAATGTTTGAAAAAACACAAGACTGCTAGCCTGAGGAACATCGGCGATGATAGCAGTAGCTAGACTGGTACCCTAAGGAACACCAGCGATGAAAGGATGAATTTTAGAATACTCAATATTTTCAGCTCCTCGAAAATATATGTCTGACTGTTAGGATTTGAGGATGTGGAAAATTTCCTAAATTTAAAAAATTCAAAGCAAACAGTAAATCTTAATTATTAATGAATCTCCTATATGCCAAATTATCGCTCCTCGTATTTTAAAAATCTGTTTATCATTTCAAAAGTGGTGCAGATTGCAAAAAAAAATAGAAATTATGTAACGAAAAAAAATTTTATGATTTTAATCAAATTTTTACAAAAATCTTTTACTAATGTTAAAAAGAATTTACCAAATAATACAATAATAAAATTGAACATAATTTCCTTCTGTAGTAGTATTAAAATGATGGGAAATTTGAACGCGCTATCAAAAACACCATAAAATGAATTTTTATATATTGTACGTAATTGAAAACTAATCATTATGGATGATTTGCTCTTTTGCAAGAATCGGTGGTTATTGGTCACGTTTTGCAATTTTTGTTTTCTTAACAGAAACCCATACTTTTGAGAGTTTAAAAAGAAGAGCTTTTCTCTTATAATAAAAAAATTTTATTATTATTTTCAATTTCAATTACATTTAAAAGAAATCTTTTAGAAAATGCGACAATGACTTTCCAAATTCATAGAAATTATTTTCCTTTTCCTTTTATTGAAATGTGGGGACAAATATAATTTTATATCTCTAATGTGTATTGTATATTTTGTTATACAACGAAAAACAATATACAATAAAAAAAAGGATTAAGAAAAATGTTTTTCTTTAAAATACATTTTTAAAATTCTTACAATAAATTTTATTGCAAAAATTTATTTTTATGTTATCTTTTTAAAGTAGTTTCTTTGTAGAGCTATACACCGTCGGTCGTGTTATTTTGAATTTTCGTAGCATTTCTGGAAGGCTTCAACTTGAATCGTCTTCAGCTTCTCGGTAAGATTCCTTTGGATATTATCGACAGTATCAAGATGACGTTCTTTTAAGTGTTTTTTTTATTTTAGAGAACAAAAAAAAAGTCAAAAAGGCTATGATCAGGTTAAAAAGGAAATTGGGAACCACAATATATTTTTCGAGAAAAAAAATTATTAATGGCGTTGGTCATGTGACAGAAAGCGTTTTCACAGTGGAGCATCCAAGCATTGTCAATGTCAGATCTAACGCAAAGAACACTTTTTTCTAAAATTTTGATGCAACTCATTATAAAAAAAAACTTGATTGACCTGCAGGCACCGACCTTATTTAATCGTTCTACATTTTTATCAATTTTCGATATTAAAGGCCTTCCTGATCGATGTTCATCTTCCACTATTTCTCGGACCTCCAAAAAAGCTTTATGGCTAATTATAACTTAAATTTGTAGATTTACCAAACTTAACATAAAAGTTGCTCCAAATGTTGCTGGTCCATTTTTCATAACCCATTGCAAAAATAGAAGTTTACTTATCATACTCTGTATAGCAACCCACTTTTTCACATAGTTACCGAATGAGACCCGCCGATGAGAGACTAAATAATTGGAATTGCCAGATCGTTTTCAGTTAAACCAGTTTCACCATTTTGCTGTCCAAAGGAGGTGCGTTTTTTTATAGTCTAGATTTTATATAAAATAATACATTTTTTTATATAAGAATTTTTAATATTATTTCTATTTTGTTAATATACGATATATATAGTGAAATGTAAATTTTTAGTGCCATAAAAACTCAGGCCCTATGAGAGACTAAATCATTAGTATTGCCACATCGTTCTCAGTTAAAATAGTTTCACCATTTTGGGGCCATACCTCGTTTTATTATAAAACATTTCCTAAATAATCGTACTATTATTTATTGAATATTTTTTTAAAAATTATAACGATTTTTTCCTATCAAAATTTATGTTCAGAGGTGCGTTTAAGAGGTTCATTTTTTCATAGTCTAAATTTTTTATAAAATTTTTTTATATAAGAATTTTTTTATATAAGAATTTTTAAGATTATTTCTATTTTGATAATATACAATATTTATAGTCAAATGTAAATTTATAGTGCCATGAGAACTCAGGCCCTATAAGTGCCTAAACCATTAGTATTGCCAGATCGTTCTCAGTTAAAATAGTTTCACCATTTTGGTGCCACACCTCGTTTTATTATAAAATATTTACTAAATAATCATACTATTATTTATTGAATATTTTTTTTAAAATTATAACGATTTTTTCCTATCAAAATTTACGTTCAGAGGTGCATTTTTTCATAGTCTAGATTTTTTCTAAAATAATACATTTTTTATATAAAATTTTTTACGATTATTTCTATTTTGATAATATACAATATGCATAGTGAAATTTAAATTTATGTGAACTCAGACCATTAAGCGACTATTTAAGTGCACCCCGGATGGATTTAAACTCCAAACCACCAAGAACAAATGCGTATTTTTTAAATAAAATATGTTTTTTTAACTTGTAAACTCTCTCCCAAGAAAGATATTAAATACTAGTGCATAGTTTTTTAAGTATTTAAAAAATAAATAATTTGTTCATTACTTCCAAATGAATATGATATTTTCTTTAGAAAAAAATGTTTTTGATATAAATAAAAATAAATACCCAAATTCATAAAACATTTTTAATTTCAAACGCATTCTAAATAGATGTATAGGGTTTTCCAATAAGAGTAATATGATTTCTAATTGACGTTTCGGCTATTTGTAGTATGTCATGATCTGTTTTTTTTTTATTGTGTTCAGTAATGCTTACAATTTTATCATGGAGAGACATACACGTACGCAAGAACAACGTTTATAAATTATTCAATTTTATTATCAAAATAATCGTTCTCCAATTGCAACTTTTCGTGCGGTTTTGCCATTTTATGGTCGTTATAATCGTCCAACTGTGCTCGCTATTCGTCGAATTGTCAAAAATGTCGAGCGTACATTTTCTTTACATAATGTTCAAGTGCCAATAAAACAAAGAACTGCACGAAGTAATGAAAATATTGCTGCCGTTCAGGCAAGTGTTGCTGAAGACCGCAATTTATCGATTCTAAGCCATTCTTAAGAATTGGGAACATCTTAGAGTCGATTTTTAAGAAAATCATCTTCTCCGATGAGGCTCACTTTCATGTGAGTGGTGCGGTAAATAAACAAAACTGTCGATTCTGGTGCGAAGAAAATCTACAAATTATTCATGAACACCTATTACATTCACCTCAATTGACAGTTTAGTGTGGTTTTTGGTCTGGTGGAATCATCGTTCCGTACTTCTTTCGTAATGAAGCTGGTAACACCGTTGCTGTTAATGGAGAGCGGTATAGATCGATGATAACCAACTTTTTATGGCCGAAATTGGAAGAAGTTGATCTTGACAACATCTGGTTCCAACAAGACAGGGCTACGTGCCACACAGCACGTGCAACAACCAAATTATTGCGAGAAAAGTTTGGAGATTCGATTATTTCAAGAAATTGTAACATTGAATGGCCTCCAAGAAGTTGTGATTTAACACCATTCGACTATTTCTTGTAGGGTTATTTGAAGTCATTGGTCTTTAGCAATAAACCATACTCTCTTCAAGCTTTAGAAGTCAATATTGAACGTGCTCTTCATGACACACAGTGGAAAAAGTGCTCGAAAATTGGGTTCATCGAATTCGTTCCTGCAAAAGAAGTCGTGGAGGCCATTTGAATGACGTTTTATTCAGAACTTAATTGTATCAATTGTACTTCACATTAAATAAAAAACATTTGAATTTTCTTAACAAGTAAAGGGTTTTCGAATAAGAGTGAATCACATCACTCTTATTCGAAAACCCTTTACTTAAGAAATAATTTTATATATTGTATTTTTCTTTATAGTTTTTAAGAAACTTCTAATAAAATTCACATTATTGTTTTGTACAACAATTTTATGTAAAGCTAAAAATATTTCAAAAGTTCTCTTAATGCATTAATGAAACCCTACAAAATCCTTTGGCCAAATGATTCTACAATCAAATATTCAGATAACCATTTTATAAATTGTTTAAGGTTCAGAATTTTTATAAATTATCCTTTTATTATATGCTAACAGATTATAACTGACCAAGTTACAAGTATTTCAAAAATTATATTTATTCAAAATGAATTAAACCAATCCGTATTTATAAATCATTCTAAATATAATTTAATACAACAACCAAATATTTAATATAATTTGAAATAAATTTATATACAAGTCCAAAACGTATGGTATGACATTACAAAAAATAACTTATTCGATTGAAATTAAAATTGTCATTTTAATTTTTACCACAAATAACAAAATTTGCCAAAACATGAACATAATCGCTATTACGTAACATGTGCGCAAAAACTGGTAATGTAAAATATTTCAATAATATTGCTGCCTCAGGGGAACAATTTCTAAATACAAGATATCATTCCATTTTTATAACAAAAAACAGTTTTATATCACCAAAATAGAAATGAAATCTTTAATATGTTTTAATACGATTGGTGTACAAGTCCCTAAAGGTTTAAACATGTAATTTAGCATTAAATAAATTTCATAAAAGTAAAAGTTCTTTAGAGGAAAAAAAGAAAAATAATTAAATGATTACTATTTAGTACTTATTTAAATGATTAATATTAATTGGGTGATAGTTGTTATATATAAAAAAAAACAGAATCCCAATGTAAATAAATAATAACTAATACTCGTATGTGAATATGGAGTTATTCATTTTGTAGTTTGGAAAGTGTAGCTATGTCATTTAACAGATTTTTTAAATATTTACTTTTTAAGATAAAATTTATTTAATTTAAAGTTTACCATTTGTAATTAAATCTACCAAATAAACTATTAATTTCCAAAAAAAGCTCAAAGAGTGGTTATTCTGCTTTTGTCAATTTTCGTCCTTTAAAAAGGTTTATAATAATCATAATTATTACTTGTAGGATAAGTCAATAAGCAAAATAACTTTTAAAATCCACAAACAACTGTGTAGAAGCCATTGTATCCGCAAAAAATGGACTGTCTGGTCTGAAGGTATTTCTTTAAATTTGAAGAAGGAAAGATAGTTACCAAAAAGAAAAAACACACTTTAGTCGTATGATAACCGATTTTTTTTTTTTGGCCTGAACATGATAAACTTAATCTAGACCATCAGTTATTTTAATAACTACATAACATAACAATGTTATTTTGGCTTTATTGCACAAAAAGTTCACAGAACGCATAATTTCATGATGTCGGTTGACCTCCAAGATCGTGTGATTTGACACCGTTGGGATTTTTATTATAAAGTTATTAGATATTTACTCAAATAATTCAAAAACTATAGAGCATTTAAAAATCAACATCAATTGGGTAGTAACGGAATTCTAGTACGAAATGTGAAAAAAAGTCATATAAAATATAATTAAATTAATAGAAACGAGTCCTGTAAAAATCCTAATGGCAGCCATTTAAATAATATTATATTGCATTCATAGTGGCAATTTTCAAGAAATATTATAAAAATAAAGCATTTGAATCTGAAGGTATTTATTTTATAAATGAAGAAGGAAAGATAGTTACTAAAAAGAAATAACGCACTTTGGTCGTATGATTACCTATTTTTTTTTTTGGCCTTAACATGATAAACTTAATCTAGACCATCAGTTATTTTAATAACTACATAACATAACAATGTTATTTTGGCTTTATTGCAAGAAAAGTTCACAGAAGGCATAATTTCATGATGTCGGTTGACCTCCAAGATCCTGCGATTTGACACCGTTCAATACATAATGCGATTGAATCTTGCATTAAAAGAATAGCGCTTACAAGGAACACTTTCACATGGGAAACACTTGGGCTGGGGTGTGTAACCTTGCACACTGTATACTCCAGACCACCATTTTTTTTGTCGATGTCATCAGGCTTCCCAGAATAGGCAGGAGACATTACGACAATGTTCTAATGAGTCTAATGACTCCATAATATTATTATCACCTTTTAATTTTACCACTTGATTTAATAAACGCACATACGAAGAATGGAAAGTATTTCAAGCAGAAGATCAGTTAGAAAAATAAGAAAAATATATGAAGATAAAATAGAACCCTGAGTAACACCAGCAATTTTTTAGAGAACTTTGGGGAACAGCGGACTTGTATACATTCAAAAAATATAGCTTATAATTCATTTAAGAAGGCAATCGTCGATACCATATGCACATGTTTCCAACAAGAGAACTGGATTCCAAACTCTGCCAATTGGTTTTGAGATATCAAATGCAATAACCTTACAGTTCTCCCAAAAAATGAAGAGTGAGTAGATCGACTCATGATTCGACCAGTAGATCTATTGCCACGGAAACCATGTCAAAAGCTTTCATGATTCAAGATATTTGATCTTTGTATCATAGAAAAACATAGCAGAAAAAATTTCAATAATATTGCATGATTATCGATCTATGTAACCTATAATAAATGAAAGAAATCGAAATTATTGCCATTCGAGATATCCAATTTTGAACCACTCTTTCGAGCATCTCAGCTGGTATCTCGCCAATAACACGTGTAATGTTATCTTCCAAAGCTACAAGTAACGCTGGTTTATTGACATAGACGAGTGACTTCATGCAACCTTATAAAAACTATAGTCTAGAGGCGTCAAATGGTACGATCTTGCCGGCCAACTCAAATTGCTCACCGAACTCATCTCTCAATATATCGATTGTTTCACGTGCTATGTGGCATGTAGCGCCGTCTTGTTTAAACCACATGTCGACCAGATGATGTTCTTGCATTTTTTGATAAAAAAAAAAGTTCGGAATCATCGATTAAGCATCATCTTAAAAAAAAAAGTTTGATACTATAAAACATTAGCCTATGATTAATAAATGGAAGAGATAAAAAGTTCGGAATCATCGATTAAGCATCACCTTAAAAAAAATAAGTTAGATACTATAAAACATTAGCCTATGCTTAATAAATGGAAGAAATCGAAATTATTGCGATTTTGAGTTATTGTTAAATTTTAATCTATGATTAATTGTGTCTACTCATAATACCATATGTCTATGAATTTTGCAAGCTATTTTATAAAAAAGCTACAATTATGTTTCCGCCTTTTTTTCTCTGTTATGAATACTAGATATTTACAAAAAAAAATAATGTCAAAAAATTAAGTTCTATAATAAAATTAGTAATATTTTTTTTTAAACTTTCTACATGCACATAAGTATGTTACATACATATTTCTTAGTTATAAGTTCTTTTGTATTTGTGTGATTTAATTAATGGCAATTGTTCAAGAAATATTGGGTGTATAACTTAAAAAAAAAAGTTATGTTGATTTACTTCTTCAATTTGAAAAAAAGTGCAGCTGAAGCACATCGATTGCTCACCGAACCTTATCCTGAATATGTTCCATCGATAACAACGTGCGAGAGATGGTTTGTGCGGTTCAGAAGTGGTGATTTTGACACGGAAGACAAAGAACGACCAGGTCAGCCAAAAAAGTTTGAAGATGAAGATTTGGACGCATTACTCGACGAAGACTGTTGTCGAACTCAAGAAAAAATTGCAAAATCATTGGGAGTCACTCAAGCAGCCATTTCAAAACGTTTGAAAGCAGCAGGATTCATCAAAAAGCAAGGAAATTGGGTCCCATATGAATTGAAGCTGAGAGACGTTGAAAGGCGATTTTGCATGTCCGAAATGCTGCTTGAACGGCAGAAAAAGAAGTTGTTTTTGAATCGAATCATTACTGTCGACGAAAAATGGATTCATTACGACAACCCAAAGCGCAAAAAATCGTATGTGAAGCCCGGCCAACCAGCCAAATCAACGCCAAAGCCAAATATCCATGGCGCCAAGGTAATGCTCTGAATTTGGTAGGATCAGAAGGGTTTGATCTATTATGAGCTATTGAAATCGGGCCAGACGATCACAAGCGAACTCTACCAAACACAATTAATCCGTTCGAAGCGAGCATTGGCTGAAAAACGCCCCGAATATGCGACCAGACACGAAGCCATAATTTTCCATCATGACAACGCTCGGCCTCATGTTGCAAGACCGGTTAAAAATTATTTAGAAAACAGTGGCTGGGAAGTTTTGCCTCACCCGCCTTATAGCTCGGACCTTGCCCCATCCGACTACCATTTGTTTAGATCCATGCAAAACGCCCTCACCGAAATACGCTTCACTTCAGAACAGGGCATCAAAAATTGGCTCGATTCATTCTTGGCCTCAAAACCGGAGCAGTTTTTTTGGCGCGGAATCCATATGTGGCCAGAAAGATGGGAAAAAGTAGTGGCTTCCGATGGACAATACTTTGAATAAAATATATTGTAACAATTTTTCAAAAAAAACACTCAAAGTTTGCCAAAAATTATACACCCAATATTATAAAAATAAAACATTTTATCAATATCTAAATTTTAAGTATTTTTTTATTTACAGTTACTTTATTTGACACTCATAACTTAATTTAGATACTTTGTTAAAAAGCTTTAAAAAAAATTCATAATTTCATGAGATGTTAAAAAGTTTAAATTAATTTTAAATCCTTTAAATTTGCATACGCTCGCTTATATATGGTTTTGTCTAAAGTAAATGAACTCCAACAAGCTGTGCTGTGCTCATCAAAGAATATTTTTTACTTTTCACTCATACACAATTGAGAAGGATTTTATGAAAAAAAAAATAATATAATAAAAAAAACGAACTATCCTCATTTTATATAAAATCTAACCGAATATGAATGCATGTTTTAACCTATAGAACTTTTTTTAAGACTTTTAAATCTTCTATAAAAACAAGAGATAAAATGGAAAAATGTCAATGTACTCGCACATATATTAGCATATAAGTAACACATGCAGTTAACCACAAAGAAAACAATTTAAAATGCAAAAAAAATATGCAAATTTTATACCACATAATAATCTAGGGTAGATATTTTCAAAACTCTCTTATATCTTTGAATATTCCCTTATCAAAGTTTAAAGGTACATTGTTACCTTGAATAAAATTCGAAAAAAGAAGAATAGCAATAAAAATAATAATATAAAAAAATCTAAAACATGTAATAGTATAGATATTGCCACAAAAAGAATTTTCTCTGAAAATTGGACAAAGTAAAAATGAATGCATTCCTAAATTCTACTTAATATTATACGATAATAACAGAACAACGTCCAAAGTAATTGCTTCTTATCCTTAGAGGGATATGTACCTGACAGAAGCTAAATGAAGTTAAATTAACCAAGAAAAATACTAAAAGATATAAAAGTTCTGGACTTTTAATACAAACGAACCGTTTTTTTTTTTTGAAGGGTATGGTCCTTTTAGAAGATTTTTGTGGCAAGGATTACCACATTTAAGTTGGAATTCATTTCTTGTCATATACCTGATAAAACTTTATTCGTTTTTCATCTTTTTTTTGAGAAGTAGAAATTCCCGAATGATTTATGTTAGATAACGATTTTTTTTCTTTTTTCCTTAAAATGATAATTCTATTATTATTATTATTTTTCTTATTCAAATTATTCCCTTTTATCATTATTATTATTCTTATTATTAAATGTAAAAAATTGAGAAACGAGATTTTGTGGAACTGAGATTAGGTTATAATTTGCAAAAAAAGGTCCTTTTTCTATTTACCTTGAATAATATAATAATAATATGGGCATATTCGCTTTATTGAATTTATATATACATTTATTGGATATGAAATTTTGTTGTTTATGGTAAAATATTGAGTTTTTTTTTAAGATTTTTTTTTTGTAATATTTATTATTTTAGTTAACAGTTAAATTTGACTATTATTGTAATAAAACGTTCTATAAAATTTAATAAAATTTAATAAAAAGTACAATAATTTCGTTTTTTTCACAACAGAGGACTTAATTGTATTTTTTCACAACCAACTTCACACTTAAGCCGCATTATCATTGATACCGTTTTAAATTTTTTACAGCATTTTTGGCTTATTTTACTTTTTTTATTATAGAAAAGATAAAAATGCTGTTCAAGCAAGAGAAAAATATCCGATGTGTATGGAGAAAATGTGTTAAGTGAGCGCCAGTGCCAAAACTGGTTTGTAAAATTTCGAACCGCCAATTTTTATCTCGACGATGCACCACGTTCTAGAAGGCCAGTTGATGCTGATGAAGAAACAATAAAGGCATTAATTGATGCAAACCGGCGAATAACAACTTGTGAGATCGCTGAAAGATTAAATTTATCGAATTCGACCGTTCATGATCATTTGAAATGGCTAGGTTTAATCCCTATAAAAAATAGTCTAAAGGCGTCAAATCGTACGATCTTGGCGACCAACTCACGTGAGATAATTGCTCACCGAACTCATCTCTCAATATGTCCATTGTTTCACGTGCTGTGTGGTATGTAGCGGCGTCCTGTTGAAAGCACATGTCGACCAGAGAGAGTTCTTGCATTTTTGGACAAAAAAAAGTTCGAAATTATCGAGGGATAGCGGGTGTCATTGACGGTAACGTTGCAGCCAGCGTCATCTTTAAAGAAATACGGACCTATGATTTGCCTGATGTTGTCCATCAGGTCGTTCAGATTCAGTTCTTGCACAATCTGTATTTATACGCTTTCAAACTAAGATCCTTGTATAAAATCTTCTACATAGTCGAGTAACACAATAGTCAAGGTCTTCACCAACACACGACGCTACGGCAGCAATATTTTCCTACACAAACAGGTTGGAGGTTTGATATCCAATAACGTCAAATTGCTGTCATATTTTGTCATTATAGTTGGAATTGCTTGCTCAGTAGATCGATTATGACGACCATAAAATGGTCGAAGTGCGCGAAACACATTTTTCACAGAGCATAAATTTTGATAATTAAAATTCATTAATTTGTAAGTGTTGTTTGCAATACTAACCGAACACTTTTAACTTAATACATGTCACGTGTTACGCGTGATCTTAAGTTCAAATATATATATATATATATATATATAGAAAGACATAAATTTTTTTATGGTCATATCGCCATCTCTGCTTTTTTCTTAAGTTATAAATAGCTCAGTTTTAGCTTCCAAAGTATCAATTATTGATGGTTTGTGGGTACATAGGAACGTCTTCGTTTTTTTATGGCACGCGGTTCAATCTTTAATGCTGATTGACTGACAGATACTTTGTGTGAAATTACATTGTTGCCAAAACTTTTCTTTAGTAAATTATTAGTTTAGCTAGATGAACGTACAGTGGGGCCATTCTGCTGAAACCGCGTGCCATAAGGGTCTATGTCGTCCATGTTTTTAGAAAAATAATCATTGATCATGACGTAAGCTCCGCCCTCATTTCGGAAGAATTCCGTGGTATACATGTCACTAAGCCATGCAGTTTACATCTCTTCCGTCTCTTATTTACAAAACCATTCAGCCAAAAATGAGACTTATGATTTTACGGTAAACCAGCGGACTAACGAATTATTTTCAAAGTAAATTTGAATAATTTGGAATAGAATTGATTAAGTCTGAGTCGATCCATGATTAAAAATCAAACTGTTCTGAGTAAAAATCATTAGCAAATTTTGACAGATAATATATGATTTGACAGCTAACCCTAAAACTACATTTTCACCTATAAGTGTTACCAGCATTAAATTATTATTATTCTATCGAAAAAATTTCTGCTCTTTTTTTTAAAGAAATTAAGTAATTAAGTTTTTTAACAATATTGAATAGTTTTTTTTTTAAACATATCTAAGTATTACAAAAAGAGTAAAAACTTTACATATATTTGAAACTCATACACATAAGTTCTGTTGGTATTTGAAAAATGTTGTTATAATATTTTTTTCTTATATAAGCAACTATGTTAATAAAATCTGGGATTTTGTATAAATATCGAATAAAGTGTAAAAAGTATGAGTACTCATATAAGCCTTCCGGTGATACTTTGTATTTTCCATTCTAATAATGTCAACGAAGCTGTTAGTTTATCTACAGACTTGAAAAATTCCAGTTGAAAAAAACTGAAATGGATGGTTAGGATGGCTAGCAACAATTTCTATTTTTGCATTGACCTATTATTCTTTTCACTCGGAAAATGTCAGATTTTCGTATATGTAGATTGAGATTAGAGAAATGTGTTTGTAATTTGCATTAGAAAATTTTACCGCCCCAACACAATCAATAGACAAACCAAGTGTCGGCTAATGTCATTTACACAAAACAACAAATGTTCGTCAATAAGTTTCATAATACTCTGTGTGAACTATATACTTTTTTATCAGCAATTTTTAGATATTTTTTCACAAAATCACCGAAGACAATTGGAGCAGCATTTTTGGAATTAGGTCAAAGTTAAATGGAGTGAACATAATAAGGAAATGGAAAAACGAAATACCAAAATCATGGTAGTCGGATAATCTTATTAGAAATTTCAAGTTCACTGAAAATTAAGCAAAACAACAATTTTTTTATATGAATAAAATATTAATTATTGTGTATTTATGTAAATAGATCCTTCTATAATTGTTAAAAACTAAGATGATAAGAAATATTTGAACTAAATTCTTAAGACAGTATCTTAAGTTCAGAAATAAAAATATTTCTCTTTCATAAATATACGTTTTTGTTTTTAAATTTAGATTTATTTATATAATTAAAGCAACTGCAATAATTTTGTTATACATTTATCAACAAAAAAAAATTGGAAGGATTTACGTCATTTGATTTTTATTTGTTTTTGTTGACTAATAAAAATATCTCAAAACATTTTCTGTACTTCAAGGAGGACGACTTTAGGTCAAGGAAACAGGAGCTACAAATCTCTTGACATAAAGTACTCATGGACTTATTTTATTCTATTTTTATTTTGTGTACAGAATTATCATATTCATTTTGTTTTATGTAGTTTTTTTCCCCAATTTATTACTTGACCTTTCATCTTGTTTGCTTAGGCAATTTATCTAGACAGAAGTTTTGAGATTTCTTTATATTGCACGATTTTATTGTAAAATGTATAAAAACTGAGAGAATTTTTTTTTAAATATTAATATTCATTCTTTTCTAAGTTATTTGAATAGAAGATATTTGACAATGAACTTCATAATATCAATTATATCTGGTGATTTTTTTGCTATTTGGTTTTTTATATTTTTATTTTTAAATAGATCACATATGACACAAAATGCGTATTAAAGTCAACAGTGTTCATTTAGCATTTCCATTTAGTCATGAAAAGACTAACAACCGAACAATGCCCACAAATTGTTGAATTTTATTGTCATAATTCGTGCTCTCGACCATTTTATGGAGCAAGCAATTCAACCCATAGTGACAAAATATGGCAGCAATTTGACGGTATTGGACATCAAACCACCAATCCAGTAGCGTAGAGAGGAAAATATTGCTGCCCCTAGAGTCATGTGTTGGTGAAGACCTAGACTATACTTTTACTCGACAATGTGGAAGATTTTACAAAAGGATCTTGGTCGGAAAGCATATAAAATATAGATCGTACAAGTTCTGAAGGGGAATCACCTGCCAAAACGGTGAATTTTTGGTGGGTAGGCCTTAGAACAACTTGAGGAAAATCCGTTTTTTTACCAAAATGAGCTTCATTCAGTGACGAAGCTCATTTCTGGTTGCATGGGTATATGAATAAGCAAAATTGTCGCATTTGGTCTGATCAACAAATACGGATAAAACAAGAACTGCCATTACACACAGAAAAACGCACTGTTTGGGGGAGGAATTATCGGTCCGTACTTATTTGAAGATGACGCTGGCTGCAACGTTACCGTCAATAGTGCCCGCTATCAGTCGGTGATTTCGAACTTTTTTTAGCCAAAAATGCAATAGCTTCATCTGGTTGACATGTGGTTTCAACAAGACGTCGCTTGTTGAGATATGAGTTCGGTGAGCAATCGGAGCGGTGAGGCGTCAAATGGCACGATCTAGGTATAAAAATAGTCTAGAGGCCATAAAAATAGTCTAGAGGCGTCAAATGGCACGATCTAGGTCTTAGCTACCTATATCGTGCCATTTGACGCCTCTAGACTATTTTTTATGGGACTACGTAAAGTAGTTGAAAGTTCTCGAAAGCATAAAGGTAGATATGAGCATCGCAGTGGTTGTTCAAATGAGGTGCCACGTCAGAAATGGTGAACAAAATCCACAAAATGGTATTGGCTGACAATCGACTCATAGTGCGCGAGCTAGCAGATATGACAGGCATTTAAAAAAGTCTTCTACACCGCATATTGACAGAGGATTTGGACAAGGGAAAGCTGTGCGCAAAGTGGGTGTCGCGTTTGCTCACAATAGAACATTAACAACGTCGTGAGGATGTTTCAATCAAGTATTTGGCGACGTTTCACAGCACTAAAGCTGAGTTTTTGCGTCGATTCATAATAATGGATGAAACATTGGTCCATTACTTCACACCTGAGATGGACTGAAAGAGGAGAATCGGCTCCAAAGAAGGCGAAGGCAATTTCATCTGCTGGCAAGATCTTTGGATATGTTCAACAAGGAAAATCAGTCGTTTTTTAAATTTTTGAAAATTGGTATACTCGTATTTTCAAAAAATATGACCGCATGTTATTTCATTATAAATGAGTTAAAGTTCGAATTGCTTCTTCACGCACCCTATTCGCCAGATTAAGCCCCCACGGATTATTTTCTCTTTCCAAAGTTGAAAAAATGACTCAGTGGTAAAAGATTTGCCAACAATGAAGAGGTGGAGTCTGCGGTTATTGGCTATTTTGAGGAGCTCAACGGCTCTTATTATAAACAGGGTATCGAAGCTATTCATCATTGCTGGGAAAAGTGTATCGAGCTAAGAGGAGACTATGTTGAGAAATAAAGATATTTTTCCCAAATATTTTGTGTTTTTTTTTGTTAGGTCGGGTACTTCTGGAACAACCGCTGGAATTTAATGAGTTTAACATACGTTACTGTTTCATTTTCACAGTCGAAAATCGAGGGCATGAATACTGAAACATTTATGAAAAATGGGGATTGCTAAATTCGATTCTAGTATTAGAGAGAGAAGAAGATTCGATTATTTTGCAAACTGATTATTCCCAAAAATTGACTTAAGATATTTCAGTACCTGATTGTCGCTCACTATTATCTATTTTGATCGCTAATACTAAACCTGAAAATTATCCAAACTTCTACTCCGCAAGGTGATATATTCTTCGAAGCATCCTTCACTCTAACTCAGTAGTTAATTCTTGTGCAATTTTAATTTTGTATTGAGAAATTTCCAGACGTAATAATTTTAAAAAGATAATAAAACATTTTTATTGACTTTTAATAAAATTTTAATTCAAAAATTTTAAAATACACGTTTTTTATTATAATAAATTATCAAATATATTTGCACATTAAATAAAAATCAAATAATATAATTATCATATTTTTATAGAATGCTGCATCATAACGTTTTAATCAAAATTCAGAATGTATAAGGCTCCTTACGAAAGGTATGCAAATTCGTTGATAAATATGTCGAGCACGTTTTGCCCCAGGACAAGTGACCGAATTTCTAAATTTACTAAAAACGGAAGAAAATCAAAACTTGAAATCTTATTAACATGAGAGCTTCATAATCGCAACTGTATTCAGGATAATTTGTTTTTCATCTTTTACAGACAATATTTCATTGAAAGAATTTTAATTTTCGCTGTCAGAAATTTTGATACTCCATCTTTTTAGATAAATTTTTTTTTTATATATTATCCTAAATAATAATAAGGCAATGTCAAAAGCTAGGAAGTATTATAAACATTTCAAATTAGCTATTTAAGTCTCTTATTATAAATAAACTTTATTATACACAATGAAGAAATTATTATAATCGTTAGACAAAAGTAGACGTTTACACAATTTGTTAATAAATTTAAACTTAGATCCTTAACGCCATGAACAACTCTAGGTTATTATTCTGATAATACCTTGAGATTAGGTTGACATTTATTTAGTATCATCTACATTTAATTGAAATTTTAAATGCTTGTTAATTGTTTAATTAAAAGTTTCACTGTGATAACAAGCGATTTAAATTAATCGTATTCAGGTAAAAATGGGTCTTGCCCTAATAATGTATTCTTAGATAGAGATTTATGTAAATAATCTTTACATTTCAACTTTTTACCATAAAGCGAAAAAATATTATATAATAAATTTTATTTTAAGCATTATCATTTTATAAGAGAAAATAGCAAATTTTCTTTTCCATTTTGGTATTCGGTGTCATTTTGCGAACAAATTAATTAGTTTCTCTAATAAACTTCAATTTTATTTTAACAGAAAACAAAGATTCTGTTTTATTAATAGTAGTACAGCGTTCATAAAAGGTAAGTGATTAAAACGAGTAGCACTCAAAATTTTTGGTATTATAATTTTCATAGTGTGAACGTAGAAAAAATCGTCGTTTTTTTATTCAAAAAATATGAATGGGAAATTTTTTTCTAAAATTAAATTATTTTTGATTTTTAGCAAATTAAAATAATTGGCACCATCATTACTATTTGATCCAATTATTTACAATATTTTAACCACTTTTCGTTTATTTAAGAAAAGTGGTTAAAATATTGTAAATAATTGGATCAAATAGTAATGATGGTGCCAATTATAGTTTATTTTTTTTATTTTATTTGTAAGAAATTTTCCATCGAAAATATTTCAGGAAAAAGTGAAACTTTAATACAGAAATGACACGACCTTTCGCATTATTTTCTAGTGAACACTTTTTAGAATATGGTAGATCATTAAACTTATTAAATTCTGACAAATACCGTATATTAGTATTACTTCCAAAACACACAGCTGTCTCCTGCCCCTTAAGCGAAACCGAAATATCCCGCTATTATCCATGAATGACACTTGCTTAACTGAATATTTAATACAATATGCTTTTTATGTTACAGATCGATTTTGGTTGGTCGCCATTTTGTTTCGAATGACATTTGTCTGTTGGCATTTGACAGTCGTAGAAAGTGGTCGATAATTTCGCAAAAACATAGTAAAATTTAAATATTTTATTCAAATAATTGTGCAATTGTGAATTGGCGGAGAAAATTACGGGAAATTTTTTGGTTTTTATCATATGCTGAGCAAGTTAACCATTCAGCGTGTAATGAATAATTTTGAAAGTGTGCATACAGTGGGCGATAAAGCCAAGACTGGGTGACAATTAAGCTAACGTACACCTGGAAAAATTGATGCAATGAGGAAGAGTGTTGCTGAATGTCCGGGTAACTCCCCTTTCGACGCCGTGAACAAGTATTGGGAATATATCCATCATGTTTGTTAAATAATACTCATTAGAGATTTAATTTTTCCCCCGTATAAAATTTAATTGACGCAACTGCTGCAGGCAAATGACCACACACGGCGGCAAGACTGGAGTAATCGAGTTTTAGAGCTCGTTATGAGCTGGCTTTGTTAATAAACAAAATTCCCGCTATTGGGGCACTGAAAACCCTCAACTGATACACCAAAGACCACCAGACCCTCGGAGAATAAATGTAATGATGCGGCATCATTGAGCCATATTTCTTTGAGGATGCTGGAGCCAATGCTGTAACAGTTACTGGTGACTACTATCGGTCTTTCTTCTACCCAAATTGGATCAATAAGATCTACAGAACATGTGGCTCTAACAAAACGGTACCACGTCACACACAACTCGTGCTACGATATAAATTTTGAGAGAAATTTTCCCCTGCCGTATAATGTCAAAAAGTGCTGATATCGGCTGACCCCCACTATCCCATCATTTTAAATAAACCACCCCCCCCCCCCTCCAACCATAATTCGTATGGTGATACTTGAAGGAAAAGGTATGCACTAACAAACCAACCACAACCACGATGCTTAAGGACAATATTCGAAACGATATTGTTGAAATTACGTCAGAAGTCTGCGAAAATGTTATGAAAAATGTGCTTAAAAGAGCTCACCTTTGCGTCGCGACCAGAGGCAGGCATTTGACCAACATTAGTTGTATTCCATTGCGAAAATTTTGCTACTCACAAGTACTTCTAGCTACTCGAAGCTACTCTTGCTCGTAAAAATGAGTAGTTCGCATGAGTAGTTACGTGTACAATTTACGGTAGGGTATTTTGAGGAATCTCAACTTCCGTTGATGCATAAGATTCCCACTTCAAGATGCATAAGATTGTAAATTAAAATGTTATGTAAATCTGTTCGTTATAATAAAATTGTAGTTGCAGATAAAATAAAAGCAAAAAAAAATAAAGTTTAATCAAAATCCGAATTATAAATTATATTTAATTATACTTTCCATAGAGTAAATTGGATAATCTATTACTTATGACCGTTAGTGTATTTAGATATATTCCTGCACTATTTTATCATCTACCTATAAGACTCTTGGAAATATAATATTTTTATATATATTAAAATATATTCATTTATTTAAAAATTATAAATTAACAACAAGAAAAAATCATTTATCAAAAAAGGACATCCGTAACCAATAAGAGAACATATCCGAAACTTTATTTCAGAGTGTAAAGAAACAATTATTTAAAAAAAAAAACTTTTAATAACAAAATTAAACAAACTTACAGAAGAAAAAAAGAACATATATAATTCGCAATAGTTAGTATAATAAATGTACAAAAAGAAACTTTTCTAAATTAAGAATATTGAAAGTTTTCAAGTAAATTTATTTAAATCAACAAAATCTTCAACCGGAAGTGAAAGATATTTCATAAACTTAAAGGGAAACATGAAATTCGTTTGTATAAAAATCAATAGATTTATGGAAAAAATTACATTTCGTATCAGTACTGATTTTTGTTGGTACGATCATGGAATGATCCAAAAATAGCAAATGTTTGTACTTGACTTTAGTATTTGAAATGAAAAATTTTTTTAAAAAATCACCGGTCGAAATAGATACTTCCAATACAGTCATATTGATTAGTCATCAGCAAACTTGAATAAAATGATTTGATAAAATCAATAAATTGAACTTGACGCTAAAAAAAAAAGAATAGAATTTCTTGTGAAATTAAACATCTGCTCAAGAATATAAACGACTGGAACCGAAAAAGGAAGTGAATCCAATGATTTAGTATCCATTTCAAAGTAAGGTTCAGGCAGGTATGTCTATGAATATAAAAAATTATATGAGTATATATGGTCTTATATCTTTATTCTTGTTGGTGAATAACTTAGAATTTTTGTCAGAAGACAATATATCCTTCTATTGTCAGAAAGGGTACACTTCAAGAGAAGATTTTTCCCAACTTAGCTTCTATGTACAAACTAAACGTACAAAGCGGAAGATTTTTATCTTTCCAGCTGGTTAGAGAATTTCAGTACAATTTAAAGATATAACCATGAATATATATATGTACATATGCACTTAAGGGACTACACATATGTCAATGCATGATAATAATTGCTTAGCGTTCCACCCACACTGTCGATTCTATTCGTATTTTTCCAATTCGTATGTCGACTTTAGACTATGAATAGTTAACTACTGACTTTTTCAATATAAATGTGTATATATATATATACATACACCATTTGAGCATATGTAAGTGCATGTAGAGACATCGTTGTAATATTTAGAAATAAATTGCGATCCTTTTAATAGATGCTCACACATTAGTTCATATTCACCCCTTTATCGTTTAATCTTTAGAACAAAGAATATCTATCTTGGGTTAACTTTCTATTTAGTCTACCATCTCAAGAAAACATAAATTTATTACTCCAATATGAATGATTAAGGATTCTATAGTAATAGTCAGATACGAGATCCCTTTATTTTGCAATACAAGAAAACGTAGTAAAATTTCTAAATTTTCTGAACCAAAATAATTGTGAAATTCTCGAAATTTTACACTATTCCGCATTTTGAATTTATTCTATTTGAAATTAATACGATTTAATTCAATGATAGAAAGAAAATTCAATCAATTCATATCTTTATCAAAAATATAATAATTGATTCTAAATAATTTTAATGATGTTGAATACCATTTAAATAAAATTTATTGAGATTTATTGGCAATTTTTTATTTTTCAAATTTTTTTACCATTTTTAAAAAAAATAAAAATAAAATATTTAGAAATTCGATTGAAATTAATTTTATAACGAGCTATATTCAGTTTTGAGCATATAAACATTTTTAATAAAATTACTAAAATATAAAAGATTTGATAAATGAGAATTTTGTATGCAACAATTCATTTCTAGAAAAATTCCCAATAAGCTTAAATTTAGTTTTGAAAATGAACAATTTGGGCATATTTTTTTTTTTAATTTCTGGAATAATTATTTTTATTGTGGGAATTTTTGTATTAAAAAAATTTTTTATTTTATCGTTGATTGAGCACCAGACTAATTTCAAATTGATATTATATACGTGGTAAATTATAGTACTTTGTGAAATAATTGAGGCATATCTTATCGTTTTCAGTATGATTCTGACAGATGGTCGATATGATAAATCAGTGATAAATCCAAGACATGTATCTGATATCATCAAAACGATATTATTTTTATCATTGGGCATTTTTAAAAAGTGTTCTTATAAATTTTTATAAATATCTGTTTATTAGTTTAGTATTGACAGCTATTGAAAAGAGACAAAATTTGTGTTTCTTGATTATGGATAAAGTGAATTTCGTGTGTTAATAAAACAAATTTTTTGGGAAAAACAATACTAGAAGTTAAAACAAAGCTTGAAAAATATAATGGACACTCCTTATCATCGTATAGAATGATTCAGAATTGGTTTACTGAATTTTGCTGTTGTTGTGCGACTACAAGTGACACTGAGTGCGCAGGATGTCCATAATGTCCATGGTACCGTTTTAAAAGACGGTCAAGTGAAAATATATGACACATAGCTGATATGATAAATATCTTTAAAGAATGTGTAGACAATATCTTCTGTATATGAAAAGCTTTTGACAACATAACTGTCGCATTTGCTAATCAGCCGAACAAACCCATATTCATGTTTTGACTTCAATGGAGTGTTTGGACATTTTTAAGCATAATCTAAAAGAATTTTTCCATCGATTCATAGCTGTTGATAAAATATGGCTTTACCATTACACATCAGAAACCAAACACCAGCCAAAAGAATGGAGTTTTCTTACCGAACGTGCACCAAAGAAGGCAAAACGATTGCATCGATAAGCTACTATTTTCTAGAATGCACATGGTATCATCTTTATTGATTATTTAAAAAAATGAAAAATGTTAACAGGACAGTATCATGCAGCATTATTGAATAATGAAATCAAGAAAGACGACCGCATTTGGCAAAGAAATTAGATTTTGTTTTATCATGATAATGCAACTCCACATTTGTCGGAAATTGCAACAGCAAAATAAGTGAAATTATGCTATGAATTGTTTCTCCACCTATCGTTTTCTCCATGTGACTTTTTTCTGTTTTCAAATATGAATAAATGGCTTGGTAGAAAGGAATTTGCGTCCAATTTTGAAGTTATAGCCCAAAGTGAGGTCTATTTTGCAGAGTTTGACAAATTCGTACTATACAAATGGTATAAGAACTTTAGAACAATGTTGGATAAAGTACAATATATCAAGCTGATAGGAGACTATGCTGAAAAATAAATCAATTTTTATAGATTCGAATAGTTTGCTGTTTCAATTATCACTAACTTATCATACTGCACATCCAAACTCGTTAATTTTAAAAGTTTTTTTAAATATTTATTTCGACATTAAAATATGAAGTGAAAATTTCATAAAAGGTGTGGAATAAAAGTTTCTATTTTGTTTTGCTTTTTTCTGTAAAAAAACGAATGTTAAAGTATCGAACGACTTAACAAAATAAATTTTCAAGGATCCTTATCTAGGTAACTGTTGGAATTAAAAAAAACAAGGCGCATTAATTGATGAAAAATTTATTTATATACCTTTTAATTGAATTAAGAATTTTCGTCTGTGTTTTGTTTTTCATTTTTTTTATTTTTTGAATTTCCACGGCAATAACTTTTAATATCATATAAAAAGGAATTGTTTAATTTAAAAAATAAAACAATAAATTGACAAAGACGATGAGATCTTTGAAAGCAGCATTATTAGAAGCGAATTTCAATAAAATCCACAGAATCAGCAGAACGTCAGCCTTAATATTAATAACAAAAATTAACTTTAATGGAGTTAATGGTTCTAAGCATATAAATTTTTTGATGGATTGATACTGAGGAATAAATTTGATAGCTTGTGAAGCAGCAAGAGGAGCACAGCTAATGCACGCAAATCGATAAATTTTCCTTCAGTTCTTAAAGTAGGATGGAAACTAAATCGTAAGTCCAATTATCTACAAAATTGAAAAAGATTAATGTAAGCAGATCCTTGAGAATAATTTACTCAGTACTGCTTAAAGCTTATCTAAATGGATTGAATAGAAAAACTGTCAAAGTATAGCAGAATTTTTTATAAACTAGGTGTGAGCAAAATATAATAAAACTAGCATTACTTAGAGTGATCTGGCAACACTGTAGACTTCTCCTCCATACAGTTTATATACTATCTCCTTCTCAACGGACTGCTGAAATGTTAACCTTGTCCGGTAACTACGCGACCCTATAGATCGTAATAAATAAAGTTGTGCTTTTGTAGTGCGTTATAAAAATTGGAGCAACAATTTGTTTTCGATGAACCTTTGGGGAATATTCCTTATGAAGAGTACAAGTTTTTAGGGGCATAAAGCATTTTTGGAGGGCCATTTTTTTAATATTACACAGTAACGCCTTTAACATCGAAAACTGATGAAAATGTGGAATGAGTGAGGGTTTTTATGGGGTCAGACCGTTGATTTATATTGAATCTGATTAGTAGTGATCATCTACCCGCTGATGCTCCATTATAACAAGGGCCCTTGATTTTGTCGAAAAAAGAGCTGCACGTGCTTTGTCAGCCTTCAGCACAAACTGTCAAAAAAGGTTCTTGAAAGGCTAAGAAAAATTATTCTTCGTGTCAGATCGGACATTGCATACTGGTGCATACTCTACCATGACATTGCGTCCTGTCACACGGCCCTATTCATCAACGGGTTTTGCAACAAAAAAAATGGATCCTTATTGTTCGTCAGCCTAAGTGTCCCTATTCACCAAAACTAAGTTTGTGTGATTTTTTTCTGTTCCCAAAATCATAAAATACTTTATTTTGAAGGATATCATGTTCATAACAGCGAATGGAGTGTAACCGAAGAGCTGAAGACAATTTTAATCGAAACCTCCCAGCAATGAGGCTTTTTTTTTGATACCTAGTATGTGCCTAAAAAGGAAATATATTTTATTCAACATAAGAACTTTTAGTCAATAACTACGAGTATTTTTTTGTGTATATCAAAATGAGATTTTTGCAAAAAAATTCTGTTAAGAAAATAATCTCTATTCAGAAATTTATATCAGAACTTATTTATAAAAAAAATTATTTCTTACCCATAATGCTATTATAAAACTGCCAAAAAATTACCTGCAATTAAAACAAAAAACGCACAATTGTAGTAATTTATAAATAAATTTTTATAAAATTTTAAATTCTATAATCCATTTAAAATAAAGCTAAACCAAGCTTTATTGTAAATTTAAAAAGTTTGAAAATAAAGTTTGAAATTGAAAATTATTTATTTACTGTATCAGATAAAATAATTTTTAACTATCCAAAGAAGGCTAAGCCTATCTAAATTTAAGAATTTATTTAACAGCAATTTCAGGATTTATTTAACCGATATTTCCATCCATACGAGTAATTATTAACATTATTTTATAAATATTTTTTTAGCCAAACTTAATACTTTCTTTTTGATAGAATAATTTACATTTAATTTAAAGTTTGCAATCCTTTATGGTATCAAGTTAAGTTCATTATGGTTCGAAAGTTTTACCAACTTCATTAATTTATTCAAAACTTCTTCCAATTTACTAAATAACTTTATACCTTCTCGAAAATATAAAATTAAAAAAATATACAAAAATTTACACAAGCTAGGTGTGTACAATATCGCAGAATATTTAAATACCAAGCAAATTTTATTGTAAATGAATTCAATTTTCCGCTGCTAACTTGTTGAATTTATTAAAATTTTTATATAATAATCTGACTTTTGGGGCTTTCAGCAAAATTGTACATATAAACAAATACGTATTAGCAATTTTTGTTTGAATAATTCTTCTCCATAAAAGATTTTTTTTCATTGAGTACAAAAGTAGTTTTTTACACTCAAATAATTTGTTTAATATTTCGATGTTTTTAAGTCATAATATATCTCAAAGGATAAATATTTTTTATGGTAAATGGTTATCTATTCTATAACGCAAAAAGAACAGCGCTGTCATTTGACAGCTGTCCAAATAAAAAAACCGGCCACCATCTTCCACCAGTATTCGGTCCGTTATGTCAAGATCACACCACGTAGGGCCGATTTGACTAATACGGTCAGTACAGTTTTAGCAGATCAATTTTGATCGTCTGATCAGGGCTGTAATAATAATTTCTAGTCAAAAAAACTGTCAGGATCCTCTTTTAAATCCATAATAATATTATTTAATGTTGAAAGTATAATAAAAATCATTACCGTATCTCCGTTTAAATTTTATTTTTAAAAACGAAAATAACATATAAAACCCCTTATAAATTTGATGAGACATAACTGCACTTGATATGAATGCGCATACTTTGTTTAAAAAAATCATTATTCGACATGTTAAAGTTCTTTTTATTTCCAACACTTGGGAATAATATATTTCGCAGTTCGGAGAGTATGACAGCTGTCAAATATGTCTGAGAGCTGTCAAATATTATTAAAACATACACATATATACATGTCATCTACGGAAAAAAATTTATTTAATTGAAAGTTTACACTGTGGATTATTTAACCGACCATGGAATGCACAGCAGACATGTCGATTGGATGCTGGAACAAAAGGCTTCGAATACTGATTTTTTTTAACAAAATTTTCTGCAACGTAGAGGCTTATTTGTTCCTAGGTGCATACCTCAAGAGCCCTATAAACTATACAAGGCTTTTTTTTAGAGCTCTACCATATAATCTATATAGGGCTTTTTGATGTATCCTAGGTACATACCTCAAAAAGCCCTATTTGCCATATATAAGATTTTTTAAGGGTACGCGCCTAGGATACCTCATAAAGCCCTATTAGTTTATAGGGCTCTAAACATCCATAAATGACTGTAACGAAGCCATTGTATCTGCAATAAAAATGACTGGTTGGTGTGTATTTTGGTCTGAAGGTTTGTATTTAATTGAAAATTAAGAAGGAGCTACCGTTACCGTTAATTGTGAGCGCTATGGCCGTATGATAACTAAGTGTTTTTGACCTAAACATGAAGATTTTAATCTGGGCCATATAGAATTTCAACAAAACGGCACCACAAAGTAGACAAGGTGATAAAATATGGACTCAAACTTCGTAAGATTTGATACCGCTGAACTTTTTTTGTAGGTCTACGTAATTTATCATAATTACGCTGACAATTTTTAACCTTTACAGCATTTAAAAACAAACATCTAACGGGTAATGGACAAATTACAGCCAGGAATGTGCGAAAACCTCATCAAAAATTACCTCAAAAGGATCGAGTCCTGCAAAAAATTACGTAGCAGTTATTTAAAAAATGTTATATTGCATGTATAATGGCCAGGTCCATGCACCTAGGATACCTCAAAAAACCCTATATACAATAGTTTATTGGGCTCTAAACATCCGCAAATGGCTATGGCATAGCCATTGTATCCGCAAAAAATGACTGGTTGGCGTGTATTTTCGTCTGAAGGTATTATTGGTTTGTATTTAATTGAAAATTAAGAAGGAGAAACTGTTACCGTTAATTGTGAGTGCTATGGCCGTAAGATAACTAAGTGTTTTTGACCTAAACATGAAGATTTTAATCTGGGCCATATAGAATTTCAACAAAACGGCCCCACAAAATAGACAAGGTGATAAAATTTGGACTCAAACTTCGTAAGATTTGATACCGCTGGACTATTTTTGTAGGTCTACGTAATTAATCATAATTACGCTGATAATTTTTAACCTTTATAGCATTTAAAACAAACATCTAACGGGTAATGGACGAATTACAGGCAGGAATGTGCGAAAATCTCATCAAAAATTACCTCAAAAGGATCGAGTCCTGCAAAAAATCACGTAGCAGTTATTTAAAAAATGTTATATTGCATGTATAATGGCCAGGTCCATGCACCTAGGATACCTCAAAAAACCCTATATACAATAGTTTATTGGGCTCTAAACATCCGCAAATGGCTATGGCATAGCCATTGTATCCGCAAAAAATGACTGGTTGGCGTGTATTTTCGTCTGAAGGTATTATTGGTTTGTATTTAATTGAAAATTAAGAAGGAGAAACTGTTACCGTTAATTGTGAGTGCTATGGCCGTAAGATAACTAAGTGTTTTTGACCTAAACATGAAGATTTTAATCTGGGCCATATAGAATTTCAACAAAACGGCCCCACAAAATAGACAAGGTGATAAAATTTGGACTCAAACTTCGTAAGATTTGATACCGCTGGACTATTTTTGTAGGTCTACGTAATTAATCATAATTACGCTGACAATTTTTAACCTTTATAGCATTTAAAACAAACATCTAACGGGTAATGGACGAATTACAGGCAGGAATGTGCGAAAATCTCATCAAAAATTACCTCAAAAGGATCGAGTCCTGCAAAAAATCACGTAGCAGTTATTTAAAAGATGTTATATTGCATGCATAATGGCCAAATCCAAGTAATATAATTAATAAAAATTTCAATTTCAAGTATGCTTTATTTAACTTTATGATATTTAATAGATATTCAAACTTTTTTTTTTATTTTTTTACACTGCATTAACACAATTAAATTCAAGTTAAAGACTTTCTTAAATTTGAAACTGAAAAATAGGATTCTATTATCCCGTATATCTTATTTGTTAAATACACTTAAGTGTGCACTTGTTAATTAAAGAAAATTGTTACAAATTTAAATAAAATTATTTTATATCCCTTTTCTTTTTCCATCGTATTATTTTATATTTTCTTATAGGAAAAAAAATTAACAAAAAAAATCCTTAATAAAAATTGTTTTATTATAGCGTTAATCCTTTTTCAAGAAAAAAAAAATTATCAAGGTAAAGCGTGTATAAAATGAGTTCAAGTTTATTTCAGAAACAAGGACAAAACAAATTAAGTATTTTTATTTGTATACTTAGCCATGAACAGTTGATATATATATATATATATATATATATATATATATATATATATATATAAAAAACTAATAACAACAAGTTTCGACTTTGTATATTGTTAATCGATTTATTTACATTTCGTCCTTTACTATAGCAAGCATATGTCTTCTAGCCGTACTGTTTCAAAGTTTATTTTCAGAAACGTTGTAAATCAAAAAATACTAAAGTAAAATTAGTACTAAAATTATTTTGATCGTATTTATTTTTATAAAATTGACATGAATTTTTAAAAAAATAATTATTAATAACAAAATTAATTTTGTCATATTTTCACATAATTCCATAAAAGATACTATTTTTATGCTTACCAAAAATTCACCAAAAATCTTTAATTTCAATTACAACAAAAAAAAAGATATGTTTTTTTTTCTTTTAAATTTAATAATAATTAAATTAATTAAATTTTCAACAACTGAACAAACGAAATTCTTGTTCGAAATTTTTGAATACTCTCCAATTTGTTTTATTTGTACTTAATAAAGGATTCCAGTAAAACCAAAAAAGTACGTTATAACAAATACATACATATAAAATAAAGGATTTAATTTTCTTCCCTACTTATCTAGTTTTATGGCATATTCTATTTTTAGATTAGACGAGTACATCTAAAATTGGCTACACGGTTACATGGTGTTATCGTGTAATTGTAAAATCGTGAAACTTGCTGAAAAGTACCATAAATTTCAGAAAATCGATAAAATTATACGCAGAAAAATATACTCCCTTATTGGTTTGTGTTTCTAGGATCAAATTAATATTATACACTAGTAAATAAATTCATAAATAGACACACAAACAAATAATAATACAAGAAAATAAAACTCTATCAAATATACTGAATATTTACGGTTCATGGCCAAAATATAAATAAACTCGAAATTAATATTAACTATATAAATATTCAACGTTAGATTGAATAATAAAAAACATTTAGTCAAAACTAAAATAAATACTCCTTCCTTATTTATACTTTTTTCTAGACTAAAAACAAATAAGGTTAAAGTTCTACAAAATATTATGATTTGAAAAAAAAATTGTTTTTGATTTTTATGAATTTGCAGGATACATAAAACTTTTTGTAGTTTTCTTAGTACTTTTTATTTATTTAATTTTGTACTTATTATAAATAAATGGCAAATATTATTAAAAGAATTCTAAAAACTGACAGACAATTAGCTGTGCAGTGGTTATCTCCCTGGTGTAGATGACGCGCTGTTTTCGGTGGCGCGCTATTATGGATGACGCGCTGCAACGAATGGTGCGTTACTATCTGCTTTACCAGGGGTATAAGTTAAATCTGCTGTTTGGTCATAGATGTTGTATGTGAGTGTATTAAACTACCATGGGCAAGCCATACTTTTTTTTATGAGTTTGACATCTGTCAACATTAATCAGTGCGCATTGTCAGCAATTTCGTACAACAACATACATTTTTCCTTTGGTTATCATGTCTAGCTTTGTGCCAGAAAAAGAGCATATGCGGGTAACTTTACTTTTCTGCTTCAATTTGAAGAAATCGGCTGCCGAATCGCATCGAATGCTTATGGAGGCCTACGGTGACAGTGCTTTATCGGAAACACCGTGCCGAGATTGGTTTCGTCGGTTCAAAGACGGCAATTTTGACTTGTGGGACAGGAAGCGTGAAAATCGCCCTAGGAAGGTTGAGGACCATCAATTGCAGGCACTTTTGGACGAAAACGATACCCAATCGCAAAAAATGCTCGCGAAGCAAATGGGTGCTACTCAACCAGCCATTTTTATGCGTCTGCGTGCCATGGGGAAGATTAAAAAGATCGAAAAATGAGTGCCGCATGAACTGAACGATAGGCAGATGGAGCGACGCCAAAACACATGCGAAATCTTGCTCGCCAGACAAAAAAGAAAGTCGTTCCTGCATTGGATTATGACAGACGATGAAAAGTGGATATATTTCGAGAATCCTAAACGCAAGAAATCATGGGTTGATCCCGGCCAAGTATCAATATCTTCCCCAAGACCAAATCGCTTCGTACGGAAGACGATGCTGTGCGTTTAGTGGGATCAGCAGGGTATCGTCTACTATGAGATGTTGAAAACTCGTGAAACTGTCAATGCCCACCGATACCACCAACAACAGATCAAATTGCACCATGCACTGCGTGAAAAAAGGCCGGATTATCAACAAAGACATGACAAGCTGATTTTCCTCCACGACAACGCACCATCGCACACGTCAAAAGTGGTCCGAAACTACTTGGACACACGCAACTGGGAGGTGCTACCCCATCCCACTTATTCACCAGACCTGGCCCATTCCGACTACCACCTGTTTTCATCGATAGGCCACGCGCTTGGTGTGCAGCACTTCGATTCTTACGAAGACGTCCGAAAATGGGTTGATGAGTGGTTTGCCTCGAAAGAGAAGGAATTTTTTTTGCATGGTATCCACAAATTGCTCGAGAGATGGGAAAAATGTGTAGCTAGCGAGGGCAAGTATTTCGAATAAATTTGTTTTTGCTTTCTATGAAAAAAAAAACATATGTCTTTTTTGACTAAAAAACAGCGGATTTAAGCTTATGCACATGATATTAACAATTTTACACTTTAATTTGTAATTATAATACAATCTCTTACAATTCAACCAATTTGAACGTAATTACAAAACTTTTTAATATCTTTCTAAATAAGCAATTTATCTTAATTCAATATTATCAAACATAAAAAATATTTGAACCATTTTTCCAGATAATACAATATATACTTTTAATATGTTCTATTTCATATATCAATTTACCCAAATGTCTATATAAAAATATTATTATAAAAATTACAACAACAACAAAAAAGAAAAAAAAAGAAAAACCATAAAAAATATATCCACTTGTTTATGAGTATATTCACTTTTGTTTACGAATATATATTATTAATAAAATATTCGTAAACAATTTCTACCGTATACGAATATAATCTAACCAATTGGAAAAATATTTACGCAATAATCCATGAAATAGATGCCGCCGCCAGACTACAGAGAGAAGCTTAACAATATGATTGATAGCACCTTTTATAAATTTGTTCAAACAGAGTATAGGCGAAATTAAAAAACATTCAGCTGATGAAAAAAAAACAGCTTATATATTGAATGGTTTTAAGGCTGTTGCTTTAGAAACAAATTGCTATTAAATTTATTGAAAAATAATAAATAACGTCGGAAAAAAAATTCGAAAAAATAGAATTTTTTTTTAGAAATTAATAGAGAAATATATGGTATGATAAAAAAAATATTATTTGTATTATTTTTGTGATGATTTCAAAAAGCATAAGTACTTAAATATAAATTCTAAACGTGACGATACTAAGCACCATTTGGCGACAGTATGTTCTAAGATCAAATAATAGCAAACCTACTCAATGTCGGTACGTGAGCAGACGACACTTATCCAGATTTAATCATATAATTTTAGAAAAAAAAATTATTTATATAATCTGACATAACTCTGGGCTTTCTCACGAATTAGCTTGTATGATAATCCCTCCTAGATGTATAGTACAAACTTCAGCCGCGTCCCTTAACCACGCGATCCTATAGAGCATGAAAAGTGAGGTTATATTTTTGTAATGGTGGTACAAAATATGGAACAGAGAAATTTTGATTAACGATGTGCCTCAAATTTTGTGTTAAGCTTAGATTTTCAAAAACTTACAACAACAAGCCTTTGGAGAATATTCCTTATCGAGAGCACAAGTTTTCGATGGCATAAACCAATTTTAGAGGGCCGAAAAGCAATGTAAGAAGAACTATGCTCAAAAAGCCCTTCAACATCGAAATTTGATGAAAATGTGGAACAAGTGAGGGCTTTTGTAAGCTCAGTACCACCAGAACCAACTGTCAACCATGTTTTTTCATAAAGAAGTGCTGGACAAGCTTGGACTTTGTCAGATCACAGAAAGCGATGACATGATGGAACATCCAAGTGTCTGGAATATCCGATCTTACCTGAAGAATAAGTTTTCTACATTTTGCGAGCTTTTCCAGAACTTTGTTAGAAAAAAAACAAAAAAAACGAGACTTTGGGGAGCATTCCTTATCGAGAGCACAAGTTTTCGGTGACATAAAGCATTTCAAGAGGTTCGAACAGTAGTGGAAGAAGAACTTTGCTGAGGAATTGCTTAAGCATCAAAAACTAATAATGACCAACTGTCAAACAAGTTTTTTATAAAGAAGTGCTTGACAAGTTTGGACTTTCTGTCAGATCACAGAAAGCTCTGACATGATGGGGCATCCAAGTGTCTGGAATATCCGATCTTACCTGAAGAATAAGTTTTATACGTTTTGCGAACTTTTCCAGGACTTCGTTAGAAAAAACCAAAAAAAAATGAGACTTTGGGGAGCATTCCTTATCGAGATCACAAGTTTTCGGTGACATAAAGCATTTTTAGAGGTCCGAACAGTAGTGGAAGAAGAACTACGCTGAGGAATTGCTTTAGCATCAAAAACTAATAATGACCAACTGTCGAACAAGTTTTTTATAAAGAAGTGCTTGACAAGCTTGGACTTTCTGTCAGATCACAGAAAGCTCTGACATGATGGAGCATTCAAGTGTCTGGAATATCCGATGTTACCTGAAGAATATGTTTTCTACATTTTGCGAGCTTTTCCAGGACTTCGTTAGAAAAAAAACAAAAAAAACGAGACTTTGGGGAGCATTCCTTATCGAGAGCACAAGTCTTCGGTGACATAAAGCATTTTTAGATGTCCGAACAGTAGTGGAAGAGGAACTTTGCTGAGGAATTGCTTTAGCATCAAAAACTAATAAAAATGTGGAACGTGTGAGGGCTTTTGCAAGGTTAGTAGCACGAGGACCAACTGTCAAACAAGTTTTTTATAAAGAAGTGCTTGACAAGTTTGGACTTTCTGTCAGATCACAGAAAGCTCTGACATGTTGGGGAATCCAAGTGTCTGGAATATCCGATCTTACCTGAAGAATAAGTTTTATACGTTTTGCGAACTTTTCCAGGACTTCGTTAGAAAAAAAGGCCAGCAGCACTAGTACCAACTGTCAACCAAGTTTTTTTTTATAAGGAAGTGCTTTACAGGCACAGAAAAGAGGTCTTTTCTGTCAGATCAGACATTGCAGATACTTCGATGATCCGTCGTGACAACGCCCACTACAACAAGGTCATCTGCATCGAAGGGTTTCTGACGAAAAATAAAATTTGCTATGATCCGCGGGCCACTCTTTTTACCTGATCTTTGTCAGTATGACTTTTTTTGTTTTTTCAAGCCAAAAAATACTTAAAACGAGCTGAGCAAAATTCCAGTTGAAGTTTTGTGCCAGAAGACGATTCTAAGCACAAAAATAAAATAAATTTGCTGTTAAAAAAAAGGCCACACCTCAAACAAAGCCAAGCATGCATCGACTTAAATTTATTTGAAGAATATTTACCTTCTTTTTTTAATAAAAAAAAAATTACTATCTTTTCAAGGATATTTTACTTATTTTACATAATTTCAGAAAGTTCAATTATTTATCTTGCGGGGTTGTATTTAATTTGTGGATCAGAATTTTTGTTTTTTTTTGGTATTGTTTATACTTTTTCTTAAGTCTTTTTTGTTATTTTTTTTATTTCTATCTTTTTGTACTTTTTGTATAAATACAAAAATTTATTTTTGCAGAAGTTCATTGAATTTTTAATTTAAAAAAAAGCAAGTCCAGTCAGTAAGAAAAAAACTGCATGAAGTCGCAGAATTTTTTCTGGAAATAAAATCTAAATTATGTAATCTGTAATGCATGAAGAATATTCTGTAGATCGACTTCTACAAGTTGAAATATTATGAAAAAAAAGGAAGCTCACTTTTTAGGACTTACGAGTACAAAGAATAGAAGTCTTATGGCTCCAGTAATGATGTGTGAACTCAATAACTTGCGGTCAAATCCAGTAAGCGTAAGGTACAGTGGAACTCCGGTTGAGGTCTGATGAGGCGAGCAGCGGTTAGAAAATCATTATATCGGCCATAAAATAAAAAGAAAAGGTTTGAATGGGCTAGATGAGATCATCAACAGATCCTATGCAATAATGAGTAGAGTCTGAACAGTAATGAAGGGAGTCTGAAATAATAAGGGGAGTCTGAATTTTTAGGTTTAAAATGTTCTATTCAATAATGAGGGGAGTCTGAATTTGTAGGTTAAGCAGAGACCCGGTTGCTGTTTGGTATGATGGCAAAATGATGCTGCATCGCTGCTTAGTTGGCACTACTCGTATAAGGCATGGTAAAAAAATCGTATAGTTTAGAAATCATCGAACTATGCTAAATCATTTGCGAAAGGCTGGTTGGGGTCAAAAAGAAACTCGATGTTTGGGTGCCTCATGAATTGACTATCAAAAACAAGATGGAAGGGCTTAATACATGCGATACGCTGCTGAAGCGCAATGAAATCAAGCCATTTCTGAAGCAAAACATATATGGTGATAGAAAATGAGTAAAAAAAATACGAGAATATCGTTCGAAAGAGACGAAAAAAGAAAAATTAACGATCGCAAACAATTTTAAAGCTACAATTACCGATCAATAAGGTTATGCTGTGTGTACGGTGGGACTGAAAGGGAATCGTTCATTATAAACTACTACTGTTCGGTCAAACTATTAACTCGGTACTGTGTACTATGAGCAAATGCGAAGCGATTGATTTATCAATAGGCTAATGAATAATTGTCACACTTGACACACTTGTGTTCCACCACGATAACGCTCGACCACACATCTTTGATGACGTGCCAAGAATTAACTGAGCTTACCTTGGAAGTTTTGATGCATCCACAGCATAGCCCAGACATAGCACTCTTAGACTATCACTTGTTTGGATCTCTAAAAAAATCCCTTAATAGAGAATATATTATTATCGACAATGTACAAAAGTTCTATATATAGTATTGTCGATAATAATGGTGAATACTTGACTTGAATAAATTGATATTAACACTCTGATTTAAGCGTTATCTATATTTTACTCACAAAATGCCATGAACTTTTTCGACTAACCAATATGAAAATAATTAATAAATTGATCAAATAATATTTATGTATTCATAGCAATTGTGTCAAACTTTTCTTACTCCGTAAGTCACAATTGTCATATACCTTTCTTGCGCTACTTCTGCCATCTATTAAATCTTATGGGCACTCCAAAATTTATGATCGAAATTATTAAAATGCTTTATTTTTAATAAAATATGCTCCAAATAACTTATAAAAAATGTTTTCTTTTTAATTTTTGCCCGCTTTTAGTAGGAATTATTTAGAATATTCATATTTATGTATAATAATAATAAAAAAAAACTGAATTTTTATTCAAATTATTTTGTCTTGTAACGCCCATCTTGAATTTCATGTAATGATAGTCAATCTACTTTCTATTAGCCTAAATTGAACTGCTCTTATTTTATTAAAAAATCTGATAGTTTAGGAATGTTTTTGGCACTTCCAAAAAGGGACATTGCTAGAAATTACAAAGGAGGACTACAAGCTATTTTGAGGAACAAGTTTATTTTTCAACAAGATAATAACAATTGTCACGTGTGTCCGCCAATCTTTCAGGAGAAGGAGCTACCAGCATCTTTGAAGAGAATGACCACAGTGATATTTTTAACATCAAATACTCATTTTTTTTTTAAACGAAAAGCTAAGGTAAACAATACAATAAACTTCATAGTTGGAATGAAATTGCTCCACAAATTCTAGAATTTTTTTTTAAAAGAATGCCAAAAACTCGCAAAGAAGTTATTACTCATTAAATCAACAACAAAAATTTCTAGTATCAATAATTTCGTATTTAAATCAAGGCAATATGAAATTGCTCAAACACCCATCATCATTTTATAGACTCAGAAAGGATTTATTAAAACATGAAATTTCTTTTACTGCTTGACTGGAGCTTTTTGATTAACCGTTTATTAAGATACCAAACGTGTTCGTATGAAAATATATTTTCTTTTGACTTTTTAAATATGAAAAATAAAAAAATTCCAACCTCAAAAAAATACAAGATTATATTTTTTATTATTGGGTAAAAAAAATTTTTAAAGGACCAACAATATGTATGCACGTCCTTACTATAGGAAAAGTCGTTATCCTGTGCAAATCAAACAAGCCATTTCAAGAAGAAAAAACCCGAAGGAAATCAATTGTTAAGTGTCCATAAAATATCGCATTCAATTCTACTATAAGTTATCCTTAATACCATATCCTGGTGCAGTGAAATTGTAAAATTATATTACCGGAATATCAACCAATTGATAAACAGCTTTCTCGCTTTTGGCTACTTCAGATTATAAAAACTGACCACACACACATACACATACATACACAAATAATAGAACTGAACAAAATATACTTTTTCCCGTTCAAGGATAACAAAACTAAGGCTTAGGCATTTTGATAATTTTTAGTTTATCTTTGTAGACACACATATCGATTTGACCTTTAAAAATTGCCAATAGCATAAATATACATGATATTCTTGTAAAAACGAGTAGATAACGTTGTCAATAATAAAATAAGGACAAAAAAATTATATTCATAAGGATATAAACTATATTTAGTTGATGTAATAGCAAAACGGAGATGTTAACAAAAAATTAAGGGAAAAAAAACACAAAGCAAAAATATTTTATGCCCACATGTGTTCACATATTTATATGTCTATAAGATAATTTACAACTAATACCAGGTCCTATATATGGACATATGTACACGCGTATGCATAATAAATAAAGGGGAAAAAATTGGTTCCATTTTAAAAGGGACCCATTTTTATTGTTAGTACGCTTATTCTATAGACAGCACGTTCGGGAGTCTTATTTGAGTCAAATGTTACTACAACAATATAATCTATTTCATACGTATATAAGTTTATTTTGATTGTTAAATGTTTATGCTTCTTTTCGTGCATATATATCACATATGCTTTTGTAAGAAAAATACAATGAAAAAGTTCATTTTTAACAGCTTTTTTGTATAACATAACAACTTTATTTTTTGCCTTTCATTTCAATGAAGTGTAGAACGTCAAACAAAATGAATTATAAATAATAATATTAACAAAAAGTAATATTATATGATAATTTTAGAGAAAAGGTAATATTAAAATTATTGTAATTGATAGAAGGAAACGAATTGTATATATTTGAAAGTATGTTTCACTAATACGAGCCGTGGGGAAAAAAAATAAATGAGAGTAATCTGGCAACATTGCGGACATATGCTCTTAGTTCCTTTTAGACTCGCGGGCCCTACAGAGCGTAACATCAAATTTTCTGTTTACGAAAAGCTGTAATTAGCCTATAGGAAACATTCCTTATAATGAGTACAAGTTTTTAGGTGGCATGAAAAATTTTTAGACTTCCAAGAAGAATCTAGATCAGAGAGGACTTCAGCTTTGGAAACTGATGATAAGAGAATTTGTAGTAAAGAACTCCTTGCGAGGCTCAGAAAAATAGTTCTTTGCATTAGATAGAACATTTCAGACATTTGGACAACGCTTCTTTTCACACGGCTGTCTCCATCAACGATTTTTTGTTGGAAAAAAGGATTCCTATGCTTCCCCAGCAGTTCCCAGGATGAACTTTCAACCAAATTTTTTATTTTAAAAAAACTCCTTAAAAGGTTTAGCAAATAGGTTTTTTGCATTAGATAGGCCATTTTCGACATTTGGACAACGCTCCCTTCCACATGGCTATTAGAAAAAAGGAATCCTATGCTTCCCCAGCAGTTCCCAGGATGAACTTTCAACCAAGTTTCTTATAAAAAAAACTCCTTAAAATGTTTAGAAAAGAGGTTTTTTGCATTAGATAGGACATTTTATACATATGGACAATGCTCCCTTTCACCGATCAACGATTTTTTGTTGGAAAAAATAATTCCTATGCAGTTCGCAAGATGAACTTTCAACCTATGGTAGTTTTTATAAAAAAAAAAAACTCCCCAAAAGGTTTAGAAAATGAGTTTTTTGCGTCAGATAGGACATTGTGATGCTCCACCGCAACAATGCTACCTGTCACACTGTCATCGCCATCAACGAGGTTTTTTTTCAAAAAAGTGGTTTCGTGTGATTTTTCCGTTATCCCCCTCCCTCCAGCCTTCCTACTTAGCTGATTTTAAACCGCTTGAATTTTTTTCTTTGATAAGATCAACTCCACACATGAAAAGACATCATTTTGGTACTGTCGATAATATCCAAAGCAGTGTTTAACTAATGGACTACTATAAAATTTTCTGCCACAGCTCGCAAGAAAGGGCGACTTTTCCTTAATTTTCTAATTCGTATATACACAATATAATTTTACTTACAATATGATTTTGTAAAAAATTTCTAGCTATAATTTAAATTATAGCAATTTAACAAGCCATTGATTTCTTTATAAGAAAATTTTTATCCTCATGGGCATTGGTCAACCGAAAGCTACGCCTGCAGCATCTTAAGTAATAATGAACACGACTACAGTAGATGTTGGGGTTGGATCTTCCCCATCCATTCAATATCATATCAATCAACATGATTGTGGTAGATTTTCCAGTAATTGGATCTTTCCATTACGTTTATAGATGTGGTTACTATAAAATTCATAAAATTGTTCGTTCCTGTGTCAGGAACCAGAGATTCTTCGAATAAAAAAATATCTTTGCTTAGAATGCACGTTTCCGAAGGATATATAATATCTAGAAAGGCTAACATTCTTTACCTTAGAGAATAGAAATATAAAATGTGGAAGAGATATTTTTTGAGTGAGGCAATTATTTATTGCCTTATTTATAAAATCTTTCTCATCATAGAGATTATTGCGTTATTATTTTAATTTTTAAAATCTTTTCATTTTTATACGAGTGCACACAATTGCAAATAGCGACCGCAACAAATTACTCTAATCTCTAATTTTAAGTCCTATTTTAAGACATGACATATGCTTTTGTAGTTTAAGAAAACTTAAAGCTTTTTGTAGCGCAAAATTTTAATGAAATCGGTGTAATATTCCAAAAGGTATTCCAGTTCAAAAATGAACGATAATAAATAGAAAATTTGCTATATTTTACAACACAACTTCGGCAAGAGTGACAACACAGCCTTTTGAAAAAATTTGTGTTGTTTTTGTTCTGGAATTTGCTATGTAAAAGATAGAACCAGTTCTAGTCAGCCAATTAGCGAAAAAAATTATGAAATTCTCAAAAAATTAGAGCAAATCCAGCATATTATCAGTTATGACAAAGCTTATGAATTAAACATTCATCATCAAACCATGTTAAACGATTTGCGAAAGGCTGGCTGGGTTAAAAAATAAATTCGATATTTTGTTGTGCCTCATGAATTGAGTATCGAAAATAAGATGGAACGACTTAACATATGCGATACGTTGCTGAAGCGCAATGAAATCGAGCCACTTTTGTTGCATCATCTTTTGGCGTGTATTTTATAAAAATGTTACATATTTTTCATCCTTTTCTTTGTAATTACATTGTGTACGCACTTAAAATTATTATTTGCACTATCTAAACCAACAAAATAGTTTTGTTTCGGTGAACAGAAGAATCGAACGAAGATATTATAATTATCGGTTCAATGCAAAATGCATAATTACCCTATTATCGGCAGTATGATAAGTCAATGATAAATAAAAGAACATGATTACCCTAATGACGGCCCTTAGCCGAAGAAGCTTCCTGATATCAGATATTGGTAGTGCAGATAAACCGCTTTCCGGATTTAGTTCGAAATAAATCGTTGGCCAATATGCGTTTCTCCAAACATCGTCGATATTTCTGTGGTTAATGTTTTCATCATCATTTTGTATCAAATAAGAATTAATCTGTTGTGTGTGCGGGAAAAATGTTTGCGAATACAAACACAACCGAAATCTGTGTGTCGGATATTTTAACAATCTCTAAGTAATCTCAATGAATCTTCATTTTTATTTATTTTTTATTTTTAATTTTTTAAATAAATCTCATCGAAAAATAGAAGTTTTTCTGCTAAAGTAGTCTATTTTTCTATGGAAATTTAGGTCTAAGGTTAAAAAAAACTCCTAGTGATTGAGCACCGCACTACAAAGTGAATCTGTGCTCAAAAAGATTGTGCTTCCTTATTAAGGCCAAGAACTTTTGCAAGCGCCACCATATATGGCGTATGCGTTCAATAAAATTATAACACAATATCTTAGCATGAATATTAAAAATTACAATTTTTCATTAGTAAATCAATAATAATTTTTGGTAGAAAAACCATCAAAAAAATATAAAAGCGTGCAATATATCTGAGTATATCATCTTTAGTAATAAAAACATTATTTTGTTTTTTGTTAGTTTGAATGAATGTTCAATGTTATCATCTTAAGTTAGTTTTTTCAATTCGAATTTGAATACAAACTAGTTTAAGTTAGGAATAATAAAAAATTTATAGTTTCTCATAAAATTGTAAAGAGATGCTATAAAATTGAAAATATAAGACAACATTATCGATTTATGGGAGAAGGTATTTATTATTAAAGTAGATCAATTTTAAGAATGCGTATAAAATGCACACAGTAAATATTTTCTGATTTTCTAGGAGCTACTTTTGATTTTATGAGTTTCCATATAAAAATGTTATTTATTTTCCTTTTTATAAATATAAAATGTACGTAATTTTCCTGTTCATTTTTTCTTCTTTCTATTTTTATCTTTCAACTTGAAACGATAATATTAAACTCACATAAAATGTTTGGCATAAAAATATGAATCATAATATTTTATAATTAACCTAATCTATACAATCCTAGGTGACTCAAATGTGAAACTCGTAAATAACGTCTTTTATTTTAATTATACTTTTATGTATCCTAAAAAGTTGTTGATAATTTTTTCTTCTTAAAATAACCACATTTTATCTACGTATTATTATAAATAATCTTAATAAAATTTCAATACATTCAATAAGTGTCAAATAAATAATCATTACATAATAGTTTCAAATAGCTTAGCTTTTAGTTTCAAGTTGGCTCTTGTAAAAAAAAAAATTTTAGAAATAATATAAAATTTTATTTTTGAAAATACACATATGCTATTAGTTTTTTGATTCATTTATATTATTTTTCATTAAGTTAACATAAACTATATTTAAAATTTCGCATTCTTAATTTGAATTTCAAACTGCTCTGACTGTACGGTAAGATTAGTGGTTGAGATGCTCTGTAAGATTAGTGGTTAGTTTAAGTTCAAATAAACTCTAGCAGTAAAAATAAAAGATTTTATTATATTCTATTAAATTCTCGTTTTATTTCACTATAAATAATATATATAAAGGTTGTCCAATTTATACTTCGATCATTATCCATGACAATACTTTTGAAAACTATTTTTTTCCCTCATTTTCGAAGAAATACTGGGTCAATGACACTTTCAGACCATAGTCACTTTTCGCGGATACAATGGCTTCTCCACAATTACTTATGGGTTATCAGAGCCCCATGTGTGGTATTAACGTATCCACCTAGTGAGAAATGAGCCTCATTGCTGAAAGTTTTTATAATTTTGATGGTTTGTTTGGTAGCTAAGCAATTTACGAGGTTACTATGATAAGTCAGTGATAAATAAAACAATGAATTAATTCATTTCAACTTAATAGATTTATTTTTCAACGTAGTCTTTTTTTACCTCAATGGGCTTTGTTCAACGTTATTATAACTTGCTTATATCATCCGTTTTGTATGATTTGTCAAATTCTCGGTTTTGGCTTTAATTTTAAAATTGGACCCAAATTTCTTTCTATCAAGCGATTTCTTCTGCTCTGAACATAAGAAAAAGCAGTAGATAGTCAAATATGGTGAATACGATGAGTGGGGAGCTATTCATAATGTAATTCCACTAATTTTATTGTTGCAATTGCCGACGAATGTGCGGATGCATTGTTGCGATGAAACAAAACTTTTTTTATTTGATCGTTTTGTCTTGATTTCATTACTCAACTGGTCTAATAATACTGTTAATAATACTATCTTGTTATCGATTTTACTTTTTCAAAATAGTCGCTGAAGATTATACGATGTGCATTCTAGAAAACAGTAGCTAGTCGATGCAACCGCTTTTACCTTCTCTGTTTTAACTGAAATTTGATTGTTGGTATAAAATGGCAAAATACCATTTTATATGAAATTTGATTGTTCGCTAGTAAAAGTCCATTTTTTTAACTGAAATTTTGTTGTTGGACTCCGGTGGCAACGTCCTGAGCGCGCTCAGAGGCACTTGTGCTCATATGACCGTAATGAAGTTTAGTAAACTAATTCTGAATGATTTAATACGAGTGTGGGGAGGCCTCTAATATACTTAATTTTGGTTTCAACTATCAGTTTTGTTTTCTCAAAAAATTATGTTAAAATTCTGTTTTTTCCATATTTATAAAAATCACAAACGTTGTCTCCTTTCAATAGCTGTTAAAACTACACTAATGAACAGAAATTTATAAAATTTTGTATGGAATCTTATTAAAAATGGCCAAATAATAAATAAAATATCGTTTTGGTTGTATCAGCTACATCTCTTGCATTTATTACTGACTTATCATATTGGTCTTGTATAATATAAATTAGCAAATTTTTAACTAAACAACCTTTACCTTCAATGACATATATTTTGAACAACTGTCAAATAATAGGACAGTTCTTTATAAACCACAAAATTAATAATTCTGCATTATTGTACTATAATTAAAAGAAACTCTCAAAATAAAAAGTTTCTATTTATTATATGTTATTTGATTCTTAACTTGTTCATAGCCAAAAATACTTAGAAAGCATCTGCAGTTTTCAAAGATAAAAACAATTGTCTGTAAATTTCCAAATATCTTTTTAAAAAATAGTTTAAATTTATTTTAGGATTTTTAAAGCCACAATTAATTCAATGACACAAAAAATTTTTTCAATAAAATTTAAGTCAAAATTTATTAATGTTGAAAACATTTTCTTTGGTTATTTTGAGAAAATAAAAATTACTAATTACGAAAACATCAACAATAATTTTTTACTCTGTAAATTTGTATAATCAAGAAAAATGTACATCAAAAATTATTTTATTGTACAAGTTAACGATTATGAATGCTATAAAAATTAAATTATTCAGTTCCTTGGAGAATTTGACATTTTTGATGACTGGAATATTTTCTTTTCTTGTTAATAAAATAAGAAAACCTAAATTTATGGTATATTACACTTACATTATTTAAAAGCTACCACCAAGAACAAAAAAATACGCAAACTTTACACTTTCATCACTTGTTATTTGAGCTTTTTAATAAGCACCTACAAAATATGATAGAAATCTTCTGTATTTTTTTTTTTTTGGTGTATAACTTGTAGTAAGTGTTTCGCGTAGAAATCTTAATTAAAATTATTATATATTATCCTTTCTTTTGACATGAACCTTTTTAAATATATTTACATAAACATATTGCGTTCTGTTATTTTAATAATTATTGTAGTGCTTTTTTTCTCCTTTCACTATACGAGTACGGTAATATGAACAGTTTCCATTTTTACATTTCAACATTTGAGCCCCACTTTCATAATATACGAGTATATTAATAAGTGGCTTTCGTGAGAAAATAATATAAGATAATTAATCCCTTGTGCCTACTTCATATACAGTTTGTATGAACATTATTAAATTTTGAAGCTTTATAGACAAAAATAAAATAAAAGTAAACTAATTTTAGTAAAAACGAAATTATTTTTAATTTTATTATTGCAAAATATAAAATAATCAAATTGGTTTTCTAGCAAACGGAAATTTATTATCCTGTCCCTTGAAATTCTGATAATATTGGATTATCCAATTTGCGTTTTGAAAATTAAACATATATAAAACATTTTTATATGTCAGATTTTGATAAAATATTTAATTCAATTTATTGATTTTTAAATGATTTTAAGTTAGAAAATTATCTGCGTAAACAAAATATTTTAGATAGCTCTTTGTAAAAAGGCTATGAGAGTCAAATCTTGGATACCAATTGACAACACATTATCTTTAATTTACGCATCCTGGAAAGGCTCATAGTTTGCATATTTTGTGGCTTATTGCACCATATTGTTGAAAACACTTATAGTCCAGATTGAAATCTTCAAGTCCAGGCTAAAAAAAACGGTTATCACACGAGGTCTGTTCAAAAAGTATCGCGAATTTTGAATTTCCGTGGGTTATGTATATTCGATTATCGATTTTTTTGTGTCGTTATGTCGGCCATTTTGAATGTTCAGTTAATTTTTGACAGCTGCTTAGCTATAGCACTTAGAATTGATAGTAACGGTTTCGCCTTATTTATTTTCAATGAATTACGGTAATGTAGTCTTTAATTGTTTACGAATACAATGGCTTCTCCACAGTAACTTGGAAGTTTTCCAAATTTTTTACAAAAAAGTTTAAAAACAAGTTAAAAATCAAAAAAGTTTTTCTATAAAAACTATTTTCGCTTTTAACTTTTTTCTTTTTCAATCTTCTTAAATAACAAATTGGTAGTGATAATATTTCTAAGCACTTTGATATTTAGCCACTAAGGAATTTAAGCAAAAAAAATATTTTCAAATTTATAAAATTATTAGCATCGTTTTTGATCGATTTTATCAGTAGAAAGGAGTCCTTTTTAAGCAGACATCGTTTGATGTTTCTCAAACGCAGAATAAGTTAATTCGCATTATAATTTGCCTAAATACTACTTTACTGTAATTTAAATCGAAAATTAGTGCTGAGTTCTATTACGTAAAGTTTATAGACTATGAACAAACTGAAATAAGAAACTTTAATGTAGATTGATATAAGAAAAATAGATACTCTAGATGTATTTATGTGTATGTATTTAAAAGTTTCCAATACTGTATAAAACTTTCATTTTATCTTGCCAGCGGCCTTAAACACAATACACGTGTTTATTTATTTGTTTAACAATTTATAACTATATATATTCATCGCTATGTATAAAGTAATATAAGAAAAAATTTATTCTGCCTCGTAAGAAAATATACAAAAAAGAGTTTTCTTTCACACATATCTAGTATCTTAGACAATCACAATAAACGACATTGACTATAATCTTTATTGTTTTTCTTTTTCTAAAAGAAGTAATTTAAGAATTTATCAATTTATCCTTTATTACACCATTACTATTTTTGTATTTTTTTATTCAACAATCAAAGGATATTAAACAAAAATGCAAAACGATTAATTTAAAATATTTGCAAAAAAAATCTTTTATTTTTTAATATCACCGAACGCGTGCACAAATACTTTTTAATAAATATTTTTAATTCTTAATCTGTCCCTGGAAATGTTTTCTGATAAATTTAAGGGAACATTTTTAATGATAAATTTTTCTGACCAATTTTTACTGACATATTTTAAGGAGAAGTTTTGACTGCAAATTTTGACTGATAAATTTTTACTGAAAATTCTTACTGATGAATTTTTACTGACAAATTTTTATTGACAAACTTTTACTGACAAATTTTTACTGAAAATTTTTCTGACAAATTTTAACTGGAAATTTTTACTGACAAATTTTTACTTACGAACTTTTACTGAAAAATTTTTACTAACCAATATTTACTGAAAAATTTTTACTAACAAATTTTTAGCTAACCATTTTTTACTAACAAATTTTTACTAACCAATTTTTACTGACATATTTTTAAGGACAAGTTTTGACTGACAAATTTTAACTGATCAATTTTTACTGACAAGTTTTTAATGAAAATATTTCTGACAAATTCTAACTTCAAAATTTGTACTGCCAAATTTTTACTGACGAATTTTTACTTAAAAATTTTTACTGATAAATTTTTACTAACAATTTTTAACTGAAAATATTTACTGAAAATTTTTCTGACAAATTTTTACTGTCAAATTTTTTTTGACCAATTTTTACTGACAAATTTTTAATGACTTATTTTTACTGATAAATTTTTACTGGCAAATTTTTATTTACAAATTTTTACTGACATCTTTTTAATAACAAGTTTTGACTAACAAATTGTTAATGACAAATTTCTACTGACGAATTTTTAATGACATATTTTTACTGACAATTTTTTACTTGAAAATTTTTAATTTTGGCAGGCATATTTTTAATAAAAATTTTTTACTGAAAAATTTTTACTGACATTTTTGACTAACAAATTTTTACTGATAAATTTTTAACTGAAAATGTTTACTGAAAATTTTGTTGATAAATTTTTACTGACCAATTTTGACTGACAAATTTTTATTGTCAAATTTTTAATGACAAATTTTTCTGATAAATTTTCTCTGACAAATTTTCACTTAAAATATTTTTGGCCAATTGTTACTGACAAAATGGTTCCCGGCAAATTTTTACAAACAAATCTTTTCAGTAAATTTTTACAAAAAATCTTTTCAATAAATCTATATAGAAAATCTTTTTAGAAAATGTTTTTTTAAATTTTACCTGAAACATTTTCGTACAAATTTTTTTCTCAGAAAAATCTAATCAAATTAATGAAAAGGAATATTCTGAAAATTGAAATCGTTTTATATTTATTGTGAAATCAAGTTCAAATTATATTAAACAAACCTTTATATAATCATATAATATGGATTTCTTCTCTAAAAAATTTTATTTGTAATTAAAAGTGAAAAAGAAACTTCCTAAAATATAATTTATCAAAGTAATCTTTCTAGAAAAACCTGCTCAACATCACCGAATTCATTTTTATTTTTCTGCACAAAACTTTCCATTCGTAAAGTAATAAAAAGAAATTATTATGTTTGGGAAACTTTTGATTTAGTTACCTTCAGTTTGTAGATACTTTAATTACCATTATTTGCCATCTAAATGAGAAAATGCAAAAGTCATGCAAATTACTTTGTACAATTTCCAAACAAAACCGACTCAATTCAATGGGTTCACTCTCTGTTATGATGAAAAAGCATAACTTAAGTTATCGAATAAAATCAATTTTAATGAAATGTAAATGTTTGAGTGATGAATTGTTAGAAAAAACAATTTTTTATTGATAAATTACCGATAAAAATAAAAAAAAATTTTCAGCAGCAAAAAATTCCAAAATTTGTTATTTACTTAAATTACTTATTATTATTGTATAAAAGCAAACAATATTCTTATGCTAGTACAATTTTTCCTTGAAATATTGACTTTTCATCCCGAATATCAAATGAATTTTTCAAACAGCAAAAATAAAACAAAAATAAAAGATACTCTTCTAAGCAAACAAATTAAAAGTTATATAAATAATAAGGGAAACATTTAATTGCGAATGGGAAATGGTATTGTGGTCATTTTTCTGCTTCGCAACTTTACTGTTCAAGAAAGCCATTAGGAAGATTTCGGTAAACACGTTTGCATCTAATGTTCAGTATTCTACATAATAAATAAAGATAAATTTGAATTAAATACAAATAATACTTCTATTATTTATATTTTGGCTGGAATATAAAATCAGATTCCATTATAATTTGAAAAAGTTTCTTGTAGCTGTGAATATATATTTTATTTTATGTCTAATTTTATGATAATATATTTTCTTAAATTTATGAACGCTTCAATATCATTATATTCTTAAACAAATAAAACAACAGCCAATATACTCGTTGATTTACTCGTATAATATCTAAAATTTTCATTAAACCTGAAAATTCTTAATTTTTCTTATTCAACTTCTAATCAATTAAATCTTTAATATGACATTTTAAAGATTCATCTAATCAAAAAAGTATTTTACAAAAACATATTTAGAGTAAGCTTCTGTTACTCATACACGTAAGTTGAAATTGAATTTCACCACAAGAATTTAGAACAAGTGATCAAAGAAATATTCATTCTTAATATGGTACGAGAGTCGTTCAATAAGTCCTTAGAAAATCCGAGAAATTGCGCTCGTAGTGTCGGTAAAGATTTTTTGTAAGTAGCATTATCGACAGGAAAGCTGTCAAAATTTCAGCTCGATCCACAGCGTAGGTCAATTTCTATCGTCGATTAAAGTTAACGACATTTATTTGTGCATAACAATGGAAAAAGCGAGTTTAGGGCTGTCATCAAACATCTCCATTTGAAAGGCTTAAGCCCGAAAGAAATCAAAGCCGAGTTGGATGCAGTTCATGACACATCTGCACCTGTGTGTGCAACGGTTTACAATTGGGTGAATGAATTTAAATGTGGCCGTTCATCCACAAAAGATGAACATCGTTCAGGACGTCCAGTTGAGGTGTCTACTCCTGAAATCATCGACAAAATCCACGATCTGATTTTGAACGATCGGCGAAATAAAGTGCGCGAATTAGTTGAGGCCACGGGCATATCACAAGGTACAGTCGCTTCAATTTTGCATGAAAAATTGTCTGTGAAAAAAATTTCGGCAAGATGGGTTCCGCGTTTGCTCTCAAATGTGTGGAAACGTGTGCACATCTGCGCTGTTTCCATGGCCAAAATTGTTGAATTGAGAATGGAATTGTTGCAGCATCCCGCTTATTCACCAGATTTGGCTCCGAGTGACTATTTTCTTTTCCCTAATCTGAAGAAATGGCTTGGCGGACGACGGTTCACTTCCAACGAGGACGTCATTGCTCAAACGGATGAGTATTTTGCAGAACTTCCGAAATCCTATTTTTTGGACGGGATAAAAATTTTGGAAAAACGGTTGGAAAAGTGTATAGAGCTAAAAGGAAATTATGTTGAAAAATAAAAAAATTTTTTTAAAAAAAACAGTTTTTTTCCATCTTTTTTTAAGGACTTATTGAACGACCCTCGTATTATAAAATCTTAGCGAATAGCTTAAAGGCATTTAAGAAATTATTATCTTTATCATATCCTTTAAAATATATTTATTAGATCAATTCATCAAACACTAGTTCAAGAAAGTTTTAGTGCAAAGTTCAAATACTAATTCTAATCTTACCCTAGCAATTTACATAAATTCACATGTCTAATACTGCTGAATCAAATAACACACCGTGGTTTTAAAGTTCGACAATCCCATCGAAAGTAGGTTTCCACGATCTTCTGAAACCATAAATGATGCCATAATAGATTTGCCGGGCAGGATATTTTTTGCATCCGTACTAATTAAGTGTTCAGCCCACCGAATCCTATTGATCTTGATTTTAGCCACAACCGGACATGGTATTATCGATAAACGAAGTTCAAAGATTCTTCAGAATAGTTTTTGCTGTGGACCACTGTAAGAGTTTGCAATACTTTTTTACCGTGTATTCAAGTTTTCGAATTTTAACATAATTAATAACTTCATTCCAAAATGGGTTATCATCACGCAATACAAAAGATTACAATAATAAAAGGTTATCAAATGTGTGCTTTGAAAAGTAAAGTTTAAAAAAAATTTGTTCAAAATGTCGTTTTTAATTAAAACTTTTATTTTTTTGTATAACATAAACATTGCAAATATATGTTAATTAAATGACCATTATAACTGGTGTATAAGCTTAAATCTGCTGTTTTTTAGTCAAAAAAAAACACATGTCATTTTCATAGAAAGTAAAAACAAATTTATTTAAAGTACTTGCCCTCGCTAGCTACAAATTTTTTCCATCTCTCGGGCAATTTGTGGATACCACGCCCAAAAAATTCTTGCTCTTTCGAGGCAAACCACTCATCAGAATCGAAGTGCTGCTCAGCGAGCGCGTGGCCCATCGACGAAAACAAGTGGTAGTCGGAAGAGTCTAGTTCTGGTGAATAAGCGGGGTGGGGTAACACCTCCCAGTTGAGTGTCTCCAAGTCGTTTCGGACCATTTTTCACGTGTGCGATGGTGCGTTATCGTGGACTAAAATCAGCTTGTCATGTCTTTGTTGATAATAGACGATACCCTGCTAATCCCACCAAATGCACAGCATCGTCTTCCGTCCGAAGCGATTTGGTCTTGGGGAAGATGTTGATGATTGGCCGAGATCAACCCACGATTTCTTGCGTTTAGAATTCTCGAAATATATCCACTTTTTATCGGCTGTCACAATCCCATGCAGGAACGACTTTCGTTTTTGTCTGGCGAGCAAGATTTCGCATGTGTTTTGGCGTCGTTCCATTTGCCTATCGTTCAATTCATGCGGCACCCATTTACCGATCTTTTCAATATTCCCCATGGAATGCAGACGCATGGAAAAGGCTGGATGAGTAACACCCAATTGCTGCGCGAGCATTTTTTGCGAATAGATATCGTCTTCGTCCAAAATAGCCTGCAATTGATGGTCCTCAAACTTACTAGACCGATTTTCACGCTTCTTGTCCAAACAAGTCAAAATTGCCGTCTTTGAACCGACGAAACCAATCTCGGCACGTTGTTTGCGATAAAGCACTGTCACCGCAGGCCTCCATAAGCATTCGATGCGATTCGGCAGCCGATTTCTTCAAATTGAAGCAGAGAAGCAGAGCTTCCCGCATATGCTCTTTTTCTGGCACAAAACTAGACATGATTAGCAAAGGAAAAATGTATGTTGTTGTACGAAATTGCTGACAATGTGGACTGATTAATGTTGACAGATGTCAAACTCATAAAAAAAAGTATGGCGTACCCATGGTAGCTTAATACGCTTACTCACGCCATCAATGACCAAACAGCGGATTTAAGCTTATACACAGGCTACAGGACTAGATCCTTCTGAGAGAATTTTTGATGACTATTTTGTACATTTCAAATACTCTAAAGTTTGGGAATTTCGACAGAAATACTTTTTTTTTACAAAAATTCTGCAAGGAAAAATGCGACGACGTCAAATTTCACGATCTTAAAAGGCAAATTTACAATTAGGAAATCTTCAAATTACGTGTTCTGGGTATTTTCGTATTTTAAAACAAAAATATGCCCTGTTATGTGACAAGTAACGCCATCCTGTTTTAAATGACATATGGTTTAGATTAAAATTTTTAAATTAAAATGCTCTCTCTTCCTTTAGACCTAAATGCGTACCAGACAGTCATTTTTAGCGGATACAATAGCTTCTTTAAAGTTGCTTGTGCGTTTTTAAAGCCCCGCATATGGAAATTTTCCTTCTTGGTATATTAACAGACCTAGAAATGAGTCTTATTGCTGAAGAAAATGTTCTTCGAAATCAGAAAAAGCTTTTCCATTTTTTTTTGTGGCAAACTTTAAACTAAACACATGTTTTCGTAAATGATATATATGTGTATGTATGAGAGCTATCAAATGATAGAACTTTACATTATAAACTTATAAGATGACAAGATCTTAATACATGTTTATGGCATTTTACTATTTAAAAGCAAACTATCAATTATGAAACGTACACTATAATCTATATGTACGAGTATTTTCGAATGTGAATAGAAGAATTTTTTTTAAAAGATATCATCAAATGAAAATATTCTTTATAGTACAAATAAAGTCCAATAACTCATACCTTTGCCAGAATACGCTACCTTCAAGTATCTTTAATATAATATCGATTCCTCTAATAAAGATTGAGTCAAACTAATATGAACTAAGGACAAACTGAACTCTAACTTATATTTCATATTGAAAATCAATAAATATAAGATATTTTTTTTAGCTATTTATAGATAGAAAATAAATAGTCGCAAAAATTCCGTAAAAGTTAATACCCAAAAACATCATAAAAAACTAAAATAAAATTCCAATAAATTCAAATACCTTTCATAATTTTCCTTTTTCTATTTTTTTTTTGATTACTCTACCTATTATACAATACAATAATTTTCATCAAAGTCATCAAAAATACATGATCCAAATTAGGTTCAATTTGTTGAATTATTTGATGTCAAAAAGAATATTGATTTATTTATAAATAAATATATTATTATTTATAGGAAATAAATCGTTTTATTTTTAGCGATATTAGTAAATTATGGAAAGGAAATGGTTTAAATTTTTACCAATTATTGTATTTACGAAAAATGAAGAAACGCGTAAATTCTAAAAATATATACGAGTATATATTGTGCACTAATAATAAAAGTATTTTCCGTGGCTGAAAGTAGTTATTACTCATATATGCCCATAGTATATACTTGGCAGGTGTAATTATGATTGTGATTATTTTTATAATATTGGGTTTTCCGGAAAGTAATTTCGTTGTTTCCCAACACAGGACTTAATTGTATTTTTCCACAACCAACTTCATACATAAACCGTATAATCATATGTATTTTGACAGCTGACATAGCAAGGCTTGTATGCACAGTAGTTTTTGGTTGATACCCTATTAAATATGGAAAGTGAAAAACACCGTTTTCTACATATTCCACTTTTTTTACTATAGAAAAGACAAAAATGCTCACCAAACAAGAAAAAATTATCTGATGTGTTTGGAGATGTGTAATGCATAAGTGAGCCACGTTGCGGAAGGACAATTAAAGCTGATGAAGACTCAATAAAGGGATTAATTGATGCAAACCGGTGAATAAAAACTCGTGAGATCGCTGAGAGATTAAATTTATCGAATACGACCGTTTATGATCATTTGAAATGGCTAGGTTTTATCTCAAAGCTTGACATATGGGTTCCTCATCTTCTTACGGAAAAAATTTATGCCGTCGCATTGACGTTAATGATTTGCTTCTCAAACGCCAAAAAAATGATCCATTTTTGAAGCGTATCATAACTGGGAACGAGAAATGGGTTGTCTACAACAATGTTAAGCGCAAAAGATTCTGGAGTAGAAAAGATGAACCGACTCAAAGCACTTGGAAAGCCAATATTCATCAAAAAAGGTTATGCTATCTGTTTAGTGGGATTTCAAAAGAATCGTTTATTTTGATCTTCTACCGAGCAACACAAAGATCAATTCTGAAGTGTACTACCATCACTTAAAGAAAAAAGGCCAGAATTGGTCAATTGGAAAGGTATAGTGTTCAAACAGGATAATGCGAAATCACATACAAGTTTGACCACTCGGCAAAAGCTTTTAGAGCTTGAATGGAATATACTCCCGCACCCACCATACTCTCCATATCTAACACCTTCCGATTATCATTTGTTCCGGTCCCTACAAAAAATTTTAGACGATGAATCGCTTAATTCAAATGAGGAGAGGTCAAAAATCACTTGGATCAGTACATATATTTGCCAGCAAAGAACAAAAATTTTATGAGCCTGGAATCATGGTACTGTGAGAAAGATGGCAACGGGTATTAGATTAGACTGGACAATATTTAATTGAATAAAATATTAATTCACCATAAGAAAATCGTCTTTCATTTTTATAAAATAAAACGAAATTACTTTTCGGACAACCCAATATTTTTGTCATAATATAAAGGGTGTTATACGATCTTTGATACAAACTTTTTTTTTAGTGATTAATCCTTATATTATTTTAGCAAAAAATCAAATGAATAGGAAACGGGAATCTAAGCCCCTAAGAAGCTATCTTCGAAATTAGAGGGATCGACGCACCCTGTACCACTTACATGTTCCTATCATCGAAACTATTAACTATAATAGTTTATTTGTTTGTTGGCAGTTCAAGTAATTTTAGTACATAAATGTGAATTTTAAGCGGCCACGTCACTTAAAGACCATTTTGCGAGTATTTATAGTCTTGCTACACGCAGTGTTCCCAAATGGCCAGCCCTGCTTAACTTCGGTGATCGAACCGTGGATCCACGACGGATTGCGCCAAAAATATCAAGTGTTTTTTAAAAGGATTAGAAATTTTGAAAAATTCCCAAAAAAAAGATGTCCTGCCGCTAGTGTTTAAAAATTATTTCGGGTCAATTTTTTAGTAACTTTTTTTTTGAATAGTTCTGACTCAATCTTCGGTTTAACACACCAACGACCTGTAAATATCTATAAAAAAAAAACTAACGGCCTCAAATCGCTTGATTTTGGAGGCCAACTAGCAGGTCCTTCGCGTGAAATTGCATTTTCGGCTAGTAGTCTCTTGAATAAATCAATGATTTTGCGGTATATTTTTTATTAAAAAAAAATCGTTCATCATGGCTCGAAAATGCTGTCCCTTGACCATAACGAGAGATTTGGCCTTATTTTGGAAGACATGTAGACTAAGCGATACCGCCAACGTGCACACCATACAAAAAAGTACATTTTCATCGATGCAATGGTATATCCGATATCTCTTGTGGATTTGTCTCACTCCAAAAGCCACAAGTTTGCTGCTTGGCAGCATCATTGAACTACAAATAAGCATCATCAATAAACACAATTTTATTATAGAGAATAAAAATCATTTACAAACTTTGACAGATGACAGCTGTTTTGACAGCTAACCTCAAAATTGATATCGTTCGATTGCTAACTATTTGTTCATATTCAAAGTGATTATTGCTTCCAGCATTAAATTATTTATGTTTTATCGTAAAATTTTCATAATTTTTCAGAAAATTCTATATTTATTTTTATCCAAATTTAAACAACTCCAACAGGAAAATTTTTAATTCTTCTATTTAAGTGCTTATTACTTCCTATTACAAAATAAAACAACAAAATTTAAAAAGAATAATAATTTTACTTTTTTTTTGCTCTTATTATTAAAAAATGTACAATTGAATACCATTTAAGTAATTGTATTTATTTATTCAATACACATTTGCGTAAAAACTTCAGAAGCGTTAAGCAAAATAAACATTATCACTTTCAGTATCATTAACCATAATTAAAATGAATTAACAAAACATAATTAGAAAAAATTTACAGCGAGTAAAATATATTATTGTAATACAAATAATCCTTATTATAGTATGATCTTGTTAAAAATTAGTAACAAAATCTACTATGTATTTATAGCTGAAATATAATAGTTTTATGAGTTCTGTACAATTTAATTACAAGCTAAATTCAACATTATGTGATGTTATTGTGTTGAACACCATTTTAACAATGCATATAAAATTTAATTATAGATTTAACGGATCTTTTCGAATAAGAAAACAAAATCAAATTTGTTCATTTTCTTAAATAGTAAAAATAATGACTATGTTAATAGTGAACCGGTTTTATTTTTCGTGCGTGTTTTGCTCCTTGTTGGAACGAGAACACATACGGAACAATTATCTTTTGACGTGGGCTACATGATTAACTAACACATACATCAAAATCATTGCGCAAGCATCAATGCCGGTTAAAAATCCAAGTTCAAAACAAACACCGTGTGAAGCCAATATGCATAAATACCATTACAAAATCTAGCTTGAAAACCAGCAACGAATGTAGCAGGCGTCGTGTGCAGAGGGCTTAATTGTTTATGTCATCCGTTAAGTTCAATTCTTTTTATTATCGTGTATGCCTTCTAGATTACTCCACTTTGTTGATTATAAGTCCAAGTTAATGCACTCTTGAAATATTACTGCCATTCAGGGTTATATGTGTTCATGTTAAAGGTAACACGAACACATTTTTGGTCATTGTACCAGGGTTTTAAGGAATTGATGTGGTTCTATAAAATAGTGGTGGCTGTGGGAATATGTTTATACTAGTTAGGTATAGCGGTATTGTTGCAGTTAGGATATCATTCTGACAAAGAATATCATGGCTATAACTGTTATAAAGTATCGGACTTAGAATGATATCCGAAGGATGAATGTTGTTAGCATACACTATATTATTTGCTTTCTGAAAATATCGTTTTAAAATAGAGAATTTAAAAATGTGAAAATAACTAGAAGGTAAGATTCGCTGTAGCTTCTAAGGAAATCCAGGCTGCCGAGGAATCACACTCTTGTTTTCAATAATAGAATAAAGAAGTGTTAGGATTAATTTTTTAAGAATTTTTTAGAAAATTGTAAGGACGCTAATGAATTTATAGAAAGTAGGAAGGTTTTTGGATCAGTTGGATTTTGAGATCATTTTGATGATGGAAAACATCCAAAGTAAAGAAAAGAATGATGTGCGAAGGATACTTTTATAAATATAGGTTATTATTTGGATATGTTTTTTGCTATTTCCGAATTTATCAGATCATATCATGGTTATTCTTTATTCTAGTAGGTGTTGTATTGTAAATTTATTTTCGAAAGGAGTAGAACTATGGAGGTGGGTGGTCTTATTGGCTTCTGTGCAATTATTTTTATTATTCATAATTACTCTTATAGTGAACATTCATTTAAATATAACATTGTTTAGCATTGGAATTATATTTGCTTAAATTAATCAAAAATTAATCTTAAATTTAAAAAAATAATTGCAAAAGTAAAAATTAGGGTTGTCAAGAAAGTAATTGCGTTTCATTACGAAATTTCTTTCCGAACAACCCAATAGTTTATTTATTGGTCTTTTTTATTTAAGCGAATTATTCATTTGTCCAACTGATGACAGCACACTTCAGAATTGATTGTTTTGTTACTCGGTAGAAGCTCAAAATAAACCATTCCTTTGAAATCCCACCAAACAGATAGCATAACCTTTTTTTGATGAATATTGGCTTTCGAAGTGATTTGAGCCGGTTCAGCTTTTCTACTCCAAGATCTTTAGCGCTTAACATTGTTGTAGGCAACCCATTTCTCGACCCCAGTGATGATACACTTCAAAAATGGGTCATTTTATTGGCGTTTGAGAAGCAAATCACAAACGTCAATGCGACGGCACAAATGTTTTTCCGTAAGAAGGTGAGGAACCCATATGTCGAGCTTTGAGATTAAAGCTAGCCGTTTCAAATGATCATGAACGGTCCTATTCGACAAATTTAATCTCTTAACGATCTCACGAGTTGTTATTCGCCGGTTTGAATCAATTAATCCCTTTATTGTGTCTTCATCAGCTTCAACTGACCTTCCAGAACGTGGTGCATTTTCGAGATCAAAATTGCCAGATCGAAATGTTGCAAAACAGTTTTGGCACTGGCGGTCACTTACACATAACACATCTCCAAACACATCAGATAATTTGTTCTTGCTTGATGAGCATTTTTATCTTTTCTATAGTAAAAAAAGTAGAATATGCAGAAAATGCTGTTTTCACTTTCCTTATTTAATAGGGCATCAACCAAAAACTACTGTGCAGACAAGTCTTGCTATGTCAGCTGTCAAAATACATATGATTATGCGGCTTAAGTGTGAAGTTGGCTGTGAAAAAAAAACAATTAAGTTCTCTGTCGGGAAACAATGAAATTACTTTCTTGCCAACATATTATTTTTTGTTCATAAAATATTTGAAAATTACAATTTTGTGATAACAAAACGAAATACAATCAAGAATTGAATATTAAATTAATATTATTTTATTATAAAAAAAATATGTTTGAATTTTTATTATTGAAAAAAAAAATCCAATTAAAATATTAGGAATGCCTAATATCTTTTTCCATGACTGTATACAGTATACGTGTACTAAATAGGTTTAAATTGGGATTTTCTGTATACAGTATACTACAATATACTAAATAGGTTTAAATTGGGATTTTCTGTTCATTTTTCTAGATAAATCATAAGAAATTTAATTCACAAAAACATCTTCAGTAGACATATTTATCAAATAATATTAAAATAATAATTTTAACAATTATTCAAAAGTGAAAATTATACTCGCATCTATTTAACCGATTCTATTAAAGTTAATCTTAAGTATCTAAATTTTATTGAAGGGAGAAAATCCAACTAATTTAATGCAAAAAAAATTTATAGTACAAACTTCAGAAATATTTATGTATGCAGGAGAATGGTTTATACATAAATAAAGGTGAAGTACGATCAACACTATTAATTTGATCCATTTTGAAAGCGAAAATTAATCTTTTATGTAAGATATTTCTGAATGCAATTTCATTTACGATAATATATGACTTCCAGGTTTTTGAGACGTTTACTTCTCAATACATCCAAAGATATGCTTAGAATCTTAATAGTTTCGTCGATTGCGAACAGGAATCAAGTTTGTATAGAGTTTTATGACTTTTAAAAATCGATAATTCTGTAAGTTGATAGCTTTATAAATTGATAGTCATTATGAAATGAATTTCATATAGAACGATAATAAGTGGCAATTACAAGCAATTGTTACGCTATAAATCAACTCGATTTCAATACGTACAAGCATATTTTCATATATTTTCTGCGATTCTTCCCAGACATGATATTTTTGTTGATCGATACAATATCTTAGAAAATTATCTATCTAATTTTAAAATGTTACATGAATTACTCTATTGAAAATAATGGAATTTTAAAAGTAGATTAAGATAAAAAAAATTAGATCAAAATCTATTTAAGTGATAAATTAATGTCCACTTTTAGATATTTACCCTATATTAAAGGTGATTCAAACTTATTGCTTAACAAATTACTAAATAAAACAATAAATCGATAGATTAAGATATACATAGTTAGATGAATAATAGTGTATCCGTGAATTTATTATCTTCAAGAAGATAAAATACATAATTTCTCTTCCACAAATGTAAAAGTGTAGGAGTATTTAGTACACTCAAAATTATATATATGAGTTCTTATAATATGCACATATACATACATGAAGAAAACATAATTAAATATAATAGTATAAAGATAAGAAGAAAATATTTCTACTTCTTCTATGATTCTCTATAATTATATAGATTGTGTAATATTTTCTCTTAAATAAAATAAAATTTCCAAGGATACGATACTAAGAAATATACATGCATGCATACACAGTCGAAAAATTTCAATAAAACCCGATAGAGCAAGTAATCTTCTCTAAGGATTCCGAAGGGATTATTTTGCAAAAATGGTCAGAATATTTTTCTAAAATTCAGAAATATTTACCACAAAAATGAATTGCTTCTACTTTATGATAATCAAATTTTTTTTCATATTGTATATACTTTTAATAAAGTAAATTTAAAAAAAAAATAAACCCAAATATAATGCACGTATAATATATAGAGGGTATTTTTATTCGAAAGATAATTTTTTTCTATTAATTTTTTAAAGTGATTTCGGTTATATAGCTCCCACGCGGCTTATCCGATCGGCCCAATTTTTAACTGATTTTTCAAGTATCGCGAATTTTAAATTTCTGCGGGTTACGTTTATTCGGTTTTCGATTTTTTGTGGCGTTATGTTGGTACTCATGTCTCTCACTTACGCCGATAAGTTCGGCCATTTTGAATGTTCAGTTAATTTTTGACAGGTGCTTTGCTTGCACATGTTTTGGCTCGTCTTCGATTTTTGCCCATTTCAAAAAATGGATCAAAGAATCTGTATCAAATTTTGTGTGAAAAACAAAATTAATTGCGTGGACGCATTCCGAATGTCGACTGTGGCATATGTTAAAGCTACCTTAGACCGAAGCAACGTTTATCGGTGGTTGAAAATGTTCTCAGAAGGACGAGTGATCTCTAGAATAAATCAATGGTTTTGTGGCATATTTTTTATTAAAAAAATAATCGCTCATCATGGCCCAAAAATGCTATCCGTTGACCATAACGGCAGCTCCGGCCTTATTTTGGAAGAAATAGGGACTAAGCGGATCGAAGCAACGTTTATCGGTGGTGCAAAATGTTCTCAGAGGGACGAGAAGATGTGAACGACGAAAAGCGTGCTTGACGACCGAGCACATCAACAACAGACGAAAACATTGATGAAGTGAAGAAAATAGTATTGGCCAATCGTCGAATCACCGTTAGAGAAGTTTCTGAGGACTTAAACATATCGATTGGCTCGTGCTATTCGGTTTTTACCAATGATTTGAGCGTGATACAGGTCACCGCGAAATTCGTACCAAAATTGCTCAATTTCGACCAAAAATAGCATCGCATTAACATAGCTAAGGAGCTGTTGGACTCTGTCCGCGATGATGCAAATTTGCTCCAATGGGTCATACCTGGTGACGAATCATGGGTTTAAGGTTATGACGTGGAAACCAAAGCTCAATCATCCCAATGGAAGTTTCCGCACGAGTGAAGGTTTTGCTTACAGTTTTCTTTGATTGCGGGGGCGTGGTGCATCATGAGTTCTTACCACAGGTTAGAACGGTCAATAAGGAATATTACCTGCAAGTGATGTGCAGGTTGCGCGAAGCAATCCGCCAGAAACGCCCGGATTTGTGGAAGAAAAAAAATCCTACGCTACGATTGAGGAGATAAAGACGGCATCGAAGGAGGAGCTGAACAAAATCACAAAAAATGATTTTTTGAAGTGCTTCGAGGATTGGAAAAAATGTTGGCATAAGTGTATAATATCTGTTGGGGATTACTTTGAAGGGGACAAAATAGATATTCATGAACAAATAAATAAATTTTGAAAAAACACAAACTTCGCGATACTTTTTAAACAGACCTCGTAACTGCATATAACCATGCTGTCGCTATTATGGAGTTTTCTCATTAAAAAAACGACAATTTTATTTGTTAGAAAAACCTTAGTCGAGTTTTACGATCTGACTTAACTAGTGCGCTTTGGAAATTAACAATTCTTTTTTAAGTAAATTATGATAAGTTGGAAATGTTATTCAATCGTTAGTCTATCGGCAAACTATACTGAGAAAAGCATAGAGTAACTGTATCTGACATAAACACAGGCCTCCTTTTGGCTCCTTTTATTGCAACGCCACCACAGTGAGTTTTCTGAACCACTATTACCAGCACTTTAAAAAAAAAAGCAGCCTGACAAGTAAAGATTTTAATTAAATTTTTTCTTCAATATATTGCTTAAGTCTTGTCACTATTTAAGATTTAATGACTGTCATGAGATTTTTTTTGAGGTAATTTTTGATGAGTTTTACGCACATTTCAGGCTTGAATTTGGCTATTACTTAATGGATGTTGGTATTAAATTACTCTAAAGGTAAAAGATTTTTATGATTACCGGATTTTTTGTATAGGGCTTTCCAATAAGAGTGATATGATTTCTAAGTGACGTTTCGGCCATTTGTAATATGTTATGATCTGTCTTTTTTTTCATTATTTTCAGTAATGTTTACAATTTTATCATAAAGAGATATACGCAAGAACAACATTTACAAATTATTCAATTTTATTATCAAAATAATCGTTCTCCAATTGCAACTTTTCGTGCGCTCACTTTCATCTGAGTGGTGCGGTAAATAAACAAAACTGTCGATTCTGGTGCGAAGAAAATCTACAAATTATTCATGAACACCCATTACATTCACCTAAATTGATAGTTTAGTGTGGTTTTTGGTCTGGTGGAATCATCGTTCCGTACTTCTTGCGTAATGAAGCTGGTAACACCGTTACTGTCAATGGAGAGCGGTATAGATCGATGATAACCAACTTTTTATGGCCGAAATTGGAAGAAGTTGATCTCACTATTTGGAGCCCCATAAAGTGAGAAATCACCTTCTCCTCATTGTCATATCCACAAAGTGAGAAATCACCTTCTATAACTTCCTCTACCAGCGCGAAACAAAACTACAGCAGAATCACCGAATTTGTAGAATTTTTGTACAATCCATAAATTTATAAATGGCAAGTTTTAAATTACCAAATGTTGTCTTAAATAATATACATTTTTGGCAATTGTCAATGACAGGGGATGTATTTTCCATATTATAAAATGGCCAACTCTTTTTGAATAAACTTAATGTACTTGATTTTTTTAATAACTCTAAACCTATTTTAATTAAAAGTAATTAATAAAATATATAATTAATTTTCAAAAACAATATTTTCTTTGTTTTTAATTGAATCTGCATAGAGTGTATTATTCGCAATTTAAAATTCGAACACGATATATTTCAACATCTAGTGGCATTATGCAGAACTGCTCTTGTCACTTTTCAGGACTATGGTTAAACACAATCACTGTTAGGACAGGTAGGCACAAAATTAATATTGTTCTTCAAATGTCATTAGTTTTTCATTTTATTTGATTTTATTTATTTTAAAAAGTATATTCTAAAAAAAGACTTGGGGAATTTTTCGCAATGATAATTGAAGCCATAACACCTAAAATTTTGCCAAAAAACCAAATTCTATATAATTATTAGTTTTTTTTTATTCTTTCTTATATTATTTATTAATATTTTGCTGAAAGTAATTTCGTTGTTTCCCGACAGAGGACTTAATTGTATTTTCCCAGAAAGTAATTTCGTTGTTTCCCAACAGGGGACTAAATTGTATTTTTTCACAACTAACTTCATACTTAAGCCACATAATCATATGTATTTTGACAGCTGACATAACAAAGCTTGTTTGTGAAAAAATTCGATTGATTCTTCACAGTAGTTTTTGGTTGATACCCTTTTAAATATGGAAAGTGAGAAACAGCATTTTCGGCATATTTTACTTTTTTTTTACTATAGAAAAGATAAAAATGCTGTTCAAGCAATAGAAAAATTATCCGATGTGTATGGAGAAGATGTGTTAAGTGAGCGCTAGTGCCAAAACTGGCTTGCAAAATTTCGATACGGCAATTTTAATCTCGAAGATGCACCACGTTCTGGAATGTCAGTTGAAGCTGGTGATGACACAATAAAGGCATTAATTGATGCAAACCGGCGAATAACAACTCGTGAGATTGCTGAGAGGTTAAATTTGTCGAATACGACCGTTTATGATCATTTGAAACGGTTAGGTTTTATCACAAAGCTCTATATATGGGTTCCTCATCTTCTTACGAAAAAAAATTTGTACCATCGCATTGACGTTTGTGATTTGCTTCTCAAACGTTAGGAAAATGATCCATTTTTGAAGCGTATCATCACTGGTGACAAGAAATGGGTTGTCTACAACAATATAAAGCGCAAAATATCCTGGAGTAGAAAAGATGAACCGGATCAAAGCACTTCGAAAGCCAATATTCATCAAAAAAAGGTTATGCTATCTGTTTGCTGGGATTTCAAAAGAATCGTTTATTTTGAGCTTCTACCGAGCAACACAACTATCAATTCTGAAGTGTACTATCATCAGTTGGACAAATTGAATGATTCACTTAAAGAAAAAAGGTCAATAAATAAATTATTGGGTTGTTCGGAAAGTAATTTCGTAATGAAACGAAATTACTTTCTGGACAAACCAATATTATATCAATACACACAATTCCAATGTAAGATCATATTGTACTTTGTTTTTGTTTTAGCAAACGTTAGTATAGAAATTAAAAATTTCTAATTTACCATAGATTTTATCCTTAATGACAAATAAAATAGAAATTCTAGTATTTGTGCAAAAGGATTTATCAATCGTAGCAAAAAAGAAATTATTTCCTTATACCACAATAATTATGCTGGAAAAAAATTTAATATCTGCGAGATTTTTTGGACATGTGCCAAAGGTCACGAAAAATTATATATCGGATTTTATTCTTTAAAAAAAAATCAATACTTTTTTTTTATTGCAAATATTGAATTGATGAAAAAACAAATTCTTGAGATAATTTGTAAGTTTGCCAGAAGAAAACAAAACTATAAAAAGCTTTATGCCAGAAAAAAAATTTATTGCATCAGAATCACTAAATTTTCCAACTGGGACATATCGATTTTCTTGCAATGGATCACATGAAGATATTTTCTGGCTAATAGAAGTGACAACCATTTTGAATTATTTTCAACCGCAATAAGGTCATGGAAGGATAATACATGTGAAAAAATCTACTCGGTATTATATTGTATGTTCCAGTTTTCGATAATTGATTAATTGAATCGGAGCAATTTTCAGGTTAATTGGTGAAAATTTTATTTGAACGTGGTATTTTGAAAATGAAAGGAGAAAAAATGTTCAATTATCCTAGTTAGCAGAATTCCATTGGAAAATCGCATTTGCCTACATTTGTTTCAGTTATCGAATCTTGTACAATTCTACAGAATAAATTTCAATGATTTTCTTTCGGTAAGTTTGTAAATTTTTCTGATTACCAAGCCAAAAAAAAACACAAATTATAATCAACTGCAATAAATACAGTTCAATTTTCCACCTAAGCAACTTAATGAAGGTACGTGTACACTGACGATATTAGGGAAATAATTCCTTTTGATCTGTGGATTTTTTACCTTTGTTTTTTTTCGATTGTAAATTTATTTCTTATGTGTGCAAATACGATCAAAAGTTTTCCTACTTTCTAAATTCATAGTCGTAGCTATATATGTACAAACTTTTTGTTTATACGTAAGCTATTTATAAACTTTTGAGGTGTTATAATATAAATAGCAATTATTTTCTCAAAGAAACAAGTATATTCGTACTAAAAAAGGAGAACATAACTGAATAAAGTACGCGTGTGTGACTAGAAAGTTTCCATAATGACAAAAATTGCATTGAAAATTTAATAAAAAATAAAATTAAAATTTGTCTAATGTCTTTCAAGTTTTTTCGACCCTATCCAGGAAGTGGCTTTTTTTAAGATTCTCATAATACCTATGGTCTCTTTATCCGAAAAAAAAATTATTTCCAGAGAGGATTTTTTTTTTGCAACAAAATAAAAGTTTGAAAACTTTGCATAGCATTGGCCAGTGAAATTGTTGACTCTTTTTAGGTAGTCGATTAGGGGAATTCGCCTTTAGCATGTTAAACAACTAATGCCATCACCTTTACAGCGGTTAAACTAGTGTTCGGTTTTTTTTCGCAGCCGATCTACTGTGCCTTTAAGCCACTGTTTTGACGGCGTGTGTATTTTTTGAATATAGTGGTTAACCCATGTTTCATCTATGATAATTTACAAGACGTTTGGATTTTTTTTTTAAATTTCCAAACCTGCATTAAGCAAATGTGGCTGCCAACTTGCAAAAAACCCTTTCTGATCCAATTCAACGTGTAAATTCAAATTCACAAACATCAATTCGGCGCTCTGACAAACCCATATTATAGATTTTATCTACAATCGTGAACGTTATTCATCAGTTGGATCAACGACAGGAACCTCTAAAACCAATCAGTATAAATTTATAAACTCCAAAAATTAAGTGTAAAAAATGATGGTGAGGAATCTCCGAACGTATTATATGACTTTAATTTTATATTTTTGCGCTTTTTCTTTCCAAACAACACAACATATTAACTCCTCTGACTTCAATTTTTTCCATTTTCAAAATAACAACTAATGCAATCGATGTTAATAACTGTCTAAAAAAAATAACATGGCCGATCAACAAAGTTGCCAACATAACAACATGGAAATATTTTGAAACATTTTGCCATCTATTGGTGTATTGCGGAAACGCAATAATTCTTAATCTTTTATTTTTTTTTATTATGTATTGAGTTGTCCGAGAAGTAATTTCGTTTTTTTTTATAAAAATGAAAGACGATTTTCTTATGGTGAATTAATATTTTATTCAATTAAACATTGTCCAGTCTGATCCAATGCTCTTTGTCATCTTTCTGGCTGTAGCATGATTCCAGGCTCATAAAATTTTTGTTCTTTGCTGGCAAAAAACTGATCTGTGATTTTTTTTCTAAAAAATTTCGTACAGACCGGAACAAATGATAATCAGAAGATGGTAGGTCTGGAGAGTATGGTGGGTATGGCAGTATATCCCATCCAAGCTCTAAAAGTTTTTGCCGAGCGGTCAAACTTGTATGTGGTTTCGCATTATCCTGTTGGAACACTTTAACTTTCCTATTGACCAATTCTGGCCTTTTTTCTTTAAGTGATGGTAGTACACTTCAGAATTGATCGTTGTGTTGCTCGGTAGAAGCTTCAAATAAACGATTCCTTTGAAATCCCACCAAACAGATAGCATAACCTTTTTTTGATGAATATTGGCTCTCGAAGTGCTTTGAGCCGGTTCATCTTTTCTATTCCAAGATCTTTTGCGTTTAACATTGCTATAGGAAACCCATTTCTCATTCCCAGTGATGAAACGCTTCAAAAATGGATCATTTTCTTGGCGTTTGAGAAGCAAACGTCAATGCGACGGCACAAATTTTTTTCCGTAAGAAGATGAGGAGCCCATGTGTCGAGCTTTGAGATAAAACCTAGCTGTTTCAAATGATCATGAACGGTCCTATTCAGTAAATTTAATCCCTCAGCAATCTCACGAGTTGCTTTTCGACGCTTTTCATCAATTAATGCGTTTATTGTGTCTTCATCAGCTTTAAGTGGCCTTCCAGAACGTGGTGCATCTTCGAGATCGAAATTTTGCAAAGGAGTTTTGGCACTGGCGTTCACTAAATACATCTTCTCCATACACTTCGGATCATTTTTTCCGGCTTAAACAGCATTTTTATCTTTTCTATAGTAAAAAAAAGTAAAATATGCCAAAAATGCTATTTTTCACTTTCCATATTTAAAAGATTATCAATCAAAAACTACTGTGCCAGAATCAATCGAATTTGTTCACAAGCAAGCCTTGCTATATTAGCTATCAAAATACATATGATTATGCAGCTTAAGTGTGAAGTTGGTTGTGCAAAAATACAATTAAGCCCTCTGTTGTAAACAACGAAATTACTTTCCGGACAACCCAATATTGCGACGGAAGTTTTTTTTACTATTTAAATAGAAACTAATTGTTTGCATGTTATTGCTAAGAATTTTTTTTCTTTTTCCAATTCAAATGTGATTCTTTGAAGAAAAAAAACGTGATTGCACTGTAAAAAAATTAAGAAAAAAGTTCTTAACCAAACAAATCACAAATGATCCAGACTTTCTAGATTAGCAAAGACCTTCCAGATCAGCAGTACTTATACAAATTTCCTTATATACAATAAAGTTTATGTATTGTAGAATTTTGGGTGTTTAATTATTCCAAATGTATGTACTGACACATATTACGGATGTTTAACAATTCCAAATCAATCCTTAACCACTAGCAAACACAGCACATCGGATAGTCCGGAAATAATGCAGGCCGACGGCATAGAAATAAAGCCGATATGTCTAGACCGCTCGATTGCTCTTTAGTAAAAGACTTGCGCATTAATCATATAGTCAAAAATACGTAAAATATTTAGTTGATAAAAAATTCTTAAATTGACCTAATAATGCATAAAATCGATTATGGATTATTAAATAAGTTTACTGATTCTATCAAGAACCAAAAGGGAAGTAGAAATTATTTATAAGCGAAATCAATAATCTTTTTAATCATATCCGTGATTTGAATCGTTTTGCTTAGGAAAAAAAAAATATTTATAAGATATCAAAAAGACTTTTGATTGTGATTTTACCAAATATTTTTAATAGGATATATATCATAAAAATCTTATCAAAATATTTATATTGTCAATAATTATTTGATGAATTACTAAAGTTTTATCATTGCCAACAGAAAATCATAAAGTATACTCATAAAAAGGAAATGTATCTACACGTACGTGTAAAGGTATGCACGTAAATAATGTACAAGTACAGAAAAATGAAATGTTTAATGGGAAACCAATTTTCCAAAACCATAAAGTAAATATTTAATGTTTTCAAGGAAAACAATTTCCCGAATTCAATCTTTTTTCTATATTTTTTTTTCATCTCTTTTAAGGACTTTGTATGTAAAAGAAAATATACTCCCCACATAAATGACTTCCGCCTAACTTTGTTAAAATGTAAGGACTTTTAATATGTCAACAGCAAAAAAATAAAAAATAGGAATTATTTTTCTTCCTGTCTTCTTAGATTCATTTAAAAATTCATTTAAAATATAAAATAGCAACAAACAAACAAAAAACAACAACTTTCATATTGGTTATTTCTTGTTGTTTCCAAACATTAAAAATAATACATGAAATTGAAGTGAATTTTAGGTATATCCTTTTTGATGATGACTATAAAGAAGAGTTTAGCCATAAGGTACACAAGTTTTTGTATTAGTTTAACGAGTATATATGAGCAAAAGTTATAAATACTTGTACACTTGGAATATGTACAGGAGTTTTTGTATTATGGAAAATCAATAAAGGCATTCGGATAATAATACTTTTTGTATTTATTCATTCTGCTTTTTTTGTATATAGTATGTCATAAATTGTGTTATTAGTTTGAGAACAAGTTTGACTTAAAGAAACCTAATCCAATAAATTGATGACATCATATTTGGAGAAATATATTCCTAGTCATATGCCTCAACATATATGTATGTGTTGCTATATAACATATAAGAGACGTTCATATGAAAACGTTTCCATTATAATTAAAAGCTCAATATCTTGTTCACGCTACTGTCTTGGAAAATATTTCATTAGTATTACGTTGAAATTTCTAGCAAATAAAGGACAATATTTCTTGTACCGTTTCTTGTATAGAATAAACAGCTTCAAAATGGCAATTAGTCAATCATAGACGTCAGGATATTTATCAATAGTACGAGTATAGTCCGTTAGGTCAGTCTGTTGTGGCTACTTGATGATAAAATAATCAAACAAAGAAAAATCGAAACCTAATTTCTAATCCTTCGATCCAAATATTGGTATTGGTAATGCCAGGCAAAATGACTTTCATAAAAATTTTACGATCAAAGGATTTCTTTATGTGATAGAATAATTAATTACAATACCAAGGAGTACAGTAAAATTTTGGGTATACCGTCGGCTTTAATATTTTACGTCAAAATACTTTTACTTTTAGTATAACAACTTTACAATTTAATGTATTAAATATTCACATTCTAAAATTACACTTATAATCTATGAAAAATTTCATTAAAAATTCCTATAAAAATATGTTTTTTTCATGAACCATATAAATTAATAATATCCCCTTCGAAATAGTTTCCATACGCTTTATTCGTGTAATAGGCTTAAAAAAATCTGCGCGACCAAAATTCGTGTATTGCGCGGGTAACTTTGATATTACACGAATCGCGAGAGAGAGTTTGCACAAATAAAAACGTCCGTCACTACAGAACGAACCAAACTTAAGGTTTGTTTTTAATTTGTGCAACTATTTGACACGTCCCAAGTGCTTTTGGTGCGAATATCACCAGTTTTATATTGTTCTTGTTATGTATGGTGGGTGATTTTTATAATAGGTTAATTTATTATTAATATTATTGTTTCAACGATTTTATTTAATTTTTCTATAAATATTTTATGTTTAGTATGAAACATGGCAGACAATTAATATATAATCTGTGACGAATTGTCCAGTAAGCAGCATTCGTTGACAGATTTTTGAAGCTATGAAGCTATGAAGTACGTTGCTTTTTATTCACAATATCATCTTCTGCCAGCAGACGATACGCACTAAAGATGAACACTGCAAATGCTGCTTTTAGCGTCTCCATTTTCACTAGACAAATAAATTTCAACATCTACCTCACTGAAAAAATAAAATGTTAAAGAGAAATAATCCACAAAGGAACTCAAAATGTCGGAAATCAAATGACAAGCGAACAAAATTGACATTTGCCAGTATTGCGCGATTGCCGCACGAACTTCCTCATAGATACATAGAAATGGCAAGCCGTGTGATATATGTGCGAACCGATTCGGGTAATACCCTATTCCCCAGGTTCGTGCCTACCAAAAATTCGTATTCTCAGCTTAAGGCAGCTACACATTGACGGAGGCGTTGTTGGCACTCTTTGAGGCATCGACTAGAATCGCCTCTGTTACATAACTTCGAATTTTATCGTATCGAGATGTCGTCTTTTCAAGTATTTTTTTAATCTTGAAATACAAAAAAGCCACACTGACCACGACCAAGAAAATAGAGAAACTGGGAAAAAACCAGGAGATGGCCGTGTGACATGTTCGTTGTCATAATGGAAGCATCCAAGTATCTACAATATCGGATATATTGAGAAGAACTCTTTTTTCTGAGCCCTTCAAGGACTTCTTTATATTTAAAAAAAACTTGGTTGATAATTTTTTCTGGAGGTATAAGATTTTTATGTGATGAACACTTTCATCAGTTTTTTCATGTTTAAAGCATCCTTTAGGGAAGTTAGTCTTTCGCTATTTCTCGCACATCGAAAAATGCATTATGTCACTGAAAAACATGGTCATGTGACACAGGGACCACTATCATCGCGGAGCATTCAAGTGTCAGATCTGACACGAAGAACCCTTTTTCTGAAACGTTCAAGGAATCCTTTAAAAAAAATTCAATAATTAACGATGTTACGTCTATCTTTCCACATATTTTCAGCAATTTTTTAATTTGTAGTAATCCCTTTCACTGCTTTTCTAGTCTTCAAAAATACTTTACTCTACGTCAACGAGAGACTAACAACAATTCTCATTACTTGTCTGTCACTCGTTTGGTAAAAAAATTCAATATTTTTTATCGTAATTGAAATTATCATAATTTCTTTTTTTTTATTACCAATTACAAATAAACAAAAAAATAAAAAATGAAAATTACCATTTTATTAAATAATTCAGTTTTATCATCAATCTGCTATTGAATTTAATTCAATTAAAATCAATTTTAATTTGTAATCAATATGAAGAATAGAAATTTATAATAAAAATATAAAATGTGAATTTACTATATTCGTTATAGAGGACAATTGGTATTATCACCAAAAAGCGCTCACAGCAATTGTACTGTGAAAAGTATGTAACCAGAATATAATAATGATATTAATTATTTTATGGTTTTTTTTTTGATTATGAAATATTTATTATTAAAATTGAATTGGTAAAATTACTTTCTTTTTACCATATCGTAGTTGTTTTTTTCAATCCTGATAATCAATAAGGAAATAAAAATTTCAGAACGAAAATGTTATATTGGGTTGTCGTTTCATTACGAAATTACTTTCCGAACAACCCAATAATTTATTTATTGGCCTTTTTTCTTTAAGTGAATCATTCAATTTATACAACTGATGACAGTACACTTCAGAATTGATCGTTGTGTTGCTCGGTAGAAGCTCAAAATAAACGATTCTTTTGAAATCCCACCAAACAGATAACATAACCTTTTTTTGATGAATATTGGCTCTCGAAGTGCTTTGAGCCGGTTCATCTTTTCCACTCCAGGATCTTTTGTCCCCAGTGATGATATGCTTCAAAAATGGATCATTTTCTTGACGTTTGAGAAGCAAATCACAAACGTCAATGCGACGGCACAAATTTTTTTCCATATGTCGAGAAGATGAGGAACCCATATATCGGCTTTGAGATTAAACCTAGCCGTTTCAAAAATGATCATGAACGGTCGAATTCGATAAATTTAATCTCTCAACGATCTCACGAGTTGTTATTCATCGGTTTGCGTCAATTAACACCTTTATTTAGCCTTTATCAGCTTCAATTGGCCTTCCAGAGCGTGGTACATCTTCAAGATCAAAATTGCCGGATAGAAATTTTGCAATGCAGTTTTGGCACTAGCGCTCATTTAACACATCTTCTCACAGTATTTTTATATTTTCTATAGTAAAAAAAAAAAAAAATATGCTGTTTTTCGCTTTCCATATTTAAAAGGGTATCAACGAAAAACTACTGTGCATAATCAATCGAATTATTTCACAAGCAAGCGTTGCTATGTCAGCTGTCAAAATACATATGATTATGCGGCTTAAGTGTGAAGTTGGTTGTGAAAAAATACAATTAAGTTCTCAGTCGGGAAACAACGCAATTACTTTCTTGACAACCTAATAAGTTCGAATTATTTCTGTAAGTCAATTAAATATGCTTTTATCTAAAAAAAAAAAAAAATTAAAATTATTTAATTATTACATGGTGTAATTTAATATTTTACTTATAATTTTTTTTTATAATAGGTCAAATATTGAAATTGCAAAATTCACATATTTAAAAAGTTTTGTACAAAAAAAATTTGATGCTCCTCAAAATTAGTCGGTCAATGAAATTAACTAATTCATATTATATGAATATTTGGAGAAATTTTCTCAACATTTTATGAGTCATTTTCCATAAAAATATCCTTCCAACAATTTAGTTTGTGTTTTATTTTTTCTTCTTTTTTTTTTAAATAAAGATCGCATGCACCATAAAAATGTTTATTCCATTAACTAAATTTACATAACTTTTATAGTTATTCGGTTTTTATTTAACTAATAAAACTTTAATCAATTTAAATGTTTCACATAATTTCAATTTACTTAAAACATAAAATTCTTCTTGTTCCTTTTTTTTTTTAATTCAATAAATGTTTTTATAACAAAGACTTTATAATTAAAATAATTCGGTGGATTCAAACTGGGAGCTATAAAATGAAAAAAAAAAAAAAAAAATGCCAATTTTTGGAGAAAACTTGTTGGAAATTTTCATTGAACCAAACTTAAAGCTGCTTTTATACTTTTCAACAAAGTTACTATGCGAAAATTTTGTTTTAATTACGTATAATAATAAAAAAAACTCTTTAACACTTTTTTAAATTAAAAAAAAAATATTCCATCCTAATTTCTGTATATTGTAAATGAATGACGAAAAAATTTTCATGACGCTTTATATGGATTTTCAGAATTTCCCTATTCATAATGAATATGGAAAAACTGTTGAAAAGTTTGAATTTATTTTTAGTCAAGTCATTGTAAATTGCCTTTTTTAAGTGGATAATACGCTTTAAAGTTATACGAAACATTTTTTAATATACGAAAATCCTTCCACACCCGACGACCTCTACTTTCTTTTACTCTAGCTCGAATGTCATCATTATCCTCAACAGATCTATATGTTTATGAAATTTACTTTTTGATAGAATTGAGAAAAAATCATGTCTATATTGAGGGATTATACATCTTGTTTGGAAGTTCTTTATTTAATATTCCTTAGCAACCTCTTAAGATCAATTTTCGTATTCATAAGAAATATACAAAGTCCAATTTGTTTAGCCTTTCTTTTTTTTTTTTTAAATATATATATATAAAAAGTATTAAAAGGAAATAAATTATGAAAAAAATGTTTAAATATCCTAATTTATTTATGAACTTCCGTTTTCATAAATATACATAAAATATTGCATTTTTTCCAGTTATGTAATACAATGGAACATCCTTCCTTTTGAGAAATTCTTGCCGTTGTATAGTGGCCATATTAGAAATTGTCAAAATCTTCTGCCACTGGTAGTTGATTTTCAGTAAAGTTTGAAATTTATTCATAGAAAGATACACAGCTTAACAACGCTTGGAAATTATCCAATTTTTTTTATCAAAATAATCGTTTTTTTATTGCAACTTATCGTGCACTTCTTCCAATCTATGTCCGCCATAATTGGCCTAGTGTGCTCGCTATTCATTCAAGTGTGGAAATTTTTGAACGCAATCTTTCTTTATACAATGTTTGCGTGCCAGAAAGATAAAGTGAAGATAATTATGCTACCGTTTAGGCAAGTATTAATTAAGAACCAAATTTATCGATTTCAAGACGTTCTTAATATTTGTGACTGTTTGCCACAATAACGTGGCATATTTTACAGTTGGATTTAGGCTTATCACATAAGAATTGAAGCCGTTAGACTATTGTAAATGCTTTGAATTTGCTGATTTTGCTCTGAAACAACTTAAAAATGATGCTGATTTTTCCAAGATGAGGCGCATTTTCATCTCTCTGAATCGGTGAATAAACAAAAATTTAACATTACTGAGCTGAAGCTAATTATGAGAAACATTTACATTCTGGAAAAGTGACCATTTGGTTTGGTCTATGGCCAGATGGCATCATCGGTCCTTATTTTTTGTTTCAAAATGAGGAAGGAGTTGCCGTTACTATTAATGGTGAGTGGTACAGATCAATGATAATGAACTTTTTGTAATCTAAATTGGAAGATATTAATTTTAAAAATATGTGGTTTTAACAAGAAGGTGCTACGTGCCACACAGCCCATGCCACAGTCGATAATTACAAGAAATGCATTTATTAAGTTGTTATTTAACACGTTTGAACTTCTTCTTTTGGGGGGTTATTTGAAGTCATTTGGTCTATAAGCCAGCAATCATTGATGTAACATATTAAAATATTAAACGCCAAATATGTGAAATAGAGCCGGATTTATTGCACAAGGTGGAACGATCGTATTCAGTTCTGTAAACGGAGCAGAGGCGGCCATTTGAATAATGTTATTTTCAGAACATAATTGCATGGATTATAATTCAAAATAAGATAATAAATTTTACTCTAACATATTTCTGTTTTGTTTTATTTTTAACTTTTATATTTAAGAGTTAAAAATAAAACAAATTTAATTGTTTTATGGTATTTTTTTTATAGTTTATTTTTTTATCTGTTGAAGATTATAATTGGCTACTTATGATGTCCAGCAACAAGTAGAAACTCATTGAGGGAAAGATTAACTATTTAAAGTTGGAGAAAATACTTGCAATATTTTAATATCTCCAAGCGATAGCATACTTTGGAATCTTATCGCCTAAGTATACTTGAGGTTCTATCGACCTCAACCCGTCATCGTCAGAAAATTCTAAAACTGGATTTATAATTTTTTTCCATACAAGTCACAAATGGTCCAAACTTTACTCTCCAAAAATACTCAACAGTGCCTACAGGATATCATTCGCTTTCAATACATAACCAGAGATAACATCAACTTTTTTAATATCTTAACAGTGAGTTAGAAGATCCTTTTTCTAACCCGTATTTAAACGGGTTCATCAACAAACAAAACTGCAGATTTTCACAGGAAAATCTCCTGTTTTGTTTATTGATGAAATGGGGAAGGTCGGACAGAAAGCATCAACAGGGCCCGGTATAGGATGCAGCGGTCGAAGATAATCAAAAGATGATATGATTCCAACAAAAGAAAGTTAATTGATAGGGCGATGATGGACCTCCTATGAAAAATTTTCAGTAAGCGAATAATTTTTTTAAAAAAAGTAAATTTGCCTGGACCTTACGTTCATCAGACTTCTTTTTGGCGGGCTTACTTGAATTAACGTATTTTCATAAATAAACGTCGAACAATTCAATAACTTAAGGAGAATATTCTAATTAAAATACAGGATCTGAACCTGTATTTATAAAAAGGAAAATTGTGGTTAAAAAAAATCAAAAATCAAAAAAAAAATATGTGCTTGTGTAAAAGTAATTTTTATTTTCTATTATTCAGTAGTTCAGTGGCCATCCTGTATAATGGAATGGCATCCATTAAAAAAATTACAAATAACTATTATATTAAAATATAATTTTATTATTTTAATTGAAGAAAAAAAAATATATTCGTATTTTCTTTATTTTTCAACCAAATCAACATTTTTTTTAAAAAAATCTCACTTTCCCCTTAGCAAACACATTTCTTAAAAAACGATTTGATCAAAACTAGCACAAAATATAAAATACCTTAAAAAAAATCTGTGAATAATCAAAACATGGTTATAGCTTTTATATATTTAATATTTACCAATTATTTTATAGCAATTTTTAAAATTGATATTTTATTTTAAATGAACTTTTTAAAATAATTAAACTTTTGAAGAGTAAACTTATCCAATTTGTATTTCGAAGAGTAAAGTTAAATAAAATATATTTAAAATACAGATTTTGATAAAAATTTATATTTTAATATATTTTTGAAATTTTACCATAATATATTAAAAATATAATATCATTCAAATAGTTTTTGCAGGACTCGATTCTTTTGTGTGTGATTTTTGATAATTTGTTCGTACATTTTAAGTTATCAAAAATCAACACAAAAAATTTTTGATAAAAATAAAAAATTTTATATGATCTTTCATACAACTCTATAAGAAAAAGACCAACGACGTCAAATCGCAGAATCTGGAAGGCCACTCACATCAACAAATCTCGAAGTTAATCGTGCTGGAAATTTTTCGCACTACAAAAAGAAAATGTGTCGTATTATGTGGCTTGTGGTGCCGTTTAGCTGAAGCCATATATATGATCCGAAATGAAATCCTAATTTTCAAATTATATTGTATACTAGATAGTCACTTTTAACGGATACAATGGCGATCATTTCGCTTATTGACGTATACTCGTACATCGAAATGAGGGAGAAAAAAACCTCATCGCTGTAAAAAAAATTTATTTGAAAATAAAAGAAAACCTCATCGCTGTTAAAATATTTATTTCAAAACAACAAAAAACGTGGCTATGGAAGAGTAACGACATTTGCAAATAGTTTTTACAATTTTAGCATATTCTTTGGTAGTCAAACTATTCATAGAATAAAAGGCATATAGTTTTTTAAATAAATATTGTCTTAAATATTTAAATATATTTTACATATGTCAAATAATAGTACTGTACTTTCCAAACTACAAAATGGATAATCCAATGTTCAAAAAAAAAAATTCCTTTTAAATATTATTTTCAATTAAGATATATGATTAAAATCATATTAAAACTTTATAAAATACTATAAACAATGCAAGATGATAGATATAAAATAATCTAAACTTGTTTAATTAAAGTACTCTTTGGTCTACAAATGTTTACATGACAGTATAATAAATATAAAATATAGTTAAAAAATTTCAATAAATAGTCTCATATAATATTTTTAATATATTTATATGTACCTGAATCTATTGTTGCCATTTAGGAATTGTCCTATGTAGATTCCTATTTCTTTTTTTTTAGTTTTTATTAAATTCAATCTTATTCAATTTAAATGCACTTAATCGAAATATTAATATTTTAGTTATAAATACTTTTAGCATTATTTTACATAAACACTTCTGTTTAAAACTTTTTAAATATCTTCTCATGTATAAAAATAATACTTTTCTTCATAAGTACTTTATTTTTGTATAATGTACAATATTAATGAATATTTATACAAAATATATAATTTTTATTTTTTTTTTTAAGAAAAATATTTTCTTAAACATTTAACAAATAAATTAACAATAATTATATTTATAGTGTTAATTAATATTTTCGATAATAATATTAACGTTTAAATTATTGCTATTTAATTATTATTTTTTAAGTTTGTCACAAATATTCTTAATTTGTTTTTCTTTTTTCTTTTTTCTTTTGTTAATCAATCACTCTACACCAATATTCTATAATGAAAAGTGTAATGTTCTGGTTTCATTTTACTCGGAATAAATTTTTCTTAAAACAATCTGGGTTCGGCACCCGTTGAACAAATAACTCATAATGACTATGAGAAGAGCATCAATATCATTCGTGCAAATAATTAATATGCAAGGTGAAGATTATTAAACACTTTTTATATTGACAGAATTGCTTTTTGAAACAACAAAAAATAATAATATTTAATTTGCCTTCATTCAATTTAAAATAATGCGAAAAAAATTAATTTTAGAATATATTAAATTGTATATTTTTTTAAATCATATTGTATCATTTCACTACAATCAAAAATATATTTATTTATAATAGTTTATTTCTGTTCATTTTTAAAGTTAACTTTTTGGCATTAAAATTAAATGTTTGTAATTAGTAAAATTATTTTAATTAATTATTTTATATTTGAACTTTATTTTTTATGGAAAAAATTATTATTTAAAGAAAACATAATTTATTTTACGGTAATAATTTACAAATTTAATTATATAAATATCAATAGGGATCATTTAGTTGCTGTTATAAGGTTTTACATATAATCAGTGTGAAATGGCGACATTCCTTGTGGTTGTTATATACGATCTCACATATGTGAATTGACAGTAAACCTGTCAAATGTTATAGAAAGTAATTTTGGAAAAAGAAAACAAAAATTTTTTTTTTTTTAAACTGTATTAAAATAGATTTAAGATACAATAATAATATCTAATAAATGATCAGTTTTAGCATAAAATTATAAATATATATAGTATATTTTTATATAGTTAATTTGAAATAAAATATTCTAAATATAAACTTTTACTAGTAAATATATTTAGCTTTATTTAATTATATAAAATAGTAACTTTATCTAAAAGAACTTTAAAATATGATAAAAAAAAACAATTTGAAAATTTAAATGAAATGCATTTTTTTTTATATAATTTTTTTTATTTTTATGCAAAGATTAGGTGCAATAAAATTATATTGTATGTATATGAAAAATTCGATTGAAAATTTCACAAATACAACGTTTTTACCTTATTAGAACGTATATTTGGGTAAAATAAATCGTACAATCGTAAGAATTTATATAAAATATTATAAATTCTCAAGTTCAGATATTATTTAAATAAAATTCCATTCCAACTTAAAGTAAAACAGAAAATTAATATTTTCTTTATAATAATAATATTTATATAAATATGCTATTAAAGAATGTCGAATTGACATTAAAATATAAAGTAAATAAAAATGTTGAGAACATTTTTTTTTTTTGTTTGATAATAAAGTTTAATAAAAATTATAATAGCATTTTTATTTGCTGGCTTGTTTGTGTACGAGAGAAGAAAGATACAAAAACTGAAAAAAATTTGGCGCCAAATTCAAAAATTTCACAATGTACACAAACAGCACATAACAATTTCGGGGCCTAACGATACGGACATACATACGAGTAGTATTCACATTACAAACTATTGCATTTTTCTTCGTTATTATTTGTTGTTCGTTTAGTACTTGAACACAACGCATCCAAGTCAAATCTAACATTAACAAACTTTTATTATTATAAATTTAGTAAATTAAACATAATAAACATATGTATTTATATGTTTATACATAAATGAGCTAACATAATTTGTTTCGCCTACAAATAGTATGTATACAGTATAGTGACTGTGCAACATAAATTCAAAAGATCATTTAATTTTCGAAATAATAGACTTTAAACCACTTTTTATTAATATGTAAGAGAGTTTTCCCTCCAATTTATTTCGTTCTTTTGATAATGATTTTGTTTTTTTTTTTTTTGCTTATTTTCGAATAATGTTACCCAAAAAATTATGAATGAAGTTGAAAAACTTGATTCTTTATTTAATTCACAACTTTCTGTGTACAAATATATATATATATATATACAATACGGAAATTAACCGTTCTCACTGTATGTACAATAGTATACTCTATTCAATATGACCCTTGTTCAGCACTAGCAAACACAACTAAATATTTACGTATATCATTTTATTTATAAACAATATGGACTTAATTCGGCATAATACGTTTTTAGTATTGGTTAAAAAACGATAATAATTGTCTCTTATCAATTTAAATTAAACAGTATAGAAAAGAAAAAAAAACAATCTCTTGGTCCACATCTTATACGAAACTCTTGCACTCGACTACCAGATGTTAAGTTATCCGTTTATATACTCTTCTCTTTTGCTGAATAATTCAGACGAAGCTCGAGTATGAATTCGAGTCCCAGATCCGACTACGACTTTCAACATTAACTTGACTTCGTTGGAGTCCTCTTCCGTCACTAAGGCTGCTGCTGTAGCGCTCTGTTAGTCAATTGGTTGGTGGTGAGTCAGTGTGTGCCACTTATGTAGATGCTGAGTTGCTCAGTGGCTCTGCTATTCCTCAGATCTACTTACAGCTGATGAACAGTGTGTAGTATCGCTCAATCACCTTATACCTCTATCACTACCGATACCCAATGTGATACTTGCGTCAACTTCTGCAAGTTACACTTACCTTCGTACACGTGTGCTTTAAAATTACAATAGCCAAAATACAGTAAATAAAATTTACAAACCTTTTTAAAAAGAATCCATTCTAAAGAAGAAATTACCACCATACAAAATTTATGTTCAAACTGAAATATTTCAGGGGAAATCAATGAAAAATTGAGGAAATAATGAGAAATAGAGAGCCCCAGCCCAGAGAAACAAAAACAGAGAGTAGACTTTGTTCGTATTTAAATAAACACATATTTATTAATATTCTTGAGCGCACTTGCTCATTGAAAGCTTTTCTCGCGAATTTCAGCAAGCACAAAACCCCTTCTGGAAACCATGTGCTCATTTCTCCATAATACACACATTCATCAAACAACGACCGACCGACCACCACCACCACATATAAAAAATACATTCCAAATGAAATTATAGTGTTTTCATTCATAAATCAAATTTAAATAAATAAAAAATATTCTCAATAAATTAATTAGTTTTTAAAAAAAAAAATATTATATAAATAATTATTGTGATTTAAAATTTACTATAGTTAAAATTTAAAGTAGTTTAAATATTTAAAAAAAAGAAGAAAAATACGAATTTACTCATTTAATATTATGTGCCTTTTCAAAATATGAGGGGTGGGCACATAAAATGACTCAGACTGTATAGTGAGAAATGGAAAGAGAACATTTTTCGACAATATTGTATAAATATACCCCTTAAATGGGGAAAGTAGTAAATCGTGAGACTAGAAAATATTTTGGATCTCTATTTTGTTCTTGTTTTTCTTTTTTTCTTTTTTTTTATTTCAATCTTTAGGGTTTAACAACAATTATTTTTATGAGTTTTATATTTTAAAAATAATTAATTTTATACAATAAGTTTATTTTTAAAAAATATAATACTTGGAATAATAAGAAAATTTATACGTAATATCACATTGAGATAAATATATTAGAGAATAACAACAATATAGGATTTTAAATATGAGTATTTTTCTGAGAAATATTTATTTCTTCACCATCGAAAAATTTTACTAATCAATTTTATACAACACTGTTAATATTTTCTAAATATTTAATATTTTTCATTGCAAATATGGGGGGGGGGTGGTTGAAATACTTTTGTTCCCCAGCCTTGCGCACACAAAAATCTCTCCTCATAATACGAATATTTTCATAAACCATGTGGCAACTGTAAGAACCAGCTGTTAAATCCATGCAAATCGGCATGGCAGACGGTTATTGTGTGATGATTGAACTTGGATAAATTTGATTGATAAATTACGCAATAATCTAGAAAGTTTACATATTGAATATATATTTGATTAAGCATCAATACCGTACTATGTACCTGAGTTACTTAATATAACTTTTTTTACTTTTGAATAGTATTCTCTCAAAACTATACTTTCAAATAAGATTAATATTCTTATAAATGGAACATAAAAGGCCCTTTTTAACATAGCTATTTTAATGATCACAGTGATAGAGAACCTTCTCCCAGATGGTTATTTCTTCATCCAAAAATAGGCTAACATATTATTGGTTTATTGTATTTACCAATTTTCATTAAATATTTTCAAAACCATTCAAGTTACAGAACAAAATTAATACAATATACACAGTGTGTCTCAAAAATAACCGGAATTTATATTTAAATCATACAACATGCAGCGCCATCTATTGAAAATTTGTAGTATTAAAAAGATACTATTTGTAGTCGTACTCAAGTTTATACGTGGTTTACACGATTTCAAAATGGTCGTGAGGATTTTAAAGGACAACCTAAGGTCAGGTCGTCCAGAAGCTAGTAATGCTGCTGAATTGGTGGAAAAATTCCTTGAAATCATTGGTAGCGATGCAAAATTTTATAACGAGAATGTTGGCTGAGGAATTAAATACGAGTAAAAACACTATTTGGAGAATTTTAACTGAAGATTTGGGTAAAAGAAAGGTCTGTGCGCGTTTTGTTCCACATGAATTAAATGAAGACCAAAAAAGTGAACGAATTTTTGATGAAAAAACGGATTTCTCTCATCAACCACCCTCCGTATTCGTCTGATCTATCACCATGTGACTATTTTCTATTTCCAAAACTGAAAACCAAGATGAAAGGAGCATTTTATGATGATATCCCAGTCAGTTTTGTTTTGTAACATGAGCACACTTTTTCTTTTATTGAAATGACTGTATACAACATGCAGCGCCATCTATTGAAAATTTACAACAGTAAAAAGATACAAGAGAAAATGTATCTTTTTAATGCTACAAATTTTCAATTTCAAGATGGCGCTGCATGTTGTATGATTTAAATATATCCTGTTATTTTTGAGACACACCGTGTACAACAGAACCTTTCTCTTTAAAAAAAAAAAATATATACAATATAAATATAGGAAAATATTCTAACTCAGAAAAAAAGAAAAAAAAAGCTGCTTTAAAAAATATTTTGCTACGAAACTAATTGAAAGTAAACAATTTAAACCACTTTAATATTATCATTTTAATTTTTATTTTTCATTCTTATTCCATCAAAATTAAATATGATCTTTAATATTCTGTAATAAATGTACAAAAATCTGAATTTGTTTATGTGTTGTATAGATGATGTTGACTCCTTAGAGGGCGTAATAAATTGTTGTTGCAGCGGTAATTATTATTATTATTAACAGTAATAATAATCATGACTATTTTCATTATCATTATAATTGGATTTTAATTTTTTGTTTTTTTTCCTTCTCAGTAATAGACTGGCAAGACTCGATCAAAATGAAACTTGTAATATTGTTAAAAATAAATAGTTCTTGATAAGAAAACAAACAAAAGCACAGTAGTACTGCCTATGCATTTTTTTATATAGCTTGGTTAATAATAGCGTTAAATCCTTATTTTTTTTTTTTTTTTGAAAAGTAAGAATAATTTAATATACAAATCCGTTCATTATGTATATTATCTCATCTTTTATTTTTAATAGATTTAAATTGTTACTGTATTACTTTTCAATAAAAATTTATTTGAATACTATGTCGTAAAAGTAAATTTTGCAAAAAAAAATAATAATACATATTTTTTAAGTAACACTAATCTTACTTTTCTTGTATTTCGGTTAATTAGAATATAATCAAATCTTTTCTATTTAATTAAATTGGCCATATTGAATTTGAATAATTTTTTCTATTTCATTTTATTTAAAACGGCTGCCAGTACTTAAGAATTAATGGAATCAATGCCCAATTTGTTAAATTTCGTATTTTAATTTTTTAAATTTTTAACTTTTCATAATGATAATTAATATTTTGCGTAGTTTTATTAATAACTATTTTAAATCAATTTATTTATTTATTGGATTTTTTTTTGTGGTATTTTTATTTTGAATCTGTTTTCGTTTTCCTTTCTTTCTGTATTATGTTTTTTATTTGAAGCGAAGAATTTTAATTTTTTTTTTGTTTTTTTTTTATATATATATTATATGTATATATTTTTTGTTTTGTATATGAATTTCATAAATATATTCTACGAACATTCCTCTTGACTCTTCCGGACGCAACGCGCTACCTTTCTTTTAAATTCCGGATACGATTCTCTCCATTCTTTCGCAGCATCTACATTGGCTGGAGATTCGTCATTTGGATCAGCCAACATTGATATTACCGATATTAAAATAGTTTCAACTGTATGGACTGGGAGCCAACGTTCTGAAGCTTTTTCATATCCCCATTTATCATCGCCTGGTTCATGCAAAATACTAATACACACATCGCCATTTTTTTCTATATTTGGATGCCAGATCTCTGTTACGAATTTCATTCTCGGCGGTCTGAGTGGATATTCTTTTGGGAAATATAAATGCGCCTTAAAGAAACCGCCCTCACTGTAAGAAAAAAAATATACATATAATTGATTTATTTAATTCATATAACAGAAACTGTTTTCATCAAATTTTTTTAAAAACAATTGAATGTCAAAATTGTTTAAAAGTCAAAGAATTAAACTACAATTAATTATACATAATTTTTATTGAATCATATTAACGAAAATTTACGAAAACAATCATTTTCGGCCACTGAATTAAAATGCTAAAAATTTTAATAAATTCTTTTTTCCATATTATATCAACAAATAACATTAATTATTATATTGTCAAGTTTCATGAGTTTACATATTATAATCTCTAAATTATGGATAATAATAGATATGTGACATTGACAAAAAATTTATAAATTCGAAACTTTTAAAAAAAAAAAATTCTTAAGTTTCATATATGCAGACTATAAAGAATCTCTTTGTTCTCAAAGTATTTGTGGAAAAATTGTATAAAATTAAATTTTTTAATTTTTATGAAATTATCTAATATATTCAACATAAATTCTTTAATATTCTCACTGTTATTTCATAAAATATTGACTAAAATCATTTCGATAACATGAAATAATGATTTTTTTTTGTTTCTGTACCAAGAAAATAAAATTTTAACCCTAGACAGAAAATTTTATTGAAAATAACACGTGTCAGCAAAATTAAGAAATTGTTCAGATATCTTTTCTTATAATGTTACAAAAAAAAAAAAAAAAAATATCAATTAAACACCGTAAAAAAAAGCTATATTAAAGAAACTGATTAAAATTTCCGTCACATAAGATTTTCACATAATGCGACAATAAAAATTAAGGTTATGTTCAGCTAACTTCGAATCGCAATTGCGGCGAATGTTGAAAAATAAACAGTTGTTTGACTGACGAATTAAGTTAATTCGGAATTATAATGAGATGTTATATACTTACTAAAGTGTGTCTGGAGGACCAATAATAAGAACTTCCCATCGGAATATATCATTTTCGTCAATTAATCCAGCTGAAAATCCCTCAACAGGATTTTTGTTCAGCTCTGAAATTAAAAGAAATTAATTTCGATTAGACATCCATTTATCCACCCTTTCAAATGATTCAGCATCTGTTTAGAAAAACTCGTATATGTGTATGTGTGGAGACTTCCAAATTGATTTATTATGGGAATAATCAAGAAACTTCTATCGATTTTTTTCATAATGAACTTGAATTATGTATGAATTAATAATATTCGCAATAAATTCATTCAAAATTCATTGTCGATAATTTAAATAAAAACTAAACCCGGCTGAAAAAATCGAACAATCATTCAAAAATCTCCACCATACACATTGTTCCGCATGCTTATGAAGCAAATGTCGGTCGGTCGGTCTCATGTCTTTTGACTCGCAACTTATTGATTTCTAAACCAAATTCTTTACGAAAAACGATCACATTAAAAAAAACTGAAATAATTAAATTGCAATAAACTACGTAATTATTTCACTTCGTATCTAAATAAAATCTATTAATCCCGAACTGTGACCGGCTTAATGGAAAATTTTAACTAAACGTGATGTCGGCAAGAAAATAAGAACAACTTTCATTCCTATTATAGATTTTTTTATTAAAATATACTTACCAGCTAATTGCTTTTTTAATAATAACGATGATTGCGGTTCAGACATTTAAAAATATTTCTTATATCGGAATAGTCTTTTGTTTTCTTCCGCTTGTGCGTAAGAATTGAAAATTAATTATTTGCCTTTCTCAATAACACAATATTAAAAACAGCCGTCACGGCGAAACATAGAACAAAAAAATCTACAGAACTTAACGAAAAGCGATTCTACTCAATATACAATATCTCAATGCTATCATCGACTTTTGATGAAAACACAATTTTATAAAATGAAAAATTCAAGCCTAGTTTTTTAATGATGAAAAAATTAAAAATCTTTTGCACTAATGAGCTATTTGCGGTCTGTTGTCCCCGTTCGCCGCACATACAATTTTATTTCCTTCTTCTTTCAAAATCAAGTCGTTCTTTGTGACGACTTCAATCAACTTTTATGTAGATTTTCGAAAATCAAAGCAAGTGAATTTCAAATATGGCATTTCGAATAATTTTCCAAAAACTTTGTAGAAGATTTATATCGTAAATATTTTATAGAAGTTTGTTTTAATATTATTCAATTTAAAATTAAATGTTTTTTTCTAATTAATAATAATAAAATTATTTTCTCAGTAACTTAGTAATAAATATTTTTCAAAAACTGTATTTAATCATAAAAGAGAAATAAAATGTTAAACCAATGAAAAGAAGTTTTTAATTAATTAGTAAATATAACAATAAAATACTGTATTTACATATTTTTATATGTTGGAAATGAAAATAGAAAACGAAAAATCTTTTGGTCGGAATTTTATTTCGAAAAGCACATACGATCTCTGTATAATTTATGTAAATAAAGTGAAGTTGCTTACTATCAAAACCGGGAATAAATAACATCACATTTGGTTATGAATACTGTCAGTATTTTCAAGTACAAGAGCCCTTTTCTGAAATTCTTATAAATATACAAACTAGAATTATTCGAATTAAATTATAATGTCAGAGTCAATCACTCAATTGTAAAGTATATTAAACGTAAAAATTATATTGTAAATAATTTGCATATAAATATAATTGGTTAGTTTTCTTTTGAATAAATGACGCGGGAACCATCAATAATAGCATTGCCAAATCTAATTGAAAAAGTTTTTAAAAATATTGAAACTCTTTATAAAACAAATCCTAGCAATAAATGTAAATTTACAAAATGTTTGGTTGCATTCGTTTTATTTTTAACGATTATTTTTATTTTTAGTTAATGGAGAGCATTTAATTGAGCTGCATACATTATTTGGTGATACCTTTGAGCGTGCCTTGTTTGTTTTAGATAATGCCAAATTTATTTGTTATATTTCACCAAATGGATATAGGGAACTAATAGAAGTATGTGTTTATAGAGATCGAACATATAAACTATTTCCGGATGTGAATTACTGTCCATGCATGTCATTCAGGACTATCGTAGCATCAAAGCCAAAGCAATACACTTGTAAACATATTATAGCCGTTAAATTAGCTAGGATTCTAAATAAAGACACTACGCAACAATTATCGCAAGAGCAATTTAATTTCCTAATGAAGCAAATGCATAGGGTATCATCAACAGAAGCCACGAAATAAATGCAACATTCGAAAATATTATACGATAAAGGTTTGATAAAAGATCGAAAAATGCTAACACAATCGCAATTCTCACAAATACGATTTATCGCTCGGATTGACAATATCAAAGGAATTTACAATTCTTTAAAAGCGATCAATTTTCATGACGTATGCAACAATATCGATAAAATTATATTTCATACAAACTAAAAAGAAATAATATTATTTTTCAGACAGCCACATTTCAAATATCTGATAACGGACTTAGAGTAATTGTTGAAAATTCTAAAAACCTCCAAGCTAGTGTATACATAACGAAAGAATGTTTTACAGAATTTCACATACCACCTGATAGTCTGACAACATTTAGTGTTTCGTTGAACGTCGTTACAGATTGTCTAAGCATTTTTTCCAGTGTAGAATGCAGTATGAAAATGATTTATAAAGGTGAAGGAGCACCATTAGTGCTGGTACTAGAACATCATGGTGAAGATGATGTAATCACAGAATGTTCAATTAAAACTAAACGCAATGATGAACCTTTAGATTTTTCAATAAACGAAGAAGATCATTCTTTTAATTCAGTCATTATTCGGGGGCCAGATTTATCAAATCTATTTAATGAAATCGATAAAACTGCAGATGAATTAGAAATTTTTTTATCACCAAATGCACCATATTTTCGAATATCGACAATAGGCGTTATGCAATCAGAATCTATGGTTGAAGTTGCAAAAACAAGCAAAATGATGATGTTGTTTTCCTGTAAAGAATCTACTACGATGAGATATAAACTATCAGCTATTCGATTAATATTGAAACCCTTAGTATTAGCATCTAAAGTAGCAATACGTACTGATTCATCAGGTTTATTAAGTCTACAATTAATGATTCTGCACGAAGAGGCCGAACAAATCTATATTGAAATATTTATTATGCCCTTGATAGATTTTGATTAAAATACATTTTTATTAAGATTAAAATATTGTTAAAAAATAAATTTTTTTTATTATAATTTGTTTTTATTTATTTATAGTTATTCGCAGCTTTTACAAAACTATGTACGAGTATGTTTGAAAGTAATAGCAATTTCATTATGTCTTATAATTTTTAATATTTATATAATATTGTTAACTAAGTAAAAAAAATAAAATGAAGTTATGTTTATGAAGAATGCAGTTTTAAATGAATTTAGTTAGCTATTAAAAACAAATTGAATAATTCAAATAAATATTTTTTTTTATCATTATACAGAGCTGTTATACACGTAATATTGTGTTTTCTAATTTATACATACACATAATGCCGAAATATAACGTAATAATTTTATTTATGTCAATTCCTTTTTCACATAGTTTATTTTTCTAAATACATTTTATATACATATAAATATTTGAGAATTTTTTTGTAGAATCTTTTTAGTTATTTAAACAATTTTTACATCATAAGTTTTGGTTAATTTCAAGTTTATTATTCAGCAAAAACTATCGGTTGAAAAATATTTTTTAAATTTAGTTGAGATATTATAAATTGTATAATAGATAATCTCCTTTTTAAAAAACAAAAAAATGTTGGGCAACATATTTTCTAATTATTGTAATTTGAAAGAAAATCTATCCTAAAACAAACCATCCTTTCCACTGTAAAATTTATAATATTACTATTTATGCATTATGGATAGAATTTAATAAGATTGTTCTTTGTAAAGTAAGTATTTTTAAAAGTAATTAAACTAGAAAATTTGAAAATAAAATGCAATAAAATTGGTTTCTTTTTTTTGGCGAAAAAAATCGCTTGCATATGAATTAATAAAATTATCAAAATATTATGATCACATTTCATATAAAAATTTCAATATACTGTGATAATAGATATTCCGTTATTTTCTCCATTACAATCTAAGTAAAATAAGTAAAATCAGCTTTGGAAGTTAAATATCTTTATGTTGTATATATTAATTTCGAGAACACAAGCATAAAATATTTTTAGTAGTGGAATTATTGGCACTTTTAATTAAATTAACTTAATTTTTTTTAATCTTTCAAAAAATTAAATCATTCAGAAAAAACCGATAAAAGATTAATTTTAAAATTTGATGTATCCATACTCAAATTCGTATAATATATATTTATACGTACATAGTTATATGTAAATATTTTTATCAATTTAGAAAGAAAAAAAATGTTCGCATTTAAATTATTGTATATTTGCATATGTTATGGCTTTAAGCTGAATATTTACGATTTTATTTATATTACGTTTTAATTATATATGGTATTGTATTACATGAAGCATTTATTTCCATGTTATTAAATGTATATATGTATGAATAATAATTTTTATATCAATATAGTATAGATGCATATATGTATATATTCATATAGACTCGTATATAGTCGCTTTTTTTTATTTTTTTAAATTTATAATTTATTTTATTCTTTTGAATATTTTCATTAGTACGTTAAAAAACATGTTCTATATTATATTTTATATATATTGTATTAATGAATATTCCATCATGTATCAAATTTCATTATATAAGTAGTAGTTCATTTGAATTTTGTTTTAATATATAATTTTGTAGAATTCATAATTTTATTACAAACATAATGTACGAATATAATGTCAATGAAATTTTGTTCAAATTTATTTTCATATTCAACAAAAAAATATTTGTTCAATATTAGAAATAATTTTGATATAAATAAAAAATAAAGAACTATTTTATTATTATGATCATCACTCATCTATTATATTATATTAAATATAAAATTTATAATTTTTAGAAAAAATATTACATCGTTGTTCTAAAATTTCAATTTATAATAAATTTGCGCAAAAAATTATTATTACATCCTATCTAGTAAAAAATATATATTGTATATTGTTTCTCGAATATTTTTTGTATTTTCTTCTTCTTTCCGATTTGTTTTATTTTTCTTATAAAAATAACAAATTCATTTATGTACATCACTAGTTAGTTAATTTACTTTAATATCTGAGTAACACGCCTACTACAGTGTTTATTATGTACTTTGTATATATTTCGAAAATTTCTATAATTTTTCACTATTTGTTAATTTATTGTAATTTTTTATTTAATATCGATTCTATTTTAACTGATCAAGTTTTAAAATAAAATTTGTAATAAAAAAATTGTAAAACAGAATAAAAAAGCAAATTTTTGTTTGTATAGCATAAGATTATTTTATAGTATTATTTTTCTCTAAAAAAAAATAATTATAAACTGTTATCTAAATGTCTTGTTGAACACAAATTTTGGAAGATCGTTTTGTTGCTTTCATATATTTTTATGATATTTCTATTTATGTATATAGATTTCAGCAAATATTTGATTAAATGTTTATAAATAAGTTAATTGAGTCATTAAATGATGAAAGGGGTATTATAATATTAATAATCGACTATCTAGTGCAAGTGTTTGAAACGATGATTTTTATTTATTCCTAAATCTATTTGTATATATGTGAACAAGATAAATAATATTCAATCTTAATATCATTAAAATCATGATCTGTGTAATCAAATTATATATTTTATATGAATGCAGCAAATATTCTTGTAAGCAGAGATATCATGTAAAATATTTGTTGGCTTTGTTTTTATTATTAAGTATCTTTAGGATAATGGAATTCTAAGAAACGGTAATAAGTCAGTTGACTTTTTTAAAATTAGAAACTAATTTTAAAAATTTCATTACAGGAACATATAATACACGTTACAGAGGGTACTAATCAAATTTCAAATATATACTTTATTTCGAAATTTACTATAGGCACTTTTATTAGCTATAAAACTATGTCCTATAAACTAGTAACATGTTTGAACGGCTAATTACTCATGTGAAACTATAACAATATTATTTAAAAATGAACTTTTTTTTTTACTTTTATTATTTTTTAAATAAGATTGTTATTTAAAACAATTATCCCATTGACTTAATATTTGTTATTTTATGTTTGAAGAATACCCAATTGGCCATATTTTTCAGAAACGTAAAGAATAAACATAAAAATATATTTGCAACATTCTTTGACTGTTTAAATTAAATTATAGAAATATGCAATAGTTTTGAAAAAAAAACTATTTTATTCATATTAGTTAGCACTAAAGAGGATCAAAAAAAAAATTCCGTTTTCGCACGAGATTCAATGTGAAAATTTTCAGTTCCGAACAAGATCAAATATGGAAAAATAATTTTAAAAAACATTGTCAGCTTATTAATTAATTAATTAATTAGCTGTATTCGTTGATTTGAGCATTATAATTTTTTTTGGGCTTTCTTAAAAAAAAAACCTTAGAAAAATTGAGACAAAATATTTTTAGCTTAAAGATTCACATATTGCACAATAATGTTGAAAAAAAACAGCTAACATTTAAAAACATATCTATATTAATATTACATTTTGCTTTAGACAAGCAAATAATGAAAAACTAAAAAATAAATACAACATAAATAATAAGCTCTTATCTATTTTTATTACTAATAACACTCTTATGGCTTTTACTTTTACAATTGATACTTTTAACATATGAATTTCAGATGGATTTTATATATTTTTGAATGGATACGAATTTCATTAAACATTTTATTATATTTTTATTTTTATTATTTATACATAATATGAATTGATACTAGTGGAATTTCTGAATTATTCGAATATTCAATTTCTATAATGATAACATGCAATAATGATCAGAATCGAACGAATGTTCACGAGTATTTGTAGATATTTTTTATTTGAATATTTTTATATTCTATTCATATAAATATATGCAAGTGTATAATATTATATTATTATTAATTTTTATATAGAAATATTTTTTTTTATTATTCTGTTGTATAAATAATTCCTAAAAAAAAAAAAATCAACATCATGCATGCATTATGAATAATTTACATTTGGCAAGGATCAAATCTAATATTTCCTTTTTACTGTAACGTACATATATACAAAAATTTTATTTTATATCATTTAAATGGCACTTTTAAATATGCTATGTTAAAATTTTATATTTTATACGTTTCTAAGAATCACTAGAAGCAAAAAATCAATTATTCTTATTGTATCTATTCAAGTCCAGTAATAAAAAAATATATTGGCAGTCAAAAATATATGTACTTGTTTTAATTAAATTAAAATCTCTTGTTTATAGTTGCATTTGTAGGTGTTTTGGTTTTAACATATTTTCATTATCTTATTATATTTTTTTCGCTTATTTTATTTGATTGATTTACATACATATGTGTATATAAACCTTCTAGTGATACGTAATTCGATTTCCCGTGAATTCTTTAAGAGAATATGAAAACCTAAACGAAACTATATTGATTATCAACGGCACGTCCCGTATCTGTATCAGAGCCACCATGCTGATGGTGGTGCTGTGACGGCTGTTGATGTTGTTGTTGCTGCTGATATTGAGCATTCGACTGACTAACTGTCTGGGCAATGGGCAACTCCAATTCAGATGTTTTAAGTCGAACACTTCCATTCATTGTAATGACTTGAAGAGGCTGTAAATTGTTAAAAATATGAAATTATATTATGAATCATTATTTTTTAATATAAATAAATAAATTTCTTTATTTGTTCGTTTAACATTAATATATTTTGTCATAATTCAATTTTTAAAATCCATGCTCAAAAATTTGCGAAAACAAACTTCTAATTTATTTGTTAAATTATTTATGAGTAAATGTGAAAGATAATATATGCTTTTAAATAAATAAAATAAATTGATAAAAAATAACAAATTTTGCCAACTTTTGATACAAAATCTTGGATACGAATTTTCGTCAGCTTTGAACTTATTGTAAACTGAAAACGAAACAATAAGCTCATGAAATGTTGTCATAGTTAATTGCATTGATAATAAATGATGGTATCTACCAATAACAGACTATTTTTCTTCAATGTGTTTCAAGTATTGAAGAAATTGTTGCATTTAAAATTTATTAATAGATCCATTGCAGCAAATTATATATTATTTTAAATGAATTTAATGTGAAAAGATTTGTTTTTGTTTATAGAATGTATGCTGTTTAATAAAATTTCAATTTTACCTCATTGATAAGTAATTTTTGAATTGAATACGGGTAATATTCAGGTAATAAATGCAAATAAGAATATATATATAAAAAAATTACATGCACGACATCCAAAATAAATGAAAATGAAGCAATCAAACTTTTCTAATCTGTTACAAAACTATAGAACGAACGAACAACATTTATTTAATTTGAGAAGCAATGATAAGAAAGATAAATAACTTTAATAATTAGTTCAAAAATATAGGCAACTTTTGCAAAGAAAAAGATTTTGGAAATTAAATAAATTATAATATATAAATTTCAGATAACTTACTGGTAAAGCTTTTTGGATTTTTGAATTATCGTTTTTTTTTTTTAGAAAAAAAAATGAATAGTATATGATAATGAAAAATTGATCCTTAAGAACTATTATGAAAAAAGTATGATAGAATAGGATAGTTTAGTGAAAAGAAAAAAAAATAAAGCGCCACTGACACTGAATTGACTCCAAAATTGGGGCTATCTCACATGTCTGGGTGATGGATGTTGTTGTGAGCTATTACCGCCAGCTTCATCATCTCCGTATGGTGCATCACGGTTATAAACATAATTGGTAAGTGTTACATCGGCCGTTCCTCCAGACTCTAATGGTATAGGATTTTGTCGGAAATGCTCTAACATCTCAGTAATATTTGGAAACCACAAATGTTGAACACGACATTGACCTTCTTCATTTAGCGTCATACGCAGATGCTTTGCTCGACCTTGGAAGTTAAATGTAAGGACAAATTCACCTTTGCGCGTTTCGCTTTGCCGAACAAGGAATATTCCATGCCCAGCAGCTTCAGTGTGTAGAACAAGGCGTGCAGCCTCAGGTCGCGGTAATCGACCATGAAACCATGGAAACTTTCGCATTTCTAACGTTAGGTCAGCTACGTTGAAATCTGACTGCTCCAAATCGTTTTCAGTCAATTCGAAATTACTCGACGCAGACAATCTTTGTTCACCTTGCCTCCTAGGTGGTATTTCTGGTGCTGGACTATTTGCTAAAGTCGGTGCATTTTCTAGCAATGGCGCGGATGAATTAGCTGTATAAGATTGTTGTGTGTTGCAAGATGTAGCAGTTCCATTTGTTAGATTATTGGCTGCAGGAGCTGAAGCATCACCAGGCATATCTATTGGAGGTTGCTGAGTGGGAGGACTCCTCATACAATATCGTATTGTTGCCAACCAGCTACGCATATCGTCTGTATCATGAGCCTCAATTACGTATTCCATATTATTGTCAGCTTTCAAAACGAATGTGTTTTCCCGATCTGGCATTTCAAGAGCAGTTGTTTCACGAGCCTCTGTTATAAGGAAACAAAAAACACCACTTCGGGGCTAAAAATATTTATAATAATTTAAATTGAATTCTTTTCCTAAAATTGTATTAATAAAAATTATTTTGGTACAAAAAATATTTACCTTTTGCGATTTTGGTGGAGAGTAAAATTCTAGCATGTAACCACCAATAGCTTTTACAAGTGCTAATCGGCATTTTTCCCATTTTTGTGGTGCAGATGGTTGATCTAAGCTTTCTGGAGTTAAATAGCTAACGGTGCCCTCTTTACGACATTCTACAACAATTTTGGCTAATTTTGTCTTAGTTTGTCGGCTACCAGCAAATTGTACTTCATCTGAATGCTGTTTTTGGAATAAAGCCTGCAACAATAGAAAATTCTTTAATTGGAAAATTGCATTTTATTCACTATTTTTAAAAAGAATAGTCTTTTCTGAAGCACCTTTCCCTTACGAAGACCTTTAAATGATAATCTTCTGAAAAATGTTTTATGATTGATTTTAGGTGAATCTGTCTCCTCTGAATAGTCACTCTCCTCTAATACAGTTGCTGTACCATTTCCAGTCTAAAATTAAATGTATATATTATTATAATTTAATATCTATTGGGTGTTATTTGTTTTTTTTCTTTCTTCTAATTTTCATCAGAATAAATTATTTCAGTTTAAATAATACTTAAAACAGGACTAAGAATATTAGCTTACTTTAATTTAATATTGCTAATTTAACTACTTTTCTTTATTTATACAATAAACCCTATATTGTCAAACTGAAAATACTTATAATTTAAAATGTTCTGTTTTATTGATATGTACGTATTTAGGTAGACTCAGTATCGTGAGAAAACATAGTTTAAGAAAATAACTTGAAAAGTGGCAGCCAAAAAAGAACATAACCGCATTTTTTCTAAAGATTTTCGCTTTGAATTTTTGAAATAAAATCTTTTACAGAAACTTGGATGAATACTGAACAGAAAATATGGAATAAAATAATCAAAAGCAAATTTTATTAAAATTCTATATTATCATTAATACACAATTTGATGTTTTAAAATTCGATTGAAATAAAGCTATGGAAAAATACAGGCCATTGACTGGTCTCTCAAATCGGTGTACATGCACACATGTATATACATATGCTTACATCCGTATGTGTGAAGTATTTAATTTTGCATATACATAAATGTATTTTGAATTTTCTCACATGCTTTTTTTTATAAACAATATATAGTTTACTATTTAATTTTCCTTAAAATTGTATCAATCAAAACATAAATATATTTATAAAAATATATTAATATGCTTACTCAGTTAAAAATTAAAAAAAATTGCTTAAATCGAATGTTTTTTGTATTAATTTTAACAACAATCACTCTTCATATATTGTGTATATATATGTATAAGAATGAGAAGAGAATAATCTATCATAAGCTGATTGAAAAATATATGCATATGAATTAAAAGAAATAAATATAATATAATATATTCAAACATAATACAAACAGCCATAATAATAATTTAGTAATCAGCTTGAAAACGATTGTACACAATTGAGATGTTAGCACAACAAAATAATAATCAACACCATTATTAAATTGTTACAAACTGTTTTATGGCTGTAATAAATCTGGTATCACACTCTTTCTTGTATCTATAAGAAAACATCTATCTATTTATTGAACACAAAATTGTTTGTAAGTCTGCAGAATTTTATTTGGAATATTTAAAAGTCGTTATACTCAATCGTATTACAAATGGAGAGAAACAGAGACAGAGAGAAAGCTTGCTATAAAATGATTTCTAGCAAGTTGTCGTTTTCATTCGTTAACCTTGAATCAGATGTTTCCGCAAGTTTCAATTTTTTTTTTGCTTTGCTATTAAATTATTAAATGAAATAGTTAAAATAGAATAACTGAAAAGAAAAAGAAATAGAAAAAAAGGAATATTTATCTGAATAAACATCCGATTGAATTTATAATATTCTTTTTCATCAATTTTAATTGTAATAAAAGATTTTATTATAATATTTCTGGTAAGACGGTGATAATCTAACAATTTCTTCAATAGAATAACAGAATATATCCGGGTTGACTTACCTTGTGATTATTCCGTCTACGAAAGAATTCCGTTTCGAAATGCTCAGAAAATGAGTCCACAAACTTTCGCATAAAGTCTCTGTGCGAAATCTGAGTTCGTGCACTTTCTGGCAAATTATTGTTTACGTAGTGTATGCATGATTTAGCAAAATCGCTGGCGGCCGCCCTCGCATGACGTTCGCAAAATTCTGACCACCCATTTGAATTACGATAACCATTTCCGCCCACACTATTTCCTGCATTTGAATTAAAGAGACTGCCTGGCGAAGATGTGCTTTGACAAAATGCTGGATCCCCATCATCCGGTGACGCCACTGCCATTGCTCTACGGAATTGTCCTACTAAACGACACGCAATCGTCAAACGTACGAATATTTTTTAGATCCCCCTTTATATTTGTTTACAAAATACCCTCTAATATCTTTACAAAATTTCTCTTAATAAATTAATTTTATTAAATAAATACTCATATGTAAGTATTTGCACATATATTTATATTATTATTTATTATACGTATAAATAAATTATTAATATGAATAGTATCAATTTATTAAACAGTTTTATAAATAATGTTAATATGTATATATTGAGGAATTATTCAAGACAAAATTTCCTATTATTTATAATCAACACCAAACAAATATCTTTATTTATTCGCTCGAGTTTCTTATGCGCATTGAATATTTTTATTTAAATAACTAACGTTGTTTAATACGATGGCATTATATATATATATATAAAGCACAATAGCATTGCATTTATTATTTTCTAATTGATAAAAATTACATTGCGCACACAATTATACAATTGCCGACCATTGGAGTTTTTGGTAATATTTCTGCTCCCTTTCTCGAACACCGTTTGGAACGAGATAACAGATTGACGGATCGCTATCCGTCATATCACGACACCGATGTTAAGAAAAACAAAGTTTGTACAAAAATTCTTTGGCGTATTATGCATAGCATCAAAATTACGATTGCTTAATTATTCCAAATATATTCACAAATCATCTATAAGATTCCATATGTTTTCATAGTTTTTACAATAATTTTAGTTTACATGAAAAAGTCTAGAACACGGCCATTATACGACAGATTGCACATGTTCTTCTTATTAGACTTTATGTCACTTTAATATATTATTGCAATAAATATCAATAAGAAAATTACTATGAAAAAACAACAGTTACTATTATTTAAGTGCCCTTCTTTTTATTCATCTTAAATTTGTTAACACGCGAAAAGAACTTTACCACGACTTTTCACATGTCATCCACATTTTGACCCTGCCTTTGATTTCTTCCAAATTCCAACCCTGAATTCTGTCTACCTGTCTAACTATAATACAGACGACGATATGTCCATCCAACTTTCAAAATTAAATTTCACAACAACATTTTAAATTGGTCGATAAATATTCACTCAAAATAAAATACTACTGTAGATACAATAGTATACTACCTTAATTTTTATAAATTATATGGTTTTTCTTACATTTTATGAAATATAAAAATTATATAAACTTATCTGTCTACAGATATACGCGTGTGATTCAGCCTTAGGTATTTGTGGCAAAAAAAAGCTATCGCTTTAATATACGCGGCATCTATTTCAATAAATAATCTCATCATCAATAAGCGCCGGGCTACTGATTTTACTGACAGTTTACTATTATTCAAAATGTTATGCTCTTGAAAATATAAAATATTAAAATTTAAACTATAATGGTTATTTATAACCAAGAGTTTCATTCAATATTTTTATGAAATTCAAGATGAAAAACATCGAATTGTAAATATAACGTGACATGCGCTAGATTTTTAAATTTATATTTGTTAGATGGCTCTACTATCGATTAAGTGAATAAATAAATCCAATGTTTAACAAAAATTTTGAATTATAAGATACTGAAAAATTTTAATTTTCACAAATTTTTTATCGACTATAATATCAATTCAAATATACATTTAAGTATATAAATTCTTAAATGCGTATTTGAATTGATATTTGCATAATAAAAAATGTTCTATTTTATTATTCAAACATCAATTCAAATACGCATTTAAGAATTTATTTCTCCTGGTTTTTATTACAAGAGAAGTTTTGATATGCATATATGATGGGATGGTTCTTTAGAAGTAGACAGGCAAAAAGGAAACTAGATAATATATTTGGCGCTGAATATATTTTCAAGCAAGTTAAAAATTATTTTATTGTTTTAATGCAAACATTTTGATGGATTATTTTTTTTTACTTTCTTTAAAGATTATGTCGGGCAGAAGGATGTCCTCAACAGGAATGCTTACATTGTATTTCTCTCGCTATTTGATAAAAAAATGAGTTCTTGAAGTATATCCAATTCTTCTTCAGAAATTACTATTGATTACTACGATGTTTGACCGGATAATTTACTTTGACACAAGAAATTCTTTTTTTTTAATTTTACAGATATCTATATCTACAATATAGTAACAAGCATATTTATATAATAGTATTAATTAACGGAAGGGTTATGTGAAGAACACATCCATCGAAGTTTCTCCCGTTCGCCTCGAAGTTTGTCCCGTGTGTCCTCTTATTAATGACGGATATAAAACATTTAATTTGAATAAATAAAATAACATATTTTAAATAAAAATTATTTATATTTAATTGTATTTTTTTTTCTTCTTTTTCATTTTACTTTTTTCTATAGTATGTAGTAATAAAAAATTACTTTTAAATACAAAAATCACTTAAGTCTTTATTTAATTTTATATATATATATATATATGTATATAATCATCTTTATATATCAATTTATTATATCTCGTATTTTGCAATAATAATATCGATTCACGTATATTTATTATCCTAAAGATGTTTTTATGTTCATTCACTTAAATAAGTTAATTTGAAATTTTTGTTCTGTTCATATTGTTTTTCAACTACTTTTCCAGTTTGTATTTTCACAATTGTTCGTTTTAATTTTCTCTTACATAAAAATAGTACATAATGTTATTTCTATTAAACATTTTTTTTTAAATATATTTAAATAAGTATAGTTTATAATTTGAAAAGATTTAATTCTGTTTTGTTATTTCTGATTTATAATTAATATAAATTTAAAACAGAAAAATATAATACCAAAATTAATTGTTAAATCTATTATAGTAATTATATTATTTAAAATATTATGAATGTATAAGTGTGTGTGTGTGTGTGTGTGTACGCATCCTAATATACCTAATTATATATATATATATATATATAATTAATCAAATTATTTTATAAAAATGTTCATTAAATATTTCTTATGTAACTTAAAAACGACTCTATTTTATTTAAAAATAAATATATGTATGCGTGTGTGTTAAGGTGTTCTTTTTTTTATGTATTTAAAATATATTGTACAATAATTGGCGATATTATTTGATTTTCGTATTTATTGCATACTTGCTTAAATGCATTTAATAGTATTGTTCGATTATATAAAAGAAAAATTTTCCAGAAATTAAAATAGAAAAAATTATATATATTTCCGAAAATATGATAATTTATCAGGAAGTTTTTGTGTGATAAACAATTGAACACATTTTATAGAATAAGCTTTACTCATTGAGATTTATAAATAAAAAATATGCCCTCTAATAATATATCATCATACATGTCTAAATAATCTACTGGATTTGAATAATTCTATTATAAAACAGTATTATTCCATGATTGTTTTGTTTCTCCCTCATCTGTACATTTTATATACAATTGTTTCGAAGTTTATTAGGTATATTTTTCCAATAGATATGAGCACATTTACGTATATTTATGTTTTATACATTAAACACACATTTTCAATTTAAAAATACATAAAACGATAATTGTGAAGTACTTTTTTCATCTGTATTAAAATTTTAAAATCTGTATTAAAGAATAATATTTGTGGCTTTTTTTATATTTTCTATATATTGTAGATAAAAATTAAAGGGAAAAAAATAAATGTTCTTTTTTTTATTATAATACTGCTTATATTATCTTTCATTTAAATTCAATTAAAATTAGTATTGGTTTCACTAATAAGAATATCGATTAAAATTTGAATCAATTTCAATAATAAGAATACGTTTCCAATTTAATTATATATTATTTTGTAATATTTTTATTATTTTTTTTTTAATGATAACGTTAAATTTGTTCTGTATTAAATTTTAGTAATAAAAGAATGAGTTACCAAAAATTTCGCCAATATTTCCAAAAAAAAAAATTATATATTTTGAAAGTCATAATAAAAAAAATACATTTACTATTACTCTAATTATATAGAATCAATACTTCAGACGTTATTCATTAATTTTTCATTTAAACTTAAATAATTGTCAATTATAATAGCAATTATTTTATATTTGTCAAAGTTATTGATTAAAAATAATATCGAAATAGTGAAATGAAAATATTTTTTGTTAATCATTTATCATACAAGACAAAAATTATACATATGTAAGTATAAATAAATTAACAATATTAAAAGCATAGCTTATTCTTATTAAGATAGACAATTCTGATATAAGAGTTTTAATCTCATTGATAACATATAATTCGAATTGGAAAGTGAAAATATAGTTATTGGAAAACAATTGTAAATCAATCGTACATAATATAGTGAATTTCTTTACGTATTGCATCTCAATAAAAAATTGTTTACTATCATCTACCTAAATAGTACATAATATTTAAGTAATCGGACGGAAACAGTATCACAAAGTAAAAAAAAAAAAAACACAACAAAAAATTATTTTGATAGACGGTAAAAAAATTGTTAGTAGATTTATTTGAACAAGTATAATAAATAATACCCATAAAATTTAAGTAAAGAAAAAACAGTGCAGTAGTAATATTTTTATATAATTTTGATGAACATGGAGTGAATTTATTTATTTACTTATCCCTTTTATTATTTATTCTATATGATATGTATTCATATTAATTTATTAATATAGATAACCAGAAAATCTTACTAAAATAGAAAATTTTATTTTGAAATAGTTTATCTGTTCTATAGTGAGCAAGTCCAAATTTTTAGAAAGTGGGCATTACTATATTTAGAATTATAAAATTCATTAAAATATCAGTCAATTACCATAAGGGGACTTCCATATTAATTCCATATATTATTTATTTAATGAAATTTTCTTGTTTGAAATTCAAATTCGGAGGGAAATTTTAATATACAAATGAAATTCACTAGAATTTGTAGTGCATATAGGCAAAATTGCGATTAATATATAAAATCTAAAAAACATATTTCATATTTGACTTAGTAGATGTTCAACGTAAACTTTTTGTAATTTTTTTTTACAACAACTCAGAAAAAATTATTGAAATTTAACACATGATGAACATTTTTCTGGAATGAAAAAAAAAATTGATTATAGTAGAACCAAATAATAGAATTAAATAAGCTCACAATAAATCTGTCATTAAAAAGTGCAACTGAAATAACAAATTTATTATTACAAATAATTAAGTCAATTAGAAATTAAAAGACAAAAGTATTTGTGTTGTTGATTTATGAAAATTTGTTCATGATTAAAATAGCCACAAAATATTTTCATATTAATTAACCTACTTGGTGACAAGTGCAATTTTGAAAAATTTTCCAAACTATAAAACATTTTATTAATTTCCTCATCAATTCAATTAATATTCATTAGTCAAGGAATAATTAATTTAAATTAAATTCTATAAATATTCGCAAATTTAAATTGGTTGTCTGAATCTACAAATACTAAATAATGCATAAGAAAATAGAAAATGAATTTATATTTAAAAAAAAAATTGATTTATTTTAAAATGTATTATTAATTTCTGTTTTTTTCAGTTTTAATAATTCAGTAAAAGATATTTTTCATACTATTTAAGCGAATTTTAGCCTCATATGTATATGAAAGAGAATCATTTTTTTTGTTCAATTACTGTTAATTAAGTATTGATCGATTTTGAAATATACTTGTACTCTAAGAATGATTTCTTAGTTGTTTTTTTTTATGTAAATGAATAAACATAAATCCTTTCTTTTTGATGTTTTTGAAATTATTTAAATATATTAAAATATTTTTATCATTTTTAGTATTATCACTGAAATGTACCTCTATGTATGTATATCTTCATATTATGTTTTTGAACGTCATTCTAATATTGGTTTTTTTGTTCATTAACTGTCAACTTTGACATCATCGTTTTAGTATTTATATATATATGTATATATGTATGCATATATTATAAATAATTTATACAGCTTACTGGCTTAAATACTTACAAATATTTAGATGTGTATTTTCTCTATAATAGATTTATATACTCTTGTGACTTACATTTTATATTCTAAAAAATATTACATCAACATTTTCTCTAAATTGATTTGCCTAATTTTATATAATTCTTTCATTCATCGCATTCTCATTTAACATTTTTATTTCTCTTTATACTTTTTTTTCACTTAAATAATTTTTGGAGGGGTAAACAATAAAATGAATGTAGAATTACTTAATATTTTCTATACTAATTAATTAGTAGCAAACTTTAAGGACTATGAATGTTCTCAATTTCACTTGCATTCAGACTTCTAATTGTTTCGGTGTTTGCTGTGTTATAAATGGTTCACTCCACATTCTTCTCAGATCACCCTAATAAAATATAAAAAAAAATTATAGAATTTTAATATAACATTTATTATATTATTAGTTTATTACCTTCAAATAGGCCATTGTTAATAATGGCAATAATGTAAAGGGTACAAGGTACAAAAGGGCAGGTTGCGCTGCTTTAAATACTTCTGAACTCACAGTTGCTGTAAGTAATCCAAGGAAATATCTGCAATTGAATAAGAAATTTTTATTTTTTTTTTAGTTTTTAATAACGATGATATTATTAATAGATATTTATACATACCCTAATAAGGAACAATGAAAATATGTTAATTTCGAACCAACACCCTTGGGCGGTGGTAATCCAGTTTCAGATGTTATACCTTGTGATTTTTTGTATGCATCGTATCGTAAAACGAAACATAATAAAAGTCCTGGCATTACAATATCGCCCAATCCTAGCATTGAAAAATGTCCGCTATTATGAATACTGGGGAATACTAATTTGCCTGGTAAATTTAATTTCGGTGGCTCCTTAAAATTTCCGCCAAGATTAAGCTTTCTTGCAACTATTCCAACAGGATTTTCAGCCGGTCGTGTCGCCACCTTAACCATAACATTGGTACTAAATATGTACGATGAGAAAAATACCCAAAATACATCGTATATAAGTAAGCCAGTCAGAAGTAATGTTGATACTTTTAAGCTTGGCAAACGGACGAATGCTATAAACGCTACACACAAACCCATTCCCATTGCTGTGAATCAATAATTTCAGATATTAATACACATTCTTTTAAAGAAATTATTTTAAAAAAAAAATTACATATTTTTTATTCTTATTTCTATTTTATAAACATTAATAAAATATTTAATTTACCATCCATTAAAAGCCAATGTCCAGTCAAAACCCATACACAAACTATTGACACTGATAATGAAAAGCTAAATAATTCTGCTGCTGTAAAACGACCACAAAATCCAAATGATATTCTATTTCCATCCGAGCAAGGACGAATTATATATTGACACATTGGAAGTAATAGGAAAGCTAATGCAACTGTAGCTATTACTATAATATTTTTAAAAAAAAACAGAGTTGTTTATTTTTATTAAAAGATATATTTTTTTTAAATTTCATTTATTTATTTACTTGCTGTACAGACTGCAAATAATAGTTGCATTGAATCGAAGAAGAAAAACATCACCAGCAGAGATACTGATGCTCCAAGTGGCAAGCAAAGGGCATGCATTGTGTCTAGAGTTGCAAATTTATCTATTGTTGAATGGAAAATAGATACCGTTAAGTTAAATAAAAAAAACATAATTTTTGAATTATTTGTTTCTCTATTATTTTCATTTTATTACTTGGTTCCGGCTGAACTGGTTCACCCGTTAGTAAATTCGTCATGTTTTCATTTTGGCGTTTCTTCTCTTGCCGTTCTCTAGCTTCTTGTTCCATATTTAAGCTTCGAAAACTGCCATAAACAATAAGTAACATGGAAATGAGACATGTTGATACGCGTGATGAATCCATTATTGTATATGCCCAGTGAAACTCACGATACTCTCCTTGTGTATTACTACTCATACCCCCTGCACCTTGCGACATTTCTTATGCAAGATTATATTGGCAAACGATATAATTTTGTTTGTTTACTTTCTTTACCACCTCCGTCTTTCTCTTTTATTTGATTACTGCTCTTCCCTTTTATGAATGTCGTGCTCTCTCTCTATTTGTATTTTCTACCTTTTGAGATGTCTTCAATTTGTGGGATTATTCGGGCGAGCGCGATGGGTGCTTGAGGTTCCAAATATTAAAGAAAACCCCACACACTCACCCGCACTTCAATTCCTCTTGAGATCTCGTATTTATATATAAGATTAGTCTTTCGATCAACTTAAAATCAAAAATATTACAAATCAAATTATTTAATGAAAATTAAAAATATTATTAATTTTTTTATTATTATTACTATAGATCAATATTCATATGGGTAAAAGCATAATTATTTATTATTGAATATTTTATTTAATTTTACACTTTGGTCGACCAATGTTCATGGACAAGATAATCCAAAGAAACCGGAAATCACATACATATAAAAGCATATTTGTTGAGAAAGATTTTTGTTCATATATTTTAAAGTTGAGATAAATTAGTAAAAGCGATTTTTCAAAAGTTATTCGATTATACACAGTGTGTCCCAAAAATAACCGAACTTTATATTTAAATCATACAACATGCAGCGCCATCTATTGAAAATTTGCAGCATTAAAAAGATACATTCATCCTCTTTCAAACGTACCTAAATTCATGTAAATCGGCTGACAGATGTGAAAGTTAATGCTGTAAATTTTCAATAGATGGCGCTGCATGTTGTATGATTTAAATATAAAGTTCGGTTATTTTTGGGACACTCTGTGTAAGTATTTACAATAGTTAATCATCGGAATAAAATTGAATATAATTTAAGAGTGAGAAATGGTGAACTATCATCCTGTAAACTATCTATTCCATACATATTCTCCATATAATAATTGCAATATAATTAATATTTAAGATTTTTTAAAGATCGTATTACTTTTGATAATAAGTTGTAAATGCACAATCAAAATATGCAAACTGAAGGTCTTAAGTTTGTTTCACTTTCACCAAAAGATATTTCTTACTGAATAGTTTTCCTATTAGTAAATATACTCACAAAAATGACTTGATTTATAAGATACTCACTAAAATCGTATAAATCATTTACATAAACTAAATTTTTCTTTTCGTTATATTGAATTACTTTTAGCAAAAAAATTCTAATAAAATAAAGAAAACTTAATAAAACAAAAAAAAAATTTAGTAAAAGTTTTTACTTTTTATCAAATATATTTTTCTACCAAAAAATAATTTAACTATTTATAAATTTTTAAGAGATCATAATTTGAACGTTTTTATTTTTTCTTAGAAAATTAAAAGAATTATTATTATGTTCACTAAATTGATATGTAATTATAAAATATTGACAATTAAATGTTTTATTATTAAAGATCTTTTAAAATACTTTCACTAGCAATTCTATAAATAAAAATCAATCTAATAATATTGTATAAAAAAAATTAAGGTGATTATTATCAATTTTATTGGCTGTTTAAATAATAGATATGATAATAAATATCACATTTTGTTACTATTGAAATACAAGGTAAAAAAATAATAATAACAAAATATATCTTTTATTTTTTAATATTCTAGATAACATGAAAATTGTTTGATAGTGAAATGATTTTTTTGTATATGTTTTTTTTTTTAACAAAGAGAATACAGGTAACTCCCGCATAACATGGTCGTTAAGTTATTAAAAAATACCATTTGATGCGAATCCGTGCTATACGATAGAAAGAACTACTGGAAAAAAGCGAGTTCAGTTCCAAAAAATTCAAAAAAAAATTATAATTTTTATAAATTTGGTAACTTTAAAAATTTTATGTATGCAAACGAAAGAACAAAGCATTATTGTTGTTAAAACTCATTAGAAAAGTTTGAGGAAATTGTTGTTAAAACTAATTGGCGGATCAATTCGAAAAAAGTTTGAGGAATTTTCGGTTGAAATAATTAATCGAAGATTTTTGTGGATAATAAGTCACCTATCCGTCCTCGTCGCAGAGGCATTAAAAAGATACATTCATCCTCTTTCAAACGTACCTAAATTCATGTAAATCGGCTGACAGATGTGAAAGTTCATGCTGCAAATTTTCAATAGATGGCGCTGCATGTTGTATGATTTAAATATAAAGTTCGGTTATTTTTGGGACACTCTGTGTAAGTATTTACAATAGTTAATCATCGGAATAAAATTGAATATAATTTAAGAGTGAGAAATGGTGAACTATCATCCTGTAAACTATCTATTCCATACATATTCTCCATATAATAATTGCAATATAATTAATATTTAAGATTTTTTAAAGATCGTATTACTTTTGCTAATAAGTTGTAAATGCACAATCAAAATATGCAAACTGAAGGTCTTAAGTTTGTTTCACTTTCACCAAAAGATATTTCTTACTGAATAGTTTTCCTATTAGTAAATATACTCACAAAAATGACTTGATTTATAAGATACTCACTAAAATCGTATAAATCATTTACATAAACTAAATTTTTCTTTTCGTTATATTGAATTACTTTTAGCAAAAAAATTCTAATAAAATAAAGAAAACTTAATAAAACAAAAAAAAAATTTAGTAAAAGTTTTTACTTTTTATCAAATATATTTTTCTACCAAAAAATAATTTAACTATTTATAAATTTTTAAGAGATCATAATTTGAACGTTTTTATTTTTTCTTAGAAAATTAAAAGAATTATTATTATGTTCACTAAATTGATATGTAATTATAAAATATTGACAATTAAATGTTTTATTATTAAAGATCTTTTAAAATACTTTCACTAGCAATTCTATAAATAAAAATCAATCTAATAATATTGTATAAAAAAAATTAAGGTGATTATTATCAATTTTATTGGCTGTATTAAATAATAGATATGATAATAAATATCACATTTTGTTACTATTGAAATACAAGGTAAAAAAATAACCATAACAAAATATATCTTTTATTTTTTAATATTCTAGATAACATGAAAATTGTTTGATAGTGAAATGATTTTTTTGTATATGTTTTTTTTTTTAACAAAGAGAATACAGGTAACTCCCGCATAACATGGTCGTTAAGTTATTAAAAAATACCATTTGATGCGAATCCGTGCTATACGATAGAAAGAACTACTGGAAAAAAGCGAGTTCAGTTCCAAAAAATTCAAAAAAAAATTATAATTTTTATAAATTTGGTAACTTTAAAAATTTTATGTATGCAAACGAAAGAACAAAGCATTATTGTTGTTAAAACTCATTAGAAAAGTTTGAGGAAATTGTTGTTAAAACTAATTGGCGGATCAATTCGAAAAAAGTTTGAGGAATTTTCGGTTGAAATAATTAATCGAAGATTTTTGTGGATAATAAGTCACCTATCCGTCCTCGTCGCAGAGGCATTAAAAAGATACATTCATCCTCTTTCAAACGTACCTAAATTCATGTAAATCGGCTGACAGATGTGAAAGTTCATGCTGCAAATTTTCAATAGATGGCGCTGCATGTTGTATGATTTAAATATAAAGTTCGGTTATTTTTGGGACACTCTGTGTAAGTATTTACAATAGTTAATCATCGGAATAAAATTGAATATAATTTAAGAGTGAGAAATGGTGAACTATCATCCTGTAAACTATCTATTCCATACATATTCTCCATATAATAATTGCAATATAATTAATATTTAAGATTTTTTAAAGATCGTATTACTTTTGCTAATAAGTTGTAAATGCACAATCAAAATATGCAAACTGAAGGTCTTAAGTTTGTTTCACTTTCACCAAAAGATATTTCTTACTGAATAGTTTTCCTATTAGTAAATATACTCACAAAAATGACTTGATTTATAAGATACTCACTAAAATCGTATAAATCATTTACATAAACTAAATTTTTCTTTTCGTTATATTGAATTACTTTTAGCAAAAAAATTCTAATAAAATAAAGAAAACTTAATAAAACAAAAAAAAAATTTAGTAAAAGTTTTTACTTTTTATCAAATATATTTTTCTACCAAAAAATAATTTAACTATTTATAAATTTTTAAGAGATCATAATTTGAACGTTTTTATTTTTTCTTAGAAAATTAAAAGAATTATTATTATGTTCACTAAATTGATATGTAATTATAAAATATTGACAATTAAATGTTTTATTATTAAAGATCTTTTAAAATACTTTCACTAGCAATTCTATAAATAAAAATCAATCTAATAATATTGTATAAAAAAAATTAAGGTGATTATTATCAATTTTATTGGCTGTATTAAATAATAGATATGATAATAAATATCACATTTTGTTACTATTGAAATACAAGGTAAAAAAATAACCATAACAAAATATATCTTTTATTTTTTAATATTCTAGATAACATGGAAATTGCTTGATAGTGAAATGATTTTTTTGTATATGTTTTTTTTTTTTAACAAAGAGAATACAGGTAACTCCCGCATAACATGGTCGTTAAGTTCTTAAAAAATACCATTTGATGCGAATCCGTCCTATACGATATAAAGAACTACTGGAAAAAAAGCGAGTTCAGTTCCCAAAAATTCAAAAAAAAATTATAATTTTTATAAATTTGGTAACTTTAAAAATTTTATGTATGCAAACGAAAGAACAAAGCATCACTGTTGTTAAAACTCATTAGAAATATAAAAAATTTTGGCGGATCAATTCGAGAAAAGTTTGAGGAATTTTCTGTTGAAATAATAAATCGAAGATTTTTGTGGATAATAAGTCACCTATCCGTCCTCGTCGCAGACGTTCACTTGATAACAAATTCGCAGTACAAGAGAATGTTACTGAACCTCCAAGGGCATCAAGTTACTATCGTTCACAAGGATTAAGCGTTTCAAGAAGTGGTTTAGAATTGACCAGCAATATTGGGGGATTTGATACCATGTGATTTCTTTTTTTGGTTTTTTTTTGAAGTCATATGTGTATGCCAATAAGCCACAAACAACTAGTAAGCTTTAGCCGGATATACAACGTTTTTAATTCCACAATTAAACCACAATTATACAACGATGTTAACATAAATATCATCAAAAAACCAATAGTTTGTAAAAAAAAAAAAAAACGGTGGTACGCACTTATCTGAGGTTTCATTCCATACATAATGACAATATTTGTACTTGACAACGAAATAAAAATATTATCATGTTTTCGAATAAATAATGTGCTTAATTTAAATCACTAAATACCACACTCTTATAAGGACATCATTTATATTTTTATAATAAAATGAAATATATTTTAATAAAGCAATTTTCATGAAAGGTATTGCATATTAAATATGTATTAAAAGCTATCCCTTTAAGCACTATTTAAGCGAATGCGTTTTGTTTTTAATAATATATTCTTCATTCTCTGAAGTTTCTTCAGCATTATCTTGAGTTCCACTTTTCACAACAACAAAAAACTAATTTTTTCGATTACTGGCTTTTAGCTGAGGAGAGGATCTTTATAAATTTTTTAATAGTGCATTATATGGAATTTCCCTAATTTAGAATTTTGGTCTTAAAAACTCCTAAAATGGGGATTTCCATAATTCTCAAACCAGATCTTGTATGAAGCGAAACCATGTTATAGAAGTGCCGTATTATACAAGGTTTACATGAATTTTTTTTTTTAAATTCGATAAAATTGATTTTTCACATTAAATACACAATAAGTTATATTTATAAAAAATGATAACAATAAAACCGATACTATTTTTAATAATATATGAAAAAAATCGTTATGACATGTAATAATATTAAAGAGCCACTATTTCTTATTTTTTGTTTTTAATAACTGTATTCTATACTATATGCTATAGAACTTACAATACAAAATATGGGACAAAAAACTTTATTGCTCCTATCAGTAATATCAGTACTTAGCTTTATATTTAATATTTTTTTTATTAATACTTATCTACTAACTAGAAATTATTAGTTTTCTACTAGAAATATCAAATATAGTATATTGTAAAAAATATTTCTTAACTTGTTTCCTCTTTCAAAAAAAATAAACAATTATTATTATTAAAACATAAATAAAAATATCATGGTAAATTTTAATTCAGCCCACATTATTTATGAATTATCTATCGATAAGAACTATTGACATATAAGATATATCAACTAAAAAAAAAAAACAACATAAAAATATAAATATTAAATTGTTTTTTAATGCTAAACAATTTTGTAAAAAATACTGATTATAAAAATTAACAAAAAGCCCACAATAAAATGTCTCGACTTTTGAAATACTATTTTTTATTGTAGATGATGATAAACCAGTAGTACGATTCAAAATATGGTACACAAATATTATGCAAATCTATAAATAAACCTACATACATGCTAGCATATAGACGATAATAATAATAATTTAAAAAAAAATGATAAAAACTTTATAATAAACTTGAAAAAAATTTAAAAAGAATAAATACTATCACAAAAAGCATTTCAATATATCTCATAATATAAGAATAATTGCACAAATTATAATATTAAAAAAATAAAGTAACCGTATCCATAGTTAGTGTAAGCAATTTTATTTAAATTATCATTACTAATTAATATATAGTATCTATCAAATAGAAGGAAAAAAAAAACAAAAACAAACAAAATTAAATATTTTTAAAAACTACTGCAAATATTCAAATATTGTGGGTGTTATTTCATCTTTTGGCAATCTGCCAATATAATGATATGACAAATTAAATATTTCATTGTAAACCTACAAAATATGGGGGGTATGTTTGCATATACACTTATGTACAAACAAGTATGTATATTTTTAAAATTAAATTTTAATATTTTTGATCTTTTTAAAAATGAATGAAATTTTATTCATACTCAATTAGAACAATTCTACATACAAGTATTTATCCAAAAAAAAAAAAGGCACATTAAAATAAACAGGTTTTTTTTTAATTTTTTTATTGTATCAAAATTTATATTTTCATACAGTGTATAAGATTATATTGTAATATACATGCATTTATGTTGGTATATCGTTAATAATTACAAAAAAAAAAAATTCAATGTCAAATTTTTCAATGATAATAGGTACTACTATAAAATGATATTCACACGAAAAAACAATCATTTTTTTACGCAATTCTATTCAATTTCGGTTCTGCTCAAGCAAGCCAGCTGACCACCCAGCTATGTAAATATCAATGACCTCATAATTTTATTGTCTACAGAATGTTTTAATGAAAATATGAAGGAAATAAATAAAAATATATATTAATAATAAGCATTGAGTATTTTTTATATAATATTTTCCTACTTGGTGTACAAAAACTATGCAAAGTTATACGTACGAGCTTACATAGTATTGAAAGCCATACAAATCCCACATAATCCACAAAGAAGAATATGGGGTAAAATGTAAAAATTTAAATAAAATTAAAAAAAAAATGACATGAAATACGAAATTGTATTGTATTTCAATTACATAATATGCATATTGTACAATAAATGAAGTTTTGCATTTCGTACGAATTTATGTATATTATTATTCCCCGTTCATTTATTTACTATAGCGCCTAAGAAAAATCAACAAATTCAACTTTCAACTATCACGTCTGTACTTTGACTTGTCGTGTTGAAGAGAAGAAAAGAAAAAACAAACGAAGGAAAACTAAAAGTATTGATGAAAATAGCCTTTTTTGTACAAAATATGTATTAAAAGAAAAGAACTAAATCTAAATATGGCTTTGCGACTCCATTATTATCTCCCTTTTTTTGTTGTTGTTGTTGCTGTCTCTCTATTTAACTTAATCTTTCTTTTCGAAAATACAATAATTATGAGAGCACTAGAAAAAATTAAGCAAACACTCAACATTCGATTTTTTTCTAAGTTCAATAATGACAAAATAAGTTTAAGCTTAAAAAATGCACAAGATCCGATTTCACCAGTCACCACCACACCACCACTATAACCATTTGGAAACAATGTATTATCAATATAAAAATAAAATCAGAAAATTATAAGAATAATACGATAGAGATTGGAAGATCGTAATGGCATACATTTTGTTTTATTATAATATAGACAAATTTTTGTATGGATTTAAAAAAAAAAAAAAAAATGTTCCACTAGAGAAAATTTAGGACCATGCAATGCATCTATAATCATCGTATGGTATATACATATATATATGGGTGCGCATATGTAGTTCATGCACAAATAGATAGGCATAGAGTTGTGAGAAAGCATTTGACATACAAAAAATTGAGTTTGGAAAATTTTCTTTTACTCTCCTCTCAGGTACACAAAGCATACAAAATGTTAAGTCACCTGTTAAATTGTTCTTCCGTTTCTGCAAGTCTTCGACCATTTAAAACTTTCTTTTTGGAATCTCCCTTGCAATTTTTGCGCTTTGTTGCACTTTTTGGAATACATTCACTGTTTTGTACTTTTACAAAAAAAAAAATAAAAATAAAAAATTTTCTCTTCAGACAGTTATTATCACAAACTCATATAGTTTAATCTAAGAACTGTTTTCCTTTTTGTACATAAATTTCTAATACACATTCGATAACTGCCCTTTTATCGGTTTTGATGACATTAATCCACTCGAGGAAAATCACTCGTTTCTTATTCACATCAATTGGATTTCTTTCACTTTTTTGCTGCCACAATTGTTCACCAAAATTTTCCGTCACTTCCTTCACTATAAATGTTACGAAGATTTCTTTAAGTGCATATTTTCTCTTCTTTCATTCATACACACATATTTGATTTTAATTATTTTTATTCTCGTTCACTCGACAACATTTCATATTTATTTAGTCCCGAAACTCCTTGTTGAGACAGTCAAATTTTTTCATCAATTTCATATCATTTTTTGCTAAAACTTTTTAAAATTATTCACTATATCCAATCGAAAATGGAGCAACACAAAAAATCACACAACGTCGCCATATTTTTCTACTACTCAATTTAGTTTTGTTTATATTCCGAATACACAATCTTGACACAAATAGTGCTGCCACCAGCTGTTATTCATTTTTCTTAGACAAATATTTTTTCTAAACATTCTTTTATGTAAACATATATATTTTTCGATTATTTAAAAAAATATCTAAATTAATTATTAAAAATGCCAGTGTTTTTTTATGAAATATTATTTATTATAAAATAAGAATGGGGAAGACATTAGTTAGTTGGACAATTCTTTTATTACATTGCCAGCAATTACGAGCCTTTGTATTTCAGATGTTCCTTCATAAATTTCAGTTATTCTTGCATCACGATAATGGCGTTCAGCTGGCATATCAGAAACATATCCCATACCACCTAAAATTTGTATGCATTGATGTGAGCAAAAAGTTGCCGCCTCAGAAGCTACTAATTTTGCCATGGCAGCTTCTTTTGTGTAGTTAAATTTGTTGTCTTTCAGCCAGGCAGCGCGCCATGTTAGCAGGCGAGCTGATTCTAGTTGGGTGGCCATATCTGCTATTTTCTGTTGTATTGCTTGTAATTTTGAAATTGGTTTATTAAATGCAATTCTTTTGTTAGCATAATCTATGGCCAGTTCTAATGATGCTTGAGCTATTCCAAGAGCTTGACTCGCAATTCCTATTCGGCCTGCATCAAGGGTTTTCATTGCGATTTTAAAACCAAATCCAGGTTCGCCAAGTATACTATCTTTAGGTATTTTACAGTCTTCAAATATGAGGTAGCATGTCGAAGATCCTCTAATTCCTAGCTTGTCTTCCTTTTTTCCTATAGAGAATCCATTCAGACCTTTTGGTAATACAAATGCAGATATTCCCTTGTGTTTTAACGATTTGTCTGTTGTTGCAAAAACTACAGTTGCTTCAGCTTCGTATCCATTTGTTATCCAAGCTTTTGTACCATTAAGTAAATAATAATCCCCTTTATCAACTGCGGTTGTTGAAGCAGCACCAGCATCTGAACCGTTTCCGGGCTCAGATAGTGCAAAACATCCTACTCGTTCACCTGACGAATATGGTCGAACGAATTTTTCCTTTTGCAAATCAGTTCCATATGCCATAATAGGGCCAAGGTACAAAGAATTATTTACAGACATAATTACACCAGCTGATGCACATCCGCGGGATATTTCTTCCATAGCAATTGCATACGCTAAATAATCTAATCCAGTTCCTCCTATAATTAAAATTGACTAATTTTTGTTGTTGTTGATCACAGCGTTTATGTTTGATTTCTAATCAAAATATATAATCATACCATATTGTTCTGGAACTGATACTGCCATCAGACCCAATTCTCCCATTTTCCGAATCTGTTCTTCGGGATACAGATGTTCACGATCAAATCTAGCTGCATTTGGCTTGAGTTCATTGTCTGCAAAATCTCTGCAAGACTTTTGAAGCATCTGATGAGTTTCCGATAATGCCGATAAGCTAGCAATATGTCTCTGACTGTTGAAAATGCATCTTCCTATCATATAATATAAATTAGTACAAAGTCCAAAAATGTTATTTTAAGCTAAATACCAAGCACTTTACTTGTCCGAACTAAAATCGACATTTTAAATGTTAACTGATAAGTTATTTTCAATCAAATAAAAAAAAAACTAATAAAATAAAAACAATATTTAAAAGCAGCACTTTTTATATTAATAATTTAAATAAATAAACAATTTAAAAATAATGCTAAATAAATTAATTTCAATTCCTAATTGCTACACGGGGACTAATACACCGCAACATTTGTTATTATTTATCAAACTATTACAGCCGATGACAAAATGTGTGATTAAATACAGATGGTTGACTTAACGAAACTTTAAGAGTCGGGAATCTGTGCTTTTTGAATACTATCTTCATACAAAAATCGCAGGATTATTTTAGTTTTAAAAATTATATTTTTTATGACTTTTTATTATTTAAAAAATCTTTGAATTAAAATAATATATAAGCAGATAAAAACAGAAAACTTTCACTTGACGGTTCTTGTCCACAATTAACGTGTAACAACATTGCTGAGAAACATACAATTGCTCAAATATATGCCAGCTACTAAGAGAGATTGTTGTTGCTCGTAGAAATTTTGCCACCATTGGACGTCTTTGGAGCATTCATCGAACTGTTGTATATCAATTTTTGGTGTTTGTGCTTCGATAGCATTTGCATTTGCGACACACCGACCTTATATCAGTCATATTTACGCATAGCTGTCAAAACCAAAGTACAATTTCTCTTCAGTTTTCTCGAATTCGTCGCGTTTGTTTACAAATTTTTGTCTTTTCTTATAATAAAATATTGTTTATCGAAAATATATCGTAATAATATTTTTAATTCGTAACAAAATGAATTGAACATATAAATAAAAACGATAATGATTTAGTATAGTTATTTGGATTGTTCTGTGTTGAAGATTTTGTCATCAAAGACGCGTAATTATTGATAATAAAACAAAGTTTTGTCTTTTATACAAAAGTTAATATATTATAATGTAAGAAGAGTGAATTCTTCAATCTATTTGCATATGAAAATTTAAAGAAATTGTTATAAAAACATTGTTATTTTTATATATTATCAATATAATGAATAGTGCAAATTTTGTCAGTTTCGTGTGAAAAAAAAATATCAATGTTGATGGTTTAAAATTGAGAAAGTGTATTTAGTGCATTTCTGTATAATTTAAAGTAATTTGATTAGACAATTTTTTGGAAAAAGCGAAAAATTATCGACAATAAAGAATAATTGGGGGATTTATGGATATTGGTGTATTATTTTTCGTAAGTTTCTAACTTATTATTTAGCTATGTTATAGTCTAAATTCAATATTAATAAGAAAATAAAAACGAAATCATTTTACTTTTGCGACATAAATACATATAAATTGGTATATTCGTTTGCTGCGTCGAATATTGTTTTTGATAAGTTCATGATTGTAAAAGAAAAATTCTCATTCACACATAACTCCCACGCTGGCATTAGGTGGTACAGCAATGTTTTTGTTGCGTGTTTACGTACGTGTTAGCAGCAATCTGAAAGTTGACTGACGTCCGTTTAGCATATGTGTGTGTAGTGGTGCGGAAAAGCTCTTCAGCCCATATTCGGACTTCTTAATTAATATCAATCAACAAGAACGTCTCCGTCGATTTAGGTAATAGGCATTATTGGATTTATTTCATGCATAGTTTTTACGTTGTATTATAGCCAACAAGTACGAAAAACTTTTTTGGAAGTTAAATTAAAATTCTTTTCGATATACTATATTATAACAGGTACTATAATATGTATGCATGTATACAAAATGGATTTAAGACAATTGAAAAAAAATTGTTTCTTCTATCAGTTAAATTATAGTATTATAAAAATGAATATTTTTATAATTAATTTTATATAGAAATAATATAAAATATGACAAAAATAATATTTTAAATAACATTGAATATTGATAAAAGTTTTCGGTGAGATAATACGCTCGAAAAAAATTCGCTCCCCTTTTTAATATTATTTTCCTTTGGTTTTTTTTTTATTTGTGAAAAAAAGTACAAAAATTCAATTTTTATCGTTCTTTTCGAAATTCTAAATCACTACTAAATTACATACCATATAAATAAAAGTGATAATGTAATTTTTAATACTCTTCTAAAAACATAGTTTCGATATTTGATACTATATAATTATTTATAGTAAGCAGGTGGATTTTGGGTAGTAATTTTTCATACTTAACTATACAAAAAAAATCGAAACATTAATGTTTGTCTTTATTGCTCCCAAGCCAAATTTGATATGAAGTGAAATGAATCCCCAAAGTCAAAAAAAAAAAATTCAAAGTTCAGTCCATTTTTTTTATATTAGTAGCTGTTATTCTCAACTCCTCCCTATCACATGAATTCTGATAATAATTTTGGTTATAATTTGCATAATTTAATTTTTTTGTTTTAATTTTATTTTATAAATTATCGGAAATCTCTTGAAACTGAGTTAAAAGTTGTTAAACTAACATATATATTTTTTTTTACAATAAAACGTACAATTTTAAATCATAAAACGAAGTTTAAAAATATTGGGTTGTTCGGAAAGTAATTTCGTTTTTTTAATTATAAATTTCTTATACTTAATTAATATTTTATTCAATTAAATATTGTCCAGTCCGATACAATACCCTTTGCCATCTTTTTGGCAGTAGCATGATTCCAGGCTCATAAAATTTTTGTTATTGCTTCCACTTATAAAAAAACTGATCTAGGCGATTTTTGATCTCCACATTTGAATTATACGTTTTACCGTCTAAAAAATTTTGTAGAGACCGGAACAAATGATAATTGAAAGGTGCTAGGTCTGGAGAGTATGGTGGGTGTGCGCTATATCCCATCCAAGCTCTAAAAGCTTTTGCCGAGTGGGAAACTTGTATGTGGTTTCGCATTATCCTGTTGGAACACTATACCTTTTCTATTGACCAATTCTGACCTTTTTTCTTTAAGCGAATCATTCAATTTGTCCAACTGATGACAGTACACTTCAGAATTGATCGTTGTGTTGCTCGGTAGAAGCTCAAAATAAACGATTCCTTTGAAATCCCACCAAACAGATAACATAACCTTTTTTTGATGAATATTGTGTTTCTAAGTGCTTCGAGTCGGTTCATCTTTTCTATTCCATTGTTGTAGACAACCCATTTCTTGTCCCCAGTAATTATACGCTTCAAAAATGGATCATTTTCTTGGCGTTTGAGAAGCAAATCACAAACGTCAATACGACGGCACAAAGTTTTTTCCGTAAGAAGGTGAGGAACCCATATGTCGAGCTTTGAGATTAAACCTAGTGTTTTAAAATGATCAGGAAACGGTCGAATTCGATAAATTTAATTTCTCAGCGATCTCACAAGTTGTTATTCGCCGGTTTGCATCAATTAATGCCTTTACTTTGTCTCAATCAAATCCCGTTATAAAACGAAATTACCTTCCGAACAACCCAATACGAGGTCTGTTCAAAAAGTTTCGCTATACTTATGTTGTATAAAAAGATTTTCAATTTTTCGTGGCGTTATGTTGGTACTCATGTCTCTCACTTATGCCGATAAGTTCGGCCATTTTGAATGTTCAGTTAATTTTTGACAGCTGCTTTGCTTCCACGTATTTTGGCTCGTCTTCGATTTTTGCTCAATTTCAACCAAAAACAGCATCGCATTAATATTGCTAAGGAGCTGTTGGACTCTTTTCTCGACGTCCCAAATTTACTCTAGAGGGTCATAACTGGTGACGAATCATGGGTTTATGGATATGACGTAGAAACCAAAGCTCAATCTTCCGAATTGAAGCTGCCGCACGAGGCAAGGTTTTGTTTACAGTTTTCTTCGATTGCAGGTGGTAGTGCATCATGAATTCTTGCCACAGGGTAGAACGGTCAATAAGGAATATTACCTGCAAGCTATGCGCGTTGCGCGAAGCAATCCCCCAGAAACGCCCGGATATGTGGAAGAACAAAAATTGGCTTTTGCCATTTTTGGTCAAAGACAACACATTAAAAATACCGCAGCTATCGTATTCCCCAGATCTGTCCCCCTGTGACTTTTTTTTGTTCCCGAAACTGAAAAGCCCCATGAAAGCACGACGCTACGCTACGATTGAGGAGATAAAGACGGTATCGAAGGAGGAGCTGAACAAGATCACAAAAAATGATTTTTTGAAGTGCTTCGAGGATTGGAAAAAATGTTGGCACAAGTGTATAATATCTGGTGGGGATTACTTTGAAGGGGACAAAATAGATACTCATGAATAAATAAATAATTTTTGAAAAAACACAAAATTCGCGATGCTTTTTGAACAGACCTCGTACATTATAATTATCTACAGAATTATTTTTAATATGAGTTATGTATTATGCAGTATTGTTTACAAAAGAAAATATTTTTTTAAAAATAAGCATGGTTCATCTAATCATTCAACACAGAATATTATGGGTATTTACGAAGCCTAAAATTGATCTTACAATATTAATGATTAAATGCCTAAACATATCTTCCTGTCATATTAAATAAATGTTAAACATAGCCGAGAGAGTATTTCTTTAGTTAAAGGTTTGCGTCTTTACGAATAACAAAGTGTTAAAATTGTAAAAATTCTGCCGTAGTCAGGTTTCGCGCCCTAATAGGAGATTTTGCTTCAGCGATAAGGCTTGTGGGTTTTCAGAGCCCCATGTATGGCGATTTTGTCCTTCGGTAGATACGTCAATAGGCAAAATTGTTTTATAAAGGGCTTTGAAAACCCCACAAGTGACCGTGGAGAAGCCATTGTATTTGCGAAAAGTAACTGTCTCGTGGGGAATTTGTTCTGAAGTTGTCTATGACTAGTATTCCTTTGAAAATGACGAAGACGAAACCATTTCTGAGCACTATGACCATATGTTAACCGACTATATTTGGCTTGAACTTAGAGATTTAAATCTGGAACATATATTATTTTAAAAAGATGGTGCTACAAGTTACACAACATGATAACTTTTTGCTTTATTGATTAAAAAGTTCTTGGGGCGCGTAATTTTAAAGATTTGGTCATGTCAGTTGGACTCCCAAAATGGTGCGTTTCGATATTGTTAAACTTTGATTTATAGGTTTATGCAAAAAATGGTGTTTACGAAGACAATCCTTAAATTTTAGAGCATTTTAAAAAAAACTGACATCCGTTAAGTAATGGCTCAATTATGGCTCGAAATTTACGAAAAAAGTCATTAAAAAATTATCTCAAAAGGATCGAGTACTTGAAAAAGTTTTTTTGTTCCGGCAATTTGAATAAAATTATATTGATAGTAATTATATGAAATTTCATCGAAATTCTTTTTTTTTTTAATGTGGTTTATTAAATTTTACTCTCCGAAGCACAAATTGGATAACTCCTCATATATATTGTATATAATTTTTCAGTACACTTTCTGCTACAATACAAAAAAGATTTGCATAAAAAATAAATATTTTTTTTCTCGAATTTATTCAAATTTGCAATATTAAATCTATAGAAAAATTTATTGGTTTTTAAAGTTATAGAATTTTTAGGTTATTATTTTGATCAAAATATTTATTTAGCATTTATTTAATATTGGTTTTTTTATAAACCGAAAAAAAAAATATTTATAATCATTTTCATATTTTTAAATCTATATAAATATAAGTTATTTTATCGGTTTTTCAACTTTCGAAGAACGCTAATCATCAATTCATGCGTTACGATTTTTAATTTTGAATTAATGAGTTTATTTTTTTACAAATGATAAATTCCAATTAGTAATGGAAAATTTTTAAGTAAACCACAGAATATTGTTTGTTACTAATTTCAATAAGTAATTATTTGTGGAATATTAGATAAATTCATACATATTATCCAGCAATTTAACGATAATCGATCAAAATGAATTGAAATTAATGGATTCGTCAATTCTAATATTTGTCAATAAAGTACTTTCGTTCATTGTAATTGAATGAACAAATGAACATTTTATACAATTCTAAAAATGAATTAAATTCATTTGAAATTTGGTTACGATAAATTTGTTTGGCTAGTAGTTTAGCTACCAATTAAATGTGGAAGTTTTCTTTGAAATAGGAAGAAAAAAACAAAACAAGAAGTAGAAAAAAAAATAGAATTTAATTAAATTTCGTATTGGCGATCGTTTCAATTGTAATTAAAGATAATCGCGCAATTGTGTGAGGTTGTATATCGGGTTGGATTTTTATTTCTGTGACCGCAAAAGCCTTCGTGACTTTCATTTAAGGTAAAACCCAAACATAAATTCCACTCAGGTTCGAATAATTTTTGTGTTGGCTATATATGCGTGTATAGCTGGGGCTATGTCCATCAGAATTGTATATATTTATATTTATATAGTCATGTATGTGTGTAAATAATGGATAACTTGTAAAAAACATTGTATCCAATTGCAATGAGATTTTGAATGTTCAAAGTTGCTTTATTTCAATTGATTTTGCGAATTAAAAAACGTTTTAAATAAAAAAAAGTAAATAATTATAATTTTTCATGAAATTATGGAAAACAAATTAAACAAAAAACTGTAATTAAGTATTCTTGAGGGCTGTTGAACTTTTCAGTCAGTTGGTTTTATTAGTACATATTGTATACGGTAAAATTTGAGTGAAGAAGAAAGTTTAAAGAAATTCATTTTTCAATGTAATTGAGATTATGTAGATGATTACGAATAACAGAAGCATATTACCACCGTGAAGAACCATAGGGAGGATAAGGAGATAGGTTTTCGTATAAGTTAGTGGTGGTACACTGCAGGCCAAAAGTATGCGTACACCTTGATAAGAAAACATACTCTCTAGAAATGTTTTTGGTTAAAATTTTAATAAATCGGAAACTTATGTTACATCTTTGAACGGACAGAATTTTTCAATAAGAGTAACAAGTTTTTTTTTTCAAATAAAAAAAAAGAAATGTGGGAGAGGAAAATTTATTATTTTATTTTGAAGTATAATCAGTGAAATTATATCCTGAAAATAACATTATTTAAATGGTCAAGCCTGATCCGATATCGACCATCTTGTGCAATAAGTTCGATCTTATTTTATGTATTTGACGTTCAATATTAAATTTTAATGCATCAATAGTCTTAAGGTGTTAAATCGCAGCTTTTTAAAAGCCATTGCATATCTGCATTTTTTTAAATTATTGACTTTTCAAACTTATCCGTAAATAAATAGTTTGCGGCTTAGATTATAGAAGAACTGGATAGGCCTCTACACAAAAATTCTGTCCAAATTTTGTTGGCAATACATTCGTAAGAACGCACACACATGCAAAATAACAGAAACGGCGTAAATTAGTTGGGGTCAATTTTAAAATTCAGACCAATAGATTTTTGTAATTTTGCGAATTTTGTTGTTTGATGGAATTAGTTTTGGAAATTTGCAATAAAATACAGTATTCTATTTTAAAATATTATTTATTTATTTATTATATATTTTCATTCTATTTATTTCACAAATAATAATCCATGCAAAATGAATTAAAGTATTTCTTGCACTATGAAAATATGTTCCCTTAAATTTTCTTATACACACTACATACGCCGGCACTGAACTATTTTCTGGTAAACATTGAACTGTCAACATCACATTTGTTTACATTTATTCGAATGACGTATTTTTTACATTTTAACCAATTTTTGGACCAAATAAATCATTAAAAACCATTTAAACACATTATAAACTAAATTTTTGTTAATTTCTCTAATAAAAATGAAGATGTCAACTTACCGAAAGAAAGAAATTCCCTCCTTCCTCATTCTGTTGAATGACCAGTAACCCTTTATAAAACACTTCATTTTCTGAAGTAATAATATGCTATTAAATGTTATCAACAATATTACTATTTATATAAATTCGTACTTTATCGTAAATATTTCAAAAAAGATAAAAATCACACTTTAACCTGCACTTTCCGATAAGTGCCAAAATAACAACTTTAAAAACAACAAAAGTATGCAAGCATTTCGGTATGCTACCACCCCTTTCATGGAGAATGGCGTGTTTTAAAACTCTCCGAAAGTCTACAAAATTGAGGTGCTTCATATTTAATTGATATTTACAAATAAATAAAAACCTACAATTCAATTCCATTTCATATAAAAAGATTGTACAAAAAATAAAAATTGCTTGTCGTTGTGTTTAAATTGTATTTTTGTTTGCAATAAATGAATTAAAATGAATATAAATTATGCTTTTGGATTGAATTCCACTTCTATAACGAAAACTAGATGTCAGTGTGTGTTAAGTCTACATAAAAAAAACTACACAAAAGTATGCAAGCGTTACGATTTCTCGCTGCTTTTGCAACAATTCAGCCAGAAAATCTGACGTACTATCCAGATATTCTTTAATCTAAGGTTTGTGGCATGGGCTGTATGAATATCTTCCAATTCAGGTCACAATAAGTTCGTTGCAATCGATCTGTACCGCTCATCATTGACTGTAACCTCGTGAATAATTTGTGGATTGCCTTCAGCCCAGTAACTACAATTTCGTATATTCACCAATCCAGCGAGATGAAAATGCGTCTCATCTGAGCAGAAGAACTACAAAATTAATTGCAATAAAAGAAAAATTATTTTAATAAGAAAATTGTATAATTTCCAAGCATATCTTACTCAATACAACTGACAATGACAGAAGATTTTGACATTTCAAATATGTCCACACAGATAATTTGAAAAAAAACAACACCCCTATTGAAAATAAACCCTTATATTAAAAAATATGGTAAATTTTGAATAAATAAAAGTTTAAATATTTTATTATGTCCTGAAATATTAACACTTTTGGTTGCACATTTATTTGAAAACATGTTTTAATTTGGTGGAGCACATGAAATATTTTGGGGCATGAAGAAGTAATTTGTAAAAGTAGACAATGTAAGAATTCATTTATTTTATAATATACTCGTATATGCATGATATTATGTAACTTTATGCTAGGTATGAGTTTTACAATAGTATACCAACCAGGTGAGTAAAAGCAGTGGTACTTTGCATTCTTTACACTGTCAGGTAGAAGGAAATCCATCCTAATTTGGTGTTTAAAACAAATACGACATCTTTTTTGAGGGTGGTTCCTGGATTTAGTTGATGGAATATATTCAGAAAAGTGTTTATATTAAAACGGAAGGAAACAATTTCGGTTTTAGTTAGTAATTTTAGAATGCAAAACATGTGCTAGTAGATGAAAGAAAATTTTATTATATTCTCATGACAGGAAAGTACGATAGTGGTTGGTCCTGATTTATTATAATAAATAACGCATGATGGTTTCATAATATTCTTGATATGACCATCTTTTATTTTTCACATTTTTTCAGTATATACCAAATTAGCATATCATCAAATATATTCCTTATTTCTGCCATTATCGGTCAGTGTATCAAAAATAATACTGAAATTATTTTTTCCTTGCCACTGATACAAATCACTCCCAAACATGTGCATAACGTTCTGATACGTCAAAAGCGCCAAAAGGGTTAAAAAAGGCGTCATGAATCACATTAATATACCTTTTTTTACCAATAATCGGCCAAGTGCAATTACCAAGTTCTCACCTTTGTTTGTAGCAGAGAAAAATAAATGTTAAATTTTTATGATACATTTTTGGAAAGTCCAAAAACAATATTTTACTTGCTTACCTATGCCTAAACATTATTAATAATCATCTAAAGTTGAAGCTTTTGGTTCGAATCAATTAAAAATTAAAAATAAATTAAAGTTAATTTATTTGTACGAAGGTAAGTAAATAGGAGCATTTTAAAATGGCTAAATTTAAAATTTCAAAAAGTTGCGTTCATAGAACTATTGACCGTTATAATCAGATCGGAAGGCATTGGAGCATAGCACGGTCTGAATGGCCTAAAATTATTTGTTTAAACAGAAAGAATCAGAGACTTACAGCTCCTCAAATTCGGTGTGAATTAAATTAAAATTTTGCAAAGTAAGTGTTTCAAAAGGTGTTTGAGAGCTGGTATTCTCTTTGGGTGTGTGGCGGTAAGGAAACTATTACTACACCCCGAAATAAAAAATAAAGAGGATTGAGCTTTATTTAATTATAAATGGACTACTTAAGATCTTTAAAAATGTACTATGGACGGATTAGTTAAAGTTCCTCCAGATCGTTAAGTCTAAAAGCAGAATCTACGTGCGTCGTAGGGCTGCAGAAGAAATGCTGCCGAAAACTGTTTTGCCAACCGTCAAACGGCGTTAGGAATGACACTACTGCTTGCTCCGCTGCTAGTTATCAAGCTAGATTTCAGAAATACAATCAGTTATATTTGTCGTGCTAGTTTTGCTGCTGGTTTATTATCTTGTCACGTGATCTCCATGAGCAAATGACAGGTACATACATCTACGTTTGTTTCTATTCAAACTGTCACTACTCAAACATCAAAACCAGCTAGAAATCCAACTTGAAAATAAGCATTGTGTCAAGACAACATGCATAAAAACCAGCACAAAATTAAGGGTACATACAGCTTCAAAACTAGCAGCGACTCTAACAGGCAAACAAGCGCGAAAACTAGCGTTGTTTGCAGACGGCTTAAGGCTGTGGCTCAATTATGATTTAGAATACGAACACCATTCCTTCGGTTAATTAGTCAAGAATTCGTTATGCAGTAGGATAACGATCTTAAACATACGAGGTTTGTTGAAAAAGTATCGCGAATTTTGAATATCCGCCGGTTACGTATATTCGATTTTCGATTTTTTGTGGCGTCATGTTGGTACTCATGTCTCTTACTTATGCCGACAAGTTCGACCATATTGAATGTTCAGTTAATTTTTGACAGCTGCTTTTCTTGCCCATTTTCGACCAAAAACATCATCGCATTAATATTGCTAAGGAGCTGTTGGACTCTGTCCGCGACGACCCAAATTTGCTCCAGAGGATCATAGCTGGTGACGAATAATGATTATGACGTGAAAACCAAAGCTCAATCATCCCAATGGAAGTTGCCGCACGAGCCAAGACCGAAAAAAGCTCGCCAAGTTCGGTCTAATCTGAAGGTTTTGCTTACAGTTTTCTTCGATGCAGGAGCGTGGTGCATCATGAATTCTTGCCACAGGGTAGAATGGTCAATAAGGAATATTACCTACAAGTTATGCGCAAGTTGCGCGAAGCAATCCGCCAGAAACGCCCGGATTTGTGGAAGAACAAAAATTGGCTTTTGCACCATGATAACATCCCTGCTCACGCATCGTTACTTGTGCGCGAATTTTTGGCCAAAAACAACACACTAATAATGCCGCAGCCACCATATTCCCCAGATCTGCCGCCCTATGACTTTTTCTTGTTCCGGAAACAGATTCTTTGATCCATTCTTTGGAATGGGCAAAAATCGAAGACGAACCAAAACACGTTCAAGCAAAGCAGCTGTCAAAAATTATCTGAACATTCGAAATGACCGAACTTGTCGACATAAGTGAGAGATATGAGTACCAACATAACGCCACAAAAAATCGAAAATCGAATATACGTAACCCGCGAAAATTCAAAATTCGCTATATTTTTTGAACAGACCTCGCAGTTCGATATTATGAAGAGACTATGTCTAGAAAATATGTGTATGGTATGGACACGACAATCAGCCGATTCTAAATCTCATAGAAGTTCTATGAGATAAGCTAAAGAGAAGAGTGCGGGGGTATTGTCTATCCTCCAAGATAGATTTGTAGAGAGTCTTTTTATAAAAGAATCCAATAAAATACTAGAACAGTATATGAAAGAATACTATAAAAAAAAACCGGATCGACCGAATGTCTAGAATCGTACAAAATTTCCTTCAAACGCAACAGAGTTTTTTTTTCAACGAATCAGTATATAAAAACAATTTTCTCCTAATATTTAAGTTAATCAAAATTAATAAAATATAAATAAAAATAAATTATTATTATTTTGGCTTGTTCATTTTAATTTCCGAGTTTTATATAAATTTGTTACTAAAACCAAAGTTGCCGCATACTTTTGACCTGTAGTGTATAGATTCGTATCTGTGTACATATGTGTGTATACGAACTATAGCTGCAATCAAAACTAGATTAACAAACCACTCTACTACAATTGCTAGTATTGTAACTACAGCTTAAATAAAACAACAACAAAAATTGAGTGCTGCTATAAATAAAAATGCTTTTAAGTACGTTAACGTTAACGCTTCAAGTACGAATCGGTAAAACAGTTCACCAAGAGAGCAGACCAAAAAAAAAACGAACAAAATTTAAATTAAGTTAAATAAATAGGAACAAAATTGTTTCTATTTATTGTCTTGTGAATAATAGCTATGCTGCAATTTGTGATCTGAACATTTTTTCTTTACTGATAGTTTAAATAAATATTCAATTCGATTTTAAAGAATTTCTACTTTCGTAGCAAACTTTGTTTCCCTTCTGTACTGACAATAAAATCTGTAAATAATACCGCGAGAACATGTTGTTTCTCATTTGATTTGCGTAAATTGAGACTTCCGACTATATATGATACGTAATCGATCCCATCAAAATAATCCACCAACGTCTTGTATAAAATTAAACTTCGAAAGTGAAAAGAAGACGTGTAAAAACTGTTTTTTCTTTTCTTCTATTTATATAATATTTTCATACAATTGATCCCGGATGCATTCCAAAAAGTTCAAATTATATTTAATCTCAATCATTCGATACTATTGTAGAAAACTACTCCATTTCATGTCATCATAGTCAGTCAATAACTCGGATTTAATTTTAAATTTTAACCAAAATAGGAACGGAAATAAAATAAGAGCAACTGTCACCACAGGTATGCGAACATGATGGGGAACAGAATTATTGAAAGAGAAACTTTTTCAAAATAGATATTCAAAATTCATAGAAAACTAAAAAAAAAATAAGAATATTTTTCGAAGTAACACTACAACATTTATTCGGTTCAAGAACCTTCTTTACGATCGTTCATCATAAAATTATGTTTGTTGTCACACAAAATACGAATATTACCACATCAGGAACTTGCCTTGTCGAAATACGGAAATGCTAAAAAGTATTCCCGTTCATTCATTTAGCCGTCATGCATTTTTATAGCATTATCCCTTTTATCGCTTGCTGAACAATATTAGTCACGTTTCTTATCCAGTCTACAATAACTATTTATAGAATCAATTAAAAAAAAACGAAAAACTAGTGTACCGTTCGTCATTGCTCACCTAATGTGCGATGTTTACATTCCACTCTAGAATCGTTAATTAAAAACGAAAACTTTTTCACATTTTCCTATCAATTCGAAACGTATCCATATCTGTTTTTTTTGTATAAAAGTATCTTTATGTATGTGCGTTTGTTAATTTATGATTTTAAATATTACTAACTCTAGATACATGTATGAATGTGTGTATATGTAAAATAGAGATGCACCCATACAATATAGGATGAAAACTATGAGATTTTAATTAAAACGCTTCTGTTTTAAATTCATTTCCGGTGAATAGAATTAAAACTCATTTCGAATATGAAAAAATGTAATAGTTTATACAATAAAAATTGATCTATGTAAATAAAGATAATAATAAGAACCTACACATACTGAGGAAATAGATGTGTGTAAATATGTATCCAACAATTATTAATGAAGAGGATGACGTTTTAAACCAATCAACAAAAAAACAATTAAATTTTATTACGATTTAATTTACATAATTTTTAATTTTGCTTTTTTTATCCGATACATACACATATAATGCCATACATCGAATTATTATTAATTTTTGTAAATAATACGAGGGTCGTTCAATAAGTCCTTAGAAAATCCGAGAAATTGCGCTCGTAGTGTCGGTAAAGATTTTTATTTGTAAGTAGCATCATCGGAAGGAAAGCTGTCAAAAATTTTTTTTTTTGTAAGTAGCATCATTTCAGCTCGATCCATAGCGTAGATCAATTTCTATCGTCGATTAAAGTTAACGACATTTATTTGTGCATAACAATGGAAAAAGCGAGTTTAGGGCTGTCATCAAACATCTCCATTTGAAAGGCTTAAGCCCGAAAGAAATCAAAGCCGAGTTGGATGCAATTCATGGCACATCTGCACCTGTGTTTGCGACGGTTTACAATTGGGTGAATGAATTTAAATGTGGCCGTTCATCCACAAAAGATGATTATCGTTCAGGACGCCCAGTTGAGGTGTCTACTCCTGAAATCATCGACAAAATCCACGATCTGATTTTGAACGATCGGCGAATTAAAGTGCGCGAATTAGTTGAGGCCACGGGCATATCACAAGGTATAGTCGCTTCAATTTTGCATGAAAAATTGTCTGTGAAAAAAATTTCGGCAAGATGGGTGCCGCGTTTGCTCTCAGAGGAGAATAAGCGCAATCGTGTAGTGGACTCTGAAGCTATGTTGGCACTCTTTCATCGCAATCCTGCCGAATTCCTTCGTCGATATGTCACTGTGGACGAAACTTGGATACACTACTACACTCCAGAAACGAAGAGACAGTCATCACAGTAGATTTTCAAGGGTGAACGGGCTCCGAAGAAGGCAAAAACTGTGCCATCGGCCGGCAAGGTGATAGCCACGGTCTTTTGGTATTCGCAGGGCATCATTTTTATCGACTACTTGGAAAAAGGAAAAACAATAACAGGAGCGTATTACGCGTCGTTATTGCAACGGTTGAGCGAGGAAATCAAAGAGAAACGCCCCCATCTGAAGAAGAAAAAAATCCTCTTGCATCAGGACAATGCGCGTGTGCACACCTGCGCTGTTTCCATGGCCAAAATTGTGGAATTGAGAATGGAATTGTTGCAGCATCCCGCTTATTCACCAGATTTGGCCCCGAGTGACTATTTTTTTTCCCCAATCTGAAGAAATGGCTTGGCGGACGACGGTTCACTTCCAACGAGGACGTCATTGCTCAAACGGATGAGTATTTTGCAGAACTTCCGAAATCCTATTTTTTGGACGGGATAAAAATTTTGGAAAAACGGTTGGAAAAGAGCTAAAAGGAGATTATGTTGAAAAATAAAATTTTTTTTTTTAAAAACAGTTTTTTTCCATTTTTTTCTAAGAACTTATTGAACGACCCTCGTATATGATCAGATTTATCATTTTTATATGAAATTTTTTTAAATTGTTATAAGTTAAAAATATAAATTTTTTTTATTATTAATTAAATTGCTGATTTTTTTAAAAGTAACTATTAGTATTATTGAAAATAGACATTAATTAATTATTATTATTTTAATAACATGCTCATAATTTATATAAAGTATAAATAAAAAGAAGAAAAAAATACAAATTAAAAATGTATGAAAAATGTGAAAATTATAGAAGAGTAAAGCCGGTTGTCTGCACACGACACTATTTTTCCTCGTTTTTTTCGCTACAATTTTTCAAGTAAACAAACGTACTCGTATTTGTCATATGCTCATGTAGCCCACGTGACAAGATAATGTTTTCTCATTGGCTATCGTTGAAAGTCGAAAATCTTGCTTGAAAAACTGCATCGCAGTGAGCACGAGCAAGCAAAAAAAGAAGTATGAAAAATGGCGTCGTGTAAAGCGGGCTTACGATCACTAGAGTCCTTTAACAGGATCAAATTCTGAACTTATATTTCAGATAATATTATGAAATAAAAATTAAATGAAAATCAGAATTTAAAGTATGTTTTATTAAAATTTACTTTCCGAAACCCAATTGGATAACTTCATATTTATTGCTATTGTAGAAAATTCGGCTGGAAAATCCTACTATTGTATGGAAAAATCGCCCAATAACTGAATCTGCTGCAGTTTCCCATGAATAAATCTTCCATACAAATTCTAGAGATCTCCTGTAAATCAAACATTACGAAAGGACAATGAATTTTTAATCAGACGTGTACTTGTACATTGACTTTAGTATAAAATAAAAATGCCTATATACTATGCACATTATTAGTTAAAGTTTCTGATATTGTTCAGAACATTTTCCATATCTCTACACGTTTGATATTTTTCCATATTTTTCCTTATTGTATATACGAGTAGTGCCTTAATTGTAGACAAAAATTATTGTCAACGAAAAAGAAGACTTTTTGTAATATTTTTCTTTTAAAATTCAATTAATTTTATTTTGTTTTTGTAAATTCAGTACTTGCCTAAATTTGAAAAGAATTTCCATGTGCTTTTTAAAAAATAAAGAAAATGTGCCCTTTAAGAAATAAAATAACTGCATTTGTATACGAGGTCTGTTCAAAAAGTATCGCGAATTTTAAATTTCCGCGGGTTCCGTATATTCGATTTTAGATTTTTTGAGGCGTTATGTTGGTACTCATGTCTCTCACTTATGCCGACAAGTTCGGCCATTTTCAATATTCAGTTAATTTTTGACAGCTGCTTTTCTTGCACGTGTTTTGGCTCGTCTTCCATTTTTGCCCATTTTCGACCAAAAACAGCATCGCATTAACATTGCCAAGGAGCTGTTGGACTCTGTCCGCGATGACCAAAATTGGTCCAGAGGGACATAACTGGTGACGAATCATGGGTTTATGGTTATGACGTGGAAACCAAAGCTCAATCATCCCAATTGAAGCTGCCACACGAGCCAAGACCGAAAAAAGCGCCAAGTTCGGTCGAATGTGAAGGTTTTGCTTCCAGTTTTCTTCGACTGCAGGGTCGTGCTGAATCATGAGTTCTTGCCACAGGGTAGAACGGTCAATAAGGAATATTACCTGCAAGTTATGCGCAAGTTGCGCGAAGCAATCCGCCATAAAAACCCGGATTTGTAGAAAACTAAAAATTGCCTTTTGCACCATGATAACACCCCTGCTCACGTTAATAATGCCGCAGCCGCCGTATTCCCCAGATCTGTGCCCCCTGTGACTTTTTCAACACATTATTAGTGTGTTGTTAATGCCGCAGAATACGGCGGCTGCGGCATTAACAACACACTAATAATGCCGCAGCCGCCGTATTCCCCAGATCTGTGCCCCCTGTGACTTTTTCTTGTTCGGGAAACAGATTCTTTGATCCATTTTTTGGAATGGACGAAAATCGAAGACGAGCCAAAACACGTTCAAGCAAAGCAGTTGTCAAATATTAACTGAACATTCAAAATGGCCGAATTTGTCGGCATAAGTGAGAGACATGAGTACCAACATAACGCCACAAAAAATCGGAAATCGAATATACGTAACCCGCGGAAATTCAAAATTCGCGATACTTTTTGAACAGACATCGTAGTTAGGATATTTGTACAATTAACGTTTTTAATAAACTGGAAGTTCGATGTACGTGGTATGGTAGAAAATTAATGGAATTGGTATCAGTGCGAGCCATCTGCCAATACTGCTCACTATACTTTCAAATAGCTTATACCTTAGCCCCTTCTAGGCGTTCAGTACATATTTCAACCTCGTCTGGTAACTAAACGACCCTAAAAAGCGTGATCAGTGAAATTGTATTTTTCTGTGCGTTACGAAAAGTGAAACATTAAAATTTGCAGCAATTAAGCTTGGCGAATCTGCGAGTCTGACATACGAAAAGTTGCAACGAGACTATGAGGAACATTCCTTACCATTAGCACAAGTTTTTCGTTGGCAGAAAGTATTTTTGTAGGGCTGAAAAGACGAACCTCGCTCAGGAAGACCTCAACATCGAAAACAGATGAAAATGTGCAACCACTGAGGGCCACTGTGAGTTGAGACCTTCGATTAACATTGAAGCTGATGAGTTTTTTAATATGAAAAAGTCCTTAAAAGGCTCAGAAAAAATAATTCTTCGTATCAACGACAACGCGACCTGTTAGACAATCATCTCTATCAACGAGTTTAATTAAAAAATGGTATTCTTTGGCTTAGATTATAGATGAACTAGAGAGGCCTCTACACAAAAATGTTATCCAAATTTTGTTGTCAATACATTCGTAAGAACGCACACACATGCAAAATAACAGAAATGGCGTAAATCAGTGGTGATGCCATTTATGCATAAACAAATCGATTTTTTTTTAAATTGTGGATTTTGTTGTTTGATGGAATTAGTTTTGGAAAATTGAAATAAAACACAGTATTCTATATATAAAAATAATAGCGTTTTCAGAAGTCTCGAATCAAGACAATGTTGATTACTTTTTATGATTCGAAGGGTATTGTCCACAAGGAATTTGTCCCAGAAGGTCGAACTGTTAATGGAAAATACTATTTAGGCGTTTTAGATCGTTTGTGGAAAAGAATTGGTTGTGTTAGACCTGAATATCCAGCAGGAAAACAGTTGTTTTTATTGCACAATAATGCTCCACCTCCAAAAAAGACCAAAAAAGTGAACGAATTTTTGATGAAAAAAACGGATTTCTCTCATCAACCACCCTCTGTATTCGCCTGATCTATCACCATGTGACTATTTTTTATTGTATTTCCAAAACTGAAAACCAAGATGAAAGGAGCATTTTATGAGGATATCCCAGCCATTCAAGCAGTCGTAACCGAGGTGCTGAAGAACATTCCTATAAATGGCTGTAACTTTCACATATGTCATCCGATTTACATGAATTTAGGTGCGTTTGAAAGAGGATGAATGTCCTAGAGGGCACTGCATGTTGTATAATCAGTTATTTTTGAGACACACTGTGTATTTATTATATTATATATTTTCATTTTATTTATTTCACTCTATATTATTTATTAAAACAGAATTACAAATTGCAATTTATTTGATTATATCAAAACAATTATGTGCACGAATAATAATCCATTCCAACAATGCAAAATGAATTAAAGGAGGGAATGTTAGATATTAGGCGTTTTCCTTTGGACCAATTTTGCTACTAGTCGGTAGTTCTAGATGTCATCATCTACTCTCGAACAAACGAACACATTGAACTGGGAGTTACGCATACAATTTACGTTAGGTGGATTCTAGTTGCTAAAGTGAAAATAGATAGTTTTGCGGGTTCGTTGGTTATGTTGAAGAGTCATATTTTTGTCAGTATTGTTTATGTGTGAATAAACTCAGTTTTTATTGTTTATGTGTGAGTAAACTCAGTATTGTTGCTGACTATTTTGAGGTTATGTTTCTACTAGTGTTTAGAATTTGGCTTTCCTTTGGTCATCTACTCTCAGCTACAGACTAGTAGCAAAATTGGTCCAAAAGAAAACGCCTATTATGTTGAAATTACAACCATACCACAACTAAGTAAAGAATTAACAGAAATTGCACTATTAAAATACATTCCCTTAAATTTTCTTATACACACTTTACGTACGCCGGCACTGAACTATTTTCTGGTAAACATTGAACTGTCAACATCACATTTGTTTACATTTATTGAATGACGAACGTTTCACATTTTAACCACTTCTTGGACCAAATAAATCATTAAAAGCCATTTAAACACATTATAAACTAAATTTTAGTTAATTTCTCTAGTAAAAATGAAGATGTCAACTTACCGAAAGAAAAAAATTTCCCGTTGAATGACCAAGCAACCCTTTATAAAACACTTCATGTTCTGAAATAAAAACTTCCTATTAAATGTTATCAACAATATAACTATTTATGTAAATACTTCAAAAAAGGTAAAAACCACACATTCGCTTGCACTTTCCGATAAGTTTCAAAATAACAACTTTAAAAACAACAAAAGTATGCAAGCATTTCGGTATGCTACCACTTTCATAGAGAATGGCTTGTTTTTAAACTCTCCAAAAATCTACAAAATTAAGGCGCTTTATATATTAAAATTGATATTTACGAAATAAATAATAAACCTAAAATACAATTTCCATTTCAAAATAAAAATTGCTTGTCGTTGTGCTTAAATTGTATATGTATTTTTCTTTCCAATAAGTGAGTTAAAATTAATATAAATTATGCTTTTGGAATTCAATAAAATCGTTTTACGAAAACTAGATGTCAGTGGGTGTCATGTCTACATAAAAAATCTACACAAAAGTATGCAAGTGTTACGATTTCTCGCCGCTTTTGCAATACTTCAGCCAGAAAATTGCGTATACATATACGAAAATCTGACGTGCGGGCCTATCCAGGTATTCTTTAATCTAAGGTTTGTGGCATGGGTTGTGTGGCACATAGCGCCGTTTTATTGAAACCACATATTCGTTAAATCAATATCTTCCAATTCAGGCCACAATAAGTTCGTTTCAATCGATCTGTACCGCTCGTAATTGACAGTAACCTCGTGAATAATTTGTGGTTGGCTTCAGTCCAGTAACGACAATTTCGTATATTCACCAATCCACAGAGATGAAAATGCGCTTTATCTGAGCAGACGAAGTACAAAGTTAAATTGCAATAAAAAAAAGATTATTTTGATAAGAAAATTGTATAATTTCCAAGCGTTGTTGAGACGTGTATCTGTCCATTAATAAATTGCATATCTTACTCAATACAACTGACAATGACAGAAGATTTTGACATTTCAAATTATGCCCTAAAATATTAACACTTTTGGTTGCACATTTATTTGCAAATAGGTTTTCCTTTGGTGGAGCACATGAAATATTTTGGGGCATGAAGAAGTAATTTGTAAAAGTAGGCAATGCAAGAATTCATTTATTTTATTATATATTATATGTACATGATATTATGTAACTTTAGGTAAGTTCTTTGGGTTCTTCAGGTCTCTTTTTATCTCATCTGAGTCCGTGTGACCTTTATGTACTATCAATAAATTGAATATTTGAAAGAACGTCACGTTGGAAAGGAGTGTGAGGAGCTGAATTGAATCCTTCCAGTACTACTAAGAAGAGTTGAGTTCAGCTACCCAAAGAAACTACTTTGACGGAGAAAAATTACTTTTCTTTTTTATTATATATACATAAAAATAATACAAGATTTTTATTTATTAAGATTTAAACCAGAAATTTTTCGAAAATATCTTTTGTTATCAAGAAAATATCTTTGACCTGCAATGTAAATATTACGAATAATACAAAAAACTATGTACATACTCAGTATGCTACTGACAAAAGAACAATACTTGATCATTTATATTTTGCCAAATATTCTACAATAATGTCTTGGTATTTTCGAAGTTAATAATAAATTCCCTGAAGTTAAATTATACAATCTCAAGGATGTATTATACCGTCAATAATGTTCAACTTTTTCTTATGTTTTGTTTTTTTCCCCGTTAATGTTTCATAATAATTTTCAAATTTTTCCTTTGTTGAAATCCTACCAATATGAAATTTTAAGAAAGAAAAAGAAAAGAAAACAATGTACAAATAATGTTAAGATGTTATACAAGGATGAGCACAGTACTATATGTGCATTGATGTTATATGGTTTCCAAATGACATAATTGAAGGAAAATAACAATGCGAATTAAGAGAAAGAGATTTACTAAAAAATACATAATATTTAGTTGGATTATTTAGAAAGAAAATTTCGTTAAAGATAACAAATTTTTATATTGTGTATTATAAAAGAAAAACACTATTTCACAATGAACATTTTTTGGTTGAAATAATATAAATTTTACAATAAATATGGTGGATGACATATTAACAATTACTTTAAAACAATCGTATTCTGATGTAAACAAAATTGGGATATTCTTAATGAGTAATTTAATTTTGCCAGCTACTAGAAAAAACACATTTCTACCAAAATTATACTATTTATTATATTTATGGTAGTTTTTTTTACAGATATTTTTTTTATGGATAATCGAAAATAGTTTATATTAAATATAATGTTCTTATCAGTTGAAAGTGTAGATAAAAAGTAGTTGATTCACTATGAAAATATTATCGTTATTTCGATTTATTGAATTATTTTGTTGTTATTGCAAATTCTTAAACATACAGAACAATAATATTTATGATGGTCATAATTTACTTGACCTTATATTAAACATAAAATTGTTGTAAAATAATTAATATATTTTTTAATTATTATTATTTAAAAAAAAATGTTGTGCAATTATTCATTTTGGAAACATTAATAAAATTTGCCGTCTTATCGAAATTTAAATTTGGACTGTTCAGTTTTTTTCTGATGGGCGTATAAAATTATCTGAGTTTTTTTTTTCAAATTTATAATAAAATTTTTTTTGGATATTATTTGATTGTTTGAATTTTTTTTATGTAAATAGTCATTTTGTCGTATTGGGTTGTTCGGAAAGTAATTTCGTTTTTTCCCAACAGAGGACTTAATTGTATTTTTTCACAACCAACTTCACGCTTAAGCCGCATAATCATATGTATTTTGACAGCTGACATAGAAAGGCTTGTTTGTGAAAAAATTCGATTGATTCTACACAGTAGTTTTTGGTTGATATCCTTTTGAATATGGAAAGTGAAAAACAGAATTTTCGGCATATTTTACTTTTTTACTATAGAAAAGATAAAAATGCTGTTCAAGCAAGAGAAAAATTATCCGATGTGTATGGAGAAGATGTGTTAAGTGAGCGTTAGTGCCAAAACTGGTTTGCAAAATTTCGATCCGGCAAATTTTGATCTCGAAGATGCACCACGTTCTGGAAGGCCAGAAGTTGAAGCTGATAAAGATGTTAATTGATGCAAACCGCCGAATAACAACTCGTGAGATTGCTGAGAGATTAAATTTATCGAATACGACCGTTCATGATCATTTGAAACGGCTAGGTTTAATCTTAAAGCTCGACATATGGGTTACTCATCTTCTTACGGAAAAAAATTTATGCCGTCGCATTGACGTTTGTGATTTGCCTCTCAAACGCCAAGAAAACGATCCATTTTTGAAGCGTATCATCACTGGGAACGAAAACTGGGTTGTCTACAACAATGTTAAGCGCCACAGATCCTAAAGTAGAAAAGATGAACCGGCTCAAAGCACTTCGAAATCTAATATTCATCAAAAAAACGTTAAGCTATCTGTTTGGTGAGATTTCAAAGGAATCGTTTATTTTGAGCTTCTACCGAGCAATACAACAATCAATTCTGAAGTGTACTGTCATCAGTTGGACAAATTGAATGATTCACTTAAAGTAAAAAGGCCAGAATAAAATATTAATTCACTATACCATAAGAAAATCGTCTTTCATTTTTATATTTAAAAAAACGAAAATACTTTCCGAACAACCCGAATATTATAATGCATTATCCCCTATGGTAATGGATTAATAAGAATAAAACGACATATAATCTCAAAGCTACTCACATACGTTGTCTATTCAAAAAGTATAGCGAATTTTGAATTTTCGCGGGTTACGTACATTCGATTTTCGATTTTTTGTGGCATTATGTTGGTACTCATGTTTAGTTAATTTTTGACAGCTGCTTTGCTTGCACGTGTTTTGGCTCGTCTTCGATTTTTGCCCATTCCAAAAAAATGATCAAAGAATCTGTTTCGGGAACAAGAAAAAGTCACAGGGGGCCAGATCTGGAGAATACGGTGGCTGCGCCATTATAAGTGTGTTGTTTTTGACCAAAATTTTTGTAAGGACATACTTATAATGCCGCAGCCACCGTATTCCCCAGATCTGGTCCCCTGTGACTTTAGAGTGAATTTTATCAAAAGTTTGTTCGTTATTTTAAATTACATAATAGTGCATTATTATATGCAATGGGAAAAAGTTGCAAATGATTCAAAACATGATTTTTTAGTATAACTTACCTTGGATTATTCGCAGGATTTATATTTTTACATATATGGTAAATTGTATATTAAAAGGTATAATTTTTAACTATGTGAAAATATAAAACCAATAAAATGCCCATCCGAAAGTCAACCTGGCGACCATCAATATGATCACAAATAATCGTCTATTTACATTCAATGTTGCATAAGAATTTTTTGGTTTTTAAACACTTAATAGACAACTAAAATATATAATTAGTTTTTTACCGATAACTTACCTGAAAAACGAAATTGGCCAATCTTTAGTTTCCGCATAACTAAAACAATTTTTGAATTGAACATTTTATTTTCTGTAAATTTATAAGCATATTCAATTATAAAAATCTATTATTTATATTATTATTAATTAATATTTCTCCTCTGGAAATGTTTGAGACATGGATAAAAAAAATGGATAAAAGAATCTGTATCAAATTTTATATTTATCAAAAAGAGAATCTATATCAAAAAAAGGGCCGAAAAGATGTGAACGACGAAAAGCGTGCCGGACGTCGAATGTGAAAGTTTTGCTTACAGTTTTCTTCGATTGCAGGGGCGTGGTGCATCATGAGTTCTTGCCACAGGGTAGAACGGTCAATAAGGAACATTACCTGCAAGTTATGCGCAAGTTGCGCGAAGTAATCCGCCAGAAACGCCCGGATTTGTGGAAGAATAAAAATTGGCTTTTGCCATTTTTGGCCAAAAACAACACATTAATAATACCGCTGCCATCGTATTCCCTAGATCTGGCCCCCTGTGACTTTTTCTTGTTCCCGGTACTGAAAAGCCCCATGAAAGCACGACGCTAAGCTACGATTGAGGAGATAAAGACGGCATCGAAGGAGGAGCTGAAAAATGATTTTTTGAAGTGCTTCGAGGATTGCTTACAAAAGAAAATATTTTTTTAAAAATGAGCATGGTTCATCTAATTATTCAACACAGAATATTATGGGTATTTACGAAGCTTAAAATTGATGTTACTATATTAATGAATATCTAAACATATCTTCCTGTCATATTAAATAAATGTTAAACATATCCGAAGGAGCATTTCTTTAGTTAAAGGTTTGCCTCTTTACGAATAAACTCCGTAAACACAGTGTTAAATTGTAAAAATTCTGCCGTAGTCACGTTTCGCGCCCTAATAGGATATTTTGCTTCAGCGATAAGGTTTGTGGGGCAGAGCCCCATGTATGGCGATTTTGTTCTTCGGTGGTTCGTCAATAGGCAAAATTGTTTTATACAGGGCTTTGAAAACCCCACAAGTGACCGTGGAGAAGCCATTGTATCTGCGAAAAGTGACTGTCTCGTGGGGAATTTGTTCTGAAGTTGTCTATGACCAGTAAATCAAAAAATGATTTTTTGAAGTGCTTCGAGGATTGGAAAAAACGTTGGCACAATTGTATAATATGTGCTGGGGATTACTTTGAAGGGGACTAAATAGATATTCATGAACAAATAAATAATTTTTGAAAAAAAACAAAATTCGCGATATTTTTTGAACAGACCTCGTATATGAAATATCACATCAGGATTCGATCCGTTTAAGGAAATTCTTCACACATTTCACGTTGTTATTCTGTTATTATTTGACGAACTTTGGTTTCTTAAATGCTCTTCAGTTTGAGAATTGTCTGCGAAAATACGACCTTTCGCGTAGCCTCACAAGAAACAGTCCAATAGCGTCAAATCACACTATCTTAGAAGACAATTGATGTCATCAACTCTCGAAATTTCACGTCCTGAGAATTTTTCAAAGAATAAAGCAAAAATTTTGCGCGTTCTGTAATGGTCTCCCCTTCTTTATTTTTACAATAACTTGTGAGTTTTCATAATCCCATAATCACAGATTAATTTTTATTATTGCCTTATCTACTGAGCAACCCACAAGCCAGCCTCATCGATATATTTATCCAACAAATCTACCAATTATAGTTTTTGTACTACAACCAGCAGCACGCAAATGGTTCGCTTGCTTTCCTTCTGGAAATTTCGATGTCAAAGATAAGCTCCGTTCTGATCCATAGACTACCGAAAAAAATGATGAAATTCTTGAAAAATTGAGCCAATTAAACATTTTCACTTTTAAACAAAATGGATAAGCTGCTAAAGCGCAATAAAGTCGAGTTTTTTCTAAAGTGAATCATATCCGGCGGTGAAAAATGGGTAAAATAGGAGAATATCGTTCGAGAGATGAACGATCACAAACAATTTTTGAAGCCAGAATTGACGACCAATAAGGTTATTGTATGTGTATGATGGGACTGGAAGGGAATCATTCATTATGAACTGCTGCCTTTCGGTCAAACTACAATATTAACTCGGTTCTGTACTATGAGCAATTTGAGAGATTACGCCAAGCGATTAAGGGACAACAACCAAAATTGATCAATAGGAAGGATATCATCTTCCACCACGATAACGCTCGACCAACACATCTTTGATGACTCGTCAAAAAATTAAGAGCTTGTCTGTAAAGTTTTGATGCTTGAGGTAGCACCCTCAGACTGCCATTTGTTTCGATCTCTGCAAAATACCCTTGATGAAATCAATTCTTCAAGAGAGAAGCCTGTGGTTGGATAAAATGGAATTATGCAACCAGAAACCACAGAAATTCTATACTGATGGAATCATGGCTGTGTCCGAAAAATGGCGAAATAAAAACAAAAAGAATAATTTTTGGTTTGAATAAATTGATTTTAACACCATGATTTTAGGATTTCTATTTTACATCAAAAAACGCTACGAACTTTTTCGACTAATCAATACGAGGTCTCAAATTGGCTTTTGCCATTTTTGGCCAAAAACAACACACTAATAATGCCGCAGCCACCGTATTTCCTAGATCTGGCCCCTTGTGACTTTTTCTTCGAAACTGAAAAGTCCCATGAAAGGACGACGCTGCGCTACAATTGAAGAGATAAAGACGGCATCGAAGGAGGAGCTGAACAAGATCAAAAAAATGATTTTTTTGAAGTGCTTCGAGGATTGGAAAAAAACGTTGGCGCAAGTGTATAATATCTGGTGGGGATTACTTTGAAGGGTACTAAATAGATATTCATGAACAAATAAATAATTTTTGGAAAAAAAACACAAAATTCGCGATACTTTTTGAACAGATCTCGTATTTGTTCACACTATTCTATAAATTAATTAAAAATATTTAAAAAAAAAACAAAACCATTTTATTATTTATGGAAGAAGTTTCTATTTTGTTGTTGTTTGTAAATAAATCCAAATCCATATAGGAATACTGATGTTTTTTTTTTATATAGAAAATAATCTCGCATTTCAGTCAATATGGGAAGTACTTTTATATAATCTGATTATGATTAACATAATCTCCTAAATTTGTTTGTAAAAACATTTTCGATAAAGTGCGATGTGGTTTTTTTATGTTTTAAATGCTTTCTTATGTATAGTTAATTTTGTTTTTCGAAAATCCATCAAACTGCCCACATCTGTTCGTTTGTACACATATTGTCGCCATTAAAGAGAACATCATGAAATTTTAATTTTTTCTTCATTACTTATCTAACTAGATTAATCGACTTAAAAATTACCAAATATATTAGAATTTTTAAAATTAGTAAGAGTTATTTAAACAATTCTCCGAATATTTGCGATATTATTTTATTATTAGTTTTGTTGAAAAATACTCTAATTATGACTAATAATCTACGATTACAGTATATTATAGTTAAATTTTCATTTGGTAAAACCTGCTTATACTATCGCATTTCGTTATCAAAACTTGTACATTCTAATATTCCATTAAATGTACGTAGTTAGTTTTATTAAAATCTTATTGGTATTATCGAAAATTTAATTATTATCACGTTCACGTAAGTGTATAATTTTTGTTTGGTTTTTTTTTGTTGAAAATATAGATAAATGGCGACGTCACCACGTTCTGTAGATACAATATCATTATGTTCAACGGCATCAAGTTGTCCAGATCGTAATGGATTTTATGGCGGATTTCAACGAACTGATAAGCCAAAAGAACCTCTATCGAAAGCTCAAATTATAGCAAGAGAAAAAAAATGGCTGCACATGATAGAGAATTGGTCGGATTATATGTCAAAAAATTACAAAAAAGTAAGTTAAAAATTTTGAAATTTTATATATTATTCAAATAGAGAATTTTTTTTTTCGAAAATAAAGTTAAATTGAGAAAAAATCAATCTCTTCTTATAATTATAGAATAATAAATGATAAAAAATTATTATTATTATTATATTTATTTTTATTTTAAGATGATTTTTTTTTGTTTAAATTCTAATTTGATTTAATTGGGTAATTTTAAGGTGAGAGATCGATGTCGTAAGGGTATACCGAAATCAGTTCGACCAAAAGCTTGGTTCTATCTTTCTGGTGCGTATTTATTGAAACAGAAACACGGAAATTTATATGAAGAACTATTAGAGAAGCCTGGAAATCCACAAGTCATCGAGGAAATTAAAAAGGACAAACATAGGCAATTTCCTTTTCATGAAATGTTTTTAGATGAGGAGAAAGTCGGACAAATCGAACTTTTCAACATATTGAAAGCGTACTCGATTTATAATCCGAAAGTTGGCTTTTGTCAAGCACAGGCACCTATAGCTGCATTCCTATTGATGCATATGCCAGCTGAACAGGCCTTCTGGTGCTTTGTTAGTGTCTGTGATGTGTAAGTTTGCATTATTTATAAAACTTTAACTAATGTAGTTTATAAGAAAGAAAAAAACAACAAACAAATTCTTTTCTCCGTAAAAAAGGGAAAAATTCTACAAAATACAAACGTAAACACAGAATATCGATTAACCTGATTCAATTCTTTTATGTTTATATAAAGAAAACCAGAACAAAAACAGTAGTATGAAAACTAAACAGTGATTTTTTTTTATTGTTGTTTACGTTTATACTCTTAAAATAAATCAGCCAGCAGTCGTTTTTCTTATTTTTTATTTTTATGTTTTTCAATTTAAAGAAAAAGTGATGCCTTCAAGAAATAACACACAGGGAATTTTTCTTTAAAAATACATACACATACGTTTTTTTATTTAATAATTTAAACTTTCTCACTAAATAAATGCAATGAAACTAGACGAAAAATTTTATAAAATTATAATCTTAATTTAGTTTAATAACATTTTTTAGGAAAGTTTAATTTCTGAACACTTGGAATGTAATAATGGGTTGTCCAGAAAGTAAATTCGTTTTTCCCAAACAGGATTTTATTGTATTTTTTCACAACCAACTTCACACTTTAGCCCCATAATCATATATATTTTGACAGCTGGCATAGTAAGGCTTGCTATGTCAGCTGTCAAAATATATATGACAGCTGACATAGCAAGCCTTGTTTTGTCACCTGTCAAAATATATCTTTTGACAGCTGACATTGCAAGCCTTGTTATGTCATCTGTCAAAATATATATTTTGACAGCTGACATAATATATATATATTTTTTACAGTTTAACCAAAAACTACTGTGCAGAATCAAATTCGATTGATTCTACACAGTAGTTTTTGGTTGATACCCTTTTAAATATGAAAAGTGAAAAACAGCATTTTCGGCATATTTTACTATTTTTTTACTATAGAAAAGATAAAAATGCTGTTCAAGCAAGAAAAAAAGAAGATGTAATTAGTGAGTGCCAGTGCTAAAACTGTTTTGGAAAATTTCGATCCGGCAATTTTGATCTCGAAATGGCATCACGTTCTGGAAGGCCAGTTGAGGGTGATGAAGACACAAAAAAGGTATTAATTGATGCAAACCGCCGAATAACAACTCGTGAGATCGCTGAGAGATTAAATTTATCGAATACGACTGTTCATGATCATTTGACACGGCTATGTTTTATCTTAAAGCTAGACATATGGGTTCCTCATCTTCTTACGGAAAAAATTTGTACCGTCGCATTGACGTTTGTGATTACGGAAAAAAACGTCAAGAAAATGATCCATTTTTGAAGCGTATCATCACTGGGGACGAGAAATGGGTTGTCTACAACAATGTTAAGCGCAAAAGATCATAGAGTAGAAAAGATGAACCGGCTCGAAGCACTTCGAAACACAATATTCATCAAAAAAAAAGTTATGCAATCTGTTTGGTGGGATTTCAAAGGAATCGTTTATTTTAAGCTTCTACCGAACAACACAACGATCAATTCTGAAGTGTACTGTCATCAGTTGGACAAATTGAATAATTCACTTAAAGAAAAAAAGCCAGTAAATAAACTATTAGGTTGTTCGGAAAGTAATTTCGTAATGAAACGAAATTACTTTCCGGACAACCCAATATGTTAAGAATTTTCCTTGAAAAACTGGCATCGTGTAAAGTGGGCTTACGATCACTAGAGTCCTTTAAAAGGACTCAAATTCCGAACTGATTTCTACAAAAGTTCTTAGACGGTACAACGTTTAATTCAAATGTGGAGATCAAAAGTCACTTGGAGAGCAAAAATTTTATTAGCGTGGAATCATGCTATTGCCAGAAAGATGGCAAAGGGTATTGGATAAGACTGGACAATATTTAATTGAATAAAATATTAATTCACTATAAGAAAATTGTCTTTCATTTTTAAACGAAATTACTTTCCGTACAACCCAAGAATACGTTAAATTTTTATAATTTTCACTAATACTATTTTAAAATATGAAAATTTCAATTATAATAAATTCAGCGTCTCTATTATTTAGAAATGATACAATCAATTTTATAAAACATTACAAAATTTTTATAAAATCAAAATTACTTTTATACGTTTAACCGGTTTTTTTTGTTTGTTTATGCCATTTATTAATTTTAGATATTTAGAAGACTATTTTATTCCTGGACTGGAAGTGCTTCAAAACGATGCAGCAATATTGAATGGACTTTTAAAAAGGACATGCCCATCAGTCCATCGTCATTTACAAAAGCACAAAGTCGAACCATTACTATATATGACAGATTGGTTTCTTTGCGCCATGACAAGGACATTGCCTTGGGAAACACTCCAACGAGTGTGGGATTGTTTCTTAGCAGAAGGGATTCGTGTCATTTTTAAAGTTGCATTAGTTCTTTTAGGTGCTACATTAAGCCGGCATAAGGTAAGAAAACAGTGTAATGATCTCTGTGAAACATTGGAAGTATTACGTTCACCACCAGAAAAGTATCTTGATGAAGAATTCATAATTCATCATGTAATTCATCTAAATCTAACCATTCAAGATTTTCAAATCGAACACAAACGACAGAAGACACGACGTGCAAAGCAAAAACTTCAAGCGCTATCGAATTCTAAATGATTTTTAACGTATTAATTGACTGTATTATATTCACTTGCAAACAAACAATAAAAACAAATAAATAAAAATCATGAGTGCATCCATGATAATTGAATGAAATATGCAAGTGACACGGTCAATTAATACACACATTATTGTCGGTTCTACGAATCAACCAAAGTTGTTTTTGTTTTCATTATATTGTATTATTTTATGACTTAAAGTCGTCAGTTTATTAAATAATTCATCATCCATTCTATCATTGAATCGAAATTTTATGGGGGGATATATTGTATTTCAGGTTTTATTGGTTTGATATAATAAATTTTTTTATTATATCTAATTTAAACGAATTAAATTATAATACTCTTTATAGAGTTCGAAAACTAGAAATCTATTCAGAAGGTATATTTGCACAAACCTACTAATTGCTGCTAGTTCATTAGCTGTGTTTATACCATTGCTATTGTGAATAGAGTTTGATTGCTGAAGAGTTTTAAAATTTATTTATTACTCGACTTGAGTCATTTCGAAAATACTTCTAAAAGTTTAATTGTGTACGCCTCCATAGATAATATATGGAATTCAAAATATTTTGTCTGCTTTTATATTTATAATACAATTTTTTTTTTTTTAATAGAAATATTATTTAAATTTATGAATTTTTCTTTTTAATTTAGAATATTTGTATGCTTTTTTAATTAAAAGAATATAAACATCGAATTTTTTAAAAGATTTAAAAAAAAAACCACTGTTTTCAACTTAAAAATATTCTAATAGAAAAAAATCGAATTGCAGAAAAAACATTTTTTTTCCTCATAAACACTAAATACACGTAAGTAAATATGGAATTTCATTTATTGCCAATCATAAAATATTATAATTGCCCATTATAAATCGGTTATTAATTTACATTTGATTATTTTATGATATTTGAAATATTTTATTTAGATATGGATGAACACATATGCTAATTTTTTATTATTTATATAACGCACAAAATATACTATTTAGTTTTTTTTTGGTTTTTTTTTTTTTAAAAGAAAAGTAAAATTCTCCTCTTATTTTTTTCTTTGTTAACTACAAACAGCATTAAATGCAAATATACATAAAATATAATTACCAAACCCTTCCTTCCCTCCCCCCGTCCCGGGCCCTAAAATTTAAATTATATTCAAATTAAATATTAAGAATAAATTTTTTTTTTGTGCAATTAATTTATTATAGTCTTTTGTATTGGTACTCGAATAACATTTATTCATTAATATTAATCAAAAACCTAGAGTATTATATGATAAATAAAAATAATATTATTTCGATGCACATTATTTGATAAATTTTTAATTTCTTCCAATAAATTATTTCATAAGAAAAAATATATAGTCTTATTATTACTTTATAATCATACTAAAAAAAAAAATTTAATAAGAAAATAGGATATCTTATTGCACAAACTTTAATATTTATTGAAGAAAAAAAATTATTGTTATTTATTTCTTATAAAATTTCTGCACACAACCTAACGTATAAGAATATTTTCTCATGTGCATATACATAAATACATACGAGTATATAAAATAAAGTTTAAAAAAATTGATGTAAATAATTGCCAAGCATTTATAAATATTATACGTTTATAATGAAAAACAAGAATGTATAATTTATTTTAGATTATAAATAATATTTGTATAAGTATATTAATAATAATAATAATAAAAAAAAATAAAAACAAAACAACAACTACACAACAACAAAAACAATTAATTATTAACATAGTACAATATTTGAAGAAAAAACACAATCTTCCAGTTTTCATTCCAAACTTTCATAATTAATAAAAAAAAAATATGAATTGAAATATAAATTTTTAATTACAAAAATTAAACTTTGTAAAAGTTAAACTAAATTTATTAATAATAAACTTTTTATCCATACAATAAATATATTTTTTATTATTTTTAACAATCAAAGAAGTAAAAGAAAATCATACAACTTAATTATATTGAGATTATATGAGAAAAATTTATACAAATAATAATAATAATAATAAGAAAAGAAATTCTATGCAGAACAAAAAAAAACAACAACTAATAATAAAATAAATATAAACATTTGCAATAATTGTGCAATTCTTAATAAAGAAAATAATTTTCTACCAAAATATATATTATATTTATTATGTATATATTAATATATATTTAGTAAAAGAACAATTATTATTATAGTAAGATAATGAAATTACCTGTTAAAAATATATAATATATAAGAAAACTACCACTGTTATTATTCTTGAATAAAATGAAAATGGTAAAAATTACACATAATATAAATTATATTTATTGTATAGTTTAAGATAAAATGGAAGAAATTTCAGAATTATATTTATTTATAATTTCATAAAGTAAATATATATATATATATACGAAAAATATCTAATTTTTTTTTGGGCATCGGTGTGTAACCTTAAATCCGCTGTTTTTAGTCAAATTTATTCAAAGTACTTGCCCTCGCTAACTACACATTTTTCCCATCTCTCGGGAAATTTGTGGATAGCACGGCAAAAAAATTCCGTCTCTTTCGAGGCAAACCACTCATCAAGCCATTTTCGGACGTCTTCGTAAGAATCAAAATGCTGCTCAGCGAGCGCGTGGCCCATCGATGAAAACAGGTGGTAGTCGGACGGGGCCAGATCTGGTGAATAAGCGGGGTATGGTAGCACCTTCCAGTTGAGTGTCTCCAAGAAGTTTCGGATCATTTTTGACGTGTGCGATGGTGCGTTGTCGTGGAGGAAAATCATTTTGTCATGTCTTTGTTGATAATCCGTCCTTTTTTCACGCAGAGCACGGTGCAATTTGATCAGGTTTTCAACATCTTATAGTTGACGATACGCTGCTGATCCCACCAAACGCACAGCATCGTCTTCCGTCCGAAGTGATTTGGTTTTGAGGAAGATGTTGATGGTTGGCCGGGATGAACCCACGATTTCTTGCGTTTAGGATTCTCGAAATATATCCACTTTTCATCGCCTGTCACAATCCGATGCAGGAACGACTTTCTTTTTTGTCTGGCGAGCAAGATTTTGCATGTATTTTGGCGTCGCTTCATCTGCCTATTGTTCAATTTATGCGTAACCTATTTTCCGATCTTTTCAATCTTCCTCAACCGATTTTAACGCTTCTCTTGTCCCACAAGTTAAAATTGCCGTCTTTGAAACGACGGAACCAACCTTGGCACGTTGTTTCCGATAAAGCACTGTCACCATAGGCCTCCATAAGCATTCGATCGAATCGGCAACCGATTTCTTCAAATTGAAGCAGAAAATCAGAGCTTCCCGCATATGCTCTTTTTTTGGCACAAAATTAGACATGATTACGAAAGGAAAATAGTATGTTGTTGTACGAAATTGCTGACAATGTGCACTTGTTAATGTTAACAGATGTCAAACTCATAAAAAAAAGTATGGCGTGCCTATGGTAGCTTAATACGCTCACTCACGCCATCTATGACAAAACAGCAGATTTAAGCTTATACCTCTGGTATATATATATATATATGTATTTGTACACATATATACGAAGTATATCTATGGTAATTATATTTTTTTTATTGAAATTAAATAAAAATTTGTTTTATATTATAAGAAAATTAGTTAATCATTGATAATAAATAAATTTTCTACTTATAAAAGAAAAACAAAACAATTAAAATGGTTAATAAAAATAAAAAAATATCGTAATTTTTTATGTAGAATTTGTGCCAAATTATTTTCAATAAAAATTAAAAATTCCCAATGATTTGTTTATTCGAAATAATTTCTTCGTTAGATGAGTTTTTCTTGAATTATCTATCATCTTAGGTGAAAATGTTCACTTGTAAAATCTATATGATCACCTAATTATTAATTTGTTTCAATTGTGATTTGATCAAATTCAAACTCAGGAACTAACTAATCTAATATATTTAGTGAATTTAATATAAGCGACAGACAGTTTTATACATTTATTACTGACTGACTATATTCTTTAAATGACCTTCACAGTAGGAGGAATTAATTCTTGCACCTTTAATAAAAGCAAATGAACTTATATTCTATTAGTAGAAAATAATACATTTAAAAATGATATAATATAAATTTTCATTTTGTAAATATTACCATTAATAGTGTAGATTGTTTGATATTGGCATGAAAAAAAAAACAAGTATAATCGTTGGATGAACATTAATTAATATACAATAAATAGTTCATGTTTAGGGCAAAATGCGAATTAGCCGCTCAGTTATATAAAAAAAATATCCAATCATATTGTGACTGGTACACTAGTAAAAGTTTTCGTCTTTCTGAAAAAGAAAATTTCTGCAACCACACTTTATATTTGCAAAAAAAAAAAAAATTATTTCATCGAATTTTGTGCATTTAATTAAAATTTGCCGATTTAAAATAAAAAACATTGTTAATTTAATTATAAAACTAATTTCAAATAATTACATATTAGAAAATCTTGTAAGAATTTATTATTATATTTAAAGTATTATTTGTATTTTTTTTAAATTTTTTTTTGTTAAATTTTTTGCAAACACTTTTTACAAAAAATGTATTTATTTATTAAATATTATCTCATTGGTAAACTATAATGTAAATATGCACTTAAGAAGAAAACAACAAATAAGTTGATTTAAATAGTAAAAAAAAATATTTAAAGATTTATACAGTTTTTATGAATTATAACTTAAATATTATAATAATAGTCTTGAATAGGTCTAACTTTTTATACATACACATATCATTCCATTGTTTTAAAAATAAATAAAATAAAAAAGTGTTAGAATCTAGTTATACATATAGATTTGTGTATATATGAATCTTAAATTTATTTTTAGTATACAATAGGCGAATTCGATTGCACTAATTTTGCTACAGTGCAGTACTTAGCAGTAGACTCTCAATAAAATGAACATATCACTGACAGCAGTAAAATACTGGCTAAGCCATCTATAGACAGTTCGGAAACTACAATCCCCTTATTCTAAGGGGAGAAGTGCAACTACTGCTACAATCCTACTGTTTTGTTCGAGGTACTGTAGATGATGACAGCTACACAACAGTAGCAGTAGCAAAATTAGGACTGGACAATCGAATTCGCCTAATATATATACGAGTATAGCAGACACCACAATCGATAGATTTTCATACAAATGTGGAAGTGCTCTCTGTTTCCGTTATTTCCAATTTAATTCTTCTTCGATTATTTTATAAATACAAGTAAGAGCACTTAAAGTTTTTTTTTTTGATGATTATTTTTATACAAATTTGTTTTTTATTGTTTGAATACCTGTATTAACATATATATATATTTATTGTACATATATAACATAAATTGTGTAAGATTTCCGAAATTGTAACTAATAAAAAATTAATAAATTCTTTGTGTATATCTGTAAAATAAAATTCACATTTATGTTAAAATGTTAAAGGTAGTATTTTTTTTTACATTCATTGTAAATAGTTTAAGCTTTTTTTTTCATTATTAAACAATTGCTGATTTTTTTAAAATTTTCAATAATTTTAATAAATAAATGTTAATTCAAATAAACAATTAATTTCATGTTATTACTGAAATCGAACGCAATATCGTACATAAAACTGCATTATCGGATTGAATTCAATAATAGCTGACGGTTTCTTTTTACTTTTTTTTTTTTTAAATATTTTTCAAAAATGATTTCTAAATTAATTTCTATATCATTTTTGAAAAATAATTACTAAAACCCGTTTTATTGCATTTTTAAAAACATCAATTTCAAGAATTATCAAAATGTCCATTTTGGTATTTTTTCAAAATTCTAAATTTGTAATTGGCGATACGAATAATAAATACTTGTCTGAAATTACAGTTTATTTATTTAAATTATGTACAGCCATGTAATTTAAATCGAAATAACTTCTGATATTTTCCCAATTTCTTAAGGTTTTATAAGTTTTGACACATTTTTTGAGTCCTCCTGGACTGCAAGTTTTGCATGATTTCAGTAAAAATAGTGCTTCAAGCAGTTAAAAAACATCCTACAAGGTTTCTGCAGGTAATTATCCAATCTTCGATAATATATTATATATTTGTTGCTTGTATGAAAAGGTATGCTGTTCTGTTGCAGAATAAAATAGTTATCTATTGGGTTGGTGCAAAAGTTATGACGGTTTTTTATGATCCCAGGTAAAAAAAATTTTTCTTCAGAAATGATGAATAGTATCTTCTTTTAAATGATTGCATTATATAAAGAATGCTTTCCCTCAACTTTCTATTCAGTTTTGGCAGAGTACAGTGAAGAGCTCTTGTATTATTTCAAAATGTCGGTCGATAAAGTGCATTTATGTTACGTCATTGTTTACTTTATGAATTCCGTTAAGACAATACCGCGAGTGTGGCAACCAAAAACATTTGCGAAGTGTATGGAACAGATGTCATCAAAGTTCGGCAGGCACAAAGATGGTTTACAAAATTCCGATCTGGGGATTTTTCACTAATTGATAAACCAAGTACCGGGCGGCCATTGAAGTCTGATGAGGACAAGTTAAAAGTCATAATTGACACCAATCCACGTCTTACCACCAGGGAGATCGCGTCGATGATGGGAGTCAACCATACAACCGTATTAAGGCATTTGAAGCGTATGGGGATGGTTTCGCGGTACGACGTTTGGATACCTCATTAATTGTCGGCTGCCAATTTATTGGATCGTGTTTCAACGTGCGTTGCTTTGAGTGCGAGACAAAATCATGAACCTTTTTTGCATCGTTTGGTAACGAAAGATGAGAAATGGGTCGTGTACAACAACGTGACAAGAAAAAGACATTGGGCTATATCTGGACAAGCCCCATTAACAACTTCGAAAGCCGAAATCCCTCATAAAAAAAAATTATGCTTTGTGTTTGGTGGGATTGCAAGGGTATTGTGTATTTTGAACTCTTGGAATACAATCAGAAAATTACAGCAGAACGATATTGTCAGCAATTATCCAAATTGAACATCGCCCTTCAAAAGGATAGACCAGAATTGGTAAACAGAAAAGGGGTAGTGTTTCATCACGACAACGCGCGACCACATGTGGCGAGATGACCCAACACAAGCTGAATTGGGATGTTATCAAGCATCCACCGTATTCTCCAGATCTTGCTCCTTCCGATTTTCATTTATTCCAATCACTGCAAAATTTTTTAAATGACAAAAAATTTGATGCAATAGAGCAGGTAAAAACATCCCTTTCTACATATTTCGCATCAAAATCCAAGGAATTTTACACTAATGGTATTAATAAGTTGATAGAAAGATGGGAGGAGGTTATAAGAACGGATGGAAATTATATAATTGATTAAATAAATAATACAAATTAAAAAAAATGTTTAATTGTAAATGTTAAAAAAACGGCATTACTTTTGCACCAACCCAATACTAATTTATCTTCTACTACAATTACTATACTTTAATGATTTCCATTAAACTTCATTTAATTGGTTTTAATTTATAATGGTCCAATGCTGATATAAAAAATTCGTGCCAATAATAATTTTTTCTCAATCAAATGCCGTGTCATAATATTAAATGGTAGATTTTTATTTTTTCCTCGAAACAATGAAAAAAAAATGCCTTACTTTAGCTCCATCTACTACAATTTTAGTTTCTTCAGTCAACAGAATCCGTATCCATAATTTGAGAGGCGTAAATTTTTGATCCAAAGCAAACTCCAGACAATTAATATTTTTTGCAAAAACTAGCCAAGAAACAAACTAATATATTCAAAACTAATACGATGTGGATTTCAATGAAAATTATGTATTTTATTATAGATATGAGTCAACAAAAGGACACAGTTATGAAGAAAAAAACTATTATCTTTATTTTTCTTTTCCGCTAATTTTTTTTTTATTTATTTATGATTTTTATTTCAAATTAAAAACAAAAAACTATATAAAAAAATTTAAATAAATTGTTATTTAAAATAATGACTATTTCAGAAATAATTTTTAAGTATAGTTTTTAACGTTTTCACGAAGGAAGAAAACCAACATTTTTTTTGGAAATAAAAAATGTATAAATTCAACTCTAAAAATCTTAATGTACACTCTTTCGAGCTTGAATAATTCCAATAACAAATGTTTCTCCATTATTGTTACCTATTTGAATTGTATACCAGGTTTATAAGCTTAAATCCTCTGTTTTTTAGTCAAAAAAACACATGTTTTTTCATAGAAAGCAAAAACAAATTTATTCAAAGTACTTGCCCTCGCTAGCTACACATTTTTCCCATCTCTCGGGCAATTTGTGGATAGCACGCCAAAAAAATTCCTTTTCTTTCGAGGCAAACCACTTATCAAGCCATTTTCGGACGTCTTCGTAAGAATCAAAGTGCTGCTCAGCGAGCGCGTGGCCCATCGATGAAAACAGGTGGTAGTCGGAAGGGGCAGGTCTGGTGAATAAGCGAGGTGACAAAATCAGCTTGTCATGTTTTTGTTGATAATCCATCCTTTTTTCACGCAGAGCACGGTGCATTTGGATCAGTTGTTGGTGGTAGCGGTGGGCTTTGACAGTTTCACCAGGTTTCAACATCCCATAGTTGACGATACGCTGCTGATCCCACCAAACGCACAGTATCGTCTTCCGCCCGGAGTGATTTGGTCTTGAGGAAGATGTTGATGGTTGGCCGAGATCAACCCACGATTTCTTGCGTTTAGGAGTCTCGAAATATATCCACTTTTCATCGCCTGTCACAATCCGATGCAGGAACGACTTTCTTTTTTGTCTGGCGAACAAGATTTCGCATGTGTTTTGGCGTCACTCCATCTGCCTATCGTTCAATTCATGCGGCACCCATTTTCCGATCTTTTCAGTCTTCCCAATGGAACGAGGACGCATGGAAATGACTGGTTGAGTAACACCCAATTGATCCGCGAGCATTTTTTGCGATTAGGTATCGTCTTCGTCCAAAAGACCCTGCAATTGATGGTCCTCAACCTTCCTAGGCCGATTTTCGCGCTTCTTGTTCCACAAGTCAAAATTGCCGTCTTTGAACCGACGAAACCAATCTCGGCACGTTGTTTCCATAAGCATTCGATGCGATTTGGCAACCGATTTCTTCAAATTGAAGCAGAAAAGCAGAGCTTTCCGCATATGATATTTTTCTGGCACAAAACTAGACATGATTACCAAAGGAGAAATTGCTGCAAATGTGCACTGATTATTATTGACAGATGTCAAACTCATAAAAAAAAGTATAGCGTGCCCATGGTAGCTTAATACGCACACTCACGCCATCTATGACCAAACAACGGATTTAAGCTTATACACCTCATATTTTTCAAGAAAAATATGCAAAAAAATACATAAGAAATCATGTCAATCTTGAACAAAATGTAAACTAAATATAATCTAAAATAAATGCCAATTTTAATTCGAATTCATCTAAATTGTATTTAAATTTTTAAAATTCCATCGAAATGTGTTAGTAAGTATTTTAACATTATTATTTTTTTCAGTGTTTCAGAAACTTTCACTTGTAGTGTTCGTAATTGTTCATCTATTTCTCTATGTATATGTCAATTTCTATATGTTATTCAACATGATATCGTGTGAGGAATCATTAATTTAAAAAGAAACGATACGGTGTCATATCCATGTGTTTCTTAAAAACAAATTAGATGAATATGTTACATTAAAGACATCATTATAAAATTTTGAGAAGAATCGAAGAACATCTATATCCACTATGCGTTCTATTTGAGTACGTTGAGGTGATGATGGAGTAAGCCGTATTGAAAATTTTACCACAAGAGTAAACAATAATTAGTCCAAAAGACAATATAAATATATATGAATTAAATATGAACAAACAAATAAAGTAAATAAATGAATTTTAATTAATTGTTAGTACTTTTAAAACGAAAAATTTGTTTTTGAAAACAAACATAAAAAATAAAATCAAACTTTTCCTTTTCCAATCATTTGGATATACTTTCTATTTTCGAATCCATGGAACCAACCTAAAAATGAAATTTCATAATAAATACGTAATTATTATATTAAAAATATTAGAATTACAAATAAAAGTTAACACATGTTATCGGGGTTAAACACAATTTCGGAAAGAAAAAACACAAATGAATATATGTTGAACAAATAATTTCCATTTTATTGTATTGTTACTGTAGTAGTCATTCATTAATATTAATATTATTATTATTATAATAAAAATAATATTACTATATAAACTAATATAAAAATTTTGTTAAACAAAATCATTATGATGAGAATCAATTAAAAATATTAAAATATTCAATTTGATATTGCAGTATTTTTAATGTTCGTATTCGTTTTTCAATAGAGAAACAAATCTCAAACATACTATTTCAAAAGGTAAAACATACTTTGTTAATATTACTATAATTACTATTATTATTAATATTATTATTATTAAATTATTATTATTACTATTACTATTTTATTACATTATGATTTATCTTTGTTTTAAATTTATATTCAGTTCAGAATACAATAATTCATGTAATCTAGATATTAATTAATTTTTTTAAATATTTTAGTTAAGGTATTTTCAATTTCTTTTTCTTTGGGATGTAGTTATTAATTCACTTTTTAATGTTTCTTATTTATACAATTTTTTTTTCATATTAGAAACATTCTTATATCAGAATCAACACATGCTAATTGTTCGGAGGTAAAACAAAAAAAAAATCATCACTATGGGTTCTTGTAAGTCATTCATTACGTTTTTGTTGTTTTTTTCTGTTTTTTGTTGTTGTAAACAGTAATAATTTACAATTTTTATAAACTCTATCATCCACGTGATATATATTTGAAAAAGAACACAAAATAATATCCATTAAACACTCGCAATATAATTTCATTTATTTACCATACGAATTTTATCTTTAATTAAATTTCGTAATTCTTTAACTGTTTCTATGTGATTTCCTTTGAATGTATTCATTACATCTGTAATTATCCTCTTTTCTACTTCAGAATTTAATGACATACAATTCATACATTCATCAATGCTTTTGTGAAATTGTGGTAATTTCCACGTTCCTGAAAATAGTAAAAAGTAGAAATCAATATAAAATGAAAATGTTTTTAAGTTTCACTTATAAGTACAACTAAGTTTTGAAGTCTATTGCACTTATCAATAAACATAATGTGCAGTAGAAAAATTGATCAATATTTTTATAGTACATATTTAGAATATTTATTTAAAAAAAGTACTGATTATAATTAAGTTATGACGATTTGATATGATCGGAATATAACTTATTTATTTTAAAATCCTTCTATTTTACTATTACTTATAATCACGAATATTTACCTAACGCGTTATCACATTTATGCAATTCTCGCTTCATATGCCTCATCAATTCCACAATTACTGTAAGTCTGTCCTTACAATTTACGTTTCCAGTTGAATTTTGATCACCAACAGGTTCATGTACAACTTCCTTGCGTTTATTTTTCTTCACTTGCGGATTTTGTGACAAAGCAAATTTTTCATGGCACACCGACAATATAAATGCATACAGCGATAGAATCTATATGGTCAATTTAATATATTTTATAATAAAAAAAATACAGTGCATATGTAGATATATATACAATACCTCAATTGCGGATACAATTTTCTGCTGTAATTCCCTTCGAATCCAAATATTGTCTTCAGCAGCATTGTATTCTTTTATTGTATCGCAACAAATTCCGCTCACTTTCGTAACATTATCATTTAGCGTAATAACCTTTTCAATTTCGACGTCTGATGAATTAGTATTAGTTTCTATAACAAACTGGGCTACATCAGAAAAGAATTTTTCGTACGGCATATCTAACATTAAATGTAATCGTGAAGGTATTAAATTGACTAGATACTCGTTTGACATTTTTTTATAATTGGTAAGGCGTAATCGTTTAAATACGCTTGTCCATGTTTCTTTAAGGAGCATCAATGTTGCCTCCACCGAACTTTTAACAAAATTAACCGATTTTGACTTATTAGAAATATTCAATAAATCGATTACAGAGCCTACTAGTCGCAGGAGTGTAAATCGAATTTTTAATGTTTCAACATCTTGTTTGAAACTTTCATTTGCCATATTATCTCTTTCGTTACTATCGATTGGATCCCATTGCACAACAACAGATAAATCACGATTATCCGATACTTTGTTCCAATTGATTCGATCTTCTTGTGGTTGGAAATTCATTAATTTACAAGCATTCAAGTTCTGTGCAACAGTACCAGATAAGCAAATCATTTCTAAAAGAAGCTCTTCTACTGATATCACAGAATAGTGTAAACTATTCGAAAGTCGCTCTCGAAAATCCATAAGCTCTTGCAATTTTGAAAATGACCCGTACTTGTATGACATAACAATTATTTCCAAACGTTCCTTATAACTGGTCGAGAAGAATCTCAGCGTCGCGTCATGGACCGATTTCGCTATTGACATCATTCCATAGGACGACAATAATGCACAATGCAAATATCCCATCGAATCTAATTGAATATGTTTGATGTCTAATAACTCGTATATTTGATTAGCTCCAAGTGCACAACCAAATAGATGATATATTTTCATTGCTAGAAGTTTTGCATGAAAATTACTTGGGCTATTCCGCAATACATAATGTAATAAACATAGAGCGTCTATTAGAAAATCCGATTTACTCTCAGTTAATGATATATCATACATTGTGTGAGCTGCAAGTAGAATAATTTGTTTCGTTATTTAATGCGTTTTGTTTGTTTTTATCATTTCATTTAACATTTGTATTAAAAATATGAATTCTAAGCGCCACGACTTTAAAAGGTCATTCGTAGTTGCTCCCAGAAAATATTGTTAATGTACAATAACTTATTTAATACTAAACAACTCAGTGCATGAGAAAAACACTACTCAGTTGATATAAATATTTTGATACGATAGTATCAGTACAAAAAAAAACGATTACTCCTAAATTTTACTTAATTCTGTTGATTCTGACTGAATACGATATGACGAACAGAAATATTAATGATTACAATATATTTTTTTTCAAATTTGAATATTATAAAATTCATTATAATTAAATTACCAGCTAATAATGCATATGCATCAGATGGTCCCATATCTGTAGGTAGTAAATTTCGACCAAAACCATTTAATCCATTCTCGTAATGTAATCTGAGCGCAGTATAGAATGCAAGTCGATGCTCTGTAGTAAGTTCAGTATGCTTTCCACATATTCGAGAAATTTGCAATGAACAAATATGTTTTTGCATTTGTTCTTTCTATATATGGAAATATTAAATATAATAACAATTAATATTTGTAAACAGTCATACTTAATAAATTTTTGTACATACAGTTACGGGTAAAGTTGTCGAACTAATACCACAATCACGAAGTAATCGTGATGACACACTTAATTGGTCATCTATATCCATATGAGCTAAAAATAATGCTATATCGTTCGTACAACACGGCTTATCACCAAAACGATGAAAATATTCAACAATTAAATCAGAAAAGTTCCCCAATAATTCGTCCGCATTCAAATTATTTTGTTTCATTATTTTATGAAGTTCTAGACGAGCTAGATATGGGCCTCTAACACATTTGCCAGCTTCAACCAACTGAAATGTTTTTATTCGAATATAAAGTCTGTTTATATTGTTAATGATAAAGTTTACCTGACATAAAAATTCATGGCAATTTTCCATAATTTTTTTGTCATCTGTGTTTGAATCTGCTTCATAGAGTTTACAACAACTTGCTAAATATTCTTTATAATAGTCCCATCTATCTCGTCTGTTTAGATAAGTTCTTATTTATGAAATATGCAACACAATATTAACATGCGATCAAAAACTTACTCATCCGATAATAGTTCTTTAAGTAGTATGTTAACCTTATCCCACATATTCATTTTCTTTAAAAAGTCTATTCTCATAGATATAGGTATACCAGGATATATTTTTTGGCAAATATGACTATCTATAAATTCTAATGCCTCTTTATATTTCCCTTGCTCTTGCAATATGGTCAAATATAATTGCACTTCTTGTTCAGCATCTAGCGAATCTTCTCCAATTAATCTATCCACCATTCGTTGAGCAAGAGCTAAGAATACCATGCGCTTTTCAGCACTGCCACTCTCTGGTCCACGCAGAGCCTTTGTAAATAGAAATGTTTATTTCCAAATTTACTTGCTATTTTTATGCAATATATATATAAATTGTTTTACCTGAAGAACCACACTCATAACTGCCCAAAAATAATATGGGTTTTTTGGTTTGATTTTGTACAGTTGAATTGCAGTGGTGTGTTGCGATTTATAATCGTTGACTCTAACGTAGGCCATAAAGAGATGTGCCAAGAGTTCCTCGTTGTTGGGATATTTTTTAACAGCATAATTGTACAATTCACAAATCTTTTCAACTTTATGAATTTTATTATAGATTAAATATAATATTAATCTTTAGTATAATATTAAAACTTACGTTGTCCAAGCTCTTTATAACAGAACGTTAAGACTTGTAAAGTCGCATCGTCGCAAGGCTTCTCTCCACACAAAGCTAATAGCAAAGTGTTACTTTCATCTTCTCGCCCCAAGCGCAGTAATGCCAAAGCTTTCAGTGCCTTGGCGCAAGTTAATTTGGGGCTCTTCTTCAACAATTTTTCGACTTCTTGGAGGGCTTTCTTGTTGAATCCGGCCTCGAGAGATTCTAAAACCAAAAGAATATTCATTCGAAATTTTTCACAATTAACAAAAAAATATTTTTTAACAACAATTATCCAATTTTAAGCTCATCGAATTTATTTTCTGTGCTAATATAAATAAATACCAAAAATAGGCCGCAAACGCCGCTCAAACACAGAAGATTCGTGCACGTGCTGCGCCATGTCTAAATTTATGACAACTGAAATTTCAGAGGGAGGCGGTCGAGTACAGTTTGTCAAAATATCTTAAAACAATCTACTCACTACTGACATCTTTTATATATTAATAAAAATTCAAAAAATATAGGATATATTTCACTTATTCCCAAATCTGTTTCCTATTATTTTCTTTTTGCAAGATACTTAACGAACTTTTAACAATTAATAATATATTTATTTTATCCTATATTATTTTGAGAGAAACAAAATAATTAATTAGCAAGATTTCCTTATTTGTAATATATCCAAAATTTAAAAGATTTCCAACCGCTGATAATAACTTGGAAATTTGAATTTAATTATATTGAACTAGTGTTTAGCAAAGCAGGAAGAGAATAGTTTTAGTAGCGTTTTTGAAAACCGCACTTAATCGAACATAAACCAACTATTAATTTCTTAAACCTGTCAACATAAATTTAATATGAGTTTAGTGACAGCTGTCAAACAAAATTAATATTAGAAAAAACCTGATCGGAGCAAAGATTCAGGGTAATTTTCAATATCATGTCTAGAATCCTATTAGATGTTACAATTGCTTAGAATTAGAATCATAGTGAAAATGTTCTTATGTGTGCAAATATAATAGCAGGTCTTATTAATATAATAAAAAAAAAATTTATTTGTAGGTTAGGTGGTGGCTATCAGTGACAATAATGCACAAATGAAGCCCCATGAAATAGTTTGATATCCGAAAAAATCAATTCGGAAGGATAAGGGGTGAAAACCGTTAATAAAACAGGCACGTGAGATGAAATTTTCTTGGATGAACAGCAGCGAGGGATTGATTTATATACGTTCTGCTTATTCATTTCTAATAGCGAATTCAACAGAAGCCCTGGAGCATATCTTAATAGTTGCTCTGGTATACTTGATAGTATGCCTCTGCATCTACAAAATTTTGCTCGCTAACAACCGAAGCAATGTAAAATTCCCAAACTACAAAAGTGTTCTTTTTGTTATCTCACATCCTGATGATGAATCTATGTTTTTTGGTCCCACTATTCGCATACTCTCCCAACGAGATGATTGTCAAGTATACATTTTATGTTTATCGCACGGTAACTTTATGAAAAATGTCTTAATAGTGCAATTAAATTCTTACTTTGATTAATTGCAGGTAATTTTGAAAATTTAGGAAAGTATCGCCGATTTGAATTATGGAAGTCTTGTTCTACGCTTGGTGTAGCAGAATCAAATGTTACACTTGTGGATGCTACGTATTTACCTGATGATCCTAATATAGAATGGAAAGTAGAAACAATCGCAAAGTTAATACTACAACAAGTGGAATGTCTAGACATAAAAGCGATCATTACTTTCGATCGGAATGGTGTGAGCCAGCATCCAAATCATTGTGCATTGTTCTATGCCACGGCATCATTGTGTTTGGCTGGACTTATACCCGCCGGTAAAAAAGATGTTTTTTTTTGAAAATTTAAAAATGTTTAATTCGTTATTTCTCTAGATTGTAGAATCTACACCCTTGATTCTATCAATGTTATAAGAAAGTATATTTCTATTTTAGATTTGTTATGTACGTTTTTAATGTCAACTAATTGGTAAGTATTCTTTTTTAAATATTTATATATTTTATAATTTTCATTGATTGGTGTTAATTGATTTTTAGGTGTATTTTAGACTGGAAAGAAGCGGAAGTTGTCCGCAGTGCAATGAGGCAACATAAATCACAAATGAAATGGTTTAGAAAGTTATATATTATATTCTCTCGTTACATGTTTATAAATTCTCTTCGCGAAATTAATTCTTCTGATATTGAACTAGAAATGCAAATTCAAGATTCATAATGAATGTGCATTTTTCCATAGAATTATACGAGACCAAAAATAAAAACCTAATGTAAAATTTGTTTGAATAAATATTTTCCAAAATCCAATTTTAAATAATTTTTTTTAATTCAAAATTTATATTAATAATTTGAATAATGGAAGTAGTTGATTTTCCATAATATGAAAAATTTTACTTTTAAATATTAAAATAAAAAGTATAAGTTAATTTTGAAATGTTAAATTACAAAATATCTGATATTGATAAATATTAAATATTTCATAATATCGTTTTTAAATAAAATATACAACGCTCAGTGAATTTTATATAAAAATGTATAGAATAAAAACATTGGTTACATTGAAACGTTGCCAGCACTGAAATTTAGACAAATAAAAAAATAGCAATTTTGCGCCGGTCTGATTCATCAAAATAAAAAGATCAGCGCCAACTTCAGTCGTTCCTTCTTTTTATTGAGGTTTAGTTAATTTACATTACGCCCATGCCCATGTGCATTTAAGGGGAAGAAATATCGAAAAAATTTTAGTATCGATAGAAAGAAAATTTCCGGTGTCACAGCACTCAGTACTCTTTAGATTATAGCTCGTTAACAGCTAAAATTCGAGTGTAGATAAATTATAAGTTAAGTTAAATTACTTGCGTAAATTAATTGTAAAGTTACTAAGTGCAGAAAAAAACAGAAAAAATGCTAATTAAGGAATTGTAAGTAAATATAAAAATTGGAAGTACATTTTTCATTTTTCGGGGTTGCTTTTTTTTGAGTGAGTGGTATTTGTAGCAAGTGTCAATTTTGTTAATGTACAAATAAGACTGAAAGTAATGAAGATATTGAAAAGAGTGAGAGAGTGAATATTGATTCAATTCTATGAAATGTGAAGTGTCACAATAGTCAAGTCATTAGAATCGTATAGGAAAATTATGATTTGTAATTGATAAAAAAATATGAATAAAGCCGGAAGAAATATCGGTATTTTTCGTTTTGCATTTATAATCATTAATTATGTCGACAATGTAATAATAATTATGTTATTACATATTTTTATACATTGTAGAGGCGAATATATATTAGTTGCTTTAAACCTTTTTGACCTCACTTTAATGACATGACATAATTCCTAAAAGTGCGGGAAAGAGTTGTTCAAGGATTTACGAAGGCTGCCTGAGAAGTTTCATTTATAAAATATATATTTTTTTTAATTAGAATCTAGTTTAAATGAAAAAAAATATATTCTAAAGGTATCTACACCCCCAATTTTAAAATTTCAACTTTGTTTACGTTGACAATTCATATCCCCAAGGTCGATATATTGTACTATTATAATAAATTTATGGAATGGAACTTTTAAAGATTTTATCATATATACATCAAATATGGGGGAAACGAACAAATGAACAAAAATGATAAGAACCCGTGCTGCCCCTGAGTTTAATACCGCCATTCATATAATTTATGATTCATACGTGATATACACGGTTTACCATTAATTTCAAGTTCATCCGAGTATATTCGTATGGAGGAATTCAATTTGATTTTTTCCATCAAATACACACGTGTTCATTGGACGAAATTTTTCTCCAAATATACGTATTTGAAAAGCACATCTACATTTATTTATTTATATGTTTGAAAGCTGTTCAAACTATTTATTCCATGTGAATTACTGCAATAATTTTACATTAAACTACTTCAGCTAGTCTTTCATCATCAAATTTGCGATTAGTTTATAATTAGAATTCGCAAAATTTTATATTCACACAGTTATGAGATATAATCAAAGATTTTCTAATTTATTTTTCATATAATCTTTAAATATAATATCACGTACGAATATTGTATATATTGGTATTTACAAATTGTATCTCATATAAATTTAGATTATTTTATGGAATTTTTAATTATTCAAGGTTTTTCTAAATGAGATCTTACTTAATATTTGCTCAGTACTTTATATATAGCCAAGTATTACACCTATATGTACATAGGTACATCTACAAATTTTATATTCTTATGATTCTGATAACATATAAAAACTACTCTTTCAATTATACTTGAGTGATGTTAAAAACTGCATTGATTAAATTTCCTTCCCAAAGGATAATAAATGTAAGCGCTCTCGACTATGAAATAAACAATATAATAGTTATACGAATCAAGGTCCTAAATAATATAAAAGAACATATTTTGATACTATAGAAAATAATTTACTTTAATAAAAATATATTTATTCCTTTTTTTAATTTCTTAGACAATTTTTTTTATATGTAAATACTAAACAAAAGCTCATATATTTAATTTTAATAATACAATATTAATTTTGCAGACATTTAATAAATATAATATAATATAATTACATGTATATCGATTAACCTTTGATTGGAAAAATTGCATTCACATTCGTTCAATGCCATACAGTATAATGAACTGACGAAAAAAGTTGCACCTTACCGTCAAGTGCATTGATTATTATTTCAGAAACGATATAAGTGCTTATATAAATATTTCAATTGTAAAAATATGAACTCGAAAAAATGAAAAAAATTTAAAAAAATTAGTAGTATCACAGATAAATTGATAAATTTCTTTTTTCTTTTATAGTCGTGTCACCTTACCGTTAACTGTAGAGGAGGTTTGTAATTTTTTTTTATATATATTACAAAAATAATCGACATTTAAATTAAATACTTCTTATGAACTAAATATCGTGGGCAATAGCATAAAATTGCAAATTCATTTTCAGTATCAAGTAGCACAACTTTTTTCTGTAGCAGAGGCGTCAAAAAACGAAACAGGAGGTGGTGAAGGAATTGAAGTACTAAAAAATGAACCATTCGATAACCATCCATTATTAGGTGAGAGAAACATATACAAATAAAAAAAATTGATTTCGGATAAAATTTTTAACTTTTAATTTTCGTTTTACTTATTAGGCGGGAAATATTCATCAGGCCAATATACATACAAAATTTATCATTTGGCATCTAAAGTTCCCGCATTTATAAGAATATTGGCACCAAAAGGTTCCCTTGAAATACACGAAGAGGCATGGAATGCGTATCCCTATTGCAGAACTGTTATAACCGTAAGTTGTTTTTTTTGTATAATTACTGGCGCAAATGAGTAGGACATATTTTAATGAAAACATCAAATGAAGCCAACAATAATAATTTTTTGCTTGTTGAAAAATTGAATTTTTATTAAAAATATTCTGAAATAATCTTTAGAATCCGAAATTTATGAAAAATGGATTTCAAATAACTATAGATTCCTTTCATCTACCTGGCATATCAAATTTAGAAAATGTAAGTTAAAATTAACCAACAAATTTTAATGAATTTTTCTTCCTTTTTTTCTTACATGTCTGCACATCTGCTATAAAATCATATATGAAATGTATATTGTAATCATTTAATATGCAAACAAAATTATGTGAAAAAAAATTATTGGTGAACGGTGACATAATGTGTACATTTTTTAATATATTTTTGAATTTGATTTTTTTTTTTGCTTTTTTGTATACTTATCGTTAATGTAAATATTTGTATTTGTGAAAAAAATTGCTTTTTCAATATCACTAAAATGGATCACTCTAGAATCCAGGATATATGAAGGAAAATTTTATTATTTGCATTGAATCGCTCCATGTTGCCGATAAAGGAGATAAAGATAATGTAAGTTGGTTTGGTATTAACATAAGATAAGCTTAGAAAAATTTTGTTTCTAAATCATAAAATAAATAATAGTAATAAAATAAAAATAATGTTATTATTTTTATTTTCACTTATAAGATGCTATTATTAGAATATAGTGCTTCTGTTAATATGTTTTTATGCATAACTATTTATAATGGTATTTTGTATAGTTTTCCTTCATTTTTAAACGTCAAATTTATGAAGGATTTATTTAATAACAAAGAATTTTATTGAAACCAACAACAGGTACATGAACTTCCACCAGAAAAATTAAAGCAACGTGATGTCGTACATATTGATATTGCTAATGATCCAATTGCACCCGCGGATTACAAGCAAACTGAAGATCCCATAAAGTAAATAACAAAAGATTACCATAAATGTAAAAAAATCATCCAAATATATAAATTTGTATCAATTCATTAGATTCAAATCGGAAAAAACAGGCAGGGGACCGCTTATAGGACCTGATTGGAAACATCATGTAAATCCAGTTATGACTTGTTATAAGCTTGTCACTTGTGAATTCAAATGGTTTGGACTGCAAAATCGAATAGAAAATTTTATTCAAAAATCGGAAAGAAGACTGTTTACAACTTTTCATCGGTAAACTATTATAAGAAAATATATTCCATAAAAATAGACTAAAATTCAAAACAAATTGGGTCTAGAAATATAAAATAAAATATATTTATTACAACTAGTTAGTAGGTCAAAAAACTGTATAATTTTTAAACGATGTGGAATATTTTGACATGTGGTTACGTGGTTTTAATGAGTGAGCACATATGAAATACTTTCAATAGATGGTATTCAAAATAAGAATGCATATTCGGCTCTGAATTATTATTTTTTTTGCCATAGACCAATTCACCTGTGTTTACATAAGTACTACAAATAAGTAAATTTAATTTATTTGTTCTTCTGTTTTATTTTCAAATCGCCGACAATTCTTATTTTATATAACAGATAATTTTTTCATGTTTCAACTTTTTTTTTTATTTATATTTAGTCATATATATTTGATATATCGATATATCATGTGTTATATATTTCTTAAGATATCTGCTTTGACCAAAATAATAATTACATATATTTTTATCATGAAATTTACTATCATTTAGAAAATACAATAATAGTCACTAATTACCAATTATAATAACCGTGTTTTTAACCGATTATTTTATTTTAATTGTATGATTAATTGGAGTATTTATATTTTCTTAAATACAGAAAATTAAATGAAATTATACAAATACTGAACAGGTGGAAAATCATCTCGAAATTTTTTTATTAACCAATTTTTGTCATGATAAACTTATCAATTAAAGATTAGTTATAATCTTTCATACATCAATATAATATAATTTGATACGATGAAAAATAATTTAATACAATATTACAAAAATATAATATGTTGTTAATCATAAATAAAAAACAACAACAAAACATTCTATATAAAAAAAACAAATAACAAATATTTTATTGGATCTTTAATACTAAAATATTTTTCTATTTTATTATTGATAATTCTAGACAAGTTTTCTGTTGGATGGATCGTTGGCATGGTCTGACTATGGAAGATATTCGTGCCATCGAAGACAAAACCAAAGAGGAACTAGATAAACAACGTCAACTGGGTGAAGTTCGAGGTATGCGTGCCGAGACTGATTAAAAATATATTTCAAACAGAATAAAAAAATTACAAACAAAAAATAATTACATGAAAAATAAGATTTAAATTTGGAAAAAATTAACATAAAAATCAATTATTGATTGATTGATGAAATATTGTACTAAATATTTGGTGAGGAAATGGAAAAAAAATATTACCAAATTATATAATTGTTAAAAATAATAAAGTGAAGGAAATCAAACGAATAGTAAAAAATAATAAATAAAAATGCATATGTTATATTTATTGACTATAGAGTATGTTTTAAATGAAATTCAATATATAGATAAATTCAAAGTAAAAGAAAAATTTAATAAATGAACATTCTTATAGATCTAATAATATAGAAATCATTATTTAAACTGACAAAATCTTGATATATTATTTTACTATAATACAATTAAAAAAAAGAATAAAAAAAATTTAAAAAAAACATACCAAAATAAAACAAAACAATATAAAAATATTGACCGTATCATACAATAGTCTAATAATAATTAAATAAGTTATCCAATAATTTATTAATAATTTGATAGAAACAAGTTAAAAAAAAACAAAAGAAAATCTAAGTAATATGTAAAAAATTTCATTGTCTCTCTCTTAATCTTATTATAAAAATGAAATATTATATAAATTATGATATATACATATATAATTAAATATAAACTTATATATTAATGTGAAAAAAAAAGAAATCAATCTTCCTATGGTCAGTTGTAGTTGAATTTATTTATAAAAGTAGCGATCTATTAAAATATACAACAAACAAATTGAGATAAAAGAAGAGAAATTCATATACATCTATGTGCGCATACATATTAAAATGGGGAAAAATATTTATATATATGGTATTTATTAGAGAGGCACCATTTTATAAACATATTTTTTTTAAATATATATTTCAATTTTAATTATAAAAAATAAGTTTGCTTATAGAAATTATGTTTTGATAATTCCATTTTAAATTATGCATATAGTACCCGCATTGTAAATTTTTTGCAGGTGAGAATTATAATGAACTTACACGTACACTTTACCTTTTTTGGTATTAGTTGTCTTTTTTTATATTTACATTCATATGTATTATATATATCTACAAACTTCCTTTCTCTAGAACAGTTTTTTTTTCTTTTTCCTATAATTAATTTCACATATTTATAACAATTGTAATTTACTATTTTATTATTATTATTATTTATTTATCTATTTTGATTGGTTGCAAATATGTATATTTATATAAATATATATATATATATATATATACATGATTTTTTTCTGATTGTTTTAAAAATGCTGTTTTGAGTGCTTGAATGATAACAATTTATAATTTGTAAATGATATGAAAAAAAAAATTATAATATAAAAACTATATTAGATATTTTTGTTGTTTAATTTATGGTATAAGTATTTAAAGTATATATATTTAAATATATATATATTAGAAAAAGAATAGAAAAGAAAGAAAAACAATAAATATGCTTGTTTAATCCTATCATTATTTGGCGTTTTAAAATACTTATTTTTAGAGTGGCTTGTTTTATTTTGCTGAATGTGTTAACATGTGTACGATTTTTGATCAAAACTAAATAGTAAATTTGTAATGCTGAGTACAAAGTATGTAATTACTATAGGTTAATTATGTAAAATTTTAAGATATTAGGTGTGACATAGTTAAAATCTACAATTTTAAAAATCATTATTTATACTATATATTTTCAATAAAAATATGTTTGAATTACTTCTATACCATATTTCGTATAAAAAACAACATTTTTTAATATTCATTATAAATTTGAGTTTTGATCAAGCTCTCGTACAAATATTATTATTTTGCAAGAAATAAAAAAAAAACAGTGCCAGCGATTATGTGATATCTTGTATGCGTAACGATCTCGATATGTGATTCCAATCAGTTCTTATCTCTTTCTTTGCTTTATTGATACTTTTTTTTATATATCATATAGCATGTATGTACCTAATTAAATCCGTTAATATTAATTCCTCTTCCATTAATTCATAACTAATTTAACATATAAGAATACAAAAAGTGATTTATAGTACCAGCAATTCTTTTTATTTTAAATAGCTCGTGTTCACTCACCTCTGCAATTACAATTTTAATATTTATTTGTGCACCCTTTGATTAATTTAAAAAAAAAATATTTTCAACATTCTTGTGTGTATATATATGCGTAAACATGTCTTTGATATAAAATTATGATTGTGAAAAATTGATAAAGAACAAATAATGTTATTCTTTTTTGATAACATAATAAAAATACTTACGAATAATTATGATATACTTTTATTAATGAAAACAATTCATAAAGTATTTTGTATTAATGGAATATTTTATTTTAAATTGAGGTATTTCGAACAAATTCTAAAGAAAATTATATACTATACACACATATACAATATAATAATTATGGTGCCAGAAATTGTTTCGAAATATTAAATTCTTCCATTACTAAAAAAAAAATAAAAAATATATAGATTCCGCAAAATTTAAAGCTATTCTTTTAATTATTATTTGAGTGAATGTTTTTTTTCTTGGAAAATGCTTTCAATTTTTATTATACTAACATTTCTTCTAAATAATCCGCCCTTTAATAAAATTTTAAATGTACACAAAAAAAATATATATTTAAAAAAATTATAAAATAATAAAATTTTTAAAATTAAAAATCGTATTTACACATAACAATATGCATACATTTATGTGTATTATTGATAAAAAAAGATACAGCATAAATAATTTAACTATGGATCTGTGTTATCTATAAAAGAGTTATAAATTATTAAAAAAGTAATAGATTATTGTAAAAAAATATCTTCCTGATCAAAAAAAAAAAAAAAATTTGAAAAATAATAATACAAAACAATAAATATTAATAAAATTTAGAATAAATATTAACAAATTGAGGATTTACTTCTAATACAATAACATAAAAAAAAAATTAATAAAATGAATCGCAAGAGAATTGGTTATGCTATTCACTAAATTCAGTATTTATATACATTACATACGCTATATATATATAGCGCCGTAGTAGTTATAAATGTTTTATTTTGTAAATAGCTTCTTATTTTAATGTATTGTTAATATTCCAAATTTTGCCTATATATTATATATAAATGTGACCAAATTTTTAGATCATAAAAAAAAGAAAGAACAAACCGAAAATTGAATACAAATAGAAGCAATAATTTTCTCTTTATTACATTATAACATTGATTAATTATTAATTCTTTTCAACTTTACCTGTTATCACATACGATACAATGTGCACTGAAGAATTTTCTTTCCACCGATAGTTTTTATTTTATTTTATACATATTGTTTTAAAATTGGTAATAAAACAATAAAAAACAACAAAAAAAAAACTTAAGTTCAATAATTTTATTATCATTCCTTTTACAATAATTAATAAATCGATTGATGTAAATAAAAAAGTTAAATCAAATATCAATGATTTTTGTATTTTAATTATTAAGAAATATTAATAATGTATTGATTACATAAAATATTTGTAAAATTTGCTCAATCAAATTTTGTTTATTTTAATAATATTTGAAATATATCAAACAAAGAATTCTTTCTGAATTGATTGGAAGAGTATAAATGTGCTCAATAAATTTATTTATTTTTATTTAATTCTGCATTTTTATTTTCTCTACTAAATTTTATGTTTCAACATTTAAAAAAAAAAAATTACCATTATTATTTATTTATTTTGTTAGTTTGTATTCTTCATAAGTGGTTTATTTGTATAAATTTATAAATAAATATTAAGTAGAGTTGGCCTATGCACACAATAAATGATTATTATATGAAATTTATAATAGTTTCACAAATGATTTAAATTTATTTTTCATTTCCAGTTATTTATTTTAAAAACATGCATATATTTGTGTAGTGTACACAAAAAAAAAATGAATAGTTCTAGAAAGTATAATTAAAACGCACATTTCGATATCTGGATCGAAAATTATTTAAATCAATAATAAATAGATACATACAATTAATATTCAAATTGTCATATTAATTTCTTATATTTATGATCATAAATAAATAATTACAAATAAATAGAACTAAATAGAAAAAATATTTAAAAATTTTATTGATATTATTCTAAACAAGGAAAACTAAAACACCAGAAAAATTACGTTTGAAAGAAGATAAAAACCAAATAATAGTCAATTGATTAAGCTACAAGGAAAATAAATAAATAAATAATATATGGTATAAAAGTAAAAGAAGTATTTAGGACTCGTAAGTAATTGTAAAAATATATAATTAATTAATGAATATAAAAATCGAAATATAATAAAAATGATAAAGTAGCAATAATTAAAGAATTAAAAAAATAAAAAGACCCAGCAAAATTAATAATGTTCTTGTTCAGTTAGTGTTCAGAAATAAGAATTGCAGTAACATATGAACTACAATATAATATAAATTCGTTGCAAACTAAACAAATGTATTTGTCTGATTTTTAGGTTTTAACTATTAATAAATTAATTGTTTTAGTGTCTTCAATTGTACATTGGTAACTTTGTTCGTCCACTCAACACTTAAGGTAAAAAAAATGCTTTGTTGGTTTTTTTCTTCTTCTAATTGATCTTTGTCTGTATTGGATTTCCAATATGTACGCAGTAAATAATGTAGACAAATTGAAAAAACAAAACGATTTATGACTAAAAAAATGCTGGCTTTTATGGAGCGATTTTATTTTTACGTCGTTTGCTTGAATGTTCTAACTGGACTGACTGTTTGATACTTCAACATGACAGCACGAACCTGCACTGGCCAAAGTGTTGACATACTTTGTTTATTTAACAATGCATATTTCAAAACTTCCACTCATTGTCACAAAACAAAAAAAATTACGTTAAACATCATTCAAAAGCAAAAAAAAACAAAATCCACGTTAAATATTCTCGATTCAAACAGTTAAATCCATTAATTCACATAAATATTTGTGACGATTTTTATTCAATGCCTTAGTTAGTATATCTGCCACTTGTTCTGTTGTGCAGATATGTATCAACTCGAAATAGCCCTCTTCGTATTTCTCTCTGATATAGTGATATTGCACACCAATATGCTTCGTCCGCTTATGGAATACGGTATTCTTCACCAATTTGATCGCGATAATTGTCATTGTGTTTTCCCTTTTACGAACGAAAACGCACGAATCCTATGCACTTTGTTTGAAATCAAATTTACGAATGAACAATGTAAATTTTTGGTTCCAGCATCGCGACGCTTGAAAATGGTTATATCCCGCTGGTAAAGACATTAGAATCTTTGTCATAACCATTGTGTCAGAAACACTTCATTTTGGTCCCTTAATTGCTGCACGGTCTCCATGAGTTTCGACATACACGTTGCAATATCATCGCCCGGCTCCTTTGTGAAACTGTAATACTTTTGTTGCAAAAACAGAATATTTGCTTTTGATGCTTGCTCATATGTGCTCTTGAGCGTTGTCCACATCGCACTTACCGTTTCACAGTTCATTATTTGCAGCAGTTGCTGCTTTTTGCACGCCGTCGAAATTGCACGTCTTGCCCTGTCACCGCGCTTTTTCAATGTTATGTTACAATTGCCGTCTCATAATCCTGAGCGGCAATTGTCGGTGCCGTATCGGCACCGTCCACTACGTCGAACAAATCTGTGGCCTCAAGCACTTGGCGCATTTGAAGCTTCCATGTTAGCCAATTGCTTCCACTCTCCAATCTTTCAATGTTCACTCGATCGCTCTCCATTTGCTTTCCTTCGAATTACACCGTAAATAGATTCACTAAATTCGCCCTTGTCGTTGCGCACCAATTTTTCCAAACCGAAATTCAAAAAAAAAAACGACGAAAATATTTGTTTTACTTTCGCACGAATACACTTTGTCTCAAAGAAGCAATTGTCAAATTTTCTTTGCACAACGAAAATGTGTTCCTTTCTTGACGCGCGGCAACAACAACAACTTCCGAAAAAACTAAAAACGATCACTGAAAAATTTTGTCTTCACTGTTTCTCAGTCCACTCACATTCGATCGACCGTACTTGCCTTGCACTACCACGCGTTTTTTTGTTCCAGAATGTTTCTTCCAAATTGCACAAATTCATTCGTTTGAATTTACCGTACGATTTCAAAACGTTCACACAGAAAACTACGAAATGTAAAGGTGACGCCAACTTTTGCTACCAAAAAGTTTTTTCCCGAAACACACACTTTCGTTTTCGGAATTTACTGCGCAATTCTAAAACGATTCAACAAACAAATAAAAATTTCGGAATATTTCACAATATTGCGTCGTCGAATGTTCTTGCTTTCTCTTTCACCAACACAACCCTCTTTTTGTGTACTGTACCGCCCGGCATTTTTACGAATTACCGAAAAAACACCATCAATTCGATTTATTTTAAAGGGTTTTCGAATAAGAGTAATATGATTTCTTTTTAAAAAAACACACTAATTGTTAAGGAAATTCAAATGTTTCTTATTTAATGTGAAGTACAATCGATACAATTAAGTTCTGAATAAAACGTCATTCAAATAGCCTCCACGACTTCTTTTGTAGGAACGAATTCCATGAACCCAATTTTCGAGCACTTTTTCCACTAAATCAAGTCGTATGTCATGAATAGCACGTTCAATATTGACTTCTAAACTTTGAAGAGAGTCTGGTTTATTGTTAAAAATAACCAGACCACCAGACCAAAAACCACACGAAACTGTCAATTTAGGTGAATGTAATGGGTGTTCATGAATAATTTGTGGATTTTCTTCGCACCAGAATCGACAGTTTTGTTTATTTACCGCACCACTCAGATGAAAGTGAGCCTCATCGGAGAAGATGATTTTCTTTAAAAAATCGTTATTGTTTTCAAGTTGTTCCAAGACAAAATCAGCAAATTCACGACGTTTACGGTGGTCCAATAGCTTCAGTTCTTGAGTGATAACAATTTTATACGGATGCAAGCCCAAATCCTTTCTCAAAATCCGCCAGGTTGTGGTTTGAGACAGTCCCAATTCTTGAGAACGTCTTGGAATCGACAAATTGCGGTCTTCAGCAACACTTGCCGGAACGGAAGCAATATTTTCATTACTTCGAGCGGTTCTTTGTCACAATGTACTTGAACATTATGTTAAGAAAATGTACGCTCGAAATTTTTGACAATTCGACGAACAGCGACCATAAAATGGCAAAAGCGCACGAAAAGTTGCAATTGGAGAACGATTATTTTGATAATAAAATTGAATAATTTGTAAACGTTGTTCTTGCGTATATCTCTCCATGATAAAATTGTAAATATTACTGAATACAATGAAAAAAATAAAGACTGATCATGACATATTACAAATGGCCGAAACGTCACTTAGAAATCATATCACTCTTATTGGAAAACCCTAATTCATTAAGTGTACGATTCGCTGTAGTATTGTACCATACCGTCTTGTAATTGTTGAACCTTGGTGTTAACCCATCAATAATACGTGCCATTTTTAAATTGTCGGTTAACTTTTCCTTTTGCTGCTCAATATCAGACGCCAATTGATTCACACGAGATATATATGCTGTACCCTTTCATCATCACGCATTTTTGCTGTAAAATACTCCTCATATAAACTCATTACACGAAGTTTGGAATTCTTTTTATAAACGCTGTAAAAAAAAGAATTCCAAAATTCGTGCAATGATTTTATATGGAGTATTTTACAGCAAAAATGCGTGATGATGAAACGAGATTTGCGTTATCATTTATTTTATAAAACGAGATTTGCGTTGTCAGCATCAATGGATTGAATGATTGCATTCATGGCCTTTCCTTCATTTCGATCAAATTGGCTCTTTTCATCTTCTTTTACGGTATCTGAGGGCTTCTTATCCTCAATATTATCGGTTAAACCACGAGATTTCATATACGCAGTGATTTGAAATTTCCACAATTTATAAGTCGACGCATTTTTCAAAATGTGACCGGTAAAATTATTATGTTCTTTGTCACCCATGATGAAATACTTTCAGTTGAAAAACGCATAAAAAACTTTCTTTAAACACAGACGAAAAATAGCCGCTGCCTATTTAATCTGTTCTCGGAATTCGATGACGACGATCGACCGTTATGCACGCGAGTTATATCGGATAACGATATAGAACTTAATATTTTAAGGAATGCAAATGTCGGTGATTTAAAACAGAAATATGGAATCAAATAATAAGAATTTCATATTTCTCTTTATCAGCATATAAATGTCCAAGCCAATTGTAATAATTATAAGTAGATGCACATTTTAAAATTACTCCATCGACTGGCTTTACAATGAAACCGGTGCAGCTCTAACAGTACTCGCTAGTAAAACTGGTTTCCCAATTTCAACAACGCATTGTAAAGGCAGTTCTAGTTCAGTCCTCTTATTGTAAAGTCAAATAAATAATATTACTTTTTGCAAATAAAATATTAATATAGTGTTCCTAGAGAATATAGATTGTTTTCATTTATAGTCCTTATTAAATAAACATTCCATTTAAAATTAAAACTAAAACTGGCGCAGTCGGTAGGATTCTGTCTCTGAAGAAATAGAATCCAGTGTTTCAAATCGAACAAAATAAGATCAATAAAATTTTAAAAAAAATTTTTTTTGACCCAAACAATAAAAAAAAAAAAAAAAAAAAAAAAGGTTTTAATTGAGTGTTTGTGAATATTGTGACTATAGTGAAAAATTATCGTGATAAAGTCGATCTAAATCGAGTAATTTCACAAAACATAAAATTTTCGAAATGGCTACTAATATCGGAAATTTAATTCAACAAATTGATGAGTTGAAACAAGTTGTCAGACATCAGGAGGGTGAACTTAACTCATATAGGCAAGTGTTGCAACAGCAGACCTTGCAGTTGCAAGCAGTTCAACTACAGCAACAGCAGCAAGAACAACGACAGCCGCAGCAGCAGCAGTCAAATAATGAAAATGATCCATTTCGGTTATCAACAGAAAATATTATTAACCAGTTCCGTCAACTTAAATCTTTTAGTGGATCCAACGATTATGGACTTATACCGTTCATAAAATCAGTGGAAAATGCGAATTCTTTGTGTGGTACAAATGTACAACTACTTAATTATTGTCATCAAATCATTTTCAACCAGAAACTCCAAGGTGAAGCTGAAATGTGTATCCGGCAACTTGGTGAGGACCCATCGTGGGAATCCTTAAAACAGAAGCTGAGACAACATTTTCAACCTCGTAAAAGTTATTCAGAATTATTCAATCATTGCAGATTAGTTAAGGTGGGCAATTTGCGAGAATTATTTGATGTATTTATAAGTGTTAATTTTGAACTTAATGAGATTTATGCTTTCGATGAAAGAAAACCCGAAATTTATAAACCTGAAAATGTTAGTAGAGATTTAGTTGAAATATTAATTGAGAAAATAGATAGTAATATTAGGGCTCACATTCCAGAAAATTCTTCTTTGTCCGAAATTTGTAATAAGTACGGTAAACTAAAAATGTTAGATGATTACAGAACCATCGATATTTATCACAGAAAAATTAGAAATGTTAACAACAATTATAATAAAAATAACATAAATCCTAATTTTAATAATAATAGAAATCCTAATTATGAAAATAATAATAATCGGAAATCTTATTTTAATAATAATAACAAAAAATCTAATTATAATAATAACAATTATAATAATAATAATTCCAATCGGAAAATTAATTATAATAACAATAATTACAATCGTAATAATAATTATAATAACAATAATAATAATTACAATCGGAATAATAATTATAATAACCATAATAATTATAATAACAATAATAATTTTAATAACAATAACAATAATAGCAGCAATAACAATTCTCATAATAATATTTCTAATGCTAATCATAATAATTCGAATCATAATAATTTAAATTATAATAGAAATCCAAATTTTAATCAATATTCTAACCAAAATTCGGGACAATACAGATCCGACGTAAACACCTCGAATAATTCTGGACAAAACAGGGTGTTTCGGGGAAATAATAACGCAGAACCGATGGAGATTGAAAACTTACAACAAGCTGTAAATTTTCAAGAGGAGCCTCGGACTGTAAACTTCCCATAATTAATATAACAATTAATAATCAAACAATTAAGTGTTTAATTGATACTGGTTCAACTACTAGTATAATAAAACCAAACTTACTTTATAATTTTGAGGAAGAAACTTTAGAAAAACCTTTATTTTATACTACCATTAATGGAACGAACACAGTAACGAATAAAATAGCTACTCCGATTCCTTCAGAATTTAAAATTATTGGTACAATATCATGGAAGGTTATTGAATTAAAAGATAGAAACTACGACGCTATTATAGGTCAAAATATTTTAGAGCCATTATGTGCAAAAATTGATTTAGCTAACAAAAATGTTGAAGTAAACGGAAATAAAATAATGTTTATCAATAGTGATTACCCTTTTGATATAAATAGTATACAAATGTTAGAACCGATAAATAGTACAATTGAGGACATGTTATTATTCGATCATTTAAATGATGAAGAGAGAATAAAACTAGTACCCTTAATATCTGAGTTTGATGAATTATTTTTTAGAGAGGGAGATGTACTTACGGCTACTCACGAGATTCAACACGAAATCGTGACAACAACAAACAATTCTATATATTCTAAAATATATAGGTATCCCCAGGTTCATGAGAAAGAAATTGAACGTCAGATTTTAGAAATGCTTGATCAGGGTATTATTAGAGAAAGTTCCTCACCATATAATAGTCCGTTATGGATAGTGCCGAAAAAAAGTGATAATTCGGGGGGAAAAAAATGGAGAATAGTTATAGATTACAGGAGACTAAACGACATAACTATCTGTGACAAATTCCCTATTCCTAATATGGAGAACATATTAGGTAAATTAGGGAAGTCACAATACTTCAGTACGCTGGATCTAGCTAAGGGATTTCATCAAATTATGATGAAACCTGAAGATAGCGCAAAGACAGCCTTTTCCACTCCTTTTGGGCACTACGAATACGTCAGAATGCCATTTGGGCTTAAAAACGCCCCTTCAACTTTCCAAAGATTAATGAATTCCGTATTGCGAGAATTCATCAATAAAATATGTGTCGTATATTTGGACGATATTTTAATATTTAGTACATCATTGGAGGAACATTTAGTTAATTTAAGAAAAATATTCAACAAATTAAAAGAATCAGGACTTAGAATACAAATAAACAAATGCAACTTTCTAAAGAAAGAAACTGAGTATTTGGGACATATTCTAACTGCGGAAGGAGTAAAACCAAATCCTAACAAAATCCAAATTATCAGAGATCTAAAATTACCTTCTACTGAAAAACAGACTAAGTCTTTTCTGGGAATTACTGGATTCTATAGGAAATTCATAAAAGATTACGCAAAAATAGCGTATCCTATCATAAGATATTTAAAAAAGGATATTAAAATAAATTTAAACGACCCAAATTACATATCTGCTTTCGAGAAATTGAAAGAATTAATAACTGATTATCCCATTTTAAAATATCCAAATTATAAAAAAAAATTTAAATTAATTACGGACGCGAGCAACTTTGCATTGGGCGCTGTTCTGACACAGGAGGGACATCCTTTATGTTACGCTTCACGAACGTTGAATAACCACGAAAAAAACTACTCCACAATTGAAAAAGAATTGTTGGCAATAGTTTGGGCAACTAGCTACTTTAGGCCTTATATTTTTGGTAAAGAATTCGACTTATATACCGATCACCAACCTATTAAATGGTTACAGGCAAAGTATGCTGGAAAAGATATTAATCCTAGATTACAGAGGTGGTTAGTACAATTGGGAGAGTACGATATGAAAATTGACTACATTATGGGAAAAGAAAACAAAGTAGCTGACTTTTTAAGTAGAATTAATCAAGATAGTAAAGAAATAAACGTAATAAACTCTAACGAATCAATGGAAGTGCAAACGGTGCATTCACAGCAAGAAAATTTAATTGACCATATACCCATACTTGAAACGATCGTTAATCGCTTCAAAACTCAGATTATTATAGTAGAACTAAAGGAAAAAGAGTATGAGGAAGTTTTAAATAAGAAAAAAATTTATATTGACAAAAATGACATTTCGGGGGAAACAAGCCTAGTAGATATTATCCGAAGATATATCAATACAGGTAAGATTGCAATTTATTCTGAATTGCCTGATACAGATTATAATAAAGTTCAAACAAAATTAATTGAATTTTTTAAAAACGATACAAATGTGAAATTTATCAAATGTAGTTATTACGCACAGGATATGAAAACTGAGGAAGAAACAATTAAACAGATTTCACTGTTTCATAAAAATGAAACAGGACATTCAGGAATGATAGCGACTTACGAGGGTATTAAGCATAAAATTTATTATCCAGATTTAAAAATTTTAATTAATAAAGTAGTCAATAATTGCGATTTATGTACTGCTGCCAAATATGATAGAAACCCTATCAAGAAAAAATTTCATTTTACTGAAACGCCTTCCGACATTAACGAAATAGTACATGTAGATACTTACGTAAACAGTAAACATGCATTTACAATTTTTATAGATAAATTTTCAAAACATGCCGTATGTTTTTATTTAGAAGATAGGAATTCTAAGACTTTAATCGAAAAAATTAAACATTTTCTCGCCATTAAAGGGACTATTAAAAAGTTTGTATGTGACAACGAATTTAATACCATTAACATTAGAGATTTTTTCAAAGAAAAAAATATAGAAGTTCATTTTGTAAAGCCAAACAGTCATACAGGCAATGCAGATATAGAGAGGTTAAATAACACTTTGACGGAAAGAATAAGAGTATTAAATTTAGAAAATAAATTAAATATCAAAACTCAAATTCTTAACGCTTTAGAATTTTATAATAAAAACTATCATTCTACAATTAAAACAACCCCTTTAAATGTACAAAACAAATTAGTTGATTTTACTGTTATTAAAAATAGAATAGATAATAAAAAGAAACAAGTTATAGATAAGTTAAATAATGATAGAGAGGAATATCAAGAAAACAGGGAGGAAGGTTTTATTAAGAATTATATTAGTTTAAGACATAAGGAACAGCCTAAATTTAGAAAATTTAAGTTAAAAAACGTACATGAAAATAATATTAAAAGGCCTTTAAAATTCGCAGGTATTGAAGATGATAATATGCTTATTAATATTGACGACAATACCGCTGACACAACAATCTCTGACAATAGAGAAAATTGATTCAAACTTAGGTTATGTGGAAATCTAGGTAGACGTAGTCGAAGTCGTAAGTAAGTACGACATAATTTTACACGTAATAAATCCAATGGAAATCTCGGGAATTCTTGACGATTTTGGAAAAACAGTTGACTTATTAGATTTCATTAGAGACCGGAAAGAATTGCTTAAACGTAAAGTAAATGATATTAAAAATAAAATTCACACCATAATGCCCCATCGATTTAAACGTGGTTTATTTAATGGTATGGGAACTTTAATGAGATGGATTTATGGAACAATGGATGACGACGATAGACAGGACATAGAAAATCATTTCCTAATAACTGAAAAAAATAATAACCAAATAATTAATAATATGAATCAACAAATAAAAATAAACGATGCTTTTAATAAAACATTTATAAATTTGAAAAATATTATTCAATCGGACAGAGAAGAAGTAACTTTAAGAATAAAGGAAATTAAAAAAGTAACTGAAAATATAATAGCTAAGAATCTATTCATAGAATATATGTTTAGACTTAATATAATACAAGACCATGTAGATTTAATTCAACAAAATATTGCTTCGGCTAGATTAGGTATATTTCAGCCAAATATCCTAACTAGTGAGGAAATCAATACATATAATATAGATTTTAATAAACTTCTCGATATTAAGCTAGGTTTAGCGAGATTCAATGAAGAATTAATCATTTTTGCAATTAAACTACCTGTAGAAGTAATTAAGTTAAATAAAAAATTATTGATTCCAATCTCAAATAAGTATTTGATCGAAATTAATGCAGATCCAGAATATATTGTAGAATATAAAAATAAAACTTATCTAATATATAAAATTCTCGTGTCACAGTTTTCGTTCCCATACTCCTCCGAAACGGCTTGACCGATTCTCATGAAATTTTGTGAGCGTATTGAGTAGGTCTGAGAATCGGCCAACATCTATTTTTCATCCCCCTAAATGTTAGGGGTAGTCCACCCCTGAATTTTTTTTTTTATTTTTTAGACAAAATTTTTAGTTTTTATTTTTTTATGATACAACATACAAAAATACATACAATCCTTAATTTTTACCCTTCAACGATCAACCCTCATTTTTTAATAGCCATTTTAGTAATTTAATCATTTTTTATCTCCGGTCGAAAACTGATCAATCGTCATTTAATTAGTTAACCTCGCCAGATGTCTTCAGGTGTCACTTCTGACCCAGTAAACAGCACGGAGTAGGGATGAGAACGAAGCCGGTCTCCTTTCTTTCTCACTCCCTACACAGTTGTCGGCCATCATTATTGTTTATACATCAAGTGTAGTAGTAACGTTGACAATTATTATTTTGCTATCTCAGTGTGCCGGTCTCCTTTCTTTCTCACTCCCTACACAGTTGTCGGCCATCATTATTGTTTATACATCAAGTGTAGTAGTAACGTTGACAATTATCATTTTGCTATCTCAGTGTAACTCTCATATAAACTTTTAATCATTCCTATTTTATCAATAATAATTAAATTATCAATTTTGAGTGTATTTTGCACGATTAGTTTATCAAGTGATTTTATAACCACAAAAGTACTCAACACGTGACACGAGCTTCCAATAACAACGGATTTTGTGTTGTAAGTATACTTTTTTTTATTTATATCGAAAATGTTGTTGATCTTATGAAAATCTTAATTCACGGAGTAGGGATGAGAACGAAGCCGGTCTCCTTTCTTTCTCACTCCCTACACAGTTGTCGGCCATCATTATTGTTTATACATCAAGTGTAGTAGTAACGTTGACAATTATCATTTTGCTATGGTTTATACATCAAGTGTAGTAGTCTCGAAACTTGCGAAATAGAAGATCCGAAAGAAACGAAGAAGAAATCCAGCAACAAAATACTGATGCACGTGTCAGAATGGCGCAATTGCATCAAGAAGAGCCAGACGATACACGAGCTGAACGCAATGAAGTCAGAAGATTAGAACAACGACAATCACGCCGTTTCACAGTCAATAGACGCAGAACAAATGACCAACAACGACAACAGGTACATCGAGCATTTATATCTGATTCGTTCCTGCGTCTAGCATTCCAGTATGAGCCCGATATTGAATATTATGCTCATTCAAAAGTGGTAATTGGTGCTATGGACAAGGAATGTCCGCATTGTCATGCTCTAAAATTCAAAAATGAGCCAGCTGGGATGTGTTGCGCGTCAGGAAAAGTGCAACTACCTGAAATTGAAACACCACCTGAACCATTGAACGGCTTACTTATCGGCACGGATCCAGATTCTAACGTGCTCCTGAAGTCAATTCGAAGATTCAATTCATGCTTTCAAATGACATCGTTCGGTGCAACAGAAATAGTTCGAAATACTAATGCAAATGCTCAACAATTCAATTCTACATTCAAAATCAGAGGCCAAGTTTATCATAAAATGGGCTCACTGCTGCCAATGCCAAACGAACCACATAAATTTTTACAAATCTACTTTATGGGCGGCGAGGATTCCGGAAACGCACTTGCCAATCGCGTGAATGCACGTTGTGATTATAATAACCTTGATTCACTTTATGCCAGGCGCATCGTCAGTGAGCTAGATGCTCTTTTGAACGAGCACAACGAGTTGTTGAAAATATTCAAATCACATATGCACCAATTACAAAGCGATAATCACGCTATCGTCATTAATCCTGATAAAACACCAGCTGGAGAGCATATTCGTAGATTCAATGCACCCGTTGTTGATGATGTTGCTGGAATCATGGTTGGCGATTGTACAGCTGCACGAGAAATTGTGATTCGTAGAAGAAATAATAATCTTCAGTTCATTGCTGACACACATCGTTCATATGACGCTCTCCAATATCCGCTAATATTTTGGAAGGGACAAGACGGATATTGCATAAACATAAAACAACGAGATCCCGTATCAGGTACTTCATTGATTATTAATTTGATCATTAATCATTTAACAAAACAATTAAATTATTGAACGTAATAAATTTAAATTAATTTTTATGAATAAATTACAGGAGCTGAAACAAACAAGAACGTTAGCTCAAAGGATTATTATGCGTACCGATTAATGATTAGACGTGGCCTGGACAACGTCATTTTACGATGTCGTGAGCTTTGTCAACAATTCATGGTCGACATGTACGCGAAGATTGAGAGCGAACGACTACGATACTTACGATATAATCAACAAAAGCTGCGCGCGGAAGAGTACATTCATTTGCGAGACGCTATCAACAACAACGCCGACGTCGCCGAAATTGGTAACCATGTCATTTTACCATCATCGTACGTAGGCAGTCCACGTCATATGCAAGAATATATACAGGATGCTCTGACTTTCGTGCGCGAATATGGACGACCATGTTTATTTATCACGTTCACATGTAATCCAAAATGGCCAGAGATTACATCTTTGCTACTGCCTGGCCAAAATGCAATACATCGCCATGACATTACAGCACGTGTGTTCAGACAAAAGTTGAAGTCTTTAATAAGTTTCATTACTAAATCACATGTATTCGGTCCCACACGTTGCTGGATGTATTCGGTTGAGTGGCAAAAGCGAGGATTACCTCATGCACACATTTTGGTTTGGTTCATCGACAAAATCCGTCCTGAAGAAATCGATAGTATCATTTCTGCTGAAATTCCAGATCCATCCACTGACCAACTGCTGTTTGATATTGTTACAACAAACATGATTCATGGTCCATGTGGTACTCTTAATAGTTCATCGCCTTGCATGGCTGATGGAAAATGTACTAAAAATTTCCCTAAAGATTTTACCAATGATACGGTCACAAATGTCGACGGATACCCAATATATCGTCGAAGAAATCCTGAAAATGGCGGACAATCATTTATTAAAAATATCATCAACACAGACATTGATATTGACAATCGTTGGGTGGTGCCATATTCGCCTCTGCTGAGCAAGACATATAATGCTCATATTAATGTTGAGTTCTGCAGTTCTGTGAAGAGCATCAAATACATTTGCAAGTATGTCCATAAAGGCAGTGATATGGCTGTGTTTAGAGTGGAAAATACTAATGTGAATGCTCCTCCAATGAATAAAAACGATGAAATAACGCTCTACCAAATTGGTCGGTACATCAGCTCCAATGAAGCTGCTTGGCGTATCTTTGGTTTTCCAATTCATGAACGGGATCCAGCAGTTGTTCAGTTAGCCATCCATCTTGAAAACGGTCAGCGTGTATTTTTCACGAACGAGACAGCGATTGATCGTGCAATAAATCCACCTAAAACTACACTCACTGCATTTTTTGAATTGTGTAATCGTGCGGATGATTTTGGTGCCTTTGCACGAACATTACTCTATTCACAAGTACCACGCTATTTCACATGGACTCAAACAAAAACATGGATGCCCCGCAAGCAAGGCTCACCAGTTGCTGCATGTCTCAATTTATTTAAATCAAACGCCTTGGGGCGATTATTTACAGTCAATCCAAGACACACTGAGTGCTTTTATCTTCGACTGTTGTTGGTTAATGTTACTGGCCCATTATCATTTCAAGATATACGTAAAGTGAATGGGCAACAATATCCAACGTATAAAGATGCATGCCTTGCACTCGGCTTGCTGGAAGACGACAACCAGTGGGAATGCATGCTTGCTGAAGCTGCATTGAACTGTACAGCAATACAAATTCGTCTACTATTCGCTATAGTGTTAACTACATGTTTCCCAGCCCGAGCACAGATATTATGGGAAAATCACAAAGATTCAATGACTGATGATATATTGCATCAACATCGTATACGGTGCCACGATCTAACCATAACATTCAGCGACGAAATGTACAATGAAGCATTGATTGCTATTGAGGATCTTTGCATTGTCATTGCCAACTTACCACTTAGTAATTTCGGTATGAATTCGCCAAATCGAACTGCATCTGATTTAATGAATACTGAAATGAATCGTGAACTGCAGTACAGTACTGTAGAAATGGCAGCGATTGTTGCCCGCAATGTCCCACTAATGAATGAGGAACAAAGAACCATTTATGATCGCATTATGCTCGCAGTTTCAGCTGGACAAGGTGGGTTCTTCTTTTTGGATGCACCGGGTGGAACTGGCAAAACATTCGTTATTTCGCTAATTCTTGCTGAAATACGATCAAATAATGGCATCGCATTGGCCGTTGCATCATCGGGCATTGCAGCAACTTTATTGGATGGAGGTAGAACAGCTCATTCAGTATTTAAGCTGCCACTAAATATTCAGAATAACCCTGACGCAATATGCAACATTAAGAAACAATCGTCCATGGCCACTGTGCTGAAACGGTGTAAAATTATTATTTGGGATGAATGTACTATGGCACACAAACATTCACTTGAGGCGTTGAACAGGACATTGAAAGATATTAAAAACAGTGACAAACTATTTGGCGGAACTCTGTTGGTCCTTTCAGGTGATTTCAGACAAACACTTCCAGTCATTCCACGTTCAACATACGCTGATGAGATCAACGCTTGCTTAAAATCATCTCCATTGTGGCGTAATGTTGAAAAATTACAGCTAAAAATAAATATGCGCGTTCAAATGCTTCAAGATCCATCCGCTGAAACATTTTCAAAACAACTCTTAGATATCGGTGATGGAAAAGTTGCTATAGATGAAACTGGATACGTAAAATTACCGACCGATTTCTGCACAATCGCTGATTCGCAAGATACTCTCATTGAACAAATATTTCCCGATGTACACACACAGTACATAAATCATGAGTGGCTTGCAGAAAGAGCGATTTTAGCGGCAAAAAATGTAGACGTTGACAATTTAAATCTGAAGATACAAATGTTGTTGCCAGGGAACTTGGTATCATATAAATCTATTGATACAGTTTGCGACGACAGCGAAGCAGTAAATTTTCCCACAGAGTTTTTGAACTCACTGGATTTGCCAGGCATGCCACCGCATAATTTACAATTAAAGGTTGGATCTCCAATTATCTTGCTTCGTAATTTGAACCCGCCCCGGCTGTGCAACGGTACGCGATTAGTCATTCAAAAATTAATGAAAAACGTGATCGAAGCCAGAATTTTAAATGGCAAGTTCAGAGGTGAAAATATACTCATACCACGGATTCCTATTATACCTACAGATGTGCCAATTCAATTCAAACGTATTCAGTTTCCGATTAGATTGGCATTTGCAATGACTATCAACAAATCCCAAGGTCAAACGATGTCTGTTTGTGGATTAGATTTGAGAACACCATGTTTTTCACACGGACAATTATACGTGGCATGCTCTCGAGTGGGTAAACCATCCAGTTTGTTTGTGTTAGCTAGAGATGGACTAACAAAAAATATTGTTCACGCTATAGCATTAAGAGATTGATATTGTTTAATAGTGTTACTGTCGTAATTGTTTAATTAATGATATATAATTTTAAGGAATAAATTATAATAACTTAAAAATAATGTTTGCCTTTTGTTATTTTTATATTCCCTCATCGTTCACAGCGCTCCATGCTTATTTCACGCATATACCACATTCTTACATACATACAATATACATATTCTAACATACATACATACTTACAATAAGTAAGCTATTTTGTGTCTACACTAGAAATGACTAGGAAATTATTTATATGGCAAAACAACGTTTACCGGGTCAGCTAGTACCTATATAAAAAATTCATCTCTTAAAGAACTAAAATAAAGCAAACATTGCGCTCTTAAACGTAATTGTAAGACAAAAGAAAATAACGAAGAAGAAATAATTGAGCTAGTTGATTATATGTTAATTATAAAAACCTTTAAAAATAAAAGCTTCAATTCAACTTGTGACGAAAGAAAGTTCTTATTAAATGGTAATTATTTTATAACTTACAGCAATTGTACGTTGATAATTAATAATAATATATACAGTAACAATGTATTTAAGTATGTGGAACAATTTATTATTCCCAAAGAAATTACTGTATCTAATTTTAACGAAAGCATTAAATTTAAAAAAATTTGAAATGGAAACAATTGAGAATATAAAGCTGATCAAAGAACTTAAATATCATAAAATTGTAAATTATAGTTTTGGAACCTTTGTCATTATATTAATTTTGATAATTATTATTTTTATCATGTGTAGAAGAAAAAAAAACAAAATGTTAAAGTTAAAGTAGAAAATAGGATCCAGGAGAATCCTAAAACGAAGATGGGAGGAGTTATATCGGATAACGATATAGAACTTAATATTTTAAGGAATGCAAATGTCGGTGATTTAAAACAGAAATATGGAATCAAATAATAAGAATTTCATATTTCTCTTTATCAGCATATAAATGTCCAAGCCAATTGTAATATACGTAATTATAAGTAGATGCACATTTTAAAATTACTCCATCGACTGGCTTTACAATGAAACCGGTGCAGCTCTAACAGTACTCGCTAGTAAAACTGGTTTCCCAATTTCAACAACGCATTGTAAAGGCAGTTCTAGTTCAGTCCTCTTATTGTAAAGTCAAATAAATTATATTACTTTTTGCAAATAAAATATTAATATAGTGTTCCTAGAGAATATAGATTGTTTTCATTTATAGTCCTTATTAAATAAACATTCCATTTAAAATTAAAACTAAAACTCGCGCTGTTAACTGTAAACACCATGCGGCAATGCTTGCACACTGTTATGAAATTCACTTGTTTCATACGACGATGAAGTCAATAGTGCACCAAATACATACGACGATGTTTTTATTTATTTTAACTATGAATATTTACGGGATTTTTCCGACTTTTATTCACCTTAACAGAGTCCAGAAACTACTTTGCTTATTTTTTTTTAGAAATCAACTAAAATACTTTACACAATATCGACGTTGTGACTCAATGTTTTTTATTTTAATGTTTTTCAATTATCCAACCATTTAAGCTTATTGGGCGGCCATAACCTATTGAATTTCCAATATGTACGCAGTAAATAATGTAGACAAATTGAAAAAAAACAAAACGATTTATGACTAAAAAATTGCTCGCTTTTATGGAGCGATTTTATTTTTACGTTGTTTGCTTGAATGTTTCTAACTGGACTGACTGTTCGACACTACAACATGACAGAACGAACCTGCACTGGCCAAAGTGTTGACATATTTGTTTTTTAACAATGCATATTTCAATAGTCTGTGATAGGTGATTTTAAATACAGTCCGTTTTGTGTATTAAAACAGCATCTAAGATTTCAGAATGACATTATTTTAAATCCGAAAATACATTTTTATTCTAAATTCATTAAGAGTTTTATCATTATTTTGTATTTGGTAATAGTATTGTATAATTTTAATTTTAGACTTATCTTTTCTACACATAAAAGAAACAACAAAAATTTACATTGGTGATAGGCAATTCAAATAATTTATACATTGATTGTAAGTAAACCGGAAGAATGTAAAATTAATATAAGCACACATGTGTATGATACTATCTAGATAAGGTAATTAAAAGTGATTAAAATGCTTTTAAATAAATTTGATAGTTTCTTCTGCATCATAACATAAAATAATAAATATTTTAAAATAATTGTTACATTGAATTATTGCACTATATAAAATTTTATTTTATTCCTGGATGGAAAAGTAAATTTACCCAAAAATAACCGAACTTTATATTTAAATCATACAACATGCAGCGCCATCTATTGAAATTTGTAGCCTTAAAAAGATACATTCATCCTCTTTCAAACGCACCCGAATTCATGGTGACAGATGTGAAAGTTACAGCCATTTCAATAAAAGAAAAAGTGTAAACTTGAAAAACAATTTGCCGAGACAGACGAATTGATGGAAAAAGATTATGGTGATGATTGTATGAGTCGTACTCAAGTTTATAACATTCACTAACTATCTCCAGAAGGGACAGACGATCAACAGCGACTATTATATAGCGTTATTGGATCGTTTGAAGAAATAAATCGCTAAGAAACGGCCTCATTTGAAGAAGAAAAAAGTGTTGTTTCACCAAGACAATGCACCGTGTCACAAGTCGATGAAAACGATGGTCAAACTCAATGAATTGGGCTACGAATTCCTTCCACATCCACCGTATTCTCCAGATCTGGCCCCCAGCAAGTTTTCCCTGTTTGCAGACCTCAAGAGAATGCTCGCTGGCAAGAAATTTAAGACCGATAATGAAGTGATTGCCGAAACTGAGGCCTATTTTGAGGCAAACCCGAAAGAGTACTATAAAAATGGTATAGAAAAGTTGGAAGATCGCTATAATAGCTGTTTCGCCCTCGAAGGTAACTATGTTGAATAATAAAAATAAATTTTGCAAAAAAAAAATATTTTTACTGTGTTATCTTATAAACTTTTCAGCCGAACTGTTATGTGGTTTACACGATTTAAAAATGGTCGTGAGGATTTAAATGACGACCTAAGGGCCAGGTTGTCCAGAAGCTAGTAATCGTGTTGAATTGGTGGAAAAAGTCCGTGAAATCATTGGTATCGATGCAAATTTTACTACGAGAATGAAGGCTGAGGAATTAAATACGAGTAAAAACATTATTCGGAGAATTTTAACTGAAGATTTGGGTAAAAGAAAGGTTTGTGCACGTTTTGTTCCACATGAATTAAATGAAGACCAAAAAAGTGAACGAATTTTTGATGAAAAAACGGATTTCTCTCATCAACCACCCTCCGTATTCGCCTGATCTATCACCATGTAACTATTTTTTATTTCCAAAACTGAAAACCAAGATGAAAGGAGCATTTTATGATGATACCATATACCAGCCATTTTTGTTTTGTAACATTAGCACACTTTTTCTTTTCTTTGAAATGGATTTAACTCTCACCTCTGTCATCCGATTTACATGAATTGATGAATGTATGTTTTTCATCCTTTGCAAGTTTTCAATAGATGGCGCTGCATGTTGTCTGCCGAACCATAAAGTTCGGTTATTTTTGGGACACACCGTGTATTTATAAAATGCCAATTCATTAATATCTTTTTATAACTCAAAAAAAGCTAACTTATTTATAAATACTAATTAATAGATGGAAAAACTATGTTAGGGAACTTTTAAATCCTGAAAACCAAGAATAAATAATTGAAATACATAGAAACGAAAATGAATTTTTACAGCCATCATACGATGAAATGATAAATGCTATTAAAAATTTAAAGAGAAATAAGGCTCCAGGAAAAGATTCAATAAGTGCGGAGTTCCTAAAAAATGCAAGTGATTATTTTTATAATAGTCTTCATAATCTTATTTGTAAAATATGGGAGGAGGAAAAAATACCTGAAAATTGGAATTTGGGACTTATTATTCCCATACATAAGAAAGGTGACAAATTAAATTGTGAGAACTACCTGCGAATAACGTTGCTAAATACGGCATATAAAATACTTGCAAGCATTATATCAGAAAGGTTAGAACCATATGCTGAAAATATATTATCAGATTATCAGTGCGGATTCAGACCAGGACGATCGACTATTGATCAAGCTTTTTAGTTAAAACAAAGTATGGAATTCAATCTGGATCTACACATGTGTTTTTTAGATTTCAAACAGGCTTTTGATAGCATAAAAAGAAGCGGAATACGAAGAATTTTTGATGAGATTGGTATTCCTAGTAAATTAATAAGATTGATATTAATGACGCTCAAGAAAACACTAACTAAAGTTATTATACAAGATGAAGTTTCAACATCTTTCGAAATAACGGCAGGTGTAAAACGGGGGGATATCCTATCAGCTAAAATTTTTAATCTAGTTTTGCAATACGCAGTTAAACATCTACACAGAAGCGGTAATATTTTAAATAGAGCGACACAAATATGAGCATACGCAGATGATGTGGCAATAGTAGCTAGAAGTTTCCGAGACAAAATATGGTATTTAAAATTATCAAGATCAAATGCCAGAAGAAACTTGCAACCAGTGAAAATCGGAGAACATACCACCTTGGTCAAAAAGTGTGGCGCTCCCATCGTTCCGATTTGAGTTCTGTTTTTTTTTGTTAAGTTGGTACATCTGTTGTTGATATTCCCTTAGATTCTTTAATCTAAGGATATTCTCTCTAAATCTTAGCGCCATAGCTTGACATTTGCAAAAGTTACGTAGCCAAGAGTACATCTATCTCTGTGTGTGTTGGCGATTTTTTACAATTCTAGAAATGGATTTAAATTTGCAACAACGAACTTGTATTAAATTTTGCGTAAAAAACGGATTTAATAGTGCGCGAACGTTGGAAATATTGGAAAAGTGTTTCGGCAACGATTCTCTAAAGAAAACGGTCGTTTACCACGAGAGGTTCAAAAGTGGTCGTGAGTCAATCGAAGACGCAGTAGCAGACCATCGACATCGAAAACCGACGAAAACATTGATAAAGTAAATGAAATGTTGGTCAATAACCGAAAATTAACCATCAGAGAGATAGCGGAGGACTTGAACATTGCCTATGGATCCGTCCAAGACACTTTGGTTAATGATTTGGGTTTCCGTCGTGTAACAGCAAATTTGGTGCCAAAAGACCTCAATTTCATGCAAAAAAGAGACCGTGTTGACGTCGCAAAAGACATGATTTGCGGGGCTGAATCCGATCCCACATTCATCAAAAGGATCATTACTGGAGACGAGACGTGGGTTTATGAGTACGACACGCAATCCAGACATCAGGCAAGTGAATGGCGTTCACCAAATGAGCCGAGACCAAAAAAACCACGTCGTTTTCAGTCAAAAAAGAAGGCAATGCTCAACGTTTTCATGGATAACAACGGTGTATTGCATGATGAATTTTTGCCAGAAGGCCGGACAGTAAACAAAGAGTGTTATTTGGGCGTTATGAGACGTTTGCGTGAAGCAATTCGCCGAAAGAGACCCTAAAGATGGGCAGAAAACTCGTGGATTTTGCACCATGATAACGCACCGTTGCACAGTGCCATCATTAACATATTCGTAATTTTTTGACGAAAAATGCAACAAATACCATCCAACAACCACCGAATTCACCTGATTTGGCTTCCTGTGACTTCTTTCTATTCAATCGAGTTAAAAAACCATTACAAGTAACGCATTTCAACAGCCGAGAGGAAGTAATGGAAAAATCGCAGGAAGCACTGATGGACATACCGACAACCGAATATAATTTTTTTTTTCGAGGATTGGATCAAGCGCTGGCATAAGTGTGTTAAAGTCGATTTAGATCAGAGGTTCCCAAACTTTTTTGTGTTGTAGACCCCTTGCCATTTTTTTCGGTTTTTGGTAGATCTACTACTTACCTGATATTGATTTTTTGTAAATTTCTAACTGTAGTGAAGTTTAGTGTTAAAAACTTAAAGTAAAAACACATGTTAAGTTTTATACATTTATTAATTGAATTAAAATTAAAACTACTCAAAATAAAATTTTGTATCTGTTATATAAAATAAACGTAACATAAAATAAACATAAAATAAACTAAGCAATAAGTAAATGTTTTTAGTGGGAAGGATGAACCTGATGCTTTGATAATAAATTATCAACATTTGGCGTCAATTTTGTAAGGTTTAATCTTAAATCTCCTCGGCTAATGATGTCCAGTCTGTTTCTTTTTTTCGTTAGGAGATTGGTAACAGCGCTGAACCCCCTTTCCGTTAGGTATGACGATGGAAAGGAAATTAAAAATTTCCTCGCTATATTCCATAATACGGGATAAGTAACGGGTATGTTTTTTTGCAGCCAAAAGTGCTGATATCCTTGCTTAAACTGAACCTTAAGTTCTTCGTTTGTACTTATTTCAGTCAGTTCCTCTTGTATTATGACATTCGTTTCTTCTATGTCACCATATGGGTTAATTATCCACGGTGGTATTACCATAGTCAAAACATCCTCAAAACCTAGTTTCAAAATCTGAATAGAGGGCATTTAAATGTTGAACGTAGGTTGAAACGTCGTCTTCCTGGCAGTTTGTCTGTGACAAATTGGGGAACTGGGAAAATTCGCCCCGTCCAATATTTTGCTTCATTAGTTTAACTCTGGCAAGAAACGCTGATAAGATGGACTTTGTTTAATCAAATTTAAACTGTCGCCTTGTAACTGCAAATTAACCATATTAAATTTTGTAAACATTGTCTTTTAAATTGTCTTTTAAAATTTTATGTTTAGTATCCAGAAATTCTAAAATAGTCTCAAAAAGTGCAAAAAATCTTGTCAAACATAAGGCTTTCGACAGCCAGCGTACTTCAGTGTGAAGGAGTAATTGATGAAAATGTTCGTCATTTTCTTCACACAACTGCGCAAATAACCGCGTATTCAACGTGTTGCTTCGGATTCGGTTTACTGCATCAATGACTAATTGAAGAGATTCATTTAATCTAACACTCAAATTTTTAGCAACTAAATGTTGTCGATGGATGACGCAATGTATTGCTAACACCCCTGGCACATTTTGTTTTAAATAGCTTTTAAATCCACGATAACGTCCAACCATGGCAGGTGCTCCATCTGTAGCTATTGCTATTATATTTGATAAAGGGAATGCTTTTTCAACGAAGTAATCCTTCATTGATTCACCTTTAGTGTCGGTTGTCAAAGTTCTTGCAAAGAACAGTTCTTCGTAGATTTTTTGATTCATAATAAAACGAACATATGCCAATAATAATGCTTCATTACCAGGTAAAGTTGACTCGTCCAGTTGTACAGAGAAATGAATCGTTTGCAAATAATTACACAAGAAGCTTTCAATATCAGAAGTTATTTTATCAATACGTCTTTCAACAGTATTGTTGCTTAAGGGAATTCTTTTAATGATATCAGATGCAGGTTTGTGTAAAACAGTTTTTAAAACCTCTTCAACGGCTGGCAAAATTAACTTCTCTCCGATAGTATGCGGTTTTCCGGATTTTGCTATAAGCAGCGAGATATTGCAAGACGCCCGAAAACCATCACCGTTTCTTTGTGACGTCAAAGCGAACATTCTGTCCAGCGTGGGTCTCTTCTGAAGTTTATCTTTGAGTGTTTGAAAATATTTTAAATCTTTATCTATTTTATCAGGGTGACATCTTCTCAGATGATCCTGCAGCTTAGATGGCTTCATAGCGTCATTGCCCAAAACTTTGTTGCATAAAAGGCACATAGGCAATTGTTTGTCCGACAATGATGGAATGAAGCCAAGCTTCAAATAATCAACACTGTACTATCTACATTTCTTTTCAGATTCGGACATGGCATCAATCATCTGTGGGCAAAATTAATCTATTTAAATAAGACATAAAGTCCAGCAGCTGTATATTAAAAAATCAAAGTCAAATTTAAATTGTATGGTCTTAGATTTTATGGCAGGCATAGGCGTACAGCCATTATAAAAGAATGTGAGAAGGGGAATGTTATGAATGTTACCTAAGGTTTTGGTATAATGGAACTTTAAGGAAATTTGAAAGTAACATGACAAAAAATGTTAAAATAAACTATTATACAACGAATAATAATAACAAATTGTTATGCGATTTATCTCTACGTACATTCGACTGTCATGTATAAAAATTCACTGGTTCCACTTTAGCAAATAATACAAAATTTTAATTTTAATATTGAGAAGTATGTACAGTGAAATATCCATAATCTGAACTTCAGTAATCCGAACATTCCAGTAATCCGAACTGGCCCACAGTGTAACGACCAATGGACAAAAGTACAATTTTTTTACTTTTTTTGTGAAGTTATTTGGTAAGATAAAACATATCTTTTTTATCTAAAAACACGCAGCTGTACAGTTGTCTTTTTTAGATTTTTCCGAAAACATTCCATAATCCGAACTTTTCGGTAATCCGAACATCTCCTTGCAGCAATAAGTTCGGATTACGGAGATTGCACTGTAATTATATTACCGATTGCTAAAACTTTGAAAAAGAAACTATTGAGGAGTACTCGTGTAATTTTGCATAATTTGAATATTAAACTACTAATAACTGAAGTCATCATCGGCGTAATTTATCTATCTTTGCTAAGTACGAGTACAAAACTAAAATTTAATAAAAAATAATGCACTAACATTTCTGCGGCACTATAATTTGTGTGATAAACTACCAGTTTATATTTTTTTAAATATTTTCTTAGCACTTTCCTTTTCAAGATTCAGGAAACGAATAAACGTATTTGTCTCACATTCGTATTTATAGAGTTCGCGGAGCTGTGAGACAAAAATTGACAAGAATTTTTACTGCGCGTATGCTTGTAACAAGATGATATGTTACTGGTATATCATTATGTGCAGGTTTTTACAAGTTCAAAATGTATTGCGACCACAAAGCGAATGCCTACATCCTACAACTTACAAAATTTTATAAACATATATAATAAATTTTTTACTTCATAGGTACTTTTATAAATAATGTATATGTCTTTATATTATAAGATAGTATAATGTAAGTAAATAGGTACTATCAGTGTATGTTGAGATCCACTATCGTGGACCCCCATTTTCATTTCATGGACCCCAAATTTTTTTTCGCTGACGAACACCCCTTGCAGGTTGTCATAGACCCTGGGGGGGTCGATATATACCACTTTGGGAATCATTGATTTAGATAAATAAACTTGTATTTTTAATTTTCTGGACTTTTTGATCAAGGTGGTATTATAGAAAGCGTCAGCTGTTTCAGCTATTTGGGTATACAGGTGAACAACCAAAACGACATGCACAGCAGTATACAAACCAGAATTATTACCAAACTGGTAATAGATGTTTTTATGCTTACACAAATTTATTTAAATCGAAGCTGCTAACAAGAACCTGTAAAATGAAAATATGGAAGACACTAATAAGACCAGTGGTAACATACGGATCGGAAATTTGGACGATGACATAAGCTGATATAAATAAGTTGTAGATATTTGAGCGTAAAATATTAAGAAAATCTATGGCCCAAGATTAGACGTAAACGAAATTTATACCATAAGATCAAATGCAGAACTTTTAGAGTTAATCGATGGAGAGGATTCATAAAAAGTATGCGAATAAAATGGGCTGGTCATGTTAGCAGAATGCTACAGGAAAGAGGTCAAAAATCTATTTCTAATGCAATACCAACAAATACAAGATATAGAGGATGTCCTAGACAAAGATGGCTAGATAGTGTTGAACAAAACCTAAGAATTATTGGAGTACGAAATTGGAAATCAGCAGCACAAGATAGACACCGTTGGAGACAGATTGTAAAGGAGGTCAAGGCCCACCCCGGGCTGTAGCACTAAAAGATGATGATGATGATGACTAATTAAATTATTACTCAAACGATGACTTGATTTGAATTTTTATTCTTTTCGAATTATGATAAATCTTATGATAATTGTTTTATATTGAAGAAATATACAACATAATATATGTACCTAATATGAAATACTAAAACTTATGAAATGGCACCCTGCATATTTGATATAATAAAAATAATAGTTGGAATCATAAGAGAATTCGCTACATTTGATTAGACCAGATCTCGTTTTTATTGTTGAATTTTTTTTTACAAATTTACAAAAACCCTTTTACAAAATTGCTTTATTATTAATTAATTTAGTTGTCACATAACCAGAAAAATTGTCGGATTTCGTTCTCATTAGATGGGCGGCAATGTGGTGGACCATTATGTGGTGAACCTTCGGCAATTAGTCTACTACGCAGTTTATTCATAGATTTTGTATTTTTTATTGATGCAGAGGCCAAGTCAACAATTCGGCTTGGGTAATGCACTCCTATTATACATCCAGCATCTTCCTGTATTTCGATCGGTGCATTCCACGGTTCGTGTCTGCGAATTTTTTTTTGAATATGTGTAGTATATGTTAATTATTTTCAAATTCGTCGCTTAATTGACTTACATGTATTTCGTAGGAAGACCTCTTAACTCTGGTACATATCGGCAAACATATTCACCATTTGGATCTAAACGTTTTGCAAGAGCTATAGGGCAGGTACATTTGGACGAGTCTAGAAGTTTCTCAAATGCCGATGATGATACCCACATCCAGTTTCCAGCACAAACAGACCAATCAGCATCCAGAAGATACTTAAGAAAGTGTTCTAATCCCAACACCCAACTTAACCATAAACCTCCACGTGTTAAAAAACTGGCAACTATGTTTCTTAATATATGATGTAGCCAGCCTTCGGCCAAAAGTTGTCTCATGGCCGCATCAACAAGTGGAAAACCAGTTTTACCCAATTTCCAGCGTTCCAATTCGATACCATTTGGGGTTGCCCAAGGAATTTGAAGGCAAATATCATTATCTTCCATTTGCGCGTAATTTATATTCTTCACAGACATTGTGTAAAAGTATTCTCGCCATATTAGCTGACCGGTAATATGTGGCCCACCGGGAAATGTATAATCGTGTGTATTTTTTACAAATTCAAACAGATCATGTACCGACCAATAAAATCTTCGTACTGAAAGACATCCGAAACTCAAATGAGCACTCATTGATGTTGGTGTATTTATAATATCCGGATTAGCTTGATTTGGTAAATAAAATCCTTTACGAAATGCATTCTCTTCAGTTTGAAGTCTTTGATTAAGTAATATTAGAGCCACAGTTTCACCACCAATCCATTTAACATGCGCTGCAGAACTAGAACTTTCACAATAGATATCGAAATCTTCTGGTTTTGGAAACTACAATAACTTCTTGTATATTATTAAATTCTATATAAATATCATAAATGGAAATATATTACATGATCAAATAAATTAATTTCACACTGTAATACTTCTGGCAATTTAACAAATTTTACTTTACTCCAGTCTGGATCTTCTACTGGTCTTGGCGGTGGTCCAATTGTATCTACAGTATGCTATAATAAAATAATCATTTCTTATGAACTGTATATATTATATAGACATATTTGTGTTGATTAGGTATGTCTATATTTATTATAAGATAATTTGATAAATTTTGAAAAAAATGTAAATAGTTAACATTTCAAAGAAAATATTGTAAAAATGTTTTTAATCTAAATAAAAGGGTTTATATTTACCAAAAACATTTGATAAGTTAACGGTGGTATTCCACCATTAGATTTAATAACTATATTTGGATCCCACAATGTATGCGAAATTTTCTCCACACACTTTACTCCAATTTCTTGACAAAGACTTTCAACTGAATTATCTCTATTATACCAAATTGGTTCACAATCCTGTTCATAGTATATCGAAGATATATTAAGTTCTTCCCATAGCTTTCGGAATACATTAATTGGTTTCCCACGAAATAGATACAAACGTCCACCATGCTGTCGAAACTGACGATCCAAATCTTCAAGTGATTCAATCAAAAATTCCATTCGATTGTATCCGATAGTTTTTGTTCCTAGTCAATTAAATATACAAATTTTAATTAAAATTATTTACAATTAATTAATATACCATCACTTAAGTCAAATTTTTATTAATATTATTTCAATTGTAATTCATACATATGCTTCGATTCATATTTATTATTAATACAATAATAAAAGCAAAATTAAGTACAAGTACTTTGTTTATATTTTCTTAGACATGTTCTAGTTCATGTTTTAATAAATTTGTTTTAAATTAAAATGGTTTTATGGTACAAGACTATGATACATACAGAACTTATCATCCTGATAATACGGCACATGGTGGAACAGCTATCCTTATAAGAAAATCCATTAAACATAACATTCACTCCAATTTCTCCTCCGAATCACTGCATCCACAGTTATTACTATTGATACCACCTTATTTAATCTTAATGAAGCATCCGTACATTATCCTACCAATAAAACCATAACTGGTTCCAATTTTTTATCCTTCTTACACTCACTTGGAGCCTCGTTCCTTGCCGGTGGTGATTACAATGCTAAACACCCTCAATGGGGTTGCGCCGCTAATAACCCGAGAGGAAAGATTCTTCAAGAAGCTCTATCCCATACATCATATCAAATTACTTCCTCTCCAAATCCCACGTACTCGCCAACATCTATTTCAAAACGACCTGATATCCTCGATTACTTCATTAGCACTCCTTCAATTACCATGAATTCTAGTATTGAAACTCTTTCCGATTTAAACTCTGATCATAATCCTGTTCTCCTTATCCTTAATTCTAAGCTAATCTTAAACACTCTTCATCCTAGTGATAAATGGCAAAATAGATTGGAACATATTTAGAAACAAAGTAGACCAACAGATTGACTTGAAACGAACGATAAAAACAGCTAACGACATTAATGAAGCTGTAAATCACCTCAATATATACGAGGTCTGTTCAAAAAGTATCGCTAATTTTGTGTTTTTTTTTCAAAAATTATTAATTTATTCATGAATATCTATTTAGTTCCCTTCAAAGTAATCCCAACCAGATATTATACACTTGTGCCAACTTTTTTCCAATCCTCGAAGCACTTCAAAAAATCATTTTTTGTGATCTTGTTCAGCTCCTCCTTCGATGCCGTCTTTATCTCTTCAATCGTAGCGCAGCGTCGTCCTTTCATGGGACTCTTCAGTTTCGAAAAAAAAGTCACAGGGGGCCAGATCTAGGGAATACGGTGGCTGCGGCATTATTAGTGTGTTGTTTTTGCCCAAAAATTCGCGCACAAGCAACGGTGCGTGAGCAGGGGCGTTATTATGGTGCAAAAGTCAATTTTTGTTCTTCCACAATCCGGGCGTTTTTGGCGGATAACTTCGCGCAACTTGCGCATAACTTGCAGGTAATATTCCTTATTGACCGTTCTACCCTATGGGAAGAATTTATGATGCACCACGCCCCTGCAAAACCTTTACATTCGACCGAACTTTGCGCGCTTTTTTCGGTTTTGGCTCGTCTGGCAGCTTTCATTGGGATGATTGAGCTTTGGTTTCCACATCATAACTATAAACACATGATTCGTCACCAGTTATGACCGTCTAGAGTAAATTTGGGTCGTCGCAGACAGAGTCCAACAGCTCCTTAGCAATGTTAATGCGATGCTGTTTTTGGTTGAAATTGAGCAATTTTGGTACGAATTTCGCAGCGACCCGTCTCACGCTCAAATCATTGGTAAAAATCGAATGGCACGAGCCAATCGATATGTTTAAGTCCTCAGCAACTTCTCTAACGGTGACTCGACGATTGGCCAATACTATTTTTTTCACTTCATAAATATTTTCGTCTGTTCTTGATGTGCTCGGTCGTCCGGCACGCTTTTCGTCGTTCACATCTTCTCGGCTCTCTGAGAACATTTTGTACCACCGATAAACGTTGCTTCGGTCCAAGGTAGCTTCACCATATGCCACAGTCAACATTCGGAATGCGTCCGCGCAATTAATTTTATTTTTTCACACAAAATTTGATACAAATTCTTTGATCCTTTTTATGAAATGGGCTAAAATCGAAGACGAACCAAAACACGTGCAAGCAAAGCAAGTGTCAAAAATTAACTGAACATTTAATATGGCCGAACTTGTCGGCATAAGCGGGAGACATGAGTACCAACATAACACCACAAAAAATCGAAAATCAAATATACGTAACCCGCGGAAATTCTAAATTTGTGATACTTTTTGAACAGACTTCGTATATACAACATGCAGTCACAGCCTCTCACATCTCTTACAATACGACACAACCACAATAATAAAATTTACCTACTAAAATACATAAATTAATTAACGAAAAAAGAAAAATGAGAATGCAGTGGCAACGCTTACAAATGCCTAGCTACAAACAGAAACTTAACCGACTACAACGTGAACTGAATATGGAAATTAAAAATCACTATTCAAGTTCAAGTTTGTTTATTGCATATTCCTGATATTTTACAGTTTTCTTATAATACAATCTTAATACTATTTTCTCTTAAGAATATTGGTCTTTATTGGTTCTTAACTTTCTGCTATCCTTGAATTTAATCTAATACATATATAATATTTTATTTATCTTTATTAAGATAAAATATTTAAAAAAAATATGCATACATCCTAAGCCTAACCTTAACCCTTAAATCTACTCTTATAAAGTAAACATGTATTTTTATACAATTATTCTTAAAACTAATCTTAAAACTAAAACCTACATTCTACATTCTATATTCTATATTTAAATCCGACAACTGCTGCGTTTTTTGTATCCTCTTGATTCCCTTTGGTGGTTTCCGATCTAGTGTGATAAAGTAGCTAACCTTGATGATGTCTCTTTGGCTTTTTCTTGTAGATCTGGAGACGATGCTTTAGAGCTTCTTCTATGGTATGTGTATGTCCTCCAATAGAAGATACTTGGAGTTTCTCAAGATCTCCAGTAAATTATTATCCGTTAGCTGCCTTACTGCTCTATTTTGATAATGGGCTAATGATTTCACCAATTTGTGCATTATTCCCATTTACCATACTACAATTGGGGAAACGCCTGCCTTCCTGTACAATCTGTCGTTTGATATTAACTTTTTTGTCAGTTTGAATCTATCGAGCCCTGTGGCTTTTCGTAAGATCTTCTTTTCCAACCTGTACAGTTCCGTTGCTACTGTTGGGGAAATAGATGACCAGATGAGGAAGCTGTAGCAAAGGTACGCTCTTATAAATTGTTTATAAATAATGAGTTTGTCGTCCTTACGTAGGATTTCTTAGCGATACATTCTGAGAAGCCTACAATATATGCCGTTGGCGTTTTTAATTTTATCCCTGACAAAGGAGTTGAATTTGAGGTTCTTGTTAAAATGCAAGCTTAGATACTTAAGATTCACCACTCGCCTTATTATCAAGTCACCCTTATCTCCAAATCCGCAGTCTACGAATTTCATCTTCCCTGACGGCGTGAGGCACAAGCACTCTGACTTTGGAATGTTTACTTGAAGACCCAATTCCTTATATTGTAGTATTCTGTCAGTTTATTGACTGATACCTTCATAGCTTCCAATGCTAATTTTAGGTCGCATTGATGCACTGTAATGAAAGCACTATAATGAATGGCATGAAATTTATACAAGATCGCTTAGTGACAATATTTCTTTATGGGAAGCCACGAGACGAATAGTCTCGTACAAAAGAACATCACACTTACTGGAACAAAATGACGGTAATTGGGCGAAAAACAGATAAAGAAAAAGCCCAAGTATTTGCTAAACATTTTGTAAATACTTTTGTTCCACATGATGATATAGAAGACAAATCGCATACTAACAAAATCATCGAAGAACTAATATTCCCAGTCCCTATGAGTCTTCCTCCCAAAAATTTTAAGCCCTCGGAAATTAAATCTACTGTTCTGCATCTTCCAAAAAAAAAAGCTTCTGATTATGACCTAATAACAGCTCCTATTCTGAAGCAAATTTTCCGAAAAGTTTTAGTTTTAATTACATACATTTTTAATAGTATCCTGCGCACAACATATTTTCCTTTACTCTGGAAATTTACTGTCATTAACATGATTCCTAAACCAAATAAACCCATTAATTTTCCTTCCTCCTATAGACCTATCAGCCTCTTACCAATTCTTGGTAAGATATTTGAAAAACAACTCTGCCCAGTCCTAGTTAATGAAAACATGATTCTTGATCACCAATTTAGCTTCCGATCTGAACACTCCACTATCCAGTAATGCCATTGCATTTTTGATCATATTGCATTCTCTCTTGAGAGGAAAGAGTATTGCCTAGGAGTATTTTTGATATCTCCCAAGCTTTTCATCGTGTGTGGCATCCTGGACTTCTCTGGAAACTCAAGAGCTTTCTTCCTTCAACATACTACCTTATCACGACATTTCCAAGTTGCAATTAACTCAGAATCCTCGGGAATATATCCTATTCTAGCCGGAGTCCCATAAGGCAGTATCCTTAGTCCCATCTTATATAATATTTATACCCATGACATCCCCCCAGCTGATCCTAATACTATCATTACTACTTATGCAGACGATACGGCCATACTTCCTGACATAGCTTCCAACAATTTACAAACCCATATATACAACCTTCAATCCTGGTTTAAGAGATGGAGAGTGAGGGTAAATGAACAGAAGAGTGCTTACATTACTTTCACACTTTGTCAAGGAAAACCTACCCCTTTAAACCTTAATAGCAACATGATTCCACAATATGATAAAGTGCGTTATTTGGGACTTTACTTGGACAAGAGACTAACATGGAATCCACATACTAGACTAAAAAGAGTTGAAGCTAACAGACGTTACCTACAACTTCTTAGACTACTTGACAAACGCTCGAAACTAACAACCAAAAGTAAACTTCTAATCTACAATACAATGATAAAACCTATTTGGACATATGGAATTGAACTTTGGGGTTTAACAAAACGTTCCAATTCCTATCGCGTCCAGATCTTACAATCCAAGATCCTCCGTAAAATTGTTCACCCCCCTTTTCACTCCAGTTTACCCTATCCTCATAATCCACTTGTGAGAAAATTGCCTTGTACCGCCCTCCCCGGAAACACTCATCGGAGACTTAAGGGACAATGTCCTAGAGATTTTCTAGAGGAATCCAACTTCCGTTAGTTGGAGAAATGCCGATGGGTGTTTACTCTCACTTCATGTAGCACAAGATTCTTATTTAAAATGTTATGTAAATCTGCTTGTTACAATAAAATTATAGTTGCAGATAAAATTAAAAAAAAAAAAATTTAAATGGAAATGTAAGCTAACCGTTACTTTACAAATGCAGATTTTTGCTGTTCTTTCAAGTAAACTTATGTCTATTGATATTCTATCATTACTTTCTGCATCTCCATATTTTATAGAGAAATTTTTAATATTTTTAATACTTGTGTGCCATTTAAACATATGAGATCTGTTTCTTAATCTCCGCCCTAGCTCAGTAAGGAACTATGTCACCTTAGAATCAAGAACAAACGATTATGGAAGTCCTATTTGCGTCTTCAGAACCTTTCTTCCAATTTCACTTTTACCATCTGTTTTAATGAATTTAAAATCCTGTCCCCTTCTATGTATAATGATTATCTGAATAATCTTCGAATTAACTTGTACAAGGACCCTCGGATCTTTTTTCAAATTTATTAACATGAAAAGGAAAATTTCCTTTTTTTTGCTTTTCCAGCAATAACGCTATTACCATAGTTGATTTTTTCACATCTTATTTTGAGGAGGTCTTTCTGATCAACCAATTTCTTTAGAATTAATGTCTCTAATGATTCAAGATATCATTCTGAATAGTATTAATTATCTTAAATTTGATTTATCCTATGGTCCTTGTAGATGTGTTCTTACTATTTTTATTAAATCATGCTCCATCGCTTTACTTTCTCCTCTGAAAATTAATTTAAAAAATCAAACCTAAAGTTTGGAAACAGCCCTTTATAATACCGGTTTTTAAAAAAGGTCCTTAATATGAGGTTATCAACTATAGACCTATAGCAAAATTATTGGGTATTCCAAAGTTATTTGAGTCGTTGATATATTCACAGCTCATCAGGCAGTGTAGTTGCTTAATCTCAGCTAATCAGTATGGTTTTATGCCTTCCAGATCTACGACTACCAACCTCCTTACATTTATTTTTTATATAATTTTTCTAAAGGCTTACAAACTGACTGCATCTACACTGACTTCAGTAAAGCCACTGACAAAATTTCCTCACTCAAATATTTTGTTTAAAAACAAAAGAAAATGGGATTTTTTCTAATTCTTCTTGATTGGCTTAAATCGTACTTATCTGATAGTATTTTTTGCACGTGTTTTTCAATAGATTTTGAAGCACTTACTTATGTTATGCAGGGTAGCCATCTTGGCCTATTACTTTTTCTTCTTGCAATCGATGACATTGTTAAAGTAAATAAGAACTACGAAATTTTAAATCTTTGCGGATGATATAAAACTTTTTTTTCAATGATTAAAAATTCAGGAGGATTTAAACTTATTTTTAAATGAAATTAAAATTTTTATTTAATATGTGTCGAATTTGGATAAGTGTGAAGTCATGACATTTTTCCAGACGCCTCAATCCTCAAACTTTCTTTTACAACTTTTCGGAAATTGCAATTAAACGTGCACAAACTGCTACTGACCTTGGGATTCTACTAGATGAAGGCAGTGCAGTTTTAGACTTAATAAAGCGTTGGCCGAGAGAAATATCCCGCGTTAATACCTCGGTGCACTTATATTGTTCCTTAGTTAGACCTTTTCTGGAGTATGCAGCTGTGATTTGGTCGCCCTTTTATAGTACTCATATTAAACGTATAGAATCGGTGCAACGTATTTTTGTTAAGTTTGCATTGATAGATTTTCATTGGCTTGGTAGTCTTAGACTTCCTCCTTATACAGATCGGCTCAATATGCTTCAAATGCTTACACTGGATAAAAAGACTTTTGAAAATTGACTGTAGTCAGGCACTTACAAACAGTTAATGAATTATAACTTAAGAAGATTGCCTATTCTAGACGTTAATTCTTGGTTCTCTAACTATGGTTTACACGAGCCAATGAACCGGTTTTTCTAGCTGTAAGGAATTCGACCTTACCACTATTACTATTAAAAGCTCCTTGAAGAGAATTTGGTTTTCCCTCCCTAACCTATGCGTTATTTTTTCTAACATGTTTAGGGATACTTTGTTTAACGTTCTACGTATGAATTTTACGAGCTTCTTATGTCTTTTTTCTTTTTTCTTTTTTATTATACTTGCATGTCTTGCATGTTTGAGCCGCATCCAAACATATCGATCAGTGAATATTTTCTTATTTTTTGGTATGTTCCTTAGCATTTATTGTTGAAAGTTGTGTTTGTGGAATTGAAGCTTAAATTCAAATCCAAATATATATTTTTATGTACGATTTCATAGTATTTGTAAAAAGGTTTACTAAATACATTTTTAGATACTCTTATTATAACAAATTATGAAGAATAATTCTGTAAACGGTAAAAAATAAAATATAAATCTTCTCCTAAGCAAGTAATTCTACTGACGAGTTTTTTTAGTATTTTTTTCTTCAATAAGACCTCCAAATTATTACAAATAAAAATATTATTTTTTAATATGATTTTTAAAAAGTTTAATTCTAGTAACATTTTCCGCTTATATGTTATATACATGTACGAGATCTGTTCAAAAAGTATCGCGAATTTTGAATTTCCGCGGGTTACGTATATTCGATTTTAAATTTTTTTGTGGCGTTATGTTCGTACTCATCACTTATGCCGACAAGTTCGGCCATTTTGAATGTTCATAACTGGTGAAGAATCATGGGTTTATGGTTATGACGTGGAAACCAAAGCTCAATCATCCCAATGGAAGCTGCCGCACGAGCCAAGACCGCAAAAAGGCGCGCCAAGTTCGGTCTAATGTGAAGGTTTTGCTTACAGTTTTCTTCCTGGGCATGATGCATCATGAGTTCATTACAGGGGCATGATGCATCATGAGTTCTTGCCACAGGGTAGAACGGTCAATAATGAATATTACCTGCAAGTTATGCGCAAGTTGCGGGAAGCAATCCGCCAGAAACGCTCGGATTTGTGTATGAACAAAAATTGACTTTTGCACCATGATAACGCCCCTGCTCACGCATCGTTGCTTGTGCGCGAATTTTTGTCCAAAAACAACACATTAATAATGGCGCAGCCACCGTATTCCCCAGATCTGGCCCCCTGTGACTTTTTCTTGTTCCCGAAACAGATTCTTTGATCCATTTTTTGGAATGAGCAAAAATCGAAGACGAGCCAAAACACGTGCAAGCAAAGCAGCTGTCAAAAATTAACTGAACATTCAAAATGGCCGAATTTTTCGGCATAAGTGAGAGACATGAGTACCAATATAACGCTACAAAAAAAAATCTAAAATCGAATATACTTCACCCGCGGAAATTCAAAATTCGTGATACTTTTTGAACAGACCTCGTATTTTTCTCTTTTCTACAATAATTCAATAATAGAATAAATTTGGAAAAAAAATTGTACAAATTGTTAATAGGAAATTAAAAAATGGTTTGCATCGTGTATAAGAATGAATTTTATCAAAAGTTTGTTCGTTATTTTAAATTACATAATAGTACATTATGATATGCAATGGGAAAAAGTTGCGTTTTTATAACAACAAATAATAACATGAATATTATTCAAGTGAATGAACTTAATTAAATTGTTTACAGCAAAAGCCAATATATAATACGAGTCACGTGTACGTTCGCACGTGATCTAATCTTTCATGTATAACATTGAATTATTGATTTCGCCTCAAGTTCCCCCACTATATGAATTTCTATGAGAAAACATTTTGTTATACTCGTATTCCAATTTTAATTTATTAAAAATTTTTTAATTATATTAATTTTTTCTTTGAAAGAGTATATCTATAATAGAATTTTATAATTTTTCTATGCTAATCAATCGTAAAAATTCATTTCTTGAATAAAACGATTTTGTGGGATTCGGAATTCAAGTATAATAGACAACAAATGATTAGTTAAACAAAAATATTATATATATTAGAATAAATTGAAGCTTTTTTTATGATACTTAATGTGCAAGATATGTTATTTTCAATTTATTTATTTATTAATTTCTGAACATAAAAAAAACTATTATTTCTCTAAATATCGTATATGTATTCCTTTTAAGAGACTTTCATTACGAAACTAACTTACTTACCAGCACTTTCGCCATCGAATATGAAAATAGGTAAAATTTTTCCACTTTCGTTATAATTAATAGCTTCAAGTAGAGCGGGATTATCGTGTAAACGTAATCCATGTCGAAACCATATCACATTAGGCCCAATCATTACACTTTTACTTATCACTGTAATTATAATTATTATTGTTTGCAATTGAAAGTGATGAATCCTAGTCTTAAGAACAGTACAACTTCTTGCAACTAAAGCAATCGGACGAATGAACAACATTAAATAGAGTGAATGTGTAATACTTTACCGGCTTTAACGGAATTGCCATGAGATTATTTGAAATTCAACACAATCGGTCTAGAGCGCATGTAACTTTTTCACATTCATTCAAAACGCACATAAAATTAGCTAATCATTTATTTTCTTTTTCAATAGTAAATAAATGTAACAAAAAAGATATTGTAACTATAAATATATACTTCTTTTCGGTGCACATATTATTTCATTTTTAACTGTAATTAGATATTTAATTAAAATAAATAGATTTAATACATAAATAAACAAATTGCAACCTTGAAACTATTCAAAACCAACAACTTCCTTGATGTACAATACAATAGTTTATTGTAAAATTCGATCGTAATCGATAATGTAATTTTACAACTGCTTAGAATGTAAATCAAAACAAAAGAAAAATATAAGCACATAAATGTATTAAATACTTTTTATGATAGTATATTGTGGTTTGGAAAAAATTACGAAATGTGTAATTTTGGATGTGGGATAGAAATGAGGAAAGTATTAAAATTTGGATAAAAATTTTATGAACGTTAAGTTCTACAGATTGCTTTTTTTTTATTTCCCTTTCAGTTTTCTTTCCTTTTTATTTTGTTTTTTTCTCTCCCTTCTCCTCCCACGGAGAACGTAACACCCCCGGGAGTTTTCATTATGGCTTTTATGTTTTTGGCATGATTTTTTTCTCTCTATGGTGGGTTTGAGGGCACATCTCATCACAATCTGCCTAGAAAGCTAGCATGCCCAGCTGAAATATGTGCTCTCTGAGTATGAGTATGGTCGTCATTGACCATACTCCTGTGGAACTTAACCTTCAAAAAAATGTTATCCCAATTTTAATACCTTCCACATCTATATCCAACATACAAAAAATATCTTTCGTTTTTTTTCCAAACTATAAAAAGTATTTAGTGAAAATTAGTCTGTAAAAAAATTCTTTTTTCATTTGTGATATAATATTAGTGTGGTGACATCTCTGCCAATAATTGTTGTACAGAATTTTAAAAGAAATATTTTTACATATTTTAAAGTTGATATCTTGGTGATATAATAAATATGCACGGTATGCCTCAACTGGGAATGGTTCCTGTAATGCCTGTAGTTTGTGTTGGTCAAAGTATGATGCAGTGAGGCTTGTAATAAGGTCGCAGCCGCAACAACCTCAACAGCAACAGCAGCAGCAAAAACAACAAACAACATAACAACAAGCTGAAAAAAGGGAATTTTTTTTTTAAAAATAACAGTTTTGTTCGCCCGTTGCGGGAGTCTTTAGGTCAGACATTCAGAAGTGCTGCTATTCTTTTATAGCAAAATAATTTTTCGGACAGCTTAAGCTGCTAGTTTTTTTTTGATTTTTGATCAGATTAAGTTGCATTTAAAAGCGTCCATTCTGTGTATACAACAACTGTCATTTTCGCAGCATTATTTGCAACAGAAAACTCGAAGGTTATTCCGTATCTGCAATATTTAAAGGTAATTTCGATCTCAGATTGTTTATGCGAAAAGAAATTCACGATACAATAATTGGTCAACAAAAATCTTGTAATTAAATAAATAAATTTCAATTTAAAATTTTATTGATTTCATTGTTAAACGAATTTGTTTGAATGTTAACGACAGTTGATTTTTAATACTATTTAATATATATAAAATAAAATATTTTATTTTTATGTTTTGAATCAATTTATTATTTCGGAGCAATCATTAATATTGCTGACTTTTGCTTAATAGTTAGACACATGGTTTGTTCACTGTGAAATTTATTTTCACACTAATTAAAATGGAAAAAATTGATAATTTTGTTATATTTTTTGTTTTGAAATTCAAAGAAAAAAAATCATCGAGGAATTCTCAAGCGACGGGAGTAGTTAGTGGGGAGGGTCACTCAGAATAATTCTCTTACAAACGAATAGGGACGAAATGGTAAACGAGCGTGAAACTTTTTATAACGAGAAACTGTTAGTTTACGAACGAAAGGAACTATGAGAACACGAGTGTTACGAACAAAATAAAGTGCATTAATAATTTTACGAAGAATGGATCAGATACGGCTGAAATTTTAAAAGCTTATTAGAACCCCAGAGTTCTACTCCATAGATCCATATAGTGTAGGTTTTAGTACAATGGTGTAAATAAGAACAATGCTGAGACCAACAGTCTAAGTAGTTGGTTGTATAGTCTGTTCACTTCAAGTCGTTTGAGTCTCGTTTGTGAATTCAGGTCAATCGTTTGTCAAGATGTAGTCCTAATTAACGTAATTGCTCTTTTTATGGAATTATGCTGGCATTAATAGAAAGGCATAAATAACTACGAAGAGTAAAATTTACGTGACCATTTTTTTGTTCGCTTGCTTTTACTTTCCACTTTTTAGAGTTCGAGGTTATAGTTTTGTAAAATCTTGGATGGACAGAGAGGATTTTCGTGAATTTTTAATATGGCTTTATCCTCAACGTAAGTTGCGGCGATGGTGTTAGAATATGTAGGGATATTATACAGTATAGAGCCACCGGCGAATATAGGGGATATTTGGAAGGGTTTAAAAGTTACAGCGATTTGAAAATACCGTTGTGGGAGATATAATTGTATTATCTGGAAGTAGGTGGAATAAAGGAATTGTTTCAATTTCCAGAGTAAGCCAGAGAGACAGGCACGGTCAAATGCCATGCCATTAGTGCAGAAACATACATGGTCAGTACTCTTTCGGTGGGTTTGTTGGATAGTAGAAATTTCTGATCTTAGGCCGAACTGATAGTTTCGAACTATGTAGGAAGATTCAAGTATGGGATAGAGTCATTTTATGATTAGTTTCTTAAAAACTTTAGCTAGGATTGGCAGTAAGCTTATTGGGTAATATGGAGAAGGTAAGTGCACGGATTTGTTGGCTTAGGAGTCATATTTCATTCTAAAAATTGCTATCGACTTTTAGTAGAAACAATTATGCCGGCTAACCGTCCCATTCCATTTCGTTGGGATTGTGACAAGAGATGTCATTACTTTCAGGATTGAGTAGAATACCGAACCGATTAATTTTGCTAAAATATATCGTAAAATCTCATTGTCCAAGATTTTCACCGGATAACCACCAGCGGGTCGAGAGTAACAACACCAGCACGCAGCTGAACCCCAGAAATGGTCCGACGTCCACCCCCCCATTAATCCCGTAATACTACTGTACAAGCATGCCAGCATCTCCCTAGTTTTCTGGATACTTTTGAACTTATTCCTCTTGAACTTAACGTTTTTAACCGTTATTGAATACCATCACTCACCTGATAAGAAAAGTTTCCTCGAACTTTTTTTTAATTCGTAAACAAACATTAAATAATCAGTTTGTTAGCAAAATTTCATATAAATAGAGTAGATAATTTTATAAATCTATTATTATATATGATTTATATATACGAGGACTGTTCAAAAAGTATCGCGAATTTTGAATTTCCGCGGGTTATGTATATTCGATTTTCGATTTTTTCATGGCGTTATGTTGATACTCATGTCTCTTACTTATGCCGACGAGTTCGGCCATTTTGAATGTTCAATTAATTTTTGACATCTGCTTTGCTTGCACGTGTTTTGGATCGTCGTCGATTTTTGCCCATTCCAAAATATGAATCTAAGAATCTGTATCAAATTTTGTGTGAAAAACAAAATTAATTGCGGGGACGCATTCCGAATGTTGGACCGAAGCAACGTTTATCGGTGTTACAAAATGTTCTAAGAGAGCCGAGAAGATGTGTCTGCTCACGCATCGTTGCTTGTGCGCGAATTTTTGGCCAAAAACAACATACTAATAATGCCGCAGCCACCGTATTCCCCATATCTGGCCCCCTGTTACTTATTCTTGTTCCCAAAACTGAAGAGCCCCATGAAAGGACGACGCTACGGTACGATTGAGAAGATAAAGACAGCATCGAAGGAGAAGCTGAACAAGATCACAAAAAATAATTTTTTGAAGTGCTTCGATGATTGGCAAAAACGTTGGCACAAGTGTATAATATCTGGTGGGGATTACTTTGAAGGGAACAAAGTAGATATTCATGAATAAATAATTTTTGAAAAACACAAAATTCGATACTTTTTGAACAGACCTCGTAGATATGAAATCATCTTAATTATAGTAATTATTATTTAAAAGTACATAACTTTAGTATGTGAGGACGACTGGTGTTAAATTTTCCAAAATGGACTAATTATTTTTGGTTTTTTATGTCAAAGAAAACTATTTTTAAAATATTAAAACCACATGTTTAACATATTTTCTAAGCTATAATAATCAATTTCTTTTATTTCAATTCCCTTCTCAATTTACAATAAATATTTTTAAAAAATAATTTTTTTTTTAAAAAGTTTATTAATAGAAAATAATAAAAAAGCTTTTACAATAGTTTTGAATCTCTCAAAAGAGCTCTAGAATAAAAATAAATAAATAAAAGATGATATTTTCAAAATTCATATATACTCAATAAAATATATATTATTTAAAACCTCAATAAATCATAAATAAATTGATGTAAGTATATAAAAATAAAAGTAATAACAATTACAATTATATATATGTATCTACAAATATAATCATATATGAGTATTTTATATGTTAACGGACGGATCTTCTTACAAATAATATAGATATCATTTTGATTATTTCATTAAAGTTTCCTTGTCATTTTATTAAAAAAGCTTAAAATCTTACGAATACCTTCTTGATATACTATGTGTATATAAAATATATATGTGCGCATGTTTGTTTTTAGTATAAAATAATTACATCTATCAATTACATAATCACATTCAAAAATATCATTAATTATATTATATATAAATTTTTTTATGGAAGAAAGAAAAACAAATTCCTTAATTTTTGGCATTAAAATTCATCATGGAAACTTTTGGAAGTGTCGATCATTTTTGATGTTAAAAATATATTTGAATTTTTTAATATCTAAAATTTCGAAAGATTGATAAATATAATTTTCATCGATCATAATAAATTATTGCATACCTCATCGATAGTTAGGAAATTGTCATTATTTAAATCAGCCAAATTGACTAAGGTAGCTGCTTCTTGAAGTGCATATCTAGGATGTTTTGGATCAACATATGATAATAGTTCTCCTCTATCGGCTTTTCCATCTTTATTTTTATCAATAATTCTCTTAAATTCCTCTTTTCTTTGTACGATAGTTTTCGATATAATTGATTTTCGGTATTTATCATCATCATCGCTTACGGTCACATCTGCGAATTCGTCAATTGTAAGATGATCATCACCATTTATATCGAATTGCCTAAGAAGATCATCAACAAGACTTAGCAAATTCACTGCACTCGATTCGGGATGACGAAATGCTAAAAACTCATCTAATGTTAGACTAAATGAATCAGAACGGGCCGCTTCGTCCCAAAGAGCTTTGTCTTTCATAATTTCCTCTTTATCTTTACGATTTAGTTTTATGTGTTTTTCCTCTGAATGCATTTTTATATATTTTTCATCTATTCCTTTTTTTCTTAAAAAATATGCATGATATTCTTCCCATGTTATCAAACCATCTCTTGGTGATAAATCAATTTGTGCAAATTTTATAGGATTCATTCTTATTGCATTTTCAATATGATCACGTATTTTTTTGTTAATATAACGAGCTAACTCTTGAATAGATAATTTATCATCATCGTTTGTGTTTGCTCTAAAAGAGAATTATATATGTTCTTTAAAACAAATCATAATTAAAATATTCAATTATATGTTATTTAATATTTTTTCTCCATATATTTAATATTAACAAAATAGCAAAGATAGAAAATAGCTTATATACTCTTACAATTAACTACGTATATTTAAATAACACAAATTTGAAAGCAAGCAAATATTATGGAAAAACAATCAATAACTTACTCTTTAAAGGCTGTTTCTAATAATTTTTTATCATTTTGTGGATTTTTAAAAATATCTAACTTAGATTCAATTAAATCATTTTTATTTTTTGAATTATTTGTGGGATCGAGTTGTCGATTAATTTTTTTCGATTCTTTTTTCAATGGAAATGTAAAACTTAAAATAATCAATATGAATATAATATACGATATTATTGGCACTAACGTTGACCAACGTGGAAATTTTATATCTTGAAATAATTTTCTTAAAAACATTTTTTTTTAAAAATATATTTTATTTAAATTGATTAGAGTAACTTAGCAGATAAAAATTATATGTAAATTATTAACAAACAAAAAAATTATCACATTTCGAAAATTGTGAAAGAAGCGGTGAAAGTAGGCCACACAAAAAATTGATTTTTCAAATTACTTTAAACCTCTTCGATGAGAGATTAATTACATTATAAAGATTGTATCCAAAAATAATGTATGAAATCAAACTAGATATTATCAAAATTTATTGCAGATTTATAACTATGAAATTTTCACTATGTTTTGATTGTGCTCATAAATACTGAAAATAGTAAATTTGCAAATGTAGCATGGTACCCCTTTCACCAAACCACTTTTTTTTACATTCCGATGAGATAACAACAATGGGAATATCTAAGAATCTTATTGGAGTGTAAGGGGGGGATAATAAAATCGAGTTTACAATGCGCCGTTTACAGTGCCATCTTTAGTACACACATTCAAGTTATGAAATTGCAAACAAAGAAGAAAAAGAAAAACAAACAAAATCTGGTCTGCTGTCAAATAGATGGTCGACTGACTGTCAATTTGCGTTTTAGAAATATGTTCGTGATTTACTAAATTCTCGTTTTCTTTCGATAATTTTATGGAGCAAAGAAAATAAATGCTTTAATGACAGATCTTGTATCTTTGTGCGTAGTGAAAATTGAAATAGAATCTGCTATGAGTCGGGAGCAATGTAAGTTGTAAAAAATAAATAAAAGACTTGATTTATTAATATAAAAATATAATACTTATTAGCAAAAGAGCCCGGTGCAGTATCATCAGAACATCCAACAAATCCTCGGCAAATAAAAGAAAGAGAGCGAGATCGAGGACTAAGGCAGACACGAAAAATTACCATTGAAAATTATTCAAGCCAACTGGCGGAATCATCATTTAACAAGCGTGGTATACTTCCGAAAAGTTCACGTAAAAATGTTCCACTGGAAGATGGAGAATCAAGTGCAGAGTATTCTAAGGAAATTGGATTTTTCTCGGGAAATCCATTTGTTGAAGTGACTGAAGGCATAATACATTTATATAAAAATAAGTAATTGCCGTTAAATTAATATAATAAATTCACAACTATATAATGAAATTTGTGAGTTTTTTAGTGAACGGAAAGAAATAAAAGAAGGACTTTCAAACAAATTGTGCTTAATTGCGGTTCCTGCAACACTTAGCTGTCATGACTTAATTCAATTTGTAGCGCCATGCTATTCGGATATCCAACATATTCGAATAATACGGGATGGAAGTCCCAATCAATTTATGGTTATATTAGAGTTAGTACTACTGTATTTTCTTTCCAAAGAAATACATTATAATATATTATTATTTGAAGATTTCGCAGTAACGAATCAGCATTGGAATTTTATCAAACATTCAATGGGGTTGCTTATAATAGTTTAGAACCTGATTCGATGTGTCATGCAGTTTGGGTTTCCAGCATCGAATGGGGTCATGATGGTACACCTCCTCTGGGGCATACAGAATTACCTACATGCCCTGGTATGTATTTTATATAGCAATAAAACCACTTGAAACAGTTCATCAAAATGAAATTTTTTACGGCAGTGTGTCTAGAACGAATGGACGAAAGTGTTGATGGAGTTTTAACAATATTGTGTAATCATGCTTTTCACGCAAACTGTCTCATAAAATGGGGTGATTCTACTTGTCCTGTTTGCCGCCATGTACAAACACCGGAATTGATGGAAAAATCCGTTTGCATGGAATGTGAAGGCACCGAAGTCTTGTGGATGTGTTTACTCTGTGGACATGTTGGATGTGGGCGATATCAGGGTGGTCACGCAGTATCGCATTATAGAGCTACCAATCATACATATGCTATGCAATTAGGAACGGCAAGTGTGTGGGACTATGCTGGTGACAATTTTGTCCACCGGTTATTACAAAATAAAACCGATGGAAAGTTAGTTGCAACTCATTCACCAGGTGAAGAGGGTGAAGAGAAGATCGACTCCATGCAATTGGAATTTACATACTTGCTAACATCACAATTAGATACGCAAAGGAAATACTACGAAGAGAAACTTAGTAAAATTGAGAGTATTATTGATAAAGATAGAGGTGCTTTTAAAAAAGCCGAAGAAACACTTTCAAGGAAATGCAATGATTTAGAACAGAAATTACAAAATTTAACTAAAGAAAAAAATAATTTTGAAAAGAAATTTAACCAAGTATCAACCAAGTAAATTTTTATAAAAAAACTTTTAATTATATTTATTTATGTTCGCACATTCATTTTTAGGTTAAAGGATACCCAAAAAGAATTACTTGAGGAACGCCAATTAGGAAAAGCAATGCAAGTGAATCAAACAACTTGGCATGCGAAGTATGCGGCTTTAGAAAATAAACATAAAGAGTATCAAGTAGAAAAAGAACAAGAATTAACTGAAGTTAAGGAACAATTGCGTGATGTTATGTTTTATATGCAAGCTCAAAGTGTAATATCCGAATCTGATATGCAACAAGAAATAGCATCGGGTTCAATTATTATACCAGAGCAACAAGAACCGACGAGTTCTGTTAAACAAAAAAATCGACGACGAAAGAAAAATGATAATTCGTAATTATGTGGTCTATGTTAAAAAATTAAATTAAACATGATGAAAAAATGTACGTTTTATAGAATGAAAAAAAAAAATTATAAATTCATTATTTATGTATAGGATTATTAAATATATGGAAGACTGTTCAATTATTAATACTTAAATGTTTTCTTTAGGTTTTCTTATAGTGAGTGATGGATTGTATTTATTTTTAAAAGCTTCCCCATAATTAACATGCTACTTATTAAGTAAGAAAGTTACTTTAAATTCAATTTTGCTTCATTAGATATTAAATATATCATTTGTGATTCTAAAAAAGTAGCTAATACAGAAATTATGATTGATATTGTACTTTCTTGTATACAATTATCGTCGAATTGGTTCATAATTATTATGGCAATAAGATGAGCGTCACTCAATAAATGACATTTCATCTTTAGGGCTTACGAAAAAAAATGAATATCTTTTAAAATTTGTGACTTATATCAATGCGACTTACAAAGTTCTCATACTAGTTTATTAAGAATATAAGCACACAATTTCAACAAAAAATAAAATCACAAACATAAATTACTTTATTTTAACACGAATATACGTATATATAGTAGTTTTTTATTATTATAATTATTATATTATTGTTAATGTTGTATAATATATATGGTTGAGAAAATAAAATTCCTTTAAATATACAATATATTCAAAAAATGCTTATTTATAATTTATAGAATTAATTTTGTTTAATTTTTTTCGATTTCATTCCCATATTTTCGTCTCTTAATTTTAATTATAACTTCTTCCATTAAATATTTATGTTATATTAATATAATCTGAAGAATTTATCTAATGTCTTTTTATTTTGATGGATTTTTTTTAAATATATATAAAACTTTTTAAACAAATGAATCAATATAACAATTCTATTTGTTAAATTTTTTTATTACAAACTATTTATATCGGCAATCGTTCGAATGGCAGCTATCAAAATCTAAATATTCTTACATTATTTGAAAATGTGTTTATGTGATGATGATACTATTAAAAAAGTTTACTTGGCTTTCGACTTAAACTAGAATGAATTACTATTCATATTATTATATATTGTAAGAAAGTTTTTATCACTTTTAATTTATATTTAATATTTATGCAATGTATAATTATTTGTCATTAAGATTGTAAAAGAACTTTGAATAAATCATTAGATCAAATTGTGTGCGAAATAAGAAAAATATTGAACACATTATATAAATTTGAAAAAGTTTTGTTGAACACATAAATTTATGCTATTAGAGTTATTTTATTTAATATATTCAAAAGAACTGATTAAAGTAATTAAAATTACCATAACGTAATGCTCTTTAATGAATATTTAAATGAATGAATGCATCCAAATTTGTTCAGCCATTTCGGACGGACTTCATAATCGTACAGTGGTACTTCTACTTTCTTAAACCACTTCAATCTACATGATGATCGCAATGAAAAAGAATTACTAATTTTCAAAATAACAGAAAACCAATATCGGAAATATATATGATACGAATTTTAGAGATACAAATTGTTAAAAATTATTTGATGCATTTACTTCGTATTCATTTGTTATGATTCAAAAACAATTCCAATTAGAACAATATTTTTTGTTCATGTATAAAAATGTATTAATTAATGACTTTTATTTTAGGTTAAGTTTATAATTTGCATATTTAAAAGCAAAATTTTTACAATAGAAAACTAATTTGCGATTAAATTTTTTTTAAATAATGTTTACAAATGAGATTTGATATTTATTTATATTTTAATAATTTTAATACTAAATGACGATTGCTTTTCTTGAGATGTTTTTGTGAATATAATATTGCTAAATTAAATAGAAGCATCAGAGTATATGTAATATATATATATATATATATCTTCATATTATGTTGTAAAATTCCATAAAAATTATCTAATTATATTATAATGTATGCTCAATTTATCATCTAAATATATCTATATTGTAAAATAAAAGAACTGCATCAGCAATTTTTATATGCAACACAGTTCTAAGCTACTTTCAATAAGTTTTTCTTTTTCTTAAAAAATAGATATTTTTAAATTATAAACGAAGTTTTTTACTATTAATGTAGATGTCTAAATATATTATGTATTTATATAAAACTATAAACTGGGATGGGGAACAAATATCTATATGTACACTACGTACGACATGCAATGCAAAAATATTTCTTTGCTATTGACAATGTAAATCTTATTTCTTGATGAACACAGACCTTAACTAAAGGTCAGTGCTGATTTCGTAAAAAATTTCTCTTATTCTTAGATTTAATTTTACAATCTGCTTCCACCACCCCATCCATATGCTCACGCACCCCAACGTAATTTTTGTAAATCGATTTGTCCCTCTAGGGTTTTTGCTAAGTAAATCACAAGTAATTGGATTAGTGCTACTCCTAGTGCAACACCAGCAATTGTATAGAGATTCAGCTCAGCCCAGTCTCGAACTATTTCAATGCAGCCACTTGTCCATATTTCCTTACTAGCGTCTGGAATAGATTTTAATTGCATTTTACGACCGCACATGAAATTCACCAAATTCGAACTAATATTTGTTGAATTTATGCAACAGCTATAGGGCACACCACAACTTTCATCACTGCCAGTAGACGAACAGTTAAAATACTCATTTTTACCTGGAATGAATAGTTGAAACGTTTATAAATAGAAGTTAATAAATAAATTGTTTTCACACTACCCCAGTCCATGTAACCCATATTGCTTAGTCCACAGCATTTAAATTCTTGTTGTGCAAAGTCGACAAGATTTTGTAAATCGGCATCATCCCGATACGTGTGAATTATTTTATCCGTAAATGAGTCTTCCAAAAATGAATGCATTTTTTGCGGAAATACAAAACCCATTATTGCTATTGCCATTTCTAATAAAAAGAATATAAGCAAGCAGATCGAGTAGAATTTCAGAAGACATGTATTTTCACGTAAGGCTCCCAGACAGCCAGCAAAACTAACAACAAATATTACTCCACCCGCTATTGCCATTACCATCGATATATTTAACAGCACATCGTAAAATGTCTCTATACGGACCCAGCCCGTTTCCTCCCATTTCTTAACAAACGTATAAAATCCAATTCCGATTAACAATCCGCCAAATAGCCAAAATATAAAATTCAATACAAATATCATATATTTCACGCACGAGCTGACATAGGTGAAATTTTGTGAAATTCTAGGATGCATTTTTCTGGCTTCAAATGTTGCCAATTAATAGTCAACGAAATAATTCAGTTCATCAACATTTGTTATTAACACTGTACATTTGTTTAATCATCAAGCGAACTGCATCACCTTTTATTCCATAAATTAAACATTCTTACATTTACAATTAATTTACACCAATTGGTGACGAACTAAACAAAACATTTCTTTGTGCATGTATGATTCAGAAAAATTTTCTAACTTAAAAGCTTTCTACTTAGAAAAAACACTCAACAATACATTGGTAATTTATATTTGATAAGTAAGCGGACATTTTACTATTAACTAAAAAAATAATCACGAATATGAAATTTTACTAAATATAAAAATATACTAAAGTAGTCTATCGAATACAAATAGTTTTTATTTTAATTTATATTAATAAATAGTACATATTTTGAGTTTCTATATAATACTTCTATTAATTTAAATATAATTGATAAAATTATTAACTATAATATACCTTTTCTAAAATTATTTTAATAAAGAAATTATTTTTTATTAACAAATATATAATTAGAAATTGTTAAGAATATTTCAATACATATTATTTTTAATAAACTCTTTTGCGTTAATAGGTATCGTTTCTCAATATTTTTATGGTGATTTTTAGAAATAAGAAGAAGATTTAAATTTTTAGTGACAAAGAGACCGAATTGGATCGGATCGGTTAAAAGTGCGGAAAGTTTAAGAATAAATAGAGGATATATTTATAAATAAGCGATCTAAAATTTAGCTGCAAATTACGTGATGAATAGCTACGGTTGTGAGTAGAGGAAATTTGGTACTTGGGCACAAAAAAATTCAACACAAACCAACCACTTCCTTTACATCAATTTTTGTTGATTAGAAAAGTTTTATTTCGTTTCTATTAATTTTGTTATTGTATATGAAAGCTTCTTAAAGTAATTTTAATTGTGGTTTTTTGTCCTATTAACATATTATTATCAAATTTCTTTGTAAATACAATAAACACATAAACACAGAATATAAAACCTTTCCCTCGCATTATGGCTAAAATGTATGGGAAAGGTAAGCGTAAGTAGTTGCACATTTTAATTTGTTTTTATTTTATTTTATTTTATTGTTTTTTTTTTGTTTCTATTTTGTAGACAGAAAGAAAAATAACGTTAGCAATGCAAAATGTTATTTTTTATTGTATATATTTGTTCATATTTCCTATAAAACTATTTTATTTTTCTTTTATGATACGAAATTAAAGAATTTGCTTTTATTTATTTTTCTAAAATTATTTGTACAAAAAAAAAACTTACAAAAAAGTGTATTGTTGCTTACAAAGTAATCTGCCGTTTTCTCTATACAAATATATCTATTCTAAAAAGATGAAAAAAAAACTTTCCAAAAGGGGAACTATTCATGCAAAATATTTTAGCTGCTGATATTTTTCTATTTTGCTTAAAACAAACATTTTATCTATTGGATATTGATAAAATTTACAATAATCTATGGCTATAAATAAATAAAGCTTATTATTATAATTTTCTTTTCTAAATAAACTTATTATTATTTGATCAAATCTATCATTGAACACATCCAAAAAAAAAATCCAGTTACTATGTTGTATGCGAGTATGTACTTGTACCAGAAATCACAATTTTATCGAATAAAATAGAATTCAGTAAATTTAAAATATATTAATTGGAGGAAAAGTGTTATTTTTCAATTATATTCTATTAAATAAATAAAACTCCTTATTTAATAGTATATTTTCTAATTTTATAGTAATGATAATGCAATATTTCATTTTTTTGACTATTCGACTATTCAATCAATGACTGGGGACCGTTTAAACTTCTTGTATGTTACATCATCAAAAACACTAAGTTTTGGTTGTATACAAAAAGTAAATTATAAACAAACAAGGATATATTCGTGTAGAGTAAAATTGAAACTTAAAAATTGGTACCTTATCATATTTATCCACAGCAAATGTTGTTTAAAAATAAGCCTACTCATAAATTGAGTATTTATATAAAATTAGATTTATTCGAATAAAATGATTATCATAAATATTAACTGTATTATAGAAATTCATTGTAAATTTTGTGAATGGCTAAAAAGTATAAATATATATGTTTTTTAGCAAATAAAATTTTGTCATAAAAAAAAGGATATAAAATTCTATACATAATACATAATATGAGCATAAATACATACATATACGTATAGTCTTAATTATTATTATAAATAAAATAATTAGCTTAGATAATTAGAAATACGTCTAACTTATGTGTTATGTTTCTGTTTTTAGTACCGGTCGAAACGGAAGATCAGCAACGATTACGTTTACAAGTCGAATTAGAATTTGTACAATGTTTAGGAAATCCAAATTATTTAAATTGTGAGTTACTTTTGAATTCTAAATGAGTTTATAATAAATATGTGTCTTCGTAGTTCTTGCTCAGCGTGGCTTTTTTAAAGATCCAGCATTTATAAATTATTTGAAATATTTACTTTATTGGAAAGAGCCTGAATACGTACGGTTTCTTATGTACCCTATATGTTTATACTTTTTGGACTTATTACAACATGAGCATTTTCGCAGAGAGATCGTTAATGCTCAATGCTGTAAGTTTATTGATGACCAAGCAATTTTGATGTGGCAACATTACGCACGAAGAAGAGCTAAACTATTCAATATTAATAATGGAATGCTTCCAACTGATCAAAATCCAAATCAAAATGGTACACAACAAAATGGAGTTGGCCAGAAAGCTCCGTAAAAAAATCCTTAGAATATAATACATATTATTTTTTTAAGTATTTTAATATTAATGACTGTGTATATGTACCATTGTATTATTATATCGAATTATATTTAATTATTTTTCACTTTTGAATAAAACTAAACTGTGTAATTATTTGTTTTTTTCTTTTTTTTTAGTATATTTTTTTATTTTCTGTTTTCTTTTCAAGTTGGGCTTTATTTTAATAGTTTATAATGGTTATGAAATTAGATATATAACTAATTAGGGAGTGAATAATTTCTATAAATTAAAAAAAATCCAATTCCTTATTAAATGTTTTTCAACATCTTAATAGTTTTAGTTTCTTTGAAGGATGCGTACAATATATATGCATTTGCTGCTTCCTTGAACTAAATAAAAAAATTTATTAGCGTAAATTTTTTTTTGGTAGTAAGATAATGATTTGAACTTATATTATCAATGCATTGTTTTTATAAATCAATTACGCTGAAGGGAATTATGAATATCCTTTATAATGTATAGTTTAATCTCTGTTTAATTCGCTCAAAATATAGTACTGAAATTTTTTCTATTTTCAACACACCAATATTAGCAAAAATCGAAATAAATTAAATAAAACAACCAAAAAAATTTTAATTAACAAGAATCGAGGGCAATTTTCGAATTTCGTATGAATTGATATAAAAATAATTTGGACATTATTTCAACTGGGACGTTTTTGAAAATATATATAACTTAACGTTATGTTTTTTCTTTGGGTGTGTTCGATATGTGATGCTGATCTGGATATCTACGAGTATAACTGTGCCGCTTAAAAAAAAACTTTGTAAACATATTTCTCTATTAATACTTTGGAAAAAAAATCATAATAAAAACTTACCTGCATCAAAAATACCAATAGAGATTATTATAGAGAAATGTTTATTCTAATCTAGATTGAATGATGTCGAACTGGAAATTATATTGCTGATATAATAATGGAAACAAAACCGCAAATTGAAGATTTCTATGGTGTTTATTTACTATGTAGTCAAAGTGAGGAAAGAAAATATCGTAATCGATGTTATATTGGTTATACTGTAAATCCGAATAGAAGAATCAAACAACATAATCGGGGAAGAGCATTTGGTGGTGCAAAACGCACCAACAAAAAAGGGCCATGGAAAATGGTCATGATTATTCATGGGTTCCCAAATAATATTTCTGCCCTACAGGTACAAGTATAGCTTGTTTGAGATAAAAATAATATCAAAAACAATGTGAACAAAATTTTACTGGTGGAGGGTTCACTAATATAATAAACTTGTGTTACAGTTCGAATGGGCTTGGCAATCACCAAAAGAATCGTCAAGATTAAAACAAATATCTGGTATTGATAAGAAAAAATACTCTGAAACAGCTTTCGATTATAATTTTCGCATACTCTGTGAAATGTTACGTATTGGTCCGTGGAATCGATTACCGCTACTTATAAGATGGTTAGCCCCAGAATATGTTAAAGAATTTCCGGTAAATTAACAGTTTTCAATTTAGCCGTCTTCAGATGTTATTTTATTACAAAAATAGTAATGTAATTTTGCGTTATTATTTCCATCAGCCTGATTATGTGCCACCAATCCATATGCAAATATGTCATGGCCATATAACAATAAAGAGAAGAAGCAAAGCGACCCAAGAAGAAATTTCGTCGACACAGAATGGTAGCAATCGTCAACGCCTGATGGAATGTCACCTATGTATGGAAAGTATCGAAAATCCACAACGGTCAAAAATAGCATGCATAAATCCGAAATGTAAATTGACCAGCCATATTGTTTGTTTAGCGAATGAGTGCTTGGAAAGCGGTCAGTATGTTCCAATTGAAGGTGATTGCCCTATTTGTGGTACACATTTTCTATGGGGAGATTTAATACGAAAAAAGAATGGTTGTAATGATTTAGAAGAAAATGAAAATTTCGACTCCGATTGTGAATACGTTTCTGAAGATTCAGCTGCAAATAAATCAACTGAAAGCAGTGATAATGATGGTTCAGATACTGACTCTGAAATCAAAGATTAAAATTTTCAAAATTGTTATAATTTTATTTGAACAAATTTTATATATTTATTTGGTATTTACTATTTCATTTTATTTTTTTTCTCGAATAAATTAATGTAAATTATCTTAATATATTATTATGGACACAATTTTGTTTGCATTAATTTTTTTTCTTATTATCTTAATATTATGAATTATAAAATCAAAATACATATAAATAACTTAACAGAGTAATTTAATAATATAAAATTTTGTTTCTGCTCAATATTTTTCTACTAATTATTAAATAACTAAAAACACATTATTTTAATTTTATGAAAAAAAAAATCGAATCCGAATACTTTAAATTCTTAAATGTCGTCAAAAAATCCAAGATCTTCATCTCCGAAGTCAAAAAATCCAAAATCATCGTCCGCATTTGGCGGTGCAAAAGATTCAGGTAAACGTTCTTCAACTCCCATTTGTGATGCTAGTCCATAAACCAAACGCATCAGAAACAATCGCATAAAATTTGGTGGTGATGTCTCCTTAGTTGCTTCAAATAATTGTTTATTTTCCTTATGCAAAATTTGTTTTTCTTTGTGCCTATTTTTAGCCATACAACATGTCGCACACCCAACGATTAATACAAAAATAATCAAAAGTTTGCGTCTATCCATTATGATAAAATTTTACAAAGTATTTTATTTCAAATAAAAACTAATTTGCGCGAATTTCTAACTGTCGTATTTTTAAAATTGTTACGATCGTAATCGGTGGCACTACCAACCAGCTTGAGATCTACTGAACGAATAACTATCTGCCTAAAGTCCAAAATCAAATTTAATGGAATTTGATACATTATTGCATAAATGAAGAGAGATTGATGTGCAGGAACTTGACCATCAAAGCAGACAGAAAAGAGAAGGAAAGCACAACAAAACAAAAATTCCGTTAGTTTTTCTTTTTTTTTCTTCTCTTTCTTTTGTACAATTTGCATAAGCACGTGCCCTTTCGATTATAGTCCCGCAAGCTCCATTCAAGTTTATCGATACACCTGTATTACAATTATTTGTACCTGCAAAATATCTCTCCTATGGGAAGTGATAGTGAACTTACTTTGTGATTTTTACCTTTAACAAAAAGTAAACACCACAAGACTCTACTTGCCCTCATTTCTTGATCGCACCTCTAAGCGAAGAGAGGCGATATTCGATTCACCGCTGTCTGCTGCTTTACCTCATTAAATTGCTTGAGCTTGTTGGGAAATACTAAACGAAAGTGCACTCTCGCCGGGTTAACGTTACAATTTTTTTCAATGTTTATGAACTACTTGTTTTGAATTTAAATAAGCTAATCTACAACAATTCCCCTTAAATTTTGCATGTGATTTTTTTTAGCTTTAAAAAACATACTTTAGAAAAAAAAATCACTTTTAAACAATCTATTAAAGAATTATTAATGTTAATTTTATTTTGAATATTTAGATATTTTTTCAAGAGAATTGTTTAATATGTAAATTATTAATAGCGAAAAGAATAAATAAAAATTACAATAGCCATTTATGACAAATATAATTAATTAATACAAAAGTTTATGTATTTATAAAGAAATAAACAAAGTCCTACTTTTTCTTATGAATTAACGCGAATTCCACTTAAATATGAGATAATCATTGTGAAAGTTTTCATATTTTCCTATTTGCTTAATTTTTCTTTTCGTAGAATAAATTTCACATATGATTTTTAAAAAAATATTTGATTTTAATAGGTTCACGTTATTATAAATTGAAAAAAAAAATTTTTCGAATAATATTTTTCTTAAACTAATGTTTACCAAATTATATGAACCTGATATATTCCAATATTAGCAAATATCCATTGTATAGTAAGTAATTTAAAAGTAATTTCAATATACTGTTTACAATTCTTTCAAAATATGTTTACGTTTTTCTTTGAAACATATTGTAAATATTTTAACTTATATTTTTACCTTCAAATATATTTAGAAAGTGACATAATTTATAAATCGGAAATTTTTAGAATAATCAATTTTATGATTCATAAAATTTGTGTTTAATTTTCTAAAACCAAAAATATCATAAATAATACTATAATGACTTTACAATTACATTTCTTCAACAACGCCGCATCTCTTCGAAGAAATTTTAAACCATCGTATTTCAAAACAAACAATAAATTCAAAATAATATTAAAAATAGTTACATTTGTAGGGTTTTGTAAGTGCCACCTATAAGTCAATTAGACAACTTTACGAATATAATATTTTCACTTTGACAAATCAAAATCAAATTTTTTTTATGGAACACATGCATACTGGAGAAGTGCGACTTATTGGTATGACAGAAGACCAAGCGGCGAAATAAAAGACAAACCATTGATAAATTGTATATGCGGTGAGTCATTGTAATAAATTACTCAAAGCAACAATTACTTTTGCGGTGCGTTTTAAATTTATTAGAAAATATTGTCATTTATTTGTTTTTTAATATAATTGACAATAGTATATAGATTATTTGTTGTTTGTCGATTGAACGTTTGAGAAATTTGTAAAAATATGGCTGATCCCAGGTTGAGACAGCTTACGATTAAGACAGGTGTAGTTAGGCGTCTAGCTAAGGAGAAAACAGTTTACGAACAAGAAGCCGTAACGCAACGAAAACGAATAGAAAGGCTTAAAAATGAAGGAGAAGATGATCACGTTCTGAGAAAACAGGAAGAAGTATTACAAGAATCTTTAATGATGGTGCCAGATTGCCAGAGAAGGTGAAACCGCTTATAAAAAATTTGTTGGGGCAATTTTATTTTAGATTTATTGCACATTGTCAAATTAAATTATAAGCATACTTTTATCTTATAATTAACATTTATAAGCTTGGATATCCATTGATATTAAAAGTTTTTTTTCTGAATTAATGTTGCAGACTTGCAAAGGCTTTTGAAGAGTTAAATGAGTTTGTCAAAAATGAATCAGAACTAAATGAAACGAAGGAATATGGAGCCGCGGTCGCAATCATCGAGGATGTAAAAGGGATGATGTCGCAGTCTTAAATCAACTGTATTATTTCGTTTTTGTTCTATTTTTAATCAAATCGATTTGTTCTGATATAGAATCTATTTTTAAGAATTATAAATTAATTTATGTGAAGTTTATTAAAATTCTAAAAATACACGTTTATTTAAATTGAAAATATGAGTGAATCAATTGCATTAAACGGTACCAAGAAAAACTTGAAAACTGTTATTGAAAATTTAGAAAAAATAAAAGATCAGGAGCACTATCTTCGGGTAAATGTTGATATTTTAAATAATAAAGTATGGGATATGGAATTAGAAAAATTGAAAAAATTGAAGGAAGAAATAGATAAATGTTTAGAAATATTTGAAAATTCAACTACTGTAGAAATGGTGAGAGGAAAACTATGTAAAAGAAAAAAGAAAAGACGTTGGTTACAAAAACGTCGAAAGCAAAAGAAATTATTGGACGAGGAAAATGAAGTAAATCGAAAAAAATTACATGAAAGAATTGATCAATCCCTCAAAATTAAAAGATTTGAATACATGAGAGCCCACTTACAAAATGAGACCAAGAAATACTCCAAAAATATATTGAATTGTATTTGTCAAAAAAAGAAAAATGCAATAAATAATTTATTATTGTTCGATTCCATTAAAAAATTTCGAAAACTCAAAAAGAAAAATACACAAAAATCGACAAAAGATGACGATTATTTCATTGAAGTAATGAAAAAATTGAAATCTCTTTGGAATAATGCCTTAAATGATTATGAACGTGAAGAAAATGATATTAAATTAAAGGTTAATGATATACTAAAAACTATTGGTGAACAATGGGACGAAATTCTGTTTGGTGAAAAAGATTCACAAAGAGCAGTACCCGAAGTGTTGCATAGTTTACACGATTTTTTGGATATAAGGTATAATTTTGATAAGCAATTAATTATTATAAATGGCATAATATGAGTTATTTCTTTCAGAAATATATGGGATTCATATTTAGTACCATATGATAGCAATTTTGGATCTAGTATTCCAATAGGATGGGTAATGCCTAATGAAAATCCATCAGAACATTGGGCTGTGTACAGGTGTAATGAAAATAATTTTAAATAAATGGTGTATTGAAAAAATATAATTTAGATTTTTTTAATAAAATACCTTATAATATATAATAAAATTATATACAATAAAAACAAAAAAAAAAATTATATTTCAGATGATTTACGACTAATTACTCTTCTTAACGAAATTATAATAATTAATTTTATCATTATTTATGTAAATTATTAATTCTAATTATTTTATAGTTAATCATTTATTTTTTCACTTTTTATACGTTATAAAAATGAAATCACATAAATTAACACAATGCTTTAGTTTGGTGAACATGAAAATAAAAACACTTTAAACGAACACGCTGTCTTGTATATATTAATTATTGCCATACTCCCGCATAGTTTCCTATTAGTGTGGTTGGTAGCGGTCCACCAGCTGCAAATATTCGCATTCCACTACTATCATAGCAATGTGTATAAATAGCGGGAACATATTGAATTTGCTGAAATCCATCCAATTCTTCTTCGGGATACTGTAAGGAAGAATAATAAACACGAATGTATTTGTGTTTCGTGCAAATGTGATAATAATAATACCACAAATCCTTTGCTAGCTTTTAAAACAACCGTACGGGATGCATTCACACTACTTTCTAAATATTTTCCGGACCGAATATCGTAGAACATTAAAAGTCCCAGTCCGGTACCTACAGTTAAAATATTCCCTTCAAAACTAGTCGAGCGTATCCCACATCCGCTGTATCGAGTTGTAATTTTTTTAACAGTCTGAAATTTCGATATCAAAATACAAAGAATACCAAGCAATTAAATAATTCTGATTACCTGTAAAGTCCTTGCATCTAGCAAAATTGTATACGATCGACAACCTACAGCATAAAGGCCATCTCGATGATGAGCGATACTAACGTTATCTAGGCAGTTAGGTAGCTTTCGAGAAAGTTTCTATAAATGTTGAATTAAAATTTTTTTGAAACGCATTTAATTAATAGAAATTAATTCAAATCTAAATATTTCGAAATTTAATACTTTCGTATTTTATTTTTTTTGTTAATTATATTTGATCGTGTTTTCAATATATTTTACTGTAAATTTAAATTTGCCAAAATTAACCTGTTTAAACATTTCAGCATCGAATATATGTATGAAGCCATTTAATGAGAGTGCTGCAATCTCCTTATAACCTTTATTAAAGCAAAGCGATCGTATCTAAATTGAAATAAATATTTATTACCACATATGTAGGTATAGTCTTATGATGAAATTACTCTTTGTGCTGCGCGGCAATCTTTTACACAGATTGGCGAAATATTTGCATAAGTGGGGCAAGCTTCTTCACCACCATCTGGAAATTCCATTAAGTCTTCATTTATTCTCCATAATGCCATTTTGGAGTCTTTAGATCCCGACACTAAGAACTGATCGTCAAGCCAACACATATCCATAATCCAATCTCTATGACCATTCTCACCAACGCACACTGGATCCAATGTTGGTAATCGATAAACAGCTATATCAGCCGAGTATCTAGCTCCAGTTGCTAAAAATGTTCGACTAGGATTTATTTCGATCGCATGTATTCCATTTTGAGTTCCAGGACCACTAAATCGACTATTTGGCAAAGTTGGAATTGCATCAACACGACGCATATTAACATCATATACCATTAACTGAAATCCGATATTCAGCTTTATTTTTGTTCTTACTAGAACTGGGTAAGTTTAGTAAACAAGTTCGAAAACATGTGGATTATACGTACTTTGTTACATTTTGTTCCAAACACAACTTGCCTATTACTTAGCCATTGTGAGCAAAAGACCTTATTTAAATTTCCCAATGACACGGGCGTTTCACGTAACATATCGTGCGTTAATATATATCTACTTGTATAATCTAAACTAATACTGCGTTCCTAAAATAAAAATAATTATTTCATAGTATTCAAAGAAATTTAAAACAGTATTTGGTTGGCTTTAACTTCTTTTAAATGAGATTCCCTGCTACGTAAATAATCATCAAAATTATAAGAAGTTTTAAGAGTCTCTTGTTGCTGCTGTAGTGTTTCCTCTTCACTCTCCGAGTCATTGTACGTAACAAAATCATCTGGTTTGTCTGGTTTCCGTCGTCTCTCCTGCCTTCAATTCCAAATTTTCCATCAAAAAATTCGGCCAAGAAGACCGTGTAAATTATTACCGTAATATTCGGGCTTTAGCCCGTCTGTGTTCCAATCTTATTGGTATATAGCATGGAGGACGGCTCCCAGCAATCGTCTTCCGTATAGTTTTCACCATAGAACCCATTCCCAGACCATTTTTCGTCCTAATTTCAAACATTTTTTAACACTAATTAAAACTTAAACTAATAATTAGCATATCATTTCTATAAAATTTCACAACATTTTCGATTTATCTAATTTTTTTTCGCTAGGCAAACAATTTAATATATTCTATTTATTCTTTGCTAAAAAATACAAATGCACAACATCTTCTGTTTAATTGTCAAATATGGCACACGAAATACACAAAGCCAACAACAATATGTGACTTCATATGGTGGCAAAAATTATGAAACACAACAAGCCACTTCCATTTTAAATCAATGGCTGCTAAAGTATTCTACTATCGTAAGTTAATTTATTTCGTTAAAATCACAATTCTGAGTCATTCGAAAATTTAATTCTATTTATGTATGTTAATTAATTTTATCAAAAGGAATGTTTAAAGTAATTTAAAAACTCTTTTTACAATTGTACTTTAACCATTAACAATTTATTTAAAATATAATAAATATGGTTCGTCTAATATTGGTGGAGAATCACTGGTGTAAGAATGACAGCCAATTTGCCGCATGGTGTTGTTTAATAAATTATCATGAGTAGTTTTAGTGATTGAGTAGTTTTCTTAGAAAAGTTGAAAAGTCATTTCACTTAAAACACGAAAACTGTCTAAATAATTTCTTAATAGATAGATTAAAGAGCGATATATTTTACAATCATGGTTAATGTAGATATATCAAAAGTAAGAGTAATAGGCAATATTTTGAATGATAAAAATCGGCCTCTAAAGGAACGATTTCGTGCATTGTTTACGTTGAAAAATATTGGAGGATCGGTGGCAATAGAATCAATAAATGAATGTTTCATTGATGAGTCTGCTCTGCTTAAGCATGAATTAGCCTATTGTCTAGGTCAAATGCAAGATTCTCTTGCAATTCCAATTTTAGAAAAAGTACTCCAAGATGTTAATCAAGAACCGATGGTTCGTCATGAAGCTGGTATGACATATATATATATATTTACTGGTATGAAATAGAAAATTAATAAAAATTATTTTGATAATATTAATAATAGCTGAAGCCTTGGGTGCTATTGGTTCACCAGAAGTTAAAGGAATTTTAGAAAAGTACATAAATGATCCTGTTATTGAGGTATCCGAAACATGTCAGATAGCTTTGGATCGCGTCAATTGGTTAAATGAGAATAAAAACCGAATAGAGGATAACAATCCATATGCTTCTGTAGATCCATCACCGCCGGCTGAAGCAAAAAATGTAACGGAATTGAAAAGTATTTACTTGGACGAAAACGAGAGCCTTTTTGATAGATATAGAGCCATGTTTAGTCTTCGAAATTTGCAAACGGATGAGGCTACATTGGCCTTAACAGAAGGTTTAAGATGTAAAAGTGCACTTTTTAGACATGAAGTTGCATTTGTGCTTGGGCAGTTACAAAAACCATGTAGTATTCCATCTTTGGTAGAGAATTTACGCGACAAAAACGAAAACGAAATGGTTCGGCACGAGTGTGCGGAAGCATTAGGCGCAATCGCAACGGACGAATGCATGCAAGTCCTCAATGAATATCTAGGTGATGATAAAAGAGTTGTTAAGGAAAGCTGTGAGGTAGCTCTGGACATGTGCGAGTACGAAAAGAATCCAGAATTTCAATATGCTAATACTTTACTAAATATTAATAAAGCAAATTAAATAGTAATTGTTTTATTTAGTTAAAAACATAATTGATATTTAGTTCTGCTATATTACTCGTAATATGTACATAATTATTTTATCTAGAAAGTTTTTATAAGAAAAATTTATAAATTGTTCAGACGTAAAGAGAATTATTTACAAAGATTGCTTGTTGTTTGTTTAGGAAATGAATTATAAAAGTAAATGACAAATGTATTAAAACACATGTATTCTTAATGAATGTAAATTTATTAATTATCTGTGAGAATTATTAAGTTATTAATTTTATCATTATTTAGTGTCTTAAAAAGTATAATTTTATTATTCTTATAAATTTGTGAATTTGAAAAAAAGGAATCGCTAGAAATATTTAAAAAAAAATTATACAAAATATTGAAGATACGACTATTTTTTGGAGCATTATTTTTTTAGCATCATTGAATCATAAACCTATGATTTCGAATCAAAATATTATATATAGATCCGTTCGTTCGACATTAATACAAAGGATATTCCATAAATTCTTGGTTTGTATGGTTTCAGGTAGGTACACTTTTTTATATTTAAAAAAACGTTGGCCAGTGCAGGTTCGTTCTGTCATGTTGAAGTGTCGAAACAGTCAGTCCAGTTAGAACATTCAAGCAAACAACGTATAAATAAAACCACTCCATAAAAGCGAGCATTTTTTTAGTCATAAATCGTTGTTTTTTCAATTTGTCTACATTATTTACTGCGTACATATTGGAAATTCAATAGGTTATAGGCCCAGTGAGCTTAAAAGGTTGGAAAATTGAAAAACATTAAAATAAAAAACATTGAGTCACAACGTCGATATCGTGTGAAGTGTTTTAGTTGATTTCTAAAAAAATAAATTAGCAAAGTAGTTTCTGGACTCTGTTAAGGTGAATAAAAGTCGGAAATATTCCGTAAATATTCATAGTTGAAATAAAAAAAACATCGTCGTATGTATTTGGTCCACTATTGACTTCATCGTCGTATGAAACAAGTGAAATTCGCAACAGTGTGCAAGCATTGTCGCATGGTGCTTACAGTTAACAGCGCGTGCATAACGGTCGATTGTCGGCATCGAATTCCGAAAACAGATTAAATAAGCAGCGGCTATTTTTCGTCTGTGTTTAAAGAAAGTTTTTATGCGTTTTTCAACTGAAAGTATTTCATCATGGGTGACAAAGAAGATAACAATTTTACCGGTCACATTTTGAAAAATGCGTCGACTTATAAATTGTGGAAATTTCAAATCACTGCGTATATGATTTCTGTTGGCAATACTGACAGTCGACACTTTTCCTGGTAACACTGCTCTACTTTTATAACAGGCGTTTTCCTTTGGACCAATTTTGCTACTACTCGGTAGATGAACAAAAGAAAGCCAAATTCTTAACACTAGTAGAAACATAACCTCAAAACAGTCAGAAACAATACTGAGTTTATTCACACATAAACAATAAAAACTGAGTTTATTTACACATAAACAATACTGACAAAAATATGACTCTTCAACATAACCAACGAACCCGCAAAACTATCAATTTTCACTTTAGCAACTAGAATCCACCTAACGTAAATTGTATGCGTAACTCCCAGTTCAATGTGCTCGTTTGTTCGAGGTAGAGTAGATGATGACAGCTAGAACTACCGAGTAGTAGCAAAATTGGTCCAAAGGAAAACGCCTAACATGTTATAGTAAAAAAAGGCCACGCCATCTTGCTTGTATTAATGTCGTCTTAATCTTTAAATACATTAATTTACTTTAAATTGTTGAGTTGCTTTCATTTAAATCCAAAAGGTTATGGGCCCAGTCTTAAACTAATATACTGTGCTCATAAATTATTCGAAAAACTGGCTCAGAACAATTTTCGTATTGAATCTTTAAACAAGGAAAACTACGACACTTGGTGTATCCACGCTCAGGCCGTGTTAATCAAGAATGGACTCTGGGGATATGTCAGTGGAGAAATAGAAAAACCTGAAGATCAAGCAAACGTAAAAAAATGAGAAACCGACAATTCGTATGCAAGGTCGGATTTATTTTTACTAATATCTTCTAGTGAAATACGTCAAGTAAGAAATTGTAAAATTTCAAAGGAAGTCTGGGATACCTTAAAGGGTATATACCAAAGTGAAGGCCCTGCTCGAAAGGCCACACTTCTCAAACGTCTTGTTTTGTGCAAAATGACAACGGACAAGGACGTAAGAGATCATTTAAATATTGTAATTTGATGGATACTGTGGATAAACTGGAGGGCCTAGGAGTTGAAATAAATGATGATTTATTGACAATAATAATGTTATATAGTCTTCCACCTACGTTTAAAAACTTTCGAGTAGCGATAGAGAGCCGTGACAATTTGCCCAAACCAACAGACCTAAAAGTTAAAATCTTGGAAGAGCATATGGCAAGAACAAAAGATGAAAATTTTCAAAGCCAAGAGGATGAATTTAATGGACATGGTTCAAAATTTAATAAAAATTCATACTTTAATAAAACTAAGTACAAAAACAATAAAAAATCATACAAAACTGATTCAAAATTAAAATGCCAAAATTGCGGTCGTGAAAATCACAGAACGGATCAATGTCGAAATTTAGAGAATCGTAAATATCGAAGGGGAGAAATCACATTCTTAAGTAAGGAATCACACGCTACAATGACTGAAAGAAAACCCTAAAATTTCTGGTGCTTGGATTCCGGAAGCACCTCCCACATGTGTTCAAAACAAAAATATTTCTTCGACATTAAATAGACTGAAAACAATGTTTTGAAATTAGCATCATCAGAGCACTCAGCATATATAAATGGAAAGGGACTAGCCAAAATATGTATAACAAAAGACCATGAAATTAATCTTACCAACACTCTTTATGTTCCAGAATTGACGGCAAATTTAATCTCAGTTGGAAAAATTACCGAAAAGGGATTTGATGTGACTTTTACTAAAAGCAAAGCATTCAGAGCAACACATAAGCAGTCCCTTAATGTGACTTTTACTAAAAAAGACCAGAGCAACACATAAGCAGTCCCTTAAGCGAGTGTCATCAAAGGGAGAATACATGCACGTAGATCTCTGCGGTCCAAGCGAAATTGATGGAATCAACGGTATGCGATATTTCATGTTAGTTAAAGATGAAGGAAACAGTTTCCGTTTCACGTATTTGTTAAAGTCAAAAGACGAAGCGTACACACACCTGAAGTCATTGGTTGCACTGGTGAAAAATATGAATGATACGCAAATCAAATTTTTCAGATTCGATAATGGGAAAGAATTTTTTAATCGAAAAGTGTTGATTGATTTACTGCAAACCGAGGGCATATAATTTGAGGGTATTACACCGTACACTCCTAAGCAAAATGGTCGAATCGAACACGATAATCGTACAGTTCAGGAGAGTGCAAGAACAATGCTCATTGTGTTTTACCGAAATCACTATGGACAGAAGCGGTGCGTACAGCGACATATTTATTGAATCGCACAACAAATAGCAATTGTGTTGGTACTACGCCATATGAAAAATGGTTTGACAGAAAGCCATATTTGGGTCATATCAAGATTTTTGGAACAGAATGTTTCGTGCAAATCCCAAAGCAAACTGGTCGTAAGAAGTGGGATCCAAGAGCAAAGAAAACTCATCTGGTTGGATTCGAGCCCACAACGAAAAACTTTCGTTTGTATGATCTGGAAAGTAATAAGGTGTTCATGAGCTGCAATATTAGGTTCAATGAGAAATCGGATAAATATGTGATTAGAGATGAATCAGAGGTCAATGATGATCGAGTAGCTGAGCAAACGACCCAAGTGGTCGAGCAAGCAGATAATCAAGTGTCTGAGCAACCAAGTGATGAAGCAAACGATGATAACGAGCATTTTTTGTCGTTTGAAGCAAACTCGAATAAAACGCCTGACAGGCGACACAATGAACGATACGGTTTACGTTCAAAAATTAAAGCACCACATCGTTTAATTGTAAATTCGGCAATCACGTATGAGCCAACATCGTATGAAGTGGCAATTAGTTCAGAGCAAACACAACAGTGGAAGTGTGCAATGACGACGAATACAATGCGCTCATTGAAAATCAAACGTGGGAGTTGGTTGAAGGTAATCTATAAGCGTTGGGTATTTAAAGTCAAGCAAAACTCAGGTGGCACAATCGATCGATACAAAGCGCGTTTAGTAGTTAGTGGCTTTACACAGCAGTATGGTGTGGTCTATGAGGAAACGCTTAGTCCGGTGGCCAGATACACATCGATTGGTCTAAACCATGGATGTCAAACTCGCGGCCCACAACAAATATTTTTGCGGCCCGGCCAATATATCGGCAAATAATAATATATAATAATAAAATAACATATCGACGAAAAAAAAAAGGAAATATTTACTGCTAAAGGCCGGTATGCAGCTCGAGCTAAGATAAATTTTCATACGATTTTTAGCTAGCTAAATCGAAAACGAAAAATTTAGCTCACGATTTCGCCGGGCAGTACGCAACTCGAGAGTGAAAACAAAGTCTCCATTGACAAGTCTCCACGCGATTTCACTTTGGTTTTCGCTACAATTAAATGCGAGGAACAATAATCAAAGATAAATGCTAGCTAAATTTTGACGGTTGTGTTTCACTCTCGTTTAGCTGCGCCAAATGAGAGAATAGTGGAGATCGCGTAGTTTTGTACGATATATTAGTGCATGCACGTGCATGCACTTTGCTTTATTATTAATTATTACTTAATTCATATCAATCGCAGTTATTCCGTCACTCTGGTAAGTTAACATCAATATTTTATTAAAATGTTTTATTATTTTTTGTTAACCGTGTTTATTTCAGCCCTTTGTATTCAGTATGTCTATATCAAAACCAAGTGGTAGTAAAATTAAACGAAAAATCGCTGACGAACATAGAATATTCCAAGTAAAATGGGAATTCGAATATTTTTGCTATGTAATAAAAGATAAAATAATCTGCTTGATATGTAATAATACTATTAATGTACCAAAGTTATATAATATTAAACGTCATTACGAACAACACCAATCAAAATATAACAATTACGAAGTATTAATAAGAGAAGAAAAGTTGAAAAAGCTCAAGTTAGGGGTGAAAAAGCAACAGTCAATTTTTAGTATAATATTGCAAGAAAGTGAAGCGGCGGTACATGCAAGCTACGTCTTGTCCGAGTTGATAGCTAAACATTCGAAGCCTTTTACTGATGGTGATTTCATCAAGGAATGCCTATTGAAAGCTGGAGAAATTGTTTGTCCTGGAAATGTGAAGGCTTTTCAATCAATTTCATTGTCTCGAAATACAGTTGCGGAAAGAGTTACTGATTTAGCCGCGAATTTAAGTGATCAGATCAAAGCAAAATCATCTAGTTTCGAAAGTTTCTCCATTGCCTGTGACGAGAGCACGGACATTAGTGGCAAAGCTCAATTAGCAGTGTTTCTTCGTTCTTGTGACAAGAATTTTAACATTTTTGAGGAATTACTGGAACTAATACCGATGCCTGGTACTACCACAGGAGAAGATATATTTACTTGTGTTTTTGGACTTCTGCAGAAATACAATCTACCTTTGGCAAAATTAAATTCTGTAGCTACAGATGGCGCTCTTTCAATGACCGGGAAAAACAAGGGCTTCGTAGCATTACTAAGAAAAAAACTTTGTGAAATTCACGGTTCAAACATTCATCATGTATTATACATCAAGAAATTCTATGCACGAAAGTAATAAATATGGAGAATGTTTTGTCATATATATTATAAAAAAAGTTATAAATTTTATAAGATCTCGAGGTTTAAATCAGGGTCAATTCACTGCTTTCTTAAGTGAGTTAGATAGTGAATATTCGGGTTTGTCCTACTATACCGAGGTCCGTTGGTTATCTTGCTCCAAGATTCTCAAACAATTCTGGGATTTGAAAGAAGAAATATGTCAGTTTTTAAAAACGAAAAATCAAGACGTAAGTTTGTTTTACGATCCAATATGGATACAAGATTTATCTTTCTTAGTTGATATAACCAAACACTTAACCGATTTAAATTTATCGTTACAAGGAAAAGATCATATCATTACGAACATGTTTGACATAATTAAAGCATTCAAATGTAAACTAGTTCTTTGGGAAAAACAACTTAAAAATGAAGATTTGGCGCACTTTCCGACATGCAGCATGAACAAATCAAGTTTAGATGATACTTGTTCGTATCAAAAATACGCAGAAAAAATTGCAAATTTAACAACTGAATTTGAAACGATGTTTAATGATTTTAGTTCCCTCGAAGACAATTTTTTTTTTCTTCGATTTTCTCAATAAGTATTGACTCAGTACCCAGTCATATGCAAATGGAGGTGATCGAGATTCAATGCAACTCAAATTTGAAAGCAAAATTCATTGAAGTGGGCGTGCCTGAATTTTACAAATATTTACCAGCCAGGTATGAAAATACTCGAAAATTCGCATATGAAATTATTTCCATGTTTGGTAGCACTTATCGGAACGAACAGTTATTTTCAGTCATGAAAGGTAATAAGTCTCCTATTAGAAACCGTATTAATGATGCTCACCTTGGGTCAGTGTTGAAAGTTATCACTGCAAACAAAATTTTTCCCGAAATAGGAAAGATAATAGCAGAGAAGAGATGTCAAGTATCAGGACGTAAACATTAAATTTTTCTTGTTCTTTTCTATATATATATATATATGTTTATTATTGTATTATTCGAAATAAATATACGTTTCTATGATTATTGATTTTTTTTTGCGGCCCGCCTAAAGTTAAACCTTGTTTGTTTGGCCCAAGTGTACCTATGAGTTTGACATCCCTGGTCTAAACGAATAATTGGCAGCGATGAACAAAATGCAATTAAAACAGTTCGTCGTAAAAACATTTTTTGGTATGGTCTCAAGCAAGCGTTGCGATGCTGGAACCAAAAATTTACATCGTTCATTCGTAAATTTGATTTCAAACAAAGTGCATACGATTCGTGGGTTTTCGTTCGTAAAAGGGAAAACACAATGACAATTATTGCGATCTACGTTGATAATGGTTTGATAGCAACGAATAAAGCGAATGAAATTGAAGAAATCACTTCATACTTATGAGAAAATTTCGAGATAAAAGTTTCCGAAGTAAAATATTTTCTTGGTCTTCAAATTGAACAATTACCTTATGGGTCAATTCTCATACATCAAGAGGCATATGCGAAGAAAGTATTGAGTCGTTTCAATATGATGGATTGTAATCCCGTAGCTGCACCAATGGACTGTAATCAAAATCTCGGCGATTTTGTGAACGGCGAGCATTGTAAAAGTTATCCATATCGACAAGCTGTCGGAAGTTTAATGTACTTGACCATCGGAACAAGACCAGACATGAGCTATGCTGTTGGTGTCGTAAGCTGCTATTTAGATCGGCCGAGTAAAGCACAGCTTACGGCAGTGAAGCGCATCATGAAGTACATAAGGGGCACATTAAGTACAGGCATTCTTTATGAAAGTAATGTAAAATTTGATTTCGTTGGTTAGAGTGATGCAGATCATGCCGGAGACACAGAAACAAGAAAGTCGACAAGTGGTTACGTTTTCCACATTGGTGCGGGTGTCATCAGTTGGGCATCGATGAGACAAGTCTCGACCGCTTTGTCTTCAACGGAATCCGAATATTGTATATGGCCGCGTGCCAGGCAACGAAAGAACTCGTTTGGCTTGGGGGACTTTTTTCTGAGCTTACGATGATCGGGGATTTGAAAGCAAAATTCTACGTTGATAGCATGAGCGCGATCAAATTGGTGAAGAATCCCGTATTCCATAAGCGGACGAAGCATATTGTATTTTTACTTATTTATGGAAGTACGTTTCTACATTCAATCTAAAATGTGAAATGCTATGGCGAAATAAAACAAAAGAAATAATTTACAGTGTTGTGAAATACTTTGGTTTGAGCTTTAATGTTTACTGTATGTCAATTTTAAAAGGAAAGAATCTTATTCAAAATGTCAAGTCTAAAGAAGTACTAAATTCTATGTGTGTGAACGCAAATTAGGAACAATGTTTCATCTACATTCCACAATATCACTATATCAGAGAGAAATACGAAGAGGGCTATTTCGAGTTGATACATATCTGCATAACAGAAAAAGTGGCAGATATACTAACTAAGGCATTGAATACAAATCGTCACAAATATTTATGTGAATTAATGGATTTAACTTTTTGAATGATGTTTAACGTAATTTTTTGTTTTGTGACAATGAGTGGAAGTATTGAAATATGCATTGTTAAAAAAACAAAGTATGTTAACACTTTGGCCAGAGCAGGTCCGTTCTGTCATGTTGAATTGTCAAACGGTCAGTCCAGTTAGAACATTCAAGCAAACAACGTATAAATAAGAGCGCTCCATAAAAGCCAGCATTTTTTTAGTCATAAATCGTTTTGTTTTTTCAATTTGTCTACATTATTTACTGCGTAAATAATCCAATAGTATCAAAAAGTGACAAGTTTTCACAAATCAAGGGAAAATTCCAAAAATCCAAAGAAAGAGGTACACTTGTATAGTAATAAACTATAGTATTTGATTTTGATATAAAAGTCCTATCCATTGATACTGTACATTATGTGCTTCATGATAAGAACAAAATGTACAATATCAATAGACAGTATTGCTGTTAATGTGTCTAAAGTTATCAAAAATAAAAAATATGGATCGTGAATCAAAAAAAATAATCACCCATTCTCTAACCTAAGCTTAACACCTCGACAGTTATTATCTATTTTCATATTAGAAACACGATCCATTTTCTAATAAAAATGGTAGAGAACATGTTTAAATGATATAGAACCATTTTTCAGTAGATCCAAGAACTTAATAGAGTTAAATAATGTCTATATAAAGATATGAAAATAGAATAAATATAATAATTTGCAAAATATCCTTTAGTATCTTGACGCTTAAAATCTATCAAACGAAATAAATTTTTATAAATTTATCGTTTTATTTCAATACAGAAACCATTATTTATTATATTCTAAACAATTTGAAATTAATTTCGCTTAGATAAATTTCATAAATGATAATCCAGATATCAGATTTTGGTCTCTATTTTCATAGATTTACTCATTCTATATCTGAATTCATTATTCAGATTTAGATCTCTACTCATATTTGAATTTTGTTTAAAATAAACCTATATATTTCATAATGAAAAGCAAATACAACAACTACGAAATAGTAACAACTAGATTTTTGTAGCAAATATAAAAGTTTATGGGGCGTTAATATGCATCGAAGACCCTTCTGTTCGAGTGTGTACATGCATATATAAATTGAAAGATTACTATTTTACTGAATCGCGGGATCAGTGACGCTAAGTAGTCGATGGGTTCTTATAGAAAAGAAAGTCGAGAATAGCTCTTGAACAATGGGATTAGCGTAATTGGAAAGACGAGAATGCAACTTCTTATAACGAAACATATAATGACTATAACGAAAATAAAAGAGAGCATCAAAAATTTATGAAGTAAATTTTGCTGAAGGATTTGACTTCGGCGGCAATCGAAAGATTTGACAATGCCCCAATGCTGTAGTTCGTAAGTCCAAATTAGTTTCGGTAACATGCTGCATAAAAGTACTTTGCTATCCATTGTAAATTCGGAACGTTTGTCTAGAAGTCGAAGCAGTTGACCTATATTATCTACTTAGTTTAAGTCTTTAAACCCCTTTGCACTCGATTAATTTTCAAACTCGTTTGCTGTCAACTTGTATTTAATTTTAGCTGAATGAATTAAAATAAATTACAGTGGTAGAATTCAACGTATCACATTTATTCCATTTATTACTATTGTATTATAAAGTGTTTTAATTTTTGTAATCTTTTACAGTGTGGTACTTTTTAAAACAATTTCCAACATGCAATATGAAATAAACAGTTGTGTTCCTTTCGCCCTTAGCTTTTCTGTTAGAACAGACCATACAATTGTTATGTTTTTTTTCCGGATGAGGTACTAAAATGTGGAGTTTTCCATCAAGTCGATTCTCTACATCTGATGTTGATGATCGCCCGCGTTTTTTAGCTCTTTGTCTGAAATCTCCCACTAAGGAAAGAACTAAATTACGTATAAAATGTAGGTTAGTTACTGGTTTCACCCCATTCTTATTACATGAAACTTCATACAAAATGTATAAATTAATGGCACTTGATTCTAAACTCCAGAAAAAATGTTTCCGCCACCATTTAATAGATTTTCTTAAAAAACAATAGTTGATCCATAATGATCAGCTAGATCAGTGATTCCCAAAGTGGTATATATCGACCCCCAGGGGTCTATGACAACCTGCAAGAGGTGTACGTCAGCGAAAAAAAAATTTGGGGTCCATGAAATGAAAATGGGGTTCCACGATAATGGATCTCAACATACACTGATAGTACCTATTTACTTAAATTATACTATCTTGTAATATAAAGGCATATACATTATTTATAAAAGTACCTATGAAGTAAAAAATTTATTATTTATATCTAATATATAAAAGTCAAAATATGTATGTTCGTTCGTTCGTTTGTCCACAATTCTTCTCTACGTCACTACAATACTTTTCTGAAATACCAGGCGCTCATACAAAATGCAAAACCGTGTTCTCTTTTCTACGCTGTCTTTTCTCCTCACCCCTCACCTTATTCCTCATTGCGAGACCGTGTCGTGCCCGTGTCGTGATAGCCTTAGAAGAGTAGAGTAGTATAAGTATTAGAAATGTGTCATGGTTGAGTAAACAAATGGCTGGATCTAAGGCTGTGGAAGTAAGCGCTGGGTACGTGATGATTTTGTTTCTGATTTTCTGACTTTTTTATGAATGCCTGGTACTTCAGAAATGAAAATGAACTTCTAGAAAATTTAAGGAAACTCTGGAAAATTGGAAAATATGAAAATCTTAAATGTTTAATGAGAGTCCATAAACTTCTACGAAATTAAAGGAAACTCTGGAAAATTGGAAAATATGAAAATCTTCTTAAATGTTTAATGAGAGTCCAGAAACTTCTAGAAAATTTAAGTAAACTCTGGAAAATTCGAATATATTTAAGTCTTCTAAAATGCTTCATGAAATTCTGGAAACTTCTTGAAAGTTTAAGAAAACTCTAGAAAGTTCGAATATTTTAAAAAATTGTATAAAAAGCCGCGAAGTGCCGAAAAATGTTCATTAGCAAATCGCAAGTTTTGAAATTGAAAGTGAAGTGAAAATTAATTTAAAATGTGTTCAAGACCAAAAACTTCCGAACAGCGTGAGCTGCGACTGGAAAGAGATCGTGTTAGAAAAGCTGTGAAAAGAGCTGCCGAGACAAGCCAACAGCGGGACATTCGGCTTGAAAAAAAGCCGAATAAGAATGGCTGAAATTAGAACAACTGAGACAAGTGAACAGCGCCAAAGTCAGCTTGAAGAAAGCCGAATAAGAATGGCTGGAAATAGATCAGCTGAGACAAGTGAACAGCGCCAAAGTCGGCTTGAAGAAAACCGAATAAGAATGGCTGGAAATAGATCAGCTGAGACAAGTGAACAGCGCCAAAGTCGGCTTGAAGAAAGCCGAATAAGAATGGCTGGAAATAGATCAGCTGAGACAAGTGAACAGCGCCAAAGTCGGCTTGAAGAAAGCCGAATAAGAATGGCTGGAAATAGATCAGCTGAGACAAGTGAACAGTGACAAAGTCGGCTTGAAGAAAACCGAATAAGAATAGCTGGAATTAGATCAGCTGAGACAAGTGAACAGCGGCAAAGTCGGCTTGAACAAACGAGAACAAACAATTTACAACACAGACATACATTCGATAGATCCAGCTTGCAATTTGAAGCATTTAATTATAATCGTGGATACGATTATCAAGCTCATCCCACAGTTATGATTGGCAAAATGAATGTAATATGTAATTACTGCAAAGCAAAAAAGTTTAAGCATGAATCATCTGGATTATGTTGCTCGAATGGGAAAGTCAACCTACCACAATTATTTCAGCCGCCAGATGTACTTCTTACATATTTATCTGGTAGTACTTCAGAATCAAAACATTTCCTACTAAATATAAGAAGGTATAATTCATGTTTTCAAATGACTTCTTTTGGTACAACTGCAAGAATCCAAGAAACCCATTTTTTGCCAACTTTTAAAGTGCAAGGTCAAATTTATCATAAAGTCGGGTCATTTCTTCCATTACCTAATGAGACACCCAAGTTTTTGCAAGTGTATTTTGTAGGAGATGAAGAAATAGAAGCCAATCAACGATGTGAAAATATTCCTGGTACAAGGCGAGATATGGTTTTGAATCTGCAGCGAATGTTGCATCAACATAACAATTTAGTAAAAATATTCAAAACGGCACTGGACAAAATGCCATCCGATGACTATAAAATTGTTATTCGAGCCGATAAAAGACCAATCAATGAGCATGAACGGCGTTTTAATGCTCCAAATGTAAACGAAGTGGCAATTGTTATGGTTGGAAACGAATTTAACAACCGCGACATAATAATTCAGAGGCGAGGCAATACTTTGCAACGAATTGCAGAAACACACAGATCATATGATGCTCTACAATATCCACTAATGTTTTGTCATGGTGAAGATGGATATCACTTTAACTTAATGCAAACTAACCCTAGCACTGGAATACCCACAAATAAGAAAATATCTGCCATGGATTTTTATGCATACCGAATAATGATTAGAGCTGGATCAACAAACTATATTTTAAAATACCGACAGCTTTATCATCAGTTCATTGTTCATATGTATGCCAAAATTGAGAGTGAGCGTCTTCTGTATATCCGGCTGAATCAAAAAAAACTTCGATCTGATAGTTACATACATTTAAAAGATGCTGTGGTTAATGATGGAAATGCTGCTGAAATTGGACAAATGGTTATATTACCAGCGACATTTACCGGAAGTCCAAGACACATGCACGAATATGCCCAAGATGCAATGTCATATGTAAGAGCATATGGACGCCCCGATCTATTCATAACATTCACGTGTAATCCTACTTGGAATGTAATTAAAGATGAGCTTTTGGTTGGTCAAGCTTCAACTGGTCGACATGATTTGACAGCAAGAGTTTTTAAACAAAAACTTATAAAACTTATGAATGTTATTACTAAAAGTCATATTTATGGTGAAGCACGCTGTTGGATGTATTCAATCGAATGGCAAAAACGAGGTCTACCACACGCTCATATCTTAATTTGGCTTAAAGAAATATCTTAATTTGGCTTAAATTCATCCAAATCAAATTGACAAAGTAATATCAGCAAAGCTTCCAAATCCAGAAGAAGACCAAACACTTTTTGAAATTATTACAAAGAATATGATTCATGGACCCTGAGGACTTCTCAATCTTGATTCGCCTTGCATGAAAGAACGCCATTGCACAAAAAAATATCCTAGAGAATTAAGACAAGAGACTGAAACAGGTGTTGATTCACTATACCGAAGAAGAACACCAGGAAGTGGAGCATGCACAGCAAAAATTAAAATGAAGATAAACAATGAGTATAGAGAAGTTGAGATAGACAACAAATGGGTTGTGCCTCACACTCCACTGCTATCAAAAATGTTTAATGCTCATATTAATGTAGAATATTGCAATTCAGTAAAATCAATCAAATACATTTGTAAATACGTAAACAAGGGCAGTGATATGGCAGTATTTGGACTCGAAAACAGCAATCAAACAATTTGGTATTGCGTGATATCATCAATTGTTGATGCAGTAACGAAGCAGTGTGGCGTATACTAGGTTTCTCAATTCATGATCGTTATCCAACTGTTGTTCATCTTATGTTAGTGTTCATTTAGAAAACGGACAACGTGTCTATTTTACTGCTGACAATGCTCAAGAAATTGCAGCGGAATCACCAAAGACGACATTGATTGATTTCTTTGATTTGTGCCAAAATGATTCTTTTGCCAAAACCTTGCTGTATCCAGAAGTTCCAAAATATTATACATGGAATCCAACTAGAAAAATGTTTTGTAAGAGAAAACAAGGCACTCGCGTTCCAGGATATGACGTTCGTGCAAGTGATGCTTTAGGACGTGTATAAACGATTCACCCGAACAACGCAGAATGCTATTATTTAAGACTATTACTTCACACAGTGAGAGGTCCAACTTCCTTCACAGCTCTCAAAACCGTTAACTTGGAAGTATGTCAAACATATCGGGAAGCATGCCAAAATCTTGGATTACTTGAACACGATCAACATTGGGAGCATACGTTATCAGAAGCATCTCTTACAAATTTTCCAGTGCAACTAAGAAATCTCTTTGCAATAATAGTGACAACTTGCGTACCTTCAAATCCACAAAGCCTTTGGGAGAAGTATAAAAAAAGTTTGAGTGAAGATATTCTTCGAGAAGTTAGAAGAGCTAACCTCTCACCACAATTAGATTTCACTTCTGATATTTTTAACCAAGCTCTGATTTTAATTGAAGATAAATGCATACTAATTAGCGGTAAAACCCTTCAGCAGCTTGGAATAGAATCTCCAATGGTTTGGATGTCCTCAACAGAGATATTGTACGAGAAAAAATTACAACATTGATCAACTTAAAATATTGGTAGAAACCAATAAGCCTCTTTTAGTGGATGACCAAAAGTTGGTGTACAATAAAATTTTAGATGTTGTCAGGAGTGGTAATGGTGAAATTTTTTTTTTTGGATGCACCAGGGGGGACAGGAAAAACATTCCTAATTAATTTATTACTGGCGGAGCTTCGAATCGATAGTGAAATTTGTCTTGCACTTGCATCATCTGGTATAGCTGCTACGCTATTGGATGGAGGCCGAACAGCACATTCAGCTCTAAAACTGCCTCTAAATCTGGCAAATACAGAAATTCCAATATGTAATATTAGCAAGAACTCTGGTCAGGCTCAAGTATTGAAAATTTGTAAAGTAATTGTTTGGGATGAATGCACTATGGCACATAAAAAAGCATTGGAAGCACTCGATCGAACGATGCAAGACATAAGGGGTAACACTCAGTTAATGGGAGGAGCTGTGTTAGTTTTGGCTGGAGATTTTCGTCAGACATTACCTGTAATCCCGCGGTCTACGCCTGCCGATGAACTGAATGCTTGCCTTAAGGCATCGTATCTTTGGAGAAAAGTTCGGAAAATTACATTGACGACAAATATGCGAGTTCATTTACAAGAAGATTTGGCAGCTCAGAAATTTTCACAGCAGCTTTTAAGTCTTGGTGAAGGCAATTTACCCTCCGATCCTGAAACGAATCTCATTTCATTTCCATCTGACTTTTGTCAATTGATGCCCACAATTCAGGAAGTTGTGCACAAAGTTTTCCCAAACATTCTTACTAATTATAAAAATCAACAATGGCTTTGTGAACGCGCAATTCTGGCACCTAAGAATGAATGTGTCAATAACATTAATGTACAGATACAGCAACAACTTCCTGGAATTACACAACAATACAAATCAGTGGATACAGTTTTAGATAGTGAAAATGCTGTTCTTTATCCGGTAGAGTTTCTGAATTCATTAGAACCGCCTGGAATGCCGCCACACGAATTAATTTAAAAAGTGGATCTCCGATAATACTGTTACGTAATCTTGATCCGCCAAAATTATGTAATGGTACAAGGCTATGTGTGAAAACAATGATGCCAAACGTAATAGAAGCCACCATAATAACAGGAAGTGCTAAAGGAGATAACGTTTTTATTCCACGTATTCCTATGATACCATCAGATTTGCCATTTGAATTCAAGCGCCTGCAATTTCCTGTTCGGCTTGCATTTGCTATGACAATCAACAAATCTCAAGGACAATCCCTAAAAGTAGCAGGCATCAATCTAGAACGACCATGTTTTTCTCACGGTCAGCTCTATGTTGCTTGCTCAAGGGTTGGCACGCCAAAGAATTTGTATATTTTTGCTACTCAGGGCAAAACTAAAAATATAGTTTACAAGAAAGCATTGGAATGAAATTTTTTATTTTTTTAAATAACCTACTGACCTGTGAATTGTTATTTAGTATTAAGATATTTATGTTGTAAGAACTTAACAAATTTGTAAATATGAAACTGCATCAGAATAAATTTAATTAATTTTAAAACTGATTTCTTTTAATTCAAAGTCTCAGTATCAATTTCGAAATACTTGGAGCTGGAAAACTATATAGTATGTAAATCTAGGTTAATATACTTTTCTAGGTGGATACTAAATCCTAGGTTGATATATCCCCAAGTTCGAAACAAAAAGGGACCCGGGCAACGTCGGGTTAAAAAACCTGCACATAATAATATACCAGTAACATATCATCTTGTTACAAGCATACGCGCAGTAAAAATTCTTGTCAATTTTTGTCTCACAGCTTCGCGAACTCTATAAATACGAATGTGAGACAAATACGTTTATTCGTTTCCTGAATCTTGAAAAGGAAAGTACTAAGAAAATATTTAAAAAAATATAAACTGGTAGTTTATCACACAAATTATAGTGCCGGAGAAATGTAAGTACATTATTTTTTATTAAATTTTAGTTTTCTACTCGTACTTAGCAAAGATAGATAAATTACGCCGATCATGACTTCAGTTATTAGTAGTTTAATATTCAAATTATGCAAAATTACACGAGTACTCCTCAATAGTTTCTTTTTCAAAGTTTTAGCAATCGGTATTATAATTACAGTGCAATCTCCGTAATCCGAACTAATTGCTGCAACGAGATGTTCGGATTACCGAAAAGTTCGGATTATGGAATGTTTTCGGAAAAATCTAAAAAAAGGCAACTGTACATACATATTACGTATGTATTTTAATTATTAACATACAATATGCTACCACTTTGAAAGATAAAATAAGAAAATAAGAAATCCACAACTGTACAGCTGCGTGTATTTTGAAGAATTTCCAATACACACTCTCATTTGTTTATTTTTTTTTCATAGAATTTAAATGTTTACATATAGGAAACATATTAAAAAAAAAAATTTGGAATTAAACTACATATTTTGGCCGGTCACATAAATAAATATGTATGTGTGTCAATATTTACTTATTTACGACCTTGCTAGGCATTTATTATTCTTTTATAAATACATATATCTTACCAAATAACTTTACAAACAAGTAAAAAAATTGTACTTTTGTCCATTGGTCGTTACACTGTGGGCCAGTTCGGATTACTGGAATGTTCACAAGAACTTTGACAACCGACACTAAAGGTGAATCAATATTTCATGTTTTGAAGGATTACTTCATTGAAAAAGCAATCCTTTTATCAAATATAATATCAGTAGCTAGAGATGGAGCACCTGCCATGGTTGGACGTTATCGTGCATTTATAAGCTATTTAAAACCAAATGTGCCAGGGGTGTTAGCAATACATTGCGTCATCCATCGACAACATTTAGTTGCTAAAAATTTGAGTGTTAGATTGCATGAATATCTTCAATTAGTCATTGATGCAGTAAACCGAATCCAAAGTAACGCATTGAATACGCGGTTATTTGCGCAGTTGTGTGAAGAAAATGACGAACACTTTCATCAATTACTCCTTCACACTGAAGTACGCTGGCTGTCGAAAGCCTTATGTTTGACAAGATTTTTTGCACTTTTTGAGACAATTTTAGAATTTCTGGATACTAAAGATAAAATTTTAAAAGATAATTTAATGAATTGGATAACAGACATCGCCTATTTTAACAGATTTGTTTACAAAATTTAATATGGTTAATTTGCAGTTACGAGGCGACAGTTTAAATTTGATTAAAACAAAGTCCATCTTATCAGCGTTTCTTGCCAGAGTTAAAATATTGGACGGGGCGAATTTTCCCAGTTCCCGAATTTGTCACAGACAAACTGCCAGGAGGACGACGTTTCTGTAAAAGTATAGAACTTTTATAATAAAACACACTTATTATCTTTATTTATTAGCTTATATTTATTACATGTGTTCTGTTCAAAGGTTGAAGCTCAACTGATTTCAATAAGTTAGCACAGCATGAGCTGATCTGTCAAATTTACATTTTACAATCTAGTAACCTTATTACACGCTTTTTTTTTTAATTAAATTAAGATTTTCAAAACATCAATATATAATTTGATTTGGACCAAGCTACCCCTAATGGCTGCTACAAATCATTACCAGCCATATCTTTGTGGTTGTCTAACTACTCGACCACTTCGCGTTCGATAACCATTTTGAATCTCAGGCTCTACATTTACGTTATTATCGCTCTCTATACTTGCTTCTGAATCATCACTTCCAGCAGTCTCATATTCCAAGGAAGAGTAATTATTCATTTGTTCTACTGGAAGTTCTGGTTTATCTGCAGTTAGGAGGTTCAATGTTGATTTCCTCATTACGGTCAATAATGCCTTCAACTGGCTTAACTATTTGAATTTCCGGTAACTCATCTAAATACCCTGATTTAATATTTTCTTCGAATAGCAAATCACTAGCATTAAAATCTTCATTTTTTGTCTTTGCAATGAATCTACGATTACGACGGAAATAATTTTCAAAACTATCCCTAATAATGTAAGACCGGTCATTAACAATTCCAACTATATTGCCATAATGCCATTCTTTTCCTGTTTTCTTAAATATAACTAAATCGCCCACTCGCAATAACGGCAACGACTTCGCGCTTCGATCATAATAATATTTTTGTTTTTCCTTCTTCTTTATAATTTTATCTTGAATGATCTCTTCGGATACATTCCTCCGAAGGAGCAATTGTTCCGATACTGGCAACCTTGTTTTTACCAACCGACCAAAGAATAGTTCAGAAGGTGTCATACCCATCCTTGCAATCGGCGTTGTGTTATATTCCAGAATCCTATACTGGTATTGATCTACTTCATTTGTCTCATAACATCGTTTTAACAAATTTTTCGCAATGGCAACTCCTTTCTCTGCCAATCCATTACTTTGTGGATATCGTGGACTTGAGTAAATAAATCTGATATTAAAGTCTTCTCCAAACTTTTCAAACCCCGCCGAATTAAATGGAACGTTATCACTTTTAACTATTGACGGATAACCAATGTTTTCAAAAATGCGACCAATGACATCAATAATATGTCCAGAAGACTTGTTGTTTAATTTGGCTGCAATCAAATAATTTGAATATGCATCAAAGATTGCAATGTAATCCCGACCAGCATACTCAAATATATCCATGGAAACAAATTGAAACGGATATTTCGGACTTTGTTCCTGAACCAATGGTTCTTTTTGATTATTACGTTTAAACTTCTCACAAATTTTGCATGATGCAACCATTTCCGTTATTTGACTGTTCATACCAGGCCAATAATACAACATTCTTGCGCGTGCAAGTGTTTTTTCTATCCCTAAATGTGGTTCATGAAGCCACTTTGCAATTTTCCATTGTAATTTGGCTGGAACGATCAATCTGTGATTCAGAAACAGTAACCCATTTTCGAAATGCAATTCCGATTTGAATTTATGAAACTGTTTACTCAAATCATTTAGATGATGATATCCCGGCCAACCATTTTCAACATAACCACAGATGCGTTTATAATTCTCGTCTGAATCGAGCAATTGTTTGTAAAGTTTGTAATTTTCTTCCGAAAGACAAACAGATTTTGTGACTGCATGAATCACGCTCGATAATTGTGGTAATTTAGAAATCTCCGACAACTGTGCACGAGAAAGACAGTCGGCAACTAGCATATTTTTTCCGGGTTTGTACATGATTTCCATTTTTGGATATTTTAACAGCAACATGATCATTCTTTGTAATCTTGGTGTTACGTCTTCAATATCCCGTTTTATTAGTGTTTCCAGTGGTTTGTGATCACTTTCCACAGTAAATTCACGACCGTAAACATAGTAATGAAAACGTTCACACGCGAAAACAATAGCCAACAGTTCTTTTTCAATTTGTGCCCATTTTTGCTCTGTTTTACTAAGAGTTCTGGATGCAAAGGCAACTGGATGCCCATCTTGAATCAAAACCGATCCAAGTCCATCCTTTGATGCATCGGTTTGAATTGTAACCGGTTTTTCAGCGTCATACGCCATTAAAATAGGTTCCGATGTGATAATGTTCAACAAATTGCTAAGTTCTATGTCATGTTTCTCATTCCACTCAAATAGAACATCTTTTCCCGTTAATCGTCGTAATTCAGCTGTTAGCTTTGACAGATTTGGAATAAATTTTGCCAAATATTTGAATAATCCAAGTAATCGCATTACCCCATGCTTATCTGATGGTTTTTTAATTGCTAAAATGGCCTCTTTGTATTTATTGGCCGGTTGTAATGTGCCATTAGAAATAATGTGACCCATGAATTTGATTTCGGACTTACGATATTGAATTTTCTTTGAATTAAACTTAACATTGTGCAAACGTGCACGTTGAAGAACAATTGACAAAATTCTATCGTGTTCCTCTTCATCCGATGCTACAATGGCAATATCATCGAAGTAAACGATGACACCCGGTATGTCACCAAAAACCTGTACCATTGCTCTTTGAAATATTTCCGGTGCAAAATTTAACCCAAATGGCAGTCGATTGAACTTGTATCGGCCAAAGGGTGTCATGAATGTTGTCAATTCTGAACTTTTTTCATCTAATTCCAATTGCCAAAATCCATTTGAGCAATCAAGTACCGTGAAAACTTTTTTATTGCATAGTTCCGATGTGAAATTTTCCATCATAGGAATTAAGAAATATTCCCGTTTAATACAAGCATTAAGTGGATTTTGGATCCAAGCAAATACGCAAGTCATCAGGTTTTTCCACCACTTGTATGTTATGCAGTTGGATGCGACACTCGCGATATTACTTTCGCGATTTCCATTGCATCCAATTTAGGCTTAAGTTTCTTTATTATCGTGTTTGGAAATCTCTTTTTGTAGTGAACAACCGGCTTTGCATCTTCTTTTAAATGAATAGTGACTTTTCCCGGTAATTTTCCAAGCCCATTAAATATGTCACTGTTGCTACTTACAAATTCTTCTTGACATTCCGTTAATTTAATTGAATTAATGTCCAATCGTTTTATAAGACCAAATCTAATGCAAGTATCAAGGCCAAGTATTGGTTCAAGTGCATTACTCACTACCAAAAAATGAGCTAACTTCTCCATTTGAGAATTCAAATCCATTAAATTTAATTTGACAGTACCAAAAATTTTTACTTTATTACTGCTATAATCAAATACAGGATAGTCATTTTGTTCATTACTCAATTTTATCTTTAATTTTTTAATAAATTTCAATGGCACACATTTGACGTCAGATCCAGTATCGATTTTGAAGTTAATTACGTCTAATCCTAATTGGTATGCTTTGGTCCATCGTTTGCATTTATTCCCGATTGAATTTATTCTATAAACACACTTATTACTTAGCGTATATTCCAAGTTGTCTTTTATACTGATGGATTTACCTGACATATCACGCCAGTCGAGATGATTGATTTGTTGTTTTGAAACTTGTTTGGCAATTTGCGATTTGTTGCTCTTCTTGGGACACATTCGGAGAAAATGTCCCTTTTTTACACATTGACAGGTGAAATCCTTCGCTGGACACTTGTTTTTGTGTTCCGGTTTCCAATCACCACCACAGTTGAAACAAAAATGTTTGTTGATTGCATTGATTGAATCCGGTTCATTGTTGTTTGATGATGATGAGACAGCAGCAACCAATTGTTTCTTTGAATCCAAAATTCCTTTGTTGATGTTTGCTGATTCATACGTTTTGCACATTTCAACGACACTATCTAATGACAGATTATTTCCATCCAGCAATTTCAACTGGAGTTTTTTTTTGAAAACACCCGTGATTATGCGATCACGCAACATTTTGTTTTCGTATGACTTGCCACATTCACAGCTGTAATCACAACGCTCAATTTGCATGCGTAATTCAGTCAAAAACTCGTTGAATGTCTGCCGTTCCTTTTGAATCATATTATTGAATTTATATGATTCCATTGTGACGTTCTTTTGTGGCAAACAGTGTGCATCAAAAGCATTTAATACTTCCGTCAATGTTCGCTGATGTGTTTCTTCTTCAACGTGTGCTGCTACATTACCCTGCGCCGGTACCGTTCGTTGTATAGTGACTGTACCCAGCAACGAATTTTCAGAACCATCATTCGGAAATAATGTATTGTATATATTGGCGCCTTTCGTTCCAATCAACCAGAGAAAAAGTGCGATTTTTGTTGCTTCTGGTTGAGCATTCTTGTCGTTTGCGATCATGAAAACCACAAAATCACGTTTCCAATTTTTCCAGTCAATCGCCAAATTCGTGCAATCTAATTCTCTGAGGTCTTTCCGTGTATTGCCCATTTTGTATGGCTTTCCAAAGAATTTTTAAAAATATCCGGTTTATTGCACTTTTTCCAATTTCTTGAATTCCTGATTGTGAACTCACTTTCAGTATTCTTATTTTACGTTGAATAACTGATTTTTTCACTTCTGACACCATGTAAAAGTATAGAACTTTTATAATAAAACACACTTATTATCTTTATTTATTAGCTTATATTTATTACATGTGTTCTGTTCAAAGGTTGAAGCTCAACTGATTTCAAATAATTTCAATAATTCTGATCTGTCAAATTTACATTTTACAATCTAGTAACCTTATTACAGTTTCAACCTACGTTCAATATTTAAATGCCCTCTATTCAGATTTTGTAACTAGGTTTGAGGATGTTTTGACTATGGTAATGTAATATATTAGACTTATTTATTTATGTATAATTCTTATGATTTATATAGAGACATGTAAACTGCATGACGGTGTCTACATGACTGACTCATCCATTGCTGTGTGGCATTGATGTGTGTGAAACATCACGCCACCCGGTTTATAGTCATGGCTGGGTGTACAATATCTCGATATACTACACTCTTCCCCGCTTAGCCTGAACCCTACATATTCATTCTGTTGACGGGTTTTCGAACTCGAGGCTCCCTTTGGTTTACGTTTAAACCTGGATCCGGTTCGCACTTGATTCTGGGTCTGCCTTTCTTGGGTGTCGGCTGGATTTCCCTTGGATGATTGCCATCTTGTTGTACTTCTTGTTGGAATGCGGTTGGTTCTTCAACTACTCCTTTTGAGTCTTCTGTTGCTTTCTCTAGGTTCAATTCAGATATGATTGGCTCCCCCATTGTGTCAGGCTCTTCTTCATATTCGTTTGCCCCTTCCTGTTCCAGAAGTACTCTTGTAGCTGCTTCGTAGAATTGACCCGATTTGCGCATCTGATCGTCACCTCTTTTCCATCTTAGATTTGGTTGAAAGTCGGGTTTACATATGTATGTCTTTTCCCCCATTACTTCCTCCACAGTTGCTGGTTGCCAACCTGGCTTCATAGGATTCTTATAATCCCGAGCTATCACCCTTTCTCCTTTTGAGAATGTGACATCTCTGTGTCCTCTGAAGTACTGTATTTGCTTTTGTATTCTTTCTGCTGTTTTTGGTATTTTTAGCAAATCTAATCTACTTCTTAAGCTTCTGCCCAAAAATTTGTTCGCTGGTGATTCGCCCGTTGTTAGGTGTGGTGCGTTTCTGTAGGCGAATAAGTACTTGCTGATTAGATTATTTGCGCTGTCGTGAGCCTTGTTATCTTTTAATGCTTTTTCTAAGCCTTTTTTAAAAGATTTCACTCCGTTCTCAGCTAATCCATTTGTTTGTGGATGGTATGGCGGACCCGTTTTGTGCAAAATTCCGTTCATTTTGCAGAATCTTTCGAATTCTTCTGACACCAGCTGTGCTCCATTATCTGAGATTAATGTGTCTGGTATACCATATCTTGCGAATATTTCCCTCAGTTTTTCGATCGTATTTGTCGAATCTGTTTTTGTCATGTGGACAATTTCTGGCCATCTGGAGTATGCATCTATCAGTATCAGATACATCTTGCCCCTGTGTGGTCCTAGAAAGTCTATGTGCACCCTTTCGAACACATATTTGCTGTCAGGAAACTTCTTTAATCCTGATTTTTCCGGACTGCTGGATTCTGTCAGACATGCCATGCAACCTTTTGCATAGCCTTCTATGTCTTTGTCCAACTTTGGCCACCAAAAATATTGTCGAGCGATCGCCTTCATTTTGCTGATGCCCATGTGACCTCCGTGTATTTCTTTCAGCAATATTTGCTTGCAGTTCTCCGGTATCATTACTCGGTATCCCCACATTAGCACATTTTTTTCTATGAAGATTTCTTGCTTTCTTTGTGCGAAAGGCTTAATTGACTCTTCAATTTGACTAGGCCATCCAGTTGTCGTGTATAAAAATACCTTGCTCAGTACTGGATCTTTTCTAGTTTCTCTCGCTAAGTCTTCTGACCTTAGCGGTAGCTGGTCTTCCACCATGAAATGTAGATAGTCCTCTTCCTCTTGAACTAAATCTCTTTTATTTCTGGGTAGACGTGATAATGTGTTGGCTGGCTCATTGTTCTTGCCTTTTATGTGCTCTATCTGGTAGTCAAATCCACTCATAAACAAAGCCCATCTTTGCAACCTTCCTGCTGCCATCTGTGGTATGCTTTTATGCTCGCCAAAAATCGTTATCAATGGCCTGTGGTCGGTGCATAACTTGAAATGCATACCTGCCAAATATTGGTACAATTTCCGAAAAGCTCAATAAATGGCCAAAGCCTCTTTGTGCAAAATTGCGTAATTACCTTCCGCTTTTGTTAGCGTCCTTGATATAAAGGTAACTGGTCTATCCTCTCCGTTTGGCATTTCGTGCATTAGTACTGCTGCTATGCCCTGGTCGGATGCGTCTGTCACTAGTTTTATCGGATAATCTGGGTTATAGTGTACCAAATTGCTGTCCGATGCTAGTTCTTTCTTGACTTCAATAAATACCTTTTCTGCATTTCTTGTCCATTGAAATCTTTCTTTGTTTTGTACTTCATAAATCGGCTTCAACATTTTAGCTAATCTCGGTACAAATTTTCCGTAGAATGTCACCAGTCCTGTGAATGCTCTTACATCCATTGCTGCGATTTTTTCTGGGTCCTTGGACAACCCATTCTTGCTTATGATGTACCCCAGGTATCTGATTTTTTCCTGGAAAAACTGGCACTTTTTGAGGTTAAGCTTTAGTCCAGCTTCCTCTAACCTCTGCAAAACTTCGTTTAAATTTTGCATATGCTCGTTATTATTTCTGCCCGTCACCACTATGTCGTCTCGAAATGCTGCAGTTCCTTTGGCCCCTTGTAATACTTTTTCTACTACCTTGTCGAACTCTGCTGCTGCCGTTTTCGTTCCATAGGGTAATCGGTTGTGCAAATAAGTACCCTTAGGTGTGCTCCATGCGCACAATTTCTTTGATCTGTCAGTCAGCTCTAGCTGATTGTAGGCCGCTGACATATCCAATTTCGTGAACCTTTCTCCACCTCCCAGTTCTGCGAATACTTCTTCCACTTTTGGTGCGGGGTGTTTTACATCTTGCATGTACTTATTGATCGTGACCTTGTAATCGCCACAGATCCTTACTCCACCTCCTTTCTTTAGCACAGGCACCAATGGTGTGCCCCATTCGTTGTGCTTTACCTTGGTGAGTATTCCTTCTTTTTCCAGTTGGTCTAGCTGATCTCCGATTGTCTTCTTGAAAGCAAACGGTGTCGCCCTGGGTTTGCAGAACACTGGTTTCGCATTATCTTGCATCTTTATGTCTATTTTGCCGTATTTATACCTTCCGAACTTGCCGTCGAAAAGTGTCTTGTGCTTGTCGATTATTTCTTGTAGTTTTGGTACTTTTAATCCAACATGGTTGATTTCCACAATCTTGTATCCTAGTGCTTCCATCATGTCTCTACCCAACAATAATCTACAGCCTGTTTTTACGACTATTAATTGACATTTTGCCTTTTTTCTACCTGCCTTTATTTCTACGTAGATCTGACCTTCTGGTGCAATTGCGCTCCCGTCATAGAATCTTAACGTAGTATTCACTGGTTGCAATTTATGCTGTGATAGATGCCTTTTGTATAATTCCTCCGGAATTACCGATCTGCTTGCTCCTGAATCAAGTTCAGCTAGCAATTGCTTGTTTCCTATCTTTATTTGGATTTGCGTCGGTTTGACGTATCCCGCCTTTGTTGCTTGAAAGTGAACCTCTTCGCTCGTCCAGTCGTGGTTTTCTATCTCCACGAAGTGCTGTTTAGCTTGTTCCTTTCCTTTTTTCTGGCATATTTTTCCTAAATGCCCAATTATACCGCAACGGTTGCATTTATAGGATTTAAATTTGCAGTCTGCGGACTCGTGGTTGCTATAACCGCAATGGTTGCATTGTTTGCCGCCCTTTGACTCCTTGTTAAATTTCTTTTTATAGCTTTCTTTACCGGCTTTGCTTTGGTTTATGGCTTAACTTTGCTTACTTTTTCTGTCAAAGCTTACCCTATGTACGTTAATTTCCTGATGCGATTGTATAAGAGCTGCCTCTTCCTTCTTCGCAATTTCGACGATTTGCTCAGACCCCTTTTTATGGTCTTCTTCGCACACGCGATCTAAAATCTTGCCTTTCTTTAGACCCGCTACGAACTTATTCGTAATCATCAAGTCGAGCTGCGCACCCCATTGGCACGTGCTGGCTTTATCTTTCAAGCGTATATACCACTGGCTAATCGACTCATTCTCGCCTTGCTTTAAGTCGAAAAATTCCGTGCGTTCACGGAATACCGATATTGTCTTTGAGAATTGATTTTTCAGTATAGCACACAATTCCTCGTATGTTTTTTGCGATGGTAATACTGGGTCGCACAAATTTGCGAGAACTCCATAACCTTTTGTCCCAATGACCGTTATGAGCGTAGCCACCTTTCTACGTGGCTCCAGTATGTTATTTACTATAAAGTATTGTTCTAATCTTTCTTGGTAGTTTTTCCAATCCTCGTGCCCATTATATTCTGCGACACACCCTACTGTGGCTGAATATACTTGCACGTTTTGTATCGGTGCCGGCGTTCCTCCGTTTCCGCCCGTTGCGTTATTCTGTGTTGTGTCCATGTGCGTTCCTCGCTGGTTATTTAACCTCAGCAAATCTTTTTCCATATCCTCTATTACGGCATTTGCCCTGTTTCTTTCCATTCTGACTCTTTCCAGCGTGATTTGGGCCTCTCTAAGCTGTTCTTGTAATTCTCGTGCTTGGGCCTCATCCATCTTGTATGAACATTTTTTTTTTTTGCCCCCGACTTCAATCACAAATTCACTTCTTACGAGATTTCCCGCACTGATTTCACTACACCTTTTAACTTTCTTTTTTCACTTTTTACTTTTTACCTCGTCGCCAATGTAATATATTAGACTTATTTATTTATGTATAATTCTTATGATTTATATAGAGATATGTAAACTGCATGACGGTGTCTACATGACTGACTCATCCATTGCTGTGTGGCATTGATGTGTGTGAAACATCACGCCACCCGGTTTATAGTCATGGCTGGGTGTACAATATATCGATATACTACAGGTAATACCACCGTGGATAATTAACCCATATGGTGACATAGAAGAAACGATATCTTTCGGCTGCAAAAAAACATACCCGTTACTTATCCCGTATTATGGAATATAGCGAGGAAATTTTTAATTTCCTTTCCATCGTGGAAAGGGGGTTCAGCGCAGTTACCAATCTCCTAACGAAAAAAAGAAACAGGCTGGACATCATTAGCCGAAGAGATTTAAGATTAAACCTTACAAAATTGACGCCAAATGTTGATAATTTATTATCAAAGCATCAGGTTCATCCTTCCCACTAAAAACATTTACTTATTGCTTAGTTTATTTTATGTTTATTTTATGTTACGTTTATTTAATATAACAGACACAAAATTTTATTTTGAGTAGTTTTAATTTAAATTCAATTAATAAATGTATAAAACTTAACATGTGTTTTTAATTTAAGTTTTTAACACTAAACTTCACTACAGTTAGAAATTTACAAAAAATCAATATCAGGTAAGTAGTGGGTCTACCAAAAACCGAAAAACAAGGCAAGGGGTCTACGACACAAAAAAGTTTGGGAACCTCTGAGCTAGATCAACACCCCCATAAACTTATTGTAATTCAAAATTACTTGAGGCTTTCTTATTTCTACTATATCACAACATTTTAGTATTCTGTTGGTGGTTTGCATCTTTGAAATATTGTTACTACTTAACATAGTCACGGCACGTTTATCCTTCCATGCCAAGGCTAACAAATTGTTCTTTCAGCATGCAACATATTTTTTTGCAGCAAAAATTGGTTTCGATACTTTTTTTGGCAACAACTTCGTATTACTTTGTATTGTTCCTGTTATATAACACTTCCGTTTGAGAAGTTCGTTGGCCAATGGAATACTTGTATAGTATCTATCGGTAAAGATATGATACCCTTTGGCACCAGGTACACTTTCTAGTAGATTATTGACCAGATTAAGCACTATTCTTGAAGGCACCGGTAATTCTGGATGGATTAACATCTGAGTTGTAAGAGCACCATAATATGGCAAAACGGAATATACGTAGCCGGTACTGGAATCTACTTATACATATAATCGAATTCCCTACTTTTTTGGTTTATTTGGGTTATATGTAATGAAGCTAATCCTGCCTTTGAATTTTACTACTGCCTCATCAATAGAAATTTCTTTACTGGGGATAAAACTGTCTTGAAATTTACTGTTGATGTATTCCATATAATTGCTAACTTTTTTGGTTCTCGTTGTCAGGCTATTAGTTTGTGATATATTCTCATTTAAATTGAGCATCCAGAAAATTTGGGGAAATCTTTCTCTACTAAAAATATCGCAGAAAAAAGGAATCTTGTGTGTATATTCCTGAGAAAAGTATTCTTCAATTTTATGTAAAGTAATAGTCCCCATATTCAAAATGACGCCTATAAATGCACACATCTCAGCATCGATAACCTCCTTTCAGTTCTTCCACATGGACCTTCTTTTTAAAACTTTTGAGTTAATTTTCTGTCTTGCATAAATGTTGGTTTGCTTTACAATATCTGCAATAAGTTCATCAGTGAAAAATCTTTGAAAAAAAAACGTTTGGCTCAAAGTCTTTGTCTTGAAATTGAAGCCCAACATTCTTGTCTCCAACACTAAATTTAATTTCTGCTGGCAGTTCATCCTCTTCTTCACTCACATTAATCTAACTTGATTCTGATATAGTGTCATTATCCTTATCAGACTCTGGTACAGTATCACTTTCACTATCAGATGAATATTGTACCGTTTGAACTCGTTTTTTTTAGTTTTTAACAAATTGCTTGTTTCACTATCGAAAGAACATGAACTACTATAATTTATATTGTCATTTCGCACATCTATATTAGTTAATTCAAATTCACTGTCATTATCCTGACTGTCTTCAAATAGGGTATGGTTTATGGTAGTGCCCAAAAGTTAGGTGGGCGAGAACTTGAGATCGTTTGAATTTAATTTATTAACTCAGAAAATTTCTTAGAAGCTCCATAATTAATATAATTATTTCTATTTATGATACTAAGGAAAATTTAATTATTGTACTTTTAAAAAGAAAAAGTACGAAAAGATAGTGTAGTGAATATGTCTAAACTTTAAGAAAATTGTATATATATTGTAATATGAAATAAAACTTCAATCATATGGTTATATATATTTATTATATTAATGTGATTTTAACTAGATTCCATTGATTAACAAATACAAATTTTCGTTAAATCATTTTGAAATGTTAATATTATTATTGGTCTTGAAGAATTTCATAAATTTGTACAGATTTTGTTAAGTTGTATTTATGCATTATATTATATTTATCAAATTTATTTATGTATTGAGTGTATATGTATCTATGTATGTATGGTATATAATTTAGATATTTATATTAGCAAATTTGTACAGCTTTATTATATTGTACAATACATTTTTCCATAACGAAAAGTAAATTTTTTTAATTTTTTTTTACTACATATTTTTAAAGTCTTTATTTTTTCTGTATATTATATGTTCTTTCCCGTACACAAAAATTCCGTAATAGTAGACTTGTTTTAAATGTACGTAAATGATTTAGTAATAATAATTTCTCAGCGATAACTAAATTTTCTATTATTTATAAAGGTGGTGATAATAAATAAAAGAACTAGATATAGTTATATGAGTATCTATATCTATTTGTGATTATTAATGAATGTATATATGGTAGATTGTACATACTGAAGACATATATCGGAATTGTTATTTTTAATAATTTTACTTTTTTTAAAACCTATACAATAAAATAAACTATTCAATCTTAACTAATTCAAGTTAAAACTTAATTAATCAATATTTTTTTAAACATTTTTGGTTAAAATTATTTATTAAATGAAGTCTTTTAAAAATATGAATTATTACATGTATGTCGCTTAAATTTTTCCATTTTCAATTTATCTTTCTTAATTACACGTAAAGTAGTTAGTATACTACTTTAGCGTAATAATGTACTATATACGAGTATTGTTCAAAATTAGATGTACAATTATAATTATACGTATTTGTAATATTGCTTAGTTTTATTTATAATTCTTATATAGTTTAATTATTTTATAATTATTTTAATAAGCTGATTTAGTAATAATAAATAAAATTATGATAAGGACTTTCACTGAAGAATTTATAGGTATTTTTTTTTTTAAATTATTAATACACAAAACAATATTTTGTTTGTTTCAATAATATTTAAATACGTGTAGAATACTTTTAAGGAGTTTATTAGTAATTATTTATTTCATATTAAACATAACAATTTACAATATAGTTTTCTTCTTCAAAATGTGTGTCCGTCCAAAGCTTGTACACGTTTTTATTTTGTTTGATTATAGAATTATTTATGAAAAATTCTTTGAAAATATTTATATTTTCTTATTATATTAGTTGAATTATAAGAAGAAAAAATTCAAAACTAGTGGCATGTACAATAGACGTGGGTCTATAAAAATGATTGATTATTGCATATCGATTTATCATATGAAATTATCTGATTTGGTAACATTTAGAAGAGAGAAAAAAACACACACACAAACAATACGGGAAAAATTAAACACTACAAATTAATATTGTTTATATTTAGTTTTCTATTTTAGAAAGAAAAAAAACTACATATAATCATAAACTTTTCCCAACTCTCAGCAACTAAAATTAGTCGAAAAAATTATATTTATTTAAATTAATATATTCAAAATTATAGCAATTAACAAAAAAATTTCAAAATAGAATAATAAATATTACTTGGAAATATACAAAAAGAGAATCAGTTCCAATCAATAATAATCTAAAAATGTGCAAATTTTCTTAAAAGTATAAATTCGAAAATATTTAGACGTGGCATTTTTTTTTGTAGATGCTAATAATTATTATAAAATATTCAGAAATGACTATAAATTTTCATCTTAAAAAACAACAACAAAATTTTAATATATTTTATTCTTTTATCGTTAGGAAAATTTCATAGAAACTTCCTTATAATGTTTAAGTAATAATTTATATTCTTAGAATAAGAGTTATATATAAAAAAATATATTTCTCGTTTACTGTTGGATTAAATAATTTTTTTTCAATTTCGTTATTTATTACTCGGTGAACACCAATGGATATTAAAACACACTATATATATATTATACTATATTTTGAAATTTTCGAAGAATAAAAATAAAAACAAAAATTAGAACTTGTCCATTCATAAATAAGATTAAAATGTTAATGTAGTTACTACTAAAAAAAAAAAAAATTTTAAAAACATTTTTCAATTTTCTTTAGAAATATATTTACGACTCAAAGTATTTTATTCTACAAATTAATAATAATAATAATAATAATAATAATAGCAATATTTTTTTTTTAAATTAGAAGATCACAAATATTTAATATTTACAAATTGCAACTTATACATAAATATAAATTTTACAACAAAAATATGCCTCCCTATTTTAAAGTTTTAGTGGAACAATTATTGTAAAATAAATATTTTCAACAAAAAAAAAAGTTTATATTACAAATGACTTTTCTAAGCATATCTAAATATGAGAATTTATTGTTTAAGCCCATTTATTATGGATAAATACTAAAAAGTAAGACACGTTATTTATTATATACGTGTGGATGTTGGTATATACAAAAACGAGTATATGAAAAATGTGAATGGGTACCATTAATCTTAAATTTATATCCAGCTATGGCACCTAAGTGTGAATGTTGAAAATGTCGCAGCGTTCTTAAAAGTTGGACTAAAAATATTAAAATACGACTAATTTTAGTGCGCTCATTTTTCTTGATGTTTAAGTGAGATCACAAAAGAAAAACAATTATTCACTTTTATCCTTAAAATACCTCCCAGGCAATTATAATATTTCCATGATAAGACCTACACACACTAACAAATAAAATATCAATATAAATGAAAAGAAACTCTCGGCAATATTTTTACAATTGAAAATAGAATATTTTATATAAGAGGGAAAGAGCAAAAAAAAAACAATCAAACAAATAAACAGTCCTTACATGCATATATACTAAATGTATATAAAATATATATTTTGTTTTCAGTTTTTGTCAGTTGCTGTTTGTGTAATTGTTCCTTTTTTAACCTTCATAATAACATATATGAAGCAATTATTTCATTATCAAATAAATATATGTAAATCATATCCAATAATGTATGATTTACTATATAATATATATTATATTTTATAAATTCTACTAATTATATTGTGGAATTGTTATATTTGTTATTTTCCCTTCTTTCTTTTTTTTTTTAAATGTTTGTTTAATAGTTTTAATGTTCATATAATTTTTTGTTTGTTTTTATTTACTTATATTTGTATTGTGATTATATTAATTTATATTTGATTTTTTTTTTAATGATTTGCATTGTTAAGCTTATTTTGTGTGGATAATAATGATTTAACCACTGAATGAGTTACAAACAAGTTTTAGTCACGAACAGGATGTAGCGAAAAAATCTTGCAACCTTTGTACTGTATGCCGGTCGAGTGCGCACAAATCGAAATCAAATGTTTTATGCGTAATTTGAAATCGTCCTGTAGCAGCTATCATTTCGACAACCTGTTGTAATTCATTATTATCCTGAAGAGTCATGATTTTCTGTTGCAATTCTCGCAATTCTGACATATAATCGACAGTTAATCCTCGGTCATGATTAGCTGCTTGGATATTTGTATTTGATGATGATGGTAATGAGGCTGATAGTGTTGGTGTACGAAAGGCTATTGAATCATCCGGTGTTTGAGCTTTCGAGGATGATGGTGGTAATAGTGCTGTAGAAGATGTTGACGGTGGTGGCAGATGTGGTGAATTCGATTTGTCACCGTTTTTTGATATTAGTTCATCTTTTTTGGTTTGTTTAATTGGAGGTTCAACTAATCCACTTACAGCTGGTGAATTGCTTTTGCGAGATTGAGAATCATTTTCTTCTTTACTTTTCCTTTTTCGTTTTTTATCTTCTTTTTCCGTTTTAGTTTTATCTCTACTCTTTCTATCTTTCTTATCCAATTTAGCATCTTCAACAATAGTTGGTGATGGTTTTGTTACAACCACATCCGGTATACTACTATTCGAACTTTCTGTTATATTTTCTGGTTTCTCACTTACCGATGGTGCAACACTTTCTGATTCGGTATCACTTGTATCTCGGTCGCTTATTTCATTTACAGTTGTATTTTGTGAGTTCGAGCTAGGTCGGTGCAATGATGTTGTTGCATTTTCGTTTCCAGATTGTGATGAAACTTTCTTGATATCATCCTTTTGCTTATATTTTTCTTTCCTCTTATCCCTATTAGTATGCTCTTTTTCTTTTTCTTTATACTTATTTTTCTTGTGCTTATGTTTCTTTTCGGAATCTTTTTCATGTTTTTCAGTCTGTTTTTTCTCAGATAAATTGGATGTATCGACCCCTTTAACATCATTGCTCGTCATATTTTTTTCTTTGGCATCTTTATTACTATTATTAGTATTTTCCTTTTTATTTATGGTTTCAAATTTTGTATCCGAATGAGTTTTTGAATTTGAATTAACTGATTGGCTCGTCGATGAGCTCATAACAGCAATATTGCTATTTGACAGTCGATCGTCCTTTTCTTTTTCTTTTTTGTCACGTTCTTTATCTTTTTTTTCCCTTTCTTTGTCTTTTTCATATGATTTCTTTTCTTTTTTCGACTTTTTATTACTAGTGCTTGTGGACAATTTTTCCGACACATTATTGCTCGTACCAGTAATGTCATTTGTATAGCTCTTACTGGACGACTTTGTTGATTCATCACCACGGCTGGCAACTGAAGAACTTCTAGCTGGGCTTACCTTCTTTGGACTTGTCATTCTCTTTGGAGATATTGGTCGTTTAGTAACACGATCTTTTGCCCTTTCTCGATCTTTTGAATGAGATTTTTCCCGTTTTTTTTCTTCTTTTTTATCATGTTTTTCTTCAAGTACAATTTTCTTATCTTTTATCGATACATCTGATTTCTCTTTGTGGGGACTACTATGTTTGTGTTTGTCTTTTTTATCATTTTTTTCTGATCTATCTTTTACCAATGAAGAACTACTTTTTTCTTGAGTTTTTCCACTTTTACTAGTAATTATATTCAAATTTGGACTATTTTTATTTTTTGGATCTGGTGAAACTTTTGAAGATGGTTTTGTTATTGGCGCTCCAAATACTGCTGCAAAAGTTTGTACTTTTGGATCTTCAGGTCGTATTTTGTGCTTTTTACTTGTTTCATTGCTTAGCTTTGGCTTATTTATTAACTGAGAACGTTCATCAATTGAGTCACGGCTTTTATCATCGGAATTATTTACAAGTAATACACCTCCACCCCTTAGAAGTTTTCGTCGAAAATCATCAGATGGATTTGTGAAAACGAATTTTTTTATTTCATTTTTATGAACTGGAGGACCACTTGGCTGTAATTCTAGATCGTAATTATATGTTACACGTTTCGGCTCATCGCGATTTTTAAAATATATATCAATTGGTAAAATAAAACCGGCATAGCCAGATTCCTTTAGTACGTATGGCGCATCCCTGATGGCTGTAAATAATTCAATTTGATTAATATAAGAATTTCAATTGTATACTATCAATTTACCTCTTTTCGGTTTCGGAAACGAGTCATGTAAATTAAATATAACTTTTTCAACAAAATTGCTTATATCAGCCTTATCAATTCCCCGAACAAAAAGTTCCCAATCGTGCGTAAAGCCATCCGGTGTTTTTTTACTCTTTAATTTGGCTGTGTGGCCTATTTCGAATTGCACCCTTACCGACATATTAAACAATTTATTTCTACTGACTTATGAAATCAATTTGAGTCTGCGCAAGTTATTATAATAATTTTATAATGATTTAATCGAGCAAAAAAAAAAGCATTGATTTTATTTACACAATTTGGATACACAAAATTATATTGAAATATTGGCTTTGAGTTGTGAATATTATGCCGGCCGGAAAGCGCATATAATATAAGTATACTTTTTTCATATATTATTAAATAATATTGAGAAGACCACCTACATATGGAGATTTTGGTAGTACTCACTATTTTATCTTATACAATTTTGACATTTAAGTATATGTACATAAACCTTCTCATAAACATATTTAAGATAAAATTTATGAAACAATAAGATCTGAACAATTGATTTAAAATAAAATGTGCGTATTGTTTTAATATCGTTGCATCGCGGTATAATAACATAGTCAGTAAATGTTTTTCGATATTAAAATTTCTTAGCTGTCACTTCACATACCCCAAAAATTCCAATTGAAACCGCACTTATTAGTATTGTTGCAATCAATACAAAAGCTGTCTGATTAAAATGTATTTACGCTGATAACTGGAATGTTGCATATTATAAACAGTAAAAGATTGTTTGTTTATGTTGTTTCGGTGTTTAAGGCGATGAAAAAAATAAGATTCCAGTTTGTTGCCTTACTCTCTATTAGCAAAATCACATGAGTGGTGTGCGCGATTCATCTTTTCTCGGTTGTTTTATTTTTAAAGGCGCCAGAACTGTCATTTTGATAATCGCGTTCGCAACACTTTATACTAACGGGTATCATGGCAATATTTATAAAAAATGATTATTAAAAAATTGTATCAATTACTTTTATATGACAAAGTTACCTATGAGAATAAATTTTCATTAAATAAGTATAAATAAATCTACATATATAAATGCATAATACTTAAAACCCGAATAGTCTTCTTTTGCTTAAATAGTTTATAGCTAACTTCAATGTGTTTTTCTTTTCTCTCCATAGTAGTCAATATTAGCGACACCTTGTGTCCTTTAAACACAAACTGACAAATCGTTTCGTATGATTTTTTTATTATTACTTTTTCTGAAAAATTATAGCGCTTTTATTTCAAGTAGGGGTCCGTCATAGATTATAAAATTTACATATTTCTTTTTTTATATTAAATGTATGATATAAAAACTAAATTACAGTTATGGTTAATTTCTTAAACTTAATATTAATCAAACTATATCCACATTTCTATAATAGATTATGTTCAAAATATATGTTAGAACTTTCTCTTGGAATTATGAGAATTAATTATGTGTTTTAATCCATATAAATGGCATTAATTTTTGATCAATTTAAATAGATGCAAAAAGATGTTTTGGTTTAGATGCATGCATATATATGTATGGATGTGCATCTGCTGTAATGGAACTGCTAGAATGTGTTGACACTGACATATGGAATTGACCGGATAGATAGTTTAGGATATAATATGATGTAAATGATAACATATTAAATTTTGTTAATGTTTATAAATATAATATATAAAATGCAATTCCAATTAATAAATAAATTGAATGCACTTAAAAAACAAAAATCGTTCAAATATGGTGTGCCATTCCTTATTTTCATAGTAGGTGGTTCATTTGGATTAAAAGAGTTTACTTCGTTAAGGTAGTCTATCCAAAATAAGATTGTTCAATTTAATATTTTCCTTAGTGGAAATTTATTTTTAGATATCAGTTTTCAAAGAAACAAACTGTAAAGCCGGATGAATTAGAAAAGATGGGAGTGAAAATGAAGAATGCTGGAGAAGTGACATTAGAAAATGAATATGAAAAATTGCAAAACATAGACATAGATAATTGGGAGCAGAAACGTGGGCCCCGTCCGTGGGAAGAAACAACTTAAGGTTCCCATAATCATTTTAGCATAGAAACGAATAAAGAATATACCATGTAAATAAAAATAGCTTTTTTACTAATAATATATTTTTTCCTTTGGATCTTTACTATATAATATTGTCCAGTGTACAATCAACTTTTTTTAAAAATATTTTTTTGTGTACAATTCAAAAATATATTGTATATTAATAGTAGAAGAAAAAAGATAGTTTACATATTTTTCTTTTAGATCAAACCGAATAGAACTTAACTTTTTTTTATCGTGATTTATACTTGAATGAATTAAAAGGAAACCTAATTTTTTTAAATTATTTAATTGTACAAATGTGAGTTTTTTCCTCAGAGTTCATCTTCTTCACCATCATCGTCATCTTCGTCCACCCAATCGCTTATAAGGCTTTTGATTTCACTTTTAGTTGTTAAGACTGATGATGTTTTAATGTCTGATTTTTTCTCCGATTTGTCATCAGTATCATTTGTTTTATTGGTGGTCTCTGTACTTTGTTTAATGTTAATTTTTTCAGAAACGTCTGTCTCTTCTATTGTAACTAGACTGTCGTCATTTTTGTCTTCTTCTTGTATTTCCTCAGATTCATCAGTTTTTTGCTGTTCTACTATTATTTCATGATCACTCGTTATTTCGTCCTTTTCCTCTTCTATGCTTTCGGAGCTTTTATTCTTATCCTCTGACAAATTTGATTTTTCTACATTTTCTTCTGGCTCAACCTCTACCTCTACTTGATCATTTTTGTCGGTTGATTTGTCTTCTTTGCCATCAATTGATCCACCTTCAGACTCTTCATCACTATTGCCGTTCGATTTTTGTTTGACTTTACCATTTTTCTTTGCTGAAATAGTTACTGTCTCATATAGAACTTCCGTTTTTTCTGCAACCTGTATTTCGTCTTTTTCGATTTTTCCCTTTGAAACCATGTTTTCGTCCTCTTCATCATCTGACCAATCACCTGTTAGCATTTTCAATTTTTCAGTTGTATCTGATTTTTCCGCAGAAGTTTCTTTTATATTAACTTCGAATTCGCATTTATCGCCTATCACTTCTTCCATCGTTGGGTATCCCTATATGTGCAAATCAAATTAATTAAAAGCAAAAATTAAATATATAACTAATAGTTAACTTACACTTTCAGCTGCATTTTCACTATTTGCATCCGATATATTGTGAGTGTTAGATGTATTTAATCGATCTAATTCATCTTCTTCATCAGTATGTTCTTTTGAAGCTGAGTTATCTTTTATAATTTTTTTATTTTCTTTTTTTGTTTCGCGATTGTCATTTTCCTCTGCATTATCTTGCCATTCCATTTGCGAATCACTTTCGGATAGAGATTTTTCTGCTATTGCAGAAGCCGATTCGACAGCAGTAGTAGTGGTTGTTGTTGTTGTTGTTGTTGCTACTGTTTTAATCTGCTTTGCAGTATCATCGTTTGTAGCTTGACTATATACAATAAACATGTTTGGATCAGAAGAAACAAATTCCTGATCAATTATAGTTCCACTCTGTTCTGTTTCGGCGCTTGTCATAACAATTCTTGAGTCTGATGTGTTTACTTCAGCTTCCTCAAAACTTTCTTCATTAAGAACCATAACAACATCACCTTCATGTTGTTCCTCCAATTGGGAAATAATTTCTTCTCGTTGAGCTTGTGTTAGTTCCATGATACTGCCATCCGGAGCAACAAATTTCGGCATTTTTTTATTGCTACCATATTCAGAATGGATCGCTTCCATTTGAGCATTAATAAATTCAGTAGACAAAATGTGTGCATCTTCGACTTCATCACCGCGATCTACAATTCCTAGACTGGCAGCAATTCCTGATGCTACATTATTAAGGGCTTCTGCTTCCGAACTCGGTTCCAGAGAAGTCGCAGTTGTTATTGATGACGCTTCTCCAGTTTGTCCTGATATGGACATTTTTTTCGGTAATGTAATATTCGATAAAATTTTTATTTTATCATTTCCGCAAATTTCCTTTTGTAGTTGCTGTGATTCTTTTTGTTCTTTAAGCAAGAATTCTGTTTCAGTGAAGCTCTCATCATCATCGGAAACATCAAGTACACCATCTTCTTGAGCGCGAATTTTGTGATTTGATCGCATGTGGATATAAAGTTGATCTTCGTCCGTAAAGGTTTTATTGCAGTAAATGCACTGTTGGCTTTCGGATTTTTTAATTTCTGGATGTGCAGTTATTATATGCTGTTCAAGAGCACTGTTATCGAGCAAGATTTCGGGGCAATATTCACATTCAGGGAAAGCGAACTTTTCAGATTTAACATTGTGCATGACGAGCATATGATGTGTTAAATCGCGAGCATTCGTTGAACGCCATCCACACATTTCACATAGCCGTGGATCAATCTTTTCTTTGTGAGTATTTACTAAATGCCTTCTGAATCCTCGATATGATGGAATGCTTATGGGACGTCCACCCATTCCACAACCTAAGCATAACCATGGTCCTGTATATCAATATTAAAATGTAATAAATTTCTATGAGCTTATTTTAAATAAATTCGAATTAATTTTCATCATTACCTGTTGTATTTTCCGCTCCTAACGCAATTAGAGCATGCATTGTCTTACTATCAATACGTTTGGGTTGCGGTGGATGAACACTACTCGTTGGAGGTGTAGTGGTAGTATTTATTTGTTTGGGAGCAGCTGTAGGAGCAATTGGCTTTTGAATTAAGGATTTTTTAACTATCGATACCTGTTGTGGCTTAGGTGGTTCGTCACATTTAGGCTCCTCTTTTATGAGAACTTTTTGGGAAGTGGCATTATTACCGCCTTTTGGAACGATGCGAAGTTTAAAATTTGTGTTCTTCTTTACCAAATGTGGGTATTTTTTTAACACTTCGCTTATAATTTTAGCATGGTCTACATTAGCTACATCTGTATCCTTAACAACAAACATTGATTTCTTTTCTGATTCCTGTTTAAGAACGACTGACTTATTTTGCGGTGCAGATTTAGTTTGCCGTTGAAATGACATTGGAGGTACGTAGTCTTCGTCGTCATCATCATTATGAAATTCATCATCTAAAACATCATCGCATTCATTGTCATCATCATATTCAGCAGCAATTTGTTTTCGTACACGTTGCTGCTCAGCATATTCTTTAACATCTTGTATATTTGGTTTTTTATCTGGCGGAGATCCCACTGAAGAGAGTGAAGATGCTGGTCTCTTGTTAGAATTATTAGTATAGCTGCGCCTTAGTTGTTCAAAAGGCGAATTTTGATTTGCGCTACTACTGTGCTTCGGAATAAGATTATCATAATCTTCCATATCGCACTCTTCTTTACAAATCTGTGTAGCAGTTATTAATGGTTTGCTTTCATACGATATAGCATCAAAAGAAGATTCGAAAGTTTCAGGTGGTAAAGTCGTTTCATCTGCACACTCAAACCTCGATGGTCCTTTGGCCTGTGTTTTTGAATGAGGATATTTCGCAATTATGGCAGCTGGTTCCGGTAATGGTTTTTGATAATATGTATTCCCCCCTGATATGGGTTTTATTTGTATGGATTTGTACTGAAAAGCACCAGAGGTATTTGACGGCCGACGAATTATATTAGCTGTGGAAGTACTCGGTGAAGTGTATGTACGCTCGTTCATTTGCTGACGTCCGGGGCGAATTATATTTGGTGTTGCACTTTGAACTTTTTTTGGACTGTTCAAAACACGAGGAGTTGGTCGAACATGCGGCTAAAATATAAAGGGAACTTTATAAATCCTCTAGCAAAAATTTTGCGAAATAATCTACTTACCGGAATCCGAGAAGTTTCAACAGTTCTTTTATGGGCTTCCAAAAGTTTTAGCAAGACTGTCATATTCATATCCCGAGCAGTTTTCAATAGTCTGCCATACATGCTCAACTCAAATTCCAATGTACCAGTGTACATGAAGTTTACAATGGGCACCACAACATCAGCTTGCAGTTCCCGCGGCATTATTAGAGTATCGTCGGATACATCACATGTTTGTTCTAGTACATTAAAATAATCGGTACAAGCACTCAATACGAGCCTGTGCACTTTCAACTGGGAATTATTGTTGAATTGTAGTGTTAAGTCACAATAGTCGGTTTTATTAAAAAAGTTTTGAAGTTTCTGGAGAAAAAATACTCCCCAGTTATCCACTTTAACCGACTTTATCTCCCCCATTTTAAAAGATGATGAGGTATACAAAAAAAAAAATATATAAACTGAAAAAAATTAAAAAGAGAAAATTACATTTACTGAATAACCAAAAAATATAATTTTTTTTTTTTTTTTAAATATAGTTTTTTTATACATTTTAGCTGTAAGTATGATGTAAATTTGGCTCTCTAATTTTTTGAACCTATCAATTTTGTGGTTAGAATAATATTCTTTCATATAAATAAATATTTCTCGCAAGCATAATATTTTGGCCATAAGATTAATAACATAGTAATTTCATTAAATTGATTGATAATGAATACCAACAAAAAATTATGTAAATATTTATGTTGTACAATATTACAGAAAATTATGTTGGAGCAGCTTTGACATCACAGTTGTTTGTCATTCACCTTATTTCAAACTTAGGCCTTTTTAAACTATACGGTATGTGTATACATCTGAGAATACAAGGGATCCTATAAATATACAGGAATATGCTTATCATAAAAAAAAGATTAAATAAAACTGAAACCGAAAAAGCGCGTCGCTTCACTTTTATCACGGTTAACAAAAAACACTGACTGCCAAGTTGAAGGAAGTGAAATAAATTTTCTATTGCTACTACCGTAACATAAAATAAAATATTGTTTTTAAACCTTTTCAAAATAGAATTACGTGAGAACGCTAATATAAAAATAATCAAAATTCAAAATATTGCACTTTTTCGAACACTTTCGGTACCTCACAATATAAAAAAATCAAATTTGAGCGCAACAATTTGTTTGGAAATAATTCCCACGCGTCCCGGGGTCTACGGGGGAATTATTTCATTTATTGGATTGTTGTTGTGCGGCAATAATTAATGGTGTTTAAAAAAAAAAAATATACATAGATAGGTGTAGGAGATTTCTCCTTATAGTTTTCCATCCAAAAGGGGGGCGGGGGTATCCAATTTGAGGAGAAAAAAAGAAAATTAATTAAGTTTATTTGGTGAATTGAAACCGAATAAACTTAATACCGTTTCCCATGTGGTTTGTAACTTTGATAATATTAATCTTTGCCTCATATATGGTTTGTAACTAATTATTCACTCCCGAACACTCTTAAAATGGGGCATACGCTCGTATAAAATGTTTTCTTTGCAATAAATTGTAAACTAATAAGGTAAATTAACTTATTTAATTGTAAACTTACACTTACACAACTATTTCGTTCGTAATTTGGAAATAATTCGGTCTACAAACCTTTAAGACGCGTTTATTTCTTCGCGTTTACAGGAGTCGCCTCGATCTCTCCTACTCTTTAAACCAAAATGGCGATTGGTCGATGATGTGTGTGGTACGCCAATTGGTCGTTGTACGAAATTTGTTCTAAAAACTTTGACGAAATCTCTTTTCGATAAAATTGGAAAAGAGATTTCGTCAAAGTTTTTAGAACAAATTTCGTACAACGACCAATTGGCGTACCACACACATCATCGACCAATCACGAAGCAACCGTGCTTTTACGGCCATGACTCTCTTCAGAAAAGTTAGCCATTTCGATTAAAAGTTTTACTATATTATTATCTATGAGTATATTTCTAATACATGAAAATAAATATTGAAAATTATAATATATTTAAAACCAAATATAGAAAAAATTAATACAATTTTTTGTTTTAATTGTAAATCATTCATGTTTCAGAACCATTTCACAGTTTCGGCAAACTTTCAAAATGGCTGAAGTATATTTTCTATTCTTTAAATATTGTGTACTTAAAGCCCAGACGCACCGAATCTAACAGGATAGTTTTCACTCTTACAATTTTTCGTCAAGTCAACAATATACCTATTAAGCTTATTTCATATCATTTCATTAAACATATATTTTATCGTTTATAATGCAGTTAGTATATATAGAAAGCACACTTCTGAACAAGAATATTATGCTATTTAAGAATGATTAAGAAGATTCCATTAACTTTGTTATTATTATGCATCTTTCTTATTCGGAACATTTGTTTTAATATCAATTTTATGAATATTTTTATTCTTTAATTTATAATTTCCAAAAATTTACATAGAATAAAATGAAATTTCAATCAATCTGTTTGATTAGATATAAAAAAAAATATTTATCTTAAAAACCAAAGAAATTCCTAAGAATTATGAGATATATTTACTTTGAAATCCGCATTAGTATAATTAAAGCTATTATCTTTAAAGATCGTTATTATCTTTACTAGACTATAATGGTTTTGTGAATTTTTCAGATAATTGCAAGTATTAAGGATATATTTTATCATACACAATTATTACAATAATTGTAACCGAATTTTAAAATTGTCTGTTAACTTATATTCCGTATTAATTAATAGCAATGCAACCATCCGCAAATCCCTTTTTTCCAATAAGATATTTAAAAAGTAAAAAACTTTAAAAAAATATAAAATTAATAAAATCTATTAATTACTATGGGGATGATCATTTCCTTACTCAGTTTTATTTAAATGAATTTTTATGGAATCCCACAACCTACTATGATGGGTTTGTTTACATAATAAAATGACGCCATTTATTTAGAACGAAAATAAGACGAATGTAAAGAATTGGTGCATTGTTGTTAACTTCATAGCAATTATTAATGATATTGTTCTGACGTTCTGTCAGTTGTCTGTTTACAAAGTTTAAATAAAAATCCGCCAAAATAAGTTCCGAAAGTGATATGTCCCCTAAATTAAAATTCGCTGAAGGTAAATTCATATATATTATAATACAAGTAAATGCAGATGGTTTTATCGTTGGTTCTATAGGCGAAAGGGTGCTCTGCTTTCATGGGCCGCTCATATACGAGGCAAAGGCTCTTAAAAGTATGGTGACCAAAGATAAACAAGTGAAATATTTCATACATTACGCTGGATGGAATAAAAAGTAATAAAGTTTGTATAAAATTTTTATGAAATAAATTGTGTATTCGTACTTTTAGTTGGGATGAATGGGTACCAGAAAATCGGGTTCTCAAATATAGCGAAGCTAATGTACAACGTCAAAAAGAAGTTTCAAAACAGCATGCGAACGCAGCAGCCAAAAATAAGAAAGGTTTTTATTCAATTGATACAATAAAATCCTTTAATATGAATCGTATATTTCAACAGCAGCTAACAAAGCGAAAAAGTTGGACGTAAGTGGTAATATAACATCAAAAGATGGCGATTCAAGAGGGTCGACACCATCAAAAGAATTAACTACAAAAGAAACCCCAGTAACGGTAAATCCTTCAACATCTGCTAGGGGACGATCTGTAAAACCTTCTACACCGGTAACAGTACCATCAGAAAATAAAGACGACGGTCCTAGGTTATTATCCATAAATAGCAAATCGATTTAAATGATAATTATTTGATTTGATATTTTAGAAAAAAACGCGGTAGAATAGAGACGTCTGTGGAATCCGAAGAACAATTTGCCACAAAATTGGAAATAAAAATAAAATTACCAGATGAATTGAAGCCATGTTTAGTTGATGACTGGGATGCTGTTACGCGTCAGCAAAAACTATTTGATATTCCTGCTAAGACAACTGTGCAAGATATAGTAGATAGCTATATAGCATTTAAAAAATCGTCAAAGACTATTACTCCAACTAAAGAGGTTGCTATTGCTGACATTGGTAATGGTTTAATTGAATATTTTAACGTTATGCTGGGATCCCAATTATTATATAAATTTGAGAGGGCTCAGTATTCTGATATTTTAAGAGAGCACCCAGATACGCCAATGTCAAAAATATATGGTGCGTTTCATTTGCTTCGATTATTTGTCAAGTTGGGACCAATGCTAGCGTTCACGGCTCTCGATGAGAAATCCGTACAAAGTCTTCTAGTTCATATCCATGATTTACTTAAATATCTGGTTAAAAATAGTGCCACATTCTTTTGCATGCATAACTTTGTTCATGCCACTCCAGAATATCATAGAAAAGTGCAGTAAGACAAAATCGAAACAAAAATATATTTATTTTAAAATATAATTTTAATTTTTAATCATAATATATTTTAACGAAAGTTTTATTTCATTTATAGACATATGTTTGTATAATCACACAAATCGTATAAATTACGTACATATGCATAGACAAACATATTATTATATAAAATTTATATATAGAACAAATAAATGTTCAATGCTGTTAACCATTATTTTTTTTTTATTATTTGATGGTAAAATATTATGCCCATATAATTTTCCTCTTTTGCTTTATCATTTTTATATAATTGTGCGTTTATGACGATTTAATTACATTATTATGACTTTTTTTTAAAAGTACACTTGTAATTAATTTATACTTTATTTAATTGTATTCATAATAATTTTATACGTTGAAGTCAAATAAAGTAAATGGTTAAATAAGCACATCTGAAAAATATTTTCATTTGACATCACATAAAAAAAAGATGAGCAATTTCGGAGATAAGAGAAGAACGATAATTATTTAAATATTATTAGATAAAAATTCCAGTAATTGATTATATTTTATACTGGTGAAATTAAACAAGTTGAATTGAAAGTATTGATTTATTCGATATTATTAATTTTTAACTTTAACGTTTCCACACTCAGCAAAATCGCTAAACAATGCACTATCAATTTTACTAATCTTTTCATTAATGGAATCAGTTATATTTTTTAGCATCTCTTCCAATTTATTTGAAATTTTGTTAGCAAGTACATCAATTAAGTCATCATTTTTGGATATTTTAGAAACTACTATATCTGCTATAAGATTGCTAGTAGCATTTGTGCTGTATTGTATTGTTTCGTTTAACATTAACATTTGTCCTTTGAGTTCAAGAAATTTACAAAATGTATCATCCGATATCTCATTTGTATATACTGTTACAGTATCTTTACAGCCTATATTGTTCAGACTATCAGCATTCAATGTTTTATTTTCATCATTTTCCATAATTAGAGATATGCTTTTCTCTTCTAACTGATTTAAAATATTCTTTAAATATGCACAATTCCAATTATTTGCCCATAAATTTACAGTTTCCAAATTTGTATTTTCAGCCAGCTTAATTATATCGAATTCATTTAATAAATTTTCTTGAATTGAAAGTGTCGATAATTTTTTTAATTGCAGAAATGTATTTAAATGTAACTGTTTTAATTGATTGTTACTTAGATCGATCGACGTTATATCAAGTTGATGGGAAAATGCACCACATTCAATAATGCTCATTTGTGTATCCTTTAGCATTATTGTGTTTAAATTTGGCATTGCCGAAAATAGTTGACCACTAACGTGAGGTACATAATTTTTCGAGATCCAAAGAAGCTCTACACTTGGAATCTTATACAAAAACCTTGTATTGTCTGTTATAATAAGTTTATTACTTTCGAGATAAATTCTTAGCAGCTTTTCATTGTATTTGAAAGTGTCTTCGTCAATACTTCGAATTTGATTTCTACTAAGATCAATAATTTTTAATTCAGCCAAATTGCGAAAGACATCCTTTCTTAACTCTTCAATTCTATTATCAATAATATCGAGAGAGTTTAAGTTTTCTCCATTTTCGAAATTCCATTCGTACAGTTCTTTCACTCCACAATCGGAAATAATTAACGTTTCCATATCCTTGATTACTTTAAATAGATTTCTGGGTATTGTAAAAAAATTACTCGATATTATTTCGACTTTATCTCCAATAATTGTTATATCCGGATGAAAGGTGACATCATCTGTATCATTAAATATTAAATTTATGCACAATATTGAATAGTCACTTTTTGTACAAGTATTTCGTAAATTATTTATTATAATTGTTTCACAATGCATTGTTTTCATTATATAAAATATCATGAGAAAAATGTAAATTTTATACATTTTGAAAATAATATAGTCAAAAATTTAAAATTTAAACACTTTTTTGCTTATTACTAAAAGCAAACGAATTATGGAAATGGCAGAATATTGATTGCAAGAATTTCTTAAAAGCAATATATAAAATTATTCTTAAGAAAGAATAGTCTTCGACTATGAACTTGTTTCCGAAACTTAAAATAGATTTTAGGAAATTTTACTAACAGGTTGAAATAAGTAAAATATATAAAAATTGATATGATGAAAAGCTTCCTTCTCATTTCAGTTTATTAATATTTTGTTTTAAATTTTTTTATTGAAAATAATATTTTCATTTTATATAAGATATAAATTTTTGAATTCGTACACATATGTACGATTATGTATTAATTATGTGTATAAAAAAATTATCTCAATATTAAATATAATCGAGATAAAATATCAGATCAATATGAAAAAAAATGTAAGATAACAAATAACAATATTTAAAAAAAAGAAAATAATAAAGGATTTTATCATATAATTTCTGTAGCATTTGTTGATTGGTCATCATCTTCTTCTTCAGAACTGCTACTGAATGTGGGCAATTCAATATTTGTTTTTCTATCTAATCGTTCTTGTTCAACTTCTTTTAGATAGTCGTTTTGGGCATTAATTATTTCTTTGCTATTTTTACAATTAGCATATTTATCCAACAATGTCTCATTAAGTTCAATAAACGCATGCCCCCAAGAAAATTTGCTCATAAACCATTTGGCTTCCTCTTTAAATCCAACAATATACAATGCAGCTGCGATCGCTTCAACACAACTCAACTGACAAGGTTTTCCATAATTTATAGGATTTGCAGCAACCAAAAATGGTAATAACCTTGGATGTGGACTTTTCATACGTTCAAATGGGGTTTCATCTAGTTTTGCCCATGAACAATCGACCACTGCTAGCCCATTTTTTTGCACAATCAATTTATCTTCAGGGCTTATCGAATATACGCCAACTGGTGTTAAAACGACACCAGGAAATCGTTGGCCAAGTTTTAGATTAGTTATCAAATTGTATCTAAGCAATTTTCTGCCAGTACACTTTTTGGGATCACATTGATTTAAATCCCACATAGCAACTGGAAAATTAGCTTTATGTCCGAAATCTTGGTCATCTTCTGAAGAACTCTCATCACTACAATCTTCAGTCGTACTTTTACTATCGTGAATTGTTAATTCAGATGCGGCTTCTGCTAAAGTTCTGTCACAATTTCTATTTATCTTTTTATATTTAGTATTTGATTTTTTTCCATGTTTTTGACTTCTTGAACTTTTCATTTTATTTGACTTGATTTTTAAATGTGTAACTTTTTTGACACCAAATTACCTAACCTGAAAAGTAAATAAAACAAAAATTCGAGTGCTGCCAATAATAAATATGTTATCTGTTCTTTGTACTAAATTCATATATTTGTGTCTGCATAATAAAAATTTCGTATAATTTGAAATCGCTTTGAACTATTATTTATTATTGCGTATTTGAAATCTAGTATTTTTTGATTAAATATTAATTTAATATTAAATCTATTCAATTGTGTTTTAAAATTATTCGTTTTTAAAGATAGTAAAAAAAACATGGTAGAAACTGATAACAATATGGCGAAGGAAATCTGCGCATAGTTAACAGAGCCCCAATTGCAGGCCATCTGGGTTATTCCCCTGAAAAAATCTAACTACAAAATTCGAAGTTAGATACTAACAAGAAATTATATATTGTGTCATGAAAAAACATTTGCACTTTAATAAGAACCATTATGAATTCTTAGCCTTATTCGAGCATATGTGTAAGATCGTTCGGACAATCAGTATAAAAAATATTAGTTCTTTAATAATATACCATGGAATTAATTTAAATATGCTGCAGTATGTATAAGCCAAATATGCACATGTTTACAGTGTTTACATTTATAATATTATAGCTTGTTAGGTTGATGGTATATTGCAAAATAAATTGTGGGATTTGTATTGCTAAAACAGTATTTATTAATTTTAGATAGTTAATATTTTCATAATCCTCCTTTTCTATATAAACTTATTATTATGAAATTCTAAAATTAACTCATGTAGTAGTTACTTTTTCATGATTCAGTATAAAATTTCTACTATCAATAACATTTTCTCTAGTTCCATATAATACTATCTGAATTAGGAAATATATCGTTTGTTAAAAATTGTTTACCATTCAATCAAAAGTGAATCACTTTACAAAATATACTTGCTAAGTTATTATAAGAAAAATTATTTTTTTTTCGCTAGTATATCCGATCTTGTTTAAATAAGGACATTTTTAATTATAACTGAAAGTTATAGCATATGAACTAAATTGAAAATTTATGATAGATTATTGAAAAGGCTATTGTCGTTAGAGTAACATTTTAGAATCCATTAATCTTTTAAATTGACACATTATGGAATAGGTATATTAAAAGAAAATTATAAGTGATATAGAAAAAAAATAATCGGTTAAAAAAGAAAATATCCAATAATCAAATTTCTTGTCTACCTTGACCAATACTTTATTAAAGAAAAAGAAAAACAATAACAAATAAATAAATTTTAATTATCAAATCGATATTTGAGCTTAGAGTCTAGAACCATAAGTAGTTGTCTTGCTGACTTATTGAACGTGCAGAATGAATGGAGTATTCGTTGTTGGAGCAATATGTGTATTCCTGTTGTCCACTATAAATTGCTATTTGGCATAATATATACTTGGTATCTTGTCTATCGACCGATAAAATCATCTCGCGATCATGTTTGTTTCGTCAATTTTCAACCAAATATGGAATTATTTTGCTAATGTTGCTTTGCCATTTTAAAAATGTCCAAATCTAATATTAATTTAGAGTTATATAGATATTAAGTAAGTATTTGATTACAAAACATGAAAAGCTGATGACAATTTTTTATACACAATTTATATGAATTTTATGTAATAAGTTTTTGTCTTATAATTTTAGAAAAAATTTATTTTTATTAAGTATTTAATGGAAATGAATCAATTCAATTATTTTGATTAAATATAACTATAATGATGAGAATTTTTTAATTATTTATGTAAATTATCAATTACTAACGTGTAAATGTGAAAACCACTTCTCTCGTTTAGTAATCGATATTAGTATAACTTTAGATTAATTAAATGATGATCAAAATATTTTTACGATATATGATGGAAGCAAAATTTTTTTTCCGTTCATTATATAATTAAATTATTATTATAAATAATAATAATTTAATTGTATAAAAACTTTCAAGTAAAATGTACGAATTTTGATTGAAGAAAATTTATTAAAATTTATACTTTGTACAGATAATTATTATTTTCTTAAATACGATTAAACTTTTTAATAATGGAATTTTTAATTTCCTAGAAGAGATCATTTCTAGTTTCTATTTGTGTAAGCTAGATTCGAACTCAGGACCACCGGTCTGCATACTAATTCATAAATATTAACTATAATATTATATTATTATTTTAATAAAATAATAATAAATATTTAATTGTTAAAGTAATATTATTAAAATAAATCATAAATATTATTTAAAAATATTATAATTTCTGTATATTATTTGTTTTTTTTTGTTTGTTTTCAAATTGAAAACATCGAATTTCAAATGAAATTAAAAAATTATTAAAGATAAAATTTTAATCGCATTAACAAAACTTAACTTAGAAAAATAGAAAAACATTTTATAATATGTATTTAGTATTTTTAATACTCCATTTACTAAAAAAAAATCACAAAAAATTGATTGTATTGTACATATTTGAATTTTTTGTATTTTTTTAAATTATTGTAAAAATTTACGATGAGAATATATATATATATGTATATGTATATAAAATATATTTAAATATACAAAATAAAAAGTTTTTCGAAATGAATTAATTTTTTTTTTTTGATTTGCGAAATGAAATTCTTATGAATTTTGTAATAGATATATTTTTGGGGTTGTTTTATTTTCTACATGAAAAATCGAATTGGCAACGAAATAGATTCTCTAGTAGAATATCATTTAATTTTTTATGATCTTAGCCAAGGCGATATAGTGTTTATATTTGAGGTAAAATTATTTTTAGAATATATTAGAAAATATTGTATGTAGGATGTTTGTGTTAATTTCTGGAATTTAAGAGTATGCATTATGATCGAACGAGTATAGAAAAATGTTATAAATCTAGTAGCGTCTAGATGGCAGCACAATTACAATTTTTGGAATACATTCGAATTCATTTACAACAAAGAATTCGCAAATTTTGTTAAAAATTTAAAAAAAACAACAAAATTTGCATATATTTTTTTTGTTGGTTATAGCAACATAAATTGGAAATTTAAAAAAAAAAAATCAAAATTTTTTAAAGAAATTAAATTGATTTATGAAAATTTTCGATCATATCATATTATTTTTATTTTGGTCGAAAATTTCAATTCTTTAAAACTATAGAATTTTATTGAAATAAAAAATATCAGAGAAAACAATTAATTAATATTGGATCCACCGTTGCCTTGTTATATTCAGACTTATATTTTTAGAACATGCCAACAGGGGGTCGATATTGATAAAATATACAATATTTCTAGATATATTTGAATGATACTTAAAAAAAAGATTGAAGCTAAGTAATAAATAGAACATGAATATACATATGACTTAAACTTATGAAAATTTTATTTGAAAAAGTAAAGTTTCTTAGCTTTATTTTTCATTATCCCTCAATACCAAAAGACTGCAAGCAAGCAAGGCCCATCATCATACACATTTTTGGTGAGAAGAAAAATGATCAAAAAGAAGAACTTTGTTCATGTATCAGCGATCATCGGTTTAGTTTACCTTAAAAATGTTCACACTCTTATTATACAATGTATGTATATATATGATTTGCGGAGAAGTAACCATAATTTAGTGGAATATATATATATATTAAGTTTTAAAGACCTGGTTTAAATGTGTATTAGTTAATTTGGGTGTTTGGCGATATTTGAATAGTTAAATTTTCGAGTAGGAGAAAATTATGAAATGGTGATGGTGGGGCTATAGCACGTGTTATTTAAATTTGGAGTAGGGGTATTTGTGAAAAAAGTTTTTTAAAATAATTGTTTGTGGTGGGGATTACAAGGTGGGGTTGTGTAAGACGAGACGTAAGGATTTTAAGAAACGTCAACAAAATCAACGATTTGACCGTTTTTCAGTTGAACATCACAATCCGTTCAAGTCGCGGAATATATAGAGTTTCGTAAGTAACGATGATATTCTTCTAGTTTTTTATATAAAAAAATTTTTTATTAACTTTTAATTATATTATTAATTTCTAAAATAAATATTCTAATTCTTTTATATTGATTTTTTTTTTAATATAAAATATTTGAAAATTTTCTCTGTGATGATAAGTTTTTTTTCCTTCTATTTCTAAAGTGCGAATGTAATTCGATATAATTTGTTTAATAATAGATTCTCAAAAAAGTTATTATATATATATATATATATATATGTATATAAAAAAAAAATAAAAAATTTAATATCTTTTAATTAAAGTGAAGTGATTAAAGTTTAAATAATATATGTTTGTATTATTATAATAGTTGAAATTAATAATTTTACATAAAAATTTGATCTGCCATTAAATTTTCCTATTCAAAAATGATAAAGCGCCATCTATGATTTAAATATAGACAATAACCATATATTTGGCTATTCATTCAATAATACTAACAGAGAAAAATTCTATTTTTAAATTTTCCCAACTAAATGCATTTATTTTTATTGGCAAAAAACTATAAGTTTTTTTTGTTTTTTTCCAAATTTAACTAAATAAATTTAGTTTGTTAAGTGAAACTTTTGTAACTCATTTTTTTAAATATATTAAATAAATTAATATAAAATAAATAAAATCGGTTATACAATTGAAAAGTGATATACCTTACCACCGCCGCCGGATCAATCAACCTCAATCGGGGTTTTGAATTGCGTAATCTTTGAATGCATGCATATTAGATAGTGAAAGAATAGAAAGAGTTAAATATATTTAAAAAAAAAATCATCTTTTTCATTTAATCTTTCAAAATTCATAAGAAGAAAGGAGAGACTTTTTTAGTAAAATACAATAATTAGAAAGTTTTCATAAAGTAATGATTTATTCTATTTTTAAATCAATTTTTTTTCCTTTATGCATATGGTATTAATAAGAAATTATTTAAGATTCTTTTAATTATTATCACTTTTTCAACAAACAAAAAAAACAACTTAATTTTCCAATTTTTCTTGTGCATTCGTTTTATTTCTGTTTATATGACCATAACAAGGCAGTATTGTTTATATGACCATAACAAGGCAGTATTTGACGAAGAGGAGCCGAAACCGGGTATTTCGAGTATAAATAAGCACACACAGTTCGCCCTGCTGCTATACCTACCATACATATACACATACATACATATATCCATGAATATTTAATCATACCTGTTCATATAGTGTTACATTTGTGTGGGTATGACTCATGGTTAAAAAATCTTTTCTCGGTTTATTGGCATTTTTGCTTACCTTTACGATTTTTTATAAACGTGTTCCATGTGTCCAATTGTCAGAATATATGATAAATATTGATAGGTAGATAAATAGATGATACTTTTCTGATAAAGCATAATGTAGGTAAAAATTTTACAATTCTATAAGTTTTAATAAAATATTATTTGGATTTCGGATATATTTATCTGAATCTTTTTATAGTATCCCATGCATTTTTAAACAAACATCTCTTTGACTTAATCGATAATACTATATACACGAAAATATATACTAAGATTTACTATAGAAAATGAAAGTTTTTCTTTTGTTATTGTTATGTGTGTACACATATATGGTACTAAAAAAAAGGTACAGTTTTTTTGTAGCGGAAACTTGCCGAATGCTCAGAATAAATATTCAAGAAATATTTTCTTAGATTCTCTTACATTCTTTTTCTGTTCTTGGTCTCAATCTCGCGCAAAGGTGTTTTTTTTTTATTTAGATTCTATAAAATTCTTAGCTCAACTTATAGATTGGATTTTTTTTTTGTAAATCCACTAAAAACGGTTGAAACTAAAACTTTTCCTGATCAGAACAAGAATTGAACTCAACCAAAATGTCATATTTTAGAATATTTATGAATAAATAATGTGAATTTAAAAATTTTTCGAAGCTATTTGTTTTTAATGAATGCTAAGGGAAATGTATTAAATTTTAGCAATTTTCTATTTATGCTTTTCTAGTCTTGTGTTTTTTTAGTGGTTTTTTTTTTATAACTGAGATATACCGTTTTTTATTCTAATCAGTATTAAGATATGTTAAAAAAAAAACAACTTATAAAATTCTTTACTTTTTTAAATAATATTGTAGTCTGATACTAAAGAGGTCTATAAACTTTTTGATTATAAATATGGTAATTCATATATGAGTATTGTAACTATTGATAAACAGTTTTTTTCTTTTCCTTTTTAAGAATATATCTAAGAGAAATATATGAGATTTGTTAAATTAAAAATAATTTCGTTTAAAAAAAAAACCAATTTAAAAAAAAACAACACAAAAATAAAATTTGTTTAGTAAATATTAGATAAGATTGAAAATATCCATGCAATTTTAATTAAATTTATTGTATTGTAGTAAAATTTAAGATAGCTATTAGGAAAATAGTGTAGTGGTTTAATCAATTTCAGAATATTTAAATGAAAAGTTTAATTCAAAGTTCAGTTAAACATTTTAGCTTTAGCACAGATCCAAAAGTACCTATCTCTCTCTATTATTATTAAAGAGACTTACTAAAAATAAAAGAATATTATTGACTATTAATAATATTGAAAAAAAAATTGTGTAAAAATCGATTTAGCTCATTTTTCATATTCTACTATAGTAGGTAGCTGATACCTTAGTTGTAAGCTCTTGTAAAAGTCTACGACCTTGAGGCCATCTACCGGTATAAATTATACTTAAATTATTACTTAAAGTTTTTTTTTCAAATTTTAAAATCTTTACGTTTTGAAGGCTTGTTTTAAAAAAAAAAAAATTAACAATATTTAAAATCAAGAAAATTCCAATGTTAATTAATTTCAAATAAATTAAATCATTATTGATATTACAAAATAACAATTAATATAAATTGTGCTGATTTGTTCGAATTATTGTAATTTTGTAGAATTCATATTTTCAATATTACTTTTATTGTTATCATAACTATAGCTTTTTTGCGTAATTTGATTTTCTTTTTTTCCCCCCTTTTAAAATAATATAATGAAACTTCACAATATAAGTAAATAAGAAAATAATTAATTGTTTTGGGTTTTTGAGGGGTTTTTTTTTCGTTGTTGTGATTAATATAAAATAAAAATAGGTCGAGTTCTACTTATCGAACGATATAGGGTGTTTTTTTTCTCCTGTTGATTTTAAATAAATACCTTCTTTTTGTTGTTGTTATTGTAAATAGCAATATATAAAATATTGCATTTAATATAAAAGATTTTAACATAAAGAAGCCTCAAGGTTTTATAGAAAAAAAGCCATATGATAATTACTATTTAAATAAGTATAAGTAATGTTTCCAATAGGTAAAGATTTTTTCAAATTACAATAAATAAATAATTTCAAAGTAAATAAATTTAATAAATACTCGAATTGTATAAAATTATATTTGGTTTTTGTTCATAGTAACAATATTCATATGGTATTAAAATCAAATTGGTTTTTTTCCTCCCTATTACAATATTATTTACAATAAAACTAAAGTTGAATAAAAACAAATTTTCATAATGTTGTAATAGGAGATGTTGATTTGAAATTTCTCTAATCAAATATTGATATTGTGTGCCTGATTAAATAATATTAAAACCGCAAAACTTTTCTTTTAATATAGCCAACAACCATTGATGGCAATAATACGAGTATCTCATACAATAATATTGTAGTTGACTTACCTGTTCAATGCTGTTCAATTAATTTTATGCACAACTCTATCAATCCGATGCTTTATAAAATAGTAATTACATCATATTGTAATATAAAAATAAACATATTATTCAGACCGTAAAATAATAATAGACAAGAAAATTAAAAAAAATGTCATTGACTTATTAAATATTTTTAATTAAAGAATTTTTTTTCTTAAACTATTATATTAACTTCTAAACATATGGAATAGATGAAAATAATAGTTACATATTACTCACAATATAAAGTGAGGTTATTGCTATTGTAAAATATAAACGCTTGTTAAATGAAGTGCAATTAGTTGCCGGCAAATTGGTGGATTTTTTTTATGGGGATTTTTTTTTTTTTTGTATAACTATTTAAACTCATTTTTGTGTTATAAAAAGAGCGACAGAAATACTACTCGAATGTATTCCCTGACGTTACGCACACTTTCATAGCATTCTGGATTGCTTTGGAAGCTGCAGTGAATCTTACCATTTGGTTAATATTTTACACATCCGAAAATCCTATTTCTCAGTCAGATACCAGGTGTATAAGCTTAAATCCGCTGTTTTTTAGTCAAAAAACACATGTTTTTTTTTATAGAAAGCAAAATCAAATTTATTCAAAGTACTTGCCCTCGCTAGCTACACATTTTTCCCATTTCTCGGGCAATTTGTGGATACCACGCCAAAAAAATTCCTTCTCTTTCGAGGCAAACCACTCATCAAACCATTTTCGTAAGAATCGAAGTGTTGCTCAGCGAGCGCGCGGCCCATCGACGAAAACAGGTGGTAGTCGCAAGTGGCCAGGTTTGGTGAATAAGCGGGGTTGGGGTAGCACCTTCCAGTTGAGTGTCTCCAAGTAGTTTCGGACCATTTTTGACGTGTGCGATGGTGCGTTGTTGATAATCCGTCCTTTTTTCACGCAGAACATGGTGCAATTTGATCAGTTGTTGGTGGTAGCGGTGGGCATTGACAGTTTCACCAGGTTTCAACATCTCATAGTAGACGATACCCTGCTGATCCCACCAAACGCACACCATCGTCTTCCGTCCGAAACTATTTGGTCTTGGGGAAGATGTTGATGGTTGGTCGGGATCAATCCACGATTTCTTGCGTTTCGGATTCTCGAAATATATCCACTTTTCATCGCCTGTCACAATCCGATTCAAGAACGACTTTCTTTTTTGTCTGGCGAGCAAGATTTTGCATGTGTTTTGGGATCACTCCATCTGCCTAGCGTTCAATTCATGCGGCACCCATTTTCCGATCTTTTCAATCTTCCTCATCGCACGCAGACGCATGGAAATGGCTGGTTGAGTAACACCCAATTGCTCCGCGAGCATTTTTTGCGATTTGGTATCGTCTTCGACCAAAAGAGCCTGTAATTGATGGTCCTCAACTTTCCTAGGCCGATATTCACGCTTCTTGTCCCACAAGTCAAAATTGCCGTCTTTGAACCGACGAAACCAATCTCGGCACGTTGTTTCCGATAAAGCACTGTCACCATAGGCCTCCATAAGCATTCGATTCGATTCGGCAACCGATTTCTTCAAATTGAAACTGAAAAGCAGAGCTTCCGGCATATGATCTTTTTCTGGCACAAAACTAGACATGATTACCAAAGGAAAAATGTATGTTGTACTACGAAACTGCTGACAATGTGCACTGATTAATGTTGACAGATGTCAAACTCATAAAAAAAAGTATGGCATGCCCATGGTAGCTTAATACGCTCACTTACGTCATCTATTATTAAACAGCGGATTTAAGCTTATATGAACCTGAAAATATTTAGTATTTAACATATATAAACTGCCAGTGTCTCTCAGGAGTCCAATCCTTTGTAATTCTGAGTCACCATTCTTGTACAGAACTACAACTCCTTAGGTTCATAGTTCAAAGGGTGGACGAGAGTAAGAAGGTATGAGCAAAAAAGTGCTCATGTTACTTTTACACTTTGCTAAGAACAGGCTTCTAAAGGGCAGAAATATTAATTAGAATCGAGAAAATAGTTAATCTATAATCCTCATTGGGAAATAAAAAGAAAGATCTTAACGGACGAGACAAAACTGACAATAATTAAAAAAATATTACTTTTAATTTTGGGGTTCGGTTAAGCATTCCAATTCATATCGAATCCAAATTTTTACAATTCCAAGTCCTTTTTTATTTTCAAGAAAAATCCTCAGCTCCTTCTATATATTTTCAAAAAAAAAAAACAATTAATAATAATAATCTGCTTGTTACAAATTGTATATTGTTGCAGATAGTATTAAAATTGAAGAAATAAAACCAGCTTTAATTTTGCCTATTGAATAATAATAAATTTATTCGTATTGGTAGAGAATTGCATAAATATTTTTAATATCATTTCCATCTTATTCTTACGAGTATATCAATATTATTGTATAGGAACGTACGAGTACATAAAAATGAGGTGAAAGTTTGGTGGTAATAGGGAATTTTTATTAGTATTTATTTTTTTAAATATTGTATTTTCGTTTACAAATAAGACGGCTTTTGGGGACTGAAAAAATTCACCGTAAACAGTAAAATTGTGTCAGCACATGAAATAATAAAAATTTCCAATTGAACGGGAATTTGTGAATTTGTTTAGTTTTTGCTCTCATTATTTTCAATTATTTATATATGAGCTTCGTAACTGGAGAAAGATTTAAGCTCTGAACTTGAATTTCAAAAATAATTGCTTTCTTATGTGTAGTATAATTTTTATGATTATATTAAATTTATGAAATAATTCAATTAAGTATTTCCATTAAAGTAATTATATTACAAATTAGTAAGAAATTTTTTTAAGGTACTATCCAAGTGTTAATTTACTTCTATTGATGTGATAAATAGTTATCCAATTTGTACAACGGAAAGTAAAATTAAATAAAATATATTTTAAATTTAGATTTTGATAAAATTTTATAGTTTATAAATTTTGCCATTATGTATAAATTATAATTTAAATAATCACCAAAGTAATTAGTATAAAACTCGATTCTTTTGAGGTAATTTTTTAAGCTTTTTCGCATATTTCGGGGTGTAATTCTGTCATTATTTGAGTAATACAAAAAATACAAACAAAACCACATCTAGTCCAGGTAAAAATCTTTAAGTTCAGCTCAAAATGTAGACTGGGCCAGTCAATTTTCGCAGATACAATACCTTTTCCACAGTCATTTGTGAGTTTTCAGAACCCCATAAATAGTAATTTTGCTTATTGACTTAACCACCAGCTGAGAAATAAACCTCATCACCCGAACAAAAACCAGCACGCAAAGCCTGTTATTCTAATCGGTAATCGGTGTATTTTCGTACGCAATCCATAATCAGCAGACTAATTTTTTTAAAGGATAAAACAATCCAAAATAATAAATATCATATTTTAAGGTAAATAATTATTATCTTTAATAATATTGGGTTGTCCGTGAAATAATTTCGTTTTTTTTTTATAAAATGAAAAACGATTTTCTTATAGTGAATTAACATTTTATTCAACTAAATATTGTGAAGTCTGATCCGATACCCTTTGCCATCTTTTTGGATGGCAAAAAACTGAAAAATTTTTGTTCTTTGCTGGCAAAAAACTGATCCAAGTGATTTTTGACCTCTCCTCATTTGAATTAAACGTTTTACAGTATAAAATTTTTTGTAGAGACCGGAACAAATGATAATCGGATGGTGCTAGGTATGGAGAGTATGGTGGGTGTGGCAGTATATCCCATCCAAACTCTAAAAGCTTTTGCCGAGTGGTGAAACTTGTATATGGTTTCGAATTATCCTTTTGGAACACTATACCTTTCCTATTGACCAATTCTGGCCTTTTTTCTTTTGAATTATTCAATTTGTCCAACTGCTGACAATAACGATTCCTTTGAAATCCCACCAAACAGATATCATAACCTTTTTTTAATGAATATTGGATTTCGAAGTGCTTTGAGCTGGTTCATCTTTTCTACTCCAGGATCTTCTGCGCTTAACATTGTTGTAGACAACCCATTTCTCGTCCCCAGTGATGAAACGCTTCAAAAATGGATCATTTTCTTGACGTTTGAGAAGCAAATCACAAACGTCAATGCGACGGAACAAATTTTTTTCCGTAATAAGATGAGGAACCCATATGTGAGCTTTGAGATAAAACCTACCCGTTTCAAATGATCATGAACGGTCGTATTCGATAAATTTAATCTCTCAGCGATCACACAAGTTTTTATTCGCTGGTTTGCATTAATTAATGTCTTTATTGTGTCTTCATCAGCTTCAACTGGCCTTCCGAAACGTGGTGCCTCTTCGAAATCAAAATTGCCGAATCGAAATTTTTCAATGCAGTTTTGGCACTGTCGCTCACTTAAAATATCTTCTCCATACACATCGGATAATTATTTTGTTGCTTCAACAACATTTTTATATTTTCTATAGTAAAAAAAGTAGAATATGTCGAAAATGCTGTTATTCACTTTCCAATATTTAAACTACTGTGCAGAATCAATCGAATTTTTTCACAAGCAAGCCTTGCTATGTCAACTGTCAAAATACATATGATTATACGGCTTAAGTGTGAAGTTGGTTATGAAAAAATACAATTAAGTCCTCTGTTGGAAAACAACGAAATTACTTTCCGGACAACCCAATATATATTTCGAATCTATTAAATAATAATAGTATACTTTGCGAACCACAAAAAAGGGTGGTTAAAATTTATTGTTTAGAAAAATATTTATTATAAATTTTTTTGCAAATAAAAAGTTTATTGTGAATTTTTTTTGGGCAAATTAAAATTTATTGTTTAGAAAAAAAAATCAAAATACATACTTTTAAAATTGATTTTATATTTAAAAATCATTTTTTTATTATATTTTTCCCTTTTTTATTGTAATTGTATTAATTCAATACTCGAAATTTTATTCCACTTTATGTTAAGTCGATGCACTCGAAACTTTTCTACTATCAAAAAGCATTGTAATTTCTTAAGTGTTTTCTTCATTTTAATTTATTTCTAATAGGCAAAAAAAAAAAACAAAATATACTTTTTTTTATTTAAGATGGTAAATTAAATTTGAAAATTAAATTATAAATAAAATTTATTAACGTCTACGGGAAAATGGAACATTGAAAGATCAAAAAGAATAATTTTTTGTTGTATTTTTTGCACAACATACTTTTTTATCATATTAAGATAAAAAAAAAGTCCAATTATTTAGCTTTAAATATTTATATATTGATTAAAATATGAATAAGAAAAAAATATATATATTGTAAATAATAATAATAATAATAATTAATGAGTGCTCGAATTTAAAAGAAGAAAAAATTAAATTGAATCAAAAACAAATAAAATGCCGGTAACCAACCAGATGAAAAGTAATAAAGAAAAAAAATTCAAAGCACAGAAATCTTTTAAATTCCAATCATTCACAAATAACTTACCTGAATTTTGTATTGCTTGGTACAGGTGTGAGCAGTTCAATTCAATAGTAGTTGTATTTTAAGATATATTTTTAATAAGTAACTGTGCAAATATACGTGTACATACAATATATTCAAAATGAAGGTTTTTGTGTATGAAATAAAATTTCGGCGCTCGTTTTTAACATAGTTTCATTATGTTTTCTTTGAACATTTTTTGCTAATGATACTTTTTGGAGTTAAAACTTACTGTGCCAATCTCACAATTAGATACTCGTAGATACACATAAGTACGTGTTCTCATCATTTTTCTATAATAGTTCGTATCTATTAGAGTACGTATTGACAGTTAAAGTTATTCACAGAAGTTTTTTTTTATAATTTCTTCTTTTTTATTTTTCTGTAATTCTTTACACTCGTACATAGTTAATTTAATTGAATCATACGTGTATATAACGAAAAACAGTTGTAAAAATTATAATTCCTAATGCATTCAATATTTTGTTTTGGTAATTTTAAAAGGAAGATAACAGAGAAAAAATGTGATTGTAGATGGAAAATTTTCTACAATCAACTAACGACCACATAAGTGTGCACATGAAATTTGTAGATCGTGAAAGTATGCGCACCAATTGGAAATAATAAACCGCTAACGTTTTTGAGTCTAAAGTGGAAATATCGTTTTTTTTTTTGTTGTTGGATAGTTGTGGCTAAAATATTTCCAGTAACTTATAATGTACTTTATGAGTTCTTACCTCAAGACAACTGCATTACTAAATAGGAAAAAACTACATAACTATTTAGTGGATTACGATAGCTGTAGTTGACAATTCCAATCGGTGCTATTCATATTTCCAATAGTGTACCAAAAAAAAAAAAAATAGAGTGTACTTCTATGTGAAAACTTTCGGATGTCCAACATGATTCAGGTTCTGTGCTACTCTACAATATATGGTATATTCTCAACTCGTGTGTACACCAAGTCAATGCCATTGATATACTCGTATATCGAACGTGTGATCTTTTTATCTAATTCCATCACAAAATCTATTCAGTATTCATTTAGTCTTTTAAATTTCCCAATTTAGCAATTGTCTCCATATGCAGATACAAGACTGTCTGTCACCTGTTTTGTTCATGGAATTGCTGTACTTCACTGTCAATACCAATTTCGAAGCTATTTTACGGTGATTCGTATATTACATACTCATTTTTAATACCACAATAGTTAAAAAAAAAAAGAATAATTTCAAATGTTTAAAACTCGGTTAAAATATAGAAAAAAAAATTCATATAAGAAAATAAAAATAAAATTTGAAAAATCTTTAGTAGCATAAGTACAATATATAAGATCATTTTTTGACTGCAAAAAAAAAAGCAAACTTGCACCTCTATTAAGATATTATATATTTTGTTATTTTGAACATATTTGGGTTAAGGTAAAACGAATGCTACTGGAATGAACAAACTCGTAGATAAATAATTTGTTCAACGATCACAGATCATATGCTTGCTTGCTGCACATCATTTTTACCTTTTTTGGGATAATACGTTTACTGGTTAACTTTCGAAAAAAAAAATTAAAAAAAAATATACTAGTTTTCGCAAACCATATGTTTATGATATATTTTTAGTTGCATATAAAATTTTTGTTTTTAAATTATTTTTTAGTCAATAGTTAACTGTACTTTCTGAAGCACAAATTGGATAATGCTTGTATATAAAGTTAAATAAACATATTTATAATTTAGAATTTGGATTAAATTATACTTTTTAATATTGCTCAAATTTTACCAAATAAGATTTAAAATATTATTGAAATAGATGCTATGACATTTTTCTATCGCACTTGATTCTTTTTTTGAGTAATTTTTCATGACTTTCGTGGGGATGTACAATAATTCGGTCATTATTTAACTTTAAAATGTTAATTTTAAAATGAGGCATTTCTGGGTAAATATAATATTTTATGTAGCCCCAGAAGAAAATGTTCAAATTGCATTATCTTCGTGGTCAATTGACATCATCAAATGTCGAAATTTACGCATTCTGGAAACTTGTCGCATAATGATACATATTAAAATTTTTAATTACCAATTTTTATGGTCTAAACTTAAATATTTTAATTTAAAAAAAAAAAAAAAACAAAAAAAAAACTACCATAGAAATCAGAATTGACGGTATTCTTTTTTCGTAAAAAACAATGGCCTCTCCAGAGTCATATTCTCTTAAAGTGCGAAACGTGGCAATGGCGGAATTAGTAGTTTTTTTTTTATAGAAAATATTTATAAATTTTTATGTTTCAAACAAATTTATAATATAAAATGGCAAATTTAAAACTAAATAAATATTATATTAATTTTAAATATAATTCAAAAATGATTTGAAATGATGAGGATGTACTTTTAGAATTATAAAATGGATAGTGAGTAATTTGATAGAGATCCTTTGTTAGTGTCACGTGCGTTAAAAATCACGGACGTTGTTTTGCTCGTGTAAGGAACGATTTGTTCAGCATTGCATGAAAACAGAGTTTTGGTTACTTATACTATCGAGGGCTAATTTTTATATAAGTTTGATCGTTAAACTACTGATAATATAAAATGGTAAACCTTAAACTAAACAAATATTATCTTAACTGATATATATGTTTGACAGCTGTCAAATAATAGGACTATTATTCTTTCCAAACCACACCATGTGCAATCATACAGTATTATTTGTTGTTTTCTTTAAACAGTAATAATTTAAATATTCCTTTCACCAAATATAATAACTAATAGTCAATTATTATACAATATTTATACAAGTAATTGTTAGATTATCAGAAATAGGTAAATTATTTTGGCTTAACTTCTTGCATAAAAGCAAATTTTTTTTATTTAATATTGTAAAATTTTTTGAATAAATATTTAACATAGATAATTTTAACTTATAATATTTCTATTATTTTATATTACAGATTTTCTTTGAGTAGCAGCAGACACAACAAAAAAAAATCAAAATGGACGCGATCAAGAAGAAAATGCAAGGAATGAAAATCGACAAAGACAATGCTCTCGAGCGCGCACAAGTTTGCGAACAACAAGCTCGTGATGCCAACATACGTGCCGAAAAGGTAAATTAACTAAAAGTTTATTTTTTATTTTTTTTATGTACTATATATTATAAAATTATTATAATAAGGAATCTGGGTTAACTGTTAGCATTATGTTGATGTAGAAAATTAATTATTTTAAATATTAGTTTTGGTGATGGTGGTGGATTTCTTTAAATATTTCTATTTGAAAATTTAATTAATTTAGAAATATTAGTTTAAAATCATTTCAATCATAATCTAATCGCAATAAATATTCATGTGTAATTTTATTTTTGAAAATATTAACAAACAATCAGTTTTAATTTAAAAGAATATTAAATAATAATAAAAAAAAAAACAAATTAAATCATAACTTTTATACACCAGCTAAAAGTTTTGAAGAGATTTATGAAATAATAATGAGGATTATTCAATTTGTACTTTGAAAAGTTATATATTGTAAATTAAAATTCTTGCCGTTATTCATAGAATTAAAATGGCCGCCATGAGAATTTTCGCAGGACTCGATTCTTTTGAAATACTTTTTAATGGCTTTTTTGCACATTTCGAGCTCTGTAATTTGGCTATAATTTGACAGATGTTATTTTGTCAATGCTTTTAAATTTGAGGATTAATTGGCACAGTCGTACAAGAAAAAAGTCCAACGACGTCAAATCACACGATCTTGGCGGTAAATTAACATCACCAAATTTCGCAATTACACGTTTTAAAATTTCGAAATTACGCGTAATAAAGCCAAATGTTTGATGTTTTGTGTGGCTTTTAGAGCCACCTTGTTGAAACCGGACGTAGTCCAAACAAAACGTTGAAGTTCAGTCTAAAACAAAGTCGATTATTATATACTTGTAGAATTAAAATGGCCGCCATGTGATTTTTTGCAGGACTCGATCCTTTTGAAATACTTTTTAATGGATTTTTTGCACATTTCGAGCTCTGTAATACGGCTATAATTTGACAGATGTTATTTTATAAATGCTTTTAAATTTGCGGATTAATTGGCGCAGTCGTACAAGAAAAAAGTCCAACGACTTTAAACCACACGATCTTGGTGGCAAATTGATATCACCAAATTTCGAAAATACTCGTTTTGAAATTTCGAAATTACGCGTAATAAAGCCTAATGTTTATTGTGTTATATGGCTTTTAGAGCCACCTTGTTGAAACCAGATGTAGTCCAAATAAAAACGTAGAAGTTCAGGCCAAAACAGATTCGATTATTATAAACTTATATAATTAAAATGGCCGCCATGAAAAGTTTTGCAGGACCCGATCCTTTTGAAATACTTTTTAATGGCTTTTTTGCACATTTCGAGCTCTGTAATTCGGCTATTATTTGATAGATGTTATTTTGTCAATGCTTTTAAATTTGAGGATTAATTGGCACAGTCGTACAAGAAAAAAGTCCAACGACATCAAATCATACGATCTTGGCGGCAAATTGACATCACCAAATTTCGAAATTACACGTTTTGTGATCTTTTTGCATAATAAAGCCAAATTTTTGTTGTGTTATGTGGCTTTTAGAGCCACCTTGTTGAAACTGGACATAGTCCAAACAAAAACGTACAAGTTCAGGCCAAAATAAAGTCGATTATTATATGCTTATAGAATTAAAATGGCCGCCATGAAAATTTTTGCAGCACTCGATCTTTTTGAAATAATTTTTAATGGCCGTTTTGCAAATTTCGAGTTCTGTAATTCGGCTATAATTTGACAGATGTTATTTTATAAATGCTTTTAAATTTTAGGATTAATTAGCGCAGTCGTACAAGAAAAAAGTCCAACGACGTCAAATCACACGATCTTTGTGGCAAATTGATATCACCAAATTTCGAAATCACGCGTTTTGAAATTTCGAAATTACGCGTAATAAAGCCAAATGTTTGATGTTTTGTGTGGCTTTTAGAGCCACCTTGTTGAAACCGGACGTAGTCCAAACAAAACGTTGAAGTTCAGTCTAAAACAAAGTCGATTATTATATACTTGTAGAATTAAAATGGCCGCCATGTGATTTTTTGCAGGACTCGATCCTTTTGAAATACTTTTTAATGGATTTTTTGCACATTTCGAGCTCTGTAATTCGGCTATAATTTGACAGATGTTATTTTATAAATGCTTTTAAATTTGAGGATTAATTGGCGCAGTCGTACAAGAAAAAAGTCCAACGACTTTAAACCACACGATCTTGGTGGCAAATTGATATCACCAAATTTCGAAATTACCCGTTTTGAAATTTCGAAATTACGCGTAATAAAGCCTAATGTTTGTTGTGTTATATGGCTTTTAGAACCACCTTGTTGAAACCAGATGTAGTCCAAATAAAAACGTAGAAGTTCAGGCCAAAACAGATTCGATTATTATAAACTTATATAATTAAAATGGCCGCCATGAAAAGTTTTGCAGGACTCGATCCTTCTAAAATAATTTTGAATGGCTTTTTTGAACATTTCGAGCTGTAATTCGGCTATTATTTGACGGATGTTAGTTTTGTAAATGCTTTTAAATTTGAGTATTAATTGACGCAGTCGTACATGAAAAAAGTCAAACGATGTCAAATTACACGATCTTGGTGGCAAATTGACATCACCAAATTTCGAAATTACACGTTTTGAAATTTCAAAATTACGCGTAATAAAGCCAAAATTTTTTGTGCTGTGTGGCTTTTAGCGCCACCTTTTTGAAACCGGACATAGTCCAAACAAGACGTACAAGCTCGATTATCATATGCTTATAGAGCTTAGAACAGTTACTTCTGCGTTTTCAGAACCCTATAAAGGCTAATATTTTTTTATTAACAAATCCACGTGCCTAATGGCTGAATATTATTTTTTTTCTCGAAAAAATCAGCATCCAAAGCATGTTATTCCAGCACTCAATCAATCAGCGTATTTTTTTTACACCATTTTAATGTTTTATTTGATAGTTAACCATTCTACAATATAATAATATAAAATGGCAAATATTAGCTTAATTAAATATTATCCTAATTGATATTTATATTCAATAGCTATGAAGTAACAAGACTATAGTTTTTAAACTGAAAAAAAATGGATAAGCAATAATCCGAAAATCAGATGATCGAGTAACTCACGTTATTTACAACCGTCTTAATCGAATATTCTAATCCAATCAATCTAAATAATTTATCGATATCTTAATTAGTTTGGACAAAATAAACAGTGCATTAGAGAAATATTTCGATTGAAAATTGGTCATTTTGAGAATATGGTATTTCGCATTTGCACGTGGACAATTCACCAAAGTGCAGTCTTAAAGGTTTTCGGATGATTGAACTTAAATGAATTGTAGTAGGCGTCATGCACGTACATATCTGTGCAAGTGTTCATCAGTCGTACGAGTATATGCAAATGATTCATACTAATTGGTATTTATGAGTAAAATACATGCGGCTGTTTAATCTGAAGGAGCATGTTCAACAACAAACTAAAAAAATCGAAACATTTTCCAAAATGAAGCTCTTTGTCCATTCCAAATTTCACATATTTGATTTGTGAGATATCATGCACGATGAGAAATTTTTACTGGAATTTTCTTTGATTCATAAACGTTTCAGTCAGTCAGTCAGCTAATAATCATACAAACATATTGTATGTACATATATAAGGATGTGACCTGTTTTCGATTTTTTAAGAAATTCAAGTACATTTTATCATTTCGTTTATTTAAAAAAAAAATGTATGGCTTTCATTGGTAAGAGTAATGCAAATAAGCAGCTGATAATATTAATTTATAATATATTTCGAAAAATAATCAAAAGTTAAAGGGAATTATAGCTAAATAATTTAATTTACATCGACAAAAAAAATCAACAAACTCTATTATTATATAGAATAATTTATTAAAAAATTATCCATGGAATTTTGATAAAGGAAATTTCTAATATCATAAGTTTTTTTTAAATTTCAATCTGAAGTATTTAGTTTAATTTCAATCTGAAGTATTTACAAAAGTAAAATCTAAAATATTTAAATTTTATAAAAAAAACAGTAGCCATATTGCATAATAAAATGGCTTTCTATTTTATAATATTTTCTAAATTATTAATGAATGTAAATATTCTCATCAATAATATTTGCAAATGTTTTTGTTAAAACAAAAAAAAAGTTATTTGAAAGAAAATAACAAAAAAAGAAAAATTGTGCTTGATAAAAGCTTTTCGAATTAATTAATAAAATTATATTTAGAAAATTATTCAAATTTTTGCCATTTCATAATAATAGTAGTAGAACTATTTTTCTATAGTTAAATAAATCAGTTATTAATTTATATTTGACTATAAATGATTTTTCGGAAAGTAATTTAGTTTTTTTTTTTTTTTTTTATAAAAATGAAAGACAATTTTTTTATAGTGAATTAATAATTTTATTCAATTAAATATTGTCCAGTCTGATTTTTGTTCTTTGCTAGCAAAAAAAACGGATCCAAGTGATTTTTGAATTAAAACGTTTTATCGTCGAAAAATTTTTGTAGAGACCGGAACAAATGATAATCGGAAGGTGCGTTAGGTCTGGAGAAAAGCTTTTAGAGTTTGGCCAGTGGTCAAACTTGAATATGGTTTCGAATTATCCTTTTGGAACACTATACCTTTCCTATTGACCAATTCTGGCCTTTTTCCTTTAAGTGAATCATTCAATTTGTCCAACTGATGACAATACACTTCAGAATTGATCGTTGTGTTACTCGGTAGAAGCTCAAAATAAACGCTTTTTTTTAATGAATATTGGCTTTCGAACTGCTCTGAGCCGGTTCATATTTTCTACTCCAGGATCTTTTACGCTTAACATTGTTGTAGACAACCCATTTCTCATCGCCAGTGCTGACGATACGCTTCAAAAATGGATCATTTTCTGGGCGTTTTGAAAAGCAAATGCGAAAGCACAAATTTTTTTCCGTAATATGATGAGAAACCCATATGTCAAGCTTTCAGATTAAACCTACCCGTTTCAAATGATCTTAAATGGTCAAATTAGGTAAATTGAATCTCTCATCGATCTTACGAGTTGTTAATCGCCTGTTTGCATCAATAAATGCCTTTATCAGCAAACGAAATTACTTTCCGAACAACCCAATATATAAATTGTTTACCAATAAAATACCACTTTGATAAAATTCACTTTTTTTTTTTTTTTAATACTTAATTTGATATATTTTTATGTGTAATTTATTATTATTACCAAATAAATTATTACTAATTAAATTGAATATGAAGAAATCTGATGTATCAGTTGAAAAAAAGTAGTGTGGATAAATACGATACATACAATAGAATAGTTTAATAAATCATCACAAATGCATAACAGGTAACTCAGAATTTAGTAAATTTATATTCAATAAAAAAAGAATATTATATATTATGAATAATATCAATTTTTTTTCTATTGAATGTGTTAATAAAATATAGGCCGAAGAAGAGGCACGCAGTCTGCAAAAGAAAATCCAAACAGTTGAAAATGATCTCGATCAAACACAAGAAGCTTTAATGCAAGTTAACACCAAATTGGAAGAGAAGAACAAGGCTTTGCAGAATGTAAGTACAGATTTTATTTTTAATCCTAAAATATATTTAAAAACTATAAATTTAAAAAAAAAAACTGCGAAGAAGAAGAAAAAAAAATGGCCAGCGATAATTGATAAAATGAAAAAAAAAACCTACTGGATAAATAACTATTAAAAGAGATTGTAGAAAAAATGTTTAGTACCATTTTTTATTGATAATATCTTAGTACCTGTGGGTATTTAAAGTAATTTTTTTTTTGTTGAAGAGAAAAAGAATTAAGAAAAAGAAAGGAAAAAAAAATCTCTGATAACATTTTAATCCGCAATCTTGTTGTGGACAAGTATTAAGCCCAGAAGGTTTAATGGAATTTTTTTTACCAACTTTTGAACAATTTCACTTTCATTGAATCATTTTGTTAGCACAAAAATTTTGCCTGCTTTTATGTTTACGACTGATTACCACCTTTATATACAATATATACACATATGTAGATAAGTTTTTTTTTTTTTTCGTTAACGAATACCTTCGTTATTATATTTCTTTTATGTCATGTAAAATTTTGTACATTATGTATAGTGTTTTCATGATAAATGACTAAATACGAGACTATAATATATCAGGGGTCTGAGACTATACAATAATTTTCTCCTCTTCGATTTCTGTTTTATCCTCGTCTATCCTCCCTCCTGATAAGAAAAATTCGGCCTTGTCACATATTTTTTTGACGACGATACAATTGTGGCTTTTTTTTTTTTAATTTTGTTTAAAGGTATATTTATGAACTAATTGGAATAAGTATCATAGTCGATGACAAATAAACAACAATTTTTTGAGGACAAGATTTTACACGAACTTTAGTCCCAAAATTATCTGTAAATAGTTTTTCGAAAATATTTTAATGAATCACTTTATTTATATTCATTACTAGTTTTTTAAAAATCAATTTCTTTTCTTATTTGAATACAAAATTATTATACTATAAGTTTAAGTTTGGTAAAATGTTTTTATTTTATTCAATATCTTATATAGAAAAAATTACATATATGGTAAAAACAAAAAGCACATAGGAAATATTGGTTTTTACAATAATTCCCCTCTAAATAATTATGAAATTTTCTTCTTTTTTTGTTGTTGTTGAAATTATAACGTATTTAAATATTTACCAAAATAAAAGTACATTTAAGAAAATACATTAAATTTAGTGAAATGCTCTATTTAAAGAAATTAAAACTAGAAATTTCTGAAATTTTTAAAATATGGTACTCTCAAATCAAAAATATTTTTATATAAGATTTTAGATAGTATTTTTTTTGGTTGAAATTCTAATATACAAATTGTTGCGCAATACTGTTCCTATTATATATTGTTTGTGCTGACTATTAAGGTATTTCTGCAGCTTAAATAAAGAAAAAAAATTATTATAGATTTTACTGATCAATGGTAAATACAATAGTTTTCTAGCTCCATTAAATGAATATATTAATTGAAATATGTGTGTTTTTTTAAAAGAATGCGGACAATTTAATTCTACATTAAGATATATAAGAGAGTAGACAATTATAAAATTATATAATATTTGGTTTTAATGGTGTTATTTTTCGAGGTACAGACGCATGGTTTAAATGATGAAAATTATTGTTCTTTGAAAAATTGAATAAATTATTGACATGATTGATGTATATAAATAATTATCATGAAGAATATATGTGTATGACATAGTTAAGATATGAAACGGACTATTCAAAAATATGTATTTGCGTCCAAAAACAACCACAAAATCTGTTCGCATATAATATGCTAGTACGCAATCGAAATCACTTACACTTGAATGAAACGCTGAGGAAAAATATCAAACCGAATATCAAATTTCCTTGTACCCCCATTTGTAGCTAAATATATACTTTTGCTGAATAGTATGGTATTGCTATAAAAATCGGAAAACTCCCAATCAGAATGGTAAATGACGATGAAAATATGTCGGCTATCGAGTGTACGTCTATTTATAGAGTGCACAGACTAGGATTTGCTGGCCAAATACGGGCTGGCTGTGTGCCATTTCGCCGTAATGTTGCTGTTTGAAAAATTTGAAAAGCTGCTGCTGCCTCTACAGAAGTGGACCACAGTTGGGGGTTTCTTTTTTTTTTTTTGTTAAATTTCCCCTTCCAATATTTATTTTCCCCTTCAAATAAAACATACTTCCAACACACATTTGACGTAGCAAAACGGAGGAGAAGTTGGATCTCTATAATCTTCAGAGCACCTCAATTTATTTTGAGAAGTTTCAAATTTTATCTCCAAAGAGTCTCTGAACTATATTTTAAACCTGCTTTTGTGTGTGTGTATGTGTGCGTCAGCATAAATATTCTTTTCGTTTAGAATTTTCCACCTATCTCCAAAGTATGAATAAAATTTAAATGGGATCGTGTGCTTATCATATATTCTCAATAGATAGCACCACTTGTCTATATGTGCGATGACTCCTATAGTACGTCTCGTTGTCGTTAATTTAGTTTATGATGCAAATTTCCGATGTTGTGGACTAAATATTTTCTTTAAAATAGGAAAATGACTAAGTATGATATTGGAGGAAGAGTTTTCTTGGGCATAGTTTTTCCATTTTGACAACAGTTTCTTGGAGCATCAGAATTAATCTCTTCTCTTGTGTAACGAAACACGACCAAAAAATTTACTCGGCTGTATAGACCCAAGGTGTTTGGTCAGAATGAACCAAGTTTATTAGTAATTGGTCAGAATTTGTAGCAGTTAAATCCGATTGAGCCTTTAGGGAAGAATTATTTGTGAAAAATCTGAATATTCGTACATGCGGGGTCGGTCATTAGTATCGCATCGGGTTATGTTAGAGCTCTTATATTAGGCTGCAGATAAATCGAATTAATGATGGTTGGAGGAGGTGGAGTAATTTGTCAGCGTAATGTATTAAGAAAGTCAAATGATAAAAAATCCGAACAACAACATTCCAAGTGTAATAATTTAAAAGTTACATCAAAATCAAATAAAGAAGGAGTGGAAATTAATAATCAAAAAGGAAATTTTAAATCGAAAAATGTTACGGCGATATCGCGTCGTTATCAAAAACAAAATCGCCTTTTAAAACGCGGCTGCAGACATCTACTGACCGATAGTGTAAATTTAACTGGACAGAAACCGAATGTGGTCGCTGCATCGTCACAGTCGTCGCCGTTAGGTTCGGCGAATAGTATCGGTTCGAAATTATGTGATGAGGCAATACCACAGCGAAAAAGCAAAAGCAGAAAGCATAAGAAGAAGAGAAAGAAATCGGTGTCGAGAGGAATTCATAATGGCCGCAGAAGAAATTCGGTGACTTGGTGCGAAGACATAGAAAATTTTTGTTTGCGTGAATTAACGCTTAATTGTGATAAAAACAAAATGAGTGATCATAGTGGTGGACCATTTCCAGTTAAAAAGCGTGGTCATCAACATCATCCTCGTTTTTCGGGACAACGACGATCCAATGTCCCAGCTGAGGAGGTAATAGCTGCCCTACGACGTTGCGGAGTAAGTGAATTGTCAAGTTTAATGACAGCTGTCCCTTTGACAGATGTCGTAGTAGTTGACGATAGAGGAGGGTTGTTTGTTGACAACGAGGATGAATCGTCGACTGGAATAGAAAAAGATGAAGAACGACATGTAGAGGGTGGTGATGCATCAACATCGACATCAATAACACAATCATCCGAATCTGTTCACAATGATGAAAAAGATTATAATAAAAATGTGCTTAGTAATATAACAAACAAAAGAAAATCTGGCGAAGAGTTCGACTATAATGTCACTGACGCAGAAAACAATGATATAGTTGAAACAAAGAGTGCCTTATTAGAAACAACATCGACAATATCAATTATGGAAACTTCGGAAACGTCCATACCTTCTAATTGTAATAGTCCAAAAAAGCTAAGTGATAATTATCTTGATGTAAATAATGTGAAGTTAAGGGAAAAAGTAAATAGACGTGAAAAATCACCTGGTGAAAAGGGTTCAGGTTCGACCAAGTCATCATCATCGAAAGGCGGTGGCCGAAAACGTAGAAATCGTCAGTCGCAAGAATTTCCAAAACAAGAGCGTGCTGCTGGTGACGGTGCGCCAGCTGAAGAATCTGCCGATATCGAGAATGATCCAGATGCTGCAGAATGGGCAAATCTCCGATGCACTAGTGAACGAACCGAAGTGGTAGCCGAAAGGGAGATAAGAAGACAGAATCGTCGTTGCTCCGACTATCCTGGCCTGGCATTTGGTCGTTCAATATTTAGTTCAGATACTATGATGAAATTTAATATAATCCGTAATGAATTGCATAATATTATGAAGACTCAGTTAAAGAGGGTAAATGAATATTTTTTTTTGAAAAACAATTCTAACAATATAAAATGAAATTTTATCTATAATTACAGTGAAAGAAAGTCACAATATCCATCGTCCATCAAATAGATTCTATCAAAACGAGTATTATTTACCTTATTTTAGAATCTGTCTTGCTTTTAACGATAAATATCGTGACTAGCGACACAATTAATAGTATCACCTTAACCTATAAATTCGGAATTTTGTGATTATTTTTAGACATCAGTCTAATTTGAATATTTTACGCATTGGTATAAATTTGTTTTCGAATATTATTAACTAAGCTTGGAAGTATAATCGATGGAGTTGATTTCGATTTTATTTGCTGAAATGAACATTTTCGTTAAAAAAAAAATATTGAAGGAATTTTTGAAATATTCGGTTTTAATTTTTCTTTATTGCATTCACTGTTATAATGATGAGGTGTGTCATATCGTAATGAACAATGGAAAAAAAACCTTATCTTCAATAACCTGGGTTACAAACTGCAAATATTTGTCTACATGTTGGTCACATGCCAAATATTTTCTTTTACTTTTACTTTTTAATAAGATAAATATTTTTTGCTGAATGAATATTATTTGAAAAATTTATAATCATATAATTGATATTATAAATTTAAATATAATAGTATATTTTATTTAATAGTTTACAAATTATCGTTAATTTAAATCCAAAAAAAAAGAGTGAGTAACTAAAAATTTCAATTATTAATATAATATTTATAAATAGTAACGATGGGGAGATGGCTTTTAAATGATTAATATTATATTTATAGTTTCGTGAGTATTATTGTACGCATTTTTTTAAATATTTTTTAATGAGTATGATATGAAATTTTTAAAGGTGAAATAAATTTCTTCAAATAGAATGTTGTGATTGTTGCTAGATGATTGCATGGAAATAATTTTGTAATTCTCTATCAAAATGACTATTATTATTTCACCATCTAACATTGTATAAATAATTATAAATATAAATATTAGTTTTGTGTTTTTGTAATTAGAATAAAATGGATTCATTGAATATAATTTTAAAAAGAACCGCTTTAGAGGGAATATACATTTACAAGCGCGAAACTCATAGAAAAGATAATTTCCCGAAAGAAATACTTGGAATAGTTGAAAGTCAGAAATGAACATAGCCAGAATCCAGTATGATTGGTAGCATTCCAGTATTTCCAGTCAATTTGACATCGAATGAATGGATGTGTGTATGTGTGTGTGTCTATATTGTAAATGGGTGTAAGAACCGGTGAATAAGAAATTGGAAGGGAGATCGAACGAGTGATAGAGAAAAGTGAATTTCCATGCCCAAATACAGTGATATGTGAGTGCGAAAATTCATTGAGCCGGCTTTAAAGGGAACGCATACAGTCACAAATTGCGCGGTCATTCATTTTTATGACATGACACAATCTAAATTTCCAGTCAGTGGTCGGATAGTTCATCCGTTACACCCCGCCATTTTGTTAAATAGAATAGACGTCGACGAGAACACTATAATACGGGCGAGCTATATTTTTTCTTATTTGGAGAGTTGAAAAAAAAAATTTACCAAAACGCTAACTAAATAAAGGAAATATAATCAATTGTTTGAAATTGTGTTTTGGATAGTTAGTGGGAACATTCGTATATTGTGTTCAAGTTGAAAAATCAAGTAAAATCGAGCAATTATAACGAGAACGAAGAGGAACCAACCATTTACCAAACCAAACCAAAAGCATAGAAATTAAGGCGAGGTCGACGTTTCTACCTGATTTTTGACGTCCGCTGTTCGCTTTACGGAAGAAGCATTTTTAGTTTTCATTCTGTGATCATTAATTACAAGTGTGTTTCTCTACTACAAGTGACCGAAAAAAAATATAATATTATTTTCTTTAAAATATAAGTAAAATATTAAAAATTATTCTAAAAAGAAAAATAGAAGCAAATAAGTGGTGCATTCCTTAAATTAAATTTTCCTTCGTTATTATACATTTCATATTAAATATATATATGTCCATATATAATAAATAGTTGTAGTAGTTTAAAAGTAAATTATTAAAGTTAAGCCAAGAGAAGTAAAAAAAAAATCATAAAGGGCATAGGCAGTATAGAAATTATAAGAAATATAATTTTTTATTCAATATTTATTTTTTGTAAGTGTGAAAAATATAGAATAAGTTACAAAAAAGTGCTTTCGAAAGTATACAAATATAAATACAAAGAGAAAGAGAATATTTTTCTTATTTCGAAAATATCCTATAAATCGTGATTGTTCCAAGTTAAGTGGGGGATTTTATTTAGAAATTATTCAAAGTTAAATCGAAGGAAAATAACTTTCAAAATGACCACAAATATTCAACAAGGTACCTTTTTGGATGTTCTGAAGAAGAAGATGCGACAAACAAAAGAGGAAATGGAAAAATATAAAGATGAATGCGATGAATTTAATAAGAGATTACAATCAGAAAAAATGCGGCGTGAAGAAGTGAGTTTTTTTTTCTCTATTGTATATATCATCCATATGTACACGTACATGATATGGTCTATTTTACATTAATTCAATAAAAGAAAAATAAAAAAAATATTCACACTTTGCTTCTTCTATGAATATTACTGAAAAAATTTTTTCTCAAAAATTTGCCAGAATGTTCAATTTTAAAAGAAGTATAAAAAAAATGGCCATTTAAATAAATTTCTTTATATCGATCATGTTAAGAGTAAATTTTCCACTTGAAAATCATATTCAGTATGAACGAAGTTTTGAAGAAAAGTAAAGATACGGAAATTATTGCTTCCCGAGGGTTATCAAATTAAATTGAAATTGTTTGCTCGGATAGAAACAAGCTAAATCGAAGAAGAACTGCCGAAATCGGTGACAGTCAATCCAATTTTGACCGATGGATGGATCACTTTACGTAAATGTATGATGGTTTGTTCTAATGTTCCATGATTCCATGCCTGTTCGGCCTTGTCATATTTTATGTTCATTCAATTCGACTATGGAGTTCGTTATACCTGTCTCGTGGCAGGAAACAACTTTGACATAATACCTGTACGTGTTGACTGCGTTGGGTTGAACACGCACACCGTTACAATGCTCGGCTCGAACACCACCAGTTAGTTACCAGGTAACGGCAACTGTATGCGTTTCTATCGTAAAGCAGGTTCAGATTGTGTGATGGTGTATTTTATGTTTCATGTGTTACTACGAAACGTTAGGAGAGTGTAGTGTATGGGGCGCGATGATGTTGTCTTCTATTAATTTACATGGTGCAGTCTTCAGTAGAAATTTCACCAACTTTCAATTTGAGATTGTTTAGCAGCAGTATTTCAGTATTCTCTTAGCCATAAAAAAGTACAAACCGAAAAAAAAATTGGAAAATTTCTGCAGAACTGAGCCGATAACATTTTATTGAAGGAATTCTAAGTAAAGAGCAAGTGGAAGTAAGATCGTCAGAATATCGTTGGCATGTTACACTTGTTTGAGAAATATTGAGGTTATTTATAAACACACACAAACATACTCCATATTAAGTTGGGATTAGAATTTCTTATACACGTCAATATGCATGGGTTGGTAGGCATGTTCCGTTTTCAGCTGAAAACTTTGTGTTTTGGTCAAGGCGGCTTGCTGAAGAAGAAGTTAAATCTTAGCAAAAAAGACACAATTCAATAGACATTTCAAACGAGCATAATATATAATTTTCTGCTATTAATTGATAATTTTGCAAAAGAAAAAAAAATCATTTATTTTGATTAAGTAATTTTAATTTGGAGTATGAATGTGTATGTTGGGAGTTGGTGTTTGCAATTGTGAAGCGAAAAATGTTTTTTTTTCGAATTAGAAACAAATATTTTAGTTTTTTTTTTTTTAAATTTTAAAATAAAAATAATTTATTTAAGAATTTCTCTAAATTTTCTGTTTTTAGAAAGAATATAAATGTGAGCGCATATAAATTATTTAATTTGAGTAAGGAGATTGTACTTTGCTTCCTAAGCAAATAAACACTATGCTTTTAATAAACCTATAAGAATTCTATGCTTTGCTCTATTGCACACAATTTAGAATGGGGTCTGTTGGCTTTCATGTATAGGTTGCATTCCATTCGTACTTTTTCCTTTTTTGGATTGATTTCCCAATGAAATTCCCACTATTATTGTGGGTTTAGTGTGCTCATCTTGTCTGTAGTGTGTGAGATTTGTTCTCTATCTTCTCTCTTCAAACAAATACACAACTAATGATAACATGCTCATATTGCATGCGATCGTTTTGACAATTACATTGGAATAGTGTACATTTTTTTTCTATTTTTCCAGAAAAACGTTTCTTATGATTCTTTGTTATTTTTGAGTTTTCTTTTAAAATATTTCCCATCCAAGGTCATTTCAATGTAAAACAAACTAAATTAAATGATTTTCCCATAAATAGTGGTATACGATTAGTGAAGATGATCGCCCAAAAAGTGTTATTATTAACAAAAAAAAAAGAACATCGAAAATTTACCACCTAACCGTATTTAGTTAAGTTTTTAAAAATAAACGATAATTGTTGTTGTCAACATATTTTGTTTTAATATTTTTTTATTTAATGGAATTGCATAAGAAATATTGTTAAATATCATTGACCTCAACAAGACAAGAAAGATTTCATTATACAATATAATAATCAAAAAGACTTGTGTCAATAAACTCGATATCAGTATTGAAATTGATGAACAGCTAGCTAGCTACTACGATGAGTTTTTAAATAAGTTAAAAATTAAGAAGAAAAAAAAATCTCAACGAATGTACACAAGTAGAAAAACCTAGATAATGAAATGGTTTTCTTTAAGAAAGTTGTTTTACCGTTTTTTTTTTCATCTGTTCTTTTACTGTACGATATTTTATGAAATTTCCAAGGAAATGTTGCATATTATTTGCTTGTAGCTGGAAATATTTTATCTTGTTTGGTTTGGTAGAATATGAAAAATAAAAACAATTCCCCATTATTTTGCCCATTTTTGCTTACAAGTATAAATAAAAGGGATACAAAAATACATACATTCGGTAGGTTAGATTAGGTCACAAAAAATTCAACCCTAAATTTTCTTTTGTCATTTTCTTCCTGTGTAATTGGGGTTTTTTTCCAATACAACAGGTTAAGTATTGAATGTTTTACAAGTTAAATACTGTCTAGACGTAAGATAATACTTACTCCGTAAACTATCGGTAGAGGTTTATTATTCCTTAAAAACGAGGAATTTTTCTAAGAATATTTTCAACAAAGGAAAAATTTTGAGATAATTTCGAATTGTTTTTTTAAAAAAATAATTTTCCAAAAAAAAAAGTTAGATTTGCATTTTTACTTGTTTTACACATAGAATATGAAACAGCAGATCACTGATTCGAATAAGGTAGAAAGGCAGGCACCTGTCGCGCCAAGGTCTGTTTGCTCAGTTCATAATTCTTTAAAAAAAAAAAGTTTTAATTATGAATAAAAATGGGAGTCTCCCGCCGCAACTGAACAGTATTTATATTCATTATTTCTATTGTGCAAAGAAGAGTTACTTGTGCATACAAACAATTCTACTCATTTGGAAATTGTTTTGTTGTTGTTGTTCTTGTAATTCACTTGATCGTCATATGCATATATGGACTTAAATGAAAAGTCGGAGGGATAAATAGAAAATCGATTATTAAATACGAGTACAGTACAGTACGCAATGAACAGACAATTAAGTAGTGTGGTCGTATGGCGTGTCCACCACATACGGTAATACTCGTAAAATTTACGGTCTATGGTCATAAGTACAGAGTACAGAGCACAGAGAGTCCAAATCTCGAATGTTGAATTATTATTGATGGGAGAGCTAGAAGTCGGTAGAGCATTTTTTAAGGCCCTGAAACTGATATGAACTGCACTGTCAGAAAAAAGGGGACTTGAATTGTTGTGCTGAGTGATTCACGTTCATGAAGAAATTACAGAGTGGTTACGTCATTCCATCCGTGCCGCAAGTATACATGATGGAGCCAAAGCACTACTATTATGGTGGTAGGGCGGCCAACTGGTGATAAAAACGCTTTTTTTTTTGTAGCAAACTCAACACACACTAATAATAAGTTACATACATATATTTCGGCTTCGTGCTCTAATAGATTTCCATTCTGTTTAGTGTGTGAAAAGTGGTATGATTGTGCTTTTTGTCAATATTGCTTTCCATCAAGGGCGAATGTCTTCATATTGTATCAATTCATCATTTTTTCTAATGGGCTTAGAATATTGATCAAAATTGCGTCCGTATTTGGGTTGAGTATGGTATGATATGATGTCCTTTATATATGGTATTTGACTTTAAACCTATAATGTCATTTTAAAATGAATTGTATATGATTGAGTGTATTTTTGCAAATATGTTCAATGTGTATATTAGTTGAGTATGAATAAATATTTATGGATTATTTCAAGTTTCTTTAACGTAAAAAAAAATCCTTATTGCCTAAAAGACAATATATATCAATATATATAACCAAAAATCAATAAGAATTTTGTAATAAGAAATAATGTCCCAAAAATATATATAAACCTTTTTTTTTTGTTAGATATTGTACAAATTATTATTTTCAGATCAATTTTAAAGTCATTAATTTACTTTTGAAAAAATCATTTCAATTTCTAAAACTTATTGACGTAATTTTATTGAGTATTTTTTGTAAAAATTTTCCAATTATCAAATTAAATTTTATAAAAAAGTAATTTTTTTCGACAAAAGTCTTTAATCCTCCAAAATAATGAAAATCATATAAACTTTATTTTATTTATAATTCCAATATGCACCAGGAATAATTTTTATATAAATTTTAATAATCCATTCAAAATATGAATCACCCAGAGATTATAAATAAAAGATAAACCTAATTAACTACAATAAATTTTGGAAGGTTTTATTGCATTTGTATACAGACACGAATGTATTTTTATATAAATTAATCTATGTATTCTTTAATTGGTAAAAAGTTTTAATACGTCTTTAACAAAAACTTGACTAGATTTTATTAAAATTTTTTTTGACTATTTCATAATATTTTCAAGTTTACAATCTTTTTCTCGATAAGTAATACTAATTTTTAAGTCCTATAATAAATATGGTATTATTTATGAAGGGAAATTTTTTAAACTCTTTTCAATTCATTTATTCTGTACATTTTTGAAAATGTTTTCAGCAAAATAAATAATAACTGATGTTGGTGTTGGTGAAGAAATTTGTAAAATATTTTCTATAATTTTTTGATTATCAAAAACATTTTTTTTATTAAATTGTAATTAGGACACACCTTTTGAAAAAAAACCCAAGTAAATCATAAAAATACATAGAATTTTGCTAGAATTGCGATACTTTGGACAATTTCTATTTGATTAATAGTTGTTTGAGATAATAAAGTTTCAATTTTTCGATATTCGATAAGGGAAGGAGATGGGATGTAAATTTAATTTAAATTATGTGGGATATACTATACAAATTTATTCTTGTGTAGTTTAAATAGTAATTTTTATACTATGAGCCCTTCTTGTCCACGCACAAAAAGTCCATTTATTATCCAATCTTAATGGAGCAAAACATTTTTCAAGTAAAGTGCGTCAGTTGATTTTTCATAAAAACCGGGATTTAAGGTTCAATGACTACCCAATACGATATGTTCCTCGCCCTATTTTGTATTATTTATAGAATTTTTTTTTTTTAAAGAGGAAATGAATTATAATGGAAAACTGGACGGAAAGCTGAATATACATTTATAGATATATTTTTATTTAATCTTCTATTTTGCAGATACTATATTGTATAATTTTTTACCCCCCCTAAAATCGATGGCCATTTTTTCTTCTTCTTCATTTAATTTTTTATTGTAAATGCAATAAGTACTAAATAATTCTGGTAATTGAAGTATTAGTATAGTAAAAAAATAAATTCCCAAAAAATGTAATAGTTTATTTATATGGTATACTAAATTATTTAGTACTTTTTGTATTCGAAAATGAATTTAATTAATAAATTGTAATGAAAAAAAAAAAAACAGAACAACAAAAAAAAATGTCAATAAATTTTTTTACTATTTCGTGTTTCGTATTTTTCTCTTTCTTCATTTATATTTTGGATAAATCAATCCAATTATATAATATAGGCCGAATCTGAAGTTGCTGCCTTAAATCGTCGCATCCAATTGCTCGAAGAAGACTTGGAACGTTCTGAGGAACGTCTTGCTTCAGCAACAGCTAAACTTTCGGAAGCATCTCAGGCTGCCGATGAAAGTGAACGGTAGGTGTCCCTTTATTTCGAATTTGAATAAAGGGGTTTTATTATTTTATATATTTATTTTATAAAATGTATCTCTTCCACAGCATTCAATATTTTCCCAATTATTTTTCTTATAATTTCCTAGTTTTTTTTTTTTTTTTTTTTGTAATTGTAAATAATTTTTTAATATTTTTTTTTCTCCTATGAAATTATTTAATTGGAAATTTTAACGTGAGTCCTTTGACTATCAACTATTTACATATGAACTTTTTTTTTTTTTTTTAATTAACATTAATTTCTTTTAAAATCGTTTCAAGTTAAATAAATTGGTTCAAGTTTTCGAATTGGTCAGCTTCTCTCTATATATTATAACCATATGATAAGAAAATGTTATTATTTGTACAATTTGATAATTAAAAAAAAAACTTAGACATATTATTTGTGCAGTTACAAGTGAAACTAGGCAAACATTTAATCTACTCATAAAAGGGTACACCGTCCCCGTTTACTTGTTGATAACTTACTTCAATTTAACAAAATTTATATAATTTTGTAATCAATAAATATGATGTTCTATTTTCAATTTACGAATAATTTCTTAATAATATCTTATCAGTTATAAAAATAAACTTATAAATTTTACTGATTAATTATTTATTATCAAATAGGTTTGTTTTAAAGTAGTTCACGTTAAAATTTCTTTTACACTTGGAGAAAATAAATATTTAATATTATTAGACTGTACTTTTGTATAATTAGATTTTCCAATTCTTCTGATTGATGGATGGCGAATAAATAATTTTCAAACAAAATGTCCAAGAAAATTATAGAGTATAGCCTATTAAATGTATTGCTCTTAAATTCATGTTAATCATATCCTGATTTAATTGGTTTTTTTTTTAACTATTTTACTCTGCTTATATGTATTTTTTTCTCTTCATCATCAACATATGTGTATATGTGTGAATACATGTATTATAGGATACGAAAAGCTCTTGAGAATCGTACGAATATGGAGGATGATCGTGTAGCTATATTGGAAGCACAATTACAACAAGCTAAAATAATTGCCGAAGAGGCAGATAAAAAATATGAAGAGGTGAATAATTAATCCAGACTAATTTTTAACGGATAGGTGGCTGTGTTATTATCGTAACCGTATGACCATTAAACTGGTCGGTAATGTACAACTAAAGTACATACCATATATCGGTTTGATGATGATGACACGCATTGCTAGGCTTTTAGGGATAGTAGGGAATTTTTTGTAGGGTAAAAAAAAAATTGTTTGCTTTTCAGGAAAAAAAAATTTCATATTTCAGGCACATCATGATCTCATTATCTATATGTATATTATCTGAGAAAGCTGAACAGACGTTTTGGAACTTTTACATCTTTATCTGGCCCCTTTCCCCCCTTTTATTAAAAAAAAAAACAATAATTTAAGAGAAAAAAAACAGTCGTCGGAGATGTAATTGCAGTAATTTTAACTAAAATCGAAATTTTTCTTTCTCTTTTTTTTATTCGTACTACGAATTTTATTTCGATTAATGAAATAATTGTGATCAATGTATGGATGAATACGAAAAATCAAACCGATTGATAATCGATATTATGAACAGTGCACGAAAAGTACTTGAAAATCGCTCATTAGCCGATGAAGAACGTATGGATGCTCTTGAGAATCAATTAAAGGAGGCCCGTTTCTTAGCTGAAGAGGCTGACAAAAAATACGATGAGGTGCAACTCTCACTGATTACTTGATTTTTAGTGTTGTTTGTCTTTTAATTTTTTTTTGTCGTTTTCGAGATCTAAATCAATTTTAATTAAAAACTTATTGAAGAAAACAATGATATAAATTATAACATATAATATAATAATATCAATTAAAATATAAAGAATATGTAATAATGGTCAAACAAATCGGTAGTCTTCTTGACGTACTGACATAAGTAATAGACGATTGTTTGACTAGAAAGATAATAGCAATTAATGCTAGAAAAGAAAGATATTCAAATAAATAATAATTTAACTAATTATTAAAGAATGTAAACGAATTAAATCAAAACTGATATTCATTATCATTAATAATGGGATATTTTGCTCGCGTAAAACGAGAGTAAAGCCACTCGCTGATAAGTGATGATGATTATCAGTAGTGAAGCAGAATTGATTATATTTCGCAATCTTATATAACACAATTAATAACTTTCTTTGTATAATTGGATAAAAAATTATCCATTTAATTGAACAAAATCAATTCTATGTCAATGATAAGAACGAAAAGCAATACAATCAATGTTGTTCTTTTTTATATTAATTAAAATTAATATTGATTAATTAAATATTTCAACAAAAAATAAAATATTTTTTTTAAACATGTTATTGAAGAAAAAAAACATCATTAAAAATTTGAAATATATTATTAAATTAGAAGCTTAGCTTTTCATTCTTTTTCAAAAAGGACATAGAATTAAAAGAATAAAAAAAGAAAATATAAATTTAATTTATTTTGTAAAGAAAAGAGACAAAAAATATATTTTTTGCGTAAAATTTAATTTATGACAAAGATTTTCTAAAATAATCATGGTACTATTTTTATCATTTGCAAATTTGTTAACTATTTAAAAATTTATTTTTATTAATTATTGAAACGGGTAATTTCTTAATAATTTTTTTTTGCTTAAATAAGAAAATTGGATTATAAAGAAAGAAAATTTTTTTTGAAAAAAAAAATTTAATGGACGTAAAATAATCTTCAAAGGATTTATTCACGTAGTTAGGTATAGATAAAAAATCGGAGACCCATTTTTTCGTAATTTACACGTTCTTTATAGGGAAAAATTTTCTAATGTTGTTCATTCATATTTTCTTTTAAATGTTAAAATTTAAATATTAATAATTTATATTTTGAAAATTTTTTTTTTTTTTGATAATCGAACATTTTTTTATTTACTGACAAAACATCAGTCAATCAAATAATCTCTTTTTAAAGTAAAAAATTACTTTTGATAGTGTACATATTTTTATAGATTTGAAAAATATTTAGAAATTAATGAATTTTTTATTGTCTTCCAAAATAAAAATAATTTAAAAAGTTTACGAAATTCGAAATTTCCATTAATTTCTCAATTGCCAATTTGAAAAAAAAAATATTTTTATATAAAAAACTACTTCAAAAAAAAAAAAAATTGACATTTTTTCTTTTAAAAATTGACAATTTTTATGCAATAAATTTTATTAAATAAATTACAAAACTCAACATTCTTCCAAAGATAATTTTTTTCTCTTTCGAACAAGAAAATCAAAAAATATTATTAATATAGAAATTTTACGAAAATCCTTTGAACATTTTTTTTTTTTTTTTTTTAATTAAATAATTATTTAATTTAATATAAAAACATTTGAAAATTTACAAAAAAAAAAAACAATTCTTAATTAATTTTTTGTTTCTTTTTATTTAAATATATATTTGACTAAAGGAAAATTAAAAAAGAAAAAAAAACTTATTTTTAATTGAATATATAAAATATATTAACTGCAATTTATTCATTATAATATAAATATATATAAAAAAAAAAAATAACACTAAAAAATAATATAATTAAAAATATTATACACTTTTTCTTGGAAAGAAAAAAAAAGAACAAAATTTAATTTTTATTTTAATTCGAAGGTGCTATTCTATGAAATTTTTTTTTTAAATGTTTATTAACTATTATTTGATTTAAAAATGCGTTTATATAGAACAATTATATTTAACTAACATATTTTCATTAAAATTAAAAAAAAAAAAAACGAAAATACATATGCATAACAAGAAAAAAAATCGAAATATTACTCGATATATTTTATAGTAAATTATATATTTTTCATCCAAAGATAATAAAGGTATTATTTAAGAATAAAAATAAATAGATTCGGAAATTAATAATAGTCAACAAAATTCATACTAACTGATAAAGGAAATTACTGGAAGCATCTAAAGAAGTTGAGCGACAGTTCGATTAGAGCAACATAACAAAAATACATACAATAGAGATAAATATTTAAAAAATTTAGATAGATTAACAATTTTATAGAATTTTTTTTTTTTAACTCAGAAATGATAAATCAAAGTAAAGAAACTATAATAATTTAATATTCATAATATGAGAAATATATATATTTAAATAAATTATAAATAAAGCATTGTTATAACAGAATATCAATCAAATGGCTTAGAATTTCGTCGTTATTTGTTTGTTAACGTATATTTTTTGTTTCGTTAATTTTGTAAAAAAGTTTTCTTTGGCGGCGCTGTCATCGTTGGGGTGAGGTGGTTGTTACTTTGTTTAAATTTTGACAGAACTTTGAAGTGATTTTATTTTCTTACGGTTGGTAGAATTCTTAATAGAATAAATAAATGCTTATGCATATTAATAGCTGATCAACTACAATACATTATAGAAAACTATATGTTGATAAAATTTCTTAATTTAACTAGTTTGGTGATTTATAAAAGAAAAACTGTTTTTTTATTTTTTTTTTCAATAATCTGGATCGAAATTAATTTGATATTGTAGATGTCTTAAAAAACCCTTTAATAGCATCAGCAAATTTTTAGCAATATTGTCGCTTATATGTACTCGTATAATTAAAAAAAAATTAAATTTCAACTATTCAACAATAAAAAACTTATACAAAAATTATTCTTGAAAAATCTTAAGAAAAAATTGTATCAAATTTAATTTGATTTTTTTAAAAAAATATTTTATTAAATAAATCCTTATTATATATTTCTAAATTTATTTAAAGCAGGACATAAAAAGAATTTTCTTTTAAATAGCAAAAAAAAATGATAATCTCTTTAAGATTCAGTATCAGACCATATATTTGTTTAAATAAAGTTATCACATTTATATTTGAGACTTTTAATAGCATGTGACTAATAGATAAGAAGATAAGGGCTATATAAGTGACCATTTGATATCAAATGTTCTCTAAGTTTTATAATTAATAATAAAGTTATACAGTTTCTTGATATAAGGAAAATATTATATTTACTATAAAAATTGACTTTCTTATGGGCAGGATTTTTTACGTAAATTTTTTTAAAAATTTCTACTATATTAATAAGAGTAAAATATAACAAATGATTGTGTAGAAAAATCTCCCAAAAACTTATTTATTTTTTTAACAGTTTATACTGGATTAGAATGAGTAAATCCGCCCACGCTTATAAAAAAAATTTTTTTTCTCTTTGATTATAATTTTTATTGTAGAGAATTTGCTCTGTATTTAAATACTTTCCAATTGAAGTTATCTGATCTTTTTAAATTAAATTACTTTCTTGATAATATTGAATATTTGTGTTGGCGGTGGTGGATACGGCGAAAAAATACTTTGAATGAAATAATCACAATGATTATTGTCCGCCATACAATAGCGTTCAGCTCTGAGGATAGATACGTATTTCTAAGATGGAATGAATCGAGATGATGGTTTAAATCGGTTGACCTAGAAAGCAATCCAATTTCTTTCTTGTGTTGATTTTTGTTTCTTTCCCTATTGAATAAATGTGAAGTTGTTGGAAAATATTTCATATATGAATAAATTTCTCTGTTGATTTTAAATTAATACATATACAATATATACGTACGAATAGTCTGGGGAAGTTCTTTTTTTCTTTAGATAATCAAAAATTGCACTGGTTGGTATTTGTGGTTTAAGTACCATATGAGAACTATAACGTGAAAGTGCAATTAGAAGAAAAAAATCAAATTAGAAATTAATAATTGATTTTATTCATTTATTTTCAGTTGTAAGCAAAAGTGATTTTATTCAATAATACAACATTTTTTAGCCGCTTATTTTGAAAAGATTTTTAGAATATTTGTAACTGAAAAGATTGTACTCGTAGTATAAAGTTCCGCTGTTCCTTAGACTGTAGTATTTACTTACCACCCAAATTGTCATCATAAATATTATTTGAAAGATAAAAAAATTACCTTTTATATGGTTATAAGTGATTTATAATCAGCTCTAAGAATTAATAAAATAACTTTTCTAATTCTATAAAAAGGTACAAGTCCATGGACAAAAAAAAATAGAAAAAAAATGTATAAAATTTTAAAAAATCCAAATTTTATTCACTTTAAAAAGAATGTTAGATTCAAATTAATATTTTCTAATTTTTCTTCAATTGGTTACACTGTATTATAGTGTAATAAATTAAATTAAATCGTTATATTTTAATATTGCGATTGATATAAGTTTTCTGTACGTTGGTACCAACTCAATATTATTAAAGTTTTTTGGTCTCCGCGACCATAGAAGTAAATCCAGAAATTTGAATAGTGCACTCTCATTCATTGATGTTTTATAGAACATTTTGTTCTAAAAAACCAGCATCTAATATATTTTTAACCAATTTACCCTTTCTCTTTTAGTTCCTTTTGTTAACCTTTAAAAAATTGCGTCATTTAGAAGCTTAATGGAAATGAATTCTTTTTATCACTATCGGAATGAATACTCCGAAGTTTCTATCATTTTGGTTAATCGAATCTTTTTTAACCATAGTCAAAGCTAATTTTATATTTCTGTTTTGTCCTGAAAACAATAATTTTTTAACAAATTGGTAATTTTTCTTAGTTGCTTTTTCATTTTAATTTATTGTATTAAAATTATATATTTAATGAAATTATTATTCGTTTGAATATTTATCCCTTTCGAAACTCTTAAATTGACAACGAAAACACTTTCAAAAGACAATTTTTTATCATTTTATTCTTATCATAAAATTTTAGTTATTTTTAATATATTATATGTGTGACAATTTGTGTCAAAGTGAAATGATAATGTAGAAATGTAAATATTAAAAAGATAGCTTGATTTTTTTTGTTGGAGAATGGACTTAGGCCACTTTGAAAATGAACAGCTCCCATTTTACAGAAAATGGAGAGGTTTTTTTTTGGAGAATTTCAATTTTTTCTTTAAATATAAAGATTATTTGATCGAATTTAAAAAAACAATTTAAAATAGTTTTTTTTTTGTTAGCAATTCCATAAAAGAATTCTCAGTCTTCCTTTCTTATATGTACACTGCAGACCAAAAGTTTGCTACCACTTTGATTTTAAGGAAAAAGTTGAATAAAACTCCGAAATTTAAATGAGCAAATGAAAAAAATTAATTTTTTTAAAAAACTATATTAATTTTGATCTTAAATATAGAAAAAATATTTTGTATATATTAATTATTATCAAATTAAAAATACTATTTTTTTTTTTAAAAATTCGCAAATAGCTTGTACAATTCGAAGGCATTCGGTCAATCAGTTTTTTTATCGCAAAAGGATCCTACATAAGTCTTCCTTGGACGATGGACAGTGCTCCTGCACCCTTCTATCGAGCCCGTCTCAAGAACTTTATATGGTTTTTTAGTCTGCCGAAATATTTTCCAAAATAATTCGTGTTTTCTTTTGTAGACAATGTCTACACATTTTCGACTATGTTTGTGGTCGTTATCCTGGTCCATAACGATTTTTTCACCAATTAACCAAAATTCTGATGGAAGATCATTATTCGTTTCTAAAATGTTTAGATATTGGTCTTTTCTTAAAATTCCATTCAATCTGAACTAAGTATCCTACTCCATCCGTAGAGAAGAAACCGTGGAATTGAGCCACGCGCCTTTCTTGACACTTCGATGAACGCATTTTCATTTTTTTGGGCCCAAAGGTCTGAAATTTGGACTCATCCGTCCAAAGTACATTTTTAAGATCTTCAGCAGTCCACTTTTGATGAAATAAAGCCCAATTCTGTAATGATTTTCATACGTAGGCTACTATATATATTTCTGGCCTAGGCAACACTAAGTGTTGCCAGGTGCGATCTGACATTTCCATTGGAAAGTTTGACATTTTTTAGCATAAACGTACTCAGAACGTTTTGACGTACGACTATCATTTGTGTTGTTTACAGTGACTTGAAAAAATCAATTTGGCAAAAAAATGGAATTAACTCGTGAACATTTTCGTGCGATCATTTTTCACAACTTTCGACGTGGATTATCACGACAAGAGTGCATCGATGAACTTAAATCTTTGTATGGCTATGAAGCACCATCCTATAGCACTGTGAAAAACTGGTACAACGAATTCAATCGTGGCCGACGCTCGCTCAAAGACGAATTCCGTGAAGGTCGTCCAAAAACAGCCGTTGTTCCAGAAAACATCGATGCCGTACGTGAACTGATAATGCAAGACCGTCATGTGACATACCGTGAGATAGAGGCATGCCTAGGCATTTCTCCCACCAGCATACATTCGATATTGCATGAACACCTGGCCGTAAAAAAGGTTTGTTCTCGTTGGATCCCGCACAATTTGACAATCGCTCAAAAAAAGGCTCGTGTGGATTGGTGTAAAGAAATGCTGAAAAAATACGATCGCGGTGCTTCAAAAGACGTTTATAAGATCGTCACAGGTGACGAATCATGGATCTATGCGTATGAGCCCGAAACAAAACAGCAATCGACCGTGTGGGTCTTCCAAGACGAGTCAAATCCAACGAAAGTTGTTCGTGGAAGAAGCACTTCGAAGCAAATGGTCGCTTGTTTCTTTGGCAAAACTGGTCATGTGGCGACTGTTCCGCTTGTGCAACGTAGGACGGTCAATTCTGAGTGGTACACCACCATTTGTTTGCCTGAAGTCTTCGGAGAAATTCGAAAAACGAACAAGAGAAGTCGAATCATTGTGCACCATGACAATGCGAGCTCTCACACATCGGCTCAAACCAGCGCCTTTTTGACCGGACAAAACGTCGAATTGATGGGTCATCCTCCGTACAGCCCTGACTTGGCACCCAATGACTTCTTTTTAATTTTCGTCGCCAGAAGATGCTGTTGAAGCATTCAAAAACCATGTTTTGGAGGTGTCTCAATCGGAGTGGAAAAAGTGCTTCGAAAATTGGTTTGAGCGCATGCAAAAGTGTATAAATCTTGATGGAGAATATTTTGAAAAACAATAAAACCTTTTTCGTTGATAAATATTCGCATTTTCATTATTAGGCCAGAAATATATATAGTAGCCCACGTATCACCACGGGTGCTAGCAATTCACACCAAATTTAAGGTGTTTTCAGTCTCCGATTTCTTTTAATCGTTATGAAAGTTAATCGATTCTCGCGTAACTACTAATTTTAGATCCTTGTTTAATTAAAATTAGTAATTTTAGAGGTACACTTTAATGACTTCCGATCTGACAATTTCGTTCTATAGTTTCTTGAAGGCAACTATTTTAAATTTTATACTTAGCTGCTATAAAACGTTCCGATTTATCTTCTTTAAATAAAGTAACAATATCAGACATCAGTTAAATACTAATTTCACAAATGTTTTGCCATTTCTTTAAATTTTTAGTTTAAAAATAACTAAAAAATTTCAACTTAGGACAAATTTTTGTCATTCTTTTTAAAATTTTTACTTAAAAAAAATAATTAAAAAATTTCAACTGAAGACAAATTTTTATAATATTTTTTAAAAAGTTTTACTTAAAAATAAGTAAAAAGTTTCAACTTAAGACAAATTTTTATAATTTTTTTTAAAAATTTTTTACTTAAAATTAATTAAAAAGTTTCAACTTAAGACAAATTTTTAAAATTTTTTTTAAAAATTTTTACCTAAAAATAATTAAAAAAGTTTCAATTTAAGGCAAATTTTTATAATTTTTTTTTTGAAATTTTTACTTAAAAATAATTAAAAAGTTTCAACTTAAGAACTTTGTGATTGCACTTGCCCAGTCATGGCAAAAAAAACAACGGACATGAATGGATATTACCATTTTTTTAAAAAAATAATTTAGAATAATAAAAATAAAATGTTTAAACGGCAATTAATATTTTATTCATTTAGAAAAATAGTACAGGTTATCGATTTTTTAAGATTTTAACTAAAAATTTTTATCCAAAGTGGTCACTGATTTTTGGCCTGCAGTGTCTCTATGAATTTCAAAGAAAAAACCAATTATTTTTCATTAAATTATAAAGTATTTTAATTAAAAAAAAATATATAAATACATATGAATGAAAATCTATATGCAAATGTTACGACGTATCCCTATATGATAACATTTAAAAAAAAATTATTTATATACGGCAATATACATATGTGTACGGTCATAAATTGCTGTAATTTTGTATTTATATATTAATTCTAATAGAAAAAATTAACACGCCCAATTTCAAATATGAGATAATATTTAAAAACGGACAAAAAAAAACCTCTAAACTTATGATAAAGAGTACTAAATTTTTAGTAAAATATGAATGAAGAGTGTGTTGCTACGGTATGTACACATTGAAACTTTAGATCATAATCAGAGGCTTTATTTTCGTATGTGTATGTTATCTAATAGGTTAGTGGATTGTGTGTTGGAATTTGACTGGAAGTCCGAACTAAGATGCCTTGAAGATGAACGACTGTTCGTATGTGCCGGAAGTAGCATAGAATGTAGGCACATATGCACATATATATGGATATTGTATGGCCATATGTGTGGTAGAGATTATGACATCACTTCAGAGATAACAAAAAATGGTTATAGTATGTGTTTCCAACAGTAATTATTTTTTCTAAACAGATAAAATGGTAGAAAATCTTTTAATTGACTTTGAAATGCTAAGAATATTACCACCCCCCCACACCCCCCCCCCCCCCTCCATTCCAAACGTAAATATGCACAATCATTTGAAATTTCTATTAAATTATTTTGTTAAATATTACTAGTAAAATTAGTAAAATTTCTACTCATATATATGATGGGATTCTAATCAAAAGTTCGTTAAATATATTGTATAATATATTTTTAAAAAAAAGTACATATAAAAGCTTTGATGATTAATCATGTCTAATGATAAGAATTGTTGTTGTTGTTCGGTATATTCGCATTACATCATCGATAACGTTTCGTTACGGTTTTTTTTTTTGGTTGTTGCTTTATTAATGCAATTATTTTTAGAATCGTTTATAATATAATTCGCTAACGTTATGTCTACACACATTTGTTTAAAATTGCTCCACATATGGTTGGCTAAACGTTTTTCTTCTATCGCGACTGATTTAACGTTCGATATGGCAATTATGTAATTTGTTTCGAACTTTCTTCTTTTTTTTTTTTCATTTTCGAATTCTAAATAATATTTTATGCCATTTAGTGTTAATATACAAAATATACACACATGCTATTATTGTGTAGTAATTTTATTATTTATATTATTATTTTTTGTATGTCAAGGGCGTGTAAAATTGGAAATAATAATAAACCATTGTAACCAAATGAAGAAATAATCTTATAACCTACCCCATATATTAAATAAAAATGTTCAATATGTGGTGCTGTATGAGTAATTCGTCTGAAAATAATGGTCAATTTATTGCTGTTGCCAACCAATTATGAATATACCGAATGACTAGAAATCGAATCTTTATATTGCAATTTTAATGTTATAAAATAAGTACATCATACTATTACCATTTAAGGCTTTGTTAAGATAGTGTTACATTAATAAACCAGTCTTGAATTTTCTCTCCACATTAAGAAATCTCTAACTTTTAGCTAAAGTCACGTTCTATAAAATAGGAGTAATTATATGTTAATAGATAAGCATAGGAATTTATCTAACTTCATGACTTATTCATATAAACAAGATACTATATTTCCACATTTAACGTTTTGTATTTAATACAAATTAAATAAAATTAAATAGTATACATGTGGAAATTTGAAATTATTTTATTTATTTATTTCCTATTTAAATCTTTTAATTGAAAATAAATTAAATTGATTATAACTGAAAAAAATGGTACATTTTCATATTCATCAAAATTTTAAGTTTTATATTAAAGATAATCTAGATTTTTTAATTTGAAAAAAAAAACACGTATAATTTTTTTATACTGTTGTGTCCATGCTAAGTTTAAGTTACACTGTAATAGAAATGAACCTCAAAATAATTCGTTAATTTACACTAAGTTTTAAGTTGTGTCATTTGACCGCGTCTTGGGTATCTGGACGAACAGGCTTTTTGATGTTGATTTTCCGAACAATTTTTTTTTTTGAGCGATGAGGTCCATTTTATGCATGGTAGATAGGTCAATAAGTGAAATTTACTTATATGAGGCTCTGAAAACTGTTGAGTGACTGTAAAGAAGCCATTGTATCTGTGCAGAGTGACTATCTGATGTGGATTTTTGTCTAAAGGTCTCATTGGTTCATCTTTTTTGAACCGTCAAATTTGAGCGTTATGGCCGACATTTTTTTTGGCCTGAAATTGAAATTTTTAATTTGAACACAATATGAGAAATTTTTCTTTTTTCCAGAATTTGCTATTTCAAGATTTCGTAATGTCAATTTGCCTTCAAGATCATGCAATTTGACACCATCGGACTTTTACTTGCAAGGCAAAAGATAGTGTTACCGAATACAAAAATCATATTTAAAGATTTTAATCAGAGCCATTGTATCTGTGAAGAGTGGATTTTTGTCTAAACGTCTCATTGGTTCATCTTTTTTGAACCGTCAAATTGGAGCGTTATTGCCGCCATTTTTTTTGGCCTGAAATTAAAGTTTTTAATTTGAACACAATATGAAAATTTTTTCTTTTTTCCAGAATTTGCAATTTCGAGATTTTGTAATGTCAATTTGCCTTCAAGATCATGCAATTTCACACAAAAGATTGTGCCTTCAAGATCATGCAACAATATGAAATTTTTTTCTTCTTTCCAGAATTTGCAATTTCGAGATTTTTGTAATGTCAATTTGCCTTCAAGATCATGCAATTTGACACAATTTGCCTTCAATATCATGCAATTTGTAAGGCAAAAGATTGTGTTTTCGAACACAAAAATCATATTTAAAGATTTTAATCAGAACCATATGTGTATGTGGTTTTAATAAGCCACACTAGGCACAACAGAATTTTGGTTTTGGTGATGTCAATTTACCTTTTTAAATTAGTTTTTAATCTGGATCATTTGTGATTTCAATAAAACAATACACAGTACGATAAATTTTCGCTTTATTGTCCGAAAAATTTCAAGAATGCATAATGAGGGAGATTTAATGATGTCAATTTTCCTTTAAGAGCGTGCGATTTTCATCTATAGTAAGACTATGCAAAAAATCCCAAAATACGCAATCTTCAAACTTAAGAGAATTTTTCCAAACGAATGGCTGAATTACAGCCCGAAATGTGCGAAAAAGTCATTTAAAATTATCTTAGCACGATTGAGTCCTGTAAAAAGTATTCTTAGGGATATTTTATGAATGTCTCAACAAATAATATGAAAATAAAAATGCCATCGGTAATCTGAATTTAAACTGGGTTTTATTTTGACTTTACTTTCTGAATCAAAAATTCGATAATTCTTTATTATGTATATATTAAATTAAAAGCTTTTGTACAAATATTCAAACGGTGGGTTTAGTTTTTGTATAATAAATAAGCTTTTATGAGTAAGTTATATTTTTTCTTTTTATCAAAAAAATTTCGAAGGAATTATTATTTTCACACTTTTATAGAGGATTCCACAATTGAAGAATTTAAATATGTGTCTACATACACATAAGAATTTATAATTAGTATTCCAGTCATAGTATATTTTTGCTGACATTCCAATCACATCACATAATAAGCTTTTTGTTTTAAGTTATTTTTTTCTTATTAGGAATTGATTTGTTAAATTTAACTATACTTACTTCAATTAATAATCGATTATTTATTTTTTACTGATTTATTTGTTGTGGTACATAAATGCAAAAAATAATTTGTTATTCAATGGGAATGAAATATTTCCTTTTTAAAAATTCTTCTTTAGTGAAGAAAAAATTACCAATTGATATATTTAGTCATTTCTAATAAATTTCTTTTTAATTACCAATAATTGATTATACGTTAGTAAAATAAAAAATAATTTTAAATAGAAATTCTGTCATTTCAATTTATTTTCATGAAATTCTGTCATTTCAATTTATTTTCAGTGATTTCATCATACACGTATTAACTATATGTGCATATGTTATACCAAAAAAGCAAATTAATTAAGTTTATTTAATTAACTTATATTCTATTTATTTAAAAGTCTACTACAAATTCAAGCTTTGAAAATTGTTTTAGAAGAAGAAGAATATTTGCTAATATTTTTTTCAAAAGACTTTTTTGAATTAAATAAAAAGATGTTCCAACTTTTCTAAATTTCAATTTCCTGCAACCTTAAATAGAACGAAATGTTGTACACATTTAAAGTATTTGTATATGTATGTATATTAAATTTGAAAGTTATTCTTGACATTGTACATAAACATATTTATTTGTACATATTTCGATCATTTGCTTTTTATTTATAAGAAGCTTCGGCTACAAAATAAAACAAGAACCAAAACTAAAAAAAAATACGATATTTTTGAACATCAATATTAATATTATTCTGGCAAGAAGTAGATGCTACGTATATATACAAAATCTAAAATTAGACTTTATGCTTTTCCGTTTGTTGAAGAAAGAGAATTTGAAATAAAAGTTTTCTTGTAGGCATGCGAAGTGTTATTACTATTATTATTAATAGCAATGAACACAAATGAATTCAACCGCCTACAATTACACAACGCGTGTGTCGGCCATTTTGTATGCTTATCAAAAGCGTTTGTATGTATGTACACTGCAGGTCAAAAATATGCGACTTTTTTTCGTTCTTGAGGTGAAAGCTCAATAAAACTGTGAAATTAGAATGAACAAGGGCAAAAAGAATTTTATTATTTGAAAATTATATTAATTTTGATCTTAAATATTGAAGATGAATATTTTTTATACATTAATTATTATCAAATTAAAAAAAATGCCGAAAATAATATTCGCATCGGAAAATAGCCTCAGTTTTATTGTCGTTTCTGTTTAAATACTGGTTCTAGCATTGCAAAAGGATACTTTACAAGAACAAAACTATTTCAAATTTTATACTTACCAGTTAAAAAAAAACTTCGATTATTTACCTTCCTTACAGTAACAGTAGCATACTTTTGTTATGAACTGTATAATAAGAATTATGCTTTCAATATTTTCAAAAGAAAATAAATTCTTTTGATCTTCTGATGATATTTGATTGAAAATAAACTATTTATAAAATAAATTAAAATCATCAAATAAATCTGTAATTTTATTTGATCTTTGATAAATTTTTACACGAACATAAACTTCCGATTTCAAATTCTCATTAATAGATTTCATAAACTTTTTATTAAATAAGTTGCCATATTTAAAAGAATATGAAATATAAAAATAACATGCTGAACAGTGTAATTATAGAAAAATTATATGTTATTTGGTTTGTTTTTTTTAGTTTTGCCTATGGCGGAAATACCTACTTTCTTTTTATAGTAAGAAATGTTTAGCTTTAAATGCGCGTATACGGAAAAAAATAAGCATTCATCATGAATATAAAATAGTGTTTATTTTAATATGTATATTTTATGGAATTCTGTAAAAATATACAAACTCACTATGCTAATGGAATATGATTATTTGCAATAATGCATTTGCGTTTATTATTGCTTATGATTTAATTAGAAATATTGATAGATCTGAAAAAAAATATGCACATGTTTGTTCTTTCCGAATTAATCTTTGTTAACATAGGTAATATATTTCTTTTAGCATTATTTTCATAATGTTTTATAACTATTTTATCACCAGACAATTCATATTTTCCATTATCGAAATTTTCAGTTAATTAATTTCGCGTAAAATGTATGTTATTCTATCTAAAAATTGAAATTTCCAAAACCATTGTTAATTTGAAATTTCCGCTGTTGAAAGGGCAATTATGATTTTTAAATTTTTATTTTTTACTATATTTAGTATGAATGTTAAAGTAAATAATAGAAGAAAAAACAACAGGAAATAGGCAAATTTGTTAAAAAAAAAGAAAAACAATTATTTATTCTTTAAAAAAAAACACAAATTAATCAGAACCAATTTAATTACGTTTTTAAGTTATGAGGTGACCAAGTTTTGAAGTAAAACGTTTGCGTTAATATATTTAAAACGACAACATAGTCAAAATAATGGTCTATAAAATGACGTATTTTAGACAATTTTTTGTCGATTTGGTTAGTTCGAATTTAACAATATGTCATTAAAATTATTTGTATAAACGTGTATGTTAGGAATTCTTGCAATTAATTGTTTGAGTTTCAAAATTATTTTGGTTTCCGGATATCCAGTTTTTTTTTTTATAATTTTTGTTTATTTAGTTAGAATTTGTATAATTTTTTTAGGCGGAAACCAAATAATTTTGAAACTCTATGGTATAAGAGGTTAAATTTATTATTTTAGGTAGTGCATTTCGATTATCAGTTCAATAGAATTGTTTTCTAAAAATTAAATAAAAAATGCAATTATTGCGTGAGTGTTTTTCTTTAGGACATTAATTGAAAAATTTGTTATCTAAAGAGGCTATTTGGAGCCCAAAACGTAAACGTCTTGGAAAATATTATTGTCAAGTATTGAATTTTATACACTTAACAATTAATGGATTTTCTAACAATTATTAAAAAAAAGTAATCATTTTTCGTTTATCTATAATTGACCAATTTTCCTTATAGTTATTTTAGTTTCATTTATATGATATTATATTTGATTTAAATAAACATTGAAACATATTTGTGAATTTCTGGAACATTCCAGATTTAATGGTTTTTAATAAAGATTATAAAATGTCACTTGGAAAACTGAACAAATGGTTTGAGTCTTAACTAATTCTTGCCTTAAAATCATAATTTTATTATCGTATACGAGTAGTGCATTCTTAAAATATATATTTTAATTGCAATTTTTTTCTTCATATTTTTAATTAAAAGTAAAAGTTTGATAATTTTTACACTTTAGATCGTCAATTTTGAAATGATTATTTTCGCAAAACCTTACAACAGCATAGCTGAAAAATTTTGTATAAGATAAGATGGGTTAGAATTCTGGTATAAATTTTCGACCAGTAAAATCTCTTTTTGAATTATTCAATTTCATAATAGATTATTACAATAAAATAATTATTAGGTAGATTCGGAATACATTTTTAATTGCAAGTTATTTTTTTATATAATAATAATTCATTAATTAATCTACTGTAATATAAATTTTTACGGTTGTAATTTAAATACCGTAATAATATGATACAAGCTAATAAAAGAAAATCTTATTTATGAATTGCCAAGAACAGGTTTTATATTCTATGCATTTTTTTTTACTATTATTACAGTATAGTTTTTAGTATACCGACGATACACTTTTTACTTGTCATCATATTTGAATGAATCATACTATATTACATATATACCGGGTAGTTTTCAGATGCGACAATTTTTTTGTTTTGTATGTTGTTTTTATGTTATTGAGACATTTACTACTTGTCTGATGTCTGTGGAATGCATCATACCGAGACAGTCAATTAAGACAATTTTACATTTCTTACCTGTAGAGCGGGGGAAGCAATTAAAAACGACATTGATTGTACTATAAAACTGAAGGTATACTAGAGACGAAACTAAAAAAAAAATCTTTCTGCTTTCGGTTGACTTCATTTAAAATGGAAATTTTTCATGGTTTTCCATAAATTTCTTATGGATTTTCTTATATGTATTAATATATTTACTATTTATTCTCATATGCTGAAAGATTTCAATTGTCAACGAACGAACCATGAATTAAAAAATATTGACCATTGCAAATTGATTATTTCATATTAAAATCTAAATGATTTGAACTTATACAGGTTAATTAGAATATAATTAATAAATTATTTTTTATTGTTTTTGCAAAAATTATTAATTTTTCATGTATTGAGAAGAAGTTATATGATAACTATTCATTTGTTAAAAAAATAAAAATATTGTATTAAAAGATATGTGATAAAAATGAGTTATTTTTTGTAGATATTGATATTAAAGTAAGAATGCCTGAGATTAATTAATTGAGTTAATAATGTTGTAGAATAAGTGTATGTGGGATATGTGTGCCATCAATTTTAAAAGGTTTCCTTAATTGTAGTACAATTTTCACAACTTGTACTAGTTTTTCTTACAGAAAATATAAAAAATGTACTAGTTTTTCTTATAGAAAATATACATTTAATTTTTCATAATATAAATAACAAAATCCTAGATAAAAAATATATTTTGATATTACAAAAAAAAATTAGGTAATATTTTTTTAAAAATATTTGTTAGGAATTTATAAAAAAGAGTATATTGAAAAATTTGAATACAATTTGTAATAGATTTTAAGATATTTAGATTAATTTCTTAAAATGCATATGTATTATTATTATTATTATTATTATTATTATTAATAAAATTCGAATTAAAATAAATATAAGCGAAAACACCTTATGATGATTATAATTTATTTTAAATATGTATTTTTATGAATAGAATTTAAATATTGCAGTTTTTATATTCTATATTCAAATTTAATTATATAAAAAAAGCTAAATTAATATTTATTTATAGTTTGTGATTTGATCCCTTCAACAATACTAATAATATCATATTATTATTTTTTTTTGTTAAAAAACGTTTTGCTTTTAATAACAGCTGTTATGATATTATTTTTTTAAAATTATTAATCTAAATGGAGTTGTTTTGTAATGTTTTTTTTATTAATTTTTTTTTAATGATAATTTTCGATTTTTGAATAATTTGTTTTAATTACCAAGCGTTGAAAATAATTGAAGAATGTGGATTGAAGAAAAAAAAAATATTGACAATATTATATTTTTTTCATTCTGAACACTTAAATAAAGGTCGCCCGTAAATTGGCCATGGTTGAAGCTGATCTTGAAAGAGCTGAAGAACGTGCCGAATCCGGTGAAGCGTATGTTTCCAAAACAAATTCAACTTCTTTTTATCAGTTTGATGATTGTGTTTATCCCTTGTGCATACTACCAAAATACAAATTAAATGTCTGTTTAATTAACATTATATTTAAGAAAAATATATGCAAAAAAGCGAAAGCAAAAAAAAATTATATTTTATATTATGTTAATATGAGTTTTTGAATAATTTAGGTAATGCAATATTTTTATATAAATAAGACGCAATTTGATTGATTTTTAAAAAAATATTAATGATTAAGAATAAAATAATAATAATCTATATGACATATACTTAATATTGCATTACTAAAGATGTTAAGTTTTTTTTGATATTATTTTTAAAACATTTTCGACCGAAACAATCATCGTTGAAAATATAAAAATCAGTCAGTGTGTGATAAAAATGAAAATTAATAAACATAATTTTCTAATTTAAGATTTATTTATATATATAACAATTAATTAATAATTTATATTAAATAATAATTTATTGAATAATAAAAAAAAATTAGCTAGCTAGATAGAAAAAGCATGAGACAAGAATAAATACGCAAAACAAACGAAAAAAAAAACCAAAATATTTTCTAACCTAAAAAAATATTTTCTAACCTTAAATTTAAAATATAACTAATAACATGTTTTTTATATCGTTTTTTTATGTCCGTTTTTTTTTGTGTTATATGCAAATTTAATTGCACTTAAATTTGCCATCGACTGATATAACATTATGTGTGGTTTTCGCTTTGATAACATAATAAAAAAAAATTAAAAAAAAATATTTGCTGTGCGCAACGAAATACAATAACACAGGTTGCCCGAAAACTCGTCCTCATGGAAGAGGATCTGGAACGTTCGGAGCAGAAAGTTGAGCTTAGCGAAAGGTTTGTTTAATGTGCATTAACAAATTTTGTTGTTGTTTTTTTATTTTTTTTTTTACTTATATAATTTAAAAATCAAATGTTTTTAACCCAAATAAAGTGTCAACAGTTTAATATTGAATAAGTTTATTTTGTTGTGTTTATGTAATTTTTGATATAATAACATTGTAATATATGTTATAAATAATTTGTATGTATTTTTTGGAATATATAATTAAAAAAAAAATAAATATTTCACTGTTGATATTTTATACTTTATCTTTTTTCCTCTAAATCAAACTAAATTTAATGAGATGACTAATGAAAATATAATTAATCAAATTTAAATTAATTAATCCATATTTCTATTTAACAGCAAAATTGTAGAACTTGAGGAAGAGCTCCGAGTTGTAGGCAACAATTTGAAATCCCTTGAGGTTTCGGAAGAGAAGGTCAGTATTAGAAATTTTATTTAAAAATTAAAAAAATTATTTAAAAAATTAAAAATTCATATTTTTTTTTTATTTTTTGTTAAAAAATATATTGAAATTCAATTAATATTTTCTACAAAATAAATAAAAATAGAGAAAATGTTTGAAAAAAAACATTAATTAAATTAAATATTACACAATATTTGTTTACTTTTTTTTTGGGAGTTAACGTTTTGAAAAAGTAGATGCCGAATGGTAATAATCTTGGCTGAATAATGGTTCCTATTTATGATATCAGCAGTTTTACAGAAAAGTGATTTGGAAAAGTTTTCATCTCCAAAAAAAAATAAAAATAAATAGTATAAATTTAATTTATTTGAAATAAAATAAAATTTTTCTTGAAAAAGTAAATTAATAATTTAGTTTAAATGAATTGCGTTTTTTTTTTAAAGTTATAAAATCTTATTTAAAATTACTTTCAAGCGGAAAACAAATTTGTGTAATATTTATTTTCTGTGAATTTAAATACAATTTTTATTTGAAAAAAAAACCACATCAAATAAAAATTACATTATTACATTACGGTTCATATAAAATAAATTGAAATTTTGATAAAATATAGTTTCCTTTTTTTAATTATTAATTATATATTTTTTCTATAATTATTAATAATTTTCTTTCTGAAAATATCTTTTTTTTTTATTATTATTATGAAAATAATTTTTATACACCTACACAATATGAGAAAGTAAAAGAAAAACAACAACAACAACAATAAAAATAATTCAGCTAAACAATAGGGAAGATAATTTTCATACATTGCAGACCAAAAGTATACGACCATCTTGTTTTAATGTCAAATAGATGGACATGATTGGAAATTACTACTGTTTTTCTTCTTTTTTTTAATACTTTTTCCAAAAAAATAAAATATTTAAACTATTATTTATTCAGATTTACCCATATATTATATTATAGATTCAAATAAATAATGTAAATTATCAAATTATTAAAATTTCAACCACAAGATTTCCAGAACATATGTATGTGTATGTTATGTTTATTAGGGGTTGGTCCGCATACTTTTGGCCTGCAGTGTACCTATACACATAAATACACATGCGTATACAAATTCAATAAAATAAATACAATTCAATATCAATTTAATATTAATAAATATTAAAGAAATCAATTAATTTCAAATTATTATGATTTTTATTTTAATCATTATATCTTTTTTAATTTATTTGATAATCCGATCGCCAAATATGCCCGCTGGCTGTTACTGTTGGTTCCTGTTCAAAAAAAAAAATTATTTCCAAATATAAAAAAAAAAAAATCATATCAAATATAAATTAACGTACTTAGGCCAACCAACGTGAAGAAGAATATAAGAATCAAATCAAGACTTTGAACACACGTCTAAAGGAGGTATAAAAAAAAATCTTTAAATGCAAGACAACAATGGATTTAATTTCGCACAAAAAGTACATTTGTTTATTGAATTCGTCGTTTTTAAGTATATTATCTACGATTGAGAATAACAAAAAAAAAATCAACAACAACAGATTATTCTATTAAAATTTATAGAAGAAAAAAAGAAGAACTCTCAAGTCCAGCGTGGCAATTGTATTTTCTTTCTTGTCTTTTTGTTATTGTTATCCTATAATTTTCTATGTTTATGTTGCTATGTTTGACGTTTTTTTTTTGTCTTTAATTTCTTAAATTTTATTTTCGGTTTGTTTCTTTAATGATGGCTGCTTAAGTGTCTTTTTTGACGGAGAAAAAAAATAAGCACAAAAAAAAAATAATAAAAAATAAAAAAAACAATATTACAAAGCCAAAAAACTTCCGAACGATCGAAGAAGTCAATTTTTTTATATACAATATTTAATTATTTTTTTAAATCAATTTTATACCAAACGCAATTGTTCATGATTTATTATCGTATAAAAGAATGACAATTTTTTTTTTGAAAATATATATAGCGGCAATAAATAACTACCTTTATATACTCGTATATAATATATATGATATAACAAATAATCCAACGAACAAATAAACCATTTTGTATATAAAAAACTTCGTATGCATACAAAGAAAATAATAACAAAATGGAAATTCTGTAATAAGAACAATTTACAGAATTGAAGTTATTTGAATCGAAAACGAGATAGTTGTGCAACAAAAACATCAAAATTGCGATTGTGTTGCCATTGCATTTGTTATGTTTTGTATATACTTCAAATTCGTGTGAAGAACGCATATAAACGCAACGGAGCCCTATTTGTGCATTAATAAATTTTCCGTTTTATTTTTTTTTAAGTTAATCGCTCTTTCTAGAGACCTAAATTCTTTATTATGAATATTTTTTATTTGAAACATTTGAAATACAGCTTAAAAGAATGATTATATTATTTTTTTTTTCTAAAAAAAATTTTGTAAAAAACTCAAATAAAAAATAATATTACAAAGCTAAAAAAATTATCAATTATTCGAAAAAAAATAAAAAATAAAAAACAATATTACAAAGCAAAAAGCTTCCGAGCAATTGTCGAATAAAACGAAAACTGTTATACAATATAATACGGCCGACCTAATTGAGTAGCAAACATTTGAAGGGGTTTTCTGCTGAAAACACATCCAATAAATCTACGATCTTCTTAATGATTATATTAAGAAAAAATAAATAAAAAATATAGTCGATTCGCAATAAAACTGTTATAATAATACGAACTGATTCAGAAACAAACATTTGAAAGGTAACACGTGGAAAATGTTCACTACGCTAAGTGTGGTTAAGTGCATAAATATATTTCTTAATTTTTTCTATTCAAAAAGCAAAACGAATATTGTTCATTAAATAAACTTAGTATATTTTTGTTTGAGACAATTTTTTTTATAAATACAATTCAATCTAATAGTTTTTTTAATCCATTGTCAATTTAAGAGCACTTGTCATCTTAGACTCAAACCTTAGACTCAAATGTTGTTTTGCTCTCAAAAGTTTGTTTGCGTGCAATATTCACCGCTAGAATTTTCAGATTTTGGATATTTACAGGGTAACCACTGAAAAACAATAATATAAGAAGACCAAAATAAATTTTTTTACAAATACGTGTATTTTTGTGTGAATATTTTTATTATTTTATTTGGAAATATAATTAATGGATTTGTTTTTCAGTATATGGTAATATACGATAAAACAACATCCCTCAAGTGACCACAATTTGGCTGCTTTCTGCGCTGTATTTTTCTGACCATCGGTAAGGTTTCATATTCTAAACTCGAATGTTTTTCTAAAGCTCTCGAATTGTTCGAGATTTATTAATGTAAACCCATTCTTTCAAGTAAACAACAATAACTTAAGATGTTCTATAACCTAAAAAAAAAGAAAAAGTTATGCCTTTTTTCAAGCCCTTCAATTTTTTAGTGCCCCATCCTGTATAATTGTGATTTTTTTTCCAAAATTCTTGAAATAAATAAGAAAATTTATTCATTTTTATTTCTTGTATCATAAAGCCATAATTTATCTTGTTCTGTAACTTGTACGCGCCATTTTCTTGCAATCACATATGTATGTGTTATCTTATGATCCTAGTGCACAGAATTAGCGGTTAACAGAAAAAAATCATGCCAATGAATAAAGTCATGCCTTCAAACCAAAATACACACAATTGAGTCACTTTTCGCAGATACAATGGCTTCTCCAGTGTCATATGTGGGTTGTCAGAGCCCTATATATGGAAATATTGCTTATTATCGAATAAAAATGCTTTACTTCGGATGAAATATTTATATATGACACGACTGTACTTTCCGAACCACAATATAAATTACCCTTTAGTTTCACACGGAGGTCTACAATAATTTAATAGTATTTTTTAAAAAAAAAATCATCTTTTACAAGCTGTATTTCAAAAATAATAATCGCGTTTTAATTATGTATTGTACATAAATACTTACGAATATTTATGTGATTTTATAAAAACAAAAGAGAATAAAATATAAAAACAGAAAAGAGACACCGATAAAATATCTACCGAAATTTTGCTTTTTTTTTTAAAAAAAAATAATTATTTGTTTGTTTTCCTTTTGTTGTTTTTTTATTCACTTTTAATATTATTAAAATTAAAACACAGGTTTTTCTTTTTTTTAAATGTATTTTTTTTGTTTTATAGGTAAACATTTTTTTTTAAATACACCTATTAAGTATTTTGTATATACCGATTCAATTGTATTTGTTAGTTTTAATATTTAAAAAAAAATATGGATTTGATTATTTTTATTTTATATTAATTTATATACATTTTTTTTAAGGTATACAAATAATAATTATATTTTGTTTTTAATATTTAATTTTTTTTTTCTTTTCTTTTTGGATTTGCTTTGATTTAAACAATTTGCTGTTTACTGTTTTTTTTTTCTGTGTGTGTACGCATATTATTTGATTTAATGCTCGTGCTAACACCTTCAACACGTTTTTTATCAACAAATTTACACAAAATCGACGAATTATGGGTGGATAACTACTCTCTACTCTCCATTTTGACGGGTGTGGACGATTTGCGCTGTTGTGTTGCTGTAATAACAACTACTATTGGTGTTACCTGCCAATTTTGATGATGACGATAATATTATGAACCTTGATCTTAAAATGGCATTATATTTTTTTTTGGTCAAAATTTTTTTGCGCTCAATTACATACACGGCTGATAAATTATTTAACATAAATTTTATTAATAATTTATTTACTAAAAATTAATTAAAAAAATTCAATTCAATCAATACACATATTAAATAATTTGAATACAAAAAAAAAAAAAAAAAATATTGAATAAAATAAAATCAATGCTATTCCACAAAAATGCACATTTAAACGAAATAAATTCATAAAGGCAACACAAAAAGAGGAATCATTTGAAGGTCAGATCAGATTATTGGACCAAAAGCTCAAGGAGGTATTTTGAATTAAACAAAAATCAATTATTTCTCTCAGTTATTTTATAGTAATTGTCTTGTCTTGTATAAGAAAAATAGAAATGTTCAAATCTCATAGATATATTTGCCATAGTTGGTTTTGGGGTAATTTTTATCTATAATTTTATGATAATTTTTAATGGAAATTTCATCGCATTTTTATCATTTGCATCTATTCTATAATCTTATTGATATTTTGTAAAAATGAGTTTCAGTTACTCTTTTAAAGCTATAAATCTTTTACATTTTATTTTCATCTACTAAAGGTATAATATTTTTTTAAATTATTTAATGCATTGCTATATATACGATCATTTATTATTATTTACAAGTGATTTCTTTTCAATATCTGTAGTAGGCCTTTAGCTATATTGAAAAATTAATAATTCACAAATTAATTTATGACATCATTATCATAGCATTATGGTTATCTTTAACAAGAGAATTTACTTAAATTTTATTACAAAAAACAAAATATTTAATATAATTATATGGTTTTATAAAATAATATATATAAATTGCACAAATAGTATTTTCCTACATTGTTGTTGCTTTAAATGCAATAGCATTTATTGGACGCACGCACAACATCTGATTTTATTGCGTCGCCCTATTGCTAATGGTTTGCGTAGCGTTTTAATTGGAACGCACATGATAACACACGCTGCCTGCTATAGGGGGTATCCAATTTATACTCTGAAAAGTAAAGTTAAATAAAACATAATTTAAATTCAGATTTCTATTTAATTTTTATTTGATTATGTTGCTTAGACTTTGCCACAGAGCATGGAATATAACGCAATTTAAATTGTGCGTTCCTGAAGGACTCGATTCTTTTAAGTCCAATTTTAATGGTTTTTTATCGCATAATTCGGGCTGAAGTTCGGACATTACTTGTGATGGAAGTTTGGTTTTTAAATGATACACCCATTCTTTTGCATAGCCCTTCAAGAAAAAGTCCAACGGTGTCAAATCGCACGATCTTGGAGGCCAATTGTCATTAACAAATTTCGAAAGTATGCTTTTCACGTAATAAAACCAAAATTTATCATGTTGTGTGAGTTGTGACACTATATTTTTGAAATCATACATTAAAATCTTCAAATTTAGGCTAAAAAAGTTAGTAACCATCTTCCCTTCTTTATTAAAAAAAAACAACAACAAAAATTTGCACCACACAGTCACTTTAGAAGAATACAATGGCTTCTCAACAGTCACTGTTCAGAGACTTATAAAAGGAAATTTTGCTAATTGTTTTTACAATTTTGAATACATTTTTTTGTATTTAACCGATTCAAAATGTAAAATGCCAAACCTTATTCCAACAATTGATAATTTATATTATATGATAAATTTATTTGACAAATAATAAAAATGATAGGGCTCTACTTTCCGAACCGCGAAATGAATTAATAATTTGACGGATGCGTGTAGTGTAATTTTAACTGTTGCGCTCTAACACGAATATGCGTTAAAAACCACGGACGTCGTTTCGCTCGCATGAGGAAAGACTTGTTGTATGAAAACGAAGCTTGGGGTTACTTATATAATCGGGGGCTATTTTTCATATATTTAGAAGGTTGAAGCCAGTCATTTGTTATTTTATTGATAAATAATTTAAAATTATCTATCAAGTATATGAATATTATTTAAAAAAAAAATGTTTAATAAAAATCTTGACACATTAAATGTTTTCATATTTGAATATATTTTCATTAATATAGTGATTTACTTAAAAATAAAATTACCTTCCTAAAAATAAATAAAAAAATAATAATTGAAACTTAATAAATATTATAAATTAAATAAAAGATATTATTTACAAAAGAAACATAAAACTTAATCGGTAATAAACAATTTTCTTAAGAATTATGGGAATTTTTTTAGTGGCAAAAATATTTTATTTTATTTAAATAAATATATAAAAGGGAAAACACTATTTGTGCATTTATTGTCACTTAATAGATTTTTTTCCTTGTTATTTTCATTTCGATTGAATGATTTTTTCATAAATAGATAATACTTATAAGTAGATTTTAATTATTGTTCTTAGATAATTATTCTTATAATTAATAATTATACAAAGTTTTTATATTAAAATTTCTGAAAATTGGAACTACTTATTTTTATTGATTTGCAAATATATATAAAAATATAAATTTTTATATGATTTAAAAAAAGAAAAAAATCTAATTCATTTGTTCGCGACTATTATTTTTGAACGTTTAATATAAAACTATTGGTTTACTAAAAATATTGTTCACCTTTTTTAATATTCGCAAAAAAAAAAACAATTTTTATATAATTATTTTTTTCCGTAATTTTTTTCGTAAAATATTTATTTTTTTAAGTTTGTGTAACTATTTTTTATAGTTAATAAATTTCATTATACAAAAAAAAAAAAAAAATCTTGTAGTGACATAACAATGATAAAAGAATTTCTTTTTTTTTGTTTTTTAATAAATTTTTAAATCACATTTTTTGTATTCTATTACTATTTTTTATTACTATTTTAAAAATTTTTCTTTTTCTTGAATTTTTGATAATCTATTTTTTGTGTGATTTTGTTTCGGTAGAAATTTTACACGTCCTCCTATTTCTATATCTTGTTATCTTTATGATTATCATTAATTTAATAATTTTCTTATTATTAAATTCTAATTTACTATTATTTTAGTGATTTTTTTTTATTTCTTCTATACCATAAATACATTTGTGTATTTTTTACGTATGCCACGCTATCTATACATAATGTAAAAATTCATTTTCTAATTGAATATTGCATAAAATTTACAGCACTTCTAAAATCTGATCAACAACAATTGATTTACAGCAAATCTGATACATTTTATAATAACACCTATAATATTTTCAGCGTGGGAAAGATAGTAAAATACAATAAATAGAAACAATAAAAATATAATTAAAATAAAAAAATATTTATAATTTTTTTTCTTGAATCAAATTAATTAACACAAATTTATAAATAAAATAATAAAAAATAAATAAATAAGCAAAATTTTTAAAACAAATTTTTTAAAAGTTTTTTAAAATTATTTTGGTTATTATTATTTTAATTATTACGTTCCTTTTATCTGTTATAATTTATTATCTTAATACTCTATAATACATGTATTTCCATAATATTGTTTAGACCACTACATCTCGCAAATCAATCGAGGAAAAATACTACAATCTTAAGAAAATTGTAGACCGTGTAAGTTTTCATAAAACGATATCCAAGCATATATTATTAATCGAAAGAACAATAATTAACTTTAAAAAAAAATAAGAAAAAAACTGCAAATTAAACAAATTAAAAATATATAAAAAATAGTTTTTTTTGGTAAAATAATTTCAAATAAATAAATATAAAATAAAATTCAGAAAAGCAATGCAAATTAAATTTCATTTTTTTTTTTTTTTTGGTAGTAAACATTTAATTCATAATAATTTTTTTTAATACATTTTTTTTAATGACATACACATATAAGTATATATATAATAATAAAATATTTTGCCTTTAATTACACTTATTATGACAATTCTTATAATTATCCACATTACTTCCGTAATAAAGGGGTTATCCAATTTTGTGCTTCAGAAAGTTAAAATAAAACTTTATTATTATTTATAAAATAAAATTCATATTTTTATGGAATTTTTATTTTACTATATTGCTTGAATTAATTTTTGTAAGTACTTAATTCATTTGTATTAATTTTTAAAGAATTTTTCAAACTACAATTAGGTTATTATTTGATGGATGTTAGTTTTAAAATTTGAGTATTGTCTGCATAAGCACGATATCTGGTGTAGGACGTACAAGAAAACGTCCAACGTCATCAAATCGCACTGCCTTAGAGGTCAAATAACACCAAAAAATCTAAAAAATATGCGTACTAAGATCTTATGGTGTTGTTCAGATTGTGGGCGCCATTTTGTTCAAAGTATATTTGTTATAGATTAAAATCCTCAAGTTTAGGTCAAAAAAATCGGCATCATCCGACTAAAATGCACATGCGGATACAGTTCCTTTTCCACATTCGCTTGTAGATTTTCAGAGTCCTATTTTGCTTATTCACGTTTCCACGAGCGTTAAATGAGCTTTCATTATCTCATTTTTAAGTATAAAGCGTGGTGGCAACGACAGTCATTATTTTTAAGAAAAAAAAAGTTTAACAATTTCAACGCATTAATCATCGCTTTTGTAGAAAATTTATATAATTTTTTATCTATAATATAAAATGGCAAATCTAAATCTAACCTTAAATGACATATATGTTTGACAGCTGTCAAATGACAGTTCTTTACTTTATGAACCACAAAATGGATAACTCAATATTATTATAATCTTAATTTAATATATATATATAAAAAATTAAGTATTTTAACGTTTATTCAAAGCTTTACACTTTGACGCTAGAGTTTTTTTTTAAACTTTTATCTTAATATCAATTAAACCAATCTCATATAATATACCACCATAATTACGTTTCTGTATTATAAGTTTTTATTTTTTATATATTGTAATTAAATAACTTTGGGACATATTTAAATAATCAAATATATTCTATGAAAAAAATTTCCTAAAAACATAATAATTTTTTCTTAGAAAATTTGATTAATTTTTTAAGTTAGCGAAATTTCAAAGTGAAATTACAGAATCACCAGGTGGATGTAATTTGCAAAAAAAAAAACCATATATTGAGCACTGGCATTTGAATAATACACATTTGTAGGTTTATTTGTCGACTGTTTTTGTCTTCTATTGTAAATGTCCTTTATAGATTTGGTTAATTTTTTCCTTAATTTTTTGTTTTAACTTTGTTTAAGAATGTTCCCTTTTTTTTAAAATTATTTCTCTATTTTCTTCTTCAAACTATTTCCAGTTTTGTGTAAAATAGTAGAATTATATTTAATTTTTTTAATAAAAAAATCATTTAAATTATTAACAGCAATTATAAACTATATACGTGTACAATATATGATGGAAAAGTATACAAATATGTAAGAATGAATTTGAAAACGGATTTTAGTTTTAGGTTATAATTTAAAATTACAAAGGCATTAAAATTTTCTTTCTTAAAGTACTTTGAAATAGATTAAATCTAAAAAAGGAAGGATGTTTTTAGAAATTTCTTTGTAAATAGAATGAAATTTTTATTATATCCAGTATTATTTTTTTTTTTACTTTACATTAAATATGCAGAAAATTCTGAGAGAATTAATTACTAAAAAATACAATATGGAGGAAATACTTTATGAAATCTAAGTAGATATGAAAGAAAAAACATCATTCAATATGGGAATATTCTTTCAAAAAGGATATTTTTTTTACTTGTAAAAAGAGTTTCAGTAAATTTAAGGAAAAGTTATTGAAATGAAATGCAATATAAAAATTGATTATTTTTACATCATTTAGTGGATTTGTTGTTTTTCCTTTTTTTTTGTAAATATATTTTATATTATCTGATTTCTTTGTGATTATGTCCAAATGTATTCGTATTTTAAAAATGTATTATTATTTTATTTCTATGTCATTTCATTTCATTTGTATATATATATTCTTATTAACGCAGTCAATTTCTTATGCTTTATGAATGGAGATTTGTTAATCAAAGTTAATTAATCTTATTTTATTTAATTACTAATTTATTTCTAACAAAAAATCATTTTGTTTAATAAATAAACGTAATAACATTAGATTTTTATATTTTTAACATATATTATCAGTAGTTTTTGGGTAATAATTTCTTATGTTTTGATAGGGTGAACTTTTATAAATGTTGATTGCTTCTGCCCTTTCCTTTTAAGCTTGCATGGTAGTATATTTATATAGTACGCATTTATTCGTAGAAATAACATTTTACTTATTGATATTATTATTATTTATCATATATTTGAAAAAAAAATTTGTTTTTATTTATGTTATATTTGTGAAAATTGCATGACGCTGGATTCGGGATAATTATTACTCCTATTTGGTCAAAATGTATTTTTTTTGCGAAAATATAAAAATTACAAGATTTTTAAATTCATTTCAAAAAAAAAAAAAAACTCAAAATCAATAATATTTAAAGTTTAAAAGAAAATTTGTTCCTTGATTTTTTTATTAAATATATCAAAAATCTTGTAATTTAATACAATTTATAAAATATCATTTTTTTGTTTGTTTGTTCAATTAAAAAAAATATGAAAATTTTTTACTTAATACAAAAATTATTTCATATATTGTATTTACTATAAAAAATAACATTTCTTTATCGAATGAATAATATATCAGAATTATGATAAAAGAAATGTCAAATTCCAAAAAAATGATATTTTAAAAATGAAAAAAAAAGTAAAAGTTACATTTTATTAAAGTTTTTTTTTACATTTTTTAATTGATATTTCTCTGCATTTGTGTAGGCTGAAGCTCGTGCTGAATTTGCTGAACGTTCAGTTCAGAAACTCCAGAAAGAAGTCGACAGGCTTGAAGGTATGTTCTTTTTTGTTTATTTTTTTCATCAAAAACATAATTGCTCAAATAAAATATTTTACAGTATTTTTTTTAAATTTATTTTTATTCAAATGCCTAACAAGCTGTATTAACTCGAATTAAACTCAATTTTATGTACATAATTTTAATATTATTCAAAAGAAAAATCAACAGTTTTAAATTCGTTTCTGTTTTTGTTTTGAATCTATTAAATTTACTGATAGTTAAAATTTTTCATAGTTAAATAAAATTGTTGCGCTTTAATTCTAATTAAAAATTCATGAATAAAAGACGGCTAATTTCCCATTACTTTGTGTCACCAACAATTAATTTCTCAATAAAAGATGGCGCGCAAAAAGAATTAAATATTTTTCTTTGCTTAAATGAGCCTTCAATATAACATATTCTATACTTCATAATTTTATCGTTAAAATTCAAATTAAATTCAAAATTACATGAATTAAAAAAAATAAATAAAAGTAAATAAAATGAATTTCCTACCATTGATATGCCACTAGAACTTATTTAATCTCAATAAAAGATGGCGCGCAAAAAATTATGTCAAAATTCTACTGTTAAAATAATATATCGAAGAATAATTTCTGATGTTAAAATGTCGGCCACATAAATTAAATTTCCTACACTTTAAATTATATTTTATATTATGAAATAATAGTAGATTTATTTAAAATTGGTAATAAAATTGAGTTTATCAGAGTAGCAAACATTAATGGAAAAAAAAAGAAAATTATTGTATAAAGCGGCCTATTATTAAATCCGCTGTTTGCAAAATTGTGTTTTTTCTTAAATAATTTTTTGTTGTACTTGTTGGTTTTTTTTTAATCAATTTATTTTTTAGTTTAATTAATGTAAAGTTAATTGATTTTTAACAAAAAGTATATTATTAATTTTTTTTTAAGAGAAAAAATTTTCAAAAAAAAAAAAAATAGAAAAAAAAGATTTTGTATTTTTAGTTAATTTTTTGTTGTTTTATAAATAATATGATTTTTTTTTTGTTTTCATTTAAATTATTTTATTTTATTTCAAATGTTTTATCTCCTCTCACGTTATCTACTACTACTACTACTACTATCATTTTTGAATTGTCAATGTACTAATAAAGACGATTTATTGAACGAACGCGAGAAAAATAAGTTGCTCCAGGAGGAGATGGAAGCTACCCTGCATGATATTCAAAATATGTAATACTAAAATAAAAGAGAGAATATTTTTGTGTGTTTTCCATATTTTTATGATTATTATTATTATTATAATTATTAATAATTATTTTTTTTTTTTACAAAAATTAGTTATTACATCCTATATTCATTCCTATTCACTTTTTTTTTTTATTACCTGCTTCTAAATATACAAATATATTATTTTATTTACATGCATACAAATATAAATATATCAATATTTCTAATAATATTATCGGTAAAAAAGAAAATTGCGAAAAAAAATAAAAGATAAATAGGAATAAAACAATAACGTAATTAATATGCATACGTTCAAAAATATACATGCACACATTTATTTATTTAGATTTAAAAATATATTATCAACAATATATATAATATTGTTCTACTAAATATAGTTAGTCCCCTATTTATTAAAAGAAAAAATGAAATTTAGAAATTATTAATTAAATTTTTTTAGAAAAATTTGTTACCTGGTTTTCTTGTGAATAAATTTTGCATTTATACCTACATATTTTTATTTCATTTCTTCTTTAATAAAATTAAAAGAAAAATAAGATATCAAATATACAAGTAGATATCAATAAGGGTGACTATTATTTAAAAAAAATTGTTTTTTTTTTTTTAAGTACAGATACTATATTTTTTTTTGGTTTTATAAAATTTAATTTAAAAGAAAACTTATAATTTTTTCATACTACAAAAATTTCTATTTTAAATTTAAGTGAATGAAATATTTGGGTTTAATTTAAAATTATTAAGACAATTTTTTTTTTTCGTTTTCGTTATAATATTACCAACATTTAATAGTATAATTTTTCTATTTTTGCATTTTGTTTATTAGTGAATGGTTAAAAAAATCAATAGGTAATTAAACCCAAATATTTTAAATAAATAAAGACACGTACACATTAAAGACATTCTATTCTAAATCATTCCGACAATTTTATAACTAAAGATATTTTAATTGTAAAAAAAAATAAAAATAAAATAAAAGAAATTAACAAAATAGTAGCAAAAATACGATAATTAGAGTTGAACTGAAATTAATTAGAAAGAGAATAGACAAAGTCACTTAAAAAATAGAAGAATACTGCCTTATACATTACATGTATACATATTTGCATACATAAATATAATATATAATTATAACAAATGATTTCCTTGATTATCTAATTCCGCTATAATTAAATATATTTGGTTACTATAATAATATAATTGGGTAACTATTTTTTTTCTTCAAATTGTTAAAGTGCTCTTTTAGGAAATTTATAGGCATTATTTTGCTCATTTTGGTATTTTTTTTTCTTAAGAAAATAAATCTTAATATTTCATATCAAATAACTATAAAGCGTTATAAAAATCAGTTTCACCGATATTAGGGAAGTTTTCTGTATAGGGTGTTATAAAAACCAGTAACCACCACGAACTGTCAAAATTTTGAATCGGTCACAATCTTATTATAACAAAATTCCGATGACGAACGACAATTCTGCAGATGCAAACTGTTTTATTGTCAATTTTGTCGTTGCAGTTGAAGTAATGCCATATATTTCAGTGATTTTTTATGTAGCGGAATTGTTTTCTCACAATTCAAATTGAAAAAGAAACAAGATAACTGAATATATTATTTTTAGTTATATTAAAAAAATTAAACGAAACATCAATTTATAAATCATAAATTTTATTGTAATTTTATATTTAATATGGTTGATTCGGGAGAAATTCGTTTAAATTTGACAGTAACGGTGTCGGAATTGTTTTGCCTATCAGTTAGCTGCATATCTGAACTGTCAAACTTCTCCATGCAATTCACTTAAATTGAGCTTAGTAAATGCACAAACCTTCTTAAAATCTGTTTGAAAACTGACTTCTTCAGGCTATTTTCCGATTACTATTTCTCTATAATATAACTTATTTTTCGTTAAAATAAAATATTTCCATTAATAACATTTATTTATTAAATTCGGTCATAATTTAAATATAAAATTGAATTTTTTATCCGAAATAAAATTTATCTTTTATATAAGAAGCACAATTTTCCAAAAGCAAAAATCATTCCCAAAACTAATATCTTATAACTTTAATTTATTTAAGTATAGGTTATGTATACTATTTTATATAATTATAAAATTATATATTATATAAATTTTTGTGTGCAAAAAAAAAACAAAAATAAAATGAGAAAAGTTTATTTAATTAAAAAATTTAGTTTACTTATTAAGAAATTAAATAAATAAATAAAAGAAATTCTAAAATATTTTGTCTATAATATCCTATTTTCTTTGAAAAAAAAAATAAAAATAAATTAAAAACAAGGAAATCATCTAGAAAATTAAGAAAATTTAGTAATTTTTTTTTTGTGCAAATTAAATAAAATGTTAAACGACTCAAACGAATAATAAATATTGAATGAAATTTTATTAATTAGAAAAATAGAAACATTTAGACAGCTAAGCTGAACGACGATTATGTATTAAAAATGAGTAAAGAAAACTATTTGTTCTAATTAATATATTGTGCATATATTCATTTTTGCACTTAGATAAATAAAAGACATTCTGTAATTATTGTAATTGTAATTAATTGCTTGATATCATTAATTCCTTTTATTCCAATTACCATAAATATATTTTGCTCTTTCGATGTTATACACCTTATCCTTTAATAATTAATAAGTCCTTTTGAATTTATATAAATAAAAGAAAAAATAATTCTTGTTTGTATTTATTTTATTTTTTATATTTATTATTTATATTCTGTATTATTAAAATTTAATTTTCCTTAATGTATAATTCGATAGCAATAATAAAAAAAATTATATACAATATATTAAATTAATTTTTCAAATCCGATTTCATATATTATATAACTAATGATTATTTTAGTTAATTTCCTCTAATTGGAATACATTGAACTTTTTTTTTTATTTATTTTTTAAATACAATCAATAAAAAATAATCGTGTTGCTATGAAGTAAATAAAAAAAAATGTTGTTTTATTTTGTGTGTTTGTGTGTTTGTGTATGTAATAAAAGTGTTCATCGCCAGAAGTGTGTTATAATTGCTTTTTCTTAAATATCAATTTAAAATTATTATTTTATAAATCTATATATCATTTGTAATATAGCTATTATTATTTATTATTTATTATTTTTGTTTTATTTTTTTTTGCTATTTTCTCTATCGCATAACGCTTAATTATTGCTTCAATCCATCGCACTGTACTGCATTGCTTTATTTAATTTAAATTTGAACTGCCAACAATTATTCGTTATGTGGAATGGTGGAAATCGAAACGAATATAAAAAAAAAAACAAATAATATGCATTGAAAAATGCAGATGAGTTGATTGGAGAAAGGGAACGATATGCTGAAATTGGAGATGACTTAGACTTTGCGTTCGTTGAACTTATTCCTGGTGTTGAACCTTGTTATAATGACCGCCATCCAAAACCACCAACACCAATTCCACCAAAGGAGCCAACACCACCAGAAGAGCCAGAAGCACCAGCCGTCGAAGAAGGCAAGGAAGGTGGAGAAGGTGCTGCGGTTGAGGGTGCAGAAGGTGCACCGGCAGCTGGTGCAGAAGGTGAGGCAGCAGCTGCAGCGGGAGTAGAAGCTGCAGCAGTAGTAGAAGAAGTTAAACAGCCTACTCCACCACCGCCACCACCAAAACCTTTCGAATATGCTCTAGACTTGCCACCAGAAGGTGCAGAAGTACCATTTGTAAAGAATTTCGAACCACAGCCAGAGCCTGAAGTTCCAGCAGAGGATGCTCCACCAGCAGAAGGAGCTGCACCAGCAGAAGGTGCTGCACCACCAGCGGACGGAGCTGCACCTCCAGCTGAAGGGGCTGCACCGCCAGCTGACGGTGCTGCACCACCAGCTGAAGGAGCTGCACCACCAGCTGAGGGAGCTGCCCCGGCTGCAGCACCTGCACCAGATGCAGCTGCACCTCCAGCTGAAGGAGCAGCACCACCAGCCGAAACGCCAGCACCCGCTCCAGCAGAAACCCCAGCTGCAGCACCCGCAGAAGCGCCAGCTGCTCCTCCAGCAGATGCACCACCAGCTTAACTTATTCTATAGCCAACATTCATCTACCATAACTCGTACCATCAAACCGCTTATTAACACTTTGATTTGCCATTAAAAAAAAAAATGCTTTTTCAAACTATCGGCAAATATATACGCATACTCATACCAATACTTTTGTAAATATTTCAATATGATTTGTGCGGCAAAGGACGGATTAAATTTTAATAACTAAAAAAAAAGCATAATAAAATTTGAACGAAAATATCAAAGTTTTTATTTTTGATTTAATATTTTATTGGGTTTTTTTTCTTCTTCCGGCAAATCCGTATTTGCTTAGGTTTTTAGTTTATTGTAAATATTGTTTTTTTTTTTTAAATTTTATTAATTTTTTTTGTTGATTATTAATAAAAAATTATATTAGGAAAAATTTGGAGCATTTCGTTCGATGAAAGAAAAAAAAAGCTCAAAAGCTTCACGTTTAAACTTTGGATTTTTTTTGTGCAACTCACTAAATCACAAGATTTTTCTTAAACAATTTTTCTAAAAGACAAATTAAACTTTGATTTAATTAAAAATATTAACTAAAATTGCTTTTGAAGATTTTATTTTGCAATTAATCAATTGCTCATTTATGGAAAGCTGAACAAATCGCCAAAATATGCAAAATATACTTTTTTTATTATATAGGAAAAAAATTTACTTAAATATTATTTGTTTTTCTTTCTTTTTACTTCAACAAAAAACACAATTACACATATACAAAAAAAAAATAAAAATATATTTGCATCTGTAAAAAAAAACTACGAATATTCCAATGAATCGCAAATGTATCGACAACAGATGAGCTTGTCTTGGAGAAGGAGAAGTACAAGGATATTGGAGACGATCTCGATACTGCATTCGTCGAGCTTATTCTCAAGGAATAAATGTCAGTCAGTGCCTATGTGTCTTCGATTCCTACAACAGCGTTTTGTGTTTGTTTAACTCAAGAAAATTATTTATTAAATCTTTAATAAAAAAAAAAAAAAAAACCAATATATTAATAATAAATGAACACCTCTATTACACTATTTCTTACACATATAAAATAGCTAATTTTAATATTATTTAATAATTATGTGAAATTCAAAAGAAAAAAAAGATTCTAATAAATTCACAAAATTCGGTATATCAATTTTATCGAGATCACTATAAAAAAATTTTTTATTTTTACATGACACAAAACCTTTTTAGTAATTATATCAACAAAAAACAAGAAAAATTTCTTTCGCAAAAACAAAGAAAATTTTTATAGTAATAAATGTGTATTAATTAAAATAAATAAATCTATACTTGAACAAAAAAAATCCCTAATTTTGTTTTATTTTCTTTTGTAGTTGTGCAGTTCTCTTAAAAATTTGTTTTTCCATAAATATGGTTTTTATTTTATATTATTGTGTTTGCGTAGGAATTATATTAAGTTGTAAGCGATTACATATATTCGTAAGTATTTATGCTATGAAGTAGAATTGATATAATTTTTCTAGTAGAGTTGTTTTTTTTTATATTATAGTATTTTCTTTAAGTTCAAATATGGAAAACTGTGTTATCATTTTTCTATGTTTAGTTATTATTTGTAAAAAGTAATTGCTTTGCTCGTTATCTAAATTAATTTATTAGATGCACATTTATGATAAAATTTATTTTTTTAATTATAATTTAGAATCAGATAAATTGAAAATATTTGAAATTAAAAATTTTATAAATGCAAAAAAAATTAAGAGAACAACATTTTAAATTGAATAAACATGCAATATACGCAAATTATTCTCCGAGCAAATTTTATCTCAATAATAATATCTACAAAATATATTAATTAGCCCAAATAATGTACTATAATAAAAATGAATTATTGGGAATTGATAAACAATGAATTTTGCACTGCGAAAATTCTACAATTTTTTAAAAAGATTTTTTAATAAAATTCTAATTAAATACATAGTTCGAAAAAGTACGCAAATTTATTGTTTTTAACAAAAGTAAAATTTTAAAACCAATTAATATTTTGTTATTATTGATATTAATTTTTATTTAATGGCACGATAACCTATTGTGGAATATGGTATGTACCTCTGGGATGGTCTATCCTTTCTATGTTTGCCAATTGGGTTTTGCGAGGAGATTTTTTTTATACAAACTATGGTGCTCTTGCCATAATTAACTCTCGGATACCATCAGCTTGCCAATAAAAAGTATATAAAATAAATAGCTTTTCGTTATTTTGATATACAAAAGTATAAAATAACACAAACAATCTCTAGCAAAAAAGTTCTGATACGAGGTCTGTTCAAAAAGTATCGAGAATTTTGTTTTTTTCAAAAATTATTTATTTATTTATGAATATCTATTTTGTTCCCTTCAAAGTAATCCCAACCAGATATTATACAATTGTGCCAACGTTTTTTCCAATCCTTGAAGCGCTTCAAAAAATCATTTTTTGTTATCTTGTTCAGCTCCTGCTTTGATGCCGTCTTTATCTCCTCAATCGTGGCGTAGCGTCGTCCTTTCATAAGGCACTTCAGTTTCGGTAACAAGAAAAAGTCACAGGGGGCTACATCTGGTGAATACGGTGGCTGCGGCATTATTAGTGTTTTTTTAAGCCAAAAAGCAACGATGCGTGAGCAGCGGCGTTATCACGGCGCAAAAGCCAATTTTTGTTCTTCCACAAATCCGGGCGTTTCTGACGGATTGCTTCTCGCAACTTGCGCATAACTTGTAGGTAATATTCCTTATTGACCGTTCTACCCTGTGCCAAGAACTCTATGCACCACGCCCCTACAATAGAAGAAAACTGTAAGCAAAACCTTCACATTCGACCGAACTTAGCGTCCGGCACGCTTTTTGTCGTTCACATCTCGGCCCTCTGAGAACATTTTGTACCACCGATAAACGTTGCTTCGGTCCAAGGTAGCTTCAACATATGCCACAGTCAACATTCGGAATGCGTCCGCGCAATTAATTTTGTTTTTCACACAAAATTTGATACAGATTCTTTGATCCATTTTTTGGAATGGGCAAAAATCGAAAACGAGCTAAAACACGTGTAAGCAAAGCAGCTTTCAAAAATTAACTGACATTCAAAATGGCCGAACTTGTCGGCATAAGTGAGAGACATGAGTACCATTATAACGCCACAAAAAATCGAATATAGGTAGCCCCCGGATTTTCAAAATTCGCGATACTTTTTGAACAGACCATATATACTTTAATCATAAAATATATCAATTATTTGCCTAAAAGAGCTGTAGTGGGGTTTGAGTCCTAAAGATGCCGATATTTAAAGTAGTGCCTAACTTGCTGCGCCTGTGGGATACCTCAATACTCTTCTTAAGTCCACTTTTTAATTTCTTAAAACAGATTAACTTTGCTCCATAAAATCTCACCACCTCTAATTGAGGTGGTGAGAATGTGGCGACCTATAAATCCACACACGTATAGGTCGCTACAAGGAGTTCTGGCTCATAACCGAGAGGCCCTACGCACAAACAAACAAATAAATATGGTGGATTTTCAATAATCAAAAAAATATATGGATTTCCAACAAATGACAATATTTAATAGCTTTTTTCGAAAATTATAAGACAAGTGCAACTATAAATTATAAAAAAAAAAATTTGTGTTAGTTGTCATTGACGCTGGTCGAAAACCCGTCTAACACTAATTTTGCAAGCTTGTCTATAAAAATCTGCTTTACCAAAAATCCACCATTTTCCTATTGATATCTGAATTCAAAACAGATCCATTCACTCTTTCTCACGATTGTCCAATCTCCCTTCTGCACTCGGACAGTTATGAGTGAAGTTGAGAGTATCTACTTTATCTCAGGAGGTGCAATAAGTCAAACACCGATCCATCTAGCTACAGGAAACTTTTCCTAGAATTCCATCTGGATGGAACTGATTAATTCGGTTCAAATGTTCACGGATGTATCTGTTGGTGACCATAAAACATCTTTTGCTGTCATCCAGCTTGTTGACAATACGCACGTGATCTATTCTGTGCAATTAGTTCCTATCCATCTAAAAGCTATTTTCTATTTCCATTTGGAACTGTAAGCAATTAGGACGGCAGTTGAGAATGCCATCAACCTAATTTATCGATAGTTTGTCAGTCTTCGAAGCTATTTGTGGATCGCAAAATTATTCAATGTTAATTGTGATTCGTCACAATCCGTTAAACAATAGAAGCGTCAAGTTTCATTGGATTTCCGGTCATATTGGCATCCTGTGTTGTGAAAATTCTCCATCGTACTCATCAAAATCCTGACCTTGCTTAGCCTGCTAACAAAATGCCACTTAATATCATTAGGCATGCGCAGTCAAACCACTCTTAAAGTCTGGACAACGGAGCTTATCGGATTTAAGGTGATTTGGCATACCGCACTTATCCATGTTTTCCTTATATGGCGTTCAACTCACCATTTTCGATATTTGAAATGAATGCCACTTAACCCAAAATTCCTTTTTTGTAGAGCTGCTAGACCCAAACAACTATTTTTCCAAGTCTCCATTTTAACCTAATTAAATATTTAAATATTTGCCACAAAATTAAACAATCTTTGACATTTTCTTTCACCTTACTGGCAAACAGTTTCTTTTAAAGAAGCTGGAACTCAAGTCTACACCAAATAGCTTTGTGGTCGTGGTCAGATACAAAATGGCGTCTGCCGCTTATCTCAGAGACCTTATATACAAACAAACAATATTTATAATTATCATCACCCTGACCTTGCTCAGCCTGCTAAGAAAATGCCACTTAATATCATTGACGGCATGCGCAGTCAAACCACACAACGAAACTTATCGAAAATCGGGGTTTTAGCATACCGCACTTACCCACGATTTCCTCATATGGCCTTCAACTCATTATTTCCGATATTTGAAATAAATGCCAATTAACCCAAAATTCCTTTTTGAATAGGATCCCTTCCATTATGGAGCTGCTAGACCCAAACAACAACTTTCCCAAGTCTCCATTTTAACCTAATTAAATATTTAAATATTTGCCACAAAATTAAACAATCTTTGACTTTTTGTTCCACTTTACTGGCAAACAGTTTCTTTTTTTAACTTAAATCCACACCAAATAGCATTGTGGTCGTGACCAAATACAAAATGGCCTCTGCCTCTTATCTCAGAGACCTTACATACAAACAAACAATATTTATTATTATCATCACTTTAACTATATATATATATAATATTATTTTTTAAAAATATGATCACTTGTACAATGCTCTGGATTACTTTATGATCATGGTGCTTAGATGTGGCCCCTGGTCTTTGGAACGCTTCTCATAAGCAACTAAACAAACAAAACAAAACAAACAAAATTATTACTATTAACTAAACACAGATAAATATTTATTTATTAATAAATAATGTTATTTTGTCATTTTTTCAGAAAAAAAGAAAAAAAACAAAGGAATCTCAATCATTCTTTAAATAAGCATTTATAAAATTTTTCTTTTCTAATTTAACTAGAAATTAAGAATACATTTTTTTTTCACTAATCCAATAACAAATAGTTATAAGAAAAATATTAACAAAATACTAAAATTTCTAACATTTGTTTCGTTTTGCAGAAGATCTTAATAAAGAAAAAGAGAAGTACAAAGCCATTGCTCAGGAACTTGATTTAACATTTGCTGATATATCCGGTTACTAGAAACAAAAAAAAACCATCACTAACCATCATTAACAAATTCAAATTTTAATAATAATACAATTACTAAAAAAATTTAACAACTACTAAAAAAATTTAACAACATTTCTAAAAAAAAAACAAAAAATAACAACTCATCACAATAAAATGTCAAAAAGACAATTTACAAATAATAAAAATTAAATGAATTTTAAGTGGAAAAAGATATTTAATAATATTAAAAAAAACCAAATAATAATGTGGCTATTGGCTGTCATCATACATTCATATATAATTACTCACTAAATTTACTAATTTCAATTATAATGCATTTGTAAGGTTTAAAGATTGCACGATCGATTGTTTTGTTTTTTTAATGTCCCGAAACACAATTTCGACGTTAACTGCAAATGATGCTCATCGGAATCAACCAATTGAATACAATTTCAACATCATTTGGTCAATTTATTATTTATATTTAATGCTTAATTAAATTTTTATATTCACTTAATCTCATATATGCAATTATTTTGCTTTTAATTTCAATGTTAACGATGCTGCGCCCATAAGATTCTAAAGATTTTAAAAATTTTGACAGTTACAACTATACATGCCGTTTGCATTTTCGTCGTCCGCGGAATTGTGATCGGGGGTCTCTATTTTTTTCTTTTTAAATTGAACTATTTATTATTTTCCAATTTTACCAAAAAATTATTATTAACATTATTAGTATTACAATTTTTTCTTTTATTGTTGTTGATACTATTACAACGTTCTTAAACGATGAGAAAAAAAAAAACAAAATTAAAAAAAAACACAAAATTTATTGTTAATAATTTTATAATAATTATCTGAATGTGCTGCTTTATACTCGTTATGTGTTAAAATGAGCGTTCAGTTGTTCTTTTAGAGGGGGATGTGCTTAAAAGTAGAACGAACCCCCAGTAGGAAATGGAATGCGTCACGAATCGATTACAGATTCATTAGCAGTAAGGCATTACTAAGCATTACTTACAAGTATTATATTGAAGAAATTTCATTGAACCCTGAAGCCATTATCTAGTAATCAACAAAATAATATATCCGCGAAGTTTTAAATATATGAAAACGTAATTAGAAGTTTAGTAATACATTATTTATTGGGTTGTCCGGAAAGTAATTTCGTTTTAGAAAAAATGAAAATGAAAGACAATTTTCTTATAGTGAATTAATATTTTATTCAATTAAATATTGTCCAGTCTGATCCAATACCCTTTGCCATCTTTCTGATAGTAGCATGATTCCACATAAATTTTTTGTTCTTTGCTAGAAAAAAACTGATCCAAGTGATTTTTGACCTCTCCTGATTTGCCGTCTAAAAAGTTTTGAAGAGACCGGAATAAATGATAATCGGAAGGTGCTAAGTCTGGAGAGTATGGTGTGTGTGGCAGTATATCCCATCCAAGCTCTAAAAGCTCTTGCCGAGTGGTTAAACTTGTATGTGATTTCGCATTATCCTGTTGGAAGACTATACCTTTCCTATTGACCAATTCTAGCTTTTTTCCTTTTAGTGAATCATCAATTTGTCCAACAAATGACAGTACACTTCAGAATTAATCGTTGTGTTACTCGGTAGAAGCTCAAAATAAACAATTCTTTTGAAATCCCACCAAACAGATGGCAAAACCTTTTTTTGATGAATATTGGCTTTCGAAGTGTTTCGAGCCGGTTCATCTTTTCTAGATTAACATTATTGTAGACAACCCATTTTACGTCCCCAGTGATGATGATACGCTTCAAAAATAGATCCTTTTCTAGGCGTTTTGAGAAGCAAATCACAAACGTCAATGCGACAGCATAATTTTTTTTCCGTAAGAAGATGAGGAACCCATATGTCGAGCTTTAAGATTAAACGTAGCCATTTCAAATGATCATGAACAGTCGAATTCGATAAATTTAATCTCTCAGCGATCTCACGAGTTGTTATTAGCTGGTTTGCATCAATTAATGTGTTTATTGTGCCTGCATCAGCTTGAACTGGCCTTCCAGAACGTGGTGCATCTTCGAGATCAAAATTGCCGGATCCTTTGCAAACCAGTTTTGGCACTGGCGCTCACTTAACACATCTTCTCCATACACATCGGATAATTTTTCTCTAACTTGACCAGCATTTTTATCTTTTCTATAGTAAAAAAAGTCAAATATGCCGAAAATGCGGTTTTTCACTTTCCATATCTAAAAGGGTATTAACCAAAAACTACTTTGCAGAATCAATCGAATTTTTTCACAAGCAAGTCATGCTACGGCAGCTGTCAAAATAAATATGATTATGCGGCTTAAGTGTGAAGTTGGTTGTGAAAAAATAGAATTAAGTCCTCTGTTGGGAAAACCAAAACTTTCCGGACAACCCGATATTTATAAAATCAATTTTTAAATAATGACATTATTCTTTCTTTGTTATGACTAAAAAAAAGGTGATTTAAAACTGACTATTTCGATAAAGCCTAGTTCCGTGAAATAGCCTCTGAAAAAAATATAAATAGTGCATTTTAAATAGTAGACATACTAAAAAAAATTCAAACACATATTTTTTTCCACGGCTCCCATCGAAATTATAAGATAATATATTATATATTTTGTTGTTGATAGAACTTCGTCGAGTATTCTCTTTATGGATCCGTAATAAAATAAATTTAACTGCATTTACCTAAATATAAAATTAATTCCTATAAAGTATAAAAACAAATTTTATCATTAACTTACAAAATTATACATATCTTCGTTATTTTCAATAACCACTTCCAATTTTTACAGCAATTCTTTTCGATTCAATTGTTTTTAATTCATCACTTTGTCGACGTGTTTTTAGTATTGTAATTCGAGCATTTGGAGAAAATCCAATTGCTTGGTTATGTTTCTCTCCAACTGTGACGATCGCTTATAGTTGGCCATTTCAACAACTTATTAATTGGGCATCACCATTTTTAAGAACACTTAAATATATTTATTTTTAATTAATATTAGTTTACTTATCGCAATGATTAAAATGTAAATTTTAAATTGATCTTTACACTACCTTTCAATGCTGTAGAATGACAATATCTAAGGAATTATTGTATTACATAATCTTCAAAACCAAATAATATGCCCTTACCTGTGTAATTCGTTACTTTTTCATACAAATTCATCGACGGAAGCATAAATTACCTCAACGTAGTCAGTCGCTTATCCAATTTCCTATTGGGGGAGATACCAAACATCTACGCACAGAGGGATATCGTGTGTTAAGAGAGTTTTTGATTATTTGAATACTGAATAAAATTTATAAAGCAAAAGTATTTATTTATAAATTATTTAAACAATGGAAAAGATTAATTTTAATATTAGAGATTAAATTGATAAGTTACTTTTCTTGAAAGCTAAATAAATAAATGATTTTAAATCGAATATTTGAAAAAAATTCAATATAAATTGATATGAATCTGTTCATATTGTTCACATTTTATATTTGTTTGATAATAATTGATTTCATAGTAAATGCATAAATATATACATACATTTCTTAAAAATGTTTTTTTTTTAAAAATTAGTTTTTCTACAATAATTAAAATAAATCTAAATATAAAAAATTATCTAATTTGTGGTTCGGAAACTAAAGTTAAATAAAATAAACACAAATTTCAAATTATAATAAAATTATTAAATTATTATATTGTTTGGGTTTTGCCATTGTAAAACTATTTTAATAACTATTAGAAGTCATTTTATAGGTTACGATACTTTTGAGATAATTTATGATGACTTTTTTGCACATTTCGGGCTGTAATTCAGCCATTACTTGACGGATGTTCAATACTCTAAAAATAAAGGATTCACGCTATTTTGTGGCGCTATCTCGTTACAACCACTTACGGTTTAGATTAAAATATTCAAGTCAAGGTCAAATAAATGGCGCTTTTCATACGGCCATGGGGCTCAGAATTGACATTAATGGTTTCTCGTTCTTCTTTTGTGTTAGTCTCATCATAAAAAAAGTTTAACTGAGTCAAATGGCAAGATTGTGGAGGCCAATTAACATAATCAAGACTAGAAATTACGTGTTTTAAGAACTTCTCGCGCCATAAGGCTAAAATTTGTCGTGTTAATTGGCTAGTGAGGTTGTCTCGTTGCAACCACATATCAAAATTGACATTAACGGTTTCTCATTTCTCATTTTCACAGAAATACGGGCCAATGATACCTTCAGACGAAAATATACTTTTTCTGGCTACAATGTCGTCTCCACAGTCACTTATGGGTTTTTAGAGCCCCATATACAACAATTTCGCGTATTGATCTATTCACCAAAAAAGAAATTAGCCTCATTTCCGAAGAAAATTATGTTAAAAAAATCAGTTCGAAAAGCCCGTTGTTTCAGCACCAAGTGCTTGGTCGACAAGCTTCAAATGTTGCGTAACCTAAACTTTATGTGGATAAAGATGCAAGTCAAAATGCAAAATTGTGCCATAATATGCTGCAAATTTTTTCACTATATTAGCAAATGTTCACTCAATCTCTTCTGAAAGCGCAAAAAGTGGCTTAGGCAGAATCACCACTTTTTACAATTTTAACACATTGTTTGTTTTATAAACGATGTATAACTTTAAATGGCAAACCATAAACTAATATAAAATGGCCACCTCGGATGGCATATACATATGTATAGTAGCTATCAATTGACAGGGCTGTACTTTTCAAATCACAAAATGGATAAACCCGTTACATTCCAAAATATAATAATCGTTCAACATTTCAATAAATATTCAAATTGTAATTTTAATAAAGATAAAAAAATATTGTAATAACAAAACTATTATTATAAAATTCCATTTATTAATTAAATAAATTCTATTAATTAATAGAAAGAAAAAAAAACAACTATATTATACGCATAATAAAGCATACATTATGCATGTAAATAATTTTTGGAAAAAAAATAAAATAAAATTAAAACAAATACTAAAATCCAAAAAAAGGAAAAGAAACACATTAAACTATTTTTTAGAATATCAAATATTTAAAGAATTGAATTATATACAAACTAAATATTATAAATCTAGGAGAAGAAACACGTGCGCTGCCATTGTTAAGCATTTAAATTAATTTTTTTTTGGAAAAAATTTAATTTATTATTATCATAACTATCATTACTATTATTACTTATATTATTATTATTATTATTATATATATTGTAGTAGTTGGAGATAGAATTTTTTAAGCGAGAGATTTAATCAAAATGGATTTTTTATATAAAGAAAATTAAAAAGATTCTATTTTAAAAAAAATATTGTTCTAAGAGTATTAGTATAACGAGCTATGTTAAAAGTTTCTTTTGATATATAATTTTTTTCGTTTCAAATGTGAAATTTTTTTTTTTTTGCACATTTGTGTTTGTGTGTTCTGTTTTTTTTTTTTTTTAAATATATTTAATTTTCTATTTGAAATTTAACTTAAAATAAAACTTGAAACAAAATTTATATGATTTGCAAAAAATTTAACGCAAAATCAAAATAAATGCTAATAGAAAAAAATGCCACACTATATTTATACAAAATTCCATCATAAAGGATACGTTAAAGAGGGAGACAGAGAGAGAAAAAAACTAAATAATTGAAAAAATTATAAGAGAATGTAATTTATTATTTATAATTTTTTAATGTAATAGCGCCAGCCTTTCCTTTTTGTAAGCGATTTTGCGGAATGTCAATAAAAAATAAACTATAAGTGCTGAATTTCTGTGAGCGTTTTGTTTTAAAAAAAAAAAGTCATTTTAACATTTACATACATATATTAAAAAGTTGCAATTTATTTTGGAAAGTATTATTTTTTTTCATAATAACAGGTTGTCCAGTTTGTAGTTTACAAAATGTGGTCCTGTGTCATTTGACAGCTGTCAGACATAAATGTCATTCAGGACTACAGTTTTTTAGGTTAAGATTTACCATTTTACATTATGGATCGTTTAACTACGTATACAAAACAAAAGGCTCTTTATTGTGAAAATTGTGCTTTTGTTTTCGCACTTTATCGAACATAATTTTCTCCATAAGACAAGGTACATTTTTTGCTTGGTGCATACTTCAATAAGCTAAATAACCATATATGGTGCTCTGACAAATCACAAGTAACTATTGGAAAGCCCTTGCATTCGTGAAATGTTACTGCATGGTGTGTGTTTTGGTGTAAAGGTGTTATTGGCTCGTATTTCTTTGAAAATGATGAAGGATAAACGGTTATCGTCAATTCTGAGTATCATTACAGTGAGATAATCGCTTTTTTTTAAGCCGTGAGATTCCCTTGGATGCGTAGTTTTGAGATTTGAAGATGTCAATTGATCTCGATTTGTCATCGTTGGACATTATATTATAGGTCTACGCAAAAAATGTGTGAAAAAACTATCAAAAATTACCGGAAAAGTCTCAAGTTCTGTAAAAAGACTCGTGGCCATCATTCGAATAATCTAGATTAAAATCTTGAAGTTCAAGCTGTAAAAAGCCGGTTACCATACGAATTCAAAAGAAATTCTTCATTTTCATGTCTGACAACTTCAGGTCAAAAACACTCCAGTCAGTCACATTTCGCGGATACAATGGCTTCTCTCCATATGCATTTGTAGATTTTACCAATTAAGGCTATTTTGCTAATTGACGCATCTACCCAACGATGAATAATCCTCATCCCTGAAGAATTTTTTTTTGTTCCAACACCAAATTATGTAAAGTTTTTATAATTTTAACGCGTCGTTTGAGTTAAATCAAAATACAACCCTGTTATTTGACAGCTTTTGAATGTAAACAGTGTTTTTTAAAGATTCGTTTTTCGAAATAGCAGCACTTTTTGCTATTGAGCGTAGTGTTGAAGTCAAACCCTAAATTAAAGAATACCTGGATAGGCTCAAACGTCAGATTTTCGTATATGTATACGCAATTTTCTGTCGTAAATTATTGCAAAAGCGGCGAGAAATCGTAATGCTTGTATACTTGTGTGTAGATTTTTTTATGTAGACATGACACTCACTGACATCTAGTTTTCGTAATAGAAATTAATTTTTAACTCATAAATATCAAGCGCCTCAATTTTGTAGACTTTTGGAGAGCTTTAAAATGCGTCATTCAACATGAAATGGTAGCATACCGAAATGCTTGCATACTTTTATTTTAAATATTGTATTGTAGTTTACGAACAAGTCAGTATAAATTAATATATTTGCATAAATAGTTTTATTTTTCACGACAGTAAATGGGAAATTTTTATTTTACAATACGAAGTATCTCGTGATAGGTTATTTTGCAAGTGTGTGCGTTCTTACGAATTTATTCTCAAAAAAAGTTTGGACAGCATTTTTGTGTAGAGGCCTATCCAGTTCTTCTATAATCAAAGAGAGAACCGAAGGAGTCCAATTTGAGCTGTGTCCATCCACTTTATGGAAGATTCTGCGGAAATATACAAGCTTACAATTGAAACCGCTTGACTATCGTGCGCATCGTACGCGCATCGCAAATTTCTCTTGATTCTTATTTTCACCACAAAATTTTGTTCAGCGATGATGCTGATTTTTAGTTGGATGGCTACGTCAGCCGAATTTGAAGTAACGACAATCAACAAGCAATTATTAAGACGCCGTTAGATCTGCAAAAAGCCCCTGTCTCGCGTGCCTTATGGGCTGGTGGAATTATTAGTCCATATTTGTTCAAAAATTATGCCAGCCAGAACGTTACAGTCAACGCAGAGTGCTATAGACCCAATTGAATGGGATTAATGTGGCAGAGCTGTAGTTTCAACAAAACGGCGCAACATGCCACACAGCATTTATTTAAGAAAAAATTCGATGAGCGCATAATTTTGCGCGATGAACCTGTGAATTGGCCTCCAAGATCGTGTGATTTAACACCTTTAGATTATTTTCTGTGGATATATGTAAATTAAATAGTTTCCGCCGATAAACCAGAGACGATGGATGATTTGGAAGCCCATCTGCTCGAAAAATTGGTCGACAATCGAACTTCTCCAGATATGCTGAAATCATATTTATACGCAAATTGCATAAAATTATAAATCCAATTAAGCCAATACCATGACAATTTCCAAGATTTTTATATGTTTTAGTTCACTTTGAAGTTCTATACCTCTCAAAATACATTTTTTGTATGCTCATCAAGGTAATAATCAAATGTTATTTTGATTGGCATATACAGTTCACAGTCTGTCAAATAACAGGTCTATACTTTCCGAACCAAAAACTTGGTAAACTGGTATTGTACGAGTATATATATTGGAAAAATAATTTCGTTGTTTCCCAACAGAGGACTTAATTGTATTTTTTCACAACCAACTTCACACTTAAGCCGCATAATCATATTTATTTTGACAGCTGATATAGTAAGGCTTGCTTGTGAAAAAATTCGGTTGATTCTGCACAGTAGTTTTTGGTGGATACCCTTTTAAATATGGAAAGTAAAAAACAGCATTTTCGGTATATTCTACAATACTTGTTTACTATAGAAAAGATAAAAATGCTGTTCAAGTAAGAGAAAAATTATCCGATGTGTATGGAGAAGATGTCTTAAGTGAGCGCCAGTGCCAAAACTGGTTTGAAAAATTTCGATCCGGCAAATTTGATTTCGAAGATGCACCACGTTCTGGAAGGCCAGTTGAAGCTGATGAAGACACAATAAAGGTATTAATTGATGCAAACCGGCGAATAACAACTTGTGAGATCTTTGAAAGATGAAATTTATCGAATTTGACCGTCGGTCGACATATGGGTTCCTCATCTTCTTACGGAAAAAAATGTGTGCCGTCGCATTGACGTTTATGATTTGCTTCTCAAACGCCTAGAAAATGATCCATTTTTGAAGCATATCATCACTGGGCACGTAAAATGGGTTGTCTACAACAATGTTAAACACAAAAGATCGTGGAGTAGAAAAGATGAACCGACTCAAAGCACTCCGAAAGCCAATATTCATCAAAAAAAAGTTATGCTATCTGTTTGGTGAGATTTGAAAGGAATCGTTTATGTTATTTTGAGCTTCTACCGAGAAACACAACGATCAATTCTGAAGTGTATTGTCATTATTTGGACAAATTGAAAGGTTCACTGAAATAAAAAAAAGCTAGAATTGGTCAATAGCAAAGATATAGTGTTCCAACAGGATAATGCGAAATACAAGTTTGACCACTCGGCAAAAGCTTTTAGAGATTATCATTTATTCCGGTCTTTACAAAATTTTTTAGATGCTAAAACGTTTAATTCAAATGAGGAGGTCAAAAATCACGTGGATCAGTTTTTTGCCAGCAAAGAACAAAAATTTTATTAGCGAAGAATCATGCTACTGCCAGAAAGATAGCAAAGGGTATTGGATCAGACTGGACAATATTTAATTGAATAAAATATTAATTCACTATAAGAAAATTGTCTTTCATTTTTATAAAGAAAACGAAATTACTTCCCGGACAAACCCACTATACCATATTGTCTAAAATAATAAAATGCTCCTTATTCGTATAAAAAACATTTTATTTACACCCCAAAAATCATATTATTAATAGGTTTGAAAAATATGTTAATGTTTTTTATAAAAACTATTTATAATTTTTTTTATAAAAACTATTTATAATTTTTTATAAAATTCCTAATGCATACAAAAAATAAATTATTTTTATCAAAATAACAAATTTTTTTTTTCATAATAATATCTTTTCTTTTTCAGAGGAAATTGCCTTTTTTTTGGTTAGTAGTCGATTTGATTATTTTTCAATTGAATTCCTTGAAAAGTAATTCGAATCAAATTTATAGTAATTATAATACTATGTACACCATCTAACGGAAAGACCCATGAACTTTCATTAAATATCATCAGCCTACGTAATATCTATTTGCGTATATTTTCATTCTACTGCCAATTTCTCCAGCCAATAATTTTATAGATTATAAATTTTTTTTTTTAAAGATTATTTATTTTGAAGATTTATTACACACCTAATATATTAATGTGTGTTTATTTATGAAATTTCCAAAAATAGTTTTTCCTCAAGAAAATAGTAATTTACTAATTTTAATACTATTGGATTTTTACAAATTATAAATTCATTGTAAGAAATTTCAAAAATAATATATGTTACAATTTAGATAAATTGCTTATAATTTTCATATTAAATCTTAGGCAATTTTCAAATAATTATTAATATCGCATCAATAATGAAAATATTATAAAAATTCGTAAATTTACATTTTTCAGCTAGAATGTCATTCATTTAAATATATACGAATATATACTATTTTTGTGAAATTTATTCATAAAAATATCTAAACTAATACCACTAATTCATTTGAGTATATAAGAAAAGTCATATTTTATGTCACAGAAACTTTTCTAGAAAACCAAAATAGATTCAAAAGTTAAAATGTGGAAAATATTTTTTATTTGAAATTTGTTCGAAATGGGAACAGTAGACATTTGTAATTCTATATATAAAGAGAATCAGATTTAACTTTATCCGATGTAGTTTAATAATAATAAATTAGAAGGAGAAGAAAAAAAAACATTTTCATTTAATAAACTATAGCCGCCATTTTAAATTATTTCTAAATACAATTTAAAAGTGAAAATTTTTCATATTCCACTGATATAAATATGGCCGCGTATATGTGTAGATAAGTTTATTACGAATACACCTACAACAAATAATGAAATTAGAAAATTTTTGTAATTTGTGGTATTTGATCAAGAATTTTCGTGGCTATTTTTCTATTGAAATTAAAGGATTTTGTTTACAAATCAATTTAAACGAATTGTTATTTTTTAATGGCTGCTGCAAAATATCCAAAAAAAATAATTATTTTTTTCTAATCTAAAATTGGCAAAATAAATTGAAGAAAATTGTTGAATATTTGAAAAATATTTACACATTTTAGCATTGCAGGAAATTCTAAATATTGAAAGATATCTGGCAATGATCGTTAATAGATATTTTCTTATAAATAGATATATATATATATATATGAGTACATATGTTCATATGCAAGTGGACATAAAATGTAGGCGAATAAAATTTTAACTTTATGTGTAGGTTATACTCGTATTGTAGAAGAAATGTTTCTAAACTGTTGAATTTTCGAAAAATTGACGAGTATCCATTTTTGTAAAATTTCTCTTATGAAAAAATTAAATAAATTTTTATTTAAAGATGGACGATTTATGTACATACAATAAATGATAATAAATATACAATGTTGGATAGTGTGCGTAGGATAAAATGCAAAATAAATAAAATTGAAAATTTCTTCTAAGGAAATTTTGATATTTTGCAACAGATGTCTGCCATTGATACTGAAAATAGATTTTTTCCTTACAGTATATTGAATATAGATAATCATTTAGTAATCAAAATTGCCAAAGGTTTTGCCTCCGTTTTTTTTTTAAAGAAATTTAAGTTAATTTTAGTCAATTTAATAAAAAGAAAAAAAAGAGTACAAGCCAGTTAAATTATGTATGTACACTGCAGGCCAAAATTATATGACCACATTGGTTTTAATGATAATGTTAAATAACAAGATTCGAAACTGAAAATGATCAAGAGTGAACAAAAAATTTGTATATTTTTAAAATTTGATTAATTTAATCTTGTCAAAAAAAAAACAACAAATATTTCCACCCTAAAGCATTTTTCCTTTACGAGGTCTGTTCAAAAAGTATCGCGAATTTTTTTTTTTTTTAAATGATTTATTCATTTATGAATATCTTTTTTGTCCCCTTCAAAGTAATCCCCACTAGATATTATACACTTGTGCCAACATTTTTTCCAATCCTCGAAGCACTTTAAAAAATCATTTTTTGTGAACTTGTTCAGCTCTTTCTTCGATGAAGTCTTTATCTCCTCAATCGTAGCGTAGCGTCGTCCTTTCATGGGACTCTTCAGTTTCGGGAATAAGAAAAAGTGACACGGGGCCAGATCTGGGTAATACGGTGGCTGCGGCATTATTAGTATGTTGTTTTTAGCAAAAAATTCGCGCACAAGCAACGGTGCGTGAGCAGGGTCGTTATCATGGTGGAAAAGTCAATTTTTGTGCTTCCACAAATCCGGGCGTTTCTATAGGATTGCTTCCCGTGACTTGCGCATAACTTGCAGATAATATTCCTTATTGACCGTTCTACCCTGTGGCAAGAACTCATGATGCACCACGCCCCTAAAATCTAAGAAAACTTGAAGCAAAACCTTCATATTAGACCTTTTCGTCGTTCACATTTTCTTGGCTCTCTGAGAACATTTTGTACCACCGATAAACATTACTTCGGTCCAAGGTAGATTCACTATATGGCACAGTCAATATTCGGAATGCATCCGCGCAATTAATTTAATGTTTAACACGATATTTGATACAGATTGTTTGATCCATTTTTTGGACTGGGCAAAAATCGAAGACGAGCCAAAACACGTGCAAGCAAAGCAGCTGTCAAAAATTAACTGAACATTCAAAATTACCGAACTTGTCGGCATAAGTGAGAGACATGAGTACCAACATAACCACATTAAAAAATCGAAAATCGAATTTACGTAACCCGCGAAAATATAAAATTCGTAATACTTTTTGAACAGACCTCGAATTATTCTAAGCGCCACGACACTAAAAATAATTTGGCAACAAAGTATAACTGAATAAGGAAATTCAATTAGAATGGAAAGGAAAGTGATATTTGGAAATTAGCCTTAGTGTGATTCGAACCCACGATCCCTTAGATGGTAGGCCAGCATGCTAACGACTGTGCACCGATCCAACTTATCTACGATTTTCTGCTACTCTGAAAACTCTCCAAATACACCAGTAAATTCTCCAAAGTCCTATAGACCTATTGGCCTATTACCGATCCTTGGAAAAATTACTGAAAACACATTTTAAATATTCCTTTTGTTCATAACTTATGTGCTTCTCGTTATAAAAAGTTTCATTCCCGATTATCGTTCCACTATAATCCTCTAGTTTAAAAAAAATCTCCTCTGATTCTTTTCTCATAAAACTAATTAAGCACATCGCTTACAGACGTAAATGGTATAAGTCACATTCAGGAAGATTTGATACGTATTACAGACGTAAATGGTGTAAGTCTAGAAGGAAATATTATATAATAAAACGAATGCAGTCTCTTACTTACTTGAATGTTGTGCAGTCTTGACAAAAAGCCTTTCATCTCAACTACATTGTTACTAAAATTAGTATTATGTTGGGATTTGGAAAGCGTTGGCCGAGTTGAATTTTGTAGTTTACGTATATTGACTCACATATATTATTGCTTTGTGAGAACTATTCTAGAATATGAATCTGTGGTTTGGTCGCCTTATTATGCTACACATTTTGATCTTATCAATGCAGTACAGCGCGACTTTGCGAGGTTCGCATTAAGAGATCTGCAATGGATTGATCACCATACTCTTACAGATTCAACGAACTTCGGTTCATCCGTCCAGTAGTTAATTTTTGAATGAAATAATGCCTAATATAATTGTTTTTTTTATTTTTAGTTTGAAAGGATTGTAATAGTTTTCTTATCACAATGCGCCCAAATAACCCAACAGCTCACAGTGAATTTGAGTGCAAATTTAGTAATCCGTGCATGTACTAGTAAAGTTAAGCCAACTAGTAAGCTCCGATTTAAGCCAACTTCCGGTTTGATCACAAGGTTCTATAATTCTACGAATGCAAATAACCGCTATAAAACGTTCCAATTTATTTTCGTTAATTATGGTAACCCTACGAGACCACGATTTTTTTCTCATATTTTCAATTTTTCTGATAAATATAATTCAGTAGTTTCAGCTTGAAATAATTATTAATAATTGAATAAATAAAGACCCAAATTAATCTTATTATGTTTAGGATTATAAAAATTTAACATATATTTTTTTACCAGCTAAAAAAAAGCTTAAATATTTCATCACTTCCTATCCTATGAAAAAAATTACTATTTTTTTTAATATGATAGAAAGTGATGAAATATTTAAACTGTTATTTATTCTAAATTAATATAATGATTTCTAGAGGATAGGGCCGCATACTTTTGGCCTACTATGTTGAATAATAGAATTTCGTTAGCCTACCTTTTGGTTGAGTGTTTTTTTTCTTCTAAATAATAATATCTTAATTTAGTTAAGCTTTGACATTATGTATAATATAATATTATTTAAATTGCAAGAATAAAACCTCTTACATGACTCGACCTTTTTGAAGTAATTTTTGATGTATTTTTCATATATTTCGGGGTGTAACATAATTCGGCCATTATTTGCGTAAATATTATCTTTTATATAGTTTTACAAGGAAAAGTTCAAACTGAAAATCGAGTTTGACATGCCTGATTTAGGAGAACACATTAAGCCTATAAAACAGGCAATAATGAATGAATGTATTAATCACTAGAAAAGAAAAACCAGAGTTTTTTCATAAAAACTAATTATACTAGAACCCAAATAATAACGTTAAACAGAATTAGTAGTCGGGCATATTTAGAGGCTTTTCGATAGCAACCTATGCTGCACTTGCCATACAATTGAGGACTATAAACACGTTCTCCTGCTGGCATGGACCCAAAATTATTAAGGCCTCCCTGTGGAAGGTCATTGTTTGTAGTAATATAACAATTGTCATCATCACCTTTCGGAATTATTTCTCGATATAAGCAGAAGTTGCTGGACTCAACTTATGATCGGCGCACTAATATTAATATTAAAACTACATTTTTTCTTATATTTTAGTCTAAAATAATTACAGATACTAAGACGATACTTTAACACTCATTCTAAATTTTCAAGGACAAATAAATTTTTCCAAATTTTTCAACGATAAATAGAGTGTTCTAAACATCATGCAAGATTTGAATTTTGCGCCATTTATGCGGTAAAGTATTGCCAACGAAAAGAAAAATACTACGTGCCAGCTGACAGTTGAAGGTTATTAAAAAATAAAAAAAACAACAGTACTTTACTCTCAAGGGCTCAGACTTGAGAGTAAAGTACTGTTGTTTTACATGGCATACCTATCGTTAAACCACGGTCCGCCTACGATCATAGGGATTGGGATACGCTGTATCTGATTAGCGATTAACGGTAAGCAACAAGTTACAAGCTGATTATACCAACTGTTTGAATGACATCAGCTATCATTAGCAGTGGCAGCACCCGAGATTATTTCCGGTATCTGCCACCAGCGATTTGGAGACCGTACCTGCGGTGTGGGTATTAACCACAACCACCACGTTGCAACCTAAGGCGCCTCACCATTGTCGAGCACAGTATGGTTTAACATCAAGGGGCACCTAATTCCCATGGTATCAATTTTTGTTTTAAGAGTAGAGTGTACTTTACTCATTGAGCTATGGTAAGGAATTTTGTAAATTCCTAGGCACCGTTAAGCCAGTTCAGGTACTCGGGTTCGCCAAGCCCATTGCGTCCACTCACACACACATTCACAAATCTTTCTCTTCCCCCATACACTGGCATACATATTCAAACATTCATAGCTCTCACGCATGTACTCTAATTCCGCATGCATCCAGCTCTCTAAGATCCTCATACAAACCACACTCCACAAGGAGGTGACAGGTACACTTCGTACAGACACAACTGCTCTGCCACTCAATACTCTGTTATACAGAAACTCATTCATATCAGATAACCAAGGAACAGGCCACATTCAAACTTGGTCGCCGAAGCAAACCTAACACATGATATAAGCTTGTAGGTCCATCTTCCATTCACACCGTTGTTGCCAGATTTCATACATTCTCTACAGAACTAGAGCCAACCCTTCAATATTCTGGTCTTCTTTTCTAAATTTTCTCCTTTTCTCAAAAATAAAAAAAAGTGGTAATGGACTCTTTTTTTAACTTTTCAAAAAAATACGGGACAATAGCACCTTTAGCCCAAAATGCAACTAGACGGGCACTTTTCGCGGATGCAATAGCTCCTCCATGGTTACTGGTGCCTTAGCAAAGCTCTTAATAAATTAAGCTTATTGATATATCCACTAAGCGAGAAATTACCGCCCCATTGCTGAAAAAAGTTATTTAGAAAAAACTAATATATAATTTATAAAAAAAACAAGTACTAGGTGTATAAGCCTAAATCCGCTGTTTTTTGGTTAAAAAAAACACATGTTTTTTTTCATAGAAAGCAAAAACAAATTTATTCAAAGTACTTGCCCTCGTTAGCTACACATTTTTTCCATCTCCCGGGAAATTTGTGGATATCACGCCAAAAAAATTCCTTCTCTTTCCAGGCAAACCACTCATCAAGCCATTTTCACGCGTCTTCGTAAGAATCGAAGTGCTGCTCAGCGAGCGCGTGGTCCATCGACGAAAACAGGTGGTAGTCGGAAGGGGCCAGGTTTGGTGGATAAGCAGGGTGGGGTAGCACCTCCCAGCTGAGTATCTCCAAGTAGTTTCGGACCATTTTTGACGTGTGCGATGGTGCTTTGTCGTGGAGTAAAATCAGCTTGTCATGTCTTTGTTGATAATCCGTCCTTTTCTCACGCAGAGCATGGTGCAATTTGATCAGTTGTTGGTGGTAGCGGTAGGCATTGACAGTTTCACCAGGTTTCAACATCTCATAGTAGACGATGCCCTGCTGATCCCACCAAACGCACAGCATCGTCTTCCGTCCGAAGGGATTTGGTCTAGGGGAAGATGTTGATGGTTGGCCGGGATCAACTCACGATTTTTTGCGTTTAGGATTATTGAAATATATCCACTTTTCATCGCCTGTCACAATCCGATGCAGGTACGACTTTCTCTTTTGTCTCGCGAACAAGATTTCGTATGTGTTTGGCGTTGCTCCATCTGCCTATCGTTCAATTCATACGGCACCCATTTTCCGATATTTTCAATCTTCCCCATGGCACGCAGACGCATGGAAATGGCTGGTTGAGTAACACTCAATTGCTCTGCGAGCATTTTTTGCGATTGGGTATCGTCTTCGTCCAAAAGAGCCAGCAATTGATGGTCCTCAACCTTTTAAGGCCGATTTTCACGCTTCTTGTTCCACAAGTCAAAATTGCCATCTTTGAACTGACGAAACCAATTTCGGAACGTTTTTTCCGATAAAGCACTGTTTACCATAGGTCTCCATTAGCATTCGATGCGATTCGGCAGTCGATTCCTTGAAATTGAAGGAGAAAAGCAAGGCTTCCCGCATATCCTCTTTTTCTGGCACAAAACTAGACATGATTACCAAAGGAAACATGTATGTTGTTTTACAAAATTAATGACAATGTGCACTGGTTAATGTTGACAGATGTCAAACTCATAAAAAAAAGTATGGCGTGCCCATGGTAGCTTAATATGCTCACTCACGCCATCTATGATCAAACAGCGGATTTAAGCGTACACACCTAGTATCTTCTATAAAATAAATCACAATATTAAATGGCAGACCTTTAGTTAAAAAATGCTGCCTTAAAAAATAAATATATTTGTTAAATGTCAAATTATAGGAATAGACCTTCCGAACTATAAAATGAATAATTCAGATTTATGAAGATTTTCAACAAACGATTTCCCGAAATTTCTTCTTATCAAGGTGGTCGTATACTTTTGGCCGGCAGTGTACATATGTATAGGTACCATTTACGAAAGGAAACCCATACACGAGAGATTTTTTTTTTAAATCTGACGATTTAAAATAGACGTCAGTAAATAAGAAAACAACATAAGCTCATTGAAATAATATTACAAAATCTTCAATGCCTTAGATAAATATAGCATTTTTTTCTCTTTTGAGCTTTTATTACTTGGACGAGTTCCAAGAGAAATAAGAAAAATTATTTTGGCAACTCTCCGACAAGATATCAGGTAAAGTGTTCCATGGATGGTTTAGAGATGATACTCCCACAAACAAATTCTTTTATGAAAATACTATATATTGTACTGGTGTAATATGAGATTTGGTAAATTCCACAATAGTCGCGATCAGCTCCCCATTCATTCCTATAGTTTATACTCATATAAGCGTATATATTTATCCCTTTTTCATCAGATCGCAAAACTCTTAAAGTCTCCCATACGAGAACGAGTACATATCATATTTTCTAAGCACCATTAGATCTTTGGTATTTTAATTTTACCATAGAATTATGTATTTTGGTGACAAATTCATTTGTAATATATAATTTATGATAATTATTACCCTTATTGTATTATTTTAGAATATTGCATTTAATTTCTGATCGTTTACTGCAACTGACATTTTCTCATTGATTTCTTTTGGCAAATTGGCATTTAATAAGAAAGGACAGAAAATAGAAACAGGCACAAAAAAATAGACTGACTAGTTTAATAGTTACTCAAACAGTTTTAATTTAAAAGATTTTACATAATTTTTTAAAAATAAATTCAAATTTTTATTATATTAAGTAAATTCTCCAATAAATCGGTATAAATCAATTATTATCAATATCTTAATACGGAAAATATATATCTATTATCTGCCAATTCTAAATTATATTTATTAATTAAGTTAAAATTTATTTATTTTAAATTTTGCCATTTTAATTATAGATTATTTAATTTACCAGAAATTGCAGAGAAGATATTCCGATTTGGTGGTGTAATAACAGGTTTTGGATTTGTCGAGCAAAATTTTTTTCTTAACGATGAGGCTTATTTGTCACTCAGTAGATACGTTAATATGCGAAATTGTTGTTTATGGGGATTTGAAAATCCACAAGTGATTATACAGAAGGAATTCTATCCTCGAAATATGATTATCTGGTGCTTATTTTGGAATGAAGTTGTCACGGTAACAGTCCCTCCTTCTTTATTTTGGCCAGAAGATGTCAGGGACTGTTACCGTAAATTCTGAGCCCTATGACCTTATGATCACCGATTTTGTTATGCCCGCACTTAGAGCTTTTAATATTGACTATATGTGGTTAAAACATTAAATGATACCACAACATGAAAAATGTAGAAAAGTTCCCAGAATGCGTAATTTCGATTATTGGTAAGGTCAATTGACTTCCGACATCATTCGATTTGACGCCGTTGGATTTTTTCTTGTAATATAACATAAGATAAAAATTATATTTTTACAGAATATTTTAAAATCTTAGAGCATTTAAAAATCTACATTCGTCAAGTAATGGCTGATTTATAGATCAAAATATGCGAAAAATCATTAAAAATTCTATAAAAAATAATAAGTTTAAAAAAAAACTCATGCTAACTATTTGGATAATATTGCATATTTAGTGTATAATGGCAAAATTGAAATTATTAAATAAAATAAAAATTATAATATAATATAAATTTAAAATATAGTTTATTTATTTTTACTTTCCAAAGCGCAAGTGGATAAAATCGAAGCATAAATAGATTTCACCTAATTTATATATAAAAACAATTTTTTGTAAATATAAATTTTTTTAATTTCCCATTTTATCTATAATAGAAGCATTTGAGAGAGATATTAATTTTCGTTTATTAATAGATACTTGAATTTTATAGTTATTTGATCGTAAATAAACTATTCCTTCAAAATCTATAAAAAAAAGATATACAATAACAAAGTGGATAATAAAAAATTATCATAATAAAAATTTCAATTATTTATTACCATTCTGTAAATTGGATTTGGTTTTTAGTTTTTTTTTTGAAATTACAAGGATTTAATTATAGAATTTGCCCCTTTGATGATAGTCAGTTTTTCCAGAATGTTTTTTTTTACTCAGATTAAGATAGAACTTAGTTGGTAAAAAATAAGACTCTGTTGAAAAAATGGTAAAAAAACAATAAAAAAATAAAATTAATAACGTTGGTGTTATTTAGTCTGTTAATAGTATTTCTTCTATTTTTTTAATTATTTAAAAAATTCTAATAAACATTGAGTCAAATAGTTTTCTTTTTAAATTTATTAATAGCCCCTTTATTATAATTTTGGATTATAAGATCGGCGGCTTCAGCACTGAAGATCGGCTTTCACAAAACATTGAAGATATTACTCCTATTAAATCTGGCATTCCTCAGGTTAACATCCTTAATCCCATGCTCTATAATATTTATCATTCCGATATTCCTACTACCAGCAATATCCGTATGACGCTAGGTATTAATAGTACAGCAATTTAATAGCTGATAAAGATCTTTAAACTCAAATTAAATATTCTACAATATAATAATTACGTCCTAGAACTCCAAGACTGGTTTACGAAATGAATCATTTTGAGGGAAATTCTATGCATGTTACTTTTATCGTCTGCCGTAAATGGTGTATTCCACTTCAACTCAATTAACAACTGTAACTTAAACCCATATGGACTTACAGACTTGAAATTTGTGGCTCAACCAAGCCTTCCAACTCAAGTCGCTATCACCTTTTACCCTTCCCGAAGTCACCTATCGTCATTTAAAGCAAAATTATTAGTCAGTAATTTATTTGTTTCTAAATGATATCAGAATTTTTTTTATTGAAATATAAAATTTTTTGTTTACAGGGTTTCAATTAATTACATTTTACTATATAAAACATTGTAATATTAAATGGCTGCTCAGATCGTAACTGAACCAATTTGGCTGTCGTAATATTCTTAATATTTTTTGACCCAAATTTGCTTTGGAGAGCCATACCTGGTGACGAATAATAGGTTTATGGTTATGACGTGGAAACCAAAGCTCAATCATCCCAATGAAAGCTGCCGCATCTTTCCTTATGCCATGGTAGTAATCAGATTTATCCACATTAAATGCCCCTATCTGGATAATTATGTAAAATTTTCTTTTTTACCAGAACACTTAATTATCCTTTGAACCTTTCTCACCTTCGCTAATGGTCTAACGATGACGCAAAAGTACCCGATGTGATAGAAAAGCAATGACATTGGAATCACAAAGCATTCTGGTAACATAGCGGACTTCTCCCTGCACATAGCTGGTAGGTTAGTCCCTCCTAGACTATTCAATTTCGTCCGGTAATTACGTGACCCTAAGTGTGGTTATGTTGTTTTTGTTGAGCATTACCAAAAATGAAACACTGAAAATTGCAGCCGTAAAATGATATCCACAAAAAGTTGCAAAATATGGGGAATATTCCTTATAAAGTGCGCAAGTTTCTTAAATTTACAAAATATTTTTTGAGGACCAAGAAGATTTTTTGGAGGATCGAGGTATAAATATAAAATCAAATTGTCACAACTTGAACAACATTAATTTGAAGATTTTTATTATCGATTTATATAATTAGATACTGGTTCAACAAAAGGTAGGAAAATGTCCTTATATAATCCCTGGGTAGATGAAAATCTCAAAAGACATTAAGAGGACTCCTCTTAATAGTACTGAACTATAACCCACTAAAAACGCCTACCTGCAATGTGCCATAATCAATTTTAGTTAAAATCGATTAATGTATTAGCTTTCTATAAATTTAGTCACAAATTTTAGGACTTGTTTGGGACAAAACACTTAATAAAGTGAATTGTCTTCGCGATTGCTGCTCTATTAATTCATGAGGTTTGGTCGTTTTAAGATGGACGTTCTTTGTTGATCATATCAACAATCGTTTTCATCTCAGAATTTTCATGTGAATGTAATCGTTTATCATATTTAATTTGCAAATCCCGTTTGACACCTACGTCACGCAAGATCCCATACATGCCACACTCAATGAGAAAGTGCTTGACACTCTCCTCCGCCGCCTCACAAGGGCGTCTAGCCTCCGCAGCCAGACCACGGCCGTATAGGAACCCTTTCATACTGCCATGTCCCGTGAGTAAATACCCAAGGTACCGACCAAATTCAAATCCATACGCAGATGCAAAGCATACTTCTGAAATGAACATGCGCGTCCATCTCCCATTCACACTCTCATCCCATCGACGTTGCCAAATTTCATAAATTCTATTCAGGATCAGTACATGCCGCTTGCGTGGATTAAGATCCTGAACCTTTTCATTCATAACCAGACAACCAGAAAGTGGGATGCCCCGCCGTAGACGGTAGTAAATGCTTCCACGAAGCACCTCCAGGCCCCATGGAATTTCTCCCATGAGAACCTGCATCTCATCGGTTGACACGGTTCTACGTACATTCAAAGGTGCATACAAAGACAGACGCTGAACAGAATTTATGCCTACCCTCGCATACTGGTAGCGCATAATGTCAGCCCATACACACGACACATACATGGCATACGGAATAAATACACCCCTGTACAGGACTTTCGCCGATCTGGATCGAAGACCCCATTCGCACCAGCATGCCAACCAAACCGACCACGCGCCTTCTTAGATGTTGAAAGTAAGGCCGAAAGTTCAGCAATCTCTCCAACCTTTACTCCCTGCGCGTATCGGACACTGACCGCCTCTAAACGAATATTGGGTGGTCTACTGTTCCCAACAGCCAATATGGTGTCATTTGGAAATGTAGGCATTAATATTTCACCATTTTGTGGGATATCTCTTGTATATTATAAGTACAGGAGAGGGCCTAGTACATTCCCTTGAGGTATGTTACTCCTGCTTTTGTGTCTTTAAGGTTAGAATATGCTTGACAATACCTGACTCTAAACTGCCTCTCTGAAATTTATAAAGAGAGAAATTCAAATATAGTTTGTAGATAATCCTTTTATGCCACACCTTGTCAAAGGTGTGACATTTTATTTGTTATTTTATGCGATTGATCTACGAGTGTCATTCAACAAGTACTTAGCCTCACCGCCCGATGGAACTGCTGTCACAAAAGAAGCCATCGTGCAGCACATTCTTTTAGTAGCCTACTGTCAAAGTTTCAGTCTATTCCCTTCATTAGTTTTGTTTTGAGAGCCTTTGAAAGCGAGCGTGTCGGTCGGTTGCACAAAAATGGAAAAAGAACAATATCGTTCGGTGATTAGATTCTTGTTTTTGGAAGGGAAAACGCGCAGCGAAATCAAAGATCGCTTGGATGCTGTGTATGGTGACTCTTCTCCTTCGATGGCGACCGTCAAGAATTGGTTCAACGAGTTTGTTCGTGGCCGCACGTCGGTTTTTGATGAGCCACGCCCAGGTGCCCCGAAAACGGCTGCTACGGAGGAAAACGTTAAAAAAGTCCATGATCTCGTGTTGGCAGACCGTCGATTGAAGGTTCACGAGATAGTTGAGACTGTGGGCATCGCAGTAGGAACGGTGCATCATATTCTACACGAAGAACTGGGCATGAGAAAGCTGTCGGCGCGATGTGTGCCGCGTTTGCTCACACCGGAAAACAAGCGCAACCGTGAGACCACATCGGCGACGTGTTTGGCGCTGTTACAGCGCAATCCAGCGGAGTTCTTGCGTTGTTTCGTGACCGTCGACGAAACATGGATTCACTGGTACACACCAGAGACCAAGGAACAGTCGAAACAGTGGACTTCACCCGGCGAACGTGCTCCGAAGAAGGCGAAGACTGTTCGATCGGCCGGAAAGGTGATGGCCACCGTTTTCTGGGATTCACAAGGTGTGATCCACATCGATTACCTCGAGAAGGGTAAAACAATTACGGGGCGCTACTATGCTGACTTATTGGGCCGATTTGACGTCGAATTGAAGAAAAAGCGGCCCCGCTTTGCGAAGAAAAAAGTGCTGTTCTACCACGACAACGCGCAGGTTCACACCTCCGCCGTCGCCATGGCCAAATTGGTCGAATTACGCTACGAATTGCTGCCCCATCCACCGTACTCTCCAGATTTGGCCCCCTGTGACTACTTTTTGTTTCCAAACCTGAAAAAATCAGTCGCCGGGAATAGATTTGGGTCGAATGAGGAGGTCATCGTCGCCACGGAGGCCTATTTTGCTTCCCTCGAGAAAATATATTTTTTGGACGGGTTAAAAAAGTTAGAGCATTGCTGGGCCAAGTGTATCGAGCTTGAAGGAGATTATGTGGAAAAATAAATTGCCATCTTTCCAAAATTTTCGTTTTTTTTGTAGGCTAAGTACTTGTTGAATGACCCTCGTATAGTGGAGCGTTTTTCTCTGAAGTCAAACTGATAAGTTGGGATGAGATATCTTTTCACCTGGTTTTGGTACTTTTCACCTGGTTTTGGTACAAGAATCACTTCGCCGATTTTCCAAAGTTTGGGTACATATGTTATTTTAACTTGAAGCAAACATTAACAATGAACTGAAGCTTTAGGTAGCCCACTTCTGGGAGTTATTTCATGATCTGGCCACAATTTACACATCAAATTCAGAAGGATTTTTGGCACTTAAAATATGGGTAATGATATTTTTAATTTCTTTAAATGAGACTTATCGGATTTCCTTGATATCTACTTTGTTAATAATGGTGTATATTATATTAAACATTATTTTATATTTCTTTCATTTTTATTTATTTGTTTTTTTTTTTTTATATAATAAATAGCCAAATTTTATTTGATACGACTCTTTTTCCATTTACAAGTAATTATTTTTTAAAATTAATTAAAATGTTTGCAAATTTTTTTGTCAAATACAAAAAATTGATCTATAGTCAAAAAATTTTCTACAACTATTGGGAATATAACTAAACTTTTATAAATAAAACTTTACTTTTAAAGTAGTCCTTTATTTATTTTAGCAAAAATTCATAAAACAAAAATGTGTAAGCATTCTCTCCGAGCATAAAATTCCTTTTCGTTTGAAACAAAAATAGATTTTTGTATTTCTGTCATATTCAATTTAATTAATTACTGAATAAAAACTAAATGAGCATTTTTATATTATTGTTTTTGACAAATATATTATATTGGAAAATATTAAAAATATGGTTTTGTATTTACTCGAAATTGTAATGAAATTTCAAATTTATAAATAAAAGTATTAAATTGAATAATTTAGTATATTATTATATAATTAAATCTATATAAGTAAATATAATTTATCAACTATAAAAGAAAAAAAAATCTTAAAAAAATATAAATTAAAAGAAAAATTATATTTTTATCGGAATGTTATTCGCTATAAGAAGTGTTTTACTAACTTAAACCCTACAACAGTTGAAGAAGATTTTGAAAGCTTATGTCATAAAATGTTCCATGGCAGCTATTTTGCAGCAGATATTTTTTATTAATAGAAATGTTATTTAAAGAAGAAGAAAAAACAATTTGAATAATTAGTAATAGTAGATTGTAAAAATAACTTTTTTTTTCTTAATTTCATTATTTAATTTAATAAACTGTTGCTTTATTCATTTTTTAGATAGAACTTATAAAATTATCCATTTTATAGTATGGAAAAAGCAGCAATATTAAATTGATAGCTAATATATATTAATATAAGTTAAAATAATATTAATATAGTTTAAAAAATTTGCCATTTTTTATTATATATCATTTAACTAAAGAAAATAACAAAATTTTGTTGTTGCAGTGATGAGGTTCATTTCTTGGTCTGTAGAGACGTTATTAAGTAAACTTTTTGTATATGGGGCTTTAAAATACCGTAACTGATTGTGGGGAGAAGCTATTGTATTTGAAAAAGGAGTTTTTCTGATGTTGCATTTTGGTTTGTAGAAAGAGACAGTCTCCGTCAATTCTAAACGCTACGGCAGTAACATATGATAACCGACATTTTTTAGCCTGAGTGAAATTTCAGTAAATTCGTTGAGATTTGGTGATGACAATAGGTACCAAATATCGAGTAATTTGATGCCATTGGAGTTTCTTTTATAAAGCTAAAGGAAAGATAATATTCACGCACATAATCCTTAAATATAAAGATTTTAATCTGAAGCATATGTAGTTTTAAAAAATCCATACACAACACGACCATTTTTTTGCTTTAGTACATGAAAAATTTATTTTCGAGATTTTGTGATATCGTTGGACTTTTTTTTATTAGATAATTCACATTTATACAGAAATTTTTTAAATTTAAGAGAATTAAAAAAGCAACATCTAGAAAAAAAATTTGCCGAATTACAGCACGAAATGTGCAAAAAAGTTATCAAAAATTACCACAAAACAATCGAGTTCTTTAAGAAGTTTTGTACAAAATATTTAAATGTGTTTATATTTAATATATAATGGCAAAGTTTAAGTTATATAATTTAAAAAAACTAAATTTTAACTATATCTTATAAAGTTGTACTTTTAAAAGCGCAAATTAGATAGCACTAAATTATTCGTAATTATTGGCAAAATACTATTTTTCTTACATAAAAAAAAAACATCTAATCGAAACTTATTTAGGTCATGACGACATCTGATTAACGATAAAATCTATTTTGTCATTAATTAAAATTTTATAATATTTTATATTTAATAATATCTTACCTTCCATTCTGCTACCCAAATATCTGAAATGTACCAAAAATATAATTTTCAATGATTTGAAATTATGCAAATATAAAGGAAGAATTCTGTAAATAAAATGATTTATTATTTACGAGACCATACCGTATGAAATAACCTAATTAATTTTGCATTTTATTCATAATATTCTTATAATTTTAGCAAATATTTTCATATATCTGCATGTGTGAAATAGGAAAAGTAAAAAGAAATACAAGAAGAATCACAACCTCAAGGAAAGCATTTACAATGAAAATAGCTATTTTAGCTTTGCATGCATTCATGTTGGCGCAGATATAATTTTCCTCGATGATCTTATTTCTTATATCTTACATTAGAGTTTTATGCAAATAGCCATATTTATATACGTTTATATCTATAGAATAATTAAGAAATCGCAATTCCTAATTATACTATTGTAGAAGCATAAAATGTTTAGAATAAAATACGAATGCGCCAATCGGAATGATACGATTGTTATTTTTCGTACCATGGGGAAAGGTGGGGAGTAATTTTAAACACAAAAAGGGGAATGAAACAGCTAGAATCTAATATCTATTTTTATCGAAGAAAATAAATACTTTGAAAATTTGTTGAAATGAATTTTTAATCATTGGGGAAATTTTTAAGTTAAAGAAATATCTTATGGGCTTGGGGAAAATTGTTATTTTTATCAAGGCACCATAGCCCCCCTGTGTATGTATGAAACTAACGAATTTTCAAGTTGGATGTAAAAATATTACTTGAAGGTGTCTATAAATACAAATGTAAAATGAAAAATCATATTCCCCTCATCGATGGGGAATTAACTGGGGAATAAAAAAAAAAAGTTGATTCTTTTTTATTATAAAATTTTCCAAATTCTCTTTACCGATTTTTAAAAAAAAAAAACATATATACATACATGTGAATTCTTGGCTAAATATTATTTTCTCTTATTTTAAGCTAATCGCAATCCTTTACGATATAAGTTTGTGTTAATTTTCCCCAAATCGACTATTACATTATCTGATGATATTTTCTATACAATTATAAATAAACATTTCTATAAACGATTTTATATAAAACTTATAATTTGTGTTGGTGGGATTGTTTTTTTTTTATGGTGGCATTTTCTTTTTAGATTTTCAATTTTCAAAATTCTCAAATACATAAACAAAGTGGGGCTAAGGGGCCTTAAAATTTGGTCATCATCAGTGCTTTCGCGTATTTGCTGGCGCATAGAGTGATTTAAGCGCTCAGGTTAGTGTCGAACAAATTTTTAAGTTATATTTAAAAGTTCAAAAAAAAAAACAAAAAACAAAGAAAAAATAAAAGAAAAATTTCTTTTCTTTTCCTCTTATCTTAAACTAGTTTTTAATGAATTAAAATTAATTATTTTCATAGTATTATAAATTATTGAATATAAATTTATGTTAAGAGAAAAATACTCATATATAAGTTTAACTTATAAAATATTTAACTAAGTGCATTTGATTATTAAAAAAATAAAAAAAACAACAACACAAAATCTGTGGTATTGTATAAAGTGAATGAAGTTTTTTTTAAGGAATTTTTTTTTATTTTTTTACTGTCAATTCAAATTAAAAATTATATATTTTTTTTTATAAAATCAAATCGATGAAAATAATTTTCCATTATGAAAATATATTAGAAAATGAATATGATAATATGTGTGATTGTACTATACTCTATATAGATGTATGCGGGGATATAATTGTGTGTACAAAGTGCTTTATACCAACAAAAAAAAAATGTTTCAATTATAAAGAAGGAATAAAATCAAGTAAAAATACCATTTTTAATTGGTACAATATACATAAAAGGATCTGAAGAAAAAAAATTCCTAAATCCAATTAAAAACCGTCATCAAAAGAAAAATCCTCCTTATCATCATATCAATGTATGCAAAAGCAAAGAAAAAAAAATGTTATAAGCACATTTTTGGATTATACAATGAGATGCAATAAGATAATATTAAAAAAAAAGTTTTAATAACACTCCTATTTGTCCGTGGGGCAATTCTATGTATGTATAAATGTAAATGAGCTTTGGGCGTCTGCGCAAATTTTTCACAAATCGCTCAGAATAAAAGTTCCGTACCCATTTTCATAATGGGGCGAGCCCGATCGGATCTTTTTTTATTACTGCTTCATATATGGTGTTTTGTAACCAAATCGCCTACAGATACCATCATACATACAACACTACTATATTCGTATAAAAGACAAATAGAAAAGCACACACACACACACACACACGTACACACTCGATCAACTAATTGCATATATATATATATATATACCTGCACACATATTATCATATTTATTTTTATCAAAAGCTCACACAGCCATACAAATATGAAACACATAAATTAATGTGAGAAGATTATGGACAAAAATTGGGGTAAATTAGGAAATATTTTGGAATTTGTTAATTCTTGTATATTATTTTTTTTGTTTTAATAATTTAGGTTAGGATTTTCTAAAAAAAAAAAAACGTTAGAATGGAAATTCAAATTTTTGAAGCAATTGAATACGTACACACATGTACACTTTTTATTGAATGGATATAGGGGTAGGCAACTTGAGGATAGAGTAAAGTTTTCTTTTCGTATTTGGTAGCGATGATCCAAAGAAGTGCTTCACACACACATTGATAATTTTTGCACACGACTATACTTCCATAAATGATATAGGATTTTTTTTTCTGTACATTCTTTTGTAGGTGTTAGAAGTGGAGCTAATGTCGATTACTTAATTTTTTGCAAAAAATTCTATTTTTTCAGCAGGTTTTTTTTTTGGGTATTTCATAAAAACGAGAAGAAGATTTTTCAATAATTTTAATTATGAGTAAACTATTAGGAGTAAAAATATTTTTAACATTATAGAAATATTAAAAAGGTTTCTCTTAACAATTGTAACTATAAAAATTAAATATGAAAATTTCAAGAAAAATAATTTCTTTATAGAAAAAAAAGGAAAACTTCTAATTTTTCACTTTTGGAATATTTTTTGATTGAAATTTACATAAAATATTTATATATTTGATATAAATATATACAATTTTAGTCCTATTTATATATATATATATATATGAATATGATAGGTAGACATGTGTATACAGTCAAATTTGGTTAAGATATGACCTGATCAGAATCTAAATTTAGAGCCGTGTGTAGGTGCAGCAAAATTTCTGTTCTGCTTTTCTTATTTTTGGGATTGAAAATGTTTCCCATCATATTATATATATAAATAAGTAAATTAAAAATATATATTGGCCCGGATGTATATGAACATAAAAATATATAAATACATAGATATGTACGTGTCTGTTTATAGTTGTTGGTTAAAATTGATATGTCCCACAGTATTACCCACATAACTATGTAAATATGTACGTGCAACTATAATCATCAATGATTCTTTAACTATATCACAAATAGTATAATGATTACTCACCAAGATATAATTTCCAATTTTTATAAATAAATTTAGAGAATAAGATATTTAAAAATGTTTATTTATAAATTGATTTGAGTTTTTTTTTTCGTCGTTAATTTCAAATTCAAAATGAAGAGAAAATTTCTTATAATTTTTTTTTGTTATTGAATTTTATATGATATTTTGCCAATACAGGAATAACTTATAAAACTAATTGGTATTGATTAGCATCTAAATTCAATTCTTTCATATTTCTAATATTTGATCAGAAATCATTTGAATAATTGGCAAAAATCAAATTATAATTTAGCTGCTTAGGAAAAATTTAAAAATATTAAGAGTTAAAAAAAATGTTGAAGATGAAGAAAAAAAGTTTAAATAGTTTAAATCAAAACCAATTTTGGTTGTCGAATGTGAAAATGCTAACACACAACAAAGCAGAGACATCAACCATTTTAACAGATACTATCAAATTGGAGGAGCGAACAACTTTTCGTTGCTTTGTGATTGGTTAAAAACAAAGTTGACTTCTAAAAATTTAATTTTTAAGTTTTTTTTTTATATAAGATATAAGATAATTTATAAAAATAGAGTTAATATTTGGCTATTTATAAATTATTGTTTAAAAGTTTCTAAAAATTTTATCAATAACTATTATACTATTATTTTTAGTAGATGCTAAAATATAAATGAAATAAATAATATTGATACTAATAAAAAAAAATTAATTTATTTATTGCAGATTTTTGTATATAATTCTCTGTAGTAAAAGGTAAATAAAAAAAATCCACCACCATGGACGCAATCAAGAAGAAAATGCAAGCGATGAAGCTTGAAAAGGATAATGCGATGGATAAAGCTGATACCTGTGAAGGACAGGCCAAGGATGCTAATTCTCGCGCAGAAAAGGTTAACGAGGAAGTCAGAGATTTGGGCAAGAAATTGGTCCAAGTTGAAGCTGATTTGGTTGCTTCAAAAAAAATGTTAGAAGAAGCTAACACAGAATTGGAGGAGAAGGAAAAACTTCTTACAGCTACAGAATCCGAAGTTGCTACACAGAATCGTAAAGTCCAACAGATTGAAGAAGATTTGGAAAAATCTGAGGAACGCTCAGGCAGTGCCACACAAAAATTGTTAGAAGCCACACAGGCTGCTGATGAGAACAACCGGTAAAATATATTTAATTTGACAAATATCGATAATTGATTATTCGAATATAATGGAATTATGAATTAATTTTCAGTATGTGCAAAGTACTCGAAAATCGCTCTCAACAAGATGAGGAACGTATGGACCAGCTGACAAATCAATTGAAGGAAGCCCGTATGCTAGCAGAAGATGCTGACGGTAAATCTGATGAAGTTTCTCGTAAGTTGGCCTTCGTTGAAGATGAATTGGAAGTCGCTGAAGATCGTGTCAAAGGAGGTGAAGCAAAGATCATGGAGCTTGAAGAAGAATTGAAGGTATAATAAATCAAATAAATAAAAAAAATACAATTTATCAATATTATATATGTTACCAGACATATATTAATATAAGTTTTTGTTAAAAAAATAATAGGTTGTAGGAAATTCGTTGAAATCTTTGGAAGTTTCCGAAGAGAAAGCTAACCAGCGAGTAGAGGAATTCAAACGTGAAATGAAGACTCTTTCTGTTAAATTGAAGGAAGCTGAGGCTCGTGCTGAACATGCTGAGAAACAAGTTAAGAGGCTCCAAAAGGAAGTCGACAGACTAGAAGGTATTTATATTCGAAACATTTACATTGTTTTTGTATTTATAAAATATTTTTATGCGCTATTCGAACAAAATATGATTTAATTATATATATAAAAATTATTGAAAATTTTATCTTTATTTAAAAAAAAAAAATTAATTATAAAATATTTGATTGTATGATGTAAATTTGGAATTTTTTTTTTCAATAATACTTTTAATATAGTAATAAGTTAATTTTATATAAAATGATTGATGCTTTTTAAGTAAACAGAAAAGAAAAGAACTAACTTTCAAAAGCACAAATAAAAAATAATTAAATGGAAAAAAGGAATATTAACGAGGATAACAAAGAATGAGAATTTCCTTCTTTTCATTAAAATATTTTTCTGTGCAAATTTTGTATGCTTTATTGCTTTTTACAGACCGACTCTTCCACGAAAAAGAAAAATACAAAGCGATCTGCGACGATTTGGATTCAACATTTGCCGAACTTACTGGATATTAAAAACATTGCCAAATTAACAAAGAAACAACAAAATTACCAACAAATAATTACCATTTTAACACAGTTTAATTTGTTTAGCACAATTAGTTCTATTATTATCTATTTATTACCAAAAAAAAAAAAAACTTTTCCAAATTTCTATCTCAATTCTATGCTAAACAATTTTTTCGAAATATGAATTAATTCAAAAGCACAAATAATATTCAAGAAGCACAAATATCAAAAGAAATTGTATTTTCCAAAAGAAATTCATTGCCCTCACTCAATAATAATAATAATACACATTAATTCCAAATTAATTTTGGCTAATTTAATATCAATAATACTATATACAAAATAATGTGCCAAAAAAACAAATTGTCCATTCCCATCAACAAAAATAAATGTTATATGTATGAAAAAAAAAAATCTCATATATGGTATAGAAGAAAAAGTAGTCAGCGAAATTTAATTCCCAATATGTTCGTTAAAAAAAAGGATATTTCGTTTAAATACTGAATTTATGCAGTGATAATAATATCACAAAAATAATATCGAAAATAATTAAAAAAAAAAAATACAAATACTAATACAACTTTCTCGATTGGACAGTGTTTCCTTTTGAAGTGTCTATTTGTAAGAAAATTTTAACAAATATTGGCTAATTGCTCATCAAAAATTTACACACGATATAGAATCAATAATTTTTATTAAAAATTTTTTTTAATTTTATATACATACTTTCAAGAGTATAGAAAAAAAATCTCTTATATAATTTTATGGTATATCGTGTGAAAATGTTTCCCTTCATCAAATGTATCGTTGTGACTAACAAAAATTATTGGATATTTTCTAACAAATTCCAATTAATATCCTAATTTTTCTCTAATTTTCTATTTGATATACATAGTTAATCAATTATTTCTAATATAACTTAAAGCTATACAGAAAATAATTAAATTTTATTTGTTTGATTGTAAATTTTCTTTTTTTCTTAAATTTCATTTTAAATAAATTTTCTAATTAAATAAAATAACTTAATGTAACCATCATTAAATTGAGATTAATATTTTTTGAGAAAATAAAGAAATTATGAAAATTTCTTTTTCTTAAAAAAAAAAACAAACAAACAACAAACAAACAAATAATATTCATATTATTTTTTTAAGAAATAAAAATATATTTGCCTTGTAGCTAGGCAAAGAAATACTTTTATTAACATTAGAAATAAAGTAAAACTATTTTATAATTAATTAAAAAAAAAAAAAAAATACGCTATAACCTTTAAACTGAGAGTGACCAATACTAAGAAAAAAAAATTATAATATAGAAAGAGAGAAAAAAAAATTAATAATCAAAAATCAATTGTAAAAAGTAAAAAAAAATTGAATGCCTTGGCTTATTAAACTTTCAACGCTGTCTACCTACTAATTGCTCGTCCTAGTTGGGCGGAGTATGCAGAAAATTCTTTAAAAAGGTATTTTTTAATCGTTATTCTAGTATAATAACTGTTTTTACTTTGAAATTAATAATAATAAAAAAAAAACAAAAACAAAAAATAATATTATTAATTTTATTCAGTAATTAACTATTAATTTAATGATTTTTTTTAACTGTTTACTAAACCTTTTTATTTTTTTTTTTTGTTATGTTTATTGAAAATATATAGAAATATTATTTTTCAGCTATTTTTTATATACACATACTCATGTAAATTTATGTACAAAAAAGTTAAGCAAAAATTTCACTTCTGTGTCTCTTTGATCAAGACTTTTCAAGTCGACATAAATAAAAATACCAGCAAAATGATCAAACCTATCAGCTTCATTGTAAATATACTCCGTTAATAAAAAAAAAACAATATTAACTTTACAAAAAAAAACAATAAAACTTAATTTTTCTATAATCAAAAATTATTGATTTTTAATAATTTTAAAAATACAAATTACTTAAAAATATTTGTAGATCAAATAATTTTTAATATTATTTATTTATTCTATCAAATCATAAAAACGATAATTTAAGAATTTCATTTTAAAGAATTTCTTTTATAAATTATTATTTAATTATTTCAAAGTTCCGAGTTTTGTTTAGTGTTCAGTGTTTCGAATGTTGACATGGCGTCGACATAATCTGAAAATAAAATGGCGGCGTCACATTTGAGGGTTTTTTCTTTCTTTCAATTTCAACAAAACGAATTTTGTTAATTAGACATATTTCGATATTATAAATTTTCATTGAAATTATAAATTAAAAAAAAAAATTAAGCCGAAACAATTATTATAAATAGTATTAGGTTATAAATAAATATTTTCATATTTAATTGATTCTAATCCATACAAATGTTGTTCAGAATATTACTTCTATAAGAGATTAATGTATATTCAGATAAAAAAGGTGCAAAAACATTGAAAATGATTTTTAATAACTCCTTTGATAATAGATTATTCTAATTTATAGCTGTTTTTTTATTATTTTTTTTTATATTTTATTAAATAATTTCTACCAAAGAGACATTATCATTATTTATAATAAACGTTTATCCAATTTGTGTTTTGGAAAGTAAAGTTCTTTAATAAAAAAAAACATTTCGAATTTCAATTCTGATAATTAATTATACTTTATTATATTATCTGAATTTTGGCATTATGGAATAAATTCAATATTATTTAAATAATTACCATAAGACTTCTGGCAAGTCATTGATCATTTTAAGGTAATTTTTCATAGCATTTATATATATCTGGGGTTATAATGTGGCTATTAATTGACGAAATGTTAGTTTTTGAATGTTGTCAAATTTAAAGATATTTTGCGTAAATCTAATTTGCTATTTAGTTTTATAAACGAAAAAGTCCAACCGTGTTAAATACACTTGAGCTTTTTAGGCCAATTCACATAAACAATACTCGAAATTGCAAGTTGTGGTAACTTTTCGAAAGCAAAAAAAATTCAAAACAAGAAAGTAGCTTGTCGTGGATACAATACCTTTTCCATAGTCACTTGTGGGTTATTGATATATTTACTAATCAGGAAATAAGCATCATCGCTTATCCTCTTAAAGTACAAAATGTAACTACGGTTGAACTGCAACATTTTAAAAAGTTTTTACAATTTAAACGGTTTTGTTGTTGATAGCTAAGCATTTCATATCAGAAAATGGTAAATTTAAATATATTGTAAAATGGTCACTTTTGATAATGTTTATATGACAACTATCCACTTAAGAGACCTACAATCTCCAAACCACAAAATGGATAAACCGTTGCAAACTCGTATACCAAAGCTAAATATGAAGTTTAATAAGAAAAAAAAAATATATATTATATAAGAAATCAAATATTCATTTGATTTATATTTCAATTAAAGCAAATAAATATTATTAAATTGGAATGCAAATTTCATATTTACTAATTATTTTCTTTGTACATTTCTATTTAATAGACGAATTGGGCATCAACAAGGACAGATACAAGAGTCTTGCCGACGAAATGGACTCAACATTCGCAGAATTGGCCGGTTATTAGACAAAACCATCTATAAAATATATATTTTATTTATATATCACCATCTATTATTTATTATTATGAAAATAAAATTTCAAAAAAAACAACAACACATAACAAATTTTCAGCGAAGAAAAAAAAATTGATTTGTCAAAAAATCTTGATATTTATTTATGTAAAGCATTGCACAAAAATGAAATAAAAAATTTGATGAATGTAAATGTTCGAAATTCAAGCAGCAAAATAAAAAAAAAACTCGTATTTTAGATCATCGAAGAAAATACATACATACACATATTATTAATAACAATAATTGAAATAAAATAAAATAAAGAAAATATTGTATATACGAGAAGACCACCTGAATTTGCTTTCAAATAAAATTATACAAATTAAAAAAAACAACAAGGAAACATTTTGAAAATGTTTAATTTCACTTAAATTTTTTCTATAAATATGAAATTATTTCGATAATAATTGCAGTTAATTTAATTTATTATTAATCATTTGGATATTAAAATCTAAACAGAAAAGAAAAATATTTTTTCGAATATTCATAAACAGGTAAATAAAAATGATTATCATAAGAGTATAAGTGGCTTTAAACAATTTTGAAAAAAAAATAGCATCAATAAATAGGGCTGCACTAATTTTTTTTAGATTTTTTAAAAATAAATTTATCATATAGACTATAACATCGATAGTTTCAAAATACAAAAAAGGATACATAAATTATTAAAAGTATTGTTAAAATAATAAAGAAAATTAACTAACTATGAGGATAACAATGAAATGGCTTAAAACAACTATTATTTAATAACAATAATTTTAAATTATAAAAGTTATTTATTTATTTATTTTTTTTTTTGATTTTATTGTTGAAGGATTGTATAAATACAAAATGTTTAAAAATAATTAAACTACTTGTTTACGGTAACTTATTATTTTTTTTTGGAGCTTTGATTTTTATTATCAATAAATAAATATATACTCGTATATATTATTATACTTTTTTTTTTTTATAAAAAATGTCACTAATCTTTGTTTTTTGAGTTTGTTAATATGAGCAATTATGTTGTTGTGTCTATTAGTTTTTTTTTTTTTTTTTATTAACATTAATATGTGGTTTTTTTTATTAATTTGTATAGTTTTTATAAAATATTGTAAATTTTCAAATAGTTTTACTTTTTGTTAGAGAGAAGAGTTTTTTTCTTTTACTTCAGTTTTAAAAGAATTTTTCTTTAATACGAGGTCTGTTCAAAAAGTATTACGAATTGTATTTTGTCCCCTTCAAAGTAATCCCCATCAGATATTATACACTTGTGCCAACGTTTTTTTTCAATCCTCGAAGCACTTCAAAAAATCATTTTTTGTGATCTTGTTATATAGACATATGTTACGGTAGCTGCGGCATTATTAGTGTGTTGTTTTTAGCCAAAAATTCGCGCACAAGCAACGATATATGAGCAGAGGCGTTATCGTGGTGCAAAAGCCAATTTTTGTTCTTCCACAAATCCGGGCGTTTCAATCGGATTGCTTGGCGCAACTTGCGCATTACTTGCAGGTAATATTTCTTATTAACCGTTCTACCCTGTGGCAAGAACTCATGATGCACCACGCCCCTGAAATCGAAGAAAACTGTAAGCAAAACCTTCACATTCGACCGAACTTGGCGCGCTTTTTTCGGGCTTGGCTCGTGCGGCAGCTACCAATGGGATGGCTGACCTTTGGTCTCCACGTCATAACCATAAACCCTTGATTCATCACCAGTTATGACCCTTTGGAGCAAATTTGTGTAGTCGCGGACAGAGTCCAACAGCTCCTTAGCAATGTTAATGCTAAGCTGTTTTTGGTCGAAATTAAGCAATTTTGGTACGAATTTCGCGGCGACCCGTCTCACGCCACAAATCATTAGTAAAAATCGAATGGCACGAGCCAATCGATATGTTTAAGTCCTCAGCAACTTCTCTAACGGCGATTCGACGATTGGCCAATACTATATTCTTCACTTCATCAATATTTTCGTCTGTTCTTGGGCGTCCGGCACGCTTTTCGTCGTTTACATCTTCTCGGCCCTCTGAGAACCGTTGCTTCGGTTCAAGGTAGCTTCACCATATGCCAGAGTCAACATTCGGAATGCGTCCGCGCAATTAATTTTGTTTTTCACAACAAAATTTGATACAGATTCTTTGATCCATTTTTTGGAATGGCCAAAACTTGAAGACGAGCCAAAACACGTGCAAGCAATGCAGCTGTCAAAAATTAACTGAACATTAAAAATGGCCGAACTTGGCGGCATAAGTGAGAGACATGAGTACCAAAATAACGCCACAAAATTCGAACCATAGCCGATGATCTTTTAATCTGTCCAACTGTTCAAGAAAAAGGTTTCTGTATGGGGACGGATCTGTACTAGCCTCCTTAAACCTGCCCAAGAGAAGCAGACATTTTCAACTTTACTCTCAACCACGATTTATAATCTAGGTGAAGAAGGGTAGTTTCGATATCAAGAAAGAATTGCTTTCTAGGTGGGATATTAATAAGTATAGGAATGATGAATTCCTCAACGAAAAAGTGCGCCGTGGAAGCCATTTCCCCAATATGCTCTATACTATATGAATTTATAAAAACTTTACAATTTTCAATTATAAACTTGTTTTCTATAAAAAAATTACTTCTTGTGTGTTGTTTGGGATACCCTATATGTGGGTTATTTTAATAATAAATATTTCCCTAGAATAAATAATAATATTATAAAAGTATCGAGAAAAAAAACTACAAAAAAGTAAAATATTTTCGCAGCATACTTTTCAACAACAAACAAATTACATTCTAAAGCCTAGATTATAATTTTTTTTTGAAAGATTTATACTTTTACGATAGTCAAAAGTATTTTGAATATGTTATGTATTTATAGATGGAGGGTAAAATAGAAAATACCAAAGAATATAAGATAATATATTCTTAAAAAGGAAAGTTTTATAATTTTTTTTTTTTTGGTTGGTATTTTCTTGCATTTTTTTTTAAATATTGTACAATATTTTATTATCTTTAAAAATGGGAACTTTGCCCTATAAGGTATTCGGTAATTTATTCTATTATATATTAAAAATATTGATTTTCCCATCAACGTGTTTTTAAGAAATTAATATTCTCTCAAATGTTTGCAAATTCATTAAAATTACACCAAATCTAATCATTCCGAGAACGTGATAAGAATTTTAAATGCAAATGCCTGAAATTTAATATCTTTAATTATTTTGAAACAAATTTTTTTCTTCTGCTACAAAAATGAAATAAAATATATTTTAGTTTATATTAAATTAAATTAGATAAATATACTAATATTAAAAATATTTTGATATTTTACCCCGTGTATTTTTTTTTTTAAAGAAAACCAAGAGGCTTTTGTGAAGGTAAACATATAAAACTTATATTCTCTGTCCAATCATATTTTTGGATTAAATATTTCTTTGCCATCATAAATTTTTGCAAAAAAACAAATATTTTCTCTAATAAACGAACAAAATTTTGTCAATATTAAAAAAATATTTATCGATATATATTGTATATAAAAATAAATGTTTGTCCCTATAGACTCCTAAACAGCTCAACGGATCATCATGAAAAATTGCATGTGAGGGTTTTTCGGTCGCTGTAGTGCAACTTTTTAAAAAAATATATAATATATATTTTTCGTTTCTTTGCGTTTTTTCCAGCCTTTTTTTCATTATATGCATTTTTTAATTTAAGAAATTACATTATTGAATTTGCCTCAACTACAGGGTGTTTTTATGTTCTAGGTCAATTTTGTTTGGCCGCCATATTGGTTTAAATGATATTTGTCTGCTGGCATTTGACAGTTGTCGAGAGTAATCGATAACAGTTTATCTAACGCTGCCGCAACGTGTTGAAGTTATTAAAACATTTTATTTAAATAATTGTTCAATTTTGAATACTCGGAGAAAATTACGTAACTTTTTTTGGTGCTAATCATATGTTGAGCAACTCAACCATTCAGCATGTAATAAACAATTTCCCCTATTCCAATAATTATTGAATCCACATATTACAACCCCCCCCCCCCCGTTCCCTTCCAATATACTCATAAACACCCTTGTATTTATGTCTTTTCTCCAAGCTCTTAGGAATTTTTTCATTGCTGGTGGTTACTTTAACGTCAAGTACCTTCAATCCTCGCGGGATTATTCTTAACCAACAAGTGCTTTCATCCTCTTTCTACCAAGTCATCTCACCTCCGACTCCTAAATACTGCCCAACTTCCCGATGAAAGCTTTCGGACATACTAGATTATTTTATAACTAGTTCTATGAATTCCTCCAATATACATATTAATTCCCTGCTATTTGTATGAAAAATCTATTTAATACAGGGTGCTTTCTATGTTCCAGGTAGATTTTGTTTGGCCGCCATTTTGGCTGTTAACATTTGACAGTCGCATACTAACGCTGCAAAAACGTGTTGAAATGATTAAAACATTTTATTTACATAATTGTTCAATTTTGAATACTCGGAGAAAATTATGTGGCTTTTTGGTGTTAATCATATGCCGAACAAGACAACCATAAGTCAACGTGCACCTGAAATGATTGATGCAGTGAGGCAGAGAGTTTCTGACTGTCTGGGTACCTTTCATCGATGCTGTGCTCAAGAATTGGGAATATCTCCATCGTGTTTGTAAAAAATTCTCAAAAACGATTTGGTTTTTTCTCATATAAAATTCAATTGACACATCAGCTGCAGGCAAATAACCATGAATGGCGGCAAGACTGGAGTGCTCGAGTTTTACTGTCCGTTGTAAGCGACCGCCATTTTTGATAAAAAATCATTATGACTTTGTTAATAAACATGATAGCCACTATTAGGATACTGAAAACCCTCCTCAACTGATATACCAAAGATCATTATACCCTCGTAGAGTAATTGTGTGGTACGGCCATATTTCTTTGAGGATGGTTGAGTCAATGCTGTAACACTTATTGGTGACCACTATCGAGATATGTCGATAAAATTTCTTTTCCCAAATTGGATCAATTAGGCCTACAGAATATTTGGTTACAACAAAACGATGCCACATCATACACAGCTTTTGCTATGATGCAAATTTTCAAGAGAAATTTATAATTTCAAAGTGGTGATATCGACTGGCCCCCACGATCCCCTGATTTAAACCCACCAGATTGCTTCATATAGGGATACTTGAGAGAAAGAGTGTACACTAACAAAACCAACCACAACCTCGATGCTTAAGGTCAACATTTGAAATGAAATTGCTGAAATAACACCAGAAGTCTGCAAAAAATCTATGAAAAATGTGCTTAAAAGAGCTCGCTTTTGTACCGTTTTTTTTGACTCACATTATATTTTATACATAATATTAAAGACCATATAATCAATCAATAAAATATAAATTATAAAATTATATTTTACTGAAAAGTTATAAAAGAAAAACTTCGACCTGTAACATAAAACGTACTCTGTATAATTCAAAATTATGTATTCACTTATCTTATTTCAACTGTCATCAAACAATGCTGCCACATCACAAAATGTTCAATTGTCTGACAGTTAAGTATAGAGGCGACACACTGCACCAAACAGATCATAAATTAAATAGCCACATGTGGGATAGCAAATCAATGGCCGATGGGTGGCACCTGGGTATTATCTGTCACATACTGAAAAAAGTAGATATGACAGCGTGGAGCAATTATAGAGGTATGACGTTGCTGAGTACTATCTATAAGATATTCTCCGCTATCTTACAAGATATGATAGCCCCATTCGCCAAAAAAATTATTGGCCCATACTAGAGAGGCTTCATTCCAGGGAAATCAACAACACATTAGATCTTGTTTCCGTGGCAGTCGAAGAAAAAACGGTTGGAATATGGTCAACAGATTCATAATCTGTTCATCGACTTTAAAGCCGCTTATAATAGCATAGCCAGGGTAAAATTTACACATCCATGGGAGAGTTAGGCATTCCAGAAATATTGATTAGACCATCACTAGTGTTAGAGGAAGAGTAAGAGCAGAGTTGCATCCCTGTCAGAGCCTTTAACATTCAAAATAGTCTCCGCCAAGGAAACGCTCTTTGGTCCATTGTCTTTGATTTTATGCTGGAAAAAAGCGATTCGTGATGAGGTATCATCCTCATTAAGTCTACCAAGCTCCTAGCATACGCCGACGACATCAATATTGTATGTCAATCAGAAAAAGCCGCACGAGAGGCCTTAATGAATATTGAGCCGGTGGTAAAAAATTTTGGGTTGCACATAAATGAGGGCAAAACAAAGTACATGGTGGCATCGTGGGCGTCGAAGACAAGACCAACTAGCACTAGATATATACAGAGAGGAGATTATCCTATCAGTTCTGCTGTATGCCGCGCCAATTTGAGCGGATGTGTTGATTAGAGCAACCTATATACGTAGTGTTGTCTTAATATACGGTAGGAGCGTATTGAGGGTGACCTGCGCATTCTGAACAGTGTCATACGAGCCCATTTGTGTTGTGTTCGGAATGACACCGATTGAAATACTCGCAGATGCACGGCGATCCAAGGTACGTAAGGTGGAAAGAAACGAGTCCAAGGGACTGACCGTCTCATCTCGGCGTTGACTAGACCGATGACATGGTAATGTTGGTTACTACCTTACCCAATTTTTGCCCTTCTTTCGACGGGATGGTGGAGAGAGCACATTCTTTAACTGCCCCGGATTTAATAGGCATAGATAAGCGACTCAGAAATACGGGGCGGATTCCTGATATCGGATAATGTAGTAGCCCTGATGTTGGACTCTAGAACGGCTTGGGTGGTTGTCAAAGTCCTTGCGCAAATATATATATTATGGCGCCGTGGTGCGATTTCGGGATCGTATGATGAAAAGAAACGAGTCTTAAAGAAGGTGGCACAATCGTTGGGATAATACCCCTAATAGCAGATGATCCGTGGATAGACCGACGACATGGTGATGTTGCTTAGAACCTATCCCAATTTTTGACGGGACACGGATGATTTCGGACTTACCAATACCGCTTTAAATTAAATTCCAGTCCCGATTGAATAAACATAGAGAAGAGGCTCAGAAGTGCGTTGGCAGAACCCTGACACTGGAGAATATAGCGGCCCTGATGTTGGACTCGACAATGAATTAGGAGACTGTCGAAGTCTTTGCGGCTACAGTCCTAACAAGACTACTTCTGAATGAGTATGTAAAAAAAACGATAGTAATAACTTATCAGAGTGGTGATCTCCATCAATTCCTGCCACACAAAGTAATGCCTCGCGGTTCCATGACAAAATAAGGTGATTTTAGTGCGTTAAAGTCCTACACTTTGTTTTTCGATAATTTCCACCTTACTAGAACAAAGAAAAGGCTTTGGGATCAAAAAAAAGCTTCTTATTTGGGATCAAGAGTCGATAACAATATATAAATATAATTTTTAAAGATGATTGTAGAAAGAGTAGATTCCTGTGGAATACCATTTTCAAGTGCGTGTTTGAAAGAAAAATAATCATTTGCCTGGACCATGAAGGCATTTCCTCATAAATTATGTTTTTATTATTGTAACGATCTTACGTAGATAAAATGAATAGAGTAAAAGAATGTTTTTGTTTATTTAGTGGGGAAAGGCCGTCATTTATAAGCGCTCTCATCGATGGTGCTTCTGAAACAGTCTATAACCGAACTTTCTGCAATATTCTGGAACTCTCTGGAACCTCTTTTCTAGAATATCCCCGGAATACGCTAGAGCCTAAGTTAGGTCGTAACATTATTATTATTATTATTGCATTAAACGCATTTATAATTTTATTAAGAGGGTTTATTTTCAAAGGTGCACACTAAAAATTTTAATAAAACAAAATTTTTGGTGAAAAAAAAAAACGGGAAAAAATATAGAAAATTTTTATTTTCAAATCTATTTTAATAAAAATTATTACGAACACATATTATATGTAAAAGCCTAAATTTATTTATATTATTTTTAAACTTAAAAATAAAATGTAAAAATAAGATTAGCTCCAAACCACTCGTTCAATCCAATCGTGATAAGCATAAATCCGTGTATATAGGGCTGGAATTCCTTTAGTGCCGCATCCTATACCAAAAGACGTTATTCCCAATAACTGTATACATACAATATTGTTCATGATGATAAATTTGTAAAGGGCTGCCAGAGTCACCTTGGCATGTATCTCTTTCATCGGAATGCGATCCCACACATATTTGGAATTGTGACAAAAATCCCGGACGACATCTTTCGTCTGGCAGTATAAATTTTCTCACATTCGGCGTTAGTAAAGTTTTCTAAAATGACTTTTTGTAAATGACTTGAAAAAGGACCAGCGAATACAATCTGTCCCCAGCCTGTTGCAATTGCCTTTTCTATAATATTATCCTTAATCGATGGTAGACATGCCGGTCTCTTGTAAAAACTAAATTGAACTGGTCGCTCCATTTTGACAAGGGCAATATCGTGATAGTATGAGTCGTTATTATAATCCGGGTGTGGAATCAATTTGGCTATATTAAAATCTTCTGGCATTGCATCATCAATATCGCTATTAATATCAAGCTCGCTCTAATCGAACGTACTTGGCCTCACCACTGTATAAATAAATCATTAATTTTAATATTGTATCTTAAAAAATATTTCCCTTTCATAATTTACTAAGCGCTTAAGTACAAGCAATGGGCAGCGGTCAGAATGTAATTATCACTAATAAGCGTTCCGCCACACTTCCAAAGTTTTGTGCCATCGCTGGTAATTAAATCCAATCAAGGCCATATGCGGAAACTCATGTCCTTTAGCATTTTCGCCACCAACAACAAGATCGATAACTTTATGACCACATCCATCAATATTCATGGTACGTTCTTCACCGTGCGGTACATCGACTGGCAAAATTAATTTCCTCGTGTACAGCTCTTCCATATTCGATACATTCTAAAAATTGAATTTTTATTTTTTATTTATTTAATATATTGTAAATAGAAATAAATTTAACTTTTTTGGCTGATAATATCTTTTTTTGGGCAACAAACAATTTCGAATTTTCCTTGCCAGCTACAATGTGTATGGGGCCGTTTATTCTGAATATCATTTACGACAACCGGACAATCTCTTATTAATTGACATACATCCCGTGTGCTGTGTATAGGTTGTTTGTAAGATTACATACATCACCTAAACATAATAATTTTCTATATTAAATTAAAACTTTTACTAATGTTACATAAATTTTGGACACAAAATATTATTGGTTTAACCTTGTTCACTGCGGGTAATAGAATCATACGAAAATACCTCATCATTAGCCTCACCAACATACTCAGCTAATACGATTATTGAACTTTTACAAATAATTATAACTAAACTTAAATAATAAATTTTAATTATTCTCATATAATTCATATTGATTTTTTTTTGGTTTTAATAAAAAAAAAGCTTGACAGTCAATTCAATATGTCAACAGAATTCACTATCTGAACAGATGGACTGTCAAAGTCACAATTATTTTTTATTTCCCAATTGAACAGAGAAATTGATAATAATTCATGAAATTGTTTATTCATTACAGTCGTTACATATGTGTATATGTTAGTGCATAGAGTATGTTTTGAATATATACTAAGTACTATGAGCTAAATTAATCAAATTATTAATCTTATACTTTTTTTTTAATTCTATTTGGAGTCATGAAAATATTTCGCAATTTTTTCTGAATAAATCTCAACTGATTTGATTATGTAAATACGAGATCTGTTCAAAAAGTATCGGGAATTACCCTATCAACCAAATTTTTTATAAAGAAGTCATTGACAGCGTCTCAGGGGGCGTTACTATGACAACGGCACGTGTCATATGATCATTTTCATCAACGAGTTTTTATCGTAAAAAATTCCTGTGGTTACCCAGTACCCATTTTCCCCCCTCACCCTATTCACCATATCTTAGTCCTTGTGATTTTTTTTATTCCCTAAGATCGAATAACAAGGGGAAGCAGTTATTCATTTTTACATTTTCAATAACATCCAAAGGAGTATAACCGAGGAGCTACACAAATAGTGAACACGATGCCTCCCCTGATGTACGAGGTCTGTTCAAAAGGTATTTCCGCGGGTTACGTATATTCCGATTTTCGATTTTTGTGGCGGTACTCATGTTTCTCACTTATGCGACAAGTTCGGCGCCATTTTGAATGTTCAGTTAATTTTTGACAGCTGCTCTGCTTGCACGTGTTTTGGCTCGTCTTCGATTTTTGCTCAATTTCGACCAAAAACAGCATCGCATTAATATTGCTAAGGAGCTGTTGGACTCTGCACGCGACGATCAAATTTACTCCAGAGGTCATAACTGGTGACGAATCATGAGTTTATGGTTATGACATGGAAACTCAAAGCTTAATCATTCCAATGGAAGCTGCCGCACTAGCCAAGATTGAAAAAAAGCGCCAAGTTCGGTCGAATGTGAAGGTTTTGCTTACAGTTTTCTTCCATTGCAGGGGGGTGGTGCATCATGAGTTCTTGCCACAGGGTAGAACGGTCAATAAGGAATATACCTGTAAGTTATGCGCAAGCAATTCACCAGAAACATCCGATTTGTGAAAGAACAAAATTGGCTTTTGCACCATTATAAAGCCCCCTGCTCACGCATCGTTGTTTGTGCCCGAATTTTTGGCCAAAAACGAAACACTAATAATGCCTCAGCCATCGTATTCCCCAGATCTGGCACACTTTGACCTTTTCTTGTTCCCGAAACTGAAGAGCCCCATGAAAGGACGACGCTACGCTACGATTGAAGAGATAAAGACGGCATCAAAGGAGGAGCTGAACAAGATAAAAAAAATGATTTTTTGAAGTGGTTCGAGGATTGGAAAAAAACGTTGGCACAAGTGTATAATATCAGATGGGGATTACTTTGAAGGGGACAAAATAAATAGATATTCATGAACAAATAAATAATTTTTGAAAAAACACAAATTCGCGATACTTTTTGAACAGACCTAGTAATCACATTTGTTTTTAAAAGGTACAATTGTGATCGTTTAAAATTTTTAAAATACAGATAATTCCCCTATAGCACGGTAAGGTAGATAGATTCCTAGAAAATGTCCTTGTTGTATGTGTGAAAATCGTTTTATAGAACACAAGAAGATAGTACTTCCGAAAACTTTCTAAAAATGATATATTTCCTTTTAAATTCAACAATTTCTATTAAAATATTATATATAATATTACAAAAAAAAACGTAAATATAGAAATAAAATCTGGACTTATTTAATTCTAACTCGTAGAATTAATAAATTTACTCCTCATAACTGCACAACACAATAAGGCGAAAGCGTTTTTTCAGTCGAACGATATCGAACCTATTTCTTTGGTAGGATTTTTTGAATATTCTGCAGTCCTGAAAAAATCTGTTATTTTTCGTTTGTTTTTGGTGGACAATACAAGGTCCTTGTTATTATCACTGCATGAATTTGGGGACATTTGTTTCGGCGCAATGATCTTCAGCGATGAAAATGATTCAAACGTTTTGGCTAAAGTTTGTTATGGCAGCCTGGGTCAATTGTTCGAGCAATTCAATTTTGGCAGAACTCATTTGTTAATAGGACGTACGTCACGCTGGTTGGCGGAATTTGTCATAACAAGGCAGAAGGAAGGAAAAAATCCTACCATCCGCACGGTTTGCTTTCTCTTGTCTAGACCATCAAAGAGGATGGTCACAGTTTATGACCTGTAGTGAAATTTGACAAATTTGTATGTAAAATGTATTGAACTGAAACCATATAAAGTTACATTTGATGCGTGTAATTGACTATTTAATTATTTAAATCATTGGTTTGGGAAAAAAGACTTTATATTAACATGGTTCTGATTGTACTATTTGGGTCACATATGCACAGTTTTATTTTATTATTTTATAACGAGAAGCCCTCGTCCCCCTATTAGCAAAAAACTCGACAAAGCGATTTTCGCATGCATCAAAACCTCCTAATCAAGCTCCCGGAGGTTCCTAGGAGTCACTATAGACATTTCCGGCTTCGCGCTGTGCTGATGGAACCCAACCCCTGTTGGCTCATTTTGGCTACTTCTGGTCGACCGCTAGTTTCAAAGTCCAATTGTTGCCAGTAGAGGTCCGAATTTAGTGTTTGGCCGTATGAAAGCAGCTAATAGTAGATGATTTTTTTTTCAATTCCACCAAATGCACAGTAAAATCTTCCTGGCCGCTTTGATCATGATCGTTTTTGCACAATATTATCGTTATTTGACTCATTTCTTATCCCCAGTCATCATCCCTTTAAAAAATTGGTCGATTTTGTTCCAAGGTTTGGCCAAGGCCTCGCAGAGGAAAATTCGATTCATCATGTTTTTTTGCGTCAATTCGTGTGGCACCCAAATATCACGCTTCTTTTTGAATCACTTTTATACAGATGGCTTAAAACTGTTGTGTGATCGATCTTTAGGTTCGACTACTAATATGCCAGTCTACTTCGAACATTTGCATGATTTTATCGACATTTTCGATGACGGGCCTACCTTTGCGTGGTGTATCTTTAACAAAGAAAATACCGGCACGAAATCGACAAAACCAAAATTATGGATAAGTGGCTGTGATAGTATCTGGACCATAAAAACCATTTACAATTTCAGTCACATGGCTTGTATTTTTGCCTGTATCAAAGCAAAATTGTATTGTAAAATATATCCAATTTGCTCTTTGTTAAGTTTCCATCTTTTAACACCTTATAAATCACATTCAAAAATCGACATTCAAAAACTATAAAATATTTTTTTTAAACACGGAATGGATTTTTTTCCCAAACTATTATTACTTATGCGAATTTTCTTATAACCCTAATGAACCCAAACATATTTTCTCTTAGAATCCGGGTAGGTCACCACCCTACTTACCCATAACTTCCTCTTCGGTAACCAATTTCATCTTCCAACTCAACATTCTCGATATTCTGTGGGCCTTCAACTCACTATTTTTTCAATAGCTTAACTCAGAATTTTTGTTAAAAACAAAAGCTTAACTCAGAAGCCATGATTCATTTTTCGAGCACTCTTTTTTAAGATTTAAATATGCTCTATCGATAGGTTTTTTTCTGGAAATGTGAAATCGACACGAGACATAAAGTAGTAAAATGGTCTCACAGTTATGGCGTTACACAATGGTGATGACTAACTCTTATCTCAGGGAGAGAGAGAGAGAGAGAGAGAGGAGGATGAGAGAGAGAGAGATGAGAGAGAGAGAGAGAGGAGAGAGAGAGATGAGAGAGAGAGAGAGAGAGAGAGAGAGAGAGGAGAGAGAGAGAGAGAGAGAGGGAGAGAGAGAGAGAGAGAGAGACTGTTACTTGTGATTTTAAATAATTCTTATTAATATTTTCAACAAGATTTTGCCATTTATCATACTCGAACTGAACAGGCTGGGTTCTTTAAATTGTATACAGCGGTGCCCATTCCAAAGCCTGAACGATATCGACTACAGCGGCGCCCATTCCAAAAGCTGAACAAGGCACCGACACTTAGGAACTTGCAAACAATACTGGAGAAGCGGATTTTTCACGCGGGAAAGGTCAGACTGAAGGTTAATACGAGCAAGATTAAATTAATGCGAATTGCAACCAGAATACGGAATCACCTAATGATCAACGTCGAAAACTTTTGCTATCTACGTAGCGTGATAACAAAGGATGGGGGCTCGTCTCTTATCGGCAAAGCCCCTCCATGCATACCATAAGTTGTGGATATGAGACGTGTGGCGGATCATGAACATCTGCATTAACAAATGCCTTCGGCGAGTGTGTTGCATCTCTTGAATTCTCCATATTCCTATAGACCAATTAGCCTCCTAGAAATCCTTGAAAAAAAATTTAAAAAAAATCTTCTACTAAAACGATACTAACCATTCCTAAATAATGAAAAAAATTAATCCTGATCACCAATTTGGCTTCCAATCTGAATATATCTGAAGCCAGCAATGCCGACGCATTCCCTCAAACTTGATCTCAAATGAGGACTTACTGTCGCTAACTAACATCCAGCCAACCTGTTAAGCTCAAGATTCGACGCAGCAAGTGGCAATGGGTAGGGCCCATTTTGAGGAAGTCTAACAACAACATAGGCAAAATAGCTCCCGATGCCGCGGCCGCCCGCGAATTACCTGGATAAGGACCGCCGCCAATGGAGAGAGTTTGTCTTCCCACCCTTTGCTCCAACAGCAACGGTATTTATTTATATGGCACTAGTTTTTTTTCCTTTCGTGAAAAAGGCTTTATTAAAAACAAAAAAAAATTTTTCACACAATAACTTTAAATAATTATGGCCTCTTTTCTTCGACTACCTTCAATATTTTAGAAACAATTTCTTGACAATAAAATTTTACTACTAATAAGAAAACTTTCAACTTTTTGTAATTCTACAAAAAAAAAGAAAAAATTAAAAAAATAGTATCCAGTCACTTACGGTTATTTTCAGTACTTAATACTTTGGTTTAGCTGACGTTCTCGTCTATAATATAAAATTGCGTGCTAGGTACAATCATTAGAAAATCGATAACACCTGCGTTTTAGACATAGTGGCACCTGAATATAGAATTAGCCGATTACACAATGTTAATTTGTTGCAGTGGAATCAATTATTGGGACATTTATGACTATTACATTGTATTTATAAATATTCAGATAAGAACAATGACTATTTTCGGTCTTAATATAGTATTTATGTACATTATCCGTTTCGATATGGAATTATCTAAAATTGAAACATTTTCATTTTCCGAAAATATTATATTACTAATTAAGTCTATTTATATAAAAAGAGCCATAAAATATTTAATTTAATTTATGCAAAGCCGCTCTCTCTCTCCCGTCAAAGATGTAAGATTATAAAATGATCTGTAATCTTTTAGGACATATAAATAGAATTTTCTATTTATGGATACATTCAATGTAGTACTTTCGCGTCGAATCGACTAATTTCAGCTCCATTGCACCCTCCTCTTCAATCCCTTATTTTATGTGTAAGAACAACGTTAGCAATATACAAAAAAAAAAAACAAGAGTTATGAAACGGCCACTTGGACATTATACAACCAAAAATATCTATTGTATTTTTCATAATATTTATTTATTTTTAATAGAAGAAATGAAAATAGTGCTCCCTATTAATACTTATAGAGTATAATAGCCTTTGAATAGCCGTTTATATAATCAAATGAAAATCTGAAAATAATCATTTGTAAGGTAATTAATTTATATTAAATATTTGATTAGAATATCGAATAACAGTTAATAATTTGTGAACAAATTTTTTGCTTATCTATTTTATTTTCATAACTTTTACTAGCACTATTTGATAACGAAAGATTATATCATTAAAAGTTGTAGTAGTCGAGAATTCATAAAAAGTCACCCTTGTTTTGATAACATTCATTTATATAATGTTGATTTCGAGTATTAAATTCTTTTTACCAAATACTTAAAAATATTATTTTATTTGTTAATGAATAAAATATTGTTGAAAGTGTAAATAGTAGAAAATTATTAAGTGATGCTTGCTTAAAACCTAGTACCGAATTAGTAAAACTAGATATCCCCAGTTTTAAATTAAAAGTCCAATAATTCAAACTGGCTCTAATATAGTCAAGACTAACTTTTATGCTATAATTATGAATGTTGCAAATTGATTTTTTTCTTTAAATGCGGAACCTATCGATTGATTGCGTAAAATGTGCATATATTTTTAATTAAATAGCAAAAAATTCCAATTAAACTATAAAATATTCAATGTTGTTTGTTTAAGTTAAATATTTTTTTTTTTAAATATTTTCTATACAATCGTTTATATAATTGCTAAATGTTCATTGAAATGAATTAGTTTAACTTCGTTTGATAGAATCAAATTACATTAAAAATTGTTCAGTAAAAATTTTTAGTAAGAATTTTTAGTAAGAATTTTTAGTTAAAATGTTCTGTAAAATTTTGTATAAAAAATGTCTGTAAAAATTTTCTGTAAAAACTTTCAGTAAAAATTTTCTGTAAAAATGTTCTGTAAAATTTTCTATAAAAATTTTCTGTAAAAATTTGCTGTAAAAACTTTCAGTAAAAATTTTCTATAAACATGATCTGTAATTAATTTCTGTAAAAATTTTCTGTCAAAATATTTTGTAAAAATGTTCTGTAAAAATGTTATGGTAAAAATTTTCCGTTAAAAAGTTTTCTGTAAAAATGTTCTGTCAAAATTGTCTGCCAAAATTCTCTGCCAAAATTTTCTGTAAAAATTTTGTTAAAAAATTTAAAAAAAAATTTTAAAAAAAAATTCTGTGAAAAAATATCTTTAAAAATTTTCTGTAAAAATTTTCTAAAAAAATTTTCTGAAAAAATTTTCTAAAAAAAATCTAAAAATTTCCTTTTAAAAATTTTTTGTAAAAAGTTCTGTAAAAATTTCCTGTAAAAACTTTCAGTAAAAATTTTCTTTAAAAATGCTCTGTAAATAATTTCTGTAAAAATTTTCTGTCAAAATATTCTGTAAAAATGTTCTGTAAAAATGTTATGGTAAAAATTTTCTGTTAAAAATTTTTCTGTAAAAATGTTCTGTCAAAATTTTCTACCAAAATTTTCTGTCAAAATTTCCTGCCAAAATTTTCTGTAAAAATGTTCTGTAAAAATTGTTTGTCCAAATTTTCTATAAAAACTTTGTTAAAAAATTTAAAAAAAAATTTGAAAAAAAAATTCTGTAAAAATTTTCTGTAAACATTTTTTGTTAAAATTTTCTGTAAAAAGTTTCTGTAAAAATTTTCTGAAAAAAATTTCCTAAAAAAAATCTAAAAATTTCCTGTAAAAATTTTTTGTAAAAAGTTCTGTAAAAATTTTCTGTAAAAATGTTCTGTAAAAATTGGCTGTCCAAATTTTCTATAAAAATGTTCTGTCAAAATATTCTGTAAAAATTTTGTTCAAAAATTAAAAAAAAAATTTTTTAAAAAAAATCTGTAAAAATTTCCTGTAAAAATTTTTAGTAAAAATTTGTTGTAAAAAGTTCTTTAAAAATGTTCTGTAAAAATGTTTTGTCAACATTTTCTTTCAAAATTTTTTGTCAAAATTTTTTGTAAAAATGTTCTGTAAAAATTGTCTGCCCAAATTTTCTATAAAAATGTTCTGTCAAAATTTTCTGTAAAAATTTTGTTAAAAAAATGAAAGAAAATTTAAGAAAAAAAAATCTGTAAAAAAAATTTCTGTAAAAATTTTGTAAAAAAATTTTATGAAATAATTTTTTGTAAAAAAAATTTCTGTAAAAATTTTCTAAAAAAATTTTTGGAAAAAATTTGCTGTAAAAATTTTCTATAAAAATAGTCTGTAAAAAATTTGCTGTAAAATTTTTCTGTAAAAATATTCTGGTAAAAATGTTCTGTCAAAATTTTCTGTAAAAAAAATTGCAATAAAAATATTCGATAAAATTTTCGATAAAAGTTTTTGGAAATTTGCGGTAAAATTGTTGCAAAAATTGTCTTTACACATACACAGTTTATGTAATCATTTTTTGTAAACAATTTTGGGTGGAATTTTTGTAAAATGTTTTTGTTGAGAATTTATTTAAAACATTTTTGGTGCAATCTTATGTCAATTTTTCGTTAAAAATTGTTCGCGAAATTCGGTTTCATTTAAAGGTAGATTTCTAATTAATTAGCTTAAAATATTATGTTTTAGTGTTTTATTATTTACTATTATTATTTTAAAAAAATTTTAAAAATGGCAAACATTCAAAGATTATTCATTGTTTTGTCAGTATTGAAGCTGTTCGTTTTCATTTTGGAATTTCTCACGAAAGCATCCCCACATGACTTGGAAAATGTGTAGCCTCCATGCAGTGATGCTAACTTCATAGTATCTAGTGACACATAAGAACTCATGTCCTCCAATATTCTGTTAGCAATACCTCGAAGGCAATACTGCGCCAACTCGACGTTATCGATTTTTCCAAGCGCACCGAATTTTTGACATTTTCCCATTTACTTGCGACTATTTGACGACTATACGAGTACGTACGTAATAAGTTAGGCTTGATGGGCTCAGTTACGTCGAAAGTTTCCATATAAGAAGTCGTGGCTATGTTGGTGGCCGTCATAAGAACCTTGATTTATAAGCAACAAAATCATTAAATATGAAAGTTTACAATTAAATCGAAACACCGGATAGATAACCCATACAATTCGTTATAAAATTAAAATTGATTCAAATCAAATATTTTTCAACAAATTTATAACCATTGATAATTAAGACATTAAGAATAGAAGGGAAAAAATCCGAATTTTTAGTGTTTGTGAAGCAGATTGTTGGGGGTGTCATATGCGATAAAGAAATTTTCACAAAAATCCCAAATTTGCGAAGTTTATGTTAAAGATAAATTTTCAAGGATAATTTTGTTAATAATTTCAAGAGTATCTATTTTTTTGTGCGTATATTTAAATATTAATACTATCAAAGAAAAACTTCTATAGAAAATATTTAAAAAGTGGATAATAAACAGCTTGTCTGGAGTGAAAAGTATAAAAATCAATTGTACTTAAGTTCTGGAAGGATTTACAAGATGGGCGACCACGGCCCGGATATGACCACATTGGAAACTGGTAAATATAAGAATTTTCTTTTCGTTATTATATTTCACTTTAAAAAAGAAAAGCAAAAAAAAAACAAAAACAAAACAAAAATATTAAAAAAAACTACGATTTAATCTTATGTTTTTTATTAGATAAGAAAATTCACATTTTATTATCTGCAGATAATCAGATGGTTTTTTTTTTATTATTTTCTATAATTAATGCAATAGATAATTAAGTGTTAAGATTTTTGAATGAGATTTAACAAAATATAAACTGAGAATTAAAACAGGAAAATGGCAAGAACTTTATTGACAATTCTCGGATAATTTTCGCTTTGGGAAATATCAAACCCGGGACTATAGAATGTACGTACGAGTGTATGCATCTAAGGACATGTGTATGACTAAGAAAGAGAGTGTGCCCAGTACATTCGTGATGCCATAGAAAATATGAATAAATTTTGTGTTTATGACTAAATACAATTATTATTATTACTATTAACCTTACTGCCAGTGTTTATTATGGAATAAAACAAGACAATATCGTTTTGGGGTGTCGAAAAACAATATGAAAAGGGCGGTACTAAACCATATCATATTTATCAGTTATATACTCGTACATAATAATGTGGGTCTTACAGATACCTACCCTCTTAGGGATATGGGATTGATATGATTTGCGTTGTTTATCTTACGAAAAGTTTGTTAGTTGCCTTAATGATAGAGAATATTTTTGGTTAAATTAGTTTATTCTATCATAGAACAATCAGACGTTATTATTAAGCATACGTTTAAATTTAATGCGGTTTTAATTTTACTAATTTTTTATCAATTATTTTTAAGTCAAAATACTAATTATTTTATAAATAAAAAAAATTATTTTTATTAAAATTATAATAATTATATTTTTAATAAGAGCGCCGTTTTTTAATAATATCCAATTTTCTTAATGTAAGGTAACTAACTAGTAGTAAAATATATTTTTTATAGTAAATTTTTTCTGTTTTTATAAAACTTTTTTTTTTCTTCAGATATTTAGTATAGAATTTTTGAATTATTACAGGAGTATTTTAAGAGTAACTAAACATTTTTTGCTTTTTTTGATTATCCTTTTTTGTATATGTGAAAACTTTTTATAATAAAATTAATTTTGTACAAAAATTTATAAGATATTTGAAATGATTGGATTTTTGAAATTGTGTAAAAGTTTGTTAACTTTTTATTATATAAAATCACAAATAAACAAATATAATATTTTTATCACAATCAATTTATTATAAAATATTATGTATTTTTATTTCTATATTCATAAAAAGTCAAATTGAAAAAGGGTTTTTTTTTTAGTTTAGATTACCAAACAGAGAATTGATGATTCACATGGAAAAATACTTATATTAAGGATCATTTAATAAATTCTTGTATTAAGGTTTACTTAAAAAATTCAATAAAATTCTTTTCATAGACGAGTATATTATACTACGTAGATTAAATACAACAAATACATTTTCATTGCGATTGAAATCATATAGAAAAGATATTTTTTTTTTGCGTGACGCATTTATAAAAACAAAATATCTTTTCATATTTTTAATAAGAAAGTTTATTTATTCAAAAAAAAAAAAACAGATAGAAGGCTAATAATATGTTCTTGCGCATTTGTACGATATTCGTATTTAGAAGATAGGTTATAAGTACTTCTAAATTGTATTCTCTCATTTTTAATAGAACCCTTATTATGATCTCGGCCTACGGACGAGTGTATTTATTTTTCATGTTCTCTTTAGGGCTTAGTGATCCACTCGTTTATATTTAAAAAAAATGGAATTTCTCATGTATTTGAAATATGGACTATTCAGCCAAGTTGATATTTTTCTTATTATTTATATATAGTCGAGAATACTTGGTTCTTGGAGAAAATCGTGGACTTTTGAACATCACATCGATATGCCTATTTCGGCATTTTTTCCGATACACATAATATTACGTCCTTTTTTCTTCAATTTTCCTTTTGCCTTTTTTTCAGAAAAAAACCATTTCAGTGATTTTCCAATTTCTATAAGTCCTAATATGAATTTGTACGATGACTTTTCTTATATGATTTTATTTATCTTCTTATCTTTAGATTTATGGATTGTTTTTTTTTTTTTTTAGATTGAGTCTATATAACAACTACAGGGTCTATCGACTGGATGTTTTCTTTAAATTTTAAATTAAATATATATTTTGTTTGAAACTTTCCTAATTCTATATTGAAATGTATTGAAGAGGCTTCACAATTTATGAATGAAAAACAATATCGATCATATATTTACTATTACTACGTTTACAGACATTGGTACTTTCTATTAAATTTTTGAATAATTATAGTTCTAATATTGGTTTTTAGTTCTTGAATTATGTGTAGACTGTACACATAAACCTTATCTTTAATATAGCCCAACAAGAAGTAGTCCAACGGCGTTAAATCACATGATCTTCGTGACCAATTGACACTACTTCTTCGCAAAATTATACTTCCAATGAAGTTGGACTTTCAATAAATCGATAATATTTTGGTCAGTGTGGCATGAACCCCCGTTCTGTTGAAACCACAAGTCGTCGACATCCATGACAGTTATTGTAGTATACAACCAGCCTCATGTTTGAAAAAATACGGACCATTGATGCTCATTTTCGAGAAAAAATACGCATCATATGTGTACAGTGTTACTGCTCTTGGATTTTCAGATGTCCAAATGCAACAATTTTGTTTCTTAACATAGGTAGCTAAGGGGAAATGAGCTTTGTCCGAGGATATGATTTTTTCTGAAAAATCAGCACCATGTTCAATGATCCAATCAGAAAAAATTTCAACATTGAAAATGATCTGGTGGCCTTAATTCTTGCACCAATTGGACCTTATAAGACTTAAGACTCTAATTCTTGTGAAGCCTCGTCAAAACGCTATCAGTAAAAATTTTTCGGTAACAATTCGTCAGTAAAAATTTGTCGGTAAAAATATTGTCAGTAAAACTTTATTGTCAGCAATAATATATCAGTAAAAATTTTTGCCAGTAAAAATTTTTCAGTAGGAATTTGTTAGAAAAAATTTGTTAGTAAAAATTTACCGAATTTGTCAAAAAAAATTTGTTAGTAAAAATTTACCAAATTTATCAGTAAAAATTTACAGTAAAAATTTACCGAATTTGTCACTAAAAAATTGTCAGTAAAAATTATCAGTAAAAATTTTCAGTAAAAATTATCACAAAAAATGTTCAGTACAAATTATCATCAAAAATTTGTTAGTAAAATTTTATCAGTCAAAATTTGTCATCATTTATCAGTAAAAATTTAGCGAATTTATTAGTAAAACTTTGCCAGTAAAAATTTATTGAATTTGTCACTAAAAAATTGTCAGTAAAATTTTGTCAATAAAAATTTGTCAATAAAAATTCGTCAGTAAAATTTGTCAGTAAAAATTTGTCAGAAAAAATTTGTCAGTGAAAATTTGTCAGCAAAAATTAATTAAATTAAATATTTGTCAGTAAAATTTTGTGAGTCAAAATTTGTCAGTAAAAATTTCTCAGTATAAACTTGTCAGTTAAAATTTGCAGTAAAAATTTGTCAGTAAGAAAATTTCAATAAACAAATTTTAGTAGAAAGTTTCAGTGGAAATTACCAGTAAAAATTTATCAGCAAAAAATTGTTACTAAAAATTCATCAGTGATATTTGTCAGTAAAAATTTGTCATTAAAAATTCGTCAGTAAAATTTGCTATTAAAAATTAGTCAATAAAAATTTGTTAGTAAAATTTTGTCAGTAAAAATTTATCATTAAAATTTTGTCAGTAAAAATTTGTCAGCAAAAAATTTTCAGAAAAAAATTTGTCCGCAAAAATTTGTAAATAAAAATTTGTCAGTAAGAATTTACCGAATTTGTCACTAAAAAATTGTCAGTTAAAATTATCAGTAAAAATTTCCAGTAAAAAATATCACAAAAAATGTTCAGTACAAATTATCATCAAAAATTTGTTAGTAAAATTTTGTCAGTAAAAATTTGTCATCATTTGTCAGTAAAAATTTAGCGAATTTATTAGTAAAACTTTGCCAGTAAAAATTTACCGAATTTGTCACTAAAAAATTGTCAGTAAAACTTTGTCAGTAAAAATTTGTCAATAAAATTCGTCAGTAAAATTTGTCAGTAAAAATTAGTCGATAAAAATTTGTCAGAAAAAATTTGTCAGTAAAAATTTGTCCGGAAAAATTTGTCAGTGAAAATTTATCAGTAAAAATTTGTCAGTAAAATCTTGACAATAAAAATTTGTCAGTACAATTTTTTTTAAATAAAATTTGTCAGTACAAAAAAAAAAATTTTAGTAGAAAGTTCATTTGAAATTATCAGTAAAAATTTGTCATTAAAAATTCGTCAGTAAAATTTGTTATTAAAAATTAGTCAGTAAAAATTTGTCAGTAAAAATTTGTTAGCAAAAAATGGTCAGTTAAAATTCATCAGTGAAATTTGTCAGTAAAAATGTGTGAATAAAAATTTTTCAGTATAATTTTGTCAAAAAAATTTGTCAGCAAAAATTTGTAAATAAAAATTTGTCAGTAAAAATTTACCGAATTTGTCAGTTAAAATTTGTTGTGAAAATTTTCCAGTAAGAAAATTTCAGTAAAATATTCGAGTAAACATTTTTCAGTAAAAAATATCAGAAAAATTTCCACAACTTTTCAGTTAAAGTTTTAAAAGTTAAACTTTCGTAGAATATTTTTTGTAATATTAAAAAATGTTCGGAACTTTTAAAATTTATTTTACTTTATGATAAAAATAGTATCTTAAGAAGAATATAGTTAAAGTGGACAGAAAAATTGTCCATAATTTTATCAAATCTCCTCACTATTTTTCTTGAAACTTTTTTAATAATAACCATTTTATAATGCTGTAAAAATGATTATTTAGTTAGAAAAACAATAATACGTGAAGTTGAAAAAAACTATACTGTAATAAATTAACTGTGAAATTAGATTTGAAAATGACCTATGACTTTTCGTAAAGTTTTTGCTAATTTAAATTACGTGAAAATTGAAGCAAATTATTGTGATTCAAATCGAAATTACGAGTACAGTAGAACTTTTTACAATTCTTAGAATTATTTTTGCATTTTTTACTAAAAATTTACCCTATTTTCTATATAATTCTAAATCAATATATTCATGATTATAGGAAATTATATCAAATATTTAATTTAAGATTTATTAACTAATTCATTTTATTTATATTCGATAGCAAAACGAAAATGTCTACTACACAAGTACATAGTTATTAATAACATAGAAAGTATTATAATAGTTTTCACAATTATAATCGTTATATGGAAATATTGTATTTTCCAATTTCTGACTTATTATTTAATAGAAATTTGGTTTAATTTTAACTGAAGATACTATTCGAAAATAATTGAATCTATTTGCTTGTAATTTGGAAATATCGATTTGTATTTTATATATAATTTTACTATATTTATAATATTTGTTATTATGTTAAGTATTAAAGGAAAATCATTGCATAAGTATTCCAACGAAATTGAATCAACCAAAAGTATATAATTGATAAATTCTTCGAGAGGATTACATTATTCCAATGATGATGTTAAATTTTCCTTTTATTTTTAGGCAGTAAGTAAAGCCTTTTCAATCAATTAAATTTATCTATTGTTATGATAATAAAATTTATTTTAAGAAAAGTTATCAGAATTTTAATTTTTATCAATAACTTTCAAGCCAGAATAGGCTTTTATTAATTTGTAAGTTTTTCTCAGTGTGTTTCTTTATATAAATTAAGATTTTGAAAGAAGCTAGCACACGGGCTTATTCTGGAAACTCAAGAGAATCCTTCTTTTCACGTATTTCCTAGTGTTTTAATCAGTAAAAATTCATCAGTAAAAATTTATCAATAAAAATTCGTCAGTAAAATTTGTCAGTAAAAATTTATCAATAAAAATTCGTCAGTAAAATTTGTCGTTTACTCTGGAAACTCAAGAAAATCCTTCTTTTTCGTATTTTCTAGTGCTTTAATCATTCCTTTTGAGCCCACGTAACTTTTGCTGTCTGTCGTAAATCATGCCCTCCCGTATACCTTAATCGTAGTGCTTAATACCACAACACACTGAAATAAATACACAATATTGACAACTACTTCAATTTCTAGACAATCCTTATAAATTCATAGTTATGACTTTAACTTTTATACAATGCCCTACTAAAACTCATATGGACTAACGAACTAGAAGTCTGGAGCTCTACTAAGCCTTCCAACTACCGTCGAATCCAATCCCTTCAGTCAAAAATACTTCGTTCAATTGTCGCTGCTCACTTTTATATTCGTAATAGTGGAATTAATCTTGATCTATCCGGTTTTTCATATTTCCATTTTTGACAGATCACGTGTAACACGTGACATGCGTCAAAGTCAAAAGTGCTCAGTTGGCATCGCCATTTTAACATGAAAAGACTTACATCCGAACAATGCCTACAAATTGTGGAATTTAATTATCAAAATTCGTGCTCTGTGAAAAATCTGTTTCACTCACTTCGCAGCAATTTTACGCTGTTGGACATTAAACCACTAAGCCGTGTGCGTAGAGTGCGTGCAGAGGAAAATATTGCTGCCGTAGCGTTCAGTGTTGGTGAAGACCGCGATTTGTCCATCCGTCACTGTTTACAACAATTGGGATTATCTTACTCGACTATATGGAAGTTTTTATGCAAGGACCTTCATCTGAAAACGTATAAAATACAGCTTGTGCAAGAACTGAATCCAAACGACCTGCCTTAGAACAATTTGAGAAAAGTCCGTTTTTTGTACCAACAAATTTGCGTTCAGCTATGAAGGTCATTTCTGGTTGAATGGGTATATGAATAAGCTAATTTGTCGGATTTGGTACCCAGAAAAATACACTATTTGTTGCGGTTTATGGTGGTATCAACGGTCCGGATTTCTTAAAAGATGATGATAGCTGCAACGTGCTGTGTGGATGATTTCGAACTTACCGAACCCCCCACCCCCCACTACTAAATGGAAGAAATGCATCTGGTCCACATGTGGTTTTAATAAGAGGGCGCTACATGCCACACAGCACGTGGAGCAATCGATATATTGAGAGATGAATTCGGTGACCAATTTATCTCACGGTTCGGATTGGTGAGTTGGCCGCCCAGATCGTGCAATTTGACGCCTCTAGACCTCACTCGTCTATGCCGATAAACCAGTGTCACTTGTAGCCTTGGAAGACAACATTACACGCGTTATTATCGAGATACCAGCCGAGATGCTCGAAAATTTGGTTTAAAATTGGATATGCTTTTGCAATTTTTCTGTGTTTTCTTTTGTTGAAAATTTGAAAACCAAATACTTAAAAAATCGTCCCTTATGATAGTGATGTGACTGTGTCACGTTATAAAAAGTTTCACTTTCATATTTCCCATCATACTAATCCCCTTTGTCAAGAAACTATCCATCATATCCATTCCCTCAGAAACACCCATCGACGACGACTTAAGCTTCGCTGGTCGCGTGATTAATTTAAATTCTGAGTCTCAACATAACCACACGCTAACAGTAATCCTTTACGTTAATTAATACTATTCTATAAATCAACTATGTTATAGTTGTAGATATCAGTAAAAATTAAAGAAAAAATTAATGATGTTAAGTGCTCACATCGGTGTCCTGTAGTTGTTCTATAAACTGTTCTACAGTGACGCAATTGTTATATATTCTTGCGCCTACAAGGCGGCAATCTGTTTTACTAATTGCCTGACTACATACCAAACTGTCTTTTGGGAATGTGATGAGAAGATTTGTGGCTTTTCTATTAAAATGCTTCTAATTTAATTTTTTTTTGTTTAAAAACAGACAAAATTTCCCGTATTTTTATATATTAAATTTGAATTGATAAAAAACTAAATAAGCGGAGAAATTTCATTTATTATAGAATGCTTCAAAATTATATCTTGTTTTCTCTATTTATAAAATGATAAAATTCAAAAAGGTAGAACTTTTTATAGATAGAAACAACAAGATATAATCATAAAATGATCCAAACTCTGTTACCCATTTTGTAATAATTCGAAAAAGGAACATTTTCATATTTACCACAAGCTCTTATAGAAATGAATATATTTAAAAAAAACAAAAAAAAACAAAATTCTATATTGGCTTCGAAGGAATGCTTAAATGGAATAATATTTTTGCAAATGAGTTTTGCCTTTTCAGATATATATTTTTGGTAGTTTTATAAATAATATATTTTTTGTTCGTTTTATTTTTGATAAATTCCATCCATATTCGCTACATTGGGGCTATTTTGTGTCCAATTTGTTTTCTGAACTGCAAATGATGATAAATTTACGCTTCAGAAAGTCCAACCAGCTCCATAAGGAAAGAATAAATGTCATCAATTTGAACAAAAAATAGTCTTTTAGATGCTTTTATTATTATTTTCCATTTCTTCGAAAGCCTTAACCATTAAGTTGGGTATATTGTAGAAAATGAAAATGGATGGTGAAAAATATTTTTAACCAAATAATAATTTTGTGCAAAAAAAAATTTAAATTCCAATGATAGAAATCAAACGAAAAAAAAACTACTTAAAAATCAGGTAACAAAAATAAATGGTAATAAATTTGGAAAATTTCTCTGAGTTAAAATATAAAAATAAGATTTGGAAAAAATACGCGTTTAGCTGAAATTATTTGAAATTTTATTTTATTCGAAGATTTTGATTTAAGGGCAGTTTTACTTTTACCAGTTCGCAAATGCACTTCAAACATTTTTGTTAAAAAATTCTTTTGCCATTTTATGAAATATATTTACACAATCATTTTGATTTCTTTTGAATAAAATTTTTTATTTAAGTCTTAGAGAATTTTAAATTACTATAATAAGAATTTTTATATAATTCTAGTACTTATGTATATAAAGACGCATAGAAACTTTGATGTATAAGCCTTTTAAGTAATAATATAATATGATTCGTAATAATTTTCAAAGTTAACCTTGCCATAAAATGAAAAAAGTAAAAAAAAGTCTTTTTTTATAATTAAGTATAAAATCCATTCTTATTACGTAAATTGTTAATAATTATTGTATAAGTTTCCTTATTGGTTTTCTAAAAAAAATTCTCGTCTTATTCGCAAAATAGATTCTGTCAAAGTTGAAAGGTGTGATTAACTATTGTCTGATCAGAAAATATTAGACAGAATGGGATGTATATTTTTTAATATCATCTTTGTAAATTCTTAGTACCACAACAACTCAGACTAGTTAGTCCAATTACAAAAGGATATTCCGGGTGTGTCACCAGTTAGATTTAGTGTTGCTAAATCAGGGCACTTTAAACAGGATATTTCAAAGCAAATAATTGATATGATATTCTATTAATTATTCAATGATAACTTAAGGATCTTGCAAATAATTCTCCATTTAGTCAAAGATTTTAAAATATTTTTAATTAGCTATAAACTGCATCAAACAGTGGCACTGCTCTTAGATTTTTAGATGTCCAAATGCGACAATATTGTTTGTTAACATAGGCATCTAAGGGAAAATGAGCTTTGTCCGAGAATATGATTTTTTCTGAAAAATCAGCACCATGTTCAATGATTCAATCAACAAAATTTTGACGTTGAAAATGATCTGGTAACCTTAATTCTTGCATAAATTGGATCTTATAAGATTTAAGACCCAAATTCTTGTCAAAAATTTGCCATGTGAAACCTCGTCAAACCCCTATAAATATTATAAGTGCAGTAAAATTTTCGGTAAAAATTCGTCAGTTAAATATTTTTTATTAAAAAATTTGTCAATAACAAAATTTTCAGTAAAAATTGTTCGGTGAAAATTTCTCAGTAAAAATTTGTCTGTAAAAATATTGTCAGTAAAACTTCATTGTCAGCAATAATATATTAGTAAAAATTTGTACCAGTAAAAATTTGTCAATAAAAATTTTTCAGTAGAAATTTGTCAGAAAAAATTTGTTAGTAAAAATTTACAGTAAAAATTTGTCAGTAAAAATTTACCGAATTTGTCACTAAAAAATTGTCAGTAAAAATATGTCAGTAAAACTTGGACTATAAGATTTTACCGAATTTGTCAGTAAAAATTTGTCATTATTTGTCAGTAAAAATTTAGCAAATTTATTAGTAAAACTTTGCCAGGAAAAATTTGTTATTAAAAATTTACCGAATGTGTTAGTAAGACTTTGCCAGTAAAAATTTATTAGTAAAAAATTGTCAGTAAAACTTTGTCAGTAAAAATATTGTCAGTAAAACTTTATCAGTAAAAAATTGTTAGTAATAATATATCAGTAAAAATTTTCAGTAAAAATTTACAGTAAAAATTTGTCAGTAAAAATTTACCGAATTTGTCACTAAAAAATTATTAGTAAAACTTTGTCAGTAAAACTTTGTCTATAAGATTTTACCGAATTTGTCAGTAAAAATTATCACTAAAAATTTTCAGTACAAATTATCAGCAAAAATTTGTAAGTAAAATTTTGTCAGTAGCAATTTACCGAATTTGTCACTAAAAAATTGTCAGTAAGACTTTGTCAGGAAAAATTTCTCAGTAAAACGTTATCAGTAAAAATATATCAGTAAAAATTTGTGCCAGTAAAAATTTGTCAATAGAAATTTTTCAGTAGAAATTTGTCAGTGAACATTTGTCAGTAGAAATTTGTCAGCAAAAATTTGTTAGTAAAAATTTACCGAATTTATCAGTAAAAATTTACAGTAAAAATTTGTCAGTAAAAATTTTCAGTAAAAATTTGTCAGGAAAAAATTGTCAGTAAAATGCATCAGTAATTCTCTATTTAGTCAAAGATTATAAAATATTTTTAATTAGCTCTTATTATGAAAACATAATTTAATAAAAAAAAAAATGTTTATATATAAAAAAATAAAATCTAAAAATACAAATTAACTCTTTTCAAATTTCTATAATAATCTTTTTTTTTTTTTTTAAAAAGTATCTTCTATAAAAGAATATTTACCATCAATCTTATATTTAATTATTTCTTACAACATATTTTCATATTAATCATATTTTCATAGTAATAGAAATAATAAACATTTCTTTATAAATTATTAATGTTATATTGAAATTCAAGATATTATTTATTAATATTCTTACACGTACGAAGTATGTTATATATATATTTATCGTATGAATGAATTGGCTTATTAATGAAAATATAACTTTCAAATAATATTTTCTCTTTTGATTGAAATAGAAATAATCAGTTCTTGTGCATAATTGGAACTTATTGAAATTAATTAAGTTAATTAATTCTTCTTAAACTATATTAATATATTTTTATGATGAAAATCATATTAATTTGTATTTATAAAAATGTTTCCATTAATTTTATTTGGGCTAAATTTTATATAATAATTAATTACTTATAATATGAAAATATTCTGATTTGTAAGCGAATAGTAAAAGTGAACAAAAAAAACAAAAAAACGGAAATTGGATAATATTAGATATTTTTATTTATTTATATTGATTTACAAGTTAATATCTATCTAATTAATTGATATTTTCTTATAATTCTTATCTTAGATAAATATTCTTTTTCTTGGTCTTAATATAAAATTTTATTCTAACTAATCGTATTTCAGACTTGTTAAGCTAATAAATAAGAATTCAGCCTTTTCAATCGGAACTGTTATAATCCATCTTAGCTGTTGCGTTAAATATTCACGCACGTCCAGTTTGCCGTCAAAATAAACGCGTGCGTTCACATCTTACACAGTCGACGCTAGCGCACCATTCCATAATAACGCAACGTTCAGGAGATGGCGGCTGAATGCGTTACCAAATCCTTACAATTGTTCTAGAATTTTCATTTTCTAAATGTTATTTTCTTAATAAAATTCTCGACTATCACAAATTAATTATGAAAAATTATAAATAAAATGTGTTTTTTATCCCTTCTTTTAAGAAAATTATAAATATTAATAAAATAATTTGACGAAAAAAAAAAGTCTACTTATTTGAATAAATAATAACATTTGTTTATTTAATCGAAATAAATTTATATGCAATTAACGCTTATGAATTATGGGTTAATTCACTTTTCTTATTAGAAAATATATAATCGTAAATTAAAGGAGCACAAATAAAATCATTTAATTGATGGGCGACGATGCAATGTAAATGTTTAGATTGCGTGCTATTTAGCTTGGAACAAGGAGATTTATTGTCTCTCCAAATTTTATATATGTATTTATGCATGTGCGCGTACATTTATTTCGATACGTTTCTAAATATTTTAAAGGTGTATTCGGTATAATGAATATCTAATATACTATATATCAGGAATAAACTTTAACTAGAATGTTTTTCTTTTCTAAAAATTTTGTTTTATTTGAATATACACATACACATATCAATATTATTTTCGTTAAAGTGTTTTTTTCTTTATCTTGGAAAGCAAAATAAAATGACACGAATTTAGACCATGTGAATAGGCGTCCAGAAAACTACAGGAATCCTCCTTTTCCGTCAATAACTCGTTAATGATAATATCCGTTTGACAGAGGGCGTTGTTATAGCCCTCAGTCAACCGGATATCTCCATTCTACGAGTAAAAAACCTTTTCACTGAGGCTTTCAAGGAGCCCTAATGTTTATCGATGGTCTGATGCCACAAGAGCCCATATTAATTCCAGTTTTTCGATGTTGAGGTCCTGTCTGAATGGGGTTAATTTTCCAATGCCAAAAATACACAAAAGAATGTGTCATAAGTATTTGTTGAATTTGTTTGTAAATAAAACGTGTAGATTCACCTATCCATTAGAAAAAGAAGATCCCAAAAATAAAGAAAAGTCAAATAAAAGATGAAGCCGACCGTCAACATTGGTGGGAGATAGTTAGCTGGTACCTTTTCTCCCTGGCCTATCTCCTAATTTGGAGTGTCCTCTTTCCAGTATCTATTTTATTTGTCGTTTTGTTTTTGAACTTTGTTTTATTGACTGTCGAATTGTTATTTTAATTTTTGTTCTCTATATAGAATAGTTTGAATTTTATTACTTGAATAATTATAAGTAGTTTTTTGAACAAGATCGCTTAGTGATAATATAAGACATAATGTATACTAACAGAATAATCGAAGAACTAATGTTCCCAGTCCCTATGAGTCTTCCTCCAAAAAATTTTAAGCCCTCGGAAAATAAATCTACTATTCTGCGCCTTCCCAATAAAAAAGCTCCTGGTTATGATCTAATAACAGCTCCTATTCTGAAGTAAATTTCCCGAAAAACTTTAGTTTTAATTACATACAAACTTCAATGGTATCATCCTGCACACAACCTATTTTCCGTTACTCTGGAAATTTTCTGTCATTAAAATGATTCCTAAATCAAATAAACCTGTTAATTTTTCTTCTTCCTATAGACCTATCAGTCCCATACCAATCCATGGTAAGATTTTTGAAAAACTCCTATTAAAACGATACTACCCAATCTTAGTTAATGAAAAAATTATTTATGATCACCAATTTGGCTTCCGATCTGAATACTTAACACCGAATCCACATAGTAGACTAAAAAAAACTTGAAGCCACTAGACGTTACCTACAACTTCTTAGACTACTGGACAAATGCTCGAAACTAACAATAATTTTTGATGCCCCGTTTTGGGTTAGTAACAACATAATATATCGTGATCTAAATATTCCCTTTATTCAGGACCTGTGCATTTCCCGCTATCAAAAATTTCACTCTCACTTATCTTATCATCATAATCCACTTGTGAAAGAATTTTCCTGTACTGCCCTCTCCCCGGAAATACTCATCGGATAGTGGTGGTACTCTAAAAGATGTCTAAAATACCTCACATCCAAAAAAACAAAGATCGTATGGGAAACGAGAGGGGAGATCTATACTTTACCCCCTCTAAATTTAAGGGTGTTTTCTTAATAGTCGTCAACATGTTTACACACATGCAAAAACTTAATCCTAACTTCTACAATAATAAAAATTTATTATAATCTTCTTTAATCTATAACATTTTATGTTATAACTAATGTTAATAGATGGCGCGGTTAGCAAACTACAGAATTAAATAAAAGATGGCGATGTTAGTATTTTTTTAGTAAACTTTTTAGTACAAAACTGTTGTTTAAAAAAAAACTATCAAACGGTGAATTTTGGTTATTGCCTCGAGATTTTCTAGAGGAATCTAACTTTCGTTAGTTGGAGAAATGGCACTGGGTGTTTACCCCCAATTTATGATGCATAAGATTGTTAATTAAAATGTTATCTGCTAAAATTAGCTGTAATCTATTTTGTAAATAATTTTTTCGTGATGATGAAAGTGTACTAAAAATTATCATAAATTCTTACAGAGAAAGAAAATAATTTTCCTAAATAATCTAGAGATTGCACTTGACCTCAATTAATGCATGTATAGAGTGGCAAGCAAGGGAAACTACACAAGTGCACCAGCCAAACTATGCGAATAAACTTTTCAAAGACGGAATATTGGAAAGTATCTTTTCTTTGTGATATCACAGCTTCAAATATTAAAACATTTTCATATATGTGTGATGACAAGGAAATTGATATGTTATTATTTTCAATTGAAAGGAAATCCTAGAGGAGATTTTTTATATTATTGCGTATATTAAGTTGACCATAAAAATATACAATATAACATATGTGGTAGGTAATTTTTTGGGAGAAATAGTATTTGAATTTTTATCTGATTGCTCATCATATTTTTTGTGGATGTGTTTGATGACAAATAGTCTATAAAAGAAGTTCTAGTATGTGGTACATGAAAGAATTTATTTGATTTTTTGAAGACATCATAAAAAAGGCCGTTTTATTGTAATACAGAAAAAAAATCATTGTTATTTCGAATATTTTAGTGAGATCTTTTTATGTACACGTATTTTTCTTACTTCGATTTCACATAAATGTTTTGTTATTGAAATTTTTTTAACAAACACAAAGTTACGATAATATTTATAGTTGCATAAAAAAAATATATTATATTTTTTTATGCATTTTTGTATATGATTCATTTCGAAAATTGAATATAATTTTTTTGGTTATTCTCATTCCTTTATAAAATTTTCGATTTTATTATATAATCTAATTAAAAGTGGTAAACAAATAAGTAAAAAAATTCTTTACTTCATACTAATTCTGTGTATAAATTCGAAGAAAGAAATTTAAAACTTAAATTAACGTGCCTCGAATTTATGAGTTTGCTTTAAATTTATAAGAACCTGTAACTTTTTAACTTAAAAAGTTCTTCCCGATAATTTATTTATATTTATCAAAAATAGTAATTATTTTAAACTATATTTAAAATTATTAATACGTTTATGCAGTTTAAAGGTTATAAGTATATAAATAGACGGTTCAGAAAATAAAGTTACGATAATTCAAATATTAACCATGAGATTTCTTGCAGGACTCGATCCTTTTGAGATAATTTCTGATGGCAATTTTCCACAATTTGGGGCTGTAAATTTGTCCATTAATTGATGGATGATGTTAGTTTTTTTTAAATACTCTTAAAATTGAAAATTATCTAAATCAAAACAATATATCATGGAGTTTAAAAAAAAAGTCCAATAAGAGGCACAGTTTTGTTGAGCTACATCATCGTATGGCTATGGCAGAATTAGCACATTTGTAAAAAGTATCTAAAATATTAACGAATTAAATATGATATATAAACGATCTATAATATAAAATTGCAAATTTTTATTTAGTTAAATATTTTCTTAAATAATATATATTTTTGGACAATTATTAAATGTCAGTACTCTATTTTTAAAACTATTAAATGGATAGTCCTGTGCATGTTATAATATATCAATTTATAAACCTAACAGGTATTAAAACTAAAGGGAAAAAAGAAACATTAAAATATTTATATATATATAAATTCAATTTGAGAGAGAAAAAAAACCTATTTCTTACTTTATGTATTATATCTATAATTGATGAAAATCGATAAAATCTATTCAACGTTTTTGTTACAATATAAAAAGCTATACGATTATGTGTAAAATCGAAGAAAGACTTTTAGGGTAACTTTTAACCTACCATTTTTATGGTTGTTAAAAAAAACCATTAAAATAAAAATGCCATATCCTTATTTAATGAAGTTCAATTATTTCAAGAGAAAACTGTCTATATATCCTATCGAGATCTATTTTAAAAGGTATAAAAAAATTGTAGAAATGCCAAATTATTAATTGGCAATTTAATATGAATTGTTAAATTTTTTTTTGTAATCAAATTTATATAATTTTAAAAATAATTATAATGTATACAAGTATAAAATTTTTTACGATTATTAAAACATGGAAAATAATATGAAAATGATTTGTTATATTTATTTTGCGGATTTTTTTTGTTTGTTTCCTAAATAAATTTTAATATTTCCTCTTGGAAATTTTTTAATATCTATATTATACGTGTTAAAATAATCTAAAACATGATGATACAATTATTAAACGAGAAGAAATTAATCAATAATTGCCTCATATTTCACTGATATTTGTAAATGTACCATATTATACCATAGTGTTCTTGAAATAAAGCAATTGTGATGAAATGATGTACAAAAAAACAAACAAAAAAAAGAGCAAAATTAATCACAATTAAAAGTAATTGTAGAAGATAAATTTTATAAAAATTTATCTATAATATACAATATTATTCAGTATAATAATCGAAATGAACTGTAGTGTGTTTTTTTGTGAAATAAGTTGATCCAACATTATTTTGTAATACTGCTTTTATACAAAATTATAGTATCTCAAAAATTTACTAAAATATAAAAAAATTTCTCTCATAACATTTTTGTCTGTGGTAAATACTATAAAATCTTAGATTGATCAAATAAACTATTTAGTTTATATTCTTCGATTTTCTATAAAAAAAAATTTAAGATATTCCCAGACATAAACTTATATCTTCGAGAAATAATAAATATGTAAGAGAAAATATCTTTTAACAAAAGACCAAGTTTTTATAGAATTTTTCAGTTTCTTTTCAGATGGCTTATACAATCAACTTGAATATAATAGAAACTTTAACTTATATTCCACTCCATTTACCTACTGCCCCCCCCCCACACCCCTAACTAAACGCAAAGAAAACCAAAGAATTTTTTATAATGAAAAAGCACATTTTGTATTTTTATATTTACTTAAATTGGGATCTTTATTTTTTTTGGTATTATTTCAGTCTGATTATAAAAATTATACTTAATTCAGAAATATTGAGAAAAAAAATTATTTCTGAATCATAAATAAGTAAGTTTGGCAATATTATATTAATATAAATAATATTTTTATATAAATATGTGCCCTTGTGCATAAATAAAAGTACTATAATTTGTATAAAAATGACAAATTCAAATTTATATACTTTTATAAATTAAATTTTTTTTTTAAATCTTATAACAAGTAATAATACAATTTTTAATAAAAAAAATATATTCCATAAGCCCAAAAGTTATTGAAAAATGTCGTTTTCATTAATAATAATTGAGCGCCTGAATTGCTGCAAATCAGAGCGAAGACTTATTGTTCATCAAACAGGATCAAATATTCCATTAGGAATTAATTCGAATATTGATAAAATTCTATTCCATCCATATTTTACATTGAAGGATATTGTTAGATTTATATTTCTATTAATACTATTAATATTATTAACCCTAATTAATCTTTATTTACTACAAGATCCAGATAATTTTATTCCTTCAAATCCTTTAGTAATACCAGAAAAAATATTATTAATAATAGGCAGAATATTGAATTAATTTGAAACATTTTCATTAAATAAGCAAATATTATTTATTGTACCTTTTATATCAAAGTTTATAAAATTTTTTTCAACTTTAAAAGAATTAATGAATTATTAAATTTTATATAGCATCATAATCTATATATATAAAAATGAATGTCTGTTTTTGTGTGAGGCTTATAGACTCGAAAACTATGCATAAAATCATACTGAACCATTATATCAATTTGTTCATTGAGTCTTGAGAATGTTTTCTATATAGTTCCGACACCCCTTCGGTAGGTGGTGGTAGCTGTATATGCCAATTTCCAAACACATTAGCTGTATTCAATTAGGGGAAAGTTTCCTACTGTGCAGCAGTTGTAGCTGTCATCATCTACTGTACCTCGAACAAACGAGTATAATGTCACAGTAGTTGCGCATACTATTTAGGGTGGGGAAATTTTAGTTCCCGAACTGGAATTAGATGGCTTAGCGGGTTCGTTGGTTATGTTGAAGCGTCAAATTTTTGTTTTTATTGTTTATGTTGCGTAAAATCAGTTTTTACTGTTTATGTGTGAATAAAATCAGCATTGTTGTTGACTATTTTGAGGTTATATTTTACTGCTGTCAGTAAATTGTCCATTTGATTGAGAATCTACTGCGAACTACTGCACAGTACCAAAATTGGTCCAATCGAATACAGCTAAAAACAGAATTGTTAGTATTAGTAGAACTGTTTGTATTTCAATTTTTCAACAATAATGCATCATATTTTGCATTTCGATTTTTAGTGCACATGTTTAGGAACACCAAAGTAATTTTGAGGTTAGTTATAATTTCAAGAACGGCAATCGGTTAGCAAAAAAACTCAAGAGAGGTAAAATTGTTCAATTATTTTATATCTACTAATGGCATAAACCAAAAAAAAATGTTTTAATTTTAATTGAATAAGGCCGAGCAACGCCGGGCAACGGGTAGCTAGCTAGTTTTATATAATTTATTAGAAATGAAATGTTATTCGTTTTTTAATGGTATCTAGTTTTTTAAAAATTAAATTAAATTTATTAATTAAATATAAATTTTTTATATTGCTAAGAGATTTATTAATTAATAATAATAAAATATTATGGGATAAGTTATAATATTTATTTTAAAAATTTAAATTAAAACTATAAGCTTAGAATTTGTTATTATTTGTTAATTAGTTATAATTTATTTATAAAAATAAAATTATTTATTTAAATTTTATATTTTTATTAAAATATTTATTAATTTTGTAAATTATTAAAGAAATAATGATAAAATTAGTATATATACACATATATAATAGTTTTAATTATATTATTGTCTTCTTAAATTTTATTTATAGTCCCAATGATAAATTGAATCTTTAAAATAATTTTTAATTCAATCATTAGCCTCAATAATAATTTTATTATTTTCAATTATTATTTCAATAATTAATTTTAATTTTATTTTTCAATTTTATTTTTATAATTTAATAAATTTAATAATTTTTTCATCATTATTATTAAAATTATGTGCTGCACCTTTCCATTTATGATTTTCTGCAGTTATAGAAAGATTATTTTGAAATAATAATTTTATTTGAATAATATGACAAAAAATTGCCCCAATAATATTAATTTCATATTTTATATACAAAAAAATATTTAATATTAATTAATTTTATTTTCAATTATTATTGGACCATTAGAAGGATTAAATGAAACTAGATTACGAAAAATTATAGCATTTTCATCAATCAATCATCTCGGTTGAATATTATTTGCTATATTATTTTTAGAAAACCTTCGAATAACTTATTTCTTATTTTATTTAATTTATTTCATTAAATATTACTTTATGTTTTAATATATTTAAAATTTTTCATTTAAAAAAAAAATTTTCTAGTTTTTTTTAACTCTAAAGTTATTAAATTTCTAATATTTATAAATTTTTAATCCTTAAGAGGTTTACGTCCGTTTCTTGGATTTTTACCTAAATGAATAGTTATTCAATATATATTGTTATAAATCATTAATATATTTTATTAACATTAATAACATGCATGCATAATTTTAATTATACTATATTTTTATTTATGAATTTGTTATTCTTTTAAAATAAATTTTTAAACAAAAATAAAACTTTTCAAGAATAATTATAAATAAACTAAAATTAATAATTAAAATAATAAAAATTATATAATTATAAGGTTATATAAATATATTCCCTATATTAAATAAAATTTTTATAAATTAATATAAACTATGTTGGGTTGTCCGGGAAGTTATTTCATTGTTTCGCCACAGAGGACTTAATTGTATTTTATCACAACCAACTTCATACTTAAGCCACATAATCATATGTATTCTGACAGCTGGCATAGCAAGGCTTGCTTGTGAAAAAGCGTTTGATTCTGCACAGTAGTTTTTGGTTCATCCGCTTTTAAATATGGAAATTGAAAAACAGCATTTTTGGCATATTTTACTTTTTTTTACTATAGAAAAAATATATCCGATGTGTATGGAGAAGATGTGTTAAGTGAGCGCCAGTGCTAAAACTGCATTGCAAAATTTCGATCCGGCAATTTTGATCTCAAAAATGCACCACATTCTAGAAGGCCATTTGAAGCTGATGAAGACACAATAAAGGCATTAATTGATGCAAACCGACGAATAAGAACTCGTGAGATTGCTGACAGATGAAATTTATCCACTTTGACCGTTGCTCAACATATGGGTTCCTCATCTTCTTACGGGAAAAAATTTGTGCGTTCGCATTGACGTTTGTGATTTGCTTCTCAAACGCCAAGAAAATTATTCATTTTTGAAGCATATCATTACTGGGGACGAGAAATGGGTTGTCTATAACAATGTTAGGCGTAAAAGATTCTGGAGTAGAAAAGTTGAACTGGATCAAAGTACTTCGAAAGGCAATATTCATAAAAAAAAGCTTATGCTATCTGTTTGGTGGGATTTCAAAGGAACACAACTATTAATTCTGAAGTGTACTGTCATGAATTGGACAAATTGACTGATCCACTTAAATAAAAAAAGGCTAGAATTGCTCAATAGGAAATGTATAGTGTTCCAATAGGATAATGCGAAACCACATACAAATTTGACCACTTGGCAAAAGATTTTAGAGATTATCATTTGTTGCGGTCTCTACAAAATTTTTTAGACGGTAAAACGTTTAATTCAAATGAGGAGGTCAAAAATCACTTGTATCAGTTTTTTGCCAGCAAAGAACAAACATTTTATGAACGTGGAATCATTCTACTGCCAGAAAGATGCACTATAAGAAAATCGTCTTTCATTTAAAAAAAAAAAAAAACGAAATTACATCCCGGACAACGTAAATTTCTAAATTATTATGGATAACAGAATAACTTTTTTGAAGAGTTCATATTGATAAAAAAAGATTATGATCGGATCAACAAAAAGCTCTGAACAAAACAAAGCTTTAATTTGGTTCAGCAACATTTTGATGTTGAATTATTTTTATCGCAAATAAATAGCGCGTACAACATTAAATTTCTTATTTATTATACAAAATAATACAATAATTATAATAACATTTATTTTTCATGTAATATCAATTCTTAATATAAACAATTTTATTAATGAAAGATATATATTTCATAAAAATTAATTTAATAAACAATTTATCTTATAGATTGTGTATATAAAATAATATTACGTATAAAATTTTCCTTTTCGTCATTTATTATCCTTCGTTATTATTGTATATAATTTTTTTTTTAAATAATTTATAATTAAAATATACTTTATAACTTTTACATAAAGAAGAAGAAAAAAAAAGACAAAATCATGTAGAAAAATTACTTAATTCAATCCGAAATAATGAGTTAAATTTTTCGAAGAAATTCTTTTATGCGTGAAGCTTTATTGTAAATAATTTATTAGACAATGGTATACATTTATTACCCATAAAAGACTATAAAATTATGTAACAAATAAAAGTAAGAGTGTAAAATTTCTTCTTTTTTGTTTTGTTTGTTTGGTTGAGGGTTTTTTTTTTCTTTTTTTAAATTTAACCATAATTTTGTATATGGCGGCGATGGTGGTAGGTAATAAAAAGATCAGGACTACAAATATGCTATAACTGAAATGAAGAGAGTGTATAAGAGTTCTCAGTAGGAATATAAAACATGACATAAATGATACTGTATATGTATATATATAAATAGAAGAGTAATAATATATATATCGCTCTTTATGTATCTTTTATTGATCATTAAGAAAAAAGAAAAAAAAAATGGAGGAAAAAATTGAAGCAAAGAAGAAAGGTAAAAATAAAGTGAATACGAAATTTTTTCTATTTCGGTAGGCAATTGTAATAAAAGGGAATGCGAAATATTCAACTGTGTTGGGAAATGAATACACCTGAGATACTGAAAAGATATGGCGGCCGTATCATGCCATTAAACTTCTTAACTCTTAAGGATGAGGTTATCACATGCATTTTGGCAATGTAACAACTTCTAGACTGAGCGTTTTATGCGAGTATCAACATATGCTGGATTCGTTCGATATTAGAGATATATATTATAGACATAGTGGAACCACACAAAAATAATAAACGTGTATAAACCGGAAAAATGGTATTCGTGTGGTCGGGTGCTCGAGCAACATTCAACTTCCTTTAACATCATAATTTATTCAAAAGTTTTTACCCCCTTTACGAGCAATGAATTCTACCCATATGTGTAAGCAAATATAGAATATATAAGAGGTCATATATGTATTAGGACAAGTTGGTAACTAAACTATAATTTGACATGAAACTCAGTGTAAATACGGAAGTTTTTTTTTATTTATTTAGTAGTGCATTCTAGAATTTACATCTTCGTATGTGTCTAGGTAGTTGCTGATATGGTATTGCATAATCATTTCACTTGTATTTTTTTTAAGTTATCTTTTTATATAGAAGATTTATAAAATTTCATTAATTTAATATGCTTAACATCTTAGCAATTGCATTTTTTATAAGTTAAATCTGTTTACTTTTTCTGAAAATTGTAAAATGTACTGATTTGTACACAGTTAACGGGTTATCTATTTTATAATTTTGAAAGTGTAATTCTTATATTTGGTAGTTATTTAATTTATATATTATATAAACTCATATTTGTTTAATTTATATATTATATAAACTCATGTATTGCATACAATTTTCTTTGGCATTGGGGCTCTAAAAATCTAAAAAAAATTATATTCACGAAAAGCTACTGAAATACGAGGTCTGTTCAAAAAGTATCGGGAATTTTGAGTTTCCGCGGGTTATGTATATTCGATTTTCGATTTTTGTGGCGTTATGTTGGTACTCATGTCTCTCACTTATGCCGACTAGTTCGGTTATTTGTTTTCACGTGTTTTGGGCTCGTCCTTGATTTTTGCCCATTCTAAAAATAGATGAAATTTTGTGTGAAAAATAAAATTAATTGCGCGGACGCATTCCAAATGTTGACTGTGGCATATGGTGAAGCTACCTTGGACGGAAACATCATTTATCGGTGGTACAAAATGTTCTCAGAGGGCCGAGAAGATGTAAACGACGAAAAGCGTCCCGGATACCCGAGCACGTCAACAACAGACGAAAACATTGATGAAGTGAAGAAAATAGTATTGGCCAATCGTCGAATCACCATTGGAGAAGTTGCTGAGGACTTAAACATATCGATTGGCTCATGCCATTCGATTTTTACCAATGATTTGAGCGTGAGACGGTACGAATTTCGTACCAAAATTGATCAATTTCGACCAAAAACAGCATCGCATTAACATTGCTAAGGAGATGTTGGACTCTGTCCGTGATGAGCCAAATTTGCTCCAGAGGGTCATAACTGGTGACGAATCATAGGTTTATGGTTATGACGTGGAAATCAAATCTCAATCATCCTAATGGAAGCTGCCGCAAAAGCCAAAACCGAAAAAAGCCCGTCAAGTTCGATCGAATGTGAAGATTTTGCTTACAGTTTTCTTCGATTGCAGGGGCGTGGTGCATCATGAGTGCTTGCTACAGGGTAGAACGGCCAATAAGGAATATTACCTGCAAGTTATGCGCAAGTTGCGCGAAGCAATCCGCCAGAAACGCTTGGATTTGTTGAAGAACAAAAATTGGCTTCTGCACCATGATAACGCCCCTGATCACGCATCGTTGCCGTAGCCACCGCATTCCTAAGATCTGACTCCCTGTGACTTTTTCTTGTTCCCGAAACTGAAGAGCCCCATGAAAGGACGACGCTACGCTACAATTGAAGAGGTAAAGACGGCATCGAAGGAGGAGCTGAACAAGATCACAAAAAATGATTTTTTAAAGTGTGTCGAGGATTGGAAAAAACGTTGGTACAAGTATATAATATTTGGTGGGGATTAATTTGAAGGGGACAAAATATATATTCGTGAATTAATAAATAATGTTTGAAAAAAACACAAAATTCGCTATATTTTTTGAACAGACTTCGTATGTATTTTAATCAGAAAAACTCTGTCAAGTTATGGCCGAATTACATATCGAAATATACGGAAAAGTGTTTAAAAATTACCCTAAAAAATATGGAGTTCTATAAGAACTGTTGATGCAATTATCTGAATAATGTTATAAATATTTTCTACATAATAGCAAAGTTTAATCTATAGAGTAAAATATAAAAAAAATCATCAAAACAATATTTGGATTTATTAAATTATATTTTATTTACAAAAATACAAAATTGGATAGTCCTTTATAAGTATGAGATTTATTTTAAATACAAAATAATCAAATAAAATTTTAACAAACTAACTACTATGTGAAGAAGTAAAATATTAATTTCAAATAAATTTTCAATAATACGAGTAGATATTTCTATATAAATTTTTAATTTACTTATTTACATTTACCTGCTTTCTATAAGTCTTTCCAGTTTTATGGAGGCAACAAATAAATCCAAAAAATAAATTTCTACAAGAATCTTTTTTTAGAATTTTATTATTTATTCAGAAATTTTAAAAACAAAATCTTGTCAGTATTTCAATTTTTTATACGCAAAAAAAAAATTATGAAAAGTAGAAGAATATAAAGAAAAAAATATTCAAATTCAATTTGCTACAATATTTTTATTTGCATTCTTTCTTTTCGAATAAAATAATTTAATTTTAAAAATTCCATTTTCTTGAAAGTAAGAAAATGTCGATAAGAATCCATGTTGATTTTACAATAGATAAAAATGAAGATTGACAGCTACATCAAGATAAAAAAATAAATAAAAAACAAATAAAGTGCCAAGGAATTATTTATATCTACAAGAGAAAATATCAAAGTAGCAGATGGTATTTTGAAAATTATTAAATTTCTCTTCGGTTACAAAGTTGGCCGCAGGTTTATTTTCAAAGAATTTCTCCTTGTAGGTATTTATTAATTTGACGTTAATAATTTATTAAGATTATGAGAATCAGTAAATTCTAATAGGTGTTCTTTAAATTTTTTTTTGTATTTCTAATTTAATCACAAAATTAAGTCTAAGAATTTAAAAATAAAAGTTTTCTATTCTTTAATACTGCAGATTTAATTTAGAAAAAAAAAATAAAAACATTTAATTGCTATTTTTACAAATTTATTGGGAAGCTTATTTTTAATTATTCAATAAATTTTTTGGTTTGAGATTATATTTTGAACGGAAAATATTTTTACTAATATTATATTGACTAGAATTGATGAAATTGTGGTGGCTTGATTAGAAAATTATTAGTCACATTTGTAACGATTAAAGTGGTTTTCAATCAAAATTTCTCCGTTCTATCTGAAAGTTCTTTTAATTATTTTCCATAAAAACCAAAACCAAAACCAAACGCAAAAATGGATATTTTTTTTATTACTTAAAGAAGTTAAGAATCGTCTAAAATAGTGAATGGGAACAGTTTTCAAAATATTTAAGCCAATCTACCTACCTACTAGTTAACCGGATAGTGTATGTGTATAACAGTTACGATGCTATACGTTAAGATAAGTTTGTTTGGTTATATGGAAGGGTTTTTGAGACACGAACCAGAGGCCATTTTGTTTTTTCACATTCAGATCTAAATGTTGTAAGGCTATTTTCGTTTGGTATTGCCCTAATCAAATTGGTCGAACATAAATTGGAGGAAATAATTAGATATTATTAAATGTAGTGTAGCAGATAATTAAAAAAAATTAAAAATGTCGCCAAAAAAAAAATTATTGTTTTTTAAGTTCTGTTTAAAAAAAAATTATGGATTAACTGATCAGAATGGCATAACGGTCGTGATTGGGTCCCGAAAATAAAATTTTGTTTATGCCCAATCCGAAATCTGAGAAATTTCCTTGCCCAAAGTTTCGGAATAGATTTTGAGTGGATTTACGATGTTTGGTCAATGTGTGGACAGATATCTGGCACACCATTGATTCAGTCTGTTTGTCAACGCATGCCCAAAGACGTTAAATGACCTGGAGCCGCAATATAACTTAACGTTTCGGTTGTTCAGTAATTAAAGTCTTATGCAATCGATGTTTGCCTTATGCTTCTATCCAGTTACATAGATATTCTCAACTAGTCTTCTAACGACGGGTTTCAATCCGGGAGCAAACGGACGGCTTGAAAATCAAGAGAAAGGTTAAATGGATCTCTGTCTAATTCAGAGATTAATAGACAAATGGAAGGTTGTTCCATTTGGAAGAAATTTATTTTAGAACATTGTTTTCGACCGGTTTCAATAAGCAAAGAGTCATCAGAGAAAGTCCAGTAAGCCTTGCTTTGCAGTAGTTTTCGTTATTCTGATTAATTTGGTTGGTAGTATTGTTAATCTTCAGATTCCAACTTCCGACTTGAGTAATGCTGATACCCAGGCTTCTCATGAAATCTGTTGGATGGAGGGGATTGGGTCCAGATGCGAACCTATTCGGGTCGCAGTTTCATTTTCTGTTGTGTGGGTTTGAATTACTGATAATGACACCATTATTACGGCTGTAGGTGTTAACAAACGATATGACATTGCTGGTACTAGTAAGTATACCTAAGTGATACGTTTTGACAGACGTTATACGGCATTGAGGAAATATGTTTTGGTAGAAAGAGTATAAGCTCATATATGTATATTGATAGGCTGGTGAATAGAGGGAAACCTTGCGAAATACAATTTTCTGTCATACGTTTTGACAAACCAATTCAGATAAGATTTCTTCAAATGGGACCCGTGGTGGTGTATTGAAAAGCTTGAATAACTTATTTTCATATGATTTCTATAGTTTGAAATTTGATATTTATCGATTTATTTATTATACCAAATAATATGTATTATTGTTTTGTTCCTTTGCTGAAAACTTATAACTGAAACATCTCAATTTTGGGTTGAAAAAAATGTTCAATCAACACTAATACAATATTATCCAAATTGTTCTTATGGGATTCCTTGAAAGATTCGATCCTTTTAACTTAATTTTTGATAGATTTTTCTCATATTCCAGCTTGTAATTCGTCTGTTACTATAATTTATTGGGTTGTCCGGGAAGTAATTTCGTTTTTTTTTTTATAAAAATGAAAGACGATTTTCTTTTAGTGAATTAATATTTTATTCAATTAAATTTTGTCCAGTCTGATTCAATATTCTTTGCCATCTTTCTGGCAGTAGCATAATTCCAGGTTCATAAAATTTTTGTTCTTTGCTAGCAAGTGATTTTTGACCTCCTGATTTGAAATAAACTTTTTCCCGTTTAAAAATTGTTCTAAAAGCTTTTGCCGAGTGGTCAAACTTGTATGTGGTTTCGCATTTGAAATCCCACCAAACAGATAGCATAACTTTTTTTTAGTGAATATTGGTTTTCGAAGTGCTCTGAGCCAGTTCATCTTTTCTACTCCAGGATCTTTTGCGCTTAACATTGTTGTAGACAACCCATTTCTCGTCCCCATGATGATATGCTTCAAAAAGGGATCATATTCTTGGCGTTTTGAGAAGCGAATCACAAACGTCAATGCCGTTTCAAATGATCATGAAAGGTCGTATTCGATAAATTTCATCTGTCGGCGATCTTACGAGTTGTTATTCACCGGTTTTCATCAATTAATACCTTTATTGTGTGTTCATCAGCTTCAACTGCCCTTCCAGAACGTTTTTTTGCAAAAATTGCGAAATTTTGCAAACCAGTTTTGCCATTGGCGCTCACTTAACACATCTTCTCCATACACATCGGATAATTTTTCTCTTACTTCACCAGCATTTTTATCTTTTCTATAGTAAAAAAAGTAAAATATGCCGAAAATGCTGCTTTTCGCTTTCCATATTTAAAAGGGTATCAACTAAAACTACTTTGGTAGTAATTTCGTTGTTTCCCAATAGAGGACTTAATTGTATTTTTTCACAAGTACGCTTTGCTATGTCAGCTGTCAAAATACATATGATTATGCGGCTTACGTGTGAAGTTGATTGTGAAAAACTACAATTAAGTCCTCTGTTGGGAAACAAGAAAATTACTTTCCGGACTACCCAATAGTATGCGTAAATAAAATCGTTTGCAAAGTGAAACGGTATCAAATGGAGACAAATTGACAGCACTCAATTTCGAAATCCTGTAAATTTTCACGAAATAAAGCCAATATTATGTATCTTGTTAAAATTAGTTTTGTTAAAACCACATAAAGTTCAAATTAAATTCAGTCAAAAAATAGTGTTGTTCTTTATTTTTAAAAAGAAATGACAACTTCTGACGAAAATACACTCCAGACAGTCACTTTTCGCTGACACAATTGCTTTTTTATAGTCACTTGTAAATACTTAGAGTCTCATATATGATATTTTTGCTCCTTGCCAAAAACCCCGAGCAATAAATATGCGTCATCGTTGAATATAATTCATCGCAAATTATCGATGAATTATATTCAACGATAACGCATATTATGATTGAATGATTGAATCTTTACTTTTGTAGAAAGTTTTTAAAATGTTTGCACTTTATATGGTATAAATGGCCAAATACAATGGCAAATTTTAATCAAAACAAATTTAATTCTAAAAAACTGAAATATTAAATAAATGTAAAATGACAGAACTATACTTTCTAAACTAAAATAATGGATAACTTTGTATCTATCGCAAGCTATAAGCTTAAAGCGGATCAATTAAAATCGTTTCAATTTTATTAACTTTTTGTAAGGATATATGAATTTCTGATACTATTAAGACAATTAGAAAATGTTTCTGGAAACAAATTAATTCCAGAACGAATAATATTGTACATAAATTATTCTCACAGCAAGTGGGCGAATGGAAAATTATTCTCATATAAACATTGCTTAATCCTTGTGAGTCCACCTTTGTTCAACTGATTAACAGGATATAACAAAAAATCATGTTCATCCACACCGTTGCTTATTATCATTATATACAATTCACATACGAATTCTTCTGTATCAACACATACAATATATAAACAGAATGAAGGATAAAAACAGGACCTTAACATGCAAAGAAAAAAAAATGACAACTGTTTATTGTTGACACAGTGTAAATATTGATTCTTTATTAGCTTAGTTGTTGATAAATTCGATAAGTATACCGGATGGTATCGTTTGAAATCAAGAGCAGCCAAATACTCGTTGAATAACTCAATAAAAACCAAACGTAAACACAATGAAAAATAAAATATCTAATCAAGCTGATTTCATGTTATAATTAAGAAAGTAATCGTATAACAACCAGGAACCATTTATTCTCTTGACACAGAATTTTTTGTCTGCATTCCCTATATTATAAATTTTTTGGGGTAGTTTTTATTCTCTACGTGGATAAGTATGTATTATTGTTAAGGTATCGAAATGATTGCGTATTCGGGAGTATACACATACAGATGTAAGTACAATGTAAATACCACATACATCAACGTAAAAGTTTTAATTTTTTACATCAGTTATCTTGTTTGGATTAGTCCTTTCAATGAATATCGTTGTGATGCCAATACTCTTGTTGGGTTTGTCTTAAATACAATATCAGGCATACAGGATCAATGTATAAAGTGCGAAAGTTAAATCAGTCAAGTATTCTCGGTACTGGAACGATAACAGAATGTTAAATAATTTTATTTCCTGGAATTTTTATTGCTTGTGTCGTTCTAATAAATTCCAAAGGGATGTGCATTTTGGATTGAGTTGAACTTGGAATTTACACGAATTATAACAACAACCCTAACTGGTTTATTGTAGAATACTGCAATTTGATGTGTTGAAAATTTATTGTCGGTCAACTGTTTAGTATAAGGATTAAATGGCAGCCGAAATTAAAAGATCATAAATTTTCGTTAACAATTCGTAGTGATATAAAAAAAGGGCAGATTTCGTTAAAAAAAAATATTTTTTTTTATATAGAATCATTTAATTATTTAAATAGCATTCAGAAATGTTAATTTATTCAAAATGAAATACTCTGAGTGTTACAATAAAAAATATTACTGAAACATATTAAATACTTGGTCGATAGTATGATATTAAAGCAAATTTCGATATTATTTGCAGTTTATTGAAAATTTTCATATTTCTTTAACTATTTATACTAGGATATCATGGACAAAACTATTTAAATACTATAATTGAGCATATATACTATGAGTTTTTTAATTATTTTTTCTAATGATTTCATATTATATAAAATTGGAATATTTTATTCTTTTGTAAAAATAAATATTTAAAAAAGTGTGTTGGGAAACTAATGAAACTGATATCACTGAGAATGATTTGGCAACACTGCAAACTTTTCCTCAACATAGCATGTTAGTTAATTCCCACTAGATGATGTGCTGTACAAGTTTTAATCGTGTTCGGTAGCTACGCAATCCCGACTATTGATCAAGAGCACAAGTTTTTCGGAAAAAAGTTCCAATAAGTAGTGGATGATAAACCTCGTTTAGCGAGGTTTGTAACATTGAAAGGCTCCTTGTAAGGTTAAATTGTCCAGTATAAATTGTTAATAAAGTTTTTTTATAAAAATATACTTGAAATGATAATATATAAAGAAGTGTAGTCGAGCACTTGAAGACCATTTTAGTTGAAAGCTTCTAGCACTGCTACGAGGAGTGGAAATTATACTTTTGCTGATGTATAGAGATCCAGTGGAAACTACTTCGAAGAAAATAACATTGACGATTAAAGATAAAATAATATTTTTGAAAAAAAGAATCATACCAGGCGCATAAGCTTAAATCCGCTGTTTTTTAGTCAACAGTTTTTTTAGACACATGTTTTTTTCATAGAAAGCAAAAACAAATTTATTCAAAGTACTTGCCCACGCTAGCTACACATTTTTCACATCTCTCGGGCAATTTGTGGATACCACGCCAAAAAAATTCCTTATCTTTCGAGGCAAACCACTCATCAAGTCATTTTCGGACGTCTTCGTAAGAATCGAAGTGCTGCTCAGTGAGCGCGTGGCCCATCGACGAAAACAGATGGTAGTCGGAAGTGGCCAGGTCTGCTGAATAAGCGGGGTGGGTTAGCACCTCCCAGTGGAGTGTCTCCAAGTAGTTTTGGACTCCCAGTGGAGTGTCTCCAAGTGCGTTGTCGTAGAGGAAAACCAGCTTGTCATAACTTTGTTGATAATCCGTCCTTTTTTCACGCAAAGCATGGTGCAATTTGATCAGTTGTTTATGGTAGAGGTGGGCATTGACTGTTTCACCAGGTTTCAACATCTCATAGTACACGATACCCTGCTGATCCCACTAAACGCACAGCATCGTCTTCCGTCCGAAGTGATTTGGTCTTGGAGAAGATGTTGATTGTTGGCCAGGATCAACCCATGATTTCTTGCGTTTAGGATTCTCGAAATATATTCACTTTTCATTGCCTGTCACAATCCGATGCAGGAACAACTTTCTATTTTGTCTGGCGAGGAAGATTTCGCATGTGTTTTTGGCATCGCTCCATCTGCCTATCGTTCAATTTATGCGGCACGCAGACGCATGGAAATGGCTGATTGAGTAACATCCAATTGCTCCGCGAGCATTTTTTGCGATTGGGTATCGTCTTCGTCCAAAAGAGCCTAAAATTGGTGGTCCTCAACCTTCCTACGCCGATTTTCACACTTCTTATCCCACAAGTCAAAATTGCCGTCTTTGAAACGACGAAACCAATCTCGGCACGTTGTTTCCCATAAAGCACTGTCACCATAGACCTCCATAAGCATTCGATACGATTCGGCAGCCGATTTCTTCAAATTGAAGCATATGCTCTTTTTCTGCCACAAAACTAGACATGATTACCAAAGGAAAAATGTATGTTGTTGTACGAAAGTGCTGACAATGTGCATTGAGTAATGTTGACAGATGTCAAACTCATAAAAAAAAGTATGGTAGCTTAATACGCTCACTTACGCCATCTATGACCAAACACCGGATTTAAGCTTATACACCTGGTACTTTTTTACTATATATCACAATTGTTTAATGATGACACAGCCACATGAACATCCTACAAAAATCCTGTCACTATTAAATCCACATACTAGAGTAGAAAGAGTCGATGTGAATTGGACTCACGTTCAAAGCTTACAACTTACAGCAAATTGCTTATCTATAGTACCATGCTTAGGCCCGAAGTCTCATAGTATTAAAACTATACATTTAAAATCATTAACAATATTATGAATGCTCCTTACTTGATCGCAAAGTACCATTCGTTCGTGAATTAGCTGTTTCTCGTTATAAAAAGTTGCGTGCACGTTTACTATTCAAATTCTCTTAGAAAAACTTATACTCAGTAACACTCTCCAGAAATTTTTTCCCCCCAGTAACTCTATCCAGAAGTAGCCTTCGTCGTTAAAAAAACTATTGTAATTAAGCTACTGGGAATTTTTCTTAATTGGGCATCATTAATTTGCTAAAGAAGCACCATTGGTTGCTTACTGCTCGTTACTTTTAGCTATTGTTAACATCGAGTATATATCTAAAAAAAAGTTGCTTATTATTTATGTGTACCTAAACAAATTAGAAAAAAATTAACTTTTCCATCTATAATAATTAAAAAAAACTTTTAATTTATTTATTTCAACTTTGAAAGACCGGAAAACTTGTAAAAGGTTTTTAAAAGAAACATAAAAATATATAAAATTTAAATAAAATATGATTACGTAGGTAAAGTTTGTTTGTTTATATATATTTATATTAGGAAAGGAAAAACTTTCAGAGTTGAAATAAAAAAAAGACAAATTCTAGGAAATTTTTGTAATTTTTTTTCAAAGCTAAAAGAATTACTTACGCCAACGTGAACTAAACTGTTATGTTCAAAATGAACTGACGATAATAAAAACGTTGAAATGTACATACGAACGTCAAAAATATGCTAAAGGAATTGCGTGCTGTTCGACAATATTTGTGAGTTTGGGCATGAGTTTTGGATTCTATAAAATTATAAAAAAAAAATTAAATTGGAGAAAAAAAAACTACATAATTCGCCAGTCCAAAATTGGATTGAAATTCTGATAGTTTAGCAATTTGAAATTTGAGAATATCTTTTCCCATTCACAAAAGTTTGACGACTTTCACGTTTTTCAATTCATTCGTTTCAATCGATTGACGTCAATCGAGTAATGTAACGATTCTTTTTTCCAGAGAATATTTTCCATTTAATAACAAATATGCTTTGCTTGTATATAATATTTAAATATTAATTCCATATCGATTCGATAAGAACAAAAGAATTTATTTTATTTTGAAATTTAACATTTTTTTGCATTTTTTATTTAATCAATTTACGTTAGAACTTGTTAGAAAATAAAATGATCTGATTTTGGATTTTCTCTTAAATTTTTTTTTAATTCTGTTAAAAAAATTAATTTTGAAATATGATAGCTCTAAAAAAATTATTATCTTGTACATAATAAAAGAAATATCCAAATTTTAGCTGCGCTATAATAACGAATACCTTTTATAAACGTAAATATTGTGTAGACAATATACATTTCCAATAGTATTATTTTTATGAAAAAGAATGCAATTAATTATTTTTTTAAAAATACAATGAAGAACATATTGTAGATATTGGAATTTTAGGGAAAACATTTTCAATTAATTCATAATATTTTGAATAATCAAGTTTAATACTCATTATTATTATTACAATATAAAAAAATTATTTTTAAATAAACCATTTTATTATTTACCAAGCGATTATTTGGGGCAGCCATATTGTTATTTACCAATCCATAAATTGAGTCAGTCATTTTGTTATTTACTAGTCGATAACTTAAGCACAACCATTGTGTTATTCACGAAACGATAGCTTAAGGCAGCCATTTTATTATTTACCACGCCATAACATAGGGCAACCATTTTGTTATTCATCATGTGACGGCCATTTTCTTATTTCAGAAACGATAGCATAAAACAGCCGTTATGTTATTTACCAAACGATAAATTGAGTCCGTCATTTTGTTATTTACTAGGTGATTTTAATAACAAAATGGTTGCCTAAAGTTATGGCGCGATAAATTTACCAAACGATAAATTCATTTTTTATTTCAGAAGCAATTGCATAAAACAGCCATTTTGTTATTTTCCAAGTAATTATTTGACGCAGCCATTTTTTTATTTACCAAATGATAACTTAAAACAGCCGTTATGTTATTTACCAAGCGATAAATTGAGTCCGTCATTTTGGTATTTACTAGGTGATAACTTATACATAAAGCAACCATTTTTTATTTACCAATCGATATTTTAAGGCAGCCATTTTATTATTTACCGCACCATAACTTAAGGCAACCATTTTGTTATTCAGCATGTGATTAATTAAGACAGCCATTTTCTTATTTCAAAAGCGGTAGCATAAAACAGTCGTTTTTTGCTATTTTCAAATCGATTATTTTAGTCCGTTATTTTGTTATTTACTAGATGATAACTTAAGGCAACCATTTTGTTATTTATCAAACGATTATTTGGAGTAGCCATTTTGTTATTTTGCAAGCGATTATTTAGAGCAGCAATTTTGTTATTTATCAAGCGATAAGTTGAGTCCGTAGTTTTGTTATTTACTAGGCGGCAACTTAATGTAATCATTTTATTACTTAACCAAACGATAACTCGGGGCTATTTATCCCTTTGAACGAAATAGTTCAATTTGATGCTCTTTAGAGTAGTTCTCTTTGGCAGCGATGTATCAGCGGAGGTATTGTTTCCTTCCTTCGTTGCAGTGCTGGAAGACTTCAAATCCTTTAGTTGTAATCGACAGTGTCAATAAAATATTTTTGATCTTGAAGAATAAAATAAAGTCACAAGGACTTAGATCAGGTATATAGGGAGGCCGGTGAAATGCATGAATCCGTTTTTCTGACAAAATTTCATTGATTACGATAGCCATGTGTCGTGGAGCGTTGTTTTGGTGGAACATTCAAGTGTGTGTAATAGTTGATCTGATACGAGGAACTTCTTTTTCTTAGCCTTTCGCAAAAATCTTTATAAAAAACTTGGTCGACATTGATGCCGAACCCCTTCCTAACCAAAGTTCTTCTTTCACTACTTGCTGCCCTACTAAAAATGTTTTATGCCACCAATAAACTTGTGCTCTTGACAAAGAATGCTATCCGAATAATGTTCAAATGTGTATACTTTCCATCTAAAGTACAAGCCATAAGGGGGGAAATCCGCACCGTTACCACATCGCTCTCAGTTATACCAGTCTCATCACTTTTCTAGTACACCTCGTTAGCAAATATTTTTTTGAGGACCTTTCAGAATCCTACATCAACCAAGCGTTCGATATATATAAGAAAAATGTTCAGCAAAGTGTTCTGAGATTGGCGGCGAATATATTGAAAAATAAAATCACTTTCAAACTGTCTGAACATGTTCTGTTCGCAAACTTTTCTTCTAACGACCCCATCGTATATGCTAATAAACCATTATTTAATATAGTATATTTGGTATAGGGCTTAAATAAGTGTAAGAAAATTAGTATTTTACTGAATTAATTGAATTTTTACTTTTCTTTTTTTGGCTGGCAATAGAGTAAAAACTATTCTTAAAAATGCTATCTTTCCTATACAATATTTGGTTTTTGTTTGTGCTCGAATTGGATTAAGCAACTTTTAATATAAATAATAGCAGCGAAAAATGTTATACTGATTTAATAGGGGGGAAATTTTTTTATTATTATTTTCTATTTACTTATAAAAAAGAGTATAAATTAAATCACTTTATCTGTTAACATTACGTCAATTTATATTTAATTCATAAAGCAATTAAATTTGAACAAAAAGCTTTATCAAACAAAACCTAAGCATTTGGGAATGTCTATAATTATATAATAATTTCTTAAGAAAAACAATATCCCCATTTCTACATAAAGAAAATGGGTTTCTTTTAATATTTAATTTTCAATTTAGAAAAATACTACTTAGACCTATAAAATATTTAAAAATAAATAAAAAAAAAACAGTTTCGCTTACCATTTTATGTGCATACACATATATACAGACGGACACAGGTTCTCATATAAAACTTAATTATTTTTTTTACTTGTTTTCAAACTTTTCTTATTTATTCTTATAAAAAAAATATATTGTATGTGTATTTTTAGTGTATTAGGAAAAGAGAAATTATACAAAAGATACTCGTATTAAGCTTAGCTTTGTTGGTCCCTAGCTTACTAGTTACGTTTGCAATTATCGTAAAATCAAATTTCATTTTCATTTCTCTATATAGGACAACTCTAAAGGAAAAGTGGGATATACTTTTTTTTGCCTGTAAAATATTCTAATTTGTTAGAATGCTGCCATTAACTTTATATGGTAAATTATGCCAAGCACCTAAGATATCACTAAAGAAACAGATCTTAACAATATTTAAGTCCTATTTTAGTAAATTATCAATTTGTTTAGCCTATTTCTATTTGATCTGAAAGTATATATAAATATATATGTTAATACACGCATACATATATTTACCTTAAAGAAAATGTTTTCTTTTCATAAGAGATTCATTCAATATATACGAAAAGGCAACAACGGAATTTTTATCATCAGCGTAGGCAGAATTATATTGAATTTGTTAGATTGCGAAAAGTGAAGATTATAAGAGAGAAAAAAGCTCCATAAAGGAACATTTTACGGAATTGAGAATATTTATTTTTAGAAAAAGCCAAATTGATAAAAGTTTAGAAAATCTTAGAAAATTTTTAGAAGAAAAATTTCGATGAATTTTCCAGAATTGAATGATTGAGAAGGAAATTCATTGAAAAAGCATAGAATTGATAATGTTCAAGGATGAATAGCTGATTACAATATTTATGAATATAATAAATCTAATAGAAGGGGGGAGGAGGTGGGGGAGGGATTTATATTGTGTATTGATAGAAAATATTTTTATATTTTTTTAAAGTTTTTATTCACATTGAATTAAATTGTATTGTATTTAAGACTATTTACATATGATTTGATAAGTTTTTACTACAATATTATCAATTTTATAGTTTGAAAAGTAAAGTTTAAAATTAATGAATTTTTATAGCACTTATTTTGTACGGTGTGCTGTGCTACTGAAAAATAAATAATAAAAAAGCGTATTTGCGCTCCATCTAGCAAACAATAGATCAAACTCGATAAAAACGTTCTCAAAGTCCTAGTTCTTATGCGTTTGGTTCATTAGCTGTCATCCATTGGACCAATTTTTCTACTCACAAGTAACTCACCTCATACAAATGGAGCACATTTCATAAGTAGTTTCGCATACAATTTACGGTAGGGGGATTTTAGTTCCCAAAATGATAGCTTAGCGGGTTCGTTGGTTATGTTGAAGTGTCATATTTTTATTATGTTTACTTTATTCGTGCAGAAAAAGCGAAAAGAAATGGAATCAAATATTACTGGAGTGTATTTTTATACCGTCCAAGTCATGGAGGATGTACTGCAGTTGGTTTTGATGTTAAAATATACATCACGTTAAGGTTTCTAGTAAGTACTGAAAGTGTACCGACAAATTGCAGACAGATTTTATGTCACAGAAAGCAGTGTCCATCGAATTTTATACCGCGACGTAAAATGGTTTGTTGAAGTCAATTACATAAAATGGCTAACAGCATATATCAAATATCTTAATTTAACTTATTTAATATATTTAAAAGTATAGAACGAGTTCAGCCCTATCATTTTCTTGATGATAAATGAACCTATAACGAGAATAAAGCATTAATAAATGTTTTCGTACAACATTTACCATATTAATGCTTTACCCTCATTATAGGTCCAATTTTTAGACATTATGCGATATTTATCTAATTCAAAGATTTTCCGATAAGCTGAATAAACTCAATATTTTGAGGTTATATTTTACTTCTATCAGTAAACTCCGCGTTCCATTAGGCATGTACTCCCAGTACTTGCAAGTAGCAAAATTGGTCCAATGGATGACAGATATTATTTGAACTCAAAAATTAATATATTAGTTCATTATTTTTTCGCTAGATGGCTGTAATTATATATTATTGATCAAACAAGCTCAGACTTGTGCTCATTGGAACAGTCTCTTCCCTCTCTCTCTGAGATAAGAATTAGTAACCATTGTGTAACGCCATAACTGTGAGACCATTTGACGACTTCATATCTCGTGACGATTTCGCGTTGCCATCTTTCTTTAAAAAAAACTATCGATAGAGAATATTTAAATGTTAAAAATAGTGTTAAAAGAAGGAATGGTTGGTTATAGAAGGTCTATAATAAAAAAAGTTATTGCCAACAAAAAAATTCTGAGTTGAGTTATTGAAAAAATAGTGAGTTGAAGGCTAAAAGTATTTTTTTATACTTTGTTTAATTGTTGATTCAGTTGTTATTTTTTGGATGTAAAAGATGGGAGTTAGCAAAGAGAAAATTCGGTATTTTTTACTTAAAATTTTACTTTTATAAACGCAAAAATGGAAGCCAAGCGGCTGAAACTGTAAATGGTGTTTATGGTTGCCATACTGTCACAGCTAATTATGCGCAGTTTTTGGTTCGTCGATTCCACACCTATCAAAGGTAACCCCATCGTCAAAAATGACGATAAATTCATCGACATTTTTATTATTTTTAATCAATTATCGTAAGATCGCCCAGGAGCTAAAAATCAACCACAAAACAGTTTCAAAATGAAGCTCGATGTTTGGATGCGACACGAATTGACGCTAAAAAACATGATGCATCGAATTTTCATCTGCAGAAGCCTTCGTCAAACCTTGGAAAGAAATCGACCCAGTTCTTAAATGGATGGTGACTGGGGATGAAAAATGGGTGAAACGATCGTGCTCAAAGCGCGGTGAAGCGGCTCAAATGATAGCCAAACCAGGACTAACGGCCAGGATTATTTTGCTGTGTATTTGGTGGAATTGGAAAGGAATCATCTACTATGAGCATTAAATTCGGCCCTCTGCTATCAACAATTATAGCCGTTTGAAGCGTTATGCAATAGACACGGTCCGCGCTTTAAGAGGGTATTATGGTTGGCGAACAACAACTAGGACGATTATGACGATAAATATGGTAAAAGAAAATTGAAAAAAAACTTGATTTCGGCTTACCGTATGGCGTACTATACATTTTAACTTACATATCCATCTGTATAAAGTTTAACTGAAGACGGAATTGAAGCGTGCCGACCACTGAATGCGTAGAAGATTCGCTGATTGGGTGCTGGAATAATAGGCTTTGGATGCTGATTTTTTGAATAAAATTCGTTTATTTGTTTATATGTAGCGCATCTTAGACGCACAACCGTGGAGCCTCCAATTTATCTACTCTACTTACTATAGACCAACTCTGATTTATTGGTTGTGTGAGAAGCTATCTAAACGGGGCTGATCTTTAGTTAGAAGGCTAGAATAGTTTCAGTTTTGTTAGATTTATTGAAGGGCATTAGTATACAATATATTGTAGGAGTTTAAAAATAACACTTAGGAATGCAGAAAGTTTGAAAATCGCTGGGAAAGTGATTAGATTTATTGTAGGGCATTAGTATACAATATATTGTAGGAGTTTAAAAATAACACTTAGGAATACAGAAAGTTTGAAATGAATTCCTCTTTGATCTGGGGGATATAATAATGTTATTGATTCAAAAAAAGAGGGCTGGTAATTAGCTTTTTGAAAATAGAAAAAGTCACGCATTCGAAAAATTTCACGCAATTTCAATTTCGAGACTCAAATTTACTCGTTCAATGGATACGTCAATATGCAAAATTTCCGCCGATAGGGCTCATAGAGACTTTATTGTTAATAATTAATTACTTTTTTAATTATCTACAAAATATGAAATATATTTCAGAAAATTGTATACATTTCTTCATTACGATAAATTTACTTTCTTCCAAAGTAACAATACTGTTTGTTAAGATAAACGCCCACTTAGCAAATAGAAATTCCCCAAAACGTACGTTCATAAAATATAACAAAATATCTGGAGGCTTTTCCATTGAATATTTAAATAAACAAAGCAAAAAATTCATTGTTAGTTAAATATTTTTAATATTTCAGATGAAACGTTGGTTCTGGAATAATTACCTGCCAGTTATTGAACTCGCATAGGATTTTCATGGCCTATTCCTTTATTACGAAAACATTCATATTATAGTTATTTTGTTTTTTTAATTAAAATTTATTTATAAATTATTTTATAAAAATATACTTTTATCATCTTGTTTTGAGGATCTTTTCTGATTAATATTCTCATTTAAGTCTCAAATCTGATCAAAAATAAATTTCAAATCTGATTCAAAAAATTGAATTATTTATTTTAAAAATTTTGCAATTTTTTTTTTTAAATACACGAAGTCTGTTAAAAAAGTATCGGGAATTTGGAATTTCCACGAATTACGTATATTCGATTTTCGAGTTTTTGTGGCGTTATGTTGGTACTCATGGTCTCACTTATGCCGACAATTTCGCCCATTTTGAATGTTCAGTTAATTTTTGACAGCTGCTTTGTTTGCACGTGTTTTGGGCTCGTCTTCGATTTTTGCCCATTCCAAAAAATTAATCAAAGAATCTGTATCACATTTTGTGTGAAAAACGAAATTAATTGCACGGATGCATTCCGAATGTTGACTGTCGTATATGGTGAAGCTACCTTGGACCAAAGCAACGTTTATCGTTGGTACAAAATGTTCTCAGAGGGCCGAGAAAAAAGCGCTCCAAGTTCGGTCGAATGTGAAGGTTTGCTTACAGTTTTCTTCGATTGCAGGGGCGTAGTGAATCATGAATTCTTGCCACAGGGTAGAACGGTCAATAAAGAAGATTACCTGCAAGTTATGGGCAAGTTGCGCGAAGCAATCTGCCAGAAACGCCCGGATTTGTGGAAGAACAAAAATTGGCTTTTGCCATTTTTGGCCAAAAATAACACACTAATGATGCCGCAGCCATCGTATTCGCCAGATCTGGCCCCCTGTGACTTTTTCATGTTCCCGAAATTCGGATTTTATTGTTTCATGGAATTAATTTTGGAAATTTGCAATAAAATACAGCAGAATTAATTTTGGAAATTTGCAATAAAAAAAAAAATGAGCCCTGCTCACACATCGTTGCTTTTGCGCGAATTTTTTGTTAAAAACAACACAATAATAATGCCGCAGCCACCGTATTCCCCAGATCTGCCCCCCCTGTGACTTTTTCTTGTTCCTGAAACTGTTCGCGATACTTTTTGAACAGACCTCGTATATAAATGGTATAAATTTTAGAAAAATATTTTCAGAAAAAATAATAATTTAACCATCAATTCGCTTTCGGCTGATATTTTTGTGATAATAATCCAAGCTTTTGATTGAGATTTTTTGATAAAATTTGCATAGTTTCAAGTAAATGAATTCATTGAACGCTCGAACATCCCTGCGATATTTGCTGGTGTTCCGCAGAGTAGTATACGTGGCCCCATCCTTTACAGCATTTATACGTCCGATATTCGAATCTGTTCTAATTATAAACATGCTTCAGAAATTCTCCAAACCTAAATCTAAATCCTCCTACACTGGTTTATCAATTGGCGAGTAAAATTGAAAAAAACGCAAATGTGTCCACGTAACTTTTACTCTCCGCTATGAAGCATGTCCATAATTTGATGGCAGTGAAATATCGACGTTCGATGACTTGGACTCAACTTAAATAAACGCTTGACTTGGAGCCCAGACACAAGATATAAAAGCCTTTAGTTGAAGGCTTTTATACCGCCAACTACATCGAATTCTAGAAAAACGTTCTAAGATTAGTCAAATAGGCAGTAAAGTACTTAAATCAATATGGACTTAGGGACTTGAACCCTAGGGCACTTCTAAACCGTCAAATTCTTGTCGAATCTAATACCTTCATTCAAAAATACTTCGCAAGATTATCAATGCTCGCTTTTATGTCTGCAATGGTGTTATTTATCGTGATTTTAAAGTCCCTTTTATCACGTTATAAAAAGTTTCACTATCGCCTTCCCTCAATTTGTTCAAATCTTAAATTGCAAATATAATAACTATTGATAAAATCTATTTTGCAGTTATCTGTGAAAATCAAAAAAAAATATATATATAAATTACCAAAAATGATATCTATTCTTTGGATAATTTTCTATTTTGTTTTTTAGTACAAACGTGATAACTTTTTCCAAAACTGCCAATATACAAACTCTTATGAGCATTTTCAATATCAGGATGTCAAAGTATTAAGTTCAGTTTTGTAGTAAAATCAAAAAGCCAAAAGCAAGGAGCTACAAAAAAAACTGTTATACTTTAACAACAAAATTTTATTAACAATCCTTATGGTTTTTCGCAGTTTTGTGGTAACCTCGATATTAGCCTGGGAATAAAGTCCTTCACGTGCCACTTTTCACTTGGATTCTTGTATTTGCAATAAAATTTTATATCCTGACACAAGAATATGTTTACATGGAAACGTGTGCGATATTTTTGAATTTGTTTTTTTCTTTTCTTTTCTACAAATGTGTATTACAGAAAACTGATATATTCTGTTTGTCCTTCTGTCACGTCAGCAAAACTCCAGGGATGCTGTTTTACACAATGTTTCCTTCTATGTTGTCTTTCGTACAGTATTTCTATTTGTATAGGAAATTTTTACCAACATAATCTTAGCTTTCATTTTTACACATAAAAAGAGAAAGTTTTCAATTTTTCGTCCTTTTCGTTTTTCCTTCTTCGCTCATAATTACAATATGCTTTGTAATATGAAAATTTCTTTTCTAAACCAACCCAAAATGCCATAAAAGGAAAAAAATTGTAAAAAAAACCACGGATGAGAGAGACAAGCTGAAAAATTACTTTCGTGTTTACTAAAAACCCCAAAATAAAAAAATGAGAATATCAATTGTTGAAAAGTCGAAAGGAAGAAAAACTTTTACACGTGCAATTGAGGTGTTACTCTTCTTCTGATAATATTTACCAAATCTGTTTCACCTGCTGCGCTATATTGTATGTATCTAGAGCTTTTTTCATATTATACGTCTTATTATACGATGATTAGAATAATTTTATCTTTCCATTCCTATAAAAAAAAAATAGAATATTTTCACAAGAATTTCCATAGTCCTTGTGTATTGTTGCATATATTTGTAAGCATTATGAGTATTTTGTTTTATTTAAAATTTTATTTCTTATTCCATCTCTCGGGCAATTTTAATATCCATCTCTCGGGCAATTTGTGGATACCACGCCAAAAAAATTCCTTCTCCTTCGAGGCAAACCACTTATCAAGCCATTTTTGGACATCTTCATAAGAATCGAAGTGCTGATCAGCGACGAAAACAGGTGGTAGTAGGAAGGGGCCAGGTCTGGTGAATAAGCGGGTAGCTTAATACGCTCACTCACGCCATCTATAACCAAACAGCGAATTTAAGCTTATACACCTGGTATCTATAAAATTATTATTTTTAAATTAAAAAAAAAAACAATTTAAAAATTAATGTCTCGTCAAAAAAAAAATTTACCTTACGTTTGATGACGGCAAGTACCTGAACAAATCTCCTGCAGACTTCTGTCTAACTAATCCCATAAATTGTCAATACGATTGATACTCGGTAATTGTGTTGGCCATGATATCATTTTCAAAATTTCTTGACAATGAATTTTTCCTGCATCACAAATCCTTCATCAACTAACCGAATTCCTTAGTTTTATCATATTTAAAGACATCTTTTGTAAAGCAATCTGTATCCATAACAGCTACATCTTTTTCCCACTTCTGCGATGCATATAAATTCTTCTTTCAAAACCAGGTTTCTTACCGTTGCTCCAATAAGCTGAGTACAAACCGACGTACTCTTAAAACAAAAATTGGTAGCATGGGAATTGGGTGCCCCTTGATGTTAAACCACACTGTGCTCGACAATGGTGACGCGCCTTAGGTTGCAACGTGGTAGCTATGGTCAATATCTACATCGCGCGTACGGGCTTCGGACCCCTTGTGGGAGGTACTGGCATTCATCTAGGGCGCTGCCACGGCTACTGATAGCAGAGGTTTAGGTAGGCCTCTCCACGAACAGTTTTTGTAAACAGCTTATAACAGGTTGCTTACTGTTAATCGCTAATCAGATTTGGCGGTGCGTTGTTTGAGCGTACCCCAATCCCTATGATCATAGGCTGCCTGTGCTTATTACGTCTAACAATAGGTTTTGCCACGTATAACAGCAGTACTTTACTTATCAACAGTACCTCCACTCTTCTGGGAGAACCATTAAACAGTGGCAAGGTTCCTTACTGTAGCTATTTGAGTGGGAGTACCGAACAAGTCCCCTTAACACAAAACTGGTACCACGGGGATCAGGTGCCCCACGGTGTTCAAATACACTATCCCTGATCAGAGAGGAGAGGTGATTTTGGCTGAAAGGTGGTGGCTGTCATTTAATGCCTACATCGCGGATACAGTGTTAGGACTAGACTGTATCAATTATCCATAGTGCTTTTACTGTAGATGATAGTAGAAGTTTAGGTAGGTCTTGCTTTTAACTGGTTACTGGCTGTTAGCAACGGTTGTACCTGTGGTTGATGGAGCTGATTAGTGGATGGACCAGATGAAGGCATAATATACGAGGGTCGTTCAATAAGTCCTTAGAAAATCCGAGAAATTGCGCTAGTCGTGTCGGTAACGATTTTTTTTGTAAGTAGCATTATCGACAGGAAAGCTGTAAAAATTTCAGTTCGATCCATAGCGTAGGTCAATTTCTATCGTCGATTAAAGTTAACGACATTTATTTGTGCATAACAATGGAAAAAAGCGAGTTTAGGGCTGTCATCAAACATCTCCATTTGAAAGGCTTAAGCCCAAAAGAAATCAAAGCCGAGTTGGATGCAGTTCATGGCACATCTGCACCTGTGTTTGCGACGGTTTACAATTGGGTAAATGAATTTAAACGTGGCCGTTCATCCACAAAAGATGAACATCGTTCAGGAAGCCCAGTCTGATTCTGAACGATCGGCGAATTAAAGTGCGCGAATTAGTTGAGGCCACGGGCATATCACAAGGTACAGTCGCTTCAATTTTGGATGAAAAATTGTCTGTGAAAAAAATTTCGGCAAGATGGGTGCCGCGTTTGCTCTCAGAGGAGAATAAGCGCAATCGTGTAGTGGACTCTGAGGCTATGTTGGCACTCTTTCATCACAATCCTGCCGAATTCCTTCGTCGATATGTCACTGTGGACGAAACCTGGATACACTACTACACTCCAGAAACGAAGAGACAGTCATCACAGTGGATTTTCAAGGGTGAACGGGCTCCGAAGAAGGCAAAAACTGTGCCATCAGCCGGCAAGGTGATGGTCACTGTCTTTTGGGATTCGCAGGGCATCATTTTTATCGACTACTTGGAAAAAGGAAAAGCAATAACAGGAGCGTATTACGCGTCGTTATTGCAACGGTTGAGCGAGGAAATCAAAGAGAAACGCCCCCATCTGAAGAAGAAAAAAATCCTCTTGCATCAGGACAATGCGCGTGTGCACACCTGCGCTGTTTCCATGGCCAAAATTGTGGAATTGGGAATGGAATTGTTGCAGCATCCCGTTTATTCACCAGATTTGGCCCCGAGTGACTATTTTCTTTTCCCCAATCTGAAGAAATGGCTTGGCGGACGACGGTTCACTTCCAACGAGGACGTCATTGCTCAAACGGATGAGTATTTTGCAGAACTTTCGAAACCGTATTTTTTGGACGGGATAAAAATTTTGGAAAAACGGTTGGAAAAGATCTTAAAGGAGATTATGCTGAAAAATAAAAACAATTTTTTTTAAAAAACAGTTTTTTTCCATCTTTTTCTAAGGACTTATTGAATGAACCTCGTATAACGAGTTGACGGTTAGATGTGCGATCTACATGTTAGACCATTCACCATAGAGAAATTGACGAATGGATTGCTTGATTGCTTCATGCATAGAACAAGAGGCTGGTTTTGTTTAAATAAAATGGTAGAATGTATATAGTCTCTGGTTTTGTAGGCGGCCCGTGGTATTATGTCTAACGATAAGTACAATATTATCAACAATACCAAGTTGACATCTTTTATAGTATTTTTTTTTTATATTTTCGATGACAACAAAAGTCGTACGAAGTAAGATGAAGAGAATTTAAAGAGATAGGGCTGGACAACCATAAAAATCTCTTTTTAAAGAAAAAAATTGTTGATCCAAGTGTCTGTAATATCCTAATTGATGCGGAAAACCTTTTGTCTGAGTTTTGAGGTTAGTTCAGTGCTGTTGTCAGGTTTTTACTCGTATTTACGTAATTTTCCTCGTGCATATGAAAAATAACCTATTATAAAAATTACAATAATAATAATAGTTGTACGTGTACTTTTCGATAGAGAAAAACACTTTCAAGTATCCTTTAATTAACAATAGTAACGTTTTACTAGAAAACTTTTATGATATTCTCGTATGAAAAGAAAAACAGAAGAGTCAATTTATTAAATACTGTTTTGTACTCATTGACTCTGTCACATATTGTAATAAATTAAGAGTGCGTCTTTTTGAAGAAAAAAAAACGTCTGTTATCATGAGTTTTTCTATTATCACAGAAAATATTTATGATGAATAGTTTTCGTGTCAAATAAGTGATTAAGTTTTTTCGCTCTACGCTGGAAGGATAACAAGAAAAAAAAGTATAATCATTAGGATATAGTGAAAATTTCTTTTACCCAATAGAAACTATTATGTATCGGAGTAGAAATATAAATATTATTTGTGTATCACAAAAAAAACAATATTAATTGTGTTAAGTTTGGTACATTCTTATGGAAATACGTTTGTAGTAGCTCTTTAATATTGAATTATTCACAAAAAATCGATATACTCGTATGCATACATATAAATTTATTTTCTGTTAATATAAAAACAATTCTTGCCTATGATAGAGTTGGTTTTTCATTCTTTAAGTAAAAAAGAAATATAATTCTAATTTTTTTGTTGTTGAAAACGTATATTTATTCTTGGATACGCAAATGGAATCAATTTCGGTTCAATACTGCGCAATGTGTTGTTTGGGTAAATTAATGTAATTGTAACTCAATAAATTGAAATGACTTTCCATAATTAGATTAACCATAAGAAATTTAATAAATTGATATTGCTGATTAATACTGTTATATCGACTCATTTGCTAATATACGAACAGAGCTTTAATATATTTATTGAATGGTTTTGACCAAAAAAAGTAAAAATAATCCAAAGAAAGAAGAATATTTAAGCGACTTCGGTTTAATGCATAGAAATAATTTCTAGTCACTGAAAATAATCTGATATTAATTAATTTATTAAATTAGTAGAATTAACTATGCTTAGTTATTTTCAGTATACTTTTTGAATAAGAATTCTCCTTGAGCAATTTTCTTATCTATTCAATGTAACTGCCGTCAGTTTTCAAATAGGTTAAGGACTAAAAACGTCGTCAGAATGTGTGTATTAATCAATTTTGAATCTATTTATAGTTAGCTAGGTGGAAGCAGAATAACACACTAAATTGTTTGGTTTTTTCTATTTATAGTTAGCTAGGTGAAAGCAGAATAACACACTAAATAACACACTAAAAACAAGAAAGTGTACTTAGCATTCTTCTCTAAAACATCAGATATTCCGATCTACCATAATGCCCGTCTTGCATTTAGTCTTCACCAACATTCTTTCAAAATTCCCCAAATCTAAAATTTCAATTCCTTCAGAACAGGTCAACCAAATAGAGAATAAAAGGGAACGAACGCAAATTTGTCCTGTGAATTCATAAGTTATAGCAAACTTAAAGGGAATTTCTGGATTATGGCAAACTCGATTCTCGAGTTCTGGAATTTCTGGACTATGGATATCTCGGATTCAGTGATTCTCAGAATTTTGGATTTTAGCATTTTCGGATTTTCGAATTTATGGATGCTCGGATTTTCGGATGTCCGAATTTTCCGGATTCTTATATGCTCGAATTTTCGGATTCTCGTATTTTTGGATTCTCGGATTTTCGGATTTTCGGACTTTCTAATTTTTTGATTTTCGGATTTTTGGGTTTTTGGATTTTTGGATTTTTGGATTTTTGGATTTTCGGATTTTCGGATTCTCGGATTCTCAGATGCTCAAATTGTCAGATTCTAAGATTCCCAGCTTTTGGACTCTTGGACTCTTTGACTTTAGGATCTTTAAATTTTCGGATTCTCGGATTTTAGTTTTGTCGGATTCTCAAATTTTCAAGCTTTTGGACTCTCGAACTGTCGTAGTCTCGGATTCTTAAATTATCAGGTTCTCAGACTCTCAAATTCACAGATTCTCAGATTCTTAAATTAACAGATTAACAGATGTTAAGATTCCCAAGTTTTAGGATTTTCGGATTGTCGTATTTTTGGATTTTTGGATTTTACGTTTTTCGGATTCACGGTTTCTCAAATTCTGAAGCTCTTGGACTATCGGACTTTCGGACTGTCGGACTATTAAATTTTCAAATTTTCAGATTTTCAGATTTTCAGATTTTAGGATTTTCGGATTTTTAGATTCTAGAATTTTTGGATACTTGCATTCTCAGATTTGCAAATTTTTGGATTATTGGATTTTCGGATTATAAAATTTTTAAATTTATGAATTTTCGCATGCTCGGAATTTCGAATTTTCGGATTCTTAGATTTTTGAATTCTCGGACTCCTAGACTTTTGGAGTTTCGAACTATCACACTCTCAGATTCTGAAATTCACAGATTCTTAGATTCTAAGATTCCCAGAATTTAAGTATTTAGGATTTTTGGATTCTCGGACTCTTGGACTCTCGAACTTTCGGACGGTCGCACTCTCAGATTCTTAAATTCACACATTCTAAGGTTTCCTGATTCTAAGATTATCAGATTCTTAGACTTATAGATTCTCAAGCTCTTCGACTTTTGGACTCTCGGACTTTCGGACTGTCGAACTCGAAAATTTTCTGATTCTAAGATTCTAAGATTCTCAGATTTCGAAATTTTCATATTCTCGGATTCGAAATTTCTCAGATTGGAAGATTCTCAAATTCTCAGATTCTGAGACTCTCGAACTCATGGACTCTCGCACTCTGGGCTCTCGGAGTTTTGGACTTTCAGATTCCCGAACTCTCGGAATCTCTCGGACTATGGAAGTCTCGGACAAATGGATAGGCTGTCAGTGAAGGAAATCTCATTCTACTGCACTATAACAGATATAATCGAACTCGTCGATGGAGAAAGACTCCTTGATAGAGATGGTCGTGTGGTCTGGAATGTCTGATCTGACTCAAAGACCCGTTTTTCTAAGCCTTTCATGGACTCATTCATCAACTTTCAAGGACTTCTTTACAAAAAAAACTGTTAATCGATGGTGTGACCTCGCAACGTTCCTCAATCATTCTACATTTTCATCAGTTTTCGATTCTGAACGTCTCCGTTTATGCCAACAAAAAACGTGTACTCTTTTTTGTTTAGGGATCACTTACATATAAACTATTTGGAAAGGAAAATATATATTTTTTTTAATCTATAATATTACTCATAGCACGTTACAAAATTTATACTTAAAAATAACGTTTTATTACTAAAAAGACAAAAAAATTTATTTTAATTAATGTTTAATTTTTCCAATGACTAAATATATATTATTTTAAAATAATTTATTTATTACTACATGCAATGATTATTTTGCATGTTAAGATTATATTTTGCACAATAATTTGATTTGCCGATGCCATTAAAAGCTTCAATTTCTGTTATTCAACATTCTTTCTCAATACAAAAAAAAAGAAAAATATTTAATGACATATTCTATATTAAAATTATCATAAAATTTGAATTTACAAAGAAACGAAAATGAATTTTCTTGATCAAGTCGTCTCGCAACCATCGTGAAGTGCTTATAAAGTTGCAGAAAATTTTTTCATTAATCGCGTGCACAGTATTTTTTTTTACCTGAATCACATAGGCCAATGTTCTTTACTATTGTAATTTAAATGATTTTTTTTGAATATGATAATATTCTAGTTTTATTAATTAGAAAAATGGAAAATTCTTCAAATAAATTATTTGGTAGAAAATTTTCCACTGTCGAATTTAATACCAAATTAAAGATAGATTTTAGCTATTTACGTGTAAAAAAGGATGGATCAAAAGAGTTCAATCAAACGAAAATATAAATAATGTTTCAGTCATTCGCTTTATAATAATGTACCCATGACAATTGCTTTGAATATACAATTGTATAAATAAAAGGGAAAATATCCTTTTTCATCAGAAAAGAGTAGAATATATTTAGTGTATGTTATTTACTCAATGCTATTCATGCGAACGTAATTGAGAAGCATTTTTTCTTGTATTTTATTTTATTCAACAGGAATTTCTTTTGGGGAAAAAATTGGTTTCTGCCCACTACTTGAACCTGACGATTCGATTATTGCGTCTTAGCATATGTATACGTATGTGCTTTCCTTAGGGTAAACATAAAAAAAAATATTTATTTGGGAAAATGGGAGTGAATTTAGGGCAACAGTTTTCTTTTGACCAAGCACAGTTTTCCTAATATGGGCTGGAATTTTCATGAAATAGCATATTTTTTCTGAACATGTTCTATTGTCCACTCTAACTAAATGCATACACACATCTACCATACATATATTTTTTTGGTTGATGCTTTTAGGTAAATAAATATTTTTATAAAAGTTTTGAACGTATTGAGCCAACTCAAATAATAAATGAAATATAACAGAACGTTTTTTTTTCTTTATAAATATTTTGCTTTCTAAAATACATAATTTATAAGGGAATATATTTGATTTTCTGATAAAATATAGAAGAATTGGTATTTTTTAAAAAATATTTTACAAAATTGAATTATTTGGCCTGCATAGACGTTTATCCTATTTTCACCTTGCAAAGTAAAGATAAATAAAATACGCTTTATGTTTTATAAAAAAAAAAAAATAATACCCGCCACAAGAATCCTTTTTATTGAACTCGGTTCTTTTGACGTAATTTTTGATGAGTTTTTCGCATATTTCGGACTGTGCTCAAAACAGTCTACATTAGTAAAAAGCCCAATGGCGTCAAATCACAAGAGTGTGTCATCACAAAATCTTGAAATTATGCGTCTTTGGAACTTTTCGATTAATAAAGCCAAAATTTCTATTGTTGCTTAACCTTGTGACGCCATTTTATTATAACTGCATATAGTCTGTACTTACAATATAATCTTTAAGTATACGTCAAAAATATATTGGTCATCTTACGGCTATAGCGCTCAGAATTGACGATTAACGTTAATGAAATACGGGACAATGAAACTGTCAGTTAAAATATATATTCAAGAAAGTAACTTTTCGCAGATAAAATATATTTTTCATAGTCACTTGTGGGCTTTCAAAGACCCACATATGGCAGTTTTTGCTTATTGACGTATCCACCGAGGATAAAATGTGGCTCATCGCTTAAGAAAATTTTGCCGTATAACACAACGTTTGTAGTTTTTTTTTGCAATTTTATTGTATTCTTTTATAATTAAACAATCACTTATGTTAAATGGCAAACTTTTAACTAACTAAATGTTTTTTTGAATAAAACATATGTTTGACATCTGTCAAATGAGAGGTCTGTACTTTTTCAATTATAAAATTGATAAGAATATATTTGGAAAGAGAATTTATTTGAAATTAAAGAAAACATACCAAAAAGACTTTTTGTGAATAAATTTTTTTGTTATAATAGTCATTTTTAGCGTTATTACACATATTTAATAGAAAAACTATTTTATTCATATTAATTTGACATCAATGAAATGCTATTGTGGAAACCTCACAAATGTTTTAGCTTAAAAAAAACGAATCGCAATGAAAATTTTCAATTCAGTTACATTAACAGTCAAGTAAATATTAAATGGATGCTATTAATGAAAAAAAATATATAATTTATTTAAAATTATTATGACATATTGTTTTTAAAGAAAATAACAAAAAGTGATTTTCTTTTTAAACATGTATGTTCACCACCATTATTTAGTTCAAAGGGAAGTGGATATAAAAAAAAGATAATTTTGAAAGCATACAATTCTGGTCATATTAAAAATATAATTATATAAAATATATGGTAGGGATAATTATAAGGCAATATACGAGTACAGTTCATGTTATATGATAGTTAAAAGAAGTGAAAAAGCCATTAGGGGTGGAATTTTCTTAAAATCTTTCATATTATTTTATGCACTTTAGAGAATAAAAGTTTTTTTTTTTAAATTTTAATTACAAGTACGCTTAAATGCATGTGTGTATAAAATATTAAGCTACTAATGCTCAGTTGTTTAAAAGCCGATGCTATGAGTACCTTATATAAATAATAATTCCAAGTAGTAATGCTACAAAGTGCAATACATTTATGTATGCATAAATGGTAAACATTTCCTTATTCTTTATTTAATACTTACAAAAGTACCCTTTTAAATAGAATATTAGTTGAAGAATATTTTTCAAAGGACAGCATTAAATAATTATTTCCTGTAAGTTCAAAGTTTTGATAAATGAAATTTTTTTTATTGGCATTTGACTACCTTATTTATATATAATAAGTTCTTATAGCTTAATTAGATAGAAAATATTATTGAATTTAGAATTTTTCTTCCAAATTTTTTTTTATTTCTTACAACAATAAAAAATTATAATTGTTTTTTACACATTCCTATATCTATATATAATAATATTAAGTAAATTCTATTTAATATAAACACATCGGAAAACATCTAGCAAATACCTATAAACCACATGGAGATATCAAAGCCAATCAACATGATGAAAAAATTCACAGAGTAATATCAACTCAGTTGCCTATAAGTGTAGCTTCTAAATTTTTCACTCCTCCCGTAGTTTAATTCATAATATAACACCTATCCAACAAAAAAATCTCCAGGATATTACCTCATAATTTTGGAAATACCTTAGCAAATATTCAAAAAAAATACCCTCGTCCTAATAACGTATATCTATAATAGTATTCTCCGCACATCAATTTTTCTTTACCTTTAGAAGTTTTCCATAATCAAAATGATTCCAAAACCCAATAAACCCAGACCAATAAGCCTACTTTTTTATTAATGCTAAAAATCCTAGAAAAATTAATGCTAAAATGCTTTTATCCCATTTTTGAAACCAATGATGTGATTGCTCAACATCAATTTGTATTTAGAGCTGAGCATTCTATTACCCGCCAGTCGATTACATGACGTATTCGCTATGGCATGCTGAATTGTTTTGGAAGTTGCAGCAAGTCCTAACCCTCTGATTATTTCCACATCCTAAAATCCTGCCTCTCAGACTAATATTTTCAGGTAGCTAAATCTAATTCTTTACAATTCTCTTTACAATCTTCGATAGTGTCACTCAGGGAAGTATCCTATTTTTTTCACAGTCATATCCTTACCGTAACATATGCTGACGATACAGCCATCCTTACATATTACAAAGATCCTTCCGCAGCCATCAATATCCTACAGAACCACATCGACTCCTTACAAACCTGGTTCGAAAAGTGAAAAGCGGAGGTAAATGAGTAAAAATCTGCTCATGTTACTTTCACACTCTATCGAGAATAGATTCCTAATATTATTTTAAATGGTAATAACATTCCACAAAAAAACGAGTGCGTGTTACCTTGAACTTATATTCGACAAACGGTTAACCTGGAACCCTTACACGAAAACGAAGCCAGGTGAACTTAACGGACGATACAAACAATTACTACGACTCCTAGACAGTGTGTCAAAACTGACAACAAAAACTAAACTATTTTTATAGAATACGCTACTGAAACCAATATGGACATACGGACTCGAACTTTCGGGTTCGACTAAGCATTCTAATTCCCTTTCAATCCAAACCCTAAAATCCTGAATCCTTCATAAAATTATCAATGCCCCTAATTAAAAATTAATTACCAACTAATTAAAAAGTTCTTATAAAAATTATTAAAAAATATTTACCTAATTCAATTAAATTAATTTTTTTTTTTGGTTTATCTATAAATATAAAATTTAAAACTAAAAAATCCAAATAATTATAAAACTGAGAAAAATTCTATGCCTCCTAAATCGTGGGTCCTAGAAATGCTACTATTTGTATTTGAAGATATATGCTTAACGATAAATTCTTACTGCCACGACAATTCAGGCAATTTTGGTTCAATAAAGAACAGCCGAACTGCTTATTTCCCGGGACTTAGAAAAAGGCATACGATCATATCTGTCCGCACAGGGTTATTTCACAGTTGGCTGAGTGGGGAGTTGATTCAGCCTTCTTAAGCCTGTTTCGTCAAAACGCATGACAAAAAGTGGGATTCCACAAGGTGCCCCTCTTTCCTCTACTCTTTTCAACAAATATATCCACTCCTTGTCCCATGATCTTTTCTCCAAAATACACTATTTATATGCGGACAAACTCTTCGTGCTGGCAGCAGAACCGACAGCGGAGAAGGTACTCAACCATATCAGTGAGGTCATCTCAACTGCCAACAACTGAGGCAGTAAAAATGGGACAATTATAGAAACTACGAACTCACCGTGTTTCCATATCTGCAGGAAACGGAAATGTAACAACCCAAATGGATACACATCCGGCTCCTACCTCTTGGTCCGACAGATTTCATGAAAATTTTCAGTATTACTATTACTCGTAGATGGAGATAGAATCTGCAGATTAATAATACCATCAACCGAATCAACCCCATTCTTAATATGGTGAAGATTATGATTGTTAGTAAATATAAGATTAGACAAAGTAAGTTAATTGGAGTAAGCAACGCCATACTGGGCGGAACTTTGTTCTATTTCCTCACTTTATGCGTCAGAATTCGAGTAGCAAGGCAAAGGCAAGTTGAAGCAGCGGTCAATCCGGACTTCCCCGGTGGACTCTATCCTTATTGAAACTTATCAAAAACCCATTTCCATACCACCTTTATATATCCCGTATTAACTTCATCTATAAAAACCTTTACTCTCCTGAGTATCTCCTTCACAATCTGTTAAAGCAAATCTGTTCCACCGCCTATTCCAAAAGAAATTCATCCTCGATTTGGCTTTTGATCTCTGAATTAAAAAGACATCCATCTACGCGTTCTTTTGATTTTCCAACCTTACTGATCCATCTAGCTACAGGAAACTGTTCCTAGAACTGCAAGAAAAAATAATCCAGTGCTCAATGTGATTCATTGTAATCTGCCAAAGAATAGAAACGTTGAATTGCGTTGGTTTCTCGGTCATGTTAGCATTCTGATTAATGTATTGACTTTTCAACCTTCTTAATCATATTAATAAGCTTCACAGAATTTAACAATGTCTAACTTTTAGCTACAAATATACATCGACCAGTTTTATTTTATTATTTGTTGTTGTTGTAAGGTCTCTGAGGTGTTTCTGTAGCGCCATGATAATAAGGCCATTTCGCGACTTCATGTTATGTGTAGGTTGGCATTAGCTGAGCCAACCTAAACATAAAATGAAGTCGCCAAATGGCCTTATTGTCATGGCGCTAAAGAAAGACCTCAGAGACCTTACAACAACAACAAATAAAGGCAGCTCAGCTAAGTAACTATGTGGATTCAAACTTAGGACCGCTGTGTATCACTGAGAGCGATTCGACAACACTGCGAACGTTCACTCTACATAGCTCGTATGTTAGTACCTCCTCAACGTGGAATACAAGTGTCAGCCCTGTCATGTTTTTATGTGTTCCTATGGCTCTATATGGAATAGCGAAATTTTGAGGTTTAATGAATCTGGGTCTATAGGGAATATTCCTTATCAAAATCATAAATTTTGCGGAGACGTCAAGAATTTTTGGAGGACCGATAAACAGTAGAATAAGAACCTCGCTGAAACCGATGAAAATGTGAAAGAAGTAAGGACTCTTGTAAAGTCAGACTCAGACCATACAATATATACACTGGCAATAAAAAAGTCCTTGTAATACTTAGAAAAAAAGTTCTCCAGCATCTAAATCAGTGTGAATTATCGTTTGTTCTCCCAAATAAGAAACCACTTGAAAGGACTTCTTCTTGGTGCTGTCGTTAACAACCAAAGCTGAACTGTAACCGAGGAGCTGAAGTCAATCCCATGTTGAAGCTCTTGAGCACTGTTACAACGACAAGAAACAACAACTCTGCAGATGTATAAATGTTTTTAGAAGATAATATTGATGTTAAAAATAAAAAAATAAAAAATTACTTCAGAAAAAAAATCATTTTAAAATGTTCCGATTATTCGGAATAACTAATGCTATTTAGGTAAAAATTTTATTTGTAACAAAAAAACTTAAAACAATTATTTTGAGATGATCTACTTTTAACTTTTTCTTGTTCAGTCACAAAATTTGAACAATCTTCATTTTTTATATGAATTTCTAATTAGTTAATTGTATAAGTGTGTATTTACAATACTACACATACACAAATAATGGATTTATAGCATCCAATATTTTTCAAGGCCCATTTTAATTATGATATCGTGTTCATATAATCTAAATTAATAAATATACGATTTACAAATAACCTTCAACTCTAGTATACCATATAATATACGAAACCATAGGCAATTCTTTGCCATTATTTGACCTTTAAAAATCTAATCGAAATCATAACTTTTGACCCGCTTCCTTTGTTATCAGCTAGGATTTAGCTAGAAATAATTCCACATCATTTTCCCGCTTTCAGATCCTTTTAATACACATAATTGGAAAAATACAAGAATTTGATGGAATATTGCTCTTATATTTGTATGGATATATGCGCGTGGAAACTAAAGTGAGACGTGTGAATCCTTAGTAAGTAGATAGCCTAGTACATCAAGCGTGGATGATACTTAGTAGGCAAAAAAGATAGGATTTTGATGTTGTTTGTTTTCTATTATAAATTAATTATAAATAAGATATAAATAAAGTTGTAAAATTTAATTGTTTGAAGATATTATTTATATCTAATTCTATAGTTGTTTGCTGCAAATAGAATAAACGTACAGTGCTGGCCAAAAAATTTTACTTACTTTGTTCTTATTACTTAATAAGTAAATTATTGCTTTTCAAATAGGTTTATCTACCATCTGTTGGAATTTTTTGCTTATCCGGGATATATTTTTGCAACAAACAGATGAACAATTTTTTTATACTTATTTAGTTACTATTGGTTTGATGCAAAAGTTATGACCGCTTTTTACATATACAATTAAAAATTTTTTTTTAGATTTGTATTATTTATTTAATCCGTTCTTATAACCTTCTCCCATCTTTCTATCAACTTATTAATACCATTAGTGTAAAATTCCGTGGATTTTGATGTGAAAAATTTAGTAAGGGATGTTTTTACCTGCTCTATTGTATCAAAATTTTTTATCATTTAAAAAATTTTGCAGTGATCGGAATAAATGAAAATCGGAAGGAGCTGACAATTGATGAGGTATCCAAACGTCCTACCGCGAAACCATCCCCATACGCTTCAAATGTCTTAATACGGTTGTTTGGTTGACTCCCATAATCGACGCGATCTCCCTGGTGGTGAGACGTGGATTGTTGTCAATTATAACTTTTAACTTGTCCTCATCAGACTTCAATGGCCGCCCGGTACGTGGTTTATCAATTAGTGAAAAATCCCCAGATTGGAATTTTGTAAACCATGTTTGTGCCTGCCGAACTTTGATGACATCTGTTCCATACACTTCGCAAATGTTTTTGGTTGCCACACTCGCGGTATTGTCTTTACGGAATTCATAAAGTAAACAATGACGTAAATGCACTTTATCGACCGACATTTTGAAAGAAATACAAGGGCTCTTCACTGTACTCTGGCCAGGCCAAAACTGAATAGAAAGTAGAGGGAAAGCATCCTTTATACAATGGAATCATTTAAAAAAAGATACTATTCATTATTTCTGAAGAAAAAATTTGTTTATCTAGGATCATAAAAAACGGTCATAACTTTTGCATCAACCCAATATTTAACAATGAGACTGAAAATGGGAAATACTTAAGAAGTGCACAAAGAACGTGTAAAGCGGTACAAGAAAACTAGGAGCTTGCAATGGATAAAATGATCAGGGAGTCCACGAAAAATGACGATTGTCGAAGATCATTTCTTAAGACTAGAGTTTTAAGGAAATCATTTTAAAACCGCTGTGGAATCAAAAGAATCAGATCTTTATCGACCCCGATGGACCGATATTTCCCGGCATTCAGAAAAGAATCAGATCTTTAGCGCGTAAGAATCACCTGACAGGCCCAAGTTAGGCGATTTCTACGATTTGGGATGATGTGATTTTTTTTGACATAACATAAGCGATAGGCGATTATTTGTTAGATGAAAGAAAGGCAAACGGCTGTTAGATAAGTGCCAGCAAATAAGAGAGGGTGTAATGGTTTGAAGATATTTCTCTGGGGACTAAACAGTAAACAGGCATTTATTGACCAACAAATAATAACGTATGTTTACATACACACTCTACAGTACCATCTGGAGCCAAAAATTATCGAGATATTTGCCAATACCTGTCATTTTATATTTTAAACATCAAAAAATGCTTGGTGATTTAAAAAATGATGAACACAATAATCATATTAAAATTTACGTAAGAAAAACTTGGTTTTCGTGGAAAATAAGACAAATTGATACCTGCAAAATTAAGAGGTGGTTGCCATATGAATTGTAACATTTCGTACATTCACCAATTAAAATTGTAAATAAAGAATACGTTGAGATCCATAACTAAATACTTTCTTAAGCAACTAACAAGATCAATGAAAAACCGCTGTAAACCTGTCATCGATGCTAAAGGAGGTGCACTCAAGTATACAAATTGGTAGCATAATAAATGTGTTAGAATTTTTATTAAAGAATAACCGTTTCTGAAATATACTACATTATTAAAAAAGTGAAATTTACGTTTTTTAACTTTTCCCTTAAAAAATTAAAATCAAATTAAGCATTATTTAAATTTAAAACAAAAATTATAATCATTTTACGAACACAAACATTTTTATTTTCAAAGATTTAAGTGAGCAAATAATTTTTGACCACCACTGTATATATAAAAATCAATATTTTCAAAATCTGGCCCAGAATCGAACAATATTCGATTTTTTCTCATTTAAATAAATTTTAATTATTATAAAAAAAAGAATTGGCATTTACTAAAATTGATTGATAGAGGAAAGGATAATATTTTAAAATAATGACAAGCACCATAAATATTTTATTTTAAATAAATTGTAGGCGAATCCTTGTCAGTTATAAGTGATTGTCTGAAAACAGAGCCTGTACGAATATTTTCAAGGTTTTATGAAACAATAATAAATTATTCGTACTATGAAAATCATAATTTTGAAATGTTTTCAAGCCCATGTAAAATAATGACTTAACATAATGAATAATATTATAAATAATGTATATTAATGATGAGTAGAGAAGCGTTCTGAAAATGTGTGTTCACATTTTATTATGGCTATTTCCGTTTATGCACGTGTAGATATGCATAAATATACGCACGGCAATATGATAACATTATAACATATGCTAATGGAAGTTAATATTTCCAAAAAACTTTTTCCAAAAAAAAAACACAAAAAAATTCCAAAAGTTGTATGAATTATTTGAATCAATAAATCAAAGTTTGCCAATTACTTTTTAAAGATTATTTCATGTAAACGACTACGTTTTAAGTGGTCCAATTTCAAACCACTTTTTCGAGCATTTCGGCTGGTATCTCGCTAATAACACGTGTCATGTTGTCTTCCAAGGCTGCAAGTGACGCTGCCTTTTCGGCATAGACGAGTAACTTTACGTAGCGTCATATTTTTTATATACGCCTAGAGGCTTCAAATCAAACGATCTAGGCGGCCAACTCACGGTAGCGCCGTTTTCTTGAAACCACATTTCGACCAGATGAAGTTATTGCATTTTGAGCAAAAAAAAGGTTCGAAATCATCGAACGATAGCGGGCGCCATTAACGGTAACAATGCGGCCAGCATCATTTCTCAAACAGTGCATTTTTCTGGGTGCAGTGGCAGTTCTTGTGCCACTGCACCCAGAAAAATGCACTGTTGCCCTGAAAAATGCCACTGCACCCAGAAAAATTACAAATACCCATTCAACCAGAAATAAGCTTAATCGATGAACGCAATTTCTTGGCAACAAAACGGATTTTTCTCAAGTTGTTCTAATACCCACTCACCGAAAATTTGTCGCTTTGCTAGGTCGTTCGTCTTCAGTTCTTGTACGAGCTGTATTTTATATCTCAATTGCTGTAAACGGCGACAAATCACAGTCTTCAGCAACACTGAACCCTACGGCAGCAATAGTTTCCTCTGTACACACTCTACGCAAACAGTTTGATGTCAAATACCATCAAATTGTTGCGAAATATTGTCACTATGGCTTGAATTTCATGCTAAAATGGTCGAAGTCCGCGAAACACATTTTTCACAGAGCACAAAATTTTGATAATAAAATTTAATTATTTGAAGGCATTATTCAAACGTAAATCTCTTTTTGATAAAATGGCAATTCTAATCGAAAACTTTTAAATTTGACACACATCACGTGTCAAAAATAAAAATATAAAAAATTTGGTTTGAAAAGAATAAAAATAAAAATGTTGCTTAGATTCTGTTTTACTATTTTCAGTGGTCCCAGCTATATTAGGAGTGACAGCGGCTGCTATCCTGGCGGTAACAGCCTGTTTTTGTGCACGTCGGATTCGCGCTCGCAACAAGAAGGCCAATCACGATGCATCTTTGCCATTCCAGCCGACTAGGCGGCCGACAGCAGTGCGTTCGCCAAGTGGTGCTCCACCACATTATCTGAAGAAATCACCTTCGCCAACAACTTCGAAATCGCCACCAGGTGCAATACTACAACCGCCACAGGAGCAGTTACCACCACTACAGCAAAGCATCAAGTATGTTGAAGAGACCGAAATCAAACCGAAGGCAATTGTCAATGAGCCAAAAACGCCAGAGCTAGAGAGTCCGGAAGCTATCGATGAGAATGAATATGGAAAACTGGGCACAATAGTTTTCAAACTACGGTATTTGGCTGAAAAAAGCGCTCTAGTAGTATCGGTGGTACGTTGCCGTGGACTGCCGGGTAAGCCGGGACCATCTGGAACTGGCGATATCCCATCTGGAATGAATGGAAAAACTCAAACCGCTACGGATCCATATGTGAAGTTTCAACTTTTACCAGAGAAACAGCACAAAGTAAAAACCAGGTGAGTTACAGTTTTTTTTTAATTGTAGTAAAATCTGTGCGAGTGAAATTATACTTAAATTATTGGTAGAGGCAAATCATTCATTTTATAATTCAGAAAGTACAGTCCTACCATTTTGCGGTTGTCAAAATGGTAGGATTTTTTTTCTACGATAAAAAATTTTTTTTAGTTTAGACTGCCATTTTATATTATTAGTTTTGTTTATAAATTATTGAAATTCTACTGTAGCTATGCTTTGCGGTTCAAGAGAACTTTAAAGATGAGGTTCATTTCTCACTCGATGCCTTACATGGGGCCTAATAACATTACCTCATATGAAGTATAAAAACACATAAACCACTATGCAGAAGCTATTTTTCTCTGAGTTTTTTAGCATTAACTTAAAGATTTTAATCTGGAATATGTGTGATAACTACACACCTCGACAAATTTTGGCTTTATTGTGTGAAAAGTTCACAGGACGCGCGTATTTTTGAGATTTGTTGATGTCAAAATGCCGAAGGACCCTTTTTTTGTCAAAAAATAGTCCAACGGTATTTTTTTTAATCAAATTTAATAGTATGTAAATCATTAAGTCATGAACTATTTAACATTTGAGGATTTGTGTACATGCCACGAATATAGAGTGTACACGCAATCAAACAAAGCCAAGGTGTTAATATGAGTTATGTGGTGTATTCCCAACAAAACAATCTTTCAAATAAAAATAATCGAGCAAAACATTTTCAAAATTAATGACTTCTTAGAAAATAAAAGTCAAATTTAGTTTACTTATTTAAAAAATAATAATATTATTCTCATCTCATGTGTTATATCAAGAAAAGCAATTAGGAAAATTCTTACAATAAATCCCAGGAAATCGTCTCAAGATTCTATTTCAGTTCATTTTGAATATGTTCACCTTAATACTAATTTAATTAAATTTTGATCTACAATTATTAAATTTTCTTGGATATTTTCATAATACCATATTAAATATTAAAATTAAATACGACGATTTGCTTTAATAATAAATTTTGCCAAAACCGAATCCTTATTTAAATTAGAAAAAAATTTGATGATTCTCTTTATTTGTGAGATAAAAATAATTATTATATTTTAGTAAAAAGTTTTAAAGTTGTAATATTTGGGCTAATTTGTAGATTTAAATGTTTCCATTTAATTATTATAAAATTATAAACGTACAAAAAAACAAATTTATTCGCTAGCTACACATTTTTCCCATCTCTCGGGCAATTTGTGGATACCATGCCAAAAAAATTCCTTCTCTTTCGAGGCAAACCACTCATCAAGCCATTTTCGGATGTCTTCGTAGGAATCGAAGTGCTGATCAGCGAGCACGTGGCTCATCGAGGAGAACAGGTGGTAGTCGGAAGGAGTCAGGTCTGATGATTAAGCGGGGTGGGGTAGCATCTTCCAGTTGAATGTCTCCAAGTAGTTTCGGACCATTTTTGACGTGTGCGATGGTGCGCTGTCGTGGAGGAAAATCAGCTTGTCATGTCTTTATTGATAATACGTCCTTTTTTCACGCAGAGCACGGTGAAATTTGATCAATTGTTGGTGGTAGCGGTGGGCATTGACAGTTTCACCAGGTTTCAACATCTCATAGTCCGAAGCAATTTGGTTTTGGGGAAGAACTTGATGGTTGACCGGGATAAACCCACGATTTCTTGCGTTTAGGATCCTCGAAATATATCCACTTTTCCTGTCACAATCCGATGCAGAAACGACTTTCTTTTTTGTCTGGTGAGCAAGATTTCGCATGTGTTTTGGCGTCGCTCCATCTGCCTATCGTTCAATTCATGGGGCACCCATTTTCCAATCTTTTCAATTTTCTCCATGGCACGCAGATGCATGGAAATGGGTGGTTGAGTAACACACAATGGGTCCGCGAGCATTTTTTGCGATTGGGTATCGTCTTCGTTCAAAAGAGCCTGCAATTGATGGTCCTCAACCTTCCTAGGCCGATTTTCACACTTCTTGTCCCACACGTCAAAATTGCCGTCTTTGAACTGACGAAACCAAACTCGGCACGTTGTTTCCGATAAAGCACTGTCACCATAGGCCTCCATAAGCATTCAATGGGATTCGGCAGCCGATTTTTTTTCAAATTGAAGCAGAAAAGCAGAGCTTCCCGCATATTCTCATAAAGGAAAAATGTATGTTGTTATACGAAATTGTTGACAATGTGCATTGATTAATGTTGCCAGATGTTAAGCTCATAGAAAAAAGTATAGCGTACCCATGGTAGTTTAATACGCTCACTCACACCATCTATGACCAAACAGCGGATCTAAGCTTATACAATATTCAAAAATTCAAAAAAAAGTTAGCTTAAGTTGTAATATAATGTAATCTTACCACCCTAACTCAAATAATAGTAATATTGAGAATTTTAGCGAATCTCAATATCATATTAGCAGGTAGGCGAGAAATCTTGTAGGGATTAGTGAATTCCAAATCAAGATGCCGACGTTTCTGGCGTAGGATATATGACTTTTTGTCCCGTTTGAAGATATATTAAAAAATAATGTCCTGTGAGTAGGCCGTTGAGTAGCCTTAGATCGGGTTTGTTGAGTTTTAGGACCTCTAACGTCCTGCTAAGTAATGAATTTTTAGAGTGAGCTTTTAATCCCGCATTCCCAGGACTCAATATTAAACAAAATGGTTCTGGTTCAATGAATGGAGTATTCGCTCCTCTTTTGGTACGTTCGTCTGCTAGTTCGTTACCTTCGATATCCTAATGACCTGACACCCATACCAAAGTTAGATTATTGTGTCTAGCCAGTTGACTTTCAAAACAAAGTAAAAAGCAACATGCATAAAATAGTAATGGCTAAATAACAGTTCGAAATATTCGCAAAATTCCTAAAAAATTACGTCAAAAAGACGTGCTCACATAAAGTTTTTGAAAATATACTTAAAATGGCAAAACTTTTAAAATATAGCAATATAAAATATTTTTTTTAGAAACTTCTACTAAAATATGTCTTAATAACTTTACTTTCCAAATTATAAATTGGATAATCCCTTAAATTTGTGTTCTTTTTATCAGCATGTCGATCAATTATTTGACTTATGTATTGGGTTGTCCGGGAAGTAATTTTTTTTTTATAGAAATGAAAGATTTTCTTATAGTGAATTAATATTTTATTCAATTAAATATTGTCCAGTCTAATCAAATACCCTTTGCCATCTTTCTGAAAAAAATTATGCAAGTGATTTTCGAGTTCCTTATTTGAATTAAACGTTTTACCATCTAAAAAATTTTGTAGAGACCAGAACAAAAGATAATCGGAAGGTGCTAGGTCTGGAGAGTATAGTGGGTATGACAGTTTATCCCATCCAAGCTCTGAAAGCTTTTGCCGAATGGTCAAACTTGTATGTGGTTTCGCATTATCCTGTTGGAACACTATACCTTTCCTATTGACCAATTCTAGCCGTTTTTCTTTAAGTGAATCATTCAATTTGTCCAACTGATGTGTTGCTCGGTAGAAACTCAATATAAACGATTCCTTTGAAATCCCACCAAACAGATAGCATAACCTTTTTTTAATGAATATTGGATTTCGAAGTGCTTTTAAGCGGTTCATCTTTTCTACTCTAGGATCTTTTACGCTTAACATTATTTTAGACAATCCATTTCTCGTCCCCAGTAATGAAACGGTTCAAAAATGAATAATTTTCTTGGCGTTTGAGAAGCAAATCACAAACGTCAATGCGACGGCACAAATTTTTTTCCGTAAGAAGATAAGGAGCCCATAAGTCGATCTTTGAGATTAAGCCTAGCCATTTCGAATGATCATGAACGGTCGAATTTGATAAATTTAATCTGTCAGCGTACTCACAAGTTGTTATTCGCCGGATTGCAGCAATTAATCACTTTATTGTGTCTTCATAAGCATCAACTGGCCTTTGAGAACGTGGTGCATCTTCGAGAACAAAATTGCCGGACCGAAATTTTGCAAATCAGTTTTGGCACTGGCGTTCACTTAAGACATCTTCTTTATACACAACGGATAATTTTTTTCTTGCCAGTTGAAGCTGTATCAACCAAAAACTACTGTGCAAAAGTAAGCCTTGCTATGTCAGCTGTCAAAATACATATGATTATGCGGTTTAAATGTGAAGTTGGTTGTTAAAAAATACAATTAGGTCTTCTGTTGGGAAAAAACGAAATTACTTTCCGGACAACCCAATATTACAGCTATCTGTATACAATAAATTATTATCTTTCTAAATTATTATTTAAATTACAAAAATTATATTTTTTTCTTTCTTTAATTTAAGATATGCTAAGTTTTATGGCCTGGATAATGTAGTGACACTTTCTCTGTAAAAAGAAAGCACGTTCCATGTTATAAACAATATTAATATCATGAATTAGATAGTATCCCAAAGGAAAAAGTGGAAGAACAGTTCATGGTTTTGTCTTATACATCTGTTTTAGGCATATTTTACGTACCTAGCAATGTACGCACGTTCCTTTTCAAGACGAATGCGATACGACTTTCACAATGTCTGCTAGCTAACAGGAACTTGTCTTGACGTCTTATTGCGTGCTCTATTTTCAGAATTCAATAAGTTAAAATATTTATGAGGATTTTTATAGCTTTCGATATGATACTCTAAAGGCTCTAGAACTATTGAACTATTCACTACCATTTCGATTAGTTGGTATATGGTTTCGTCCAAATAGACACTCACCAACATCGAAAGCAAAATTTCTTTCCAAAATTATTACAATGTGGCATATATTCTCACCACCAATAATAAAAACAAGAGTTTAACTAAAATTGTATTATAATCAATGGCCCACACAGTCGACAAAATCAGATTGGATACCAATTTTCAATATGGGTTCTTTGTTCGTCCTTGATTCGTTTTGGTTACCTGTTATTTCTATCGGTTTTATTTGATACAAATTTCAAAAGCCGTTTTCTTGTATCCATTCATGTGTAGACATATATTCTCAGTGGAAAATGTCACTAGTGTCTTTTTCGACCGAAACTAATCTGGAACAATAAAGTAAATTACGTTTCACTCTATATTTCATATCTACATAAGCTATCTCCGCTACAATTGTTCACCTATTATTCCCCAATCGGGTTAAGGTAGGTAATTTGAATTATATATCATTTATTGAGATATTATTATTACTCAGAGGTTATTCTTTCGATACTGAAAAGAGTATACAATGGAATAGTCGTAGTATAAGAAGAAATTCCTAAAGTTATCGTAAATAATGATAATTTGAAAATGGAAATACCAAAGTTTAGTCGAGCTAACATAGAAATGAACCTAATTTAAAATTATATATTTTTTTAAATAACTGTATTAATAGCTATTATTCAATTTCCAATTGTACATAAATTTATGATTATCAGGCTTAGAGAGTCATTAATTTGTGGTAGGATATGGTTATCCAAATTATGCTTTGCAAAGTTAAGACAAATAAAAAACAAAATTAATTTAAATTTCGATATAAGTTTTCTTTTTATATATTGCAAAATTTTTGTCATTAAGTATTGTGTAAAAAATGCCACAAGACCTTTTCCAGTACTTGATCTTTTTGAGGTATTTTTTCGCAACTAACTTCACACTTAAGCCGCCTAATCATATGTATTTTGACAGCTGACATAATAAGGTTTGATTGATTCTGCAAAGTACGAGTTTATGGTTGGTACCATTTTAAATATGGAAAGTGAAAACCAGTATTTTCGGCATATTTTATTTTTTTTACTATAGAAAATATAAAAATGCTATTCAAGCCAGAAAAATATTATCCGATGTGTATGGAAAAGATGTGTTAAGTGAGCGCTAGTGTCAAACTTCGAAATCCAATATTCATTACAAAAAGGTTATGCTATCTGTTTGGTGGGATTTCAAAGGAATCGTTTATTTTGAGCTTCTACCGAGTAACACAACGATCATTTCTGAAGTGTACTGTCAGTTGGACCAATCGAATGATTCACTTAAAGAAAAAAGGCCACAATAAAATTTTAAATAACTATAAGAAAATCGTCTTTCATTTAAAAATAATAAAAATAAAATTACTTTTCGAACAACCCAATAATTTGGCCATTATTTGATAGATGTTGATTTTTTAAATGATCTCAAGTTTAATTTTTGATGTAGTTTTTTAAAAGTCCAAAAGCGACCATTTGCATGATCATGGAGGACCAAATCCGTTTTATTAAAATTGCATATGATCCAAAAGAAAATCTTTCAGTTTAGACCAAAAATAATCAGTTATCAGACGCGTCAAAGCGATTCGAATTTTCGGATAGACAATGAAACTTTCAGACAAAAATGCATACCACGCGGTCAGTTTTTGCAGATACATGGGTATTTTAAAGCAAGAAATGAACCTCATTGCTAAAGTCAAAGGAAAAGTTTAAATGTGGCTACGGTAGAATCACCATGTTTATAGAAAGTTTGCATAATTTTAACGTATGTTTAGTAGTTAAACTAATCGTGGTATAAAATGGCAAATCTTAGTAATTGTTACCATTATTAATACAAGTATATACGTTTACCAAATGTCAAATTACAGGGCTGTCCAATATTGAATAGAATTGAATTCAACTTAAATGATAACAAAACTTAGACCAATCATTAATTGCGCGGCTCTCGTTTGTTGGCATAAGGCTAAGCCAAACGTACTGCCCATACAATCCTTCTTAAGATTCAAAGACTTGCATGCTTGGGTATTAAAACATGTCCTACGACTGCTTCTGGGACTCTTTCGAACCTGCTACCTTTGCATTTGCATATTAGAAAGGAAGTGGTTAGAGGAGCCCATAGGTTAGGACGTTCCAAAACCTTTAAATCAGATGACGTGGTTGCACATCTTAAGGCTGCATCATACTTAAACGATCAACCACAGAACAGTTTTAAGCCATCTGCATAAAGCTGGATTCAAAATGAAGCTTGATGTTTGGATGCCACAAAAATTGACGCAAAAAAATATGGTGGATTAAATTCCTTGGCCAAACCTTGGAACGGATGGTGATTTGCGATGAGGAATGGGTCACATACGATAATATTGTGCGATAACGATTGTGGTAAAAGCGCGGTGAAGCGGCTGAAACGGAGGAATGTTTTGCTGTGTAATTGGTGGGACTAGAAAGGTATCATCTACTATGAGCTGCTTCCATATGGGCAAACACTAAATTCAGACCTCTACTATCAACAATTAGACCGTTTGAATCTAGCGGTTGACAAGAAGTGGCCAAAACAGGACGTGTGTTGTATTCTATCAGGACAGCGCCAGACCGCACATGTCAATAGTGACTCGCTAGAACCTCCGGGAGCTTGATCGAGTTTTTCGACAATAGGGACCATGGCTTCCCTTATATGAGAGAGGTATTATGAGGTTACCTTTAAAATGGTAATAAATTATAAAATAAAATTGTGCATATTTGATCCAAATCGGACAATCCCAACACCAGTCTTGAAATAAACGAATAGATTTCATTTCTCCCAAGCCAATATTTTCAAAAGTTTCTTAATCCGCATTTTAAATGCATCTTGCATATTTATTTTGATAAAGTAATTTATTTAAAAAAAAGTTTCTAATATTAAAATCATTAATTCACAAAGTCAAAATACGATTATTTACTTGGAAATCTTTTTATTTTAAGACAGCTTATATTATTATTACATGTATTAAGCGGAATAAGCAGAAATCAAGATTTTTATAATGGCAAAAAAAAAATGTCTGTAAAATACATTTACAGTGAAAGGTATCCATTTGAAACCGTTTAACAACTAGAATCAATTTGGTTGTTTGTTCTTTGAAGAACTTTTACATTTCTAACAATGCCACCCCGTAGAAAATAAAAAAAATCAATATGGTTCTAGTATGGTAGTGGATTACTTACCATACTTTTAATATAACAAGTATATACATACAAAGGACGTATAGATTATAAAGTGCATAAGTGAGGAGGGCCTACCGATTGGTTGGTTTTCATAAAAAAAGTACTTCAGCAGCTGAGTTAATCGATTTCTATTGGTATAAATAATAAAAAAAATTCAGACAACAAAATAAAAGGACTATTAAATAGACGGTGATAATACAAGTATTAAAAGTAGTAGACGACATTCTCAGTTCGGAAATGAAAGAAAATTACTTTTGATTACAAAATGGATGACAAAAAAAAATTTTTTTTTTATTACAAATGGACGCCAAACATGGTAAAGCTTTTATTGAACTGTCAAAACATTTTTGTTATTCGACTGGTCTTTCACTCTTACATCCATTTTTGTTTTATACATATTTTTATTAGTATATGTACAAATACAATCTTGCACCTAGAACAAGAAAGATGCCGCAACAGATCCTATAGAACATGAGTAAGATGTCGCATATGTCTAGAGTTTATGCCTTAGTGTAAGCACAAGCAGAAGCAGAAGCTTTTTTTCCTCGAAATGCTCTTATTAGAGCTTTGGATGAATAATTCATTTGGTATTTTGCCACAACGATAGAAATCTAGAAAATTTGAATGATTATACATATCCAATATAAGATATAATATCGTATAGACAAAAAAAAAAAACAAAAACAAATAGGATCAGCCCTAGAAGCTTTGGGTTTGTGATGGGTTGTCTGTATTCGACGGGGAGAATTTTATACATATACGAGAACATATACTTGCTGTTGCCATAGAATATTTGGTGAACTTGATTTTTTGATGCACCCGATTACTGATTTTTTAATAGGGTTCCATTCGTAAAGATGTATTTGTGTCTGTATATAATGCATACACTACTGTAACCAACATGAAAACCAGTGTTTTTTTTTTGCAACAGGAATACATTATTTTAGGTGCATTTCATATGGAAATAAATAAATCTGATTTATCTGGCATAATGTACATATTTATGCTTAAGAACAAATTTTGCAAAAAAAAAAAAAAATGTTTACAAAAATCTTACTGCAGTGAGTTGAGAGTTTAATTTCACCGCATTCGAGGGTGTTGCTAGAAAATTCGCTTACAAATCAAATTGCTTATATTTTGCCAGGGGATAATTCTCGTATGTATCAACAAACAAAGTAGATATTTTTTTTTATAGATAATATCATTTACGACCCCATGTAGACTTGAGCGTATATTCTGATGAATCATATATCATAGTCACAAATATTATAAAAATCATCCATTGTGGATTTGTGGTTAAAAATTGCTTTTGTTGAACTTGAAACCATTGCAACGCTTCTTGCTATCAGATTCTGAATCGTTTAGATTAAAATTATGTTTCTTTTTTTATACAATATTTATACAATTAGTTCATATAATATTTTATAAACTCTGTATGGAGGGAGCTCCTATTTTTTGTAGATTTTTTCCGTCTCTCCTTATAATAGAATTCATTCGTGACAATAAAAAAAAAACATAACAAAAACCAATACAAATAAAAACAGTGAAAAGAGAAAATTGTGGAAAATTTTCCATAATTACTTGTATTTTATTTTGCCCACTCATGCAATACTATTTAGCATGGTTAAACATTAAAGTATCCTCGATTACAAAGGATTTACATATAAAATATGATGGAAATGGATACGCGAGCTATATAAATTCAAGATTAAGCGCATATTTAAATCAATAATCATTCATATAATAGACGCCTAAAAGTCTGAAGTACAAATACAAATACAATTAATAAAATATTTATTTAAATACATTGAAATACATTTTTTAGTAGATACTCTCTATATGACTCTCTACCGGATAAGATTTAACACCATGCTGTGCTCCTGAATAAATATGATATTTTCAACTTGAATATTCGAACGTTTACAAGGATACTTCTGAGATGTTGTATCTTTAATACTTTTATATCTGTTAAAAAATAGATCGTGCTTAATCCTATCATCTAGATAAATTGTATTTAACAAATTTTAGCTGAATTTTATTATTTCAAAGATTTCTTTTTCTGTTTAAGTACAAATTTTGAAAAAAATCTGATCAAAGAAACTTTGGCTACCGAACATCAAAGTCATTTTTGCTAACTCAAAACCATATGACGATATAGTATTTCATAAGAAATTCTATTGGAAAATAATAATTATATATTGAACTTGGAATATTATATTAATTCATATAAAAAATACTAACAGAAGCACATATTTTAGTTACTGTTTTTGTATTTTGCGTTTATATTTTTATTCGAAAAGATCTTCACCTACTCTACTTTTTAAAATCTCCTACAAGTAGCCACAAAAGTCTCCTTTGATATTCGAACAAAATTTTTACCAACTTTAATGTTAGGAACTTTTCAGTAGCAATACTGTTATGTCTACTATTTTTTTAAATAGAAAATTACATAATTCTTTCTAAACAAGAAATTCAAAGATATATTTTGCTATATCTACCATTTAATTTATTCTAATCAGGAGCTAGAATCGCTCAGATATCGCTGAATCTCTCAATTCCGTGTCGTTCACAATGTATATATACATACAAGATTCATTCGACTCAAGAACTAAAACTATAAGACCATGTGAAGCGTCAGGATTTTTTGGAAAATTTTTCGAATATCGCTGAAAATGTGCGTGACAATCATAACCTCTCAATTCCGCGTCATTTACAAGAATCGGGCTTTTGTGCGACTTAAACTTGGTGAATGTTGCGACAAGACTTATTTCTATATACTCGTACATACAACATTCAATTGACTTTAGAACTAAAACTATAAGACCATACGAAGCGTCAGGCGCTCACAGATAAAAAAATCACTTTCAGCGACGAAATAAATTGTTTACTGAATGTCTTCGTATACAAGCAAAATTTGTTGGATCTGTAATGAAAAGCAACCATAACAGTTCCTGGAGCTTCATTTGAATCGAGAAAAACTTACTGTCTGGTGTGGATTTTGATCGGGCGGCATTATTTTCGAATGCCGTATTGTCAAAGAAATGAGACTAACGCGACGGTATATCCCTCGCAACAGCACGGGTGCGACTAGATATTCTCCAAAAAAAATTGGTATCATTGACTGATGTCATAGTGCAAATCAACGCCCTTAGACTATTTCTATGGAATGGTCTATGCCAATAAATAATAACATCATTCAAGCCATCGATGAGATTTTCAACCCGATTTTGGCAAAAAAATTATCAAAAATTTGACCTCTTTCATTAAAAAATATTTGCCATAGATTGATTGACCTTAATGCTTCCATACATTTGTGTAGATTTTTTTATGTAGACATGACATCCACTGACATCTAGTTTTCGTAATAGAAATTGTTTGATATCCATTTTAACACACTTATTTCAAACAAAAATATAATTTAAATCTTTTGGTATTAAATGTAATTGTATTTTAGATTTATTATTTATTTTGTAAATATTAATCAAATATTAATTGCACCAATTTTGTAGACTTTCGGAGAGTTTTAAAACATGCCGTTCATCACGAACTTTGGGTGTATAACTTAAAAATGCGGGATTGACAACAGATGGCATAACTTTTACACATGGTTTGTGTTAATAATAACTCATATGAAATTTTGGAGGTTAAAAATCTGTCATTCATTCTCGATTAGTCATTGAACGAAATAGTGTAAACAACAAAGTTTTTTTTTGCTCCAAAAATGTCGAATTTCGTACCATAAAAGTCCCATTTGCGGAAAGTGTTGATTTACTTCTTCAATTTGAAAAAAAGTGCAGCTGAAGCACATCGATTGCTCACCGAAGCTTATCCTGAATATGTTCCATCGATTTCAACGTGCGAGATGGTTTGTGCGGTTCAGAAGTGGTGATTTTGACACGGAAGACAAAGAACGACCAGGTCAGCCAAAAAAATTTGAAGATGAAGATTTGGAGGCATTACTCGACGAAGACTGTTGTCGAACTCAAGAAGAAATTGCAAAATTATTGGGAGTCACTCAAGCAGCCATTTCAAAACGTTTGAAAGCAGCAGGATTCATCCAAAAGCAAGGAAATTGGGTCCAATATGAATTGAAGCCGAGAGACATTGAAAGAAGATTTTGCATGTCCGAAATGCTGCCCGAACGGCAGAAAAAGAAGTCGTTTTTGAATCGAATCATTACTGGCGACGAAAAATGGATTCATTGCGACAACCCAAAGCGCAAAAAATCGTATGTGAAGCCCGGCCAACCAGCCAAATCAACGCCAAAGCCAAATATCCATGGCGCCAAGGTAATGCTCTGTATTTGGTGGGATCAGAAGGGTGTGATCTATTATGAGCTATTGAAATCGGGCCAGACGATCACAGGCGACCTCTACCGAACACAATTAATCCGTTTGAAGCGAGCATTGGCCGAAAAACGCCTGGAATATGCGACCAGACACGAAGCCATAATTTTCCATCATGGCAACGCTTGGCCTCATGTTGCAAGACCGGTTAAAAATTATTTAGAAAACAGTGGCTGGGAAGTTTTGCCTCACCCGCCTTATAGCCCAGACCTTTCCCCGTCCGACTACCATTTGTTTAGATCCATGCAAAATGCCCTCACCGGAATACGCTTCACTTCAGAACAGGGCATCAAAAATTGGCTCGATTCATTCTTGGCCTCAAAACCGGAGCAGTTTTTTTATGTTGCCAGAAAGATGGAAAAAAGTAGTGGCTTCCGTTGGACAATACTTTGAATAAAATATATTGTAACAATTTTTCAAAAAAAACACTCAAAGTTTGCCAAAAATCCCGCATTTTTAAGTTATACACCCAAACAAACCGAAATAATTTTGTTTTATTTATTTTTTACATTTGTAATTTTGACAATTGAATGTTTATCGAAAAATAGTTCAGTGCCGGCAGTGTGTACGCGAATTTTGGAGGAACGTATTTTAATAGTGCAAAAATATTTTCCTTTTTGTTAATACTTAATTAAACGTATTTTAATAGTAGCATTTCTACAAATACTTGTTTAACATTAAAATTTATGTTTATATTGTTGCGGTGTGGTTTTAATTTCAACATGATTTTCATATTTTCTATTTAATTAATATTTGCAGTTTTTGAATGGTTTCTTTTATTTGTGTATATAATTGTTATAATATATAAGTCCTCCACTTTATAAGTCTATTTTAATAAATAAGTTTTAAATGAAATATACAAAATTGTAATAATATTGTATAATAAATAAATAAATAATATTTGAAAATAGTATACTGTGTTTTATGAAAACTTTCAAAAACTTATACCATCAAACAAAAAATCCGCAATATTAAAAAATATATTTGTTTAAGCATAATAATATCATTTATGAAAATGATTTTAAACAAACCGCTTGAATCGCATACTGAACTTTAAAATTGACCCCCCACTGATTTACGCCGTTGTTGTTATTTTGTAAGTGCATGCGTTCTTAACGGAAATTTTTCCATTCTTAACTTTTATTATTTTAAACTTTAATGTAAATATATAGGTTAATTCAAGAATGCCAAGTGAGAAGAAAAATACTTAACCAACTTAAACAAGAAATAATTAAATATATCAACGAACGATTTACTGAATACAACGAATCACTGACAACTAATAAGTCACTCTGCATAGCTTCAAGATAAAAACGCCGCAAATATCCAAAAAATAACCCTCGTTCTAATAACCTATATCTATAATAGTATCCTCCGCACAGGGTATGATTCCTCAGCATCAGTTAGGAATTAGAGCTGAACATTCCACTATCCAGCAGTGTTTGCTAACCGAAAGGAATACTGACCAGACGTATTCCTGGACATTTCGCATGATTTATACCGTGTATGGCATGACGGATTGCTATGGAAGTTACAGCAAGTCCTACCCTCTAGTTATTTTCACATCATAAAATCCTATCTCTCAGGCCGATATTTTCAGGTAGATGAAAATATTTAATATTCTGTCATTTTAGTAATTTTTGCCGGTGTCTCTTAGGGAAGTATTCTAGATCCAATCCTTTACAATATTTATACTACTAATAATATCACACTAATATCCTTACCGCAACATATACTGACGATACAGCTATCCTTACATATCACAAGCCATCAATATCCTAGAAGGATACAGCTATCCTTCCACAGCCATCAATATCCTACAAGCCTACATCGATTCCTTACAAACCTGCTTCAAAAAGTGGAGAGTGTGGGTAAATGAGCAAAAATCTGCTCATGTTACTTTCACACTCTGTCGAGAACAGATCCCAGATATAACCTTAAATGGCAATAATATTACACAAAAACGAGCGCCCATTGCCTTGAACTTATATTCGACAAACAGTTAACCTGGAACCCTCACACGAAAACTAAAATAAAGAAACTTAACGTAGGTCAAATCTAACAACAAAAACTGAACTATTATTATACAAGACGGTACTGAAACCAATATGGACATACGGACTCGAACTTTCGGGTTCGACTAAGCATTTCAATCCCCTACAATCCTGAATCTTTCGTAAAATTGTCAATGCCCTTTTTTTTAGATGTGAAATACGGTTATCCATCCATTTGTTCGTGAAGTTTGCCTTAACCGTCCTAACCCCTAAGGAAAATAACCGTTCACTCACACCCTTGCATTTTGCGCCCATCGACATCTAAAACGGCGATGGTCGAGAGATTTTTGAAAGTTATAAAATAATATTATTCTGTTTTTGAGGTTACATCGATGGGTGTTTTCTTTTGCATGTGCTCATGTCCTCATATTTAAATTCATAAAAATCTGTTTTTTTTCTAGTTGTAAGCAGTTATAGATAACATAAAATAAAGAAAAAAAAAACATTTAATGGATTTTTATTTGAAAATTGTTACAATTTATCTTAATAGCTTAAACTATATATTATAGTACTGAAAAATGGAATTTTATTCATTCATAAATATACCTTTCTTCGCATACTGATTATTAAAAGGTCATACTTTCCTTTTGCTCTTAAAAACTAAGCGTAATAAAAACTTTGGTAATTTGTTATGTTCATTTTTGGTTCGTAGCACGCTATATGACTATTAGAGAAATAATTAAACGATTTAGGAAATTTTCATTAGAATCAAAATAAAATTATAATATTTTTTTCACTAAATATCAACGAAAAAAAAAAATTAATTTAAATCAAAAAGCAATTAAACAAAACTGAGTGCAGACGCTTTTTCTAGGTGAATAATCACAATAAATCTAATAATAAAAATTCTTCAAAATTATGTTAGTAATTTTTTATTCTGGTAATTCTCTAAAATTAATTTCTAATTTTATTATTCCTTTTGTTTTTAAGTAGAAATATTAGTTATAGTTACTATTATGAATAAATATTCAAACATGAAAATTCCATTTACTAAATTCAGGAAGATAAGGAAAATAATTATTAATAAAAAAAAATAGATAATTATAATTTAAAAGATACTGAGTATTTTAGATTCTCTTTTATAGAACAATCAGAGGAGTCCTTTCTATGATATTTTGTGTTTGCTATTTGGTTTTATGTATAGACATGCATATTATTATAATTGTATTTAATATTACCACATGGAATTTATCGATTTCAAATTGAATCGGTCTATAGAATAAGTAAAAATAGGTTAAGATTTATATACAGGGTGCTTTTTATGTTCCAGGTCGAAGTTTTTTTTTTAATATTGTAACTTTTAAATAAAATACTCTTTTATAAATTATATTTTTTTGTTTGATTATATGATCTTAAACATAATGTATAAAATATAATCTTGGTCGAAAAATGGCGCAAAATCGAGCTCTTTTAAGTAAATTTCTCATAACGTTTTCGTAGAATTCTGGTGTTATTTCAGTAATTTCATTTCGATTATTATACTTAAGCATCGAGGTTGTTGTTGGTTTGTTAGTAAACACCTTTTCCTTTAAGTACTCTCATCCCCATACGAAGAAATCGGTACAGTTCAAATCAGGGTAAAAATTATTTATTTGGCCAGGATAAATTTGTCTCTCGAAATTTGCATCGTAGCACGAGTTGTGTGTGATGTTGCACCGTCTTATTGGACAGAACATGTGGTTTCTGTAGGCCTAATTGATCCAATTCGGAAAAAGAAAGTTATTCAACATATCCCGATAGTGGTCACCAGTAACTGTTAGAGTATTGCCTCCAGCATCCTCAAAGAAATATGGCTCCATACAATTACTTTACGAGGGTATAGTGGTCTTTGATGTATCAGTTTAGGGTTTTCAGTGCCCCAATATTATGCTTCATCGCTCATAATAATTTTATATCAATAATGGTGGTCGTCTATACCGAACAAGAGAACTCCAGTTTCGCGCTGTTCATGGTCATTTGCCTGCAGCTGTTGTGTCTTTTGCATGGCGTCGATGAGAGGTACCAGGATATTCATCAACACTCTGCCTCACTTCATCAATCTTTTCAGGTGTACGTTGGATTAATTATTGCCCAGCATATTTTCAAAATTATTCATTACACGCTGAATGGTTAACTTGCTCGGCATATGATTAACACCAAAAAAGTCACGCAATATTCTCTACGTATTCACAATTGAACAATTATTTAAATAAAATGTTTTAATAATTTCAACACGTTGTGGCGGCGTTAGATGATCCATAGTAATTTGCTATTGATCAACTGTCAAATGTTAACAGCCAAAATGGCGGCCAAACAAAATCTACCTTGAACATGAAAAGCACCCTGTATTTAATAGATTTTTATACAAATAAGAATCTATCTGTAGGAGTCGGAGGAGAGATGACTTGGTAGGCATAAATTCAAGGGATTTTATGGGTCTATTCGGGGTGGTCAGTTTCTGAAAATTGTGTAGTCGCGTATATAGAAGTTAGATCTGGATATAAAGTGTACCATATTTCTGTAATGAGTTCTACGTCTATGCGTCTGTCATGTAGTAATAAATCTAGTTCTTTTGGACCTCAGTCCATTAGCATTCCAAAGGAGGATTGTAAGGGAATAAGGGGTTGGTGATGATATTTAAGGTTGAATAGAATCTGTGAAAGACGATTAACGATTAACAATAGGGTTAGTAGAGATGCAATTTGTTGTAGTGGGTTTCTTGTTAGTATTGTAAAAAGGGATGTTATGTCTGTTGAGAAGGGAGTGGGAGGTGGAATATATGCCGATGGTTATTGTGAACGTTTTTGTTGTTGTTGTTGTTGTTGTTGCTGATGGTGTAGTTGTTGCTGTTGTCATTCTTAATACTGTTTTTTAGGTTAGGAATTTTCAGTGGTTATTGGTGGGGTCACTGTAATGACAGAAGCTATTGACGGATAAGATATTCCTTGGGATGACTTTTAGAGATGATATTTGAATACCAAGCCCAGATCTCCCTGCACAATGGTACACATTTTTTTGCAGCTCTTTATAGGAAGTGCATCCCTTTTCGTTCGCGGTGTGACTACTTTTGCAGAACGCACATTTTAGTAGAGCTGATCTCACTTTCGAGCAGGTTGACGTTAAATGTTCTGTAGCACTTTTAACGCACTTGTTCGGATGCATGCAATAGGCCTAAGTGTGTCCATGAGTATGGCAACAATGGCACTGGGCGACATTGGCAACGGGATATGGCTTTTATTCTTTGATATTAGTGTAGAACAGCGATTCTTCACAAAAACTATTATTATATTTCGGAGAAAGCTCCAAATCAATAAAAAAACAAAGGCAGATTTATGTTGTCGCTCTCCGTTTTTTTTATGTTAAAAATACTCCGGACTAGAAATCCCAGTATTTTCAGCTTGCTCTTCATTTCGCGAACGGGTGTAGTATGGTGGAGGTGATGAATTACTAGACGGAAAGGCTTATTTCCTTTGCTTTGATCCGTGTGGTAATCGGCTTCGTTTTTATTCAAATTTTTAGATTTTTGACAATATTTCTATATGCAGAATCAGTTTTTGCATAGGCGTCTACATAAAAATTCTGTCAAAATCTTTTCGAAAATACTTTCGTAAAAATGCACACACTTGCAAAAGACCATTTTACGTAGCACTTCGTATTCTAAAATAAAAACTTTCTATTTGCTGTCGTGTAGAATAAAGCTTTTTAAAATTTAATAAAACCGCACTTAAACGTTCACTTCGCGATAATTATGTAAATGTCAACAGATTTCGGTTTGCTACCATTTCATGAAGAATTGCGTGTTTTGAAACTCTCCGAAAGTCTACAAAATTTAGGGCGATTGATAATTGATTGATATTTACAAAATAAATAATAAACCTAAAATACAATTGCATTTAATACCAGAAGATTCTTAATTATATTTTTGTTTTGTTAAAATGAATAATAATTACGCGTTTGAAATTCAAAACATTTTTTTTCACGAAAACTAGATGTCAGTGGGTGTTATGTCTACAAAAAAATATCTACACAAATATATGCAAGCAATACGATTTCTCACCGCTTTTGCAATTATTCAGAATAGTGACATAAATAAAAAATGTGAACTTTTCAGGGTAACTGTTTAAAAATTTCTTGTTTGGTTCGGGGTTTTTTTATAGTCCTGAACTTTAAAAACTTAGTCGGAGTTTTGGAAATCGGAGCACAACTAGAATTATTTCGATCTTCGTGATCGCAGATTCGCGACTTCGTCCTTGAGGAAGAACGACACAACCCCTTTCTGGCGTCTAATTTTGGATATACAATTGTGTCGTTTTCTAAGATTAAAATATAAAGATTTTCCTGACCATTTTTACAATAAAATCGAAAATGGCAATTTTTGACTTGTGTCACTATTCCCAAGCATCGACGATATACGAAAATCGGACGTACGGGCCTATATAGGTATTCTTTAATCTAAGAGTTTGCTAAGTGCTTTTAGGTGTATCTTGCACATGAACTAACCTGCCCTAATTGGCTCATTCATTGCACCACAAAACACAACAAAATTTTGTACGCACGTTTATAGATTGGTGGTGGTTTTACCATGCGAGTAATGCAAGCCGGTTTTGCAGGTGGCTCTGTAGTCGGTTGATTTTTATCGCGCCCTGCCAAAACTGTTAACGGATTCAGTGTCCGTATCAGGCGAGTTTTATTTTCTTTCACAATTGATTTTTTGTTTTAGTATAAATTTTATAAATTTTTAAAAATTCTTCAATTCATTTAAAAATACACCAGCAATTTTCCAAAAACACATAATAGTATGTATGTTGAGTTTGATAGAATATTACGAGTATTTTGGTTTCTTTTTATACTAAGAAAATAAAATATGCATACTGCAAAAAAAAGAATACATTTTACTGCAAAATTTAATATTATTATAAACGGAAATATAATAAATATTTTTATAATTATCACACTAAAATAACGAATAAATTTAGTATAAATAATGTTAATTAGATTGATTTTATTATCAATATCTACGCATGTATTTATTCCAATCTCTTAAGATATAAATAAATAAGAGCTTAAAAACTTTAAAATTCTATTTTTCCATAAAAGAATTAATTAAATAATATATGTAAATATAAATATTGGCATAAGTTTTTTGGTAAAAAATATTTATCGGAATTGTAAATTGTTTATTTAAATATTGTTTCAGAAAATATAGTCAAAATATTTCCATAAATTTAATACTTAATGTAAATATTTAACTAAATCAAATATATCTATTGCTGTATAATAGCAGTTATAATATTAGTTTATTTGGAATTTTTTTTGTCATACTAACGATGACTCAAAAAAAAGTTAGACCACAAGAGCCAAATTTATTTTTTAGTTATTTCTTCAGATTATTTTACAATTATTTTAACTAATATAAAACAAAGTCAATTAAATGAACAGAAAAATTTATCTAAGTTGCCTATTAAATTTGTGGGTACAAATATTTTTCAGAAAATAGTTGAATGGCCATTTCTGAATATTTTTTACGAGCTTTTTTTGAATTCAAATAAAAAATTACGATAGAATAATATAATAATAATAATTTCTCGTTTGAATGTAGAATATCAAATTAATAAAATGCCAGCCATTGAATATTTACCGTCAATTTAAATTTTCGTAAATTTTTTTATTTTTATTTATTTATTTAGATATTTACAACTACAACATAAGCAAATTTTTGCAATAGTATTAATTAACTTGATAGGTTGTGGGGAGTAAACATCCAATGAAGTTCCTCCTGCTAGCGTGTGTTTCTGTTAGGCCTCAGTATTTAAGTAAATCACACGACCAGTGACGCTTAAGTCTTCGATGGGTATTTCTAGGGAAGGAAATGGAGGATAGTTCTTGAACAAGAGGGTTATTATGATTGAGGACACGGAAACGGAACTTTTTATAACGAGATACAGCCACATCAAAAACAAATGGGACTTTAAGATCACGATGAATAACAGTATTGCGAACATAAAAGGGGGCATCGACAATTGTACGGAGTATTTTTGATTGAAGGGATTGGATTGGACGGGAATTAGAAGGCTTAGTAGATCCCCAGAGTTCTAGTCCGTATGTCCATATGGGTTTCAGTAAAGGTATTGTATAACAGAACTTTGCTGTCTATAGTAAGTTTGGAATGTTTGTCTAGAAGTCGAAGTAGTTTTAGGTATCGTCTTTTAAGTTCTTGTCTTTTAAGTCTTGTATGTGGGTTCCATGTCAAGCGTTTGTCTAAGGTCAGTCCTAGGTACCGAGCTTCGTTGTGTTGCGGTATGGCACTGCCATTAAGGTATATGAGAGGGCATGTCTCACGACGGAGAGTAAAAGTTACCTGGATAGATTTACGTTCATTGACTTTTATTCTCCACTTAGTAAACCAGTTCTGGAGGGTTTGGATTTGGATTTGGAGAGTTTCGGAAGCATTTTCGCTAGATGCAAGGCAGGCCGTATCATCGGCGTATGTAGTAAAGAAGGTATTAGGGCAAATTGGGATATCCGATATGTAAATGTTGTAGAGGATGGGTCCAAGTAAGCTACCCTGAGGAACCCCAGCCAATATCGGAGAGATATTGGACAGTTCGTTGGATTCATTTACTTGGAAGTGTCGGTTGGCAAGGAATGATCTTAGGACTAGGAAATAGGTGGAAGGAAGAAACCTCTTGAGTTTCCGGAGTAGACCCGGGTGCCAAACTCTATCAAAAGCTTGACTTATATCAAGAAACAAACCGGGGCAGTACTCTTTTCTTTCTAAAGAGGATGCAATGAAATCGACAACACGATGACACTGCTGGGTAGTGGAGTGTTCGGCGCGGAAACCAAATTGGTGATTAGGAATTAAATTTGAAGATTCGAGTAGAGGATATAAGCGGCGAAGGAGGATTTTTTCAAAGATTTTTGAGAGAAGTGGAAGGAGACTTATTGGCCTGTAGGAAGTGGGGCGGTTTATTGGTTTATTGGGCTTAGGGATCATTTTAATGATTGCAAATTTCCATAGGATTGGGAAATGTGTTGTTCTAAGGATGGAGTTATATATTGTGGCAAGGAAAACTATTGCTCTTTTGAAGTATATTGGAGGTAATCAGATCATAGCCAGGAGCTTTATTTTTGGGAAGGAGCTTGATTAAATTGGCAACTTCGGAAGGAGTGATTGCCTTAGGGGGAAGGCAAAAGGTTTTCTGCTGACTTTAAGAAATGACATTTTCAAAAGGTTTGCTGCTGAATTCCTTTTTCCTGGATCTCCCCTATCTCAATAACGAAATGTATGTACAATTTTTCTTGTTCTTCCTCGAAACAAATCAAGTTTTATATTTGGACAGATAACAATTTCTCAGAAATTTTCTTAGGATTTTATTTTATCAATAAAGTTGGTATTTTATCCGAATAATTCATCTAGTTTCATTTTAATTGGAGAGCTGATTATAAATACAATATTAATTAATTATATAATTAGAAAAACTTTGTTGTCAAAGTGATTTTTTCTCGACGAAATCTTCTTGTAAAACAAAAATCGAAAATGTATTTATAGTTATAAAACGTTATTAGATTCTTTTATTATTTATTCAGAAGATGGAAATTTGATAGAAACTTCCAAATACAGAAATTTTGATAGAAAGATAAAAAAAATTTCACGAACTTTTGTCTTATTAATTAATCATTAACAAATGGAATAATAATTTCAAATGGTTAAAATATGAAATTTCATTGGTAGTCAGTCATATCAGAAAGTATGGTAAACTTTTCTTATCCTGACAAATACGAACAAACTAATTTATAATATCAAATGTTTAGAGGAGCCTATGTACTCAATCAGTGTTGATATAATTATTTCCATTTATTAAGTTCATGGAGTCGAGTTGTAGCTAAATAAGTATTTATCATAATTATTAATTTAGTTGACTAATTATGTACATAATTATGCAATTAATGTACAAATTTATTTTTTTTAAAAAAACATGTCTCAAATATTGTAGAGAGAATTTTTCCAATGTTACTAAATAAATTGTTTGATATTTGAATTTTTCAGAGTTGTACGGAACACCCGAAATCCAGTCTACGATGAAGATTTCACATTTTTCGGAATCAACTTACAGGAGCTCAGTTCGATGTCGTTACATTTCGTAGTGCTTAGCTTTGATCGATATTCTCGAGATGATGTGATTGGGGAGGTTGTGTGCCCATTGTCTGCAATTGATTTGAGCCAAATCGAGAACCAACAGATCGCATTCAGCAAAGAAATTCAGCCAAGGAGTTTGAAGATACGAGCACAAGGACGAGGAGAATTATTGATTTCGCTCTGCTGGCAACCAGCTGCAGCTCGTCTTACCGTTGTCCTTTTGAAGGCACGTAATCTACCCAGAATGGATGTTACAGGACTGGCCGATCCTTATGTGAAAATCTACTTACTATTCAATGGACAGCGTATCGCCAAAAAGAAGACACATGTCAAGAAGAGAACATTGAGTCCAGTATTTAACGAGAGTTTCGCATTTGACATTCCCACTACAGAGGTGGGTACATACTCGTATACGAGTGTAGGAATATATATTTTGAATTCGTCCTTTATATTACCTATTGGTAGGATTGTTTGAACAATCCTTGCCTCTGGCAATTTAATTGAAATTCAATACAATAAGATAAGATGACGGAGATTTTTGCGGGTTTAAAAAAACTTTTTATTTTCGATATTTTAGGGATCGGGTGCTTCCCTTGAAGGAGTTTCTCTTGAATTGATGCTTCTTGACTGGGATAGAGTGACCAAAAATGAAGTGAGTAATTTAACGTTTTTTACTGAAAATTTAATACCACAATTTTTTTATTGAACCGATAATTTTTAGCGACTGAAACGAAAATTTTTACTGACTATTTTAACCGACAATTTTTACCGACAATTTTTACCAAACATTTTCCCAAAAATTTTATTGAGAATTTTTTACCGAAAACTTTAATTGACAATTTTTGGCGAAAATTTTTACTAACAAGTTTTACCGACAATTTTAACCGACAATTTTTACCGAAAATATTACCGGCAACTTTTGCAAAAATTTTTAGCGACCGAAATTGAAAATTTTTACTGAGTATTTTAACCGATAATTTTTACCGATAATTTTTACCGATAATTTTTACCGACAATTTTTGCCTAAAAATTTTACCGACAATTTTTACACAAAATGTTGCAATCATTTTTCCAAAAATTTTACTACACTTTTTTACTAACAATTTTTTAATGACTATTGAAACCGAAAATTTTTACCGACAATTTTTACCAAGAATTTTTGCCTACAATTTTTACCAAAAATATTTCCGAAAATTATTAACAAAAATTTTACCAAATATTTTAACTGAAAATTTTTTACCGAAAAATATTACAGAAAATTTTTGCCGACAATTTTTACCAATCATTTTTCCGAACATTTTTACCGAAAAATTTTACCGCCAATTTTTACCGACAATTTTTACGAAAATTTTTAGCGATTATTTTGACCGACAATTTTTTACCGGCAATTTTTACCGAAAATTATTACAGGAAAGTTTTACCAAACATTTTTACTGACAATTTTTTACTTAATATTTTTACTGCAAATTTTAGCCAAAAATTTTACAGAAATTTTTACCAATTATTTTTGCCGAAAATTTTTACTGACAATTTCTACCGCCAACAATTTTTACAGATTGTTTTTTAATGAAATTTTTTTTCTGAAAATTATTTACTAAAATTTTATTCCGAAGATTTTTACTCAAAATTTGTACCGAATATTTTTACTGCAAATTTTTACCGAAAAATTGTATAGAAAATTTTTACTGAAAATTTTTACTGGCAATTTTTAACGAACATTTTTACCGAAATTTTTTTACTGAAAATGATTTTAGTAGATTTTTTGTTAAAAGTTAATTATATATTTACAGACAATTTAAATGTTTGAATGAAATTGTGAAGTAATTTTTTTTTGTATTGTTTATTGGTCATCTTGAAACATGAAAACATTAATTGCTGAAATGAGAAAGTAAATTGATTATTTTCCATTTTCTGCATCGTTTATTACGAAAATCTAGTTATTGTGTTGAAGGTTATCTACAATAAGTCCATAGAACATTTAGAAGGAACTGCACGTGTGAAAAGAAAAATTAATCTAATCATTGATTAAGGAAAATTAATCTATTTGCTGTCACTGAAATTGCTATTTCAGAGTTTTTCAACTTTCTCGAAATACTTCTATTTTTTGCCAACTTTGCCTTTTATTTTCTGGTATCATGGCTCTTTCGCCTGAAGCTCTTATTTCAATCAAACTTGGAAAATATTTTCGAAAATTTATTTATGCAAATATAATTAATCACGAGGACTAATGTAGCAATTTTTTTTGGTATAGAAAGTATTAATGTTACGGAAATAACATTTAGCAGTTTATAAACTTAAACAAACAAAAATCTTTCAATTAAAAAATATTACTTTGCACATTTTTCATGTATAAGAGAATTTTGAAAATGTTGCATGAATAATTGTAGTTTTACTGAGAGATATAAATCTGCAACGTAAATACTCGTTTTAGACAAACTCCACATAATCACTGAAATTGATTAGTTATCACAGAATTCCGATTTAGATGAAAAAGATACAAAATTCAAATATTTCTTATTAAAAAAGAACTTTCTATGTTAAAAATATGCCTACATAAAAAAAGAAAAATTTTCTTTTCAACTTTATTCTTAAATGTTTGGCAATTTTAGATTAGAATTAAATTTCTATGTACATGATTTTCAGATAATACAATTTTTATTGTATATATTAAAATAGATAAAATTGTTTTGAGTTGCAAAATCGATTATAAAATATATAAAATTAGCTGTTCTTAATTGAATTTTTCTACTCAAAGTACTTAAAATATCCTCTCAATTGGTTGTTATCCATTTTATAGTTTGGAAGATATCTCAGCCTGGTTTTTAACAATCCTTTTATTTGTAAGAAATTTGAGATAAAATTTATTTACCGTAAATTTTGCCATTTTATATAATTGAACTTTTAACTATCAAATAATACGTTAAAATTGTAAAAATCTAAAGTAACTGTAAAATAGATATTGTTGCCGCAAAAAGTGACTTTATTATTTGCATTTTGGTCTAAACTTGAAGATTTTCATTAAGATTAGTATTTTTTTAGCCTAAATTTGAAGATTTCAATCTGGAATATATGTGTTTTTAACAAAATGACACAACCAGTCAGACAACATACCAAATTACGTCTTAATTGCGTGATAACTTTGAGGAATGCGTAATTTCGAGATTTTGTGATGTTAATTGGCATCGAAGATCGTACGATTTAAAAACATTAGACTTTTTTTTCTCTAAAAATGCTATATAAAATTATATAGTAAATATATCATTAATAAATGGCCTGAAATTATTTCAAAATGATCGAGTTCCGTATGATGTTTTGTGGTGGTCAGTTTAACTTTTTGAGGCTTTCGTTGGCGTTATAAGAGATATTCTTCTAATTACAAAACAAAAATTGATTTTTCAATCAATTTGTCCAGTTTCTGTTTATTTTAATTTTAAGGTAAATAAAAATCACCTTAGAGATGAAGACCTTTGCTCAGAAAACTATATAACATAGAGTACGACTCTGGTAATGATAACCTGCAGACGTGCAAATTTCTGGAAAAATGTGCAGGGATTATTTCTTGTCTATTTTAAGAAAACTTGTTTAATGAAACCACAAAAACATTTACATAGTAATGGTTGGTAAAACCTACTTGAATTTTGCACAATTTAGATGAGTACCTATGTACCTATACGGAGATAGATTCAACTGAATTCAGAGTTAAAGCAGATTATTACTGAAGACATTTTATTAAATCAGAATTTTTCCATATAAACAGAGATTTTTTATTAGCTTCCATCGATACAAGTTTTGTAGAGCCTCTCAATGTGCAACTCAAAAAAAAGTCATTTGTACATGCTTTCATATACAAGTTTGCATGCATGTATGTTAGGCAATCCAGTTTGAGAGTTCAGTGCTTTTTAGCCTTGCAAAAGTTTCGTTTAAATCAGTATTTCCGTGCCTCTACGTCGAATTAGTTATCATTCAAATAGAAACGAAGAAATCACTAAAATGTGGATTTTAAGATTGTCAGCTGTTTTTATTTTGATTTCTAAACTAACGATAATATTTAGTGCAGAAATAACTATTAACAATTTAAGTAGTGTTTGTACAAAAGATAATGACTGGACAGTGTGCTCAAATTTAAATGTTAAAAAGTCGGACAATGCCGCTTTCAGTTTACAAACGACTATAAGTGATGGTAAAGTGAGATTTAAATCTAGCCAACTGGCAACAGTACCGCGAAATCTGTTTCGTGTTATCAAAAATGTTAATGAATTGGAAATAAAAGCTTGCGGCGTCGAAGATTTATACGATTGGAATTTCGATGGTGGCGACAATCTGGATAGGCTAAATATGGCTGAAAATCGTATTGTCGAGTTGAAAAAAGATGTTTTCCGCTATTTATCGGCGCTAACGAATCTTGACATGAGCTCAAATCAACTTAAGACTATTGATACAGATACATTTCGATTTAATACGAAATTGAAAACTATTAATCTTAGTAGAAATAAGCTTTTTATCAATGATAATAGTAAATTTTTTAATCATTTAAAAAATGTTGAAAATATGTGGTTGAGCGATAATTATATACCGCATGTTAGTAGTTTCCTATTTGCAAAAATGCCTAAACTTCAGATACTCAATCTTGATGGAACAAAACTTAGTGTTATCGAATGTAATGCATTTTCAAATCAACAAGTTATACAAATAATGGATTTAAGCAAAAATAATATTAAATATTTACATTTGGGAACTTTTACACAATTGAAGCATTTATATAATTTCTTTATAAATGAGAATTATATAGAAGAGTTCGATATAATAAAATTGGCACAGAGTACACAAATGAAATACACAAACTTCTGGTCGAACAATTGGAATTGTGACTACATGAGGAATACACTGAGTGAACTGGAAAGGAAGAACATTCAACTAATCATGATACAATATCCTCGGCATATAAACATAACCACTAGTAGTCTTGGAATAATCGGATGTAAGGATACACCAAACGTTCAAATAAAAGAAGTTCCTGACGATATACTTTGCAAATTTCTTGAACTTAAAGGACAAATTGAGAGTGTTAGTGCTGGTCCAAAATACGATACGATCGCTCCACAGCAGACAACATTCACTTCGTTAATATCGAACGATGAACAATTTATTGAAATAGTGGCAGAAAAAGTAGCTAACAAATTGGAAAAAGTCCTCGAAAATATGAGCAATTCCATTAATTCAAAATGGGCATTACTTGAAAATGCACTAATGAGAGAATATGTAGAATGTGGACCAGTTCAGACCTGTTCACTCACAGCTTTTCATACTAAATGATAACAAATAAAAAATGTTTTTAATTTAATTTCAAATTATTCTTTTATTTAATTCGTATTGATTATATTTTATATTAAATAAAATTTAATTGATTATTTTATACTGTATTAAGAAGTGTTTGTTTGTTTGTTGTTTTTTTTTGTTGTTGTTGCATATACGATTATTATGGTTAATTTTTATAAAGCCAACGTCCTACCGTATAGATATGAATCTGGTTTTATTATATTTTTATCGATGTAAAAAAATGGCAGACTGAATAATTTTTATTTAAATGTATTCTTTTATTTTTTTAAAATAGAAAAATATTTAAAAAAATATAAGAGAAATAATTAAATACTTATTAACACGTATCAAGACGAGTTTGTGTTCTGAATTGACCTTAAAGTATTTTTAGAACTGATTATAAATTCTGTCTTCACGTTGTACGATCGATTAAATCTTAATATTCTTCAAATTAAGCAAAATTAAAATTTACAAAATATTTAAGTTCATTTTATTTAAATAATAAATTTATTTTTGTTGTTATTTTTTCCGCATATTTCAAATAAATGCTTATTGAAATTGCACTTTGATAACTTACCGTAGATTTAAACAAAAAACAAACATTTTTAATTCAAATTTGAATTAAAAATCTTACTTTTCTTATTGTTTAAATCTTGCCAATTATTTATAGAATATAAAATTATTCAGATGACTGCTACGAGAATTCTTCAAATACTCAATCCTTTCGAAATAATTTTTGGATGACTTTTTCGGACATTTTCGGTTATAATTCGGCCATTACTTAACGAATGTTCGTTTTTAATTTACTTTAAACTTTGAAAATTTTTTTGCGTAATTTTGTAAGAAAAAATCGAATGGCCTCAAATCGCAAAATCTTAGATATAAATTCGGCTGATAAATATTCACCGACCATTTACGATTCAGTTCAGACAATACAAAAAAAGGAAAATTTAAAATAAAGCACACACAAAAATATTAAATTGAATTCAAAAATCATTTTTTGTGATCTTGTTCAGCTCCTCTTTCGATGCCGTCTTTATCTCCTCTATCGTAGCATAGTGTCGTCCTTTCATGGGGCTCTTCAGTTTCGGAAACAAAAAAAAGTCACAGGGGTCCAGATCTGTGGAATACGGTGGTTGTGGCATTAGTAGTGTGTTGTTTTTGCCAAAAATTGCAAAAGGTAATTTTTGTTCTTCCACAAATCCGGGCGTTTCTGGCGGATTGCTTCGCGAAATTCGCGCATAACTTGCAGGTAATATTCCTTATTGAACGTTCTACCCTGTGACAAGAACTTATGATGCACCACGCTCCTATAGAAGAAAACTATAAGCAAAGCCTTCACATTCGACCGAACTTGGTGCGCTTTTTTCGGTTTTGGCTCGTGCGGAAGCTTCCATTGGGATGATTGAGCTTTGATTTCCACGTCATAATCATAAACCCATGATTCGTCACCAGTTATGATCGAAACAATCGATATGTTTAAGTCCTCAGTAAGTTCTTTAAAGGTGATTCGACGATTGGCCAATACTATTTTCTTCACTTCATCAATGTTTTCCTCTGTCGTTGACGTGCTCGGGCGTCCGGCACGCTTTTCGTCGTTCACATCTTCTCGGCCCACTAAGAACATTTTGTACCACCGATAAACGTTGCTTTGGTCCAAGGTAGCTTCACCATATGCCATATTAATTTTGTTTTTCACACAAAATTTTACACAGATTCTTTGATCTATTTTTTGGAATGGGCAAAAATCAAAGACGAGCCCAAAACACGTGCAAGCAAGGCAACTGTCAAAAATTAACTGAATATTCAAAATGGCTGAACTTGGCTGCATAAGTGAGAGACATGAGTACCAACATAACGCCACAAAAAATCGGGAATGGGCAAAAATCGAAGACGAGCCAAAACACGTGCAAGCAAGGCAACTGTCAAAAATTAACTGAACATTCCAAATGGCTGAACTTGTTGGCATAAGTGAGAGACATGAGTACCAACATAACGCCACAAAAAAAATCTAAAATCGAATATACGTACCCCGCGGAAATTCAAAATTCGCGATACTTTTTGACCAGACCTCGTATATTTTACTTCGATTCAGAAGGCTCAACGTGGAACAAGGACGACCTTGTTAGGTTGTATTTATTATGGCTTGGTGAAAAAAGAGTTTAAGGCTTGGTGAATAAAAGTTCGATCAGCAACGGCCATGACACTCAGAATTGTCTGTAACGTTTTATCCTTCTTCATTTAAAAAAAAAATACGGCCCAATAAATTCTTCAGAGGAAAATCCACACAGTTACTTTTGACGGATATAATGAATTTTCTACAGTCTCTTATAAGTTTTCAGAACCCTAATTTTGCCTTTTGATATACCCATCGAGCAAGAACTGATCCTTATAGATACCCACTTAGAATGCGGAACGTCTCAATTATTTGAAAGTTTTTTTTATATTTAAATAATATATATCATCAACTGTCAAATATTAATCTAAACAAATATTAAATTTTTGAAATTACTATCAAATAATTCTTTACAAATTAAGAAATGGAAAATTTTTTTTTTATGTAACTAAACCGGCATTTTAATTATTATTATTAGTATTATTTTCGATATTAATTAATAATCCTTATAAAAAACCGTATTATGTGTGGCTTGTTGCGCCATTGTATCGAAACCCCATATGGGCTCAATTTAAAATGTACTAATTCAAGCCAAAATGCACGTCAGACAGTCACTTATTGCAAATACAATGGCTTTTCCACAGTCACTTATGGGTTTTTAGAGCCCTATTTATGGACTTTTTACGAGCTCATATTTTATGAGCATTTTACATTTTTTTAAAACACATGACTATAGCAGAATTACCATAGTTTTGTAGAAAGCTTTCACAATTTTAATGTTCTATCGATGGTTATACGAGCGATAATATAAAATGGCAACTCTATTATGGCATTGATGCTTTGGTGATTGCCAAATAGGTGGTGCACAAATCAGCAAGGTCATACATGGATTCTTTGAAAGTTTGTTGCTGCTGGTAGCACTACTACAATCGTGTGATGACGCTTCATCAAATTTACGATAAAAACGGAATACGATCGTACGAAGTAACACCTTCAGGTGTCTCCGACAAGCATGCCTAGCAGAAACATGTGCTCTCTGCTGAGTATGATCCTCATTAGAACTTCACTTTTAAAGGAATTTTTATTTTGATCCAAATTTTAATACTCTCCCTTTCTGTCTAACACCCAAAAATAAGCAAGTTTTTGATATTGCATTTTTCTTTATACGTTTTATCATTGATCAATGCAGCTTCTAGAGAAGAGAGATCTTGCAGTGAAAAGTGTTAAAAGAGTCATAAATACGTGTGTTCTTATTTGACGTCATAATATTTACTTAACTAATCCACTCTTAAATACTAGTTTGAGATTTTTACATTATTTTTATAATAAACTAATTTGTTGATCATTTTGACACAGAAACCTGTTATTTGGTTCAATGCTTAAATGATTTTTTTTACAAACTAAGACCCTAGCCATGAATGCGAACTTCCAAACTTGAAACACATTTACCGACGATAACCAGTTCGGCTCAGATACAGTTAGAACAATACAAACTATTAAGTGGGTATTTGTTTGTTTGAAAATAATTTTTTTTTAATGCCTTTTACGTGCCAAGTTTTGTTCAGACCATAGTCACAGGAAGAGAGCTCTTAATCTGAAGTGGAAGCACATTTAAAAGAAAGAGAAAGTTGGTGAATAAAAATTAAATCAAAAATGTTTAGTCTTTCTTCAAGTGAAGGCATTCTCAAAAAATTTAGACGGTCTTATATATAGTGGGCCTATACGGTGGTCGATGCATTGTAAATCTCTTAATGCAAACCTTACAAAGTTGCGCTGTACTTATTTGATATTGTTAATATTAGTAGCATAATGAGACAACCAAACCACATTTGCATATTCCAAAATAAGTCTCACAAAAAAATACAAGATGTATGAGCTTAAATCCGCTGTTTTTTCATAGAAAGCAAAAACAAATTTATTCAAAGTATTTACCATCGCTAGCTACACGTCTTTCCCATCTCTGGGGCAATTTGTGGATACCACACCAAAAAAATCCTTCTCTTTCGAGGCAAACCACTTATCAAGCCATTTTCGGACTTCTTTGTAAGAATCGAAGTGCTGCTCAGTGAGCGCGTGGCTCATCGACGAAAACCGGTGGTACTTGGAAAGAACGAGGTCTGATGAATAAGCGGGGTAGGGTAGCACCTCCCAGTTGAGTGTCTCCATGTAGTTTTGGACCATTTTTGACGTATGCGGTGGTGCGTTGTCGTGGAGGAAAATCAGCTTGTCATGTCTTTATTGATAATCCGTCCTTTTTTCAGGCAGAGCAAGGTGCAATTTGATCAGTTGTTAGTGGTGACGGTGGGCATTGACAGTTTCACCAGGTTTCAACATCTCTCAGTAGACAATACCCTGCTGATCCCACCAAACGCACAGCATCGTCTTCGGTCCGAAACGATTTGGTCTTGGGGAAGATGTTGATGGTTGACCGGGATCAACCCACGATTTCTTGCGTAAAGGATTCTCGAAATATTGTATATCCACTTTTCATCGCTTGTCACAATCCGATGCAGGAACGACTTTCTTTTTTGTCTGGCGAACAAGATTTCGCATGTGTTTTGACGTCGATCCATTTGCCTATCGTTCAATTCATGCGGCACCCATTTTCCGATCCTTTCAATCTTCCCCATGGCACGCAGACGCATGGAAATGTCTGGTTGAGTAATACCCAATTACTCCGCGAGCAGTTTTTGCGATTGGGCATCGTTTTCGTCCAAAAGAGCCTGCAATTGATGGTCCTCAACCTTCCTAGGCCGATTTTCACACTTCTTGTCCCACAAGACAAAATTACCGTCTTTGAACCGACGAAACCAATCTCGGCACGTTGTTTCCGATAAAGCACTGTCACCATAGGGTTCTATAAGCGTTCGAAGCGATTCGGCAGCCGATTTCTTCAAATTGAAGCAGAAAAGCAGAGCTTCCCGCATATGCTATTTTTCTGGCACAAAACTAGACATGATTACCAAAGGAAAAATGTATGTTGTTATACGAAATTGCTGACAATGTGCATTGATTAATGTTGATAGATGTCAAACTCATAAAAAAAGGTATGGCGTGTCCATGGTAGCTTAATACGCTCACTCACACCATCTATGACCAAGCAGCGGATTTAAGCTTATACACATGGTAGTATAAGTGAAATGGGACACATAAGTCAGTTACAGATTGTATTTGATTTATTATATTTATTGCCAACTAATAATTATAAATATGATAAGAAGTCTCGCCTAGAGATTGTGTTTACTTCTTATGTTTCTAGCTACAGTAAGAGGCTATTAGAAAGACTGTAATTATAGAAAATATTCAAACTCTCCTGAATATGACCTACATATTACTTATGTATCTTCTGCTCGAAAAAAATTTCATATCATCAGCGTGAATAAGGATTTTGGGGTTTTTAATTATGCTTACAATATTATCGATATCAAGAATAAATAACAAAGGGTCGAGGTGACTACCTTGTGAGACAAGGTAGTCACCTCGGCCCGTTGTTATTCATTCGGAAGCACAATCTCTTAAGTTTAAAGAAACTAACAGAATAAGATTTACTGGAATCGGTGTAAATACTATCGGTTTGCATGCCCTTCAAGAAGGTTGAAATAGTTAAAGGGGTAAATTTCGTTTCATAACATAGTTTCGTATATAACGTCCTCTTTTTTAGCACATTTTATACTTAGGTATTTTACAAAATATCATTTCGAGTAACATTGATGATCTCAAATTATAAGTTTCTTTCGGTTCTGATTATATTCCACTTGCTTTTATCAAATTTTGCTTCAGGTATTCCACCTGCTTTTATCTTTCCAAAGTTCTTAATTTCCTATCATAAAGAAAACCTCCTTCATAATATTAGTTAGACGAAAAAGTTCATACCGATTTCCAGCAGATGGAGTTGATAGCAAATAATTCAGAAATCCTTAGTCGCAATTATGAGATTACTAGAGGCACAAATTAAACGTTCAACATTAAAACACTTTATACTATTTTCGAAAAGCTGTATTCAAAAAGAAACACGATGTTTGGATGTCTGGTGAAATGAGTGTGAAAAACAAAATAGATGGATTGGATCGACTTAAAATCTGCGATACACTGCAGAAGCGCAATGAAATCGTGCCATTTTTGAATATCTTTCATGACGCACCAAAAAATTAAGAGACCATGTATGGGAAGTTTTGATGCATTCACATTATAGCACAAACATAACACTCTCAGCCTTCCATTTATTTGGTTCTCTGCAAAACATCCTTATTTCAGTTTTGATTCAATTTTCCAACCAGAACCCATAAAAGTTTTTGACTGATGGAATTATGGCTCTGCTCAACAAAATGGCAAATTTTTGGCAATAATAATGGAAAATATTTGGTTTGAATAAAAAAAAACCCACGAACTTTTTCGACTAACCAATACCTTTTTTCGTAAAAAAAAACCCAATGAATGTAATAATAAATTATAAACTAATAGCTAAACTATCATGGCAATTCTCAATGCAGGTCAGTCTTTATAATATTACGATTAATTCTTTTTGATTGGACAAACCAAAAATTTGTATAAAATTCACATTTTGAAATTTACACATTAGGTATTTATAATTTACAATTTAAGCTTAAATTGGTTTTTCATCCTATTAAAACTAACATTCGTATGAGGGTAATTTACAGTAATTTATTTATTTAAAAGAGCATAGAAATTGCGGTTTACTTATTTTCTTTTGTTGACAGCTTTAAAAAATACCTATTACCAAACCACCTGGTAGAAATTTCTTATACGAGTATATCTCAATCAGTTTATTTATTGTATAAAAAATGTTGTTTTTATTCAATTTATTCATGTTTTATGATATATTTTTTTCTAAAAACCCTATTTAAAAACTTCAAATGAAAAATGTAATTTTTTCTATATTTTGTAAGAAAATCACCTCGATTAATAAATGAATAATATTATAAGGGTAATTTTTTTAAATTTACTTTTATCAAATATCGGCAAATCGTTTAATTTGCTTTTATCATAGCGCTTAACTTTTGTCACTTATTTTATGATTAAGAAGGATTTTTTTATACAATATATATTATATATAGAAAATTATATTTAAAAAATCATACTTATTTATGATAGGATATTTTTTTCATTTATGAGTAATTTATTACAAAGTGATAATTTTCGCAATAAACATTTCAAAAATTATTCAGCCATTTTAAAATGCCACTATTTCATTGAAATTTGACAATTTTTCTTAGTTTTTTTTTTGCAATTATTTTGAATATTAAATTAAAAATAAAAAATATATAAAAATCTATGGTATAAAATAAACTTTTCAAATGTAAAATTTATTTAGTAAAATATATTATTTTTTATATGTAATTGATTGAATTTTAGGTGATTGGTCGACTTGAATTAGGTGGACCACGTTGTGCAGGCACAGCTCTTAATCACTGGAATGAAGTTTGCAATTCACCGAGGCGGCAGATTGCCGAATGGCATAAGCTAAATGAGTAAAAATTGATTTTGTGTTGATAATTAAATGTTTTTTTTTTTTAATTTTGTTTTTAATTTATAAAGTTCTGTAAGCATTAAATGTTTTTTCAGCGCTTATTAAGTAAGTTTAACAAAAAAAAAACAATATATTATTATATATAAAAATTATACATATATAAAAAGATGGATGGCATTGTGTAATAGAGAAAAGGATAATTACAAAAAGTCAAATTTAAGTGAAATGTAAAAAAAAAATAACAAAAATTACAACTGAAAGAATTATATCGTAAATAAAGGACACACACATCTATGTAGAGAAAATAAAAACCAATAATAATAATCTAATATTAATAAAGAAATTAAAAATATATTGAAAATATATGCAGGTTTTAATAAAAGATTATTTTATGATAAAAAAATATATATGAAAATTCAGAAAAAAAAATACACATATTAATATATACAATACATATATATGTATGTACAAGAATATTAAAGAGACATTTTAAATATAAATATTCAATTCATTAATATTAATATGGACTAATTAATGATTTATTATTAAATTAATAAATAAATGTATTGTAGTAAAATAAAATTCCATTTATTATTATTTCTAATAAATAAAATTGTAATATTTGTTCTTAAACTATTGATAAATTTTAAGGAAAACTATACAATTTTCATTATAATTATAATATAAAGTATATTGATTGTGTTAATTTTTTTAGTATTAAATATAGGAAAAAAAATTATAAAAAAATCTTTTGGAAATAATAGAAAATATTATTTAATTTATTTAAAGTTGAAAATTATTGCTAGACAACTTAATAGCAGAAAGAAAAATATATTATTTTTTAGCATTATTTATGAATACTAATTCATATTGTGGGTGCTTTACCCTATTTATACATACTTGAAAATCCTAAAGACAAAACTGCATTTCTGCATTAGCGGCTGATAATTGTTCAACGACCATTTAAGACTCAGTTTAGATAATACAAAAAAAAAGAAAATTTATAATAAAGCACACACAAGAATATTAAATTGAACACAAAAACCAATTAAGTCGGATACAATCTTACACATGCAATTTATACAATCATGTATACTTTATTTCGACTCAGAAGGCTCAACGTGCAACAAGGACGACTTTGTCAGGTTGTATTGATTATGGCTAAAAAATTTTTTATATAATCGTCGATATTCAAGTTTAAGACTTGATGAATAAAAGTTCAATCAGCAACCTTACTTTATTTTTCTAATGCGGGCAGGATAAGACGATTAGGATATGGTGAAAGTCTGAAGGAATCGTTCAACATTATACCAAATTAATATGACTACTATTTAATAGGATAGTAAGGCGACTGAACATCGGACTCATATTCTAATGTTGGCCTGACGAAGACATAGTATAAATGCGTCGATGTTTGTAGCGCTTTACATAGCCTAAAATTAAGTTACGATATGCGACAGAAAGTATGTGTAGTTCTCTTGGAAGGCTATACATCGACGGAAGTGTTGTTTCTAAGTTGAAAGAGTTCAATTGAAATTACCTTCAGCTCCTCGGTTATACAGTTATTTTGAAGAACGAAAAAACTTAATACAGATTTTGATAAGGTGAATAAGGCAGCTACAAGACCACAAAATTACTTTTTCAGACAAAAGCTCGTTGGTGGGAAAACCATTGTTATACGCTGGTGCATCCAATTTAATATGAATTGATGGTCTGAACAGATTTTGATGTCGGCCCAAAAAATCAAAATGCTTTAGTTACCGAAAAACTTGTGCCCTTGACAAGGAATGTTCCTTATAGGCTCGTTACAATTTTCCGTAATTCAAACTCGCGAAATCAATAAGACTAATACAAAATTTAATGGTATATCGTTGCGTCAAATTTCGCTAAGCACAACTTCACGTATCTAAAGAAGGGTCCATGTGAATGAGAAATTTGCAGTGTTGCCAAATCACTCTCATTACTTTTGTGCTATACTTTGCACTCTTGGCAATAATATAATTAATGTGGGATATAAATTGTAGATTTCCGTTTAGTTTAAACTGTATATGGTTTATGAACATCCCTGAATGAACATTATAGTCCACAATAAGTGGACTGGAAATTCTGAAAAATGTCATGTGAACATTATGGACGTTCTCCATTAAAAATACTTGTACAGCTATCCAATATTTTATGGTCGATAACGAAAGTGCAGAGTCCGCATAAACTTCTCCGAGTTTTCATAAGCTTATTGATAACATAGGTGCAAAGTCCCAATAAGCTTTTTTGAATAAATATTTTATCACTGCTCTATATTCGATTTTTTCCCTTATTGTAAAATCACAAAAGTTGTTTATTTTAAATAGCTATCACTCGCAAACGAAATTACGCTGCTACTTAATAGGATTCTTGTAAAAGGTTACATCTCTTGCCGAAGCCAGGTATTAATCATACAGCTCTCGTAATTTCCAGCTTTATCCATGACATAATTTTTGAAAACTTTAAATTTTTATTCGTGAAAATTTATTTTTACATTATCCGATCAATTTTCTATGGAATTAAGGTCAGAGATTTTTCGTCAATAAATCAATTTGTTGTTACCATACGGTCTGTATTCTTTAGATCATTATTATGCATGAAAGTATAATTAAATTGGCATCGAATAAAAATTGTAAGGATCAATATGATTTTGTAGTCTATCATTTATATATTATTTATTTGACAGGTTTTCATTTTTTCTACATTTTTGTACAATTTTTTTTTTTTTTTTTTTAACACATACATGCGTTAAATGTTTAGTCATGAGAACACAGTCGCTCCTATGGAGCACATAGCGGCACCAGAAAACTCCGTTAACTCTCCTCCGTCTGCCTCTGCCCTGGGTTCCTGCCTGAGGTACGGTCTTGAGGTACGGTCCGGATGCTTCCGTGAACTCTCTTTCATCTGCTTCTGCCTTTGGGTTTTTGCCTGCGGTACGGTCTTGGGTTTTTGCCTGAGGTACGGTTTTTGCCCTGAGTACGATGAAAGCCAAATGAGTTCTTGCCTGAGGTACGGTCCGGTTGATTCTTCTTGTGCTGTTTCTTGATAAGGTGGTTTTTATAGCTTGCGGCTTATCAGACCAGCGAAGCAACCTCCAGTGACGTTGGGGGACCATACGGACTACATATTATAAGGCTTGTAGTCAGGCCTTTCACCCCGGCACCAATGCCGAGATGGCGGCAGCGGGAATCGAACCCGCCACCTACCGAGTGTGAGTCGGTCACCTTGACCATTGCACCACACACTCGGCTTCGTGAAAATTTATTTTTACATTATCCGATCAATTTTCTATGGAATTAAGGTCAGAGATTTTTCGTCAATAAATCAATTTGTTGTTACCATACGGTCTGTATCCTTTGGATCATTATTATGCATGAAAGTATAATTAAATTTACATCGAATCAAAATTGTAAGGATCAATATGATTTTGTAGTCTATCATAATATATATTAATTGATTCATTTGCTTTGAAATTCGTATATTGGATTAAAAGTAAGCCAGAAAGCTGTACCCCATATCTTACCTCCAAAATAAATAATAGTATTAAAATAGCATCTTGGACAATATTTTTGGCATTTGGGATGATGAACAGACGATAAGACTAGAACTTAACAGACGATATCGCTAACTATTTGGACTAAGCTTACTATAGACGGTAAAATACGTTTATACAATGTCCTAATGAAACCAATAAAGATTTACAAACTATATTGCTCCTTAAATTTTCGATACTCGCTGTTATGTTCGCAATAGTGTTGTTCATCGTAGGGAATATATCTCGTTATAAAAAGTTTCATTCTCGTTTTTTTTTTTAAATTATCCAAACATATTTGAAATTTAAATAAATTAATCAATATTTGCTATTATTTCCAAAAATATTATGTATAATTATTAAATATATTATTGTAAAATTTAACAAAACCAATATTCTTTATTTGTTTTTATATAGTTGAATAAAAAACTACCAAAGTAAGCAAAAATAAATACAATATAATAATAAAATGCTGTAATCATAAATATTAAATAATAATAAAAAAAAAATATGAAATTATTTACTTAAGTCTAATTGAACTTTATCTCGAATAAACAAATAATAATTTCTATAGGAAAATGAAGAGCTTTGAGCTTCTAATTAAAAAAAAATCATTAAAATAATAGAAGCTGTCCGATTTCGATTTTTTTTCTTCAATTTTTTATTAAAATCGAATTACTATTAAATTAAATATTATTTTATTTAAATACTTTAATGCATATGCTTCTTTATCATAAATATTAAAATGATTTTATATTTTGATTATTTGATGGCTGAATTAAAAGTAAAATAATCCGAAATAAATAATTTTTTAAATAATAAAAGTGTGCCAAATAAATATAATTTAAATAAATTATAACTTTTTTATATATATTAATATATTTTTTTAACTTACTATGTATTTATTTAAATACATTCTTTAATAAGGGCCTATTATATCAATTTAATTTGTTGTCTATTCTTTATTAATATGACATGATTTATTTATACAAATTCAAAATTGACAGCTTCTGTGTCAATTTTATTTGATTGCACAATTTCATACTTACGATTGTAAAATAGTAAATATTAATTTTTATAATAAAACGAATAACTGAACTATACACATATTTATAAATATATATACACGTATATACAAACTTATATGAATAAAAATACAATATAATATTTAAATAAAATTAATGATATTTACTGAAATTTCAAACGTACATAAATACATACTTACATTCAAACCTTCATACATAAATATTAAAAAAATTAAAAACATTTGAGTAAAAACTATGGTATTAAACTTTATTTAATTATCAAGAAATTTACAAAATAATCTTATCTATTTTAAAAAGTGTGTATATACAATAACTTTTTTTGTTATGTTTTTATTAAACATAAAGTATGAAATTAGGATTTTTTTTTGTTGTTGCAAAAGGTAAAAAACCAACAAGTTTAAAATTTATTTGAATATATTATATGTAAGCATGTTATTCATTGATTTATTATGTTTCATAATAAATATGATTAATATTTGATGACCCTCAATTACGATTATTTCGTATTTTGAATATGTGTGTTTGGTTAGGAATTCTTCTCTTTATGGGGAATACCCGCCCAACTTGTTAGTCTTCTTGTTTGGTCACGTTTTTTTCACTATTATTCGCATTTTATTATTTTTCGAAATAATAGCGAAATTTCAATATACAATTTTACTCATTAGTATTGAAAAGGAAATTGTTTTAGCAATCAAATAATTGATGTAATTTTGAAATGATTTTTTGTTTGTTAAATGTCGTTCTTAAAAGAAACTTACTTAATTTTAATCAAATATTTTAGCATAATAGAAATATTTCTTTTTTTTTGCGTTTGTATTCATATAAAAAATATGTATATGAATACAAACGTATGTGTATATAATTTACTATTATTGTAAATTATTAAATATATTTTCTTTATATAAATACTGTAAATTAATTAAAAAAAAAAAAATTAATTATGATATATGCTATGAAAAAGTTATAATTATAGATGAATAAAATTGTACAACTAAACAGAAAACTACAAGAAATAAACACCAGTAAATAAATTGAATTTATTATTATTATTATTATTTACAATTAGTCTTATTATTATTATTACACGTATATATCTATTCGTATACATGTATATAATTTTGTTCAAATGGTTAAGTCATATTTAATCTATTAAACATAATATAATATTTACTCTTATAGTATGAATATCAATTTTAATAGTATAAAAAAAATCAATAAAAATATATTATTTATAATTTGTTTTTCCAATAAAAATAATTATAAATATAAATAATACAAATGTATAGAAATTTATCAAAAATAAATTTTTAAGCAAAGAAACATCATCAGCGATAGATAAATAATTTACAAAACCTTACAACAGCCATATAGAAGATAAGAAAAAACTCATCTTAACTGAATTGTTTTGCTCGCCAATTAGAATATCATATTACGTATTGTATGATCATCACCATCAATGGATTATAAAAATAAATAAATTTTTATTATATTTAAATTACCTTATATAACAAATATTGTAGAAGGTTGAAAAAAAAATGTTTAAAAATCAGATTTTCTATAAAAGTTTATTTAGCTATATTGCATAAGCCTTACAATTACGTATAAAATATAATATTGTATAATTAAATTTAGTTACGATAAAATTTCTTACAAAAGTCAATTTTTTTTTGAGGTGATTTTTAATGATTTTTATGCATATTTCGGTTTTTATTTTAACCATCATTTAATTGATGTTAGTTTTTAAATGCTCTTATTTTTTTAAATAAACATGATATTTTATGTAGTTTTGTACAATAAAAAAAAAATTCAACAGCGTCAAATCTTCTAGATTAATTGACATCACCAAATATCGAAATGATGTGTGCAGGCAATGTTTCGCATAATAAATCCAGTATTTATTGTGTTGCGTAGCTTCAAGCCAAAAAAGTCACTTATTATACGAGGGTCGTTCAATAAGTCCTTCGAAAAAGATGGAAAAAAACTGTTTTTTAAAAAAAAAATTCTATATTTTTCAACATAATCTCCTTTTAGCTCTATACACTTTTCCAACCGTTTTTCCAAAATTTTTATCCCGTCCAAAAAATAGGATTTCGGAAGTTCTGTAAAATACTCATCCGTTTGAGCAATGACGTCCTCGTTGGAAGTGAACCGTCGTCCGCCAAGCCATTTCTTCAGATTGGAGAAAAGAAAATAGTCACTCGGGGCCAAATCTGGTGAATAAGTGGGATGCTGCAACAATTCCATTCTCAATTCCACAATTTTGGCCATGGAAACAGCGCAGGTGTGCACACGCGCATTGTCCTGATGCAAGAGGATTTTTTTCTTCTTCAGATGGGGGCGTTTCTCTTTGTTTTCCTCGTTCAACCGTTGCAATAACGACGCGTAATACGCTCCTGTTATTGTTTTTCCTTTTTCCAAGTAGTCGATAAAAATGATGCCCTGCGAATCCCAAAAGACCGTGGCCATCACCTTGCCGGCCGATGGCACAGTTTTTGCCTTCTTCGGAGCCCGTTCACCCTTGAAAATCCACTGTGATTACTGTCTATTCGTTTCTGGAGTGTAGTAGTATATACAGGTTTCGTCCACAGTGACATATCGATGAAGGAATTCGGCAGGATTGCGATGAAAGAGTGCCAACATAGCTTCAGAGTCCACTACACGATTGCGCTTATTCTCCTCTGAGAGCAAACGCGGCACCCATCTTGCCGAAAATTTTTCACAGACAATTTTTCATGCAAAATTGAAGCGACTGTACCTTGTGATATGCCCGTGGCCTCAACTAATTCGCGCACTTTAATTCGCCGATCGTTCAAAATCAGATCGTGGATTTTGTCTATGATTTCAGGAGTAGACACCTCAACTGGGCGTCCTGAACGATGTTCATCTTTTGTGGATGAACGGCCACGTTTAAATTCATTCACCCAATTCTAAACCGTCGCAAACACAGGTGCAGATGTGTCATGAACTGCATCCAAATCGGCTTTGATTTCTTTCGGGCTTAAGCCTTTCAAATGGAGATGTTTGATGACAGCCCTAAACTCGCTTTTTTCCATTGTTATGCACAAATAAATGTCGTTAACTTTAATCGACGATAGAAATTGACCTACGCTATGGATTGAGCTGAAATTTTGACAACTTTCCTGTCGATAATGCTACTTTACCGACACTACGAGCGCAATTTCTTGGATTTTCTAAGGACTTATTGAACGACCTTCGTATGTCCAAAGCGCTCAAAATTGACGGTGACGGTCCCTTTTGCTTCGGAATAAGCACACCTTCAGACCATACAAAACTCACTTTTCACGTAGACAAAAATTTTCCTAGTGTTACTTGTGGTTTTTCACTGCCCTATAGACGGCAATATATAATGCTTATTAGCATACACACATATCTACCACCGTTTGAGAATTGAGTCTTATCGATCTGACCTAAATTGCTCGTAATGTGTTTATGATAAAATCACCAATTTTATAGAATTTTTTTTCTCCAATTTTATTGTTTTAATAAAAATATAAAAATAATAACTATTGAATATAAGGGCTGTTAGTTATCAAAATTACAAAATGAATAATCCTTTATTTTACATAACTACAATAAATTGCTTTATTTTTCATAACCTATAAGATATCCATTATTATTAATCTTATTTTTCGTTATTTATTGAAAATGATTATTTTAAAAATACATAATGGAAAAAACAAAATACTTTCGTCTTAAACTGACTTTTATAAAAATACAATACTTACACATATGTACATGAAAACATAAAAATCATAATCATCCAAATATGGTATTCTAATACGATTAAAATATTTTATTAAATATATCATTTTAAAAAAAAAAAATTACATTTAATAATTATAAATTAAGTATTATTTTTTATGTAAAAATAAGTAGAATTTTCCTATATATTAAAAAAAAAAAAATTAAAATTAGAACAAATAATACACAAATCTATACTTACACATATATACAAATAATATTTAGCTTTTTGTGTTGCTAATATTTAAAAACAATATATTTGCGTATGATATAAATTTTAAATAAACTAATATAATAGAGCTACTTAATAATACAATATATATTCGATTCTATATAAATTGAAAATAATATCTAAATATGTATTTGATATTTTTAGTAAAAGAAAATTTCAATTAAGCGAAGAACAAAAAATAAACAATATCTTTAAATATGTATTCATACATATACATATATGTGTATACATAGAAAAAAGAGTATTTTTGGTATTATTAGTCAAATTAAAATGGGTTTTATATAGAAATTGTAAATATTATTAATAATAATTTTCTTTGTAACTTTTTAATTGCAAAAAAAAAAACCGAAAAATTCTTAATTATAATGTTAAAAAATAAGAAAAAAATAAAATAGAATTAAAAAATATGAACATTTTAGAATTTCTGACTGAGTATATTTAATATCTGCTACTATTATTCACAATACTTTCAAATAATATATATCAGTTTATTTAGATATAATACACAAATGAAAATTATATAAGCTTATTGGAATATATATACAATAGTTCTATAAGAACAATAATTACGAGAATAAGTGTATGCACTTATGTTATGTGTATGTACACGCATAAATAAATCAGTTCGATTTCATATAGAGAGTTATCATATAAAATTGAACACAACAAAAATTTTACTACATTCAATCATAACTGTTAGTATTATAATTGTATGAATTTAATTAATTAATTTAAGCAAAAAAAAACAAATTTATTAACATAATTGTAACCAAAAAAATATTATTATTATTATTATTATGATTATGATTATCTTATATTAGGTAAAATTTGAATTTAATTAAAAGCGATTTTTTTTTCTTCTTATTAATTAAAAACAATTATATGCATAATAATTAAAAAAATATATATATAAAAAATCAAAATAATTATATACAAATTATAACATTATGAATGTAAATATATGATAATGTTGATGAGTATTATTCTAGTCATTAGTTAAGTTTTTAAATATTCATCAAAATATTATTGGTTATTTTTAAAAAAATAATGCTACATATATAATTAAAAAAAATCAAATCAAATAAAAAAAATAAGCTTAATTAATAAATATACAATTAAAAGGAATAAATTTTATTTAATTGATTTTACGCAAGAATCAAAAATAAAAACCAAAAACAATAATTTATATGTAAGAAAAATACATAAAAAAAATATATAAAAATAAATGAAAATTAACTAAAAAGCCAGAAATCATACGAGTAATAAATAAAAATTACAAAGAAACAAAATACATAATTAGAAAATACTGTAAAATGGGTTGAGTTTTATTCCAATTATTATATTTTCTTTTATAAAATTTTTAAATTTATTTAATTTGAAAATGTACTATGGTATACAAGGGTTATTCAACAAGTACTTAGCCTCACATTAGTTTTGTTTTGAGAGCCTTTGAAAGCGAGCATGTCGGTCGGTTGCACAAAAATGGAAAAAGAACAATATCGTTCGGTGATTAGATTCTTGTTTTTGGAAGGGAAAACGCGCAGCGAAATCAAAGATCGCTTGGATGCTGTGTATGGTGACTCTTCTCCTTCGATAGCGACCGTCAAGAATTGGTTCAACGAGTTTGTTCGTGGCCGCACGTCTGTTTTTGATGAGCCACGCCCAGGTGCCCCAAAAACGGCTGCTACGGAGGAAAACGTTAAAAAAGTCCATGATCTCGTGTTGGCAGACCGTCGATTGAAGGTTCACGAGATAGCTGAGACTGTGGGCATCGCAGTAGGAATGGTGCATCATATTCTACACGAAGAACTGGGCATGAGAAAGCTGTCGGCGCGATGGGTACTGCGTTTGCTCACACCGGAAAACAAGCGCAACCGTGAGACCACATCGGCGACGTGTTTGGCGCTGTTTCAGCGCAATCCAGCGGAGTTCTTGCGTCGTTTCATGACCGTCGACGAAACATGGATTCACTGGTACACACCAGAGACCAAGGAACAGTCGAAACAGTGGACTTTACCCGGCGAACGTGCTCCAAAGAAGGCGAAGACTGTTCGATCATCCGGAAAGGTGATGGCCACCGTTTTCTGGGATTCACAAGGTGTGATCCACATCGATTACCTCGAGAAGGCTAAAACAATCACGGGGCGCTACTATGCTGACTTATTGGGCCGATTTGACGTCGAATTGAAGAAAAAGCGGCCCCGCTTTGCGAAGAAAAAGTGCTGTTCCACCACGACAACGCGCCGGCTCACACCTCCGCCGTCGCCATGGCCAAATTAGTCGAATTGCGCTACGATTTGCTGCCCCATCCACCGTACTCTCAAGATTTGGCCCCCTGTGACTACTTTTTATTTCCAAACCTGAAAAAATCACTCGCCGGGAATAGATTTGGGTCGAATGAGGAGGTCATCATCGCCACGGAGGCCAATTTTGCTTCCCTCGAGAAAATGTATTTTTTGGACGGATTAAAAAAGTTTGAGCATCGCTGGGCCAAGTGTATCAAGCTTGAAGGAGATTATGTGGAAAAATAAATTGCCACCTTTCCAAAATTTTCGCTTTTCTTTTGTAGGCTAAGTACTTGTCGTATTATGGTATATTATAAGGAGGATAGGAAATTCAACAGTAGTATGGCCCGTTACTACCATGCTCAGAAAACGCCTTGCTTTGTTAGGTATGCTTAATGGTAGACACTCTTCGGTCAAATATTTTTTGAGTGCCCCCCAAATGCGTTGGCGAATGTTTCCCATCAAGATATTATCAGATCAGTTTGTCTAACTAAAGCCCCGGCAACTATGAGGAGGAAGAACCTTAAATAAAAATATTTCCCAATTAGTTGAAATTCATTATAAATTAATCTAGTTAATTTTTCTCCTAATTATTATATAATTGATATAATCACAAATAAATTATATAAGAAATTATATATCTCAGCTATACCAAAAAAATGCCTAAAATAAGTTTTCAAAAAAAAAAAAAACTCTGTTTATTCGCTTCAACATTGGTTTTGCTGTTGTTAGCAGATAAAGAAAATATTTTTCTTATTACCATGAAAGGCCGAATATATGATTCACGACAGCCATACGAGATCTATTCAAAAAGTATCGCGAAATTTGAATTTCCGCGGGTTACGTATATTTTATTTTGGATATTTTGTGGCGTTATGTTGGTATTCATGTCTCTCACTTATGCCGACAAGTTCGGCCATTTTGAATGTTCAGTTAATTTTTGACAGCTGCTTTGCTTGCACGTGTTTTGGATCGTCTTTGATTTTTGCTCAATTTTGACCAAAAACAGCATCGCATTAATATTGCTAAGGAGCTGTTAGACTCTGTCCGCGACGACCAAAATTTGCTCCAAAGAGTCATAACTGGTGACGAATCATGGGTTTATGATTCTGATGTGGAAACCAAATCTTAATCATACCAATGGAAGCTGGCGCAGGAGCCAAGACCGAAAAGTGCGCGCCAAGTTCGGTCGAATGTGAAGGTTTTGCTTACAGTTTTCTTCGATTTCAGGGGCGTGGTATATCATGAGTTCTTGCCACAGGGTAGAACGGTCAATAAGGAATATTACGTGCAAATTATGCACAAGTTGCGCGAAGCAACTCGCCAGAAATGCCCGGATTTGTGGAAGAATTCGATGAGATTGTTTTACGTGCCGTTGCACATGTAGCATCGTTTCATAAAAACCGCATATGGATCAGCTGTAGTTCTTGCATTTTAACAAAAAAAAAAATTCAAAATCAAAAAAACCACACAGCACCAGCGTTATCTTTAAAAACTACGGACCGATGATTCTACCGGCCCATAAACCGCATCAAACAGTGTATTTTTCCGGGTGCAGTGGCAGTTATTGTTTTGCCTGTGGTAGTTCGTCAGACCAAATGCGACAATTTTGCTTATTCACATATCCATTCAACCAGAAATTAGCTTCGTCGCTGAACGCAATTTCTTGGTGCAAATTTTTCTCAAGTTGTTCTAAGGTCACCGAAAATTTAACGCTTTGGCAGGTTGTTCGCATCAGTTCTTGCACGAGCTGTATTTTATATGCTTTCAGACCAAGCTCTACGCGTAAAAACTTCCACATAGTCGACTAGGACTATCCCAATGGCTGTGGACGGCGACTTTTCAACAGACAAATCGCGGTTTTCAACAACCTGGAGCCTACGGTAGCAATATTTTCCTCTGTACACACTCTTCGCACATGAGTTGATGGTTTTCAATAGCGTCAAATTGCTAGGGAATTTTGTTACTATAGCTTAAATTGCTTGCTCAGTAGGTCGATTATAACGATCATAAAATGATCGAAGTGAGCGAAACACATTTTTCAAAGAGCACGAATTTTGATAAGAAAATTCAATAATTTATAAGCTGAAACAATGCTAACTGAGCACTTTTGAATTTGACATACGTCACATGTCATACGTGATCTATCAAAAATAAAAACATGAAAAAACAAACAGCAAAAATATCATCCGATATAAGGCCTATATTCATAAACCTCATCTTTTTTACATAGTCTCACAAGAAGAAGTCCAATTGCCAATTGACATCACCTCTTGAGGACCTGGAGTCTATCGAATCCGTAAAATTGTTCCAAGCTGCACGCTTACTGCTTTTTTGACTCTAATAGTTCTGCAGTTTAACTCAATTTTCTACACGCCAAATCTCTATCACGTCGTATAAAATAGTTCAATTTTGATAAATCAGCCAAATTTAATTTTTTTGGGTAATATAATAGACAAATTTTTACACATTTATTTGTTTTTATTAAATGACAAGTACATATTTATATTATGTTGTTGATTATTTTGCGACATTACAGTAGTTGCTTAATCCAATCCATAACTTTGGCAATATCCGAATAGACGAAGTATTCTTCTAAAATACACGTATCATATTTTGAAATTCTAACGTAGCTAACAATACCCCGGAGTGTCCATTGATTATTTATTGGCAGAAGTAGACCACTTCCCGAATCGCCTCTACAAGGACCTTTCCCATTCCGATCGCCAGCACAAAAATTCCACTTTGAAATCAAGCTCTGAAATGCCATATTAGATCGTAAACAAGCTTCATTTGAAACGATTTCAACTTGTAATTTTGCTGGTGTCGACATCAATTTATCGTTACTACCCCAGCCAACTGTCATTATTTTTTGTCCTTCAATAGAGGTTATGTCTTCTGGTCTCTGCCAAATACATGCTGGTCTAATTAAATCAGTATACCTGAAAATATAAACACAACAACAATACTCAAATTCAATTTTACGAAAATCCATTTCTAAAAATTTATGATGATTTTATAACAACTTACTATAATTTATATTCTAAAATAGAATGCTATATGAAATCCTTAAAAATGATATTATAAACAAAAACAAAAAATTACAATAAAATTGAGTTTCCAATGTTGATATTTTGTTAATTTTGTTTATTAATTTGCATTATTTAAAAAAAGGAAAATTAAAATGCTTTACAAAATTTAGCAAAGTCTTACTGCTGCATTCGATACGGGAAGTCGTCAAGTGGTGTCGTGGCCCTGATGCTACATGATGGGGTCAGACTCAAGGATTGATATAAACACAAACAAATTATGCAGTCAAAATTATATAAGCTTAAATCCGCTGTTTGGTAATAGATAACGTGAGTGAGCGTATTAAGCTACCATGACCACGCCATACTTTTTTTTTGGTAATCATGTTTAGTTTTGTGCCAGAAAAAGATCATATACGGGAAGCTCTGCTTTTCTGCTTCAATTTGAAGAAATCGGCTGCCGAATCGCATCGACTGCTTATGGAGGCGTATAGTGACAGTGCTTTATCGAAAACAACGTGCAGAGATTGGTTTCGTCGGTTCAAAGACGGCAATTTTGACTTGTGGGACAAGAAGCGTGAAAATCGGTCTAGGAAGGTTGAGGACCATCAATTGCAGGCTCTTTTGGACGAAGACGTTACCCAATCGCAAAAATGCTCGCGGAGCAATTGGGTGTTAAATCTTTCTTGCCAGATAAAAAATAAAGTCGTGCCTGTATCGGATTATGGCAGGCGATGAAAAGTCGACATATGTCGAGAATCCTAAACGCAAGAAATCGTAGGTTGATCCCGTCCAACCATCAACATCTTCCCCAAGACCAAATTCCTTCGGACGGAAGACGTTGCTGTGCGTTTGGTGCGATCAGCAGGGTATCGTCTACTATGAGATGTTGAAGCCTGATGAAACTGTCAATGCCCACCTTCACCACCAACAACTGATCAAATTAGACCGTGCTCTGCGTGAAAAAAGGACGGATTATCAATAAAGACATGACAAGCCATGACAACGCACCATCGCACACGTCAAAAATGGTTCAAAACTACTTGGAGACACTCAACTGGAAGGTGCTACTCCACCCCACTTTTTCATCAGACCTGGCCCCTTCCGACTACCACCTGTTTTCGTCGATGAGCCACGCGCTCGCTGAGCAGCCCTTCGATTCTTACGAAGACGTCCGAAAATGGCTTGATGATTGGTTTGCCTCGAAAGAGAAGGAATTTTTTTGGCGTGGTATCCACAAATTGCCGAAGAGATGGGGAAAATGTGGAGCTAGCGAGAGCAAGTACTTTGAATAAATTTGTTTTTGCTTTCTATAAAAAACATGTGTTTTTTTACTAAAAAACAGCGGATTTAAGCTTATATACCTGGTACATTCATTATTGCTTTATTAATACAATAGAAGAAGATCCAATCTGGATAGTAGCTATACCAGAAATGAGTTAGATGCGCTATCCGATTTTATAACAAGAATTGTAACCCTTTATCCTCGCACTCAAATCGTTATTACGGGAATGTATACGGAGTCGAACAACTTAACCCAGCTCGTAACTAAGCCGACACGAATCGCTGACATTGACAGACAAATCCATAACACTAACACCTTGGACTTGTTTCTTACATCCGACCCCGTTAACTATACTATCAACATACTTTTCATATGGTACGTCAGATCACTGTGTCATATCCGCTAATTTTGTTAGTGTCAGGGATTTGTATGTCAATGGCAGGAATTCGTGTCGGCTCAAACTACGATGATCTGAACAACTTCTTTAGGAGTTTTACCTGGTCACTATGTTTTTTAAATAGTGACGTGGATGCTGCCGAATCACCTCATTCCTCATAGAATCAAAAAGCATGGTTTCACTGGAAGACTATCGAGGAAAAAAAATTAAGCTTCGGGTCTTATAGTGTCAATCTTCCTGAGGAAAACCGGAAGATGTTTAAAGAAGCTAGAAATAACACCAACGCTTTTATACAGAGCGTTAAATTTCTTCACTAAATTTCTTTTCTCTCATCTGTAGCGTTAACAGATAAGGCAAAACATACTACAGCGTCCCAGGGGTGGTAAATAGTTTTGATAATTTGCCAAAAGAATCAAAAATTCGGCCTGTTCATCCATCCCAACGCTATTTCATAATCAAACTCCAGTTGTCGGGTCAAAAAATAAGGCCAATTTGTTCTTGGATCACTTTGCCATATCTTCCTCTCTTCCAAATTGTACCTTATCTTCGGCTGTATTAGGGAGCGCGATGAATTTTCAATGGGGTAAATTCATTTTCGTAGTTTTGCGGTTTTAAAAGTCCTTAGAGATCTTGATATATACAAATCCGCTGTTCCAGATGATATAAATCTCATAGTTCTGAAGAGGTGTTCTTCCACACTGCCAAAACCTCTGCGTAAGCTTTTCCACATATCCTTTTAGTCTGGAATTTTTCCACATAGAAGGAAAATAGCATTCGTTCAATCAATTTTCAAAAAAATGCTAGTCCTCTTCCCGCTCCAATTACCGACACATTGCACTAATGTCCCCTCTTTCTAAGATCATGGAAACACTGATCAACTTTCAGTGACGGTCAATATGGTTTGAATAGCAATAGATCTACTGGTGTTTCGATGGTCTATCTAGCTGAAAAGAGGAGTGTAGGATTTTTGCATTTGATATTTCCAAGGCATTTGACAGAGTTTGGCAACAGGCTATTTTGTAGGAAATCCATCCATATAATATTAACGATTGCCTCATCAAGTGGATTGGAAGCTAACTTTTTAACTAATCAATACAAGTTGTGTTAGATGACTTCAAGCCGTAGTCCATTAAGTAAATGGTGGTGTTCCCCAGGAATGTTACTTTCTGTCACCCCATTTATATCACCATAATACTTGCTTCGTCAAGGATGCGCATGGGCTTACCGTGAATTCTCTTTTCGGACTTACTGTAAGATATAGAAACTCTTATGCATTGACATCTGTCTGTTTATCCCTTCTAATACACATAGTTTGCACATGCCCGACAAGTCATAACATTATAAGGATAATCATAATTCCTTTAGCGCAAGTGATTTATAAAAAAAAGACCTAACTATACTATAATGGTCTGCTAGATCTAATTACTGCAAAATATTGTATTGTAATAAATAAATTTAAAAAAGAAATTGATTTAACTAAGCACTCCATGAAATATTCCCCCAAACCTTTTTTTTTTGTCAGAATTGTTTAAGCAATCTACAAAAACCCAACTTCAAATTACTTACGGTATGGGAAATTCGGTACGAATTATGGCAAAGTTGGCACCTTCGTTAATATTTTTTGGATTATGGTCAGGATGAATATGAATATCTATAGGTGCGGTCATTATAGTTCCAGATTCGGCCGGCTTCATGATATTATATCGTCCGAGGCCTATGGTAATTTCTTCTGCTTTGTAATCTTGAAATCGGCTAGTAAAACAACGAGCTGCACTGATGATAGATCGTGAAGATATCAAAGTTCCAGGACATTGAAAACTCAACATGTTATCCGTGTTCGTGAAAATTGCTACCAACCAAGGCCATGAGCCACGTGCAACTGCAATTCCACCAACTACTAATGGTTTAACATTGTAACGATCTGCTACACGTCCACACAATTCACTATCCGATTTGTTTCCCATATTTTCACTGTTAAGATTAAAAAGATTTTTTTCTAAAATTCATGAAATATAACGAAACATTTTTAATTTACATTTGTTCTGGTTTATTCGTTGATGGTTCCTCATTTATTTGCGCGTTTACCAATGGTGTAAAAGAATGCCACAAATGTAGAAATTTTTGATTCGAAGACGGATTTTTAGATGCATCTTATAAATAATCATCTTCGATTAGATATGTTTTTTTTTTTTTTTTTTTTTTTTTTTTTTTTTTTTATTTTAAATGATATCTACAACTACTTATGCTAGTAACAAGCAGATTTTTTATGGGAATATACAAGGACATGAAGACATGTGGAGGAAAACACCCATCGATGTTACCTCAGAACAGGGTAATTTTATTTTATAATTTTAAATAATCTCTCGGCCATCGCCGTTTTAAACGTCGATGGGTGTATACTGGAAGGGTGGGAGTGAAAAGTTCCCTTCCTAAAGGATTAGGGTGGAAGGATAGGTGCGAATGGAATTTTTTATATCGGGAGATGCATAGTTCACGAACAAATGGAACATTTAGGTCACGGTGGATAACAGTGTTTCGCACATAAAAGGGGGCATTGACAATTTTACGAAGGATTCGGGATTGTAGAGATTGGATTGGAAGGGAGTTGGAATGCTTAGTCGAACCCCAAAGTTCTAGACCATATGTCCATATTGGTTTCAGAACCGTATTGTACAGTAATAGTTTACTTGTTGTTGTAAGTTTCGATTTGCTGTCTAGGAGACGTAAGAATTGTTTGTATCGTCCGTTAAGTTCACGTCTTTTAGTTTTCGTATGAAGGTTCCAGGTTAACCGTTTGTCGAATATAAGTCCAAGGTAACGTACGCTATTTTTTTGTGGAATAATACTGCCGTTTAGGGTTATGTCGGGAATTTGTTCTCGGCAGAGTGTGAAAGTTACATGAGCAGATTTTTGCTCATTTACCTTCACTCTCCACCTTTTGAACCAAGTTTCTAAGGAGTGGATATGGTTCTGAAGGATACTAATGGCTGTGGAAGGATCTTTGTGATGTGTCAGGATGGCTGTATCGTCAGCATATGTTGCGGTTAGGATGTTGTTGTGGCAAGGAATGTCATGGGTATAAATGTTATATAGGATAGGACCTAGGATACTTCCTTGGGGGACACCGGCGGAAATTGGATAAATGTCAGAGTACTCCATATTTTCAGCTACCTGAAAATATCGGTCTGAGAGATAAGATTTAAGGATGTGGAAATAACTCGAGGGTAGGACTCGCTGCAACTTCCAAAGCAATCCAGGGTGCCATACACGGTCGAAAGCATGCGAAATGTCAAGAAACACGCCTGGGCAGTATTCCTTTCGCTCTAGCGAACACGCTATGTAGTCGACTACGCGATGACACTGCTGGATAGTGGAATGCTCAGGTCGAAATCCAAACTGATGCTGAGGAATGACACCCTCGGTTTCAAAAATGGGATAAAGGCGTTTTAGGATTAATTTTTCTAGGATTTTTGATAACATGGGAAGGAGGCTTATAGGTCTATATGAGGTAGGAAGATTTTTGGGCTTATTGGGTTTTGGGATCATCTTAATTATGGAAAACTTCCACAGGGAAGGAAAAAATGATGTGCGGAGGATACTATTATAAATATAGGTTATAAGAACGAGGGTTTTTTTGGAAATTTGTTTCAGGATTTCTGAAGTTATTAGGTCATATCCTGGGGCTTTTTTATTGGAAAGGTGTTCTATTGTGAATTTAACTTCGGAAGGAGTGAAAAACTTAGGGGGTGGACTTATGGGCAACTGAGTTGATATTTGTCGGAATATTTGTTCGTCATGCAGAATGTCTTGGACATCTTCGTGAGGCTTAAAGATGTTTTCTAAGTGTTTGCCGAAGATGTCGGCTTTCTGTTTATCTGTTTTTGCCCAGGTTCCGTCGGTATTCCGGAGCGGGTGTGTAGCTGTTTTGTATTTGAGAATTCGTCGGGTAGCTGTCCAGAGTGACTTATTAGTTGTCAGTGATTCTGTGTATTCAGTAAATCGTTCGTTGTTATAATTAATTATTTCTTGTTTCAGTTCTCGTTGTAGTTGGTTCAGTTTTTTCTTCTCATTTAGCATTCTTGAACGTTGCCACTGGGCCCTGGCTCGACGTTTCTCGCTTATCAAGCTGCGAATTTTTTGCGGAAGATTATAGTCATGTTCTCGTATGGTTGGTTTGTTATGAGTTATGTGGGCGTTAGTGATTGAGTTCTGTATGCAAACAGTCAAGTCGTTTACGGCATCGTCTATTTCTGTCCCAATCAACTTTCCCATTTACAAGTTTGGCAGGATAGGATTTTAAAGAAGGAGAAGTGTCTAGTGTTAGGAGAACAGGGGAATGGTCGGAATTCAGGTCAAGGAGTGTATCTATGGAAGTATTAATGGAATGTATGGGTGTGGTTATGAAATAGTCTAGAATATCGGGAAGGTTTCTGACACTGGTCGGCCAATATGTGGGCGTGGGAGGAGATAGGACCTCAAGAGTGGTATGGGAGAGGAGTTTTTGGAGAATCTTTCCTCGGGGATTCGAAACACGGCAACCCCATTTAGGGTGCTTGGCATTATAATCTCCTCCCGCGATGAAGGATTTTCCAATTGATTTGAAGAAGGAATCAAATTGTATGGGAGTTAATTTTTTATTTGGAGGACAATAAACAGATGCAACGTTAAAGGTAAAGGATTTACATTGAAGGGTAATAACTATTGACTGAAGGGATTCGGTGGCAGTTTGTGAGTGGAAGGAGTGATTTAAGGAATTTCTAATAAGGATGGCAGTTCCACCGTGTGCTGTGTTGTCTGGATGGTCAGTTCTGTATGTTTTGTAGTCACGTATAGCAAAAAACGACCTGGACGTAAAGTGAGTTTCTGTAATCAGTGCAACGTCTATGCGTTTGTTGTGTAAGAGAATGTCTAGTTCTTGTCGGTGTAAAGTCAGTCCGTTAGCATTCCAGAGAAGGATGGATAGGGATTTATCGGTTGACGAGAACATTTATTTATTCATATTGCTTGTTAGTGAGGAAATGGCGGTTGTTAAAGCAGTTAACAGAGGAGTGAGAAGAAGAGTAATTTCTTGAATTAATTTGTTGGTTATTGTAGAAAGAAGTGTTGTTAGGTCTGAGGAGTAGGATAATGGGGGAGGAATAGGAACATGACTACCATTTTTCTGCTGTTGTTGTTGTTGCTGCTGTTCCTGGTGTTGGTGATGTTGCTGGCGCTGTTGTTGGTGCTGCTGCTTATGTTGTGGTTGCTGTTGTTGTTGATGAGGAGGTTGATGTGGATGGTTTTGTTGTTGAGGTTGTTGTTGCTGCTGTTGATGTTGTTTCTGCCCAGATGCAATCTCAGCAAATGTCAGGTTTCGTCGCACTGGCAATGATGTTAGTCCCGTCTTATTTGTGGATGTATTATTATTTGGGCGTATTTTTGTCTGCAGCATTTTATATGTGGAGCAGCCTTTGTAGTTTGCCGGGTGGCTTCCAGCACAAAGTACACACCTTGCTGGATTGTCTCGCGTTTTACTACATTCTGCGGTCAGGTGTTCCCCTGCACATTTCACGCATTTTGGCTTGTGCCGACAGTATGATTTGGTGTGGCCGTACTGTTGACATCTGTGGCATTGAACTATGTCCTTAGTGGGATAAGGCTCCTCCACTTTGATTCTTGTATAGACAAGCGTTTCCAGATCATAAATGGTCTTGTTGTTAGCCGCTTGTCTTAACGAGATGAAAAACAGAGGAAGCGCTGCATTCCTCTGCTTAACATTTGAGATGCTAGTTACCTCGTGACCCAGCATCTCCAGTTCTTTTCTTATTTCCTCTACGGGAGTGGTGTGGTGCAGATTCCGGACTACCACTTTAAAAGGTTTTTCATCCTTCGCCTGGTACGTGTGGAAGTCCGCCTTCATTTCGTCCAAGTATTGGACGATACTTCGGTAGGCCATCCCACTATTCGCTTGAATTGCAAGGCCTTTAATATGAGCCTTGCAAATGAATGCATCAGGGCCAATTCTTTTTTCAATAGCACGGCCAATCTCAACAAAATTTACAACGTTTTTAATAAAGATTGGCGAAGGCTTCACGGTTTCATTTGGTGTACTGATTAGCTCTGGCTCGACATCCATACTTGCCAGTATTTGAAACCGATTGGCGGTGCTAGTTGTTGGTGTTTGTGTTTCTGTTTTTTTTATTTTCATTGTCTTTTTAATCACTTTTGGCGATGTGTTCGGCGTATTGGTCGATTCAGATTGACTCTTTGTCTGTTTTTTTTTTGGCCTGCCGAGTGGCCGCTGGAAATCTGACACTGACTCAGTGTCTGCTTCGGTGTCCGTAGCAGATAGCATGATTTGCCTAGCGGTGCTAGCCATTACAGTTACAAGGAACACAAAAACGAAATAAACTCGGAACTCGATAAAATGAACTCTTCCGTTTGTGTTCTAAGCAATAAAAATTTTTTTTTTTTCCCAATACTGAATCACTTTAATTTCCAGTGTTTTTTTTTTTTTTAAATATTTATTATTTATTATTAATAAACGTGTTTGCTTTATTTTTTTTTTCAACACTTTTCACACCATTGTCTGTACGTATTAAAAGTATAATATTATATAATATATTTTGTATTATATTAAATAATACAAAAGTGAATTATTTCACTTTTGTACTTATTTTATTTCACTTTGATTTTAATATATTTTTGCATCCGAACTGTTTAGGTATTTATCGATCGATATACGTAGAGAGATACGTACGTCCGCACTGGTACGCAGTGTGGACCAGACTAGATATGCTTTTGAAATCAAAAATTAAATTTTACCTAGTTCCTCTCCACATATCAATCTACCATTCAGTTTGATCTCAATTATTTCGGCCAAAGGAATTGCTACAGGACAGATGAGCCTATACTGAATTGGGTAGTGCTTAGCTATCTGCTGTGCTGAATTTTCATGACCGGCAACTAGTACAAGTCTTACTGACGAATCCTACCATACATAATAAAGCCAAATATTAAAAATGTATTTTTTTTAACAATTTCGAAATGGTATATTGAGCGTACTCGTATTGCTGAAGCGACTAAGGCAGACACCTCAACTTGCATCGTTTCTCCTAGAATACCGTTTAGTTCGAACAAATTAAACCATTTTCCGCCACCGAATGAGGTCTGAACAATATCTGTGCATTTTTCGGACGCAAACACTACACCACCAATCAAGATAACTAACAATATTGAATTTTGATTAAATGCCGAACTTTGAATGCCGTTCATATTTTCGTAATTGAAACGATTTACCACAACGTCAATTCACAACTAGTATTTCCTGTTTCTAGAGAAAATATTTATAGAATCCGAACTGAAAAGCAATCTACCGTGAATATGCCTCAAACAAGCAGGCTCACCCAACTGTCGATTTGTTGAGATTCATTTTAGCTTACAACCGATTTCAATTCATCGATTCCGAACTACTGACGATACTACACAAATCAAGTTTAATATGAGAATAAGTAAATTGTGTATATCAGCTGAGATGGGTTTTTCTCAATAAAATAAAAACAAGATTAGCCTTATCTACTTTTATTTTAATTTTATAAGACTATAGTATGTTAGAAGTTAAGACAAATTGTAGGTTTGAGTATGAAACAAGTAAGGCATTGTCTTTTAGGTTTCGTATATGGGTTTCATGCCAAGCATTTGTCTCAGTTCAGTTCTAAGAATCAAGCTTCAGTCTGACTTCTATTCGCTACCTGGTAAACCAGTTCTGAAGGATTTGGATTTTGGGTTACGAGAATTTCGGAACCATGTTAGGGATTTTTGATAGATATAACGCAGGCCATATCATTAGTGTATGTTGCAAAGATGGTATTGGGACAGATTTGGAGATCGGATTTATAAATGCTGTAGAAGATGGGTTCTAATTTTAGGACTATGATGGTTTACTTAGAAGTGTCGGTTGGAAAAGAATGATTTACTCTTTCCAGAATAAGTCCGGATTCCAAACTCTACCAAAAGCTTGATTTATATCGAGCAAACCACACCGGATCAGTACTCTTTTCTTTCGGAAGCCGTATTGACAATTAAGGAGAATTCGTCTAAGGCATGTAAGCGGTTGAAGAGTAATTTTTCAAAGATTTTTGTCATGATTTGAAGATTTATTGGTAGTGGAGCATTTTATTGTTTTTTTGAGCTTAGGAATAATTTTAACAATTGAAAATTTCTAGAGTGTAGCAATTATAGAGATATTACGTTGCTGAATACCATCTATAATATAGGATTTTCCAATAAGAGTGATATGATTTCTAAGTGACGTTTCGGCCATTTGTAATATGTCAAGATCTGTCATTTTGTTACAATTTGTAATATGTCATGATTTGTATTCAGTAATGTTCACAATTTTATCATTGAGAGATATACGCAAGAACAATGGAGAGCGGTATAGATCGATGATCTGTCAATGGAGAGCGGTATAGATCGATGATAACCAACTTTTTATGGCCGGAATTGGAAGAAGTTGATCTTGAAAACTTCTGGTTTCAACAAAGCCGGGGCTACGTGCCACACAACACGTGCAACAACCGAATTATTGCGAGAAAAGTTTGGAGATTCGATTATCTCAAGAAATTGTGACATTGAATGGCCTCCAAGAAGTTCTAATTTAACACCATTCGACTATTTCTTGTGGGGTTATTTGAAGTCATTGGTCTTTAGCAATAATCTATACTCTCTTCAAGCTTTAGAAGTCAATATTGAACGTGCTATTCATGACATACGACTTGATTTAGTTGAAAAAGTGCTCGAAAATTGGATTCATCGAATTCGTTCCTGTAAAAGAAGTCGTGGAGGCCATTTGAATGACATTTTATTTAGAAATACTTTATATTAAATAAAAAACATATAAATTTCCTTAACAATTAGTGTGTGTGTTTTTTTTTAAAGAAATCATATCAGTCTTATTCGAAAACCCTATATATTCTCTGCTATCGTACTTGGCAGGATAGCCCCATTTGTCCGGAAAATTATTGGTCTATATCAGAGGGACTTAACTCCAGGGGAAAACTGTTGAAATATGCTCAACTTCTATTCAGGCTAAAAACTACAAATTTACAAATAACTGCCTATTTCTGTCTAGTATGAAGTAGCCAAATTACTTTCAAAGATATTTAACATCTACCATGTTCTCGGGCGAAGAGAAACAATTTCACACGTACTCTTCAGCTGGTTTTGGGAAGTGATTTGTGACTCAAGAGTTTACCATTCAGTTATCTAAAGGAGGGTCCATGTAGATGATAAGTTTGCAGTGTTGCCAAATCACTATCATTACTTTTGTGCTATACTTTGCACTCTTGGCGATAATATTATTAATGTGGGATATAAACTCTACCATAGGTTTTTGTATCGTTTAAACTGTATATGGTTTATAAACATCCCTGAATGAAAATCATAGACTACAATAAGTGAACTGGAGATTCTGAAAAATGTCATGCGAACAATATGACATTAAAAATACTTATACCGCTACGTTTAAATTTAGCTGTCGAATATTTTACAGTCGATAACGAAGGTGCAGAGTCCACATAAACTCTTATGAGTTAGAATAAGCTTATCGATAACAAAGGTGTAAAGTCCCCATAAGCTTTTTTGAATAAATATTTTATCACTGCTCGATATTCGATTTTTTCCATTATTGTAAAATTACAAAAATTGTTTATTTTAAATGGCTATCACTCGCAAACTAAATGACGCTGCTGCTTGACAGGATTCTTGTAAAAGGTTACATATCTTACCGAAGCCAGGTATTAATCATACAACTCTCGTAATTTTCAGCTTTGTAATTGAAACGTAAGCTTTTTCAATTCCATGCCATAATTTTTGAAAACTTTCAATATTTTTTCGTGAAAATTGATTTTTACATTATTCGATTGATGTTCGTACAAATGGGATCAATACGATTTCGTAGTCTCTCATAATATAACATATAGTATATTAATTGATCCATTTGCTTTGAAATGCGTACATTGGATTATAACCATGCTAGGAAGCTGCATCCCATATCTTACCTCCAAAATAATTAATAGTATTAAAATAGCATCTTGGACAATATTTTTGGCATTTAGGATGATGAACAGACAATAAGACTAGAACCAACTATTTCGACTGTTAGGCAAATATTCTAAGCTTACTATAGGCGGTAAAATACTTTTGTACAATGCCCTAATGAAACCAATAAGGACTTACCAACTAGAACTCAGTCATATATTTCACCTTAAATTATCGATACTCGCTGTTATGTTCGCAATACTGTTATTCATCGTAGGATCTTAGTCTCATATGTTCGTTATCTGACTATGTCTCGTTATAAAAAGTTTCATTGTCGTTTTTTTTTAAATAGTCCACATATATTTGAAATTTAAATAAATTAATCAATATTTACTATTTATTCCCAAAATATTATGTGTAATTATTAAATATATTATTGAAAAATTTAACAAAACCAATATTCTTTATTTGTTTTTATGAAGAAAAAGAAACTACCAAAGTAAGCAAAAATAAATACAATTTAATTATAAAATGCTGTAATCCAAAAAATTAAATAATAATAAAAACTTCGGTTGAATGTGAAGGTTTTGCTTACAGTTTTCTTCGATTTTGGGGGCGTGCTGTATCATGAGTTCTTGCCACAGAGTAGAACGGTCAATAAGGAATATTACCTACAAGTAATGCGCACGTTGCACGAAGCAATCTGCCAGAAACGCCCGGATTTGTGGAAGAATAAAAATTGGCTTTTGCCATTTTTGGCCAAAAATAACACACTAATGATGTCGCAGCCATTGTATTCGCCAGATCTGGCCCCCTGTGACTTTTTCATGTTCCCGAAATTCGGATTTTATTGTTTCATGGAATTAATTTTGGAAATTTGCAATAAAATACAGTATTCTATTTTAAAATATTATTTATTTATTTATTATATATTTTCATATTATTTATTTCACCATATATTATTTAATAAAACAGAATTATAAAGTGGAAGAGCATAGAAAAATATAAATTGCAAGTTATTTGATTATATCAAAACAATTATGTGCGCAAATAAAAATCCATTCCAAAAATGCAAAATTAATTAAATGACAGAAATTTGAAATGGTAATTTAAATAGGCATGTACATTTAAATTAACTAAAAGAAAATAAGGCAATAATTAATTTTTTTTATTTATTTTATATGCACCACGTGCTTTAAGATGCCAAAGAACTTGTTTGATATGAATTCTCCTTCAAAAGCTGAAAGACAGTTTCCGCAATATAAAGGCTTGCCTAAGTTAAAACAATAAGGCCTGATATGTATTCGACCATTTTTGCACTTTATTCATTAAGTGCCGGTGGATTAAATAAATAATCATTGCCACTTAAAATATTTATATAATCCATCTGCACTTAATTTCCCTTAAATTTTCTTTCACACACTTTATTTATTGAATATAATATTGTTTATATTTATTGAATGCCGAACTTTTCATTTTAAAACCACTTTTTTGACCAAATAAATCATTTAAAGCCATTTAGGCACATCATAAACTAAATTTTTGTTAATTTCTCTAGTAAAAATAAAAGAAAGAAATTCCCAGCTTACTCATTCCGTTGAATGACCAGCAACCCTGTATAAAACACTTCATTTTCAAAAATAAAAACTTGCTATTAAATATTAATAACAATATAACTCTTTATATAAATACGTACTTTTTCGTAAATACTTCAAAAAAGATAAAAACTACAGTTTCACTTGGACTTTCCGTTAAGTGCCAAAATAACAACTTTAAAAACAACAAAAGTATGCAAGCATTTCGGTATGCTACCACTTTCATGGAGAATGACGTGTTTTAAAAATCTCATAAAAAATAGCCTAGAGGCGTCAAATCCAACGATCTTGGCGGCCAACTCACGGTAGTGCCGTTTTGTTGAAATCACATTTCGATCAGATGCAGTTATTGCATTTTGAGCAAAAAGAAGGTTCGAAATCATCGCACAATAATGGGCGCCATTGACGGTAATAATGCGGCCAGCATCATTTCTCAAACAGTGCATTGTTCTGGGTGCAGTAGCAGTTTTTGTTTTGCCAGTGGTTGTTCATCAGACTAAATGTGACAATTTTACTTATTCACATACCCATTCAACCAGAAATAAGCTTCGTCGCTGAACGTAATTTCTTGGTAAAAAAACGAATTTTTCTCAAGTTTCGCCGAACCTGCCAATTGTCAAATCGTCAAATTGAGCTGCCAAATTGCTCACCGAAAATTTAACGCTTTGGCAGGTCGTTCGTCGTCAGTTCTTATATGGGAGAGGGGGGGGGGCAATCTCAATTGCTGGAAACGGCGACGGAAGGACAACCCGCGCGGTCTTCACCAGCACTGGACGGTACGGCAGAAATATTTGTCCTCTGTACACACTCTACGCACACGGGTTGGTGTTTTGTTGTCCAATAGCATAAAATTGCTACGAAATTTTGTTGCTATAGCTTAAATTGCCTGCTTAGTAGGTCGATTATGACGATCATAAAATCACAGAGCACGAATTTTGATAAGAAAATTCAATAATTTTTAAGCGTTGTTCGGGTGTAAGTCTTCCCATGATAAAATGACAATGCTAACTGAGCACTTTTGAATTTGACACACATCACGTGTCACGCGTGATCTGTCAAAAATAAAAATATGGAAAACCAAACAGCAAAAATATCACCAGATATATGGACTATACACGTATTCATAAACCTCATCTTTTTTAAAGAGTCTTACAAGAAGAAGTCCAATGGCCAATTGACATCACCTCTTGAGGACCTGGAGTCAATCGAATAAGTAAAATGGTTCCAAGCTGCATGCTTGCTGCTTTTTTGTCTCTAACAGTTCTGTAGTTTAATTCAATTTTCTACACGCTAAATCTCTATCACGTCGTATAAAATAGTTCAATTTTGATAAATCAACTAAATTTAATTTTTAGATAAGTTAATAGACAAATTTTTATACAATAAATTGTTTTTATTAAATGACAAGTACATATTTATATTTGATTGTTTTGTTGATTATTTTGCTGCGACATTACAGTAGTTGCTTAATCCAATCCATAACTTTGGCAATATCCGAATAGACGACGTATTCTTCTAAATTACACGTTTGATCTGAAACTAGAGCAGTGCTAACAATACCCCGGAGTGTCCATTGATTATTTATTGGCAGAAGTAGACCACTTCCCGAATCGCCTCTACAAGGACCTTTCCCATTCCGATCGCCAGCACAAAAATTCCACTTTGAAATCAAGCTCTGAAATGCCATATTAGATCGTAAACAAGCTTCATTTGAAACGATTTCAACTTGTAATTTTGCTGGTGACGACATCAATTTATCGTTACTACCCCAGCCAACTGTCATTCCTTTTTGTCCTTCAATAGAGGTTATGTCTTCTGGTCCCTGCCAAATACATGCTGGTCTTACTAAATCAGTATATCTGAAAATATAAACACAACAACAATACTCAAATTCAATTTTACGAAAATCCATTTCTAAAAATTTATGATGATTTTATAACAACTTACTATAATTTATATTCTAAAATCGAATGCTTAATAAAATCCTTAAAAATGATATTATAAATAAAAAAAAAGTTACAATAAAATTGAGTTTCCAATATTGATATTTTTTATTTTGTTTATTAATTTGCATTATTAAAAAAAGGCAAATTAAAATGCTTTACAAAATTTAGCAAAGTCTTACTGCTGCATTCAATTTATTATTAATTAACAATGCAACCCGATACGGGAAGTCGTCAAGTGGTGTCGTGGCCCTGATGCTATATAATGGGGTCAGACTCAAGGGTTCATTCACATATACAGAGGTATAGGCTTAAATCCGCTGTTTGGTTATAGATAGCGTGAGTGAGCGTATTAAGCTACCTTGGATACGCCATATTTTTTTTGTTATGAGTTTGACATCTGTCAACATTAATCAATGCATATTGTCAGCAATTTCGTACAACAACATACATTTTTCCTTTGGAAATGATGTCTAGTTTTGTGCCAGAAAAAGATCATATGCGGGAAGCTCTGCTTTTCTGCTTCAATTTGAAGAAATCGGCTGCCGAATCGCTTCGAACGCTTTTGAAGGCCTATGATGACAGTGCTTTATTGGAAACAACGTGTCGAGATTGGTTTTGTCGGTTCAAAGACGGCAATTTTGACTTGTGGGACAAGAAACGTGACAAATCGGCCTAGGAAGGTTGAGGACCATCAATTCGTTTGGGACGAAGACGATCCCGAATCGCAAAAAATGCTGGCGGAGCAATTGGGTGTTACTCAACCAGCTATTTCCATGCATCTGCGTGCCATGAGGAAGATTGAAAAGATCGGAAAATGGTTGCCGCATGAAATTACCGATAGGCAGATGGAGCGATGCCAAAACACATGCGAAATCTTGCTCACCAGACAAAAAAGAAAGTCGTTTCTGCATCGGATTGTAACCGGCGATAAAAAGTGGATATATTTCGAGAATCCTAAATGCAAGAAATCGTGGGTTGATCCCGGCCAACCATCAACATCTTCCCCAAGACCAAATCACTTCGTACGGAAGACGATGCTGTGCGTTTGGTGGGATCAGCAGGTTATCGTCTATTATGAGATGTTGAAACGTGGTGAAACTGTCAATGCCCACCGCTACCACCAACAATTGATCAAATTGCATTATGCTCCGCGTGAAAAAAGGACGGATTATCAACAAAGACATGACAAGCTGATTTTCCTCCACGACAACGCACCATCGCACACGTCAAAAATGGTCCGAAACTACTTGGAGATACACAACTGGGAGTTACTACCCCACCCCGCTTATTCACCAGACCTGGCCCCTTCCGACTACCATCTGTTTTCGTCGATGGACACCGCGCTCGCTGAGCAGCACTTCGATTCTTACGAAGACGTCCGAAAATGAGTGGATGATTGGTTTGCCTCGAAAGAGAAGGAATTTTTTTGTCGTGGTATCCACAAAATGCCCGAGAGATGGGAAAGAAGTGTAGCTAGCGAGGGCAAGTACTTTGAATAAATTTGTTTTTGCTTTCTATTAAAAAAAACATTTGTTTTTTAAACTAAAAAACAGCGGATTTAAGCTTATACACCAAACATAAACAAATTATGGTACACATAAACAAATTATGCAGTAAAAATTATACATTCATTATTGCTTTATTAATAAAAGAAGACCCGATCTGGATAGTAGCTATATCAGTAATGAGTTAGATGCGATATCCGATTCTATAGCAATAATTGTAACCCTTTATCCTTGTACTGACATCGTTATTATGGGCGATTTTAATGTAATGCACTGAATTATTACTGGTTGGCTTCGGCATTCTTTACGGACAACACCCAAGCGAATATATACTGCGTCGAACAACTTGACCCAGCTCGTAACTGAGCCTACACGAATCCCTGACATTGACAGACAAATCCCTGACACTAAGACATTGCACTTGTTTCTTACATCCGACCCCAATAAATAGACTATCACCATACTTTCGCCTCTAGGTACGTCAGATCACTGTGTCATATCCGCTAATTTTGTGTACAAAAATCACTCAGTTAAAGGCATAGCTCGTAAAAGGACAGTTTGGCAATACGAGAATGCAAATACTATGACGATCTGAACAACTTCTTTAGGAGTTTTAACTGGTCACTATGTTTTTTAAATAGTGACGTCGATGCTGCCGCTGATATGCTCACCAACATTTTTTTTTTTTTTTTATTTGACAGGTTTCGTTTCTACATTATAACACATATACACATAGTCATGAGACACAGTCGCTCCTATGGAGCATATGGCGGCACAGAGAATACACGTCTCTAGTTGGTGGTAGAAGGCTTCTTTTTGTTGGCGTCATCATCTACTTCGGTTGGGGCATAGCACTGCACGATGGTGATGTTTCGGAACTTCGAGTGGAGCCTGGCTGTCAGAAGGCGGTCGGAGACCGGTTTGTAGCCCATGAGAGATCTCTTTTTGCGTTGGCCGATAGGATCAATCCGACTCCACAGTGGTGGCCGCTGTCGTTGCCGCTGTAGATGAAGACCCGTCTGCGTTGTGAGGGCTCCCTTGATGTTTCCACCTTGTCTCGGAGAATCCCAGGATATCGAGGTTGTAAGCGTTTTTGGGAGAGAAGCCAGTCGAGAAGTTTTTGGGAGAGGCCGCACGTTCCAGGTACCTATTTGGGCTGTTCGATGAAAACCAGATGAGTTTTTTGCCTGAGGTACGGTCCGGTTGATTCTTCTTGTGCTGTTTCTTGATAGGTGTTTTTTTTTTTTTATAGCTTGCGGCTTATTAGGCTAGCGAAGTAACCTCCAGTGACGTTGGGGGACCCTGCGGACTACTTACATATAAGGCTTGTAGTCGGCCTCTCACCCCGGCGCCATGCCGAGATGGCGGCAGCGGGAATCGAACCCACTACCTACCGAGTGTGAGTCGGTCGACACACACACGGTTAAACCTGCGGCACGCGCTGTTCCCAAGCGGTCACCCATCCAAGTACTAACCACGCCCAGTCCTGCTTAACTTCGGTGATCGGACGAGAACCGGTGGATCCAGGACGGCACATTATTTTACTCGGTATATAATAATGTGCCGTCCTTATTACGGTGGATCCAGTAACATTATTTTACTCGGTATGAATCACCTCATTTCTCATAGAATCATAAAGCATAGTTTCACTGGAAGACTATCGAGGAAAAAGAATTAAGCTTCGGGTTTTATAGTGCCAATCCTCCTGAGGAAAACCGGAAGATGCTTAAACAAGCTAGAAATAACTCCAATGCTCTTATCTGTAGCATTAAATTTCTTCACTAAATTTCAATGCTCTCATCTGTAGCGTTAAATTTCTTCACTAAATTTCAATGCTCTTATCTGTAGCGTTAACAGATGAGGCAAAACATACTACAGCATGCCAGGGGTAGTAAATAGTTTTGGTAATTTGCCAAAAGAATAAAAAATTCAGTCAGCTCATCCATCCCAATACTATTTCATAATCAAACTCCAGTTGTCAGCTCAAAAAACAAGGCCAATTTGTTCTTGGATCACTTTGCCATATCTTCCTCTCTTCCAAATTGTACCTTATCTTCGGCTGTATTGGGGAGCGCGTTGAATTTGCAATGGCACACATTCATTTTCGCACTCTTGTTGTTTGAATAGTCCTTAGAGATCTTGATATATACAAATCCGCTGTTCCAGATGATATATCACTCATAGTTCTGAAGAGGTGTTCTTCCACACCTTTGCATAAGCTTTTCCACATATACTTTTTGTCTGGAATTTTTCCACAACCAATTTCGAAAAAATTATTAGTCCTCTTCCCCCTCCAATTACCGACACATTGCACTAATGTCCCCTCTTTGTAAAGTCATGGAAACACTCATTAACTATCCGCTAATGAAATATCATGAATCAAGGAAACTCCTTAGTGACGGTCAATATGGTTTCCGTAGCAATAGATCCACTGCTGATTCAATGGCCTATCTAGCCGAAAAGAGGAGTGTAGGATTTTTGCTCTTGATATTTCCAAGGCATTTGACAGAGTTTGGCATCAGGCTATTTTGTAGAAAATCCATCCATATATTATTAACGATTGCCTCATTAAGTTGATTGGAAGCTACGTTTTAAACTAATCAATACAAGTTGTGTTATGTTAGATGGCTTCAAGCCGCAGTCCACCAAATAAATGCTGGTATTCCCCAGGAATGTGGCATTCTGCCATCGCAATTATATCATCATAATACTGTGAATTCTCTTTTTGGACATACTGTAAGATATAGAGATTTTTTTGCACCGACATCTGTCTGTTTATCCCTTCTAATACTTTGCACATGCGCGACATACCATAACATTATAATGATATTCATAATTCCTTTAGCGCAAGCCATTTATAACAAATGAATTAACTATCCTCTGCTAGATCTAATTACTGCAAAATATTGTATTGTAATAAATAAATTTAAAAAAGAAATTGATTTGACTAAGCACCCCATGAAATATTATCCCAAACCATTTTTTTTTCAGAATTGTTTAAACAATCTACAAAAACCCAACTTCAAATTACTTACGGTATGGGAAATTCGGTACGAATTATGGCAAAGTTGGCACCTTCACTAATAATTAATGGATTATAGTCAGGATGAATATGAATTTCTTTCGGTGAGGTCATTATAGTTCCAGATTCGGCCCAGTTCGTGATATTATAACGTCCGAAGCCTATGGTAAATTCTGCTGCTTGGTAAGTTTTATATCGGGTAGTAAAACAATGAGCGGCACTGATAATAGATCGTGAAGATATCAAAGTTCCAGGACATTGAAAACTCAGCATGTTATCCGTGTTCGTGAAAATTGCTACCAACCAAGGCCATGAGCCACGTGCAACTCCATCTCCACCAACTACTAACGGTTTAACATTGTAACGATTTGCTACACGTCCACACAATTCACTATCCGATTTGGTTCCCATATTTTCACTGCTAAGATTAAAAAGAATTTTTTTCTAAAATTCATTAAATATAACGAAACATTTTTAATTTACATTTGTTCTGGTTTATTCGTTGATGGTTCCTCATTTATTTGCGCGTTTACCAATGGTGTAAAAGAATGCCACAAATGTAGAAATTTTTGATTCGAAGACGGATTCTTAGATGCATCTTATAAATAATCATCTTCGATTAGATATGCTTTTGAAATCAAAAATTAAATTTTACCTAGTTCCTCTCCACATATCAATCTACCATTCAGTTTGATCTCAATTATTTCGGCCAAAGGAATTGCTACAGGACAGATGAGCCTATACTGAATTGGGTAGTGCTTAGCTATCTGCTGTGCTGAATTTTCATGACCGGCAACTAGTACAAGTCTTACTGACGAATCCTACCATACATGATAAAGCCAAATATTAAAAATGTAATTTTTTTTTTCAATTTCGAAATGGTATATTGAGCGTACTCGTATTTCTGAAGCGACTAAGGCAGACACCTCAACTTGCATCGTTTCTCCTAGAATACCGTTTAGTTCGAACAAATTAAACCATTTTCCGCCACCGAATGAGGTCTGAACAATATCTGTGCATTTTTCGGACGCAAACACTACACCACCAATCAAGATAACTAACAATATTGAATTTTGATTAAATGCCGAACTTTGAATGCCGTTCATATTTTCGTAATTGAAACGATTTACCACAACGTCAATTCACAACTAGTATTTCCTGTTTCTAGAGAAAATATTTATAGAATCCGAACTGAAAAGCAATCTACCGTGAATATGCCTCAAACAAGCAGGCTCACCCAACTGTCGATTTGTTGAGATTCATTTTAGCTTACAACCGATTTCAATTCATCGATTCCGAACTAGTGACGATACTATACGAATCAAGTTTAATATGAGAATAAGTTCGTGTATATCAGCTGAGATGGGTTTTTCTCAATAAAATGAAAACAAGATTAGCTTTATCTACTGTGAAAACTTTTTTTTTATTTTATAAGACTATGTTAGAAGTTTATACAAATTGTAGGTTTGAGTACATTAAACAAGGAGTAATTTTCGAAAAGTTTTTCTCATTTTCAAGATAATTAAACAAAATCTTCTCATATTGATAATGTTTCATGAAGAAAAAATAATTAATTAATAGATGAACATTATATTCATAAGCTTTTTTTACTCTGAAATGAATATTGACTTATAAAAAATCTGTAGACTGAAGAATAATCGTTATCATCTTCATCATTATTTGAGCAAATAAAGACTATGAAGATCAATAAAAAAATCGAATTAATTACAATATAAATTGTTACATATTCGAGTATTGTCTTCTAGAGTATGATTGTGTTAAGACTAATTATTTTAATAAATTACGCGACCAATGACGCTTAAATCTTCGATGCGTGTGTCTAGGAAAGTTAGTTGAGGACAGTTTTTGAACTAGAGGATTAGTATGATAGGTGACCACGGAAATGGAATATTTTTATAATGAGACACAGCCACATTGAAAACAAGTAGTACTTCAAGATCATGTTGGATAACAGTATTGCGAACATAAATGGGATTGGATTCGATGTAAATTGAATCATTTCCAAGATCCGAAATTCTAGTTCATAAGTCCATATTGGTTTCAGTAGGGCATTGTATAAAAATACTTTACTGTCTATGGTAAGCTTAGAACGTTTGTATAGAAGTCGAAGTAGTTGTATGTATTTACCATAGACAGTAAAGTACTTTTATACAATGCCCTACTGAAACCATTTTTAATTTTAGGACTAGGATGGTTTACTTGGAAGTGTCGGTCGGAAAAGAATGATTTTGGGCCTAGGAAATATTTGGAAGAAAGGATCCTCTTGACTTTACAGAATAAGTTCGGATTCCAAACTCTACCAAAACCTTGATTTATATCAAGCAAAACACACCGGAGCAGTACTCTTTTCTTTCGGAAACCTTATTGACAATTGGGTAGAATTCGGCTAAGGCATGTAAGCGGTGGAAGACAGATTTTTGTCATGACTGGAAGATTTCTCGGAAGTGAAGCATTTTATTGGTTTTTTGAGCTTAGGGATCATTTTAACAATTGAAAATTTCTAGAATATAGCAATTATAGAGGTATTACATTATTGAATACCATCTACAATATATTCTCTGCTATCTTGGTTGGTAGGATAGCCCCATTTGTCCGGAAAATTATTGGCCTATATTAGAGAGACTTAACTCCAGGGGAAAACTGTTAAAATATGCTCAACCTCTATCCAGGATAAAATTCTACATATCTATTAAAGAGTGCGGCATTCCAGAAAAATTAATTAAACTGTCTATGCTGACCATGACTAGTATCAAAGAAAGAGTAAAAGTAGCCAAATTACTTTCAGAAGAGAAACACTTTCATGCGTACTCTTAAGCTGGCTTTGGGAAAAGTGATTTGTGACTCAAGAGTTTGCCATCCCCATTATGTCTGCTCAGCTTTAAGCATACGTCGACGAAATCAACATTATGTGTCGACCAGAAAGGGCTATATGAGAAGTCTTCGACAAGTTGAGTCGGTGGCGGCAAATCTTGGGCTGCACGTAAATTAATGCAAAACAAAGGACATACTGGCATGCAGGATATAGATTATAACTTTCAAAGAGTTAAATCATTTTCTTATTAGGGGTTAAAGGTTGCAGGCGATAACAATATTGAGGAAGAATAACCAACTTTAGTTAGTCTAAATTACTTCGCTCGAAAATTCTGATCATAAAATCGAAGTTGCTACTGTACACCCCAAGACGCTAATCTTCCCAGTCCTCATGTATTCTTCGGAAACTTAGGTTCTCATGAGATACCATTGCCAAAGTTCGAGAAGAAATTTTGACGATACCAGAGTGAAGTAATATTTTTTTTTATTGCTTATTTTCTGTACTTAATATACAAGTACAATGAACCGATTAAAAATCTCAAAGCTACAAAATTCATTTGATCATTTAATTCTTCAATGAATAATATTCAAACATATTGAATAAAATAAGTAATTATAGTTGTGATATTTTATTGATGTATCAAATATTTTTCAATGAATTTCTACAAACATAATTCATATTTGTATTAAAATGATTATGCATAAATTGAAAACCTGATTTTTGATTAAGAAATTTTTATATGTTTGTAAGTATTTAATCTGAAATGTCTTATTACTCTTGCAATTTTAGTTACTTTAAAATGATTAATAAAATTTTTATATTAATTTTGAATAATTTCAGCTATTTTTAATATTTCAATAAATGCTTATGCTTTTACAAACTTATGTGTAGCTTATATTGGTAGTTTTAAAAAACCGCTTTTATCAAGATAATTAATTTCTGGTTTATAAATAAAGTTTAAATACAATACTTGAATGCCAAAACTAACTCACAATATTTCAATGGCAGTGTTAGAGTAGCTGCGAGCTTGTTAAGATGTACTGACATTGAATACAAAAACCAAATTAATAATTAACACATTTTTTTATTAAAAGCTTAATTTTTATATAGCGAAATTTTCGTAAACTTTTTATTGATAGTGCAGTGATTTCAGAAAAATTACACTAAAACAAAACGCAAACTATATTTGAGAGAAATGCAATTATTATATACTATCGAGCTTACAGGTTGGATAATAGCATCACTAATAATCTGTGGTAAGTTTATAAGAAAATGATTATCTCAGAGGCAGTATTGTTTTGAGCATCGACGAGTAATTTTATCATTGACATTATAAATGAATTCTTAATAAATAGAAACCTGTTATAAGTAATTTAATCAAAAGAAAAATATTATGAGTGTATCATTAAATAAAAGTTTTTCAAATTTAATTTTTTATAGAATTGTTAAAGGTTGAAATTTATAAAAGCATTTTTTAATAAAGTTGTTTATGATAAAGAAAAATAGTTGCGGCTATTGTGTATGATAGACTTAAGTTTTGGTAATGGTCTAATTAAAAATCGTACATAAGTTGCTATCTATTGAAGATTTTTCAACTGTTACACTATTCACTTGACAAAAAATATTCACCTGTAGAGATGGCATATTCTCCTCTATTATAATTATTAAAAGGATATCTTTCTTAAAAAGAAAGTCTTCAATGATAATCTGTTTAAATTACATTTCGAATAATATCTAATAATAGTAATAATAATAATAATAATAAATATAATAAAATCAGTATGAAAATTTAAAAACAAAAAAATTCCTATTATTAAAATTTCAATTTGAAAATGAAAATTATTATAATAAAAATAATTATTCGTTCTTGGTTTTATTTTAAAGATGCTCCTATTAATGGCCAAACGTTAACGAAACAAAATAGTTTATGTCCATTGAATAAACGGATGTGTCAGAATGGTGAATGTATTGATGAGGATGAATTCTGTGATGGAATGAAAGATTGCCGCGATGGTTCAGATGAAACGGCAGAAGCTTGCGTTCAAGTAAGATGTCCTGAGTATGCGTTTAGATGTACTTATGGCGGATGTGTTGTGGGAAATGCACAATGTAATAATAAGACCGAATGTGCAGATGGATCTGATGAGCTTCAAAGTTTGTGCGATCCCTCGTATATGGATAAAATCGTAAACAATTGTCTGTAAGTTTCAGTTCATATTGTTTCTTGTTTGTAAGAAAGTAAATAATTTTCAAATGGGTTTCAGAGATAAATTCGAATGTCAATCTGGAGAGTGTATATCAGAAGAAAATGTTTGTGATGGCATAGTAAATTGTAAAGATGGGACTGATGAGACGGTAACTGTTTGTGGGGGTAAAACTTGTCCAACATTTGCATTTGTTTGCGGCTATGGTGCTTGTGTGAGTGGGAAAGCACAATGTAATGGCATCGATGATTGTGCCGATAAATCGGACGAGTTTGAAACACTTTGTGGGCAAAAAGAACCTGAGTCACCGTATCAGCCAACTCTGGCACCACTACTACCCCCAATCACTCGGCCACCAATTGTCCGAACACAACCAACTACACAACGAACTCAATCACCGTATGAGATAAATCGTTTTCCACAAACGTCATTTTCACCACAACCATTTCCAATCATTCGGCCGCCACCACCACCCCGAACCCAACCACCATCACCACCACCACCTCCAACCCCTCGGCGACCACCATTTCGAACCCAACCACCACCCTCAACCCAAACACCTCCCCGAATAACCCAAACAGTTCCTCGACCACCACCAACCACAACTCGGACATCAACCCAACTAAGAACTCGACCTCTGACAACTCCGTCCCATGCATATACTCAGCCAATTACGAGCACAACAATTCGTCCTGGGGCAGGGTTTTCACAACAACATGGTGGTTTTGGTGGATCTAGTTTTGGTGGATCTAGTTTTGCTGGACATAATAGTTTTAGTGAATCTGAATTTTCTGTACATAGTAGTCCTGATGATGATTGTCAGGTAGGCTACTTGCCTTATGAAATTATTGTCTATGAATCTTTTAGTAACACAGAAATTGAAATATGGCAATGGGTTAAAGATTATACCAATATTGAGTATAAATGCAAATCCCAACTTACATTAATAGGACACCAATCTAATATATGCTTACAAGGACATTGGTTAAATGATCATCCAACTTGCGAGGGTATATGTCGAATGTTTACCAAGTAAGTATTAGTTGTTCAGTTTTATTATTTTCTTTTCCTTTTTAGAGGTTTGCTCTTTGGAGGCTATAACTGGTGTAACAACAATTGCAGCTTGTGAATATGAGGGCACGGCAATATCATGTGACCAACCATTAAGGCCAGGAACACGTGTTAATATCAGTTGTCAAGTTGGATACAAGCAACAAACATCAAGTTATATTCCGGATGTTATTGTTTGCGATGAAAATGGTCAATGGAATTATTTCCATTTACAGTGTGTACAGGATTGTGGCCATGAAGAAATGCCAATTATTCCGATTACTATTGGCGATCAGGTCAAAAATCATACGGTTGTACCTTGGTATGCGTCAATATATTCGCGCCAGAGTGGTGAATACCATCATATGTGTGGTGGAACAATCATTAATGCAAAAGTAATAATTTCTGGTAAGTTTATTGCAATTTTTTTTTGTTAAAATCTAAGATGTCTTTATAGACCACAGAACCATTTGGAAAACTATACTGGCTTTTGGTATATAACGTTGTTTGGCATGTCCCGGCATCTATCTTTAACAGGTCCAGTAAGATTTTTTTTTAAAATCACTCGCGCTAAAGGAATTTTGAATATCCTTATAATGTTTTGGTATATGTCACAATGCAAAGAATTAGCAGGGATAAAGAGGGAGATGTCAGATTCAGGTTAAATTGATGTGTATTCTTGGTGAAACCGGGTATTATGGTGTCATGTACACCGTCTAATAAGTGCAATCAAGTTTTCGAAGCACTTGCCCATACATGGGAATTATAGTCCAGCTTGTGGGCACTATAAGCCTTGGTATACGAGGTCTGTTCAAAAAGTATCGCGAATTTTGTGTTTTTTCAAACATTATTTATTTATTCATGAATATCTATTTTTTCCTTTTTAAAATAATCCCCACCAGATATTATACACTTGTGCCAACGTTTTTTCCAATACTCGAAGCACTTCAAAAAATCATTTTTTGTGATCTTGGTCAGTTCCTCCTTCGATGCCGTCCTTATCTCCCCAATCGTAGCATAGCGTCGTCCTTTCATGGGGCTCTTCAGTTTCGGGAACAAGAAAAAGTCACAGGGGGCCAGATCTGGAGAATACGGTGGCGGTAAAAGCCAATTTTTGTTCTTCCACAAATCCTGGCGTTTCTGGCGGATTGCTTCGCGCATAACTTGTAGGTAATATTCTTTATTGACCGTTCTACCCTGTCGAAAGAATTATTGCTGAACCACGCTCCTGCAATCGAAGATAACTGCAAGGAAAACCTTCACATTCAACCGAACTTGGCGCTTTATTCGGTCTTGGCTCGTGCGGCAGCATCCATTGGGATGATTGAGATTTGGTTTCAACGTCATAACCATAAGCCCATGATTCGTCACCAGTTATGACCCTCTAGAGCAAATTTGCATCGTCGCGGACAGAGTCCAACAGCTCCTTAGCAATATTAATGCGATGCTTTTTTTTGTCGAAATTGACCAAAAATCGAAGACGACCCAAAACACGTGCAAGCAAAGCAGCTGTCAAAAATTAACTGAACATTCAAAATGGCCGAACTTGTCGGCATAAATGAGAGACATAAGTACCAACATAACGCCATAAAAAATCGAAAATCGAATATATGTAACCCGCAGAAATTCAAAATTCGCGATACTTTTTGAGTGAAGGTTTTGCTTACAGTTTTTTTCGATTGCAGGGGCGTGGTCCATCATGAGTTCTTGCCACAGGGTAGAACGGTCAATAAGGAATATTACCTGGTTATGCGCAAGTTGCACTATAAAAACGCCCCTGCTCACGCATCGTTGCTTGTGCGCGAATTTTTGGCCAAAAACAACACACTAATAATGCCGCAGCCACCGTATTCCCCAGGTCCTTTTTTTGTTCCCGAAACAGATTATTTGATCCATTTTTTGGAATGGGCAAAAATCGAAGACGACCCGAAACACGTGCAAACAAAGCAGCTGTCAAAAATTAACTGAACATTTAAAAATGGCCGAACATGGCCATTTTGAATGTTCAGTTTATTTCGCGATACTTTTTGAACAGAGCTCGTACCTTGGTATATGTTATATTGGCTAGATCAGATGGAGTGAAAAATTTGTTGCATCGCTTAAGGAAACCTAAACATTTTCTAGAATTTTTGGTAATATTGTTTTATTTGGTCATTCTAACAGAGGTTGTCATATTAACACACATACCAAGAATGGAAAGTTTTTCGGTTTCAGTTATGCAAGTGTCATTTATGGATAATGGCTGTATAGATTCGAATAATTATAGTACTTCCAAAAAAAAAGTCCAATGGCGTCAAATCGCACGATCTTGGAGGATAATGGATATCGTGTTATGCGGCTATTCTTCGTTTTGTAGGGAATATTTATTCTTTTCTAAACTGGTTAATTTCTTGAAAATTAATCTTGAAAAGGATCTGGTCAAGATTTCTACCATTATTTAGAGATTTTGTCTTCTCGTATTTGTGTTATTCAAAAAGCTCTTACTGATAGTTCAATAAACAAATGATAGTTAATTACATCTCCATTTTTATTTGTATATATCGGAAGTATTTTTTTTAAGACTCAGTTTTTTTCCATAACCTGTCTAGATATACTGTCATTTTTCGCTTCTATCTAGGTTTTGTTGTATCTATTTTCATTAGAGACCCCTTTAACAATAAGAATAAATCATTAATGATTATTTTAAATAATTAAATTTTTTTATTTTATTTTGCAAAAAATTTTTAATTAAAATTCTTTTCTCCTATAAAGAACATACAAAAATTAAAACTAATTTTCTGTATTTCAAAATTTGTAATATTTCCATTTTAAATGTATAAAGCTGCTGAATGTTTTTGGGATGTGATGAACGATGAACCATATGATAAATCTTTATTTACGGTGGCAGTGGGAAAAATTTATCGTGACTTCTTGAATCGAAAGGAACCTTTGCTGCCTGAAATATTCCAAATATCTGAATTGTACATTCATCGAGAGTAAGAAGAATATTATGAACATAAAATCAAAAATTTACTGAAAATAATTAATCTGATATAATCAATTTCAGAAACGGACACAAAAACTCATACCATCAAAGTGGTGTGGCCATTTTGGTATTGGATAATATCATAATTTTCAAGCAATTCATTAAGCCGATTTGTATTGATTTGAATTTTATGACCCAAGAAAAGAAGATGAAATCAGGTATTTTGGGTAAAACAGCAAACTGGCAAACAGGAAATAGATTCGGTGAAACCAGTTTACCAATGCAGGTGTTAGATACTAAATCAATATCAGGAGATGACTGCGTTCTAAACACTGGCACGCAGATGGCCGGAGACAAATTTTGTGCTGCGCATGAGAACATAGAAAAAGTTTGTAGCGGAAACAATGGCGCTGGATTTGCTGTTCCAAAGATGAAAAATGGAGTCAGACAATTTTACTTACAGGGAGTACTTAGCAACGGTTTAACTAGCGTTGAAATTTGTATCGAAAAAAAATATACAACATTCACAAATATTAATTATCACATCGATCTTATAACTGAATATGAAAACAAATATAAACCCAACTGATATTTTTTTAAATGTGCTTTTTTTTTTATAAAAATATACGAATTAAAGTGAAAAAAATATAGGAAAATATTCGTAACTAAGTAATATGAACAATTGCAACTGCACGTAACTAATTTCTGACAGTAGTAGTAATAGTAGAAATAATAAAACCAAGAAACAAAAACAATATTTTTTTTTTCAATAATCAGATTGATTATAATATTATTTCAGGCAAAAATACCTTTTCAATTTCAATCAAATATTGTTATTTGTATTTAAAATAAATTATTAAGTAAATTTTATATAAAATTTGTAGATGATTTATTATTATTCCTAATCAAACTATTTTGTTTAGGAAAATACGAACTCCTATTAAAACGACTCTACCCAGTCCTAGTTAATGAGAAAATTATTTCTGATCACCAATTTGGCTTCCGATCTGAACACTCCACTATCCAGCACTGCCATCGCATTGTTGATCATATTGCATCCTCACTTGAGAGGAAAGAGTATTACCCAGGAGTATTTTTACATATCTCCCAAGCTTTTGATCGTGTGTGGCATCCTGTACACCTCTGGAAACTTAATAGCTTTCTTCATTCAACATACTGCCTTATCATAAATTCATATCTCTCCCAACGACATTTCCAAGTTGCAATTAACTCAGAATCCTCGGAAATATATCCTATTCTAGCCGGAGTCCCACAAGGCAGTATACTTGGTCCCAGCTTATATAATATTTAAACCCATGATATCCCAACTGATCCTAATACTATCATTGCTTCTTATGCATACGATACGGCCATACTTGCTACCCATTCAAATCCTGACATAGCTTCCAACAATTTACAATCCCATATCTATAACCTTCAATCCTGGTTTAAGAGATGGAGAGTGAGGATAAATGAACAGAAGAGTGCTCACATTACTTTCACAATTTGTCAAGGAAAACCTACTCCTTTATACCTTAATAGCAACATGATTCCACAATATGATAAACTGTGTTATTTGGGACTTTACCTGGACAAGAGACTAACATGGAACCCACATACTAGACTAAAAAGAGTTGAAGCTAACAGACGTCACCTACAGCTTCTTAGACTACTTGAGAAATGCTCGAAACTAACAACCAAAAGTAAACTGCTAATCTACAATACAATTATAAAACCTATTTGGACATATGGAATTGAACTTTGGGGTTCAACGAAACCAGGCTTTACAATCCAAGATCCTCCGTAAAATTGTTGATGTCCCCTTTTATGTTCGTAACATCGTAATATATCGTGACCTAAATATTCTCTTTGTTCAAGACCTGTGCATTTGCGGATATCAAAAATTTCACTCGGAGACTTAAGAAACAATATCCTAGAGATTTTCTAGAGCAATCTAACTTCCCTTAGTTGGAGAAACGCGGATGGGTGTTTACTCCCACTTCATGATGCACATGATTGTAAATTAAAATGTTATGTAAATTTGCTTGTTACAATAAAATTGTAGTTGCAAATAAAATATTAAAAAATAAAAATAAAAAAAAGGAAATTACGGGAATGTATTTTTGAATGATTATTTAGTAATTGTTGAATGGGCAATTTTTTTTTTATAAAAACATAACTAAACGCCTAATATTCATAGTAAATTAATAAAAATATTCAATTTTTATTAAGGTTTATTCTAGCAGCTTTTAAATTAGTATATTCAAAGTTATGTTGACAAAAAGTGTATTTTTGAGAGTTTTTTTTTGTTGAATTTACAATACTTTTTATAGCGACAGCCAATTTGTACAGCTGACAGTTAATTTGTGCACCGTTTGGTATGCCATTTCACCATAAAGAGAATTACTTTAAAACAATGGTTGTAATTGTGCAAATTTATTTCAAAAACGATATAATTTCTTGATCCTTATTTTCAACACAAAATTTTGTTCAGCAATTAGGCTAATTGTAGATTGAATGGCTACGTTAACAAGCAAAATTGCCATATTTGGTATGAAGAAAATCCCCAAACCACTATTGAGACGCCTTTATATCTACAAAAGGTCACTGTTTCGTGTATATTATAGGCTAGTAGAATTATTGGTCCATATTTCTTCAAAAATTATGCCGACCAGAACGTTACAGTCATTAGAGAATTTTGGATGCAAATAGAGCACTTTAGATCCATGATTGCTAATTTTTTCGTTCTCCAATTAAATGGCTTCAATGTGGAGAGCTGTGGTTTTAACAAAACAGCGCATGCTACAATCAATTTATTGAAGGAAATCTTCGATGAGCACTTAATTTTGCATAAAGGACCTGTATATTTGCCTCCAAGATCTTGTGATTTTACACCTTCGGATTTTTTTTATATAAAAGAAGACGATGGATAACTTGGGAGTTAACATTTGTTGCGTTATTGCCGATATAGGGCCTCAGCTGCTCGGAAAATTGATCGAAAACGATTTTCAGACCCATATACGTGAAATCGTATTGAAACACTGATTGCATAAAATTATTTTCCCAGTGAAGCTAATACTATAATCATTACTATAATTATTATGTGTTTTATTTAATTGGAAAGTTTTATATCTCTAATATATGTATACGGTAGATACAAGACTTTAGAAAAATTTAACTTATAAAATTCTAAGATAAAATAAATTTAAAATATGCTGGCTACATGTAAAAAGGTTCATGTTGCCATTTGTGGCCCTTCGAGTGATCGGTCCTGTTCCTAGTTATATTCGACATAACCTGCATAACGACAGAAATATGGAATTGCGTTGGGGTTCCATGTTGAGTAGGAATTTTGCGCAATGAACAGATCAACCCCTTTTCAAATTTATCGAATCTACGAATTTAGCCATCCATAAGCATATAAACCGGACACATAGCGAAATATTGTCCGACCAGTTAACTCTACAACCTTAACAAAATTCTTGGTATGAAGCCTGCTCAGAATTCGGATTTGCAATTATGGTATATAAAATTTCGGTATTGCTTACAAATTTTCTTATCTGTCATACTACTACCCTTTGACGTTTAACTGATTGTCCCTCATCAGCAATAGAATGTCATTTTAGCCTAAATTTATTTTCTAATGAGAATCCCCCCGTTGAGGAAATTTTAATCCACAAAAACCTATTCCACCTACAAAATCGAATCACTTTTAAAAAGGTCGCTTAATTACCTTATGGCTTTAACTGTAATCGCCTTCAGCTCCTCGGCTATACTTATTTGGATATTACTACTGTACCAAGACAAACCGCCCCGGCGGCGCGATGTTAAGTATAGACCAGCCTATCATCCCAATGATAAGACACGTTCCACACATGTAAATGATTTTGCAAATGCAATTCATTATGATACAATAAATGAAGGACGTGGTTCGTGGGACATAAAGCGTAACAGTGCTTTAGGAGTTGCAAACCCTAAAATTCTGGAACATGTTCCGACGGGAACTCTAAAGGAGGATCGCTCTTAATTCAGAGTGATCTGTTTTAAATACAAACTCAGGGTCAGGGGCCACGATTATTCGGAATGATCCCTGACATTGGTGTAGGTTTCGAGATGGCTGTTGGTTATAAAATGTTGGCAGCTAGCTGGAGCGCTGTATGAGGTGTGGAGATTGGAAATACATTATTGCGTAGTATTGTAACGACTTAAACTGGAGGTATTGCTGTGAAAGTGGAAAATCGTAAAAATTTGTCCCATCTAGATACCCTGCCGAGTGGAGGGTATGGCCAATAGGCTTAGGTACCTCTCAGATCAAGCGCAGAACCATAGCGTTCGTAGAAGATGTACCAAGATAAAGTCTTGGAAAACAAAAATACGCCAAACGGATTCTGATTAGATGAATAGATGGGGATGGCCGTGTGAGAAGTGGGCGTTATCGTGGTGGATTGTCAAAGTGTCTTCAATGTCTGATCTGCCGCGAATAAACTTTTTTTTTGAAGCCTGGCAAGGACTCTTTCATCATCTTTAAAATTAACCGAAATCTTCATTAGCTATTGATGACAAGGTCTACTTAAGTAAAATTCATATTCCACCACTTCTCGGCACAAACGTTCTTTAGCCTTAAAAAAACTAGGAAGGAGTATTAACTATAGGCTCATTATAACTTCTCGTAAGTCCGACTTGCGGATCACCAAGTCCATTCCAAAAAATGGATCAAAGAATCTGTTTCGGGAACAAGAAAAAGTCACAGGGGTCCAGATTTGGGGAATACGGTGGCTGCGGCATTATTAGTATGTTGTTTTTGGCCAAAAATTCCCACACAAGCAACGATGCGTGAGTAGGGGCGTTATCATGGTGCAAAAGCTAATTTTTGTTCTTCCACCAATCCGGGCGTTTCTGGCGGATTGCTTCACGCAACTTGCACATAACTTACAGGTAATATTTCTTATTGACGATTCTACCCTGTGGCAAGAACTCATGATTCACCACGTCCCTACAATCGAAGAAAATTGTAAGCAAAACCTTTACATTCGACCGAACTTGGCGAGCTTTTTTCAGTCTTGGCTCGTGGGGAGCTTCCATTGGGATGATTGAGCTTTGGTTTCCACGTCATAACCATAAACTCATAATTCGTTACCAGTTATGACCCCTCTGGAGCAAATTTGGGTCATCGCGGACAGAGTTCAACAGCTCCTTAGCAATGTTAATGCTATGCTGTTTTTGGTCGAAAATGGGCAAAAATCGCAGACGAGCCAAAACACGTGCAACCAAAACAGCTGTCAAAAATTAACTGAACATTTAAAATGGCCGAACTTGTCGGCATAGGTGAGAGACATGAGTACCGACATAACGCACAAAAAAAATCGAAAATCGAATATACGTAACCCGTGGAAATTCAAAATTCGCCGGACCTTGTATTACACCTATCCAACGAAAAACCTCCAGGATATGACCTTATAATTTCGGAAATACCTAAGCAAATAACCAAAAAAAATACCCTCGTCCTAATAACCTATATCTATAATAATATTCTGCGCACATCAATTTTCCCTTCCCTTTGGAAGTTTTCTATAATAAAAATGATCTCAAAACCCAACAAACCCAAAAACCAGACCAATAAGCCTACTTTTTATTTGATCAAAAATCCTAGAAAAATTAACGCTAAAACGCCTTTATCCCATTTTTGAAACCAAGGGTGTGGTTGCTCAACATCATATGTGGAATTGCTTTGGAAGTTGCAGCAATATCCTAACCCTTTGGTTATTTCCACATCAGGTAGCTGAAAATGTTGAGTTTTCTAACATTAATCCTATAAAATTCGCGATACTTTTTGAACAGACCTCGTAAATTTTATGTGGAGGGAAAGTTTATACAATAGTATTGCCAGATCAATCTCAGTGATAATAGTCTTATTACTTTTCTTCCATATCTCCTAATGTCTATAAACATTGATGATTGAAATATTTAGCAATGTTGCATTTCGTAATAGTTTACAACTAATATGCAGTTTGTTCATGCAAATTGCTGTCGGTGATTTCCATCGATATAAGTACCTACATTGTATGTATGAATACGAATACCTGTTCCATTATGATAATGAATGAAATTCCATGAAACACATGCACACACGAATATGTAAACAAATTTATGGGAATTACATATATTCACTAATTTTGAGCTTCTATGAGAGATAATAATATTGTATTTACGGACGGAGAGAGTATGCTTTGTAGTTTGAATATTTCAATGTCGCGACGTTTGCTCTTTTCTATCAATTCAATCACAGTTTTGGAGCAGATGTGGGGCCGTTTAGATGTGTACGGATTTCGTACTGTGTTAAAGGAAAGGAAAAAAAAAGCATAAAATTTTTTTTTTTAAATTTAATATTAAAAAAATTGTTTTTTTGTTGTTGTTGGGAATGAATAAATCTTACAAAGAAAAAGAAATATTGATTGCAAATCTAAGGTGTTTGGTTTGTATATGCGAGTAATTCGAAATTTGAATGTTGAGTGTCTTAAACGAAAATTTCCAAAAAGAACTTGATATTGACAGTGAAGTGATAAGAAAAATTATCGAAAATAAACGAACTTATAGAAGGAAATGCATTTAATATATTCTATTGGATTTGTAGGATGGATAATTACATTACTGATTATCTATGGTGGTAAGTTTGATCTGAATAATTATATTATTCTTTTCTTTTATTTATTCACTTCTCGTTCTTGAGATTAATTATGAAAATATTTTATTAATTTTGAAAAAAAAAATCATATTTAAATTAATATAAATTCTATACTTTATTATGTGTCATACTGTATAGAGTAAGTTTTGCAGATGAAAATTTGTTTTCTTGTTTGTTTAAATCTTTCGAAAATCGAAAGAGAGTCTATAAAGGAATTAAAAAAAAAGAATTTAAATAAAATCGAAAAGCGGTTTTTTAATGCATATATGCAAACGAAGATTTTTATTTTATTTATTTGACATTTCTAACTACATAGATGTACACTGCAGGCCGAAAGTATGCCATAGCATTGATAACACGATATTCTTCAGAAGGTTACAATCTTAATAAATCGAAAACAAATATTATTTCTTTGAATATATAAGAAAATATATGGTAAATTATCATATAATTTCGTATACATTCAAAGATATAATATTATTGTAGTTTTCGATTTATTAAGATGAACGTGCCTTTTATTATCATAACAGTTCAAATGCAATTGTTACTAAGTTTCCGCTTCTGTTTTTAGCATGTAAACTCTTATGTCAATCATCTAATTTTCCAACGTTTTCTTTATAACAAAGGTGTTAGGATAGCCATCGGTATATATTAGTTAGTTTATAGCTTTACCTGTATTTTATTTTAATTAATATAACAATTACGTTGCCATAATGTATTTTACCGGCATATCCATTAACTGTGGTTTTTCTAAGAATTTTTTATTATAAAGAGTGAGCGTTTTGATGGTTTTTTTCTTTTATACTATTAAAAAACTAATATATTTTTAACAAATATAGGAAATTTTTATTGAAAATGAAAGTTGAATCTATTACAATTACGTATGGAAAACAATATCGATCATATAACTACCACGACTCAGTTTGCAGTACTGAATTCGAATGTACCGACATTTTCGATGACTTCCTAATACTAGTGGATTAATTGCCTCAATTACTTATCGAACGTGGTTCTTTAGGTGTTGAATTGTTTTTGGATAATTGGCATACATTTTTCATTTCAAATAGCCCCAAAGAAAAAGGTCTAATAGTATCAAATTGCAAGATCTTTGCGGCCAATTGACAACGGCGTTTGGTGAGATTATTCGATCGCTGAATTTAGTCCGCAACAAACCGATTTTTGGACATATTGTGTGGCTCCGTTCTTATTTAATTCATTCAATTTGTGCCATAAAAAATTTATTAAAATACCACGACATTGTTCAGATTTCACTGTATTGACCTCTTTACGACAATTTTTATAATGATTCCAGCAGCCCATAAACCGCACCAAACAGCGACTTTGTTTTGGAATGCATCAGTTTTTCCTATATTACTTTAGGGTTTCCCGCGCCCCAGATTCGACAATTTTGTCTGTTAACATAATCGTCAATGTGCAAATGTGCTTCGTTGCTGAAGATGAATTTTGCCAAAGGGTAGTTTTACAGAACGCTGGTTTTTGTAGTAAGTTTGAATAATTAAAATGTGTTGTTTTGTTGTTAATGACTCTATGACTAAAATTGTACTACTTCATATTTGACAGCTATAAAATAACCATGCCATATGTGTTTTGACAAATATTTTGATAGTTGAAATAAAAAACAAGAGATGGCTCACCCTATATACATACTGCCTACAGGGTTGTCAAAGAAATTTTCTGTTTGTTTGTTTGTATATTAAATCTCTGTTATAAGAGCTAGACAGCATTTTATGGCGCCATGATCATGAGATTATTTGGCAACCTCAGTTCTTATATTTATATTATAAATTAGGTAATCTTTATGAGTCGAAAAATATTAGCTTATCCAAAAAGAATATGTAGTTTTTTTTCATCATTCACCATAAGGACATGTAACCATCATCATTATTCAAGTTTTAAATTATGAGAAGAAGGTTATAATCAAGGATAGGTCCTAAAGACAAAAGCTAGAGTCATAGTTGTACTAGCGCAACCTTAAGACTATTTGACATCTACAAGCATAAACGTTTTTTTTAGTGTTATGCCTGTTAGTTGAATGGAAGAAAAAATCAAAATTAGATGTGGCACCGTCTTCTGGGAACCACATGTTCTGTTGGACTAATTGTTCCAGTTCGGGCAGAAGAACGTTTTGCAAAATGTCCCGCTAGCGGTCACCAGTAACTGTTACAGCATTGCCTCCAGCATCCTCAAAAGAAATATGGCCCAATGATGCCGATGACCCAAATGCCGTACCATACAGTTACTCTACGACTTAACCATAAGTTGAGGGTTTTCAGTCCCGCAATAGCGGCTATTCTGTTTTTTAACAAAGCCTGCCAAGTCGAAATGTACTTAACACCAAAAAAGTCACGCAATTTTCTCCGTGTATTCACAATTGAACAATTATTTAAATAAAATGTTTTAATAATTTCAATACGTTGTTGCAGCGTTAGATGCTGCATAATAAATTGTAATCGATCACTCTATGTAACTGTCAAATGCCAACAGACAAATGCCATCCAAATCAAAATGGCGGACCAACAAATTCGATCTGGAAGTTTTGCTTACAGTTTTCTTCTAATGCAAGGGGCGTGGTGCATCATGAGTTCTTGCCACAGGGTAGAACGGTCAATAAGGAATATTACCTGCAAGTTATGCGCAAGTTGCGTGAAGCAATCCGCCAGAAACGCTCGAATTTGTGGAAGAGCAAAAATTGGCTTTTGAACCATGATAATGCCCCTGCTCATACATCGTTGCTTGTGCGCGAATTTTTGCTTGTGCGACGCCTGTGACTTTTTCTTGTTCCCAAAACATATTTCTTGATCCATTTTTTGGAATGGTCAAAAATCGAAAACGAGCCAAAACACGTGCAAGCAAAGCAGCTATTAAAAATTAACTGAACATTCAAAATGGCCGAACTTGTCGACATAAGTGAGAGACATGAGTACCAACATAACGCCACAAAAAATCGAAAATCGACTATACGTAACCCGCGGAAATTAAAAATTCACGATACTTTTTGAACAGACCTCGTATTCCGAAAACAACCAAAAATCGAGTGCCTGGAAAAGGCACCAATAGCTTTAAGTTCTGCAAAACTATCAGAACGTAAAAAAAAAGTGCTTATTCGTAAAAATAATTCATTTTTTATTAAAGTGCTTATTCGTAATAATTACGGCCTAATCATCTTGAAATTCTTCATCAAATTAATATCCTTTTAGAGACGACTAATACTATCTAAATGATCCACTAAAGATTCTAATGTTAAATAACATAAAATTAGCTTGGAAATTATCACACATTTCAATATGTACAATTATTTTTAAAATACAATAAAAATTGATGAAAAGAGTAATTTTTTTTTTATTATAAAAGTTGTCCCTATAAATGGTCAAAGCTTATGTCCATTAAATGAACGGATGTGTCAGAATGGTGAATGTATTGATGAGGATGAATTCTGTGATGGAATGAAAGATTGCCGCGATGGTTCAGATGAGACGGCAGAAGCTTGCGTTCAAATACGATGTCCTGAGTATGCGTTTAGATGTACTTATGGCGGGTGTGTTGTGGGAAATGCACAATGTAATAATAAGACCGAATGTGCAGATGGATCTGATGAACTTCCTATTTTATGTAGCCCGTCGTATACGGATAAAATCGAGAATAATTGTCTGTAAGTTTCAGTTAATATTGTTTCTCGATGATGAGATAAAAAATAATTTTTAAATTAATTTTAGAGATAAATACGAATGTCAATCTGGAGAGTGTATAGCAGAGGAAGATGTTTGTGATGGTATAGTAAATTGTAAGGATGGAAGTGATGAGACGGTAACTGTTTGTGGAGGTAAAACGTGCCCAACATTTGCATTTGTTTGTGGCTATGGTGCTTGTGTGAGTGGGAAAGCACAGTGTAATGGTATTATTGATTGTGCCGATAAATCGGACGAGTTTGAAACGATTTGTGGTCCAACAGCAACGACCAAAGGTGATAATAAAAAGCCTTCTTCCGAAAGACCACCACCGCAAGAAACTACAGCAAGGTATTATTTATTTATATAATTACTTACGACAACAAATAAATATACCTTTAAATTTTTATTGTTTTTTTATATTTTTTATTTAAATAGTCCTCATTCCAACGATTGCTGGTTAGGGGATTTGAAGGATGTTATCGTTGTCTATGAGGGTTTGAATGACACAGAAATCAGACAAAGCACAAACGTTGCAGAATTTATCAATATTCAGTATAAATGTACGCCAAAACGTATTTTAACCGGAAATAAAACCAATATTTGTTCAAGTGGAAAATGGATGAATGAACATCCAACTTGCGATAGTAATTATAAAACATTTCATTTCATTTTCACTGTTTTTTTTTTAAATAAATATTTTTTATTTTTTTCGTCTAAGAATATTGCTTACCGGAGGTGATAACTGGTATAACAATTACTCCAGCTTGTGAATATAAAGGTTTGGGAATATCATGTAACCAACCATTAAAGCCAGGAACTCGTGTTACTATCAGTTGCCAAGTTGGATACAAGAAGCAAACATCAAGTGACACTCCGAGTGTTATTGTTTGCGATAACGAAGGTGAATGGGACTATTATCCCCTACGGTGTGTCCAGGAATGTGGACGAGAAGAAATACAAAGCACCCCATTTATTATTGGTGGCCAAGAGAGGAATAATTCAGCTGTTCCTTGGCATGTCGGAATATATTCTAAAGTACATGGCAATTACAGTCAAATATGTGGTGGAACAATTATTAATGCAAAAGTAATTATAACTGGTGAGTTAAATGCACGATTATATTATCTTTCTTTAAATTACTATAAATATAATAATTTTCGTGAACATATTAATTGTACTAAGTTTTAATTAAAGTATCAACAGAATTTTTGATATTATTTTACAACACAAATAGTGAAACTTAATAATAATTTTCCAATATGAATTTATTTAGCGGCTCACTGTTTTTGGGATGTGCAAAACGATGAACCATATGATAAATCCTTTTTTACGGTGGCGGTAGGAAAATTCTATCGTGACTTCTATTATCCAGATGAACCTTTGCGGCCTCAAGTATTCAATGTATATGAATTACATATTCGTCAGGGGTAAGTATATCTTTTTAATGCGAAAATAAAAATTTACTGATAATTCAATTTTAGCTATAAGGACATCAACTTATATTATCAAAATGATTTGGCCATATTGGTGTTGGATAATTTCATCACTTTCAATGCTTATGTTAAACCGATTTGTGTTGAATGGAATTTGATATTTCGCGAAAAGCACATGAAATCAGGTGTTTGGGGTCGAATAGCAGGTTGGGGATTAACTGCAGCCGATGGCAAAGCTAGTCCGCGACTACGCATATTAGATACGAAATCATTATCTGGAGATGACTGCTTGTCGAAAACCGATGTACAGTTTCAAGTCTTGGTAACTGGAGATAAATTTTGTTCTGGAAACGAGAACGGCGAAACAGTTTGCACCGGAGACAGTGGTGGTGGTTTTGTTGTTCCGAAGATGCAAGGTGGGGTCAGACAATATTATTTATGGGGAATAGTTAGCAATGGTTTAACTAGCATTGGAACATGCTCTGGAAACTTTTATACAACGTTCACAAACATTCATTATCACATCGATCTTATAATTGACTATGAATTAAAGTATAGACCTAAGTAAAAACTATTTGAAAATTAAATTTCTTTTAAAATAATTGTTACATAATCTACAATACGAGAACGTTCATAATATGGTAGTTTGCCATTATTTTAATAAGGTGCCTTTATATTTATCATTAATATTCTCTAATAGAAATAATACAAAATAAATAATTTCTAACAAATATATTATAATTAAGTTTTTTCATTATCATCATTATTGTCAGCTAGAATATCTGTATGACGAAGAAATTTATTTAATCGTCTGCCAATAGTTTTAGGATATCGATTGTTTTTGATAAGAAACTCTTTTGATTGATGTTCGACAGCACCATTCTGTATTTGGAATTTGCAGAGTGCATGGAGCGGTTGGAGTAATTTTTCCCGATAAATATTATTTGCCTCGAGAATCGAAAGTGTTTCTGCGACTGTTTCTAAAGTGCTTAAGCATCCTTCTGTAGGCTGTGTTCGAATAATATAGTTGCTAATTCCAGATGTAGTAAGCTTCACTTGTTCCATGCTATGCAAAATTGGGCTGCTCGCGTAAATCGCTTTTGCCTGAGGCCATGTACCATCGATTAACACTAAATTAACAGGTCCACCAGATTTGTCTAGTTGTTCAATTGGAATGGCATTTTTACTTGGATAGAGCAATATCGATCGACTGGAATTAAGAATAGTCTCAAGTTCATTGCCGTGTTTAGGTGAAGGAAAACGCTTTCCCTTGTAAACTAAACATTTGCCGGCTTGCAAGCCCAATTGTAACATGGGCGCTGTGCGCAAACATCGCTTTTCTTCGGCTGGATGCTGTAGGAGAACTACTGTCGCTTCAGGGTATAGACGTGGCGACGGTAATGCATGACACCAACAGACAACTTTTGGTCGTCTGAAAATTAAAACAGAGTACATCACTTCAAAACGTTTAAAGTCGATGTATTTTCAGAAATCATTTTGCCAATGTCAAAATATCATTGTACTTACTTGCACTGTTCACACCTTTCACGTCTGTCAGGCGGTTCTGGTAGAATATTTGACAAATCCTCCCATACCTCCAATTCGGATAATGGCATTTCTAACATAAACTACAATTTTCTGACTAATCTCCTAAACGGGAGTAATAGAAAACCTGAAATGTTTGCGTTTTTTGTATGACGACCAGTTGCACGAGAATCAGCTGTCAACAATTTCTCAGCTAGAGTACACTGTTAAAATTCTGTAATATGTGCCGATGTCATTTTGACATTTATTCGAAAAATATCTCCTATTGTATTCTTGCGCCATCTATTGCAGGTTCATTTAAACTATGCATGGCCTTTGTTTAATAATGGATTTTAACAAATAACGCCCGAACTTCAAAAAGCTGCCATTTTAATAAAAATAATTCGTTTGTTTTCAAATATTTCTATCTTTTTGAATGGATATTTTCAATGTGAAAGCAAAGTTACAGGTTTGAAATTTCAATGTGAAAGCAAAGTTACAATTGAAGCAAAGATTAATATTATCAAAGTTACAAACCACATGGGAAACTGTATTAAGTTTATTTGGTTCAGTTTGACCAAATAAACTTAACTAATTTTCTTGAAAATTTAAAGAAATTTAAATTTAAAATTTTGGGTTGTCCGGAAAGTAATTTCGTTTTTTTCCTTAGTTTTTGTGTAATTTTTGATTATGTAGTGTTATTTTCACTTATTTAAATTAATTAATTTAATTTAATTAAATTAATACTCCTACATGGAGGACGTCATTTTGTGTTCCTTAGAAAATTATTAGTTCAGAAAATGTTTGTTTATTTTATTTTTAATTAAATTGATAAATAAGCTATTATAAATATAAATAAGATTTATTCGAAGTAATTTTTATATATTTCAACTTATTTTGATGCTACATATCGATATTTAGTGTTTAATGTGGACTAACATTCCTAGTTTCCCTAATAAAATTCGTCGATGGTGAATGAATTAAAAAAGACTACGGAGGGCTTGCTCAATAAAAGGAGTCCTGCTCAAAAAGTATTTCTGAGTAGCATTCGTTTAAAATGTGGGAAAGGGCAAGTTGGACACCAATCGAAATAGCATGAAGGACAAAGTGTGTTGTCCGTATTTTTCTACTTGCGCAGCAGTATTTCTGCTTGCGCAGCAGTTTGTTGTCCAGTATAATTGGAAATGTGTCGAAGAACTAATCCATTTGTCTACGAATGGCCAATAACGTTAAGTATCTGGACATCTTCTCAGCTACGAGGGTCGTTCAAAAAGTCCTTAGAAAATCCGAGAAATTGCGCTCGTAGTATCGTAAAGATATTGGTCAATTTCCATCGTCGATTAAAGTTAACGACATTTATTTGTGCATAACAATGGAAAAAAGCGAGTTTAGGGCTGTCATCAAACATCTCCATTTGAAAGGCTTAAGCCCGAAAGAAATCAAAGCCGAGTTGGGTGCAGTTCATGGCACATCTGCACCTGTGTTTGCGATGGTTTACAATTGGGTGAATGAATTTAAACGTGGCCGTTCATCCACAAAAGATGAACATCGTTCAGGACGCCCAGTTGAGGTGTCTACTCCTGAAATCATCGACAAAATCCACGATCTGATTTTGAACGATCGGCGAATTAAAGTGCGCGAATTAGTTGAGGCCACGGGCATATCACAAGGTACAGTCGCTTCAATTTTGCATGAAAAATTGTCTATGAAAAAAATTTCGGCAAGATGGGTACCCCGTTTGCTCTCAGAGGAGAATAAGCGCAATCGTGCAGTGGACTCTGAGGCTATGTTGGCACTCTTTCATCGCAATCCTGCCGAATTCCTTCGTCGATACATAACTGTGGACGAAACCTGGATACACTCCTACACTCCAGAAACGAAAAGACAGTCATCACAGTGGATTTTCAAGGGTGAACGGGCTCCGAAGAAGGCAAAAACTGTGCCATCGGCCGGCAAGGTGATGGCCACGGTCTTTTGGGATTCGCAGGGCATCATTTTTATCGACTACTTGGAAAAAGGAAAAACAATAACAGGAGCGTATTACGCGTCGTTATTGCAATGGTTGAGCGAGGAAATCAAAGAGAAACGCCCCCATCTGAAGAAGAAAAAAATCCTCTTGCATCAGGACAATGCGCGTGTGCACACCTGCGCTGTTTCCATGGCCAAAATTGTGGAATCGGGAATGGAAGTGTTGCAGCATCCCGCTTATTCACCAGATTTGGCCCCGAGCTTGGCGGAAGACGGTTCACTTCCAACGAGGACGTCATTGCTCAAACGGATGAGTATTTTGCAGAACTTCCGAAATACTATTTTTTGGACGGGATAAAATTTTTAGAAAAACGGTTGAAAAGTGTCCTTTTTCTAAGGACTTATTGAACGACCCTCGTATTATTGTATTATTTTTATAATATTGATTATGTAGTGTTATTTTCACTTATTTAAATTTGTTAAAAATCTCTGATTCAGTTTCAGATGAAAATCTCGAACAAATAATATTGCTTACTTATAGGCAAGAAGATTCTTTAAATAAGGGACCAGAGGCCATTTTGTAGCACCACGCCTATGAGGGAGGACATTTCCTCCCTCATAATTCTCCACAAGAAAACGCCCAGTGGCACAATTTTGGCAGCCAATTGACATCATAAAATCTAGAAATTATGCGTCACGGAAACTTTTCGCCTAATAAGTCGTATTATATGGCTTGTTGCTTGATAGGCTGCTCTGTATTCTGCCTGGGCCGTTAAAGTTGACACTACATTCTGTCTCAGAGAGTACCATATAATTGGTCCGCCTCTCAAGATCAAACCACCACTGGTCGATTTCATTGACTCTTTTTCTCCTCCAAGGTCAGCATCCGTGTACACCTTGATCTCTCTGTCTCCTCCAAAATAAATGCCTGCCCTATGTGTCGCTTTCAAATATTGGAAGACTCTTTTTGTCATTTTCCAATGACTCTTTTTCGGATCACAACATTGTCTGCTGAGGTAGCTTACCGCGTAGTTGAGGTCAGGTCTCGAAATTGTCGCCAGGTAAAGCAGACTACCGATGGCCTCGCGATAAGGAGTTCCAGCAGGCACTTTCTCGTCTTTTGGAAAATCATGTGGCTCAGCCATCATGCCAGGCTCGATGGGAGTCGGAGCAGGATTGCAGTTTTCTATTCCCATTCTCTTCAAAATCTTCTGAGTGTATTTCGGTTGATTCACAAAAATTCCTTTTGAGTCGATTTTCAGTTCCATGCCTAGGTACGTAAACTGGTTTTGAAAAGTTTTACTGTGGGTTATCTCGAACTTCCCGCCAATCACCTTCAAAAGTTCGAAGATTTCCCCCTCGTCCCTGCCAGCGACCAATCCATCATCTACAAACATGGCCACAATAAGAGTTTTGTTTTTGTTATAGAATACACTTGGGTCGTCGTCCGAACTTTCCAATCCCATTTCCTCTAATGCACTAGTTATCTCTTTGTTCCACTGTTTTGGCACTTGTTTGATACCATAAATGGCCTTGGACAGCTGACACACATTTCCAGTCCCGTCCTCGAATCCTTCCGGTTGCACCATGTGGAGAACATCCTTCAGCTTGCCGTACAAAAATGCCGTCTTCACATCAAATGCTATCAGCTTCCACTTTTCTGAAGTGACGTAACTTAGGATAAGTCTACTCGATGCATAACTTGCCACTGGATTAAACGTTTCCCCATAATCGATTCCTTGCTGTTGCTCGAACCCTCAAGCCACCAGTCTCGCCTTCAGCATACCATTTGATTTCTCCGTCAAGACCCATCTGCAGGTCAATGGTTTCACTCCCTCGGGGCATTTCACCAACTTCCATGTCTTCCTGTCAACCAACGATTTGTATTCTTCCTTCATGGCTCGTCGCCAGTTTGGATCCTTCAGCGCTTCGGACACCGTGATGTCCTCAGCTGTTCCGAGTAGTACTGTATCTTCCTGGCCAATACCTCTACTGTACCACATCATTGAGTTCTCATATCTCTTTGGCAGAATTCCTCTTGTCGAACGAACTAGTCTATTTCGAGTTGTAACTTCTTTTGCACTTTCTTTTTCTTCACTTTCATCTTCACCTGCGTCGTATTCCTCCGTTTCAGTCTCACTTTCTTCGCTTGGCATTTCAGCATTTGTCTTCGTCACAACTTCAGTCTTGCTTCTCTCATATTCTTCATTGAAGTTCATGTCTGCCTCGCTGACAATGTCTCGATGTCCAGGAATGTAGACCCGATAAGTTGGCGAGTTCAGATCGTATCCAACCAGGTAGCCCTTCTCTGACTTCCGGTCGAACTTGCCTCTTTTGTGTTCTGGTAGTAGAACGTAACACTCGCATCCAAATGTTCTCAACTTATTCAGATCCATTTGCGGTCCAAACCATAACTCAGCTAGATATTTCCCCTTCACAGTACTCGTCCCAGTCTATTTATTGTAAACACAGCGTCTGAAACTGCCTCCGCCCACAGTCTTATACTCAAGTTGGCTGCTGTAAGAGCTGAGCGTGCAGCTTCAACGATGGTTCTCATCTCACGTTCTATTCTTTCATTTTGTTGTGGCGTGTGAGGATTTGTAAATGTGTGAAAAATCCCCAAGTCAGTCAGAAACCCGTCGGTGGCTGCATTTCTTATCTCCTTTCCATTGTCAGAACGTAGACATTTCATTTTCCTTCCAAGTTGGTTTTCCGCCATCCTCACGAACAACTTCAGTTTGTTCGGTGCTTCGTTTTTTGTCCTCATTTCTGTAAACTGTTCTGTAATGCGAAAAATCATCTTTGAATACTAAGTAGTACTTAGCGCCACCTAGCGAAGGTTCCCTCATCTCGCCCATGTCCACATGTACCAGATCTAGGGGTTGCTTGGCCGTCTTTTCATTTGCAGGGTGAGATTTGCACTGGTGTTTGCCATAATCACAACCTTCACAGCAGTAATTGTTCCAGGCGTCGACGAATTTAATGCCCCTTCTCTTCAGAACGTCTCTCACATACTTCACATTCTGGTGCGCCATCCTCTCGTACCACGTTCGAATCGAAATTGCTGCCATGCCGGGGGTTCGTTTCTCACGTCTCAACATCATTGCATAAAGGTTGCCATGCCTTTTTGCCACACCAACAGTCGTCATTTTGTCTGCCCTCAAAAATTCTGCCCTGTCCCTGTCTGATCTCATCACATACCCCTGGTCGACCATATGGCTGACTGAGAACAAGTTAAACTTCAGTTCTGGAACATACACAACGTCCTTCAGGACGATCGGGTACCACTCGTTGCCATCAAAAGCCTCCAGTTTCACCGTGTCCACACCAACGCCATCTATCTCCATCGAATCACCAAGTAAAATTCGATGAATTCGATGAACCAAACACGATGCGAGGTCATATGTTGACTAGCACCGTTGTCTTGGAACCATGTTGTTGACTTTTCCTCCAGGCGATCAGGGCTGCTGTCTAGGTCCGACGTCTTCAAACTCACTGTCAACCAGACGCTGGGTTTCCTCTTTGTATCGCTGTTGTTGTTTCCTCGATGTGGACACTCCTTTGAAAAGTGACCTTTCTGTCCATACGAGTTACAGTCATAATTTTTCTTACAATATTCCAGGTACTTGGCACAAGGTTTGTTTTTGCAGTCCCTTTTCACGTGACCCCTCAGTCCACACTTGTAGCATACAGGGCCATTTTTATCATTCTTGTTTGTTGACTTTCCTTGCGATTTCTTGTTGTTGTATCTCTTAGTTATAAGTGCGTTCGTCGAGGTTGATTCCTATCCTTTGTTTTGGTTGGTCTGTCTCTCATCCCCCAGTCTCAACCGCTCGATCATAGTTGTGGAGTTTTTGTTTGCACCTGTCACGTTGTCCCACGAAGTTCCAAAATGTGCCAGTCTGGGGGGCAACATGCTCAAAATTCTCGACATCATCCATGAGTCTCGTACTGGGTCATTCTCCGTTCCCAATTGTTCACCTATGGACAACAACTCCATACAATTTTCTATGACTGATTTATTTTCATCAAACGTGTACGTAAAAAATGTTCTTCGCAAAATTTCCATAGTCACATCAGTCTTTGTGCCATAAAGTTGAACTAATTTTTCCAGCATTTGATTTGCTGAGTGACAGTTTGCAATCTTGTACGCTATTTGGTCGCTCACATTCAAAACAATGAGCTGTTGAGCCTCCAAGTCCCTTTCAACCCATGTCTTGACATCTGGAGTGTCAGCTGCTCCAGCCGGTCGTGATATTGCTCCCGTGGCCACATCATACATTTTCTTGGTTTTCATAACGACATCTAACTTCAATCTCCATGGCACATAGTTGACATCACCATGCGAGTCCTGATTTAGCATCACCAATTGCGACCTGACTGTATCCATGTTGGACACGTGACTCAACCTTTGAATGTGACTGTACTTACAATTTGGGCAATTTTGTGTTTTCTATTTTCTTGACAATTGTGTACGAATGGTTTGCAACGTTGTTTTCTTGTCGGTTGGGCCGTTGCTGACTTGTTGCGAAGCGATCCTGCTCGCCTGACGTGTGAACTCGTCGTGCCGGTTCAAATTCTGTCCAACTTGCTTGCTCCAATTTTAACCTGTCTTTTTCCAGTCTCCAAAGACGTTTATTCTCGAAGATGCCACTTTATTGTCGTCCTGGGCCCATAACCATGTTGAAATTTCTTGTGTGGGATCTTCTTAAACAACAGACTTCTTCTATCTTGATAAACAAGATTTTGACAAAACTTTCTGTCGATGAACAATATTACAAAAAATTAATACGCAGATAACAATTCGAGCACACCTGTCACTTTTTACATTCTCTATCAGGAATAAATTTATAGGTTAAGTTTTTCAAGACTGCCAACTACAAAACTTTCACTTTTATTTTTTTGCACAATTGGTGGAATTTAAATGGACAAATTTTTGGTTAATCTCAACAACCACATATGATCCGGATTAAAAACTTTAAGTTCAGATAAAAAAAAGTCGGTCAGCGTACGGTCATAGCGCTCAGAATTGATGGGTAATTGTCTGTTTTTCTTCATTTTTTAACAAAACCTTTAAAATAATATGTTACACTATTCAGTAAGTTTTTGCGGTGACAATGGCTTCTCTACTGTCACTTCAAGATTTTCAGAGCCCCATATTGGAAATTTTGCTTATTGATGTATCCGCCGAGCAAAGAATTAATCTCATCGTTAAAGACAATTTTGTTCGAAAAAGCGCAGAAAATCGCTACACAACAATTGCGGGATTTCTAGAAACTTTTACAAATTTAACGCATTTTTTTGGTAGTTAATTGATTTATAATATAAAATGGCGACACTTAGACAAAAAAAAAAAATTATCCTAAATTATTGATGTATTCGATAATTTTTAAAATAACAGAACTATATTATTCAAATTATGATATGGATAACCTGTTATGACTTCAATATCGCTAAAAGTATTTTCATCTAGTTGTATTCTGGGATATCTACACTAAAAATCAATTAAAAAAATGTTGACTTTGAAAAATTTCAAATTAATTATTTATTTTGAATAATAAAAGAAATAAATAAAAATAAATGAAATTTATTACTTACATAAATATGCACAAATTAAATATAACATTAAATTAAAATAAATAAAATAAAAATTTTTATGATATTTTATTTTTATGTATTTTGAAATATTGTAAAATTTCTGACGAGAAAAAAGATAACCACTAAAGCTACAAATGAAAATACAACAATAAATAATGTTTTAAAAATGTTAGCAATATTTTCAAAATTGTCACGAGTTTGTGAAATAGTATTGGTGGAATTTTTTTGATATTCTATAAATAAATTATTTAGATTTTGTAATTGAATTTTTGTTTTTTGTAAAATATCTGTGGTATTTTGTCGATACTCTTTATGATATAATAATAATCTATATAAACTATTGAGAATAACAGCATCAATATTAGAAAATTGCGGTAGTATCTCATCTATAGATGGGATTGAAATTGTATTGTTAAGATTGGATATTTCCGATAAAAATGTATTAAAATTCTTCTTAAATATTTGTATTTCTTCGGTAGTATTTTCTTCATATTTAATATTAGTAGTTTTAGTTATTAAAAGAAGTTCTGTAAAATTATTACTAAGTCGATTTTCAAATTCTGTAAGATTTTGCAATAATAAATTTTGCATTTCATATAATTGACTAGTAAGAGAATTTTCTGAAAAATTTACATGATTATTAATGTATGTAATAATATCCAAATAGAATGAATTAAATTTATTTTTAAAATCGGAAATATTTCTATGAAATTTCGATAGTTCTTCGGCTATACGTTCATCAATAATTTTAGATAAGATATCAGAATCACTTAAATTAAGAAATTCATTTTGTAAATTTTCTATTTCACACTGTATAAATTGTAAACTAATTTCAGCTTGACTTGTATTATTACAACTAATATTTTTTATAGAGTTCTCAGTTAATTGAAATGATAAACTATCATTTAAGCCGATTTTTAAATAAATATTTTTTCGATTAAATTCTTTAAACATTTCTTCTAAGTATTCACAATTCCATGGATTCGATGAGAAGTTTGTATATTTTAGATTTGTATGTTCGGCTATACTGACAATATCAAAATAAGAAATTTGGTTATTATCAATAAAGAAACTTTCTAAGTTTTCCATATTTACAAATGCCATTTTTTGCAGATATTTCAGATTGTTTGTGCTTAAATCGAGATAGATTAAGTTTTTTTGATTTTCAAATGCATTACATTCTATATCACTAAGATTTGTCTGATGCAAGTCCAGATGCTGTAGTTTTGTCAAATCTAGAAATGTTCTCGAACTAATATGAGGAAAATAATTTCCCGATAATGATAAATATGTAAGTTTTTGTAAATTAATAAAAAAATTATTATACGGCATAATATGTAGTTTATTATACTGCAATTGGAGTACTTCTAAATATTTTATTTCTTTAAAAGTTTCATCATCAATCACTGATATATTATTTTCACTTAAATCAATCTCTTTTAATGATATTAAATAATTGAATACATTTTTTGATAGTTTTTCAATTTTATTTCCATTTAATTGTAATTTTTCTAAATTAGTACCACTTTCAAAATTCCATTCAAATAGATTTTCTATACCACATTTATACATTTTCAATATTTCTAATTTATTTAATACAATAAATAAATTTCTTGGAATTGTTTTTATATTACATTCTTTAAATATGGCAATTTTATCAGTAATCTCTTCATTAATATTAAATGATATTAAGCCCGAAAAACGATCGTAATTAATTCCACTATAAATACCATTTTTATTATAATATCCTAAATTTATATTCTCTGCATATACAATTAAGATACAATATAATTTTATGGTAAATATTATTAATATTTTCATATTAATTTGTTTTGTTTTTTCTTTATAAATTATTTTAAATTATTTTCTAAATCACTTAAATTTTAAAATCCATATAATGCAAAATATTTGAAAACGATGAGTAATTTTATATTTGACAAAGAAAACAAAGTGTTTTCGACCGAAGCTGAAAGTGTTATGAGATGAAATAGAATTCAAAGAATATCTTCAATTTAATATCGATTCCAATATCTAATATGTATTTTGTATTAACAACAACATAAAAAAACAAGTTTTAACATATTTACAAATTTTATAGTTTGACAGTTGTAAATTTTATTATCCTGCAGACATTTAAAAAAAATCATCAATTTTTTATGGTTTTATTAAAATACTTAATAAAATTAGAATATTCAATAAAATGATCGAGATTATCATAAATAATTCAATTTATATACCATATTTGTGTTGGTGTATTGTATTAGTTTTATTTTTCGGATTTTTCATAAATGCTTTTAGATTATTTTTATAAATATTAATTTATTAAACTTTGAGTAAGTATCTGATATATAATAGAAAAACAAGTTTAACACCTTATAGATTTTATGGGAATAATATCTGGTTCATGCGTAATTTGTAATAAAACTTTGAAATCAGTTTCAGATAAAGGAGAAATTCAAACTGAATATTATAATTTACAAAGCTTAAAAAATATAGGCTAATTGATAAATTATAATATTTAAGAGGCGCTTTTAATGAAATTGATTTTATAATTCAATTTGGATGCATTGCCATTTTATTGTAGAAAGATTTACATCCGAACAACGCTTAAAAATTATTGAATTTTATTATCAAAATTTTGTGCTCTGTGAAAAATGTGTTTTGCGTACTTTAACCATTTTATGGTCTATAACCGATCTGCTGAGCAAGCAATTTAAGCCATAGTAACAAAAATTTGTAGCAATTTTACGCTATTAGATATTAAACTTTTGCTGCCGTAGGGCAGTGTTGGTGAAAACCGCGATTTGTCCATCCGTCACCGTTCACAGTAATTTGAATTATCCTTCTCGACTGTATGGAAGTTTTTACGCAAGATTCTTGGTCTCAAATCGACAAATTTTCGATGAGTGGACCTTAGAACAACTTAAGCTAAATCCATTTTTTGTACCAAAAAATGGATTTAGCTTAAGTTGTTCTAAGGTCATATTCACATACCAGTTCATTTCTGGTTCAATGGGTATGTGAATAAGCAAAATTGTCGCATTTGGTCTAATGAATACCTGCAAAACAAGAACTGCCATTGCACCCAGAAAATGCATTGTTTAGGCCAAGTCATAATATAAGGTGTAGTAAAAAGTCCATTATTTTGCCAATAGATGGCTTTAGGAGTCTGTATCTCCCGTTTTAAAAGTGCGATCGGGTTGCACAAGATGGCGTTAGAAAGATAAGATTTTGTACTAAAAAAGCTTCTGACACAGTTTTATGATTACTTGACTCAGTATTTTTTTAACACGCGTCAAAGATGGACACCAACAAAGAGAAAATACGCCATATTTTACAGTTTTTCTTCGATAAAGGAGAAAACGCAAGCCAGGCAGCTGAAAATGTGAATAGTGTTTATGGTCCTGATACTGTAACAGCTAATTACGCGCAATTTTGGTTTTGTCGATTCCGTTCCGGTAATTTTGAGGTCTAAGATGCACCACGCTCTGGAAGGCCAATTGTCGAAAATGTCGATAAAATAATAGAAATCGTCGAGTCCGACTGTCACGTAAGCACTGTTTCGATTGCCCAGGAGCTAAACATTGCACAAAAAACCGTTTGGAAACAGTTAAATAAGGCTGGATACAAAAAGAAGCTCGATGTATGGGTGCCACACGATTTATCGCAAAAAAACCTCATGGACCTAATTTCCATCTGCGAATCGCTGCTGAATCGCAACAATATCGATCCATTTCTGAAGCGGATGGTTACTGGTGATGAAAAGTGGGTCACTTACGACAACGTCAAGCGACAACGGTCATGGTCAAATCGCGGTCACCCGGCGCAAACAATGGTCAAGCCAGGATTGACAGCCAGGAAGGTTTTGCTGTGTGTTTGGTGGGACTGGCAGGGAATCATCTACTATGAGCTGCTCCCCTACGACCGAACTCCTAATTCAGACCTATACTATCAACAATTGGACCGTCTGAAAGAAGCAATCGCCCAGAAGCGGCCAGCTTTGGCCAATAGGAGAGGAATTGTGCTCCATCAGGACAACGCCAGGCCGCATACATCGATAGTGACTCACCAGATGTTCCGGGACCTTGGTTGGGATGTTCTTATGCATCCACCTTATAGTCCAGACCTGGCACCAAGTGATTACCACCTCTTCCTGTCTATGACGAATGATTTTGCAGTTGAAAAATTCGCCTCAAAAGAAGATTGTGAAAGTCGACTGTCCCAGTTTTTTGCCAATAGGGACGAGGGTTTCTATGAGAGAGGCATTATGAAATTACCTCCAAAATGGCAACAAGTTATCGAACAAAACGGTGCATATTTGACCTAAATCGTATCATTCTATCTATGCTAAATAAAACCTTCAATTTAATGCAAAAATAATGGATTTCTTTTTACTACAACTTATATGCAGCTTTAAGTAAATGCAGAGAACTGCATCTGCTCCATATGTGGTTTCAATAAGACTCAACTACATGCCACACTGCACGTGAAATAATGGACATATTGAGAGATGAGTTCGGTAAGCAATTTATTCCACGTTTCGAACCGGTGAGTTGGTCTAGACTATTTTTTATGGGGCTACGTGCAATTGCACGTCTATGCCGATAAACCAGCGTCACTTTCAGCATTGGAAAATAACATTACACAAATGTTATTATTGAAATATCAGCCGAGATCAACATTTACATGAAATAATATCAAGCATTGATTTATCGATTCAAATAAAATTTTGTACACTTTTGCAATTTTTCTGTACTCTTCAGGAAATTTGAAAACCAAACACTTGAAAAATCACCCTTTATATAAAAACTGTTGTTTTAAGCAATAAAAATTTACTTTTAAGCAATAAAAATTTACCAACTGATTAAAATTGGTGACACGACATACGAATTTCGTCGAATGTTCTAAAATAAACAAAAAAAAAACATTCGACGAGCACAACCAACATAATCGGAGCCACTGCAAAAACAATTCCAGCCGCTTCAACAACAACTACAAGTAGCAACAAGGAGCAACTGTCATTCTTTAGCAGTATTTGATGTCGATTCAGTTGTGAGTTATAAGGTGTCTAAATGGAAGTTAACAAAGAGAAAATTCAGTATATTTTTCAATTTTGCTTTGATAAATGCGAAAATTTAAGCCAGGCGGCTGAAATTGTGAATGATGTACTGTCACAGCCAATAAATGACAATTTTCAGTGTTGTCGATTCCGTTCCGGTAATTTAGATGTTAAAGAGACACCTTACAAAAGTAGCCCTGTCGTCGAAAATGTGGATAAAAGCTGGTTTCAAAATGAAGGTCGATGTTTGGGTGCAATACGAATTGACGCAAAAACGCATGATAGATCGAATTTCCATCTGCGACGCCATGGCGAAACCTTGGAATGGATGGTGACTGGGGATGAGAAATAGGTCACATACGATAATATTGTGCGATAACGATTGTGGTCAAAGAGCGGTTAAGCAGCTCAAACGGTGGCCAAACCAGGACTAACGGCCAGGATGATTTCGCTGTGCATTTGGTGCGACTGGAAAGGAATAATCTACTATGAGCTGCTTCCACATGGCCAAACACCCACTAAATTCGGACCTATACCATCAACAATAGGATCCTTTGAAGCTAGCGATTGACCAGAAGTTTCAAAAACAGGAGAGGTGTTGTGTTCCACCAGGACAACGCCAGCCTATACACGTCTATACTGATCCACTAGAAACTCCGAGACCTTGGTTTGGAAGTTTTGATGTATCCACCTTATGGTCCGGACCCGGCACCAAGCGATATCATTGTAAAACTTCCTTAGTGATAAGAAAATGGCATCAAGAGAAGATTATGAAAATCGCTTAGTCGAGTTTTTCGCCATGAGAGATAAGGACTTCTATGAGAGAGGCATTATGAAGTTACATTTACAATGGCAACAAAACGATGCACATTTGATCTAAATCGGACAATCCGAACCATGTTAAATAAAGTCTTGAAATGAATTTATTTTTCCCCAAATCAATTGAAAAGTACAAAGTTCTGATAGCCAAATAAGATTTTTTTTTAAGAACACTTTAATTATTTGATCATGTCTTATTGTATTAATTAATCCACCAAGAAAATGTTAACAGAAACTTTTAGATGAAAATAATATCTAGATTCAAATAACATGAATTTGGTGCAATTAGTAACTATTAATTAAAACGATTGTCCATTCAGCATAACACTATCTATGCAGTAAACTAATTCTAAGAATGACTTATATACTTAGAATTAGTTTAATTTATTGTAAATAATTTAATTACAACAGTAATATAGGGTTTTCCAAAAAGAGTGATATGATTTCTTTTTTTAAAAAAAACACACTAATTGTTAAGGAAATTCATATGTTTTTTATTTAATGTAAAGTACTTCTAAATAAAATGTCATTCAAATGGCCTCCACGACTTCTTTTGCAGGAACGAATTCGATGAACCCAATTTTCGAGCACTTTTTTCACTAAATCAAGTCGTATGTCATGAATAGCACTTTCAATATTGACTTCTAAAGCTTGAAGAGAGTCTGGTTTATTGCGAAAGACCAATGACTTCAAATAACCCCACAAGAAATAGTCAAATGGTGTTAAATCCGAACTTCTTGGAGACCATTAAATATCACAATTTCTTGAGATAATCGAATCTCCAAACTTTTCTCGCAATAATTCAGTTGTTGCACTTGTTGTGTGGCACGTAGCCCCGGCTTTGTTGGAACCAGAAGTTTTCAAGATCAACTTCTTCCAATTTCGGCCATAAAAAGTGGGTTATCATTGATCTATACCGCTCTCCATTGACAGATCATCGATTTATACCGCTCTCCATTGTTCTTGCGTATATCTCTCAATGATAAAATTGTAAACTACTGAATACAAATCATGACATATTACAAATTGTAACAAAATGACAGATCATGACATATTACATATGGCCGAAACGTCACTTAGAAATCATATCACTCTCATTGGAAAATCCTATATTATAGATGGTATTCAGCAACGTACTATCTCTATAATTGCTACACTCTAGAAATTTTCAATTGTTAAAATTATCCCTAAGCTCAAAAAAACAATAAAATGCTCCAATACCAACAAATCTTCCAATCATGACAAAAATCTTTAAAAAATTACCCTTCAACCGCTTACATGCCTTAGACGAATTCTCCTCAATTGTCAATACGGCTTTCGAAAGAAAAGAGTACAGATCCGGTGTGGTTTGCTCGATATAAATCAAGCTTTTGGTAGAGTTTGGAATCCGGACTTATTCTGGAAAGAGTAAATCATTCTATTCCAACCGACACTTCTAAGTAAACCATCATAGTCCTAAAATTAAAACTCATCCTCTACAGCATTTATAAATCCGATATCCAAATCTGTCCCAATACCACCTTTGCAACATACACTGTTGATATGGCCTGCGTTATAGCTATCAAAAATCACTAACATGGTTCCGAAATTCTCTAAACCCAAAATCCAAATCCTTTAGAACTGGTTTACCAGGTAGAGAATAAAAGTCAGACTGAAGCTTGATTCTTAGAACTGAATTGAGACAAATGCTTGACATGAAGCCCATATACGAAACCTAAAAGACAATGCCTTACTTTTTTCATGCTCAAACCTACAACTTGTATTAACTTCTAACATACTATAGTCTTATAAAATAAAAATAAATTTTTTCGATAGTAGATAGGACTAATCTGGTCGCGTAATTTATTAAAATAATTAGTCTTAACACAATCATACTCGTACGCTAAAGACAATACTCGAATATGTAACAATTTATAATTAATTCGATTTTTTTATTGATCTTCATAATCTTTACCTGCGCAAATAATGATGAAGATGATAACGATTCTTCTTCAGCCTACAGATTTTGTATAAGTCAATATTCATTTCAGAGTAAAAAAAGCTTATGAATATAATGTTCATCTATTAATTAATTATTTTTTCTTCATGAAACATTATCAATATGAGAATATTTTGTTTAATTATTTTGAAAATGAGAAAAACTTTTCGAAAATTACTCCTTATTTGATGTACTCAATCCTACAATTTGTATTAACTTCTAACATAGTCTTATAAAATAAAAAAAAGTTTTCATAGTAGATAGGGCTAATCTTGTTTTTATTTTATTGAGAAAAACCCATCTCAGCTGATATACACAATTTACTTATTCTCATATTAAACATGATTCGTGTAGTATCGCCACTAGTTCGAAATCGATGAATTCGAATCGGTTGTAAGCTAAAATGAATCTCAACAAATCGACAGTTTGGTGAGCCTGCTTGTTTGAGGCATATTTACGGTAGATTGCTTTTCAGTTCGGATTCTATGAAGATTTTCTCTAGAAACAGGAAATATTAGTTATGATTTGACGTTGATGTAAATCGTTCCAATTACGAAAATATGAACGGCATTCAAAGTACGGCATTTAATCAAAATTCGATATTGTTAGTTATCTTGATTGGTGGTGTAGTTTTTGCGTCCGAAAAATGCACAGATATTGTTCAGACCTCATTCGGTGGCGGAAAATGGTTTAATTTGTTCGAACTAAACGGTATTCTAGGAGAAACGATGCAAGTTGAGGTGTCTGCCTTAGTCGCTTCAGAAATACGAGTACGCTCAATATACCATTTCGAAATTGTTAAAAAAAATACATTTTTAATATTTGGCTTTATTATGTATGGTAGGATTCGTCAGTAAGACTTGTACTAGTTGCCGGTCATGAAAATTCAGCACAGCAGATAGCTAAGCACTACCCAATTCAGTATAGGCTCATCTGTCCTGTAGCAATTCCTTTGGCCGAAATAATTGAGATCAAACTGAATGGTAGATTGATATGTGGAGAGGAACTAGGTAAAATTTAATTTTTGATTTCAAAAGCATATCTAATCGAAGATGATTATTTATAAGATGCATCTAAAAATCCGTCTTCGAATCAAAAATTTCTACATTTGTGGCATTCTTTTACACCATTGGTAAACGCGCAAATAAATGAGGAACCATCAACGAATAAACCAGAACAAATGTAAATTTAAAATGTTTCGTTATATATCATGAATTTTAGAAAAAAATTCTTTTTAATCTTAGCAGTGAAAATATGGGAAACAAATCGGATAGTGAATTGTGTGGACGTGTAGCAAATCGTTACAATGTTAAACCGTTAGTAGTTGGTGGAGATGGAGTTGCACGTGGCTCATGGCCTTGGTTGGTAGCAATTTTCACGAACACGGATAACATGCTGAGTTTTCAATGTTCTGGAACTTTGATATCTTCACGATCTATCATCAGTACCGCTGATTGTTTTTATATCCTATATAAAACTTACAAAGCAGAAGAATTTACCATAGGCTTTGGACGATATAATATCACGAAGTGTGCCGAATCTGGAAGTATAATGACCTCACCAAAAGAAATTCATATTCATCCTGACTATAATCCAGAAGCTTTTACCGAAAGTCCTAACTTTGCCATAATTCGTACCGAATTTTCCATACCGTAAGTAATTTTAAGTTGTGTTTTTAAATGGTTTGGGGGAATATTTCATGGAGTGCTTAGTTAAATCAATTTATTTTTTAAATTTATTTATTACAATACAATATTTTGCAGTAATTAGATCTAGCAGATCATTATAGTATAATTAAGTATTTTTTTTAAAAATCATTTGCGCTAAAGGAATTATGAATATCCTTTTAATGTTATGGTACGTCGCGCATGTGCAAAGTATTAGAAGGGATAAACAGACAGATGTGGGTACATAAAAATCTGTAAATCTTACAGTACGTCCGAAAAGAGAATTCGCGGTAAATCCTTGCGCATCCTTGGCGAAGCAAGTATTATGGTGATATAAATGTGGTGACAGAAAGTAACATTCCTGGGGAACACCAGCATTTACTTATTGGACTGCGGCTTGAAGTCATCTAACACAACTTGTATTGATTAGTTTAAAAGGTAGCTTCCAATCCACTTGATGAGGCAATCGTTAATATTATATGGATGGATTTTCGACAAAATAGTCTGATACCAATTTTTGTCAAATTCTTTTTTTTCAAACAAATGGAAAACCGAATTCTATGCGGGTTTGTATATAGCAAGATCTCAAGGACTTTTCAAACCGCAAGAGTACGAAAATTAATTTACCCCATTGAAAATTCAATGCGCATCCCAATACAGCCGAAGATAAGGTACAATTTGGAAGAGAGGAAAATATGGCAAAGTGATCCAAGAACAAATTGGCCTTGATTTTGAGCTGACAACTGGAGTTTCATTATGAAATAGCGTTGGGATGGATGAACAGGCCGAATTTTTGATTCTTTTGGCAAATGACCAAAACTATTTACTACCCCTGGGCTGCTGTAGTATGTTTTGCATTATCTGTTAACGCTACAGATGAGAGAAAAGAAATTTAGCAAAGAAATTTAACACTATAGATGAGAGCATTCGAGTTATTTGTAGCTTGTTTAAACATCTTCCGGTTTTCCTCAGAAGGATTGGCACTATAAGACCCGAAGCTTAATTCTTTTTCCTCGATAGTATTTCAGTGAAACCATGCTTTTTTCATGAGGAATGAGGTGATTTATACCGAGTAAAATAATGTTGGTGAGCATATCAGCGGCAGCATCGACGTCACTATTTAAAAAACATAGTGACCAGTTAAAACTCCTAAAGAAGTTGTTCAGATCATCGTAGTTTGCGTTCTCGTACTGCCAAACTGTTCTTTTACGAGCTTTGCCTTTAACTGACTGATTTTTGATTCCAGATCGTAACTGAGCCGAAACGTATTCCTGACATTGACATACAAATTCCTGACACTAACAAAATTGGCGGATATGACACTGTAATATTACGTACCATATGAAAAGTATGTTGATGGTATAGCTTACGGGGTAGGATATAAGAAACAAGTCCAAGGTGTTAGTGTCAAGGATTTGTCTGTTAATGTCAGCGATTCGTGTCGGCTTAGTTACGAGCTGGGTTAAGTTGTTCGACCCAGTATACATTCCTGTAATAACGATTTGAGTGCGAGGATAAAGGGTTACAATTCTTGCAATAGATGGTCCCCAACCTTCCTAGACCGATTCACACGCTTCTTGTCCCATAAGTCAAAATTGCCGTCTTTGAACCGACGAAACCAATCTCTGCACGTTGTTTCCGATAAAGCATTGTCACCGTAGGCATCCATAAGCATTCGATGCGATTCGGCACCTGATTTCTTCAAATTGAAGCAGAAAAGCAGAGCTTCCCGCATATGCTCTTTTTCTGGCACAAAACTAGACATGATTACCAAAGGTAAAATATATGTTGTTGTATGAAATTACTAACAATGTGCACTGATTAATTTTGGCAGATGTCAAACTCATAATAAAAAAAGTATGGCGTGCCCATGGTAGCTTAATACGCTCACTCACACCATCTATGACCAAACAGCGGATTTAAGATTATACACCTGGTATAATTCTTACGGCATAATTTGTTTGAGTGTATATCAATCCTTGAGTCTGACTACATCATGTAGCATCAGGGCCACGACACCACTTGACGACTTCCTGTATCGAATGCAGCAGTAAGACTTTGCTAAATTTTGTAAAGCATTTTAATTTGCCTTTTTTTTAATAATGCAAATTAATAAACAAAATAAACAAATATCAACATTGGAAACTCAATTTTATTGTAATTTTTTGTTTTTGTTAATAGTTTTATTTTTAAGGATATTATCCAGCGTTCCATTTAGAAATATAAATCATAGTAAGTTGTTATAAAATCATCATAAATTTTTAGAAATCGATTTTCGTAAAATTGAATTTAAGTATTTTTGTGGTGGTTATATTTTCAGGTATACTGATTTAATAAAACCAGCATGTATTTGGCAGGGACCAGAAGACATAACCTCTATTGAAGGACAAACTGGAATTACAGTTGGCTGGGGTAGTGACTATTATAGGATGTCGACACCAGCAAAATTACAAGTTGAAATCGGTTTAAATGAAGTTTGCTTACAATCTAATAAGTGGAGTTTTTGTGCTGGCGATCAAGAAGGAGATGTTCATTCGGGAAATGGTCTACTCCTGTCAATAAATAATCAATGGACACTTCGGGGTATTGCTAGAAGCGGTCTAGGTACAGTAGGAGGTTCGGACATATTAAAAGAAATCGTTGTCTATTCGGATATTGCCAAAGTTATGGATTGGATTAAGCAACTACTGTAATGTCGTAGCAAAATAATCAATAACCTAATATAAATATGTACTTGTCATTTAATAATAAAAAAAAAATTAATGTATAAAAATTTGTCTATTAAATTACCCAAAAAAATTAAATTTGGCTGATTTATCAAAATTGAACTATTTTAAACGACCTAATAGAGATTTAGCGTGGAAAAAATTTAATTAAACTGCAGAACTGTTAGAGTTAAAAAAGCAGTAAGTGTTGGACTGCAATTTGACTGATTCGATTGACTCCGGATCGTCAAGAGGTTTTGTCAATTGGCAATTGGTCTTCTTCTTGTGAGACTATGTAAAACAGATGAGGTTTATCAATATAGTGCTTATATCGGATGAGATTTTTGCTGTTTGGTTTTTCATTTTTATTTTTAACAGATCACGTGTGACACGTGCTTGACGTATGCCAAATTCCAATGTGCTCAGTTGGCATTGTCATTTTATCATGGGAAACGCTTACAAATTTTTGAATTTTCTTATCAAAATTCGTACTCTTTGAAAAATGTGTCTCGCTCACTTCGATTATTTTATGATCGTTATAATCGACCTACTGAGCAAGCAATTCAAGCTATACATGTAGTAACAAAATTTCCTAGCAATTTTACGCTTTTGAAAACCATCAACCCATGTGCGAAGAGTGTGTACAGAGGAAAATATTGCTACCGTAGGCTCCAGTGTTGTTGAAAACCGCGATTTATCTATTCGTCGCCGTTCACAGCAATTGGGATGGTGCTACTCGAATATGTGGAAGTTTTAACGCAATAATCTTGGTCTGGAAGCATATAAAATACAGCTCGTGCAAGAATTGTAGCCGAACGACCTGCCAAAGCATCAAATTTTCGGTAAGTGAGTCTTAGAACAACTTGAGAAAAATTCGTTTTTTATCAAGCAATTGCGTTCAGCGACGAAGCTCATTTTTGGTTGAATGGGTATGTGAATAAGCAAAATTGTTGGCTTTGGTCTGATGAACTACCACAGGCAAAACAAGAACTGCCATTTCACCCAGAAAAATACACTGTTTGATGCGGTAAAATCATCTGTCCTTATTTTTTTAAAGATAACACTAGTTGCAACGTGCTGTGTGGATAATTTCGAACTTTTTTTTTGTCAAAATGCAAGAACTGCAGCTGATCAACATGCGGTTTTTATGAAACGGTGCTACATGTGCAACGGCACGTAAGACAACCGACATATTGAGAGATGAATTCAGTGAGCAATTTATCTCACGTTTCGGTCCGGTGAGTTGGCCGCCTAGATCGTGTAATTTGACGCCTCTTGACTATTTTAATGGATCTACGTGAAGTCACTCATCTATGCCAATAAACCAGCATCACGTGCAGCCTTGGAAGACAACATCACATGTGTTATTAAGAAGCCAAAAAACTAGCATCACGTGCTGCCTTGGAAGACAACATTACCCGTATTATTAAGGAGATACAACATTACCCGTATTATTAAGGAGATCAACATTACCCGTATTATTAAGGAGATACCAGCTGAGATACTCGAAAAAGTGGTTCAAAATTGGGCCTCTGGCATGGATCACATTATACGTAGTCCAATATTTATATGAAAAAATTTTTAATCGGTAAATGGTAAGCATTGATTTATCGATTGAAATAAAAATTATACACACTTTTGCAATTTTTTTGTTTTTTTGTTGATAACCAATCGCTTCAAAAATCAACGGTTGAAATTTCATCATTCGTGAAATAGACCCACAATTTTGCAAATTTTTGATCAAAAGTATCGATGGCAGTTTACTTAGACGTGGTGAATATTTTGCCGATATTGTTTTTTATTCATGAATGGTAAAGCCTCTACACCAAATTAATGTCGTTACATCTCATCGAATTCTTCCACAAATCCGGGCATTTCTGGCGAGTTGCTTTGCGCAACTTGCGCATAATTTCTACGTTATATTCCTTATTGATCGTTCTACCATATGGCAAGAACTCATGATGTACCACGCCCCTAAAATCGAAGAAAACTGTAAGCAAAACTTTCACATTCGACCGAACTTGGCGCGCTTTTTTCGGTCTTGGCTCGTGCGGCAGCTTCCATTGGGATGATTGATTTGGTTTCCACGTCATAACCATAAAACCATGATTTGTTACCAGTTATGACTCTTTGGAGCAAATTTGGGTCGTCGCGGACAGAGTCCAACAGCTCCTTAACAATGTTAATGCAAAACTGTTTTTCGTCAAAATTGAGCAGAAATCGATGACGAGCCAAAACACTTGCAAGCAAGGCAGCTGTCAAAAATTAATTGAATATTCAAAATGGCCGAACTTGCCGGCATAAGTGAGAGACATGAGTAACAATATAATGCCACAAAAAATCGAAAATCGAATATATGTGTATGTAACCCGCGGAAATTCAACATTCACGATACTTTTTCAACAGACCTGGTACAATGTAAATTTAAGCATTTTGAAAATTAATATAATTGAAGTAGTATTTTAAGAAAATTTATCTAACAAATTTTAATTATTAAAAAATAAAATGCATAAAATGCTTAATTATATAGGGTTTTTCAATAAGAGTGATATGATTTCTAAGTGACGTTTTGGCCATTTGTAATACGTCATGATCTGTCTTTTTTTTTATTGTTTTTAGTAATGCTTACAATTTTATCATGGAGAGATATACGCAAGAACAACGTTTAAAAATTATTCAATTTTATTATCAAAATAATCGTTCTCTAAATGCAACTTTTCGTGCGCTTTTGCCATTTTATGGTCGTAATAATCGTCCAACTGTGCTCGCTATTCATCGAATTATTAAAAATTTCGAGCGTACATTTTCTTTACATAATGTTCAAGTGCAAATAAGATTTTGAGAAAGGATTTGGGTTTGTATCCATATAAAATTGTTATCACTCAAGAACTGAAGCCATTGGACCACTGTAAACGTCGTGAATTTGCTGATTTTGTCTTGGAACAATTTGAAAACGATAACGATTATTTTAAGAAAATCATCTTCTCCGATGAGGCTCACTTTCATCTGAGTGGTGCGGTAAAGAAACAAAACTGTCGATTCTGGTGTGAAAAAAATCCACAAATTATTCATGAACACCCATTACATTCACCTTAATTGACAGTTTGGTGTGGTTTTTGGTCTGGTGGAATCATCGGTCCGAACTTCTTTCGAAATGAAGCTGGTAACACCGTTACTGTCAATGGAGAGCGGTATAGATCGATGATAGCCAACTTTTTATGGCCGAAATTGGAAGAAATTGATCTTGACAACATCTGGTTCCAACAAAACGGAGCTACGTGCCACACAGCACGTGCAACAACCGAATTATTGCGAGAAAAGTTTGGAGATTCGATTATTTCAAGAAATTGTGACATTGAATGGCCTCCAAGAAGTTGTGATTTAACACTATTAGACTATTTCTTGTGGGGTTATTTGAAGTCATTGGTCTTTCGCAATAAACCAGACTTTCTTTAAGCTTTAGAAGTTAATATTGAAAGTGCTATTCATGACATACGACTTGATTTAGTGGAAAAAGTGCTCAAAAATTGGGTTCATCGAATTCGTTCCTGCAAGTCGTGGAGGCCATTTGAACGACGTTTTATTCAGAACTTAATTGTATCGATTGTTCTTCACATTAAATAAAAAACATTTGTATTTCCTTAACAATTAGTGTGTTTTTTAAAAAAAAGAAACCATATCACTTTTATTCGAAAACCCTTTTTATTCCATTTGTTGAAAACTATTTTAATTTAGAGTATAAAAAAAACAACATTTTATTCAATTTGTGAGTGTGAATTGAATTCAGACCAGAAGGGTATATTAAAACGATGTGTGGAATATTTTTACGAACTAATCAAACACGACACGAGCTGGAGGTGTTGCCAGCTGAAAAAGACATCCTGCCGCGCCACCAATCATCGAAAAACCTGTAATAGTGATCCGTCGATTGAAGAATTACAAGTTGTCCAATGCTGAAGGTAAAATGCACCGATATATCTCCTCTTATCAATTCTAAGACATTCCACACATGCGATGGACCAACATATTTTAAGGATATTCAAATAACGATAATAACTCTCTGCTATTCTTCGAGACAGCAAAGTCCCATTCTGGGCTTATTTAATACCTCCAAACCAATATAATCAGTTGATAATTTCATTAAAAACTAAATTTAAAGTACGAGGTCTGTTCAAAAAGCATCGTGAATGTTGGTACTCATGTCTCTAACTGATGCCAATAAGTTCGGCCATTTTGAATATTCGGTTAATTTTTGACAGCTGCTTTGCTTGCACGTGTTTTGGCTCGTCATCGATTTTTGCTCAATTTCGACAAAAAACAGCACCGCATTAACATTGCTAAGGAGCTATTGGACTCTGTCCGCGACGACCCAAATTTGATCCAGAGAGTCATAACTGGTGACGAATCAAGGGTTTATGGTTATGACGTGGAAACCAAAGCTCAATCATCCCAATGGAAGCTGCCGCACAAGTCAAGACCGAAAAAAGCGCGCTAAGTTCGGTCGATTGTGAAGGTTTTGCTTACAGTTTTCTTCGATTGCAGGAGCGTGGTGCATCATCAGTTCTTGCCACAGCGTAGAACGATCAATAAGGAATATTACCTGCAAGTTATGCACAAGTTGCGTGAACCAATCCGCTAGAACGCCCGGATTTGTGGAAGAACAAAAATTGGCTTTTGCCATTTTTGGCCAAAAACAACACACTAATAATGCCGCAGCCACCGTATTCCCCAGATCTGGCCATCTGTGACTTTTTCTTGTTCCGGAAACTGAAGAGCCCCATGAAAGGACGACGCTACGATATGATTGAGGAGATAAAGACGGCATCGAAGGAGGAGCTGCACAAGATCACAAAAATGATTTTTGAAGTGCTTCGAGGATTGGAAAAAACGTTGGCACAAGTGTATAATATCTGGTGGGGATCGCTTTGAAGGGGACAAAAGAGATATTCATAATCAAATAAATAATTTTTTTAAAAAAAAACAAAAAATGCGTGATACTTTTTGAACAGACCTCGTATGCTCCATTTTAATTTCACTTTCTAAAGCACAAATTTTGACAATTCCGTTGTAAGTTAATTTGTTGAGGTATTTAAAGCACGCTGTAAGATGTAACGAGTTAATAATAAAAATAACACAAGAATTATTTTTATATATATTTATTTTTACATTTCAAAAAAAAAAACGATTAAATATTTTTTAACACAAAGAGAAAAATAATTAAAAATAATCACGAGTATTTAGAAATTCTTCGATATTATACGATACACGTACACCTTTTAAGTGCATTAATTATTTGTAAAGGAGAACGTATCAAATCTTGTACTATGGCTATTTGATTTTTTAAATATAAATTCTTTTATAATATAGATTGAAGCAATAATTGCTAATATGATAACAAAACATAAAATAACAATAGAATATGTTATTGATGAATTATTGGTTATATTTGCAGTAATTATCAATGATGCTCTAGTAAAATTTCCAATGATTTCTGCATGAATTCTAGTTGAATTTTCGTATAGATTCTTTTCAACAATCATCAATTTTTCTAATAGATCGTCACTTAGTTGATTTGAGATAATTTCGATTTTTTCCAATTCCGATACAATTAGACTCGATATATTATCATGAAGTTGAACATAGTTGAGAGTTACACTTTCTACAGATTCATCAGCCACATCTGTTGTATAATGATCAGTTGTGAAATATTCTTCAAGATCAGTTTTATTTGTATGACAACCAATTTCTGATATTTGTATTTCGTTCTCGTGTTTATCATAAAATGAATTCTTTCGTAAATGAACTCTTTTCAATGTTAAATATTTTATCATATCCGAAAGGTAATCACAATCCCAATTATTTGCACGCAAATCAATTTCGATAAGACGTGAATTTTCTTTGATTTTCTTATAATCAATTTGACTTAGTTGATTCTCATTAATAAACAAATAGTTTAACATATTTAATGGTTTTAAAATTTCATAATCGATTTCCATTAATTGATTTCTTCCCAAATCTAATTCGATTAAATACTGCATTTTCTCAAATGCACCAATATCGATTTTGGTTAAATTAGTCCGACGCACCTGTAATCCAACGAGTGCATTATTTTTTTCAAATGTTCTCCTTGTAATTTGTCCAATATAATTATTAGATAAATGCAATTGTACAATGTTTGGTAGTTTTTCTAAGAAACTTTTATGATCATCTATTTTCAAATTATTACTATTCACATAGAATTCTGATACTTTAAAATTATCCGGAAATGCACTATTATCGATTGTTTCAATTTCATTTTCACTTATATCAAGCATATGCAAATTTAATAATGGTTTAAATGTATTTGGTAAAATTTTTTTAATCATATTTTTATTGATATTTAGTTTTTTCAATTTTTTAAGACCAACAAAAGCATTCGATTCGATTGTTATTATGCCATTACTTTCTAAATTGATTTTTTCAACATTTTCTAAATGTGAAAATGTCTCATCCGATATTATTTTAATACTTCCATAATTAATCACTAACGATTCTAATTGTCCACCACCTTCAAAATTAGATTTTTCAATTACTTTCAAATTAATCTCAATAAAACTGACATGCCGTGAATCACTTAAAGCTTGAAATAAATTTTTTGGGATTTTTTCAAATGAACAAACTTCAAATTGTATACGGTATCCATTTTGTTTTATGTCCGGATCAATAGTTGCAGTATCAGAATCGGTTATATTAAGACCAGTACATGTCTTTAATGTCGTTATAAGTGGATGCTTTATATGACAATATTTTGTTAAATTTATCAATTCGGTTTTATTATCACTACTTTGAGATAATTTCATCAATATGAAAATTAATATCAATTTTAAAATTACTTTATTTCTTAATGTCATTCTTATTAATTTCTATCGTCTTGGCGTATCAACACTCAATAAATGACTAAAATTTTTTATATTATTTCTTTAAAGTCTCAACTTATACATGCGTTGTAGTTTGTTTTTTTTTTCTTTTTTTTTTTTGCTTCATGCTATACTTAAAAAAAATATTATTACAATATATATATTTAACAATTCTACGTAATAACTTTGTACTTAATGCACAAACACACAAACAAAACAATCTCATCTGAATGATGATATCACGACAAACAAAAAGTTTCTGATAATTTGTTAATTAAATAAGTAAAAATTATGAAAATAATATTCAAAGAAATAACAACAAAGTAAAAACAAAAATTGTATAGCGATAAGAGAACTTTTGCTTTTAATTTTATTGCGAAAATTACAAAATTTTACGAATTTAAATTCGTTTCTTATAAAATAATTTGATTTCTTGATGGAATTTATTTTTAATGATTTAATTTATTTATTATAGATAAAAGCACGGTTTTTTATATTAAAAATTGATGAATTAATAAAATTCACTGGTTGACATTGAATTTATTTAAAGAATATTTTACAAAAAAATCATAATTCGATTTTATAAGGCATATATGAACGTTAGTTTAAAGGAATAAGAAACTTATTCAACTCATTTAACTATTTTTAGCTTATCGAGCAGTGAAGATACTTAATTCCAACTAGCCAGTAAGATTTTATGCCTTTTAGATCAACGACAGACAACTAACCTGCTCAGTTTGTAATAGTTTGCAAATTGACTGCATCTTCACTGACTTAAGTAAAGCTTTTGACAAGATATTTTACTTAGTTATATTATTTAATCTTAAGAAATTTGGCTTCCCTTCAATACTTTATTAATTAATTTGGTTCCAATCTACAAGATATGACTTGCAATATATCTTTCTGTGAGTCAACATCGAGAGACATTTAAGCTCTATCTGGTGTTCCTCAATGTAGCCATCTTAATGACTTACTTTTTATTCTTACACTTGATGACATTACCAAAGGTATAAGCTTAAATCCGCTGTTTGGTCATAGATGGCGTGAGTGAGCGTATTAACCTGCCATGGACACGCCATACTTTTTTCTATGAGTTTGACATCTGTCAACATTAATCAGTGCACATTGTCAGCAATTTCCTACAACAACATACATTTCTAGTTTTGTGCCAGAAAAAGAGCATATGCTGAAAGCTCTGCTTTTCTGCTTCAATTTGAAGAAATCGGCTGCCGAATCGCATCGAATGCTTATGGAGGCCTGTGGTGACAGTGCTTTATCGCAAACAACGTGCCGAGATTGGTTTCGTCGGTTCAAAGACGGCAATTTTGACTTGTTTGGACAAGAAGTGTGAAAATCGGCCTAAGAAGGTTGAGGACCATCAATTGCAGGCTTTTTTGGACGAAGACGATACCCAATCGCAAAAAATGTTCGCGGAGCAATTGGGTGATATTCAACCAGCCATTTCCATGCATCTGCGTGCCAAGGAGAAGAATGAAAAGATCTGACAATGGGAGCCGCATGAATTGAAGGATAGGCAGATTGGTGCGACGCCAAAACACATACGAAATCTTGCTCGCCAGACAAAAAAGAAAGTTGTTCCTGCATCGGATTGTGACAGGCGATAAAAAGTGGATATATTTCGAGAATCCTAAATGCAAGAAATCGTGGGTTGATTCCGGCCAACCATCAACATGGTTGTGCGTTTGGTGGGATCAGCAGGGTATCGTCTACTATAAGATGTCAATGCTCACCGCTACCACCAACAACTGATCAAATTGCACCGTGCTCTACGTGAAAAAAGGACGGCTTATCAACAAAGACATGACAATCTGATTTTTCTCCATGACAACGCACCATCGCACACGTCAAATATGGTCCGAAACTACTTGGAGACACTCAACTAAGAGGTGCTACTCCACCCCGCTTATTCATCAGGCCTAGCCCCTTCCGACTACCATCTGTTTTCGTCGATGGGCCACGCGCTCGCTAAGCAGCACTTCGATTCTTACGAAGACGTCCGAAAATGGCTTGATGAGTGGTTTGCCTCGAAAGAGAAATATTTTTTTTTGAGGCGGTATCCACAAATTACCCGAGAGATGGGAAAAATGTGTAGCTAGTGAGGGCAAGTACTTTGAATAAATTTGTTTTTGCTTTCTATGAAAAAAACATGTGTTTTTTTGACTAAAAAACAGCGGATTTAAGATTATATACCTGGTATAAAATTAATTAAATACTGTAAAATTATGAGCTCTCAGGATGATATAAATTTTTGCTATAGCATTCGAAATATTAATAAATTAGATCTCATTTAATGGGATTTAAACAAATTTATAATTAGTGTATTTCGAATGGTCTGATCTTGAAGCAAAATTATGGCACATATTGAAAGATTTTCATTTGTTTGACCAATTTTGTAAGACTTTGCCCCCCTTAAGACGGTTTTGTTCATACGACTCAAATACAGGATTTTCCAATAAGAGTGATATGATTTTTTTCAAAATAAAATATAAAAGAAATTTAGCGGAGCTATAATCTTTGCAATTATATTCTGAAAATATAATTTACAGAACCGAATATGATGGTTCCCATTTACTTGTGCAATAAATCTGTAATTTTGCGCTCAATATTCAATTTGAACACATCAAGTATTGCTGGGTTATTGACATTAACTTAATGACTTCAAATAATCCGACAAGAAGAAGTCCAAAGATGTTAAATCACAACTTCTTCGAGGCCATTACACATCTGCAGTCCTTGAAATTATCGACTCGCCAAACTTTGTCATCAATAAATCGATTGTGGCAAGGGTTGTGTGGCATATAACGCTGTCTTGTTGAGACCACATATTTATTAAATAAATATCTTTCCAGTCAGCTCACAAAAAATTTGCTGTCATCGATCTGTACCGGTCATCTTTGATAGTAACGGGAACTCCTTCCTCATTTTGAACAAAATATGGACCGATGATGCAACCATGCCAAAAACCACACCAAACGGCCACTTTTTCAGAATGTAAAGATTTCCGGTGAATAATTTGTGGATTGGCTTCAGCCCACCAATAACAGTTTTGTTTATTCACCAATCCAGAGAAATGAAAATGCGCCTCCTCTGCGTTCACGATAAGTTTCCATAAAAGAACGATTATTTTGTTTAAAAAAATGGATAATTTTCAAGCGTTGTTGAAAACTTCTTAGAGTACCTTGTCTACATGTCAATTCGCCTACGTCTAATTATGGATTGAATAAACCAATTAACCGTATTTTTTAAATTCTGTTTGAACTTATAAGTAATTTGCCCTTACTACTTTTAAGGACTCGCTGAAAAGACTTCTTATTTCTCTTGGCCTGTGAACTGATTTTGTATTACTTAGTTTCGAGGGAAGGGTAGTTTTAATCGATGGATATTTCGCAACGATTGTTCATCGAGTTGAAGTTTAAATCTTAAAGTATTAAAAAAAAGTATCAATAATTTCAGCTATGTCGAATATTAAAGAATCGTGACATGAAGTACAAGGGCAATATGATAAGTCAATGATAAACGGTACAAAGAATTAATTTTTTTTGATACACCTTGTCAAAAGAATTTTGCAGCTTCTATATATTATCAGTGTAGTATGATTATTTATACTTGATTGCAAAAATATTTTCAGAATTGGATGCAAATTTTTTTCCACCATTTTTTGGAAGAAGGAAAAGTTACAGAGATCTAAATCTGGAGAATACGGTCTTATAATGATGTATAATACTGTTCAGTTTTTTTTCTCCCTTTTTTAAGAGGGTCAAGAATGCATCCTAGAAAACATTAACCAAAACCTTTCCTAAAGCTGGAACCTATTTGCCTTATTTGGTGCATGTTCGTTAGTAGAAGTCTATTGTTTTAACTGAACTTTGGTTTCTGATGTATAATAGTGAATCAATGTTTTAGAAAAAGTTATGAATCAGTGTAAAAATTCAATTGGATTATTCTTAAAAATATTCAAACGTTTTTTTTGAAGTTATTATATGTGGTGACTAGGTCCAGTGCTAGCAAACGCGGCCATCTTCTCGTTGATAGCTTCGTTATATCCAAAATTTTCAAACGCGTTCTTTTAATATGAACACTTTATTAATTATTTCATAAAGAACCTGTTAAATTGATATTATGGATTTTATTAACACAAGAAATTCACTTTTTTTCAGATTAATAAAAAAAACACAAATCTTATCTCATTTCACTGAATCCCAAAAATAAACTAATAAATAGATATTTATAAAATTTGGTATGGCAATTTTTTAAGAATGTCAAATAATAAAAATAATATTCTTTTGCTAATATGAGTTACGTTTCTTTCATTTATTACTGACTTATCATATGAACCTCGTAAAGAAGTTACTGAAAAATACGTTCTAGTTGGCTTATGTTTGTTAAAATTTTGACAAAGTCTTTGAAGATTTTCATTGGCTTGACGAAAAGATAGTTTCTAATCCATTTAAGGATGCATATAATCGCCACTTTAGAAAAAATAACACAGCTTGATACGCAGAAAAATGAAGAGTGTGCTTCCATTATTCGACTATATATGCAATTAATTTATCAGTGAATCTATTGCAACGGCAACCATATTTACGATCACTGAGGATCTTATGTGATTTAAGATATTTTATTAGCTGATAGTTTTGCAGCGGTTTTATAATCTTAGAAAGAAGGGACGTTAGTGCAATGGGTGGATAATTGGGCGGAGAATTATTCTTGCTTTTTTTGGGGAATGGTTGAACAGATGCTGTCGGAGATATTTCTGAAGTAAAGAATTAGTGGAAACCTTATGTCATGGTCTTGTTAGTGTGGAAAAACACCTACTCAAAAACTGTGGGAGAGATTTTGTTTAGATCAATATTCAAGTGCGAAAATTAACTGCGCTCTAATATATGTGCTAAATTACAAAAAAAAAAACAATTTATTAATTTCGCAATTTTTCTGTAACTATGCATGATTATATTTATGATTTAAATTAAAATCAAACTTTCAGCTGACTAATCAAGCTTTTTATTTAGTTAATAATCAATTTTTTATACCCACGAAATAGACCTTTATGTTAAAGTAGGAGTATATACTACGTACTTATTTGTTGCAGTTATAATCAAGTTAGTTTTAATCAAATAAAATATATTGTTATCGTTTCATTGGCTTGACTAAAAGATAGTTTCTAATCCATTTAAGGATGCATATAATCTCCACTTTAGAAAAAATAACACAGCTTGATACGCAGAAAAATGAAGAGTGTGCTTCCATTATTCGACTATATATGCAATTAATTTATCAGTGAATCTATTGCAACGGCAACCATATTTACGATCACTGAGGATCTTCCATGATTTAAGATATTTTATTAGCTGATAGTTTTGCAGCGGTTTTATAATCTTAGAAAGAAGGGACGTTAGTGCAATGGGTGGATAATTGGGCGGAGAATTATTCTTGCTTTTTTTGGGGAATGGTTGAACAGATGCTGTCGGAGATATTTCTGAAGTAAAGAATTAGTGGAAACCTTATGTCATGGTCTTGTTAGTGTGGAAAAACACCTACTCAAAAACTGTGGGAGAGATTTTGTTTAGATCAATATTCAAGTGCGAAAATTAACTGCGCTCTAATATATGTGCTAAATTACAAAAAAAAAAACAATTTATTAATTTCGCAATTTTTCTGTAACTATGCATGATTATATTTATGATTTAAATTAAAATCAAACTTTCAGCTGACTAATCAAGCTTTTTATTTAGTTAATAATCAATTTTTTATACCCACGAAATAGACCTTTATGTTAAAGTAGGAGTATATACTACGTACTTATTTGTTGCAGTTATAATCAAGTTAGTTTTAATCAAATAAAATATATTGTTATCGATAATTATAATCACTTTAAAAGAATCTCATATTTATATACAATATATGATAATAAATACTACAAGTAGATGGATACAAAACAAACAAACAATTATATTGTATTTTGTTACAAAACGAAATGCTTTAACAAACGGCTGACTATTTTTTAAGCTTTAGTTTCAAAAGTATTATTCTTGTTAATAGTATTAACAAAATTATTTCCAATATGGTCGAAAAAATAAAAAATCATCTAAAGTTTTTCGTTTGGTTAATTTTGATTGAATATAATCGGTGTAGTGCGGGTGATGATGTTTCTATAAATTTAATTGATTACTGTACTGTAGTAACAATTACGACTGAAAAATGTGAACAACTTTATTTTGCCAATGCCAATAATATTATTTTAAAGGATGAAGTGATAATTGATAAACAATCAGTTGATATTATTAATTCAATATTGATGACGATTCCGAGAAACTTATTTAAGATACTTGGAAATGTTGAAAATCTGAAACTATCCAATTGTGGTTTACAAAATTTGTATACGTGGAATTTCGAGAATGGTTCGAAACTGAAAATATTGACTATTGAGAGTAATAATATAAAAAAACTTTCGAATGATGTTTTTAAACATTTGAATAATTTAGTGAAACTTTGGTTACATACAAATTGCATAGAATATCTTGAAGAAAGAACATTCAATGGATTAGTGAATTTAAATGAATTACATTTACGGCAAAATAATATTATGACGATTCCACAATATTTATTTGTAGGCCTTCCACTAATAACTAAACTAGATCTGAGTGATAATCAGATTGAATTTATTAACAATGACGCATTTAATAGCATTAATTTTATTTCCGAAATCTATTTGAATAATAATAAATTGAAATTGAATGAATCATATGAATTCTTATTATCGCTTCATAACTTACGTCAACTTCATTTATCAACGAATTATATCGGCCATCTAACAGCAGAAATATTTCAAAATCAGAGAAATCTTATTGGTCTTCAGATTCGTCGAACAAATCTAACTATAATTGATAAGAATGCTTTCAAAAATATGATTAAACTACTTGAACTGGATTTAGGAAGAAATAGTTTAAGAAAAATTAATATGGAATGCTTAAAGCCGTTGAAAAGTCTAAATTGGTTTTTTATTAATGAAAATTTTATCACTGAATTTGATTATGTGCAACTAAAAACTAATTCAAAACTAAAACAAATTGATATACGCGAAAATAATTGGATGAGCAATGACTATCTGAATAGGATGGTAAACTATTTTAAATTGAATGGAGTTCAAGTCCGAAAAGCTTCCCCGTACGATAATGAAAAAAATGAACAAATTTCAAAAAACCGATGCATTACGTCCAAGGTGGGTTTTGATATGCGAGAAGTCAAAACAATTAACTATTCGATGGAAGATTTGTTGAGAAACATAACAAAAATTCAGATAAAAATTACCAAACATTCAGCATTAGCCTTTCGAAAATTAATGACTGAGAATAGTGGTTCCGAAATCTTTAGGAGCCACTTAAGACTCTTCATCGCATCGGCTGTATTTATAGGTTTATGTATCATCACAATTTTCTGCGTATTGGTCCGCGTTCATTACAGTCAAATCCAAATAATTAGAAGAACTGAATATCTGCATGCACCGATATTAATTAATTAATTAAATTATGTCTATAAATACACTGTTAAAAATGATAATAAATAAATTTTCAAAATAATATTTAATTGAGAATTTTTTATTGGCAAAAATTTTCCGACAAATTTTTAGAAATTTATTCAAAAATTTTTACTGATCAATTTTTACTGACAAATTTTTACTGACAAATTCTTACGGACAAATTTCTACTGACAAATTTTTTTTGGTAAGAGCTAACAAATTTTTACTGACAAATTATTTTGGGTAAATTCTTACTGACAAATTTTTACTGACAAATTTTTAATGACAAATTTTTAATGACAAATTTTTAATGACAAATTATTTTGGATAAATTTTTACGGACAAATTTTTACTGAAACATTTTTATTCAAAAATTTTTACTGATCAATTTTTACAGAGAAATTTTTACTGACAAATATTTTCTGACAAATTTTTATTGATAAACTTTTAGAAATTTTTACTAACAAATTATTTTGTATAAATTTTTACGGACAGATTTTTACTGAAAAATTTTTATTCACAAATTTTTACTGATCAATATTTACTGATAAATTTTTATTCACAAACTTTTACTGACAAATTTTTACTGACAAATTCTTACTGACAAATTTTTGCTAATAAATTTTTACTGACAAATTTTTATTCACAAACTCTTACTGACAAATTTTTACTGACAAATTTTTACTGACAAATTTTTACTGACAAATTTTTACTGACAAATTCGTACTGACAAATTTTTATTGAGAAATTATTTTGGGTAAATTTTTACTGACAAATTTTTACTGATAAATTTTTACTGACATATTTTTACAAATTTTTACTGACTAATATTTTTTGACAAATCATTACTGATAAATTTTTAATGACAAATTTTTACTAACAAATTTTTACTGAAATATTTATGCCTTTAATTATTACTGACAAATTTTTTCTGAAAAATTTTTATTCACAAATTTTTACTGATCAATTTTTACTGATAAATTTTTATTCACAAACTTTTACTGACAAATTTTTACTGACAAATTCTTACTGACAAATTTTTGCTAATAAATTTTTACTGATAAATTTTTATTCACAAATTTTTACTGATCAATTTTTACTGACAAATTTTTACTGACAAATTTTTACTGACAAATTCTTACGGGCAAATTTTTATTGGTAAGTGCTTACAAATTTTTACTGACAAATTATTTTGGGTAAATTTTTACTGACAAATTCTTATTGACAAATTTTTAATAACAATTTGGATAAATTTTTACGGACAAATTTTTACTGATCAATTTATACTGACAAATTATTAATGATAAATTTTTACTGACAAATTTTTACCGACAAATTTTTGCTGACAAATTTTTACTGAAAAATTTTTACTGACAAATTTCTACTGATAAATTTTTATTAGTAAGTGTTTACAAATTTATATGACAAATTATTTTGGGTAAATTCTTACTAAAAAATTTTCAATGACAAATTATTTTGGATAAATTTTTACGGACAAATTTTTACTGAAAAATTTTTATTCACAAATTCTTATGATCAATTTTTATTGACAAATTTTTACTGACAAATTCTTACGGACAAATTCCTACTGACAAATTTTTATTGGTAAGTGCTTACACATTTTTACTGACAAATTATTTTGGGTAAATTTTTACTGACAAATTTTTATTCACAAATTTTTACTAACAAATTTTTACTTGCAAATTTTTAATGACAAATTTTTACTGACAAATTTTTACTGAACAATTTTTTCTGACAAATTTTGATAAGTTATTGCTGACAAATCATTACTGACAAATTTTTACTAATAAATTTTTAATGAAAAATTTTTCTAACAAATTTTTACTGAGAAATTTTAACAAATTATTAGTGACAAATTATTACTGACAAATTTTTAAGAACAAATTTTTGTTCACAAACTTTTACTGACAAATTTATGCCGTAAATTTTTACTGTAAAATTTTTACTGAATAATTTTTACTGAAAATTTTTTACTGACAAATTTTGACAAGTTATTGCTAACAAATCGTTACTAAAAAATTTTTTCTGCCAAATTTTTTTTTCAATTTTTGTTCACAAACTTTTACTGAATCTTTTGCATTGAAACTCCTAAAATTCATGATTACTGTTGGATTAATATCCTTATCGAAAAATAGGGTCAAAATGGCAGACCAGCTTGCGTATAGTGTGACATGGAAAAATAATTCCATGAAGCGAAAATAAGTAAAAGTTCATTTTTTCGAAATTTATTTTGATTGAAATTAAATTTCTGTTTATATAAAAGTTATTACAGAAAATAAGAAAAAAAAATAGAATTGCAATATTTTTGTTGATAAAAGTTTTTATTGATTTCACTGAAAACAATTTTTTGTTGTTGATTTGCTACATAATAATCTCAAGTAACCTCTTCTATAACTACATAAACGCAATAATATTTTTGTTAGTTATTAATATTTGTTTTTTAAAATAAATTTAATGAGCTAATTGTATTGAAATTATTGGAAAGTTTTTATTTCAGAGAAAATCGTAAATGTTCAAATTTTTAAGAATTCTTATCATGTACTAATAATTTTTTATTTATAATTTATTTATTCATGAAGACAAGTTAGTATATAGTATCGATCTTGGTCTATACATTGACTAGTACAGATATTCTCTTGAATGGGAAAGCATCTTAACTCGTTAACATATAAACAGTGTTTAAAAAAAAATTACTATTAAATAATACTAATAGCTTAAAAAAATGGAAAAGCATTTTAAAAATTTTATTAAATACAGTTTTATTATGATATTAGTAAACATTGTTTACACGAAAAGTAAAGAAGATAATTTGTTAAGCCTAGAAAACTATTGCACTAACAGTTCGTCTCCGATAATATGTGAAGGACTTAACTTCCCAAATATAAAAGATGTGATACTTGAGACTGATACGAAAATAAAAGCTCAAATGATAGAGTTTCGAAATTCAAAGTTTGCTTCAATTCCAACAGATTTATTTAAAGTATTAACTAATGTTGATTCTATTAAATTTGAAGATTGTGACATAGAATATTTAGACAAAGCCAACTTTGAAAATTCTAATCAAGTTGCAAAAGTGAAATTTTTACACAATAATATAAATACTATTCCAAATGAAGCTTTTATGCATTTGAAAGCATTGAGCAATCTTGATTTACATCGGAATAATATAGTAGAAGTGCAGGAGAACGCATTTCGTGGTTTAGTTCAACTAAATAGCTTATATTTGCAACAGAATGAAATTGTTACAGTTTCGAAAAATTTATTCAAGGATTTAACGGCTCTTCGTATTCTTGACTTAAGTGAAAATGAAATTGAGACACTTGACGACAGTATATTCGGGTCAAATACTAGGATAACCCAACTCTATTTGAACAATAATCGACTGAAAATAACGGACGCAACCAGATTTCTAGTACCACTTATTGGATTGTCGCAGTTACATTTGTCCAATAATTACATTGGTCGATTTACATCGCAAATAATCAAAAATCAAAAAGGGCTTGCTGGTCTTCAAATTCGCGGTACAAATTTGAGTATAATTGATGACGATGCCTTTACATATAATCTATACCTGAATGAACTCGATTTGGGAAGGAACCACTTAAAACAGATTAACATGAAGGCCTTAATACCATTGAAACATTTATTTTGGTTTTTTATAAATGAAAATGAAGTTACTGAATTCGATTACAAGAAACTAATAGCTGCTTCCAGATTGAAAGAGATCGATTTACGTGCAAATAAATGGAAGTGCGATTACCTTGACGAAATGCTTGTTTTTTTTAAAGCGAATAATGTGAAAATTAGAAAAAATTCGCACTATGATAAACATGAAAATAAAGCAGTGATTTCCGATATTGAATGTTCTAATTCAACTTTTGATTATGATAAGATTTATGAAAAATTATCGATTCTATTGAATGGTGAATTAAATCGAGTTGAATATGTGACCAAGAATTTAAACCATACTCTTCTTAAGGATATTTCCACTTTACTTACGAATTCGACTTATATAAATGAGGAATTAGTTGCAAAAATAGTGAAATTATCCAAAGAGATGCCAGAAAGTACGAGCGCCAGTTCGATGACACACTATTTTGTTGGAATTTTTATATTTCTGATTGTATCCTTTGCCATTTGTGCCTTATGGTATGTAAAAAGGAACCATCCACATTTGATTATCTGTCGACGAAACTACAAACACAATTCAATGGGACTGGTAAATAGAGATGAATTTGAATAATAACTGCAAAGACATGAAAACTTTAGTGCTATAAAAATACAAAATTATTATTAAGAAACCATAAAATTTACATTATTATTGTAATCATATTTTGTACAATATATTTAGATTAATTTATAATAATATAAAAAGAGAAAATAATTGTTTTTTTAATTTAATTTTAAATTTTGAACTGTTTTTTTCTCTCTCAAATAACGATAATACTCGTTTACAGGGTGTAACAATTGTCATTGAAATCTTATGAGAAATAGTTAGGGAAAATTTGAAAACGACAAGAAAAATAAAGTCGCAAAATGGTGAAGTTTATTCTAATACATTCATAAACAAAATGGGTAATTTATTGAGAGTTGATTAACCAATTCTTTAATAGATGTGGTAGAAAAGTATTACTAAAAGTAATCTGGCAACAGTGTAAAGTGCCTTTCAGACATTTTATAATATAACATAACCTCAATCAATGCTTAATTATAAACAAAAAGTTAGTCGACTATAATGTCGGTTAAAGTTTCTGTTCATAACTAAGCATTGGTTGAGGTTATGTTGTACTATATAATGTCACACGCACTGGAACAAAATGGCGATAACTCTTTGCTTGTTTTTGCTCAGTTATGGCAAAACTTCTCAGACAAGCTCTCTTAATATTTTTGCGAATTTTGAAATATGTGTGTGATCGAGCATTATCGTGGTGGAAAATAACACCATTCCTAATGATCAACTCTGGACGTTTTCTCTTAATTGCTTGGCGTGATCCATCGAGTTGCTCACAGTACAACACAAAGCAAAACCTTATTGGCCACCAGTCCTGCCTTTAAAAATGTTTGTGATCGTTAATCTTTGATTTTCCATGATCTCTTCGAACGATATGCTTGGATTGTACACATTTTTTATCGCCAGATATGATTCCCTTCAACAGCCTATTGCAGAGGTGAAGTCGGTCCATTTTGTTTTTTTTTGCACTGAATTCATGAGACACACCCGAAACATTGAGTTTCTTTTTGAACCCAGCCTTTAGCAAATAGTGCAAAACAGTTTTCTGATGAATGTTAAACTTATAGGCTGATATGCCGATCTTGCCCAATTTTTTTGGAGAATTTCATAATTTTTTTCGGTAATTTGCTAACAAAAACGGTTATCATGTTTGACAACAAAAAGGGATCTCATCTTTCAAAATTTCTAAAATGGAAGCAAACAACATCTTCACCATAAATTTTATCACAAGACTTCGATGAGTTGTCTCCTTTTATCGATGTGATAGTGTAAAATATAGCAAATTTTCTCTTTATTCTGGTCAATTTTTGAACTTTAATAACTTTTAAATAAAAGTTTAGTTACATAAAATTATAATTTACTGAGTTATTTTATTTTATTTCAATAATATTATGCTTATGCAGATAATTCTCTAAGTTAATAGAATTGGGCGAAAAAGTCATCAAAAACTATCTCAACAGGATAGAGTTCTACATGATGTATTATATTATTGATTTAAATAATATTATATTATAATACAAAAATCTACCCAACCAAAAATGCCCCAGGATATGTCTTTATAACTTTGGAAATACTTGAACAAATATTTAAAAAAAAACCCTCGTGCTAATAACCTATATTTATAATAGTATCCGCCGCACATCATTTTTTCCTTCCCTTTAGAGGTTTTCCATAATCAAAAACCCAACAAACCCAAAAACTTTTCTACCTTATACAGACCCATAAACCTCATTTCCATTTAATCAAAAATTCTATAAAAATAAATCCTAAACCGTTTTTATCCTATTTTTGAAACCGACGGTATAATTCCTCAGCATCAGTTTGGCGATAGGATACTTCCGCCGGTGTCGCTCAGGGAAGTATTCTATCTTCAATCCCTTACAATAATTATACCCATAATATTCCTTATTGCGGTGATATCGTAACCACAATATATGCTGACGATGCATCAAAAAAATCCTACTATAAACATCAATATCCTACACATACACTCCTTACAAACCTAATTAAAAAGATGGAGGTTGGGGATAAATGAGCAAAAATCTACTCATGTTACTTTCACATTCTGTCGAGAACAGATCCCTAATATAACCCTAAATAGCAGTAGTATTTTACAAAAAAAAGAGCGTCCGTTTCCTCGACAAACGGTTAAGCTGGAACCCTCACACGAAAACTATTGGGTTGTTTGGAAAGTAATTTAGTTTTTTCTCAACAGAGGACTTAATTGTATTGTTTCACAAGCAATTTCATACTTAAGTATCATAATCATATGTAATTTGACATCTGACATAGCAAGGCTTGTGAAAATAAATATGCATTTATACACATAGACATGAGACACAGTCGCTCCTATGGAGCATATAGCGGAACTAGAGACTCTGTGAACTCTTTCCATCTGCTTCTGTCTTGGGCTAGCTTTTCCACTTCCGACCATAACTTGCCAATTTGTTGGTGTTTGTTTGTGTTCGCGCTCGACTGATCTTCTCCAAGTAGTCCTTGGTCGTCCTCTGCTGCGATTGCCCTGTGGGTTACAATCTAGTGCCATCCTTGCTATGTCCATAGGTGGTTTTTCGCAAGGTGCGGCCAATCCAACTCCATTTCCTGCGTTTGATGTCAGCGGCTATACCGTCCTGTATCCACCGGTTCTCGTCCGATCACCGAAGTTAAGCAGGATTGGGCGTGGTTAGTACTTAGATGGGTGATCGCTTGGAAACATCGCGTGTCGCAGGTCGACCGACTCCCACTCGGTAGGTAGCGCATTCGATTCCCGCTGCCGCAATCTCGGCATTGGTGCCGGGGTGAGAAGCCGACTACAAGCCTTATATATATGTAGTCCGTAGGGTCCCCCAACGTCACTGGGGGTTGCTTCGCTGGCCTGATAAACCGCAAGCTACAAAAAAAAAACACCTTATCAAGAAACAGCACAAGAAGATCTTCTGGCCGAACTGGATAACGAACGATGAGCTGCTTCTTCACACGAAGCAAACACTTTTTTACTATAGATAAGATAAAAATGCTGTTCAAGCAAAAAAAAAATTATCTGATGTGTATGGAGAAGATATGTTAAGTGAGCGCCAATACCAAAACTGGTTTGCAAAAATTCGATCTGGCAACTTTGATCTCAAAGATGCACCACGTTTTGGAAGGCCAGTTGAAGCTGATAAAGGCACAATAAAGGCATTAATTGATTAAAACTGGCTAATAACAACTCGTAAGATCGCTGAGAGATTAAATTTATCGAATTCGACCGTTCATGATCATTTGAAACGCCTAGGTTTAATCTCAAAGCTCAACATATGGGTTCCTCATCTTCTTACGGAAAAAAATTTGTGCCGTTGCATTGATGTTTGTGGTTTGTTTCTCAAACGCCAAGAAAATGATCCATTTTGAAGCATATCATCACTGTGGACGAGAAATAGGTTGTCTACAACCATGTTAAGCGCAAGAGATCCTGGAGAAAAAAAGATGAACCGCCTCAAAGCACTTCGAAAGCCAATATTCTTTAAAAAAAGATTTTGCTATCTATTTGGTGGGATTTTAAAGAAATCGTTTATTTTGAGCTTCTATCGAGCAATAATATGATCAATTCTGAAGTGAACTGTCATCAGTTGGACAAATTGAATGATGAAAGGCCAGAATTGGTCAATAGGAAATGTATAGTATTCCAACAGGATAATGCGAAACCACATATAAGTTTGACCACTCAGAAAAAGCTCTTAGAGCTTGAATGGTATATACTACCAAACCCACCATACTCTCCAGACCTAGCGCACCTTCCAATTGTCATTTGTTCCGGCCTCTATAAAATGTTTTAGAAGGTAAAACGTTTAATTCAAATGGAGAGGTCAAAAAAACTTGGATCAGCCTTTGCCAACAAAGAACAAACATTTTATGAGCGTGGAATCATGCTACTGCCAGAAAGATGGTAAAGGGTATCGGATCCGACTGAACAATATTTAGTTGAATAAAATATTAATTCACTATAAGAAAATCGTCTTTCATTTTTATTTTACTTTTCGAACAATCAAAGAAGTAACCTTAACGGACAATATAAACAATTACTATGTCTACTAGACAGTACGTCAAAACTGATAACAAAACTAAACTATTACCGTATAATACGGTACTGAGACCATCTTAGATATAAAGACTCTAACTTTGGGATCGACTAAACATTCCAATTTCCTTCCAATCTAAGCCCTACAATCCTGAATCCTTCGTACAATTGTCAATGCACCCTTTTATTTGCGAGATACGGTTATCCATCGTAATCTAAATGCTCCATTTGGTCGTGAAGTGTGCATTTAATGATATAAAAAAAAATATTTGCGTCTATCCTACCATTCTAACCACTTAGGAACCCCATCCAATATGCACCCATCGATGTTTAAAATGGCGATTTCGAAAAGATTTTTAAAAATTAAGAAATAAAAGAGGTCACATCGATGGGTGTTTTCCTTTATATGTTGTCACGTCCTTGTATTTAACCTCCTAAAATCTTCTTGTTACTAGTTGTAAGTAGTTGTAGACATCATAAAAACAAACAAAAAAAAACGTACTATATTTTTTAATAATAGCAAAATATATAAAATATAATACAATAAATATATTTTATTTAGCTTTACTATCCTAAGGGAAATTTAATTGTAGAATCCTTATAGAAAAATGTGTGTGCTTTAATATTTTATAATATGCAAAAATTTTAAATAATTTAATTAAGACTCATTGAAATCGCTATTTATTAAAATTCTTATCAAAATTGTTTTTTTTTCTCCATATTATCAAAAATATTTCACCTTTTTGACTTTTTCTTTATAAAATTTATTTTGTATTTAATATAATTTTCTCATATAAATTGGTCAGTATTTAAATTGTTACAAAATAAGTAACACTTAATTCTATCAAAACTTTATTATTGGATCGTATAAAACTTAAACTAGAAGTGAATAGAAATATACAAAAAAAAAATGGCTAATAATGTTCAATATTTTATTAAGTATAGTTTTATTATGATATTATTATACCATATTTATATTGGTAGAAGTGAATCGGATTTGATTAACCTAAATGGCTATTGTACAGATGATCTTTTTACAAAGTTATGTGAAAAACTTAATTTTCCAAATGTGCAAAATCTAATATTGAATCCTGCTATGAAAATAAGTGACCAATCGGTTCACTTGAAAAATTCAAACATTTCAACAATTCCGATTAATTTATTTAAAGTGTTTGAAAATGCTAATTCGATCAAGTTTGAAGACTGTGGCATCAAATATTTGAGCAAAGATAATTTTGAAAATGCTAATCAAATTTTAACTCTAACATTAATATTGAATAATATCAATACACTACCAAATGAGGTGTTTATAAATATGAAAATTATAACTGAACTCTATTTAAGCCGGAATAATATAGAGAAGGTAGAACAAAATGCTTTTAGTGGCTTATATTTTGTTAAAATATTACACTTGCATCAAAACGAAATTGTCTCAATTCCACCAACACTATTTAAGGATTTAGATCATTTAATTGAACTTGATTTGAGCGACAATGAAATTGAAATGCTTGACGATAGTGTTTTCCTTTCGAATAAATTACTTTTGCGGCTCTTTTTAAACAATAATCGACTTAAAATTACAGATTCAAATAGTTTTTTATCGCCGCTGACAGCTTTGACGCAATTGCATTTATCCAATAATTATATCGGTCGAATTACGGGAAAAACATTTAAAAATCAAAAACACATGCATGGGCTAGAAATTCGGCGAACAAATTTGACTATCATCGATGATGATGCTTTTAAAAATGAACATAGAATAGCCGAATTAGATCTTGGAAGAAATCATTTAAAAACGCTCAATATAAAAGCCTTATTGCCACTGAAAATGCTCAATTATTTGTTCATAAATGAAAATAAAATCACTAAATTTGATTATAGAAGTTTGAAAAATCGTACCAATTTGCATCAGATTGATTTACGTGGTAATAATTGGAAGTGTGATTACCTTGATGAAATGCTCGTTTTTTTTAAAGCGAACGGAGTGACATTACGAAAAAATTCATATTACGATAAACATGAGAACAGAAATATGATTTCCGATGTGGAATGCTCAAATTCAACGAATATTGATGATGATATGAACGATATTTCTAGAAAAATTTCCATTTTACTGGATGGCGAATTACATCGTATTGAAAATGCGGCGAAACATTTAAACCACACTCTTTTTGAGAAGATTTCAACACTGCTTACCAATTTGACTTATGTAAATCAAGAACCAGTTCAAAAAATAATGATATTATCCAAAGAAATGGTAGAAAGTACAAGCACCAGTTCGATGACACACTATTTTGTTGGAATTTTAATATTTCTGATTGTATTCTTTGCCATTTGTGCCTTATGGTATGTGAAGAGCAACCATCCTCATTTGATTATCTGTCAACGAAACTACAAACACAATTCAATAGGGTTGATGAATGGAGATGACGCAGACGCTTAACTGCAATTTATATATCAATTAATTTATGCTAATATTTTTAATACTATTAATAATATAAAAATACTAATAAGAGAAGAATATATTTTTTTATTTAATATTTGCACTTTTAACGGTTTGTTCCTCGAATAATGACGATATAGAGGATGTATTGGGCTGTTCGGAAAGTAATTTTGTTTTTTTCCCAACAGAGGACTTAATTGTATTTTTTCACAACCAACTTCACACTTAAGTCGCATAATCATATGTATTTTGACAGCTGACATAGCATGGCTTTCTTGTGAATAAATTCGATTGATTCTGCATAGTAGTTTTTGGTTGATATCCTTTTAAATATGGAAATTGAAAAATAGCATTTTCGGTATATTTTACATTTTTAATATAGAAAAAATAAAAATGCTGTTCAAGCAAGAGAAAAATTATTCGATGTGTTTGGAGAAGATGTTTTAAGTGAGCGCCAGTGCCAAAACTGCATTGCAAAATTTCGATCCGGCAGTTTTGATCTCGAAGATGCACCACGTTCTGGAAGGCCAGTTGAAGCTGATGAAGACATACAATAAAGATATTAATTGATGCAAACCGGCTAATAACAACTCGTAAGATCGCTGACAGATTAAATTTATTGAATTCGACCGTTCATGATCATTTGAAACGGCTAGGTTTAATCTCAAAGCTCAACATAGGGTTCCTCATCTTCTTACGGGAAAAAAATTTGTGCCGTCGCATTGACGTTTGTAATTTGCTTCTCAAACGCCAAGAAAATGATCCATTTTTTTTAAGCATATCATTACTCGGGATGATAAGTGGGATGTCTACAACAATTTTTTCTATCCTGGAGTAGAAAAAATGAACCGGCTCAAAGCACTTCGAAAGCCAATATTCATCAAAAAAAGGTTATGAATCGTTTATTTTGAGCTTCTACCGAGCAACACAACGATCAATTCTGAAGTATATTGTCATCAGTTGAACAAATTGAATGATTCACTTAAAGAAAAACGACCAAAATTGGTCAATTTCTTCACTTCCGAACAATCTAATAACATTTGTCAGTGAAATCTTCTAAGCAACAGTAAAGGGACATTTGGAAACGGAAAGAATAAAAGTTTTTATTTAACCCTTGTCATGTATAAATAAAGATAAGCGTCGCTAAGAGCGACGCTAATCGTTTAACCGCCTATTCCACTACTTGCTAACAGTAGCATAATAACGGAAAGAACCTCCACTCAGGACCATACAAAACTTACGGCCTCTTCTTCTCCATGGCTTGTAGTATAAGTTTCAACCCGGTCGGGTAGCTACGTGACCCTGTAGAGTGTCATTAGTGAAGTTTTTGTAGTGCGTTACTTATAATGAAACAGCGAAATTCAGACCCATCAAATTTTGTGTCAAGGTTAATAGGGGAACATTATTTATCAAGAGCAGATTGTTTTTGGTGGAATAAAGCATTTTTAAAGAAGCCACAAAGCCCCTGTTGAGTGGTGGGGTGGGGGTGTGCTCAACATCGAAAACTGATTAATATGTGGAGTGAGTAAGAGGTCTTGTGAGGTCTCTCACTTGTTAACATTTTTTGTAAAAAATAAGGGTGATTCGCGTCAGATCGGATATTGGTTGCTCCATCGTGACAACACCTTGTATCACACTACAATCTCTATTAATGGTTTTTTTTTACAGAAAAAGAAATTCCTATTTTTCAAAGGGATTATTGATCAAAAATTTCAGTTTCATAACTTTTCTGCGATATCTCGTATAAAATAAATTTTCTTTGAAAGCTAAATAAATTAAATTTTAACTATCAAAAATTTCACATATAAAAACTTTTTAAAAAAAATTGATAAATAATAAATTTTTGCCAAAAACCCATATTTTTTAAGATAAAATTTTGATAATATTTTTCCGTTTTGGTATAATTTTGTTTTATTTTTATTTAACTTTTGCAAAGGTACAATCTTTTATCTACATGCGACCAGGGCTAATTAGTCTTGTCTTTGATACCAACACTGCCACCATTTATTTATATGCATCGTAATATATACGCCACCGGCTCAATCCTGCTGAAGTCCTTCGTACGGCTCTTTCGCATCGAAATATAATGTCGATGTCATTGACGTATGCTATAAGCTGCGCAGACATAATAGAGATGCTTAGCCCTTGAGTCACAAATTAATTTTTCCAGAGCCAGGTTAGGAAAAAAGCATGAAAATGCATAGCTTTGCCGAAAACCACTAGTTTTAGTCGCACCACTAGTTATAGTCGCACTAGTTATAGTCATCCTAGACAGTTTAATTAATTTTAATTTTAATTAAAACTTTCCCGTGGACATGTAGAGTTTTACCTCGGCTATGCTATCATAAGCGGGTTTTAAATCGATGAACAGATGGTGGATCTGTTGACCATATTCCAACAGCTTTTTCATCGACTGTCGCAGAGAGAAGACCTGGAGTAAAGCTTCTTTGGTATGCGACAGCAATGTTGTTGTTGTTGTTGTTTGTAAGGTTCCTTAGACATGTGACAGGGGCCACTTCATAGTGCGACGACCATGAGGCCATTTAACGACTTCATAGTAATTGGGGGAAGTTATTTGAAAGATACTGGTCTGGGGTTAGCAGTATAGAATATTGAGAATTTTGTTATATTTTGTGGAGCAGATAAGTATGTTGTAGAAGTGTAAATAGGGGGTCTAGGAGCTCTATAGGTGGAGGAATCCTGCTCGCAAAGTAATTTTTGGTTATGTGGCATTCATATAGAATATGGATGATAGTGAAATGGGTACCACAGGATTGGCATAATGGACGATTTGTTTTGCTAAAAAGGGAATTATGACTGAGATCAGTATAGCTTATCTGGATTTTGAGGAGCTTCCGCACCCAGAATTTTGGTATGGATGTTGAATAGACTGGTTTCCAAGGAGTTGATGGTTATACAAGGAGTTGAAAAAAATATGTCGCTATTGGTTCAGTTATCGTGTCTGGGGATGGTTAATGGTGTTAATTACTATTCTGTTAGTAGGCGAGACAGATTGAGAATGATTGTGATCACTGGTCGACGGAGTGTTTATCCAGCCAACTTGTCAGCACCTTCATTTCACACAATTCCCACATGCCCCGGCACTTATTGCAACTCGACACTCCTATTGCTAAGTAGGCTATGACGAATTGTGCTAAGTACTGCGTCACTTGATGGGGCACAGCAAGGCTGTCGCTAAATATAATAGCGCTCCGTTGGCTGGTGGGATAATACACTTAATTTATTTGGTAAATTGAGCTCTTCTGGCTAGTATGATAGCGGAGAATATCTTATAAATGGTATTCAGTAACGCTATACCTCCATAACTCTTGCCAAAGTGCCAGTCATCAGCTATTGATTTGTTGACAAACCGTTTGGTGCAGTGTGTTGCCTCCGTACTTAACCAGTTAGGTGGCGATTATGTCGACGCCGTGCGACTTGTGGTCCTTCAATCGACGGATCACTTTTGTCGCTTCCTCGTTGCTTGGTGGTGACAGCATGCATTCTTTAGCTGGCGGGACCTCAAACCATTATTCTGATTGGTGAGTACTCAGAAACAGTTTGTCAAAATGTTCCTCATCCTCAAAATTTAGAAAAAAATTAAAGTAGTTTCGGCATTTCAGATTTAAATTAAAGTGTGGTCTTTCAATCGACGACTTGTGGTCTTTCAATCGACAATAAGACTTGTGGTCTTTCAATCGACGAATCACTTTTGTCGCTTCCTCGTTGCTTGGTGGTGACAGCAAGCATTCTTTAGCTGGCGGGACCTCAAACCATTATTCTGATTGGTGAGTATTCAGAAACAGTTTGTCAAAATGTTTCTCATCCTCAAAATTTAGAAAAAAATTAAAGTAGTTTCAGCGCTTCAGATTTAAATTAAAGTGTGGTCTTTCAATCGACGATTTGTGGTCTTTCAATCGATGGATCATTTTTGTCGCTTCCTCGTTGCTTGGAGGTGACAGCAAGCATTCTTTAGCTGGCGGGACCTCAAACCATTATTCTGATTGGTGAGTATTCAGAAACAGTTTGTCAAAATGTTCCTCATCCTCAAAATTTAGAAAAAAATTAAATAAGTTTCAGCACTTTAGATTTAGCTTAAAAATTTTTTTTTATTTAATTTTATTTTCCAAAGCACAAATTCGATTACCCTTAAGATGTTATTAGTAAACGAAAACTGCTCATATTACCTTTTGCCGATTACCGTATTAAATGATCTGTTTAGCTCCTGCTTTATTGTTTTTTTTTTAAAGAATTTATATATATTTATTAAAAATCTTTTTACCAATCATTTGTAATAATATTTTGTCTAATCGAAGATTTTTTTGAACCAAAATATATTTTCATAAATAAAAAATTCGTCGAAATAAAATTTAATCAAATTGACTTGGCATTTTCTGAATATTGCTTATTTTTTATACATTCTCAAATTCTTATCACAATTTGTTTGTTTGTTTTTTTTTCTTGTAAATTTTTATTTGTTTTAAGGTCAATATTTATGTACATATCTTTAGGTTATATAAAGTATTAATCATTTTCAGCTCATCATTTAGTATATATTCTGTTGTAAAATAGGAGACACTAAGCTTATAACAATTTGAATATGGCGAAAAGTGTTCAATATTTTATCAAATATACTTTCGTTGTTATATTATTACATATATTTTCAATTAATATCGTTAAAAGTGAATCGCATGAAATTAATTTAAAAAGCTATTGTCAAACTGATTCATGGTCAACAATATGTGAAACAATAAATTCTTATAATACGGATAATATAACCATAGATACTAATGGGAAATTAAGTGCTTTGTCTATAATATTTCGAAATTCGAAATTTTCTACTATTCCATTAAATCTGTTTAAAGTGCTCGAAAATGCAAATACGCTTAAATTCGAAGATTGCGGCATTGAGTATTTGTATAAATATAATTTTGAAAGTAGCATTAAAGTTAAGACTCTAAAATTCTTATATAATAGTATAAAAACTCTACCGAATGAGGTGTTTGTGCATGTGAAAAATTTAGTAATTCTCGATTTACATAGAAATAATATAGTTGATATGCATGAAAATGCATTTAGTGGTCTAGTTAATCTTCAGCAGCTATATTTACATCAGAATGAGATTGTCACAATTTCACCAAAACTATTACGAGATTTGAAAAATTTACAAATTTTCGATTTGAGCGAAAACGAAATTAAAATGCTCGACAATCAAGTCTTCAGCTCAAATTCTAAGTTAAAGCATCTCTACTTAAACAATAATCGACTGACAATAACGGATTCGGTTCGTTTCTTATTACCACTCGAAAGTTTGTCACAATTGCATTTGTCCACTAACTACATCGGTCGAATTACAGCGAAAACGTTCACAAATCAAACAAATCTCAGCGGTTTACAAATCCGACGCACAAATTTGAGTGTTATTGACGATGACGCATTCAAAACATTAAAAACTTTGACCGAATTGGACCTGGGAAGGAATCACCTAAAACATTTGAATGTGGATGCACTCGTACCATTAAAACATCTATTTTGGTTTTTCATAAATGAAAACGAAATTACCGAATTCGATTATAGAAAACTGGAAGCCAATAGCCGATTGGGAGAGATTGATTTACGTGAGAATAATTGGAGGTGCGATTACCTTGGCGAAATGCTCGATTATCTGAAAGTGAAAAATGTAAAAATTCGAAAAAATTCACACTACGATAAACATGAAAACAAAGCAGCCATTTCCGATATTGAATGTACAAACGCTACATTCGAAATTGATGATATTTATGAAAAGATATTTATTTTATTGAATGCGGAATTAGATCGTATCGAACATGTTGCTGCTCATTTTAATAACACCCTTATCGAAAAAATTGCAACTATTGAACAGAATCTTATCAACAATTCCATAAAAAGAAATCAGGAATGGATGGAAAGTATTTTGGAAATGTACAACGAGGTCCCGGAAAGTATGAAAACTAATTCAGTGATCTACTATTTTATTGGAATTTGCATTTTATTGATAATATTTTTCATCATTTGCCTTTGGTGGTATCTTAATGAAAACTATCCAAATTTGAATGTTTTTGGGCGATACTACAAACACGATGCGTTCGGCTTAGAAAATGAAGAAGATCCACCAGCATAATTATCAACAAAAAATAGATATATTTTTATTTATTTATATTTTTTTAAATTTTTGTTTTTTTTTCTTACATTAAGTTAAATATATAATTAATAAAATCAATTTTAAAATATGTTATGTTTGATTAGCGTTTTATTATAAGTATTTTAACATAAGTACATATATAAATAAAGGGTCATCCAATTTGGACAATGGAAAGTAAAATTTAATATGAACCACATTTTATTCAAACAAAAATAAAATTTTTATTTAAATCAGTTGAATATACATAGTCAATTAATAAAAAAATATAACTTTTTATAGAACTCGATTTTATTTAAGGTAATTTTTGATGACGCTTGATCGTGCAAATAAGGATGTGATTTGGCTATTACTCTGTGGATGTTGGTTTTTAAATGTTAATTTTAATTAAATTAATATCCAATTAATATCCCCAAATCTCAAATTTACGTGTTATAGAAACTTTTCATGCAATAAAAAAAATTGTGCTACTTCGATAATTTTTATTAAAATATTTAAATTTTTAATAAAGAAACGTCTGTTATCAAATGGTCTATAGGGCACAAAATTGGCGCTAATGGTTTCCCGTTCTTCAAATTTCAAAAAAAATAAATTTTCTGATCAAAATGTATACTAAACCGTCACGTTTCGCAAATAATGGGTTGTCAAGAAAGTAATTTTGTTTCATTACGAAATTACTTTCCGAACAACCCAATATTTTATTTATTGGCCTTTTTTCTTTAAGTGAATTATTCAATTTGTCCAACTGATGACAGTTCACTTCAGAATTGATCTGAACTTATCGCAGAAAAGTTATGCGACTGAAATTTTCGATCAATAATCCCTTTGAAAAAGAGGAATTCCTTTTTCTGTGAAAAAAAAAAATCATTATTAGAAATGGCAGTGTGATACATGGTGTTGTCACGATGGAGCAACCAATATCCGATCTGACGCGAATCACCCATATTTTCCAAAAAAAATGTTAACAAGTGAGAGACCTCACAAGACCTTTTACCCACTCCACATATTTATAAGTTTTCGATGTTGAGCACACCCCCACCCCACCCCTTAACAAGGGCTTTGTGGCTTCTTTAAAAATGCTTTTTCTATAAATAATAATGTTCCCCTATTAACCTTGACACAAAATTTGATGGGTCTGAATTTTGCTGTTTCATTTTCAGTAACGCACTACAAAAACTTCACTAATTACACTCTACAGGGTCACGTAGCTACCCGACGGGGTTGAAACTTATACTACAAGCCATGGAGAAGAAGAGGCTGTAAGTCTTGTATGGTCCTAAGTGGATCATTTTCCGTTATTATGCTTCCGTTAATTAGTAGTGGGACAGATGGTAAGAGGAATATTTTTTCCACAGTATTGCCAGATCGATCTTAGCGACGCTAATCTTTATTTATACATGACAAGGGTTAAATAGAAACTTTTTTTCTTTCCGTTTCCAGATGTTCTCTTACTGTTGCTTAGAAAATTGCACTGACAAATGTTATTAGGTTGTTCTGAAAGTAATTTCATTTTTTTTTTATAAAAATGAAAGACGATTTTCTTATAGTGAAGAAATTGACCAATTTTGGCCTTTTTTTTTAAGTGAATCATTCAATTTGTCCAACTGATGACAGTACACTTCAGAATTGATCGTTGTGTTGCTCGATAGAAGGTCAAAATAAACGATTCCTTTGAAATCCCAACAAACAGAGAGCATAACCTTTTTTTTGATGAATATTGCCTTTGGAAGTGCTTTGAGCGGATTCATCTTTTCTACTCGAGGATCTTTTATGATTAACATTATTGTAGACAACCCATTTCTTGTCTCCATTGATTATACGCTTCAAAAATGGATCATTTTCTTGGCGTTTGAGAAGCAAATCACAAACGTCAATGCCACGGCACAAATTTTTTTCCGTAAGAAGATGAGAACCCATATGTCGAGCTTTGAGATTAAACCTAGGCGTTTCAAATGATTGTAAAAGCTCGAATTCGATAAATTTAATCTTTCAGTGATGTTACGAGTTGTTATTCGCCGGTTTGAATCAATTAATTCCTTTATTGTGTCTTCATCAGCTTCAACTGGCCTTCCAGAACGTGGTGCATCTTCGAGATCAAAATTGCCGGATCGAAAATTTGCAAACCAGTTTTGGCACATCGGATAATTTTTTTCTTGCTTGAAAAGCATTTTGATCTTTCCTATAGTAAAAAAAGTAAAATATGCCAAAAATGCTGTTTTTCACTTTCCATATTTAAAAGGATATCAACTAAAAACTATTATGCAGAATCAATCGATTTTGTTCGCAAACATGCCTTGCTATGTCAGCTGTCAAAATACATATGATTATACGTCTTAAGTGTGAAGTTGGTTGTGAAAAAATATAATTAAGTCATTTGTTGGGAAACAACGATATTACTTTTTTGACAACCCAATACAATGGATTTTTAACAATTATTTGTAGATTTTTGAGCCTCATCTATGGAAATTTTATATATTCGCATATTCATCGAGTAAGAAATGTATCCCCATAATAAACGGTTTTTATAATTATCACAATTATCTTAAACAAATGGTACCATTTCTTAAACAAATGCTTAACAGATAATATTGGTGAGTACTTTTACTAATCGATAAATGTTCAAACTTAGAATAAACAGAAAAGTACTCTGCATTGTCGTGGTTCAAAATCAAAAAAAAAATCTGCCATGTACTCTCTCTTTGGAACATCTAATACCGCTCAGATAATATAATTTGTTGACGTTTTGCAGCTTCGGGAACAAATTTCCAAGCTTCGGGAACAAAGAAAATTATCTATCAGCCTCATCTTAATTTTCAGGTAAATTTTACGCTATTTTTTGGTGGTTCGGGCTCATTAAGGAAGCGTGATTTTGAAGCTTGTTAGCTAGTATACATGTCAAACTCATTAACCAACATACCATAATCCATTAATATGCGTTTTATAAAAGGTATGTGTAAGTGCAACTTGGCCCGGTTAAGCCTATCTTCAGTAACCTCTTTCTTTTGAAGAAAATTTACCTCGTTTCATGCCCGAGACATTAAGTTAAATATTTCAAATTGATTTACGCAACATGTCCACATCCTGTGTCATGTCTTTTAAGCTAGAATGAGGATTTTTCATTATTGTTGCCATTATTTAAACAAAATACCGTAAAGATTTTTTAACATGAATAATTATTGATTAATAATAACAAGAAATTTCATTAACAACATAAATTTTAAGGTTAATTCTTTGTTCGATATTTTTTTCCATATTAAAAAACACAAATCACACTTGGGATGGACTAACTAAACAAAAAACTGTACACAAACTAATTGACAGATGGCGTAAAAAACTCTACATGACAATGGGGCACATTAGTACCAACTTAACAGCAAAACATTATGTTCATATCTTTTAGGAGGGTTATTTAAATGAACGGTTGCAGATCCGTATTGTGCAGACCGAAACTGCATTGTGCAGATTGATTTATTTTTAAATAACCCTATATGAATAAGATAAAGTGTTTATGTTTGATTAAATAACGTTGATTGGTAATTTATAAAATTAATCAGCAAAAATAATGTATTTTAATATTATAATAATTTTTTTATTAACTTTTTCTTTTGTAATAATATAAATTTTTATTTTATATAGAACATTTAAGATTATTTTCTTATCAGCTTCCACTTTTGTATTTTTTAATTAAAAAAAAAAGAACTTTAACAAAATTAATAAATTAATCGTAATACAAAAATGAAAAATGGTTAGTTTTAAATTTTACTTGTAATGATTATATGCAATTTATTTATTGTTGAAAAGGACTTTATTTGAATAATATTTAAAAATAAAAAATAAAAAAATGATGCAAATTTGTTTTTGGTATTTGGTTTTAATTAATTTCGGGATATTTATTAAGTTAAGTGAAAGTCAAGAAAGTATAGAAGATAATAAAACTTTACTAATCGATTTGAAAGACTATTGTGAACTAACGAATTCATTGCATTTGCACCATGGCAAATGTTATGGTTTTAATATTTCCGATAATACAATATTAACCGTAGATGCTGAGCCGAAGTATCGAGCAGTTTATTTTAGTTTAGTGGATTCAATATTGTTTACGGTTCCAAAAAATATTTTTAAAACAATAATCGGCATAGATCTTGTTGTTATAAGAAATTGTATATTACAGAAACTGTATAAATGGGCTTTTGAAGATATTCAGAATTTACGTTCACTTTTTATCATCTATAATAATATAACAACAATACCTAATGAAGCATTTTGGAAAGCAAATAAGTTAATACGATTGAAACTTGAACATAATAATATTTGTATTTTAGAATCAAATGTGTTTAGTGGACTTGAACGTCTCGATGTTCTCGTCCTTAGCCATAATAATATTAGAGAAATATCAGCAAATACATTTAAACCACTCGCAGTGACAACAGCTATTTATTTGTCAGATAATGAAATTGAATACATTGATGAGAACGCATTCGATGTGCAAAATTCACTAAGAAAATTTGATATTAGTAGAAATAAACTAAATTTATCAAAAGAACATGGTTTCTTATCGAAATTGCGAAAATTAACAAATCTAATTTTGTCAAATAATCGTATTGACAGGATCACCCACGGCATGTTTGCTCATCAAAAGCATCTTAATGTGCTTGGCATGCAGCATACAAATCTGCGTTCGATTGAAAAAGGAGCTTTTCGAAATCAAGAGCATCTTGTTGAATTGGATCTAAGCAATAATCATCTAAAATCAATTCATGTTGATGTGTTCATGCCATTGAAAAGGCTCGGTAATTTCTTTATAAATAACAACCAAATCTATCGTATCAATTATACGATGCTGAAGACTAGCACACAGCTACGCGAAATCGATCTACGAAACAACAATTGGTTATGTGCCAATTTAAAGGATATGCTAACATATTTTTTGACTAATAATGTACAAGTAAAAGGAAGTTCTTACCAAGAATTGCACGTTAACAAAACTTATATAGGAACTGTCGAATGTGATAATTCTACACACGTTCATGATCAAAAATCCCTTGGAGCTAGAATATCGAATGCTCTTCAGACACTACAGCACATTGTAAATGACTCTACACGTATTATTAATAAAAGAGTTTCAAAAAAGTTATACGCCCTACAATATAATTTTTCTAAATTTGCTAATAACCAAACATTTTTAATTGAAAATTATACAAAATTTTACGATATTATTGATCAGAAATTATACAATAATGAAAGCTCTCAACAAAGATACTCAATAATTACAATTTGTTGTTTAATTATTCTAATTAGCATTATATTTTTGAGTTATTTTAAAAAGAATTTTTTTAATTCTTCAACACATAAAGTTGCTGATAATTTTGATAGTTTAATACTAAATGATATCGAAGAATTGTAAAAGAAATTATATTTTATGTAATCATAGTAAATGGTAATTGCTTATCGAAATTAATGTATTTTAAATTAGAAAAAAAATAATAATAAATCTATTCAATAAAGCTTGCATTTGCAAATTATTTAATTCTTATATGTTAAAAAGTAGTTCTTACTATTGGAAATCGGCGAAGGCATTCTCGGCCCTCTCTCAAGGGTGTTTCTTTTGCGACAACGATCAAATAATGATCAGTACCAGAAGTGCCTACGAGTCTTGCTGAACCCGTAGTCCTGAGACGGCCAAACAGTGCCTTACTGTAGGTCTTTGACTGAGAGTACAGACAATTTACTCTTAAAACAAAAAAAACTGGTACCACGTGGATCAGGTTTCCCATGGTGTCAAAATACACTGTGGCTAATTATGAGGTTTCTTAGGACTAGAGGTAAGGGATACCAGTTATTCCGAGTGGTATCATTGCAGATTATAGGAGAGCCTTAGATAAGTCTTACTACGAACAGTTGGAGTAACTATTGTAGCTTATAGCTGATTCCTGACTGTTAGCACGGTTGTGCCTGTAAGGGATAAATTTGCCGTGGCACTTTTTGAGAGGAGAGCGAGAATGGTGCGTAAATGAGTCTGTGGATAACAGGCAGGGTGGCTACAACCGGGTTAAAGACCAAGGTTGATTCCGGTTATACTTTCGGATCTTGGCGAACCCGCGTACCTGAGCTGGCTTAGCGGTGCCTAGGAATTTACAAGATTCCTGACCGTAGCTCAATGAGCGGAGTACATACCTAAGTACTCTTAAAACAAAAATTGGTACCTTGGGAATCGGGGAGCCCATGGTATGGCAACACCCTGTGCCCGATTAAGGTGAGGCGCCATTTGGCAGCAACGTGGTGGCTGTGATTATGCCCATTTCGCGGGGATGGTCTCTGGATCGCAAGTGGGAGGTAACTGGCAATGTCCATCTTGCAATTATCTCGGGCACTGTCACTGCTAATGACAGTAGAGGTATAGGTAGTCCTCGCCACCAACAGGTGGAATAGTCAGCTTGTAATTGATTACTAACTGCTAACTGCCATTAATGGTGGTGCCTTGATTGAACGTTACTCAATCCCTATAGTCGTAGGCAACTCGTGTTTTATAGTTTTCGACAACTAGGTCACTTTAAATAATAACATATAACTGCTTGATTCCTGGAGCAGAAAGTCAAGTTTTGCATAAAAATGGTTTGAAAGAATAGTCGTGCCGAAAGAGGTTCAAGAATAGGAGTGGGAGATGTAAGCTTGAACTGACTAACTGAAAGCTGTGGGTTGAAAGAGGGCTATGGAAAGTTGTGCTGTGGCAAAATTTTATAGGGTGGAAATCAATCTCGGTGTTCTATTGCATAAAATAGTCTAAGCAATAAGTCCATGTTGAAATAGAGTGCTTTCAGTCAGTTGGGTGCAATTATTTTGGATCAAGTCAACTGGACAAGTACATGTTTGTGAGTACTGATTGGGCGTATCCCAATCCTGACCGTTGTAGGCAACCCATAGTATTATGTCTAACGATAGGTATGCCATGTTAAAAAACATAATTATTCTGCTTCTCGGCCCTCCAAAAATGCTTTATTCCAAAAAAATTTGTACTTCTTAAAAAAAATATATTGTTTCCCATAATTTTCGTAGGTCTAGCTTGCGGATTCACCTTGCTTTACACAAAATTTAATGGGGCATCGTTACTCTAAATTTTGCTATTCCATTTTTCGTAACTCACTACAAAAATACAACTTCATTTATCACGTTCTACGAGGTCGCGTAGTTATCGGATAATCGTTATTTTTCATTTGCACCTCATATATGTAGTCTATGTTATAGTAGCAGACTTTGTTTTTTTCCTGGTATTATACTGTCTTTAAGGAGTAGTAGGATAGACGGTTGATGGCAAAAGTATAATTTACACTTTACCCTCCATTTACCCTAATTATCCGTTTCGTATAGCATTTAGGATGTTTTGTTTTATATTTTAGATGCAAGGTTATGATACTATTTACCAGCTGTTAAAATTGCTGTATTGTTGGCATATGTGTCTATTGGCACATTGTAAGTATAAATATTATAAAGAATGATAACAAGAGTACTGCCCTGAGGAATTCCAGTTTCGATTACAGGCATATCGGAATATTTGTGGACTTTATAGATTAGGAAGCTATGTTCTCACGGATAGAATTTATTTCTAAGATAATAGGTGAGAGAAAGGATTCTCTCGAGGTTTTCCAATAGTTCAGCGTGCCAGAAATTATCACAAACCTGTGAAATTTCTAAGTTTATAAAAAATTCAACATAAACTTTTCCTAATTTTAAAAAATTTGGACTTTTTAAAAAAAATTGCGATGCAAAATTATTTTATTAGCAATTTTATATATCGAACATGCAACATGACTTTGGAGTGTTCTTAAGGTTTTCAGAAAACCGGTTCCAAAGCAGCATGAATATAAGCGCTGGTCGCGAGAGAGAATTTAGTTTTAGTTAGTTTAGTTGTAATCGGAGTAGCGGTTAGAGTAGACTTTGCGTATTTTGTATAGCATTTATTTTTGTCAAATCCTATCCATCCGATCTACGTAGGATTGTAACAATATTTTAACTGACAAAAAATTGAAAAATTATTAATTTAATTTTGACATTTATTACTCCACGATAGAAATAATAGATAGCCATTAAAATTTGCCGGTTTTCTTTAATGATATTCTCTACATTTGTATAGTTTTTATCAGTTCTTTTAATATTAATTCTTTATAAAGAACTAATATAAAAAAAAAGTACATTCAAATCATACTAAACTGACATTATTGAAAATATAAAATAAAGCATCAACAATTTTGCGGAGTGCTTTCGATTGTAAGAACAGAATGCTGTACGAACTGGAGAGGGCTTGGTTGAACCCAAAAGTTCAATTCCGTAAGTCCAAATAGGTTTCCGAATCATATCACCTATATAGAAGTTTTCCTAATTTTCTGTATAATGTGTTAAATTCCATTCTCTTAAATCTAAATTCATTCTTTTAAGTCTCTATGCAGATCGTTTATCTATAATAAATCCAGCATATGGTACTTTATTTTACCCGGAGATCATACTGCCATTCAAAAAAACTGGTGGATACGATTTCCAAGCAAACGTTAAGGTGTCGTAGATTTCCAGAGTTTACAAACTTAGTAGTATCGACAGGAAGACTTTAAACTTTCTAAATGCTTACTCTAAAACATGCGGAAAAATTCGCTCAAATAAAGGGTTTTCGAATAAGAGTGATATGATTTCTTTTAAAAAAACACACTAATTGTTAAGGAAATTCAAATGTTTTTTATTTAATGTGAAGTACAATTGATACAATTAAGTTCTGAATAAAACGTCATTCAAATGGCCTCTACGACTTCTTTTGCAGGAACGAATTCCATGAACCCAATTTTCGAGCACTTTTTCCACTAAATCAAGTCGTATGTCATGAATAGCACGTTCAATATTGACTTCTAAAGCTTGAAGAGAGTCTGGTTTATTGCGAAAGACTAATGACTTCAAATAACCCCACAAGAAATAGTCTAATGGTGTTAAATCACAACTTCTTGGAGGCCATTCAATGTCACAATTTCTTGAAATAATCGAATCTCCAAACTTTTCTCGTAATAATTCGGTTATTGCACGTGCTGTGTGGCACGTAGCCCCATCTTGTTGGAACCAGATGTTGTCATCTGGTTCCAACAAGATCAACTTCTTCCAATTTCGGCCATAAAAAGTTGGTTATCATCGATCTATACCGCCCTCCATTGACAGTAACGGTATTACCAGCTTCATTTCGAAAGAAGTTCGGACTGATGATTCCACCAGACCAAAAACCACACCAAACTGTCAATTTAGGTGAATGTAATGGATGTTCATGAATAATTTGTGGATTTTCTTCGTACCAGAATTGACAGTTTTGTTTATTTACCGCACCATTCAGATGAAAGTGAGCCTCATCGGAGGAGATGATTTTTTTAAAAAAATCGTTAATGTTTTCAAGTTGATCCAAGACAAAATCAGCAAAATCACGACGTTTACGGTAGTCCAATGGCTTCAGTTCTTGAGTGATAACAATTTTATACGGATGCAAGCCCAAATTCTTTCTCAAAATCCACAAGGTTGTGGTTTGAGACAGTCCCAATTCTTGAGAACGTCTTGGAATCGACAAATTGCGGTCTTCAGCAACACTTGCCTGACCGGCAGCAATTTTTTCATTACATCGAGCGGTTCTTTGTCTTATTGGCACTTGAACATTATGTAAAGAAAATGTACGCTCGAAATTTTTAACAATTCGATGAATAGCGAACACAGTTGGACGATTATTACGACCATAAAATGGCAAAAGCGCACGAAAAGTTGCAATTAGAGAACGATTACTTTGATAATAAAATTGAATAATTTTTAATAGTTGTTCTTATGTATATCTCTTCACGATAAAATTGTAAACATTACTTAATATAATGAAAAAAAAGACAGATCATGACATATTACAAATAGCCGAAACGTCACTTAAAAATCATATCACTGTTATTGGAAAACCCTATGCTATATAGATTATATCATAGAAACAAAAGGCTCCAAATGAATACAAATTATGGAAATATTTTCAATTACAAAATGAATGATTATAAATTTTAGTGATTTTTTACTTAATAATTAATGGATTTTATAATTTTCCCTGAATAAATAAATAAATTTACCAAGTACCAATAATCGAATGTCGTCACAATTTGTCAAAAAACTAAAATAATAAAAAATATTTTCCTATAAATTGTTGACAATTATTTCACTTGATAGTAGAACAAAAATTATTATTGTCTACACAAATTTGAGTAATTTTTTCTTTTTTGATTATCAATTCTCCAAAATTGGTGATCAGAACTGAGGTCAATCATGATTGTTTATTTATTAAAAAGGAAAACCTTATTAAATTGAACTATGTACACGTATATAAAAATTTACATATTGAAAAATAAATGTTTACTAGTAGTGTATTAAATATTGTGATAATATTATAAATTTTTGATAATTTTTTGTTAACAATTTCTTATTGATAATTTATTATATTTTCTGAAATGGGCATTAAAACGTTGCAGATATTTCGACTCTACCATTTGGTCTTATCATTTTCTAGTTGGAATTCTTTAATTTATAGGGACTTCTATACAAAGACACCTAATTAATATTTTTTTTTGTATATTTAATCATTAACAATAATAAATTGATGTATTTTTATTCAGTAGTCAGTTTGATGTGCGGTCGTTAAGTGTTGAAAATTTTTAATAAAAACATCGCCAACAAAATGATGTGGTTTATAATAGTAATACTGTGCTCTCAAATTTCATTGGGGTTTTCTGAAGTTGGTGAAACTATTGACAATAAGACGGTAAAATTAGTCGAGTTAAAAGATTATTGCCGTTTAGGCAACACAACTTATATGTCAGAAGGACGCTGTTATGGCTTCAATACTTCTGATGATACAATATTAATTGTTGATCCAGCACTTAAATACCGAGCGCCTTATTTTTACTTAACTAGCTCGGTTTTATTTACAATTCCACAAAACATTTTCAAAACAGTTGGCAATGCTGAACATATTGATATAGAAAATTGTGGCATAAAGAAATTATACGAATGGAATTTTATTGGTGCAGAGTCAACGACTTTTCTTGCAATTCAATATAATAATATAAAAATTCTTTCGAATGGTGTATTTTCGAATTTGACACAATTGAGACGACTAAGATTAGAAAATAATAATATTGATACTATAGAAGTGAATGCATTTGCTGGTTTAAGTAGTCTCCACGATTTATTTTTATTTAAAAACAATATTAGAAAAATATCAGCCCATGTATTTGAATCGTTAATATCATTAACACTTCTAGATTTATCAGAAAACGAACTTGAAATTTTTGATGAAAATGCTTTCGCAGTCGATAATTATGTAACGCATTTAACTTTATCAAATAATAGATTAAATTTGGTTCGTGATAGTAGATTTCTATCAAAGTTTAAGGAACTTTCTATGTTACGTTTGTCTAACAATCGTATTGAACGGATCAGTAAAGATATGTTTTCTAATCAAAAAATTCTTCGAAATCTTGAATTGCGACATACAAATCTTCGAATTATTGAAACAGGGGCATTTCAAAATTTAAAACATTTAATATTATTGGATATTAGTCAAAACCATCTAAAAACAATTAATGGAGACATTTTGAAACCTTTGAAACTTAATTATTTATATATAAATAATAATCAACTATATCGTTTCGATTATCAACTATTGAATCTGAATTCAGAATTTGGCGAAATTGATATTAGACACAATAATTGGAATTGTGACTATTTACAAAATATGTTAATATATTTTCGAAATAATGAGATTACATTGAGAAAAAAATCAATGAATGATCCAGATACAAATGCTATGGAAATTTCAAATATTAAATGTGATAATTCTACAACCGTATACGATGGAGAATCATTAATTTTTGAATCATCCAAATTGTTAAAAAAAGTTTTAAGTGCGTTCGATGATTCATTAAGTGAAATGCATGACAGTTTATCAAATAATTTACTATCAACTGAAAATAATATGACATTGGCAACTTATAAAAAATATACTCGAATTAGAAATTATACAGAAAATTTCCACAATTTCATTACAAAAATGCCAACAACTTCATCGGAATTATATTGCATAATTACTTTATTATTGTTAATTACTCTAATTCTTATATCGTTAATTATAATTATCAAAAATAAATTATCCAATTCTTCAATACATAGAAATGATCGATTTCGAAATTTAATTAGAAATGATAATGAACAATCACAATATACAAATAATATTTAATTTAAAAAAAAACTTATTAATTTTTATAATTTAAATTAATACAAATTATATATTTAAATAAAAAAATGATAAAGAAAGAAAAAAAAATTGAATTTTACTTATAAAATTGTGAACAATAATTTTTAATAAATTATGTTGATTCTGTTCAAATTATTTTTTTTAATAAGTGTTCTAAAATTATAACTCAACTAATCGAGTAAAAATTTGTTTTATTTAATTAATGCCATATTAAGTTCCTGTAGTAAGAACCCTTGAGTATAAATCCCTATTTTATACTTTTATAATCCAATTTAATATTTTTAACACCTCAATTTATCTTGAACTTTTTAAAAACACAGTTAAAAAATATGAACTGACAATTAATTGCAAGAGATGTCGCTGTATATGCACTCAACAAATCAAAATCCAGTAACGACTCTGAAAAACTTTCTACTCATAGTATGGAAGAGTGGTCATGCCAAAAGAGGTTCAACAATAGGAGTTGAAGGTGAAAGCTGGAACCGACTAACTGAAAGCTGTGGGTTGAAAGAGAGGTATGGAAGGTTGTGCTGAAGGTTGTGCTGTGGTAACCACATTTTAAAAAGTAAATAAAAAAAACTAGTTTTATTAGAAAGGTTGAACTTTAAAATTTAAGAATGAAACACAACATCATTCCCAGAAAACTGGGAAATATTGAGAACTTTCGAAAACCGAAAAACAGCAGAAATTCTGATGTCAATTGCCCGCCCCGGAGCTGTGATTTGAGCCCGTTGGATTATTTTCTGTGGGGAGTCGTTAAGGATAAATGTTACGCAAGCCATCCAGAGACAATTGAGGCCTTGAAACACGAAATCAAAGTTTCCGTTGAAGAGATACAGGCTCAGACAATCGAAAATGTACTGAAAAATTGGGTCGAGCGAATGGGGTACTGTAAGGCAAGATGTGGCAGTCATTTAAATTATATTGTGTTTCATTCTTAAATTTCAAGGTTCAATCTTTCTAATAAAACCGGAAATTTGAAAAAATATGCACTAGTTTTTTTAAAATTTACTTTATAAAATGCAACTTTTAAATTTGCTACCGCTAGATAGACCACCCTGTACATGTTTGTGAGTACTGATTGGGCGTATCCCAATCCTGACGGTCGTAGGCAACCCATAGTATTATGTCTAACGATAGGTATGCCATGTTAAATAACATAATTATTCTGCTTCTCGGCTCTCCAAAAATACTTTATTCGAAGAAAATTTGTACTTCTTAAAAAAATCATTGTTTCCCATAATTTTCGTAAGTCAAGCTCGCGGATACACCTTTTTTTATATGTCGAACTTTGTTGATATGTTTACTCTGGAGTGTTCTACAATAGATTAATAATTTAATTGAAAAATTAATAATTTAATTTTCACATTTATTACTCCATGATAGAAAAATAGATTGCTATTAAAATTTGTCGGTTTTCTTTAATGATATCCTCTACACTTGTTAGGTTTTTATTAGTACTTTTGATATTAATTCTTCATAAACTTTGATAGAACTTTAATAGAACTTGGAGAACTTCGGTGGCACGATTTCCAGCTTCTTTAAATGGTATTTTAGTAATTTTGTACTCAATAATTAATGGATTTTATAATTTTTCCTAAACAAATGAATAAATTTGCCAAGTTCTAATAATCAGATGTCATCACAATTGGTGAAAAAACTAAAATAAAATAATAAAAAATATTTTCCAATAAATTGTTGAAAATTATTTCACTTGATAGCAAAACAAAAACTATTATTGTCTACATAAATTTGTGTAATTGTTTCTTTTTTAATTATCAATTCTTCAAAATTGTTGATCAGAACTGAGGTCAATCATGATTGTTTATTTATTAAAAAGAAAAACCTTATTAAATGAAACTATGTAGACGTATATAAAAATTTACATATTGAAACGTTTCAGATATTTCAACTCTACCATTTGGTCTTATCATTTTATAGTTGGCATTTCTAGTTGGTAAGTACTCACCCACTTCTCGGTCATCTTTAACTGCTTCGTTCTGTATGTGTAGTTACCTAAGCGTAATAATTTTTTAACATGAATAATTATTGATTTATTATAACTAGAAATTTCATTAACAATACAAATTTTTAAGGTAAATTCTTTGTTCGATATTTTTTTCCCCAAATCACACGTGACACGGACCAACCCTTAGATTAAAGAATACCTCAGTACGTCAGATTTCCGTATATGTGTACGCAATTTTCTGACATAATTATTGCAGAAGCGGCGAAAAATCGTAACGCTTGCATACTTCTGTGTAGATTTTTTTTGTAGACATGACATCCACTGACATCTAGTTTTCATAATAGAAATTTATTAAATTCCAAAAGCATAATTTATATTTATTTTAATTCACTTATTGCAAACAAAAATATTTACAATTTAAATACAACGACAGGCAATTTTATTTTTTTGTATAATCTTTTGATATGAAATGGTATTTTGTAAATATCAATTAAACATCAAGCACCTCAATTTTGTAGACTTTTGGAGAGTTTTAGAACACGCCATTCTCCATAAAAGTGGCAGTCATATCGAATTACTTACATACATTTGCTGACTTTCAAGTGGTTATTTTGGCACTTATTGGAAAGTGCAAGTAAAAGTGTAGTTTTTATGTTTTTTGAAGTATTTACGAAAAAGTAAGTATTTATATAAATAGTTATATTGTTGATAACATTTGATAGGAAGTTTTTATTTCAGAAAATGAAGTGTTTTCTAAATTCTAAAGGGTTACCGGTAATTCAACGGAATGAGGAAGTCGGGAATTTCTTTCTTTTGGTAAGTTGACATCTTCATATTTACTATATAAATTAACAAAATATAATTTACGATGTGCCTAAATAGCTTTGAATGATTTATTTGGTCCAAAAAGTGAAAAGTTCGTTATTCAATAAATGTAAACGAATGTGATGTTGACAGTTCATTGTTTACCAGAAAATAGTTCAGTGGCGGTGTACGTAAAGTATATGTAAGAAAATTTAAGGGAACGAATTTTTCAGCCTGTTATAATGAAATAAATAAAATGGAAATATAACAAATAAATAAATAATATTTTAATATAGAATACTGTGTTTTATTGCAAATTTCCAAAATTAATTCCATGGAACAACAAAAACTGCAATATTAAAAAAATTTATTTGTTTATGCATAAATAACATCACATATGAAAATGGTTTTAAACGAACTGCCTAAGTTTGAAATTGGCCCCTACTGATTTACGCCGTTTCTGTTATTTTGCATGTGTATGCGTTCTACGAATGTATTGCCAACAAAATTCGGCCACAATTTTTGTGTAGAGGCCTATTCAGTTCTTCTATAATCTAAGAGCTATACACAAACTTGTTGAGAGATGGCGTTAAAACTTTACATGACAATTGGGTACCAACTTAACAGGAAAACATTATGTTCATATCTTTTATGCGGGTTATTTAAATGAACGGTTGCAGATTCGTATTGTGTAGATCGAAATAATAAATTTCTATTATTTTTCATTTATTAATTCTAAGAATTGTCTTGTTGATTAATTTTTAAATTCACAAAATCAATATTAAACATGATTAAAATTTTTAATTTTTTTAGTGTTAAGCATAGTTATTATCGGTTAGGAAAATATTATCGAAAATGAAGAGTTCTTACTCATTGTGATGTGAGTTTAATCGTACTTATTTTTGTTTGTTTTCATAACGTTTACTTAGTATTACTCGTAGTAATTGAATGAACAAAATAAAATAAAATATATTAGAATTTAATAAAAATTATATATTCTATTGGTAATGATTATAAAGAGTTATGCAATTTAAGCTTAGGAAAGTAAAGCCTAATAAAACATATTTTAAATTCAAATTTTGAATAACTTTTAATTAATTATATTGTATAAATTATGCCATTATATTACTAGGTGTTGGAATTAATTCGTAGCGTTTTACAAAAGATGGCGTTAGCCAACTATCCATAGTCACACATACAAAAGTAAATATTCTCCCAGAAGCTACTGACATATATGATATTTTGTTATAGTGTCAGTAGCACTTGTTGCGCATTGTCAAACATGTCGAAGTTCGTGCCTGAAAAATCGTTTTTGCGGGAATTTTTACTCCATTACTTCAACATGAAGAAAAGTGCCGCGGAAAGTCATCGTATTTAAGTGGATGTCTACGGCGAACATGCTCTTGCTCAGCAAACTTGCAGAAAGTAGTTTGCGCGGTTTAAAAATGGAAATTTTGATTTGGAAGACATGGAACGTTCCGGACAGCCAAAAAAGTTCGAAGATGAAGTTTTGGTGATGTTGCTCGATGAAGACCCATGCCAAACACTCCGGGAGTTGTCCACATTGCTTGGAGTCGACTTTTCGACGGTCGGAAAATGCCTGAAAGCCATAGGAATGGTACAAAAACAGGGAACGTGGGTTCCACATGAGTTGAAGCCAAGGGACGTCGAACGGCGTTTAGTCACCTGAGAGATTCTTCTCCAACGGCAGGCAAGGAAGGGATTTCTGCATCGAAATGTCACTGGTGACGAGAAGTGGGTACTTTACGACAATTCCAAAGCCAGAAAATCATGGGACTTGCCCGGTCATGAATCGACATTGTCCCCCAGGTCGAATATTCATGGAAAGAAGATCTTACTGTGTATTTGGTGGGATCAGCTGGGTGTTATTTGTTATGATCTACTCCAACCGGGTGAAACCATCACTGGGGACGTATACAGACGATAATTGATGCGTTTGATCAGAGCATTACAAGAAAAGCGGCCGCAATATAAAGATCGACATGACAAAAGTAATTTTGCTCCACGACAATGCAAGACAGAACTTCCCATTTCAGCGTATTTAATTTATTTAAATACTCTGAAATGGGAAGTTCTGCCTCACCCGCCATATTCACCAGACATTGCCCCATCTGATTATCATTTGTTTCGATCCATGGCGCATGGCTTGTCAGAGCAGCACTTCAATAACTACGAAATGACCAAAAATTGGATCGATTCTTTCATCAAATCTAAAGAAGAAGAATTTTTTTGACGCGGTATCCGAGCATTATCAGAAAGATGGCAAAAAGTAGTGGATAACTTTGAATAACGCTTCTATAATGATACTGTCATAATAAACCACGAAACTTTGCAAAAAAACGCTACGAATTAATTACAACACCTGATATTATTATTTATTTATTTTTATTTAATTGTAGTGTTTGATCGTTGCAATTATGCTTGCCGTAATACTTCTTGCAGAACTCGCTTTTGTTTAAGGTAATTTTTGGATAGTTTTTCGAACTTTTCAGGATGTGATTTGGACATTATTTAACGAATGCTTATTTTTGTTATTAAATGCGTAAAGTTTAAGGATTATTTCTGTCGATACGATTTTTTGCATATCTCTTCAAGAAAAAGTCCAACAGTGTCAAATAGCACGATCATGGATAAAATCTCCACAGAAATTACGTGTTCTGAGAACTTTTCGTGCAATAAAGCCAAAATATTATGTAACTTATAGCACTGTACTACTTAAGGTCCAAATGAAAATATTTAAGTTTGGGCTAAAAATAGTTGACTATCATAGCGTTTAGAATTGATAGTAATGGTCTCTGCTGCTTCATTTTCAAATAAATACGGACCATTGACTCCTTCAGATCAAAACGCAAAAGTTTTCGCATACACAATGACTTATCCATAATCGCAAATTGGTTTTGATAACCTCATATATAATACGTGTAAGTTTGTTTATTAACATACTCGTATTAACAAATGAGAAATGACTCTCATCGCTGAAAGTTGTTACTACTTTAACGTGTTAATTGTAAATTTTTTAGTACATTTTTCCAATTAGTTTAATGGCAACTTCCATTTTAAAGAAATATTATCTTAAATAGCGAATTAATTAAATTAACTATTAAGTGACCGGGTTGTACTTTCAGAATTATAAAATGATTAACCTTATATGAAAAAGATAAAGTGTTTATGTTTGATTAAATAAAGTTGATTAGTAATTTATGAAATTAATCAGCAAAAATAATATATATTAATATTATAATAATTTTTTTATTAACTTTTTCTTTGTAATAATATAATTTTTTTTATATAGAACATTAAAGATTATTTTCTTATCACCTCCCACTTTTGTATTTTATAGTTAACAAAAAAAAAAAGAATTTTAACAAAATTAATAAATCTAGTCATAATACTAGAATGAACAAATGGTTAGTTTTAAAGTTTACTCATAATGATTATATGCAATTTATTTATTGTTGAAAAGGACTTTATTTGAATAATATTTAAAAATAAAAAATAAAAAATGATGCAAATTTGTTTTTGGTATTTGTTTTTAATTAATTTCGGGATATTTATTAAGTTAAGTGAAAGTCAAGAAAGTATAGAAGATAATAAAACTTTACTAATCGATTTGAAAGACTATTGTGAACTAACGAATTCATTGCATTTGCACCATGGCAAATGTTATGGTTTTAATATTTCCGATAATACAATATTAACCGTAGATGCTGAGCCGAAGTATCGAGCGGTTTATTTTAGTTTAGTGGATTCAATATTGTTTACGGTTCCAAAAAATATTTTCAAAACTATCATCGGCATAGATCATGTTGTTATAAAAAGTTGTGGATTAGAGAAATTGTACAAATGGACTTTTGAAGATATTCAAAAATTACGTGGACTTTTTATTACCTATAATAATATAACAACATTACCTAACGAAGCATTTTGGAAAGCAAATAAGTTAATACGATTGAAACTTGAACATAATAATATTTGTATTTTAGAATCAAATGTGTTTAGTGGACTTGAACGTCTTGATGTTCTCTTCCTTAGCCATAATAATATTAGAGAAATATCAGCAAATACATTTAAACCACTCACAGTGACAACAACTATTTATTTGTCAGATAATGAAATTGAATACATTGATGAGAACGCATTCGATGTGCAAAATTCACTAAGAAAATTTGATATTAGTAGAAATAAACTAAATTTATCAAAAGAACATGGTTTCTTATCGAAATTGCGAAAATTAACAAATCTAATTTTGTCAAATAATCGTATTGACAGGATCACCCACGGCATGTTTGCTCATCAAAAGCATCTTAATGTGCTTGGCATGCAGCATACAAATGTGCGTTCGATTGAAAAAGGAGCTTTTCGAAATCAGGAGCATCTTGTTGAATTGGATCTAAGCAATAATCATCTAAAATCAATTCATGTTGATGTGTTCATGCCATTGAAAAGGCTCGGTAATTTCTTTATAAACAACAACCAAATCTATCGTATCAATTATACGATGCTGAAGACTAGTACACAGCTACGCGAAATCGATCTACAAAACAACAATTGGTTATGTGCCAATTTAAAGGATATGCTAACATATTTTTCGACTAATAATGTACAAGTAAAAGGAAGTTCTTACCAAGAATTGCACGTTAACAAAACTTATATAGGAACTGTCGAATGTGATAATTCTACACACGTTCATGATCAAAAATCGCTTGGAGCTGGAATATCGAATGCTCTTCAGACACTACAGCACATTGTAAATGACTCTACAAGTATTATTAATAAAAGAGTTTCAAAAAAGTTATACGCCCTACAATATAATTTTTCTAAATTTGCTAATAACCAAACATTTATAATTGAAAATTACACAAAATTTTACGATATTATTGATCAGAAATTATACAATAATGAAAGCTCTCAACAAAGATACTCAATAATTACAATTTGTTGTTTAATTATTCTAATTAGCATTATATTTTTGAGTTATTTTAAAAAGAATTTTTTTAATTCTTCAACACATAAAGTTGCTGATAATTTTGATAGTTTAATACTAAATGATATCGAAGAATTGTAAAAGAAATTATATTTTATGTAATCATAGTAAATGGTAATTGCTTATCGAAATTAATGTATTTTAAATTAGAAAAAAAATAATAATAAATCTATTCAATAAAGCTTGCATTTGCAAATTATTTAATTTTTATACGTTAAAAAGTAGCTCTTTTTATTGTTTTCTTCGTAACAGTGTTGGAAGGCTTCAACTTGAATTACCTTTAGCTCCTCAGTTTCAATCCTTTGAATGTTATCGACAATACCAAACCTTTCGAGTGTTTTTTAATTTTGGGGAACAAAATAATTTTACAAAAACTGCGATCGGATGAATTTACCTCAGGAATTCCTTCTTTCGATAAAAACTCGTTGATGGAGATAGCACTGTGACAGAGTGCGTTATTATGATGGAGCATCCAAGTTTTTACAACATTTTCATCAGTTTTCATTGTTGCAACTCTTTGTGACCACAGTTCGTCTTTTACTACTTCTCTGTTTTGAGCGTACTTCAGCATATCTCAATCTTTCAGGATTCTAAATGCTTCTCGGCCCTCTCGCAAGGGTGTTTCTTTTGCGACACCGATCAAATAATGATCAGTACCAGAAGTGCCTACGAGTCTTGCTGAACCCGTAGTCCTGAGACGGCCAAACAGTGCCTTACTGTAGGTCTTTGACTGAGAGTACAGACAATTTACTCTTAAAACAAAAAAAACTGGTACCACGTGGATCAGGTTTCCCATGGTGTCAAAATACACTGTGGCTAATTATGAGGTTTCTTAGGACTAGAGGTAAGGGATACCAGTTATTCCGAGTGGTATCATTGCAGATTATAGGAGAGCCTTAGATAAGTCTTACTACGAACAGTTGGAGTAACTATTGTAGCTTATAGCTGATTCCTGACTGTTAGCACGGTTGTGCCTGTAAGGGATAAATTTGCCGTGGCACTTTTTGAGAGGAGAGCGAGAATGGTGCGTAAATGAGTGTGTGGATGACAGGCAGGGTGGCTACAACCGGGTTAAAGACCAAGGTTGATTCCGGTTATACTTTCGGATCTTGGCGAACCCGCGTACCTGAGCTGGCTTAGCGGTGCCTAGGAATTTACAAGATTCCTGACCGTAGCTCAATGAGCGGAGTTCATACCTAAGTACTCTTAAAACAAAAATTGGTACCTTGGGAATCGGGGAGCCCATGGTATGGCAACACCCTGTGCCCGATTAAGGTGAGGCGCCATTTGGCAGCAACGTGGTGGCTGTGATTATGCCCATTTCGCGGGGATGGTCTCTGGATCGCAAGTGGGAGGTAACTGGCAATGTCCATCTTGCAATTATCTCGGGCACTGTCACTGCTAATGACAGTAGAGGTATAGGTAGTCCTCGCCACCAACAGGTGGAATAGTCAGCTTGTAATTGATTACTAACTGCTAACTGCCATTAATGGTGGTGCCTTGATTGAACGTTACTCAATCCCTATAGTCGTAGGCAACTCGTGTTTTATAGTTTTCGACAACTAGGTCACTTTAAATAATAACATATAACTGCTTGATTCCTGGAGCAGAAAGTCAAGTTTTGCATAAAAATGGTTTGAAAGAATAGTCGTGCCGAAAGAGGTTCAAGAATAGGAGTGGAAGATGTAAGCTTGAACTGACTAACTGAAAGCTGTGGGTTGAAAGAGGGCTATGGAAAGTTGTGCTGTGGCAAAATTTTATAGGGTGGAAATCAATCTCGGTGTTCTATTGCATAAAATAGTCTAAGCAATAAGTCCATGTTGAAATAGAGTGCTTTCAGTCAGTTGGGTGCAATTATTTTGGATCAAGTCAACTGGACAAGTACATGTTTGTGAGTACTGATTGGGCGTATCCCAATCCTGACCGTTGTAGGCAACCCATAGTATTATGTCTAACGATAGGTATGCCATATTAAAAAACATAATTATTCTGCTTCTCGGCCCTCCAAAAATGCTTTATTCCAAAAAAATTTGTACTTCTTAAAAAAAATATATTGTTTCCCATAATTTTCGTAGGTCTAGCTTGCGGATTCACCTTGCTTTACACAAAATTTAATGGGGCATCGTTACTCTAAATTTTGCTATTCCATTTTTCGTAACTCACTACAAAAATACAACTTCATTTATCACGTTCTACGAGGTCGCGTAGTTATCGGATAATCGTTATTTTTCATTTGCACCTCGTATAGTCTATAGTAGCAGACTTTGTTTTGCCCCCGGTATTATGCTGTCTCTAAGGTATAGTGGGATAGACGGTTGATGGCAGAGCGCAAAAGTATAATTTACAATTTACCCTCCATTTACCCTAATTTTCCGTTTCGTATAGCAGTCTTGGTATTTAGGATGTTTTGTTTTATATTTTAGATGTAAGGTTATGATATTTACCAGCTGTTAAGATTGCTGTATTGTTGGCATACGTGTCTATTGGCATATTGTCAGTATAAATATTATAAAGAATGGTAACAAGGATACTGCCCTGAGGAATTCCAGTTTCGATTAAAGTCATATCGGAATATTTGTGGACTTTCTAGACTAGGAAGCTATGTTCTCACGGATAGAATTTATTTCTAAGATAATAAGTGAGAGAAAGGATGCTATCGAGTTTTTCCAATAGTTCAGCGTGCCAGACATTATCACAAACCTGTGATATTTCTAAGTCTGTAAAAAATTATTTACTAATCTTAAAAAATTGGGACATTTCTTTTTTAAATTGCGATGCAAAATTATTTTTTATAGCAATTTTATAAGTCAAACTTTGTTGATATTGTTACGATGTTGCATGACTCTGGATTGTTCTTAACGTTTTCAGAAAACCGTTTCCAAAGCAGCATGAATATAAGCGCTGGTCGTGAGAGAAAATTTAGTTTTAGTTAGTTTAGTTGTAATCGGTGTAGCGGTTAGAGTAGACGTTGAGTAATTTGTGTAGCATTTATTTTTTGTCTTTTACACTATCCATCGGATATACATTGGATCGTAACAATATTTTAACTGAAAATAAATTGGAAAATTAATAGGTAAAATTTACTCCCTTGAATAAATAAATTTAATTTTGACATTTATTACTCCACGATAGAAATAATAGATTGCCAATAAAATTTGTTGGTTTTCTTTAATGAAATCCTCTCAACTCGTGTGGTTTTTATTAGTACTTTTAATATTAATTCTTTATAAATAAACTAATATGAAGAAAAAGTACATTCAAATCATACTAAATTGACATTATTGAAAATATAAAATAAAGCATCAACAATTTTGCGGAGTATTTTTGATTGTAAGAACAGAATGCTGTACGAACTGGAGAGGGCTTGGTTGAACCCAAAAGTTCAATACCGTAAGTCCAAATAGGTTTCCGTACCATATCACCTATATAGAAGTTTTCCTAATTTTCTGTATAATCTGTTAAATTCCATTCTTTTAAGTCTAAATTCATTCTTTTAAGTCTCTATGCAGATCTTTTATCTATAATAAATCCAGCATATGGTACTTTATTTTACTCGGAGATCATACTGCCATTCAAAAAAACAGGTGGACACGATTTCCAAGAAAACGTTAAGGTGTCGTAGATTTCCAGAGTTTACACAATTAGTAGTATCGACAGGAAGACTTTAAACTTTCTGAATGCATACTCAAAACCTGCGGAAAAAATCGCTCAAATAAAGGGTTTTCGAATAAGAGTGATATGATTTCTTTTAAAAAAAACACACTAATTGTTAAGGAAATTCAAATGTTTTTTATTTAATGTGAAGTACAATTGATACAATTAAGTTCTGAATAAAACGTCATACAAATGGCTTCCACGACTTCTTTTGCAGAGAACGAATTCGATGAACCCAATTTTCGAGCACTTTTCCCACTAAATCAAGTCGTATGTCATGAATAGCACGTTCAATATTGACTTCTAAAGCTTGAAGAGAGTCTGGTTTATTGCGAAAGACCAATGACTTCAAATAACCCCACAAGAAATAGTCTAATGGTATTAACTCACAACTTCTTGGAGGCCATTCAATGTCAAAATTTCTTGAAATAATCGAACCTCTAAACTTTTCTCGCAATAATTCGGTTGTTGCACGTGCTGTGTGGTACATAGCCCCGTCTTGTTGGAACCAGATGTTGTCATCTGGTTCCAACAAGATCAACTTCTTCCAATTTCGGCCATAAAAAGTTGGTTATCATCGATCTATACCGCTCTCCATTGACAGTAACGGTATTACCAGCTTCATTTCGAAAGAAGTTCGGACCGATAATTCCACCAGACCAAAAACCACACCAAACTGTCAATTTAGGCGAATTTAATGGATGTTCATGAATAATTTATGGATTTTCTTCGTACCAGAATCGACAGTTTTCTTTATTTACCGCACCATTTAGATGAAAGTGAACCTCATCGGAGGAGATGATTTTCTCAAAGAAATCGTTAACGTTTTCAAGTTGTTCCAAGACAAAATCAGCAAAATCACGACGTTTACGGTAGTCCAATGGCTTCAGTTCTTGAGTGATAACAATTTTATACGGATGCAAGCCCAAATTCTTTCTCAAAATCCACAAGGTTGTGGTTTGAGACAGTCCCAATTCTTGAGCACGTCTTGGAATCGACAAATTGCGGTCTACAGCAACTCTTGCCTGAACGGCAGCAATACTTTCATTACTTCAAGCGGTTCTTTATCTTATTGGCACTTGAACATTATGTAAACAAATTTTACGCTCGGAATTTTTAACAATTCGACGAATAGCGAGCACAGTTGGACGATTATTACGACCATAAAATGGCAAAAGTGCACGAAAAGTTGCAATTAGATAACGATTATTTTGATAATAAAATTGAATAATTTGTAATAGTTGTTCTTATGTATATCTCTCTACAATAAAATTGTAAACATTACTAAATACAATGAAAAAAAAAGACAGATCATGACATATTACAAATAGCCGAAACGTCACTTAAAAATCATATCACTGTTATTGGAAAACCCTATGCTATATAGATTATATCATAGAAACAAAAGGCTCCAAATGAATACAAATTATGGAAATATTTTCAATTACAAAATGAATGATTATAAATTTTAGTGATTTTTTACTTAATAATTAATGGATTTTATAATTTTCCCTGAATAAATAAATAAATTTACCAAGTACTAATAATCGAATGTCGTCACAATTTGTCAAAAAGCTAAAATAATAAAAAATATTTTCCAATAAATTGTTGAAAATTATTTCACTTGATAGTAGAACAAAAATTATTATTGTCTACATAAATTTGAGTAATTTTTTCTTTTTTAATTATCAATTCTCCAAAATTGGTGATCAGAACTGAGGTCAATCATGATTGTTTATTTATTAAAAAGGAAAACCTTATTAAATTGAACTATGTACACGTATATAAAAATTTACATATTGAAAAATAAATGTTTACTAGTGGTGTATTAAATATTGTGATAATATTATAAATTGTTGATAATTTTTTGTTAACAATTTCTTATTGATAATTTATTATATTTTCTGAAATGGGCATTAAAACGTTGCAGATATTTCGACTCTACCATTTGGTCTTATCATTTTCTAGTTGGAATTCTTTAATTTATAGGGACTTCTATACAAAGACACCTAATTAATATTTTTTTTTGTATATTTAATCATTAACAATAATAAATTGATGTATTTTTATTCAGTAGTCAGTTTGATGTGCGGTCGTTAAGTGTTGAAAATTTTTAATAAAAACATCGCCAATAAAATTATGTGGTTTATAATAGTAATACTGTGCTCTCAAATTTCATTGGGGTTTTCTGAAGTTGGTGAAACTATTGACAATAAGACGGTAAAATTAGTCGAGTTAAAAGATTATTGCCGTTTAGGCAACACAACATATATGTCAGAAGGACGCTGTTATGGCTTCAATACTTCTGATGATACAATATTAATTGTTGATCCAGCACTTAAATACCGAGCGCCTTATTTTTACTTAACTAGCTCGGTTTTATTTACAATTCCACAAAACATTTTCAAAACAGTTGGCAATGCTGAACATATTGATATAGAAAGTTGTGGCATAAAGAAATTATACGAATGGAATTTTATTGGTGCAGAGTCAACGACTTTTCTTGCAATTCAATATAATAATATAAAAATTCTTTCGAATGGGGTATTTTCGAATTTGACACAATTGAGACGACTAAGATTAGAAAATAATAATATTGATACTATAGAAGTGAATGCATTTGCTGGTTTAAGTAGTCTCCACGATTTATTTTTATTTAAAAACAATATTAGAAAAATATCAGCCTGTGTATTTGAATCGTTAATATCATTAACACTTCTAGATTTATCAGAAAACGAACTTGAAATTTTTGATGAAAATGCTTTCGCAGTCGATAATTATGTAACGCATTTAACTTTATCAAATAATAGATTAAATTTGGTTCGTGATAGTAGATTTCTATCAAAGTTTAAGGAACTTTCTATGTTACGTTTGTCTAACAATCGTATTGAACGGATCAGTAAAGATATGTTTTCTAATCAAAAAATTCTTCGAAATCTTGAATTGCGACATACAAATCTTCGAATTATTGAAACAGGGGCATTTCAAAATTTAAAACATTTAATATTATTGGATATTAGTCAAAACCATCTAAAAACAATTAATGGAGACATTTTGAAACCTTTGCAACTTAATTATTTATATATAAATAATAATCTACTGTATCGTTTCGATTATCAACTATTGAATCTGAATTCAGAATTTGGCGAAATTGATATAAGACACAATAATTGGAATTGTGACTATTTACAAAATATGTTAATATATTTTCGAAATAATGAGATTACATTGAGAAAACAATCAATGAATGATCCAGATACAAATGCTATGGAAATTTCAAATATTAAATGTGATAATACTACAACAGTATACGATGGAGAATCATTAATTTTTGAATCATCCAAATTGTTAAAAAAAGTTTTAAGTGCGTTCGATGATTCATTAAGTGAAATGCATGAAAGTTTATCAAATAATTTACTATCAACTGAAAATAATATGACATTGGCAACTTATAAAAAATATACTCGAATAAGAAATTATACAGAAAATTTCCATAATTTCATCACAAAAATGCCAACAACTTCATCGGAATTATATTGCATAATTACTTTACTATTGTTAATTACTCTAATTCTTATATCGTTAATTATAATTATCAAAAATAAATTATGCAATTCTTCAATACATAGAAATGATCGATTTCGAAATTTAATTAGAAATGATAATGAACAATCACAATATACAAATAATATTTAATTCAAAAAAAACGAGCAATTATTTAAAGTTTCTATTAATTTTTATAATTTAAATTAATACAAATTATATATTTAAATAAAAAAATTGAATTTTACTTATAAAATTGTGATCAATAATTTTTAATAAATTATGTTGATTCTGTTCAAATTATTTTTTTAAATTAGTTTTCTAAAATTATAACTCAATTAATCGAGTAAAAATTTGTTTTATTTAATTAATGCCATATTAAGTTCCTGTAGTAAGGATCCTTGAGTATAAATCCCTATTTTATACTTTTATAATCCAATTTAATGTTTTTAACACCTCAATTTATCTTGAACTTTTTAAAAACACAGTAAAAAATATGAACTGACATTTAATTGCAAGAGATGTCGCTGTATATGCACTCAACAAATCAAAATCCAGTAACGACTCTGAAAAACTTTCTACTTTCGAATATTGACGCAAATTTATTCAATAAAGCTACATAAATCTATTCAATTGGAAATTATTTTAAATAAAACCATCTGATACAATGACATAGTTTTCTTTATGATAGTTTTATTGAAGACAAAAGAACTTATAAATTATTCAATTTTAACTAATTCACGTTTATAAACGTACAATAAATTATTACAATATTATTATTATTATTAATTATTATAGTTATATTAATTTCTTAATATTTACACGGACATTTACAATTTTAAAGATACTTTATATATTTTATTTGTTCATTTTTTTCTCCTTCTTCTTATTAACAAATAGTTTTAATTTTGTTTATTTCTCATTTAATAATTTTTTTCTCATCAATCATCAATTGTTTTTCTTTATTAAAATTGTTTGCTTTATTAAGTAGTTTCTTCTATTTGCAATTGTATTAAAGTTTATTATATTCAAAATTTTATTATTAAATTTTATTGATATTTTCTTCTTTTTTTTTATTTTAATGCAATTTCATTTTCTAAAGTAAGAGTAACATAAAATTTTACAAATTATTGTATTTAGATTTAAATTAATAGTTAGCATTTTTAAGTTAATTTAAAATTTCTTATTTTGTATAGAATTTTTTTTAAATAAGCTAATTTATTAACAATTTGAATATTTAATAAAATGCATAAATAAAAAGATAAACTTACTTTGCTAAATATTTGAGGAAATTTTTAAGTATCCTAACTATAAATTTATTTGGACTAAAAGCAAAAAAAAAATAATATAACTAATAAATATATTGATTTGTTATGCGAATAATAAACCTTTGAAAGGTAAAATTCTAATTGATGAATATAAAAATGAATTTATTTAATTCTAAATAAAAAACTCTACAGAATGCTCTATAAAGTATAAACTTTTTAAGAATATTAAGTAAATTAACATAAAAAAATCTAATAAATAGAAAATTTAAAAAACAAAATTTGAATAAAATGAAAATTTCTATTTTATTGCCATCCAAAGTTAACATTTATTTTAGACAATTACCAATTGAATTAATTGAATATTCAAGACGCTCACCATAGACTATTTAAAACCTTACAACAGTGTAGAAAAATTCGGAATTGATGGAAATAAAAACGATCTAAAGTGAATTTAGAAAAATGACTTTTCTTAATTTATATCGTAGTTAAAGAGCCAATATTTTATTATTAATTTTTTTTTTTGGTAGAAATTATATTGACTGAGATTAGAAAAGAAGTCTTTTATTATGTTCAATATATACTCGTATTTTTCTTAGCAAAAAAAATGAAAAATTATTTCAGTTAATAGTTTTAAAAATTTGCCATAATGATATAAAAGCTCACTTTTCTTGTAATATAAAAATATTGTGAATATATAAGAAGTATAAGAATTCTACTAGAATTTAAGAAGTTTTGAAGAAATTTTCTTACTTGAAGAAATTTCAGCAATTGAACTATAAATGAAGTGATTAATTTTCTAGATTATTATTTAAAAAAAAATCAATTACAATAAATTAAAATTAATTAAAAGTTATAAAAGAATATAATTTTTACTTAAGTGTTGGTTGCCTAAATAGCATTAAAATCGACACGCAAATTTCATAATAGAAAATTTTATTTAAGAAAAAAAAAACATTTTTTTTTTTAATAAAAGTTCTTTTACTTTTAACATTTATGTAGCTTTATAATTTCAAATAAATTTTCGTAATTAGGAAAAATTAGCTGAGAAAAGAATTTTATACACCCAATTTTATATGTAGATTAGGGAATAATTTTTACATTTATTTTATTTATAAGAATTTTTTTTTCTTTTAATCTTTTTAAAATTAACAAAATTTTATTAAATAGATTGTTGATTTTTTTTGTGTGTGTTTTTTCATTTTTTTTTTTTTGAATTTTATTTTACTTACACTACAGATAGTAATACATATTTACAGTGTATTCTATTTATTTATATTATTAGTATTTATTTAAAATTGTTATATGATTTTTTTTTATTAAATTATTTATTATTTTATAATTTAATTTAAAAATATTATATATTATTTTTATAATATTTTCTTTAAATTGTATTTATCGTTTTAAAAATTATTTTCCTTAAATTCCATAAATTCAATAGTTTATTTTTAATAAAATTTTATTCATTTATTTTTATGTTATTTATTTTTTTTCTTACTATTTCTTGTTCAATTTATTTATGTAATTGTAAATTTTCAATTATATCACAGTTAATGTTATAGAAAAAAAATTCTTTTTTTTTTCTTATTCAAATCAAATATATATATTTTTTTTAATAAATAGAATTAATCCATTTAGTTTTGGGTTTTTATATTTTACTCATACAAATTTCATATTTTCAAGTCAATATGAAAGTTATATAATTAATAATTTTCAAATTTTAATTTAATTAATTTAATTGTTGTTTTTTTTTGCATTTTATTATAATCAGTTTATATAATAGTTTTTTAATTTATATTTACTTAAAGCTACTTAACAATTGTTTTTCTTCTTAAAAAAAAAATTAATAGAACATTTTTAATTATATTAATACATATTCTTTTTAAATTTCTTTTTAATAAATATTATGGATACAATATTTCATAGAGTTTCTTTGTCAATTTAGTATGCATCAATATAAAAAAAGAATATATTTTAAAAAATTATTTAATTTATTAAATATTGATTTTGTTTTGACTTATAATTGCTGGACTATTTCAATGTGATTTGTTGTGTGGTTTTTGTAAAAGAATTCATATTCAATTATACCAAAAATTTAAATAAATTACAAAAAAAACCAATTTTCCTCCCATTACAATAATATTAACGAACAAATCAATTTTTATTAAATTATAATTTTTAATATTTTATTTTTAATAGAGAATCTGTAAGAAAATATTTTAAGAAGAAAAACAATTCGAGCTCAACTTTCCTAGAAAGAATTTTCACATATACATACATACATACATGCATACATACATAATTCTATAGGATGATTGATTGCTTAAATTCACTTTAATTTTTATTTTTATTTATTATAAATAGTGTTCGTTTTTATTTTTTTATTTTTATTAAATTGATTTTGAAAAAAGAATTTATTTTTAATTTTGTATATTTACATATAAATTTTCTTTTTAATTTTACATTTTGCCAGCTCCTTAATTTGAAAAAGAAATATATTGATTTTAATTAATAGAAATTTAACATAAATAGTTTGATAGATAAGTTTTATAAAGATGGACGGTGTTTCTGTTACTATTGTTTTTGTTTTGTTTTGCTATTTCTGTACAATTATTTAATTAAGAAGATTATAGTTAGTTATGAGTTAATAAAAATTAATTACTTTAATTCAGATAATATCTATTATCTCTTAACTTTAACGTATTTTGCTTTGTAATATATTTAAACATAAATCGATTGAGTATTAGTTTGTGTAGAATTGACAGTTGGTCCTTTTCAATTTAATAATATTTTTTTTTCTAAAAAATGTGTTTAAATTAGCAATATTTGAGGTTATAATCAAACTGGAATTGCCCGAATACAGAGCATAGAGTTATTCATTTTGTAGTTTTAAAAGTACAGCTCTATCGTTTCGACAGCTATTAATTTTATACATCAATAGAGATAAAAATAATTTAGTTTAGATATTGTCCTTATACAATATATTATAGATTGGTATGCATTTTAATTGTAAAAAATCTTTACAAATGGTAGGTACGTCAATAAGCAAAATTGATTTATATATATGCGGCTCTAAAACCCCACAAATAACTGTAAAATAGCTATTATATCCGCAAAAAGTGACTGTTTGGTTTTTATTTTGGTCTGAAGCTGTCAATTATCCATATTTCTTTGAAAATGAAGAAGTAGAAACATGAAAATTTTAATTTAGGGACTATATGTTATTTCAAAAAAAACCCGCTACAAGCCTCATAGTACGTTAAATTTTTACTTTATTGCGGAAAAAAATCACAGGATGCATTTATCGAGATTTGAAAAACCAACAATTTATCAAAACATCCACGAAATCTGAATTTTAATTGAGCTTTTATTCTAAAGCACAAATTAAATAACTTTTTATGCAAAGTATAGCAGTGTAAGTATATGCGAGATTTTTTTAAAATTTTGTTTAAAAGCTTTGTCAGCTTAGACCTGATTTTCATTAGATTATTTATTCAAAATTTGGAAAATTTTTAAAAATATAATTATTGTTTAGGGGAAATCAAAAAAAATGGATAACCCCATTTAATATTGTGCTGCTGGAAAATTTAAATTGATTAACGGAAACTCAAAGTTCAGCTTTTATACTCGATCGATTTATGAAAACGTATGAACAACCGAAGATAACGAAACTGTTATACTCGTACTGTTCGAATTTATTTTTGAAATATTTTTGGTTTTGTTAAAAAAATTCACGAAAAACATTTAAAATATAAAGAACAGAGGACCAGTTTACGTTTAAATATTCAAGGACAAAAATAATGTTAATAATATTTTTTTGTATAGTTCAAAGGGAAATCTTTTCATCAGTAAATTATCAGAAATGAAAAAAAAAAAAAAAATTTGAAACTAATTTTGAATTGGTGTGTGTGTGTGCTTTTTGAATGGGTTATAGAGAATACTGTTTTAAGGAGCGGTTTTTAAAAGTATAGTTATCCTTTGTCCTTGCCGGCACCAACGCTAACACCAAGAAGATGTTCGCCGGCCATAAGTCCGGCTGGCTGATGAGCGTAGTTCCGAATCTGATGCAGCGAGATCAGTTGATTGGGGAAGGAGTTGGCCGAGTTCTGGTTGACATTCTTATTGGGGAAACTAATTGCATCGTAAAGGTACGGTCGTTGGGCCATCGGATGGTGTCCTATTGAGTTGAGGTGTGGAGTCATCGAATTGATTGGTGTAAAGGCCGAATTGCTGGTCGTCTTGGTAATACTGGATGTGTCATAGACGCCGGCTGGTGTTGACGATGGTGGCAGGTGTGGTAGGTTATTTTGTGTTGAGTTTTGACGGCTAACAACCAAGTCCTCGCCCACCTCATCGCGATGACTTTCGATCATTCGATGATGCGGCTGCATATCGGTATGACCGTTGTTCGTCTGGTGGGGCGCATTTATCGGTGGGAAATCATGGTGTGTTTGTGGCGGTTGCTGTTGTTGCTGCTGTTGTGCTGCTTGTTGCTGTTGTGCCTGCTGTTGTTGTTGCTGTTGCTGTTGCTGTTGATGTTGTTGGTGGTGCTGTTGTTGTTGCTGTTGGTGCATAACTTCTGTTATGCTAGCTGCTGAATCCGGACTGACCTTCGGCCAGTAGGGATGATCGCCAGTCGGTCCAGGTGGCAATGTTGCATTTAGTCCCAAGTTTCTGTTGAGGTTTATGCCCAAACCAGGCGCCGTGATCGGTGGTCGCTTATCAGTTCGTTCGGCATGTTTTTGCATATGCTTCGTCAGATAAGTCTCTTGCGTGTAGCTTTTACCGCAATACTGACAAATATGCGTCTTCAGATGTTTTGACTCTTTATGCTTTGGTATGTGCTCCAGCAGAGACGGCTCATCAGAAAAGCACTTATAGCAGGAATTACATTTGTACGGCTTATCGGTCTGATGACAACGCGAATGCGATTGTAAATTTGAGAGCTGAGAAAAGGCCTTCTGACAACCTGGATGCCTGCATTTGTACGGTTTATCGCCAGTATGCGTTCGAATGTGCTGCTGCAGGTGGGATAGCTGTGTAAACTTTCGCTGGCATATTTCACAGCGGTACGGCTTTATTCCGAGATGAATTCGCGTATGCTGTGACAAATAACTCGAATTTGCGAACGCTTTGGCGCACTGTGAACATTTGTATGGTTTTGCCTCTCGCATATGAATTTGCGTATGCAATTGTAGATCAGCTTTTGAACTAAATATCTATAAATACATAGAAAAAAAACATAAACACGATTAATTATAATTTTAAGTCTATAAAATTAATACGATTTAAAATAAAAATATTATCAATATAACGTTTAATTATAAATAGCTAACGAGCCAGACAATTTAGTTCATGTAAACCAGTTTAGCATTGCTTTTGTTTTTTGGTTATTATACATCAATGTAAGTTTCTTGGTCAGCTATAGATTGGTGGATGCATTGTTGCCATTTTTCGTACCAATGTTGGAAGGTATCAACTGGAAGCGGTTACAATTATTCGAATGTTATTGAGAGTACTTAGATGATGTACTTTCAAGTATTTTTTGGGTTTAGAGAATAGGAAAAGATCCCATGTAAATATGGGGAAAAAAACCCGTTGATGGAGATGGCCGTGTGATAAGCGACATTATCACGGTGAAGCATCCAAGTGTCTGTAATGTCCGATTCTTCCGAGGTTAGTTCAACTGTTTGGCCTCACAAGAGCTCTCACTAATTATCGACAGTAAAATTACCTAGATAACATTCTTTGAAGTATTTTTCGATATTAGGAAATATAACAAATCACACGGACTAAAATCAGGTGAATAGGAGAGCTGGGGAACCGCTGAAATTCTTGTATTTAACAAAAACTCGTTGATGGAACTCTTCGTGTGACAGATGGCATTTTTTTGGTGGTTCATCTAAATGTATGTAATATACGATCTGAAAAGGTCAAGGATTCCTTTCCTAAAAAAGATATTTGGAATTCCAAATTTTCATCAGTTTTCGATGTTGAAGATCTCCCTTAACGATATTAGTCTTCAACTGCTTTTCTGCCCTCTAAAAATGTGTAAAAAATCCAACTTTACTTATAAGGTCCGGCCTAGGAGGGTCTGACGTATAAGCAATGTGAAGGAGAAGCCTGTAGCGTTACTCAGTGATGCCAGTACCATACACCTCGTAGATATCTTTATTAGGAATTGATTCTTAGTATCATTAATGTGGTCTCTATAGTCACAAAAAATTCTATGTATATGAGAAGTCGACAGTGTTGCCAGATCGCTCACAATAAAACCACTTATACAATATTTTCTATATAATTTAGTAACTTTCAATACTATAATAATAATAAGTCCTTTTAAATTATCAGGTGTATAATCTTAAATCCGCTGTATTTTAGTCAAAAAAAACACATGTTTTTTCATAGAAAACAAAAACAAATTTATTCAAAGTTCTTGCCCTCCTAACTACACATTTTTCCCATCCTCCGGGCAATTTGTGGATACCGCGCCAAAAAAAATCCTTCTCTTTCAAGGCAAACCACTCATCAAGCCATTTTCGAACGTCTTCGTAAGAATCGAAGTGCTGCTCAGCGAAAGCGTGGCCCATCGACGAAAGCAGGTGGTAGTCGGAAGGGGCCCCAGGTCTGGTGAATAAGCGGGGTAGGGTAGCACCTCCCAGATGAGTGTCTCCAAGTAGTTTCGGACCATTTTTAAAGTGTGCGATGATGCGTTGTCGTGGAAAAAAATCAGCTTGTCATATCTTTGTAGATAATCCGTCCTTTTTTATATGCAGAGCATGGTGCAATTTGATCAATTGTTGGTGGTAACGGTAGGCATTGACAGTTTCACCAGGTTTCAACATCTCATAGTAGACCCTACCCTGCTGATCCCACCAAACGCACAGCATCGTCTTCCGTCCGAAGTGATTTGGTCTTGGGGAAGATGTTGATGGTTGGCCGGGGTCAACCCACAATTTCTTGTATTTAGGATTCTCGAAATATATCCATTTTTCATCGCCTATCACAATCCGATGCAAGAACGACTTTCTTTTTGGTCTGGCGAGCAAGATTTTGCAAATGTTTTGGTGTTGCTCCATCTGCCTATCGTTCAATTCATGGGGCACCCATTTTCCGATCTTTTCAATCTTCCCCATGGCACGCAGACGCATTGGAATTGACTGGTTGAGTAACACCCAATTTCTCAGCGAGCATTTTTTGCGATTGGGTATTGTCTTCGTCCATAAGAGCCTGCAATTGATGGTCCTCAACCTTCCTAGGCCGATTTTCATACTTCTTGTCCCACAAGTCAAAATTGCCGTCTTTGAACCGACGAAACCAATCTCGGCACGTTGTTTCCGATAAAGTACTGTCACCGTAGATCTCCATAAGCATTCGATGTGATTCGGCAGCCGATTTCTTCGAATTGAAGCAGAAAAGCAGAACTTCCCGCATATGCTCTTTTTCTGGCACAAAACTCGACATGATTACCAAAGGAAAAATATATGTTGTTGTACGAAATTTCTGACAGTGTGCACTGATTCATGTTGACAAATGTCAAACTCATAAAAAAAGTATGGCGTGCCCATGGTAGCTTTATATGTTCATTCACCCCATCCATATATAACCAAACAGCGGATTTAAGCTTATACACCTGGTATACGATGAAAAAAGATATTTTTCTTTTTAAGCATTTACAAATTTTGCTATAAATTTTTATAATTAAATAGAAAAAGTAGAAATTTTTGAGAAAAAAAATTAATATAATCTAATGTTTTTATTATTGGGTATTAATATTTATGAAATTTTATAGTTGAATTGATTTATGATTGAGCAAATGAAATTTGATTGGTTAAAATTAGTAAACTTTGATTTTAATATTGATTTTTTTCTCCTCATTAATTATTGTATATTTTTGCTATAAAAGAACTGTTGTATTAATTTTCCAAGGTAAATTCACAGAATATTTTATATAGAATGGTTTATTTTTAATAGCTTTAACCGCTTTCCAAATTATAATCTCATTGAATCAGGATAAAAGTGTCCATCAAAGATGAGTAAGAAGATAGAAAAAAATTCAACGAGAAAATGTCAAGCGGTTGAACCACAATTTTTTTATTTTCCACCAAAAAAAAAAACCGCGAAGAGTATTTCTTATAAAATTGAACCCTTTTCTTTCGGATGATCAAAAAATTCAACTTTCGATTTTTACGAACTCATCGTTTTTTCTTCTTCTCTGGTTTATTCTATCTATTCATTTATATGTGTAGCTATGTATCTAAATTTATATAAGAAACTGTGTTTTTTTTGGTTTTTTTTTTTTGGTTTTCGGAATTTATCGATTTTTAATTATCTACGTTGTTTACATTATTGTTTATATAAGTAGAGAAGGGAATCATTTATCTTTTTTTTTCGTCGTCTTTTTTTAAAAATTTTTCCGTTCCTCAGTTTAATGTTTAACAGATAATATAGAAGAGCAAATGAAAAGCGAAAGATACAATGTAGGCTGACTAGAGGGATGGTAGTAGATACAATTAAAATTTCGGGTTTGACGGAATTCCATATCGGACTTGAGAGAAGCGTAGGCTGCCCAACCCTTTCGTAGCAGAAACATAATACACCAAATTGAATTGATGAGCATTTAATGAATCTATATTCTAACATTGTTGCCATGTTATGTGAATTGAATGTTTTGTAAATAATAAAATCAATGCGCACATAAAACTTTATACATTTTTCCAAATAGTCCTTATCCTTAAAAGGCTATTATTTAACTAATTTCAATGATTTTTTTTATTGTAATTGAATTTTGATTTATGACAATTTTTTATTTTATTCAATGTTTTTACAATTACAGATATTGATATATATTAGATTTCATCCAAATTTTTAAAATTTGTGAAATTCTATGTAAATTATATAAAAATACATTTAAAAAAATAACTAATAGAATATTTTTTATATTTATTTTATTTAGAAAACCATTTTAAATAAAAGATTTCCTCTAAAATAGATAAAATTTAAAAAGTTTGTTTTATTTTAATTTTATACTAATTAGTTTTTGCCTCTTGTAAAAAAAATTAAACAAAATTTATTTCCATATTTAACAAATTAGTGGTAAAAGTATAATTTTTGCAAATTTTTAATGCAAATTTTTTATATAAAAATCTCGAAAAATTTTATATAATTTTTAATAGTTGATATTTATTGTCAATAATTTTTATTAGAATTTAAATTTTTTTAATGACAATTTAGACAATAACAATATATTATTAAAAATTATTTAAATATCATTTTTATTTATGGAAAATTTTAAACTAAACTGGTACTGAAAATAGTTTTAATGCCATTTTGGGGTTTAAATTGCAAATATTTTTGACAATTAATTTTGGGGTATCTTCTATGCATTTCTAAATATTTTTAAAAAAAATACTATTTTTAATGTTAAATATTATTACTTTTCCAAATAAAAGAAAATAAATTGATCTGCCTGGACATATTATATTAACACTTATTTATTAAACTGGTTTAATACTTAAAAACTTTAATCAGACTTTAATGATATAATAACAAGATTTATTTTAGATAAATACTTGATAATCAAAGGACACTGAGAGCAATTTGGCAATAATGTTTTTCCTCCACAAAGCTTTGAATTACTATAGTTCCCTTGATAGGCAGTATAAGTTCCAACTTTGTCTGATAATACATGAATTTTTATAAAGCATTTTAAGTAAAGTTTTCTTTTGGAGTGCGTTACGAACAATGGAAATTTGTGTTATGCTTTTTGAACCGACAAGTTTGACTTATGAAAATATCTAACGAGTCTATGAGGAATATCTGTTATTAAAAGTATATGCATTTTTGGAGTGTCGAGAAGCAGTGGAAGAGAAAACTCGCTCGTGGTAAGACCTTAATTATCTAAAACTGATGAAAATGCGGAACGAGTTCAGGGCTCTTGTGAGGTCAGACTTTACAGGATAGGGCAAGTTTTTTTTTTTTAAAGTTTTTGAAAGGTTCAGAAAACAGGTTTTTTTTTTGCCACATTCGTCTTTTGACAACGAGCTTTTGTCGAAAAGAAGGATTCCTAGCCTCCCTTTTAAACTGATCCTACTCTCAAAGATAAAAAAAACTTCTTTTTTCATGAGGTCAGACAGTCAAATTGATCGCACAAAAAACTACATTCGGTAAAAGGAATCTTCGCGGCAGATAGGATATTGCAGACACCTGCATGCTCCACTATGACAAAAGCCCATCTCCTGCGGTTTTTTCAGTTATTCACTTGAGTTGCTGTAGTTTCGCAGCCTCCCTATTCACCTCATCATAGTCCGTTAAAATTTTTATTGATCCGCAAGATAAAAAAAACACCTCAAAAGACGTTATCGTGGTTCTCTCGAGAACATTCAAATGAGTGTTTTCAAGCTGATAAGAAAAGTGAAAACAATACCTCCGATAATATATAATTGCCCAAAGTAAATACATATTTATGTATAAAAATAAAATAAAATTATCGCCAAAAAAAAATTAGTTCCATTACATTTCGTTTTTATAAAATTTAAAAAATGACTTAAAAACTTCTTTAAAAAATCTTTATGCATCTAAATGTCTATAGTATTTAATGGTTATCTTTATTAAAAAAAAAGAAATACAAAAAAAATTCATAAAATAATAATTTTTATTAAAAAAAAAAAACAAATAGTAAAATGGTCATCTTCCAATATATTGTAAGTATTTATTAATAAAATTGTGATTAGGTAACAAATTTTAGATAATTTGAAAATGCTAGAATTTGATGTCGAAAGAATTTTTGTTTTGTTTTTGGGGTAGATTTTGTTTCGTATTTATCAATTGCCTTTTTAATTAGTGTAAATTGAGAAAATACGTGCAATTAGTCAAAGTTAAAAAAAAATTGCTTCTAGAATTTGAGGCCATATTTCAACAAATAGACAGCCTAAACAACAATATAATTTTTTGGTTGTCCATTCCTTGAGCCCATTATCAGAAAATGTTAACAGTGTAGTAGAACTTTTGAAAAGAAAAGGAACAACAGGAAAAAAATACTTAATTTTAAAATAAAATAAAAAAAAACTGAAGAATACTTTTAAGTGAGGAATAAACCATGAGAATTTCAACCCCTTTTGTACGTTTCATACTCATACTTTATCTATTGTATCTTTTTGAATGCAAAAAAATTGGGGAGAAAAATGCAAAAAAAAAAACGAAAAAGAATTCATTTGAAGGGAGTGCAAATTGCTCAACTGGCAACCGCAAATAACTTTTCTAAAAGAAAAACTCTCCAGAAAACCGAAAAAATTTCTAAAATGGAGTAAAATAAAAAATGGGAAAAACTTTTTCGAATTGTTTTCTTTCATTTTATTTTTTCATCCCTTGAGTATATATTTTTTTTTGCGTGCTCTGAACCATTTTTGTTGGATTATTTTTGTTTGTTTGGTCTTTTTTTCTTCTAGTCTTTCTTTAGGAACAGTTTTGCATTAAAACAAAGTACCTATTTTTATAAGTATAGAATTTTAGAAAAAATTATTTTCACAATATGAAATTGTCTTAAATTTTAAGGACAGTCATATGAACAGTTAAAAAAAAGAAGCTCTCTTTTTGGAAATTTTCAAATATTTGGTAGAAAATAATGCACGTGGAGAAATCCAATTTCCTTTTTGAATCAGTAAGGATAGTTCTTAACCAACCTTGGACTCCTTAATTTGACTGTCCGTTGTATCCTGAGAGAGTGGAGGTGATGATGATGCGGATGTTGGTCCATTGATGGTTGTCGAATTGTTGGATGTGGATTGGTGTTGTTGCTGATGTTGATGTTGCTGCGAACTATTGTCAGGCATAGTTTCGGGGACAGGAACTGTACTATTATTGGTCAATTGGTGGTGATGCTGGTGATGCTGCTGATGATGATGTTGATGATGGTGAGGATGGTGATTGTGATTGTGAGTATTGAAAGGCGCTCGCGATTTTCTATTGCCGTGATGCCGTTCCGGAAGTTTCAAATTATCTCCATTGGAGTTGGGAGTACAGCGATTCGAAACTAAACCAGAACTAGATAAAAGCATTGGAAGGCCGGCACCATTAGAACCCAAACCACCATTAGACATCACAGATGGATTTGTCACATCATTCACATTCATATTTCCTGTTAGGACTTTTGATCCATCAATAATGCAACCATTCACATTTTTTTGATCTTCCGAATGGTGCGCATTAGTTGTACTAATATTCACATTCGGTACATAGTGCATTCGATCATTGATTGATTCATTATGCACCAAATGTGAGCTATTATTATTGTATGCTAAAACAGATGTTCGTAAATCTGTACCAGAAAAAACACCAAGTGGACCAAGCGTTACACGATCATTTAAACTATTCCTTAACTGATCAATCGATCTATGTACAACATGACTATATTCGCCATTGGGTATTTCACCAATCAATGGAGAATTATGATGATAGTCCAATCCTCCACCAATTGGACGATATTCAATTAAACGTCCTTCCATTTTGGTAAAATTATCCTTTTTTTTTAAATACTTAATTTTGTTTTTATTTCAATTTTTTTTTGTAAATTTTTTTTCGCCACTAATATTAATAATAAAAATAATATTTTAAAATTTATACAAAAAATTTCTTGTATTTTTTAATTAAGTTGTTTTTAAACACTCTTGAATATTTTCACATTCTTAATATTATTTGGCAAAACTAAACTAAACTGTTGTCATATTTCAAATATCCAGAATATTGAAATTAGTTATTCGAAAATTTGATCAGACATCCTTTTTGAAGAAATATTAAAATAGTCTTTTTTTCATCAATTTAGATATTTTATAATTTTCATACAAAAAGCAAATTCTTTTTCATTAGAAAAATGTTTTATTTCGTTTTCGTTAATCACGTTGAAATATGATAAAAATACCGGCAAATATTTTACAAACATTTCCTTATTATAAATGACACTATACGACATAGCACATCACTGATTCGCAAAGTACCGACGAATAAATAAAGAGTCTGGAAAAATCATCTTCCCGCATAATAGCTTAAGATACAATCGCAAAGATACCCGTCGTCGCGGATTTCTCAACAAACAAAAAACTCGGAAGAAGAATCCTTTAGAAAGCTGAAAGTTGGCTACAAAAGAATTTGATTGTCGAACACAACGAATACGAGTATTTGGGAGGCAAATCACGTAGTATCACATGCGTCTCCTTGTCAATATAACCAAGCACAAATGTAGTTGGTTGGGAGGACTGGGTAAAATCGGAAAAAGGATATCAATAAAATATGTAAACAATTCGAACAAATCTCTTAGCAAAACAAACCGAAATCTTCCGCGCGTTAACTTTCATGCTTTCACGATCAACTTTGAACAACAATTGACCATCACTGATTATGACCAAAATCAAAATTTAACTCAACCGATCAACCTAAATTTTTTTTAAATAATTTTTTTTTTATTTTTTGTTTGTTTTTGTTGTTGTTGTTGTTCTGTGTTACTCTTAAATTTGTTAATTTCTCCTTTTAAATCCTTATGATAGGCTTTTATTTATTTTTATCTTGATGGAAAGAGAAAACTGTTTGCCACCTTTTATAAACTTGTAATTTTGTAATTTGACACTAAAGAATCATGTCGTTAGGTTCGATAATTTGTATTATTATTGAAGATTTTTTTTCTCTCTTTTTCTTAAAATTTTTTGTTTGTTTTGTTAAATATTTTTACACTAAGATATTCTATTACGAAAGAGACACATTTGTAGTGTTATCCTTTGAAGAAATCCTTACAGATGTATACGTGATAAGGTGCACATGATGGTTAGGCGGATGGTTTTTGCCACGATCCATCCACCAACGTAAAAACTCGACTAAAGTAAGAAAAAATCTGAAACAATATTTTCGGCCCTCTATACCAAACGTCGGTGTATTTGTGCCTGTGCTTGCACCAGTGACTTGATTCAGTTTTTTGTGTTAACTGGTAGTGGTAGTGGTAGTGCTGGTAGTGGGGGTGGTGGTGGTGGCTGTGGTGCTGATGCTGCCGCTTTTAGATGTGCCTGTGCTCTGCCTGTGCCTGTACCATAACTTCAGAGGCAGTGGCTGGCCAGAACCATTGCCACCTTTTTGGTGTGCCAACCGTACCACCATCACGACGGAGTTTCTCTCCTCATCTGTAGATTGGTCTGCATCAACTCCATGACACCGAATACGTTCTAGTGCTGAAACTTGATTTCCATCTCCGGCTCCATCGCTATTGCCAGAGCAATTTCAAACTCTCCACCGCCTCCATGGCTGCTTTCAACCGTGGCCAATGTTGACGACGTCGTTGTAGTCAACGTGGCCGTCATCGTGGTCGTCACCGTTGACGTCGCAGTTACAATCGCCGCCGACGTAGCCAATGTAATCGCCAAAATGATACCATCGTTATCAACAACAACGTCAAAGATATAACTTTGATTCGCATTCACCTTATCAGTCCGTGTTACTAGTTGGCCAGAAAATTTTCAATAATAATCGGTGAGGTGTATTTTTTTTAAATTAATCAAGACTTACACGTACGTTATCATATCAGTTGCAATTTAAATAAACTCAATATTATATCTTCAATGTCAGTTTTATTATTAAAATTGTTGAGCTTTTACTGAAAGAAGTTGCAGTGACTGCCAATAATATTCACCAGTTACTCCGTTAGCGGCCGATTCCGAATTTGGGTAGATTTCTAACTCTATCATTGCTATTATGATTCGAAATGGACCAGCAGCATCCACAATGTACAATTTTTCATGATTTTTTTAAGGGTATTCTTTACACAACTTGAGCACAAGTATTAGTCGTTGGACTGTTAATATTAGCAGACTGTTCGTAAGATGGCACACAATTTGGTAGGATTTCTTCTCCTTTTGACTAATGATTTCGAAAAAATACAAGTGCACACTTACACATTTATTTCCGTTTTTTTTTCTGTCTGCCTACGTGCTTTATACAATTTGAAATTTTTTATATACTTGCGAAATGTGGAAGTATATGGAAAAAAAACATCAAAAAAGGAAGCAAAAAAGACGAGAATTGAATTCAATGAGGATTCGGGATTTTTTCAAAGCTAAACAACTTCTATATTGCCAGCGAACGTTGGTGATTCTATTAGTTCAGCACACGAACAATGCCGAAAGCTTGAGCTTTGTGGAAGCGCGCCGAATATGAAACACTTCAGTTGCACGTCACATCCCAACGGTTATGCCGGTGGCGGTGGCCGTGGCGACGGCAGCAAAAGCATTTTATAAAAGACACGACAAAACGCCATGCCAACTGCACAGCAGGTACAAAACCGTGAATAAATAGATAGTCTCTCAGTTTCGATCTTAGTAATGAGAGACAGTATTGTCCGTCGCTTTGGCTATATTAACCCAAGTTGAAAGTATCCTCACAAACAGTTGCAGAGAAACAGAAAGATGAGGGGAGTGAAAATGATACAAAACAAAAAGAAAAGTAAAAGGATTCATCCAACATTGGTGCACATATTTTATTATCGTCCATCCAAAAGCATCTATCCAGCTGAAAATGGACTGGATCACCCGCGACTCACTTAGTAACGGATAACTGGACAATATAATCGATTGCCCACCCTTTCAATTTCACATCAACACCATCCGTTGGTATCGGTGTAGGGGTCGTTGGCGCGCTTTTTTTTTGTCTCCCCCATAAAAAATTCTACCTCTTAGCAGTCGGAAGCTTTTTTAGCATTTGCCGAAAAACATGTGGCTCCATGGAGTAGTAGTCATGGAGAAGCAAGAAAGAGAAAAAATTAGTATTTTTTCATACGAAGCAATTTTAACCCCATCATCACTCGATGAGGACTATGCCTCAGCCGCTACGTGCTTTAGAATGCAATGAATTCTACCGGTTCTGTCATGGTTTGCAGTCTGCTCTTAACCCTTTCATCAACAGATTCTATATCTGCTGGTGCCGATGTTTTTATTTGTTGTTGTTGCAATTGCCAGTACGACTTCCGCTGCCACCTTCACTAACCACCACAACTCATCGAATAAGCAATTTGAAAAAATTTCCGTTCGAAAAAATTCGAGAAACGATTTTTATTTCGGTAGTCGCATTCGTGTTTGTAAAGAAGAACTCCATTCCATCATCGTCAGCCAGCTAGATCCTTACCGTGACTGATTTTATTTTTGCAACCCTTATACATGTACGAGCAAATCCTTGCCAGTAGGAAGCCTATTCAGTTTCCTCCACTTCTATATGCTAGCCAATGTTTTGGACTGCGTACATACAATAAATTTGAGTTCTTCCTTTTCACAATTCACTATCATAAAATTCGTGTTTTTAAATATCGTGACGGACATCAGAATTTAGGATACGGTAATGAGTACACCGATACGATGGTAAAAATGTAAGAAGGGTGGATATTGGCAGCGGAAAATTTGTTCCTCAGCTTTGCACAATATAGATTTTTATTAAGTGCTTTTTTAAAAAGAGCTTTCTCCTAAGCTTGCGATGAATTTTATTTTAAGATACAAAAAAAAAATCCTATCACCAAAATTGAGTGAAGTTTCGAAATTCTTAGATTTTGCCTGATAAGATTTTTCGTATATTTGAAGAGATTCGTTTTAAGTAAACTTAAATTTTTTTTGTAACATCAAAATAATTAAACACAATTATTTAGAGAATTTTATCTGTTCGAAGAGTTCAAATCTTTTCTAAAGGACTAATGTTGAGATTCTAATTTAATTCAATGTAAAATTATTTGTGACCGAAAAGAGATATGCACAAAAATATTTCGATGCAGAAAAAACAGTTGCCGAAGGAAATGAATCCGAATGAATGGTTTTAATTGCAATATTTCACCCCCTCGTTGTATGTACAACGCATTTGCTGGATGAATACCTATTTTCGACCAACTTCCTTCATTATACAAAACATCCACACGCTTAAAATAAAATCATCAGCAATCTGTGTAGCTCTATGCACTTGTATTTCGTTTATTGTAGCTATATCGGTCGGCGACCAGCAATAGTGAATATTTACCCCATTTCGTGGGGTTGGAACATTTCACGACAACGAATGAAAAAATATTTTTAATCCTTTTCTTTGGATTTTTTCTCGTTATACCAACCACCCAAATTTTTTCGCCTTTCGCCTAACGCCCCAAAGCACTCGAGTACCGGCAATCGTCAGACGTCAGCCAGCCTGTTCAGTTTATGGATAGAAAAAAATCGTAATTTTTATATTTACGTGTATTGGTGCGCAGTGGTGAAAAGGATTTCGAAACTTGAAGGTGGTAGGTAGAATTTATAAACTCTTCTATGTCCATTTGCAGTCAGATGGGGCAGCCTACATGGAGTATGAGTTTGAAGAGCTTTAAAGCCGTACGTGCCAAAAAGACTGAGAAGAATTGTGCCAAAAGAAGTTCTACTTTTTTTTTTAACATCGAAGAAAAAAAAAACAAACAAAAATAACGATCGAAAAAGGGAACACGTGCTTGTGTTTTAAGATAATGATTGATCCAATGACTGGCCAGCCATCAGTACACCTTTTCTTTTGAGGTTAATTGGGAGATGGGGAATTCATAACGCAGAGAATTGAGGCTGTTATCGTTACTGATTGAAAAAAATTTAAATATCAATCGTCTGTCAGTTGTTAAGAGGAGAGAGAAAATTTATTTTGGCCAACCGACTTTGTTCCTTTTTTTTATTTTTCTATTTTTATTAGCTTAAATTCCCTGGACAAGTTACATTCTTTATGCTATATTTCTAAAAACAGAAAAATAACATTTGGTATATCAAATACTTCTGAACAAGTAAAAATAAACGGTTCTAATCTCATTAAATGTCTTATTAAAAGGACCTTATTTATTTTGGTTATAATTTGCTGTTGCTATTTACTCTATAAATCTGCAGATAATCAATTCATGTTTATTTTCCCTAACATAAGTGATAGTTTTGTAAACAGAAACGTCGCTTGGTAATAGTAGTTCTAGAGTAGAAAAAAACTTTATCGCAAAGTTAACTTCGACAATAACTAAAGAGAAAGGATACGAAGGCTTGTAGTGAAGTTGTGTCTGTAGCAACAACAAATGTTTGAAAATCATCTTGGCCACTGTCTTTAAAGGGTGGTTATTTAGGGTGGTTACTTGGGAAAGTAGTGAAGAACTAGTAGTGAGTCAGGTCGGGCTATGTTCAATTTTCTTGTGACAAAAGGATTTGTATGGATTTCTCCTTTAGCACCTGTGGAATATTTAGATGGAAAATGTGCTCTCGATTTTGAATTTCGGTCAAGGTTCTGTTGATAACAACACGAAAAGGATACAAGCAGGAAAAAATAATTGCATTTAGGCACATTTTCTTAACAGGTTTTTAGTTTGGATTTTTTTTTCAGTTTTAAAATAGACAATTTTGTCTGGAAATTTCGAATTAAATTAATCTGTTTTTTTTTTGATTGCACATTTGATTTTTTCTTATAAATAAAAATTGATTTGATTGCGCTTATTATAATGGAAAATTTATAAATTTTCTATTTAATAAGCAAAATATACAATTTTCAATAATTTGATTTGATTTTATATTTTTCTATAAAGGAAGGACTTTTATCCTAGATAAATAAAATGCAATATTAAATAAAGAGTTATGCATTTCGTAGTTTGGAAAGTACAGCTTTGTGATTTGATAGCTTTTAATCATAAATGCAATTTTGAAAAAGGCACATTTATATTAAAATTTGCCATTTTACATTGTGGATTATTTATTTGCAAAAAGTAACTGTTTAGGTGTAAAGTTTGTTTGGAAGTTATTTCATTGAATTTAAATTTTCAGGTATTACTGTTACCTTCAGTTATGATCGCCATACCCGTTAAAGACCAACCTTATCCGGAACTTAAAGATTTAATCAGCACCACAAAAAAACCATAAATTTTCGATTTACTGAACCTCTAAGATTATGCGATTAAATGCTGTAATTTTTATTTGAAATAAGGTAAGTCATTTTATATAAATTTTTATTAACTAAATAACATGATAAAATTTTGCAAAAGATACGCCGATTGTATAATGGAACAACGTGATTTGGATGCTGATTTTTCGTTCAACGTTGGTGGATATATCAACAAGCAAATTAGCTTCATATAGGGCGCTAATACAACCCTTAAGTCACAGTAGAGAAGCCACTATATCTAGTAAAAGTTTTTGTCTGGTATGCATTTGTAGTTATTTCTTTGAAAATGAAAAAGGTAAGAGATTTACCGTCAATGCTGAGCTACTATGACCGTATAATAACCGACTTTTCTTCGATTGAACTTAAAGATTTTAACAACCAACATAAGAAAACTAATTTTGGATTTATTGTGTAAAAATTTCCCAGTTTTGGATCTAATATTTCATCTAATATTTCAGAAGAAGCTCTGTAAGATGTTTCGTTAAATAATAAAATATACTTAAAAGGATCAAGTTCTGTAAGATGTTTCGTTAAATAATTTTAATATTTATATACATATGGCCAAATTACACATACATCAATATAAAAGATGAAAAATTTAATTTACCAGGTGTATAAGTTTAAATCCGCTGTTTTTTAGTCAAAAAAAAACACATGTTTTTTTTCATAGAAATCAAAAACAAATTTATTCAAAGTACTTGCCGTCATCAGCTACAAATTTTTCCCATCTCTCAGGCAATTTATGGATACCATGTCAAAAAAATCCTTCTCTTTCGAGGCAAACCACTCATCAAGCCATTTTCGGACGTATTCGTAAGAATCGAAGTGCTGCTCAGCGAACGCGTGGCCCATCGACGAAAGCAGGTGGTAGTCGGAAGGGGCCCCAGGTCTGGTGAATAAGCGGGGTAGGGTAGCACCTCCCAGTTGAGTGTCTCCAAGTAGTTTCGGACCATTTTTGAGTGTGCGATGGTGCGTTGTCGTGGACGAAAATCAGATTGTCATGTCTCTGTTGATAATCCATCCTTTTCTCACGCAGAGCATGGTGCAATTTGATCAGTTGTTGGTGGTAACGGTGGGCATTGACAGTTTCACCAGGTTTCAACATCTCATAGTAGACGATACCCTGCTGATCCCACCAAACGCACAGCATAGTCTTCCGTCCGAAGTGATTTCATCTTGGGGAAGACGTTTATGGTTTGCCGGGGATCAACCCACGATTTCTTGCATTTAGGATTCTCGAAATATATCCACTTTTTATCGCCTGTCACAATCCGATGCAGAAACGACTTTCTTTTTTGTCTGGTGAGCAAGATTTTGCATGTGTTTTGGCGTCGCTCCTTCTGCCTATCGTTCAATTCATGCGGCACCCATTTTCCGATCTTTTCAATCTTCCCCATGGCATGCAGATGCATGGAAATAGATGGTTGAGTAACACCCAATTACTCCGCGATCATTTTTTGTGATTGGGTATCGTCTTCGTCCAAAAGAGCCTGCAATTGAGGCTCCTCAACTTTCCTAGGCCGATTTTCATGCTTCTTGTCCCACAAGTCAAAATTGCCGTCTTTGAACCGACAAAACCACGTTGTTTCCGATAAAACACTGTCACCATAGGCCTCCATAACACTGTCACCATAGGCCTATTTCTTCAAACTGAAGCAGAAAAGCAGAGCTTCCCGCATATGTTCTTTTTCTGGCACAAAACTCGACATGATTACGAAAAGAAAAATGTATGTTGTTGTACGAAATTGCTGACAATGTGCACTGATTAATGTTGACAGATGTCAAACTCATAAAAAAAAGTATGGTGTGCTCATGGTAGCTTAATATGCTCACTCACGCTATCTATGACCAAATAGCGGATTTAAGCTTATATCCCTGGTATTTTATATAATATTCATTTTCAAAGGACAAGTTGGATAACTCATAAAATGTAAAACTTACATCACAATAGAAAAATTTTACAACTACAAAATATAAACTTAAATAAATATTCTCCATCATTAAAAAAAAATCATAAGTATAATCACCCAAAATAAAAAAAATTCCCCACATAACGAAGTTTTAGATTTAATGCATTTTTATCATGGACGTTAGAGTATATCATCAACCATTTTCAGAATTCTCATTGCTAACATACACAAATAAAGGAAAAATAACAAAATAACTTTTTGTTTTTTACTATACTAATAACATAATAATATATGAAGTATATTTTTATAATTTTTTTTTTTTTTGGAAGGAAAAAATTCCCGATAAAATGGGTGGCAAACTTTTACGCACACAATGTACTATTTTTGTAAGGACATAGTTGATCGAATTCATGCATAGATTCAAATGTATCAGTAAATGAATATTTTTAGAGATGATGAAGGAAGGAACACATATTTGTATAGTAGAAAATTGAGTTTTTTGTTGTTGTTTTTTTTTGAATGAGAGTAAAAAAGATTTTAACAAAAAAATATGCATACGTGTACGATGGGAGTTGGCGAATACGACACCATCAGAATGCACACGCAACTACATAAAACGCAATCCTAGCACTAAAAATTATATGCGAAAAAATTCCAAATATATTTTTGGATGCTTTTGAATGGAGTTGTATCGTAATCTCCGTCCATTTTCTCTCTTTCATTCTCAAAAAAAAAAAAAACTAAAATTCAAAAACTATGAACCCAAGCCAACCGTTTGCACTTATTCGTGTTCCTGAATTTCTATGGTATTTAATGTTTTAACTCCTTCTCATTCTACTATTAATGAAATATAGAAAAAAATTTACCCTTTCACTTTACTCTCTCATAAAAATAGAAAAACCGTAAAAAAATTAAGTCAAAAAAAACAACATATAAAATAAAATTTGCTTCATACGCGTTAGTATATATACAAGCTCATTTTCTAGGATGTTCTAGGATTTTGATCAACTTTTAATGTGATTCTATGGAGTTTTTAAGTTTTAATTGACTCACATATGATGAGTTTATATAAAGCGCATCATATAATATTAATTTTGAAAACTTTTATACTAAATTTATGTATTTCTTTTTTAATAATAACCTCATGATTTTTTTTTATAAGTGATAGTATTTTTAAAATGACATTTCTTTGATATAACCATACATAATTATTAAAAATCTTTTTAAATGATCCCGTACTATTATACACGGACAATCAAGGTTTTGTGAAAATTTCTTGAATGTTTTGTGCGGATCAGATTCCACCAATGAATTCAGGCTTACATTATAGATTTTTAGAGGTATTCCTGCTTTCGTTTTATCCTCTAACTGCCTATCGATATTTTTGAACTTTTAAAACTATCTATATCACTTTTGAGGATTCAAGGTGTCCCCATATATATATTGCCAATTGTCTGGGTCAAAAAAGAAAGACTACTAATAAAGCTTGAAAATGATATAAGCAAAGACGTGTTAACTCAACGGCAACCGGTGCCAAACTGGTTTTTAAGTGATGCATAAAAAAATTATTTCTTTCCGTTTTACCTAATATTTAATATTAATTTATTTATTTATATATGAGAAAATAAGTCTGGGAATAGGGGGAAAAAATTACGTAGCAAATAAATTTGACAAATTAAAATAATTTAAAATGAAGATTTTTCATGTAGAAAAAATAGTAGATGCCATAATGTGGAGCGTAGTTTCTGGAAAAATCTATAAAATTTTCAGAAAATCTATAAAATAATGGAAGAAATAAAACCAACAAATTTTTCACGCTACATTATTACGAGACATGCTAATATCAGCTGGCCGCTAAGATCGTGCAATTTGACACGCTCAGATTTTTTTCTATGGGGCTACGTTAAATCAGTGGTCTATGCCAATAAACACGTAATACTATATAAAGATATCTGGGCCCGATGCCATACCCACTGTTTTACTAAATGCAGCTGCCGCGGTGTATCCTAATATATTTTTGGAAATATTTAATACCTGTTTGAGTGGGGGAATTTTTCCACAACTACCACTTTAGTTGTGAAAGAAATTCCCTCGCTCAAAAAATTTCCTCACTAGTTGTTTTTTCCCACAACTACCATTTCAGGACCCTTCGGCAAACTGCCCCATTTGTCTTCTGGAAACGACTGGTAAAATCGTCGAACGCATTCTATGCAATCGATTGATGAAATTCACCGAGGGGCATTGCGGCTTATCTGTAGTCCAATTTATCTTCAGAAGGACACGCTCCACCTTGGATCCTATTGATTTAGTCATTGTCACAGTGCGTAGAGCTATCGAGGGTAAAAGGTAGAAAATGGGCTCCAAAAAGTACTGCGCCATTATAAGCCTTGATGTGAAGAATGTCTTCAACTCAGCGAGATGGGATCGTATTCTTGACGTCGTGGGCTCAATGGGTGTTCTGGAGTACATTAACAGGATAGCTGAGGATCACGAGGAGAGGTCACAAAGCGCTCGGTTCTATGGCCTCTGTTATGGAATGTGATGTATGATGGCATTCTCAGGCTCCATAACCCAGAGGATATCGCTGATGATGTTGCTGTGGTCGTAGTGGCCAAATGCGTGGCAGAAGTACGAGTAGAACAGATTATAATGAGACTGCCGCTTCAGTTCGAAGTTGGCTTCTGACAGCAGGTCTTATTCTTGTTGACCATAAGATAAACGCAGTTCTAATCACGGACAGGAAGAGAAGAGAGAATATCACCATTATAATTGGGACAATCTCTAAAGTACCTAGAGGTGATGATTGATGCGAGGCTGTGTTTTCAGGGATGGTTGATGGGACAATTATGATGCTGGCGCGCCTAATGCCGAACCTTGGCGGAACCAGGGAGAGCAGGAAAACCCTGTTGGCAACCGTGATCATGTCAATCCTGCTGTATGCTTCGCCATTTTGGGCAGATAGATTGATTAAAGAAACATACATACGTGGAGTTGTCTCAGTTTACTGTAGGAGCGTATTGAGGGTGACCTGTGCATTCCGAACAGTGTCTTACGACTGCTGATTGAAATAATGGCAGATAAACGGCAGAGGCTGTAGTCCAGAAGAGATCGGTGTGGCGCCGTGGCATGATATCGGTCTCGTATGGAGGAAAGAAATGAGTCCAACAGAAAATCGTTGGGTGGCAAAATCGTTGGGATAATACCCATGATAGCAGATGATCCGTGAATATATTGGTCCCAATTTTTGACAGGGGCACGGACGATTTTGGACTTACAAATACCTTTTTAAATTAAATTCCAGCTCAATGAGACCTTCTTGTGATGGGATGGAGGAGAGCGCGTAGCACATGTTCTTTAACTGCGTCCGATTCAATAGAGCTCAAAAAGGTTCGCTGGCGGACCCTTTAAAAAGTAGGCTGATACGGAGATAAAAGTCTCAGAAGTGCGCTAGCGGACCCCGAACACCGCAGAATATAGTGGCTCTGATGTTGAACTTGACAACGAAATAGAAGGCTTTCGAAGTCAATATGGCAATCAATCTAAAAGACTACATCTGGATTAGCTTGTAAGGAAACGGAAGTAACAATTCACCAGAGTAGTGATTTCGATCAATCCCTGCCCCATGAAGTAATCCCTGACGGCGGTTCCGTAAGGAGATATGGATATGTGACCAAGTAAGTTTGTTTTAGTGGGTTAAAGTCCCATACTTTGTCTTTCGATAATTTCCATCTTACTATAACAAAAAGAAAAATCTTTCCAAGCTGGAGAACAACATCATTCAAGCCATTGGTAAGATATCGCCCGTTTTATGCTATTGAGATACCTCATGTGAATAATGTTATTTTTAAACGGATGTGAAAGCATTGATAATTTTCCTATTGGATCTAAACAGTTGTCACATTGCAGGTATTATTTTCACCAATAAATTTAAAAATAATTTTCATTAATTCAACTACAATAAAACTATGCTTAGTCTTTTATCTGCTCACAAAAAGAATAATTTCGAAGTAATTCAACTCTGAGCATCAAATTTATACGTAATAGTGAGGATGGCACCAAAAAGTTGTCCGTCAGTACGTATATATATATATAATGTATGTTTCTACAATAAAAAATCTATTTTATTTTTCAAATATTATTTCAATGAAAAAAATCAATTGAAAGTTTAACTTTTATTTTTATGATTTTAATGAGTTAAAATTACAAAAAAATAATTAAAATTTTTCCATATTTTTTATTTACTCGATTTAGCAATAACATCAAAACAATTTTATCTATTAATAGAAAATAATATTGGGTGTATAACTTAAAAATGCGGGATTTTTGGCAAACTTTGAGTGTTTATTTTGAAAAATTGTTACAATATATTTTATTCAAAGTATTGTCCATCGGAAGCCATTACTTTTTCCCATCTTTCTGGCAACATATGGATTCCGCGCCAAAAAAACTGCTCCGGTTTTGAGGCCAAGAATGAATCGAGCCAATTTTTGATGCCCGGTTCTGAAGTGAAGCGTATTCCGGTGAGGGCGTTTTGCATGGATGAAGTCGAACGGGACAAGGTCTGGGCTATAAGGCGGGTGAGCCAAAACTTCCCAGCCACTGTTTTCTAAATAATTTTTAACCGGTCTTGCAACATGAGGCCGAGCGTTGTCATGATGGAAAATTATGGCTTCGTGTCTGGTAGAGCATTAATTGTGTTCGGTAGAGATCGCCTGTGTTCGTCTGGCCCGATTTCAATAGCTCATAATAGATCACACCCTTCTGATCCCACTTAATACAGAGCATTACCTTGGCGCCAAATGGATATTTGGCTTTGGCGTTGATTTGGCTGGTTGGCCGGGCTTCACATACGATTTTTTACGCTTTGGGTTGTAATGAATGCATTTTTCGTCGCCAGTAATGATTCGATTCAAAAATGACTTCTTTTTCTGCCGTTCAAGCAGCATTTCGGACATGCAAAATCGCCTTTCAACGTCTCTCGGCTTCAATTCATATTGGAACTAATTTCCTTGCTTTTGGATGAATCCTGCTGCTTTCAAACGTTTTGAAATGGCTGTTTGAGTGACTCCCAATGATTTTGCAATTTCTTCTTGAGTTCGACAACAGTCTTCGTCGAGTAATGCCTCCAAATCTTCATCTTTAAACTTTTTTGGCTGACCTGGTCGTTCTTTGTCTTCCGTGTCAAAATCACCAGTTCTGAACCGCACAAACCATCTCTCGCACGTTGAAATCGATGGAACATATTCAGGATAAGCTTCGGTGAGCAATCGATGTGCTTCAGCTGCACTTTTTTTCAAATTGAAGAAGTAAATCAACACTTCCCGCAAATGGGACTTTTTTGGTACGAAATAAGACATTTTTGAAGCAAAAAAAAAACTTTGTTGCTTACACTATTTCGTCCAATGACTAATCGTGAATGAATGACGGATATTTAACCTCCAAAATGCCATATGAGTTATTATTAACACAAACCATGTGTAAAAGTTATGCCATCTGTTGTCAATCCCGCATTTTTAATCTATACACCAATATAATATTTAAAAGAAAATCAAAATAGATATTTCCGGATCTAAAAGATACAAGGTTTGACATTAGTAATCACTAAATTGTCTTAATTATTGTGATACTTATAAAAAGATCATCATTATCAGTAAAATGCTATATATAAAAAAAACAATAAAAAAATATCCTAAATATTTACTAATATACATTTTTTAATTATCACATGAAAATTATTGATATTTATTTATAAATTTTTAAGTATATTTTTTGATGGAAACAAAAAGAAGCAGTGTCCTTGCTTATCATAAGAAATAATCATAAGAAAGGGGGATAAGATGTGAACTGTTATAAAAAATATTTTGCTAACATATTTTTATATTAGAAATTGTTGATTATTTTATATATAATTTATTTAAAAAAAAACCATTTGTTTTAGCGGCTATTAAAAGGCTGAAAGAATAGATAAAAAAATTTATGTGAAAAAAAAAAACCAAAAAATTATTTTATGATTGTGATTAAAGGTACAAATTAGTTAGTGGCAATAGTTTTTAATTAACATTTCCTTTATATATTGTTTTCTTGTTAATTTATAATTTTTTCTCGATACAAAATATTATATTTAAGAAATACATACTAAAAAAATATTTTCAAATTTTTTCTCTATGAAATGTCGGGAATGTTTGATGGAAGAATTTTGAATAGGAAATCTTTGAAAAATTGAATATTCATGAGATATACTCACATTTAACTAATCAGTGTTAAAATATAATCTTATTGTGATTAATTGATGGTAATAGAAATTGTTTTTTTTCTCCAGCATTTTATATTTAAAGAATTTTATATTTTCGATGACATATTAAACTTAAGACTTGAGTTCATTAGGATATTTTCTAATAAATTTTTGACCGTAAATATAATTAATTTTATATTTCTGATGACATATTAAAGTCTAATTTGTAAAAAAAAACTACCATTTATACTATTGCTTTTGTTACAAAGAAATTTTTTTTTGATGAAACTATCTAATAATTGACCATAATTTAAATAAAAACAATATATTTTGTTAGTGAATAAAAATAAATTATATAAAGAGTCATAATAAATTGATTGTAAAATTTAAACTTATTATGATAATTTCTGTTTTATTATTATTTGATTAGCTATCCATAACTTACATAAACATTGTAATAATCAGATTTTATAACAAAGATACTACAATGAGAGGACAGGAACATGTAAGAGTAAACACCCATCGGTGTTACGCTACTTAACGAGATTTAAAACTTTCAAGATATCTCCTGGCCAATTTCTTTTTAAACGCCGACGAGTGCGAATAGAGAAGGTAGTAGAGAAAATTTCTTAATGAGAGAATTTTAGTGGTAGGATAGTCGGGAATAAAACTTTTTATAGCGAGAAATGCACAAATCATGGATGAAAGGAACATTTACATTAGAATAAATAATTTTGTTACGAATATATCGGGTTTTTCAATAGCAACTTGACTAACTTGACACTTTTGAGTATTTTCATATTGAAAATACTCAAAAGTATCAAGTTGCTATTGAAAAACCCGATAAAACAAGGTATCAAAAATTTCCCGGAGGGTTTTGGATTGAAGGAATTGGCTGCAATAGGAACTGTGAGCCTTGGTACGTGAATATACGTTTTAAAATCGTATTGTAAATTAAAAGTTTATTCTTTAATATCAGCTTTGATCAGTTGTCCAGCAGTTTAAGAAATAGTCGGTAACGCCTGTTAAGATGAAGCTTTTTGATGTCGTATGAGCGCTCCAAGTAATTCATTTGTAAAGGTTTACTCCCAAATACTGTACTTTTTCTTTTGGTGAAATAATGTCGCCATTCAGGTATGTTGGGATAAGGCCATTAAGTCTTGGATATTTTTAATATAGAATTGTAGATTTCTGGTTATAGTTTTGGGATTAGTTAAGATATCAAAGGTATAAAATATTGTATAGAATTAGACAAAGGATACTGCCTTGAGGAACACCTGCTGTTTTAGGGGATATTTTGGAATGGTCAGTATTAACTGTTATTTGAAAATGATACCGGAAGATATATGATTTTAAAATAAGGCAGTATGTGGAGGAAAGGAAGCTCTTGAGTTTCCAGAGCAGAGAAGGGTGCCACACTCGATCAAAGGCATGTGATATATCTAGGGACACGCCTGTACAGTACTATTTTTGCTCAAGACAGGTTGCAATTTAATCAAACACACGATGACACAGTTGGATTTTGGAGTGTTCTGATCGTAAACCAAATTGGTGATCGGGGATAATTTTAGCATCTTCAAAAATAGGGTAAAAGCCTTTTAAAAGGAGTTTTTCAAAGATTTTTCCAAGGATTAGTAAAACAAGCTGTTTTTTTTTTGGATTGGCGTTGGTTTTATTATATTTTATTTAGTTGCGTTATACAAAAGAAGTTCAGTAATATTGCTAATTAATTAGTAATTAATTAGGGGATTTAATTAATTACCTTAAGTACAGTGCCTCGACTATATCCTATTAGCTTTTGGTAAACAGAAAAGAATCACATAATTTTGATAGTTTTTTGAAACTTTTTTTTATAATTTTTTTATTTAGAAATGTTTAGAAATATTTGCAAAAAACAAAATTTCTTACAATAGTTTTTGAGATCATTAATTTTTGAGACCTTTAATTTTTAGGTTAGGATCATATTAATTAAATCTTTGAGACTTTGAGTTTTTGAGATTTTAAGTTTTTGACACCTTTAATTTTTAGGTTAGGATCGTTTTGATTTAGTTTTCGATAGCTTAAATTTTTGAAATCTTGAACTGTTGAGACCTTCAAGTTTTGGTTATGATAATTTTGAATGAGTCGTTGAGTTCTTGAATTTTTAAAACTTCAATATTTGGTTTAGAATAGTTTCCATTAATTTTTTGAGACTTTGATTTTTGAGATCTGTTTTTTTTTGAGACCTTCAATCTCTAGGTTAGGATAAGTTTAAAAATTTTATAAAATTTGTAAAATTTGTACAAATTTTAGTTTTTAAATATATAAAAAAACGACACATACGTAAGCAGAATATTTTATATAACGAAGAGTAATGACACCACCGTTGCGAATGCGAAACCATTGGACTAGTGGAAGGCGAACCTCATTCAAGATCGAAAACTGATAAAAATGTGTAACGACAGAACGTTCTTGTAAACGGCTCAGATAAAGGTTTCTTCAGACAATTAGACCTTCCATCGTACGGTCATCTCCATTAACGAGTTGTTACCGTAAATTAGGATTTTTAGTTGAAACCATCGAGCACTAAAATGAAAAGTGGTAAGACCGCCTTCACCGATGCATAGCTGCTCAAGACAACTACTTTTAAAGGGGTTACACTGATGTATACAAATAAAATTTAATATTCTAATTAATATTCTGCCAATTCTTATATAGTCAAAAATATTTTTACTATGAATTTAAGCAATCTATAAATGAGAAATCAAAATTTATTTTTCAATTATAGCAATATTAATTGAAATTTCCTTAAAATTCAGAAGACAAAATACAATAGATTAATTCATATTAAACTGAAAATAAGGAAATTATCTGAAAAATATTGACTATAAAGTTCTTTTAAATAAAAATTAGAGCCAACATTCCAAACTATTGAATTCGTTACGAAAAAAATAAAAAATTAAGGACTTCCTGGCCATGCGCAAAAATTCCCACACAATACCTGATGTCGTGTCGTGTCATCTCAAGTGATCAGATTGGCGCGTTTACAGGCCTCCCAGTAAAAGTTAAAGTTAATCAGGTGGAATTTCGTATTAATCTGAGCTGGGATAATATATATTTACGACATACGAGGTGCAGGTGTTTTCAAATGCTTAGATCACCACATGTTAATTGACCATCAACATCAGATTTAGCTATTCAACTTTGATCGTATTTTTTCCTCTTTGCCATTTATTGTACATTTTATACAAGTAAGTCTGGCTTGTGTTTTCAAGATACGCAGATTTCCAATGACTTCATTTTATCTTAGATTATATTACATTCTTTTCTTTTCTTAAATGATCATCTGTCATATTTATGCTAAAATATTACCTCTTTTTTTTATTATTATTATGACAATCTTTCGAAACTAATATTATATAAATTATGACCAGTTGACCATACTCGTAAATTAAGAAATTTATCTTTGAAAGAGAATCGGCATTTGTAAGGTTTCATTTAGTTCAAATTTTTTTTCAAAATTTTTAAACAAATTTTTCTTAATTTTAATTTAAATTTTTTTAATTTTATGTTGTTTCTAATAATTTTTATTTGTTTTTTGTCTTTAAGAATTATTATATTTTTTATCATAATAATTTTAATAATAATACTTATTTTTTAAGTATAATAATGAATTAGGAAAATATTAACAATTTTAATTTGATAAAATAATAAAAGAATTATTAAAGGGGCTTTTATTGGACACATTCATTATTGTCTCTGCTATTAAGAATTTTGCATAGTACAGGGTGACAAAAAATTCTACGTAGGAGCTTTTATCAATTTTATGGTTTGAAGCATGACCAAATCTTTCAAAATTCGATTTATTTAAATTTTTTATAGATCAAATTTTTTATATTATTTAGGTACAGTTCTTTTGTATTTTTATTGATACATTTTAATAAATTATTATATTGGTTTCTTATTTTTTTATATATTAGGTCTCTGAGACAAGAGCCAGATGTCATTTGGTGGCGCCTCGACTATTAGGTCCTTTCCTTTATGAAACTAGTCGATAGTTAGTTGGGTGGAGCAATTAGATGATATCAAGTTTGATGGAGTAAATCAGAATGCTTGAAAAATTTAGAAGGGAGGTTAGGGAGCTCTTTAATTGGTAGAGTCCTATTCAAAAAGAAAATCTGCATTAAGTGTCGTTCGCTTAGGATATGAGATATAGTAAGTTGAACATGCTAGAAATTGGAAAAAAGGACGAGGTTGGTTACCAAAAAGAAAATCATGAGTAAGTGCGGTGTACCCAATCCAAATTCTGAGAAGTTACCTTGTCCAGAATTATATTATTTTTAAGGGTTTATCCAGAAAACTTCATTCTACAAAAAAAGTCTATGACTTCTGAAATAATTTTGCTCGACTATCTCATAAATTTCAGAATTATGTTCGCTTATTTGCTTGTATGGAGGTCGAAAAGACACGTGTCAGGGAATTAGTCATCAAATATAAGAAGTTGGGAGAGGTTATTTTATAGATTTTCATAGAGGAGAAGGACAAACTACATTTTGTATTGTTCAGTATATGTGTAGAAAATCCGTTATAGGAGGAATTTTTATTAAAGAGAAAATCTAATCTCTAATTGAAAGTCCTTTTCGTAGTATTGCCAATAAATGTTCATATTTTTAATGTCGTTTCATCTGGCAATATTGTTCATATTCAAATTAAATGCAAGGAGATTGCGTAAATAGTAGTTTGTGAGCTAAAAAATTGAATTAAACACAGAGAAAACACTTGTCGTCTGATGCAGATAACCGTGTGATAGGATGTTCTGTCATGGTGGAGCATTTCAGTATCAGCAACGTGCGATCTTATACGAATAACCCTATTTCTGATAATATTAAAGATATTATTTTGTAAAATGCTTAGTTAACAGTATATCCTAGTTATTCTGGCTTAACAAACAATTTTTCTCTTTCCACATTTTCATCAGTTTTTGATGTTGGAAGCCTTACTAAGCGAAGTTCGTCTTCAACTATTTCTAGGCCCTTAAAAAAATATTTTTGCTTCCGAAAAACTTATCCTTTTAAGAAATAATATTTCTCATAGATTTTTTGGAATTTTTCGTAAGCTTCACACAAAATTTGATACTGCAGCATTACCCCAAATTTCGCAGTTCCATTTTTCTTAACGCACCAAAAAGTCATAACTTCACTTATCCACTCTCTACAGGGTTCAAATTTATACTAATATGGCAGGGGAATTAGACAATATTACTAGATTGCCCCTAGTGATACCAGTATCCCACCATCCTTAAAAGAGATAAGCAAAGTTGTCTGTTCAATTTTTGACAGTTTCTCCCAATCACTTTTTTTTCGAAAATAATAGTTATTATAGCTTTTTAAAATAATAAAATATCCAAAAAACTTCCGCCAGAGTGTAGCTTCCAAAAGGAAACAAAAAAATGAGCAAGTCTCATTACTTTACTGCCACATATTATGAGAAGTAAAGTCTCATTATTTTACTGCTACTAAAAATCTACATTTTTGGTATAAACAAAGGAAAGCATTTCAAATCTCAAAATTATTCTCAATTAAAATTTTTTACCTTAACGTAAATAATCTTAACGTAGACTTTGGGTTGAAGACATTTTGAATTTTTCTTAAAAAAATTCTTTGGTTAAATTTAGAGTTTCCTTTGTTTCTTAATTGATTTTATTTTTAATAAATACTACCAATTGTAGAGTATATATATAATAATATATTTGCAAATGACATACTTTTCTTACCTGTGGGCACATCTTGCATTGATATTTCCTTCCAGTTCCAGTCCCATTTGTGAGTCCAGCACTGATTTTGGTGGCATTTATCGGTTGCGGCACAACAAGAAGTGCTGCCGCAGCTGATCCAGGATGTCCATGACCGCCACCCGGTGAGCTGCTGCTCGACGAACCCGAACGTAAAGCGTTCGCAGCGGCCCCATAAATAGCCATTTGACCACCTTGCGCTCCATGATGATGATCTAATCGACTATCATCCAAAATGTGACCTATCAATAAAAGGAACCGATTTAAAAAAGAAAATTAATTATTCTTCAAAACAGTAATTTTATTCTTTTTTTTTTTTTTTAAAAAAAAGCACATAATTTAAGATGTCCTTTTTTAATTATTGATTAAACATGTACTTTTTACTAATTATAGTGATTTTATTAAATTTTTAACTAACATAACTAATTAATATGAAATAATCTAAATTACAAGAGTTGCGCACCACCACCTCTCATCATTAATGTTTGATCAAGTTTAATGTAGTTTTTATCCACAAATATTGGTAACTGTGCTGAAATTCTTCTACAATATCTAATTTATATTCCAAATCTGATAAAACAATTCATTATTTATGTATACAATATACTTTTGCGGTGCCAATAGCGTTATAAATTACAAGTCTTTGAAGAATAATTTATGAAATGTTTTGGAAAAAAAACAGAATTTCTGTTGCGTTTTTATTTTGTGTAAATGAGTTTTGAAGGCAAAAGGAAAAAAAACGATCTACGAAAGGAGTTGACAGACCGCAAATCGATTCGTATTGGTAGTACTGGAAAATTAATAATCGATAAAAAGTGGACAATATCTGAGAAGGAAAAACTGGAAAATATTCAAAGAACGAATAAAGTCGAAGGCACTGATCGGTTCGGGAGTTGGTGAACCGATTTAACTGACGCCGTCTACAGAACGGTTTTTAGTGCAAAATTACGTTAACTGGCTTCGCATGCGCCTCATGGCATTTTTTCTATTTGATAGGCATTCGTGGGAGCATGCGCTTTCTACACGATCTGGAATAGTTGCAAATCTGAGGCATTTTTGTAATTGCAGAGCCCGTTGTTTCTGGTTCATCTTTCACCAGAGTATGCTTGAGACACTGTACACGGTTTGTACGATCCACGATCTCTACTAGCAAATGCCATAATATCAAATAATCGGCGTGTTTTACTGTAAGTTTAGATAATAGATACGATTCTACTCTTAGACAGCCTACACTTGAACTGTGATTGTTCAGATAGTGTTCGAGTACAACTGATTCCGCTCTATTGCAGATTGGATGCGACTATGTTGACAATATTCCAAAGATGGACAGATAGTCAGACAGACGCAGTCTTGATCAGAGGTGGACAATGGTTTTCGCATTACCGAACTTCTGTAAATGGCCACTTATCTTGACGTGACGCGCCACGAAATCGTTACTGCTCGTACGTCCAAACGATTATCGTTACATGGCAACTGATCTATCCACGCCACCGTCATTAGCACGAGTTCCCGGAACATCTTTGGCTGCATTTTCATTTCTATAATTAATGGTCATCGAATCATAGAAAAAATATGATTTTTTTATGAGGTAGGCTTGTGCGGTTCCATACCGAAGAAGTTCAGCTTGTACCTGTCACATCATACCGAACACGACTTCTTCTGTGCTCATTCTTTTGGTCTTAACCATTTTCGTCACCTGCGACTAACACGATAATATGATAATTCACTTAATTTTAATCATAAATTCAATTCCGATCGACGACATTTGTATGCATAGTAAAAGAATTATAAATCGACTGATCGAAGAACACAAATATTGGTAGCTGAACGCTGGATAATATATGCCCATTTAATTTAATAGCAAAATTATAAATTTAAAGTTAGTCTGTGATATTTTTTTTTTGTTCCTCTAACTCCTTCTCTAATTTGTACATAAATACATTATGTACTTATGAATATATATTATAAAAAAAAAACGAATTAGTATAAATACTAACAGAATGGATTAGACTCACCACATCAACTCAGATTATTTATTATTACTAAATTTTATATTTTCTAAATCGAAAATATTTTATATAAATCGAAAGAAAAAACATTAAAAAAAATGAGAAAAATGATGGTTGTGCGTTTTTTTCTTCTTCTATAATTTTAATCATTAATAAATTAGTGAATCGTTAGTTAGACATCGGAGATATTTAGTATATCTTTACGACCTTAATCCGATCGTTTATTATTAGCATTGATAACAACTCAATGTTGGCTATTTTATCTAATTTTATGACAAAATCTACATGAAAATATATTTTTATTACGAATTATATTTCGATCCTTACAGCCTTATGACCATTATCAGACAGAATTTCGATAAAATTTTCTTCAAATTTATAATCAAATAAATACTTTTAGTTGTTATTTAGTCATAATTTTATAGTCACCTACTACTAAATTTTATGTAACAGTTTTGAATAATTTAAAAGATCTTTTTTCTTTTTTTTCTCTTTTTGGAATAATTTAATAAAAATGTTTTTTGTTTTGTTGTACAAGACAGAAATTATACGAGTTTATAAACGTGTTAGGAAATTGGTTATTAATCAGGTGGAGGATGCAAGGTAAACATTTTATTATTATTCACTTGGTATTAAAAATTAATATGAAACTTTTTATTAGTTCATTTTACCATCATCATATTAATAAAGATATTTATATATAAAATGAAAGGAAACGTTTTCAAATTTTTATAAATACAATATTTTTCATTATGCTGAGTTATTCATTTTGCAATTTGGAAAATAATACTCTGTCATTTAAGAAATAGTAATTATATATATAAGATAAGAATAAGATTTATTTAAAATATAATTTGGCATTTTATAAAAAATATTTATTAACTAAATAACATATTAAAATTTTGCAAAAGATACACGAATTCGGTGCTGGGACAACTGGTTTTCGAATAAAATTTTCTTTAGCGATAAGGAGGCTCATTTCTCCCTTATTGAACACATAAATAAGAATAAATTATATAAATTATTTTTTAAAAATCTACATGGAACTCAGATAAAAAGCCATTTTATCCGTAAAAAGTGACTGTATGGTCTGAAATTTGGTATTATTTTGTCATCTTGAAAATCAAGAAGGAGTGACATTTAATTTGTTGATTTTAAAAGAAAGATTACAAATTTTTCCATGATTGACTTTAAAAATTTACATCTGGATCATATGTGATTTATAAAAATAAAAGCCGCCATAAGCCACACAACTCTAAAAAATTTTGGTTTTCCCAGGGTGCATACGAGGGTCATTCAACAAGTACTTAGCCTACAAAAGAAAAACGAAAATTATGGAAAGGTGGCAATTTATTTTTCCACATAATTTCCTTCAAGCTCGATACACTTGGCCCAGCGATGCTCTTACATTTTAAACCCGTCCAAAAAATACATTTTCTCGAGGGAAGCAAAATAGGCCTCCGTGGCGACGATGACCTCCTCATTCGACCCAAATCTATTTCCGGCAAGTGATTTTTTCAGGTTTGGAAACAAAAAGTAGTCACAGGGGGCCAAATCTGGAGAGTACGGGGGATGGGGCAGCAATTCGTAGCGCAATTCGACCAATTTGGCCATGGCGACGGCGGAGGTGTGAGCCGGCGCGTTGTCGTGGTTGACCAGCACTTTTTTCTTCGCAAAGCGGGGCCGCTTTTTCTTCAATTCGACGTCAAATCGGCCCAATAAGTCAGCATAGTAGCGCCCCGTGATTGTCTTACCCTTCTCGAGGTAATCGATGTGGATCACACCTTGTGAATCCCAGAAAACGGTGGCCATCACCTTTCCGCCGATCGAACAGTCTTCGCCTTCTTCGGAGCACGTTCGCCGGGGGAAGTCCACTGTTTCGACTGTTCCTTGGTCTCTGGTGTGTACCAGTGAATCCATGTTTCGTCGACGGTCACGAAACGACGCAAGAACTCCGCTGGATTGCGCTGAAACAGCGCCAAACACGTCGCCGATGTGGTCTCACGGTTGCGCTTGTTTTCCGGTGTGAGCAAACGCGGCACCCATCGCGCCGACAGCTTTCTCATGCCCAGTTCTTCATGTAGAATATGATGCACCGTTCCTACTGCGATGCCCACAGTCTCAGCTATCTCGTGAACCTTCCATCGGTCTGCCAACACGAGATCGTGGATTTTTTTAACGTTTTCCTCCCTAGCAGCCGTTTTCGGGGCACTTGGGCGTGGCTCATCAAAAACCGACGTGCGGCCACGAACAAACTCGTTGAACCAATTCTTGACGGTCGCCATCGAAGGAGAAGAGTCACTATACACAGCATCCAAGCGATCTTTGATTTCACTGCTTTTTTTCCCTTCCAAAAACAAGAATCTAATCACCGAACGATATTGTTCTTTTTCCATTTTTGTGCAACCGACCGACACGCTCGCTTTCAAAGGCTCTCAAAACAAAACTAATAAAGGGAATCGACTGAAACTTTGACAGTAGGCTACTAAAAGAAAGTACTGCATGATGGTAATCATGTGACAGCAGTTCCATCGGGCGGTGAGGCTAAGTACTTGTTGAATGACCCTCGTATCAATTGGCCTAAACGATAATACAATTTGTCATCGTGGCCCATTTCCAATTAAATTTAAAAAAAAAATAGTATTTATATAAATAATTTTGATACTTAAAAGCATTTAAAAAACAAAACATCCGCCAAGTAATGGCCAAATTACAACCCGAAATATGCAAAAAAGTCATTAAAAATTACCTCAAAAGGATCGTGCTCTGGAAGAAGTCTCGTGAAAATTATTTAAATAATTTTATATTGAATAATTAATGAAAATATTTAAAAAAATATTATAAAAGTAATTTTTTTTTAAATCTACATAATAAGTATATATTTTACTTAAGTTTACTTTCTAACTTAAAAACTGGATAACTTTTTATAATCAAGAATATTTGAATTTTAAAATCAGTTTTCTGATTTTTATTCTATTTTAATTGATATTTAAAATTTTATCCTTTTTTTAATAATATCTTCTAATTGGAACAAAGTGTTTTTTGTATAACCAGAGACGACACATTTCTTGGCCACAAAGTGTAGGGGCAACAATATAGTCAATATGCCACAATGTGATTTATGCATAAGTATCGCGGCAAAAAGGAAACTATTTCATAAAAAACATTATCTATTGCGGTTGCGATGCACAAACTGTTTTTTTTTTTTTTAAACTGGGAAATTATATTTTTTTCTACAGTTTATCTTGAATGAAAACATGGTTGCACCCGCATTTTAGTTTTTATATCAAGATAAAGATTGTTCGGTTATGTTCCACAACGATGTAGATCTGATCTTTGTTGCAGATAAAGATCTCAAGAAAAATTAAACATATCACCAAAGATACTTCGACGTTCGGAGGATTAACATAATCGACCGATGTTGTAAAACTAATCCAGCACGATGGGGCCAGCTGGCGTTTTTAGTTTAGTACCTTTAAGGTTGAAACATTATAAGAGAATGTTTTGTACAAATTCTGTGGTTGTGGTTATTTTGTCAATGTTGCTAAAGCCGGTAATAACGACGGTGATGGTGACGACGACAACCGTGGCGTCAATATCAATCGCGGTAGGTTTACGTTGAACCATTCCAGACTATGGAAAGGAACATGTTTACAATTGTTGGTACTAAGTGAACGGAGTTCTGTCCGAACTCCATCAGACACATGCGAACAAGTGCAAAATGATCTTTAAGCTACCTCCAACATGAGTCATGGGCTCCAAGCTTGTCTATTGCTTACTTACAAGAGAATGCGATGTCTTCACATGAAAGTACATGGATAGGTACAACCGAATGATGTAGTTCGGCTACTTCTGAACTTCTCAATAGTCTGGCAACAGAATTCACCAGTCAATATAGTAGCAACTTGTACATAAGAAATCTGTGCAAGAACTTTTCTATATCGCATATCTTTGAAGTTCATTTCCTCAAAAAAGATAACACTTAACTTTACATAACTATGTTACTAGCATTCCAAATATAAAGGCCTATTAACACAGGTATTAGTTTAGATGATACTCTTTGGTATTTTATTGAAAGAGTATAACATGAAAAAAAATTTCGTGTTCGTTAGTAGTTGGGTTAAATTAAAAAAAAAAATTGTTGTTGTTAAAATCAGCTAAAAATAAAATGTTTTTCTTCAAAGATAATTAAACTTTATTTTAATATCATTGTTTTAATGTGAATTTTTCAATTTTTCTTAATTTTTTTAATGCAATTTTCAAGAATTTTTTTTTAATTTTTCTTAGGATAGAAAAAAATTTACAAATACAAGTTAATAACTTACCCTTTTGTAAATTATTATGATGATCATTCATTTTTGCCTGTAAGAAAATAAAAATAAATAATATATTACCAGTAAAATTATTTTAAACAAAATTATTAACTTAACGTCTACTAATGGCTAGGAAGATAATAGCTAAAAATTAACAAAATTTACTGCAAATTTTTTTAAGCAACAAAAGGTATTTTTTTTTTGGCTTATAAATAATGAAAAGAATAATAAAAACAAAGATTCTAAATCTAAATAATCATAATAATTAATGGAAAAAATAGTCTCAGTCTAAATAAATAAAATCTAAAAAATTCCCATAGTCTATGTCTAAATAAACATTAAAGAACATGCAACATGTTGCTAGCAACAGATTTCGACTACACTAAAATGTTGACAAGCAAATCATAAAATTCGTTTAATGGAAAAATTTGAAGTTTTTCATACCAAAATTTCGATACGAAATTAACTAAACTACATAATTTAAAATAAATAAAATTACAGATTATTGCAAATAAATTAAATGTTCAACTAAAAATTATATGCTTAAACATATAATAAAAATTATGCATAAAAAGCAATGAGAAGCAAAGAAAAGCTGTTAAGTTGTGTATTGTAAATGGAAGAAGGACACTTTTGTTATATTTTTTAGAAGAAGAATTCGAAAAGCTTTTTATTTTTATTATGGCCAAATAACAAGTGTACCTCATATCCTTGTTTCATGGACATGTGGTTCCTTGGGGCCGGCCAACCACCATAGTCGATGTCTTTCGAGTGCTGACCGCATTGCTACAAATCAATGGAATAAAACCAAAATAGTTTTTTTTTTGTTAATACAGAAAAATTGATAATTAAATACTTAAAGAAAAAAAGTCATATGTTCTCTTTGAAAATAGTTTAATACAATTATAAAAATATAATCTAAAAATTATAATAAAAAGTACAGTAAACATTTTAGATGAAAAATACGAGTATTATTAGCAATTCCTTAAATTATACTCAGTATAAATTCAGATGGACTTTTTTTTCTTTTAAATAAGGTCAACAAATTTAATTACAATTTATTTTTATATTATAAAGTAAAAATATTAACATAATTGTAAATGATCTTTTTTGAATTTTCATTCATTTTTTATTTTTAATTTTTTATAAAAAATTATAAGATCCTTTATTGAGTAAAAAATTAATTTGTTGCTTTCAGTTTTATCACTTCAAATAAATAACGTGTTATCAATTTTGTATTTGGAAAAGTTTAGCTCAAATTATTTTAACAATTTTTTAGCAAATATATTATTTAATACGAAGGTCATTCAACAAGTACTTAGCCTACAGAAGAAAAACGTCAGCATAGTAGCGCCCCGTGATTGTTTCACCTTTCTCGAGGTAATCGATGTGGATCACATCTTGTGAATCCCAGAAAACGGTGGCCATCACCTTTCCGGCCGATCGAACAGTCTTCGCCTTCTTCGGAGCACGTTCGCCGGGTGAAGTCCACTGTTTCGACTGTTCCTTGGTCTCTGGTGTGTACCAGTGAATCCATGTTTCGTTGACGGTCACGAAACGACGCAAGAACTCCGCTGGATTGCGCTGAAACAGCGCCAAACACGTCGCCGATGTGGTCTCACGGTTGCGCTTGTTTTCCGGTGTGAGCAAACGCGGCACCCATCGCGCCGACAGCTTTCTCATGCCCAGTTCTTCGTGTAGTAGCACCGTTCCTACTGCGATGCCCACAGTCTCAGCTATCTTGTGAACCTTCAATCGATGGTCTGCCAACACGAGATCGTGGACTTTTTTAACGTTCTCCTCCGTAGCAGCTATTTTTGGGGCACCTGGGCGTGGCTCATCAAAAACCGACGTGCGGCCACGAACAAACTCGTTGAACCAATTCTTGACGGTCGCCATCGAAGGAGAAGAGTCACCATACACAGCATCCAAGCGATCTTTGATTTCGCTGCGCGTTTTCCCTTCCAAAAACAAGAATCTTATCAACGAACGATATTGTTCTTTTTCCATTTTTGTGCAACCGACCGACACGCTCGCTTTCAAAGGCTCTCAAAACAAAACAAATGAAGGGAATCGAATGAAACTTTGACAGTAGGCTATTTAAAAAAATGTACTGCACGATGGTAAATTTTTTTTGTGACAGCAGTTCCATCGGGCGGTGAGGCTAAGTACTTGATGAATGACCCTCGTATATGAGGTCTGTTCAAAAAGTATCACGAATTTTGCGTTTTTTTTTTCAAAAAATATTTATTTATTCATGAGTTTATGGGTATGACTATAGAGAAATTTGCTCCAAAAAATGACGTGGAAACCAAAGCTCAATCATACCAATGGAAGCATCCGCACGAGCCAAGAGCGAAAAAACTCGCCAAGTTTGGTCGAATGTGAAGGTTTTGCTTACAGTTTTCTTCGATTGCAGGGTTGTGGTGCATCATGAGTTCTTGCCACAGGGTAGAACGGTCAATAAAGAATATTACCTGCAAGTTATGCGCAAGTTTCGTGAAGCAATCCGCCAGAAATGCCAGGATTTTTCTGTCTAAAAGTAACACACTAATAATGCCGCATCCACCGTATTCCCCAGACCTGACCGTCTGTGACTTTTTCTTATTCCCGAAACTGACGAGCCCCATGAAAGGACGACGCTATGCTACGATTGAGGATATAAAGATGACAACGAAGGAGGAACTGAATAAGAACAAAAAATGATTTTTTGACGTGCTTCGAGGATTGGAAAAAACGTTGGCACAAGTATATAATAGCTGGTGGGGATTACTTTGAAGGGGACAAAATAGATATTCATGAATAAATAAATAATTTAAAAAAAAAAACACAAAATTTGCGATATTTTATATTTTTTAGCTTAACGTTTGCCATTTTCTGTCATAGAGTAAAAAGTAGATTTTCTCTCAAAGTGTTTGGATGATAAATTTTCGAATAAATTTTCCTTAGCAATGAGGCTAATTTCCCGCTAGGTGAATACGCCAACAAACGAAATTTATCAGATATGACGCACAAGTGCCTATAAAAAAACAAATTGCATTTGCGAAATGTAATTGTTTCATGTGCATTTTAGTCTAAAGGCTCATAATGGAGCAGAGACTGTTGTCGTTAATTCTGAGATCAGCGGACCTGTAATAACTCAAATATGTGGCTTTAAAAAAGCAACTGGTGCCACCAATAACACAATACGATAAATTCTGGTCTTATTATACAAGAATTTCCCAGGGGGCATAATTCAGAGAAATAGTAATGTCAATTGGCCTTCAAGATCCTTCGATTTGAAGCCGTTTGACTTTTTCTTATGGGGCTAGTTAAAAAATTTTGTTTACGCAGATCATATTCAAACTTTAGGGTCTATGAGTCATAACTCAAATCTATCAAGTAATGGACAAATTACATACTAAACCGGGTAAAAAAATCATTTAAATTTATCTCGACAGCATCGTGACCTGCAAGAGGACTCAGAGTGGTAATCTGAATAATGATATTATTCTTATTATAGTCCTTATTACAAATTTATTGATTGCCCACATTAATATCTAAAGTAAAAAGTTACTCAATCAATTATTAAGAAAGAAATTCATACATTTTTTCTTATTCGCATTCAACCTTCAAAAAAAAAAACGTTCAATGAGTAAATAAATTCAAAAAATTGATATTAAATGTTTGATTATTAAAATTTTTTTTTTGAAAAAGCAAATATATAAATTTCTGCATAAAATTGTTAAATAAGCAAAAAAATAGCAGAACGTAAAGTACAGTTGCAAAAATGTTGTACATAAAAATTGCAAGAAACAGAAAGGGTTGGTACTGTAAAAAACTAAAAAGGAACAAACAAAAAATAGCTCAACCTTTATGGAAAGGTGCATGTGAGCAGAAATACTTTGCAACCAACCAAAAATATGTATATGTGAATACTGTCCCTTAATATGAATGCATGTGTATGTACGTCTTGATTTGTGTGCCTACAATTCGTATAAGTATGTGTTAGGGTGTTTTTGGGGAAAAAAAATAAAGAAAGTGCATCAAAATGAAAGGAAAAAAATATAACAAAAGTATGAGGGGGTGGATTTTGTTGCACAGAAAAAAGTGCGAAAACCGGAACAAAAAATAAATGCAGTGCAATTGAAAAAAATCGTCCAAAAAATTGTGAAAAAATTGTTAAAAAATTGTGAAAAAATTGTGAAAAAATTGGGGAAAAAGTGGAAATGATATAAAATTACAAAAGGAAAACGGTGCACTTTATATTGGTTGGGTTCGGGATTTTTAATTTTGGAGAATGGTTATCGTGGTGATGATATTATGCGTTGGTTTTCTCCATCAACGGGTAACGGAGTATGAGATGGAAATGGTGTTGGAAAATTGTTAGGGTTGGAGCATCCGTTTTGCTTTAATAGTTTGCTATTCAAATGCAGTAACATGGGTTCCCTATACCTCCTGCATTAACAATCGCAGTTCCAACAATGAATGGTTTAACCACCTTCAATTTAGGCACCATTTGGGGATGTTGAAGTTATGTGTATCCTTTCTCTTATTGCTGTTACGTGTATCATGAGGCTTCAATTTTCTCTTTGATCAAATCACTATAATGCTCATGTTCCATGCTGCCGAAATTCTTTTTTTTTGCGGGTAGCTGATAGTGATTATGGGGTTAGTAATTGCAAGAGTAGTGGTAGTGTTAGTGATGATAGTGTCAGTACCATCACACACTACTGTCACTACTCTTATAGTGGAACAAGTGGTGGCCGATGTATTCCGGGTTTGATTCAGGATATAAATCGCTACCATTTCAGTTTAGTGATGCTCTCGGATCAGATCTACTATTTCTATTGCCTCTGCCTGATGGTAGATTTTCAAACTACTGCCACTAAAAAAATGGATGCACATGCATCGAAAGCGCCAACAACTGTTTCGGCAGGATAAAGTACAGAAAGTACCAGCACACTATGAACAACAAAAAATGAATATAGCGAAAAAAAGCTCCCACGCGCGCGCGAACATAAGGAAAAAGGATAAAAATTGGGAAACTTTTCCCACTCGCCCCAAAGAAAAGGTGAAGAAAAAAAATAATGGAAATTTTTTTGCACGAGCCTGGCAAGGCGAAAAAATACTTCAAAATGGGTGGGTTAACACTAACCCACTAAAAAATCGGGTAATTTTTTTTCTGCTCTCCCACGACTATTTCTCCGTCTGCCTCTATTGATTTTTCAATCAGCAAACATTTTTCTCTTTCATACAGCATATGATAATAGTCACATGAAAGGATAAAAACCAATTTGAACGTAGAAAGAATGCCCTCCCATCAAACCTTCAGCCAGAAATTCTATTCTGCTCAGTGTTTTGTTGTATGAATTCGGTTCGGTTAGCCAGGAGCTGTACGATATGTTGGGAAAGTCTTGATGGAGCATATAAAAAAAATATAAACATACATACATACACCAATACTAATACAGAGAAAGGCCAAACTTTGTCGGAAAAAATCCCTTTTATAATATTTTTTCCTTCTTTTACTTTGTTCCGAGTGTGTCTCACAGTGTATCCATCACACATAGTTCAGCAGTGAACAACGCAACAACGTTGGCGGTAACGGATTTTGTTTCTCCTCATCCTTTTTTTTTCCTTTTAAAGGGGAGCATCCCTTCAACGAATTTTTTCCCAATATAACAAGTTAGATTTTTCTTATTCTTTTTATTCGAATGTATAAGAACTAAGTGTTACCATTTTGAAATTTTTATCATTTACCTAAAAAAAAATTCTATTTTTCTATTTATTCATATTTTTATACTAAATACATTTTATTATTATTTTTAATTGAACTAGAAAAGAATAAAATGTACTTAAAAATATATAAATTTCAAATATAATAAAATTAAGGTATTTATTAAAAATCATATTTTTATCGTACTTTTATTAGGTTTTGTTCTCTTATTTTTTTTAAAAAGATTATATATAATAGAGGTACTTTTTAAAAATTATATTAAAAAGTTTTTTATTATTTAAACGACTATTGTTTACTGATAAAAATATGAATTTAATGTGAAATAATTTGTCCACTAGAGCCTTTGAAGAAAAATTAAGATATTCACAATGCTTTCGATTATTTGCAGAAGTGAGCACCGATAAAGGATACATAAGAAAGGAGAACTTACATATTTTTGTAAAATTATTTATAAAATAAGAGTTCACAGTAAATTTATATTATTTTTAGTAAATAACTGCAAAGATGGGAGAGAAAACATAACTTCTGGTAATACTTTTGGATGGGTCTAGTCAGCCAACAGACTTCATTGAATTATATCCCATTTGGCCTTAAGTCTTGATGCATCCTTGAGAGAAGGGAATTAAAAAAAAACGAAATGTTTTCCCATTGGCGGGGAAAAAGTACTCCTTTCATAAAAATTATATATAAAGATGTCAAGCACCCACTTAAGGTTGAGAGTTCCAAGTAGGTTGATAAAGGGGAGCAATCAAATAACTACATGCATATCCACAAAACGATTATTAGGATGAGCACGCAAAAATGTTCAACATTTTTTTTGTATGCGCTCATAAAAAATCAATTCATTTCAGGCGAATGAATTTAGTCCATTCGTCCTAAAGTTGGGTATTTTTTTATCGACTTTGAAAGCCAATGACGCCAATTATTCGCATGTACCTAGTTAGTTGTAGATATATTTGTGTCTTGACGAAAATATGACCTTTGACTCATTATTGCATAAGGATAATTTCAATTTCTTTTTTTTAAAATTATTTCATTATGGGTAATAGACAAATATCGAAAAATATAGACAATAATCAGAATTTTTTTTAACTTTATATAACACCAAAGATTGCATCATTTTTTATTGGTGTTTTTTCTCTAAACTCTACGCACTTCACATATGACCTCGTCATAATAACAAAAGCTCACCCTCTTGTGGTGGTATAGTCTTTATACAGATAACCCCAAAAGAAAGATATTGGAATCTCGAACATAAGAAAGCATAAACAGAAAAGCGGTGAAATTTATACACACCCCAACTAATACTGGAATGTTAATTGTGAATGTGGATGTGAGCTCATCCTTCTCTGCATGGGGGAGAACGAAGAACTTTTGTCCGAACGGTGCTACATTCGAACAAACACCATCAGAATGGTGCCATCCCGTAATATTGGGACATTGACTGGCCTGTGGAGCAGAGGTTAGACACTATGGACGACTGTTTTTACCCACATGGGAGTGGAAATTCCTGACCCACCGCACCAGTCGGCCCATTGAGGCTCACAATTCGCAATGAATGGAAATATCTTTTGTTGTTCGGCATCATTTTGGCTTTTCTCTCTTTTTGTGGCTTTCTCTCACTGATATTGTCCCCCCAATGACTATTCTGCTCCTTTTCCATTTTAGTATAGATTTTGTTTTGTTTCTAATACAACTAGTATATAAGGTATGTTTATTTATTTCGATTTATTTACCTCAATAAGCCAGTGGGGGAGGTCGATGGCGCCTGAATAAACTGATGCGACTCTATCAATATACACCAGACATTTTAGACGTAACGCACCTTTCTTTGACACTTTTTGTCTATGCAATAGTCCATTTAAAAGGTTGTACGAAGAAAATAAAGTCAATCAAAATTAATTGCACAATGAGTATGAGAAGCAATTTTTTTCTAAAGCTTTTATTTCTTATATATGTTTCGGTGACCTGCTTTTCTTGCAATATTTCTGCTTTTACTTTACTACTTACTGGGAATGACTAGAATATAGGTCCAGTATTGGTTTATTATAAATATCGATTTATTGTCATCTTATCATGATTGGTAAGTAGTCGTCTATTAGCATATATTATATTTAAACATATTTGTACACATATAGTGTTAAGATAAGCATACAAATTGAATTTGTTTTTCTTTTTTAAAACCTTAAAGTCGTTTTGATAAAGAGAATATTCTACTATAAACAAAAATACTATTTTAAGTTGATTTATTTTTTTACATAAAATTTCGGTTTTTCTTTTTCTTTTTAAAGGAATTTTTGTGTTAAATTTTTATTTTTAAGAAACAATTACTTACATCAACACCGCCATTCCACATGTAGTGCATACCAACTGTAGGGTCATGGTGGGTATTTCCAGTCATATGCTCTGCCATAACGGCACTCATCCAATGGACCAGACCCTGTGTTGGATTCTGGCCTTGTACACCACCGACTGGCATTGCTGAATTGGCGGCAACTAATCCTGGTGGTGAGCTGATTGTTGTTATTGGCGATGCACCGGGTACTGGAGTTCCAGAAGCCGAAGATTGATTATTGTTATTATTGTTGTTATTACTTGTATTGTTATTGTTGTTGTGATGTGATACTGTACCAAGATTTGATGATGTCACTGTTGCATCATTACTCCATACAAATGCGGCGGCCTTCTAAAAATTTAACCAAAAAAAAAAGAAAGTGTGTAAAAAAACTTTGTAAATATTTTATTAAAATACAGAATTTTATTTATTTTTTACTATTCAAAATTTTTGGAAAGACTATTTTTAAAAGTTTGTTAAGTAATATTTTTTTTTTAAAACAAAAAACCCCATGTAAAGTTTGTTGGCTTCATATTTATTATGCGATTTTCTTTTATCCTTGACCATTTATTTACAAAAAAAAAAAAAAACACTGATTATATTATTTACTAAACGTAAAACAAATATTTTAAGGATTAAAAGAATCTCATTTAAATCTTTAGCCAAATGTAACTGGTCTCATATTTAATGAAAGAATATTTTTACACTCAGAAAATAAAAATGGCTCTTCGGCTAAGACACAAACCGAAATTCATTTTAGACAACCACCGACTATTTTTGAACTTTTTTGTTAACGAATATTTTGCTTAAAAAACTGTTTGTAGTTAAAAATATACCATAAAAGAAAAACACTTTAGAAAAAAATATTTTTTGAATATGTAGAAAAAAATAGGTTGTTTTTTTAATTTAAATTGTTTTTATTGAGAAGTAAAACTTCCATTTTATACGAATATTTTGAACGATTAATGAAAACTTTTAAAATTCTACTAACACTATTGCGATCCTCTGTTTCGTTGTCGGAATTATTTTGATTTGTTTTCTCAGTACAGGAGAATAAGAGATTTCGCGGAAATGGTGGAGTTCGTTGACTACCCAAACTGGACGAAGGCAATGGTGGTGTGGTGGAGTTGGCCGCTCGCGATGACACAGGAGATGATGGTCCTGCTGGCGGCGGTGGTATTGTTGGCGGTTTTTGTAAGACCGCACTTGCAAAGAGACTTTTGTAAATTTCAGCGGGCAGAAGAAATGGTGTTTTGCCATTGTTGTTGGCATTAGCATGAGTATGGTAACTGTGGAAAGCAGCCGAAAAGCCATGGTGAGGCAGAGATATTCCGCCCATGCCATGGAATTGGCTACTAGGACCGCCAAAAAATGACGGTTTTATATCAGCGTCCGCATCCAAAATATCATCGTCGTGAGTCATTGAAGATGAATCGAACTCACTTTCGACAAGGTGCGTACTATTGGTAAGCTTTTGCGGTTTAAGTCCGGACTTTCGTGTTTTACTATTTTCTATATGGTCACTGCACGCAGTCTTCACACTTTGAAGATCCTCTTCCGATTCACAATAGCTCCCACCTGTATTGCCTAATATACCTGACGACATAGCATTTTGTTTAGTTTGTCACACGCGGCCAGCAATAAAAAATCCACAAAATCATTTGAATATTCCATAAACTCTTCTATTATACGAGTAGCACACGTGCTATACGAATTCAGTGTCACGTGCAAATTACAATAACTAATACGCACACAACCAATTAATATAACATTCTTTAAATTCATATACACGAATACATTTTTACGAATAATAACAACTAATATTAATACAATGCAGTGCAAACACTATAGAAGCGGGTAACTTTCTTAGGGCGCGTACGCAAAATTTAACTATGCACTTGGGAATGAAGCTTCTTGTTGGGTTTTATTTTATTTAATTGGAGCAAGCATGAAACTTTCACTTTTACTTGAATACAAATTGTAACAAGAATTTAAAGAAGAAAAAAATAAAGCTCTTCCTTCCACTGGAAAAAAAAACTTCCACTTTCGTTTGTTTTTTCTTTACGAAGAATTTGTTTGTGAATTTTTTTCTTTTTTTACACTAGAAAAGAAAATTGTTTTTCTTCTATTGATTCTATTTATCTAGACTAGTTAATTTATTATCTAACAAATAATTTTATAAAATATTTAACACTTTAATTGAGAATCTCAATTTTTCACCATTCAATCCTTAATGAATTTCTATTATCCTTTCTATTTTATTAAAAAACTATATTATCTACAGAAAATTTTTCTTATTTCCTCTTATTTTTCAAAAAATTTATATATTATTAAAATAATTTTGATATTTCCTGTTTTTTAAAATTGTTTAAAAACCTTTTAATATATTTATACATTTATGTAAATATTCTTTTTAATTTTATTTTAATATATTTTTATTAGGTGTAAATATTTTAGTGTAAGTATTAAATTAATTATTTATTTATTTATTTATTTATATAGAATATTTTCTTAATGATTATCAATAAAAGAATTGCACACAATTAGGAACTTTTAGTTATCTGATAACAAGGATTATCTTTTTACATTTTATTCTTTATTAGTTTCAATATTTTCTAAAAAAAATATTATTTTTTTTAAACTTTTTTCTGATTTTTTGTTTGTTAAAAAGTTTTGTTTATCTTAAAAAAAACCAAATATTTTAAAAGAGAAAAATTCTAGGAAATATTTTAGGAACTATTTTTTTTTTTTTTTTGGAAAATCTATTTTTGCCCATTTTTTTTAGTATTTAAATAAATTTTCGAATCTTTTCGATTAATATACATAAAATAGTTTGAATATTTAAATAAGTTTAAATAATTTCGAATAAATTCTGCACTTTTTATATCCATTATTCTTTTGCTGGGCATTATCCTTTTTTGTAATAGAAACTGTACGACTTGACCATTATGGAAATATTTCCAAATAAAAGAATTTTGCCATTTTCTCCTTTTATTTTATTTAAAAATCAATTTCTTATTAATTTCATAAAAAGATAGTACATTTTTTTTTCGCCATATATATAATTAAAATTATTTTTATAGAAGTTTTTTTTTCACGAAAAACAATCACAATAACGACTTTAATATTATTACAAAATTTTTTGTTTTTATACGGAAATTCTTTTTAACATTTTCGATTATATTAGTATAATTGATTAATTGAATAATATATAATTGATAATTAATAGGAACTAATGATTTTTTGGGATTGAAAATTTTGTGGGGTATAAAAATTTGCCGCGTTACACCGCCGCTGTTATACGTTAACCGTCTTGAAGCTCGCGAAAACTACTTCTGGTTTTTCTTGAGCTCGACATAGACGAAATGCAATGATATTACTTCTACATTCTTAAAGGATACATGCACTTTTTTTTCTTCAAATCCTACCATTCATTCATTCATACATATATACAGGCAAAAATACATCCAACTAGGCGGCAACCTACCAACCAACCATGCAAACCTATCAACCAACCAACCTTCCTATTATCCGGCCACCCGGGTATCCTGATAGTCCAACTAGTCATATATATCTAGATAAAGGAATAGGTAGCTAGGTGTATATGTGTACATTGAATTCATGTACACAGCACAGCAAAGCAAGGAGTAAGTGCACTATACCATTTTCTTATATATGCAATTTTTATGGTTTTTTCTATCCAAAACCTTTTTTTTTTGCCATCGTCTTGTGCATTATTTTTTCTTTGCTCCTTTCGAGATGGATAGGATATTCTCGCAGAGTCAGTCGCATGTACAATGGCAAGGATATGCACACAGTTCATATCTACTATAGCACAAGCCAAGATGCAAACGTACCACCAACTTACACATTCGGTATGATATGTGTGCACATGTGTGTCTGTTGAAGAAAAATACACAATCCCTTATTCTCTATAGAGAAGGTGGATTTTGGGGGGGGGGGGGGGGGAGGGGGTTGTAGCCATCATTTTCTTTAGTATGTTTTCATTTCCTCATTTTTTCTTATGGTTTTCTTTCATTTCCATTTTATTTTTATTATTTCCAGCGAACATATACACACAAACATTATGAGTAGACTATTGTAAAGTATATTTTCTACTCTAGATCCTGCTGTTGGTTCTTTTTCTCTTCTTAATATTATTTTTTTTCATTTTTTCCATTTTTTTCTTGATTTTGTACAAGTACAAGTACTACTTTACCTTCTTTATTAAAAAATTTCCTTTTTTAAAAGTGGTTTTTTTTTTGATTCAAATTTATTTTATTTCGCTTTTTTCTTATATTTCGTCTGTGAGTATGCTACAAAAAATCCATACCTCGATTTGTAAAAAAAAAAAAAATTTAAGGAGACTTTATTTAAAGGAACTTTGTTTTTTCCCCCTTTAACTGCAACTATTTTATCACATATAAAATTATTAATATATTAAAAGTTTCTTTATTTACTCATTTTAATATTACAAATTTTTACTCTTTGCCCGTTTTTGATCCTTGCCTCATATGGATTGGCCATCGTCCATTATTTATTTTGTATTATTATTCAATTTTTCTAAGTAATCTTTTTAATATCTTTTCTTTTTGTCTTTATTAAATTTTTATAATATAACCGAAAAATAGGAGGAAATAAAAAAAAATATAAAAAAAAAATTAATAAATGCTCATCCTGCATGTATAGGAAATTGTTAGCGATGTTTGTGTACATCAAGTTGATACTAAAATGAACATGAACAGAAAGAATAATAAGTACTTTAAGGTAAAAAAGAAAAAAAAATCCACATTCATATCGAAGTTACCAGTTGTTCTATGTGGGATGAAAATTCTTCTTTTTTTATATTTCTAACACATGAGCTTCGTTGCAAACGGAAAATTGCATTAGCATCAGTATAGAGTCGCGAAAATATCTGAGAAAATTCACCCCCATTGTGTTCACCTGCCATCCACCCATCCACTTACTTGTCCTTGATGCTTCCAAACAAATACATATGCTCGTATGTGATCAGAGCTCATAAAATAGTCAACACATAAGGAGAGGTATATGTGAGTGTGTTTGTGCATGTTTAGTCGGCACTCAGTCAGTCGTTCGACGGTTGCGTTTTCCAAGATGTCTTGACTATTCCATTTGACATATTCAACTCAGGCCCCTTTAAGGAGTTGTATTCTCATCGAAACAGTTTTCATCACTATCCTCATCGAAACAGTTTGAAGGGATTGCATTCTTACTTCAGAGCGCCTTCAACTCCGCCTAAAGGTTCTTTCGACGATAATTGCAATGGCGATGATGAAAATTTTAACACTCGTCACTCGTAGGTTCCTTTCAACTCGACTGCTATTTTGAATTCAGCAAAGTTTTCCTATGCTTTCGGTAAGCTTTTCTTAAGCCAAACTAAGTGATCCTCTTATTTGCCATTAAACTGAACTCTACTATTTTCGGTTAGCTTAATTTGTCAAGAGTCTGAGTAGAAATTTTCTTTGTTCCAGAGGTGTGTAACTTTGTGTAGAAATTTTTTGTAGACTTGTTTACAAAAATACCTTGTAACAAACAGATTTACATTATATGTTTATTTATATAATCGTAACGTAATGAAGTGGGGGACTAAAAACCCATTGGCATTTCGCCAACTAACGACAGTTAGAAGATCTCTAATAAATCTTTCGTCTCCGATGAATTTTATTTTCTGTTGGAGTAGGGGGGGGGGGTATGTTCGATGGATAATAGAAGAAACTTCATCTACGAGTCATTACGATGATTTAATAAATGGGAATGAATTTTTCCAAATTCAAGTCATAAGCAAAGATAAAAGACGAATATAAAACTCAAAGTTCAATGCCGTAAGTCCAAAAAGGTTCGTCAATAACTTTATATATTAAAAATTTCCTATTTATTCTTAGTGTCTAACGGTTATCCGATAATCTTAGTAATTATAGAGGATCTCTGTTATTTTAAAGTCCATCTTGTCTAGAATGGGGATAAATATAGGGGTCCATTCTTTTTTAATAAAAGTAAAAGTTATGTGAGCATATTTATCTTTAATCTCCATCTAGAAAAATAGGATTAGAGATTGTTGACGTAGGATATTAAATTATTATTTTATTTGGATATGCCTACGAGGTGCTAATGATGGTTTTTGGCCAGGTAACATACCTGTAACGATTCATTTTATTTATATTTAAACCACCACCTAATCTGTCAACTCTAAAAGAAGAAAATAAAATTCTTAACAAAAGAATGGCCGTATCATCTGAATAAGGTTAACTGATAAACTTAAAATCAGATGGGAAGTCCTGGGTATAAATTTTATATATTAAACGGGATCATGGATACTGATCTATATGGAACTTTATTTTAAATAGGATATATTCCTAAGGATTTTGTATCAATTATTGCTTGGAAATTACATTGTAAGAGATATTAATTTATAAAAGATAGTATAAAGAAGGAAAGAAGCTATTGAGTTATTAGAAAATCCCATCAAAAGCATTGTCCTCGGCAATGCTCTTCCCTCTCAAGTGGGGATGCAATATTAATCCAAATTAACTAGTAAATTTAACTTCAACAACTAAGCCTTATTTTGTATAATAACAGAAAATTTAATATTCCACGATCAGAATTTGTACAAAAGTTTTGAGAAAATAATAACATTAGTCCTTTTTTTCTGGAATATAATTTTCATTTGCAAATATTTGATTTAAATTTAAATTCTGAATATTTTTTATTATTTTTTTTAGTCTAAAAATAATGTTTTGTTTGATTTAAAAGTTGATATTATTTTAAACAAATACAAATACACAATACATTTATTTATAGCAACAAAAATAGTTCAATTTGATTTTTGAAAAAAAAGAAAACTTTCAAATGTTTACAAAACCCCTAAAATATACACTGACAATTGCCTTTCTTTTCAGAACGATATTCGCATCTTAAAAATATTCTTCATTCAAAACTTAAACGGGCGCAGACTTTTCCTACATGCACTCCTATTGCATATCCAGAACTGAATTTTATATTCTCCCATACATACACACCGGCCATGTGCATTTCAAAATCGTGTATATGTTTTCTATCAATATTTTTATGCATTTTTTAAAAAAAAAACACACACACACATAAAAAAAATCCGCATAAATACTAAAGAAAAAACAATTCACAGTTTTATGGAAAGCAAAAGAAAAAAAGATCTTAAGATGCACACAAAACCATAAAAAAATAACGATTGTACGAACATAAAACGCGAAACGGACCAAATGGATAGGATCGAAGCTATTACAAACCCAAGAAAATGTATTGGGGTTAAGATTGGGGGTAAGAGAGAAAAAAAACAGTACAAATAGTTGGGAAAAAAAACAAATGAAACTGATGAAATGTGGAGCTGTGAGACTTTGCGAAAGTTGAAAACGTTGAACGTAAGTTGAAGACGAAGATGAAGACGAAGACGAAGAAGAAAAAAAGCAATCCTTTTTAAAGGAAGTCTGAAAAGCAAAGGCGATGGAAATATTACACAATTTACTCCTCACCTTGGTCTCTATCAGTGGCATGCTGCACATAAGAATTTTATAACCAAAAGGATAAGGGCAATTTAGGGGTGGTGGGGGAAACGGGGAAGGGAAGTAGGAGTAAAATAATCCTAACAAGAATAATGCGTATCAACGAAGGTGGTAGTAATGGCGGTTATGTCGATGGTTTTCCACCGACCATTAATACACGTAGTGTTCAGCATTGATTCCTTTTCGGTTTGCCTTTCGGCGAACAGCTCACCCGTTTTTGATGCAATCACCCCTAACCCTGTCCCAGAATCACAGAATGGGGTTAATAGTTGTTATTGCGGTGGTTGCATTGCTATTAAAGAATTTTATTTTGTTGTCTATTTTCTCCTATTTGGCTTAGTGAAAAGTTTAAAGTTTTTCGATTTTTTTCACATTTTCTTGTAATATCCTTTTTTTTTATATGAGCTGTGTTTTTTTTAGTAGTTTTTTTATAATTTTTTAATTTTTTTCTCTCAATTTTTCCTCATTTTCTAGTTCTGTTTTTTTTTATACTTTAACTATTGTATCCTTGATGGTGATTTGTTTTTTCTTGCAATAATTATTTTTCTTGTAGTTTTGTTAAACTTAAATTTTCGATAATATTGATGTATATAATAATTGGTTTTTTTTTACCCAACAACCCTGCATATTCCTTTTTTTTTTGGCTAAATGCAATTTTAACTTTTCTTTTCCTTCACTTTACTCAATTTTCATGTCGGTTTGTGTTGAGCTTTTTTATTCTGTCTATTTCTCTTAATGCATTTGTATCCTTTCACATTTCTTCTTGTCCTTCTCAAAAGGTATGAATTTCCTACATTCTTACATATAAGAAGCATTTTTTTCCCCTTATCATAAACATACATGATAGATAGTCCTTAATGTTTGGAAAAAAATGAAATAACAACAAAAAAAATATTTTCCAAAAAATATGCTGCAAAGTGAAAAGCTAAAATTCCAAATGGAAAATGTTAAAATCACCTAAAAAATATATATGCACACACACATACACACACATACATACATATTTATTTATAGTGTAAATACTGAGAAATAAGGTAGAGAAAACTGCATTTCATATAAGAGAGTATATACTCGTAAAGTGCAGATATAGTTTTTTTTGTTGCTATTTCTCTTGATTTTAAAGGATTTTTTCTTATGTGTTTTTTCTTCAATTTTCTCGAAGAAGATTTTCCAATTTTATTATTATTATTTTCATTCCCCATATTATGTTGTTGTCTTCTTTATATTCTTCTTTTTTTTCTTCAAACTATAGATTTGTTTTCATCATTACTTATTTTTTTATTAGCTGTTCTCCCAACAAGGTTTTTTTTTGTGTGTTTTTAAAACTAGTATTTTTTTTATCCTATAAGTTTTTATCTCCAGAGATAGTGTATTTTTACATACATACACAAATACATATTCGTATGCTCATTTTATAGTCTTATAAATAAATACATCTACATATGCTCCTATCTTAGATCTCAAAGTGCATTGTGCACTTATTCATAAAAAATAACTTGGAACATTTTCTTTAATATATTTTCATATAGAATTACATAGCGTATATATATAAGTGCATATATCCCTATTTATTTTTATCCTTGTATGAGGATAGGTTTATGTGTTTGTGTTGGGGTATGTAAACACGAAAGAAAATATCTTTTTTTGTTGGTTTTTTCTCTCTCCATCCTGATATGCATAAATAAATTTGATATTCTCTTCGTAAGAAATGCATATGAATATGAACAGATTATGGATTATGTATAGTATAGCTAAAGCTACAAGGACATTCAGTATGCAAATCTCTTGTGAAAAGCTTGTAAATATTCTTTATGAAATAAAATGATTACTTTTGGCTATGTATTTATTCTTTTTTTTGTCCTATAATCAATTGGTAATAATGTAATTGTAACAGAATATTATTAAAAACAATTGATTTAAATCTAAAAGAATTTGTTATTCGTATAAACGATTTTATTATAAAAAATTCATAATTAAAAAAGGATCCAAAGATAATTTGAAACGATTTTAATATATCTCATAGATATGTTACTGTAATTTTTCTTCAAAATTAATTTTCAAAAGAGTATAGGCGGATGTCGTCATTATAGAGGCACTGGCCATGGAGTACCACAAAAGTTTTGGAGGGAAATAGCCCTCAGTTTATTCCACCAATTTCCTTTTCTTTCTTTCTTTTTTTTTAGGTTTCTGCTTTTTTCAAAAAAAAAAATTTTGTTTGGTTCCGAATTTTAATTCAGCTGAATTCTTATATCCTCTTTCCTCATTGCTTATACCTCTTTCCAACGGTTGTAATTTTTTTCATCATCCTTGGAGAACTTAACATTTATGAAGCCATCGAATTCTGTATTTAAGGTATAATTTTTTTGTAATCCAGTGGAGTACGACTGATTGTAATCGGCCATACTCCGTTGAAACTTTAGTGATTTTCGTATGTTTTTATATTTTTTTGAGCTCAACATCCAAGAAATATTTATTATATTTTCCATTTTTCATCACTTAACAAAATACATGTAGGAAAGGCAAAGGACATTCTATGCATTAAGATTCGAGTTTGGAAATTGTTCATTAAACAACTTTTATTAGCTGCCAATGTTTATACTCCTACTGCCATCTATTGACATTTTCCTAACATCTATTACGAAAATTCTACTTTTCTACTACTTACGAGGTCTGCTCAAAAAGTATTGCGAATTTTGTGTTTTTTCAAAAATTATTTATTTATTCATGAGTATCTATTTTGTCCCCTTCAAAGTAATTCCAACCAGATATTATGCACTTGTGCCAATATTTTTTACAATCTTCGAGCACTTCAAAAATTTATTTTTTGTGATCTTGTTAAGCTCCTCCATCGATGTCGTCTTTATCTCCTTAATCGTATCATAGCGTCGTCCTTTCATGGGGCTCTTCAGTTTCGGGAACAAAAAAAAGTCACAGGGGGGCAGATCTGGGGAATACGGTGGCTGCGGCATTATTAGTGTATTGTTTTTGGCCAAAAATTCACGCACAAGCAATGATGCGTGAGCAGGGGCGTTTTTATGGTACAAAAGCCAATTTTTGTTCTTCCACAAATCCGGGCGTTTCAGGCGGATTGCTTCGCGCAACTTGCGCATAACTTGCAGGTAATATTCCTTATTGATCGGTCTACCCTTTGGCATGAACTCATAATGCACCAAACCCCTGAAAACGTCTGTTGTTGACGTGCTCGGGCATCCGGCCCGATTTTCGTTGTTCACATCTTCTCAGCTCTCTTAGAACATTTTGTACCACCTTACTTCGGTCAAAGGTAGCTTCACCATATGCCACAGTCAACATTTGGAATGCGTCCGTGCATTTAATTTTGTTCTTCACAAAAATTTTGATACAGATTCTCTGATCCATTTTTTTGGAATGTGCAAAAATCGAAGACGAGCCAAAACACGTACAAGCAAAGCAGCTGTCAAAAATTAACTGAACATTCCAAATGGCCGAACTTGTCGGCATAAGTGAGAGATATGAGTACTAACAAAACGCCATAAAAAATCGAAATTCGAATATACGCAATCCGCGGAAATTCAAAATTCGCTTTTGGACAGACCTCGTATGAGTTGAATATTTTATTTGCTATTTATTTTTATCATCCACTTATGATAGCAATTGTTTTGTAATATATTTTGAAAAAATACACTTAATTGTTCTTCAGATTGTTGCACCAATTTTGCAATAACCAAAGTATCCTCTCTTCAGGCAAAAAAAGATAATTTAATCTACTGAAATAAGGTTAAGATGGAGTTACAGTTCCTCATTTTTTTGTTATTCAGTATGACTGGTAACTTAGTGTGCGAGAAATATCTGCCATTTTTAACAGTTTTTCTTTTTTTCTAATAAATCTATAATCTGAGCTATTTTATATTATAAAAGAAGATATTTTGATGTGATAAAAAACAATACTGCAAAAAATTCTCCAAAAATGAATACTACCTTGCCGGAATTTATTCAGAAAATTAAAAATACAAGTTTATTCATCTAAATCTATATTATTCCCTTCAAAGTAATCTCCATAGACTTTAACACACTTATGCCAGCACTTGATCCAATCCTCGAAACATTTTTTATATTCTGTTTTCGGTATGTTCATCAGTGCTTCCTGCGATTTTTCCATTACTTCCTCTCGGCTTTTGAAACGCGTTCCCCGTAATGGTTTTTTAACTCGATTGAATAGAAAGAAGTCACAAGGAGCCAAATCAGGTAAATTCGGTGGTTATTGGATGGTATTTGTTGCATTTTTCGTCAAAAAATTACGAATAATGATGGCACTGTGCGACGGTGCATTATCATGGTGCAAAATCCACGAGTTTTCTGCCCACAATTCTGGTCTCTTTCGGCGAATTGCTTCACGCAAACGTCTCATAACGCCCAAATAACACTCTTTGTTTACTGTCCGGCCTTCTGGAAAAAATTCATGATGTACTACACCGTTGTAATCCATGAAAACCGTGAGCTTTGCCTTCTTTTTTGACTGAAAACGACGTGGTTTTTTTGGTCTCGGCTCATTTGCGTGTCGTACTCATAAACCCACGTCTCGTCTCCAGTAATGATCCTTTTGATGAATGTGGGATCGGATTCAGCCTCGAAAATCATGGCTTTTGCGATGTCAACACGGTCTCTTTTTTGCATGAAATTGAGGTCTTTTGGCACCAACTTTGCTGCTAAATGACGAAAACCCAAATCATTAACCAAAATATCTTAGACGGATCCATTGGCAATGTTCAAGTCCTCCGCTATCTCTCTGATGGTTAATTTGCGGTTATTAACCAACAATTCATTTACTTTATCAATGTTTTTGTCGGTTTTCGATGTCGATGGTCTGGCACTGCGTTCATCATCTTCGATTGACTCACGACCACTCTTAAACCGCTCGTGCCACTGGTAAACGATCGTTTTCTTCAGAAAATCGTTGCCGAAACACTTTTCCAACATTCCCAACGTTCGCACACCATTAAATCCGTTTTTTAAGGCAAAATTTTCGTTTTACAATTTCGTTGTTGCAAATTTAAATCCATTTCTAAAATTGTCAAAAATCGCCAACACACACACACAGAGATAGATGTACTCTTGGCTACGTAACTTTTGCAAATGTCAAGCTATGATGCTAAGATTTAGAGAAAATATCAACAACAGATGTACCAACATAACAAAAAAATCGGAACGATGGGAGCGCCACACTCTAACAATTTTAGCATGTTACAAAAATATATTTTCTTCTTTTCTAAAAAAAAAAAAACATTTTTAAAGAATTTTTTTCTACAATAAATAAAGGTAAATAAAGTTATTTTCTAATAGATTATTCCAAAATAATATGAAAAATATTTTGACGGATTCAAAAATATATATTTTATGCTCTAAGCATTGTTATATCATAAAAAAGAAGTTTTCTTCATAAAAAATGCTAAAAAACGTATGCTAAATTATTTTAATAGATGGCGTTATATTTTTTCAAATATGAAAGAACACAATATATTCGAAAATATCTATTTTATGAGCTAAGTTTTTTTTATCGCAAAAAGAAGACACTCAAAAAATTGTAACTTATTTTTTTATGCTTTCAAAAAAAGTAAATTTTTTATGTAATAGAAAATAACACAAAAAAACTTTACGTTCGTACCCAAAAGTGACACTAAAAAATTTTAATACATTCAAAAATAAGTATTTCAGTAGGAATTTTTGAAATAATTTTTACCCTATTTGGTTTTGTATATATTTTTTTAATTAAATTAGTTATTCTGAAAACTTTCAAATTTTTGGGATAAAAACTGTAGAAAATTAGTTTTTTTTCTAGAATTGAAATTCAAATAATAAAACCAACAATAAAGAAATGGTACGAAAAATAGGAAATATTTGGGGAAAAAACCATTTAATTTCAAATATGATTTAATAAATATTGTATAAGAAAACAAAACCCCAAAAACTGATGTTACTGAATGTAATTCTTTTTTAAAAATAAAAAACCAATGTTAACGAAAAAGCTAAAATTGGTTTTTATTCAAAAGGAGAACGCAACAAGTTGTTGGTCGCAATCATTTTTAGGTGAAAGTCCTGGGATTCATGGTGACAATTTTTCCTTTTCTTTTGAAAATTTTCCTTTTCAACTGAAATATGGTTAAAAAAGGCTTTTATAGCTTGGAAACATTCATTTTTTATTTTGGCATAGAATGAGCTACTTTTGGTATATTACAATATGGAATTAGAGTGGAAATTCTGCATCAATTTTTGGAATTTCCACCACACCATTTTCGCTTGAGTGTATTTAAAGTACTTTCTTCCTTTATGATTTAGCAATGCATGAAAATATTCAAATATTTACAAAAACTTTCAAAATTATTGATTTAAATATTCGAAATTTGACATTAGATAAAAAGTAACAGAAAATTGAGTCTGTTCTTGTTAGATATTTTGATATTCTGAGACAAGGGATTTATCACTGCAAATAGTTTTTCGATTTCCTGAACGTCAATACAGTACACAATGGATCAAAAATAGATTTTTACATTTCCTGTTATTCCATTTCCTTCAAATATTATTTTCTACTACACTAAGAAAAGAGTAGAAATACAATAAAAAAAAGAAGCTTTTATTTATTGAAATTGCATATAAAATATTGAAAAGAGTTTTCCGAAGAAAACAATGGTAAAGTCGAATATAAATTAATCTATTTTCAATCTTACAAATCCTATTTTATACTTTTATAATATTTTTTGTTATTATTTTTGAAAAAAAAAAATTTTAGCAAGTCTACCTCCACAAAACTATTAGTAAAATCGAGTATGAGTTGTGATTTTATATAAGAAATTTTAAGTAATCAAAGATTTTATTATTAAAATAAATCAATTAAAAAAGAATTTTGTTGAAAGAGGGAGAATTCTATTGAACTAAAAAACGGTTAAATATTTCAACAATGTCACGGACAAGCACGTGTAAGAAATCAGGAACGAACATTTGACAAAACTGGCGCCAACTAAATACGAAGTTATCCTCAAACTTTGTCCTTGTCACATAAACTTTCTGCTTACTTCTTTGTAGCTAGCAAAAGTTTATCTTTTCCGAAAGGATTGGAAGGAAACCATTTAACTGCAAATTTTCTATTTACTTTGTGTGAGTATTCCTTGAACGAATCTCATTTCACGGTCGCTATCATAGCCATCCAAGAATGTTGGTTGCTATTCAAAAAATGAGTAAATACGCCAAATTTAAAGAACGTGAATTGCATTCTGCCGAAATTTTCCGAAAATTTAATGCATTCTTAAATAGGTAATTTGCTCACCCTTTTTATTGGTAGAAAAAAGTTTATCCTAAATGCTTTGGTTTGATCTGGTTTTAGATGATAGTAACAGATATAACTTAGTAAATTGTCAGTAAATCGAACAGGACCAATAAACAAAGTAATACGCATGGTGATCAGCTCGCGAGGGTAGCACTTTGCAGGCCCTTTCGCCTTTCTTTGACTGGCATTACAGAGAACAGAGGATTTTCCCTTCACGGAGCTTGTAGCGAAATCCTACCTAGACGACTAGTACAAGTTCAAAGCCCATTCGGCAACAACGCGATCCCCTAGAGCGTGACAGGTGAAGTTGTGTTTTTGTAAAGCGTTACGAAATATGGAGCAGCAAATATTTGGAGCAAAGGAGTTTGAAAAAATCAAAATTTTGACTCCAGGAGTTTGTCGTCCAAAAATATACACAGAGCCTATGGAAAATATTCCTTATCAAGATCACAAGGTTTTCGGAGGCATAAGGCATTTTCTCACGAAGGCCTTCCTTCCCCATCAAAAATTCATGGAAATGTTGAATGAATAAGAGCTCTTTCCCAGCCATACTCACAAGGTAATCTTAATCAACGATTTTTTGTCAGAAAAATAGAGTCTTGTGATTCCCTGACAAAGTCAGTGTCATTTTTATATATTCCCTAATAAGACTTCGGAAAGGATATCATCTTGGCACTGTCGATAAATATGGGCTTGCTGAGAAGATACGAGGGTCGTTCAATAAGTCCTTAGAAAAAGATGGAAAAAAACTGTTTTTTTAAAAAAAAAAATTTATTTTTATAATCTCCTTATAGCTCTATACACTTTTCCAACCGTTTTTCCAAAATTTTTATCCCGTCCAAAAAATAGGATTTCGGAAGTTCTGCAAAATACTCATCCGTTTGAGCAATGACGTCCTCGTTGGAAGTGAACCGTCGTCCGCCAAGCCATTTCTTCAGATTGGGGAAAAGAAAATAGTCACTCGAGGCCAAATCTGGTGAATAAGCGGGATTCTGCAACAATTCCATTCTCAATTCCACAATTTTGGCCATGGAAACAGCGCAGGTGTGCACACGCGCATTGTCCTGATGCAAGAGGATTTTTTTCTTCTTCAGATGGGGGCGTTTCTCCTTGATTTCCTCGCTTAACCGTTGCAATAACGACGCGTAATACGCTCCTGTTATTGTTTTTCCTTTTTCCAAGTAGTCAATAAAAATGATGCCCTGCGAATCCCAAAAGACCGTGGCCATCACCTTGCCGGCCGATGGTACAGTTTTTGCCTTCTTCGGAGCCCGTTCACTCTTGAAAATCCACTGTGATGACTGTCTCTTCGTTTCTGGAGTGTAGTAGTGTATCCAGGTTTCGTCCACAGTGACATATCGACGAAGGAATTCGGCAGGATTGCGATGAAAGAGTGCCAACATAGCCTCAGAGTCCACTACACGATTGCGCTTATTCTCCTCTGAGAGCAAACGCGGCACCCATCTTGCCGAAATTTTTTTCACAGACAATTTTTCATGCAAAATTGAAGCGACTGTACCTTGTGATATGCCCGTGGCCTCAACTAATTGGCGCACTTTAATTCGCCGATCGTACAAAATCAAATCGTGGATTTTGTCGATGATTTCAGGAGTAGACACCAATGGTTTACGCCGTTTCTGTTGTATTGCATGTGTGTGCGTACTACGAATGTATTGCCACAAAATTCCGACAGAATTTTTGTGTAGAGGCCTATCCAGTTCTTCTTTAATCTAAGAGAAACCACAAACTTCTCACGTCAACGAGTTGAAAAAAAAGAAAACAAGATTAACCGATTCGTGCAGCAAAATGTCAGAAATTTTCGAGATTCTAATTAACGATTTCTCGAGAAACGAGAATCTCGAAATTTCAACAGTAAAATATTCTCGAGAAACGAGAATATCGAAATTTCTAGATAAATCTCGAAACGAGTTTTACCGATCACAATCTGTAGTTCTAATTGTGAGAGAGCTTAGCTCAGTTAGTTGCTAGTTTCTAGGATATAACGTTATAATTATTGATTTTAAAAAAACTCCTTCTTGACATATGAACTATCCCAAACCAAGAAGATATTTTTATTTTTGAATCATTTTAATTTAAATTTCATTAAAAATTCTGAAATTTGATAAGAAAATCTTTTAAAAAAAAGAAACCAATTAAATAGCGAGTATCATTATTATCTGTTATTGACTGACTGACCAGCTGCTTTTACAAAAAATAATGGTCCGATAATGCCTCCAACACAAAATCCACACCAAACAGATGGATTTGTTTCTCAACATTCGCTTGTGGATTTTCTGAACCCCAAATGTGATAATTTTATTGCTCAACAATTTAAAACTGAGTGGATGGTGATTTTGTTGGAAAAATCACCATCCACTCAGTTGATGTTATTCCAAAATCCATTCAGCGAACTCCATTCGTCGATGTTTTGTGTTGAACGACTTGTTAAAGTTGGGCTGCAGTTTTGTGTCCAGTCTCCCTAAATTTTTAAAATACTCTCTTCACAGTTAATGAAGTTAATTCCCTATTCCGACCATATTTTTTACGAAAATTGGCGAACTATAGCTGTCAAACTTTCATTATTTTTAACTTAGATTAAAGAATAGGCCCGTACGTCAGATGTATACGCAATTTTCTGACCTAATTATTGCAGAAGTGGCGAGAAATCGTCATATTTTTTTTTATGTAGACATCACACCTACTGACATATATAAGGTGTAGTAAAAGGAAATCCATTATTTTTGCATTAAATTGAAGGTTTTATTTAGCATAGATAGAATGATACGATTTAGGTCAAATATGCACCGTTTTGTTCGATAACTTGTTGCCATTTTGGAGGTAATTTCATAATGCCTCGCTCATAGAAACCGTCGTCCCTATTGGCAAAAAACTGAGGCAGTCGATTTTTACAATCTTCTCTTGAGGCGAATTTTTCACTTGCAAAATCATTCGCCATAGACAGGAAGTGGTGGTAATCACTTGGTGCTAAGTCCGGACTATAAGGTGGATGCATAAGAACATCCCAACCAAGGTCCCGGAACTTCTGGCGAGTCACTATCGATGTGTCCTGATGGAGCACAATTCCTCTTCTATTGGTCAAAGCTGGCCGCTTCTGGGCGATTGCTTCTTTCAGACGGTCCAAGTGTTGACAGTGTAGGTCCGAATTAAGAGTTCGGCCGTAGGGGAGCAGCTCATAGTAGATAATTCCCTGCCAGTCCCACCAAACACACAGCAAAACCTTCCTGGCTGTCAATCCTGGCTTGACCACCGTTTGCGCCGGGTGACCCACTTTTCATTACCAGTAACCATCCGCTTCAGAAATGGATCGATATTGTTGCGATTCAGCAGCGATTCGCAGATGGAAATTCGGTCCATGAGGTTTTTTTGCGATAAATCGTGTGGCACCCATACATCGAGCTTCTTTTTGTATACAGCCTTATTTAAGTGGTTTCAAACGGTTTTTTGTGCAATGTTTAGCTCCTGAGCAATCGAAACAGTGCTTACGTGACGGTCGGACTCGACGATTTCCATTATTTTATCGACATTTTCGACAATTGGCCTTCCAGAGCGTGGTGCATCTTTGACATCAAAATTACCGGAACGGAATCGACGAAACCAAAATTGCGCATGATTGGCTGTTACAGTATCAGGACCATAAACACTATTCACATTTTCAGCTGCCCGGCTTGCGTTTTCGCCTTTATCGAAGAAAAACTGTAAAATATGGCGTAAATCTACGAAATCTTATTTTTCTAACGCCATCTAGTGCAACCCGATCGCACTTTTACAACGGGAGATACATACTCCTAAAGCCATCTATTGGCAAAATAATGGCCATATTTTTACTACACCTAATATATAGTTTTCGTAATAGAAATTTTTAGAATTCCAAAAGCATAATTTATATACATTTTAATTCACATATTTTGGAAACAAAAATACAATTTAAACACAACTATAGGCAACATTTACATCAATTTTATAGACTTTCGGAGAGTTTTAAAAAACGCCATTCTCCATGAAAGTGGTAGCATACTGAAATGCTTGCATACTTTTGTTGTCTTTAAAGTGGTTATTTTGGTACTTATCAGAAAGTGCAAGTGAAAGTGTAGTTTTTATGTTTTTTGAAGTATTTAAGAAAAAGTAAGTATTTATATAAATAGTTATAGTGTTGATAATATTTTATGGAAAGTTTTTATTTCAGAAAATGAAGTGTTTTTTTAAGGGCTGCTGGTAATTTCTTTCTTTTGGTAAATTGACATCTTATAATTTTACTAGAGAAATTAGGAAAAATTTAGTTTACAATGTGTTTAATTGGATTTTATTAATTTGTTTTATCCAAATTAATAAGTTCGTCATTCAATAAATGTAAACAAATGTGATGTTGACAGTTCAATGTTTACCAGAAAATAGTTCAGTGCCGGTGTACGTAAAGTGTGTATAAGAAAATTTAAGGGAACGAATATTTCAATCTGTTTTCCATTTCTGTTTTCATTGTGTTAAAATGAATAAAGTATATTTGGTAGGCTTATTATTTAAATAAATTTGTTTACATTTGTGCTTTCGCTTACTTTATTAAACCATTTTATAAAACATTTACTATTGTAATTTAGTTTTGAAACATTTGCTATAATGTTGTATACAATCAACTTATATATTATTAATGATTTATTTTTAAATTTAAATTAAATGCACAATTCCTATTTAAATTACCATTTCAATTCACAAACACACATTTATATTATAAAGAAGTTTTCAATATCAAAAAATGATTGTTTTAAGATGAAAATTTATATTTACTAAGTTGTGGTTTAGTTTTAATTTCAAAATAATATCACATTCTCTCATTTAGTTCATTTTCCATTTTTAGCATGTGTTATTATTTGCTCTTTCATTTTATAATTCTGTTTAAATAAATAATATATAGTGAAACAAATAAAATGGAAATATAATACAATAAATAATATTTTAAAAGCAAAATACAGTGTTTTTATTGCAATTTTCTAAAACTATTTCAATCAAATAACAAAAATCGCAATATTAAAAAAATCTATTTTTAAACGCATAAATGACATCACATATGAAAGTGGTTTTAAACGAACCGCCTCAATCGCTCCTTACTGAAGTTTAAAATTGGCCCCTATTTGTGTGTGTGTTCTACGAATGTATTGCCAATAAAATTCGGTCACAATATTTGTGTAGAGGCCTACCCAATTTTTCTATAGTCTAAGATTTTTAAAATGTTGCTCAACAATTTAAAACGCGTTGTTATTTCGTATAGCGCCCCTTTTTTAATAACCCTAAACTGACAGCTGTCACGCTGTCTTTTTATTTTCGTTAGTAACTCTTTAGCGCTGGCAAATAGCGCAATATTTAAAGCTTGCATGATATTTTCGAATACCCTTTTTATATAAAAGCTTCAAAATAAATATGTACAATTAAATAAATTATCAAAAGAAAAAACCACTTGACCTATTTTGTTGATAAAATAATCAATAACGACTGGTTTTTTTTTTGGAAAATAAAAATAGAAATAAAAAATTCCAAAATTGAAAGTTGGAAAATTGAAAATTGAAAATTACCCACAACAAAATGGTTATTTGGTCACCGAATTTTCTATTTGATCCTTTTTCGATTCTTATAGATTTCGGATTGTTTTCATTTTTCTTACTCCTTTGGTTTATGCCAAAGTTTACGATAACTTTTGAAATAAGAAAATTTATGAGTTTCTCATATCCTAGCTTTTGCTATTATTTATTGGCTCAGTCAGTCAATAGAAACTATTTTGATATAGTCAGGACTATTTAGAGGACGATGAGTTTATAGAATATCGTAATTCTGATACACCATGAATCGATGCCAAATTTTAGGTTTTTTTTCCTCCAATTGCAGACGTATTAGCGTTTTAGTTTTTAGCATTTTTTTTTATTGTTGTGGACTCCTCCTTGCTATCTTTTCAATTTTTTTGGCAAAATTCCAAATAATATCATGATGATTTTAGAAGTTTTATATTTATTATAATTATTTAAGAAGATATATTTATATTAGATAAAGTCAAAAATGTACAGCAAAGATTTGAAAAGAAAAAGAAAAAATTTTATTGATGAAATTTGATTTGAAAAAAATTTCTTGTGTATTTGTAATTTCAGGATAAAGTTTTTATTAATTTTTTTTTTACTTAAAAAACTGATAAGAATTATTGTGTTTGAGTATAAAAAAAAACTTACTACAGAGCTCATCCAAGGAATCTTTGGTTCGAGGCATGGTTGTACGCTAATTTTCAAAAATCCTATTTTCCTTTCCATTCTAAACGGATGATTTTTTAAGTATTTGGTTTTTAATGTTTCAAAAAATACAAGGGAAATTTATAAAAAGTTATAAAATATTTTTTAAGTCAATAAACTAATGTTTGCCATTAAATTTTTAAAGATTGTTTTTTAATAATTGTTGGCCATGACTACGTTAAAAGTGATCCGTGCAAGAGGTCCAATTTTGAAGCACTTTTTCGAGCATCTCGACTAGTATCTCCTTAATAACACGTGTAATGTTGTCTTCTAAGGCTGCAAGTGAGGCTGTATTATTGGCACAGACGAGTGATTTTGCGTAGCTCCATAAGAAATAGTCTAGAGGCGTTAAATTGAACGATCTAGGCGACCAACTTGCCGATCCGAAATGTCAGATAAATTGCCCACCGAACTCATCTCTCAATATGTCTATTGTTTCACGTGCTGTGGGGCATGTACCACCATCTTGTTGAAACCACATGTCGACCAGATGCAGCTCTTGCATTTTGACTACACCGATCCATAAACCACACCAAACAGTGCATTTTTCTAGGTGCCATGGCAGTTCTTGTTTTGTCTGTGGTTGTCCATTCAACCAGAAATGAGCTTCGTTGCTGAACGCAATTTCTCAATTTTCCTCAAGTTGTTGTAAAGCATTAGATAAGTTATTTTACACGCTTTCAGACTAAGATCCTTACGTAAAATCTTCCACAAAGTCGAGTAAGACAATCCCAATTGATTGTTCGGTGACGGATGGACAAATCGCGGTTTTCACCAACACTGGACGCTACGGCAGCAATTTTTTCCACTGTCTGCACTCTACGCACACGGGTTCATGGTTTGACGTCCAATAGCGTCAAATTGCAGCCATATTTTGTCACAATGGCTTAAATTGCTTGTTCCATAGGTTGTTGATGACGATCATAAAATGGTCGAAGTACGCAAAACATATTCAATAATTTGTCGATGAATATATACTTCAGTAATAATATTACTTGAAATTATAATAAACAAACAAATAAACAAGCAAAAAATAAACATTTTATACTAAAAAAAACTAATTTCATAATTTTCAGAAAATTATTCAAATTGAAATTATTCAAAAAATATCATTTGTTTGGTATTAAAAAAACTATAATAATAAAACAAAGTTTGTTTAAAAAAAAAGCTATAATTAGAAATAATTTCCTATATAAAAAAAATAAATACAAAAATTTATTTTTAAAATTAAAGAAAATTAAAACTAAAAAAAAAAAATTTACAAAATATCGAAAAAGTTGCTATCGAAATCATGGACAAACTCCACTAGTTAGTTTGAGCACACATCAATCGAGGCGAATTTAGCAAATTACGATATTAGTTTTGACATGAACCATTTTCAGTTATTGAATGAAATTTGTCCGGAATGACAGGCAGAACACTGATTCTGCTGCTGCTGTGGCGCAAGCGGCCGAGGTCAGCTTCACTGCAATGTGGAATATGCGCAGAAACTTTGCCGTTGAGTACGCGCAGAGGCGTGTGTTTTTGTGTTCGCCCAAAATTTTCATTATTGATTAATTCCCGTACGGTGACTCGTTAATTTTTGTCCATTCGAACACGCCCATTTGTATAGAGTGATAGCGCTTATCAGTCAGTAGCGAATGGAATGATAAGAAAACAGAAAAAAGGCCGTTTTGGTTTCTTTATAAGAAAATATTGAAAATTATTATCAAAATATGGCAGTAAGAATGCTGAAAATAATAATAATATTGTGTCTTCTTTTAGTAGAAAAATCAATTTTTCTTCAGGTTTCTAATAATAATTAATCCGCTAAACTGAGAATAATATTTAAATTGAATTTTTTCGTTAATTTTAATAATAAAACACATTTAAAATTAAAATTCCAATGAAATCTTAGAATTTATTCGCACTTTTCGGGATGTAAATCTTTGAGAATTATCTTTAGAAAAAATTTTAAAGCTACGAAATAGAAACTAAAATTGAATCAATTATATTTAAAATTCAGATTTTAATGAAATTTTTAATTTTTTTATATTGTATAAATTTTATCATTGGAAAATATTATATTTAAATTATTTTCGTTATTTTGTGGTAGTTTTTCAGAATGCGATCATTTTGTGAGGGTTTTTTGGTGGAATTTTCGCAATTTTCGGACTGTAATTCGATTATTACTTAACGGATGTTAATTTTTAAATCATTTTTTAAAAGGTTAAAAAGTTTTCTGAATAAACACAGAAATTTGCATAGTTTTACAATAAAAAGTCTAACGGTATTAAATCAGACAAATTTGGATTCAAATTGACATTACAAAAACTAAGAACTTTGATTCAAAATTGAACGTATTGTGTGGCTTGTGGTGCCAGAATTGACGGTTACTCTGTTTTCCTTTTCATTTTCAAAAAAAAATGACACATTCCGACCAAAATGCACACCAGATAGACACTTTTTGCGGAGACAATAGTTTTTCTTTTAGTTTATTGTGGTTGTTTAGAGCCTCATATACAAGGTCTGTTCAAAAAATATCGCGAAATTTGAATTTCCGCGGATTACGTATATTTGATTTTGGATTTTCTTGTGGCGTTATGTTGGTACTCATGTATCTTACTTATGCTGACAAGTTCGGCCATTTTGAATGTTCAGTTAATTTTTGCCAGCTTCTTTGCTTGCACGTGTTTTGGCTCGTCTTCGATTTTTGCCCATTCCAAAAAATGGATCAAAGAATCTGTATCAAAGTTTGTATGAAAAACAAAATTAATTGTGCGGACGCATTCCGAGTGTTGACTGTGGCATATGGTGATGCTAGCTTGGACCGAAGTAAGGTGGTACAAAATGTTCTCAGAGAGCCAAGAAGATGTGAACAACGAAAATCGGGCCGGACGCCCGAGCACATCAACAACAAACGTTTTCAGGGGTTTGGTGCATTATGAGTTCTTGCCACAGGGTAGAACGATCAATAAGGAATATTACCTACAAATTATGCGCAAGTTGCGAGAAGCAATCCGCCTGAAACGCCCGGATTTGTGGAAGAACAAAAATTGGCTTTTGCTATTTTTGGCTAAAAACAACACACTAATAATGCCGCAGCCACCGTATTCCCCAGATCTGGCACCGTGTGACTTTTTCTTATTCCCGAAACTGAAGAGCCCCATGAAAGGACGACGCTACGCTACGATTGAGTAGATAAAGACGGCATCGAAGGTGGAGCTGAACAAGATCACAAAAAATGATTTTTTAAAGTGCTTCGAGGATTGGAAAAAAATTTGAAACAAGTGTATAATATGTGGTGGGGATTACTTTAAAGGGGACAAAATAGATATTCATGAATAAATAAATAATTTTTGAAAAAACACTAAATTCGCGATAGTTTTTGAACTGACATCGAAAAGGGTAATTTTTTTTAATTGATATAAACTGAAGAAAATTTTGTGCGAAAAACTTTCCAACTAGTCAGCAAAAAACGTCATTTGTTACATTTTATTAAAATATATTTTAAATAATAAAAAAATGCCAAAATTAAACATAAATAAATTTAAACTTAAAATATATAATTTTTTATATATATTTCAAAATAAAGGTAGTATTTTTTCCGTACTATAAAATGGATAATCTATAAATTTTGTTTAAATTAATTTGGAGGGAGAAAAAATATCCACATTTGATAACGGAAATAAATTTTTAACTTTTTCTCAAGTAAATATGATTTATTTTATTTGGCAAAAAATTCATATTTATCTTTTATTAAAAAAACAAGTAGACAATTATAATTCTGGATGCCTCTTTACCTTCTGGGCATCTTCATACATTGTGGAAGAGTGTTTCTGGGACGAGAATGCTCATCAGTAAGAGGGATGCCAAAATGGAAACGGAAAATCATCTCGAATGAGTAATAAAACGATTTAAGACAGAAATGACGTCAGTTACTGCCGCTGTTTCGGTTCCACAAATGACATTTGTCCATGGAATCAGACACAATTTACTAATGACCGTTTTCACACAGAATCATCATCCCGGAGATATACGAGTAAATGTTCAGCATATGCTAAGGAATCCCCCTTCGTTCTTGTTACTTGGTCGGTTAGCTCCAGAGCTCCATAATAATTCTGTGGCCACACTATAACCAGTTAATGTTTTATGGTAAATAATTTACGTTAGCGATCATTAAAAACGAAAACTTGATGAGGTTAGTTAGTTAGACTTGGAAATTATTAATGGAGGAGACTGCTGCCTTAGTGATGCTGATGGCCATTGGAGCCACAAATAATTCCATTCGAATTATACACAACAGCAATGGGGAAAAAAAATTCCCAATGGAAAATCAACAATCATGTGCGATTTGATAGATTCTCATGACATCTAGAATGTTTGCGGCCTCATCCGGAGAACAGTAATCGATGGAAAAAAATTTCCAGTAAATAAAATCTAAGTGAATATCTAAAATTATTCGTTTTTATTCTATTTTGGAGCGTTTTTTTTTTGTATGTTGATCGAAACTTAAAACGTAAAAATTAGAAAGAATCTTTTGAAAGAAATCTGCTCCATTGAAGAAAATTTACTAAAATAAAAGCAAGAAAATTTCAATGAAAATCAGTTCAAAATAAGCGTGGCGGAGTGATCTTTTAGAGCCCATTCAGTATCTCAATTTGGCTGAAAAGATTACCAAATAATAGGTTCCTCTGCAGGAAGACCGAGTTGAACTTATGGAATCTAAGTGGTGGCTTGTTGCCCGTACTTATGTACATAGTTTTAATAGTTACGAAAATGTGCCCAACACTTTTGGAGCAGAGAGATGAAAGATGGTGAATGTTGGCGATGACTAGTCCACTGGAAGTACAGAGGAAGCTATGGGGTCATAATGGGTCCAGCGTATGTACACTTACCGATAGCCACTATATTACCCGATCGTAATCGTATCTTTCGGTAGATTGTTGGAGTCGACCGACGCAGGTAAGGTAGCACAAGTAGTGAAAAAATCGAATTTTGATTAATAGTAAAAGCATTAGCGATGATCACGAACTATCCGGGTAATAATTGAGCGATCAATCAGAGTCGATGCTGCTGGCACGTGTACCTACAGTCAATCATTAGCTTGGAAATTGCTTCCATCTACGCTAAAGTAAAGTGGCTTCAGATTTTTTTTTCAGTTTCAATCTAACGAAAACTTACCAGCATGGATACGCGTATCTGCTTTCAATGAACGAGCCTATTTCCGTGTCATTTAATAAATTATTTTCTGAATAGAACATTGTAAGGTGAATTTTCATTCAATGAACAATTTGAGTTGTTTTTCTTAAAAAAAAAAAACATAAAATGCTCTTGTAAAATAATTTTGTAAAAAAAAGTTTTGCCAAAAAATAAATGCCATTTAAAAATTTTTATAGTAAAAATTTTTTTAATAGAAAACTTTTTTTCAGCTGAATAAATTTTTTTAGAAGAAAAACTTTTTACTGAAAAGAAAAATTTTATTTCAGAAAATCTTTACTGAAAAAATTGTTTACGGGAATTTTTTTTTAGGGAAATTATTTTTATTGAAAATATTTATGATTAAAAAGGAAAATTTTATGCTCAAAAGATGTTTAGTATAGAAAAAATTAAACTGAAAATTCATTTGCTGAACAAATTTTGATTGGAACAATTTTCAATCAAAATTTACAGAAAAAGTACTGACTTACAAAGTAAGTACTGAATTTTTATTGAGCGCAAATTTTCCGCTATGTAATTTTGCTGATAAAATTTTAATTATAAAATATTCATCGAAAATATGTTTATGGCAAAATTTTTATTGGAAAAATTTTGATAGAAAAATATCTTTTTACTGGACTTTTTAAAAAATATTTTTTTACTTTTGTTTTTAGTAAAAGATTACTAAAAACACCAGTTCTACTGAACCAAAAATAAAATTACAGAAAAATAATTTTTACTTAAAAAATTTAAAAATGTTCAGTTTAATTTATTTTTACCTTAACAAATTTTAAATGAAAAAAAAAATTTTTCACTGAAAGAAAAGATGGAAAACTTTTTAATAAAAGTACTTTTAAGAAAAAAAAATAGTAAACAAACTTTATCAAAGAAATTTTGAAACAAAATAAAATTTTTCTGGAAAAATGTTTACTAAAAATATTCTTACAAAAAAAATGTTTACTGAAAATAAAAAAATTTCCATATTAAAAAATCAAAAATTATTTTTATGGAAAAAGTATTATCAAAATCTAAATTGACTACGCTAATTTTTATAAAAAATGTTCTTACTAGAAATATTTTTACTAAAAGTGCTTTTAAGAAAAAAAGATCTCTTTTTACGAAAAAATTTTCGATGACAAATTATTTACTGGAAAATTTATTACTGACAGAAAGTTTAGTAAAAATATTTTCAACAGAAATACTTTTCTTTGCATACATTTTTACACTACAAATTTTGTAACTAAACAAAAATTTCCTCAAAAAAAGTATATTAACAGAAAAACCTCTATTAAATAAATTTTTCCTGTTATTGAAAAAATTTTCTAAACAAATTTTACTAAAGAAATTTTACGGAATTAATTTTACTTAATAAAATGTTACTTCCTATTTTTTTTCTCTAAAAAAGTTGGAAAAAGAACTATTGCTGAAAAAATATTTTAACAAAATAAGTGTTTTACTTAAAAATATTTACTGTCTAAAATTTACCTAAAACATTTCTTATGAAGAAATTATAACTAACAAAAATTTACTGAAAAAATTTAACCAAAAAAATTGGTACCAAAAATATATTTACTGAAAAAAATTTTACTGAAAAAAGTTTTACTGGAAATTTTTTTAATGAAAGTATTTTTATGGAAAAAGTGTTATCAAAATAACAATTGACTAAGCAAAAAATGTTCTTACTAGAAATATTTTGACTGAAAGTGATTTTTAAAAAAAAAAGATTTTTTTTACGGGAAGATTTACGCTGGCAAATTATTTACTGGGAAATATGTTACTGACCGAATGTTTAACGAAAACATTTTCAACTGAAATACATTTTCTTTACATAAATTTTACAACTCAAAAAGTGCAACTAAAAAAAAATTTCCTCAAAAAAAGTATATTAACAGAAAAAGCTTTATTAAACAAATTTTTCCTGTTATTGAAAAAATTTTTACTTAACAAATTTTACTGAAGAAATTTTACGGAAATAATTTTACTTAATAAAATGTTACTTCAAATATTTTTTACTTAAAAAAATTGGAAGAAAAACTATTACTGAAAAAAATATTTTAACAAAAAAAGCGTTTTACTTTAAAACTTAAAAAATATTTACTGGCTAAATTTTACTTGAAACATTTCTTATGAAGAAATTATAACTAAGAAAAGTTCACTGAACAAATTTAGCTAAAAAATATTTACTGAAAAAAATTTCACTAAAACAATTTTTTTATTGAAAATACATTTTTCAAAAGAGATTTTACCGAAGAAATTTTCACTGAATATATTTTTAGGGAAAAAAAATTATCTCAAAATATTAAAAATATTTACCAAATTAGTTTTCATTAAGAAAAATTTCCATGAAGGAATTTTTTATTAAAAAATTTTTAGTTAAAACAAATTTCTTTTATTAAATATTTAGTTTATTTGGTATCTTCATACTATGGCAGCTCCTAATATGCCTTATACTATATAGTGGGGAGCAGCAGTGAAATTATAGGTCAGAACGTCACCTTGAATTAATTTTGGAAGCTTTATTATCACTGTCAAAATCATAATAAATCCAGTAGTGATGCTAACGAATACATCAAATCCGAAACAGAAACAATTCAGAACCAAAACATCCTCTCACCTTGGCATCGGTAAATAGTTTAAATGTCGAAGCCGTCTTGAATTGGCACTTAGAGTCACTAGGCAGTCCATAGGAACAGTCATTAATGGTGACCGTAAATCCGCGTACCAACCATTCACCACTTTAACTACAATATTTACCAATTACCAGAGACCAGCAATGATGATTTGCATATTGAAATGCACAAAAGGTGAGCGCAATGGTCAAGGAATAAATTGCACAATAAATTGCACTATTAAAGTCTGCCATTTGGATTTAAGCTAATACGAGGCGAAAATGGAAATACGGTTCAGCCAAGTCAGACGCGCTGGCAAATAACCGAAATTAATTTGAAAAAAACTTAACTTATTCCAATTGATTAGTGCACCAATGCTGAGGTATTATTGTTGAGCTAACGTAGAATGCACCGAATTGCGTGCAATCGCAAAACTGCATCGCAACAAAAATGGTGAGTTGAAGTGTAACGAGTACCAGCCCTGAACTTGATTAATTTCAAAGCAAACTTGAATTAAATTGCAAATTGTTCAATGAGTATTAATCGTCGTTAAAATATCCCCCAATTCCACTGAAGTTAATATATTGCGATGCTGTGTCATTTCTACATTTTTTTTCTTGTCAATTTCTAAAAAGGAATTCGAAAAGAGAACAAAAAATATAAATAGTAACAAGGTACACTTTTTTTTCTCTAATACTCTTAAATATTTTCTTGTACTTTCTTTATTTGTCAATAGACGATTAGTTTTTTTCACAATCAAGCAATTAAATCGAAATATGGAAACTGGTCCGCACTGTGAAACTCATCAGCGCCACATTCGAGATGATAATTGGTAAGAAACTTGTTAAAAAATAGATTCTTCGTACAATAATGACTTCTATTTTTTTTTCTTTAATCATTATTATTTGTAATTTGTTATAGTGCATTTAAAGAAATTTTTTAATAATTAGAAATACACAATTTGATTGTGAGTATTTACAATTATTTGGGAAAAATATTGAAAGATCAATTAATTAGTTACGGCAAAGAGTCAACGCAACGCATTTGGATGTTACTAGTACCACTAATCAAGACTAGTCCTGATTTATTAATATTTTTTTATTAATTTTAATTTTAATTTGTCCAACTCTACCTTTCAATCAATTGTGCGAGTCACCAAACACTGTGATTTGGTTCTTTTCCTAGCTGTGGTAGGTATAGTCAGTTTAGGTTTCAGTATTCGTAATGGCTCCTTGCACCTCTGAATAAGCTTTCATGGACCTCTTTTTGCGGCACTTGGATGAGCGCCCTTTGGTCATAATTATTTAGTAGTCAGGGCTTCAAAATTTACATACATTTCAGGTTTTTATTTGTTTTACGAATTATTTCGATTGTGTAGCGCCCATGACCCTATTTTTAGGATTCTCTTTTTGATTTTATCCAAAAGTGCAGTAACTGGAAAAGCAAACTTTTAATAAATTTTTTTTAAATATAAACAATGCAATTGCCAAAAAGCCATGGAAAAATAAGGATACAGATACCTTTGAGAGCGATCTAAAAATAATAGAGTCCTTCCCTTCACATAATTTGGGCATTACTGCCTCCTAGACATGCGGTTATATACAACCTATAAAGCATGGTAAGGGAAGTTGTGTTTTGTATTACATCTAATCTACGAGTTTCACTTAGAAGAAGTTACAGCGATTTTATGGGGATTATTTCTTATAAGTGGTATAAGTTCTTTGGTTGCACAAAGAATTTTTGGAGGGATCAGTCAGCTTTTGGACATTGTAGATACTTGGATACACCAGAATTCCAGTAGTTTCTTAGCCCCATATTCGTCTGATCCTAGTTCGTGTCATTTTTTTCACCCCTAAAATCAAAAGTCATTGGCTTGGTGCTGTTGATAAACCCAAAACGAGTATAACCGAATTCAAGCCTTCCAGCACCGATACGAAGAGAGGAACAACGCCTCCTCTGATGTATAGGTGGCCATAGCAGAAAATAAAATTGTTGCCAACAAAAATCAGTCTAATTTTCTGCAACACCTCGTAAACCTATTATTTTGGACATTTAATATGAGTATAAGCACTGGTCGTGAGACCGAGAGTTTGATTGTGTTACGATGCAGCGTGGCTCTGGCGTGTTCTAGAAGATTCCAGAATACCGGTTCTAGAGCAGTATGAGTACGACCGGTGTTGCGTAGACGCTGCGTCATTTGTAAAGCATTCATTTGTTGATAAATAAAGTGTTATGGAGGCGTCTCATAATTTGTGTAGCATTTATTTTTGTATTTTACCCTATCCATAGAATCTACATCGAATTGTAACAATACGAATCTATATTCGAGATATGAACCCTGATGTACTGCGCGTATTATCAACTGTTCAGTAAGACAATGATCCTTATAACTGGCCTAGATCGTGTTGCGGTAGATCAGTGGATCTTCTAAGGAAATTGGAAGATGTTATTTGGGCATTCGATAAAAATAGATAAAAAAATTTCGCTGATTTGCACCGCGAAAAACTGTTATTCGTAGTTCATCAAATGGCCCCATTTGACGCAATCTGCTGAACAATTGGATTGTCGTATTGCACATACGATAATAATGAGCAAAATTTCTTATCAACTCATTTTATCGAAATTTTCGGCATGAAAGTTCGGACTGACCAATCTTTTCTTTTTTGGAAACCACTGTTGTCCCATCTGGTAATTCTGTGGCGTTCATGTAACAATCTCTCATTAAAGAAAATTTCATTAGAGAATTTTTTTGCGAATACGATTTCTTCCATTGCAGATCTCCTTCATCCCATAATTCCATTTTCAAGTCCTTCATTTAATTATCACAAACAAACTTATTTAAACCACAAAATATAACAAAATTTCAATACTCCTAATTTATTTTTCATCTTTTTTTCATGGAGACCATACAAACAACTAAACAAACAATTGTTAATCGAACTCTCGATACAAATACTTATTGGGACCATATGTCTAAAGGACCTTAAAAACAATTAAACAATAATTGTCATACAATAAAAGGTATCTGAAAACCCCTAGTAACCCTCTTGGATAACTGTACTATTTATTGTCTCAAAATGCTCCTTTTCACTCCTGCTATAATACATTTTTTTATAAGGAGATACAGTCATACAAAAATGTACAATATTATAGCAGAAATGAGAAGGAGCATTTTTAGGCAATAAATAGTACAGTTATCCAAGTGGGTTTGGATACTATAAATAAAAGGGATCTTAATATGATGAATAAGACTATTACAAACATAAAGAGGAGCGTCGAGACTTTTCCAAAGTATCTTTGACTGAAGGGATTAAATTCGGCGACAGAGTTAGAAATATTTGTAGAAGCTTAGAGTTCTAGTCTATAAGTCCATATTGGTTTTAATAGGGCATTATATATATAAATGTACTTTGCAGTCCACAGTTAGTTTTGAGCGATTGTCTTAAAGTAGTTAGTTGGCTGTGCGCGAGTTCCATGTTAATATTTTTCATGTATTAAATACATTTTAATTGATTTTTTTTTGTAATTCAAATGTTATTTGCAATATAAAATAATTACATATAATTTGTGATAAGCAGAAGAAGTCTAAGAGTCGCAGTAATTGTTTATATCGTCCGTTACTTCACTTTTTTTTGTATTCTAGTGAGGGTTCCAGGTTAACTGTTTATCTATTGTAAGTCCTAGATAAACAGTTAACCTGGAACCCTCACTAGAATACAAAAAAGTGAAGTTTTTTACCGGAAATTTTTACCGGCAATTTTTACCGGAAATTTTTATCGGAAATTTTTATCGGAAATTTTTATCGGAAATTTTTATCGGAAATTTTTGTTGGAAATTTTTATCGGAAATTTTTACCCGCAATTTTTATCGGAAATTTTTATCGGAAATTTTTATCGGAAATTTTTATCGGAAATTTTTATCGGAAATTTTTATCGGAAATTTTTATCGGAAATTTTTATCGGAAATTTTATTTGGAAATTTTTATTGGAAATTTTTATCAAAAATTTTTACAGGAAATTTTTATCGGAAATTTTTATCGGAAATTGTTACCGAAAATTTGTTACTAAAAATTTGTTACTAAATATTTGTCACTGAACATTTTTACTGAAAATTTGTCACTGAACATTTTTACTGAAAATTTGTTACTGAAAATTTGTTACTGAAAATTTGTTACTGAAAATTTGTTACTGAAAATTTGTTACTGAAAATTTGTTACTGAAAATTTTTACTGAAAATTTGTTACTGAAAATTTGTTACTAAAAATTTGTCACTGAACATTTTTACAGAAAATTTGTTACTGAAAATTTGTTACTGAAAATTTGTTACTGAAAATTTGTTACTGAAAATTTGTTACTGAAAATTTGTTACTGAAAATTTGTTACTGAAAATTTGTTACTGAAAATTTGTTACTGAAAATTTGTTACTGAAAATTTGTTACTGAGAATTTGTTACTGAAAATTTGTTACTGAAAATTTGTTACTGAAAATTTGTTAGTAAAAATTTGTTACTGAAAATTTGTTACTGAAAATTTGTTTTTGTATTCTAGTGAGGGTTCCAGGTTAACTGTTTATCTATTGTAAGTCCTAGATAACGCACACTCGTTTTTTTGTGAAACATCATCGGGGGTTATATCAGGAGTCTGTTCTCGACATAGTATAAAAGTGACATAAGCACATTTTTTTTGAGGGGTGCATGTGATTCTGAAGAATAGTGGTAGCTCTGGAAATATCTTTATGTTGTGTAAGGATGGATGTATCATCAGCATATGTCATGTTTAGGATATTGTTGTGGCAAGTAATATCATAGGTGTAAATATTGTACAGGATTGGAGCTAGGATGCTACCCTGAGGGACACCAGCCGCGAAATGATAAATTTCAGAATATTCAGTATTTTTGAGTTTGATTGTGGAAAAATTTTAAAGGGAAGGTAAAAAGAATGTGCGGAAGATACTATTATAACCTGTATTTTTAGGATATTTGCTTAAGTATTTCCAAAGTTATGAGGTCATATTCTGGGGATTTTTTATTGGATGAATGGTGTATTATGGAATTAGCTTCGGGACGAGTGAAGAATTTCGGAGATAGACTTATGAGCAACTGCGTTGATATTTCTCTGCATATGTTTCCATCATGTTGAATGTCTGGGATGTCTTCATATGGGTTAAAGGTTAAATATTGCTAAAAGGTGTCAGTTTTGCCCAGGTTCTGCCGATATAACGTGGCGGTTGTACGTGTATTTTCAAGTTTTCGCCTGCTAGCTGTCCAGAATGTTTTATTGGTTATCCTATTTGCCTTTAACTAATAAAATAAAAGGTTTACATTTTTCTATAGATTTAAAAATAATCAAATTATTGTAGAATATTTCTTTAATTTAAGGTGAATAATTTTTATTTCTTCTCCCTCTTTAACGAGTAGAAATCAATTTCATATGTTATATTCTCTCTCATCTTAAAAGTAGAATATACTGATTTAATCTCAACTGATGTACTTTTGAATAATTTATAAATTTCCGCAATAGAAATTTTATAATCGTTTTAAAAATATTCCCTATAAAATCAATCATTGACATATGTACACATATGAGAAGAGACTTAGAAGTATTAGTACTAGAAATATAAAATTGCTATTTACCAACTTCAGCTAATAAAAACATTCAATTCAGGTATTATTAGTATCCATAAATATAAACGAGGTTTGCACCTGTTTTAATATCGGCAAGTACTTTAGTTAATTGCACTATTATGACAGGTGTACTTATTCTTGAGGTGTTGGGTATACACGGTTTGTTTCTTTCAATAACACTGTTATTATTAAAAATAGTATTGATTAATTTAATTGCAACAATGTCCCATATTTTTATGCAAATGTGGGGCGAAAATTAGTAATAAGACAGTTCCATAAAAGAATACATTGTATCTTATTAAAGTTTATTGATATATTGGTAATTGACAAGTTTTATGCATAGTCCTTGCTGATAAATTTCTCCATAAAAAAAATATTCACTGGACAAGTATTATCCGATTTAGAATTTCCATTAAAAATTTCTCTTTCCAGAATTTTTACCAAGAAATGGTTTGATGTATTTTTGATATTTGCAACAAAATTGACGACCGAAATTTATTTACTTAAAAAAATGACTGCTGGAATATTTCTTATGAAATTTTTGGTCAAAAGCTTTGCAGAAAAATTATCATAAAAAATATTTACTGAATACAATTTTCTTTTATGCCCTAATTTAGCGAGACTGAGACTATTTATTACGTTTCGTAAGCGATGGTCCTGAGTAAATAGTGTTCCGGAGTCGACATAGCCGGAGTTGCGTTTGGTTATCACCAAATAACCTAAGTTGTCGTGGCGCTAAGAATTTACATTTCAATATCAGTATTACAGTATCACCGCTCGTCTAATACACAATTTTCATCTAAAAATGGTTCGCTGTCAAATTGTTTAATTCTTCGAAAAGTTCGACGGTATATTACTACACGATCTTTGCGCGTTGACGCGCTATTTTTGCGCGTGTTAGATATGGAGAAGGTGAAATTGAGTGAACCTATACATTATGTAATCGTGTGTGCTCGTAAAGTTTTTTTAATTTTGTTTATTTGACGGGTTTTTCATTTCTACGTTTCACACATAGACATGAGACACAGTCGCTCCTATGGAGCATATAGCGGCACTAGAGACTCTGTGAACTCTCTCCATCTGCTTCTGTCTTGGGCTAGCCTTTTCACTTCCGACCATGACTTGCCAATTTGTTGGTGTTCGCGCTTGACTGATCTTCTCCAAGTGGTCCTTGGTCGTCCTCTGCTGCGATTGCCCTGTGGGTTCCAATCTAGTGCCATCCTTACTATGTCCGTAGATGGTTTTCGCAAGGTGTGGCCAATCCAACTCCATTCGTTCGTGAGAAGAAGCAGCTCATCGTTCGTTATCCAGTTCGGCCAGAAGATCTTGCTTATACGCCTCAAGCAGCTGTTTACAAATATTTGAGGCTTACGAGTCGTGCTGTCGGTTACTTTCCATGTTTCGCAGCCGTACAGCAGGACTGGCTTGACGTTTGAATTGAATATTCGAAGTTTAAGTGCTATGGAGAGGTGGTTGGAACGCCACACGTTCCCAAGTGAGGTGTACGCTTGTCGCGCCTTGTTGATGCGCGTTTGGATGTCTGTTTCAGTTCCACCATCCTTGCTGAGCATGCTGCCAAGGTAACAGAACTTTTCGACATCTTCAACTTGGGTACCGTGTAGCATCAAGGGCCTCTCGCAGGTGGCGCCGATACGCATCAATTTGGTCTTCTTGATGTTAATTCTCATCCCCACTTCTTCGGCGTTGGAGGCCAGAGCATTCAGTTTCTCCTGAATGCCGTTGAAGGTGTGGGACATGAGGCATATGTCGTCGGCGCAGTCCAGGTCGTGGAGCTTCTCACCAGTGTCCACTGGATACCGTTGCTGGCAGTGTTGTTAGTGCGTTGAAGGACTAGGTCTAGGGCGATTATGAAGAGGATAGGCGAGATTACGCAACCCTGCCTGACTCCTCTCGAGATGTTGAATGGATCGCTGTTTCGTCCTTTGAAACGCATTCTACACGGGGCCTCACGGTATAGTTCTCGGATGAGATCGGTGATGGCCTGTGGGATGCCTAGTTCCGCCAGAGCACTCCAGATGGCGTCGCGAGAAATCATGTCGAAGGCTCTTTCGAAGTCAACGAAGAGAAGATAGAGCGGGCAGTTCTATTCGTACGACTGTTCAATGATCATTCTTAGGCTGTTGATGTGATCAATACAGGAGCGGTTTGGTCTAAAGCCAGACTGCTCGTTGCGAAGGGCACTTTCCACTGTTGGAGTAATGCGAGTCAGGATGATTGAGGCGATTAGTTTCTGGATGGTGTTCAGCAGGGTGATTCCCATACAGTTTTTGCAATCGCCAAGGTCACCTTTCTTCGGGATGGTGATAATTACTCCTTCTTTCCAGCTGTCCGGGAAGTGGCATAGTGTCCAGGCTTTTGCGATTATAGGATGCAACAGCGAGGCCAGGAGTGGCGGGTCAAACTTCAGAACTTCTGGGGCCAGGTTGTCAGGTCCGGGTGCTTTGCTGTTCTTAAGCTTGTTGACTGCTGTTGTGATCTCCATAATCATGGGCGGTGTTGTTGGGTTAGATCTTCGTGGGTTTTTGCGCATCACTGGAGGAGGATGATGGAATTCTGGAGCTACTGGAAGGGATTCTGAGAAGAATTCCTTCCAGCGGTCGAGTTGTTCTTCATCCGTGCAGAGAGCTTGACCGTCTTTGTCCTTAAGTGGTGGCAGCGAGGGTGTTCTTTTTCCTGATAGTTTGCGAATTGATGCATAGACACTGCGGATGTCGCTCCGGTGTGCAGCGGCTTCTGCTTCGCTGGTTATTCCATTGAAGTAGTTTCTCTTGTCATCCCTTGCCATGCGTTTGACCATCTTTTGAGCAAGGTTGTACCTCGTCTGTAGATGGTGTGCTCGTAATTGGTGTACGGAAAAATAAATCCATTACTTTCTCTGTAGACGGCTCTGTATTCCATTTTTAAGGAAATTTTTTTTTTTTTTTCGTGATATTCCGTATTAAATTAAATTCGTTTACAGTTTTTTTTATTGTCGATTCAGTTAACAAAGAGAAAATTCGGTATATTTTACAATTTAGTTTCGATAAAGGCAAAAATACAAGCCAGGTCGCATTGCGCATTGTGTTTATGGTCCCGAAACACGGGCACTTTTGGTTAGGTCGATTGCGTTTTGGTATTTTCGATGTTAAAGTGACACTTCGCAAAGGTAGGCGCGTCGTTCAAAATGTCGATAAAATAATACAAATGATCGAAGTAGACCGGCATGTTAACAGTCATAGCTAAAGATCGATTTACAAAACAGTTTTAGGCCATCTGCATAAAGCTCGATTCAAAAAAAAGCTCGATGTTTGGGTGGCACACTAATTGACGGAAACAAACTTATTGTTGTTATTTTTAAGGTCCCTTAGACATGTGCCAAGGCCCAATTCATAGCGCCACGACTGTGAGGTCATTTGGCAAGTTTACAGTACGTGTGGGAAGTTATCTGAGAGAAACTGGTCTGTGGTTAGTACTTTAGAATATTAAGAATGTTGTTATATTTGGTGGAGCAGATTAGTATGCTGTAGAAGGTTAAAAAGGGTACTAGGGAATAGAGTTGTTAGGTACAGGAGCTCCATATTGGTAAGAATTCTGCTCCCGAAGTAATTCTTGGTTATGTGTCATTCCTGTAGAATATGGATGATAGGCACAGGATTGGCATAAGGGACGATTGGTGTTGCCAAAAAAGAAGTTATGAGTAAGAACAGTATATCCAATCTGGATTCTGAGAAGCTTCTGCGCCCAGAATTTCGGTATGGATGTTGAATAGACTGGTTTATTAGTGGTTCTTCAATGAGTCGACAAAAATGTGTCACTATTGCTCCAGTCATCGTGCGGAAACAAACTTTTTTTTGTGAAAACCTTTGGTAAAAATTGTTTTGTGAAAATTTTGAATAGTAAATTTTTATTGACAAATTTTAACTTAAAAACATTTACTCAAAATGGTGTATTGGAAAATATTTTTGGGACAATTTTCATTTAAACTAATTTTGCCGAAAAAAGCCTTAACCAAAAAATCTTTTCTCCAAAAAAATTTTCACCGAAATACTTTCCGCAGTTTGTTTATAAAAATTTTTTCACTGACAAAAACATAACTTTGACTGTGACAAATCTTTCTTTTGAGAAACCTTTCATTTCTTATTTAGTATAAACTTTTTATTTAAGATTTTAAAAAAAATAATTTAATTTGGTTACTATTAATTCGGAAAATTTTATAAAGACACTTATTTAAAACCAAAATGCTGATCCAAAAAGCGTTTGATTTTAGCTGTGCTTTCGTATTTTTTTTTTAATAAAACAAATAAATTTAGCACTATTATCTTAGATTTTATTTAATTTAAAACAATTTAATCATAAGCATATGGCCTGGCATTAGCTTCTTAGTGTCAGTATCATCTCAACTTCTGATCATATTTTCTTGATAGTTTTTTTTCTTCAACTAGCATAAAAGTGAATAAAATTTATCCTACGAATGATCGTTTCTGAAACGCATTTCAACAAAAGCGACTATTATTAACTTGTAAAAAAAAAACGAAATTAAGTGGATTGGTTTAGTAATTATCAATTTGCATCGAGTTGTGTTCGTTTCTGTTCACGTTAAATGCGATTGCGTGCAGTGAAACGTTATGCGTTTTAAATCGAAGTTGGTGGCGGTGGAGAAAGACTATCCGTTGTCCAACCATTAATGCTCGTATACTGTCCACTGTCTAGAAGAGTCTAGCCCCTGCATAGTTGGATGCGAATGTACCACCAGGGCATGTGGATGATCCTGCTACGGACTATACGAGTCTTAATTGCGAATGTGATTAGATACCGCCAGATCAAGATGGCATACTTTGTTTTATAGTACAAACTTGACTGTGCGAACAACCATCGACGGGCTTTGACTAGACGGGCACCGAGTGATGTTATCTGCTCGCCAAAGACACTATTTTTTATAAATAAGATGAGATTCGGACGCACTAACAAGGTCTCCATTACTCACGTCTGATTCCAGATATTTATGCTACAGCATAGCTAATATGGCCAGTACAAGTGATATGGTTAACTATGGTTAATAATCATCAGCGAAACAATTACACTGTAATCATAATTCCATCGAACCACACTTAAACCGAACTCGCATTTTAATTTGTAGACTGAACCTAACAGTCTACGTCTGACTGCTGTTCACAGATCCAATATTTCAATTATTCGATTATGCAACTGACCCAGTTAACAGTTGTCTTAGGAATAATGTAATTTCTCGTTGAGTGGAGGCAGTTTGCTCATTGAAATATTTTTTGTTTATCTTATCACTCTAAGTTTAGGTACAAATATAAATTCAAATATTTTCGCATTAGTTGACCACAGGTTATGATCATTTTATGCTTTTAATATCAAATTGGCAATTGAAATTTATCATTACTTATGAAACCTGCGAATAGCAGTTAAGTGTAGAATGACAAAATAATAACCAAATACAAGATCAGAAATACTAAAAATCACTTCATTTCTATTTGAATAATAAACGAATTTGCTGTAAGGTTAGATATTTTGACAAAAAATATTAACTGACAGTTAATTCCGTACAAAAACTTTAATAAAAAAATAGTTTTATCATTTAGAAACCTAATATAAAAAATTGCTTAAGCAGTTAAAAAATTATTAAATGAAAGTTTTTCTTGTAAAATAAATTAAATAAAAGTTTTTATAGAAAATATTAACTTAAATTTTTACCGATAATTTTTACTGATACTGTTTACCAATAATTTTTAATAATAATTATTACCACTTATTTTTAGAGATAATTTTTATACAATAGAAAATTTTTACCAAAAATTTTTGAAGGAAAATTTTTACCGAAAATTTTGAAATGAAAATTTTTACCGAACATTTTTATTAAAAAATTTGTACGGAAAATTTTTACTGGAAATTTTTACCGGAAGTTTTTATCGGAAATTTTTATCGGAAATTTTTATCGGAAATTTTTATCGGAAATTTTTATCGGAAATTTTTATCGGAAATTTTTATCGGAAATTTTTATTCGAAATTTTTACCAAAAATTTTTACAGGAAATTTTTACAGGAAATTTTTATCGGAAATTTTTATCGGAAATTTTTATCGGAAATTGTTACCGAAAATTTGTTACTAAAAATTTGTTACTAAAAATTTGTCACTGAACATTTTTACTGAAAATTTGTTACTGAAAATTTGTTACTGAAAATTTGTTACTGAAAATTTGTTACTGAAAATTTCTTACTGAAAATTTGTTACTGAAAATTTGTTACTGAAAATTTGTTACTAAAAATTTGTTACTGTAAATTTGTTACTGAAAATTTGTTACTGAAAATTTGTTACTGAAAATTTGTTACTGAAAATTTGTTGCTGAAAATTTATCACTGAACATTTTTACTAAAAATTTGTTACTGAAAATTTGTTACTGAAAATTTGTTACTGAAAATTTGTTACTGAAAATTTGTTACTGAAAATTTGTTACTAAAAATTTGTTACTAAAAATTTGTTACTGAAAATTTGTTACTAAAAATTTGTGACTGAAAATTTGTTACTGAAAATTTGTTACTGAAAATTTGTTACTGAAAATTTGTTACTGAAAATTTGTTACTGAAAATTTGTTACTGAAAATTTGTTACTGAAAATTTGTTACTGAAAATTTGTTACTGAAAATTTGTTACTGAAAATTTGTTACTAAAAATTTGTTACTAAAAATTTGTAACTGAAAATTTGTTACTGAAAATTTTTACTGAAAATTTGTTACTGAAAATTTTTACTGAAAATTTGTTCCTGAAAATTTGTTACTAAAAATTGAGTTACTGAAAATTTGTTACTGAAAATTTGTTACTAAAAATTTGTTACTGAAAATTTGTTACTGAAAATTTGTTACTGTAAATTTGTTACTGAACATTTGTTACTAAAAATTTGTTACTGAAAATTGGTTACTGAAAATTTGTTACTGAAAATTTGTTACTGATAATTTGTTACTGAAAATTTGTTACTGAAAATTTGTTACTGAAAATTTATTACTGAAAATTTGTTACTGAAAATTTGTTACTGAAAATTTGTTACTGAAAATTTGTTACTGAAAACTTTTTACTGAAAATTTGTTACTGAAAATTTGTTACTGAAAATTTGTTACCGAAAATTTGTTACTGAACATTTTTACTGAAAATTTGTTACTGAAAATTTGTTACTGAAAATTTGTTACTGAAAATTTATTACTGAAAATTTGTTACTGAAAATTTGTTACTGAAAATTTGTTACTGAAAATTTGTTACTGAAAATTTGTTACTGAAAATTTGTTACTGTAAATTTGTTACTGAAAATTTGTTACTAAAAATTTGTTACTGTAAATTTGTTACTGAAAATTTGTTACTGAAAATTTGTTACTGAAAATTTGTTACTGAAACTTTGTCGCTGAAAATTTGTTACTGAAAATTTGTTACTGAAAATTTGTTACTGAAAATTTGTTACTGAAAATTTGTTACTGAAAATTTATTACTGAAAATTTGTTACTGAAAATTTGTTACTGAAAATTTGTTACTGAACATTTTTACTGAAAATTTGTTACTGAAAATTTGTTACTGAAAATTTGTTACTGAAAATTTGTTACTGAAACTTTGTCGCTGAAAATTTGTTACTGAAAATTTGTTACTGAAAATTTGTTACTGAAAATTTGTTACTGTAAATTTGTTACTGAAAATTTGTTACTGAAAATTTGTTATTGAAAATTTGTTACTGTAAATTTGTTACTGAAAACTAGTTCCCAAAAATTCAGCAAAGATTAATTATTGATAAAATAATTTGGCGAAAGTTTTATTTAAATCACTCGGAAACGTTGTAAATCTCTATTATATGCGATTACTTTAATAGATCGGATAAGTGAAGTATCAAATTTGGGGAAAACGTTGTGAACCAATCCCATTTCACTTTAATAAATAGCATCCTCATTACTGACATGTCTTGCAGAATAAAAACGAAGTGTAAACGTGCCGACAAAAAATGCGAAGAATATAAAATTTTTTTTAGCAAGAGTGAAAAAATCACAGAGACTGCAGTATTTTATATCGTCTGCCATATCCGCAATGGCATTTGAGTGCGATAACCACAAGTCTCTGGTGGTCATCCCCTTGGCCGCAAAATTCACCCTCAGACAGGATAATCCTCATGTGAATCATTAGAAAACATATCGTCGCCATCCATCTCCTTGTCCACGGCATAATTTTTCAAACAATTTATTATATTTAACAAGGAGCATCAGTGAAATCAGTCAAGGTTGGTTGGTGGGTCGGAACTGGAGTCAGAGTGACTGCCCACGAAAAGCCAATTTTCCTTCTCATGCCGCAGATTCATAAAAAGTTTTCTTTTCAGTCCCTTTTCTTCAGAGTACCGGCAGAGTCGGTCTACAATCTATGGATTAGCTTTGAAATTCGGTTCGTCGACGAAGAAGCTTTCAGTTGTTTGTTCGTTATTTTTATTCATGTTATTTGATATTTTTCTTCTTTAGATTAGCTTAGATAGTGTACAAAAGCCTGAAAGATTGCAAGCATGGTTTAGTTGGTACCAATACTGTGGTTATTATATGGTTTGTCGTTGTTTGTTCAACGTCAAACCACTTCCCATCAAATGACGTTGATTTATTTAGACTAACTAAAATCCAGACTGCATTTTAGTTGTTGGTTCTTGTTCGATAGTAACATTTCCAAATCGGATGTTTGTGTCCGAATGCAACAGTAAAATTTGTCCGTATGCATAAATAAAGGGTAATTCATTTTTAAGTTTGAAAAGTACATACCTGTTATTCAACTGTTATGAAATATTTATATTATTTAAGAAAACATTTTATTAGATTAAAATTTGCCATTTTATATTTCGAGTACCGAAGAGTGCGATAATTTGCAAGAGCTGACTTGACTTTTGTTAGAGATTTTTCAAACGAAACCTTCTTTAGTGGTTAACGTAAGTTCTTGCTCGTAGAATTCATATTTTTATATATAATATTTTGAAAACCTACAAGTAACTATAGAGAAGCGATTATATCTACGAAAAGTAACTGTGTGGTGTAAATTTTGGTCTGAAAATGTGGTTGGTTCATATTACTTTGAAAATAGTAATATGATAAGCTAAATTTTTTGAGTTTAACTTAAAAATTTTAATCTAAAACTTATACGGTTTTAACAAAATGACATCGCAAGCCACACAACAGTGCCAATTTTGAATTTATTGCGCGAAAAGTTGCCGGGACGCGTAATTTCGTGATGTGTATTGGCCCTTAAGATTATGAGATTTGACGCAATTTGAATATTTTTGATAAATAAATTTATATATTAGCAAAAAATTCTTTAATTTTAAAGCATATAAAAAAAATTGCCTTTAAGTAACAACCGAATAACAATCCAAAGTGTGCAAAAATGTCAATCGAGTCCTGTAGTTAGTGTCGTGGCATCTGTTTGGAAATTGTTATATTTTATATATATTGGCAAAATAAATGCAAGAAAATAAGATTTATTAAAATATAAATTAAAAATATATTATATTTAAATTTACTTTCCAAATTTTAAATTGAATAAATATTTGATATAAATAACAGAAATTATTTAGCGGAAAAAAACTGTTGTGCAAATTTTTATTAAATAAAAATTAATAATTTTTTCTTTTAATAAAGAGAAAATTTATATTAAATAAAAATTAATAATTATTCTTTTAATGAAGCAAAAAAAATGTTTGAAAAGATTTTTTTCTTTATCCAATAAATTATGTAATTTTTGTACTTTCTGATTTTATTGACACTGACAATTTATGGTTAATTTTTTCTGCCTCTCACAGTTTTTAATCAGTGGATTTTTTTTTCAAATAGTCTTTCATTAAAATGTTATTGCAGTAAACAAAATAATTTGATAATTTTATTTTGTTAAATTAGAAAAAAAACTGATGGCATCAAAAATAATTTTTTTGATTTCGTTAGACAAAAAACCATAGGATTAGATACAAGATTTGAATTTTGTCGCCAAAAAGTATGATCGCGTAACATAAATATTTAGCACAACACTTGCTGATCATATCAAATATCATTGCATGGAGCGAAAAATAAAAATTTATGCATGACTATTTAACGATCCATCCATCAATCTCTCCATTCATCCATCCGTTCATACTACTTGCTTGAACGGGAACATCTCCATCTATCGACGAGTGTGCATTTTTCGACGAAGAAAAGATTAAAAAAATATTTTATTCACACTTCAAAACTCCATTGCGGCGAATATCATTTGTTGGGATATACGAAGACATGGCGGAGAGGGCTTCGGTTATCCCAACGTGGCACAGTTTCTTTTTTTTCCCCGTCTTCAATATTAAAGATTTATTGCACATGTTAGCCTACGAGAAAACCACATGTTTTCACACTATTTACATACAAAAGAATAAAAATAAATTAATCAACTGAGACATTATATATATAAAAAAAATATCAAGGAAAGCTAAGTGTCCAAAATAGAAGAAAAATATACAGAAACGTTTGGCGGGAAAATAATTACGGAGGAAATTTGTTTTCTTGGTGAGGAAAATAATCGAGCATTTAAAGATGATACTATGAAATTGTGGAATGCATCTAACACTGGCATATGGGAAAGAGTAGAGCAGGTTAAGGGGTTATACTAGCATCAAATAAATTTAAGATCTTAAAAAGCTTAAGAGCTGCATAGCCAACTTTTGGTATTCGTAGAGACTCATCAACAGACCTGAATGCATTGATATTCTCACACTTGCTACAATGCATCTTACACTGGAAAAAGGGAAAGAGTAGAGATGGTTACTGGGTTATAAGGGGTTGTAGCTTATGCTTCAGAAAGTAATGTTAAATAAAATACACTTAAAATATAGGTTTTGATAAAAATTTTATTTATTTATATTGCTTAGACCTTGCTATTATGCATGGAATATTACATCCACGTCTTGTAGGACTCGATTCTTTTGATGTTTTTTTCGCATATTCCCATCTTTATTACTTGATGGAGGTTGGTTTTTAAAAGCTATAAAGCTTAAAGTTGGTCTGTATAAAAACGATACCTTGGGTAATCTCACAATAAAAAGCACAACAATGTCAAATCGCAAGATCAAGATGGAAGCCAATTGACATTACCCAATCTCGAAATTACATGTACTAGGAACTTTACGTTTATTAAAGCTAAACATTTTTCATTTGTATGGTTTTTGGCTCAGTATTATTGCAATTACATATGGTCTAGTACGTCGATTATCGTACTTTTCGTAGAATAATATCTTCCTCCTGCCTGTTTTTTTGCTTGCTACCGTGCTGGCTGCTGTGCTAGAAATGACATAACTGCTTGCTCCGCTGCTTGTTTTCAAGATAGATATTAGTAGTAGAACCGGTTATATTTTCCTGCTTGTTTTAAAAATAACCAATGAGAAAACATTACCTTTATTTACACTTAGCAATACACATAATGGTCGGAACCCCTATTAAAAGTTTGCAACCTTTACAGTATTATAGGAATGCACAAAACTCTGACTATTTTAGATCTTATTTTAATTTTGCACTTGTCGTTACAATTTAACACTTGAAGTAATAGTTTTGTTATGTGAGAGGATTATTGTTTAACAGTTGAGAACCAGCTAGAAATCCAAATTTAAAACAAACATCGTGTGAAGATAATACACATACGTGTAAGAACCCTTTACAAAATCAAGCAGCACAACTAGTTTAAAAACAAGCAGTGACTCCAGCAAGTAAACAAGTCCAAAAATAAGCGTCATGTGTTAAGGGGGTTACTTGACGGTTTTTGAAGCCGCATGTATGACAATTTTTCTTATTGACGCTGCTTGACAAAGCCACCTTTTTTATGGAGAGTTTTCATATCTTTATAATATTAGTTGGTAAATAATCAATTCAAAAACAATCATTAGCGTGCTGGACCATCATCTAATCCAAGGGGTTGTAGGTTTGAATCCCATTCAGGCATGGTACTACATTATTTCCTGTGTTAATTTCCTTAGCCCGGTATATTTTCCTTAACAAAAAAAACTCCTGAAAAGGCCATCCGCCATCAGGAACATGAAAATATCAATACCAGCTTTCGGAAGGAAAAAGCAATCATAGATAAACACCTGTATTGGTCAAAGACAACAACCCGAACCAAAATAAAAGTAGTAGACTGGCTGAAGCTGACCAATTATCTACTAAACGAAGGCAAAAACATTATCTTAAAAACCGGTACTTATGTAATTAGAACATTTGTAAAAAAGAATTTTAAAGGCGAAATAAAAAGTTTGAGAAGGCAGAGCCATCTTATGGTGTTTGTAGAGACTCATCAACTGATCTGAATGCATTGATATGTTCTCTCTGACACTGAGATCGTTTCATCATTCATAACTGATCCCAAACTACTATGATCATTATGATAGTAGGTATTAGTGGATATTATTTTACTTTTCTACTAGTGAACATAGTTTGTGACGTGCGTTTTACAGAAATACATTTGGGTTCAAATCTCTGCTAAGCAAATCAACTAAGGGGAGCAGCTCGACTATAGTCAACAATGCGCTTCGGATACAAAATAATTATTTGAAAACTGACATCATCTCGTCATTAGACATTGCCACAAAATTACAACGATGATAAAATGCCAAATACGAGCAGCAATAATAATAATCATTAGTTGTACGACTAAAACTGTTAATAATCGAATTTGTGCTGTTGCTAATTTGACTATTTGCCGTGTGTGCAAAAATGGCTTAGCTAGAGTAGCTCAAAGTCTACTCGTCAGGTTATATAAATACTTTTGTACAAGTTTATTAACCACCTGCTTGATTGAAAGCCTTCGGAAGCTGTAGAGTTTCACATTGCTGTGTCAAGAACAAATTTACTGCCAACTCTATTATCCATTATCGACCTATGAAAGTACATACAAATCCATTCGAACGTTAGTGTGGAAGTATTTTTTCATATTGTTTTTACCTTTCAGTTATTATATTTAGTTTTGTTTATTTTTGTTTTGTTTTTAACTTTTATTGCTTTTGAAAATAATTGCAAATATGAGCTTTTATGACTCTGAATTGATGTATGACAGACATCGTATACACTCAACCTATGCCAATTTTTATTCTAGAAACGGTGGTGAATGGATTTGCATCTGATAAAAAGGCAGTGGCGGCGATTACGAGTAGTTATAGTTAGGAGTATGGTAGATCCGTAATCAAACTGCAAATACTGTTGCAATGCAGGCTATTTGCTACGGTTTGAAAGTTTTTAATTTTATAAAGTCTCATGACTATGTCAATAGTTAATATAATTAAAAAAAAATTATTAAACTTAAAAAAAAAATAGTAAAAATTTAATAAACAATTGATCAGGTAGTCTGACTATCAGTAAAGCCAGGTGGTATCGAAATTCTATTTTTAAAAATAATTTTTTAATTAAAATAAATGAAAAATCTACAAAATGAATAGAAATGAGGAAAATTTTATTATAATCGAAATCGTGATTGACATTTTTGGTACGCCTTCTGCACTCTATCAGTTAGCCTTTCAAAAAGTTAAAAGTTTTTTAATAAAAAAAATTGCAGATAAATGAAATTTGCATTTACTTTTAATGCATTTTTATTGCGATTGTTAAGAAGTAATAAAATAATTGCTTATAAAATTATTATTGATTTATATTTTCTAAAGGAACGTATTTGCACTTAAAAATTGAAATTATTACCCAAATTTCTCGTATTTGTAATAAGTTTACCTTGTGTGTAATTATTTTTTTAAATATATTTTATTGAACGTATTGAAGTTTTTTTTTTACTAAACATGTAAATTATTTGTTAGTTGAATTTGTACAAATATGTTTCGTTAATTTATTTTGTTTTCTTAATTAAGTAAATTTGATTTTTAATATGACTATTTGCAGTTTGAAAAGTAAATTATATAAAACATTATTAAAAATTTAAATAACAGTTAAATTTTTATTTTATTATATTGAATAAATTTTTCCATTCTGCCTAACATATAATCATATTCAAATAATTGCCAGAGGATTTATTGCAGGACTTAATAATTTTGATGTAAATTTTGATGACCTATTCGCACATTTTGGGTTGTAATTTGGCTATTAATTAATGGATTTAGGTTTTCAAATGCTCCAAAGTTTAAAAATTGTTTGAGTAAATACAAACTTCTACGTAACTGAATTAGTTTAAAAAATCAACGGCATCAAATTGCACGATCTTGGAGGACAATTGACATTAAAAAATCTCGACATTACGCATCTTAAAGACTTTTCGTTCAGTAAATATAAAATTTTTATTTCGTGTAGCTTATGATTATATAGTATAAATTAATATTTTCAAGGTCTGTTTAAAGAAAACAGCATTTTTTATGCAGCCATAGGGTTCAGAATTGATGTTAGACGTCTGTCCTTCTTCATTTTTAAAGATTTATGTGCTAACGACTCCATCAGACTACAATAATGCCAATTTGCCTATTGACGTATGCAGTGGGAAACAAATGAGTCTGATTGCTGAAGAAAATTTTGTTCGAAGAAGTGCGAAATATTACTACGGCAAAATAATTAATATAGTAAAAATTTTGAAAATTTAAACACTCTATTTGATATTTTTTTTATAAAAAAAATAATGCCATATTAAATGCTAAATTAATTCGATCTTAACTAATATATATAATTATTAGCTGTTAAATGGCAGGACTATACTTTCCAAATTGTAAAATGAATAACTCTATATTTGGAAGGAAGTGTTCTCTTTTAATTTTTATTTTTTTTTAAGTACCTGCTATACTTAATTTTTTTTTTTTTTTTTTAGTAATTTAAATTAATATTTGTTCTGACTGTTTTTTCATTAAAAGGTTGTATAGAAATACCAACTAAAAAATATAAAAAATTTGAGAAGCTCTCTTTGAAAATAAAAATATATTAAGTACCTTTACTGTTGTACATAGTCGCCAAACATTTTAATTAATATCTCAGTTCAATTGTAAAGAAACTTAAATTTTTCTCAAATTATTTTAAAAAAATAATGCATAATTAAATTTACTATAAAAAAAATTTAAAATTTTTAGAAGATTTGAGTCTGCTGAGTTCTTTAAATTCGGGATATTACTCCAAATAAGTACCTTTTCTTGTTGTACATTTCTCTCAATCATAATAATCAGAGACAAGTACATAACAACAAATGATATTTATTAGAAAAAAAATATTTTATTATTAATAAAATATAAAAAAAAACTAATGCTAAATATCTTAAAATACTTTTTTTTTGAATTCTCTATAAAAAACAAAGCCAAATTTTTGAAGACAGTTGAACTAATGATTTACAAAATAATTTGCAGATGTTTGCAATATTAAGATTTTTTTTTAACTAGACCTCCTCAATTTCATTAATTGAAAACTATGACGGAGTACAGGGGAAGAGGGGAAACCGTAAACATTAGAAATATTCTTCTTCGATTACTGAGATACTTCCAAAGAAATTTTATTTTATAGACGCATCATTCCCTAAAATAATATTGGATGAATCATTTCAAGGATTGTTTGACTAATTATTTTTAACACATGGAATTATCTGAAATTTAACACCAACTTTCTATAATGCTCGTAGATTAGACCAAGATTCTAACCACACCAAGAAATTAAAAGTATTTAGTTACTAACGATTGTTGCGCTTCTAAACCTTCTAAAATAGACAAAAAAAAGTTTTTAGCAAAATTTCACATATGTTATTATATTATTTTTAATTTTTAATAATGTTTAACTGAAAATTGTTTTCACATTTGATAGGATGATGATGAGTATTCAGTAGAATTTCATAAATGAGAGCATTAAAAGTTATTTATTGTATGTTCTGTAAAATACTACAATGCAAAATTAATTTAATAAAAATATTTCATATCAAATTAAGTACAAATATTGGAGCATAAAATATTCCATTCACTTAATAAAAAAAAAATAAGTCCAATATTCGTTGAAAGTCTGACGAGTAACAACATCGCAACTGTCACTAATCGATTATCTACTTTCAAAACGAATTAGTTTCAGTATCTTTTAAAATTTTTTCTCAATCCACAAAGAATATTCTGAGTTGTTGTTTGTTTATGAAAAATAAATCTAAGCATTAACTTAAGTATTTACGAAAATATAAAATTTATTTCAGACCTTATAAAGCTAATTAAGTGATTAGTTATCTTCAAAGCCGGTAAACCTAGGTTGCGAGTTATTTTATGGTTAAAAGATTTTATTATTTTTCAAATTACTGTAAAATATTCTTATTTGATTATTAATCAAATAATTGTATTGTAATATTATTATTCTTTTTATTATGAGTTATTAAAAATGATAATAACATAAAAAATTATGTAATAAATTGGTTTAATCGTGACGAAAGAGTTTATTTGATTTTAAAATAATATAATTTTTTATGATATTTAAAATAAAAATATTTTCTCTTCTATTATTGATAAATATTGATATAATTTTAGTTTTTTTTTTAATAATTAAATAATAATTAAAACCATGTGGTATCAAAAAAATAATTGTTCACTTATCGTAGAATAAATATAATAATCTAATTAAAATAAATATTTTAAAAAGCTATTGTATTTATAATATACGAGGTGTGATAGAAAAGGACGGAGACTCGCATCAGTGATAGCGATCTGGCAACTATGCAACCTTCCCCTTTACATAGCTTGTATCTGAGCCCTACTATGACGTGTAATCATCAACCTCGTCCGGTAATGATGAGACCTTATACAGTGTGCACAGTACAGTTTATGTTTCTGTATTGTGTAAAATAAATTAATCAGCGAAATTTTGTGCTAATCTTGGAGAATCCGTGAGCTTTACTTTCGAAGCTCTGCCTATGAGGAATATTTCTTATCAAAAGCATACATTTTTAAATGGTATAAAACATTTCTGGACGACCGAGAATTAGTGGAAGACAAACCCCACTCAGGTCTTCAACATGGACAACTAATGACAATAAAAAAAGTAGAAACATAATCGTTCATTTTTCCTGCAAAATAGCTATGGGCTATAGTTTAATCACAGTTAATATCTTAGAATAAATGACCAAAAAACGTTAGTAATATTAAAATTTGTTTATAAACAGTGTTCTTATTGCATCCTTTGAAAATTTTCGTTGATAGAAATAATTCTAAACTCTAATAAGCCTCATCACCCAGACCCATCAACTTAAGTTACCTAATTTTGAGTCTCTAACCAAATTTTCTTTGACCTATTATTGAGTCCTTCAATATTATTTTCGATCCTTCATTTGTTTTCCATACTTAACTTTTCCCTATATCCAATGTAATCAAGCTATGGATTATGTATAATAATGTTTTCCATACTTAACTTTTCCCTATATCCAATGTAATCAAGCATGCCAGATTCGATCAAACGCCAATGATATGTCAAGGCATACACGCGGATAATATTATTTTTTATATGAAAAAAATAATATTATCCGCGTGTATGCCTTGACATATCATTGGCGTTTGATCGAATCTGGCATGCTAAATTATCATGGAAACTCAAGATTATCATTTTTCTTACCTATTATTTTATAATTAAATCCTATATGTCGATGCATAACTTCTAATTTTATAAAGGCCTAGTTTATATCAATATTACCTCTATTAAAGCTCGAATCACTCAGCGTAGTATCTTTGGCATTATTTTTCATAGTTTTCATGCTTACAATATCCCCACTTCCAATGAAGCCCTTCTTTTTACATAAACTGATGATATACAATAGAAGTTCTGACAGCTGTTTAGGATTCTAACCTCGCATCCAAAATTCTTAAACAAAAAGTCTTAATACTTCAAGATTAGTTTACGTGATAGAGAATAAAACGAAATCAGCGAAAAAGTATACTTGTTACCGTGAACCAAAATAATACCGGAGAATCCGAGGACTTTATATTGGCAAATGATTCACCTGGAATTAGTAAACACAACTGGAAAGAGTGGAACCTCTTCGACGAAACAAGCAATTGCTAATATAAGTTATAGTAAAAAGTAATCCATTATTTTGCCAATAGACGGCTTTAGGAGTCTGTATCTCCCGTTTTAAAAGTGCGATTTGTACAACAAGAAATGTACAACAAGAAAAGGTACTTATTTGAAGTAACATCCTGACTTTAAGGAACTCAACAGACTCAAATCTTCTAAAAATTTAAAATATAGTAAATTTAATTTAGCATTATTCTTTTAAAATAATTTGAGAAAAATTTAAGTTTCCTTATAATTTAACTGAGATATAAGGTGTAGTAAAAAGTAATATATTATTTTGCCAATAGATGGCTTTAGGAGTCTGTATCTCCCGTTTTAAAAGTGCGATCGGGTTGCACTAGATGGCGATTTCGTACTAAAAAAGTTTTTGATACAGTTTTGTGATTACTTGACTCAGTATTTTTTTAGCACGCGTCAAAGATGGACACCAACAAAGAGAAAATACGCCATATTTTACAGTTTTTGTTCGATAAAGGCGAAAACGCAAGCCAGGCAGCTGAAAATATGAATAGTGTTTATGGTCCTAATACTGTAACAGCCAATCATGCGCAATTTTGGTTTAGTCGATTCTGTTCCGGTAATTTTGATGTCAAAGATGCACCACGCTCTGGAAGGCCAATTGTCGAAAATGTCGATAAAATAATGGAAATCGTCGAGTCCGACCGTCACGTAAGCACTGTTTCGATTGCTCAGGAGCTAAACATTGCACAAAAAACCGTTTGGAACTAGTTAAATAAGGCTGGATACAAAAAGAAGGTCGATGTATGGGTGCCACACGAGTTATCGCAAAAAGACGTCATGGACCGAATTTCCATCTGCGAATCGCTGCTGAATCACAACAATATCGATCCATTTCTGAAGCGGATGGTTACTGGTGATGAAAAGTGGGTCACTTACGACAACCTCAAGCGACAACGGTCGTGGTCATATCGCGGTTACCCGGCGCAAACGGTGGTCAAGCCGGGATTGACAGCCAGGAAGGTTTTGCTGTGTGTTTGGTGGGACTGGCAGGGAATCATCTACTATGAGCTGCTCCCCTACGACCGAACTCCTAATTCGGACCTATACTGTCAACAATTGGACCGTCTGAAAGAAGCAATCGCCCAGAAGCGGCCAGCTTTGGCCAAAAGGAGAGGAATTGTGTTCCATCAGGACAACGCCAGGCCGCTTACATCGATAGTGACTCGCCAGAAGTTCCGGGACCTTGGTTGGGATGTTCTTATGCATCCACCTTATAGTCCGGACCTGGCACCAAGTGATTACCACCTCTTCCTGTCTGTGACGAATGATTTTGCAGGTGAAAAATTCGCCTCAAGAGAATATTGTGAAAATCGACTGTCCCAGTTCTTTGCCAATAGGGACGACGGTTTCTATGAGAGAGGCATTATGAAATTACCTCCAAAATGGCAACAAGTTATCAAACAAAACGGTGCATATTTGACTTAAATCGTATCATTCTATCTATGCTAAATAAAACCTTCAATTTAATGCAAAAATAATGGATTTATTTTTACTTATATTGAACGGATGATCTAAACTATCAATAAATAGGGAACTGCTCTAAACAGTACTTAGGACCCATATGGACTTACGAACTTAATCTTTGGTGTTCACCCAAACTTTCCAACTCCCATCGAATTTCAAACTTACAATCAAGGATCCCTTCTTAAATTGCCTTAAATATTTCTTTCATTCGTCATTTATCTATACAAGGCTATAATAATTCGTAAGATAACTATCACTAGTAATCCGTCAAATTAATTTTTTTTTTGAATATTGAAATTCATTTTCTTCTTAAATCGTGAAATAATTTTTTATTTTGCATATTTTTTTAAAGACGTTCTTATTTTCAAATCATACCACTTACGCTAATGTCATTTGAAAGTGATATAAAATATGGAATTATCAGAAATATGTCTCATTACAAGTGTAGTGCCACAGGGAAATATTATTGGTCCTATTTTATTCAATATTTTTTTAAATAATAATTTGGGTGAATTTCAAATTGCAGGGATGGTTAAATTTCATGGAACATATCATTCAGTTGAGTAATTTTCAAGACAAGCCGTAAAATAAGAAGAAGAACTGCGGAAAAGGGTGGCTTTCATAGGATTGATGTTGACCCCTTTCTTGTTAAGTTTCTTTTATCACTAGATAGAGAAGGGATTAGTTGACCAGTGCTGGAACTATTATTAATCATTATAGTTAACATTTAAGCGTGCTCTCTTCTACTTAGATTAATGTTAGAACTGATACCAGCATCCTTCGAGAAACAGTTTGTTACCTAACAAGAAATAAAGAACTACGGTCGCAGTAAACAGGAATATCTAACGTTCTTTGTTTTAAAAAATTCTGGTTATTTAAAAAATCAATCGCTAAATAGTATCGAAATTATTAAGGTTCAGAAATATAGTAGTATTATTTCACTGTATTTTTTCAATTGAGTATAAGCATCCGGAATGTCTTTTGATCATATCATCATGAACACTCAGTAAAAAATAACTTATTAATAATAATACCAAAGATATATTAATAAAACCGAAAAGTTTCAAATCTTTATCAATATTATCTATAAATGATCAGATATCAGATATTACAAAACAAATTTCAAGTTAAATGACCGTAAAAATAATTACCCAATAAATTTTCTACAGACCAAAAAAAAAAACCTTCTCTTTTTCTATGTTGAAAGCTCTTACATATTAAAAGCTTCTCGAAAAAAAACCAATACTCTCACTTTTGTTCAGTAAAATGAAAAAACTTAGATTACATTACTGAGGGCTATTTTTTCCTTATATACTCAAATGTATACTCAAATATACAGTAATGTTAAGGAATGCGGGTAAAATATATACAAGAGTGAGTATAGGGGACAAAAATAATAATAATAATACTAATAATATCTGAAAAGTTACATGCTACATGACACTCTATTCATGTGTGTAACCTAACGTACTCGTATACTCGAAACATTTGTGATGCATATGAACATTTGAGAGGGGAAAAAAAGCAGCTAACATACCTTGAGGGCATGAATAAATTTAGTTGTTTTTATGGTGTAATGGCGTCTATTATCTGGTGAAAGTAAACAAGGTAATGGCCGGTGTTTAAGGAGAGTTACGATGGGAAGTGCACAGATAATCGACGATAATTAATGAGAGCAAACGCAAACATACACGCTTATTCAGAGACACTAACGATATTGTAAGTAATTCGATGGTCCCATAACCATAGCAAAACAGTCCGAGTGCACGGAACATGGCTCTTTATTAGTGGAGACCGTCTTTGAAGATTTGGTCACACTAATCCTGGCGATTTTAAATATTCGCAAAGCAACTGAATTTCATTCCCACTAAGATGATCTGAATATTCCGTTATTTTAGAATATGTATTTTAATTAGTAAAATTGGTATTCAAAGCGTAGATACAAGGTATGGCAAAAAATTAATAAGACTTTTACACCAATATGGTCCCAGTGAACGAACCATCTATGCCCCGGCGGAGTTGTTGTTTTCAATCTTCGTTAGTAGGACTGTACGGCTTCAACTGCAATTACATTCAGCTAATCGGTTATATTCTTCGGGAAGTTACCGACAATACCAAGAAGTCGTCCTTTTAAGTGCTTTTTTTTGTCTTCGGAACAAATAAGAAATAAATGCAAGAATTCCTTTTTCCGATAAAAACTCGCTGACGGTACATGGTTGACAGTTTATTCTGGATAGTTTGACCTCACAAGAGCCCTCACTCGTTTCTCATTTTCATCCAAAAATGTTTTGTTCCACTTTTATTATATACGAGGTCTGTTGAAAAAGTATCGCGAATTTTGAATTTCCGCGGGTTACGTACGTGTATATTCGATTTTCGATTTTTGTAGCGTTATGTTGGTACTCATGTCTCTCATTTATGCCGACAAGTTCGGCCATTTTGAAAGTTCAGTTAATTTTTGACAGCTGCTTTGCTTGCACGTGTTTTGGCTCGCCTTCGATTTTTGCTCAATTTCGACCAAAAACATCATCGCATGAACATTGCTACGGAGCTGTTGGGCTCTGTCCGCGACGACCCATATTTGGTCCAGAGGGATCATCCCAATGGAAGCTGCCGTACGAGCCAAGATCGAAAAAAGCGCGCCAAGTGCAGGGGCGTGGTGCATCATGAGTTCTTGCTACAGGGTAGAACGATTAATAAGGAATATTACCTGCAAGTTATACGCAAGCTGCGCGAAGCAATCCGCCAGAAACGCCCGGATTTATGAAAGAACAAAAATTAGCTTTTGCCATTTTTGGTCAAAAACAACACACTAAAAATGCCGCAGCCACCGTATTCCCCAGATCTGGCCCCCTGTAACTTTTTCTTGTTCCCGAAACTGAAGAGCCCCCCATGAAAGGACTACGCTACGCTACGATTGAGGAGATAAAGAGGGCATCGAAGGAGGAGCTGAACATGAACACAAAAAATGATTTTTTGAAGTGCTTCGAGGATTGGAAAAAATGTTGGCACAAGTATATAATATCTGGTGGGGATTATTTTGAAGGGGACAAAATATATTTTATATTTATTAATAAATAAATATTTTTTGAAAGAAAACACAAAATTCGCGATACTTTTTGAACAGACCTCGTATAAGAAATATTTCCCATAGCCTCGTTGCAACTTTTTGTAAGTTAAACTTGCAGATTTATCTATAGCTTCTCAGTGGACCTCATTACTTTTCTGCAACATCTCATATTGACGGATAATTACAAGAATTCTTTTTACCGATAAAAACTCCCTGACAGAACATCCACATCTGATATGATACAAATTACCCCTTTTCTGAGCCTTTCAAGGACCTTTTTTTTATTAAAGACTTGGTTGACAGTTTGTTATGGATGGTTTGACCTCACAAGAGCCCCCACTCGTTTCCAATTTTCAGCTAAAAATGCTTTATGGTACTTTAAAAACTTTTGATAAGAAATATTTCCTAAAGGCTCGTTGCAACTTTTCGTAAGTTACACTTGCGGATTCATGAAGCTTAATACAAAATGTTTAGAGGAAAAGTCCATAGTGTTGCCATATCGCTCTCAGTAAGCTTCATTACTTTTCTATCACATCTCATATTGACGGATAATATCCACTACTACTAGTACTTTGCAATTTTTGTTACAAAAAAAAAACTTACTTTTGGCTAACACTACCAAGATTTTAGAAAAATCTTTTCTTTTTTACTCATTCTAAAAGTTAAAACTTAGTTAACTTCTTTCTTTTTTACTTTCATTATTAATATTTTTTATTTTACTCTCCACTACAATAATATTATTATTAAAAACATAAATGACAAAATATCGATTTATTTATATCAATTTTTGTTTTTAATTATTCAATAAAATGATGTCTAAATATCCTGGATATCAATCAGATTTTGGAAAAGGATCGAAAAAGTAGGCAGATTTTTTTTTTTTAATAGAATAGTGGTTATTATCAAAAATTTTATTTTTATTATAAGAAGATTTTAAGTAATACTATTTACGATTGTGGTAGAATTTTTAATGCCTAAGAAATGGAACTCGCAATCAACTTAGGATCAAAAAATGTGTAGCAAAAATTTCCAAAATATAGCAATAATTACCGGTAGGGAAAATATGTTTTTATTAGCAGAGATATCGAGTTTGAACCAAGCTAATAGATTAGCCAGGGTTGATATAAGTTATCGCGGAATTGCCTGAGTTGTGGTGGTGCCTTACAATTTATATTATTTCATAATATATATTACTTCTATGATCATATTTTCAAAATATTAATAATGCTCTTTTGGCACGTATTAATAATTTATACTATTTATTACATAATTTAAAATTTTTTAAAGCTTTAAGCTTTCAAAGAAATTTTTTAAAAGTATTTTATTTTCATTTTATTTTTTAAAAGTATTTCATTTTCATTATCATTTTTAAAATCGATTACTTATTTTACAGAACAATTTTTTTTGTCGTATTTTTAGAAGGTCATTTTTATAAGATATAAACAAAATAGAGAAAAAAGAATACGTTGTTCATGAATAATACTATTATTTAATAAAATACATTTTTTTATTTAATTGGGATTAATATTTAAAAAAAAAATTAAAATTAAATTGTAGCAAAAAACTATTTTTTTTTAAAAAATCAAAGCAAAAAACATGCTAAAAGTTAACAAATTTTTAAAGAAAAAATTCCTTTTTTCATTAAATTAATTTAAAAAAAAATGTGTATGACCGTAAAATTGATCTATAAAAGCAAATATTTAAATTGTTCATATCGATAATATTTATTTTTAAACAGAAAGATAAATAGGCAATAAATTGTAAAAAAATATCAATGAAAAGTTAAAAAATTGATAAAAAGAGAACTATTTTTACCGGCGCAAAGAAATTTTGACTTCTTTGAAGCTATGAATAATATCCAGTTTGCTATTGGAAATTATTTATTTTTTAAAACATCGTACAAGGAGACTCAAAAACTTCCTTTTTTCTATTTAATATTAATCTGGTTCTGATTTATCTTAGATTATCGGGATTAGATTTTCTTTATTCAACCCAGAAATATGATATTACAAAATTTGAGTTTATAAATAAAAAAATAAAAAAAATACAAACAAATACAAAAACAATAAATAAAATAAGGATTAAGCTAATTTTTTGAATTTTATGAGGCATGTGACCGATTTGGCAACACTGCAAAGTACACAGCTTCTACGTTGATCTCTCTTCTAATAACAATGGGCTGTCAAATTTTGATTTTTATAAGGAATCTTCCCCACAGGCTCTTTATACATTTTTGAGTATGACTTACACGAATTTGCAAGGATGTTATGAAGAACATTCCTTTTTAAAAGCGTATATTTTTTAGTAGCATAAAGAGTTTTTTAGTGCGTTGAGAAGGAGTAGAAGACAAATTCCGCACAGGGGGAACTTCAACATTGAGAATTGCTTTTATGTTAAACAAATTTTTTATAAAGAAGTACTTAAAAGGCTCAGAATGGGGGCTCTGTGTTTTACCATAATAATGCCCTCGTTATACGGCCATCTCCATCTACGAATTTTGTCGGAAGAGGGGATTCCTGTTGGAGCCGATCACCGCTATTTACCAAATCTTTGATCGCGGGACGTTTTTATATTCTCATTGAAACGACGTCATTGTGGTAATGTCTATAATATTCAAAAGAGTGTAGCCGCGAAACTGAAAGCGATTCAGTAGAAGGCTTCCACCACTTTTACGAGGAATAGAAACAACGCACCCTCTAAAGTTTATCTGCCCAAGGGATCGACTTCGGAGAAGATAATATTCACCCATTTTTTTAAAAAGATGACCTATCAATTTGACATTTCAAGAAAATGCAGCTTAGATTCAAATATTTAAATTAAAACCATTCATAGTAATGGTTGCTCTACAAAAGGACTTGTCACTAAAGAAATCTATATTTTACGATGTTTAAAAATTTCTCGAATGGTTAAAAATATCAAGTTGTAAAATAACGATGGAAGATATATTTTTAAATTTTTATAAATAATATGTTGTATTAAATTCTAACATAGAAATTAACAACTAAAACAAAATATTTATATGTAACTAGTTTAAATAAAATAACAAAAATTAATAAAATTAAAGGAATTTAATTTTGCTTTTTTCAGACCTCGGTTCAGTTTTAACTAAAATGTTTCTCTCATTTGCTATAAGCTTTAACATTCTGATCCTAATATTTGTATAAAATATTATAAAGTAATTTAATAAAAACAAATTTTATTTAAAACGTTGATTTTTAATTGAATTTTTGGTATTTTAGTAATAATTTTGCAATAATAAAATCTTATGAAAACTACAAAATTTCATTAGTTTTTCTAGCCATTTTTAAAAGCCAATTTTTATTATTTAATTATTATTATGTAATAAGATTTTTTTTTTAAATGTCACCAAATAATATTTAATAATTTATTAAAGTAAACTTTATTTATTTTTTTTAAATTTATCTAGCAGAAAATAACATTTATCAAAATTTTAATATTCGTGAGAAAAATGTTCATGGATTCTTTGAGAAAATTTGAATTTTTAATTAAACTTTTATGAAAATCTTTTCAATTAATTATTGACAAATAAATATATTATATCTATTTTTTTTTAATATAACTTTGTTTATATACTCGATGTCAATTGAGATTTTTTGGAATATTATTTTGAATTTATTTATAATAAATGAGATTTTAACGAGTTTAGAGAATTTCATCTTAAAAAACTTTTCTCACATTTGAAAGGTGGGTGCGTATACGTACACATTTGAATGTATAAAAATTTGACAAAAAAATTATATAAAAAAAATTATAATTAATTTTTACTATAAAGAAAAAATGTTACAAAAAACATTGAAATTTTTTTCTTAAAAAAAAAACGCTTAATGACTTCTTTTTGGATAGTAAACAGCAGGTTTTCACATAAGAAATTCAATTTCTTCTTTTTATCAAGACCCGCATTCGTATATCATTTTATTAATTGATTATCAGTAAATTAGAAGAAAAGATCAGCTTCATTTAAAAAGAAATAGTTTATATTTGGTTTTTATGAAGTCAACAAAAAATTAAAAAAATACAAAATAAAACATAACAAATTAATTCAAATTTCTTTTGATTTTCTAATCATTACCGATACTTTATTAGGAATAGTAAAAAAAATACCTTGAAAAAAATACTAAAAAAATGAATTGGAAGCTAATCGGTAGCACTTTTAAGATAACCTGTTAGTAAAAGTTCACTATTTAGAATATTTGAATTGAACTTTATATTTTTTATGAGATTTTATGTTAATTTTCTAGAAATTCTTTTAATAAATCACAGAGTATAAAAGACAAATCAGAATTATTAAGAAATTAATCAGCTGAGATTGGTGACAATGTAAAAGATATCATAAATAGAAGATTCCTAATATAACAGATTTTATTTATGCAAACCAAAGAGATTAGATAGATTAAAATTAATAAATTGAACTTATTAGAAAAACCCTTTTTTTCTATTTGAGGTGTGGACCATAAACATACTCAAGGCATATCATTAAAAAATAACCGATGCGGCGGACTTTTTGATAGATTTTAATATAACAAGAATACTTCCCATTTTAGTTTTTTTTTATTATGTTAAATAAAATATTCTATAAAATCAAGCGTTTTAATAAAAAAATTTTAATTATATCATATTCCAAATGGAAAAAAAGCTGATTGAAAGTTTATTTTGTGAGAACTTGACCGTGTTCGTACGTAATTTGAATCGAGCCGACGTAACTCGGATTTCACCAAAAACAAAAATTCACCGACAATAATATTGTGTTCATGAATGAATTAATTAAACTAACTTTTTTTAAACATATTTTTTTTGTTGGAATTTTATAGCTAAAATACAATGTTTTATTCTCTAATTTTTTTCCTTAACGTATTCTTATCTTTTTTAGTATCTGATTAGGTAGTAAATTTTTCCCAAAGTTTTAAAAGTTCGTAAAGAAGTCGTAAATTTATTAAAAATTGAATTTTTTTTTTTTATAAAACTATTAATGGTGCATCATATTTAGGTATGCTGAAAAAAATACTTTAATCATTTCTATTAGCTATAATGAATAGATACGAGCATAATTTACATCATCAGGTGGTGTTAAAGTTTTTGAGGTGATTGGCATTTTGACACTAATTGGTCTTCTCCCTTTTTTTTAAAAAATAAATCTTATTTTTGTACAATGTTCTTAAGATATTTTTTTTGTATAAGACATCATTTTTTTTAATTCATTTCTATTAAAAGCTGTAAAAATTACTTTATTTAAAAATATTTATTGTTTTCCTATTAAAAATGGTTTGCACTTAAAAATTATTCTATTATCACTGTTCAGGTGATAAGAATTTATTTTTTTATTTATAGAAGAATAATTGTTAAAATTGTTTTTTTAAACAATTTTTAGAATATTGGAAAGTTGTTAAACTTTTTATCAGAATTGGAACTTTTTTCTAAGGAATATTGAAATATTTGCAAATTTTTTATCAGAATTAGAACCTAAAAAAAAGTAACTCAGAATTTCAAGAAAGTTCCAAACTGTTGGCCGAATATTTTTTATTTTGCACTTAAGATAAATATTGATAAAAAAATATTTTTGTCAAGAAGATATTTTTACAACAATTAGAAATTATTATAAGCAACGACTTGTAATTATAATAAAGAATAAATAAAATCGACTTTTTTTTTGTAATTTCTCTTAAATATTTCTGATTTGAAATTGAGAATTATAATTTTTTGAATTTTTTTAAGCTAAACTTTTCAGAAAATTTACTTTTTAAATATTTACTTCTTATTATCTGAAAAAATGGATTTGGAATCTATATAAAACTGGAAATATAAAAACTATCATCAAAATCATATTTAACATAATTGATATGCAATTGAGTATTACCTAAAGCGTTTGAAAAATGCTCACCAACTCAATAGACGAATCAATCAATCCATATACTGGAGAGCCTTCATATCCATCAGAATTATCTGTGGTTGGTTAAGCGCATAAACTAGTTTAACACGTTTTACAAAGTCTTAATTGATATACTCTTTACTTATGATCATTTTTTAATAGGGAACATTTGTGAGTAAAGATTAAAATTTTATGGTAAAATTAATAGTAATCACTATTATGATATAGATACTAATAACTTACTAATCCTACCATAATTCGACCATAAAAATTTACTTAAACTAGGCCGACGGCTTATAAATCTGGTCCCTTAGAAAATCTAAAGTATTTTCTGTTAATTTTTTTTTATATGATTTTTTTTTCAAAATCTAGTTCTGATAGTAAGAAATAGTTTTTGTTAATTTTCTAAATATTTGAAAAATATATAAAAAATTGTGGTATTAAATGAGTGGCAAATAAGGATTTTTTAATAGCAGTCTTAATAATTCATTTTTAGCAGACTTTATTTGTAAAAAAAAATTTCCGCATTATTCTCTTTTGGACAATATTGCACCAACTAAATTGTAGACTTCCGTAGAACCTTTTCTAGTATTTTAAATTCGTAGAAGATTTTTTTAAAGACTTATGAAATTTTCATTAAAAAAAAGGAATATTATCCTACTTACAAGCAAAAGTTAATAATTTTGCAAATTTGAAATTTTTTTACCATAGATCCTTATAAATTATTTTTGCAAGCATTTATTCAAAAATATTGGTATTTAGAAAAAAAGTAGTATAAAAAGGACTATACTAAAAAATAATACTTATCAGAAGGGAAAATAGTATAAAAATTAAAAAAATACAATATTACTCAATGTCCTTCGATTATTTCGGTAATTTAAAAAAAAAAGAATAAATTAATTTCCATAAAATCTATTTGAAAAGTGCAAATTCTTTTTTTAACTAATAAAAACATGTAGCTTTTGATTAATAAAAACATTTGTTGTGCGGTAACTCACCTTACTTTGTGCTGCGTAATCGAGGGCTAGCATACAATCGTTGTATCCAGTTTCAGTTTTAATAGCAGCTGCTGCTGTCATAGGGCTACAGAATTGTCCAACGCCAAGTTGACTGTCTCTGTACCAAGGATACATAATTTTTCGACAGCCAAAAAATTATTTAAACGATTCTATTTTTAATTTTTTTTTTAATACTCTCGCTTATATTACACTCACTAGAAAATTACTTTTAACTTTTGTATTAAAATCGTCGGAACACATTTATGTATGATTTATTGTTGACACTTTTTTGTCAAAAAAAAAATTTCGAAATAAATTCGATTTGATTGCTGTTAACACATTGTCGATGTATCGAATTAAATATGATGTAAATAGAACCAGATTTACTGAAAAAAGTAAGTACACAAAAAATTATTTCTCTTCTAGCGCAAAAATTCGAATTTCTCTAATCACTTAATCGAAATTTATTATCATAGCTAATAAGATAATCTCAAATAAAATTTATTCCACGTTCGTTCTGATATCTTTAATTATATTCAAAGTGATTTGGTCACCTTTTAACACACACACGACCCGACCAAACCGGGTTTAATTATTTGAACGGAGAACATTTTGTCGACTGACACTTTCAGCTTACATAAGTACTATTAACTAAGAAAATACAATACATAAAATATATGCAAATTTCTATTAAATTTTTATTTAAAATATTTGAAAGAATTTTAAACTGTTTTTATTATTTATATAATTATCAATTTTAAGTATAAAAATTACTTTCGTTTTAAGTGAGCTTGGAAAAAAGTGAGAAATTTTTTACCAAAAATGTTGTTCACAAAACTTTTCTTAATTGTTAAACAAAAAGTGCACCGAAATCACTTGTAAACAAAACTAACCCTTTTCAGACAGGGTACTTTACGAATTAGGCTGTTTGGTTTTTATTCCCGAGTTTCGGACAGATTTAAACACTTTCAGTACCAGTGATAATGACTAACACATTTGGTAAACGTGAATTGTATTTCGAAAGGTTCTGTCCTTAAAGACACCTTAGATACGTTTAGAAAGAATACACATTTTTGTCACTGTGGGCGAGAATCCAGAGCAATGGAAAAAATCAACCCTCACAAAACGAAAAATTCTTCGCACACGATAAAAATTCCAACAGTTGATGATGAGCGGAGCTACCGCACTACCTTGAGGTGCTTCAACTGGTGAAAGAAGAACGCTAGCTGGTGCTCTTGTGCTGGTCGGTCACCGAATTCGACAAAAAACCGCTCAAAACAAGAGAAAAGAGTCGACCTGCCCGCGGTATGCGAGTACACTTTCCTTCTGCTCTTCCAATCGTCCCTTGATTCGGATATTTCTGCTTTTCGGCTTCTGTTTTCAGTTCGGCTAGGTAAGGTCCTAGATTTCTATTGTCTCTGCCTCCTATTTCGCTCCAATCGATGTTTACATCTCCCTCTAACGAATTAAGTTGGTTTGGTTGTCCACCTTCACACAAGCAAAATTTCGCGATGGCCTACCAATCATGTATGCTCTTGTATCGGCGATTCCGCTGTCGATACACTGCTTCCGATGATGCGGTTGTTCTTTGGAGCTCGGAATACAAACACGAACGAGAAAACGCGTCTTTCAGTTTGGTGGCTGCCGTACGAATGCATGAAAAAACTTCAATCGCTGTTACTCTTCTGCAAGCACGACTGCTTTCTGCAGAAGCTTTGGACAAGGTTCCGTTCAGCGCGACGACTCCGCATTTAGTCAGATTGTTGCGCACCATCAAAGTGCATACACGTACGCACACAAATGTATTTTTCCAAATGATAACGTTTACTCTCAGTTAAAAGAGCAAAATCCGCTCTCCTGAAAATCCAATTAAACGTCCGCTTCCGATTTTATTTTCTTCAACGGTTTGTGGTGGCAAAGAGTTGGTTCCATATAAAATTCGAATTTCTAGTCTAGGGATTTGCATGTGTGTGCCTACCTACACTTATTTAAGGTGGGCTGATTTGCCTTAAAAAGCTCCACACCGGTTGGGCTTTTCGACGAGAGCAGCGTCAACGTTGCAGCATCGAAGCACTTGTTTCACGTTGTGGATCGGAGTTGAATTGATTTCGTTTGCCGGAATGTGAGTTCAATGGTACGTCTCGTTGGTGTGCGTTTAGATACTGAGTCGAAGTAAGCCAGGAACCAATCCGAAACCGATTTGCATGGAATGGAAACAATTGTTTGATTAGGTTTCCTATCTCGCTCTAATATTTCATCTTCTTCGCCGATGACTTTTTCTCTCATTCTATAAACGAACTTTGAACTATTGCTATCTCTGTCGCTTTGGCGAAGATTATCGTATGCATTTTCAGTCCTAAAGTCACCGATGCACAAATTCTCGACTCTGTCTCTATTGCAAGTTTATGCAAATTTTCTTAACACATGGTCAGAATACTTTTTATTAAAATCGAAAAAAATCCCATAAATCTTGGAAATTTTTCTTATTGTTTTTATAAGAAATTATATCGAAAAGAAATTATTCTCAATACATATTTCGGTAAAAAATTTTCGTAAACATTTTCGGTAAAAATTTACGTAAAAATTTACGTAAAAATTTTCAGTAAAGATTTTCAGTAAAGGTTTTCAGTAAAGATTTTCAGTAATAATTTTCAGTACCAATTTTCGGCAAAAATTTGGCAGTAAAAATTGTCGTTAAAAATTTTCAGTCAAATACTTTTCAGTAAAAATTTATTAGTAAAAATTTATCAGTAAAAATTTGTCAGGTAAAATTTGTCAGTGAAAATTTTTCAGTAAAAATTTTGAGTAAAAATTTTAAGTAAAAATTTTGAGTAAAAATTTTCAGTAAAAATTTTCGGTAAAAATTTATCAGTAAAAATTTTGTCAGTAAAAATTGTCAATAAAAATTTGTTAGTTAAAATTTATCAGTTAAAATATGTCAGTAAAAATTTGTCAGTAAAAGTTTGTCAGTAGAAATTTTTAGTGAAAATGTTCAGAAAAGATTTTCAGTAAAAATTTGTCAGTAAAAATTTTGAGTAAAAATTTTCGGGAAAATTTTCAGGAAAAATTTTCGGTAAAAATTTATCAGTAAAAATTTTGTCAGTAAAAATTTGTCAATAAAAATTTGTTAGTTAAAATTTATCAGTTAAAATATGTCAGTAAAAATTTGTCAGTAAAAGTTTGTCAGTAGAAATTTTTAGTGAAAATGTTCAGAAAAGATTTTCAGTAAAAATTTGTCAGTAAAAATTTTGAGTAAAAATTTTCGGGAAAATTTTCAGGAAAAATTTTCGGTAAAAATTTATCAGTCAAAATTTTGTCAGTAAAAATTTGTCAGTAAAAAATTGTCAGTAAACATTTTTCAGTAAAAACTTATCAGTACAAATTTATCAGTAAAAATTTTCAGTAAAAATTTTGAGTAAAAATTTTGAGTAAACATTTTGAGTAAAAATTTTGTGTAAAAATTTTGAGTAAAAATTTTCCGTAAAAATTTGCGGTAAAAATTTATCAGTCAAAATTTTGTCAGTAAAAATTTGTCAATAAAAATTTGTTTGTTAAAATTTGTCAGTTAAAATATGTCAGTAAAAAATTGTCAGTAAAAATTTGTTAGTAAAAATTTTTAAGTAAAAATTTGTCAATAAAAATTTGTCAGTTAAAAGTTGTTAGTAAAAAATTGTCAGTAAAAATTTGTCAATAAAAATTTGTCAGTAAAAATTTGTCAGTAAAAATTGACCAGAAAAAATTTGACAGTAAAAATTTGTGAAAAACATTTTTAGTAAAAATTTTCAGTCAAAATTTTCAGTAAATGTTTCAGTATAAATTTGCAAATAAAAATATTTCAGAAAATTTTCGTTAAAAATTATCTTAGTTACGTGCAATAAGCTTTTTAGTTTCAAATAAAAGTAGCTGACTGTTGAAATACTACAACGTTCCGGATATAATATTAGTTTGCTTTAAAGGTGATTTAAAAAAATAAAGTTATTTCCTCAAACCTTATTAAAATTCTAAGCTTATAATTTTAAGTAATTTAAATGGGTTTGCAAGTTATTTGAATTAAAATAATTTATATTTAATAAGAATTATTAAAAACCTCTAGATTAAGTTTTAAAATATTTTAGTCGTTAATAAATATAAGGAAATCGTCCGAATTATTAAAAATCTCAAAATTGAGTTTTTTTAAAAACAAAAAAATAATTTATAAATTTTGCAAATTAAAACCAATTTTCCATAAAACAATTTTGTTAAAGTAAATTATTTTTTCGGTCAGCTTTTAATTTTTAATATTACACGAGAGACCAAAAGTGCTTTTATATGCTTACAAGGCGTGCAAGCTAGTTTATTTGTGATCATCTTAGAAATTCGCTCTGAATTACCATGAAATTAATGCTTCAAATTCATTTGAATGTCTTTACTATGATTATTTTGCTGATTTCCAAACAATACCAAAGTGACTATGACTCAGGTGTTGATGGACCTCTAAACTTCAACTGCAAATTTTCGTTGTTTCCCATTTCAGCGAAATTGTTTTGCACAAATCAAAAATAGTTAATTTTTCTATAGACAATCTGTTAATTGTATTTCTAGAATTGTGAATAATAAAAACGCAAGTGAATTGTGGTAGTTCTTGTAACTCTTAACAAAGTGTGTCCTCTCAGATTTGGCATTCCCATTGCAACGATGGAATCTGATTTATTTCATTGGTGCTACCATTTTTAATCGTAATTAAATATTTTTAACATTTCCTAATGAGTTTTTCATTTACAGGCGGTACATAAATATAGAAGAAGCCAAGTGTAACTAACAAATTAAGTAATAAACTATATCTTGGGTTACTGACTGAAGGCCATTTGATCCGATTTATTCCCATGCAAAGGGAGCTGTTCCAAAACCACACCAATTGGTGCATACGATTTTTGTTTCCAGTCAAAAAGCAAATATAAATTTTTTTCTTACAATTTATGGCAAAAGCAGAATGATTGGAAACAATTTTACATTCCAACTTGAGAGATTGTATCACATGCAAACAGATAATAATTCTCAAGGAATATTCTCGTTATTGAAAAAATTTCAAATGTCAGAATTAGCAGAGAAGAAACAAACAAAAGTTGTGTGTGTATGTATGTGTGGGTAAAAAAAATGTATTCCCCATTTTTACAAGGTGATAAATCTTTGGTTATTCTTAACCCAACCCAACTCAACCCATCATGTCTCAATTCATTTCTTCAGTTCCCACTTTAAAAAAATTCCCGATTTTTGCATACAGTTGAGAGGTTGGAAGGTATTTCATGCATGAGGATAAATGGCATGGTCAATCTGCGAGTACGAGTATGTGATTTGAGTTTGGGAATCACTTTGTAGTTCCAAGATGCGCTGCTACTGGCCCTTTTTACATATGAAATCGTTGGTGGCAGGGGTTTGCCTCATAACAGAAGTACGTATGCTAATATTGCCACTGACTGCCCCATATTCACACCCACACACGACTAGTTTAGTCATTCTTCTTGCCCCACTAAACAGTCGAGGAAAAAACTCTACATTAATAATGCATTCATATTGGACTAATAAATGCATGCAAAAACGTTTTGTTTACATTTCTTTTGAGTTTTGCCCAACCGACATCGAAACCGACATCGATACCGGCACAAAACCAACGGCTGACTGCATACGACGTGGTCTTCGTCATCATCGTCTATTGTGGAGTCAATGGAGCTATACGACGTTGAAGCATATTTTTTTTATTTTTTTTTTTGAAGATAGTATTATAACGAACAAATTATTTTCGGCATTTTTTCTGTCCAATATGATGTTTTTTCTTAATCACCCAACAGTTTTTTTGATACAAAAAGTGGAAGCAGCACGACAATTGCGGTAACAGGGAAATCGAAGTATGCAAAAAGGGACCTACACCAACATTTTTAAATATTTACACAGAATGATAGCAATAAAAAATTACCATGATGGGGGCTGGAAAAAAATGGTAGGAGCAATCGGAAAGAGGGAAACGATAATTTACAAAATGAGTTTTTAAAGTTGAGACATTTGTATGGGGAATATGATAAATAATATTGAATTTGATAATATTAAAAAAAAGATTACCCCATCAAATTTGTAGAAAAATGTCTGCAATAGTTTTCCCTATATTTATTTGAATATATTTTCCATTTAGTTACTTTCAAAGTGAATGCACATAAACCACATTTAATTCGAAAAGGTAGAATTTTTTTTAAATATATTGTAGAATTTTATTATAACCGAATTTCAATGTTTTAATGTAGAAAATTAAAAAGTAGAAACATTTTTCATGCAAAATATTGAAGAAGAAAAACAATTTTCTATTTCAAATAGAAATAAAAGTTTAGTAAAAAGTTTTGGTTGGTAAAAATTTGTCAGCAAAAATTTGTCAGTAAAAATTTGTCAGTAGAACTTTTCAGAAAAAATTTATCAGTAGAACTTTTCAGTAAAAATTTGTCAGTACAAAATTGTCAGTAATAATTCGTCAGTAGAACTTTTTAGTAAAAATTTGTCAGTAAAAATTAGTCAGTAGAAATGTAGAAAAATTGTTTAGTTAAAATTTTCAGTAGAAATTTGTCAGTAAAAAATTTGTCAGTTAAAATGTTCAATAAAAATTTGTTAGTAAACATTTTCATAAAATCTTTTAATAAAAATTTCCAGTAAAAATTTGTTAGTAGAAATGGTCATGAAAAATTTGTTAGTTAAAATTTTCAGTAGAAATTTGTCAGTAAAAAATTTGTCAGTTAAAATTTCTTGCAAAAATTTGGCAGTCAAAATTTATCAGTCAAAGTTTGTCAGTTAAAATTTGTCAGTAATAATTTGTCAGTAAAAATTTGTTATCAAAAATTTGTTAGTAAATATTTTCAGCAAAAATTTGTCATTAAAAATTGGTTAGTAAAAATTTGTCAGTAAAAATGTTCAGTAAAAAGTTTGAGTAAAAATTTTGAAAAATTTTTCTGAGGAATAATTTTTGGTAAAAAAACCTTTTGAGTGGCAATATTTTCAGTAAAATTTTTTTATAATAAAAAGGTTTTCGTTCGAATTTTTAGTAAAATTTAAAATTTTCAGTAAAAATTTGTTAGTAGAAATGTTAATGAAAAATTTGTTACTTAAAATTTTTAGTAGAAATTTGTCAGTAAAAAAATTGTCAGTTAAAATTTCTTGCAAAAATTTGTCAGTCAAAATTTATCAGTCAAAGTTTGTCAGTTAAAATTTGTCAGTAACAATTTAACAGTAAAAATTTGTTATCAAAAATTTGTTAGTAAATATTTTCAGTAAAAATTTGTCAGTAAGAATTGGTTAGAAAAAATTTGTCAGTAAAAATGTTCAGTGAGGAATTATTTTTGATAAAAAACCCTTTTCAGTCGCAATATTTTCAGTAAAAAATTTTTATAATAAAAAGGTTTTCGTTCGAATTTTTAGTAAAATTTAAAATTAAACATTTTTGGTAACAATCAAAAAATATAAAGAAGTTTGCTGTAAGATTTAAGTGAATATTTTTAATAAACTTTTTTTGTGTATAATTTTTTCTGGTCAGCAATTTTAATATCAACAATTTGCTGAGTGGTAGTCATTGTTGGAGTTGGATACTTTGAATTAAATATTATAGCACAGTAAAAGTTAAAAGCGGAAAAAACTGAAAGTAATTTAATTTAAATTAAAAATTCTCTACTCAATTTTAATTAGATTGCTCGAAAAAGTAATTACAAATTTTCAGTTGGTTGTGAATTTTTATTTTCACTACAAAACTTATCAAATTAAGCAAATTACTTAAAACTAATATAAATTCATCTCGCTATCCGATCTAATGAATTATCTCAATGTACGCTATATTCGTTTTGTATACTTGAAAAAAAAATAGTATTCAAAAGCCATTGTATGCTAGCTGTGTTAGCAATAACAACAGCTCCCCTTTTCCGTCTTTGAGTTTGATAAATGGACTTGTGCAAAACGAACCAGTTAAATTGAGAATAAATTTTCAGCACGACTCTAGAGGTTCCTTGGGGGTGCTGCGGCCACAACCAGACAAATGGTTATCACATAGAAGTAAATAAGCAAATACTCGTAAAACTGTTGGCACAAATGTACATAGATTTTCCTAAAATTGATACTATGTAAGAATTCATAAGAGCACAAAGGAATATGCTCGTACTCATACCATTGTTGCTACCATAAAAAAATCGATTTGGGCAAAAAGCTATAGAAATGCAGAAAAAAAGCAAAGACTTCCAAACCGAATTGTCAAAATGGGGAGGTTTTGTAGTAAAACAGTGAAAATGGGAGGTCCAACAAACACAATTTCGACTTGATTTAAAACAATTCTTATATATAATGTGTAACTCTTCCACAAAGGCTGGATACCAGCGCGAACGATACAATTCTTTTCACAGTTTGTGCTAAAGAAAGCTTCGTTGATTTCTATAAAAGCTTCGTGAAGTGTACAACCAATGAGATTTGAAGGAAAAAATCTTCAAAACAAAATATCTGAAAGAAAATAGAACGAGTTAAGAGTATAAAACAAATGAAAATTGTTAAAAGTTTGGAAAAGAATTGCAACTCGAAGACTCCACAACTCCATCGCCACCAGTAACTTAGCTGGGCCCGCATATTGTTTAGACAACAGTCTGTTTTCTTCATCAGATCGAAAAAAGGAGCATGAACAAATCATTTACTAACACAGCCGAACACTTAGAGTTTCTGCAATATTCATTGAAATCGAATCGAATCATTCTGTCTCGCTCAGCTGGTGGTTGTACACTTTCGAGCTGGGCAGGGCAAAAACACATCGCACAATTGGCCCCCGAACGCGCAAACGCTTTGTATCCACCCCGCCCCTGATAATTATGCTGATCAGTTGATTTTCAAGGCATTATCTCATTGGCTAGCGCTGAACACTCGGCCAAAAGGTACAAAAAGCTTTCACGTGCCCATGGGCAGCGGCAACCTGTTCTCCCAACCGGAACAGAAGTAAACAGAAGCGCGCACTGCACGGTAGGTCCGCTAACTGGACTCGCAGTGGCATGGCAGACGACAGCCACAAAGAAAGACTTTTCTGCCGTCGGCAGCAGTTGTTCCGAACGTTATATCTGCACGTCAAGCCACTCTGAAGTACAAACATTCGTAGTGGGGAGCTCGGATTGCGCCACATTTCATGTTTGCATTCCACCGCAAGAGCAGCGCAGATACGATTGCCTCTGCAGACTATGACGTTCAATCAAAGCTTCAAAGAGTATGAGACCTTCAAATAGCTTCATTGCTTAAAAACGACGCAGCGTTCGGCTTCAGCTGTAAACGAATCACCACCAGAGCTTTCGGTCGCGTCAACATTTATTCTTTCACGCAGCCTAAATCAAAGAAGAAGAAAAAACAAAGAACGAATTTTTGAGCTTTTGTGTGGTGTTGATTTTCAGTTTTTTCCCGTCTACATTTTATGTTGTTTTTTTTTTGTTTTTTTCTTAATTTAAACAAAACAAAAAAAATTTAACAACTTTGGTGTAGGTTTAAAATACGAAATTGTATTTTTTTTTGTCAATAAAAAGAAAAAGAAAATGTTCAGTGTAGATTTAAAAAATATTTCCTTTTCAATATACACGTAGGTTCAATTGCAATCGTAAATGGCTTACAGTACCGAGACTAAAGAAATTCAAATTGTTTTTTAATACGAAGAACAAATAGTCTACTTAAAATTGTTAAATTGGAAATCTTCAAAACGGTCAAATTTAACGGACTATTTCCAATTTTTCAGCTTTTAACGTGAAACTTAAGAGTTTTTATATGGCGTCGCTTTAATAGATTTTTCTAATTCCGAACAATAAAAGAAGTAAATATTTTCATCCCCAAAAAATTAGATGATGAGTAGAAAGTGTGTTAATTTACAATCTTCAATTTATTTCTAACAACAAAAAAATAATATTTTTAAACTTGAATTTTTCCCAATAATTGTAAGTTATTTTATGGAAAATTTATAAAGAACACAAGTTAACTAACATACTTTTAGGATAGAATTCTATCTTAGTGGACAAGAACAAGGATTCAATAGCAATAATAATAAAAAAATTTAAAAAAAATGAAGAATTGAATCCTAAAAGAATATGTTTCGATTGCTAGTCTTACGTAGCATAAAAATTTGAATTTATTATGTTGCATGAACTTTGCCATAATAAAATGTAATTTAAACGATTACTACAATACATCTTGCAGGACTCGATCCCTTTTAGGGAATCTTTGATGACTTTTTCGTACATTTCGGGATGTAATTCGGCCATTATTAGATGGATGTTGGTTTTTGAATGCTCTAATGTTTAAAAATTGTCTACGTAAATATGATTTTTTTTGCGTGCACATCTATAGAAAAAAGTCCAACAGTGTCAGATGTAAAATCGCACGATCTTGAAGGAGAATTAATATAATAAAATCTCAAATTGACGCGTACTGGGACCTTTTCGCGAAATAAACCAAAAATTTGGCGTGTTTTGTTGCTCCTAGCGCAATTTTCTTTAAACCAGATATATATATTCCAAATTAAGAACTTTGAATTTTGGGTAAAAAAAAGGAACTAAGTCTTCTCTCCTTCTTCATTTTAAAAAAAATAAGGACCAATTAAGCCTGTAGACAAAAATGCACTCCAGACAGTAACTTTTCGCGAATGCGAAAAGTTACTGTCTGGAGTGCATTTTTGTCTACAGGCTTAATTGGTCCTTATTTTTCAAAGTCAGTTGTCAATTTTTAAACCCCCATGTACTGTTAAGCTGCATATTGATTTATCTACAATAGCAAGTAAGAAATGAGCCTCATCAGTTAAGAAAATTTTGTTCAAAAAGTCAGCTTCCAAATCATGTTTATACATTATGTAATCAGCGTATTTTTTGCATAATTTTAACCCATTTGATAGTTAACTGATTAATTTTATAATATGGCAAGCTTTAAGCTATAAAAACATTTTCTAGAATAATATATATATTTAATGTTTGTCAAATGACAAAATCATATTTTCCATACTACAAAGTGGATTACTCTGTAAATTATTGAGTAATTTATAATAAATAATTATTTTTTGTTTTGTAGAAAAATAAGCAAACTTGTTTAAAAATTTTTTTAAATTTTTATGGTATCTGAAAAAGAGAGATTATTTTTGGAAATTAATTACAATTTTTTCGAAAATGTAATTTAAAACTTAAAAAAGAAATTTAAAAAATACGAAATTTCAGCAAAGACTTTGTCTCAAAGTTTTCCACCCTTTATATTTAGGGTTTTAGCGACGCTACAATTTTTTTAAGAGTTCTGCTTACTATTTAAAATTGTATCAGTAACAAAAAAGAAATAATTATTTTTATGGAATTAACTCTTGCATATAGAATATATATTTTTTTCGTAAAAAATTTTCCCAAAAATATGGCATTTTTCAAAAATGAATAATAAAATATCTAAATTGAAAATTAAAAATAATTTCCTGCCATTACCAAAAAAAAAAAACACCAAATAACAGTTTTTGAGTGAAAAAAAAATACTTTCGGAAGTCAAAAACTATATTAAATTTTTATTTTCTATAAAAATCTTCGCATTGGTAGGAGAAATAATACCAGTGGAATAGTGAAAATTCGTCTTGAATTCAACGGAACTGAACTTATTCTTGCTGAATTAATATAATAAAAAAACTTCATAAGCGATGGAATTGAATAGCATTAACCATAATAATGCACTTCCACCATACCCCACAAGAAGTTGTCTGTAGTTTAACAACAGAGCCGACCTAATGCCCCAAGGGATAATTACTTAATTTAAAATAAGATAAACAAAAACCATTCGTTCCCGAAATGCTTCTTCTTTCAAATACGTAATCTGTTGTTTAAAATGTGAACAAACAAATATAATTTGTAAGGTTTTTGCCATCGTTCGAGTATCGCGAACATGTTCTATTCGGAAGAAGAAGAGCTAAAGTACAAGTACGGCGGCATTGGATAACAAAGATCATATTCGTATTTGACCAAGGCGCTCCCAAAAATTTCACGACAAATAATTAGAAACGACTGAAAGAAACAGTTCGTCATCTCAATTATCATTATCCGAAAATTATCCCAGAACCCAGGCCGCCATTTACTTGGCCAGCCAGTGTACCAGAGTGAACGGTGTTACATTGTACAGAAGGCACTCTTGTACTCCCCGTTCTGTCTACTATTCAGATGTCATATCATTAAAATGTCATTTGACAGCCACTGGCTCGCAAGCCACTGAATGCCGTCGCTGCGGCGCATACAATCTTCATTAAGGAATAACACTTGGCACGATAGACTACTGAAAAGGGCAGTAACATCACCAATAGCAGTATCATTGGCCTAACTACAAATGGCATCTATTATCGTAATAACGATTACCAATGCCGATGTTGACTGCATGTCCTCATATCCAACTCACCCTCAATGGAATCATATTGGTCAGAGCAGGGGTGGCAATGTGGATGTGGAAGACAGAATGGTTTTCGTAGTAATGGTACTCGTAGCTAATTACTGCGCTGAGTGCAATGTCCATTTCGGGACCGTTTTACCAGACAAAGGCCAGCTCAGTAGATAATTATCCTTACAGTCGTACCTCAGACTTTACTCAAGATTCTGGAAGCCTTAAGGTGTTTCCTTTGAATTGCTCTTCAGTTCCGTCGGATACACTCCAGATTACCCAGACAATAGAATGAAAAATAATCTGTCAGCGTAGTACTCGTTATAATCATGATAAGACGATCAAAATTTGTGGGCAACTACTACGACTGTTACTGCTAATGCTCGCGGCTTTTCCTGCATGGAAATCGGTCTGTGGGAATAATATATCCCGATTTAGTCTTTAAGCCTCCAGCATTAAAATAATCGTAATACGTACATTCGGGGAAGAATGTTCCATGTTCGATTAGAAGTTCCTGTACTGTGCAGTTGCTGTACGAGCACTTGTTCTGAACGTCAAATGGAAAAATGGTGAGAAGAGTCGAGTTGAGACATTTTCATGACAGTTGAACGAAAATTCCCAAAGACAAATGGTCCGGAACAAGGAAATGGTGTGAATTGTTTGTCATTTTCGGTGATTGATGAATAATTGACGATTTGTTTTAATCGCTCCCTTGACGTCGTCGTCAGTCTCGTAGTCGTTATCATCATTTTGCGGTGTGCGGTGGTCCAACTGACTCTGCTTCTGTTACCCGATTAGCCTTAATATTAGGCTTTTATTATTCCTCCCTTCATGACGGATTTCGTTGGCTATGCCAAGTTTTACCCTTCACTCAGGAAAAAGTACTTCATTTCGATGAACGATTCGAATGTCAAGCATTTCATTGAGATAGATTACGGCAGAAAAATATTTAACCGAACTTATTCAGAACAATTTCTGACTAAAATGGAATTGAACAGATTTTTCTAGAAATTTAACCAAAAATCCAATGTGGGTAGAAATGAAAAATTACCATTCAACGAGTCAAATCTAATCTATTCAAATGTCTACCAAGTTCAAAATGAATTTTATCATCGAATATCATACATATTTAATGTAATTGATATAAGATTTGTATACAAAATACCAACAAATTGGGATTAATTATTATTGATAATTATTAAAAATTTAGTATTAAATATGTTATGGAAATTTTGAATAAAAACAAAAAAATATATTCTACAATTTTCCAGTAAACTTAAGATTTTAGGTATACAAAAATTGCATTGACTGAATTAGGTGACCGCGAAACTATCCTAAACTTTTAAAAGAAACTCACGGAAATATCCGAAATATTAGTTTAGTTGAAAAAGTTCGTGGCGTTTTCCGATAGATGGAGTTATTCTATATACCATAAGTCAGTAACCACTAGTAGTCGCATTGCAAAAAAACCGGATGCTCGTTTGAACGGTGACTCTTGAAGTTTTGTGTACCGATTTGTGTTAAAATCAGTGTAGTCTATTAAAAGTTGTTCCAGTTCAAAAATGGACTAAAATTTATAATACCACTTCTCGAAAAAAATTGTGCAAGATCTGCATATCAGCTTATGAGTTTAATATTCATCAGCAAACCATTTTCGACCATTTGCTAAAAGCTGGATTCAAAAAGAAACTCTATGTTTCAAGTGCCTCATGAATTGAGTGTGAAAAACAATATGAACCGACTTGACATCTGCGATATGCTGCTGAAGCGTAATGAAATCGAGTCACTTCTGAAGCAAATCATAACTGGCAATGCAAAATGGTTTTTAAAAAAGAATATCATGCAGAAGAGGTAATGGAAAAAGATCACAAACAATTTTAAAGTCAGGATTGATGGCCAATAAGGTTATGCTATGTATGTAGTGAGACTGGAAGGGTCTCACTACATACATAGCATAATTATGAAATGCTACCGGTTGGTCAAACTATTAATTTGATACTGTACTTTGAGCGGCTCAGGAGATTTTACCAAGCAATTGAGAGGAAATGGCCCGAATTTATCAATAGAAAGGGCGTTATTTTCCACCACGATAACGGCCGACTACACACATATTTGATAACTCGCCAAAAATTAATAGCGCTTGTCTAGGAAGCTTTGATGCATCCACCGTATGAGTATAGTCCAGATACTGCACCCTTAGACTACAACTTATTTTTATATCTGTAAAACTCTATTAATGGAATCACGCTGACTTCAAGAAAAGCACTCTGATTTAAGAGTCTCTATTTTACTCGAAAAAGCCGTGAACTTTTTCGACTAACCAAAATTTTTTGAAAATAAAATTAACCCGAAATTTGGAAAAAAGAACTAAAAATTCATATATCAAAAAGAGAAAGAATAGAACATCTTTCGTTCAATTCAGTTAAAAATAATAAAAAATTACTTAAAAATAACCGAAGAAAATATCCAATCACTATAAAATTGACTTGTTCTATTGAATTTCGGTTGTTCATTCATGACATGTTCGTATTCGATGGTTCTTGGCAGCGTAACCATTAATCGATTTATAATCACCTGTCCATCTGACACTGTTTCTAAGCAATTTCAAATAATAGCTCATGAGTCCCGAATATAGTCAGTCAGTTATTGAATGCGATCACCTCGAATTCACAACTGTTCGACTCCAGATACTATTTTAATAGCGCAAAAATAAAGAGAGAGAAAAGGAAAGAGGTGCTATTATAATAAATTTAGTGGCGTTGCTTACCTGTGCACATGAATTTGTCTATAATTAACGATTAAATACCGGCAAACTACGGAATCGGAAACAAAAAACCAGGCACCATCAATAGAAGTTATTGTCACATTAAAAACTCGTAACGCATGAGATGGACTTTTTTCTGTGATACCAAAAGATGAAATACGATCAGATACCTCGATCGGTATACATTTTTCTACCCCCTACCCTTTATATTGTAATAAACTATAGACCCCTTGATTACCGCTAAAGACCACAACAATGTGGTCGGTCACTCGCACTACAACGCTTCGCCATGCCTTCTATTCACAGTGAACCATTCATTAGCGGAAGATCTATTAGAACGGTTTTCGGGTAGGTAGCCTTCTAATAACAAAACTACTCGTACCATAAAATAACAATAACGCAAAAGATGAAAATTTGTTCGATTCTAACAACAAATTATAGTTTTTAAATAACCGGAACTAAAGAGTTTTGACACATTTTTGATGGTTGCTGCGTAAATGCGCAAACGGATGCCGGAACGCGCCGATGAGCCACAGGTGACCAAATGGGCGTTCTTGTAAACACCCCTCATTGGGAGAATAGTAATTTTGGATAAATACGATCGATGTGCGGTTTTTCCGCTTCAAACTATACCACAGCAGGGTGAACATATTTAGTCAACAATTTCATAGTAGCTATTCTTTCGAAGATTTTAATGGTTAGTTTTTTTATTCTACCAAGTCGATTAGTTCGATCAACTCTGTCGATTTTAATGGGTTGAATTTTCAATAATCGTCAAACAGATCTTATTAAAGGTTATTGCAGATTTAAGCTTTCAAACTTTCATCATGATTTGCTTACTGATCGTATAGACATAATGTTTACTTCATGCAAAATACTCAAAAATCATTTCCGGTTTCACTTAAACCCCGTCGATCATATTTCGTTTTGGAAACTTTTAAATATAAGATATTATTTTCAGTTTTTTAATGTTTACTCTAGAATTGTTAACCGTTATTTTAAAATTTTATTGAAAAAAAAAACAAACTATTTTGCTGTTAGTTTTTATAGAAAAGCTTGTATAAGTACAAGGTTATCTATTTTTTTAGTTTGGAAACTACAGGCCTGTTCATTGGATAGTTTTTAAAAATACATATTATTTAAGTTAGTATTTATTTAAAATAAAATTTGCCATTTGAAATTATGGGTCGTTTAATTACTATATAGTTTATTAAAATTGCAAATAAATGTCTACAAAAATGGTGGGTCCACTATAGTCACGTTTCGCGCTTTTCGAAGAAAATTTTCTTCAAGCAATAAGATCCATTTCTCTCTCGATAGATATGCCAATAAGTATGATAACTGACTTATTTTAACTTTAATTTGATGCTTTTAATTGTAACCATATGTAATTTTAATAACACGATACAAAAAGTTATATAACATGACAATTTTTTATATTTATTGTGGCAAAAGTTCCCAGGATAACTAATTTCGAGATTTATTGATTTAATTGGCCTCCAAGAACGTACGATTTGATGCCGTTGGACTTTTTTTCTAAGATTATATAAATATCCATATTTACATAGATAATTAGTATATTTTATATTTAAAACCAACATCCATCAAATTATGATCAACGTACACTTCGAAAATACGAGAAATTTATCGAAAATTACTTCGAAAGGTTCAAGTATTGCAAACAATTTTGTTGCAGTTATTTTTATTTTTTTTCATATTTAATATAAAATGGCAATTTATTTTAAATATAATTTATTTAAAAAATTTGTAAATATCGGAATTGTAAATATATAAATTTAACTTTATTTTTTATAGTACAAGTTGGATAATTCTTTAATAATCGATTTTAGTTAATTTAAGAATTTATTTAAATTATTTAAGAACTTTTTCCATAAAAATATTCAAATTAGTATTAATATTTAATTATTGAGTTTATTTAAAATAATGCCCATAATAAATACGTTTTTATCTTTGGGGTCATCCATCCATTTTATTGGTGATAAATACCGCGATGAATATGGAGAAATATTACCAAATGGAAGTTCTCGCTTCTATGACGAACTATGGGCAATTGCATCATCTCTCTAAACCTGGTAGTATATTGATTTTTAGCGATAGTTTTGTAGCCCCTGAAGCTATTTGCGACTGTTCAGATGACCCGGCTCTCGATTTCATTCGATACTGATTACTGAACATCCGAGATGTTGAGTTGCATAGGGTAACGTGCCATACTGGTATCCTTGGCAATGAGTAAGCTGATTAACGATACTTATTGTAGTACCAAAGTTTTAGATATCTGATAGGCCAACGGTAGAAGATTTATTTCCACACATTGACCGAACATCATAAAGCCAGTCTTCCCAACAACCATTCCGAAATTTTGAACAAGAAATCTTCTCAGGATTTACATTAGGCTTACGGCACTTACTGAAGATTTTCATTTCAGGAATCAACATGCTATCTTCAAATAGCCTTATGGTCATGGCGCTACAAAATTTTAGAACTTTTAAAAGAGAATTTTCAGTTATATTAGCTTTTTAATATTATCTAAAATAAGTAAGTGAAATTCACTTATAAGTGAAGATTATCCTAAACTTACACATATAAAAACTAATAATTTGAGGTTTCGATCTAAAAAAGTAGTTTTTTGAACAAAACGTCGCTTCCAAAATAGGAAAAAATTTTTAACTTCGTTTTCTGCTAAAAAAAAACAAAGGTCGCTTGCGCTTGAAAGAAATCCATGCACAGCTACAGGCAGCAAACACATCCGATTTCAGTCAGTCTAAATTAATACGCTCGAAAATTCTGACCATAGCGTCGAAGGTGTCGCTGTACCAGACTCTAGTCTTCCCAGTTCTCAAAAAACTCTTACCCGCGTTAGAGAGCAGGAACTTTCAACGAATTTTTATATAACCTCCCCTCCTTTTTCCCTTGTAAATTTAACAACGGAATCCTGGAGTGTAACATGACCGCTTGTTTGGTGATAAAATTCACCTCAACAGGGGGGCTGGACAGTTAATCCTGCCCGGACAGTTTATGTGTCCCAGAAAACGAGATAGGAGCGGAGGCATTAGCCATGATACCAGAAACATATTGCGAGTGTTGAACTAGAAGACCGCGGCTTTGATTCACTAGTCCTAGACTGGACTCCCGGTTCTTTCTGCTCCAAACAATCAAGCAGAAAAATTTTACAACAAACATGGCCCTAAAACTTAATTTTGTTGGTTTTAAAAAAAAAATGGCTCTGACCGCACCGATAACAACAGAATTTGTTTAGAAGAAATTTTTAACTTTAGAAATTTTCTTACATTTCGGAAGGAATATTTATACTAAACGTGATCTAATAGCTCATACCACCTTCGAAAGCTCTTTATCAGTTTAGCTTGAAGTCTAGCGCTTGAGGAGCATCAGCACAGTACACTTGAACGGACATGGCACAGTGCATGACACAATTGGTCGCGGTTGATTGATTCCAGAAATTACCAAACCGTACAATTACCATCTATCCCCATCGGAGTCGTATGTTGATTTTCAATTTTCCTGCACGAATTACATCGCGTTCCCAATAGACTAGACGCACTGGACCACATCGAACACCATGCAAACTACACTACATCATTCGGCAAGAATGGAAATTAAACAGAATTCGACGTGGTCGTATCCTCTTCACGGCCACCTTTTGCATCCACTCCTTGGATTTGTCTTCAGCGATGGGTTTTGTACTTGCGACTTGGGGTAATTTGTTTGTTTGATTTTAGAATTTTTCAGATTTCGATCTGATTTGATTGTTGGTCTTTTCCAAATTTGATTCTTGAGGAGAATGTTACGAAAGTCTCGGTAATGTCTCTTCCAATTGGCCTTTAAGCAAATAATCGGAGACCGATTGACTGTGGATTTAAAAATTCCATGAGTTGCCGCCGCAAGGTGCACATTTCATGCCAATTGCTGTTGTGGGTAGTTTCTTTAAAGGTGGAGTATAGCGAGCACGTGGGTAATCAGATGTGACGATGACAAATCGGACGATTTTGTTAAATTTTAAGGTGCTTGGGTTGAAAGTTAATGTCGGCGATGGAATCGAATTCTGTAGATTCACTTTCAGATGATTTCCCATTTTATCTACAATGCTCTTTAGAGGCAATTCTTGTATTGGCTTCAACATCTTGTATTGTGGTTGGAACGTTTTGTCGTTGGCACATGCTTGCTACTCGAAGCTGCTTCCTTATGCGTCATGTTACGCTTCAGCGAAAAATTTCTTCACCGAAAAGATTTCTATTATCTTAGAAAAAGAAGAAAATCGACAAAACAAAAACAAATTTCATAAGTATTCATTGAAAATGTATTTGTTTTTCTAAATAAATTGTTTAATTGATCAACAAATTAACAATTCTTTTGATTAGTAAAATTTCAAGAGTTAATCTACTGTTACCGTATTAGTTAGGATTGGGGGTGTTTTGATTTGTTTTTCTTTTTAAAATTTTAAAATCTCTTCAAATTTTCGAGGAGAAATCTGTTTTTATATATTTTTAAAATTTAATTAAATTAATGAATTTCTTTGATGAGTAAAGCGGCTTATGTTTTTCTCAAGAGTTAAACTCTTTCATGCGTAAAGGTTTTCGCGATACCACCGCAAACGACCCCCTCACCCACGCCTTCAAACAACAAAACACCTTTCCTATATAATAAGATACTTAGTGGAAAAGCTTAAAATGTGCTTTTCGAAATCATCAAATACGAATATGTGAAAAGAAGTTCATTAATTAGAAATTTATTTATTTACTTAAAAATTAGTGAATTTTTGTTTTTCTTTAAATTTACTCAGTGTTAGATAAAAAAAAAAGTTAATGAATTTCATAGAATTAATTAAAATAAATCGTAGGCGTTAACAATTGGCATATTTATATTGGGATATGTTAGCAATTGTAATGTATTTTTTTATGAAGTTTTTGCTTTCGCCAGTTTGTGTTCTTTTAAGAAGATTTTCACAAAATCCCAAATGGAAAAGTAAAGAAACTTTGGCTTATTAGAAAAATTTACGAAATCATCAAAATGTTTGAGTGGAAAATGTTCGTTTGTTTTTCCTAATATTCAGTTTTTTATGGTTACACCGACACACGCTTTAACGTGACGTGTATTATTTTTTTGTGATTGAAATTCCTAAAAAAAATTCCTATACTAGACACGTACGGGTAACCAAAAACCGATAACTGTTACCATTTGACCATTCTAACATCCTTGCATCCTGACCACATGGCCACTTCTTAATATTTAATATCTTTTCGTATCATCGAAAAATCAGTTCATATAGAATAGCCCACATGTGTCAGAGAACAGGAAAAGCAAAAATTGAAAATGATTTATGCTTTGTGCTTTTGGAGCACAGTTTGTGAGGCATGTTCCTTGCGAATAGTATTCCTTGCGAAGAAGAATATTCCGTTCGAATAGTTTGAGAAAGGCAGTCTCATAGATGATGGTGTTTTTTGATAGCATAGAAGGGAGTAAGTAGAAGCTAGAAAAATTTCAGTAATTCGTACAGTTTGTCGAACTACCGTTGTTTAATAATCACAGAGGTTCACCCTACTCCATCTGGATCGTCTGTTATTCATAATTTTTCTAACTTAAGGGTGAATTGATAGATATTATTGTAGGGATAAGAAGTGAAGAAAAACATCAACAAATGTAGTGATTTCAGGGACAAGAAAAAAATTGAATTGGCGACAACTATGGAGAAGCTGAAAGTATACAGTACAAAAATGCTATAAAGAATGTCCTTGCGGAAAAGTTGCCCGAGGCATAGATTCTGTCATTTCCACTACCAACTGCCACCACCGCAGTCCTTGTTCACTATTCGCTTCTCTTTGGTCACGTTTGATAAGGCCATAATTCATATTCTTTTCTTTCTGAGTGTGAAACTATTATAAATGGTCAAATAGGAAACATTCTTACAAAACGATAAGGACATTTATTATGAACGTATTGTATATTCGTTTTGAATGGTGAAATTCAGATTCATTTTGTTCTGACAATTTTCCTATCATAATACTATGAAAAATGGGGCTTTAAAACTGACTTTTACATACTCTACTGATAAGGTCGTATGGATTTTTTTTTTTATATCTCAATTTGGTAGTTCATTTTTGCATTTAACAAGTTTTATGCTTTTTTTACATAAATTTGGATAAGTTTCAAGTAGGCGACGGTAAATTTTTGAATTTTTCCTTTAAATTTCCAATATAATTTTTTGTGTTTTTGTATTTTTTTTTATATCTCAATTTGGTAGTTTATTATGTTAGTTAATAGTATTTTTTTTGTTTGAGTTGATAAATAAAAAAAAAACATTTCCAAATTTTTACTGATAGTAGTTAATAATGATGACAATAGTGAGGAAATATAGAAAAATAGTTAAGGACTTCTGCTATTGAAAAGATTTAAAAATGATCATAAAAAACTCAAATGAGCTTTTAATTCCAAAAGGATTTATTGAGCAGGAACAACAAATTTATTCGCATTTCATTTTAAAATTCTGTATTTGTACTTTCAAGTTTCTGTATTAAAAAAGGCATTATTTATTTTTAAGAATAAAGGATACCGTAGGTAGGATACCGAGTTTCGCAAGAACATTTAACTGGTGAGTTTTTGGGAAAAATGTTTTTTATCATTATAGAAAAAATGATTTTGTAAAGAGTGGTAGAAATCAGAATATGAAAAATTTTGTTACGAAATACATGAGCCTTTATTGACAACTCCATTGAAATGAATTTATTAATTGCAATTAAAATAAAATTAATGATTTATTAATAAGTAAATTTTTTTTTTGGTTTTTTTTGTTGTATTTGGAGGGGGGGGAGAAGGGCGGCGGTTTAGGTGTGGTCAGCTGCATATGAAATAACGCATTTATACTAAGAAACTATTGATAGTATTTTCATTAAAAGTTAATATGAGTCGTAATAATCAGAAAATTGAAATGTAAAATTAATGTAACTAAAAAATGAATAAATATTAGATCAACAGAATTTATTTTACTAACTGGAATTCTAAAATTTATTTACATAAAATTTAAATGTAAAAGTTTTTCTTATAAATTATTTTGCAATAATTTTTATCATAAAAAAAGATGAATTTTTCACAAATTTGTTTGGAGTTTCAAAAAATCCAAGTCTGAATTTACATTTTCAAAAATCTTCAACTCTGTTAAGACAAAAATTTTTAAGATCTACTATTAATGAATGACTGTTAAAATATGCATAAATATAATTACTGACAGTTCCGGAAAATTGAGACTATGACACATTTCATCAACCTTTTACAATTCCCATTTCGATTTCTAATAGTCCTTACTTTGTTTGTTTAGATATTTTTGGTGAATGAGGAAATGTAGAATAAAATCAAGAAAAATTATTTCAAATCAACACACTATAAGAATACCTTTTTTTGCAAGGATGCCTTTTTAAATTTTACTAACAAATATTTTTGTAGAGATCAGAGTTTGTAAAATGAATTTTTCATATTTCTATGTATGATCAGAATATTTGAAAGTGCCACACTACATATACAGTCATTTAAAAATAAACTCCATTTTCCCCCTTAAATAATAATTGCTGCACCATGAAAAAAGCAGTTTTTAAAATTTAAATTTCATAATTTATTATGTCAAAAGTGAATTCTCTTCTCAAACTCTACAGACTTGGTAAAATATTGTCTGTAAAAGAACAAATTTATTCCGTAAATGGAATTATATAAAAAAAATACCTATTAAGAATAATAATAAATAACAATTATAATATTTTTTTAAGAAAAAAAGGTGAAATTACCTAAATCTAAGTAATAAGGGAAATATTATAAAAGCAAAAGTAGTTAATTAATATTTATATATTATGAGTACTCTTCCTGTCTTATTAATCCTTTTAATATCTCAAGAATTGAAAACAATAAAAATTTACTACATATTTGATTTGAATATGACGTAGATAATAATTTAATATTTCTTATTGAAAACAAAAAAAAATTAAGACATTTCAATTTTTCAAAGGTTTTTGTTTTTCCTGCTTTAATATTTTAGTAATATTAGAATAAAAAAAAGAAAAATAACTTCAATAAAAATTTAAAAAAAAACTAAAACGTTTAACTGACTTTTTCTGTAAGAAAATTAAAATATTCAAATTTGTTACCTTTCTTCTAAATGTCTGAATTATAACAATATCATAGTCAATAATTTACGAGGTTTGGCTGAAAAGTTATAAAAGGAGCGGCATTGAGAATAATATGGCAACGCTGCGAATTCACTTGCACGTTAGTCCTTTTTAGACATGCAGTACAAATTCCAATCTTGTCCAGTTACTACGCGACTCTATAGAGAGTGATAAGTAAAGGTGCGTTTTTTAAGTGCGTTATAAAAAATGGAATAGCGAAATTGAATTATAGAAAAGTTGCAACGAACCAATGGGGAGTATTCCCTTACCAAGAACATAAATTGTTCGATGGCATTATGCATTTTTACAGAGCTGAGAAGCACAGGAAAAAAAAGCTTGCTGAGGAAAGTCTTTAACATCGAACATGTGAAACTGAGGTCGTACCATCGAATAATATTGAAGCTGGTAAGTGAGTCCTTGCAAAGCACAGAAAAAAGGTTATTCGTGTTGGATCGGATATTGCAGGCATTTGGATGCTCCACCATGACAACTCCTCCTTTCACACGGCCATTTCTATCAATGAGTTTTTGGTGAAAAAAAGTATGCCTGTGGTTTCCCCTTTTCACCTGATCTTATTTATTTCAATCGGACTCACTTAGACCAAACTTTGTTCCGTTGTGACACCACAAAATGATAAGGGATAAGAAAATAAAATGATATGAAACGAAATAAAAGTGGTGATAGATAGTTAGTGTAGAACCATGCCTCAGTGGGAATCAAACCTACGACTCCTTGGATGGCAGTCCAGCACACTAACAACTGTGCTCATGTATGTATGTATGTATTTATTGCTAAAGGGCAACCAAACCTCGCCAGACGCTTTCGCATCCATCTGCTCAGGCGGTTTGGCTGTCCTGTGTAGGATACATATCGTCCTATACCTCCAAGTTCCCATTTTCATTTTCATTTTCATTTTTAAATTCTGCATTTTAATTTTACTTTTAATTTTCTTCCTAATGATAATATACCCCGTTTTACTCTCCATACTTTTCAATTTTAATTTTAACTTACGTTCCCATTTTCATTTTCATTTTCATTTTTAAATTCTGCATTTTAATTTTACTTTTAATTTTACTTTTAATTTTCTTCCTATGACAATATACCCCGTTTTACTCTCCATACTTTTCAATTTTAATTTTAACTTACGTTCCCATTTTCATTTTCATTTTCATTTTTAAATTCTGCATTTTAATTTTACTTTTAATTTTACTTTTAATTTTACTTTTAATTTTCTTCCTATGACAATATACCCCGTTTTACTCTCCATACTTTTCAATTTTAATTTTAATTTTCCTCACAAACCTGTTACACCTTTCCCCGTTTTAATCTCAATATCCCCAAACACTCTCCTCCTCGACGTCATGACGACTCCCCACCTAGAGCAGCCATGACGACGACCCCGTATCCCTTTAGTCGCCTCTTACGACAGGCAGGAAATACCGTAGGGCTATTCTTTACCTCCGACCCTACCCGGAGGCTGTGCTCATGTATGTATGTATGTATTTATTGCTAAAGGGCAGCCAAACCTCGCCAGACGCTTTCCCATCCATCTGCTCAGGCGGTTTGACTGTCCTGTGTAGGATACATATCGTCCTAAACCTCCAAGTTCTCATTGACCACTTCAGTGGTCTCCAAATTTCAGGCTCTAATTTGTTGTTATTGTATTTCATTTTAATTTTTCCTTACCATTTTCATTTTCATTTTCATTTTTAAATTTTTCATTTTAATTTTAATTTTCGTTCTCATTTTCCTTTAAATTTCAATTTTACTTTTCCATTTTAATTTTAATTTTCGTTCCCATTTTCCTTTTAATTTCAATTTAACTTTTCAATTTTAATTTTAACTTACGTTCCCATTTTCATTTTCATTTTCATTTTAAATTCTGCATTTTAATTTTTCATTTTAATTTAATTTTCCTTCCCATTTTCATTTTCATTTTAATTTTTAAATTTTTCATTTTCATTTTAATTTTCGTTCACATTTACCTTTTAATTTCAATTTTACTTTTCAATTTTAATTTTAACTTACGTTCCCATTTTCATTTTCATTTTCATTTTAAATTCTGCATTTTAATTTTAATTCTAATTTTTCATTTTTATTTTAATTTTCGTTCCCATAATCATATTCATTTTTATTTTTATTTTTAATTATAATTCTCCTCACAATCCTATTACACCTTACCCCGTTTTACTCCCCATACCACAACACCCTCTTTCATTTTGCTTTTTAGTTTTAGTTTTCATTTAATTTTAATTTTAATTTTCCTCACAAACCTATTACACCTTTCCCCGTTTTAATCTCAATATCCCCAAACACTCTCCTCCTCGACGCCATGGCGACTCCCCACCTAGAGCAGCCATGACGACGACCCCGTATCCCTTTAGTCGCCTCTTACGACAGGCAGGAAATACCGTAGGGCTATTCTTTACCTCCGACCCTACCCGGAGGACTGTGCTCATGTGATCTTTGTCAGTGCAACAATTTTTTAAATTTGGAAATGTCAAAAAAAAACTTGAAAGAACGTCATTTTGGCACTATCGATAACATTCAGACGAGTGTAACCGAGGAGCTAAGGCTTCTATGAAGAGCACAAACAGAACAACTGTTCAAAAGAACTATGAAGAGCACCGGTGAACAACTGCTCAAACGAACTTCTTCTATGTGAAAAATTAAATAAAATGTAAGCTTTTCTGGTACACTCCATAGTCTAGTTTCTTTTCTGCATTATCGACTATTCACTAATTTCTATTTTCCCCATTAAATTTTTTCTATTTACAATTATTTAAAAAAAAGCCACACACCCACGAAATGGCCTCATGGTTGTGGCGCTAAAAATCTATGTTTCAGAAACCGGCTCTATGTCTCAGAAACCATATAACAAAAGAAAAAAAATACGTACACCCTCGCGTGTAAACAGTCGAAGACTTTTTGCTGATAATTTGGCGCATCCTTTTTTTAAGGTCTCTTCCATCAAGAACACATTGTTATCCTTCTAAATATTATATATGTAAATGCTGCCATTTAATACCATATATTGATATGAAATGGCAAAATAGTAAAGGAGAAAATGACAAAAAAATGTCTTATAGCATACAATACGATTAAGCAATTATAAGACTGCTAGTATATAAAAGAGAAAACAGTCAAAACTGATTAATTATATTTTAGATGAATCCCAAGATCCAATAGCAACTGAATAAATTGATTGATATCAGCGTTGATCTCCCGGCAATAACTCTTGCACGAAACACTTTTATCTATCGCATATGAATACAAAGTAGCCAAAGTCAAAGCCAGAGAAGAGTATTTATTTGATGATTCGTGGATTGTTATCGTCATTGTTGTTATTGTTGTGTTTCGGTGCTCCCCATGCTTCGATCTGGGAATGTGTGGGCCTCTTTCAAATAAGTTAGACCCCAGATTCAGCATAGAAATCGGATGAGTCTGGGATGGTGCGACTAAATACAACTTCGTATTCTGGGGTACAGTATGGGAGGAGGACTCGTCGTATATCGCGACTTTACAGATCTCTGACACTATCAACTGTAAATAATCTCAAATATTAACAAATCGAATCGTTTAGCAATTCAAGAAACGTTCGTCCGCCTGCCATTGTATGCAATTTATGTTTCGGATTGCTCCAACGGAACGTACCGATCCCCTGTCTGAACGGCAGATTCTTCGTGTCGGTTTGGTACTCTCACTTTAAATGTTGGAGTCTTTGACGAAAAAACCAAACTACTTTGCCTTTGACTTCATTCTCATCTCCACAGCAAACTACTATGCTTTTGGCTACTTACACGTTGTTCGAACTGATAGTATTCCGAGATTGGACCAAAACATTTTCAAACACAAAATTTCATCAAATTTTTTCTCCAATCCTATTTTTATAGATTTTTTTTTAAAGATCTTTCCATCTAAAAATGATGACATTCTTTTTTCTCAATCAACTGAAAATATATTCTTCGATAATATTCGGAAAGTTTGTCAAATGGATAAAAAAAATTTTGATAGTTTTTACATTAAAATCCAATCAAAATCAAATTCGGATGGGATCAAATTAAAGGATTTTTTACATCCTTGAATTAATTTTCTTCTACATTTTTGGCATACTTGGTAGTTTTGTGGAACTTAAAATTATATTCTGACAAAGTATTTTTTTATGTATGCTTAGATTAATATTTGATGTAAGATATAGAATAATTTGATGACAGCTGAGCTTGACTTGATTTGAGAATATTTTTGTGTGCATATGGAGCTATAATTGTTTTGTCAGTTTGCTTGTATGTTAGGTCCCTAATGTGTAAGATAGAACTTCATTTATAGCGCCATGCCCATGAAGTCATTTGGGAAGATACCATATCTAAATGAGACTGCTCTGCAGAATAGTAAGAGTTTGTTAGATTTTGTGGAGCAGATAAGTATGTTGTGAATTATTGAGGGGGATGACTTAGGAATGGATATTTTAGATCCACGAGGACTACTATAATTTGAATTCTACTTTCAAATTAGTAATTATTGGCCAACGGAATGTACATTGTCCGGTAACTATGCGACGAAAAATGGAACAACGAGATTTGAAGCAACGATGTGAGTTTACTTTATTAAAATTTGCAGCAATCGATGGAGATTTTGAAGTCCGAGAAGTAGTAGAAGACAAGCTTTGCTTATGCAACATTTTTGAGGGCCGAGAAATAGTGGAAGTCAACGCTTAGTAAGGAGAATTTTAGGAAACTGATAAAAATATGAGACAAGGGAAGACTCTTGTGAACTCAGATCATCGGTTAATATTGAAGCTGATAAAGTTTTTTTCATCCCTTGCAAGAGATTGAAAAAATAATTTTCTAAAAGGCTCAGAAAAATGGTGCCTTGCGTTTGATCAGAAATTGCAGGTATTTGAATTCTCCGTTATGACAACGTACCTGATCTCAGCGCCATTACTCCCAATAAATTTCATATAAAAAAAAGTAGCGATAATTGATTCAAAAATGACTTGAGAGAACGTCATTTTAGTACTGTCCATAATATGCAAAGGAGTATAACCAAGCAGGTGAGTGCGATTCTATATAGTATAAGTCTTTCAGTACTACTTCAAAGAATACAACCAACTTTTATGCCACCCCTCTTAGAATGGTTAATATCCCAAAATGCAGCTATAATTTTTCTTACTATTCTTAGTACAATTTTACTGGTAGAAATACTTTCTTTTTAGGTATTAGTACTGATCAAAACTCATTATTTTTATATATTAAACATTAAAAGTTCGATGTCATTTCTCGGGTTTCCATAAAAATAATTTTAAGGTAACTAAAAATTATAGATTTTTATGTCTTAGCTTTTTTATGTCTTAACTGAAGTTAAATTTATAGTAAATTCCACAATTTTTATTATATAGTAAATGAAGTTTATTTCAAGCAAATCAATAACTTAAAAATTTATTTGTAAGATGGTAGACTGGACAGAGCTTTTCACGATAACTTCCTAAGTACCAGTTACGAATTATAATTTTAATATAAAATACTATAAATTTCAAGACTATGCTTTCTATGATAAATTATAGAAAGAATTTTAACTATTACCTTAGTGAAGAAAAAACCTTTTTATTAATTATTTCTAAAATATATACTAAAAAAGAACACAATTATAGTATTTCAAGTAACTCAGATTAAATAATTGGATTTGAAAGTGTTTTTTTCTCTTGTGTACAAAAAAAACCTTAATAATATTTTATTAGATATATTATAAAATGATTAATGCAAATTAGTCGAAAAGGTCATTTTATTGTCATTTTACACGATTTACGTAAAATAAATCGACATGTCATAGTGTATTGTAGATAAATTTAGTAGAGCATTAATGATATTTTAATTTGGCAAATTACTATTTAATCTCTTCCTAATCTATACAATATGTAAATGTAGTTCATAGATATTATAAAATATAAATAAGAATATATAATTTATAATATATAGAAATATATATGCTATTTTTTTCGGTATTAATTAGTTTATATTTAATATTGCTTATGGGTTTGTGTTGATGGTATATGATGTATTTCACTGTTAATTTATTTTTAAATTAATTCTTTTTAATCTAATAAAAAATAATATAATTTGAATATTATTAATAATATAATAATAATAATAATTTATTTATTCAGTTCAGAAACTATTTATATAATAAAATAAATTTTATCAGTCAGATAATTTGCTAAACAATAAAAACAAGAAGAAAGCATAATATTAATTAAATAAAAAAAAAGGGGTGTATAACTTAAAAATGCGGGATTTTTGGCAAACTTTGAGTGTTTATTTTTAAAATTATTTTATTCAAAGTATTGTCCATCGTGTTAAAAAAATATTTTTAGCAATTTTCTTTTAAATTTATCTAAATTTGCATTACATTTTAATTTCTTAAGTAATTCATGAATTATTTTGAGTCCATTGTGCATTAAAATATTTTTAGTTTTTTCGTTTCTTATATAGGGTTTTCCAATAAGAGTAATATGATTTCTAAGTAACGTTTCGGCCATTTGTAATATGTCATAATCTGTTTTTTTTTCATTGTATTTAGTAATGTTTATAATTTTATCATGGAGAGATATACGTAAGAACAATGTTTACAAATTATTCAATTTCATTATCAAAATAATCATTCTCCAATTGCAACTTTTCGTGCGCTTTTGCCATTTTATGGTCGTAATAATCGTCCAACTGTGCTCGCTATTCGTCGAATTGTTAAAAATTTCGTGCGTACATTTTCTGAACATAATATTCAAGTGCCAATAAGACAAAGAACCGTTCGAAGTAATGAAAATATTGCTGCCGTTCAGAGAAGTAATGCTGAAGACCGCAATTTGTCGATTCCAAGACGTTCTGAAGAATTGGGACTGTCTCAAACCACAACCTGGCGGATTTTGAGAAAGAATTTGGGCTTCCATCCACATAAAATTGTTATCACTCAAGAACTGAAGCCATTGGACCACCGTAAACGTCGTGAATTTGCTGATTTTGTCTTGGAACAACTTGAAAACGTTAACGATTTTTTTAAGAAAATCATCTCCTCCGATGGGGCTCACTTTCATCTGAGTGGTGCGGTAAATAAACAAGACGGGGCTACGTGCCACACAGCACGTGGAACAACCGAATTATTGCGAGAAAAGTTTGGAGATTCGATTATTTCAAGAAATTGTGACATTGAATGGCCTCCAAAAAATTGGGATTTAACACAATTAGACTATTTCTTGTGGGGTTATTTGAAGTCATTGGTCTTTAGAATATGTACCCACACTTTGGAAAATCGGCGAAGTGATCCTTATATCAAAGCCAGGAAAGCCACCCACAAATTGTAAAATCTTACCGATTGGTGGTACACATTTTGGAAAAGCTGTTTCTGAGAAGGATCCGATCCATCATCAAATAATTAGATCTCATCTCTAATAATCTGTTTGGATTTAGAGAAAAACAATCCACTATAGATCAAGTGCATAGAATTACAAATAAAGTGTAAAAAGCTCTAGAAATGGAAAACTTAGATATTTTGCAGGCATCTGACAAGGTATGGCATAAAGGGCTTACCAACAAACTGCATAGAGATCTCCCAAAACAATTCTTTGTATTGCTCTCTTCATTAATTTCGAATAGGCAGATCAGAGTCAGGCATATTAAGACCTAAAAGACATAAAAGCAGGAGTACCTCAAGGGAGCGTACTAGACCGACCCTCTCCTATACTTATAATATACAAGAGACATCGAACAAAATCATGAAATATTAATGGTTATATTTGCAGATGACACCGCAATAATGACAATATATTCATCTATTGAAAAGGCCAATAAAAAACTGTATAAAGTATTCGATTTTCGATTTTTTGTGGGGTTATGTTGGTACTTATTTCTGTCACTTATGCCGACAAGTTCGGCCATTTTGAATGTTCAGTTAATTTTTGACAGCTGCTTTGCTTGCACGCGTTTTGGCTCGTCTTTGATTTTTGCCCATTCCAAAAAATGGATCAAAGAATCTGTATCAAATTTTGTGTGAAAAAACACAATCAATTGCGCGAATGCATTCCGAATGTTGACTGTGGCATATGTTGAAGCTACCTTGGACCGAAGCAACGTTTATCGGTGGTACTAAATGTTCTCAGATGGCCGAGAAGATGTGAACGACGAAAATCGTGCCGGACGCTCGAGTGAAGGTTTTGCTTACAGTTTTTTGCCACAGGGTAGAACGTCTAATAAAGAATATTACCTGCAAGTTATGCGCAAGTGGTGCGAAGCAATCCGCCAGAAACGCCTGGATTTATGAAAGAACAAAAATTGGCTTTTGCCATTTTTGGCCAAAAACAACACACTAATAATGTCGCAGCCACCGTATTCCTCAGAGATGGTCCCCTGTAACTTTTTCTTGTTCCCAAAACTGAAGAGGCCCATGAAAGGACGACGCTACGCTACGATTAAGGAAATAAAGACGGCATCGGAGGAGGAGCTGATCAAGATCCCAAAAAAATGATTTTTTGAAATGCTTCGAAGATTGAAAAAAACGTTGGCACAAGTGTATAATATCGGGTGGGGATTACTTTAAAGGAGACAAAATAGATATTCATGAATAAATAAATAATTTTTGAAAAAAACACAAAATTCGCGATACTTTTTGAACAGACTTGTTATAATAAAAAACTTCCAAAATAAAATACTACGTGGGATAGTAAATGATCCATGCTATATAAGAAATAAAGATAAATAACGTAATTTGTAAATTAGTTATATTTATAATGAAACTAAAAAAAAGAGGAGCTAAATATGGTCAATGATACGAAAATCCTGAGATGAAAACGATTGTTGATGTGATCAAAAAAAGTAGCAACTGCGAAGAAAGTTCACTTTCTTAAGACTTATCCTTAATAAGTCCTAAAAATTTGCCACTAAATAATTAAAAAATTTTAATATGGTATATTGCAGGGAGGTGTTTTTAGTGAGTTAGAGTCCCCCAATATCTTTTCATATGGTATTTTCACCTACCTGGGAAAAAAATTACTTCAGCAACAGGATCATTTACTTTCAAATAAATATGATTTAAGCAACTCTAGTTCTGCTCTTTTAGTACCATATTATTCTAGCTTCGGAATTCAAATTGAGCAATTAATAGTTTCCCATCATGGATTCCCATCTTCCATTCAGTAGTTACCAAATTGATTGAAGCTGAACAATTATTTTTCTTTCTGAATCCAGACTGAAAAAAATATTAAACGTTAAGATAATTAAAAATAAATGTTCCCTGATACAAATAGTACTGATTTTTTAGAAACAAAATCTGTTCAACTAATTAATTTTAGCTGGCAAAACTCAAAAGAAAGACTTTTAATAATATTATAAATTTTATTTTATTATAATTCGATGAGATAAGAAAAAAAATATTCTTCAACTTTCTTTTTGGTATTATTCGAAAGAGTCCTATTCCCATTATACGATTGGAGCCAACTATTCGCTTGAGTACTTGGACTAACATCAAGATGCTCAATGGTCATCAATCTTTATACCCTCATTGGTACTGTTGCAAATTAACACCGACGGTTAATTCCAATATAGCATAATCGGACTATTCCCCAAATTAAAAGCAAATCAATACTATCATTATCGATACAAATGAGTAATTCCTTTTCTGTCTTGAATTTAAGATAACTTGGCTAGAAATTGAATTAGTGCCCTTGCATTTTTATTCTTAATGTCAACAAAATCTTTTATCCTTATTTGATGTCTATACCTACAGTACCTAGAATTTATCACATAGTATAAAATATATTTTTAGCTGGTCTATTCGATCTATTTGGATTATAATTGAAATGTCGTTCACTATATTAGGAATAGAGAATATAATTCTTCTTGAAATCTTATATTTTGACTATAACAGGACTCATCAATTTCAAGATTAAGACAAGTGAGTCACAGATGTCTTTGGAAATTTATTAACGATAATATTCTACTTTAATTTTAGCATTTATCCTTAATAAATATAATAATAGATGCTAGGATAATAACGAGAAATCTTTATAACTTATGAGATTTTAAACAATAATCTCAAAATAAGCCATCTCACTTTCCTGTAACTGATTTTAAAAATAAAATTTAAATTATTTAAAGCATTATTTCCTATCTAAATTATTAATGACATTTATAGAGAAAAGAGTAAAATATTTCTTGTAGCGATGGGCAAATTGTTTATCCAATTTATGCTATAAAAAATAAATTCACATAAATTATATTTTTAAAAATCAAATTTTAATAAAATTTTTATTCAATTAAATTGCTTTATTTTCTTTTTAAAATGGCTGTCAAAAACACTTGTTTCAGGACTCAATACTTTAGCGCTTATTTTTTAAGACTTTTTTGCAAATGTCGGGTTGTAATTTGGTCATTACATGACTGAATTTAATTTAAAAATTCTCGAAAGTTTAAATATAAGGTGTAGTAAATAGTAATCCATTATTTTGCCAATAGATGGCTTTAGGAGTCTGTATCTCCCGTTTTAAAAGTGCGATCGGGTTGCACTAGATGGCGTTAGAAAGATAAAATTTTAAAAAAAAATTTTCATACAGTTTTATGATTACTTGACTCAAAATTTTTTTAGCACGCGTCAAAGATGGACAATAACAAAGAGAAAATACGCCATATTTTACAGTTTTTCTTCGATTAAGGCGAAAACGTAATCCAGGCAGCTGAAAATGTGAATAGTGTTTATGGTCCTAATACTGTAACAGCCAATCATGCGCAATTTTGGTTTAGTCGATTCCGTTCCGGTAATTTTGATGTCAAAGATGCACCACGCTCTGGAAGGCCAATTGTCGAAAATGTCGATAAAATAATGGAAATCGTCGAGTCCGACCGTCACGTAAGCACTGTTTAGATTGCCCAGGAGCTAAACATTGCACAAAAAACCGTTTGGAACCACTTAAATAAGGCTGGGTACAAACAGGAGCTCGATGTATGGGTGCCACACGATTTATCGCAAAAAAACCTCATGGACCGAATCTCCATCTGCGAATCGCTGCTGAATCGCAACAATATCGATCCATTTCTGAAGCGGATGGTTACTGGTGATGAAAAGTGGGTCACTTACGACAACGTCAAGCGACAGCGGTCGTGGTTAAATCGCGGTCACTCGGCGCAAACGGTGGTCAAGTCAGGATTGACAGCCAGGAAGGTTTTGCTGTGTGTTTGGTGGGACTGGCAGGGACTCATCTACTATGAGCTGCTCCCCTACGGCCGAACTCTTAATTCGGACCTATACTGTCAACAATTGGACCGTCTGAAAGAAGCAATCGCCAAGAAGCGGTCAGACTTGGCCAATAGGAGAGGAATTGTGCTCCATCAGGACAACGCCAGGTCGCATGCATCGATAGTGACTCGCCAGAAGTTCCGGGGCCTGGGTTGGGATGTTCATATTCATTGACCTTATAGTCCGGACCTGGCACCACGTGATTACCACATCTTCCTGTCTATGACGAATGATTTTGAAGGTGAAAAATTCGCCTCAAGAGAAGATTGTGAAAATCGACTGTCCCAGTTTTTTGCCAATAGGAACGAGGGTTTCTATGAGAGAGGCATTATGAAATTACCTCCAAAATGTCAACAAGTTATCGAACAAAACGGTGCATATTTGACCTAAATCGTATCATTCTATCTATGCTAAATAAAACCTTAAATTTAATGCAAAAATAATGCATTTTATTTTACTACACCTTATATTATCTTTGTAAATAAAATTTTTGTATCATTATTTTAGACGCTGATCTTAGAAACCAGTTCACATCACCAAATTTTGAAATTATTCGTCCTAGGAACTAATTACCAAATGCTGTCAAAATATGTTTTGTAGTGGGGCTTTTGGTCCTTTTTTTAAAAAATTACATATAGTTTAAATAAAAATTTCTAAGTTTATATCTAAAAAGAGTTGGTTATCATACAGCCATAGCGCTCAGAATTTACGGTAAAGATCTCTACTCCTTCAAATTTCAAAGAAATACAGTCCAATGACACTTTGAGATGAAAATGCATACCAAACAGTCACTTTTCGCGGTTACAATGGCTACTTTTCAACTATATGAGGGTTGAAAAAGTCCTATATATGGAAACGTCGTTTATTGACCAATCTATGACCACCGAGCGATAAATTAGCCTTTTATAATCTCCTCATAAAACTCAAAACGTGGCTACGACATAATCACCATATTTAAGAATTCTAAAATTAAAGAATAAAAAAAACTATCTTTGCTGTAAAATGACAACATTTAATCTAAACAAATAATATCCTAGTTAGTACATTAACATAATATTTAATAGATAACTATGCTGAACTTTACAAATTACAAAATGGATATTTCTGTATTTTAAGAGTATCTAAATTTATTTACAATTAATTTTAAGGAAGTTTAGAAGCTAATTTTACAATCTAAACTCTTTGTTAAAAAGTTATTGTAGATAAATTATATAGAATTAGTTTAGAAAAAATTAGCATCTGTTTAAATATTCAGGCAACGTTTCAGATCTGTTTTATTCTTTTTAGTTGTCAATTCATGCATAAATCCAGCTTAAGTGTTTGGAATTAAATAAAAATAACTAAAAAAAAAAACCACCTTAAAGTAAATATTGGTAATATTATGCTACTGAATATATGTACCAAAAAAATTTCATGTTGTTTAACTCTTCGAGAAAATAGTATTGTTAATGGGCCCAATGTTCGATGAACTATCTTGTACTACTGCAGATATTCGTACGTACTCGTACATGCGATGGTAGTGGCAAAAGTAAAATCCTCAAATGTCTGGTGAATTAATAGTGGCCAGGTTCGGTATTCCCTCTTTTGTCGACAGCACAACAATTTATGTCCCTACCAGATATGGAGCGTGCACGATCCCATACTTCAAGAACAACCACTTAACGTGGAAGAACAACGACAACAGAAACCGAAACAAACGTTTCAGAAGCAATAGTCACTAAATGGGCAACCCATACTGTGGCCAGCTGGTAAGTATGAGGATACACTGTACAGGTATTGGGCCCTATTGATGTGGACAACATTTAAAAATTGTTTAAATCGAATCGGAAAGAATTAAAATGGTTTTTATCGGGTTACGAAATTGTTTTTCTTTGTCTGTAAATTCTTTTTTAAATACAAGTTACCATCTTTACTATGGCAATAGGACGAAAATATGCACTAAACGAGGCGGAGCTTCTGGATTTTTGTGTTGCACTCGAAGTGCACAGTATCCAAAATGATGTGAGTTACAACCAAATTCCTTAATGTGATGCGATTGCAATTTCGAAATGTATTGCATTTCTAAATAATGAATTCCAGGGTAGGGTCTGTGGAGTAAAAACTGATAGTAGATATACTCGTACGTACAATATTGGACGCATAAAGAAAATGGAAATGAAAATTTAACCGAGGTATCCTTAACTTAATAAACGAAATTATCTCAAGAGCCGCCCACAAAATTGAATACTTTCGATATGCAGGAATGTTGATGACATTTCGACTATACGACTGAGTCGACTGCCATCGACTGTTTTGTAGGGTTTTACACGTACACAAAATCGTACGATTCCTGATGGGGAGCCTGTATTGATGAATCAAAAATATCATGTCTCACCTATGTAAACAAAATATTGTTTTTTTTTTCTATTTATAATATTCAATTTGGCTAAGAAGTATTTCCGGTCCGGTTTCGTCTAATTTCCTAAAGAATTTTTAGGTACTTTAAAAAAAACTGTGCTCTACTCTCAAAAGTGCCTCTTAGATTTTTTCTCTTTTACAGGATTTAAAAATTATTATTTCTGAAAATTAAATCAAATTAAAATTAATCCTTTATAGCAAGCGATAAATGTCTGCTTAAGAGCGGAAAACTCTAATGTCGTTTTAATTGATTGAATTTAGAATATTGTCAATTTATCGTGATTATGGTTGACTGATGTTTGTTGTTTGCAGATGTGCTACGAATAATTTCCATAATTCATGGCATCTGTTGAGACTACAGCAGTACTTTGATGGCAGAAGGATCTTCGATAAGTCCATGCATCCTTGTTAGTATATTTTCATCTATAATTTAGAGGAATTATACCAAGCCTGGTTTCAAAATATTTTCCTTCATGCTGTCAACGTCAACACTATTGTCATAATTAAAGTCCAATCTGTCCGCATCGGTGGTAATCATTAATTTGCACTTAATTTCTCATGAAAAATCACTTGACTAAGTGTGAAAAGCCCGGATTTGACACAGATTTGATGCGAAATTAAATAATTATGTAAATTATAAAGCGATGATGGCCAATTGTATATGAAAATATGTTTTAGATTTATGTATTCGAATTTTCTGAAGCATGTCCAGGTTCTGTGAAAGAATGTGCACAAACGATGGTTCTATCATCAGAAAAACAAGTCTGCCAACCCTAAAAATTCCGATAGCATCATAACTATGGAACATTTATTTTTACTACAATTACTAATATTATTTAGTATTACAAATATTTCGATTTTTTTTTGTTATATTTTTAATTTTTGTTATGATTCAGTGTTTTTTTTCCTATTCTCTGACAATATTCATCATAATTACAAGAGGTGATATTTCATAGACGAACGATTTCACTTTCGATCATAATTCCGAGTAGATGGACAAAACTATTATTAAATTTATCATGAAACTATCAACGATAGAAATATTAGAGAGGAAGTAAAATTATAACAAATTACAAGCTTGACGTGAAATTATCATACGTAACTGTCCGTGCAAATCACTTTCTGATGCAACACTTTATCCGCAATGGAAGCCATGCAAATGTTAATGGAAATAATGGAAACGTAATTTTTGAATAATAAATATGTACCACCATCAATGGATACGGAATTTTAGGTCAAGTCAAATTAATTAAACATTACCATTGGATGATTTGTCTCAAATGAAAATTTTTTTCCAATTTTAAAGAGTAGATTTTTACCTAATCGATAGAGGTTTGTTCTAAGATAAGCTTTGTTCATTGGAAAATTAATAAATTTTTTCTTAATAAAAATAATTAAAAATAATATTATAAAAAATTCCAAACAAACTTTTTAATAATTTTTATAAAAGTTTTTTTTTAGATAAATTTCTTTTTTCGTCCTAAAAACGATAGCGCAAGTTAATTGCCACTTAACGAAACACCCCTTTTGTGTCATCAATGATGACTGAAATTGAAATTATAAAATATTTATTTCTAAATAAAATAAAAATGTAAGAAATGACCCATAATAATTTTTGATTATAATGATAAAAAGAAGAAATGTGAAAATTGTTCATTTGAAAATCCCGCGTAAAAGTTATGAAACAATTTTTGTGGTGTTAGGTTGGTACTAATTTATCTAATTGTTACATACAAATATGACGCCATCTGTCAAATAGTTTGTGTAAAGCTGTTGGTTTTGTTAGTCGATGTCATGAGTGATCTGCAATTTTCAATATGGAAAAAATATCGAGCAAAGAATTTGTCGGATGTTTTGTAGTGCCAACGAAATTTCTTGTGGTCAATTATTGTTAATGTTGCAAGGAGACTTATGAGTAGTAAGATAAATGAAAATTTGCACTTAAATTTCATAAAAAGTATAATAACGGATAGTGGAAATTAAGCTTCTGATGTTGACATGCAAACTATTCAATAAGCCTCAAAATGGCGCTTCCATAAACAGCCGATACCAAAAAATCCAGCCAAAGTATTTTAATCGTAGTTTTATTCCACCCGAGTTTCTTTCGGAAATGCAAATCATCAACCGACAATATAGACTAAACGTTATGAGACGTTTAAGAGAGAGTATTTTTCAAAACAATTCTTGAATTATACAGGACGCTAATGCGATGTCCTACACTGCATATTTTTGGCAAAAACTTTATGAAAGTCATAGACCACTCGAACTTTTTCTCTGATCCCCAAACTGAAATTACCACTTCGTGGAATACGTTTTGGGTCTATTGAAGCCATCAATGAGAATTCGCAAAAGCAACTGAAGGCCATACCAACATGTGCTTACAAAACAATATTTTGCTTTGAATGGAGCAATATTTCGCTCTTCACATATTTTGCTTTGAATGGAGCAATATTAGTTATTTTCAAATATTTTATGATTTATTTTATAATTATTTTTTAACGGAATTAACATATAGAAAAGTGATGAGACGCATTTTGTTACAATTTTTTTTATAGATCAAATTTTATCCCTTTTAAAGTAGTTCTTTTGAGCAGCTTTACATTGACGGCAGCGTTATTTCCAACTTCCCTTGGAAGACCTGGAAAGCTTCCACTGGTTACAACTCCTTGGATGTTATTAAGTAGGGTCTGATATTGGGGAATAAAGGAGTCACATATACTGTAATCAAGTGAACAATAGTGCGTTGGTACCACCGAAATCCCTTTTCCCGATAAAAAGTCATTAATGGATATGGCCGTATAACAGGAGTTGTTGTTATTATTGAGCAATTAAGTATCTGAAAAGTCCACTTTAACATAAATAATCCCTTATATAGCCTCATCGCAGAATCTTTTTTCAAAATATTGAAAGTGATAGACTAGATTCATTTATTTTGTAAAAAATATAACTCTTAAAGTAGTTGTGAAATAAGTTTGAGGTCATTCTCCAAAAATGGTATATTTTGAAAAATATTTATCTCAGCAGGCAATTCCGTTGACTTTAGTACATCATAAATCAATATGGTAAAAATAATTACATTCCAAGGAAGTTTTTTTTGTAAATTCAAATAAAAAATATAATTTTATTTTCGTTAATAGTGTCAATATTCAGTTCAAAAACTATAAAAATGCATTTCAAAACAAAACTTTTTCATACAAATAAAAACTTCACAATATGTTAAAAAAATCCACTCATATTTTTTACTTATTTTCTAATAGTCTGGTGTCTTGTGGTGGCTAAAAATGTCTATTTTAATACAAATTCTACAAGAAATTTTCTTTAAAAAAAGAAAATATTTTTATATTTTCTAATTTAATCAACAACATAAAATTAGCCTGTTACGTATTTACGAGGTCTGTTCAAAGAGTATTGCGAATTTTGAATTTTTTTTGTCGCGTTATATTGGTACTCATGTTCCTCACTTATGCCGACAAGTTCGCTCATTTTGAATGTTCAGTTAATCTTTGACAGATACTATGCTTGCACGTGTTTTGGCTCGTCTTCGGTTTTTGCCCATTCCAAAAAATGGATCAAAGAATCTGTATCAAATTTTGTGTGAAAAACAAAATTAATTATGCGGACGCACACCGAATGTTGACTGCGGCATATGGTGAAGCTACCTTGGATCGAAGCAGCGTTTATCGGTGGTAGAGAATGTTCTCAGAGGGCCGAGAAGATGTGAACGACGAAAAGCGTGCCGGACGGCCGAGCACGTCAACAACAGCCGAAAACATTGATGATTGCAGGGGTGTGGTGCATCATAAGTTCTCGGCACAGGGTAGAATTGTCAATAAGGAGTATTACCTGCAAGTAATGCACAAGTTGCGCGATTCAATCCACCAGAAACGCCTGGATTTGTGAAAGAACAAAAATTGGCTTTTGCCATTTTTGGTCAAAAACAACAAACTAATAATGCCGCAGCCACCGTATTTCCCACATCTGACCCTCTGTGACTTTATCTTGTTCCGAAAACTGAAGAGCCCCATGAAAGGACGACGCTACGCTACGATTGAGGAGATAAAGACGGCATCGAAGGAGGAGCTGAACAAGATCACAAAAAAAGATTTTTTGAAGTGCTTCGACGATTGGAAAAAATGTTGGCACAAGTGTATAATATCGGGTGGGGATTACTTTAAAGGAGACAAAATACATATTCCTGAATAAATAAATAATTTTTGAAAAAACACAAAATTCGCGATACTTTTTGACCAGAGTTCGTATTGACAACAATTTTTATTAAATATAAGAAAAAAAATATTCGTTAGCTGCAGTTTGTCTTAGGATTGGTCTTACAATAAAACATTTTTAGTAAGCACAAAAATTTAAATAGAACTCCATTTGAAAGTTTAACTCCATCACAAATATAACTTTTCTATCCTGTTGACAATAAGTCAAAAATTGACAAAGACAAAAGGTACCAATTTACTTAATTGGTTGGTATGGTCAAAAAAGAAGCAAAATAAAAAAATTGCAATAAAAATTATTTTGTATTCAAACGATAACAATTCCTGTTTAGCTTGTGCCCTTAATTCGACATCATTTTAATTCTAGAGTGGTAGTCTGCATATTTTTTTAAATTTTGCAAAGGAGTACGTAGAAGCTTAGTCTGTTTACCTGTATTGTTCAATTACTACCACTTTCATTAAACTGCTAAGTAATACGAAAAAAAAAATACTTATAATTTACTTTATTTCCCTTATATTGGGCATTCGTCAATAGCAGTCGTTGCTGTCCTTTTTTAATACTGGTCAACTTTTCCGCACCATTTCTGCTTTATTCCAAACAAACCTAAACATCCATTTTAGCATTCTTGGCATATTTATTGTGTGACACAAATGTCATTTAGTAACACAAGCTATAGTCTTGGAATAGGAAATTCTACCTCAAATACATCCCCGACAATAGTAGCTCCTATTGTCTCTACTTTGTACAGGAGAAGGACTACTGTTCCATCCGCTTCCTTTGTCCGTGTGGAAGTTTCGAAATATTCATGCGGTGCTGTATATGAGCCCCCCATCGATGATTGAATTGAACATAAATAACAGCGCCAGCAATGTTAGGCAAATGGTCAGCATACATATTATAAATGATCAGTCATTTCACTAATGTAGTTGGAAGATTTACGAACAGATAAACGGACTGAACTATAGAAATTATCAAAATGAAAATGGATTTCACCATCGGAACTAACCGAATCCAATGCACATTATATTAGCATAAATTTCTACAATTTATAATTATTATTTTTATTTTGTTTATTTCAAAAGTCATTTTTTTTCGTTTCCAATTTAAAGTCAATAATCACATTCGAATTTTTCTAATATAAAAATTTATATTTAAATACACGAAAATATGTTTTCTTACATTAAGAATTATTTTGCATATAAAAAGAAGCTTTTTATCACTTTAAAGCCATTTGTAAAACGTTGTCCAATTTGTGCTTTGGAAAGTGAAGCATTTAGACTTTTATAAAAATTTTACTCTATTACATTTGATAAATTTAGTTTTTATGTAAAAAATATAACAAAATTTAAATGGCTTGGGAAAAACTCCTTCCAGGACTCAATTCTTTTGAAGCGATTTGCGATGACTATTTCGCATATTATAGGCTATTATTTGGCCATTACTTAACGGATTTTTTAAAAAATGCTTTCAAACTTAAAATTATCTATATTTTAATGATTTTTTATATATACTTGTAATAAAAAGTCCAACGGCGTCAAATTGGACGATCTTAAGGGCCAATTGACATCACCAAATCTTGAAATTATGCGGCCTGGTAAAATTTCGCGCAATTAAGCCAAATATTATCATATTTTGTAGCTTGTGACTATATTTTATTCAAAATGCATATATTTAGGATTAAAATTATTAAGTTTAAGCCAAAACAAATTGGTTATCACACGGCCGAAATAGTCCGAACTAACGGTGACGGTCTCTCCTTTCTCAATTTTCAAAGAAATACGTGCCAATGACACGTTCAGACTAAAATACATATCAGACAGTATATTTTTGCTAATTTAATAATTTTTAAATAGTTATTTATAACGTTTTGAAGCTTCTTGTATAGAAATTTTGTATATTGATGTATCTACCGATTGAAAAATGAGCCTCATCGTATCCAAAGCCTTTCGTTCAAGCAGCCGATCGGCGTATCTACTGTGCAAGTTAAATATATTTTTTGATTATTTATTATAAAATGGCATATATTAAACTAATCTAAATTAATACTTAAATAGTAAATATATTTATATAACTAATAAATAGCATTACTGTACTTTCCTAACTATAAAATGGATATTTCATCCCTTTCCTAGTATATGAGTAAGTGACTGACATAGAACCTTCAAAACAATAAAAAAAAAACAGGAAAAAAGCAAGAACTGCATAATATACATATAATAAGAATAATTATTGTTAAAATTGCTGAAAGTCAAAAATACAGAGTGTACGGAAAAAAAGGGAATTTTACAAAAATTTTATTAAAACGAAAACTACAAAGAAGACACCACAAGTAAAAGTGAAGTTTTCTTATTTGAATTTTCATTCATTTCTCATTCATTCAATAGAGTGAAGCCTATGAGCACTTTAAGAATTCAAAACTAATTACAAAAAGTCCTAAACTGAACTCTTGAACAAAACGATAATTTCCTTGTAATCAAGCATGAAGATGACTTGACGGAAAAGATCAGCCATCAACTAACAGTAGCCGTAGTAGTAGCGGCACTACTGATTCTTAGTGTATCTTAATATTATTTATCTATCCTAGTAGATGTTTTTATGTATGTGTATTCATATAAGTTGAAATTTACTTTACTCCCCAGTTTATGGCAAGTATCTTGAATATAACCTTTTGGTTAAGTTTTTGGTAAATGGGAGGTGTAGAATGGAAGAAATGAATACTCTGTAAGCCCTTTAACACTTTCGTTGAGAATCTATTTGAGAATTTCCGACAACAAATTAACACGAGAAACTAATTTGGTGCAAATAAACAACGGCAACGGCGAAACTACAACAATTCGGATTGGGGAACTGAATGAATTGGCAAAATTTTCTTTCCCGGATGTCTAATTTAGCATGTCATGACTAAAGGTGCCGATAATTTCGATGGGGTCCAGAGTATTCGTGGTTGCTGCACTCATCCACATCGGATCATCTTCAGTCCATTCCCCATCTAACCGTCCACACTTAATTGTTCTTATAGTTAGTCTGGAATCGATGTGCTACCACAGTTTGTGCAAAACCTACCAACAGAAATCCATTGTCCGCTCTCAACCAAATTCTATTCTGTACACACTGCATTATCGGCATTCAATATGACCTCAGCTACTTGAGTTGATTGTGAAACGCATTCTACGTTTAAGTGTGAATAGAACGATTTGTACCGCTTGAATCCGAGATACAACAATACAATCAGTGGTGTACATTCTCACCTTCGGAAAGAATCAGTTTGAAAATCCATGAATGAAGCGCAATTTGATTCACTATTGAAATGTTATTTGTACGATTACTCCACTCCAGCGAAATTCGTAAAATTGAATTGACTGTAAAAGTGCAGTCAAACTAAGGAGCATCTACAACAAAAATTAACCAACAACAAAAAAAAACGAACCTCGCAACTTATTTTGATTTGATGCAAGTATGAATGGAGATGATTACAAAGCTAAATTAAAATAGTTACTGTAGCCACCTTTTTCTTACCTGAGATGATTTAGAATTTTATGGATTCGAAAATGAACGAAAAAAAAATTTGGTTTCCTTCTTTAAAGTGTGCCTCTAATAACATGGAAGAGTGATCCACAAATATTCACTAAAGATTAGATTGAATTCGTTGAGCTGTGTGTAAGGAATTTGATATTTAAATTGAATTGAGCTCTTGGCAGTTTTCGATACTCCTACAATACTTGGATCCCGCCTAAGACAATGTGGATCATTTCAGTTTATTAACCAAAATGTTTTTTTTTTTTTTTAATAATAACCCAAAAAATTGATATTTAGTTTTTATAAAATGGTTATGTGTATAAAATTTGCTCTCGTATAAGGCGGTACTTTTAAAACACGGTTTTAATTTTAAACGGTCGAAGAATTGAGATGTTTTTAGACAAAAAAAAATATTATATAAAATTATTGCTTAAAATACTTGAATATTTCTCTGCATTGGCCCATCAAAAATGTATTCGATACATGAAAGCTTGGAATTTGCTGGTAAATTAGAATCATTTTTAATTAGAAAATCATCCTTTGATGGAAAGAAGGTTAAAATTTAAGTGCAAATTATAAAAGTGCTTAACTGTTCATTTGTAAATTGCTACTTATAGAGTTTAATTTTTTTATGAATTCATAAATTTTGAAGAGCTTAGCAGTGATGAAAATTCTATAAATCGAAAAGGAGTCGAATAAGTAGGATTATGAGTGTTAAGCTGCGATTATACTATTCAGAAAATGGTAAAATATTAGGAAAAATCGTCCATTTTTTCGGCTTGAACGGTGTTTAACGTATGCGCGAACATGTTGGACGAACACTTTCCTCTCGATCGAGCATATTCGAGATGAACAAAATATGCAGATTTGATCGAATGATGTCATCGCTTTAAATTGTACACGCAATGAGCTCGAACATTATTGCAAATTTGATATTTCGAAGTGTGGTTTGTGTGAAGAACGTTTGTGTATTCAAAATTGTTTCTTTTGCATTTTAATTTACTGGTTGATGTTGAATTCTCCAGTCTAGACAATGGCGTATCTTGTTTGGCGATTAAGGGTGAGACCAGCTCCAAAAGGTGATCGCAATCATCTGGGCTAAGAGGGTGAAAATTGGTGGAAGTGATCACCGTCGCAAAGATCCAATAATAATTTTCCGCATGCAGCGGCCTTCCGCGCTTCTCCCATCCAGGCGATATCTGCGCTTCAGCTCTTCGTTTTCATCGCTTTCGCTATCATTTAACATTAGTCACATTACTGCTTCCTTTGCAGCACTTCGTTTTCGTTACTGCAATTTCTTGAAATATCTTATTTTCTATTTTTTTAATATATTTATTTTTTTCTTTCATGCTGTTCAAATATTTTTTTACATTTTCCTTGATTGCCAAATGCATTGGATTGGAAAACATGAAAAAAATCGTAGCTCGAAAAAATTCTAAACGGGCGAACTTTGATAGAGTGCACGTGGAATCACTGTTTGAAAATTGTTTAAGGTTCGAGCCTATGAACGAGACATTTTTATATCCTCTCTAAAAACTCCAATAAAAATGTTCAAGTTTAAGCAATTAATCGTCCATTGCTCAAATGGTGTAATCTGTGTTAAAAAGTTCGTCCAATTGGATGAATTTTGAAACGAAAATTTGGCCCGAGCATATTTCTCGAATGGTCTAATCATAGCTGCAGTAGTGATGAATAATCCATATTATATTTACATGAAAAAAAAGTATTTTTAATAAATACGTATTTAAATATTTTCTGTAGTTTTATATTAAAACTTCTTAATCTGTTTGGAAAATCCATCATAATTTTTCATGAGCTTCGGACCTCTTCTTTTTGTGAAAAATAAATCTGAAGATTTTTAATGAGATTTGTATTATTTAAAAAAACAGACTATATTTATCGTAAAATTCCAATAAAATCTAATTTCTTTTACAAAATAAAGTAATAGTTTTTAAGGACTGTTGGTGGCTTTTAGACTATTTTGCCTGAAAATATTTTAAAGAAAGTTGACCTTATGTTAATTAGATACAAAAAAATTGTATATAAAAACGATAATTTTATTGCAGTTCCAAATACCACTTCTTTAAAACACAATCTAAATTATTTAAAAAATATTTCCATATTTATGAGAAAACATTTGTTTATGTATTTATGAGGGCAATTTGATTTAGGATCGATTTTTGCCTCCCTAATAAGGGTAGATATGATATATATAATGTGGGGAAATAAAATAAATTTTTTAAAAGGCAATTCAAAAATATATATGATCATATAATTGAACCACTCCACTTTGTGATTGCTCCGCTTTGTATTTTTTAAATTCTAGTAAAATAGGCAGGTCTTACAGCCCTTGTAGGCATTTACAAGTTATTGTTTGGAGGGCCGAGAAGAACTCAAACTTAAACCTGTTTCAGAGAGACTTTCTGCATCATAAACTGATAAAAATATCAAAGGATTGAGGGCTTTTGTGAGAACAAAAATGTAGAATGACGTAGGCTCATGTTGAGGTCTAAAATAAGTTCTTTGCGTCAGATCGCATATTACAGACGCTTGGATGCCTCACAATGACAACCAGCGTCCATCATCAAATTTCTGTCGAAAAAAGGAATTTCTTCGGTTCCCCAGATATTGACCTGATCAGAGTCTTTATAACTTTTTTTTGTTGCCCAAGATCAAAAAATATCTTAAAGGACATCTTCTTGGTACTGCCGATAACAACCAAAGCAGTGTAGGCCAGGAGCTGAAGGCGATTCCAGTTGAAGCCTCACTTTTTATTGATCTCTGACTTTGGTAGTATTTTCTTTTAGCAATTTTCATATTCTCCGATGTATGCATATCTTTAAAATTTTCAATTTAACTTTAATAATTATGCAGATTTTTTTTTAATATTAAAAAAAAATTGCAGAACTAGTACCAATGCAAGTTTCTATCAATTTGGATGCGTTTGCTTGATATAAAACAAATTTTACACTAAAATTATTATTACATTTTTGGGAAATATCAAAGATAATCTCACTTTAAAAGTAACGATAAATTATCAAAAAAATATTATATTATAAGTAAATAATACAAATAATTTCAAAATAAGCGAACTTTTACACTTAATGATCATATTCATTCCAAGTAATTAGAAAATTTGAAGGATAGTTTCGTGATCAGAACATTACTTTTCACCATAAAATAAGAACGAATAACGAAATTAGTAACCAAAAATGCTCGAAATTTTTTAAAAACAATGTCATTTTTTATTAGAAAATAATTTGTAAATTTCTATTTTATTATTAAATTAAAAAAGTTTATTTTTTTTTAGAAAATAACGTACGATTTAGAAAAATTTAGGCGTTGTTTCTATTTACATATGAAAATCGAACATTTTCTGCCATACAATGTGTCCAAATTCACATCTGAATCATACCAGAAAAAAAACAATTTTCATGAATTCAGTATTGAACATATGCTCTTCTACAATTTTTCGTATTTTGGGAAGGTATATGTAAATAGACCACCTCAGAGGACTACATGCGGAAATAAATAAAACTTTCATAATTTGCACAATCGATGACATTTTAACTTCGTTGCAGAAACTCCTACAAATGAGAGGCTAATGGACCGCAGCTTCTATCGTATTGGACTTATGGTCCGAGGATTTATAGAGAAACTATTTCCACCGATCATGAGAAGTCGTATCTGTAAGCTAATGATTTCAGACCACCTATATTATTCGATAATTTATGACTGCCTTATTTCTATATCTGCGAGTATGAATAGTAAAATTTCAGTGCTTCCGAAATAAATTAATATGAAACAAGATTTATATTATTTTTCAATATTTTGATTTTCATATTTCTGAAATCTAAATTTTTTTAATTATACTTTTCTTTATTAATTTATTCAAAATAATATAACTTAATGCAAATTAATTTATTAAAACATAGGCAAAAAATAAGTTTTTTTTTTCACTTAATCCAATTTTTATATTTTACTGATACGAAAAACATTATCCAATTTACGTTTTGGAAAGTAAAATAAAATCAAATTTATTATAAATTTAGATATTAATGAAGGTTATAATTTTTAATTTTACATAAAACTTGCCATTAAATATTAATTATAGTAATATTAACAATAGTTGCGACAATAACTCTAGTAGGATCCGATCTTTATGAACCTCATAAAGATCGGATCTCTAGTAGGATCCGATCTTTATGAGGTTCGACCATTACTTAACAGATGATAATTTTTAAATACTCTAAAGATAAAAAACTATTTGCAAAAATATGGGCTTTCATATAATTTTTAAAGGAAATTTAGTTTTTCCTTTAAAAAATTTATATTGCATTATGGTATCTTTTTCTTTATCTTCAAAGAAAAACTAGATAAGAAAACTTTTAGATGAAAACATACACATTAGATAATAATTTTTCTTGAATAAAATGGCTTTTTTAATTATAATGTGTGAATTTACAGAGCCTCATGTATAGATATATCCAGCGAGCGATAATCCCCTCTTAAAACATTTAACGTTGGCTATGGGAAAATCATTATTTTGTAGAATTTTTTTTAAATTTATAACTATAAAGGCAATATTTTATAAAAAAAATGTCAAATAAGGCGCTAGCTAAAATTAAGAGTAACTTCATTTGTTAACTTGACCATTCCATGTTCCACAAATGCTCATGAAACAATTTTATTCTAATATTATTTTCAAATATATTATACGAGGTCTGTTCAAAACTAATTGCGAATTTGGAATTTCCGTAGGTTGCGTATATTAGATTTTTGATTTTACGGCGTTATGTTGGTACTAATGTCTCTCACTTATGCTGACAAGTTCGGCCATTTTGAATGTTCAGTTAATTTTTGACAGCTGCTTTGCTTACACGTGTTTTGGCTCTTCTTTGATTTTTGCGCATTCCAAAAAATGGATCCAAGAATCTGTTTCGGGAGCAAGAAAAAGTCACAGGGGCCAGATCTGAGGAATACGGTGGCTACGGCATTATTAATGTATTGTTTTTGCTTAAAAATTCGGGCACAAGCAACGATGCGTGAACAGGGGCGTTATCATAGTACATAAGCCAATTTTTGTTCTTCCATAAATCCGAGCGTTTCTGGCGGACTGTAACGCGCAACTTGCACATAACTTGCAGGTAATATTCCTAATTGACCGTTCTACTCTGTGGCAAGAATTCATGATGCACCACGCACCTGCAATCGTAGAAAACTGTAAGCAAAACCTTCGCATTCGCCCGAACTTTGCGAGCTTTTTTCGGTTTTGGCTCGTGCGGCAGCTTCCATTGGGATGATTGAGCTTTGGCTTTCACGTCATAACCATAAACCCATGATTACTCACCAGGAATGACCCTCTAGAGCAAATTTGGGTCATCGCGGAAGGAGTCCTACAGCTCCTTAGCAATGTTAATGCGATGCTGTTTTTGGTCGAAAATGCGGAAAAATCGAAGACGAGCCAAAACATGTACAAGCAAAGCAGCTGTCAAAAATTAACTGAACATTCAAAATGACCGAACTTGTCGGCATAATAGAGAAACATGAGTACCAACATAACGTGACAAAAAAATCGAAAGTCGAATATACGTAACCTGCGGAAATTCAAAATTCACGATACTTTTTGAACAGACCTCGTATAATAAATCAAAAATTTTATCCTAATCAAGTTTTATAACTTGTAAATATAATTTCTAATTTTTGATTTTGCAAATATAGATATTTAAAAAGTATTTTCGTAGCATTTGCAATTCATTAAGATATCTCAGAACAGACTGGAATCTTTAAGGGAACCACATTAGCTAAACCAAAATCAAACGGAATTCTTCTTCAGTAAAAATAAAGAAAACAAAATTTGCATTGCCTCTACAAATGTCAATACGTAAATATCAATCATTTGCGTCAGATACAAATGACACAAATTAATCAAATCTGAGTGAAATCTTTATTAATCCCGAATGGATATTTGCAAATGTTTTTCTGCATTTGGCTAATTATCGACTGGCGGTAGCGTCTGCATAAGAAAAGACAATCATCGCCAGGCTCTGCTCTATTGAAAAGGTAGTAAGCGGTCAGATAGAGTTTCACACAGAATCTTAAAGAATGACGGGCTACTGAACTGGGTGCATGGTTATAACACTGTCCGAGAGTGTAAAACAAATAAATCCGCAACGAAACTGGCCCGAAGGTAGTTGTAATCGTAAAAAAGTTTATGACTACTGCTCATCATCCAAATCCTTAACAACTGAAAATCACCATAGAAAAATTCGCATATGACTTATTCTACTAAACTCTACCAAACAAGAAGAATAAATTCTATACAGCTAACCACCTACACATACATACCTGTATGTACATACAGTGAAGTAAAAAAATTCTGCGGAAGGAACATTTCAAAACATGAATAATTGGTATTCGGTTGAATGGGTTTAAGTACAGTAAAGGACCAGGAATTCAAAGTTCACGTAAATTACTATAAGCTAGGACTTGTCTTAGCTTTAACATGCATAAAATGAATGGATTCCACGGTGCCGCCCGCCCGACATGAGTAATCCGACAGACGTAAAATATCAAGACCTAAAATGATATACGAACCGAGAGATCGGAGTTAAGGGATAGCAAAGCCAGTTAAATCTCTATTTGCAACAATATAATTATTATTCTTTGAATAAAAGGTAAACGAAATTTTAACCCCCCATAACTGTTGTGCAAGCAATCAACAACGCAACGCGGCGCCAAAAAATCCAAGTTGATTTAAGAAAAGAACATTCAAATGTTACAATAACAAATAAAATAGAACAAATCCGCCTTTACATTGACTGGTAAGTGGAGGAGTTGGTTGAGGTGAATTTTGTATAAAACAAGGAGGAGAAAAAAGGTTTTTGTTTGGCAATCAGTAAAACCAGGAGGAGATGGTGGAAAAAATGATAAGAACTTAACCTCATCAACCCATTCCTACTCAACTGTTCTTTCGTATGGAGTAAACCATTCCTTCAGGATTGAGAGCATCCAACTGTTGGTTCGCTATTTGTTGCTCGTATTCTTAGAAAAACCGAAAACCAAAAGTAAATCCATTCCAGCTGTTCTTACACCACTGATTTCTACTAGTCGTGCCTGAATCTATTTAATTCCTAATAATAAAAATAATAATAATGCTCCGATTCTTTGGATGATCTCAAGCATCTTCGTAGGTAAAAGGTGATTCTTAGCAAGCTTCGTTTTCGAAATGAGCACATCTTTGGTACTTCATCTGTTCACAATGCACTGACTGATTACCAAATACAGTTTTTCATAACAAAATTTACAGGCCACTCACAACGATAAGGGGAGAAATGTGTATGTTGAACAGTATCCAGAACCGAAAAGGGCACCTTCTTCGAATGACTTTTTACGATTTTAAATATTTATGTTCGTTAATTAGATAGAATCCAGGGTTTTATGATAGCCACATCAGAGAAACAGCAGCAGCAATGACTGTGTTCCAACTAATTACACGTTATCCTATTACAGGTAGAAAGGAAATTATTGGCGTCAGGGAATCTATCACTCCCCCAACTTCAATCTTTCTAAATATAATATTTGGTTGTCTTGTCTTATTCAGGTTGATTATCGTATTGGATTTTGTTTTATTTTTGCATACTCACTGCTCATGTGAGTGTGTAGTCGTAAAATAAAATCAGTTTTAACTTCTGTATTAGTTCGGATGGTATCTGGAGATTCGTTAGTTGATTTGAAGAATAATCTCTGACGCCTCCTTTCCTCCCATTTACAATTCTCAATTAAAGAATTTTAAGGCATTTAAAGGTCACCGTAAAATTTTTCTATTTAGTATATCATTATTATGGGCAAGCGCAGATACCAACGAAGTAGTAACTACGCCAATGTCGATGATCCTGGCAGCTATCAATCGTTCAGGTGTGCTTGTTTAATCAGATTTTAAGCATTCGTTATCTTCTTCTCTGACCATGGGCAACCACCAATTCTCCCCAGTGTATATCAATCGATGTTCAAGTAATAATTTTTAATCTTTATTAGACAGCTTCCATCAGCACATATGATTTTGATTTTTCGATGTTATAAAATCATGGACTGTGATTATTTTTGAACAATTTATTATTGACATCAACAAAAATAACAAAATAACATTGACCGCCCCCCATTTTTGGAACGATCTGGTTTGAGTTATTTATTCGAAAATTAATACAGAATATTTACTTATAGGATATACAAAACATACCATTTGATGGGGGGAAAAGAGGGATAATATAAATTTTTATATGATGGAAATCATTTACTTTGAAGAATTCGGAATAAAAAAAAATTGGAGCAAATTTGTTTCTTATTTTAATGACATAAAAGTAATGAGACTGAGATATTGAGTCTTTGCAGTAGTGATGTATGGTTTCAACTAGAATAGCAATTAACACTTCTTTGGTTGCTATAGACAGTAAGCAATGTTATTTTACGTAGCATATCTATTTTGAGATATAATAGTACAGGTCACCTACGACCATAGGGATTGAGATACGCTCAATCGTCGCGCGGCTAAACCTGATTAGCGATTAACAGTAAGCAATCAGTTACAGGCTGATTACACCAACTGTTTTTGGTGAGGCCTATCTAAACCTCTACTATCATAAGCAGCGACAGGACCCGAGATAATAACTGATACCTCCCACCAAGAGCTCGTACCCACAATATGGGTATTAACAACATTCACCACGGTGCAGCCTAAGCTGACTCAGCATTATCGGGTACAGTGTGTTTTAACACCACGGGGTACCCGATTCCCGTGGTCCCCTATTTTTGTTTTAAGAGTACTTCAGCTTATACTTCGCTAAGGAACCTTGTGAATTCTTGGCACCGCCGAGCCAGCAAGGATACGCGGGTTCGTAAGGACCCGAAGGTACAACCGGAATCGACCTAGGTCTTTCACCCGGTTGTATACACCTTGCGTTTCACTAACACACACATTCACTACTCATTCACCAAACGTTTCCTTTTCTTAAACACCATCATGGCATGCCAATTTAAGCATTCACACCTCTCACACATACTTAGTGCACAATTCAGATCCCTTCCATACAAAGGCATCCAGATCGCAAAGATGCTCATACAAACCATACTCCACGAGGAGGTGACAGGTTCCCCCTTGTAGTGCACTATAAAAACGCACTGCTTTTTCACTTAATCTTTTTTTTAAACAGAAACTGACGTCTTCGGTTATCAAATACCCTAGGAATTGCTTGCTGCAGCAAACCTAACACATAAGATGAAGCTATAGGTCAATCTCCCATTCACACCGTCACCCCACCGCTGTTGCCAGATCTCATACATTCTCTCCAGGACTAGAGCCTACAGTTGACACTATCCAAGCTCCTGAATTTCTCATTCAAAACAGGGCAGACTTCCCCCAATACATTCGATAAACAATCCTTCTACGGATCATTTCTAGATCCCATGAGATACCTCCCATTAAAACCTGCATTGCATCGGTGAAGACCGTCCTACAAAAAATCAAACACAGTGCTTCATTCTGTCCCTAGCATACTGAAGACGCATCATATCACCCTAAACGCCAGCACTGTATGCCATGCATGCCACATTCCTTCTCAATACCCACCTCAGACATCCAGTGGCTATAGACGGTATGAAGATGACGGTCTTTCTAGCGACTAAGATTAGATGAAAAGCGAGGTGGGGAACCCCACAAAATTTATTTTTTCGATAAGACATTGTTGATAGATTTGGCCCTGTGAGAAATGGAGTTGTCATTGTGGAGCACCACCGATTAGGGGCGAGGAATCCTTTTTTGGATTTTATCCAGAGCTTAAATAATTCTAAATTTTTATCCTCACAAGAGTCCTAAGTTGTTCCACATTTTTATCAGATTTTGATATTAAAGGAGTTCTTGAGCGAGGTTCATCTTCTAGTGATTCTTGGCATTTCTCCCAAAAAATTTGTGCTTATTATAAGAAATAATGCAATTTTTCGTTAGCCTAACTTGCGGATTCACCAAATTTTGTAAACCATTGATCCAAACGTAAATGTACTATAAAACCACAACTTCACTTATCACCGGATGAGGTTGAAACTTATACTGCATGTCTAGAAGAGCCTGTTGTATAAGCTATATGGATAAGAAGTCCACAATATAGATCACTCTGAATGACGCCAATCTCATTACTGCCACAACCCGTAAGCCCGACGAAGCTCCTAAATGCAACGAGGTTGCAGCAGTCGTTGAGGAGTATTATTAATAGGAGTATTATTAAGTGACTTTCAAATTATTGACACAGTAATAACTCAAAGCATAGTGCAAATTAATGAAGAAACGCTATTAGATTGGCGTATTCTGTTCACCACAATCATCCGATCCCACCTTCTTCAAATCAAGCTTATATAGAAACTAACGTAAAAATCTCCTTTTGTAGGTAAAAAAAAACTATGGAAAGTAAGGAAAAAATATCCTTTTGGTTAAGAAATAAAATTAAAAATTAAAAAAAAAACCAATTTTGGAGAGTTTAAAAAAATTTAAAAATATTTCAAACTAAATTAAGGAAAATGTTACAAAAAAAAGTACCTTTAAAAAAAATCTAATATCATACAAAAAGGAAGAATTTGAAGAAAAAAAATTATTACGAACAATTTTTTAAAAATATTGTTATTCCTGCAATTAATAAATTTTGTATTTTAGTTAAATTCCTCCATAGAAAAAGAATTATCTGAATTTGTACAGAAAAAGCCCTCAAATTCCGAGGACATATTTTTTTTGGTTTGTTCAGAATCAACACTCTAGAAAAAAAATGGAATTCCATTTGGCCCTTGAACATTACAACGAAATATCATAAAGCCGTGCCAGGAATTTCATAATTACGAAAATAATATTATTCAATTTTAGATACGTTGTCTGCCTCACCAATCAAATTGGAAATTTTTGCTGAACCTTCTTTTTTTTTGCTCCTATTATACTGCCTGCTTGCTTTCCCAATTGTTTATATATTTTTGCGCACAACATTAAAAGGACTTTTACCAAATATATCCTCTTACTTACATAGTTTAGGTATTGAGGGATGAGAGGTAGTAGGTCAAAAAAAAAACTTGATTTTTTCTTAATTCGTTCAGAATTTAAAGATTTCTTTAATTCACATTTATCGGTTAGTTGGTTTGGCACTGGAAAAGGATAAATAAAAATTTACGGGCTCCTTATAAATTTTTATAAGGCAACCAGATCTAGATGGTCCAGCGTAGTGGGTCATTTACAATTGAATAGCCTATAGCGGGTGGATGGATGCAGGGACGGCCATGGGGGGGGGATATCTCCAATCGAGCTTGACGAAATTTTTGGTACCTTCTATTAAATCATTCATCAATTTCGTCTCGAGTGATGAAATGTCAAAGCACACCGACAATAGAAATTATTTTTTGATCTCGAACCGGCTTTTTTCCTCTTTTAAGTAATACCGCGTGCGATCGTCATCATCTTTCTGGACCAGCAATCAATTCCGCATCCCTTCTAGAAGTTTGGATCTTCTCCCTAACCGAGTAAATACCGCATCGGCTGGATGTTTATGAAAACTCCCAGTCTATAGCATTCGCGAGCCTATATGACGATCATCAAATCATCACATAAGAGCCTGGACATTTGATTGAAGCCAGCTATAAAATAGTACGGCTGCTGACTGACTGAATCGGTCAACATATCGCCAACCTGACCATGAGTGGCGTTGTATGATCAAGGTGGATATTAAAGAGGAATTAGGATTCGAAAAAGATTGGATGTTTCGCATTGGAATCTGTTAACGTATACTCTTACGCTTTTAGGCATTCCACAGCATGGACAACAGCCAACAGACAGATTCTCCTTTTTATGGAATTGTTGACATATTTTTGATGTTTTGCACCTTTTCGGTTTGTTTTTTGCTCTTTTTATTAGTATTTTTTTTTTTTGCTTTTTTTATTGTTAGTTACTTTTGCTTATTATTAAGCTTGATGTTTGGAGCCGCCACAATAAAAAACAGACTTTAATCCCTCGTTCCAACTATCGTTTCGGGGATATCATTTGCGCTTTTCTTCTATACGAAATTCTCTTTAATGTTGCTGGAGTTATTATAGAAATTTTAGTTGCTCAAATATTTGTGGAATTCTGTTTTGGGCTGGCATTTATCTCTACAATAAATTCGTGCTAAAATGAGGATAAACCTAGACGTTAAGTGACAATATTGAAGTGGCGGATATTGAATAAAATCGTACAAGTGTTGATTATTGGGATTGTTTTGATTATTTTGATGTTGTGCCAGATTTTAGGTAATAAATGTAAATAGTTTGTCTATAAAATCAAATTGGAGATTTATGAAATTTGTACTTTTAAATTTAAATAGATTTTGATAAGGAATATTGCATTATCGACACTTAATTGCATTCAAACTTTCATGCTGTTCATAAAAAAAAAAATTTTTTGCAATAATTCTATAAATAAATTAATAACTTATATATAAATATAAGAAATAGGAAATTTTTTGAAAATTTAATTAAATAAAAACGGTGGGGGGGGGGAATAATGCAAACGAAGTTATAGTCAAATAATTATTTTTTTAGAAGAAACACAGAAACTTTTACTTCCGTGTACGTGTATACTTAAAGAAAAGTAAAAAGTATCTCAAGTACTTTTCTTTAAGAAATTATCTTAAAAATTTTTCATAATTAACTATGATATCGATTATAAAGGGCTATTCAATTAGTGGTTAGGCAAATTAAGTTAAATAAAGCATATTTATAATTTAAATTTTGAATGAAAATTTTATTTAATTATATTATCTCAACGTTGCTATTATATAAAAAATTATTTATAAGACATCTTTCTGGACTCGATCCTGTTGAGGTAATTTTTGATTACTTTTTAACTCATATCGGTCTATTTATTTGGCCATTGCTTTACGGACGTTGGTTTTAAAATATTTTTAAATTTAAAGATTGTCTGCACAAAAACTCCATAAGAAAAACTCTAACGAACGATCTTGGATGCCGATTCTAATCATCAAATCTCGAAATTACATATTCTGGAATTTTTTTTTTGAACAATAAATCAAAAATTTGGTGTACTTATTTTGTTCATAATATGGTTAAAAATAATTTTTTTAAGTTTATGCTAAAGAAAAATCGGTTATTATTAATGTCGATAACTGTCCCTCCTTCTGTATTTTCAAAGAAATATGGACCAATAATACCTTTAGACCAAAATACACACTAGATAGTCACTTTTGGTAGACACAATTTAGATTTTCAGAGTTTTTCATATAATAATTTTACATATTTACGTATCCACTTAGCGAGAAGTAGGATGCATTGCTGAAGAAAATTTTGTTTGAATTTTCAAAACATTTGGCGTCCTTCTCTGTAATTTAAACGTAAAAATTGACTTTGAAATAATTATTTAATATTATATGGCAAATTTTATTTTAAAAAATACAATATCCAATTATTACTTATTTTTTAAATTTAGTAAATGCTAGGCTAATTCTTTCCAAATTATAAAATGGATAATTTTTAATTTTTATTTACAAATTTTTCGTGAATTGAAAAAAAATAATTTCGATTTTTTAAAAATCACTATTATTTTTAATTATTTATTTTGTTATTTTTTATATTGTGCATCCGGAAAAAATAAAATTTTATTTTTATTTTTAAAAATAAAAGAAATTTTTGATTTATTAAAATTTTGAGCAGATTTAAAATTGACGTTAGATTTTTTCCATTTCGAAAATAAAAACTGACAAGATTTATTAAGAAAATAGTTAAGCAACAAAACTTTCGATTTAATCATAATTTATGATAAATTTTGAACATTTGAAATTGTGCTGATATTTTCATTATTCATAATTAAATTTCAATTAATTACGAATGTTAAATGGCGTACTCATTCCACCAAAAGAAGTAGAGAATTTCTTATATTTATTGTATTTACACGCATTTTAGGTCAATCGGTAGAACATTTTTGGAAGGCAGTTCTCGGAACCCCATGGAAACTAATCGTTTGTCCAGAACAAACACCCCCGCAAAGCCGCAAACTATAATCGGAAAGTGAAATTTAACCGAAAATACTAGTTTCTATTTCTAAAGTGGTCCTTAATCTCGAATTTATAGTAGCTTGTCCCCAAGTTGGTTGGATACACACTCCTATATAATATAATCGAGTGTTCGTAATCTTGATGGGCGTTTCTATTCTATCCTTTTCAAATCCTTTACTTCAAATTAAACTTATTCAAGTGCAAACAAAAAGCACCAGTCATAATACTCACACCATCCTCCAAATGACCGTCTCCATCAGAATGCTATCAGCCCTGAAACTTGCCTACATTTACCTACCTTTCCGGGGATGAATTTCTTGTTCTCGGCCACCACCACTGAGCTTGTCATAAATTACAAATTTTCTCCGTAAAATTTATATTACCACATTTGTATTCGAGCTGGTTTCCGTACAACGATTATTCCATGCAAAATAAATCTCGAGAAAATGTGTCTTGACCACAAAATTAATTTCATCTCGTTGCTTATTGCTTATCGGTTTTACAATTCTAATCACCGAATGGGGCATGCTAAAATTTTGCTATTAATTTATTTAATGGAACTGTCTCGTAACGGCTTTAGATACTCCAACTATTCTTCTAGATGACTACTACTACACCAATAGTAAAAAAAAAGAACAAATATTTTTGTAAACCACAATAGCCCAGAGTTAGTAGCAGCGATTGGAAAAAAACCCTTCCAATCTTTTCAGAACTACTTGCAGTGAAGGACTCTGTCACTGACCAAAACTATCCAGTACTCAAAAGTATTATTATGCCTCGCAGCTACCTAACACTGCAAATTGAGGGTAGGTTTAATTAAGCTAAAATGGGTGCACTTTGAAATTCGTCCTTGAGGGGGAAAATATTCTCGAGATAAGAATATAACTCAGATAGTCCCCAGGAAAATTGAGTGAGGCAATTACTCAAAACCTTTTATCCTCTATGACAGTTCGTCAAGGCAAATCATTTTAGAAGGACCTTATCTTCGTCTCAGCTCTCCGTTTATATTCGACTATTTATTCGTTAAAGTCAAAAGTCAAATGGTAAAAATATAAAAAAAACTGTTTTTGTAGCAAATTTTTTCTATATTCTAAATTCCGAAACAAAAGTAAACAATGTACGGCTCTGTTGTTGTTTTTAATTCAAATTTCTAGAAATAATGTGAATAATTCCCCTCTTCCCCCCACCTCTTGTAATATTATGCCAGCTTATCTTTTATCTTTGTATACTTTAGATTTCGTTTAAACAGGATTTGTTAAGTAAATTCATTTGTGTGGATGTTTTCCTTAAGTGTTGGTAATAAAATTTATATCCTAATAATAATTATATAGAAAGATTATTTCCTTATTTATAAAAAATGTAATTTTTCTCTATAGGCATTTGTGAGGGATGAAAGCAAAAAAAAAAAACACATTTCTGAAAGAAGGATTTATTATTTTTTCATGTTGGTTTTTTTTTATATTTTGTTACTGTTGTGGTCTTCACACGATTTATTAAAGAAGGTGTTGGTCTAGTGAACGATTTGACTTGAGCAAAGTAGCTCGAAGCGACCAAAGAGAGGATTTACTCATTGTCAAATAGAAAAAAGGACGTTGAAAGATAAATTATGATTTTTGTTTAATTAAACGAAACAAGTAATTAAGCTACCAACTTGTAATTATTGCCTGGGAAGCGCCGAGATTGTGCGCAATCAGTCAAAATAAGTTATAATGATCTGTCCAGATGCCAATGGTCAGTGCTCGTCCCCAGAACTTACTGACCAGTGTGCTTCATGTATGATGCCTTCACGCTTCCCGTTACTAATGTGGTATGGTTAGTATGGACAGGTATATATAAAGATATGATACCTTACTTTTATGCCGGCCTGTAGACTCTACCATCATCTGGTGTACAATCTTCTTCATAATCAACTCCAAACAGTTTCCAAAGACAGCATCCAATCGAGTTCGCTTTGACTACCGTTGCCAGAATAGCTTTTCTGTTTGTTTCTCTGCTCGAAGGGTATTCATCTTAATTACGTTCATGGTATCCTTTTTTTATAGCCATTGTTAATGACTTGAAAATATTTGAATTATTTTTTTTTGTTAAATACTCGTAAATGTTAATCTTTCAGTTTCGTTTAGATTTGTTGACTTCATTTACTTATATTTATACAAAATGTAAATAAATAAAATCAACATGGAAATGTGCATATGAACCCCTCACCCCCCAAATGGAGCTTTCATAGTTTTTTTAGATTAAAATTTTACGGTTTTTTTAAAAATTTTTTTATACTCAAAACTAATAAAATTAATCAAGAAATTTTGAGATCATTTTTCAATTTGTGAAGTTATTAAATGTTAACAAGTTTTTTACTTTTACATTACTAAGTGTGAAGGTGTTAAATTATTGTTAAATCGATTGCTTTATTAAATTCTATTACTTCTTGGATTCTAAAAAAATATTCGTATATTCATTATTTCCAATTTTTTTGGTTTTTTTGTTGTAAAAATCTTACTTACTTACAGTCAGTCGCCTCTAAAAGGAGAATCAATATTCTCAATATTTGTTCTCAAAACTTTTGTTATTTGCACAAAAAATAAGGATAATAAATATAAAAAAATAAGGATTCAATTTTGAATTTTCTATAATTCTAGATAAAATGATTTTCTATAAATTTTTTTTAGACATTTTAATTTTTAGGAAAAGAATATTTGAAAAAATTATACCTAATTCATATTATTTAAAAAATGTATTCAATTTTTTTACATTACAATTCTTATAAAAACTAAACTCGGCAAAGTTTTTACAATTTTTGCATTTTTATTGAGAGAAATTATTGAAACCTTCTCAGTCTCTATGGATAATAACTCAATATTATCAGTAAGTTTTTAATATAATATTAAAAAAAAATAACTTTTCGATATACAATATATGAACTTTAGTATTTATCCTTTGATGGTGTCTTATCTGTTGGACTATTGTGTACACTTGGGTGCATCGATTCTTCTACCTTCCAAATTTATAAATATTAATAATATTGTGATATTACCCATTTTATAGCTAAAATCACTTAGATGCTTGGTTACATTATTTATACCATAAAATTTTTCCTTATAAATATATACCCTTTTTACAATTATTCATTAATGTCAGTATAATACGAGAGAAACCCGGGACTTTATACTGACTACTGAAAACTGAATCGACAATACAATCAATTATTAACATTAAAAGAAAGGCAGTAAGTAAACTGCTAAATCATAGCATAGTACGTTTACCCATTTGGACTTACGAAGTTGAACTCTGTGGTTTAACGAAGCCATTCTTATATTATCCAATCTAATCTTTAGGCTCCCGAATCTTTCGTATAGTTGTCAATGCACGTAAAATGGTCAAAGAAAAAATATTAACAAATATTTTTTGGATTTCTTATATGCAAGATTTGACTTAATTTTTTGACATATTTTTAAAAAAAATAAATTATCATTTTAACCTAAATTATTTCTCTGACTCATTTAGAAGAACAATTTGTTTCCTTTTCTATGGAAAACTGCCTTTATTATGAATAAAATTTGCTAAATAAAGGGTTCTGTAATTTGTGCTTTGGAATGTAAAGTAAGATAAACAGCGGAAATTTGCAATAATAAAAATGATCCCTTCACACAATAAACCGCCACACTTTCTATATAAAAATATTTGCAAAATAGTCATCCCACTCGAATTTAATTCCCAACCACCAATTTGATTTTCACTGCGCACAATTCCCTGCCCAGCAGTGTCATCGACTCGTTAATTTAATATTTTATCCTTTTTGGAAAGAAAAATACTGTCCTGGTGAATTTCTTGGCATAAGTCAAGCTTTGGAAACTCAAGAGGATCGTTTTTTCCTGCTATTTCCTAGTCCTAAGTTTATTCCTTTCCAACCGACACTTTCAAGTAAACGAATCCAACGAACTCTTCAATATCTCCCCGATATTGGCTGGTATTCCACAGGGACGTCTATTTGCACCCATCCTCAATAACATTTATGTATCTGATAACCCAATCTGTAAAAATATCTTCTTTGCTACATACGCCGATGATGTTCTAGTCAGTAAGTCCATATTGGCTCTTAAACCATATCAAAGCCCTCCAGAACTGGTTCACCAGGTGGAGAATAAAAGTTAATTAACATAATGTAAATCTTCCAGCGAAACTTCAACAAAGTACTTTTATACTATACCCTACTGAAGCCAATATGGACTTACTGACTAGAACTCTGGGGTTCTACTAAACCTTACAGTTCAGCATGATTTCAAAGTTTCTTTTATGTTTCTATGTCTCGTTATCAAAAGTTCCATTTTCGTGTCTCCAATCATACGAATTCCCTTGTTCAACTAAAATACTGAGTCTTCGCATAAACAAACGCTAGCAGGAGAAACTTCGATGGATGTTTAGTCCCTATAACCTTTCACGTCAATAAAGACTATTATTCAAATTAGCTTTTTACTATATTTTAATTGCAGATATCTGCAAAAATTAAAAAAAAAAGATAGAATAAAATTTTAATATTATTCTATTGTTTTAAGCATGCATAAAATAAAACATCCCTTAAATGGCTGGTAAGTGACTTTTTGCAAAAAAACGAAATTAAGTAATTTTTGATGATTTTTTTCATCTTGAAATTGCATAGAAAAAAAAGAAAAGAAAAATTACTCTTCCACAATTTCTAAAAATAATAATGCAACCTTAAATAAAAACGTAAATATTTACAGTTAAATAACTTTAATAGAATTTATTATGTTGTTTTAAATATTTTCATTTATTTTATTAAATAAATTGAATAAAAGAAAATTTACCTATTCAAAAATAATACTTATGACCCCAAAATGAAAATTTTACAGTTTTTTGTATTTGCGCAGCTTTTTCTTGTTGGCGTTCGCAGATAACAAGCCAACGGTCTTAGGGACCGGATGAATGGTAAAGCGACAAAACAAGACACGATCTCAGGTGGACAGACAAGATACAGCCCAGAGACAGATTGTAATCAAAATTCAACAAATTAAGGAAACACAGACATCACCTTTTTTCGATATCTGACCACATATCAAGGGCAAGGGTGGTGGATGCTTCTGCATCGTTCTGTGCTCGTATCAAGATGGTTCTGGCCTAAATTATGTATGTATTCAATTATTTTGCCTTCTTGTAAGTAAATAAAACTCAAAATAAATAGTAAATTAAAATTTAAATTTATGCCACATCGACCAGAGTAAGAAGCACGGTAACAGAAGAGGGACGGAGGCGGAGATAGCTCTAGAGTGGATCTGTCCGAACTGACCGGATAGATGGATTCTCTGTTCGGTCGTGCTGAAATGTACTGTGAACTGTTCGGATAATTTTGCACAACGCACTCGCGTATTGACGAGTTTGGATTTTAAATTCTAGGGCCCAGTGAGTGATTGGAATAGGGGGGACTTCCATTGAAGAGACGTCACACACAAATGAGACCGATGGCTGGTGGCATTCAGCAGGTGGTATGCTGACTCCAACAGTCAACTTCAACAGAATGCTTAAGCATATTCAGAGTACTAGTACTCGTAGTAATGGAGCGGAAAAAAAACGTTTGCCAAAAGGCCAAATTTAGAGCCTTCAACGAATATAGAAGAAGCTGGCCAGATGATAGTTTGTATGGAGAATAACTTAAGTTTGCATACAAAGTTCCTGTTTGACCTCTTGGACCCGACTCCGACTGTACTACATATGTGGAAAAATATGTGGTTGTGCGTAGCTGCAAATCTTCGGGTCCGGCTCGAGCTGAAGCAATCAAATTGAAATATCGGTAACCACTGTCAATCAGCGAAGGCCAAATTAAGAAAATTCCACCGTCACAAGCCTTTAGAATCGATTTAATTTCCATACGATGGGTACCCCGTAGTAGCGTTGAGCGGCGATCTATTGGCTTGAGTGATTCGAAAATTGACAGTTCATTAGATCGGCAATATTCATGAGGAAAATCCTGAATGCAGGAATTCGTTTAACATCATGAGGGTGGCCTACGACCATTATTCTTATGATTGTTTCAAACAACATCCTTTCATTAAGTAAACCGAATCTGAACAAACGTCTGAGCGTCATTCCTAACCGCAAATGTGTATGCACTCATTTACCATTTACCTCATTTGCCTTACCTGAGCCTCAACGGGGATAGGATTTCAACCAACTACAGGTGTTCGTTCGCTGTTCAAATCTTTAATCGTCTGTGTCGAATATCACGCATTAAATTCAGTCAGAAAAAAATTAAATCAAAATTTACTAATTGGCTTATTTGTAATAGCGGCGGTGGTAGCATCGTATTCGGATATGGTGTGTGGCATGGTGTGATGTGGCCATGTGACCGACTATTCAGGAAACGATTTAGAGCTCATAAAAAGATATTCCCAGGATCATAAAAACGTCGACAGACAGATAAAACGTCCCCCATAGAAGCAAAAAGTCGATACCGATTGCATAAAAACAAGGAATTCCCACACGTTGAAAATTTTTTTACGCCTGCCGGCTCCATTTCACAAGTCGGGGAGTCGAGACTGGCTGGAGCTATAAATCGTTTTGGAAATAAAAATTGTGCCTTCCCCCTGTCGCACTGGTTATGATAGCGGCTCTCTGATGCGACGGTGGATTGTGGTCGGTAGCTGGTTGCTGGCGGCTGACGGTTAGTACGAGTAGCTCACAATGCATGGTCTTAGCTGCGGTCATGATTTTGAATTTAGTCTTTTTTAAGTAAAATTTTTCGGTTGAAGGGGATTCGTATTTGGTAAGGTCATATGTTGTAATCGTACTTTTCAACCACAAAAGATACTCTAAAATTTGTAGAAAATATTTCTAGATAACCTACCACTTAAAGGGATAATTTTCATCATATTTTTATTCCTATTTTAGGGCAAATTCTTGCAGTGTTCTTTGTGTAGTTTAATGCAAGTAAACATTTTGTAAAAGAAAGCATTTTAAGATATATTGTCCCTAAAAAGTTTCTTTATTTTCTCATTTTGCCTTTAAATTTAATTTAAAGTATTGTATTTTTTTTTATATGCAACTATTTTATTTCATGTTTCTTTTTTGCATAAAAAATCATATTAAGAACAAAGTAAAAGCTTATCCAATTTGTAATTTTTAAAACAACATTTAAAACAATATATTTAAATTTAGATTTTGCAAAACATTTTATTTAAAAATATTATTTTTATTTTGAAAAAAAAATTAGCTAACATTTTAAATAGATGCTGCAGAATTTTCTTTAATACTAGATCAGATATTTTTAATAAAAATTTTTGTTTAATTTTTTGCCAGCAAAAATAATTTCAATAAAAATTCAACTGTTTAATTTTTTTCAGTAAAAATAATTTTAAAAAAAATTTTTTTTTCTTAAAATTTTTGGCAATTAAAATTTTTTCTAGCAAAATTTTTTACAGTAAAAAAAATATTTTCAGTTGAATCTTTTTCAAAAAAACTTATTTTTACGTATTCATTGTTTCATTAAAGTTTTTGCAGCAACTATTTTGGAAGTAGAAATATATTCAGTAACAAAAATTTCAGTTACAATATTTTCTATAAAAACGTTTGCAGTATAAAATTTCTTAAGTAAAGATATTTTTAGTAAAAATTTTACAGTTCAATTTATTTCTGTAAAAATACTTCAAGTGAAAATTTTACTGGTAAATTCTTTTCAGTAAAAATACTTTAATAAAAAGTATATTTTTCATAAAAAATTTTCGAGTTAAAACTTTTGCCATAGAAATATTCTATTTTCAGTAACAAATTTTTCAGTTACAATATTTTCTGTAAAAATATTTGCAGTAAAATATTTATTAGTTAAAGATATTTTCAATAAATTTTTTAGTTTAATTTTTCGGTAGCAAAAATACTTTCAATAAATATTTTACTGTTTAATTTTTTTCAGTAAAAATAGATCATTTTGGAGTAATTTTTAATGACTTATTGGCATATTGCGGGCTTTAATTCGGCAATTATTGAATGGATGTTAGTTTTTAAATACTCAATAGTTTGTAAGTTATGTTTATAAATAAAAATTTTTGTATAATTTTGCAAGAAAAAGTCTAACTGTGGTAAATCATAAGATATTTGAGGCTAATTGAAATCACAAAATCTCGAAATAACGCATCCTGAAAACTATTCGCGCAATTTGGAAATAAATACAAATTTTGATGTGTTTCATTGAGACCACATATAGTCCTGATAAAAATCTTTAAATTAAGATTAAAAAAAAGTCGGTTATCATGCGGTCATTATCTGCAAAATCTATTCTTATGGTATTTTCTTCTTCATTTTCAAAGAAATATGGGACAATGACACCTTTAGACCAAAATACACCCCAGACAGTCACTTCTCGCGAATATAATAGCTTTTCAAAAATTATTTTTGTTTTTCCAGAGCACAATATATATAGTAGTTTTTCATAGAGTAATAAATGGGCCTTATTGCTGAAAAAAATGTTGTTCACAAATCAGCATCCAACAATTCCGGTTCCAGCCCCCAATACTACTACTAACTAACAGAATTTTAGACTATTAATTGATAAAACAGAATTTATGTTAAAAAAAGGCAACTTAATTTCTAAAATATTAAAAATTTAAAGGATATATTACTAAAAACTCTAAAAAATTAAAAAGCTATAATTTCCTTACTTTTAAATGGATAATCCGTTGAAGCCGATTCAACCAAACATACAGTTTTGTATTGGTTAGAAAGGATTACTTTTATGATATCAGTGGATAATTTTTAATTTTATATAAATAATGCAGGATATTTTGTATTCTTTAAAATACTTATGTTAGAAAAATCATAGTAGCTCCAAGTAACTTTGAGAAATATGCTCGAATGGTTTTAGTTAGATTTATTCAGAGTATTTTTTAATATTGTTAGACTCTGGCTTAATAAATGGTATCTGATAGCTTTTAAATCTTAAATACTACCATAACAGTGTAAGTTGATGCAAAAAAAGATTCTTCTCTGCAGGTATTTTTTTTCTTCTATTTCCTTACATACCTTGGCTTATCAATCATTTCGTTATGAATTTCCGAATTGAAAATAGCACAACCTTCGAAGTGTTAAAAGCTAAATTTTTTCCCACTTACGAATCCATTTTATCAACGAACTATCTTTTCAGAAGGCAGACTATCTTGACATTTTGTGGTATCGATTGTTCCGTTTCAAAGTCAAATGAATTCGGAGTGTTGAAGGCTGCGATGAGCAAAAAACTTAGCCGCTTAACCTAATCACAGTACACTTACATCAACAAGTGGGTGGTTCCTAAAATTTTAAGTAGTTTCCTATCGACGATAATTTTTTACTCATCCATCGACAAATGAATAAAATCACAACAGAAATCCGAATCGATTCTATCGATTCTTCAGACCTAAAAGGTCGCAACCGGTAGCTAATGGTGTGCAATGAAAACTGTTAGTTCGGATTGATGGTTGGACCCAGTCGATTGGAAGATGGAAAGAAGGATGGATGGATGGACAAATGGAAAGTTTCAAAAATATTAGTAATCACTCAATCATTTTATTTTTATAGTCCGTCGGAGTGTAACTTAGACGGAGAGTTTTCTGAATAAAAATGAAATGAAAATAGTCAATTTGGAGGAAACCTTGAACTTTCAAATGACGTGCGTGCATGTACTTTGGAGAAAATAACAAATCTTAGACAAATTAGTCTGGTGTAGTTAGTCGTGGGGCAGATGAGGTGAAACAAAGAGACGACGACCGAAAGTAAAATAATAATTTTGTACCGTTAAATTAAGTTAATGATCATTAAATTAGATAGTTTTGGCTTACTACTGATCGTCCATTTGCATGTCTCCAATCAATTTTCGGAGGCGCATCATCGGTAGCCATCATCGATTCGATGCATTCTCCTAAATTGACTTGAATTGCGTGATCAGCCTAATAATGATCTACCACCAAGAACACCGTTGCCCTTTAGATTTTGAACCACCCTACACATGCAGTAGTTTTTATTATCTTACAAAAAAATACCTAGCCAGGGGTGGCCAAACATTCAAAATTCATTTTATTGTAGCTTCACTGACAAATCTCTTTGATGAATCATTTTTTAACAAATTCTACAAAGCAAGTCAGAATTTATTATAAATATTTTTAATACAGGAATTTTTTTAAATAGATCTTGCTATTTAAAAATTTCCATTTTTTCCACTTTTTTGCAGTTAAAGTTTTTTTGGGAAATTTTTTCTAGCAAAATTATTTTACAGTAAAATTTTTTGAACTAAAATTTGTTTGGTAAAATTTTTCCCAATGAAAGTTTTCAGTGAAACTTTTAACAGTAAAAAAATAAAAAATTTTTAGTTGAATCTTTTTCAAAAAAAAATTATTTTACTTATAAATTATTTCAGTAAAAAATTTTTATCAGAAATTTTTCCAACAAATATTTTCAGCAACAACTAAAATGTTTACTGAAATATCTTTAATTAAGAAATTTTTCTTCTTAATGAGTTTAGTAAAATAATTTGCAGTTAAAATTTTACCAGTAAACTTTTTTACAACAAAATTTTTTCGGTAAACTTTTTTACAGTAAAAAAATTTAATATTTTCAGTTGACTCTTTTTCAAAAAAAAATTATTTAACGTACAAATTATTTCAGTAAAGTTTTTGCGGCAAATATTTTGGCTGTAGAAATATTTTCAATAACAAATTTTTAAGTTACAATATTTTCTGTAAAGATATTTTCAGTAAAAACTTTACTGTTTAATTTTTTTCAATAAAAATACGTTAAAAAAATTCTAACGGTAAATTTTTTTCTAGCAATTTTTTTTTAAATTAAATATTTTCAGTTGAATCTTTCAAAAATATTATTTTATGTACAATTTATTTTAGAAAATTTTCACAGCAAATATTTTGGCATTTTTATTGCAAATATTTTTTACAGAAAAATATTATAACTGATAAATTTTTCAGTTACAATATTTTCTGTAAAAATATTTGCAGTAAAATATGTCTTAATTAAAGATATTTACCAATAAAAAATTTATTTTAATTTTTTTGCAGTTAAAATACTTTCAATAAAAATTTTACTCCTTAATTTTTTTCAGTAAAAATACATTTCAAAAAATATATTTTTCATGAAAAATTTGGCAGTTAAAATCTTACTGGTACATTTTTTTCTATTAAAATTTAATAGGTTAAATATTTTCTAGTAAAAAAAAATATTTCCAGATCAATCTTTTTCAAAAAAATTATTTTACGTATAATTTTTTTCATTCAAATTTTGGCAGTAGAAATATTTTCAGTAAAAATTTTACAATTCAATTTTTTTCAGTAAAAATACTTTCAGAAAAAAAAATTTTCCAGTAAAATTTTGTCGGTAAATTTTTTTTCTGAAAGTATTTTTACTGAAAAAATTAATTGGAAGATTTTACAGAAAATAGCTTTTTTTATACAGAAAATTTTCTTCAATAAAACTTTTTTAAAAAGTTTTTTTCAGTATAAATTTTTTCGGCAATATTTTTGCGGTAAAATTTTTGATTGTTAAATTTAGTTCATTAAAATTTTTTATGTAAAAGGTTTTTAAGTAAATATGTTTTCATTAAAAAATTTTGCATTAAAAATATTTCAAGTTAAATTTTCGACCCGAAAAAATTTATAAAAAACTCATTTTCGGCAAGATTCTTATCCGTAAAAACATTTTTAATAAATTTCTCTCGGTTAACATTTTTCAGATAAAATTTCTTCAGTAAAAATGTTAACATTAACGAATTTTGCAATAAAATTGTTCTTAGTTGAAATTTTATTAGTTAAATATTTTCAATAAATTTTTTTTAGATAATTTTTTATACTAAAATTATTTTCAGTACGATTTTTTTTCGGTCTCTACTTTTTAACATAAAAATATTATTACTGAAGAAACTTTGTCTTCAAATTTTTAATTCATTAAAAATTTCTATTAATTACGTTTTAGTTAGTAATTTTTAATAAAAACGTTTTCAAGTCGTAATAATTTAAATTTTTTCAATACAAAATATTTCCAGTTAAAATTGTTTTTGTTAAAAATTTATTTCCAGTAAAAAATTTTTACAAAGTAAAAAAAATTTTTCTCTAAAAATATTTTGTGTATAAATTTTTTAATAAAAATTTTTTCTGTGAATTTATCAAAACGAAATAGGTTTTCTACCTCTGATTTAACAAATTCTTAAAGTCTGAAGGCCTAAACCATACCATCCTTCGAGACTTTTAGATGAATTAATAAACGCAAATTAATGTACTTAAATTTGGCTACTTTTATTTCGCCACGAATTATGCAAATTATTCTGTAAGATCGGAACTTATTTTGGACTGTTTTGGACTATCTATTGTCGATAAAATTTGGTTCATAACTGAATTCAGCATGCAATCCCAGACCTATTATTATCGGACACACAACAATTAGATCAATATGATTTTTGTAGATTTTAACATGAAATACGCATTCGTTGCTCTAAATTTCTGTTATGATACCGTCGGTAAAAGTAAAGTACGGGTCTCTAGTATTAAACGGTTCCCAGAAAGGCCTATACGGCTTTGGCAAACGATGGCAACAAATACATTTCATTTTCAAACTAACCTTGAACTTGATAGTTTTTTTTTTTGTAGAAGCAGAAATAAGTTGGCTCGCGCCAATTAATAGAAAAAAATTAATATGAGAACTTCTTATGGTCAGTTGTTAGACCAAATTGGGAAAACTTGATTTTTTCCATTTTCCATAATTAGACTTCCGTACTTATAGAAACGGTGGCAATGTCCGAATCAGCGACGTCATAAATCGAAACTGTCTCCTCAGTACGAGTTTACCTTCTAGGCACACCTATTCTCCGGTAATTGACTTGAAAGTCTCCAAATATGATCAAAAAGACGTAAGCCATTTGTCATGTTATCTTTTGTCAACTATAATTATTATTTCTATATGCTTCCAGTGAAATAATTTTCAAGTGGATAACAATAATATGTTAGTCTAAACTTCTCTAAAGGTTAGAAGTGATTCTTCAAAAACGTTTTTTTTTTTAAAGTCTGTCTTCAATGTTGCGGTTCCGTGTATAAACTCCTCATAATCGTATGTCAAAACTTAACCATGTCTACTGTAAAAGTGAATAAAAAATGTAAACATACTTTGAACTTTTAATTTTATGCCGTAGTGACCGATTCGATTCGTAAAAAAATTATAAAAACTAACTTAACTGGCAAGAGGTAAAAATTCCACACAAACACACACAACTTTCGAAAGAAAAAATATGAAAAATAAAAACAAACAATTTAATTGAAAGGATCAACAAACCAAAAAAAAAAATTATAAATTTTCCATGTTGAATATTTATGTACACAGTATTTAGACTGGAGAAAAAAAAACAGAAAGAAAATTTATGAAAAAAAATCGCGATTACGTTTTTTTACACGAAACAAGAAAATTATGAAAAAAGTTGGGAATGTCTAGAGAATGGTATCTGCTCCCTTCCAAAGACCCACTCCAGCGTTAGGGATGGTCCACACTACGCTTATACATACATGGTCGCATTTATTCCAGCGCATATAACAGAATATAACGAGTTATCATCGCCAGTTCGTGTAATACGAGTGCAGCCCTTTTGGGCATTACGAATATGGATGGACCTGTCTAGGCTTAGACTTGGTTGGGTTCAGGGGTACACTCATGTGCTAAAGAAGCCTCCAATGAAATGCCTTAGCGTACATTTCCATCAACTCAAATACGAGTCCAGCACATATTTTGTGTTCAACACTTTAGTAAATGAGCAGAGTATGTGGTTATGTACAGGGAATTAATTAATTTTTATGGGAAACGTCTGGCCCTTTCGTATTCGGCTTTCTTGTTTTATTTCGTCCTCTTCTCCCTTTCCGTATCCATTATAGTATTCTCCATTCCTTTCCGTATCATCATTATCATTATCATCCTAGTCACAAAATTTATGCTAGCGATCGTCATACTATTTGGCAGCGTGTTGAGTGCAATTTATTAATTCAAGAAATGTCAGAGCGCAGAGGGAACGTCTTCGGCAGTTGTTACCAATCCTGCCATTAGCAGAGTATCCAAGTATTCATGGTGGAATTGAAATTGACCAATCCGGAATTGTGAATTTTCTTGGAAAAAGCTGAAATGAAAATGAAAACGGGCTCGATTGTGACGAATGCGAAAATAGTTGCAAAGCCAACCGACACGACCAACTGGAGCGAGTCGACGGCGATCCGAGATCTAATAAATAAAGTGCAGTAGTGTCCAGCCAACAGAATTCGAACTAAAATGAAAATGTCAGCGCAACGAATCCTTGTAGTTTCAAATACGTTGCAAAGGGTACTTACCGAGAGCTACAGGTACAAATGTGACCATGAAGGTACTGGTAGCACAATGACAGCGGTTCCATTACGAGTCGGTTGGTCAGACAGGTACGGTTGCGAACTCGTAAATTACACAATAATAATTTATTAATCGTACTTGCATAGCTCACTCCTTCTTCCCACTTGCGGAGCTTCGCTTATTCGTTTAGCTATGCCACCCCACAGACGTTGTTCTAAGCCATTGGCTACTTACAATACCGTCTACAGCGCTGCAGTTACAACCACAGCCACAGCTACAACGTCGGTTGTTGCATCAACCACAACTGCAACACTTGCTACAAAGCCAAGAAAATTTCTTCAGTCCATCCTATTCGACTTCGTGTTGTGTCACTTCGCGCCGTTTCGTTGGATACGAAAATAAGCCTATTTCGAGCGCATCTTACCTGTGTGTGTCGCCGTGATCGTAGCAACCTGTCGTCCAACGTGCAATAGAAGCTGACTACGTTTATTGATAATTTCGATTTTTTACTGAAGGATACGCGTTCTTTTTATCAACATTTCCATTTTCATGCTGTAAAAACTTCTCAATTATTATTATCATTATTATTGTCGACCGTTTTTTGTACGCTCGTTGAATTTTTTTTCCAAATGCGATTTTCTTTAGTAGGTAAATAATAATAATTTTTGTTGTTGTTGTCAATAAATTTTTTTTTTCATTTTTACCTTACAGTTTTTGTGTCCCGGATTGTTGTTTTTTTTTTTTTTGTTCACTGCCTAAGTAACTCTTATGAATGAAAATGATTTGGTTTATTTTTGTTTTGTTGGCTGGCTTTTTTTTCTGCCTCCATACCATATTAGTTCGATCTACAACAGGTTGTTGACATTTGTAATAAGTTCATTTTGTCGTATAAAGTAGCATTTGTAAGTTATTAACTTTTTATATGGAATTGAACTTGATTGATGATTCTAATCGATAGTGTACACTTGTAAGAGTGCGGCGGAGATATTATAATAGGCGAGTAAATATTCCGACAAAATATCTATTCTAATCGATTTCGAACAGGAATTCCCTTATGGTTGATTAATTTTTCATCTTCAAAATATTTCGTTATGCTATCCGTATTTATTTACAATAGGTTAAATTTTTCTTTTACTTTTGAACTAATATAATTAAGGTATAAAAAAAAACGCCCAACATGGGTGGGTTGATAGAATGTTTAATGGGATAACTATTTAAGGAATTTCATCCAGCAGTGTTACAAGTATTGTACAAAAAATTTAAATAAAGATTTTGTCTTTTAAGGAAGTAATTTTAATGTATTTTTAAGTTGAGCCTACTATAGGGTTTTCCAATAAGAGTGATATGATTTCTAAGTAATGTTTCGGCCATTTGTAATATACCATGATCTCCTGTTTTTTTCATTGTATTCAATTATGCTTGCAATTTTATTATGGAGAGATATGTGCAAGAACAACGTTTACAAATTATTCAATTTTATTATCAAAGTAATCGTTCTCCAGTTGCAACTTTTCGTGCGCTTTTGCCATTTTATGCTCGTAATAATCGTCCAACTGTGCTCGCTAGTCGTCGAATTGTTAAAAATTTCGTGTGCACATTGTCTTTACATAATGTTCAAGTGCAATTAGACAAAGAAACGCTCGAAGTAATGAAAATATTGCTGCCGTTCAGGCAAGTGTTGCTGAAGACCGCAATTTGTCGATTCCAAGACGTTCTCAAGAATTGGGACTGTCTCAAACCACAACCTGGCGGATTTTGAGAAAGGATTTGGGCTTGCATCCGTATAAAATTGTTACCACTTAAGAACTGAAGACGGCGGACCACCGTAAACGTCGTGAATTTGCTGATTTTGTCTTGAAACAACTTGAAAACGATAACGATTTTTTTAAGAAAATCATCTCCTCCGATGAGGCTCACTTTCATCTGAGTGGTGCGGTAAATAAACAAAACTGTCAATTCTGGTACGAAGAAAATCGACAAATTATTCATGAACACCCATTATATTTACCTAAATTGACAGTTTGGTGTGGTTTTTGGTCTGGTGGAATCATCGGTCCGTACTTCTTTCGAAATGAAGCTGGTAACACCGTAACTGTCAATGGAGAGCGGTATAGATCGATGATAACCAACTTTTTATGGCCGAAATTGGAAGAAGTTGACCTTGACAACATCTGGTTCCAACAAGACGGGGCTACGTGCCAAACAGCACGTGCAACAACCGAATTATTGCGAGAAACGTTCGGAGATTCGATTATTTAGAAGAAATTTTGACATTAAATGGCCTCCAAGAAGTTGTGATTTAACACCATTAGACTATTTCTTGTGGGGTTATTTGAAGTCATTGGTCTTTAGCAATAAACCAGACTCTCTTCAAGCTTTAGAAGTCAATGTTGAACGTTCTATTCATGCCATACGACTTGATTTAGTGGGAAAAGTGCTCGAAAATTGGGTTCATGGAATTCTTTCCTGCAAAAGAAGTCGTGAATGCCATTTGAATGACGTTTTATTCAGAACTTAATTGTATTGATTGTACTTCCCATTAAATAAAAAACATTTGAATTTTCTTAACAATTAGTATATTTTTTTTTAAAAGAAATCATATCACTCTTATTCGAAAACCCTTTATATATCAGTTTTAGTTTTTATTAAATTTTCTTTTATATATTTAAATTTAATTGAACATAATATGTATAAAGAGTTATCTAATTTGCGCTTTGAAGAGTAAAATCTTACAAAAAATATTTAAAAATTATAATTTTCTTACATTTTAACTTTTATACATAGTTTTTTATCATTGTCATTATATCAAAAAATAGAATTACTCAAACGAATACCATGAAACAGGCTCGATCTTTTTTAAGATAGTTTTTATAGACTTTTCCATATATGTCGGGCTCTAATTCGGCCATTGCTTAATTGATATTAGTTTTTAAATGATCTAAAGTTTAAGGACTATCTGTATACATAAATTTTTTTATGTATTGTAGTTTTTTAAGCAAAATTTCATGAGCGAATTAATATCACTAAATCCCTAAATTACAAGTCCTAAGAGTTTTCCGTGGAATAAAGTTAAAATTTGTCATGCTGTGTTGCTTATGGTATTATGTTATTAAAACTAATTATAGTTCAGATTAAAATCTTTAAGTTAAAGGGAAAAAAATGAGCTATTATAAGGAAAAAGTGCTCAGAAACGACGGTAACAGACTCTCTTTCTTTATTTTCAAAGATATATGGGTCAATGATACCTTCAGACCAATATATAGGCTAGATAATAGGTTTTTAAATATTATCATTAAAATAAAACTATTAAAAGCTAGAATATGGATGTAATTACTAAGTGATAAATTTGTGGATAGAATATTTACAATTATTTTTTATAAATTTGGCAGTTTTCCTTAGACAAAAAATTGTAAAAATTACTACTATATAAAAAATGTTAGTAAAATTAGAAAAAAAAATGAATATTAAAAAATGTGGAACAAATAAATATTCTTATTTGTCAGTATTAAAATATATCAAGCAGATTTTTGTTTTGTTGTATGTTAGGTCAATAGGACATAAAAAGTAAATAAGATTTTGTAGACTATATTAGTTTATTTAAAGAAATTAATAAGAGTACTCTAAAAAGTGGATGGGATCTCATTAGAAGAGAAATTTTGGGTTAGAAAATTTTCTATCGATTGTTTGAAAATAAGCGATAGTGAGTTGAATTCCATAGGATACGAGGGTAGCTTCTAAAAATAGAAATTATGGGTAAGAGCAGAATGGCCAATGAATATTCTGAGTTGTTTTGTAGTTGGAATTTTGCTAAGGTTATTGAGTAAACTGGTTGGCCAATGTTTTGGAAGAAACCTTACTTCTTGTTCAGTCCTTATGTCTACAAATAATTAAAGATAAGATTTGCCATTTGGTTAGAAGGTATGGAAAATTGGAAATGGTGTCAATACCGGGCAATGGAGTTTCTCCCCTGTCAGGAGATGAACTCATTCGTTGTACAAAAATCCCACAACTCCCCCAACAACTCTATGTCAATAGGACACAAACTGTTTCCGTGGCTGTGTGGCTGTTACTGAAAGTTATTGGGAGTTAAAACTGCAAAATCTATTGCCATTTTGATTGCCTACAACTCAAAAAAACTGTTTAATATTGGCATCGAACCGTATGATTGTTTTAAGGGGGAATTCCTTTTTAGAAAACTGCATATAAAATTAAAAAAAAAAATATGCATTTTTTTAATTTTAATCTCAGTTTACTAATCGTCCAGAACTGGCTTTTCAAGTGGACAATAAAATTAAATGTATCCACGTAACTTTTACTATTAAATGAAGATAGCAAATTGCTTTTATACAATGCCCTACTGCATTGGAGGGCATTGTATTATTAACATTTTTGAAAATATTTTACCAGGTTTTTTTTTAATAAAGAAAAAGCCATTTTTTTATTAATAACTAATCAAGATTTTCCCTTAAAAAAAACGAAATAAAAATGACATTTTATATATAGTATTTTCTTAGCAAATTTCTGTTTTGAAAAAAAAGTACTTATTCTACTTATTTAAAAGCGCTTAAGTCATATTTATTAATTCAGCAGAAAATACTTTTAAAAAATACTTTTAGATAATCAATATTTTGATACATGAATGCTGAAGTATCTGAAGGTGCATCTGGAAGCACCCAAGTTTCGTGATATTTACAATTGTACCATACCCACTACCGAAGTTATATTAGTCGTTAATTTATTAATTATAGAGTAATCTTAGCCAAAATAATAGTATTACTGTCGAAAATTATTTTCATTAATTATGCATAAAAAATAGCTACATTACTAAAAAAAGAACAGTAAAGTTTTGATATTTAAGACTATACCGTAGATATATCCTTTTTCTAAATCCTTTTTTAATATTATTTCAGAACAACAAGAAACAAATAAAAATACTAAATGGATCTGCATATTTTGTTAATATCAACAAATAATCACAAAAAATATATATTTTAAATGTAGTAAAGTCGTCATTTAACTTTCGAGTATCGTTCGATACTCGAATTACTAAATACACTCTAAATAAAGTTTTAAAAATCGATTCTAGTAAAATTTAGTAATATTAAATAGAAAAATTTAAAAAACAAATGCAATATTCTAATTTATTTAGTAATTTATGCTTTTGAAAGATTTTCACTAAACTCAATGATTGTTATAAAAATTAATTGCCATAAATTTATGAAAATATATTGTAGAATATAATCGAATTATTTTTGTGTAAAATTCAAATTTCCCATAATAATAAATACAAATAATCATTTCCGATTGAGTATTTCCGTAATCAATGTACAACGAATCCTAATTAATGTATTTTTTCTTTACCTTTGAGTACGTCATTTTCCATTTGAATAATTAGCAAATGTTTATATTCATTCCACTAGTAATTAATGGAAAATATTATTTATCAGAGCTACGATGTTCCGTCGACTATAGAATACCTCAGTTGGCCATATGACTCTCACTATAAGGTTAATTGCATAAGTCTTTAAGAATCATTACTAAATAGTTTATTCTTCGACCATGACCTCTACCAAGATTCTAGAGAATAGGTTGCATGTGGATGATTTTATTTATGTAAATGAGAAAATCTCAAATGCTCCTGGAAATGGAAAAAATACGTTTTTATAGCCGACGGAAATGAGAAAAAAATTCAACTGCTCCCCTGATCATTAGAGATCATAGAACATCTTAATATGGTATGATGGTTAGATGAACAGCAGTTGTGGAGCCATCTCTCCATGGGCAGCTACTGCGAGCATCCACTTGACAGTACCCGTAGTTTATGTTTCTAGTCAGGAAGTAAAAGACTATTAGACAAGCAGACACATTTAGGCTTAGTTGAACTCAAACCTTTCTAATAGCCGTCGAATATTATATAATTAAGATTCTCAAATATTCTTAAGAAATTCGTATATCGAAAAAGGAAATGATTTGATTATTTTCTGTAGGACTCAAGCAGTTACCATGTCAGTAGAAATTATTTCTTAAATTTTTAAGGATCACTAATAAAAAAAAATACATTAAAAGTGCTAAATATTTACAAGAATAATTTTTGAATATGGAATTTTCGGTTCTTCTGCAGTTGTAAGAGCATCCATCTTTCTATCATGATTTTTGTGCTGTTTAGAAACCATAAAAACCTTGGAAGTTTTTAATTTTGTTTTGATTTTTTTCTTAAAGTTTTGTATTTTTTAGATTTGTTGATAGTAACAAAAAAAATGAATTCCAGTAGCAGTAGTAACGGTTGTTCGAATTTTTAATGTTCTGTGGCCCGGTTGGCCACTGTTGACTTCTAATCGATGATGAATAGTTGCCGGTAGCAGTTACTTTGAAAGCTGACAGGAGTTTTAATATTCGTGGCTACTAGTTGCCAATTGCCAGAGGCCAGTGGCCAGTTGGCACAGTCAGAGGATAATCATTTGCCGACATAGAGGCGCGTTCACAGACTAATCGATGGCTAGATGGCTATGGGTTCCAATGGGCGAAACCAAAAGACGTAAAATATGAACGTGTTATGAGTCGTGGCATGGTTTTTTGCCATTCTTTCCTCGAGTATATTCGGTTCATGGCATAATTCCGGTGGCTGTCAGAGACATTCCACAGTTCCGTATGATGGTCTGGCGTGCCTTTGTTTTTATGTCTAATCACAGCTTGCAGCCAATACATGGATTGCTAAATGAACGAAATGCCGCACTTTGAATTCCTTTTCTTTGCCCTCATAATTATGAGCTTTTTGGGCTATTCTCTATGAGTAAGAGTATATTCGATTGCATCTAATTCGATAAGATTCGATTCGAGTCGAGTCGATTCGATTGCTTCGACTGGCATAATACAAAATTAATTGCTAATCAATTCAGACACATATTAATGATCATTTCGAAATGGTATCGTTAGCTTCTGATTTAGTAGCTACAATTATGACTAAAATGTACACAAACGATTCGATGTTTCGCCAAAAAAAAATGAAGATTATACTCGTACAGAGAAGATAATACTTTTTTTTCCACCTGTTTCGATACACATTTGATTGGATATTTTATACATTTAGGAGTATTTAAAAATTCAAAATTCTAAGACAAATCAATTTATTCAATGTTCAGGAACTAATTACTAATATTTGGGATATTACTAAATAAGAAATTATAGTTATTTAAATGAGAATTTTTGTAGGTATAGTTATTTAATTGTCTTTTGAATAAATTACTTTTAATAACGAAACCAATTCATTTTTACGTATTTTCATTTATAAAATTTTAAAAACTTAAAAGATTTTTGATGAATGAGGACTAGTTAAGATCCTTTAAGTGCAAGTATGATGGTTGTTAGCAGCTTTTTGTCAAGTCTGCAGTTAACTTTGCTATTATTTATTTTGAGATAAACGCTAATAGGATATTATTCAGATCAAGCATAATAGTACATATTTATCAAAAATAATACTATTAGTAATTAATTTCCAAAATTATACTATTCTTAATTAAAGTGTTATTTAATAAGATCTCGAGGACAGTACGAAATCAAAAAGATGCTACCAGTGGCAGCTTCGACGTGTTATCCAATTTACATTTTGGAAAGTAAAATTAAATCAATTATATTTATAATTAAGATTTTTACTTAGTTTGTAATATTTTATATTTAATAAATTTTGCCATTATTTATTATAATTAAAATAATAATCGATATTTTTTTGTAGTTTTTGAGAACTCGTTTATTTTGTGCGAGTAATTCGACTTTTACTGAACGGTAGTTAATTTTTAATTCTTCTAAAGTTTAAAAATTATCTATAAAAATATAAAAATTTGCATGGTTTTACAATAAAAATAAAATAAAAACGATCTTAGAGCTCAGATTGACATCACAAAATATCGAAATTATACGTTTTAGGAACCTTTCGTGCCATAAATGCAAAATTTGTTTTGTTGTGTAGATTATGGCGCAGGTTTTTACTTATACCACATAAGGTTCATTTTGAAATCCTTCAACGTAGGTTAAAAAAAGTTAGTTATCATACGATCATAGCGCTTAAAATTGGCGGTATCGGACTACGAGGGTCATTCAACAAGTACTTAGCCTCACCGCCCGATGGAACTGCTGTCACAAAAGAAATTCACCATCATGCAGTACATTCTTTTAGTAATTCCCTTCATTAGTTTTGTTTTGAGAGCCTTTGAAAGCGAGCGTGTCGGTCGGTTGCACAAAAATGGAAAAAGAACAATATCGTTCGGTGATTAGATTCTTGTTTTTGGAAGGGAAAACGCGCAGCGAAATCAAAGATCGCTTGGATGCTGTGTATGGTGACTCTTCTCCTTCAATGGCGACCGTCAAGAATTGGTTCAACGAGTTTGTTCGTGGCCGCACGTCGGTTTTTGATGAGCCACGCCCAGGTGCCCCGAAAATGGCACCTCCGTAGCAACCATTTTTAAAAATGCGAGATCGTGGACGTTAAAAAAGTCCACGATCTCGTGTTGATTGACCGTCGATTGAAAGTTCACGAGATAGCTGAGACTGTGGGCATCGCAGTAGGAACGGTGCATCATACTCTACACGAAGAACTGGCCATGAGAAAGCTGTCGGCGCGATGGGTGCCGCGTTTGCTCACACCGGAAAACAAGCGCAACCATGAGACCACATCGGCGACGTGTTCAGCGTAATCTAGCGGAGTTCTTGCGTCGTTTCGTGACCGTCGACAAAACATGGATTCACTGGTACACACCAGAGACCAAGGAACAGTCGGAACAGTGGACTTCACCCGGCGAACGTGCTCCGAAGAAGGCGAAGACTGTTCGATCGGCCGGAAAGGTGATGGCCACCGTTTTCTGGGATTCACAAGGTGTGATCCACATCGATTACCTCGAGAAGGGTAAAACAATCACGGGGCGCCACTATGCTGACTTTGGGCCGATTTGACGTCGAATTGAAGAAAAAGCGGCCCCGCTTTGCGAAGAAAAAAGTGCTGTTCCACCACGACAACGCGCCGGCTCACTCCTCCGCCGTCGCCATGGCCAAATTGGTCGAATTGTGCTACGAATTGCTGCCCCATCCACCGTACTCTCCAGATTTGGCCCCCTGTAACTACTTTTTGTTTCCGAACCTGAAAAAATCACTCGCCGGGAATAGATTTGGGTCGAATTAGGAGGTCATCGTCGCCACGGAGGCCTATTTTGCTTCCCTCGAGAAAATGTATTTTTTGGACGGGTTAAAAAAGTTAGAGCATCGCTGGGCCCAGTGTATCGAACTTGAAGGAGATTATGTGGAAAAATAAATTGCCACCTTTCCAAAATTTTCGTTTTTCTTTTGTAGGCTAAGTACTTGTTGAATGACCTTCGTATGCATTTTATTATTTGCAAACATATACGGTCAAATGATACCTTCATATGAAAATGGACAGAAAACAGTCACTTTTCGCGCATATAATGGCTTTTTTATAGTTAGTTATAGGTTTTCAGAGCTTCATATTAAGAAATTTCCCTTACTGATATATTTATCGAGCGAGAAAAGAGCCCCATCGCTGAAGAAAATATTGTTTGAGAAATCCGCATCCAAAATATGTTGTTCCGCACCCCATCGACGTATTGCCTATGCATTTTATAGACACTTGAAAAATCTTTAATAAAATTTGGCAAATTTTATGTAAAACAAATTTTAGCCTAAATGACATACCATATATCTTTCCAAATTGAAAAATAGAGCGACGGAATTTGTATACATAAGGCAAGGTATTTTCTGACAATAGAGAAAAGGCACTCTCTAAATTAGATGGGTTTTTTTCGTTCTAAGTTCGGGTGTTAAGCTAATTAGAAAGGAATCTTATGTTAAAAAGGATGATTTTCTTTTCTAAAATTCTTCGGAAAAGATCTTACTAGAAATTTAAATTGAAATAAAAAACAAATACAATTTTTTTCACAAATGTTGCAATAAAATATAAAAAAATATTTTCATGATAGAAAATGACCTGAAATAAAATTTTCAATTCAATTCAATAACGAAAATTTATAATTTTCTATAAAATTTCTTGCCAAAATAAACATTTTCATATAGTGATGGCAAAAAAAACATATAATAACAACATATTTATGGTAAAATTTCTTAACCAAAATCATTAATGTACGCTATAGTGTTTAATAGTGTAGACTTCAAATCAAAAGTCTACTCAAGGGGAAACTGACCATTCAGACTTCACGAATCAATCAAAATTTTTGATCCATGTACTATGAGTCTACACTCAAACGATAATTGTTATCTTTCATTAATGTTGCTCATCATCATCATCGGGCATGTATTTAAAATGAAATTAGCCCACTTTTCAATGAAATTATGAAACACCATCAATAGAACGGATAAGGCCACCGCAAAAACTTCCTGTAACACTTAAACAAAGTGTTGATTGAACCGTGCACATATTCAGCGTTTTTGCCCATTTTTTTTTTTTGCTTGCTCTCTACAATCATATCTGGTGCCCTTATTTTCATTTTATCATACAAAGGGAATATTTACCTTAAAGACGAGTTTCAGTTTTATTGTATTACAAAACAAACAAAAACGAAGTAGAAAAAAACAACTGAAAACCTTTGAACAATAATTTTGCACTTCCTCTCAAGAGAAATCAATTTATCTACGCCGGATGGAAGATTCTTAAGAATACTGAGACTGTTAGTAAAAGGAAAGCCTAAAAACGCAAGAATTGAACTTATTCGTCGTAGTGACCAGTTTTGCAGAGATGATAAAAAACTTGAAGAAATCGGCAAAAGTGATCCATTGGACAGCATCCAGTTCCAGTGCACTTATTGCCATCATATCGGCTGTTCACCGCAGTTTTAATTTTCTTCAAGTTTAATTCAATTTCAGTTTCTCTGAGTCATCGATGGAGATCGATATATTGTAGTAAGCACTATCGATTGTCGAGAGTGTGTGCTTGATTAAGGTGCGAGAGAGTTGCCTATCTGAAAATCCCCCCTTATCCCCTCGCACTTCCAAGTTCAATACTAAATATCGTCGAAAGTCTGTTGATCGATCATTGATCATGGATTTTATAGTTCAGCTTAACTCGCACTCAGGTTAATATTATGATCAAAGGTAGACATGACTATATTTTCTAGTGCATTCAAGTCTGAGTACATTCAGCAACTGAGAATTACTTGATCCGTACAAACAGCAAAAAAAAAAAACAAAGCACTTTATCGTTTAGTTGATTGATCAGTGAGTGAGTAATGCTATAGAAAAGCTCACCACTGAAAATAACTATAAACAAATAAATCCAAAAACTAAAAAGATGAAATTGTAACGTCGATCAAAAGTGTACTTACAGTGAACACAACAAGAATGACCGCAAGGTAAACAAAATCAATTTTTTTTTACCTGGCTCGATGCGATATCTGATCTGATCGGATCTGATCCTCATCCAATCTGGTCCAATCGTGGCCACTAATGCAATTTCGATTATTGTGATCATTTGGTGAAGTGTTGAAATTGAAATTGCATTTTATTGCATGCGGAAGATCGCGATCCGTACACAAGAATTACTCTGAGTGTTTGGCAAATGATCAATTCGAAAGGATTCTTACACCACACCATGCACGAGATGAGAACCAAAGGAATTGATCTTTTTCGTTGATGATAGTACTTACCACCGACCATTATCGCAGATTATTTAAAATTGCTGATCAGTACGGCAATAGATATCAATATCAGTTGTGGTTATGTTGCCGTATGCTAAGATTATATACTTTTTGGGTTTTCGGGCAGTTTTATGCTTACAAAAATGCACTTGAACAAACAAATGGAAACACCGGCAAATAAGCGTAAAGAGATTTTGCCCTGGACCATTTTAACATCATCGGATCGAAACGATCTAACCAATCGATCAGATTCGATTTTAACAGCAGCAGTATAAGCTGATCTTGCACAAGTCGAGTATGGCTGGGCGCGATCACGTCCGATTGCGGTCTATTGAGGATCTTAGCAAAAGTGTGTTCCATCACCAATGTGGATTTTAGAGACTAAATGCAATTTACAATTTTTACCATTTCGACCCTGTGTCACGTTTGTGTAATACTCTGATTACCCCCTTCTATTCAGATTTAGGGTATGAGAAGCTGAGGTAAAATACGAAGATCATGTTGGGTTATGTGTTGGGTAAAATTGGATTAAAATCAATGCAAAGAATTAAAACCGCATCCAAACAAGATCAATAATCATCGATAAATATTAACCGCGGGAAATATTTACTTTAAACGAATCATCTTCACTTGATCGATTTGGTCGGTGGATAACGCGATCCAATTTTATTGGCTGATATCAGCTCGGATCAGTGAGATACTGTTTGGTCTCTTATGAAATTGTGAATAGTTTGAATTTTCCAATTTGGATGAAGATGATGTAAAACAAAATTAAATGCAGAAATTTTTACCAAAATATTATTTATGCTTAATTGTATAAAATTATTGCTGAATATTTATTCAATAATTATCAGGACTTTTTCTAAGTAGTCCTTAGGCATGGTAATCTTACGGTAAGTCCTACTTATTATACGAGGGGTATTGGAATTGTTTCGTGTATTGACATGGATATGAGATTTTTGTAGGTTAGGGTGGTTTTTTGAGAGGTTTGTTTTTTAAATTAGCAACTCTTCATATAGCGGCAGCTAATTTCGTAGCTGATAGCTGATTTGTACTCAGTTTAGTTTACCATTTTACCATAAATAGACTAACGCCAGAAGAGTGCCTATAAATTGTGCAAATTGAGCTGCGTTCATTCACGTTATGGAAGATTTTTTGGAAAGATCTTGGTTTATGAGCTTACAATTGAAGCCACTTAACCATAGTGTTCGTCGTACGTTCGGAGAATGGGTCGAAAACGAGATTGCTCTTGATCCTTACTTTCGCCACAAAATTTTGATCAGCGATGAGGCTTATTTTTTGTTGAATGGCTACGTCAACAAGAAAAATTAATGCATTTAAAGTAAATAAAATTCATAAGTCAGTATTGAGACACCGTTACATCCTCAAAAAGTCACTGTTTGATGTGCTTTATGGGCTAGTGGAATTATTGGTCCATATTTCTTCAAAGATGGTGCCGGCCAGAATGTTACAGTCAATGGGGAGCGCTTTATAGATCCATGATTACTGACTTTTCTATCCTTAATTGAATGGCATTAATGTGGAAGAACAGTGGTTTCAACAAAACGGTGTGGCATGTTACACAGCGGGCGCCACAATTAATTTATTGAAAAAAATATTCGATGACCACATAATTTCGCCTGAATTGGCCCTCAAGATCGCGTGATTTAACACCTTCGAATTATTTTGTTTGACCGTCCAAAAGTGTCTATTATATGTACCGTCTAAACAGTTCTTAAGATTCTTAGTCTCTGTGGACATCTCTTCCAAACGCCTTGTCCAAAAGTGTCTATTATATGTACAGTCCCTCTTTGACGTGCGATATAGAGTGTGACTTACTTCTTCACCCCCCTCTCGATAACATCCAAAGACTGTAATTGAGGTGCTGAAGGCAATTCTATTGTAGTTGTTGCCTTTCTTCAATGCTTGGAAGAGTGGAAAAAATACCTTCACCGATCGTAAACACAATCACCGTAAATATTTCCTCTATAATCTGCCATCAAAATTTATTTATTTTTTATTTTTTATTTGATATTTTTAATTAGGTAAAATATCATTTTAAAAAAAGAATCTTTTTTTTTTTGGACCCTATCCACTTTTATAAAATATCTAAGAAAAGGATGTGCGTTTAAATATAGGATTATTCACTTTAAGGCTTGGAAAGTATAGCTTTGTCATTTTAAAGTTTTTGTAAGTAATTATTGGTAAAACTAAAATTCCCTTAGATTTAAATTTGCCATTTTATTTTTAAGAGCAATAAAAGTAACAAGAGAAAAACGCTGATTGGATGTTTAAATAACAGGAGTTACATACGGATATTTTCTCCAAAAATGAGGCTCATTTCTCGGTTATTGAATATATAAGTAAGACAAATAACCTTAAATAAAGCTCTTAAAACTTATAAGTAGCTGAAAGAGCCATTGTATTTGCAAAAAAATACTGTTTCATATGCATTTTGGTCTAAAAGTATTATTGAACCATATTTATTTTTAAAAAAAGAAGAAGGAGAGACAATCGGCGTCAATTATCAGTACAACAAACCTATGATAATCAATTTTCTTTTAAACTAAACTTAAAGGTTTTCATTAAGCTTGCATGTGGTTACAACAATACTGCACCACAAGTCACATAACATAACAAATTATGCCTTTATTGCGTGAAAAGTTCCCAAGATGCATAACTTCCAGATTTGCTTCCATGATCATGTAATTTGACGCTATTAGACTATTTTTTAAATAAAACAATTTAAAAGGATTTTATATTAACACAGATAATCCTCAAATTTAGAAACCGATATCCAGTCAAGTTTTAATTTAATTTTAATTTCCAAAACAAAAAATTGGATAGCCGTTTATGTTTTCAAACTTATTGGAAAAAAAATATTAAAACATATTATAAAATTTTTTCAAGTCAACATAGTCATTATAAAATTATTCAGAAATATTATGCTTCAAAGTAATTTTTTTTTAACCTTGCAAAAACACCCTTTTAGTATTGTTCGATTGCTAAAAATTTTCCCTTAAATATCAACCATAATGAATCATGCTTTATTGATTTTTAATTGTTAACAAATAATTAATAGTCATTAATATTATTGACTATCTTTCGCCGATGAGCTTTTAGAATAGAAAAAAAATTGTTAATCTGATCAAAAATTCCTACAGTATCGACATAACCGAAACTAATAAAATAAACGCCAATGTCACCGATAAAAATTATGGTTTAATTAAATGGAAATTCCTTTGATTAACCAAGAATGGAGGGAAAAAAATGGCCATCGTCAATATTTGAACACAACGATTTATGGCCGATTGTCAATGAATTACGAATTACAATTCTTGAAAGGGGATTTTCCGTGCTCGTTTCTATCAATAATAAAAAAAAACATGTTTGGTACCAAAATCTTAAAGATTCTGCTGATATTCTTACTTAGAATAGTCTAAGGTGAATACGAAGTTAAAATGACTCTCAGCTAAGATCCTATAAGGCTCTGAAGTCAGAAATGTAATCGGCAGCGCTCTTTAATGGTGATGAGTTATCAGAAAAACAATAAAATGCGGTCTTGATGTCGCTGAAAGGCTGCCAGACCCATCTTTGAATAAGGCACAGCCAACCCAACAGGACTGCAGACAAGGTGGACTATTGCATTTTCAGAAAGTGGCATTTAACGCGGAATTGTCCACAACTGCAGTATTTACGGGAATGTGAAGGGGTTTAGAGTTGCTAAAAAGCAGGCGTGGTTTTTGTAGTAAGTCATGTTTTGTCTCTCCTCGCCAAAGGGACTTGCTGTGTACAGGTCGTTTTCATATTGGATGGATAGATGGACGGACATTGTGGCCAACTCCACCCATTCGAAACGAGGATAAATCTGGTCATCAATACTAGTTCGATGGTTGGCATGTCTTCAAATGCCGAACCATATTCGTCTTTTGGTATCCTTTTGGTATAATTGCATGTCATCCAACATACACAGTAGCTGGTGTGGATGTCAACCGTTCCATTCCTTTCCAGTACGTTCTAATCTATTCCTCCTTTCCATATTGATTTATGCGCCCGCGTATTGCACATATCGCCATCGAAACCATCCGAATAGTCATCACCAGCTGCCAGCCATGTTGATGAATAAGTTCGTCGGCTGATTACCATCGCAATAAAAACTGACCTGCTCCTTAGAAATTGCGTGCGAGTCTAGACAAATTCAATGGCAGCCATTCAGTCGCGTTTATTTTTCATATAAATTTCTTTTTTTCTTTTCAAAATTTACTTAATTTGTTCTACAAAATTTGAAATTACAATCACACAACTTTTAGATGAATTTGAAAATTTTTTTAAGAAATATTTCTTATGTTCTCATAGAGAAAATATTGCTTCATTTTTAGAAGGGCTTCTTGAGTGAATCCGTAAAGTTTCTGTTATGGAATGAAAAACCCGCATTACTGTTGTTCGAAATAGAAAACATCTATGAAAAGGTAGAACAGTTAGTCTTATTTTTATCGATTATGATGCGATATCAGGCAACATCCGGTCAATTAGTTCCGATCCACTCTCTTCTCCACTTTTAAGTTGAGCAGATCTTAAACTTCTAGAGTAGCTCTACACAAAGTTCGAGTTTCATCTAGACCTAACGTAGATGTTCTAGGCAAAGATTATTTTTACTATTTTCTTCTAGAAAAACTTGAAAACATAAAGGCTATGATGCTGTCTGAATAAAATCTTAACAAAGTTGCCATTTTCGTTTTTCACTTGAACAACAGACAGACGGAGCTGATTTGACAGCATTCCCAAAAACAATTTACATACTGGTTGAGCTAAACTAAAATATATTATTTTTAATAAAGTTTGAAAATAATTAATTATCCATCAGTGATTATGTCATATTTAACAAAAGGTTATTTTTTATTTTGTAAATTTTAATAAAATATGACAGAATATTCTTTGACTAAACATATATTCATTTTTCAGTTTGGAAAGTAAAATTCTGATATTTGCCAATTATTAAATAATTATGCTATAAAAAATTTAAATTGTTTAGATAAATATTTGCCATTTAATTGTTTTTATACATAATTTGGTAATAAATAGATTATATAATTATAAAATTTTTTTTTTACAAATTCTGTAACTCTATCGTGAATACTTCACAATGAGATTCATCTCTCCATAATTGTAGAAATACAAAAAAGTTAATTATCATAAATATATAAATATATAAATATTAAAGCTCTAAAATTATACAAATAATTATAGAAATACAATTATATCCATAAAAAAGTGACTGTTTAGAGGGCATTTTGTTCTTAAGGTCTTTTTGGACCATATTTCTTTCATCGTCACCATCAATTCTGAGCCATGTGACGGTATGACAACTGACTTTTTTCTATAAACCTTAAAGTTTTAATTTTAAATATATATATAATTTTAATAAGTCAATTCGACAAGCAACAAAACATAACAGATTTATGATTTATTGCGCGAAAGTTTCTAGGACACATAATTTGAAGATTTGGTGATGTCAATTTGCCTCAAAGAGTACGTATAAAGTACTTTTTTCTATAAAGTTATTCAGAATTTATATTTAAATAGATAATTTTTAAAGCTTGAGAGCTTTTTAAAACCAACTTCCTTCAAGAAATGGTCGAATTACAGACCGAAATCTGCGAAAAAGTAATGAAAAATTACCTTAAAAGCAAAGAGTCCTATAAGAAGTCTTATGGTAGCTATTTAAAAAATATAATATATTTTTTCTATAATGGCAATATGTAAGCAATATAAACGCAAAAATTTTCATCAAAATCAAAATTTAAATATGTTTTAATGAACTTTATTTTTCTAAGCATATATTGAATAACCCCTTAAATCGTGAATGTAGCTATTTGAAATTAATTTTAGTTGGTTCTTATTGCTACTAAAAATTCTAAGACAAGACAAAATCTTGAAGAAAAATGTTTGAGGTCCTTTCTACTCTATTTTGATTATAAATAAAAGTTTCGATGTTTTTCCTAAAAGAAGAATTATTTCGTAGGGATTATTTTTCCCTCTTCGTTATTTTTTCGATTAATTTTTAAATATTTTCAATTTCTAGCAAAATTTATTTGAAAAAATTATTTATAAAGAATTATTCCAAAATTTCTCTTTCTATAACGAACATCTTTCCATGTTTTTCATTATAAACAATTTTTTTATTAGACAAATTAGTTAGTTACCAAAATTTTTATTTGAAATTATTTATAAAATAATTAATAATTTATAATATTTTACGTTTTATTTATTTCAAGAAATTTCAAATAATAATATTTAAGTGGTAAAAATTAGATTTTTTTAAATTTTCATTTACACAATAATAATTATTTTTATAAAATTTGGTAACTAACATATAAACTATAAATTTAATTTATAATGATGTAAAAATATTTGTCTGTCAGTATTTTCTAAATAAAAATTTACAATATTTTTACACAATCATAAATATACCGTCGGTTTCTTAAAAAATCTCAACAGAAAACGGAACAAAATTCTCTCTTTTTTTATATTAATATATATCTTCCTGTTGATTTCATCTATTATAGAAAACTTATTCTATAAAATAAAAACTAATCTATTATTTTTTTTTTAAATTTTTATATTTTTCCCATTGCATAAAAAGGAAGTAGTAGAAAAAAATTAACATTTAGCACCATCCAAGAACACTTTGTGGTTATGGAAAAAAGTTTAATTGGTGTAAAAAAAATGAAAAGAAATCTTAAAGTTTAATTTAGATCTACATTTAGGAAGCTATCATGTCAATGAAGAAGTTATAGAAGCCACTAAAAACATTTTTAAACGGTTAACATCTTTTTATTAAACGATCAATCAACAGGTTTCCTGTACTAACTTCTCAGTTTATTAACATCAAAACATCAATACTTATAATATCCACAATTTAGACATCGAAATTAAATACAGATAAATGTTAAGTTAAGAGAAAAAAAACCCACAAGTACTTGTGCTTTTTACAATTTGGTAACCACAAAATATTTGATTCGGGCTACTGGGCAAATCTTATTCGAATATTATTTTTTTAAAAATGATTGAGTAAAAAAATATTCAAGTCCATGTTAACCAGACAAAAATGCGACTACCCATCTTTCTATAACCTCTTAATAATGTCTAACTAAATGTACTATGCGTTATCACGATGTAGAGCAAAAGGTGACGTATGTTGGAGCTAAGAACGGCTCCACAAAAACCAATTGGCTACAAAGGTCGCCGTTACAATAGACCTGAACTAAGAAAAAAAGTCAAATCCGGGGATGGAAGAGAACGTTTTTCATAAAAAATAAGCTCAAATTGTTGGGCTGTAATTAATTTTGTGTCCACTGGACATGGATTCATCTCTAACGACGATCCTATGCTATGTTGGTTCTGCATGCGATGGGATACGACGACGTTCGATATGGTGCGACTGATTGTAAGGGCGCCGGGCGGGAACGAGTACATTATACGCGAACGGCACACGTACATACACATTCATACGTAATCATGTAGAGTGAATGTCGCCGTTTCTTCCGCCATGTAACATCATGCATATTGTATCCAACATTCCGACCAACTCTGGTGGCGGACAATGTACTCAATCGTATCCGAGATATGTCGGCAGTGGTGGCATTGCAAAAAAGAAATGTTTACGTTTTGTTTTTACGTTGTTCAGCTTAACTTTTTGTTATTTAAATATTTTCGTTTACCTTTTTTCTTTGGTAAAATCGACAGTACAAAAAATGGTTAACTCCCAAATGACTTAAACTTCTACTACCCGAAAGACTGAAAGAGCGAAGATGATGTGAACGTTAGACTAGAACAGACCAGAATCGAACTGAAATTAATAAGAAGACCTTCTTCCGCCGGCGCTCGTACATGGAAAATCTTGTTGCCTGGTTAAAATCCACTAATTCAATGGATAGGCTTTAAGCCATTTACTTGCTTACCTTTGCTGGAACCACTCGCTGCAGGTACGATGATGGTAAGAAAAACATTTCAGGATAAACAATTTATTCAATAGAAATCTCTGCGTACGACGAAATGGGAGCGATAATGGGTATCTGAATGGAAGTAGCTGTGCAATCTGAATTCATGAAGTAGGTCTTCTCAAATAACACATTTGTAACTAGCTCCTCACCCCATCAGATCGGATAATTACCATTTACTATATCGCACGGCTCCAGATATTCATTTTTTCAGGAAAAATTTGTCAGCGAAAATTTTCAATAAATTTGTCAGTAAAAATTTATTAGTAAAAATTCAGTAGTAAAAATTTTCACTAAAAATGTTCAGTAAAAATTTTCAGTAAAAATTTTCAGTAAAAATTTTCAGTAAAAATTTTCAGTAAAAATTTTCAGTAAAAATTTTCAGTAAAAATTTTCAGTAAAAATTTTCAGTAAAAATTTTCAGTAAAAATTTTCAGTAAAAATTTTCAGTAAAAATTTTCAGTAAAAATTTTCAGTAAAAATTTTCAGTAAAAATTTTCAGTAAAAATTTTCAGTAAAAATTTTCAGTAAAAATTTTCAGTAAAAATTTTCAGTAAAAATTTTCAGTAAAAATTTTCAGTAAAAATTTTCAGTAAAAATTTTCAGTAAAAATTTTCAGTAAAAATTTTCAGTAAAAATTTTCAGTAAAAATTTTCAGTAAAAATTTTCAGTAAAAATTTTCAGTAAAAATTTTCAGTAAAAATTTTCAGTAAAAATTTTCAGTAAAAATTTTCAGTAAAAATTTTCAGTAAAAATTTTCAGTAAAAATTTTCAGTAAAAATTTTCAGTAAAAATTTTCAGTAAAAATTTTCAGTAAAAATTTTCAGTAAAAATTTTCAGTAAAAATTTTCAGTAAAAATTTTCAGTAAAAATTTTCAGTAAAAATTTTCAGTAAAAATTTTCAGTAAAAATTTTCAGTAAAAATTTTCAGTAAAAATTTTCAGTAAAAATTTTCAGTAAAAATTTTCAGTAAAAATTTTCAGTAAAAATTTTCAGTAAAAATTTTCAGTCAAAATTTTCAGTCAAAATTTTCAGTCAAAATTTTCAGTCAAAATTTTCAGTCAAAATTTTCAGTCAAAATTTTCAGTCAAAATTTTCAGTAAAAATTTTCAGTAAAAATTTTCAGTAAAAATTTTCAATAAAAATTTTCAGTAAAAATTTTCAGTAAAAATTTTCAGTAAAAATTTGTCAGTAAAAATTTTCAATAAAAATGTTGAACAAAAATTGTGAATTTGGCAGTAAAATTTTTTTGTAAAAATTTATAGTAAATAATTTATTGGTAAAAGTAAATATTTTGAGTAAACGTTTTCTGTAAAAATTTTCTTTTGGCAGTAAAAATTTATAGTAAAAAATTTATTAGTAAAAGTTTGTCATTAAACATTTGTCAGTAAAAAATTTGTACAGTAAGAATTTGTCAGTAAATTTTCAATAAAAATATTTAGTAAAAATTTTCAGTAAAAACTGGCAGTGAAAATTTTCAGTAAAATTGACATTAAAAATTTGTCAGTACAAATTGTTCAGTAAAAATTTTTAGTAAAAAATTTATTGGTAAAAGTTTGGAGTAAAAATTTGTCAGTAAAAATTTGTCAGTAAAAAATTTGTCAGTAAGAATTTGTCAGCAAATTTTCAGTTAAAAATGTTTAGTAAAAATTTTAATTAAAAAAATGTTCAACAAAAATTTCAGTTAATAAATCCTTAATGAAAATATTATCAGTGAAAAAATTTCCAACAATAAATTTTAGTAAAATTTTGTTTGCATATTCTTTCTACACGAAAGTATTTATTAAAAAATATGAAATTTTTTTAATTTTCGTATAACTTTTATGCGAATTAATGGCTGGGGTGTGCATATATTTAGTTATCATACATGGCGGGATAGAAAATTCCGATATCATTGCTTCAATTAAATTCGCATCATTGCATTCCAAATGGATGAGGATTTTAACATCTTCCATCGGTTAGCCGGAGATCATCAGCCTCACAGCCTTATGCTGACGCAATTCTGAATATTTGTGCATAAACAAAAATTCCACCAAATTTCATTTTTAATTTTCAGAATCAGTTTTCTGATACTCCGCAGAATTGACGACCATGTTCAGCTACTGCACATTCGACAGCGAAGATTCCATTGCAGCCCTGCCATCGACTACGATGGGGACCATAGATGCGATCACGTTTGCGATAAATGCATTTTATGTGCATCACTTTCTCACACTTCCCAAACTTGTAATTAATTTTAAGTGCAACCATTTTATGACAAATGAACGACAATTAACCGACCATCTACAACTTGTTCACATATGAAAACGAGCGCAGAACGATCTCATGATAGTCGCATTAGCAGTTTTGGGGCAGAGTTCTTGAAGCTGAGCAGAAGAGGATACTATAGGCGGTGATAGCAGGGTGGCAATTATGATGACACCAACGTAGACGCTGACAATAATCATCATTAATGGTTGTAACTTGGTCCATTTGAATGGAGCCTCCATTCCTAGAGTGCGGTACAAGTGAAGGCAGCAGTCTGAACTGGAGACGTGAGACACAAAAAAGATGAAAAATTTTGATCTAAAATACGAGTAAACATTTCATTCGCGATCTTATGAGTTTAGCGCGCCATAAAAATATTCACATGTGGAGCATGTGGAGCAAATGTGTGCTAATATGTCAATCGTAAAAATAATTGTTATGTGCTTTAACGATGTTGACAGCGAAACAAAAACCAAAAGAATGACTTATCCAAGCGGTCGGCATGCCGCAGTAGTGCAACGCACTTGGTTTGCGGCAAGGAAGATGGCATGAGCTTTGCCACAATCCACCATTTGCACAGGCGCATCTTATTTAGCAATACTTGGTAGGCGAATTTAGATATCGATCTTGAATATTATAACTTAAGGTTAGCGAAGGTAAAAGGTCATATGTGTACCTGAAGTATTGCCACATTAAGCACTCTTCGGAAAGACTCAGAATCAATCTATGATTCTAAATCTCCAAAGCGTTTGGATCAAGTTTGACTGCAATTAAACAGAGCTAAGATATTATTCAATTTTCTGATTTATTATATTCACCAATAACTCAATTAATGATCAAACTCATGTGGGGATTGAAATTTATGTTACCGCAGAATACATAACATTCAGAGCATCAGCAATATTATATCATTTTGGTATGTGGGCGTTTGATATTAAATAACAAATGTGGTTTGCGCTTTAAATTCTTATTAAATACATTAAATAATTAAATAAATATAATTAAAATAATATTTGCACAGAAAGAAGAAGCAGAAATTGTCTGTATAAGTTTAAGTAAAATTGTGATAATAAAATAAATATTAAAAAATTTCACTTAAAAGTAAACATAATCCTTAGTTTCAGCAAAAAAGTGTTCAGTAAAAAATATAATATAAGAAAATATTGATGGGAGCATAAAAAATGTTAAATTTAAGTAAAACTGCTGTTAAGCCATAAATATTTTTTAGTAATATTACAAAATTTTTGTAAGGAAGAAATTCAGTTAAAGAAACTGTTCAATAAAAAATGTCTTGGCAGAAAAAAAGTTCTGTAAGAAAATTTGATTGTTAAATTTACGTTGAGCAAAAGTAGTTTTTCTCAAATGTAGTTTTTAACAAAAATAATTTTTAGTAAATATAATTTCCAGTAAAACTAATTTTCAATGCAAATAATTTTCGACAATGAAATTTCGTGTAAAAAATTTATCGGTAAAAAAAGATTCAGAAATTTTTGGAAAAGTAATTTTCAGTAAAACTAATTTTAAGTAAAATAAGTTACAGTAAAAAAATATAGCTAAAGGTAAAAGAGGATTAAGCAAATTTCAATTTTTATAAAATATCTTTTTTGTGGGTAAAACTTTGTCAGTAAAAAATCAGTTGAGTAACAGAACTTTCGATGAGAGAAAAATGTTTAGATAAAATATTTCGGACCAGAAGGAATTTTATGCAAAATTAATTATAAGCAAAAATAATTTTGAACAAAAATAAGTATTAGTAATAATAATTTTGAGTAAAACTAATTTTCTGCGAAAATAAAACGAAAAATTTTCAATTGAGAAAATTCCGAACAGAAATAATCTTGAGCAAAAATAAATTTGAGTAAAACTTATTTTGAGCAAAAATATTCCTTAAAAAATTTTTTGTAAAAAATTTTCAGTACAAAAGAGTTTACAGAAAATTAATTGTCAGCAAAACTGTTTCTCAGTAATTTTGAGTAAAAAGCTCTTTTTGGTAAAAGAGTTCAATGAAAATTGTTAAAGAACTTAAAATTTTCAAGTTAAAAATATTCTGACCAGACATACTCGTATATTTAAGCAATAATAGTTTTGATCCAAACTAATTTTGAGCAAAAATTATTCTGACCATAACTGATTTGTGCAAAAATTATAAATTTCAGTCAGAAAAAATGTTCAATCAAGAAAATACTGAGCAGAAATAATTTTGAGCAAAACCAAAATTAATTTTCCTTAAAAAAATTTCAGTTCACGTTAACTTTTTGACTGTTTATTGTGTTTCTATTTTATTTTTGAGTACATTTGCTTATTGATGCTTTTAAATTTGCATGTGCTTTTTGGGCAGCATTCCTTTTGTTTCTCAAATATTCAATACATTAATTTTCAGTTAAGGAACTTAAATTCATGCAGTATGTTCATTCCTTCTATAATCTTCGAACAGGGCGGAATTATTGCAATTTAATTGATGCGAATGCGTTTCAATTGACTTTCGCGGAAGTCGCTTGACTTTTCTGTTCACGCCATCTGGCCGACGACGTGCCTAAAAAGAGTCGAAGATAGCAGCTAGTGTACATCCGCATCTAAGTATATAAAATCACACTAAGGGATCGACTGAGAACTCCTTGAGTTATTCATAGAAAAAATGAGTTTTTAAATACGTTTCAGACGACTGTCAGGGATATCCTTTTGAGAGCGAAGCGAGGTAGGGCTTTGCCTGGTGGGAAGGCACTGAAGCTAGAATGGAAAATTATTTGGAATCAATTCACGTATGACTGGGCTCCTGGACTCTGTATGTCGACTTCTTCATTGAACCGTCTGCTATTTTATTTTCAATTCGCTGATTCGATTTTAATGATGTCTACCGTGGAGAAACCTGACTGCTAAATTTCCCACCAGACTCCTTCCAACTGACATACTATCCCTTTTAGGAGTGAAAATAATTGCCATATTACACTTTATTGTGTGGAAAATCGAACCAAACAAAAGCAAATATTTTGAAATTGTCAGAATTGAGTCTTTAAAAAACGAGCAAACCCTTAGTTCTTACTTCCCTTCACTTTAAAATAGTGACAATATTCGAAAACAAAATTAATTTTGGAAAAAAGAACGCCGGCATTTTCAACATTTAATATGACAAAAAGTCTTGCCGCAATCAGAGTAATTATCATTCAGTGAAGCGAATATTTGACCCAATTACGGTAATCGGGTTTTTGATAGTAGAAAGGTGGCTGAAAAAAAATTTACTTATTTTAATTAAATTTACTCAATAGATTCCAATTAAATTGAGTTGGGAAACGTTTAACGAAACCACGTATTGCACTTTGTCGCCGATTGGTTGCTTGTAACAGCCCCCTTTGAAGGCCAAAACTATATGCAAAAGAAAATTCTGAACAATCAGAAGAACCATTTTGATTTTTTAGAAATCGGCTTCCATTTCGATCACTTAATTACTAGTAGCTACCACCGAAGATTGTTGCTGAGGTTCCCGGCCAAATGAAAAAAACGATGGAAATTCTGTACGCGTTCAAGTGGCTGGTCACGAAAAACACTTGCAGAGGATCGGTGTGAATGAGTAAAATTCTGAATGGCAGACGACGGATCTTTAGACCATCTTTGGATAAGTCCGTGGAAGGTAGCAAGGGTAAGCGTAGCGCTGCGTTTCATCATCATCGTAGCCATCATCATCATCATTATCACCGGTATTATTAGTAAAGGAAGGTATTGCCAACAGCAAGCAACTTCACGCTTCTGTTTGAAAATCGTTTTAGGATGGTAGTTTTTGTGCACCTAAACCGTTCCCTCGGCTTTTTCCATATGCGTTGTCAGTATTTTTATAACGTACGATTTTTTGCGCAAAACGCATTTGCCCCCGCCTTGATATTTTCTGCCACTAACATGGGACTACTCTTACTTCTACGGGGACTATAGTTGCCACTGTGTAAGTACGATAAGATAACCTCAGACAATACCGTCAACAATCACAGCGCAAGAGTGCACAATTATCGGGGCAATACGTGTGCACTGCGCTCTTGAGTCTAGTTCAGGTGGTTGGTGGTTTTGGTACCTTACTCGGCTATCTTTGCTGACCGATTTTTTCATCTTTTCCCGCTTTATTTTGCACACAAATTTTTCATCTTTTTGCGGCAAGAACTTTTTGCACGCGCCGCAGTTCTTCGGGCAGCATTTTTTCAACACCGGTAATCCGCGGCTTTTCTAATTTTCACTGATTCCGTTGACAACATGTTCTGATTGAGTGATTTTATGGGCAAATAATTACAATGCCGCTCATCGAATGGCAATCGTGCCCAATGCGTAGTTTTTGTGAGGCCCTCACGATATTCTGCTTGGGGCATTGACAGCCAATCAAGTGAGTAAAGCCGCCGACGCGACATCACGAGACCGCCGTAAGAGTGAACTACGAAGTCTCCCCCTTTCGTAACCTTACTTTCTAGATTTATGCAGTTGCGGTTGAGAAGTTCTGTTTTCGTGCAGATAGTGCAGCATTATCCGAAGAAAGGTGCTTCTAATTGGCAAAGTTTTCCGTGTTTGGATTTATGGTAATTTTTTATACAGCCAGTATCTTGGAAATTGTATAAAAACTTCATTTTTCTGTTGTTATAATAATATTTACCAAAGATAATGGCAATTTCAATTACAAAATTATGAGAAAATACAATTTACACTTGGAATAATTACAATTTAAGAAAATGTTGCTTTCTAAAAAAATTTTGACAAAAAACCAAAGAAAAAAAAATCATCCATTTTGTATTATTCTTATTTGCCGGCAGCAATTAAATAAATATCTAAAGATACTTTTCTTTTTGTTGATAGAAAATGTGATGAAAAATTGATTACAGAATATCTTTTGTACGAAAAATATTGGGAAATCTTATAAAAATTTTCCTGATGCAAGTGAACCAATGATGCTTTAAATTAGATAAGTTATTGCTGAATTGTTGGTTGTTTGTTTGTATTTTAGGTTCTTAAGACATCGGGCAGGGTTCACTTTATAATACTACGACCATTAGCGAAATCGGGTTACTTGTGAGTTGGCATTGCCAATTTACTTTATGAAACTTGTCGAAGGTAATTTGGATTCTCTTAGTAAATTAAAAAGGGAGCTAGGAAAAGCAATTGTTGTGTCTAGTATCTCTAAAGTGGAAAAAGCCCTATTTAAAAAGAAATTCGGCATATTATAAGTTGAATACCACAGAAAGAAGATGTCGGTTCCCGAAGAGAAAATTATGGAAAAATGCGATGTGCCTAATTAGAATTCTGAGAAGAAATTTGAATTTTAAGAAAAAATCTTGCATAATTTTCAGTAAACGAAATTTTCAGTAAACGAAATTTTCAGTACAAAAATTTTCAGTAAAAATTTTCAGTAAAAATTTTCAGTAAAAATTTTCAGTAAAAATTTTCAGTAAAAATTTTCAGTAAAAATTTTCAGTAAAAATTTTCAGTAAAAATTTTCAGTAAAAATTTTCAGTAAAAATTTTCAGTAAAAATGTTCGATAAATAAATTCGTTAGTAAAAATGTTCAGTAAACAAATTTTCAGTAAAAATTTTCAGTGAAAATGCTTAGTAAACAAATTTGTTAGTAAAAATTTTCAGTAAAATGTTCAGTAAACAAATTTGTTAGTAAAAATTTTCAGTAAAAATACTTAGTAAACAAATTTGTTAGTAAAAATTTTCAGTAAAACGTTTTTGGTAAAAATTTTCAGTACAATAATTTTCAGTAATAAAATTTTCTTGCATGACCAATGATGTAAAAGGCCATTTGGTCATTATATACGGCGGCATAAATGTGACAATGACCAAGCTGATCAACGTATGGCGTTTGGGGAGATTGATTGCCATTGAAGTATCCTATAACAAGATGGATCGGTGTTTGCCTTTTGGTATTTATTCAGCGACATAGTCACTGTCAACCCCGCTCCTTACCTAAATTTCTAATCCGGGTATAGAGATGATCGGTGTGCTCCACTAGCTAATAAACTGCACTGGTTAGCTGATGTTTCGATATTCCCAACTCCTGCTATTAACATCCTAATACATATTATGAACAAGTAATGCACCATCCAAAAAATATTATTGAATGTTTAAAGTAAACTTTTTAGTAAATTTGTGAGAGCTACTCATAATATCCTCTTTTTTGCGACATTATAAAATAAAAATGCCAATACAAAAAAAGAGCTTCTTGGAATTGTACCCATTTCCAATAAATTCAGTGAGTATTGAATGTTGCCAAAAGTTCCGAAACATCGCAGGATAAATAAATGCAACAAAAGCTAACTTGGTCTGTAAGAAATCCCTTTTGGCATAAAAATTTCTACGTGACAGGAAATTAAATCACAGCTTGAGGTCTGCTTATCATATTCAAAAATCTCTTATTCGGAATTTTCCAGATTGTTTTTTTCAAATACATTCGATTAGAATTGAGGATTTTGCCAATTTTCGGTCTGTTTTCGAAATTGACACACCTTTTTTGGCAGGATCAAATTAAATGACAAATGATTTTCCAAGATTTTTTTAATTTTCAAAAAAAAATAACTATTTGAAAGAAGAGAATGTATAAAAAATAGAACAAAGATGAGAAAATAAAATTTGACACTTAAATTCTAACTTATAAAAGCAAAATATCGATCCTGTAACTAACAATTTTTTTTCATATTCAAATATTAAACTTCGAGTAAGTTGAAAATGATATGGAATTTTTGGGCAGTTTATGTTCTAATTAGCTATGTACTTGTACATTTGAATGTATGCATATGTATATTACCATATGGTGAAAAGTAACAAATATCCTTAAAATTATTGGCCTAAAAATGTGGTGTATTCGTGTGTTATTTTAAGCTTATGGTGGTCACGTATGTACCAAATATATCAATTTTACCAAAGATCTATTAACAAGTAATCGCAAAGCTTCAATTTGGAAATGTGGGTTATTTGTTAAGTCTATGCGTTTATGTGAATTAAAAAAGCGCTTGTTCCCAACAATTAGTTATATGATATCTACTGCTCCATAAACTTTGCTAATCTGTATCGAAGTCATAATGAGTATGATAATAATTAAAGATCACATATTTTGAAGATTAAAGTTTACCATTTAATTTATGAATCCAAAATATACATCAAAATTGTACAAAACATACGCAGATTGGGTGTAGGAGTAAAAGGCTTTCGATGCTGATTTTTCAAACAAAATTCTCTTTGGCGATGTGGCCCATTTCTTATTTTTTAAATGCGTCAATAAAATCGTTGTTCTAAGAATCTATTAATGACTATGTAGAAGACATTGTGTATACGAAATTTGGGCTTGTAATAGGCACTTCTGTAAACCTGGGGTCTGTAACCAAAATTGATACAGATCACATCTGGTAATAGTTAGACCTATCATCATATACGCTACCCCCATTTGATGGCTGAAGACTGAACAACGTACATGCCCCACGACAGCTCTTGAAGCTCGTTTAGACCTGCTACTTTTGCATTTGCATATTAAAAAGAAGCATCTAAAGAAGCTCTTAGGTTAGGACATTTCAGAACCTTTAAATCAAACAAGCTGTCTGGACATCTTAAGATTTAATCCGACCTAAAAAATTCCAGGAAGCCAACTACCTTACGGAAACAATGCCAAGGAAACTTAACATAGACCAGTCCTTAAAAATAGTTTTCACGGAGCGCTTATCTTGAAAGGAAGGGGGTGGTTGCTGTCACTCTTAGCAGGCGCCTTGTTTTTTGCACAGATGGTTTTAAAACGGATGTGGGTGTTACGGCGGTTGCGGTTGAACCTTATTACCATCTATCTAAGGCCCTTGGTAAATTCCAATCCATTTTTCAGGCAGAAAAATATGCCACAGAGCTTTGTGCTATAGTGGGTATCCCAGCTAGTTTGGGATATCCTCACGGTCCTTAATCAAGTTACGAGATACAACAAAGTAACTTTATTGTGGGTCCCAGGTCATGAGGGTATATAGTGTATCGAACTAGCAGACAAACTTGCCAAAAGGAGCGCAAAAACTCCGTTCATTGGACCAGACACCTTCTGAGGCTATCCAAAGGGCTACCTGAAGTTCATTATATAGTCCTGGGAACGCGAGGTTAAAAGGTCACACTGGAGTAATTCCCCGAGCATTAATCACTTTAAAAAATTCATCACCTTTTCTAAAAATAGGAAGTTAGAGGTCCTGAAACTCAACAAACCAGACCTAAAGGTACTTACTAGCCATTGTCTGTTAAGATATTATCTTAATAAGATGGGCAAATCTAACACAACAATTTGTCGTTTTTGTTCCGAAGAGAATAAAACGTTAGAGCATCTATTCTGCGATTTCAATGCCATTGCGTGCCAGAGACTGCAACATTTTCGTTTGAGATTCTCGGATCGCTACGAGATTTTTCGGCTACCAACCAATATGGTATTGAGGTTACCTAAAAGCCTCAATATTACTATTATTTGAGTAAGAGTTATTCACCACAAAACACCTCATTGGTGAAGTAGTTTTGAGATTATGCGCCTCTTTCTACCATCCTTATATTATCATTATTATTAATGCTGTTGGACATTTTCTTATAAATTTATAGAAAAAATTATATTAAAGTAGATAATCCTAAAACTGTATATTATTTAAAAACCCACATCCGTCAAGTTGTGGACAAATTACATCTCAAAATATGCAAAAAAGTTATCCAGAATTACCTTAAAAGGTCTTAATTCCTCGCTGCAAGAAGTTTTGTAGCATTTTTTAAAAAAAATTCCTGTCATGTATAATGGCAATATTTAATTAATATTTTTATTTTAAAAAAATTATTAAAATTTAAAGTTTTAATATATTTCATTTTATTTTACTTTCCAAGGCACAAATTGGATAAATTTATATCAAAAATATGAGCCTTTAATAAGAAGAGAAAATAAAGAAAATACTAAGATTGTTTGTGTATCTATTCCACCTCTTGTCAATATTTGTACACGTGAATTTTTGTTGTTGTCAAAACTAAATATAAACTTGATATTTAAATTATCTGAATTTAAAGTTTTATTTAAGTTCTAAAGGCCAATAAGTTACAGCATGTCCTAAGCCGTAGTGAATGTCGAGAGTACGTTTGCATCCTAGTCACAAGCCAACTCGATCTCACTACATCAGATATTAAAATTATTTTTTTTGTCAATTAAAAATATAAGTAAAAAAAGTCATTAAATAAAATTATATTAAAAAATTAATAATGCGTTTTTCTATTGTAGACGATTTTTGATATTATAATTTTTGTTTATGATAATGTAATTGGTAATACGAATTAAAAATGATAGTTCACAACAGTTTGGCAATTTTTTTTGCAAAGAATTTATTTAAAAAAATATATATTAAATATTACTTAAATAAAGAAGAAAACAACACTAAAATGAATTTATAAAAAAAGTTATGCCCTAGAATGGTGGTTTTGATATAATACAAAATAGATACGGATATATATACGAGCATATCTCTTTAACAAGGGATATATGCATTGCAAATATTCAATTTTTCTTTTAAAAAAATGTTCATATTAATTTCTACTGCTTAAAAGTGTTACTAAAAAAATATTTCCAAAATAGTACAACAAAATACAAATTTTACTCAATATTCGCATAACCACCATCCTAACAATAGTAATCATTTTATGAGCATATAAAAACTTCTTTCAAAACGATAATCGCATACGCCACTTTTCTTTAGCTTCTGACAAATCCTTAGAATAGTAGGAAAAAAAATTATGCTTTATTCTATACTATATAATTTAAGGGTATTCACCCCATTTAACTGTCCATTTGCTTCCATAAAAGCTCAACAGTTTGCCCATTTACCGAATGGTTGAAAATTTATGATCATCGAACGGAGCTGGCAATGTAAAAATACTAAAATGCTTGGTATTTAAATAAAATAGATTTTCTAGAATAGAAATCTTTCCGGAATAGTTTTGTGACAATTAAAATTTTTGGGAGCTATCCTTTCCGTGTTTTTTTTTCTTTTTCTTTTTTGAGTCCATTTATGATTTTTTCCCATAATTTCACACATAAATAATCGAAATTTTTAGTTTTTGTCTTATCAAATAGATTGTTTGGCGTTCATTTTTCGTATATGAAAATGTCCTTTTATCATATGGAATACTTTTGGCCAAGGAATCTTTTATGCAAGAAGCTTTATTATTCGAACGGCATTGTTTACGATTTCGTTTACTCTATGAAATGATTTTTTTCTCCGACATTTACTATTTTACTATTATTATGGAGACTCTGATAAAGGTTAGACAATACTATTCACATAAATAAGGAACAATATCGCATCCTTGTAAAATTTGTATGCAAACTTCTTAACTTATCTGGAGACTCATTAGTCACCGCAAAATCTGTTCTTAAGTCCTTCCCAACCACCTAAAACAACCACAAGACTATCTTCTGTGTTAATCCTTTTCCTTTTGCTTTTAAGGTTCAGTTTTAATCTTACTATTCATTCTTGGCATAGAAAATTTGCAGTAATCACAAAGTGGATGACCATAGATGGAAAATAATTTTACCGTATGGGATTTTTTAACCATTAGTGGGGAATGAATGTCCTTGTTGGATTAGAAAAGATTTTTCAAAAATTACTAAGGTAAAATTTAAGAATCTACAGGAAACTAGAATCGATATTTATTTCATACGATCTCTTATGTGCTGTTAGCCGTCTTCGATGAACTCTAGTCCTTATATTTCTTACTTTTAACTTATAACATTCAGACTCATAAGTATTCTCTTAGATGAGTTTGCCATCCTTTTTTCTAACCTCGAATACATCATATATGTACATATAGAAAACAGAATAGAGTTGGGTCTCTAATCCTTAATATTTAATCATCTTTTGAGGTTCAACGATGAATATTGACTATTCTAATAACCAACGGAAGGACGCATCCCAAATCATGGGTTGATGTTCAAATGTCCTTGCCCATAGAAACAGTGAAAAGATATATATACATAAGTTAGCTTGTCGATGGTGAAATCGATTTAATATTCAGTTCGTGATGTTAAACTATCGCTTCATTTTCCCTTATCTCAAGGGATACTCGTAACACCCGACATATTTTTTTATCAGCATTTCATATTGAATGTTTCTAGCATAAGTAATGATTAGTTCAACTTGAACTTTGTTCCTTAAAACATTAATTTTCCTCTAGTCGGCCATAGATTATACTACAATACTGGATGTTATCTATTGTAGATCTTTTTAATGTTCGACTTTTTAAAGTTTCTGTTTAATCAATCGAAATAATAATCGCATTGTGATTGGTCCTGAATTCTAATCGGAATTTTAATTATTCCTTGTTATTCGGTGGTTTTTTTTGGCATAACATTTTGAGTTTCACTAATTTCAGTAATGTTTTTTTTAAGTAAAAAAGGTTTTTTTTTAACTAAAAATTTTTGTTCTTATTGAAAATAAGTTTTTTATTACTTTTCCTATTACAAAAATAATTTGTAAAAATATAAAACCAATAATAGATGGAAATTATTAATATTTATTACGAAAGTCAATTTTTAAATTAACTACAATAATTTCAAAAGTCCTTAACGATTTAAAAAAAAAAAAAAGTTGATGTGGTGACTAAAAGTATAAGGAAGCAGTTTAATTTCTTTTTGAGAAGATTAGCAGTGTTGGTGAGGTGAAGTTTAAGTAAGATTTCTTGAAAGAAATTAGTTACCTTCAAAAGATTAATAAGAAAACTGGGAAAGAAAGTTAGCGGATTCAAGAGCTCTATAAGAGGAGGAATTATATAAGAAAAGAAACAGTGAGATCTAATTCTTGGCAATTTTTTTGATCAGAATTTAGGACTTCTCGATCGACCGCTAACAATTACCTCCTTCACCAAGCCATTCAGAACATTCTTTACCACATACGTGGTCTGTTCAAAAAGTATCGCGAATTTTGAATTTTCGCGGGTTTCGTATATTAGATTTTTGATTTTTTGTGGCATTATGTTACTACTCATGTCTCTCACTTATGCCGACAAGTTCGGCCATTTTGAATGTTCAGTTAATTTTTAACAGCTGCTTGGCTTGCACGTGTTTTCGCTCGTCTTCGATTTTTGCCGATTACAAAAAATGGATCAAAGAATCTGCTTCGGGAACAAGAAAAAGTCATAGGGTGCCAGATCTGGGGAATATGGTGGCTGCGGCATTATTAGTGTATTGTTTTTGGCCAAAAATTTGCGCACAAGCAACGATGCGTGAGCAGGGGCGTTGTCATGGTGCAACAGGCAAATTTTTTCTTCCATAAATCCAGGCGTTTCTGGCGGATTGCTTAACGCAACTTACGCATAACTTGCAGGTAATATTCCTTATTGACCGTTCTACTTTGTGGCAAGAACTCATGATGCACCACGCCCCTGCAATCGAAGAAAACTGTAAGCAGTACCTTCACATTCGATCGAACTTGGCGCGCTTTTTTCGGTCTTGGCTCGTGCGGCAGCTTCCATTGGGATGATTGAGCTTTGGTTTCCATGTCATAACCATAAACCCATGATTCGTCACCAGTTATGACCCTGTGGAGCAAATTTGTGTCGTCGCGTACAGAGTCTAACAACTCCTTAGCAATGTTAATGCGATGCTGTTTTTGGTCGAAAATAGGCAAAAATCGAAGACTAGGCAAAACACATGTAAGCAAAGCAGCTGTCAAAAATTAACTGAACATTCAAAATGGCCGAACTTATCGACGTAAGTGAGAGACATGAGTACCAACATAACGCCACAAAAAAAATAGAAAATCGAATATACGTAACCCGCGGAAATTCAAAATTCGCGATACTTTTGAACAGACCTCGTACAAGGTTCAGCAGAGAAGTAATGAGACTTGCTTTTATTTTGTAATGATTTTAAATTCAAAACTGGAATAGATTTCAGCTTCTCGGTTGTACTTTTTTGAATATTATCAAAAGTACAAAAAGAATATCCTTTCAAGTATATTTTGATCTTGGGGAATGAAAACAATTCACACTGACTAAGATCATATAAATAAATGGGCTGGCAGACCACATTAGAGCTCTATTAATTGATGGTCTGAACTTCGCAAGAGCTCTCATTAGAGCTCTCACTTGTTTCATATTTATATCAGTTTTAGATGATAAAAGCGTTCCTGAGTTTTTAGCTTTAGTTACTGGAAAACTTGTGCTTTCTAAAAGGAATATTCCCAATAGACTCGATGCAATTATTCATAAGTCAAACTTGCTGGCTGACGGTGCCATTTTTTGTAACGCACTATAAAAACATAACTTAACTAATGACGCTTTATAGAATTGCGCTGTTACCAAACGAGGTTAGAGCTTGTACTTTAAATCGTATATGATTTTCCTCAGTAATGCCATCAAATATTATAACTTTTCCGTCACCTCTCATATGTTGTCATGTCCTGGGATCCAATACAATCTTATGTTCCTACTAGTACTAATAACCAAAAAAGCAGCAAGACAGTCTGTTAAAAATATTCAGATCTTTAAACTTAGCTTTTAAGAAAATTGAAAAATTATAAACTGAAAAAAATTTAGATTTCGGTGCAAAATTCTATTGCAATTGTGTTCTTACAAAATCTAAAGTCTTTACAGAATCTCAAAATTTCAGTTCGTAAGTCCAAATTGGTTCAAATTTTGTCTAATTCATAAAATATTGTAGCGCATTAAGAAAGATGTTCAGTTCTTTTATTTTTTCGCTCAAATCATATTTTAATGGCAACAATTTTTTTAAATAGTGATCAATTGAATCATTAAAAAACTAATAAATTTATGTGATTATTTGAAATAAAAGAAAAAAAAAATCGGGAAAACACAACAAAAAATTTGTTTTAAAAAACCATACTTATTTTCAGTTATAGCAATCCTAGTCAAAATTTACATTGGACTACACTTAGCGATAATGTTTGTTCTAGTAAACTTTTGGATAAGAGTTTGCGATAGTAAAAGAGTTTTATTCAATTCAATGTTGAAAATTTGTAAATTTTCACTGGCTTGCCTTTAAAAATTAGTTTTGCATTAATTACAGAATTTTCAACTCATTTATACAAATTTTAGTACGTATAGTTTTCATTAATTTTATGTTAGAAGTTTTCTGTTACGATAGAGTAAACAAGAACAACAAAAGTGAGTATAATTTTGGGTAAAAAATTTTCATCTCATCAACCGTGATTCTGCAAAATTTACCATAAAACTGGGGATGGAGTTTCCTTCCTAAAATTGTGAGAATATTTCATTAAATGTTTACCATTGACGGCATGTGAAGAGCAGTAAGGGGAAAGTCCTTTTTGACGATAGGAATCATCATCCTGATGACATTGCTGATGATGATTGTACTATTGACAAGGATACCAATATTTGGTATAATGGGGACGAAGCGGTGATGATGTTGATCCTGATAATGGCAATAATCATGCTGATGAGAAGAAATGTTCATTTTAATATTTAAGGAATGTTCAAGTAATTTTAGTTAGTTTTCTGGCCTCCAGCCAGTCGGCTCTAAGTTTTTTGCTACTTAATTAGTTCCATTTTTGCCAGCTATTCCTAAATATTTATATTATTGAATTTCAGTCAAACGGCTATAAGTCAATATTGAAATAAGATTTAAATTTTCAAATAGTCCTTGATTATGCTACACCAATAAATCTGCATAGAATATTATTAAAATTATTATCTAAACAGCAACGAATAATCAAATTGAAAATCATATTTTATCTTATATCAATACTGATCTAAATGCGGTAAAAATTTCTATTCATTTATTCTCAATTTATTTATTTATGTTATATAATAATTCTACTGTTATTAAATAATGATGGTTGATATATTTTCGTATATTCTATTTAAGATTTATGTGCTTGGTTGGTTGGTTGATAAAATCGTCTTCTTAGCAACAGCCGAATCGTATTGTAGTGCATTGAATCGGATGTAAGTGAACTCTCCTTAACCGCAATCAAAACTCAAACCGCTCATACGAAGTGGGTTGTCCCATAAATTATGGAAAAGTATTTAATAATATAAAACAAAAACCCCAACTTATATAATAAATTATTTTCATATCCATTACTCGATGTCATTTGACACTTTTACAACAACACACTATAAACAATTTTTGTTCTAATCGTGGAACCAATACCAATAAATGTGCGTGCGTACATTTGGTCCTGGCTGCTCTGTCGCTGGCATACGAGCACTATAATAATTGTGCAAAGTTTCATCTCAAAAAGCGACTATGAAATTCGTGTTAGTGTCGTGTTCATATGCGTTGACATCTAGTCTATTGGTAGCAACAATCCGTCGAGATGGGGAGCATTTGTCCAATAAATCAAATTGGGTTCATATTCATAGAGATTCGTATACTGCCCTGTCACGGTCTCGAATGCCCCACAATACGATGGTGACGATACTCTTGGAACTCAAAAGTAAATGCGTCTTTAAATGTAACTTCGTGAAACATATTCGGTTATAAGATTCCAGATATAAACAAGCATTGAATCTGTAGAGAAATTAGACTCGCACTGTGCTTTTATAATCGCATCTGTTTCGATGAACATATTCGTATATAGCATCGACCCTTTTGTATAGAAATGTCAGAGAAAACAATATGCTGGATGGAAGTCAAGTGTCGACTGGTGGTGGTAGCCTATACAATTTCGATACGCCACTAAAATCGAATGTGCTTCTTCTGTTCGTACTTCATATGAGTCCGTATATAACAGACCTTCCCGTATATGTGCACATATCAGAAAATTTGATAAAGCCTTCTTAGAGGGTAACTGCCGTGATAGAAATCCAAAATCCGAAATGAATAACAATGGAGCAATTCTTGTCGGAAGTTAAATCAGAAGGAAGAATCCGCAAGTCACTTTCCGATTAGACGCCTCCATCGAAAAGGGTTACTGCCCGGATTGATTTTGGCTTAAAACGAGTGACCGAAAGAGCTACTCTAACCATTATAGCGTTGCGTATTGTTTGCGGTTAGCGTATAAGTCCTGCATCATGGTTCACTGTTTTGGATGATGTCATCCGGGCACCACAAAGCATTATAAGCCATCAAAATATTAATCCTTTAAATAAAGGACGAAACTAATGTGCACAAAAAGAATAACAGCTCAAACTACTAATGTTAATACTATTGTTTGTGTTGTTGCCAAATTGGCTTGACGAGGATGCGTAGACAATGAAAACTGGTGGAGAAAATTCACTTGGTTAAATACAATGAATGAAAATACATTTTTCACAACAAAAAAAAAATTATTGTACTTTTCTTATTATTATTTATCGTGTCAAAGGGTTAAGAAAACTATTGACAATAAAATTCTATCATTCACAATAAGTTGACACCAAAATCATCATCAAACAAATTTTTTTTTCCTAAATATATATTTTTTTGCGTTAAATTGAGAAAAAAAAAATTTTTTTTAGATTATTTTTAAGGAATTTTTATAATATTTTTCAAGTTTTATTTTAAAAAAAAATATTTCTTAATTTTTTTATTCAAAATTTTCGTTTTTTGAAGTTTTTTTTTAAAATATTTTCAGATCTTTTTATTTTCACTCTTAAGTCAATTAAAGATATTGGAATGGAAATAAATTTTTTAAATATGAAATATTGCGATGGAATAGATAAGAATGCTAAAGATTTTTAAGGACCTTAAGAATGTAAATAAAGTTTTTCTTTGGTCAATTCAATTTTTATTATTATGAAATGTTCAATTTACTGAGATATTGGCTCCTTTAAAGAACAAATCATAACAAGCTCTTACTATGACGTGGAAAAACCACTTCGAACAATGAGGTCTTTTGTGGCGAATAACCCTAACTCAGATAATAGTAATATTGAGGCTTTTAGCGAACCTCAATATCATATTGGCAGCTAGCCTGGAAATTTTCGTAGCGATCCAGGAATCCCAAACCAAGATACCGAAGTCTCTGGCGGGCAAAGGCCTTGGAATCACAGAGTAGATACTACGACGTTTTATCCTCTTTGGAGTAAAAAGGACGAATTTTCGTGTCCTAATTTCCCATTTTAATAAGAATTTTTTAAATTTTTTTTATCTGTGTTATAATAAGCAGATTTACACAACATTTTTATTCACAATCTTGTGCATCGTGAAGTGGAAGTAAACACCCATCGTTGATTCCTCTAGAAATTTTCTAGGCCATTGGCTCTTAAGTCTCCGATGTTTCTTCCCGCGGAAGGGGCCGGGGGGGTGGGGGAGGTCAGTATAGAAAAATTTTCTTACAAGTAGATTATGATGATAGGATAAACGGGAGTAAAATTTTTGAAAAATAGGTCCTGAAGAAAGTGATGACGATGTATTATATTATTACGAACATAAAAGAGAGCATCAACAATTTTACGGAGTATCTCGGATTGTAAGGCATGGACGCGATAGGAATTGGAACGTTTCGTTGAACCTTAAAGTTCAATTCCATACGTCCAAATAGGTTTAATAATTGTATTGTAGATTAGAAGTTAACTTTTGATTGTTTAAAGTTGTAGATAACGTCTATAGACATAGTCTATTATGTGAGTTCCATATTAATCTCTTGTCTAGGTCAAGTCCCAAATAACGTATTTTCTCTTATTGTGGAGCACTCTTCTGTTCATTTACTCTCACTCTCCATCTCTTAAACCAGGATTGAAAATTGTGGATATGGGATTGTAAATTGTTAGAATCTATGTCAGGATTTGTATGGGTAGCAAGTGTGGCCGTATCATCAGCATAAGTAGCAATGATAGTATTAGGATCAGATAGGATGTCATGGGTATAAATATTATATAAAGTGGGACTAAGCATACTGCTTTGTAGAACTCCAGCTAGAATAGGATATATTTCTGAGGATTCTGAGTTAATTGCAACTTGGAAATATCGTTGGAAGAGATATGAATTTATGAGAAGGTAGTCTATTTAAGGAAGAAAGCTCTTGAATGTACAGAGGAGTCCAGGATGCCATACACGATTAAAAGAATTGATAGATATCTAAAAATACTCCTGGGTAAGACACTTTCCTCTCAAGAGAGGATGTAATATAATCAATAACGCAATGGCATTGCTGAATTTTGGAGTGTTCAGAGCGAAAACTAAATTGGTGATGACGAATAATTTTTTTATTATCTATAAATTCTGTGCACTTATGCTGATAAGTTCGGCCATTTTGAATGCTCAGTTAATTTTTGACAGCTGCTTTGCTTGCACGTGTTTTGGCTCGTCTTCGATTTTTGCTCAATTTCTACCAAAAACAGCATCGCATTAACATTGCTACGGAGCTATTGGACTCTGTACGCGATGACCCAAATTTGCTCCAGAGGGTCATAACTGGTGACGAATCATGGGTTTATGGTTATGACGTGGAAACCAAAGCTCAATCATCCCAATGGAAGTTGTCGCACGAGCCAAGACCGAAAAAAGCGCCAAGTTCGATCGAATGTGAAGGTTTTGCTTACAGTTTTCTTCGATTGTAGGGGCATAGTGCATCATGAGTTCTTGCCACAGGGTAGAACGATCAATAAGGAATATTACCTACAAGTTATGCGCAAGTTGCGCGAAGCAATCCGCCAGAAACTCCCGGATTTGTGGAAAAACAAAAATTGGCTTTTGCCATTTTTGGCCAAAACCAACACACTAATAATGCCGTAGCCACCGTATTCCACAGATCTGGCCCCCTGAAGAGCCCGTAAAAGGACGACGCCATGCTACGATTGAGGAGATAAAGACGGCATCGGAGGAGAAGCAGAAATGATTTTATGAAGTGCTTCGAGGATTGGAAAAAACTTTTCACAAGTGTATAATATCTGGTGGGAAGTGCTTTGAAGGGGACAAAATAGATATTCATGAATAAATAAATAATTTTTGAAAAAACATAAAATTCGCGATACTTTTTGAACAGACTTCGTAAAATAGAATATATACAAAAAATCCTAATTTAAAAAATAAAAGCTCTCAATTAATTTTTCTCTCTTGACTTCATAATTTCAATAAAATTTTATAAATTATAATAGAAATTTTAATAGAAAAGCTGCCAATAAAAGAGACAAATTATTCTATTCACAAAAGAAATCACATCGAAATAATCGTATTTAGCCAAAGTTTCACTTCATCGATACCTTTCAATACGAATACACCCTTCCTTGCCAACCTCGTAGAACACCAAAGCGAATGTGAAATGTGGTATGCTGATGTCGTATAAGATAACATCCTATTAGTAGCACCCATCAATGAATGAACATGGATTCTCGGATAGGGTCTCTTGTACTTAATCGATAACAAGGTGGAAAGAAGTGGTATCCAGCTTATCTGCGATTTTAATCGGCGCCAGGCCATGTATTCCCTTAAGTATGGGTTTCTGGTCTTTACAGATTTGGAGCAACATTTTACAGAATGATTTAACAAAAATTATCCAAACTATAGTACAGTCTATACTATCATACACATGTATGAACGTGTATTAATATAAATATGCATGTGTGCACCTCAATTTATGCTCTTTGTACACGTACATGAATAGTAATCAATTAATAATCCATTAAAATGGTCAGCTTTTCTTCCTCTCTCATTAGACACTATCTCAAAGCGTCTTTTATGGCGATATTTATTCACCATAATTTCCATTAGACAACGAATAATGCCGTAGAAAATTTACGTATTTGATACGAAATTACAGAAGAGAGTTTCAGCAATAAAATGTTAATAGCTTTAAATAAATTGTTTATGAAAACAATTGAATCTAATTTTTTAAGCAATTATAAATTGGAGCACTGAAAAAATGTATTGAGTTATTTAAAAAAAAAATAATTTCGAAAGTTCTCAGGGATTTGAAGTCAAAAACTCTTCAAAATTTGCTAGATAAACGGATTTTTTTTTATTGTCAATAGTTTAGTATTTTTTGAAAATATGCTAAAATACCATAGACCAGAATAAATTGAAGGTTCTTTTTTTTTGTTTTTGATGCATCTTAAATGTTAGCTCCGTAATTTTTATCATGTCTAATTTTTTGATTGTTCAAAATTGTGTACTATATAAATTTAATTTCACTACTTAGTTAATATATTATAAGCCAGTAATCTTTTTTTTAATGTGTTTAAGTAAATAAAAGACGTGTTGGTATACCTAGGCGGCAGAAATATGATCATAGATGGCGCTAATTAACAGAGCAATCAGTTGATATCAGCCATTTTCTCTTATTTGAATTTAATTTTTTTTTAACATTATTTCAAAAGCCTAAAGATAGTTTTTTTTATTAATGTGGTTTTTATATTTTTTTATATGCAAATTATATAAAGCACTTTACTTTTAATTCTAAATTAATTCCTTATCGCTTAATATTTTTCTCAATATAAAAAAATATTGTTCGAAGCATAAGCAGTAGAAAGCTGCACCGGATCGATCATATTTTCCCAAAAAAGTCCATTAAGAATAGCGAAAGCTCCATTATTGGAATCAGCTCTATGATGATATCGATGGTTCCATCTAGGCTAGGCTATATGTTAAGGTGGCGATGAGTTAGCAAAAAAAAAATATCCAACATGGCCACACTTCCTTGACAAAGTGGTAAATGCTCTCTCCCCAAGACACTTTCTACCCTGTAAATCGTCCTCAGCTACAAAGGACGGACTACTAAAAGTCTGAAACAAAACTGTGGATACCTGAACTCCAGGTTTAGATTCAGTACCGAATGCTGCCCTTAAAGTTGGAATTAGAATTATTGACAGATGCGTATCTCCTTAAAGTAAATTTTTCTATACCAGTGGAAACAACAATTACTTCTGCTTCTACAAAATGGTAAAAAACCACCCGATGACCCATCATTTGATTGTTGAATATAACCGGTAAAGTGCTTGAAAGGAAAAATCACAATTGTCTGGAGATGAACATCGAGCCGAAGATCTATCAAAAAAGCGGTAAGGGTTTTAAAGAAAAGACCAACTGCGTCGATGTGACCCGTTAAGCCATTGAAGAAAAATGATGGAAATATGAGTCTCACAGTCCCACAGGACTCGGTACTCGGCATAGTTTTGTGGAATGTTACATATGATGCGCTGGTTAACCTTTCGATGCCAAAAGATGCAACTTTTTTAATAACTGTCGGTAAATTCCTAGAGGAGATCACTTAGATCACAAAAAATTCAGTCCAAATTATCTGGCATTGGTTGTTATCAGTGAGCCCAGAATTTGCTAAAAAAAATATATAAAAATATCAAGACAGTACTGGTAACCAGAAGGAAAATAAAGGTGAATGCGATCAAAATTTCATAGCTAACACTTCGATATCTAGGAATTCAGGCAGACGCCAGGTTCAAAAATTGGCAAACTTCTGAAATTTGTTGCTGAAAGGGCAAGACCGGTAGTGAATGACTTAGCAAGGATCTTGCCTTACAGTGGAGTATCTAGTTCTATATGATGAGATCCTATGATGACCGAATCGCATGGTAGGCTATGGTAGGTTATTGTCGGAGCACACTTCGAGTCTCGTAAAACACTGTCTGTGTGATCGTATAACTTGCCGCCAAAAGAGCTTTTGGCGGATGAGAAGGCCAGGATCTATCATCGAGGGACAAGAAATATATTCGCGTATCGTCAGTAAGGAGGAAAGTAACGAGAAAAAGGTGATATGGCAACGACATTGAGATTTATCAGAAGAGGTCATGTAGCAGGGAACCACAAAGATATCATCACATGCCAGAGTGCAGTAGCTGAGTACGCAACTTGAGTAATAAAGAAGCTCCGCTATGAGGTAACAGTGAAAAAATGCCATTTAACAGTCTACAATATATAGGATAATAGCCATGAAAGCAGTCTGCTGCCCGAGGAGCTAGTGAAGGTCTCATGGGGAGATATATTTATAGAATTGGTAGGGAGTTTTAGTTGGTAAAAATCCCACACACTGTTGAAGTCGGTATCCCTACAGCATCTTTAAAAAATTTTCGCAACCCACTTTGAGCAGAAAAAAAATTTGGCATATCTGGAAAAAATATTTAAAAATTCTGTCGATTTCAAAAAACCAATGATAGGGCTTGGACCAGAACACTACTTTCAAATAATAAATTGGCTTTAAACAAAATAAATATAATATCTTTTCGGGTAGGAGTCCTTCTATCTCCCAGCTTTTTGAACTAACCATCCCTTGGATAATTGTTCTATTTATTAAATCATCTCAATTATGTACCAGAGTCCAAATGTCAACAAATTTAAAGAATTCCTACATAAATTTATGAGGTCAAGTCTCCACTATGAGGACTGGTCCTCCTCTTGATTCCAATTTCCACACGTCACAATTAATTTCGGTACATTAAAATAATTTTCCATTTCATATTAAATATTTTAGCAAATTCTAAAATTTTCTAGTCCCAAAGCTTTAAGTGATAATCTGGCAATTCTAATTGCTAACAAACCAATAAGAATATTATTGATGCGAAGTGATTTGTAAATAACACACGCTATTCAGTGGTTCAATATTTTGGTATCCAGTATTATATGACGAAAAAAAATAATAGCAAAAGCATTTGGGGACGACCGTGGCTGACTATTCTTTTGGATATAACAGGGCTGATAAACGATGCCAGTGCCAATAAAAATAATAACGATGATGAAGGAGATGATGGCAATGATACTGCTGCAAGGACTCGCGGAATAATCCAATGACAAGTGAATATTTGCATAAGAATCATAAGGCCACCCTTAAATACAGAAAGAATTTTCCTTCTCAGAATACTAGACGTTATTTATGGGAATCTCAACCGCTGTTGTCAATGTTTACAGTCGACAAAAATTAGCATCTTTTGTTCCACATAACGAATATTTTGGGGAAGATTTTGTATTTTCTAATGGCTTCTGAAGTTGCACTGAGCCAGCTCCTCCCACTTGCTGTAAGATTACGAAATGACAAAATAGCTGAATGAAATTTTTCTACAGTAAAGAAGAAAGAACTACGAGGGTGACTATTTAATGGTCCACTCATTATTGTTGGAATCAATTACAATGTCACATTGGACTTTTAGGATAAGAATGGAATTAGAAAGTAATTTTCTGAAGATGACCTTCTTGTTTTTGAACTGAAAGTTTTCAATATGAATGAAAATTAATAATTATCATCAAATGCAATAGGAGAACTATTACTAATTAATTACTAATTGCAATATTAAATTGGAATTCATAATTGAGATTTGTTTGAAATCTTCACCTTTCTAGGTTGATTGTTAACGAAAAGAATTTTGTGCAAAAATTCAATAAGAGTGATTCCCACGTAAATTTGAGAGGTGCATAAAAATAACAAAATTCACTAGTTTAAAATTAGCCTAAAGTGTTACGAAAATACTCTCCATTCATTCATGGAACTGATTATTTTCATCAATGGATCTTTATAATCTCCGTCTGAGACTGAATGGCGAATAGTTGCAATTTACGTAAAATCCATGACGTTGAATGGAAAATGAAGATAGAAAACGGGAAGATAGTGTTACAGAAGTACCGTCGGGACAGTCGTAGTGGACCGGAGAGATGCCAATTACCGACAGTGAATTACCTTCAATGTGGACTGCCTGTTTAGAGGAAATGGCTACTGGAAACATTAATGAAATCGGCACCTTTTGTATGGTCATGCCACATTAAAGCCTCTAAAGCTACCTGCCACTGCCATCAAGTACGTATGTACTCACACTTGCTGGAACTGAATTTTTGCCAATTCACTGCATCAATTTCGGTATTAAACAATTTCTCGATCATCCCCAATTCCAATGATCACCAGACGGTTCTGATTAAATAATAAACGTAAAAAAAAATACCAAAATCAATTGTCTTGTTAAGAATCATTCCAAGCCCCACGCTCATGCCATTTGACTCTACCCAAAAGCGAATGGGAATGGACGTCGTGATGGCTCATTACTCACCCTTCCGATTTTTGGTAAAAATTCCATAATTTTGAATTTAATTTCAAAAAATTTAAACGATGGCTTCAAAAATTGCACTTTACTTTTAAGTCAAATCGATTAAGTAGTGATTCTGCTCCATTTATCGATTGGAGTTAATTTTTCTTTAGTTAAAACAGAATTTCCATAGTAAGATGAAATATAGAAGAAAAAAAACATCCTTTCTGGATACTAATCTACCTCGAAAAAAATGCTGTCTTCATTATTGTTATAGGCTGGCTGGCTCCCTCCCTTCATTATAATATTTTTTTTTGTTTTCCCCACCTTTTTTTTTACATTATAATTTTGATGGATGAGTCCTTGACATAGAAATGTTTTTTAAGTTCCATGACAGTGCAATGTCGCTGAACCTTATTCCAATGGAATTATCCTCTTTAATTTAAGGCTGACGCAAAAATTTTATGCATTCTAAGAAGGATTGCAGAAAATTCGAATGTCGCCCGAAGCGTTCATATGAGAGGACACCCAACACACTCCACTCACATGTGACACGTGAAGTCGATATATTCTATCTGGTGGAGTACAGAAAAGACCCTACCAGCTCTACAGGGGAGATGGATGGATGGAATAGATTTTCCTTTATTATGCGATTTACTTAAAGAGCTCGAAAACTGCTTCTAGCATTAGCAGTTCGTTGATGGTCGGTTGGTCGATTGGTTGGTCGATGATGGTACATGGACGGATGCGGGTCTGGCTAATACTGGAATGATGAAAAGAGGAGCATTGAATCAACAACATGACATTTCTATACGGGAAATAACAACTAGGATAACAAGGATGACAAGGCGAGCATAGTTAAGGATAATAAATCATTTGACTCGATCTAAAGGACTGTTTCTGAATTGAGTCTCCGCCTTTTTTGTTTGGCCCTTCTTGGCTTCCGGAGATTCAACGGGGCCACCGAAAATTCACCAAGATGCATGAAAATGACATAAACATTAGTTCAAAGATAAAAATGACAAGTAATTTTTTTTCCTTACTTCGGTTTCGTAGAGATACGAGTACATGCTCGCATCTTTTCATCGCAAATACAAACAAATATGGTCACGTGTGTATGCGTATTTGTCTCTGGTTGACTTGTTATCCTTCATACAATACTAAATGTCTAGCTGATTTTTTCTATTGTATCACAACAAAAAAAAAATACTCCGAAAAATATTTACACATAAACACGACTTTAAGGACGATGCTTTAAAAATGAATTTGATTTTGTTTCGATGAAATTTTATTGAAATCATTTTAAATATTCTCGAATACGAACAAATTTTTTAGTTGACCAACAATATAATTCTGGGTAATGTTCTGAAGGACTATAGAAATTTAAATGTTCGAGAATAATATTTTTCCATAACAATAATTATTACCCTGAACAAATTTTTATAATTTCATTTAACAGATTTTGAAGTTTTTTTTCTCCTAATTACTATCTCAGATGAACTTAAAGCTTTGCGTCATATTGCCCGAAGCTATTAACACACTTACGAGATGTTGCAGAAAAGTAATGAAAATATTTTTTTTGCAACAAATTTACTTTATTTTTATGCATCAATGTTATTCTTTAAGTAGTTTCTTTGGGCAGTTATTATTGGAAGAGGCACTGGTGGAAGAAGGATTCAATTGGAATTGCCTTCAGATTCTCTTTGAATATTACCGACAGTACCAAAATGACGTTCCTTGAAGGATTCTTATATCCACGGATTTAGAACAAAAAAAAATATCCACGGATTTAGAACAAAAAAATAGGGCATCTCTTTTTCTGACAAAGGCTCGTTAATGGAGATGGCAATGTTGTTGTCACGGTGGAGCATCCAATTGTCTTCAATATCCGATCAATTGTGAAGACCCCTCCTTTTTTTACTTTTTTAAAGATATCAATATTAATGAACGATCAGACCATATAGAATCCCTCACACGTTCCATAATTTCATCAGTTTTTGATGTTGAAGGACACGCTGAATAAGGTTCGTTTTTCACTGATTCTCGGCTTTCCAAAAATATGTTATCCTTTGGAAAGGCTTATGCTCTTGATAAGGAATATGTCTCATAAACTTGGTGTAAATATTCGTATTACAAAGTTGGGGAATCATGAAGCCTAACCCAAAATTTGATGGTACATCGTTACTCAAATTTACGTTGGTCCGTTTTTCATTCCCGCTCCGGCGGCAGGACCTTACCTTAGACATATACCAGCCTATCATGACAATATTGTAAATATCAATGAGGATATTGCATCTTACCCACATGCGAATGACATTGCAAATGCAATTTATAATGAACCTTTGTGCAGGGCGTCGTGCATGTGACAAAAAGCCTAACAGTGCTTTAAGGGTGCGAACCGTGAAAGGCGTTCCTTCGGAAATTCGAACGGATGATCTGTCGCACTTCAGAGTAGTCCGTTTTAAGTGCAAACTTGTGGTCAGAGGCCCCACATTATTCGAAATGGGCCCTGATTATTGGCGTAAGATTCAAGATAATTTTGACGGTCAGCTGGGGCTGCAGACTCAGGTGTGGGCATTGGGAAGTTCAGCATGATTCTAATAATTTCCATCGATATTCTTATTTCAATCCACCATTATCAGGGGTTGATAGCGGAAAATCGTAAAAAATAATTATCCGATCGAGACGCAGGTATGGCCATTGGGCTCAGGTACCTCCAACGATATAACGCAGGTAGAGCGTACGTTGAAGTTATTCCGTTTTTCGAAGGCACTACAAAATACAACTTTACCTATTACGTTCTATAATCTATAGGATCGCATAGTTACCAAACGAGGTGGAAACTTATAATGCACATTTAGAAGGGCCTCCTCTATAAGCTATATGGAGACAAAGTTCCAGATCTCTCTTAGTAATGCCAGTCTCAACCACGATGGTCTTTTTGTGGTATCATTAATGCGGTCACTGTATAGTCCCAAATCTTGCCAGAGTAAATTACTCCCAAATGCAAATGCACTAAATTTCATAAAAAATTTTAAAAAAATTAAAAAAACCTCAAAACATTTTACAAATTAATTGTGATAAATTTTATAATCGAAACTATTTTTGAATCTTTGTACAATATTTTTTGAATTAACTACTTTTATGATGCTTAGAGACTTTAGAAACCATTGCTCAGTCCGATTTGGAGTTATTTTCATGGAATTATAGTAAAATTAACCTTTTCTTTAGTATAAATTTTTTTTCTACTCCCGCTTTTGTGGAAATATTTTTTACGAAATTAATTTAGAAGAACTTTTGCAATTTTCAGAGAGTGCTTATTTTATATATGATATAATATTAGTTACTTGATTGATTAAAAATCGCCTAGAAATATGCTGGAGGTCACTATATAAAAGACTTGAAAAAGGATTTATTAGAAGCTTAAAAGGAGTTCATTTTAATAAAAGTGGTACACGAAACAAATGGTCATTTGGCCATTTCAAATTTCCAAATGAGTTTACAAACAGATACTAAAATATAACGGCCGAATGCCCCAAATCAATAATATAAATTAACTTTTTCCACATACGACAAAAAAAATACTCAACAATAAAAGTAATAAAATACAGTAAATTTAATTTAATTTATTGTATAAAAGGATTGGCTAACATTTTAACTAATGATGTAGTTTTATCGAATATACAATAAAGAAAAATATACCCCGAAAAAAAAGGGGTTCAATATGCTCATGACCATAGTTCTTTTTTTTTTTTAAATATTGTGCATTTGTCCATGCGTTTAGACTGTCACAAAATGACAGATTTTTTCGTATCTATTTTTTTTTTAACTTTGAACAATATGGTCAATGAGCTTAAGAAAAGAAAAAATAAGTGCAATTTTAATTTAGAAGAGAAGAGTTTTTTTTTATTTTCTTTATTTTGAAATAAATCTTTAATTCAGAAAGGATATTTATTATTTATACTTTTAATTTTTTTTTTAATTTGATCATAAACTACAATAAAAACATGAATAATCTTAGATTATCCATTGTTGAAATGCTTGGTTGAATCGTGTCCCCTCGTTGTAACTTATAGCAGTAGACTAATTTTTTTATTTTCCTTATTGATCTTCTGAAACTGCCCCAGATGAAATGCAATTAATTAATTATATTATTAGATAGAAACCATGGCTGTGCATGATATGCTGAGAAAAACCATTCGCTTATTCCGGAGCTCATACTAACAATAAGTTGATGGCGTTGGACAGTACCAGTTCTAATGGAATCCGAAACCCAAACAACAGCTAAACAGTGTGATATTGGTTGGTTGGCATAATGGAAGTATTCAAAATGACAAATTACTCTACTCTCATCGAATTAAATTAAATATTTGAGTCACATAAAACAGAGATATTGGTTGTATCCGGAGATGAGCTCCACATGCAAGTGGATTCTGATAGTGCTGGTAATCGTCGCCTCTAGTAAAATGTATTTTGATAGAAGATCGGAAAATATTATCTAAAAATCAAAATATTATTTATTGAAAAAACCTATTTCAAAATACGTTTTCAACCTAGAGAAGTGTACATTATTCACATGTACCATGGAGACTTTTTGCTGTTGTCAGAACAGAACATTATTCAATCGTCATTCTATTCAGTTCACATATTTGAAATTAGAAAGCGGTGATGCCAATCGAAATACTATTAATTATGTCAGCACTATAGTTGGACAATAATTTTAATTTTATGAAAATCAACTTAATAATTCAGTCGTTTTTATACCATATTAGAATTTAATATTCGAAGATAGTGGCTAACAGTAGTTCATTCTGAATGCTATCTAAATTAAATCAAACTAACTATAAACTCAGTTGTAAATGGTATAATGAAAATATAGTAAATATAACCAAGAAAAAAAAAAAAAACTGAAAACTGAACGACGATGAGTTGAAGAGAATAGTTGAAAATGATATGCAAACTTCCCTGGCAAATGTGTCATTTCAGAATATCTTAGAAAACCGCTTGTAAACACATGAATCCACGTAAGTGGCGTCAATATATTCGCAGCGACAACAGAACAAACCACTTAACATATTCTATGGTAAAGTTTTACTATATATTCAGTCTCACTCGATTGCCCCACTCCCACTTACCATAGTTTAGTCTTTATGCATGCTGCTGGCTTCTTCCGATGGCATTCTTCTATGCTCGTATTTGTACATGTGTGCAAAATGATTTCCGGAACCCCAAGCTCCCCAAGGCTTTGAAGTTCCTTGGTATGCAGAAATTCCCTAAAGTTTGCTTAGCACAATTGTTCAGTTTTCATAGCTTAGCTTAGAGAGCTTAGCATCTATGTTACGTACGAAAGCCATCAAACTTCAGTTTTTCTACAAATCCCCGCCGCTAATACACTCTGATACGACTGCCAGCTTCTGTTGCCACCATGTCAGCTAACTGTTCTGAATATCTTCAGTCGAGGTCATATATCAACCAGTCCGCGTGTATTAAACAACATTCTTGCGGATAATTTAGTGTCGCATACGAAATAAGTTTATCTGGCGGAAATACACTTCCAGCTGAAAAGACGGTGCCACCTAGAATTTATTTGTTCCCATGTTCATGCGGCCACGATTTAGATACGGGGAGGAGTAGAATTTCAGGAAGAGAGAACCGTTGTCGACGACTAATAGTAGAAGAGCAATTCAGTTTTGTATAAAACAGGTACAGTCAACAGCATATGGGTTAGTTGCTCTTAAAAATAAAATTAAAAAAAAAAGAATGTACTCCGATATACAAGATAGTTTATCACTTAAAAAATGATGATAAAAACATTGGGAATAAAAAGAAGAAGTAAAAAAGAATTTAAGAATCAAGAAACTTCCTCGATAAAATGAAATATTCTTCGTGGTCCAGTCAATGGCACTGTCGAACTTCCAGAATCTCCTTCGATCATCAAGATTAAAGTTTTGCATTCGATTTAATTGCATAAATTTTGGGTCTCTTGACTTGAGGGCGAGAATCGATAAAATAGCATAGAAACTTCGTACTGATATGTACACTAGAAATTGTGGAAAATCTCCCACTCTCTGTTACTGATATTTATCCGACCCTTGGTTAACTTCCTTATAAATAGAAAAGTAAACAAAATCTCCTGAATGTATGTGGTAGTATGACATGTGGGATGAAAAGTTTTTTCTCTGCTGACTGTCCAAAAGTACCTGTCCCTGAGATGGCAGCAACTAATCCACCACCATTCAAAAAGTCCTTCCCAACAAATGACATTGCCAGCTTTTATTGTAGTTCATTCCTTTTATTTTTATTCGGTGTTTTTTTGTCTGGTCTTTATGTGAAAAGAGAGAGCTCTTCGCCATACCTTGTGACATTTTTGGTCAGTAACATTGGACAAGATAAGTGGGTATGAATCCAGTGTATCCTGAATTTTCGTGTTGATATGTTAAATGACCCATGTGTACGCTATAATCCCAAGGATAAAGATGGTCAAATTAGATTGTTTGTCGGTGGATTTAGTTATGGTTCGTTGTCGAAATAAAACTACAAGGACCGTTTTAACCTTCTTTAGAGGAGATACCATGAAACACAAGTGCAGGTAAATTCTATTCGGGAACATTTTTAATTATGAACTTTTTTCATAATAAAGGACTATGAATATACAATATTTAGGGTAAAAAGTTTATAAGCATTATTCTAAATATTGTTTTCTCTTTCATAATGATATTGAGTAATTTTAAAAATATTTAGAAGATTTAAAATTATAATTTTATAAGGAATTTTAGACAACAAAATTTTCTTTTATATTCAAAAGTGCTTTAAAAAATAATTTTTTTTTTTTAATAATAAAATTTATTTATAATTTTATTTTAAAGAAAAAAAATATAGTTAAATCAGTTACATTGGATTTATTTGAGAAAACCATACTAAAAAATATACTTTATTTTGTTAGGGATAGGCAATTTTTAGTTTTAAGCGTTCGCTAAATGCTATACTTAAAACTAGTGATAATGATATTACTAACCAAGAAATATCCTTTTTTATTTTTTATCTAAATAATAAACTATTGGTACTAGTTTCGCATTAGTTCTTTTTCTATTTTGATTGTACGTATCAATAAGAGTGCGGCTTCATTTCTTTGCAAGGAATCACATAACCACAAAAGTCACTTTACTGCTTCAAAAATTTGGTTGAATTGTGAAATTTTCAGGACAATTATTAGTGAGGATAGGTGCATCGGCCAAAATTTGTTTCCATTTAGTAAAAACGAAACTTTTTCTTAATCCAGTTTGTTCAATTATGTCTTGAAAGTATGAATAAGATTTTAGTTATAAGCCGTAACCGACTTAATTTGATTAATCGCGTTGAAATTGAATTTAGTACAGATTTTTTGCAAAAACTATTTACATTTTTTTAAAAAAATCGAATTAAACAAATTAAAAATATTCAAACAATTTCGAAAAAATTCCAGTTTTGCTTAATTATTTTACCTGTCATCAAAGAAACTATTTCTATAATTTACAAAAAAATTACAATAATATCTCCATCCACTAAATGGTAAATTTTTCTAAATTACTACTACTAAATTCTTATAAATAACTAATAAATCTAATATATTCTTAGAAATCACATAGTTTTGCTATTAATTTCTGCTCAAAAACTTTATGTCACCTTTAATACTTCACTGCACTTTTTCGAAAATTTAACTATTTTTAATGTTATAATTTCAAAATATTATAGCAACTATGATTACTAAAATATTTTAGATTAAAAACTTCATTAAATTTTTTTTTTCGATAAAAAAATGTCATTAATTTCCTCTTTAGTTATATTGATTAAATAAAAAAAAACGAACAAAAAAAAGTAATTTGTTTTGAATTATTACGGACACAAACCATTTAGACGAAAATTATCTAGACCCAAAACCGTTTATGACATTTAACTATCGAGCAGAGCCTCGATTATGACTGCAGGGAATTTTTTAATTTTTAGAGATTTATTTTCTTTATTTGAGAAATTTTTATTTGTATTAGCGTAATTGTTTTTTAATTAAAATGACGTTTTAAAAGAAAAGTGCATCATAAATAAAAATTATGACAAATATCTATAATAAAATAAAATTCAATTAATTCAGTTAGAATAGAAAAGGTTGACATATTCATGGACTTACATAAAAAAAATAAAAAAATGATAGAATAAACCAAGATATAAATGGTCATTTCTGGTAATAACTGACCAAGATAAGAATGGTCATTTCTGGACATTTTGCGACAGTTAATGACATTGGCTTGATTCGAACTCAAGAGCACTGTGAACTCAATACAGACATTCTTGAACTGAAAATTTCAGTACAAATCTTGAATTGAAAATTTTTTCCTATAAAAACCGAAATGCTTTTTATTCCTTCTATTAAGAGGCTTTTTCATAGTATGATTAATTTTTAACAAAACTATTTCTTTGACATTTTTAATATGTCATTCTTATAGATATGGTATGTTCATGTTTTATTATAAATACTATTTAATTATAGAAAACTACACTATTTAACAAATTATTAGAGTGAACTTTTAATATTTTTACAACTTACACATAGTGAAAAAATCATCTTCAGCGACGAAGCGTATTTTTGGTAAGAATCTGTGCTATTTAAAAAAGCAAAATTGTCGAATCTGAGATGAAAAGAAACCACAACAGTTGATCCGGATTTTTTGGCCTCAACTGGACAATATGGAATTAAAAAATATCTTATTCCAACATTGCAGTTTCCACGGTGTCTTATTACAGAATATGCTGATGTTAGCTGTCCAAAAAATCGTACGATTAAACGCCCTTAAACTTTTTTATATGAAGTTGCGTTAAATCGATGGTTTATGCCAGATTTGAAGTCGAAGGGATCTGTTTCACATATTATAAAGGGCCACACCATAGCTATTTGGACCAATTCAACCGAAGACCTATTATCGAAACGACCACATACTAATTGATTACTTCACTTACTTGGTCTCTTGAAAGAGATTTATAAAAAGGTTCTGAAATAATGAAAAAAACGAATTTAAATGTTCAATGGCAGCCGTACCTTACTCAATAAAAATTGGTATTTCCCCATCCTTGGTATATGCTTATACGTGGACAGCACTTTTTGATTTGGAGAATCAGTTTGATTAAAAAGGAAGAGTCATCATCCAAAGTTGCACCTCCTGGAATCAAATCTATAGAAGCCATTTAAATTATATTGTTTTTAGATAATAATGATATTGAATTTTCTTTAATTTACAATAGAAATATTTGTCAAAGCTTTCATACAAATCTATTTATTTAATTTTAGAGTGTAAACACTCTTAATGTGACCCATTTTAGCTATAAGATAACTTATACTGCAAGTGAAAAGTATGCACCCACTGTGGTTTTAAGGGCAAAAATCGAATAAAAATCGAAAATTCAAATGAACCATTTTTTTTTAAATTATATCAATTTGACTTGAAATATGACAACATTTTTTTTTAATAAATTAACAATATTATCAAAACACTATGAAAATACCAAAAACAGAGGCTTGCTCAAATTTCTCCCTTGCGTTTGATGACAGCTTGCATAATTCTTGGTATTCGGTCTGTCAGTTTTTTTAACGTTTCGCAACTGCAAAGTACTCATAATTTTTGAATTGACGTTTAGTCAAATTAGTAGTTAAATTTATAATTTTTTTGTACTTTGCATATATTTATACTCGTAATACATAGAAAATTTAATTTGATGCTGCATTTATGAATTAGACAAAATCCCTATCGCATACCATGAAAGCTTGAATCGCCCTCTAATGGGTGATATGGACCAGGTTGACTATTCTTGATCTAGCTCATTCTCGAAGAACCCTCTGGGATTGAGATTAGCTGATTATGGTGGCTATGACATGTTTTGTAAAATTTATTCTTAGTTTTTTTTTTGTAGAAAATTATTACATAATTTTGGATTAGTCAAAGTCTTGAGGAAGAAAAATACGTCTCCAAAAAATTTAAAAACTTTTTTTTTTAAATTTCTTAAACTTACGCCAAATTTCCTACTCTTTTCGTAAGGAAACAACCCCTAATACTATGGACGCACATCTGGTATTGATACTATGAACGCAGACATACCATGTAGAATACTAACCATGTAGGTATAGTTTGACGTTTCGACTTTTGTATTTTGGCGGTTAAGATATAAATAGGCTGGACAGGGACAATAATATTTTAAAATTATAAACGCTAAAAAGCCGAAGAAAATATAATATGTATATTTTCCATATTATCCAGCACAGGGGACTTCTCCTGGGAGAATGATCTACAAGGACTACGGCAGAAGCACCTACGGGTATATGCGCACTTGCGTTTTGACCTGGCCTAGCAGAGCCTACCTACTAACCGCAAGGAGATTTCTTCTGGCATAATGATCCATAAGAACTTTACTAGAAATGCTTATGGGTATAGCATATCGGCGGGCCTTAGCTGGCCTAGCAGTGCCAAAGGAATTTATAAGGTTCCTACTGTAGCTCTTTTATGGTGAAGCACACTTACCGGGTATCTTTAATGATATAATTCGGTACCACAGGCGTCGGGAGCCCCACGGTGGTTCATCCGCTGTGCCCGGCCACCAGTAAGGAGCCTTTGGCTGAAATGTGGTGGCTATAGTTTAATTTCTGTATCGCGAGTACACTCTTAGGGCTGGAGGTGAGAGATGCCAGGATTCCGGGTGATATCACTGCAAATGATAGTAGAGGTTTAGGTAAACGTTGCTACCAACATTAAGGGTAACTAGCTTGTAACTGGTCACTGACTGTTAACAAATGGTCCCACCTATAATGGATGTAGTTGGTCATGTGGTAGGACCAGGTAGTTGCACAAATTTGTGTGGAGTAATAACACTTGCTACAGCTGATATAAAATAAGGTATTTTAAAGAGGACTATGAGAAGATCTGATACACTTCTCATAGAGAGGTAGTCATACTGAGTATTTCTTGCATGATGCAGTCCAAGCAGAAAATCAAAAGGAAGTGTGTTGATAATGCGTTGATACCGAACTGGGTTCCGATTGAGATGCGTACAATTACCTAGATCTAGTCGGCTAAGCTAACGAAATCCAGTATAGACAGGTCTGTGAGCACATTGGCGACCCGTGGTATTATGTCTAAAGACCGGTATGCCACGTTAAATAAAATTACATTAATTCCATATTAATAATTTTGACTTTCAAACAAATATAAATAAAACGCATTATGAACTGAAAATAAAAACATCAATTTTTCCTCACTACAAGCAACCAATCAAATCAACGTCACTTTTTAGCTCCTTTAGTTTCCACTACAGTAATAGTAGCGTCAGCAAAATACCAGGTTGGTGTATAGGAAAGTTGACATTCAAGGTTGGTGTATGGGGAGACCACGAAAAAATTTGTAATAATTGAATACCAGCTTTTTTAGCTGGCATTTATGTGGCATTAGGTGACATATACATGGTATTCAACGTAGTATCGATATAAGGTGTCTGCCATAGTATTATATAAGCCAGCACGAAGATCGATACAAGATGTGTGTTTTTAACATAAACCACCATTTTTTCTCTAGCACGAAAATTTTTACTTTAGACTTAAAGTTATGGTGATTCAACCCATTGGTCTAGAGCATATTTTTAAAGTCCACAGCAGTTCAGTTTTGATGGAATAAAGAGGACCCCAATCCAAATTTTTTGCATGTTGTGAGCTCAGAAATTGTTGCCTAACAGTCACATAACAAAAAAAAATCAACAGTTATCAATCATCTGGAAGTTTGGCAAATATTTTATTTAATATTATGTGATGTAAGTCTCCGATTCCTTTTGCTAGGATCCTCGCTTAAAGGAGCAATTTATAGATCTTTCAGACCGTGGTAAACACTGATGATTTCCAAGTTTGATTAAAACATGCAATAATTCTATGAACACAACAATTAAAAATTTTATACTTACCCATTATAAAACGCTTCAATTTATTTACTTGCATTAAATGAACTTAACAATCGCAAAATGACGGTAACTGGGCAAAAACAGACAAAGAAAAAGCTGAAGTATTTGCTAAACATTTGGTAAATACTTTTGCTCCACATGATGATATAGAAGACATAACGCATACTAACAAAATCATCAAAGAACTAATGTTTCCACTCCCTATGAATCTTCCTCCTAAAAATTTTAAGCCCTCGGAAATTAAATCTACAATTCTGCACCTTCCCAATAAAAAAGCTCCTGGTTATGATCTAATAACAGCTCCTATTCTGAAGCAAATTTTCCGAAAAGCTTTAGTTTTAATCACATATATTTTTAAAAGTATCCTGCGTACAACCTATTTTCCCTTACTCTGGAAATATTCTGTCATTAAAATGATTCCTAAACCAAATAAACCCATTAATTCTCCTTCCTCCTATAGACCTATCAGCCTCTTACCAATTCTTGGTAAGATATTCCAGAAACTCCTATTAAAACGACTCTACCCACTTCTAGTTAATGAAAAAATTATTCCTGATCACCAATTTGTCTTCCGGTCTGAACACTCCACTATCCAGCAATGCCATCGCATTGTTGATCATATTGCATCCTCTCTTGAGAGAAAAGAGTATTGCCCAGGAGTATTTCTAGATACCTCCCAAGCTTTTGATCGTGTGTGGCGTCCTGGACTCCTTTGGAAACTCAAGGGCTTTCTTCCTTCAACATACTACCTTATCATAAATTTATATCCCTCCCAACGATATTTCCAAGTTGAAATTAACTCAGAATCCTCGGAAATATATCCTTTTTTAGCCGGAGTCCCACAAGGCAGTATACTTGGTCCCATCTTATATAATATTTATACGCATGACATCCCAGCTGATCCTAATACTATCATTGCTTCTTATGCATACGATACGGCCATACTTGCTACCCATTCAAATCCTGACATAGCTTCCAACAATTTACAATCCCATATCCATAACCTTCAATCTTGGTTTAAGAGATGAAGAGTGAGAGTAAATGAACAGAAGAGTGCTCACATTACTTTCACACTTTGTCAAGGTAAACCTACCCCTTTATACCTTAATAGCAACATGATACCGCAATATGATAAAGTGCGTTATTTGGGACATTACCTGGACAAGAGACTAACATGGACCCCAAATACTAGATTTAAAGCAGCGGAAGCTAACATACGTTACCTACAACTTCTTAGACTACTTGATAAACGCTCGAAACTAACAATTAAAAGTAAACTTCTAATCTACGAGTACAATACAATTATAAAACCAATTTGGACATATGGAATTGAACTTTGGGGTTCAACGAAACGTTCCAATTCCTATCGCGTCCAAGCCTTACAATCCAAGATCCTCCGTAAAATTGTTGATGCCCCCTTTTATGTTCATAACACTGTAATACATCGTGACCTAACAGTTCGGCTGAAAAATTAAGAACGTTGACGTCTAGATGGCGCCTCTTGCAAAAATCTACCATGCTTCAAATAATTCCTGTCAAAATTTGACAGCAATCGGTCGATTGGTTCGTGAGATATAGCATTTTGAGTGGAGCAACTTTTGTTATTGAAAATAAAAATGGATAAAGACGAATTTCGTGTATTGATAAAGCATTGCTTTTTGATGAAAAAAAATACAGTGGAAACCAAAGCATGGTTTGACAAACGTTATCCGGACTCTGCTCCAGCTATTTCAACTGTGGAATATTGGTTTCGTCAATTTCGAACTGGTCGTACGAGCACAGTTGATGCAGAACGCAGTGGACGCCCAAAAGAGGTGGTTATGGCAGAAAACATCAAAAAAATCCACAAACTAATTTTAAATGACCGTAAGGTGAAGTTGAGCGAGATAGCTGAGACTCTGAAGATATCGAAAGAGCGTGTTGGACATATCGTGCATGAATATTTGGGCATGCGAAAGCTGTGTGCAAAGTGGGTGCCGCGTGAGCTCACTGTGGACCAAAAACAACAACGTGTTGATGATTCGGAGCTGTGTTTGGAGCTGTTCAAGCGTAATAAACCCGAATTTTTGCGTCGATATGTGACAATGGATGAAACATGGCTCCGTCACTACACTCCAGAGTCCAATCGCCAGTCGGCAGAGTGGAGAGCGAGCGACGAACCAAATCCAAAGCGTGGAAAGATGCAACAGTCGGCTGACAAGGTGATGGCGTCTGTATTTTGGGATGCGCATGGTATAATATTCATTGACTATCTCCAGAAGGGACAGACGATCAACAGCGACTATTATATAGCGTTATTGGATCGTTTGAAGAAAGAAATCGCTAAGAAACGGCCTCATTTGAAGAAGAAAAAAGTGTTGTTTCACCAAGACAATGCACCATGTCACAAGTCGATGAAAACGATGGTCAAACTCAATGAATTGGGCTACGAATTGCTCTGGCCCCCAGCGACTTTTTCCTGTTTGCAGACCTCAAGAGAATGCTCGCTGGCAAGAAATTTAAGACCGATGATGAAACTGAGGCTTATTTTGAGGCAAAACCGAAAGAGTACTATAAAAATGGTATCGAAAAGTTGGAAGATCGCTATAATGGCTGTATCGCCCTCGAAGGCAACTATGTTGAATAATAAAAATGAATTTTGCAAAAAAAAATATTTCCACTGTGTTACGTTCTAAATTTTTCAGCCGAACTGTTAAATGTTCCCTCTGTTCATGACCTGTGCAATTCCCGATATCAAAAATTTCACTCCCGTTTACCCTATCATCATAATCCACTTGTGAGAGAATTCTCTTGTACAGCCCTCCCCGGAAACACTCATCGGAGACTTAAGCGACAATGGCCTAGAGATTTTCTAGAGGAATCTAACTTCCGTTAGTTGGAGAAACGCCGATGGACGTTATGTTATGTAAATCTGCTTACCAAGATTCTTCATTAAACTGTTATGTAAATCTGCTTGGTACAATAAAATTATAGTTGCAGATAAAAATAAAAATAAAAAAAAATAAAAAAAAATAGCAAATCAAAATTTCAATATTAATTTCACAAATTTTGTTTTAGTTTCAACTTTAAATAAATATGAAATTAAAAAAAAAGACTTTCCAAAACAACATCATAAAAATTTAAGATTAATTCTTATCTGTTATACTAAAAAAAGGATATTAAAGGAAATTACGATATATGTTTTTAATAAAAAAATATTTAAATTGCTATTTTTTGTGATTTACTAAGTTTTCGATTTATTAAGATTTTAACCAAAGATTTCTTTTGGTTGTTATTATCGTCAAAAATATGTTGACAAAAATATTTACAAAAATATTGTCTGTTTTAAAAGGAATATTAAAGGATCCTGGTTTTTTTTAACAAATTTTAGAAAACTCAACTATTTTTTTGTACTAATCTGTCGAAAATAAATATACCATCAGAAAAAAAAACGTTAAATTTTATAATAATTTTTTCTGCTGTTAAATAATTTTTTTCTACAATGAAAAAAATTTCGTATAATTTTTGCGGTTTCAAATTTAATCATAAATATCCGATTTTAAGGATTAAGTTTAGGAAAAGTCTGATTCATCATAAATTAAGATTTGTTGATAAATAATGTGTCTTTGCCTAAAAATTATAATGAAAAAACTAGTATTTTTGATATAATTCGATTTTACTCATTGGCAATAAAATATTTGTATGAGAAAAAAAAGGAAGCTCAAAGTAGTTCTATAGGATAGAAAATATTTGAGATTGGCAAATTTGTATTTTTCATATTATATTTTTGAATAATTGAGATGTTGTCAGAATTGTTCATGAACTAGAGTCCCACTTCCACGATAGAATTTTCAGGGTTTTTTCCTACCAAATTCCTGCCGACTATTTGATTTGCCACAAACGGAAAAGCATAGACACAAAATCAGTCTGACAATCACTATCAGTTCAATGGGATTTATTTATATTTTTTTTTTATTTACGTTCGCTTTTATGCGTATAGGAAAAATAGTATCCAGCATGTACTTTTGTGCTTATTTATCGCAAAACGCGATTTTAATAAAACAACTACAAATTTTGTGTATTTCGGAAACAGCGTGGCGACTTGATGTCGACTATTTCGACAGTGACAAATTTGCGATTTATTTCATTCGAGCTCATTTCGACAATATTGGAATACTGAGAAGTTCCTTAAGCAGTGCCACATTGACTCTTCGTATTTCGCAAGGATTTTCAAGATGTATGGCATAGAAAATTGTAGATTCTTTTGAAAGCTTTCAAAATGAGGTTTAAGCCAAAAGGCTGAGAGGCCAAAATATTGTATGCCATCCATTCAGGGATGAAGACCGAAGTAAATTGGAAAATGGAAGCAGATTTTTCTTATGCGAGGATAGAAATATTCATAATGAGGGCGCCATTCATGCTGGCTGGCTGCACTTGCAACGAACGAAGAAAAGAAAACAATTCGTCCTTTTCTCCATAGGATTTTTCTTTCTTCCCTTATTCTGATATTCTTACCTCAATACAGTGAACGAGTCAGTACCCCTAATAATTGGAAAGGATGTTGTCAGAACGTACTGACATTGAACAGTAAAGAATGATGAAAATTATTTGTGAGTGCGAATCCGAAGAGGGTGCATTTCTTCGATTATTTGATTTACTCATTTCGATAATCAGAAAAATGCCTTATTTTATGGGCATCTCATTTTCAGTTCTCCATTATTGATTATAGAAACTGAAAGTCAAAAACCCTAAACCAAGATGTCTTTTGGCTTCATAAATATGTGGTGTGAATAATTGTCAGTGAATATCTTCATACTCGCATGTTTATATTGTATATAATATAAAAGAGGATGAGTAAAAAATGAAATATTTTCTTAAAAATTCTTATTAGGAAATTTATTGAAACTTCTACTATCGATATTACAAAATATTTTCTACAGAAAGGTCAGTTGGATTGATTTTTATAAATACACCGAATTATTTCCGAATGTCCTTGAAATTATTCTCTTTCATAATGCAAATTTCCTTTATTATTTTTAGCAATAATCATTCCGGATAATCCATTGAATTGCAACAACTCTAGGCAATCAGTTGGAAGCAATTTAGAAAAGGGTCCCAGGACTATCAACCCTTTTCCTATTTCTGTCGCTGCTCATTCTCGAGTATTTATTTCAGTTTCGGTGATGCTAAGAACAAACTGGGGTGGATGAAATTGTTTAAGCACTCGAGGATGTAGGAAGTCGACATTACCATAAAATGTTTATTAAGATAACTGCTAATGTTACAAATAAGTCACTAGCTGCTCGCCGCATTAACATAGATTAGACGGACCAGTCGGATTCAGTCTGCTGATAAGGTACCCCATCAGCATAAGGAGATTTGGATATTCTGGCTCTCAAGAAGCTGCTTTTGTCATCAGGATACCTAAGTCTTGATACTTTGAAATGGGTGGTTCTTTTGCACACTTGTACACAGACGAAATTGTTATAGTATCGCTCTGATTCGCATCTATTTTTTAAATGATCCTCGTTGAAAAGTTGGAAAATCTTTAAGTGCGAGTATGGAACATAGTGTGAAATAACGACAATGTCCTTGTCCGGGCAGCGATTTGTTATGTTAATTGTAGCACGTTTTTGTCACTTAATCGTCCCATACAGGACAACACCATAGCGACAAACAACATTTATTTATTTACTCGACTGCTGTGAAGATTTACAGAGCTCCCCTTTTCAGTTAAGATATTGTATTTATTTTGTGTGCAGGTACTTAAGGAATTTGAAGAAGAAAAATATTCTATTTCGACTGGTAAATGATTGTTGGGAGGGGGGTTTAATACGGAATTTAAGAAATATCACATTTCACTTGTAAAGGGGATAATAGCCGAAACTGAAATCCTTCTATTAAAAGCTGAAAGCATACTCATAAGAAAAAGTATTAATGCGACAATTTGCGAATCTAATTTTCTGTGAATTTTATTCAAATTTTTAGGGAAGATTTTTGGAATATTTTTACACACAAGAATCAGTCGTAATTTGTGGTTAAATTTTACTTAGTTTTACGTGATAATTTCTAAAGAATTAATTAAATTATTTCTCAGTTACGGGTTTTTTTTTATTATTCGAGCAAGTAAGCTGTTCTGGCGTAGGTAAAGCAGGGGAGAAAGTAGAAATTGGATGATGGGGTAGGGTAAGGAAGCTAGCGGACGTTAAGTTCGAAAAAAAATTACAGTTCTTTGAGAATGCTTGCATTTTAGTATTGTAGGAATGTTATGAGTATTGGAGGGGGGAAGTGGGGGTTTCATTTTTGTTTAAAAATTTCTGCTATAGTGTCCTTACACCCATACAATAATAACAAAATCATGCCTGATTCATAAGTTTTTACTTGGTGACACCTGAAATTATTAAGACCTCCAAAGAAGAGGGGATAATACAAAAAAAAGTTAATTGAAGTATTTGGGGTTTGGTAAAAAAGGATATAATGACTTTGGAAGCAAAAACTATTTTTTTTTTAAAGGTAAAACTGCCTAGCTACAAACAGAAGCTTAACCGACTACAACGTCAACTGAATGTGAAAATTAGAAAGCACTATAATGAACGGCATGAAATTTATACAAGATCGCTTAGTACCAATATTTTTTTATGGGACATCCCATCCAGCTACTAGACGAATATTCTCGTATAAAAGAACACCACACCCTCTGAAACAAAATGACGGTAAGTGGGCAAAAACGGACAAAGAAAAACCGTAGTATTTGTTAAACATTTGGTAAATACTTTTGCTCCACAGATGGTACAGAAGACAAATCGCATACTAACAAAATTATCGAAGAACTAATGTTCCCAGTCCCTATGAGTCTTCCTCCTAAAAATTTTTTCCTGGTTATGATCTAATAACAGTTCCTATTCTGAAGCAAATTTCTCGGAAAGCTTTAGTTTTATTACATATATTTTCAATGGTATCTGTTATTAAAATGATTCATAAAACAAATAAACCCATTAATACTCCTTCAATCCTTGGTAAGTTTTTTGAAAAAATCCTATTAAAATGACTCTACCAAGTCCTAGTTAATGAAAAAATTATTCCTGATCACCATTTGGGCTCCCGATCTACGAGGTCTGTTCAAAAAGTATCGCGAATTTTGTGTTTTTCAAAAATTATTTATTTATTCTATTTTGTCCCCTAGAAAATAATATCTATTTTGTCCCCCCAAAAGTAATCCCCACCAGATATTATATACTTGTGCCAAGCACAGGATTTTCCAATCCTCGAAGCACTTCAAAAAAATCATTTTTTGTGATCTTGTTTAGCTCCTTCTTCGATTCCGTCTTTATCTCCTCAATCGTAGCGTAGCGTCGTCCTTTCATGGAGCTCTTCAGTTTTGGGAACAAGAAAAAGTCACAGGGGGTCAGATCTGAGGAATACGGTGGCTCCGGCATTATTAGTGTGTTGTTTTTGGCCAAAAATTCGCGCACAAGCAACGCTGCGTTAGTTGGGGCGTTATCATGGTGCAAAAGCCAATTTTGGTTCTTCCACAAATCCGGGCGTTTCTATCGAATAGCTTCGCGCAACTTGCGCATAACTTGCAGATAATATTCCTTATTAACCGTTCTACCCTGTGGCAAGAACTCGTGATGCACCACACCCCTGCAAACGTCTGCTGTTGACGTGCTCGAGCATCCGCCACACTTTTCGTCGTTCACATCTTCTCGGCACTCTGAGAACATTTTGTACCACTTATAAACAGTCAATATTCGTAAGTCAATATTCGTAAGGCGTCTTCGCAATTAATTTTGTTGTTCACCCAAAATTTGATACAGATTCTCTGATCCATTTTTTGGAATGGGCAAAAATCGAACACGAGCCAAAACACGTGCAAGCAAAGCAGCTGTCAAAAATTAACTAAACATTTAAAATGACCGAACTTGTCGGCATAAGTGAGATATATGAGTACCAACATAACACCACAAAAAATTGAAAATCGAATATACGTAACCCGCGGAAATTCAAAATTCGCGATACTCTTTGAGCAGATATCGTATACACTCGACAATCCAGCAATACCATCGCGTTGGTTGATCACGTTGCATTCTCTCTTGAGAGGAAAGAGTATTGCCCAGAAGCAGTTTTTGATAGCTCCGAAGCTTTTGATTGGACTCCTCTGGAAACTCAAGAGCTTTCTTCCTTCAACATACTACCTTATCATAAATTCATGGTCTCCCAACGTCATTTCCAAGCTACAATTAACTGAGAATCCTGTTCTAGCTGAAGTTCCACAAGGCAGTATGCTTGGTCCCATATTTACAATCTTCAATCCTGGTTTAAGAGATGGAGAGTGAGGGTAAATTACTTTCACACTCTGTCGACGAAAACCTACGCCTTTGTACCTTAATAGCTTTGAACAAGAGATTAACATGGACCCATATACTCCCACTTCATGATGCACAAGGTTTTTAATTAAAATGTTCTGTAAATCTGCTTATTACAATACAATTATAGTTGCAGAAAAAAAAAAAGAATAAAAAAAGGTAAAACCGAAAGAAAAAAAGTTGGTGGAGTGCATTGCTGACTATTACACCGAATAACAGGAGCACTCCAAACAATTAGCCTAAGAGTGCCATTGGAGATTGTGGGCTTCCCCAGAAAATCTTACAGCACTCCAAGGGTAATTTTTGGGGTGCCCCTATAAGTTGGAAACCACAATAATAATAGAATTCTATATGGAATTTCTTAGCTCTGAAAAAAATTCATAGTCACTAGGCTGGGAATTCAGGTGAAAAGAAAACTTCAACGAAAATTGATTATTTTGAATTTCATTTCATATCATGTCCTTCTCAAAGATTATTAATTTATTTTGAAATAATAAGGAAAAGTTTACAATTATTATGATAATTTTTAAATAAATACAAATTATTTGTCTAAAAAGGAATATTCATTTTTTTTAAATTTAATTAATTCAACTAATTTTTTCTAAGTAAAAGAAAATAATAATTTTTATACCAAAATTTATGAGTACTCAAATTTTTCTAACAAAAAAAAAAGAAAAGAAATTTTCCACACAATTAAGTAAAAATAACTGAAAATTGAAATTTATTCCATTTTAAAAATTCGTTGATTTTCATAATAAAATTCGCAAGTTAAAATATTTTTCCAGGTGTTTTTTTTTGACTAAAAGTCGAAAATTTATATATTATTGAAGAAGGTATTTTATAATATGGAGAAGAAAAAAAAAAAAATGTAAATAATAATAATAAAGTATTAATAAGGACGAACAAGTTGGAGGAGAAGACCGAACCGAGCATATAATGGACGATGGTCAGTTAAATATATTAAATAAAGTGGCATAAAAAGGTATGAAATGATGAGAACGTTTGGATCGGAAATTATTCATTCTCTGCGCCAGGATACTTGGACATCATAAATACCCTCTTATGAGTTACTGTATACAAAATGGGAAAAGGAGGAAAAATTTTCCAAATATATCCGAAGATAATGTTGGAAGAAGGATACGTGAAGAAGATTGTTGGTAGGTTCCACATTTCTGGGTTAATGTTGTTGTTTTTTTTTCTTTTTTAGATGAATTCAATTATTTTGTTTTTTAATATTTTTATTCGCCGTTTTTGAGGCAGTTACCTCTGATGATTGGCATGCTTTCTGTGTAGGTGATAGTAGCTGAAAGGGTAAAGGTTGCCACTGCTGCTAGTTAACGATTATTATGCTGTTGTTATTATTATTTATGCGAGTATCTTTGCAAAATTTCCAGCAGGGAAAATAACAACAGTTTCTGTCGGTTATTGCTTCAGAAATCGTATTAAGAGAATTTCGTTATTGATATGCATTCACAAATCATAAATATTAATGGACGATTGGGACATCATTGACAGGAAGCACCGGTTGGTTCGTCTATCCCGAATACACTAGAACCAAATAGTTTCGAATAGAATCAAATGCAAATTGAATATTAACTCAAAAGTTCGACTGAAATAATCATGAAAAGTTGTGAATACGACGATTATTATGACAACGATTATTTGTAGAAGATGATTTGTTGAACACGGCGGATGGTTTGGGATCGTTTTCGAAAGGACATTTTTTATTAATGGTGAACATCTGAAAAGAGGGTGAATTCGTTTGGAAGAAGCCATACCGACATCATTAACGATTGTGTTTTCAGCTAATAAACCAAAAAAGACTCCTTCTACTCTGTGAGGCAAAACGGTCAGACTATCTGCAAAAATGAAAATGTCGGTCACGAGGATGTAGTAATTGAATCATAAGGATCTCAGACATAAATGGTGATGGTGATGGTAGACAGGCTGCCTCATAAGAATACAGTTAAACCTGGGGACTGACTATCTACTACCGACCCGACCTATACGCACCTATAGTGTGTATGGGATAGAAGAGATGCGGTCACATTCTGAGGATAGCCTTGCTGATGTTAATGATGATGTCTATGTTGATGAGAATGTCCACCACTGTTGAAGATGAAAATTAGCACTGAACTACCTCGATTCAGGTCAGACAGGATAGCAAAAAGGGAGAGAAGCGCATTCAACAGAGAAACGCACTTGACGTTCAAGTCGATGTCGAAACAATGGGGCTGTATTCGATTAGGAACCGGGTATCATTAGTTTTCCGGGTACTTAACGATGATGGCCTTAATTATATCCTTTTCCCTAATTTTCCAAGTTGATTGTTGTCCTTTTTTTCTCTTCTCTTTCAGCGTATCCATTTTCTGCGCCTCAATGGTATTATCCTTCTTGGTACATTCGCACATAAGTGAGAGCAGTCCTTTCATTAACGGTTAATAAAACCTTCACTACATTTTCACTGTTATCAAAATTTTTTTTCTGCACATCCCGAGAAACTTTTGTTCTATTTCTACTTGGCTGCATATCAATACGAGTGTACTCGGCGAAAAGACAAAATTCCTATTCTTCGCGTGTTTATTTATTTTCTTCGGTTAAGTGATAATGGCCACTCTCTTGTGAATATCTTCATTCCACAAAAAGACTGAATAAGATTCCCAGTCGTATTTAGGCATAAGGAATCTATTGTGTACGCATTCAAAACCGACCACCAGTCCAGAGTCTGGTCTGGTACTATTCGGTTCTGAGCTGGTGTGATTGATTGCTTTTGTATGTAAATAGCCAGGAAATTAATCAATGCTAATGACAGAAATCCTCAACTTGAACGATGAGCAGGATTAGGCTCGAGAATTGATAGTGTCACCTCGTCTTATTCGCTTATTTTGGAAAATGGATGTCAAGCTCGCGGGAAATTTGTCAACATTTCCATTTTCGAAAATAATATACGGTACACATTAAATTCGTTTCGAAAAATCTATGCTTTCGGATTTGTTTAAAATTTTCAATCAAAATTAAGGAAAAACAATTCATACCTATTTATATAACCTGCTAAAATGTAAGCAACCGCATTATAGATCCTTTCTAAATTTCTCCTTTCTTTCATCATGTAAATTTTTGTTTTTGTTTATTTTTCTTTTTATTTTGTGTATATGTTATTTTCTGTGAAATCTTTACTCACAATATGTGTCCACCTCTTCTATTATTCTAATCACGTTTTACGACCGATTTAATTATACCGAAAATGAAACAAATTCACGACAACATTTAATTATAAAAAGCCAAATTGAGGACAGTTGATGATATTCTCCATTACAGTAATTCTCAGTCCTCATGAAAATAACCTCCGAAAAATTCATTTTCCACCCTTCACTATAATTTTTTTGGGGAAGAACTCTATACTAGAGGGCAGAGTATAACTGAAGGTGACCTCCGAGGGAAGGATATGTTTACCCAACCCCTTATGAATATATCCTTTCGCGTTCACAAATATTCCATTTAAATCTTGCACAACAACGTTTAACAAAATAAACTGTAAATTATTCGAAAACATTATCCTTTGGTGGTTGCTTTGGGTCGACTAGAAGACGACAAAGAGGGGTCTGTCATTGATTGAACAACTTAAAACTTAACCTTTCCTGTCTCCTCCTCCATGACCTCATAGAACATATTCGAAGATACACGAATCGTATCCATTGGAACGCACTTATACCGAATAAAATTCCAAATGACACCAACGTGACGGACGACAAACTAAACAGGCTGTTTTGTTAAGGAGAACTGTGCGGGTGGATGTGGGGTTGCGTCCGTATTAAGGAGGACTCCTTGACGGCTTACTTGATAAATTATCTTACGCGTTATTAAATTGTGCTCGACAATGTGGTTTATGCGAGTTTAATTTATTGCCCGATATTTTCATGCATCATATGCGCTATAATGTTTACTATTTGCTCGAGATCTTACGACCGCAAAAATTAACTTAATTTTATTGTGCATTTGGCAGAGAGAAAAAAAAATTACAAGAAAAAAAAATTGAAAACAGAAAAAAAGAAGGCAATAAGAAAATCCTTTCGACAGAGTACTTACTGTTCAGGTGGTTCCGTTGTGCAAATTTATGTGTACGCACCTGTTCGTCAGGTTGAGAATTTTATTAAAAAAATAATTTGTTTTCCTTAATTTTTTAGGCATTTTCTTTTCTTTTCTAGTATTTATATTTTTTTTCCAAGGATATTATTATAATTGGAATGAACTTTGAAAAGTTCACAAAATCCCTTATAATCGGATAAAGGAAGGATAAAAAATAGTAGGATTGTTATTAAAATGGGTGAGTATTAGGTGAATGGGGGTGGGTTTTTCTTATAAGGAGGATTCAAACGAAAACAGCCACATTTTTTTTATTAATTATTTTTAAATAAAAATTAATCACTAAATTAGTAATGGTTCATCAATGGTTATCTGTGGTGTATTAATATCTAATTGATTATATTTATTTATTAGTTTTTAGGTCAAACTCGACTGGATTATCTAATTTACATTGCAAAAGGAGACGATTTTCATAAACATTTTTTTTAGAATTTAATATTCTTAATTTAAAATTAGTTTTGTGTAAAATGTAAAATTGTTTAAATAATGCCAACAACACCCCCCCAAATAAACTCGCCACAACCGACGATAATGACTAATAAAAACTAAACTCGCTGTTAAAATTTTTCAAAACCTTCACAATCTTATGGGAGTTAACAAAATTACGGCGATTTTATGGAGTTTCAGAGCTGCCATAAATTTCAGTGTTTTGTTATATGACAGCATTGTTAAAAATGAACTCAAAATAAAAGTTTAATGTATATATGAAGTTAAGTAAAATTAAAAATTAAATTAAGCATTAAATATAATTAATTAACTGATCAGAGGGACTTTATTTACTTGATGTAATTGAGTTTGCGTTGTTAGATTTTAGTTATTTTTGAAATTTTGTTCGATGATGACTTTTTCTGGATTGGTATTCAGGTAGTTTTTAAATGCTCTTACAATATTTTTTTATGTCATATCACAGCAACTTGGAGGCCAATTGACATCACTAAATCTCGAGATAATGCATCCTGGAAACTTTTCGCGCAATAAAGCCTCAATATATCGTGTTGAGTGGCTTGTGATATCGTTTTGTTGATTAAAATCTTCAAATTCTGGCCACCAAAGAAAAAAACGATTTACATACTGTAACGGTCCCAACTCCCTTAATTTTAAAGTAACGTGAGCCAAAAGGTAAATTTAGTGACTAACATATTTTTGTATGTAATTTTGAAGTTATTTTTTTCTTACCATCTCTGAAGTAATTTTTTTCGTAAAATCAGCATCCAATCGGCATCAAATAATTTTTTTCTCGAAAAATCACACATCTAAAAATGAATTTTTTGTATTTGTTAGAAAATTTATAATATAAAAATTGCAAATTTTTTTAAAAATAAATATTACAATATGATAAATAAGAAATTTTTTTAATTTTTATAAAAAAATAGGGATACACTCTTCAAACAACAAAATGGATAATTTTGTATGACAGCAAATGATTAACGTGAAGGAGACTAGTTATCAAGCAAGGGGATTAGTAGAATTCATATAACGAGCATAAATATTTTTTTCATAAACCTACAGATTATGATAAATAATATAATTAGGAATGTAAGAGTATTTTTAATTGGAGCGATTGGATTCGATTGAATTCGATTGGAATCTGAATGGCTTAGTAGAGCCCTAGAATTCTAGTCAATAAGTCCGTATTAGTTCCAAAAGGGCATTTGGTGAAAGTACTTTGCTGTTTATAGCGAGTTAAGAACGTGTGTCTAGAAGATGAAGTGGTTTTCGATATCGTTTGTTTAGTTTTAGTAAAAATAATTGTCTGTTTAGTTTTAACCTTCCAGTAAAAATAATTGTCAGTAAACATAATTGTCAGTAAAAATAATTGTCAGTAAAAATAATTGTCAGTAAAATAATTGTCAGTAAAAATAATTGCCAGTAAAAATAATTGTCAGTAAAAATAATTGTTAACAAAAATAATTGTCAGTAAAAATAATTTTCAGTAAAATAATTTCAAGTAAAAATAAATTTCAGTAAAATAATTTCCAGTAAAAATAATTGGCAGTAAAAATAATTGCCAGTAAAAATAATTGTCAGTAAAAATAATTTTCAGTAAACATAAGTTCCAGTAAAAAAGTTTCCCAGTAAAAATAATTTCCAGTAAAAGTAATTGTCAGTAAAATTAATTGTCAGTAAAAATAATTGTCAGTTAAAATAATTTGCAGTAAAAATAAATTTCAGTAAAAATAATTGTCAGTGAAAGTAATTGTCAGTAAAAAGTAATTGCCAGTAAAAATAATTGTCAGTAAAAATAATTTTCAGTAAAAGTAATTGTCAGTAAAAATAATTGTCAGTAAAAATAATTTTCAGTTAAAATAATTGTCAGTAAAAATAATTGTCACTAAAAATAATTATCAGTAAAAATAATTTCCAGTAAAAATAATTTCCAATAAAAATAATTGTCAGTAAAAATAATTTTCAATAAAAATAAATTTCAGTAAAAATAATTTCTAGTAAAAATAATTCCTAGTAAAAATAATTGTCAGTAAAAGTAATTGTCAGTAGAAATAATTGTCAGTAAAAATAATTGTCAGTAAAAATAATTGTCAGAAAAAATGATTGTCAGTAAAAATAATTGTCAGTAAAAATAATTTAATGTAAAAATAAATTTCAGTAAAAATAATTTACAGTAAATAATATTTTCCAGTAAAAATAATTGTCAGTAAAAATAATTGTCAGTAAAATTAATTGTCAGTAAAAATAATTTTCAGTAAAAATAATTGTCAGGAAAAATAATTTTCGGTAAAATTAATTTCCAGTAAAAGTAAATTCCAGTAAAAATAATTTCTAGTAAAATTAAGTCTCAGTAAAAATAAATTTCAGTAAAAATAATTTCCAGCAAAAATAGTTGTCAGTAAAAATGAGTTACAGTAAAAATAATTGTCAGTAAAAATAATTGTCAGTAAAAATAATTGTTAGTAAAAATAATTGTCAGTAAAATTGATTGTCAGTAAAATTGATTGTCAAAAAAAATAATTATCAGTAAAAATATTTTCCAGTAAAAATAATTGTCAGTAAAAATAATTGTCAAAAAAATGATTGTCAGTAAAAATAATTGTCAGTAAAAATAATTGTCAGTAAAAATAATTTCCATTGAAAAAATTTTTCAGTAAAAACAATTTTCAGTAAAAAAAATTTCAGTAAAAATAATTTCCAGCAAAAATAATTTCAAGTAAAAATAATTTCCAGTCAAGATAATTGTCAGTAAAAATAATTGTCAGCAAAATTAATTGCCAGTAGAAATAATTTTCAATAAAAATAAATTTCTAGTCAAAATAATTCCCAGTAAAAATAATTGTCAGGAAAAATAATTTTCTATAAAAATAAATTTCAGTAAAAATAATTTCGAGTAAAAATAATTCCTAGTAAAAATAATTGTCAGTAAAAGTAATTGTCAGTCAAAATAGTTTTCAGTAGAAATAATTTTCAGTAAAATAATTGTGAGTAAAATTAATTGCCAGTAAAAATAATTGTCAGTAAAAATAATTTTCAGTAAAAATAATCCCTAGTAAAAATAATTGTCAGTAAAAAGAATTATCAGTAAAAATAATTTTCAGTAACAATAATTGTCAGTAAAAATAATTTCCAGTAAAAATTATTGTCAGTAAAAATAATTTTCAGTAAAAATAAATTTAAGTAAAAATAATTTCCAGTAAAAATTATTTACAGTAAAAATAATTTCCAGTAAAAATAATTTAATCGTCTGTTTAGTTTTAGTCTTTTTGACTAAAACTAAACAGACGATTAAATTTAAGTTTGGGGAATTTCGGAAGCATGCTGCGGATTTTTTTCAGGGTAAGAAAATCTCTAGAGTGTCTAAGTAGCAGTCGATCAACTTTACAAAAATAAAAGAATCCTTTTAGTATCTGAAGATTAGTTATAAATATTAAAACTCAGATAATGTTTCCCAGAAGATGATCATTTATTACATGACTTAAAATTAATTCCCAAAAACCGCTGCTTAGTAAGAATTATGAAATTTCAATAAGAAAATTTACTGTAAAACTATGTAAGGATTCTGTACCGTGTCAAAGCACATTTTTTTTAATAAAAACCAATTTTTTTTCTAATTAATAGACTATTTATTAATTATTTTTCAGCAAAAGAAAAAAAAATTATTAATAAAAATCATATTTAATGATTTGACCACCCATTAAATCGCTATCAAATTGAATAGGTTCTCATTGCACTTATTTTTTTTAGGCATCTTCTGGCATTCGTAAAATTTTAAGAGAAAATGTTTTTTAAGAAAAATTTAAATTAAAAATTCCAAAAAAAAAACTATTAGTTCCAAAAAAAAATTCGAATAAGATTAAATCATCTTGAAAACAAAAACTTCACTTTAGTGAATTTTCGATTTAATTTCCTGGCAACTCAAAGGGAAATGCCTTAAATCTATTTTTCTATAAAATGCTCAAATAACTATAAAATAAATTGTTATGATCCAAATAAATAGATTAAATATGAATAAAGTGTACATAAAATTTTTGAAGGCACAATAACTAAGATTTTGGGGAAATTATTTGTGCCATTTTCCATTTGAAAATCGTTTTATTACGTCAACCATATTCTGAAATTTCAGTTAAAGAAGGAAAAAAAAACCTGAATTTAAATAACGAAGAAAAAAAAAGTTTATTAGCTTTTATCTTTATCCTTGAACCACCAAGTAGGAGTAGAGAATTTCCCTTCTGAGATTAACTAGAGATGATAATCAGGCCGAATGAATACAAATCCGATTTCGATTAGGGTCGAAAGTCAATTTGGAAAAAGTTTAATCGATTTTCACGAACTACTAAAGGACACGGAATCGAATTACACTTAGTCGAAGGCAATAAAACCATAACAAAAAACTTTTTTGGGTTCGAACTTTTCAATGCAAAAGTCGTCCTTATTTCGAAGTGAAAATTTTCTTTGTGAGAAGAATTCTTACTTTTTGATACTCTTTACGACATCAGACCATGCGGTGGTGGTAGTTTAGTGCAACTCGTAAAACACTCCCCGAGGACCACTTTAGGCGAAAGAAAAGTTATTTTTTAAGAAGATTCTGAGTAGATTCTTTGTTTAGTTCCATTTTCTATAATTTTATTAGCTGTGAATATCTCTCAATTTGTTATTTGAAAGGACTTTGAACTTTTGGAAATTTTGAATTTTTATTTAAACTGAAATTTAAAAAAAAAAATCCACTTTTAATTGAACTCAGGCTTATCCTCTTTGTCCACTGGTTATAATAGTTGTCCCCCATCCAATTCTATTTACTTTTCTAGAGTAATCCCTACTTAGTGTCCTGCGGCATTTCCTCTTCCACCACACAAATTGTCAATGACGTCCGAAGAGTTATTTTCCCCAAATTAATTCCTTACTTACCGGACACAATAATTTTATCTTCTTTTACTGGTCATTTGGTAAATGACCACTCGAAACGATTAAGGATAATATTGCAATTAGCCTCCAAAAGGTAGCCGAGACAGTTACTCGTTGCCCTTCGCTTCGAGGTGTGATTGCGTTTCGTTGTGTTGTCGTATCGGTTTTGGGTTTGGCCTTCGAATCGAAATTGAACTTCACAACGAAAAACAACGGAGAATCCATAGCACATTACCAACTCTTCGATATCGCAGAGTATGAGCCACTGAACAGGTGATAGTTTGCTACTTTGTTGGTCAGTTCTCGTACCCACGGTGGATGTCATTAAAGAGTTTTCGATGCGATGCTATGTGATTTGCTGTGATACGATTCGATTTGTACGCTCTCCAGGAGAAGGATACATTCAATCGTGTTTTGGGTTAATTGTTTGTTTGCCTTTTGAGTTCATTAGCTCGCCCTAATCACTTCGATAATTAAGCCCTCTGGCGTCCAGTTGCCTCATACCACCGTGGCCAGAGTGGAGCTTCACTACTCGACAGGAGTGGCAACCATTACCATTTGCCGATTCACTTAGCCACTATTATGTGGAAACGAACGCACTGTACTTCATCTTGCACCGGAAAACATCCTTGCGAGTGCATTGCGGGCCTTTAAATCATTAAATTGCTCCTAATGATTATTTATCACAGGGCGGCTAACCAAGACCGCCAAAACAACTACTGCTGACGATAATCTAAGAAGTCTTTATGCTGTATGGTCGTGTACATCTTAAGCAGCACGGAAACATCAAAAAAGGGAAAAATCAAGCCGAACAACGATGCGACCAGAAGAACTGCACTTTGGGTAAGAAAACTCTCAACTCGTCGCGATAAATCTTCTTACGAGTATCCTCGAGCAACCCTTTAATGTCTGTAATTAAATCATTTGCTCCTCGGATTGTAAATATGAGGATTTAAGTGTCTCGATGTAAACTCAACCATTTCCTTTCGAATTACTCAACGCCACCGGAACACAATCTGAGATTTGCTCTTCCAAAAAATTTCGATATATCCTTAATATTTACGAATAATACGAATTCTAAAATCGAGTTCATCAAATACAAAAGTAAAAAAAAAATTTGAATAGAATTTTTAAGTAAATTTTAAATTTTTTTTTACAAAATTTGAATTTTGTGGGAAAAAAATTAAAAATTTGTTTGCCAAAAACATTTAATAAATGGAAGTATTTAAGTTGATCGAAATATTTTTCAGTTAAATCAATTTTAACGCTGTCAGTTAAGACAATTGTTTTTCGTTAGACCAAAAATCTTTTAATCAAAATAGTTTTCAGTAAAAATACTTTCCAGTAAGAAAATTTCATTAAAATTGATTTTAACTGAACATTAAAAATAATTTCCAGGAAAATTTATTCTTTTGAGCGGGAAATTTTGAGGAGTTTAAATAATTTATAGCTTATTCAATTTTTATTAAAGGTAATTTTCATTAAACATATATATTTCCACTTAAATTACAGTTAAAAAATTGTTCAACAAAAATAGTTTCCAATAAAAAAAATTGCCAGTAAAAATAATTTCCAGTAAAAATAATTTAATGTAAAAATATATTTCAGTAAAAAATAATTTCCAGTTAAAAAATTGTCATTGAAAATAATTTACAGTAAAAATAAGTTCCATTAAAAATAATTTCCAGCAAAAATAATTGTCAATAAAAATAATTTTCAGTAAAAATATTTGCCAGTAAAAATAATTTCCAAAAAAATTATTGTCCAGTAAAAATAATTTTCAGTAAAAATAATTGCCAGTTAAAATAATTGTCAGTAAAAATAATTTCCAGAAAAAATAATTTTCAGTAAAAATAATTTCAAGTAAAAATAATTTTCTGTAAAAATAATTGACAATAAAAATAAATGTCAGTAAAAATAATTTCCAGTAAAAATAATTTCCATTAAAAAAATTGCCAGTAAAAATAATTGTCAGTAAAACTAATTGTCAGTAAAAATACTTGTCAGTTAAAATAATTGTTAATAAAAATAATTATCAGTAAAAATAATTTTCAGTAAAAATAATTTCCAAACAAAATAATTTTCAGTAAAAATAATTGTCAGTAAAAATAATTTCCAGCAAAAATAATTTTCAGTAAAAATATTTTCCAGTAAAAATAATTGTCAGCAAAAAAAAAATTGTCAGTAAAAATAATTGTCAGTAAAATTAATTTCCAGTAAAAGTAAATTCCAGTAAAAATAATTTCTAGTAAAAATAAGTCTCAGTAAAAATAAATTTCAGTAAAAATAATTTGCAGCAAAAATAGTTGTCAGTAAAAATGAGTTCCAGCAAAAATAATTTTAATTATCAGTAAAAAAATTTCCAGCAAAAATAATTTTCATTAAAAATAATTGTCAGTAAAAATAATTGTCAGTAAAAATAATTGCCAGTAAAAATAATTTCCAAAAAAATTATTGTCCAGTAAAAATAATTTTCAGTAAAAATAATTGCCAGTAAAAATAATTGCCAGTAAAACTAATTGTCAGTAGAAATAATTGTCAGTAAAAATAATTGTCAGTAAAAATAATTTCCATTAAAAAAATTGTCAGTAAAAATAATTTACTGTAAATATAATTTGCAGTAAAAATACTTGTCAGTAAAAATAATTGTTAATAAAAATAATTGTCAGAAAAAATAATTGTCAGTAAAAATAATTGTCAGTAAAACTAATTGTCAGTAAAAATAATTGTCAGTAAAACTAATTGTCAGTAAAAATAATTGTCAGTAAAAATAATTGTCAGTAAAAATAATTGTCAGAAAAGAAGATTGTCAGTAAAAATAATTATCAGTAAAAATAATTCCCATTAAAAAAATTGTCAGTAAAAATAATTTACAGTAAAAATAATTTGCAGTAAAAATAATTGTCAGAAAAAATGATTGTCAGTAAAAATATTTTCCAGTAAAAATAATTTTCAGTAAAAATAATTTCCAGTAAAAAAATTCTCAGTAAAAATAAATTACAGTAAAAATAATTGCTAGTAAAAATAACTATCAGTAAAAATAATTGTCATTAAAAATTATTTCCAGTAAAAATATTTTCCAGTAAAAATAATTTCCAGTAAAAATGAGTTCCAGTAAAAATAATTGTCAGTAAAATTAATCTTCAGCAAAAGTAATTGTTAGTAAAAAAAATTGTCAGTAAAAATAATTGTCAGTAAAAATAATTGACAATAAAAAAAATTGTCAGTAAAAATAATTGTCAGTAAAAATACTTGTTAGTAAAAAAAATTGTCAGTAAAAATAATTGTCAGCAAAAAAAAATTGTCAGTAAAAATAATTTCCAGTAAAAATAATTGACAATAAAAAAAATTGTCAGTAAAATAATTGTCAGTAAAAATAATTGTTAGTAAAAAAAATTGTCAGTAAAAATAATGTTCAACAAAAATAGTTTCCAGTAAAAATAATTTTCAGTAAAATAATTTCCAGTAAAAAAATTCTCAGTAAAAGTAATTGTCAGTAAAAATAATTTCCATTAAAAAAAATTGTCGGCAAAAAATATTGTATTTCTAGTAAAAATAATTGTCAGTAAAAATACTTGTTAGTAAAAAAAATTGTCAGTAAAAATAATTGTCAGCAAAAAAAAATTGTCAGTAAAATTAATTTTCAGCAAAAGTAATCGTCAGAAAAAATAATTGTCAGTCAAATTAATTGTCAGTAAAAATAATTGTCAGTAAAAATAATTGTTAGTAAAAAAAATTGTCAGTAAAAATAATTGTCAGTAAAAATAATTGACAATAAAAATAATTGTCAGTAAAAATAATTGTCAGAAAAATTAATTGTCAGTGAACATAATTTTCAGTCGACAAAATTTTCAAGGAAAAAATTCTCAGAAGAATTATTTTCATTTAAATTAAAATTTCAATTAAAAAAGTTTGAAGGCAGTGAAATAATTTTGAGCAAAAATAGCAGTGTTAAGATGTGTCGAATCAACTGTTAATCGTTGCATCAGCCAGTAGAGTACACCGAACATCGCAGGTGGACTCAATCGTAATCGAAACAGTTCAAGAACCCAACTCTCTGCATCCTCCCAAAGCCCGAATCAGAATTATTTGCAATAATCTTTCCTACGCTAATTGTCCTCTCCATAATTTAGTCAAAACTATTATGACTATCCCCAACTCGGAAAGAAATTCTTCCTTATCATCGCTAATAATTTCAACATTAGAGATAGAGCCTTACACTCTCTCCATCCACTTCCAAACTTCCCTTCTAGATCCAGATTGGAAGACGTGGTTGGGAACGGTATTGAGAATATCTACTTCCCTAAATAGGTTTAAAAAGGCTTTTACCGACCCGTCTACCAACAGGCAATTTTTTTCCGAACAGTTAGACGGGCTCAAAGAATGTGTACTTCTTTTCATGGATGCGACTTCCAATATTCTTTTCAGATTACCTCAAAACAACTTCAGTTGCAGTTATTAAGGTTAACGGAACCCAAAACCGTGATCTACACTGTGGAATCTTTCCGTATAGGATAGCTCCGCATTATGGGGAGCTGTGGGCTTTAAAGGCGGCTGTTGATATTGTCGTTGGAAATATCAATCTACGTAGTATCATCAGCTCTTCTGTCGGTTAAGCCACCATCAACGTTATTATCGCCCCATTGAATGATCCTGTTCTCAATGAAATTCAACCGCGTCATGTAGGAATCGTGGGAAATAAACGCGCTGATCAATTGGCGGAAGAGACTCTACCTAATCCTGTGCTCACAGCTATCCCCAATATGTCCTGCTTATTAACAACATCCTTAGCCATGTTTAGAAACAACGACAGGACTAAGAGCGAAAAAAAAAGTATACTCAACATAATTAGAGAAATTCTGGGTACGAAAACTGCTCAGAATCCGGATAGGACAGGCCATACTGATCTCACTCATAATTTTCTTTTTGGAAACCACACTCTTCCCTTCTGCCAACCCTGTGGCATTCTACTTACTAGTCCAAACATTTCGAGTGAATGCCAGCACGCTAAGAATTTCTTTCCTTCCATTGTGAAGCTCCTAAATCCAACAATTTCATTTCCAAGTCAACTTTTTAACCTGCTTCACAAAATTTAACTAACTCTAATTCTTCAAACCGACTAAAAACAGACCATCCTCGTTTAGGAAACTGGTAACGTCCACGCACACGATACTTGTAGTCGCCAATTTGCCTTAATAAGTTTAGGTAATTAATGGTATTAAAAATATTTTTAATAATTTCGACTGAAAATAATTTTTTTGTGAGAAGCATTTTTTAATCAAAAAAATTTCTGTTGCAAATAATTTTCAATAAAAGTAAAATTTTAGATGCAAACATGATTTCTACTAATGGCAAAAATCATATTTTTTGTCGAAAATTTTATTTTAACTAGAATTTATTTTCAATAGAAGAAAAAAATATTGTTTGTTCTTTGATTCATCAGATCTTAAAAAAATTAAAAGTTCAGTAAAAATAATTGAAATTTCCGCAAAATACTAGCGAGCCCTCGTTTCAATATCTCCAACCAAAAATGCATTTCCATAAAATTCGCGCAAATGTTGTTCTGGGCCAACTACTATTTTCTGGTGAATTGCCATTGCCGTTGGATACATTGGAACAAAACTTCTTTTTTCTTGAAACCGTCTTTTTTTTGGTTGTCGTTCACAAAATAAAAATAATTGCAATATTTCAGCTGCATTCACTCAGAAGAGAAAACAACAAGAACTGCATTAGGCGGCCAGCTGCTGTCACTCAAACCGCTTTGACGCTTGTGGAACGTAATAGTCTGTGCACAAAAATGTTTATCGTAAATTTAGAAAAGACAACAACCTATTATTGAATTCGCTGCAGTTTTCTTGTTTTTATCGGAGACTTTTATCAAAGACAACGAGCTATATCTTCTACCATATACATAAACCAAACTTAAGTAAGTTCCCAAACCTGAGTGGAAACATTCCCGTTCGATTCAAATACGAATCGAACTTTTTTATTTATTCTTGTTTGCGTTGGTTTGGGTTTTTTTTTTAATGGAATTTTTTAGAACATTTTGCGGCGTCAAAACTATGAGTCCACTTGGAGAAATTTATTTATTTTTAAAAATTCAGAATTTGTTTGTTTGTTTTGTGAAGTCTCTGAAACAAGACCCAAAGGCCATTTTCAGTAGCGCCACGATCATGAGACCATTTGGCGATTTCATGTTACGTGTCGGTTGGTACTAACAATGAAACTGGTCGATAGTATCAAAAGTCTTCTGTTAGTATTGCCATTTTATCATAAAAAGACTTACGCCCCAACAACGCTAACAAATTATTGAATTTTATTATCAATATTCGTGCATAGTGATAAATTTTTTTTTGCAATTCCGTGTACGTAGAGTTTGATGCGGTGGAATCATCGGTCCGTATTTCTTTAAAGATGCTGCTGGTATCGTTACTGTCAATGGCGCCCGCTATCCCTCCATGATTTCCAACTTCGTTTTGTCCAAAATGCAAGAATTGCATCTATTCGACAATCGGTTTCATAAAAAACGGCGCTACATGCCACACAGCACGTGGAACAATCGACATATTGAGAGATGAGTTCGGTGAGCAATTTATCTTATGTTTCGGACCGGTGAGTTGGCCGCCTAGATCGTTCGATTTGACGCCTCTAGACTATTTTTTATGTATTTGACGCCTCTAGACAAACCAGCGTCACTTGTAGCCTTGGAAGACAACATTACACGTGTTGTTAGTGAGATTCCAGCTGAGATACTCGAAAAAGTAGTTAAAAATTGGCCAACAATCAACAATCAACAATAAAAAATCAACCATCAACAATCAACAATCACTAATCACCTATCAACAATCAACAATGTACAATCAACAATCAATAATCAACAATGTACAATCAATATTCATGAATTAACAATCAACAGTCAACAATAAACACTCAACAATCAACACAACAATCAACAATCAACAATCAACAATTACCAATCAACAATCAACAATCAACAATCAACAATTACAATCAACAATCAACAAATAACAAGCACCAATCAAAAACCAACCATCAACAATCAACAATGTACAATCAACAAGCAACCATCAACGATCAACAATCAACAATCAACAATTACCAATCAACAATCAACAGTCACCAATCGACAATCACCAATCAATAATCACCGATCAACAATCACCAATCAACATTCACCAATCAATAATCAACAATCAACAATCAACAATCACCAATCAATAATCACCGATCAACAATCACCAATCAACATTCACCAACCAACAATCAACAATTCCCAATCAACAATCAACAATCAACAATCAACAATCAACAATCAACAATCAACAATCAACAATCAACAATCAACAATCAACAAACAACAATCAACAATCAACAATCAACAATCAACAATCAATAATCAACAATCAACATTCATGAATCAACAATCAACAAACAACAATCAACAATCAACAATCAACAATCACCAATCAACAATCCACAATCAAAAATCAACAATCACTTATCACCGATCAACAATCAACAATGTTCAATCAACAAGCAACCATTAACGCTCAACAATCAACAATCAACAATCAACAATCAATAATCAACAATCAACAATCAACAATCAACAATCAACAATCAACAATCAACAATGTACAATCAACAATCAACAATTTACAATCACCAATCAACAAACAACAATCAACAATCAACAATCAACAATCAACAATCAACAATCAACAATCAACAATCAACCATCAACAATCACTTATCACCGATCAACAATCAACAATCAACAACCAACAATCACTAATCACCGATCAACAATCAACAATCAACAATCAACAATCAACAATCAACAATCAACAATCACTAATCACCGATCAACAACCAACAATCACCGATCAACAATCAACAATCAACAATCAACAATCAACAATCACTAATCACCGATCAACAATCAACAATCAACAATCAACAATCAACAATCACTAATCACCGATCAACAACCAACAATCAACAATCAACAATCAACAAACAACAATCAATAATAACCAATCAACAATCCACCGTTAAAAATTTCTGGTTTTATTATTTTATGAAATTTTTTTTTAAAATTTAAACAATTTTTATTTTTATTAATTTTAAATTGTAAGTTAGAGTCTAAAAATGTTTAAATTTAATTTAAAATTTTTTTTTTTTATTAAATTTTAAATACAAGTTTTTTTTACAGAATAAGTTTTAATATTTTTTTTTTATATTTTTACATAATTTTTGTTCAATGAAAAAAAAAAAAAAAAAATTCCTGAACATGAAAACTGTTTCGTTTCCTCTGCGTTTTTGTAACACTTCAAAATCCGTTGGTATGCAAATTAGAAAAATGCCCTTTTGTAAGAAAAAGGACTAATCCTTTGAAATGATAGTGAAGTTTCTGTGATGTCAGATGTACAAAGGACTTGTTGAAGATAATAAATGATCCGCTTTTACATAACGGCACACAGAAAGTGATCCTCCGATTTATGGGAAAGTTGCCAGTCAATTCGGAAGTAGTTGCTGACGGTAAGGAAGAAAAATTCAAAGCAATGGCGAAAGGCGACAAATTCTCCGCAATCATATCGAAAGGATTAAATTCACAAACAATGTAATTTTACCTTTCTACAATATATTCTGCTTACATCAATACCAAAAAAGGACGACGATTGAATCGAATAGGAAACGGGATCATTATAGCGTGGCACCGCCGAGAGAAGTCCTCCAGTCGGAAGATGCTCGATCGCATAAATAGTCGTGGTTAAATGAATATGAAACGAGATAGACAGAAATCAGGAAAAGCCTCAGGCGATTGAATATCCTTTTTTTTATATTTGGGTGATCAGTTTAAATGAAGAGTACAAAGTGAAATTCAAATGAAAACACGAAACCGATATCCGTTCTCCCAATGCTAATTTTGTTTTTGTCCAAGGACTTTCATATGTACAGGATGAATTTACCTTCAACTATTAGTTTACTGTATCGTCCTTGATAATTCCTTTTGTTAGTTTGCAGTTGGAAAAAAATGAAGACGCTCTAAGGCGACCGAGATATTTTTATCCGATAGTAAAGGCACTTGCAAAGTGGGAGTTTCTATAAAATCTTTGACACTGAACAAAAGGCCTATTTCGTCCTTTTACTGGTAAATTTAACGAAAACAAAAAAAAAAAATAAATTTACAAATTTCCAATAGTCTTTGTGGTTTTTAAATCTTCCATCGTTAAAAGTGAAGAAAATCAAGCAAATTTCTTTACACATTTTAGATGATCCTTTTTTCTTCTTTAAAAAAATATTAATTGTTAAAAATTTGGGGTGAGTTTTTTTTTCCTTTATTTGAAAGAAAAAAATATGAATTTTTCTCCACCAGGTATATTTTTAGCGCTTAATGAAGGAAATTATCCGGCACACGCTGGATTCAATTAAAATTGCATTATTCATGGGGTCCTGGAGCTCATGACTTTTCTGATAAATTCGTTCACTCTGTCTCTGTTACCTCCTCTCCCCTTTTACCAATAGTAATTTCATTTTAATCATCTAAAGAGGATGTTTTCCATGTAAACAAAAATGATTCCTTAAATAATTGAAGCGAGCACATTTCCGGTTGACCGCATGAACGGAAGTTGTCAGAGAGCATCATTAACGGGTGTAAGTGATTTCGGTAAAGTTTGCCGATTTTCTGTATTGACAATTCGGGTTTTTCTCTTTAAAATTATTTGCATCCTTGCTCTTTGGTTCTTTTTACTTTTTGCAGTTTCATCTTTTGGTATTTTTATTCAAGAGTTCTTCTTTGGAAAATCTTTGTGATTTCGGAAATGATATGTAAAATTTTTTAATTTGGATTTTATTAACAAAAAAAAAAAAAAAGGATTCACCAAAAATGTCATTTGGAAAGTTGTTATTAAAAAAAAACAACGAAAAAATTGTTTTTATTTATATTATTTAATAGTGGAAAATGGATAATCAAAAAGTTAGTAAATAATTTATTTCTTAATCAAACGTACGAGTTCTGTTCAAAAAGTATCGCAAATTTTGTGTTTTTTTTTTTCAAAATTTTTTATTTATTCATGAATATCCTTCAAAGTAATCCCCACCAGATATTATAGAGTTGTAATATAATATCTGGTGGGGATTACTTAGAAGGCTGACGCTTTTTCCAATCCTCGAAGCACTTCAAAAAATCATTTTTTGTGATCTTGTTCAGCTCCTCCTTCGATGCCGTCTTTATCTCCTCAATCGTAGCGTAGCGTCGTCCTTTCATGGGGCTCCTCAGTTTCGGGAACAAAAAAAAGTCAGAGGGGGCTAGATCTAGGGACTACGGTGGCTTCGGTATTATGAGTGTATTGTTTTTGGCCAAAAATTCGCGCACAAGCAACGATGCGTGAGCAGGGGCGTTTTTATGGTGAAAAAGCCAATTTTTGTTCTTCCACAAATCCGGACGTTTCTGGCGGATTGCTTCACGCAACTTGCACATAACTTGCAGGTAATATTCCTTATTGACCGTTCTACCCTGTGGCAAGAAGTCATGATGCACCGCGCCCCTGCAATTGCAGAAAACTGTAAACAAACCCTTCACATTCGACCGAATTTGGCGCGCTTTTTTCGGTCTCGGCTCGTGTGGCAGCTTCCATTGGGATGATTGAGCTTTGGTTTCTATGTATAACCATAAACCCATGATTCGTCACTAGTTATGACCCTCTGACAGAGTCCAACAGCTCCTTAGCAATGTTAATGCGATGCTGTTTTTGATCGAAATTGAGCAAAAATCGAAGACGAGCTGTCAAAAATTAACTGAACATTCAAAATGGCCAAACTTGTCGGCATAACCGAAAGATATGAGTACCAACATAACGCCACAAAAATCGAAAATCGAATATACATAACCCGCGGAAATTAAAAAATCGAAATACTTCTTGAACATACCTCGTATAAGGCAGAAAAGTAATGAGACTGGCATCACTACGTAATTTATAATGCGTGATCGGTGAGTTTTGTTTTTGTAATAATGGAATCTGGACCAATACGTAATGTGCCAGCAATTTTATCAAGAGGACGTGTTTTTATGTAGCAAAACGCATTTTTGGGGGGCCGAGTAGCAATGGAAGATGATCCTCACTCAAGAACGCCTTTAATTTCGAATACTGATGAAAATGTGGAACGACTAAGGGCTCTTGTAAGGTCAGACCGTCGATTTAAATTGAAGCTGATAAGAAGTCGTTGAATGCGTTAGCAACCCTCGTATGTCCAAACAGTTAATAAATAATTTATTTCTTAATCAAACGTAGTGAAAACTTTGGAAAGCCGCTTTTTGAGGATTAACCATTTTTTTTCAAAATTCTGGAAAATATACAAAATTTTTGCCGTTTCATTTTAAAATAATATTTTTTAACAAAAATAAAAATTATTTTTAATAAAAAAAATAACAGATTTTAGTAGGAATTTCTTTAAAAATTTTATATATTTTTTTTCATTATTTATTTTTTTATTTTTACCCATATTTTAAAATTTTTTTATCAATTTCAAAAATTCGGACTAAAGAACTTTAAGAAATGCTCCAAATTTTAAGATTTTGTATAAACTTTTTTTAAAATATTTTTTTTTTAATCTGATTATAACTTAAAATTTAATTTAAAAATTTCGCTTATTTAATTCTTTTTAATCTAAAATTGCATATTTTTTATCAAAGGTAAAAATCTTTAAATTTTGTTTAAATATTTTTTAGATGTTTTTTGTTATAAAATTTTTTTTAGTTTTTTTTTATGTCTATGAAATTAGGAATTATATTTAAATAAGAAATTAATTAAATTTTAATTAGTTTTAGTAAAATGAGAGAGAGGAGGGGATGAGCAATTATTTCTTTTAAATTAAAATTCATATTAAATAATTAATAATAATAATACAATGTGTCAGATTAGAAATTTGTTTACTTTTTACATTAAGGACTTTTTGGTTAAAAAAAAAATTCCGTTGGTTTGTCGGAAAAGTCATGACTTTCGTAACTCATTCATTTATGTGAAAGTACTAATGTTATTTGCATCTATAATATTGCTATGTTATTTAGCAGCAGATATTTTAAGAATTATTTTTACAATAAAACTAATCTATTTTGTTTATTTTTTAGTGATTTTACAATCCAGTAGAAAATGGAAGACCAAACTTTGCTTGTGAAAACTTGCTCTGCATAAACGTCAGTGCAAACGATGGTCCACGAAAATCCGTGGTGGTGATTATGATCTCTACTACGATCATAGGCCAAGAAGGCTAAACCGAGGTTAATGATGATATAATAAAGGTATTAATTGAGTCAAACTAGCGTTGCACAATGCGAGAGAATGCAGAAACATTAAAAAAATTTCATTCAACCGATCACGACCACCTGATGGATACATAAACAAGCGCGATATTAGGGTCCCTCATGCACTGAAAGAAGTTCATTTGATGGCATCGACGACGTGCTCTTTAAACGTCAGGAAAACGATATTTTTTGAAGCAAATAATAACTGGTAATAAGAAGTGGATTATTTACAATAATTTGGCGTAAAAACAATCTTTGGTTAACCCTCAAAAAGCGGCTTTCCAAAGTTTTACGAGGTCTGTTCAAATAGTATCGCGAGTCACGTATATTCGATTTTCGATTTTTTGTGGTGTTATGTTGGTATTCATGTTTCTCACTTATGCCGACAAGTTCGGCCATTTTAAACGTTCAGTTAATTTTTGACAGCTGCTTTGCTTGCACGTTTTTTGGCTCGTCTTCCATTTTTGTTCAATTTCGACCAAAAACAGCATTGCATTAACATTGTTAAGGAGCTGTTGGACTCTGTCCGCGATGACCCAAATTTGCTCCAGACGGTCATAACTGGTGACGAATCATGGGTTTATGGTTATAACGTGAAAACCAAAGCGCAATCATCCCAATGGAAGCTGTCGCTCGAGCCAAGACCGAAAAAAGCGTGCCAAGTCCGGTCGAATGTGAAGGTTTTGCTTACAGTTTGCTTCAATTGCAGGGGCGCGGTGCATCATGACTTCTTGCCACAGGGTAGAACGGTCAATAAGGAATATTACCTGCAAGTTATGTGTAAGTTGCGTGAAGCAATCCACCAGAAACGCCTTGATTTGTGGAATAAGAAAAATTGGCTTTTGCCATTTTTGGCCAAAAACAACATACTAATAATGCCGCAGCCACCATATTACCCAGATCTGCCCTCCTGTGACTTTATCTTGTTCCCCAACCAGATTCTTTGATCCATTTTTTGGAATGTGCAAAAATCGAAGATGAGCCAAAACACGTGCAAGCAAAGCAGCTGTAAAAAATTAACAGAACGTTTAAAATGGCCGAACTTGTCGGCAGAAGTGAGAGACATGAGTACCAACACAACGGCACAAAAAATCGAAAATCGAATAAACGTAACCCGCGTAAATTCAAAATTCCCGATACTTTTTGAAGAGACCTCGTATATTCGATCAGCCATCAAAAAATATTGTACCTTGGATAGGACGTATTGCCATACCCAGTATACTCACTCAAACTTCCGTCCTGAGACTTCTACTTTCTTCGCTCTCTTCAAAACTCCTTGCGTGGTATGACTTTCGATTCAGATATGGCTATTCAGTTTTTCGCCGATAAAGACATTTCGAAAAGTAATTTCCATGTTCTGGAAGGCCAGTTGAAGCTGATGAAGACATAATAAAGGGATTAATTAACAACTCGTGAGATAATTGAGAGATTAAATTTATGGAATTCGACCGTTCATGATCATTTCATGACGTATCATCACTGGGGACGAGAAATGGATTGTCTACAATAATGTTAAGCACAAAAGATCCTGGAGTAGAAAAGTTGAACCGGCTCAAAGCACTTCGAAAGCCTTTATTCATCAAAAAAAGGTTATACTATCTGTTTGGTGCTTCTACCGAGCAACACAACGATCAATTCTGAAGTGAACTCTCATTAGTTGGACTCGGAAAAAGTTTTTAGAGCTTGGATGGGATATACTGTCACACCCACCATACTTTTCAGACCTAGCACCTTCCGATTATGATTTGTTCCGGTCTCTAGAAAAATTTTTTAGACGGTAAAACGTTAAATTCAAATGTCAAAAATCACTTGGATCAGTTTTTTTTGCCATCAAAGAACAAAAATTTTATGAACGTGGAATCATGATACTGCCAGAAAGATAGCAAAGAGTATTGGATCAGACTGGACATTATTTAATTGAATAAAATAAAAAAAAAACGAAAATTACTTTCGGAAAGTAATTTCGTTTTTTTTTAGAAAAATTAAGGACTATAAGAAAATTGTCTTTAATATTTCTAAAAAAAAAACGAAATGACTTTCCGAACGACCCAATATGAATGAGGAATTATGAAGCTCCTTTGCTCTTAACATAAATAAAAGCACTTCTTTAAACAAAGTACGTCCCATTCTTTTCCGATAAAATAATATTTAAAAAAATAGGTTACTTAGAATTAATGTTGTTAATTTTTTAATTTAACATTTAGAAAGTTTCGGAAATTATTGAAAGAAAAATTGCTTTCCTAAAAATTATTTCTAAAAAATTTCTTTTCCAAAAATTATTTTTAAAAAGAAAACTTCTAAAAGAATATTATAAAAAAAATCTTTTAATAATTCTAATAATTTCATTTAAATATTTTTGAGACTATAAACTTAGTAAAATTTTGTCTCTATCAGAGAAATTTTTTTTTAAAAAAATTATTAAAAAATAAAAAAAATACTTAAAAAGACTTAAAAAGCAGTAAAAAAAATGCATAAGCTAAAGCTAGAAATACGATAGTCCTTATTTGGAAGTTTTTTTTTACTATGTACAAAAAAATATATCGAAGGACTTATTATTACGAATAAAAGAAAGTTTTACTATAACACGTAAAGCGAAAAGTTCGTTTTTAAAGGAACAAAATCAAATCACTTCTTCCTTCCTTCATTGCCTAATAATATTTAAAATAAAAATAACCAATAAAAAAAATCATCCTTTAAGTAAAAAAAAAACTATTAATAATAACAACAAAAAAAAAGTTAACCCTGGGAATAAAGACCGTCTTAAGTGAAAAATTACGTGAAAAAAAATCGTTTCCCGCAGCAGATTTGAATTTTTCACTGATGAATCAGCAGGCTTTATATGCAAATCACGTCCTAGAACAGGAAAAATCCTAAATTCGATTTTTACTTTTCTTTCAAGGATTTTCTCTTTGCCGAAAAAGAAATGATCGAACGTTAATGCATAGAGACGCGGATCCCAGAATACCAGCTCACTAACGTATGCAGATCATGGGACACTTCACCCTATTGTTGGTGTCCTTTCTTTAACCACTTCTGTCTTTGACTGTCGTCCTTTTGCTTAGTCTTATCATCGTCATCACATTTGAATTTTTCTCTCATTTACTTAACCCTGAATCACGTTTGATTCCGGTTTTCGGTTCTTGCACAGACAAAAATGTAAAATAGATGTGATTAAGAAGGACATCAATAATCAGGACCTCCACGATTATGCTCGTTAAATAATATTTTTTTTTGTTCTAGTTCGATTGTTTCTTGTTTGTCTCGAGGAATTTAGTGAACACAAAGCAAAAAAAAAAAAAACGACCGGGCGAAAGGGTTGCATCACGAAGGGTTGAACTGTTGCTATCGACGCTTCTGCTTTCGCCTCGGTGGACTGTGAGAAAAAATTTAGCCCTCATGAAGCTGCGCGAGTCACCAACTCACTGTCTCTCAGGACACATTTCCTCAAAGGATTATGAAAGCAAAAAAAAAAAAAAACTACAAAACACCCGAGGAGGATGCTCCTTGAATGTGCTTCTCATTCGATTCGTTTTTTTTTCTTTTACGGCTAGAAAATTCCTTTACGGATGCGCACTCAATTTGCATACCGAATAGAAGAGAGTATCGTCCGGGAAATATCGCGATTTGTTCAAGTCTATACAGTCAAAGGGATAAAAGGGGAATTTCAATACCCATAGCCTATAGGCTATTTTTCATGTAACGGAATTTATAGTCCATAATTCCGTTAGTAATCTTTTTCTTCTCTTTATATTTTTTTTTTATTTTCATTAAAGGACAATCAGTATTTTGAATATAAAGTAATTTTTTTCTAATGTACAAAATTTTTTTTATCAGCTGCTCAAAGTAGTTTTGTTTGTTTTATTTTATTTTTTTTTCTAAATTAAACCAAAAAAAAAATACAATTAAACTATAAAAAAAAAATATTGAAAAAGGATGTCGAAAAATTTTTCAGAAAACCGTTTTAGATCGGAATCCGTTTGTTGCGATACGAACACAGTAAGTATTGTTTTAAGGAAGATTTTCAGTGTAAGTTATTAATGTGAAAATAATTTTTAAAAATTTGAAGCTATTTTCGAAAATTAATTTTAAAAAAATTAACGAATTTTGGTAATTTTGTAGAATAAATTTACCGATAACAAAAATTTTGTGTGTCTTTTCTCTGAATTTTTTTTAAAAATCTTTTTATTTATTTTAATTTATAATCTTTGTGCATCATGAAGTGGGAGTAAACAACACCCATCGGCGTTTCTTCAACTGACGGAAGTTAGATTCCTCTAGAAAATCTCTAGGTTATTGCCTCTTAAGTCTCAAATGGGTAAACGGGAGTGAAATTTTTGATAGCGGGAAACGCACAGGTCCTGAACAAAGGGATCACGATGTATTACGTTGTTACGAATATAAAATGGGGCATCAACAATTTCACGGAGGATCTTAGATTGTATGGCCTGGACGCGATAGGAATTGGAACGTTTCGTTCAACCCCAAACGTCAATTCCATATGTCCAAAGAGGTTTTATAATTGTACTGTATACGAGGTCTGTTCAAAAAGGATCGCGAATTTTGAATTTCCGCGGGTTACGTATATTCGATTTTTGATTTTTTTATGGCGTTATATTGGTACTCATGTTTCCCACTTATGCTGACGAGTTCAGCCATGTTGAATGTTCAGTTAATTTTTGACAGCTGCTTTGTTTGCATGTGTTTTGACTCGTCTTCGATTTTTGCCCATTCCAAAAAATGGATCAAAGAATCTGTTTCGGGAACAAGAAAAAGTCACAGGGGGCAGATCTGGGTAACACGGTGGCTGCGGCATTATTAGTGTGTTGTTTTTGGTCAAAAATGGCAAAAGCCAACTTGCGCATAACTTGCAGGTACTATTCTTTATTGACCATTGTACCCTGTGTTCAAAAAGTATCGTGAATTTTGAATTTGCGCGGGTTACGTATATTCGATTTTCGATTTTTTGTGGCGTTATGTTGGTACTCATGTCTCCCACTTATGCCGACAAGTTCAGCCATTTTGAATGTTCAGTTAATTTTTGACAGTTGCTTTGCTTGTACGTGTTTTGGCTCGTCTTAGACTTTTGCTCAATTTCGACCAAAAACAGCATCGCATTAACATTCGGTAAGGAGCGACAATCCAAATTTACTTCAGAAGGTCATAACCGATGACGAATCATGGGTTTTTGGTTATGACGTGGAAAACAAAGCTCAATCATCCCAATGGAAGCTGCCGCACGAGCCAAGACCGAAAAAAACGCCAAGTTCACTCGAATGTGAAGAGTTTGCTTACAGTTTTCTTCGATTGCAGGGGCGGGGTACATCATGAGTTCTTGCCACAGGGTAGAACGCTCAATAAGGAATATTACCTGCAAGTTATGAGCAAGCTGCATAAAGCAATCCGCCAGAAACGCTCGAATTTGTGGAAGTACGAAAATTGGCTTTTGCACCATGATAACGCCCCTACTCACGCATCTTTGCTTGTGCGCGAATTTTTGGCCAAAAACAACACACTAAGGACGACGCTACGCTACGATTAAGGAGATAAAGACGACATCAAAGGAGGAGTTGAACAAGATTACAAAAAATGATTTTTTGAAGTGCTTCGAGGATTGGAAAAAACGTTGACAAAAGTGTGCAATATCTGTTGGGGATTTCTTGGAAAGGGACAAAATAGATATTCATGACAAAATAAATAATTTTTGAAAAAACACAAAATTCCCGATACTTTTTAAACAGACCTCGTATTAAAAGTTTACTTTTGGTTGTTAGTTTCGAGCATTTGTCCAGTAGGTAACGTCTATAAGCTTCAACACTTTTTAGTCTAGTATGTGGGTTTCATGTTAATCTCCTGTCCAGGTAAAGTCCTAAATAACCCACTTCATCATATTGTGGAATCATGTTGCAATTAAGGTTTAAAGGGGTAGGTTTTCTTGTCAAAGAGTAAAAGTAATGTGAGCACTCTTGTGTTCATTTACCTCCACTTTCTATCTCTTCAACCAGGATTAAAGATTGTGTATATGGTATTATTATTAAATTATTGGAAGCTATGTCAGTATTTGTATAGGTAGCAATGATAGTATTAGGATTAGCTGGGATATCATGGGTTTAAATATTACATAAGATAGGACCAATGATACTCCCTTGTGGAACTCCGGCTAGAATAGGATATATTTCCGAGGATTCTGAGTTATTTGCAACTTGAAAATATCGTTTGGAGACATATGAATTTATGATGAGGTAGTGTGTTGAAGGAAGAAAGCTCTTGAGTTTCCAGAGGAGTCCCAGGATGCCAGACACGATCAAAATCTTGGAAGATATATAAAAATATTCCTGGACATTGCTGGATTGTACAATGTTCAGATCGGAAGCCAAATTTAAGATGAGGAATAATTTTTTCATTAACTAGAACTGGGTAGAGTCATTTTCATAGGAGTTTTTCAAAAATCTTACCAAGGATTAGTAGGAGGCTGATAGATCTATAGGAACAAGGAGAACTAATGGAATTATTTAGTTTAGGAATTATTTTAATGACAGAAAATTTCCAGAGTAAAGGAAAATAGCTTATGCCCAGGATACCATTGAAAAGTATATGTAATTAAAAGTAAAGCTTTTTTCGAGAAATTTACTTCAGTATAGTATCTATTATTGGATAATAACCAGGAGCTTTTTTATTGCGAAGGCGCAGAATAGTAGATTTAATTTCCGAGGGCTTAAAATTTTTGGGAGGAAGACTCATAGGGACTGGGAATATTAGTTCTATATCATCATATGAAGCAAAACTATTTACCAAATGTTAAGCCAATTTGTTTCAGTATGTGTGATGTTCTTTTGTACGAGAGTATTCGTCTAGTGGCTTCCCATAAAGAAATGTTGTCACTAATCGATCCATGTGTAAATTCTTTGAATTTAGAAAAAAAATGTCGTTAAACAAAGCTGAAGTTTTCATATTTTAGATGAAATAATTATAAAAAACTTATCGTCAAAAATAAAAGGTAAAATATTAAAAATATTTGATATATTAAAAAGCAAAAAGGTCCTGGAAGATAAGTTCTTAAAATAATTTTTTTTCCATAAAAATTAATATATAAATATTTTTGAATGTTGCTAAAGGGACCTTAGAGAGATATCACCTAACCTCAAAAAGTTTTGAGTTTACCTCAAAACTTTTTGAGGTTAGTTTTTTTTCGTTTTTTTTTTTGGTTGTTTTTTTTAAAAAAAAAATTATTTAATTAACAATAAAACGATTTAATTAAAGTAGAAATTTTTTTTAGAAAGGATTTAATTTCTAAAAAAGTCGATTCCGCTCAACTCAAATGTAAAACCACACAACATTCGGAAATCGATTGTATGTGTTGAAAATGTCCCCGAACTTTTACTCTTGATATGCTAATCGAAGGAGCGTGTACACAACGATTGGAATCGACCAGCCGAAGGGATAATCAATCGAACAGGATAGATTCGTAGTAAGTTTGTTTATTTTTCCCACATTCATTTGAATAAGAATTCGATAATTCGATCGATTCATTTGCATATTAGAGCGTACCACCTTTTGTGTCTGGGTCTCTGTTTGGATAATTTTGTCCATTGTCAGTGGCAAAACTAAATTGAACCGATGAATTTGAATAAAAGCAAATTGATTTATCACCTATTTAGGTAAATTTTTAAAAATAAACCGCACATCAAACACGTTCTTGCGTTCCTTTTTTTTTGGGTGGAGAGGGGGGGGTTGATTTGAAAGAAGTGAACTGCAGAGAAATTTAAAAAAAACAATACTTTTTCACATATTTTAATATAAATTATGTACAAATTCTGTGGTTCTAAAAAAAAAATCCCCGAAACTTGTTGTCACTTTCACCTTTCACATTCCAATTACTACAACCCTAAAATCAGAATAGTTACACAATATCTTCTTGTTAATTTCTTTTGGCAAACATTTCACAGTCTATTATGTGAAAAGAAAGAAAGTCCTTACGAGTGTGTGCAGAGAAAGAAAAGAAAAAAACTTAATACCATCCCTTAGAAATTTGGTTCGCAAAAAAAAAAACGGAAAATTATCCTGCATTTTAATTTGAGTTTTTTTCTTCTTCTTTTCTCAGTTAATAAAAAAGGCTTTTATGACTCTAACCACTATGAGCGCACGAGAGACTAACTGGAAGTTGTTAATATCATGTTATCTTCATTGATGAGGTTAAGCAAGGCGTCTGCGTCTGTCTGTAGGGTAGGTAGAGTCACTCTAACGATGGATAAAGAGAAGAAAAGAATTGCAATTGCAATCGGAAGAGAATGAAAGGAGTTACTGGTAAAAGGGAGGAAATGAAATTGCACATATTTTTCAGGTACAAATGGTCCTAATCGAAGTGCTACGATTTTATCCTAGATGCTCAGGACTCTGAGAGTGAAAGCGAACTCTTCCATTGAAGGTAAAAGCAAAACGCAAAACGCATGCGGTTACAATGCAATATTGACTAGAATGCACACAAAAAAGGGTTGCAGATTTCGGGGTTGATTTTTTGGCACTATAATTGCAGTTAGGGATGTATTCAAACAGGAATCGATTGCAGGTAACCAACAGACAACCACTTGTGGATTATTGGCACCTCGTCGTTTTGTCGTTTGTTGCCTTTTTATTCTGGCTTCCGCCTTTCTCTTTGATGGTCGCATTCATCATCCGTTTTTGTCCTTTTTGACAGACAGCCTGATGAGCTCATCATCATCGCTCTCTCACATTGGAAAAGGGTTGAAGCCCAAATCCGATTTGGGGTGGAGAATTTTCGCAATAATAATAATCGGCTGTTTTGTAATTTTTTACTGTTCACATTTGGTGTTGACTTTTTTTCTAAGTGAACTATTTGTCAACCACTAACCGTGAGTGTTTACCTTTTTCAGAGTAAGGGTAGCGCACAGGTTCTGTTGACAATTAGTCGGATTTTGTGTCAGATTTCTAAAGATTAAATCTGCCGATACGATTATACGGATGTAATTATATTTACCAAAAGAAGAATATTATTTCCCCTTCAGTTTTGGATTTGTTTGCTTTTGAACAATATTACGACTACACAGGAAATTCGAAAAAATTGTAAAAGAATCTTTTCATTTTGACCAAAGTTTGAAATTCATTTTATGGCAAATTCAGTTCAGAACCATTAATTAAAGACAATTCAAACTTTTTTTTTTATTATTCAAATTTTTACGGATACTTTATGTTAAATTAAATTTAAATTTAAATTATTGAGATACAAGGGTCGTTCAATAAGTCCTTAAAAAATCCAAGAAATTGCGCTCGTAGTGTCGGTAATCCAAGAAGATTTTTTTTGTAAGTAGCAGTATCAGTTCGATCCATAGCGTAGGTCAATTTCTATCGTCGATTAAAGTTAACGACATTTATTTGTGCATAACAATGGAAAAAAGCGAGTTTAGGGCTGTTATCAAACAACTCCATTTGAAAGGCTTAAGCCCGAAAGAAATCAAAGCCGAGTTGGATGCAGTTCATGGCACATCTGCATCTGTGTTTGCGACGGTTTACAATTGGGTGAATGAATTTAAACGTGGCCGTTCATCCACAAAAGATGAACATCGGTCAGGACGCCCAGTTGAGGTGTCTACTCCTGAAATCATCGACAAAATCCACGATCTCATTTTGAACGATCGGCGAATTAAAGTGCGCGAATTAGTTGAGGCCACGGGCATATCACAAGGTACAGTCGCTTCAATTTTGCATGAAAAATTGTCTGTGAAAAAAATTTCGGCAAGATGGGTGCCGCGTTTGCTCTCAGAGGAGAATAAGCGCAATCGTGTAGTGGACTCTGAGGCTATGTTGGCACTCTTTCATCGCAATCCTGCCGAATTCCTTCGTCGATATGTCACTATGGATGAAACCTGGATACACTACTACACTCCAGAAATGAAGAGACAGTCATCACAGTGGATTTTCAAGGGTGAACGGGCTCCGAAGAAGGCAAAAACTGTGCCATCGGCTGGCAAGGTGATGGCCACGGTCTTTTGGGATTCGCAGGGCATCATTTTTATCGACTACTTGGAAAAAGGAAAAACAATAACAGGAACGTATTATGCGTCGTTATTGCAACGGTTGAGCGAGGAAATCGAAGAGAAACGCCCCCATCTGAAGAAGAAAAAAATCCTCTTGCATCAGAACAATGCGCGTGTGCACACCTGCGCTGTTTCCATGGCCAAAATTGTGGAATTGAGAATGGAATTGTTGCAGCATCCCGCTTATTCACCAGATTTGGCCCCGAGTGACTATTTTCTTTTCCCCTATCTGAAGAAATGGCTTGGCGGACGACGGTTCACTTCCAACGAGGACGTCATTGCTCAAACGGATGAGTATTTTGCAGAACTTCCGAAATCCTATTTTTTGGACGGGATAAAAATTTTTGAAAAACAGTTGGAAAAGTGTATAGAGCTAAAAGGAGATTAAAAACAGTTTTTTTCCATCTTTTTCTAAGGACTTATTGAACGACCCTCGTATTATTCTTTTAAAATTAATTTTGCCATTTTATTGGGTTGGCAACTAAGTGATTGGGGATAAGAAGAAAAATTCATTGTCCGTTTTTGTCAATGACCCTTTACCATTTTTCAGGCAGTGATCATAATTCCTTGTTTATAAAACTTATTACTTATGCTAGCAAAAAAACTGAATTAAATGTGATTTTACATCATCAGCGTCATTAAAAATTTTACTATTTAAGGAGTTCTGCATGGAACAAAATAAATGGAAATCTGAAGATGCTAGGTCAGAGCTATACACAGTGTGTTCGAAAAATAACCGAACTTATTTTTAAATCATACAGCATGCAGCGCCATCTATTGAAAATTTACAGCGTTAAAAAGATACATTCATCCTCTTTCAAATGTAAAATTTTGTGTTAAAGTTGAAAAAAAATTCGCTGAGACATACGAATTGATATGTCTCAGCGAATTTTTTTTCAAGTTTAACCCAAAATTTTATATTTGAAAGAGGATGAATGTATCTTTTTAACGCTGTAAATTTTCAATAGATGGCGCTGCATGTTGTATGACACCAAAAAAGTTGATGGTGATGATTGTATGAGTCGTACTCAAGTTTATATGTGGTTTACACGATTTCGAAAATGGTCGTGAGGATTTAAAGGACGACCTAAGGCCAGGTCGTCCAGAAGCTAGTAATCGTACTGAATTGGTGGAAAAAGTCCGTGAAATCGTTGGTATCGATGCAAATTTTATTACGAGAATGTTGGCTAAGGAATTAAATACGAGTAAAAACACTATTTGGAGAATTTTAACTGAAGGTTTGGGTAAAAGAAAGGTTTGTGCGCGTTTTGTTCCACATGAATTAAATGAAGACCAAAAAAGTGAACGAATTTTTGAAGAAAAAACGGATTTCTCTGATCTATCACCATGTGACTATTTTCTATTTTCAAAACTGAAAACCAATATGAAAGGACCATTTTATGATAATATCCTAGCCATTTTTGTTTTGTAACATTAGTACATTTTTTCTTTTATTGAAATGACTGAATGAATGTATCTTTTAGATGCTGCAAATTTTCATTAAAAAATAATAGATGGCGCTGCAAGTTGTATGATTTAAATATAAAGTCCGGTTATTTTTGAGACACACCGTGTATGGTGAATGTGACAACACAACCTAACCTAATTCCAATAATTTTTGGCGAGTAACCCTCATGCTGGAAAACAACACCCTTACGATTTGCCAATTATGGCCGCTTTGCTTGAACTGCATTGCTCAGTTTCATGAGTTGTTCAACGTACACAGTGGAATTAATCGTTTCCATGGTTTCTTGGTAAAAGTTCAAAGTGCAGAATTCCTTTATAATCCCACCAAACTGACAGCATAATCTTCTTTTGGTGCATCTCAGCTTTTGATGTCGTTTGAGGTGGTTCATCTCAGACGATCGTTTCCGATTAACGTTGTTGTAAACTATCCACTTTTCGCCGCCAGTTATCAGTCGTTTCAGAAATGGATCTATTTCGTTGCGTTTCAAAAACGAATCGCAGATGCTAATGCGTTGCGTTAAATGAATTTCCTTAAGCTGATGAGGAATCCATAAATCGAGTTTCTTAACATAGACAAGCTGTTTTAAGTTTTTTCAATGCATGTATACGATACATTAAGCTTCTCTGCAATCTCACGTATTGGCTATGACGATCTGAATCGATAATGGCCTTGATATGGGTCTCATCAACTTCAAATTTTAGTGAAAAATCACCAGAACGAAATTTAGCAAACCAATTTTGACACTGCCTCTCTTTCAAGGCTTCATTCCCATATACGGCATATAACTTCTTGTGTAGTTGCGATGTGTTCTTCCCTTTTCAATTTTTTACTAAATTAAAGGCGAAAATCCAAACAACAAGAAAACAATACAGGTTAGGTGCTTTGAACACGTTGACATAACAAAACAATGAGCTAATACCATATTTTGACAAAATCCGCAATCACTTAGTTGCCAACCCAATATATCGTGGATTGTTTAGTTTTGAAAAATATTAATTTGAGTGCAGCGACAACAGGCTTTGGAGGCAGAATATTTTTCTTACACGATAGACGTAATTTTCTGCTAAGTGGATATGCCAATCAGAAAAATTACCATATATGAACCTCTGAAAATTGACAATGGACCTCTGAAAATTTTCTGCGAAAAGTAACTGCCTGGTGTGCATTTCGGTCTGAAGGGGTTGTTACAGAAGTTCGATTCTTTTTACCATAATTAAATTTAAAATGATTTTTTTTTTGTTTTTTTGTAATTAACTTGTAAAACTATGTAAAATATTATATTAACATAGATAATTCTTAAACTTTGGAGCATTGAAAAACTAACATCCGTAATAAAATTGCCGAATTCGAGCCTGAAATTTGCAAAAAAATTACTTTAAACGAATCGAGTTCTAAAAAAATTTACATGAAAATAATTTAAATTATATTAAAATTTTTATAAATGCCAAAATTTAATTAAAATATTATATTTAAAACTTTATTAAAATTTAAATTAAAAATTTATTTAAATAAATTTTACTTTCCAAAAAGTAAATTGGATAATTCTAAATTAAAATTTATTTAAAATTTTTTCATGCGTTTATTAATAAACGGACTCTTTTTTTTAAAATGATTTTTTAAGACCTTAAATAATAGTCTATTTTTATTTAATTTATAAAACAGACTAAGCGCTTTAAGCTTTTACAGATTTTAATTTTTTTTGGTTTATATTTTGAAATTCATTTAATAATAAAATATTTAAGAAAAAAATACTTTTTTGTTAAGGGTTTCAATTTGTTTTTATTGTATATTAAAAAATCGATTTATTTATGATAAAATTTATGAACTATTATGATTTGTATTAAAATTCACAATTAGATGTTGAAAAATTTATGCAATTTATTTTATACACAAAAAAAATTTGGTTTTTATTTAAAAAAATATACCAAAATACATTCTAGGGCAGATAATTAATTGACATAAATTTTAAGTAAACGTTTTCGAAAAAATAATAACTTAAATGCATTTGGATAGCAGTGGGAATACTAAAACCGTGTTTCTTTGGTAATAAATCGTACCCCGTTGTAGGATTTATAAGCAGTGACAGTGATTTTAAAATTAATGTCAATACCGAGTGTGGGAGCCTACAACAGGTGTTAGCTTCTACCACAGTAAGACGGATGCAATCGTAAAATCCGAAACCACTGTCAGTTGGAGTTGCATCATGAAAATTGGAAAAGGGTTGAAAACTGAAATTAAAACAAATTCATTTTAGTAGATAATATTCGAAGGGATTTCAGATCGTAAATCTAAAAGTAACTCTCCCACGGCGGTCAAAGATTTGCCCTTATTTTCTTCCCCTAATTCGTTTTAGATACAATCAAGAAGATGATTTTTAGAAAAAAATTGTATTCTTTTTGTAAATAAATTGAAACATGAAAATTTTATGGCAAACATTTTCGTATTTTTTTTTTTTAAAGTCCTATAAGGGTGGTTTTTATGTATTTCATGATTTGGAACTATTTTAATATTAGGATTTATTCAATTTGTATTTGAAAAAGTAAAGCGTTAATAAACATTTTAATATAATTATATTTTCTAAATCTTGTCATTATTTGGAAAATATAAAAATTATTTAAATATTTGCCATAAAACTTTTGGTAGGACTTGATCCTTTTGAAATAATTTTTGATGACTAATTTACATATTTCGGGTTGCAATTCGGCTATTACTCGATGGATGTTCATTTCTAAATGATCTAAAATTTAAAGAATATCTACGTAAATATTGAAAATTTACGTAGTTTTGCAAAAAAAAAATTCGACCGCCGCCAAATCGATCGATCTTTCAGGCCAATTGTCATCACCAAGTACCAAAACGTAGGCATTCTTAGAAAATATGGTAATAAGCCACAAAATCTGACAATTTTTTATTAGGTTTTGAGGCTTATGACCATATTTTCTTAAAACCTTGTATAGTTCATATTAAAGTTCTGATTGTTCATTTTCAAATAAACACGAGCTAATTACACCTTTAGACCAAACTGTAAACTGGACATTCGCTTTTCGTTGATATAATTTCTTTATCATAATCGACTTGTGGGTTATAGGAGCCTTATTTATAAGACTTTTTCTTATTGACGTATACACCGAGAGAAAAATAAGCCTCAAACTGAAAGTTTTTTTCGGAACTTGGGCTGTTCTCTCGGAACCAATTAGAATACAATTTTTAACAATTTGAATACATCGGTATTTAAGTTGTTGTATTTTTACTCTCAAACCAGTACAAGATATTTGTGTTGGGGTGGCGATATAAAAGAAATAAAAAAAAAATTGTAATGCATACGTGAAATCCTAGTAGTGATGGTTAAGATACGAGGTCTGTTCAAAATGTATCGGGAATTTTGAATGCCCGCGGGTTACGTAAATTTAATTTTCAATTTTTCTGTGGCGTTATGTTGGTACTCATGTTTCTCACTTATGCCGATTAGTTCGGCTATTTTGAATGATCAGTTAATTTTTGACAGCTGCTTTGCTTGCATGTGTTATGGCTCGTCTTCGATTTTTGACCATTCATCAAAGAATCTGTTTCGGGAACAAGAAAAAGTCACAGGAGGCCAGATCTGGGGAATACGGTGGCTGCGGCATTATTAGTGTGTTGTTTTTGGGAAAAATTCGCGCGCACGCAACGATGCGTGAGAAGGGCGTTATCATGGTGTAAAAGCCAATTTTTATTCTTCCACGAATCCAGGCGTTTCTGGCGAATTGCTTCACGCAACTTGCGCATAACTTACAGATAATATTCCTTATTGACCGTTCTACCCTGTAGCAAGAACTCATGATGCACCACGCCCCCGCAATCGAAGAAAACTGTAAGCAGTACCTTCACATTCGATCGAACTTGGCGCGCTTTTTTCGGTCTTGGTTCGTGCGGCAGCTGCCATTGGGATGATTGAGCTTTGGTTTCCACATCATAACCAAAAATTCATGATTTGTCACCAGTTATGACCCTCTGGAGCAAATTTGGGTTATAGCAATGTTAATGCAATGCTGTTTTTGGTCGAAATTGAAGCCAAGCAGCTGTCAAAAATTATAATAAATTAACATTTAAAATGCCCGAACTTGTCAGCATAAGTAAGAGACATGAGTACCTACATAACGAAACAAAAGAAATCGAAAATCGAAATATCCTCTTTTATTCCTATAACCCGCGGAAATTCAAAATTCGATACTATTTGAACAGATCTCATATATTAAATAGAACATTCAGAAGACGAGGGAGTGACAGGGTGTGCTGGCTGGGTAGCTTTACTTGATTGTTGAAGGGGGGTCCGGAAAGAGGGGGCTGTGTTTTTTATCAGGACACTATCGTTTTCACACACAAAAATAATAAAAAAAAATTGCATGCCGTAAAGTATATTTATACTGGTTGACAAAGAAGTGTGGACTTCTCCAGGTGAAAAGGAGGTGGGCTAGGGAATAAAAGAGGGAAATAAAAAGAGTGGAAAATAACTATTTAAAAAAAAAAAGACGCATGACTGGAAAGGTATGTCGGAAGGATTCTTGGTGTTAATTTGCACCTTCCTGGCTATCCCCAAAAACACTTCATTGGCCCTTATTTATATAATACCACTAACCTTTATAGGCTCAACTCATGGTAATGCAAGTATGTGGAGGACGGGCATCATTCAGCATCGGATGAGAGAGTGAAACAAAAACTAGATCTACAAAATTTATTTCAAAAAACCTTATAAAAAAAATTGTGGTAAAATTTAATAACTTATTTTTAAATTTATTATATCCTCTATGACATATTCTGTTTTCTGCTTAAATAAAAGTAAACAATTTTTTGGTTAGTAAACATCCTGGTACTTAAGATATATTATGAAATGGAGCAAAAATTATTATTAATTGATAAAAAAAAGTACCCTACTCTTAATCTCGAATTGCACGATTTGAAAATAAAAAGAATCACCACATTTATTGGAAGTTTTTATAGTTTATTAAGCCATAGTTTAAAAAAATGGCAAACTTTACACTAAACCAAAATTACCTTTAATTGCAAATATTTATTTAAAAACTATTTAACTGGTTAATAGTTGGACTGTATTTTCCAAACCACAAAATTGAAAATGCTCTCTATTATTCCAACTTAGAACATTTTATAATAAACGGCTATACCAAAATTAGGACCTTTATAACTGTAAATTATTAATTTTCCTAATTTTTTTTATCCGTTCAATAGCGTACAACCCCAAAAAATAAAAGAAATATCAAAATTTCTTAACCACTTTTGCAAAAAGTTCTTCGATCAGTCGCTCCTGAAAATAAAAACTCCAATCCAAAAATGTCTTTCAAAATTTTTCTTTTATCAAAAATAATAGGTTTTCCTAATAAAATAGGAGAAAAAATATATTTAAAAAAAAATAGAAAGCATCTAAAATTAATAATATTTAAAAAAAATTGAAAATTATGAAACAATTTGTAACTGAAAGACTTTCGAAAAGACAAAACGTTTTTCGGTCTCGAAAAGTTTTGTGGCAAAACGAGAGCCCAACAAATGACGTGGGTTCGATTTCACATAAACTCGATTAACTCGATGAACTCGTCGCTGATTGGCTAAAAGTTGGATAATTTTTGGTGAGTTTGCAATCGAGACCTGCCTCGAAATCGATACCGGTTGGTGCGGTTCGCCCCTCTAAAACGTACGGACGAGCAGGCCATAAGGAAGTGAAGTACGCAAACAAAAGAGAGAGAAAATGAATTATTCGGCGTATGGGGCGAGATATCGAGACTTGACGACGAATCAATTAAAAATTCGCATCAGGAAACCGTTGTGGTAGTCGTTCGTGTATGCATGCGATGCCGTGTAGAAAGTATCGGCGACATTGCGCTCGTATTGCGACAAAGTTAATGGCGGCGGGTGGTCAACAATATGGTTGCGTTGCTGTGTCGGAAAGAGAGTCTCCGACGCTGATATTCGTAATAAACATTGAGCCGAGAAACTATTAATTTGGTCCGCACCGCTCATTGTTGCGGCTACATTTCAATCAAAAAGCGGCTACATCGATTTGTAAAAATAAAAAAAAATTCTGCACTAACATTTTGTTATTTTACATACGCCCTTTCCCCTTCCATCCTCCATTATTATAATTATTATTATTATTATAAGAAATTTTAAACATTCACAATAATTCATTTTGTTATGGTTAATAAAAATTTTCGTTAATATTGTATATTCACGATGCACTCTAACAGGTAGTCTTCCATCGTCAGTGACATTTGATTGTTAGACAAATGAAATTCATTAAAATTCGTGCTCTCTTTTAAATTGTAACGACTGTGAATTATTATCATCAGCAAATCGAAAATTTCTTGAAAAACAATTTAAAAATTATTCACATTCAAAGGAGCGTACACAATCTATACGAACATGTTGTGAATTCTAATAACTCAACACCGTAAATACGAAATAAATTAAAATGCAAATAAATATAATATAAAAATAATAATAATAATAATAATAAGAGTAATACTCATAAAAATAATAATTGAAATAGCGATAATAGACTATTTAGAGTTTGGGGGGAAAAAAAGGCAACGAAACCATAAAAGTCGATAATCGTAAACTCTAATCAAATTCGAGTCTCGAATTACCTTGACTCATTGTGAGCACGCTTCCCATTCTGTTCACTCACTCACTTTTGTACAGGATTTCAACATCGTTTTTCTCCCCAAATTTATGAATGCTTTTTTTCTTTCCTTCTCTTATTATATACTCCGTAATAATAAAATGGATAAGCAATTCCGACTTTATTACAATGTACTCCGCTTGTAGGCTTATGTATTTGTCGCTGGCAACCATTTTACAATATAAGCAAATGAACTGAAGGGAAATTACCGGGCGTGGGGTAGTAAGTAACGTACAATCACAGCGTATTCGTTAAGATCACATTCAGTTTTTCAACGATTTTTTCTTGATTTGACTTTTAAAAAAAAAAAACTATTTTAAGAGTATTTTTATTTTTTTGTGTATGCGATCTAGGGGGTTAAGCATTTTGTATTCGTATTCGAAGTTATAACTGTTATTAGGTGTACCTGTGGACATAGTACTCGTATGTGAGACCGTCAGCGATCGTTTCCTCAAGGTATCAATTAGTGCGCATTTCAATCTGTTCTTTTTTTTTATTATATCTTAATTTAGTTTAAGTTTTTTTTTTGTGTACTTTTAGCTTGCTCTGATTATTAGGGAACAGTTTTTTGTACTGTCTATCTATGATCGCGCAATATTTTTGACGGTTGATTGAATGTCGGACTGGCTGAGGTTGACATGACATCGAAATTTAGTCCGGTAGTCAGTTGGTAATAGTGCGCCAGCAGTTCACCGCTCTCTGTTGCCAGTCCTTTGATTAAATCATTTTTGCCGTGATTATAATTGGTAGGTTCCTAGGTGGCTATGCTAATTGGTAGAAAAAGAGGTACGCTGATTTGTGCCCAGTGTACGAGTACATATCAGATTTCTCTGGTACCTTTCAGTCAATTAGATTTTATTTTTAATTGAAGTTTTAGTATAGAAAAATGGTGGACACACAATTGAAGTGTATTCAATTATCTTAGGAGAGAGGCGGACTTTATTATTCAAAACTTGCCATAAATAAACGGAAGGGGACATTTTCACTAAATTACATTTTTATTAAACTTTTTTCTATTTTTTGTTATCATTTGAAGTATAGTCAAAATTCTAAGCACCACGAAACTAAAAACCATTTGGCGACAGGATGTCCTTGTCGCAAACCTATTTGATTATGTCATGTCAGAGCACATTTTATGGAAAATTATTTTGTCTGAAACTTATTTTCATTATTTTTGTATAGAAATTTACTTCGTATAAAAATTATTTTGTCATTGAAATTAATTTATAGTAAATTTAAAAAAAAAAAAATTTTTACTGAAAATTGTATTAATTTAAAAATTGTTTTTACCAAAAATTATTTTAACTGAAAACTGTCTTTAGTAATGAAATTTTTGTTTATAGAAAATTAATTTGAGTGAAAACTATTGTATTTTTGCTAGAAATTATTTTTATGCAAACTTTTTTTTTGCTGATAATTATTTTGACTGAGAATTATTCTTAATTAAAATTTTTTACTTGTAAATACTTTTTGCTGGCAATTAATTTTTCTAAAAACTATTTTTACTGTAAATTATTTTTTCTAGAAAACTTTTTCTCCTAAAATGTAAAAGAAAAACTTTTTATAAAAATAATTTTTAATTGAAAACAATTTTTTTATGAAAAGAAGCTTTAATTAAAATAATTTTCACCAAACATTCTGTTAACTTATAAATTAGTTTTATTGCAAATAAATTTTGCTGAAAATTGTTTTCACTTAAAAATTGAAAAAAATATTTTAACTGAATTTTATAATTTAAATAAATTTTACTGACAATTTTTTTAAAATGAAATATTATTTTTGCTGAAAACACTTTTTGTTAGAATTTCTTTTTACTAAAGCTTATTTTTATTGAAAATTATTGTAATTAAAAACTATTTTGACTGAAAATTATTTTTGCTGTAATTAAAAATAAATTTTAATGAAAATTTTGTTCGTTAATATATATTTCCACTGACCATTAATTTTATATACAGAATGGGCCAACTTGGACTGACTTGAACTGAGCTGAATGCATTTATTGGCATATTGTAGCAATAATTTTTGGGCCAATCAGACTGTATTTTCTTTGTGTTGTAACAATAGATCGTCCGGAAAAAAAATAAAATTTAACAATTTTTGTACGTTTTTGCACTGAGCATAAAGATATTATAATTTAAAAAAAAAAAGTCAAAATTCCAATACCAATTGAATTAACTTAAAAATAATGTTTGCCTAAAATTATTATTTTTAAGATGATTTTTTATTAAATTTCTTTTTATTGCTAATAATTTTAACTAAACATATTTTTGACTTAAATCATATTTGGTCAAAATTATTATTATTTTTCTGAAAATGATTATTTCGAAAATTATTTCACTTTATTAAAAAGAATATATTAGTTTATTCTGAACTCAATTTTTCATAAACTTTTTAGCAATTTTTTCCATAAACTTTTTTTGGTCACAAAATCGTAATCTAATTTTTCCTTTTTTTTATAAAAAAAAATACTAGGACCACTAAATTTTAAATTTATAAATGAAAATTAAATTTATATTAAAAATTTCTTATTAATTATGTTAATTAATTCAAAGCCCACGCTCACTCAAAAATGTGTAAATTAGAATTACGAATTAAAACTTCCTTGTTTATCCTAATTATTTGTTAATTCAGCAAAAATATTTAATGACAAAACCTTATCTAAATCGTATATATTTCGATACGTATTCAAAGGTAATATTTTCTAACAATTTATTCATAATCAAATGTATTAGAAATTTGGGGTTATTTAAAAAATGGTTCCATCTTAGCTACGCAAATACGAATACAGTTCAATCCCATTCAAAAGATCTGCCAAGATTTATATTCTCGAAGGAGATTAAGATCCCACACATCATAAATATCGGCCAGATAGTGCAAAACGATATTTTACCTTATAAACCACATTAGACTTAGAAAAAATACCGAAACTATTGACTCGATTGAAATCATTTTCACGCTGATATATTATCACGGAAAAAAAATGTTCATTAAAAAAATTATACAATATTAAATCGGTCAACCTTATCTGATATTTTATGAGTTTTTATCTGGTTTTATTTTCGATTTTTTAATGGATTTTTTGGTAAATAGATAAAACTGATTTATTGATTTTTGAGTAAATGTATTGAATAAATTTTGGTGATACTCTATGCTCTGAAACCATATCCCCCCTTTAGCAATTTATTACTGTTACTATTACTATAACAATTACTATTTTTGATGGCTTTGTATGTGATTGCATTTTAAGTATTGAATTTTTAGTTCAGATTATCTCATCGTTGAATATGCTTAAAGAGATAAAAATATTTTATGTTCACATTAATTCGTTGTAGGTGAGTGACTTTGCTCCAATAAAATCTTCTGTGCATACCAAATTGAAGATTTCTTTTTCGTTAGTTTGTTATCATATTTATTTTATATTTTATACGAAATGGAAAGGAGTTACCAATAATATTAATTGAGACTATATTACTCAAACGTGGCGAGATTATAATTTTATGGCAGCCAAAGTAATCCTAAAAAGTGAAGGTTTTTTTTATATAATATAGTCATTATTTAAATTTTCATAAATTGTTATGATTTTATTTATCGATTTTATAAGATATTTTCATGAAATTTTTTTAAAGGCTAATAAAATTGTTTCCATAAAAATTTGAAATTAAAATTTTTATTTTAAAAATAGGAACTCTTGTTTAAAAATCAGTCCTTAAATAAGTTTTTAAAATCAAAGTAAATTTGGGTATATTTTTTTTAATCAAAATAAATACAAAGCGATTTTATTCAAAGTATCCTCCATCGGAATTGACAACGTTCTCCCATATTTTGGCATATAAACGAATGTCCCGAAGGAAAAATTTCGGTTCTTTTGAATTTATCCATTCATTGAGTCTTTTGTCAAAGCTTTCGAGAAGAAAACTGCTCTTTGGAAAGAGCCGACTACATGAAGCAGAACGAATGATAATATGAAGGAGCAATATCTGGTGGATACGGCAGATCGGGCTTGATTTCCCATTTTAATCCTTCCAAATATTTTTGGACAAATTTTGTAACGTAGAGCCTAGCATTGACGTACGGTAGAAATAGTTTGTCAAGTCTATGGTACCATTCCGGGCATTTTTCTTTCAAAGCTTGATTCAATTTTATTAGCTGCAGTCGATAACGATAAACAGCATTGGTGCGCTTCGTTAGGATCAATGTTGAGGTCTTAAAGCTATAAATATTGAGCTCTTAATAGAATAACTATCAGAGACTTAATGAAATAAATGTTAGATTCGTAACAGGGTAAATGTTGAAGTCTTTACGGTTTTAAAGGGATAACTGTCGAGATTTTAGAGCGATAAATGTTGAGGTCCTTATATTATAAATATTGAGCTCTTAATGGGATAAGTGTTAAGATCGGAACGGAATAAATGTTGAGATGTTAACGGGGTATATGTTGGAGTCTTAAAGGGATAAAAGTTGATGTTTTATAGGTATAAATATTGTGGTCTTAACAGTATAAATATTGAGGTCTTAAGCAGATAAACGTTTAGATTATAAGGGGATAAATATTAAGGTTCTAACGAGATAAATGTCGATATCTGAATGAGATAAATATTAAGGTCCTAATGAGATAAATATTGAGGTCCTCACGATATAAATGTTGTGGTCTTAACAGGATAAATATTGAAGTCTTAACCATATAAATATTAAGGTTTTAAAGGTCCTAACGAGGTAATTGTTAAGGTTTTAACTGGATAAATATTGTGGTCTTAACGTAATTAATGTTAAGATCTGAACTGGATAAATGTTGAGATGTTAAAGGGATGAATGTTGGAGTCTTACAAGGATAAATGTTGAAGTTTTATAGGTAAACATATTGTGCTCTTAACTGGATAAGTATGGGGGTCTTAAGTAGATAAATGCTAAGGTTACAAGAGGATAAATATTCTCCTAACAAAATAAATGTAGATATCTGAATGGGATAATTATTAAGGTCCTAATGAGATAAATGTTGAGGTCCTCACGATATAAATGTTGTGGTCTTAACAGGATAAATATTGAAGTCTTAACCATGTAAATATTGAGGTTTTACCGAAATAAATGTTAAGGTCCTAACGAGATAATTGTTGAGGTCTTAGCGGTATCAATGTTATAGTCTTAATAGAATAAATGTTCAGGTTTTAACGGAAAAATATCTGAGAATGCCTTTTAAATCAATTTCATTATTTTATTTGCCAATATCTCCATTAGATATTGTGGGTAGTAAATTCCAACTCTAAAAAATTAAATAATCGCATCAATGACCATGAAATAATTAATTTTTTAAATATGTATTAGTCAAAAATATTTGATGAATATATCCTTTTTTTACCTTGCAACGAAGTCGTTGGGAATTTTGATTAAAATCCAATAAAAAAATGAACTCGATCGTAACGCGTTATTCATTTTGAAGTTTGACAGGCACAACCCTTACGTTTGACATTTGATAACCAGATGTGTATATATTATTGAGAAAAAAAAATTGATTTATGTTAAGATTACCATTTTATATTATAGATTGTCTACTACTACAATATGCGCAAAATATACCACAATTGGGTTCTTTGGATACTAATTTTTTTTTCAAAAAGTAACTCGTCAGCAATGAGGCTCATTTCTTGCTCGCAGGATATATTAATAAGCAAAATTACTAAATATAAGACTTCTAAAATCTAAAAATTGTTATGGAAAAGCCATTGTATGTTATTTGCGAAAAGTGGCTTTCTTGTAAGTATTTTTGTCTGAAAAGATCATAACCCGTATTTATTTGAAAATTAAGAAGGATAGACAGTTAGCACCAATTCTGAGCGCTCTGGTCATGTGGTAACCTTTTTTGTTTTAGCTAAAAATCATGCAATTTAATGCCATTGACTTTTTGTTGTTTCGTTTCACAAAAGCTCATACGAAGGCGGACGAACATTTAACTTTAAGGCATTTAAAAATTAGCATTTCAACTATTGGCCAAAACAAGGGCAGGCAGTTAATTATAATATTATTGGTAATGATAAAAATTAAAAAATTTATTTATATAAAAAATTTAATTTAAATCTAAATTAAAAATATATTTTATTTGATATTATATTCCAAAGTAAAAATCAGATAACTCTTTATTTATAGGGCAGAATAAGTTCAATTTCGAAATCAGAAGTTTTTGGCTGATCTCTCTGGACCAATTGAAATAAGCCCTTTAAGAATTAGGTTGATATTTTATGTAATTTCTTCAAAAACAAAAATAAATTTTTAAAATCTATCGAATTATTATCTTACGGTTTTCTGTGACTGAATTAAGTCTTCATTCGCATGCAGCCCAAGATTTTTTTAATACAATAAGATCCTTGCCTCATAAATATTCAAATAATCTTTTACCTCAAATTTAATTAATTTTTTTTTTTACATAAGTTTAAGATCAAAAATTCATATCTAATTTGTCCAGAAAATTAAGTAAAATTTTCCCTGAAATTAATTACTTTATTCTGTGTAATGTTTAGAACATCAAAGTTATTGTTTATTTATTGGCAAGAATACATAAACAAAGATTTAAAAAATAAATAATTCTTATCCTTTTCTCTAAATTAATTTATTAAAATATTACGTTTGGAGAGAAAATTTAAAAAATTCCAAATTAATATATTAAAACGAAGATTATCTAAAAACGAATTTACTTTAAAAAATTTCATCAAAAAAAGAAAAATTCAAAATTTATTTCAAATTTTTACCTTGATTTTTATTTTCGAATTTATTTTTATTGTTGAAATATTTGACCAAAATTTGAATAACATTTATGATCACAGTTAAAAAAAAAATGCATTCTCAAAAATTGCAAAATAAAATTTTGTTTTATATTGCTCCGATTATGGTAAACATAATTTTTATGAGTTTAGTTCGAATAAAAAAGAAAATCCCAATAAAAATATTTTTATAAATTATTACGTTTTGGTTAAATTTAGTGTTGTTTTGTTTAAATAAAAACTTACCAATTAGACATCGAAGATAACATTTATCCACTATTCCCCAAGACAATCATGATGAAAGCACTTTTATTAGAGATCATCTAAATTTATAGACTGTTTTGTACACAAATTCATAGAAATTAATTTTTATTACTTTCAGTGTTTTTTTGCCACTATCAAAGACAGAAGAAGAAAAAAACTAATAAAATCATAAATATCACAATAATTAATAAGGAATTAAAATTAATACTAATTCCTTTTTCTATTACTTAATTCGACTTAATTCGTATCGGAAAACCCTTAATTTATTAACTAATAAAATAAGCATATTTTTTCATCGCTTATTAAACACTTGATTTATTTGAGGATTTCCTATTGGTCAATACTCTTTATTGAATTGTGTTAATATGAAATAATTTTTCTAATAAAATTAATATAATTACACTTTAAACTATCTTATTGGCTATCTATTAACCAATAACATCTAAAAGTCTGTATATCTATAAGAGAGAAGATAGAGATAAATCCCATTTTTACTAATAACAAAAATTACTATTATAAAATAACAAATAAAGCCCCCATAAAAATTATGAAAATAATTATCATAAAGTTAGATATATGAAAAATAAAATAAAAATATTGTTTTCTATAATAAAATTCTACAATATTAAAAAAAAAACTATTTACAAAAAGAAAAAAAAAATATTTTTAAAAAAAATCATAAATAAAAATTCCGTTGTTGTTGTACAATTTTTATGATTTCATTTTAAATTTTCATTGCTATTAACAGTAGCTATAAAAATGTGTGTTTTTTTTTTTAAATTTGTTTTCTATAATTTTTTTATGTTTTTTTTTTTTAATTTTTGATACCTTGTTGAATATAAAATAGGCTATAAAAATCATTTTTAATTCTTTTACCAAAGTGAACACACGTTCACAAATGTGTACGAAAAGAAATTTATCCATTTTTATAGCTTTTCTTCCATATAAAATTTGTTAAAGAAAATTTTATAGCGAAGAGAGTGTGACACATAGCTTTCGAGGTAATATTAAATGGTGTATACAAGAATAGAAAAAGAAACACTGTTGAATTGTGAACAAAATCCGAAAAGGGCCGAAAGAATACGTTAATGGGGTGGAATTTTTTTTTTTCTATTGAAAACAAATTCCTAACTAGTTTGTCTTTAGTTATTTAATCGTCTATTAAGCATTTAGATTTATTTCTTTTTCAATTTATTAAACACATAAAAATACGTATACTTTTGAATATAAATTTATGTTCATATATGCTAAAGGTTAGTTACCAGTTTAGTTCCTTGATTTATTTTAAATTGAAAACAAAATAAAAAGTATCATTTCAAAATTTTAGAAAATATCTTTATACTTTTTTTTTAAACAAATGGTTTTTTAAAATTCAAATTGTTAAAAATGTACCTTGAAAAAAAAGAGCATTTGTAAAATATATAATTCTTAAGCTCTTCTTACTTTATCAATCATTTGGTATTTATTAAACTTATTTCGTTGCCATTGTCACTTGAATTGATAGTTACAGCGGTGCCAGAATCATCATATTAAATATTATTGATGATTATGGAATATACTTAAAAACCCTTGCGAGCTCAGTAAAATTCTAAATAAAATTAGAATTAATGTAATTATTTTGAGTACTATTGAGACCTCATTTCATTATTACAGCGGCCCTAGAATCATTTTTAAAATATATTAAATATTCGTTATAATTACATTATAGAAGGACAAACTCTTCCGAGCTGAAAATATCCTTTAAAAAAATTAATAGTAATTAAGCTATTTTGGATGCCATTACCTTCTCATTTGATCGTTACAGCGGCGCGAAAATTATTTTCAAAAATATATTAAATAATTATTATCATTATAGAAAAGATACACAAACCCTTCCGAGATCAGTAATATCTTAAACAAATTGTATTACTAATTTCACTATTTCGGTTGTCATAGCCACTTGAATTAGCAGTTACAGCGGTATCAGAATCATCATATTAAATATTTTTGATAATTATAGAAAATACTTATGAACCCTTGCGAGCTCAGTAAAATTGTAAAAAAAATTAGTAATAATTTAATTACTTTCAGTGCCATTGATACCTAATTTTATTGTTACAGCGGCACCAGAATAGTTTTTAAAATATATTAAATATTCTTAATAATTACAAAATATAAGGACAAACTCTTCTGAGCTGAGAAACATCCACTAAAAAAATTAGTAGTAATTAAGCTTTTTTGGGTTCCATTATATCCTCATTTGATCGTTACAGCGGCACGAAAATTATTTTCAAAAATATATATTAAATAATTGTTATCATTATAGAAAAGATACACAAACCCTTCCGAGATCAGTAATATCTTAAAAAAATTGTATTACAAATTTCACTATTTCGGTTGTCATGTTACAGCTGTACTAGAATAATTTTTAAAAAAAATTAAATAATCATAATAATTACAGAATAGACGAAGAAATTCTTCCGAACTCAGTAAGATATGCAAATAATTTAGTACTAATTAAATTACCTTAGAAGCCACTAACAACTTATTTGATAGTTACAGCGGCACCAGAATCATTTAGAAACAAAAATTACTATACTTAATATACTATATAGAAAAGACTAATAAACCTACTTGTTTTGAGATCAATAACACCAACAAAAATAACTGCAATTTATAAAAAAATGAAGGTGCCAATAGAATCTGATTTAAAAGTTACAGCGGCATAAAAATTATTTCAAACAAAATATGAACTAATAACGTCATTAGAGAAGAGTCCAAATTGTTCCAAACCAATAATGCACGCAAAATTTATTCATGATTATAGGTTGAATACTGAAGTGGTACAGCGGCACTAAAACTATATTTTGAAAAACCGAATCCAGATGTAATCTTGTCATGATAAAAATATATTATAAAGGGTTTTCCAAAAAGAGTGATATGATTCCTTTTTTTTAAAAAAAACACACTAATTGTTAAGGAAATTCAAATGTTTTTTATTTAATATGAAGTACAATCGATACAATTAAGTTCTGAATAAAACGTCATTCAAATGGCCTCCACGACTTCTTTTGCAGGAACAAATTCGATGAACCCAATTTTCGAGCACTTTTCCCACTAAATCAAGTCGTATGTCATGAATAGCACGTTCAATATTGACTTATAAAGTTTGAGGAGAGTCTGGTTTATTGCTAAAGACCAATGACTTTAAATAACCCCACAATAAATATTCTAATGGTGTTAAATCGCAACTTCTTGGAGGCCATTCAATGTCACAATATCTTGAAATAATCGAATCTCCAAACTGTTCTCATAATAATTCGGTTGTTGCACGTGCTGTGTGGCACGTAGCCCCGTTTTGTTGGAACCAGATGTTGTCAAGATCAACTTCTTCTAATTTCGGCCATAAAAAGTTGGTTACCATCGATCTATACCGCTCTCCATTGACAGTAACGGTGTTACCAGCTTCATTTCGAAAGAAGTATGGACCGATGATTCCACCAGACCAAAAACCACACCAAACTGTCAATTTAGGCGAATGTAATGGGTGTTCATGAATAATTTGTGAATTTTTTTGCACCAGAATCGACAGTTTTGTTTAAATAATCGTTCTCCAATTGCACGAAAAGTTGCAATTGAAGAACGATTATTTTGATAATAAAATTGAATAATTTATAAACGTTGTTCTTGCGTATATTTCTCTATGATAAAAATACAAACATTACTGAATATTAGACAGATCATGACATATTACAAATGGCCGAAACGTCACTTAGAAATCATATAACTCTTATTGTAAAACCCTATCGTTGACGGATAACATTTGATATTAGCTTTTGACATCAGAACTCAGAGTATTTTGTAGTAATTAAGGGTGTGTTAATTTAGAGTTGAAAATAATTTTGTTAATTTAGAGTTGAAAAATATTTAGAACCAATTTTATATGCGTTTTTTTTTGCTATTTTAACTTGTTTTCATATATTATATTCTTAAAAATAATTTCCAATAGAAATAGTAATAAAAACCTTCTTATACTTTTTAGAATTCTCTTTGAATCATATAATAATAATGTAGATATTGTACAAAGATCTTGGGTCTATTATATTCTTCGTTGTGTTTACAAAATGTCGAGGAATATCTTTTGAAATGCTCGTACAAGATTTTAGTCAAAATTTCACTGAAACAAGTTTCCATTTATGATGATAGGACAGATCGACAGGATCCTTTTTAGTTCGAACTTTCTAAATAATACATAATTAACCTTACGACAAATATTTAAGACTCTTTGTCTTAAATTTTTAGACCTCTAAAATAATTGATGACTCTGAATAAAAATATTTAGTTATTATTAAGGTCTAGTTTAAGACCTCTAAACTAGCTAATGACTTTTATTCAAAGTTATTAATTATATTAGAAATTTGAAAATTCAAGAAATTCAAAAGGTTATATGTGCAACAGTAACATTGAAGTTTGTAAGTCCAAAAAGTTCCCAATATTTGAGTGCAAGTCGAATTTAGAGACCTTTCCAGGTTAAGAAGTTCTCATTTTAGGAGGTCTGCAATAAAAAATTGTATAGAGATTTTTTTTTTCTTACCTAATCTTTATCATATTTTTTTTAGTCTCATTTAAGACTACGACTTCATTCAAACAAATTTTGGTCCCCTATTTTTATTTTTTGAAATTATTGCATTTATAAGTAATTTTTAAACATTGATAATTATTGCTAACATATTTGTTAATTTGCTTTTAGGAAAACAAAAACTATACGCTTAAATACGATTTTAGCAAATTAAGGTTAACAGTGAATTTAATTACCGTTTAAAATATTTTAATAAGATAATAAATTTGTTTGAATAAAAACATTTTAATGGTAAACAAATAAATTTTCCTATTTTATATTTGTTTATGATTTTTGTTTAAAATTATTGACCGTATTCTCTTAATTAAAAATCACATCAAAAAAATTATATTTTTATTAGAAAATTACTTAATAAAATATTGATTAATAAGTAGTTTTTTTTTGTATAATTTATTTCGAATAAAAATATTACTCATAAGGAATATTGATAGAATTTTAATATTCAAACATATTTACTAAAACCTATTAAAAAGCTTTTATGAAAAAAGGCATATTTATTGTTAATTTATAAAATGGTAAGCTAAAATTATGTTTTTAATTTACTATAAAATTATGTTTAAGATAATTCATTGAGATAAAAACTAAAGAGTTTGGAAATATGCTAGTTTTTTGTCTGCGACTAAAGTTTTTCAAGATTTTCCGCTTACAAAAGATAGAATTTATTTTTTCTTAGATAATTTACAAAAAAAAAAATGTTCATCAATTTTTTTATGTGTATACTTTAACGTAAATTTGTTCAATCTAGAATAGACTTTGATAATACAACATTTATATTATTTGAATATGATATTCCTGAAGGCAGTATAATTTGTCCTATGCTTTGTATTATTTTATTTTAAAATAAAAGATTTTCCATTTAAAAGATTTTTTTAGATTATTTTTAAGTCTACTTAAATTTTTAATATTAAAATATTCGTGTTTTTTAAGGTAGTATGATTGGTACCATACTTTATGCAATTGGTACCCCTGATAATAGAATAAATCACGAACTAACAGAAATTTTATTTGATATTTAAACGATTTATTCAACTTTTTTTTTAACTTAACATAAATTTTTTATATTAAAATATTTATCTATATTTCAAGGTTGTGTACCGCAAGGCAGTACAATTCGTCCTGTACTTTGCATTAATTTGAAACCTCTGATAATAAATAAATCAGGCATTTACTATCATTTTTATTAATTATTTCAAACTTTAAGAAAACAATTTTTACGTCGATGTAAATATTTAAATATTAAAATATATTCTCTGTTTAAAGATGGTGTACCTTAAGGCAGTTTGGTTGGTCCTGTGCTTTATATTATTTTAAACTAAATAGGGAGCTTACGTCTTTTTTCTATTTTTATTCAAAATGTTTAAATTGTAAATATCAAATCATTTACCCTATTTAAAGCTTATGTTTCTCAAGGCAGCAAAATTGGGCCCATGCATTATACTATTAGCACAGCTACAGAAACAGTTTCATAACGTAATATTACTAACTGTAAAATATCTTATAAAATTTCCACGCTTTGCACTAATGGGAATTTTTTTGTATTATTCTTTTTATAGTATATTTGAATTAATATTATTTAAAGGACACATTTTCGCATTTTCGTTTGGCTTTCCCACAAATAAATTGAGCATTCTATCCAAATAACCTAAAAATTATTTTTAAAAAGAAATAATTTTCTTTTAAAAAAAAATTAATTATAATAATTAGTATGTGTAAATTGTATTCATTTGCTAATGAGGTAAAAAAATAAGTAAATAAATATTCAGAAATCATTAACAGAAAGTTGAACACGTTCATTTGGCAGCTAAATTAAGAGGCCAGGCGAATAGAGAAGAAGATCGCCTAATTTTAGATGTTGTCGAATGTCTAGGCAATACCATAAATTCGATTAATATGTTGTTTTCTGTAAGCATATAGGATTATCTTATCAAAATTGTCCATCGAATATGAATCTGTTATATTTCTTTCCAATCTTCGATGCTATCTGATTTGAGATTTTTTTTTTTGGGTTTGGATTATCCACTCTTCCAAGCTATCGATATGGAGCCACGTCGTCTTGTTTCTTATTTAGGTTATAATTTTGGTAACATGGGTCGAAAGCATTGAACATAAAATATAAAAAAATCCATTTACTATGATCTCTTGGGGTAAAGATCGAACGTTTCGATATGATTTTAATTTAAAAAGATCTGGAAATAATTATTTCCACTTTGTATTCATTTACTGCCAATGTTTACTATTCAATAAAAACCATAATGAACTTTATGGATTCTTTTTCGAACATGTTTGCTAAAAATTTTTTTATATAAGTTATAAACTTTATTAAACAATAGTAATTAAAATTTTTTTTTCAATGTTTCATTTTCAATAATGAATTATAATAAATTAATTAATTGATTGTCAAAAATGAAAGATTCGAATTTTTTTTTGTACCTTTGATCAGTAAACTTTTAAATTATTGTTATTTGATTATAAAAATATCCAAAGGGCGTTGATATTGATTTGAAACATTTTCAAGAAAAATTCTATAAAAACTTTTAAATTATAATTAACAAAAATTTATTAAAACTACTAAAAGTTCATTAAAAATTTCCTTCCAATAAATTTCAAAGAATTTACTAGTCAGTTTTTTTTAATGTTTTACATAAAATTGTTTTAATATAATTTTTTATTTTAAAGTAAACTTTTATGATTAAATTTTTTATTAGTTAAAAACTAAATTAATTTGAATTAGGAATTATAATTAAAAATACAGAAATCAAATTTATAATAATTCAAGTTTAATTATGGTATTTCAGCAATTTTCGTCAAAAAAAACTTAAATGTTGCTGATAACAAGAAAATGCCTTACCTGTGAATGTTGCTAAACTGCACTGCAACATGTTGCAAAGAAATTTTGTACTGATTTTAAAAGTGAAATTTTTTGCTAATCAAATTATTAATAAAGTATATTTTTAAGATATAATAATTTTTTACAAATTTTATCTTGATTGATTATAACGGAATAAATTATTTATTATATTCTTGACATTTTCTTATAAGGAAAAATGTTGCCATTAAGCCTCTTAAAAAAATCATTTTGAGTTTACTCGAAAAATCGTTAATTTGTGCTTTGTTTATTGTTTGTGTATTACTCGTAGGCCTCTTAAATCAGAGATGAAAAATACATCTATGAGGCTATTTGGAAATTTGGGGTATCGTCCATTTACAAGCTGTTTAAAAGTAAGAGGGAGATGGTCAAATGCTTAAATAAGTTAAGAAAAGGTAAGGAAAAATAATGCTTCGATCTAGGAGCTCCGTAGTAGAAGAAGTCCTGTTAAAAAATAAATTTTGGGCTAAGTGACATTCATTTGGGATCAGTTGATCGCCGCGGGAATGGCCTGAAGGACGACGTTAATTGTTAAAAAATCAAAGTACATTCTGAGAGTTTACTTTGTCCAGTAACCCCTCAGAAATTTTGGAGCTGTTACAGAGTACACTTATTAACTGTTCTATGACTAGTGGTTTAGCCCACCAATGAAGGGGAGAAAAATGTTCCACTATTGATCCAGTCCATTTCCTTACGAAATACTAAAAATATTCAATGCCATTCAGTTAGTTGATAAGATAAATTCTAAATAACGAGACGGTGGCGAGTCCCGACCATTTCTAATATTAGAAACTGTTAGTAAATTCAAGTATTAGGAACTGTCGCTAAATATCGAAACTTCGCTAGAGTTAAGTTAGAGTCCCCACTGCTGCCCTAATTATCAGCAGTTGTCTATAAAAAGGAGAACTTTCACATACTGGAGTTCATGATATCCCATGCTAGCAGAGAATATCGAAAGCTCATTAATAGCACATCCATTCAACTTCTCCATTAATTTTCGGAAAAGTTTAATTTGTATTTTAAAAAAATTTTTTTTTCACTTTCAACTGCTTACAGCCAAATTCTCATAGTAATTCTTTCTTTCATAGAAAAGTGCTGAAAATGCCGAATAGTTTAATTGAATCAGTTAAGAAGATGCAGTTAATTAATATGTTATGATTAGATATAAAATAAAATGAACAAAAAAAGGGGAAAATAGAAACTTTCAAAGAAAAAGAAATATTAAAATAGGCAAAAAAAATTATGCGCTCCAAAAGAAATATTGCTACCGACGGGTTAACAAGCAGATCACTATCATCAGAAACAAATTTACAGAATATCGATAGTCATGGAATGGACCCATTTCAATTTGCACAAACATGCTCCATTTTTGTACTCTTCAGGAGGAGTATATATGAACAGACTCCAAAGTCGGCATGAATGAAGGGCAGAACAATCAACTGATTTTATTTTTGAATTAATTCCTCAGAAGAATAGTTTCTTTTTTTCATGTAGTTTTTCAGTCAAAAAAGAAAAAAGAACTTAATTATTACTCGAATTCGTAACTGTTTTGGAGAATGTGGAAGCAACACCAGAAGTACTTATTAATTATGGGCAACGATAAAAGAAATGAAGCTTAGATTAAGGAAAGATTTCGGAAGATGAAAAAGCTTCCAAAATTGAAAAGGCGATGCTGTAATATGAAGGGACCGAGGGCAGTATTCAGAGTGGCTATTAATAAAATGAATTAAGCAAAGAGGAGAGAATTGAAGAGCGACTTGTATCTATAGGCACACATGACAGGTTAATATTAGCCGGTCACGTTGTCTGACATCGTGAATACCTGGCGTCTATTCTAGTGGGCCATTCTTATGCCAAGTGCGCAGTAGCCTTTTCGTGTGTCCAAAAGATTGATAAAAATCTTGGTAGCCACCGTAATGGCCACTGTTGGAGCCATTAGACTTATGTACATCGAAGAATCACCGAACATAGCCTTCAATGATCATCCGTTGAAATTTCCTTTTGTACACGATACTAAGGCCAACTCAAAAGTGATGCCTCCAGAATTTTTATTGTCTACCAACAAAATTTGCCAAACTTTAAGTCAGTTCAGATCGTGATCGCTACCAGAATTTCTTTTTTAAAAAGCGCTTTACAATGAATCTTTTTCAGATTTTGCTGAAATATTTTGACTGGAAAATTTTTACTAAACAAATTTTCACTGAACAAATTTTTACTGAACAAATTTTTACTGAACAAATTTTACAGAACAAATTTGTTCTCATCAAATTTTTTGTGGACAAATTTTTACTAATCAAATTTTTGCTGAAGAAATTCTTTTCGAACAAATTTTCACTGAACAAATTTTTAATGAATAAATTTTAACTGAAAAGGTTTTCATAGAAAAAATTCTCACTAAAGATACTTTGACTGAACAAATTTTACTGATTAAATTTTTACTGAACAGATTTTTATTTGAAAAATTTTTAATGAACAAATTTTGACTGAAAATTTTTACTTTAAAATTTTCAGTAAACAAATTTTTACTGAATAAATTTTTACTGAAAGCACTTTTACTGAACAGAGTTCTACTGAAGAAATTTTAGGTGAACAAATTTTTATTAAGAAATTGTTACTAAAGAAACGAATTTTACTGAACGAATTTTACTGAACAAATTTTTAATTAAGAAATTGTTACTGAAGAAACTTTTACTAAACAAATTCTTACTGAAGAAATTTTTAGAGAACAAATTTTACTGAATAAATGTTTACTGAAGAAATTTTTACTGAACAAATTTTACGAAACAAATTTTTACTAAACAAATTTTAACTGAAGAAACTTTTCCTGCAGAATTTTTTACTGAAGGAACTTTTACTGGAGAAATTTTTACTAAACAAATTCTTACTGAAGAAATATTTAGTGAACAAATTTTTACAGAACAAATTTTTACTGAACAAATTTTTACTGAAGAAGTGTTTATTGAACAAATTTTTGCTGAACAAATTTTTACCGAAGAAATTTTTACTGAAGAAACTTTTACTGAAGAAACTTTTACTGAAAAATTTTTTTCTGAAAAAATTTTTACTGAAGAAACTTTTACTGAACAAATTTTACTGAACAAATTTTTACTTAAGAAATTGTTACTGAAGAAATTTTTACTAAAGAAACTTTTACTGGAAAAACTTTTACGGAAGCAATTTTTAGTGAAGAAAATTTTACTGAAGAAATTTTGACTGCACCAATTTTTACTGAAGAAATTTTTAATGAATAAATTTTTATTGAAGAAATTTTTACTTAAGAAATTTTTCCTTGAGAAACTTTTACAGAAGAAATTTTTACTAAACAAATTTTAACTGAAAAAAATTTTACTGAAGAAATTTTTACTTAAGAAACTTTTACTGAACAAATTTTACTGAACAAATTTTTACTGCACAAATTTTTAATGAATAAATTTTTACTGAAGAAATTTTTACTAAACAAATTTTTACTGAAGAAATTTTTTCTGAAGAAATTTTTACTCGAGAAACTTTTACTGAACAAATTTTACTGAACAAATGTTTACTGAACAAATTTTTACTTAAGAAATTATTACTGTAGAAATTTTTACTGTAGAAACTTTTACTGTAGAAACTTTTACGGAAGCAATTTTTACTGAAGAAAATTTTAATGAATAAATTTTGACTGAACCAATTTTTACTGAACAAATTTTACTGAACAAATTTTACTTAACAAATTTTTACTGAACAAATTTTTACTGAAGAAACTTTTACTAAGCAAATTTTACTGAACAAATTTTAACTGAGCAGAGTTTTACTGGAGAAATTTTTAGTAACCAAATTTTTTTGAAGAAATTTAAAAAAAAACAAATTTTATTGAAAAGGAAAATAAGTTTACTAAAAAAAGATTTGCTACGAAAATTTTTATAGTAAATAATATTTTTACTAAAATAAATTTAACCGTCTTAAAAAAATATTACTGCAATATTCTTTAAATTTAAACTGTGAAGTTGCCATAACTTGAAAAATAAAATTTAGCGAAAAATGTTTTCTTAGTCTTTCAAGTGATGAGAATCGCTTAAACTTTAAGATTAATAAAAAAAATTATAATTTGTTGATAATTGGTATTTGTTCATAATATTAGTCCTATCATTTCGTAATCTTAAATTAATATTTAGAAAAATTAGCGTTAAATAAAATTCCCAATCAGTCCGAAATGAATTTTGTATACTCTTATGGAAGGTTTAATGTTCTCCAAAACGTAAATGAATTTTAATGATTGGAATTGCCTTCATTAAAAAAAAAACTAATTTTAAATATTGAAATAAATAAACTCTTCTGAAGTCTATAATTATGTGAAATTAATGCAATCATAATTAAATCGAAATGCATAAATTTGAGTACATGGATTGGGTTAGGCTTTATCAGGTCATTGATGACCCAACCAACCAAAAATTTACTACCAAGCACCATGGACAATGCTAGACTCTTAATCGCTTTCAACACGAAGGATGGGTAGACAAATTGGGTGTATCTCCGTAACTGAATGTTGGACCAAAAGGAAAATCAAATCTGAAATTACGATCAACTCCACTTAATAGGTGTCAATTTGTTAAAATGCTAGAAAGAAGACACACACAACCGGTAATTATGCATCAGATACGTTACACCTGGACCCAATAAAATCCACTTTTGATCCTATCCAATGATGCAATGATGCTACGATGGGAATGTATCTGACCTGAGACTAGACATTTTATTATTTCTTTAAATTTTCTGACTTTCGGAATGGAAAAAAAAATTTATCGAAAATAATAAAAAACGGAAATTTTATTAATTTATGCAGATCCCAGTTAATTACTATCCAAATGACTTCATAGATTAAAACTGTCAATGTACTTTCCATATACTTTCTTAGATTATCTTTTATGCTTTATGAATAGTGAATCCGTAAACAGCGGCTTTCTACGACAAAAAAAAAAGCACAACAACCGAAAAAACCACAAATTAAAACGCTTAATCAAAATTGGCTTTTTGCTGCCAAGTTTGACTGTCTTCGAGAACAGGACGTGTGTGTACCTTAGGGGTCACTGTCATCTGAAACGAGTTGTTGGATTTCTGATATTTTTATTAATCAAAAAAGAAACAACCACCATTTTCTTCATTGCATTGAAAAATGTGTTTTTTGCTTCTAAAATTTAAAAAAAAAACTAAAAACTCATAACCGAGTTTTATGCCATAAAAATATAGATGTTTTGATGGAGATTACCTCTCAAAGTGGTGCCTAACTTAATGGAAAACACTCATAAACAGCGAATCTTCGAGTCCAGTTCCCAAAATAGTTCAAATTATTTTAAAATATTTAAAATACCAAATTTTGTTATGAGGAAATTTTCCAAAATATCTCATATTTTTTTAATATATTTTATTGGCAATAATAATCTTAAATTGATAGATCTTATTAAAAATTCTGAAAACTTTTAGCAGTACTGAAAGTCGAAAAAGTTCACTTACATAAGTTTGTGACAGAAAATTTCAAATATGCTTTGACAAATAATTCAAATTAATATATTCATAAGATAGAGATCTCCAAAACTTTTAATTAATTTTCAATATTTCATGAAATTAAAAAAAAATACTCAATATTGGCAGGTGTAAATTAGCAAATTTACAATCGAATTAATATCGTCTTCTCTTTGGGAACTTTCGGAGCAACATTGCGACATGATTTGTGAATTCCTCTTTTCATATTTAATAATTTCGTATCTATTTGGCTATAATTAAATAAATGTTATAAATATGCAAAACTTTATTAGAATTTATGCATTTATCAAATATTATATGTTTTTTTAACAGATCGTCTCTTATATATTCACAATTTCCTGCAGTATTTTTTTTTATAGCTTGATGTGAAAGATGAAAAATATTTTTAAAATTTGTTAAATCGAAAATAAAATATACTGTAACTATCTAGATTCAAATTCGATAACATAAAATTTGTGAAATTAATTAGTACAAACGTCAAATAAAATGCTCTATAAGATGAAGACGGAAGTCAGTTATTATTTATTTGCAGATTTTTTCTCAATGCAAATTTTTAACACATAATATAAGATATACTTATAAAAAATTATTTAATATTTTTAATAAAAAATTGGGTTTCTTGAGAAGATTTTTCCAAAAAAAATTTTATCTCACTATATTTTAACAAGTTTGTCTTTAAAACAGTTTAAAAGAAAATTTTTATTGAAATTAACTTTTTATTAAAAATAAATTTTTCTGGAACAGTTTTGATGAGAAAATCGTTTTTTAAAAAAAATTTAAAAAAATTTTTACTGAAAACATTTTAACAAAGAAAATATTTGCTGAAAAAGGGATTTACTGAATAAATTTGGCTAAAAAATTTTTAGTGAAACAATTTTTATTACTGTAAACATTTTAGTAAAATATCAGTGCTAAAAAATTTTTCCCGAAGAACTGCAACAATCCTTATTGAAAAATATGGTTCACGAAAAAATTATTAACGAATAACATTTATTCATTTCACATTTTCAGAAGACTTTTACCTGGACAGTTTTTTTTTGCAAATATTTACCAAATGCAGTTTGACTGCCCAAATTTTTAATACAAAAATTTTTTTGAAAAATTCTTACTGAAAGACTTTTTACATAAACAAAATTTCACTGAAACAATTTAAATTAAAGAGAAATTTTTCTTTAAAATTGTTGCTTCAGATTTTTTTCAACAATTTATGCTAAAATAATTTTTGCTCAAAAATATTTTACCGAGAAAATTTTACTGAAAAAATTCCACTTCAAAAATTTAAATGGAAAAGTTTTTACAGAAGAACATAAATTTGTTCTTTTTCCGCAAGAATTTTGCAATTTAAAAAAAAATCAATTTTTTCGCAAGAATTTTGCACTAAACAATTTTTACTGAAACAAAATTGTATAAGAAAAATTATTGACTGAAATAATTTTCCTTACTGGGAACATTTTAACATAAAATATTCATAAAAATAGTTTAATTAAAAGAATTTAAAAGAAAACATTTTTACTGAATAAATATTTACTGTTAAACTGTCATAAATTTTTGAGCAAAAACTTTTACTAAAAAATTTGTAAGGAAAAATTTTATTGAACAAATTTAATTGGAAATAAGATAGTTGACTTTTAAATTTTTTCTACAGAGTTTTAACTGAAATAAATTTTTAATGAAAAATTATTGTTGAGAAAATGTGTACACAAAAAGTTTTTGCTCAAAAATACAATGCATTAATGAACAAAATGCTCCCAAAAAAAATTTTAACATAAAAAATTTTTGGCAACCAATTTTAACTCAAAAGTTTTGCTAAAACTGTTTTTGCTAAAGTAAAATTTATTAAAAAAATTTTGATTGTAACTACTTAAAAAAAAAATTGTGAATAAATTTTTAATGAAAGAATTTAAATAATAAAATTTTATTTATAAATATTTTTCCTGAAAGAATATTAATTGGAAATTATTCGTTGAACCAATTTTGATTGACACTCGTAATTTTGATTCAAACAATTTTACGAACAAGTTGTTCACTAAAACTAATAATTTAATAATTACAAAAAAATAATTTGATGAATACAATTTTACTGAAAGACTTTAAAATGGAAAAATGTTTACTGAAAATATTTTTAATTACAAAAAATTTAAATTTAAGAAAATTTTACAAAAGCATATTGACTGAAAAAAATTTTACTGAAATATTTTAATTGAAAAAATGTTGACCTAAACCATTTTTAAGAAAGTTTTTATTTAAAAAAATGTGTACCAAAAATTGTTTCTTCAGAGTTTTAACTAAAATTAAATTTTAGTGAAAAATCATTGTTGAAAAAATTTGTACTCAAAAAGTTTTTGCTCAAAAATATTTTAATAAAAAGATGTTTACAAAAAAAATTTTAACAATAGAATTTTTAATTAAAATATTTCTACTAAAAAATTTAATTTAATTTTTATTGTAAGAATTTAAATTATAAAATTTAATGTAAAAACATTTTTACTGAAAGAATGTTAATTGTAAGTTTTTTTGCAGAGCCAATTTTCATAGGAACAACTTTGTCTGTAGTAATTTTGTTTTCAAAAATTTTTTACAAAAAAGTTTTTGTTGAAAAATTTAAAAAAAAAATTCTACTAAAAAATATCTGCTAAAATTTTTTTTACTGAAGTGAATTTTACTGAAACAATTATTGAAAATATAACCTTAATTTGATAAAATTACAAAAAAAATTTGACTTTAAGAAAATTTTACAAAAGCATTGTTGAATGAAACAAATTTGGCATTTTGACTAGAGCAATTTTGATTAAAACAATTTAATTAAAACAATTTTTACGAAAATATTTTTATTGAAGAAAAATTATATAAAAAATTTTCCTTGAAAGTTTTTTTTTGCTTTAGTAAAAAATTATTGTTTTAAAATTAAACGTTTTTTACTAAAGTAATTTTCACTGAAATAAATTTCACTAAAACAATTTTAAAGAGAAAGTTTTTATTTAAAAATTATTTTTAAAAATTAATTAAAAAAATTTCAAACGTTTTTGCAGAAACATTTTTGAGAGAAAAACAATTTTTACAGAAAAACTATTTTAACAGAAAAACAATTTTTACTGAAACAATTTTGACTGAAACAATCTACAAAAAAATATTTAACAAAAAAATGTTTACCACAAAAAGAGTGCACTGATAATTTTGTTGAAAATTGCTTCTCAAATTATGTTCAGTGTAGAAATAAATATTCTCTTATTATGCAATAAGCTTCTTATGTATAAATATTTTTTCCTTAGATTTTAGAATTTTGTACGTTCTTTTTTATAAATAATATCAGATATAAGATGTGTTTGTTTACACAAACATTTTTAAGCATTCATTGGTATTAACCAGCTCTCATAATGATACCAAATTTTAGTCGGTAATGTAAAATCTTCTTGACAAAACAAAAGCCATTTCAATCATAATGAATCTGATTAGCACGGGAATTCCATGACAGGTAAAGTCAAACAAGTCGCGGAACAAGTTGCGTCTGAACACGCCGAATAGCAATCGGTCAGTCAGCCACCGCCGTGCGCGATACCGTGTCGCGTTAAGAAGAATTATTTGCGCGTCAAAACTTGCTGCGTTTCGAGTGTATCCAGGTGCGAAAGCAATTCCTCGAAATTCAAGGAACATACGAAAAAAATAATTAATAACTTAGAGAAGGTTCGGCAGAGGTGGGAAATATATGCTTTTGTTTATAAACAATACGAAACTCAGTCAAGTCTGCGAAGACCCGATTTGATTGTGAATAATTCTGAAGTTTTGAGAAAACCGGGGGTTCATACTACTCCCCACAGTAGCCAAAAATGATTGAATACCTGTTATGCGTCAAAAGTTTATTCCAACAGATACTTCTAAATTCCTTAAAGTAATCGCACAATCAATTACGAACTTTTTTCACAGTCTACGCTAATCAATTCGATTTCGTCGCCACCGAAAACCGAACACCGAAAACACTTTTCAATATTCCCACATAATTGACTTTTTATGGATAAATCTACCGGCAGATAATTACACAAAAAATGTATTTCTAATTTTTTTTTTTTTGGTACTAGAAATGCAACAATGAACATCCATCATAAAATTCCCCCCAGAAAAGATGAAATTCACGGGTAGTGATCCATTAAATTTGAGAATTTCTATGTTGGTCTCGTGTTTTCCATACCGAATTTACTAATATTCTGAGACCGTGAAAAGTTCATTTCCGAAAGAGATTTTTATGAAATTTATTTTTCTAATAGATTATTGGTAAATAATGTGAAAAAAAAAAATTTCAAAATTTATAAAACTCTTTAAAAGTTCTCTAAAAAATTTTTTTTTTTAATTTTTGTTAAAGTGGAAATTTTCGGTAATTATTTACCAAAATTTTAATTAATAAATTCTGAAAGCCTGATTTTTTTTAATCTAATAAAAATTTCTGGCACATAAATGTGGCCCCTTTATTGTAAGGTTCCAATAGTGTGGTAGTCTTGACTATTTAAATAATAAATTATTTCCTTAATTTGATTGCTTGTATTTTTCGATTATACATAAAATATAAAATCATTTTAATGGCCGTCCCAAGACTCCTATGCAGGAGTTTCTTTTATCCGTGGAGAAGGTAATTTTTATAACTTTTGCGTACATTTCGGACTGTAATTAGTTAATTAGAAGATCATGTTGGTTTCTAAATATTATAAAGTTTCTGAATTGTCTGCGTAAATACGATTTTTTACATATTCTTATATTCTTGAGAGTTTAAATAATATTCTTGTAAATAAAGTTTTTACATCATTAAACAAGAAAAAGTTGACAATTGAAATCACCAAATTTCAAAATACCGCGGACTTGTGAACTTTTCGCGAAATAAGACCAAATTTTTTTGCGTCATGTAATTTATAGTATTTTATTATTAAAATTACGCAAAGCTTACATTTTAATCTGTTAGTTCAGAGCAGAAAAAATTGGTTATGATGCGGTCACAGCGCTCAAAAGTTGACAGTAATGGTTTCCTCCTTTTTATTTTCAATGACTGCTTGAGATAAAAATGTACATCCAAAAGTGAGTTTTTGTAAATACAATAGCTTCTTTATAGTAATTTAAAGTTCCACAAATATTATATATAGAAGTTTCGAGTCAAAAATGAGCCTCATAGCTGAGGAAATTTGCATGAAGAAAGGGCGAAACGTGGCAACTGTAGAATTACTAAGTTTCTGAAAATTTCTATAATTTGAACGCATTGTTTAATTATAATATATTATATTATCCAAAATGGCAAATTTAAATCTAAATAAATAATAATTATAATAATACTTATATTTAATAACAGTCAAATGATAAGGCTATAATTTTCTAAGCATAAAATGGATAATCCGTTTAATTTTATGTAATTTTTTGCTTCTGAAATGCTTAAAAAAATGTTTGACGAAATTTGCGAATACTTGTAGTTGCTATTTAGGGTTTTTTTTTATTATTTTATAGTACCATATTATCACTAAAAATTTATAATTTATTTAAATCGCTCAATAGTGATTTATGCAATTTTATTAACCTCCTTTTATATCCTTTGAGTGATATAACATAAAAATGTTTCGGAAATCAAATATATTTTTACTAAAAAATTTTGAATATGATCATCGATATTTATTTATTTTTGTTTATTTGTGTTTGTATATTAGGATCTTTGGACAAGTGCCTGGGGCAACTTGATAGCGCCACGACCATGAGGCCATTCTGCGAAAATTATTGTTAGTGTTGGAAGCTATCTAAACGGGACTGGTCTGCAGTAAGAAGGGTAAAATAGTGAGAGTTTTAATAGAGTTAGAGATTGAAGAGTGTATTTAGAAAAATAGGTGTTGGATCTAGAAAGTTCATAATAGGATAAATGCTGTTTGTGATATAATTCTTGGTTAGGTGGCAGTTATATAATATATGAACGAAGGCGATTTGAATACCACAACTTTACCATGTAGGAGAAATTGCTTTTTAGTATATGCAATGGGGATACTGAATAGAATTTCTCCGGTGTACCGATTTGATAGCCCATAGCTCCACATAATAAGACGCTTCTCTATATGAAAAATGGAATTTGGGATAAAAGGGATCTTTGATCAAGTGAATATGAAGGCTGAGCAACCAGATGTTCCGACAAAAATCGTTGAAGGAAATGACCGGATGTTAAGCATCCAAGTATGCAATTATATGTGAATAACTCTATTTCGGAGCCTTTTAAGGACTATTTATCAGTAAAAATTTCTTTAAAAATCTTTAAACAAATTTTTGATGGCGCCAAATTTAACTGTTTTATATTTCAAAAAACAACAACTTCACTTATCATGCTCTATAGGGTCAAGTAATTACCGAATGAAGGTGAAGCTTCGGTAAAGATCCGAAGCATTTGCAAATAGCTTCCAGTAATGCCAGTTTTCATACTTTTCTGGCATACATTTTATTTTATAAACTTTTTAGAAAAATACAGTTCATTCGCTATAAAGTCATGGATGAAACTGCATACGAACTTTAATTTTGAAATAGTTATGATCAATTATGAAGCCTTACCAGATAAAAGTAATTCTCATAATTTTATGTTTTTAATAAAAAATTTCTGGTTTTAAAATTCTAACTTTGTAGAAATATACTTTTCCAATAACACTTTAAAAATTTTTAATTTTTGTTACTTATCAAGACTATTCAGGCTTGCACGTTAAATTATAATTTTTTTAAAAATAATTTATAGAATTTGACAATTTCCCGCTTAATTGTAATCGCATTATAAAATGATCATTTTTTTATTTGGGCTATTTTGTCCTTAATAGCATCGTCGATTCCATCCGGTGGAATTACAAGAATTTAATTTCTTAATAGCAATCAAGTGATTATCTGTAAAGTCTCCTTTTCTAAAAACTATAGAATAAGAGAGTTTTTTTTTTGTTCATTAAACAAAAACCATTTACAATAGTGTGTTTCCATATCTATACTAAAATATTTTTGAAAACAAAGGAAAATTGGCAATAACCGTTCGATAAATAAATTTCCATTCGTTCTTTTAGTGTCTATGGTTCTTGTCGGATAAAAAGCTCCATAAAAAAGCTTTAAACTGTTTTTAAAAGTTTTTTCCCCTCCCCAAAGAATACAAAAGAATTTATGGAGATAAATACAAGATAGTTTTTGAAAAAATTTACGACCAAATCAATGATTAATCAATCGATCAAAACTACAATTGCCTGAAACTGACCTTGGCATCGTCGATTTGTTGCGAAAAATTGACTGTTGTTGCTTTCTGTGTGGACGATTGAGCATGGCGGCATCAATATTCAATTGAATTGTGTTTTTGCAATGACACTGACACAAACAGGTAACACCAGGCAACTAATTTCAATCGTACCTGTGTAAGACTATCTGGCTAAATGGCTAACTAGCTAACAATGTACTTACCTAGTCGGAGAGATAAACCATCTTAACTGTGCGCATAAATACAGAACGGAGTATCTCTGTGGCTTCATAGAGTTGGGTATCTTTTGTAGATTAGGTTGATCAACTATCTATCAATCGATACTCTATCCATAGCAGGTTAATAAATTGCGATACCGATACTGACAGTGAAGATAAACAAAGAGCAAAAAATTAGCGCACTCGAATTAATGAACCGGACAATGCCGTCCATTACGAAAACCATTCGTGTACGCGACCATTTCCAGAACTTTGAATATGCAGTGGGCCAGAAAAATGCACTCCCCCAAGGATTACCAAATAGAAATCGTTGGCTTTGTTCACTTTCCTCTTAATTGCACTGCTTCGAACTGTACATTTTTGACTTTAATTAATTATAAAAGTTACGGTTGCAATTAAATTAATTGAAAAGTCAGCATTTAATTAAAAATGTGACAAGGTTTCCTACATTGGTAGAAGTTGAGCAGAATTACCGCAAATATTTACTGAAGGTTTTTATAAAATTATTTCCTAAAAATTACTAAATATTTCTCTGTTTTAAATGTAAAATTTTATTGAACATTTTGTTTATTAAAACTTTTTCTTCATTGAAAAAATTAGTCCCAAACAAATTTTTACTGAAGAAATTTAATTGATGAATTTTTACTGAAAAATGTTTGCTGAACAATTTTTTACTGAACTTATTTTTACTAAATAATTTTTACTGAACTTATTTTTACTAAATAATTTTTATTGAAGAAATTTTCATTAAACAAATTTTTACTAAACATTTTATTTATGGACAAAATTTTGTTGAAAAAGTTTTTACTGAAAAAATTTTTACTGAAAAATTTTTTAACTGAAAAAGTTTTACTGAACAAATTTTCACCGAAGAAAGTTTTACTGAAGAATACTTATGTTTACTGAAGATATTTTTACTAAAGAATTTTTACTGAATTTTTAATTTTTTTTTTAATGGAGAAATTTTGCTGAAGAATTTTTAATAAAAAATTTCTATTGACGAACTTTTCGTGAAGAAATTTTTACTAAACAAATTTTTACGGATAAATTTTTTTCTAGACAAATTTTATTAAAGAAATTTTCACTGAAGAAATTTCCACTGAACAAATTTTTGCTGAAGAATTCTTACAAAAACTTTTTACTGAACAATTTTTACTAAAAAATTTTTGTATGGACTTATTGTAGTGAAGAAAGTTTTACTGAAAATGTTTTTACTGAAGAAATTTTTACTGAAAAAGTTTTTTTTTTGTTTTCTGAAAAATTGTTCACTGAAGACAAAATTTTTACGGAAGAAATTTTGACTGAACTATTTTGGAGTAACGAAAATTTTATACAATAGAACAAATTTTTAATTTTACTCAAGAATTTTTCTAAAGAATTTTTCGCTGAACAAATTTTTATTGAAAAAGTGTTTACTAAAAAAATGTTTACAGATGAAATTTTTACTGAAGAAATTTTACTGAAGATCTTTTAAAGAAGAATTTTTACTGAAGAAATTTTAACTATATAATTTTTACTGAAGCAATTTTTCTGAAACAATTTTTACTTAAGAATCATTACTGAACTAATTTTACTGACGAATTTTTACTGAAGAATTTTTGCCGACAAATTTTTATAGGAGTAAATTTTACAAAAAAAAATTTTACTGAACAATTTTTTTGGACAAATTTTAGTGAAGAAATTTTTACGAAAGAATTTTTACCAAACAAATTTTTACTGAAGAAATTTATACTAAACAAATATTTACTGAAGAAATTTTTACTGAAGAATTTTTACTGAAAAAAGTTTTATTGAAAAATTTTTACTGAAAAATGTTTACTGTTGAATTTTAACTGAACAAATTTTTATTGAACAAATTTTTACTGAAGAAATTTTTATTAAACAAATTTTTACTGAAGAAATTTTTATTAAACTGAACCAATTTTTCGGAACTAATTTTTATTGTAGAATTTTTACTTAAGATTTCTTACTCAAGAATTTTTACTGAAAAATTTTTACTAGAAAAAGTTTTTACTGAAAAATTTTTACTGAAAAAATAAAAATTTCTTTAGTAATAACTGTGCAGTAAAAATTGTTTAGTTAAAATTATTATTTTTATTAAAATAATTTTTACTAAACAATTTTTACTGCACAGTTATTACTAAAGAAATTTTTATTAAAGCAATTTTTACTGAATCAATTTTTCTGAACTAATTTTGACTAAAGATTTTTGCTGAACAAATTTTTACTGAAAAATTTTTACTGTAGAATTTTTACTAAAAAAATTCCCACTAAACAAATTTTTATTGAAAAAATTTTTTAACGAACAATTTTTTTTAATTAAATAATAAAAAATTCTCCTTAAATTAAATGATTTTTTTAAGATACCAGTTTGATTTTCGATGCATTTACCTGAGCTTTTATCTATCTGCTAATCTTCTTCGTTTTAGCCTTTTCCATTAGCATAGAAGATAATTTTTAGAATGTTTATAAGAAACTTTAAAAAAATTCTGGGAATACTAGAAATTTTTATGCGATTTTTATTAGTGTATTATGGATTTTTTAATTAGATTTTCGCATTGTTTCTTTGTTCAATATAGAAATCGATTTGTTGTGCATAGATATTCGAGAGTGTATGTGTGATTATCTACATGTGGTCTCATCAAAAAAGAACTTTCGGCTTATTTCGAAAGGCAAAATCCTCAAATTACTAATTTGAAATTGGTCAGTAAAAAGATTTTATGAGAAAACTTTTCATTAATAAATTTAGCTTCTGGTCTTTAGTGTTTTTTTTTTTATAATTAATATTACAAAATCGAATATGATAAGACTGAATTCGACTAAAGGAGTCGCCCCATTATTATCGTTTCTACTCTATTCGGATTTCATATTAATTAATGTTTATATGCAAAGAATGATATTAATTTACTCAATAAAGAGAGTGTAAAAATTGTTCCTAATTAAATTCAATATTTGTGAGATGTGAATAGATTTGGTTTGTGTTTTTAATACTAAAAAAATTGTTGTTTTCATTTATTTAAAAAAAGAAGTTTATTCTGTCTTCTTAGAAAATAGTATGAAATTTGAGATATTTTATAAAACGAAATATAAATTATTGTTGGTCTTTGTGAAATAATATAATTGTTATAATATCTTTTCTATTAAAAAGAATGTCTTTTCTATAAAATTATAAATAGTTTAATTGGTTTTTTAATTAAGAAGATGTTATTATCGGAAGTTTTTAAATCATTTAGGTCCCATTTAACCGCAAATTTATTTATTCTGTCAATAAAAGTATACACTTTGCACTGTTTTAGTTGATTTATTTAAAAAATCAGAAAAACGATTATAACCATAGTCGTTTGGTCATTTTCAGGATAATTCCGATAGAAAAAGGCTTGGAGAACATTAAAATCACCACTTCATATTTTCATTAAAATCCTGATTCAAGAATATATTCTTATATATGGACCACAGCTTTCCTATCTAGAATAAGGTTGGTAACCGATAACAAAGTGAAGGAAGAAATCCGTGCATAGCTCCAACAGACTCTACTTTAGTCAATCTAAATTATTTTATTTGAAAATTCTGACCCTAGATTCGAAGGTACTACTGAGCAGGTAATTAGTGTCTTCATGTGTTCTAAGGAAACTGAGCTTCTTAGCAAAATCCGTTGCAAACTATTAACGGCGATAAATCGTTTTTCTCCCACATAAGAAAGGACCATTCCCTTGCCTGTGGGATCATGGAGTGCTACCACAATCGCCCAATGCTTACTAAAATATCTGACGATTCCGTATGAATGCAAAAGATCTTACCCGGAAAGGCTACAGTAACCTCAGTTATGGTCCTAAAAGACGTGGTATCGATAGAGCGACGGGGATTGTCCAACTGGAATGCGTCGGCGCAAAATCGAGACGTTCAGCGTTTTTTCATTTATCAAGCCAAGACTGGACTCCCGGTTGGTGAACAGTGAATTATGTTTTTGGACCATCAATTTTTTTTTCAATCAAGGATCGTATTACAATTTGCTTTTTTTTTTTTTTGATGTCGGCATTTAATTTAATGAAGGGCGGTATTATTTTCAATGAGAAGTAAAACTGACCATATTTACTTAACTACGAGGGTTGTTCAAAAAGTCCTTAAAAAAAGATGGAAAAAAACTGTTTTTTAAAAAAAAAAAATTTTATTTTTCAACATCATGTCCTTTTAGCTCTATACACTTTTCCAACCGTTTTTCCAAAATTTTTGTCCCGTCCAAAAAATAGGATTTCGGGAGTTCTGCAAAATACTCATCCGTTTGAGCAATGACGTACTCGTTGGAAGTGAACCGTCGTCCGCCAAGCCATTTCTTCAGATTGGGGAAAAGAGAATAGTCACTCGGGGCCAAATCTGGTGAATAAGCGGGATGCTGCAACAATTACATTCTCAATTCCACAATTTTGGCCATGGAAACAGCGCAGGTGTACAGACGCGCATTGTCCTGATGCAAGAGGATTTTTTTCTTCTTCAGATGGGGGCGTTTCTCTTTGATTTCCTCGCTCAACCGTTGCAATAACGACGCGTAATACGCTCCTGTTATTGTTTTTGCTTCTTCCAAGTAGTCGATAAAAATGATGCCCTGCGAATCCCAAAAGACCGTGGCCATCACCTTGCCGGCCGATGGCACAGTTTTTGCCTTCTTCGGAGCCCGTTCACCCTTGAAAATCCACTGTGATGACTGTCTATTCGTTTCTGGAGTGTAGTAGTGTATCCATGTTTCGTCCACAGTGACATATCGACGAAGGAATTCGGCACGATTGCGCTTATTCTCCTCTGAGAGCAAACGCGGCACCCATCTTGCCGAAATTTTTTTCACAGACAATTTTTCATGCAAAATTGAAGCGACTGTACCTTGTGATATTCCCGTGGCCTCAACTAATTCGCGCACTTTAATTCGCCGATCGTTCAAAATCAGATCGTGGATTTTGTCGATGATTTCAGGAGTAGACACCTCAACTGGGCGTCCTGACCGATGTTCATCTTTTGTGGATGAACGGCCACGTTTAAATTCATTCACCCAATTGTAAACCGTCGCAAACACAGGTGCAGATGTGCCATGAACTGCATCCAACTCGGCTTTGATTTCTTTCGGGCTTAAGCCTTTCAAATGGAGATGTTTGATGACAGCCCTAAACTCGCTTTTTTCCATTGTTATGCACAAATAAATGTCGTTAACTTTAATCGACGATAGAAATTGACCTACGCTATGGATCGAGCTGAAATTTTGACAGCTTTCTCGGATTTTCTAAGGACTTATTGAACGACCCTCGTAATTTTGACTGCAATTCGTGTGCTTTATTTATAACGATATAAACGGCTCTGATAGGACCAATAAAATATTGTGCTAAGATATTTTTATAGCATGTGTTGCAACTAATACCTCTATTCAAAAATAAGTACCACGTATAAGGATATATTATAATACAGGATCAAAGAAGCTGTTTAGGCGAATAACCTCTTATATAGGTGATACCTCAGAACATTTTCAACTATTTTAAAATATTGTCCTCAAGGGTTTTTTTAATTTTACGATCAGTAAATATGAAAGGCAAACCAAATGCATATGAAATATCAAAAAATATCCCCAAATTCTTTCCTTTTTTCTGAAAATATTAAATTTCCACAAAAACTCCGCAATAAAATTTATGAAGTAATCTTAACAATTGATGACAATATTATCTAATTTCTATTTGAAAATTAAATATTTTATTATTTAATGCTCTCTTTAATAGTTTTTGTAGTAAATTTTATTATTTATTAAAAATAAATATTTTAATTATTACAACTTAAATAATGAAAGTGTTCCGAAATCAATTCAACTGCATTTAAGATTCAACAAACATCAAACAAGATTAAGATTGACTTCTAATAATCAAATAAATTCCATATTTAACTATATTCCAGAACCAAAATATTAGGGTAATCTATTATCCCCCAATTTCTATAGCTACAACCAAATAGATGAGATGAATTTACCTAGTTTAGGCTATGAAATACGCATCAATATTCATCATGAGTTGATGATTTTGGCGATGCCGAAGAGGAGAAAATGTTAAGGTTTGATATAATAGAATCTGAAGTATGAAAGTTGAAACGAGAATTTCGGATTGGAAAGAAATGAACATTTTTATGGCAAATAAATGAGCAAAAATTTGTTGGATCATTATTTAGATTTTATGGGAATTTTATGTTTGTGATAAATTTAACGATGAGTTCAGTCAGTATCAGAGTGTAATGTATCAAAAGATTAAATTTAAGATGACAGTAAAATGGTTAGCTGACTACAAAGCAAAAAAAAAAAATCAATAAATAAATGAAAATATTTTACAACTTAAATGAAATGATTGTAAAAGTAGGCAATACGTGATGAGTATGCGTTACCACTCAAGGTAGAATGGCATTTTCTGTACGATCAGTGATAAGAGTGATAAGAGAGTGAAGAGTAAATAGTTCTGTTCGGAAATGTTAATTTCCAAATCAAGTGGATTTTTAGAAGATTTCCATACCAGAATAAACTTAAATCCATATAGAGATTTTTATGTTCGCTGTTGGAAAAAACACATTTTTTTTTTCATATATTTTCAATTTTTATAGATTTTTGTCCAATAAAAAAATATATAAAAAAATCAGTTTTTTTTTTTTTGAAATGTTTATATACCAATAGAAGAGTATCTAGTTATAAGCAGATAATTTTCATAGTTATCGATTTAGGGAAAATATTCATTTAAGAATCTATGAAATCTGTTTTGAGCTGATGGTTAATATTTAAATCTCCAAAAATGTCTCCATCATCACCAATCACCAATTACCAATCACCAATCGAAATCAGATACGTTCATAATTTTCAAATTTTATAACCAATCATGTCAATGTTTATGATAGAAAAAATCTTCAATCTGATATCTTCATAATGTTTGAACATTTTCATTTTTATTGTTAGGCAAATTCCATTTATCGAATGCTTGAAATTTTTTCCACCAACAATAACAAAATAATAATAAAAATATTTTTAAAAAAAATAAATAGAAAAGTTTAAACAAAGTTTTTGAGTAGATTTTTTTTTGTATAGAATTTTTGAAATTGAATAATTTTTTCTTAAAGGGTTTTTTAAGGTGTTTTGTGCATATTAAAAATAACTTAAATACGGAGTATGACAGAAAAGTAATGCGACTGATATTATTTAGAGTATTCTGGCAATACTCTCAATTAACGTGTAGGACAAGTCTTCACCTCGTTTAGTAATTAAGTGACTCTGTAGAAGGTGATAATTGAAGTTGTGTTTTTGTAGCGTGTTAAGAAAAATGGAACAGGACCAACAATTACCATAGGCTTAGTTAATCCTTGAGTTTGACTCTCAAATAGTTGTAATTAGCCTATGGATCATATTTCTTATCGAGGGCACAAGTTTTTGCGAACGTAAGGTATTTTTGAGGGGCCTAAAATTAAAGAAAGATTAATCTTGTTCACGGAAACCTCCAAGATCAAAAACTAACAGAAATATAGAATGAGAAAAGTCCTCAAAAAGCTCTTAACCAAGTTTTTTATAAAAAAAAAGTTCTTAAAATGAAAGTTTTTCCAAAACTTAAATTGGAAGTTTTTAATTATAAATTTGATTAAGGACATTATAAATTTTTATAATTAATTAATAAATTAAATGCCCTTCATTGCTACTTAAATTATTAGGACTTACTTAAACTAATTTATGATAAACTTAATAAGTCTCGTGATCATTAGCGACTCAAGCGATAAGAGTGCTACTGAGGATAATTTTCTTAGAAGTGTTTTTAGAGCACGAAACTTTTTATAACGACCAATAGTTAGCTTACGTATGAAGGAAACTGTGCGTATAAAATTTTACGAATGATTTTTGACTGAATGGTAGACAAACAGATTTCTAGTCCACAAGTCCAAATTGGTTTTAAAACTACAATAACATTACAAATAAGTTAATTGTAAGTCCAATAGTTTAAGTAAAACGTTTCCCAAATAAGAACAAGATTTTGAATATAGATTATTCTTGTTCAGAAATGTCTCCAAGACCAAAAACTGATAAAAATATTGAATGAGGGAAGTCCTCAAAAAACTTTTAACCAAGTTTTTTTTTTATAAAAAAGTCCCCAAAAGGATAAGAAAAAAGGTTCTTCACTTCAGCTTGTTTGTTAGCAGATATGTTGATTTATTTTGAGATCTAATAAAATCTGATACTCCCATGACATGACAGTCTATATCAGATGATATCCAGAACTGGAGGTCTAAAAGAACTATAAATAGATACAAGGACTGCGACATTATTGTCGACTATCTGGTAATCAACAGAAATGTTGGATCATCGAACCCATGGTGGAGATTTAGAAAAGAAGTGTAATTGTCTCTTTGAAAGTCTCTGAAGGAAAAGCGAGGATGGGTTTCCTTTAGAATAGAGAGCACATTTGAATGAACAAAAATTTGTTTTTTCAATAAAAATTTGTTCACTGAGAATTTTTTAGTATAAACTCTACAGTAAAAATTTTTTCAGTAAAAATTTCTTCAGTTAAAATTAGTTCAGAAAAAATTCTTTAGTAAAACTTTATTTAATAAAAATTTCTTCAGTAAAAATTCTTCAGCAAAAGGTCCGCAAAAAACTCTATAAAAATGTCTCCAAAAGGCTCAGTAAAAAGGTTATTCGCTTCAGCTTTTTTGTCGCCAGATATGTTGATACTTGTATATCTTGAGATCTAATAAAATCATATGAAAAGCTACAAGGACTGCGACACTATTGGGCAAAATAAGATATTATCTCATGGTGGAGATTTAGGAAAGAAATGTAAATGTCTCTGAAGGAAAACAGAGGATGGGTTTCTTTTAGAATAAAGAGCAAATATGAATGAATTTAAAATATTATGCAGGGAATAATAAGAAAAACGAAGGTTTTTTTTAGAAAAGCTCGATAAGTAAAATATCTAAAACATAGAAAATTGGTTTGAAACTAGTCTCAACCGAAAGAGAGTCATTAACAATTCTTTTAAAATACTTTTTAGTTTAACTTTACTGGATATTTTTCAAAGCATAAAACGTTTTGAAATCAAAATTTTTAAAGGGTAATTGCAGTTTCTAAAAAATTTGTTTCCTTTTTGGAATATAAATTTTCACATTGCATACACACTTTAGACAATATAAGAATAATTATCATTAATAAAGTGTACCATCGATAGTCATCTAGATTCGCTGATAATACCAGATTTTTGGTTTTCCGAAGTACCAAAAATATTTTTTAGGCGTCATGAATATGTCTAGGTTAGAGCCTACTTATAGTCCTTCTGGTCTGGAACCATCTAGTAGACTATGATTTTTGATAAAAATCAAGTCCTCTACCCACTCAAATTCATTCAAATTAATATTATCATAGCAAATTTAAGATTTAAATCCAAACCAAATAATTTTTTATAAAAAAAAGAAGGTCTATAGTTCAAAAGATCTAAAATAAGTTTTTAGAATTTTCGCATTTTTTTCCAAAAAAATTTGCCAAAAAAAAAAAGAAATTTCATAATTTAAAAGTAAATTTCACATTTTTTTTTAAATTCAAGCAAATAGTTTTCCAAAAAAAAAATCTTTTTTTTAAAAAAGTCTCTGTGAAAAAATCTACCGCGGTTATTTTATAATATTCCCATAAATAGTTAACCAAATAATAAGTGTTTCCAATCGTATTTATTTTGATTGGTTTAATTTATTATTATTTTATTATAATATTGAAATTTTTGTACACTTTCCTCTATTGAAGGTGATCTAAATTTTATTGAATCAAAGGAAGCGACAAACCGCCTCCACAAAAATAGCCATTTTTTTTCTCATCTTATACAAAATTTATCAAAATATAAACCAAACATAAAATTGAATCTATCGACGTGAGCATCTATTCATGAGACCACTAATGGTCAACCATTAATGATATTTTATCGTATTTCCTTATTTTAATGATTTCAAAATAGTTAAATAAGAGAGAAAAAAAACGCCAATCAACGTAAGGTGCATACTTTAACTCCTTCCGGTTCGAATACCTTTTTCGAAAAGAAGATAATAAAGACTATCAACTAAAATTTATACTGTTTTGAGTTGAAAACGGTAAATAACCGATTTTGGAGAGGTTCATCTCGAACAGGTTGTATTTATTTACGATCTATGCCCGAAAGTGAGTTAAATACTAAATCACGACAACGATGGGGAAAAGTGATTTTACGAAATACAAGCATCAATTTTATGTGAATGGTAAAAAAAAAATGAAAAAAAAAAAATACACATACTCATAATAGTAGACTAGTTTTACAAGTAGTTACGGCATAGACAAATTTTCTGCTTACCCTAAGGGCTTCATATTTACAATATTTTTAAGTGAAAGTTTCTAAAATTGTCAGTTAAAAATTATTACCGCCCAAAGAGATAAATCTACGATTTGTTGTTTAACATCGTTTTTAACATTAATTTACCTTAAATGTACTGATATTAATTGAAGTTTTTAATTACAATATAAATTTTATTGCTATGGAGGATCATTTTTTTTAAGTGTATTTTGATGATATGCTAAATGAGCACGAAACTTTTTATAACGAGCAACAGTTAGCCTACATACAAGAGTTATTAAAATTGCATATGAAATTTTACAAACGATTTTTGACTAAATGGTAGACACCCAGATTTCTAGTCAACCAGATTTCTAGTCCATAAGTCCAAATTGGTTATAAAACTACAATAATATTAAAAATTAGTAAATAATAAGTCCGATAGTTTAAGTAAACGTTTACCAAATAATTTTTTAACTTTAATTCTGTACTTCGAGAACCATCTTGAGAGTTTGAAGATATGGTTTTGGATAATATTGGATGCAACAGACATAAGACTTTTGTGGTTTGTTAACGTAGCTATGTGCTCTGCGTAAGTTGTAGTGAAAATCTTAGGATATGAAAAGATATTAAAACTGTACAGAATATTATATGAATACAGAATAGGACCAAGGAAACCATCCTGAGGAACACCGGAGATTATAAGGGATATTGGCAAGTATAAAATATTCATGGCGACTTGAAAATATCGTTCTTAGAAGAATGATTGTATTTTCCGGTAGAAAATGAAGAAAATGAATTGTTACAAGTTTCAGAGTAAGCCAGACTATCAGGCACAGTCAAACGTATTTCAAACAAACAATATTGTAAGATTTGGAATAAAGAAAAATCACAGCAGTTCTAGGAGCATTCTTTGCATCGAGAAAAATTTACTCCCTGCTATGGATTTTGTTTTAGTACCATCATCGGGTCTTTAGACTTTTATCTATAAAATTACGTTAAAAAAAAACAACCTACAATATTTTTCAAACTCTGGAACAGCATAACTCAAGCTGTCGGTGAGATTCAGTCCGATTATGCGAAAGAGTTATCTCCAAAATTGAACCTCGCAGATCACCTGCTGCAAACGAAGTCATGAACGCAATTCAGATAATATTATTCTCAAAAAATAATGATATTAAATATTCTTTAAGTTTTAGTAAAAATATCTACAATAGCTCACATACAGCATGTTTTATTTAAGTTTAAAAATTATGCACGCTTAATCCAAAATCTTTAAAAAAAATACCTTTCTTGAAATTGAACTCTAAATTTTTAACTCTAAATTTTTATAAGAGAAACATTTTATTTTTATATAATTTTTTTTTAAAAAATTTCACCTAAAACACTCGAAAAATTAACTCAAATTTTCTGCTTAATTGAATATCACAACTTTGACCAAAAATATATTTTTTTTTGGATATTTTCTTATAAAATATGGACGGTTTTTTTTTATTGACAGATCAACACTACTTGGGGATTTTTTGTATGTCTAAATTTGGATCAAAAGAAAAAACCGATCGCGGATTTGTTAAAAAATACTACGAAAATTTACAACTGACAATCTTTAATTTACGATTCGTTTCTGGGCTGTATTCTCTACAAATCAGAATCTCGATAGTCATCTTATGCCCAATCCTATCTATTGTGTCTATTTAGTGATTATTCTCTACAGAATAAAAAAATTTTAATAAAATTTATTGCATTTAAAATTCAAACAGAAAATGCTAATTTATTTTCTTCAAATGTTAAAGCAAAAATAAAATATGTAAAAAATGTTTGACTAAACAAAAAAAAAATTGCCATTTTTCTAATATTAAAATAATTTTTCAAAATATATTAATTCTAAGTTTTAACAACAAATATAACAGAGAATAATTTTATTTTTTTGTATTCTTATAAATAAAATTAATTAAATCGATTGGCACACGAACATCATTCGTTTTATTGGAAACACATTAATAATCATTAAGAAAAGAAATTAGTTTTTGTTGACGTATTTAAAATGCAAACTTTTGAAGAAGTAAAAACAAAAAATATAACTTTATAAAAATATTTGAGAAAATTTACAATTCCACACCGATTATTAATGAATTAATTATGAAAAATTCTGCCCATTCCGATTGCAACAATAACAATAATAGTATTGACAGTAATAATAATAATAATAATAATATCTAAAGTATATTAGAAGACGATAATAAAAATTAGCATTCAACCATAAAATTTAATAAAATATTGATTGTTTTTGTTAAAAATTTTAAACATAAAAAATTCACGTGTCTACATAAAAATTCAAACAATTTAAAAATTTCTAGAAAAATCCTAAAATATCTATTCAAAAAATTTTCTTATCTTTTATTTTATGTTAATAAATTTTCTATATCATATATTTTTTTATTTGATTTTATCTAAATATTATTTTTTTTTAAAAATCAGAAACATTTTCAGTAGTTTAGCTACTTTTCATAATTAGTAATTTGCATTTTTAAATATAAGCTCAGTCATAAATAAGAAATGAAGAGAACTTTTTATATAATATGTTAACTAAAGGAAAGTCTTAGTTTAGCTTTTTTTTAATTAAGTATTGATTTTTGATTTTAATAAAATTATTTTTATTTTTTTAATAAAAATTCATACTCAATAAAAATAATTACCAGATTTTACCTTAAAGATACAAAAAACAGTGAGAAATTTTTGGATGCTAACATTAGGATTGTTGATGTCAGACCCTTGATAATAATAACATTTATCGGTAGATATAATACCACGGGTCGCCTAGAACGTTAAGGATTTATGTACGATCGATCAGCGTACCACTAGGCTTAACTGACGATTTACAGACAACGGCCAATTACAATCTGGTTACCTCAACTGGTTGTAGCAAAATCTATTTAAACCTTTCCTATAATGCGAAGTGATAATATAGGGGATAGAGCTCTGGTAACTTCTACCAGCATTTGGGAGACTACACCTACGGTGCCATCATAATTCAGACAAGTCGAAATGGTGATGAAAACAGACAGCATGAGTGGGGGAGTCCCACAAGGCTTGGTCTTATGTCCAATGTTGTCGAATAACATGCGTAACGCGCTGATAGAAGTCCGGATGCTAAAAGAAGTAATTTTGGTAAATTTTGCGGGGATATGTTATGGCGATATATGTCTATAAGTTCATAAAGGAGATTACCCAAGCCACAAATGATGTAGTCCACACTATCCGCCAGTAATGTGGATGTAGTCCACACTATCCGCTAGCTCCAGTCGCTACCTACATAAGGTATCTAGGAGTGGTTTTGGATGCCAGACTCAACTACAAGAAGCACATCTCCAGCACCAGCATCAAGGCATCAGCAGTACAGGGCGCGCTTTCGCGGATAATGCCCAATATCGGAGGCCCCAGGCAAATTCGAAGACGACTACTGGCTACTGTACTTACCTCCGTCCTGCTATACGGAGCACCAGTGTGGGCGAAATCGCTACAGCTAACAACATACCGCAAGACAATGTCATCAGTCCAGCGGCTCTCGGTATCACACGATGCGGTCAACGTTGTGGCATCATGCCCACCCATCGACATTCTGGCAGGAAAGCGAGAACGCCAATATCGTAGGAAGAAGGAAGAGCGGCGAAAGGTCCTCTGTGAAGAGGAGAGACCCGAGAGTCTTCGCCTCTGGCAAGAAAGATGGGACAGCTCGACGAAGAGTCGGTGGACCCATCGACTGATCCCAGATGTCACCAAATGGGTCACTCGCCTGCACGGGGAGGTCGGGTATTACATCACCCAACTCTTGACAGGACATGGATGCTTTCGGGCATACTTGCACAGATTCACGAGAACAGACTCCCCAAACTGTCATCGTTGCTACGATGTGCTGGAAGATGCAGAACACGTATTCTTCCAATGCCCCTTTTACGAAAGGACACGGGCAGAACTGGAGAAAAATGTGGACCGTTCCATCAGTCCAGAAAACATAGTGGAGTGCATGCTGAAGAACCAATCGGCTTGGAACAAAGTTGCAGAGTACGCGGAATCTATCATCAAGGATCTTCACACCACGTACGAAGAATAGGCCGCGAGGCGTCATAACATCGGAACAGCAGTAAAATATAATAAATAGTAAAATATTATAAGAACATCCCGGCGAAATAGTATTTACAAAGAGTGCCGCCGGGAAACCATCGTTCCGGGAGCAAGGGTAGAGGTACAGGTTAGGTTTTAGCGAGGTAAAAATCCCGCATAACTCGTCTGACAGGTAGAAGGCCTCCCAGTCACAGTCGAGTACCTTTTGAAGGTTTCCCCCTGTACCTCAATAATCTAAAAAAAAAAAAAAAACCTATCCGCCAGTGGCTCTTATCAGTAGCTTTTGCCCACAGTTATCTGTTCTATCATACACTACGCAGCCCCTATTTGAACTAAGCTACCGGCATTAAAACGTACAAGCGTTAGGTGATGGCTGTACATCATCGGAGCATATTTCGAGTCTCGACAGCATTTCGTACTGTTCGACCTTTTAATGGCCGATAAATAAAATCCATCGGCTCACCATCAGCAAGGAGGATAGACGATGTCAGCAACACTAGGATTTATTGATTAAAGAAATATGGACCATTTCTGATATAGGCACGGAAAAGCCCATGGGGCCACTGTATGGCTCAATTTATGTCGACGCATGGGTGCTTCAAAGCTTATCTATTATATCGCTTTCAGTTGAACTACCTACCAACTACCGGAGAAAGCAAGGAATTGGTGAAGGAATATCCCAGAAGGGCATATAATAACATCACAGGCATGTTGGGGTACGATAGCTTAAAACTCATCTCGAATAATAATAAAGATTCTCGTCATGAGGAAAGAATGGGACAAGTGCAACTTACAGCCTAGATAATAGGCTTAATGCCTCCGAATGAAGTAATACCTGACAATATTCCCATGGCGAGTCATATTAAAGAAAAACAGGTAGATGGAATTTAGTGGGTAAAAATCCCATACTCTATACAGTAACGTTTAAGAGATTTCCCCCCTACCGACAAAAAAAAACCCCAACTTTGTAAAAATCTACCTCTAATTCCTTACTTTGGAAACACTTTTTGAACTTTTGCCATAGTTTTTAAGAAATATTTTATTATATGTTCTTTTTTAATATTTATAATATTTAATATTTAAAATTATTAAAAAATTATGAATACCATCGGGGAATGTTTAAAAATAGGTTAGTGTGACCTATTTTTAAACATTCCCCAATGGTATTCCTCAAGGTAGTATACTTAGTCCACTTTTATATAATCTTACTGCCAACACCTCTAAGACTGCTTTACTAGATAAATTAATTTGTTTGAAACTGTCTCACAAAATCAACAAATACTTAGAAATAAAAAGCAATTTTAAAACTAATCTGAAACTACGACAGGGAGCTCTGTAGTTCTAGTAAATAGCCCCAATTTCTCTAGAATCCAATATTCAACCTTTAATAGATAGTTTGCTTATTGCTCGTTATAAAAAGTTTCATTCAAAGTCATCCTTCTACTATAATCATCTGATTAAAAAAAAATTGTTCTGTTACATTTTATCAAACAAACTTCGACGTTTGTAAGGAAATTGGCTAACGACTCTTAAAAAACTTTTAAAATGTCTCTCTAAATAGAGAAATAACCTCACTTATTGTAATGTTCTCAAAAAATTCAACAACAAAAAACCTAACTTTTGGAGAATTTTGAATTTTGATTTCACAAAATTATCAGTTTTTAGTTATAATAATTTGCATACTTTCTAAATTTTCACTATAAAATCGATATTTTTTTTACTAATCACTTTTTTTTTAGGAATTTTTTTTTTTTTTAATTTACAAATTAATTTTAATACATAAAAATAATTAAAATTTTTCAAGCTATCAAAATAAATACTAACTGTTTTGTGTCCCAATGGAAATGATATTTTTTTTTAATTTTTCCAAACTCAAACGGAAAATTATACATAATTTTGGCAGGTTTTTGATATTTCGTTAAGAAAAGCAGAAAAAATTAAAGATTTTCGAGTTATTAGAAAAACATTCAAACAGAAACTTTTGTTTTAAAAAAAAATGTCTAATGTTAACAATTTTTTGAGATTTCTTTTTATATTTAGTAATAAAAGAAATCCAAAAATTTTATATTACAATAAAATGACTTGACAATATGAAATGCAGATGCAGTTACCATCCTTCGAAATCATTCCAAACATCTACGATGACAGATGACTTTATGACCGTTCAGTTCATATTTACACCATATCAGCAGCAAAAGTTAATGCATGAATAGCATCGATGCAGCTTTGTTTGTCTAGTTTCTTAGCAAAAGAAAGAAAAAATGCAATCTCAGCCAAGCATAAAAAAGGACTCGTTCACAATAAACTAATCAATTACATCGTGAATTGAATTGCCATCAAATAATACAAAGCGAGAATGTACATTGTTAGCAGAAAAGGACACACGTACGAGTTAGGATGATATACGGTTCTTCTTCGATAACAAAAACGACAAAAAAAAAATAAAATACATTGATCCTTAGATGGATACTATCAGTAAATTACCAACAAATATGTGTATACAAATACAGATCCTCACAGGCATATAAACTGAGAAGAGAACTGCCGCCTTTCTTTTCTTACCATTGTTATCTTCGAAAATGGCAAAAATCCGCACACGATCCTCACTTATGCCGCACAGAATACACCAAAAGGACGCTTAACAGAAGATCAATCGATTCTTGTGGTATGCACTCTTACCAACATTCTGAATAAGGGATGATATCGTTCAATTCTCTCTTGAGTTCTGATTCTTTCTTAAGCATAATGGCAATCACAGGAGTAATAATGGCAATAAAAAAGAGTTGAAGTAATAATAATGAAAACGAACAGAAAGGATAATAATACAAACCGATTCCCTAATCTGAAAATCCTTTCCTATAACTAAAAACTACTTAGGCAATCGTTGTTTATCCTTTACACAGTGTATAATAGAGCACCTAACATCGTGCAGAGAACAATCAAATTTTCATGCAAAAAAAAAAAGAACAGGAGCTGTTCTCCTTCCTTCGAGCGCTGATCATCACCTTTTTTATCCCGTCTTATTACCTCCTTGCATATACACAGCATCATTTTTCCTCTGCATTATCGGTATTATGATGGCACTATTCGAAAATATTGCCAATATCCTTTCACATTATTATTATTGAAATATTATTGTCGCATAACTCACGAAAATAGCTGAAAATTATACCATACAAAAGGGGTCACATAACTTCTTCGAATGCGACATTTATGAGATTATAATTTTGCCTATCGATCATATTGTATATGTATGCCCATTTATTGACACGTTTCGATACCAATCTCTATTCTTTTAATTCTTTTATAATATTTTATTGTTTACATTTCTTCACAATCCTTTTCTTTATGATATAAAAGTGTTATCCCTAATAGAAGTTATTATTATTGTCAATGTCTCCTTAAATTTTATTGTGCAATTTTAGTCAAATTTTAAGGGGAGTTTTGCAATTTTTTTATCACTTTAATTTTTTTCTTTTATTTTAAAATTTATCTTACTAAGAAAATATTTTTTAAAAAATCTTTGAAAATAAAAAATTGGATAGAAAATTATTAATAATTTACGGAGTTAATTCAAAGCATACAATTTTCTAAGCAAATTTGTTCTACTTCAATTTTTCAATTGATTTTGAATATTTTTAAAATTAGAAAAAAAAATTAATAATAAATAATTTTTTGTAGGAAAATTTTTTCAAAATATCCTTTTTTGAGGTTAGTTTTTGGAAAAAGGCTAATCGACGAACTTCAATAACTTTTTTGACTAAGGTCACTTTAAAAAATGTACTTCAATAAATAACAGAAAATATAGCATTTCTACTCCAGTCAAATAGAGTAAAAATCCCACTTGTACAAGGATCCTAGATCTTTTCTTCAAATTTGTCAACATGAAAAGGAAAATTGATAGTTTATAATGGCTTTTCCAGCAATAACGCTATTACCATAGCTGATTTTTTGTTCAAAAAGTATCGCGAATTTTGAATTTCCGCGGGTTTTGTATATTCGATTTTCGATTTTTTTTGTGGCGTTATGTTGGTACTTATGTGTCTCAGTAATGTCGACAAGTTCGGCCTCTTTGAATGTTCAGTTAATTTTTGACAGCGGCTTTGCTTGCACGCGTTTTGGCTCGTCTTCGAATTTTGCCCATTCCAAATATGTTGACTGTGGCATATGGTGAAGCCACCTTGGACCGAAGCAAAGTTTATCGGTGGTACAAAATGTTCTCAGAGGGCCGAGAAGATATGAACGACAAAAAGCGGGCCGGACGCCCGAGCACGTAAACAACAGACGAAAACATTGATGAAGTGAAGAAAATAGTATTGCCCAATCGTCGAATCACCGTTAGAGAAGTTGCTGAGGAGTTAAACATATCGATTGGCTCGTACCATTCGATTCTTACCAATGATTTGGCCCGGAGAGAGATGGGTCGCAGCGAAATTTGTACCAAAATTGCTCAATTTCGACCAAAAACAGCATCGCATTAACATTGCTAAGGAACTGTTGGACTCTGTCCGCGATGACCCAAATTTGCTCCAAAGGATCATAACTGGTAACGAATCATGGGTTTATGGTTATGACGTAGAAACCAAAGCTCAATCATCCCAATGGAAGCTGCCGGACGAGCCAAGACCGAAAAAAGCGCGCCAAGTTCGGTCGAATGTGAAGGTTTTGCTTACAGTTTTCTTCTATTGCAGGTGCGTGGTGCATCATGAGTTCTTACCACAGGGTAGAACGGTCAATAAGGAATATTACCTGAAAGTTATGCGCAAGTTGCGAGAAGCAATCCGCCAGAAACGCCGGATTTGTGGAAGAACGAAAATTGGCTTTTGCACCATGATAACGCCCCTGCTCACGCATCGTTGCTTGTGCGCGAATTTTTGGCCAAAAACAACACACTTAGGGCGACGCTACGCTACGATTGAGGAGATAAAGGCGACATCGAAGGAGGAGTTGAACAAGATCACAAAAAATGATTTTTTGAAGTGCTTCGAGGATTGGAAAAAACGTTGACAAAAGTGTGCAATATCTGTTGGGGATTACTTTGAAGGGGACAAAATAGATAATCATGAATAAATAAATAATTTTTGAAAAAAAAAACAAAATTCGCGATACCTTTTGAACAGACCTTGTATTAATCTCACCTAATCAGCATGGTTTTATACCTTCCAGATCTACAACTACCAACCTCCTTACATTCATTTTTCAATATATTTTATAATTTTTCTAAAGGTTTGCAAACTAACTGCATCAACACTGATTTTGACGAAATTTCCTTACTCGATTATTTTGTTTAAACTAAATAAAATGAGATTTCCTCCAATATATCTTGATTGGCTTAAATCGTACTTATCTGATAGGACCTATAACGTATCTTTTCGCACGTGTTTATCAAGAGATTTTGAAACACTTTCTGGTATTCCGCAGGGTAGCCATCTTGGCCCATTACTTTTTATTCTTGTCATTAATGACATTTTTAAAGTTATTAAGAACTCTGAAATTTTAATTTTTGCGGATGATATAAAACTTTTTTCAAAAATTGAAAATTTCAATGATTCAACAACCCCCATTCAGGAGGATTGAAACTTATTTAATAATTTGTGTGGTTTAAATGTCCTTGTGCCATGTTTTTTTTAGAAGCCCCAATCCTCGCACTTTCTCTTACAAGTTGTTGGGATCTACAATTAAATGTGCACAAGCTACTACTGACCTTGACATTTTTACTGTATAAGAAACTTGAATTTATTCCCCATAATAACAATATTTTTACTAAAGGTAAGTGCAGTTTTAAACTTTATAAAGCGTTGGTCGAGGGAACTATCCTATAACTATCTGAATTTGCTCCAAATACCTACACTAGAGAAAAGACGCTGATTTGGTTTTCATTCATCAACTTTTAAACTCGAAAATTTACTGTCAGACACTTACAAATAGGGTTTCGTTTTGATGTCTGTTAGAAATTCGACCTTATTATTACTAAAAGCTCTTCAAAGAGAATTTTGTTTTGCCTCCCTAACCTGTAGCTTGATTTTCTTACATGGTTAGGTGTACTTTGTTTAACGTTCTATGAACTTTACTATTTTCTTAAGTCTTTTTTTCTGTTCTTTCTATGATAAATGCAAGCTATACTTGAATAGCTTGCATTTTTTTAGCCGAATCTAATTGTATAGATCGGTGAATATTGTCCTACACTTGTTAGGATTGCTCCCCAGCATTTATTGGGATATTCCTTAGCATTTGTTGTTGAAAGTTGTGCGCTTCGAGTTGAAGCTTAAATTCAAATAAAAAAAAATATCATAGTTTTGAAAATAGAGTCTTGCCGTTTTACTATTGTATAATATATATTTAAATTAATCCCAAAACTTATCATTATGTATCTTAATGTGATAATATTGTAAAAACTTTCTACAAAAAATAAAAGGTTTTAATTAGCCACGTTTTGCGATTTTTAAATATCAAATTTTTTTAACAGTGAAGAGTATGATTTTTTCCTCATTTGTTTAAAAAAACTAAAAAGGAGAGACAATCTGATAACCAACTTTTGTCAGTATTTTTATAAAAAAGATATAAAATCTTAAAAGAATGCACCAAAATCTGTCAAAAAATTTTCTAGAAGTTTTGCGAAAAATTCATAGAAATTATCTTAGAAGAATCGAATTGTAGAAGAAGTCTCAAAGCGCGGTTATTTAATTATTTTTATATATTGTTTACATTATGGCATAACTAGGTAAATATAATAAATAATAAATTTTATTAAATATTAAATTAAAAGTATATTTTTCTTAACTTTATTTTCTATACTACAATTTGGATATATCTTTATTTCCTACAATTATTGATGGAAATAAGAAAATAAAAAAAATATCCAAGACACAACTTTTTACTTAAATTAACTCAAAAAACTTAAATGAATATTTTTATTTTTAAAAAAATCAGACAAAATTTAAGTAAATAACTTTCGAAGAATATACGATATTATTTTTTCAAATCTTACATCAATAAACAATTTTTAAATTGAACAATAATACAGACAACCAAGGACCTGCTCATATTTTCTTATTGATTTTTAACTGTAAGCATGCGAGTGCATACTCGTCTGGAATGTATTTTTTTATATTAATGCAGTAAAATATTTATAAATTATTTATACTTACAAAAAAAAAATTGACAAAAATAAATAAAAATACTTGAAAAAATATCTTACGATTCAGTGAATCGATTCAGTTTGGGGAGATATTTTTGTTTTTATCCAATTTACAATGTTTTTCGTATTTGTTTTCATACTCCTACTAGGGGTTGTTTTTACAGAATATCATTGTTATCAATATAATAAATTTACTACACTTTTTTTTTTTTAAATATTTTTATCGACAATGAACAAGTTGAAATTTTTCATATTTTTTATTATTACCGAGATAGTTTTTTTTTTCTCTCAGAAATGGTATAATTTTCCACCCTTTCTTAATATATGTTTTTTTTTTTAGTAATTTTTTTATGGTATCTTAGCAAACTGCCCATAATATACTATGCGGTATGTTGCTGTCATTCACTTTCCGTTCGAAATTTACATTTCCTCTATTGTGTCGAGGAGAAGTTGAAGAAAATAATGCACTGCGTTCGTAATAAAAAACATGAAAAATTACATCGCTACTTACTGTGCCACATTTGTCAGTACAATACATTGAAACGAATAAATTCGATTTGATTACGACTCTTGGCGGTCATGAAGGAGCATGTGCTGGGGAACAGCTGCTGGACAAAGTTAAGACCATTGCCGTTGGATCAATGTTGCAACAGTTGCACGGAAACGCGGACATAGTCTACAATTGTTACTTATTATATGAATTGTTACAAAACTTCACTTCCGTTTCCATCATTAGAATAAATCATATAACATCTTCGATGGTGTTATTTTTTATCATATAATCAATGAAATTTTTGTTATCACCTAAACCAACCCAAACTTCCTGAACTTAACCTAAAAGTATGGTTACTCGTAATTTAATCATGTTTATTTTCATAAACAATAAAAGCCAAAAAAAAAAACAAAAAAAACATTCAAAATACTTTCCTTAAGTCCTGTCGATTTTCTTTCAGGAAACCCACACGTTAGTCTTGTTATGTAAGCAAACAACCCTCACAAAAGAAATCGAAAACTGTTTTTACTATCATCCCTGCTGGTCTCGTTAAATAACAAAACAGCAGCGTAGAAAGTGAACTTTAAATAATAAATCGACAAGGATGTGAATAGAATCGCACCTACCACCAGCTGACATTACCACAAATATTTGATAATCGAGGATGTTAATTCTGTATTCACTTTCGATCAGAGGATACGAGTATGGGCAACCCCAAACACAAAATAGGTGCATTCATTCAACCCTTTGATTCCACAATTGATTTTTTTCCTTTCTTACTGAAAAAATTTGTTTTTTAAAGAAAATTTTCTCTATTGAAAAATTCTTTTTAGAGTCAAGTAAAAAAATGTTTCTATTCGAAAAAAAAGTGGAACAAAAAAAAACAAAAATGTCTTTTAATCAAATTTGAAAAATATGTCAACAGTCAGTGGTGGAAGGAGACACTTTAGAATGATGCCATCTGAAGACACTATTGAAAACGCATCATTTGGTCTTGTGGGAAGAATTTTTTTCCCACTGATTCACTCTGCCATCGTTCGTCGATTTCTTTACGACTTCAGTACGCCGGCGTCGATGACTTATTCTCTAGTCTAACCCGCGAACGAAGATGGAACATCTGTTGCACAGCTTCTTCAGTAGGTTCCATAATATCTCGATAACTGAAATTACTCATAAAAAAATCGGGTGTCATCTTAACATGTATACGACGCGAATGTTTATTTAAAAGCAAACATTTAATGAGATTGCTCATAATTTGCTTAATTATTTTTGTTGAAGAAAATTTGAGTTTGTTTTTTAAATTTTCTTTTTCTTTTTTGAAACATTTTTCAATCATTTTTAATGAAATTTTTGAATATACAATTTTTTGTTGTTGTATTTATTATAATTGCTGTAGGGATTATCATAATAAGTGTTATGGTTTAATTATTAGACTATTAAAAATATATTTTTGTATATTTAATATGAGATTAAATAAACTAAATTATTTGTGTCATTCTAAAAATTATAAAATTAAAAAGAATTTTATTAAGTGAAATCATTTGTTGACACTGGAATGTATTCGTTGGTTGTGGGGGTTCAAATTCAGCTAGAAAAATGATCAAGTATCATACATAAATTTTCTGTTGAGTTGCTAGCCATTGAAATTTTACTAGTAAGGAAATGGTTTTGTGTATAGGTCTAACATTCATACAAATTTACGTAATTAAAGAAAAAAATTAATAATATTACTACAAGTAATTGACTAAATTTTTTATTAGTCTGGTAGGTCCTGTCAGATAGGTAGGATCGAATCTTATTGACTTTTCAGTTAGTACGAGGTCTGTTCAAAAATTATTTATTTATTCATGAATATCTTTTTTGTCCCCTTCAAAGTAATCCCCACCAGATATTATAAACTTGTGTCAACGTTTTCCCCAATCCTCGATGTACTTCAAAAAATCAGCTTGTTCAGCTCCTCCTTCGCTGCGGTCCTTATCTCCTCAATCGTAGCGTAAAGTCGTCCTTTCATGAGGCTCTTCAGTTTCGGGAACAAGAAAAAGTCCCAGAGAGCCAGATCTGGGGAATACGGTAGCTGCGGCATTGTTAGTGTGTTGTTTTTGGCCAAAAATTCGCGCACAAGCAACGATGTGTCAACAGGGGCGTTATCATGGTCCAAAAGCCAATTTTTGTTCTTCCACAAATCCGGTCGTTTCTGACCGATTCCTTCGAGCAACTTGCGCATAACTTGCACATAATATTCTTTATTGACCGTTCTACCCTGTGGCAAGAACTCATGATGCACCACGCCCCTGTAATCGAAGAAAACTATAAGCAAAACCTTCACATTCGACCGAACTTGGCGCGCTTTTTTCGGTCTTGGCTCGTGCGGCAGCTTCCATTGGCATGATTAAGCTTTGGTTTCTACGTCATAACTATAAACCCATGATTCGTCATCAGTTATGATCCTCTGGACCAAATTTGAGAGTCCAACAGCTCCTTAGCAATGTTAATGTGATGCTGTTTTTGGTCGAAATTGAGCAATTTTGGTACGAATTTCGCGGCAACAAGTTTCATGCCAAAATCATTTGTAAAAATGGAATGGCACGAGGCAATCGATATGTTTAACTCCTCAGCAACTTCTCTAACGGTGATTCGACGATTGGGCAATACTATTTTCTTCACTTCATCAATGTTTTCGTCTGATGTTGACGTGCTCGGGCGTCCGGCACGCTTTTTGTCGTTCATATCTTCTCGGCCCTCTGAGAACATTTTGTACCACCGATAAACGTTGATTCGGTCCAAGGTGGATTCAGCATATGCTACAGTGAACATTCGGAATACGTCCGCGTAATTAATTTTGTTTTTCACACAAAATATGATACAGATTCTTTAATCCATTTTTTGGAATGGGCAAAAATCGAAGACGAGCCAAAACACATACAAGCAAAGCAGCTGTCAAAAATTAACTGAACATTCAAAATGGCCGAACTTTTCGGCATAAGACATGAGCACCAACATAACGCCAAAAAAATTGAAAATCGAATATACGTAACCCGTAGAAATTCAAAAATCATTTTGAAAAGACGTCGTACTAGCAGAAAATGTAGAAAATTATTTGAAAAAGGCTTGTTTACCGAAGGATTTATAGGATAAAGTACCATAGAAAAAATAATCCACGAAGAAGTGAAATAGGTCTAAGAACATTTTAGTATATCAATTCGTGCTATTGGCCAATAAATGCTGCATTTTCTGTTCAGAATTAAAACGTTTTTCGAGATTTTAGATGTTTAGAGTACACCAGTTACAGTAAAAATAAAATTTGTATGACTAAGATCAGTCCAAATTTAATTCTGCTTCTGCACTTCAGTCAATTACCAATTCGTGGAGTGAACTTTTTGCAAAAACACAAAAGGGATGCGATGTCACAAAAAAAATGTCCTCAATAGCTACAATAAACAATATCGGATCAAGATGACTACCTTGTGGTAGACCTGATAGAGCTCCAATTCTCTTAGATATGGACTCATGAAGATATACCAACTAAATTTCTTTTTTTAGGTTAGATCAAATCTTATTAATTTTTAATTAGGAGCCAATTTTTTTATAAGGGAGCCAATTTTTTTTAAGCTTCAACAAAATAATAGATTGGGGAAGCTTCATTGAAGTTTGTGTAAATACAATCAGTTAGCTTGTATTCTATTGTATTAAATAAAAAGGCCAATATACAAAAACATTTTATAAGTCACTATAAAAAAACTTGAAAAAATCTTTATTGCATTACAAGTGGCTATACAAAATTTTTGTGTTTTCCATTTAATGCTAAAATGAACAAAATTTTTGGCGTTCCTACTCTGGAGCAAGCACCGCATAGTTGAGAGTTGATCATCGGCAAAGCAAGCATTTTATAAATTCAATCTAGCAATACTTAGCGATTGCCATTGGGCTTTTTGTTATTTTATATTATAAGGTCTCTGAGAAAAGAGTCAGTAGGCATTCTGTAGCGCCACGACCATGAGGCCATTTGTTGACTTCATGTCCCGTTTAGGTTGGCATTGTCAGCTTAATTAATGAAACGGGTCAATGGTTATTTAGTGGGAAAAGTCAGACGTTGTTAAATTTTTTGAAGCAAATAAAAATGATTAAGAAGGTCAATGAAAGGAGTTCCATTAAAAAAGAAATTCTGGATAAGTGACTTTCATTTAAAATACGGGTAAAGGTGAATTGAACGCCACAGGAATGGCATGATGGACAAGATTGGTTACCGAAGAAAAAATCATGGGTAAGTGCGGTATGCCCAATCTGAATTCTAAGAAGTTTTTTGGCCAAGAATTTACGGAATGGTTATTGAGTAAACTGGTTTTGCGGTTTTAGGCCAATGTGTGGATAGATATTTTTTACTTTTAGACCAGTCTTTTTATCTACGAATGGCTGAAGCTGTTATATGCTATTTGGTTAGCAGACAAGGCAGGTTTGGAATCACTGTCTGCACTGGATTGTGGAGAACAGTCAGTCAATTCATTAATCAGGATTGCAACATGACAGGGAACCCAATGCAATTCGGCGTTTCTATTGTTTAATAGATTCATTTGAGAATCTACGAATTGCTTCGAGGGCAGATAGGCTATCAGTAAATATAGCTACTCTGGTGTTGACTGGGAGATTGATGGCAGTTTCCATTGCCATCTTAATCGCCCACAACTCACCATAGAATGGCGAGCCTACAGAGAAGGCAAGGCGCATTTGGAAACTGGAGTCGCTTGAAATTGAGCAAATTGGGGAGTCAGCACAATTTTATCTTTTATATTTACTACTGATAATTGCTGCTTCAATCACTTTTGGCATTAGTTTTTTAACGGCAAGGCTGGTTCCGTTGCACAACCCTGGCGGATATAAATTCCAAAGGAGCATTATTGGTGCACCAATTTTTAAAGTCAAAATGGGTGGTGGCATCTCAAATGACTCCAATGAATTCAGATATAATTAACAGCTTAATCCGCATCTGTAACTATGTCAACAGGATTTGAAGTTTGTTGGCTCTTTAGGATATTTTAATTAATTCCGATCGTTTATTTTGTTGACGTCATCATTCTTTAGAGCTAAACTTGCCTGTTTGAAAAGCCAATTATATCTAAATAATTCTGCCACAGGATGAGAAAATATTTTTTTTATTTAAATATCATCAAAACTTATAAATAGTTGGGACAAAAGCTAAAAAAAAAAAACAAATCTTTAAAACGCAAATAAAAAATGCAAAAAACCAAAACCGCAGAAAAAAACATCAGGACGCAAAAAAAATATTTAAAAAAAAAAAAGTTATTTTAAATAGTAAACATAATTTTTATTAAAAGCTAGAGTCCTTTTAGTATAATTGAAGTAAAAGATTTTATATTATAAAATATTTTCTAAAAATTATTCAAATAAGTTTAAGGAACTTCTTGACAAATTAAAACTGCCAGCATAACTCATCAGAGAGTAAGGTTTCCTACTGTTAAATATGATTTAAAATTTTATAAAATTTATTTTGACTTCTACTAAAAATATTCATCTTTGTTTTTTTTTTAAAATATACAAGAAATAAAATGAATTGTTAAAATTTTAAAAAGATTTAGATTTGGCTGGCAAAAATTTATAATTATCCTTGAATTAAATATTGTATAAAATTTAACAGTGTAACTAGGCGATATTTTTTTTTTACATTTTTATTTAAAATGATCACCTTTTGCTGTAAAATATTTAACAAAAAGAAAATTACTTACCTACTAAATATTTATATCAAAAACAATTCCAAGAAAATATATTTCACGTTATTATTTTTTTGAAAAAATGCTAATATCTTGCGTTAGATTTGTAAAAATTTCCTTAAATTTTATTGGTGCACAGAAATTACAAAAAGGACATGAAACGGAAAAAAAATATCAATAAAACCCTCCCTTATTCAAACGCTACTTCCTGATTGCTCATTTCATTGCGGCCATTTTCTTCTTTTTATCCTTTGAAAAATTATAGCTTCCTTAAAATAAAAAGTAAACGACAACGTCATTGTTAAGCAAATACGCAAAACGGTTCACATTCGATACATCGTCACATATCCGACAAAAATATTGTTCAGATAAAAATTTACAACCAAAAAAACGAACGACGTCACTATCTAAACTGAAACTAATTAACAGTGGCTCAAAACTGCGTAACGTAATAAAATCCAGAAAGATTCTATACCCAAAGATTCACTGTTCAGATATTAACAGAACCAACCATTCATCGTCATTCTACCGGAACACTTTTTAATTCAAATTCAATTCAAAAGTGAACAAATTTGCATAAGACCCTTGTGGTGTGATGATCGTGTTTCTGGGACAACAACAAAAAAAACCCATCGTTTTTTTCCAACTTCATAAAAATAAATCCATAAAAAATCTGTTTTTTATGAAGCTTTTTTTCTATACACACACGAGCATCTTTTTTATCAATTCGGAACTAAGAACAACAACAAAAAAAATTAACTAGAAAACCATTTTTTTTTTGTCGAACTTCGAACCTTGAAAGAAGGGATGATGGTAAACTATCTCAAAAAAAAAATATCGAACCCTTTTCGACAATTTTTAACAATGTTAATTCTGAAGACCCAACCCAATAAGATAACTAAAAAAAAAAACAAAGTAAAACTAAATGCAAAAAAAAAATATTAAATTGAATTTTAAATTTTCCCGCTCATCTCTCTTAGTTTTAGGGGGTTGTACTTTATCAACTCTACTAACCCTGTTTAACTGAACTTTATCACAGCGCATAGTCTCGCGTATATATTTATGGGCGGTCAAAAAAAAATTAAATTTCTACCATTTTTGTTAGGCTATGCCGGGTGAAACTTCCGAAAAATACTAACACACACACACACTCGAAAGAAAAAAATTCCAGGAAGTAGAGCTCAATAAAATTTGTTTGCCCGGAATTCAGATGAATTTTTTATCCTGTATTCAAATTTTTTTCCCCGATCCCATTTTTTGTTTTATTTTCATATAAAATATGTTTTTTTTTTTAGATAATTTAATTTTTTCTGGCAGTTAGACAAAATGACGCATTACGTAATGTTTTTATAACCACCTGGCTTACGCTATAAACTTATAAAAAGTAACGAATTTTTTCTTTCTGTTTTCATGTGACTGACTTTAAAGTTTTTTTGCTTTTAAAAGCAACTTTTTTATTAAATAAACTTTTTTTATATTTCAAAAAAAAAGAAGCATTACAATTATTACGAGGTGTAAAATAGGGGTTTTCGGTGTGATATTAAATGTTGAGGGAAAAAAATCTGTAAGACTCCATATACTATGGGTGTGAAAGTAGCATTAAGGACACGAGGAATAGTGTACAAACGATTTAATTAAGAGCCACACGCGGTCTATTTAAGGCAGTTTCTCATTTACTCTCTTCAACTTTGAACTTCTAAGCCGTGTGAATAGCTAAACAGAAAACGGTAAACAGTAGCCCCCAAAAAAAATATGTCTGAAAAAATATTTAAAAAAAGGCAATTTAGCAAAAAAAAACCTTTGAATCGTATATGGTATGTGGGGTAGCCGCTAACACCCCTTCTATTTTCCAATTTGAAGCGGTGTTGTTATCAACTTGGGGGATTGTTTTACTGATTGGTGTTAATTGAAAAGATTATTCCTGTATTTTGATAGTTATTTTTTTCCCTTATGATTATCCCAGAAAAAATGAACAATTTTAAACAAACAAAAAAAATGCTTTCTCTTTTCAGGGTGGATATTTCATGAGAATTGAGCAAAAACATCGAATTGTAAATGTTCTTATTTTGTCAGTTCTTTTTTCAAATATTTTTTTTTTTACACCAATGAATATATTAAAACACGTTTTTATTAGTATTACAAATTATTGACCATGTCACGATACTACTGGATTAATTTCAGTTTTGTTTTTTTTTTTTCAATTATTTTATTTAAATACAAGTAAATGGGTTTGGATTAGATATTTTTTTCCTTTCCAAATCAAAGTAAAATATTTATTAAGTGAGCCAGAATAATTGATATAAAAGAGTTGAGGATAATTGTTTTTGATGTTGGTTTTTTTTTGCATATTTTAAAATAATGGGAAAATTATGTTGTCAATTTAAAGGATCTTTTTTGTCAGATTTATTTAGTATGAAAACAATCTGTTTTATTTACCAATTTCATTTTACAAAAAAAAAATCATTTAAATAAAAGAAAAGTTGTTTTATACACAGTTGTTACTATGAGGACTTACAGTAAGTCATCATATTGACAAATGTTTTTAAAACAACTTTTTTTTTTATTGAAGTTAAAAATATTTCAAAAAAGATATCACTTTTTTATTGATTATAAAATTTAATTAAAAAGAAAAAAACTGAAGATTACTTTCTAATAAATGTTCGTTTTTTTTGGTTAACTACCCTTATTTGAAGTTTCACTAAACTACTATTTTTTCTTTTGCTTCCCTTACGTTTTTTTATCATAGTCTTTATTTAAAAAAAAAATATTTCAGTGAATTTTCTATAATAAAAATAATATTATTAAAATATATTAAAAATATTTTCAATGGAATTGTCAAAAAAAAAAATTTCAAATTTATGAATTAACCTAATACATTTCGCTGATTTTTACTAAAATATTGAATTTTGCAAGCTTGTTTTTATATTTAAATTATTTTTGAGTACACTTTTAGTGCAAAATTCTTATTTATAAAAAAAATATAATCAAAGATCAAGTAAACTATGCACTTTTAAAGGTAAGATTCTATTTTTTAATGTCAAAAAGGATCAACAAGCATGAATAATAGACTTGGAACTCTAAGATTTTGTTATTTGAAAGAAAATAATAGGAAATCTTAAATAAATTTGAAGAAGACTTATTTTTGATTAAATTATTTTTTCTTTTATTTGAAAATTGTAAAAAAACCGCATTCAAAAATTAATCTTATTGAGAAATATTACAACAAATATTAGTTGTGACATTTTTCAATAAGATTATTTTCCGACAATTCAAAAATAGTTTTTTTTAATTTAAAGATAAGTTTTTTTGTTAGTAAAGCTTTAAATTTTTTTTAAAGGAAAAATTAGATTTATGTTCAATTTCAAAAAGTTTTTCTTGGCCTTAAATTTTTAATCAAATAAAAAGAATTGTACGAAAGAAGCACTGTAAATACAAAATTTGGAGGATTAACTCTACTCTAAAATGACTATTTTTTTTAAAGTTATTTCAATCTTAATCTTAGCAGAGGAGTTTAATTTAACTTTTAAAAGAAAAAGTTTATATTTTTTTCAAGGATATTTTAAATACTGCAAAAGTGAATAGCATTGTATAATTTTAAGACTTTTTAGTATGTTCAGAAAATAACTAAGGTACTTCTTTTCCCAAAATTAAATTTAAAAAAATTATAAAATTAGTTTTTTTCCAATTTTTAAATTCAAAATCTGAACACTTGTTTGAAATTCAGAGAAAATTTCCATTAGTCTTAAATAAAAAAATTAATTTTTGGTATAAGTTGAATATTAAAACGGAATTGCAAAAACTTTTTAAAAAGCTTATTCATCAAGTTCTGTTTTTTTATTGTCATTAAAGGAAGGTGAAAATCATTGAAAAACAAATTGTGGGACTTTAAACCACTAAAACCACCTTAGTTAGTCACATTTCTACATCTGCCCATGGAACCGCTAGGACTGTTGTAAGTATTTTGGCAAACCTCTAACCCGCCCTCGATACCAACATCAGAGAAACGGCATTCTCCAGCGATTGGGGTCCGCCAACGCACTTCTGAGCCTCTTCTATTTCCGCATTGAATCGGGAGCTATAAAAAAATATGTGCCTCGCGCTCTCCTCCATTCCGTTACAAGAAGAGCATATTGGGCTAGAATCTAATTTGAAGCGGTATTGGTCAGCCCGAAAATATCCGTATCCCGTCAAAAATTGAGATAAGTAGTAACTAACATCATCCTATCGTCGATCTATCAACGGATCCCCCGCCAAGATGAGACGATGAGTCCATCTGATATCGAGGGCATTATCCCAAAGATTTTGCCCCTTTCTCTTGGACTCATTTCTTTCCTCCATACGAACCTCAATGGCGCCACAGCGTCACACCGACCTCTCCGGCGATGCAGCCGCTGACGCTTATCGATCGGTATCATTCCGCCCACAACACAAAATGTGTAGGCTATCCTCATTATAATTCCGGCTGTTCTGAATGTGCAACCCGCCCTCAATACGCTCCTACGGTAGACTGAGACAACTCCACGTATGTAGGTTACTCTAATCAACCCATCCGCCCAAATTGGCGCCACATATAACATGATTGACCCGACCACAGTCGTCAACAGGATCCTCCTGCTACTCTAGGTGGATCCCCTAAGGTTCGTCATTAGGCGCGCCGGTACGTTACCAACAACGTATAAAACGTGTTCCTGAAACCGCAGCCTCGCGTCAATTATCACCCCTAGGTACATTAGAGATGGTCCCGAGATCACGCTATGTTCGCCTATCTTAATAGTGATACTCTCTTTACTCTTACTGCCCGTGATAAGGGCTGCCATCGTCTTATAGTCCGCAAGTCTAAGGCCAACTTCCTGTCATATTAGAGATTTATTCTACCTCTTCCACACATTTTGCTGCTATGACCATAGCAACATCGTCAGTGATTGCGATAATTCTCCATCAAACACCACACTCCACAACAGAGGGCTCAGCATCAATCTCTGTGGGACCCCCTTCGTGATCCTGTATAATCTCTCTCCACTGCTCGTCCTGTACAAAAGAATTCTACTACTCAGGTAGTCCTCTATTATGCTGGTAATGTACTCCACAATATCCATTGAGCTCAAGGCGTCAAGGATAAAATAGCATCTCACCAAGTTAAAGGCGCTTCTCAAGTTATGTGTGAATTCTTATTTATTAAATTGTTTTTAATTACTAAACAACCAGTTGAGAAGAACAGTTTATAATTTATGAACCTACCTTCCTTTTAATCCAAAAAAAAATATTTTAAAATATTTTATAAAATCAAAATAGACGACAGCCCTCATTTGATCCAAACTAAGATCGAATCAAAAAGAGGCTGGGGAGCCGCAAAAACTCATTGATGGAGATGGCCGAGTAATAGGTGGCTTTTTTATAGTAAAAAATTACAGTGTTCGCAATGGAGGGGTTCAAGGACATTTTTATTAAAAGGACTTTTAGAAGAAAACAAAATTTCAGTTTCTCGTTAGTTTTCAATATTAAAAGCATCCCTTTGTTAGGTTCGTCCATCACTTTTTTTTGACCCTTCAAAAATGCCTCATGCTTCTGATAAGGTATGTCCCCCATATCATCGTTGAAAATTTTCTTCTTTAATCAAACACATTTTTTCTATATCTCGTAGGTCACTACAAAAATCCAACTTCACTTATCCACGCCCTATAGGGTCAAGTAGTTACCGGACGAGGTTGAAACTTATGCTGTACATCAAAGAGGGATCAATTGAAAATTTTCTGCAACACATCGTAATTGAAAAGAAAAATTTAAAAACAGGAAAAATTTTACTGCTTGCAATATGAAAAATTTTAAATAATTTATTTGTAAAATTATTATTGATAAAACTTTTAGAAATGATATAATTAAACTCATACCATAATCTGATCGAAGAGGAAGAGTCTTATTGCAATTTATGGAATGGTGGAAAAAATTTACATAACATAGTAAATAATAGTTGGCAATATTAATTTCGACTTAATTTTTGTCATAATCTTGATAAATGTTGGATAAAAATACGGTTTTGGATGCACATTAATTTTTTTGGAACATCTCAAGGTGTACAGGTGTGCTGTTTATATAATAAGCCAAAAGCAAAGACGATGGTAACATGTCGAAATTTTCCTATACCATCGATGCTTAGTTAAAACACTATCGAAGAGTAAAGTCATCACAATCGTATGATGGTATCTGGTAACAAATTTTTACCTCAAATCCTCTTTTACTCAGTTCGAACGGGTAAAAATTAGTCGAAATTTAGCAAATCTTCGAACAATTGATGACTACAACATTTCCAAATGACTAGTTTCATTTCGATTAGTCCGACTTTAGTGCTTTTCGTTGGGATTTCGGTTTTTTCTACCTCAAATTCCATCGTTTTACACGAGTCTCCACCGAAGACTAATTGAAGATGAATTTATTTTGTCTCGCATAAGTATTACGGTAAATTATGCAAATTTACAATCTATTAATCTGAATCGAATATGAATTTGGATAGTATTTAATTGTAGATTTACCTTTTACAGTAGATAGCACTCATCGTAGCTAATCTGATGTGGGATTGTTTTCCGCCAATTACCATTGCAATCTGATCGCTATTTATCCTTGACAACGTTGAATTTTTCATTGATTTATATTCGAAAGTATCTAAAAGGTAACTAACCTTATTGGAGAGTTCAAAATTTTCTTAGTGTTCCTTGAATAAAATTATCTTTTAATTAATAGATACTCTTTTAAGTTTATTAATAATTTTTAATCTATCTTTTTTAATTAAAAAAAACTGTACTTGAATTAAAGTAGCTGATTAAGCCAAATTTTTTTCTCAATATATCTTAAAATTCATTATTACTCTTTTAGTTAGATTTTCTTCGAATTTTTTTGAGTTAAATTTTTTTTTTACATAAATTTAAAATTTTTGATAAATATTTTAAATCTATAAAAAAAATATTAGCTTTTCTTTTATAAATAATAAATTCAAAATATTCAAATCGATTTTGATAATGCAGTTAATAAAAATTAAAATTGTTAAAATTTTAAATAGAACAACAAAATTTTGATAACGTTGGAATAAATTAATTTTAAAAAAATTTGGTTTTTTAAAACGGTTTCTAAAATTATAGAACATGTGACGGGAAGCTGTATTGGGAACAATAGTTTTGATCACCATTTTAGAGTAGAAAAAAATTTATGACAAACATTTTAACGTGTCTACGAAATTTTTCGGACAATCCGGAAAGAAAAAATATTCCAGAATTTTTTTCTGGATAGTCAAAGGGGGGGGGGGGGGGAGTAGGGTTGGTGGGTTTCTTGCTATCCTAAAGCTCTTTGGTCTTTATCTAAACTCCAAGGAAAAGCTTCCGGATGCAAAGAAAGACTGCAATTATAAAAAAATATGGGAGAGTCGAAAAATTTATAACCAAGGGCCGACGACAAGGCTCTGCACTTGGCCCGAGCTTTTGGAATATTTTTATTGATAACTTAAACACACAACTCAAAAATAGCGTAATATATACTCGAAATTGATTATGTCGATGATATAATCGTCATCACATAAAGCAATAGTCACAAAAAAATATATAATATCGCAAAAGAAAATTACGGACGAATTTGATAAATGTTTAAAGAGTTATGCTAATCCATAAAATTTAAAGAAAAAATAATAAGTGCCTCCGACAGTATAAACTAGCTAGGAATTTAGCTTTAAAATAGAAAAGGAATAAAAAAACTATTCAATAAAATTATATAATTGATATAGTCGCCTGAAAAAATAATAATTGGCGATTAACACTACTAATTCTTACTTTGGAGCTATTTTATCTCATTTTCCTTAAGAGTATTAATGTGAATCCACTAAAAACTGCACAACGGTTAGTAATACTCTATGTAATATGAACATACAGGACGACATCATACAATGCCTTATGTGTCATTGCAGGGTAAATTGGCGCAATATAGAGTTTCCTAAGATAAAATAAAGAGAAAAATCCTTACTATCGACGCAGAAGCATTAAATTAAAGCAGTACCAAAAATATAGAAGCTAACAGATTTTTAAAAGTTTTTACGGTAAGAAGGTAAATAGAATTGGAAAAGTCGGATAAAGGAAGACTCACAATCTTGTGCATAAGAAGTATGGAGAAAAAATTGTAAATTAGACCGAATTAGTTTGGGATATAGTACAGGAAATTTGGCCATAGAAATTTCACAGATAAGCTGATTGCTTAGAGAAAAGGAATCGGCTCTACAACTGCCATTTGAGTGTAGACCTTATAACGAATAAATATAATTTCTATTAAAAAAATACAATGAAATGGGGACTAGGCTGGCCAGGAACTCCCTCAAGACAATTTCAAGAGTTTCGCAATAACTACGTCAGTCAAGAAAATTGAGGATCAAGCAAATTTATAATAGAGAAGCAATATTTAATTAGTGGAAGTACTTCAGAAATATAGGCAATATGAGAATTGAAAACAAACATAAACGGAATTGTCACGCAACTTTAGCCCAGCCTTGAGCAAACTGTGTGCAGATTTAGCCACATTCACTTAGAATTAGTCATTGTGCCAAAGTTTAATGATTATCGATAATATTTGATCATCATTGATCGTTTTATCAGGTGGGAACGTACCTGTACCTCTCAAGCATATGATAGTAGAACTCCAATTAAAATAACTACTGTTCGAGGTCGTCAATTCAAATCTCAACTATTCAAAACTTTTGCCAATTTAATCGGAAAATAACTTTGAACCCTAAAAGCTTCACTCATGTGTTATCACAAACCTTGAATTGAAGTTCAGATCTCTATCATACTTGGTTTGAGGACCAACTTCAACGAAGATCTGCAATCTGGTCCACCTGAAATTTTATACGGTACCAACTTACAGATACTAGGAGAATTTTTCATCTTTAAAGAACTCCAGGCGGATGCTCAGACAATTTTCGAAAAATATCGTAAAGTTCCAACTTCTCATCACATCAAATCAAAAAGATTTTTTCTTAAAGAGTTATACACCTACTCACACGATTCCATATTCTGTGATCATATACAAGCTCCACTAGAAACGTCATACACTAGCCCATTCAGGATCATTAAAAGAGTTTCTGACAGACTCTTTAAAATCGATATCAATGGTACGCAGACACACATGTCAAAACCGGCCTACACCAACAAGATTAATTCCACTGAAAACGCAAAGGATCAACTAGTTGCAACCACCATGATTTATTCAAGGATCGTCCACTACTTACGAATCAACGTAGAAGACAACCAGTCAGAGTGAAATTTCCTGACGATAGTTACTTAAGGGGGAGTAGTTGTGGCGACTACTGCACTGTTGCCGTTCTTCTGGTGCTCAAAACACGTACCTCTGTCAAATTCAAATTTTTAAAAATATGTTTTGTTATGATAAGAAAATATTATTTACGAATTTGATAAAGATAAATTTTAGTAATTTAAATTGTGTTTAATAAAATGTGATAAAAATTTTGCCCGCACTGTTCGATGCGTTAAGACCACCGGCGTTTGAGAGTAAGATGGCGAAACCTGTTGGAAGCTCGTCAAACGGGCCATTGCACCGAACTTCGAGTTTCAAGAGAAGGCTCTTTTACTCAGCTGGAGTAGAAAAGGATAATTGGCGTTAAATTCAGGTTGGCTATCATTGAAATTATAAAGCTAAAATCGCAGCTCCTGGTAAAGGCATTGACCTCATCGGCTTATAGATCGGAAAATCGTTAAAAATCGCAGCTCAGTAATAAATTGATCAAAGAGTGGAGAGTATGGTCAATCGACTTAGGTATCTCCTAAGGACAGCATAAAGGATAGACGTGACGTAGTAGATACAGCAATAAAAATTTTTTTGGAGAAAAACGTACTTTGTGCAAATATATAAACACAGACTAAATTTGAACGTTACAGTCTACGCGCGCCAGTCTTGAGATCATTAACATAGTCCGTAGAAAAAAAAATTCTCTTTGCAATCGAGAGTACATCAATATGCCCTTAAATTTTTTAAGGGATCAACCGCAATTTTAACTAAAGAAAATTATTTATACAGACTTGGTCAAAATTCTTATGAACAAAAAATTATATTTTTAAAGATCAGACGTAAAATAAAGTTCGAGGTGAAGGTGGGTATAATGATCCCTTTGATTTTGTAAAAATAATCAAAATTTGAGGCTCAATATTTAAAATATGGAATATCTCAGTATTGTAATTAAAATCTTCCCGAATCAAAAAACAGTCTAGGCTTATAGGTCTAGGAGTCAACGTGTCCGATCTTGAGTAAATAAAATTTGCTCTAGATGATCAAATAATTTAATTTCTAAGATCAAATAATCGTAGACCCAGTTCTCAGCACAAAAAAAAAATCTTTTCTAAAGGATCAAACGAGATTAAATTTAATGATCATGATCGCCAATAATTCAACTTAGGTTATTAATACGATCGTTTAGATGCGGATCTAATCATGTTTATCTAGACAGAAATTTTCCTATAAAAATTATATTAAAAAATAGTATAAATTTTGAGTTTATTTTTATATAAATTAATCCCAATTTTTATTTAAATTTAGCAACCTAACCCAACATAACATTTTATCTTCATGACGTGTATTATGATCGTGTCCTTAAAGTATAATTTCTTATGTAATATCTTTAATGTAATTTCTCAGCGAAGATTTGTTGGGCCCTTCCTAGATGACATATATAGGTAAGATTTAATCCTATAATTTCCTTTTTAGAAATATTCACAAAGATATTTCTAAAGTGGTGCACATCATTTTGGGACTCCTGCTGGCAACGAATATATTAATTTTGTTATTTGGAGTTTGAAATCCTTCAGATGTTTCCCATTAAAAAAAGGACAAACTTTTAAATTTCTTTAACAGCAAATACTATTCACTATTCGTTCATTAGTTTAGGGATACTCTCAATGATATCACCGGAAAGAAAATATCGTGCACAACTAAAATTAGACAATATTTAATCCTTTTTACTAATGGTTCACTGAATAGAAGAAGTTCCTCTAATTCAATGTACTTGCCGAAAGCATTAATCTTTCTTTTCAGTGAAAACGAAAATTCGTCCTTAATGGTTTCGGAATCTTTTCGATAGCAAAACTAAAAGGGTTAGTTTCCTATTTAGGCTCTTGTAGAAATGCAAATACATATTCAATTTAACTCTATCGTCAACCGGTAAATGTGGGTTAATTTCAATTTTTTCGTGACAAAAATGCCGATTTGAATTTGTTCCGTTCCTGGTGGCGATCATTAATCAATCACCAAACCAGGGCTACATGAGAATTTTTACTATAAAACTATTAACGACTTTCTTTACTAGCGTTTATAAAATTGTAAGAAGTAGTCCGTACACATATATCTGACAACAAATTTTTCTGATACATTATCGAAATATGGTATTTGACAAATGATTCCTGATTCGTCATAATTACTAAATAAATATAATTTGCATAATTTCAACAGTTTGTCTGTGAAAAAGTAGAAAGCAAAAAATATCCTTCGATTCCCAGGATAAAACCGAGCTAGTTTGTTTTGTATATTTAAACGTTTTTTTTTTTGAATTATTAAATAAGAAAAAAGGAATTGAAGCCAATCTATTGAAAGATATTTGCTTATATTACTTTTTGACTAATCAAAAATTATATTCCCAAAAAATTACAATTTTTTATATTAAGATTTTTTTTTAAATTTAGAAAACAAAAAAAAATATGGATTTACTTTAGGCAGTCAACAGAAATTAATCTAAATTTTAATCTATTAGATTTTAAGTCTTCCAATCGAAGGAATCACTTTTCAGATTGTTGTCCTTTAGTTATGCACCTTTTCATACCAAAAAAGTTAAAATGCAATTTTCTCATCATAAAAAAATTATGTTTTACTGAATCCTTTTGCAATTAAAAAACTGTTTATAAAAAGATACTAAAAAAAAAATCACTCAAAACTTTAGAAGAAACACACTCCAATTAGATCACTGGAAAATTTTTTTTTTTTCAAATTCTGAATAATAAAACGAAAATTGTTCACAGCAGATTTTTTTTCTTTTTCCAAGGACACAGTCTTGTGACGGTAACCAAAACAGTTTCCTGCCATGCTTATGCAAATCAGTTTTCGATTGTTTCTTCCGGTGAGCAAAGAAGATAATGCATCTGAAGAAATATTCTAGCATCAAAATCGGAAAGGATAATTCACCGAAATTTCTAATTACATATTGTATACGCGCATCAAGAAAATAAAGGATCGCACCACATTCACCCTATCGGCTATGTCATTTATGCAAATTCGATGTGAATCCAAGTCCTGCTAGGCTATTGCTTTCTGGTTGTTTTTAAGAAGTCCTTTGCAGGTAATAATTGTGTAAAAGTTCCTTGAAAATAGACACAGCATCTGGTTGGTTGGGATCGCGGATCGAGTATGCAAATGATGTCAATTCTGATGTTAGAGCTGCGCGCATTAATTTCTCTCGTCCTTTTTTCTTTAGCGGTGGTATATGGTGTTTGTTTGTGATTCTCGCGACTTCGAGGACGAGTTTTTGACTGTTTTTTTCCGTTGGTGGTATTTATATGCCTGTCAAAGTATGGTATTGTATTCGTCTGTTGTTCTTCTAAGAGGATCCTTTCTCTTGAATTAATTTTTTTTTTGTTCTTACCAGGCTAGTGTGCTCGTCTGCTATGGGAGACACTGACAGTTTTATTGAAATAAAAATAAACGATGCTGCTTGAAGGACAACTGTGGGTTTTTTCTTATAATTTTTTTTGTTTTGTTTCATAAATTCGAGGGTAGTTTGACTGTGAGAAAAAATTATTTTATGGATACGCAAAGTCGCTTCTTATACGTTAAAGCATGAAGCAGCAGCACGAAAAAAAATTGAAAGATATTAAGAGGATCGCTGATATTTCTACTAAAAGCGAGTACTTGACTATTGTTTAAGATGAGGAAGAAGACAGGATTTCGCTGGGAAAAGGAACCAGTTGAATGGACATTTTCTCTTTTGATAAGTTGCCTTAATATCAGAAGATTTGCATATTGAATTTAAACAAGTTTTTATGGAATCTGAATTTTTTTTTATAATATCACAAGTACTCTTTAATGTCTAGTGATTAATTTTTTTCTTTTGGCTTTTATCGGTAAAGAATATAGGTTTCCATTTTTTTTGCTCTTAGGTATATGTATGGACCGAATGTTTTTTTTAATAAAACCAACCGTAACGGACTTTTAAGGATTTTGTTTATTTAGAAAATGAATTTTTCCTGATATTCCTTAGAAGATAGTGTTTTGAAAAATTATTTTTAAGGCATTTAAGCATTTATTTATTTACTAATAATATTTTTTCCATTTTACTTTTAGTTTAACATTGTTTTTATTTTCTTAGAAACATGAACTTCCCAAAAGTATTTGATAAAAAAAACTCGCACATATTATTTTGAGGAATTTTTCCTTGGATAATATTTTGAGGGCTTTAAAATGTCAACTTAAATTTTTTTATTAAAATGGATATCAAAATAAAAGATATTTTCAAAAATAATAGCGTTTTTTTTTCATTTTAATCTTAAGAGAATAAAGAAAGGAATTTTTCTTTTTAACTTTAATTTTAATAAATTGATAGTGTTTTTTTTTATTCAAATTAGTCTTTTTTTTAATATAAATGTAAAAAAAAAACATAATTTTCACTAAATAAAGGAATAATTTTGTTTTTTTCCTCATAGCTGACTGGTTTAAATTTAATTATATTTTTAATATAATTTTTTCAAATTTTATTACAATAAATAAATGTCTGTAAAGATTTAAGGTTAAATTTTTAATTGGTAAAACTTCAAATACAAAAGAAAAATTTAGAAATCTTTTGAAATCGTTCCGAATGAAAATTGTAATTTCGAATAAAATTAATTTTGAATAAAATTGTAAAACTAATAATCTTCATTTTTATATTCAAAATGAAATCCTTTTTGCCTGTTGACTTAATAACAATTTTTTCACTTTTCTAAGAATTATTTTATGATTTTGAAAATATTTCTATAAATTTTTTATAATTTTAAATTATTCTGAAGCCTTAAAGACCGTATCTTAAATTTAGAAAAAGAATTTTTTTACTACAATAAGAGGTATTTCCAAAAACTAGAGCATTTTGTCATTTTAATCCTTATTTTAATAGTAGTTCTGAGAAGGATTTTGTACAAAATTTTTTAAAGAAATAAAGGCCAATCTTTTATTAATTAATTTTTTTAAATTTTATTTATTTCAAATTTATAATTTTCTTTGATTGAACATAAAAAAAATACTGCATTTTCACTAAATAAAGCAAGGACTAAATTTGCTTATTATTATGTCTAATTAATTTGAATTATTGTAAATTTTATTTTTAATACCAATAATTAAAATTTTATTAGAATAATTTAACGTCCGTTTTCATATTTTAATAGTAATCATTTTTTCCTATTGCAATTTCCACCAAAACAATTTTTTTTATTTAATTCCTACGAATTTTTTTTAATTATTTTAATAATATGTCTCTCAACATTCATTCTAATTAAGCATTTGATTATCTAAAATCTATAAAATAAATAAATCTAAATTATATTCATTTTCATATTTTACATAAGTTTTGATGATTTTATAATAAATTATATGCAACAGCTGTGCTATATTTAATCAAAAAACAGAGTCTAAAGATTTTTGGGGACTAAGAAAATTTTCTCACAACGAAAAAAGGGTTTTCCATTCAAGTCCTCATTATTGATTCAAGAAGCGCATCTTCATGCCTAGAAGAATAGATTTTCGCGCTTCGGGCTAAATCCAAAGCGAATGGGTATTATTTTCTGATGCGTTGTCTATTTATCATTAATAGCGTCAACTAAAGTAAACACATTACTGGTCCAGAATAATGGAAAATGCCGATTTTAAGATCCTGATCGGTATGCAAAGTACAACGAAGAAGACGAATGACGATCCTAAGGATAACGATGTCGATCAGGACGATCTACTTTGCATGTCATTAAGTTCAATTTTTGAAATTCTCTAAGAGAAAATCCACAAATCTTTGAACGTGACTCAACCCTAAGCTAAGAGCGTCTCGCATAGGACCGCCGATCTTTTCTTACGGTTCAGGTAAATTCATCCCTTTTCTCGGTTTTCCACCCCTTTTTCTTCTACGATTGCATCGTTCGTGTAGATGCCTTGCATGCATATACCAAAACGAACGTTCCTACTTGAACTGATCCGATTCCTCATCGATTTTCGAACTTTGATCGAGCACATGCGTCAAAATTTGCATAAATTGTTTATTGCTGCCACTTTGTGAACGTGGACATTGTTCCAGGACAACAGAATTTCGAACCGCATCGTATTGTGAGAAAAAAACACAATATACGTTTTTGAATGCACCACCTTTTCTTCTGGTACTGTTCGAATGCAAATTGCCTAATTAAATCTGGGAAAATAATAGAGCCAAATCGAAAGAATAAGGGAATCGAGACAATCGATGAGTGTGATTCTATGTCATATCAACACCTTTGGGGATTCTTTTCTTTGAGAGCATACTTCCGCATTCAATATTGTCCTTGTATCATTACAAATTCAATTGGGAGTTTTATTTGCTTCAATATATTTTCCTTAAGCTATTGTATAAATATTGTAAAAGGATTTTTTTTTTTTATATTTTTCGAAAACAAAATAAGAATTTTAAAAAATATAAAAAAATCTTTAGTATAAAAGTAGTTTAAGGTGTAAGCATTGTTTTTTTTTTAAATCTATAAATAAGTTATACTAAATGTAATGATTTCAGAATAAATCTAATATATTCTTAAGATTCTCTCAGATAATATAAATTTTTTTGCAGGAGCTCAGAAATTGTTTTTTTCGCAATAATTTTATTTTATAATTAACTTTGAGCAGCTACACATTGACGGAGGCGTTGTTGTAACTTTTTGCTGTAGTTCTGCAAGGCTTCAATTGATTATACCAACTTCAATATTGTCGACAATATTGTCAATAATATGTCCTTTTTATATCTTGGGCAATCAAATAAAGTAAAACGCATTTAGATGAGGTAAAAAAAGAGCCGTGACAACTACAGAATTCCTTTCGTTCGATGAAAAAATCAGGATGGAGCATGGAAGCAAGTTTCCCTTTTCTATACCTTTCAATGAGTTAATAGCTCTTCACTCATCAAAATCAATATTTACCAACAGTCTGACTTCAGAATAGCCTAATTCGTTCTACATTTTCATCAGTTTTCGATAATGAAGGTCGCTCAGAGAACAAATGAAAAAGTTAAATTAACACGGTTTTTGATCAGATAAACAGGAAGGCTGACAAAAACTCCCCGCTTTGCAACGTGGGAGCATTCATATACTTTATCTGGTTTTATGGCAAAAAAAAACCCTTTTCCTGAGAATTTCAAAAACGTCTTGACTCTCCACTCATAAGTTTTCCTATTAATCAATAGTCTTTCCTATTCATCGGCTTTTTATGTGCAGGGCCATTCCAAAACAAAAAAAACTATAAGGAGTAAAATCAACTAAATTTGGATTAGGCAATTACAGAAATTTCTTAATATAATAAATACTCAGTGGCATTATTATTGTGGAACATCCAAGTATATGCAACATCCAATCTAATTCGAAGAATCCTTTTTCGGAGCATTTTAAAGATTTCATCAGTTTTCGATGTTTAAAGCCTTGCAGAGTAACGCTTATCTTCTACCATAAAAAAAAATTCTTTATGCAAGGAATATTTCTGTTAGGCTTTATATAACTTTTCGTTAGATTTGCGAATGTTCAAAGCTTAATAGAAAAATTGATGGTGTATCGTTGCTCCAATACGAAAAAAAAGTATCACGAATTTTGTGTTTTTTTTTCAAAAATTATTTATTTATTCATGAATATCTATTTTGTCCCCTTCAAAGTAATCCCCACCAAATATTATACATTAATGCCAACATTTTTTCCAATCCTCGAAGCTCTCCAAAAAATCATTTTTTGTGATCTTGTTCAGCTCCTCCTTCGATGCCGTCTTTATTTCCTCAATCGTAGCAGGGAGCCAGATCTGGAGAATATGGTGGCTGCGGCATTATTAGTGTGTTGTTTTTGGCCAAAAATAGCAAAAGCTAATTTTTGTTCTTCTACAAATCCGGACGTTTCTGGCAGATTGCGCATAACTTGCAGGTAATATTCCTTATTGACCGTTCTACCCTGTGGCAAGAACTCATGATGCACCACGCCCCTGCCATCGAAGAAAACTGTAAGCAAAATTTTCTTCGACCGAACTTGGCGGTTTTTTTCGGTCTTGGCTCGTGCGGCAGCTTCCATTGGGATGATTGAGCTTAGCCATAACCCATGATTCGTCAACAGTTATGACCCTCTAGAGCAAATTTGCATCGTCGCGGACAAAGCCTAACGGCTCCTTCGACCTTGGCCGAAATTGAGCAAAAATCAAAAACGAGTCAACCAAGTGCAAGCGAAGCAGCTGTCAAAAATTAACTGAACATTCAAAATGAACGAACTTGTCGGCATAAGTGAGAAATATGAGGACCAACATAACGACACCAAAAAATCGAAAATCGAATATCGTAACCCGCGGAAATTCAAAATTCCCGATAGTCTTTGAACAAGCTTTGTCTAGATTAACTTTACACTGTTGCCAGATCGCTCTCAAAGATGCCAGTCTCTCCCACCGTATATCCACTGTGATCTCTTCTGAAAAGATTGTACTTTCTTAAAATTATCTTTTACATCTAGTTCACCTCCAAGACTAAAATTATCACTGATTTAGCACTGAAAGTCGATATTAAATCTGATCAAAACAAGATCTCATTAATGAATTGGCATCGAAATCTGAAAAATTGTGGTATTTACTTAAAAATTTCTCTATAATTTCTATTTAAAAAAAAAATAGCGTTTTTTAAACCAATTCAGTATTTTTTATACTTTGGCAGAAGAACAAATTTTCCAACACCACTTTTTAGGCTCCAGCCAATATTTCCGCCCAAACAAAAAGTGATTTTTCATAAAACATAACAAATTCCATTTCTAATACTAAAATCTATAAAATTAATAAATATATTTTTATAAAAAAAATATTATTTAACAAATAGTTATGAAGGAAAAAAAAACAGTCTAGATTTCGTGTTAAAAAATCAAAATAATTTTTCTTCTTTTTTTTATACGAAAATTTATTCAAAACGATTTAAAGGTAATTTCAAACTGAATTTGACAATACTAATGGCCAACCAGGTAATGAAGAATACACTCGTGTATTAATCTTTGATGTTGTAAATTCCCATAAAATTTATTGGTTGAAAATTATACAACAGCAGCCGATCTCCTACGGCGAGATAAATGTATCAAGACGAAATTTTGAATTCCATTAACCGTAAATGAACTGAGATGGCCAACGATTCGGCTGCGCACTGGTTTCAAGCTAAACTGTCTTAAGTTCAGCTAGCCCAAATGAGGAGTATATTTTCATAATCACAGATCGATATGTTTGACCAATCAGTATCTATGTAACTGTAGAATAGTTTCGTTAAATCTAAGAGGATGGATTTGGATCTATCCTCTTGGACGCAACAAATCGTCCACAAGTTGATGGTCGACACAAGAGTAAAGAGGCAAAATAAATAATAATCAACAGAAAATGATCCAAAGAGATTAAATCATGTTTTTATCCATCTTAGATAATGTCAGATACGATCCGATTAATAATAATCTTTGTTAGGGAAAAATAGCTAAAAAATCTCCCATCGATAGAAACGGTTTTTCATTTCGTCTGCGCAGGTAAATTCAAGTTCTGAGGTCAACCTGGAAGCGTTGTTGTCGTTGTCGTTGTCGTTGTCGTTGTCGTTGTTGTCGTCTTTGCCATCGTCATTATTTGGCCATCGTCTATGGAACAAATTATGTAGATTTTTCTCAGAGATCAACGAATATTAAACACCCGGCAACTAGGTAAATCTGTAAACTCATGATGGTATTAGACGACTTGCCATGCACGGAATTCTAAATACGCCGCTGCGATGGTACCATCAGAAAATTTCGATTAAGTTATTTGCCTGATTGATCTGAGCACATTTTTCAAAGATCATTAAATTGCATGTTGTACAAACGTTCATAAATAAATATGTTCATATGTGCCATGATAGTTCTCTTTAGTATTGATAATAAGATGCCAAGGCATATCACCGAATAATTAATCAATCAATCAGTTCGATTGGTATGGCCAATCGGGCATACCAAAATTTTTCGATCGGCGAACACCTGAAGCCACAGTTTGCAAGACATTTTTCGATGCCCTCGATTTCAACCCCTGTCGGCAATCAAGTAAAAAAGGGGTGCACAAAATAGCAATTCTTTAGCAATTTCGCTTATAAGTGCATATATATTATTGGAAGTAAATTTCCTTCGAAGAATTTGGTAAAAGAAATCTTCTTCCATCAACCAAGGAAGAAGAAAATATTTACAGACAAATCCTGCTCCTTGTTTGTATTTGCCTATTTAGTAATATTACATAATTCATAAATATTCCGTTTGCCACATTTGAACCGCATCACCGATCAACTTCGATAGGATCAGAACAGATCACACCAGATCAGATCACCTCATATCCTTACATATCCTTACACATCATATTAGATGAGATCAAATCGCCTTAAGAGATTAGAAAAATGGCAAACATAAATAATGCAAAACAAAAAACGAAGGGTTAGCGTTTTGCCAAAACATTCAATTTATCCTTTTTATCCTCTGTTTTGTAATGAGTCAAAGGCCAATCGAAGGCTCAAGATGAAGTGGTCGATTAATTTGGCAAGACCCCATTTATCCGTAATAGATTTTGCATTCGAATAATTTTTGGTGTCTTCTTATTTTGCTGTTTTTTTATTATATATTCACAATTAATCGTTAGTTAGAATTTTTGCATATAATTCCATACAGAAATCGAAGGGAAGACATTTTATGCTATAACCACTTTGGGATACTTAAAGATGCAACGTACGTACTTCGTTTCCATTTGCAAGGATTACTTATGATTCAATGGATTGATAGGCAGATAGGATGATGTATTTATTAATTTTATAAATAGAAAATTATAGCTTCAGGACATGAAAATAATCAATTATGGCTAGGATAATTATTAGATTAAGAGATTTTCTAGAAATTATTTCCCATCGCATTTGGTGAGAAATGTCCTGCATGAAAAGAGTTTCAAGTTTCATCAGAAATTTTTTTTTGCTTTTAAATTTTTATCAAATAAAAATTATATTTTAAAGAATATTTTATAGAATTTTTTTTCTCAATAAAAGTTTTGATGGTGAAACTTGACAAAAAATAACATTTTTTCTTTAAATTTCAAATAGAAAAAGACATTTTTGAATCGATTGGAATTTTTTTTCTTCTGAAATTATGATTTTTTATTAATTTTGACATTAAAAAAAGGACAGTTCTTTTTATAGAAGGTTTCGGCCGTTAAAAGCAGATTATTGGGACTTATGTCAATGAGCAAAAATTTTTATAGATTTTTTTGTAGAAGATCAAAAAATATAAAAGTGACTGTAAGTATTTGCAAAGCTGTCATTGGTCCGTCGTCTAAACCTGTCTTTGGTCCGTATTTCTCTTAAAATTAAAGAAGGAGAGACCATTACCCTTATTACTGTCCGCTATAACCCAATAATTACCGAGTTTTTTAAACCAATATAGTGTTAAATATATGTAATTTTAACTGAATCCTCCGCAATCTAATATATTTTGACTTCATTGTGCGAAAATTTCACAGCATGCATAATTTCGAGATTTGGTGATGTAAATTTCCCTCGAAGATTATGCAATTTAATGCCTTTTGGATTTTTTCATATTAGCTTATATAGAAAATAAAGTTTATATAGATAATTTTTAAGCTCAAAAATATTTAAAAAACAATACTCGTCTAATAATAACCCAAATTACAGTCCAAAATATTCGAACAATCCAAAAAAAAATACCTCTAAAAGAACTGAGCTCTTCAAGAAGTCTTGTAATAACTATTATCATTTAAATAGATTTTTATATATAATGGCATAATTAATAAAATATAATTAAATAAAAGTTTTTATTAAAATATTATAAAAATATATGTTTTCTTCCATTTTACTTTTCAAATTGCAAATTGGATAATCATTTATACAGATGGTTGCAAAATGAACATTGTGATTTAAATTTCTTATAAAAATTTTATTTAAGCGATAGTTATTTATTTTATTTTTTTATAAATATAATATATTAATGGGGAATATTTTTGGTTTCATTACAAAAAATAGAATTCAAAATAAGGTATTATGGACAGTAGATAAAGTTACACTTTTTTTCTAAAATTTTCTATTATTTCTTCAACTTAGTTAGTATTTTACTTTTAAAAAAAAACTTCTTTCAAATTCAAAAAAAAAAAATTACTTTGCAATACATATGATAGGTTATTTTCACAAAAATAAACTAAAAATATTATTTATTAAAAAGGACTCAGCATAATAGCTCTAGCAAACGAACAAGGACAAATGTGGGACTAAAAACATTCAAATCTCTTTTTTATAATAAAAAAAATGGGAGCGAATAGTTACGTTACACATACATACATAAATACATACATATATTTTTCATATATAAAAATTTTCTTCTACATTGAAACTGTATATATATTATTAATAAGGTTCTCTTTTTCTTCTGTGGTATTATTATTACTGAAAAATACAGAACAAAAAAAATTACCTTTAAAAAATTTAAGGAAAATTTCATTTAATTAAGACAATAATTTTTTTACATTTTAAAAATTTTAATTTATTGTCACGATACCAAAAACTAAAACTAAAATCAGTAACATCAAAATTTCCGGCACAAATTTCTGCTTGAATTTATAAATGACCGCAAAATTTCCGGATGGCAGCGTGAACGAGCAACGTGTGTGCACAAATTTTTCCAAATTAAAGTGTGAAAATTCTGAAATTCGAAACAGTTACCAATAGAAAATTGAATAGAGAATAAAATGATTTTCACCCAAAATTGAGAGGTTCCGTATATAAAATAGTCAAATTGTTAAAGCTTAAAATGATCGGGGGAACCTAACAAACTAATTTGCGATTTTACAGCGTGAGGCGTTGATTTAGCGAATTTGTTCTGCTTTACTTAGCAAGAAAATCAAAACAAGATGAAAATAATTTTGGTACTTTTTTTTATTAATAGTAGAAATAAAAAAAAATGTTTCTTATTTAAATTTTCTTTGTATTAAAAAGGAAAATTTGTCGAAAAGTTTAAGGGTTGTGAAGGCTCTGTGAGTAATCAAATCAAAAATTAGAAATTTTTTAATTTTATGTAATAATTACAGTCCTTTTAATTTGAGTTATTTTTGTAATATTTGAAAAAAATAACAAATATAGTATTTTCTAATGTGCTGAATTTATAAATTTTTCTTATAATTTCATTTAATTAAAAAATTTATTTAGCTTTAAAAAAACTACAATACTTTTTAATAATTAATTTTCTTTGGGTTGTGAAAATTTGTTTAACAGAATCTTTTTTGTTCGGTGAATAAAAATTTCTTAACGACATTTTGTGTAGCCACACAATTTTTTTTTTTTTGTAAATACAATTTTAAAATTTTTATAATATAAAATTTATTTATTTAATTATTTCCTATTAATATTAATATCATAATTATCAGAAGAATTATTTACATTATAACAGGAATATTATTATTCTCACCTAAGATTAATATAATCAGGAGTAACTCAAGGAAGTATTCTGTAACCCATGCTGTAATTTGTTTATACATTTTCAGATGTGTTGGGGTTTAACTAATTTTTTAATTTCCATTAGAAGTGATTGCTAATTTATTATAAAGTGCTTTAAGAGACCAATACTTGCTTTCACTGATTGCTCCTAGTTCAATTGTTGGAGATAATCTTCTATGAAAAAATGCTCAAAAAAAATTAAATTAAAAAAATTTCTGAAACAATAAATAAAATTATTACTCATCGAAGGTTAAGATTGAAAGCATTCTAATTCTGTTAAAAAAAAATACTAGTTAAGTCAAAAAAAGATAGACGATCCAGTTTTTAGGATGACTGTCGAGACTCTCAGCTACTGAAACTCGTCTAGACATATAACATTCCAAAATAAGGGATTGCAAAACATGGTCAATACCACGTGGTATATGGGAAATGTTGATCTACATGTCATTATAAGGTTCTGTAGATCATAAATTCTCTATAAATCTGGATAACAGCAACTTGACAATGTATACGCCATTAAACGTATCGACCTACAGAACCCAATAAGGAGACTTAAAAGATAAAAATCTGAGAGAAATCTGGTAAAACTCCGAACATTCCCTCAACATAGCTTGTTTGCTAGTCCCTCTTAGATGTACAGTACAACTTTCAACCTCATCCGATAACTCCATGATCCTATAGAGCATGATAAGTGAAGTTGTATTTTTTTATTTTAACAAAAAGTTGCAATGAGGAATTTCTAATCATGAGCACAAGTTTTTCGGTGTCATAAAGCACATTAGAGGGTCCGAGGAGCAGTAGAAGACGAATCTTAGTCAGGGAGGTTTTTAATATCCAAAAATAATGAAAATGGGAATGGGCCCTTGTGATGAAAGATCTAGAAAAAGGGGTTTCTTTGTACCCGTTCGGCCATTTCAGATACTTGGATGCGCCAGCATAACTGAGCAAGACCATCTCCTTCAACCAATTCTCTCAGTTTCCAACCTTATCCTAGTCCATTGGATTATCGTCGAATCGACAAGACCAATAACCATTTAAAAGCATGTTGATTTACATATAAAATTTTTGTATATAAATTATGGTTAGAGTAAACTCATTTTGAGCTGGTAATCAGATAAAATATATTATGAGTCATAAAAGCAATCAGCTAAGATGAGTTAATTTAGGAATACACTAAGGCAGATAAGTTTTTTTTTTTAATTTTGATATACCATAGTTATTTCCAGAAACTATTTGGCATCATCCGCATAGACAACAGGCATAAATTTAGGATTAATTAGGGTGTATGTCAATGGTATAGGGTGCTTTTTCTGTTTCAGGTTTATTTTATTTGGCCGCCATTTTGGTTTGAATGACATTTATCTGTTGGCATTTGACAGTTGTAGAGAGTAATCAATTACAATTTATTAAATACTGCAACAATGTGTTAAAATTATTAAAACATTTTATTTAAATTATTGTTCGATTGTGAAGACGCGCAACCACCATTTTTGGCAAAAAATCATCATGAGTGATGAAGCATACGTGTATGTCGACTCACCTGGCTTTGTTAATAAACAGAATAGCCACTATTGGGGCACTGAAATCCCTCAACCGATACATCAAAGACCACTTAATCCTCGTTGAGTAATTGTCAACTACTCAACGGCAATTGGGCCGGCGGCATCATTGGGCCATATTTCTTTAAAGATTCTGGAGTCAATGCTGTAACAGTTACTGGTGACCGCTATCGGGACATGTGCGAAAACTTTCTTCTTCCCGTATTGGATTAATTAAGCCTACAGAACATGTGGTTCCTACAAGACAGTACCAGATCACACACAGCTCGTACTATGATGCAAATTTTGAGAGAAATTTTTATCAGCCGATTAATGCCAAAATGTGGTGATATCGACTGACCCTTACGATCTCCTGATTTGAATCATCCCGATTTCTTCGAACAGCGAATTTTCAAGGAAAAGGTGTACACTAATAAATCAATCATAACCTCGATGCTTAACGAAATTGCTGAAATAACACCAGAAGTCTTCGAAAATGTTATTAAAAATCTACTTAAAAGAGCACGCCGCTACCAAATGCAGGGATTTGACCAACTTTATATATAATGTTAAGAACTATATAATCAATCAATAAAATACAAATTATAAAATTTGATTCTATTTTAAAGTTATTAAAAAAAACTTCGAGTTGGACCTAAAACGCACCCACTATAAATATTGTATAGGAGTGGACCAAGAATACTGCCTTGAGGAATACTAGCTGCTATAGGCAATAATACAGTATTAACTGATCCTTGGCAATAACATACGATTATTGCCAAGGATCAGTTAATACTGATTAACTATAATAATATCCATAAAGGATATTATTATATACGAGTACAATAGAAAAGCTAAAAAAAAATTCTGTAATACATAAAAATCAATTCAATCAATTCAAAAAACTGCTATTCCTTAAAAAAAACATAAAACTAGATTTTTACTGAAAACTCCTCTGAAAATTCGGATTTAATAATTCAACTAAAAATATCGAATTAAAATTTTTACTGCAGAATTTATTACTAATAAAACTTTTACAGAACAAGTTTTTACTGAAGAGATTTTGACTGAAGAAATTTTTGCTAAAAAAATTTTTACTGAACTAATTTTTACTGAAGAAAATTTTATTGAAATAATTTTTACTGAAGAATTTTTTGCTAATGAAATTTTTAATGAAGCAATTTTTACTAATGAAAATTTTACTGAAAAAATATTTTTTTTATAAAATTTTTACTGAAGAAATTTTTATTGTAGAAAATTTTTACTGTAGAAATTTCTGGTGAAGAAATTTTTATTGAAAAATTATTTATTAAGAAATGCTTTACTGAAATAATTTTTACTGAAGAAATTTTTTATTGATACTTTTTGAACAAATTTTATCAAAAACTAGAGAGAAAAAAAAACTTTCTAAGATTTTTTCTAATATAGTAAAATTTGGGAAACGGTATCTTCTGAGATCCTAATTTAAGGAGTACTACCAGCATAGTTAATTTAGCCTTACTAAGAATTGTATAAATTATTAAAAATAAGTCATTTTGAACCATCAATCAGCTCAAATGAATTATGAGTCCTTGTTTACGAGCAAATTAAATCAGGAATGTTTACCAGTTTTTTGTTTGTTTGCTTAAATCAAAAATAAAATCGACCTTGAATATTTTCCTTAAAAACCCATGGAAAAAAATTTAAATATTTCCTAAATAGTTTTTTGTGATATCGAACATGAATTTTTGCAGTTTCAAAGAACGAATATTGAGCAAACCCTCCCCGAACATGGTATATAAATGCTGACAAAAGAATAGAACCAGCTACAGATTTGTTCTCGTAGAAGTTCACTTGCTTTCGGATCACATGATCGGTCCTGTGTTCGGAATCTTAAGGCATGTTGTTAAACAAATTCAAAAACATGTGTTATTCCATTCCAAAGAGGTACATACTCGTAACAACCAGCATTCGATCCGAACCATTGCGACAACATCCGCCACTGAATATTTTCTCACAGTAACCACCACCAGTTTGGCTCGTTTTGTATGGTGGTCGCCGACCGACTAGACCGGGTGCTCCTCACTGGAAGAGCTGACATGGAATCGGACATCTGTGCAGTGGACCCAGAACACACCGACGACATGTTCCACTGTCTGCCACTACAAATAACATTTCAAATAAATTAGTCTTGATATTTCCGTTTTTCCACAAATTACCAATGCGCTCGTTCTCGTATTTGCGGTTATTGAGTGGAGTTTTATTTTTCTTACCATATTTGTATCTCCCTTCTTAGCCCCCAGACATTTAATGATAGTCTAAACAGAAGACAACCACACAAATCTGTCAGGACTGGGCGGCTACTGAATCAATGCAGAGAAAAATTTAGGGGCTGATTCCGAGCTGTTTGCACCAAGTTGAATGCACCTTAAAATGTTTTGATTTTTTTATGGTTTCATACACTTTTCCCGCGACCACATATCCTTCAATTTAACAGAAGAAACATTTTTTTCCATCTGTTCGAAATTATTACAAGGTGTTAGAATGCATCCTATTGAATTCCACAGTGGTTTTGAAATTCTTATCTTCAAAACTCAGGAAAAAAGGACGGTATCAATTGCGTTACGACCATTGAAAAGAAATTCTCCTGAGTTTGCTTAAAGTCCTTAAATTTTCAATAAATATTTCTAAGTAAATTTACGGATTTGTTTTGTGTGAGAAAGGTGATCGAGTTCATCTAACTTCCTTATTAGAATGGATTTCTTAATTTTTAAATAGAATTTTTTAGAAGAATTCATTGTAAAAAATTTAATTTTAATGAGACACTCAATATCGTCTCTCTTGAAGGCATTTTCTTTGAAAACATTTTTCGGATGAACTTTTTTTGGTAAGCATTTTTTTTTTTTAAAGACAGTAGCACATTTTTTTTCTCGATGCCATTTAGTGCTCATTTAAAATTAAGCACTCGTATTTATAAAAGTACATTCACAGATCGAATGATATATTAGAAGAAGTTAACTGAATGAAAAGGCATTTCGAAAATGTTTTGACATCGCAGAACGTTATGAAGAAGATGAAAATGGAAATGATGATGGTGATCTGTGCTCGGAAGCAGATCAATTTACAATTGCACGGCAAAAAAAAAAAGAAATGTTTTTTTTTTTGGAGAAATTTGAATGGCTTCCTATTACTTTGGTCCGATTTAGTTGCGCAACAATTAACGAATCATCTGCTAGTAGTAATCTTGATCGAATTCAATCAAGTAGCACATTCCACAAAAGCGGGACGATCGATCTCAACGAGTGAATATTCGAAAGCTGTTATCACACTTGAAAGATCGTTCGTGATGTGATCTGGACACTATTAAAAAAAAATCAGCCCTTTCTGATCACGATCTAGTCTATCGGAATACAATGGACGGCATTTTTAATAAAACGAAACCACGTCGAAAAATGATTCTTTCGAAAATCATTCAGAACCTAACGACTTCTACTTGCTTGCCATTATGAGGAGGGGCTGGCGGCTGATTTTCAAGTAATAGTGCTGGAAGGAGGAGAAGAGAATCGTGGAATTGTGACAGTGGATAGGATAGGATAAGATAGGAACCGAAACGAATCGAAACGGATAGACACATGGACAGAAAATTAATTACCAAATGCGATTTGTCCGATGTCTGGTGTCCGTCGAAAAGAAAGGAACGTCGTCATAGTTGAGCGTCGCCAGGCGAAAGATGGAGATTCCAATCGGAGAAAACTTTTGGTTTTGATCAATTTCATCGTTGACCCAACCGAGTGCCCATGTCATGTCAGTTGACCAGTTGATAGTGCACTCGATTGCGCACCACGGTGAAAGCTCGAATGGCGATCATGTAAATTTCTGACACGCTACAAATGAGCTACAAAATTCAACAGACATCCGTGTACGAGCATTTGGCCATTTTGAAAATCGTGCCCATGCAGGAATCCGTGTTCAACTACTGAGTTTATATTCAATTTGAATCTGTCCAAGCTATCTGAGTGAGGCCCCATGAAAAGTTTCGGATTTGTGTCGAAAGCTGCCGCACATCATTTCAAGTTTGGAATAGTCTGTCAGTTCGAAAACGAGCAATCGAGAACCTCCGTCAAGAGAGATCAATCAACGCGATCATCTCTTAGATCACGAGTCGTTCCAAAGATATGCTTTAAGGCTTTTCTTTCATCAGACGTATGGCTTCCGTTTCAAATTTAATGTTGATTCTAAACTTTTCTTCTGGACTCTGAGCAATTCGATCAAAATGAAGCAACCAAATTAAAGTTCATACATTTCGCAATCACTTGCCTATTCATAAAATACTGTAGATAGCCTAATGAATTTTTTTTTTTTTGGTGTTTTATTAATCAGTATACCGTAGTAGACTGTCCAGAACATTTTCTACAAAATCACTTAATATAATCTTAAGAACGTAGTTCACCCAAATAGGAACATTGTCTATCGAGTGATGTACACGCAATATTTTTTGGCTACTCCGCCCAATTCGATATAAGTTAATCCATTAAAAATTTTTGATAGAAATCGGATAGTACATCGGGTATTTTTCGGAATAGTAAGTTGGCTAGACACACGATGTATCGACGATAACTGCAGTATTGGTGGATGACGTTAGCTTTTGGTGTTGGCAACCATTCTTAGCCACTATCTTAGATGGAGCTCCAGACTTTTGTAGTCTTCGATCAGCTAAATAGAAAGTCTTAATAGTAAATGCACAGACTGACCCAACCCTGATAGAATAGACCATTTTTATACGATTTCTCGTTAGAACGTCTAGTTTAACAATTAATCAAAATATGATGACTTTGACTTTATTTGACTCCAATTCCAACTCAATTTTTATTTTAGATATTTTTTCATATTTTCTTATTGAAATTTTTAAAATTCATTTGGTGAGTTTTTAGCTTTTAGCCAGTCCTAAAAACTGATATAAAGATTATGATTTTCAGATTTAAATAGACGCCAGGTTGAACTTTGGTGTGATAACATCGATTTATTGAAAATAATGCCATTTTGTAATCCAAAAGACCATGCAATCCAAAAGCGTTCGATTTTTTCTTCTGGGGATAAGGGAAGTCGTTGTTGTCTATCTGAAAACCTAGAAGCCAATATTGAGCGATCTTTAGATTAGCTTTGTAAGAAGGCTGTCGGTGCCAAAAGGGGCAACTTTATTTGGTTTACGGAAGACCGTATTCTGGTGATTACTGTTGGTAAATTCGTAGAGGAGATCACACAAACTGGAAATGATACAGTCCACACTATTTGGCATTGGCTTTTATCAGTGGGCCTGGACTTGCTGATACAGAAATTAAGGTTATACTGGCGACCAGCAGGAAAGTGAAGGAGACTATCACCCTCACCGTTTTTGACTGTGATATTATTTCATAGACAACGCATCGATGACTGCTGAAAAAGCCAGTCGGGTTGTGAATGGCTTAGTCGGGATCATGCCGAGGCTCCTTTCAGTTCCCTGCTAACCCATACCAGCCCCTAGTTGACCAGAAGCGTTGGAAATGGAATAGTACAAGCATCGGATGATTCCAGTTAATGGTCGGAGCTCACTTTGAGTTTCAAAGACCATTCCATACTGTCTCGCAATAGTCCCCGCCAACATGCCCCCAATTTAGCTTTAGGCGGATGAGAGCTCCAGAGTCTATCGAGGATGGGAATGAAAAATCCATCCAGTCGCCGTCAGAGAATAAGAAGTGAACAATACAGTAGCAAAGTAGCAACAACATTGGAATTTACTGACTAAAGTAAGATGGACGTATTACCTTATTCCCGAAATAGCTACGTGAAACAGGAGAGTTTATAGATAACTGAACCACTTTATAGCCAAATTTCTGACAGGACATGGTGGACGTTGACCATATCTTTTACAATTGTCCATGCTTTACCGATGAAAGAAGGAAATGCCTGTTCCAGAAGGGCATCATAAATATCTGGAAATTATTTCTAAATATTAGTTAAAATTCTTTTAAAAAAATTGATAACATTTTGTGATAATCCAACTGTACTATGGTATTATAAAAATTGTAACCACATTTTCGAAAAATCAACCCCCCCCCCTATCCCCTCCTTACAATTTCTTCATATAAGAAAAAAAAAACTCAAAAATCTAAACGCGTAGGTGTCAATTAAAATGCCAACAAAAAAATTGTCGCTATTATAATCTAACCTGTTTTATAAAAAAAAAACTATAATGATCCCAGCTATAAAAATATATAAAAAGTATTTAACATTTTTCACAACTATTTAAATATTTATCTAGTTCAATGTGGAGATTTATGGACCATCTAATTTTATTATATCAGAAAATATTATAAATTAAATAGTGAGCTTTTTTTTGTATGCCATTTTCTATGCAAAAATATATATTTTTCAAAATATTTTTAGTTAATTTGCATTTGAGTTTTTGGTCTTATAAATAAATAAGATTAAAAGGAAAACTATTTGTAAAAAAATCGTGGCATTATAAAAAATTTATATAAAACAAAATTTAATTTTTGAAGAAATTCGAATCCTTCCATCCTCCAACCCCGTAAAGAAAATCCAAAAACCAAATAATCAATTCATTATTGCACGAAAACTTTCATACGAACTTTTTAATAAAAAGCTTTCGATTTATTTAGGAAATTAAAAATTAATTGTTCGTGTATTATTGTTATTATTTTTTGGAGGAGGGGTTGAGAAGGGGTTATTAGGAGAGAAAAAATATGCAAACTCATAAGTGTACTTTTGGAAATTTATTTTTTAAAAATGAAGCAAAAAGTATACACATTTAGCGAAAGCTTAAAATTTTATATTTTAATTTTTGCTAACATTTCTATATGGGGACGATTTTACCTGTTACGAGCATATAATCTGGCTATGGTATTTATAATATACAAACAATTTCATAGCTTTTCCTAAGAAATCGTGTATAATTATTAATTCAGAGAACATAAAATCACATTTGAAGGTCTTTCGAATATTTATTTATTTATTTTTTTTTAATTTATCATTTCAACTAAATAAAAAATAATAAAAAGAAAACAAAACAAAATTCAATCGGCGATTTCACAAAGCTCCAAGATGTGATTTGAATTAAATTCCCCCCGAAATAATTGTTGTTGTTGTTGTTGGTGGTGGCGGTAGTGGTTTTTGGCGCGGCGGCGTACATCGTTTGTGGATAAAATATCGCATAAACATTATCAATGTTGATCGATGATCTTGATTGTTAAATATGCGAAAATTTTTGTTTTCATTACTATAAAAATAAATCTGCATTAAATCGAATTATACAACCTAACAAAAATTTATAGTACTTGTCAGTGTTCCCACCTGTGCTAAGGTGTATTATCGAAGAAGTTCAGTGACAATCGAACAACGTTTAACATATTCGCACGATAAAAATCGAAAAATTCTTTCGTTCGAGCTCTGATTTGAATTCAATTAATTTGATTGATATTTGATGATGATTGGGCTTTTTTCTTTTATTCTATTCTCGGTAAGGATTTATTATAATTTAATGGTTAGCAAATAATAGTAGCTAGGATATATGTTGGGTTTGATCATTAAATGAGATCTGTTATGATAGTTTCGTACCGCAACGAGTTCGATTTAAAATTTGACTTTCATTTTTTCTATTTTGAATTATTCTAATAAGATTTTATTTATTCTTAAAATTCTTTTACAGTATTTCATGAACATTAAAATCAACTAGTCTATATAGTCTGCCATTATAGAAATAATAAATCAAAATTTTAATGGTAGTAAAACTCAGTTTTGTTTGATAATTTTTTTAAATAAAATTCTATACTTTATATAAAATAATTTAGATTGCATTATTTTATTTATAAAAGTGTAGAAATTTAAGAATAAAATTAACTAGTCAAGGCTATACAGTTTCAGTTTACAACCAGCATATTCTCTAATTGCATTAACAAAACAATATAAATTTTTTTTGCAATTATTTAAAATTATAAATATAGGCTTTAAAGTAGAATCTACAAGACTAAAATTAAATATATATTTTGAAATAATACCATCAGAATAGAACCTGTAAAATATAAGATTCAAAAAAAAGTTACAAAGCTGGAAGCTATGCATTGTAGAGAGAAAAATAATGTCTTTTAATATATACACTTTCTAGAATCCTAAAAAAAAATGATTTCCAAATACACATTTAACAATGAAAGATTCTAAAATTTAAAGCTTAGAATATAGACTTAAAAGTAAAAGATTCGGTAAAAATGCCGCAAAATAAAGGGATCAAAATATAAACTTCAAAAATAAAATCTTCAAAATATAGTCTTTTACATTTGAATATTTAGTATTTAGTATTTATTTGTTATAAGTCTAAAATATAGCCTTTTTGAAAACGGAATTCAAAAAAGAAAATTGTTCAAGTTAAGGTCTTAGAATTTATGCTTTTAAAAAGAGAGTTTTACCATTTTTGTTTCAAACATAATAGCTTTTACAAGAAATCCCATAAAAATATAGACTTAAAAGAAGAGACTTGAAAAATTTCATAATAAAAAATTGAAAATTGGATTTTCTAAAAAAAATATTTTGTTAAAATTGATACTTTATAATTGATACTTTAAAGTAAAGTTTATTCTTAAAAATTGAAGCTCAAAATGAAAAAAAAATACGTGAATTGTCCTATTAGAATACTTCTTGTATTTTACCAGGTGTATAAGTTTAAATCTGCTGTTTTTTAGGCAAAAATACACACGTTTTTTTTCATAGAAAGCAAAAACAAATTTATTCAAAGTACTTGCCGTCACCAGCTAAATATTTTTCCCATCTTTCGGGCAATTTGTGGATACCACGCCAAAAAAATTCCTTCTCCTTCAAGGCAAACCACTCATCAAGCCATTTTCGGATGTCTTTGTAAGAATCGAAGTGCTGCTCAGCGAGCGCGTGGCCCATCGACGAAAACAGGTGGTAGTCGGAAAGGGCCAGGTCTGGTGAATAAATGGGGTGGGGTAGCAGCTCCCAGTTGAGTGTCTCCAAATAGTTTCGGACCATTTCTTACGTGTGCGATGGTGCGTTGTCGTGGAGGAAAATCAGCTTTTCATGTCTTTGTTGATAATCCGTCCTTTTTTCACGCAAAGCATGGTGCAATTTGATCAGTTGTTGGTGGTAGCTGTGGGCATTGACAGTTTCACCAGGTTTTAACATTTCATAGTAGACGGTAGCCTGCTGATCTCACCAAACGCACAGCATCGTCTTCCGTTCGAAGCGATTTGGTGTTGGGGAAGATGTTTATGGTTTGCCGGGGATCAACCCACGATTTCTTGCATTTAGGATTGTCGAAATATATCCACTTTTCATCGCCTGTCACAATCCGATGCAGGCACGAATTTTTTTTCTGTCTGGCGAGTAAGATTTCGCATGTGTTTTGGCGTCGCTCCATCTGCCTATCGTTCAATTCATGCGGCACCCATTTTCCGATCTTTTCAATCTTCCCCATGGCACGCATATGCATGAAAATAGCTGGTTGAGTAACACCCAATAGCTCCGCCAGCATTTTTTTGCGATTGAGTATCGTCTTTATCCTTAAGAGCTTGCTATTGATGGTCTTCAACCTTCCTAGGCCCATTTTCACGCCTCTTGTCCCACAAGACAAAATTGCCGCCTTTGAACCGACGAAACCAATATCGGCACGTTGATTCCAATAAAGCACTATCACCATTGGCCTCCATAAGCATTCGATGTGATTCGGCAGCCAATTTCTTCAAATTGAAGCAGAAAAGCAGAGTTTCCCGCATATGCTCTTTTTCTGGCACAAAACTCGACATGGTTACCAAAGGAAAAATGTATGTTGTTGTACGAAATTGCTGACAATGTGCATTAATTAATGTTGATAGATGTCAAACTCATTAAAAAAAAGTATGGCGTGCTTATGGTAGCTTAATACGCTCACTCACGCTATATATGACCAACAGCGGATTTAAGCTTATACCCCTGGTACTTAGATTTCAAAATGTATTTATATTTAGATTTTAGAAATCTTAAAAAAAAATTAAGACTTGATAATAAAGGCTTCACATTAAAGGTATTAGAATAGAAACTTAATTTTTAATTTATTGTTAATTCTTAATTTAAAGACGCTATTATGAAGTTTCATTAAAAATGAAACTTCATAATAGCGTCTTTAAATTAAGAATTAACAATAAATTAAAAATTTTAAATTTTAAAAAAATGAAGTGAATGTCTTAAATGTACTACGAGTATAAGCTTTTTAATTAAGACCTTAAAATTGAGAATAGAGACTTTACTTCAGTACAAGGGCTTAATAGTTGAGACTTTAAAACAGAGACTTTAAAATTGAGACTTCAAAATGGAGCCAAAAAATGTAGAATTTTTAAAAGGCTGTTCAGAACGAAAGCTGCAAAATACAAAAATTAAAGTTAAGGTCCTAAATATACTATCAGCTCTCTTTAAAATGCATGCATTCAAAATTATAAAAACCTCATAATAAATTAGGAGCATTTTTTTTTGGGGTTACTCTTTTTAAAGTCTTATTCTTAGGAATTTATTATGAGGCTTTATTATAAAAACCTCATAATAAATTCCTAAGAATAAGACTTTAAAAAGAGTGACCCCAAAAAAAATGTTCCTAAATAAAAGTTTCAGAATAAAAACTTCAAAATAGAGACTACCAAAAAAAGTCTTTTAAAAAAAAAATTACAGAAATAGTCCTAAATGTGCTCTAGTTAATTTTCGAAATATATGCTCTCAAAGTATTTTAAAGTAGCATTCACTAAAGCCCTTTACAGTACAGGCTTTAAAATTGAGATCTTATTAAGACTACAAAATATTGGATTTATAAGAGATTCTTTAGAGTGAAAGTTTTGAAAGAATAAAATTGGAGACAATGTCTTCATGGTATGTGTTATCCAAATATTAGCTTTATAATAAAATTTTCACAATAAATCACTCAGAATAAAGACTTAAAAAATATTTTTTGGAGTAAAAGCTTTAAAATAATAATTTTAAAATAAAGATTTTAAAATGGAGACTTTAAAATACGGAGTACTAAAATGGAGACTCATTAGAAAGAAGGCCTTAAAATCAAAAATTAAAGAAAATATCCCAAATCTCTATAAATTCTCTATAAAATATATTAGCCTAATATTAAGGACGTCAAATAGTATTTCTCGAAATAAAAGCTTTAAAATAGTAGCTTTCAATTAGAGACTTTAAAATAAAGACCTCAAAACAGGGACTGAAAAATAGAGAATTTGTGAAAAACCCATGAAAATAAAGGTTTTTCTTTAAGAAAAAATTGAAAGTTCTTATAATATAAGCTTTGCAATGAATTTCTTACAACAAAGACTTGAAGAAAGTGACATTAAAAAATATTCTTGGGAATAAAAGCTTCGAATATAGGGCTCCAAAATGAAAACTTCAACACGGAGACTACAAAATTAAGACTTTAAAATTGACAATTAAAAGGGGGGACTACAAAAAATAAACAAGAGGACTCTTCAGAAAAAAGGCTTTAAAATAATAAAAAAAAAACAGAAAGGATCCTAAATGCAATTTTTCAAATATATACTTTCAAAATGTAGGCTTTTTGGTATAGAACTCGAAATAAAACCCTTCGAATAGAGATTCGAAACAAATAACCTCAAAATATAATCTTTATAATAAAGGCTTCAAAATATATTGTCTTGAACTGAAATTTTAAAATTAACACTTCAAAATAAACAATTCTAAAAAGAAACTTTTATTAAAAATAAAATATTAGAGAAGTTTCTAAATATACTATAAAAATTCTCCATGACAGAAACATTCAAAATAAATTAGATAGAAGATTCTTAAAGCACTAAAAATTCATTATGTTTGTTGTGATAAGTAAACACCTTTAATATTCTCCAGTAAAATAATGGAAACAACGTAGTTAACATACAGTTTATTATCAAAGAAAAAATTTTTATAAAAAATTAAGAATTTTTTCTCTTAACTAGATTTAACAATACCATCTGGTTATAACTAAAACCATAACATATGCTCATGTTGGTACGCATTAAAATTTTACACTCGATTTCATTTACTTACCTAACTTTCGACATCAGATTGAGTTAACCTGTCCCGACCTGACGCACCTAAATTTCCGGCGGTATTTAACCCTTTCACCTACTCTCTCTAATGATCTTCGCCTGGGAAGATTACACAAATTGTTCGGTGAGAAATTCAGTATCGGCAACACCTGCTTTATTACGTTTTATATAAAACACAAATGACAATCGTTGTGGTAAAAAAAAAATAATAAAAAGAGAATTACAAAAATTACACATAACCTCAATATTATTTAATCAACGACAATAGTTTGCCCAGGTTCGCTATCGATTGAATCACTTTCGATATTTGATGAGTTAAGGTCTAGACCACAAATCCTTTCAATTCATTGCACATAAAATATGGCTACCAAATAGAATCTGGCATAACCCTTACTTGTTGGTTAAAAGAAACTATTTTATTGTAAAATTTGATTCCCATTTACCCTTTCACTATCTGAGAATTGTTGACAACTTCTACCCTACATGAACCTGCAACAGGTGATAATGAAATAATTCGACTGGACACTTTTAGGGAGAGTTTCTTTTATATTGTTTTTTTTTTTTAAATTTATTTATCCCAGTTTGTGTTACTAATTAAAGGACATAAATTTTTCCATTAACAACATTGATTTTTTTTCGAAATTTTTTTTGAATGCAGAGTTTTTAATAAAAATTAATTTTCTTTGTATTCTTCAGTTTATTTAAAAAAAATTAAAATATTATAGGGATAAACTTCCTAAAAAAATCTCTTATCAAGATATCAAAAAATCTCTTATCTAACATTAAGACTTAAAACCACAGGAAATTTTTTAAAAACATTTTTTGCAGCTGTCATCAACACGTCACCGTAACAATTCGACAATTAAAAATTTTGAAAAATGCATTTATGGACGCACTAACGAATATGACCAAATCCATTCGCATAATTAATAGTCGCATGATCGTGGGCCTCATTTGGACCATTAATAGTCATTGCTGGGAGAGTGTGTACGAAATGGAATTAATTACGGGAACATGTTGGGCTCCACTTTTTTTTTTTAACAAGAGAAGTTATTAATTAATGCGAGATGATCTGGTGTGCACGGAACGTGAACATTATTTCTTATCCTTAATCGGGTGAAGAGTGAAGAGCAATGAAATTAACAAGAAACCTATCAGATGTGAATGGTTGGTTTTTTAAAGGCAATTAAGCTGGTATATGTATCAATTATCTCGACTGATAATCTCTCCAGACGGGGTCCGATGCCTGTACAATATTTTGTAGCTCTCGGTGAGGGTTCCCCAAAATAGTTTCCAAATCGTTCGGAGGTGCTTTGCTAAAAGAATTTCAAAAATGGCAAAAATGAAGTAAGAAAAAAAAACATCTTTGGAGTGATAGAGTTTGGCCCCAAGTAGCCTAAGACCCATGCCATCGATTGGATTGTTGCACATCAGATGGAGGGTAAGGGTGTTAGTAGGAGAGTTTCGAAGCTATGCGATCAGTACGATTGTATCGGATATGTTCGATCCGGGTTTTGATCGAAATCATTGTCTATGTCGGAAAATTAATGGCTTTGACATGGACCTCGGAATCAATTAGGAGGTCTGTGATAAATTGTTCCTCAGTCGCAGCATGACAGGAAACCAATTAATACAAATGAACAAAAATTGACTAAAATCAATGGTGTGCTCTGTCTGTATGGACGCATGGACGCGAGCGATCTTTTGTAGACTATTATGATCTAGTGATATTTTGCCAAGAAATTGAAGTGTTTTTCCTGCTCTTTTCCCCTATCCGGACTGATCACTCTAGTTTTTAGTAAGTTCACTTTTGACCTGCATAATATGAGAATCTGACCAAAATGCAACATCTTAACTTGTAACTGTGCAGAGTTGTTGATGTTTTTAATTACAAGAGAAGGCAGAAAAAAAAATACTTAATTAAGGAGTACATCCAATTCATACTGGAAATTATCAAAATCTGAAATAAGACCACTGACAGACACGCAATCATTTCCAAGGAAATCCTCCATTAAGGTGTGTTATCCAAATTCTACAACGTCATGTCATTTTTTCAAATATCCAACGAGTAATTACTGTTCTTGCCTTCTAGAACGGATCTACTACAGATGTTTGGAAGCTACCAAAATTTTAACACGATACACGAAAAAAAATTACAACAATCGCGTTTACTTCTCAATTCTTGGCTCACCTGTGCATAAGAACCAGAAGAATCGGTGGCTCACCTAAAATAGTTAATATTCAAAAACACGCACCATCTTGTCTACCTCTACCTGTGCTGATACATTTCGAGGAATCAAATGGTGCTCACTAACAATTAATGGTCACCCACATACATTTTTCAGTGAATACCTCCCAGTGACTACACCGCCTAAGCCATTCGATTGGAACTTCATTTGTGGCCACTTTAATTATTCACAGCGGTCAGTAACAAGTGCATACGAATACGTTCTATTCCAGCAGGTATTCTCCAAACCAACTTCATGATTATCCAAAAGAAGAGGTGTGGCTGTGAGCCATATTGGAAAAATAAATTTCTTATTTCGGTTTTTGATTATTATTTTTCTATAACATCATTTTCAGTAAAAAATTTTAAGCTTTCGAAATTCTGATAACAATTAGAAAATCTTCAATGTGAACAGTTAGAGGAAATTACAAGTTTTCTCTTCTTTAATTGTTTGTTATTATAATATATTTTTTTAATTTTTTTAATTATAATATTTAAAAAAAAACAATATTAATGAAGAGATCATCAAAAAAGTTTATTTAATTTTAAGGGTAATTTTCGCTTTCCTAAACTTTATTGCCAAGCACAAGAAGGAAAAAAATCACTTATTTTTATTTATAAAAAGTCATACAATCTCCGATGTTGTATTTATTAAGGATTTTGGTTTATGTTAAAATATTGGTTGAAAAGTGATGTAGGTGAAGTTGGGAATAAGAGGGAGCAAGGAAACAAGAAATAAAAAGAAATTTAACGAACGTGAAATTCTAGAGGAGCACGTACGTCTTATTACGACCGTAATCTTGGAGCACTTTTTCCACTGCTGTTGACGGCCTTGCACACCCTCATTATAGTAGCGGTAGGGGGTGGTGCTGCGAAATTCACAGCGTGGGTGCTCTTTATCATCATCATCATCAAGCATGGCTAACGTTGTGGTATTCCAGTTCGACACTCCAAGCATAATTTTGGAGTCCTGGCTTTGTTAGCCTATAAATGGAGACACTTTCAGGGCCCCATCTTCCTCATCTATACGGAATAAGTGTCCAACCCACTGCAGTGTATATTGAGCTTAATTTTATCCACAACCCGGTAGTCACGATAACGCTCCAGGATCTCGTTATTAAAGAGGTTTCGGAATCGTCTAGTCTCATGCGGGGAATTAAAAATTCTTCAAAGTATCCTTAGCTTGAATGCAGACAAGAGTTCGCATAAGTTTTTACTGAAAACCCAAGTTTCCGAAGATAAATTTGTCTCTTTCAAAGCTAAAATATCCATCCAGGATATTTTAGCTTTGAAAGAGACAAATTTATCTTCGGAAACTTGGGTTTTTCCCAAAAAAAAAAGGAATTATTTTCGAGTGTATAAAAATTGAGAACAGGATAAAATTTCAAAACCAAAAATATTTTTTTTTAAATTTTAAATAATAATATAAGAAAAAAGAAAAACCCAGCAACGTAATACAAGGGTACCAACGAAATACAAAAAAATTGCGATGTGGCCATTTTCTCCAAACCTCTGATTGCATCTGAAGCTGTAAGGATCTCCAAGAGAGGGAATAAAATAAAACAAAAATATTCTACTCGTATTATCAAAAGTTCCAGGCAGTAGTAGCCTGGAAAGGGCAATAAATATTTATTTTTAATGTGGAAAAAATTTAAATCAGGATTAAATTTGGAAATTTAAAAAAATCTCATCCAAGGGAACAAATGGGATAGAAAAAAAATTGGTAGATTGTCTTCAGTTGAGCTGTTGCGGTTCTCTCTCCTTGCCCGATTTCACAAAACCTTTTAAGTCTCTTCTAGGCCAATAATTCTGAGTGCAGATATTATTGCAATAATGAATTTCTTTATTTCATTTTCTAAATAAAAAAAAAATTTGAGTTTCCAGACCGGGAACTTGGGTGAGAAGAAATCCTTAATACAAAAACGAATTATTTTAAATTTATTATATTGTATTTGGGTTGATCAGACCTCTACGCGTTGTTCACCAAAAGTCAACTGTACCCACTCAACTCCTATCGCATGCATCGTGGATCAATTTTAACCATTAACTCAAGGAAGCGTCGCTCGAATGAGGGAATTCTCTACTGGCATTGCTGCCAAATAAAGTAAAACCGGGAGAAAATTCATACGAACGTTTGTTGACTTATGTAGCTTCAAGCCAACTTAAATTCAGGCAATTAACAAATCTTTAAAACTAAGGTCAAGGATAAGGATTCTATTCTATAGAAGCATCTTAAGGATTCGGTTAAAGTATTTTTTCTTACATTAACTTAGGTTCATAGTGAATTTTTTCTGTATTCGGGAACTGAAGGGTTTTCTATTTCGTGTTTCGGAAAATACCGAACCAATCATATTTGTCATCGAAGGTGACTAAGCTTTGCCATTTTAAATTGTACATTCTTTATCTACCGAAAAATGCGTTCAAAATTTTATTTTGAACGAATTTTTTGGTCAAAAAGCTCCAGTTTACACTTTTTAAAACAAAATTTTCTTCGACGAAAAAAAATTTTCTTTTTTTTAAAAAAAAATTTTCTTCGGATTTCTCACTTAGTAGCTATAATAATATGCAAAATTACGGTATCTGGGGCTCTAAAAATCCACAAATGGGAGTGGCAAAGTGACTGGGTTGTCTGTATTTCTTTGAAAATGAAGAAGAAGAAACTGTTACCATTAGTTCTGAAGGCCTGACCGTATGAAGATCCATTTTTTTTGCTTTTGTTTAAAGGTCTTAATTTAGCCCATTCGTAATTTTAAGAAGAACACAAACCACACAACCCATAAATTTTGGCTTCAAAAGTTCCAAAAACAAGTAATTGGAAGTTTTGCCAGAGTGTCAATCGGCTTATGAATAAGCGATTTTATTCCGTTGGACTTTTTTTTGGGTCGATTATACAAAAAAAACATATTTGCACAAATAATCTTTAAACTTTAGAGCATTTAAACATCCGTCAACATCCGTCAAGTGATGAAAAAATTATTAAAAATTACCTTGAAAGGATCGAGTCCTGCAAGAAGTTTTTTGGCAATTGCATCAATATTATAATAATTTTATATAATGGCAAAATTTAAATTATACTATATATTATTAAGTTTATTTTATTTTTAAAGCAAAAACTTTATGTGGATCTATTGGCAATAACTTTATTCTGATTTTGTAAAATAAAAATTTTCTATATTTATTTTTCGAAATCGAGTTCAATAGCCTTCTTCCGTTTGGTTGCATTCACCAAAAAAACATTTTTTTTTGCTTTGGAGTTGAATATTATACAAAAACTAAACTGAAATGAAATATGAAAACCGTTTACGAATAGTTATACATGCCATCTTAATTACGACCCACAAAAAATATCTGCAAGATTGTGATCAGTGTTAGTATGAAAAAAAAACTTGGAAAACATTGTCTTTTTTTTGTCTTTGTATTGGGGAACAAGAGAAAAGGGGGATTTGGTGTTAAAAATATTCACAATGCACATTACGAATTACGTTGCTGTCGATTTACGTCATGCGCTTAATTGCTGTTACTCCTTAGGAAATTTGGAACTTTCTTTTTCCGCTTAGTGCACTCAATGGCCACAGTGAGTGATCACATGTAATCACTCAATGGCTTATCAAAATTAATTTAAGATCAGTTTTGAAATAATTTCCAAACTAAAATCTTTATTTTACATTCACCGAAAATCTGAAAATCACACTTGTTTCGATTGAATTTCAAACGGAAAAGACTTCTTCCCGGTTTCCGTACGTGGCAGCGTAGCGTGGTTTCATAGTATATAAATTCCGTGCTAATGGCTCCCCAAAAACTGTAACAATGCCCCCCATTATATTGTGACGAACTTTTCATTGTCCGAAAATACTATTTTATGCCCTGGAAAATTGACTCTTAATGTTGTTAGACATTAACGTTGATTAAGGAAAAAATAATAGCTGACCGAATCGACCTAGTTAGTCTCTGCACCGTTTGTCCACTTGCGGGCAGTCGAAATTATTCACATTGCCGCCGACCTAAGAGTGCATGTCTATGAACGTGTATTTTCACTACTTCCTATGAATTGCAACTTATTACCTTTGGGCTATCTAATCTAATATAAATTTAATTGGATAATTAAGGTGTTCAAAAATATATACAAATTTCCAAGACACAAACTTCTGAATTTACTTCCCTTTACTTACCTCCTCCCCCCCCCCCCTCCTCTCAAACAATGAAGAATTTACAAAATGAAGAAGTGAAAATTTAATGATTTCTCTTTCGTTTTAAAAATTTGATAGTTAAACTAAACCGAAAACTTTCGGGATTGATTAAATTTAAATTTATTTATATTTTATTCAAAGTTTAAAAAAAAAATCTTTTAGTTGATGGATAAGATTTTGCTTAATGAATTTCGAAACAATTAGAGCTGCGCAAATTCGAAAAATTTCTTAGTTTAGGTAATAATACATAGCTGGGGGGTAGTTGTTCCTTTCTGTAAGCAGGAATAAAGATAACTTACACTACGATGCTCATCATGCCGCAGCAAAAAGGTAGATCTGATTCCCGATCAAAAGGGTATATTAAGGCTTTGAGATAATTATTTTAATGATAAGCAGAATGAATATGATTTCGGGGTCCTGCCAGCTGAAAAAGGCATTCTACTGCCATCAAAGCGATCCATCGACTGAAGAATCACAAATCACCTGCTGTCAAAAGGATCCTAATCGAACTGGTTAAAAATGGAGGCAACCCACTATATTCATCGATTTAGCACTAAGTGGTCCAAGAATGGATTGTCTTACAACTGGTACCTAATTAGTATCTCTCACATACTTAAAAAAGAAGATAGCACCGTCCCATATTCCAAAAAATATTACTAAGCCTTCTAGGCAGGATAGTCCCAGTTACGTAAAAAATTACCAAAGAGGCTTTACTCCAGGAAAATTTGCAACATATTAAATCTTTTCTCAAGATCTGCAACATATTAAATGCCACACCGCGGCGGAATGTTAAGTATATACCAGCTTATCATCCCAATGATGGCAAGTGCCTAACAAGGGGCAAAAGTAGATGTTCAACAGTTCATATACCGTAGCATCATGCGAATGTTTTGCAGATTCAATTGATACAATGGTGCATGGTACAAAAAGCCTAACAGTACTTTAGGGGTCCGAACCCTAAAATTCTGGTAGGCGTACCACGGGAACACGAAACGAAGATCGCTCAAAATTCAGAGTAATCTGTTTTAAATACGAACTCAGTGTCAGGGGCTCCCCATTTTTCGACGAACCGGTTTGATATTGTCAAGACCTTAAGGACCGCCTAGAATGGGCCCTGACTGGGTCAGGACCGCCAAGAATAGGTGGCTTTGAGGTCTAAATGTGAAGCAGTCTGAGGTGCAGATATTGGAAAGTTTCGCATGCTTTCCAATAAGTTCCATCGATTTTTCTATTTTAATCTACACGTATGGTTAGCTTAACCGTGAAAGTGGGTGGATTGAAAGAAGAAAGGGTATGTCCAATAGGCTTAGGTATATCTGAGGAGAAATGCAAGTAGAGCGTACGTAAAAACATGTGGCAGTTGATGGAAAACCAGGGCTTCAGCACATATTTCTCGGTACGCAAATGAGTATTGGGGCAAATATCGATTCTTCTATAAGAAGGAGCGGCATCCCATATAAATTTATTAGATAGACCAGGCCAACCATGACCAGTGTGGGAAGAAAAATAGAACCAACCGAATCACTTTCGCTACCCTTCAAAATCCATAATGGTCTTCGTTAATGTTTTCTTAAAGATTCAATTGCTGGAGTGAACTTAGACCTCAGAGGTCTCAAAAAAGGTGTAAGAGAGACTAACAGTACTGAGAACAATACTACGGACTCTATCTCTACATACTAGTTCTATCGAGCTTGTACAATAGTTCCTAATAGACGTGAAGCATAAGTTGCAAACTCATCCAATAAGTATGCTACTCTTTGGGGAGCATTTCTTATCAAGAACATCGCTTAAATAGGCCTTTAACTTCACAAACTGATCAAAATTCGATATCTTTCAAGGAGTACTTTATAAAAATGACTTCAGCCAAAGAGATCTTTGCATCAGATCGGACATTTTAGACATTTAAATGCTCCACTATCACAACTCCCAATGTCATGGAGTATTTTCGTGGTTCTCCAACCCATCTCCTCATTAAAAAATCCGCTAATTGTCGTTTGATATTAGTCCGTGTGACGTTTTTTTTTTATATTCTCCAAGATCAAAAATTCATCTTGTTATTGTTGATAACATTCAAAGGTTCTGAAGGCGATTCCAGTTGAATTTATGCCACAGAGGAAAACGCTGATTTCTTTTATTTTTTTACATTAATATTGAACTTTGACTGTTCAAAGATAAATATAAAAATATATTGGCCCCGAGACCTCCACCTAGACAGGTATTGGCCGCAAGCTGGCCGCGAGACCTGTGCCAAAATTGAGCCGGCGGTAAAAAATCTTGGGCTTTACATTACGAAAGCTAGCAAAATAAAGTGTATGCTAACAGCGTAGTCGGGGAAGACAAGATCAACTTGTACTAGTGACTTACAGATAGGAGACAAGAACTTCGAAACAGTAAATTTGTTTCCTATAAGACGCGAAATCATTCTCCTTTTTAGGGTCATTAGACGTAGCCAGTATCAATGTTTTTTTTTTATTTTTTATTTTTATTTTTTTAGATATTTACAACTACAACATAGTAATAAGCAAATTTTTGCAATAGTATTAATGAACTTGATAGGTTGTGGGGAGTAAACATCCAATGAAGTACCTCCTGCTAGCGTGTGTTTCTGTTAGGCCTCAGTATTTAAGTAAATCACGCGACCAGTGACGCTTAAGTCTTCGATGGGTATTTCTAGGGAAGGAAATGGAGGATAGTTCTTGAACAAGAGGATTATTATGATTGAGAACACGGGAACGGAACTTTTTATAACGAGATACAGCCACATCAAAAACAAATGGGACTTTAAGATCACGATGAATAACAGTATTGCGAACATAAAAGGGGGCATCGACAATTGTACAGAGTATTTTTGATTGAAGGGATTGGATTCGACGGGAATTAGCAGACTTAGGAGATCCCCAGAGTTCTAGTCCGTATGTCTATATGGGTTTCAGTAAGGTATTGTATAACAGAACTTTGCTGTCTATAAAAAGTTTGGAACGTTTGTCTAGAAGTCGAAGTAGTTTTAGATATCGTCTTTTAAGTTCTTGTCTTTTAAGTCTTGTATGTGGGTTCCATGTCAAGCGTTTGTCTAAGTACAGCCCTAGATACCGAGCTTCGGTGTGTTGAGGTATGGCACTGCCATTAAGGTATGGAGAGTAAAAGTTACCTGGTTAGATGTACATTCATTGACTTTTATTCTCCACTTAGTAAACCAGGTCTGGAGGGTTTGGATTTGGATTTGGAGAGTTTCAGAAGTATGTTGGGGATTTTCGCTAGATGCAAGGCAGGCCGTATCATCGGCGTATGTAGCAAAGAAGTTATTAGGGCAGATTGGGATATCCGATGTGTAAATGTTGTAGAGGATGGGTCCAAGTATGCTACCCTGAGGAACCCCAGCCAATATCGGAGAGATATTGGACAGTTCGTTGGATTCATTTACTTGGAAGTGTCGGTTGGAAAGGAATGATCTTAGGATTAGGAAATACGTGGAAGGAAGGAACCTCTTGAGTTTCCAGAGTAGACCCGGGTGCCAAACTCTATTAAAAGCTTGACTTATATCAAGAAAAGTATCAATGTAGAGTCAGAAAACTACATAGAATTGTTGGCAGTCAGTAGAGCCTATTTTATTATATTTTTAATTATTTCGCTCGAAAACTCTGACCATAGAATCAAACTGACAGCTTTACAAGACCCTACCTATTCCTTAGGGTAATCTTCAAAAACTTAGGTCCTCAGCACAAACCCATTCTAATCTGGTCATCTTTTTATAAAAATTTAGAATTAAAAAAAAAAAAACTTTCATTAGGAAAATAATTGTTGTTATTATTTGGAGTCTACAGTCATCTTCTGGTTATGGTCTTATGTATGCATGCAAAAAATAATGCAGTCACCACGCAATAGTTTCCAACACAGCTGTCATTTACCAACTACAGACGAAACTCTTACACAGTTAATAAATTTTAATAAAAATACTCTCGTATCTAATATAATAGCAGTTAAGATCCCAAAATTTAACCTCCAAAAGTCATTAGCGTCACTCAAATTCGTTTGTCATGTTCGCCTACAAATAATATCAAATTTTTATTTTATCCTAATTTATACTATTTTGAATTGTAATTTAACAGATCCGCCTGTACTGAACCCCATAAAACCAACCCCCTTCGATATTTGTTATGTAAAGATTTTTGTTTAAACTTTTTATATGACACAAGAAATGCTTGAAATGCAGCCATTCTCTTTTTTTATATTCATACACGCAAATTAAAAGAATAAAAGTTTTATTAAATAAATCTAAAAAATAAACAAGATAACTCCGCAAGTAATCTGCGTAATCTGAAAAGATACAGTCAAGATTGTATGCGATCTTGGCGCATTGCTTAAACTATAAATACTATCTGCTATGATGGGGAGTTACTGTGGTTGCCGAAATTGTTAGAGTAATTGGAGTTGTCGAATAAGATAACACTCCCTATCCCCCCCCCCACCCCTCAAACAATCCGTCGGAGAAAATCAATTGAAAATGATTTGACATGAATTGCCCTTGAACTGTACTTGTTTATAATGCTGGCAGTGATTATAGAAAATTTTTATTTACAGTCGATTGTGATGTTCTTTCGAATTGTGCTTGTGACATTCTTTTCGTTGGTCTCCATTCTTCCTGGTATAACTTGTCATGTACACAACCATGGCCATTCGAAATTGAGTTCTTAACATTGAAGGAAAATGAATAAAAATAAAATGCCAGCACCTCAACTATGATCGGTTCTCCTCAGAACAGGTACTATTTTGAAAACATTCCAAAGTGACAACGATATTCGGTTTTTGTTTCTTCAGTGTTCCTTCTGTCAAAAATCATCACGACTGTAAAATTCCTCTATGACGCCCTCTCGGCTTGGATCAGCTCTCAGCGAAATTCGAACGGTAACATTCGAAAGTGGAGATTTTAATAACATACGATCATACCGACATGCCTTTCTGGTGATGACCATATCAAGTGTGGCTAATCGAAATCCGAAGTTCACTTGGATAGGTTCACCCATCACATGTTGACGAGATCTTTAATTACGGGGTAAATATATATAAGCAATCTTCGGACTTGATCAATGCCTACAAAATCTTTGTAGTGGTAGTGGTAGTGGTAGTAGTCATCAACAATAAGCAATGTGATCTTGAAGGGGGATCTCTGTAATGATACAAAAATTTCTCAAGGATCTAGAATTTACTTACCCTGGGCTTATGGCATCCGATTACACAGAACCGATCTTACAGCAGACAGTACTGATGCTTATATTATGGCCGATCGAAGGCATCTTTTCCCGGCGGTAACTTCCATCTGTGTCCTGTCCCTGAACTCGACTGTGGTGGGTGTTACACTATCGAAAAGATCATATTACATACGAAACACTCGAAAACGGTCCGGCCCGTGCACAGTACCGATCGTCACAATCATCTCATTCGGGGGCTAAAATCGAACCGTTTGCATTGTATCCATTCGAGTGATTGATTCAATCCAGCCGGTTGCCATGATCATCGCATTGGAAAATTTTCATTGTGAATTGGTGGTGGTGGCCTTCTTAGATGAAGTTCTACAAGTGACGGACATCGGTCCATCGTTCACTACACAATTAAGTGAAATTTGAAATCGTTCGAATATGAAAAACAAACTTACTTTGATGCAATATTGATCTACACTTGTCCCATCTTTATACACATCATTGGATATTGGATTAAATAAAAATTCCTCATTAAACAATATATAAAAATATAAGAAAAATGCGACATTTTCTTTGGTATTATTTCATAGTATTTTATTAACAAAAAAAATATATTTTAAAAATTTTTGTTCTTCTTTTCGGGCAAAATCTAAATCTAACATTTTAAATATTATAATTTTTACAAAAGTATTCAAATCCTCCGAATCTAAAAAAGTAACTAATTAACAATTAAAAATATAAAACAATACCTTTTAAACCGATATTAATCTTAATTTGAACTCTATTGGAGGAGAGGCACTAAGAGTAAAATTCATATGAACACTTTTTTGCTTAAATTTCCCCTTCTTTGATATGAAACAATTTTTTTAAAACTGTTGATTTAAAAGAAAAAGTAAAAATAACAAAATATATGGTATGAAAAATCTCAATTTTATTTTTCTAGAATATTGCCAGTTTAAGATACTTCCTCGACATTAGATAATAAAAACACTTACAGAGGAAGGTGGCATACGATTATATAGCTTTTTAAAAAATAAGTTTCAAATTTAAATGATTGCAGGAAATTTTATTAATAAACCCACTATATGGTATATGGTGTACTATTCCAAAGTGAATGTTTCATTTTCAATCAACAGCAAAACAAAAATCTTTCGTGATTTCCAACCTGAGCAACAATTCAACGTCAAAAAACTGTCGAAGTAATTGGCTAAGAAAAATTGACAAATTTTTTTCTGTTCGTCCATTAAATTGGTCCATCGTGAGTAACCTTCAAAAAATCTGTAGTCTTTCTCGTTTTTTCTTCTTTTTTTTCTTTTAACGAATAGTGTAGGCCAAATAGTGCTTCGACTAATTTTCATGTCGCAAACTGACTAACTACAAGCGTTTCGATTCGAAAGCGTTCATAATTCGATTCGCTATCATATTTTTGACTTAACGCTAATTAAATGGCAATTGCTAATATCCAAACGGCTTTGTCTTAGGAAAGTTTGCAAATTTCAATCTGTGTAATATTATAAAATCCCCCAATACACATCCCCCTTCCCTCTTAATAAGCTATCAACTTTCGGTTAACTTTGGGGATGTGTTCGATTAAATTCAATTTGCAAATTTTCGATAGCGATAGTCATTATGGCTTTGTTTACGAATACACATAAATTGAGTTGTGACGAAGAGAGGGCAGGAATTCTCAATAACAAATATATCATTGAAAGATAAAGATTGAAGCAAACTTATTGGGCCCTAACTCCATTGGAATATCGATGATCAATCATAGAAGAGTGAACTATCGGTCATGTCGTAGATAAAAAATAATCACCTGCGAATCAAAATTTAACCAAAACTGAAGGCCACTCGTTGTCATCGTCATTTCTCAACTGAATTTCAATGACAAACGAGCTTCCAAAGACCCCCAAATATTATTGCCCCCCAACAACTGAACGTACGAGTACGTATGTGTGTATCTGCACTACACCGTTCCAACACTAGACAAGACTCCTTCGAAATAACGAAACCTGTGTTAAAAGAAAGACTCGATCTCCAAATGGTAATTATTCATTCCCGAATGATAAATTTGAGGGGGTACCGTGCATTTAAATTTCGAAAGTGCACATTTCGAATTTCGATCTTATCGATATGAGGTAATTTTAATATAATTCAAACAATGTTATTGGTTCAGAAAAATTACTCTTTAAAAATATTAAAATTAGTATTAAAAGTTATGGAACGTTTGGAAAGGCTTCATTGAAAGTTTAACTAAAATAATTTTGCTGGAAATTTTTATTGAGAATAACTACTGGAAATGCTTACTCAAAAATTTTTTACAGTAAATTTACTAATTGAAAATTCTGCAAGAAAATTCTACTATAAATTTCTGCTGAAACTTTAGCAATTTTTTTATTGGGAATAACTACTGAAAATGCTTAGTCAAAAAACGTTTACAGTAAATTTACTAATTGAAAATTCTGTTGGAAAATTCTGCTAGAAAATTGTACTGTAAATTTTTGCTAAGACTGGCAATTTTTTTATTGGGAATCACTGATGGAAATGCTTACTCAAGAAACATTTACAGTAAATTTACTATTTTGAAAATTCTACAAGAAAATTCTGCTAGAAAATTGTAATAAAAATTTCTGCAAGAATTTGTTTATTCATTTATTGGAAATCACTGCTGAATATGCTTACTTAAAAAACTTTTACAGTAAATTTACTAATTAAAAATTATACAAAAAAATTCTGCTAGAAAATTCTACTAAAAATTCTACTGAAAATTTCTGCTAAGACTTTAGCCATTTTTTATTGGGAATCACTACTGGAAATGCTTACTCAAAAAACGTTTACAGTAAATTTACTGATTAAAAATTCTATAAGAAAGTTCTGCTATAAAATTGTACTGAAAATATCTACTAAGCCTTCGAAAATTTTGAATTTTTTTTTAGTAAATTTACTAATTTGAAAATTCTGCTAGAAAATTTTACTAAAAATTTTTGCTAAGAATTTGTTAATTCAGTTATTGGGAATCACTGCTGAAAATGCTTACTTAAAAAACTTTTACAATAAAGTTACTAATTAAAAATTCTACAAGAAAATTCTGCTAGAAAATTATACTAAAAATTCGACTGAAAATTTCTGCTAAGACTTTGGCCATTTTTTATTGGGAATCACTACTGGAAATGCTTACTCAAAAAACGTTTACAGTAAATTTACTGATTAAAAATTCTATAAGAAAGTTCTGCTATAAAATTGTACTGAAAATATCTACTAAGCCTTCGAAAATTTTGAATTTTTTTTGTTAGTAAATTTACTAATTTGAAAATTCTGCTGAAAAATTCTACTGAAAATTTAAAATTGGCATATGAAACTGGGAATTACTGTTGAAAATACTTATTAGGACAATTTTTATTTGGAACGATTATTCGTAGTTTTTATTGGAAAGTTTTACTGGAAATTTGAATAAAAAATTTGGACAAAAAATGTTTATTGGAAATTACCATTGGGCATTTTTGCATCACATTTTCTTTTGAAAATTCCTATCGAAAATTTATGTTGTATATAAATACTATAAAATTAGTACTGGAAATTTACAATAGATGTTTTTTGGATATTTCTACTGAAAAATTCTGATGAAAATGTTCAATCAAAATGCTTACTGAAAAATTTTACTGCAAATTTATTCCGGCAATTACCATAAGAAACCCCTACTAAATGTTTCTACTGTAAATTTTTTATGGAAATGTTTACTGGACAATTTGAATGGAAATTTCAGCTCGAAATATCTAACCAAAAAATTTTTAACTGGAAATGATTATCGGAAATTTTTACTACACTTTTCTACTAGAAATATTTATTGAAAAAATTTACTGGAAATAAATATATACTGGAAAAAAATTACTGAAAATTTGGGCTCTCCGCTTAAAATTGCATACTGGAAGTTACTACAGAAGATTTCTGATGGAAATAGTTTCTGATAATTTATAATTGAAAACTAGCAAATTTAAATAGAATTCCTTCTGAAAATTGGTAACTAGAAGTTTGTATGGAAAATTTCTGCTGGAAATTGCTACCAATTTTTTTTAAATTTCATACTGGAAATAAATACTAAAAATTTCTAAATGAAAACTTTATTGAATATTTTTATAGCAGAGAAATTTTTCTAGAAAATTGTACTACTAAAAATACAACAATTTTTATTACTGAAAATTTTTGTTGAAAATAAATACTGGACATTTTTACTGAAAATAACACCTTGAAATATTTTCTATATATATTCATTAAACTAATTATTGGACGTATGTATTGGAAATTTTTACTAGAAAATTTACTAGAAATGACCACTGAAAGTTTTCGCTTCCAACTTTGTGCTGGAAATAACTACAAAAAAATTTTGTTGGGTATAACTACTAGAAATTACTTAAATTCAATTGGATATTTCTACAGAAAATTCTGATAACTATCTCAGTAGTAATTTCCAGTAATATAAAATTCACTGGAAATTACTACCAGGACATTGACAATTGCTGCTGAAAATTGATGGTAAAAATACTGCTAGAAGTTTTTACTAAAAATTTGTATGAAAACATTTTGCTCTGAAAATTGTTTCTAAAATTTCTGCTAGAAATTGCTCTAATACCTACTGGATTTTTTTTTTATGATTAAAATTTCTACTAGATATATGCACTAGAATATTTGTTTGAAGCTTTTATTAGATATTATAGCTAAAAAACCTAACTGGAAATTACGACTGGAAATTTTTACTTAAAATTTTGTGCTGGAAAAACATTTTTATTGGAAATAACTACTAGAAATTATCAAAATTCTACAGTAAAGTTATTTTTAAAATCTTTAAGTAGAATTTTATTGAACAAACAAGTTCCCACTAGAAATTTAATTTTAAAAAAAATTTAGTTAAAATTCAACTGACAAAGAAATTTATAAAAAAATTTCCGTGAAAATTACTATTGAAAATTATTTACTAGAAATGTCTACTGGAAATTGCTTTTGAAATAAAATTTCCACTTGACATTTTTATTGGCAATTATAAAATAAAAATAGTTTATTGCCAATATTAACAGTAAATTTTAAATGAAAAATTTTTTGGCTGAACAAGTAAACTTTTTTTTTACTTAACTTTTTACGCATTTTTAGAAAAGTTTTGTATTGAAATTTCTTTTATTGACAATATTTTGTGCTGAATTTTTTTATTGAGGTGTTTATGCTTAAATATTTGATCGACAATTTGTCACTTAAGTGATTTTTACGAACATTTGTTTGGAATTTAAATTTTATAGATAAACGAATATTTATCATTTTATCCATTACTAAAACGAGTGCGTTTCTAATGGATTTTATGAAAAAATGTATCAAAATTTGTATGTAATTATTTACGAATTTTTCGATAAGTTTTTCTAAATATTTTCTGCAGTTTTCTTTTTTATAGTAAATTAAAATTTCTATTATTTCGTGAACTCTGTTTCATTATTATGACCTTTCTTATCATAAAATCATGATCTTTTTAACTTTGAAGTTTCCTTTCTCACAATTCCACTTACTTAGATAGCACAATTAATACAATTTGGACAATTTTTAACTACTACTCATTCGAAAATGATTTCTAAAATATATCCAAAAATAGACTTTGATCAAATAACTAAATTGGAAATATTCACAATTCCACATTTGCATGCAGTTCATTAGTCGAAAATAGATATTTCGGCTGTCAGACCAGGTATGGTATTTGAATGTGTCGATCGTATTTGAAAAAAAAATTAAAACGAGGAATAAGAATAGCAAGAGCAGCTCATATAAAATTCAGAAATCGATTCGTCGGCAGGAAGGGAAAGGCGATATGTTCGGATTACATTATACAAAAATACGTTTCTGCATTTATAATTTCCAAAATAAAATTAAAAATCAATGATGAAAAATCGAAATCGATTAATTGGTTCGGATGAAACGGGACCGCCATTCGATGCGCATAATTTTTTAATTTGTTACCATCGAAGGATGACATAATCACACTTTAATAGGTTGCTCATATTGGCTTCGTTTTGGTACATTGTAGGTTCCCAAACATTTTCAATGTTGTCGCAGCCAATATTCTGCTGTCAAATTTTTTAATATCAGAAAAATTATTTTGATTTTTCAATACTGCCTTGTACTAAGTTCATCCTCTTACCTTGATAACTGTCGTGATCAGTTAATTTAATGAATAAAAAAGAAATTGTTAACGTCTCTCCTTTTATTACCTCAATATTAAGTATGTATAGGATTTTTAAACTATCAACTTAAATTTTACTATTATTTATTAAAGTCTCAATAACTTTCGGTATGATAACAAAATTCCAATGAAAAATTTAGCTAATTCGGTTTTAAAAATCATACTTTAGGTAAAACTTACTCCAAACATTTTTCTATGAGTATCTTCTTATCCGATTTATACTATTCAACAAATTTTTTAATATTTCCTAATTGACAGTCAAGATTAATTTCCCCAACATTTAAGCTGATTAACTAAACTAAATATCAGCTCTTCGCTTTAAATAGCCTCGAATTTTAATATTTTTATGGAAAAAAACGTTAGTTAGTTCCATTTCCAATATATGGTAAATAAAAATACAAATTTGAAAAATTTCAATATTTTTAAATTCCAATAGAAGTGATTGATTCGTACAATATTTTAAGCGATTACGTCTTTCAACTTCCGTGACTTAATATTTAGATTAGTACTATTTCTGGTGTTCCATTTGACTTTTCGTAAATTTTTTTAAAAAAATAAAATTGGAAATTTATTAGTATTCAATAAAATTGAATTTTTTTAAAAATATGAATTGAAAATAAAACCGCAAAAGCGATGTAGGAGTACACAATAGAAAAGTTAAAACAAAATTTTGTAATATTTTAAACTTCCATTAAATACATAAAAATTAATTCAATCAATTAGAAAAATTACTATTCCTTTAAAAAAAACACATAAAACTAGTTTTTACTAAAAAATATGAAAATTCCGATTAAATACGTCGACTAAAAATATCAACTTAAAATTTTTACTAATAAAACTTTCACAGAACAAATTTTTACTAAAGACATTTTTACTAAAGAAATTTTTACTGAAAAAAATTTCACTGAAAAAATTTTAACTGACCTAATTTTTACTGAAGAAAACTTTTACAGAAAAACTTTTTACTCAAGAATATTCTACTAAAAAATATAGACTGAAAATTTTTTACGGATATAATTTTTACTGAAAAATTGTTTACAGAAGAAATTTTTACTGATTAAAGTAAAATGTATAAATTTTTATTGAAAACATTTTTACTGAATAAATTTTTGCTAAAAAAATTTTAATGAAGAAATTTTTACTGTACAAATTTTTGGTGACGAAATTTTTACTGTAAAATTGTTTACTGGAATAATTTTTATTGAAAAAATTTTCACTGAAATAATTTTTACTGAAATAACTTTTACAGAAGAAATATCTAAAAAAGAAATTTCTGTTGAAGAAATTTTTAGTAAAGAAATTTTTTGTGAACTACTTTTTGCTAAAGAAATTTTTACAGAAAAAATTTCACTAGCGAAATTTTTGCTGAAGAAAATTCAACTGAAAAAATTTTTACTGAAGAATATTCTACTAAAAAATATTAACTGAACAAATTTTTACTGAAAAAAGTTTGCTGAACAAAATTTTACTGAAGAAATTTTTAACGAAGAAAATTCTAGTGAAAAAATATTTACTGAAGAAATTTTTAAGGAAATAATTTTTACTGAGAAATTTTTTAATGAAGTAATTTTTCCTGAAAAAAATTTTACTGAAGAAATTTTAACTGACCTAATTTTTACTGAAGAAAATTCGACAAAAAAATTTGTACTCAAGAATATTATATTAAAAAATATTAACTGAAAATTTTTTACGGATATAATTTTGACTGAAAAATTTTTTACAGAAGAAATTTTTACTGATTGAAGTAAAATGTAGAAATTTTTACTGAAAACATTTTTACTGAATAAATTTTTGCTAAAAAATTTTTACTGAAGAAATTTTTACTGTAAAATTTTTTACTGGAATAATTTTTATTGAAAAAATTTTCAGTGAAATAATTTTTACTGAAATAACTTTTACAGAAGAAATTTCTAATGAAGAAATTTTTAGTAAAAAAATTTTTTGTGAACTAATTTTTGCTAAAGAAATTTTTACAGAAAAAATTTCACTGGCGAAATTTTTGCTGACGAAAATTCAACTGAAAAAATTTTTACTGAAGAATATTCTACTAAAAAATTTTAACTGAACAAATTTTTACTGAAAAAAGTTTACTGAACAAAATTTTACTAAAGAAATTTTTAACGAACAAAATTCTTGTGAAAAAATATTTACTGAAGAAAATTTTACGGAAATAATTTTTACTGACAAGTTTTTTAATGAAGTAATTTTTCCTGAAAAAAATTTTACTGAAGAAATTATTACTGAACTAAATTTTACTGAAGAAAATTCGACTGACAAAATATTTACTGAAGAAATTTTCACGGAAATAATTTTTACTGACAAATATTTAGCTGAAGAAATTTTAAGTGAGGGAAATTTTCACTCTAGAAATTTTTACTGAAGACATGTTTACTGAAGAAATTTCGACGGAAAATATATTTACTGAAAAAATTTTTTAGGGAAATAATTTTTGCTGACGAATTTTGTACTGAAGCAATTTTCACTTAAGAAATTTAAGCTAATGAAATTTTTAATGGAGCATTTTTAACTAATGAAAATTTTACTGAAGAAATATTTATTTATAAAATTTTTACTGAAGAATTTTTTACTGAAGAAATTTTTGCTAATAAAATTTTTAATGGCGAAATTTTTACTGAAGTAATTCTTACTGAAATAATTTTTACTTTAGTAATAATTTTTACTAAAAAAATTTCTACTGAAAAAGTATCTGTTGAAGAAATTTTTAGTAAAAAATTTTAAATGAAGAATTTTTTACTGAAATAATTTTTTTCTAAAGAATTTTTTACTGAATAATTTTTACTGAAGAATTATTTTCTAATAAAATTTTTAATTCTGAAGAAATTTCTATTGAAGTAATTTTTACGTAAGAAATTTTTACTGTATATTTTTACTGTAATTTTCTATTGAAAATTTTTACTATAAATTATTATTGAAAATTTCTCATGATTTTTACTAATCAAAATTTCTATTTCAAATTTTGAATAACATTTATTTATGGAAAACTAAAACGCTAAAAATATTTTTTAACTTCAATAATTTGGTCGTAATTTTATTAATTTGAAAAACCAAAATTTTTTATTATGATTAAGCGTCCTTGACCCTATCACCGGCGATGAAAAATTATTTGAAAATTTGATACGCCATCACAGATTACAATGAAATTTGTACAGCCAACGCAACAGAACGTATTAGCAAGTGTAGCAACGCAATTAAACGCAGCTCACTCGGTCAAACTTTGCTGATTTTAATGAGGAATGATAAAAAAAAACCATATGCCCTGATTATGGTTATTATAATCGTTAGTCTGAAAGTATATGTCGATGAGTGTTATTGAATTGATTTTGGGGAAATTTTCAAAAATGGGCAACAATAGCGTCCAGTAGAATCGCACAGATCATTGATCATAATTGTAATGATGTGTTGTCGCCCCAAACTGCCAGCGGACTTTGACGATTATTGTTACTTTTCCTGAGATTCTTTGTTGTTATTTTTTTTTTTACAATTTCAATTTTCCATTCAACGAACATACTCGAAAGTCTGTTTTTCTCTTCATTTTCTATTTCGTCATGTTTGTCTCTTGCCAGAATATTATTATTATTATTCATTAAATATTTTTCTTTAATTTCAAAGCTTAAAGATTTTGTTGAAGCTTTCAAAGATTTCATCGAAGGTTAAATGCTGGTTAATGTCAGAGTCTTAGGTGGAGAAGGAAACTCCGATTTAGCTTAGCAGGTATGGATTTTCACGAGCACAACAGGCTCCACCTGTAATTTATGGCAATTCATTTTGATATTATCGGCCCTCATCACGACGAACGAAAGCGGGGACTGGCGCAATTCTCATCTACTCCATCTGATCGTGATGAATAATAGTCGAATGAAGAAATCTACCCGAAAATCGGAACGTACTTGTAATTTTCATTCTTACAGGGACCCATTTTAATAAACCAATTGAAAAATACTCGAACAAATAGGAAAATAAATTATTACCTGCTGATGAAGTTATTGTGTGGCCAACTATCAGCTCCGAATCGATTCAATTGTTCCGCGGGTTCCTTTTAACTAACGTCTGCACTGGTACTTCTATACAGAATCGATTATTGACTATTTCGAGGCAAGCCTATAATCGAGAACATTAAATATTCATGCAAGATTTCCAGCGTGTTTACAGATCCTGAATAGATGATTATCATCAACTATGAGACAATGGCCCCTAGAATATGGCATGCCTTAAGTACTTCTAACTTTGTATGAACTTCGGTTGATGGCAATCCGAATATCTCTGCATCGTTTTGGTTGACATTTCCCCAATGATCTACCGGATAAGAATCCTTTTATTGGCGTTGTCTAGGCAACATCTCAATCTGGTATGAAACACAAACAAGCAATTTTCGGACAACTTGTACAACATTTATTCCATTCTCGACACTTAACTGATAAGCTATCGCAGATCTAGAAATGTCGTCACTTGGACCCATCCATATTGGGAAGCAATTCATCACGGACGCAGTCGAAATCAGTTCGCTTCAATTATGCTCAACTACGTCTGAAAACATGAAGAGACGTAGAGGCCCAAACCAAAAGGTTATCTTGGAATATCATAAATAGTCTGCTGGAAAGCATATTATTTCTTTGAAATTATTTTTTTTAAATTTCAGACTGAAGCAAAAGAGCACTTGAAACAAATATGCTCGTATAATAATTATAAGATTCAAAATTCTTTTTTCCAATCTTTATATTTTTTTTAAAATTGGAACAGAAGCCAAATTTTTTCTCAATCTTTTTACTTTTTTTTTCTTAAAGGATGTATTGGAATTTTGGAATTGTTTTTTCATATCTTCTTTAGTAATAATATTTTGTTTTGATTTAATTAGGGAAATGCCAAAATATTTTTGAAAAATGAAGAATAGGCAAAATGATTTATTATTAAATTTATATTAATAATTTTCAGTGGCGTGTTTATAAGAAATATTATTTTTTAAATTAATGAATTAATAATAAATACTTTTAGAAGTGGAAATAGTTTCTCTTTACTTTTTTCTTCTTAACCAATTTTTAATTACAAATAAACTTGATTTAAAATTGTTTTCTTTTCTTAAATAAATAAATTTTATTTAATTAGAAAAGATTAAATTCTTTTTTTTAATTAAATCATCTAATTTAAAACACAAAAAATTGGAATTATTTCTAAAAAACTACAAAAAAAGGAATGAGCGTTAGTTGAAATCGTTTTTCACTTCCTCGATAACACTTCTTTGGTGCCATAATGTTATCCTGTCGAGTATTTTTTGATATTGTGAAACAAAAAAAAGTTCAAGCACTAGGATCAGATGAGTAAGGGGAGCTTTAAGCTGAAGAGATCTATATGAATCGTTTTTTCCGCTTAAAACTCATTAAAGGAAATATTCGTTAGGCAAGGACCATTGTCATGGTGGAGGCTGCAAATAACTACAATCTCCGATTCAACGTGAAAAATTATTTTTCTGGGCTTTTCAAGGACTTATATCTCACTACTTATCAGCTTACATGGTAGTCGACGGTTTGGTCTGACAAGAGCCCTTGACTTGTTCCATACTTTTCCCAGTTTTCAATAACTAAGGCCTTCCTGATCGAAGAAGTCATAATTTACTGCTTGACTATACAACCCCCCTCCCCTCACCAGCGCTAACCAAATCCTTTATGCATTCGAAAAATGCCACAACTTCATTTCTCAGACTCCATAGGATTGCATAGTTACCTACTGCACGTCAACGACGTACTAATGTATAAGTTATGTAGCCAGAAAGTTTGCAATGTTGCCAGATTACTATCGCTCACCTCGTTGGTTTTTATTGTTATTAATGCGGTCTCGATGTTGGCAGAGTGAATACCATTCAAAATTTCTTTTTTTTTCCACAACATTTTAAAACCAGCACCTTGAAAAGGCAATTTTCTATTTATTTTAACAATTTTTGAAAAAGTATTTATTTTAATTTTTTAATAACTTGTTTCCACAACCTTCCGGTCAGTCAATTTTCTATTTACTTTAACAATTTTTGAAAAAAGTATTTATTATAATTTTTTTAATTATATTATTAATAATTATATTTATTGATTAATTATCCAGCCAAAAAATATATAAATAAAAATAATTTCTTTTATTCATTCACAAACAGAAGGAAATACCAATCAATTGACCCCCAATATACCAGTCAGCCCTTAATCCACCAACAAATTATGAGAATTGTAAGTACAAAAAGTGAAATCAAAAAAAAAAAAATCTTAAACTTTAATAAAATTTTTTTTAGAATTTTGCATGGCGTAACATACAAAAACCAAGAAGCACCCCTTTTTTTTTAGACCCTATGAAGTTCGAAAATTTGCAAAAAAAAAAAAATTGATCCAAGATTCACACCATTTTCAAACTACAAATGATCAATAAGTTTTTTTTTTAATATTTATTCACGCTTTATTGTTGACTTTTAATTTTTAAAAAAAAAACCTCCTTTAAACAACAACAAGAAATTGCTGAAGAACTGAATTAAAAATAACATCAATTACCTTTGGTACCAAAAAAAAGTATAATTTATGTTAAATAAGAGAACTCCCCTACAGAGATAAAATTCAATAGCAGAAAAAAAAATTCCAATTAAAAATGTTACCAAAATTCTACCATAAAAACAAAATGCCGTCGGATAAATTTCAACAAACACGATACAAGCACGCTAATTTGTTTAATGGTCACACAAAACAGAATCTAAGAAAATGTCGCGTATTTGCTTAGCACTCCACCTAAAACTAACCTCCATTGTCCTCGTCATAATCTAGCCATTTTCTATAAATATTTTTAGTTCGAACAAATAATCCAATCTAGCCGCCATAAGGATTTTAGTTCAACAAAAAAAAAACTGACGTTATAACGAGATATTCAAGACAAAAAAAAAATGGACGAAAAAAAAACCAATAATCAAAAATCGACTAAAATTAAAAAAACAAATACAACTTCGACTTATCCTTACCCCACTATTACCTATTTTCAGCGGGTTATTATATCGAGTATGTATAAGGGGCAGTGGTTCCTTTGAACGCATAGACCTTTGCCCAACCTTTTCAATATTCAAATCGGAATGGTAGTCTTTTTATTTTGCATTTACCCCTCCCATTTTTTTCAATACTAACAACTTACTAAAAGTTTAATAATACAAACACAACGAAAAAAAAAAAATTAAAAAGTTTGTACAAAAAAAAATAATGTAAATTATAAAAGGGGCAAAAAAAACGAAGAGATCCTTTCCCCCTTTTTGTTCGTTTCATTTATAAGACGAACCAATGATGGTGGTGCACCTTGAATAGTCGATTTTTAAAGAGGGTTGCCAAGCGGTTGGTCTCGTTATGAAAATGTAGAAATTAAAATGGAAAAAAAAAATATTAAAACGTAACAACAAAACTACCCTTCGATATTCTGATCGGATTCAAATCAGATTCGTCCTTTTTTTTTGTAAACTGAATAGAAAGAAAGTGGATGCGGGTTCGATGAGAACTTTCGTTTTATTTTTATACGCGGGTGGATTCATTTTTTTGTTTTTTGTTTTTGTTTTTTATTAGCAGTTCAGTTTGGGTAGGAGTTGCCGACTGAATACCCCTGTCAGTGATGATTGTCGTCTGGTGACTTTCAATTTTGAGGGGCGCAAATGCATTTCTTCGTTAATGTAGGTATGCCCTAAAAAATTGTACATATAAGAAGACTTCCTTATTGGAATGGTTTTTTTTTCTTATCCCATTTTTTTAAAAATATGAATTCTGATAATTATTTTTTTTTTTTAATAACAAAACATATTCTGATTATTATGAGAAATATTTCCGAATTAATTTTTACATGTGTTTTATGTGCTAGGATTGATAAATGTTTTCACATAATTTTTTTAAAGTTTTTTTTACTTTATGATTAAAATAGAAACTAAAATATAAAAGTGTGTGGCAAAATTTATGTTAAATCGAAAATGTTGCATATTGCCGTATTTAAATTCCGAATAAAATTAGGAGTGTTTTGAAGGGGTCTGAAAAATAAATTTATTGGCAATATTTTCATCTTTAATATTGTTGATTTTTTCTTTAAGAGAGAGTTATGATTAGAAAAGAATTAGTTGTATAGAGTTTGATCCATTTGATGGTATTGAAAGAATAGTTTTGTCATTTTACAATTGCCACGCAACAATAATATTTTAGATAAGATATATTTAGCCTAAACTTTACCATTTTATATTAATAATAGAATATTATGTATAATTTTGAAAAACTTTCTACAAAAATGGTGATGAGCTTCAATGACTAGCAGGGCTATACGGGTTCCGCCTCACTTTTTTGCAAAGGTTTGGATCCGTTAAATTTGCTGCATGCGTCACAGTAAGTCTTTTACGGTTACTTTACCGCAACAGTGAACTCACCAGTAGACTTTTGCTGCTGCTTTACTGATGCTGTAAAAGTCTCATTCCAATGCAGCAAATTTGACGAAATATTCTGATGCATGCAGCAAATTTAACGGGTCCGATCTTACAATAATTTTACCAAAAAGTGAGACGCAGCCCGTATAGCCCTACTACTTCAATGGATCTATTAATAAAAAAAATGTCTATAATTAGGGCTCTAAAAATCCACAATTGACTGTAAAAAAGCCATTGTATCATCAAAAAATGTTTGACTAATATGAATTTTGTTCTGAAAATGTCATAGACTCGTTTCTTTTCACAAAAAGAAGAAGAAGAACTAACTTTTTTTCGACTTAAATTTAAAGAATTCAATCTAAACAATATGTAATTTTAATAAAACAGTGCCACAAGCCACACAACCAAACAAATTTTAGCTTTACTGTACGAAAAGTTCTGAGAACGTATAATTTCGCGTTTTTCTGATGTCATCTTATGGCCTGTCTGATTATGCGATTTAACATACAATAGTTAGACTTTTTTATTAAAAACTTTATAATATTATATCATTTTATAAAATGGCAGTATAACATTAATATAATAAAATATATAATTTATAAAAATAAAATTTTTAATTTTAATTTATTAAATTTTATTTTCCGTACCTAAAATCGGATAATACTTTATAAGCGTGTTTTTTTTAATAGAAAAATTTAAAAATATCTAATTTAAAATTTTTTATTTATTTTTTTTTCTAATAAATTGAACCAAGTTCTGATACTGTAAATTTAATTTTAATAAATCGAGGAAAATATATAAATTTAAACCTGAATTTTATTTTTATGGAAATAAAATATTCCTTATATTTTTTCTTCTTTCATAAAAACGATCTTTTTTCAAGCAAATAACACTTTTTAGTTTGGTGCAAAAAAAAAATTGTTTATAATATATTTAAAAATTAGAATATATCTAAAATAAAGCTTGTTTTACCTATTTTCAAAAAAATAGAAATTTATAACACCTTCCATTCGATTCCTATCCCTTTTTAAAAATTCAGCTTTTTACCGGAAAATCAAGTCTTTTACTAGAAAATTACTAAAACCATACTTGCTGACCCTATAACTAAGATGATCTCAAAACTAAGAACCAAAGATAATCCACTTTAATGGTAGATTTAAATTTTATATAAAATAATCACTTTAGAATTTTTTTCTAATTTTCATTGGGGACCCTCGCACATATTTATGGGACCTTATATAAGAAAAAAAATCCCATTTAATATTGACATAATCTCCGTCATTTTGATTTAAGAAATATTTTTTGAGAACCAAATTAGCATGAAGACGTTGCAGAAATAAAAAAAAAATTGAAAATAAAAATCAGCGAAGAGGTTTTGTTGACTCTTTGAACTTTTATATCACTGTTGATGTTGTACGGAGTATTTACATATTTACTCAAATCGGTCTAATCCGAAAGGCTTATCTTAACTAGAATTGGTAATATTTCGGATAATTGGATTGAACGATTGATATGAAAATTGCCTAAAGCCATCGAGTAGAATCGACATGAACCAACTCTTTAAGTGAATCTCGACAATGAATTTAGTTTTTAGTCAGTCGATCGAGACAAGTTGATTGTAGGGGCATTTATGGAATGTCCAAAAATTCCAATCTATCGAAACTATGTTCGCTCATACATCAATTCGAATGTCAGATGATATGTTTCCTGATTACCTGAGCTCCAGAGTAATTGGTCGATTTGAGGTGTTTCCACGTTTGTTCTTTCATCCGATTGTTCGGTCATAGACCGAAAAGATAGGAAATCGAACATCGACCGACCATTCCATAGAAAATCCACCCATTACCTTTTTGTTCTAGTTTAGTTAAGACGACAGATGAACCGATTTAATGCGAATATTCTTATTAGTTTTGACAAAGCCTGACAGTATCGAACAACAAATCCGTCATACATACTCCCTCCTTGTCAATAATTTGATTCCGACTATGATCAGAACATATATCAGCCCAAACAAACAATCGAAAAGGAACGTGGACATTTATGTAAACAACTTGAATCCCCCCATATCTGTGGTCACTTCGATATTTATCAAATTTTATTACAATTTATTTGACACATACGTGAACTGTTTAGATAAAATTCCATTTAGAATTATGGTAAGCTTCTTAATTTATTCTATTTGCTTGCACCTCTTTCTGATGGTACTCGTACGTCTGCCACTTTCCGTCCTTCTCAACTATTGCTTTCGAAATATTCTAACGGTGGAGGTCTTATACTATTTAATCTAAATATTGCAAACAAAAATATACCATTAGAATTAAGTTTGAAAATTAATGTTTTCTTTCGATTATAAATTAGAATTTTTATTTTTATTTTACTTTTAAGCCAAATAACTGTTGTCTATTTTTTGCAAATATTTCTCATAAATATCAATTTCTATTTACATTTTTAATTAAATAATATTTATTTATTGATGAATTTTTAATAAAGTTTTTTTTTTTCAAACAAAAAATTTCAAATTTTATAGTTTGATTTTTTATTTTTATTATACATATTCAATAGTAAAAAAATTATTTATGATTATTATAGACTCTTTATCGGAGTTTTCTTTCATAAAATTTAGCATAAATTATTGAGAAGTAAAATGAATTTGAAAAAAATGATATTTTATATTGTAATTTTATAAAATACTAAAGAAAAATTTTTAGAAGGAATTTTTTCCGGAAGAATTTCTTCTAAGATATTTTTTTACAAAAGTAATTTTTACTGCAACAAATTTTTACTAAGAAAAGTTTTGCCGAAAAAAATTTACAGAAAATTGTATGACTGAATGCAATTCTGACTGTAGCAATTTTTATTGAACAATTTTTAAGAGAAATAAGTTTTTAATATGTTCTCTTTAATAATTTTAATTAAAATATTTTGTACCAAACATTTTTTTACTTAAACTATTTTGGCTCGAACAATTTTTCTTAAATAATATTTACTGAAACCAGTTTTACTACAAAAATTTACCAAAAAATATGCTTACGAAAACTGAAAATCAGTTTAAATTTACTGAAACCATTTATTACTGTAACAATATATACTTAACAAATTTTACTAACATATTTCTCATGAAAATTGGAGCAATTTCTACAGGAAACATTTTTGACTGAAACAATTTTGACAGAAAAAATTATCACTGGAACATTTTTTACTCAAATATTTTTTAACTGAAATAATTTCTGCTGAAAATTTTTTTATTGCAATAATTTGAATTGAAACAAATTTTTATTCACTAAGTTCCACTAAAATATTTTTACTGAAATAAATTTGATTGATCAAATTTTAACTGAAAGATTTTTGATTGAAACATATTTAAATGAAGCAATTTTTACTAAAAATATTTAATTAAAGCAATTTCTGCTGGAAACGTTTTACTGAAACAATTTTGACTGGAGCAAATTTTGATGAAGCAATTATAAATGAAAAAATTTCTATTGAAACTATTTTTACTGAAGCTAATTAACTGATAATAATTTTACTGTAATCATTTTCGGAGAACTAATTTTACTGTAATAGTTTTTATTGGAAATTTTTTTATCGAAACAGTTTTTACGAAATGATATTTTAATTAAAATTGGAGCAATTTCAAGTGAAACAATTTTTATTTGAAAGAACTTTTACTGGAACTTTTTTGACTGAAACAACTTTGATTGAAATAATTTTGACTTAAGCAATCTTCACTGAAACAATGTTGACTAAAATAATTCTTATGAAAAAAAATGTACAATACAAAAATGTTTGATATTATTTTTACAGAAATAATTTTTACAGGAAAAATGTCTCTAAAACAACTTTGACTAAAATAATTTTGACTGTAACAATTTGTAGTAAGAAAAGTTTTGCTAAGTAAAGTTTCACTGGAAAATTTTAATGAAGAAATATTTACGGAATTTTTTTTAGAGAAACAATTTTGACTGAAGCAGTTTTTACTGAAAAGACTTTTACTGAAACAGTTTTAATCGAAACAATTTTTACTAAATACAAGATTATTAACTGAAAGAATTTTAACTGTAACATTTTTAACTAAAAAATGCTGACTGAAACAATTTTTACTGAAATTATTTTTACTGAAACAATTTTTACTGAAAGTATTTTTACTGAAAGAATCTTTCCTAAGAATAATTTTACTGAATAAATTTTTGATGAAATAATTTTTACTGAAACAATTTTCACTGGAAAATTTTTAACTGAAACAATTTTGAGTAAAATAATTTGGATTGAGATAATTTTGACTAAGAAAAGTTTTGGTAAGAACATTTTTTTAGGAAAATATTAATGAAGAAATGTTTACGGAATTTTTTTACGGAAACAATTTTGACTGAAGCAGTTTTTACTGAAAAGACTTTTACTGGAACAATTTTAATCGAAACAATTTTTACTAAATACAAGATTATTAACTGAAAGAATGTTAACTGTCACATTTTTAACTAAAAAAATGTTGACTGAAATAATTTTTACTGAAATTATTTTTACTGAAACAGTTTTTACTGAAAGTATTTTTACTGAAAGAATCTTTGCTAAGAAAAATTTTACTAAAAAAATGTTGATTAAAGCAATTTTGACTGAAACAATTCTTACTAAAATAATTTTGACTGATTTAATATTTTCTGAATAAATTTTTGATGAAATAATTTCTACAGAAACAATTTTTACTGAAACAATTTTTACTGGAAAATTTTTGACCGAAACAATTTTGACTAAAATAATTTGGATTGAGACAATTTTGACTAAGAAAAGTTTTGGTAAGAAAATTTTTTAGGAAAATATTAATGAAGAAATGTTTACTGAAATTTTTTTTACTGGAACAAATCTATAAATTAATGCAATTTTAAATGTAAGATTATTAACTGAAAGAATTTTAACTGTAACAATTTTTACTTAAAAAATTTACACTAAAACAATTTTTACTCAAATAAATTTAACTGAAACAATTTTTACGGAAACTAATTTTACTGAAACAATTCTTACTGAAATAATTTTAACTGATTTAATTTTTACTGAAACAATTTTCACTGGACGATTTTTGACTGAAACAATTTTGAATAAAATAATTTAAAATGAGACAATTTTTACTCAAATAGCTTTAATGGAAACAAATTTTGCTTCAAAAATTTATACTGAAACCTTTTTAGTTAAACAAACTTATCTTAAACAATTTTTAGTTAGAGAATTTTACTCAAACAATTTTGACTCAAACTAATTTTACTAAAAAAAATGTTCACCAAAGCATTTTTTCCGTTAAATATTGTACGGACATTTTTTTACGGAGTCGGTTTGGCTACAAAATTTTTCATTGAAATCAATTTTATCCCTGAAAACTTCTACTAAACAAAAATTTCTACTGAAAAAGTTTTTATTAAAAAACAAATTTTAACTTTAAAAGGTTTTTCTTAAATAATATAAATTAGAAAAATATTAATGAAATGCGATTCTGCTAAAAGTCTTTGATGAGCATTTTTACTGAGATTATTTTATTTAAAAATGTTTAGTTTAAGTTTTCACAGATTCTAGTTGTACAAAGACACCTAGCAGCGCTTATCTAAATGAGAGATTTTCTTAACAAACCACAATTAATATTATTCCGCGTCAAAAATACAACTTACCCCATTTCTAGTGAAGGAAAGGAATTAGTTTACATAATAACAAGTAAATTCAACCCTTTCTTACTAGAAACTTCTATTGAAGATTCTAGAAGAGTAAAAATAAATTACAGGTCATTAGGGAAAATTTTTTGACAACCTCTTCCTGTGCGCACTCATTTACAGCACATGCCGGCGTTGTTAGCCGCGACATTTTTCGCGTTAATTCAATTTAAAACAATGCCCCACCAGAAAAGAATATATTTTAGTACCCCTCAACGAATTGTATAATAGTTGTAACAATTTCCATCAAATAAAAGGGAATCTAAAGATTTTTGTAATAGGCAACAAAAAAATCTGAAGAATGGAAACCGAATGTGGCACTGTACATTCGTAATGTTCCCTAAACAGTGTGAGAGATTGAAGACGCTCAGACAGTAAGAAAATACCGACAAATAGGGTCCTTTATTGTCCGCGTAATTCACTCTGTGTTTGATTACCTGTAATCCTTAATTAAGGTTTTTAGCTGACGAATTTCGATAGAATGGGAGTTGAATGAACGCAAGACGTCATTTGCGCACGATGGGTTACCTTCTGCACAAAACAGCGGATTCAGTGATCACAGTAACTTCTTTTTCCCGTTCTTTAACCATCTACCCTAATACTTTGAAATAATCTTAAAACTTTCTCCTTAATCATTGCAGTAAACATCATTGAAGTCATCATCATCATCATCATCATCGTCGTCTCTCGTAAACAATCTAAGCGCTTTGGTAGAATTGTTTGTGTATTCTTGACAAATCATTTCCAAATCAACAAAAGTTCATTTTGTGTTCGGTAAAAAAAATTCTCAGTACTTTCACGTAAAAAAAAACAGTTGAAAATTCTTAAGGAGCCGGAGAAAAAAAATCTTCTTACCAGAGACCATTGATAATTGTGCCATGCCCTCAGGATAAGAGCAGAAGACCAATCCACTCTTTAGACCATTCAGTCTGTACTTGATGCTGGCTAACACTTTAGACTATTTGATACCAAATCCATGCGGACTTCAACGGATGTGCTGTGCTTACGATGTAGAAAGGTTTTTTTTTGCCCAAAGAACCGTCCATCGGCAAATCATCAACGACTGACCCCGGAGTCCGGAAGAGGCACATTTCACGGTAGGTGTTACGCCGATAATTAGTCAGCAAAAAGTGATTCCATCAAGGCACGAAAAGAAATCGGAAAATCTCTTTCCGATTTCTTGGGATTTTTTTCTGTCCGTCGTTGGTCACACATTCGCTGAGGTAGCCCAGTCCTAATAACTCCGATACCTGCTTCAAAGCATAGCAAACGGGATGACGTGGAATATTTTTAATTTTTTTGTGTAGAAATGTTCACCGATTCACCGATATTTGGTATCCTTTTTTTTGTGCAATCACGGCACGTCTTCGAAGGACAGAGGGGATCCCTACACAAAACTGTATACATTCAGGTAAGAACAGGTTATAAATAGAAGAAGTCAGTTTTTTTCAGCCTTATTCGATTGAAGGAAAAAAAAATCAGAAAAAAATTGCAGCTCGTTCGAGGTGTTTGGGATGCAGCTACTGTTTCTGAGAGTTTTGGACATCGTTCTTCTTTAGAAGTTAACCGACCACCTAATGGACGTGTGGCACTTCTTTTAAAATTCCAACAATATTTATTCCCCCTCAGCAGATACTTCAGAGTGGATTTTTTTCAATTTTGTTGTGGTTTTTCTTTTTTTTTGTTGCCCCATGAGAACCGATTCTCTGGGGACTTTTTTCTGTTATTAATTTCGAGAATAACTTGTTAAGGTAAGAAGTGCATTCACCGGTATTTTATTGTCCACGAAATTCTTATAAGAGTTAATGGGAATAGCTGTACAAATTTTTTAATCAATTTTCTTGCAGTTTTTCTTTTAAAATTAATATGAAATTGGCATAGTTATATTTTGGGAAGAGGGTGGGCTAGTCATAAATAATATGCTAAAACGATAATTAATTTGGATTTATTTTAACAGTAAATAAATAAAATTATTGCATTTTTTTTATGTCTTTTTTAGAAGATTTTTTGAATAAAATATTTTTTTTTTATCTAGAGGATTATCCAATTTTTATTTTGGAAAGTAAAGTTTAATAAATTATTTAAAAAATTTTGATTTTAAATAAACTTTATATACACTATATTTCTTATATTTTGCCATTATGTATAAATTATAATATTATTTAAATAATTATCTAAAAACTTAATTTTTTTGAGATAGTTTTTCACGGCGTTTTCCGCACATTTTGAACTGTAATTCTGTCATTACTTGGAGGACGTTGGCTTTTAAATGCTCTTAAGTTTAGGAAAAATGTTAGTAAATTGATGTAAATTGTTAGCTTTGATGTTGTAACAAAAATTTTCAGTAACTTTTTTTGTTTGGTTTTGGCTTTCATAGAGTCCTGGATAACTTACAGTCTTTTATTGGTGGCTGGCATTAAAGGATGTGTAATGAAATTGTTTTCGGCAAAGAGTAAAAGTGATATGAATACATTTTCTCTTTTTTTAACGAATTTTGAAAGGAATTAATAAGGGTTGATGCTATAATAGAGTTTTTGTGACAATGAGTGAGGATGGCAGTTTCATCAGCATATTTGGCTATTAGGTTTTTATTTTTTGTTGGAATATCAGCGGTGTGAATGTACAGTCCAAGTCATTATTATCATCAAAGACGCGACAACCGAAATCTTTTAGTTCAACACACGCAGTATATTTTTGGTATCTTCGTTAACGCCATTGCTCCTTCGAATCTAGGGTATACGAGGTCTTGTTCCCGAAGTATCGCGAATTTTGAATTTTTGCGGATTACGTATATTTGCTTTTTGTGGCGTTATGTTCGTACTCATGCCTCAACGACAAGTTCGGCCATTTTGAATGTTCAGTTAATTTTTGACAGATGCTTGCACGTGTTTTGGCTCGTCTTCAATTTTTGCCCTTTCCAAAAAAATGGATCAAAGAAATTGTTTCGGGAACAAAAAAAAGTCATAGGGGGCTAAATCTTTGGAATACGGTGGTTGCGGCATTATTAATGTGTTGTTTTTGGCCAAAAATTCGCGCACAAGCAATGATGTGTGAGCAGGGATGCAAAAAGCCAATTTTTGTTCTTCCACAAATCCGGACATTTCTGGCGGATTGCTTCGTGCAACTTGCTCATAACTTGCAGGTAATATTCCTTATTGACCGTTCTACCCTGCGGCAAGAACTCATGATGCACCACAACCCTGCAATCGAAGAAAACTGTAAGTATAACCTTTACATTCGACCGAACTTGGCGCACTTCTTTTTTCGGTCTTGGCTCGTGCGGCAGCTTCAATTGGGATGATTGAGCTTTTGTTTCCACGTCATAACCATAAACCCATGATTCGTTACCAGTTATGACCCTTTGGAGCAAATTTGGGTCGTTGCGGACAGAGTCCAACAGCTCCTTAGCAATGTTAATGCGATGCGGTTTTTAGTCGAAAATAGGCAAAAATCAAAGACGAGCCAAAACACTTGCTAGCAAAACAGCTGTCAAAAATTAACTGAACATTCAAAACGACCGAACTTATCGGCATAAGTGAGAGACATGAGTACCAACATAACGCCACAAAAAAATCGAAAAGCGAATATACGTAACCCGCGGAACTTTCTGAACAGACCTCGTACTTTGTCTTCTGGGACCATAAATGGAGCCATTGTAAACTTTGTGGGCAAGAATTTCCTCATCTATACAGATTAATTTTATACACAACCAGGCGTTTGCGGAAGCCACAGGATTTTGTCGTTAGAGAGGCTCCAAAATTGTCCATCCTCATTTAGGGAGCCAAAAATTCTTCGAAGGATGGAAAAGATAGGTAAGAACCCAAATTTCCGAAGAATATATGAGCAGAAATGTCTACATTATGGCCAGTATTTCAGAGCAACATTATTTTAGACTGACTAAGGGGATTTTTTCCTCCATGTTGTTATTGGCTGGGATCCTTGACCCCAAATAGCAAATAGTTTAACTATTCCAAAGCTATAATATCCTTTCTGTATGTGGCTAGAGCTAATTTGCCGCCGGCTCAACCTTGATGCAGGTCTCTCGTAAATCTCTTTCTAATCAACTCATAATTTCGATGTCGTCGGCATATGCTAAGAGCTGGACAGACCAAATGAGGATGGCTCTCCTCGTGCTAACCTATGAGTCCTGAATCAACTTTTCCAGCGCCAGATTAAAGAAAACGTGCAAAAGTGCATAATCGGTTAAACGTCTGAGCAATGTCCAATAATACTGCTGAAGAGACAAATCCCGATATTTAATAATCAATAAAATTACAACTCTTTCAACAGCAACAGAAACTTTCAACAAAATACAGATTGTTGATCACTTTTTAAATATTGATAAGAATCACAATAAAATAACATTTATTTTTCAATTCTTCTGATTAAGAATAATTCTTATTAGTTTAACTCTATTTGAGTAGAATAAAAATTCAAAAATCGATTACCTGCCAATAAATGCTCTTTGCTGATAGTAGCGAATTTTTTTTTTGTTGGCACTTTTAATGGCAACAATTAACATTCCAATTATTCTAAATTGTCGTCAGTTTTCTAGAAAAGTTTTTCTGTTCTAAATGTTTCATGTCTGTATTGGTCAAGGACTTAATTTGGGGACAGGAAATCAATGAAATGAAGAAATAAATAATAAAATTGGTGCTCTGTGGAAAAAGGACAGGCGTTTATGGGGCAAAAAAAATCCGCCACGTTGAATAAAGTAATGGAAATTGATCGTGCGTTAAGAAGCTGAAAATTGATCATTATTTGTCACTCTTTGTTGTTGAAAGACAGACGATGGTCGTGCTCATTGCCTTGAGTTCCTGTCGTACTTGGATCTGTTGAGTTATTCACCTTAATTTATTGTACTTGAAAGAACCAAATCGAATCGAATCAGACACCATTCTGTGTCGTGTTACATTTTGCTTGTACGGTCTTTCAAATTAATCAATCGAGAAAAGATTTCTAGTCAACTTAGTATTAATTCGGACGAAAAAAAAAGACACCTAAACAATTGTTTAGTTTTTCTACGAGTACATTAAATGAAGCTGTTTGTGATTTTAAAATTAGTTGGACGGAAATTGCTTAGTAAATTCGTATTTCGGGTCCAAAAGAAAGTCTTACAGACGCAAATGCTCCATATAGACATAAAATGAGAGAGAAGATAGTCTTTTAGTTTCCCATTTTTTTTTGTATAACTTTGTTATTAGATCAGAAAAACTACCCCATATTCTCTTGTCTGAAATTTAGCACCACATATCTTGACTAAATTGTACCTACTGAACTATCGACATAATTCTTGCTAAACACATTTATTCGACTACTCATTCTAGTACGTTGGAAAATCAAAATTTGGGCAATGCTGTTTCAGAATACGATGGATTTATGACGGAGGTTGCTCTGTGTCGATTTTGGCTTTGGATGATTTCGTGTAACAATTTTACCTTGTGAACAATTTGATTTTCAATTTTGGCTCCATCGGGCATCATGCTGTTGCACTCCCCTGTCCCGCTTCCTTCATTTTCATATTGTTGATCATGTCTGCAAGTCATCTCACATGTCTTCCGCCTGGTCTTATGAGCTTGTCATGCGAGCAAGTTCAATACTAAAAACCAGAAAGAACAAGCTTTGGAGGTGTTTAATTAAAGAAGATTCCCAAAACAAAAAACTAACCGACTAATAGATAGGTAGGCTGGGTGTCTAGTCCTTCACTCTTCAGAACTCATCAACTCAAGTCTAACCTTGCCAGCATCTTCAACCGCGACAACCTCATCAACATCAGTAAAACAAATCGAGCCAATACAGCTGATCGTGATCTACGAAAGCACAATTGCAGTCACGCCACAATCGAAAACGATACATCCGCGATCACAAATGCTAAACCCGATATTGGCGAACGATTCAGTTCAAATTTTTGATTTGCCTTCGAATTGAAGATGCCGAAACTTTTATTTCTACCCACCTTTAAGAGTTCATCCAAAAACATTGAACACATATTTGAAAAAATCTCCTTCAAAAACAATGGTTTTGGAAAGGGTGTGTTCTGCTTGTTAAGAGTATAATTAATAGCATTTGAATTAAATTTTTTAGGTTATTCTCAATATTCCGTTAATTAATTTTATTACGAATTACAAAATGAAAAATTTAATTCCAATTAAAAATATTGCAAATTTTTCCTGTAATTTTTTGTTAGTTAAGTTATAAATTTTTATTATAATTTTTGCTATAAATTTTTCATGTAAATTTTTACTGCATATTTTCACTGTAAATTTTTACTGTAAATTTTTTCTGTAAATTTGCTGTAAATTTTCACTGTAAATATTCACTGTAAATTTTTACTGTAAATTTTTACTGTAAATTTTTACTGTAAATTTTTACTGTAAATTTTTACTGTAAATTTTTACTGTAAATTTTTACTATAAATTTTTACCGTCAATTTTTTCTGCCAATTTTTAATGTAAATTTTTACTGTAAATTTTCACTGTAATTTTTTTTGGAAATTTTTACTGTAAATTTTTACTGTAAATTTTTACTGTAAATTTTTACTGTAAATTTTTACTGTAAATTTTTACTGTAAATTTTTACTGTAAATTTTTACTGTAAATTTTTACTGTAAATTTTTACTGTAAATTTTTACTGTAAATTTTTACTGTAAATTTTTACTGTAAGTTTTTATTAAAGTTTTACTATAAATTTTAACTGTAAATTTTCACTGTAAATTTTTACTATAAATTTTTATTGTACATTTTTATTGTAAATTTTTACTGTAAATTTTTACTGTAAATTTTTACTGTAAATTTTTATTGTAAATTTTTACTGTTAATTTTTATTGTAAATTTTTACTGTAAATTTTTACTGTACATTTTTACATTTTTTGTGGTGATATTTTTTTGGTCAATTATTTCTGGCAATTTTTACTGTAATTTTTTGCGGTAAATTTTTGCAGCAAATTTTTCTGTATATTTTCGAAAATAAATTTTAACTGCAAATTTTGACCGCGAATGTTTTTTGCAATTTATCTTTAATATAAATTTTAACTAAAATATTTTTACTGCACATACTTTGAACTAAAAAAATATATCAAAAAAAAAAAACTTTAATTGAAAAGTTTTGATGAGCAAGTTTGTGATCTAAAAATCTTACAGGAAGATATTAACTGTTTAGTATTTGTTGATATGTGTGAAAAGATAAAACTCTTTTTAACAATATTTTATAAAAGGAACAAACTTTTTTAGATTATCTATAATCCAACCCACATGCGTAATTTCTAATTTAGTATTTCCTGATGCAATTCAACTTGACAAATAGTTGGAGATAAAAATCACACCATTAACCCCACTTCTTATCCAAATTAATCTTCGCTAAATAATAAATAAAATTTATTTTTCATAGATCCCCATTAAATCTAATTATTAATAAATAAAAGTTCAAAATATTAACATAAACAAAAGCCGAAATACTCTTAACTACGACTAAAAATCAAAATTGTTGGTTCATTTTTTTATCAAAAAGTCCGGTGTGGGTTTCATTTTTTATCAAAATGACCAATCGCTGTCACATTTCTATGCTAATAATCTACTTCAAAAAGTCTAGAGAAAAAAAAACACAATAATTATTACGATTTCTATAATTTTCACACCTCTTTTCGGAAATGATAATCATTGATTTACGTGTCGAATGATTTAAATTTTCACAGCGAAGGTGTGTTCGGGAATTCGGTAAAAATCAAAGGAGACCCTCAACTCTTTGGAAATTCTGTTTATTTTTTCCTCGTTTAAATATAAATTTTTCGAAGGAATATTATTGAAATTTTTCTAATAAATAATATGAATTGCCATTGAAAATTGGTGCAAAGATGTCAAAGAAAACCGATCCATCCGCCCTTCTCTGCCTGCTACGCAAAAATTATTAATTTTTTTTATCGTATTTTCGGAAAATCAATTTTGTGCTAATCAGTTCTCTCTGAAATTTATGTTATTTTTTCTATTGTGAATTATTATTTTATTAGCAAGTTAGCGTGAAAAAGCTCATTGAGAAAAAAATCTTTCAATTATTATTCAAATTTGCTGGAACAGTGATTTTGTATTCATTCGTTTGACTATTAAGGTATTCATAATGTTCTCATAAATAAATTGGCAATCAGAATTCGCCTACGCAATTGTGGCTATTCCTATTTCGAAGCTTTTTTTTAATCAGATATTTTGACTAGAAAATTGAGCTTTTATGAGTTCCGCTGGCATTTATTCATTTTTGTTTGTTCGGTTTTTTTTTTGTTCTGTCAACCTCCTTTTTGATAGACTTACGCCACAATGTGGGATCACGGTACCTTTTCGTGGTACTCAGATTCCAAACTTGTTCCTTTGCGGAGCTTTTAGCGGAAATCAATTCGATTTTTTCTATTAATATTGTTATAATATTTTCCGCTTACTTATTGCAATTTTAAGTTAAATATTTGCCAAAATATGCAAATTGAAATTTTCTCATTTTTAATTTTTTTTATTTTTTTTATTTGATATCGAGAATTGTATGTCGGCATGATTTGTTTTGTATTTTAAAATTAATAATTTCTTCATTAACTTATGGTATTTTGATATTTGTTTATTTTTATTATATTTTCTGTAATATTATTTGCATAAAATTAATATAAATTCATATGCAAACATATTCGATTTCCTCTTTTAGAGGAAATACCTTATTTCGGTATGAAATTTTAATCAAGACATTATGCTGTGATTATAGTGTATTCTATGATTTTTTTTTAAAACGAAGTGATTTTTAATTTAACTACCAAACTTTGGTATATTACCTTTTTTAACATTATTTTTATAAATTTTTTTACTATAAGAATAAAGGATCACTGATAAAATTCCTTAAAAAGTTATTAAAACCAATAAAACTTCAAAAAAAGAAAGTTAATTTTAGCTTTTTTGTTTGCTATAAAAAATTGTCAGATTTGAAATGAATTCTTTATTCAATTCATATTATAAATAGAAGCTCATATATTATTTACGTTCCTTTGACTGTAATAAACCAGAACTCCCAAAAAAAAATTACTATTAAATAAGGAAGTAGAACTAAAGTTCGATTGTATAATAAAGAAATTCGAATAGCTTCTAGTACTTAACTGAAAAAAAGACAAATAGAAAAAACCATACGTCTTGAAACTGCAAAGGAATATAGATCGTCATTTGGATTTCGTACCCCACCATTTAAAAAACTCCTATAATTTTTTTCTAGATCTGTAAAACTAAAACAGTAATTTTTACTATTAATTTTTGCGGTAAATTTTTACTGCAAATTTTTATGGTAAATTTTTACTAAAAATTTTTACAGCAAATTTTTACGGCAAATTTTTACTGTAAATGTTTGTTGTAAATTCTTGCGTTAAAATTTTATTGTAGTTTTTTACGAATTTTTACTGCACATTTTTACAGCAAATTTTTACTGTAAAATTGTACTGCCAATTTTTACAGCGAATTTTTACAGCGAATTTTTACTACAAATTTTTATTGCAATTTTTTATTGCCAATTTTTATTTCAAATTTTTACCGTAAATTTTTACTGCAAATTTTTAATGGAAATTTTTATGGCAAATTTCTACGGCAAATTTTTACTGTAAATTTTTGCTGTAAATTTTTATTGTAAATTTTTACTGTAAATTTTTACTGTAAATTTTTACTGCACATTTTTACAGCAAATTTTTATAGCGAATTTTTATTGCAAATGTTTGCAACGAATTTTTACTACAAATTTTTACTTAAAATTTTTATTGCAAATTTTTGCTGTACATTTTTGCGGTAAATTTTTATTGTAAATTTTTACTGTAAATTTTTACCGTACATTTTTAATGCAAAATTTTGTTGCAAATTTTTACAGCAAATTTTTACTGGCAAGTCTTACAGAGAATATTTGCTGCAAATTTTTACAGCGAAATTTTGCTGTAAATTTTTGTTGTAAATTTTTGATGTGTATTTTCACTGTAAATTTGTTCGGTAAATTTCTATTGCAAATTTTTACTGCAAATTTTCACTATGAATTTTTACTGCAATGTTTACGGCAAATTTTTATTGTAGTGCAAATTTTTAATGCAAATTTTTACTTCAAATTATATTTTAATAAATATTAAACAGTTGAAATTTTAATTTTTGTATGCAAATTAATGGCTTTAAAAATTTATCGTTTTTCAAAATTCTTAAATAAAAATTTAGTCAAAAACTGTCATAGAATGAAAATCAGTATTTTTATACAAAAGCATCTCTTCATATCTTGTTTAGTTAAAAAAACTTCTTGAAAACTGTTAAATATTAAGAGAAATATTCCAATCAAAATTAATATTATCTTTTATCTATTTTAAGTAATTTATACAATATTGATGAAATATGAAAATCTTTAATTTATATTTAAATTTCATCAGTCTAACCCCTGTACCACTCTCAAAATCTTTTCGTGTTTCGTATTATTTTATATTGAACGGATAGGTAATAATTTGAATACATACAGCTAAAAATCTTAATTATAATATAGAAAAAATCTAAAAATTCCATATTATGTATTTTCGATAAATATTAATTTTCTGCTATTAATCTTCATGCCTTTTAAATATAAAGAGTCAGACAAGTTATACGATTTCGATGATATATGATTCGATTATACAACTGAGTCTACGTAGGTAACTTCTTTTTGCATAGAAACCTAAGATGTTTATTGAAATTTTCTACCGAACAATAACAAAACTAATACTATATCTATCTATGGATAATATCTACCCAATAAAAATCGATTTAAGAATATTTTAAGCTATTCTATAGTTTGTTAAAAATTTTAACATGAATCCTCTTATGAAAAATATTCAAAATCTAAATGCAATTCCGAATAGCCGTTATGCTGTATTAATATAATATCTATTCTCCATTTTTATATTGTTATCTCTAAAAAGTATCTGAAGTAAATTAATCAAAATCTAAAATTTCTATTCGATTCATTAAGTATTTAAAAAATTTCCAATTAAAAATCTTCCAAAGCGAGTATAAGAATTGGTTTTCAGATATTACTAAATTTTTTCTTATATTTTCTAACAACCAAAACAGAAAACGTTCAATTGGATTTTCTTTTTTATTGTAAAATTATTTTTAGGATAAATTAAATTGATTTATTTTGATAATTTAAGTTATCTTAAATATTTTTTAGATTTTTTTTTTTGTTACGAATTTTTATATTTGCAAAAAGTTGGAATTTTTCTTATTATAATTTTATCCAAGAATGAAAATACTCACAAGCATTGAGCATCGAATAGAATTTCAACGAATAATAAGAATTCAATTTATCTGATAGACAGACGTTCACGAATTTATTATCGTTTCAAAATAGATTTTCAATTGTTATTTTATTAAATTTTCATGCGAATTTACAGCTATGTGGGTGGTAATGGATTTTAGTATTTTATTGTATAGTAATTGAAAAGGTACCGACAATTATGTACGATTTGTACGGCTTTGATGGTAAACTTTAACCTCTCTTAACGGACAAATTCTAAATTCCTTATGTTGATTATGAGAGATGCTAATAAATAAGAAAATTTATAGATTAAGAAAAATAGTTTTGAAAAAGTCTAATGAACAGATTTATGTCTTTTAGACCTTTTTTTAAAATAAAATCCCCTTAAATCTGAGAGGTTCAAAAAAGCACAAAGTTGTTCATTGGATTTTTTTTTTAAAAACTGTAAGCCTCAACAATTAAAAAAAAGTGTTTTTATTTGCCTTTATGAATTTTAAGAAAACAAAAGTATTTATATTTTTATTTGTTGGTATGTAAAGAGCTGGAAACAAGAGATTATTTTATAGCGCCATGTCCATGAGGCCATTTGAAGAGTGCATGAGCCCAGATCACAATGTGATTTTGCGTTGCTAGATTACTTAACGCCTCGTGTCAATAGTTAGTTGCAGGATAAAGTCAAAAAATAATAAATTTTTTTAAATCATATTTTAATGTTAAAGAATATTTTAAAGAAGGAATTATTGGGTTTATACAGCATATGTTTGCTAAAAGGTTAAACATATGGGATGGGAAAAAAGCGGTTCGTATATTGCTGGTTTTAGGAGATTCACAATGAAAAAAGTCGTAATTTTTTAAAGAAATCCTAGGTTAAGTGGCATTTAATTAATAAAATGGGAATGGTGAACTTGTAAAAAGAAAACATCGCCAGTTAAAAGAAATTTTCCACTAAAGAGTCAGCCAATAAAGAGTCAGCCAATTTGGGCTTAGGGAAGTAAGGTTTCACAAAATAAATCCAAAAGTGGTCGTGTTGTTTTGCTTGTGGCGCCATTTTGTTTAACCCAAATTAGGTTGAAATTATAAATTCAAGGTCAGGCTAAGAAAGTAAATTATCACAAGGTCATAGCGGTAATTATCGCAGGTAATGGTCTTTTTTTATTATCCAGAGAAATACGGCACAACGACACTTTCATACCAAAATGCACACCAAATAGTCACTTTTCGCACATACAATGTCTTTTCCACTTGTGGGTTTTAAGAATCCACATAAGAAATAAGCGCCTCATCGCTAGGGAAATTTTAAAAAAAATTTTACAATTTTAATTCGTTAAACGTTCTTTCAATTTTCATTCTTTGAACGTTTTTCCAATTTTCATTCGTTGAAAGTTTTTGCATTTTAAATTTATTATTTAATAATTAAACAACTTTTAATTTTAAAAATGGCAACTTTTATGTTAATTAAATTTTATTATAAAAAGTATTATTAATGTTTAAAAAAAATTAAATTCTAGAGTCCTTTTTTCCTAATTTAAAAATGGATAGTGCGTTTTTTGTTTGCTCAGCCACCAATATTAATATTAAATGCAATCAAAGTAAAAAAAATTTTTTTAAATTAATTTTTCTAATAGTATAGAGGAAAAAGCATAATATTTTATAGTTTTCAGCTTAGCATCGACCACATATTATATTGAAACCTACTGGATTTTATATTAAACTTTTCTAATAAAAAATGACGCAAATTACATTAAAACATTCTATTTTCAAATGCATTATTAATAATTATGCTCACTCTTAACTGAACTAATCGAAATAAGCAGTTTATTTTAAAATGATAATTACTAAAAATATAATTTTTTATTTAAATTTTCTCTGAGAAAAAAAAACCAATTACCTTGTGTTAAAAACTCTCTAAACTCGTACGAAGGGGCACAAATCAAATTATCGAAATGAAAAAACGCTGCAAAACAATTTCTAAAAAAAGAAGTATTATATTTAATACGTTGAAGCTTTATTCAAAAAATGCAATATATTGTAGCTTTTATTATCGAATTGGAAAAATAATATTTTACTCTTCTGTTTATGGTAGTTCTAAAAATTTTATAAAAAATAATATTTGCACACATTATTCAACCTGAAAATTTTAATATATATAAATTTTTATTTTGCAAATATTTATAAAATCAAATAAAACGGAAACATTTTTTTCTAATAGAAAAAAAATCCCCAACTTTTTATTATTACATATAATAACAATTATTGGTAATTTTATCGAGCAAAAATTGGATTAGGTTAAAAACCGTAACGTTTAAATATTTTATTTAACCTTCAGACTGTTTTTCATAGAATTTTTTATTGGGTTTTTTCATTTTCAATAAAAAAATATTTAACAATATTCCAGGTTATTATGAAATGTTCTAGAATAAACTTAATTTTTCTTAAAAAGAAAATATAATTTCTGACCAATAAAAGATTATCGATTTTGCAGTTTAAAAAGTATAATTCTAAATGACAGGATAAACGCCCTTAAACAAAAACTATAATTTAGAAAATATTAAATTTATAATATAAATTGGAATTTTTATATTATGGACTTTTTAATCATCAAGAAATGCGTTCAAATTACTTTTGGAAGTGAGGCTCTTTTTCTCGCTTGGTGGATGAGTTAATACGAAAATCTATAAGTGGCTACGGAGAAGCCATTGTATTTGCGAAAAATTACTTTCTGGTGTGCAATCTGTTTTAAAAGTTTTATATTTTTTTGAAAACGAAGGCGAAGAGTTGGTAACCATCAATTCCAAGAACTATGACTATATGATACTCGAGTTTTTTTTTTAAATTTAGTTTTTAATAAATAAAAAAGAACCAGTCAATTTGGAAATTTCAAAATTCCTTCAAATATGTCAGAAAAACAGACAGGAATAAAAAAAATCTTTTACAATTTTCCTCAGCATTTTTAAAAACTGGTAATAATTTTTTATTTTTTTTATTACACAAATTAAAATTTTCAGCGAAAAATTACATTTTTTTTAAAGGAAAATATTTCCATGCAAGCCAATATATTAAGTCCTTTTTGGAAAAAATTTTGTTCCTACTTTCATTGAATTTAAAACGTTTTCAAAATTGTTTTCTGCAAGCTTTTAATTTCTGAAAAATAAAACAATTTTCCATTGTATAGTCTATAAAGTATAAAAATTAAAGTTACAATTTTATAAATAAAAAGTGAATTTTTACCAACCAAAGCGTAAATTTTTTTAAAAATTTGTTTCAAATTTAATAAATGCTATTTTAGTAAAAAGCTCATTTCTTGCTCTTTGGTTAAATCACCAAAGAGCAAGAAATAAGCTTTTTACTAAAATTGCATTTATCTGCAGAAAATTTATATATATGAGATAAATAATAATATTCACAAATAATTCTATTAAAGTGATTTTATTTGCAAAAAAATTACTGCGTAATATGCATTTTGGTCTGAAGGTGTTTTTTTTTTTTTTATGAGGAAGGAGAAACTGTCACCGTAAATTCTGAGCTCAATTATTGTACAATAACCGAATTTTTTTGGCCTTAACTTAAAGATTTTAACTTTGACTATTTATGTTTTTTATAAAATAATACTATATATTATATTATATAATAAATTTGGGGTTAATGGTGCGAAAATTTCCAAGGACGCGCAATATCGTTTATTTTGAGATGTCAATTGGCCTCCAAGATAACTGCGCTTTGACCCCGAAATCTATCAAAGAATTCATCAAAAATTAACTTAAAGAAATCGAGTCCTGTAAGGAAATACATGATAATTATTTTAAAACAATTATAATTAATTAAAATGGCAAAGTTTATATAAAAAAAATTAATAAAAACTTTGTTAAATTGTAAATTAAAATTATATTAGATTAAACTTTATTTTCCAAATTGTTAATTGGATAATGCATTATTTTCGAATATTTTTATTTATAAATAATATAATATTCAAAATAATCCATATTTTTGTACCATATTTTTTTTAATTGAAATTAATTTAAAAAAAATTGTTTTTCCTCTTTAAATAAAATTGGTTCATTTATTAAAAAACTAGTAAAAAACTCTCATCTATAAATGGATTTGGCAATTTTTTTCTTAACACAAAACAAAATCATGTCATTTGCAACCATTTTTGCAGTTAAATTATTCTCTTTTATTCTTTTAATGGTAAAATAATTTAAGCAAAAAATTGCATTTTCCAATAACAAAGAGTAGATTTCATGGAAAAAAAATGCAATAATAATAATAACAATTTTTTTATTGCAAATGACGTTTTTGTTGATTTCGATATAAAGAAATTTATTTTAAATGAATACACCAAAAAAAATGCATTTTATTGAATAAAATTTTTTCCTGAAGAAAAATCATTTTTCCAGGTAATCAAGACAAAATCAAATTGGATAATAAAAGTTAAACAGAAATGAGTTTTTAAATAATAATAATAATAATAATAATAATAATAATAACAATAATAGTATAAATAAGAAAGCTTAAAATATTTTATTTCTCTAGAAAAATTGCTATTTCCACTTTGTTCAAAAGGACAATTTATATGCAGTCTTTTATAGGAATTTTTATTTTGAAGAAAAATTAAAATTTTCTTTCATACTTAAAAATCTATTCCATATTCAATTTTATTTATTCAATATTGAATTTATTCTTTTATGCAATTCTCAAAAATCAAGATCATCAAATCATAGTTTATTCATAATTTTTGTTATAAATTTCCAAAAGATCATAACAAAGAACTATCAAAAAATTGTTCTTTTCTTATCGTTCTTGGAATATATTGTAAATACAACTATAAAATATACAATAAACACGAGACAATATAATATAATAAAATAACCCCAAAAAGATATTTTATTGAAATTTTTCTAACAATCTTTACTGGAATTGTCCATACAAATGGATCGATTCAAATGCAAAAATCTTTTCGATTAGAAAGAAACTCAATAAGATGATGACGACTATAAAGAAGATGAAGGAAAAAAATTCAATGAACAATAAGAAAAAGAAGAAGAAAATATACAATAAGAAAAGTTTATGGAATAATAATAATAGAAATCAACAAATTACGATCAACAACCTCAACTTGATTTTGATCCAAATTGATCCTAATCGATTCCATAGCGACTTGTGCACATTCCAATCACATTCAATACCCTCTGCAGTTGTAGTTGGAATGCAGTAGAGAATTTCGTCCCCCATAATGAGCAAGAGAACGGGGAAAAAATTACACCATTTAATCTCAAGTTTATTGATCAACTATCGATGAATAGGAACCTATCAAAACGGAATTAGCATATCAATGTCTCAATATGAAGATTGGTTTTTTTTTTTGTGCACCAAAAGCATAGAAGGGGACACGATTCTAATCGCCAGTTACCTGTGATCGAAACCAATTCAATTTGATCAATTTGGTTCAGAAGCAATAAGGATTTGGGTAGAACATCACTCCTTTTATTTCCTCTCTCTCTGTTCCTCTTCTTCTACCTTAGTCAGTCTGCCTTCATTCAATTATCCTGGAACAAAGATAGTCTATATAGCAAATCCTTTAAAAGGTTATCGTGAATTGAAAGGCGTGTGTGTATGACAAAACCCAAAAATCTTTTGATAGGATTTCGATTTCAACAATGCCAGATATTCACCACGATCCCTTCTTTCGAAAGTATCGATCGATTTGTTCGGTTTCCGCAACGAGACGGAGGGCGTTTTGCAACCCTTACCTATTGATCCTTTGCCAAATACAATCCTTACCGCAACCACACAGCCAGTAGTCCTATCAATAGCTCTGCCTGTTTGTTGTTGTTGTCGTTGGTTTTTATCCTTTATCACATTGTCGTCAGTATCCGATGCTGGATTCTTTTTGGATCGATGATATTTGTGATGAGCTCATTTTGTTATCGAATGTGTCGAATTTATAGCTCGTGCAACCAATATCAACCAAAAGGATTCCGAACTCGTTCGATTCTCTCATAGAGTTTTTTTCTGTTTACTCCTTTTCTTCTAAAACTGTACACATAAACTGTTGAACATGTGATGGCAGACACGAGAATGTGTCATTCGTGCCGGTAAAGGGTCTTAATCTGCGAATCCATAGGAGTGTGCTAACATCAACAGGTATTGAAATTTAATATTTATACAAACAATCAATTTAGAAGAGAGAAACTATAAATATCAATAACATAAAAATTTAAAGAAAAAAAAAAATCCCAATCAAAATGAAAAGAAGAGTAACAGGTGCTTGACCCCAAAAACAATGTGGTTACCTGGTTGTTGACTTCACTGGTTCGTTCGATGATTAGTTGGGGTTACTTTAACAAATAAACAATAACAAGACAAGTTTTGGTGTTTTTTTCAATTAGAAAAATATTTATGCAAAATTATTCTTTTGTCTAAATAAATTGATTTTTCCTAAATAAAAGATTTTTAGAAAAAAGAAAAATTATTTTCACAATAATCTGTGTGCACTTGTCAATATCAGCTTATGATCCAAAACACTTGAGATCAAAATTTCATACAAAAAAAAATCCTATCCAGCTTCAAAAACGTGAGAGAATTTCTTGTTTTTTTTTTGGCAATATGCAAAATTTTAATTTTAATTGGTTTGGGATTCATTAAGTTTTGCATTTACTTTTCTACAGATTCAACCAAAACTTTTCGTAGATTTAAAGATAGTCATATGAATATTTTTCTAACTATCTACCAAATTCAAATTGAATATCAGAAAAACTCCCATAATAATATTGAATTTTTGTGCATTTATCAATTATTATTGCTTGATAATATTCAATCGGAGAAAATACAGTAGTGGCCATTTAAATTCGGACAGTCTGGCAAGAATATTGTTTTTTGTTGTTGTGTAGCTCTCTGTCAATCCTTTTTGATTATTCTGATTATTAAAAGAAAAGTTTTTTTTTTCATTTTGCAGATATCTACAACAACAACGTAGTTTTAAGCAGATTTATACAACAGTATTGATAACGTAAAAGGTTATGACGAAGGACGCGAATGTAAACTTTTTATAACGAGACATAGTCATATTACGTACCAAGGTCCTTATTACAAACATAAAAGGGACTATCTATAAATTTTCAAAGTAATTTTTACTGAAGAGAGTAGATTTAACGTGAATCAGAAGGCTTAGTAGAGCTGCACTTTAAAAAGTTCTAAAAATAGCTTTTACAAGAGCTCCAACTTTGCAGTAATTTAAATATATAGTTCTAGTCTATGAAGTATTGTATGTGAATTCCATGTCAAGTGTTACCTAGAAGGTATCAAACTTTATTGTCTTATGGAATGTTGCTGCCCCATTTATTTTTTATAGGTTTACAAAGGTCATTTGACTCAAGAACTGAAGCCTACTAACCATGCATAGCGAATGGAGTTCGTTGCATGGATTATGGAACAACAAAAAGTGGGTGTTAATTTTTTGAACAAATTCATCTTCTGCGCTGAGGTTTATTTTCATCTTGATGGCTTGGTTAATCGACCAAATTTTCACATTTGGGGTTCGGAATAGCCGCGAGTGATTGTTGAGAAATAAATATTTGTTACGAATTTTGAGCAGGAGTCAACATCGGACCATTCGTCTCTGAATATGCAGCTGGTCAGGTAAAAACGGTTAATTGTGCTTGTTATGAGGACATGCTAATCCAGTTTTTCGTCCCTAAATTGCAAGATATGGTTGTGGACGATATGTGGTTTTAACCACACGGTGCTACATACCATACAGCCCGAAAAAAAATTCAGTTATTACAAAACTGCGTAAAATTTGAGACACCCCTTATATTTATGAGAGGATAATGGCGAAGAGTAAAAGTTACGTGGACACATTTGTGTCTGTTAATTTCTATGTTATACTTGACAAAACCAGTAAGAGGACAATTGGAATTTTGGTCTAGAGAATTTCGGAAGTATGTAGTGGATTGGAACTGAAAAAATGGTAACAAATAAGAAAAATAGGCTTAATTAGAAAAATATTTAAGAAGAAGGCTACAGAGAGCTCAATTATACTCTTTGAAGCCTTCTTCTGATATGGCGGAAGATAATAAGAATTGGTGGCATTGTTTCCTCTGGAATCGTCTTCAGCTCCTCAGTTACACTCCTCCGGATGTTATCGAAACTTTTGAGTGGTTTTTGATCTTCAAGAGCTAAAATATGTCATACGGACTTTGATCACATGAACCACAGCAATTCCTTTTCTAGTAAAAACTCTTTAATGGATACGACCACGTGACAGGGGGCATTGTTATGCTAAAGCATTTAAGTTTTCGCATTGGCCGATCTAAAGGTAATGAAACCCTTTTTCCGAGCCTTTTAAGGACTTCTTTATAAACAACTTAGTTTGACCTTACAAAAGCCCTCACTCGTTCCACATTGTCATGAGTTTCCGATGTTGAGGGTTTTCGGGAGCGAGATTCGTTTTCTACAAGTGCATGAGTTTTTCTACTGGTCTAGGGCCGACCCTCTAGAAAAACTCATGCACTTCCTAAGAAATATATTCTATTGGATCGTCAAAACTTTTTATAAGTAAAACTTAATAATTTACCAAGCTTCGCATAAAATTTGATGGCTCATCGTTACTCTAAATTTCGCTGCACTCTTTTTCGGAATACACTAAAAAAAATGCAATTTCACTTATGATGCTTTGTAGTTATCAGACAAGGTTAAAACTTTTACTGCACGTATAAAAGTGACGAACATTAAAGATTGTCATAGTTTTGCTAGATCGCTTGCATGATATCATCAGAATGTTCTGGGGATATTTTTCTAAAAGATTTCAGGAAAAAAAATCGGAGTCAGTTGATTGCTTCTTCCAAATTTTTTTTTTGTTTTCCATTTTTTCAATTAAAAAAAAGCCACCTTTCAGTAGGTTAGAGATGTGATCTTATAAGACTTGTACTTTTACTAAAAAATATATTTTTCTATCTATTCAAATTTGTACATTAAATAATTTTTTTAAAATATTTAATTTCAACTTTTATGGGCTAAGAATAGCTCCTAATAAAAAGTACCTTAAAAAAGTACTATAAGAAGAAATCGCATACAAACACTTTCAAAATTCACTAAACCTTATTAAATGCGCTATTAAAATAAAAAGAAACATAACAAAATATTAAATTTAATTTTCTTTTAATTTAATATATTAAAAAAAATATAAAACAAAATTTATATTTAAATAAATTTATATCGTTTTTCTGATTTATTAGAACTTTACTTAATAAGAAATTTTCTATTTCGTTTCTGTAAAAAAAAAAATAATTTCCAACAAAATAAATTATTTCTAAAAAATTCTATTAAAAATAGGCAAATCAAAAATGTCTAAAAGACACATTTCACTTACCTTGTCAAGGTAATGTTCGGAGATAAATACAGAAAAAGATCCGTGCTGATTTCAATAGCCGCGACTGTAACTAAAAGAGGCTGCCCGTCTCTGGTCAGAGAATGTTAGCGTTAATTAAAAATTTAAAAAAAAAACATATTTAAACAAAAATAATATTCAAATAATATCTAATAAAAGACAATAAAGATATGCATGTGTATGTATAAAAAATCTTCCCATCAAAAATTTTTAGTTTTTGACCAAATTTCGTCCAAATTTAACAATCGCACATGGCAAAACTATTAAGAATGAATCGTTTCGGTTGATTAAGCTTCGAAAAAGTTCCCATCATTTTCAAAAGCTTAAAGGTGAATTGGTGCTATTTTTTTTATTATTATTTTTTTTTTTGAAGCTCTTATTTTATCCGTAAATGTTTTATAATGAAGAAATCATAATATTTTTTATAGCATGAATGTGAAGTTTGGGTTGTTTTTCTTTTTTGCTTTTGGTCAATCATAAACCAAAATGAGATATTAAAAAACTATCAATAAATGGCTAAATCTCTCACAGTTTTGTGACTAAATCATAAAATTGTTTTATTTAAATTTTTATGATAAATATATATTTTCGTATATGATTTTTTGCTTTTGCTATTTTGTATTTGTTTTTATTTTTATTTTTAACAATTCTAAATCAGCATCAAAACACTTTGAATAAAAATGATTTGAGTCTGTGTGGTGCGTCTCTACTCTAACTACACTATTTCCAATCTGCTCTAAATTTCTGATAGTCAACTTTAGATTTACAATCATTTATGTTACCCTCTTGTAAGATACAAGGTCTTAAAATATTATAGAAATTTATTGCTATCCATAAAATTATATTAAATCTAAATAACGAATAAATAAAAGAAAAAAAAAGTAATTAATTTCAAAATTTACAAATTCAATTAATTGAAAACATACACAAAAATACAGCATAATTAATTATATCGAAACGAAAAGATTTTTTATTAATTAATTTCAATTTTTTAGTTTTTGGTTCATTCCCTGCTTCCCGTCCTTCCGATAAGAGTCTTGGGAATTTGAACGACTTTCGCTTTGACAAATTTTGGATTTTATAGATTTTTTTTTTGCTTCAGTATTGAATTTGGCAGACTAGTTTTTTTTTTTAAGATAGATAAAATTTTTGCTTTAGTTAAAAATCTCAATGAAAAAATTTGAAATAATCTCACGGCTGCCGTGCGTATAGACTTTATCAATGAACAAAAATCCGGTACTTGTTTGCCTATAATTTGATATCAAGGAAGTGAATCTGAATGGAAGTGACTGTATATTTACTGTTTGAGGATTTACCTGTTGAAATTTTTTTTTCCTTCTCCTTTTTGGTTCATTCAGAGTACAAAAGCACTTCCTATTCTTGATCTTATGAACAAGTGTTTGAATATTTTCTGAATCGGATAGAAATTGAATTGAGAAAAATTCATTTCATAATTGCAATGTGTAGCGGGAGTGTATTATAAGATTTCTAAAAACAGGATCAAATAAAATATAAAATATAAGATAATATATATTAAAGGTATACAAAAATAAAAATGGAAAATGAAGAGGAAAATATCCTCCCTCAAGGATATATTGACTTCCGTGAGAGAATTTTTATTTGCAATTTTACTTTTATTAAAAATTTGCCTTTATTTCGTTTGAGGTTTTAGAATATTTTCAATAAATTTTTTATTTTTTTTTGTATTTTATTATACCTAAATTTATTACCGCCTATTTAAAAAAAAATTTTACTGATACATTGTTCTCATAATTTAAGTTTTTTATAGAAAATACTAACTGAAAATTGGAAGTGTTCTGAATAAATACTTTCTGTAAGTCCAAATGGTATTTTTTAGTAAACCCCCATCGCTCCCAGACCATCACTATTGTATGAGTCCAAATGGTTTTCTTTCTATTTAGTTTAAACTAATTTTGTCTTCCCCGGAAGGTAAAAATATGAAAAGATATTAAGAGGACTTCATCTAATAGTGTAGGACAATAACCCACTAAAAATACCTCCTCTAGAATTTTTCATGACAAATAGTAACTATCGTAAAATTGATTCTCTATTAATTAAATGGTATTTGAACTTATTTAAGGACAAACACTTAGAAAAACGAATTGCCTTCGTGATTATTTCTCAACTACGAGGTTAGTCTGATAAGTCAGTGATAAATAAAATCAAGAACTTATTTATTCAACAAAAAAAGATTTATTTTTTAACGTAATTTCCTGTTAGTTCGAAATACTTTATCCAACAATAGTTTAACATATTTATACCATGCTTACAGTATGATTTATCAAAAATCTGTAAAATATACCTCAATTTTGGCTATAACTGAAGAATTGAACGGAAATTTTTTTCCCATAAAATCATTTCTTCACGTTTCAAAATAGCAAAAAGTTGGAAGAAGCTAAGTCTGATGAAAATGGTGGGTAAGGTAGCAATTCATAAGTAATTTCATTAATTTTGCTGCTGCAATTACCGATGAATATGCAAGTGCATTTTTATGATGCAAAAGAACTCTTTGCTAAATGTAGTCATTTTGTCATGTTTTTATTATTTAAATAAACTAATAGTATTATAAAATGATTACGGCTACACCGAAAAATCGGTTTTCCTTTTTCAAGATATTCGGTGAAGATTATATCATATGCATCCCAGAAATCAGTATCCATAACCTTGCCTGCTGACGGAAACATTTTTTCCATCTTTTCTTCAGATTTTTACCATATCAGCTATCTTATACAGTTTCACTTGAAGGTCTTTTAAAATGATATCTAGGATTTTATTAATCATTTCTTCTATACAACTACAACGAAATATATATTTTAAACAAAAACCTATCTTAAAATGTATCAAAACCTATCTTAAATACTTTTCAAGATAGGTTTTCATTTCAGATATAGTTTTTTTCCCTAAAAAAATAGTGGTTCATAGATATTTATGAAATTTTGCTTAGAATCTTGTTAAAAATGTTAAATAATAATTAAAATATTATTTTGCTAATATCGATAAACATTCTTGCATTTATCACTGTATTATCAAACTACACCCATACCACATTTATTTGCAGATCACGTTAGAGATCTTTATTTTTATATACTAAGAAGTATTAATTATATCACGGAGGACTCTTTTATAATTTAGATATTGATTTACTGATACAAAACGAAAACTGAATTCCGTAAGTCCAAACAAGCTTAATTACAAACCAAAGTTGTACTCTTAATTGAGAGCTCAGATCGTCTTACCGATAGCAAATGCGGTTTTTTTAATTGAGCTTATTACTAAGCTCTTCTTTTTTATTTTCGATTTCTCCTTCCACTTATGTTTCGGTCCCAGGAGTCATACCTAGATACTAAGTTGTATTGGCATAAAAATCATTGAGCTCAATATGCCATAGCATTTTCTTTTTATTGAGCTCAATATGCCATAGCTTCGTCCAATTGATGACAATATTTATTGCATTCTGTAGGTTTTTAATAGAAGAATCTACCGTCATTATTATGATGTCATCTGCAAATGTTGCCATTATTGTTTCATGATTTTCTGGGATCTCTCTTTTACATAATAAACAGCAGAGCGGCTAGCTTACTACCCTGAGGTACTCCTACTTTAATTTAATTTATGTCAGAATATTCACTACCATCTCTAAATCTATATTGTCCTTCTGAGATATATGCTGCTACAAATTCAAAAAATTTCGGTTTGGGAGATCTCTATCCAAGCGTTTCTCTACAATGCGCCATTGGTCATAATATTCAGAAATTTGAGAACTATTATGAAAAGTGGGTCATAATAGTTAGACGTTTGACAACTCCTACTCTATATACTCATTGTTTATACATAAGCCCTTTTAGTCACATCTCACCAAAACATCTTTTTTAAATCTAAAAAAAAAAAAGAAATAAATTTTTTAACTAAAAACTCAAATTCTAACGGAAACTCTTTTTAAAACCAAAATATAAAAATACAAAATAAATCTAAATATGATAAATAAACACAGTAGAAATTGATCACTTATAAACCCCACAATAATCATTTAATTGAAATCGGTTTGTAAAGTTTCCTAGTAATGAGTAAGCTTTTCAATACTCTAAATAGTAAATGACTTGCGCAAAAAGAGAATTTTTATGTACAACACAATCCTCATGTGTAAATAAGTACAATATATCTAAAGCACTCTCGATAAAATAACTCAATATAATTTTATATACATGCAAGCGTCATGGTTAAGTTCAAAAACGAACAGGTGAGTTAATTAATGGAAATTCAATTCAATTCAGTCTGCCTACAATCGTCTGAATAGTCAAATCAGATTAGATTTGATCAAAGCAATTTTCGAATAATTTTTGTTGAGAGTTTATCGTGAAATAGGTACGTTCATGGTTCAAGTTCAAAATTGGCGGCACCTTTTTCACTATCGATAGACTATAGAAAAATGGCAAATATTGTACAAAAATTCTCAATTGATTTCCATTCATTATTTCGATTCTTCCAACTTGTGATGATGTTGCATAAGCACAGTCAATTAAAAAAATTTAATTATCCGATATTGGAAATAATTTCAATATTCTCCAACAGTTATAATTATTTGACCACAGGTGGCGTATGTATCGTAGGTGAGAAGAAGGTAGAATAATAAAAACCATACGCAGGTAGGTGCTGGAAACCACTGTATTTTGATGATAATCTCGATTCATTCAAGTTTGAGATAAGAGAGAAAAAAAACCATTTACCTAAGATAATTATCAATTAATGCTAAAAATAACAGTCTAGAGTAGTGCAATTTATAGAAAGAATATGTCCTCGAGATCATATTCTAGAGTAGTACCTGTTCGTACTCATTCACGTTTAATTTCCTTATTCTCTTAGTTAGAAAAATTTACCCTCTACCTTTGAAAATTTCCCCTTTGTCATTTTTTTAATTAAAAACCAAAAAATCTATTGTAACAAAGAAAAACGTGTTCTTCAAAAATCTTTATAATAATACCGAAAATGATCGATCTTCTTCTGGCCCGATCGATGGGTTCACTTTCTTGTATAATAGAAGTGATCAAATAAAATCGTGCATGCGTAAAATGGATTTAATGCGTGCAGTGTACTCAAAATATAGAATAAATGCATTGAGAAGAGTCTACGCTTAGACCATGACCGTAGAAACTAAAACTAAAAAAAATAAAATAGATCTTCATGTTGACTGGTTTGTGATCGGGGGTGAGATCGGATCAAACTCAAACTATGAACACAGAGAAAGTAGTTAGTTGAGAACAATTACCAGTTGGGAGTGGAAATTCTTTTCAGAAAATAATCATGGTTCCAAAATCTCTTCATGCACATGTGATTCATGAAGTCTTCGACGGATCGAAAATCTCGAAATACCGCATGCTTGGTTTTTGATAATGTCAGTGTATTATCCCGAAAATCTCGCGTTTAATCCATGATGAACTGACCTCTTACCAGAAGAAGCTCATCCAGCCGTGCAATCATCAAAATTTCGAAGAAGACGAAGACTAACAGCATCCAGATTGGGAATGATGCATAAACTGAGTTGCATTGTGCCGCAGTATGAATAGACAATGAGCATCTGTGGATTCTTGGGCACTCCATGGAGTTGGACAAACACAATTTTCAAGTATGGAGGATTTTAGTTTGGTTGAATATGTTTGGGAATTGCTTCAAAAGTGGCTAAGCTTCACTTGTTCCTCTCGAATCTGAATACATTTATTGGTGAGTGATCTTCACTTACAGAACCGAATCGGATGATCATCGTCATATAAAAGCGGATGCACCAAGGACTACATTGATTGAAATGACTACGAAGACCATAAAGGAATTGATTCTGAGCAACGTTACGTAAACGCCAATCGTGGTAAAAAGAAGAGCCGACCGACCACCATCACCACTATTACCGGCAATAGTGCCAGCTAACAAGACAACCTGAATCACTTCCCAAAGCAGCTGTTTCTGCTTCTGTTGCTTCTGTTTCTGTACCTTTCTGCTACTAATATAATAAAAATATAACTTCCCGAGATTCACTCATACTATGTGCATGAATCTCCCGAACTACACTTTTTTTTTGAGACTTTAAATCGAGATAAATCTTCTCGACCATATGTTCCCCTTCATGGCAGATCAACAACAAGTGTTTTATTTTATGGCCATGCCAATTGAAGATAAAATTAATTTCTCCTTTTCCTCTTATTAAATCGAATACAACTTGTCTGTGTCCTTCAATAGGGCTAGATTATCTTTACGGTCAGTAATAAAAAGATCAACGTTGACTGGAGCACCTTTAAGGGATAAATTTAACTTTGGTTAATTTTACGTTATTTCGATTTAGTTTGCAAAAAAAATTGGAAACTATTTTAATAGTTATAGTAAATATTTAGAATAATTTAAAAAAATTCTTTAAAACATTTCATTTAATTATGAAAAAATATTTTCTATAATGAAAATTTCTTTAAATTCAAAAAATAGTATTATCCATTTTATAATTTGGAAAATATAGTACTATTATTTTTAAAATTATAAAAAAATAAATTATTTGCGATAATTTTTACATTTTAGAAATAATTGCCATTTGATACTATAATATTATTAAGTTACTATAAATTTTTAAAAAAATAAGCAGAATAGATGCTGGAACAGCAGGCTTTGGATGGTGATTTTTCGAGCGATTTTTTCTTTAGAAATTAGGTTTATTTCTCGCTCAGTGGATATGTCAATAAACAAAATTTCCATATGTGAGGCTTTAAAAAACCATAAGTGACTACAAACCATTGTGTCATCGATAAGTGACTATCATTTGGATGGTATGAATTTTTTGTCCTTTTTTTCTTTTTTAACCGAAATCTGATTTTTTTCTTATTTTAAACTTAAAAATTATAATTTTAATTATATGTGGTTTTATTAAAATGATACTCCATAAGCCATACAATATGACAAATTTTGGCTATTTTACGCGAAAATTTTCCGGGACTCGTAATTTCGAGATTTGATGATATCAATTTGCCTCCAAGATCGTCCAATTTCAAGAATAGAACTTATTTTTTGTGAGATTGTATAAAAATATCTTACTTAGGTAAGTAATTTTATAATTTTTTTATATGTATAATGGCAAAGCTTACAAAATATAATATAATAAAAATTTTATTAAAATCTAAATATGAAATATATTTAAATGAAAATTACTTTCCAAACCAAAAGTTGTATAGGTTTTTATGATCAAAAGTTAAAGGTACAAATCACTTTTTCAGTGGCCTTAATTAGTCTAAAATTTTGACACGTTTTTTTTTCTACTTATTTAATTTGATATTTTTCCTTATTTTCAATAGATATTATCTTATCTTTTTTTGATCTTGGGAAACTATTTTTAAGAAACTCATCCAATTACGGTGTTTTTTTTTTTGTTGAAAATATGTTTTGTGTCAAAGGAAATTTCTTAAAAAATGAGAACATATGTTCGGCTATGATCTGAGTCCACATCGAATTGGAAATGGTTTTTTGTAAAAAGACTTCAAATAACTTTAGATCGACTGTATTGTAGAGTTGTCAATTTTAAGACAGACATGAAAATCCTTATTGATAATCTCCTAGATCCTAGATCGATGAATTCGATAGTTTCACGTAAATGGCCTTCTGTTAAATAATAGTCTTCATGAAGATGTCATTCGATTGTGTTGTGAAAAAGAAATTAGTTCCCTGAACGGCACAGGTATTATTATTACTAAAAAGGAAAAGGTCCTTTTTCAATTTTTTTTTTTAACTTCCAATTCTTAAATACAAAATTTCGTCATTTAACTGAAAGGTGAGATAATCTTTAAGGGATTTTGTTAAATACGTAAATGCATTGCGTTATTTTTCTTCAATTTATATTAACTGAATGGCAGCTACAAAAAAAAAAGTAAATTTCGTATTACATAATTTTTTTTTGTATGTGTTTAGTTTCAATAATAAAAAAATATGTTCCTCAGTAATTTCTTTAAGTAAAAAAATACTTCGAATAGCCACATCAGATTTTGCCAAAGGATTTTGTCCTTATTGAAATTGGTCTTATTAAATCTCGCTTAATCATAATCTATAATAATCTATGATTCGCAAATTATCCCAAAACAATTTATTTCTACCACCTAATCGTAAAGAAATTCGTTCTGCCTTTTCCTTAATGATCTGTAATCTGGAAAGAGATCCTTTTTCTATTAATTTGTAAATCTCCGTGACAGAGCCGGATTGGAAGCTATCTACCCTTAGCCCAACTTTTTATCGAAATGAAGTGTGGTAGACTCCCTTCCAATGATAAACCCGGCTTGGAAAGGAGTCTACCCTTGGCCCCACTCCTTATCGAAATGAATTGTAGAATCTTACTATTGGGATGTCAGTTGGGAGTTAGAAGCCATTCTTGACTCCTCATTTAGCCCGGTTCTCAACTACATATGGCATGGGTTGCTGATCAATCAAAATGTTGGGATTCTAGTCATGATGGTATCCTCGATAATGAGTGGAACATTATCCAACGTCCTATTTTAGTAGATGCTGACCAAATGGCATGAAGAATTTTAAGCCATTTGATCAGTAGATGTGATAAAACTTTCAATTTCTGCCACCAACCATTCGAAAAAAATTTGGGCATACCGCACTTACCCATAATTTCTTCTTTAACCAGAGAGTTAAAAATCAAGTTACCTAAGCGAATAACACCAAATACAGAATATCTTTTTGAATAGGACTCCTTCCAATGTGGAGCTCTTAGAACCAACTCCTCTCTTTAATTTTCTAAAAGAATCTAATATGAGGTCTGTTCCAAAAGTATCACGAATTTTGAATTTCCGCGGGTTACGTATATACGATTTTCGATGTTTTTATGGCGTTATGTTGGTACTCATGTCTCTCACTTATGCCGATAAGTTTAGCCATTTTGAATGTTCAGTTAATTTTTGACAACTGCTTTGCTTGAACGTGTTTTGGCTTGTCTTCGATTTTTTCCCATTTTCAATGCACGACGTGAGACGTGTTGCCGCGAAATTTGTACCAAAATTGCTCAATTTCGACCAAAAACAGCATCACATTAACATTGTTAAGGAGCTGTTGGACTCTGTCTGTGATGACCCAAATTCAGAGGGTCATAACTGGTGACGAATCATGGGTTTATGGCTATGACGTGGAAATCAAATCTTTGATCCATTTTTTGGTATGGGCAAAAATCCAAGACGAGCGAAAACACGTGCAAGCAAAGCAGCTGTTAAAAATTAAGTGCACATTTCAAATGGCCGAACTTATCGGCATAAGTGAGAGACATGAGTACCAATATAACGCCATAAAAAAATCGAAAATCGATTATACGTAACCTGCGAAAATTCAAAATTCTTTTGGAACTGACCTCGTATGCTCCATTAACCTTTAATCACTTTCAATTGCTCGCTCCAACTAACTTTCGACCAGTGAGAAAATTGGCTTTGCCAACCTACACGTAACATGAAGTCACCAAATGGCCTCATGGTCATGGCGTTACAAAATAACCTGTGCTTCTTGTCTTAGAGACCTTTTACATTCAAATTGTAAAAACTGCTTTTATAGATTTTTTTCTTAAAAGAATTTTTCGATAGAGCTTATCGAACGATCAGAATCTTGAGAATGATCCAAATAAAAAATTGTAGGTAATACCTTAAAAAATCTTGTAAAAGATCATTAAAGGTGAAGTAAATTAATTGGTACTCTTCTAGAGTCATTAAATTCGTACCATGTGAGTTGTATACGGCAAATGGCCGTCAATTAATTGCTACCGTGCATCCGTCAATCCATTCTAGTAGTCAGCTAATTACCAGCGTTGGTTTCGGAGGCTCTGCTGCTATATCCCATCCACTACACCGAATCCCCATCGAATCATCAAAAGAATCGGAATAATTTCTTACTTTAGTTAATTAAGAGTCTTGAACTTGAATTGATATTATCGATAGTTTTTCGTTTGTTCTTTTTTCTTTTAATTTACTTAATGGAAATACTGCGCTTTCAAAAAAAAATTTACAATAGTTGCTGACACATCTACTGATATTAAAAAAGTTTTTTTTTACCATTTATTATTGTGAAAATCTGTACAATTCTAGCTAGAATATCAAAAATGTCAGACATTAAAGTTTAATATTTTTATACCCTTTTCAGGTGCAATTAAATTTTTGGCCTTTTTTGAGGAATTTGATCAAATGTCTCTGTTAGCACAACATACATTTTTAAAGGCAATTATAGGAAATTGTACAAATGCAGCGTGTTTTAATAATTTTACGAATATTACTGTTTATCATTTATTAAATAAATATTTTTGAACAATGTAATATAATGTTCGATATACCAAAGTCTAGATATCTTAGAAGCTGAAGCTCACCGAGAATCACATATTACCGAAGTGCGTGAAGGTGCAGCTGTAAATGCGAGCACCCCCATAAGGTATTTCAAGCAAGAATTGAATCCTTCTCGAACATTTGTTTGGAATGGTTTGCGTAACGATGTGCCTTTATATCCTTTGAAAGTCTAGTAAATACAGAAGCTTTATCCAAGAGGTCATATATACGAGCTCTGTTCAAAAAGTATCGTGAATTTTGTGTTTTTTTTTTCAAAAATTATTTATTTATTCTTGAATATCTATTTTGTCCCCTTCAAAGTAATCCCCACCAGATATTATACAATTGTGCCAACATTTTTTCCAATCCTCGAAGCACTTCAAAAAAATCATTTTTTGCGATCTTGTTCAGCTCCTCCTTGGATGCCGTCTTTATCTTCTCAATCGCAGCATAGCGTCGTCTTTTCATGGGGCTCTTCAGTTTCGGGAACAAGAAAAAGTCACAGGAGGCAGATCTAGGGAATACGGTGGCGACCCGTCTCACGCCAAAATCTTTTGTCAAAATTGAATGGCACGAGCCAAGTCCTCAGCAACTTCTCTAACGGTGATTCGACGATTGGCCAATACTATTTTCTTCACTTCATCAATTTTTTCGTCTGTTGTTGACGTGCTCGGGCGTCCGGCACGCTTTTCGTCGTTCACATCTTCTCGGCCCTCTGAGAACATTTTGTAGCACCGATAAACGTTGCTTCGGTCCAAAGTAGCTTCACCATATGCCACAGTCAATATTCGGAATACGTCCGCGCAATTAATTTTGTTTTTCCCACAAAATTTGATCCATTTTTTGGAATGGGCAAAAATCGAATACGAGCCAAAACACGTGCAAGCAAAGCAGCTGTCAAAAATTAACTGAACATTGAAAATGACCGAACTCGTCGGCATAAGTGAGAGATATGAGTACCAACATAACGCCACAAAAAAATCGGAAATCGAATATACGTAACCCGCGGAAATTCAAAATTCGCGATACTTTTGGAACAGACCTCGTATATAGGTTCATCAATAAGCAAAATTGCCAGTCCTAGAGACGTGAAAATCCAAAGGCTTTACGCCATGGAAAGATGACTTTAGGGGGCGTTGTTTGTCATTAGTCCATATCTCGTTGAGAAATCTCAGTTATTTGGACCGCCTCTGAGAGGACACAGCCACGTCATTAAGTGCACGAACTATAGAGGAAATTCTTAGACCGATTATATCGAAAAGGGTGACCTCATAGCTTATGTCTTTGAGGTTACTTAAAAGGGATGGTTTGAGCAATTTATAGAAAATATGCGCAATAAAATTGACTCGGAAAATATTGTAATAAAAATTCATAAAATGTCAGCAAAAGAGAAGATATATTCTCCAAGGTTAGAAACTACTGTTAAGGCAATATTATTTACGATACATAATTCCCCAGGTTTCAACAAACGATTTTCATCAACCAAATTGAAATTTCTGGAAAAAAAAAACTCCGTGAACTTATCTTTAAAACATCCTGATACAGCATAACCCTTAGCGCAGAGGTCATACGCGCTAAGGGGAATAGATATTCTATAGAAAACCCTTTGACCTCCATAGAAAAGATAATTTATAATGGATATCGAAGTGCATTTTGACATAAGGGGAAATAGGCTCTTTTGGGGCCATGAAAATCCCTCTTCTGGTTGCCACGTTAGGACAAGCGGTATCATTAGTGCGTTTTTCCTTCGAGTACGCTACTGACAATACTATTACGGTGACTTTTATGCGACCATCTGTTATTTGGATCAATTGGGGATAAAGGACACGTGGTTATAATAGAAAGTTGCCATGTCATACAGTTCAGGCGATGGAACTCTTGTTTCCTGGTCGAATTATGTCAGAAAATAATATTTTAAAAAAATCCTCAACCCCCCAGATTTTGACGGTGATTTTCAGAGATACTTTTCAAGGACGCTAACTGACCGGAGACAATTGAACAACTTCACGTAAAACTTTGCACTATACGAAAGCAATGAAATTAACCAGGAAATGTACAAAATCGTGTTAAAAAATATCATCAGAAGTGCAGACATATTCTACAAGGTCAGAGATGACACAATTAACCGATATTATTGCCTATACATAATTCCCAAAATTTCAATACACGATTTTTTTCAACAAAATCACTATTTTTTTATTTCAATCTAAAATTATTTTTTATAAAATTTGAAAACTTATCTTCAGAACACCATGTTTGTTCCTAGCTTATAATATTCAAATGACAATAAAGACCTCGAAGAGTGTTTAAGGGTAAAACAAGATAGGAGTGATTTCTTACAAGGGGATGATAGTGATCGGATAGGCATAAATAGATTTTTTTATAACAAGAAATGCATAACCAACGTATATAAAGTGGGGTATTTTGATTCGGTGGCCAATAGAATATCTGGCATAGAACACCATTCTTCAATTGCGTAAGTCCAAAAAGGTTTTTCAGTACCATAAAAGAAAAATAATCTTATATAAATCACAAAAGTTAATATTTTAAACCCTAAACAGAATAAGTTTTATTCGAAAAAAATATCATAAACATATGACGTAATGAAGTTATTCTAAGAAAATTTAGTTTCAAAGATAAATGATCCGATTTAGTTACTCATTGTTTTGATGGGCTAATGACGCATCATAATGTACAAAACTCATTGGCAGAAGCATTAGGGAGGATCCTTTTGCAATAGAAAGACCCCGAAAGGTAAAAAAAAAAATTCCTAATGCGTCATTTTTGCTCCAATACAGATAGTCTTCTCAAAATGTATTCGTAAAATAAAAATACTATCCCAGTCCTCAATCTTTCTAAGAATATAGGGGCAACTCACTCAACCTCTATCAAAAAACAACCACCAGCATTTAATTTCATCTACGAAATAATAATAACAAATGCAAATCATCATCATCGACGAAATTAAAAATTCAATAACAACATTTACGAATATAACAACTGCAATATTATTAATTTCTTACAAATATCATATTAATTATAATAGAAAAGGTAATTTTTTTTATTAACGTGTATGTAGTAGAGATTAATTTTCCTTTTTTGATTAGGTTTTTTTCTTTAAAACGTATTAAAAACTGAATATAGAAATGAGCAGGTATTTTCGACTATGTTCTTTTATAATCAGACAAGTCAATTAATAAATTAATAATATAAAATTTAAAGAGTCGCATTTTATAGTTGCAAATAATTTAAAATAATAAGAAATTTTAAGTAAAATTTTTGACAGTGCATAAAACAACGGAGAGACCACCTAAGATTGTGCAGATTCATTTTATTTTTTAAAAGAAGAAAATCACATTTTCCAGGAAACAACCATTTTTAGACTACAGACTTACATACATACATATGTGAATGAGTATTTGCATGTGTGAGTGCGAGCATATTCCCCAATTTTACCTGACTATAAAGTGAATTTTTTTTTTGTTTACTATCTACAAAACGGACACTATGACTAATCCACATAATGTCAAGGTTACTCATATTCAAGCTAGAACAGACTAACTACGTATACTTATACCGATAGAAAATATTCGTAGTTCAGATTCGGTCCAAACAACTTGGAGCACTTCATCCAACAATGATAAATGTGTTCACAATCACCACCGGGCTGTGCTCCATCCATAAAACCGGTGATATTTGGACAGCAACAAGAATATTTTTATTCTCTTTATTTTCTTGGTTTTTCTTTCGTTTTTTTTTTTTTTTTTGGTTACTGTTTAAGTTACTATCCGAAACCGTAGTAGAATCCAAAAAATAACGAGGAATAGTAGTTGAGCAACCATAAGAAAATAATTTCATGAAACTTCCAACAAATAATAAATGTTCTATAAAACATGAAGAAGAATACATGAAAATTCTTAGACAGAATACAAACACTATCTGCATGACCGTTCCACCGTGCTGACATACAAATTTTATGGATCGAAGAAGAAAAAAATGTACCAAAGTTGACTATGACCTCTAAAAGTAATTCTTTCTACAAACATCATCTTATGTAACTTCCTAAAGACGCAAAAGACCTCTTCCAACAAGCATGATGGGTGGCAAGAGGTGAGGTTGTCTGATGTTGAAAAAGCTTTGCAAACTCTGCAAATGTACTTAGTAGAATGATGTATCTCTCTACTCAGACCAACTCCAATTTAGTATGTACGCTTAGAGGAAATTCGTCATGGAATGACTTACTACTAAAAATGATGTTCTAAAAATTTACTAACACAAATAATCAAAAGTTCTACAATACAAAAAAACTAGTACATAAAAATATGGGTTAAAATGTTCTTAAGAGACGATTATGTAAACAACAGTAATTGAGATTCCATAATAATAACATGGTCGCTTTTCTTTTCTTATTGAGGAAGTAATTTTTTTTTTTTTGATAGTTATAAAAAAAAATTATTTTTTAAGACACCTTTCCAAATTGGACACTGATTTGTATTAGGAAGCTGGTAGAATGCAAAAAAATAACTAAATTCCAATCTAATTAAGAGTATTTAGGATTAACATCAACTGTTCACTGTCAAAGTTCAGATAACGGTTAGCTATCATATGAAATTCTCTAAATAAAAGTCCTTTGAATATTGATATCTTATCGAAAATCTTAAAAATAAACTATCCAAATAAGATCCGATACATATCCTGGCCAAGATCGAAGCATATGGTATGTTGTGTTTTGTTTTGATGAGCAGACACATCTGCAAGAGATTTCCTATGACCAGAGCAGAGGTCATCAGTTTAAATTGTCCACTGCCCGCAGCTAGGACAATGCAGTATTCCTTGTGCAAGTGTGCATTTATGAATGTATGTTTGTATGTTTGTTCGAAAATATAAATCCGAAATCGAATGTATGCCAAAGAATCTGAAGAACAGAGCTCATCGTTTACCTGAAAATGTTACGTAGCCGCCGCTATAGCATCAATTGAGGGCTGTAATAGCCTAAAATCAAGAACTCGATCAACTGGAAACCAGTTTACAAAACGTGGGAAAGTTTTTCTCTTAGCAGAAGGCTCAACGTAAGCGAGTTTGGTCGGAGTTTGTTTACACTAACACAAAGATTCGTTAAAGAAGTTTCAGCACACCTTGAAGAAAATCCAACAACAACAGCGGTCCATCAAAATGTGTACAATCGGAACATCAGATTTGTTATTCTGACCCTACCAGGCAGGCATCCCTGTTTACGGTGTACGAGTACTAGGATGCTAGAATGCAGCACTTGGAAAGATTGACGATCATCACTGCACGTTCAGATTTGAATATTTTTACTTTCAATTTCGTTTCTTTCTTGGCGATTTCGAAATAATAAAAAAAACAGTCCAAATGCAGGTACGCCTGACATTTGACTGCATGAACCAGGAACTAAAAGACTTTCTTAATTTGCATTCGACCCTTCCGCATTTGTACCATACTCTCCTCTTTACCGGTTTGCCAGTAGCATCCATTATCCTAAGACCCCAGACTTTCTTACGGGCAGACTACCACAAAACAACTGTATTAATTATGACTAAATAAATAATAAACAATTATAAAAGTATTTTCTTCGTTAAAATTTTCAAATTTTACAAATTTTCAAATTTTGATATTTGCAAAATTTCCAGTTTTTAAAAAAAAACTATTTAAAAATTTTAAAAAACAATAGAAAAAAATTTAAAAATTTAAAAAAACCGCCCTGGTGGTGTATTTGTCAGAGTATTAACCACCGAAGAAGCCATACACACAATCATCTTGAATAGTTGAATGGCTTTGGGATATTGAATAGCAAAAAATTACTACTCAGACAAAGATGAAGATGAAGAAGAAGGAAAAAAACATCCTTCCAATGCAGGCAAAGATCGATGGAGAAAAAAACGATTTACCGAAAAGTATGTGAAAAAAATTACAACAGGTGTTTTGACGGATTTTTTCATACCTTCTTCTCAAGTGAGTAAATCTGATCCTTCCTTTTTGATTGTATTTTTTTTTTGGGAATTTTTTTTCTTATAGTTTTATATAAACAAACCTGTATGATCGGTCGTCCTTTCCACTATACAATTTATAATAATAAACCTGCAATGCAGAAAATACCAAAAACAAGGGTAGATAATTTAATCTTACTTGTAGAAATGCTTAAAATTTCTGAAAGTTTTTTTTGCTTAAAATAAAAACACCCTTTTATCCTGTGAAAAGAAAACAATTTTTATTCACATAAATAAGTATTATTATTGTAGTTTAATTAAAAAATTTATTTTGCTATTATAGGCTGGAAAATACTATTTAGAAAATTTAGGACATTTGGTAATCGATCGACAAGTCCTATATGCTTCCAAAATATTCAGAGCTCATTTTAGGATAATGTGCCCAACACTTTCGAAGAGTTTCTAGAGTCGCCATTCAGTTTCAATTAATTATGAAATTCACAAAATTTAATCCAAATTTAAGCCATTTAACATATTGTTAATATGAAAAACGAACTAAAGGATCACAATGATGCATATTCTAATGTATTCCTATAATCTGCATAATCTTTTATTTATTAAATTAACCAATTTATTTATTAAATTTGTACTAAAACTAGACCTTCGAATAATTAATTTTGTACTAAAACTTAACTCTCAGCTAATCAAACCTGTACTTAAACTTAACCTTCAACTAATTAAACTTGTACTAAAACTAAAACTTAAAATAATTAATTTTGTACTTAAATTTGACCACCAACTAGACAAACTTGTACTAAAACTTGAACAGATAATCAGATTTGTATTTAAACATATCATAAAATTAACCAAACTTATACTAAAATTTGACTCCCAACTAATCAATTTTGTACTAAAATTTGACCACCAACTAGTGAAACTTGTATAAAAACTTAAACAGCTAATCAGGCTTGTATTTAAATATATCACAAAATTAACCAAACTTGTACTAACACTAGACTCTCAACTAATCAAGCCTGTACTAAAACTTAACCTAAAACTAATCAAACTTGTACTAAGTTTTTACTAATATTTTACCTTCAATATAAATATTTATTATAAATTAAAATATTAGTACGAACATTCAACTAGAAAACTTTGTACTAAAACCTAACCGTTAACTAATTAAGCCTCTACTAAAACTAAACCTAAAACTAATTGATTTTTTACCTAACCTGCAGTTGATTAAACTTGTACTAAAATGTTTCTAAATTAATATTAAATCTGCTCTAATATTAGCAGGATATTTTTATATTAAAATGTAATTTTCGAGAAAGATTTTCATCAAAATTATTTAATTAATAATTCACTATGATGTTTTTAAAATTTTATTAAATTTTCAATAAAAATAAAGGAGTCATAAAAATTGTAGTCTCAAAAAACCTGTACTAAAGATTTTCCCACAAATTATAATGAATTTTGTTCTAAAAATTGGAATGAAAAAAGTAATTTTATAGAACTTTTTTTTTTAAAAAATATTCCACTACAGTTCGTTCTAAAAATTGACTGAATTTGTACTAAAAATTCGACAACTATGCCAGTTTAAATAAAAAAATTAAGTTTTATTGTAGAAAAATTTATGATTTGAAAAAAAAAACTCTTAGAACCTGTTTTTAAAAAAGCTTAATTTTTTATTGGTGTTTTTGTATTTTTTAGTACTTTTATCATTTAGTACTAAATTTAAAATCAATTTTGGGATTATTTATTGAGTAAGAAATTTTTTTTAATGGTATTTTTCTAGGCACATTTTCATGGGTTTTTTTTAAAACTTTTCTAGGCACTTTTCCAAGTTGGTCACCTACTTTTGAATATAAAATCAATTTAGGGGTTCTTTTTCCAAAATCCATTTTAACTTGAGTGCTAAATTTTTATGTAGTGAAAACTTTTCACGCGTACTAAAAATTTTGTATTATGTTTTAATAGTTGTTTTTCGACAGCATTCTCTATTAGAATTTTGATACTCATTATGTGCTTGTAATCAAAATTTGTATTTGCTTTTCTTGTCAGTCATTTGTACTCAAAATTTGTCAGTCATTTGTACTAAAAATTTATTTTAGTTGGGAGTTTTTACTCTTAGAAGTTAACATTGAAATATCCTTTCGTATAACTTCTTGCTAATAAAATATTTAATTAAAGTTTGTACTAAAATCTATTAAAGAAAACTCTCAAAACCTGTTTTTCTTTTCTAAAACTTATTTTAACTTGAGTACTAAATTTTTTTTAGAGGAAAATATGTTCGTAAAATTTTGTAGTAAATTTTACTTTCTGTTAGATTTTAAATATTTCTTAAGTACTAAAGAGATTGTAAATAATTTTCTTGTAGTTTGTACTAAATTTGTCAATAATTTGTACTAAAAATTTAGTTTGATTAGGAGTTTTTACTTTCGCCAGTTAACATTGAAATATAATTTCGAAAGACTTTTTTCTAATAAAATATTTAATTAAAGTTTGTACTCAAATCCAACTGAAGTTGTACTAAAACTGATTGTTCTCAAAAAATACACAAAAAACTTTTGCAACAGGTTCGAACAAAATTTAGTACTATAATTAAAAAGAATTTTTCAGTTTTTTTCCAAAATTCATTTTAGCTTTAGTACTAAATTCTTATACAGGAAAAACTGTTCTTGTATACTAAAAATTCATTAGTAAATTTGATTAGTTTTTTAGACAATATTCATTGTCAAAAAAATTTAAATATTTTCTTTGTGCTAAAAAATTTGCACTTAAATAGCTTATTGCTTATACTAAATTGTTCAACCATTTATACCAAATTCCATACAAATATTTTTACATTTTCAACAAATTTCTACAATTACATAAAAAATATTAATTTATATTACAATATAGAAAGGCTTAATTTTATAAATTTAAACAGAGTCCATTCGAAATTGGAAAAAATTATTTATAAAATGCAAAAATCCATCAAAGTCCATTAATTTTAGAAGTAATAAAGCTGAGACAGGAATTACAGAAGTCTGGACTATACTAAGTACTTGTACAATGTATGTGTATTCGGAAAAATTATCATGAAAATATAATTTTACATGACTATCATAAAAATAAAAACCTAAGCCTATTAAGTAATATTCATAAGAAGAAGAGATTAAAGTTAAAAACAATTTTATAATAAAATCTTCAAAGGGTTACAAGAAGGCACATGCACTCAGTCGGTTATCGTTGAGGTCGTAAGGTAATAAAAACAAGAAAACGATAACCGAACGTGTAAACCCTAAGATCTACCGACCTCTAATTAGGATTACAAGGAAAGCAAAAATGTAAATTGTGTCATAAAAAAAAATTACTTTATTGAGGAAACCAATATACAAATTTGGGAATTTTTAGTAATTTCTCATTACATTGACCATGTAGGCAGGACATACTCATTGCTACGTAGGTAATTTTTAGGGAAGTTTAACTCTTTCGTTTTTTGGTATTTTAGCCTTAGGAGGACTTGTAAAGTCATAAAATATTTAACACAAGTGCTTATAAACTATTGTAGTTAAATAAAAGAAATTACTTTTTTCAATATGGCAAAGTCCTTATTACCTGAATTATTGTATATTCAAGGTGAAAAGTATTTTTGCCCCCTAAATGTGTCCACAGAAATCTACGACTGATAATGGCGAATTTTTTAAAATGCCTTTTTAGTACTTCTTATATTTTGTTCTTAAAATTTTTTTCTTCAAAACATTTCTAGTTATTAGAGATTTTAATGTTAGAATACAAAGATCAGATTTTCTCATTTTTCAAAAGCCTTTTAGCCTTGACACATTCTGAAATAATGTCTCAAGTATCCTTGGACTGTGGAAAAGTATATTTAGACTTTTTTGGTTAAAATCATCTAAGCCGCTTTCGAAAGGGTTATGATCTGAAATATTATTCTTGAGGATTATTCAATAATCAAATCAAGAAGTAAAAATAACTAGTTTCTAAAAAGTCTGCAAATGCTTATATTTTGAGGCCACAAAACAAAGGATATGGAATTTCCGAATTGGATGAATGACCTGCGGTCAAAACTGGACCATCTATAATTTATTTTTCCATTTCACACATGATCAAAATTGATCATAAAAATCATATCCTTAATAATTTTTAAATTTAAAATACTATAGAAAGAACTAAAAATAATTTTAATTTTAAAAATAGAAAAATTAGCTCCAAATATCCATTCGCTTTTCAAAATAATAATTTATAAATTAGGAAAATTATAAAATTTATAAATAATCCATTTCAAAGTTTGAAAAGTACAATTCTTTTACTCATTAATTATATTATATATTTGTACTATATAAAATATTATTTATTTTTATTAAAATTTGCCATTTTATATTATAGATTAATAAACTACAATATTAATCGATGCGGTAAAATTGTAAACATTCTCTATAAATGTGGTGATTCTGCTGTAGCAACGTTTCGCATTTTTAAGAACGGATTATTTTCTTTAGCAATGAGGCTCATTTCTCGCTCGTAGAATATGCCAATAGTCAATTTTGAGGGCTATAAACGACTTTTTTAGACCTAAACTCAAGGATCTTAATTTAAATTATATATAATTTTAAGAAAATACCATAATAAGCCGGAAATTATAACAAAATTTTTGGCATTATTAACAAGTTTTGTGGTCACTTAATTTGCTGGACGCATACAATTTTCAGGACGATTTAACGTAGTTGAAATTTTTTTTTGTACGTTTTTATAAAATATTATACTAAAGCAGACAATTGCCAAACTATAGAGTATTCGAAAGTTAAAATCCATGGAGTACTACCACTCGTATTACAGTCTAAAATGTTCAAAGAAGTCAACAAAACTTACCTTAAAAGGATCAAGTCCTGAAAAAAGTTAATTGGCCATTATTAATATAGAATTAAATTTTTTTTATATTGCCAAGATTTTTTTAATATAAAAAGATAAAATTATTATCAAAATTTAAATCAAAAATATATTTCCTTAAAGTTTATTTTCCAAATTATAAATTGGATATCACCTCACTAAAACCTAAACAAATAAAATTTTCACTAAAAACTAACCTGTATGATTTTACAATATTTTTAATCTTTTGAAGAAAAAAAAATACTCACATATTATTTCAATAATTAATGATTTAAATAGTTTTTTAAGATTAGTTCAACAATCTTAAACTGCACTTACCTTTTCATGTACAAAAGAATTTTGGATACGAACATGCCATCTAATAAGTAAGTACGAATGTACGAATGACGACCACCTTAAGGTGTGCCCAATGTCGATATTATTAAATTTAGTTTTGTTCGCGTTTTATGCGTAATATGTTAAGGGTAATAATTGCATGACAATCGCGACCGGATACCAAAAATTCCTATAATGAGAGAGAAAATTACAATTTCGAAAAGTGTAATTTTATTAAAATTAAACCAAAGACTTGGCGTAATAGCCACCATCGAAAGGCCTTCGGTTTTGCTAAATCAAATATCAAATTTTCAAAAGGTCTCAACATTGCCCGCGATTTGTTCGTTGTTGTTTTTATTTTCCTTTTGATATAATATATTTTCAGGAGGGAGGGGGGGGGGGAAGTAGTCTGTGGGCTTATCCATACATATATAAAAATATAAATATATCAGCATGCCTCTTGGTGGCATTGTTTATTTAGGAAATAATTCGAAATGGCAAATATTCATAGACTGAATTGAGGCGCAGAGTAGTTAGACAGTCAGTCACTCAGTCAGTCAGTCATACTTGACTTGATATTCGATATTTTGGATAGTCTACTTACTTGACGACTATCAGAATGTTTATTTATTATTATTTGTGTGTGTGTGTGTGTGCGTGTGTGTATATTTTATATTTTTTCTTTTGGTTTTTTTTTTACGTTTGATTTTGGATGCTGAAATGTTCACTTCAAAGCCAGAAGCAAGGAAGTAATTTCGTCTATTTGGTCACAGTCCACATACCAGATCTGGCCATATTCCTCGTATGGTAGTACACACAATTCACAAAGCTACTAAAGCTGAAACATGAACAGCCCCAAGATCGATCCTATGACAGACAATTTTCGTTTATTAAGCATGCCGCAAAACTCTTAATTGACCAATTTACTATTTCCCTAGTTCATTTCAATTAATGGCAACGCATTGGAATTGCACAAGTACACGAAACTACTTATAACCAAATAGCCAACAACTACGAACACATTCGAATGGCCATAGACAATGTCGGTGGAGGGGGTCTCAATTTTCGGCGATATTTTCTAATCTTCTAGACATTTTCTGTAGGCACACTTAATTGTTGATTCATTTCGTTGGAATTCACATCGCTTCTGTTCGTATGGCCACAGAAAAGTTTCAAGTTTTTATCGCTGCAAAATATATTGTACAACGGGTTCAGACGCCTCCTATTTACGAGTAAGTGAATAAATAATTCACAATTAAATTATAAAAAGTAAAAAAGAACATAGCAAACTGACATGGTCACTTTGACTAAAATTTCGGTTATTACCCTGTCCTTACGAAGGAGCTGCAACAATTGGCAAATGCACCTGCTCAAAACTGAAATTGATGTAGTACCTTTTGAAGGCGAACAATCCTTTTTCGGCCATTGTCCAGTCAATGTTGCAGTTGCAGTTGCATAGAAGCTTGTGAAAATTATCCTTGCGGCGGCGGATGAATAACAATTGCCATGGCCTCGACGAATCGATGATGATATGCGTCCGCTGCCGCAACAATTGCATCGAATTACACTTGAGGCCATCAAAACATCTGCTGTACTTCAAGCATTTTTTTTTAAGCATTTATGCTTATTTACTTTTTATTTCAAATTTATTACCATTTTTATTTGTAATCAAAAGTATAATTTTTTTCCATTTCTTATTTCTTGAATAGTTTTGAAAATGAGACTTTAGATAAAAAAATTTTACGGATGGCAAATAGTAGAAATTTTTTGTCTTGAGGCTGAATTTTTTTTTTTTAAATCAAAACATATTTATTATTATTTTTTTTTTTTGATATATTTCTTAAAAAAATTAAACTAAACAGTTTTTAATATCAAAGTCAAAAATTATTCATTTTATAATTCGGAAAGTAAACTAAAGTTTTTAAAAATATTTTTTAATGTTCATACAATTTAGAATAAAATTAATTTATAATAAATTTTGGCATTTTATAATAAAGAAAAAATTATTATTTATTAATAACGAAAATTAATAATAGGAGCTGCAACAATTGGCAAGTGCATCTGCTCAGGTATTACATGAAATTGATGTAGTACCTTTTTAAGGCGAACAATGCTGATCCAAATTATTAACTATCATGTCTCAATCTGTAAATAGGCCAAAATTGACTAGTTTATATTTAGGTCTAGTTTATATTTATTATATTTATAAAAACTGACTGACTAGTTTATATTTAGGTCTGAAGTTGTCATTTCTTTGAAAGCATGAAAAAATATATACTCGTAATACGATAAATTTTGAGTTTATTGAGTAAAAACTCTCTAGAACGTATAATTTTTAAATTTGGTAATGTCAATTGGATGTTGGATTTTCGATATTGGACTTTTTATTATAGACTTTTAAAAAGCAATTATATTTACACAGACAATTTTTAAAATTTAGAGTATTTAAAAAATAATATCCTCCAAGCAATAGCCGAACTACAACCACAAATATCCGAACATATATCAACAAAAATTATCTTAAAATGATCGAGTCTGTCAAGATATTTTGAGGTAAATTTTTTATATTACGACAAAATTTTTGTATTATAATCTAAGTTTTATATAAATAAAATTGAGTTTTGTTTTCCGCAGCAAAAATTGGATAATCCTTTACAGCAGAGCGAAGAGAATGTTCTTCTGTTGGCATCCGTAAAAATAATTATCAGATGATATAGAGACAGTGACGCCGAAACGCCACTGTGTCTTAAATCTTCACTAATTATTGATTCACGATATTGTCCACTCGTTTATGATATTGTTAATTAATTTATAATACAAATCTCTTAAAGTTAAAAATTTAAAATATAAATAAATAAAATATTGAAACTTGAGTTAAGAAATTTTTTGACATAAAAAATATTATGTCCGTTTACTTATTACAATTTAAAACTTATTAAAAATAAATAAATATTTTTCTGATAAGAAATGATCTTTAAATCAAAATCAAATAAGAAAAACGATAGTAAATTGTATGAAGAGAAAAAAATAGAAAACAATCCAAAGAATATTGGAAACAATGTTTAAATCTACAAGATTTGTTGTGTTAACTTTTATAAATAAATAATCAAAAAATAAAAAAAAAAATTTAGAAGTAGACAAAAAAAACAAATTTAAAATTTTCAGAAAAAACCACATCGAAATAAAAATGTTCATAAAATTCTCGGCGCGAAGATGAATTGATTGCAGAAATTAATCAGTCGATGTTTAAGAAAATCGCAAATTCATTGCCGAAATATGGCATGACTTTTAAACTTGCAAGGTGAAGGTTAAAGCTTGTCATTTTTTAGCGATTGTATTGCGGATTTGGTTACTGCTCCTTCACTCACCCTCTCCTCTAGTTTCCCACTACAAACTCCCGCCCCCCACCCCTTCATGCATTTATACCGATTTGTGTATATTTTCCATCTAACAGTCGTTCGGATCGACCTACTGCGTACCATTTTAAGTAAGTACACTCTACTGTCTTGAGCATAAAATCATTTGGTTTTTTTTCGAAAGTACGAGTAATCAACGTTGAAAGCTTCAAAGTTGAGAGCTTAAATCGTTAAGACATGACTACGAGCACAATAGCGGATAGAATCGTACGGACGCATATGTGCGTGAATGAATGCATTCGTATACGTGTCTGAAATATTGTAGAAATACTCTCATAGGGGCGCACAGGTGTCATAAAATTTTTAGCTGAATTTTAAGATCGAAGATTGACGGTGTACATTGTAGAACATTTAAAAATAATAATAATAATAATGGTGGGAAAAAAAATAACTACCACTAAGAAAAGATCGAGGAAAAAATTTGTAAATGGAGACAGAAAAAAAAACAATTCTTATCGGTAAAATATATAAGATATTTTTTTGTTGTCGAAGAAGTGCCGGGAAAGGGGAGATTGGAAGGTGTATAATGGGGCAAATGCAAAAATTCGTCTATTCACTGCCATTCTTTTGCGGTGAGACTTATGCGCGTGCACAAAAGTTTCTCAAGGATTTCGCTTCCGTCCACCCTGTGCGCACACACCTGTTCCATACGACTTTGATATTCAAATCCCCCCGAAACTGATTCAAATTGGATTCACTTGCGCAATTCACTCGTACTTACCTGTAATGAAGGGTTTCGCGACCTTGATTTCATTTTTGATTTTTCACTCTTTCTCGCGTATTTGTTCTGTTTTGTATTTTGTTATTATTTAATTTTAGTAATTTTTTTTGTTGTTGTTGCATTTGTCTATCCCTCTCTAGTTTTAGTTGTGAATAATTTATTGTTCTCCCTTTCATTTTTACAGGTAGTTTGTCTAAGGTTTAACCATTTCTGAGGTTGAGGTGCATTTGGCAGTTTACTATCGCAACTCATAAATCTTATGTTATATAAGAACACACTTGTCCAACAAAAAAAAATACTACGCGAATAGTGCGAAAAAATGTAAACAATCAATTGAAATTACAGGTAAAAAAAAAACAACTTAATAAGCATTCTGTGGATTTTAATACAATTCTTTGCAAACTATTTTTTCCCGTACATTTTGTAAAACTATTTTTTTTTTGTTGGTATTTTATGAAAATTACTTCCTACTATTGTGCGTGCATAGTAAGTAGTAAGATAGTAAATAGTAAATAGTAAATTTCCTGAATTTAGTTAATTTGTTTCTTTATTTTTTTTAGGGGTTTTTAATATTTTCAAAAATGAATTAGTTTTTTTTTTCAAAGTTATTAGTAAAAAAAAATATTAATAAAATTGTTCTTTTATTTTACGAAATTAATTTTTTTTTTTTTTTTATTACCTAATTTAGAATAAATTTCTAGGAAATTGATTTGGTATATCAAAAACAAAATTAAAAATACAAATTTCCGCAATCGAAATTCTGATGAATTAATTATAAAAAAAAAAATTCTTTCGGAATTGAGTGCAACTTTTGCAGGTAAATTTTCGTAAAAAAAAAAAATTTATTTATCAAATTTTTTAAAAATATGAATTTTTTTATTGGAGCAATTTTAGTGTTGAAATAAAATGAAATTAAAAATAAGAATTATCCAATTTATAATTTGTAAAGTAAATTTAAATAATTTATTTTTGAACTAATTAAATTTTAAAATTATTATATTGCCTAAATTTTGCCATTATTTTTATTATTTTAATAATTTTAACAAAACTTTTTACAAGAATTGATCCTTTTGACGTAAATCTTCTGATTTTAGAAACCCATTGACGTTAACAAATCTCAAAATTAAGTTCGTTTTCCGTAAATCATATATGATTCAGATTAACATCCTTTAGTTCAAGGTAAAAAAAAAATGTCGATTATCATACAACAAAATAGCACTCAGAATTGACGTTAGCGGTTTTCAAATCAATAACTTTAGACTAAAATACATATTTTTTATAACGAGACATACAGTAATATTACATTCAAATGGGTCTCTATGATCCTTATTACGAATATAAAAATAAGCATCGACAATTTAACGAAGATTTCCTTAAAAATTTGGCGGGAATTAGAACACATAGTTGAGTCACAGATTTCTAATGCGTAAGTCCATATTGGCTTAGACAGGGCTCTACATCTCTAAGTAATTATCTCCCTAAAGTAATTTTTGAACGTTTGTCTACAAGTTGAATTATTTGTCGTTGTCTGAGGAATAAAATTTTGGTATCCTGTGATACGTCGTTACGATTAAAATTTATGGAAGGTCAAGTGCTTTATGACAGAAATTAAAAATCAGTTCTATAATATTTAGATTTGGGTTTAGAGATCTTCCAAATGAAGTTGGGGATTTTTGTTAGATTTTTGAGTTAGGACAAATTAAAATGTGAAATGTATAAATATTATTAAGGATAGTGACAAGTATACTTCCCTATGTAAACCCAGAGTAAACTTAGGTGACAGACATTGATTTATGTCTAAAAGTACATTGGAACAATACTCTTATATTTTTAAAGAGGATGCAATAATACTCGATAATATTATTGCAGAGAGGATTGTTCGGAGCAGAAACCTAATTGTTGATTGGGAATTAAATTTGAAGATTCAAGCGGGAACTGCAAGCGACGGAATAAAATGTTCTCAACGAATTTTGGCAGGATTGGAAGGAGGAGACCTATTTGTCTGTAGGAAGTAGGTCAGTTTATTATTTTATTAAGCTTAAGGATTATTTTAATAATAGTAAATTTTTACGAGAATTTGAAAATATATTGTTCTAAGACTAGAGTTAGATACGAAGTCTGTTCAAAAAGTATCGCGAAAATTATTTATTTATTCAGGAATATCTATTTTGTCTCCTTCAAAGTAATCCCCACCAGATATTATACACTTCTGCCAACGTTTTTTCTAATCCTCGAAGCACTTCAAAAAAACATTTTTTGTGATCTTGTTGAGCTTCTCCTTTGATGCCATCTTTATCTCCTCAATCGTAACGTAGCGTCGTCCTTTCATGGGGCTCTTCAGTTTCGGGAACAAGAAAAGGTCACACGGGCCAGATCTGGGGAATACGGTGGTTGCGGCATTATTAGTGTGTTGTTTTTAGCCAAAAATTTGCGCACAAGTAACGATGCGTGAGCGTTATCATGGTACAAAAGCTAATTTTTGTTCTTCCACAAATCCGGGCGTTTCTGGTGGATTGCTTCGCGCAACTTGCGCATAACTTGCAGGTTATATTCCTTATTGACTGTGTTACCCTGTGGTAAGAACTTATGATGCACCACGCCCCTGCAATCGTAAAAAACTGTAAGCAAAACCTTCACATTCGACCCAACTTGGCGCGCTTTTTTCGGCCTTGGCTCATGCGGCAGCTTCACCATATGCCACAGTCAACATTCGGAATGTGTCCGCGCAATTAATTTTGTTTTTCACACAAAATTTTATACAGATTCTTTGATCCATTTTTTGAAATGGACCAAAATTGAGGACGAGTAAAAACACGTGCAAGCAAAGCAGCTGTCAATGAACATTCAAAATGGCCGAACTTATCGTCATAAGTTAGAGACATGTGTACCAACATAACGCCACAAAAAATCGAAAATCGAATCGACGTAACCCGCGGAAATTCAAAATTCGCGATACTTTTTGAATAGACCTCGTATATGAGGAAATTAATGCCTACAAAGTCTACAATGGCTCCATTTATGGTCCCAGAAGACAAAGTATGCAATAGCTTCGATGGTACAATGGCGTTAGAAAAGATGCCAAAAATATACCGCGTGTGTTAAAGTAAAAGATTTCAGCTCAAAGCTAGGTCATCTGGAGTTCTTTGATTCAGCAGAACTGGACCGTTGTCGCGCCTTTGATGATAATAATGACAATATCGAACTTTTCAAGGTTCTTTTAAGAAGTTGTTTAAATATATTGGAGGTCATAGCCAGGAACAGACCATAGCCGGGAATTTGGTTTTGGGAAAAAACTCATTGGCAAGTCACTTTCTTTTCAATTTTAATAGAATAAATTCTATTTAGCTCTTAAAAAAAACATAATTTTTTTTTTGAAAATTTAAGAAAATTAAATTTAAGTTAAGTTAATTTTAATTAATTTTTAAGAAAATTAAATTTAAGTTAAGTTAACTTAATTAAGAAATTAAGTGAACTTAACTAAGAAAATTATAAAAATTGCAAAAAGTATTTTTGAAAAATTAATTTAAAAAAATAATAGCAATAAAAATTTTGTTTGAAAAATTAAAACTAAAATATTTTGGCTTTTTCTATTCATTGGATAAGAAAATTTGATTATTCAAAAGAAGGCAAAAACAGAAAACCTGGAAAGCAAAAAAAAACGTGTGCTTCTTAAACATTTGTCATGAACAAAAAAATTTTTAAGATACTCAGTGTCGGCAGTGTAGTAAAAAAAAATCCGAACATTTATCAATCATCGATTTCTTGAGGCCTTTTTTTTGGAGATTTTTTTCTACAAAAAAATTTTTTCCCTACATTTTCAAACAAATAAGGAACTATTCGGCACGCGACTAAAATTGGTTTTTTTGTTTTGAATTTTTCGTGTTTTTTTTTTTTGCTTGTTTGTTAAGGAAGCAATATTACAACATGAATGGACGCATAATAAAGGATATGACGATGACGAAAGAATACACGAATGACTCAAGGGAACGAATATATCCTTTCCTGTCTAGAATATGAATCTAGGTTGTATCTTGATTTAAAGTGTAATATTTTTACAATCAATTGACCTTATCGGGTTGATTTTTTGCCCTTTCGTTTCTGAAGATATCTGACGACTATCCTCAACTTGAGTTTCAAAATGGTTTTTTCCTCATTTTTTTTTTTTGTTAACTTACAGCAAAAAAACAAGATGTTTAACATTAAACCAGACACATGAGTACAAGTTTATTCATTTTATGTTTTTATTTTTTCTAAATGAGGATAAATACGGACAATCATTTGTGGTCATAATTTTTTGGACTCTGTAATGAATGGGAAGTATTTGTTGGAAGAGAAATTGAGTCAGTAGAGAATTTAGAATTAAATAAAAAAAAAACAAGAAGAAGATTGAACGAATTGAGGAGGTAGCGGTGCCTCTATATACTGTAGAGAGGAGCGTGGACAAAAAATATGTAAACATTGAAATCGAAATAAATTCGTACAACCGCCAGCACACTATAGAAAACGTACAAATACACCCTCAAAATATAGGCAGACGACATCCCATTGCCACAAAAAAAAAATTACCCCAAATATCATTATTTAAAGGAGCAATAACAAAAAAATCCGTTTTCTTATTTCATATATTTTCGCGTTTATCTGGAGGTTATTTTTTTTCTATTTGTGTAAACGCATTTTATTTTATATGTTTTTATTGAAAGAAGCAATAAAAAAAATTGTTTTTTCTAGTCATGTGCTGATATTAGGAAAAAAACCGACCGAAAAAGAAAGAAGCTTTTTTTCTTCTTCTTCGTCTTCTGGTTTTTTCTCTTCCTCAGCTTCTTTAGCTTCCTATGGATTGAATGTTGTCGGTGTGGCGCTAAATGACTTGTTAGACTCGGTGTGAATTTGAATAAAAACTAACTGAAAAAAATAATACATTTTTTTCTCATTTACTCGATAGAACCAATTTAATAAACAATAAAAACCCATCCAGAGATGGATACTCTGACTAAATAATATGTCCTATAACGAAACGGAAAAACTTTGAAATTCATTTAAAATAAAAACTCAAATCAGTAGGGTAAAAAAAAACTTTAATACGAAAACATTTCATAATAAAATCAAATAAAAATGAAAATTCTCCAAATACCTTTAGTCAGGGGCAAAACGAAATAAAAACAAACAAAATAAACTTTTTTTTTTGAGTTTTAATTTAGGTAATTTTTTTTCTGAAATTTTTTTCTTATTCTATTTTTATTAAATTTTTTTCCTTTCTCCTTAGCTACCTGCCTGTTTACAGGTTAAAGGTGTACTAGAATTAAAAAAAAAAAACTGTCACCTTCGTGCCTTATTTTATTTACAAAAACTGCCGTACGTGCGTAGGTGGTATACGAGTACTACTATCTGCTTTGTCATAATTGATTGTTAACGACCACTTACTCGTATATGGCCACAATATTATAGAATAATATTTTTTTTTAATCTTCGCTTCACTTTCATTTAGGAGTTTTTTGTACAAAAAAAAATTTTCTTTTTTTAATTTTGATATTGGATTTTTAAAATTATAATTTTTTTTTTTAAATAAGTTTTTTTTTTTAATTCAAATTTATTTTTTAGATATTTTAATGGGATTGTCCAATTAACGCTTTGGAAAGTAAAGTTAAATCAAATATACTTTTCAGTAATATTTCAATAATTTTAATATTTTTATGTTTTAATTATACGTTGCCATTATATATTGTTGTATTTTAATAATTGCCAAAATATTATATTATGCGAATAATTGCCAGAAAAATTCTTGCCGAACTCGATCCTTTTGAGGTAAACTTTTAACGTTTTTTTTTGCATATTTCGGGTTATAATTTGACCATTACTTAACAGATATTGATTTTTAAATGCTTTTTAGCCTATGTAAATATGATATTTTATATAATTCTATAAGAAAAAAGCCCAACGGTAATAAATCGTACGGTATTTGAGGGTAATCGACATCGCCAAATCTTGATATGAGGCGTTTTTGGAACATTTTGCTTAATGAAGCCGAAAATTGTCATGTTGTGTGGCTTGAAGGCTCCATCATATTGAAATCACAAATAGTTCAGATTAAATTTTTAAATCATATCGAAAGAATTTGATTATAACGTTCAAAATTGACGTCGACCATCTCTTTTTCTTCATTTTCAAAGAAATATTGGCAAATGACAACCTCAAACTAAAATGTAAACCTAACAGTCACTTTGTACAAATACAATGGCTTTTCAACAGTTATTTTTGAATTTTTAGAGCCCTATATATGATAATTTTGCATATTAATGTATTTATCGGGAGAGAAATGAGCTTTTAAATAATGTTTCATCAACACTTTTAAAAAAGTTTTTGTAATTTTCGCACATTTTTTGGTAAATAAAAAAAATAAAAATATATATAGTATAAAGCTAAATATTTTCTAAAATGGCAACTTTTATTCTATATAAATTATAGTAAAAATAATATTTTTATTGTAAAACATTATTAAAAAATTGAGCAATATTTTTTTAAACCACAAAATGGATATGCCAATAAATCAATCTTTTTTGGAAAAGGTTTTTTTTTTGAATAAATAAAACTCTGCAACAGAAACTTTGCAGAAGAACGTTTTAGTAAAAGGTAATTTTTTAATATTTTTATAAAAAAAAATATGTTTAAAAATTTAGAAATTAGAAGGGAAATTTAGAAATTAGAAGCAAAGAACTTTTATTGTCCTTTTTAAAAAGTTTATGGTGAAAATTTTCAAAGATTCTTAAATTCTTCTCTGTCTTTCAGACAATATTATTTGTTGACATGGATTTTTCATAAAAATTTAAAAGATTAGTTTTTTTTTATTTTTAATTTCATTTAAAATAAAATTTCTTAAAAAAATAACAAGAAAATTAAAAAATTTTTTTAGGTTAAAATTTTTTTTAATTATGTAATTTTTAAATTTTTTACATTATATTTAGTTCATTTTATTTTTTTAAGGTTTAAAATAATACTTTACCTTTTTTTTATAATTATTTTTTTTTTAAAAAAGAAATTTTCATAAGCACTTCATTATAAGATAAATAACAGATAAATTTAAATAGAATATTTTCACCTTACTATTTAAAGAATTAATTAGAGTTTCTTAAAAAATCCACAAAAATATTTAGGGGCACAAAATTATTAACATATAGAATTTTGCAAAAAAAAAATATTACCAACTGGAAAATATTTCAAGAAATTTTTTTAAAAAAATATTTCCTAAGAGAAAAAAATTACCTAAAATTTTTTTAAAAAATATTTTCCAACAGTTTAAAACTGAATTTAAAATTTTATAATTAAAAATATTTCCATTTTGCAAATAAATCAAAAATTTTAAAGAAAAACCCAGAATATTTCTGAACAAATTAAAATGCCAATAAAATCTTTAAAGAGAAATCGTTATTATATTGAAGATAAATAGTAAGATTTTATACAAAATAGGCGGCTTCTGATTTAATTATAGACTTAATATCAAAAATTTCTATCGTAGTTGATGAATATTTTCTTCTTACTAAACCAGAAAATAGATTTAACTTTTCTAGAAAAATTCCAAAATTCACGCAAAGCGATACTTTTCTTATATGAGTCAATAAGACAAAACGTTTTTATTTTGTTCTCTTTCTTTTTCTATATAAAGAAAATAAATAAATACAATGGAAATAACAACAGAATTACTAGAGATATTCTTAAAAATATATATACATATTGTATATTCAAAGAACCGAAAATTCTTTTACGTGTCCATGTAATATCAATCAAATTAATATCCAAATTACTAGAATTTGGATCTAATTTACGACCAACATTTCGATTCAAAGATTGACTCAACAAAAATAATATGGAATTCAGATAATATGCGGCTATACTCGCATAATGAGTACATAATAGAGCAAAGAACCGAAGAAAAAAATAAATGACTTAAACTACCAGTATTCTAATGAATACATTCTAGAGAAGTAGATATACTTGGAAAACGTAGGTCTAAAGGTATACAAGCAAACCTGCGGCTACCAATTATAGTTACCAAAAAAAAAATAAAAAACCACAAATATAAAATTTATACAACAAGACGAGATTTGGTAGTCTCTGCCTATTAGTGAATAACATGATTGGAAGAAGCTAGCACACTAATCACTCTACTGGAGCTTTTATAATATGCCCAAAAAGAAACAACTCATAAATTGAAAGGTAAAAAAAAATAATAAAATAATAGTAGTAAAAAAGCTCTGATATCATTCAATTTTGGCTCGTGTTCATTATTACCACTAACAACAACAAAAAATACTCTGCATTTTCTTAACGATTTAAGTTTATTTATATACATATTCACCTTTTTTGATATATTTTTGTATTTTTGGTAAATAATTTTAAAAAGAAATGCTAAGCCCTGAAAACTTTGCTGAAATTATTTTTTTTTTCAATAATAAAAATTATTATTTAGGGAAGATATCAAACGAATTTTCTAATAGAGGATTATCCATTTAGTGGTTTTTTAAAAGTATAGTGCTGTTATTTATTTATATTAAAATATATCTCTTATTTAAGATAGATTTTGATTATATTAATTTTTGCCATTTTATATTATGGATAGATTAACTACCAAACAGTATCCTATAAGATACATCGAATAGGTGCTAAAGGAATAGACTTTGGATGCTGATTTTTTCATAACATGATTTTCATCAGCAATTTGACTTATTTAAACAAATTTTCAATTTTAATATATTTTTTCAGATAATATTTATTTATTGTAAAATTTGTTATTTTGTGGCTATTTATCAAGGAGAATGGTTATTTATCAAGAAGTATGATAAAATTGTAAAAACTTACATAAAATGTGGGTGATTCTGCCGTAGTCACGTTTTGAGCAAAGTTTTCTTCAACGATGCGGCTTATTTTTCTATATGGGGCTCTAAAAACCCAAAACTAATTTTATATCTGCGAAAAGTGACTTTGTTCTGAAGGTATCTTTGATTAAGAAAATAACGAAGGAACGACCGCCACCGTCAATTTTGAGCGCTTTGCCCGTATAATAACTAACTTTTCTTTTAAAAAAAATTATAACTTGGACCATACCATATATGATTTTAACAATATGGCACCTCAAACTACACAAGAAGACGAATGCTAAAATTCCCAGGCCACGTAACAACGAGATTTTATACGGTCAATTGGGCTCCAAGATCGTGCGATTTGACGTTGTTGCATTATTTTTTGTAAGACTACGTAAAAAATTCTAGATTATCTTCAAACTTTACAGCATGTAAAAACACCAATTGGCATCCAAGATCGTGCAATTTGACGTTGTTGCATTATTTTTTGTAAGACTGCGTACTAATTTGTAGATAATTTTCAAACTTTGCAGCATTTAAAAAAAACCAAACCAATTTCCCTCCAAGATCGTGCAATTTGACGTTGTTGCATTATTTTTTGTAAGACTGCGTACTAATTTGCAGATAATATTTAAACTTTGCAGCATTTAAAAAAATTAATTGGCATCCAAGATCGTGCAATTTGACGTTGATGCATTATTTTTTGTAAGACTGCGTACTAGTTTGTAGATAATCTTCAAACTTTGCAGCATTTTAAAAAAAACCAATTGCCCTCCAAGATCGTGCGATTTGACGTTGTTGCATTATTTTTTGTTAGACTGCATACTAAATTGTAGATAATCTTCAAACTTTGCACCATTAAAAAAACCAATTGGCATCCCAGATCGTGCAATTTGACGTTGTTGCATTATTTTTTGTTAGACTGCATACTAAATTGTAGATAATCTTCAAACTTTGCACCATTAAAAAAACCAATTGGCATCCAAGATCGTGCAATTTGACGTTGTTGCATTATTTTTTGTAAGACTGCGTACTAATTTGTAGATAATTTTCAAACTTTGCAGCATTTTAAAAAAACCAAACCAATTTCGCTCCAAGATCGTGCGATTTGACGTTGTTGCATTATTTTTTGTGAGACTGCATACTAAATTGTAGATAATCTTCAAACTTTGCACCATTAAAAAAACCAATTGGCATCCCAGATCGTGCAATTTGACGTTGTTGCATTATTTTTTGTTAGACTGCATACTAAATTGTAGATAATCTTCAAACTTTGCACCATTAAAAAAACCAATTGGCATCCAAGATCGTGCAATTTGACGTTGTTGCATTATTTTTTGTAAGACTGCGTACTAATTTGTAGATAATTTTCAAACTTTGCAGCATTTAAAAAAAACCAAACCAATTTCCCTCCAAGATCGTGCGATTTGACGTTGTTGCATTATTTTTCATAAGACTCCGTACAAAATTCTAGATAATCTTCAAACTTTGCAGCATTTAAAAAAATCAATTGACCTCCAAAATCGTGCGATTTGACGTTGTTGCATTATTTTTTGTAAGACTGTGTACTAAATTGTAGACAATCTTCAAACTTTGCAGCATTTAAAAAAAAACCAATTGCCCTCTAAGATCGTGCGATTTGACGTTGTTGCATTATTTTTTGTAAGACTGCATACTAAATTGTAGATAATCTTCAAAACTTTGCAGCACTTATTAAAAATTTTATTTTTAATAAGTGTAAATTGGATAATCTCATTTAAAAAAAACCAATTGCCCTCCAAGATCGTGCAATTTGACGTTGTTGCATTATTTTTTGTAAGACTGTGTACTAAATTGTAGACAATCTTCAAACTTTGCAGCATTTAAAAAAAAACCAATTGCCCTCTAAGATCGTGCGATTTGACGTTGTTGCATTATTTTTTGTAAGACTGCATACTAAATTGTAGATAATCTTCAAAACTTTGCAGCACTTATTAAAAATTTTATTTTTAATAAGTGTAAATTGGATAATCTCTTATGTATACAAATGTGTGTACTTTGCAAAATTCACTTAAAAGAATTTTTTCTTAACACCAATTTCACGTTAATAGAATTTTTTAAGAATTACAAAAAAAATCTACCATATTCTAAGTATTATTTTATATTTTAAGTGTAATTTAATCTAGAAATGAGCAAAATTTTCTATAGCTAATCAAAGTGAAATAAATCAAAATCACCGATGAATTGTCAATATTTTTATTTAGTATCTTAAATTGTTTTTTTTTTTTTTGAAAAACAAACAGAACAAAACAATTTAAAAGCCAATCAAATGTGTGTGTAGGTTGGCTAAATTATTCATAGTTTTTGTAAGTCTTAAATTTAAGCACCTCAAGTCCAATTTGCATAAGAATACCGCACGCGAACCGATGGATACCTTGTACACTTACGTGTCTACCTACCCCAATGAGGAGAACTTGACAAAAGCTTGTCATCATCGTCGTTCCTCATCGTCTGTAATCTTTATTCCACATCGTCTTGTAGTACATTTTCTTGTTAATAATTTTGGTTTGAGTCTCTTTCTTATGTTATTTTCTTTTCTATTTTTTTTTTGCTGTTGTTCATATTTCTTCTCGTACAATTGTACTAATGCAAAAGTAATTTTCTTGTAGACTTATCGATATACTCTCATCGAATTTTTGTTGTTAACATTTATGCAATCATCAATAATGTTGTCAGGTGGCCGTCATCACCATCAACGAATAATGCGCAAACGTTTCCCTTGTAAATGTTGATGACAACATTAGTGACAAATTTTCATAAAAAGAAAAGAAAAATTAACTAAAATAATTAAAGTTTTGCGAAATTTTTTTTATTTTATCTTTTAAGATAAGAATTTTTAATAAATTCAAATTATTTATAAGAAAAGGGATGTAAAATAATTTTTTTCTTTATAGATTATCTAATTAATGGCGCTTATTCTTTTAATATGTAATAGGTATTTTGGTAAATTTTTACTTACATTTAAATATAGAGCTCCAATTAAAATAAAGGAAATCTTTCTTTTTTTCACATAAAATAAACAGTAATCCAATTTCCGCTTTGGAAACTAAAATTAAATAAAATATATTTTTAATTAAAATTTTTCTTTAATATTTTTTTTTTGTACGTTTAAAATTTTGCCATTTTAAATTAAATATAATATTATTAATTTATTAAAAATTTTCTTTCAGGACTCGATACATTTGAAGTGACATTTTGGATTACTTTATCGCATATTTCGGGCTCGAATTTAGCAATTACTTGACGAATTATGGTTTTTAAATACTTTAAAGTTAAAAAATAAAAGTCTTATAGCGTCAAATCTTACGATCTTGGAAGCTAATTGATATTACCAAATCTCTTAGCTTCCAAGACAATTAAGTCAATATTCATAGTTTTGTGTAGCTTATGGTATTATCTCACTGAAACCGCATATAGTCCAGATTATAGTCTTCAAGTTTATATCAAAGAAAAATTCAGTTATCATACGGTCATAGCGCTCAGAAATTATTTTTATACGACCATAACGCTTCTTCTTCATTTTCAAAGAATTACGAGCAATTAAGACCTTCAAACGAAAATGCACTCTAAATAGTCACTTTTTATGGATAAAATGACATCTTTACAATTTTATTGTGGATACTTAGAGCCTCATATGTGAGAATTTTTTCCTATTGACGTATACAGCGAGTAAGAAATAAGCCTTATTACCAAAGACAAGTTTAAAAGAAACGTAGGTACAGTAAAAAAAAATTTTAATTTTAATTAAATTCATAATATAAAATGGCAAAATTTACTTAAAATAAAAATTGATTTATTTATTAATTATAATTAATAACTGTGAAAAAATTAAATCTATACTTTACAAACCATAAAATGGATAATTGTTTTGTATTCATTAAAAAATTAAGTCCAAACAGGACTCTCTGATTTCAGTTTTTATCAAAATTGGAGCAGTTTTTTTTTTTCTTGATCATCAAAATTAACAAAAAATTATGAAAATAAAAAATTTCTAACACAAAAGAATTCCAATAAAACTTATCACTTGTACGTATGTGCATTCATAATCCTTACGCCATCCAAACTTACGCCATAGTAAATTTTCTTACATAAAATCTGACCTTTTAAAAAGTAAAATTAAAAGAAAAAAACAACAAAACAAAATCAATCATTTATTACTATTACCAGTCTATATAAAAGAGAGAGAAAATAGTCCTTAAAATTTTAAGAAAAAAAAAATTCTTGTATTTTTCTCTTCGTGAATATACAATTGGTTTTTTTTTGCATATTTTTTGTCAAAAATTATAATTTTATTAAATCAACAAAAGCAGAAAAAATCGTAACTCATACAAAATAAAGGAGACTGGACCGAGAGTTAAGAAAAAGACGATAAAAAATCCTCTTCGAAAAGATTTTTTCCAAACGCACACATTTTCACATTCGAATTGAGAGAGACATAAAAAAATACCAGTCGGAATTCTATTAAAATTCATATTTTTTTTTGCCCCTTAAGTTCTATATCACCTCACACATTCTCTCTTTCTCTCTTTCTATAATACGATTTTTTAAGGAATCTCTTACTCATTCCAATAATCTCATTGATTCCTTAGCAAGGACCAAAATGAGTAATTTTATGTATTTTTTCTTTAAAGGAATGAGCGCACGCCACTTGTCGTGTATCAGCATTTGTTGTGTGAGCGTGTGTGTAAATCACCAAACACATTGCCAGAACTCGTTTTAAAGAAACTTCGCCGTACACACTTAAACTTATGCATTTGTATGGTAAAAAATTGAAAGAAAAAATCTCATACGCAAGAAAAAAATTCCCCCCACTTTGCATTTTTATAGCCGATTTCTGGTGGTCATATTTGTCGATGGCAGCGTTGCTATTTGGTGTATAGAGGCTTGTTTATGTAGGATTGTGTGCATTACAGGATCGTGTGCAACTCGGTAGACGACTGTTGGTGTTGGTCATGAAGGGAAGAAAGACGGCGAGAGAACGATGGAAGAAAAAAACTCACCGCTAGAGAGAAAGAGCGAAAAGAAACCAATTAGGGGTGGTTTTCATCGGTACATGAATGCGTATTTGCAGATGTATGCATGAATGTGCAAAGATGTGCGTAAGTCCGAGACTTATTGAAGATAGTCAGCCGGTACACGAGAATTTCTTTCTTTTTAAGGATTTCGTTTTTCATGGTTTTTTTTTGCTTTTTTGACTCTCAATTCTTTTATTTTTCTTTTAAATTTTATGTCTTGAATTTTTAATTGCTTTTTACATTTGAATCCTTCGTAGTTTCTATCAACCCTCCTTATCAAATGGCAACCAAAAAGAAGACCTACGTTGCAAGTAAAATAAGGAGTACGAGTGAGGTCCTCCTGTGCATTGTAGTAAAGTGCGGGTAGTAATAATGACAAAATGGAGAAAAGTTTTCGTTTGGTTTATTTTTTATTTTTCATTTTGTTGTTGTAAAAAAATATACGCAAGCATCAAAATATTAAAAAATCAACCCTCGTTAGCTGATTGTACTGATAAAGTTGATTTTCATGCAATGGGGTTGGCCAGGGCAGCAATGAAGGTAGAGATTTCGTGTTGGTATTCGAATTTTTCTTGATTTCCCTCCTATCCCCAAAAACACGAATATGTTAGGGTATTTGCGAGCGAGTATCTTCAGGATGATTATCGAAATTGACAGCATGGAATGGAGAACTAGGAGTCAACAAAAGTGCGTAGAAGAATGTAAAAATTCTTTACTTTTTTACTTTTTATATTTTTTTATTGACCATATTATTAGAGTGTAAGGATTTAGCTCTGTTGGAATTTGATACAAGTATTGGTAGCTATCAAGAAAACAGGATCCTAAAGCGTGGTGGACCGTACTGAGACGCCGGTTTATAGTGCCGACACATGTTGAACATTGTACGAAGTTCCGTGCGGCCGAAAGTCCTATTCGTATAAAAATGTATTGGTCACAGGGTAGTCGATTCCTGCTGCGACCAGGTCTGGTTCACTTCATATCAATGTATGTGTGTGCAAGGCTAGTTTTTAAACAGGTACGAGCGCTTTCCTATTTATGTTAAATAGAATTTTTTCTTACCAACTCAAGAACGTGCGTCTGGAACGCTGTGCGTAAAGTTTGAATGCCTAGAAGTCCTGATTTATTTTTGTTTTGATTTTTTTTTCCATTTATCAGTCTACATACATACATGGAAACATAAATATCAGTCAATATTGGCACCAAAGTACATAAATAAAAATTGACTAAAAATGTTTAATTAAGCGTTCAAAATCGCATTCAGGTCTGTTTTTAGAATTTTTTTTCCCATTATTTCTTTGAAGCTTACAATTGTTCAGGACGAAAAAAAAGATTCTTGCACTTGCATCCTTAACGTTTGTATTCTATTCTTGTACAATAATTACTTAAAATGGTCGTTTTTTTTTGCATTTTATTGTTGAATACACTTTCACCATTTTTGTATTTATGCAAATTTTAACACCGCCACATTTTTTTTTCTAAACAAAGGATTCTTATTGTCCCTTTTTGAAAAATGATGGTGCAAATTTTCAAAGATTTACAAGTTAATAATTGTCCATCTTTTATTATACTGCTGAGGTTTATTGTTATCAATTTTTTACAAATACTTAAAAGATATTTTTAACTTTGTAAATTCGATAAAGTGTTTTTTTTGCGTTTTCCTTTTAATTAAGATTAAATGAAAATTTAGCAAAATTATATACTTTTAAGATATGATATCAAAGCAATTTAATGAAAAAGATAATAATAATAACTTTAATTAGAAATAGATATTTTGTATTATTTTCAGTTTAAATTCTCTTTAGACTTTGAAGGATAGCAATTTTTTTTTATATTGAACTTTTCAACTTTTATTTTTCTTTGGAAAAGTTTTAATAAAAATGCTAGAAAAATAAATTTCCATTATGATAAAATATATTTGTACTATTTTTAAGGATAATATTTTTGTTTTAAAATTAAAAATTTCCAATTATAAATTTATTTACAATCATGATTAAAAGATTATTATTTGATTATTATAATTTCAAATTCAATTGTTAAATAAATGTTAAATTTTATATTTCTTTAGGTCTTCTGAAAAAATTTAAAGGGTCCTAAATTATAAAAAAGTAAATTTATTGCTAAAAAAATTATAGCAAAATTTATCACCAGAAAAAATTATAGCAAAAACTATAATTAAATTTTATTTTTCTTTAAACCTTTTACATAAGGTTATACATCAAATTATAAAACGTCAAATTATAAAAAAGGGAATTTATTTTCAAAAAAAATTACAGTAACATTTATCACCAAAAAAAATTATAGCAAAAACTATAATTAAATTCTATTTTTCTTTAAGTCTTTTATAAAAAATTTAACATCGTATTATAAAACATCAAATTATAAAATATCAAATTATAAAAAAAAGAATTTATTTCCAAAAAAAATTATAGCAAAATTTATCACTTAAAAAAAATCATATCAAAAACTATACTTAAATTTTATTTTTCTTAAAGCCTTTTGCAAAAAGTTATACATTAAATTATAAAACATCAAATTATAAAAGAAGGGAATTTATTTCCAAAAAAAATTACAGTAACATTTATCACTAAAAAAAATTATAGCAAAAACTATAATTAAATTCTATTTTTCTTTAAGTATTTTACAAAAAATTAAACATCATATTATAAAACATCAAATTATAAAATATCAAATTATAAAAAAAAGAATTTATTTCCAAAAAAAATTATAGCAAAATTTATCACTTAAAAAAAATCATATCAAAAACTATACTTGAATTTTATTTTTCTTAAAGCCTTTTGCAAAAAGTTATACATTAAATTATAAAAGAAGGGTATTTATTTCCAAAAAAAATGACAGTAAAATTTATCACTAAAAAATATTATAGCAAAAACGATAATTAAATTTTAATTTTCTTAAAGCCTTTTGCAAAAAGTAATACATTAAATTATAAAACATCAAATTATAAAAGAAAGATATTTATTTCTAAAAAAAATTATATGAAAATTTACTACCAAAAAAAATTATAGCAAAAAGTATAATTTAAAAAAAAAAGATTTTTTTTTAATTATAAATAAATGATTTATTTTTATCATGATATTTTTTTAATAAAATCTGAAAACGGGTAACCAAATTTTTAGAAATAGTACAATCTACACCAAATAGTAGCGCTATAAAGTGGCTCCTTTGTACAAAAAAACAAGCCCTTCAATCTATTTAGGATAAATAAAAAAAACTTTATAACAGATAAATATAAATAGAATATTTTAACCTGACTTCCGATCATTTTTTTGAGCTACTCTATTTAAAGAGAAAGTGTGAAATAAAAAAAATAAAAATTAAACAGAAATAATAAGGGTACATAAAAAAATCTCTAAAAAAAAAACTTGCAAGAAAAATTTGGTGGTTGTTTAAAAGTTGTGCTATATGACCAAATACAGAAAATGCATGTTCATGTCCTTTCTGGTAAAAATAATCGAAAATGGAATTTTTTTTCCAAAAAAAGACGTTTAAAAGACCAAAAAAAAAGTGCAATAAGCCAAATATCGTATAATAAAGTGCAACAAAAAATGTTCCATTATAAAAAATTATTTCTGGGTCCAAAAAAAAACGCCTCATCCAATTTTGGTTTTTCTTCCAATACTGCATGCGACTTTATCGAACAGTTTTTTCTCCTATTTTATGGTACATTAACAATAGGCTACCCCCACTCCACAAAAAAATTCTTCATTTTCGAACAGTTTTCGACTCTTTCTATGCAATCAGTTAAAATTCTCTCACACTCTCTTAACATCTTTTCTCTTCAGTTACCAATTTATGGTATATAAAACACCCTAAGTGGCTATCGTTCTTTTTTTCTTTTTTAAGATTTCTGTTCATTCTTTAAATAGTTTTTTTTATTATAAAAAGGAAGAAAAATATTTTTTTTTGTTAAATAATATGAAGACCATTTTAAAAAATTAATCCTTTATACGTAAATTTAAATTGGTAAAAAAAATTTTTTTGGAGAGAGCATAAAAAAACTTTGATAATGAAATTGAGCAAAAAATTTTTGCTGAAGAGACATCAAACCCGCAGCAAATTTGATATGTATTAAAAAAATCTTTAAAAAACCTTTTTTTTCTCATTCTTTCTTATGTATGTGCATAACGATTGGCAGTCGTTATCATGCTGAGTACACGAATTCTCAAATACTGGCAGTTTGAGATACCGAACGATTCTTGGCACACGTTTGTTCTCAGTATAAATTTTTTCATGGCCATAAAAAAGTGCCTAAAAGAGAGAAAGAAAAAACTAGCTTGCGTGCGTATAAAAAATTCTGCCTGCACTCTCTCGTATCAAAGGAAAAAGAAAAAAATCAATTTCCGCAGAGAATGAGAGCGAGAAAATGTTACGAATGGCAATGTGAAACTAAAAAAAAAAAAAAAACTTATTCAAATTTTCGGGAGACATTTTTTTTTTTTGGTGTTTGTGCTCTCCGGAAATTTTTATATTTTTAATTCTCACGCACACGCACGTATGCACATGGGCACAGTTTCGGTGTGCATACGTATTTATGCATAATTTTTTTTCGCTTGAGTCTCCCTTATTTTTTTTCTCACACTATTGCTGGTAGACACTTTACTTGTATGTACATCGAATATCATTGCTTGAGATTTTTGTTCGTACCCGTTCACATTACGGATTGGATGGATATGAATACAAACACGTCCATATACTTATGCATACATTTATGATCTCTCTCTCTTTGGACATTTTTTCAACTTGCCATGGTAGAATGGGTGAGTAGAAAAATCGCGTGCAGCCGGGTTTGTGCCAGTGTGAGTAGATGTAAGGCAATGGTATCCTAATAACAGTCAGACCACACATACTTCGACAGATCTATGACCGTCAGTTACAGTCTAATTCGGAAAGTTCGTTGTGTGCGTGTCAAGAGTAGTCGTGTTGTTGTTTTTGTACAATTTTTGGTGGTGTGTTTTTTTCTATAATTTTTTGGTATTATTTTTTTTTTTTTTTTTGCTCAATATTTGTTGCCTCTACGGGTTGATGGTGATGTGTGTCTGTATGGGCTGAGTGGCGGGCTGACTGACTGACTGGCTGACTGGCTGGCTGATCCGATCGTATGCATGGTCTCTGGTCGAGGACCAAATTGAGTTTTTTTGTTCGCCCCGTAGAACCAGTCGAGTTTTTGCTTCGCAATGATAAACACAAGACGTGTGAGAAGGTCTGTCTGTCTTAATCTTGTGTAAATTAAGCGGACACACAAAACCAAGAAACACAACCAACAGTTGTTTTATTATCACGAAAAATTTACAAAAATTTCCAAAAAACTGAATTTATTTCTATACGAAAATTCAAATAAAAAACATAAACAACAAAAATTAATTTCCAAAATTAATAATAATAGGTAAATAATAATAAGAATAATTGAAATAACAAATAAATCTAATTGATCTGATTAGAGAAATACGAAAAAATTCACGCATATAAATATTATCAATAAAAAAGAAACAAAACCGTGGAGTTTTTTTTTTTTTAATTTTTTTTCTTATTAATTTTATATAATTTTGTTATCCTGTTTTTTTATTTTTTTTTTGCTACAAATCAATAATAATCGTTAAACAAAGTGATTTGGTTCGTTTGTGGTTGTTATCAAATGTGAAGAAAAATTAATTCGTTTCTAAAAAAAAAAAAAAATTATTTTGTGCTCAATTTTGTGGAATATAAACTTTTTGGGTGTAAAAAAGGAGAATTTTAGTGTAAATTTTATATTAATTTTTTTTTAATTATATAAAAAAATAATTTTTTACCCTTTTTTTATAAGTACTAATGTTTAAGGATTCGAAAAAAAAAAAAAAAATAAAGTGAATAAAAAATTATTTGAAGAAGAAAAAAATTTCCTTTTTGTTAAAAAACAACTTACGTTTTTTTAAATTGTAATTACGTTTTTTTAAACTTTTAAAAATTTTTATTAAATTTAATAGTAAATAAAAATATAAGGAAATAAGGTGTCCTTATCTTTTCTATGTGAAGAAATAAAAAAAAAACAAATACTTAGAAGAGAAAAAAAAGAAAAAAAATTTATGCCGTCGGTATTTTAAGTGATTGTGTTTTATTTTTCTTTAATTCAAAAAAAAATTCATATTAAATACATAATAATATTCTATTTGCAACATAATAAAAAAAAAACCAAATTTTATATAAGGTGATCCTTTTTAAAGAAAAAAAAAATAACTCCTATCGTTTGGCCTTTGGATTAAGAAGAAAACAGGTGTCTTTGGAAAAGAAAAAAAAAACGAAAAATACTTTAAATTTTTTTTATAGTGAAATTAATTAAAAAAAAAAATATTTCCAAATAAATAAAAAAACTACTATAAAAGACATAGCAAAAAATATTATTAACCAACAAAAAATTAAAAATATAAACCCTAACCGCTGTCCGCCATCAAAACATTCAACATTTCTTCGCAAAGAGGTGCACGTCAAAAACCAACTCACTCCATTACGGATTGCCGCCAACAATTCAACGAAGGAAAACTAAGCACAACCACCATCCACCCACACTCGTATAAAAAAAGGACTACACACATTAATACATAAATATTCAGCAAAAAGTTTCCCTCGTTTTTCTTCATAATTTCTCACAGAAATTGTTCAACTTTTTTTTTTTTAATAATTTTTCTCCTAAATCAGCGCATTTTTTCCAATTTTTGTCTTCTTCTTGACCAAACATTTAAACGGTTTTTTTTCATATATTCTGTCTCGTTCACTACACAACACTTCCCTACGGTGGGGTACGTGAGAGCGCACAAACTTAAATAGCTGAGAAAATACGAAAGAGAGCAGAAGAAGAAAAAAACCCGTGGTGTGGGAGCGAAGAAGAAAAGCGAAAAAAATCAAATAAAAAAAAAGACAATTTTCCTGCCATGTTTGCACTTTTGTGACACTTTATCGATTTTTTTTTTCGTTGAATTCTAATTTTTATATTTATGCAAGTTTGAAAGAGATTTTGTTTTTTTTTTTTGAGTCTTGCGAAAAAAGTCTCATTAATTTCTTGGATTTTATTTGAATTTTTTAGAACAAAGACAAAAATATTTAAAAAGAATTTTATTTTTACTTTAAAAAAAAAACAACAACAACGTAAACAAACACGTGCTATTTTCTTAGCATTTTGTTTTTACTATAAAAGAAAGAAAAAAACCTAAACACGTGACTGTATTAGTGATTGATTTTTAAGTGTGAATTTTTTCACTTTAAGTTTAATTAAATTTAAAAAAAATATCATCTGCTATCCTCTCAGTTCCAATTTCGTTGGTTTTATCCCCCCTAAATAAATGCAACAAACAAATTCACACAAATCCAAAACATAATCATATAATATAAAAACAAAATAGTGCCTTTATTATAATTATAACTAAATAAAAATAATAAAATAATTTAAAAAAAAAAAACGATTAAAAAAAGTTCTAAAATAATAAAGAAAAAATACTAAAGAAGAAGAAAGTGCCTAGAAGAAAATAGAAAGAAAGAAACTATCCGAATGTTATTAATTGTAAAACTGTTAAGGCAACCTCAAAAAAAATATTATTCAAAATAATCCTTCCAAAAATACCAAAAAAAAGAATTACAAATCCTTGAATTTTTTCAAAGGCAGCAAAAAAAACACGTTAAAAATTTCTCTTGTGATTGGTGAAAAAGTAGTCAATTTTTTTGGTGCAGAAAGGGTGAAATTTTCTCAAAGGACGAGAATTTCCTAAAACGATTCGTTAATTTTGCACAATATTACTTAAGGGAGGATAGATCAAATCACGCTGGAGGGCCGAACGATTGAATACCGGCCCGGCGGTGGGCTGGATTATCATAATTCACCACTAATGGCTGAGATACCGGCGGGGGACTATTTACATCGTTCGATCGATCAATTACGATCGATGAACGAACGCGGAGTACTTGGTCCTTTAAGCCATCTAACCAGTACAGATTTGCGAGCATCTCTTGTACATGACTATAAACCGTTCAATATAAGCGATCTACGGCAGAATGCAATCGATCGATTAGATTATACGAAAAATGGCCTAGACGCCCATCGACACAATGGTGGGCCACAACAAAATAACGGAAATAATGTCGATAATTCCGGTAGTAATAGTCGTAATGATGATATGCGACATGATCAACAACAGCAACAGCAACAGCAAGGAGGACCTACACAACAGGAAATGAAACAATCGTACAGTGCGCCATCTACACCACCTACACCACTATCCGATGGACACGATACTAAGGTGAGTGTTTTCATTCGATTTCCTCTTCTCTTCGATTGAAAACAAGAGAAAACAATTTTTATATTTCAGAATGTGTATTTTGTCCGCCCTATTTTTTTTTTTAAAGCGGATAATTTAAATTTTTAAAATGGTTAAAAGCTAAAATTGATATTTAAGAAAAGTTTTTTTTCGTTGAAATTTTAAGATTTTATCCTTTTTAAGAGAACTTTTAAGATTTTATCCCTTTTAAGAATTTCGATTTTATTTGTTCTTTTTTTAAGTAATCAAAGAGAAAATTAAGTAGCAGTTAAAAAAAAAATTAATAAATAGAAGAGAATGTATATTAAGTAATAATGCTTTTAAGAGTTTGTGCTAAAAATTTAACAACCCCCAAAATCAAAAATGTTTTATTAAAATTTTATGCATTTTTTGATGTTTTTTCTTTCTTTTAAATATCGGAAATAACATTTTCTTATAGGAGTTTAGGTTCAAATTTAGATCCTTTTCTTATGTTTAATCTAACAAAAAATAGAAAATGTCTATAAAAAAATGTTGTAAAACATTACTCAAAAGTTTTTAATACTTTTTTTTTTAAAAAAAAGTCCAAAAACTTTTAAGAACAGACAGATTTTTTTCAAAATTTATTTTAAGCTCCTGAATAAAAGTCTATAAAAATGAATTTATTTTATTTTAATTTAAAAATTAATTCTAAAAGCAAAGTTATTTTTAGTATTATTATTGTTGGTAAACGGTTATCCATTTAGTGCCTTGGAAAAAAAAATTTAAAAAAAAAATGGCTACCACAAGACTCCACGCTAAGCTCGGTCTTTTTTAGGTGATTTTTTAAGACCCTTTCGCACATACATTTCTGTTTAGAATTAGCGATATGATCTTAAAAAGACTGATTTAAAACATTCTAAAATTACCAGATTGTCGGCATAAATTTGACCTTTTATTAAAACTTAGAAGAAAAATTCCAACAGCGTCAAATTTCACGATTTTTGAGGCCAGTTGACATCTCCAAGTCCAGAATTTACGCATTCTACGAACTTTTTGCATAATAGAGCCAAAATTTGTCCTATTGTGTAGCTTATGGCGCCGTTTTGTTGAAACCTTAAATGGTTTGGATTATGATCCTAAGGTTCATGCCAAGAACAGTAACAGTCTCAATTTCTTTATTCCAATGACACCTTTAGATCAAAATGCACACCAGATAGTTATTTTTCGCAAATAAAATAGCTTTTCCATAGACACTTGTGGATTTTCAGAGTCCCAAAAACGGCAGTTTTGCTTATTGACATGTACGGAGAGTAAGAAATGAACCTCATCGATGAAGAAAATTTTGAGCCTCAAAGAAAGTTTTTACAATTTTATCGCGTAGTTTAGCATTAAAACAATCTATATTATAAACTTGCAGCTAAATAAATACTATAATGACAGTGCTGTGTACTTTCCGAACCACGAAGTGAACAACCCTTAATAAAATTATTTGCGAAAAAATTCCCATATGAAATTTCTGATTTTTCCCACAGGTGCTCTACTTTTGTTAAAATCCAAAAAAAAAATGGATAAAAACATCATGAAATTTTTCACAATTTATGAACAGCTACTTATTATTTTATGATTGCAATGTGGATTGTGGTGGATAGGTGACACCTGAATAATACCTCAACAAATGCGAAATTCGCAAATTTCATTTCTGTTCTTTTCCAAGAAAATATCGAACAGAAATTAAAATGAAATTATATCATCAGAATAATTGCACGATCATCGAAATTTGCGTCGTGATTGCTTGAAGAAGAAAAAAAACTATTGAAAACGACATTTAAAAAGACTCTCCACACTCTGTGATCTATTGATGCCCTCCGCACTGATGTTCCCCGGACACTATCAACCTTTGGTTTTTTTGCCACTCAAGCAAGCGCATCCACCCACTGACTAGCCTACGTTCAATGCTGATGGAGATTATCCGTAATTTCACAGTTTTATTAGGTGCGAAATTTTTCACAGCACGTCCAGCAACACTCGTTCCATTTCGGCACAGGTAATTGTGCGCACCTCAAAAAATTTGCGGTCTTGCTGCGGTCTGTTGCTCGTTCTGACGTCACCAGGTGAAAAATGCCAAAATTATTTAATTCTAATTGGACTCTGATCGAATGCAATTATTCGCTTATTGGCTATCCAGACATTGGGTCTGATCCTTTTGTAAACTGATTATTGGCAGAAGTTTTCATTAAAAGTTGAAAGTTTTTTTTTACTTTATTATAAAGGTGAAATTATCACCCACCATGAAAATATTTTTTTTGACTTATTATACATCAAAAATACCACAATAAAAATTACTGGAATCAAGCGGATTTTGTAGATATTTTTTGCCAATTCCTTATTTTTAATTATTAAAGAAAACCACAAATCTTTATGCAAGAACAAAACCCAAACAATTTTTATTCAAGAAATCCCCAAATTACATAAAAACAAAAATAACACTGCCCTCTCTATTTTTAGATTATTGCTTAGAAGGAAAAAAAACAACAAAAATAAATCACTTGGCTTCTAGACTAATTATTATGTTGTTGTTGTTTTTTAAAGTCAAAAATAGAACTTGTCCAAAATTTAATAAAGACTATAAAAAGAGTACGCGGGTACACTTTATAAGAGAAAGTATCTTGTGCGGGTATATATGTGTAAATAGCAAAAAAAAAATTTTAATTGCATTTTTTTAAAACTCATAAACACAAGTGCTATTAATTTTTCTATTTTAAATTGTTAATCAAGGCATTACGCATATTTGAATAATTGTTTCCACATCCATGCTTCATTCTGTTGGACTTTACGGAATATGAATTTTTTTTGTTGTTGTTGTACAGTTGCCCCCACTGAAAATTAGAACATTTCCACCAAAGACGTCGTCGTCTACACTCTCAATACTAAATCAAAAATATTTAAGATTTTAACAATCTATTTATATAGAAAGTTTTCTTTTCTTTTTATTACTGTTTTTTTTTTAAATATAAAATCCTTAATTTACCGACATATATATTGGTAACGGGTTCCGATAAGGCTACTCAAATATTCTAAAAAGACCTTTCTGATCATCACCAAATATCAACAGTTAAGTTTTTACAACATTCAAATCTTTACAGTTCAGTACAAATGTCACTCAAAATGACCGAAAACAAAAATGAATTAACTAAAATCAAAAAATAAAAACGCAAAAAAAAACCATCAAATTTTTTTTTAAAGATCTGACAGGAAAATTACGGAAAATGTCGTAAATTCTATTATTAAAAAAAAATAACGACAATAAATAAAAACTGAAATGGAAGAATTTTCAAAAGATTGGAAAAAAAATATTTGGTCTAAAAGAAAATGAGCTTTTTTTTTCGACCAAAATCTTGTTTAGACCAGTTCGAACGCATAGTTCTATAAGAAAATATAGAATAAAAATTGGAAAATATTACAAAAAATTTGTTTTTTCTATTTTTTTTTTTGAGAAATTTTATTGCAAAAAGAAATTTATTCTGACTCACATAAAATTAGGACATTCTCCGGAGGGGGATGGGGGGGGTTTTAATGGTTAACAAAATAGGGTACACGTTTTTGGATTCAGCTTTTCTGCCATTTCTATTTACGAATTAAAGAAAAAAAACTATTCGTAATTCGGCTAAAAATAGTATAATACCGTCGGGGGATGGTCGAGATGAGTCAAGGGTACCAGCAACAGTCAAAAGAAAGCAGAAGAAAAAAAATCTTCCACGCTCTTAAATTTTTGTTTTTATTTTTAATCATTTCCATGGCCTAGTTTCTTATGCAATCAGAAATTTATTGAAAAATCACGAATAGTCGAAAAAGAAAAAAGAAAAATTTTAGCAAAAGAAAACTTTTAGCAAAAGAAAACTTTTAGCAAAATAAGAATGTGTAAAATTCTTAAAGTTTTACCCTTCATACAAATACATTTTCTTTTAATTTTTCTCTCTCTCTCTCTCTAGAAAGATAGTTTTTGCTAATTAAATCCTTAAAAATTTGCAAAAATATCTACCAAAAATAATTTGTATTTTTTCTTTCATCAAAAATCAATTGAGAACTTTTCGAGCAATTTTTTAGTGGCAAAAGTTTAGAAATTTTATAAAAGAACTCATTTGCTATGCGTTTTTATTTTTTGTCTATTTTATAATTTAAAAAATAGCAAACAGAAACAATTTCGCTACGCTTCCAAAAGTATTTTTTTTGCAATACAAAGTTACACCTCCTCTTAATGTTATCATAATTTATAAGCATTGACAAAAATAAATTAGAAAATTAAGAAAATTTATAGTTTAAAAAAAGTGGAATAGTGGTGCACCAAGACCCTGTGTGAAAGAAACGGGAAAATAAATTTGCGCACAATTCCTATAAAAAAATTGTCAAAAACAATTTCACTACAAAAGACAGACACCTCCATTTCTTGATCTCCACTACTACCCTTTAACGAAAAAGTAGTTTATTTGTTAATTTATTGGAAAAGAATTTTTTGTTTTTATTTCAAATTCAAGCGTTACTAAAATTATGGCGACATTTTATTTTGTAAATAAATTTTTTTTTTGGTAGTATACAAAATTACACCCCCTCTAAATGTTACCCTGATTTGCAAACATCGAAAAAAATAAATCATGAAAATTAAGAAAATTTATAGTAAAAAAAAAAGTGGAATAGTGGCGCACCAAGACCCTGTGTGAAAGAAACGGGAAGACAAATTTGCGCATTTTTTCTATAAAAATTATCAAAAACAGTTTTACCACAAAAGACAGACACTCCATTTCTTGCTCTCCACCTACTACCCTTTGAAGAAAAAATAGTTTATTTATTAAATTATTGCAAAAGAATTTTTTTGTTTTTATTTCAAATTCAAGCGTTACTAAAATTATGGCGACATTTTATTTTGTAAATAATTTTTTTGTTTGGGTAACAAAACGAAATGTCTAATTTTCTTCTAATATTTTATATTATTTTCCCGTTCATTAATGCAAAAATAAACAAAAAAAATCTTATTTATTTTCATTTTTCAAACACGAGACATACTTTAAGTGAATATGTAAATAAATATAAATAAATTAAAACAAACCAAAACAGTAGCAATCAAAATGAAAATAAAAGAATAATTACTAAATAGAAGAAAAAAAAACCACATTATATTAACTTACCATAAAAAATGCTAAATAGTGAATAAATAGGACAGACATTTTTATAAATAGTCGCTAAAATATTTATAACTTTTCCTATAAAAATGTTGTTTGGTGTTTTTTTTATGTATCTTTGGGAACCAGGAAAAGAGTCATTTATTTATTTTTGTTTTTTTTTTCAAAATAGAATAAAATATGTCGGCTGGGAAAATGTATTAAACAAAAAATATTAAATAAAGATCACACGCAACCCCTACAACCCGTTCCACAAATTGTATAAAAAAAAATCCAAATTAAAATTGGATGAAAACAAAAAGAATATTTTTTTCGAAAATATGTTCTAAAAAAATTTTCAAAAATAAAAGTTTTCGCCTTAAGAATGGATGGGAAGCAAAAAAAATTATGGCGGCGTAAATATGAGAAATTCCAAACAAGCGAAAAAAATCGAGGGGTTTTTTGTTTGTTTTGTTATTTTTAAAAATTGATCTCACCAAAATTAGAACCACGTGCCGCAATGTACAGTGTTTGTGTCCTTGCCTTGGATGATGAGCTTTGGTTTTTTTCGAAGATCAATTACGTCATCAATTTTCTGGCCAAATAGTGGGCAGTATGAGAAAGCAGAACGAAAGAGACAGATTGGACGGACAGAGAAAATAATGACAGGGAGTACGATCGAAAGCACTGGTTCCCAAAGGTTTAAGAGTAAATATTTCTGACACAGTACAGTTACGGCAAAAAGTTAAAGATGTTTTATTTTTAAGGCTTTATTTATTCTAGTTTTTGTTTCTCTAAATAATTAACAAATATTTTCACTTAAAAAACATAATATTTAAAAGCCATTAATTTGTAATAAATAATTTTAAGTATAAATGAAAAATTTCTCCTTGCAGAATATAGAATGCAATTTTAAAATATATATTTAAGGTTGGAAGAAAGTAGGAGGGGGAAGGGGGTTCTTGAAAAATTATTTTTTTATAATAATAAAAATAATAAAAAAAAATAAAGCAAACAGTCTTGTAATCACGAAAATTTTATTATTTTGTTGTTAAATATAAATAATAACTAAATGGTTATCCAAATTTCGCTTTGACAAATAAAATTATCTGAAATATTTTTAATAGTTTGGTTTTGCTAAAATTCTTATTTTATTATATTACCAAAAGATTGCCATAAGATATCTTGCAGGACTTAATACTTTCTGATGACTCTTTTACACAGTTCGGGTCGTAATTTCGCTTTTATTTAACGAAAATTAGTTTTTAAATACTTTATAGTTCAAAAATTATCTGCACATATATTTGACAACTGTCAAGACTAATTGTATGACATATACGTATGACAGCTGTCAAATCACAGGACTGTACTTAGTATTTACTTTTTGTCCTGCAGGTGATATTGTTTTTTTTTAAAGTTTTTTTTTGATTGTTTGTTGAATTTTATTGAAACTAATTTTTAATCAAATTTTTTTGCAACATTTTTAAACAAAATTTAAAAATTTAGTATTTTTTTTTTAAAAGCATTAAAAATTCTTATAATTTTTTTTTTTCGTAAAAATCTATTTTGAAAATTTGTCTCTCTCTTTTAAAGTTCAGGTGACAAACTATAAACACCTGATTTATGATGTGACTTTAAATCCAGTTGTTCGTACAATTTTGTGTAGGTTTATTTAAGATTTATGAGAATTGATGATCAGTAAATTTTTCCAATTATATGTGCGCACGTGTTACATTATTTTTTTTTGAATACGTATCTACATATAAATATTTTAGTTTTCATATACAATATTATTTTGTATATACTTTTAAACATTGTCCCCAAAGTTTCATTTCAAAGTAGCTTTTTAAAATTTATTATATTTTCTAAATTTTTGGAAAATTTTATTTTTTGCGTCATATCATTTTTTATTAATTTACTCTTATATTGAATATAATTTGTTTGGAATTGTATTAAAACAATTTTGTTTAAAAATATATTTATATAGTGTGATTTTTCCCTTATCAATAATTGTCCAGAAATTACCAATTAATCTAATATTTTTAATCATCGAATGAAAATTAAAGAAATACAATTGATTTTATTTTTAAATATCCTCTTTGACCTATATTTTTTGGGTGTAAAAAAAACCAACTATTCCTAAAAACTAATTTCTTATAATAATATTAAATATTTCCATCAGAAAGAATTACTATGAATAAAGACTCATAAATAAAAAAGCTTATTATTTAAGCTTAATATTCATAAATATTGTTACTTTGAAAAGACATAATTATCTATTTCAGTTAATAATCACATCGAAATGACCTAAAAATTTGACCTTTTCATTAATGAAATTCAATTTTAATCACTTTTGAAATTTTTATTTTGCTCTCATATAGAAAATATTCTTTTAGAAATTATTTCATATTCAAGAACTTAGATTTTTATGGATTTACACTAGTTTTTTTTCTGTAAAATTCAATAATTTCCAATAGTTTTTTTTTTGAGACCCTAAACTTTATTTTGATCAAATTCTTTGTTTTTAAACTAACTTCCTGAAATGGTATTTATCTAATTCTAATTTTAGGTAGTAATATTTTTAAGCATCTTAAAAGTTTACCCTTTAATTTGAATTTTTTTGTTTTGATGATTTTTGCCATATTTTTATTAATTTTTTCACTATTTTTGTGATAGCAAGTCTACTCTTTTACACCGAAAGTAGTTAAAAAATATCCTTTCGGAAGGAGAGTAAAAAATATATTGGCAGTGTCCATTTATAGATGCAATTTAGTGCGTATATACAAAATATCGATATTATTAAATTTATAAAAAAAAAAAACGTTTATTCTATCATCACGAAAATCACACAACACTACTAATTGCTGAATAATAATAATATGAATTAGTTTTGATAAGCAGATGTGCTCAGAGCATAAAGTGAAGTGCGACGATATTCAAATGTACATAAACGAACAGCAGAAGCACACCTGGCCATGCTACGAATTTATCAAAATACCTGGCCGGTCGTCTATTCAGCAGAGCTCTATTTTTTGGCCAGACTTAAGCCGGTTTAAGAAAATGCGACTCAAATTTACCGAATGTTTCTACAAATAGTACAACCGGCCAACAGAATAAATCAACCAACGGCAATAATAACAAGCCAACTTGTAATGGGAAGGTATGCGCGCACTGTACCAACAATAAAACACGACGATGTTAACTACCGTCCAGAAAACGCAACAGTTTGTGTCACATACTCTATTTTAGATGAACATAAACCTAGATGGTAACAGAAGAGCCAGGCAATTGTATATTGTTAAAAACAAGAACAATTAAAATAAACCGGAAGAAAACTATAATAAGAAAAATATTGTCGAAAATCCAGAACTCCTCCTTGTTGTGGAAGACGAAGGACCTTGTGTGGTAACCACACACTACTACCATACGCACTTAATGCCGTAATAATAACAATAATAATAATAACCCCTTTTCATAAGCAATTTAAATTATTACATTCAAGGGTTGAAACGTGTACGGACTTGGTTTGTTTTTTCTTAAAATTTTCATGAAGAACTTTTGTCGAAATTTCAGGTGCGAAAAATCAGAACCCTAGAATACAATCCTTAAAATTGTAATAAATTTTTGTGTTTTTCTATACTTTTTAAGTACATATATTTATCGATATTATTTATAAATAAATTCAAGTTCTCTAAATTTGACTAAAGAAGATCCCTTTCGTGGGAATCTAAAGCTTTATATCCAATTTACGCTTAGAAAAGTAAAAAGTTAAATCAAATAGACTTAAAATTTTTAATTTATTATATTACATAAACCTTATCAGATAGTTTTTAATTGTATTAAAACTATTTCCTTTTAATTGATTAATTGACACAATGAACTCCGAAAAATTTTAAAATACTAATCAAGAGCTATAAAATTTATAATAATTCAAAATATCAGCGTGAAAATTTATTATTTCCAAGTATGAGCTTGCATTGTAGAATTTCGACAAGAAAAAAACCATCACACAATTTTCCACAACCGCCCCAGCATTCGGTTGACTCGCAAACTCATTACTTCACTATATTTTTAGACGAATTTAAACAAAGACGCAATTTTATAGGCAAAATGTTGTATTCCTTGTCAGAGGTCAAACGTTCAAGTTACGCGGAAAATTCGATACCAAATCCAAATGTGAAAAATTCGATGGGCCATCAAGGCGGTTGGACCGCATATAGTAGGGCCACTTGGATATTGACAGTGGCTTATCGGTTTACAAGATGGCCAGAAGCTTAATGTCTACGGAATATGACTGCTTCAACGATCGTAAAAGTTTTCGCATTTAATTATATCGCGAGGTTTGGCGTTCCACTTCCTTATCACAATCGATGGAGGCACTTTACTTCAATTAAAACTATTTCAAGAACTTTTTAGGCTTTTGGGTTCTGAAAAATTGCGAACAACCTCATATCTCCCCTAGACTAACGGTACAACCTCATATCATCCCCAGACTAACGGATAAGAGATAGCTTTGGAGACTTGGGCTTTTAATTGTCCTCCACGGTATACGGGCAGCGCTTAAAGAAGATTTGCAATGGTCTCTAGTAGAAATGGTTTACGGCCAAAAGCTAAGACTTCTTCGGGAAATTTTCATTAATAGAAAATCTGCAAGGTACAATACAAAATTTAGTCCCGAAGGATACTCGACACATAAAAGAAAAAGATATTTTCATTCCAAAATCATGTAACGATCACTAATTTTAGGTATTTTTCCAAGATCTTCTTTTTTTATTAATATACACTTTTCATTCATTATTTTACCTCAATTATTTATATTTTTATTTTTATTCTTATTTTAAATTGAATAGTCTAACAAATACAATACACAACATCATTTAATTTGTATGGACATGTTAGCTTTACAACTATCTCCTACCTCCTAAAATCTATTATTTTTCTTTTCTGGGGATGATATGAGGTTGTCCAATCATTACGCATGATACCATGAGACTTCTTGCAGGATTCCATCATTTTGAGGTAATTTTTAATGATTTTTGCACAGATTACGATCTGTAATTCGGCTATAAGGTGACGAATGTATAATTTAAATACTCTTAAGTTTGGCATAGCCAATGGCGTCAAATTGCACGATCTTGTAGGCAAATCAACATCACCAAGTTTTGAAATTAATAGTTTTTCTCACAAGAAAACCAAAATTTGTTATATTGTGTGGTTTGTGGTGCCATTTGGCTAAAACCACATATGGTACAGAATAAAATCTTCAAGATCAGACTAAACAAAATTCGTTTATCCTACTGACCATAGCTCTTAGAATGGTCTGTAACGATCCCTTTTTCTTCATTTTAAAAGAAATATGCGTAAATTAATTTGTTCTATTAAAGAAACGTTTATGTTTATTTTTATAAATTCACGAAAAAAGCCCCAAATAATGAGCCCCAAATAATGAAAACGTACTAAATATTAAAAATGGCTTCTCATATTAGAATTCTGAAAATTATTTTAATTTTTTAAAGAAATCTTCAACAAATGCTTAAGATTACCATAATTAAATTAATAAAATCTCAAATCGGGACTAGTTTGTTTGTAAATAAGGTCTCTAAGATACGTTTTGTAGCGCCATAATTAGGTTAGGTATATTTGTATACGTATCCAGAACAATTCAGGATTTTGTTTGTTTTGCAATAAATCTCAAAAGCAGTTGAGAACAAAATCATGTAAAGAGGCATAAATGGCTTCCAAGGCAACGATAGTATTGCTAAAAATTAATATACTGCTGTGTTTTGGGAGATTGATTGAAAAGGGAAGATTCCACACTTTATTTTGCAATATTCACCACCAATAAACGGGATACCAGCAAAGATTGCTTTATTATCATTAACAGCACCATCTGTGAACACAAGTGCGGAATCATTCAATCCTTCAACCAATTTAAATTATCAAAAAAGACAAAATCATAAACCCTCAAAAAAAAAAAACACCATTTCCCAAAACAAAACTGGATTAATAAAAACACAGCAAAAAAAATCCATAATCAATAAATAATAAAAGTTAAAAAAATTCTAAGATTTATTTGGAAAATAAATAAATAAAAAATTGTACAAAAATGGAGGTAGACACGTTAAAAACGTGATTAAATTTACCGCAAAAACATGAAAATTTTGTTTAAGCGCGTGCGACACACGATTAAGTTTTATATATTTTTTTCTGCACAATAATCTCGTCTAAAAACCGCAATGTGAGATTGAAAGAAAGAAAGAAAAGAAAAAAACAAGAAATCAGCTGAATTGCTGAATTAAATATTTGCCATACAACACAACAACAACAAAAAACCATAAAAAAGAGAAATAATTGAAGAAAAAGAAAAAAAGAATCTTCCAAGAAAGAAAAAAACGTATCAAAAGTAAATAAACATTCGCAAACCCCTCTTTAACCCCTAAAAAAAAAAAATTATGCAAAAAATTGAAAAATGCTGAAAAAAACGGGAAGAAGATGCTGACCAAGGAGAAAAAAGCTTTAAAGCTAAAATAACAATTTTACCCCAAATAAAAAATGAAAAACGAAAAAATCAAAATTGACGAAGGTGTAAAAGAATCCGTTTATTATAAGAAATACCAACCGGCGGGTGATGATTTGTAGTTAAAGCAAAACAACAGAAAAAAACTAAAATAAAGTATATAAAAAAAAAGACATCAAGAAAAGCCCAAAAAAACCTTAGCGTCTATAGAAGTGTGTGTGTTTGTTGGTGTTAGTTGAGCGAGTCTGATTAAGGGTTTTGGAGAGTGCCGCCGCTGCGCGATGGTGAATTGATGATCTCCGATTCTGATAAGAAGTCATTCTTGGAAGGGGTACCAACATAAAAAAAAAATTATGAAGTGGTTTTGTTAACTTTTCTACGTACTATTTTTTTCGTAGGCCCTAATTTATTTTTATTAACGATTTTTTGTTTGTTTTTATTTTTCGGATGTAACATAAATAAAAGTGAAACGATGATGAAAATAAAACGTTTCATTGTGGATTATTTGAATTCACACCGTTGCGATAATGAAAGCGGCTACAAAACGTAGCGGGCAGGTGCAAAAAAAACTCGCTTTTTGTTTACTTAACACATTGCTGTTCTGTGCGCTTTTTTATGCGCTTAATTTTTTGTGCCTTTTGTGGCGGAAGCTTCTTATTTTATGATGTACCCTCCCTCATGTTTCGGTCATTTTGGCGCTTGATTTTTTCTTATAATTTTTTTTTGTAAGTATTTGTTTTTATTTTTATCATTGGGTAATATTTGGTGATGTAGGCTAGTTTTTTTTTTGATGATCCAGTAAATCTGGTCAGACTTGTTCGATGATTTATTTGGTGACACACAGACCGACTTAGTAGAAGCATTTTTAGAAGTTGTTTTTATAGCGAAATTTTAATTTTTATAGCTAAAAATATCTTCGGTTCACATAAATTCAAATAGTTTTTTGTTTTTTTTTTTGGGTTTTTTTTTTAAATGGTTTTTATTTTTTTTACGCATGCTAGCTAGGACATGCGGCAGAAGTCATAATGTAGCGCTACGATCGTGAGGCTATTTGTTTGTTTGTTATAATTTCAAACTGAAATGTGAATTTTATGTGCTACGACACTTGTTGGATTCGATGAAATTGGTATTTGGGGGCTAGTTGGATTTTCTTTAATTGCTTTAAGAAATTAAAAAGAGGATTTTGATAGGGTATTGAGGGATCTAGAAGCTTTACAATAGAGGAAATTTTATTATAGTGGGTAGTTTATTTTTTTTTTTATTCTGTTTTGTATGGCTAAATATTAAGCAGAATTTTTACCCTAAAATTTATCTGCAATTGGCCTATTTGGCAACTCAAATTTTCTGCTATTTAAAAAATAGGATTTAGAGTTTATGTTAAAAAATAATGATTACGCATTAAAAAAATTTGCTGTCATAAATTTTTTTCATATTTTATTTAATTCGATTTTTTTCTAATAAATTTTTTTAAATATAAAATTTTTTAAATCTTAAATTTTGCAATTTTATATTTTGATTTTTATGAGAGTACGTTTATATAACGAAGTATTCATTTTGTAGTTTGAAAAGTACAGTCCTGTTATATATCATTTATGGTGGCACTTGTTTAACAGAAAATTTGCCCTATTAAAATTGTTCAACTTTTTTTTCCAAAAATTGTATCTCTTTCCGAGCTTTACGAGGAGATTATAGAGGATCATTTTAGGTTCGGTGGATATATATATCCATATATAAGCAATATCATCATAAATGAGGCTTTGTAAACCCACAAGTGACTGACACCATATCAGGAATTAGTAACTGACTGGTGTGTAGTTTGGTCTGACGGTGCAACTGGCCCATATTTCTTTGGAAATAAAGAAGAAAAGAAATAACTTCCTTTTTTTGGTCTGAACTTAAATATTATAATCTGAGGTAATTTGAAAGCATTTTAGAACGAATATCCGCATTGTAATGGCTGAATTATATCTCAAAATGTGCGGAAAGTCATCAAAAATTACCTCAACAGAATTGAGTCCTGCAAGAACTCTTGTAACAGAAATTTAAATATTTTTAGTCTTAATGTATAATAGCAAAATTAAAGCAATGTTGTTAAATAAAATTTTTATAAAAATCTAAATTTAGAATATAGTATATTTAAATTACTTTTCCAACCTAAAAATTGGATAATACTTTATTTCCATTTTTTTTAATTAAATATGAACTTAACATACTTTTGCAATAAAAATATTCACAATTTGAAAAAATTAAGTCATAATTTATATGTTTATCTGTTTATAATTAACGATAAATTCGATTGCTAGTAATTTACACGTGAATTATTATAAAAAGGCCTAATAGCCCCATATGGATTGTAGCGCCAATATTATAATAACAATAGTTTTAACAAGAATAATTATCAACTACCAAACAGCAACTTGGTATCTCTAACTTATTAAATAATTCACAATAATAGTTTTGTGCTTTGAATATGAAAAATTCGATTTGAAAAAGAAAATAAATGAAGAAAACTTTGATGGAAAGAAGAAGGACGGGCATCGATCATCACCAACCACCACTGCTACTTTTGAATTAGCATATAATGTGTTTAAAATTAAATTTCATTTTAATTTATCTATTTCTACCTTTGCTGACTATGTAATGAGTTGAAAATAAAATTGGTAGACAATAGCCAAATAGTTAAACTGTAAAAGGTGTTCTACGATTCGCTAAGAACGGTGTTATAAAAGAATGCGCTAATGAGAAATTATTTTACATATTAGCGAACAATTTCCATATTGGATATGATATTTTGTTTAATTGTAAGACAAGACGCCAGTCCATTCTATTTTTGGATAGTAACAGGTGGGGGGTGGGGGCTCGAATGATGCAATTTTATGAATTAATCAAGTCTAGAAAATTAAAAGGATGTCTAATGGTATTATTAGTATTGAATTGGTGTTTCTTGGAAATATCTAAAATTTTCAATTGTTTATATTTAGTTGATAAAGTGTTTGAAAAAGGGAAAACGAAATGAATTTATGCGTGGATTGAATTTAACATAATTAAAAATAAAAACCCCCAATATAAAAGGGTAAGTTTTCGTTCATTTTTGTTGTTGTTATTGTTGTTTGAGAGTTATTACGTTTATATCTAAACTTTTTCGCAGATTTGTGACTATTTCTCGATGATTGGTATACTCCAATTAGAAAAGAAAACAATATAAAAATTATGAAAGAAAATAATAATATTTCCAATTTTTTAGAGCGACAACCTTAAACATCACCTAAATTTTTTTTTATTAGTAATAATTAAAAAATTATTTAACAGATTTTTTATACAAATTTTAACTTAAGATGGCATTTTATTTAAACAAAAAAAAATATATAAAAAAAATTAACTAAACGGACTTACTGTTCAGTTGTGTTCTTAGACGGATCACAGACCTTTGATCGTGTATGGACTGCTCTAGAAACTTAACACCGTTCTTGTTATATTGTAGCATCATACCTTCACCAATGTCATTTCTAAGCAGCAATTAATAGTAAACATTTCTAAGCAAATATCCAAATAGGTTGCAATAATTTTAAATTCCATATACAAAATCTCCACCAACCATCCCCTAAACACTACTAAATCCACCCATCATTATACCAAAAGAGAAAATCACATACACGTAATTAGAAAGACTTGAACTTAACATACGCTATCAAATACTTCTTAAACAAAAAACTGTCACTCAAGAACAAACTTTTAATTTACAATACATTTCTGAAACCAATCTGGGCTTACAATATTGAACTTTAAGGTTATATTAGGCATTCCAATACTGCTCAAATCTAATCCCATCAATCCGAAGTCCTCCGAAAAATCATTGTTGGTAAAAATAAATAATATCTCTGATATAATAATACTATAATCATATTATTAAAAAATGTTTCCTCTCTTACTTTCGCCATGAACACTCATAAAAGATCTTAAACTTTTTATAACGAGCAACAGATAAAACATGAACAAAGGGAATATTAAAGTTACGATTTGCCAAGAGATCTCTCACATATTCCTTCAACGTTATTATAGCGTCTTTCCTATAAATTTTTACTTACAGATGTCAAGTAAAATTTAAAAAAACTTAAGTTTTGGTTTTCAATGTTAAAAATAAAAATATTTTTTCCATGATTTTCTTTAATATTTTTAAAAGAAAACCAAAATTATTGTCTGATGATTAATAAAATTATAATTTATCTGTCATTCTGTTAAAATTATACACTATAATTAAACAATTCAATTATTGGAATAACTAATACTCATTTGAAAAGAAATTTGAAGAAAATAATTTGTATTTTCTTAAAGAAAATTCAAACACGGAAATTATGAAAGAAAAGTTAAAAAAATTGCTTCGAAAATACTAACTTGATTTGACTGGTGATAAAAGCAAAGGAATTATTATGGCTAACATTATGCAATAACAAAACAAAATTTAAAAAAAAAAACCAAAATGCATTACGCAATTGCTATAATGGAAAGAACAAGTGGGAAAGAGTGAAAGAGAAAATGTTTATAGTCAAAATCAATCAATATGAATTATTGGAAATGTCAACCTAAAACAGTGAAAGAATTTGCGTGGAAGTTGCATGTTCGGTAAGAACTTCGAATACGAAAGCTCAGATTGAATGCACTCGAAATGGCATCACTATAAAAAGTGATAGCAAAACAGAAAAGAACAAAAAGAAGTGAAAACGATTTTTCTTCTTCTTCATGTTTCCAACAATAATATTTTACGATGAAAGAGCACAAACTGATAAGATTGAGTATGTAAAGGAAAGAGAAGCAAATCGACAATAATGCAATTCGTGAATGCAGAAACGCACATAAAAATCATGAATGAATAAACGAACGAACGAATGATAAAATGGCTATTGAACTGTTGGGGTAAGATTGCATGAATGAATTGTGGGGAAATTGATTACCGAAGAACGAGAGAGCCAGCGAGGAAGAAGGAACATTTTTTATTCGTTTGCCAATTCGTATAATAAAAACCGATTTTGCCAACAGGATCGAAATCTTGCTTGTGCAACGACAGACTTTTTGAAAGAGCGGCCAAAAGTGAGCGGTTGGGGAAAATTTGGCGCCCCTACGCCTCATAAAGTGCATTTATCAACAATTTTTACTTACGCTCTCCTAATTAATTTTTTACTTTTTTCTCTCATTCGTTCTTTACCATAAACAATACAATACTAACTCAATCACTCTCTGTTGTTGCTATCACTGCGCTGCTCTTTATTTTTAGTCAACTTCTTTTTGTCATCCACTGTGTTTACACTTTTTGCATATTTGCAATTTTCTAGCCTCTATTTTTGTTCATGTTTATTTTTTCTGTCATTTTATTGCCATTCAGACGCGATTGCATTTTATCTTTACTTTTATTTATTTTCACACGATTTTTTTCCTTTTCGTTATTTTTTCTTTTCTTCTATTTGTTATTACATCAGAGACACGATTTAAGGAATGTAGACCAGTTGAGTTATTTGCCAATTTCCTTCACACATCCTCTCTGTTATATACATAAAAGTACATCAGAATATGCATGTATGGATGACATTGTATATATTCTTGACCTTGAATTGATTATAAAGTGGATTAAGAATCAGACCATATATTTAATTGTAAATGTGCTATAAGATTTCAATTTTTCTTCAATTTCTCTTTTTATATAAACATTTAATAATTGTTAATATTTAAAATATTTTGTTTTTAATATTTCAATGTTGTATACGGTGTGTAGGGGGGTTGGAGGGTATGGCTTATGCAGTTTTCATTATGATTGGCGCCTGGTATTAACTACAATATATTTTTCTTATGTAATTTCGATTTTTATTCTTAAATGGGCCTTTATGATTTGTTATATAAAAAAAATTCCAGACTAAAATAACAAATTGGGGGATAATAATAAAAAAAAAAAATTTGCAAGTTTTAGCATAATTACTCCTGGTACTTCTTATATATATAGTATATATATTAATATTATTTACTATCAAAGTTGAGTATTTTTCTTTAAATTATTTATTAATATTTTTTTTTTTTAGAAAAGAAAGTCATTATATTCAATATTTGTTTATGTAGATTTTTATTTATTGATGCCTGGTATTAACCAGGAGTTATTATTGTGCAATTTAATATAAGCAACTTTTACTAATTTTTGCTCAAAAACTTCTGATAGTTCTGCATATAATTTTTATGGTTTTTATAATTTAGTTTATTTTCTACAAAAATTATGTGCTTTAGATTTTTTTTATTGACGCCTGGTATTAATAATTTTTATTCTTTCTAATAGGTTATCTAAAAAATTACCGTCTGGGAAAAGGTCTAATTAATAGGGGAGGGAGACCGAAAAAAAAACTGTTTTTAAATTTGCAATTTTTGCTTATTTTGTTTTGAAAATAAACTCTGAGAGTTTATCTTGTTAGTGCTGTGGTACCTCAACGTACGAACTTAAAAAATGGAACAGGAAGAAAAAGGAGTATTTTATGGGCAATAAATAGTGAGTACTGGCCCAATGAGTGTTTTATATTTATTTGGATCCAACAACAGCTTCATATTTTTCTTAAGGATCTATTGATTTGGCGCAAAATGATATTGGCCAGTTATAAGAATCGTTCTTTCAGATTGCAATCAAAATTTTTGTTTTAAAAGTTTTCGTTAAATTTTTTTTTCAAAGTTGTTTTTTAAATTTTTCTTTTGTTTTTCACACCACATGTTGCATCGTATTTTAGATAAATAGTATCAAAATGGGATATAATTATTTAATTTAGTATTTAAAAATAATTTAGCATTTTTTTTTTGGTCTACCACGTGTATTTCGGGCTAACCACGTGCATTTCAAGCTTACCACGTGTATTTGGAATTTTTTTTCGTGTTTTTTTAATTGTTTTTGATTTAAAAAAATTATTGAAACTTCTCAGAAATTATTTTTAACAAAATATATAATTTTGTTATTAAGAAACTTCTTATAAACTAAAAAAGTTTTTATTTAAAAATATTTAAAAATCCACTTTTAACAAAACATTTTGTTTTTAGATGTCACTTTTCATTTTAGGAAGAAAAAAAAATCCTCTGAACGGAAAACCACCCCCGCCCCCCGTCTTCTTAAGAGCAAGTTTCTCGAACAACCATAATTTTTATTTTTAAGTAATTTTTTTGTTGTTGTTGGCAAATTTTCACGGTAGTTGGTAAAAATAAATTGCATAAATTTCTCATTTCATGTGGTGTGCAAAATATTTTGGAAAAAGGTGTGTCGGACTATATCGCATGATATTGAAAAATATACCAAAAATTCCCTCTCGAATGTTAAAAAAATTGTGACGATAACAAACAAATTCATTGATGACAGTAATAACGATCAATGGTTGACCACACCAATAACGCCAATAACACGAAACGAAAGCATTGAAAATGAATATTTGTAGCAAAATGCTAAGCTTTTCAGTAAATGAAAAGTTAAAGAATTCCTTCTAAAAAAAATCTTATCTTTATAAGACCCACATTACCTTTTTTAAGGTTATTTTTTTTATAAAGTGTTTGCTCATTTTTTTGTGTGTTGATTTTAAAGAAATTATGTTTTTTTGACAATTTTACCATGAATACATCTCGATTTTCACAAATTGTACTTCTTGGTTTATTTGAAGAAAACAAGCATAAAACTGATAAGATTACATGAAATTAGCATTGAATTTTTATTGTAAAAATGTACTTTTCCTGCCCCTTTATGATTTAGTTTTCGTTTTGGTCAAGTTAAATAGGGGCACAATGGTGAGAAATTTTTTTACATATCTTAAATAAACAAATGCAAAGAGAGATTGCAGGGACAATCATATAATTATCCAACTATGCCGTCATATTTTCTAATTATAAATAGACTTGCTTAAAAATTGCAAAATTTATTTATACGATAAAGAGTAGTTAATGGGAAACCTTTCCTTGTGACCACTTATAGCGTTGATTCTTATTGTAGGATATTTAGTGGGAAATAGTCAAGTTCACTTATTTAAAATTATTTTTGTTATAGTTTTCTTATAAGTAACCCCAAAATTATCAAAAATATGCATTATTTTATGTCTACCCCCTGTGTTTGCGCCATTTTGAGTTTACCACGTGTTTGGGTAATTTTCAAGTTGCCACGTGTTTGGTAGCTTTCTATATGCTTTGACAATTTGGAGCTGATCACATTTTTGGACTAATATCATGTTACCACGTGTTTGATCAATTTTAAGTCTACCACGTGCTCTTTGAGCTCAACACGTGTTTTCGCCATTTTGAGTTTACCACTAGTTTGGGTCGTTTTGAGCTTACCACGTATTTTCAAATGAAAAGAGGGATATCAGGGATACTCATACAATTATTCACCTATGCCGTTATGTCTTCTTAATATAAATAGACTTTTTTTAAAATGCAAAATTTATTTATACGCTAAAGAGTAATTAGTGGGAAACCTTTCTTGTTGACTAATTAAGTTTACTTTTTTTCAAATACTATTTTTGACAAATTTTTCTTTTTGTTAAAACAATTGTCAAAAATATGGATCATTTTATGTTTACCATGTATTTTTTGAGCATACCACGTGTTTACGTTATTTTGTGCTAATCACATTTTTGGACCAATTTGAGCTTACCACGTGTTTGGTCAATTTTAAGTCTACCACGTGTTTTTGAGCTTACCACGTATTTTCACCATTTTTATCTTATCAAGTCTCTGGGAAATTTTCAGCTTACCACGTTTTTTTAACCAATTTGAGTATACCACGTGTTTTAATCATTTTGAGCTTATCAATTATCTGTGAAATTTTCAGCTTACCACGTTTTTTTTTGTCAATTTGAGCTTACCACGAGTTTGGGTTATGTTGAGGTTACCATGTAATTTGAGTGTTCTAGACATTTAGACCATTTCGGATTCATTTAAATATAATGCTTTAAATCTAACATAAACTGATCATAGTTATCCAAAGTTTCAATATTAAAATAGGAAATTAAAACAATAGTAAAAATCTCAGCCATTTTGAGTTTAGAGACTTTTTAGCCAAAAATTTTTAGATACAAAATTTTTCTAATATAGTTTTTTTTATATTATTTAAAAAGATTATTTTTTTTATTTGTGATAGCAAATATTCGATTGTTTGGAATGCTATTGATCTGAGCCATTTTCGACTTACGAATAAAGCATTTTTGACCTATAATCGAAGAAACTTACAATAATACTTTTAAGTGCAAATCTTCAGTAAACACTTCGATTAATTTAATATTGCTCGATTAATAAGTAATTTATAAATTTCTTATAAATTCCTCAAGCCAAAAAAAAAAAAATTCCTTCAAATCATCTCTAATGTACCATCTAATTTCCTATCTATTTACACTTAAGTGACTGTACTTTAAAATTTCGTTAAATATTAAACCTCAAAAGCCGTTCAACATTTTCTAACAAGACTCTTGTTAGTAATCAATCGAAAAAATTTTCTTTCATTTTTTCTTACAAAGAAAATCAACTTTTTGAGTAGTTTTATTTGATTATTTTTTTTCTTCTTTCTAAAATCAAATAAAAGAAATTGAAAAAAATATTAAAAATAAATACAAATTTCCAAAGAAGAAAAGAAAATTTGATGAAAAAATTGATAATGAAAAGGTGTAAAAAAAAATATAGAATACGAAGAAAGGTAAATAGTTTTTCATCTGCCTTTTTATATAATATTTTATTGGACAAAAGCTTAAAGCTCTTCATTATATTATAACGTATTTTGTGGTGGAATTTTTTTTAACGATTTTTTTTTTTTGGAATGGTGCAAAAGATCATCTTAAAAGCTCTCAATAAAATCTATTGTATTCGAATTTAATAATACAAACCGAATTGTATAGGATCGTTTCCTAATCAAATCGGGATGGATACGAATCGATTCGGGAGGGGAAAGGGGGTTGGTTCCTTTTGAGAGGAGTTTTGTGGTTTGCAATTGTGCTGATTCATTTCCTCTTTAGTATCCTCTACATAAAAAGTCGTCGAGCAATTTCCAACAAAAAAACAAATCTTTTTTGTTTGTTAAAATAGTCGGTGTTGTTTTTTTATCTTATTTAAGGGGTTAGTGGGGGGAGGGGGGTTGATTTTTTTATATTTTTTTAAATTTGTTATTGATATGATTTCCTTTTTGGTAAATCAAAAAATTCAATTTAAATAATAATCTACAAGTTCGAGCACACTCGTACTGGGTACGTAACTCACGCGCCCAATGAATTTCTGCTTCGGTGTAGCTTTCAACAGCATCATCAGTATTCCGGTGGCTACCATTTAAAAGGTAGTTTGTTTTTTTTTTGCTTGCTGCTTTGCGCTCTCCATTTGGCTTTTTATTCTTTGCATGGTGTTAAAAATTGACAAACAATGCCGCAGCTTACTTATTAGCGTTACTAACGACTTGTATCGTAATCCACAACGACTGAAAGCAAAGACTTTTGTCCAAATCCGCGTCCCCACAATAATAATTATGCGAATGTAGAGCATGTACTCTGGGCCCAGGCAGAGTGACTGACTTGAGAAATCCTTGGCATCGCAGACGTTGAGGAAAAGTTGGGGATACAATAAGAAAGAAATAAAATTAAAAATCAATACAAGCACTATTAGGCAGACATTTTCCGAATACAAAATCGATTGGACAAAAGCGATCGACAAGAGAATAACCATAATCGACCCCCCATTTTCCTATTCCAGTTAGACGAAAATATTTTAAGAAAAAAAAATTGAGAAAAGGAAAATGATCTACACTCGTTTGTGAAAATTTTTTCCCCAACATTTAACTATTCTATGTAAGTCATTGTTGAGCTGTCAAATTTGTGGCATTTGAAGATCTTTAGTTATTTTCAGCTATTGTTACGTAGAAGATGCTTTGTGGTCCTAATGATGGGTTGCAAGTTATCTCGATCGTGTTAACGAAATAATGGACCTGACTCGAACGTAATCGATAGAAAGTGACACCTACTTTGATCAAATTATACCTGGTTGGAAGATCAGTTCCGGAGTATTTTTGGAGGTGACGATCCACTGAATGGAACTATTGCACACAGAACGATTTGTACAAATGCGATTTGATTGAAGGAGATTGAAATGACAGCGGCGATGACAACGGTTGTTTTGTTTGATTTTGGATGACGATGACGATCACCACCGACCAGATTCGTATGCTTATATAAATTGAGTTTATACGGACGGATACGTAGGGTATGTGCAACGACGAATTTCAAATTTGAATAGAACACGTCATCGGATAAGTCCATCTCGCGAGGGGAAAAATGATTGAAGGGCTGGAAACCCTGCAGTGAGGTTTGTGAATATGAAAGCTGGTTGGTTGGTTGCATTGCATCCACCTCAGTGGCTTACTTCCAAACGTTGCCTATATTCGGTTCTATTGTTCCGCATTTCGTGTGTCCAGTTTTCGAATCACAATCGATATACTCGTTCCTATTGCTTCGGCCTCCTGTTCAGAATCATCCGCTTCAGTTAATTCTGTTGCGACCGTTTTCATTCGAAGCTGGCCGTACTAAAGGGGACCAATTTTTAAAAATCTAAAAATACCTCCTATTTATCCTCATGATTTGATGAATCTTTCTCGAATTCGTTTGTTCGTTCCTCATTTTACATCTTGCGGCAATCATTAAATTCCCTTCCCGATTATATTCATTTGCAGCATATGATGAATGATCGATGCCGTTTTCGTAACAAATCAAATGGAATTCTTTGCGTAAAGGTGGAAATCTAATACGTAAAATGTAGTCTCAGAAATGAAAACTTACTTATACGTTGTTTTTAGATTGTTTCTCTTGTTGTTATTTCAGAATCGTTAGATCATTGGAACTGAGATGATAATAATTTTGGGGTCCATTCAATTTATTATTGATCCTCTCTACTCTGTTGCTCTATTATAGCCGCCGTTGATCTATCATATCATTATCGTAGATGATGTGAAATTATATTGTAAAATTATTTAATTCTACGCTTCAACACTTTATACGGTATGGTTCCATAGCGTTTTAATTATTTTCTTTTCTCACTTATCTTTGCCCTCTATTTTCTCTTCATAACTCTAGGCTTATGTGTCTAGATTTTAATTATAAATTAGTAAGTTTTGATTTATATTTTTAATAAAATATATTTTTATAATAATCTATAAAAAAAAATGATACAGAAGCGATGCTCTTTTATCTGTTATAGGATTTATTTGGAGGTAAAAAAAAAAAAACTAAAACTAAACGCCAGATAATCCTAAAAACTAGCTGACTTTGTTTAGTTATTTTTTTCTCAAACTCTTTTGGTTTAGAATAAAAAAAATCATGCAATTTTCCAAGTTGGTTTATAATAAAGATAAAAAATAATACAAAACTAGGGTTACTATGCAATAGAAAACTAACTGAAACTATATTCGAATTAACAAAATTAAAATATTGAAAAAATTTAACCAAACTGATAAAAATTCATAAAGTTATATCTATTTTATAGTTTGCAACGAGTAGCCCTGTTATTTGACAGCTGTCAAACACAAATGTCATCCACGATGACATTTATATAATTTAAGGTTAGCCATTTTAGATTGTGGATTGCTTAATCACTGATGCTGGTTTTTCGAACGAATTTTTCGAAAAACCAGCATCAGTGATTAAGCAATCCACAATCTAAAATTCAAAACTTTGCTTATTAACATATCCATCGAGCAAGAAATAAGCCCCATAAACTTCAGCGATGGGGCTTATTTCTTGCTCGATGGATATGTTAATAAGCAAAGTTTTCTATTATGAGGCTCTGGAAACCCAGAGCCATAAAAAGTGGAAACCCAGAGCCATAAAAAGTAACTCTGCGCCCGAAAAGTAGGTTTGGTCTTTAGCGGTAATTTTGCTGTATTTAATTGACTCTTACTGTCAATTGTAGGCGACTTTGAACTTGAAGATTTGAATCTCGGACTATATCCGGTATCAACAAAACGGTACCAATAATAGATTGGAATATACGAAAAATACATAAAAAATTACTTCAAAAGATTCGAATCTCGCAACATGTCTCATGGTAGCCACCTTAATGGCAGGATCCAAGTAATAAAATGAAATAAATTGAAGAACTTTGAGACAAAACCCAAAAGAGCATTGTGTAAGCTTACTTAAGGAAACTGTTCGATACTAAGTTGGCGGGTAAACTCAGAGGTTGTTTGTTAAGTTTTAGATAGTAGCTTTAAAAAGAGCTTGGAAAAAGAATTTTTAGCGTCTAGAAGCTCCACAATAAAAGGAGTCTTATTTCCAAAAAGAAATTCTGCGTTATTTAAAATATGGAGATTGAGCGGCGAGCTAAACGCCACAGGAATGGCATGACAGACGTAATTGGTTATCAAACAGATGGGTTAAGGGGAGACGGGGGGTCCACGAACAATCCGAATTTGAAGTTTTCTTGTCCAGAACTTAGATTGGTTTTTATGTGAAACAAAAAAATATAAATAGATTTGTTGTTATTTTTTCAAAACTTTTTTTTTAAGTTTTCCCCTGTTATTTTTTTAAAAATACTTCAATAATAATTGGTAATTAGAATACAAAACCAAATATTAGATAATATTTAATAATATTTGATGATTTGAAAAGTTTCAATTCCATTTTTGAAAATGTGTTGCAGTTTCTTATAAAGAAATTCTATCTGCCATTGACCATGCGCCGTTGTTAGTTTGTCAATGGACATCTTTAAATTGGATCGAATTGGAAAGTCTTATATTGTCATTAATCAAAAAATATCATTGAATTCATGACATAATTTCGACTCAAAATAATAATATTTATTGCACACTAAAATTACTATCGTTAGAACACTATTCGATGTAGTAGTGGTCTGAGCAGTGTTTGACCAAAAAGCACCATTCCAATTGTTGTGTTGATTTATGTGCTCTAAGCTTTTGCGTTTATATTTAATAAAAAAAAAATGGTTTTTAATTTTTTATTTTATTTTGTCGAAACTAGCTTTCGTCTTTTTATGCAATGACTACTTACCTATGAGTCAGAAAATTCAAATGGTTGCCATTAATTTATTGTTTCTCTTGTTTTTCGATTGCCGTCATTTCTTTAAGAACTAGTACTAAAATCTACTCTCCAATATAAGTAATTTCATCTAATAAATGACTCGAAGTCTATTTTATGGACCAATTATTAAGAACTTTTTTCCTCCTCTTTTCTGTCCATTTCTGTCTCCCCTTTCCTAACCATTAATATCCTTTGAGGTTAAATTTCATGTTCGATTCTAGAAAAAATAAAATTAACCAACCCAATAAAAAAAATTACTTTTAACGTCGAGGGTAAGAGGGAAGAAGAGAAATAGTTTTTGTATTATATTATTTTTTGTGGTAATATGATTTTAAAAATATAGTTGTAGAATATGATTTATATGATTTTTATCCACATTTGGCCAAATGAATATAATAAATTTGGTGAACACTTGTTATAGTTTTTATGGGGCAGACAAACAAATTGTATTATTTTACAAGTGGAACTGACTAAACCAAAGTGGTTGTTTTAACTTCTTTTTTTGTTGCTATTGAAAATTATTAGGAAAACTTTGAATTATAAGGTCTAGAATTATTTTGTTGCTTTATAAAGTTTTCAATTATAAGGTCTAGAATAATTTTATTGTTATCCAACTTACGGTACGGAAAGTAAAGTTAAATAAAATATTTAATTTTTAAATTTCAATTAATTTATTATTTCATTATATTTACTAAATTTTGCCATTATACATCATATATAACATTATTTAAATAGCTAAACAAGAAATCAGCCTTAAACATTTTGTTCGAAACGTGCCTTCATCAGAGTTGCCATTTTTATAGAAAATTTTGATAACTAAATTAAAAATAAAGCCCAAAAATTAGTAATTTAAAAAATTAAAAAATTCTTTTCTCTAATGGAATGTCATTTTATGGCAGGAAATTATACTTTCGGAACCGCAAATAGATTAACTATTTCAAAGACCTTACACACATGCAAACCGAAATTTTCTATAATCTCAAACAAACTAAATATTTAATATTATTTAATTAATAGAATTTTTAATTATAAATTATTTATAAATAATTCTTTATAACAATTCTTTAAGGATAAAATGAATCCTATTATAAAAAAAAATATGCAAGTTAAAAAGACATTTGTCCATGACCTACTCTTTCGATTTTTGTTGATATTTTCTTTTTTTTTTACAATTTTTATTTTAAGTAATTCTCTTTTAATATAAATAAAATTCCAACGTTCATAAGAAATTTTTCCAGCCCCAACATGAACTCTTGAAAACGACATGGCCACTGGTTGGAGACAAAGGCCTTACACATAGAATCCAGCAATTAGCCTAATTGTTCTGTCCTTTTCGACATGACGTACTCATTGTTTGTACATCCATACTCGCATACGTTAAGAGAATCCAAAAAGGCTTAATTTTCTCATATTCAAGTCTATTATTAGTGTTGCAAGTCTCATGTGAACATGTTTTTCCACATCCCCCCAAGCTTGATTTAATTTCATTGATGTTCATCACATAAAATTCTCATGCGACGCATTGTTATTCGTAAAACGGTCAGAAAGCAACGCATCGATTCACAACGCACAGGTGATCCCAATGTATGGTAACGCATCAAAACGTGCGTGTACTGAGCACTTAGTTTCGTCGTTGCTAGTAACAGTCCTGGGCTGGGGTAATATTTACTGCTCAGGTTTGTATTGGAAATTCGAACTTTCTTTTTTCCTGTTCGTTTCTTTTTTACTTTGGTAAATTTGTGCATTTTTAAATTTGCGTATTTTCGAAAAAATTTTTATTGTATTGTATTTTTTCTCAAATGAAAAAAAAACCCTAAATTTCTTAAGAAAAAAAAAACGGTTCACTTTTGTTTAAAAGGAATACCCAGAAACCTTGACGAATTACTAGTAAAGTTAAAAATACGACCATCTTAAGTAGATATTTTTGCATTTTCCACGCATTTTCTTATAATTTTCCCCTCAGCTTGACGTATAATATAACGCCGCCGCCGTCGCCGCCACTGCTACGTACGTATTTAAGTACGCATGCAAATTTGTAAGTACATTCGTACACCAGAGCCCAAATGCCGTTTATGACCAACCAACCATCCATGCCGTCCATCTTTCATCATCCCTGCTACGTCCCGGCATCACATTGTAATTTCTTATACAATTCCCTGAAGTGTGTTTAACTGTCTCTCAAGTTGGTGTATTTAAATTTCGGGTAAAAAAAAACCGGACAACACAGACCCATTATTAGCAGCAGGTCAACATTGTCGTAATGCTAGCTGATTATCTGTTCGGTGAGTGAAATACGAGAGGAATTTGGGAAATTCTTGCACGAAACCGACGGACACCAGAAAGAGGGACGAAGATCTCCAGCAGATAACGGCAAGGTCTTGGATAGTTTCTTATCAGCGTTGAAAAATCTCAGCACATTTGGTTGTTGGTCTTTGGTCTTCTGGCCACTTTAGTATAGTTGGTTGGTCTTCAATTTTCGGTCTCTTGTCTTTGACGTTCAATTTGGTCAACACATTTTCCTCAAACTCTTAAATAGGTTTCGCATGCCTGACACAGCACAACAGGACATAATTTTCGTTTTGTTCGAAATTAGTAAAAAGACAAGAAAAAAAAAACGTCTCAGTGTCAGCATGATTCCAATCTTCGAGAAAATCAATTCCTAGCGGAATCTTCGAAACAATGCCATCAAAATTTTATCGGTTTTGGGATTCCATAGACGATCCACTTGAGTTGACGCCATCCCAGCCGGTATTCTAGTCGAAAAAACAAAGGAAAAATAACCAAAAATAAAGGAAAAAAAATTCGCAGAATTCACTTAACATAAAAGTACTCGAAATTGCTTAAATCGTTACCGATCCGATTTGGAAGGATTTAACAGGATGTGTTTTTGTTTTAAATTTTTTTTCTTATGTTTCTGTACATCTAGATTCTCATCATAGGCAAAATATATAATCGGCTAGAAAAATTTGTTCGTTAATTTTCCCATTTGTTCCGGTTTAAAAATGAAAAAAAAATAGTTTCTAAATTTTCTTTGCAAAAAATTGTATTTTTTTTTACTACATTATAAAAAATCTTATTTTTAATACAAAAATTAAGTTACCTCATTTTTAGTTATTTTATGGATCAACCCTAATGCTCAACTGCAAAAAATGTCAAAAGCCATTACACCATATTTTTACCTACAAAATTTCGTTTTTAAGTTTAAAAATTTATACGCAAGATGATATCTTCTTGATAAAAAAAGTTTCCATTTTCTGTGCATTATATCAGCACTTTATGAAAAATATTTGCATTTCTTATATAATTAAAATAATTATAAAGTCTCTGTCGAAAACCTTGCAAGTCCTTTAGGAATATTTTTTTCTATTTTTTTTGCTCTTGAGATATTGTCATAAATATTTTGAATCAATCAAAAATGAGCGTGTCAATTTGAAGCCATAAAATTTTTATAAATAATATTTTCACAAATTCTTTATTTCATAAAACATTTTTTTTTGATAAATTTGAACCGTATAAGTTTTATTATTGTAGAATTATTTTCCTTATTTTGGATTGCAAGATGCCGTAGTAAATTATTTCAATCCATTTGTAAAATTAGACGACATCTTGTGGATAAATTTGGCATAAAATTGGTACGACGTAAATTCAAAAATTTGCTTTTATCGTGCCGAATGTCTAATAGTTTTTAGTATAAAAATTTTGTTACATTTTTGAAGCCTTAAAATTTTCATTAAAAAGTTTTTTTTTTATATTTTTGCCTGCCAGATGCGGTAATAAATTATTTAAATCAATCAAAAAAAACGTGACATCTCACGGCAATGAGTTTCACAAAGCCTCAGAATTTTCCTTAAAAATATTTGCTGACATATATGCTCACGCTATGTTGCGGATAAATTTAAAACCTTAGAATTTGCATCCTAACATGGCGTATTAAATATTTTAACTCAAGGAGCTGTAGGCGACATCTTGCGGACAAATTTAAAACCTTGCAAATTTTATTAGAAATATTTCTGTTCACATTATTTACCCTCGCAAAAAATAAATTTTTAATGAAAATTTTCCATCGCAAAAAAAATTGTTTAATGAAAATTATTTTTTTAAATCTTGCGGACAAATGTGAAACTTTGCAATAAGTCATATTAAACTCGTTAAATCCATAAAAAAATAAGCGACATCTTGCGGCTAAAAATTTGAAACCTTACAATTTTTATTGAAAAGATTTTTTGCCACAAGATCGCATATTAAATATTTTAACTCAATAAGACATGTTATTGGATTAATTGGGAAGCTTTGGATTTTAATTTTGGCATATTTTTCATGCTTTCTACCAGCAATAAATCACATTGATTTATTTAAATCCATAAAAAAGATGACTTCTTGCGGACAAATTTGAAATTTTATGAGTATTATTGGAATTATTTCTGTTCATATTATTTACCCGCAAAAAGTTGCTTTGTATTTTTAAAAGCCTAAAAATTTTAATTAAAAATATTTTTCCATCGCAAAAAATTTTTTTTAATGAAAATTATTTTTTTAATTTTGCGGATAAATGTGAAACTTTGCAATAAGTCTTATTAAACTCGGTAAATCCATAAGAAAAAAATAAGCGACATCAGGCGGATAAATTTGGAACCTTACAATTTTTATTGAAAATTTTTTTTTGCCACAATATAGCGTATTAAATAATGTAACTCATTAAAAAATTTAGACGACATCATGCTGAAAAATTTGAAACTTTAGAATTTTTATTTAAAATAATTATTCAGTTTATCACTCGGAAAAAGGGCGATAAATTTGACACAAACTTGATACAACGAAATAAAAGAGCTTTTTTGCATGATGCACAGGCCTAAAGATTTTTTAACATTTTTGCCCGGCAGATCTCGAATTAACAGTCCTTAAATCAATAAAAAAAAACACAAAGTGACATCACGCGGATAAACTGAAACTTCAATTAAAAATGTAAAATTAACGAACAAATTTTGATATTTTTGTTTGAAGATTTTTTTCTATTTTTAACTTAGGTAAACATAATCAAAAGGTATTAGAAAAAAAGGGGCGTGAGAAATTGAGGGGCCAAGTTATATAAGAGAATTAAAAGAGAAAATCAAGAGTGAAAACGTATTCAGAAAAAAAGAACTTAAAACAAACAAAAAAAAAAGCATTTTTGGCAAATATTGTAAAATTATTGCAATACGAGTAATCTTACTGATAAGAGAAAAACTGCGGGTAGAAGTAGTTGTTTTTTTTTCTTTCTTCTTTTTTGGAGGGCATTTTGGAAGAAACTTTCCATCAAAAAAATGTTCTTATCATCACCAACTACTCGAAATGTTTTATTTTCTATTTTTTTAATGTTTGTAGACTTTTTGTGTATGGCGATGGTCACTTATACATGCGAAAAGTGTACACGTTTTTGAATATTTTTTTATCAAATCAGGGAAGTAGTTGATTATTTTGCCATTTCGTTTCTAATATTATTTATTTTTAGCAAAAATAATATCGCAAAAAATTCGCCAATATAATCTCGTACTATTAAATCACATAAAATAGCCAAAATTTAATTTTGCGCAACAAAAAAAAAAAAAAAAAAACAACAAACAATTTATTAACATTTTGTCTTGAAACATATTTTGGAGGTTTTATTTTTTGAAATAATTTATTTATTTATTTTTTTGAATAATAATCATTTTTTATGCAACCCACAATTTGATGTGGGTTGAATTTGGTTTTGTTTAGAAATTTTTTGGAGCTTTTCTTTTTATTACTTTTTTGAATTTACTAGTTCTTTTGATACCAACAGCAACTTTTGACTATGATTAAAGCTCAAATGTCACGCATAAGAACGGAACGTAGAATTTTTCTATGGTCTCACCATTGTACCGATTATTTAATGCCAGTAGTTTTTAGTGTTCTACAAATATTCAAATTCCAATTTTATTATTTTCATTTTTCATTTCGTTCTGCCAAATATACATATTTTTTTTTTTGCCCTACTATTATTATTATTATATTTGCAAACTTTGGCTACGAAATTTTTCGACAATTTTGCGGGAATGTGGGAATAATTTTTTCCTCTATATCAACCTTGAACTTTGTAATAATTTTTCTAACGTTGCTGGCAGGTGAATTTATTAGCTTGAAAATCGTGTTTTTTGCGTGCTCGGATAATAAATGGGTCAGGATCATGGTATCAAAATAAAAAGCTTCATTCTTATAGTCCACTATTTTTTCAAAATTTTATTATCTTATTAACAACAACAAGAAGAAGAAAAAAAACTAAAGAGAAAAAACGCAATAATAAAGTGAGTATGCCTTATCAAGAAGCTGATATACATCGTCGTACGCAATTAAAATATTGTACAATAAATCATAAAATTAATTATATAATTGCTTTTATGGTTAATTAGGCCGTCATTGGAGAGTTTAAGTAAATGTTTTTTTTTCTCTCTTTCTTTTTCTGTTGAAAGATATTATTTAAAAGAAATTATCAAGAATTCTTAAATATGAAATGTTCCAATATAAAATTTACTTTAAGGTATTTGAATTTAATGATATTATATTAAAAATTCTTTAATAAACAAAACCAAAAATGTCTGTTAAACCTTTACCAAAAATGATTTAAATTTAGGGTCATTTGATTTCAGCCATAACAAAGTTATCCAAATTGGACTTCTGAAAGTAAAATTTAATAACATATATTTATAATTATTATTTTTATTTATGTTTTCTTTTATTAACTTATATAAATTTTGCTATTTAGCTTTAAATTTAAAATAACTATAAGGAGATTTTTTGAAGGCTCTCATGCTTTTGTGGTAATTTGTGATGATTTCTTCGGACATTTCGGTTTTTAAATGGTCTAAAACTTGAGGATTTTCTTTGTAAAAATGGCTGAAATTTCTTCTTAAAATTTCTACTTCAAATTTCTAACATACTGCAAATTTTCTACAAAAAAAGTCTTAAAATTTCTTCTAAAAAATTTCTACTGGAAATTTCTACTGAAAATTTCTAGAAAAAATTTACTAAAAAATTTCTACTGAAATTTCTTCTTTTCGTGCACTCAAATCTTGAAAAATATTATAATTTTTGAAAGAAATCTTCCAAAAATGGTAAAGATTATCATAAATATCATGCAGTTAAGTCTACATTTTTCTTCATGCAGTTAAGTCTACACCTTTTTTTTGCAGTTAAGTCTACAAATATCATGCAGTTAAGTCTACACCTTTTTTTTATAAAGCCACATATGGTCCATATTAATATATTTATGACCAAAAAAAATTGATTATCATACGACCAAAATGCACACCAGACTTTTAACGGATACAGTGGGTTCTCAACTGTAACTTGTGGTAATTTTTCCTATTGACGCTAATTTTTAGAATACAATGTTGCCAAATTATTTTGTCAAAATCATTTTGAAAACAGCCTTTTCGTCTGTTTGAAGAAAACTTTATAAATACAATTCTATATACTAAAAAAAATATATTTGTTAAAAAATACCACATATTGTGATATTGTGCAAATAAATATCTAAAAATTGTTATATTATAATATGCATTTGAATTTTAGCTTACAAAGAACCTTTCATACATATTTTTACCATAATTCCATGTTCTAAATTTTTTTAAACTTTTAAGGACATAAAAAGCTTTTTAAACTTTTAAAAAAATCGTTAATAAAATTTGCTAATTTACAATAGATAATATGAAAACGTACAGACCAACAAGAATAACTTTTATCTCAGGAGATATTAAAAAATTCGAAGAACATTTTTGTCCGAAGGATGTTGTATTAAATATTTTAAGGTTATTACAAAAAATGAGGCATCATCTTACGAATAAATTTGATATAAAATCGTTACGATTAAATTCAACAATTTCCCTTGTATTATAATTTTCATAAAAAATATTTTCCCATTAAATATCCTTTTAAAAAAATTAATAAAAATTATTAGATAAAAATTTTTAAACAAGAATAATTAAAAAAAAAAAAAAAAAATTCCTTTTTTATCATAATACGCCAGGGTAAATGGGAAAAAATCTCAATTATTATCAAAAATATAAAGAGAAATAATTTAATACAAAGCTTCCATTTTTCAAAGAAATCATAAGGACAAAAAGCTTTAAAAATAAGAAGATTCTACTATCTTATAGAGTGAAGAAATTGAACTTTTTATTATTTTTTATTTGTTCCTCTCTACTATGGTCTATTATATTTTTCTGTTTTTTTTTATTGAGATTATTTTCTCCTTTTCTCAGTAATATTATCTTTCCAAATATCAGTTTTTCTTATAGTCATATTTAATATGGTAACTAGCTTTGTACCTTTGTTATTTGTTATATCGTCTGTTATTATTTTTATTTCTTTTCATTTTTTGTTTTTGTAAAAATTAACAAGCTACTCTTTTTTCTGTTATTGTATATAAAAAAAACTCCATATTTTTACTATATTTTTTGGTTAAAAGAGAAATCAAGGAGAAAAAACTACAATATTTTGTTGATAAAAAAAACAACATTCGAATATGATAAGAAAAATCTCTTGCTCCCTCCACCTCATTATTGTCTGTCTTCTTCTGTATTTATAAAAAATATGAAAGCAATTTGATTTTATTACAAACTTTTTTTTTTCTATAAAAGAAAAGGAATAAAAAGATTGCCAAAAAATGTACAGAAAGAAAATCCTTAAATCTAAAAATAAGATGCCGTCAAAGTTTGATGATATGAAAGGACGACGGTACTCATACACGCAAACTTGAAAGCTATTAAAGTATTTTTTCATTTCTTTTTTTTTTTTTTTAAATTTTATTTTATTTCGGTTTTTTTTTCTACACAGCCTAACAACGCAAAATTGTAACAAATTTGCTACCATCTCTCCCTCAAAAAAAAAAAACCAATTTAAACTCTCATAGCAGACAGAAAAGTATTTTATGAAAAAAAAAATATGTGAAAAGCTCGACAATAAAAAAAAAGGACAGAAAAGAGGCTAAATATAAGTGAAGGACATATAGGAATTGGTTTTTTTTTGGGTAGAATAAAGAAGGCTTTAAGAAAATGTGGCCAAGTTCACAGGCTTGTGCAACATCGTCAACCCACCTGTATTCCAGTCCCTTCACTCATCCCTTAGCCACAACCATCAAATCACCCTCACAACCTACTCAGGACTCGTGCAGGCAATTTTTTTTCGCAGTACATGCGCGCGACAAATTATTACCCCCCATTGCCCCCTTCTTATCGAAGACTGTATGCACACCAATGGACTGGTTTTTTCTTGCTACTTTTTTGTTGGTGTTGCCATTTTTTAAAGATTTTTTCTTACACCATTTCTGTCTGATTTTTACGAATGTAAATCAATTGAAATGTGAGAGAATATGTGTATATGTGTGTGTTTGTGTGTGTGTGTGTGTGCACGCATTTATATAAAATAATTCCAAAAGAGAGGATAAATGTGTGTGCGCGCCATAAAAATGTATACAATTTTTTTTCTGTGCTGCCTGAAAGAATCATACAAAAGAATATGCAAAGTTAGTTAAATAAAAAGGAAAAATTTATGAATCCTTAAAAGTCAGATAAGAAAAATTTTTATAATCAAAATTATTATTGGGGTATATATACTCGTATATATACAATATATATTTTTGTTGTATCTGAAATTATTTGTGCTATTTAGTTTTTTCTTTTATTATATGTATCCGTAATTTGGAATATTTTCTGTCATTTTTACTTTAAAAACAAGAACTTTTCATACGATAAGAAAAAGCTTTTAAACGTTTTTTTTTCTTTTTTTATAGAATTGAAAAAATTTTATTTTTTATCTTTTTTTTTACTAAAGTATCTGTAAAGTTTTGATGTCATAAAAATTTTTCTACAAAAATACTCCAGCAAAAATATTGTTTTTTAGTATATAATTTTGTAAGCCACTGTTCAAAAGACCAATTTCGCTTGACAGAGAAAAAAATAATAGCAATAAAAAAAGCACACTTGATGTCATATCTTCTACTGGATTACACGCGACTTGTGCAAATTGCTCAGCAAACAAAAACAAAAATCAAATCGTAAATGAAGAAAAAAAAACCAGCAAAAACATGTGCACTTCAAGTAGAATTCGAAGCTTTTTCCAATTTCAATCACTTTTTACATATGCCAGAAAGGAACAGAAAATAAATATTCAGTACAAGGCAAAAAAAATCCGTAAATTGTATCAAAACAACAAAAAATTACTACCGAATCAAAGTCAATTATTGTTGATCTTTTCACTCTTCCGATTTTGTCCCTATAAGACGGTCTCGTTCCCAATCGCTTATCTTCTTCTAATTTCCCAATTTATTATTTTTTGTTGTTTTTTTTTCAATTCAAAGACAATTTTATGATCGAAACAAAAAAAAATACAAAAAACCAACAAAACCGATATTTAAAAGAAGATGGTCCACAAAAAACCAAAAAAAAAGAAACAAATCAAAACGAAAAGAAAAGAGATAATAAGTAAACGAATAAAAAATTACAAGTAGAAAAAAAAGACGGGAAAAAAAGAATCAACGATATTTGACAGTGTGTTCAATGAGTGCATATGAAGAGCCACGAGCTGAAGTGTTCCTCAGTACTCCAACGCAAAACCAGTAGCTCTCAACATTTATTGTTTTTTCATCGGTATTTTTTTTCTTCGTCTATTTCACGTTTGTTTACCTTTTTTTTCTTCTCTAGGCTGGGCGATATATTTTATTGATATGTTTTTTTTATTATAATTGTTTTTTTTTTCAAATTGAATATTTTTTTTTCATTATTTATAAAAAAAAATTTTTTTTTTTAGTGCAATAAATAGAAAATTTTTAAATAATTAATTTTTCTTTATATAATGCATAATAATTTTTTTTATTCTAATTACAGGTAAGCATGGAAGACAAAGTTTTTCAATACAATCGTTTTTTTGGTGAGATTTTTTTTTTTTTAATTTTTCAAATGTCAAAATTTTCCTTAATATGTATTTGTTTTGAAAATTTACCTTTTATTTTTTAATTTTTCATAATTTTGTTAAAAGTGTTAGGAAGGGGGGGGGGGGTAAGAGGGAAGGTATTCAACAAAAAAAAACAGATGTTAAATCTATAAAATAAAAGAAAATTTGCATTTCGAAAATTTTTAATACCATCCAATTTGTACTTTGAAGAGAAAAGTTAAATAAAACAAATTTTAAATTCAGATTAGATAAAAAAATGTTATAATGCCGTTAAAATGCTTGAGTCTTGCTATTGTAACATCATTTTTCGCATATAAAATAATTTAAATGGCCGCCACGAAACTTTTTGCAGAATTCAATCGTTTTGAGGTAACTTTTGATGATTTAAAATCGGTGATTCTCTGCGTAAACACGATACGAGGTCTGTTGAAAAAGTATCGCGAATTTTGAATTTCCGCGGGTTACGTATATTCGATTTTCTATTTTTTTGTGGCGTTATGTTGGCACTCATGTATCTCACTTATGCCGAAAATTTCGGTTAATTTTTTAAAAAGCTGCTTTGCTTGCACGTGTTTTGGCTCGGCTTCGATTTTTGCCCATTTTCGACCAAAAACAGCATCGCATTAACATTGCTAAGAAGCTGTTGGACTCTGTCCACGACGACCCAAATTTGCTCAAGAGGGTCATAACTGGTGAAGAATCATAGGTTTATGGTTATGACGTGGAAACCAAAGCTCAATCATCCCGATCGAAGCTGCCGCACGAGCCAAAAACGAAAAATGCGCGCCAAGTTCTGTCGAATGTGAAGGGTTTGCTTACGGTTTTCTTCGATTGCAGGGGTGTGGTGCATCATGAGTTCTTCCCACAGGGTAGACCGATCAATAAGGAATATTACCTGCAAGTTGTGCGCAATGATCCATTTTTTGGAATGGACAAAAATCGAAGACCAGCCAAAACACGTGCAAGCAAAGCAGCTTTTTAAAAAATTAACTGAACATTTAAAATGGCCGAACTTGTCGGCATAAGTGAGAGATATGAGTACCAACATAACGCCACAAAAAATCGAAAATCTAATACACTTTTTGAACAGACCTCGTATATCACGAAGACACACAAGAAAAGGTTTAACGGCCTGAAATCGACCGATCTTTCAGGTCAATTGGCATCACCAAATCTCGCAATTACGCATCTTGGGGACTTTTCACGCCAGTAAGTCAAAATTGATTATTGTGTGTGAATTGTGACGCCGTTTTGTTGAAATCACATAAGGTCCGGTAACGGTCACTCCTTCATCATTTGCTCTTTCTTCAAATATTGGTCACTGACACCTTCAGATTAAACTGCATACCAGACAATAACATCTTGCGGATTGAATGGCTTTTCGACAGTATCGTATGCGTGTTCAGACCCTCATATACGACAATTAATCTTATTGATGTACCCACCCCACCACAAGTTGGAAAAATCAAATTTTTAGAACCTATTATTTCAGCACGTGTGGTTAAACGATCTATGATGGCATAGATTAAAAAACAATATAAATAAATGGTAAATATTTTCCCAAAAAAAAAAAAATGTTATCATAAATTTTGCAAGGTAACAAAATAAGTTTCCTTCTAATCGAAGAAAGTATCTTTATTAATTCATTTCTTTTGTAGAAAATTTTTTTATTTGTTTTATTTATAGAATATTTTTTTAAAATATTTTGGATACCAAATATAATAATAAATAGATTATTGATTAATATCAATAAGTTAAAAAACTTTATAGCAAATTTTTATCTATATAGTTTTCAATTTATTTTCGATAAAAAATAGTTTTTTTTTCTCTTTGAAAACCATTTGGAACAAAAGAAATGAAAATATTCCTAATAGAAAATAATACATAAAAAATGATTAAAAAGAAAAAGAGAAATAAAATAAATTTTTATTTAATTTATAAGCAAGATAAAAAAAATACCGTTTTTTTATTTAATTTTATTAACAATATCCTAAAAAGATAGGAACATAAAAATTTTGCTTATCAGCAATAATATTAGTAAAAATATATTTTTATTTATGATTTTCTATTTTTGTTAACATTTCTTTTACGTTCTTAAAACATTTAAAATATTCGATAAATTTTGGTAAAAATTCCGATCAAAGTAAAAATACAAAATAGAAGATACTCCCATGGTTCATGGACGTGGTTATACAAATAGTGCAGAAAGCAGGTAGTCTTATCTTAAATAAACTATTATAGGTTGAATACGAATATGGTCGCATCGAATATTTAGATACGTTTCGACACTATTACCTGAATAGATAATGTTGAAAAAGAAGGATAGAAACAGAAAAGTTAATGGAATATCAAAAAATCTTAAGTGGGTAAACATCAAAGACTACGAGTATCTTTGGTCTTCTCCAATAACTTTACAAGATTTATATTTATTGTATAGTCCATAATTAGATGGAAATTAAAATAACGCTATAAATTTAATCATAAATTTCCAATTAAAAAATATTATTAGCATTATTATCACTATTATTATTATTATTACTATTAGTGTTATTAGTTTTAACATTATTATTATCATTATATGGCCTTGAATATCTAAAAAAAAAAAAATTTGATAGTATGTATTTTGCTATCATTAATATTCGATAATATGGCAACTTTTGTTGTTATGTTCTTCTCATCATAACATATACTTTTTATTAATATACAATAACTAAGAGTCTCTTACCCCCTTCGGCCCATTTTTCATCTGAAGATATGCTTCTCGAAGTCCATATTAATGAATAGTTTAATTTTGAGTGACAGTACAAAAAAAAAAATAAAAATAAAATAAAAACAAAACACTTAAGAGAGAATCTTCTTGATCGTTGTTTTAATAACCAGAAAATTTTGTTATTCAACAAGTTTTGTTACATAAAAAAAACAAAACAAAAAATAAATGACAAACAACAAAATTTAAGAGTTTATAAATATATATTTTTTTCTTCAAGAAGAAAATTGCGCTCATAAAAAATAATCTTAGGGTCCAAAGCCCCATCTTAACAAAAAAACAAACCTGAAACAATAGTAAGCTTTTTAAAAAAAAACTTTAGTCAACAATTTTATCATCGATTTGGTTTTTTTTTCATTCTTTTTTGAATTGAAATAATTATTATAAAAAGATATTAATTATTTTTTAAATATCTTTTCTTATACACATACTAAAAGCTCATAATATAAAGTTTCAAATTTACCCAAAACAAAGCTCGTTTTTTCAATGTTTTATTGTTTTTTTTTTTTTTAAATATTCTCCAATTTTTTAATAGAAAATTAACTAGTTTTTAATTAGAAAACTGGTTAATTATCTAAAATTTGACTGATTTATATTCAAACTAATATTTTTGAAGAGATGAAATTTTGTATAGACTTTGTGTCTATACACATCCGCGAGATCTCATCGTTCAACAGGATTTTTTTTTTAAAATTAGATATAATAAAATATTATCCATTTGGTGGTATGGAAATTATAGAACTGCTATTTAACAGCTCTCAATTTAATAGGCTATTTAGAGTTTATAAATTTATATTAAAAAAATTATAATTTTACCGTATTCACATGTTTTGCTTTAAGAGCATATTATGGTCATTTTCATAGAAGGCTCATTTCTTGCACAAGTAAAAATGGCATATATGTGGCTTTGAAAATTCTTAATTGACTATGGAGAAGCCATTGTATTCACGAAATATGACTGTGTGGTATGAATTTTGGTGCAAAAGTTCCCACGGCGCATTATATCGAGATTTGGAAATGTCAAATTACCTCCAAGATCAGTAGTATAAGGTTATTTAACGTGGCTTGTCTGTCATTAGACATAAAACAATGAGTCGCCTATGACCATAGGGATTGAGTTACGCTCAACCAGTTACAAGCTGATTACTCCAACTCTTTTGTGGCGAGGCCTATCTAAACCTCTACTGTCATAGACAGTGACAGCGTCCGAGATAATTACTAGTATCCACCACAAGCGATCCGGAGATCATACCCACGATATAGGTAATAACTATAGCCACCACGTTGCTGCCTAAGGCACGTCACCATTGTCGGGCACATCATTGGACACCCTGATTCCCGTAGTATCAATTTTTGTTGGTACTTCGGTTTGTACTCCACTCATTGAGTTACGGTAAGGAATCTTATCAAATCTAGGACCGCTAAGCCAGCTCAGATACGCGTATTCGCCAAGACTCGAAAGTACAACCGGAATCGACCTTGGTCTTTCACCCGGTAGCAGCTACCTTGCATCCCATTTATACACTCATTCGCTCACCACCCTCGCTGTCCTCTCAAAAAAATTCTGAATATCTTCATTAATAACCGGACAACCAGCAAGCGGGATACCCCACCGTAAACGGTAGTGAATGCTTCCACGTAGCACCTCCAGGTCCCATGGAAGCCAGACGCTCAACAGAATTTATGCCTACCCTTGCATAATGTCAGCCCATAACACGGCGCATACTGAGGACACGGAACAAATACACCCTTATACCGCTCTGGATCGAAGTCCCAATTCTTTGTGAAATACTCGCACTAGCATGCCAACAAAACCGGCCATGCGCCTCCTTAGATGTTGCAAGTGAGGCCGAAAGTTCAGCCTCTCTCCAACCTTTACTCCAAAGTAATGTAACTCCCGCGCGTATCGGACCCCGATTACCTCCAAGGTCAGTAAGACTTTAAGGCTAAATATCGTATTTAGGCATTCTGTTCTCAAACTTAAGAGAATTTGCAAACTAACGTCCATCAAGTAATGGCAAAATTACTGCTCGTGATATACGAAAAAATTATCAAAAATTATCATAAAAAGATCAAATGCTATAATGAGTCTGGTAGTGATATTTAAATGATATTATATTTTATAGCAAGATTTTGGCATTATAATAATATTAACATAAAGTTTTATCAAAATCTAAATATTAAAAGTACTTTATTTACAATAACTTTACTTTTTAAAGCAGAAATTGGATAAGTATTTATTAGTTCTTATCATAATGAAAATTATTCCAAATTATTTTTTTTACTATAATTAATTAATATTTTAACAATAAGAAATTTTAAATCGTAAATTTTTTTCGAAAATCTAAATTTTTATGCCATTTTCGAAAATACATAGTGTAAAAGTAAATGTTTTAAAGTATTTTGTTTGGTTTTTAATTTAGAAAAAATACAAATATTGAAATAAAAAACTTTTCGTTTCCATTTTGGAACAGGGTTGAGTATAACCGTAAAACTTTTTATTATGAATTTAATTATTTTCACACATGTGGTGGGTATGATCGAAATTTTATTTTTTGCCTGTCATCCTCTCTAGCTATCAAATAACTGGAACATAATATGTATTTAGAGTGATAATCCGCATATATAATCTTATATCTACTCTGTGGGGATTTTTTTCTCCTTCTTGTTTTTTGTATCAACAAAAGCTCATAGTTTATTAGCGAATTTTTATAGTCAATACACTATTATTTAGATAAAAATAAAAATAAAACATTAATACTAACTACATGATATGACATCATTTTATATTCTAGCGAAAAATTTATTGTGGAAATCGAATCTGTCATTTTAAGAATATTTGTGCATATAAACAAAGAAAAAGATCACCGATCTATGATGAAGTAATTAAAAATGCAAATTTCCAAGAATCATATTTCATTCAAATCGATGAAAAATAACCTGTCCAAAAAAAATGCAAATCATTCTGTTTAGTGGAGAGTATCTTTTTTCTTTATATCTTTTGTAGTCTTGTTTATTTGCTCATTATAAAAGCTCTATGATCACCATAATCAGCTAACGATCTTCAATCCATCTATAGCTAAAAATGTGTTTCTAGTTGCTTATAATACAACATTTTATGGGAAAATTATACAAAAACTTTAAATTGTATCAATATCGATTTGCCAACACCCATGTTTCTACTATTAGATAAGTTATTGTATGGCATTCCATTTTTTAAAAAAAATACCAATCATTATGCACGACTAAATACTAAATTTAAAAAAATTTTTACATAATATAAAATCTACCTCGCACAGGGGGGGGGGGGGGGGTTGGTGGAAAGCGAATTGCGAATAAATAAATTTCAATATATAAAGTTATTTTTAAATTTTTTCCGCCATAAATCTACAAATCGGAAATGAATTATGACGGAACATAAAAAGAAAATTAGTTAACTTTTTTAAATTACTTAAAACCAAATTGATTGCAGTTGAAAATATTTGAATTTTTGTAAAATAACATAAAAATTTCCCCAAAAAAAAACTATTTATTAATTTATAAATATTTTACGGCAATCAGATAAATATCAAAATTACCATTTTAAACATTTTATTCATAAATATGTGTAAGTATGGAATCGATACTAAATTTTTTTTTTTTTTTTGTTTAAGTTTGTTTGTACTCAAAAAATTATAATTTTAAGATTTTTTATATATAAAAAATAATTTTGTAAAGTGCAAAATGAATATTTTTTTGAAATAGTTTATTTACCCCATATATAAATAAAAATAGCATCAAGCAACTATATTTTAAGCTTTTCAGAGCTTTTTAATGCATTTCTAATAATGAAAATTAACCGCACAGAGACATCTAGCGGATATTATAATGAACTGTTTTTCTCTTTAAAATTGGCTCCAAATTTTAAACAAACTGCCTTTGTTCAGAGGGGTAAATAGTGATTTTCTCACTATTTAGCAATTTAAAATTGTTTGTTGATACCCAAAAAAGAGAAAAAAAATTATAATTAATTATGAAAATTGAAAAAAAATATTTTTTTTGCAAAATATTTACTAATATTCTGTTGAGCTAGTTGTACATTAAAAAGAAATATTAAAAATATAGCTTTAGGCAAATATATTTCAAGCTCTTTCTGATATACATTAAAGATATTTCTGATAATAAAAATTGACCGAACAGAGACATCTTGCGGATATTTTCAAAAGCTGTTTTTTGTTAAAACTGAAAATTTTTGTATAAAGCGAATGCTCATGATTACGAACGTACAGGTAGTGACATCGCCGCGGATACTCTTTAGTAAATATTTTTAGTTATTTTAACCATTTTTTTTAGGACCCTTTAACATATGATGTCATTAAGTCTCAATAAGTGAGCATGAGGTTGATTTACAACACGTAATGGAATCGCACTCATATAAAATAGGTGAAATGTTAATAAAAAAAGAAAAAGAATAGATATTTAAAAAAAAGAAAATTGGCTCACAAAAAATATCTTATTGTATAATAAAATAATAGAAATTTAGAAAATAACATTAAGATTAGTTGATAGTTTTTTAATAAAACAAATATTCTCGGGATTGTTAAAAAAATTTGAAATATTTTTAAATTATAATTGAAATATGTTCAAAAAAATATATATTTGCTGATCCTTAAAGTTCAAATAAGTTTACTTCGAAAGTTTTCTTAAGTTTATAGTGTATAATTTTTCAATAAAAAATATCGTTAAATATTTTTAAAAAAATCGTCAATGTTGCCCAAATTATAGACCCATTTTAATAATGATCTCAAATCCCAGTCATTTAATTTATATCAATTTATACATGACCTAAATTTCCAATTTCAATTTCGATTAAAATAAAAAAAAAAGTAAAATATAAACAAAAATTCCATGTATTTAAAAAATGTCAAAATTAAATGCAACAAAAAATTACAGGTTAACAAAAATTCAATTGAATCGTTGGTTAAAAAGAAAAACGCCAGAGCCCTAATTGTATCCTTGCGCTTTGTAAAAAATTAAACAAGTTGATTAATATGGTTTTCTCAATAATTTTATATTATAATCTTTAGCTACTGAACATCAATTTCAACTTAACATAATTTCTTGACAACATCTTAAAATTATAGCCGTAAAATTTTTATTTTCTTATTTATTAAACTTATTATATACCACCATCAGACATCTTTATTATGATTTTCTGTAAGTACATCGAAAATTTAAAAAAAAAAATAATAACTATTGACGGTAATAATGATGAGAAAGCTCTATACAAAATTATATATGACAACCAACCAGGTAGGGAATTATAAGGTCGCAAAGAAAATTTTGTTTGTCATGTACTTTGTGTGTACACTTAACGTACACTTACGAATGGGCCATTGAATGGTTATGAATAATTTTATTTTATTTTTGGGACCATAGGAGAAATCATTAAAATACAAGAATAACAAGAAGAAGAAAAAAACAGGAGAGTCAGCTTTATAAGTTATAGGGTCCTAACATACTTTAATACATGTTCGAATTCTGGTACGATCGATGATCGCGATGAAGGTACGATGACATGATATCTTCAAACTGTGTTTATTATTATGTGATATGATATGGCTATGGTGATGATGGCGATGAATATGGCGATGATGATCATATTAACAACGATATGAAGTGCGTATTATATCTTCATTATTATTTCTTGTCTTCTTTGTTACTATAAAACAACAGCTTTTCCCTAAATAATTTAGACTATAAAAACACTTAAAAAATCATCATGATCAATTTATGAAAATAATTTACATGCCAAAAATATTTTATTCCATTTTCGATGAAAAAAAAAATCATAAATTAAATTCCATTTCATCTTTAACTAAAAGCTTGTTAAGTGATCTCCCATATCATATCATATTTTTTATATTCAATTTTTCTCTAATATAGTTTATAGTATATATTCTCGTGTGTATTTTTTTTCAAGTAGTTTTTAATTTTCTAAATTATTTTTGTTAAAGATAACTTCTTTTGATTTAATAAAATAAAAATTTTGTTTAATCATTTTAAATTGTATCAAAATATTTAAGTGAAAGTTTATGCATAAAATAAAATTGAACTTATTTTGTTAAAGAAAAGCACAAAAAATGCATAAAAAACTTAATAAGAAACCTTGCAAGAAAATTATAACAATACCAAAAATTAGCAAAAGATATTACAAAAATTTCTTTATTGCCAATGGGTTATTATATATGGCCGTGAGTGTCAAATTCGATCCCAGTATATAACGTAAAAAAAATCCACGTAATCACAATCTTATTAATTCCTCGTTTAAAATTTTATTCAAAGTAAGGGAGAGTACGGGAATTTTTTTTTTAATAGCTAATTATATATGGTGCGCCACTGAATATTAAAATAATGATCACGAGAATTAATTTGGGGTCTTTGATTTTCGGTAACAAGTGTATCGGTTTTTTTTTTTGGTTTTGTTTTTGAAGGTCTCCGCAACAAGAGTCAATTATTTTTGATATTTAATCAAAGATAAGATCATATTTTGAAACAACTTAATTTTCAGATATTTTTTGATCCTTCATATTTTAGTTAAGCGTCTTTTGAATATTTTGATCCTCTGCCATTTTCTGCCCTTCGATATTTTTTGCCTTGGTTTTTTTTCTGCAGAAAAATGTTGGCTTGCCTCTTATAGGTCTACACAAACATATGTATCCAAACAAATAACTTAGGAAAAATATTTTTAATGTTATTATCACAGTCATCTATTTTATTAGAATTTATGTAGTTTAATTTTTATGTTATTACAATTTTTTCCAGATGTTTGGATATTCATTTATTTGTTCTATATTATTTCAATAGTTTTTGCACATTTGCCACTCATAACCTGTGCTTTCTAAGTAATTCATATAGTCATCGATGTTATTAGAATTTGTATTGTTTAATTTGATGTTATTGCAATTTTGTCAAAATATTTAGACTTTTTTTTCTGATATTTAAATAGTTTTTGCATATTTTTCAATACAACCTGGTCTAAAAAATGATGTCAGCAAATACTTTTTTATGTTATTAGAGTTTATATATTTTAATTTTTATGTTATTACGATTTGTACGAGGTTTTCAGATTTGAATCTATTTTTTTTCTATTATTGCGATAGGTTTTACATAATTTTTGAGATGCAAAATTATATGGCGAATACTTTTTATGTTATTAGAGTTTATTTATTTTGATTTGTATGTTATTGCAAGTTTTTGAAGATTTTTAGATTTTCATTTATATTCTTCTATAATTTTAATAGTTTCTGGATATTTACCAACATAAACTAGGCTCATTTTTTATTAAGAAATATTGATAATCATACAAAAAAATTATTTATTTCTAAAATTAATGGGCGTCAATTTTTTACTCTAATGACAATTTTTCCTCTTTTATCGTATGAAAATTTATAGGAAAAAGACTAAAAACAATCTATTAAAATTAGTTGAAGGTATATATATAAATATACATAGATAGTATAAACAGGTGTTAAATTATAAAATATAAAAAAATTATTTTAAGGAAAATTTTATTGTATCAACCAACGTTGGATTTAGTTACTAAAAATGAACGGAAGTGGGAATTATGATTCATTAATCAAGTTTTCTTATAATTTCTAATAATGTAGGATAATGTTGGGAGGTAAAAAAAAATTAGTGAATCCAACATAGTTAAAGAAAAATTTACCCAAAATATGATTGATGACATTTCAAGGTTAATGGTGGTTGGATAATGATGGTGATTTTAGTCGACGATGATGACGATGATCATGATGATGATGATGATGCCGAGATGATGACGACGACAATGATCATCATTGTAAATATTCCGCCTCGATTAGTAACCGTCACGCTAACTAAATTTTAAGAATTCATTTTTAAAAAAAAATTATTTATTATTTTATTTTTCTACTCCCCCAATTCCGTTACGCTTGCTGTAATGAACTTAAAATGTCAAAAAGCCAAAACAAAAATGGCGTGTTTTCCCTTAATGTTCAGCTAAAAATAGAATGAAAAATTTCAACTTTATCTAAATAAGTTACTAATTTATAAAATTTAACACGATATAGGTTGCATGATCATTGAGAAAAGTGGAAATGTCAAAACGATCGTGGGTGGGAAGAATGTCACTTTTCTGTTAAATTATCTTGACAATATTGCACGTAGTCGTTTTAATTTTTAGAACTTTTGAAAATTATTCTAAAAAAGGGGCTTCTATAATTATAGTAAACATAAGCAAATTTACAGCAATTTTTCAATTTTAAGAAAAAGAAAATAAAAGTATTTTAAAAAAATTAAAGAATAAAATATCAAATACTACAGAATTTATACAAACAAACAAAAATCTTAAAAAAAATTATAATGAAACCACTCAGAGAATATATCTATCCAAAAAAAGTAATAAAAAAAAAGTAACCGAATGCCCCACTGAATTTATAATTAAGAAATTTGTTCCGGTCGTTGTTGGCAAAGAGATTACAGCTAAAATATGGAAAGAAAATCCTATTTATGCTTACTGCTTCTGGGGGACCGCCAGGGATTTTTGGGAATCCCCTTCCTCATTTCACTTCAACCATAAAAAAAAATTTAATTTCTTGGCTTAACATCTTTTCTCATGCGGTATGTACCAAGAGTTCACGACTACGATAAGTCTCTCAACTAGAATACATAATTTTGTATTTTATTAAATTTTATAGTGAAGGTCTTAGCAAAAAGTACTGCACACTTTTAACACATAAATATTTTTTTATTAATTATTTATAACCAAAATCAGTTATTATGAAAAAAATTGTTTACATATTTTTTTTTAATCACCTGCTGTGTCCAATTTAAGAGGGAAGCCGATTTGAAAGAAGAAAAAAAACCAGAAATAATAACAAGATTAACTTTTAGTTTTAATCTTCTAAGAAGCAAGAGTTTATGGTTGAAAAAAAAAATTCGAAGAAGAAGAAGAAGAAAATATGGTAATAGAAGCTACCGAGACTCTATGACCAGAGGTCAATTGTGGTTTCTAAAGAACCTTTGAAAAAAGGTTAAAACCACAAAATTGTAACTTTTGATCTGTTTTGATCTTCTTGTTATTATTTTTTTCCCCTTAAAAAAAGGGAGTTTTATTTTATTGGAATACATAATTTTTGAAGAAAATTACAAAAACAAAAATTAAGGACTAAGAATTGATCAAAAAACGCCAAACAACGTTGCAAATTTTCGCGAAAGCTCTTAAAAAGCTCTAAGCTCTTCATTAAACCGATAAAAAAAGACCCCGAACATATTCATTTTCAATTTTAGCAAAAAGTAAAATTTCCCTTATTAAAAATTGCATTTGAAGGGAGGGGGGGGGGGGTTGGTGGAGATAAGGTCCTTGCAAACATTTATTTCTGTATATTTACAATAATTCGTAGAATATAATTTTCAATAAAGGAAAAAATTATGGTAAAAAGTTTTTTTTTTCAAAGAAAATTTGTATAAATTAAAATCTGGTTCCCAGAAGATATCTAATTTTTTTTGTGAGGTATTTTCGATTTGGTTATTTTTAAATAAACTTAATCGAATAGAAACCATTTTTTCTGGTGCGTTAATGGACCCCTTAACGTATATGCGCAATTTATTCTCAGATACTTACGTTCGTATTTTTTCGGTTATGCCACACACGTTTAAAATTACTCTCCAAAAAAAAGAAAAAATCCTCTATAATATAAGGTCTTTTTGTAGGGTCTTAGAATTGAATTTTTTAACTCTTAATCTTCTATCATTAAATATTCTATTCGATGGCGGTCGCTTAATAAATAATTAATTTTCTACCGTTATTATGGTTATACCTCTATTTATGTGTGAGAAAGAGTAGGACCAGGGAGACAGATAGAAAAAAGATATTGTAGAAACCCAAAAAGATAAAACAAAAACAATAAAATCGAAATAGGAAAAAAAAATAAAACAACTTTTTAGGTATTATCGGTAAAAATCAATTAATTACTATTCAAAATATTCATAATAAATATGAGAATAACAACAAAAACAACATGGATAGCGGCGACATCTAATAGCCGGTAGAGTGTATTAATGATTTGTTGATCACTAATTCTCTTAGGAAAATGGCTTTTCTACCAAAATACAAATAATATTAACGATAATAGTAATATTAACAATAACCGTGGAAGTCGATATAAAAAAACATAAAAGCTAATTTAGATAGTTCTTTTTTTTTCTCTATATATATCTTGTTGCTTTTAAAAAATATCGTTCCCATATTGTATAAATCTAGTCTTTTTTCTACATAAGAGTTCGATTAAAAGGCAGATACTATTTCATTTTTTAAATTGTTTTAACTATAAAACTAAAAGTGAAATGCATATTGAAATAAAAGAAGAAGAAAAAGAAAACGGACAAACCTGCAAAATGGCATTAAGACCTAAAACGATTTGTAGAAATCTTGAATTAGTAGGATTTTTTTTTTGGTAAATTTGTGGGAAAATTTCAAAGTTATGATTTTTTTTTTATTGTAAAGCTTAAAAAATTCCTTATTATAAATACTCTACGATAAGATATGTTTTGAATACATTAAAGATGGTCCAGGAAAAGTAGAAGACAAAAAAGACAAGCATGAGATCTTTTGGTTAGTGAATTTCCCAAAAAACGATTTAATTGATCAGATCAAATTTGCATTTTACTGTTTATAGATGTACGGTTCTTGTAACATGCGCAGATTATTTATTTTTTAACCTACTATAATATAATTAATTTTTTTTATTTGCACGAGCATAAGATTTTGTGATTAGAAAACGTTTTGTGCTAACATTTTAATGCAAGAGATGGAAATGCGAATCTTTTAGAATATATATACTGCTCAGGTTTTGCTCTAAAATTTTACTTAGCATGTGTTTTTTCAGCAAAAAATAATAAAAATTTTCAGCAAAAGTACTGATTCTCCATAGCTACATTTTTTCTCGCTTAAAGGGAGGATTATAGAACCTCTATCTTCAGTCGGTGAACACATTAATGAAATCCCAAAATTGCTGAATAACTCATTAAAAATTACCTCAAGATGGTCAAGTCCTGCGAGAAGTCTCGTGGCAGTCATTTAAAATATGGCAACGTCTAGGCAATATCATAAAATAAAAACTTTATGGAAATCAGACTTTTAAATATATTCTATTTAACATTGTTTTCTAAACCGTAAATTGGTTAGCCCTTCTTATAACCAGCAAAGAGTGTAACAAAAAGCTTCTTTTTTTTTAAATGGACTCGAAAATTCAGTTTGATTTTTTTTTAAAAATTGAATTTGGATATACCATTTATAAACCGTAAATATATAATTACAAATAAAGATAAAATAATAAAAAAAAAATTTTGCCCAAAAAAAAAAAAAAAATATTACAAAAAATGCTCAAAAAATTAACAAATCTCCAAGAAAACTAACTGTCACTTAAAATTCTCACTATTCAAAATTGTTGGAAAAAAAAGGAACATTTAACAAAAAACTCTAATTAATATAAGTAAAATATTAAAAATGATTAGTAAAAGTTGTATGGTAAAACTCAGAAAAGCCAAAAAAAATCAGTTAAAAATGAAAATTTTCAACAACAAAAAATATAAAAAATAAAACATAAAATTTTTTCAAAAAGAGAAAAAACTATTACAGACATTTATGACTAGTAACATAACGAGTACAATCACAAGTTTATAGTGTGAACTTGACATTCACTTCTTTGAAAAAGACTCAAGCGTGACATTTTAATGGGGAGCAGAGTCAAGTGAGTGGATAAGCTTTGGCCAAGAAAAGAAATTTTGGCGTTTTCACATATAATTTTTTTGATGGTTTATTATTATTTTTATTTTTTTTTTAACAAAAGACAAATTTTTAAATGGCATTTTTAGTAATAATAAATACATGCCAAAAAAATTCTTTTCTAAAAAATATAAATCTTCTTAAAGTCAAATTTGTTCAATGCATCCTTTTTAAAAAAAAAAAAATTCTATAAACGGTAATGGAATTTTATGTAAAAATATATTTAAACAATCAAAAAAGGTGCATTTTCTTTAAAAGAAGAAAAAAAATCTATAAAAAATCCAATAAACAAAAGGTAAAAATTTTCCCATAAATGCATTTATTCGCTTACATATGCGTAAGCTTTTTATAATAAAAACAGAATATAAATGAAACGTGATTTTATTTTTCATCCACATCGATGGATTTGGTTGAAGTTCAGGGACCACATTAAATTATAAGAAAAATTAAAAAAAAAAATAAGTCGAAAAAGAAATTCAAGAAATCGCAAAGGTAACAATTAATAAAAACTTGAATTTCCGTGAATAAAAAATAAAAGCTTTCTTCTTCGTGCAGTGAATGTAAAAGAGCAGCAAAAAGTTAAACCAAAAAAAAAAGAAAAAATGAATTTAAGACAATTCGAAAAGCTTTTGAATATTTGCTTGAAAGATAAAGCGAGACAGGTGTTCGCTTTTAAATGCGGAGAAAAAATTGCGTGAACCAAAACACTATGAAGCATAGAGAAAAAAGAGAGAAGAGCGTGCGCACTCTTGATTTATGCCATGCCGATCTGTTGAAAACTGCAATAAAATTTGTTAAATATGTGAAAAGGGGGTATGGGGATTAGTTGGCCAATTTTGAATGTAATTTACTGATGATTATTTGTACTTATTTCGATATTTTTATTGTAATTTTTCTCTTGTTTGTTGATACAAAAAAAAAAACCATTTTATTTTGTTCCAATTTACATTTTTGTTCGGTTTGGTTTTCTTTGCGTTTTACGGAAATTGAAAGGTTGGACGCTGGCTGACCAAGGTTATGCCTTTCGCCCCAAAATAAGATATGGAAAAGCAAATTAGAAGAGCAAACAAAAAAAACCAAAAAAAAAACTATTTTGTCTGTAACTTGTTTACTAACATTCCTACAAAAAAACTAAAATAAATTTTTTAAAGCTCACACGCGCTAATAGTGTACGTTAGCAAAGGAGACAAAACTTCAACAAATAAAACATTTTGTTTTTTTGTATTGGGCATGATATACGGATGCAAAGCCGAGTGTATAATCTACTCATATGTTCGTATGTATAAAAGATTTTAAAGTAGAAACACAATTCTGACGAAAACTTCAAACGCTATGCAGTTGTCGCTGTAGAGAAAGTCTTAAAACCTGCACAATCCTAGGAGAATGAAGAAAATTCTTATGGATGATTCGGGCCAAATTCGTTGATTTTTGACAGCAATTGTAAAAATGTGTTCCTACTTGCAGTCTACCAAAAATAAATTTTTTATTCTTGCCGTCCATACAATAGCAACTCAAAATTTTTTGTAACGATCAAAACATAAGATCACTAATTCAGTTTTTAATATATATATATTCAAATGGGAAAATATTTTCCCATTATATGACCTTGAAAAGTTCCGGTTTAAAACTACCTATTTTCCAGTTACCTTAATAATCCATTTATATATACATACAGGATTCACTATGTTTATACGCACACACTTGTTTGAATATATTCCAAAGTAGGAAAAACAGGAAATAACCGCCATTAAGGCTTACATTAAATTCAATAAAAGGATAAGTTGGTAGTGTATCCTACCTAACTAAGAGGCACTGGGTCGCAGCGCAGCGGCCACCAGTTCGAATCTAGGTAGTCAAATAAGTTTGTCAAGGTGATTAAGAAATTGCATTTTAATACAAATCAAATATCACTAGAAAAAAACATTTTTGACAGATACTTACCTCTTTTGATTGCAACGCCACCACAGTCATTTTGCTGAACTCTTTTAACTTAAACGTCACAAAAACGCTCCAGTAAAGCCATATCCAATGTAAACTTCGAGAAGTAAAAATAAATAAAATACATTTTCTGTTTAATTTTTATAATATTTTGAATTTTATTTAATTAAATTACTTAAATTTTTCCATTAGGTAAAAATAAATTACATTATTTAAAAGTTGCTACAAAACTTCTTGCAGGAATGGATTCTTAAAAGATAATTTTTCCTGGTTATTTTGCACATTTTGGGCTGTTTTTCGACCATGACTTGACTGATGTTGGCTTTTAAGTGCTCTAAAGTTTAAAGATTGTCTGTGTAAATACGATATTTTGTGCAAACTTACAAAGAATCGTCCAACAACGTTAGATCACACCATCTTGAAAGCGTATTAAAATCACCAAATCTCGAAATTACGCATCTTGAGAACTTTTCCGAATTCAATCAAAACATGGTGATTTTATGTAGCTTTTGTTAAAATCACATATGGTTCAAACTAAAATCTTCAAAATAAATTCAGTTATATCGCTTAAAGTTGACGGTTACGCTATCTCCTTCTTCATTTTCAAAGAAGTTCAGGCAAATAACACGTTCAGAACTAAATTCACACCAGACTATTATTTTTCGCAGATACAATGGCTTCTGCAGAGTTATTTGTGGATTTTTTGAGCCTCGCAAACGGAAATTTTTCCCATTGAGCGAAAAATGAGCCTCGTAGCTGACGAATATTGTGTTCGGAAAGTCAGTTTCCGCTGAACAATTATCTAATATTTTTCTAATTTAAAATGTAAAATTTTACATTTAATAAAATCTTACCTTAAATAACATACACGTATATGTTTGACAGCTGTCAAAAAAAAGGATGGGTTTTTCCAAACCATAAAATGGACAATACTTTATTATCTAGTCAAGAGGTAGTAAATTGAAAATATATAACTGAAATTATAGATGATTTTTATAAACACGTATTAAGTTAAAATAAAAGTATATAAAAATTATAAGAAATTTTTACATGATCGGTAATCAGAAAAAGCTCTTAATGAGATGTTAGTGAGGATGTACTTTTGTGCTTATTTTAGTAATTTTTTTACTATTTTAGCTCTAAATTATAGACTCTTATGCATATAAGATTGGCAAAATGTTATTAAAATAAAAAGGTAGTTTTTATATATAAGTGAAGATACAAAATGGCAACAAGAACTGGATAAAAAACTTAAAAAAAGCTGTTATTTTTAAAAAAATTATCAGCAAAATGGGTATAATTTCATGTGATTTTTGCACTAAAAGCTCCCACAATAGAAAAAATACGGAATTTAGAAAAAAAATATTTGGGTTAATTGTACATAAATAATCAGTGGACTATTAAAAAAAAAATTTTACAAAAAGAAAATAATTTTAAGTAAGGGTAGAAAGGAATTCTTGGAATACAACGTTAATGATTGAAATCATGATATTGGAAATGTTTGGATTTCTTATATAATATAACAAGCTAAAAACAATTGTTTTTTAAAATAGGAGAACAAAATACGCTTTTAAGTAACAAAATTGTTACATAGAAAATTTTAAAACTCTGAGGAAAGTTAAAAAGAATCCCTTCAAAAAGGATACAAAATTGAATATAATTTAATAATCACTGTAAAAAAATATATTGTTAATTTTTGGAAGCAAAAAGATCTTAAATAGAAAAAATTTTGATTATAATTTAAACAAAAAAAAACTAAGGTAAAGATTTCTATTGTTATTTAACAAAAAAAGAAAATTATTTTTCTAATAGTAAGAAATGATTATGAAAAATTTTACTATCTGTCAAAATTGAAATTGTTTTCATTTATAAACAGTGTCCAGACTGTAGTTTATTTTATTTTTCCTTTAAAATATTAATTAAGATGAAAGGAGTCTTTTAAAAATTTCCATAAAAAAAGATAAAAGAGAACGTGCGTAAACTAACACTTTAATCAAAAAAAAATATGACAAGTAAACTCTTCTGATAAAAGCTTTTTAATTGAATATTTTTAAATACGAAATGCCAACACAAATTATGTATTCCTTTGTAGGGGAATTGTCAAAACTTTGGTACATATTCCAGCATCCTCGGCCATTATTTGTTTTTCTCTTCTCTTCCCTTTAATTTTCATATAAGATACATCGAATTGCAAATGTTACGCGTGTCAGTATAGCTTTTTTTTTGAGAAGAACAAAAAACAGGACTTTTCTCATTCTTTCCAAAAGATGACATGGTACAATCGGAGATTTTTTTTTGTCCACTAAAATAATGCTGTTAAAATGTTTTAAAAACTATACAATCAGAAAATGTTCGCGGGGAAAATCGAATCAGCACACCCTTATTTTCCACCGATTTGTAGGGGTGCCTTACACTCTGTTCTGCACTCCTATTTACCCGGACCTCTTTTACTCTAGAGCTACAAGCGTTCATGTGTAGCCTTTTCAAGTGCTTTAAAAATTATTTCAATTTGGTTTTTGTTTTTCTCTTTTTCCTTGTTATCCTTTTTCGTCCTTTTCTTTTCCATAATAGTCAAATTCACTTACCATTCATTCTGCTATTATTATTATGATTATTATTCTAAACCCACCATTTTTGATTTGAGGTGGAAATAAAAAAAAAAATTCCGAAGGGTTTTTAAATGAAAGAAAAAAAAGAAAAAATAGAATAAAAAAAAAATTGACTGTAAATAAGGGCGTTTTTTTTACTATTGCATGAATATCGGTCCCTTAGTTTTTTCCACTCCTTTTTTTCTATATATTCCAGATTATATTTTTTTTCTGTTGACAATATTTCTGCGTCAAATCTTTTCAGCATCACACTTTGACTTTAAAATTTTAACTCATCATCCCCGCGAAATGGTAAGATTTCTGTCATTAGCCGCCCTTTTATTTCTGCCATTTTTGTTGTTTTTTTTTTGCCTAATATTGTTTGTTAATTTTAATGCCAATCGGCTTATTGTAAATGGATTTTTTTTTGCTTACACACTTAATATTTTACTTAAAAATATATCAATATTTTTGTTTCAAATTTTTTAATGATAAAAATAAATTTCTTTATTTTTTTTTTTTAAAAGACACTTAGTTTTAAGAAGATTTCCAGTAGTTGTTAGTGATTGACGTAAAGAAAGTATTCTTACGAAATTATTTAAATTTATCTATAAAGAATTAAGTCCTTTTTATTTAAGCTTTATTCAAAAAATAATATTAAGACATAAGCAATTTATATTAAAAATGAAACTATTCATTTTCGAAGCATTTTTTTCTTTAATTAATGATAAAAAATATTTAACTTATTATTTTATGTCTTTTATTTTGTTATTCTATATATTTTTCTAAAATTTATTACAAATTATTTTTGTTGGATGTAGAACTAAACAAAATGTTCTCAAAAAGCCTATCCTAAAATGCTTATACGCCATTTTTGAGTCGGATGTGAAACTAAACATTCTTGTTGAGCAGAAGGAGTATTGATAGACATCTCTAATCCATTTAACCGATTATGGCAGAATACCCCCTCTGCCCAGTTAGTTTCTCCTCATCAGATCGTACCTCTCCAAACGATATTTTCAAGTAGCTGAAATGTCGAATTCAGTATAGTGCATCCTGTCACATTACAAAAACCCGATAACTGCCTCCGACCATTTAATGGAGAATATATGTTAACGAACAAAAAAGTGTTCATGTTAGTTTTACTCTTCGCTAAGAACCATCTTTTCCCATACAAATTAGGGGCAATATTGTTCAACAAAAAAAAGTATGTTATATAAAACCCATATGGATGTGGGTATGGTAATAAGATCCATATGGATGTACGAAAGAGAACTTTGAGGGTCAACCAAGGATTCCAATTTTAAATTAAACTAAAAAATCTTAAAAATAATTTTATACAAAAATAAATAATTTTCCACTGAAAAGTACCAATTTTGGTTTGTTATTTTTATTTTTAAGAGTGATTTTATTTTTAATAATTACTATTATTTGAATTATGAATATTTTTATTGTATAATTGAAATACAATAAGTTAAGCGCGTTTTAGAAATGAGACAATTTTGAATTAATTTTTTAAAATTGTTTTTTTTTTTTTGGTTGATATTTTTGGTAAAAAATAAAGTTTTCCCATAACCTACCGCAGCTTTATTAAGGTTTTGAGGCAAAAAAAAATACCTTATTGATACTTGAACGTTTTTTTTTCTTCTCCTAAGCAAAAAGAAAAATACTATTATACATTTCCACAGTAAATTATTATAAAATTCTTTTTTTTTCGTGTATATTTATGGCTACACCTGAACGACGGAGACTTCTGAATCTTTCATTTTTTTTATATTAAAATACTTTTATTATAATATTTTGTTTAATTTATTTTTTTTTTGTCTAAATCAATAAATCAAATCAATTTAGACATTTTTTATTGATTGACAATATTTAACAAAAGAAAAAAAGAATATTTTTACTTCTTTTCTGAAGAAAAAAAAATCATTTTTATTTTTCTTTTTTTTCTTAAAAAATGGTTTTTTTTCTTCTTCCATTTAAGAGAATAACTACAAAAAAAATAGCTAATAACATAAAATTTACATAAGGAAAAAAACGATCTATTTTAAATAATTTGTTATACTTTTGTTAAATATTCAACACAAATTATTGTGAATTAAAATATTTAAAAAAAAAATATACCAAAAATCATTAACTTTTTTTTATATCTTTTATAAAACATGCCATCACCTTTTTGTTAAAAATTTGTGCTTTTCTTTTAATTTTTTTTTAAAGGTTTTTACAGGTTTTTTTTGCTGTTTTCTTTTATTAAAAAAAAAAAAACTTTTTCGGCAAATTCATTGAAGAAGAATTTTTTTAAAACACATGTGATATTCATGCATACAAACAAACATTCAGAATAATTATTTTAAATTTTCTTTCTTTTTTATTCATATTATTCTCCCTAATTTTTTTCTCTTTCCTTTTTCTTAACGTTTTTTTTTCTAACACATTTTTTCCTCTCAAAGAAGAAAAAAAAAGCTTTTATGATATAAGAAGTAAGAAGAACAACAAACAATACAAAAGCGCCATTCTTATATTTATTTATTTACATACTTAATTTAAATAAAATGATTAAGTAATAAAAATTAAATTAGGCAAAAACGAAAATGATTACCGCTAAAAGTAAATAAAAGAGATTTTTTTTGAGGTTCCTTCATTAAAATAGCTTTTTTTTTTATACAAGAAGAAGCAAAGAAAAGCTTTTTTTATAATATTAAACAAAATTTTCTAATAGAAAAAAGAAGAAATAATGGCAACAAAAATGTTGTATGTCGTATCAGATTTTGGAGAAAAAAAAACGAAAGAGAATGGATTGGAAAAAAGGTCAAAAAGAAATGACAAGGGAAGAGTACAACAAAGAGTAGAAAAGATAAGAGAAAATGGAGAATTGAAGTAAATGAAAAGAGAATAGAATAAAAGAAATCTATTTATTTACATATAAAATATAATAGAAAGACAAATTAAAAAAAAAAAAAAAATGAACTGCAAAATAATGTTAATGATTTTGGATATAAAGAAAATCGATAAACAATACAAAAAAAAATAGTACCAGTTTAAGAGCTTTTTGATCTTTTATGATAAAAATAAAGATTACTTGTTTTTTTTCCTTCTTCTTATTGCAAATCGTCTTATTATATTTTGTGAATATTTTTATCGATTTTGATTTTTAATTTTTTCTTAAAAACGTATTTTTTTTTTCAAATTTTATTTGTTATTGGAATATAAATAATATCAATAAATACTTTATGAAAATCTCTAAAAAAAAAGCTTCATTATTTTTGAGCAATTTTTTAGTGACGAGTCTTATTGCTTTGTTGCCATTATCTTAGACATAAACTGTTACCAAATTAGCAAATTTTTTTTTGGATTAATTTGTTTTTGTTTTTCTTTTTCAAATTTTCTATTTAAACTATAATCTGTGGTTACTAAAAAACTGCATACAATATTTTGTTCTTTAAAAATAAATACAAATAAAAAAAAATCGTTTGGGGTGCATGATTATTTACAGGTGCAATAAAATATTTAAAAAATAGTGGAAAACTATTTAGAAAAGTAAAAAAAAAGTAAATTATGAAAAAGCTCGCAAAATTTTGTCACGTGCTTTATTTTGTTTTCGGTTTTTTTCTTCTTTTTTTTCAGCCTTTAAGTAAATATTAATCTTTAAGTTAAGTAAACCTTTGAATTTAGGATTTTGGATGCAATTTATTGTGATTTATTTAGAAGTTCTTTTCTGTTCACAATGTATTTTTTTTCTCTTTGTATATTAAAGCTTTTTTTTGCTGCTATATTCAAGTAATTTGTCAATTTTAATTAAATACGGTATTCATAAAAGATTATCCATTTCGTGGTTTAAAAAGTACAGCCCTATTATTTGTAATATATTTTAGTATATGTTATGACTATGGGTCGATTAATTATCAAACGACACATTAAAACGACGTAGCCATGAATTTGAATACAATTTTTTTTAGCGATAAGGCTTTTATTTTCAATCGATGAATAGGTCAATAACCAAAATTTCGATATATGGGGCTCTGAAAACCCCCATGTAACTGTAAAGAAGCCATAATAGCCTGAATTTTGTTATTTTTTTTGGGGTTTTTGGGGGGGGGGATGTGAACTTGAATATTTTAATTCTCTAGCATATGTGGTTTTACCAATATGGCGCCATTAGCTACTGAACAGGATTGTGCGTTTTGACGAAGTTGAAATTTATTCCTTGCGGGGCTACAAAAAAACGGTATTTGCGCAGATAACTCACTAACTTCATAGTATTTTAAAAACTACACTCGTCTAATAATGGTCGAATCGCTGAAGGAAATGTGCGAAAAGGCTTAAAAAAATTACACCAAAAGATCGAGTCCTGCAAGCAGTCACGTGGCTGCTACTATTTGGATGGTATTATATTCAATATATGGTCGGGATCATATATGATTTTAACAAAACGGTGCCACAAGCTACATAACGCAACAAATTTTTGCTTGATTTCGAAAAAGTTCTCAAGACGCGCAATTTTGAAATTTGTTGATGTCGATTGGCCTTTAAGATGGTGTGCTTTGACGTCGTTAGACAATTTCTTGTAAGGCTGCGTAATTTAATATTTACGCAAACAATTTTTAAACATTTGAACACTTGTCAAGTCGTAGTCAAAAGGTGCAAAAGAACCCTTAAAAATTATATTTTAACAATAAATTTCTGCAAAAAGTGTTATGACGGGTATTTAAATGATGTTTTCTTTTACATAATGGCAAAATTTAAATAATTTAATCAAATAAAAAGAAAATAAAAACTTAAACAAAACTAAATTTATTTTATTTAGCTTTACTTCTCAAAGCATAAATTGGATAAACCTTTATATATTAATTTGAATATATTTTCTTTGATATTCAATATTGTTCTAATTATAAGTCCTCTCATTTAATGAATAAACTTTTCAGAGTATCCTTTAATTAAATTTCTTTTCTTTTTTTTAAATTTTCTTTCCTTTTATAGAAAAAAATACTTTTCTTTTCATAACAATTTAATATAATCAATATTATAGTATGAAAAATATATTATCAAATAAAAATTCCAAATAATAATTTTTTGTTAAAACATAAATTCTTTAAAAAAAAAATTGTATATATGAAAAATGGAGAGTTATTTGCAATAGAATTTAGATATTAAAATAAAAATGGTATCTCTTAAGGAAAAATTATTTTTTTCTTACTTAAAACTAAGAATATTTATCTATAAGATCAACAATCTAATCTTTTAGAATTAAAGCAATTTCTTTCTGATAGAAATTTTAACCCAAAACCACATTTCATTTTAACTCGAAACTATATATTTCCACTTTTTACAGAAAAGATTAAAGAAATATTTGATATTCGATCTCAACTTGTATTTATTAGTCAAAAATTTTATCTTCCATTTTTCCTAAAACAACTTGTTTCAAATTTTTTCTCATTTTTTAATATAATTTTTTTTTTGTTATAAAAACCTATAAAGACATAAATCTTTTATATTGACTGGTAAAGTGATCATTTTGATTAAAAATGCATAAACTTTCTAAATTGCATTTAAGAAAAACAACAGAAAAAAAACAAGCATTTTATTTTCATTTACACGTGCATTCAACATTCACAATTTAAATAAAATAGATTTCAGGTAGGCTTAGCGCTTTAGCAACCATTTGCATATCCTCTCTTATACCAAAAAAAATTCTTTGGAATGTAAACTATGCCTTTCAAATTAAGTGCATTAAAATATTATAAATTTAAATGAATACATTACAAATTAAGCGATAGCTAAAAAAAATGGAATGTTTCAGATAGTCTTCTCTTGTTTTAGATACTATCTCGATTTTCGATCTTTTCTCTAAATAAATCCATGTTTTTTTTTTTTTTTGACTAAATCTTGTAATCTCTTGTAATCAAACTTTGATGTAATTAAGATTATTGACAAAATATATTTTTAAGTATTTTTTTAACATGTTTTATATTTTTTTTATTTAATGGATTTAATGTCAATTTGGTGCGGAAGCTTTTCTACAAAACGAATAACGTTTTAGTATGTTTTCGTTTATATCTAAACTTTAATATGAACAAAACTAAAATTTCAACTATTGAATAAGTCATAAAAAAATTACCTAAAATATGTCATCAAATATAAAATGTTTGACTGCATTTATTAATTTTGTTATATTGTATTTTATTACGAAAGATTTTCTCTTATTAAAATAAACTGAATACTGCAATTCTTAAAAATAATTGTGAACACAAGCAGTTTGTAAGTAATTAACTTTCTTTCCCGTCTTTTAAAATTTACAATAAAATTGTATGAAATAATTATGCTTTCAAAAATAATCTTTGCCACTTTAGACTAATTAAAATTTTTTTACCAAAACTGTTTACAAAACCACCCCCCCCCCCCCTTTTAAAATTTTTTTCATATATATAATTTTTTGTTTTAAAAAAAAATTTGAAACAAAGACAAAATATAGAAATTGTGAAAAATACATGTTTTTTTTTTCTTCTAAAAAGCTTTCGCCATAGACATGCACTAATAGAAGGAATGATGTTCTGAGATAAAATCAAAATAATTATTCGTCTACCATCAGCCAAAAAAAAAAATAATAATAATTACGGAGGATTTTTATGTTCCTTTCTCAAAACCGAATTGTAACGCATAAACGAAACGTTGTGATTGGTTTGGGATTTTTGGTTTTTTTTTTTGTTGCTGTTGTTGGTAGTTTGGAATTAGAAACGATTATGAAAACATTAAAAAAATGTAGGTAGCTAGGTAAGCAAAGGTAGGTAAGTAGGTAGATAGATAGATAGATAGATAGAAAGATACTTGGATGGATTGATGGCTAGATAGCTACCAAAATTTTTAGGATAGATAAATAAGCTAGACTACCTGTGAGCAAACACCTAAATTACAGGTATACTCACCTAGAAAAGTGCTGACGACTATTGGCAATACTGTTGCGGTAATTATCAATTTTCCAAAGATTAAACGATTAACTCGAAACATCCATTAGCAGACTTGCACAATTTTTTCTACAAAAAAAAACAATTTAAAAAAGAAATGAATTCATATAATGAAAACAGTAGAAAATGTGTAAAAAGAAAAACTTGATTCGCAGTCAAATCGAAGGGAACATTGAAAACTGACGATTGCAGCAGTGGGGGTTATACTGGTAAGAAGATGTAACAGCAAGTGTAGACGAACACCTTTAAATACCAGTTTCCTGTAGCAGACGTCGGTAGTATTTCAAAAAAAAAAAAACTTATAGTAATCACCTGAATAATTATCTGCATCATTATTCTGTCTGTTTCCCCTTACCAGCAAACACATCCCATTAATAATCTTCTATAAACTACACCAAGTCACCTATTCACTTAATCGCATGCAAGCTTCTTTACTCAATCATCAAATATTTTTTTTAGTTTTTTTTGTTGATAAAATTATTTTCAAAATCAAAGTTTCTCAGAAAAACAGTGAAAAATCCTTGGAATACAATAAATTCTAAATTTTGATTTTGGGTTTTTTTTTGAAAAAAAAAATTAAAATAAATTTTTAACGAAAATTGTTGAAAATCTACTATTTTAAAAAGGATTTTAGTCTAAAGTTTTTCAAATTTTTTGCTGAAAAAACTATAATTTCGAAATAATTTTATTTAAATAAACTTTTTACCCAGTTTATGACCCCAAAGTCAACAACTTCAAAAGTCCAATTTTTTTTTATTAATTTAAGGAAAACCTCTCAAAGATTCTATTCTAAATGTTGGAATAAATATATTTAACAACATTTCGGCTAAAAATATAAAAGACACAAATTTGGGACCCTAAAACTCTAGGTAAATACAAAAATACTATCCTAGTTTGTGATGGAAACATCAAAAGACAATTAATAACTTTTAAACTCTTTATTTATTTTATTTGTGAAAAATTGAAAAAAAAATATTGTTTCGAAATGAAGTAACAAATGGGAAAGATAATACTTGAGACCCTAGCTAGAACATACTAATTGCATTTTTCAAAAATAGATTTTAAATTTAATGTTCAATTTATATTAATTATTTAAAAGTTAAAAAATGAAATTTATTAAATTTTGAGACCCTACTAATAATAAAATTTCAAAAATAGCTTTAGGACCTTAGAATAAAAAAATTAATATAATTTTTTGTTTTTTTTTTTTAATTAAAAATATTATAAAATATCTTAGTCTTTTTAAATATTATAAAATATCTTAATTAAATTCAAGTTTAAGACCCTAAAATGGATATTGAACTTATAAAAAGACCCTAAAATGGATATTGAACTTTTTTTTAAATTTTGGAAAATATTTTAATGTATGAGCCTTCATAACAAATGGAATTTTTTTTAAAACTTTGGGACCTTATACTGAAAAATTCATTTTTTGTTGTTGTAAATTATGGATTTTTGTTTTATTTTTTAAAAATTTCGTCCAAATTTCTCAGTGGACTGAAATTTTAAGACCTTAAAATGGGTACTGAACTAAAAAAATATTTTTTTTGTTTTTTATTTTAAAAAGCTTTAAATTAAGGAACCGGCACAACGAATATAATATTTTTTTCAAATATCAAAACTTGCACGAACCTTTGGGACCCTATATTAAAAAAAATTGATTTTCTTTTTCTTCAACTTTCTTTTATACCATTTATTTTTTATATTTTTGCCTATAAAAAAATAGATTTTGTTAATTAGAGACCCAAAAAAAGGAAAGTAACAAATTTCAGACACTATGACTCAAATTAAATAAGAATATATTTCCAAATATGTTTAATAATTATTCATAAATGAAGAATAAAATCGAAAATAATAAAACTTTCAGCCCTTCAACTATAATTTCGGATCTCATAGATTAAAATAAATTTTTTCAAGAATGTGTATATAAATTTTTAATGCTAATTAATTGATTAATTATAGAACTTCAATTATATTTTTTATAGAATATTTAATTATATTTAAAACTATTGTTTTTAACCAATACCTCCATTAATGCTTCAATACATCTTTTAAAAATTAGGAAAAAAACCTTAATTTTTGTAAAAGTCAATAGATTTACTCTTTGGAAGTAATCTAAAGATTAAGAGTTCAGATTACTTTTCCTTCGAAAATGAATTATTTTTTTAAGTTTTCATCTCAACATTGCTACTGAGGCTCCTCCTCTAAGAATATCAAGTGGAACCGGATGAGCTTAATGTTGGTACACTTGAACAAGTCAAATGAGAAATTTTCTTTTTGGAATTTTATCTTCTCAGATTCATTTCTAGAGTTTTTAATGATTAACAAAAAAGAAAACAACAACAAAGAAGAGAAAATATCGTCTTTAAAAATATTTTTAAAAAAAAATTTTTTTATTTAAACAAGTGCGCATTTGCTTAAAAGGGGAAAAAAACATTTATTAAATTAAGAAAAGTAATTTTATTATATGGCAAAATTTTGCATAACTACACACTTATGACCTCTTAATTGTCAGAAGAAGAAAAAAACAAGAATTCACAAAATATCATAAAAACATAAGTGAACATGAAGACAAAATTATGTACGCCGATATTCTTGTAGTAAAAGGAGAGAGGCCCCAAAAAACGACTCTCTTTTGGCGACAATTTTTATTTCAAGTGCAACCATTTTAATTTACAGCAAAAAAGATATTTTAACTTCACTTCAAATGTGGTTTTTTTGTATGGTATTTTGGGGTTTAATGAAGTGGAGTTTATTCTGTTTTCTTCTTCTACACTTCTCGTCTCTCATTTTGGTTTTTGCCGTACTCTCACTGCTTATTAATTTGGTTTTTTTATATATTTTTATTTTTTTATTTTTACTGTTAAGAAAGTTGGCAAAAATTAACCAAATAGGAAGCATTAAAAAAAATTACAATTTCCAATTAACATAATTTTTAATATTTTATAACATATTTCCTGTCAAATAATTTCCGTAGTTTTTAGTGTTTTCTTAAAATTTTAATTAAGATTTAATTTTTAATTTTTCTGCTCAACTCTCTTGAGTTTTTTGATTGCAAAATTTTTAATTGTACAATAATTTTAACATAATTTTCTCCCTATTTTTTGTTATTGTAATTTATGCTTAATAATATCATTAAAATAATGGACAATTTACAATTTATTTTGCGTCATCGTATCAGTGTACGGAAGTGACGCAGGAAACTAACAGTGACATACAAAATGGTTTTAATGATGGTACATTTTTAAATTAACTTTTGAAAAATAAAAATGTTTGTTTTAACTTTTAAAACAATTGCAATTGAAAAATAACAGAAAATCAGTTTTTCTTTTTTTAAAGAAAACGAACAATATATTAATACCTGAATCTATTATTTATTCTATTAATTAAAAAATATCATTGATGATAATTTGTACTGACTGACTGGTAACTAATATTTCGTAAACTTGAATCTATGCAGGATTTTTGTTGCCTTGAAACAGAAATTGTAGAAAATTAATCAAATCGAATTGAAAAATGGCTAAATTTCGTTTCTAATTTTTAAATTTGTAATTATAAATATTTTTTATGTATTTGTATAATATTTTTATTTTAATTTATTGGATTTTTTTTTAAAAATATTTTCTATTAAATTATAAACAAACGAAACAACTTATTATGAGAAACAACAATAATAAATCAAGCAAATTACATTAGGAAAAGTTAATTTTTTGTTTGTTAAAATGTTTGAAAAAATATTTCATAAGTTTTCTTCAGTTAATTAACAAAAGATTCATTATGAAAAATTTTAGAAATAAATAAAAATATTTTTTTCGTATTCAGAATGTCGGTTGGCAATTTTTACGTACACTGGCACGCTAAAAGTATGCGATCGTAAATATGAAATAATCTTAAATATGATCTTAAATTGACATAATTCATTTTTAAGGCCCTATAGTTTAAATCTTTTTAAAATAAAAAGTATTTTACTATTTTCAAAAGATGGAAATATGCAAATACGAACATTCATAAGGATTCGACAATTTTGTTTTTTGCTGTCAATCTTTTTCAAATTTCAAAAATATATAAATTTGGAACCCTAAACAAAAAAATTATTAATTTTTAAAAATCTTTCTTAAATTTAATACATTATTATTTTTATTGCAATATTTTTATAAAAAATATAAAAAAGTAACTTAGTTCATTGAGAGCCAATAACTTAATTTTAAGACCCTATAAGGCAAATTGGATTATAATTTTTTTATTCATTTTAAACAAATAAATTTTCTTATTTTACAACAAATTTATAATGAATATAAAATCTATTTAAAATTTCAAAAATATTCAACTTTAGGACCCTACAGTAAAAAATTTGATTTTTTTAAAAAATATTAATTTTTTTTATATTTATTATTTTATTATTTTTATCTCAGTTAATTGAAATTGCAAAATGAAGAAAATGCAATTTTAAAACCCCAAAATGCATATTAAACTAAAAAAAATTGCTTTTTAAATTTTAAAAAAAAATTTAATTTGGAAGATTACACAATAAGTGTAGACTTTTTTTAAAAATCTTTTTCATATTTTAGAATTATTTAACTTTAGGACCCTAATTGTTAAAATTGGAAAAATTTGTTTGTCAAATTTTGCAAAGGAATTAAATTTGGGATCCTATATAAAAAATTCAATGTTTTTGTTCTAAAATTTTTTTGTTGCCTTACCAATTTTTTTTTTTTTGTCTTTAAGACCCTAGAATGAATATTAAACTAAAACAATTGCTTTTAAAATTGAAAAAAAAATGAAATTTGGAAGCTTACACAATAAGTATAGGCTTTTTTTAAAAATCTTTTTCATAATTTTAGAATTATTTAACTTTAGGACCCTACTTGTTAAAATTGAAAAAATTTGTGAAATTTTGCAAAGGAATTAAATTTAGGACCCTATATGAAAAAAATCATTGTTTTTGTTTTAACATTTTTTTTTGCCTTACCAATTTTTTTTTTGTCCTTAAGACCCTAGAATGAATATTGAACTAAAAAAATTGCTTTTAAAATTTAAAAAAAAATTGAAATTTGGAAGCTTTCACAATAAGTATAGGCTTTTTTAAAAATCTTTTTCATATTTTAGAATTATTTAACTTTACCCTACTTGTTGAAACTGAAATTTTTTTTCTCCAAATTTAACAAAGGACTTAAATTTGGGAACCCATAAAATGAGTATAATTATTTCCAAGAACCCTATTCAAAATTTATTTTGGGACCCCACATGAAAAAATTCAATATTTTTGTTCTAGAAAAATTTTTTTTGCCCCACTATTTTATTGTTTTTCTTTTAACAAAAATAAACTTCTCGTTTTTGATAGCGAAAAATTTTGTAAAAACGATTTTATTTATGACTGGTTACTACATCTACGACCACAAACGCATATTTGCCCCAATATCAATTTTTTCTGCGTGGCTTCTTTCATACGTGCGATCAAAGATTTAAAAAAAATCTAAAATAAATTCAGATAAATTGCTATATACTGTCTAAAATAGTGTCTTAAAATGTTGTTTTTTTCTTCTTAACATATTTTTACAAGAGAATTACCTGACAAAGTACACACCTCTAACTACACAGAAAAAAGGAAAAAATCTAAAACCCCCAAAACGTTGAGCATTTTTCATTACTTCAAACAGAAAAGGTGAACTGTGCTAGTCGAAAAAAAAAAATATTATTGTTGTTTGAATTTTAGAAAATGTCTAGAATATACGTACTCGTAGCTGACAGTTCAATGACAAACGATAATTGCAGGTGTTTTGTGTTGTATGCGCATTCGTCATAATATCTTGCGTCAATACCTGATCTTATATTAAAAATGGTAGGAAAAAAACCATTTTTTTTTTTTGGCCAACTGAGAGGTATTCTAGAGGTGTTCTCGTCAATTGTGTATACGTATGCCCGTAGTGCGTACAGACTGCCGCATTGTGTAATCTGTAGTCATTTCCGTGTAGTTTTTCTATTCTTTTCAAAACAGAATTAAGCATAAAAATTGTTGTTGTTATTTTTTTAAGCAATTATTTTAGATTTTCTACCTTGTCCATAGACTATATCTCTTATCTCTTCTCTCTTCGGTATTTACATAATTTTATTTAATTTTTATTCCGTTTTTCCTATATCGAATGGAAGTTATTCCTTTTTGCATTTTGAATATCTTTGAGGAAAAAAAAAAATATTATCTAAAACGGTTTAGAGAATATTCAATTTTTATTTATTTTTTTTTTGCTGTGAACATACAAATTGGGTTTTAGAACTGTAAAGAGTACGATTTATTACCAACAAGATAGAAGAAAAATTTGACGGAAAAAAATTAACAAATTTGAATTCTTAAATAGTATACGACCTTGAAGGGTAACCTGTAGAAAATCACAAGACCGTGTAACTGGTGGTTGCTGCTAATGCTTGCTGCTATGCTGCCAATGCCGATACTGATGCTGATGCTGACTCACAATATAAAAAATTTAAAAAAATTTGCTCACAAACCTACTCTATTAAAAGTTTGAGATGATTTTCCATTTCGGCTCTGGTTTCGAATTCGGTTTTGATTTTCAATCTTATATTCTCCGATCTTTTGTTATTCTTACCAAAGCGGATTCTAAAAATCTTTTAAGCTTTTTTCTTTGTCTTTTATCTTTTGTTATCTTAAAATTTGCACACACACAAAAAAAAAAACGCATATTCTTTAATAAAGTTTTTATATAATTTTTTTTTACTTTTGCGCAAAAATACAATCTCTTCGATCAAAGGTATCCGATTTAACTAAGAAAATTTATACTTGCAAAATAATAAGCTAAAAACTGCGATGAGTATTCCAATTAAGTCAAGTTCTACAACGATAGTAAAAGCTTAGCTAATTGGCAGAAAATTTAGCTTAAAATTTCCTGATCAACCGTAAAGTTTCGAATCATCGTAGAGTTCCGGATCACTACCGAAAAGACTCACTGCTTTTGGGGAGTCACTAATAAACACCTTAAATTTAACTTTGTTTTCAAATACTATCAAAATACTGTCAGCCTATACTCTTCAACCAAATCAGAAATTTAACAAAAATCGTTGTTGATTGGTGTTTTTATAGCTGACCATTTAAAAAAAATCTATTGACAGCTATACTACCTTAACTAAACGTTCTATTTAGAAAACTATGCAATTACCATCATCATTTGGCTATTCCACTAATGAACATCAAAAAATGATCATTAAATTCATTGTTATTGGTATGGAAAAATATTTAAAAAATTCCAAATCGAAATTTTGATAAACCAATCAATGTCCATCGAACAATAGTGAATAAATTTATGATCAATCGTTAATATTGCCACTTAAAAATGCAATAATTACGAATGTGCACCAGGTGACTGAGTATTACAATAGTATGGAAGGTAGAAAGGCTTGTTTTGATAACAATTTCTCATTAAATATTTTAATAAAAAATTTTATGAGCTTTTTACTATTTATTTGGAATTTAGAAAATAAAAATTTTACTACTAAGGGTTATCCATTATTTAGTTTGAAAAGTATGAGCACTGTTATTTTATAGTTGTCATACATAAATATCAATTAAGATAACATTTGTTTAGATTAAGTTATGCCATTTAATATTTAATTATATAAAAAATTTATTTAAAAAAAACACATTAAAATTGCAAAAACTTCTGAATCTACCGTAGCCAAGTTCTGAGCCTCATTTCTCGCTCGGTTATAAGGGGGTCTGAAATCCCCTAAGTGGCTGAAGAAAAGCCATTGTATCCGAGCAAAGTGTGCATTTTGGTCTTAAGGTGTTAATTGGCTGGTATTTCTTTTTTAAATGAAGAAGGACCGACCGTTACTGACAATTCTGGTTTTTAGTTTTGGCCTAAACTTAAATATATTAATCTGTACAATTTGTGGTTTAAATAAAATAATACCGCAAGTCACTCAACACGGACAACTATGGCTTAATTGTGCAAAATGTCCCAACGACCCTTTTTTTCGAGATTTGGTGATGTTAATTGGTCGCCAGGATCGTGTGATCTAAATTTAAATTTTATTTGATTTAACTTTAATTTCCAAAGCCTAAATTGGATAAATGTTAATTTTGTGAAAAAGCATATTTTGATATATTTTTTGCAGAAATATAAATAAAATATTAGAATTTTCTTTTAGATAATATATCCTTAAATAAAAATATTTACGAGAAATGAGAAAAATTTATAAAAATTTGCAAAACCAAATTTTATGTTTTTTAGTCAAACTGTCAAATTGAATATATGCAAAAAAGTAATTCAGAATAGAAGGCAAAATTTTGCTTTAAAAACAGGAATTTTTTAATTTTAAAATAATTTATTTGAAATTCACAAATAGGTTAGCAACAGTTTTTTTTTGTTTTGATATCTAAAATTTTATTTCCTGTTTAAAAAATTTATATTCTTAATTTTATTCGACCAACAAAATATTGTAGTAGAAGAAATGCTCATAAAAGAAAACCTATTCAAATACAAGACATTTAAATAAAAACATTCAAATTCAAATTGGATTTAAACTGATTTATTTCGATTGATAAACACTCAAAAAACTATAAAAGATTGTTACCTGCTGTCAACGGTTATCTTATATCGAAATGCTGCTGTCCCAGCAATTTCTAAGCATTCTCAATAAACGATGATGAATATCATTTTTATTACCTTCTCTTCCTTCACCTGTGTAGATTTTTTTTTTACATCTTTTATGTATAGAATCATTATTACGATCAGCACTATTACCATCCCATCTTGATAGATACTTTTAACTCCAAAAATATCGTTTTAGCCTTTCGAAACCTTATCCATCGCATCCATTATTGTCACGTTAAGCAATGGTGTCACATTTTGATCGTAACTTTCATGAACATGAATTTCGAAAAAAAGATACGAGATTTTTTTTTTTTTTTTATAGACAAATTCAAGTTACGAATTTATTTTGTTTTTTTTTTATTCTTTCAATCTACCAACAAAAAACAATTTCTTTGAGGGTGAAAAAGTATGAAGGGAGAGGGGTACCCAAATATTTCCACATAAATTTTTCCTCAATGTTTTTTTTCCCTCTCTCCCTTTATTTATAAAAAAAAATAATAATAACAAAACTTTTACTATGAAACGCATCAGTGATTTGTGCCCAAAACCTTTCTGATCGAAGAACGTTTTACGATAAACAGTTTCGATGCGATGCCATTGCATTGCTGTGCGCATTACGATCACTTTTATGACAATTTTAATGTCTTTCGTTTTGCTTTGGTGCGCTACCGCCAATTATGCATTTTTTTTTTCCAATTTCCTAAAAGTTGTTTGTCACTCACAACAGTTGTAAGGTTTTTTTTACCCAATTCTTAATATTCAAATTTATTGAGTTTCAGAGAAGAGAAAAAGCTTAAATTAAAATATGAATTGTCCAAAAAAAAAAAAAAAAAAAAGTTGATTTTTATTAAATTTAATTGCTGATGTGCAATGAGCATGAAAATCTATACTTTTCTTCTTTTATAGCTGCCAATAGTTAAATTAATAAGAAAATCTGAGATTTTTCTTTAATTATTTACTTGTAATTATCCTAATTAGAGATTGTAAAAACTTTTATTGATGATCATTATTTATACAAAGTTATTTTCCCTTTAATGATAAAACGACTTTTTCTTAAGAGATTCAGAAAAGTAAATGTATCTTTTCCAATTAGTTTCATTTTTGATCGTCAAATAAAATATCTACAAATATATTGGCTATCAAATAAAATTTTAATCAACTCTCATCTTGTAAATAGTTTTGATTTTTGAAAAAAAAAATTTCAAATTAAATTTAACAAAACCAAAAAACAATATATTTTTTTCGGGGTTTTAAGAAAAAATAAAGCAATAAAAATTTTGTTATAAAAACAGGAATAATAAATTAAGAGCAAAAAAAAAATATAAACGAAAGACAACTTTCGGTTTATGCTCATTTTTTTTTGGACCTCTCTTTTTATTATGATTGATGTTATAAAGAAAAAAGGACATAAGCGGAAATAGCTTAAACAAAAACGTTAAGAAGAATAAGGAAAAAATGTTTTTTTCTTAAAGAAAATTTAATTTCCGAATTGATAGAGACTTTTGTTCATAATATTTACGATCAACTCTGTTGGTTTTTATTTTTATTAGTATTATTATGATTATTATTACACTCGGTACAGTGTTGAGAATGGTAGAAAACTCTACTGTCGGAAACGAAAATTCTACAGTCTTGAGATGAATTTATCATCCCGTATAGGTAATTTAATATGTTATATATTATCTGTCATTTTATGGGTATTTGCATATCCCTTAATTTATGCTTAGAGTGGTTTTTATTTTTATTTATCCTTTGCTCTGTCATTTTTTACTTTGCAATTACAATTTAATCCATATTACTATAGCGCTAGTCTATTTTAGTTACTCTCTCATATTCTAAAAATTAATTAATTTATAAAAACCACTTTTTTCTATGAAAAAAAAAATATATTAAAATATTTTCAATAAAAAAAACAACCGCCCAACCAAATTGCTCTCTTATATCCAAAACTCTAATACTGGACGAACAGAGTAAATTGGAATTGATCTAAATTCAGAAAATTATTAATCATCAAAAATTCGTTTCCATTCTATGTGTTTTTTTTCTGTATTTTAAAAAAATTCCTATTTATGAAAAAATATTTGTTAAAGAATAAATTTCTTATAATTCAAGTTTATTTCCGTTTCATAGTTTCATTTACTTTGTTTTGTTGGTTCGGTTTTTTCGCTGCTCTATCTTTGGATTCTAAATTTTTATTTTTTAAAATAGACAACTTTTTGGGGAATTTTCTATCCATATTTTGATATAGAAAAAAAATTCAAATAAATATTTTTATAATTCAGAAACAATTCGATTCATCAGCTTATTATGTATTCAATACTATTTAGACAAGTGTAGACTGTTTTTCTTTCAGGGCTTTAACTCAATTTTTTGAAGTCATTGACTAACTGTTAAGCATACATTGTACATGAATTATTGCACGTAATTTTTTTCTAGTTATTTCATTTTCAAATAAAAATTTCCAGAAAAATTTACTTGTCAATTTAAATTATTATTGATTTTGTATATATTTTTGTCCATTAAAAAAATTTAAAATTCACTAAGAAATGGTATAAAAACTACAAAAGAAAATAAGTTGAAATTCTTGGAATAAAAACGAAAATATTGTAAATTAGTTGATATAATCTTAATAAGATTAAAATCTTATTGTGAATATAATAAAGAGAAATTTGCACATGAATTCGTATTTAAGATAATTATATTGTAGATATTCTAATAAGTAATCAGGTAGTTTTTGTTAAAAACTTGTTTGTCTTTTTATTTCTAAAATCTAAAACTCGAGTTCATATTCAAAACGGATGGGTTTTTTGATCGCAACAATTTTGATAGCATTTAAAAAATATCGAATTAGAAATTATTATTATCAATAGATGCAAAATTTTTATATAAATTGTATTGAGAATAGAAAAGAAAAATTTAAAAATAAAATAGTCGTCTCTATGCTATAAGATATTGAATTGATCGTAAAATTACGATTAGGATATAATTTCAAGTTATCATTTTATTTGAAATTTAACAAAACAAAAAATTTAAATTTTTTTATTTTATAATATTGTGACCGTGTAATTACGATTAAAATATTTTTTTATCGTAAAATTACGATTAAGATAAATTATCAAAATATCAATTAATTCAAAATTTTATATGACTAATAATATGGAATTTTAATTTAATATGCTATATGTTTAACGGAAAATTATGAAGACGATATTCTTTACCGTTTAATTACGATAAGGATATATTTTCAAATCATCATTTTATTTGAAATTTTTTTAAAACCACAAAATGTACTGTTTTTTATTTTGATATTTTGACCGTGAAATTACGATTGAAATTTTTTTTTATCGTAAAATTACGATTAATACTAAATATCAAAATATCATTTAATTTAAAATTTTATACTACTAATAATAAGGAATATTAATTTTGATGTGCAATATCTTTAACGGGAGAATTATGAATACTATATTCTTTACCGTAAAATTACGATTGGGATATAATTTCAAATTATCATTTTGCGTGAAATTTAACAAAACGAAAATTGTAGATTTTCTAAGTTATGACAATTTGACCGTAAAATTACGTTTAAAATATGTTTTTATCGTAAAATTATGATCAAGATATATCATCAAAATATCATTTAATTCAAAATTTTATATGACTAATAAAAAGGAATTTTAATTTTAATATGCAATATGTTTAACGGAAAATTATGAAGACGATATTCTTTACCGTAAAATTACAATAAGGATATAATTTCAAATTATCATTTTATTTGATATTTACTATGAGTAATAATGGTGAATTTTTTAAAATTTACAATAATTTGACCGTAAAATTGCTCTTGATAAATTTAATATGACTTAAAAATATAGATTTTTTTTTAAATTTTAATATATGCTTACCATAATAATAATATTATGAAAATACATTATTTTGACCGTAAAATTACGATTAACTATTTAATATTTTCTTTATTTTTGTATAAAAAATTGAATTCGTTCGGATTATTTTGAATTTCAATTCAAAAAAACTTTCTTTCAACAAATACTATTAATATTATTGATTTGAAAATGACAATAAAATTATTCAAAATTAATTGTAGCATTTCTTATTTAAAATAATTGTTAGTTATTAAAAAAAATATTGTTTTTCTTTGTGTCCAATTTATTAAAATCTTGCACTTTCACGAAATTTTTCATCCATCCTTCTCCGCTAATCAACACTTCTCTTCAAATCGAATCAATCAAAAATGATGATTTTTACCTCACGCCTATAATTACGATCACTATTGAGATAAGATATATAGTATGCACGTTCATATTCGTTCATGTTTTTCCCTTTCGATTATTAACAATTGGTCATGACTAGTCAATCAATCGAATGGCAATCCGTACAGACGTTTACTAAAGAAAAAATTAATACGAACAAATAAAATTAATATGATTATCAATAAAATGCAATATTTACCAAATGAAAAATAAAAGGAGAATAAAACATTAAATTATATAATATTTATTATTTACCGACAACGTAGTTAGTATAAAATATTCATCGATGGTTGAATAATTTTTCATGTTTTATTTCTCTTCAACAATTAACATCAAATGTTGTAATACTTGAAAGTATAATGACAAAGTTTAAATTAGTAAAATTGACAATATTTTTTTCTTCTATAGTAATTTTAATATTTCTATATAAAAAGATATTTTTTGCTTTTAAACAGCTCTTTTTAAGAGTGTACAAATTATTTGCACAAACGTATAATAAAAATATTTACTTACGTTCGAGAATTTGTACATACGTGTAAGTAGGCATTTAAAAAAAATTAATTATATTATTACCTAACAACAACAATATATTATTCTCCCGCCATTATTGATAATAATCACTTTAATTACCAATCAGATATCATGAATTTTATTATTTTTTATGGCGTATTTCTTTATTGTATTTTGGCTTCTGGTCTTTCAATTGCCAAACTTTGATCTGGTTTTTATAGAAACTTGCATTCGTAATCGAAAAGCTTTCGATAAAATATCGATTTTCATCTAAGTCTGTCATAAATTGCCTTAGATTAAATTCATGTTTAGGTTAAGATACCTCAAACAGTTAGGAAAAAAATTTTTTTTTTTTTAATTTTGGTTTTAAAAAATTGTAGTTTTGTTAATTTAAACTGTAACAATGCAGTAAACTGAATCCTTTTGGTTAATTCAAAGGAATTATAAAATTTTAAAGGATTTTATCAAAACTGGATTGTATGCATTTACCAAGTTTAAATCTAGCTAGTAAAATAGCCTAAAGGCCTTTTTTGTTAAATACCTAATCTTTCATGACTGTATTGGCTTAACTATAAAAATTTTGTACTATAGAAAATTTATTCACTATAAGTCCTAAAAATAGGTTATATTATTGACTTTTTGTCATAATTCTTTCACATTTTAATTGAATTAACATTTTTCCATTCGTATTTCCAAAAAAAACAAAAAATATATATAATATTGTGTAAATTGTTACAAATTTGATAAGTTATCAAAGCTAAAAAATTTTAATTCCAAATCCAGATAATTTTTTTAATTTTTTTAACAAAAAAGTTCCTATACCATAAAAAATGTTCAGCAAAAAAAAAAAATTTATTATTTTTCACCACAAAAACCGCTTACGACGGCAAAACAGTAGCATATTTATTGGAAATTATTAAAATTGATTTCAACAAAATGCTACTGTTCAGATTAATCTAATTTTTTGTTTGTTTCGAAAAGAAATTTAGAGAGAAAAAAAAAATTGGTCGTTCCTAATAAAACGAATTAGAAAATGAATGAAAATCGACAAAAGAAAAGTAAAGAAATATTCCTAAGACAGTAAAAAAAATAACCAAATAAACAAGATTGTATAAGCCCACTCCTAATAAGATATTAACATGTTCATAGTAGAGAGGATAGACCTTTAAAAAAATTGAAAATATTAAATTAAAAAAAAAAGCGCCGACCAATTTAAAGAAGCGTTAAAAACACGCATTAACTGCTGAGAATAATTTTCTCTCATTTCGATTATAAATAAATTATAAATTTTCAATGGTCTCGAAATGGGGTCCCAAAACACTAAACGAATTCAGAAAAAAATGAACGGAAGTTTTGTCTTAATATACGATTGGATATTAAATGGTATTAGTTAATAATCGTCTTGTCTTAATGAATCTTAAATGATGTTCCATGATTGTGTGGTTGGTGTTCCTGTTTTTATTTTTTGTAAGTTGGTGTTTGGTAAAAAAAACGCCCTAATCAATGGTTGTAGTCAAAAATGTCGATTGGTTGTAGTCTCTGATACTTTTGTTTATTTTACCTTCGCCATTTTTTTTTGTTACAATATAATCTTTTTTATTTAAAATACAAAACAAAATAAATAAATTTATTCTTACTATCTTAATCAAGGATGTTTATAGTCTTTCAAGTTTTATACTTAAATAATTTTATCAATAGAAGACTTCGTCTATTTACTTTTCATAGTCTAGCTAAATAACTCTTTGGATTTTAGTATTTTCTAATATTGGAATAGTGCCTTATTAGTTATATAGCTCTTGTTATTGCAAGAGTTAACAGTTTTTTTTTCTTTTAAACCACTTGTCCTAAAGGAATTATTACTATTTTTATAATGTATATCAATCGTATACAATTAAAATTCCTTATTAGGTGCCAAAATAATTGAAGGGATGCAATGCAACTCACTGTTTATAAGAAATACGATAGAAATAACTTCGTGATATTTTTATCACCTAATAATCATATTGATACCGTTTATATCCTACCTGATTGATTTTTTAGAAGCGCCTACTTGAGGAAACCTGAACTTTTCTCTGCATTCTCTGTGATATTATATAATCAGCAACTGTCTAGCGTGGATAATAGCTGAAGGTATTAAATTCCACTCTTTTCGTCGAGCCCTATTATAATATTCTGACTTTATCTTAATTCAATCATAGACGAAACAGTACATTGGATTAGGGTTAATACTACGTAATCTTCTAGACAAAAGATTATTAATTAAAAAAAAGAAGAAAAAACTGGGAACAAAACAAAACCATGGGAAACGCCAGAAAAGCTAATGCAGTGCTTTTGACAGTATAAAATTATGTTTATATCAAGGATCCTCAAGTACTCTTTCTATTGTATAAGACTGAAAATTATTTTGCCAGATAGAAAATTTAATGCTCTCTAATACTGATGAAGAAGATGGTGGAAAGTGATCTGGTTATCTAAACTGGAATATCCTTACGGATGAATGAAGAGGCAACACCTTTGATTTTTTTCAAGACATAAGGGGAAGTTTTCTACAAACGCAGATACGGAATACTGCAGTTGGTGAGATTCTTACCCAATAAAACCCAACACTTCGTTCTTTTCATTTGCCTGCTGACGGGACCACTTTTAGGTACTATTTCACAAGAAGTGGACTGGCTTCAAGGCTATTATTCTATCTAGACTACAGGCTGACCTTTTATTACTTTTACCTCATGACGGAGCTTCTTTATTACTCGGGTTGTTTATTTAACTGCCTACTATCATTTCTTCTAAAATAGGCGTTGTTCCACGATTTTCTCCAGTTCCTATCTTTCTTTGGTAAAATGTAGACAGTGCAAAAATAAATAATCCGCATCTTCAATTATGAGTCGCTAAGCGTGCCATGAAGCATCATGGTGCAGCTAAACGCGATGCAGGTATTCCCTGGAGCATCCATGTGCTGCCATAAATTTGATCCACTTCCCGATGACCTCTTCTGTTGCATGTGGCTTCATCAGAAATGAGTAATCCATATGGTTTTGTGAAATGACAAGATGACAGTGTCATAACTTAGTTATTAAGGTGCTGTTGTCGGAAAGAATATCGTGGGTACAAATATTATATAGGATAGGGTCAAAAATGCTGCTCTGAGGGACACTGACAAGAATAGGGAATATCTTGACAAATATCTTTCGAAGGGGTAGGATTTAATGATGCAAAAATATGTGGGAGAAAGGATTTTCTTGAGCTTCCACAATAGGAATATTGTGGGTATAAATATTATATAAGAGAGGGCCAAGAACTTCTACCCTGAGGGACACCGACAAGAATAGGGAATATCTTCTAAATATCTTTCGAAGAGGTAGGATTTGACGATGCGAAAATAAGGAGAAGAAAGGATTTTCTTGAGCTTCCAGAGTAGGATTATCATGGGTATAAATATTATGTAAGAGAGGGCAAAGAATGCTACCCTGAGGGACACCGGCAATGATAGTGAATAAATCTTGTAAATATATTTCGAAGAGGTAGGATTTGATAATGCAAAAATAAGGAGCGGGGAAGGATTTTCTTGAGCTTCCAGAAGAGGAATATCATGGGTATAAATATTATGTAAGAGAGGGCAAAGAATGCTACCCTGAGAATCACCGGCAATGATAGGGAATATCTTGACACTATCTTTCGAAGAATAGGAATTGACAAAATAAGGAGAAGAAAGGATTTTCTAGTAGGAATATTGTGGGATATAAATATTATATAAGAGAGGGCAAGGAATGCTACCCTGAGGGACAACGGCAATGATAGTGAATAAATCTTGTAAATATCTTTCGAAGAGGTAGGAATTGATAATGCAAAAATATGGAGCGGGGAAGGAAATTCTTGAGCTTCCAGAGCAGAAATATCATAATATTTATTTATATAAGAGAGGGTCAAGAATGCTACCCTGAGGAACATCAAAAATAATTGTGAATATCTTGAAAATATCTTTCGAAGATGAAGGATTTGAAGATGGAAAAAGAAGAAGGTGGGGGGGGGGAGGGGGTGGTGTTGTACAATTTTTTTGAGCTTTTAGAGTAGGCCTAGTAAAATGCATTAGAGTAAAAATAATTAAAAAAAGTGTTTTTAAAAAATATTATATTTTAAAAATTATTCACAAAAAAAAACTGAAAACTTTATGATTAATAAAATCTTAATAAATTATTGATAATAATAAATATTATTAGTAATTTTCCTTTTTTTAGCAAACTTTATTACCTATCAATGATTTAGAATGTGACATTTATATTATCTATTAGTCATAAAAAAAAATATATATAAATAAATATTAAAATAAATAATAATAAAACAAAATATTCCATCAAATATTTAGTAGTTTTTATTATTGTTTCCGTTCTTTTTAATATTATATACGTAACCGCAACATAATAATAATATCATTTATATACAATAAAAAGAAAACTTATTAATCCAATAAAAAAATCTTTTTATTTATATAATAATTTTTTTTCTTTTAAGAAGAGAACAAAAATTTTAATAAAAAAAAAATAGTAATAAAGATTATGATCAAGTTAGTTACTGAGTTTAAATAGTTTGTTAGTTAGTCAGATAGATAGAACGTTTGGATTGATAAAAAAAGAATAAAAATAAAAGATAAAAGTATAAAATTCGAATAAATATAAAATAGTATCAAATTTGTGAGGGTGTTTCTTAAGTGTAAAGATTTTTCTAAATATGATATCTAACCTCTTCTAATTGCCAAATTTTTTTTTTCATATATTTTATGTAAAAATTTACAAATTTATTACGAATAAAAAAACCAATTCTAATACTTATTGTATATAATTAATAATCAGAATAAATAATCATAGTCGTCATTAGTATATTCTCCGAATAGAAAATAGCAAAATTACTAGATGAGTTATTGTTATTATTATTAAATGGTTTCTTTTTTATTATTATTAATTTTTCTTTCCAATTTATTTTCTATTTATCATAAATCAAGCTTTTATAAAATGTTAAATATTTCTTTGCATTCTGATCAGATTTCTAATATTATGTGTGTTTTTTTTTTTGGTTCTGTCATTTATAGTTGGTTTTTTTTCGCCTCTTCTTAATAACTATAAATTGAAATATTTTCTAAACGTTTGACATCCATAAAATTCGATTTAAAATTTTTTTAGGTTACCATTTACATAGATTAACTATAAATGACTGATTTTTCTATCTAAAATAGAAGGGAAAAAAAACTATTATATCAGTCAGAAAAAAGAACCAAAAAAAAAAACAGAATCGCTGAATATGTTTTGCATAAATTTTTTTAATTTCTAACATCTCTCCAAAAAAAATATATCTTTTCTCCTTGAATAGTTAAAAAAAATCTCTTTAAAGTATTTTTATTTTCAGTATTTATACTTAATTGTATTTGATATTCAAAAAATATTAATTAATATGGAAAATAAATTACTGCAATACGATCAAGATGAATTTTCTGTTTATAGACAATATTTCCTTCTTAATTTTTAATTTTTTTTCCTTAAAGAAACAATAAAATAAAATATCTTTTCTTTTATGCAAATATTCTTATCTGATTATTCGGTAATATTAAAGATGGATAATTTTTTTTATTTTTTGCTTATCTATGCTAATTTCTGTGAATTTTAAAAAGCTTAACGGTAAGCTTTCATTTATGTTAATATACCAAGTGCAAAAAGAATAAAAAAACAACTGAAATTTAAAAAAAAAATCACAATATATGTTTAAGCATCTTCAAAATGGCTAATTATAAATGCATTATTTGATATTATGAGGATATGAAATCATTTTTATTTTTGGAAGAGTTAAGACGACCAAAAAAAATTATTTTTTTTGGAGAGAAATTTTCCCATTTTTTTTCTATTACTAGAACTGTTATTTAAACTTCTTTGGAATTTATTTACTCATAATTATAATCATCTTATAGACTATTTGCAATAATGAACATATGATTAAAATGGGGCCAATCAAGACCACTTATTAATAGATGAACTTTCATTGTTAATTATTTTGAAGCTTTTATTTTATCAACTGTTCTAAATTCTTTTAATGATAAAATAGAAAATTATAAAAGAAAATTTTATAAAATCTAATAAAACCAAGATTAATCTAAAAACCAAAAAAAAGTAATGAGACTAGCATCACGGAGAACAATGTGGCAGCCCTGCGGACTTCCCCTGCACAAAGTGTGACTTATGAAATGTTGCAACGTGGCATATGGGAAACATTTGTTATTAAAAGCATACATTTTTCGGTGGTATTTACCATTTTTGAAGATCGAAGAAGCAGTGAAAGATGATTTTTTCTCAGTAAGGTTTTTAATATTGAAAACTGATGAAAATGTGGAACGAATAAGGGCTTTTGTTAGGTCGGACCGTTAATAAACGATGCAGCTGATGAAAATTGACTTAGAAAAAAAAACGTTTTTTTCGTCAAAAGGGCACTTAGATGATCTTAACAACGTCCATTGTCACATGGCCATCTCCATGAGCTAGGGTCTGTCGTAAACAGACATTCGTGTGGTTACCCAGCCTCGCCTTTCTTCTCATCCTAGTTATCATATTATAGTTCATTGTTCCTTAAGATCAAAAAAGACTTAAAAGGACATTATCTTGGTACTGTCGATAACATTCAAAACAGTGTAACCGAGGATCTGAAGGTAATTTAAGGAGAAGTCTTTCAGCACTGCTACGAAGAGTGAAAACAATGCCTGATTCCTTGTGTAGCTGCTCAAGGAAAACGTGGATGAATAAAAATAAAATAACTTTTGTAGAAATAAGATCAGTCTTATTACTTTTCTGCTACACCTTGTAAATTAGTGGTTAATCTATTCGTTCTCAAGGTATTTTATGAAAATGCCGAGATGACACTATCATGTATCCAAATTTGGTGATGCCATATTGAAAAAATTTCAGTTGGTATAACAAGTTTTCCTAGTATTTTTTCTTCTTTAGCCTATCTTAGTCCACTCCTGAACATAGGACCTCTTCCAATTTTTCCATGATGTCCTCGCTTGCGGTGTTTGCATCCAATTCCCCTCCCCCAGTCCTTTAAATAACATCCCTCCATCTTGCTTGGGGTCTCTCGACACTTCTCTTTGAAAAATAATCTTTTTGGTCCATTTAAGATCATCCCTCGCTATGTGTCCTGCTCATCTCCATTTTAGGCTCGTAATCCGTTGTACCACATCAGTGATTCCTGTTCTTCTGATAATTTCTTCGCCGCTAAACTGATCCACGCATTCTGATACCTAGCACTGACCTTTCCATTGGTATCGTTTTATCTCTAATTCCATAGCTGAGCTTACCAAACGCAGCCCAAGACAAGCTAATTCTCCTGGTAATTTCCTCTGTCTCGTTGTCTCCTTCGAAAAATTAAAATTTTGCAGTGTGATGGTATCGATCATGATTTGTAAGTTATCGGTACTCATAATTTTGGTTTTATGAAGATTCATTCTAAGTCCAACTGAAGAAAGCTTCCTTCCAGAACGATATCATCGGCCATGCGTAATTGGCTTAGAGGTTTTCAATCGATTTTTATGCCCCTTTGATGCTAAGATAATTTCTTGAATACATCCTCTAATGCCCAGGTGAAGTGTTTGGGTAAAATGGTAGACCTCTGTCTCATTCCTCTTGCAATCTGAAACCTTCCTGCAGTTCAGTAATCTCCTAACTTTCTAAGTTCCTATAAGATGGATAAGAGGCTGATCGGTCTTTAATTTTCCATAGTTGCAGAATCTCCTTTTTTATAAAGTAAGATAGTTTCAGTGTTATGCAAAGATTCGGGGAAAAAGAAGGAAAAATTCTCGAATCTTGGCTTAGTATTTTTTACAGAGCCATAATAGCAGTTTCTTTTTGTAATCAGGCTTAAAATTTCTAAATTGTCCTTTGCCGTGTAGGCTTTGGACTGGTACGCAAAAGTATTTTTGTCCCCCTAAATCATGTCGATAAATAGCCAATATTGCTGTGGCAATAAGAACTAACTAATTTTCGTATTAATATTATATGAAATGATAATAAAAAAAGAACATTTTCTGAGCACAGAAAGTACCACTTCAAAAGGAGGTTTTGTTCTTGTCCTGAATCTCGAAATATCACCTTCCTGCCCCCAGCTCTTCCTTAGTGCGTAGACCAATAAACTTTATTCCTATTCGAAAGAGAAAAAAAATGTCTACAAAATTCTCAATTTCAAATTTATTTTTCTTTGTCTGCCAAAATAAAATTTTTTTTTGTCTGCCAAAATAATTTTACAAAAATACGGAAAAAAACCAAAAAATTATTATTTAAAAAAGCTTCTCGAGAAACTCAAAACTGGAATTCTTATTAAAGTAAATAAAACTTTTATTTGCGTCATTTTGATAATAAGAATCAAAAGTTTTTATGTTGTTCAGAGCAGTTTTTAAGGGCAGCACCCACCGAATATAATTTATCTTTTGTACTTACTATTAGGACACATTCCAATGTTGGGACACGTGTCTGAACCATCGCCTTCAACTCCAGTAGGTCATAGTGTTATTGTCATTGCTATTGTCAACTGTCACAATCACAATCAAAGTTAAATTTGTCGACACTGTCACATTCATCGTCATTGCCACACTAACTACTGACGAAATTGCTTACACAAGTGTTGGCCTAAAATGTTCACATGTAAGTTTATAATTAAACCAAACTCCCTTCCCTTAAGCTACAAACAAACACAAACACTTTAAGGAATATCAAATCATATGAAATAACATTTATACAAGCTCCACTTTAGTCCCAGACCAATGGTGTTGTTGACAATAACGATGACTGTTAAACTTCAATGGAAAAATTGTTCTTAATAAAAGAAAAATTTTATTTTCTGACAAAAATAAAAATAGAAATTGTTTTGATAAATTTTTATATTTTCATAGTAGCATTTCAAAAAAAAAAAAAAAACGAAACCCACAAAAATATTTACTTTGTTAAAAATACACCCCCATCGGCATCTTACCCCATTCCCGTACCAGATCTTTATAGCGTCTTATTTACTACTGTACACTCGTTGAACACCTGTTTTTTTTCAGGTATTACAAAATTTCTAAAAGTACGCAATAAAAAGTGTTTCTTTTTTTTTATTAATAATTCCATCTTCTTGCTTTTAATACTCTTATTATTAATTATTTTCATCATCCGAAGATGGAAACAGCAATTAAAAGTCTGGACGATTTTTTTAAGTGAAAATAAGAAAAAAATTATTTGTTTCCAGAAAAAAATATTGACATTTTTTCGTTTTTTTTTTTTTTGGAGGGTGGAAAGTTTTTTTTTCTTTCAACTGAAAAATGGGAAAAAAGGACAAATAATAAAAAATGGCGTCTGAATTAAGGAGAAAGAACTCGTCGCTACAAGATGTAAACTTTTATTTATGAATTTATTTTTTTTGTGGTTATTGTAATTTTTTTTTGACTACTCGTAAATAGTTGAAATTGAAAAAAAAAAAATTTTCCTAGCATTAACTTACTGAAAATACAAAAAATTACTGTAAGCTCTGAAGCTGGTCAGTTTATATAAGAATTGTTGGTGGTCTGTAATTTCAAATAATTTTTCATCTTTTTATTAATAGTATTTTATGAAATTTTTTATATTACAATATTTCTTTTTTAATTATTTTGAATCAATGAAAATTTACATTTTGACTAAGAAAAAAAGCACAAATGCCAATAAAAAAATTCTAATATTTTTTCGAACAGCTTTTTTTTTCAAATATTAGGCAACTCTCTCTTCTTTAGTGAAATATAGTTTTTTTTAACTAAAAACAAAATGATTCAAAATTTTATTAATATTTAAAATTAGGTACAAATTAACTCAATCTTGTTGAGCTAATTTTTGATGGATTCATTCGCGCATTTTAGGCTGTAATTCGACTATTAATTAAGGGAGACTTTAAATTTCGAGTATTGGTAGTATAAATACATTTTTTTACATAGACCTATAAGAAACAGTCCAATGGCGTCAAATCGTACGATCTTGAAGTCAAATTGACAACACCAAATCTTGAAATTACGTTTCCTGGCAGAATTAGTCAAAAATTTCCTTTTGTATGGCTTGTTGTATTATTTTGTTGAAACCACAAATTCTTCAAATTAAAATTTTCAAGTTTAGGCCAAAAAAAATTGGTTATCGTAAGGCTTTAGCGGTTAGAATTACTGGTAACCGTCTGTTCTTCTTTATTTCCAAAGAAATACGGTCCAGTTGCATTGTCAAACCAAAATGCACACCAGACAGTCTTTTTTTTGCGGATACAATGGCTTTTCCACAGTCACGTGTGGGGTTTTAAATTTTTTAATATGACAATTTTACTTATTGAAGAAAATTATATTCGAAAAATCATCATCTAAAGCATGTTGTTTCATTATCAAATTTTTTTATCTTTTAGAAGCGTATCTTTTACAACATTTCATGATATTATTAAATAATAGTTTTTTGTAAATTTCATGGTACTGTAATATAATTACGTTATCTATAATATAAATTGGCAAACTTTACGCTAGGATTATAAAATGGATATCCATTTATTTTATTAAAAAAAGAATAAGTGAAACTTGTGCATTTACAAAACAATCAATTTAATTGCAATGTTCATAATTGTATTTTGATAACGAAAAAAAATATAATTGTTTTATGCGATTGATAAAAATCAGATACAATTTCTTGATAGATGTATCTGAACAATCTTTAAACAAAAATACAACTTGAAAATTGAAACGAACAAGAAAATTTTTTGTTTTAATTTTAGAATGCACATTTTGCTCAATTTTTTTAATTGATTTTTAATAAATTTTTCTTGCTGATAAGCAAAAATAAAAATGATTTCTGAACTTTTTGTATTCGTAAGGATAAATATTAGAATTAATAGTCTTTGATAAACACAAAAATAAAAAAATATAAATAATATATTTGGAACCTTCAAAAAGAGCTTAAAAAATTAGTATACAATCATGGAGGAGAGGGGGGTGGACGATAAATATTAAAAGAAAATGTTGCATATAATTAAGAGTCATTTTCTAAAATGCCAATCAAATAATATTATTAATAGGATAAATTGACATTTGTCAATAAAAAGTCATTACTGAAAATCAATCATTTTTCAGTTGAAAAAAAAATTATTAAAAAAAATACTAATACAAATAAAATCTTCGCTTTTAAATTGAATCATAAAAAGAATATTTTAATCGATAAATCTGGAAGTTTTTTTAAAGTTATTTTATTATTAATTTGTAGTCGAAAATTTCGTATATTTAATGCATTTACTAAATTCTTAATAAAAATTTAGGAATAAAAATTACAACTTTTGTAATCTTATTAAAATATTTAAATTTAAATTTTTGTTTAAAAAATATTCTGTGAAAAATTAACACTCCTCCCTCGTCAAAGAAGAATTTAAGTTTTTTTACTGAAAAAAAAACAGTTTGGATATTTTTAATCTTAAGAATATTTTTTTAAAATACAATTAGGATCTTATTTTAAATTAGAATTATTTGGTTAAACAAAAAAAGAATTAAGATTTTTGTAGATCAAAATAATTTAACATTTTCGTTAAAAAATTTAGGATTTTTCAAGCAAAAATTTTACATTTTTATTAATTTTTTAAGTATTTTTTTTTATTTAGATAAAATAGATTTTTATTTAAAGCAAATTGAATTTTCTAGTCAAAAAAAAATGGAATTTATTTTTATTTTTAACAAGAATTATAATTTGTTTTGTGCAAAAAAAAATCTTAAAAATTTTTGTTAAAAAAATTAAGCTTTTAAAAAAAGAACTATTTGAGTTCTGCTAATTTTTTTGATTTTTCTTTAAATTAATTTTGAATTTAGTGAAAAAACAGAACTTTTGAATTTCTTTTGTTAAAAAAAAAAACATTTCTGGTTTATTATTGTATATTAAAAATAATATTATATATTTAACTTTAGAATATTAATTGAGTTGTTTGAAAAAATATTAAAATATTACAATATATTGAAAAAAAAATAAAACAAAAAATTTTAATAAAAAACAATTCGATTTTTACGAAAAATATCAATTTTTTGCTCAATTTTTACTTTTTCACACAAAAATTTAGTGTTAATTGAAAAAAAAAACAAATGTTCGTGTTTAAAAAAAAATTATATTTTGTATTAAAAAATAATAGCATTTATGTGTTAAAACAAACTCATTTTTGTATTAAAAAAAAAAACCTATTCTTGTTCTAAAAAAAAAAAATTTGTATTTAAAAGAAAACTTATTTTTATATTTAAAAAAACTATTTTTGTTTTTTTTAATTAAAAATGAGTTTTTTTAAACTCATTTCTGTCAAAAAAAACTTAATTTGTTCTAAAAAATAAATTTTTTATTTAAAAAAAAAACTAATATTTGAATTAAGAAACAATCTTTTGTTTGAATTGAAATAAATATTTTTGTAGTTTTTTGTTAAAAAAAGACTCATTTTTGCGTTAAAAAGAAACTGATTTTTGTATTTTTAAAAATATTTGATGTACTAATATAAAAATAGTTTGGTTAAAAATTATAATTTAATAAATGTTAAAAACGTGAAAGGTTAAAAACGAAATTGGAGTATTCGTTTAGTATCAAAATATTTTTTATTTTGAAAATATTAGAATTTTTTATTAAAAATAAATTAATAGTATTATTTGTTAATAAAAATATTATTTGTTAGTAAAAATAAAAATGTATGCTTAAATTAATATTTTAGAATTTTTTTTTTTTAAATAAATATGTTTTTAAAACCAAAATTTTTAAGACCAAAATTCAATAAAAACATTTTGCAAAAAAAAAAAAACATTAAAAAAATTCATATATTTTTGATAAAACAAAAAAATAAGGAATTTCTTTTCATTTAATTTCTAAAATATGGCTTTTTGTTAAAAATTTAAAGAAGAAAACTAAAAAATGATGGTCATTTTATTTATATATATTTTTTATTTTGTTTAAAAAAATTCTTTACATTCTCATTAAATAATTAAAATCTATTTTATCTAAATAAAAAAACAAAAACAATGGACAGAATCTCCAAAATAGTTATAAATAAAATATTTGGAGAGTCGTAAAAATAACAATAAGCCACATAATTATTGTCGTTATTGAAGAGAATTTTTTTGTTATGTTTCGATGAAAGTCGTTGTCAAAGAAGAGCAAATAATAGAAAACAAAAGAAATAAGATGAAAATAAACAAAGCGAAGAGAGAAAAAAGACAGAACAGAGCAGAGAATAAGGCCATAAAATGGAAATCTTCAAAGAAGACAATCCGATATAAAAGAGACAAAACCGAAATTCTAATTTGTTGACAATAAAGAGAATTCCCGCATGATCGTAAGGCTTTCTTTCTTTATTCTCTCTCGTTTGCTATTTTATGTTCTCTTGTTTCTTCTTTTATCTATTCTTTTCTCTCTGTTTTTAATTTATTCTTTTTTCTTATTCTAATTTATATCTTTTTATGCAATTTGTTAACAAATTGATTCTAGAAATAAACAGACAATTTTATATATGGAAAAAAAATCTATAGTCAAATAAAATAAAAGGAATTAAAATAAAAAACAAATTATAAAAAAAAATGTATTAAGTAAATGGCGCCAAAGATTTTCATAATTTACAACAACAAAAAACGCTTAACGAAAAATGTAGAAAAATGGGGAGTATAATTAAGAGAAAGAATAATACTTTGATTTGTTGTAGAATATCATTAAAATGACAATAGTGCTGTCATAATAAATTACTCTCTTTTTGTTAATCATTTTCTCTTTTCTTTCTTTAATTTTATTTTACCCGTTAAATTACTCCTAAATCAGATTTGAGTTTTTTTTCTCTTTGCCTAATTTTATGGCATTTGTAAAGATTTTCAATATTAGCAGAACTTTTCTACTATAATATCTTTGGTAACAACAGTCTCCGTCATCATCTTCACAAGAAAATATATGCGAAATTATTGAATTTTTATTTTTTAATTTTAACATACCGCAATTTATGCAAATTTATTTGTTTGTTTTTTTTTATATTCACTATTTTTGTCATATTTTTTTGTCTAATGACAAAAAGATTTTAAGAAGATGCGAAAATCAAAAAGAGAATACGAGTAGTGCATAATTTTTCCTCCAATAATTACCAATTTGTAAATAAATTGCAATAATTAGCATATTTATAATAAGAAAAAATTATAATAATAATAAAAATAACTTAAGTAAATGCAAAAGGTAATTATTTATTCAAAAAAAAAAACAAAAACAAAAAATAGATAACAAACAAAATTTAACATTAGCATAATAAGCACTACTCGCTAGAAAAGTTCAATATTCTTCGTATATTTTCGAACAAAAAAAAGAAACTTTTTAATGATTCTCTGTTGAATTTAAATATTTAATAAACATTTGATAGAAAAAGAATTAAAAAAATTAGTTATTTATGAAAAATTAGAAATAAATTTTCTTCAAAACTTTTCTTTCTTCTTTAATTAGTATTTTTGTTTTTTTTTTTACTTTTGGAAAAATTTTATTTAACAAATTAGCCGAAGTTTTTATTAAAAAATTGTTTTATTAACAATGAACTTGTTTATTTCCTCTTAAAAACTATAAAGGAGAAATTTTCCATGGCAAAATATCTTTAATAATAGGCAGAATATATATAATATATATGATGCATATAGGTTTTTACCCTCAGAAACGTATGCTTCGTCAGAAATTGGGTCATATTGTGCTCTACTTCTCTATGACCTCATCCGTTCCACGTAGGTTATGTGTCTATCTTCCTTTAGTCGATAAAATCCAATGACGCTGCCATATCGCCACTGTCCCGTTTCTTTCCACCTTGCTGACGGCGCGTCGATGGATTTCTTTTCCTCCCGTCCTTGATGATAGATCCTGGGTCTTCTATCAGCCAAAAGCTCAATTGGTGATATACCACCATCGCCAAAAAATGGAATTTTTTGTATATTCTCCACAAATTTTTTTTTTAATAAATGACTGATAAGATTTAGAATAATAAAAACAGTTTTCTTTTTTAGACAATTATTTTTTCAATGAAATCAGTATAAAAAATTTTAACAAAACCAAATTCTTAAAAAAAAAAATTTATTTTAAGAGAAATTTTATAAAAAATAATATTTACGGAATTATTTTTAACAATTTACTAAATAAGTTCTATCGTTTCTTTTCATTGCAGATATTCAATTCGAAATCGGATATGCAAATACACAATCAATTGCATATGCGTGAAGCTAAACCTTATAAATGTTCACAATGTACAAAATCGTTTGCCAATTCTAGTTACCTGTCACAGCATACGCGTATTCATTTAGGAATTAAACCGTATCGATGTGAAATATGCCAGAGGAAATTTACGCAATTGTCGCATCTACAACAGCACATTAGGACGCACACTGGTGATAAGCCGTACAAGTGCAGGCATCCAGGCTGCCAGAAGGCATTCTCACAATTGTCCAATCTTCAGTCACATTCGCGCTGTCATCAAACGGACAAGCCGTACAAGTGCAACTCATGCTATAAGTGCTTCTCCGATGAGCAGGCGCTGCTGGAGCATATACCAAAGCACAAGGAGTCGAAACACCTGAAAACGCACATCTGCAACTACTGCGGCAAGAGCTACACGCAGGAGACATACTTGCAGAAGCACATGCAGAAACACGCAGAAAAGGCGGACAAGCCGACCAGAGGATCATCGGCGTCGTCGGCGGGCACAGCAGGCTCGTCGAGTGGTTCAGGCGTTGGCGGTACAAGTGGTGCTCCATCGGGAGTGGCACTCGCTGGTCTCGGACTTAATCTGAATCGTAATCTGGCAATGAATGTGGCTGCGGCGGCAGCGGCTAACGGCGACCACCCCTATTGGCCGAAGGTAAGTCCCGATACAGCGGCAGCTACTCTAGCCGAAGCGATGCAACAACAGCAGCAGAATAACTATGACTTTGCGCTGGCGCAACAACAAAGCGAACTGCAATCGCACCATCGGACCTTGTTGGAGCAGCACCGCAGCCTTAATGGCAACGCCAACGGTGCCAGTTCACAGCATTCGAACGAGGAGGGCGAAGATCTGGTGGTAACCCGACAAAGTGGCAACCCCAACAATCTGGCCCAGCACCTCAGCAACCAGCAGTCCTCCCCAGTGCCCGGCAATACCTCCAGTGTGGTGACTTCGTCCGCGAACGGTAACTACGATGCGGCAAGCATCACCAAAACCACAACGAATTCTGCGTTCACGCCGATAAACACGATGCCGCCACATATCAACAGTCTCGGCCATCATCCAATGGCCCAGCGACCCTACCTCTACGACATCAATTTCCAAGCAAAGAACGTCAACCAGAACGCACCAAACGCATTCCCCAACCAGCTGATATCGTTGCACCAAATACGAAATTACGCCCATCAACCCGGGGCAACAGGCCTAATGGCTAGCGAACACCTTCTGGGCATCGGTGTTGGTGGTGGTGGAAAGGAAAAAGCCCAGTAGTTGTTGTGGTTATTGAAATGATAATAAAAATCGTTTTTTTTTCTAAACAATTCTTATTCTTACCGTCATGTACGAGTACATGTAGAGTTGGGGATGCGAGCAGTTTAAGAGAATTTTTTAGCCGTTTAAGTTTTTGTTTTTTATTTTCACACTCCCTATTTTTTTCTTCAAAAAATATTTTTAACTTACTTAAACGGAAATGTTCTTCCAATAAAAATTTTCTTCCAATTTATTTTCATCTCCATTTTTACCTTATTAGTTTTATTATATCTTGCCTTTTCCTTTTTTATTGTGTCCTTTTTGCTTAGTTTATATTTTTTTATTTGTCAAAAACTTTTCTCCCATATCCTTAAAAATTTCTTCTTCTTTAAAAAAAATACTTAAATTATATTTTTTTTATGTTTAATTAGGAATTTAAAAAAAAAATAGCTTAAGAAAAAAAAATATATTTATGGAAAAAAATTAAAAAAAAAACAACACAAAATAAATATAATATAAAATGGCTTCCAAACATTTGATAAAAATGAAAATAATAGAAAAGGAAGATGGAAAATGCATTTAAATAAGTTTTAAAATAAAATCTAAAATTAAAAACAAAAAATTAAGAAAAAAAAATCAATTTACGCCGAGACATACGAGAAAAAAAACACATGAAAATTTAGGATAAAAAATTTTTTTTTGTTTTTTAATTAAAAGATCTCGCTTATAATGACTATTTATTAAAAAAGGATGGAAAAAAAAGTTTTAATAGTAAATATTTAACTCAGGACTCAGGACTAAATAGAAATAATATAAATGATAATAAAAGAAAATAACAATAATAAAAATTACAAAAAAAAAAAAAAATTTAAAAAAAAATTAAATTTTTAATTTATAAGCAAAATATTTTTAAAAAAATGTATCTAAATTGAAAAGAATAGGAGAGAATAATTAAAAAATCCTATTATTTTTATACTTATAAGGATAATTTTTGGTTTTATTTTTAACGTCGAATATTAAGAAAGGGAAAAAAATTTATAAAATTTAAGAGCTTTTAAGAGTAATTTTTTTTTTTTGAAGGAATAAATGGAAAACAATTTGAAAAAAAAAAACAGTAAGATTATATTTTGCTTCTTCAAATTAAAGAGAACGCAAAAAAAAATATTATGTAAAATTGAAAAGTGACGAAATTTTTAAATTAGAAAAAAAAATGCGTGTAGAATTTTTATTATGTGATGGAGTTTTTATGTAATTTTTAAGCAAGTAAAAGCTCAGAATTTAAGTTTAATTTAATAAAAATTAAAAGAAAAAAAAATAAACAATAAAAAAAGAGTAATTATTAAGAAATATTTTCTTTTTTTAAGGATTTTTTTTAATAAAAAAAAAATGGCGTGATTTTTTCTTCGTTGATGTTCTGTTTTCGTACAAATACGATAAAAAGGAAAGCAATTTTTAAACGAATTGAAAAAGTTTTCATAAAAATAAAAATAATATTTAGTAGTTTTTCTCTTCAAAAATCATAAATATTATTTTTAGTTAGTTTTTAATTTTTTTTTTAAATTCATTTTCACACTTAATTTAAACTTAATTTTCAAACAATTTTTTTCTTATCAAGTTTAAATACAGCTTTTAGCTTAAATTCCCTTTTAATCTGTCACTATTTTTCAGGCCAATTGTTAAATAGTAAATTTTAAGCAGAAAAACAATAAATTTCAGGAGTTACCTTAAGGGGAAGGAAGGGGAGGGTTTGGATTTGTGGCAAAAGGTGGTAGAGGAAAATTTTTTTTATATCTTTATTCTCTGACAGATAAGATTAATATTTTCTTAACAATTGAAAAAGGCAGCAAAAATCTTTTTTGCCCATTTTTAAATTATTCTTTTTTTTTTCTAAAATGGTAAGACTCAAAGTATCCATTTAAGGTCCTCTAGTCACCAAATAACCTCAAAAATTTTAGAATATCTTAAAAAATTTTTTCTTTAAAAAGAAATTTTTACCAAAAAATTATAAATTTCTATTTTGATTTCTTAAAAATTTTAATAAATATATTTGCTCTTTTTTCTTTTAATAAAAAAACTCAACTAAATAAAAAATTAAAATTAAAAAAAAAATTATTTTGCAAAAAATTGCTTTCCTATAGTTTTCGGCTATTGAATAAAAAAAAAAATACTAAATTCGAAATTTAAATATAAAAAAAACTATTTTAACAATAATAATTTATGAGTAATAAATAATATTAATGGAAATTTTTATTTTTTAACCGTACTGTGTGAATGTGTAAATAATGGAAAAAAATCAGTAATACTTAGTTTAAGTGCATAGTATAGTTTTAAGGATATAGAAAAAGGAGGAAGAAATCTATTTTAATTTTAATACGAATATATATATATATACAGACACACACATACACATATATATATATATACATATATATAAATAGATATATTTAATAAGAAAATGTATTTATTAAGTAATAGTGATTAATTCAAAAACAAAGTGAATATGCGTCAACAAACAAAAAATGAAAACATGAAACGAAAAAATTATTAAAGAGAAATTATATCAAGAAAAAATTTTTTTACGAATTCAATATAAGAAATTTAAAAAAAAAAAAACAAAGAAAAGGACGAAATAAAAAGAAGACGGTTTTCCATTTCTCTAATTTTTATTTGATTGTAAAATTTCTTCAATATACACGCATGCATACATAAATAAATAAAAATTTATGAAATTTGTGAAAATTAAAAATTAATTTAAATTAAATTAAAAAATCTAAATCTAAAAACTATTATCTTATATTTATTTATTATTTATTAATTTTTAAGATAAGAATTTATTCTGAAAAGAATTCTTGTACGTTAGCATGTATGAATTTTACTATTTTTAATATAAATAAAAATATTTTTAAAAATTAAACCGATTCAAAAATGATGAATTTTCTATTTATTGAAAAGTGTGGTTGGTGTAAGGACGTTTGGAATATTGGTATCCTTTTCTTTTTCATGTTGAATTTTTCGTCCTTAGAGAATTTTTTTTTTTTTGTTAATTTCCTTATTAGATTTTGGTAATAAATGATATTTAGTCTTAACATGATCGATACTATGAAGATTTTAGTTTGATATTTGGAAGCCATATTTATGAACAGGATTTGTAATCAGGTACAATATAATGGAAAAAAAAACATCTTCTCTCCTTCACAAGTTTCTATTTTCATCATGAAAGGAGTGTTCCATCGCAGATTGCTGAATCAAATAGTTTCAGATGTCCCAGTTCCAAGATATTTCCTTTTGGTATAACCTATATAACTGGTACGTCCTTGCTGACCCTATCACTCCACCTTCTTTCACGAAAACAATAACTGTAGATTTTTTGGTCGTTTGCCAATTATCCTGTTTAAAAAGCAATTCAACTGTGACAACTTTCGAGTGGTATAACCTGGAGTGACTGAAATGGTCTTTATATCAGTGCAGTTAACAGCAGTGCGTAAATATTCTGCTTCATGTTATTATTGGGTTTTCTCCTATCTATATAGGACTAAGGCTGGATTCTAAAGATGACCATGTTATCATCTTGTGGTGCCTCGATTTCCTTCTATTCACGTGCAGCTCAAGAAATCTTGTCTTCGATTCTATCTTGGCAAGACCTTTTGCCGAGGTCTGTAAAATTCAGATCATATCAATATCGTTGAATTTGCATACCTGACTATAAACTGTCATGGGTGATCTATAAGCTATACTATATGACCTATAAACAACCGTAGGTGACCTATTCCCATCAAAGGTAACTTCAATTATCGTAGGTGAGCTATTCACTATGCTAGGTGACCTATAAATCTAAAAAATATCCTAGTTGACCTATAAAAATTATAGATGATCTATAAACTATCATATCTGACCTATAAACTGTCATTCATGATCTATACACTACCATAGGTGACCTATAAACTGTCATAGGTGACCTATAAACTACTCTAGGTGACTAAAAACTATCCAAAGATCACTTATAAACCAGCGTAAGTTGGTTTATAAGTGATCTTTGGATAGTTTTTCCAAAGATCACTTATAATTAATTATAAACTATTATATGTGTCCTATAAGCTATCATAGGTGACCTATAAAGTAACGTAAGTGCCCGATAAACTATGATTGATGCTCTATAAGCTATCCTAGATGACCAATAAACTACCGTAGGTGACCTATCCCATCGAAGGTAACTCGAACTATCACAAGTGACCTATACACTATTCTGGGTGACTAAAAACTATCAAAAGCTAACCTATAAACTATTCTAGTTAACCTACAAAATATCCTAGTTGACCTATAAACTATTATATCTGACCTATAAACTATCATAGGTGACCTATAAACTAACGTAAATGCTCTATAAACTATCCTAGTTGACCTATAAACTATCATAGGTGACCTATAAACTATCATAGGTGACCTATAAGCTATTATAGATAACGTATAAACTCCTAGATGACCTATAAACTATCGTAGGTGACCTATTCCCATCAAAAGTAACTTAAATTATCGTAGGTGACCTATACACTATTCTAGGTGACTATAAACTATCCTAGGTGACCTATAAACTTTCATAGGTGACCTACAAAATATCCTAGTTGACCTATAAACTCTCATATATGATCTATAAACTATTATATCTGACCTATAAACTATCATAGGTGACCTATAAGCTATTGTAGATTACTTATAAACTCCTAGATGACCTATAAACTACCGTAGGTGACCTATTCCCATCAAAGGTAACTTATAATATTATAGGCGACCTATACACTGTGCTAGGTGACTTTTAACTATCCTAGGTGACCTATAAACTATGCTAGGTGACCGATAAACTATCATAGATGACTCCTAAACTATCATAGTAGAAAAGATCCATGGCTAAGCTTCTGTTCGTATCATTTTTGGATCCCTTAGGGGCAATTCCATAATACATCATATTTTGAGTCTATAAGTGTCATCCAATAGCAAATCATAATCTTTATTCACCGTCAATAATTAAGAAATTGTTAACAAAGGTGATAATTGAATGAATTCTATTTGGCAGCGTATCAGTCAACATGTTTTACAACTTTTACTGTGTTGGCAAAAGCTTGTTGAAGAAACCAACGATCGCCTTATGGATCGTGAGGATTTTTTGTTGTTCTATTTATTGCAGCAGGACGTCGATCTTATTTACAATAACCAAATATCTGTGAATGACCCTAATTTAACCCAAAGTAATTTTGAAAACAAAATTCAAAAACCTTTTCGATGTCATAGAAAACTTTTTTCGTTAAAAAGTTTTTAAAAGTCTTGAAGAAGAGATACTGAAAAATGTTGAAGATCGTAATATCAATAATTTTTTTAGTAGAACCTTAAAAAAATTAAATAACGGAAACCTTTCATGTAAAATGAAATACTAACGCATTTTTCTCATAATTTATGCACAAATCTTATTTTTTTTTATATTCTCGTAGGTTAGACACGAATTTGGAGCACACAGCCAAAATCGGGCTGGAAATTCTTATTTTTACAGAAAAAATACCTTATGGCGCCCAAAAGAGCCCTTCAATATTTCTGTGAAATGTTTTCCTAATGTTATAAAAAAAATATTAAAGGAAAGGAAAACCCAAATTAAAATAAAACGAGAAATAAATAAATAAATAAATAGTCTTTATTTTATTGTTAAATTAAGCATAAATGATTTTTTATTGCACATTTAAACTACGTTCTATATTTTTTGTTGTTTGTTGTTTTTTTTTTGTTTTTTTTCAAATTTTTTTAAAATATTTTTTGTTTTTTGTTTTTTGAATAATATAAAAATAATTTAAAGATAACAAATTTTTAATACCATTATTTGTTCGCAAATTTGTTTGTAATTTCTTTAAAAAAATGTTTATAATAAATTTTATCACTCACGCATATTTGTTAATTATATTATTATTATTTTGTTGTTGTTGTTGTTGTTGTTTTTTCTTTTCTTTTTGGAAAATAGCTACAATAAAATTTAATCTTTAACGTGTTTGGTTATATTGTCGATTCGATACAAATTGGTAAGAATATCGTTTAGAAGTACGAGGGCCAGTCGTAGATTCAGTTTGCTATTCTGCCACATCGAAAAGATATTAAGCAGTCCGGACCGAGTAGTTTCCGATCCGACAACATGTTTCAGGTCATCGGAGAGAAGTGCGAAAAGTGCCATTCGTGCAGCGACTTTGGTTCGTAATTTTGTATTATCTTCACGTGAATTGGATCGTTTCTGTCTCTTCCCATCGGGCCAGATAGTTTTTCTATTTGCAAACAATGGAAAAAAATGGATAAATGGAACATTTGTAAGAAGATTACCCAATAATCAACTTACAAAATTATGCTTAGCAATTGTTCGATTTTGTCGACGTCAATCATTGCCTTGGCCGCATGGACAATTTTCTTATTGGCCGTATGACTCACCCATGGTGCACCTAGAAGTCGATTAATGATACCGCGTCGTAGCCATTGCGATCGGGCCTGTAAATCGAACACTTCATCCAAAAGATGTAGAGCTGATGTCAGGGCGGGATATTCAGAAGATTGCTAGCAATTGATAATAAAAACTAATGCATGAGGTTCCCCAACTATTTTCCAAGGCTTGTACTTACTTCCAGCGAAATCGGATTCACTTCAAGAAAAGTAGCCTCTTTGAGTGGTCCTTTGCCTAATAGAATTTTTGAAAACCCACCAACCAGAGTATCTGGCATATTTCGAATTGTTCGCATTCCAGTTTTTAGGGGATTAACCAAAGTTTCAATCTAACAATAAAAATGAAAGCGGAAGTTGAAGAGAGGAAGAGAGGAGCAGTTTGTAGTAAAGAAAGGCGAGTTAACCATTACCGTGCGTATTACAGCGCCACCATGAATCTTCCTATCGTCAGTATCTGGTTCGAAAAATTCCCGAAGTGTTCGCATCATGTCCTCATTATCTTCGGCCCAGAGACATAAGATTCGCAGGAATTCGTTCAGCATAACCATCCGATGCTCTAGTACTGAACGCTGGGTGTTTTGGAATGCCTTTTTCGCAGGAAATGGTATCTTTGCCACCGAGGGATACTTTTTTATTATCAACTTCTTCAACTCGAGGAACTTCGAGTAGCGTCTGTAAATGTGCCAACTTTTGTGCTGATTATCCTCAATGATGGCAACTTGAACCGCGTACACGGCATACTGTCCTTCACACAGTATAGCCGTATTGATAATCTTCGCCATCAGTTTCTGTTTCATTTGCGCAGCCAACTCGGTCGCACTACTCTCAAATCCTTCGGCGGCGTCCCTTAGATTTGAGTTCGCATTAGGATTGCGTGAGGGTGCGCTGTGCGGTCGGTCGAGGTTAAGCCGCGGCACAGGTATTGACATTTGTTCGCGATTCACAGCCAAATCGATTTGGGTACAACCATTCCCCAATATACCCTGTGGACTCTGGTCACGGAACTTTTCCTTTTTCGTATCTCTAGACTCCAAACTTGAATCCGAATAGCTAGGCGCAAGTCCAGTACAGTCACTACGCGATCGTGCGTGTTTGAATCCTGTCACATCCAGTAGATCAACCTTGGAAATGGCTGGCGAAACGCTCAAAGTATTTTCATCCGATCGCTTCTCCATACAATCTGTGTCGGTATCATCGTCAAAAATTAAATCACCCGAATTTGAATCGCTCCCAGTCTCCGAGTTTATCTGTAGCTGCGTCATATTCAACTCAATTTCAGCATCATGATTTTGTCCAACAAATTCCAATTCAAGCAACAGTTTTCTATACGCTGAACTTTGATAGAATTTCGCTAAGAAAATTTCTTCGTTCTAGAATAGAAAAAAGGAAGAGTGGAAAAGTGAAAATAGGAGAAAGAGGGAAAAAGTAAAACCAAATCTCTGGCAGAAAAGTTAAAAAAAAAACAACTAAAAATTGTGCAAGGGCTACTGCAATGGATAAGATTACAAACCTTCAATTTTTCATAGACAAATTTGCAAATCGAATCGAACCAATTGCTTTCCGGGTGAATTGATGAATCCTTCAGTTTAATGCTAACAGCCTCGATTAAGCCACGGTCAATGTCAAGAGCATTCTGGGATGGCGCAATTAAGTACTGATGGGAGGAGAAAAAACGATGTGAAAACAACATTTTTAACATTTAACGAGGAATAGAAAACTCCCAAACAAAATCGATTTACTTCTTTGAAAATGTTGTATGCTTTGTCACGAATATTTCGATAAATCTCTTCCTTGGAGCTTTTCGTCTTGTTCGCGTGGACATCAGCCAAAGCCTGTGCAGTCAAGAGTCTCCATTCTAAAATGAAAATAGAAAATCGACAAAAAAAAAACAAATTATTCAAATTTATTTATTGTACAAAATCAATTTATGCCAATTACCGTCAGCTGTTAAATAGAATATTACGTATTTCTGTAGATTAAGAACACTCAAATAGTCAAGGAAATAGGATCTTGCCAACTCCTTGAATAGCAGCTCATCCAGAGATAATATTGGCAGTTTCGCATCGACCCTATCGGCAACAATACCGCTTGTTCCGCTTGCATCACCTACGTTAGAATCTTTGGTATTTTGTATATAATTTATTCGTAAATCGATCAGTTTTTGTGAATATTTCAGACTTGCTAGTTCAGCTGCAGCGTTGGGATCTTTGTACTTCTGTTAATTGGGAAATTCAATTTGAAAAAAGCGGATAACAAAAATTCGATTCAAGAAAAATTCGAAATTTTTTATTTCCTAAATGAAAAAACAATTGCAAGTCTGCGATCTTAAAGTATTTTTTTTTATCGATCAATTTTTTTAAGCTTATCTCTTATTTTTCTGATATTATATATATTTTTTTTAGTTTAAACAATATAAGTTTAACTGGCGTAAATTGTCCAAGGTAAGAGAAACAAAAATTATTAGTGATCGCAGGTAAAGCATATCAACGTGCGGTATGGGTTCTCAATTGTAGCGCTGGCGTCTGACTGTGTCTTTCTCTAATTTTCCATCATAATTTGTCCGTTATCTTTCTTCTATCAATTCTGACATCATTTAATACTTAGTCAGTTATCGATATATCTACTTACCAAATTCATCTCTTTAGTTATAAGCTGTCTACATGCACGCAATTCACTCAAATCGGTGCTTTGCCTCAATGACTTTAAAAAATACTCAACCGGTGGTGGATCTTTGGAAAACTGCAATTTAAAAAATTTATGAGTAAAAAATGACAGATAAAACAGGAAATTTTCCCTTCACTTTTCTAATGCAATACTTACTACTTTGGCTACTTGGAGATTAATGAAATCTGGATCGGAGAGCATATGCAACAAGGGTTTAAATATCACATTTGCCAATAACGTGCTTAAAAATGTTCGTAAAGGAATACAAGCAAAATCCTCATCCGGTAGTGTAAAATATAAAATTGTCTCCATCACATGCGTTAGATATTCTGGAAATTGTTCAATTAAAATTCAATTTTCTATAGAGAGAATATTGTACAAAATAAAATTGAAGAAATTAATTTTTTTTTAAATTTAATATTCAATATGTGAGAGAAGACTACAAATTTTAATAAAATAATAGAAATAGTCTCGATAAGGTATGAAATTTGTACTGAATTTGTTTTCCAAACAATATTTTTATATTATTTTAATTAAAAATGAAAATTTCTTATTTGATGAAGGCAATTTAGTTTCAAGATTCTGTTTATCACTAAAAATATTAACAGAAACAAGTTACATTTGATAAAAATGCTAAAAATATTTCGAACTGAATTTACTTTCTAGTTTACGCTCATCTAAACACTCATCTTTGTAGATTGAATTTTGTTGAAAAAATGCATTCAGTAGATCTATTTCAGGATTTGGAGCAGGTGGTTTGTCATCGGGTGGTAATGATTCTGTATTAAACTTTCCATTTACGCCGGTCTTTCCTGGCGGATTTCCACCTAAAATTAGTTATTAGTAAATTAATAATTTATTTTTATTTTGTTGAAATCTTCCGTAAGTAATTCTCACCGAAATGATACCAATCAAGATCGGTGTCGCTTTTATTTCGTTTATGCTGCGATTTTTTACTTTTGCGTTGCGGTGACACTCTGTCAGAAAGTTTCATTTTGCCTCCGATCGAAACACTATCTTTTGCTTGAGTATTGATCGCTTGATTAGCAAGTCGATACATTCGTGTGTGATTAGCGACATTATCAATCAGTCTGGTCGTCATCAATGGAATCCAGTGAGTATTTTTTACCCTAAAACGTGATAGAAACTTTATTACTGAACGTGGTGAATAATGAGGTCAATACACTAATAACGATTCTCACCTGTTACAAAGGTTTGAAACGCATTTCTCAATGCAATTCCGGACGCGAAAATCACTGAACTCCTTGTTATTGGACAGCGAACAGAACCACGAATTAATGAAATCCCGGAGAATATAATCGATTATGGTATGTAGCAGCTGGTCAATCTGTTTGTTACCACTCAACATTGCCTTTTGCTTCTTCTTTGGTGATCCGTGTTCATCCAGAAGATGGGCGTCCGTACTAAGTGTCACGTTGTATTTGTACGGTGCTGGACCAGTGCATTCTTCACCAAATTGAACTTGTTCTGAAATTCAGCATCATTTCGAATAAAAAATTAATTCCAAAAAAAAAAAAGAGTTTTCTAATATTTTGTTCTCTAAAATAACTCAATAAGGATCCCAATACCAAGGTTTCGTCTTTTTTTTCTATTATCATTTGGGAAGAGAAGGAAATTTATTCTTCTAAAAGAAACTAAAAAGACTAAAAATTAATTATCAGATTAAGGTTTCTTTGTCAGAGGTGCTAATCGATTGTTGTGACTTGGAATAAACTAATTTGATTTGTGCAAAAGTAAAATAGATCAAATAAAAGTAAAACTTTCGTGTTCACATCGCCCTTTATCTGTACAGTGTTTACCATTTCTTGATTAGAAAGTAATTTAGATTCTATATAGTAATAAGTTTTGCTAGCTAATCGTTTGTATCTTACAGCGAAATGTATTTACATAAAATTATAAATAATAAAGTGGACAAAATATTAGATTGTATTTAAAAAGTATTTGTTTTTTTTGCGGTTCGTAGAATAAAATTTGGTTTTTTCTTTATAAAAAAAAATAAAAAAAATTAAAAATAGGATAAAATGGAACAAAAATTAAAATTGTCGAAAAAGAAATTTATGAGAACTTTTTTTTTAACGTTATTAGAAGTGGAAGGAATTACCTCCTCCAGAGTTACCCCCAGCCGATGACGCCCTATTATTTTGAGTATGCGAAGAATTTTTGGCATTAGCTTTCTTATCGGTATAAATTTTTATATTCTCGAATGGTTTCCATTTTTTTTCTTCTCCAGGCGAATGTCGATTGCTACCAGATAGTATGGTATTATCTTTACAGTGCAACATATCGTGCGATTTTAAATGTCCGCCCTCTTTGCCATGTCTATTGTGCTTTTTGAAGAGCAAATCAATTCCGGAATCAATTAGGCTCTTTTTGCGCGTTTCTAGACACATCGAGGATACAGCTGATTGGCTAGCGAACTTTCGCTGATGGTGATCTTTGTGCTGGTGATGCTGATTATTATGAATGCTCAGATGGTTCAGAAAATAATTCAAGTGTAGCTGATGGAGAGGATTCGAGTGGTGGTGTCGTTGCTGCTGATCGCTCTGATGATGTGAATACCATTTCGGCTGTTGATGGTTCAAGTCATGCTGGTAAGCCATCTGGTTCTGATATGGCAACGAACTTTTCCGTCTACTTTTCGATTCCATTTGAATATCGATATTCGGCGTTATCAGAACAATTGGTTTTTGGTCACATACTATAAAAGATGCAATGAAGAAAGCATTTTTTTTTTGTTTTTTTTTTATGTTGTACATATTTGGTTTTTTTTTTTTGACAACCAATTATCTCACGTTTCTCATATTTTTCAATAATTTTCGCTAATTTTAAGTATTTTTCGTAATAAATTGTAGCGATTTTCATTCAATAATTTTAACATACAAGCAGTGTAATAATTATAAATGATATTAAACAGAAAGTAAGTAAATGAGCAGAATAACATGCAAAAATAATGCGATTTCGAAGAAATTTTTCATTTCCTTTCATATAATTTGCAATTTTTTTTCTATTTAATTGTGAACGAGAACTTAAAAGTTTCATAATTGAATCATTTTAAAAAAATTAGTAAATTGAATAAATAATAATAGGAAAATGTGCGCATGCCATTAAGTTAGAAATGAAATTAAATATATATAAGAAGATGCGCGCTAATCAAGAATTGATAAAAACTAATCGTTTTTGTGCAATCAAATCTATCACGAATTGGGAGCATGCAGTGAGGGGGAACAGTTCTAGATAAATGTTTTGTCCATGCAATTAAATCCCCAAAACTTACCCAAATTCAAACCAAGCGTTTTCGGTGTTTCGAGTGGATTTCGTAAGTTTGAACTTATCAAAAACTGATCTAAATCTCCACGTTGGATGTAAATAACACACAAACATCTAAAATATAAAAGTTCATCATTTAAAAAAAAAACAGTTACTCGATAAATTAAAAGCATGCTTAACCCTAAGAAGAAGAAAGTCAGCCCAACGAAAAGTAATAACAGCTTAAAAATGCCCAAGACATGCGTGAGAAATGCCAGCAGCAAGAAAAGCCAACTGTAGTATTTCACGTCCATATTCTGTGCTATTCCTAAAAAGAAAAATGTTTGTTTTTATTATTTATATAAATTCAAAGAGAAACTGAAAAATATACAAACAATTCCTTCATCCAACACCAAAATAACTGGCTCGCTAAGCAGCTCCACACTCGTTTAACCAAGTTCACTCCACCCAAAAATAATCACAGTCCTCGCATGATGAGATTGAATTATTATAACACTCTTTGGTTAACTACAATATTTGTCTTTAACTAAAAAAGAAACATATAATTCACAAAACCAAATTCGATTAGAAACAATCGAAATATTCAAAACTGAAAAATATCTACACTACGAACCCGATTGTTGTTTTCAATAGCCAGTCAACACGAAATGTCAAATTTTGACATTTACTGCAATTATTACCATATGTGGCAACACACATTTGCGCAGTTCTAATTTATCGAAATGGAAATGTGTGTGTAACCACCAGCCAATCAGCTGATCAATTTATTAGCATAATAAACACTTGTTGCGACGAAAAGTCAAATAGTAAAACAGATGGGCAAAACAATCTGAAGTTGGTAGCGATACCTAAAACTTCTGTGCCTATTCGGATGTAGATTCTATAATTTTTCTTTTGTGGATAGTATTTTCAAATTGATATTCAAATTAAGACATACATTTTTCATTATTCCTTATATATATTATTTTGCCAATTTATTATGAAAAAAATATTAATTAACTAAAAGTAATTTTTAGAAACCTTTTTAAGTATTGTATATTTTCTGTTCTGTTTATATGCCAGAAGAATGTGAGTGCATTTATCATACACGCTTGCTTATTTTGTTTTTAAGCTTTAAACACAGAATTTTATTTATTATAATTTCGTTGTTTAATTATCTTTGGCACTTAAAAATAAGGATTACTTAAATATTTTCCGGCTGAAAAAAGTTTTTAATCCATGTCTTGCTAAAAGATTTTTAATATTTCTTCTTAAATTTCAGAGTGTGTTTTTAAATTGTAACTAAAATATTTATTATTTTTAAATTTCTGCATTGAATATTGGACTTTTTTTTAAAATGGCAACTAAAAGGAATATTTTAACAATCCGAACAAGATATTCGAATTTGTACCTTGCTACAAATTCGAATTTCTTATTAGAGTTCTTAAAATAACTATTAAAATTTTAGGTGTGTTTTATTCACCCATTGACAAATGGAACATTTCAATCGAAATTTTTTGAATTGAAGGCATCAGAATCGACGGGAATCAAAAGAAACTTAGAATAACCTAAAAGTTCATCACTATAAGTCCAAATGAGCTTAAAAATGTATTCTTTATAGCAGTTTTTTGCAAGATTAAACTATAATCGATTAAATTTTGGTCGATTAATAACTTGTGTTAAGTTCAAGCTTATAATTTTGGCCCAACTATTTACAGTTCCTTAGTTAAAATTTATAAAATTTATGGGTTTGGAGTTTTTATTTTTTTATTAGACCGCGGAGGCTATGTCATGGAACAAAAACTGTATTTTCAGTATTTACTTCCACTTGAAAAAGGGTAAGACAAAAAAATAGACAAAAATAATTTTATTTGAAATAAACAATTTATTTTATTTATTAATAAAATATTCCCTTACAAACTATAATAATTTTTTATTAAAGGACACTTTTGGTATTGCCATTATGAATATGATGAAAGAAATAAATATATTTCATCTTAGCAAATATTATAAAATATTTTTAAACTATTCTAAAAGAAAATTACCATATTTACAAGAGGCACTAAATAATTGATATTATTAATTTTTTATAAAATTTATATATTCAAACTATTTGTTTTTGTTGTATATTAAAGACACCGTAGTAAAAGGCTATAAATATTCGTTAGCTTAGATCGTAAAAATATATATATTAATTTATTTTTTATAATTAACTGTTAAAAATATGTTTCCTTGTGAGTTTTTCTACCTTACCATAATATAATTTTATTTGCATTAGTTTTTAAAAAAAAAAAAACAAAAAGTTTTTATTTAGTAATTAACGCTTGGTTAAATTGTTTTTTTACCCAAAAAAAAATGCTTGACTTAATAATTTAAAGATATTTGCTATATTTAAATCTTATAAAGTCAAATTCGAAGAGAATTCGTTTTGTAGACAGTAAACTCGATTAACTGTCATCGTCTATAAAAATCTAAATCCAAAATGTATTGACCTAGGTTGAAAATACAGTTTCGCTGGTGTCACACTAAAAATATAGGAAGATATTAATTTTAACAGTTTTTTTAGAATAATTTTTCATTCAACCTTTGTAAGTGTTCTCCCTCTAAAAACTTTTTACAAAGTTCATCACAAAAGCGAGTAATTCCATTTATTTTGCATGGAATTTCATCGCTGAAAAATTCTTTCCGTTAAGAATGACTACATGAACGGTTGTCAATCTGTAAAAATTCAAAATTCCAAAAACTATCCATTTAGTCTGATGATGAAGATGTTGAAGATGATGTTGAAGATGACGACGACGAAGTCGATTTGTTGCGTCTGCTCTTCTTTGAAATCTTCTCGTTGACCACTTCATAACGACTTGAAGATTCGGAAGTGTCAGACTCTTCCATAACAGCATCAAATTGGCGATCTTTATTTGATTGCTTACTAAAATAAAATAAAATTGAAGAAAATAATTATGTTTCTAATTAAGAAAAGTCTATTTGGAAATTTTTAATATATTATATTATCATTTTTCTTGGATTCTAAATATTTTTGATTTTTAAAAATATTCGACTTTTTATACATGTCTAAGGACTATTTTTTATAGAGTAAAGCTTTATATAAATTTTTTTTAAAAACATAAAAAAAAGTTGGACCAAATACTCGTACTTGAGAAGAATCCTAAACTTCATCACCATGTCTACAAATATAGCAAAAGAGTATGCTTCCAGAATTAGAACATGACATATACGAGGTCTGTTCAAAAAGTATCGCAAATTTTAAATTTCTGCGGGTTACGTATATTCGATTGTCGATTTATTTTTTGTGGCGTTATGTTGGTACTCATGGCTCTCACTTATGCCGACAAGTTCGGCCATTTTGAATGTTCAAAGAATCTGTTTCGGGAACAAGAAAAAGTCACAGGCGGCCAGATCTGGGGAATACGGTGGCAACGATGCATGAGCAGGGGCGTTAGCATGGCGCAAAAGCCAATTGTGTTCTCCCACAAATCCGGGCGTTTCTGGCGGATTTCTTCGCGCAACTTACGCATAACTTTCAGGTAATTTTCTTTATTGATCGTTCTACCCTGTGGTAAGAACTCATGAAGCACCACGACCCTGCAATCGAAGAAAACTGTAAGCAAAACCTTCACATTCAACCGAACTTGGCGCGCTTTTTTCGGTCTTGGCTCGTGCAGCAGCTTTCATTGGGATGATTGAGCTTTGGTTTCCTCGTCATAACCATAAACCCATTATTCGTCACCAGTTATGACCCTCTGGAGCAAATTTGGGTCGTCGCGGACAGAGTCACAACATCTTCTTAGCAATGTTAATGCGATGCTGTTTTTGGTCAAAAATGGGCAAAAATCGAAGACGAACCAAAACACGTGCAAGCAAAACAGCTGTCAAAAATTAACTGAACATTCAAAATGGCCGAACTTGTCGGCATAATTTTTGAACAGACCTCGTATAACTGCTAAAAAACTTAGGTTCAGTCTGAATCTGCACGGTTCGGGATAACGGCTTTTTTGTCCTTTCGAATGACAGAAAACGGCAACACACAAGGATACCCCTTTCCATTGTACTCTTCAATACATAATATACTATACATCAATTTCATAATCCAATAACTTACCACATCTGAAAATTTCAGTATACATATCGTATGCAAATAATATTTTTGGAATAGTGACTGGAATAAACCTCCAAGATACTCTAGAATAGATTAGTGACCGAGTAGCTTCCCTTGACCCCGTATATTTTATGAAAGTCTTGGCTATTACCGTTTCCGTTGACAAAGGCCAGTGGAACCGTTGTATTAGACTAGGCAGTGGAACACATTGGACTTCCTCGGTGGACACAATCTAAATCAAAATTGGTCGAAAACCAAACTTTAGTCACCTTTACAAAACCCAAGTCAGATTAATTTATAGTAACTACGATAGCCACGGCCAACTCGAAATAGTCCTAAAATAAGTTACAGATCATTTCGCTTTCTCTTTCCATTACTAAACTTTCTTTGCGTATCCAGACTGGAGACAATGGTTAGAAGCGGTGCAGATCATACCAACGTCTCAAGATAGATTTAGAAAGGCTAGTAACTATGTACAGGAAATTTTTCTTCGAACAGTTGGATGGGCTCGAAGAATATTTCTTCCTGTTCACGGATACAGGATCGATTACAATGCAACTTCTTCTCCTGTTACAGAGCTCAATGACACCCAAATCCGTGATCGTCATTGTGAGGTCTTTCCGTACTATGGAGACCTGTAGGCACTAACAGGGACGGTTGAAATTACTATTGTCCTTTTCAATCAACGTAATGTCATTATGTTAACTGACAGTCAATCCACCCTTATAACTATTCTCGGCCTATTTAATGATCCTGTATTCGACGAGGTTCAATATAACCCACTCGACAATAGGAGTTGTGTTATGAGCAGGGACATCTGAGAAACATGGGAAGTGAACAAAACTGATCAGTTGACTGCAGAAACTATCTGGCGTCCGAAACTCACAGCTATCCCTACTACCAGCAACATCCTCAGCCATACATAGAAATACTAACTGGACCTTGAAAGCATCTCACTAGCCGATAACAAACAATCCAATCTATTCAATATCCTTATCAAAATTCGTGGCATAAAAACTGCTAAGAATCTGGAAAGGGCAGGGTATACTGCTCTCACCCATAACTTTCTTTTCGGAATCCACACACGCCCTTTCTGCCCATCCTGTGGCATTCTACTAACTATTCCACATACGAGGTCTGTTAAAAAAGTATCGCGAATTTTGAATTTCCGCAGATTACGTATTTACGATTTTCGATTTTTTGTGGCGTTATGTTGGTACTCATGTCTCTCACTTATGCCGACAAGTTCGGCCATTTTGAATGTTCATTTAATTTTTGACAGCTGCTTTGCTTGCACGTGTTTTAGCTCGTCTTCGATTTTTGCCAATTTTCGACCAAAACCCGCATCGCATTAACATTGCTAAAGAGCTGTTGGACTCTGTCCGCAACGACCTAAATTTGCTCCAGAGGGTCATAACTGGTGACGAATCATGGGTTTATGGTTATGACGTGGAAACCAAAGCTCAATCATCCAATGGAAGCTGCCGAGTTCGGTCGAATGTGAAGGTTTTGCTTACAGTTTTCTTCGATTGCAGGGGCGTGGTGCATCATGAATTCTTGCCACAGGATAGAACGGTCAATAAGAAATATTACCTGCAAGTTATGCGCGAGTTGCGTGAAGCAATCCACCGGAAACGCCCGGATTTGTGGAAGAACAAAAATTGGCTTTTGCCCCATGATAACGCCCCTGCTTACGCATCGTTGTTTGTGCGCAAATTTTTGGCCAAAAAAAACATACTAATAATGCCGCAGCCACCGTATTCACTAGATCTGGCCTCCTGTGACTTTTTTTTGTTCCCGAAACAAATTCTTTGATCCATTTTTTGGAATGGGCAAAAATCGAAGACGAGCTAAAACACGTGCAAGCAAAGCAGCTGTCAAAAATTAACTGTTCATTCAAAATGGCCGAACTTGTCGGCATAAGTGAGAGACATGAGTATCAATATAACGCCACAAAAAAATCAAAAATCGAATATACGTTATCCGCGGAAATTCAAAATTCGCGATACTTCGGGAACAAGACCTCGTATATTCAGCGAATGTCAGCAAACTCGGAATTTGCTTGCAAGTAAGGTTCCACTCATTAAGGAGCTCCTAAGCCAAACAATTTTATTTCCAAGTTTTTGTGATATGCTTCATAAAATTCAACAAACTCTACCTGATCTGACGTACTAAAAACGCTAAGGAAACTGGCAACGCACAAATGTTCTCATGGTCTTGATGCTGTAAAGTCTCTGCTGGCTCATGTATAAGGAGCCTTTTATACAAACAAGCAAATAATCATAATTTCTACATAATAAACTTATTAAATAATATTTGTATCTACTCTGCCAATCGTCGAAAAATTCTCAAACGAATTCAGTTGTAGTCACTAGACGCAAGGACCTAAAGCTCGATTACTTGTTTTTTATATGTGCAATGAAGACCTTCGTCTTAAATCGATATTATGGTTTTTTTTCCTCGAATCTCTTTTACAGGACCTTATCAATAAAATACATGCTCAACTATTCGTAAATTTTGTCTTATTTACCTTTCTGGTTGACGTGATTTTTTCACTTTTTTACGGCATTTATTATCTGAATCACTATCATTTCCAGAACTTTCCATCCTCTTCGAATGTTTCGATTTTCTCTTATCATGTTTATTACTTCGGAATTTGTCTTCCTTGGAACGATTAATACGATGAAGATTTTGCGAACTGGCTGTCGAATAACCAGTATCCTTACGAGCACGTTTCTTATGTCTGTAATCAAATAGAAAAATGAAAAGTTTTTATATCAATCAATTCTAAGGTCTCTACTATAAAAAATGTAGATGAAAATTAAACAAACAACAATTTAGAAGGGAAATTATATGAAGAAGAAAATATGTTCATACTTTTTGGATTTTACTTTCCGTTGTCCATCATCCACGCTATCATCATCACGTTTGCTTATCTTTTTGGGTTTTCTTCTTTCTTGATTTCTGCCACCGGATATTATGTAAATATCCTGTGTCCTGTCGTCAAAATCATCATCATATTTTTTACCTTTTACAATCCTTTTATTTTTCTGTGTTGATTTCTTAAGTTCACGTTTAGAGTGCCAATGTTCGGCATTAACAACGTACAAACGATACATTTGCAATAAAATAACTAAAGTATTTTTACCTAAAAAAAAAAAGAAATCTAAATGAAATTTTTGTTTTTCTTTTTCATTAAAAAAAAAACTTACACGTAAAAAATACATTCATATAATTAATAATCTTATAGTGAACAATGATCAGAAGGCGAAAAGTTAAAAATGGCGCATCTTGAAGGATAACGTTTAAAGCGATTCCCCAAACATCAATGCTACAACAACAGTTATTACAACAATCGGTTGCCCTAGAAGAATTATTATTATAATTTATTGTAATGGAAATTTTTCTCTAGATTTTTATTAGAACAATTTTATTAGAATTGAAAAGCTCACTCCTCTTGCATACAACTTCCGCCACCACGTGGCTTTCTCGATCTTGTGGCTGATAGAACGATTGTGAATTGCATCAAACTCCATGACCAGATGCCGAGAGTTAGAAATACCAACAACGGTTCCTTGGCTATTGAATCGTCCTTATATGAATCAAAAAACTCTATTATATCAGCTGCTGTACCTAAAAAATATTTATTAATTATTTCGCTTCGAGTTTGAACAATTTTTATTTCCGTATTTTTTTATACAAACCAATATAAACGAGAAGAAGTTGACTTAATTGATCTCTGGTTAAATCCCCTTTTGGCAATAACCATCTGCCTACAATAAGGATTAGCATTAGGAATTGCTCTATCAATGTTGTAAGGGTCTGATTATCGACTTGAATATTGGGTATATTTATGTTGACACCCAATTTCTTTAAATCTGAACCAATTGCGGTAAAATTTCGAATATCTGGTCTATCACCACCGATTCGACGTTCGATTTTATCCAATTCGAGGAGCCATATTGCTGGAACAACACTCCCCAAATAGAGAAAAACCGAAGGACAGAACCTGCAAATTCAAAAATTTTTTTTTTTATTTAAGAAAATCATTTTTTTAAAATATTTTTTCTTTGAAAAAAATATTTCTTTTTGATGTTATTACAAAATAGAAAATAAAATAATTTGAAATAATTTTTTAAAATAAATTAATAGCTGGCAGGATAACCTCTTCTTTTGATCACTTTTGTCTTGGAGTGTAATATAATATACATTTTGTCAATATATCCTTGAAGGTTATAATATACTCTAAAAGGATTTAGATCTTAAGATTAAGAAGGCTAATACAACTATTTCAGGAGGTTATGTAAAAACCACAGACTAAAAACTCGTGTTCATACCCCCTCAAACATTTTCTTTTTAAATTGCATTTCATCCTTCGATTCTGTTTAATTTTCTTTTTGCTGAATTTTTATCCTTGTATTCTGTTTAATTGAATTTATTAAGTTCCTCTTTTCCTTGTTTCTATTTAGTTTTTCATGTTTTTATTTTTGACAGATTACGTATGACATGTGTCAAAGTCAAAAGTGCTCAGTTAGCTCAGTCATCATGGGAAGAGGTACATACACCCGAACAACGCTTACAAATTATTCAATTTTATTATTTAAAGCCAACAAGTTGAGGGAAATTTGTTTTTTTACCAAAAAATTATGCTTAGCGATAAAGCGCATTTATAGTTGAATGGATCTGTGAATAAGCAAAATTTTCGCATTTGGTCTGATGAACAACCACAGACAAAACAAGAACTACCATTGCTCACTGTTGCTGGATGATTTCGAACTTTTTTTTGTTCAAATTGCAAGAACTGCTTCTGGTCGACTTGTGGTTTCAACAAGATGGCGCTACATGCCACACAGGACTTAAAACAATGGACATATTGAGAGATGAGTTCGGTGAGCAATTTATCTCACGTTTCGAACCGGTGAGTTGGCCGCCTATATCGTTCGATTTGACCAGCCGTAATGCTTGAAAAAGTGGTTAAAAAAATGGGACCTCTCGCATGGATCACTTAAAACGTATTCGTGGCTAAAATTTACATTAAATAATCTTTAAAAAGAAAATCCATAAGCATTGATCTATCGATTTAAATAAAAATCTTATAATTTTTCTGTTTTTTTTTTGAAATTTGATAACAAAGCTCTTAAAAAATCATGCTTTAGTTGCCATTGATTCAATAATATTATACATTCAACTTGCCAAGGGGGCTCTACACTGGCCTATGCTTACTGTAATACTAAATTTTCCGCATCTTTTTAACAAATAGCATTTTATTACTTTGACCATAAGTAGACAAATAGACTGGACCAATATCGGCAAACTAGTATACTCTATAACGCTTCTAAAATTCTGGGTAAGGAAACTTCTCTCTTATTGTTGAATAAGACTCCCGCGATTGTGGTGCTCCTTGACCCGATAACACCTTTTTGCAATCCTGGTTTAATTTTCTAAAACGATAAAATATGCTCCTCCAAATTTAACAATTTCTAATTACTAATACTAACTTACATTCCACCAGTTTTGTTGGAGAGGCTGGCAACGCCAACCTATACGAAACATAAAGTGAACAAATTGCTTATCTCAAAAACATTAACTACAAAAGAAAGGGGGATACCTAATTATTATGAGAAATTTTCAATTATATAACTATGAGGCCCCATCAATATAGTTTGAAATTGTCAATTATTTATTAGCCACAACAAAATACTTGTCTTGGGCAGATACACATCGACGGATTAACTCTTTGGTTACATTCATTTGGAAGAAGCCGATAGTATCAAAATTACATGCCTTGAAGTATTTCTTGGGAGTACAAATGGGAAACCGCTGTTTTCCAATAGATGGCACCAGCATATATATTGGATCAGAAACGTCAAATCGTATGCTTAGGCATCTGTCAACAACTACTCATCATTACATTTGTGACTTTTTATCGGCCTTATATATTCTTTTGTGTTTGAAAATTACCAAATTTAAGAAAAATAAGCGGTATTTCCGAAAAGTTTTGCTTTTTGCTGTCAATTCAAAAAAAAAATAACGGCTGAGGAGCGTCGAATGATTGTAAAAACTTATGGTGAGGGTTGTATTAGTAAGAGAACATATTGCAAATAGTTCTAAGGCTACAAAAGTGGTGATTTTGACGTTGAAAATAAGGGGCATCACTGAACGGTGAAAAAGTTTGAAGACGCAGAATTGCAGCCATTACTGGATGAAGATCCATGTCAAACGCAACAAGAACTAGCAGATTCATTGGACGTGAGTCAACAAACCATTTTCCATCGATTTGAAGACTTGAAAATAATACAAAAATAAGTAAATTGGGTGTCATACGAGTTGAAGCTGTGAAACGTCAACAGCAATAAAGGAAGGGTTTTTTGCATCGTAATGTGATTGGCGATGAAAAGTGATCCATTACGATAATCCATAGCGAAGAAAATTGTGGGGGCGCCACGGCCATGCATCGACATCGAAAAAATTAATACGGACTATCTGACACGATAAACCTTTTTATAAGCATTTTAAGGTCTTTAATATTAATCGATGGTCTTACTTAACAAGAGCCCTCATTTGTTCTACATTTTTATCAATAAAGCGCACTACAAAAACACAACTTTACTTATCATCCTCTATAAAATTGCTTAGTAATTCGGACAAGATTGAAACTTGCACTGTATTTCTAGAAGGGACTAACGTACAAGATACGGAGTAATACGCATCGTTGCCAAATTTCTCTCAGTGATGCCAGTTTTATTACCTTGTGTTAATTCTGGACTTGATCCATATTATAAGGGTTATAGTTTGTACATTGGAAGCCATATTTGTTCACAGGATCTGTAATCAGGAGCGTTATCATGAGCAAAACATTTTCTCTCCTTCACAAGGTCTTTTAAATATTCCAACTGACCAACATAATATTTGGCCTTTATTAAAATACTCTTGTATTCATTGTCCGGGTCACTTTTAACTGACTATGCGCCCCTAAAAAAATTTGAACTGTGCCTACATGTTTTCGTACCGTTTATGGCCAAATTATATTTTTTGGTTTGCTTATATTACATTTCATACAGTCGTGGCATTATAAAATACCTCCTAAATTATACTATTTATAATATAATACAATATAAAGCAAGAGGCGCATTGTCTCAAAGCCACTTCGACTAATGAGGTCTCTTATATTGGCAGATAGCTGGGAAATAACCCTAATTCTTACGAGATTTGTCAGCTATCTGCCAATACAATGTTGAGGTTCTATAAAAGCCTAAGAATCAGGGAATCCCAAACCACAATGCAGAAGTCTCTGGAGGGCGATTGCCTCGCAATCGCAAAGTAGATGGTCCCAAATTTCATCCTCTTTAGAGCAAAAACGATAGATTGCTGTGTCAGATTTGCCCTTTTTTTTTAAGATGATATCTTAAAAAACAATGACCAGTGAATAGGTCAGTGAGTAGCTTTAGGTCTGGTTTGTTGAGTTTCTGGACCTCTTTCGCCCTTTTTTTAGCCACCTGGAGTCCGTTATAGAGTCCTGGGAATGCAGGGTTAAAAACTCACACTAGAGTTATTTCGATTCATGTCCGCGAAATTACCCACAATGTGAGCTTTTAATCCTGCATTCTCAGGACTCTATAATGGACTCCACGTAGACTATAAAATGGACCCACAGAAAGGTTCTGGTCCAATAAACGGAGTATTCGCTCCTCTTTTAGCAAGTTTGTCTGCTATGTCATTATCCTCATTACCCTCATACCCTTGCACCCCCACATCAACGTTACATTATTGTATCTAGCACAAAGCTCTGTGGCAAGTATTTCTGCCTAATGAATCATATCCAATAGATATAAAACATAAACCATTTTTCAACACCATATTTCACATCAATAATGACTTTAAAATTTTCTTAAATATATTTTTTAATATTAACTTTAAAGTGATACAAATTTTTGTAACCATCCTTATAACTTATATTTAAACTTAAATGGAAAAGAGATTATTTCAGAATGTTGCAATAACTTCCAAGAGAACACCTACAATAATTTTTACTTAAATATAATAATGATTAAAGATAATAAGAGCACTTAATAAAAATAGTGTCATCGTAATATTAATTATTGTTGAAAATATTAGCAAATTAAAAGGAAGAAACACAATTTTCCCATTAAATCGTAGAAATAGGGGAAGAAAATACATTTTCACCACACCTTCTTTCACTCAAGTTGAAAAGATTGTCTATTCTAGTTAAGGACAAAAATTCGGTTCTGTGCAATTTAGTATTGTTTACTTAAACGCTGATGTACTAAATGAAATATGTTCCAGCTAAATAATTTTATATTAAATAGAAATGTTGGCCTTCTATTGCCCTAAAATGCTAGACTTACTTACCAAGAATCTTCATAGCCCGACCGAGTTATCTTCCCTAGGGCAGCAGTTAATTAAATGCATTCGAAATCTTTGCAGCCAGCAGGAATTACCAACTTTAGATACAATATAATGAATGACAAATTAGCTACAAATAGCAATTGAATCACCTGAACAAACATACCCGAACGTATAAGTGTACTGGCAAAGTTTACTAGCAATATTTCTATCAACATGCGATCAAATACGTGTGTGGGTAAATCTCTGTCTTCAAATACTACTCGTTAATTTGCAATGTACGAGGATACCAATTTCTTTCTCTGAGTGTGTGTAAATGATTTTTACGAGTATCAGAATCATTAAATCAACAATTAATGGCACTATTGATCGATCCTTCTGGGATTTGTCCAGACCATAATCAGCTGAGCTAATGAACAAATGCGTTTACTAATGTGAGTGTACAGAATAAACTGTACGTCCACAAATACCAATACCCCTTCCCCCAACTACAATAGAAAACCGTCACTAAATATTATTGTTAACTTTTTACCATTCTCTAAGCTATCATTTACCACCCTTAGTTTACTATTAAACTAGTAACAGATTCGTTAGTAAAAGTTTATTCGAAAGCTCATCATTAATGGCAGCACGACGTTAGCTAGCCAACAGCGAAAAGGGAAAATCAAAAGTGAAAAACAATTTCCGGTTCCGATGGCACCAAGGCATTTCTGATTTTGTGTATTTTTCATCAATCATTTTGGTTGTTCGCAGCTCTTTTTTTTTTAATATCTTAAACTTTCGATTTATAATAATTTTGATGATGTAATTTTGTAAGAAGAAAAGGAAATTTTGATTCTGTTTTTTTTTGTGGAATTTTAATTTTTAAATAAGTTTTTAATAAGCATTTCAAAGCAAATAAGATATTTCTTATAAAGTTTAACAATATTAAAAAGCCTAGAATTTTTTACTTAGTAAAATACCAAAAAAAAATGTAAAAAAATTGATGGAAACAATTAAGAAAATTAATTGAAGATTTTTTATTATTTTTGTTATAAATGGAAATAATTTTTTATTAGTTTAACTTTAATACAAAATTTGAATAAAATGTGCAAAATGTTTCGAAAAATCTTATTTTATCTCGAATATTTAAAAAAAACCTACTGAAAATTTCTCTTAAAAATCCCTACTGAAAAATATCTACTGAAAATTTCAACTGAAAATTTCTACTGAAAATTTCTACTGAAAATTTCTACTAAAAATCTCTACTGAAAATTTCTACTGAAGATTTCTACTGAAAATTTCTATTCAAAATTCCTACTGAAAATTTCTACTGAAAATTTCTACCGAAAATCTCTACTGAACATGTCTACTGAAAATATCTACTGAAAATTTCTACTGAAAATTTCTACTGAAAATTTTTACTAAAAATCTCTACTGAAAATTTCTACTGAAAATTTCTCCTTAAAATTTCTACTGAAAATTTCTACGGAAAATTTTTACTAAAAGTTTCTACTGAACATTTCTACTAAAATATTCTACTAAAAATTTCTACTGAAAATTTCTACTGAAAATTTCTACTGAAAATTTCTACTGAAAATTTCTACTAAAAATTTCTATTGAAAATTTCTACTGAAAATTTCTACTGAAAATTTCTACTGAAAATTTCTACTGAAAATTTCTACTGCAAAATTCAACTGAAAATTTCAACTGAAAATTTCTACTGAAAATTTCTACTGAAAATTTCTACTGAAAATTTCTACTGAAAATTTCTACTAAAAATTTCTACTCAAAACTTCTATTGAAAATTTTTTTTTGAAAATTTCTATTTAAAATTTGTACTCAAAATTTTTACTGAAAATTTCTAGTTAAAAATTAATAAAACTGTTGAACGAGTGATAGCTTTTATGAGGTCGGGACCGTCGATTAATATTGATAGGCCTCCGATAAAAGAGTTGTTTGCGTCAGATCGGATATTGTCGACAGTTTGATGTTCCCCTGTAACACGGGCGCCTCAATCAACCAGTTTTTTAGGAAAAGGAATTCCTATGATTCTCCTGCCCCTTATCAGCTAATCTAAATCTGTTGTCTTCAAGATTAGAAGATTCTTTCAAGTACTGTCGATAACAACCAAAATATGCCTGAAGGCAATTTCAGTTCTATGAATAGTGAAAATAACGTCTCCGCCGATATATAAGGTAACTAATTTGTTAATCATCGGTTTTATTTAGAAAAATAGTTCTTATTAAAATAAATAACGAAATAAATAAAATTGTGTCTTGATTTAGTGACTTAGCTAGTGGTATGGTGCTCTTAAGTTATAACTAAACCATCTGAATTGTCGTGATGTTGAGAAATAAAATTTTGATAAAAAATGAAATTAAAAAAATTAACTGAAATAGTTATATTTTTTCACACAGTAGGAATTTACTATTACAATTATAAGCAAAAAATATTACAATATTAATATTGAGTTAAAAAACATTGAAGAGAAAATCAGAATAGGCCACGTCTGAGAAAATCAAAATTACAGTTTATAAGCCAAAAGTGGCTCAAAGTTTTTGTTTATATTTCGGAGTATTTAACAGTTGTAAAATGAATAAGATACAATAAAATTTTATACTAAAAGTTGATAAATAATAAAAATATGAAATTTAATTTAAAAAAAAAAACCATGAATGCTAATTTCAACTACTCAAGATATCAATTCAAATTTATCGAAGAATCTGTACTAAAAATTGTGCCTAACAAAATATGTGATACTGTTCATCTTTTGAAAGTGGTCTAGACGGACTAAAAAAAAATTAAGACAATACAAAATATTATCTTTAATATAATAAGAAAAAAAAAATAATTTTAATAAATTAGCTTATTTACATTAGTTTTTTTTAAAGACAGAATAAGGTCAAATTTTCAAGTGTAATTTTTATAGTTTTTGACATTGAAGTGAAAACTTTTGTAATTCTATTATGTATGTATTTTAAAAAAAATCTGTTATAACAAAATAATATATAAAGCTAAAGTAATTAAAAGAAAAAAATAAATTTATAAGTAGATTAAATTATTTTCAGCGATGTTCAGAAAAAGACGACTGTATTTTTGCCAAATTGGTTCTTACAATTTTAGTTTTCCAAAATAATTTTCTTATAAAATTAAATACATTTTAAAAATTATAAATTTATTTTTAATTTAATAATATATATTTATTTTTAAATATTATATCTTTTATAAAAAAAATAGAGGAAAATCAATTTTTTTACAATAATTTCTTTTGGACCATACGAAATTTATTTTTATAAAACTGCACATATTATTAAGTTATTATCGAATGTGGTTTTACAAAAAGAAATGAAATTTATGTCTACAGTGATAATTATACAATACTATTTCTATTAATAATAAATTTACTATATAAAATTACTAAAATTTTTTATAAAAAACAAAACTTGAAGGATATAATCAATAATCATGACTATATTGAGCAAGAGATGTACGACTCCAGACAAGACATTGATTTTTTTCAAATTTTGAATCAATTTAATAATTATAGTAAATCCTATAAATTTAATTTGGTAAAATATAGAAAACTTTTATTTAAAAACAAAAATAAGAAAAAAAAATGCAAATTTTTACAAAAAAAACCAATTCCGGACTGCTAATATGATTATTATTTTTTTATTTTATAAATAATGTCTTTTAAATATTATTTTTAAAAAAAATCATTACAATTTTAATGCTTTATTATGTAATTTAATAAAATATTAATATTAAAAATTATATTTTATTTTTTTAGTTATTAAAAAAATCTTCCTTGTTTGAAGAGGAAAACAATATTTTTCTTTTATAATAGTTTAAAAATTTTTTTTAGTATATATAATTTTACCAAAAGAATGATTTTTTCTAAGGATCTTCTTGTTTTAATTGAACTTTTTTTATTCGATTGAAACAAGAAGTTGCTTAGAAAGTCACCCATATTCCTACCATCTCCATTCTTGATTTTTTTTAATAGCAAGCGTAAAAATTCCTTCGAGTACTAATAATCCAATTGGACTGCATAATACCCAAAAAATTTGATTATTACTATTTTTGGTCACTTGCCAAACGGCAATAAAACTATGTGCACTAAATATTATCCTTGTTACAATTGCCTTTATAGTTGTTATTATTTTTCCCATAGACATATTATACGAATTATATTTATATTATTTCTTGAATAAAATAATAATAAAAAAAAGCCCAGAGCTCAAAATAAAATTTTTTATAAAAAACTTTTTAAAATTTGGCTTAAAGAAAAACTAACACCACAAAATAAGAACACTTTTTAACGAGAACGATTTCTTTATTATAAAAAATTTTCTTTTCAACTTTTTATTATTTAGTATTTCAAAAATAAATTATAAATGATGAAATTTTTTTTTAAAACAAATTTTTTTAATCACTTTTATTATTATTATTATTATTATTATTATTTTAAAAAGGTTTACAAAAAAATTGTTAAACGTGGAGGAAAATAATTTCGAACCGACATTTTGTCGAACCAAAATCTAAACCATTTTGGTTGCCCGCCAACGACTGGCTCACGACTATTTCAACACCTGCCCTCGACTGATGTTCGACGAAATCATCAATTTCAACATTTTATCATAGAGGCAAGGATTTTCATGTCTGCTTTTTGTAGAAAGGACATCCTTCTATCTATTCCATTCTATTCTATATATTGTCGACAACTACAGGTAATTTGGAGCTAAATTTTCGCGAATGACATGACAATTTCGGTCAACTGATTCCATAAAACTCAAACTGAGGTAGACCATCAGTCGATGTGTTCATTTTTGTTGTCTATTCAATCGGAATCTTACCATGTCATCCTGACCGATTACCTAAAAACCTTTAATAGTGTAAAAAGCTATTTTTTCGCGGTCATTTTACGACTCCAAACACTATTTCTATCAAGAACGTAAGCAAAAAAAGTAAAAAATAACAAAAATGGTCATGCGTTCTTTTGGTTATTCCTTAGAGTTATCAGTTTATCCTTTCGTATTAATGATGGTTTGCTTGGCTGTGTGATTTCTTAACTGTTCACTTATCTGGAAATTGTTATTACATTTTCATTTTTATTCGCGTCTATCCTTTTTGCTTTGATTCCATTTACCTTGTTTGGTAGCCATTTTCCAAGTTTGTTATTACTTTCAAAATGGTTGTCAGTGGGTGGTGGATGGAAGCATTTATAAAAGGTGCGCTATCCTAACTGAAGGTCCAGCCTTGAGCATTAACAGACAAGGTCACGGGCTCAACGCCGTCATCATCTGTCGTCCATTGTGATAATTTTTCATAGTCATTGAATGATTATTTTTCGGATTTTCCTTCTGAAAATGATTCAATGACGATTTCCTTGTTTTCATATTTGTGTGATGATCGAACAGAAATTTTAACCAATTTGGACATGATTCATGGACTATCTTGACACTCCTAAATGTGCTTTTATTAATTTGTATAGTTTTATTTTCCATCTCAGTATTTCCAAGGAAATTATGTATACACAAAAAAATTCTCAAAAATTGTTTTAAAAAAATATCCTTTTCTCTTTCGTTTTTTCCATTGTTGGAATGGAAAAAACGAAAGGTGAAGATTTCAACATTTTAATAGCGACAAATGTGTACAGTCGGAATTCTGGGCAAAATTAAATATTAATTAAATTCTATATAAAACTATAAAAATCTTTTGTATGCCTTTATTTTTGTTGTAAGAAAAAATATTACAAAACTTACTTTGAACAAGCAATTTCCTCTTTATTATGTCTTGAAGGATACAAAATCCCACCAGAAAAACAATATCAACTCAAACATTATATGCACGCTGCGTTTAAGAAAATCAATGAAAATCAATAATCGTTAGTACGTGTTAAAGATTATAGAAGAAATAATGGCAATTTTGTCGATACTCCGTGCCTACACACATTCTATTTGAACGTTGGTTGAAGAAATCAATTAGTGCAATTTAATTTTACTAATAATGAAAACGTTCAACAATGTGCTTTTTACGATACACATAAAAATATGTGGAAGAAATTGTGAAATACTGGCAATATAATAAATCAGAATTCTTTGATTTTGGGTGAAATTTCCATTTAATTTCAGGATTTAAGAAAGCTTCAAGATAGATATTTAAAAAAATATTTAATTGAAAAGTTTTTTTTTTATGGTGGTAGTGGTGGAATTTATTTGAGAGTACAGGTAGCTCTCCTATAGCACGGTAGAGTAGATAGGTTCCTAAAAAATTAAGTATTCTGTGAAATTGTGTTATAGAAGACTATAAGTCAGTACAAAATGAAGGGATGCGTTCCGGAAACTTCTTAGTAGTATGTCTATACAGGTTCTGGGATACTTTTTGAAAAAGTATAATCCGGATCTGTCAAATTTGGTGCATGCGTCAGAATATTGCGTCAAATTTGCTGCATTAGTGTGAGCTTTTTACAGCACCAGTGAGCACACCCGTAAGCCTTTTACTTATTTTTATACCACCAGTGAAACTACCATTAAGCTTTTAACTACAGCTTTACAGCACCAGTGAACATACCCGCAAGCTGTTTACTACTTTTTTACAGCACCAGTGGACACAGCGATAAGTTTTTTACTGCACCTTCATTGTTGCTTTACAACACCGGTGAAAACACCCATAAGTTTTTCACTGCTTTTTTACAGCACCAGTCAACACACCTGTAAGCCCATTATTGCATTTTTACCGCATCAGTGAACCGACCTATAAAGAGGTTTTCTGCTTTTTTACAGCCCTAGTAAACCCACCAGTGAGCTTTTTCCTGCAGCTCCACTGCTACTTTACAGTACTAGTGAACACATCATTAAGCTTTTTACTTCTTTTATACATCACTAGTGAACAGACCTTTAAGCTCCTTCCTGCTATTTTACAGCACCAGGGAGCACATCCGTACCTTTTTTATAGCATTACTGAACACACTATCAAGCATTTTACTGCTGCTTTAGTGCTGCATTACAGTACCAGTCAGCACACCAGTAAGCTTTTTTCTGCTTTTATACAGCACTAGTGAACAGACCTTTAAGACCTTCGCTACTTTTTTACAGCACCAGTGAACACACCAGTCAGCTTTTTCCTGCAGCTCCACTGCTGCTTTATAGTACCAATGAACATACCAATAAGCTTTCCACTGCTTTGATACAGCACTAGTGAACAGACCTTTAAGACCTTCGCTGCTTTTTTACAGCACCAGCAAACACACCAGTCAGCTTTTTACTGCAACTCCACTGCTGCATTATAGCACCAATGAACACAACAGTAAGCTTTTTACTGCTTTTATACAGCACTAGTGAACAGACCTTTAAGCCTTTTGCTGCTTTTTTACAGCACTAGTGGACACACCCGTGAGACTTTTACTGCCTCTTTACAGCATCATTGAACATACCTTTACAAAGGTTTTCTGCTTTTTTACAGCACTAGTGAACCCACCAGTGAGCTTTTTCCTGCAACTCCACTGCTGCTTAATAGCACCAATGAACACACCAATAAGCTTACCACTGCTTTGATACAGCACTAGTGAACAGACCTTTAAGACCTTCGCTGCTTTTTTACAGCACCAGCAAACACACAGGTCGGCTTTTTACTGCAACTCCACTGCTGCATTATAGCACGAATGAACACAACAGTAAGCTTTTTACTGCTTTTATACAGCACTAGTGAACAGACCTTTAGGCCTTTTGCTGCTTTTTTACAGCACAAGTGGACACACACGTGAGTCTTTTACTGCTCCTTTACAGCCCCAGTCAATTCACCAGTAATCTTTTTTCTGCTTTTATACAACACTATTGAACAGACCTTTAAGACCCTTGCTGCTTTTTTACAGCACCAGTGAACACATTAGTAAGTTTTTTTACTGCAGTTTCACTGCTGCTTTACAGCACCAGTAAACAGACTTGTAAAATGCAGATGCTAATGCAGTAAATTTGAAGCAATTCTCTGGCCCATGTAGTAAATTTGACAGATCCGGACTTGGAATAATTTTTTAAAAAAAATTTGACAGATTCGAACCTTAATAGACATACTACTCTTCTTAAAATGAAAATTATAAAACGAAAGAAAAAGAAATGTATGCTCATCTAACTCCAACTCCTCTTAATACAGGGTTTTTCAATAAGAGTGATCTGGTTTCTTTATTTCAAATAAAATAAAATAAAATATAGCAGAACAAAATTTATTATTTTCCTTTAAAGTATTATGGATGCAATTATTGCGTGCTTAAAATATGATTATTGCAATTTTTATAACACTTTGTGCAATAAATCCGTTTGGCGTGCAATATTCAATTTTGATTGCTAGTTTATTGACAAGAAAAAGTCCAAAGGCGGTAAATCACAACTTCTTGGAGGCCATTTCATATCGGTTTTTATTGAAATTATCGACTCCGTAGACTTTTGCCGTAATAAATTGATTGTGGCATGGGATGTGTGGCACGTAGCACCGTCTTGTTTAAATCACCTTTATTTTAAATCAATATCTTCCAACTCAAGCCATAAAAGGGTCATTATCATCGATCTGTACCACTCACCATTGACAGTAGCGACAACTCCTTCCTCATTTTGAAAAAATAAGGACCCATGGAGCTACTATACCAAAAACCACATAAAATGGTCACTTTTTTGGAATATAAAGACTCCTCTTGAAAAATGTGTGGATTAGCTTCAACCCACTGATGATAATTTATTTAGGAGAAAAGAACTTCTTGGAAAAGATCCTTTTCTTGGAAAAATCAGCAACAGTTTCATGTTGTTCCAAATCTAATCATAAACTACGTCATTTTGTTGTGGTAAACAATCCCAAATATTGGTAAATTTGGTTGCTTCATCAAAACTTGCCGGAACGGCAGTAATATTTTCGGCACTTCGACCGACCTTTATATTACCGGCATGTGAACATTGTTTAAAGAAAGATTGCGTTCAAAACTTTCTACACTTCGTCGACTTGCGAGCACACTTGGCCGATTATAACGACCAGAAATGGGAAGAAGTGTACGATAAGTTGCAATAAAACCGATTATGATGATCAGTTGCTGAGGCGTGTATCTTTTCATAAATAAAATTCAAACCTTACTAAATATATCTCACAATTGTATTTATTTAGTAAGGTTTGAATTTTATTCATTATAATTGTCGAATGATTGGGAATTTTTTTAATGTAAATTTTATAGTTTATAACTGTTGATTAGTAAAAGGAATTAATATTAGTAATAATATTTAGTAGATTTCTCTTCTCACACTCCATGCGTGTTAAAGACTACTACTGACTCTGTTTTTTATATTTGACGCATTCATTGTTTGATTACCATAATATGGATTTCCTGACCTTACTTCCAATGGTAATCGCTCTATACTATAACATCGACTCAAAACCTGGTGTAAACTTAAATTAGTAAAGCGCCTCCGATATAACAACTAGGAATTAATTACTGAAAAATACTTTTTTTTTCAATCAGAAATTTATTTTGAGGAATAAAAAATTGTAATAGTTTTTGTTTATATGTTTGGATGTAAGGTATCTGAGACAAGAGCCAGAGGAAAATTTTACGATTGACGTTGTCAGATTCATTAATGGGACTATTATATATTAATATTGTTTTAGCAACATAAATAGAGAACTTGAAAAAGTTGTAATTATATATAAAAGCTATACCATTGCAGAAGTTTTATTCGAAAAGATAATTCTGGATTAACGTGACATTCGTTAAGGATACGAGAGATAGTATAATGAACAGGAAAGCATGGCTAAATGCGGTGTGACCAATTCGGAATCTGAGAAAATTTCGTTCTTGAATTTTATTTTTATATTAATTGTAGGAACTTGGCAAGGCTAGAAATATTATCTAAGATTTTAAAAGTATTTTTCTTTTAAATTTATTTTGAATATTTGGCAATAAAAATTTTGAAATTTTAATTACCTAACAAATATTTTTTAATATCTTGAATCCTTCAATTTATGAGCGACTATTACTAATATTTTATCAATCTATTTTTAAATAATTGCAATTATTAATTAAATTTCAATATTATTTCATAAATTTTAAAAAGTAAAATGTTTTTAACAAAAAAAAAACCTATCATACCTTAAGCATTAACAAATTTTATTAATTGATTTGAACAGTTTTTTTTTCTTTCAACGATTTTTTATTTTAAAATATATACTTTTATATAGTAAAGAAGTATAATTAAAAATTATGTAATGTGGGTACTGACCAAATTTACCAAATTTTTAGCATGAAAATTTTGTGTTAGTAATATTCTGAGTTGAATTATAATTTTAATTTTTACTAAAGACTATTTCCTTAATATTCGGAAAAAAACTAATTTTTTTAAAGTAATTTAAAATTGTTTCTAAAAATTCTTTCTGTACCAAAGCAATTGATATTATACGAGTATAAAACGGTGTTAGTTTATCTTATTTTATTTTAAAAAAATTGTTCTCAAAAATGTTCAATGTATTTTGAAAGTTTTTAATGTAAATTGCTTGATAATAACAATTTTTTTAAATTTCATTTAAAAAAGCAATGAACAATTTTTTTAATTAAATTAATAGAAAAACAAATGATTAATAATCGAATTCAAAATATCAAAGTTAAAAAAGTTAATTTCATTTTTTACAATTAAAAATATTAAAAAGAAAATTTTAAATATCCGTTGTTGCTTAAACATTTCGTGTGTTATTGCTAGCAACATGTTGTCAAAGACCACTTTCGAAACATTATTCCAGGCAACTTGTTCGTAAAAAGCTTTTCATATGCGCTGGAATGGTATCTCTAGTCCCTCAAAGCTTTCAATTTGAATTATTTTTAGTTCAATTTCTGCTATTCAAGGTGAAGAACGTTTTTTCCTTTTAGGAATATTTTCTGTATACGTTTTCATTTGGATTTATTCTATAAAAACCAACGTGACAATTATAGATTTCTTCCTTAAAATCTCCTATCAAATAATATTTTACAAAAAAACATTTAATTTATACGATACGTATTTTTATTAAAGGTTAAAATAAATAGTATTCATTTTTCTGTTATTCATCAAGGATATATTTTCCGTTTTGACTTTAATAAATCATCAAAATTAAAAATCATATTAGCATAAAAATTTATTTGATATTTCAGTTTTTTTTTAAAAATTAATTATGCAGTATTTAAATTAAATTTCTCGATAAGATAATGACTTTATGAATATTAGCATTTTGGATGTTTATTTTACTTTATGAATATTCAATTCAGATTCAATGCGAACATTCTCTTTTTCAATAACATTCAAGGATTAGAAACTGTTTTTTTTTTCTAAAGTATTTTTGTGCTTAAAATAGATTTAAAAAAAGTTAATATAGGAAATTATTACATTTTTAGATTTTCTTGAATTTTAAATTACGTCAAAACATATTTGGAAATAAACTTTTATTAATTTTTTAAATTAAGTTATTGAATAGTTTTTTTGATTGTATCAAAAAAAAACATAATCAAAGCCGAGGGATAGGTTTATTATATAGTAAAACCGTTTGAGAGAAGATTGGAAATTTTACATTGGTTATTTTTAATCTATATTGTTAATTACATTTGTTAGTCTTAATATCTTTTAACAGATTTATTTTTATATCTTTGAGAAGGAAAATATTTCAAAACAACGGTTACAAGCAAACGAAGTTGATGATATCGCAATAACCTATTATTTCCTCCTCGGTAATTAACCTCATCCTTCATGCCACTACTGTAACGTTCAACTTACTATTATCCATATTTTAATTAATTAATCACTTATTCCATGATATTTTTCATCACTATTGTGGAACTTCTACGACTAAAAATAACTATTCCAAGTCCTATTTTTAATTTTCTAAAATAATCTATATTATCCTTGAAGGAAGTAAGAAGTCGGAAAATGGTCTCATAGGTGTGGTCACTGGTTCTTGTCTCAGAGACTTTGCATATAAAATATCTTTCCAAACAGCGCTAATTTTTTGCAACTAAAGCAGGAGATAACTAAGATAAGTACCAAGATTGGCAAAATTCAGCACCATGTCGAAATTAATTTACAGAAATTCGAACAGACAAGGTCTGTTCAAAAAGTATCGCGAATTTTGTGTTCTTTCAAAAATTATTTATTTATTCATAAATATCTATTTTGTCCCCTTCAAAGTAATCCCCACCAGATATTATACACTTGCGCCAACGTTTTTTTCAATCCTAGACGCACTTCAAAAAATCATTTTTTGTAATCTTGTTCAGCTCCTCCTTCGATGCCGTCTTAATCTCCTCAATTTCATGGGGCTCTTCAGTTTCGGGAGCAAGAAAAAATCACAGAGGGCCAGATCTGGGGAATACGGTAGCTGCGGCATTATTATTGTATTGTCTTTGGCCAAAAATGGCAAAAGCCAATTTGTGTTCTTCCACAAATCCGGGCGTTTCTGGCAAAATGTTTCGCGCAACTTGCGTATAACTTGCAGGTATATTCCTTATTGATCGTTCTACCCTGTGGCAAGAACTCATGATGCACCACGCCCCTGCAATCGAAGAAAACTGTAAGCAAAACCTTCACATTCAACCGAACTTGACGCGCTTTTTATGGTTTTGGCTCGTGCGGCAGCTTCCATTGGAATGGCGGAGCTTTGGTTTCCACGTCATAACCATAAACTCATGATTCGTCACCAGTTATGATCCTCTGGAGCAAATTTGGGTCATCGCGGACAGAGTCCAACAGCTCCTTAGCAATGTTAATGCGATGCTGTTTTTGGTTGAAATTGAGTAAAAATCGAAGATGAGCCAAAACACCTGCAAGCAAAGCAGCTGTCAAAAATTAACTGAACATTCAAAATGGCCGAACTTGTCGGCATAAGTGTGAGACATGAGTACCAACATAACGCTACAAAAATATGGCCGAACTTGTCGGCATAAGTGAGAGACACAAAAATCGAATATACGTAACCCGCGGAAATTCAAAATTCGCGATACTTTTTGAATAGACCTCGTATATACGAGCACATACGAGTATGAATATTTTTGAAGTCATTTTTAAAAGTCTAGCGATTTGGCGTCAATTAAATAGTACACTAGCTGTGTCAATTCAGATTAGAACTTTAGACCACCGCGTTTTATACACTGACATACCAGTATCGCTAAATGAGGACATCGATGATATATATTATTTTTATTATACAAAAAACAGTACCTTAAATAATTTCAAGTTGTAAAATCTTCATAAAAGCATAAAATTACAAATGAAAATAATCAAAAGAATCTACGAAGAGCGACAACTAGTATCACTTAGTGGTACTAAAGCAAAATACTGTCAAATTTTTGAAATGCCACCAAATGCTTGTTTTTTGTAATGAATAAAAAATAATCGAATGGCACGAAATTTAAATTTTGCGTTTAGTTCGGAGCATAGATTATAAAAGAAGCGGGTTGGAAAAGCTGTCAAATATTAAAGTAATATTTTAACGCACTACAATAAAAGCTTTTTACTAGTACAGTGTTGGTAATATTTTGTTGGAGTCTTTTTGATTGTCGTTTAGGACAATATTGAACAATAAGAAACATTAAAAATTAGTGCTTTTGTGCAATGTTTCAATGCATTGTCTTCATCATCTTATTATTTTGATGTTCTTTTATTTTAACTTCATTAATAAAAATCGTCTATAATTAAAGATTTATATTCTTAATTGACCCTTAAAAAACAAAAAACTATCATCGCTGATACTGTCATAATCCTATCATCGCTAAATGCTGAAATATCTTCGAATTTAAAATATATTCGAAATAAATTTTAATAAGATACATTATTAAAATGTTTTAAAAATAGTATAGGTTGAAAATTCTTCTAGGTAAGTAAATACGTTTTAAAATGTATCGGAAATTTTTCGAAGATATTATTTTTCTTTATAGAATCCACAATTAAATAATATAATCATTCGAAAAGTGCTTAAATTCGCAAATAATCACTTCATTTATTATAGCTATTTTTTTAAGGTTCACATTATGACGGGTTCAGCAAAAAGACTGTAACAATATATTTATATAGAAATCTTTAGTGAAAATCTTAAAAAAATCCAAAAATTTATATTATTTCATTGGAGTTTTTTTTTGCAATTTATGGTAAATTGGTTATAAATTAAATTTGTAATAATTTATTATTGCCTAAAATATTAAAAACAAAGTCATAAATTTTTTCTAATGTTCCATTTTTACCATAACAGGGCAAGTTCTTTTTGTAGCAGGTAAGAATAGATATTATATTTTTATGATGCTATATAGTGATTAACTTTTTTAATATACCAAACAATATCCTGTACAGATATAAAATTATTAATGTCATGCTTTTGTCTTAAAAAAAGGGAACTGATTAATGTTTTATTTAATTAAGGTTTTTACCACTTTATGGAAGCTCTAAAATTACTAGTTTAAGCAAGCGTTGCTTAACTTTAAAAGGTAGTAAAATAAACTTAAATCACCTCAAATTTGGTGCAATTACAATATAATAGAATCCACGCCAAAACAGTATCTCTAATAGTGATGAAAAGGCGATTGACAGGAGCTAGTCTATTTTTGGGAAAGTATTGTTTTACATACCAATAAATCCTTCACCAACTAACTGAAGTTCTATAAGCACTTAATTGGTGAAGAATTTATTAGGCAATAGGCTAAAAATTCTAAATATATTTCTGCAAAAAATAATAAGAAGAGATTTTGGAAAATATAACAAGGTTACCACAATCTCAATCACAAAAAAGTTTTATAGGATGCACTTAACAAACAAGTGGAAAAGCATTGTCCATCTTCCAAAAACAAAAACTTGTGGAGGATCCTTTTTCAATACTACAACAGCTTTTCTAAACGAAAGCTAAAAAAAACTAATCGGAAAAAAAGGTTCTCTTTCGATAAATAATATTTTATTCATATTTATTTTTGTTTTACATTTTTACATTTAAACGTTGAACCGAAAAATTTAATTTTTAAGACATAACGCTTTAGTCTGTTTTTAAAACCGAAGGTGAGATTCCTCAGCATCAGTTTGGATTATGAAACTGAGCATTCTACTAGCCAGCAGTGTCATCATGTTTTCAATTACATAGCGAGTACGGTAGAGCAAAAGGAATACTGCCCAGGCTTAAATTATAGAAGAACTGGATAGGCCTCTACATAAAAATGGTGGCACAATTTTATTGGCAATACATTCGTAAGAACGCACACACATGCAAAATTACAGAAACGGCGTATATCATTGGGGACTAATTTTAAACTTCAGTATGCGATTGAAGCGTTTCGTTTAAAACCATTTTCATATGTGTTGTCATTTATGCATTTTTTTAATATTGCGGGCTTTGTTGTTTGATGGAATTAGTATTGGAAATTTTCACAGTATTCTATTTTAAAATATTATTTATTTTTTTATATTTTCATTTTATTTATTAAAACAGAATTACAAAGTTGAAGAGAATATAGAAATATAAATTGCAAGTTATCTGATTATATCAAAACAATTATTTGCACAAATAAAAATCTATTCCAAAAATGCAAAATAAATTAAATGAGAGAATGTGATATTATGTTTATGTTGAAAAAAAACCACACCACAACTAAGCAAATATAAATTTTAATGTTTAACAAGCATAAGTAGATACAAAAAGCTTCATTTTTTAGAAATTAATTATATACAACATTATAGCAAATGCTTTAAAACTAAATTACAAGGTGAAAAATTTAATGTATTTAAATAATTAATAAATCATATTCTAAAAAAAATTGAAAATAATATTATTTATTTAATGCATTATAATATGGTTTAATAGAGCAAGCGAAAGCACAAATGCAAACAAATTTATTTAAATAATAAGCCTACCGAAACATACTGAAAAATTCGTTCTCTTAAACTTTCTTACACACACTTTACGTACACCGGCACTAAACTATTTTCTGATAAACATTGAACTGTCAACATCGCATTTATTTACATTTATTGAATGCCGAACTTTTCACTTTTTGACAACTTTTTGGACAAAATAAATCACTAAAAGCCATTTAGGCACATGACAAACTAAATTTTTGTTATTTTGTTTAGTAAAAATAAAGATATCAACTTACCGAAAGATTCGTTCAATGAAGAGAAATTCTTTACAAAACACTTCGTTTTCTGAAATAAAAACTTCCTATTAAATACCGTCAACCAATACAATATATAACTACCAGGTGTATAAGCTTAAATCCGCTATTTGGTCATCGATGGCGTGAGTGAGCATATTAATCTACCCTGGGGACACGTCATACTTTTTTTTATGAGTTTGACATCTGTCAACATTAATCAGTGCACATTGTCAGCAATTTCGTACAACAAAATACATTTTTCCTTTGGTAATCATGTCTAGTTTTGTGCCAGAAAAAGAGCAGATGCAGGAAGGTCTGCTTTTCTGCTTCAATTTGAAAGAAATCGGCTGCCGAATCGCGTCGAATACTTATGGAGGCCTAAGGTAACAGTGTTTTATCGGAAACAACGTGCCGAGTTTGGTTTCTTCGGTTCAAAGACGGCAATTTTGACTTGTGGGACGAGAAGCATGAAAATCGGACTAGGAAGGTTGAGGACCATCAATTGCAGGCTCTTTTGGACTAAGACGATACTCAATCGCAAAAAATGCTCGCGGAGCAATTTGGTGTTACTCAACCAGCCATTTTCATGTGTTTGTGTGCCATGGGGAAGATTGAAAAGAACGGAAAATGGGTGCTGCATGAATTGAACGATAGGCAGATGCAGCGACGCCAAAACACATGCGAAATCATGCTCGCCAGATAAAAAGAAAGTCGTTCCTGCATCGAATTTTGACAGGCGATGAAAAGTGGATATATTTCGAGAATCCTAAATGCAAAAAATCGTGGGTTGATCCCGGCCAACCATAAACATCTTCTCCAAGACCAAATCGCTTCGGACGGAAGACGATGCTGTGCGTTTGGTGGGATCAGCAGGGTATCGTCTACTATGAGATGTTGAAATCTGGTGAAACCGTTAATGCCCACCACTAAAAAACTGATTTTCCTCCACGACAACCGTTAATGCCAACAAAGACATGACAAACTGATTTTCCTCCACGACAACGCACCATCGCACATGTCAAAAATGGTCTGAAACTACTTGGAGACACTCAACTGGGAGGTGCTAACCCACCCCGCTTATTCATCAGACCTGTCCCTTTCCGACTACCACATGTTTTCGTCGATGGGCAACGCGCTCGCTGAGCAGCACTTCGATTCTTACGAAGACGTCCGAAAATGGCTCGATGAGTGGTTTGCCACGAAACAGAAGGAATTTTTTTGGCGTGGTATTCACAAATTGCCCGAGACTTTGAATAAATTTGTTTTTTCTTTCTATGAAAAAAAACATGTGTTTTTTTGACGTAAAAACAGCGGATTTAAGCTTATACATCTGGTATTTATATTATTACTTATTTTTTTGTAAATACTTCTAAATAGAAGAATAATACACTTTTACTTCCACTTTCCGATGTGACAAAATATCAACTTAAAAAAGTTTTAAGTATATTATTTCGGTATATTACAAATTTCATGGAGAATGTCGCGTTTTAAAACTCTCCGAAAGTCTACAAAATTGAAGCGCTTTATATTTGATTGATATTTACAAAATGAATAATAAATGTAAAATAGAATTCCATTTCGTATCAAAAGATTGTATGATATAGGGTGTATTACTTAAAAATGCGGGATTGACAACAGATGGCATAACTTTTACAAATGGTTTGTGTTAATAATAACTCATATGGCATTTTGGAGGTTAAACAGCTGTCATTTATTCTCGATTAGTCATTGAACGAAATAGTGTAAACAACAAAGTTTCTTTTTGCTTCAAAAATGTCGAATTTCGTACCAAAAAAGTCCCATTTGCGGGAAGTGTTGATTTACTTCTTCAATTTGAAAAAAAGTGCAGCTGAAGCACATCGATTGCTCACCGAAGCTTATCCTGAATATGTTCCATCGATTTCAACATGCGAGAGATGGTTTGTGCGGTTCAGAAGTGGTGATTTTGACACGGAAGACAAAGAACGACCAGGTCAGCCAAAAAAGTTTGAAGATGAAGATTTGTCGAACTCAAGAAGAAATTGCAAAATCATTGGGAGTCACTCAAGCAGCCATTTCAAAACGTTTGAAAGCAGCAGAATTCATTCAAAAGCAAGGAAATTGGGTCCCATATGAATTGAAGCCGAGAGACGTTGAAAGGCGATTTTGCATGTCCGAAATGCTGCTTGAACGGCAGAAAAAGAAGTCGTTTTTGAATCGAATCATTACTGGCGACAAAAAATGGATTCATTACGACAACCCAAAGCGCAAAAAATCGTATGTGAAGCCCGGCCAACCAGCCAAATCAACGCCAAAGCCAAATATCCATGGCGCCAAGGTAATGCTCTGTATTTGGTGGGATCAGAAGGGTGTGATCTATTATGAGCTATTGAAATCGGGCTAGACGATCACAGGCGACCTCTACCGAACACAATTAATCCGTTTGAAGCGAGCATTGGCCGAAAAACGCCCGGAATATGCGACCAGACACGAAGCCATAATTTTCCATCATGTTGCAAGACCGGTTAAAAATTATTTAGAAAACAGTGGCTGGGAAGTTTTGCCTCACCCCCCCCTATAGCCCAGACCTTGCCCCGTCCGACTACCATTTGTTTAGATCCATGCAAAACGCCCTCACCGGAATACGCTTCACTTCAGAGCAGGGCATCAAAAATTGGCTCGAATCATTCTTGGCCTCAAAACCGGAGCAGTTTTTTTGGCGCGGAATCCATATGTTTCCAGAAAAATCGGAAAAAGTAGTGGCTTCTGATGGACAATACTTTGAATAAAATATATGTTATTGTAACAATTTTTCAAAATAAACACTAAAAATTTGCCAAAAATCCCGCATTTTTAAGTTATACACCTAATATAAAAAATAAAAACTGCCTATCATTGTGTTTAAATTGTATTTTTGCTTCCAATAAATAAATTAAAATTGATATAAATTATGATTTTGCAATTCAATAAATTTTTAATACGAAAACTAGCTGGCAGTGGGTGTCATGTCTATATAAAAAAATCTACACAAAAATATATAAGAATTACGATTTCTCGCCGCTTATGCAATAATTGTGCCACAAAATTTTGTATACATATATACCAGGTATTTTTTAATCTAATTGCCTATCCAGGTATTTTTTAATCTAATTGCCCATGCTTATTTCTTGACATTTCTCATGCCTTCGACCGTGTATGGTATGCTAGATTTCTGGTTACTTCCGTATTCTAAAATCCTATCTGTCAGACCGATATTTTCAGGCAGCTGAAAATATTAACTTTTTTAAAATGTATCCTCTCTCCACCGGTGTCCTTCGAGGTAGTACCCTAGATCTAATCCTTCACAATATTTACACCCATGATATTCCTTGTCACAGTGATATTCGTAGTGCAGCATATGCTGATGGTACACTCCATAAAGATTTAGTTCAAAAGGCGTAAAGTAGGTGTTAATGAGCAAAAATTTGATCATGTTGCTTTAACATTCTATCGAGAACGGATCTCTGATATAATCCTTAATGGCAGTAATATTCTATAAAAAACGACCTAGAACTTATATTCAACAAACTATTAATCTAGAACCTTCACACAAAAACTAAAAGAAGTAAACTTAACGGACGATACGAACAATTAGGATGACTCCTAGAGAGTAGGTCAAAACTGACAGTAAACTCGAACTTTGGGATTCCACCGAGCAGTCCAATTCTTATCGAATCCAAACCTTAAAATCCCGAATTTCGCAGTTTAATTAAATTTTCCCCTTCAAACCAAAGTGATTACATACTTTTGTCCTGCAGTGTACCTACACATATGTGCAAGATACAGCCACTCCTTGCTAGTCTATATGGTTTATTCATAACGAATATTTATATTGGATATTATTTAGATGTATTTAAATTTGACAAGTTCTTCAACTCAATTCTATTATTTAAGTACTCGTATTTTTAATAGATTTTAAGTAGTATTTTTAACAGAAAAAATAAGAACAGATTTTTTCAATGATCTTAAATAAATTAGAACGCATCAGATCACTTATATTCAGTAAATAAAGCATAAATAACATAAATTGCTATGTAATCCGTAGAGTTTTAAAAACACCTTCGTTCCAATGATAATATCAGACGTTGAATCAGAGTAGCGATGTAATCCTGTATTTATTATTACCGCCAAAAATATACTATGTACTCGAATTTACATAGAAAATCATATATGTTAGGTACACAGATTCTTTTACGTCTCCTGCTTTGCATTGTAAATAATATAAACAAGCGAATACATATCTAAGATCTTGTTTATTTCAAAGATTAATTACCCACCATTGGCATCTTTAAGTCTCGAAGGTGATGTCGTTGTGAAAGTGAAAATTCTCTTAGCACATGTGGGGAATAATGGCCAAAGTCATGCTATGCTCTGGCACAACTTAATCTGGTAAAGTTCAACATTCTTCCGGATGTGTATCGACTCGTATACCCCTCAATCTGATAAGTGATGCACGCGGGAGTATCTGATTTATGTTCTAAATAAATAAGAATACTTTTCCCATCAAATAAGAATCAATATTTTACCATTTCTCGTCCCCCATCACACCAAAACACAAAATGTTGTTAAGTACGTGTACGCATTTATTCAATAGTAAAATTTCCAAACATTATTTGTCCATTATTTTGGCACGCAATATTTTCGCAAAAGAAAATTTGAATATTTTCGATAGAGAAAATTACAAATTTGTATTCATGCTATTAATTTATGGATCATTTCATTGTCTAATGGTTTTTCCTTCCCCTAAAATTTCTTCAAACATTTTGGTTATTTTTTGTAGGCTTAAAATGGAATGAAGGTTTTTACTGCAAAACTGTCAACAAAAATAATGCTTCGTTGGTATTTCATTTCAAGAAAATGATGGTATATGAACATTTTATTACTGACTAAATTATTAAAATTGTTTAAATAAAAGATTCTATTATAATTATTGCCCTGTTTTTAAATGAATTGAATTAAATCAAAATGAACTTTTGAAAATGCGGAATAACTTTTAATAATTTTTACTTTTTTAGAAATTTTACTATTAACGCTTGAAGGATACAATTTTGAAAGATGTCAACCAGTTGATGTGGTCCATTTTAGTTGGGAATAAGTTCGGAAAGTTTCAATCATTCGAATGTTATTTTCAAAATTGCGAAAGTTTTTAACAAAATTACATTTTCAGTAGTCGACTTTGAGTGAAATGTTGTTATAATTTCAATTTTAGTTATGCTAATTTTCAGAAAACTGCTTTTCTAATTACAAAGTGAAGTTCTTATTATTTTCTGCTTAACACAAGAAAAAAAGTCACTAGTAGTGCGGGAGTCTAACCCACTAAAAGCACCTCCGTTGACATAGATTGATGAATGACTTCAGTTACGCTGTTCCTTTTTTTAATATTATCGCATTTGAAACTTGATTTAGGTCAAAAGGTTTGAAGGAATAGTTGCCTCAGCAGTAGCTACCCTACTAATTTGTGAAGCTTAGTCCTTTTTAGTTATCATATGTTATTGCTTGCATCAAGGACTGTTTCCATCTCAGGCTCCAAATCCCTGTGATTATCTGAGTGTGTTTACCTGCTTTATTTATCTATAATACATTTTTTATTATTTATTTTGTAATAGGTGTAGTCAATACCCCATAGGTATGGACATACCACGAGGAGGCATTAAATATACTAAGACGAACTTTATTTTGGAACGTTTGAATAATTGAAATATTCGATTTGCTTGTACAGCCTCTTAGCTGGATACTGTTGGTCCTGTACTGTACCACTAGTTCGGAGTTTCGGCCTAATATGTTATGGTTTGGAAAGAAATACTAAGTGTATTTTTGGGTGTTGTAAAAGGATGTAAAATTTGGAATAAATATTAACATTTTGTGAACGTGAACTTCTGCAGGAGTATGGTCAAGAGCGACCATACTCAGTGAGCGCATGTTTCTGCTAGGAATGCTTGTCGCTAGCTTTATACACAGATTATGGGGGAAGGGGGTTCGAAGTTTTTAGCAGAGATATGCTTCCACACCTACCATAAACAGAAAAAAAATCATACCGGAACAGTTAGGGGATAATGGAGATACCCAAAGAAATTAAGTTCTCCATTTAGGAGGGGAAGAAGAAAAAAGAAAAAATCGAATGGTAGAAACTAAAAAAATATTACAAAATAAAACTAAAAAAGAAGCTATCTAAGCAAAAAGGGAAAAAAACAGGAATTCGACAGTAAAGGTATAAAAATTCAAAAGAAAAAAATGAACCGAAAAAAAAATTTAAAGAAATAAAAAAATAATTAAAAAAAACTAAAGAAAAGCACTTTGACATGATTTCCCGCTACGCCATCTGGAGTGCTCTGGATGAACTGGGCATCCCGCAGGCCATCATCGATCTCATCCGAGAACTATACCGCAAGGCCCCGTGTGGAGTGCGTTTCAGGGGACGAAACAGCGATACATTCAACATCTCGAGAGGAGTCAGGCAGGGTTGCATAATCTCGCCTATCCTCTTCATAGTCGCCTTAGATCTAGTCTTCAACGCACTAACAGCACAGCCAGCAACGGTATCCAGTGGACACTGTGTGAGAGGCTCCACGACCTGGACTACGCCGACGACATATGCCTCATGTCCCACACCTTCAACGGCATTCAGGAGAAACTGAATGCTCTGGCCTCCAACGCCGAAAAAGTTGGACTGAGAATCAACATCAAGAAGACCAAATTGATGCGTGTCGGCGCCACCTGCGAGAGACCCTTGATGCTACACGGTACCCAAGTTGAAGATGTCAAAAAGTTCTGTTACCTTGGCAGCATGCTCAACAAGGATGGTGGAACTGAAATAGACATCCAAACGCGCATCAACAAGGCGCGACAAGCGTACACCTCACTTGGGAACGTGTGGCGTTCCAATCACCTCTCCATAGCACTCAAACTTCGAATATTCAACTCAAACGTCAAGCCAGTCCTGCTGTACGGCTGCGAAACATGGCAAGTAACAGACAGCACGACCCGTTAGCCTCAGGCATTTGTGAACAGATGCTTGAGGCGTATAAGCAAGATCTTCTGGCTGAACTGGATAACGAACGATGAGCTGCTTCTTCTCACGAAGCAAATACCCCTGCTAGATAACATCAAACGCAGGAAATGGAGTTGGATTGGCCACACCTTGCGAAAACCACCTACGGACCATAGCAAGGATGACACTAGATTGGAACCCACAGGGCAATCGCAGCAGAGGACGTCCAAGGACCACTTGGAGAAGATCAGTCGAGCGCGAACACCAACAGGCAAATCATGGTCGGAGGTGAAGGGGCTGGCTCAAGGCAGAAGCAGATGGAGAGAATTCACAGAGCCTCTAGTGCCGCTATATGCTCCATAGGAGTGACTGTGTTCTCATGGCTATGTGTAACATAGAAATGAAAAACCTGTCAAATAAAAAAAAATTAATAAAAAAAAAAAAAAAAAAAAAGCACAAAAACTAAAGAAAATAGAAAAAAGGTGAAATCGACCATCGACGTTAGACCTAGCTGGTTCGTCTCTCCCTAGGTCTATAATAAAAGATATTACAATAACAGAACAGGAACATTTGACAGTAAACACCTATCGGCATTTCTCTACTTAACGAGATTTTAAAATTTTAAGAAATCTCGTGGCCAATTTCTTTTTAAACGCAGACGAGTATAAATAGGGTAGGTAACAGAGGAAAGCTTTTTAATGAGAGGATTATAGTGATAGGATAGTCGAGAATGAAACTTTTTATAACCGGAGACGCACAAATCATAAACGGAGGAAACATTTAGGTTATGGTGAATAACTTTGTTACGAACATAGAACGGCCATTTTGGATTGAACGGATTGGATACAATAGAAATTTGAAGCCTTGGTAGAACCCCATAGTTCAATACCGCACGTCCAGATCGGTTTTAAAATCGTCTTGAAAATTAAGAGTTTGTTGTTTAGTGTCAGTTTCGATGGGTTGTTAAGTAATCTAAGAAGTAGTCGGTAATGCCTGTTAATTTCAAGTCTTTTTGACATCGTATAAGCGTTCCAAGTAAGTCGTTTGTTTAGATTTACTCCGAAGTAGCGTACTTTCCCCTTTGATAGAATAATGTCGCCATTAAGGTATATTGTGATGGGGGGATCTTTGCAGATAGTGAAGGTAACATGTACAGTATTTTGTTCATTTACTTTTACTCTCCATCTCATAAACTGACATTGGTCAGCAAAAATAACGGTTTTGGGATTAGTTGGGATATCAAAGGTATAAATATTGTATAGGATTGGACCAAGAATACTACCTTAAGGAATACCAGCTGTTATAGGGGATATTTCGGAATGGTCAGTATTAACTGTTATTTAGCAATGACATTGGCAGAGATATAACTTTAAAATAGGGAAGTGTGTGGAGGAAGGAAGCTCTTGAGTTTTCAGATCAGTCCAGGGTGCTACACTCGATAAAAGGCATACGATATATTTAGGCCAATGCCTGGACAGTATTCTTTTCGCTCAAGAGAGGACACAATATAATCAACTACACTATGACATTGTTAGGTTATGGAGCGTTCGGATCGGAAATAATTTTAGCATCTTCAAGGATAGTGTAAAGGTGTTTCAAGAGAAGTTTTTCAAAGATTTTATCAAAGATTGGTAACAAATGATACGAGAATTGGGAATTTACTAATTTTTTGAGTTTGACTATCAATTTAATAATTTGATAAAATATCCCGAAAATTATGTGAAAAATTATAAAAAAACCAATTTGACGAGCAAAAGTGAATATAAACGCTGTCAAATTCTTCGTGAAGAAGAGACTTCAGTCTCTCCAATGCAAAAAATTGTTAGAAGTTCGGCAAACATACAAACTGTATAACAAATTTTAAATAAGGTCTATACTAATTATAAATAATGAAATTAAATGTAGGATATTTATTACGAGCCAACGGAATTACTAAAGAACAAGTAACATAGAATACTGAGAGGCAGAAAGTTTTATTTAGTAATAAGGAAGGATCAACTGTTTTTTGTCTCGATATCACAGTATAAAGGAATGATTCAATTAGTAGAAATATGAGAACGCCAGCATGATTCTACTTACAAAACTATTATGACACAGATGAAGGGACAAGTGATAAGTAAGATGAAAAGGAATCAGTGGATTTTTGAACAGGATTCAGCGTCTATTCATTTTTTGACCAAAAAAATGTCACAAATACTAAAATAAGGTAAATACGAGGTCTGTTCAAAAAGTATCGCGAATTTTGTATTTTTGTCCAATTCAAAGTAATCCCCACCAGATATTATTCACGTGTGCCAACGTTTTTCCCAATCCCCGAAGCACTTCAAAAAATCATTTCAGCTTCTACTTCGATGCCGACTTTATCTCTTCAATCGTAGCGTAGCGTCATCCTTTCATGGGGCTCTTCAGTTTCGGGAACAAGAAAAAATTACAGGAGGCCAGATCTGGAGAATACGGTAACTGCGGCATTATTGGTAAAAGCAAATTTTTGTTCTTCCACAAATCCGGTCGTTTCTGGCAGATTGCTTCTCGCAACTTGCGCATTACTTACAGGTAATATTCCTTATTGACTGCTCTACCCTGTGGCAAGAACTCATGATGCATCACGCCCCTGCAATCGAATAAAACTGTAAGCAAAACCTTCACATTCGACCAAACTTGGCGCGCTTTTTCCGGTTTTGGCTCGTGCGGCAACTTCCATTGGGATGATTGAGCTTTGGTTTCCACGTCATAATCATAAATCCATGATGCGTTACCAGTTATGATCCTCTGGAGCAAATTTGGGTCGTTGCGGACAGTGTCCAACAGCTCCTTAGCAATGTTAATGCGATGCGGGTTTTGGTCGAAAATGGGCAAAAATCGAAGACGAGCTAAAACACGTGCAAGCAAAGCAGCTGTCAAAAATTAACTGAATATTCAAAATGGCCGAACTTGTCGGCATAATTAAGAGGCATGAGTGCCAGTATAATGCCACAAAAACTTGAAAATCGAATATACGTAACTCGCGGAAATTCAAAATTCCCGATACTTTTTTAACAGAGCTCGTAGAGGACCGGAGAACCCAAAAATCGTGTATGAAGATAGCCGTGTGACAAAGGACATTGTCATAGTGGAGCACCCAAGTGTCTAGAATATTCGATCTGACGTGGACACCACTTTTCAATACAAATTTAACTCTCTACTTATCAGGTTTATTGTTAATCGATGGTCTGACCTGACAAGAGCCGTCTCTTATTCCATATTTTCATCAATTCTGAAGGACTCTCTGAGGGAGGTTCGTCTTTCATTAATTTTAAGCTGTGAGATTGAGAACACCCTTATGAATAAAATACCCATCAATATTGCTTTTATTGTGAAAATTTGCCAAGTATGAAATCCAAAAAGGCTAAGATATATTTTACCATAAAAAAAATTAGGTTTAAAATAAAAATCGAAAGTTTAAGATTACATTTAAGATAATTGGGTTTTTTTTTTAGTATTTAAATGAGAGGTGCGAAAATTACAGACTGTTTCTTTTCTTGTGCTCAATTAATTTCCTTTATCATTAATCTTATAGTTAAATATTTTTTTGCTGTCCGGGGATTAAACTTGTAACTGACAAGAGACAGGCTGATAAGTAAAATAATTTTTTACGTGTGAAAAATAAAAATAAAAACAATTCTTACCGGATTAGAGTTTATATGGGTAGGAATTTAATTCGTTTTGAATTTCTCTTTTCCCTTTTTAATTTACATTCAATTTGCTAAATCAAATTTAATAAAATTCACCTTTTCATGACAACAACTTTTTTTTTAGATTTTCGTAACATTTTGATTTTATAACATTAGAAGAGGTTTATTGTTGACTGAAAGCTTATTAGACTTCGATAAACGTGTCAGTGATGTAGGTTAACATTTTCTAATATACACGTAAATATAAATAGGTGACGTAAAAAAAATTGAATTGGAAAATGTCTGACACTGTAACCGAGTAACTATGTATATTGTTGGTTAGAAAAATTCTGGAACAATCCGTAATGTCATTGGATTAGACCGTTGTCAATCTTATACCTATAATCGTATACGTACTCTACCTGAACTGAATTCTATTCTAAGCCTACAAATTAAATCCAAACACATTACGGAGATAGTGTTATTTTGTCAAAAGTTTTAGAAAAAGCAAAATAAAAAGTAAATTGCCCCTTTTCCATTCGTAATGCTTTTCCATCTTCATTGAGTTGAATGTTTTGATAGAATTTCCAAAAACAGACAAAAAAAAAATTATTTCACCACTTTCCTTAAATAAATCTTATTTTTGCCTGTATCTTCCGACAAAGTTCTCTTCTATCAAAAATGAATTTATTTTTCTCATTTTGGCAATTTCCTGTAACCATTTTCGTTGTAATATAAAAATAAAAATTTCTTTTGCATTTGCCAAAAAATTACTTCTTGCTCCTTTGAACAAATCATTCCTGTCTCTTGTCGTTCTCATATTTTTAATCATGGAAGTATGCCTCATTGATAACTGATAAATTTTCTCAATCGATCGACTTTCATTTGAAATTAGAATATTTGCAAATTCTTCAACTTTTCGATTATTCAACTGTATTTGAAAGACTATTTTCGACAGAATTAAATTTGCTCAGCGATTTTCCATAATTTTAGGTTTAAGAAATTTGTTTTTATGAAAATGAATACACAGTATTTATTTGAATAAATCCCCCAAAAGGATGGCTGTTCCCTTAACGGAGGCCATTTCTTCTTTTCCAAATATCAAATGAATTGTGAACATTTTTTTTTTGCTGTACAACTCTTTTTTTTTTTATAGCAAAAGTAAAATATATTTCTTTTCCGTATGGAAATGTGAAAAAAATATATTTAAAGATTAAAATGTTCTTAACGTTAAGAGATTTGATTATTACGACTGACTGAAAACTGAACACAATTTGTTGACAAGAAAAAATCAATTCGAATTGAAGGGAAATTATATTTAAAAATAATTATATTATTATATTGGCACATATACCAAAAACTGTTTTGATTTTTCCATAGAAACGGAAGTAATCATTATAAGAAATAAGATATTTTTAAGAAAAATATCTTTTCACAAATTCTAGAATATACAAGATTTAAGGAAAAATATTCTTTATTAGAAAAGAAAAATTCTTTGAAAATATTATCTTTTCGCATATAGATTCGTTACTAAGCTACTTTTAAGGTATATTATAAGCTTTGAGAAAAAAAAAATCATTTTTCAACTATATTTGTACCAGAATTACACCACAATTTTCTTTAAATTTGTTCACAGAATTTTCATGCCTCAAAGAATTTCTTTAATATAATAAATAATCTATTTCGAAAATATTGGCATTAATGTATTTTATTTGAATAAATATTCATTTTTATATAAATGGTTTTAAAAGAATCACTGTTTTGAGAAAATCTATTTATTCCTGAATAGAAGTGACTTTGTTTTTTTCGGTATGTGCCATTTAGTTGGAAGAATTAGGACTTAGTTCGACTGTATAAGTACAAATTATTTCGGAGAAAAACACCATAAATAAATTATTAGAAATATCAAACAATTTAGATAAAAATTGTATTTTCTAGGAAAAATGAAAAAAATACCCATAGAATAATATGAATTGGAATAAAAGAAAGTTACCCAAAACTAATGCAGCATTTAATCTTCAAATAAATTTTTATAATTTTTTTGTTGTTGAAAATTTGTCAATACTTTTTTTTTTTTGGTGATCATTAAGGGCACAACAAGTCCGGTTTGAGTTTGGTGAATCAAGGAACGCCTGAGGTTCCCATTTCATAGCACGATCTTCGAGCATTTCTTTAGTGTCCTGGCTAACGCTATAGCTCCATATAAAATAGGGCCTCCCTCATGTTCTGTATTAATATTGAATATAAAGTAGTATATTCAATATTAATACAGACTATTTGGTATATAAGCTTAAATCCGCTGTTTGGTTATAGATGGCATGAGTTAGCGTATTAAGCTCCCATGAGCACGCCATACTTTTTTTTATATGTTTGAAATCTGTAAACATTAATCAGTACACATTGTCAGCAATTTCGTACAACAACATACATTTTTCTTTTGGTAATCATGTCTAGTTTTGTGTCAAAAAAAGAGCTTCCCTGCATTTCTGCTTCAATTTGAAGAATTCAGCTGGCGAATTGCATCAAATGCTTATAGAGGCCTATAGTGATAGCGTTTTATCGGAAATAATGTGCCGAGATTGGTTTTGTCAGTTCAAAGACGGAAATTTTGACTTGTAGGACAAGAAGCAGACCATCAATTGCAGGCTCTTCTGGACGAAGACGATACCCAATCGCAAAAAATGCTCGCGAAGCAATTGGGTGTTACTCAATCAGCCATTTCCATGCATCTGCGTGCCATGGGGAATATTAAAAAGATCCGAAAATGGATGCCGCATGAATTGAACGATAGGCAAATGGAGCGACGCCAAAACACATGCGAAATCTTGCTCGTCAGAGAAAAAAGAAAGTTGTTCCTGCATCGGATTGTGACAGGCGATGACAAGTGGTTATATTTCGAGAATCCTAAACCCAAGAAATCGTGAGTTGATTCTGGCCAACCATCAACATCTTCCCCAAGACCAAATCGCTTCGGACGGAAGACGATGCTGTGCGTTTGGTGGTACCGTCTACTATGAGATGTTGAAACCTGGTGAAACTGTCAATTCCCACCACTACCCCCAACAACTGATCAAATTGCACCGTGCTCTGCGTAAAAAAAGGACGGATTATCAACAAAGACATGACAAGCTGATTTTCCTCCACGACAACGCACCATCGCACACGTCAAAAATGGTCCGAAACTACTTGGAGACACTCAACTAGGAGGTGCTATCCCACCCCGCTTATTCACCATACCTGGCTTCTTCCGACTACCACATGTTTAGTCGATAAGCCACACGCTTGCTGAGCAGCACTTCGATTCTTACGAAGACGTCCGAAAATAACATTATGAGTGGTTTGCCTCGAAAGAGAAGGAATTTGTTTGGCGTGGTACCCAGAAATTGCCCGAGAGATGGAAAAAATGTGTAGCTAGCGAGGGCAAGTACTTTGAATAAATTTGTTTTTGCTTTCTATGAAAAACACATGTGTTTTTTTGACTAAAAAACAGCGGATTTAAGCGTATACACCTTGTAACCAGAGGGCAGGACTTAATGCAACTTCCAAAATAAGACAGACATTAAAAATTTTATTTTCAAATGAAAACTAATCTTAAGACGACTATTATAATAAAATTTTTTTTTAATCCATTTTTCATTTTTTTCTATTTTATTAATCTAATCAATAAATATTAATTAATCAATTTTTTTTATTTGGGTTCCTCCCTACAGATTCGTTTTATGGGCACTCCAAAAATAATTGACAATGGGTAGTTCTGGAGTATGGCCAGTGAGAGATAAAATAGATAGTTCTACCCCATTCCAGTCGTCCATCCGCTACACCTCACCCTCTTTTCTCTTTTTAGTTCTTCAACTTACCCTGGTATATTTTTCAGATACTTTTTTTCTCTTTCAATTATTTTTTTTTTTTTTAAATTTTACAAATTTTAGATCCTCCCAATTTTGAGGGTTCCTTATCCAACTGAATCCAAAAGTATCTCCATTTTCTACTGTATGTTTCAGGCATGATAAGTTTTTTTCTTGTTTAAGGTGGAGGGGGGGGGGGATGGTGGTGAGAATACCTCTTCTCTTTGCCAATCTTCGAATACAGCTACCATCTAGCATGCCAAAGCAAAACACAATTAATTCTATATTTTCATACCTTCCATTCCCAATCCTACAACCAGGTAATAAGTTATCATATACCATAACACGTGCCTGTTTCAACTCAAGATAAATTTGACACCAAAAAATATATAAATTTTTCAATACAAACGCGGGTTTTTCAATAGTTTCAACCGATCAATCCAGTTTTATATAACATCACAATTGGTCCACTCAAAGATTAGACGCATATACACACATACATAGAAGATCAATTCAGCTAGTGATTTTGGCAATTGAGTTTTGCTAAAAATTTATCTAAATCAGTGTTTCGGAGCCACGACGTGGAATTAGTGATCATAAATAAACGAAGAAACCACTGAAATGCGAGTATTAACATTGACGACGGTATTAATTTTTATTGCAAAATTAACGATTGTATTTAGTGCAGCGGTAACACTTGACAACTTGAGGAATATTTGCGTAAAACAAAATGACTGGACAGTGTGTTCTAATTTGAAAACAAGCAAATCCGATGATGTCAGATTTAGTTTACAATCGACAATCAGTGATGGCAAGGTGAGATTTCCCGGAATCTTTTGCGAGTGATCAAAAATGTTAATAATTTCGAAATGAACGCTTGCGGCATCGAGAATATATACGATTTGGATTTCGATGGTGGCGATATTATTGATAGGCTCGCTTTAGCTGAAAATCGTATTATGGAATTGAAAAAAGATATCTTTCGCTATTTACCCACCCTGAGAGATATTGACTTAAGTTCGAATCAAATCAGAAGTATTGATGCGGATGCTTTTCAATCGAATAAGAAACTGAAAGTTCTCGGTCTAAATAGGAACAATCTTCTTATCACTGATAATAGTAAATTTCTTAACAATATCAAAACTGTCGAAAACTTATGGCTAATCGGTAATCATGTACCATATATCAGTGCTAATTTATTTGCACAAATACCTCAGCTCAAGCTTCTCAGTCTTGAAGATTCGAAAATTGGTGTTATCGATTGTAATGCGTTAGCAAATCAAAAGAATCTGTTTAATATAAATTTAAGTAAAAATAAGATAAAGTATCTAGATGTGGATAGTTTTACGCATATGAAGAGTTTATTTTATTTATTCATAAATGATAATTACTTAGAAGATTTCGATATAATAAAGTTGGCACAAAATACAAATCTGAATTGTACGAATTTGTGGTCAAACAATTGGAATTGTGACTATATGAAGAATACACTGAATGAAATTGAACAGAAAAACGTTCGAATTACAATGTTTCACAATACGTGGATATAACAGCAAACAGCATTACAGATATTGGGTGCAAGGATACACCAAATTTTCAATCAAAAGAAAAAATTCCCCGTGATGTGCTTTGCAAATTTCTTGAACTTCAAGGCCCATTGGAGAGTATTAGTGCCAGACTAAATTATGGTTCTATCGGTGCACAACAGACAACTTTTAGTTCATTGATATCTGGCGATGAACAATTTATTGATATGCTAGCCGAAAAAGTAGCTAATAAATTGGATAAAAGCTTAGATGATATAAGAAGCTCGATAAATACCAAATGGAAGTTACTTGAACATGCGCTAACAAGAGAATATGCTGAATGTGGACCAGTCCAGACATGCTCACTTACAGCTTTTCACAATTAATACTAATATTATAAATTAAATATTTTTAATATAAATATTAATAATTATTAATGTTTTTTTTAAAAAAAATTGTTCGTTATTGTTTGCTCAGACAAAATGTCACCAATTTTATATTGTAGTTTGGAAAGTTTAATCATCATATTTAATATTTGTCAATTAAATATATTATCAAAAATAAAATTGATTTAATTTAATAATTGCTATTTTATATTATATCTGTTTTTTTTTTTTAATTATTAAACCATATTTTAAAATTTTCTAATCATATAATAATTGTGGTTATGGTCACGTTTTTAAGCATTAAGGGGATACTATTATCAGTAGCGTAGTTTTATTTTAAAAATGAAAAAGAAAATATTATAGAGAAGCCATTATTTATTTAAAAAGTGATTATCAGATGTGAATTTTAGTCTGAAGGTGAATTTTTTGAAAAATTAAGTAGAAGAGATCGTCAATTTTGAGCGCCTAGATTTGAAGATTTTAACCTGAGCTATATGTGGATTCAACAAGATGTCGTCTGCATTTTCTAACAATATATCAATCCTTAATTTTTATATCAACCTGAATGATCACAATTTTAAACTCTACCAAATTACTTACTTGTCCTCGAAGAGTGTCTAAGCCAGTGAAGGGTGATAGTCAATTAGGAAAATAGTGTTCGTATTACATTTACTGTCCTCTGTAAAAAATTTTTATCGCACATCAAATTATACTTAAATAAATGACATCTGTTGAGTTCAATCCATTTCAGTTTTTTTTCAACAAAAAACTGAAATGGATTGAACTCAACAGATGTTCCCGACGACTCCTTGGACTATTTGACAACATATAATTAAAGCCTATTTGGACTTATGGAATTGTTTCTCGTATTGAAATTTTTTAGGGTTGTAAAAAAAAGGTAACGACTTTTTTTTAGGGTTGTAACAGTTTAATACCAAAAAATGCGTTTAAATTGTAAAAACTTTCTACAAAAGTGGTCACGTTTTCTGCTTTAAAATGAGGCTAATTTATTGTATGGGGGATAACCCAATAACAAGAAGTGACTCTGGAAAAGCCATTGTATTACGAGTAAAAAGTGACTGTATTGTATGCATTTTGGTCTGAAGGTGCCATTGGTCCGTACTTTTTTAAAAATGAAAAGAGACAGATTGTTATGGTCTGAAGGTGCCATTGGTCCGTACTTTTTTAAAAAAGAAAAGAGACAGCTTTTTTTTGCCCAAAACTTAAATATTTTAATATTTTTAAAATATTGCGCAAAATTTTTCCAAGACACATAATTTCGAGATTGGTTGAACGACAAGATCTAAAAATAAAAATAAAAACTAGTTATTTTTTGGTATTAGAATAAAATAAAAACCCAGAAACTCAAGTCAAGCAAAACTTAAGCAAACCGGAAATTGACGGAGGCGATCATTAGATTTTTGATTAAATTGTGCGCTATAAAATATCTTATAATCGCATTGTTACGACCTCAAATCACTTTAGTATTAGTTGTACTATAATAGAGGTCATATAACAAAACTAGTGAGACATTGTTTATATAGTGTAGCAATCTACAAACGTGATGTGTTCATTACCAGATCTTACTTGGTTTGTGTGTTCTTGTCTACGAATAGTCTGTGAGAAACAACGTATGTACACTGCAGGCCAAAAATATGCGACCACCTTGATAACAACATATTCTCTAGCCATTTTTTTTTTTGTTGGGTAAAATATCAATAATATTATGTCTCTTTGGATAAATTATATAATACATGATTAATTAGATGAAATAACAATTAAAATATTTTTTAAAAAATCTAATTTCTATTCATGACTCTTTTTCTTTGCCATAAAAAATTTCGAAAGTACAAATATCAAGTTCCCGATCCGGTTTATTGTTGGTAATAATATAGCCTAAGTTTTTTAATCTTCTTATTATGCCTAAACAATATCATTTTTTGTTATAAAATGATTCATTTCATTCGTTTTTTTTTTTTAAATATTTAACCAAAGTTGAAACTTCCATTTTCTATTCACCTAAAAATTAAAAAACATTGGAAATTATAGAAAATTATAATCCGATTGGAAGGTATTGAAGCTTAATATTAATAGTTTAAGGGCGTGGCAGTTAAGCAAACATTACTATGCCCTCAAAATAAAATAAAAAATGTTTGAGCCTTATTCCTTAAGAATTAAAAAACTGGACGCCTACGAATTTTAAAAATGTACTTTGAACGTATGAGTCAAAGATCTAGATTTTTGGAACTAAAAGAAAAATCTACGTCCATCGTAGTACTGAAGAAAAATTGCTACTGAAAGATGTAATGTCAACCTTGAATCATTGTGGTAGCTCCATTATGGTTTGGAGGTTGTCTTTCTACCGAAGATGAATTAAAGAAAAATTTTTACACACCAATTAAAAAAACTTTTTTAGATACCAATCCACTTCTATCAGGACTTTTGTTTATATAGCAGGATAACTGTCCTAAGTATAGCTTGAAATTATGTAGAAATTTTCTATAAAAAAAATAATAAGAATTCATTTTCCCTTTGTTTTTTTTAATTTTATATCAGGTGTTGTAATTAATTCGTAGCGTTTTTTTGCAAAGTTTCGTGGTTTATTATAACATTATCATTACAGAAGCGTTATTCTAAGTATTGTCCTTCGTTATCCACTACTTTTTCCCATCTTTCTGGTTATGCTCGGATACCGCGTCGAAAAAATTCTTCTTCTTTAGATTCGATGAAAGAATCGATCCAATTTTTGGTCATTTCGTAGTTATCGAAGTGCTGCTCTGACAAGCCATGCGCCATGGATCGAAACAAATGATAATCAGATGGGAAAATGTCTGGTGAATATGGCGAGTGCGGCAGAACTTCCCATTTCAGCGTATTTAAATAAGTTTTTACGACTTTCGCAACATGGGGTCTTGCATTGTCGTGGAGCAAAATTACTTTGTCGTGTCGATCTTTATATTGCGGCCGCTTTTCTGGTAATGCTCTGTTCAAACGCATCAATTGTCCCCAGTGATGGTTTCACCCGGTTGGAGGAGCTCATAATAAATAACACCCAGCTGATCTCACCAAATACACTGTAAGATCTTCTTTCCATGAATATTCGACCTGGGGGACGATGTCGATTCATTCCATTTTTAAATTGCGCAAACCACTTTCTGCAAGTTTGCTCAGGAAGAGCATGTCCGCCGTAGACATCCACTAAAATACGATGACTTTCCGCGGCACTTTTCTTCATGTTGAAGTAATGGAGTAACACTCCCCGCAAAAACGATTTTTCAGGCACGAACTTTGACATGTTTGACACTGCGCAACAAGTGCTACTGATACTATAACAAAATGTCATATAATGGAAAAGTTGCGTTATGTCAGTAGCTTCTGGGAGAATATTTACTTTTGTATGTGTGACTATGGATAGTTGGCTAACGCCATCTTTTGTAAAACGCTATGAATTAATTCCAAAAATATCAAAATATATCAATGCCATAAAAATTTTATGGAATGAACTAGACAAAAGAGTACCGGATTTCTGTCCATTCTCTAAGGAAACTTATTTTTAAGAATATCATAAACAAAATTGATCGTCCGAATGTGCAAGATCTTATCAGCTATATTCCCATTTTTTTTGTATTGGTATTTTTATATTGATAATAATATATATAAAAAAAAATATTTTTTTCATATTTTAGTTCAAAATTAATAAAATTTTTTAAAAAAAAGAGAGGAACATTTTTTTTGGGTGTATAACTTAAAAATTCGGGATTGACAACAGATATTATTAATAATAACTCATATGGCATTTTGGAGGTTAAACATCTGTCATTTATTCTCGATTAGTCATTGAACGAAATAGTGTAAGCAACAAAGTTTTTTTTTGCTTAAAAAATGTCAAATTTCATACCAAAAAAGTCCCATTTGCGGGAAGTGTTTCAATTTGAAAAAAAGTGCAGCTGAAGCACATCGATTGCCCACCAAAGCTTATCCTGAATATGTTCCATCGATTTCAACGTGCGAGAGATGGTTTGTGCGGTTCAGAAGTGGTGATTTTGACACGGAAGACAAAGAACGACCAGGTCAGCCAAAAAAGTTTGAAGATGAAGATTTGGAGGCATTACTCTACGAAGACTGTTGTCGAACTCAAGAAGAAATTGCAAAATCATTGGGAGTCACTCAAGCAGCCATTTCAAAACGTTTGAAAGCAGCAGGATTCATCCAAAAGCAAGGAAATTGGGTCCAATATGAATTGAAGCCGAGAGACGTTGAAAGGCGATTTTGCATGTCCGAAATGCTGCTTGAACGGCAGAAAAAGAAGTCGTTTTTGAATCGAATCATTACTGGTGACGAAAAATGGATTCATTACGACAACCCAAAGCGCAAAATATCGTATGTGAAGCCCGGCCAACCAGCCAAATCAACGCCAAAGCCAAATATCCATGGCGCCAAGGTAATGATCTGTATTAGGTGGGATAAGAAGCGTGTGATCTATTATGAGCTATTGAAATTGGGCCAGACGATCACAGGCGACCTCTACCGAACACAATTAATCCGTTTGAAGCGAGCATTGACCGAAAAACGCCCGGAATATGCGACCATGACAACGCTCGAAGCCATAATTTTCCATCATGACAACGCTCGGCCTCATGTTGCAAGACCGGTTAAAAATTATTTAGAAAACAGTGGCTGGGAAGTTTTGCCTCACCCGCCTTATAGCCCAGACCTTTCCCCATCCGACTACCATTTGTTTAGATCCATGCAAAACGCCCTCACCGGAATACGCTTCACTTCAGAACAGGGCATCAAAAATTAGCTCGATTCATTCTTGGCCTCAAAACCGAAGCAGTTTTTTTGGGGCGGAATCCATATGTTGCCAGAAAGATGGGAAAAAGTAGTGGCTTCTGATGGACAATACTTTGAATAAAATATATTGTAACAATTTTTCAAAATAAACACTCAAAATTTGCAAAAAAATCCCGCATTTTTAAGTTATACAACCAATAACTTTTACATTTTAATTTTCTCCTCAAAAAGCGAATTGATCGTATATTTACGGCCGACAGTGTAGCAATAGAATTCAAGACCCATAAATGCAATGACAGTAAAAAAAAAATAAGCTGAATTATAAAAGCTTTTGTCTAAACTTTAGTGTTTTTTTAAACTTCTTGACTTTAACTTGGAATCAAAATAAAATGTTCGTTTGACCTTCAAAAATTTGGAAGTTTCTTTTTTTTTTAATTTTTCCAAACATTTAATAATACTATGCTTTGACATGTGTATAGGTGTGCGTTGAGTAACTTTCAAAATGATTACGTTTGAGAATTTTCAATCATTAAAGAGTTAATTTGGAAAACTTAAAAACTTTCCTTGGACTCTCTCTCTCTCTCCGTGAAATTGAATATAAATAAGTCTCGCAAATTACAGTGGGTAATAAAAAGATCTGCAAAACACTAAAGAAACTTTTGAATATTTCAAACCAATTATAGCGATTTTTTGCTAATTTATTAAAATATAGTAATTATAATAATTCATTAAGTTTATTCAAATAATAAAAGATTAAAATAAAATAAAGCACAAAGTATAGCATAAAAGTAGTGAGGCTGCCTCCTATTGAAGCAACTTTATTTTATTTTATACGTAAATGTTATCCCCTTTAAAGTAAAAGTGCTGAAAGGTTTCAACTGGAATAGACTTCAGCTGCTCGGTTATACTTCTACCAAAATGACGTGCTTTCAAAAGTCTTAAAATCTTGAGTACCAAAAAAATGTTACACGCACTTTGATCAAGTGTAATAGGAGGGCGGGGGGAAGGGAGAGGGAAGAGTATGGGTAAGCACACGGGGGTATTGTCATGGATGAAAATCTAAATGTCTGATCTGAACCGAAGAACCATTATTTTGAGCCTTTCAAGAATTTCAATATTAATCGATGGTCTCATCTAACAAGAATAATATTTTCATTTTTTTAATGTTAAACGCCTTCCTAAGCGGGGTTCAAGTTCTACTGTTTCTTGATCCTCCCAAAAAGGTTTATTCCAGGAAAGTGTTGCCTTTGACGGAGCTACCGAATTCATGATTTTAGATAATAATACTATTTATATAGAAGTGACAAAAAATACTTCGAAATATTTCCAGATATTTTTGTAACTTACTGTCATTAACGTCGTTGACTGTAAAAGCTTTTATTTTGATTCTTAAATATTTTTTTTTATTATTATTGGGAAATTACCATCTTTAATCTCGCAAAAATTATCAAATTAATATTTGTTGCTAAAGCAAACATAAAAATAACCTACAGAACTAGATGGTATATTCCCAATAATTTGTACAATAAGTTTTTAAGTTTTTAAGATCATTTATAAATATTATAAATTTTATTTAACAAGTCTCATTTTGTAAATTTTATGCACATTGTCTAAACATCTTTAGATAATGTGTCTAAAATTCCAGATTGAAAATATTTATTAGGTTTTTTTTTAAATATTAACCCAATGACAAGAATACATATTTTTTTGAGACACAAATCCACTAAAACATTCTTAGTTGGTCAAATTTCTATGTGTCCCAGCGAAACCACCGTCAGACCTTACTTCATGGGGCCGGGATTGCTTGAAATCACTAGACTGCTAGATTACTTCTATCGTATTTGTTCTCATTTATACAGATGGAATCCTTCTAGGACTATTGTGGCAGATGGAATCCTTCTAGGACTATTGTGGCTACGACGTTCTTTGGCATACACATAAGCTGCTTGCTTGGAATCGGATGTAGTAAAAGAACACGTGTTCCCATCACAAGAAGGGCACATTGGCCTATATTCTTATTTAAAGTGTTAGTGGTAGGCCCGAAAATATCCATGTCCCGTCAACAACTGGGATAATTATAAGCCAACTTCACAATATCGTCGGTCTATCCACAGATCCAAAACTGGGATAGACGTTGAGTCCATTCGCCATCTAGAGTAGTATCCCAACAATTTTCCCACCGCCGACTGGATTTATTTCCATCCTCCACACTACATTCGCATCACCCCCCAATCCCCCCCCCCTACCATTCAATGGTACAATCACTCCGGTGGTACAACGTCTGTCACTTATGCCCCAGGAGTGCAATCGCTATCATTACGGCCACAACACAAATGGCCTCGTATGACACCGTTCGGGATGGGCAGGCTGCCCTCAACGCACTCCAACACTAGACTAAAACCACACCTTATATGTAGGTTGCTCTAATCAACTGGTACAGCATGCAGTACAATTGACTATACCACGGTCACTAACAGGATCCTCCTACCCTGCCTGGGTAACCCATAATTCGGCATTAGGCGCGCTAGTGCCATCATTATCTCCATAGCGTTTCCACCCACGTACATTAAGTGTTCTTGAAACCATAGCTTAGTATCAATCATCCCCTCCAGGTAGTTTAGCGATTGTCCCTAGTTTACCTCATGTCCGCCAATATATTCCTGCTCGCGACAAACTGTAGACCAATAGTGTGAACAGTCTCTTCTACCTCTTCCAGATATTTTGCCATTGCGACCATGGCAACATCGTCATCAAATGTGATGATTCGCGACTCCTCTGGAATATGAAGCTTGAGAATATCATCATATATCTCATTCTACAATAGAGGGTCCAAAACCGATCCATGCGGGACCTCCTCACTGTTCGTCCGATATAAAATAATTTTTCCACTCCGGAATAATCACTGAGACCAGAGCGTCAAGGATACAGTTTTTAAAGTATCTGGCCGAGTTGAAGGCATTCTTCACATCAAGGGTTATACTCGCGCAGTACTTAAGGAGTCTTTTTTCCACCTTTTGCCCTTGATGGCCTTATGCGTGGTGCTAACGACCAAATCAATAGCATCTAAAGTAGAGTGTGCCCTCTCTGGCCTTCGGTAAATTCCTCCAGTAGTTTACATAGGATTTGTTCCAGCCGCATCCAGAAAACAAATTGGATGGTAGGATTATGGGTTCTCGGTCCCTTTGGAAGAAGCACAAGGCATTCTCTTCCTCAAATAAGTATTAAAAACAACCAAAAATAAATTTAGATGCACTGTAACAGGTGCCTTTTCAGCAATGGAGTGTATGGCATCGGGACCAAGCGCCTTTCCGTCACCGATTTTACTGCATGTCCGTATGAGTTCCTATTCGGTTATTGGCGGGAGTTGATCTCTGCGAGGCATAAAACCGAATTTATGAATATTTAATAAATTCGGTTTTATGCCTCTTGTAATTGTTTAAGGGAAAGGTAACTTTAGGCAAGCATTTTCAAAAGGGTGATTATAAAGATACGCCGATCGAGCATGATAATTTCTATTCTAAAAACCTTTACAATCGAATTATTCGGAAAAAGCTCTTGAATATAATAATTTTATTATATGTCCCTCAAGATTATTAAAAAAAATAGTTTGTATCTGTTAACTGACTGGTCATGAAAAATATGACTAGTCCTTTTGAAATAAATAAATTCAGATTTTTTACATCTCCAGTTTTTAAAGCAATTGCAAAAATTGAGATTATATTTATTTATAGATGGAAGTTTATTACTATTATTATTATTATTATTATAATTAGTTTTGTGTGGCGAAAATCTGTTTAGAAAAGAAAAAATTTGAATAGAAAATCAAGAAGAGCAATTATTTTTATTTTTTTTTTTCAGCATTAAAAGTCAACCAAGAGTAAAAATAATAGGGAATTTTTGAGCAAATGTTACATTTCCCACAGAAATATTGGATAAAATATGTTTGGATATTTTGGAATTGTGAAAGGGGATCACATCATACGAATATAAGGGAAGAATAGGTATAACAATGATAAGAGTCGCGTCTCCCATGTGCCATCTGCCATAAATCGATAAAAAGTGCTTCGTCCCTGCATTTTTGATTCGCTTACAGAAATTCCCTTTTCTATATTTTTATTTTATTCAATTTTTTTTTCCATTTCCATGTCGCTTATACTGTTGTTATTTTACTTGTGGTTGTGCTTGTGCCTTCGCCTAGAGGGGATGGTTGTATTGTAGATGTACCTGAAGTGTGCTGAACACATTATTTTATCTAACAAAGCCAATTTAAGGATGTTGTTATGAATATACGAGAGTGTAGAAGACATTCGCGTACAATATTGCCAAGGGAAGAACAATTTCATCAGCGAATATACGACCGATATTGTTCTGAAATGGGAAAAGTTCACTTTTATTTGCCTGTTCATATGTTTTGTATAGACTCGTATATATTGTATATATCGGTCTGTCTGTTTGTTTACACACGCCTTTGTACAATAAAATGAATATTAATTTACTTGCCTTTCAGCATCCAAAAGGACTTTTGGATGAGTGACGTTTCGAAGAAGTTATCTAATTTAGAAAGAGTTATACTATACAAGCTATTCCGAAATAATTATTCCTTGAGACTCTAATGGAATTTAAACATGTGTGCATATGGCTCCAAACAAATATGAATACTATGATTTTACATGTGTGTATAGGTGTGCGATGAGTAACTTTTAAAATGATTACGTTTGAGAAGTTTCAACCATAAAAGAGTTCATTTGGAAAACTTAAAAACTTTCATTGGATTTTTTTTTGTTATGGCATCAAGACTACAGCTAATGACTCCGTACACACACAGTATTTGTAAGGGAAAAGAGTAAATAATTCCAATAGTTTGAGTTTAATTATGGGAATTTATAAACTATTCATATGAGTAAGACTATATTAGGTGTAAGCTTACTAACATCATAGTACAAATATATAGTGTAGTTACGTGGTAATCTGGGAAATCGATAAAATATATTCAAAGATTATACACAAGTAGGCATGGAAAATATAATTTGTTCAAGGATTTTTGAAAATAATTTTGTTCTTTTCTTAAAAAGAAAAAAAAATGTTTTACTTAGAAAATAAAGTTTTTTTAAGCTTTTCTAATAGCTGAAACAAATTTCGGAAATATGGATTTTGTATAGATGTACAAGGTCTGTTCAAAAAGTATCGCGTATTTTATGTTTTTTTTTCACAAATTATTTATTTTTTCATTAATATCTATTTTGTCCCCTTCAAAGTAATCCCCTACAGATATTATACACTTGTGCCAACGTTTCTTCCAATCCTCTAAGCACTTCAAAAAATCATTTTTTGTAATCTTGTTCAGGTCCTCCTTCGATACCGTCTTTATCTCCTCAAGAATTAGTCACAGGGGGCCAGATCGGGAGAATACGGTGGCTGCGGTATTATGAGTGTGTTGTTTTTGGCCAAAAATTACAAAAGTCAATTTTTGTTCTTCCACAAATCCGTGCGTTTCTGGCGGATTGCTTCCAGCAACTTGCGCATATATTGCAGGTAATATTCCTTATTGACCGTTCTACCCTGTGGTAAGAAATCATGATGCACCACGCCCCTCCAATCGAAGAAATCTGTAAGCAAAACCTTCACATTCGACCGAACTTGGCGTGATTTTTTCGGTCTTGGCTCGTGCGGCAGCTTCCATTGGGATGATTGAGCTTTGGTTTCCACGTCATAACCATAAACTCATGATTCGTCACTAGTTATGACTCTCTGGAGCAAATTCGGGTCGTCGAGGACAGAGTCCAACAACTCTTTAGCAATGTTAATGCGATGCTGTTTTTGGTCGAAATTGAGCAATTTTGGTACGAATTTCGCGGCGACCCGTCTCACGTTCAAATCATTGGTAAAAATCGAATGGCACGTGTCAATCGATATGTTTAACTCCTCAGCAACTTCTCTAACGATGATTCGACAATTGGTCAATACAGTTTCTTCACTTCATCAATGTTTTCGTCTGTTGTTGACGTGCTTGGGCGTCCGGCACGCTTTTCGTCGTTCACATCTTCTCGGCCCTCTGAGAACGTTTTGTACCACTAATAAATGTTACTTCGGTCCAAGGTATGCCACAGGAAGAAGCGTCACCACGAATAATTACTAACTGCTAAATTACTAGAAAAACTACTATTATTTGAACTATCCGCGCAAATAAAAGCGAATTACCAAAGCTCGGCAAGCATGTGAAAAATGGTATTCTACTCTTCTCAACAAAACTATATATTGTAGATGGGTTCATTGTACACTTACAGTTTATAAAAGTTAGCCAAATAAAAATATGTTTCTTCTAAGTTTAAATATAGCAAAAAAAATAAAAATTGATAAAAGTAATATGCGTATACCTGTAAGTATCAGGATCAACAATAGTACTAAATTTTGTGTAGACATGACAATCCGTTGAAATCGAAATACCAAGGGGCTTGTGCAGGTTTTCTTCAATATTCCTCATTTGGCTGGAATAATCTCATGAGTATTATACAAAGAAGCTATCGACAAAAAACTCTCTAGGCAACAATTTGTTAAAAATTTTCAACATGCAAAACAGGAAGAACAAAAAGATATACAGGAAATGTTAACAAATTTAAGTTAAGTTTCATGTATGCGAAAAGGTGCCAAATAAAAAAAAAAAATCTGTTTCAAATGCGAAAAATATATATGTGAAAAATGTGTCTTAATATAGAACCCAATAATTTCAAAAATATGCGGTGAAAATGAATAAAGTTTATTTCTAAATTTAGGATCAACTTGAAAAATTTTAAATTTTTTATTTTCTTATTTGTATTTTTTTTTTTTTTTAATTTATTATCTAAACGAATTAGAATAGTTATTTATGAAAAATATATTTTATTTATACATCAATATGAACTAATTCTTTTGTTGCTATAATATCGTTAAATTACCGATGCCGCCACTGATGACCATTTAGTATCCTTTGCGGTCATCCAACAAACTGGTAGCCATGTTCATAATCTTGGGTGCGGAAATTTCCCATATATGAATTCCCAATACTATACTGTAATGTGGGCCATAAAACTAGCTCCCAGATAATCGCATTTAGTTTATATTTCCCTTGTAGCTATTTGTAGTTATTCCAGAGACCCCGTTCTGGATAGTATCCGGTATAGACTGCTAAATTGGAGAAGTATCACATTATATTGGATGCTCATAGGTCAAAAAACAACCTGATAGACAATTAGTCGTCCAGTTCTCAATATACTGCATCTACCAACCAAATACCAGCTAATATAGCAAGCCTTAATATTGAAATGTGGTGGAAACTTTTCTATCACTCGTCTTTGTATAATTATAAATACTAATTATAAGTAAATATTTGTGGTTTCTGACCTCAGAGTTGCAGAATTAAGATGGAGGATAGTATTCTTATCAAGCCTTTCCAACATGGACATAATTGGTTGATTATATAAAGTTGTATCAGATACTTTCGCCATAATTCAACTGGCAGCTAGAATTTTTTGTCCGCATGTGAATGAGGACAAAACACAGTACGATGTCTGTTCAAAAAGTATCGCAAATTTTAAATTTCTGCGGGTCACGTATATTCGATTTTCGATTTTTTGTGCCATTATGTTGGTACTCATGTCTCCCACTTATGTCGACAAGTTCGGCCATTTTGAATGTTCAGTTAATTTTTGACAGCTGCTTTGCTTGCACGTGTTTTGGTTCGTCTTCGATTTTTGCCCATTTTCGACCAAAAATAGCATCGCATTAACATTGCTAAGGAGCATCATGATTTCTTACCGCAGGGTAGAACGGTCAATAAGGAATATTACCTGCAAATGAGTAGAACGGTCAATAAGGAATATTACCCGCCAGAAACGCCCGGATTTGTGGAAGAACAAAAATTGGCTTTTGTCATTTTTGCCCAAAAACAACACACTCATAATACCGCAGCCACCGTATTCCCCAGATTTTGCCCCCTGTGACTTTTTATTGTTCTTGAAACTGAAGAGTCCTATAAAAGGAGGATGCTACGCTACGATTGAGGAGATAACGAAGGCATCGAAGGAGGAGCTGAACAAGATCACAAAAAATGATTTTTTTAAGTGCTTCGAGAATTGGAAGAAACGTTGGCACAGGTGTATAATATCTGGTGGGGATTACTTTGAAGGGGACAAAATAGATATTCATGAGTAAATAAATAATTTTTGAAAAACCACAAAATTTGCGATACTTTTTGAACAGACCTCGTAGACATGTGCGGCCTGCCCTTGTCCTGATGGAACATAACACATTTCCTGTTAGCTTACTTTAGCCGCTTCTGATTAGTCACTAGCTTCAAACGATCCAATTGTTAATGGTAGAGGTCCGAATTTAGTATTTGGTCATACGAAAGCAGAGCATAGTGGATAATTCCTTTCCAGACCCACCAAATGTACAGCAAAACCTTTATTGCCATTAGTCCTGGTTTGGCCACCATTTGAGCCACTTTACCGTGCTTTGCCTAAGATCATTTTCATGATGGATCGAACGATCGTTTTCGTAATGGATCGCACTTTATGCAGATGGTTTGAAACCGTTTTGTAGTCGATCTTTAGCTTCTGAGCGATGTTTCAACTGCTAACATACCGGTTTATCGATATTTTCGACGATGACGGCCTACTTTTACGAGATTCATCTTTAACATTAAAAATACCAGAACGGAATCGACAAAACTGCGCATAATTGGGTATTACAGTATTGAGACTGAAAATAATATTTTTTAGTACGGAACTCTCAATTTCTTTGATCAATACCTCACGAGATATATATTTCTACAGCCAAACTAATATTTTTACAAGGAATAACGGAATTTTCATACTAAATAATTTTTATTAAAAATCTCAACAAAAAAAACGTGTTAATTGGTAGACCCTGTAGAAGAAGGAAAGTGTCTAAAGGATCGATGCAAGTATTAAAAAAGAATCTGGCAAGTATGAGGCCGTAGAAAATATAACATTAGCCACCATTTTTCTGTCTGGAAAAGGACCGTTTAGAAGAAATATTTTTAATTATGGAAAATAATTATTGAATCCCTTAAACAGACTTATCGTTCTATTATTTGATTTGCTCTTCTCCTTTTATCATAAATACTCAATACTATATGCAATATGAGACAAAAGAAAAGCCAGCGAAAAATTTCTGAAACAATTTGCGAATAAAATAAGATGCAAATAAAAAAAAAGAGGCAAATTTTATAAGCGTATGCCATCATATTATAGTAATTTGTATATTCTAATATTTATGCTGATTAATTAAATTAATCCAAATACAGACGACTAACAGAAATTTCAACAAAATTAAAATTGATTTTCACTCATTTATTTATTATACTCAAACCCACCCCGAGGCCATCCCTCTTGAAAAAATGGTAACTGTCTCATAGTCAGAAAGATTACGAATACATTGGCGACATGAAAATTACGAAATTAGAAGAGAAATTCCTCTTATTAACTTAAATCTTATCATTAAATCGAAATTTCTAGTCTTAATGTCATCTTCAGTCAACACAAAGTACGCGATTTATAAGATAAATAAACAGATTTGATGAAAATTGAAGAAAAATTCACTTCAAATATTTTTGTTTTTGGAAAAAAAATAAAAATAAGCTTTTATCTATTCATATTCAAGAATATGATATTAAATTGATCATTTAAGCGATTCTGTTGGGAGTGGATTTATTATCCTCGCAACAAACTAGACACATTATCGACAGTATTTGCTGTGCAGTATTTTGGCTGTCATAATTGATCCCCTATGCCTAAGGATTCTCAGTTATTCCATTAAAGCCTGCATCCTTGGTGACAGAACTTTTTAATTGGACTCAATCTAGATAAGGCAGTAACGCCTTATGAATATTCAACTAATAAAAGATGTGCTCTCAAAATACCAGAAGAAACTCAATGAATTTCGCTTTTCATCAGCATACTTGTAATATTTAAAAGTATTTATCATGAGCTTTTGCATTGGTATTTGTTACTTGAAAAAAAAATACTAAGAAGCAACAAAATGGATAAATATATTTAATATTAGTCCTATAAGACATTCTCAGATAGGACTTTATTAATCCTAAGATAAATTTAGTAATTATAATTATTATTACTGTGCGTACGTTCACTGTACAGTTCCGCGTTATTTGTTTAGTAGAAATTTTATCGAAATTTATGGTTAAAAAAAAATTTGTAAATATCTCCAAGACAACCAAATTTTTTTTTAATCAAATTATCTTTTCTTTATCTTCATAAGTAGTACAGAAGAAGCTAAAAATTGTGAATAAGTAATTTCGTATTCAATTCTGGCTTCTAATATACCAAGTGTGTCTTTTATTTCAAACATTATTATTTAGGCTCAATTATTTTTGATATTTTTTCTGTAGTAAGCCATAAGCGAAATATTAAATTGTGTAAACTTTTGTGAATGTTTTAATCCTTAAAGGCAAATAATTTTAGTAACATTTTCATATCATTACAATGCTAGAAAAAGTTATAATGAATTTTACCACAATTTTTCTTAATATTCCGATTTTTACTAAAAGAAAATACGATGTATGCTAGAAAATTTATAAGACTCTTTGTAGTAGTTCTAAAAGGGTACAACTAAATTAGCCATCAGCTCCTCTATTACATTTTTTTTTGATATTATGGTCATTATTAGAATGACAAAAAAGGCACACTAACTTAGGTAGACTGGGGAGCGACAAGATTTGTGTAAATGGCAAAAACTCATCACTCTTGTTGTCATGATGGTATATACAAATGGCTTCAATATCCTATCTGATGCGAAAAACCAGTGCCCATCAGCTTCAATATTAAGAGACAATCTCGTCTTACCTCGAAAGAGCCCTCACATGGCTTCTGGGACCTCCCAAAAAAATGTTATGCCACTTGAAAACTTGTTCCTGTTGATAATTTTTCACTCAACGAATTAAGCACCCTATAAAGAGCGGATAAGTGAAGTTGTGACTTTATAGTGCGTTACGATAAATAGAACAGCGTAATTTGGGGTAATGATGTGGTAATAAATTTTGTTTAAAGCTTACGAAAAATTCCAACAAACCTAAAAATAAATTTTGTGGGCCTAAAAATAGTGGAAGAAGAACTTTGCTTAAAAAGACCTACCATTAAACTGATGAAAATGTGGAACCAGCAAATTTTTTTGTGTTTAACCACTTTTTTTTTTAAATTCACATTTTGTATCAACACAAATTCAATTATTCCAAAACAATATATCCAATATACTCGTAAATACGCTAAATGATAAATTATTATTTTTTATAATAAAAAAAAAATCATACAAACGTGTTCGCAGAAAATCTATTACTTTTAACAGTGGCTTACAAAAAAATCATTGTCATATTCGAACAAATATTTGAACAAACGTACAATATTTTTTTAAAAGATATTTTTAAATAATTTCGATTTTTTATGAATAATTTAAATGAAAGGAGCTTAATAATAAATAAAAGTATAGGAAAACAAGTCATCGGGTGATTTTTTTGCCATTTGGTTTTTCATAGAAAGACTTACTTACACCCGAGCAACACTTACAAATTATTGAATTTTTTTATCAAAATTAATGCTCTGTGAAAAATGTGTTTCGCACACTTCGACCATTTTATTGTCGTCATAACTGACCAGAAATTTTACGCTATTGGTGGATATCAAACCACCAACCCCTGTGCGTAGAGTGTGTACAGATGAAAATATTGCTGCCGTGGCATCCTGTGTTGGTGAAGACTGCGATTTCTCCAATTGGGTTTGTGTTAATCGACTATGTGGAAGATTTTACGAAAGGATCTTGATCTGAAAGCGTATAAAATACGAAGCTTGTTCAAAGAGTATCGCGAATTTTGAATTTCCGCGGGTTACGTATATTCAATTTTCAATTTTTTGTGGCGTTATATTGGTACTCATGTCTCTCACTTATGCCGACAAATTCGGCCATTTTGAATGTTCAGTTAATTTTTGACAGCTGCTTTGCTTGCACGTATTTTGGCTCGTCTTCAATTTTTGCTCAATTTCGACCAAAAACAGCATCGCATTAACATTGCTAAGCATCGCAAAACGAGCCAAGACCGAAAAAAGCACGCCAAGTTCGGTCGAATGTGAAGGTTTTGCTTACAGTTTTCTTCGATTGCAAGGGCGTGGTACATCATGAGTTCTTCCCACAGGGTAGAACGGTGAATAAGGAATATTACCTGCAAATTATGCGCAAGTTGCTGGAAGCAATCCGCCAGAAACGCTCTTTTGCACCATGATAACGCCCCTGCGTTGGGGCTTCGAGGAAAAAATGATTTTTTGAAGTGCTTCGAGGATTGGAAAAAACGTTAACATAAGTGTATAATATCTGGTGGAGATTACTTTGAAGGAAACAAAATAGATATTCATAAATAAATAAATAATTTTTGAAAAAACACAAAATTTGCGATACTTTTTGAACAGACCTCGTACACAATCATCTTGCATTTAGTTTCAATATGAACAATGCTACCAGATGAAACGACATTAAAAATATGAACATTTATTGGCAATACTACGAAAATGACTTTCAATTAGAGATTAGACTTTCTCTGTATAGAAAATTCCTCCTATAATCTACAAAATAACCTATCCTAATTCCTTACATTTGATGACTAATTCCCTGACACGTATCTTTTAGACCTCCATACAAGCAAATAAGCGAACATAATTCTGAAATTTATGACAGAGTCGGGCAAAGTCATAGAATATTTTTGTAGAATGCAGTTCAATAATAGCAGTCTCCTGTTAACCGTAGATATACCCCTAAAAACAATATAATTCTGGACAAGGTAACTTCTCAGAATTTGGATTGGGTATACCGCGCTTACTTATGATTTTCTTTTCGGTAACCAACCTTGTCCTTTTTACCATTCCTTGTATCTTTCTTTTTGAATAGGACTCTTCCAATTACAGAGTATCCTAGTCTCCCTTTTAACTTTCTCAAGCAATCTGATTTGCTCCATCAAACTTACTATCGATAATGAATAATTGCATTAGGGAAAGGACCTAATAGTCAAGGCGTTATAAAATGACATCTGGCTATTATCTCAGATACCAACATTGTATTGTTTTCTTATTTGTTTGTATATAAGGTATCTGAGATAATAGCCAGATGTCGTTAACACGAACATAAACTTTTATAAAAATACAAAGGAAGTGTACTAAAATAATTTTATCATTTAAAAATTTAAATAATCGATATTTGAAAGATGCTTTAAAATCATAAAATTGATCAAAAATTATTATCTAGAAAATTTTCGTCACCCTGTACTATGCACAATTTTTAATTTAAGTCGTTTTAAAGAGTAAAAATTATACTCCTATCTGGAGACAGATAGTCCTGTATATGATATACGAGAGTATATCTTCAAAAGAGTAAACATATACTCTTATCTGGGGACATGAGTCGTAGCTGATATTAAAATGGAACAAGAAATCTGCGCCTCTTTCAGTCAATATTAATTATTCTGAATAATTCTTACCAGTCTTTGGTAAGAGAATTATCCGAAGAATCTTTAGCACTCTCCATAAAAATGACCGATTCCAAAACCTGTTTAATGATGAGATCCTGAAACCTTAACACAACAACCCAGTTATGGGTGAGATGAAACTGAATAGTCGACTGTAGTCTAGACACTGAATCAGTCTGAATGTAGATGGTCCTGCTCGGATAGTCTTGAAAGTCGTCATCAATATTCGTAGGAGACAAAGTAGACTCTGTCTCTGCTTGAGGGACAGCATTAGCCAGGACACTTAAGCTATGCTAGGATTGAAAGACCACGGCGTAAAAACTTTGATTCAGCATATCTAGGTCAGACTCCTGGTCGTTATAATCAGTTCACACCTCAGAAGATTCATATTTTTAATCTTCTGCCATCAAGACTGACTGCTTTACATAATTTTGAACAGGTTTAGTTTCTATTGAAAATATTTAGAAATAGGATTTTTTTTAGTTTTAAAATAATTAGAATTTTTTTATTATAATAAATTGATTTAGAAAATATCCGTTATTTTTACCAGGTGTATAAGCTTAAATCCGCTGTTTTTTAGTCAAAAAAGCACATGTTTTTTTTCATAGAAAGCAAAAACAAATTTATTCAAAGTATTTGCCCTCGCTAGCTACACCTTTTTTCTATCTCTCGGGCAATTTGTGTATACCACGCGAAAAAAAATTCCTTTTCTTTCGAGGCAAACCACTCATCAGGCCATTTTCGGACGTCTTCGTAAGAATCGAAGTGCTGCTCAGCGAGCGTGTGACCCATCGACGAAAACAGATGGTAGTCGGCAGGGGCCAGGTCTATTGAATAAGCGAGGTGGGGTAGCACCTCCCAGTTAAGTGTATCCAAGTAGTTATTCGGATTTTTGACATGTGCGATGATGCGTTGTCGTGGAGGATAATCAGCTTGTTATGTCTTTCTTGATAATCCGACCATTTTTCACGCAGAGCACGATGAAATTTGATCAGTTGTTGGTGGAAGTGGTGGGAATTGACATCTTTACCAGGTTTCAACTTCTCATAGTAGACGATACTCTGCTGATCCCACCAAACGCACAGCATCGTCTTCCGTCCGAAGCGATTTGGTCTTGGGGAAGATGTTGATGGTTGGCCGAGATCAACCCATGATTTCTTACGTTTAGGATTCTCGAAATATATCTATTTTTTAACACCTGTTACAATCCGATGCAGGAACGACTTTCTTTTTTGTCTGGCAAGCAAGATCTCGCATGTGTTTTGGCGTCGCTTCATCTTCCTATCGTTCAATTCATGCGGCACCCATTTTACGATCTTTTCAATCTTCTCCATGGCACGCAGACGCATGGAAATGGCTTGTTGAGTAACACCCAATTGCTCCGCGAGCAATTTTTGCGATTGGGTATCTTCTTCATCAAAAAGAGCCTGCAATTGATAGTCCTCAACCTTCCTAGGCCGATTTTCACGCTTCTTGTCCCACAAGTTAAAATTGCCGTCTTTGAACTGACGAAACCAATCTCGGCACGTTGTTTTTGATAAAACACTGACACCATGACACTGACACCAGGCCTCCATAAGCGTTCAAAGCGATTCGGCAGCCTATTTCTTCAAATTGAAGCAGAAAAGTAGAGCTACCCGCATAAGCTCTTTTTCTGGCACAAATCTAGACATGAATACCAAAGGAAAAATGTATATTGTTGTACGAAATTGCTGACAAGATTCACTAATTAATGTTGACAGATGTCAAACTCATAAAAAAAAAGTATGGCGTGCCCATGGTAGTTTAATACGTACACCCCATAGTTTTTTTTTGAGTTTGCACGCCATCTATGACCAAACAGCGGATTTAAGCTTTTACACCTGGTATAATTACATTATTAGTTTTGCAATAAATTTACATATTTTACGAGTGAACTTATTAATTTCTTTTATGCCTATTAATAGTATACTCGTAAAGTTGAGCAGTTTATAGATTTATCTCAATTTGTAAAAATCTGAGTTAATTATAAATAATTATATTACAAATTTCCGAGAAATAAATCTTTTGAAATTCAAAACTTTCATTAAAATAAAGTCTAATTTTACTCATTTCAATGCCAAATAATTTATATTCAAATTGTTATCAACTTATTTATTTAAAAATATATTAACTGGTATATTAACATCAATTTAATAGGAAATAAACTTTTTTAGAAAAAAATATTTATTCTAAAATAATGTTTAGACAAATTTTAGATAAATTAATTTTGTTAATAAAAGTTCTTTTCAAATCATCTTTTCTAAATAAGTTAGTAAATTTTCCAAAAGTTCTGATTGTGTTACAAAAGAGTTTTGTGACTTTTTCGGAGGGCATATAATTATGAAATTTTATTTGTTCACATTAAAATATTTCGAAATTAATCGAAAGTGAATTTTAAAAATTGAAATTTATTTTAGATTATAACGAAATAATAAAGTTAAACTTTTGTCTATTTACATTCTATTATTCAAAGAAAAAGGATACTTTATAGTGCACACTTTTCTTTATTAAAAACGGAAGGACATTTCACTATATTATGTAAATTATATCGATTGTATATCTTAAGGATATTCAATATGATATTGAACAAATTTTCTATCATATACCCCAATGTTATTTGAATAGCCAAAAATAGAATATTTTAATATCGATATATCCTGGAAAACGTGCTTTAGAAAATTTCAAATTGATTAAACATTTTTTTTCATATCCGAAAATAGATAAATCGGAGTTTATCGACTCAAAATGAGGATTTATTTTTGCTTATTTTCAGGATATAATATTCTAATTATGAATCATATACAACTACTGAAGAGTATGAAATAATATTAATAGCAATAATTATAAATTTAAGTTGAACTTATGTTTCTGTTTTTGTACTTAGTTGTAAATGATTAAAAGGAAAAATTTATATTATTTTTTATAAAAGGGGAGGTACGTGTCCGTTTATAATGGAAGCACTAGAGTAATGGGGAATCAACACTAAAGAAATATCAATTTTATGGTTTAAAAAGTTAGGTGCTGTTATTTGACAGTTAGTATTATAAAAAAAATATACTTAAAATTAATATTAGCTAAGTATTAAATTTGCCATTTTAAGTTATAGATCAAATAATTATTAAGCAATATGTGAAAATTGTAAAAAAAAACTAAATATTACATGTTGCGCACAAACATTTTCTTCGTTAAATGAAGCTAATCTATAATCGGTGAATACTATATGTCAATAACCAAATACTATTTTAAGACTCCTGACAACCTACAATTAAATGTAAAAAAAAAACTATTGTATCAATGAAAATTAGAAGGAGAAACGGTTACTGTCACTTCTGAGCACTACGACCCTACGACAACGAAATTTTTTTGGCCTGAACTTAAAGGTTTTAATCTAAAATATATAAAAATCATATTTAATAAATTGATTATTTTTAAACTTTAAAATATTTAAAAGTAAATATCCGTAAAGTAGTGTCTGAATTAGAGTCTGAAAAAGTGTGAAAATATCATCGAAAAAGGGTCGAGTCCTGCAAAAAGTTTTGTAGCAACCGTTAGAATAATTTTAAAATTAATATATTAAAAATTAGAATAAGGTGTAGTAAAAAGTAATCCATTATTTTGCCAATAGATGGCTTTAGGAGTCAGTATCTCCCTTTTTAAAAGTGCGATCGGGTTGCACTAGATGGCGTTAGAAAGATTTCGTATTAAAAAAGCTTCTGATACAGTTTAGTGATTACTTGACTCAGTATTTTTTTAGAGATGGACACCAACAAAGAGAAAATACGCCATATTTTACGGTTTTTCTTCGATAAAGGCGAAAACGCAAGCCAGGCAGCTGAAAATGTGAATAGTGTTTATGGTCCTGATACTGTAACAGCCAAACATGCGCAATTTTGGTTACGTCGATTCCGTTCAGGACAACGCCAGGCCGCATACATCGATAGTGACTCGCCAGAAGTTCCGGGACCTTGGTTGGGATGTTCTTATGCATCCACCTTATAGTCCGGACCTGTCACCAAGTGATTACCACCTCTTCCTGTCTATGACGAATGATTTTGCAGGTGAAAAATTCGCCTCAAGAGAAGATTGTGAAAATCGACTGTCCCAGTTTTTTGCCAATAGGGACGAGGATTTCTATGAGAGAGGCATTATAAAATTACCTCCAAAATGTCAACAAGTTATCGAACAAAACGGTGCATATTTGACCTAAATCGTATCATTCTATCAATGCTAAATAAAAACTTCAATTTAATGCAAAAATAATGGATTTCTTTTTTCAAACACCTTATATATAATGGCAAGATTAAAGATTTAATAAAAATAGATCGAATTTTTATCACAATCTAAATTTAATTTGATTTTCCGAAGCTGAAATTAGATAACCGATTATTTTCATCATATCAGTAATACGTCTGTACTTTAACATAAATGTTATTGAAAAATAATTTAGCCAGGTTTAAATTTGATAGATGGGCTACTTGGAGAACTTATAGAAAATTGAAAATTGAAAAAAATAGACAAACGTAATTTTTCCCATTATGGCCAATTGTCATTACTACCAATCAAGACAATATTGCAAGACTTCTGCTGATTGATAAGTTAAGGTAGTTTTTGTAATGGAATCCTTTCGGATAAATAATATTTTTTCAATCAATAGAAACTTAAGTCCTTATAATAAACATAAGCTTAAAAAGTCCTAACGATTAACTTCATAAATTTCTACCTATTTCCTAGTCTTAAAATCAATCCTTTCCAACTAACACTTTCAAGTAAACGAATCCAACGAACTCTCTAATATCTCTCCGATATTAGCTGATATTCCACAGGGAAGTTTACTTTGACCCGTCGTCTACAAAATTTACACATCCGATATCCCAATCCATCCCAATACCTTCTTTGCTAACATATATACGCCTTGTATCAAACGAAAACTCCCTACATGCTTTCGAAATTCTCCAAACCAAAATCCAAACACTTCACGGCTTGTTCACTAAGTGGAAAATAAAAGTCAATGAACTTAAATTGACCCACGTAACTTTTACTCTCCGCCATGAACCATATACTCCCATATAACTTAATGGCAGTGCCATACCACAACACACTGAAGTTTGGTACCTAGAACTGAACTTAGACAAGCACTTGACATGAAACCCATATACAAGACTTAAAAGACAACTGCGTTGAAAGCAAAATATTTTTATGCAATAGGCTACTGTAACCCATCTGGACTTATGGACTAAAACTTTGGTTTATATTCGCAATAATGTTATTAATCTTGGTCTTAAAGTCCCATTTGTTTTTGATGTCGCTGTATCTTGTTATAAAAAGTTACATTCCCGTATCTCCAATCACACTAATCCTCTTGTCCAAGAATTATCCTCCACTTCCATTTCTAGAAATATGCGTTCAAAGACTTAAGCATTACTGGCCTCATAATTTATTAAAATACTAAGTCTTAACATAAGTACACGCCAATAGGACAAACTCTAATGGATATTTACTACCCACAACCATTCAGACAAATGATAACTATTATTTAAATCTGAAGTTAAAAAGAAAACATTCAGTTCAACATTTTTTTTTAAATAAGAAAATTTAAAAATATTAATAAGAATATTTAACATATAAAATCTTATGACGATAAGATGAAGACTAATTAGGAATTTTCATTTTGAATTCTCTGCTCGCGATAGCGTACATAGCCAATATGATTCTTCGATGAGGTAGGTGCATCATGATTAATCAATTGGGGGCACTTGCAATATCCAGCTAAAAGAGTCAAAGGTCGAACAGGAGAAATGGCTACTGGTGATCAGCAACACTATCTGGATCACCATCATGGCTTAAGATTTGGCACCATCAAATACAACGTCTCCTTTTCCTGTTTTCGTCAGTTTTTTTTTATATTATGAATTTATTTTTGTTTTTTTCTTTAATTTTAAAGTACACCGCGAAAAACTTTTTCTACCTGGAGGGAAACCTCCGAGGGGAAACATTTACTGCTCGGAGGTTTCCCAAGTAAAATAAATAAAAATCCTTATAACTGGCATGATATACGAGGTCTGTTAAAAAAGTATCACTTTTTGAATTTCCGCGGGTTACGTATATTTGATTTTCGATTTTTTGTGGCGTTATGTTGGTACCTATGTCTCTCACTTATGCCGACAAGTTCGGCCATTTTAAATGTTCAGTTAATTTTTAAAAAGCTGCTTTGCTTGCACGTGTTTTGGCTCGTCTTCGATTTTTGCCCATTCCAAAAAATGAATCAAAGAATCTGTTTTGGGAACAAGAAAAAATCACAGGGGGCCAGATCTGGGGAATACGGTGGCTGCGGCATTATTTGTTATGTTCCGGTATGAAGGCGATTAAAATGCCACTGCCTCGTCTTCTGGTTATTTAAACTACACCTCTGCGACTTCACATCGAAAACCAAGTTTTAAACTACATTTCGTGTAAAAGATTAATTTTGATGTAATGCCTAACCACGAATTTATAAATGCTTTTTTTACCGTTAATTGTTTATTTACCAGGTGTATATTTTTTTTCTTAGAAAGCAAAAACAAATTTATTCAAAGTACTTGCCCTCGCTAAGTACACATTTTTCTCATCTCTCGGGCAATTTGTGGAGACCACGCCAAAAAAAATCCTTCTCTTTCGAGGTAAACCACTCATTAAGCCATTTTCGAACTTCTTCGTAAGAATCGAAGTGCTGCTCAGCGAGCGCGTGGCCCATCGACGAAAATAGGTAGTAGTCGTAAGGGGCCAGGCCTGCTGAATGAGCGAGGGTAGGATAGCACCTTCCAGTTAAGTATATCCAAGTAGTTTTTCGGATTTTTGACATGTGCGATTGTGCGTTGTCGTGGAGGATAATCAGCTTGTTATGTTTTTCTTGATAATCCGACCATTTTGCACGCAGAGCACGATGCAATTTGATCAGTTGTTGGTGGTAGCAGTGGGCATTGACAGTTTCACCAGGTTTCAACTTCTCATAGGAGACGATACACTGCTGATCGCACCAAACGCACAGCATCGTCTTCCATCCGAAGCGATTTGGTCTTGGGAAAGATATTGATGGTTAGACTGGATCAACTCACGATTTCTTCCGTTTAGGATTCTACGAATATATCTACTTTTCATCGCCTGTCACAATCAGATGCAGGAACGACTTTCTTTTTTGTCTGGCGAGAAAGATTTCGCATGTGTTTTGGCGTCGCTCCATCTGCCCATCATTCAATTCATGCGGCACTCATATTCCGATCTTTTCAATCTTCCCCATGGCATACAAACGCATAGAAAAGGCTAGTTTAGTAACACCCAATTGCTCCGCGAGCATTTTTTGCGATTGGGTATCGTCTTCGTTCAAAAGGGCCTGCAATTGATGGTCCTCAAACTTCCTAGGCCGATTTACACGCTTCCTGTCCCACAAGTAAAAATTGCCGTCTTTGAACCGACGAAACCAATCTCGACACGTTGTTTCCGATAAAGCACTGTTACCATAGGCCTCCATAAGCATTCGATGCGATTCGGCAGTCGATTTCTTCCTATTGAAGCAGAAAAGCAAAGCTTCCCGCATATGCTCTTTTTCTGGCACAAAACTAGGTATGATTACCAAAGGAAAAATGTATGTTGTTGTACGAAATTGCTAACAATATGCACTGATTGATGTTGACAGGTCTGAAACTCATAAAAAAAAAGTATAGCGTGTCCATGGCAGCTTAATACGCTCACTCACGCCATCTATTAACAAACAGCGGATTTAAACTTATACACCTTTGTAAACAAAAAGGCCTCTTTTATATTCGTAACAACATAATACTTCGTGATCTAAAGGTTCCCTTTGTTCAGGACATGTGCATTTCTCGCTATCAACCATTTCACTCCTATAATCATAATCGACTTGTAAGAGAATTGTCCTGTATTGCCATTCCCAATGGCCTACAGATTTTCTAGAGGAAACTAACTTCCGTTAGCTGTAAATATGCCGATGGGTATTTACTCCCACCACTTCATGAGGCATAAAATTGTTAATTAAAATCTGCTTGTTACAAAATAATTGTAGTTGCAGATAAAAAAAACAAAAATTTTTTGGATAAAAAACAAATTTATCAGAAAAAATATATAAAAACTCAATTAAATTAATTAATTGCTTATATAAAAATTATTTATTTTGAACGAGCTTAATTTATGATGAAACTTTTTACGTGACCAATTAATTGATGACATCAAGTTAATTAATCAATAAAAGTTTGTTTCGTTTGATTGTACTTACCATTGATTAATAGAATTTCACTATCATCTGGAGTATATGTGTAAGTATTTTGCCCCAAGGATGAGTATTTTTATATATAATTTTTTTTTTTTGGGTAATTCAACAATTTAACTTTCTTTAATAATCAAGAAAAGGTTTTCTCCTTTAAAAATGTCTTTTACAAGATTATAATATTTGTCAAAATTGAACTAAAATGACATATTAACTTTTTCAAATTTTTATTTACAAAGAAAAATCGACACAAAAGAAGCAGAGAACTTTTCTAAAATCACGTTTTCCTTAAGGAATAAATATGAAAATTTGCCTTTCCCACGTGAATTGATACGTTTACGTAAATTCTCCTAGGAAATTGATTGGCTATTCTTATTTAGATTATGTTATTGTATAATAGTCTTGTATCCAAAATTCCTTCCCTGCAAAAAGGATCTTTTTCCCATATTTATTTTAGGTTGCAAACTTTTCATATATTTCCTATTGTTATTTTTATCCAATTTTCCAATCTTTTCTATTCTCCAGATTTCTTAAAAATTGATTTTTATTAATGCAGGGTGGACCATTAGAAGTTCCATTTTAAAAAGTAAATAATAAAAAAACTAGTAATTGTTTTTTCAAATTTCCGGTTTTATTAAAAAGATTGAACCTTGAAATTTAATAATGAAACACAACATCATTTTAATGACTTGCCACGGTTGGCATTACAGTACTCCATTCGCTCGACCCAATTTTTTAGTATATTTTCGATTGTCCGGGCCTGTATCTCTTCAATGGCAACTTCGATTTCGTGTTTCAAGGCCTCGAATGTCGTTCATGTCATTCTCGTCAACTTTTGAAAATAAAAATTCATTGAGCATGCCACGATAGCGCTCACCATTGACCGTAACGGCGGCTCCTTCATCGTTTTCGAAGAAAAACGGGCCAATGATGCCTCCAGTCCAAAATCCGCACCAAACCGTGACTCGTTGTGGATGCATCGGCTTTTCCATGGTGACGTATGGATTTTCTGAGCCCCAGATGCGACAATTTTGTTTGTTGACATACCCACCGACGTGGAAATGGGCCTCATTCGAAAAGATGATTTTTCGGTAAAAATGCTCATCTTCGGCCAATTGATCTTGAGCCCATTGGGCAAATCAAAAACGCATCCGATGGTCATACGGCTTTTGTTGTAGGACTAATTAAACTTTGTAAGCTTTCATGCAGAGGTCTTTGTGCGAGAAATGTTGAATTCCTGAAAACGGTGACGAGTTGAAGTTGATGGATGATTCAACGGCGGCAATATTCTCGGTTGTACGCACTGTATTAGAGCGGGAACGAGTTGCTTTGGCAACCAACAAACCAGTTTCGCGAACTCGCTTCATGAATTTGTCTACAAGTTGACGTGATGGCATTCGATCTTTGCTCAGTTTTTTTTAATTTCTCAAAGTTTGGGTTGAAGACTCACCACTTTGGAAGTAAGTTCTCAATATTTCCCATGTTTCTTCAAGCGTATGGATTACCATTTCGAAAAATTCTGACTTTCAACTAACAATCTGTCGATTTGTGTTGACGTTTAACACTCTAGTACTTCAAATAAATAGTAGTTCAAAATGGAACCGCTAGATGGTCCACCCAGGTAAAGGGCACTCTGGTATATGGTATGCCACTAGCTAGATTCGAACACAGAACCGATTTTAAAAAAATGAATATTATTCATTCAATATAAACCTTATTTTAGAAAATTTTATACTCTCAACATATCTGCTGTGGATTCCAAGCACTATCGTAATATTTTCGAAAGCTGTTACCATTTTCTAATTTCTGACTAAATTGAGCTTAATGGAATATTAATACTTGCGTATAACTGTGCATGGTCGAGGAATAAATATCCATATCAGAAATTGAGTGATAACAATTCCAAACTATATCTTAGTCTTAGGTAAATATTAATTGTTTTTGTAGCTTAACATACGACGGTCGTTCAATAAGTCCTTAGAAAACGATGGAAAAAAACTGGTTTTTAAAAAAAAAAATTTTTTATTTTTCAACATAATCTCCTTGTAGATCTATACACTTTTCCAACCGTTTTTCCAAAATTTTTATCCCGTCCAAAAAATAGGATTTCGGAAGTTCTGCAAAATACTCATCCGTTTGAGCAATGACGTCGTCGTTGGAAGTGAACCGTTGTCCGCCAAGCCATTTCTTCAGATTGGGGAAAAGAAAATAGTCACTCGGGGCCAAATCTGGTGAATAAGCGGAATGATGCAACAATTCCATTCTCAATTCCACAATTTTGCCATGAAAACAGCGCAGGTGTGCACACGCGCATTGTCCTGATGCAAGAGGATTTTTTTCTTCTTCAGATTAGGGCGTTTCTCTTTGATTTCCTCACTCAACCGTTGCAATAACGACGCGTAATACGCTCCTGTTATTGTTTTTGCTTCTTCCAAGTAGTCGATAAAAATGATGCCCTGCGAATCCCAAAAGACCGTGGCCATCACCTTGCCGGCCGATGGCACAGTTTTTGCCTTCTTCGGAGCCCGTTCACCCTTGAAAATTCACTGTGATGACTGTCTCTTCGTTTCTGGAGTGTAGTAATGTATCCAGGTTTCGTCCACAGTGACATATCGACGAAGGAAATCGGCAGGATTGCGATGAAAGAGTGCCAACATAGCCTCAGAGTCCACTTCACGATTGCGCTTATTCTCCTCTGAGAGCAAACGCGGCACCCATCTTGCCGAAATTTTTTTCACAGACAATTTTTCATGCAAAGTTGAACCTTGTGATATGCCCGTGGCCTCAACTAATTGGCGCACTTTAATTCGCCGATCGTTCAAAATCAGATCGTGGATTTTGCCGATGATTTCAGGAGTAGACACCTCAACTGGGCGTCCTGAACGATGTTCATCTTTTGTGGATGAACGGCCACGTTTAAATTCATTCACCCAATTGTAAACCGTCGCAAATACAGGTGCAGATGTGCCATGAACTGCATCCAACTCGGGTTTGATTTCTTTCTGGCTTAAGCCTTTCAAATGGAGATGTTTGATGACAGCCCTAAACTCGCTTTTTTCCATTGTTATGCACAAATAAATGTCGTTAACTTTAATCGACGATATAAATTGACCTACCCTATGGATCGAGCTGAAATTTTGACAGCTTTTCTGTCGATAATTTTACGATCTTTACCGACACTACAAGCGCAATTTCTTAGATTTTCTAAGGACTTATTGAACGATCCTCGTAAGACGTAAAATTTTGTGGTTAATAAAAAAAATATTATAAAAACTTTATTAAACTTAATAAATAATCCTTATGTCGTTTGCTGTAAGAAGTTATATAGAATTAGTTTTATTTTCTAGGTTGAGATTTTTTTTTAATTTCTTTTAAATAAAATACAAACCATTATTTCAAGACTTTTTTATTTAACAAGGTTCGGATTATCCGATTTGGGTGAATCAAATAATCACCGTTTCGTATTATAATTCTAATGGTAACTTCATAATGCCTCTCTTATAGAAGTCCTGATCCCTATTGGCGAAAATCTCGACTAAGCGTTTCGTTTTTCATAATCTTTTATTAATAACAATTTTGTATCATTAAGGAAGTTTTAAAAAGACAATAAAAAAGATGGTAATCGGTGGATGCATCGAAAACTGCATCACAAGGTGGATGCATTGAAACTTCCCAGCCAAGCTCCCGGAGTTTTCGGCGCGTCACTATAGACGTGTATGGCCTGGCGTTGTCCTGATGGAATATAACACCTCTCCTGCTGGCCAATTGGTAGCTTCAAACAGTCTAATTGCTGACATTAGAGGTCCGAATTTAGTGTTTGGCCATATGGTATCAGCGTATAGCAAATTGTTCCTTTCCAGTCCCACCAAATGCGCAGCAAAACCTTCCTGGCCGTTAGTCCTGGTTTGACCACTATTCACCGCGCTTTGACCACAATCGTTTTCGCACATAATTGTCGTATGTGACCCATTTATCATCCTCGCCCTTCATCCGTTCAACAAATGAGTAGACTTCATTTCATTTGGCCAAGGCTTCGGAGATGGAAATTGGATCCATCATTTTTTTTTTGTGTCATTTCAGAATTTAGTATTTGGTCATACGGAAGCAGCGCATAGTGGATAATTCCTTTCTAGTCCAACTAAATCCGCACCAAAAAGTTTATGGCCATTGGTCCTGGTTTGGCCACCGTTTGAGCAACTTTACCCCGCTTTGCCTAAGATCGTTTTCATGATAGAGCGAACGATCGTTTTCATGATGGATTGCGCTTTGAACATGATGTATCGAATTTCCACAATATTATCGTATGTGACCCATTTCTCATCTCCAGCTATCATCCGTGGTCAAGACCACAGCAAAACCTTCCTTGCCGTTAGTCTTGGGCCGGCCACCATTTACCGCGCTTCGCCGATGATCGTTTTCGCACAATATTATCGTATGTGACCCATTTATCATCCCCAGCCATCATCCGTTTAAGAAATGAGTCTATTTCGTTTTGTTTGGCCAAGGCTTCGCAGATGGAAATTCAATCCATCAGGTTTTTTTTGCGGCAATTCGTGTGGTACCCAAACATTGAGGTTCTTTCTGAATTGAGCTTTATACAGATGAATTAAAACTGTTTTGTGGTCGATATTTAACTCCTGAGCGATGGTATGACTGGTAACATGCCGATCTCCTTCGATCATTTGCATCATTTTATCGACACTTTCGAAGACGGACCTACCTTTTCCCTGTGTATCTATCTTTAATATTTAAAATACCGGAATGGAATTGACGAAGTCAAAATTGCGCATAATTGGCTATGACAATATTGGGACCATAACCAGCATTCACAATTTCAGCCGCCTTTATCAAAGCAAAATGGTAAATTTTTCCTTAGTTAACTTCCACCTTTTACACCCTATAACTCACAAATGAATTAACAATCAAAAACACTTTTAAAGGATTTTTTTTTAGTACGGAATGTCACTTTTTCAACTACAGTTATCTAGAGAAAAAATTATTAATTTCTTTCTCCAATACTAAAAAAAAAAAATGCCCCCTTCGGAAAGTAATCAGGCGACCGTCATTGACGAGTCAATCTAATCATAACTAATCGTTGCGAAAGAATTTTTTACATTTTAAGCACTTAAAGCACTCGAAATCTTATATAAATTAGTTAAATGATTGGCAACTATCACATTTTGTCAAATATATAATTAGTTTTTACTGATATCTCACCTAAGTGATCCTCAGTTTCCGAATAATTCAAACACTTCATTTTCTGCAAATACTGTTGACCATTTTTAACTTATAAAATTTATCATTTAAATTAATATAAACTTATTTCATCTCACTTTTTATTATAACTACACTTTTTTTATCATAAAAAAAACAATATAAAAAATTTAATCCGCACGAAACGATTGTTTACATTCAATATGTCAAAACTATAAATTGACAGATAAAATAAGCTGCGCGCACCAAAAAGATGATTCTTAGTTCTATCAGTAGAAAAATAGATGTCAGGCACCAGCAAACTGAAAAAGATTTTTATCAACTTTTTGATTGGTATTTTCGTTAATTATTCTTTATTTTTAGTGAATTTTAATAATTTTTTTAAGTAAAATTGTATCTTTTTCTCCATTTTAAAAACGTTCAATATACATTTAAAACAATAGTATTCGTAGCTTAATTCTAAGTTAGTCGATTGTTAAGGGTTGGCAAAAATGCTTTTTAGGTTATTCCACGGAATTTTTTGGTTTCAACCGGTATTCACCATAACCTTAGGCTGCACAAACGAAAAACGCAATAAAACTCAGCGTACAATCAAGGTTATTCTTCATGATCATTTGTATATTAAACGGTACAATAAATTCAATTAAATTTTTATATTAATTAATTTTAAGTGAAAGGTTAAAAAAAAAAACTTTTTATTATATTAAAAAATATTCGCTGGAAGAATTTTTTATTACTCTTCGTTCGCTCTTATTTGGAAAAAATTATAAATAAATTTATCTTTTTCCATAATAATAATCACAAATTTAATAGTAATAAATGAGAAAATAGTTTGTGTATTATGGGGAGCTCTATTCTCAGTTGTACGAGTATATAACTATCTACTTATAGAAAACAGTTTGATTTATTTCCATGTATTCTAATTTGGTGATGGAGGTGAAGGGATAGGGTTAAATCCAATTTGTCCAAGAAAATTATATCCAATTTCATGGTAAATGTAACAATGTTTCCCAGACATTCTGAGCTGATGGTATAATTTTATGGTTTTGTGGTCATACCAAGATAAAATGGTTCATTTCAGTTAATGCATATGTAAGTGGTTGTGGACGTATTGCTTCAATTTGTGAATGTAAAATTTCTTTGTTTTTATAATTTTCAGACTGATATTGTCAGGTATGCAAATTTTATTATCTTAAAAAGTTCCAAAGAAGGAATAATATATGTTTTGATGCAGTCCAATAATGGTTATCGTAAAAAAGAAAAATCTGAATTAAATCATAAAAGTTTCCATTTAAGAAATGAAAAGTTAATGAACTTTTATCATAAATAAACACAGACAAAGATTTCGAATATTTTCAGTTTTTTTTAATTTTTTGAATAAATTTAAAAAAAATTAAATTCAAAATTGTTGTTAGAAATTTCTATGAGAAAGTTTTTATATTTTCTTGGTTTTTACATATACTTTTTGGATATCTTGTCTTAATAATAATGATAAAGATACTTTTTTAAAGAAATATTTATAATTTTTTAAAAGGAATCTAATTTAAAAGTGATTTTTTTTTAAAAAAAAGGAATTATAATTTAAAAATTACTATCAAAAAATGACCTAAAAAGTGTATCGCTGTATGTAACGCTCGTTTATCGGCAAAGATGAGAGACCTCACATAGCATCATCAAAGATATCATAGAGGCGTCAAATCGCACGATCTAGGCGGCCAACTCACTGGTCCGAAACGTGAAATAAATTACTTACCGAACTCATCTCTCAATATGTACATTGTTTCACGTACTGTATGGCATGTAGCGCCGTCTTGTTAAAACCACATGTCGGGCAGATGCAGTTTTTGCATTCTGGGTAAAAAAAGTACCATCGAGCGATAGCGGGCGTACGTTGCGGCCAGCGTCATCTTTAAAAAATACGGATCGATGGGTCCACCAAACAATGCATTTTGCTGCGTGCAATGCAATATACACTTTTATACCAATGTCCATATACTCTACGTACACGAGTGATGGTTTAATGTCCAATAGCGTAAAATTGCTGCGAAATTTTTTTTTTATTCTGCGTAACATATTTTTTACAGAGCGTGAATTTCGATAATAAAATTCAATAATTTGTAAGCCTTGTTCGGATGTAATTCTTTCTATAATAAAATGGCAATGATAATTAAATTTTTTAATTTTAAAATAGATCAAGTGTCATAAACAATTTAAAAAAAAAAAAAATATGGAAAACCAAACAGCAAAAAATTCACCCAATACGAGGTCTGTTCAAAAAGTATCGCGAATTTTGAATTTCCGGGGCTAACGTATATTCGATTTTCGATTTTTTGTGGCGTTATATTGGTACTCATGTCTCTCACTTATGCCGATCAAAGAATCTGTATCAAATTTTGTGTGAAAAAAATCGATCAAAGAATCTGTATCAAATTTTGTGTGAAAAACAAAATTAATTGCGCGGACGCATTTCGAATGTTGACTGTGACATATGGTGAAGCTATCTTGGACCGAAGCAACTTTTATCGGTAGTACAAAGTGTTCTCCGAGGGCCGACAAGATGCGAATGACGAAAAACCTCCCGGACGCCCGAGCACGTCAACAATAGACGAAAACATTGATGAAGAAAATAGTATTGGCCAATCACCAAAACACCATTAGAGAAGTTGCTGAGGACTTATACATATCAATTGGCTCGTGCCATTCGATTTTTACCAATGATTTGGTCTTGAGACGGGTCGCCACGAAATTCGTTCCAAAATTGCTCAATTTCGACCAAAAACAGCATCGCATTAACATTGCTAAGGAGCTGTTTAACTCTATCCGAGACGACTCAAATTTGCTCCAGAAGGTCATAACTAGTGACGAATCATGGGTTTATGGTTATGACGTGGAAACCAAAGCTCAATCATCCCAATGGAAGCTATCGCACGAGCAAAGACCGGAAAAAGCACGCAAAATTCGGTCGAATGTGAAGGTTTTGCCTTCATTTTTCTTCAATTGCAGAAGCGTGGTGCAGCATGAGTTCTTGCCACAGGGTAGAACGGTCAATAAGGAATATTACCTGCAAGTTATGCGCAAGTTGCGCGCAGCAATCCGCCAAAAACGTCCGGATTTGTGGAAAAACAAAAATTGACTTTTACAACATGATAACGCCCCTGTTCATGCATCATTGCTTGTGCGCGAATTTTTGGCCAAAAACTACATACTAATAATGCCGCCGCCACCGTATTCCACAGATCTGGCCCCCTGTGATTTTTTCTTGTTCCTGAAACTGAACAGCCCCATGAAAGGACGACACTACGCTACGATTGAGGCGATAAAGACAGCATCGAAGGAGGAGACGGCATCGAACAAGATCACAAAAAATGTGATCTTGTTCGATCTTATTGAGGAGATAAGAGACGGCATAGGGACGGCGTCAAACAAGATCACAAAAAATTATTTTTTGACGTGCTTCGACGTTTGGAAAAAACATTGGCACAAGTGTATCTGGTGGGGATTACTTTGGAGGGGACAAAATAGATATTCATGAATAAATAAATTATTTTGAAAAAAAAACAAAAAATTCGCGATACTTTTTGAACAGACCTCGTATATCTTCAATTGAAGAGGCAATATTGACATAGAATCAGTCTGAATATATTTAAAAATAAGAATTTCTATTGCCTACTTCTTAAAATATTTAAATTTTAATTTTGCACAATCAATAAACGCATAATATATTATTAAAATAAAAATTTCACAACAACTTAAACTAAATGACAAAAATAGGAAAAAAATTTCTACTTTAAAATTCACCATTAGCTCAATCTTTAATACTATAAATCAATAAAAATATGGTCCGATATCTTGCCGACTAAACCAAATAATATATTTTCAATAAGAAATTAGCTCAGATAACCACTTTGACCTCATAAAGTACTTTTTCTCACTATTAGGTAAAATTTGGTTCTTAGATTCCAAAAGAAAATGCAAATTAAAAAATTTATAATTTTTTTTTTTTTATTTAACAAAAATATATTGTGAACTCGGGGAACTACAAGATGTAATTTAATACTATACTTTTATTTTTATTTTTATTTATTTAGATATTTAAGACTACAACATAGTAATAAACAAATTTTTGCAATAGTATAAATTAACTTGATAGGTTGTGGGGAGTAAACATCCAATGAAGTTCCTCCTGCTAGGATGAAGTAAATCACGCGACCAGTGACGCTTAAGTCTTCGTTGGGTATTAATAGGAAAGGAAGTGGAGGATAGTTCTTGAACAAGAGGATTATTATGATTGAGGACACGGTAACGGAACTTTTTATAACGAGACACAGCCACGTCAAAAACAAATGGAACTTTAAGGTCACGATGAATAACAGTATTGCGAATATAAAAGGGGGCATCGACAATTGTACGGAGTATTTTTGATTGAAGGGGTTGGATTCGACGGGAATTAGAAGGCTTAGTAGATCCCCAGAGTTCTAGTCCGTATGTCCAAATGGGTTTCAGTAAGGTATTGTTTAACAGAACTTTGCTGTCTATAGTAAGTTTGGAACGTTTGTCTAGAAGTCGAAGTAGTTTTAGGTATCGTCTTTTAAGTTCTTGTCTTTTAAGTCTTGTATGTGGGTTCCATGTCAAGCGTTTGTCTAAGTACAGTCCTAGATACCGAGCTTCGGTGTGTTGAGGTATGGCACTGTCATTAAGGTATATGGGAGGGCATGTCTCACGACGGAGAGTAAAAGTTACCTGAATAGATTTACGTTCATTGACTTTTATTCTCCACTTAGTAAACCAGTTCTGGAGGGTTTGGATTTGGATTTGGAGAGTTTCGGAAGCATGTTGGGGATTTTCGCTAGATGCAAGGCAGGCCGTATCATCGGCGTATGTAGCAAAGAAGATATTAGGGCAAATTGGGATATCGGATGTGTAAATGTTGTAGAGGATGGGTCCAAGTATGCTACTCTGAGGAACCCCAGCCAATATCGGAGAGATATTTGACAGTTCGTTGGATTCATTTACTTGGAAGTGTCGGTTGGAAAGGAATGATCTTAGGATTAGGAAATAGGTGGAAGGAAGGAACCTCTTGAGTTTCCAGAGTAGACCCGGGTGCCAAACTCTATCAAAAGCTTGACTTATATCAAGAAACACACCGGGACAGTACTCTTTTCTTTCTAAAGAGGATGCAATGAAATCGACAACACGATGACACTGCTGGGTAGTGGAGTGTTCGGCGCGGAAACCAAATTGGTGATTAGGAATTAAATTTGAAGATTCGAGTAGAGGATATAAGTGGCGAAGGAGGAGTTTTTCAAAGATTTTTGAGAGAAGTGGAAGGAGACTTATTGGCCTGTAGGAAGTGGGCCGGTTTATTGGTTTATTGGGCTTAGGGATCATTTTAATGATTGCAAATTTCTAGAGGATTGGGAAATGTGTTGTTCTGATGATGGAGTTATATATTGTCGCAAGGAAAACTATTTTTCTTTTAGGGAGTTGTTGGAGTATATTGGAGGTAATCAGATCATAGCCAGGAGCTTTATTTTTGGGAAGGAGCTTGATTATATTGGCAACTTCGGAAGGAGTGATTGTCTTAGGGGGAAGACTCATGGGTAAAGGAATGGATAGTTCCGTCTCGATTGTAGTGCAATGAGTCCTGTCTAATATGTCCTCATGTGGAGTAAATGTTTGTGCAAGGTGTTCAGCAAAAGCGTCTGCTTTATGTTTGTCCGTTTTGGCCCAGGTTCCGTCAGTTTTTCGTAAAGGGTGCTTTGTTTTTCTATAAGATAGTATTTGTCTTGTAGCAGTCCACAAAGTTCTGTTTTTCGTTAGGGTTGAAGTATAGTTTCTAAAACGTTCTGTATTGTATTTAGTGATTTCGTCATGTAGTTATTTTTGCAGTTTGTTCAGTTTGGTTTTGTCGCTGGGCATTCTTGTGTGTTGCCAATGAGATCTTGCTTTTCGTTTTTCTGCAATAAGACGCCTAATTGTTAATGTAATACTATACTAAATAATAAATAGAAACGTTTTTTTGGATATAAAATTATAACCTTCACAACGTGACGAAAAAATTCAAAGAGAATGCTTTCAAAAATATTTTTTAACATTTTTTTATATTTCTAATTTCTCTTTTATTAAAAATATCCTGCAAACTTGAGAGAGAAAATTTTTCCATTTTCTGATGAAACGTTTTACATTAAAAAAAAATTAATTAAGTAAAATTCGTATAAAAAGTTCGTATTCAATTATTTATAAGAAATTGAAATCAATTGAATGGAAATTTGTCCACTTTCTATCGTCGAAGTCACCTCAAAGTATAATAAATGAATTTTATTCTGATCTAATTTGTCAACCTTCAAGAAATTTTTATGTAACACTTCTGATGTTAAAAAGATGTGGCAGAAGTTTAGAAGTTTAAGGCATGCACACACATACACACACAAATTGGTTCATCCCTTAAAGAAAAGCACTTACATTCCTTTTCTGATAGTCATTTTCGGACACCAACCATCAAGCGTTCATCAAAAACCAAATATCGAATGTACGCCTGAATCCAACTTTTTTTTTTACCAACATCCCCAGTAAGCCTTAAAGTAAAGGGATGACAAGGTAATTTGGTATCTTTCGTCAATAAAATGTTAGATTGATCTATTTTTGAAAATAATAAAAAAAAATCGTAATCGTAAAAGTTACATACTTCAACTTTTTTTTTTTTTTTTGTTAGAAAAACTCTTTCTAGAATAAGATATCTTCCTCAAAAAATTCATTTTATAAATTTCATAGATAAAAGGGGAATTTTTTTCAATAAATTCTCCTCATTCTATATCTTTTAATATAAATTATGCAAATTGAAAAAGCCCAAACTTGGAGGGTGAGGTTAATATGAGCAGCAAAAGGTTAATTTCAGAAATTGTTGTAGACATTTGCAAAGTTATAGGTTTTTTGGTAGCAAATTCCTTTTCCTTCAATAAATAAGAAAATATCTTAAAATGAAATTTATAAAAACACCATTCAACAAAATTTTTCTATCCTGAAAAGCTTATCAGACTTTGTATAGGCATTTGGTATTATAAGGATTTTAAATACTTTTAATTTCTTTTGTTAAGCTATATTAAAAATATATTTTTTACTATTTTATGTATTCTCATTTTTGTTTGTTAATTTGATCAAATAAATCTAAAAAATTTTAAAAATGAACCGGCAATGATGAAGATAACTGCTTTCAAATAAGTGTATTTAAAAAGCGGGCGTTAAAATATTAAAATAATTATTTTTTATTGTTAAGTTGGTAGTAATCTTCCTAATTGTCAGCTCGAATTTTGACATGAACTGCCAACTAGTTTTTATTTTTTTAAACGCGGGTACAGAACAGTTTTTTAAGAACACTGTAGAGGTGCCGACACCTACAGTGTGCGGATTTTTATTCACTAAAACCCATTTTCGTTTTCTTCAAATAGGCTTTACCATAGAACCACTACCAGACATAACTTTTTAGGATAGAGTCACCAATTAGAGGTTAGTTGTCCCAGCATAGAAACCAGACTATTTTCAAGCCCAAACGGTAGGATAGTGTTTTCCCATTCTGTTCTCTTGACGGACCTTTTTGATTGCTGGTGTTGCGTATTCAGATACTGCACTCCAACGTGTCTGCGAGGCTATTATCTTTGCAATAACATTCAATGGTTGACGATTTTCTGCAATTCATTTGTTTTTTTTTTCCGTAAAAAGCCACAGACCCCATCCACAACTGTAAACCTAAAAGTAAACCCTGTTACATCACCGTCAAGCTCAAAACAGTGTATATACGCCCTGAAGTACTCATGCAAGATCAGAAATTATCTGATCTTGCATGAGTACTTCAGGGCATATCTACACTATTTTCAGACACCTTTTCTTAACATCAGCTTATCGATGCATGGACTATTTTCAATCTTCCGGCTTTCGTTCTTTTGGTTCCCTCTAAGGCAAATGGCTTCCGCATTCCTATTCTACCATATCTATTTAACCTGCCTTCATATTCCAGGCAGAGCAGGAGGATCCTTTTGAATCTATCCTGCTGTATGCTGCGCCAATACGGCCGTATGGGTTAATTAGAGCAACCTACATATGTGAAGTTGTCTCCGTCTACCAAAGGAGCTCATTGAGGGTAGCCTGCACATTCCCAACAGTGCCTTACGAGGCCATTTGCGTTGTAGCCGGATTAATACCAATTGAAATACTGGCAGATGAGCGGCAAAGGTTGTACCGCCGGAGAGTTCGGTGTGATGCCGGGCGCAATCCGTTGCACGCATGGAGGATAGAAATGTGTCTAAGAGGATCATTGGTATGATGCCATCGATGGCAGTTGGACCCACCGTCTTATTTCAGCGGTGGACTCGTGGATATACCGACGGCATGGTGATATTGGTTACTATTTATCACAATTTTTGATGGAACACGGATATTTTCCTGCTTACCAATTCCACTTTAAATTGGATTCTAGCGTAATGTGCCCTACTTGAGACGGGAGGATGGAGAGCCTGATTCAGTGCAAAAAAAGAAGAGGCACAGAAGTGCGCTGGCAGACCTCTGGCACCGGAGAATATATTGACCCTGATGGTGAGCTCAGGGACAGCCTGTAAGGCTGTCGAAGTCCTTGCGTCAACCGTCCTAAAAAAAAGTACGTCTGGAGGAGCTTGAAAGAAAGTGATAGTGATAATGCACCGGAGCAGTGATTTCGATCAATATCTGCCCCAAGAAGTAATGTTTGACGGCGGTTCCATGCAGATCAATATCTGCCCCAAGAAGTAATGTTTGACGGCGGTTCCATGGAGTGTTATAAATATAAGATCAAGTAAGGTGGTTTTAGTGGGTTAAAGTCCCATACATTGTCTTTCGATAATTTCAACCTTACTAAAACAAACAAAAAAACACCTTCCCGTTCCATGCATAAAGCATAATTCATTTTATCCATCTGTTACTTCCACAACGGCGAGCGGTCTCAACCTGTAGAGCACTCCACTCATTTTTAAGTTACACTTTGCTGCTTTAGTCTGGTCCCATCGCTGAATCAGCTACTTCCATCAAAGGTACATCTGTTGGTAACTGTCAATAACTATTGCTAGCAAGACCTAACTACATGTCTGCTATCATCTGTAATGATAGCACCCAGGATATATTAGATCGCTCACCAGCACTCCTAAGACTGTACCCACTATATTGGTTTTTAGCCACAGTCACCACGTTTTAGCCAAAAGTAGCCCTCACCTTGGTGCGGCACAGTTTGACCAACCATTGGGGACACCCGAACACCACTTTCTGATTAAGAAGCATGTGGTGGGTACTTTCACTTAGTGAGCTACATACACATAGAAGACTCGTAGGCACTCCTGGTGTATATTATTGTTTGACCATTCTGTCAGAAGAAACCACCTTGTGGCAATGATGGTACCCAATATGTACTCCCTTTTTTATATTTGGATAATGATGATACAATATGTTTCAACCTTTTTCAACGTGTAATTTTTTGCCAATTTATAGACCTTAGTATACCTTTTTAGTCCATACGCTTCTATAAGGAGATATGGTAGTTATTTTATAAAATAGGAAAGATCTCTATAGATCCACAGTTCATTGTTAATAACCTTAAAATTCCTAATTTCAAAGAACACATGTTTCATTTGGTATCAATAACACATATTTGGTACCACCCAAATATTATATGAAAAAACTGGTATTTAATGAATATTCCTAGTATCAATACAACAATTATTTTCGTAATTTCCCTATACACCAACCTGGAATCTGCTTTACTCTATACACAAACCTGATACTTTTACTGACTGCAGCGCCATATTCCCATATGATTAGTGAAGCGGAAAGTAGAGAAGCTAACAAATGACTTTCGATTCATTACTTATAAGATGCGATTTACTCGCATTAGTATGAAAGCGAAAATTATTTATATGGACTATGTACGTACAATATTTATAAAGCTTCCAATTTCTAGTAATTTTAAAATATTATTTTTACTTTTCAGCCTATTTATCAATAGCCAAAATATAATAATAGTAAAACTTTCATTTCTGTGCCGCCAAAACAGAAAAGTTGAAACATCAAACTATACTTTTTTTTATGTTTAGATTAATGAGGTACAGGGGGAAACCTTCAAAAGGTACTCGCCTGGAAAACCTTCTACCTGTCAGACGAGTTATGCGGAATTTTAACCTCGCGAAAACCTAACCTGCACCTCTAACCTTGCTTTCGGAACGATGGTTCCCCGGCGGCACTCTTTTTTTTTTTTTTTCTGTTTAGATTAATGAGGTACAGGGGGAAACCTTTAAAAGGTACTCGCCTGAAAGTTTTTCCTGCCAGGCGAGTTATACGGGATTTTTACCTCGCTTAAACCTAACCTGCACCTCTAATCTTACCCCCGGAACGATGGTTCCCCGGTGGCACTCTTTGTAAATACTACTTCGCCGGGGCGTTCTTGTTTGATGCTACTGCTGTCCCGATGTTATGACGCCTCGCGGCCTATTCTTCGTACGTTGTGTGGAGATCCTTGGTAATGGATTCCGCGTGGTCTGCAATTCTATTCCAAGCCGATTGGCTCTTCAGCATGCACTCCACTATATTTTCTGGACTGATGGAACGGCACTGGAAGAACACGTGTTCTGCGTCTTCGATCACATCGCGGCAATGATGACAGTTTGGGTAGTCAGTTCTCTTGAATCTGTGCAAGTATGCCCGAAAGCATCCATGCCCAGTCAAGAGTTGGGTGATGTAATACCCGACTTCCCCGTGCAGGCGAGTGACCCATTTGGTAACATGTGGGATCAGCCGATGAGTCCACCGACCCATCGTCGAGTTGTCCCATCTCTCTTGTCAGAGGCGAAGACTCTCGTGTCTCTCCTCTTCACAGAGGACCTTTCGCCACTCTTCCTTCTTCCTACGATGTTGGCGTTCCCGTTCTCCTGCCAGGATGTCGATGGGTGGGCATGATGCCACGATGTTGACCGCATCGTGTGATACCGTTTGGTATGCTGACGCCACTCTGATCGCTGAGAGCCGCTGGACTGATGTCATTGTCTTGCGGTATGTTGTTAGCTCTAGCGATTTCGCCCACACTGGTGCTCCGTATACCAGGACGGAGGTAACCACAATTGCCAGTAGTCGCCTTCGGATTTGCCTGGGGCCTCCGATATTGGGCATTATCCGCGAAAGTGCGCCCTGTACTGCTGATGCCTTCCTGCTGACGCTGGAGATTTAAAAATTCACCATTAGCTCAATCTTTAATACTATAAATCAATAAAAATATGGTCCGATATCTGTCCTTCCTGCTGACGCTGGAGATGTGCTCCTAGATGCCGGATGTCGTGATCGCCTACTCTTATGGTAATGGTCTCCATTTTCTTCCGGCTACTCACAAGGAGTGCCTCGGTCTTATGTTCCGCCAAAGACAGGTCTGCCATGTCATCCACTGTCTTATGCTCCGGATGGTGGTGGAGAATGCAGCTTCCAGTTTCTCTAGGTGTTTGGCTACCAGGACAACCGCTACGTCGTCCGCGAAACCCACGAGTGTTGTGTTCGTCGGTAATTGCAGATGGAGTAGGCCGTCGTACATGACGTTCCACAAGAGTGGCCTCAAGACAGAGCCCTGAGGTACCCCTCCCGTGACCCCATACTCTGCTGGTCCATCCTCGGTCTCGTATTGCAGTAGTCGATCACTGAAGTATGATCTGACCATCCTCCGTAGGTAGTAGGGCACCCCCATGTTCTCAAGAGCCTCCAAGATTCGATCCCAGCGGACCGAGTTAAACGCGTTCTTGATGTCCAGGGTGACAATGAGACAATAATTTTTAGAACCACCTTTCCATCTCTTTTCTGAGATGGCTTCCTTTGCAATGTTCGTGACGAGTTCCAACGCGTCGATGGTCGATCTCCCCTTCCTGAATCCGAATTGAAATTCGGAAAGTTGAGGATCGATGTATTGCTCGAATCTGTCGGCCACTATCCGCTCCAAGTTCTTCCCGTCCGAGTCCAGCATGCAAAGTGGTTGTGTGCGTGGAGGTAGTATATCTTCGCGTTTATGATATCAGTCAGTCCCTATCATTAAAACTAACAAACATTAGCGACAACTACTTAAAAAAATGGAAAATCCTTCGAAATTTACAATAAATAGTAAACTTTTAATTCATAATGCAATTATCAAAACCTTTTTGGACGTACGGAATTGAACTTGGTTCTTTTAATATATTTGTCATAATTCATGCTTTATTTGAGCAATTTCGTTTTGAATATTTTCCTTAAGTATCGAAGTTATAATTGTCTTATTAGTAAACACCTTTTCTTATAAGTACGAAGAAATCGAGAGAGTTCAAATCAGGTGATCTTTTAGGCCCGTCGATATCGCCACTTTTTGACATTATTCAGAATAAAAATCGAGCCGTGTATAATGGAGCACAGTCTTGTTGGAACCACTTATTCTGTAGGCTTAATTGATCCAATTTGGGTAGAAGAAAGTCTTCCAACAGGTACCAATAGCGGTCACTAGTAACTGGTACAGTTTTCCCTTTAACATTCTTAAAGAAATATAGTCCAATGATGCCACCAGCCCAAATACAGTTACTCTACGATGGTATAGTGGTCTTTGGTGTATCAGTTGAGGGTTTTCAATGCCCCAATATCGGCTATTCTGTTTATTAACAAAGTCAGCCAAGTCGAAGTGTGCTTCGTCGCTTATAATGATTTTTTGCCAAAAATGGTGTAAAACTTGAGCACTCCAGTCTTGGAGCCGCTATTCATGGTCATTTGTCTACAGCTGTTGTGTCAATTGAATTTTATTCGGATAATAAAGCAAATCCTTTTAAAAAAAATTTTTAACAAACATGACAGAGATATTTCCAATTTGTGTATACTACGGCGATGACAGGTACGCGGAGATTCATCAACACTCTGCCTCCCTACATTAATATTTTCTGGTGTACGTTGGCTAAATTATCGCCTTATCTTCGTTTTATCTCGCTGTGTATGCATATTTTCAAAATTATTCATTACACGCTGAATGGTTGACTTGCTCGGCATATGAAAATGTTTTAATAATTTCAACACGTTATAATAAATTCTCTACGACTGTCAAATGCCAACAGACAAATGTCATTCAAACCAAAATGGCAGCCAAACAAAATTGGCGTGCAACATACAAAAAGCACTCTGTAATACATCATAAGCTTAATGATCACTTTGTTTATTGCCTGTGTAATCTTCTTTGCCAAAATTTTCATTCCTGTTTATTCCATACTATTATAAGAGAACTTTTTATTAAGTAGATACTATTTTACATGGTGTATCTACCTGCGTTTATGGTATCGCTTCTGTATGTCCCTAGCCTATTACAAAATTATTATTAGTAATTATAGAAGAAAAAAAAATCAAAATGTTGTCATACTAAAACTTACAGAAGAAGTTTGAAAAAAATAAAATAATTTACTTTAAAACAACGCGTACTCAAAAAAACAAGATAACGTGTACAAAAAAAACCTCTGCTACTACAGAATCTCATCCTTAACCTTGTTGGAAAAATAAAGTATATAAAATGAGTATGCGCTTAATAAAACAATCTTATCTTATTATAGGGACACCATTAATGAAAACGTAATCAATCAAAGCGTTCAATTTCATTAAAAATTTATTTAGAGAAAATATCAAAGAAAGTTTTAAGTACTTAACATCAAAAGAAAAACTTCTAAAACAACCGAAATAAAATTCAAAATTATAAATGAAAGAAGAAAAAACTATAATAAAAAAAATATTTGGATATGAAATAAAATATTTCAGAATGCCATTGGGGCGATATTATTTATACAGCGGTTAGGAAGGAGAGGGATGGCTAAATTATCAATAAAAATAAGATAGTCTTGGCCAAAAATAAAATACCATAAACTCTCCAAATGTTCCCGAATTTTTTACTTTTTAAATATTAATTTGGAATGGGAAAATTTCTGTGCATAAAATTGAAGAAAATATTTTTATTATAGGACATTTTTTTCTTCTTTCTAGGCTTTATCAAAGCTATCAAAAATGTTGTCTCTGCAGTAAACTGAATTTATGGCATATTTTACATCGCATTTATGCAATTTCATATTTTACAGTTCCTTTCGATTTTTTTTTTAAAGATTTTTATTTCTACCTTAAAATCATTAAACAAATCAAATTCACATTAAATTTTAAATTATTACAAATAAAAAATAAAAAAACTTGGCAAAAAAAATTTACAATCAAAATTTTATGTTGATTAACATTTATGGTTTAGGTGGTAGCGAATGGTGGAGGGATGAAAATTGAACGAATAAATTTTGTACTCGTATTTGCATTAAAGAAGAAAATTGTGGAAAAGTTTTATCATCTCTAACTAGCCAACTGGGTACGAGTACTGTTCGGTTGCGTTACGGGGGAGTGCACATTTTTTTCAAGAACAGGTGGGTGGCTTGAAGGTTAAAAGTTCACATAAAAAACTTATCAACAACCAAACCAAAATTCTTTTATAAGTGAACACAAAGTGAAACGCTTTTAGAGAAAATCCATAAAATTTTATAAATTTAGCTAACTGACTACGGTGGAAATATTTAATTTCGAAAATTTCAATATATCAGCAGAGTTAGAAAATTGCTTTTAAATTTAAATTACTTATATTTTAGAAAATCTATTTATAAATATTATTTTAATGTTATTTTTATATGGTGTTTCGTTTTGCTCTTATTCATTTCTTTGCTTTTCATTGAGAATATGCTTTAATGTCGATAGAATCTTTATTATTTTGTGAAATTTAAAATGAATTTTGATATGAAAATAATGACATGTAATTTGTTTTTCAATTGTTTGTAGGAAGCTTCAATACTATTTTGTAAGGACCTTTTAGCATAAATACCGAAACACATACCGATACAAATTAGACTTATCTATTTTGGGCTATTCCGTTTCAGCTTTGGAAAAATGAGTTTAATTTAATATTGAATGATTTCGGCAATGTATGGCTTCCTGAAATGCATTTAAAGCTACAACTCAAACATATTCTCAGGTAGCTGAAAATACAGAGTATTCTGCCATTTACCCTATTATAGGCGGTGTCCCTCAAGTCAACATTCTAGGTCCAATCCTTTACAGCATTTATATCCATAATATTTCTTGGCCCAATAATATCCTAATCGAAGCTACGGCTAAAAATATTTTCCCATTTGCAACTTCTTTACAAAACTCCATCAAAAGAGGAAGAGTAATACTGAGTGAGCAAAAAAGTTCTCACATCACTTTTACCAGATACCAAATTAAGCTTTAAAATGTATTATCAAATAAAGCCTATTTATTATTTAGTTTTTAATTAAATTTTTATTTAATTATATTGCTTTAACCTTTCCATTTTAGATTTAAAATATTATTTCTAATTAGTTTTTCTCACATTTTCAACTGTCATTACTTGATGGGGTGGGGTGATTATACTTTTTAAGGGTGACGTCTTATTAAAACCATATATGATCCAAATTGAAACCTTAAAGTTTGGTTAAAAAAATTTGGTTATCATATTGACATAGCACTAAGAATTGGCGTTAACGATCTCCATTTCTTTATTTTTAAAGAAATATGGACCAATGACACCTTCAGACAGTCACTTTTCGCGAATACAATGGCTTCTCCATAGTCATTTGATTGATTAGCAACTTATTGAAACGGAATTTCACTGTCAATTCTAAATAAAACGTAATAGTAGTTATAAAGTTCTCTAGTTTCCAAAAATTTAAAATTTTGGTCATGATTGTAGTTCGTTAGTGCCAAACTCGGCAATGTATCCTTAAGTTGCTGAACTGTGGTAGCTGCTGGAATGAGGGTTAATTGGTGTTAAACTCTGCAACGTAATTATAAGTTACTGAAGTACAAAAGCTGCTGGAACTATTATTGGTGGTGGTATTGATTAATAACTAAGATTCGAGAAATTACCTGATACTTCCATTAAAGAGGATTTCGGTTCCTCAGACACTAACTCTGCTGCAGAGGAATCTAAATCCTTTTTATTGGAAGTATCAAGTGATTTTTTTGCTGTTTGCTTCTTCATATTTTTATATTTTGTAGATCACACGTGACACGTGAAGTATGTTAAAGGCACAACCGCTTCGTTAGCATTGTCACTTCGTCGTGAAGAGACGAGCGGGTCGTTGCCCAACTAACTGGCATAGTAAACTCTCGGTTACCGGTTGCCGCACCAAATGGCAAAAATTACATTTAGCTATTCGCAGATACTATAATTGGATTAGTAGCGAAAGGTTTTTTTCAATCAGTCTGCTCAACAATCTTAATAAAATTCTACAGAAAAAACTGCTCAAAATTCAGATAGGACATTTTGTCTTCACACATTATTTCCTTTTCAGAAACCATCCATTTCCTATCCCCCATCCTATGACGTTAATACACTATCCATTTTGGATTAATAAAAGAAATGTCATTTTTTTTAAATCGCATTTATTTTTTAAATGAGATTCTCTGTATTATGGAGATTTTGGCTTTCTGAATACCCATTCCAAATCCTCTTTTTAATATCTTTAAACAAACTTAGATGCTCTACAAAATCTAATCACCCCTAATTTGTTCATTCACCTAATTCCATCTAAACCACATAATAAAAATCCTGACGCATTTCCTAGGGATCTTACATACAAAAAATAAAAAATAAAACATAAATGTCAACTTTGAAGTTTTTCGGAGAGTTTTCAAACGCCATTCTCCATGAAGTGGCAGAACACCGAAGTTTCTTACCTATGTAGTAATTGTATTGGGTGATTTTTGTGCTGTTTGGTTTTTCAATTTTTTTTTTTTGACAGATCGTGTGTCATAGTTAAAACTGATTATTAAGCATTGTCATTTTATTATGGAAAAACTTATACTCGAACAAGACTTACAAATTGTTGAATTTGATTATCAAAATTCGTGCTCTATGAAACATGTGTTTCGCGCACTTCGATCATTTTATAGTTGTCATAATGGACCTACTGAACAAGCAATTCAAGCCATAGTGACAAAATTTCACAGCCATTTGACGCTGTTTGATATCAAACCACGAACCTGTGTCCGTCGAGTGCATACAGAGGAAAATATTACTACCGTTGCGTCCCGTGTTGGTGAAGGCCGATCCGGTGCCGTTCACAGAAATTGGGTGATTGTGTTACTCGACTAGGTGGAAGATTTTTCGCAAAAATCTTGATTTGAAAGTGTATTATATATAGCTCGCGCAAGAATCGAAGCTGAATGACCTGCCAAAGCGTCAAATTTTCAGTGAGTTTAACAACTTAAAAAAAATCGGTTTTTCTACCAAAAAATTGCGTTCACCAAACAAAGCTCATTCATTATGGGGTATGTGAATAAGCAAAATTGACGCATTTGGTTTTATGAACAACCACAGGCAAAACAAGAATTGCCATTGCACCCAGACGGTCCGTATTTCTTAAAGGAAGACGCCGGCCGCAACGTTACCGTCTATCTCTTGATGATTTCGAACTTTTTTTTATCCAAAATACAAGAACTTCATCTGGTCGACATGTGGTTTCAAAAAAAAATGGCTCTACATGCCACACAGCACCTTAAACAATGGACATATTGAGAGATGAGTTTGGTAAGCAATTTATCTCATGTTTCGGAGTGGTGAGTTGGCCGCCCAGATCGTGCGATTTGACGCCTCTAGACAATATTTGATGAGGTTGTGTAAAGTCGCTTATTTATGGCGATAAAAATAAAATGTTGTACAAAAATTTTGGTAATAGCTCCTGGCGTAGTGTAAACTATAATCGCAATTACTTCGGTCCACCTTCTATAATGGTCTTTTATAGTTAAAACTTATTGCAAACCATCTGATACTGGTAAAGGCCCAATAATATCGCCGAGGTAAATTTTTACCTAGCCTTAATACCAGGATCTTCTTTCTTAAAAGGCAAAAGAACTACTGGGCTCAGTTGGCAAAAAAGTAAATAGTTGGCATATGAAAAACTAAAAATATAATTACAAAAAAAAACAAAAAAAACCAATTAATTTGTTGATTGTAGTAGTACTAATACACCATTTATTTTTAAGTCCTTAAATTATAAGTCACTCATTTGTCTAATAAATAATGCATCTAAAACAAGTTCACTAAAACAAATTTTTAGTTCAATTGCATTTTTATATATTATTCCGAGAGATAATTCTGAAATCCTGAATTTATAATCCGTTTGACACCATATTAAGAAAACCAAAAACCCTTAAATAAATTTTTTATATATTTTCTCTTGCAATTGAACCAAAAAAATGTAAATATTTTCAAAAATAATTTGGCGGTTATGACTTTATGAAAATAGAGTTTTTCCTTTTATATTTTTTGAATATTCAGTTGTAAATAAGTTGAATTTTTTATTTACAATACAAAAAAAAAAACACAAAAAAATCTGAACTATATTGGTTGACATCTTGAAAGGAACTTTAAAAAGTACAATTCATGATCGTATAAAAATTTATGATAATTGAAGATAACCTATAAAAATTCAAATAAACACTTAAGCTTATACAAGATTATTGTTATCATAAAAACCATAGTATAAAATATGATAAATAAAAGCTTTATTTTTCTTATATATTCGATGTAAAGAAATTTAGGGAATTTCCTTTTAAAGTTAATAAAAGACGAAGACGGAAATTCCTTAATTCATTAATAGGAAAAAATTTATGGTAAATCATTACAAATTTATTATATTACAATATAAACTGAAACTTTTTTATTCATCTTAATTTCGAAACCAAGCAATTTATTTATTTTTCGAAAGCTATAAATTCATTGATAAAAGATAAATAAAATTTATTTGATTTTATATTGTATTTTTACTTAAAAACAAAATTATTTGACGAATTTTAAAACCTGCTGAACTCTGGCAAAGAAGTGCGAAAAGCAATTTTTTTGTCAGTATATTTACCCTCGGTATTTTCATCTTATATTATTATTAATATACAGCTATTAGGAAAAATGCAAGTAATTTTTAATAATAAAAAATAGGCAACTGAATATATGGGGATGAAAATGAATTTTATAAATTTTTATTTGAGAATGGCATTACCCTTGCCAGGATATTCCTTTATTACAACCAAGAAAATGTTTTGCAAATTTATTAGCAGAAATAAACACCTAATCTAGAGTTAATGTGTAACTTAATGGAAATGTATGAAAGTATAAAAAAAAACAATTTCACTACCATTTACTTAATATTAGGGTCGATGACTTTCGAATAAGACAATCAGAAAGTTTTTGTATTTACTAGACGAAGAGAAAACTTTATCTTTAAAGGGCAATTTTTCTTTAAACAATCGAAAAATTAAAGTATTTTTTAAAGATAACATTAAATTTTTGTGAAATTGATTTTCCTTAAATAAAAATACCTGTTTAGTTAAGAAGTCGACGAATATTGGCAGTTTTTTCCCTAAATTTAAAATGTTTTATCTGATATTCATATTAAATCCAATACAACTTTAAATATTAACTCACAAATACTTACTGAGAAAAAAATTATTGAAAATATTTATTGGAAATTCTCACTAGAAAATTTATCCTTTACTAATTTTTCTTGACAAATATTCATTGCAGTAATTTTACTAATAATTACTTGCTGGCAAATTTTTTATGATAATTCTTAACTCTCAAATTTACCTGATAAATTCTTCCTGACAAATTTTTACTAACAAATTTTTAGTGCCGAATTTTTCCTGAGAAATTTTATGATACATTTTTACTTATAATTTTTTCCTGATAAATTTTCTTCACATATAATTTTTGTTAAAATTTTTACTGGTAATTTTTTACTAACAAATATTTCCTGATAACTTTTGCTGATAAATTTTGACTGAAAATTTTAACTGACAATTTTTTACTGACAATTATGAAATGAAACATTTTCTGATAAATTTTTGCTGACAAGTTTATGCTGACATATTTTTGCCAATAAATTATTTTTGACAAATTCTGCCTGAAAACATTTTTCTTACAAATAATTTGCTGAAATTTTTTTTCTGACAAATTTTTCCTGACAAATTTTTGTTAATAAATTTTCACTGACAAATTTTTACTGACATCTTTTCACTGAACAATTTTAAGTGACAAATTTTTTCTGACAATTATTTACTGACAATCATTAAATGAAAAATTTTTTCTGAAAAATATTTTTGATAAAAATTACTGACAAATTCATACTTAAAAATATTGCCTGACAAATATATGCTAACAAATTTTCACTGACAAATTTTAACTGAAAAATTTTTGTAGACAATTTTTTACTGACAAATTTTTATTGACCAATTTTTGTTGACAAATTTTCACTACAAAATATTTACTAAAAATATTTTCTTCATATATTCTTCCTCTCAAAGTTTTTGCTGATAATTTTTACTGACAAATTTTTCCTGATCAATTTTGCTGATAATTTTTTACTGACAAGTTTTTCTTGATCAATTTTGCTGATAATATTTTACTGACAAATTTTTATAGACAATTTTTGACCTACAATTTTTAAATGACATATTTTTTCTGATAAATATTTTCTGATGAATTTTTACTGACAAATTTATACTGACAAATTTTTCCCTATAAAATTATCAGAAAAATTTTGGTTAAACATTATTTTCTGTCAAATAATTTGCTGACAATTTTTTTCTGACAAATTTTGCTTGCTCAATTTTTCCTGACAAATTTTCACTTACAAATTGTTACAGTAAAATTTTTCCTGACAAATTTTCGCTGACAAATTTTCACTAAAAAATTTTTGCTGACAATTTTTTACTGATAAATATTTGCTGACAAATATTTTCTGACAATTTTTTTTTTTGACAAATTTTTTACTGACGCATTTTTAGTGAGGAATATTTACTAAGAAATTTTTAATGAAAAATTTTAAGCAAAACTTTTTATACTGACAAGTTGATACTGAAAAATTTTGTGTAACAACTTTTAACTAACAAATGTAACTGGTAATTTTTATAAAGAGTATTTTATAATTACTTTTTTATTGACAATATATTTGTGGAATAGATTTAATAGTTCCTACACAAACATGAAGAAGAAATTATTCCATTTTTTTTAAATCTTGTTTATTATTTGACATTTTGGATAATTGAATTTTTTTTTATTCTAACAATGATGTGACAGATAGTATGGCTATTTTCAAATTTAATTCAGTAACAATTATCTTCAATGTTTGTGAAAAGAAAAACTAATGTTGATGGATTGCAAAAACATACGAATATGTCAAGAGGAATTTAGTATTTAATCTATCCTGAATAATTTTACAGAATCCTTTTTTCGCATGATAAATGTCACATGTTATTTTAAATTTTTAGAAGCTCCTCCTATTGATAAACACTTACCTAGAATTTCGTTTCCACGACAACGATTTCCCTGGAACTAATAGAATATTTTCCTCACAGCATAAGTAAAACCCACAAAGTGCATAAACACAATAGTCAAAGTTCTGCCAGCATATAAGGTATTAGATTTCGAAAAAATAGCAAATCCGCTTAGACTTGAATGTATTTTTAATGTTTCATAAAAATTGGAAAAAATGACAAATGGGAAATTTTAGATATTTTTCCATCATGATTAGTTTAAGTTTTCTGCTTGGAAAAATATTTTTATAATACAAAATTTATTTATTCATGATATTTGATGGCATAATAAAATTTATGTGAATACGAAGGCTTCGAAAATAATCAGGCATACATGATTATTCATTCTAGATATAGAAAAAGATATACAATAATTTTTGAATAGTCAATGGCAAAGTATAATATTTGAAATATTCTGATTGATATATTTATTATGGAAATGTTTATATAGATTATGTGAATGTGTTCAAAGAAGAAATTGAAGAGTGTATCATATTCGCAGTCAGATAATAGTCTTGCTCTTTGGAGTTTTCGGATCTTCATAAGAAGATGAAAGATCTTGAAGGAGAAACTCTATAAGCTTTTTTGCAATTGTCCAACCAATTATAATAGTAGACAGAGAAGCAAAAATTGAGTATCTAAGAAAAGTATTTTTTTCTTATAAATAAAACTATTTGATACTTGAATACAAAATATTGTTTAACATTTAAATAATTAGCATTTACAAAAAAATAACAAATTTCGTCCATAAAAATCCTAGGCATTAACATTACCCGTTGAGGTAGATGGAATTTTAAATATGTTAAGGTTCGATAAAGTGGGATGCATGCAGTAGAGCTTAAGCCAGTTAAGGCAGCGGTTAATCGTTGTATTAGACTGACTACTGGGGCACGTCGAACTCTACCAGTTAACTCGCTACCTATCGAATCTGATCGCCAGCCAATCTCTCATTACCTTCTAAATCTCATACTTATTTATTATATAAAAACCTTTGCTCTTTTGACTTTCCTTTTCATAACCTCGAAAAAAACAGATCATCCCTCTAGAGAAAATAAATTTATCGTTTTTTTTATATTTATATTCCACCATATCCTTATTTACTTCCCTCATCCTGACCGGAAACTATAGTTGAGAGGAGAGTTAACCATGTCTACATCCTTTGAGAGATACAAAAAACAAATACTAGTCCCTTCTTTTTCTAAAGTAGTTGGATGCGGCTGTCAACGATAATATCACGTCTTATACAGTCTTTGAGTTGGATCCCTCCTTTACCTCTTTTAGGGCAGCGTCATATTATGATGAGCTGTGGACAATCAGGATGGCAGTAGAGATTGCGGTTTTTACACGATATCATCCTAAAATCCATGTACCTCTTTTGAACGATATTCGACATAACCTGCTTAACAACTGCGGTGTTGAGTTTCGTTGGGTTCTATCTCATATGGGAATTACGGTTAATGAGCGGGTTGACCACTTGGCGGTGGAAACTCTCCGTTACTCCATCGTTCACAGTAGTTTTCAAACTTGCCGCGCCTGTTAACCAACTGGTAAATGATACCTTTAGTCATTCGTAGGCATACGGACAGGGCAGGTAATAAAAAATTGTATGCGATACATTAGCCAACCATTGCCCAACCAGTCTACGTAATAACCCTATCAAAATCTTGGGCACAGAAACTGCTTAGAATTCGGAGAGGACATTATACCTATCCTTTTTGCAAATCACCCTCTTCCCATCTGCCCATCCTGCCACACACTATCCTTCATTCTCTAACAAAATATGTGAAGAATGCTTCAACTGGCGATGGATGACACTCTGGGCTCAATGGATGTTCCGGACTTCATTACTAAGATAATAGAAGACAATCTAAGTAGTAGAATTCTTTCGTACAGGACGAGCAGTGGGGAGAGATCGTACAGGATTATGAGGGGGTCCTAAAGAACTCGATTCTGGGCCCTACAGGATTATGAGTGGGTCCTAAAGAACTCAGTTCTGGCCTTTTTGTGGAAAAGGCAGAACAGATCTATAACGAGACTGTTGCGTCAGTTTGAAGTTAGCTTCTGGCAGCTGGTCTAGGACTTGCGAACCATAAGACAGAGAGGCAGGCCTTATCACGGGCAGAAAGAGTATAGAGAGTATCACTATTAGAAGTGGTGAATATAAGTTGATCTCAGGACCATCTCAAAAGTACTTAGGGGCGATAATTGACGCGAGGCTGCGGCTTTAGAAACTGGTGCCCCTAATGCCAAATCTTGGGGAACCCAAGTAGAAAAGGAGGATCCTGTGGGTGATTGTGATCGGGTCAATTCTACTGTATGCAGCGCCAATTTGAGCGAATCGGTTGATAAGAGCATCCTGCATACGTGGACTTATTCTATTCTATAATTTGAGCGCATTGAGGGTGGCCTGAGCATTCTAATCGAAATACTGGCAGATAAGCTGGGGCAAGATCCGAGGCTTGTACGGACGAAAGAAATGAGTCCAAAAAAAGGTGGCAAAATCGTTGGAATAAAAAAAAACTTCTATTTTTCGGTGGAATTTAATAAAAATATTAAAAATAAAAAATCAATGAAAATGAAGAATTATTGGGATGTCTTAGAGGCTTTGAAAACATTTGACCATCGACGAAAACAGGTGGTAGTCGTAAGGGGCTACGCCTGGTGAATAAGCGGGGTGGAGTAGCACCTCCCAGTTGAGTGTCTCTAAGTAGTTTTGAACCATTTTTGACGTGTGCGATGGTGCGTTGTCGTGGAGGAAAATCAGCTTGTCATGACTTTGTTGATAATTCGTCCTTTTTTCACGCAGAGCATAGTGCAATTTGATCAGTTGTTCGTGGTAGCGGTAGGCATTGACAGTTTTACCAGGTGTTAACATCTCATAGTAGACGATACCCTGTTGATCCCACCAAACGCACAGCATCGTCTTCCGTCCGAAGCGGTTTGGTCTTGATGGTTGGTCGGGATTAACCCACGATTTTTTGCATTAAGGATTCTCGAAATATATCCCCTTTTTATCGCCTGTCACAATCCGATGCAGGAACGACTTTCTTTTTTGTCTGGCGAACAAGATTTCGCATATGTTTTGGCGTCGCTCAATCTGCCTATCATTCAATTCACCCATTTTTCGATATTTTCAATCTTCCCCATGGCACGCAGACGTATGGAAATGGCTAGTTGAGTAACACCCAATTGTTCCGCAAGCATTTTTTGCGATTGGATATCGTTTTCGTCAGAAATAGCCTGCAATTGGCAGGCTATTACTTTTGTCCCACAAGTCAAAATTGCCGTCTTTGAACCGATGAAACCAATCTCGGCACGTTGTTTCCGATAGAACATTGTCACCATAGACATCCATAAGCATTCAATGCGATTCGGCAGCCGATTTCTTCAAATTGAAGCAGAAAAGCAGAGCTTCCCGCATATGCTCTTTTTCTGGGACAAAATTAGACATGATTACCAAATGAAAAATGTATGTTATTGTACGAAATTGCTGACAATGTGCACTGATTAATGTTGACAAATGTCAAACTCATAAAAAAAGTATGGCGTGCCCATGGTAGCTTAATACGCTCACTCACGCCATCTATGACCAAACAGCGGATATAACCTTATACACCTGGTAGGTTCAGGTCTGACATCAGTACAATCAAGCATTGTGCTTTGAACGATTGTACGCTTATTTTCTAACAAAATTTTCCATAATTAAATTTATCTTAAATAATGTCCGAGTCAATTAATAAGCAGTTTGATGGTGTAGGGCTCCAAACCGTTTTGTTTTTAGAAGCGAAAAGGGGATCAATATTCGAAGTTGACTCCATATGTGCTTCTTCATGTTGGGTATCACTTTCAATAGAATCGTCTTCTGCCTCGACATCGTATAATTCTTCTTTTTCACTTTCGGCTCTGACTTTGGGCGCATTTTCATTATCACGCTCATCTGTCTTCATTAATCGACGGTTCCATCTAACGAAATAAGACAATTTTGCGTGCGTACACAATGTAATCACAAAGAAAAAAAGAAAAAGTATGTGCCATTTTCATACAATATGCGCCCGAATATTACAGCAAATAATGATCAAATCTGACACAAAAGACCCAAAACTAAATGCCATCTTATAAAAAGTAACTTAAACCTCCCGATTTCGATGCGTCAAGGTCCAAGCAATAAAGTCATGAAAAGTCGGCCAAATATTGGTAACGGTCTTAAAAATATCCAAGGTCCTTTATTGTAGAAAAAGTATTGTCCATCGGTAGCCACAACCTTTTACCATCTTTCTAGTAGCATACGAATTCCATGTCAAAAAAACTGCTCGTCTTTTGAGGCGATCCAATAATCGACACAATTTTTGGTCGGAAGGGGTGATGTCTGGAGTATATCGCAGATGGTGCAGGATGACCTGTTTCAGTATCTCCAAGTATGTTTTAAATAGCTTAGCAACATGTGTCAGAGCGTTGTCGTGCTCAAAAATCACTTTGTCGTTTCTTTGTTCGTATTGTGGCCGCTTTTCCATTAATGCTCAGCTCAAACGCATCAGTTGTGTTCGGTAGCAAGTTCCTGAGATGGTTTCACCCGTTTGCAACAGCTCATAATATACCACATCGAGCTGGTCCTACCAAATACATAGGATGAGCTTCGAGCCGTGGATGTGTGGCTTGAACGCCTCACGATTTACTTCGCTTTGGATTATCGTAATGAATCTAGTTTTCATTGCCAGTCACAATACAATGTAAAAATCTCTTCCTTTTTTGTCGTTGACGTTTCATGGCTTCAACTCGTATAATACCCAATTTCCTTGCTTATAGATTATTGTCAAGGGTTTCAAACGATATGCAATGGCTTTTCAAGTTACGTCCAATAAATCTGCAATTTCGTGTAGCGCTTGACATAGATCTTCGTCCAGTAATGCCTCCAATACAGCGTCTTCAAATTTTCTCACCGGTTCGGGACGCTCCTTGTCTTCCACGTCGAAATCACCACTTTTGTAGAATTGGAACCATTCTCTCAATAATACAAGCTTCACCATAAATTTTTAAAATCATTCAACGTACCTTATCCGCGGATTTTTTTCGAATTGAATGCAAAAAGCAAATTTTCTCGCAAATGACGCTTATTTGCCTCAAATTTTGACATTTTCACGCAAAAAATAATATATAACGCCGATAAAAAGTCACTCTCATCTTTTGGAAAACGGAAAAAAATTCATATAACTTCGAATGACAATTGTTTGGTATAAAAATTTCAACAATTATGCTGATTTTAGAAATTACACAATTTTAACTGTATACTGCTTATAAGCAATTATTTTCTCTACAAAATAAATTAATTCAGTTTTCTTATGAATTTTATGAGTAAAAATTCCTCTTGTGTACGAATTTTTCTGTAAGTATACTTTAATTAGTCGGAAAAGAAATTAAAATTTATTCGGAGAATTTGGCAAATGTAAATGTTTTGCCCAAAATTCAAAATGTTATTCGAAATGACAAAAGTACGACGTAAAAGCTTTTGCAATTATTTTCCTACCGACTGGATGAAATTTTGTCCTGGCCATTAAACAATTTCTGAGAATATATACAAAATATCATCAGAAAGAGTACAAATAAGTACTTTTCAGCTAAATGAAAGTATTACGACTTAAAAATTAAACTTTCCATTATATTTATATGTGTTATTTTGAGTAGCTACAGTTAATGGATAAAATTATATATTTATTATCGTACAATTTGTTTATTTGTATTTTCAAAGATATTAGTTCACCTTAGAAAATACTTCCTATTATAAGAAAGAAATATAGAAAAATAAGTAATTTACTTCTAAACTAAGTAAACATTAATACCAAATCTTATTTTCATGCTTTAATGGTTGACTTGGCCGGAAATAAAATCGATTTACTTATAAAGCGTGTGATAAACCAAGCCATTCAATTATTTTAATGAAACTTAAGAAATTAGCCTCCATCAAATACTCTCACCAGAACCGATATTAAAACTCTTCCAGGTCCATTGCTGTTGGTTTCTTGCCATTGACGATTATATCAATCTTATTTAGTTTTCTAAAAATACAAATTAAACTTATCACATTCAAAAGGATTTAAACATTTTCTTCCAAATAGTATAAATAAATCAATACTAGTTGAAGGAAACGTTAAAATCCTTTTGAATTTCTAGAAAGAAAATAAAACATTTTTTTTATTTAAAAGTTTAATTCTTTTATTTAAAAAAAAATATTCAATATTTTCATATCAAAATTTCTTTTTAAATTGTATAAGAAGAAAAAATGATTTTCATTCTTTAAATTTGTTAACGAAAAGGATAAAAACTCCGATTAAATGTTTATTTATTTTAAAGATAACATACAGTAAAAGGGTAAGGATATAATTTTAATGTTTTTTTGCTTTTATGTTAGCCATAAACAAAGTTAACCATACACAAGGGATTCCTTGACCTTTTAAGCTCGTTGCCAGGAAGATACTTGGTCTAACACTCACAAGCCTTTGAGGCTTTTTCCGAATGTTTTTCTACCATGAGAATATGTAAATACTTATTTTAATATTTTTTCCATTTTGTTTGTTTGAGAAGACCTACTATTGATACTACGATGAGTAGTAGATCTATTTTATAAGCAGAAATTTCCTATGAGCTCATTTTCCCGTTCATAATATACTCACTTCAGAAATCCTGGAGCATTTTTGAGAATTACCATAAAATGTTGTTGACAATATGTAAGATTTTTCCATTCTTTAATTCAGCTTATGTAAGCATAAAGTTTAATCTTTAAATTATATAATGTTTTCTTGAAAAGATTCATTTTTTCCATTTTATTAAGCCCAGTTTTAAGCGAACTGTAATTTTATTCAAAGTATTTAATAGAAACGTTTTACAGTTACTTTTTGACAAACATTTTAGAAAGATTTCGTTTGTTTCTTTGGTTTTTATATTGTAAACACTTTTGAAACTTAATACTTTGCAGGTAGATTCATTTTTTACTATTTTTATATAGACAAGGGATTTTGGAAGAAGAAATAAACTATGATGAGCGATGTAATCCTTTATTGAAACGTATTTGAGTACCTCTAAATGGTTTTTAATAAAAAATTTCAGGTCATAATACAAATATCTTTAAAGTTTTCCCTTAAGATTTTCTGCTAAAATTTCTCGTCGTTAAAATTTAAATAAAACTTTTCAGTAAAAACTGAAATTTAAATAAAACTTTTCGGTAAAAATAGCCTTCGGTAAAAATATTTTGCGGAAATAATAATTTTTAGCAACATGATTTTCGGTAAAAATTGTTTTCGGTAAAAATAATTTCCCCTTAAAATAATTTTTAATATAAATAATTAAGGAGAAAATAATTTTCGGTAAAAATAATTTTCGCTAAAAATAATTTTCGGTTAAATTAATTTTCGGTAAAAATATTGTTCGGTAAAAATAATTTTCAGTTTAAAATTTTTTTCGGGCAAAATAATTTTCAGTAAAAATTATGTTCAGTAAAAAATAATTTTCGGTAAAAATAATTTTGGGTCAAAATAATTTTATGGTTAAAATAATTTTCGGTAAAAATAATTTCCAGTTAAAATAATTTTCAGAAAAAACAAATTTCAATAAAAATAATTTTGCATAAAAATAATTTTCTATAAAAATTGTTTTCGGTAAAAATAATTTTCTATAAAAATTGTTTTCGGTAAAAATAGTTTTCTATAACAATTTCGGTAAAAATAATTTTGTGTAAAATAATGTTCAGTAAAAATTATGTTCAGTAAAAATAATGTTCAGTAACAATAATGTTCAGTAAAAACAATGTTCAGTAAAAATAGCCTTCGGTAAAAATATTTTGCGCAAATAATAATTTTTAGCAAACATGATTTTCGGTAAAAATAATTTCCGCTTAAAATAATTTTGGGAAAAAATAGTTTTCGGTAAAAATATTTTTCGGTAAAAAAATTTTCGGTAAAAATATTTTTCGGTAAAAATAATTTTCAGAAAAAAATTTTTGGTAAAAATAATGTTCAGTAACAATAATTTTCGGTAACAATAATTTTGGGTAAAAATAATTTTATGGTTAAAATAATTTTCAGTAAAAATAATATTCGGTAAAAATAATTTTCGGTAAAAATAGTTGTCGGTAAAAAAAGTTTCCAGTACAAATAATTTTCGGTAAAAATAACTTTCGCTAAAAATAATTTTCGGTTAAAATAATTTTCAGTTAAAGTAGTTTTCGGTAAAAATAATTTTCCCTTAAAATATTTTTTAATAAAAATAATTTTCGTTGGAACAACTTTTCGGTAAAAATAATTTTCGGTTAAAACATTTTCCTTAAAAATAATTTTCGGGTGAAATAATTTTCGTAAAAAAATTATTTTCGGTTAAAATAATTTTCGGTAAAAATAATTTTCGATAAAAATAATTTTGAGTAAAAATCATTTTCGGTAAAAATAGTTTTCGTTAAACATAGTTTTCGGTGAAAAAAATTTTTCGGTAAAAATAGGTTTTGGTAAAAATAATTTTCGGTAAAAATATGTAATTTCCGGTAAAAATAAGTTTCGCTGCAAATAATTTTCGGTAAAAATAATTTGCGCTATAAATAATGGTCAGTAAAAATAATTTTCGGTTAAAATAATTTTCGGTAAAAATAATGTTGGTTAAAATAATGTTCAGTAAAAATAATGTTCAGCAAAAATAATTTTCAGTAAAAATAATGTTTGGTAAAATAATGTTCAGTAAAAATAAAGTTCAGTATAAATAATGTTTAGTAAAAATAACTTTCAGGAAAAATTTTTAGTAAAAATTTTCTACTGTAGAGGGCAATATAATAGTAAAGTTTCCAGCTCTGGGAATGTACCAAACGAAATAATTTAAATAAAATACAACGGTTCCAGAACATATTACTAAGAAATACCATTGATGCACCTTGATAAATGAAAAATACAGACTTCATTGGGATTTAAAAATTGATACTAAAGAGGAAATATGAACGAAATAGTGTAAATGTGCAGGCTATAAAACTTCTGACAATTAAGACACAACACGCAGACTCAAAAGAGTTAAACCCTATCAGCTGATATAACTACAATATAAAAATAAATAAAAAAAACAGAAAAAATTCTGAATAAGAATTACTGAATAAGTTCCTACGATAGGGGTGAAAAAAAAATTAGCAAAATATTGAAAAAAATTGCTTATAAGTGGGAGGTTCACGCTCACGGAAGGTGTTTTTAGTGGTTTAAAATCCTTCACTGCTATGGGTCTTTTAACATTTTCACCCGCCTACGCCCAATAAAAAAATGGTTTTTCTTAAATATTTTGAATTAATCGTAATGGCTTTTTTTTCAGTCTGATAATTTTCTATTTATTCTGAAATATTTTTATTCATACACTTAACATAGAAAACTCTGAAAAAACTCATCCATACACAATTTCATTCTTATACAATATAAAAGGACATAAACTGTTATTAGCAATTTAAGTAAGACTTTTGAAATAGTAAAAATTTTATTAATAAAATTATTAGTTTTATGTCAGAAATATTTTCGCAAATCCTCCCACGAAAAATTTTGTAGCTGTGCAATGCAAGAAAATATGTTTCGCTCCAATGGGACTAGAACAGATGACAATGCAACATTAACTGCGGATTCGAGTGAATGTTCCAGTAACGAGTGTATCTGTACATGTTCCTTTGGAGATTTTTGGAAAGATGTATTGTCAAAACTGCACTTTGCCAAGCTCCCCAAAGAGTGGAAATACTATGAACAATTGCTGAGACAGACAATTTTATGGTTAGATATCATCAGCTTTACGATGCGTTTGCTTTGTTTGCGATAAAACGTTTATTTTGTCAAAGGTTTTATGGTAAAATGACTTCAGATAGTAGTTGTCCTATTTTCCATTCTTTAAAGTGGATTCAGAATTTGTTTTGGTCTCCTATATCCTTTAATTTTTCTGATGAGTCAAATGTCCTTTCACACTGTCAATTATGATATTTAGTTTCTCATTGCAAACCGATTCTGATTCTGCAACGACACTCTTAACTTTCAAGTGGAATTTTAGCCTAAAGTGTTATATTTCGATATTTATTTAGGCTAAGAAGAGGCTGTCCACTTGGATCTACTCGACGACAGAAACGATTAGAAACTCTCAATTCACCTAGTTTCTATTGAGTGTTGCTATTATAAATATTTTCTTTGGAAGATTAGTTCATCCAACAAACTTGATGTGATCAAGAAGACAGTTTTAGAAAGTTGAATATGACAATCGAAACTTTTCGAAATAGTCTAAAACAAATAATTTACACAAGGATAATAGCACATAAATGGGCAACAATATTAAAGATGAGCAACCATTACCATTAAAGACGCAACAATTGCAAAATTGACAATTTAATATACAATTTATTTGTGGAATTCTAAGAATTTGTACTATTTAGTGGGTGTTTGAATTTTATTAGCAAATATGCTTTTGCTTTTAGTAAGAATTTTATATCATCATTAAATGTTAGGTACAAGGATATTTTTGAAAAGCAGATTTTTTTTTTAACAGGGGCACATTATCGGAAAAGTATGATGAAGGTGTCGTTGGATGTTTATTGCGAGGATACCACTTCAACTTAGACGGGAATGGAGTCTTTTGTAATGGACAAAAGGAACATTTGGGTTACGGTGGATAACAATATTACCCACATAATATGGAGCATTGGCGATTTTACGTAGGATTCTACAATATAGTGACTTGATTCGGAAGGAGTTGGAATAATTGGGCGAATTCCAAAGTTCAAGTTCGTAAGTCCAGATTGGTTTCAGTACAGTATTTTTGAGTAGCAATTTGCTATTATCTAGCGTCTAAGAATCATAGCTGCTGCTAGTATCTTTTATATTTTGAAAGTACGTTCAATGTTAATCGTTTGCCAAATTTGAGTTCTCCTATAAAATAACGTACTTCGTCTTTTGGTGCAATAATGTTGCCGTTCAAGGTTATGGAAGAAAATGGTTCTTGACGGAGAGTGAAAGTAACATTAGCGCATTTTTTTTTTGAAGATAGTAAATATGGCTTTGCTGGATACTGGATGAGCTAGGTGTCATCACCATATGTTGCTATTTGGTTCGTAGTTGCTATGTAATAAAGGACTAAGGATACTATCTTCTAGATGCTATGGAATAGGCAATATCTCAGAATGTTCGTAATTCTCAACCATCTGTAAATATTGCTGCGAGAGGTAAGATTTGATTGTAAGGAAGTATGGGTTAGGAAGAGTTCTCTTAAGCTTCCAGAGCTACACATATGTCGGTCGAAAGTCTGAGCTATGTCCGAAAATAATTCGGTTTCTTGATAGTACTCTCTTCCAGAAATCATATTTCTGGAAGAAAAAATATAATTTTTAACTAAAAACACACTTTTCAAATCGTGACGAAATTCTTATCATAAATTCTAATTTTATTAGGTGTATAAGCTTAAATCCGCTGTTTTTTGTCACACGTTTTTTTTCATAGAAAGCAAAAACAAATTTATTCAAAGTACTTGCCCTCGCAAAAAATCAGTACTAATGCAATATACGATATTTACCAACTATTGAAGAATATTAATAGAAGAAATGAAAAAATTATTGGCTTTGTAGATAGAAAATATTCAGCAACAACACTTAACAATATGCCTTACACTTATACAAGGGAAGGCCTTGAGACCTAAAGTGTAAAAATAACAATAGTGTTGATATTCATATATTCACTGCAAGCTACGGATGGTCTTAAAAATTTGAAACCCGTAAACCCGTAATAGATAACATCAAAGGGACAGGTAGATGAAACTGGAATATATTACAAGAGATAGAAATGGCAGAACAGTCATATATATCACAACCAAAAGCATAGTTCTTAAGCTATCCTTACTTAGCTTAAGAATCCTTAAATAATATATGCCAAACTTGACAAAATTACTTTTTATATACTCGATACGTAGCTAACCAAGTGAAAGACGTTAGTAAATAAGTAAAATAGTATTCGCACTACATTCACTCTCCTCTCAAAACAATCTTCATGAATTAAACTTAAATAAACAACTCACTTGGAACCCAAATATGAAACTAAAATGACTAAAGCTTAATATAAGTTATCAACAACTCTTTATACTACTTGACAATATATCAAAACCATCACTAAATAATAGACAGTGCTAAAACCCATTTGGACTTATGAATTAAAGGATTATCCAGTTTGTAGTTTGAAAAATACAGTATATTATTGAACAATTATTTAAAATTTATATTTAATTTAAATTCAAATTTATTTAGACTAAATTATGCTATTTTATATTATGAATAGTTTTACTACTAAACAATAAATTTATAAAAAGTTTCCGCAAATGTGGATACGCAAAATTTCGAAATTTGGTGATTTCAATTAGTTTTTAAAATTGTGCGATTCGATACTGTTGGTTTTTTTCTTATAAGACTAATAAAGAAATTATATTTACATAAACCATTTTTAAATTTAAAAGCATTTAAAAATTATCTCAAGAAAAATTCTAAACCAAAAAATTACCTGAAAAGGAATAAGTTCTGGCTTAAATCATGCGATGTCTATTAATTTAATCTTTAATGTGTAATAGTAAACAATACAATAAAATAAAAACTTATATAAACTCTTTCTTAAAAAAGCCTTTTATTAAAATTTATTTTTCAAAGCTTAAATTAGATTACTCTTTATCAGGGTATTTTCTCAGCGACATGTAAAAGTAACGTGAGCACATTTTTATGCTAGCAAAGGGTAACTCTATCGTCCATATATATTGCGTTTAGGATATAATTGAGATATGGAATAGCATGTATATAAATGCTAGAAAGATTTGAACCAAGACTGCAGTCATGAGAGACACTGCCGGTGATAGGATAAATGTCAAAAATAATTATATTTAAGCTATCTAAAAATATTGGTCTTGGGTTATATTCGCTTCAGCTTTCAAAACAATTCACAGTGCCATAAATAGTTGAAAGCATCCGATATAACAACAAATACACCACTGGATAGTGGAATAGTCAGTTCTACATCTAAGCTGATACTGAGAAATTATACTCTCCGTTACAATAATAGGGTGAATTAATTTTTATATATTATATCTATTTTGTCCCCTTCAAAGTAATCCCCACCAGATATTATACACTTGAAGCACTACAAAAAATCATTTTTTGTGATCTTGTCCAGCTCCTCCTTCGATGCCGTCTTTATCTTCTCAATCGTAGCGTAGCGTCGTCCTTTCATGGGGCTCTTCAGTTTCGGGAACAAGAAAAGGTCACAGAGAGTCAGATCTGGAGAATATTAGTGTATTATTTTTGGCCAAAAATTTGTGCACAAGCAACGATCCGTGAGCAGGGACGTTATCATGGTGCAAAAGCCAATATTTGTTCTTCCACAATTCCGGGCGTTTCTGGTGGATTACTGCCAACAACTTGCACATAACTTGCAGTAATATTCCTTATTGACCGTTCTACCCTGTGCCAAAAACTCATGATGTACCACGCCCCTGCAATCGAAGAAAAATGAAAGCAAAACCTTCACATTCGACCGAACTTCACATTCGCCATAACCAAACCCATGATTCGTCACCAGTTATGACCTTCTGGAGCAACAGCTTCTTAGCAATATTAATGCGATTCTGTTTTTGGTCGAAATTAAGCAATTTTGGAACGAATTTCGCGGCTCACAACCAAATCATTGATAAAAATCGAATGGCACAAGCAAATTGATATGTTAAAGTCCTCAGCAACTTCTCTAACGGTGATTCGACGATTGGCCAATACTATTTTCTTCACTTCATCAATGTTTTCGTCTGTTGTTGACGTGCTCGGTCGTCCGGAACGCTTTTCGTCATTCACATGTTCTCGGCCCTCTGAGAACATTTTGTACCACAGATAAACGTTGTTTCGGTCCAAGGTAGCTTCACCATATGCCACAGTCAATATTTGGAATGCGTCCGCGCAATTAATTTTGTTTTTCACACAAAATTTAATGCAGTTTCTTTGATCCATTTTTTGGAATGTGCAAAAATCGAAGACGAGCCTAAACACGTGCAAGCAAAGTAGCTGTCAAAAATTAACTGAATATTCAAAATGGCCGAACTTGTCGGCATAAGTGAAATTGAATATACGTAACCCGCGAAAATTCAAAATTCGCGATACTTTTTGAACAGACCTCGTAAATGCAAATAAAATAAAGTGTTTAGTAAGTAGCCCTATAAGAAAGTTATCTCCATAAAGTCGCCTATCCAGCACAAATAAATCAATATTATAGGTTAAAAAATAATTCAGTTTTTTCATCAATAATGTTAATTTAATACATTTCACTTTTAAATTTCATTTTTTGTGTATATTTAGTCTTTATTCTAAGTAGAAAAAAATTAAATAATTTCATATCAACGGGAAATGTTCTTTACAAAATTTCATAAGAAAATATTTTCTTATATTTCAATTTTCTTACATTTTTGCCTTAGGCTAATTTCAAGATTATATTTTGATTCAACGAAATTTATAAAATATTCATGAAAAACAGGTCAATGCAAATCTGTACACGTACATATTTCGTATACTATAAAATCGATTATTTTTAATTTTGAATATCCAATTGCCATTGTCGGAATGTTTTTTATTCAGTATTTTAGTTTATTTTAATTCAGTTATTATTAATTAAATAATGAAAAATTTAAAAACTGAGAAATCCAATATTTTATAATGTTGGAATATTTATTCATAAAGAAATAATTACAAGAACAGAAATAAATTTTTATGGAAATTTCTATCAAATGAGTTTATTATTTTTCTACAATTATTAAAAAGGCTGGGAAAAACTTAAATTTTATCTGATATTTTATGATGATTATTTTTTTTATATATTATCAATATTATTATTAAAAGAGTATCTATAAAAAAAAATATTTGAATAATATTAAGAGTCGGCTGTATTCAGTTATTTTTTGTTTTTGTACCAAGTATTATTTTATGCACTAAGTTTTTTAAAAATGGTATTAAAAATATATTTCTATATTCCCTTGTTTTTTTTTAAGATTCTAAAAAAATCTTATTTTTTGGATTAAACTAGATTTTTCGGGCAGGAGGACTCTGACTATGCCTCTCGTGAAGTCTGTGGTCTGCTGCTGTCATTTGGTTTAGAAAAAGCATACGACCGTATTTTTCGGCTCTGAATACTATTTCAATTGGCTGAGTGGTGATTCAACTCGGCTACCTTAATCCTTCTGCAATACTATCTTATTGGTAGGACCTTAATGGTTAAAGCAAATTGTCAGTTTTCCCAAGAACATATGATGGAAAACGGCATACCCCAAGGAACTCCTTTGTCCACCATTCTTTTAAATGCATATATCCACTCCCTTTCCATAACCCTCTCCATTTATGTTAGACAATCCTTTTGTGTTGGTAACTTTGCTTTCTCGGAAGGAAACACTCGACCAAATTGCCAAAGCTAACATATTTCCAGGATAAGAAACTGGTCATAAAATAATAGAGCCATTATCCCGTCATGCCTCCGCGTATGTCGGAAGCGAAAATGCATTCCACGAAGATTTGCGTCTGGATCACTTTCCCTCTAGATATCCTAGATATTACCATTACCCGAGGAAGAAGATGGAATTTGCAGATTAACAACACTATCAACCGGATCAGCTTCATCTGTATAATCATCGTCATCTGTTCATAATCTTGAACTCAAAAAAAAATTCGTCCTCCATTTTCCTAAGAATCCATGAGTTGGAAAGAGATCCATTCGCTCTTTTTCTAAGCCTTTAAACCTTACTGCTACACCTGGATTAGAAACCGCGGTTAGGAGTGGTGTTGAGGGTGTCTACGACATTAAGTTGTAAAAACACCAATCCATTAACATATAGGAAACTTTTAATTGTATTGTTGGAAGGATTGGGTGATTCCACAATTCCGTTCACAGATGCCGCTGTCAATGACCACACAAAATCCTATGCTGTCATCTACCTTATTGGCGGTGAACATCGCAATATAAAGTGTGGAATCTTACCTAATAGAAGATTTCATGGCCATGGGGAACTGTCGGCAATTAGCACCGCAGTTGAGACGGCAATTAGTATCCCCAAACATCGTAGCGAGAAATTTTTTTACATGCTGACTTGCAGCCGTGGAGGCCATTCGTAAACCATCAAATGATCCGGTGCTTAACGAGATTCATTGTTCTCTATTAAATAATAGAAGCGTTGGGTTCCGGGTCAATAGACTCTTCCGAAAGGGGCAGATTTCTTCCCACACATTGATCTAACATCGCAAAACCAGTCTGCTCAACAACTATTCCGAAATTCTGAGTAAGGAAACTTCTCTGAATTCGAATTGGAGGGAAAACGTTACTTACCCATAGTTTCCTCTTCTGTAACCAACTTCGTTGTTCCTGCCATTCCTGTGGCGTTCAACTCACCATCCATCATATTTTAAATGAGTGCCGCTTTAAACAGAATTTCTTTTTGAAGAGAATAATCATAGAATTTATCATTAAAAATAGCATTAAATAAATTTAATAAAAGCCAACAAAAAGTTTTGAGTTTGTAGCTGGACCGATTGGCAACCCACAAATTGGGCTACTTCCGGTGAACACTACCACCAAATATGACGTTTTATTTAATTTTAAAAGTAACGTTATTATGTATATTATATGCCAAATACGAAGCAGAATTTGACGCAATTCTGCGTCGCATTTGGCATGTAACTTGGGTAAAAAAAAGCTGCCATTCCAAATTGATATACGAGGTCTGTTCAAACAGTATCGCGAATTTTGAATTTTCGCGGGTTACGTACATTCGATTTTAGATTTTTTGTGGTGTTATATTGGTACTCATGTCACTCACTTATAACGAAAATATTCAGTTAATTTTTGACAGCTGCTTTGCTTGCACGTGTTTTGGATCATCTTCGGTTTTTGCCCATTTTCGACCAAAAACAGCATCGCATTAACATTGCTAAGGAACTGTTGAACTTCGCTTTACAGAGTCATAACTGGTGACGGCTCATGGGTTTATGGTTATGACGTAGAAACCAAAGCTCAATCATCCCAATGGAAGCTGCTGCACGACCCAAGACCGAAAAAAGCTCGCCAAGTTCGGTTGAATGTGAAGGTTTTGCTCACAGGTTTCTTCGATTGCAGGAGCGTGGTGCATCATGAGTTCTTACCACAGGGTAGAACGGTCAATAAGGAATATTACCTGTAAGTTATATGCAAGTTACGTGAAGCAATCCGCCAGAAACGCCCGGATTTGCGCGGAAGAGCAAACATTGGCTTTTTCACCATGATAACGCCCCCGCTCACGCATCGTTGGCCAAAAACAATACACTAAAAACGCCGCAGCCACCGTATTCCCCAGATCTGGCCCCTTGTGATTTTTTTTGTTCCCAAAACGGATTCTTTGATCCATTTTTTGGAATGGGCAAATATCGAAGACGAGCCAAAACACGTGCAAGCAAATCACCTGTCAAAAATTAACTGAACATTCAAAATGGCCGAATTTCTAGGCATAAGTGAGAGACATGAGTACCAATATAACGCCACAAAAACATAACATGCGGAAATTCAACTTTTTTAACAGACCTCGTAGATATACTTCTAAGGTTAAGTCAAGATATAATCGATGTGTTCAAATACTTCGGACCCTCCTCACTTATAGGCTCTACGAATAAAACATTTACGAAGTGGTCTTTTTCATAGCATTATAATTTTTTCAATACAATTTTTAAATTTTGACCATTTTTTGCAATTAGTTCTAAAAAATAATTTTCGTCATGTGACCTTTTTTTTAACGTAGATAATTACTTACTAAGTTTTACTTATTAAAACTTACCTGTCTAAATACACCGCCAGACTTTACTTGAGACGACCTGTCACAGGCTTGACTGTCTTTTATTTAGACTATTATCCCTTTTAGACGCTGCAAGCTAGCCTTTTATCACTATTATCTCATGATGAAGTGTCTGGATTAATCAGATTGAGTATTCAGCTATATCCAACCCATCAGCAATTCTATAATTTATTCAATGATGCCCTTTTGGAATAGGCGTTTAGCGAGAATATTCTGCAGACAATTGAAAAAACATGAAGCGCTTGCTCCATAATGAGGTTAAAGTGATAAAAGTATGCCCGAAGCACCCATATCCCTTTTCGCTTCAAATTCTCCTCTCCCTTTTTATTATAGTTCCTGGCCCCCTCATCCATAAATAGCTCGATTGACGGCATGTTGTAGGGGCGCTCTGAAGCTCGAAGTGCGCTCTGCCGATGATTACACTCATCACCCGACACTTGTATAATTCGGTCACCATAGCTTCTGATCAATCGAGGCATCGTAGAGTAGCGTTGTATTGATAACAGTGTGGAGAAACCTACGTCAATTTTATCTGGGCCCTCCTTTTCAGGCATGATCCTTACTAAGGTATTATCAGCCCGACCTTCTTTTTCAACAGCAATTTTGAGATGTCCGCTTGATACTTTTTTTTATTACTGCTGGTCAGCAGAGCGCTTCGGTTTTCTCATCAGCAAGTTAAGGCTACCGATTAAAGCAAATGCTGGTTAGTGTAGAAAGCATTTTTCGTGGCTCGAGTGACCTTTTTCAGAACCAACCAAAGTGACACCTTTTGGTATAGTGTGTTCGAGCAGCTGCTTTCTACTAGAAACCATTTTTCGAGTGAATCCGACGCCGAAACAAAACACCCTATAATATTTTGTATTTTTTTTTTTTCGTAACTAAAACCAAACGGCATTGCCAAGTTTTTACAGCCCCGAGAGTTAAATATTTTCCAGTTTCCTTTCTGAGCCTTTAGCGAAAAAAATTATAGTCGCCAAGGAACCACACTGTCCAAAAAATAGGAATACCTTTAAGTACCTAAAAATGAAAGCTGCTGCAGCAAAAACTGAATTTGGAGCAGCAAAAATTAAATTATAATAATTTTGGAGTAAAAAAAATTAAACTGGGAAAATTTTTATCTATTTGCCAAAGCAATTTTTTAACCAAAAATAAATAAGGGCACTGAAATTCTTGTGAGAAGAAATTATTTTCTCAATGCCGGATATTATGATTATAGTTCCTTTCCCCAAGGAAAATAGCTGCTCCACACAGAAAATGTCAGACTTTTTGACAAATATTTTATAAAATTTTTTTTTAAAAATTTGATTATTAAAAATATGAAAACTTGAATTTTACAAAGTTTGGCGGTATTTTATTGATTTGGGGAGCAGATTAAAAATAAAAATAAAAATAAAAACTTTTCTGATGAAAAAAAATGCTTAGGGGTAAAAATGTTTAAAAAGTGAATTTAAGGTTGAAAAAAAAATTAGAATTACTAACTGGGTTTTTTTACTAATTATAAAATAATTTAAAAACAAAAATTAGAATTAAATTCCAAAATAAACTTTCTCCAAATAAAAGTAGGTCAACAAAATATTGTCATTCCTGCAAAAAGAAATCAATAAATTTTAAACTTAAATCAATAATATCAGATTCTCACAATGAACCTTTTATTATTATTTTAGTAGGTGGTAAGGAGAGATGGAGGAGTTATTCTTAAGAATACTTTTTAAAGTTGAACAAGCTTAAAAATCTCTTATTTCAAATGGATCAGATTGGAATTTATTTGCAATTAATTTCTTTTATATTTCTACTCATTTTTCAATGTCCTTAAAAATTTCTATATATTTTACATAAATTTTAAAGAAAGAAAAAAGCAAATCTTTAAGTCTTCACACAATTCCCATTAATACGATTATAATAAATATTCAGATTTTCCTGAAAAGATACTTTCAAAATACAAGTTAATTCGTAACTAAATTTTATTGTATAATTGATTAATAATTATTAGGATGGAAAATCCTTTTAAAAGACTTGAAATGGTCTTCTATGACAAAGATAATTTTCCTCAAGTTCATTTTATCATTTTCGTATTTTCTATTATTAATTGTAGATAAATTGCACTGATACTTTTAAAGGTGATGGTGATTGGAGGATGTGGAGATAAAAAAAAAGGGGGTGATAAAGTTGCAAGTACTCCTTTTTATTATCATGAAGCTATTGAAAAATCGTTAAAGAAACGTAAGGATTTTGGAAGCGTTAAGGAGACTACAGATCTCAGAACGTTACCGTTTAGTTGTCAGTCAAAAGCACATCACCTGGGACATGGTTTTATATTCACCAAAATAAATTGGAAAAGTTTTATCTTGCAATTCAGACTAAACAGATAAATGGTGCTCTTTTACGGTTGAGCACGGGTATTATACCTTAAACAACCATTAACTTGTCAAGGATTTTCTATTTATCACCGCACCAGGGAACAAAGATAACTAAAATCCGGTTCAGTACATTTATCAAAACATGAAATTGAGTCTATGCTCTCTGTTACAGAAGATTTACTTGTAACTATTGTAGTTTCATTTAAAAGAGTTCATATTTTTTAAGCAAAATAAACTAAAATATCAAATAAAAATGAAAATAAATAGAAGAAAATAAATTTCGAACAAAAGTTAACAATTTCGTTTCTTCTCTCTTGAAAAGTTTTCATGTTACAATAGCAGGGAAAATGTTACCATTTCTCTTGGGAGTGAACAATTTCAAAATAAAGCTAACATTTTTTTCTTTTATTAACATTACTAATAATAAAAACAAATGTTTAGAAACCATATTGTAAGTTTGGTTTCCGACTTTAATAGAAACTTTACTCCCAGTATTTATTTCGACTACCGGAAACAACGGAGGAATTTCAAAAGTTCAAGTATTTTTAACTGTAGTGAAAAGTAAATTTCTGAGAATTTTAGAGTTAAAGGCAAATTATTTATGAGAATGTTAGTTCTAAGAGTGTTCTTTTCCTCAAGACTATTCTTAATTGGAAAGAGAAAATAATGTCATTTATAAGATTTAGAAAAGAATTTCCACTCCAGAAATTCTCGAAAGAAACATTATGAATTGCCAAGTTTCCATTAAAGCTTCTCACTTAATCTTTAAAATTAAATAAAAAGAAAATTTTGTTGCAAATTGAAGCATATTTTATATCATTATTATTTACACATAACATTGTTCAAATGGCATTCTGGGTTTTGCTTCAAGGAAGTGAGCCAAGAGGTCTAATTTTACATTTATTCTTTAGCCAAAAAAGTATGAGGTCTGTTCAAAAAGTATCGCGAATTTTGTGTTTTTTTCAAAAATTATTTATTTATTCATGAATATCTATTTTGTCCCCTTAAAAGTAATCCCCACCAGATCTTATTTATTATTATTTATTTGACAGGTTTTCATTTTCTACATTTGTACAATTTTTTTAACACATACATGCATTTTTTATACACACATAGTCATGAGAACACAGTCGCTCCTATGGAGCACATAGCGGCACCAGAAAACTCCGTTAACACTCCTCCGTCTGCCTCTGCCCTGGGTTCCTGCCTGAGGTACGGTCTCGAGGTACGGTCCGGATGCTTCCGTGAACTCTCTTCCATCTGCTTCTGGCTTTGGGTTTTTGCCTGAGGTACGGTCTTGGGTTTTTGCCTGAGGTACGGTTTTTGCCCTGAGTACGATGAAAGCCAAATGAGTTCTTGCCTGAGGTACGGTCCGGTTGATTCTTCTTGTGCTGTTTCTTGATAAGGTGGTTTTTATAGCTTGCGGCTTATCAGACCAGCGAAGCAACCTCCAGTGACGTTGGGGGACCCTACGGACTACATATATAAGGCTTGTAGTCATCTTATACACTTGTGCTATCGTTTTTCCCAATACTCGAAGTACTTCAAAAAATCATTTTTTGTGATCTTGTTCATCTCCTCCTTCGATGTCGTCTTTATCTCCTCAATCATAGCGTAGCGTCATACTTTCATGGGGCTCTTCAGTTTCGGGAGTGGCATTATTAGTGTGTTGTTTTTGGCCAACAAGTAACGCCCCCTGCCCACGCATCGTGATAACGCCCCCTGCTCAAGCATCTTGCACAAGCAACGATGAGTGAGCAGGCGCGTTATCATAGTGCAAAAGCCAATTTTTGTTCTTCAGCAAATCCGGGCGTTTTTAACGGATTGCTTCACGCAACTTGCATATAACTTGCTGGTAATATTCCTTATTGACCGTTCTACCCTGTGGCAAGAACTTATGATTCACCACGCCCCTGCAATCGAAGAAAACTGTAAGCAAAACCTTCACCCTCGACCGAACTTGGCGTGCTTTTTTCGGTCTTGGCTCGTATGGCAGCTTCCATTGGGATGACTGAGCTTTGGTTTCCACGTCATAATCATAAACCCATGATTCGTCACCAGTTATGACTGACTCTCTGGAGCAAATTTGGGTCGTCGCGGACAGAGTCCAACAGAGCCTTAGCAAAAATCGAAGACGACCCAAAACACGTGCAAGCAAAGCAGCTGTCAAAAATTAACTGAACATTCAAAATGGCGGAACTTGTCGTCATATGTAAAAGACTGAATACCAACATAACGCCACAAAATTCAAAATTCGATACTTTTTGAACAGACCTCGTACTGTCATTTTATTTGCATATGTTATAGGCACACATAAGGCCAATGCAAGCCACATTCCTGGTTTCCTTATAATATAAAAAAACACATTACAGTTACATACTATTAAGTATATAAATTTAAATTTGATTTAATTTAATTCAATTGAAAGACTGCTATTAAAGCGACTACGGATGTCTTGAACGCTTTAATAATTGAGTCACTTTAAAAAGATTAGGGCACATTTTTTCCAAATAATAATTAAAATCAAAGTAAGCAAATTTTCAAAGGGAGCCAAACTTAACTCAACGAAAAGCCTTATATGGTTTGGACATTTCTGGATGGGCATTGATTAAAACGCAGCCGCATAGAAAAAAGCCACGTGGACACTTATAATATCAGCATTTCACGACATAAAGCCCCTTGGAAGCTTCGTCTTGCAATAAGTCGCTGGTTTGAACTGCTGTGTGACAAGTCGCCTTGTCGTGTTGAAACCAAATACTGTCCAAGTCTATAACGTTGAAATGAGGCTAACAAAAAATATAGTGTCATTAATAGAGCAATAGAGACCTCCTGTCCTTCGCGTCACCCTCATTTCGAAAGCAGAATAGCACCCTTAAAAAAATTCACATCGGACAGCACGTGTTCCTGGATGCAAAAGAAGCTCCTAGAACTGTTGTGGTTGCTGCTTATTCTAGATCCGAAAATTTCATTAAATTTGGGATCCGTTTGCAACTGCTCAAGGGCCCAATCAACGAACGCTTGACGCTTCGTATGGTCTTGTGGCTTCAATTCTTGAGTCAATTAAATCTTTTATATTGGGTCTTTTTGCAATATTCTCAAAGTTAATGTTGGAGAAAGCCCTAATTCTTGTAAACGATGCACAATTGAGAGGTTATGGTGTTCACGCAATATTTTCGTTAAAACGCTCTTCTCGATAGGACGTTTAGTTCGACAATAAATTCCACAGAGCTCAAGGAATGTCTGACGAACCGAGCCCAATTTTTATTTTATTTTTAATTTTTTTTATAAGATCTCTGAGACAAGAGCCAGAGGCTATTCTGTAGCGTCATGACCATAAGGCCATTTGGCGACTTCATGATACGGGTAAGTTGGCATTGCAAGCTTCTTTAATGAAACTGGTCGATGGTAATTTGGAGGGAGAAGCCAGTCATTGTTAAATTTTGTGGAGCAAATATAGTTGATTAAGAAAGTTAAATGGAGGGCTTGGAAAAATAATTGTTGGCTCTTGGAGCTCCATTTAACCCGGAATTTCTTTTTGAACAAAAAAATTTTGTTGGCTCTAGGAGTGCTATTCAAAAAGAAATTTCGGGTTAAGTAATAATCATTTGTTTTTTTTTTGTAAGGTCGCTTAGACATGTGCCAGGGGCCACTTCATAGCACCACGACCGTGAGGCCATTTGGCAACTTCGTACTACATGTGGGAAATCATCTGAGAGAGACCGGTCTATGGTTAGTAGTATAGAATATTGAGAATTTTGTTATATTTTGTGGAGCAGATTAGTATGTTGTGGAAGTTTAAATAGGGGACTAGGGAATGGAGTTGTTGGTTCGAGGAGCTCCATAATGGGAGGAATCCTGCTCGCAAAGTAGTTCTTGGTTATGTGGCATTCCTGTAGTATATGGATGATAGTGAAATGGGCGCCAAAGGATTGGCAGAAGGAACGATTGGTGTTGCCAAAAAGGAAGTTATGAGTAAGAGCAGTACCTCCAATCCGGATTCTGAGGGGCTTCCCCGGCCAGATTTTTTGTATGGATATTGAATACACTGGTTTATTAGTGGTTATCCAATGAGTCGACAAAAAAGTGTCGCTATTGGTCCAATTATCGTGTCTGCGGATGGCTAATGGTGTTAGTTGCCATTCTGTTAGTAGGCGAGGCAGATTGGGAATAACTGTGATTACTGGTCGACGGAGTGTTTCTCCAGCCAAGTTGTCAGCACTTTCATTACCCACAATTCTCACATGTCGTGGCATCCATTGCAACTCGGTACTCCTATTGCTTAGTAGGCTATGACAAATTGCGCTAACTACTAATCTGCCCTATAAGGGAAGATTCCACAACATAGTGCTGTAGCCAAAAAGTTCGGCATCAGTGAACAACAGTCGATGATCTTTTAATCCGTCCAACTGTTCAAGGAAAAATTTCCTATATGTGAACGGATTAGTGCCATCCTTCTTAAACCAGTCAAGAGAAGCAGTCACTTTCAACTTTGCTCCCAACCACGGTTTCCAATTTGAGTGTGGAAAGGAAGTTTGGAAAACAAGTGGGAGGATGGATGAAGTGCTTTCAAAGTGGGATATTAATAAGGATAGCGATGATGAATTCGTTTTTGAACTGGGGGAGATGATAATGTTAAAGTGTGGATTAAAGTGTGGAGGGAATAATTTGGAAGGCATAGGTTTTTGTAAATTAAACATAGGCGGGCTTTGTGAAGATAGAAACAAATAGGTTTTCGGCCAGTCTCTATCAGTATAGATTCCACCGGAGATGGGTAGACTTTGGGCCAGTCTATTTGTTTACCAATGGGTAAATATATTATATGTCATTGATTAAAATACAGAACAAATTTAGAATCTCCCCCGCCAAATCATTACCCAGGATGCAATCGGAAACCCAATGCAATTCAACGTTTTTATCGTTTGAGCCCAAATTTTTATTATAAATTTTCATTAGATTCCCGCGCTAGTGAATCGTGTACTCGTAGCCCTTTATGATTAAATGATAAAAGCGTACAGAAAAAAATACGCTGTCATAAATTAAGCTGCGTACCTATTGAAAAGCCCTTCAGAAAGTGACAAATAAAACTGTTCCCATCCACAGAGAACTTCTTCGATGGACTCAATACTAATCGATACTTATCGAAAACCTATCTTTTATTACCAGCAAAAACTCAATTTATTTATAAAGTGCCAATGGATTAATCCTAATCAATTTTTTAGGATACTACTGCTGGTGCTGTTACGGTGACTGGTGAATGAACATCCTTTATTGGGAGCAATCGGGATATTGCGACATGTGGTTCTAACAAGTCAGTTTCCACGATGTTTTTGTTAGAAAAGTAGTGAGTCTCCTTTATTCCTTTGGGAATACTTAAAGGGCGAGATCTATGCTAGGCGCCCAGAGAAAATTTTGAATTATTTCCAAAAACACAAGTTGTAAACTTATTTTAAGAATATCCCGTTCAAAACGTGCACAGTCTGCTATCAATTTCTGGATTATTATAATTGGAATCTTCTACCATAGATAATTTTTTTTTTAATGTTATCACTATTTTCAGTAAATCCTTATTAATATCAAAATTAGATCCGAAAAAATATAATCCATTCAAATTGGTTTTAAATTAGTTTCCTGCAAAATTAGAACACATTACCGAGTGTTTTTTTTCTTTTTTCCCCGTTTTTCCGGCATTCTACAAATTGATATTAAAATCAAAAAATAAATCTAATCCTGATTTACTTATAAAATAATATATATTTAATCGAGAAAAAAAAACCCTAATTTTATTATCAGCCTTGCAACAATTTAATCGTTTTTATTTTTCCTATTTGAATCAAATTACCTTTTTTTTTTGTACGTAATTAATCCGATGCAATTAATATAAATATCCTAAATAAACAGATTAATTAACCATTTATTAAGTTAATTGCTTTTATAGCACTTTGGTTCAATTGCAGTCATTAAACGATTTATACCATTCCAACGTAAGTTTTACGAGTTGTAATAATTTTTCCTGGATTTCATTCCAACAAAACTGTTCGAATATCTAATTTATGAATAGATACTAAGAAAATTCAAATGAATATTAAATAAGAGATGAATAAAAAAAAATCTAACAAAATAATACAAATGAAATGCGGGAAAGATTTTTATTGTGTTTGAAAGAATTTGTTGCGAGAAAGTGAACGTACTTAGCAACATGTTGCATACAGAAGCTATCTGCTAGAAACGTTCCAGTTGAGTTGGGGTAAGTTGGAATGTTAATCGAAGGAGAAATTCACGTTTACTAGTGAAAAACGAATTGTGAATATTTTCCTAAAATTTCTCATCTTAACAGGAATTTTCTATTTACATAAATTGTGTGCAACCAGTTGCAGATACTTTTTTGGATTATGGTTAGCATATCATAAGCAAAAGGACCACATAACTGGAAAGCAATTATTCTCGAACTAAAACATATTTCTAGGATTTTTAGTAAATGTCAATTTTGATCAAATGAGTGAATATTAATAGATATTCACATAATGTTAAGCTTTATGAATTAATCATATCTATATGAGCACTACCTACACACACTCGTTATTACTATTAATACCATGTAAGTGATTATAATCAGTCGATCGATATCTTCTAAATATAACAATTGATAACTTTTCTTTATATAAGTAAGAAGAGAAAATTTATTTATATAAATTTATTTAAGTCTTGGATTATCCATAATTAATATGGTGTATGTTTTTGTTTTTCAATGTTTTTAGGGGCAAAAACAATCAATTTTTCTAGGGGCAGTAATAATGTTATTTAAACATTTGCTGAGTTTTTTCTCAAAACCACAAGTAACATGGAATTATCAAATGGCCTATTTCAGAGGTCTTACACACAATACTTTTATATACTCTATGATGGAATTTATAGGCAGAACTCTTGGTAAGATTAATTCTATACAAAGGATAATAAATTAAAAAATGTAAACTTTGGTAAAAAATAAGTGGATATCTTCTTTAATTTGGTTGAAATTTCTTTTAGTCATCTGTACTTGGAATAATTTACTTAATTATCTTAAATACGAGTATACCACCTTGAGTGTGGCGCTCCCATCGTTCCGATTTGAGTTCTGTTTTTATTTTTGTTTAGTTGGTACATTTGTTGTTGATATTCGCTCTTAATCTTAGCATTATAGCTTGACATTTGCAAAAGTTACGTAGCCAAGAGTACATCTATCTCTGTGTGTGTTGGCGATTTTTTATAATTTTAGAAATGGATTTAAATTTGCAGCAACGAATTTGTATTAAATTTTGCGTAAAAAACGGATTTAATGGTGCACAAACGTTGGAAATGTTGGAAAAGTGTTTCGGCAACAATTCTCTAAAAAAACTGTCGTTTACCAGTGGCATGAGCGGTTCAAAAGTGGTCGTGAGTCAATCGAAGATGATGAACGTAGTGGCAGACCATCGACATCGAAAACCGACGAAAACATTGATAAAGTAAAAAAAATGTTGGTCAATAACCGCAAATTAACCATCAGAGAGATAGCGGAGTACTTGAACATTGCCTATGGATCCGTCCAGGACATTTTGGTTAACGATTTGGGTTTCCGTCGTGTAGCAGCAAAGTTGGTGCTAAAAGACCTCAATTTCATGCAAAAAAGAGACCGTATTGACGTCGCAAAAGACATGATTTGTGAGGCTAAATCCGATTCCACATTCATCAAAAGGATCATTACTGGATACGAGACGTGGGTTTATGAGTATGATACGCAATCCAGACATCAGGCAAGTGAATGGCGTTCACCAAATGAGCCAAGACCAAAAAAACCACGTCGTTTTCAGTCAAAAAAGAAGGCAATGCTCACGGTTTTCATGGATTACAACGGTGTAGTGCATCATGAATTTTTGCCAAAAGGCCGGACAGTAAACAAAGAGTATTATTTGGGCATTATGAGACGTTTGCGTGAAGCAATTCGCCGAAAGAGATCTGAATTGTGGGCAAAAAACGTGTAGATTTTGCACCATGACAACGCACCATCGCACAGTGCCATCATTATTCGTAATTTTTTGACGACAAATGCAACAAATACCATCCAACAACCACCGCATTCACCTGATTTGGCTCCCTGTGACTTCTTTCTATTCAATCGAGTTAAAAAACCATTACGGGGAACGCGTTTCAACACACGAGAGGAAGTAATGGAAAAATCGCAGGAAGCACTGATGGACATACCGAAAACCGAATATAAAAAATGTGTCGAGGATTGGATCAAGCGCTGGCATAATTATGTTAAAGTCGATGGGGATTACTTTGAAGGAGACAATATATGTGTAGATTTAGATAAATAAACTTGTATTTTTAATTTTCTGAATAAATTCCGGTAACTTTTTGATCAAGGTGGTATACAAATAGTATTCGCAAAATTTTTAGGTAGCCTTTAAAGTCTTTCTAATATTATTCTCTTTAAAGTTTATAGATCTCCTTGGCAGCTCTACATCGACAGGGACTTCAATTAGAACCACCTTCAGCTCTTCCTTTCAAGTGTTTTTTTGATCTTAGAGAATAAAAAAAGCCACACAAACTTAGTACAGGTAAATAAGGATCTATAGAAGCACGTGTACTAGTGAGATTTATCATCGTCAAAGTCCCAAATGTCTTTAATATCCGACCTGATGCAAAAAAAAAAAATATTTTTTTAAAAGCTCTATTAAGGTTGCTTATCATCTTCAATATGAATCGACGGTCAGACCTCATAGAAGCTCTCACTTTTTCTACATTTTCATTATTAACTTACAATGTCCTTGAGCAGTATTAGTCCTCCGCTGCTTCTCGGACATCCAAAAATATTTTATCATGCGCTTAATAAGGAATGTTACCCATAGAAAATAAGTCAAACTTGGGGATTTAGCAAGCTTAACTCTAAATTTCATATAGGGTCGCATGGTTACCAAATGAGGTTGAGTCCTTGTGAAGAAAAAGTCTGCAGTGTTGCCAGATTATGCTCAGTTATTATTCTCATATATTTATTCTTCTAAATTATAATAGACATACAAGGTGGTTCTTTTCAAATTTATGGTATTGTTAAGGACCTGTGTTTACTTAATAATACTGTTACTCTAATGAAGTCTGCAAACATGACGAAAACGTTAATGGAAGTCTTCTGGATTTTTGCTACGCTCCAACTGAACTCTATTTCTAATTGCAAAATAACTCGTGAACACAAATAGAACCTGCATTTTAAAAATAGGACTATGCAAAAAAATTTGTTCACGCACACAATCTTCACTTAAAAATCAACATACTTAAAATAAATGGCCTTAAAAAGGATTAAGTCCTACAAAAAGGCTCATAATAGCCATTTATATGATGCTACATTGTATACATAATGTAAAGGTAAAAAATTTAAATTTTGAGTGTATTTTTTGTAAACTTTACTTTCAAACTGCGTGGCTATTCAACAAGCTTACCAAAATCAGGACTAGGCATTCTGAGCTTATGCATAATTTCTTTTTAGAAACTACCCTTGTTGTTCAAAATGGGAACGTGGAAAATGTCCTATTTTGATTAAAAATGAAAACTAGATCTTTTTGAAGTCCCAATTTTGATTTCCACAAATTAATCTCCTATTAGTGAGTGATCTATTCAACTAACAAATCATCAGCTCAGAGGTCGCTCAAAATGAACTTATGATGGCAATAGAAAAACTGAAGAATTTTTCAAAGGATTTGCAAAATATCAAAAGAAATTTAGTAACCTACATTATTTAGCATAAATTTCTGAAAAAAATAAATCGTCTAACAACAACAAAATACTTTCTATTAAATTATAATTTTTTTAATATTTTTAATATAAAAATTTTTATAAAAAATTTTCAATAATATACAATAAATTTTACCATTGGAAGAAAATTTCATACAAAAATTAATATTTACTAAAATTGCACATGACAGAAGCCATAGTCATAATATTTAACGTAAACTAATCAATCATATAATATTACTGTAATAAAATTATAGATATGACAACTAGGAGGAGATTATTTTCGCATTACTTTTATTCACCACCCTAGCAAAAACAACCCTGCAAACTTGCTATTATATACTCTTTAAAAAAATAAGAGATTATTCAAGCCTTAAATTGAGCTTATGCCTTAAATTGAATTTTTGTAGAAACTTTAATATTTTATTGTGGCTTAAAAAATTCATAGAAATACAAATTCTATTTTTGACCATATTAATTCACCTAAGACAGGATTTTTATAATTATATTATATTGTTTTTTTTTGTATACTTAAACACTGCCTGTTTATTGATTTTTCTATAAAAGAATTTAATTTCCAATAAAATATAAAGAAAATCGAATCAGAAAATGGAACACTTAAGTGAGATTATAATATCGATTTAGTCTAATTGAATAAATTTACAAGTATTATATTAATGTGAAAATGGTAGACTCAATTTTAACTAATGCATTAATGCTATAAATACGAGTATATATGTGTATATGGATTGAATCTATTTAATATTCTATTTGATATTGTAAAGAAAGTTGCTAAGATAGTTGCTAGAGGACATATCACCAAGGTTCATTTGATGACTAAAAGTATTTGAGAATGTTCACAGTGTTCGTTTCGTAGAAGCTGAAGTTTTAGTTAAATTTTTAAAGAAAATTATTTGCCTCGAAAATATTAAAAAAAGAAGTGGGAAAGTACAGTGTTTGAAATTTTTTGATTTTTTTGTGCAGATTATACAGAATTTTATAAAATTTTATAATGTCTTTATACTCAGTGTAAGAACCTGTCAACAACATAAAGAAAATATCATCAGTATTTTAATATAGTCACAACTTTCAGTGCAAACACGATAAGAAACTTAAAAGTCCATTTTGAGGAGCGTATTTGATGAGCCACGAACAAATTTTAATCGACCTGTTCGCAATGAACATAGCAACGACGCATTTTGAAACTTGATCTGAGGATGTTTCCATACAAAATTCAGTTAGCTCAAGAATTATTGCCGAGGGATGCAGTTATGAGCGATGAAGCACATTTTTATCTAGAATGAGAGCATTATATCAGCGTCAATTTAACCCTCTCCGAGAGCTTTACATTAGCGTCAATTATCCGAGAGCGTTGCATCAGCGTCAATTACACTCTCTTAGATGCATTGTTTGGTGTGGAATCATGACTGACAAAGTTATCGGTCCATATATAAAAAATAATGGACCATGTTAGAAAATTTGTGTAATTGACGCTTATTCCACGAGAGCGACAATGACAATTCTTCGAGAACGTTTCGATGAACAAATAATTTAAAAAAATGCAAATTTCATTAGCCACCTCGTTCCCCAGATTTGATGGCCTCTGATTTTTTTTTGTGGCGTTTCTTTAAGAAACGGATGTATGTGAAGAAAAAAAATACAAAACATTCGGAAACTAAAGCAGACTATTCAAACCGGAATTGCAAATTTTGAGCCAAAAACGTTTTTTGCCTTAAAAAGAGACATTAACTATCCAAAAAAAATGGAAGTTTTCCATAAATTATACATTCATTTTTTTAAAAACAACAAATAAAAATATTTAAAAATACAAAAGTTATGTGCATTTTAAATCAGTCAGTCCAAGTGAGCCCACCATGTATATTCGAAAAGAACCAGTGGGTGATTTGGCATTCCACAGGATTGACAAATAGGGATGTGAAGCTTTCCAAAAAGGTAATGCTGAATAATAGTAGTATATTTAATCCTAATTCATAAGCTAAATAGTCGTTTAATTCTACAAAAAGTTCGCCGGTATATTACACTGATCGTACAATTGCACGATATTTGTATGTGAACGCGCAAGAATTTGTTCGTGAAAAGTTTGAAGGAAGGGAATTTGTACGAAACTATACATAATTTAATTGTGTATGCTGGAAGGTATATCACGTATATCGTCGTGCTCATCGTAAACTCATCATTTAAGCATCGTTTACTTTAATAGTGGACAGTTCTCATATTTACTCGGTGACTGCATATTTATTTTGTAAAGGGTTTTTGAATAAGAACTTGACAATTTTTTTTTAAATATCTTACAAGTTATTTAAGATATATCAAAACTTTTATTATTGCCTTAAAGTACACTCAATGCAATTATGAATTGAACTCGACTTCGGTCATATGTCCACCTAGGGCACGCTTGCAGCGGTCGATTCTTTGAAGTCAATTTTCGATGACTCGGCCACACAATTCGACGGGAATAGCCGCTATTTATCATTCGATGTTGGCTATTCGGTCCTCTTACATGGTTGCCTTGTTGGTATAGACCATCGATTTAATGTAGCTGCAACAGAAAAAAGTCTAGAGGTGTTAAATCACAAGATCTCGGCGGCCAATCGACAGGACCTTTTCTCGATATAACACGTTCACCGAACTTGGACTTCAATAAGTCGATTGTTTCTCCCGCTATGTGGTATGTGGCACTGTCTTGTTAAAACCACATATCATTGATGTCCAGCCCATGCAACTGATCGAAGAAATAACGCTGCAACATGTCTCTGTAGCGTTCACCATTGACTGTAACGTGACGGTCATTTTCATCAACGAAGATAAATGACCCAAAGGCATGAAAACCTTACCATATAGTTACTTTTTGTGGATGAAGTGGTGTTTCATGAAGCACATGAGGTCTTGCAGCACTCCAATACCGGATGTTTTATTTTGAACTTAAGATCAAGTTAACTCAAGAACTAAAGTAAGAAATCAAAAGTGTCAAGTTGCTATTGAAAAACACGATATATGATAATTTTTTTAAAATTTATTCCTTAAATATTTATTATATAAAATATAAAACTATTTGGATATATGCAAAATCAAGAAAAAAATTAGCCAAAAACTAATGTAGTGTAGTGTACTGTATAGCAAAAAATTGATTGTATATAAATTGATAAAAAAGTTTAATAAAATGACAATGCCAGTAGAACATGACATATTACTATTGAAATTAATATTAAAATGTTAAAATTAAATATAAAATATTTACTGAAATAAATAAATGAATTGAAATAATCAAAATAAATGTGAAAATGTCATTAATAATAAAAAGTAAATAAAATAATTTTAACATTTTAATATTAATTTCAATAGTAATATGTCATGTTCTACTGGCATTGTCATTTTATTAAATAATTTTATCAATTTATATACGAACGATTTTTTGCTATATAGTACACTACACAGCAGCGATCAACAATAAAAAATGCACAAACCATTACGTGATCAAAAATATATTTCAATATGTTAAAATTCCTTTTTGCTCGCCTAAATTGCACGTGTATCATAATTAAGCTGATCGTTAAATATACAAATCTTGATTGCGGCAAACCTACATAATTACATGCACGCGCAACGCGCAATTGGTCGCGCATAAACATATATTAAACTGTCATACGTGCAAAATAGGATAAATTTCACCCTCAGATCATAAATTACTAAAGCTTGGATTAGATTAAGTAGACTTGCTTGTCGATCGACTGTCGACATAAAGCTTTGTTTTTATTTGTCTACATAAAGCTTAAAAAGTCTATCGCCATTTTAATGTCAGATCCAGTATTTTGAGAATAGATAATGGGTGTAGGCAAAATTTCTGTTAGCTTTTGATATGAAAGGAAAACAATTGAGATATTTTTAGTTGAAATTAATTGTGAGGACAATTAAATCACAACTAATAACTATTATTGTTCATACGCTATGAACTTTTTCGACTACTTTAACAACTCCTCTGAAGATTGGCTTCTACTTTACTTTCCAAATTGTATGTTATTAAATTCCATACATTTCTACCATAACAAATGTTCGGACTATTGAAAAAACATACCTGCGTCATGAATAGCTTCCAAAGAAATAATAGAAATTTTATACAACAATAATCGTTGCTGTACTTTCTCTCTAATATTGTAGTTATTTAAAGGAAATTCAATATAATAATCCCCTAAATTCTTTCCCTTATTTAGTCAATTTGCACAAATAATTCATTCAGCGATCGACATTCCACACTTAAATATTAATTCAATTTTTTCCCATCATCAAATTATGATGAAGTTTTTTTCCAATTAATTATAAATGAGAGCGGTTTTTTTTTTCTTTTTCAAATTAAATTCTTTTATAATGAAATTATTATTTAAACAAGGACTAAAGATTGTTTCCTTTAACCTACTTCTAAAAACGTGTATTTAATCTTAAGCAAATACAATTCTTAAATTAATTATAATATGTTTATCGACGTTATAATAATACGAACTCAAAATCATAAGGAAATAAAACTCAGGAACTATTGGGAACACCGGTCAACAGACAGTTTGCTCCAAAAAAAAATAGAAAAAAATTCTTATTAAATAAAATAAAAATGGAAATTTTTTTATTATGTAAACTCTTACAAAAAGAAAAGCTAAAATCATTTAGCTTTTCTTTACTTGAATTACTTTAAGCAGCATACTTTGGGGAATTTCACCACAACAACAAAAATGGAAGACTAAAAAGGACTAAAAGCGAGTTTAAAAAAAACCATATCGGGATTTATTTTTATCGAAAATTTTATGCCATTAAATAAATGACATTTTGATTTGACTGTATAGATAATGAAGGTATTTGAATTTTACCAGGAAGGATTTAAGGATGTCAAGCAAATAAGATACTAATGACAATGAATTGTAACCATAATATTATTTGTACTAGGCGACCCGAAATCCTATAAGCATAACCATTATCATCAAAATGAATCTTTATGAAAAATCCTAAAAGATATTATCTTTAAATTAGAAAGTTTACGGTAGAATAATCAATACTAAAATGGATTTTTGTACCCAGCTAATTTTCTGCAAATTTAATGTCTTTAATATGTACCTTGTGGGAAAATTTCTTGTTGAATAAAGTTCAAAAGATTTTTTTTTGAATGTGGTGTATTTTTACATAGAATACAAATTAGTATTTGGTTAATTCATGATTTAATATTTTGAAAAGTCGTTAAAATATTAAAGTTCCTCAGATAAAAAAAAGCGTGCGCTGAGGCTAATAACGCTGTTAATAACGTGCGTTCAAAAACGCAATGCTACGAGCGAGCAATGTGCGTTCAATGTACGTGACGCAATATATACGAAACGTGCATTACGACCGCAATGAAATATTTGTTTATGATGCGATAGAACCATTTAAAATATGAATCTATGACTCTTAAATGGACTAAGTAGCTGCTTATTTTTAAACAGTACAATTGATATTGACAAACATACCATAAAAAGCTTCAACTTCTTCACATAAAAAAATAATAACATTTCACCTCCATGAAACGTGCCATTTCAACGTTAAAAATTAAGTGGCTTATCATAAGTGAATGGCAAGGAATAAATCCTTAACAAATGATAATTATATTTAGCGATAAAATAAAAAAAAACTGAACAAAAAATAAAGGAAACAACATGCCGAAATAGTAAAATCAAGTATAGAAAGCTTTAGAAACTTTATCTCTCACAAAATATGGAATGTTATGGATAGGTCCAAGGCCATATTCATCTAACAAAAAAGTAACGCGTTCATTATGAAAAGCTGATGGAAACTTTATCATCATCATCATCTTTTAGTGCTACAGCCCGGGGTGGGTCTTGACCACCTCCTTTAGAATCTGTCTCCAACGGTGTCTATCTTGTGCTTTTGATTTCCAATTTCGTACTCCAATAATTCTTAGGTCTTGTTCAACACTATCTAGCCATCTTTGTCTAGGACGTCCTCTATATCTTGTATTTGTTGGTATCGCATTAAAAATAGATTTTTGAGCTCTTTTCTGTGGCATTCTGCTAACATAACCAACCCATTTTATTCGCATACTTTTTATGAATCGACTTATCGATTAACTCTCAAAGTTCTGCATTTGATCTTATGGTATAAATTCCCCGTTTACGTCTCATCATGGGCCATCAATTTTTCTTAATATTTTACGCTCAAATATTTTCAACTTATTTATATCAGCTTGTACAGAGTGGACCATTTAGAAGTTCCATTTTTTTTTTTTTTTTATTTTTTTATTTGACAGGTTTCATTTCTACATTATACATTATACACATAGTCATGAGACACAGTCGCTCCTATGGAGCATATAGCGGCACAGAGAATACACGTCTCTAATTGGTGGTAGAAGGCTTCTTTTATTGGCGTCATCCTCTACTTCAGTTGGGGCATAGCATTGCACGATGGTAATGTTTCGGAACTTCGAGTGGAACCTGGCTGTCAGAAGGCGGTCGGAGACCGGTTTGTAGCCCATGAGAGATCTCTTTTTGCGTTGGCTGATAGGATTAATCCGACTCCACAGTGGTGTCCACTGTCGTTGCCGCTGTAGATGAAGTGTTCACCCGTCTGCGTTGCGAGGATTCCTTGATGTTTCCACCTTGTTTCGGAGATTCCCAGTATGTCGAGATTGTAGCGTCGCATTTCGGAAGTAGCTTGCGCCAGACGAGAAGTTTGGGAGAGAGTCCCCGCACGTTCCAGGTACCTATTCGAGTTGTTCGGTGAAAGCCAAATGTCGTTTTGCCTGATGTATTGTCCGGATGATTACTCTTGTGCTGTTTCATGATAAGATGTTTTCTTATGGCTTGCGGCTTATCAGGCCAGCGAAGCAACCCCCAGTGACGTTGGGGGACCCTACGGACTACATATGTAAGGCTTGTAGTCGGCCTCTCACCCCGGCACCAATGCCGAGATGGCGGCAGCGGGAATCGAACCCGCTAACCTACCTGCGACACGCGGTTTTCCAAGTGGTCACCCATCCGAGTACTAACCACGCCCAGTCCTGCTTAACTTCGGTGATCTGACGAGAACCGGTGGATCCAGGATGGCACGGTCGCAGATCCATTTTAACAAGTAAATAAAAATAAAAAATTAGTGTATGTTTTTTAAAATTTCTAGTTTAATTTAAAAGATTGAACCTTGAAATTTAAGAATAAAATACAACATCATTTAAATGACTGCCATGGCTGGCCTTACAGTACCCCATTCGCTCGACCCAATTTTTCAGTACATTTTCGGTTTTCTGGGCCTGTATCTCTTCAATAGCAACTTTGATTTTGTGTTTCAAGGCCTCAATTGTCTCTGGATAGCTTGCGTAACATTTATCATTAACGGCTCCCTACAGAAAATAATCCAACGGGCTCAAATCACAGCTCCGAGGCGGCCAATTGATATCAGAATTTCGGCTGATGATTCGGTTTTCGAAACCAGTGCCCAAAAGTTGGATTGTTACGTTGGCTGTGTGGCGAGTGGCCTCGTCCTGTTGAAACCAAATATCGTCCATGCCATTCTCTTCAACTTTTGGAAACAAAAATTCGTTGAGCATGCCACGATAGCGCTCACCATTGACCGTAACGGCGGCTCCTCCACTCCAAAATCCGCACTAAACCGTGACTCGTTGTGGATGCATCGGCTTTTCCATGGTGACGTACAATGAATTTTCTGAGCCCCAGATGCGGCAAATTTTTTTTGTAGACATACCCACCGAGGTGGAAATGGGTCTCATCCGAAAAGATGATTTTTCGGAAAAAATGCTGATCTTCGGCCAATTGATCTTGACTCCATTGGGCAAACCGAAAACGAATCGGATGGTCATGCGGCTTTAGTTGTTGGACTAATTGAACTTTGTAAGCTTTCATACCGAGGTCTTTGTGCAAAATTCTCAACAGAGAAGTGCGAGAAATGTTTAATTCCTGAGAACGGTGATGAGTTGATGTTGATGGAGGATCACTGACATTTTCAGCAACGTGGGCAATATTCTCGGTCTTAGAACGGGAACGAGTTGCTTTGGCAACTCGGTCGTACGCGAACTCGCTTCACGAATTAGCCCACAAATTCACGTGATGGCATTCGATCTTTACTTATTTTTTTTAAATATCTCACAGTTTGGGTTGAAGACTCACCACTTTGGAAGTAAGTTCTCAATATTTGCCATTTTTCTTCAAGCGTATGGACTACCATTTCGTAAAATTCTGACTTTCAACTAACAATCTGTCGATTTGTGTTGACATTTAACACTCTAGTACTTCAAATAAATAGTAGTTCAAAATGGAACCGCTAGATGGACCACCCGATATCATCTTCCAAATTTCCGATCCGTATGTTACCACTGGTCTTATTAGTGTCTTGTATATTTTCATTTTACATGTTCTTCTTAACAGCTTCGATTTAAATAAATTTTTGTAAGCATAAAAACATCTATTACCAACTTGAATTCTGGTTTGTATACTGCTGTGCATGTCGTTTAGCAACCTAAACCTGTATACCCAAATAGCTGAAACAGCTGACGCTTTCTATAATATATTCTCCAATTTTCACTGGTTGCAAGTTTCTTCTGGTATTTGATCTTGATAATTTTAAATATTTTGTCTTTGTTTCATTAATTTGCAGACCAATTCTTTCACACGATCTATTAGTACTATCGAAACATTTTTCTAAATCTCGGAGACTTCTAGCTACTATTGCCACATCATCTGCGTATGCTGCTATTTGTGTCGCTCTGTTTAAAATATTACCGCTTCTGTGTAGATGTTTGATTGCGTAGTGCAAAACTAGATTAAAAATTTTAGCTGATGAGACATCACCCTGTTTCACACCTGCCGTTATTTCGAAAGATGTTAAAACTTCATATTGTATAGGGTTTTCCAATAAGAGTAATATGATTTCTAAGTGACGTTTTGACCATTTGTAACATTTTATGATCTATCTTTTTTTTTATTGTATTTGGTAATGTTTACAATTTTATCATAAAGAGATATAGAAAAGAATAACGTTTACAAATTATTCAATTTTATTACCAAAATAATCCTTCTCCAATTGCAACTTTTCGTGCGCTTTTCGCATTTTATGGTCGTAATAATCGTCCAACTGTGCTCGCTATTCGTCGAATTGTTAAAAATTTCGAACGTACATTTTCTTTATATAATGTTCAAGTGCCAATAAAATAAAGAACCGCTCGAAGTAATGAAAATATTGCTGCCGTTCAGGCAAGTGTTGCTGAAGACCGCAATTTGTCGATTCCAAGACGTTCTCAAGAATTGGGACTGTCTCAAACCACAATCAGGCGGATTTTGAGAAAGGATTTCGGCTTGTATCCGTATAAAATTGTTATCACTCAAGAAATGAAGCAATTGGACCACCGTAAACGTCGTGAATTTGCTGATTTTGTCTTGGAAAAACTTGAAAACCATAACGATTTTTTGAAGAAAATCATCTTCTCCGATGAGGGTCATTTTCATCTGAGTGGTGCGGTAAATAAACAAAACTTTCGATTCTGGTGCGAAGAAAATCCACAAATTATTCATGAACACCCATTACATTCACCTAAATTGAGAGTTTGGTGTGGTTTTTGTTCTGGTGGAATCATCGGTCCGTACTTCTTTCGAAATGAAGCTGGTAACACCGTTACTGTCAATGGCGAGCGGTATAGATCGATGATAACCAACTTTTTATTGCCGAAATCGGAAGAAGTTGATCTTGACAATATCTGGTTCCAACAAGATGGGGCTATGTGCCACACAGCACGTGCAACAACTGAATTATTGCCAGAAAAGTTTGGAGATTCGATTGTTTCAGAAAATTGTGACATTGAATGGCCTCCAAGAAGTTGTGATTTAACACCATTAGACTATTTCTTGTGGGGTTATTTGAAGTCATTGGTCTTTACCAATAAACCAGACTCTCTTCAAGCTTTAGAAGTCAATATTGAACATGCTATTCATGACATACGACTTGATTTAGTGGTAAAAGTGCTCGAAAATTGGGTTCATCGAATTCGTTCCTGAAAAAGAAGTCGTGGAGGCCATTTGAATGATGTTTTATTCAGAACTTAATTGTATCGATTGTACTTCACATTAAATAAAAAACATTTGAATTTCCTTAACAATTAGTGTGTTTTTTTTTTAAAAGAAATCATATTACTCTTTTTTGAAAATCCTTTATTTTATATGCCGTATTTAGCAACATTATTTCCCAGTAGTTCTCACAATTTAGTTTCTCACCTTTCTTATGTATGGAAATAATAAGTCCCAAATTCTATTGGGAAGGGACTTTTTTCCTCCTCCCATATTTTACAAATAAGATTATGAAGTCTATTGTAAAAATAATCACTTGAAAGTTATTATTTATTAAAAATAGGTTCCATTAGAATCAATACAACGTTTGGAACGATCAACCAGCGGAATGTTCTTCAGCACCTCGGTTACGGCTGCTTGAATGGCTGCGATATCATCATAAAATGCTCCTTTTATCTTGGTTTTCAGTTTTCGAAATAGAAAATAGTCACATGGTGATAGATCAGGTGAATACGGAGGGTGGTTGATGAGAAAAATCCGTTTTTTTTTTCATAAATAATTCGTTGACTTTTTTGGTCTTGTGAGGTGGTGCATTATCGTGCAATAAAAACAGCTGTTTTCCTGCTGGATATTCAGGTCTAACACGACCAATTCTTTTCCACAAACGATCTAAAACGCCTAAATAGTATTCTCCATTAACAGCTCGACCTACTGGAACAAATTCCTTGTTGGCAATACCCTTCGAATCATAAAAAGTAATCAACATTGTCTTGATTCGAGACTTCTGAAAAAGCAATTTTTTTGGTTTTGGCTCGCCTTTGAGCTCCATTCAGCAGATTGACGCTTAGTTTCAGGGTCATATTTAAAGCACCATGACTCATCACCAGTTATGATCGAATCAAGAAAGTCTGGATCGTTTTCAGCAGTTTCAACAATGTCTTTGCAATGCTCCATACGAGCGATTTTTTGGTCTTCATTTAATTCATGTGGAACAAAACTCACACAGACCTTTCTTTTACTCAAATCTTCATTTAAAATTCTCCAAATAATGTTTTTACTCGTATTTAATTCCTCAGCCAACATTCTTGTAGTGAAATTTGCATCGATACCAATGATTTCACGGACTTTTTCCACCAATTCAGCACGATTACTAGCTTCTGAACGACCTGGCCTTAGGTCGTCATTTAAATCCTCACGACCATTTTTAAATTGTGTAAATCACGTATAAACTTGAGTACGACTCATACAATCATCACCATAAACTTTCAAGTTTAACACAAAATTTTATATTTGCTCCTTGTTCCATTTTTGTTTTCTAAAATTAGCACACTTTTTCTTTGTTGAAATGGCTGTAACTTTCACATCTGTCATCCGATTTACATGAATTTAGGTGTGTTTTCAATAGATGGCGCTGCATGTTGTATGATTTAAATATAAAGTTCGGTGATTTTTGGGATACACTGTGTATTTCAATTATTTGTTCTTAGTTATCAGGATTTGAAAGTTCTCTAAAATATTTTTTTTTATCTATTAATTATATCATTTCTTTCAGATAGTATATTTCCATCTTTATCTTTACAGTTTACCATTCTTAGCTGAAATCCTGATTTTTCTTGTTTTAATATCTTATAAAATTTTCTTACGTCCCTATTTTCATATTCTGCATTAATATTTTCAATCCTTTTTTTCATTGCTGAGCGCTTTTTACTTTTACATAATTGTGATGTTATTTTTCTTTTTTCTTTGTACTCTTATTGATTTTTACGTGTATTTCTTTCAACATGTTTTTTCTTACTTCACTCTTAATTCTAATAGCTTCTGTACATACTTCGTCAAGCAATTCTTGATTTCTCTCAAAACGTGTTCTACCAACTGTTTCAGTAATGGATGTCAAAAGTGCTTCTTTTAGATTCTTCCATTTACCATCTACATTTTCGGATATTCGCAATGTTCTCAAGGTGTTGTCCATATTATTTTTATACAAAACAGATGTATTTTCATTTTTCAGCTTTTCTGTATTATAAATCATTCTTCTTACACTTCTCTGTTTTGCTGCCTTTGAAATTCTTTGCCTAAGTACGGCCCTGACCAGGAAGTGATCACTATCACAATTTGGTGATCTCAGTATTCCCACATCCATTATTGATGAGATTCATCTCTTGGATGGAAACTTTACCAAGTCTGATAAAAATAAAGCATAAATATTTGCTTAAATACTTTAAAAAAATATTATTAAATATTATGAAGACATACATACGTACAAGAAAGAGTTTAGTCCAATAAAACCTTTCCATTACTAATTAAGACAATCACTATTCCTGCAGTTGATAAAATCATTCCATTTCTTTCTTAAAATAAAGCTACCCGCTCTGATCTGATCAACTCTAATTTGAGATAGTCGAAAAAGATCGTGGCGTTTTCCGACAGATGGAGTTAAAAGCAAAAAAAAAACTCAGTAACCACTTCTCACATTTGGAAAATAATATTTAAAGTTTAATAAAGCATAAAATTTTATTTAAATCGGTGTAGCCTATTAAAAGTTATGTAAGTTCAAAAATAGACCAGAATTAAGACAAAATTGGCTATATTTTCGAATATCACTTCGACAAAGGCAACAACACATTAGAGGCTCGTCAAAAAATTTGTGCTGTTTATGGTGAAGGTATTGTATAAAAATGAGCAGTTTATAAATTGTTCGCTTACTTTCATCCCGGAAATTTCAATGTTAAAGATAAGCACCGTTTTCACCAGCCAATTGTAGAAAAATATGATAAAATTATCAAAAAATTGAGCAAGAAAATAAACATTTATCATCAAACCATTTTGAACTATTTGAAAAAAGCTGGGATCAAAAAGTAACTCAATGTTTTGGTGCCTCATGAATTGGGTGTGAAAAACAAGATAATCAACTTAACATCTCTCTGATACGCCGCTGAAGCGCAATGAAATCGTGCCGTTTTTTAAGTAAATCATATTTGGCAATTAAAAATGGATAAAATGCGAGAATATATTTCAAGAGAGATCATGGAAAAAGATAGATGAACGGTCACAAATAATTTCGAAACCTCGATTGATGGCCAATAAAGATATGCTGTATATATGGTGGGACCGGAAGGGAATTATTCATTACAAATTGGTAGTTTGATCAAACTGTTCACTCAATATTATACTGTGAGCAACTTAAGAGAAAACGGCCAGAATTAATGAATAGGAAGGGTGCAATTCTTCACCACGATAACGTTGGACCACTGACATTTTTGAGGACTCGCCAAAAATTACGAAAGCTTGCCTGGGAAGTTTTGATCTTTTCACCATATAGGCCAAACATAGCATAGTCAGAATACTAATTGTTTCAATCTTTCCCGAACTTTCTTAATGGAACAAAGCTGGCTCCAAAAGTAGCCTAAGAAAACCCCTTGAGTCCGTTTTTCAACCAGAAACCACTGAAGTTCTATACTGATGGAATCACGGCTCTGACCAAAAAATGTCGAAATATTGTCGATAATAATGGAAAAAATTTGGTTTGAATAAATTGATTTTAACACTCTAATTCCAATCATTAATTTTGTTTCCGTTTCAAAAACTCCACTACCGAGCAGTATCATTTATTGTATCATCTTTCAACAAAAAAAATAATGTTGTTCCAGAATATTTTAAAATATTTCTCAAAGTTTTGACTGGGTTTGGTAACTGAGCTTACTCTAAAAACTAGAGAGGATTTTTCAGAAAGGATTCATTATACTAAAATCATTCCTTACAAACCAATGAACTCTCGAATAGCTCCCTGATATTCGCTGGTATTCCACAGGGTCCATGTTTGAACCCATTCTTTATAACATTTACACATCTGATATTTCAATCTATTGTAATTGATACTTCAGCAGATGTTACGGCCTACCTTGCATCTATTAACACCCCAACGTACTTCCGAAATTCTGCAAACACAAATCCACATCCTTGAGAATCGCTTTATCAACTGGAGAATAACAATCAATGAACACAAAAGTGTCAGTGTAAATTTTACTCTCCGCCATATATCTAACTGGTAATAGAATTCTAGTCTGTAATTTCAAATTGGTTTCAACAGAGCCCTGCTGAAACCAATTTTGAATTACAGACTAGAATTCTGGGCCTCTTCTGAATTTTTCACTTCCGGCCAAATCCGATTTTTATGATTGTTATAGGCTTATTAATTGTGATTTTAAAATCGCTCATGGTTATGATATAACCTTATATTCTCTGATCTCTTCACTGAATAACACCCAATCGATAACTTAAGCATCCCTGGTCCTACGGCTACCATAATATAGACTATCCATCAATGAGTGTTTGTCGAAAAAAGGATTTCTAAAATGTTTTAACCTCCAATGCACCTTATTTAAGTCCATGCCACTTTTTTCTATCTCGCAAGATCACAAATCACAGCAAAAGACATCATTTTGGTATTGTCGACAACATCTAACGAAGGCATAATTGAGGTGCCAAAGGTGATTTGAGTTGGAATTTTCCAAAACTTTCCTCTTCTGATACACGTATATAGTTGCCTAAGCAAACTCCTTTAAAAGCAATAACATAAATATTATAAAAATAACAGGCTGAAAAAAATCAGTCCTATTAAATTTCTGCCGCACTTCTTAATATGAAATTTCCAATAAAAGAGATTCCAAAAATTGTTTACCTTCAAAGAAGATATTTTTTTGTATACCGTACAAACAAGGAGATTATTGTCTATGCCTATTATTAAAAAGAATCAAAGAAATTTTATTATATTAAAAAATTTTGATCATATAGAGAATTACTTTGAATAAGGAATTTAAACATTATACAATATTAGAAAATTATTTAATATAATAAAAATTTCTTTGCTTATAGATACAGAAATTGTTTAAATATGCATAATCAATAGATTTTATTAAATTATTTAAAAGTAAATAATTCAAAAAAGATTATTATATATTATCTAAAAATTTATATTCATGTGAAAATAGCTTACTATTAATATGGTAGTTTTGTGGAAAATATGATAACGAATCATTTATTAATCCAAAATAGAAGAGAAACTTATTTTCGGAAAATATTTTATTTATATTACGACAAAGAGCAGATAGTTTATGGCAATCATTTACTAGTTAATTCTTACACATATTCGAACAAATGATAATTTATAGGATTAAAGTTGTACCGTAAATTTATTTATTAGATTATAATGTAATTCACTGAACCCAAAAATTTTCCCAAAAATTCCATAAATTATTTACTAATTGAAACTTTCAATATATTAAAACGGATATGACCCAATACTCGTACTATCAGCACTTTCCTATCAAATGAAACCGTTACGTGAGCTGTTAAAGAGCATCGTATCCTAGGAGGCGGTAAAAGGACCAACAGTCTACCAGTTCCGCATTTTCGTTGATATTTTTTTTAATATAATCATTTTGATGTCAGAATATTTTTACTTTTTGGATCCTTTTCTACTCAGAATATTTACAAAACACATACGCACTATCAGTATTATGATAGATAACAGTACGATTAGCTTTATTCATGATTATTTTTATTTATTGCGCTAAAATAAGTCCTTAACAAAAATTATATAAGTATATGACTAGACTCTTAAATGATTATATTCCTACCATTAAGGATTATATCATATCTTCTTTATATTCCAAATATTCTACAAAATTATTTAATAGGTTTTCTTAGTTTTCATCTTTATTTACAAGATCTGAATGAGGATATTTATAATATCTTCACGTATGATACTGCTCATAAAATATTACTCTTATATAAGAGAATATATGAATTTAATAATTAATAGCCAAAAACTTTTCCCAATTCTCTCTAATATTTATAAATTATTTTTGGATAATAAAATATTAAGAAATTTCCAAATCGGATGATTTTTTTTGCTGTTTGGTTTTTTTTCTCTATGTTTTTATAATTGACAGATCAAGCGTGACACGTGACATGTGTCAGATTCAAAAGTGCTCAGTTAGCTCAGTCATCATGGAAAGACTTACATCCGAATAAAGCTTACAAATTGATGAATTTTATTATCAAAATTCGTGCTCTGTGAAAAATGTGTTTCGCGCACTTCGATCATTCTATGGTTGTCATAGTCGACCTACTGAGCAAGCAATTCAAGCAATTGTGACAACATGTTGCAGCAATTTTACGCTATTAGATGTCAAACCACCAACTTGTGTGCGTTTAGTACGTACAGACGAAAATATTGCTGCCGTTGCGTCCAGTGTTGGTGAAAACCGATCCGTCGCCGTTCACAGCAATTGGGATTGTGTTACTCTACTATGCGGAAGATTTTACGCGAGTATCTTTATCTGAGAGCGTATAAAATATAGCTCGCGCAAGAACTGAAACCGAAAGACCTGCCAAAGCGTCGAATTTTCGGTGAGTTGGCTTTACAACAATTTGAGGATAATCCGTTTCTTTACCAAAAAATTGCGTTTAGCGACGAATCTCATTTATGGGTGAATGGGTATGTGAATGAGCAAAATTGTTGCATTTAGTTTAATTATCGTGCGATTTGACGCCTTTAGACTATTTTTATGGGACTACGTGAAGTCACTCATCAATGCTGATAAACCAGCATCATTTGCAGTTACGGAAGACAACATTACACGTGTTATTAGTTAGATACCAGCCGAGATGCTCGAAATAATGGTTAAAAATTGAACCTCTCGCATGGATCACTTAAATCATTATCATAGCCAATATTTATATAAAATAATCTTTATAATATAAATAACAAGCATTGAGTAATCAAATGAATTAAAAATTTTATAATCTTTTAAAATTTTTCTATTTTTTTTAGAAATTTTAAAACCAAACACTTAAAAATCATACGTTATTATAGGATAAAAATATCGTTTCTATCGACTTCACAACTCAACTTTTTTAACAGTCAATATTTTATTTAATTTTTTTTATTTGGCCTTTATACCCAATCTTTTTTTTATTCCAAATAATGTTAATAGTGAGATTTTATGAATATTTTTCAATCTATTATAAGCTCTAAATCAAAGTGAATTTTTAAAATGAAAAATTGCTAAAAAACAATTTTTTTTTGTGAAGATAAAAAAATAAATTTAAATTTATCCAAATAGCTAACTAGTACAGCAAGGTTTATCATTTGCTGCGATCGCGGCAGGCATTTCTAATACTGAGCAGCAACAGCAGAAGCAACGAGAACCTCAACAACAGCAACAACAGCACCCACAACTACAACAACCGCAACAGCAACAATATAGCAGTAATAATTATATTCCCCCTCCGTCATTGTTATCCCAAGATATATCCTCAATGTTCTCCCAGGAACTTAACCGACTATAACGTGAACTAAAAATGGAAATTAGTAAGCACTATAATGAACGGCATGAAACTTATACAAAATTGCTTAGTGACAATATTTCTTTATGGGAAGCCACTAGACGAATACTCTCGTACAAAAGAACATCACATCCACTGAAACAAAATGACTGTAACTGGGCAAAAACAGACAAAGAAAAAGCTCAAGTATTTGCTAAACATTTGGTAAATACTTTTGCTCCACATGATATGATATAGAAGACAAATCGCATACTAACAAAATCATCGAAGAACTAATGTTCCCACTCCCTATGAGTCTTCCTCCCAAAAATTTTAAACCCTCGGAAATTAAATCTGCAATTCCGCACCTTCTCAATAAAAAAGCTCCTAGTTATGATCTAATAACAGCTCCTATTCTGAAGCAAATTTCCCGAAAAGCTTTAGTTTTAATCACACATATTTTTAATAGTATCCTGCGTACGACCTATTTTCCCTTACTCTGGAAATATTCTGTCATTAAAATGATTCCTAAACCAAATAAACCCATTAATTCTCCTACATCCTATAGACCTATCAGCCTCTTATCAATTCTTGGTAAGATATTCGAGAAACTCCTATTAAAACGACTCTACCCAGTTCTAGTTAAAAAAAAAATTAATCCTGATCACCAATTTGATATTCCGGTCTGAACACTCCACTATCCAGCAATGCCATCGCATTGTTGATCATATTGCATCCTCTCTTGAGAGGAAAGAGTATTGCCCAGGAGTATTTCTAGACATCTCCCAAGCTTTTGATCGTGTGTGGCATCCTGGACTCCTTTGGAAACTCAAGAGGTTTTTTTACCTTATCATAAATTCATATCTCTCCCAACGATATTTCCAAGTTGCAATTAACTCAGAATCTTCGGAAATATATCCTATTCTAGCCGGAGTCCTATAAGGCAGTATCCTTGGTCCCATCTTATATTATATTTATACCTATGACATCCCAGCTTATCCTAATACTATCATTGCTACTTATGCAAACGATACGGCCATACTTGCTACCCATACAAATCCTGATATAGTTTCCAACAACTTACAATCCCATATCCATAACCTTCAATCTTGGTTTAAGAGATGGAGAGTGAAGGTAAATGAACAGAAGAGTGTTCACATTACTTTCACACTTTTTCAAGGTAAACCTACCCCTTTATACCTTAATAGCAACATGATACCGCAATATGATAAAGTGCGTTATTTGGGACTTTACCTGGATAAGAGACTAACATGTACCCCACATACTAGATTAAAAAGAGCGGAAGCTAACAGACGTTACCTACAACTTCTTAGACTACTGGACAAGCGCTCGAAACTAACAATTAAAAGTAAACTTCTAATCTACAATACAATTATAAAACCAATTTGGACATATGGAATTGAACTTTGGGGTTCAACGAAACGTTCCAATTCCTATCGCGTCCACGCCTTACAATCCAAGATCTTCCGTAAAATTGTTGATATCCCCTTTTATGCTCGTAACATTTTAATACATCGTGACCTAACATAAATGTTCCCTTTGTTCATGACCTGTGCATATCCCGATATCAAAAATTTCACTCCCGTTTACCCTATCATCATAATGATGCACAAGATTATTAATTAAAATATTATGTAAATCTGCTTGTTACAAAAAAATTGTAGTTGCAGATAAAAATAAAACTAAAAAAAAAAAATAATTTATACAACAATCTGTCAACTGTGAAAAATTGTTAATCATTTCGTAAAGTTTACTATTGTGGATTTATTAAAGTCTATCATTTTATCATTGATCGATTGACGTTGCGACAATATTTCTAAATTATTTAAATTTACTGCAAAAATAAGTTATCAGTTTGGAAAATGCAACAAAAGTTGCTTTATCATAAAATTGTTGTGGTTTATGAAGCCCATTCTTCGAAAAACTCTTTTTGAACGCCTTTGACGTATCCTTGAAGATGATAAAATTGCCCAGGACCACAGTACTCTTCACTCCAATAGTGCCAAAGTTTAGTCCATTAGATTGTGGCCTTTCCTAAGCCTATCCAGGAGTATTTCAAGATATATCATACGCCTTTGACCCAAAACAATTCTCAATTCCGTCCCATTTTCACTTCTGTCCCTTAAGGTGTTAAGGAGCTGATGATTTATGGCAAAGATTGGAAGCAATATCCATCGCGTATGTCTGGCCTTCTCATACGCATAAGTGACAATGATAGTCTTAAAATTATATGGAATTACAGGAATCTAAATATTACATAAAATAAGGCCTTATGAAAAGTACATGTTGCTGAGAATTCCATTTTTAATTGTTACTTAGAAATAATATTGTTGATTGACAACATAATTATTTCAATAAAAGTTTTAAGGGTGTTATGAATTTAAGTAAAAATCAATTTAAATTAGTTATTGACTTTCTTCGAACTTTTAACAATCGAACTAGAAAATTTCTAATATTTGTTTGTTAATATTAGCAACTGTTGAAAATAATTTTAGCAAATTTAACATCAACTGAACCTCATTGCCTCATGTAAACAACCTACTCGCCATTGAAACGTTTATGATTAAATTTTGTTAAAATTAATTCAAACTAGATGATAGCATTGAAAATTGATGAGAATACGCGTACATTATAGAATCTCATTTATCGAAATTTATCAAATAAATATAAATATTTGCAAACATCTTCGCTGCTGTATTATTACAATCACGTTTTTGTTATCTGTTGTTGAATTATAATGAATTCTCGAAAGCCTCTTCCCAACTAAGTAAAATTAATGCTCCAAACTGTACTATTCACAAGGACATCAAAGCATTTAGAAATTTATTATTCTTCAGTACAATAGAAAGGAGTGTAAGTAATTCAAATCGATTTAGTTAAATTAAACAATACGAAATGTTGACGCAACAATACGCCGATAAAACTACTCAGTTTCAAATGCCTTGCTTATACAAAATATACTCAACAAATGACTTTTGCTTTATTTATTTTTTATAGCAAAATATCAACAAAATATTGGACCGAAGGTATCTCTAGGGAATAATTATTGTAAATAAAATAACATTATTCCAATCCAATACAAAAATGTTCTGCTTATGCTGAATTTTAATTAAAAGCTATTTAAAGTATTGTGCAGAACTGAACGAAACACTTTACTGTTCTGAGTATATTAGGAGTAAGTTACCGACAGTAATTATATATTGTCCGTAAATATAAATATATGAAGCAAAGATTTAGCAATCAATACTTAGATATCAAAAAAATGATATAAAATTTTGCAGTAAGTCTTAAAACTTTCCATCAAAAATAAAACTTTTTGGAAAATGGGTAAAGATTTTCGGTAAAAATTTTTCAGTAAAAATTTGCGGTAAAAATTTTTAGTCAATATTTTCTGTAAGATTTTCGGTAAAAATTTTCCGTAAAATTTTCGATAAAAATGTCCTTTCTCAGTAAAAATTTATTGTACAAATTTTCTGTAAAAATTTTCTGTAAGAATTTGCGGTGAAAATTTGCTGTAAAAATTTGCAATAAAAATTTACCGTAAAAATTTCCTGTAAAAATTTGTAGTAAAAATTTGTAGTAAAAATTTGTTGTAAAAATTTGTAGTAAAAATTTGCAGTAAAAATTTGCGGTAAGAATTTGCGGAAAAAATTCTCGGTAAAAATTTTCAGTAAAAAATTTCCGGTTAAAATTATTAGTAAAAATTTTCAAAAAAAATTTGCGGTTAAATTTTCTGTTAAAAATTTGCAGTAAAAATTACCGGTAAAAGTTTTCGGTTAAAATTGCAGGTAAAAATTTGCAGTAAAAATTTCCGGTAAAAATTTGCAGTAAAAATGTCCAGCAAAACTTTGCAGTAAAAATTTTCAGTAAAAATTTGCGGTAAGGATTTGCGGTAAAAATTATCAGTAAAAATTTGCAGTAAAAATGTTCCGTAAAAATTTGCAGTAAAAATTTGCGGTAAAAATTTGCAGTAAAAATGTCCAGCAAAACTTTGCAGTAAGGATTTGCGGTAAAAATTTTCAGTAAAAATTTTCTGTAGAATTTTAAAGTAAAAATGTGCTTTAAAATTTTTGATAATAATGTAATTTTCCAGTAAAAATTTACGGCACATATTTGCAGTAAAAATTTGGTATAAAATTTCCGATAAAGATTTTCAGTAAAAATTTGCGGTCAAAATTTTCTGTAAAAGTTTCGGTAAAAGTTTTCGATAATACTTTATTTTTTCTGTAAAGTTTTTGGTAAAAATTTTCTTTTCCACTAAAAATTTTTGGTAGAAATTTTCAGCAAAAATTTTCGATACTAATTTTCGTAAAAATTTGCTATCGAAATTTGCTGTAAAAATGATTGGTGAAAAATTTTCAGTAAAAATTTGCATTAAAAATTTACGGTAAGAATTTGTGGTAAAAATGTTTGGTAAAAATTTTTGCCAAACAAGATTTGGTCAAAATTTTTAGTAAACATTTTTGACAAATTCGAAATAATAAATGACAATTTAAAAGATGCAACAGGAATTTATAAGGTTGTAAAATATTTTTTACAAAAATTGCATTTACAAAAAAATGGTTTATAAAAATGGAAATATAAAATATTCAATAAAATCCAATAACTTTTCTTGTATATTTTTTCGCCCAGTAAATACCGATTTCTTTCAAATTTAAGATAAAAAGGATTCCAGAAACATGAGTCAATATCAAAAACAAACCGACCAATCACTAGATTATGTAAAATTCATATAATCATTTTCGATCAGACATATTTTAGCTTTTGCTTATGATACAATATAATTTCGATTTCTTAAAGGAAACCTTTTACCCTACATTATATAAGTTATTGTAAGAAATTGAAATGTTGATCCTTTGATTTCAAATATAATCGAAAATAATTTATCATATTTCAAAAGATAATCGGAAAGGGAAAAAAATATGGTATATTGATAAATAAATAAGAGATAGGCTCCTGTTTTTGAATTTTCACGAATATCCTGAATGTATGTTTTTATTGTCTTATTTTAATATTATCATATATATAAAATTTCAAAACGTATATTTTCTTATTTTTAAAATAAAAGAATACAATGCCCATAAAAAAAAATGTTTAACGGAGGTAATATTAAACAATAAAAAACTATAATGTCTTTGCGCTCTTTTTAAAGATTTTATTTTAATAAATGAAAATTAAATGTACAATTTTGTCACTTTTAGAGAATTTCTTAAGATGAATAAACTTAAATGAAAATGATTTTTTCTTATAGCATTAAAGCTATTAATATTACCCTTACCAATTAGGTTTATAAACTCTTCCTAAGGCATAATTTTTTCAGAAAATTTTCATACCAAACAATTCCCTTGAATTTGTACAAAAGATATTCTCCCGTCCCATAAATTATACTTTTCCTTACAGATAAGATACTAAAACCCTTTCCAAATCTGGTAAAAGATGATAAGCTGATATGGACTTAAAATTTTTGTTCATTAAGGTGACTGGAAAATTATTAAATAAAGAAAAACATTTTCTTTTTGATATTGTTTAAAATTACAATACTTTTTTTAAATATTTATTCATGAAAATGTTAAATGAGTTTTTGTAAGTGTTTTTTGTTATATAAATTTAGTTAATGCCATTTTGATAGGTTTTATTTTTAATTTTACTATTTAAGCTTTTGTGTTATAATTTCTGCTAGTAATTTATAGAATAAATAGCCAATATCTATTTATAATAATATTAAATAAAAATTTTAATATTTCTAAGATAAATTTAAATTTATTTTATATATTCTTGGAAACAAAGAAAAATTGGGTAAAATGTTTTGAACGTTTTCATTGCGAACAAACTTTCAATCAGACACAATCCACAAAGCACTGTCTACACTAGATCATAGTTGCACGTTTATCCTTTCTAAAAATTGTAAAATATTAAACATTTTCTAATGGAGAGGGACTGGTTTGACATTGTCAAGACCCTAAGGACCGTCAAGAATACCAGGTGTATAAGCTTAAATTCGCTGTTTGGTCATAGATGGCATGAGTGAGCGCATGAAGCTACCAGTTTGACATCTGTAAACATTAATCAGTACACATTGTCAGCAAATTCGTACAACAACATATATTTTTCCTTTGGTAATCATGTCTAGTTACAATTTGCAGAAACTGGCTGCCGAATCGCATCGAATGCTTATGGAGACCTATGGTGATAGTGCTTCATCGGAAACAACGTGCCGAGATTGGTTTCTTCGGTTCAAAGACGGCAATTTTTACTTGTGGGACAAGAAGTCTGAAAATCGGCCTAGGAAGGTTGAGGACCATCAATTGCAGACTTTTTTGGACGAAGACGATACCCGATCGCAAAAAATGCTCGTGGAGCAATTGGGTATTACTCAACCAGCTATTTCCATGCGTCTGCGTGCCATGGGAAAGATTTAAAAATCGGAAAAATGGTTCCGCATGAATTGAACGATAGGCAGATGGAGCGACGCCAAAACACATGCGAAATCTTGCTCGCCAGATAAAAAATAAAGTCGTTCCTGCATCGGATTGTGACAGGCGATGAAAAGTGGATATATTCCATCAATCCTAAACGTAAGAAATCGTGGGTTGATCACGACCAACCATCAACTTCTTCCCCAAGACCAAATCGCTTCGGACGGAAGACGATGCTGTGCGTTTGAAGGGACCCTGATGATCAGCAGGATATCGTCTGCTATGAGATGTTGAAACCTGGTGAAACTCTCAATGCCCACCGCTACCACCAACAATTGATCAAATAGCACCGTGCTCTATGTGAAAAAAGGACGGATTATCAACAAAGACAGGACAAGCTGATTTTCCTCCACGACAACGCACCATCGCACACGTCAAAAATGGTTCGAAACAACTTGGAGACACACAACTGGGAGATGCTACTCAACCCCGCTTATTCACCACACCTGGCTTTTTCCGACTACCACCTGTTTTCGTCGATGGGCCACGCGCTCGCTGAGCAGCACTTCGATTCTTACGAAGACGTCCGAAAATTGCTTGATGAGTGGTTTACCTCGAAAGAGAAGGAATTTTTTTGGCGTGGTATCCAAAAATTGCCCGAGAGATGGGAAAAATTTGTAGCTAGCGAGGATAAGTACTTTGAATAAATTTGTTTATGCTTTCTATGAGAAAAACATGCGTTTTTTTGACTAAAAAACAGCGGATTTAAGCTTATATACCTAGTAGGTGCTTACTATTGGCGCAGGCTTCGAGGTGACTGTGGGTTTTATATGGGAAGGAGTCTGAGATGCAGACATTGCAAAATTTCGCATGCTGTCTAATAAGTTCTACCGATTTTTCTTTTTTAATCCACACATATACTTAGTTTAACCATGAGGGTGGGTGGATTAAAAGAAGAAAGTCGTAATGATTACACGAAAGTGGTTATGGGAAGAAGGTATGGCCAATAGCCTAAGGTACCACAAATTGTTAAGAGTTTTCATTATCCAATAAGATAAACAAAAAATTTGATGGGTTCATATTTGCTCCAAATGTTCGCTGTCCTATTTTTCGCAACGCACTACGAAAACACAACTTGACTTATCACACTCTACGGGGTCGCATTGTTACCAGACGAGGGTAAAACTTATACTGCAAATCTAAGATAAATGAGCGTAGAAGCTTTATGAAGGGAAAGTCTGCAGTATTACCAGACTCTCTCACTAAACACATTTTCTACTACCCCCTGTATTCAAATAATCTCTTCTGGTAATTATTTTTAGTCTCGGATCTTTCACTTAATTCGCAAGAGTATTAATTCCTCAATTTATACATTTCCACCTAGTTTTACAAATTATTATAAACGAACAGTTTTCTTTTCTACATTTCTTGTAAGTACATCAATAATGTGGATTGAATTTTCCTTCCCTCTTAAAGTAACGTTATTCCAATAATGAAATTTTAAGAAAACCCTTTAGAACACGGAAAAGCAATTTCATTAAAATAAATTCATAAACCACTACCATACTTCCTATAAATAATCTTATCCACTCATATATGCACTTCTCGGTACTATTTATGCTTGAATTTGTAATCGGAAAGTACTATTTGTTGCCTGATATTTGATATTCCTATTAAATTTTGATCAATGTAAGTATTATAATCAATATATCCAAAACATTTTGTTTACCATTTCAGGACAGGGTTCATTCCAAATAATCACTAAACATTTAAATATGTAAATTTTCATTATTTATGCTTTTCATTTATTCAAACATTTGCTTCTATAGCAGACACCTGCCTATCTACCTGAAAATATATTATAATTTTAGCTGACAATATTACTAATTTTAACCTATTTAAAAATATTTGAAAAGTGTTGTTTCATTAACACTTTATTATATGAATAAACATTTGATACTATTTTACATAGTTTAAATTATCTAATACCTCAAATTAATATATTATTATTAGTAATAATAAAGTTTGTTTTGAAATTTTCCCGTAAAATTGAAAAATGAAATGGATTCTGTGGGTTCATAGAATAGAACCATTTCTAGGAACAGAATTAAAATTGTGGCTCATCAAAACTTATCCTTGCTTAATTAAAAAAGTTTGTATTTTATAAAATACGATATAGCAACAAAATATTGTATAATATAAACTCTAATAAAATATACAATATTTATGAGTGCCTATTATTTCTTATAAATATACTAGATTTATGACTACAAACGATCGTTTTAGCATCAAACATTCTGAATTTTGTAAATGATTTACTCTTGCATAAGACCTAAGTAATATTTAGCCAAATAGATATTAAATAATTCATTGAAAATAGGCTGCAGAACACAGTAAACTACTGATTTTTAACTTGGCATATCTTTCGTTAGACATAAATACCACGGGTCGCCTACAAATATAGGTACTAGGATATGCCCAATCAGCGCAGCCGCCAACGTAAATCTTTGTTATAATAAGCAATGACAATGCTCGAAATAGGAGCTGGTAGCATCTAGCAGCGGTTCGGAGACCGCAACCTAGATATGAGTTATAACAACATTGAAAGGCTTTTTAATATGGTCGGGTACATTATTTTTTAACACCGAGACGCACCCAATCTTCGTGGTACCGTAAACTTTTTTGAAAATTTCTAAGCACCCCCCAGACCATCTCGCGTACACAGATTCACTGAAATTGGAGAGTACAGTAAGGTACTGTTATTTTTTTGGCATACCCATCGTTAGAATAATTCTTCTATTTAATCCGATATACCTATCGTTAGATATAATACCACGGGTCGCCTACGACTATAGGGATTAGGACGCACCCAATCAACGCTCAAGCAGACCTAACATATCTAGTTATGAATTTCGCCTGCACGGCTGACTATATCCAGCAAGTTTCACGCATCTCAATCAATATACAGCAACGCAGCTCGCTCAAATACAACGGTCAATTCGATTTCCTTCTTGCGACTACCTTATGCAAAGAATACTCAGTTTAATTACCTCCCTGTGAAAGGTTGACCCAGCACACCCTTTTATGCTGTTCTTTGAACTGAATTCAGTTTTTTCTTTGTGGTAAATGGCCTCACCTATACTAGCTCTATGATTTTTTCTTTATCTATCATTCCTTCACTCTTTAAATCCAATTCGGTTCTTGATTTTTTTGCAATTTCATCATTATTCATAGAATTTTCTGTAAGTAGTGCTGCTAGAGGTACTAAAACTGAGACTAAAAAATATTTTTCCTGAGTATTCGAAAGAGACGGCAAAGGTATTAAAATTTGTGGTAAAAATTTTATGAACGTTAAGTTCAACAGGAGTATTGTCTACGACGATCATACTCAAAGAGTACATATTTCAGCTGAGCATGCTTGATGCTAGCTTTATGGGAAGATTGGGGAGTAGTTCGAAATTTGGGCTGATACAGGGTGGACCATTTAGAAGCTCCATTTTAAAAAGTAAATAAAAAAAAACTACTGCATGTTTTTTCAAATTTCCAGGTTTTTTTAAAAAGATTAGACTTTGAAATTTAAGAATAAAACATAACATCATTTAAATGACTGCCACGGCTGGCCTTACATTACCCCATTCGCTAGACCCAATTTTTCAGTACATTTTCGATTGTCTGGGCCTGTATCTCTTCAATAGCAACTTTGATTTTGTGTTTCAAGTCCTCAATTTTCTCTGGATGGCTTGCGTAACATTTATCCTTAATGGCTCCCCACAGAAAATAATCCAACGGGCTCAAATCACAGCTCCGAGGCGGCAAATTGACATCAGAATTTCAGGTGATTATTCGGTTTTCGAAAGCAGTGCCCAAAAGTTGGATTGTTACGTTGGCTGTGTGGCAAGTGTCCCCGTCCTGTTGAAACCAAATATCATCCATGCCATTCTCTTCAACTTTTTGAAACAAAAATTCGTTAAGCATGCCACGATAGCGCTCACCATTTACCGTAACGGCGGCTCCTTCACCGTTTTCGAAGAAAAACAGGCCAATGATGCGTCCACTCCAAAATCCGCACCAACCCGTGACTCGTTGTGGATGCATCGGCTTTTCCATGGTGACGTATGGATTTTCCGAGCCCTAGATGCGACAATTTTGTTTGTTGACATACCCACCGAGGGGGAAATGGGCCTCATCCGAAAAGATCATTTTTCGGTAAAAATGCCCATCTTCGGCCAATTGATGTTGAGCCCATTGGGCAAACCGAAAGCGCATCGGATGGTCATGCGGCTTTAGTTGTTGGACTAATTGAACTTTGTAAGCTTTCATACCAAGGTCTTTGTGCAAAATTCTCAACAGAGAAGTGCGAGAACTGTTCAATTCCTGAGAACAGTGACGAGTTGATGTTGATGGATGATCACTGACATTTTCAGCAACGGCGGCAATATTTTCGGTCGTACAGTAAGCAACTGTCTTGGAGCGGGAACGAGTTGCTTTGGCAACTCGATCGTACGCAAACTCGCTTCACGAATTTGCCCACAAATTCACGTGATGGCATTCGATCTTTACTCATTCTTTTAAAAATTTCTCACAGTTTGGGTTGAAGACTCACCACTTTGGAAGTAAGTTCTCAATATTTCCCATTTTTCTTCAAGCGTATGGATTACCATTTCGTAAAATTCAGACTTTCAACTAACAATCTGTCAATTCGTGTTGACATTTAACACTCTAGTACTTCAAATAAATAGTAGTTCAAAATGGAACCGCTAGATGGACATCTGCTCTGACAGAAAGATCATGCCAAAACATAAAGGGGATTATGGAGACACCTGAGGGTGTTAAGTTCTCCAAGGGAGGGTAAGGTAAAAAAAAAAATAGAAGTGAAAATTAAAAGGAGAATAGAAAAATAACTCAGTGGGATAGAGGAATAAGGAATAAAAGAGGATGAAATAAACAATATCCAAAAAAAATTATTTTTCATAAAATAAAATAAAATAAAAATAAGAAGAAAGGAAAAGAATAAATAAAGTCCTAAACAAAACCAAAATAAAATAAAAGAAAAAGGAGAAGAAAAAAAATGGGGGCAGCCAACCGCCCTAACTAGAAATGGCCTCCCTGGCCTACCACAATCGCCCTATGGCACTTCACGACCAAATATAGTTACAGTGGCCCATTCGTGTCAACTCTCCTTTAGCCTATTAGAGGTCAACCGACCACCTGTTGGTAAATTTTTATTTACCTTGAATAAAAATATCAACTTTAAAATATTAAATTCATTATAAGATTTATTAAAAATTCGATTATATTCGTTCTGCATATATATATTATTTCATTTTATGATACTACAAAAAAATTTCTCAGCAAAATTTATTTTTAACATTTTATTATTAGGAATGGTTTTTTTTTCTTTATTTTGTATAGCTCAAGAAATTCTTTTAAATTATTTTATAACATTATTATTACTTTAAAATTCAATTCTATGCAAAAGAAAATTTGGCAGTAAAAGTTTATTTTTACAAAATTTTATTATTTTCACTTTTTTCTAGGAAATGAAAGGAAAAAAAACAGAGAATAGAAAAAATTACCTTATCAGGTATACAAACGAAATAGTTCTTAATACATGTATACTGACTACATCTATTTTTTTTTTAAGAAGGCAGTAAGTAACCTTCTTGCGCAACAAATTCAAAATGTTTCCGGGTTTTCCTCACCATTTTCTTAATTTGATTAATTTTGCGATGAGAAAAAACCCATAAGGATACTTACCTTAAAATTTTCCTAGGCACCATATATTAGGTATAGCGAATTTTCGTTTCTTTGTGGCGTTATGTTGGTACTCATGTCTCCCACTTATGCGAACAAGTTCGGCCATTTTGAATATTTTGTTAATTTTTGACAGCTGCTTTGCTTGCACGTGTTTTGGCTCGTCTTCGATTTTTGACCATTCCAAAAAATGGATCGCATTCCGAATGTTGACTGTGGCATATGATGAAGCTACCTTAAACCGAAGCAACGTTTATCGGTGGTACAAAATGTTCTCCAAAATTACTCAATTTCGACCAAAAACAGCATCGCATTAACATTGCTGAGGAGCTGTTGGACTCTGTCCGTGACTATGCAAATTTGCTCCAGAGGGCCATAACTGGTGACTAATCATGGGTTTATGGTTATGACATGGAAACCATAGCTGAATCATCCCAATGGAAGCTGCCGCACGAGCCAAGACCGAAAAAAGCGCGCCAAGTTCGGTCGAATGTGAAGGTTGTGCTTACAGTTTTCTTCGATTGCAGGGGCGTGGTGCACCATGAGTTCTTGCCACAGGGTAGAACGGTCAATAAGGAATATTACCTGCAAGTTATGCGCAAGTTGTGTGAAGCAATCCGCCAGAAACGCCTGGATTTGTGGAAGAACAAAAATTGGCTTTTGCAACATGATAACGCCCCTGCTCACGCATCGTTGCTTGGGCGCGAATTTTTGGCCAAAAACAACACACTAATAATGTCGCAGTCACCGTTCTCTCTAGATCTGGCCCCTGTGACTTTTTCTTATTCCCGAAACTGAAGAGATGTATGAAAAGACGACGAAATAAATATGGCATCAAAGGAGGAGCTAAACAAGATCACAAAAAATGATTTTTTGAAGTGCTTCGAGGGTTGGAAAAAACGTTAGCACAAGTGTATAATATCTGGTGGGGAGGTCTGTTCAAAAAATATCGCGAATAAAAAAAAAACAACAAAATTTGTGAATAAATAAATAATTTTTGAGAAAACGCAAAATTCGCGATACTTTTTTAACAGACCTCGTATCTGAAATTTGAACTCAACACCATCGCGTATTTCATATAAAAGTAGTAATGTTACTAAGTCAAGGCACTAATTTTGAAAGTTCTTTGCAATATTTTACTAGAATTTTTTTTCCAGAAAAAATGTCCAAATCTTAAAATAAAAATTCCAAATTTACCAGAAAAATACTCAGTTTTATTAAATAAAATATTACCAAATTTCTATTTGTACATTAAATTTTTTTAAAAAAAAATTCCTTTTTATTACTATTTTTAGCTCACTAATATCCTAAATAATTCATTTGAGAACTTTTTAATAATTTACCTAGAATGAAAAGAATAATATGAAAACTTTTTAAATATTTCCAAACAAATAGCTTATATAACTTAGCTTATGGAATATTACACGTATTAAACATTTTATAAATCATTTTCTTTAGAACACAAATAAGAGCGATTTATTCATTTTATAAGAGAAAAGAAACGACAATACAGAAACCTGTGTTAGTCTTTATAAATAATATACGAAAATGAGTTCTTTTTTCTATTAAAGGGGAGATTTTCTTGTACTTTAGATATTTTTTTTAAAATCTGATGAATAATAAAGTTAAACCAAGGAAGCTATTATTTTACCTAGAACTCACCCAATTTTTAGGCGCTTCCTCCTTACACGATTGAACTTGATTTCAAGATGTACAAATTCATATTGAAGAAATAACGTAGAATATCAGTTATTGTGTTTTGTGGTAGATTCTTGAAGCCATGAAATTACCGACGCTTAGAAATAAGCGAATTAAGTAATATAATATTCTGCAGAGGTGAAATTTTATGACAATAGAATTGCCTCATAAGAGTATCCCCATATTAGCAATTATGTTCACCCTTCGGTGATGAAAATGCCTACAGTGAGATACGGAAAATTTACTAACAATAACAAGATTTGTGATAGACATTATGGAGGCAAGGAGCAACCGGATGAACATTTTGTACAGTTTCTGCAGATTTTCATAAAAACTTTTTCTTGTCTACAAAATGTTCTACTTTAGCAAAATCCAAATTTCTCGTTTCCTTTTTCACTCTATTATCTTCACTACCTCCACCGCCCATCTGAGGCAATTTATCTTCAAGAGAATATTTCAGTTTTAGTAAAATATTCAAATTTTTTCTTTGTCTTTTAGTAAAGAAAAAAAACCATATAAAATAGAGAGCAACGATAAAAGTTCAAAACTACCAAAACTGAGGGTGTACTGCTGTTTTTGTATTATAGAAAAAAGATGAATCCTAAATGAGCTTTTAACTTTACTTTATACTCTGCAGCCTATGAGGCATGATTTAGTATCCAATCGATAAAACGATAAGTTTAATTTAGTCAATACTTTATAAGATAATCTATTTTTAGTACAATGCTAGTTCCTGTTATATTTATAGTTTCATGTGAAACTATTGAAGATACGCTGTAATGGTAATCGAAAATTTGACTAAAGCTAAAAATGATGACGCTTTAGAATGAATAGTAAATGATGATATCTACTTAAAGTTTATGAACTGTTGAAAATCAGAATTAGATAGTAAAATATTTTTATATTCTAAATAGTCTCTGAGAGGGTATACCGGATTTTTTAAATATTTTCTATTCATAGAAGTAAATAATTATAAGATGCTTGAAATTTTCTATGCTATAAAGTAGAAATTATTTCATTTTTTTAATTAAGAATCGATAGGAAAACTTATGTTCATTAAAACAATACATTTTAATAATTTTAACAAATGAAAATGATGAAAATATATTCCTAATTTTGGTTTTTTACAATAACTGTCTACTTTTTGTTGTGCAATTTTTGTTTATGGACTTCGGTAGAAACTTGCCAAGCGTTCTTGCACCCTAATAGCTGGCCAGTATATTAGAAGAATGCTGCGGCAGAGGTAGTAGACCAGCTCTCTTGGACCTCAGAATTTGGCCACCGTTCTTGATCCTCTAGAGTTGGCCGCCAGTAGTGGGCCAGCATAATGGACCCTATGTGTTGACCGCTGTACCTAGATACCAGGAGAGTGCCAGCGCACTGGACCCCAGGCTAACATATTAGATAGAGTCTAGTATATCGTCCAACATCGGAAGTTGGACGATATACTAGACTCTAGGAGTTGGCCAACGGACTGGATTACAGGAGTTGGCCAACATACTGTATCCCAGAAGTTGGCCATCATACGCGGCGCTATAAATTGGCGAGCATGCTGGATTCCAGAAGTTGGCCAGAATACTGAACATAGGAGAGAGCCAGCTTACTTGGACATCATTAGTTGGCCAGGATACTTCGATTTCTGCAAACCCGCCTTACGACTGGGATCCCGTGTGTTGGTCAGTATACTGAAACCTTAGCAGTTGGCCGTCATACCAGTATCCAAACAAGTTAACAAGCGTAATTGGATCCTAATAGTTGCCCAGTATATTCTTAGGCCAGAAATTGCCTATTAAAATGGGGCCGCAGCATTGGGTGAACATGATTGAACGTTAGGAGTTGACCAACCTAATGATCCATAGGAGTTGGCCGGCATACTGGACCCTAGGAGTTGGCAAGCAGAGTGGATTCTAGATATTGGGCAGCATACTGTATCTCAGGAGTTGGCCATCATACAGGACCCCAATAATTGGCCAGCATACAAGATTCCGGGAGTTGGCCATTATACGCGGCCCTAAAAATTGGCCAGCATACTGGATTCCGGGAGTTGGCCAGAATACTGAATATAGGAGAGAGCCAGCTAACTTGGATATCAATAGTTGGCCAGGATACTTCGATTTCTGCAAACCCTCTTACGACTGAAATCCCGTGAGTTGGTCCATATATTGAGACTTTAGCAGTCGATCACTATACCAAGATCTACACAAACTAACAGTCGTGATGGGACCCTTATAGTTGCCGATTTTATTGGAAGGCCAGAAATTACGTAGAATATTGGCGCCACAGCATTTGGTTAACTTGCTTGAACCTCAGGATTTGGCTGACATAATGGACCCTAGGAGTTAGCTGGCGTGTTGGACCCTAGAAGTTAGTTGGCATATTAGACCCTAGAATTTTGCAATCAGACTGGATTCTATGAGCTACCCGGCATATTGTATCTCAGGAGTTGGCTATCATATGGGGCCCGAAGAATTGGCCAGCATAGAGGATCAGCTTATTTGGACATCAATAGTTGGCCAGGATAATTAGATTTCTGCAAACCGGCCTTCCGACTGGGATCCCGTGAGTTGGTCAATATATTGAGACTTTAGCAGTTGATCACTATACCAAAATCTACATAAGCTAACCGTCGTAATGGAACCCTTATAGTTGCCCATTATATTGGAAGGCCAGAAATTACGTAGAATATTGGCGCCACAGCATTGGGTTAACTTGCTTGAACCTCAGGAGTTGGCCGACATAATGGACCCTAGGAGTTTGTCAGCATACTGGCCAGTATACTTAAAGCCAGAAGTTGGCCAGCATACTAGGACCTCAAAATCTCAGTATACTGATCTGTTAAGGTTTCTGTAGGTATACTGGAACTAAATCTGTTAGATACTAGAACTTCAGAAGATGAACAGCATATTTTAATCCCAGCAGTAAGACGAGCTCGATAAGCAAGTATGTTTGGATAGAAAAGACCCTTTCATTCAATCGCTACATTTATTATTTATAAGCTCAAGATTTTTTGAGAAATTAATAAGGCAATTGAAAAACTTTTTAATTCATATACCATCCAATAGCATTGCAAGCAAATCTAAGACCTCTTTTTATTTGCCAACAACTTTATAATCAAGTATTTTTAAGAAAATTATAAGATTTATTTTTGCAATAGAATTTTTTCCAAACTTTTTGATAAATATACTCTTTGAAGATATATAAACTTTGGACAATTTTGATATACAAAGCTTTTTCAACTTAATAAAATATTTTAAACATAGTCCTAATAACAGAATTATTTATATTTATGAATTTTTTTTAAAAAAACGGAAAACATTCCAAATCTAATAGAAAAGTTTCAATTGCTTGACACTAGCCCATATTCGATATATAAAAGTTCAGCATTTTTCTTCATCAATCATCATTTCATGTCAGTTGCTGTCTTTGTGCTAAAACTAAACAACTTATTCGTATTCTATTTAATATTTTAGCTTAGTTACAAAACTTTTATAAAGATACAATCTTTGCCATTATTTCATGTGATCGACATTGGAAAATTTATGGCAAAATAGTTTCGATAAAAGGAAACTCTTTGTATTGATAAAAGTGATACACAAAAACTTCTATTGACATGAATATACTTAAATATAGATAAATGAAAATAGAAAAAAAAACAATAGTAACTAGATAAGATTTATGTAAAAAAAATTGACTATTTTGTATAATTTTCCTAAAAAACTTTTCGATTAAAAAGGTTGTGGTGTTCTTATTCTTAACTTAATTTACACAAATTATAAACTAAAAAATAATATTTTTTTAAAAACAGCTCACAATAAGTCATTTATGTTAGTTATTATTAATTTGTATTTGAAAAACTAAAATAAGATGAATAATAATTTTGTCTTTGTTAAATAGATCGTCTGTGATTAAGTTCATCATTTATTTGGTCAAACTTGCTGGCTAATAACAGAATAAATTAAGATATTACTTGTAATACGAAAACATAAGTTTATTGTGATGAATAATAAATAATTTTCTTTGTGCCATTATAACTCCTTAGCTTATGTCCAAACTTATTTAGAAACTTCGAAACTCAGTCCATGCATGGTTCTCTTATATTAAATATTTACGTGAAACATTTTCGTTAATTATGCTTGTATGCAGATACTTGAATATAGATAGAACTGTACTTTGAAATATATTTACTTTACTGATTACAGAACCAACAGTCGCATATACATACACAACATAATTATCCTTCTATATTTAGAAATAAATATTTTATTGAAAGTGAAAAAGTTAAGAGGGATCTGTTAGCATATGACTCTGATACTAGGAATAAATAATCCGATTAACTTTACCAAAAATGGTAGCCTAAAATAAATATTCTGCTAATAGAATAGGTACTTATAAATTTGCTAGGAAAGGACTTTTCTTTAACTTTCTTATGAATACAAAAATTACCTTTATTATTGTTTATCATTGAATTTGTAATAGTTCGCTTTGATATTGATAATTTTTGGAAATTATATTTAACATCATAATAATGTCAATACCATAGATAAATAAACCGAAATAAACATAATAACAGCTCAGTCAATAAATATTGACAAAAACATTGCAGGAGTGAATAAATGACACAATTTCTTGTAAAAACAAACAAAAAAAAAACGAAAATAAACAATTCTGATTTGAAAAATAATTTTAAAAAAATTACCATTATTACTTATTAAACTATTATTCAATATATTAAAGAAAACAGAAAATAAAATTACTGAAGATTAGCTGAGTTATTAAGAAATTTAACAAAAATTTACGAGTGCAGTCTGATAAGTCAGTGATAAATGATGCAAAGATTAATGTATTCAACAAAAATTAATTTATAGTCTCCTAATAGTTCGATACTATTTGTGTAGTAAAATTTGTCAAAAACTGCATAATAGGTCTCAATTTCAGCTAGAAATTCAGAATAAGAGACGAATTTCTTGCCATTATGCCACTTTTTTATTTTTGAAACCATAGAAAAGTAGCAAAAAAGTACGACGGTCATTCAACAAGTACTAAGCCTTCAAAAGAAAAACGAAAATTTTGGAAAGGTGGCAATTTATTTTTTAACATAATCTCCTTCAAGCTCGATACACTTGGCCCAGTGATGCTCTAACTTTTTTAACCCGTCCAAAAAATACATTTTCTCGAGGGAAGCAAAATAGGCCTCCGTGGCGACGATGACCTCCTTATTCGACCCAAATCTATTCCCAGCGAGTGATTTTTTCAGGTTTGGAAACAAAAATTAGTCACTGGGGGCCAAATCTGGAGAGTACGGTGGATGGGGCAGCAATTCGTAGCGCAATTCGACCAATTTGGTGTGAGCCGGCGCGTTGTCGTGGTGGAACAGCACTTTTTTCTTCGCAAAGCGGGGCCGCTTTTTCTTCAATTCGACGTCAAATCGGCCCAATAAGTCAGCATAGTAGCGCCCCGTGATTGTTTTACCCTTCTCGAGGTAATCGATGTGGATCACACCTTGTGAATCCCAGAAAACGGTGGCCATCACCTTTCCGGCCGATCGAACAGTCTTCGCCTTCTTCGGAGCACGTTCGCCGGGTGAAGTCCACTGTTTCGACTGTTCCTTGGTCTCTGGTGTGTACCAGTGAATCCATGTTTCGTCGACGGTCACGAAATGACGCAAGAACTCCGCTGGATTGCGCTGAAACAGCGCCAAACACGTCGCCGATGTGGTCTCACGGTTGCGCTTGTTTTCCCGTGTTAGCAAACGCGGCACCCATCGCGCCGACAGCTTTCTCATGCCCAGTTCTTCGTGTAGAATATGATGCACTGTTCCTACTGTGATGCCCACAGTCTCAGCTATCTCGTGAACCTTCAATCGACGGTCTGCCAAAACGAGATCGTGGACTTTTTTAACGTTTTCCTCCGTAGCAGCCGTTTTTGGGGCACCTGGGCGTGGCTCATCAAAAACCGACGTGCGGCCACGAACAAACTCGTTGAACCAATTCTTGACGGTCGCCATCGAAGGAGGTATCACCATACACAGCATCCAAGCGATCTTTGATTTCGCTGCGCGTTTTCCCTTCCAAAAACAAGAATCTAATCACCGAACGATATTGTTCTTTTTCCATTTTTGTGCAACCGACCGACACGCTCGCTTTCAAAGGCTCTCAAAACAAAACTAATGAAGGGACTCGACTGAAACTTTGACAGTAGGCTATTAAAAGAATGTACTGCACGATGGTAAATGGAACAGCTGTAAATTTCTTTTGTGACAGCAGTTCCATCGGGCGGTGGGGCTAAGTACTTGTTGAATGACTGTCGTACCAGTTTTATAGGATACGTTGGATGGTGAAACAATTCACTATATAATTTCACTAATTTTTGATGTTGTAATTGCTAATGAATGTGCAGGTAGGTATAGTATTGTCATGATGAAACAGAACTTTTTTTTATTATTGAACTGGTCTAAAAATACTCTATAATACTGCCCTGTTATTTTTTTTCATATTTTAAGATAGTGGATAAAAATTATACTATGTGCATGTCAGAAAACAGTAATCATAACCTCTCCTATCAATTGGATGATTTTACCCTTCTTTAAAAATTTAACTAATCAACAGATATTTATAAAATTTTGTATGACAACTTTTTAAGAATGCCAGATATTAAAAAATATATCGTTTTACTAATATCAGCTACATTTCTTATATTTATCATTGACTTATCAGACGGATCACGTATAAGAGGAATATTCAGGGTCGTTTAGTTTTAAAAAAGCTCGCAAATTGTAATTTTTTTTTGTACTTTTTATTTTGTAGAGGGTTTTAGTTATATTTAAATATTTATAGTAGTGAACTCTGATGTAGCCAAATTGAGTATTATTACGATTATTAGTTTTGATTATTGCCCATGACATCCTGTCGCTAATATTTTCCGTTGTGGCGCTAAGAATTTATATTTCACTACTAATGTTGTTTTAAAGAATAATTAAAGTTAATTAAATATATTAACTAAGTGATAAAATAAATTTTACTCTATTTTTTCCTATTTGCTGATTTTTATATAAGGTCCACAGAATATGGACCAGGAGTCATGATGCATTGCTACGACACCCCACAAGGCCTGTAAGTGAGTGGGTTGGATTAAATTGGTTATTTATTTATTAAATGGACCAATAATAGATAATAAAATTTTGTTCTGTTTTGAATTTCCATAAACATATTATAAACGCTATACAAAATGGCGGAAATCCCATTAAAAAAGAAGTTTTGACTGAGGTGACATTCCATAAGAAGATGAGAGTATGTATGGAATATTTGGTATGAGGGCAGAATGTGCTATCAAGGTTAAGGAATAGACTGATTGAGCTCTGATTTTAAGGATGTAACACTGGTGATTACTGTTGCAGATGTAGGCAACTATTTGTTTCCTTTTATTGCAATGCTACGAGGGTCGTTCAATAAGTTCTTAGAAAATCCATGAAGTTGCGCTTGGTAGTGTCGGTAAAATTTTTTTATAAGTGGCATTATTGACATGAAAGCTGTCAAAATTTCAGCTCGATCCATAGCGTAGGTCAATTTCTATCGTCGATTAAAGTTAAAGACATTTATTTGTGCATAACAATGGAAAAAAGCGAGTTTATGGCTGTCATCAAACATCTTCATTTGAAAGGCTTAAGCCCGAAAGAAGTCAAAGCCGAGTTGGATGCAGTTCATGGCACATCTGCACCTGTGTTTGCGACGGTTTACAATTGGGTGAATGAATTTAACGGTGGCCGTTCATCCACAAAAGATGAACATCGTTCAGGACGCCCAATCCACGATCTGATTTTGTCGATGATTTCAGGATCATCGATCTGATTTTGTCGATGATTTCAGGAGTAAACACAAGGTACAGTCGCTTCAATTTTGCATGAAAAATTGTCTGTGAAAAAAATTTCGGCAAGATGGGTGCCGCGTTTGCTCTCAGAGGAGAATAAGCGCAATCGTGTAGTGGACTCTGAGGCTATGTTGGCACTATTTCATCGCAATCCTGCCGAATTCTTTCGTCGATATGTCACTGTGGATGAAACCTGGATACACTACTACACTCCAGAAATGAAGAGACAGTCATCACAGTGGATTTTCAAGGGTGAACGGGCTCCGAAGAAGGCAAAAACTGTGCCATCGGCCGGCAAGGTGATGGTCACGGTCTTTTGGGATTCGCAGGGCATCATTTTTATCGACTACTTGGAAAAAGGAAAAACAATAACAGGAGCGTATTACGCGTCGTTATTGCAACGGTTGAGCGAGGAAATCAAAGAGAAACGCCCCCATCTGAAGAAAAAAAAATCCTCTTGCATCAGGACAATGCGCGTGTGCACACCTGCGCTGTTTCCATGGCCAAAATTGTGGAATTGAGAATGGAATTATTGCAGCATCCCGTTTATTCACCAGATTTTGCCCCGAGTGACTATTTTCTTTTCCCCAATCTGAAGAAATGGCTTGGCGGACGACGGTTCAATTCCAACGAGGACGTCATTGCTCAAATGGATGAGTATTTTGCAGAACTTCCGAAATCCTATTTATTGGACGGCATAAAAATTTTGGAAAAACGGTTGGAAAAGTGTATAGAGCTAAAACGCGAAAATTTTTTTTTTCAAAAAACAGTTTTTTCTATCTTTTTCTAAGGACTTATTGAACGACCCTCGTATCATAGTTAATTTGCTGAAAACTACCACAGTCAACTTGTTATAGTAAAGATCGCTTACACATGTAATGTCCTGTAAAATTCATACCACAGCAACTGAATAGGATTCAATCCAGAAACCTACTGAGGATTATACCATACACAACTGATAATTTATTTATCGGGTATTTTTTATCGTTTTCATGTAATTTTTTGTTTGAAAATGCAGGATATTATTTTGATGGCATATTATGTGTTTCATGAATATGTTACCCTTTTTATATTTCCGTCAATTCTATTTATATTGTCAAAATTTCTCTCCACCGCAATAAACCCATATAATGACGAAACCAACACTATGTTTTACAGAAGACACCAAGCACTGCTCCAATATTTTGTGTTTTACAATGAGTGAAAATTTTAGTCCTTTTAAATTTTTGCACTATAAACCATTCAAAGAGTTTTGGGGATATTAGTATGTATGAACAGAAGAAAAACATTTATTAGGTTATTCAGCGGATGGGTAAAACGAGTTTGCTCGTTTATTTCTAGTGTCTCTAGGACATGAGCCAGGGGCCATGGTAAAGGGCCACACCAATAAGGTTATTTGTTGATCTGTAAGTATGGGAATTAGATGAAATTTTTTTATGAAAAAAATTAAAAAAGGACTTCCAATGGGTAGTGCGGTATCTGAGAGCTCCATAATAGAGGGAATCTTATGACGAAAGAATGTCTGGATAAGGTGACACTCCATTAGAAGATCATGGATATTGATTTGCACATTATAGATTGGGTAAATGGGAAGAGGGTAGTTTTTGAAAAGGATATTATATATGAGACAAAATGTCCATTTATGTCATGTTTTAGCATATAAGTCAATATTGTTCGTTTCCTTACAACACATTTTCCATTGTTAATGCTTAACGCTGCAATTCTTTGGATTTTCAAAAATAAAATTCAAATTTTTGGGATTATCATGTCTAAAGTATATTTGCAAGTTATATAATTACAGAAAATAATTAGTAAATTAAATTGATTTTCTTTAATAAGGCTACTTTGAAGACTTTAAGAATTTTTGGTACTATCAGAAGGGCAAAGTCCTTTTTATGATGGATGAACAAAAAACTAAAGGAAAATTACAAATACAATAGCAAGAAAGTGTAAGAAAATCAATTCCATAACATGCATTAGAAACGGAAAACGAACATATGGTATGGTCTGTTCCATTAAGACACCAAATGTTTTCCATTGTATTTGAAGATGGATTTCGTAGTGGAAATCTCCAACTGAGTAAACGCTTTTAGCTATTATTATTGATTTTAATGCATTCCGATGGTTTTCAATTAGATTTTGTATGGCCACGCCATTAGTAGTCAGTCAATTAGTTTGAATAAATATCGTATCACAAAAATGAAATTATTTACAATAAAATAAATACGAGCGAACACAATAATTCCAAATCATTATTCGATAATATTTTATCAATTCAAATTCAATTACCATTCGAATAAGTAATATCAAAAATTTGTAAAATAAACTAAATCTTCCTATTAACTTGTTAATATTTTCATAAAATTTACCAAATCGATTAATATAAATCCAAATATTCTTACTAGTTATAAATGGTTGAAATATTTGTTAAAATTTCCATTTTATTCATAAAGTTGGATTATTTATTGAAATTTTAATGAAAATTAATGTATAGTAATTATTTTATTAAATAATGAAAGTGATTAAAGTGTGTAATTATTCGTTTTCGTCCTTTTGTAATGTGAATTAATTATTATTAACAAGTTTTATTTGAATTAAGTTTAATGGTAAAAGGAATTGATTTTATGTTTAATCGATTTTCTAATCTAGAAATTGTTTTTAATAAAATGATGGAGGTTAGAACTTGCTAAATAGAAATTAAATTTTGATAATCGTTTCTCTATTATTTTTATGAAACGATTTCGGCCATATTACAATCTTGATTTGATTTTTCAAAGCTTTTCCAAATTACTCCGGGTTTAGCTTAGCTTTTTTTTTTTTGGTTATAGTAAACAAAGTTGGACATTAACTTACTAAAACCACCTTACATTGCCACATTTCTATATATCCGGATGGAAGTATTAATCGAAAATCACTACTCATCCAGATGTAAGGCTTGCTAGGAGTATTGTCGCAAGAACTTCGATAGACTCCCAAGCCGTCCACGAGTCAAACATCGGTGCCACGACAATCTCTGTTGTCAGGAGCCTCTTTTCAGTAAAAGAACACGTCCTCCATGCTTTCCACCATCCCGTCACCAGAATGGCACATGAGGACAGAAACCACTTTAAAGCAGTATTAATAAGCCCTGAAGCATCTATGTTCCATCAAAAATTGGGAAAGATAGTAGCCAACATCAGAATGTCGCCAATCTATCCACGGATACACCGCCAAGATGAGACGGTGAGTCCATCTGCCGTCGGAGGTACCATCCCAACAATTTGGGACTTCCTCTTGGACTTATTTCTTTCCTCCGTACAAGCCTCCAATTGTGCCACGGCCTCACACCAACCTCAGCGGTAGCATAGCCTATGCCGCTTATCTGCCAGTATTTCGATCGGTATCATTCTGGCTACAACACTGTTTAGTGCGCCCCTACGGTAGACTGAGATAACTCCTCGAATGTAGGTTGCTCTAATCAACCCATTCGCCCGAATTGGCGCTGTATACATCAGTTTGACCCGATAACGGTCGCCAATAGGGTCTTTTAGTCTGTCCTAGCAGCCTTCCCACTAACGTATAATAGGTGGTCCTGTCACTGCCGCCTCCTGAGCACTTTAGAAATGGTCCCGAGAACTCCTTATATTCGCTAATCCTAATGATTGTGCTCTCTCTATTCTATTTCAGCTATAACTAACTCAGTGTCTACTTCCAAGGAGTCATTTTGGCAGCCGAGTTCACATATTCCCGCCAGAAATAATCAGGAAGAGTCAAACCTCTCAATCTTGGAGGCTTCCATTGCCTGGAACCACATTTTGGTCCATCGTCCATAATGCGAGTTTCGGCCTGATTTCGGAAGAATTGGGGATCTATTGTGGGTATTTTTTTGTCGATAGTGTGCTAGACTACCATCCAAGAGGCTTGTATATGAGCCAAGAGCCACCTTCATAGCATCACGACCATGAATTCATTTTGCAACTTCAAGTTTTGCATGAGTAGGCGTTATCAGTTCCCTAAGCGAACTTGGTCTATTGTTAATAGTCAAGATCAGTTAAGGAAATAAAATTATAATAATATAAAAAATATATTAAGCTGATAAGGAGTGAGTTAAGTTCAAGAATTGCATGAATTAAACTCACTCCTCTTCACCTTAATCGACCGTTAATTGGCCACTCGAGCACCCTCGCTTGTTCCATATTTTCGTTAGTTTTCGATGTTGAAGAACCTTTTGAGCGAGTTTTGTGATCCACTGCTTCACGCCCTTCACAAATACTATGTCAGTTCGACCCAAGAAATGCATCGGTACCATGGGATTCGGGAGACTATATGGAGCATTTCTTACAGCTTTTGCTCTAACGTGTAGTGTAGGCCCCTTGTAGGAGCGTGGATAACCAATATGGCCTCATTTCAGAAGAATTGGCTCTAACGTGTGGTGTAGGTCACTGTGGATAACCAATATGACTAGCAAGGGTGTTATTCCACTAGAAATGAAAAGTGTGCTTGCAACATCCCTAAGAGAGCAGAACCCTTTCAAGTTTGAAATAAATTTTATTTAAAAAAACATGAAATACTAATTTTAATAAATAAAAAATTTTATTTAAAAAGAGTATTTGTGAAATATTGTGTTTTTAAAACTTTTATTAGCTAAAAGATTATTTTACATACATATATAAGGAGCTATTATTAGAAATGTGTTATATGAAATTTCAATTTTATTTCGATTAATTAAAGATTCAATTAAATTTACTTTAATTAAAAAATGGAAATTTATGAAAAAAAGTTATCGACAAAAGGCAACATATTTCAAATAATCATAGTTATTACTAAATAATTACCCCATTACGGAAGTGATTAATTAACATTAATTAGCACTGATTATTGTTTAATTACACAAAATGAATATTTATAGCTTCTCCCTCGCAAATAAACTTAAACTGTGATTTTTTTGGGGTGGGTTTTTGGGACAACACTTTATAACGGAAGCACATGAAATGTAAAACGTAAACTATTTACCTTATGGAAATCTAATTAGTTTAATAGAAACTATTAATTTGATGAAAATGAAATTGCTGTAATTTATATGTTGATTAAGTGTAGGGAAAAGTGTAATAATAGTCATTTTTCTTGATTAAGAATTTATGTGAAAGGATGGCAGAAGTACGATTAACAAAAAATGGTAATTTTCTTTTGCAGAATTTTTATCTTTTCGAGAATGTATCTTTCAAAAGTCAAATATGTAATAACAAATAATGACTGTCGTCTAGAAAGCGGTGATAAAAGTTTTCAGTTTTCCGTCCTTTTCTTCTTCGAAATAAACGAAAAATGTTATTTGTGGAAAATTGTTTGAGCTTAAATTTTTTTCTTCCGGAAAACCCCGGAAGGACTTCTAGATTTGAGTTTTAATCGTTTACAGTTTTACTTTTATTATGTAAGTATTTGAATATTCCTATCACTTTTCGCCTATGGTTATGGTATTTTTAATTTAAAATATAAAGAATTGTTATAATTTTGTCAGTGTCCTAAGCTGGGTTGGATGTTTGTGACATGATATGTATGAATAAAGTTTCCTTTCTATAAATTATTTTTATTATAATTAAAGTTAAAACTTTTTTCTCATATCTAAAGTTTTATATGAGAAATTTTATTTTATTCTTTATTTTATCTTTATAAGTTAATAAAAGATAAGGAAAATTAATTTTTATTTATGTTTCGAGTAGCTTATATTTACTATACTTCACATTAATAATTTTAAAGAATTTGTTTATATTTGGTTTTATTATTCATTATGATTTATAAAAGGACTTATTGGATTCAATTTTCAAAGTCCTTACACATTTTGAAGCCTGAATATTAAAAGTAGAGTCTGGAGGATGACTGTCATTATTATAAAAGACGTATTTTAAGATTACTTCAAGTTTTTCAGTGTTTCGAACCATTAAAAAAAATTATATAAAATGAAGCAATATAATCTGAAAATATTTTTAAGTTTTAACCGGAAATTTTTACTTATTTCTTTTACTGAAAATGTTTACTGAAAATTATTTTTAGTGAAAATTATTTTTACTGAAAATTATTTTTACTGAAAATTATTTTTACTGAAAATTATTTTTACTGAAAATTATTTTTACTGAAAATTATTTTTACTGAAAATTATTTTTACTGAAAATTATTTTTACTGAAAATTATTTTTACTGAAAATTATTTTTACTGAAAATTATTTTTACTGAAAATTTTTACTGACAATTTTTACTGACAATTTTTACTGACAATTTTTACTGACAATTTTTACTGAAAATTTTTACTGAAAATTATTACCGAAAATTATTACTGAAAATTTTTACTGAAAATTTTTACTGAAAATTTTTACTGAAAATTTTTACTGAAAATTTTTACTGAAAATTTTTACTGAAAATTTTTACTGAAAATTTTTACTGAAAATTTTTACTGAAAATTTTTACTGAAAATTTTTACTGAAAATTTTTACTGAAAATTTTTACTGAAAATTTTTACTGAAAATTTTTACTGAAAATTTTTACTGAAAATTTTTACTGAAAATTTTTACTGAAAATTTTTACTGAAAATTTTTACTGAAAATTTTTACTGAAAATTTTTACTGAAAATTTTTACTGAAAATTTTTACTGAAAATTTTTACTGAAAATTTTTACTGAAAATTTTTACTGAAAATTATTACCGAAAATTATTACTGAAAATTTTTACTGAAAATTTTTACTGAAAATTTTTACTGAAAATTTTTACTGAAAATTTTTACTGAAAATTTTTACTGAAAATTTTTACTGAAAATTTTTACTGAAAATTTTTACTGAAAATTTTTACTGAAAATTTTTACTGAAAATTTTTACTGAAAATTTTTACTGAAAATTTTTACTGAAAATTTTTACTGAAAATTTTTACTGAAAATTTTTACTGAAAATTATTACCGAAAATTATTACTGAAAATGTTTACTGAAAATGTTTACTGAAAATGTTTACTGAAAATTTTTACTGAAAATTTTTACTGAAAATTTTTACTGAAAATTTTTACTGAAAATTTTTACTGAAAATTTTTACTGAAAATTTTTACTGAAAATTTTTACTGAAAATTTTTACTGAAAATTTTTACTGAAAATTTTTACTGAAAATTTTTACTGAAAATTTTTACTGAAAATTTTTACTGAAAATTTTTACTGAAAATTTTTACTGAAAATTTTTACTGAAAATTTTTACTGAAAATTTTTACTGAAAATTTTTACTGAAAATTTTTACTGAAAATTTTTACTGAAAATTTTTACTGAAAATTTTTACTGAAAATTTTTACTGAAAATTTTTACTGAAAATTTTTACTGAAAATTTTTACTGAAAATTTTTACTGAAAATTTTTACTGAAAATTTTTACTGAAAATTTTTACTGAAAATTTTTACTGAAAATTTTTACTGAAAATTTTTACTGAAAATTTTTACTGAAAATTTTTACTGAAAATTTTTACTGAAAATTTTTACTGAAAATGTTTACTGAAAATTTTTACTGAAAATGTTTACTGAAAATGTTTACTGAAAATTTTTACTGAAAATTTTTACTGAAAATTTTTACTGAAAATTTTTACTGAAAATTTTTACTGAAAATTTTTACTGAAAATTTTTATTGACAATTTTTACTGACAATTTTTACTGACAATTTTTACCGACAATTTTTACTGAAAATTTTTACTGAAAATTTTTACTGAAAATTTTTACTGAAAATTTTTACTGAAAATTTTTACTGAAAATTTTTACTGAAAATTTTTACTGAAAATTTTTACTGACAATTTTTACTGACAATTTTTACTGACAATTTTTACTGACAATTTTTACTGAAAATTTTTACCGAAAATTTTTACCGAAAATTTTTACTAAAAGTTTTTACCAAAAATATTTTTCTGAAAATATTTCCCAAACATTTATGTGTTACTTAAAGTTTATGTTGAACAACCGAAAAGTTTTTAACCGAAAATGTTTACTGATTATCGAAATTATTATTCCAAGATCTTTGATATCACAAGTTGGGTGGAAAAATATTAATTCTGCTAAGGAATGGCTCATTTACCCAAATCCTCAAAACCCATTTCCTTATTAAATAATTAAATTTTAACAAGAAAGTACTTTAAGCGGAAAACGCACATATTTTAGTGTAGATGTAGTGTGCTCGTGACTATAGTGTTTAGTGTAGTTGCATCAGCACGCTACAATCACGTATGTGTAAGCTTCGATTAGAATTATTTCGTTTTCGTTTATATTAACAAATTTAATATAGTTTAGTTGAATTGTTTACTTTTAAAATAAAAATGTTAAATTTTTTAAATAATAATTTTTTTTATTGGAAATTTTATATTGGTGTGGCTCAAATGAATCTTCAGTAGCAGCTCAAATTCAACTGACACCACGAGTACTGCAGTAGAAACCACAGGTTGTGACGTGCCGAACTTGTTTGATTATTAACAAACCGCAAATCAGACGCCAACCCTGTGCAAACCCATGCAACCAGTTTGCCGTTCTATAGTAACATTCCGAACGGTGTACTGACATTCCACAGACGCAACCTCAGTCTCAGGTTCAACCACTACAACAGGCTCAGCCAATTCAGCAACAACTCATTCAACAACAGTCGCAACTTTATCAACAACAACCGCAACCTCTGCAACAACAACAACAACAACAACAAGTCACAACAAACAGCTACAAATAACAAACAAACTACAGCAAGAAGCACATTGCATTTTCACTTTGCACCAAGCAGCAAGCAATAAGCAATAAGCAACAAGCAATAATCAACAAGCAACAAGCAACAAAGAAAGCTAATGAAAATTTTTATAATCCATCCCCATAGTACACATAAACTAATTCAATAAAATTGTAAATTTTGATTTTTTTTAAATAACAAAAACAGTCCTTAATTAAAAGGTATTTTTAATATTTCTAAGTAGTTTTTTTAATTCATATTCTTTTACTATTTTTGTTTAAAAAAAATTTCGAGAACAGTAAGTAATTTGATATGACAGATAATTCGATTAGAGATCTTAAGTTTAAAAGGTTCAATTTGCTATAAAAATATATTTTTTCTCTCACATTTTTAAATAAAAACTTACCAAACAATTATGCTAATAGAATCAAAATAATAATAAAGAATCAAATAAGAAAATTCAATTTTATAATTAAGAACAAGATTTAGATGTTAAATATTAGTGGAGATAATTTGATCTTAATTCAGATACAAAAATGTGTGTTTATTTAATTTTTTCTTTTTGATATAAAGTATCCTTTTGGTAATTTCACTTGAATTTGAGAAAGGATCAAATTTATTGGGCAGTTTCTAAATCTATTCATTTATGAGGGTTGCAAAGGTAATGTAAATAATCCCTAATAAATCGACATTTTTAGACTTTTTCTCAACTTTTGTTTTTTTTTTTTCTTTTTTTTTCAATAAATATTTATAGCGTAGTTTTCTTATAGTATACTAAATATTTACATAGAAATGTGTACTTTAGAAATATGATAAATTAGAATTTATTTTTAATGGTTTTAGGAAACTAGAGGCAAAAATCTCTATAACAGAGACACATGGTTTTTGTTTCTTGTGAGGTCTAATCCTATGATGATGTGTTGTACTCTAACACAGTTAATAGAGTTTATTTTGCATAAGTCTAATAATATTTCTGGTATAAAAAAAAAACTGTTTTGATTGAAAAAGTTAATACTATTTAGAGTGTTTGAATTATGTGAGCGAAATAACAGAATTTGATACAACAACAAAAAAAAACAAAGAATTTCATTTTTAATTTTTATTTCTTAATTCCTAATCACCAATTTTCATTGAACAGTCGAACGAATGGAACAGCCCGCTCTATCTTCTCTTCGTTGACTTCGAAAGAGCCTTCGACATGATTTCTCGCGACGCCATCTGGAGTGCTCTGGCTGAACTAGGCATCCCGCATGCCATAATCAATCTAATCCGAGAACTATACCGCGAGGCCCCGTGTAGAGTGCGTCTCAAAGGACGAAACAGCGATACATTCAACATCTCGAGAGGAGTCAGGCAGGGTTGCATAATCTCGCCTATCCTCTTCATAATCGCCCTAGACCTAGTTCTTCAACGCACTAACAGCACAGCCAGCAACGGTATACAGTGGACACTGCGTGAGAAGCTCCACGACCTGGACTACGCCGACGACATATGCCTCATGTCCCACACCTTCAACGGCATTCAGGAGAAACTGAATGCACTGGCCTCCAACGCAGAAAAAGTTGGACTGAGAATCAACATCAAGAAGACCAAATTGATGCGTGTCGGCGCCACCTGCGAGAGACCCTTGATGCTACACGGTACCCAAGTTGAAGATGTCGAAAAGTTCTGTTACCTTGGCAGCATGCTCAGCAAGGATGGTGGAACTAAAATAGACATCCAAACGCGCATCAACAAGGTGCGACAAGCGTACACCTCACTTGGGAACGTGTGGCGTTCCAACCACCTCTCCATAGCCCTCAAACTTCGAATATTCAGTTCAAACGTCAAGCCAGTCCTGCTGTACGGCTGCGAAACATGGCAAGTAACAGACAGCACGACTCGTAAGCCTCAGGCATTTGTGAACAGATGCTTGAGGCGCATAAGCAAGATCTTCTGGCCGAACTGGATAACGAACGATGAGCTGCTTCTTCTCACGAAGCAAATACCCCTGCTAGATAACATCAAACGCAGGAAATGGAATTGGATTGGCCACACCTTGCGAAAACCACCTACGGACATAGCAAGGATGGCTCTAGATTGGAACCCACAGGGCAATCGCAGCAGAGGACGTCCAAGGACCACTTGGAGAAGATCAGTCGAGCGCGAACACCAACAAACTGGCAAATCATGGTCGGAAGTAAAAAGGCTGGCTCAAGACAGAAGCAGATGGAGAGAGTTCACAGAGGCTCTAGTGCCGCTATATGCTCCATAGGAGTGACTGTGTTCTCATGTCTATGAGTAACATAGAAATGAAAACCTGTCAAATAAAAAAAAAAAAAAAAAATCACCAATTTGGTTTCCGTGCCGAACACTCCACTACCCAGCAGTGTCATCAAGTTGTCGATTTCATTGCATCCTCTTTAGAAAGAAATGAGTACTGTCCCGGTGTGTTTCTTGATATAAGTCAAGCTTTTGATAGAGTTTGGCACCCGGGTCTACTCTGGAAAATCAAGAGGTTCCTTCCTTCCACTTATTTCCTAGTCCTAAGATCATTCCTTTCCAACCGACACTTCCAAGTAAATGAATCCAACGAACTCTCCAATATCTCTCCGATATTGGCTGGGGCTCCTCAGGTTAGCATACTTGGACCCATCCTCTACAACATTTATATGCCAATTTGTCTAATACCTTCTTTGCTACATACGCCGATGATACGGCCTTGCAACTAGCGAAATTCCCCAACATGCTTCCGAAACTCTCCAAATCCAAATCCAAACCCTCCAGAACTGGTTTACTAAGTGGAGAATAAAAGTCAATGAACGAAAATCTATCCAGGTAACTTTCACTATCCGTCGTAAGACATGCCCTCCCATATACCTTAATGGCAATGCCATACCACAACACACCGAAGCTCGGTACCTAGGACTGTACTTAGACAAACGCTTGACATAGAACCCACATACAAGACTTAAAAGACAAGAACTTAAAAGACGATACCTAAAACTACTTCGACTTCTAAACAAACGTGCCAAACTTACTATAGACAGCAAAGTACTATTATACAATACCTTTCTAAAACCCATATGGACATACGGACTAGAACTCTGGGGATCTACTGAGCCTTTTAATTCCCGTCCAATCCAATCCCTTCAATCAAAAATACTCCGTACAATTGTCGATGCACCCTTTTATGTTCGCAATACTGTTATTCATCGTGATCTTAAAGTCCCATTTGTTTTTGATGTGGCAGTATCTCGCTATAAAAAGTTCCGTTCCCGTGTCCTCAATCATAATAATCCTCTTGTTCAAGAACTATCCTCCATTTCCTTCTCTAGAAATACCCATCAAAGACTTAAGCGTCACTGATCGCGTGATTTACTAAAATACTGAGGCCTAACAGAAACACACGCTAGCAGGAGGAACTTCATTGGATGTTTACTCCCCACAACCTTTCTAGTTAATTAATACTATTGCCCAAATTTGCTTATTACTATGTTGTAGTTGTAAATATCTAAAAAAAATAAAAAAATAATAAAAAATTTTATTTGAAAATTTTATAGATAATGGCAAGAAAATAAAAATTATTCTTATAAGTAAAGAAATCTTTTTTTTTTCTTGTACGTAGCAACACTTTTTATTATAAAATATTTTTTCTGTAATTATGGACATTATTCGTTTGTATTAAATATTGGAAAATTAATTAATTTTGATTGTATTGCGAAAAGTTCTTGTTAAGAATTTGTGCGTCATAATGAGTTACTTTATACTCTTAGTATTCAAATAGAATTGAAATGGTAAAACGTGAGCTTAGTTTCAAGTTTCCTTATTAATTATTAAGTATTATTAACTCATGAAAAAATTACCGAAAATAATGAAAAAATTGCCTTTAGTTCATATTTCAAAATTTGATACCCGATGATGGAGTGAGGAGAAAATTTATGGCGTTTTTGTTATTATATTCAAATTATATTATAGACAACATACTAAAATGTAGTATTAGTATTGTTGTCTGTATCCAATAGAACATGGACTAATTTTTATATAAGTGATTTTCTTCAATCGCTTTTTGGGTTCAGGCACTGATACTGCGCTACATGACGGCACCGTTGATTTTCTTTTGCAAAAATGAACTCATTCCCAATGTCCGCATTGACAACAAGTTCGTTTCCGCTTTATCAGGAATCAGTTATGTAATCAGTGAGATGGCATTGAAGTTATAATGTATGAAAAATCGTTGACTATAGAATCTGGTATAAGGAACTATAATATAAGGTGTAGTAAAACGAAATCCATTATTTTTGCATTAAATTGAAGGTTTTATTTAGCATAGATGATACGATTTAGGTCAAATATGCACCGTTTTGTTCGATAACTTGTTGCCATTTTGGAGGTAATTTCATAATGCCTCTCTCATAGAAACCCTCGTCCCTATTGGCAAAAAACTGGGACAGCCAATTTTCTCAATCTTCTCTTGAGGCGAATTTTTCACCTGCAAAATCATTCGTCATAGACAGGAAGAGGTGGTAATCACTTGGTGACAGGTCCGGACTATAAGGTGGATGCATAAGAACATCCCAACCAAGGTCCCGGAACTTCTGGCGAGTCACTATCGATGTATGCGGCCTGGCGTTTTCCTGATGGAACACAATTCCTCTCCTATTGGCCAAAGCTGGCCGCTTCTGGGCGATTGCTTCTTTCAGACGGTCCAATTGTTGATAGTATAGCTCCGAATTAAGAGTTCGGCCGTAGGGGAGCAGCTCATAGTAGATGATTCCCTGCCAGTCCCACCAAACACACAGCAAAACCTTCCTGGCTGTCAATCCTGGCTTGACCACCGTTTGCGCCGGGTGACCCCGATTTGACCACGACCGTTGTCGCTTAACGTTGTCGTAAGTGACCCACTTTTCATCACCAGTAACCATCCGCTTCAGAAATGGATCGATATTGTTGCGATTCAGCAGCGATTCGCAGATGGAAATTCGGTCCATGAGGTTTTTTTGCGATAACTCGTATGGCACCCATACATTGAGCTTCTTTTTGTATCCAGCCTTATTTAAGTGGTTTCAAACGGTTTTTTGTGCAATGTTTAGCTCCTGGGCAATCGAAACCGTGCTAAGGTGATGGTCGGACTCGACGATTTCCATTTTTTATCGACATTTTCGACAATTGGCCTTCCAGAGCGTGGTGCATCTTTGACATCAAAATTACCGGAACGGAATCGACGAAACCAAAATTGCGCGTGATTGGCTGTTACAATATCAGTACCATAAATACTATTCACATTTTCAGCTGCCTGGCTTGTGTTTTCGCCTTTATCGAAGAAAAACTGTAAAATATGGCGTATTTTCTCTTTGTTGGTGTCCATCATTGACGCGTGCTAAAAAAATACTGAGTCAAGTAATCACAAAACTGTATCAGAAGCTTTTTTAGTACAAAATTTATCTTTCTAATGCTATCTAGTGCAACCCGATCGCACTTTTAAAACTGGAGATAAAGACTCCTAAAGCCATCTATTGGAAAATAATGGATTACTTTTTACTACAATTTATATATTAAGTGTATAAGCTTAAATCCGCTGTTTTTTATTTAAAAAAAAAACACCTGTTTCTTCATAGAAAGCAAAAACAAATTTATTCAAAGTAAAGCGATTTTGAATAAGAGTGATATGATTTCTTTTTAAAAAAAACACATACTAATTGTATAATCGATACAATTAAGTTCTGAATAAAACGTCATTCAAATGGCCTCGACGACTTCTTTTGCCGGAACGAATTCGATGAACCCAATTTTCGAGCACTTTTTCCACTAAATCAAGTCGTATGTCATGAATAGCACAATCAATATTGACTTCTAAAGCTTGAAGAGAGTCTGGTTTACTACCAAAGACCAATAACTTCAAATAACCCCACAAGAAATAGTCTAATGGTGCTAAATCACAAATTCTTCGAGGCAATTCAATGTCACAATTTCTTGAAATAATCGAATCTCCAAACTTTTCGCGCAATAATTCGGTTGTTGCACGTGCTGTGTGGCACGTAGCCCCGTCTTGTTGGAACCAGATATTGTCAAGATCAACTTCTTCCAATTTTGGCCATAAAAAGTTGGTTATCATCGATCTATACCGCTTTCCATTGACAGTAACGGTGTTACCAGCTTCATTTCGAAAGAAGTACGGACCAGACCAAAAACCACACCAAACTGTCAATTTAGGTGAATGTAATGGGTGTTCATGAATAATTTGTGGATTTTCTTCGCACCAGAATCGAAAGTTTTGTTTATTTACCGCACCACTCAGATGAAAGTGAGCCTCATCGGAGAAGATGATTTTCTTCAAAAAATCGTTATGGTTTTCAAGTTGTTCCAAGACAAAATCTGCAAATTCACGACGTTTACGGTGGTCCAATGGCTTCAGTTCTTGAGTGATAAAAATTCTATACGAATGCAAGCCGAAATCCTTTCTCAAAATCCGCCAGGTTAGGTTTGAGACAGTCCCAATTCTTGAGAACGTCTTGGAATCGACAAATTGCGGTCTTCAGCTACACTTGCCTGAACGGCAGCAATATTTTCATTGCTTCGAGCAGTTCTTTGTCTTATTGGCACTTGAACATTATATAAAGAAAATGTACGCTCGAAATTTTTAACAATTTGACGAATAGCGAGCACAGTTGGACGATTGTTACGACCATAAAATGGCAAAAGCGCACGAAAAGTTGCAATTGGAGAACGATTATTTTGATAATAAAATTGAAGAATTTGTAAACGTTATTCTTATGTATATCTCTCATTGATAAAATTGTAAACATTGCTGAATATAATGAAGAAAAAAAAGACAAATTATGGCATATTACAAATGGCCGAAACGTCACTTAGAAATCATATCACTCTTATTGAAAAACCCTATAGAACTAAGAATTAACTTTTTGGTAGGCGAAGCTTTTTTTTTCTTCAATTTTTCCTTTTGACAAATCAAATTTTTTATATGGTATTTTTAAGTTGTTTTTATAGTGAAGTTAATATTAAAAGTGAGGTGAAACTAATGAAGATCTATGAAAAAAATAAATTAAATAATTTATTATATTAAAATATTTATAGAAAATTAAGTGTTCAGTTTAAAAATGGTTTGGTTATGCGAAAACTAAAGATTCGCGAAAACAGGTTAGTTGTCGGTGAAAATTAATAAATATATATAAATAAAGTTACCTATTATCCAACTGATTTTGATTGGATTTCGAGTTATTTAAAACTAAAAAATTCTCTTCCAACATTAAATGTAAGTAAATGATTAGTTGTGATCAGATTGACGTGTCAATGACGATCGTCTGATTAATTTCCGATGTGAGTTTATTGGTTTTCCATTTTCACATAATCGAAAATTGTACCTATAAATAATATATACGAGTACTCGTAAAAATTTAACTAGATTTATGGTTATTCCATACATTTTTTGAAACATTCAAATTCATTGAGGTTCACAGATCTGTAACTTAGCCCTAATTCTCATCACATCAAATTTGTCCATTTACTTTAGCTCTTCTGTAAAAAGGAAACCTAAATTTCAACTTACTAATTCAGTCTCTCAATAATGAAATAATTTTTGGGACAATTAGACTTTTTTTCAAAACTATTTCAGCATAAAATAATTTTTCTACTAAATTTTCGATTATAAAAAGAAAAATATTCATCACTTTTCCCTAAAGGATTTAAATATTTTTTTAAATTTAAATAATAAAATATGTATCTTTCCTTGGAATAGTTAAAAATAAAAATTACCAAAATAGTTTTAATAATGCAATAATTTTTTTTAGTTGATGAAATTTTAAAAAATATTATAAAATTTTTTAATGTGGAATTTATTTATACAAAAAATTTCTTAGCTTGACGATGTAAAAAATTTATTTTAACAAAAAGATATTATTATTATTAAGTTTTTTTTCAAAGATTCATTATCAGAAAAAAAAAATTTTAATAAGTTTAGTCGACATCATTTTACGTAGTTGTATGTAAGTTCGCCGTTTCGTATTCACTATACGAAGACTCCGCACATGTCGCAGCCTCCAGATTTACACTATCACCCAGTACTCCATTGATACAGTTATCAGAATGTTCAAACCTTGTGAATGTTAAATTATTACGACGATCTGCATTTATGTTGGCCAAAAACTGACAATCCCAACTATTTGAATCCATACTAATAGTAACGATATTTGTAAACTGCGATAGTCGACGATAATCAAAGCTCGTCAGTTGGTTAAAGCTAATGTCCAAATTTGTGAGGTTTCGTAGAGGAATTAATGCTCCAACATTTAAATTTTTCAACTTATTTCTACTTAAAGATAGTTGCGTCAGCATTCCAGCTTGATTTTTAAATGCATTATCATCGATGCATTTTAAATTGGTTGATAACAGTTTCAAATATCGAAGATTGACTAGTCTTGCAAAAATATTACTGGTCACCGATCCAATAAAGTTCTTTTCCAAATTCAACTCTACTAAATTAGTCAACGGAACTAAAAATTTATAGCAACCAGGAATGAATATATTATTGCCATCCAAAAATAAATGCAATAATTTTTGATTATTTGCAAAAATATCCTCGTCCATTGATGTAAGTTGATTATTACTTAAAAATAGCACTTCTAAATTTTCCAAAGTTTCAAATAGTGGAGTTGGTAAAGATTTTATTTTATTATTTTTCAAATTGATTAATTTAAGTCCTCTATTTGTATGAAAAGCATTTGGTAGTAGGGTCTCCAAGTTGTTCTCCTCCAACTCAATACGTTCCAAATCGATTGCGGGCGCAAATACAAAATTCAATAATCGTCGAATATTGTTTTTAGTTATAACCATGTGTACCACAGTGCTGGATCTTCTAAAGTCTCTGTCACGTAATTCTTTAATGCCACAGGATTCGAAACGTATTATTTTCACATCTGGGAAAACAAACATTATCCCGCCGGGCAATTGGCTCATAGTCGAATCTTTGATGGTAACTTTTTCCGCAGAAATCTTAGGCCTCGGATTGATACGATAGGTCAAATTTGGACTGATATTAATTCCAGTACACAATTGGCCATATAAAATGTTTGATTGACAATGTACAGTCATATCGATCAAGTTCGCCCGATTCGACCAAGCAACTGTTGATATTGCAAATAATATAAATAAAATCACTTTCATTTTGAAAAAAATTTCTTTCTCCTTTTATCAAAATAAGTTAAATTTTAACTTAACTAACGCAACTTGCACTTCAAGACTGACTGAATCTTTTGACTAAATAATTTTCTTTAATTTATACTCAAAAATTTTTCTGGCTTATCTCAACCATAAAATAAATTATTGAACTGTTTTGCAAATGTCGGTTTCTAATCCAATTGTGATAAATAATTTTTTAATAATCTTCTATGTTAAAAAAAGGCTTTTGTACAAAATCTAAAATAATGTCTATTATCAAAAACGACAATTTTACTTTTTGAATTTTTATACATTTTATCAAAACAAACAAATTATCTAGAAAATAGAGGAAAGAAAAATAAATTTGCTTGGTTTTTATTATAAAAATCATTTTTATGATAGAAAATTTAAAATTTATGATATTTCTCTACTTTTGCTTAGAAAGTGTGAATAATTTTATATCGAATAAAAATTTTTCGAAATATTTGTAATGTTTTATTTTTTTCTGTCTAACTTTCAAGACTTTTATCAAATATGTTTTAAATCATGGAGCCGAAATTAATTTATTTTTTTAATTAGTATTTTTTTTAACTAGATAATTTTTTAAAGATAAAATTTTATTTATTATTTACCCATGAGTTTTTATTATTAAAAAAAATCCGCTCTATTATTTAATAATTTTTTCCCATATACGAATTTTTTCGTAAAAAATAAAGAGATTTTTTATTTAATTTTAAATTTGTCATTTTATATTAAGAATTTATTTTGCTTTGCAATTATAAAATGTATCTTCAAAAGTGACAATTCTGTCATACGAGGTCTGTTCAAAAAATACCGCGATTTTCGATTTTTTGTGGTGTTATGTTGGTACTCATGTCTCTCACTTATGCCAACAATTTCGGCCATTTTAGAATATTCAGTTAATTTTTGACCGCTGCTTGCACGTGTTTTGGCTCGTCTTCGATTTTTACCCATTCCAAAACCAAAATTAATTGCGCGGACGCATTCCGAATGTTGACTGCGGCATATGGTGAAGCTACCTTGGACCGAAGCAACGTCAGACGGTCGCGAGAAGATGTGAACGATGAAAAGCGTGTCGGACGCCCAAGCACGTCAACAACAGACGAAAACATTCATGAAGTGAAGAAAATAGTATTGGCCAATGGTCGAATCACCGTTAGAGAAGTTGCTGAGGACATATCGATTGGCTCGTGCCATTCGATTTTCACCAATGATTTGGTCGTGAGACGGGCCGCCACCAAATTCGTACCAAAATTGCTCAATTTCGATCAAAAACAGCATCGCATTAACATTGCTAAGGAGCTGTTGGATTCTGTCCGTGAAGACCCAAATATTTTCCAGAGGGTCATAACTGGAAACGAATCATGAGTTTATGGTTATGACGTAGAAACCAAATCTCAATCATCCCAATGGAAGCTGCCGCACGAGCCAAGACCGAGAAAAGCGTGCCAAGTTCGGTAGAATGTAAAGGTTTTGCTTAAAATTTTCTTCGATTACAGGGTCGTGGTGCATCATGAATTCTTACCATAGGGTAAAACGGTCAATGAGGAATATTACCTGTAAGTTATGCGCAAGGTGCGAGAAGCTATCCGCCAGAAACGGCCGGATTTGTGGAAGAAGAAAAATTGGCTTTTGCCATTTTTGGCCAAAAACAACACACTAATAATAACGCAGCCACCGTATTCCCCAGATCTGGCCCCCTGTGACTTGTTCTTGCTTCCGAAACTGAAGAGCCCCATGAAAGAACGACGCTACGCTACGATTAAGGAAATAAAAACACCATCGAAGGATGAACTGAACAAGATCACAAAAAATGATTTTTTGAAGTGCTTCGAGGTTTGGCCGTGTTTCCAAGTTTAACGATTTTACAGCCCTGTTCTAGGGCACATTAGGCGTTTTTATGCCAGACTTGATGCCTAAGGACCACAGAATCCGCAGAAGATATGCCGATTGTATGCTGGGAAAACGGGCTTTTCTCTTTGTTTGTAAGGTCCCTAAAACATGTGCCATTTCGTGAGTTCATTGTTTGTGTGAGAATCACAATATGAGGAATCTTGCCAGCGAAGTAACTCTTGGTTGGGACCAAACGTTCTTAATGCCAATTCTGTGGTACTCCGTTTATCATTACTCATTTTGTATGCAAGTCATGGCGAATTGTGTGCCTCAGGAGTGACAGTAATGGTGGTTGCTGTAGCCCAGGCGAATATCATGAGTGAGAGCAGTATGTCGACTACATGCCCCGGCACTCAACGTAACTCAACACTTCTATTGCTCATTAGGCTATATTGAATTTCTCTACGTTAACAAAAAACCTTGGATGCTGATTTTTTTAACAAAAAAAATCATGTTTATGGGGCTCTGAAAACCACAAGTGACTATAGAGAAGCCGATAAGTAACTATAAAAGCATACGGTCATATGAACGCTATGACCGTATGCTAACAGGGTAGTCATTTTACCTGAATTTCAAAATTTTAATCTGAACTATATGTGGTTTTAACAAGATGGCGCCATAAACTATAATTGTTTGATTGTATTGCTCAAAAAGTTGCCAGGACGCATAATTTTATGATTTTTTTTATGTCAATTGGGATCTGAGATCGTGTAATTTGACGCAGTTTTTTGTTTTTGTAAAGGTACATGAAAAGCTGTATTTATCCAGTTAATCGTCAAAATTTCGAGTATTTAGAAATCAACATCCATCAACTATTCGTCAAACCACAACTTGAAAATAATTATTTGCGTCGATTCACAATTATTGATGAATTTTTTATAAATAGTTCAGTCCAAACAATGAACTTCTACCAAAGAAGGCAAAAGTGGTTCTATCGGTAAAAAAGCTTGTGCCTATTATTTTCTGGGATAAACATAGTATATTCCTCATCAACTATCCTGAAAAAGGAAAAAAGATAATATTATTAGACCCGTTGAATAATACAATTCAGACAAAACGATCGCCTTTGGCAAAGAAAGTGTACGTCATAAATAGCATCCCCTCCTACCGTATTCACTAGATTTAGCTTGTTGTAACTTTATTCAATAAGAAATGGCTTAGTGCAAAGAAATCTTATAACCAATTCAGAAGTTTTAGGCAAAACTGTGACCTATTTTGCAGAGTTTAACAAATCTTTCCATACGGATAGCATTATTAAGTTAGATTATTATTGAACAAAATATATTAGACTACAAAAAGACTATATAAATAAATAAATCAATTTTTATTGAATAAATTAATTATTCGTTTTATTTATCACTGACTTATCAGACTGCCCACGTATTCATTATTTTAATGGTAAATACCAGGTGTATAAGCTTAACATATACTTTTTCCATAGAAAGCAAAAACAAATTTATTCAAAGTACTTGCCCTCGCTAGCTACACCTTTTTACCATCTGTCGGACAATTTGTGGATAGCATACCAAAAAAATTCCTTCTCTTTCGAGGCAAACCACTCATCAAGCCATTTTCGGACGTCTTCGTAAGAATCGAAGTGCTGCTCAGCGAGCGCGTGGGCCCTTCAACGAAAACAGGTGGTAGTCGAAAGGGGCCAGGTCTGGTGAATAAGCGGGGTGGGGTAGCACCTTCCAGTTGAGTGTCCCCAAGTAGTTTTGGACCAGTTTTGACGTATGCGATGGTGCATTGTCGTGGAGGAAAATCAGCTGATTATGTCTTTGTTGATAATCCATTATTTTAAGTGAATTTATCTTCCATGCCTTTTTTATTGCAGTTTCTTCAAATTTTTCTGAGTATCACTTCCATGAAATATTCTGACAAACACTTTTTATTTATTGGCGAACAAATTAAATTCGGATTGTGCTTAATATCATCTAAAAATTACCAAATAGCTTAAAATATTTTTAGTAAATTCCACTGGAAGTTATTAAAAAAATCGTTTAGTTTTTTTGTTTGGACTTGTAAACCTTAAAAGAAGAACTGAGAAAGTATGGATAATTTCATATCAAATATGCTTAAAAAAATTAGCATTCTCTTGCTAATCATCAAATATGCTAAAAAAAAATCACTTTGCTAAAAAAAATTAGCATTCTCTTATGGAAGAATGCAAATTAATTTGTTTTTAATTTGCTTTCTTCCATAAGAGTTTTCCATAAAAACTTATTACAAATTTCAATTAAAAATCAAAGTTTTCCATAAAAATTCATTACAAATTTCATTTAGACAATAATATTTTATATAGAAGAAAATATACTTCTTCAATTTTAGGTATAATATCTTGATGTGATTTTAAAAAAATTTTAAATAATTTAAGGTAAAATATATTTTTTCTGTATAGGCAAAAATAAACATATTTGAAAGAGAACGTAAGGTTAGAATTATTACAAGTTGATTTCGGTAGGTTTTTTTATTATATCTAGTTAGATTTGTTCTGAAATATAATTATTCTAAGTGATATTATGACGTAAAGTTTTTCAATTGAAAGGATCGGATTCGAGGGAACTTTGAGCGTTAAGGAGGAACTTAGTCCAGATTGATTTTATAAGTGCGCTGTAAATTAAAGTTTAATCTTAAGTATTCATTTTAATCCATTATCAAGTAATATAGACAAAAAATAACTATATTTTACCGGTAGAATAATATCGTGACGCCAAAATTTTGAACGAGAACTAGGTCGAGAGCCAGGTAATACGTATGTGCGAGTAGTTTTTAAGATTATGTGTGCAAATAAGCTTAAATTACGTTTCGTGACTTAAAAGCAGTGATGGCGATACCTCTTTTGTGTTCCAAAAAATTTTCGTGGTCACCAAGTGCGTTTTGTTGTCTTTTGAAGTTTTAAAGCCCCAATTTTTCTAGTTAGATTACTGACCCAGTTGACCCACTCATGCGGAACCTGATACACTGATGCGGAACTTGTTCTGCATTCATAAAAATTTTCGTGGTCACCAAGTGGGATCGCTTACTTTTGAATATTCAATTGAGTCAAGAAATACTACCACTTCCTAATCACAATTAAATAAAATAATATTGGTCAAGACTACTAAATGCAATTTATTAAAATTGTTTTTATTTACTCCTACCCCTCATCAAATAGCAACCATATAGAATAAAACAACAAACTCACCAAAAACAGTTTCATTTACCTTTCTTTATTTAATTAAAAACATAAATTATTCTGTTAAAAATGCATTAGCCACGTGCATATACACATGCACACTATAGTTAGTTGACCTTTTGATATTGATTTTTTTTTTAAATACGTACAATATCATAAAAATATTAATTATTACTTGCATCCCAGATTTAATATCTGTCTGCTCTAATTAAATATGCAGTTTGTCTTTTGGATTATAAATATTAACCAGTACGTAATTCTTCATGGAATAATTTTTTACATTTTTTCATTCAATTTCGACTCATTTTTAATTTTATTATGACTCCTTTGTATACATTTAATTAAGCTTAAATAATATGTACGAAAAAAATTGTAAATTCAAAAAGCTTTTACTGTTTATAATATCTTTTCATAAAATATTCCCTTTACTAATGACTACATATTCATTAATTTTTTATATACAATAAATGAGAAAAAATATTCGTTTTAATCAGACAATATCAGATACAGAATAGGAAAATTATCATAGCTAATGAATAGTGAGTACACAAACATTTGGGATTTAAAAAAAAATTTAAATAATTTCATAATAATATTTTTATATATTTACTTTCGTATTTTTTTTTATATACAATAATTAATTTTATAGCTCAACATTTTCGGTTTTAAATTATATTGAAATGATACATAGCCCGCAAGACATCCTTGCAAAGTGATTTTTTAAACATATTTTTTCAAGGACTAAGTCTCTTAATATTGGAAGGAGTAGTATTTACCAAATTCTAACGTCTTAGAAATTCTATTTAAGTAATCTATAAAATCTGATGCTCTATTATCCTTTCAAGTTAATATCCTTACGAGTGAGAATCCGCCTGCAAAGGACAGCAAAGAAGTTGGAGAGTAATTTTAATGAACAAATTCTCGATTTCTGAAGATAAAAGCTCAAATGAAACTTTGGCAAAAAAAAAACCTTTAAAGCTGACTTGGAGTGCTTCAGTTCGGTTTAAGCGTGAAAATATATTCACGGTTTGAGACAAGATATTGCAGATTTCATGGGCATTAAAGTAAAGAAAATTAGAGAAATAAGAGATGATCACGTGTCAATGACGGTCGCCTTGTTACTTTCTGATGGGGGTTTTATTGATTTTATTATTTTATAAAGTCAAAAATTGTACATACAATTTTTATTATATTGTATGTAAAAATATATATCTATATATGGTGCTTGGAAAAAAACTAAGGTTAATGGTGCTAAAAAAAATATTTATAAGAAATGAATTTTAGGAATTTTTATACTAAAGCATTAATATATGATATTAAAACTCAATGCTTGTATATTATTCTCATTTAAAGCAAAAGATTCTTCCACTGAGATACGATGTGAGTAAATTTCTTATCGTAAAAATAATTCGATGATCCTATTTAATTTTTTTGCTATATTTTCAGAATTCAATTTGAAACGTAAGTATTGTGGACATTCTGTACCATTTTTCGATATGTAAAGTTTAATATGCAAATAAAAGAATTCATGGTGGCAAAAAAAAATTGTTTTATTTAGTTTCTAATTCTAAATTTATTAAATTAAAAAATAATCATGGCAGTTATTAAATTAATATGAATAACTTCCGACTATTATTTTAAAAATGTCCAAATATAAAATTGCCCCTATCCAAAATCGACGCCTTTCAGCAGTATGCATATGCGATTAGCTTTTAAGTTGTATTCTGTTTTTTTACTTCAACTTGTCGTTTAAATTATCTATCCTTATACTCCATAATCTAAGAACTAAGCTTTAGTATTAAAAGAGAACATCATTACGATGGCAGTATGATAAGTCAGTGATAAATAAAATAAAAAAATAATTTATTCAATTATATTCCATTTTTTGGCTTTAACTTGACGCTTTAATTGTATATCCTTATCATCCATAATCTAAGAATCTAAGCTTTAGTATTAAAAGAAAACATTATTGGAATGGAGTATGATAAGTCAGTGATAAATAAAATAAAAAATTAATTTAGTCAATTGTATTCCGTTTTTTGGCTTCAATTTGTCGCTTCAATTATCTATCCTTATACTCCATAATCTAAGAAACTAAGCTTTAGTATTAAAAGGGAACATTATTAAGATGGCAGTATGATAAGTCAGTGATAAAATAATTTATTCAATTGTATTCCATTTTTGGGCTTCAACTTGATGCTTCACTTCTCTATTCTTATACTCCATAATCTAAGAATCTAATCTTTAGTATTAGAAGAGCTGCTATTAAAGTAGAATTCAATGACACCACAAATGGAAAATATATGAAATAATTTTTTTTTCAAATTAATAAAACATATTGGCAATCATACTACCAATATATAAATGTATTTTACAAACGTGTAATGTTCATATGGAATGGAAATCTGTATACTTATCTGTATCCTCACCTTATTAATATATTTTTACTTGAACTTTTAGTTGTTTTTTTATTAATTTGATCCGGATGAATCTTTTACCTGAGGGTTCAATGAAGGTCAAATATCTGTCGGCTTAGGTCACGAAATAATTTTTCCAGCTTTGTCCAACACTTAACTCATAGAAATCACATGTGAACTTTTCCAATTAGGATATCACGTCCTTAGTAAAACGATATTGCTTAACCAAAGAAGGATTCAAACCCCTCTAAGAAGAGATAGAAAATCTTATTTATATTGCCATTCCATAGGAAAAATTTACTTTCAAAGCTTTCAATATATTTTCTTAGGTTTTTTTATGAATTTTTATCCTTACAGCTAAATGCAAAGAAAATATTGTATTGTTATATGAAACAAAATAAATATCAGATCCTATGCAGAATATTATGTTTTCCATTACATTCTCTGTCAGCTAGTGACTATTATTTTAGGAGAATGCTTAAAGGACTACATCTGAAAAAATACACCGTATGCTAGATGGCTTTTCAAAATATCTCAGCTTAGTTTTTTACTTCAGTCAATATTATAACCGTGTATTATTCATATTATTATTAATCTACCAAAAAGTAGCCAGGCAACAACAATTTTCATCATATTTTATACAAATACCCAAACAGACTAAAATGCAAATCCATCGCACATGCACGATATTGTCTAATATCGAATTACTTTTGTTTTAAACAAAAAAATATACCATATAATTATGATATATAAAAGATAAATTAAAATATATTGTATAATTTCAATAATTGGTATTATCAAAATAAATATTACACAATGCAAATACGTCATTTTAAATCTTATTTATATTTGGATATATGAAACTGCATAAATAATGTTATCGTAATATATCCACATTTAAATCGAAATACTCGTTTGGTTAGTAAATATCATCTAAAATGTGGTTAGATAAATATAGTATGGGAAAAATATGAACCTGATCCTTAGATATAGTGACTAAATTTTCGTCTACAAAACCATATAAACATTTGTTATCGATTAGAATTTCTATTATGCAGAAAAGTTTCAATTATATTGTAAATATTATAGATAAATAAATTTTGTTTACAGAAGAATATTACAAAATCTAATGCAATTATAGTATTTCATGGAAACTGCACCACAAAAAGTCTTATGGTACATGTCTCAGCGATTAAAAATTAAAAATTATTGCTATTTGTTTTGTAAATTTTTTAATTATTGTTAATAACATAATTGGGATGGCAGTATGATAAGTAAGTGATAAATAAACTAAAAAATTAATTTATTCAATAAAAATTCATTTATTTTTCAAAATAGTGTCATTTAAGCTCGATACTCTTAAATAGATCTCAGGTCTGGTTAAAACTTTCGAATTGGTTGCTAACATCTTTCCATAGAGCCATTTCTTCATGTTTGTAAATAAGAAAAAGTTGCTAGGAGTCAAATGTGGAAAATAAGGTGGGTGGGGAAGCAATTCATGATATTATTCCATTAATTTTGCCGTTACAATTAACAATAAATGTACAGGTACTTTTTTTTTGTCAAACGTGGTTGTTTTGTCCTGATTTTATTATTGAAAAATATCAGCAGTAGCCTTTCCTGCCGGTGGAATAGTTCTTTTCTTGTTTAGTGCACGTTTGCTAGTAGAAGTTCACTGTTTTGACTGCACTTTATTTTCTGGTATATAATAGTGGATTCATGTAAGATTACATCTCACCGATAGATTTCTTATACCAAAAATTTCATATAAGATATTTCCTACATGTTCTTTTGAAATGTTTAGCATACCAGCTATCCCATAAACTTTTTCTTGGCGGTTTTTAATTGAAATAATAAATTTTATAAATTATTTCTTTAGTGGTAACCCTAATTAGATGTCCTGGGTACTCAGTGTCATTTGTGCTTGAACTACCAAAGGACATTTAGTAAACTACTCCTTATATAATGTTAAAGAATTTCTATAATACTATTTAAGCTTGATTTTAATTTCACATATTGTTTTTTTTTCTCAAAAAATAGTCTCTTAATGACACACGAAATTCATTTTTTCCATATTAATAAAAAAGCACAAACCTTGTCTGATTTCAATAGCAATAAAAACTAAGCTTATGCACAGATATTTTCAAAAAAATTCATTGCGTCTTATTAAAAATATCAGATGATGATAAAAATATTGTTTTACTGATATCGGCTACATTTCTTGCATTTATCACTGACTTATCATATTGCCATCGTATAATACCGTGCAAGATCTAACACCCATCGATGCTACTTCAAAAATTAGGACTAAATTAGGCTAACCTTTCATTTACTTAAAAGGTCTCGTGGTCATGACATGTGATAGGTGTTGTTACAGGGGAAAGGAGGGTTACTAAGGATAATTCTCTTATAAGAAAATTGTGGTGATATGATAAACGATCATGAAACATTTTATAACAATAAATAGTTACTTAATAAGGGAGCTTCAAAAATCACGATCGAGATATATTGACGGTCATAGTGTTCCCAATTATACGAACAATTTTTGACTGAATAGATTGGATATGATTAGATCCGAAAGGTTTGAGTTCTAGTCCATAAGTCCAAATAGATTTAAGTACCGTATTACAAATTAGTAATTTATTATTATAAATTGACATTTAGGCATATAAGAACTATAGATATTATGCAGCATAGGACCATAAATGCTACCCTGAGGAACAGCGGCGATTATAGAGAATATTTGAGAGTGTTCAAGATTTAAATTGAAGAAAAGGACTTATTTTAATTTTCAGAGTAAGCCAGAGTACCAGACATGATCAAATTCATGCGATAAGTTTTGAAACTCATCTGGGCAGTACTACATCTTACAAAAATTGCTATCAATATTTTAAAAATTCTCACAATTTAATCAGTACGCACATAAGTGCAAGGAGCGACAAAAAAATTTACTCATCGCTCATCAACTTAAGCTGAGATTTTAATAATTAAATTCTGTTTACTCTACTACCAATAGATTTCCAAATTTTAATTTATTTTTATATTTCGGAATTGCTAAAATTGCAATCAAAAGAAAGGTGAATTTAATAATCGAGTTAGAAATAATTTATTAATAATAAACTAAGCAGCAATCTTAAGTTCGAATACAGTTGATGACTTTTAGTTGGCGCTAAATAGCCTTGATTGTCATCGCGAATAAAATGTACATATCAATTTAAATGTACGAGGATCGTTCAATAAGTCATCAGAAAAAGATGGAAAAAAACTGTTTTTTAAAAAAAAACAGTTTTTTTCAACATAATCTCCTTGTAGCTCTATACACTTTTCCAACCATTTTTCCAAAATGTTTATCCCGTCCAAAAAATATGATTTCGGAAGTTGAAATCCGTTTGAGCAATGACGTCCTCGTTGGAAGTGAACCGTCGCCCGCCAAGCCATTTCTTCAGATTGGGGAAAAGAAAATAGTCACTCGGGTCCAAATCTGGTGAATAAGCGGGATGCTGCAACAATTCCATTCTCAATTCCACAATTTTGGCCATGGAAACAGCGCAGGTGTGCACACGCGCATTGTCCTGATGCAAGAGGATTTTTTCTTCTTCAGATGGGGGCGTTTCTCTTTGATTTCCTCGCTCAACTGTTGCAATAACGACGCGTAGTACGCTCCTGTTATTGTTTTTCCTTTTTCCAAGTACTCGATAAAAATGATGCCCTGCGAATCCCAAAAGACCGTGGCCATCACCTTGCCGGCCGATGGCACAGTTTTTGCCTTCTTCGGAGCCCGTTCACCCTTGAAAATCCACTGTGATGACTGTCTCTTCGTTTCTGGAGTGTAGTAGTGTATCCAGGTTTCGTCCACAGTGACGAAGGAATTCGGCAGGATTGCGATGAAAGAGTGCCAACATTGCCTCAGAGTCCACTGCACGATTGCGCTTATTCGCCTCTGTGAGCAAACGCGGCACCCATCTTGCCGAAATTTTTTTCACAGACAATTTTTCATACCCGTGGCCTCAACTAATTCGCGCACTCTAATTCGCCCATCGTTCAAAATCAGATCGTGGACACCTCAACTGGGCGTCCTGAACGATGTTCATCTTTTGTGGATGAACGGCCACGTTTAAATTCATTCACCCAATTGTAAACCATCGCAAACACAGGTGCAGATGTGCCATGAACTGCATCCAACTCAGCTTTGATTTCTTTCGGGCTTAAGCCTTTCAAATGGAGATGTTTGATGACAGCCCAAAACTCGCTTTTTTCCATTGTTATGCACATTAACTAAAAATGTCTTTAACTTTAATCGACGATAGAAATTGACCTACGCTATGGATCGAGCTGAAATTTTGATAGCTTTCCTGTCGATAATGCTACTTACAAAAAATATCTTTACCGACACTACGAGCGCAATTTCTCGGATTTTCTAAGGACTTATTGAACGACCCTCGTAAATAGAAATTATATAATAATAATAATAATAATATAGTAATAATAATAGGGCTAATCAGATGACATTTATTTACTTGTTGCAATTGTTTGTAATTCTTCAAATCGATAAAATTTTGTAACGAATTCCATAGCAAGTCAAAATTTTGTTCCGAGTATAAAGAAGAGAAAAATTTCTATAAAAGTTTCACTCTATCGAACATACATTTCCTATTGATGAAGTTGCAGGATTTCAGATGAATATCCAATTGCTTAAATATTTAAACACTTTCAGAAAATCACATTATTTCGATCGATACACCTCAGAAACCACAACAAAACATTTCACCCTGTCAGATAGAAATTAAGAAATTCCATTAATAAAAAATAAGCAATTTCTGTAAAAAGCTCAATAAAATTTTCCCGTAAATCGAATTTAAGTGCCAAAAAGATTAAGGAACAAAATTTGGAAGGAAATTTTCTTATAACATCTACGATGAAACATTGAAAAATGTATTAGGTTATCAGTAAGGATGGAATGGCTATCATGGCAACGTAGCCATGCGAAAACCATTAACATTAGACATTAAAGCTATTTAAGGGGAATTATTTTCAGAGATCAATATCCGAATATAAAAAAAGAATTTCGTAAATCACATTTTTTATTTATTATATTTGTTAAAGAAAATATGACATTTTTCATAACCACAAAATAAAATCAAAGATAAATTGTTAAATGATAAATATCACAATAATTAACGCTATAAAAAGTAGATATAAATTTTTATGATAAAATTTGGAATTTTACTAGTAATATAATAAAAAAAGTTGATTCAACAAATATTTTTCTTTTTAAATACCAAATTTAAGAAAACATTTTATTGGAAATGTTTCTGTTCTAAAAATTCATCTACACATTAAAAATCAATTCTATCAATTCATCTCTACAAACAGGGAAGTTACCATGTGTAATATTTTCCATGAATTTACACAAAATAGTTTAACTATAATTTTTAGCTTTTTCAAATTTATTGTATTTTAATTTTATTTTAAGTTTAAACTATTCTACATAATAGGTAAATTAAATAAATTAAATATCGACATCATATCATCCATAATAATAATCCCACAATTTCACAGACATTTAAAAACTATTTAAATAAAAAAATTTTTTTTTTTTTTTTAAATGTTATCTACAACTACTTATGCTAGTAACAAGCAGATTTTTTACGGGAATAAACATGGACATGAGGACATGTGGAGGAAAACACCCATCGATGTTACCTCTAGAACAGGGTAATTTTATTTTATAATTTTAGAGAATCTTTCGGCCATCGCCGTTTTAAACGTCGATGGGTGTATACTAGAAGGGTCGGAGTGAAAAGTTCCCTTCCTAAAGGATTAGGGTGGAAGGATAGATGCGAATGGAATTTTTTATATCGAGAGATGCATAGTTCACGAACAAATGGAACATTTAGGTCACGGTGGATAACAGTGTTTCGCACATAAAAGGAGGCATTGACAATTTTACGAAGGATTCGGGATTGTAGGGATTGGATTTAAAGGGAGTTTAAATGCTTAGTCGAACCCTAAAGTTCTAGACCATATGTCCATATTGGTTTCAGAACCGTATTGTATAGTAATAGTTTACTTGTTGTTGTAAGCTTTGATTTACTGTCTAGGAGACGTAATAATTGTTTGTATCGTCCGTTAAGTTCACGTCTTTTAGTTTTCGTATGAAGGTTCCAGGTTAAACGATTGTCGAATATAAGTCCAAGGTAACGTACGCTATTTTTTTTGTGGAATAATACTGCCGTTTAAGGTTATGTCGGAAATTTGTTCTCGGCAGAGTGTGAAAGTTACATGAGCAGATTTTTGCTCATTTACCTTCACTCTCCACCTTTTGAACCAAGTTTCTTAGGAGTGGATATGGTTCTGTAGGATACTAATGGCTGTGGAAGGATCTTTGTGATGTGTCAGGATGGCTGTATCGTCAGCATATGTTGCGGTTAGGATGTTGTTGTGGCAAGGAATGTCATGGGTATAAATGTTATATAGGATAGGACCTAGGATACTTCCTTGAGGGACACCGGCGGAAATTGGATAAATGTCAGAGTACTCAATATTTTCAGCTACCTGAAAATATCGGTCTGAGAGATAAGATTTAAGGATGTGGAAATAACCTGAGGGTAGGACTCGCTGCAACTTCCAAAGCAATCCAGGGTGCCATTCACGGTCGAAAGCATGCGAAATGTCAAGAAACACGCCTGGGCAGTATTCCTTTCGCTCTAGCGAACACGCTATGTAGTCGACTACGCGATGGCACTGCTGGATAGTGGAATGCTCAGGTCAAAATCCAAACTGATGCTGAGGAATGACACCCTTGGTTTCAGAAATGGGATAAAGGCGTTTTAGGATTAATTTTTCTAGGATTTTTGATAACATGAGAAGGAGGCTTATAGGAAGGTTTTTGGGCCTATTGGGTTTTGGGATCATTTTAATAATGGAAAACTTCCACAGGGAAGGAAAAAATGATGTGCGGAGGATACTATTATAAATATAGGTTATAAGGACGAGGGTTTTTTTGGAAATTTGCTTCAGGATTTCTGAACTTATTAGGTCATATCCTGGGGCTTTTTTATTGGAAAGGTGTTCTATTGTGAATTTAACTTCGGAAGGAGTGAAAAACTTAGGAGGTGGACTTATGGGCAACTGAGTTGATATTTGTCGGAATATTTGTTCGTCATGCAGAATGTCTTGGACATCTTCGTGAGGTTTAAAGATGTTTTCTAAGTGTTTGCCGAAGATGTCGGCTTTCTGTTTATCCGTTTTTGCCCAGGTTCCGTCGGTATTCCGGAGCGGGTGTGTAGCTGTTTTGTATTTGAGAATTCGTCGGGTAGCTGTCCAGAGTGACTTATTAGTTGTTAGTGATTCTGTGTATTCAGTAAATTGTTCGTTATTATAATTAATTATTTCTAGTTTTAGTTCTCGTTGTAGTTGGTTCAGTTTTTTCTTCTCAATTGGCATTCTTGAACGTTGCCACTGGGCTTATCAAGCTGCGAATTTTTTTTGCGGAAGATTATAGTCATGTTCTCGTATGGTTGGTTTGTTATGAGTTATGTGGGCGTTAGTGATTGAGTTCGGTATGCAAACAGTCAAGTCGTTTACGGCATCGTCTTTTTCTTGTACGTTCTTAAGGCTTTGTTGTAAATGAATCTGTTGGTCTAAGTTCTGTCTAAAAACGTCCCAATCAACTTTCCCATTTACAAGTTTGGCAGGATAAGATTTTAAGGAAGAAGAAGTGTCTAGTGTTAGGAGAACAGGGGAATGGTCGGAATTCAGGTCAAGGAGTGTATCTATGGAAGTATTAATGGAATGTATGAGTATGGTTATGAAATAGTCTAGAATATCGGGAAGGTTTCTGGCACTGGTCGGCCAATATAAGGGCGTGGGAGGAGATAGGACGTCAAGAGTGGTATGGGAGAGGAGTTCTTGGAGAATCTTTCCTCGGGGAATCGAAACACGGCAACCCCATTTAGGGTGCTTAGCATTATAATCTCCTCCCGCGATGAAGGATTTTCCAATTGATTTGAGGAAGGAATCAAATTATATGGGAGTTAATTTTAAACTTAAAAATTTTTATTTTCATTTTATATCTTAAATTCTAGTTTTTTTCTTTTATGTTCATAAATTATTATGATAATAAATTTCTTATTAAGTTTGCTTTAAAAAAAATTGCATACTAAGAATAAAAATTATTTTTCCTAAATTGCTATTAATAATAACTTAAATTACTTTCAAAAATTTATTAACATTTCATTTTTTTTATGACATTTTTTTCATTCTGAATTGACTAATTTATCATTATTATAAAATGTTAGATTTATTAAGGTTATTGATGTAAAAATATCTTGAGTATAAAAACATAAAATAAATTTTTCTTAAATAATATTTAATGAAACTACAACGAAAGTTTTCTTCCAACACTTATAAGTAATTATGTTGGCAAATTTTTTATCACCGTATTTATATAAAAATTGTTCAAAGAGAAAATTATTTTTATTATCATCGTATTTATAATAGATCAAATTATCCAGAATAATAAAGAAAAGCTTTCACAAAATCTACCAACGTTCAAATGTCTAATTTATTCACCTGCTAAAGTACATATTCACCTGGAAAATATCATTTCGCATAATTTCTACATTTGCAAATAAAGTAATTGCTGCAAAAAAAAGAAGATAAAAATAGAAATAAAACTAAAAATTTATTTTAAATTACTTTAAATTTTATTTCAGCCATTTTAATTTTTATACAATTTTTTTTTCATTTTTTCATTTAGTAATTTTTTGTTAAAGAGAAAATTGTACAATTATTGGAGGCTGTATTCTAAATATATATATTAATAGTAGATTTTTTTAATTGATTTTTTTTTATAAAAATAATAGAATAAATATAAATTATATTTTACAAAGGCAGTATGATAAGTACCAATTTTTGACGACAGATGATGCCTCCGACTTAAAAATGTTAGTCATTTATTTTAATAGGAGCTTTTAATTAATATTTGTGAAAATTGTAGATAGATTTTCCAATAATTTTTATTGTGACAGCTGTTTAACTTGACACATTTCGTTTATTTTTCAATTATAAAATATGAACAAAAGATTCCTCCAAAAGAAAAAGAGTACTGAACTAATTTAATTATGATGACCAATATATCGTGTTACTGAACCGCCAGGTGAAGTTGGGGAATATAGTTGGCATAGTATACATCTGAACTAAATATGCGCAAAATATTCTTTATGAAAAATTAGGCATATATTCGCAAAATATTCTTTATGAAAAATTAGGCAAATATTCTTTATGAAAATTAGGCAAGATGGCGTCTGCATTTTCTCAATGATATTCAAAAACAGGAATTAAGCGGCAACTTCGGAGCAGTGTTTGCTCATGTTTAAGCTTAATCAATATGAGTCTCTTTTGATGAAATATGGATCCATTACTATACACCAAAAATGAGTGTAAAGATTATGTCTTGTAATCCCAAATAGTCAGTAAAGATTATGTCTTGTCAATCCAAAATAAAATTATGGCCTCAGTTGGGTTCTCCTGGCAAACTTGCTCCACAGAAAGTGAAAATGGTTCAATCGGCCAGAAATTTTATGGCCATAATTTTATTTTGGATTTACAAGACATAATCTTGACTGATTATTTGAAGAAAGAATACTCCGCATTGATGAAGTTGTTTCTCAAGGGAGCTTTCTTAGTCCCATGCTTTACAATATTTTCATTTCAGATATTCTCACAGTTAATTATATTTTTATAACCACACCTGATACTGCAGATATTCTTACTCATAGTGCATGTATGTCCATATTTATAAAAGATCACATACATACTCATATTTTTAGATAAAATGTCCCTTTAGGAACCGATCTATAAAACTGATCAAAACTATTTCAATTGCAATTTAATCTTGTTGACATTATCTTTAAAGTGCAAATACTAAAGCTGAAAAATATTTAAAATGGAATTTCCTAAAAATTCTTTTTAATTTGTTTTATCGTAAAATATAGTAAATTTAAAGAGTTATTAAAACCAACAATGATATTAAAAATAGAATAATTATTCCTAAAGTTAAACGATATAAATTCGAAAATTTTTTTGTGATATAGAAGAAAATTTTCCAGATTTTCTCTTGTGGTAAAAAGTTAATTTTATTATCAGTCGAAATTGATTAATTTTTTAGGAATTTTTTTTATTTTGAAATTTTATTTCTGTTGGTTTTTCAATATAAGCTGACAGCAGTCTTGTCCAAACAAAGTTCTCACATTAATAAATATGGACTCACTGTTGTGGGAGAAACTTTATTGAATGTAATGAAGTTTGTTTTTGGTTTTTTTTTTTTTGTGGGATGAAATGTTATTTTTACCAATTTTTACAATTTTTCTTACCAGTTCATACCTACACGACTATTTTTCTGGGTCTTCTTTTATATTTTCAATAAAAACAAATTAGTAAAATTCTAGAAAATAAAAAGAAAACAAATCAACTCTGTTACAAAATACATAAGCCAACATAAAAATGGGAACTTAAACATCCATTTTATTTGTCTTCCAGTGGCAACCACTACCATTTTAGATAGAATCATCCAATTTATAAATATTGATTATTATTCGTCCAACACATTGGATAAAACTATTAAATTCCGTCTGTACATGAATTCTCTGATTCCCCATATATCAGCTTTAAATTCAAAATTAAAATTATTTTGAAAGAAAATAGTCCTTGGCTTATGGATTGCTTTTATACTGTCAAATTCTAGAAGAAACATTATTTTTTCGAATCGAACTTTAAACGAAATATATACATATATATATATATATATATATATAGGTATAAAAAGATGTACGAATAATTCTCAAAGGATTTGGATTTCTTTGCAAATGTAAATTCCCAAATTGTGAACATTTTCAATGTTTGATTTACTATAGTTCAAATTTTTATATTCAGCACATGATATTGTACAATAAATTTGGAGATTTTCTCTAATATTGATTGAAGAGTATTTTCCTTATTGAATTGCTTATTGAGGATTTCCAATATGTACCTAAGTATGTGTCTAGGCTATGTGGTTTTTTTTTGCGTTTGATGAACTTCGTAAAGGATTCCTTTCATATTATTTATTGGGATATATTTGGTTTGTTTTGATTGGAAATTTATTATTATTTATTCATTTAATAAAAGAAAAGGAATTTTCAAGTCTGTTACGACACCATTTTTTTTTATATCCTTTATTATTTTTTTAGATTTTCAGGCAAAGCACATTTTCAGAATAACGCAATCCCAAGGAATAGTTTGACTTTGGCTGCATTTGACGCACGTTGCAAGCTCTACTCCAACGCATGCTTAGCGCAGTAGACATAAATTGCCTTGCTTTTGCTGCATTCGACGCTCATCGTAAGCTCTACACTCCAACGCATGCTTAGCGTAGCAGAAGCGAATTGATGCAATTTTGCTTTACTGCATGCAGCACATTGTTAGCACAGCAGCTTTAATGCTGCCGTTAGCGAATATTCGCTAACGGCAGCATCAAAGCTTCTACGAGGATTAGTGAGAGATACGTGAAATTCTCACTTTGAGATAAATGCAAAAAGACAGAATAGATGCTAATTAATGCAAAATTCGTCAAATGTGCAAATAGATGCTAATATAAAGCATATATTGAAAATTCTGAATGAGCTTATTTTGGGTTGTCCGGGAAGTAATTTCGTTTTTTTTTATAAAAATGAAAGACGATTTTCTTATAATAATAGCCTTTATTTAATAATCTTAGAAGTAAGTTACTATCACTTATGTTAATTGACACCGGTTTTGAGATTGTCTTGCGTTTCCGCAAAGGCCTCCCCTAGAGCTTGCCACACTTTCCGGTCATGAGTCGTCCTCTTCCAAGTAGCACTGGCTATTTTCCGAATATCGTCCTCCCATCTCAGAAGCTGCCTCCCTTTCTTTCTTTTATTTTGTCTTGGACACCATTCGGTTGCATCCTTAGCCCATTTTTCTTGTTAACTCCTCATCATATGACCTGCCCAACTCCATTTTAATTTTCTTATGCAGTATGTTACATCGTTAATTTTAGTTTGGTTACGTAATGTTCCTAGTTTTACTTTGTCTCTTAACTTGACTTTGAGCATACTTCGCTCCATGCTGTTTTGACAGGTTTCTAGTTTGTGTAAGTTTTCGGGTCTTCAGAGATTATAATTAGATCGTCTGCAAATCTTAAATGGTTTAGTTGCATTCCGTTAATGTTTAGTCCATATTGACTCCATTCGAAAAATAGAGTCACGATTTTCTTATAGTGAATTCTTATTTTATTCAATTAAATATTGTCCAATCTGATCCAATACCCTTTACCATCTTTCTAGCAGTAGCATGATTCCATGCTCATAAAATTTTTGTTCTTTGCTGTTAAAGAACTGATCCAACTGATCCAAGTGATTTTTGACCTCCTCATTTGAATTAAACGTTTTAACGTCTAAAAAATTTTGTACAGACCGGAACATATGATAATCGGAAGGTTCTAGTCTGGAGAGTACGGTGGGTGTGGCAGTATATCCCATCCAAGGTTTTAAAGCTTTTGCCAAGTCCAACCGATGACAATACACATCAGAATTGATTGTTGTGTTGCTCGGTAGAAGCTCAAAATAAACGATTCTTTTGAAATCCCACCAAACAGATAGCATAACCTTTTTTTGATGAATATTGGCTTTCGAAGTGCTTTGAGCCGGTTCATCTTTTCTACTCCAGGATCTTTTGCGCTTAACATTATTGTAGCCAACCCATTTCTCATACGCAGTGATGATACACTTCAAAAATGGATCATTTTTTTTGGCGTTTGAGAAGCAAATTACAAACGTCAATGCGACGCAACAAATTTTTTTCTGTAAGAAGATGAGAAACCTATATGTTGAGGTTTGAGATTAAACCTAGCCATTTCATGAATGGTCGAATTCAATCTCACGAGTTCTTATTCACCGGTTTGTATCAATTAATTTCTTAATTGTGTCTTCATCAGCTTCAACTGGCGTTCCACAACGTGGTGCATTTTCGAAGTCAAACTGACGGTACTGGCGTTCACTTAACACAACTTCTTCATACACATTGGATAATTTTTTTCTTGCTTGAACAGCATTTTTATCTTTTCTATAGTAAAAAAGTAAAATATTCCGAAAATTCTGTTTTTTTATACTTTTCATATTTAAAAGGGTATCAACCTAAAACTACGTGTACTATTCAGAATTTTTCACAAACAAGCCTTAATATGTCAGCTGTCAAAATGCATATGACTTTGCAGCTTAATTGTGAAGTTGTTTGTGAAAAAATACATTTTAATGTTTTTGCAAATAAATTATTCAGATCTTAAAGCTGCAGATTCGTTGTTAAGTCCTGTTATGACACGATGGATGATTATTTTGATGCTTTAATGTGAAATCTTCAAATGTCTGAACCGAAAAGTATTCACAAAAATACATTAATTGAGATCTACAAGTTCGACCCTATATTCTTAAGAACTCAAACTAAATTTGTAGATGAAAATTGTATTAAAATAATTAATTTACTAAGTAAATTGAAAGAATATTCTTATCCTTTTGCTCACTTGAAAACAATATCAATAGGAATTTCTCCACTAGAATAAAAAACTGCTATCTTCAGTTGATGAAACCAAAAGAAACAGAATTAAGGAGCACTTAAAACTAAACTCATACACTTAATTAAGTGATACAAACATATTTTTGGAAAACTTGAGTAAACTTTTCGATTCTTCTATAGCAAATGGGAAATCTGATTTTAGCCCCAAGTAAACTCTTTTGCTTCTCAAAAATATTCTCTGTTTTTATATATTAACAGAAACTGAATATTTAGAAGGATATGAACATTTTTTTAAGCAACTAGTCAAGCAATTGATTTTTTTTTACAATTTGGTATCCTGTTAACAGTGTAGATGGTGAAAGATTTTACAGCAAATATAATTTAACTGTGACTGATCGTCATACCAATTTAAAATAATCATCATTGATAATTACATGTTCGATACTTAATGTTAATAAATTGAATTTTTTTTTTTTAGTTTTCATCAGCAATTTTAAGCTTTTATGTAATTTTTCTGGTTTCTTTTCATTTTGAATTATTATTGTATTTGTATTTATTCTTTATTTTGGGTTAAATGCAATGCACTGCCTTAGAGGCTTGTGATTTTTTGAAATATATTTATAATGTATATAATACACAATTTTAAATAGTTTTAAAGATGAATTTTATTTAGGATTTATGTTTTATAAAAAAGAAGCTAAAATTAAATATTTTTATTGCTAAAATCAAAAATCGAAATGTGAAAATTGAGAAAAACAGATTCTAATTGAACGTGTCTTTAGTGATGATGTATTTTATAATTATTGTATTTTTTTTTTATAATCTATTTTATTATAATAAATTAAGTATAAAAAAATGTGTATAAAGATTTTTAGAATAAATATTTATTATTAAAAATTGATCATTTTTTTGTACATGATAATATTTTCCTTCTATTAACAATTTCTATTTGGTGTAGTAGTCCTTATTTTTAAAAAATATTTTCTGAGCAAAACAATTTATGGTAAAAAATTATTTTTAAATAGGAAGATAATTGGTAAGCTAAGCTCAAGTAGAAAAAATGATGCTTGTGAAGCAAAATTAGTGAAACAAGTGTGAGGAACTTTCTCCGTAATTGAGTTTAAGATATGGCAAAAAAAAGTTGATATGTCTTATTCGAAAGTGTACTGAATAAAAAAATATATTAATTTGAAGAACTTTAGAGTACAGTAAATATCCGACCGATTATAGGGAAAAAAGCAAAATGACAGAAATTAAACCAAAGCATTTTTATGATCAGCACCTCTCCGAATTAGCAGTCCCTTATTGCAAAAAAGTTTTTCTATACTTGGAATTAACGTTGCAAAAACAAATAATATACTGGATATATACAATGAAATTCAAACATTTTTTGTTTAACTAATGAACACAAATTTACTGTTATTAAAATGATTCTTAAAATAAATAAACCCATTAATTCTCCTTCCTCCTATAGACCTATCAGCCTCTTATCAATCCTTGCTAAGATTTTTAAAAAACTCCTTTTAAAACGACTCTACCCAATCCTAGTTAATGAAAAAATTATTCCTGATCCCCAATTTGGCTTTTGATCCGAAGCCATCAGCATTGTTGATCACATTGCATCCTTTTTTGAGAGGAAAGAGTATTGCCCAGGAGTATTTCTAGATATCTCCTAAGCTTTTAATCGTATGTTGTACCCTGGACTCCTTTGCGAACTCAACAGCTTTCTTCCTTTAACATACTATCTTATCATACATTCATATCTCTCCCAATGATATTTCCAAGTTGCAATTTACTCAGAATCCTCAGAAATATATCCTATTCTAGCCGGAGTCCCACAAGGCAGTAATCTTCGTCCCTTTTTATATAATATTTATACCCATGATAACCCATTTGATCCTAACACTATTATTGCTACTTATGCAGATAATACGGCCATACTTGCTACCCATTCAAATTCTGACATAGCTTCCAACAATTTACAATTCCATATACACAATCTTCAATCTAAGTTTAAGAGATAGAAAGTGAGGGTCAATGAACAAAAAAGTGCTCACATTACTTTCACATTATGTTAAAGAAAACATGGAACCCTCATACTAGACTAATAAAAACTTGAAGCCACTAGACGTTACCTAAAACTTCTTAGACTGCTGGACAAATGCTCAAAACTAACAATTAAAAGTAAACTTCTAATCTACAATGCAATTATAAAACCAATTTGGACATATGGAATTGAACTTTGGGGTTCAACGAAACGTTCCAATTCCCATCGCCTTACAATCCAAGATCCTCCGTAAAATTGTTGATGCCCCCTTTTACATTCGTAACAGCGTAATACATCGTGATCTAAATGTTCCCTTTGTTCAGGACCTGTGCATTTATCGGTATCAAAAATTTTACTCCCGTTCATCCTATCATCATAATCCACTTGTAAGAGAATTGTCCTGTACCGGAAACACTCATAGGAGACTTAAGGGACAATGTCCTAGAGATTTGGAGAAATTCCGATGGATGTTTACTCCCACTTCATGATGCACAAGATTGTAAATTAAAATGTTATGTAAGTCTGCTTGTTACAATACAATCGCGGTATGTCCTAAAAATAACCGAACTTTATGGTTCGGCAGACAACATGCAGTGCCATCTATTAAAAGTTTGTAAGAGATGAAAAAGATACATTCATCCTTTTTCAAACGCACCTAAATTCATATAAATCGTATAACAGATGTGAAAATTACAGCCATTTCAAAAAAAGAAAAAGTGTGCTAATAATGGTTACAGCCATTTCAATAGATGGCGCTGTATGTTGTGTGTTTTAAATATAAAGTTCGGTTATTTTTGAGACACACTGTGTAATTGTTGTCACAGATAATAATAATAAAAAAACTAATGAATCCAACCCAATTTATTATTGAAATTCGTTTAGTAAAATGTATATAAATTTATTGTCCTGTTCAAAATTATTGTCCTTTCTAGTATTTGTTGATAAAATGTTGGTTCTAGCTTTCCATTTATATTTTTTTTGTCCTCGTTCTGATCATTTTTCACATTGAATCTATTCAGTTCATTCGTTTTTTTTTTTGCAAATCGAATGTATTTGTTCTTAATTTACTAAGAAACATAATCGAAAAAAACTATAAAATTTTCTTATGAACTGAAATATTCTTAATTAAAAGTTTCAAAGTAAATATTGAAAAGTAAAATTTTAGAATTTATTTTGAATAAATAATTTATTTAATACAATATCAAGTTTTCATTTTAAGTATCTCTCTTAAAAAACAGCTCCGATATCTCATCTTTAATATTGAATCTGCTTTATAAATTTTAACTAAATACTAAAATAGTTTTCATATTTAAAATCTGATTTTCTGAACAAATTAATCACCATTCAAAAATGTTGAAAATTTTCTTAAATTTATAAATTTTATTTTAGTTTATAATTTTTTTTATGCAAAAAACTTGTCTATATCAAAAAAAATTTTGATTAGTTCATTAGGCTCCCTTATTTTTAATTTGCTCCCTTATTAACATTTATAATATTTTTGATTTTTTTTAATCAATTGGAAGCTAAATAAAAGCATAATAAAAGAAAATTTATGCTATGAGCATCATTAAAGATAAAATTTTGCTTTATTCATTTGAATAAAGATACTTTATTCACACTCTTTCCAAAAGGATTTATTTAAATCGTCTTAAAGTGAAAAGTATCAATTAGAAGACTTCAAATCTGGCACATTTTACTAAACAGAAATCATGTACTTCTAAAAAAATTATTTACGGTTTACTTATTGGTATTTTGGTATTGATTTTTTTTGTATAAATAGTTAAAAAAATATTTTATATACGAAAGTGTATCATTTCTTAGACTATACCAATGGGTTTATGTATGCGTAAATAAATATTACTTTCAGTTGATTTCATCCGACCCTGTTTCGGACCTTAATAAAGGAGCACTTATGCTCTAGTGAATTTTAAATATTTTAAGTAGTCTTTAGTTAAAAGATTGAATTCCTTTCTGTATTCGAACACATAAGCAAATTGTAGTAATTTCAATTTTTTTTTGTATGTCACGTAGAAAATAATTCATCAATAACATAATGGAAATATACATACTCGTTTTTATTCTGGATTTGGCAGATTTTCAACCTTCAGTAAATTTAAATTATTATTAAAATATTTTCTTAGATTTCTAATACGAGGGTCGTTCAATAAGTCCTTAGAAAAGGATGGAAAAAAACTGTTTTTTAAAAAAAAAATTTTTTTATTTTTCAACATAATCTCCTTTTAGCTCTATACACTTTTCCAACCGTTTTTCCAGAATTTTTATCCCGTCCAAAAAATAGGATTTCGGAAGTTCTGCAAAATACTCATCCGTTTGAGCAATGACGTCCTCGTTGGGAGGGAACCGTCGTCCGCCAAGCCATTTCTTCAGATTGGGGGAAAGTAAATAGTCACTCGGGGCCAAATCTGGTGAATAAGCGGGATGCTGTAACAATTCCATTCTCAATTCCACAATTTTGGCCATGGAAACAGCGCAAGTGTGCACACGCGCATTGTCCTGATGCAAGAGGATTTTTTTCTTCTTCAGATGGGGGCGTTTCTCTTTGATTTCCTCGCTCAACCGTTGCAATAACGACGCGTAATACGCTCCTGTTATTGTTTTTCCCTTTTCCAAGTAGTCGATAAAAATGATGCCCTGCGAATCCCAAAAGACCGTGGCCATCACCTTGCCGGCCGATGGCACAGTTTTTGCCTTCTTCGGAGCCCGTTCACCCTTGAAAATCCACTGTGATGACTGTCTCTTCGTGTCTGGAGTGTAGTAGTGTATCCAGGTTTCGTCCACAGTGACATATCGACGAAGGAATTCGGCAGGATTGCGATGAAAGAGTGCCAACATAGCCTCAGAGTCCACTACACGATTGCGCTTATTCTCCTCTGAGAGCAAACGCGGCACCCATCTTGCCGAAATTTTTTTCACAGACAATTTTTCATGCAAAATTGAAGCGACTGTACCTTGTGATATGCCCGTGGCCTCAACTAATTCGCGCACTTTAATTTGCCGATCGTTCAAAATCAGATCGTAGATTTTGTCGATGATTTCAGGAGTAGACACCTCAACTGGGCGTCCTGAACGATGTTCATCTTTTGTGGATGAACGGCCACGTTTAAATTCATTCACCCAATTGTAAAGCGTCGCAAACACAGGTGCAGATGTGCCATGAACTGCATCCAACTCGGCTTTGATTTCTTTCGGGCTTAAGCCTTTCAAATGGAGATGTTTGATGACAGCCCTTAACTCGCTTTTTTCCATTGTTATGCATAAATAAATGTCGTTAACTTTAATCGACGATAGAAATTGACCTATGCTATGGATCCAGCTGAAATTTTGACAGCTTACCGACACTACGAGCGCAATTTCTCGGATTTTCTAAGGACTTATTGAACGACCCTCGTATATTATCCAGTTTTTTTTCTAAAGTATTTCTTCATTTTTTTTCCTATATTAATAGAATTTTTTTGTTTAAAAAAAAAAATAATACAAAATTCTTGTTAGACGTTTTCTTGTTAAATTTTTGCAAAAGTAAACCATTAATAATTTTTGGAAAACAATTTTATATTGTATAAATAAAAATACATATTAAAATTTATTTTGAATCAGAAAATTTCTATGTAAATATTCTAAAAAGATAGAAAATCTTTCAATTATAAAGGATTAGCATAAGTTTATTCAAAAGTGGAATTTTGGTATAAAATTTTCAATTTTAAATAATCAATATTTTGAAAACGTTATTTATCTATCGAATTTAGGTGAATTAACTTATTTAGTGCTACAACACGTACAACAAATCATGGTACAGTGAGTGAGCTTTTACTTAAAAATATAATAAAATTATTTGTTAAAAATAGTAGTAGAATTTATACTAAAAAATGACTACTATTCATGATAGTATTATAAATAAAATTTGTTTTTTTTTCTATATTAATTTATAAAAAAGTGTAATTTTATTGCAGCATGAAGTGAGGTGTGCTACTACTGCGGCAATCGGAATTTTATGTTTTGATATTGAAAAGTAGCTGATTGAATATTTTATGTCCCGATGGGTGTTTCTATAACCTAGTTCAGCTTAGGAGATCATGCAAACTTGTCTTTAGAGCTTACTTCCGGTCTATAACGGCTATTTTTTTAAGTATTTAATTTTAAAATTTCCAAAAAAAAAACAGAAAAATTTAAAAAGTTTATGAATTGATAAATTAATGCTTGCCTTTTAATTTTTAAAATTTATTTCGTATAAATGTTGGGCACGACTTCGTTTTAAGTGATACATGCGAGAGGTCCAATTTTGATCCACTTTTTCGAGCATCTCGGCTGGTATCTTACTAATAACACGTGTCATGTTGTCTTCTAAGCATATCGGGTGGTGTCCCCTTAACAATACGTTTAATGTTGGCTTCCAAGACTGCAAGTGACTATGGTTTATCGGCATAGACAAGCGATTTCGTTTAGTTCCATCAAAAATAGTCTAGAGACGTCAAATCGTACGATCTAGGCGGCCAACTCACCGGTCCGAAACGTAAGATAAATTGCTCACTGAACTCATCTCTCAATAAGTATATTGTTTCGCATGATGTATGGTATATAACGCCGTTTTGTTGAAACCATATGTCGATCGGATGCAGTTCTTACAGTTTGGGCAAAAAAAAGTTCAAAATCATCGAGCTATAGCGGGCTCTATTGACGGTAATGTTGCGGTCCATAAACCACACCAAACATTGCATTTTTCTGGATACAATGGCAGTTCTAGTGTACCTGTGGTTGTTCATCACACTAAATATGATAATTTTGCTTATTCACATAACCATTCAACCAGAACTGAGCTTCGTCGCTGAACGCAATTTCTTGGTAGAAAAACGAATTTTACTCAAGTTGTTCTAAGGACCATTCACCGAAAATTCGATGCTTCGCAGATTATTCTTATTCATTTCTTGCACGAGCTGTATTTTATGGTATATACTTTTAGACTAAGATCCTTGCGTAAAATCTTCCGCGGTCTTCCTCAATACTGGACTGCGCATACGGTGGTTTGATATCCAATAGCATAAAATTGCTATGAAATTTTTTCACTATGGATTAATTTGCTTGCTCAGTAGGTCGATTATGACGACCATAAAATGATCGAAGTGAGCGAAACACATTTTTCACAGAGCACGACTTTTGATAATAAAATTCAACAATTCGTAAGGGTTGTTCGGGTGCACATCTTTCCATGAGAGCTAACTGAGCACTTTTAACTTTGACATAACATACGTCATATGTCACGCATGATCTGTCAATAATAAAAACAAACAGCAAAAAATGCACCCGATTTTTAAAAAAAAATTTAAATAAAAAGTATCTTAATTTTTTTGAATTCAAATATAGTTACTTGCAACGAATTAAATAAACAATTTTTCATCTGTAACAACATGTCACCTTTTGACATGTTGCTCACTTATTGCACTTTCTGCTCTTCTAAATATATAATCTTAAATCCGCTGTTTTTTTTTAATAGAAAGCAAAAATAAATTTTTTCAAAGTACTTGCCCTCACTAGCTACATATTTTCCCCATCTCTCGGGTAATTTGTGGATACCACACCAAAAAAAATTTCTTCTCTTTCGAGGCAACCATTTTCGGTTGTCCTCGTAAGAATCGACCCATTTTCGCACGTCTTCATAAGAAGCGAAGTGCTGCTCAGCGAACGCGTGGCCGATCGAGGAAAACAGGTGGTAATAAGCGGGGTGGGGTAGCACCTCCCAGTTGAGTGTATCCAAGTAGTTTCGGACCATTTTTGACGTGTGCGATGGTGCGTTGTCGTGGAAGAAATTCAGCTTCTCATGTCGTTGTTGATAATCCGTCCTTTTTTCACGCAGAGCACGGTGCAATTTGATCAGTTGTTAGTGCTAGCGGTGGGCATTGACAGTTTCACTAGGTTTCAATATCTCTTAGTAGACGATACCCTGCTGATCCCACCAAACGCACAGCATCGTCTTCCGTCCGAAGCGGTTTGGTCTTGGGGAAGATGTTGATGGTTGGCCGGGATCAACCCACGATTTGTTGCGTTAAGGATTCTTGAAATATATATATTTTTCATCGCCTATCACAATCCGATGCAGGAACCACTTTTTTATTGCCTGGCAAGCAATATTTCGCAATGTGTTTTGGCGTCGCTCCATCTGCCTATCGTTCAATTTATGCGGTACCTATTTTCCGATCTTTTCAATCTTCCCCATCAAGACTAATGGAAATGGCTGGTTGAGTAATACCCAATTGCTCCGCGAGCATTTTTTACGATTGGATATCGTCTTCGTCCAAGAGAGCCTGCAATTGATGCTCCTTAACCCTCTTAGCCCGATTTTCACGCTTTTTCTCCCAAAAGTCAAAATTGCCGTCTTTGAACTGACGAGATTGGTTTCGTTGTTTCTGATAAAGCACTATCACCATAGACTTCCATTAGCATTCAATGCGATTCGGCGGCCGATTTCTTCAAATCTAAGCAGAAAAGCAGAGTTTCCCGCATATGCTCTTTTTCTGGCACAAAACTAGACATGATTACCAAAGGAAAAATGTATGTTGTTGTACGAAATTGCTGACAATGTGCACTGATTAATGTTGACAGATGTCAAACTCATAACAAAAAAATGTATGGCGTGTCCATGGTAGCTTAAAACGCTCACTCACGCCATCTATGACCATCTAATGAAATTCAAAGGGATGAGTTATTGTAGAGATTAGAATGTACTTTTAAGTATAAATATTACTAGATATGACTAGAAAAAAAATATCATAGTATCGTTTTGCTCATTAGCAATTTAGTAACTATAATTAAGAATAAATATCGTAGGTCATGATTTGGTATTAACAAAAACTTAGTATGAGGAGAAGCATACTCTAGTTTGACTAAACTTAAAACAAACTTTGCTTATTTCAGTTGTATTTTTTTTTTTTTTGAAACTATTTATTGAATGTAAGGTGCCCTACTTTTGATTATTTTCCTATTATTTATTTACTTTTCTGATAAAAATAGACCAAATAACAAGTATATACGATATAAATCTACTAACAATTATTTGTTACTAGGAAACGAAATCCTTCAGTAATTATCTAATTCTATATGAGACTATATAAGATAATTCTCTATAAGACTCTGAGTGTATAAGACTATTAACTGATTATATAAATGGAAAACGTGACACCTAAAAAATATTAAGAAAAAAATAACGATGCCAACTAATATAAACTCAAAATATATTTAAGATTATATATGAGTTTATTTCACATTTACGAATCTACAACAATAAGAAGGCTCTAATCGAATATAGAAATCGGAATAACCTTCTTCTATATAGATTTACTAAAATAGTTAAAATTATATGCTCATATTCTTTTCCACCCCATCATTATCAACGGGGATAAAAAAAAAAATAACAAGAAATCAACTTCATCCAGAGTATTTTAGTACATCCATAATATGAGAGAGGATCTTAATAATATTTCATAAAAATATTGGGGATCAAAATTCTTCGTACAATATTACGTCAAGAATGTAAAAGTAATTTAACAGCATGTATTTTGTTGTTGTTGTTATTGTTATTGGTTATATTTAACGAAGAACATTTTCTATTTAAACATGAACTCCAACTGTTAGGCTGGTGGTAACAGAACATTGACATTAAGCCTATAGAATGACCACAGAAAAGCTTGAATTTCAAATTTCTCAATAACAAAAAACCCCACATAAAACCCAAAAGTTGATAGTACGTGATGGATAAGGGAGGAATTTTTGGGTGGTGAGTAAATTGATAAAACTGTACAAAAATATTATATTTCACTTTTATTATAAATTTTGCATAAAATACTAATAAATTTACATACTTTTAGAGAAATACTTATAATCTAGAATATCGTGTTGTGATGTTTTAGCAACAAGTACACAAGTGGTTGTTCGAAAGTAATGACTACATTTACTGAACAAATAAATTGCTAAAAATATTTAAAAAAAAAAATTCAACGAAAATAAAAAGTTTATGTTTACTTGTTTTAGGCTGAAATGTGATGCATATTACAGACTTCATTAGGCATTCGGCAGTATATAAATTTACTTTGTGGAGCTATGGGGCTATTACTAAAAATAACATAATAGAATTGAGGCGATTCCTAGGGTTTATGGAATTTTTCTGTAATAAAATCGCTGATAATATTTATTAAAAAAAATATAAAGTTTCATATTGTTGCGACAAAATCGAAAAAAGGCAATTCTCCACCACCTACCCACTTTTGACCTTATTACAATAATAGAGGGACTAGCTTAACATAAAATCTGTTCTAATAATAAATATTCAATAGCGATTAAATAAATATTAGTTATTAGCTAAAAAATTCTCTCATGAATTTCAGCGAAAAAAGAAATTATTGAAAATTATTTAATTATTACGTTAAAAAAACAATTAAGAATCTTTAGCAAATTTAAAAATACTTGAATAAATAATAGTGAATTTGTTTATATATAATGTGCGGCAGTAAAGCAATGAGACTGATTTATTTTTTTTTCAACAATCAAAAAAAAATGTTATCACCTTTAAAAAAGTAATCTTGGGTAGCTAATCATACATCGACGGCGGCGTTATTTGAACTTCTCATAGCACTAATGGAAGGGTTCAACTGAAATCTATTTAAGCTCCTCGTTAACAATCCTTTGAGTATTATCGCTAGTATCAAACTCACGTTCTATTAATGATTTTTTTTTTTAATAATGTGGGATAATAAAAGTCAAACGGACTCTGATTAGGTACTTAGGCGATCTGGAAAACCAACAAAATATAAAAATGCATTCAAGGCGATGGCCGTGCGACGAGAGTTGCTGTCATGGTGGAGCATCCATCCCCAAGTGTCATTTTTTTTTTTTTTTTTAGATTATTGAGGTACAGGGGGAAACCTTTAAAAGGTACTCGACTGGGAGGCCTTCTACCTGTCAGACGAGTTTTACCTTTAAGCCTAACCTGTAGCTCTACCCTTGCTCCCGGAACGATGGTTTCCCGGCGGCACTCTTTGTAAATACTACTTCGCCGGGGCATTCTTATCATATTTTACTTTTTATTATATTTTACTGCTGTCCCGATGTTATGCCGCCTCGCGGCCTATTCTTCGTACGTGGTGTGATGTTCGCGTTCTGCCACTCTGTTCCAAGCCGATTGGCTCTTCAGCATGCACTCCACTATGTTTTCTGGACTAATGGAACGGTCCACATTTTTCTCCAGTTCTGCCCGTGTCCCCTCGTAAAAGGGGCATTGGAAGAACACGTGTTCTGCATCTTCGAACACATCGTAGCAACGATGACAGTTTGGGGAGTCTGTTCTCTTGAATCTGTGCAAGTATGCCCGAAAGCATCCATGTCCAGTCAAGAGTTGGGTGATGTAATACCCGACTTCCCCGTGCAGGCGAGTGACCCATTTGGTGACATCTAGGATTAGTCGATGGGTCCACCGACCCTTCGTCGAGCTGTCCCATCTTTCTTGCCAGAGGCGAAGACTCTTGAGTCTCTCCTCTTCACAGAGGACCTTTCACCGCTCTTCCTTTTTCCTACGATGTGGGCGTTCTCGCTCTCCTGCCAGGATGTCGATGGGTGGGCATGATGCCACAACGTTGACCGCATCGTGTGATACCGCTGGACTGATGGCATTGTCTTGCGGTATGTTGTTAGCTCTAGCGATTTCGCCCACACTGGTGCTCCGTATAGCAGGACGGAGGTAACCACAGTTGCCAGTAGTCGCCTTCGGATTTGCCTGGGGCCTCCGATATTGGGCATTATCCGCGAAAGTTCGCCTTGTACTGCTGATGCCTTCCTGCTAACGCTTGAGATGTGCTCCTTGTAGTTGAGTCTGGCATCCAAAACCACTCCTAGATTCCTTATGTAGGGTAGCGACTGGATGTCGTGGTCGCCCACTCTTATGGTAATGATCTCCATTTTCTTCCGGCTACTCACAAGGAGTGCTTCGGTCTTATGTTCCACCAATGACAGATCTGCCGATGTCATCCACTGTCTTATCCGCCGGATGGTGGTGGAGAATGCGGCTTCCAATCCTCCAGGTGTTTGGCTACAAGAACAACCGCTACGTCGTCCGCGAAGGCCACGAGCGTTGTGTTCGTCGGTAATTCCAGATGGAGTAGGCCGTCGTACATGACGTTCCACAAGAGTGGCATCAGGACAGAGCCCTGAGGTACCCCACCCATGACCCCATACCCGCTGGTCCATCCTCCGTTTCGTAGTGTAGCAGTCGATCACTGAAGTATGATCTGACCATCCTCCCAAGTGTCTGGAATGTCTGATTTGATGCGAAGAAACGTTTTTCTGAATTTTCTAAGGAGTCCTTTATAACTAGAAAGTTTCACGATTAAAAAATGTTTTATGCCACAAAAAAAAATGCTTTATGCCAACAAAATTTAATGCTACATCGTCACTTCAAAGTTCGTTGCTCGATTTTATAAAAATACAACTTTACTCATCAAGGTAACTTTTTTGCCAAATCTTTTTAAAAGAAAACCTAACACTATGTTAAAAGTTGAGGTACCGATTAACCATTCTATCAGACTAGCCATTGGAACACATCGGACTACCCAGGTAAACTCAATCCGAATCGAAACTGGTCGAAGACCACCAAGGCGAATTTCACTTCACCTTAACAAAGCCCGAGTTAAATGCTTTTATAATAACGTTTTTCTTGCTCATTTCCCCATTCATAATTCTATTAAAACTATTATTACCACCCCCAACTCGAAATGAAATTCATCCTGCTTATCTGTAATAATCTCAATAGTAGAGGCAGATTCATTCACTTCGTCTTTTCACTTCCAAACGTACCTTCTGCATCCAGATTTGAAGCCGTGGTTGGGAGCTGTGTTAAAAATATCTACCTCTCTAAATGGGGTTAAATAGGCAATTATCGACCCATTTGTCTACAAAAAATGTATCCTCAAACAGTTGAGTGGGCTCGGGGGATGTTTATTCCTGTTCACTGATGTGGCGACCGACCTCAATGCAACTTCTTTTGAAGTCAATATCATCCAAATCTCTGACCTATATTGTAGAGTCTTTCCTTGTATGTGTACAATAAGGAGCAATGGGCACTAAAAGCGGCAGTTAAAATTACTGAAAGGATCTGAAAATTATCGACTCAATATCATCATCTTTACTGAAAGTCAAACTGCACTCAAAGCTATTCGTGGCCTATTGAATAATCCTGCATTCAATAAGTTCGGCCTAACCTTCTCGAAAATAGGAGTATCACGCTGCATTTTGTGCCGGGCATGTGAAAATTAGCAGCTTCCAATCGGCCTAGCCTACTAACAGAATAGAAAACATTATTCGCACCTCACGCAGAAATTCAAACTGGATTAATACTGAGACATTTTTAGAATCTCACTGAGGAACTACCAAAAGTCCTTATCAAAAATATGGGTGTGAAAATTGCTCATGATTCTCTGAGGACGAAAACTGCTCATAATCACGTTCTTTTTGAAAATCACACACCACTAACTATTCGACATACGAGGTCTGTTCGAAAATATTCGATTGTCGATTTTTTGTGGCGTTATGTTGGTACTCATGTCTCTCACTTATCCCGATAAGTTCGGCCATTTTGAATGTTCAGTTAATTTTTGACAGCTGCTTTGCTTGCACGTGTTTTGCCTTGTCTTCGTTTTCCAAAAATGGATCAAAGAATCTGTTTCGGGAACAAACAAGAAAAAGTCACAGGGGCAAGATCTGAGGAATACAATGGCTGCAACATTATTAGTGTGTTGTTTTTTGGCCAAAAATTCGCGCATAAGCAACGGTGCGTGAGCAGGGGCGTTACCATGGTGCAAAAGCCAATTTTTATTCTTCCACAAATCCGGGCGTTTTTGGCGGATTGCTTGGCGCAACTTGCTCATAACTTGTAGGTAAAATTTCTTATTGACCGTTCTACCTTGTGGCAAGAACTTATGATGCACCACACCCTTGCAATTGAAGAAAACTGTAAGCAAAACCTTCACATTCGACCGAACTTGGCGCGCTTTTTTCGGTCTTGGTTTGTGCGGCAGCTTCCATTGGGATGATTGAGCGTTGGTTTCTACGTCATAACTATAAACCCATGATTCATCACCAGTTATGACTTTCTGGAGCAAATCTGGGGCGTCGCGGACAACAGCTCCTTAGCAATGTTAATGCGATACTGTTTTTGGTCGAAAATAGGCCAAAATCTAAGACGAGCCAAAACACGTGCAAGCAAAGCAACTGTCAAAATTAACTGAACATTCAAAATGGCCGAACTAGTTGGCATAAATGAGAGACATGAGTACCAACATAACGCCACAAAAAATCGAAAATCGAATATACTTAACCCGCGGAAATTCAAAATTCCCAATACTTTATGAAAAGACCTCGTATATTTAGCAAATATCAATAAATCAGAAATTTTTTTGCGAGTAGCGCTCCAAGGCTCTTTTCCAAGTCCGTTTTTAATATGACTTAACATACTTATTTTAGTATTAAGATTTTTAAAAAATTTTAACTGCTCTAGGCTACGAGTATTAAAAAACGACAAGCTTTGCTAAGACAACAACTGATAACACCTTCCAACACGAAGCTTGAAGTCGCCAAATGCCGTGTACAATAGCGCCTGGCTCATCTCTAAAGGACCAAAACAAACACACTCGATTCTATTTTTTGCTATAATATTTTCGATAACGTTTATAATATACTAAATAGATTTTTCCTTAATCAAATATATGCCATTGTCACCAAACTTATTTATAGAAATTAGTATTTTAATTTCAATCCTTGTCAATATTGATTAAAAGCATTTCATCTCAACCAAACGTATAATCATATTTTCTAGGAAAAGTATTGTTTTTTTTATGAACATAATATTATATAAGGTTTATATTGCCGATAGGCACCTCAAAATATAACCAAATTGAATAACGCAAAATTAAAAACAAAGCAAAGCGGTTTTTAGTTCTTATGGTTGGTTATACTATAAGAAACTAATCGTCTATAGAACGTTCTTATTTGAGTATAAGAAATTAATTGATTATAGGAAATTTGACTATTTGAATACATAACCATTTATGACAGAATTTCCAAAACAGATAAATTTGTACAGCAATATTGGATTGATCGGAGAATGAGTGGAGCCCCCCGAAGCAGAAGAAATTATATAATATAGTATGTGTGGAACTGAATCGGCTTAGATTCAATTTAATTCAATATCATAATTTTCCCAATTCATTTGTCATAATAGGACTAAAGAAAATCAATAATTTTTCGTATTTATATAAGATGTGAACATGGGTTTTTGATCATATATATTCGTACAAAAAGAAAAACAGAATTCCCCCGCGTAAACTTTTTCCTAGATTAAATTCTGAAATTGTATAAGATGAGTTATTTTAGGTTAATAAAAATCATTGATTATTTAAGTAAATAATTTCAAAGAATAGATTTTCATGCCCACATCAATCGGTGTAATGCCAACATGCCTTAGAATAATGTATGACACTATTGGCACACTAAAAATAGAATCTATCTTTTCTTCAAGAGATTAATACTATCCACACGGATTAGGCATGCTTCCAAGTATTATATACCCTCCTCATCTATTAAGGTGAATTTAATCAATATTTAGGAGAGTTCTTATAACATTATTGAATAGATACCATAATTATCTATTCTCATATAGATGTGTAGATTTTTTTTTTCGCCAAATTACTTGTGCCAACATGGTTAAAAAATTTTTATCCTAAAAACGTTATCTTTTCCAAAAATACACCATTTTAAAGTAAGAATTATTTATTAATTCTATCAACTGAATATCCAGAATTGTTAAATACAATATTCTGGATTTATTTTGTTATTTTCAATAACTTATAAATTTATAACAATAGTAAACCGAAGCAGCCCCTTCTGCAATTTTCACCACTTAATGGCTTCAATGGGCCGAAAACGCATTCAGGCTCTTCTGCATATTTAACTTTCTGTCTATAATTAAGTAGTAATTTTCAGGTATGTTCATTATCGTTGCTATGTCGTCGTGTAAAATCCCAAAAATTATTCTACCACAAATCTGCATTTTTTTCTAATTAATTTGCTCTGTCAAACGCCTCATATTGCTTAGATTAAATATTTCGTTGACAGTTTGTGCGTCTGAAAGAAATTTTCATAAAGAGAAGAGTTCAAATTGGCTTCTCCAAGCATGTCTCCATTAACCTGCATACGATGTCCTTCTTCAAAAAAATTTAGCTCCAAGAACGACTATTTTCCATCACCATTGTCTTCAGTTTGTCAATATTTTCGGCAACAAAAAAAACTACAGCCTCCATCGACTGGAACAAGGCAAGTCTTCAACCCCTTGTCGGCCATATTTAATAGCTTTGCACCACTTGAACATTTGTAAGCCTTCTTTAATATTAGCGACGATTAACCACAAGCATCGAGCAGTAGCGGTACATCGTGTGCATGTCGAGTCTCGAGGGCATTCCATATTCTCTTAAATGACGCATTCTATATAATCGCTTGCATGGCAACACCAATCAACCCTTTCGCTGACGAGAGGGTTAAAATCTTAGATTAAAGAATACCTGGATAGGCCCCTACCGTATATGTATACGCATTTTTGTGTCCAACTTATTGCCAAGCGGTGAGAAATGGCAAAAGCGGGATATTTTTGTGTATATTTTTTTATGTTGACATGACACCCACTGCCATCTAGTTGTCGTAATACAAATTTATTGAATTGCAAAACCATAATTTATATTCATTTTAATTCACTTATTGGAAACAAAAATACAATTTAAGCACAACGATTGGCAATTTTTATTTTTTGTACAATATTTTGATACGAAATGGAATTCTATTTTAGGTTTATTACTCATTTCGTAAATATCAATCAAATATAAAGCGCCTCAATTTTGTAGACTTTACGAGAGTTTTCAAACGCGCCATTGTCCATGAAAGTGGTGACACACCGAAAACAGCGGGCTATTTTTAACATTTTTCAGTTGTGTTTTTTTTGCGGTTCGGAAAGTGTTTTTAAAAGTGTTATTTCCATCTTTTTAGAAGAATTTACGGAAAAGTAAGTATTTATACAAGTTGTTATATTATTAATAAAAGTTAATACGAAGTTTTTATTCGTATTAACTTTTATTAATAATATAACAGGAAATGAAGAGTTTTGTGAGAAATTGCTTCTCATACGAAAAAATGAGGAAGCCGGGAATTTCTTTCTTTCGGTAAGTTGACATATTTATTTTTACAAAACAAGAAAAAACTTTATTTGTGATGTGCCTAGATGGCTTTTAGTGATATCTTTTGGGTAAAAAGTGGTTAAAAAGTAAAAAATTCGGCATTGAATAAATGTAAACAAATCCGATATTGACAGTTCAATGTTTACCATAAAATAGTACAGTGCCGGTGTATATAAAGTGTGTATAAGAAAGTTTAAGGAACCGAATTTTTTTAATAGTGCAAAAAATACGTGAATTTCTATTAATTCTTAATTGTAAAAGTAAATGTTACGATCGTATATTTATATGTTAACTTTACAGGTTCCCACAAAATAAATGGTTGCGGGAAAAGTGGATTGTGGCAGCAGCATCCGGTATTCCCAAGAATAAATAATATACAGTGAAATAAATAAAATGAAAATACATAATAAATAAATAAATATTTAAAAAAAAAATACTGTGTTTTATTGCATATTTACAAAACTAATTCCATCGAACAACAAGACCCGCAATATTATAAAATCTGCTTCTTTACGAATATATGCTATCACATATGAAAAATAGTTTTAAACGAACCGCTTCAATCGCATACTGAACTTTTAATTTGGCCCCCAATGATTTACGCCATTTCTGTTGTATTGCATGTGTGTGCGTTCTATGAATGTATTGCCAACAAAAGTTGGACAGAATTTTTGTGTAGAGGCCTATCCAGTACTTCTTTAATCTAAGGTTAAAATCTGCAATCGACGATGTGAGGGAAAATCAATTTATCTACACACCGTTAGATAGTAGAAAAGAAACGAAACAGTTGTAATTTATCGACTAAAGGAAGATGAACGCATTACCTCAGCTGACACATGGCTCATGGAGAAGCATTACCTCAGCTGACACATGACTCATGATGGAACAAAAGGGGTCATGGAGCAGTAAACCACTCTGTGGCTCACTTTTTGATTGAAAATGGGTGCTTCAGAGATTTTAAAATAGACGATCTAGAACCAGGGATGAGCAACACGCGGCCCGTTAAACATGTTTATGCGGCCCACCAAGCATTTCTAAAATTGAATTTATTTTATCGACTTTCTCCGATAGTAGAATTTATTTTTAAAATTAATTATAATAAAATGCTAGTACATACTAAATCGAAACGACCTGTTCAAACATGCAATACGAACGCGCCGCGTTTGTGCTTGTTTGTGTTTGCTTCTGTCACACAATAAGTCAGACTGGTAAGCTGTTAACTAGCGATTTTAGCAATTCTTGTGTTTCTTGAAAGGCGTGAGTGCAATATTATCATACAAATCATAAAATTTGTATATGAAATCTTTACTTTTTTTTTAAATTTTATATTTTTTTATTCTAATGTTTATTATAAATAAAGTTTTGTAAATTATAATATTAATAAGTGTTACTTTATTTGCGGCCCGACAAAAAATTTTACAATTTAAATTAAAACGGTTGGTCACTCGAAATCCACTTCCCGTCCTTTGTTTGAGGATGCGGATCATGTCATTTTCCACTATCCACACTTTACTGAAAATAGAAATGAACTGAAGAAAATGCCTGATGGTGGTTTCATGGGCAGTCATATTTGAAGAATAGAAAGATGGGCTTTTTAGGTTAAATATCCTGCAGATTGTAGGGCTTGTATTTAAGAAAGCTCTGTCCATCCACGTTAAATAAAACTAATTGACAGACCGCGGCAAAACTCCAGGATTTACTAGTACCAACTTAACAGTAAAATATTTTTGGCTTATTTTTAACGCAGGCGGTTTTTTAAAGGAACAATTCCGTTTCCTAAAGCTATCTGAAAAGTACCCAAATTATTAGTAGAATATTTTGTTAGTCCACCTTTTACCGAAGCGATAATGCAGAAATGATCCCAGGGATAAAGCATACTATAACAGAGAACGTAGCAGCAAATTCCAAACTTTTTTTTTTGGTTTAATTTGTTTATAAACGATGTGAGGTAAACGTTTGGTTATTTTACATTTAATTATACTTATTAATTTAAAAACTTTTTCTTAGAAATAAATAAAATTTCATAAAAACCGAAAATTTTTAACAAAACTCATCTACATACTTTATACGTGTATGGCTTATAATCTAATAAATAATATAAGAAAAATTTCCCGAAAAATAGTAAATATTGTATAATAAAAATTCAATCTGCTTTAATCTATAATAAAAATATTCAAGTTTCTTTAAAATAAAATCAATATTTTCCTAGAAATAATGCAAAAATAATAAATTTCCTTAAAAAAAATGTCAAATGTCAAATTTTCACATTTTTCACTTTGTTGAATAGGAAACTTTATTGACCTCTTAATCTTTTTACATTCTTTGTAAATATTGAAATTTTGTAAAGATGAAAAATGATGAATGAAAAGTTTCATTGATCCCTAAAATCAATGACCTAAAGTTTCTTGTTGTATAAAATATTGAACAGAATAAAAAGTTCACTTTCAATAACGAGGTAAGATTTGTTGATCCTTTTAAGTTCTTACCGGATGGAAATTTATAAATTATTTATTGATTGATTGATTTTTTGGAAAATGTTCAACAGAAAGAATTTTTCATTTTTCTACTTATTAAAAAAAACTATTGCTTTTCGATGATAAATATTGTAAGTTAAGATATTTTTGTATAAATTTAGGATTTGTAACAAATATATTTGTCTTTATCGTTTTCAAAATTACTTAAGAAAGTTTTTAAATAATTTTAATTTTTTCTTATTACTTTTTTCAATTTAAAGTTAATTGAAATTTTCCTAAACTTTAATTTTTATAATTTTCTGAACAAGATTCGAAATAGTCTGTTAGAAAATAGAAATTTTGAACTAAGAATAATTACTATTAGTCGCCCAAAAAAAATATCATATCCAGTATACTTCTACTGCTCACTAGATGGCAATCTGCTGATCATATCGCTCTCATTGTGGATTGAATTTTTGATAGCATATCTTATCCTGCTCGCTTTACTATTTATTTCTTCTTGATCCAATAATCGCTTCCTCAAAAACGAATACTAACATTTCCTAAAAGATTTTATTAGGTCTAGTGTCAATTTCCAAGGACTAGATCTTCAAAGTTGGGTCGACATTTGGGTCATACGGTTTGAACGCTTATTCCATTGGCGCTCTTCTGCTTTGAAACAAATCAACAATGTTTTTTTTACAGCTTTTTTTAGAAATTTTATATCTCATAATAAATCTAATGCAGAAAGAGAATTCAAATCTAAAAGATTCGAATTGGCATCCTCAGACCCATAAGTCGCCATCCTATCCTATTAGAAATCTTTGAAAAATATTAATTATCTGCTAACAAATTCCAACTCGAATCCTCAAATTAAATTCACTATTTAAAAAAATATATTTCAAACAAAGACTTACAAGTAAATGAATTCAATTTATTAGATATTCGCTGATATACCAAAAGGAAGTATACTTAGCCCTATTCTCTACAACATTTATACTTTGGATGTTGCCATTTGTCCTAATGCATTCTTCGATACATATTGAGAAGATACGGCCAGCTTTGCATTCAGAAAATGTCCTCAATTTGCAAATTTATACCCTCCGACATTAATTCACCAAGTGAAGTCCTTCCCAAAATATAAAACCGATCTTTAATATCGAAAACTGATGAAAATGGGAAACGAGTATGGGCTTTTGTGATGAAAAGTCCAGAAAAAGAATGTCTTTGCATCAGATCGGACATTACAGATACTTGGACGGACCAGCATGACTGTTTCCTTAAAAACGACCATTTCCTTCAACGAATTCTCGTGGTTTCCAACCTGATCGTAGTCCGTTGGATTATCGTTGGTTTGTGAAGATCGAAAACCATTTAAAATCATATTGTTTTCCAAGGAGTGAGAAGGTTATTTTAGTAGAAGTCTTCCAGCACTGCTACGAAGAAAGGTCGTATAGTGCTGCAAGATATTTACATATAAAATTATTGTATATAAATTATGGTTAGATAAAATTCTAATTTTTAGCTGGAAATTAGCTAAAATGTATTATGAGTCATCAAAGCAATCAGCTAAGATGTGTTAATTTAAGAACACACTAAGGCAGATAAGTTTTTTTTTTAATTCTGATATACCATTGTAATTTTCAGAAACTATTTGGCATCATCCGCATAGACAGCAGGCGCTGTTTCTGTTTCAAGTTGATTTTATTTGGGCACCATTTTGATTTGGATGATATTTGTCTGTTCACATTTGACAGTCGTGGAGAGTGATCAATAACAATTTATCTAACACTACAACCACGTGTTAAAACTATTAAAACATTTTATTTAAATTCGACTTGGCTGTTAATAAACAGAATAGTGGCTTTTGGGGCACTGAAAACCCTTAGCCAATACACCAAATATCACTATACCCTCGTAGAGTGACTGCGTGGTTCGGCATTTGGGCCTTCCTTGAAGATTCTGGAGGCGATGTTGTGCTAGTTACTGGTGACCGCTATCGAGACATATTGGGAAGCTTGCTTCTACTCGAGTTGGATCAATTAGGTCTACAAAATATGTGGTTCCAAAAAGACGGTGCCACATCACCCATAGCTCGTCCTATGATGCAAATTTTGAGAAAAAATTTTCCCGGCCGATTAGACATCAGAAGTTCAATTAAATTTCAAAGACATTCGAAACGAAATTGCCAAAATAACACCAGAAGTTTTCGAAAATGTTATAACTTAAAAGAGCTCCTCTTTGCCACGCGTCCAGAAACGTGCATTAGACCAAAATAATATTCAATAAATAATCCTGAAAACCATATAATTAATTAATAAAATATAAATTATATAGTTGTATTTCATTAAAAAGTTATTAAAAAAAAAACTTCGACCTGGAACATAAGAGGCACTCTCAAATATATTGTATAGGAGTGGACCAAGAATACTACCTTAAGGAATACTACCTGCTATAGACAATAATACATTATTAACTGATCCTTGGCAATAACGTACGATTTTATGAAAAAAATAGTTTTTGTGAAAGAAGAAAGCTCACAAGTTTTCATTGTAGTCCAGGATGCCATACAGGATATTATTATATATATCATCAAAAACTAGAGAGAAAAAAAACTTTTTAAGATTTTTTTCAAATATAGTAAAATATGACAAATAGTATCTTCTTATATCCTAATTTCAGGAGTATTTAAAATAAGTAATTTTGAACCATCAATCAGCTAAAATGAGCTATGAGTCCTTTTTTGAACGTAAAAAGACTTTTTCGACTTCTAGATAAACGTTCTAAACTTATAATAGATAGCGAGCCATTTTTTAACAAATGCTCTACTGAAGCCAACATGGACTTATGAACTAGCAGTCTAGGACCCTATTTAGCCTTTCGATTCTGGTCGAATTCAATTTCGTCTATTGAAAATAGTTTACAAAATTTTTCATGCTTCCTTTTACATTCGTAAAAGTTTTATTGAACTTAAGTTTGAGGTCCTATAAGTTTCTAATATGATTGTGTCTCGCTATAAACAGTTTCATCTTCAACTTCTCTCACTTAAAAGACCCCGCAACAACTTAAATGCCATTTTTTCGGGCAGAAATTTTTAGTTTCTCTCCATAACCATACGCGTTATTTAATATTATTATCTAAATCTACTCGTTCATATATTGATATTGTAGATATTTGTAAAAGAATTTTAAAAAAAAAATTAACCTAAAAATGGACTTTAATTATATTCAATGCAAAAAATGAATATTAAGTTGGAAAATTCATTCGTCTATCTATGGAAACATAAATAATTATGAATAATATTTTTTTTAAATTAAAATCCAAAATTAATGGAAAATATATTCGATTATATGGAATATACGACAAAAATCCAAACATAAATTGAAATTCCAAATAATTAATTGTTTTTCAATCGATAAATTTAAATTACAGGAAATTGCATATGCAATGACAAATATGTTAATTGCATTCATACTCATGGTGAATGTATAGAAAACCAGAAATATAGTCAATTTGAGTTTATATAATGTTTTAAAAATTTTTACTGAACTAATTGGTTTAAGGATTTTTAAATGTAATTTAATAAAGTAGTAAGTAATTTAATCATTAATAAGATAATAGCAAGCTGAAAAGTCTTTCATGTGTTTCTCTAATTTTATAAATTCTACAAATAGTCTTTAAATAAGAAGAGTTTGTACAAAAATAGTTTCCATAAATAGTCACATTAGAAAATTCCTTTTTGCAAATTTTATAACCTACAACATAGGAGAATTATGCACATTGTAAAAAAAAAAACAATGATTAAAAAATAACATCGTTTCTTTAAATAGAAAATATTTTGATAAAAAATGTATATTTTTATGAAAATATTTTCTTTTTTAAACAAGGAAGATTGCATAAAATATTTACATTTTCCTGACAGAATTACGAAATGGAAAGTGGCTCCTAACAAGTATGGAAATTCTTTTTATATTTAATAAAATCTCTATTTATTTTTAGCTCTTCGTATACTACAAATTATAGTGGTAAAGTATAAAAAGATAGTAATATCATCATCTTATAGAATCTAATTTTTTATATGTAAATTTTCTATTAATAATTCTTTTAAGGTAGAAAAAAACATACCTTTTAGAATAACAACTATTTATATTTTTGTGTTTGTTAATAAATACTGGTAGAGTAATTTTTTTATTCACTCATGCCATGCTTAAACTTTTGCCAAAACAAGATAGTTTTATATTTTCTTAACTTAAATTATACTATAAAAAAAATACACTGAATATTCAGAAAGTTTATAAAAAATGTTTGAGAATAAAATGTTTTAATTTTCATCCTAAAAGTTGTAATTTTTCAAAACTTTTGTCAAAAGTTTTGGTATTTTTGTCCGGTATAATTGAGATTTTTTACTAATCATCGATTAAATAATATTTCAAATAATTATAAGTACAAAATACTCAATTAATAATATATCATAATCTTAATTGATCTATAAAATCAATCAAAGAATAAATATTGAACATTTTTAACATAAAAGCCTATTTAAAAAATTTATATTAAATAATTTTTTTTTACTTCTACCATAAAAATGTTTGGTTAATATACTCATAAAAAATTACCAAAGTCCTTAAATAGGATTATTATCATGTGTTCGTATTTAAAACTCAAAAAATCCATAGTTTTATTATTATGCTATCTGAAATAGTGATAAAAATTAGACTTTGATTGATGTTAATCGTAACATTTATTTTTAAAATACCTATAAATAACTTATTAAGATATAATCTTCGATTTAAAGATAAATATTGCATGACTTATCAAAATTGAAAAAGGAAAATGAGTTAAACTTTTTCAGTTAACCCACACTATTAAAGCGCCAAATTTTCATTCAAAATTTTTCAAAAAAAAAAACGTTTAAGAAAATAATTTGAAGTCAAGTAATTTTTTCGTTAAAATTATTCAGTATTGAAAAATATTTAAGGTAGGAAATTTTTCCACAAACATTTTTCTGTAAATGTTATAGCAGACAAATTTTTCGGTAAATATTTTCAGTGAAAATTTTATCAGTAAACATTTTTCTCAGTAAAATTTTTTTGTGTACAAATTTTAGTAAATTTTTCTGTAAAAAATTTTTTTCAGTCAAAAATTTCAGTAATACGTTAACTTCCAGTAAAAACTTCTAGTAAAAACTTCTAGTAAAAACTTCTAGTAAAAACTTCTAGTAAAAACTTCTAGTAAAAACTTCTAGTAAAAACTTCTAGTAAAAACTTCTAGTAAAAAATTTCAGTAAAACATTTTTTAAGTAAAAATTTTCATTAGAAATGCTTTTTATGTAAAAATTTGCAGTAAACATTTTTTTTAAGTAAAAATTTTCAGTAAAAACTTTTTTCCACGAAAATTTTTTTTCAGTAAAATTTTTTTTAGTATAAATTTTTAATAAAAATTGTTTGTAAAAATATTTTTAGTACAAAATTTTTCAATCAATATTTCCAGTAAAAAAATTTAGGTAAACATTTTTTATAGTAAAAATTTTTTCCAGAAAATTTTTCAGTCAAAATTTTTTTTTCAATAAAAATTTTTAGTAACAATTTATTAACAGTAAAATAAATTTTCAGTAAAAGTAATTTCAATAAAAAATTCCAGTAAAAATTTTCTTCAGTAAAAATTTGTTTCAGTAAACATTTTTTTTCAATAAATTTTTTTTTTAGTATAAATTTTCCATAAAAATTGTGTGGAAAAATATTTTCAGTAAAAATTTGTTCAATCAAGATTTTCAGTAAACATTTTTAAATAAAAATTTTTGCTTGTAAAAATTTTTTTGCAGTAAAATTTTTCAGTAACAATTTTTTCAATAAAAATTTTCGGTAACAATTTATTTACAGTAAAAATATTTTCAGTAAAATAAGTTTCACTTAAAATATTTTCAATAAAAATTTGTTCAATCAAGATTTTCAGTAAACATTTTTTAATAAAAATTTTTTATAGTAAAAATTATTTTCCAGGTAAATTTTTCAGTCAAAATTTTTTTTCAATAAAAATTTTCAGTTACAATTTATTAACAGTAAAAGAAATTTTCAGTAAAAATAGTTTCACATAATATATTTTCAATATAAAAATTTTCAGTAAAAATAATTTCAATAAAAAATTCCAGTAAAAATTTGCAGTAAAACTTTTTTGTAAATTTTTCTGTAAACAATTTTTTTCAGTAAAAATTTGTTTCAGTAAACATTTTTTTTCAATAAAATTTTTTTTAGTATAAATTTTCCATAAAAATTGTGTGGAAAAATATTTTCAGTAAAAATTTGTTCAATCAAGATTAAAAAATTTTTTTTCAGTAAAATTTTTCAGTAAAAATTTTTTTCAATAAAAATTTTCGGTAACAATTTATTACAGTAAACATATTTTCAGTAAAAATAGTTTCACTTAAAATATTTTCAATAAAAATATTTTTAGTAAAAATATTTCAGTAAGAATTGTTTCAGTAAGAATATTTTCAGCAAAAATATTTTTAATAAAAATTTTCAGTAAAAATTTTCAGCAAAATGTATATTTGTCAGTTAAAATTTTTTGGTTGAAAATTTTCGCTCGAAATTTGTCATTCAACCCCTTCATTAAATAGTTCATTATGGTTAAATTTTGTTTTTAATTAAAATATTTTACATGCAAAATTTTCTGTAAAATTGTTTGCTTAAAAACTTGTTTGGCGAATGACAGTCTTACAGCGCAACTTTTTCTGTAAACATTTTCTATTGAAAAAAAATTTTCTATCGCAATAATATTGTTTGAAATTTTTTTTTTTAAAACAATTATTCAATAATAATTTGTTAAATAAAAAAATTGTTCAGTAGAAACGTTTTCGGTAAAATAAAAAATGTTCAGTAAAATCTTTGAGACAAAATTTTTTGTAAACATTTTTTTCAATAAAGTGTCTGTACTACCAACTTATCAGAATATTTGTATATTGAAACAGTTTATCAAAACTATACATAAACATAATATTATATATTTTTACACCACTTTTCTCTTACAAAATTCACGGAAAGGATTAAGTTAAGTGCTTTCTCTATTTTTTTATTATAACAAAACAAAATATAAGGCAAGAAATATTCAACAATTTCCGGAAATTGCTAAAAGCAATATTGTCTCCAATAATTTACATCGACCCTCTTTTGTACAAGAAACATAAATTCTATAAAATTCTGCACTGATTTCCTAGTCTATAATATTATAAAGTATTCAATTGAAACAGGATAATAGCTCAGCCAATGTCTAGAATATTTTTATTAATCCACTATCAGGTTATACAAATAAGAAATATGACACGTAATTGGAAATGCCAAAAGTGTAATAATATAATTTTTCCACATGTTATGTTTTTCCATACATTATACAAAATAATATACTGAATAATTCCGAAAAGGCAAGCATAATAACACATAATAAAAAATATTAATGGCAAGAATGGTCACATTTGTACATTCTCTCTTGAGTATTTGATGTTTGTACAGTTGTTAATTTATATTGTTTATGACTTATTGAAGTAGCATATGGTGTCCTGGTAATTTTATGTAAAAATATTGAAAAAACCATATACGTACATGTGTAAATGTATTCATTTCTTTTCATTTTTCTGGATCTACACAACATTATATTAACCATCAAATTAGCTTAAAATATTATTAGTCTATCCAAAATAGATAATATTACTGTAAATATATTATTACAATATTATATTGACCCTAATCATATTATATGCAAATAAATAACAAAATTTTATTCTTATAATATCTTATTTTCTGTAAATGGCCCTTAACGTTTCTATTCAGTAAATTATTCCTAAAAGGAAACAATTTACGAATCAAGTAAAATCTTGACTATTTTTACACTTTTTCAAAATAATCCAGTTAAAATAACAGTTTTTTTTTATTTTTAAATTTTTAATTTATATTAATAATTAAATTAACTGTTTTAATGTTAATTTAATGAATTAATTTAACGAAATCCCTTTTAATTTTTACATCATAAGTTAATTAAAAATATCGACAAGCGAAATTAATGGAACTAAGCTCCCATTGGCAATTTTTTAGTTAGTGAGAGTTAAAGGATTTTAATGATAGTTAATGCAACGGTCTCCTATGTCTACAACGGGAAATAAACTGGTTCTAAATTAAGGAAACATTCATAAAAGGAGGCATTTAAAATTTTTTGGAGGATCTTAGATTGTAAGAACTTGATGCGATAGGATTTGAAACGATTGGTTGAACCCCAAATTTAAATTCCATAAGTCCAAATAGGTTTTATAAATGTTTTGTATATTAACCGTTAAAGATTTCTTCTTAATTTCGATAATTGTTGATAGCGATAGTTAGTTTTACATCTTTTTAGTACAGTATATGGGTTCTAGGTTAATTTCTGGGCTCTGTAAAGTTACAAGTTACGAAGTTTACTATACTAAACATGTTGCCATAAAGATATAAAAAAGGTAAGTAGCCGATAATTAATCCGCTCTCTCCATCTCTTAGGCCGGGATTGAATATTGTGAATATAATGCAGCTATGTCAGAATTTATATAGATTTGCATAAGCGACTTTGAAAAGTTTTCGAATCACATGAAATGTCACGGACCAAGAATACTATCTTGTGAGACACTAGCTAAAATAAGATATATTACTGAGTATTTCGTATTAACGGCTGCTTGAAAATGACGTTGGGAGAGTTTTGAACTTATAATAAGAGAACGAAAATAGCTCTTGTGTTTCTAAAGGCGTACATAATGGCACCTACGAGGTCTGTTCAAAAAGTATCGCGAATTTTGCGTTTTTTTTCAAAAATAATTTATTTATTCATGAATATCTATTTTGTCCCCTTCAAAGTAATCCCCACCAGATATTATACACTTATGCCAACTTTTTTTCCAATCCTCGAATCACTTGAAAAAAATCATTTTTTGTGATCTTGTTCAGCTCCTCTTTCGATGCCGTCTTTATCTCCTCAATCGTAGCGTAGTGTCGTCCTTTCATGGGGCTCTTCTGTTTCGGCAATTAGAAAAAGTCACAAGGGGGCAGATCCGGGGAATACGGTGGCTGCGGCATTATTAGTGTGTGGTTTTTGGCCAAAAATTCGCGCACAAGCAACGATGCGGGAGCAGGGGCGTTATCATGGTGCAAAAGCCAATTTTTGTTCTTACACAAATCCGGGCGTTTCTAGCGGATTGCTTCACGCAACTTGCGCATAACTTGCAGGTAATATTCCTTATTGACCGTTCTACCCTGTGGCAAGAACTCATGATGCACCATGCCCCTGCAATCGAAAAAAATTTAATGCGATTTGGTTATGAATGTTAATGCGATGCTGTTTTTGGTCGAAATTGAGCAATTTTGGTACGAATTTCGCGGCGACCCGTCTCATAACCAAATCATTGGTAAAATCGAATGGCACGAGCCAATCGATATGTTTAAGTCCTCAGCAACTCCTCTAACGGTGATTCGACGATTGGCCAAATCTACAATATTTTCCTCACTTCAACAATGTTTTCGTCTGTTGTTGACGTGCTCGGGCGTCCGGCACGCTTTTCATCGTTCACATCTTCTCTCGGCCGTCTGACGTTGATTCGGTTCAAGGTAGCTTCACCATATGCCACAGTCAATCTTCGGAATGCGTCCGCGCAATTAATTTTGTTTTTGGAATGGGCAAAAATCGAAGACGAGCCAAAACACATGCAAGCAAAGCAGCTGTCAAAAATTAACTGAACATTCAAAATGGCCGAACTTATCGGCATAATTGAGAGATATGAGTATCAACATAACGCCACAAAAAAATCGAAAATCAAATATACGTAATCCCCGAAAATTTAAAATTTGCGATACTTTTTGAACAGACCTCGTACTATTAAAAGCATGGGAAAATGCTTGGAGAATACTCTTAAGATACGGTGTGTAATGTTGTTCATAGTTAACTAGAGAATTTAACCTTAAAAATTAGACCTTATTTTGTATAATAAAAGAAAATTATTATTTCTTTATATTTTTTGTAATTATTAATTTTTTTAGAAACAAGTTAGATTCAAGCTCAGTACAAACTGCGTAAAAGATGCAGACTTTCTGAATGTCGCTAAATCAGAGCACTTGTTTCTTTTTTGTTCTGAGAAAACCGTAAATAATTATAATTTGAAAATAATCGTTTTTTTTGTAATTAATTATATATTAATAAAGTTAAATTTAAACTTTAAGAATAATTCATTTTTCTCAAAAATTATAAATACAAAAAGCTAACTGATCTCACGTAATTTCAAAAGTGATAAATCTTAATAAATACTGGTTAATTGGATGATGAATATCACGTAGACCATGGCAAGAATTATCATCATCTTAAATAGGAAAGAAAATTTTAACTGAAAATGAGAAATTTTGCACCATGAATAATATTTCCTTCATGATATTATAAATTAAATCGTAAATGTTCTCATACTAAGTAGTACGAGAACATGTACGTGACCCGATGTTCTAAATGAATACGTTTATATTAATTTTAATTTTGCTGAAAGGTAATTTTAACAAATACCGTAAAATATACTAAAAAGTTTAAATATACATTATAAAATTTTAATAAAAGTAAATTGAGAATTTAATAATTAAATTATGATTTTTGGGTTACTCATTGAATTAATTAAAAACAAAAGTACAGGTTTCGAGTTTGCCAAACTTTAATTTTATTAACCAAATTGTACTTTAAGACAGTAAAACTTTCTACAAATTGTAAGACTTTTGGAGAAAAAAATGTCTTCAATGATGACACTCACCTCTAGCTCACAGATATACGAGGTCTGTCCAAAAAGTATCGCGAATTTTGTGTTTTTTTTTTCAAAAATTATTTATTTATTCATAAATATCTATTTTGTCCCCTTTAAAGTAATCCCCACCAGATATTATACACTTGTGCTAACGTTTCTTCCAATCCTGGAAGCACTTCAAAAATCATTTTTTGTGAACTTGTTCAGCTCCTCCTTCGATGCTGGGAGGAGAAAAAGTCACAGGGGGGCCATATCTGGGGAATAGGGTGGCTGCGGCATTATTAGTGTGTTGTTTTTGGCCAAAAATGGCAAAAGCCAATTTTTGTTCTTCCATAAATCCGGGCGTTTCTGGCGGATTACTTTGCGCAACTTGCTCATAACTTGCAGGTAATATTCCTTATTAACCGTTCTATCCTGTGGCAAGAACTCATGATACACCACGCCCCTGCAATCGAAGAAACCTGTAAGGAAAACCTTCATATTCGACCGAATTTAACTATCTTTTTTCGATCTTGGCTCATGCAGCAGCTTTCATTGGGATGACTGAGCTTTGGTTTCCACGTCATAACCATAAACCCATGGTTGGGCACTAGTTACAAACCTCTGGAGTAAGTATGGGTCGTCGCGGACAGAGTCCAACAGCTCCTTAGCAATGTTAATGCGATGCTGTTTTTGGTCTAAATTGAGCAAAATCGAAGACGAACCAAAACACGTGCAAGCAAAGCAGCTGTCAAAAATTAACTGAACATTTAAAATGGCCAAACTTGTCGGCATAAGTGAGAGACATGAGTACCAACATAACGCTACGAAATTCAAAATTCGATACTTTTGGAATAGACCTCGTACATTACCAAGCAAAATTGCTATTGATTTAGGAAATCAATTAAAAAAATAACTAAAAACTTGGAAATCAATTCGAAAAACTATTGTACCTAAAAAACGTGAATATGTCTAGTGTGATCTTGTGTGCATTTTCGTCTGAATATAAAGGTCCGTATTTCTTTGAAAATGAAGAAGCAGAGGCCGTTACCGAAAATTCGGCGTACTATGGTTGTATGATAATAAACTATTTTAACCTAAACTTTAAGAGTTTAATATAGACTTTATAAGCTTTTAAGATGACGGTGTCATACAACACATAATTCCTTGAACTTAAGAGCGTTTAAAAACAAAAATACATCAATTTCAGTCCGAAATGTGCGTAAAAGTCATCGAAAATTACCTCAAAACCGTCGAGCCGTGAAAGAACTCTTGTGATCATTATTTTAATAATATTATATTTTTTAAATAATAGACAATATTTACGTAATATAATAAAAAAAAAGATTTTATCAATACCTAAATTTTAAGTATGCTTTATTAAACTTTACTATCCAAAGCATAAATTTGATAACCCTTTGTAAGGGAAACTGTAAGGCTTGATTTAATAAATATATCTTATATTTTATTTATTTTAAAAAAATATTTATATAATATCAGTTCTTTTCACTAAAAAAAATATTTTTTTTTAAATTTTATCCTGTAAATAATTTGAAAATGTCAGCTTTAATTTTTCATCATTTCCTCTTTACAATTGCCTTCAAATATTCCAGCAGATTAGCATAGTACTCTGAATATATTACTACACCTTTGACGTTATAGTTAAAGTGCAAATTCATAAACATTATATGATGTTAACTATCTCTTCGAATGGTTGACGAGAAGGGAGGTAAAGGTCTATTTTTGGAATAATAATAAGCTCAAATTTTATCTTCACTTACAGTAACATATCCGGTACCAATTTTGTACTGACTAATGATATCCCATTGCTTTGATATAGTATTGGTAAATATTATACGTTATCTATTCCTACAATCCAGTGAAAGTTTTTTGAATTTTCCAAAAATACCATTCGTTTTGACGTCAATATATATTCTATATTTTACTGTTCTGGTCAATTATCGTAGTTATTTTTGTATTTTAAAATCGTAAATTTGCAAAATAGCAAATAACTAACACTGAAGGAATTTTAATAAAAACCAGAGCAGAGAAATTTTCATTTCAGAAACTGTACACGTCAATATTTCAACGAAAAGATTTCACAATAATTTGCTTGTACATTATTTTAATTTTACAAAATATCGACTAAAATGAAAGTTAATCTATTCTTTGTATATTTGTATAAGACCTTGTTAAGCATTATATTACAAAAAAATCTATTGTATAGCTTAGGCAAACAATAGATTTATTATATAAAATTAAATTAAACTAGAAGATAAATTGTTACGCTAGTATTAAAGATGAAATACATTTCAAAATACAATGAATTTCCGGAAAATCGTTTATCTGAAATTGATCCTTAATCTAAAAGTACAAAATTTTAAAGCAAAATCATTAGAAAATGTATATAAATTTTAGTATTTTGTAAATATTATGTTAAAATAATTATCAGCTAAAATTCTCAGCAATAAATACCAGGAACCTTTTCCTACAAAAAATATGTGGTTTAAATTTTCAATACAATAAAATTTCTTCATCACTTGTTTTTAAAGCCAAAATCTACCGTAAAAAGAATATTTTAAATTTTAAAAAAAATTTACAATACCAATAAAATTTTAAACAAAAAAATTATAAAAAATTGTCAACAAAAATAACAAGAAAATATATTTTTTAATACAAGGATTGTATGATTAATACCAAACCTTGGCAAGAAAAAAAACATTTTTATTTATAAAAATCATATAATTTTTCAATAAAATAATTACTCTAATCATACACGATATTGAACAGACATTTTTTCAACGATATATGGTACGCAAAAGTTTTGTATACCATTTTAAAAATACAATCTCTCCTACCCTTCAAAATTGGCGTTTGTTTCAGTAATTTTTGCAGAGGCGTTTTTTCATATTTTTCATGGGTTTTGCCAATGGCGATGACATAAGCGGGCACGCATACATTGTCTTGATGAAAAGATAATTTTATTCTTCACCGAATGAGGACGTTTTTCTTTCACAGCATCCTTAAATATAATTCTCACCTTCAATCGTTCTGCACTTTTCAAGCCACGGAAAATCCACGGTTGGAAGCTTTAAAATGTCCAAGTACTCCACTGAAATCATTGCACGAACACGTTCTTAGTCAGAAGGTAGCAAACGCGGCAGCCATCTTGCCGAAACCTTTCTCACACCTAAAATTTCATGAAAAATGCTACTTGCACGTTCTCTTGAGATGGTTACCATGTCAGCTATCTCATACACTTTAATTCAAGGGTATCTCTTAAAAGGATATCATGGATTTTATTAAGAATTTCTTCGAACCTAAATTTGACGGTCTGGATCTTCTTCATCAAAAATGCTTGTTTAACCGCGTTAAATTCAGCTGTCCACCACTTTATGGTCGATAACGAAAGCGCAGATTCCACATAAACTTATCCGAGTTCTGATTTCATCTCATCTTTAATTTTCTTTTCCATTCTTGAAAAATAACATAACAAAAACTCTTCTCTTTAAATGGCATTTACTCGTAAACTAAATGATTCAGCTGCTTGAAAATTTAACAGGATTCGTGTGAACGGTTGTATTTATGTAAAAATAGTATTGTTTTAATAGGAGCAGCACAATCTCTTGACGAGGATTAGGTATTAATCATACAACCCTTGTTTTATTTTAAAAAAACACAAAAACATTTCAGTTAAAATATTTTCAGTAGAAATATTTTCAGTAAAAATATTTAAAGTAAAAATATCTTCAGTAAAAATATTTTCATTAAAAATATTTTCATTAAAAATATTTTCAGTAAAAATATTTTCAGTAAAAATATTTTCAGTAAAAATATTTAAAGTAAAAATATTTTCAGTAAAAATATTTTCAGTAAAAATTTCTTCAGTAAAAATATTTTCAGTAAAAATTTCTTCAGTAAAAATTTCTTCAGTAAAAATTGTTTCAGTAAAAATTTCTTGAATAAAAATATTTTCCGTCAAAATATTTTCAGTAACAATATTTTCAGTAAAAATATTTTCAGTAAAAATATTTTTAGTAAAAATATTTTCAGTAAAAATATTTTCAGTAAAAATATTTTCAGTAAAAATATTTTCAGTAAAAATATTTTCAGTAAAAATATTTTCAGTAAAAATATTTTCAGTAAAAATATTTTCAGTAAAAATATTTTCAGTAAAAATATTTTCAGTAAAAATATTTTCAGTAAAAATATTTTCAGTAAAAATATTTTCAGTAAAAATATTTTCAGTAAAAATATTTTCAGTAAAAATATTTTCAGTAAAAATATTTTCAGTAAAAATATTTTCAGTAAAAATATTTTCAGTAAAAATATTTTCAGTAAAAATTTATTCAGTAAAAATTTCTTCAGTAAAAATTGTTTCAGTAAAAATTTCTTCAATAAAAATATTTTCAGTAAAAATAATATTTTCAGTAAAAATATTTTCAGTGAAAATATTTTCAGTAAAAATATTTTCAGTAAAAATATTTTCAGTAAAAATATTTTCAGTAAAAATATTTTCAGTAAAAATATTTTCAGTAAAAATATTTTCAGTAAAATCATTTTCAGTAAAAATATTTTCAGTAAAAATATTTTCAGTAAAAATATTTTCAGTAAAAATATTTTCAGTAAAACTATCATATTTTCAGTAAAATTATTATTAGTCAAAATATTTCTGTCAAAATTTCTTCAGTAAGAATTGTTTCAGTAAAAATTTTTTCAATAAAAATATTTTCAGTAAAAATATCTTCAGTAAAAATATCTTCAGTAAAAATATCTTCAGTATTTCAGTAAAAATATTTTCTATAAAAAATATTTCAGTAAAAATACTTTCAGTAAAAATATTTTCAGTAAAAATATTTTCAGTAAAAATATTTTCAGTAAAAATATTTTCAGTAAAAATATTTTCAGTAAAAATTTCTTCAGTAAAAATTTCTTCAGTAAAAATTGTTTCAGTAAAAATTTCTTCAATAAAAATATTTTCTGTAAAAATATTTTCAGTAAAAACATTTTCAGTAAAAATATTTTCAGTAAAAAAAACTTCAGTAAAAATATCTTTTGTAAAAAAAATTTTCAGTAAAAATATTTTCAGTAAAAATATTTTCAGTAAAAATATTTTCAGTAAAAATATTTTCAGTAAAAATATTTTCAGTAAAAATATTTTCAGTAAAAATATTTTCAGTAAAAATATTTTCAGTAAAAATATTTTTAGTAAATATATTTTCAGTAAAAATATTTTCAGTAAAAATATTTTCAGTAAAAATATTTTCAGTAAAAATATTTTCAGTAAAAATACTTTCAGTAAAAATATTTTCAGTAAAAATAAATATTTTCAGTAAAAATATTATCAGTAAAAATATTTTCAGTAAACATATTTTCAGTAAAAATAAATATTTTCAATAAAAATATTTACAGTAAAAATATTTTCTGTAAAAATATTTTCAGTAAAAATATTTTCAGTAAAAATATTTTTAGTAAAAATATATGTTATTCAGTAAAAATATTTTCAGTAAAAACTGTTCCAGTAAAAATTTTTTACGAAAAATAATTTCAGTAAAAATATTTTCAGTACAAATTATTCCAGTAAAAATATTTTCAGTAAAAACTTTATTAAAAGTTTAAAATTAATTTTTAAGAATACAATTTCGGTAAATGTTTATGTCCATAAACTTTATGTTAAATAAAGAGATCATATCAAATTTATTTTAAGACAAAATGTTTTTAAGAATTCTTTATAAATATGCTATGGGCCACGTTTTTGGATTATTCTATTCACGGTTTCAATTGACAAAAAATCACCATTCTTACAGCTTTTTCATACCGGATATATTTGCTTTAAGTCTTTAGCTACTCTAGCATACACAAAAAATTATATTTTCCAGCACAAAACTGAAAATTTCGAATTAAATATGATCCCGTTGAGCTTTTAAGTATGAGTTATGATAATATTTTTGCCCACGTTTTTATCTCCATTGGTACTGGAATATTTCCAAGCAATATATTGCTATGTAATTCGAATCCGTTTAAATTGAGTTCGGAAAAGCTTCAAAAAAAATTCTTTGCTTTTCCCTGTAACTTTTTTTCGAATGTATTTCTTCGTATGTGCAGTAGAATAAAGCCCCCCGACGGCATTATTTCGTTGCTATCGAAACGTCGAAAATTTCAATTTCAATGTTGCACACCTGCCGTATGGAAAATTTTATGCTTCAACTTCAGTATTATCATATTGTATCTAAAAGAAGGTAATATTTTTTATTAAATTGAGATGTTTTCCTTTGCAAACACAAATGTACATATTCATATAATCGATAATACAACACAACAATAATAATAATGTACCTTTTAATAATGGAATATTCCTTGATGTTTTGTTGATGGAATTAACTAAGGATTAGGTTGAGCAAAGATGTGAAAATTCTCACAAATAAATACTTAAAATTTTACTTGAAAAGCAGAAAAAAATCTTTTCATTATTACATAATTATTTTCAAATTACGAAATGTTAAATTATGAAAGCATTTACTTTTTAAAATATTGTATAAATTATGTTTTTCTTTATTTGAGGGAAAATTTTCAAGAGAATTTGAAATAATTAATTTTAATTAATAATAAAACTTACAATCTTTTAACAAAAATTTTTCAATTCCAAACTTTAAGCTTCGTTTGAAAAATTTTAGTAAGAATTCAGTATAAATAGTTCAGTAAATTAGGTGACATGTTACAGTAGCAAATAACCTATGTAAATAAATGGCCTTCTAGTTTGTTTATGTTTTGCTTTTATCGAGTCTATTTTAAACCATTGTCAAAAAATCAATAATCGTTATTTTTCCATTTAATGGATTTTTCATTTTAAAAAAAGCATTGAAAATTTATATCCCTACTAAGAATACAGAAAATAAAATTTATAAATAAATCCTGGTTCAATAAAGAATCACTTCTCCCTTTTCTATATTATTACATTCGTTAAGAAAAATTGATTTTTTTAATATTCTTTAAATATAGAAAAAATTAATTAAAGATATTTACTAATATCAAAAATAAATTATGTTATATAATTATGAATTTATTTAAGTTAAGTAGACTCACATACTTAATAGATACTTTGATGGATAATGACTCTAATATCGTACGAGTGATGCTCACATATTTCTAAACTAATGTTAAAATTAAAAATAATCTTATTTAATACTAAAATAAGTTTAAAAAAACAATAAACATCAATTTATTAGAAGATTGTGTCCTTAACTTTTCTTTTCATCTTAAGTAATTGTACTATTCAACAACGTGCTTGTAATCGTAACTTTGTAAACCTTTCCATTAACAAGTAATAAAAATTTTCTCCGTTCAGCTAAATGCCGTTCAAAATAAAAAAAATGTCCTTAGAAAATTATTTGTTCTATTGTTCAAATATAAAAGAACATTTCTTTTTTTTTACTTCTGATTGAAGATAACTTTTGCTATCATTGTTCGAAAATAGTCCAAAGTTACAGTGGAACATTTTCTAATTTTTTATATAAGGTTTTTATTTTATATTCGGAAGCTTAAAAATAAACATCTATTCTCACCCAATAGTCTAAAAATTGTATTGAAGATATTAACCAAAGGACGACAAAAAAAAAGAATTCATAAAATCCCAAAGTTTATAAATGCAATTCGAAAACTTTGAAATTTAATTCAGCATTAAAGTTGGAAGCTGTATATTTATTGGGAAAAATGCCTTAATTTTTCTTTTTTCCACGTTAAGCTTTTTTAATCGTAATATTGTATAAATAATACACATAAAGACGGAACTGAAAATATATTTAAAAAAATATATTTTGACAATTTTTAAATACTTTATAAGGAAAAATAAAATAATATTAAATAAATTTTTCATATTTTGTAGTTTTTTATTTTGTAAAACATTACTTTGATAACGCACACATTTAATACTGAAAATATGACATGTGTCACAAACTGAATATACTAATAAATAATTGTCCAAAGTCATGTATTGGGTTGTCCGGAAAGTTATTTTGTTGTATCCCAATAGAGGGCTTAATTGTATTTTTTCACAACCAACTTCACACTTAAGCCGCATAATCATATGTATTTTGATAGCTGACATAGCAATTCGATTGATTCTGAACAGTAGTTTTTGGTTGCTACTCTTTTAAATATGGAAAGTGAAAAACAGCATTTTTACTGTTTTTCACGTTCTATATTTAAAAGGATAGCAACCAAAAACTATATAAAAAATAAAAATAAAAAAATTATCCGATGAAGATATGTTAAGTGAGCGTCAGTGCCAAAACTGGTATACAAAATTTCGATCCGGCAATTTTGATCTTGGAGATGCACTACGTTCTGGAAGAAGAATAACATCTCTTGAGATCGCTGAGAGATTAAATTTATTGAATACGACCATTTATAATCATTTGAAGCGGCTAGGATTAATCTTACGAAAAAAAATTTCTGGAGTAAAAAAGATGAATCGGCTCAAAGCACTTCGAAAACCAATATTCATCAAAAAAAGCTAATGCTATCTGTTTGGTGGGATTTCAAAGGAACCGTTTATTTTGAGCTTCTACCGAGCAACACAACGATCTATTTTGAAGTGTACTGTCTTCAGTTGGACAAATTAAATGACTCACTTAAAGAAAAAAGGCCAGAATTGATCAATAGGAAAGGTATAGCTTTTAGAGCTTGGATGAGATGTACTGCCACACTCACCATACTCTCCAGGCCTAGTACCTTCCGATTATCATTTGTTCAGGCCTCTACAAAAAAATTTACAAAGTAAAACGTTTAATTCAAATGAGGAGGTCAAAAATCACTTGGATCAGTTGGATCAGTTTTTTGCCAGCAAAGAACAAAAATTTTATGAGCGTGAAATCATGCCACTACCAGAAAAATGGCAAAGGGTATTGGATCAGGCTGGACAATATTTAATTGAATAAAATATTAATTCACTATAAGAAAATTAATATAAAAAAAAACTAAATTACTTCCTGGAAAACCCAATAGATCTATCAGTTCCTGGGAAAAGTTGCGTCCTTTCTGAGCGAAATATGATCTGTCAACAGACATATTAATTTCGATAGCTTTTTTATTTTAAAATTATCCATTTCCCAGCGTTATTTCTAAGTCGTAGTTAATACAATCTAATCCTTGGAAAATCTTTGCTAAAATTTGATAGTATAAGGTATTCTGAACAGCTCTGATATCTCAAGAGCTTCCTTTCTTCCATATACATTCTCATTTTAAAATTATAAAAAACCAACTATGCAGATAATAGAGACATTCTTACATCATACTTAAATGTCCAACTTAGATCTTCTAGGAACCTACAAACCCTTAGCGAAAATCTCCGAAACTGTGGTTTACGAAATGGAGAGAGGAGATCAATGAGCACTTTAATGAGAATATTATTCCACCAAGCAACAGAGTGCGCTACTTGAAACTACCAAGGCAAACGACTTACTTGGAACTCACATGCTGAGCTTTAAAAAAAAATTCTTTATTTAAATGATGTTTATTTTTAATTAAAAAAATATAATGTATTCACCTGTCTTATTTTGATTTCAATTTTAGCTGAATTTTTTATATTATAAAAATATTGTGAAATATTTTTAAAATTATCCAAATTTAATTCTATAGTAAAAGTCAGTTCGCGAAATATAGAATTGTATTTTTAGCCGAAATGAGACCTCAGCTTGACTGAAGTTTAATAAAGAGAGTTAGTGAGCTATCATCAATGATTATTTTTTGTTTGAAAATATGGAAGCCACAGGGCGACGCGTGGTTCTAGCAAATTGGTGCTACAGCCCCTGTATATCTTGCAAAACCATCCATTTATTGAGTAGGGTTTGACTACAACGTTGTTTTATGTAAAGAATCTGTTAATTAGCTTCCGTTTGTAAGCAGAGATCAAATGAATTATAGCAAAAAAAAACAAAAAAAAACAAAAAATTAGTCAAAAGGTGTTACTTGAAAAAAGTATCTGATGAGCTCCGCCAAGAACAACCCAATCGGCCATTCTTGTATTATGCAGTATAAGAATAGACAATTGAAGCGCCAAATTGAATCCAAAAAATGGAATACAATCTTAAAGCTCCTCTCACATATGCATACTGCTCAAAGGCATCACTTTCAGATAGGGGCAATTTTATATTTGTACATATTACTTTGGCGCACATTTTTTAAATAATAGTCGGAAGTTATTTAAATTAATTTAATAATTGCGATGATTATTTAATTTAATAGATTTTGAATAAGAAACTAAATAAAACTATTTTTTTTGCCATGAACTCATTTATTTGCATATAAAAGTTAACATATCAAAATATGGAACAGGACTTCTACAATACTTACTTTTCCGATTAAATTCTGAAAATTAATCAAAAAACTAAATTGCATCATCGAATTATTTTTATTATAAGAAAATTAGTCACACCGAATAGTAAGTTGGAATAGTATATAACCATTGAGTTATAATATCATATATTAATACTTAATGACATATACGTGTATATAAAAATTCATAAATACAAAATTATATTCTTATAAATGATTTTTTTGGATTTTTCCATGCACCATATATAGATTTATATTTGTACAGATTCAAAAATTGTATATTAATAGATATAATTTTTTACTATATAAAAATATAAAAACAATAAAGCCCCCTTCGTAAAATAATGAGGCGACCGTCATTGACACGTCAATCTGATCACAACTAATCTAATCGTTTGTTTACATTCAATGTTTCAGAATTTTTTGTTTTAAAGCACTTAGAGTACTCGAAATCTAATTTAAATTAGTTTAATAACTATCAACTATGACCTTTATTCAAATATATAATTAGTTTTTACCAATAATTCACCTGAAAATCCAAATGCAGGCATTTTTAGATTTCGCATAACTAAACCACTTTTAAACTAATATTAACATATTTAACCTTACTTTTTATAATAATTTTAATTTTAAAATAATAAAATAAAACAATACTTAAAAAATGTAGCCCACACCAAACGATTCTTTACAGTCGATATGTCAAAATTACAAATTGAAGGAAAAATAATCTTCGCCTACCAAAAATTGAGCTTTTAGTTCAATAAGTAGAAAAATAGATGTCAGGCACAACAGTTAAAAAATATTTGTATCAAGTTTTTTATTTGTATTTTCGTTTATTATTCTTTATCTTTTTTATTGAATTTTAATCATTTTTTTAAGTAAAATGGTATATTTTTTTTGCAATTTAAAAGCGTTTTAAATTCAAGAAATTTACTTTAAAATAAAATAAATTTTATCATGTTGCAATTTTTTTATGGTATAAAAAAAGTTTTTATTTTCAAAAAAAAAAACACAATAATTAAAGGTCTTCCGTTAATTTCCAAAAGCCACTTTACTTTTCATTCTAATTTTCCATTATCCTTTGTCGCTAAATGACCTTCAGTATCGTGGCGACTAGAATTTACAAGGTCTGTTCAAAAAGTATCGCGAATTTTGTGTTTTTTCATGAATTATTTATTTATTCATGAATATCTATTTTGTCCCCTTCAAAGTAATCCCCACCAGATATTCCTCGAAGTGCTTCGAGGCTTCGAGGTCCCCTTCAAAGTAATCCCCACCAGGAAAAAACCTCGAAGTGCTACGAGGTTTTTTCCAATACTCGAAGCACTTCAAAAAATCATTTTTTGTGATCTTATTCAGCCCCTCTTTCGATGCGGTCTTTAGCTCCTCAATCGTAGCGTAGCGTCGTCCTTTCACGGGGCTCTTCAGTTTCGGGAACAAGAAAAAGTCACAAAGGACCAGATCTGAGAAATACGGTGGTTGGGCCATTATTAGTGTGTTGATTTTGGCCAAAAATTCGCGCACAAGCAACGATGCTTGGCAGATTGCTTCGTGCAGGTAATATTCCTTATTGACCGTTCTATCCTGTGGCAAGAACTCATGATGCACCACGCCCCTGCAATCAAAGAAAATTGTAAGCAAAACCTTCACATTCGACCGAACTTGGCTTTTCATCGTACACATCTTCTCGGCCCTCTGAAAACATTTTGTACCACCGATAAACGTTGCTTCGGTCCAAGGTAGCTTCACCATATGCCACAGTTAACATACGGAATGCATTCGCGCAATTAATTTTGTTTTTTTTTACACAAAATTTGATACAGATTCTTTGATCCATTTTTTGGAATGGGCAAAAATCGAAGACGAGCTAAAACACGTGCAAAAATCGAAGACGAGCTGTCAAAAATTAATTGAACATTCAAAATGGCCACTGTCGAAATAAGAATGACTCATAAGCAAGCATACAATTTTTCCGAGGCCGATCCTTTATTTTATACACACGCATATATATTGATGTTGAAATGATTGTATTTCGTGCATCAGAAAATATTTTTGATGTAAATTTGTTAGCCGGTGAACATCAAGAAACTACTTGTTAATATTACATTAAATAAGTAAGGACCGGAAGATTTATTTGGGAAGGAATAAATAATAAAAAGCATTTGTCTATTTAAAATCAGTATAAATTATTAACAATTTAGTGAAATTCTTAAACCGGTGTAGGGTTCTAAATTCTATTTTATACTAAATTATTTTCATCGGTTAAACCGATGTGGTCAACCGAGCTGAGTCGATCTAGTTTCCGAGTAATATTATTATTAATAAAGTTTATATAATCGTATTATTAATTTTATACTAAATTATTTAGACCAGTTCAACCGGTGGTCAACTGAATCTTTTTGATAAATAATAATTAAGCTTTTTGTACTTAAATTGGTCTAGACTGATAAGATTCGAGTGTTCTTACTTCGCTATTTCGTGGTTGAAATCAAAGAGAGGGGAATCAAAAATTCTTAGTGCTTAAATGACTAATGTTTAGGAAAATATTATGAACTTTTAAACAAAGAATTAATTAATATCTAATTTAAACAAGCATGAAATTTTACATTTACCAAATGACTCACCGCCATCTATGTGCGAGTAGATTTATCAATCAGCAAATTCGTCAACAACTTTACTTTCAAAACAATCAAAGTATACAATGCAATTGTAAAAATTGCAAATCATTTCACAATTTCGTTTCAGTGAAGAAGATAAATATCATATAAGGTATAGACTTTTTTATGTGAATAAGTTTCTGTTTAGCTTAGAAATGATAGCAAATTAATTAAAATAAAGAAAATGTCAGAATTAAACAAATCAAAAGCACTCGAAGGATTAAATTCCGTTCAAAATAAGAGTTTATTAAAATTATCAAAATCAAAATTGAACAATCGCGATCAAGTGGAACATAAAATTTGTGAAAGTTTGATCCGAAATAAGTCTAAAGAAAATGCCGAACTTTTATATAGTGCCCTCGAATCGGAATGGAACATGAAGAAAAGAAAACTTGAAAGATGTGGCGAATTGATTGATAAACTAAAGTTGGAGCTACTGAAGCATTCTTATATGCCAACAAAGCATCCAATGCCATCGAAAAAGGATTTGACTCTGGCTAGAAGCGTATTGGAAATAGCAGTTGAATACAGTGTTATACGACAGGATATTCCAGCATTCTCTAGATATATGTCGCAGCTAAAGCAGTATTACTATGATTACAAGAACTATATGGATGAGTCCTTAAAAATGTATAAACTTTTGGGCCTCAATCTTATCTATTTATTGTCGGAAAATAAAATATCCGAATTACACACCGAAGTCGAGCTGATCCCTCATAACATTATGTTGAACAACAAGTATATAGCACCAGTTTTTGCAATCAACCAGTACTTTATCGAAGGACGTTTTAATAAGGTATTCGCAGCCAGAAAGACCATGGCAGATGAAAGTTATAATTTTTTCATGGACAAGTTACTTATTACTGTTCGTGACGAAATTGGTTCGTGCTTGGAGAAGGCGTATGAGAAAATGTCAATTCAGGACGTTGCAAATCGTCTAAATCTAAAAACAGTCGAACAAGTTAAATTGTATGGCCAGAAACGGAAGTGGACACTTAGCTCACACGGAATATACTACTTCACACCGAAGTCGGCCAAACCAAAAGAGCTTACACCATTTTACAAAGTTGCCGAACAAACACTCTCCTATGCTCGAGATTTGGAATCAATTATATAAAAGTTTTTTCTAATATTTTTCTTATATTTCCTAAGAGGTTCCTTTTCGATTATACTCAACAATATACACATACAACTTGGCAAATTAAATTTTTTACGATGAAAACTTTTCATATTTTTCAATTAAATAATTTTAAAGTGTTTCTTGGCTATTTTCTTTTATAATTTTTAATTTTGTTAAGTGTAAATTAAATATTTTTCTTTTAAAAAGAGAATTATTATTATTAAAGGACAGTCTTAGAGCTTTTCAATATGTTTTGTTACTTTTTGTAGAAAGAATTGTCCAAAGGATAATTAGGACAGAATTCTTTTAAAAATATGTTTATAAGGATATTAAAAATTATTTTTTGTGTTTTTGTTACGGACTTATTTTTTTCTCGTATTTTAGAATCAAGTTTTTTTAGGATGTGTGCTCAGAGCTTTTATTACGAGGGTCGTTCAATAAGTCCTTAGAAAAAGATGGAAAAAAATGTTTTTTATTTTTCAACATAATCTCCTTTTAGCTCTATACACTTTTCCAACCGTTTTTCCAAAATTTTTATCCCGTCCAAAAAATAGGATTTCGGAAGTTCTGCAAAATACTCATCCGTTTGAGCAATGACGTCCTCGTTGGAAGTGAACCGTCGTCCGCCAAACCATTTTTTCAGATTGGGGAAAAGAAAATAGTCACTCGGGGCCAAATCTGGTGAATAAGCGGGATGCTGCAACAATTCCATACTCAATTCCACAATTTTGGCCATGGAAACAGCGCAGGTGTGCACACGCGCATTGTCCTGATGCAAGAGGATTTTTTTCTTCTTCAGATGGGGGCGTTTCTCTTTGATTTCCTCGCTCAACCGTTGCAATAACGACGCGTAATACGCTCCTATTATTGTTTTTCCTTTTTCCAAGTAGTCGATAAAAATGATGCCCTGCGAATCCCAAAAGACCGTGGCCATCACCTTGTTGGCCGATGGCACAGTTTTTGCCTTCTTCGGAGCCCGTTCACCCTTGAAAATCCACTGTGATGACTGTATCTTCGTTTCTGGAGTGTAGTAGTGTATGCAGATTTCGTCCACAGTGACATATCGATGAAGAAATTCGGCAGGATTGCCATCAAAGAGTGCCAACATAGCCTCAGAGTCCACTACACAATTGCGCTTATTCTCCTCTGAGAGCAAACGCGGTACCCATCTTGCCGAAATTTTTTTCACAGACAATTTTTCATGTAAAATTGAAACGACTGTACCTTGTGATATGCCCGTGGCCTCAACTAATTCGCGAACTTTAATTCGCCGATCGTTCAAAATCAGATCGTGGATTTTGTCGATGATTTCAGGAGTAGACACCTCAACTGGGCGTCCTGAACGATGTTCATCTTTTGTGGATGAACGGCCACGTTTAAATTCATTCACCTAATTGTAAACCATCGCAAACACAGGTGCAGATGTGCCATGAATTGCATCCAACTCAGCTTTGATTTCTTTTGGGCTTAAGCCTTTCAAATGGAGATGTTTGATGACAGCCCTAAACTCGCTTTTTTCCATTGTTATGCACAAATAAATGTCGTTAACTTTAATCGACGATAGAAATTGACCTACGCTATGGATCGAGCTGAAATTTTGACAGCTTTCCTGTCGATAATGCTACTTACAAAAAAAAAATCTTTACCGACACTTCTCGGATTTTCTAAGGACTTATTGAACGACCCTCGAATTAATTTGTGAATAGAAAATTTTTTCTAAGTCTTGCAGAATATTTTTATGAGTTAGCTTCAAAAATCCCATTTACCAATATAAAAAAGTTTTTTGTTTATTTTTTTTTTTGATTGTCTAAAAAAAACATTTTTTGAGAACAGATTTATTAGCTAAAAGCTGTTTTTTTTTATTCAAGGGGTTGTGCCGAAATCTTTCAAAATTTCCATATCAATTACCGACACATTTTTTTGTATTAAATTTTTTATTTTTAATTAAATCAAAAAGGAAAAAATTATTTCATAATAAAATGTATTTTTTCTTATACCTTATATACAGCATCATTTTATACTTTTTTAAGTATTCAAGAATTAAATTTCCTTAACTAGGGCCGGATTTGGATAGTATCCGATACAATCTGTTAAATTGGAACGGTTTTGGATTTTAATAGGTTTGGATTAACTCACAATATCTTATCGATTTGCATAAAATAATTTATTTAAACAAGAAATCATATAAACGCAGGATAATGTGACGGTCGTTTCTACCATCTATCCGCCTGATTAACTTCTTCGGGAGCTACTTAGATTGGTAAAATAGTGAAAAATGTCTTGCTTCATAGTGGGTGTCCATCGCCACACCACTTTTCAATAACCAATTTTATATTCTGGGTAAGAAAATTGCTCAGATTGAGAATTCGATATACCAGTCTCACCCATAATTCCTTCTTAATAACTGTAAGGATCCTCCATACCAAACCAGTACTCACTATTTTGCGAGATATCCAGCTGTAAGAAATTCGTAAGGAACTACTCGATTTTTATGAACAAATTTTTATTAATTTTGAACATTATTCAAAGGAATTTAAGCGATTTGATTTGATAGGAACTGAAAGGGTTGGTAAAACCTAAAAATTTAATACCGTAAGTTCAAATTGGTTTTAATATTAGTTTTGATCGATTCACCAGTAATCTAAGTGGGGTTTTTCGAAAAGTAGGTTTAAAATTTTATTTTGATGCAATTTTGGTTAGTTATCGATCTGTCAAATATTATCTGACACTCCCATAAAGACTAGTTGCGTCAAAATTGTTATGGATCGATGTAATATTCAAAAATTTGTAATTATTTTATGGAAATAGTTCAAAAATTACTGTGACGCTAAGAAAATTATACAAAAAATTTTCACGAAATAATGTGCCTTCAAAGTGGCCTGTTTATCATATAGAAAAATATTTTAAAGGCTTAAAGCCGGACGCTATTTCGAGAATATGGTTGCGGTTATTGCGCAAAGATTATTATTTATATCCATAGAAAATTTTAGTGATACCAAAGCTGGCAATAGAGCAAAAATACTTTAGACCTCCATAGACAAGGTCCGAATTTTTATAAGATATTGATTATGATTTATAACGGACATTTGTACCTGGGCGACCACGTTAATAAACGAAATATCAGTTTCCAAGGTACAAAAATCCAGAGGCAATACATGAACGATATTTACGCTCTTTTATAGTGACTGTGTGATGCGATACTTGGACCAAAGGCGTCATTAGTATGTATTTTTTTGAGAATACTGCTTTTTTAACGTGGGTAGTGAAATTTTTTTCAAAAACGCTGTGGTGAGGTTATTTTAACCATAACAACGCACTTCCGGAGAGAAATCCGGTGGAATTTTTAACCATAACAATGCACTTCCGGATAGAAATCTAGATATTCATAATTTTACGGGCAGCAATCTGGCTTCATGTCTACTATCCTGTCTGAACTGGATCCTGGACTTCTCCTCATGACGGAGCTTTTTAATCACCCGGATAGATTATTCAGCCACCGTACTCCAATATGCCTAAGATACTACCTAGGATGGACATTTATCGATTGTTTCCTACAGCTACTATTTTGCTACGGCAAAGTGTGGGTAGTGTAAAAAGATATGGTCCGCTTCCTTAATTATGTACCGACAAGTTGGGCATGTCATGTCATTATCTAGCATAAAGCTATAAAGGTATGTCCCGAAGCATCCATATTCCATCATAAACTGGAGCACATAGTGGTTCACATCTTCATGACTTATTGGTATTTCCCAAATGAGGTGAGACGCCGATCTTCCTGTAGTAGTTAAATCTCAATATCTGCTTTTATAGCACTGTCTTATTTCTTTCTTTTTTTGCTGACGGTTCTCTGATCTGCAAAAAGCTTGATTGGCGGCGTATTAGCGATTACATAGACAGCGTGATATGATAGAGTATGGAATACTGTCGGCACTCGAAGTACGCTCCGACGATTTACTATAATCTCCCAATGCTTGTGCGTTCCTGTCACTTTAGCTTCTAGCCAAATAAGGATTTTGTAGAGGACCATTAAATCGACAACAGGGGACTTGACTCTATTGAAAATTCTCCTGTTAATACTAATATGCTGCCTAATAAGCGATATAAAGAAATTTTACAAAATGTAGTTACACCAGAACGGCGCTACATCACCAACTGCTGGTAGTACAGAGGAAATTCTACGACCGATACTTTCCGAGCGAGTTTTGTTGGACTAGTTCAAGCCTCTTTCGATATCTTCGTGCGGGGATACTTGAAGGATAAGGTCTACAAAATCCAATTTTATTAATCAATTGAATAACTTCAAAAAAAAATACACGGTCTGTCCTAAAAATAACCGAACTTTATATTTAAATCATACAACAAAAGCTGTAACTTTCACATCTGTCATCCGATTTACATGAATTTAGGTGCGTTTGAAAGAGGATGAATGTATCTTTTTAATGCTGCAAATATTCAATAGATGGCGCTGCATGTTTTGTGATTTAAAAATAAGTTCGGTTATTTTTTGGACACACTGTGTATACAAAGAAGTCAATTTTCATTTAAAAATAATTCCTTAAAATTCCAAAAAATACTTTTGAGAAAAATTCCAAAAAAAAAAAATTCTTTTTAACCTTCAAAATTCCGAAAAATCAATGAAAATGTCATTCATTCTGTCTGCTTTACTTATTTATAAATCTGATTTTCAACTTTTCCTAATTAATTATTATTGATTTTTGTTACTTTTATTCAATCTACTAATATGATTATTCTACTATTTCGTGATATTTTAAAGTGATAATTCTTTTGTGACTTTAAAAATAAATCTTACTATCTGCGTAATCAAAATAAATAATCTTATTTGTAATTAATTCAATTAATTTCGTCTACCATTCAATATATTGTATGCAATTTGTTTTTGAGACAAAATTCGAATATACCAAAAATAGTTGTTCATAAAATAACTCAACCGAACTTAATTCATTGTTTTGTTTTTGGATATTGTACGTAGGATGGATGTTGGGTTCATAAACAGTTTCAGTTCATCGTCTTCTATTTGGTTATCATGAAGATAAAATTTAACGACAGTCTGCAACAAGTTTCGCTTTTATACTAATCGAAAGGATATTTTTATACCATAAAAGTATATTCTCATATTAATTATTTTCATTCTAATCAATATCGATTAAATTGCACTTACTAAAAATTAAATAAAATATAATCCTTTTAAGATTTTAATTTAATATATTTTGACCTGGCAATGAAAAGGACGAATGAGTCAATTGAGTGAATTGGAAATTGTTGTTGTTTGTTTGGGTGTAAAATTTGTAAAAGTGAACCAGGAGTCAAAACAGAAACATAATTTGGGGTGATCTAAAAGTGTGTAAATCCTTCATTTGTATAACATTAAAAGAAATTAAAAATAGAACTTGGAAAAACTATTGAGAGCTTGTAAGACATTATTATTTATAAAATTAGCAAAGAAATTTTAGGTAACTTGACAATTCATCAGCAGATGAGTGACAATGGAGTTAAAAGTACAATGGATGTTGAGGAATAGCTAAAGGTGTTATTTGAATATCTGTCACTAAATACAGGGTGGACCATTTAGAAGTTCCATTTTAAAAAGTAAATTAAAAAACTATATTAAAAAGATTGAACTTTGAAATTTAATAATGAAACACAACATTATTTAAATGACTGCCACGGCTGGCGTTACAGCACCCCATAAGTCTGTATCTCTTCAATGGCAACTTTGATTTCGTGTTTCAAGGCCTCCTTTGTCTCTGGATGGCTTGCGTAGCATTTATCCTTAACGGCTCCCCACATAAAATAATCCAACGGGCTCAAATCACAGCTCCGAGAATTTCGGCTGATTATTCGCTTTTCAAAAGCAGTGCCCAAAAGTTGGATTGTTACGTTGGCTGTGTGGCGAGTGGCCCCGTCCTGTTGAAACCAAATGTCGTCCATGCCATTCTCTTCAACTTTTGGAAACAAAAAGTCGTTGAGCATCCCACGATAGCGCTCATCGTTTTCGAAGAAAAACGGGCCAATGATGACTCCAGTCCATAAAATCCGAACCAAACCGTGACTCGTTGTGGATGCATCGGCTTTTCGATGGTGACGTATGGATTTTCTGAGCCCCAAATGCGATAATTTTGTTTGTTGACATACCCACCGAGGTGGAAATGGACCTCATCCGAAAATATGATTTATCGGTAAAAATGCTCATCTTCGGCCAATTGATCTTGAGCCCATTGGGCAAATCAAAAACTCATCGGATGGTCATGCGGCTTTTTTTGTTGGACTAATAGAACTTTGTAAGCTTTCATACCGAGGTCTTTGTGCAAAATTCTCAAGAGAGAAGTGCGAGAAATGTTCAATTCCTGAGAACGGTGACGAGTTGATGTTGATGAATGATTCAACATCGGTGAACATTTTCAGCAACGGCTGCAATATTCTTGGTCGTACGCACTGTATTATAGCGGGAAGGAGTTGCTTTGGCAACCAACAAACCAGTTTCGCTTCACGAATTTGCCAAAAGTTTACGTGATAGCATTCGATCTTTGCTCATTTTTTTTTAAATTTCTCAAAGTTTGGGTTGAAGACTCACCTCTTTGGAAGTAAGTTCTCAATATTACCCAGTTTTCTTCAAGCGTATGGATTACCATTTCGTAAAATTCAATCTGTCAATTCGTGATAACATTTAACACTCAAGTACTTCAAATTGCAACCGCTGGATGGACCACCCTATATGATGACGTTTTTAATGATTGGAGGTGCAAACTGTAATCTCTGCCAACAACCTGATTGTCCCAGATCACAATAATGTAAAAAAAAACTGCACAAAGAAGGATGATTTCGATTGACACATTTGTGTACGTGAAAAATAACAAGTAATCCATGAAAAGTAAGCTAACTGATATATAAAAAGCCACTTCCGGTCAAAGCGCAGATCAGAATTCGTTTGTGAAAAGATCAGTTCCACAATTAAACTCGCTAAAAAAAATATTATTAATTTAGATTGAAGAGAATAAAATTTTCAAAAAAGATAAGATTTATGTACGAAGAAATTTATAGAAATAATCAATAAAATACGAGGTCTGTTCAAAAAACTATGGTAAATTTTGAATTTCCGCTGGTTACGTATATTCGATTTTCAATTTTTTGTGGCGTTATATTGGTACTCATGTCTTACACTTATGCCGACAAGTTCAGCCATTTTGAACGTTCAGTTAATTTTTGACAGCTGCTTTGCTTACACGTGTTTTGGATCGTCTTCGATTTTTTCCCATTCCAAAAAATGGATCAAAGAATCTTTATCAAATTTTGTGTGAAAAACAAAATTAATTGCGCAGACGCATTCCGAATGTTGACTGTGGCATATAGTGAAGCTACGTTGGACCGAAGCAACGTTTATCGGTGGTATAAAATGGTCTCAGAGCGCCCGAGCACGTCAACAACAGACGAAAACATTGATGAAGTGAAAAAAATAGTATTGGCCAATCGTCGAATCACTGTTATAGAAGTTGCTGAGGACTTCAACATATCGATTGGGTCGTGCCATTTGATTTTTACCAATGATTTGGTTGTGAGACGGGTCGCCGCGAAATTCGTACCAAACTTGCTCAATTTCGACCAAAAACAGCATCGCATTAACTTTGCTAAGGAGCTGTTGGACTCTGTCCGCGAAGACCAAAATTTGCTCCAGAGGATTATAACTGGTGACGAATCATGGGTTTATGGTTATGACGTGGAAGCCAAAGCTCAACCATCCCAATGGCAGCTGCCGCATGAGCCAAGACTGAAAAAAAGCGGTCGAATGTGAAGGTTTTACTGACAGTTTTCTTCGATTGCAGGGGCGTGGTGCATCATGAGTTCTTGCCACAGGGTAGAACGGTCAATAAGGAATATTACCTGCAAGTTATGTGCAAGTTACGCCCGGATTTGTAGAACAACAAAAATTGGCTTTTGCACCATGATAACCCCCCTGCTCAAGCATCGTTGCTTGTGCGCGAATTTTTGGCCAAAAACAACACACTAATAATGATCTTATCATTGCTGAACAAGATCACAAAAAATGATTTTTTTTTTTAACAAGATCACAAAAAATGATTTTTTGAAGTGCTTCGAAGATTGGAAAAAACGTTGGCACAAGTGTATAATATCTGATGGGGATTACTCTGAAGGGAACAAAATAAATATTCATGAATAAATAAATAATTTTTGAAAAAACACCAAATTCTTGATAATTTTTGACCGGACTTCGTATATCAAGAAACGTTAAGAAAAATTATTTGTGATCCTAATTAACAATGCAAACCGGGATTTTAGTGTGATGTGTCTGACCCACTATATATAATAATTATTTTAAAATACGCGTAGTATCTGCTCATTTTTATGTCCAGTAGTTACAATATATTTCTGAGCACAATCTATCAACAAAAAGAATCTAAGAAAATTTTTATGTGCAAAGAATCTTTTTATATTTTTACGTTTCAAGTAACTACAAAGCTTGTATGTTAGACCATCCTGGTCCTGGACCTTGTTCGGTAACTACGCGACCCAAAAGAGCCCGAAAAGTAAAGTTTTTTTTTTTGTAGTGCATTACGACAAATAGAACAGCGAAATTTGGATCAGCGATATGTCATCAAATTTGATGTCAAATTTGGTGAATCCACGGAAATTCACCTACGTAAGGTTGCAACGAGCCCACGAGAAGCAGTGAAAGATAAATCTGGGTTAGGGAGGTCTTCAACATTGGAAAGTGATGAACATTTTCATGATGAAGCCTTTTCTTGAAAGGTTCTAAAAAATGGTTCTACATGTCGGATCACATGGCCATCCCGATTAACGAGAGTTTGCCAGTAAAATGAATTCGCGTGGTTTTCCAGCCGTTTTGTTTACCTTTTTTCTGTCTGTTTGACTTTTTTTGTTCCAAAAAATTTAAAAAAAACTGGAGAGTCTGAATGTTGGTACTATCGATGAAAAGGAGTGTAATCGATGAGCTGAATGCGATTCCAGTTGAACTGTTACAAAGAGTAGAAATCACATCTCCGCCGATGTACGTGTATAGCTGGCCAAGGCAACACAAATCAGTCTCATTACCTTTCTATCCCACCTCCTTTCCACAAACACTCTATGAATGATACGATTAAAACAAGTATGCGACTTAGATTTATCATCGTCTGTTATGTAAATCTAGTAAATTATAGAAGTACTAAAACGTATCTACGCATATATTTATATTAAATTGAAATTAGTTTATTTCGATTAGTCTATAATTACCTGCATGGAACTGCTTTTATATTTGATTGTGATACGGAAACAACTCTATACTATTAAAATTACGTGCATATACTTAGTCATATACATACGATAGATTAATAAAGTAGAAAAAAAACCAATTTTCATTACCGATAATGCTGTGATGTCCTTGTAAATAATTTGGGTCCTTCATTGACTGTATGTTATGTATTCAAATGAATGAGAAAATTGTAAGTATTTACGATTATGTAAATAGAAATAAGAAAATTGATTTGTTTTCGATAAAAAAAAAAAAAAAAACTAAACCTAATAGATATTATTATTATTGACATTTCTGGAACCGACTCTGTGATTAATTTATAGGCAATAAAATTAATGAATCTCGAACAAACCGTAAAACTGTTGATTCGAAAAATTGAAAACCTACCAGAATTTCGTTTCTACGAATATATAACATAAACTAATGATTCTCGAATCCCCCTCAGTCGATAGTAATGTTATTAAGAAATTGGATCAATACATTTACTACCCGTTTAGATGACAGGCGTAATAATTCTTTCAAAAAATCATTCCAAAACTTTACTTTCCATTAAAGTGATTCCTGTAAACGGAGTGTATCTGTATTTTAGCTGTGAACAATATTCAATATTTCACCTCCTTTACTTTGACTATTTTCATAGTAAATATATTTACAAAAGTATTTATCTATGTTACTCGTATCTGAGAAGAAAAAATATGAATGTCCGAACATTTATTGTTTTTAATATTTCAGTAGCCTTTCACGAACATTCCATTTATCATCCTGTCAAAATATTATTTTTTAAATGGACGAGTTTAGGTAGAAATTCATAAACATTTTGTCTTGATTGTATGCACGTACATCTATTAGGATATATTTATATAAGTGCATAGATATCCTGCCGTATGTAATGGTTTTTTTTTTTTTCATTTTCATTTAAACAACGAAATTCAATTAAATCATGGTATCCTGACAGGTTACGAATTCGCTTACGGGAAACTAAACTAAACCACTTACAATTTTTAACAAATTCATCGCACGAAAATCTTCATTTTTATCAGCGTTTTTTTTTTTAAATTAATATAACTTAAAATAAAAATATCTGTCATACAAATAAGTTTGTTAATGATTTTTAGTCTTCCAAGGGGTCATGGGTTGGTATCCAAATGAGGTATGGTCCGCTTTACTTTCTCTGCGACTTTTATTCCCTTATCCTTTATCCTTTCCTTTTAGACCTAAAAACCGCTTGAGCAGATGGATGCAAAGTTTTTTGGTGGCCCTTTAGCGTCAAGTACACAGTGGTTTTTTTGTTTGAATCCAGCTAGTGACATAGTTCGGGTACCTCTAAGTTATTGCCAAATGGCCCGAGTTGTCCCGGTGTTAAAAATTAAAATTTCAATATAAATGTTAACAAAATGATATTAAAAATATAAAAAAATTATTTAACAATGAAAATTATCAATTTAACTGGTTTTATTAACAATGAAAATTATTGATTTTTTATTGAGACAAGCCAACAAGCAATACTGAAGATACTATTGTGGAGGCATCATTGCTTCCTATTTTTACCAAAATGATTATTTATATTAGGTTTATAGAAACTACAATCAATTTTTTTCATCTATGATTAATGAATATTTATTTGAAAACTGTCCGACTGAAGATTTTCCGCTTCATTATTTCTTGCAAGGATATGTGAAGTCGCTGACTTATCATACTGGTCTTGTACGGGGTGAGCCATATTAAATGAACTTATTTGTTTCTGAAAAAAAATATGTGCCCGTTTTTCGGTATTTTCCATCATATTTCCAAGTGTTTCAACCGATATGGTGGCTACTTCCTGGCCGATATTGCCCTTCAATTCATCTAGGGTCCTTGGCTTATTGATGCAAACCTTTGACTTAAAGTAGTCCTACAGGAAAAAGTCCGACAGCGTCAAATCAGTTGAATGCAGAGGTCAGTCAAAATCACAATTTTTTTATATCAAACGGCCAGGGAACGACCAGGCTGAAAAAAACCGATTGTATATCGAGCTGTATGGGGTAGAGCGCCATCTTATTGAAACCAGTAGTGATGCATACCATTTTCATGAATAGTTAGCATCAAAAAATCGGTTAACATAGCTCGATTACACTCCTGATTGACGGTTCATTTCAGAAAATATAACCACATCATCGTAAATATTACACGAAATAGAAACCTTTTGATCGTGAAGAGGTACCAGTCCTGTAGAATCTATAATTTTATTTACTTTCGGATGCGTTGAATGGTTACGAAGAATTCAAGAGCAGTCCATCAGCGTAAATTACACCTACTTAAATGTACTGTTTGATGGGGTTTATCGTCCGAAAGGATTATTGGCCAATATTTTTTTTTTTTTTAAATAATAGCGCTTAATATTGGACGATTCAGGAACATATTTTAAAGCCAGCTGTGAAAAACCAGCCAACCCTGTACTGCCAACATACGAGGTCTGTTCAAAAAGTATCTCGAATTTTGAATTTCCGCGGGTTACGTATATTCGATTTTCGATTTTTTGTGGCGTTATGTTGGTACTCATGTCTTTCACTTATGTCGACAAGTTCGGCCATTTTGAATGTTCAGTTAGTTTTTGACAGCTGCTTTGCTTGCACGTGCTTTGGCTCGTCTTCGATTTTTTCCCATTCCAAGAAATGGATCAAAAAATCTGAATCAAATTATATGTGAAAAACAAAATTAATTGCGCGAACTTATTCTGAATGTTGACTGTGGCATATGATGAAGCTACCTTGGACGATGTGAACGTTTATCGGTGGTACAAAATATTCTTAGAGGACCGAGAAGATGTGAACGACTAACAGCGAATGTGAATGTTTTGCTGACAGTTTTCTTCGATTTCAGGGGCGTGATGCATCATGAGTTCTTGCCACAGGGTAGAACGGTCAATAAGAGATATTACCTGCAAGTAATGCGCAAGTTGCGCCAAGCAATCCGCCAGAAACGCCCAAATTTGTGAAAGAGCAAAAATTGGCTTTTGCCATTTTTGGCCAAAAACAACACACTAACAATGCTGCAACCACTGTATTCCCCAGATCTGGCCCCCTGTGACTTTTTTTTATTCCCGAAACTGAAGAGCCCCACAAAAGAACGACGCTAAGCTACGATTGAGGAGATAAAGACTGCATCGAAGGAGGAGCTGAACAAGATCACAAAAAATGATTTTTTGAAGTGCTTCGAGGATTGGAAAAAACGTTGTCAAAAGTGTATAATATCTGATGGGGACTACTTTGAAGGTGACAAAATACAATAGATATTCATGAATAAATAAATATTTTTTTTAAAAAAAAAAAAAAATATTTATTTATTCATGAATATCTATTGTATTTTAATTCGCGCAGTTTTTTTAACAGATTCAAAGGACTCAATGGCTCTGTTAAATGATATCTTTGGTAATCGCAATTATTTCGCAGAGGATCTTTTTCATTTAGCCTCCTCATTTTCCAAATATTAATGCTTCTGGCTGATTCCTTTGCAAATCCTTTAAAAAAAGAATGTCTATAAATAAGTTAAAAAACAAAATTCACAATAAAATCGTGGTTATAACACATGAAATTTTGTGAAAGGCTATGGAAAATGTTTTGAAACGATCAAACGAATATGCAAAATATATTTTTTTTAAAATTAATATCCTTTTTAAATTCTTTTTGGTTTTTTTCTAAACCCATTAATATACTATATTTATAAATAATAAAAATGTTATAAAGAATTTCAAGCACAACGTACATTTTCCGGCCACTCTGTCTCTATCGATACTCCTAATCAGTGGTTCTTAATCATAGAATTTTATGAATTTACTTTTCTTTTATCTAAAAACTTATTCAATATAAATCTAAATAAATTATAGTTTAATATTTTTGCTATTTTCATAGTTTTCTCTATAGTGTCAATACAACTTTATACATAAATATGACCATTCGAAAATCATTTCTAAACAAATATTGTTTTTGCCAAAATTTGATATTTTCCAGTTCCAAAGGAATTTTCATAGAACAATTTCTTCCTAGAATTTTCATTTATTTGTGAAGGATTAAATAAACTTCACTTATTGCTTTGTTTACGTCTACGTATACGATTTATAAAGGATAACAAAAAATAACCTTTGCCATAAAAGTGTATTTAAGCTATGTACACGTATATAAACACACTTGTGATAATCATAAAAGATAAAATTTAATTGGATATATTCAACTTTTCCTTTTTATTATTACTATTATATTGGTAAACATTAAATAAACATTAGTTGAGTATATTATTTTTGTTGCCACAAATAGACATTAAAATACATATGTGGGATATAAGCTATTTGATCAAATTTTAAGGTGCACAAGTTTACACTTAGTGAAAATTTCTTAAATTTCAAATCGAAAATAAAATATTTTAAAGAAAATATGCGCAAAAATGTTTTTTTTACAATACAATGCATTCGATGGTAATATCGTTCTAAAAAGAAAAAAGATTATTTTCCAAGTGAGACACCACTTTAAAAATTCGAACATGACATGAATAATAATAAGTATCGATACGACTCATTTCATTATTGAAGGATACACTCGGTTTTCGAAAAGGAGATACTGAAATAATTCAGATATCAGATCAAAGAATTTTTAACGATATCGATTTTTTTCTTCTTATCAATTACTAGTATCAATTTTAAATTGAAAAATGTAAAATTAATGATTTGCAAATTATTTCATATCTGACTTCATGTACACTATTTATAAGTTAAGTGCATGAAATAATTTCATTCCCATTCCATTATGACGAGATTTTTCTCAATTTACAATTTATATAAATACTTTTGATCTGAAAATATTCAAATGAAAGGAATAAATTAAAAATATTATAATGTATATATTTTATCTTTATTTTAAAAAAAAAATTATTCTTAAAAAAATTCTTCTGATATAGCAACATCGAGTATAGGGCTCGATTTCGAACAGGGGATTTTTTTTTAAAACGCTGTACAGATACAGATTCCTTCAGTATATGGAATTTTTGCCCTCTAAAACGCACTCCCTTTTTCTTCCAAAATAACTCCCCATGGGACAACTGTCAGGAATTACGTCATGGGAGGTATACTGATATCAAGATTTTTATCCTTTTTACGCTGCATGCTGCTCTTTTCTCATTCTTTGAGTGACATCAAAACTTTTATCCTTTTTAGGATAAAAAGGATACTTTTTATTTTACATTGTCAATATACTGATATCAAAACTTTTATCCTTTTTATGCTGCAGGATGCTCTTTTCTTTATTACTTGGGATGCGTATTCAGCTATCTCACACAAGCATGCCTGCGATGTTATCGCGCTCTTGAGCCAGCTGTTCAATGATTATTTTCTCTACTTATTTCCATGAAGCCGACTTTATGATATTGGAAGAAAATATGTCCTGCATCCTCGAATTGGGCCATATCACATCAACATCCACCTTAAAGCGATATGGATACACCCTTAAGCATCAATATCCTGGCAGAAATTGGGTGATATATTGGGCCACTTCTCCATGGCCTCTTCTGACCCACGTGGCTATATCAGGAATGAGATGATGCGTCCATCATCTTTTAATGGACATATCCCCAGTGTCGCTGCCATCTCGCCACTGTTTAATTTCTTTTTTCTTAACTGATAGTAAGGCGATGAATATATCATAGACAACGGGAGGGAAATAAAATCAAAGAATCTGTTTCGGGAACAAGAAAAAGTTATAGGGGGCCAGATCTGGGGAATACGGTGGCTGCGGCATTATTCATTGATCCATTTTTTGGAATGGGCAAAAATCGAAGACGAGCCAAAACATGTGCAAGCAAAGCAGCTGTAAAAAATTAACTGAACATTCATAATGGACGAACTGGTCGGCATAAGTGAGAGACATAAGTACCAACATAACGCTACAAAAAATCGAAAATCGAATATACGTAACTCGCGGAAATTCCTGCTGTTTACTATTACTGACTCGGTTTTTTATGAGCAAATTCCAAGCCTAGGCCCATTGATAAGAGCAAATGCTGGATAATGTAAACTGCATCACCGGTGGTTTGAGTAACCTCCTCTAGAAATTTACCGATTGTATTTACCAGAATACATCATATTTTGGTATTTACCAGAATGAAAACATACATCATCAGTCTGCAATTATCCTTTCAACTTAAATATCTGCAATCCAAATTCCTTCGTTAAATTATTGATGCTCCTTTTAATGTCTGAAATATTGCAAAACGCCTTAAAATTTCGGTTGTTCGTGATTTGGCTATTTTTATATAAAAGAAATTTCACTTCCGTATTTTCCATTATTACAATCCATTAAAATATCCTTTAAAAATATATTATTTAATTGGAAAACCAATCTATGCCTGCACTGCACTGCATTTTTTTTTCTTTTTTTTGATTTGCGTAAATTTTTCCAAACTTGCTCATCCTATTATTCTATAGTCTAAGAGACATTCATATATACCCTAAGTTTGATCCAACTAAATATTGCTTACAATTGAGCAAATTAAAAAAAAATATTTAACTAATTATCATAACTGAAATTATAACTAGTAAGATGTTTACAATAATTAGTAAGTAAAAATAAAAAAAGGGAACTAATTGGTATATCAATGATTAATAAAAACCAAAGGAAGACTCTTTTTTTATAAAAAAAAAATATAAAATAAAGTCTCTTCATTGAATAAAATCAATTATATATAAAACGTTTTTTTATGTGAGTAAAAACTACTTTGTTTTATATAATTTTTTTTATACTAAAAAATACTTGGAGGCATACCGACGTTGAGTATGAACAATACAAAAATATACCTCATGTATTCATACAAAATATGATGAGTATTTAAATTGGTTTTTTTTAATAAATTTTTCTCATCATCATAATACGGAAAACAGGATATTATATTTTCAACAACATATTGAAGCATAAATAAAAGTATTAAAAAAAAATCATTATTTAAATGCAAATCAAGAATATTCATTCGTATGCAAAGCATGAACAAACACTCCGCAGAAAATTGTTAACGAAAAAATCAACAATAAATAAAAATTTACCTATTTGCACAGGTAATAATCTATGATGAAAATAATCAAATATAACATGACAACCATATTCCTGTACAATTTACGAATGCATTAGAGAAAAAAACCGACCCAAAATTTTAGAGACATCCTTTAGCTAATATAATCCGGGGCTACAAAAATAAATACGAAATTTATGGTAAGCTTTTTTGTGCTTTACCATATGAATTTACAAAATATCCTATTACATATTTTTCCAATATACGAACATTGAAGAGTCTGTACACATGTTCTGAGGGTATTGAAAGAGTTCAGATAACAGAAATTTTTCCATTTATGAGATTTGTTTCTGTTCAAATACAAATAGTGCATATGTACACGTTGCCGTATTGAGATTTAACTTATTTTGACAAGTTGACAGGCAGCAGTTGTTGTTAATTTTATAAATTTTTTGCTCATTTTTCATATATTCCTTCAATCAAAATTATTTTAAAACTCAAAAAAAAAATTTTTTTTAAATTATCGTTTTTTCCATAATTGTATATTTATTGATAGTTGGTTTTTGCTTGAATATTGGTTTTGTTTCTATTTTTTCAGTGAGAGATTTACTGATTGGGCAATGATTGGGCAGACAAGGTGGGATAAAAAACTCCCATAGATGTGCTCAACTTTTTCTACCTATGCCAAAAGAAAAACCTTCGGCCACCTGTAAGTATTTAGTTTAGATAAATAGAAAAAATGTTTCATTCACTTCTTAGCCTACATGAAAAACAAGCTTACCAAAATTCTGGCCATAGCAACTACGCATCCTTAATTATTTTTTCAGTTATGCTTATCATTCTACAATATTTGCCAAATTTATGAGTTTATAAACTCTATTCAAAATTACTTTTTAAAAAAGATTTCTCTCATTATGGAAATTCTAGCTCAACAACCTATTATAGATCACGATCTGCAATATGTCCTCCATCCTAGCGATCTTAGAGTCTAGATACATAGTATGGGAAAGCTACCAAAAATGTGGCCATGTTGTATTTTTGACATATATTTTCTCAAGATTATTCGTTACATATTTGGGGAGAACACTGAAATGGTAAACCTATATTATCAAAGTAGTAGTTGAATTCGTCAGTAAAGCTCCATGCATTTGAAATGAGCTTCCGGATTTTTTCAATTGACTCAAATATCTTGGCAGTTGACTGCGACCATCTTGGTTTTTTTTGGCCCTCGTTATTTTGATTCATTATACAATTGAAAAGCATACGAAAATAAATAAGGTACAATATATTATCAAAATGGTAGGTCAATTCGTCAAAAGCCCCATGCGTTCGAATTGAGCTTCTCGTTCTTTTCAACGGAACGAGGTATCTTTGACAGTTGACTGCGGCCATCTTGGTTGCTTTTTGGCACTTGTCAAGATGATGTATTATACAATTAAGGAGCGCACTGAAATAAATAAGCTATATTATCAAAATGGTAGGTCAATTTGTCAAAAGTTCCATCCGTTCGAATTGAGCTTCTGGTTCTTTTCAACGGAACGAGGTACCTTTGCACTTGACTGCAGCCATCTAATTTTTTGGCACTTGTGAAGATGATTCATTATACAATTCAGGAGCGCACTTAAAAAAATAAGCTATATTATCAAAATGGTAGGTCAATTTGTCAAAAGTTCCATCCGTTCGAATTGAGCTTCTGGATCTTTTCAACAGAACGAGGTATCTTTGACAGTTGACTGCGGCCATCATGTTTTTTGGCACTTGTCAAAATGATTCGTTATACAATTGAGAAGTACATTAAAATAATTAAGCTATATTATCAAAATGATAGGTAAATATGTCAAAATGTCAATGCGTTCGAATTGAGCTTCTGGATCCTTTCAATTAAACAAGGTACCTTTGCACTTGACTACGGCCATTTAATTTTTTGGTATTTGTCCAGATGATTCATTATACAATTAAGGAGCGCACTGAAATAAATAAGCTATATTATCAAAATGGTAGGTCAATTTGTCAAAAGTTCCATCCGTTCGAATTGAGCTTCTGGATCTTTTCAACTGAACAAGGTATATTTGACAGTTGACTATGGCCATCTTGGTTGTTTTTTTTGAAATTTTTTAAGATGATTTATTATACAATTAAGGAGCGCACTGAAATAAATAAGCTATATTAGCAAAATGATAGGTAAATATATCAAAATGTCAATGCGTTCGAATTGAGCTTCTGGTTCTTTTCAACGGAACGAGGTATCTTTGACAGTTGACTGCGGCCATCTTGTTTTTTGGCACTTGTCAAGATAATTCGTTATACAATAGAGGATCTTACTGAAATACTTAAGCTATATTATCAAAATGGTAAGTCAATTTGTCAAACTGTCCGTGCGATCGCATTGAGCTTCCGGATCATTTCAATGGAACAAGGTATCTTTGACACTTGACAGCGGCCATATTGTTTTTTGACATTTGCCAAGATAATTCGTTATACAATTGAAGAACGCGCTGAAATAATTAAGATATTTTATCAAACTGGTTGCTCAATTTGTCAAAAGTTCCATCCGTTCGAATTAAGCTTCCGGATCATTTCAATGGAACAAAATATCTTTGCCACTTGACAGCGGCCATATTGTTTTTTGACATTTGCCAAGATAATTCGTTATACAATTGAAGAACGCGCTGAAATAATTAAGATATTTTATCAAACTGGTTGCTCAATTTGTCAAAAGTTCCATCCGTTCGAATTAAGCTTCTGGATCTTTTTAACGGAACGAGGTATCTTATTTTTTGACATTTGTCAAGATAATTTGTTATACAATTGAAGAACGCGCTGAAATAATTAAGATATTTTATCAAACTGGTTGCTCAATTTGTCAAAAGTTCCATCCGTTCGAATTAAGCTTCTGGATCTTTTTAACGGGACGAGGTATTTTTGACAGTTGACTGCGGCCATCTTATGTTTGGCATTTTTCAAATGCTGGCCATCTTATTGAATAACAAACAGTTAACCCTGTAGAAAAAAAATATAAAAAAAAACTAAATATATTTAAATAAGATAAAGATACAATTTCTAAAATTATATCCTTTGAATAAAATCCAGATAAAAAAAGGAATATATTGAATGATTATGAATCTTTTCAGGTATAAACCTGAAAAGATTTATAATCATTCAATACATTCTAGAATTGAGCTAAGCATTTTTAAAATTAAGACCATAATTCTTGGGATAGGCATTTTTAAAATTAAGGCCAATTTTAATTGGCACTAATTTTTTTTTGAGAATGATTCTGATGTCACTATTTATGAATGTAAATTGTTACCGACCGATTATTTGCAACATTATCTGGCCGACTTGGTAGTAATTGATATGACTGATTTAGTAGTCTGCGAATACCGATAGCAGTGTACACCACTATCGACAATAGAATTCAAATAAGAATACAGAAAAATATAGAATTTTGAAGCTAAGCAGAAGGCATGATTATTTAATGTACTTCCAAAAAAAAAAATACGCATACTTTCAGCAAAAATAAGGAATACTATTAAAATCCGATTTGTTTATTATTATTGTATATTTTTTTTCGGGACAGCAATAAAAACCAATTACCAATTACATATTATATATTCTATAATAATAGGCAATATGAGGGAAAATAAAATTAAAAAATATTATTTGGCAATACTTGTTTATGAATAATTAATTCCATCATCAGTTATATAAATTTGAAAAGCTTAGCACGATTGATAGACTAATTTTTATCTATATGCTCTATTATACGATATGTTTATGTTTTTCTTCTTCTTTTATTTTTACCATTAGTATATATTGGGTTGTTATAAAAATAAGGCTATTTCATCAATTAATAATAATATTTATCGATTATTATCGTACGCTTATCGACTTTCACTTTACTTTTAATTATAATACAATCCTGCTATTTATCATAATAATATCGTTCATATCAACATTAGATAAACTTTATACGAGTATAGATTAATCAGTTTTTAACGACTTCATTTAGATTGTATATTGATTTTCTCTAAGTTTGCTAAATATTTCTTTAATTAGAAATTTGGGTTTCTCTTTTATTATTTAAGGTATATTAATTGATCAATGTAGATTTATTTTCTATAATTTCAATATGATTTTCTTAAAAGAAGATTTAGAAATAATTTCTTTTGATCGTTATAAATGCAAAAAAAAAAAGATTAAATAATTTTTTTTATTTGTCAATTAAAGATACATAAGATAAGGTCAATAATAAAGTCCAAGACTTATAGATATGAAATGTAAGTAATTGAATTACTAATTGTACAGTGTGGGCCAACTTGGACTAATTGATGTAAAATATCTTTTGTAATTTTGAACTTTTTTCGAAATATTTTTCTACATGAAATTGTAATTTTTTATTATATATTTTTTTTGGTCTATATATGAAAAATAACATAATTTAAATATTCTTCATTTACTTATGGACATGTAATAGGTCTGTTGAATTAAAGAATTCCAGGAGACCCGGTTTTGTGGCGCGGTCTTCCAATTCAATACTTCCAGAATGTTTGTGACGTCCTGGGTAATGCCGTCGCTCTACCAAATGTAGGGAATATATCGTCTTTTGGGACCGAAAATGGAGGAACTATTGACAATTCACCCTGGCGGATTAAGGATTAAGTGACTAGTCCACTACAGCCTATTGAGCTTAATTTGATGCATAACCGGCTGTCAGGGTAACGCTCCAGGAAGCCGTATTAAATAGGCTCCAGAATTATCCTTCCTTATTAAGGGGGCCGGAAATTCTTCGGTTAAGAGTTAGCAATCGTTTTTGTTGGGACCCAAATTTCCGAAGAATACATGAGGACTGGCAAAACAAATATCCTGTACAGCAGAAGCTTTGATGTTATGGTCAGAATTTTCGAAGCGAAATAATTTAGACTGACTGTAAAATGGCCCTGTTTAGATTGTAGATTTCTTACTTACCAACGATCATTGCGGATACAAGCTCCAATATTTGGTGATGGGTGATCAAACTTGTGTGTGGTCTTTCGTTGTCGTAATTCAACAAAACTCCTTTTCAGTCAATGAGCTCCGGACGTACCTGGATGATGGATTCATTCAAACTATGCAATTTTTTTTATTTTTTTTAAATTTTATTTGACAGGTTTCATTTCTACATTAGACAATACATTAACACATATACACATAGTCATGAGACACAGTCGCTCCTATGGAGCATATAGCGGCACAGAGAATACACGTCTCTAATTGGTGGTGGAAGGCTACTTTTTTTTTGTTGGCGTCATCATCTACTTCGGTTGGGGCACTGCACGATGGTGATCTTTCGGAACTTCGAGTGGAGCCTGGCTGTTAGAGGGCGGTCGGAGACCGGTTTGTAGCCCATGAGAGATCTCTTTTTGCGTTGGCCGATAGGATCAATCCGACTCCACAGTGGTGGCCGCTGTCATTGCCGCTGTAGATGAAGTGTTCACCCGTCTGAGTTGTGAGGGCCCCCTTGATGTTTCCACCTTGTCTTAGAGATTCCCAGAATGTCGAGGTTGTAAGCGTTTTTTTTTGGGAGAGAAGCCAGTCGAGAAGTTTTTGGGAGAGAGTCCCGCACGTTCCACGTACCTATTCGGGCTGTTCGATGAAAAACAGATGAGTTTTTTTGCCTGAGATACGGTCCGGTTGATTCTTCTTGTGCTGTTTCTTGATAAGGTGGTTTTTATAGCTTGCGGCTTATCAGGCCAGCGAAGTAACCTCCAGTGACGTTGGGGGACCCTACGGACTACATATAAGGCTTGTAGTCGGCCTCTCACCCCGGCACCATGCCGAGATGGCGGCAGTGGGAATCGAACCCGCTACCTACCGAGTGTGAGTCGGTCGACACACACACGGTTAAACCTGCGGCACGCGGTGTTCCCAAGCGGTCACTCATCCAAGTACTAACCACGCCCAGTCCTGCTTAACTTCGGTGATCGGAGATAGAAGCTCAAAAATAAAACACCTTCAAAATCCCACCACACTGGGAGCTGAAACTTCCTATGATGAATGGCCGCTTTCGATGTCTTTTGAGGCGGATCATCACGTCGTTATCAATCGCATTAAAAAAAATGATCATTTTCCTCACGTTTAATGAATATATCGCAGATGTTTTTTTAAAACTTTCCAGCTTCTTCAGGTGGTCATAAGCGATTGAATGATGGATGTTCAATGTTTCTCCAAGCTCTCGTATCGTGTAAGGCTGGTTTGAGTAAATTTATTTTTTCGTCATCAATCTTCAGTTTTCCTTCCTAACCGAGGAGCATCGTTGAGATCAAAGCCACCTGTATAGAATTTCGTGAACTATCGATGGCACTGAATGCTCTTGTAGAGCATTGTCACCATACGCAACTTTTCTCAAGCATGGCGTGCGTTTTTCCCTTTACAATAAATTATGGCGAAAAAATGCAATGTCTAATCTTCCATTTTCAAGTTATTGTAAAATCCTTAGAAAATATACAAAATGAATAAATTTTCATTATTCTTAGGAAAATATATCATCTGTTAAATAATATAAAAATAACATAGATGTAAATTACTCTATTACTACCTAATATTGGGTTGGTGCAAAAGTTATGACCGTTTTTTACATATACAATTAAACATTTTGTTAAGTTTGTATTATTTATTTAATCAATTCTATAATTTCCATCCGTTTTTATAATCTTCTCCCATCTTTCTATCAACTTATTAATACCATTAGTGTAAAATTCAGTAGATTTTGATGCGAAAAATGTAGTAAGGAATGTTTTTACCTGCTCTATTGTATCAAATTTTTTATCATTTAAAAAATTTTGCAGTGATCGGAATAAATGAAAATCGGAAGGAACAAGATCTGGAGAATACGGTGGATGCTTGATAACATCTCAATTCAACTCATTTAGCTTGTGTTGGGTCATCATAGCCACATGTGGTCGCGCGTTGTCGTGATGAAACACTATCCCTTTTCTGTTTACCAATTCTGGTCTATCCTTTTGAAGGGCGATATTCAATTTGGATAATTGGTGATAATATCGTTCTGCTGTAATTGTCTGATTGCGTTCCAAGAGTTCAAAATACGCAATACCCTTACAATCCCACCAAACACAAAGCATAACTTTTTTTTGATGGATTTCGGCTTTCGAAGTTGTTGATGGGGCTTGTCCAGGTATAGCCCAATGTCTTTTTCTTGTCACGTTGTTGTACACGACCCATTTCTCATCTCCCGTTACCAAACGATGCAAAAAAAGTTCATGTTTGTGTCTCGCACTCCAAGCAACGCACGTTGAAACACGATCCAAGTAATTGGCAGCCGACAATTGATGAGGTATTCAAACGTCGTACCGCGAAACCATCCCCATACGCTTCAAATGTCTTAATACGGTTGTATGGTTGACTCCCATGGTTGTATGGTTGACTATGGTGGTTAGACGTGGATTGGTGTCAGTCATGACTTTTAACTTGTCGTCATCAGACTTCAATGGCCGCCCGGTACGTGGTTTATCAATTAGTGAAAAATCCCCAGATCGCAATTTTGTAAACCATCTTCGTACCTGTCAAACTTTGATGACATCTGCTCCATACACTTTGCAAATGTTTTTGGTTTCCACACTCGCGGTATTGTCTTTACGGAATTCATAAAGTAAACAATGACGTGAATGCACTTTATCGAACGACATTTTAAAAAAATACAAGGGCTCTTCACTGTATTCTGGCCAGGCCAAAACTGAATAGAAAGTAGAGGGAAAGCATTCTTTATACAATGGAACCATTTAAAAGAAGATACTTTTAGGAACATAAAAAACGGTCATAACTTTTTCATCAACCCAATATTTAACTGAAGTTCCGAAACATCACCATCGTGCAGTGCTATGCCCCAACTGAAATAGATAATGACGCCAATAAAGAAGCCTTCTACCACCAATTAGAGACGTGCATTCAATCTGCCCCGAAGAGCGACATCAAAATTGTAATGGGCGACTTTAACGCTAAAATAGGCCGGGACAACACTGATCTTTGCTCGATCATTGGAACACACAGCCTTCATGCAGAGGGAAACGACAACGGGAACCGTCTCACTGACCTCTGCTCAACTCATCAACTCTTCATCGGTGGCACCAAGTTTCCTCACAAGAACATCCACAAATACACCTGGCAGTCTCCAGATCGTGTGACCCGCAACCAGATAGACCACATCCTGATAAGCAAAAAATTCCTCGGATCGCTCCTGGTCGTCAAGATAATCCGAGGAGCTGACATATACAGCGACCATCAGCTGTTACTTGGGGTGGTCAGACTAAGGCCTGCGGCAACTAAAAAACAACAAGGTCGCGCAGAACGCAGGCACGACATCCAACGCCTGCAGAATCCAGAGACAGCCGAGATATTTGCGAACAAGCTGGAAGAAGTTAGCCACAATGCCGAAAGGCTGACATGGCCTTCTCTACTGCGCAAACTAAAGTCCGCTGCAGAGGAAGCAACGGGTTTTCGGAACTACAAGAGGAAAGAGTGGATCCGCGAGTCAACCTGGACTCAAATAGGAAAACGAAGAAAGCTGAAGGGTCTACTCCAAACTGCTCAAACTCGCGAGGAAAGGCACCATCTACAGACGAGGCACAACCTCGCTCAAAAGATGGTCAAACGCATGGCAGGGGATGACAAGAGAAACTACTTCAACGAAATAGCGAGCGAAGCAGAAGCCGCTGCACACCGGAGCGATATCCGCAGTGTCTATGCATCAATTCGCAAACTATCCGGAAAAATAACACCCTCACTGCCACCACTTAAGGACAAAGACGGTCAAACTCTCTGCACGGATGAAGAACAACTCGACCGCTGGAAGGAATTCTTCTCAGAATCCCTTCCAATAGCTTCAGAATTCCATCCTCCTCCTACAGTGATACGCAGAAACCCACGAAGATCCATCCCAACAACACCGCCTATGATTACGGAGATCACAACAGCAATCAACAAGCTTAAGTACAGTAAAGCACCCGGACCTGACAACCTGGCCCCAGAAGTTCTGAAGTTTGATCCACCACTCCTGGCCTCGCTGTTGCATCCTATAATCGCAAAAGCCTGGACACAATGCCACTTCCCGGACAGCTGGAAAGAAGGACTAATTATCACCTTCCCGAAGAAAGGTGACCTTGGCGATTGCAAAAACTGGAGGGGAATCACTCTGATGAACACCATCCAGAAACTGATCGCATCAATCATCCTGACTCGCATCACTCCAACAGTGGAAAGTGCCCTCCGCAATGAGCAGTCTGGCTTTAGATCAAACCGCTCCTGTATTGATCACATCAACAGCCTAAGAATGATCATTGAACAGTCGAACGAATGGAACAGCCCGCTCTATCTTCTCTTCGTTGACTTCGAAAGAGCCTTCGACATGATTTCTCGCGACGCCATCTGGAGTGCTCTGGCTGAACTGGGCATCCCACAGGCCATCATCGATCTCATCCGAGAACTATACCACGAGGCCCCGTGTAGAGTGCGTTTCAAAGGACGAAACAGCGATACATTCAACATCTCGAGAGGAGTCAGGCAGGGTTGCATAATCTCGCCTATCCTCTTCATAATCGCCCTAGACCTAGTCCTTCAACGCACTAACAACACAGCCAGCAACGGTATCCAGTGGACACTGTGTGAGAAGCTCCACGACCTGGACTACGCCGACGAGATATGCCTCATGTCCCACAACTTCAACGGCATTCAGGAGAAACTGAGTGTTCTGGCCTCCAACGCCGAAGAAGTTGGGATGAAAATCAACATCAAGAAGACCAAATTAATGCGTATCGGCGCCACCTGCGAGAGACCCTTGATCTTACACGGTACCCAAGTTGAAGATGTCGAAAAGTTCTGTTACCTTGACAGCATGCTCAGCAAGGATGGTGGAACTGAAATAGACATCCAAACGCGCATCAACAAGGCGCGACAAGCGTACACCTCACTTGGGAACGTGAGGCGTTCCAAATACCTCTCCATAGCACTTAAACTTCGAATATTCACCTCAAACGTCAAGCCAGTCCTGCTGTACGGCTGCGAAACATGGAAAGTAACAGACAGCACGATTCGTAAGCCTCAAGCATTTGTGAACAGATGCTTGAGGCGTATAAGCAAGATCTTCTGGTCGAACTGGATAACGAACGATGAGCTGCTTCTTCTCACGAAGCAAATACCTCTGCTAGATAACATCAAACGCAGGAAATGGAGTTGGATTGGACACACCTTGCGAAAACCACCTACGGACATAGCAAGGATGGCACTAGATTGGAACCCACAGGGCAATCGCAGCAGAGGACGTCCAAGAACCACTTGGAGAAGATCACTCAAGCGCGAACACCAACAAACTGGCAAATCATGGTCGGAAATAAAAAGGCTAGCTCAAGACAGAAGCAGATGGAGAGAATTCACAGAGTCTCTAGTGCCGCTATATGCTCCATAGGAGTGACTGTGTTCCCATGTCTGAGTGTAACATAGAAATAAAAACCTGTAAAATAAAAAATAAAAAAAAAATTAATAAATATTTAACTACTGCTTATTATTCTTACAACATATTGCCAGCAACATTTGTAAATGCTGCTAGCAACATTCAAAGGAACATTTCCCATGAAAGAAGACTGGAAAATTTCGTCGCTATCTTTCCAGACTCCATATACAATCCACCTACTATATTTTCCATTTATATATACTAGTACATATCCAAGGTAGATAGAGCTTTATTTATGTATATTGCATCTAATGAATTCCATTCCTTACTGACTATGAGCAGTTTACAATTTACGCTCAAACAGAACGGTCGTATGATTATAAATCGCAATTTTTAATAATAATCTATATATTATTTTATACTTTTAAAATTATTTTATAAATAAACCAAATCAATCGAACTTAATGAAAATATCTAATAAAAGTGTATGCATATATCTTCTTTTTATTTTAAATATATAATCAAATAAAATGGGTTTTAGTTCAGAAAAGTAAAGTTGGAGTGATTTTTTTTTCCATATAAAAATAAAAATAAACTTTTTATAATAATATAGTATAATTTAAATAATATTAAAAAAATGTCTATTATAACTTTTGTACCCAATATACAGGATGTGTGTTTGTATAATTAAATAATGATTGTATATTTTTTTCAATAGTAATAAGAAGTGTTATTAAACACTATGTGAAATTTTGAATACATATTTATAAGTAAATAAAAAAATTACTTAAACTAAAAATATTTGGAAAAATTATATTTTAGATTAAAAAAAAATAACAATATTATTGAGATATCAATTCTAATGTTATACAATAATATGTTTATATATGCAACTATAACTTACATTATAAAAAGGACTTGTTGCTCGTAATTAGAAAGTGATATAAATGTATTTTTTGTGATAATTTTGTGAAAACTTTCATTATTGGATATATATTAGAAAACTTTTGATAATTTATTGAATTTTTTAAAAGAAAATTCAATTTAATATTATTAATAAAACTTAACGTAAGTTTTATTTTGATTTTGAGAATAATCACTTCTATCAGATTTTCAGAAAATATCTTCTTTTCGCTCCTATTATTGTATGATAATATAAAAATTTTCTTTATCTTTTACAATCGATAATACTTATTTAAAAAAAGAAACTCATTAACTTGTATAAAATTTAATATAGTACATTAGAGATTATATTTATTGGTTGGATATTAATTTTTTAGAAAAAAAACTATAAAATGCCATTTATTATAATGTTAAACATTAGTTTAGATGTGAGCATCTTCGATTAATTAATTTTTCTATGATTCTATTGTTTTCATAACAAATTGGTACCGATATTGACTCTTGACCATAAAGTCATTTATTCACATTGTTTACTGGTTCTCAGATGAAAATCTTATACATATTTAGTTGCAAGACATCTGATCCGGAATATAAATTTTTCGTGTAAATATATTCTTTTTTCATTATTTTACGAATGTAATATATTTTCTATTTCTTTTAATAAATTTATTGTAATATAAAAGAATACAAATGGTTAAAACGAATAACATTTATTTAATTCATGAGTCAACTGTATATGAATTATAATTTTATAAATATTGGTACTTAAATAAAGAGTTAACCATTTTGTACATTTTGAAAAGTATAGTTAAATAAAATTTTATAATTATTATAGATTTACCATTATATACCAGAGTTTTTACAGGACTTGTAACTTTTGAGGTGATTTTTTTAGTTCATTTTAGAATACTTTAAAAGTTAAAGATTAGCTTTTAGATAATCTTGTAAGAAATAGTCTTGGAGGCTAATTGATAATACTAAGCTTCGAAATTAGGAGTCCTGGGAAATTTTTGTGAAAATATCTTGTATATAGGCCAAGGACACCTTCAAGTCAAAATGCATACGAGGTAGTTCTTTTTCGTAGATACAATCGCTATTCCATAAATACTTGTGAGCTTTCAGATCCTTATATACGGCAATTTTGACTTATCGAAAAAAAAATATTCCAAACCAATTTTATTGCATTACTTTTTATCGATCCATAATTATTATCTTTAATTATTTATATGTTTAATAATTGTCAAATGTAATAAATTTACTATAAAAAGTACACGGTTGGTTAATTTCTTCACCTAACAATTCTGTAGAACTGTTAAATTTGAAATATTTTATAACAATTTACGATAATTCATTATAAATTTATAGTTACATAAATAGTTTTTGTAGTCTCAAAATATTATCTGATTATATTTATCAAATCAAACTTTTACGTCTTTTGATTTATTAATAAAACTTATATCTATAAAAAAAAAATTTAATTTTATCAAATAATTAATAAATCATTAAATCTAATGACTTAAAAAACAAATCATTTTTCTTTAACTATTAATTTATGATATAAACTTCTATTCTTTAGTCTAAAAAATTATTTCTATAGAGTATTTTTTTTAAATGATACAAAATCAAGAAAAAAACATATGGTTTTAAGAGTATTTATTTTTTAATTTACTTTATATAATGGATAGTTTTTCGTCAAATTTATCTAATTAATATAATATTAAATACAGTCTCTTATATTTTTTAGCTCGTACATTTATTAAAAAAAAAATGATGAACATTTTGCAACTCTCGTGAATTAATCATTAAAAACGGATAAAGTTTTTATCCATTTTACTAAATTTTAAGTTGTAAGCAACTTACTACAAAAAGAGAGAAAAAAGTTTAACATTAAAAATACAGTATAAAAGTGCAAACAAGCTATGAAAACATTTTTGTACCTTTAAAAACACAAAATATTATGTTACGAAAAATATATATATCCAACCAGATCATAAAAAAATTTGCATTAATATAAAACTTGTACATTATTTAATTTTGTTTAATGGATGAAATTAAATTATAATTGAATTTATATGGCATGTACGCTAATGTGTGCATTTTCATATTTAATATTGTTTATTTTATAAACAATTTAATAATGTTTTTGGTAACCTAAAATCACATGAAGATTATAAGAGAACAAATAAAATCATTCCAGAACAAGAACAACAAAAATATTATTTCGGTTTTTTTTTTAATAATTTAAAATTATTTAAATTTTTAAATAAACCATTTTTTATTACAACATTATCAATTTATTAATGGTTCTTCAATTTAAATTAAAGTATATTATTTATTATCAATTAAAATTAGCAAAGTATAATTTATTTTCTTATAGGTACAATTTAGATGTTATTTGTTTAGATTTAGAAGATATTTACCTAAATTTATCTATAATAACCAAATTCAATTATAAGTTTGCACTTATTTTGCCATTATTAAAATGTAAACTAATTATTAAAGCCGATTTAAATTTCAAATTAACAACAAAAATTATCCATCTAGTAGCACACACATTTCATATATCAAAAACTATTGAGACTATTTGAATGAGTAAATCCTTATTACTCACTTCATTTGAAATTCACTTTTACTCAAAAAATCTTTAAACAACAAAAAACCCCCTCCCACCCGTCCTTAGGACCGATCAATTCAGATTTCACCCCGAACAATCTCCTACTTAGCAGTGTCATCGAATCTTGTATATTATTTCACCACAAATATTATCTGTAATTTATTGCTCCCTCTTTTGAAAAATGATTATTTTCACGATCTATTTTTAGACTATTGTAAAAGTTTTAATTTAATTTAACACCCGGGTTTACTCCGATAACTCAAAAGGATCCTTCTTTTCTTACTTACCTGGTTATAAAATAATTTCTTTCAAAATGGTACTTCCAAGTTAACAAATCCAATAAACTCTCGAAAATCTATCTAATATTTTCTGGTGTTCCACAAGAAAGTATACTTAGCCCTATGCACTTCAACAAATATACGAGGTTTGTTCAAAAAGTAACGCGAATTTTGTGTTTTTTCAAAAACTATTTATTTATTTATGAATATCTATTTTGTCCCCTTCAAAGTAATACCCACCAGATATTATTGACTTTTTTTTCAATCCTCGAAGCACTTCAAAAAATCAATTTTTGTGATCTTGTTCAGCTCCTCCTTTGATGCCGTCTTTATCTCACCAATCGTAGCATAGCGTCATGGGGCTCTTCAGATTCGGGAACAAGAAAAAGCCATAGGGTGGCTGCGGCATTATTAGTTTTTGGCCAAAAATGGTAAAAGCCAATTTTTGTTCTTCCAAAAATCCGAGCGTTTCTGGTGGATTGCTTCGCGCAACTTGCGCATAACTTGCAGGTAATATTCCTTATTGACCGTTCTACCCTGTGGCAAGAACTCATGATGCCCCACGACCCTGCAATTGAAGAAAACTGTAAGCAAAACCTTCACATTCGAGCGCACTTGGCGCTTTTTTCGGTCTTAGCTCGTGTGGTAGCTTCCATTGGGATGATTGAGCTTTAGTTTCCACGTCATAACCATAAACCCATGATTCGTCACCAGTTATGACCCTCTGGAGCAAATTTGGTTCATCGCGGACAGAGTCCAACAACTCCTTACCAAGTAAAGCAGCTGTCAAAATTTAACTGAACAATCAAAATGGTCGAACTTATAAGTGAGAGACATGAGTAACAACATAACGCCACAAAATTAAAAATCGAATATACGTAACCCGCGGAAATTCAAAATCCGCGATACTTTTTGAACAGACCTCGTAGTTTGAATATTGCTCTCTGTTCGAACGCTTTACTTACTATATCTTGCAAAAATCTTTTTTTAATCTTTCCTATAAACCTAAATGGTACTATCATACCAGAAGACACTAAAGTTCTGTACCTAGGAATGTAATTAGACAAACGCTCGTCATAGAATAAACAAATAAAACTGAAAAGGCTAGAACTATATGAACATCTTATTCGACTACTAAACAAACGTGCAAAACTTACAACAAAGAGCAAAGTACTTATTAAATACACTACTGAAGCCAATATGAACTTACGAATCCAATTTCCCTAATTAAAAATACGTCGTAAAATTTTCGATGGCTACTTTTATGTTCGTAATAGCTCTAATATTCGTGATAATTATACTCCTATATGTTCGTAATATGAATGTGTCTCGTTATAAGAAGTTTCATCCTCAACTAAAAACATCCCTCGCCGACTGAAGTATCACTAGTGAAACGTCACTAGATGCACGAACAATCTCTAATGTCTTTTCAGATATACTAAAACCATCGCTTGTTTCATAATTTTGACCACCATGTGTAAGGCTATTTTATTATGGCACCAAACCGCACTCCTCCCCTTATATATTATCGTTTATGATTCTTAGGTCATTAGCTTCTCGTTTAACTTGATTGCAACGGGCTCCAGTACTGCTAATACTTTCCATTTTATACCGAATATATAAATTTTTTTAAAAATATATTATATAATATCGATTATGAAGAAGTAGAAATTTATACAACAAGATTAATGTTATCAATAAAATAATTTAACTAAATTACAATCTGAAACGATACTTTAATTTTGTTCACTAATAAGTTCTCAAAGTTCATTAAGAAGTTGTTTGCAAGTTTTATTAGCAAAGAATCTGATACAAATTGGTATAGACATGTATGTGATTATTCTGCTTGTACTTAGATTAGTTTATTTTATGTACTAATAAAAATTAGTTGAAACTAGGGAGATAACTAATTTTTATAATTACATAATATCTTGTTTTGTTGCAAATTAAATAGTGTACGCAGTCATAAGATATTTTGCTGCTATAATAATTAAATTCCAGCTTTTTATCAGTGTTATAATCATTTTGTAAATCTATTATTTATCAGCCATTAAATGTAATCAATGATTTCACAAGTATCTGTCCGATATTTGCTTGTATCTCACAAGGAAGAATACCTGGTCCCATTCTTTACAACTTTTAAAGTGCGGATATTGCTACTAAAAAGCTTCTAAAATTGTGTCAAACCCTCAAAAATGAGTTCAGCAAATATACGAGGTCTGTTCAAAAAGTATCGCGAATTTTGAATTTTCGCGGGTTACGTATTTTTGATTTTCGATTTTTTATGGCGTTATGTTGATACTCATGTCTCTCACTTATGCAGTTTCCTTCGCAAAGGGTTATTCAATTTGTGCTTCAGATAGTAAAGTTTAATAAAACATACTTAAAATTTAGATATTACAATAATAAAACTTTTATTTTATTATATTGCCAAAATATTGTCCATTATTTGAAAAATATAATATTATTAAAATAACGATTACAAGAGTTCTTTCAAGACTTGATCGTTTTGAAGTAATTTTCGATGAGTTTTTCGCACATTTCAGACTGAATTTGATGGATTTCGGTTTTTAAATGCTCTTAATTTCGAGAAATTACGTGTTGTGTGATACCGTCATCTTAAAAGCTCATAAAGTCTATATTAAACTCTTAAAGTTAAGAGTACAGCAGCATCCTAATGGGGTCATAACTGGTGATGAATCATGGGCTTATGGTTATGACGTGGAAACCAAAGCTCAATCATCCCAATGGAAGCTGCCGCACGAGCCAAGACCGAAAAAAGCGTGCCAAGTTCGGAAGAACAAAAATTGGCTTTTGCCGTTTTTGGCCAAAAACAACACACTAATAATGCCGCAGCCAACGTATTCCCCAGATCTGGCCCCCTGTGACATTTTGTTGTTCCCGAAACTGAAGAGCCCCATGAAAGGACGACGCTACGTTACGATTGAGGAGATAAAGACTCCTCTTGTTGAGGAGCTGAACAAGATTACAAAAAATGATTTTTTGAAGTGCTTCGAGGATTGGGAAAAACGTTCGCATAAGTTTTAAATATCTGGTGGGGATTACTTTGAAGGGTACAAAATAGATATTCATGATAAAATATTGGGTTGGTGCAAAAGTTATGACCGTTTTTTATGATTCTAGGTAAAAAAAATTTTTCTTTAGAAATGATTAATAGTTTCTTCTTTTAAATGATTCCATTGTATAAAGGATGCTTTCCCTCAACTTTCTATTCAGTTTTGGCCTGGCCAGAGTACAGTGAAGAGCCCTTGTATTTTTTCAAAATGTCGGTCGATAAAGTGCATTTACGTCATTATTTACTTTATGAATTCCGTAAAGACAATACCGCGAGTGTGGCAACCAAAAACATTTGCGAAGTGTATGGAGCAGATGTCATCAAAGTTCGGCAGGCACAAAGATGGTTTACAAAATTCCGATCTGGGGATTTTTCACTAATTGATAAACCACGTACCGGGCGGCCATTGAAGTCTGATGAGGACAAGTAAAAAGTCATAATTGACACCAATCCACGTCTAACCACCAGGGAGATCGCGTCGATGATGGGAATCAACCATACAACCGTATTAAGGCATTTGAAGCGTATGGGGATGGTTTCGCGGTACGACGTTTGGATACCTCATCAATTGTCGGCTGCCAATTTATTGGATCGTGTTTCAACGTACGTTGCTTTGAGTGCGAGACAAAAACATGAACCTTTTTTGCATCGTTTGGTAACTGGAGATGAGAAATGGGTCGTGTACAACAACGTGACAAGAAAAAGACATTGGGATATACCTGGACAAGCCCCATTACCAACTTCGAAAACCGAAATCAATCAAAAAAAAGTTATGCTTTGAGTTTGGTGGGATTGTAAGGGTATTGTGTATTTTGAACTCTTGGAACGCAATCAGACAATTACAGCAGAACGATATTGTCACCAATTATCCAAATCGAACATCGCCCTCCAAAAGGATAGACCAGAATTGGTAAACAGAAAAGGGGTAGTGTTTCATCACGACAACGCGCGACCACATGTGGCTATGATGACCCAACACAAGCTAAATGAGTTGAATTGAGATGTTATCAAGCATCCACCGTATTCTCCAGATCTTGTTCTTTCCGATTTTCATTTATTCCGATCACTGCAAAATTTTTTAAATGATAAAAAATTTGATACAATAGAGCAGGTAAAAACATTCCTTACTACATATTTTGCATCAAAATCCAAGGAATTTTACACTAATGGTATTAATAAGTTGATAGAAAGATGGGAGGAGGTTATAAGAACAGATGGAAATTATATAATTGATTAAATAAATAATACAAATCTAAAAAAAAAATGTTTATTGTATATGCAAAAAACGGTCATAACTTTTGCACCAACCCAATAAATAATTTTTGAAAAAACACAAAATTCGCGATATCTTTTGAACAAACCTCGTACAATAAAACTGAAAGAAAGCAAATGTGTCCACATAACTTTTACTCCCTGCCAAGAACCATATAATGACAGTACTTAGTTAGACAAAATTAACAATGCATTTACACACAAGACTTAAAAGACTAGAACTAAACAGACTATATCGCAATCAATTTTACTTACATAAAATGTCCTCCTAAAACCAATATGGACTTATAAACCAGAACTTTGAATCTGTACTAGGTCTTTCAATTCCGGTCGAATCCAATTTTTCCTAAGAAAAAATACTTTGCAAAATTGTCGATGCCTCCTAACATGTTTTTATCCTCAACTAAAAACACCCCCGATGACCTAAGCATCCCCACTTTTGTGGTCTTCTTAAAGAACAAGTTTCTAAGTTCTATACACACAACTAGGAGAAACTTCACTTGATTTTTACTCCCCATAACATTTCTTGTTAATCAATACTGTAATTTAAATATGGTTGTTACTATTTTGTAGTTGTATATATCTGTAAAATTAATTAAAAAAATTCAAAGGAAATTGCAATATCATATTTGGTATCAAAAGTAAATGTATTTCGTAAAAACTATGCTTATTCTATATGAAAGTAATGAATTTGCATAAAATCAAATCAAAGGATTTACTTCTAAATAGTATGTTTACGACAAGGGTTGACAGTTCATTTAGATGAAATTGATTTATTTCCGTTTTGTATAAAATTTCCTTTTATAATATGATATAAAATTCGAATTGACCAAAAGATATCCATTTTGATTTGGCCTAAAGATAGATAACAAATTTTATCTTTATTTTAGTTTTCCATATACTTTTTTTTTTAAAAATTAATTTTTATATAAATCGCTGCTGCGAATAACATGTGCTCAATTAAGTGTCCAATTAACTAGTCAAAATAGATAATACATAAATAAAATTTAAGCATTTGATTAAATAGACTTAAATGCAAATATTTTTTAATTTTTGATTTACTAAAAATATACTTTCAGCTATTATAATTTTATAAAAATAAAAGGCAAAACCTTCAGACTCTTTTCACATGATGGAGTTTCTTTTAAATGTTTGACTAATTGTTGAAGATTATTATTATTAATTTTCTCTCGCTCCAGATATTATTTATGGGAATTTTCTTTAATAAGACTATCATTAAATGAAATGGAGTAGGTTTCATTATCTACGGTATAAGTACCTACATGTATAAATGTTTTTTTTATTATAGTAAGGATAATAATAAAAAAAAAAACATTTTCGAAAATCATCGAAAGACAAAGTGTGGGACTTTAATCCACTAAAACCACCTTACTTGGTCATATTTCTATATATTACCTAACGGAACCACCGTTAGAACTATTGTCGCAACGAAATGGACCGCCTCCCAAGTCATCTACAGGTTCAACGTCAAGGCTACGATGTTCTCTGGTGTCAGTTGCTTGCCAACACACTTCTAGGCCTCAGCTTTTCCCGCTCCAAAAAGGGTGCAGTAAAAGAAAACGTAATTCCGCTCTCTTCTCCACTCTGTCGCAAGAAGGGCATATTGGGCTATAGTCCAATTAAAAATATTATTGGAAAGCCCGAAAACATGCGAGTCCAATTAAAACAACTGGGATAAATAGTAGCCAACTTCAGAATATCGATCTATCCATGAGCACAGCTTAGGGATGAGACTGTGGGTCCATCTGTCAAGGAGACTAGGTCTTTTCTGCCGCCTGAACTACTTCTTTTCTTCCATACGATCGTATCTCGCCACCATTTTACTTCGGATTTTCCGGCGCTCATCCGCCAGGATTTCGATCGGTATCATGATTTTGTGCCCCTTGTCAGGTAGACATGTCATCAAATCTATTACTACGGAAAGCATATTGTCGGTCATTGAGAATCTTCTTTAATTGAAAATATTTCTTTATCTGATGGTTTATCAGCGTTTCTGTGACCGTAGAAAAGAAGGATATTAGTGCGATAGGTCGCTATTTAGAGGGGGACTAGTTGAACAAGTGCTGTTTTCCATCTATTCAGAAAAAATTGCCTGTCTGAAAGAGCATACCTCTTCAGAACTATGGGAATGATACCATCTGGAGCACCGTATTTGCCTGTATAAAAATCTTTAACTACTTTTCCTATCAACTGGAATTTAATTGTTAAAGATCGTTGAAATGGATAAAAAGGGTGGAATTTTTCATTATTTTAACGGAAGACAAAAATTGCTTCTTTTCCTGGGATACTGTAGTTTTTTACCTCAGTTTTTGGTTGTGAGGAAATTTCATCCAACAAATATGAGTTATTTCTGGCCATCTTAACTTTTTCCGGTTTTCTGCAGAAGGGTTGACCCTGTTAAACCGGAAGCTTTACTCTATTTTCTTGATAGCCTTTTTGCAGTTCGAGTCAAAGCTTTACTTTTTCTTTCGCCATGATATTCTTAATTCTATGAGGAATGTACGAGGTTTGTGTTTTTTCAAAAATTATTTATTTATTCATGAATATCTATTTTGTCTCCTTCAAAGTAATCCCCACCAGATATTATACACTTGTGCCAACGTTTTTTCCAATCCTCGAAGCACTTCAAAAATCATTTTTTGTGATCTTGTTCAGCTTCTCCTTCGATGCAGTCTTTATCTCCTGAATCATATCGTAGCGTCGTCCTTTCATGGGGTTCTTTAGTTTAGGGAACAAGAAAAAGTCACAGGGGGCCAGATCTGGGGAATACCCATGGCTGCGACATTATTAGTATGTTGTTTTTGGCCAAAAATTACAAAAGCCAATTTTTGTTCTGCCACAAATCCGGGCGTTTCTGGCGGATTGCTTGGCGCAACTTGCGCATAACTTGCAGGTAATATTCCTTATTGACCGTTCTACCCTGTGGCAAGAACTCATGATGCACCACGCCCCTGCAATCGAAGAAAACTGTAAGTAAAACATTCACATTCGACCGAAATTGGCGCGCTTTTTTCGGTCTTGGCTCGTGCGGCAGCTTCCATTGGGATGATTGAGCTCCGTCTTCCACATCATAACCATAAACCTATGATTCGTCACCAGTTATGACCACTGGAGCAAATTTGGGTCCTCGCGGACAGAGTCCAACAGCTTCTTAGCAATATTAATGCTATGCTGTTTTTGGTCGAAATTAGGCAATTTTGGTACGAATTTGGCGGGGACCCGTCTCACGCCAAATTATTGGTAAAAATCGAATGGCACGAGCCAATCAATATGTTTTAGTCCTCAGCAACTTCTCTAACGGTGATTCGACGATTGGCCTATACTATTTTCTTCACTTCATCAATGTTTTCGTGTGCTGTTGATGTGCTCGGGCGTCTGGCACGCTTTTCGTCGTTCACATCTTCTCGGTCCTCTGAGAACATTTTGTACCACCAGTAAACGGTACTTCACCATATACCACAGTCAACATTCGGAATGCGTCCGCGCAATTAATTTTGTTTTTTTTCACACAAAATTTGATAAAGATTCTTTGATCCATTGTTTGGAATGGGCAAAAATCAAAGACGAGCCAAAACACGTGCAAACAAAGCAGCTGTCAAAAATTAACTGAACATTCAAAATGGCTGAACTTATCGGCATAAGTGAGAGATATGAGTACCAACATAACGCCATAAAAAATCGAAAATCGAATATACGTAACCCGCGGAAATTCAAAATTCGTGACACTTTTTGAACAGATCTCGTAGTGTTTCATATCGAGTACAATAATATTGGTGACCATATCTGAGGCGGCACCCCCAACACTTTTGAGAAAGCATAGTGACCAGTTAAAACTGCTAAAGATCTCATACTTTCAAACTATTCTCTTAGAAACTTTATCTTTAACTGAGTGGTTTTGACACGATAAATTAGCCATAACGCAGTGTTAGCGTTATGACTATCAATGTCACATACTCGTCTGCGCTCATTTGTAAGATGAGTCATAACTCAACTCTAGCTTAACATTGAGGTACTAATATTTATTTTGTTATATAAAAATATTTCTTCTTGAGGGTATACCACCTTGATCAAAAAGTTCCCCGTCGTTCCGATTTGAGTCCTGTTTTTTTTGTTAAGTTGGTACATCTGTTGTTGATATTCCCTCTAAATCTGAGCGTTATAGCCAAGAGTACATCTATCTCTGTGTGTGTTGGCGATTTTTTACAATTTTAGAAATGGATTTAAATTTGCAACAACGAACTTGTATTAAATTTTCCGTAAAAAAAAACAGATTTAATGGTGCGCGAACGTTGGAAATATTGGAAAAGTGTTTCGGCAACGATTCTCTAAAGAAAACGGTCGTTTACCAGTGGCACGAGCGGATCAAAAGTGGTCGTGAGTCAATCGAAGATGATGAACACAGTGGCAGACCATCGACATCGAAAACCTAGATAAGTAAAAGAAATGTTGGTCAATAACCGCAAATTAACAATCAGAGAGATAGCAGAGGACTTGAACATTGCCTATGGATCCGTCCAAGAGATTTTGGTTAATGATTTGGGGTTCCGTCGTGTAGCAGCAAAGTTGGTTCCAAAAGACCTAATTTTATTGCAAAAAAGAGACCGTGTTGACGTCGCAAAAGACATGATTTGCGAGGCTGAATCCGATCCCACATTCATCAAAAGGATCATTACTGGAGACGAGACGTGGGTTTATGAGTATGATACGCAATCCAGACATCAGGCAAGTGAATGGCGTTCACCAAATGAACCGAGACCACGTCGTTTTCAGTCAAAAAAGAAGGCAATGCTCACGGTTTTTATGGATTACAACGGTGTAGTGTATCATGAATTTTTGCCAGAAGGCCCGGACAGTAAACAAAGAGTATTATTTGGGCGTTATAAGACGTTTACGTGAAGCAATTCGCCGAAAGAGACCAGAATTGTGGGCAGAAAACTTGTGGATTTTGCACCATGATAACGCACCGTCGCACAGTGCCATCATTATTCGTAATTTTATGTCGAAAAATGCAACAATAACCGATTTTACCTGATTTGGCTCCCTGTGACTGCTTTCTGTTCAATCGAGTTAAAAAACCATTACGGGGAACGCGTTTCAACAGCCGAGAGGAAGTAATGGAAAAATCGCAGGAAGCACTGATGGACATACCGAAAACCGAATATAAAAAATGTTTCGAGGATTGGATCAAGCGCTGGCATAAGTGTGTTAAAGTCGATGAGGATTACTTTGAAGTGGACAATATAGATTTAGATGAATAAACTTGTATTTTTTATTTTCTAAATAAATTCCGGTAACTTTTTGATCAAAGTGGTATAGATAAAGTAAAATTGAAAAATTCTGAGAAAATAGTTTATTTTTAAAAAAAACAAATATCCTCCATTAAGCTTAATTTCTTAACCTACCCTTCTATATTCATATATTCATATACATTCAATACAATTAAAAAATTATATATATTTTTATCTAAATAAAATATATTTTTATCGAAATTATTCTATTTTCAGTTTATTCATATTAATAATAAAAAAATAGTTGAACATCAAAGAAGAAAACTCTATGACAATTATTACATTATGCAAATTCATACTATGAATAATATAAGTAAAATGAAAAAAAGCTTCAGAAAGGTTTAATTTTCATCATTTTTAATGTAATTATATATTATCAGTGATGTTGCATAAAAATAATTATTAGAAAAACTCTTCTCTTGAAACTGGCTAAGGAAGAAGATAAAAGGATAAAAAATAGTGATGTTCTCAGTATGGATCAAATCACTGTTGCAAGGTATAATAATAAAAAAAAAATTTTAAATAAATTACATTTACGCTTATTGTCCATTAGCGTAAATGTAATTTAGCGTTATTCGAAATATCGGCAAAGTAAACTATTCCATACTTTCGAATTACTATTAAAAATGAAAATAAAATTTCAGAAAGACGAAAGATGAAACCGACAATTTGGGATCACAGAGGTAAGTAGTAAGTAATATACTTATTTGCGATTAATAATAAATTCCAATTCAAATAAGAAAAAATTGCTAAAATAGTGTGTCTATTTTAAATTCCATTCCTTTAGGGTCTTCAAAAAGACATCAGCAAATTCTGTTCTCACATTATATTTGGGGAGCCGTGACCTCGTATCGAAAAATGGTATTATCGAACCACTCAGGGGGGTGATATTTATCGATCCGAAATTTATGTGCAGCCAAAAAATTTACGGCCAATTAACTTTAACGTTCAGGTATATTTTTATAAAGTATACAATTAAGAATATTTAAGAATTTTTTTTACCTTTCCATTTCGAAATTTGACTTTATTACAATTATAAATTAACAAGTGACCACAAATAATGGGAGGAAATTTCTTTTTTCTAGATATGGACGAGAAGATGAAGAGGTAATGGGATTACGATTTTGTAATGAGGCAATTATATCGTTAAAGCAAATTTGGCCACAAGTCAATTACGATGGAGATGATGTGTCACCACTGCAGGTTTAATATGATGCGGGCTATTTATCTTTTGCTAATATATATTTTCTTTTATTCTTTTTTTTTTATATTGTAGCAAGCATTAATTGATCGTCTTGGTAATGGTGCTTATCCATTTACGCTCGAAATTGGTATGCTAGCACCACCCAGTGTCCAACTTATACCAGCCAAAAAATACAATGGTGCACCAATTGGGACAAGCTATGACATTCGAGTCTTTATGAGTAAATTATTTTATGTCTGAACACCTGAGCAATATTGTTCGATTAACTGAATTTTATTCTCAGGCGATTTAACTGATGAGAAGTTCCAGAGACGAACAACTGTGAAATTGGGTATACGTTTAACACACAGAATTTCACCAGACCTAAGGGCGATTCAGCAAGCGAACCCAACATTCACATCATTACCGAAAACTATACGACTTCGTTTATCGCCTAAGCAGTTAAAATTCCATCATCATAAACATAATAAACAACAGCAGCAGCAACAGCAACAGCAACAGCAACAGCAACAGCAGCAGCAGCAGCAACAACAACAGCAGCAAAGTACAAGCGCAAACAGTAATAATACATTTGGTTATGCTGTTGACTATACATGTAATAATCCATCAGATGTAGGCAACACTACACATACGACAACATTCTTCCGACACTCTTCAAACCAAAGTGCCAATAGTACAGAGGCAGGACTCGCAGTGGCAACAGAATTGGGTGGCGGAAATACAACTATTACAAAGGTAACTTAAATTCCTTTTTATGGACATCAGAAAACTAAGAACATTTTAAACAGCATAAACCAAAGCAGCAATGAACTTTTATTCAAATAATATTTATTTGTATAATACAGGGTGGGCCAACTTGGACTAACTGATTCCAAATTGCACAGAACTTTTGTATTTTTAAATATTTTTATTTTTTTGGTTTTTTTTTTATGAAAGTGTAATTTATTAAATTTTTTTTTAAGTCAACGTGTGGAAAATAATATTCCTTAAATGACTTCCATTTTCTTGTTGGCAGTTAATGCCTCTTTCTAAGGCATTTTGCAAAATTCTGATCGAATGTTCTAGTTTAGTTACCAAATATTTTCTGGTTTATTCATGTAAACCCGTTCCTTCAAGAAACCCCACAAACAAAATCAGAGGCCATCAAATTTGCATTTTTTGAAATTATTCGGTAATCCAAAAGTTCTCGAAGAATCGCCATTGTCGCTCTCGCCGTATGAGCTGCAGCTTCATCTTGCTGGAACCATATGCCAGGGTTATTCAGAACTTCCGGACGTAAAAAAAATCCTAACATGGTCCATTATTTTCTAAATATGGACCGATAACTTTATCGACCATAAGTTCTGTTTATTGACATATCCATTGTAATGAAAATGTGCTTCATCGATCATAATGAGATTGTTCAAAACGTTGGCATTATCGGTTGCAAGCTGAATGAATTTTGGGAAAAATATTGTAGCTGTTGGGCATAATTTTTGAGCCAATTGAATTTTGTATGGAAACATCCTCAGATTAAATTTCAAAATGCGCCGTAGCTATGTTTTGGAAATGCCCAATTGAGTAGCATGTCGACGAGTAGGCACAGATGGTTTATCATTGACACTTTCCTGTACAGCCTCCACAGCCTGTTCATTGCGAACAGGTCGATTGAAATTTACTCGTAGCTCATCAAATACTACACCGCGATCCTTAAAACGGGTTATTAAGTTTCTTATCATGTTTGCACTGGGAGCTGTGACAGTATTAAAATACTGACGATATTTTCTTTGTGTTGTAACAATAGATCATCCGGAAGAAAAAGAAAATTGAACAATTTTGACACATTCTCGCACTGAGTATTAAGATTAATATCAAATTTTATAAAATTCTTTATAATCTGCAAACAAACAAAATTAAATTTCAAAAATAAAAAAGTTTAATGTATTTTAAATCAGTCAGTCCAACTGTACTTCCTTTTCCTACTTCCCTTTTTACCAGTGGTATAAGCTTAAATCCGCTGTTTTGTCATAGATGGCGTGAGTGAGCGTATTATGCTACCATGGGCACGCCATACTTTTTTTGTTATAAGTTTGACATCTGTCAACATTAATCAGTGCACATTGTCAGCAATTTCGTACAACAACATACATTTTTCCTTTGGTAATCATGTCTAGTTTTGAACCAGAAAAATAGCATATGCGGAAAGCTCTGTTTTTCTGCTTCAATTTGAAGAAATCGGCTGCCGAATCGCATCGAATGCTTATGGAGGCCTATGGTGACAGTGCTTTATCGAAAACAACGTGCCGAGATTGGTTTCGTCATTTCAAAGATGGCAATTTTGACTTTTGGGACAAGAAGCGTGAAAATCGGCCTAGGAAGGTTAAGGACCATCAATTGCAGGCTTTCTTGGACGAAGACGATACCCAATCGCAAAAAATGCTCGTGGAGCAATTGGGTGTTACTCAACCAGCTATTTCCATGCGTCTACGTGCCGTGGGGAAGATTGAAAAGATCGAAAAATGGGTGCCGTATGAATTGAACGATAGGCAGATGGAGCGACGCCAAAACACATGCGAAATCTTACTCGCCAGACAAAAAGTCGTTCCTTCATCGAATTGTGACAGGCGATGAAAAGTGGATATATTTCGAGAATCCTAAACGCAAGAAATCGTGGGTTGACCTCAGCCAACCGACCATCAACATCTTCCCAAAGACCAAATTGCTTCGGACGGAAGACGATGCTGCGCGTTTGGTGGGATCAGTAGGGTATCGTCTACTATGAGATGTTAAAACCTGGTGAAACTGTCAATGCCCACCGCTACCACCAACAACTGATCAAATTGCACCGTGCTCTGCGTGAAAAAAGGTTGGATTATCAACAAAGACAGGACAAGCTGATTTTCCTCCACGACAACGCACCATCGCACACGTCAAAAATGGTCTGAAAGTACTTGGAGGTACTACCCCACCCCGTTTATTCACCAGACCTGGCCTCTTCCGACTACCATCTGTTTTTGTCGATGGGACACGCGCACGCTGAGCATCACTTCGATTCTTACGAAGACGTCCGAAAATGGCTTGATGAGTGGTTTGCCTCGAAAGAAAAGGAATTTTTTTGGTGCGGTATCCACAAATTGCCCGAGAAATGGGAAAAATGTGTAGCTAGCGACTTTGAATAAATTTGTTTTTGCTTTCTATGAAAAAAACCTGTTTTTTTGACTAAAAAACAGCGGATTTAAGCTTATACACCTGGTAATATTTCACAATACTGCATTTTTTCTAACTTCAACCGATTTTTGTACTATTAATCTATGGTTTGAATAAAAAAAACCGTTCGAACTCTAAGAGCCCGACCACTTCAGAGATCCGTTTTCGTAGCATAACTGTATAATAGTAAACTCTAAAGCTTCTCTGCTTTTTAAGATATTTCAGCAAAAAAAAAATAATTTGACCAAAATTTTGCTCTTATTTATTTATTTAGTCACAAAATTAATACACACAAATAAAATCAAATCAAGTTAGATAAATAATAATATTTAATAGCCTTCATCCGTTATCTCAATTTCGTAGTCATTGTATTTTGTCTGAAGAACATCACGTGCTATCGAATGGTCTGCTTTACCATAACCCTAGAAATAGAACCACGAAAAATATATAATTATAGTATGACACAAAAATAATAATTTTCCTTTATTCTTCTTACTTGAGAATAGCCGTAAACTTTTATTTTTTTTTTGGTGGGACGATGTTCAATACGACCACCACCACAGCATTCCAATTCTAAGCCAAGTGGCGATACACGTCCATTCACTTCTTCATAGATATCAGCTGTAATAATATCAATAATTATTTTATTAAAACTATTTTCAATGGAAATTAAAAAACTTTTTGAATTTTATTAGGGCCCCGAAGGATGTGTTGACAAACCATTTCTATGGACAGAGGGTCGAGTTAGTTTGAGAGCGTCTCTAAATAAATCAGCATATGCCCATGATGAGAATATTCTAGTCTCGTTAGATATTAAAAATAATAGCCGCAAAGTTATTCGTAAAATAAGAGTGAGTATATGCACAACAAAAAAATACTACAATATTTTTTACCATAATAATAATAATTTCAAATTGTAGGTATTTGCGGTACAGCATGTTGACGTATGCATGTTTAGTAATGGAAAATTTAAAAACGTTGTTGCCGATATTAATGATAGTTTTCATATAAAACCAAATGAAGATTATACTCATGTTTATGAAATTATTCCTACAAAAGGTAATGTAATATTGAAACTTTCTTTTTCTTCATAATTACTAAATTTTAAAATTAAAAAAATTGATATTAGGACCAACAAAAAACTGGATAGCCGTAGAAGGTTCTTATGCAAATAGCTATAGTTTGAGTGAATCTAGTACACCGACAACACCACCAAACCCCTACAAAATAGCTTCGAGTGCGCACCGTGGTCCTATGACGTCAGATGAAAGAAATGTTTTTGCTATTTACGTTTCATACTATGTCAAAGTGAAACTTACGTTAAGCTCAATGGGGGGTGAGGTTTCGTTGAAACTTCCCTTTATTTTAGGTCATGTGGATGATATTGAGAAAGCTAATGAGTGCCAAATAAGTAAATGCAGTGCCTCCACTAGCTTTGGTTCTGATAAGCTAGCCAAAGATCCAGTTACCATTCAAAAAAGCAACATTATTGAAGAGGAATTGCATGAAGAAAATGATGCGATCTCTTTGTTAAATGAAGACTCTAACAATGTAAAGGAACAATCCAAGGAAAAATTTGATCGAGAAAAAAGCCGACTACAACGATATAAAATGAACCGCGATAGTTACAGCAGATCCTGTGAAGAAATTGATAGTATCGCCAAGCCAGACGAAGTCCAAGTTAGCGCTGTTAAAGCGGTTGTCCATAGGCAGGCAAGCGAGAGCAACGACTAAACGAAGCCTAATACAAAATTCAACTCCGAGTATTTAGTATTATTTTTATTTAAACAAATACTAACATTGTTAATTCAATTTTTAATGGTAATTAAATGAAAATTGTACAAAATTAAAAATAAAAATTTAAAAAAAAAAAACAAAAAACAACGCAAACCAAAGTAAAATGACAAAATTGTGCATGTACATATATTAAGAATGAAAAAGAATAATACGAATGGGACTCTTTCATAAATAAATACAATAAAAGAATTTTTATTTATATGCTATTTTATAATTAAATTGTGTAATATTTTTTTATTTTAAGATAAAGCTATTTAAAAATAAAGTCATTTTTAGAACAAAAGAATTACAACATATTCTGTTTAAATTGTTTATTTTATCAAAAAGCTCAATATTTTTTTTTGGCGACTAATAAAAAAGAGGATTTCATTGCATCATAAAGAATAGAATTACGAGGTCTGTTCGAAAAGTATCGCGAATTGTATTTTTCCAAAAATTATATATTTATTCATGAATATCTATTTTGTCCCCTTCAAAGTAATCCCCATCAGATACGAGGGTCGTTCAATAAGTCCTTAGAAAAAGATGAAAAAAAACTGTTTTTTAAAAAAAAAAATTTTATTTTTCAACATAATCTCCTTTTAGCTCTATACACTTTTCCAAAATTTTTATCCCGTCCAAAAAATAGGATTTCGGAAGTTCTGCAAAATACTCTTCCGTTTGAGCAATAACGTCCTCGTTGGAAGTGAACCGTCGTCCGCCAAGCCATTTCTTCAGATTGGGGAAAAGAAAATAATCACTCGGGGCCAAATCTGGTGAATAAGCGGGATGCTGCAACAATTCCATTCTAAATTCCACAATTTTGACCATGGAAAACGCGCATTGTCCTGATGCAAGAGGATTTTTTTCTTCTTCAGATGGGGGTGTTTCTCTTTGATTTCCTCGCTCAACCGTTGCAATAACGACGCGTAATACGCTCCTGTTATTGTTTTTCCTTTTTCCAAGTAGTCGATAAAAATGATGCCCTGCGAATCCCAAAAGACCGTGGCCATCACCTTGCCGGCCGATGGCACAGTTTTTGCCTTCTTCGGAGCCCGTTCACCCTTGAAAATCCACTGTGATGACTGTCTCTTCGTTTCTGGAGTGTAGTAGTGTATCCAGGTTTCGTCCACAGTGACATATCGATGAAAGAGTGCCAACATAGCCTCAGAGCCACTACACGATTGCGCTTATTCTCCTCTGAGAGCAAACGCGGCACCCATCTTGCCGAAATTTTTGTCTCAGACAATTTTTCATGCAAAATTGAAGCGACTGTACCTTGTGATATGCCCGTGGCCTCAACTAATTCGCGCACTTTAATTCGCCGATCGTTCAAAATCAGATCGTGGATTTTGTCGATGATTTCAGGAGTAGACACCTCAACTGGGCGTCCTGAACGATGTTCATCTTTTGTGGATGAACGGCCACGTTTAAATTCATTCACCCAATTGTAAACCGTCGCAAACACAGGTGCAGATGTGCCATGAACTGCATCCAACTCGGCTTTGATTTCTTTCGGGCTTAAGCCTTTCAAATGGAGATGTTTGATGACAGCCCTAAACTCGCTTTTTTCCATTGTTATGCACAAATAAATGTCGTTAACTTTAATCGACGATAGAAATTGACCTACGCTATGGATCTAGCTGAAATTTTGACAGCTTTCCTGTCGATAATGCTACTTACAAAAAAAAACTTTAACGACGCTACGAGCGCAATTTCTCGGATTTTCTAAGGACTTATTGAACGACCCTCGTATTATACACTTCTGCTAACGTTTTTTCCAATCGTCGAAGCACTTCAGAAAATCATTTCTTGTGATCTGGTTCAGCTCCTCCTTCGATGCCGTCTTTATCTCCTCAATCGTAGCGTAGCATCGTCCTTTCATGGGGCTCTTCAGTTTCGGAAACAAGAAAAAGTCACAGGGGGCCAGATCGGAGAAATACGGTAGCTGCGGCATTATTAGTGTGTTGTTTTTGGCCAAAAATGGCAAAAGCCAATTTTTGTTCTTCCACAAATTCGGGCGTTTCTGGCGGATTGCTTGGCGCAACTTGCGCATAACTTGCAGGTGATATGTGTATTCCTTATTGACCGTTCTACCCTGTGGCAAGAACTTATGATGCACCATGCCCCTGCAATCGAGGAAAACTGTAAGCAAAACCTTCACATTCGACCGAACTTGGCACGCTTTTTTCGGTCTTGGCTCGTGCGGCAGCTGCCATTGGGATGATTGAGCTTTGGTTTCCACATCATAGCCATAAACCCATGATTCGTCACCAGTTATGACCCTCTGGAGCAAATTTGGGGCGTCGCAGACAGAGTCCAACAGCTCCTTAGAAATGTTAATGCAATGTTTTTGGTCGAAATTGAGCAAAAATCGAAGACGAGCCAAAACACGTGCAAGCAAAGCAGCTGTCAAAAATTAACTGAACGTTCAAAACGGCCGAACTTCTCGGCATAAGTGAGAGACATGAATACCAACATAACGCCACAAAAAAAATCTAAAATCGAATTTACGTAACCCGCAGAAATTCAAAATTCGCGATACTTTTTGATTACACTCTCTCTCATTTAAGACCTATACTCGATCTTAGGAAAATTATTGACAATAAGATTATTATTAAAAACTATTTAAATAATATTAATATTAATTGAAAATTATAATAATTCGCTATAATTTAAGATCCGTACTACTAATTAGAAAAATTATTAACAAGATTATGATTGAAAAGCTTTTTAAAAATTAAAAAAATACTATAGCGATTCTCCTATTTTAAATGCCCTCTGAAAACATATCAGAAACCCATTATTTTTCGCTAGACGGCTATAGTGTTAAAGATACACTTCGCAAAGGTAGGCCCCGGTTGTCAAACATGTCAATAAGATTATGCAAATGATCGAAGTAGACCGGCATGTTAGCAGTCGTAGCGTCGCCCAGGAGCTAAACATCGACCACAAAACAGTTTCCAACTATCTGCATAAAGTTGGATTCAGAAAAAACATCGATGTATGATGGAACGAAATCAACCCATTTCCTAAATGGATGGCAACTGGGGATGATTCATCTCATACGACAATATTCTGCAAAAACGATTGTGATCAAAACGCCGTGATTCGGCTCAAACGGTGGCCAAACTAGGACTAACAGCCATGAAGGTTTTGCTGTGCAGTTGGTGGTGCTTCCATATGGCCAAATACTAAATTCAGGTCTTTACTGACAACAATTGGACAATTTGGAGCAAGTAATTGACTAGAAGGAGCAAGTAATTGACCAGAAGTATTTGGCTAAAAATGGTTAACAGGAGAGGTGTTATGTTCCATAAGCACATAATAGTGACTCGCCAGAAACTCCAAGAGCTTGGTTAGGAAGTTTCGATGCATCCACTTTATAGTCCTGACCTGACACCAAGCGATTACCATCTTTTTTTATTATTGCAAAACTTCCTAAGTGATCAGAAATTGGCATCAAGAAAAGAAGATTATGAAAATCGCTTAGTTGAGTTTTTCGCCAATAGGGACCAGGGCTTCTATGAGAAGCATTGTGAAGTTACCTTTAAAATGGCAATAAATTATAAAACAAAACGCAGCATCCGAACCATGTTAAATAAAGTCTTGAAATAAACCTTCTTTCAACAAACCCCCCCCCCCCCCCCCCCCCCAAACCAATATAATGTACGATCATACGTAGGCTGAATGGATAGAGTAAAAGACAGTTTTTGTTTATATAGGATTTTCCTTAATTGAATCAAGTTGTTTTTTACAAATTAATTATGTTTGTTTGTTTAGGTTGCTTGACTCCTAATTGAATATTTTCGCTGTATATCCACTTACACTATGTCTTGGAACTGACTTCGGCAATACTCTGGAACTATCTAGAAATACCCTTATAGAATGTTCCAGAACACGCCAGAGCCATGTAACGTCGTAACAATAAACATAATTAAAACGTTCATTTTGAAAATGTCATAAGTTCCATGAAGTGCTTGCGATTTAACATATTTAAAAATATTGTTGCCAACTTTCGAGAAGATTTACTTGTATTTGTTATTTCAAGATACTTAAATTTTTCTCAGTAGAAATAATTTCGTATAATCATTGAAAAATCACTATTTTAATGCATTTTGTTGTATTCATCCTAACATTCTGTAATCTTTAATATTAAAAATCTCATTTTTAACATATATCTTTTGTAGATTGATGAGAGTGCAAATTAAAGTTGTTTTTAAGGATTTTACTGTATATACACTCGATAAGATGTTGTTGTTTATTAAAAGTTTTCTTATGTTTAGATCTGGACTTAAATATTTTCTATAGGAATTATGACATCGTAATTATGCGAGATTCTTCCATTTTTTCTTATTGAAGTTTCAGATTTTCCATCCAAATCTTCTCCAGAAACATCTCGTTTAAGAGCACAAGCCTTCGAAGTTCTTATTTTTGAAAGTATCCAGAAAGAATTTATGATTTTTTTGTTAAATAATATTTAAATTTGCATTGATTTTGGTTTCGATTTGTAGTTCCTTGGTCTTCTCTTTTTAAGTATTTCTCGTTAACTATAGTATTTAACCGTTTTACTGCTGAGCCTTTTTTCACATATTATGCGAAAATTGCGGAAGAATCTTAGAGAAAAATTTAGTGTACATTTTCATCAAATATAGAGGGATTTTCGTAATTCTTTCGGTTGTGTCTATGGAACATTTTAAACTACTCAAATAAAAGATAATTTTAACTATAACTGTATTTATTTATTTTTTAAAAATAAAAAATAAAACAAAGAATATAAAAAAAAATTATATGCAAAAATGGTTTTCCAGACAAACTCCATGTACTCCCTTCTTCCACCGCGCACAAATTAGTGAAGATCCGTGTTGTTCCTTTACCTCCTTTATTTAGGTCGGAAGGAAGTTGCACGAAAGTATCGGTATCAAAACCGTCCAAAGAAATAGAATCATCTTCGGAAGCATTCTTCGTTTTGTAAACATTGTGATTTCATCCTCATTGTCACTAAAAGAAACATTTTCACGCGAAGTTCCGCAAGTGTTTTCATCATCGCTACTTGACGAATTCGATATCGTATAAGGGAAATAAACAATTTTTACTGATCAAAAAATACAAAAATTAATGTTATTTTCACCGCTATATACTTTTTAAAAGTTTATTTATGATTATTATTGACGAATTAAAATACAGGTCAATATCTAAAATCAAACAGAGTACGCAGTTTTCACGCAGTAATAAAGCGTCGATATATCGACGGCCCGCAGAAAAACGGTTAAAAAGAAATTCGTCTTTCTAAAGTTTGCAAACTTATCAAAATCTATCAACGATAAATTTTGGTAAGTTAGCAAACTTTACTTAGTTAAAGTTGTCAATTAGAACAACTTGTTTTATGTCCACAATTAATTAAAGAACAAGACTTGACTACAATTTTTTTGGGGAAAATAATTTAGGAGTTTTCTATTACATATTTTTGCACTACTGTTTCCTTCATCCTTGTTAAAGTTTTGAGTATACCGTTTTTCGTTTCTACATCAATCTTTTTCGAAAAACGATGAATTTACTTTTTATATGTTATGTTATTTTCTTTTTATAATGATTCCATGGAAGTTGCTTCTTCATCTGATGAAATTACTCTCTATTTATCTTTTTCTGGCGTTATCGCTTTATCGTAGCATTACAGGTAATATTTCTATGAAGGATGTTTGACATAATTCACTTCCTAGTTACAGAAATTTTAGAAAAAAAATAATTCTGTCACTTTTCCACTATGCCGCGCATTTAATTTTCTGAGTACAGAGACTTATCCACATTCAAAATGAACATCATGTTTGCTATACCGTTAATTAGCAAAACTTCTCTCGAATTAATTGTAAATTGTTTTTTTTTTCTTTTTGACTGAAGAGATACCATTAATTTGATGTTTTAGGAAAAGGTGACATGCCACTTTCAAAATAAACGGCTTTTTCTGCAAAAAGTTTCATGTTTTACCCAACAGGCTTTTGCAGTTTTGCCAAGTTTATAACTTAAAGAAGTATCTTCTACAAATGTTTCTCATAGCAATTTTTGTCTCTTGGAGAATATATTTTTTGTTTTCAAAACCACTCTTAATAAATGACTAAAAAATAAAGTACTTTTAATTTATTTATTCAAATTGAGCAATAAATAATAATAACTTACAATGCCATTCACATCGAGCATAGCCGCGCACAATTGTCTTGCTGAGTTCGGGCCCATCGGTTGGTTTCGAGCTATAAACTTTTAACAAAATATATTTGAAAATTCCTTCCGGATCAATATCGACCGCTGGCACAGCATTCAATTTCGCTTCAACCATCGTACACAATTTTAATCTTCGACTGAATCCTTTACCAATAAAAAAAATATGGACTATTTTAAAGATTTTAATTCAAAACATTTTTATAGAATATATGAAATCAAATTCAATTTTTGAAAAAATAATTAAGAGCAAATATGCTTTTTCCTAACCTAAAACACGTTTTGTTATTTGACAATAGCGACTCGTGCCGAAAAGCATTTTCTATCAACTCTCAGCTGTTCGCATTTCAATTCATTGTTCTCTAGTACCATGTTTCCACTTGGTGGACTTGACCTGGTTGACTTGAGCTCTTCGTGTTTTCACTGGTGGACTTGACCCGGTTGAAAAATAAATTTATTTGACATTTTCAAGATGGTGGCAACTGATTTTTATGAGTTAGATCGGTAGAGGTCTGTTTGGAATCGGAACACTGCAGACAGCGGCAGCAATTTTTTTAACACAACACAACCTTCTTGCTCGGCAGCTCGAACATTATGATATTATTTGACATATATGAAACGATTGTAAGGTAGAACATGGAACGGAACGGTTGAACGCAAAATATTTTTCAAAAGTTTTTGGTTTATTTCCCCCCGACCCGCACTCTTCGTCTCGCCCACAAAAACGAGGTCAAGTCCACCAGTGGAAACAAGCACTAGGTGCTTGTTTCCACTGGTGGACTTGACCTCGTTTTTGTGGGCGAGACGAAGAGTGCGGGTCGGGGGGAAATAAACCAAAAACTTTTGAAAAATATTTTGCGTTCAACCGTTCCGTTCCATGTTCTACCTTACAATCGTTTCATATATGTCAAATAATATCATAATGTTCGAGCTGCCGAGCAAGAAGGTTGTGTTGTGTTAAAAAAATTGCTGCCGCTGTCTGCAGTGTTCCGATTCCAAACAGACCTCTACCGATCTAACTCATAAAAATCAGTTGCCACCATCTTGAAAATGTCAAATAAATTTATTTTTCAACCGGGTCAAGTCCACCAGTGAAAACACGAAGAGCTCAAGTCAACCAGGTCAAGTCCACCAAGTGGAAACATGGTATAGGAAAATACAATTATTTAAAAAGTGCATATTTTTAATATTTTTAATTTGTTTTTTGTTGTTTTTTTTACATGTATTATTTATTTATATAATCGTATATTAAAAATAATTATTTATTTTGAGTCTTAAATTTTTGATTTAAACAAAAAATTCAAGCATTCCTAATGTATGGAAACGGAACATTGTCATTTACCAATAAATATTATTCTGGCAGTACTAATGCTAAATTTTTTTTTAATATCAAAATATGTCAAAATGCAGAATGGTGCTGTGTTGGTAGGCCGTAGCACGTTAGAATTATGCTAAAAAAACAAATATTAGATGCTCCAACAGCATGGAATTATCTGAATGGAGTATTAAATATATATAAACCGGCTGGAATAACAAAGAATCAAGTACGTCAGTCAATATTAGTTAATTTATGCAAAGGTAATAAATTTTTGGGGGGGGAAATCCATCAATTTCCTTGGGATGAGTTCTAAGAGAATTATTTATAATTAACAGATTTGAATGAATTACCGGGGCCCCCAATACAACAAAAAATTTCAATAGAACCAGATGGTGCACAAAAATTCGTAGTAAGGAAGATAGCTGATTTAGCTGACCATATTTTAGCCGCCGGTCCTCATTACCAACTAAGAGATATCAAATGCGGATTTCCAGCTATTACTGGACGACATACTAGTGGAGTACTACGTAATAGAAATTCATATTATTTTTAAAAAAAACGTTTAATATATTTTATTTAAATTTTATTGTAGTTGTTGGTTTAAATAGAGGTCTGTCGCAGACAACACGTATTCACAATAATAAGCCTATCCGTGTTTATCGTGTGTCTGGAGCATTTGGAGTATCAACTGAAACACATTTTGTTGATTCTAGAGTAACCGCTAAAGCTTCATACCGTCATTTGAATGGTGATAGATTGAGTTCACTTGTCGCCTCCTTACAAGCATCACACCAACGGAAAATGTTCGAATTATGTGGAGTTGATATTCAATCTCAGGCAGCCTATGAACTTGCTTCAAAAGGTCTAATCCGTCCAGCAGATAATAAGATTCCTGTCATTTACGGTTTAAAATTAATCGATTTCAAAAATCCGGATTTCACATTAGAAATTCATGCTATTAATGAAGATGAAGATTACTTGGCTACGTTAATTCATGAAATAGGAATAGAAATGCGATCAGTGGCACGTTGTACAGCAATACGTTGTATACGTCATGGTCATTTTACAATTGAAGAATCACTCTTACGTCGACACTGGAATTTAAATGGAATTCTAAATAATTTAACAGTTTCAAATAATATAATTACACAATATCCAAAGATGTTACGTCGTGAAACACCCGAACTATCACCAGACTAATTTGTTTTTTGTTATTATTATAATGATCAGAATTTTATTACACTATAGTTTATAATGTAGAAATAAATAAAAAAATATAATTTTATTCAAATTATTTTTGAACACCTGTGTTTTTTGGTTGCAATTACTTGTTGGCCTTACCTTGAATGAAAGTCAATTTTTATGTTGATTTTTCAGTCACTTAAGAAAATTATCATCGGTGGAGTATTCAACAATGTTTTTATCAAAATTCAAATCATTTAAAATTATTCGTCCCTATTGGCAAAAAACTGGGACAGTCAATTTTCACAATCTTCTCTTGAGGTGATTTTTTCACCTGCAAAATCATTCGTCATTGACAGGAAGAGGTGGTAATCACTTGGTGCCAGGTCCGGACTATAAGGTGGATGCATAAGAACATCCCAACCAAGGTTGTCTGATGGAACACAATTCCTCTCCTATTGGCCAAAGCTGGCCGCTTCTGGGCGATTGCTTCTTTTAGACGGTCCGAATTAAGAGTTCGACCGTAGGGGAGCAGCTCATAGTAGATGATTCCCTGCCAGTCCCACCAAACACACAGCAAAACCTTCCTGGCTGTCAATCCTGGCTTGACCACCGTTTGCGCCGGGTGACCGTGATTTGACCACGACCGTTGTCGTAAGTGACCCACTTTTCATCACAAGTAACCATCCGCTTCAGAAAAGGATCGATATTGTTGCGATTCAGCAGCGATTCGCAGATGGAAATTCGGTCCATGAGGTTTTTTTGGCGATAACTCGTGTGGCACCCATACATGGAGCTTCTTTTTGTATCCAGCCTTATTTAAGTGGTTCCGAACGGTTTTTTGTGCAATGTTTAGCTCATGGGCAATCGAAACAGTGCTTACGTGACGGTCGGACTCGACGATTTCCATTATTTTATCGACATTTTCGACAATTGGCCTTCCAGAGCGTGATGCATTTTTGACATCAAAATTACCGGAACGGAATCGACGAAACCAAAATTGCGCATGATTGACTGTTATAGTATCAGGACCATAAACACTTTTCACATTTTCAGCTGCCTGGCTTGCGTTTTCGCCTTTATCGAAGAAAAACTCTAAAATATGGCGTATTTTCTCCTTGTTGGTGTCCATCTTTGATGCGTGCTAAAAAAATACTGAATCAAATAATCACAAAACTGTACGAGAAGCGTTTTTAGTACGAAATCTTATCTAACGCCATCTAGTGCAAACCGATCGCACTTTTACAACGGGAGATACAGACTCCTAAAGCCATCTATTGGCAAAATAATGGATGACTTTTTATAACACGTAATATTATAGGGTGGTCCATCTAGCGGTTGGAATTTGAAGTACTTGAGTGTTAAATGTCATCACGAATTGACAGATTGAATTTTACGAAATGGTAATCCATACGCTTGAAGAAAACTGGGAAATATTGAGAACTTACTTCCAAATTGGTGAGTCTTCAACCCAAAATTTGAGAAATTTAAAAAAAAAATGAGCAAAACCAGCGAAACTGGTTTGTTGGTTGCCAAAGCAACTCGTTCCCACTCTAATACAGTGCGTACGACCAAGAATATTGCCGCCGTTGCTGAAAATGTTCACCGATGTTGAATCATCCATCAACATCAACTCGTCACCGTTCTCAGGAATTGAACATTTCTCGCACTTCTCTGTTGAGAATTTTGCACAAAGATCTCGGTATGAAAGCTTACAAAGTTCAATTAGTCCAACAGCTAAAGCCGCATGACCATCCGATGCGTTTTCGGTTTACCCAATGGGCTTAAGATCAATTGGCCGAAGATGAGCATTCTTACCTCGTCTTTTCGGATGAGGCTCATTTCCACCTCGGTGGGTATGCGGACAAGCAAAATTGTCGCATCTGGGGCTCAGAAAATCCATACGTCACCATGGAAAAGCCGATGCATCCACAACGAGTCACGGTTTGGTACTGATTTTGGACTGGAGTCATCATTGGCCCGTTTTTCTTCGAAAACGATGAAGGATCCGCCGTTACGGTCAATGGTGAGCGCTATCGTGGCATGCTTAACGAATTTTTGTTTCCAAAAGTTGAAGAAAATGGAATGGACGATATTTGGTTTCAACAGCACGGGGCCACTTGTCACACAGCCAACGTAACAATCCAACTTTTGGGCACTGATTTGGAAAACCGAATAATCAGCCGAAATTCTGATGTCAATTGGCCGCCTCGGAACCGTTGGATTATTTTCTGTGAGGAGCCGTTAAGGATAAATGTTACGCAAGCCATCCAGAGACAATTGAGGGCTTGAAACATGTAGTCAATGTTGCCATTGAAGAGATACAGGCCCAGACAATCGAAAATGTACTGAAAAATTGGGTGGAGCGAATGGGGTACTGTAAGGCCAGCCATGGAAATTATTTAAATGATGTTGTGTTGCATTCTGAAATTTCAAGATTAAATCTTTCTAATAAAATCGGAAATTTAAAAATATATACACTAGTTTTTTTTCTATTTACTTTTTAAAATGCAGCTTTTAAATGGTCCACCCTGTATAATCTGTTAAAAAAATTCTCCCCTTTACGGTATAGATTTTAAGTTTAATATCCCCTCCCTCTCGCTGAATTGAACGTAAGCGAAATACAAACTAGTTATGCCTCCATATCCATATCCATATTTGTTAGCGGGCCCCACCAGACCTCGCCAGACGCTTTTGCATCAATTCGCTATCGGTGGCCTGATGGTCCGGCAGGGATAAGGGAATGCAAGTACAATAGAATAGAAAGTAAAGCGGTGAGGTAAGTTAACGTAGGACCATACGTGGGATTTCGAACCCACGACCCTTTGGCTGGTTACCTTGTTTGTTTTGTTAACGGGCCAGCAGAGCTCGCCAGACGCTATTGCATCCATCTGCTCATGCGGTCTGCTGGTCCGAAGGGGTAGCATAAGGAATAAGGAAATGACAGTCTCAGAGAGTGGTAAGGAATTAGCGTAGGGACCATGCTGCTGCAAATGGGATTTGAAGAACCCACGACCCTCTGGCTGGTAGTGCTACCTAGAGGGCTACTGTGCTACCCAGAGTGCTACTGTGCTACCTAGAGGGCTACTGTGCTACCTAGAGGGGCTACTGTGCTACTTAGAGGGCTACTGTGCTACCTAGAAGGCTACTGTGCTGCCTAGAGGGCTACTGTGCTACCTAGAGGGCTACCGTGCTACCCAGAGGGCTACTGTGCTACGTAGAGGGCTACTGTGCCACCTGGACCGTCTATGCCTCCATATGTCCTCCGTAAAATAGCACTCAAAACGAGTTATGCCTCAAGTTATAAGGCGTCATATTTGTAATTCCTAGCCAATAAATCTCCTGATCCCTCGTTAATAAGAAAAACCCTATAACCTGCACAAAACGCATAGGAGAACTCAACCTACTCTCCGCACACAGTAAAACAAAACTTGCGCGTACATTAATACGCTTTTCGATAGTAATCGAACGTGATAGACCCGCCCGGAAACCTTTCTTTTTATCTAATTCCGTCTTCATTGAATCCCCGAGATTACTCGAAACTTCCACAAACCAGTTCGCTAATCTACAACAATGAGTTCAAACAATAATTGCCTAATCAAACCAATTAAATTATATCAAACAAATATAATTGTTCAAAACCGATCATAATTAAGAACAAGTACTAATGACAAATAATTGTCTCTTCTTTAGAAAATAATTAATAAAACATTTTTTTTTTTAATTCAATACATTTTTATTTGGTTTTTCTTATTATTTTTTTTTTAAAGGCTTATTTGTGAAGATAACAACATTTTATAAACCGCCGCAAATAAAAAAAATGTGATAATGAACTATCTTCGATGGAATGAATGTTCGGTTAAAATATAAGCTTGGGGAGTAAACGGATTTTTTTTTATTAAATTTAAACGAGATCTGAAGTGGTAAAAATTAAATTTATGGAAAAATATCTCGCGCGATAGAACAACGAACAACGGTGTTTAATCAACTTCCTCGATAGTTGGACCGCCAGCAGCTGAAGCTCCGGATGCGGCACCACCTGCTCCTGCAGGACCGCCGGGGAATCCACCTGGGAAACCTGGCATACCAGGTCCTCCTGGTGCACCACCAGCACTCTGGTACAGTTTTGTGATAATCGGATTACAAACTGACTCCATCTCCTTCTGGCGGTGTTCGTATTCCTCTTTTTCGGCCAACTGATTAGCATCCAACCATTTAATGGTCTCGTTACATTTATCCAAAATGGTAGTCCGGTCGGCATCGGAGATCTTTCCCTTCAAATTATCTTCGTCGAGAGTTGCTTTCATGTTGAAGCAATACGATTCGAGACCGTTCTTGGACGAGATGGTTTCTTTTTGTTTCTCATCCTCAGTTCTGTATTTCTCTGCCTCGTTGACCATACGTTCAATATCCTCTTTGCTCAAACGGCCCTTATCGTTGGTAATTGTAATTTTGTTCTCCTTGTTGGTAGATCGCTCCAAAGCAGTGACATTCAAAATACCGTTGGCATCAATATCGAAGGTGACTTCAATTTGAGGTACACCACGCGGTGCTGGCGGAATTCCAGACAATTCGAATTTACCCAACAAATTATTGTCTCTGGTCATAGCACGTTCACCTATTCAAATTTCCAAAAAATCATAAGAATGAAATTTTATAGAATAATAATTATAAAAGTACACATACCTTCAAATACTTGAATCAATACTCCTGGTTGATTGTCGGAATATGTTGTGAACGTTTGGGTTTGTTTAGTTGGAATTGTGGTATTACGCTTGATGAGAACGCTCATAACACCACCAGCCGTTTCGATACCAAGAGACAATGGAGTAACATCGAGCAACAAAAGATCCTGAACTTCTTGTGACTTGTCACCATGTAAAATTGCAGCTTGAACAGCTGCACCGTATGCCACAGCCTCATCGGGATTGATAGATTTGTTCAATTCTTTTCCATTAAAGAAGTCCTGGAGCAGACGTTGCACTTTCGGAATACGTGTTGAACCACCAACAAGGACAATGTCATGAATTGATGCCTTGTCCATTTTAGCGTCGCGGATAGCCTTTTCAACTGGATCCATGGTCGAACGGAACAGGTCACCGTTTAACTCCTCGAAGCGGGCCCGTGTAATTGAGGTGTAAAAGTCAGTACCCTCGAATAGAGAATCAATTTCAATGCTCGCCTGTGTTGATGAGGATAGGGTACGTTTTGCGCGTTCGCATGCGGTACGCAAACGTCGCAGGGCTCGCTTATTTGAGCACAAGTCCTTTTTGTGTTTACGCTTGAACTCTTGAACGAAATGATCGACAAGACGATTATCGAAATCTTCTCCGCCCAAATGCGTATCACCAGCTGTTGACTTGACCTCAAATATACCATCGTCAATGGAGAGAATTGATACATCGAATGTACCGCCGCCTAAATCGAAAATTAATACATTTCGCTCTCCAACCGCTTTCTTATCTAAACCGTAAGCAATTGCAGCTGCTGTTGGCTCATTAATAATACGGAGTACATTTAGTCCTGCAATTGTTCCAGCATCTTTAGTAGCTTGACGCTGTGAATCGTTAAAGTATGCAGGCACAGTTATTACAGCATTATTAACAGATTTGCCTAAATATGCTTCGGCAGTTTCTTTCATTTTTGTTAATACCATTGAGCTAATCTCTTCTGGGAAAAATGTTTTCTTCTCATCTTTGTACATAACCTGAATTTTTGGTTTTCCTTCAGTATTAACTACCGTAAATGGCCAATGTTTAATATCGGCTTGAATGTTTGCATCATCGAATTTACGACCAATTAAACGTTTAGCATCAAAAATAGTATTCGTTGGATTCATGGCGACTTGATTTTTAGCAGCATCTCCAATGAGACGTTCTGTCTCCGTGAAGGCTACATAAGATGGTGTAGTTCGGTTACCCTGATCATTAGCAATAATTTCAACCTTTCCATGTTGAAATACACCAACGCAAGAATAGGTTGTTCCCAAATCAATACCGACTGCTGGAGCTTTCGACATCTACAAAAAAAAAAAAAAAACAAAAAAAAACATTATTTTATAAACTTAAACAAAAAAAAAAAAAAAACCAGAACACAATAAATTTACTAATATTTATTGTTAAAAAAAAAAAATCATAACCTTTTATATCACACGAAAAGCAAAGAATTTATATTACCCTATTTAATATATTTTAATTAAAACTATAAATTGCCCGTTTATTGATTAGTGAAATAACTTTTATATGCTTTTTAAATTTTAGCTTTGTAAGCAGCAATTTTATTAGCCGATGTAAAATTTAGCACAAGTCATACGAAAATGACGCGAAACAAAGCAACTTTTTCACACACACATTCGGGAAACTTCTGACGAACCACAATATTTCGTAATGGCTTCGGTTATTTCGCATATGTACACATACACTCGCAGCAACAATTTCATGGACTTTTCAACTCATCGGCGGGAAACGTGATTCTATTTTGCGTGTGTAGAACACGTTCCATGGCCAGAATGTTCCATATAAATTCAAATACAGTAATTTGTTCATAAGCACCCCTCCCCACTCCATTTTGATGCAATGAACTAATCATGACGCCATTGCAAAATACCAAAACCATGCGTCTTTGTATAATGCGCATGACTGATTGTATGCGAGAAAAACTCGTTTTTTTTTTTTTTTCAAAAAATTACAACGAATCTAGAAAATTCTAAATTCCAAATTACATCGAGAATCTTACTACGAAACCTTATCGCACATGCATGTATAACAACCACCAATTTTTAAATTTATTATCGCCTTTTATATGCAAAATAAGAAAAATTCCAAAATCCATATTAGTCATTTAAAACTTCATAGAAATAATAATCACATCATTTTCATGCCGCCGTTTCTAATCTTTGTAAATTTTATTAAATTGGAAATAATGAGAACTGTGTGTAACCATTTTGAATAAAATTTCATCATAATCAAAAGCTTGGGAAAGTAATAAAACCGCAACGAAAAAATAAAAGAAAATACCAATATTTTTATTAACTAAAAAATCTCTCGTGCTAATTAAAAATCATAACCAAGAAAGCTTCGTTAAAAAAAATTAAAAAAAAAAAAAAAAAAAGCTACTTTCGAACAAAACTCTACTTCGAATATTTACCCCTAAATTAAATTCTTCATAATTAAAAAATAGAAAATATTTCAAAAATGAAATTTAATCAAATAAATAACTAAAATTAAACCATTAATGAAAATTTATGATACAGAAATCCTCCCCATTTTGAAATTTAAATTTTCTGACCACATGGTGGTGGTCGCCGATATTTCATCAATTTAAAAAAAAATACCAAAATAAACTAAAAGAAATTACTTACCACGATTTTCTTTTATTTAATTCTGCGAGAATAATTTAATATAACTTTAGGATAACTAAAATTATCGCACGTTGTAAAAATATTATAAGATTTTATCAAAGGTTTTTCTAGAACTTAATAGCACTTCACCACTTTACCGCTTTACTTGACGATGAGTGTTTCTATACTGCATTCACTCGCACGAGTTCTATTAATTATATACCAACCTTCGCATCGAAATTGGGCTACTATGTTTCAAACTTTACTAACTTCACATCTTTACAGCGTACAGTGAACGTCGAAATAATTCTTCTCGAAATTGAATTTAAAAAGGAAAATGAATTTGAAGTGTTGCAGAAATTAAAATTAGTATATCGATAAGATAACTATTAATTCAACAATATGGGAATATGAAAATTAATTTTTTTTTTAGTGTTGAAACAGATACAAATTTGGAAGTCAAAAAAAAAAAATTATACGAAACAGAAATATTTTGAAATTTTTAGAATACCAGAAAAAAACACTATCAAAATATATATTGTAGAATTATCGATATAAATTAATATAACAAAATATAGAAATATCATTAAGATAAAAATTATAAAATTACTGTATTATACATTAAACTATATTTATGTTGTAGACAAGGTATTGAATTTTTTACTATTTTCTATAAAAATTCATTTGATTCAATTCAAAAAACTAAGATATTAATAGATAAAAGCAACTATGGGCTATGGATAAAATATGAATATTTTTCTAAAAGTTATTTCAGACTAAATTGATAATAAATTTATAATATTCAATTAAGAAAACTAGTGCATAGATATAAATAATTATTTGATATATAATACAATATATAAAATGTTGTCCAACTAACTGTGGCACTCACTGTGCAAGAAACTGGAACATTCTAGATATTTTTTCCAAGTTACACTAATTGATACCAACTTCACAAACTATATTTCCTTCTCTATTTATCATTAGTAGTTATCATTCGAAGGGTATATAGTTTTCCCTTACAATGCGGTCATCAACGATAGTTCAAAGTACCAAGTTTCAGAGCATAGAGTATAAAATAAATATTCAAGATATACATAACAAAAAAAAATTATTTATAAAAAATATAATTAAAGATAATTCTAAACTGGATGTGTTTACAAATCAAATGCGCATAATTTTGAAATTTTCATTTTAAATTTAAAATAAAATCCGCGTAATGAATCTGCTCAAAGTAGAAATGTCTAAAGTAAAAATATATATGTTTGCCTTAAACGGTATTGGAGCGCAGATATTTTGGTTTCATTCTTTAAGAGTATTCCGCTAAAATATATATTAAAAATATTATGGAAAGACGAATAAACTGTATATATTTTTTATATTTTACATACCAGTCTTGGGCTAGCCTCTTCAATTAAATGCAAACGGGTTTTCTTCATTTCGAGTGGTAAAATCGACCATTTAGAAATTGTTAAAAATGCGAATTTCCTGAGAATTTTTAAGGCTTTAACTTAAAGCTATCAACTATATAAAGAAAATATTTCTTATTAAAGAAATGTTTTACATAATTTTTGTATGACTAACCGTTTTCCCAATACACATAAAAGTTGCTATAATTTTTTACATTTAGCAATGACACAACCCGGAACCAAATGGCGCTAGTTTGAATCTTTAATATACCACCAGAATCTTGAGAATATAGAATAACAGGAAACGAAAAGCCATATACATAATTAAAATAGCTGCCACTTCAATGGTATATACAACACCATCAAATTACGTTTTATTTGAAACAATCAAATTCATTTTATAAATCAATTCATTTTTGGTATCATAGTAATACATTTTTGTATTTTATAGATTATATTTTGCTGAATACAGAATATATTATGTTATTTACTCATTTAGTATGTTTATGAAATTCTTTTAAATTTTAACGCCACTATGTAGCATACTGCACAGTTTTTGCTAAAATGGATCGTTCTGTTCATAGACGATTTTTGTCTCTTTTGATATTAACGCTACCACAATAATTTTGCTAAACTCCTATAACAAAAACTTCAACAAAAAAAAAATGGCTAAAGATTAAAGAATACTAAGGATCTATAATCTAAGGACTTTGGCGCGTTTTTTTTTTCGAACAAATTTTTTATTTAAATAAATATTTATGTATAAATAAATTCATTGAAATTTTGCTAATAAAAATACCTTAGATGTATTATTATTATTAAGATTATTTAATAATATATCTTATTAAAATTAAAACCAATAGTTCTTGTTAATAATTAAATACAGATCGTACTATTCGTAATTTATTTCGAACACGTTCCGAAATTCGAAGGTATTTCAACATTCAGAGCGGGTGTTATGCAGAACTCATCTATTCAGTATAAATTTGTATGGACTTCAGAGATAAAACTAAAATTTGAGGCGATTTTTATTTATTACAATAGACAAGAAATAATTATATTGGAACACATCCTTAAAATACATTGTTATTATTTTGAGGATGAGAGCCAATATAAGTCGCGTTTCAAAAATATGCCAAATAGAATGACTTGCTTGAATAGCAAATATTTTTTTAAAAAAGAAAGCTTACATAGCAAATATTTCATATAAACTTTTGTAGTTTTGTTATGAATTCTCTGACAAATTATATTTAGCCCTGAGGATGAAATCGGTTTCATTTCATGAATGTTTTCAATTAAAAAAATTACATTTTTTTGAATGAGTACTTTAATTTTAGAATAGAATATGTATTATATCAGTGGAGAAAAATTAATATATATATAAATGATACTATATTATAACGGGTCACGTTGGCTTTTTTTTACACAAACATTCAAAACAAACATCCGAACCAATACGACTCAGTTTGCTAGCCTGCATCTGCAAGTCGACATTTTTGATGACTTTCCCAACAAATGTGAATCAACGGATTCAATTTCTTGTCGAATGTTGTTCTTTCGAATGTTGTTCTTTACAATTTCTTGTCGAAAAAACACGTGCAAGCAAAGCAGCTGTCAAAAATTAACTGAATATTCAAAATGACCGACAAGTTCGGCCATTTTGAATATTCAGTTAATTTTTGACAGCTGCTTTGCTTGCACGTGTTTTGGCTCGTCTTCGATTTTTGCAAATTCTCTGTGGTAAGAACTCATGATGCACCACGCTCTTGCAATTGAAGAAACTGTAAGCAAAACCTGCACATTCGACCGAACTTGGCACGCTTTTTTCTGTCTTACCACAGAGAATGTGGTCTCTTTTTTACGTCATAACCATAAACCCATGATTCGTCAATAGTTATGACCCTCTGGAGCAAATTTGGGTCATCGCGGACAGAGTCTAACAGCTCCTTAGCAATGTTAATGCGATGCTGTTTTTGGTCGAAAATGGGCAAAAATCGAAGACGAGCCAAAATACGTCCAAGCAAAGCAGCTGTCAAAAATTAACTGAATATTCAAAATGGCCGAACTTATCGGAATAAGTGAGACACATGAGTACCACCATAAAGCCACAAAAAATCGAAAATCGAATATACGTAAACCGCGGACAGACCTCGTATGTCAGAATATCGTTCGGACTTCACTCTACTGGCATCTTTATGATCCATTTTGTAGCAGAACGGCCCAATAATTCTACCAGCCCATAAATCGAACCAAACTGTGGGTTTTTAACGATGCATCAGTTTTTTGTAAATTACATGAAGGTTTTTTGCACCTTAGATTCGACAATTTTATTTGTTAACGAAAACGTCGATGTGAAACTGAATTTTTGAGTTCTGTTGTTAATGTGCACATGACTGAAATTATACTACTAATTATACTTAACAGCTGATGTGTTTTGATAGATATTTTTAAAAGTTGAAAAATAAAAGCAACAGATGGCCCACCCTATACTAATTACAGATTGGTAGCATTTAAAATTCAGTTAATACTTATACAATATTAATAAAAAAAATGAAAGTTTACTTATTGAAAAATTAAATAATTTCATTGTATGAAGAAAATAAAACAAAATTCATTTACAATACATTTCATTATTTATCCGGTAGGTTTTTGCTTAAGCTATTATATTAAAAAAAAAATATTTATTGCATTACATTAGTGTATAAAAGTTTTTTCATTTGTTAATAAATTTATTTAAACGCTTACAGCTCTAGAATTTTGCCAAATCTATTTATTAAATCATTCAATTTTTCTTCGTATATTTTATTTTCTACAAGTTCACTAGATCTAAGCCAATAGATCGTTCCATTTGATTTATCCATAATTTTTTGTATATCAACGTCTTCTTTAATTTGAGCGGCTTTGATTTTTTTCACAGCTTTTTTCATATTAGAACAATATAATTCCAGTTTGTTTTTTGCATCAACTGCTAATTTCCTTCTTTTTTCCTCGTCGTCGTACAGTTCTGATAATTTTCGCATTGCAAGCACATCAGAAGGTCTTAGTCGACTTTTTCTATAATCAATTGTAGCGCTTATATGATTATTAACCGTAACCGAGTAGGTCGTAGCAGTCAGAATCCCATTAAAGTCTATGTTGAAAATAACTCGTATTTTTTCTATACCAGCGGGAGCTGGTGGTATATTAGTCAAATTTAGCTTCCCCAACAAATGATTTTCACTTGCTTTTATGTTTTCACCTAAAATCAGCATACATTTACTAATAAGTGTTTTAATAATTATTACACTAGGATGTAAATACCTTCTAATATATCAATCGACGCGGAAGTTTGATTATCAAATACTGTCGAGTGATTAGATACTTTTTTGACAGGAATTCTTGTATTATGTGGAATTATAACCGAGAATATATTACCATGAGTATTTATACCAAGAGACATTGAGACGACATCTTGCAAAACTAAATTTTCAATACTTGCGGATTTTTGATTTTGTAGAGCAGCCGCTCTGACAGTAGCGCCATATGCTACAGCCTCATCAGGATTAATTGATTTGCTAAGCACTTGTCCACAGAAAAATTCCTGAACCAATTCTTGTATTGCTATGATTCTTGTGGAACCACCAACAAGAACAATATCGTCAACTTCAGATCTATCAATATTGCCACTGGAAAGTGCTTTTTTAACTAATGCAATTGTTGAATCAAATAATTCTTCATTCAGTTCATTAAAAAGAACTCGTGTTAATGTTGTAGAGAAATCGATACCATCGATCAGACATTCAATGTCAATATCTGTCTCCGTAACAGATGAAAGTATATGTTTTGCATTGTTGCATTCACTTCGCAAACGAGACATTGCTCTTTTATTAGATCTTATGTCTACATTATTTTTCTGTTTAATTATTTTAACACAATGGTCGACTATTCGATTGGTAAAGTCTTCACCTCCTAAATGTGTATCACCAGACGTTGACTTAATGGTGATTTGTTTATTTTCAATACTCGCTATCGATACATCAAATGTTCCTCCACCTAAATCGTAAATAAGAACATTAAACTTTCCAGTTCGTTTTTTATGCAAACTATAAGCAATAGCAGCCGCTGTAGGTTCGTTGATAATTTGAAGAACTTTAATTCCAGCAATTGTGGCAGCATCACAAGTAGCTTGACGTTGAGAATTATTAAAGTATGCTGGAACAGTTATTACAGCCTCGTTAACAGTTTTACCCAAATATTCTTCGGCGATTTTTTTCATTTTTTTTAAAACCATTGAACTTATTTCTTCTGGATAGAATGTCTTATTTTCATTTTTGTAACTTGCTTTAACTTTTAATTTTCCTAGGATATTAACAACCTCAAATGGCCAATGTTTCATATCTGCTTGAACGGTTTTGTCATCGAAACTCCGACCAATCATACGTTTAGCATCAAATATGGTATTGGTTAGATTTTTAGATGCTTTGTTCATTGCAATTTCTCCAATCACACGTTCTACTTCTGTAAATGCTACACAAGATGGTGTTGTCAATGCGCCTTGTTCATTGGGAATAATTTCAACTTCTCCATTAATAAATGCACCAACGCAGGAAAAAGTTGTTCCTAAATCAATGCCTATAGCCGGAGATAAATTCATCTAAAAATTAAAAAAGTCAATGATCAATTCTGTTTATAATTTCTTCAATTTAATAAAAATTCATTGATACAGGACCTATCATCCAATTATAAATTATATCGAAATGTAATACAATAGAAGTTGGAATACCAATAAAAATACAAATTAGTTTCAACTCATCCAATTATACTAATTGCTCTGAAGCATTTCTTATCCATTTAGAAATAATATTCTATAAGTCCATTCGAACAGGTATCGAATTATTGCAAAAGCGGCGAGAGACCGCAACGCTCGCATACTTGTGTGTAGATTTTTTTATGTAGTCCCACTGACATCTAGTTTTCGTGATAGAAATTTATTGAATTCCAAAAGCATAATTTTTATTCATTTCTATTCACTTATTGCAAACAATTTAAATACAACCACAGGCAATTTTTATTTTTTGTACAATATTTTGATATGGAATGGAATTGTATTTTAGGTTTATTATATATTTCGTAAATATCAATCAAATATTAAGCGCCTTAATTTTGTAGACTTTCGATTAGTTTAAAAAACGCCATTCTCCATGAAAGTAGTAGCATACCGAAATGCCTGCATACTTTTGTTGTTTTTAGAGTAGTTTTTTTGGCATTTATCGGAAAGTGCAAGAGAAAGTGTGATTTTTATGTTTTTTGAAGTATTTTCAAAAAAGTAAGTATTTATATAAATAGTTATATTATTGATAACATTTAATAGGATAATGAAGTATTATCCTATTAAATGTTATCAATAATATAAAGGGTTGCTGGTTATTTAACGGAATTAGGAAGCCGAGAATTCCTTTTTTTTGGTAAGTTGACATCTTCATTTTTACTAGAGAAATTAACAAAAATTTAGTTTATAATGTGTTTAAATGTCTTTTAATGATTTATTTGGTCCAAGAAGTGGTTAAAATGTGAATAGTTCGTCATTCAAAAATGTAAGCAAATGTTATGTTGACAGTACAATGTTTACCAGAAAATAGTTCAGTGCCAGCGTACATAAAAGGTGTGTAAGGAAATTAAAGATAAATTAAGTGCAGATTGGTTGAAAAAAATATTTTATGTGACCATGATTGTAGTGAAAAAGGCTTTATTGTTTTTAAGTTAGGCAAGTCGTTACATTCCGAAGATTGTCTTTCAGCTTTAGAAGGAGAATTCACATTAAAAAGTTTGATAGCGTACAAGTCCTTTGGTTTCTTAAAGTACTCTTCTGAAAGTGTTGTAAAAATTTGCTGAAGTTGTGAAAAACAAATCCGACAGCAGCTGATCCATTTAAATTAAAAAAACTTCTTTATAATATAAATGTGTGTTTGTGAATTGAAATCGTAATTTAAATAGACATTTGCATTTAAATTAAATTAAAAAATAAAACATTTATTACATAGAACATTACATCGAATTCTTAATAATATAGAAGTTAATTGTTTACCACATTATAACAAATGCCTAAAAACTAAATTACAAAGTCGAAAATTTAATGTACTTAAATATTCTAAAAAAATTGAAAACATTATTATTTAGTAAATGCATTACAAAATTGTCTAACAGAGCAAGCGAAAGCATAAATGCAAAAAAATTTATTTAAATAATAAGTCTACCAAATATACTTTATAACGAAAAAAAGATGTAAGTCCATATCATGTCACCATAAAAAAATCTGCACAAAAGTATGCAAGCGTTACGATTTCTCGCCGCTTTTGCAATAATTCGGCCAGACAATTGCGTATACGAGGTCTGTTCAAAAAGTATCGCGAATTTTATGTTTTTTCAAAAATTATTTATTTATTCATGAATATCTATTTTGTCCCCTTCAAAGTAATCCCCACCAGATATTATACATTTGTGCCAACGTTTTTTCCAATCCTCGAAGCACTTCAAAAAATCATTTTTTGTGATCTTGTTCAGCTCCTCCTTCGATGCCGTCTTTATCACCTCAATCGTAGCGTGGCGTCGTCCTTTCATGGAGAAAAAGTCATAGAGGGCCAGATCTGGGGAATACGGTGGCTGCGGCATTATTAGTGTGTTGTTTTTGGCCAAAAATTCGCGCACAGGTAACGATGCGTGAGCAAAAGCCAATTTTTGTTCTTCCACAAATCTGGGCGTTTCTGGCGGATTGCTTCGCGCAACTTGCGCATAACTTGCAGGTAATATTCCTTATTGACCGTTCTACCCTGTGGTAAGAACTCATGATGCATCACGCCCTGCAATCGAAGAAAACTAAGCAAAACCTTCACATTCGACCGAACTTGGCGCGCTTTTTTTTGTCTTGTCTCGTGCGGCAGGTTCTATTGGTATGATTGAGCTTTGGTTTCCACGTCATAACCATAAACCCTTGATTCGCCAGCAGTTATGACCATCTGGAACAAATTTGGGTCGTCGCGGACAGAGTCCAACAGCTCCTTAGCAATGTTAATGCGATGCTGTTTTTGGTCGAAATTGAGCAATTTTGTTACGAATTTCGCTGCGACCCGTCTCACGACAAATCATTGTGAAAATCGAATGGCTCGAGCCAATCGATATGTTTAAGTCCTCAGCAACTCTTCTAACTCGAGCCAATCGATATGTTTAAGTCCTCAAAACGATGATTCGACGATTAGCCAATACTATTTTCTTCACTTCATCAATGTTTTCGTCTGTTGTTGACGTGCTCGGGCGTCCGGCACACTTCTCGTCGTTCACATCTTTTCGGCCCTCTGAGAACATTTTGTACCACCGATAAACATTGCTTTGGTCCAAGGTAGCTTCACCATATGCCACAGTCAACATTCGGAATGCGTCCGCGCAATTAATTTTGTTTTTCACACAAAGTTTGATACAGATCCTTTGATCCATATTTTGGAATGGGCAGAAATCGAAGACGAGCCAAAATACGTGCAAGCAAAGCAGCTGTCAAAGATTAACTGAACATTCAAAATGGCCGAACTTGTCGACATAAGTGAGAGACATGAGTACCAATATAACGCAACAAAAAATCGAAAATCGAATATACGTAACCTTCGAAAATTCAAAATTTGCGAAACTTTGTGAACAGACCTCGTATACGAAAATCCGACGTATTTACCTGGCCTATCCAGGTATTCTTTAATCTAAGGCCTATCCAGTTCTTTTATAATCTAAATTTGGATCTTTTTGATTATCGGTAGTTTTACTATTAGACAATTAGAAAAATAAAAAAAATTATTGGTTTTCTGCAATGTTTCAATGCACAGTGCTTATCATTTTATTATTTTTTTTGTAAATTCTTAGTGTCTAAACTCTAAGCATTAGGCGCTATTGAAGATCGATTTATAAATCTACGCTTGCCGATAAAAAAATAGGACACTGATCTTTTGTCTTAATTATTTGTTCGTATAGTTTTATGGTGCTTTTTGGCCCTTGAAACAGTCACGTTCTTATACTTGCTATTTATCAGCAAAAAAATTATTAATTTACATTGATTAGAAAAATATGAAAATTACATATACACATATATGATATGCCAGGTAAGAACTAGAAATTAAATGTATGGTGGATGGGGTGTTTAATTTTTTTCCACCAAACTGTATTGAGCGAAATTTCCACCATGCGATTGTATTCACACTTATAGTATGCAGATCTTAGATTAAAGAAGAACTGGATAGGCCTCTGCACAAAAATTCTGTCCAAATTTTGTTGGCAATACATTCGTAGAACACACACACATGCAATACAACAGAAGCGGCGTAAATCATTGGGGGGCCTATTTAACAATTCAGTATGCGATTGAAGCGGTTCGCTTAAAACCATTTTTCATATGTGACATCATTTATGCGTAAAGAAGCAGATTTTTTAATATTGCGAGTCTTGTTGTTTGATGGAGTTAGTTTTGTAAATATGCAATAAAACACATTATTATATTTTTAAATATTTATTTATTTATATTGTAAATAATAAACTTTCATTTTATTTATTTCACTGTATATTATTTATAAAAACAGAATTTTTAAAGTGGGGAAGAGTATATAAAAATATGAATTGCAATTTATTTATGTGCACAAATACTCGTAAATATCCATTACAAAAATGCAGAATTAATGGTAATTTAAATAGGCATGTACAATACACAGTGGAGCGAGCACAGAACGTCCCAATTCTTGGGAATACCGGATGCTGCTGCCACAATCCACTTTTCCCGTAACCATTTATTTTGTGGGAACCTGTAAAGTTAACATATAAATATACTATCGTTACATTTACTTTTACAATTCAGAATTAACATAAATTAAAGTATTTTTTGCACTATTAAAAAAATTCGTTCCCTTAAATTTTCTTACACACACTTTACGTACACCGGCACTGAACTATTTACTGGTAAACATTGAACTGTCAACATCGGATTTGTTTACATTTATTCAATGCCGAACTTTTCACTTTTTGACCATTATTTGGATAAAATAAATCACTAAAAGGCATTTAGGCACATCACAAATAAAGTTTTTGTTATTTTGTTTAGTAAAAATAAAGATGTCAACTTACCGAAAGAAAGAAATTCTCGGCTTTCTCATTTCTTCGGTTGAGAAGCAATTTTTCATAAAACACTTCATTTTCTGAAATAAAAACTTCGTATTAAGTTTTATCAACAATATAACTATTTATAAAAATACTTACTTTTCCGTAAGTACTTGTAGTTATGTAAAAAAAAAACACTTTTAATTGCACTTTCCGTTGTGCCAAAATAAAACTTGACACAATGACAACAATAGCTCTTAAGTTACCACTTTCATGGAGAATTAAAGTTTTAAAACTCTCCGAAAGTCTACAAAATTGAGCGCTTTATATTGCTATTTACGAAATGAAAAATAAACCTAAAACAGAATTCCATTTCGTATCAAAATATTGTACAAAAAATAAAAATTGCCTATTGATTGTGTTTAAATAATATTTTTGTTTCCAATAAGTGAATTAAAATGAATATAAATTATGCTTTTACAATTAAATAAATTTCTATTACGAAAACTAGATGGCAGTGGGTGTCATATCTACATAAAAAAATTTACACAAAAATAACCATTTATTGCCATTTCTTGCCGCTTCGAAATAATTTGTACACAAAATTGCGTATACATATACGGTAAGGGCCTATCCAGGTATTCTTTAATCTAAGCTTCCAACAAGCTTTGTACTTTCTTACAGTGTGTATAAATAAATATGATAATAGGTAACTTGAAATAGTGTGCGAAAAATGTCTTTTTTTGACAGCTTATCCTCTCTTGAGATCTGTATGCTCTAAGCGTACAACACTATCGCATGCTGCGACTGTAGCTTAATACAGTGGTGAAAAAAAAATTTAAGGAGAGAAAAACACCATAAAACTATACCAGTAAACAATACACAAAGGCAAAAGTGTACTCTCATAAATATTCATAAGTTATTAGAACTATATTTCGATGATATACGAGTATATACTTTGTTGAAATATTCCAAATCGGACAATAAAAATAAGAAATCTTTAAACAAATGTAGGAGGTGTCGTATTTTTTTGTCATCCAGTGTGGTTTTGTTAATCAAAATTATTTCCTCTTGATCTTCAACAGAGCCTGGGGTGTGATTGGAGTCTCAGAGATGTTTGGATCATTGCAAATTTACTAAAAATGTACAAAAAAAAAAAAAAAATTTCCCCAACTTTTATTGTATTTTGATTATTTGCACATAAATTGATAGGTAATTGTATTAAATTAAATTTTGGTTTTTCTACTTAAAGCCTGGTATGCAGTTCGAGCTAAGATAAATTTTCATACGATTTTTCGCTAGCGAAATCGAAATCGGAAAATTTAGCTCACGATTTCGCCGGGCAGGACGCGGCTCGAGAGTCAAATGAAAGTGAAAAAGAGATAGAATCTACTGAAAAGTAGATGGCGGCATTGATAAGTCTCCACGCGATTTCACTTTGGTTTTCACTACAAATAAATGCACGGGACAATAATCAAAGATAAATGCTAGCTAAAGCCCGGTATGCAGCTCGAGCTAAGATAAATTTTAACGCGATCTCCACTACTCTCCCATTTAGCGCAGCTAAACGAGATTGAAACGTTTTTGTGTAGAGATAAATTTTGACGTTTCGGAACTTTTCAATTTCGATGTTGATGTTTTGTTGTAATTTTAAAAATAAATGAAGTGAATAGCTTTTTTAGCTGGATTTTATTCAAAGGATATGATTTTAGAAATTGTATCTTTATCTTATTTAAAAATATTTAGTTTTTTCTTATATTTTTTTGTACAGGATTAACTGTTTGTTATTCAATTTGGTTAGTTTATTATACAATGACTGGAAATTTTAATGTTATATCTTTACATTTATTAAATGATGAGGGTTGAATTATATTAAAGGGAATAATGGGATTATTATTTATAGCAGTTATTGGTGGAAGTATATTAAATTGATTAATTTTTCCAGTTCCTTATATAATTTGTTTACCTGATTATTTCAAGTGAATAACTTTATTTGTTTGTATTATAGGGGGTATTATAAGATATTTAATTTCAAATGTTTCTTTATATTTTTTAAATAAATCATTAAAGTATAATTTTTTATCAACATATTTAGGGAGAATATAATTTATACCTTATATTTCTACTTATGGAATTATTTATTGCAACGAAAGTTATCACTACAAATTTATCTTAGCTCGAGCCTTTACGATAAAAAAAACACAAACGTCAAAATTCAGCTAGCATTTATCTTTGATTATTGTCCCGTGCATTTATTTGTAGTGAAAACCAAAGTGAAATCGCGTGGAGACTTATCAATGCCGCCATCTACTTTTCAGTAGATTCTATCTCTTTTTCACTTTCATTTGACTCTCGAGCCGCGTCCTGCCCGGCGAAATCGTGAGCTAAATTTTCCGATTTTGATTTCGCTAGCGAAAAATCGAATGAAAATTTATCTTAGCTCGAGCTGCATACCAGGCTTAAATTTTGACGTTTGGGTTTTTTTTAATCGTAGTAAGGCCGGTATGCAGCTCGACCTAAGATAAATTTGTAGTGATAACTTTCGTTGCAATGGACGAAAGTAGTCTAAATTTATACCTTATATTTCTACTTATGGAATAAATAATTCCATAAGTAGAAATATAAGGTATAAATTATATTCTCCCTAAATATGTTGATAAAAAATTATACTTTAATGATTTATTTAAAAAATATAAAGAAACATTTGAAATTAAATATCTTATAATACCCCCTATAATACAAACAAATAAAGTTATTAATTTGAAATAATCAGGTAAACAAATTATATAAGGAACTGGAAAAATTAATCAATTTAATATACTTCCACCAATAACTGCTATAAATAATAATTCCATTATTCCCTTTAATAAATGTAAAGATATAACATTAAAATTTCCAGTCATTGTATAATAAACTAACCGAACTGAATAACAAACAGTTAAACCTGTAGAAAAAAAAATATAAGAAAAAACTAAATATATTTAAATAAGATAAAGATACTCGTACAATTTCTAAAATCATATCCTTTGATTAAAATCCAGCTAAAAAAGCTATACACTTCATTTATTTTTAAAATAACAACAAAACATCAACATCAAAATTAAAAAGTTCCGAAATGTCAAAATTTATCTGTACAGAAAAAGTTTTCACTCTCGTTTAGCTGCGCTAAATGGGAGAGTAGTGGAGATAGCGTTAAAATTTATCTTAGCTCGAGCTGTATACCAGGCTTAACTGATTAATTTCATAAAATAACTATGATATAATAGCAAATATTTTATATACACATATACAGATGTATCCATGTACCTTCTATAAAATTTCTAATTATTAGAACGCCTTTAAGGTGAAACTTGTTAATAAGAATATTGTACAATTAATAATATTGATTCACCGGTTCAAAACTTCCACTTGTAACTTTATAATTTCCGATTTAATTACCATATTTTAAAAAAACGACCCGGTATATTTCCAAATACAAATACTAATCAATTGAATTAAAAAGCTATAATATACTAGAAGCTTTTACCAAAAAATTTTAGTTGCTACTAAAATCACATCTTTATATTGTGTAGATAATTTGATAATAATTTTGTTATCAATATTTACGCCCCCTCATCCCCCTACAGATAAAGCACAACTATATAAAGCTTAAAACATACTCGTACATACACGTAATTTTTGTAAATAAATTGATAATAAAATATATTAACTTTAAAATGATTCCAAGAGATAATTGAGAGTACAAAGAATATACAAAAGTGTACAAGTTTGTTCAAGCATATTTATTTCTAACAGAATTCGTAAACTGAATGTAAAAATTTTTGAGATTTTGAGTTTTGAAATAATTCGAAATTAGCTACATGCATAGTCTTGTGCTGTAAGTTTGTGTGCGAGCAAATAATCGGTATGCGTTCATGTGATACTCGTACTATCCATAGTCAATTCTTACCTGGTACGTGTAGTAATCCATTAGGTTTATAACTAAGAAAATCCCCTATTTATGAGGCAATGAATAATCGAATATTTTATTTTGTTATTATCTATAGATCTTTGTTAATAAATTAATATATTGTAATATGGATTTTATTTTTCATTTAAATGAAGAATTCTTTGTTTTTCAATTTCCTAACTACTCGTCGATTTGTCTACTAGATTCTAAATAGTATTTCTCAATTTCTTTTATAAAAGATAAGAATTCCTTAGTTTTCAATTTTCTAACTACTTGTTTTTGATTTTGAATTAATAACTTGACACATTTCGCTACGATCTGCATAAACGTAATTTGGCACCATTTTTATGTTAAATATCCTAGCCCTTATCAGTAAATAAATTTAATCGATATTTGGAAATATTCCTTATCGAATAATTTTTTTCAGTCTGAACAAAAGCAAATGTATTATCATCATGAAATTATATACTAATAATTTTAACTATAGCGAATGTCCAATTATCATGGCATAAGTCATTCTTAACATAATTTTTGTATGACTAACCGTTTTCCAATAAACATAAAAGTTGCTATAATTTTTCACATTTAGCAATGACACAAATGGCGCTAGTTTGAATCTTTAATATACCACCAGAATCTTGAGAATATAGAATAACAGGAAACGAAAATCCATATACATAATTAAAATAGCTGCCACTTCAATGGTATATACAACACCATCAAATTACGTTTTATTTGAAACAATTAAATTCATTTTATAAATCAATTCATTTTTGGTATCATAGTAATACATTTTTGTATTTTTTTAATTTTTTTATTTGACAGGTTTTCATTCCTATGTTACACATAGACATGAGAACACAGTCACTCCTATGGAGCATATAGCGGCACTAGAGACTCTGTGAACTCTCTCCATCTGCTTCTGTCCTGAGCCAGCCCTTTTACTTCCGACCATGATTTCCCAGTTTGTTGGTGTTCGCGCTCGACTGATCTTCTCCAAGTGGTCCTTGGACGTCCTCTGCTGCGATTGCCCTGTGGGTTCCAATCTAGTGCCATCCTTGCTATGTCCGTAGGTGGTTTTCGCAAGGTGTGGCCAATCCAACTACATTTCCTGCGTTTGATGTTATCTAGCAAAGGTATTTGCTTCATGAGAAGAAGCAGCTCATCGTTCGTTATCCAGTTCGGCCAGAAAATCTTGCTTATACGCCTCAAGCATCTGTTCCATGTTTCGCAGCCGTACAGCAGGACTGGCTTGACGTTTGAGTTGAATATTCGAAGTTTGAGTGCTTTGGAGAGGTGATTGGAACGCCACACGTTCCCAAGTGAGGTGTACGCTTGTCGCGCCTTGTTGATGCGCGTTTGGATGTCTATTTCAGTTCCACCATCCTTGCTGAGCATGCTGCCAAGGTAACAGAACTTTTCGACATCTTCAACTTGGGTACCGTGTAGCATCAAGGGTCTCTCGCAGGTGGCGCCGATACCCATCAATTTGGTCTTCTTGATGTTGATTCTCATCCCAACTTTTTCGGCGTTGGAGGCCAGAACATTCAGTTTCTCCTGAATGCCGTTGAAGGTGTGGGACATGAGGCATATGTCGTCGGCGTAGTCCAGGTCGTGGAGCTTCTCACACAGTGTCCACTGGATACCGTTGCTGGCTGTGTTGTTAGTGCGTTGAAGGACTAGGTCTAGGGCGATTATGAAGAGGATAGGCGAAATTATGCAACCCTGCCTGACTCCTCTCGAGATGTTGAATGTATCGCTGTTTCGTCCCTTGAAACGCACTCCATACGGGGCCTCGCGGTATAGTTCTCGGATGAGATCGATGATGGCCTGCGGGATGCCCAGTTCATCCAGAGCACTCCAGATGGCGTCGCGGGAAATCATGTCAAAGGCTCTTTCGAAGTCAACGAAGAGAAGATAGAGCGGGCTCTTCCATTCGTTCGACTGTTCAATGATCATTCTTAGGCTGTTGATGTGATCAATACAGGAGCGGTTTGGTCTAAAGCCAGACTGCTCGTTACGGAGGGCACTTTCTACTGTTGGAGTGATGCGAGTCAGGATGATTGATGCGATTAGTTTCTGGATGGTGTACAGCAGAGTGATTCCCCTCCAGTTTTTGCAATCGCCAAGGTCACCTTTCTTCGGGATGGTGATAATTACTCCTTCTTTCCAGCTGTCCGGGAAGTGGCATTGTGTCCAGGCTTTTGCGATTACAGGATGCAACAGCGAGGCCAGGAGTGGTGGATCAAGCTTCAGAACTTCTGGGGCCAGGTTGTCAGGTCCGGGTGCTTTGCTGTACTTAAGCTTGTTGATTGCTGTTGTGATCTCCGTAATCGTAGGCAGTGTTGTTGGGATGGATCTTCGTGGGTTTCTGCGCATCACTGTAGGAGGAGGATGGAATTCTGGAACTATTGAGAAGAATTCCTTCCAGCGGTCGAGTTGTTCTTCATCCGTGGAGAGAGTTTGACCGTCTTTGTCCTTAAATGGTGGCAGTGAGGGTGTTATTTTTCCGGATAGTTTGCGAATTGATGCATAGATACTGCGGATATCGCTCCGGTGTGCAGCGGCTTCTGCTTCGGTCGCTATTTCGTTGAAGTAGTTCCTCTTGTTATCCCTTGCCATGCGTTTGACCATCTTTTGAGCAAGATCGTACCTCGTCTGTAGATGGTGCCTTTCCTCCCGAGTTTGAGCAGTTTGGAGTAGAGCTTTCAGCTTTCTTCGTTTTCCTATTTGAGTCCAGGTTGACTCCCGGATCCACTCTTTCCTCTTGTAGTTCCGAAAGCCCGTTGCTTCCTCTGCAGCGGACTTTAGTTTGCGCAGTAGAGAAGGCCATGTCAGCCTTTCGGCATTGTGGCTAACTTCCTCCAGCTTGTTCGCAAATATCTCTGCTGTCTCTGGATTCAGCAGGCGTTGGATGTCGTGCCTGCGTTCTGCGCGATCTTGTTGTTTCTTAGTTGCCGCAGGCCTTAGTCTGACCACCCCAAGTAACAGCTGATGGTCGCTGTATATGTCAGCTCCTCGGATTGTCTTGACGTCCAGGAGCGATCCGAGGAATTTTTCGCTTATCAGGATGTGGTCTATCTGGTTGCGGGTCACACGATCCGGAGACTGCCAGGTGTATTTGTAGATGTTCTTGTGAGGAAACTTGGTGCCACCGATGAATAGTTGATGAGTTGAGCAGAGGTCAGTGAGACGGTTCCCGTTGTCGTTTCCCTCTGCATGAAGGCTGTGTGTTCCAATGATCGAGCAAAGATCAGTGTTGTCCCGGCCTATTTTAGCGTTAAAGTCGCCCATTACAATTTTGATGTCGCTCTTCGGCGCAGATTGAAAGCACGTCTCTAATTGGTGGTAGAAGGCTTCTTTATTGGCGTCATTATCTACTTCAGTTGGGGCATAGCACTGCACGATGGTGATGTTTCGGAACTTCGAGTGAAACCTGGCTGTCAGAAGGCGGTCGGAGACCGGTTTGTAGCCCATGAGAGATCTCTTTGCGTTGGCTGATAGGATTAATCCGACTCCACAGTGGTGGCCGCTGTCGTTGCCGCTGTAGATGAAGTGTTCACCCGTCTGCGTTGTGAGGTTTCCTTGATGTTTCCACCTTGTCTCGGAGATTCCCAGGATGTCGAGACTGTAGCGTCGCATTTCGGAAGCAGCTTGCGCTAGACGAGAAGTTTGGGAAAGAGTCCGCACGTTCCAGGTACCTATTCGGGTTGTTCGGTGAAAGCCAAATGTGTTTTTGCCTGAGGTATTGTCCGGATGTTTACTCTTGTGCTGTTTCATGATAAGATTTTTTTTATGGCTTTCGGCTTATCAGGCCAGCGAAGCAACCCCCAGTGACGTTGGGGGACCCTACGGACTACATATGTAAGGCTTGTAGTCGGCCTCTCACCCCGGCACCAATACCGAGATGGCGGCAGCGGGAGTCGAACCCGCTACCTACCTGCGACACGCAGTTTTCCCAAGCGGTCATCCATCCGAGTACTAACCACGCCCAGTCCTGCTTAACTTCGGTGATCTGACGAGAACCGGTGGATCCAGGATGGCACGGTCGCAGATTTTTGTATTTAATAGATTATATTTTACTGAATACAGAATATATTATGTTATTTACTCATTTAGTATATTTACGAAATTCTTTTAAATTTTAACGCCACTGCAGTTTTTGCTAAAATGGATCGTTCTGTTCATAGATGATTTTTGTCTCTTTTGATATTAACGCTACCACAATAATTTTGCTAAACTCCTATAACAAAAACTTCAACAAAAAAAATGGCTAAAGATTAAAGAATACTAAGGATCTATAATCTAAGGGCTTTAGCGCGTTTTATTTTTATTTTGAGGATAAGAGCGAATACAAGTTGCGTTTCAAAAATATGCCAAATAGAATATTTTTTTTAAAAAGAAAGCTTACATAGCAAATATTTCATACCAACTTTTGTAGTTTTGTTATGAATTCTCTGACAAATTATATTTAGCGAAATCGGTTTCATTTCTACTTTTTTGAATATTTGTATCGAAAATTAGGCTCATTTGACTTAATTTGAAGAATTTGTTATTTGTTCAAATTTTTCATGAATGATTTCAAATAAAAAAAATTACATTTTTTTTGAATGAGTACTTTAATTTTAGAATAGAATATGTATTATATCAGTGGAGAAAAATTAATATATACAATTTAAATGATACTATATTATTAAATTAAAATTATATAATGGGCTTTTTACACACACATTCAAAATAAACATCGAAACCAACACGACTCAGTTAGCTAGTCTGCATCTGAAAGTCGACATTTTCGATGCTTCCATTTCTTGTCAAATGTTGTTCTTTAGGTCTTCAATTGTTTTTGGACGATTTACACACAGTTTTTTTTATTAAATAGCCCCAAAGAAAAAGGTTCAACGGTGTGAAATAGCAAGAACCGATGTTTTGAAATGTTGTAGGACTCGTTGTGCCATCTTGTTGAAAATTTTGAATTTCCGTGGGCTACGTATATTCGATTTTCGATTTTTTATAGCGTTATGTTGGTACTCATGTCTCTCACTTATACCGACAAGTTCGGCCATTTTGAATGTTCAGTTAATTTCTGACAGCTGCTTTGCTTGCACGTGTTTTGGCTCGTCTTCGATTTTTGCAAATTTCAAAAAATGGATCAACGAATCTGTTTCGGGAACAAGAAAAAGTCACAGTGGGCCAGATCTGGGGAATACGGTAGCTGCGGCATTATTAGTGTGTTGTTTTTGGCCAAAAATTCGCGCACAAGCAACGATGCGTGAGCAGAGGCGTTATCATAGTGCAAAAGGCAATTTTTGTTCTTTCACAAATACCTATGGGCGTTTCTGGCGGATTGCTTGGCGCAATTTGCCCATAACTTGCAGATAATATTTCTTAGTGACCGTTCTACCCTGTGGCAAGAACTCATGATGCACCACGCCTCTGCAATCGAAGAAAACTGTAAGCAAAACCTTTACAAGCGGCAGCTTCCATTGGAATGATTGAGCTTTGGTTTCTACGTCATAACCATAAACCCATGATTCGTCACCAGTTATGATCCTTTGGAGCAAATTTGGGTCATCGCCGACAAAGTCCAACAGCTCCTTAGCCATGTTAATGCGATGCTGTTTTTGGTCGAAAATGGGCAAAAATCGAAGACGAGCCAAAATACGTGCAAGCAAAGCAGCTGTCAAAAATTAACTGAATATTCAAAATGGCCGAACTTGTCGGTATAAGTGAGAGACATGTGTACCAACATAACGCCACAAAAAATCGAAAATACATAACCCGCTGAAATTCAAAATTCCCGATACTTTCCTGTACAGACCTCGTATGTCACAATATCGCTCAGACTTCACTCTACTGGCCTCTTTATAATCCATTTTGAAGCAGAACAGCCCAATAATTCTGCCTGCCCATAAATTGCACCAACATGTGGGTTTTTTTAGGATGCATCAGTAAATTACATGAAGGTTTTTCGCACCTTAGATTCGACAATTTTATTTGTTAATGTAAACATCGATGCGAAAATGTGAAACTGAAGGTCTGAGTTCTGTTGTTAATGACCCCATGACTGAAATTATACTAATAATTCTACTTAACAGCTGATGTGTTTTGATAGATATTTTTGAAAGTTGACAAATAAAAGTAACAAATGGATGGATTTAAAATTCAGACAACACTTATACAATATTAATCAAAAAAATTAAAGTTTACTTATTGTAAAATATATTTAAAAAAATAAGCAATGATAAAATTCATTTACAATACAATTCATTATTAATATAGTAGATTTTTGCTTAAGCTATTATATAAAAAAAAATATTTATTGAATCACATTAAGGTATAAGAGTTTTTCCATATATTAATATATTTATTAAGCGCTTACAGCTCTAGATTTGTGCCAAAATTATTTATTAAATCATTTAATTTTTCTTCGTATATTTTATTTTCTACAAGTTCACTTGATCTAAGCCAATTGATCGTTTCATTTGATTTATCCAAAATTTGTTGTTTATCAACGTCTTCTTTAATTTGAGCGGTATTGATGTTTTTCATGGCTTTTTTCATATTAGAACAATATAACTCCAGTTTGTTTTTTGCATCAACTGCTAATTTTCTTCTTTTTTCCTCGTCGTCGTACAGTTCAGCTAACTTCTGCTTTTCAAGCACATCAGAAGGTGTTAGTCGACTTTTTCTATAATCAATTGTAGCGCTTATATGATTATTAACCGTAACCGAGTAGGTCGTAACAGTCAGAATCCCATTAAAGTCTATGTTGAAAATAACTCGTACCTTTTCTATACCAGTGGGAGCTGGTGGTATATTAGTCAAATTTAGCTTCCCCAACAAATGATTTTCACTTGCTTTTATGTTTTTACCTAAAATCAGCATACATTTACTAATAAGTGTTTTAATAATTATTACACTAGGATGTAAATACCTTCTAATATATCAATCGACGCGGAAGTTTGATTATCAAATACTGTCGTGTAATCAGATACTTTTTTGACAGGAATTCTTGTATTATGTGGAATTATAACCGAAAATATATCACCATGAGTATTTATACCAAGAGACATTGAGACGACATCTTGCAAAACTAAATTTTCAATACTTGCGGATTTTTGATTTTGTAGAGCAGCCGCTCTGACAGTAGCGCCATATGCTACAGCCTCATCAGGATTAATTGATTTACTAAGCACTTGTCCACAGAAAAATTCTTGAACCAATTCTTGTATTGCTATGATTCTTGTGGAACCACCAACCAGGACAATGTCGTCAATTTCAGATCTATCAATATTGACACTGGAAAGTGCTTTTTTAACTAGTTCAATTGTTAAATCAAATAAATCTTCATTTAGTTCATTAAAAAGAACTCGTGTTAATGGTGTACAGAAATCGATACCATCGAACAGACAATCAATCTTAATATATATCTCTGTTACAGATGAAAGTTTATGTTTTGCACCGTTGCATTTTTCGCGCAAACGAAACATTGCTTTTTTATTAGATGTTAAGTCAACATTATGTTTCTGTTTAATTATTTTAACACAATGGTCGACTATTCGATTGGTAAAGTCTTCACCTCCTAAATGTGTATCACCAGACGTTGACTTTATGGTGATTTGTTTATTTTCAATACTTGCTATTGATACATCAAATGTTCCTCCACCTAAATCGTAAATAAGAACATTAAACTTTCCGGTTCGTTTTTTATGCAAACTATAAGCAATAGCAGCCGCTGTAGGTTCGTTGATAATTTGAAGAACTTTAATTCCAGCAATTGTGGCTGCATCACAAGTAGCTTGTCGTTGAGAATTATTAAAGTATGCTGGAACAGTTATTACAGCCTCGTTAACAGTTTTACCCAAATATTCTTCAGCGTTTTTTTTCATTTTTTTTAAAACCATAGAACTTATTTCTTCTGAATAGAATGTCTTATTTTCATTTCTGGAACTTACTTTAACTTTTAATTTTCCTACGATATTAACAACCTCAAATGGCCAACGTTTCATATCTGATTGAACGGTTTTGTCATCGAAACTCCGACCAATCATACGTTTAGCATCAAATATGGTATTGGTTGGATTTGTAGATGCATTGTCCATTGCAATTTCTCCAATCACACGTTCTAATTCTGTAAATGCTACACAAGATGGTGTTGTCCGTGCGCCTAGTTCATTGGGAATAATTTCAACTTTTCCATTTATAAATGCACCGACGCAGGAAAATGTTGTTCCTAAATCAATGCCTATAGCCGGAGATAAATTCATCTAAAAATTAAAAGAGACAATAATCAATTATGTTTATAATTTCTGCAATTTAATAAAAATACATTGATACAGGACCTATAATATAATTATATATAATATCGAAATGTAATAGAAGTTGGAATACCAATAAAAATACAAATTAGTTTCAACTCATCCAATTATACTACTTGCTCTGAAGCATTTCTTATCCATTTAGAAATAATATTCGATAAGTCCATTCGAACAGGTATCGAATTATTGCAAAAGCGGCGAGAAACCGCAACGCTCGCATACTTGTGTGTAGATTTTTTTATGTAGTCGCACTGACATCTAGTTTTCGTGATAGAAATTTATTGAATTCCAAAAGCATAATTTTTATTCATTTAATTCACTTATTGCAAACAATTTAAATACAACGACACGCAATTTTTATTTTTTGTACAATATTTTGATATGGAATGGAATTGTATTTTAGGTTTATTATATATTTTGTAAATATCAAGTGCCTCAATTTTGTATAATTTCGGATAGTTTTAAAAAACGACATTTTCCATGAAAGTGGTTGCATACCGAAATGCTTGCATACTTTTGCGGTTTTTGAAGTGGTTATTTTGGTATTTATCGGAAATTGCAAGTGAAAATGTGGTTTTTATGTTTTTTGAAGTATTTACAAAAAAGTAAGTATATATAATTACTTATATTATTGATAACATTTAATAGAAAGTTTTGATTTCAGAAAATGAAGTGTTTTATAAAGGATTGCTGGTCATTCAACGGAATGAGAAAGCCGAGAATTTCTTTCTTTTGGTAAGTTGACATCTTCATTTTTACTAGAGAAATTAACAAAAATTTAGTTTATAATGTGTTTAAATGGCTTTTAATGATTTTTTTCTGAAAGTGTTGTGAAAATTTACCGAAGTGGTGAAAAACAAATCCGACAGCAGGTGATGCATTTAAATGTAATTTAAATGAACATGCCTGTTTAAATTACCATTTCAATTCACAAACATGGTAACTGTAAAATGAACATGTTTGTTTTAACATTAAAATTCATATTTACTTAGTTAATAAAACTTAACTTAGTATATACAAATTTTAATGTCAAAAAAAAGAAACAATATTTTAAAATAGAATACTATGTTTTATTGCAAATTTCCAAAACTAATTCCATCAAACAACAAAATCCGCAATATTAAAAAATCTATTTATTTACGCATTAATGACGTCACATAAGAAAATGGTTTTAAACGAACCGCTGAAGTTTAAAATTGGCCCCCACTGATTTACGGCGTTTCTGTTATTTTGCATGTGTTTGCGTTCTTAGGAATTGCCAACAAATTTTGAACAGAATTTTTGCGTAGACGCCTATCCAGGTTCTTCTATAATCTAAGGCTCCCAACAAGCTTTGTACTTTCTTACAGTGTTTATAAATAAATATGATAATAGGTAACTTAAGATAGTGTGCGAAAAATGTCTTTTTTTTGACATCTTATTCTCTCTTGAGATCCGTATGCTCTAAGTGTACAACACTATCGCATGCTGCGACTGTTGCTTAATACAGTGGTGGAAAAAAATTTTAAGGAGAGAAAAACACCATAAAACTATACCAGTAAACAATACACAAAGGCAAAAGTGTACTCTCATAAATATTCATAAGTTATTAGAACTATATTTCGATGATATACGAGTATATACTTTGCTGGAATATTCCAAATCGGACAATAAAAATAAGAAATCTTGAAACAAATGTATGAGGTGTCATATTTTTTTGTCATCAAGTGTAGTTTTGTTAATCAAAATTATTTCCCCTTGATCTTCAACAGTGCCTGGGGTGTGATTGGAGTATCAGAAACCATTTGGATCATTGCAAATTTACTAAGAATTTACAAAATAAAAACAAATTTTCCTAACTTTTATTGTATTTAGATTATTCGCACATAAATTGTATTAAATTAAATTGTGGTTTTTTCACTTAACTAATTAATTTGATAAAATAATTATGATAAAATCTTTTTAAAAGTCGATATAATGTACCTTCTAAAAAATTTTTAATTATTAGAACGCCTTTAAGCTGAAACTTGTTAATAAGAATATTGTACAATTAATAATATTGATTCACCACCGGTTCAAAACTTCCACTTATAACTTTATAATTTCCGATTTAATTATTGTAAAAACCAACCCGGTATATTTTCAAATAAGAATACTAATCAGTTGACTTAAAACGCTATAATATACTAAAAGCTTATGCCACAAAATTTTAGTTGCTACTAAAAACACATCTTCATGTTGTGTAGATAAATTTGTCATCAATTTTTCGAAAGGCACTCGCGGCCATAAAAATTACCCTGCTTAGATAGTTTTTACCTTTGGAGGCATATTTTTTTCCTAAATCTTTCCATCATCTCACATGTAGACCAGTTCTTTTTAGCTAAACGTGGAAAATGTAAGGTCGATCGTGAAATATAATTGAAATGGGAAGTAAGAACAGATGGTTTTTTAAAAAAAATCATCCCAAATGTATTTACTCCCGCTCATGCCCGTACAAATAAAGCACAACTATATAAAGCTTAAAACATATACTCATACATAATTTATGGAAATAAATTGATAAGAAAATATATGAACTTTAAAATAATTCCAAAAATAATTGAGAGTATAAAGAATATACAAAAGTGTACAAGTTTGTTCAAGCATATTTATTTCTAAAAGAATTCGAAAACTGAATGTAAACAATTTTGAGTTTTGAAATAATTCGAAATTAGCTACATGCATAGGCTTGTGCTGTAAGTTTGTGTGCGAACAAATTATCGGTATGCGTTCGTATGATACTCGCACGAAGCCAATACTTCTCTGGTAGTAGTCCATTAGGTTTATAAACAAGGAAATCCCCTATTTATGACACAATGAATGATCACCTATTTTATTTTGTTATTATCCATCGATCTTTGTTAATAAATTAATATAATACGGATTTTATTTTTCATTCAAATGAAGAATTCTTTGTTTTTCAATTTCCTAACTACTCGTCGATTCTGCACTCGATACTAAATAGTATTTCGCAAGATTTTGTACTAAAAATTTGGTATAGTTTGCAATTATATTATTTAAGTGGTATTTAGGGTTAGTTTATAATCGAATAATTATTTTTCTTTAATTCGGATATTACGAACTGCAAATAAAATACGTCAGATGTTAATTTGATGAAATTATTAAAATATTGGACTTGAGAAAGCTGATGTGTTATATGTGTCTGTATGCATGCTTAACCATATTAAAAGCTTGGAAGTTGAGGGGACGAAACTCTTATGATTCTAATAAGAGTTGAACGTAGTTTTTTTCGTTAAAAACAACTGATTTTGCGTGAATATTTTTACAATTTAAAATAAATTAATCCTGGGCACAATATTATGTGCGCGATGGAGCATATTATCATAAATAAAGAATTTTCAAAAACCTCAATTAGGATTATAGACAGAATTCGAGAGACTTGACTTGTAAGGAGTACTACTCTCCTTTATTGAATGGTAAGGACTAGATTTTTTACTGAAAATCTTACTTAAAGTTCTTACTCAATATTTACGTTTTATTATTTTAAATCCGTATTGACTTTGTAAAAAGTTGGATTAAATGGTTTTTTTTTAGAGTAAGCTTTAAGTCAAAAATAATCTACGTTTTCGAAGGATGCATAGAGAGTGAAACTAAAATTACTGATAGTGTTATTATTGTTCCTGTTGTAAAGAATATATTGTATTTCGCCACTTTTAATCAATATTCCAGTCAAACAAAAACAACAATTGGGGCAAAACGCTACGCCTTCGAGATTTTTTTTTATTTAGAGATTAAAGATTTGGATAAATTTTGGTGACAGAGGAATGATGATCGCACGCATCAATAATAAATACTTTTGCATTGAATATCCTTTCCTTCCTTTAACGAAATTTACATGAGTTCAATTTATTAGCATAATTGCTGTTAATATATGTTCATTCTAAAAATATTATGGACATTCGATCTAACAAAAAGACACATAAATAGTAGCGACTGATATTTGCATCCTTAAAACTAAACCAACTTGTGATAATCTCTAAGGGAAACTTTTTAATGATTTTTATATTGAAAAACTTTTGTATTCGATATTTAGTTTAGTATTAATTCGATATTATTTATACTTATCTATCATTTTTGCTAGTTATATACGTATCTTGACGATTTACTTTTGTATTTTTAACTATGTAAACATAATAACATTTAATTATTTAAATACACTAGGGGGCTCTGCCCCTGCTCACTTCGCTCTCCAACCCCCCCCCACCTCCCCCCATCCAAGGATGTCAAATATTCTACTTTTTTCGCCGCTCCGTACAATCCTAACATCAATAACATTACAATAATGTAATGTTATTGATGTTAGGATTGTACGGAGTTCATGGTTGATGAAGTTCATGGAGTTGATGAAGTTCATGGAGGAGTGGAGTGTAGACATTGCTGTCCTCTGTGAAACATTCATTAAAAATACAAATAAATTAAATGTTAAGAATTACAATTTTGTCAACAAACCAAGAGTAGCAATAAGAAGGGGGTTGTAGTGGATATCTTGGTAAAAAGAGATAACCTATATGACATTATTGATTTGGGTAAATTTCTACCACTAGAGGTAAATACTGTCAAAATTTTGATCAGTAGCTATATGCTACCAAAGTCAAGTACCAGCGATATTAGACAACAGTTCCAAGCCTTCATTGAGTAGGTGGAGAAAATGGACGATATTATCGTTTGCATAGATCTTAACGCACAAAATGAAACTTGGTCAATTTGCAACAATATTAATAACCAACATTACTAAATACAATGAAAAAAAAGGACAGATCATGACATATTACAAATGGCCGAAACGTCACTTAGAAATCATATCACTCTTATTGAAAAACCCTATATTTTTATTTTAGTTTCTTAACAAATTGTTTTTAATTTTTTATATAAAAGTATGGTTGGATTGTTTTTTTAATATAAAATCCTCATTTTTATATACATTTGCAATGTACAAGTATATGTGAAAATGTAATTAAGTCCATCTAAAAAAGACAATATCGATACTTTATATTCAGGTATTTTTATATTCGTACGAGTTTATGAAACTTGATGATGACAGCTGCGATTTCATTTTGGAGGCGCTACTTGCTTACCTCCTCCACCTATCTCTTCTCCTAACACCGCTCTTCATTTGGCTGCATTCGAAAATTACCGAGATCTATCCTTTCTACCTGCTCTATGATATATTTTATGACCTTATCGCTAGTAATAAATAATTAATATTTTTATAAATATTTTATAACTCAAAACAAGATTTTCCCATAATTGGATGGCCGTAGTAAAAGTTCCGAAAATTATATTAATGAGAAAAACCATAATTTGCACCGTGAAAACAATTTCAAAAACACTTCATTAGTAAATTATCGGCAAAACCTCTTTCGTGAATTTGTCTTATTTACAAATAACCCCTTGGCTTCAAGTACCATATATTTTTCAAAAATGCAAAATTAAATACGGAAAATTCAAAAAAAAATTTTTTTTTAGGATTTTCCGTAATTAATTTTGCATTTTAGTAGTGTGATGGCTAACAACAAGGCACTGACTCAAATAAAAGTTGAGGTCATATAAACGAATACGGCTATATCCCTCTCTATATATGTGTGTGTAAATGTGCTGATACATGTATGAGATTTTATTCAATGAGGGTGAAATCTAATGGGTAGATCGTTGCCATAAATACGAATGAATCCCAAAATACTGAAATTCCATTTATTAGCCACACCAATTTTCTACAAATTAGGTGTCTGAAAAGAACCAATCAAAATGCCGCACATCCCTTACAGTTTGAAGTGTTAGGATCAAAACTTCGAGACTTTCGGGACTATAAGTGTTGAACTCAATGGTAAATATTTCACAAATGCTATGTTGCCTTCGAGGAGTGATCAGCACAACCATTTTCTACTTCCGACGTTAAATTAGTTTGAAAAAAATTTGTTGTTTTCATTTAAATCGTGAGATTTAAGAAAAAAAATTAATTTTATTAATAATTTAATTTTTATAAAAATTAATAAAAATTGATTAACTACTAAAAGTGGACATTACTTTAAGTTGATTTAGTGGACATTATTATAATCAAAGATTTATTAGTAAATAAGCGTTTGAAAATGTGAATTTTTAATAAAATAATTTCTTTTAAAAGTTAATTTGTAGATTTTTATCTGTCCATCATTTCTGGTGTAGATCGAGTTTACCAGAAATGATGGATAGATGAGAGTACTCAAATATTTTCCGAGGGACTTTTTGAATTCCGCAGTCACAATTATGATACTGCAGTCACTCTTCCCACAAAACAACCAGATGTTTGTGCATACTTCCAAAAGAAGTACGATTTTTTTTCCGTTTTATTTAGTTAATGAACGAAATAGAAACAAGATTGATCATTTATTTTCAAATCAATTATTAGTGATTAATCATTAATTTTCTTTTTTTTTTCCCTTGATTGTAGAGTTGGTGTGCACAGTGATTGCAAAGAATTATTATCAGTTGCCTGTGTACCACAAAGTGCAGGAACAACTACTATTAATGGTGCAATGGGATTTTTGGAAGATTATGCACCAATGGGACCAAGAGTCCCTGGACTAATTGTACACTGTTTCAATGAAATAGAAACTCGTGGCCTAAATGAAATTGGCATATAGTGTATCAGGATCTGAGCGGGAAGTTAAAGCTCTTAAAGAGCGGTTTTTACGTAGGAAAAGGATACCATTCTTAGGCAATATTGATGTCCATGTTTTTGTGCGGTTGCATTAAGGACTTTTTACGATCTCTTCGTGAACCATTAATTCCCACAAGTTTATGGAAAAACTTTTCAAATGCTGCACGAATACATCGATAGACTGCCTACAGCAAATCGCGACACATTGGCATTACTTATTTAACATTTCCAAATAATAGCCAATTGTGCTGAAATAAAAATGCCAATTGAAAATATAGCAAAATTTTTGGAACCAACTATTGTGGGCTATTCAAGCGCAGAACCAGATCAAGATGCCATCTATACGGAGCCCATTTTATATTATTTAAGTGGTATTTAGGGTTAGTTTATAATCGAATAATTATTTTTCTTTAATTCGGATATTACGAACTGCAAATAAAATACATCAGAAGGCAATTTGATGAAATTATTAAAATATTGGACTTGAATAAGCTTATGTGTTATGTATATCTGTATGTATGCTTAACCATATCATAAATCTTGGAAGTTGAGGGGACGAAACTCATGATTTTGATAAGAGTTGAACGTAGTTTTTTTCGTAAAAAACAAGTGATTTTGCGTGAATATTTTAACAGTTTAAAATAAATTAATACTGGCCACAATATTATGTGCGCGATGGAGTATATTATCATAAATAAAGAATTTTCAAAAACCTTAATTAGGATTATAGACAGAATTCGGGAGAATTGAATCGTAAGGAGTACTACTCCCCTTTATTGAATGGTAAGGACTAAAAGATTTAATGATAAGGCGTAAAGGGTTTAATGGTAAAGAGTGAAGGTTTTAATAATTCTTACTGAAAATTTTTACTCAACATTCTTACTTAAAATTTTAATAGAAAATTTTTACTGAAATTTTTTTACTGAAAATCTTACTTAAAATTCTTACTGAATATGTGTACACTCTATTCTCGTTTTATGTGGTTTTTTTTGCAATTTTAGAATAATGCGGTGAAACAAAAAAAATTTGTTTAATAATTTTAGTGCGTAATTGATATGCATTCAATTTATCATACTGTTTTTGAAAATTTGTCATACTGTTCTACACGATTACGCATTATGCACCTTTTTATTACTCAGTAGAAAACAAAACTCTGTGAATGAAGGTTACTACTGGATGATAAGTTTTTTCTATAATTTTTTTAGTCCTCTTAAGCAAAATGTGTGATAATAATAATAAAAAACAAAAACAGAAAAGGAGTGCAATTTCCCTAGAAACCAAAATTATAATTCTGGATCGCTTGGCGAAAGGAGAAGGATCTACAGCAGCAGGTAAATATTGTAATTTAGGCGAATCTACTATTAGAGCAATAAAAAAAATGATAGTGAACCGGAAGAAGAACCTTTTCCACTCTACGCAAAATTAATTCGGGAAGGCCTTCAACTTTCCAGAAGAGCACCCCTTGAAATTCCAAAGTCATCTGAAATTCTGTATGTCTGGCTACCGAGAGCTTTACAAAGAATTAGTCAAGCCATCACAGTGTTTGATTACTAACTACCTTGTCAAAGAAAAAAAACAACTGAAATTCCTGATGAAGCATTACCATGCAGATCTGATGAGGTGATCATAACTTTTAGTGATGAAAGTGATTTCGCACCAATCCACAAACGAATCCATACATTATCAGACAGCGACCAATGATAAAAAAATTTTTTTAATGTGACCAAATGAAGTTTTGCTTATGTTATTTATGTTTTCAATGAAATATTGTTTTGTTTATGTTATTTTCATATGTGTATGCATATTTTTTATTTTCAATAAAATATGAAAAAAAACTTTAGATCTTCTTTTTATTTACAAACATTTATGTTGTCTAATATTTTGAGCAATTTTCCATATTTTTTCATGATACTTCTTACTATTTTTATGCGATTTTTTGTGCATTTTAAAACATTATTTAGGTTTTATGCGATTTTTTAAGTGAATGGAACGTATCTATAATTTTGCATATAAATGTTTATCTTTTTTTGTGCGATTTTTTATGTGGGGATTTCGATGGAACGCTTCTACCGCATAAAACGAGAATATGTATTTACCGTTTTATTATTTTAAATCCGTATTGACTTTGTAAAAAGTTGGATTAAATGTTTTTTTTAGAGTCATTAATGTTGGTTTACACTTGTGGAGCTTTAAGTCAAAATAATCTACGTTTTCGAAGGATCCATGGAGAGTGAAACTAAAATGACTGAAAGTGCTATTATTGTTCCTTTTTCTAAAGAATATATTGCATTTGATCTGCGACCGTGCCATCCTGGATCCACCGGCTCTCGTAAGATCACCGAAGTTAAGCAGGACTGGGCGTGGTTAGTACTCGGATGGGTGACCACTTGGAAAACCGCGCGTCGCAGGTAGGTTAGCGGGTTCGATTCCCGCTGCCGCCATCTCGGCATTGGTGCCGGGGTGAGAGGCCGACTACAAGCCTTCCATATGTAGTCCGTAGGGTCCCCCAACGTCACTGGGGGTTGCTTCGCTGGCCTGATAAGCCGCAAGCCATAAGAAAACATCTTATCATGAAACAGCACAAGAGTAATCAACCGGACAACACCTCAGGCAAAACGACATTTGGCTTTCACCGAACAACCCGAATAGGTACCTGGAACGTGCGAACTCTCTCCCAAACTTCTCGTCTGGCGCAAGCTACTTCCGAAATGTGACGCTACAATCTCGACATACTGGGAATCTCCGAAACAAGGTGGAAACATCAAGGAATCCTCGCAACACAGACGGATGAACACTTCATCTACAGCGGCAACGACAGTGGACACCACTGTGGAGTCGGATTAATCCTATCAGCCAACGCAAAGAGATCTCTCATGGGCTACAAACCGGTCTCCGACCGCCTTCTGACAGCCAGGTTCCACTCGAAGTTTCGAAATATCACCATTGTGCAGTGCTATGCCCCCAACTGAAGTAGATGATGACGCCAATAAAGAAGCCTTCTACCACCAATTAGAGACGTGCATTCAATCTGCCCCGAAGAGCGACATAAAAATTGTAATGGGCGATTTTAACGCTAAAATAGGCCGGGACAACACTGATCTTCGCTCGATCATTGGAACAAACAGCCTTCATGCAGAGGGAAATGACAACGGGAACCGTCTCACTGACCTCTGCTCAACTCATCAACTATTCATCGGTGGCACCAAGTTTCCTCACAAGAACATCCACAAATACACCTGGCAGTCTCCGGATCGCGTGACCCGCAACCAGATAGACCACATCCTAATAAGCAAAAAATTCCTCGGATCGCTACTGGACGTCAAGACAATCCGAGGAGCTGACATATACAGCGACCATCAGCTGTTACTTGGGGTGGTCAGACTAAGGCCTGCGGCAACCAAGAAACGACAAGATCGCGCAGAACGCAGGCACGACATCCAACGCCTGCAGAATCCAGAGACAGCCGAGTTATTTGCAAACAAGCTGGAGGAAGTTAGCCACAATGCCGAAAGGCTGACATGGCCTTCTCTACTGGGCAAACTAAAGTCCGCTGCAGAGGAAGCAACGGGCTTTCGGAACTACAAGAGGAAAGAGTGGATCCGCGAGTCAACCTGGACTGAAATTGGAAAACGAAGAAAGCTGAAAGGTCTACTCCAAACTGCTCAAACTCGCGAGGAAAGGCACCATCTACAGACGAGGTACGACCTTGCTCAAAAGATGATCAAACGCATGGCAAGGGATGACAAGAGGAACTACTTCAACGAAATAGCGAGCGAAGCAGAAGCCGCTGCACACCGGAGCGATATCCGCAGTGTCTATGCATCAATTCGCAAACTATCCGGAAGAATAACACCCTCACTGCCACCACTTAAGGACAAAGACGGTCAAACTCTCCCCACGGATGAAGAACAACTCGACCGCTGGAAGGAATTCTTCTCAGAATCCCTTCCAATAGCTCCAGAATTCCATCCTCCTCCTCCAGTGATGCGCAGAAACCCACGAAGATCCATCCCAACAACACCACCTACGATTACGGAGATCACAACAGCAATCAACAAGCTTAAGAACAGCAAAGCACCCGGACCTGACAACCTGGCCCCAGAAGTTCTGAAGTTTGATCCGCCACTCCTGGCCTCGCTGTTGCATCCTATAATCGTAAAAGCCTGGACACAATGCCACTTCCCGGACAGCTGGAAAGAAGGAGTAATTATCACCATCCCGAAGAAAGGTGACCTTGGCGATTGCAAAAATTGGAGGGGAATCACGCTGCTGAACACCATCCAGAAACTAATCGCATCAATCATCCTGACTCGAATCACTCCAACAGTGGAAAGTGCCCTCCGCAACGAGCAGTCTGGATTTAGACCAAACCGCTCCTGTATTGATCACATCAACAGCCTAAGAATGATCATTGAACAGTCGAACGAATGGAACAGCCCGCTCTATCTTCTCTTCGTTGACTTCGAAAGAGCCTTCGACATGATTTCTCGCGACGCCATCTGGAGTGCTCTGGCTGAACTAGGCATCCCGCAGGCCATAATCGATCTAATCCGAGAACTATACCGCGAGGCCCCGTGTAGAGTGCGTCTCAAAGGACGAAACAGCGATACATTCAACATCTCGAGAGGAGTCAGGCAGGGTTGCATAATCTCGCCTATCCTCTTCATAATCGCCCTAGACCAAGTTCTTCAACGCACGAACAGCACAGCCAGCAACGGTATACAGTGGACACTGCGTGAGAAGCTCCACGACCTGGACTACGCCGACGACATATGCCTCATGTCCCATGGATAACGTTCCAGTTCGGCCAGAAGATCTTGCTTATAAAAAAGCATATGCGGTAAGCTCTGCTTTTCTGCTTCAAATTGAAGCAGAAAAGCAGAGCTTACCGCATATGCTTTTTTTCTGGCACAAAACTAGACATGATTTCCAAAGGAAAAATATATGTTGTTGTACAAAATTGCTGACAATATGCACTGATTAATGTTGACAGCTATCAAACTCATAAAAAAAAGTATGGCGTGCCCATGGTAGCTTAACACGCTCACTCACGCCATATATGACCAAACAGCTGATTTAAGCTTATACCCCTGGTATATTTCCACAATTTACTTTTGTATTTTTAACTATGTAAACATAATAATAACATTTAATTTTATAAATACATTTATTTTAATAACTACAGCTTTAAGATGTTGTCAAACATATTTTTTAAGGTATTCAATTTTTCTAGATATACATTTGCATCAAGAAGTTCACTAGATCTCAGCCAAGTAACCATTGCATTGGATTTATTCAGGATTTTTTGTTTCTCACTGTCTGGTAAATTTTTAGTTGTTTCAGGTATTTTTATAAGTTTTTTCATATCAGAGCAATAATATTCTAAATCGTATTTCGCCGTCACTGCTAATTTCCTTTTTTTATCTTCTTCTTCATACATTTTTGCTAATTTAATCATTGCAGACACTTCAATTGGTGATAGTCGGCTTTTTCTATAATTAATTGTTATGCTAACTTTATTATTAACTGAAACTGTGCATGCCGTAGCAGTGAGAATCCCATTAATGTCTACGTTGAAACTAAGCTGTGACGTCTCTTTACCACGTGGACCTGGTGGCACATCGGACAAATTTAATTCTCCTAATAAATGATTTTCACTAGCCTTTGAACGTTCACCTAAAATCAGAAAGTAGTCAACAAATATTTCAATAGTTATTGCGATTGAGTTTATATACCTTCCAATATTTTAAATAAATGGGCAGTTTGATTATCCGCGACAGTTGTGTAAGGGGACTCTTTTTCAACAGGAATGTGTGTGTTGCTCGGAATTATTACAGAAAATCTATCACCAACAAGATTTGTACCAAGAGACAACGAAATAACATCTTGCAAAGCTAAATTATGGGTAAGATCGCAGTTTTGACCTTTTAGAGCAGCCGCTCTAACAGTAGCACCATATGCTACAGCTTCATCAGGATTAATTGATTTGGTAAGCACTTTTCCATTAAAAAAGTCTTGAATCAATTCTTGGATTTTTATGATTCGAGTAGAACCACCAACCAGGACAATGTCGTCAATTTCAGATCTATCAATCTTAGCACTGGAAAGTGCTCCATCAATTAGATCAATTGTTGAAGAAAATAAATCCTCATTAAGCTCATTGAATAAAGTTCGTGTTAATTTTGTACAAAAATCGATATCACCGAACAAACAATCTATATCGATTCTTCCTTCTATCGAAGATGAAAGAGTATGTTTGGCTATATTGCATGCACTTCGCAAACGAAACATTGCTTTTTTATTAGATGTTAAGTCTACATTATGTTTCTGTTTAATTAATTTAACATAATGGTCGACTATTCGATTGGTAAAGTCTTCACCTCCTAAATGTGTGTTACCAGACGTTGACTTTATATCGATTTGTTTATTTTCAATACTCGCTATTGATACATCAAATGTTCCTCCACCTAAATCGTAAATAAGAACATTAAACTTTCCGATTCGTTTTTTATGTAAACTATAAGCAATAGCAGCCGCCGTAGGTTCATTGATAATTTGAAGAACTTTAATTCCAGCAATTGTGGCAGCATCACAAGTAGCTTGACGCTGAGAATTATTAAAGTATGCTGGAACAGTTATTACAGCTTCATCAACTGTTTTACCCAAATAGTCCTCGGCAATTTCTTTCATTTTTTTTAAAACCATTGAGCTTATTTCTTCTGGATAGAATGTTCTCTTTTCGTTTGCGTAACTTACTTCAATTTTTAATTTTTCATTTACATTAACTATCTTAAATGGCCAACTTTTCATATCTCTTTGAACGATTTTGTCATCGAAACTCCGACCAATCATACGTTTAGCATCAAATATGGTATTGGTTGGATTTGTAGATGCTTTGTCCACAGCAGTTTCTCCAATCACACGTTCTAATTCTGTAAATGCTACACAAGATGGTGTTGTCCGTGCGCCTAGTTCATTGGGAATAATTTTAACTTTTCCATTTATAAGTGCACCAACGCAGGAAAAAGTTGTTCCTAAATCAATGCCTATAGCCGGAGATAAATTCATCTAAAAATTAAAAAAGACAATGCTCAATTCTGTTATTTGAATAAAACACATTATATGAGAAGTTTATGTTAAAGATAAACTGTAGCACCTAGCATCTATTTATGTGTAATATCGAATTGTGAAAGAAGTAGGTATATAGTTCTTTGGCATTTCGATATTACATATAATAAAAGGCTTTTATCAAATTGAATAATAGTATAATTGCATGAGTGGAAACTAATTTGTACAATAATAGTCAAAATTTGTTTTCACTCATGCCATTATATTACTCTTCAATTTGATAAAAGCCTGTTAACATTTTGTATATTTTCAAAATAACGATCATACAGACCTTGTTTATATGGAAATAAATTACTTAATATTGATTTTCCAAGCCGGCTAAGGAAGTAAATTGGAAATATTTATGACGTAATATTAAAGTATATCAAAATAATAAAATGACAAGGACTGTGCATTGAAACATTGCAGAAAACCAATAATTTTTCATTTTTCTAATTGTCTAATAATGATATTACCGATAATCAAAAAGCTCCAAACTTAAATTATAAAAGAACTGTAAAGGCCTAAGATTAAAGAATACCTGGATTCGAGGTACGTCGGATTTTCGTATACGAGGTCTGTTCAAAAAGTATCGCAAATGTTGTATTTTCGCGGGGTACGTATATTCGATTTCCATTTTTTGTGGCATTATGTTGGTACTCATGTCTCTTACTTATGTCGACAAGTTCGGCCATTTTGAATGTTCAGTTAATTTTTGACAGCTGCTTTGCTTGCACGTGTTTTGGCTCGTCTTCGATTTCTGCCCATTCCAAAATATGGATCAAAGAATCTGTATCAAATTTTGTGTGAAAAACAAAATTAATTGCGCGAACGCATTCCGAATGTTGACTGTGGCATATGATGAAGCTACCTTGGACCGAAGCAACGTTTATCGGTGGTACAAAATGTTCGCAGAGGGCCGAAAAGATGTGAACGACGAAATTAGTGCCGGACGCCTGAGCACGTCAACAACAGACGAAAACATTGATGAAGTGAAGAAAATAGTATTGACCAATCGTCGAATCACCGTTACAGGAGTTGTTGAGGACTTAAACATATCGATTGCCTCGAGTCATTCGATTTTTACCAATGATTTGGGTGTGAGACGCGTCGCCGCGAAATTCGTACCAAAATTGCTTAATTTCGACCAAAAACAGCATGGCATTAACATTGCTAAGGAGCTGTTGGACTCTGTCCGCGACGACCCAAATTTGTTCCAGAAGGTCATAACTGCTGACGAATCAAGGGTTTATGGTTATGACGTGGAAACCAAAGCTCAATCATACCAATAGAAGCTGCCGCACGAGCCAAGACAAAAAAAAAACGCGCCAAGTTCGGTCGAATGTGAAGGTTTTGCTTACAGTTTTCTTCGATTGCAGGGGCGTGATGCATCATGAGTTCTTGCCACAGAGTAGAACGGTCAATAAGGAATATTACCTGCAAGTTAGACTTATTATTTAAATAAAATTATTTGCATTTATGCTTTCGCTTGCATTATTTAGTTTAATTGAAAACATAAATACATTACAAAATTAGACAATTTTGTAATGCATTTATGTTTTCAATTAAACTAAATAATAATATTTTCAATTGTTTTAGAATATTAGTTGTTAATTATTTACGTACATTAAATTTTCCACTTTGTAATTTAGTTTTAAAGCATTTGCTATAATATTGCATACAATTAACTTCTATATTATTAGGAATTTGATGTAATGTTCTATGTAATATTTTTAAATGCTTTATTTTTTAATTTAATTTAAATGCAAATGTCTATTTAAAAGGCCATTTCAATTCACAAACACACATGTATATTATAATAAAGCTTTCAATATCTATATATGCTTGTTTTAACATTAAAATTTATATTTATGATACTAAGTTTAATTTGTGTACATAATTATTTTGATACGTGGGTCGTTCAATAAGTCCTTCGAAAATCCGAGAAATTGCGCTCGTAGTGTCGGTAAAAACAGATTTTTTTTTGTAAGTAGCATTATCGACAGGAAAGCTGTCAAAATTTCAGCTCGATCCATAACGTAGGTCAATTTCTGTCGTCGATTAAAGTTAACGATATTTATTTGTGCATAACAATGGAAAAAAGCGAGTTTAGGGCTGTCATCAAACATCTCCATTTGAAAGGCTTAACCCGAAAGAAATCAAAGCCGAGTTGGATGCAGTTCATGGCACATCTGCACCTGTGTTTGCGATGGTTTACAATTGGGTGAATGAATTTAAACGTGGCCGTTCATCCACAAAAGATGAACATCGTTCAGGACGCCCAGTTGAGGTGTCTACTCCTGAAATCATCGACAAAATCCACGATATGATTTTTAACAATCGGCGAATTAAAGTGCGCGAATTAGTTGAGGCCACGGGCATATCACAAGGTACAGTCGCTTCAATTTTGCATGAAAAATTGTCTGTGAAAAAAATTTCGGCAAGATGGCTGCCGCTTTTGCTCTCAGAGGAGAATTAGCGCAATCGTGTAGTGGACTCTGAGGCTATGTTGGCACTCTTTCATCGCAATCCTGCCGAATTCCTTCGTCGATATGACACTGTGGACGAAACCTGGATACACTACTACACTCCAGAAACGAAGAGACAGTCATCACAGTGGATTGTCAGGGTGAACGGGCTCCGAAGAAGGCAAAAACTGTGCCATCGGCCGGCAAGGTGATGACCACGGTCTTTTGGGATTCGCAGGGCATCATTTTTATCGACTACTTGGAAAAAGGAAAAACAATAACAGGAGCGTATTACGCGTCATTATTGCAACGGTTGAGCGAGGAAATCAAAGAGAAACGCCCCCATCTGAAGAAGAAAAAAATCCTCTTGCATCAGGACAATGCGCGTGTGCACACCTGCGCTGTTTCCATGGCCAAAATTGTGGAATTGAGAATGGAATTGTTGCAGCATCCCGATTATTCACCAGATTTGGCCCCGAGTGACTATTTTCTTTTCCCCAATCTGAAGAAATGGCTTGGCGGACGACGGTTCACTTCCAACGAGGACGTCATTGCTCAAACCGATGAGTATTTTGCAGAACTTCCGAAATGCTATTTTTTGGGCGGGATAAAAATTTTGGAAAAGTGTATAGAGCTAAAAGGAGATTATGTTGAAAAATAAAAATTTTTTTTTTAAAAACAGTTTCTTTCCATAGAGCTAAAAGAAGATTATGTTGAAAAATAATTTTTTTTTTTTTTAAAACAGTTTCTTTCCATCTTTTTCCAAGGACTTATTGAACGACCCTCGTATTACCTGCAAGTTAGACTTATTATTTAAGTAAATTTATTTGCATTTATGCTTTCGCTTGCTCTATTAGACAATTTTGTAATGCATTTATGTTTTCAATTAAACTAAATAATAATATTTTTAATTGTTTTAGAATATTAGTTGTTAATTATTTACGTACATTAAATTTTACACCTTGTAATTTAGTTTTAAAGCATTTGCTATAATATTGTATACAATTAACTTCTATATTATTAAGAATTTGATGTAATGTTCTATGTAATAAATGCTTTATTTTTTAATTTAATTTAAATGCAAATGTCTATTTAAATTGCCATTTCAATTCACAAACACACATGTATATTATAATAAAGCTTTCAATATCTATATATGCTTGTTTTAACATTAAAACTTATATTTATGATACTAAGTTTAATTTGTGCACATAATTGTTTTGATATGATCAAATAACTTGCAATTTATATTTTTATATGATCTTCCATAATAAATAATATATAGTGAAATAAATAAAATGAAAATATATAATTAATATATAAATAATATTTTAAAATAGAATATTGTGTTTTATTGCACATTTTCAAAACTAATTCCATCAAACAACAAAATCCGCAATATTAAAAAATCTATTTATTTACGCATAAATGACGTCACATAAGAAAATGGTTTTAAACGAACCGCTGAAGTTTAAAATTGGCCCCCACTGATTTACGGCGTTTCTGTTATTTTGCATGTGTGTGCGTTCTTACGATTTTGCCAACAAATTTTGGACAGAATTTTTGCGTAGAGACCTATCCAGTCCAGTTCTTCTATAATCTAAGATCTTATCTCTGAATGCCTCGTTTTTTGACAGCTTATTCCTCTCCTGGTATCTTCATACTATAAGTGTACAAAACAATCGCATGGTGGAAATTTCGCTTAATACAATTTGGTGGAAAAAAATTAAACACCCCACCATACATTTAATTTCTAGTTCTTATCTGTCATATTATATATCATTATATAGTCTAAGTAATTTTGATATTTTTCTAATCAATGTAAATTAATAATTTTGTGGTTGATAAATAGCAAGTATTAGGAAGTGAATGTTTCAAGGACCAAAAAGCACCATAAAACTATACCAACAAATAATTAAGCCAAAAGTTTTGTGTCCTATTTTTTTGTCAGCAAGTGTAGATTTATTAATCGATCTTCAGTAGCGCCTAATGCTTAGAGTATCCAAAGCTTTATGAATCATTGCTAATACACACTAAGAATTTCCAAAAAAAAAAAAGAAATTTCCCTAACTTTTAATGTGTTGGTTATTTGCACAGAAATTGATAGATAATTGTAATTAATTCAATTTTGGTTTTCCCACTTAAATGATAAACTTGATAAAATATTTTTAAGAGCCGATCCGATAGTGTATATATACATATGTATGTACCTTCTCCAAGATCTTTAATTATTGAAATGTCTTTAAGATGAAACTCGTATATACGAATATTGTACTATTATTAATATTGATTCACCGGTTCAAAACTTTATAATTTTATATTAACTTATTATAAAAAAAAAAAAAAAAAACTATAATCCACCGATTTACTGTGCTGTTATTTATTTAAAGTTACCACTTCCAAAGTTTTGTTACGACTAAAAAACATTTTTATATTGTTTAGATAATTTGTTAATTTTTTTTTTGCTATTTTGGCCATACACTTGCGGTCATAAAAATCATACCACTTGGGAAGTTTTCACTTTTGAAGGAATATTTTTTTTCTAAATATTTCGTTATACGTTGTGTGGACTCCTTTTTAGCTAAGAAAAAGAAACTGTTTACTCAATTATGATATATAATTGAAACGGGAAGTAGGGAAATATTTTTTTTTGAAGTAACGTTCAAGTGGTACAATCTTTTTCACATGCAAATTAGCAAATGAAAGTATATAAAGCTCAAATAAATGTAATAAGAAAAAATATGAATTTCAGCTGAATTCCAAAAGCCAATTCAGAGAACAAGAACATACAAAAGTGTACAAATTTGTTGAAGCATATTTATTTCGAAAAGATTTCGTAAACTGAATGTTAACAATTTTGAGATTTTCAGTTTTGAAATAATTCGAAATTAGCTACATGCATATTCTTTTGCTGTAAGTTTGTGTGCGAGCAAATTATCGGTATGCGTTCGTATGATACTCGTACTATTCATAGCCAATGCTTACCTGGTAGTAATCCATTAGGTTTATTACTAAGAAAATCCCCTATTTATGAGGCAATGAATAATCACATATTTTATTTTGTTATTATCCATAGATCTTTGTTAATAAATTAATATAATACGGAATTTATTTTTCATTTAAATGAAAAATTCTTTGTATTTCAATTTCCAAATACTCGTCGATTCTGCACTAGATACTAAATAGTATTTCGCAAAATTTTGCACTAAAAATTTGGTATTGCCTGCAGTTATATTATTTAAGGGATATTTATGGTTACTTTATAATCGAATAATTATTTTTCTTTAATTCGGATATTAGTAATTAAAGAAAAATAATTATTCGATAATAAGTATTGGAAACACATTAGGTATATTATTGGTTGATTGTTTATAAAAGATAAGAATTCCTTAGTTTTCAATTTTTAACTACTTGTTTTTGATTTTGAATTAATAACTTGGCACTTTTCGCTACGATCTACATATATGTAATATGGCAACATTTTTATGTTAAATATCCTATTGCTTATTAGTAAATAAATTTAGTCAATAATTGGAAATATTCCTTCTTATCGAATAATTTTTTTCAGTCTAAACAAAAGCAAATGTATAATCCTCATGAAATTATATACTAATAATTAAAACTATAGCGAATGTCCAATTATCATGGAATTATATAACATGGCCAAATTTGCTGGGTTTTGTTGCATACGTCATTAAATTTAAGATCAAATAAAAACAAATAAAAAATTGGTGTTGATACAGTCTTTGTTATACAAAAAAAAAAATATAAATGTTTTTATTAAATTAAATATTAACATTACTCAAATATTTATAGTAAAATTTAAAAATAAACCTTGTCTAAGAAATTTAAGATTACTTCATATTTTCTAGCGATATTACCATATCGAAAGGATATTTTAATAGATCCATTACTGATAATCTTTGTTTTGGATTATGCCGCAAACATTTCTCAACCATCTATAATAAATATTATGAAGAAGAGAAAATAATACATTAGTAAAAAGTTTTTTTTTACCGGTGTAATTTCTTATTACTACTAATATATATTTATGAAATGGATTAGCCATTACTTAATTTTTAAAAATATCTGGTTTTAGAAGATATGTGTATATTATAGTTGACAAACCTCAATCAGCATTGGGGGATAATAATTCGGCAACTCCGGATAATTTATTTTTACATTTGGATTCGTAATAGCTGCAACTTTAGCATGCATATTTTTTATATGACTAAAAGGAGTCTTCTTATACAGTAATAAATATAATATACACCCCAATGACCATACATCTGATTTTTTAGATATCTAAAAAAATGCATATAAATTTTGAAATTAGAATATGTACACTCCTAGTATTTAGAAATCAATTAATATCAATAAATTAAATAATCACTTTGATTTTCGGTTGTCCCTTGCTAATTGGACTATATCCTGTTGATGTATCAATTAATGCCTCCGGACTAATATAGTTAAATGTTCCAGCTTGAGAATATTTTATAATGCTAGTGGAATCAACTGCAATATTACTAGCAATGCCAAAGTCAATCAGCTTTAATCGACCATTTACCATTAAAAAGTTGGCAGGTTTTAAATCTGAGTGTATTATACCTTTAAAAATCATAATAGTTGCTAATTATAAATTGTATATTGTTAAAAGATAATTCTGTTTATACCGTTTTGGTGAATATAGTGGACAGCTTGAAGCATTTGATACCAGAAACTGATAAGTGTGTAGAGTGGTATATTATTTGTATACGATTGAAGAATTTTATGAAGATCTGAATCACCCTTTTCCATAACCATATATAATTTAGACTCGTCTACTAAGTGTTCACTAGATTTAATTTTTCATAAATATCATTTATAACATAATATTAATCAACCATACTTACTATTGATAAAGTTTAACCACATTCACATTGCCTTGCAAATTATCCAACAATTTAGCTTCATTTAAATAGCCTTCAATAATTGATTTTTCACCTCGAAGATCTACAATCTGTGAAATAAAAATATTTTTTACCTAATAATCAAGTATGTAATTTAGTTAATTTACTTTAACTGCCCATTCTTTATTAGTTTGGTCTTCATTTGCCAAAAATACGGAACTAGATCCACCAGAACCAATTTTATTTTTAATAATAAATCGTTTATTATTTATGAAAACGAAATTTTGTTCGGATGATTGTTTTTCATTATTTTCATTAGATGAAAAGATATTTTTGAGAGATTTTTTTGAATTTCTCACCTCTGCCTTTTTGATTTCTTCATTTTTTTTCTGATCAGGCGTATCACAGATTGATAGCGTTATACTATCGTTAGGAAGACTTAATACTGGAGGTCTAGATACAGCAATTGGTGTCGTAAAGAGGACTTTTTGAAAACGAAATTCGTTTTCAATATTATTGCGAGTTTTTACTGAAGAAATACTATTTAAATCTCTTAAGCGCCTTGATGTTGGCATTTGAAAGGATTTAATTTTTGGTGTTATAAAATCATAGCCATTTATTTTAAATGGTGTATGAATATTACTATCACAGGGAGTTCTTGCAAAATATCTATTTGATTTATTTTCTATGTCAGATTCCCGTGTATGTAATTCCTCTGATTTTGCCTTCGAAAGAAATACAATTTTTCTATTTATGATCGGATCATTATTACTTATACATTTCAAAGTTTGTGTTTGTATTTGGTTACTATTATGTATTTTGCTTTCATGTGCATAGTTCAATTCAATCTCTCCAAGCGGCTTAATAGCTAATGTTGGCTTTTCAATCTTCGCCTCACCGAAATCTAAAGGTTTTGGTGATCTTTTAGAGGGCATTTCTATTATATTTTCTATATCATTTATTTTCAATTTCGTAACATCAATATTCTCATCTGCCATATTAATACAATTTCGCATATTTGTTTCAACATCTTGCTCTTTTGAACATATTTGACTACTTATACCTGAGTCTATTTCGAAATTATCTATTGTATTTGAAGGACTCAAAAGAAATGATTCATTAAGTGCAGCACAACTGTGTGAATATTAAAGTTATATATATTAGCAAATAAATTTATTAAAGATAACACCTACGTTTTTGTCTTGTCATCGTCTGCATCTAAGTCATAATCCAAATCTTCTTCGATTCCCGTCAATTCGGATAATCTCTTCGGTTGAAACAGAGAACTATAAAATAAGAATTAATTGATAACTTAATACATAATTGCATATTTCCATTGAAATACTTTCGACTCTTTACAAATACGTTATCCTTTCTATCAAATTTGTCAATTCTGTAATAGTAAAAATAAATTTGTTTTCAAAACATAGCATATATATTCTAACGTGCTTACAATTTTCCTGGAGTTTTTGATTCATCTTCGGAGTCAGGTTCAAGTGGTGCCAAATCTTTGATTCTTTTTGGCAAAGCTATAGACATTTTGCAATAAACCACAATTGAGCACTACGCTAATGTATTTATTTCATATTAAAATTTCAACTGCCAAAATTTAAGAAAACAAACGCAGCAAGATTTGGATGAAGTTAGCTGCACACATTTAGTTGAGAATTGTCATGATATCAATATTTCGCATTGCTATTCGAAATTTTCATTAAACATAAAATGAATAAAAGTTAAAATGAAATATTCAGTTAATTACAAAAAAAATACAAATATTTTGCTGGTATAAATTAGTCAGAATTGTATCTTGAGCGAATATCATTTAATCACATATTAATTTAAAGACATTTTTTGGCAGGTTCATGAGAGTAGCGCCACAATTTTCTTATCGAAACGTATTTGACAGTAGTGACGTCAGAACACAAAATGTCAAATTGTTAGTAAAAAAGTTACTACTTTCATCTCTTGATACGGATATTAAGAAATTGAATATAAAATAATGGATAATTTAGGTACAGAAGTTGGCCAAAAAATGAGAGTAAGTCTATAAACAATTAAATGATGTTTTTTTTAACTATAATATATGTAATTAACAAATATTCATAAACAAATGGCGGATGTTGCAGATACCATTTACCGATTATTATTAGAAAAATTAAAATTATGAAATAATATTTTCAGAATATATTATTTGTATTAATTAAATAACGTTTCTATTATTACAGAGTGCAGTTAAAGCAAAGTTGATTGAGATCTGTACTGGAGATACTGATGGGTATATCGACGATGAACTGCCAGATTATGTGATGATAATGGTTGCAAATAAACGATCGAAACAACAAATGATTGGTGACCTTACTTTATTCCTTGGGGCACAAACAGAATTATTTGTGACATGGTTGCACGAGGTTCTGCAAAAACTTCAGGAAGTAACTGTGCCTGCCAATGGTAAGTAGGAACAACATGGTCTTTTTTCGAAACTATAATGTTGAATAATTCTTTACACAGTTGTCCAAAAGGCCAAAAGAAAAATATCAGAATCAGAATCATTGGAAATTGCTTCTAAAAAGGACAGAAAAGATAAAAGAAAAGATAAAAAATTAAAACGGTCCGGCTCGTATAAAACTTCCGAAGATAGTTCCATTCCTAGCATTACAAATGTGTTCGCCGATCAGTTATTGAAAAGAGCTCAACACAATTTGGAGTTTGAAATGAATGCTCAAATAAAGGAAAAACAAGAAAAATCACCAACGAATATAATTGAAATAAATACTACTGCGTGCACAGATGAATTTGATATCCCAACAATAACAGAAATAGCCGATCATGTTGGTGTTGATAGTACTGAAGAAGCAAGAAAACGTGATTTGGCTGAGCTAGAAGACCTCCAAAAGCAAATTGAACAGGCAAAACGGCAACTTGGTCGCGTTTTATCTGAAAGCGAAGATGAAGATTTTTTAAATATCAAAGAGGATGGCGAAGAATTTGAGGAGGATGGTATTTTACAAGACAGGATACAAAAGCGTGCAAAACAAAAGAGTCCAATTTTGTTCGAGGCTGAGGAAAATTTGCCTCAATCTGATCAGCAGAAAAAGAAAAAGCGGGTCCCTATTACATTTAATGAAAATGATTTAACTAGTGATCGGCCACAGTATTTGGCCAAAAAGCCATCGGTGCGCGACCGTTTGGGGTTTAAGTCGACAAGGCCAAATGAGAATTTAATTAGTTTGTCTATGAATCGGCGTGTGGAGAAAGAAATTTATGTGCCGGCATTTAGGCGAAAAGAAGCAGAAAGAGAGCGGGAATTGTCTCGAGATCGGGAACGTGATCGTGATAAGGGTCGTGAACGAGATCGGGAAAAGGACAGAGAAAGGGAACGTGAACGGGATCGCGACCGTGATCGCGATAGAGAAAGCTATAGGGATAGAGATAGGGATTGGGGAAAAGACCGAGATCGGGAACCGCGTGAAAGAGATTCTGATAAAGAAAAACAATCTAAAGATATATCTGATAAGGAGAAAGTATCAATTCGACAGAGAATTGGTTCGCGTGTAATTATCGCTCCTCCAAAACCGGATTACAATGAGGACGAGGATGAAAGTTTGGATCGACCAGTAAATTCAATCGTAAAAATAAAGCCGCGACCACCAGTATCACCTAGTAAGCAAGCAAGTAAAAATCTTTTATTGCGAGCAGTTGCCGAAGCGCAAAAATCAACTGCATTGATTAAACCGAAACAGGATCCAACTATTTCGTCTGTCGATTCATCCAATGTTTCAGTACGTACTCAAAAATTGTATTCGAAATCATATCGAAATCGAAATCGGGAAGCATTTTTGAAGCGTGCTTCACAGGATAACATTATCATTGAATTAAACACTGATAAACGAGCAGCTAACAGAGTCAATCAATTTGGTATTACTCAAGGCAAAGATGATGTCGAAGACGATGATGATATCGAATTCCAAATTTCTATGGACGAAAACGAATGTGTACCGGAATTAATATCAGATCGAGCCGACTCAGATGAGGAAATTATATATGTTCCACAAAGGATTAATTTATCTAACATCAGTAATGATTTTAATAGGTAAGTTTTATAGATTTTTAATTAAATCAAAATAACTAAGTTCTTTTTGATTATCAATAGTGCTCAGGATGAGTCGAATAATTTTACAAATCGGACACAATTTGTAGTCACATTAGATGGTAAGTTTTTTACTTATTATTGGCTTTATTTTATGTATTTCTAAAGTCGATGCTTTTAAGAAAATTTTTTTATTATGAATTATTTGCAGATAAATCACGTGAAAAGCTAATTTCAAAACATAAAATTCGTGTTATCGATAATGAAATAAATGGCGTTGACGCTAAACGTATAGAAATGAGCAATAATGAAGTTGTTCCATCTAATCGGAGTTCAATAGCACCGGTTTCAGATAGCACAGTCAGTACAACACGTAAGTCAAATGAAAAAATTTTACCAAAAATTGGTATATATGAGTCAAAGTACAAAAGACCAAAGCAAATAAAAAAAATAATCATTAAAAATGATTCTGAAGAAGATGAAGAAAATGTTCATGGAAGTACAGAAATTGTAACATCGATTTCGCCTGGCACTGTATCTTTGAATAATAAAGGAGCTAGTGTCTTGATGTCAAAACCAAATTCGGATAATGAACGGTCAACAACACCGCCGTTGCCTAAGTCGATGATTATCAATAAATCTCCACTGAAAAGGAAACGTAATACAGTTTCACCTATCAAATTCGATTTGGATGATAAGAAAAATGTAGTTTCATCCACTCGAAATGACGGCATTTCAAATGCGAAACGTAGAATAAGGAGTATAGATCGGGAATCTAGTCGTGAAAGTTATCGTGAAAAAGATCGTGAGCGAGATAAAGAGAGAGACCGAGAAAAAGAAAGAGATCGTGAGCGGGAAAAAGAAAGAGATCGTGAACGGGAAAAAGAAAGAGATCGTGAACGTGAAAAGGAAAGAGATCGAGAACGGGAAAAGGAAAGAGATCGTGAACGGGAAAAAGAAAGAGATCGTGAACGGGCTGATAGATATCGTGATGGTGAACGTGATTGGGATCGTGATCGCAATCATGACCGCGACCGTTATCCTGGTCGTGATAGAGATAAGGAAATGGAAAGAGAAAACGAAAGGGAAAAAGAAAAAGAGAGTAACAGAGATAAAGATGATGATCATCACAAGGTGTCTACAAAAAAACCGGATAATTCGAAAAAATATGATAATTTGCCTGAACGTAAATATCCATATTACATATATTTATTTTATATTATTATTTAATAATGGTTTTTTTTATTTATTCTAGTATTGAGCTCAGTGCCGGTAGATTCATCAGCCATGAAAACAAAATCAAAAGAACGCTGCAAATATTTCCCCTCTTGTAGCAAAGGTGAGACATGCGAATTTCTGCATCCGTCAGCACCATGTAAGGCCTTTCCAAATTGTAAATTTGCTGATAAATGTCTCTATTTACATCCCAAATGTAAATTTGATCAAACGTGTAATCGAGTCAGTTGCAATTTTTCACACACAACTATAAACACAACACCGACTACTGCTCCACCTCTTTGTATGTATAAATTAATATATATTTCCATATATTTTTTTTCTTCATTTGTATTTATTGATATTTTTAGCATCACATGTGGTACCAGTACAAAATTATAAGACGATCAGTGCAACACCATTGCCGGCAATGTGCAAATTTTATCCAAATTGTACGAATACAATGTGCAGCTTTTATCATCCGAAGCTGTGTCGATTTGGTAAAAACTGCATGAATAAAATTGAATGTAATTTCTATCATCATGAGTTACCAATCAAAGATAAATTTAAATGGGTCGCATCACTTGGCTAGTACATATAGTATAGTATGATTGACTAGATGTTTTATATAGAAAAGTATAATTATGGTAACTTAAACTATACTGAATTTTTAAAAGAATATACATTTAATTATTATATTAAATATCAGAAGAGAATTTTGGAAATAGAAATGAAATAAATACACATAATCGAGTTGAGATGAATGATCTTAAAAAGATTTATATATAGTGACTAAGTATATATTTCTATAGAGTACTCTTCAATTTCAATAAGTATTGTAGTTTTTTATCGTTTTCTTAAAAATAATTACCGTATACTTATATATATATACATGCAAAGTAATGCTCTGGGTACTATATATATATTGTATATACATAAGCGTGTTGGCAAGTTTATTTGCAATATTATGTTTGACAATTTCCATCTCGCTTTGTATTCTTTTCTTTAGAGTGCAACAATACTTTTTTTTTTTTATATTTCGATGTTTCCATCAGCTTTTATTAATAAAATTTTAGATTATATAATGAAAATTAGTAATAATAATTATTATTTATAATTGAAATAGTAATGATAATATTAATAATAATAATAATAATTTTAATTATAATAATATTATTAATATGATAGTATAGATATCATTGAATATTAAAATAAATAATAGACTCGTATCTCCGTTCAAAAAACAATATTTATTAAATATTAATTTACATGGAATGAAAACAATTAATAAGTAATGAAAAAGATTATTTTTAAAAAGATCGCAAAGTGAAAAAGAGATAATATATAATATAAAAGAAAAAAAAAAGTTAATGGACCTTAAGTAAAATAAATAAAAATTTTAAATTAAACATTCGAGTTTTTTATTTTTTTTTTTAGAAAAATCTGTAGATTTAAGTAAAAAAATATTGTGTCTTGTCTTAATAGTGTCATTACAAGATTTCATCAAAAATTTTATCCTAAGTAAGTTATGTTTGCTAAACGTTTTTATCAACAAAACACGCTAAGTTTGTCGAGCAACACTATCGATATTTGCACATATTCCTCTGAACTCAGTCTGTAAAACTGAAAAATTTTACAATCCAAAAAAAATTATGGCTATAATTTTTGGATCTAATCGAATGATTTTGAACTCTTTAAAATGAGCGAATATGTTTTTTATATAAATGTATGGACTACAATTATTCTTTGGATGATTAGAATAAATTAATTCCTTATCATTATTGAATTAATAATACATAATTGGTAATTACCAAATAGATTTAAAAATTCTGCTTCAATAAAAGTCGGATCAATAATACGATAAGTCTTGTATGTAGACTTGAATTATACAGGAATTAACTATTAATTATTATTACGAGGGTCGTTCAATAAGTCCTTAGAAAAAGATGGAAAAAAACTGTTTTTAAAAAAAAATTTTTATTTTCCAACATTATCTCCTTTTAGCTCTATACACTTTCCCAACCGTTTTCCCAAAATTTTTATCCCTTCCAAAAAATAGGATTTCGGAAGTTCTGCAAAATACTCATCCGTTTGAGCAATGATGTCCTCGTTGGAAGTGAACCGTCGTCCGCCAAGCCATTTCTTCAAATTGGGGAAAAGAAAATAGTCACTCGGGGCCAAATCTGGTGAATAATCGGGATGCTGCAACAATTCCATTCTCAATTCCACAATTTTGGCCATGGAAACAGCGAAGGTGTGCACACGCGCATTGTCCTGATGTAAGAGGATTTTTTTCTCCTTCAGATGGGGGCGTTTCTCCTTGATTTCTTCGCTCAACTGTTGCAATAACGACGCTTATTCTCCTTTGAGAGCAAACGCGGCACCCATCTTGCCGAAATTTTTTTCACAGACAATTTTTCATGCAAAATTGAAGCGACTGTACCTTGTGATATGCCCGTGGCCTCAACTAATAAGGTTAGTTGAAGCGACTGTACCTTCGCGCACTTTAATTCGCCGATCGTTCAAAATCAGATCGTGGATTTTGTCGATGATTTCAGGAGTAGACACCTCAACTGGGCGTCCTGAACGATGTTCATCTTTTGTGGATGAACGGCCACGTTAAAATTCATTCACCCAATTGTAAACCGTCGCAAACACAGGTGCAGATGTGCCATGAACTGCATCCAACTCGGCTTTGATTTCTTTCGGGCTTAAGCCTTTCAAATGGAGATGTTTGATGACAGCCCTAAACTCGCTTTTTTCCATTGTTATGCACAAATAAATGTCGTTAACTTTAATCGACTATAGAAATTGACCTACACTATGGATCGAGCTGAAATTTTGACAGCTTTCCTGTCGATAATGCTACTTACAAAAAAAATCTTTACCGACACTACGAGCGCAATTTCTCGGATTTTCTAAGGACTTATTGAACGACCCTCGTAATTATTTGATTTAAATTTATTATATATATTACATAATTTTTATTAATATTAATGCAATTTTTTTTGTGAGTGGTTTTATTTTTAGAATTTCAGAAAAATATTCTAAATTATTATTTAATAAATTCTTTAAACAATTTGTTAAGAAAGATAGTAATTACAAATTAATTTTATTTTGAATCAGAATATCTGGTTAAAGAATGCATGTAAATTTATATTTTAAAACTGGACCTTTTTTTCTGATTAAATATGACTAGAATAAAACTAAATGCAGTAAAAAGATTATTAATATAATAAAAAATTAGCAGTGTTTTTTTTTAAAGAATATTTAGCTAATATTAGTTACCTATTCCATATTTTTCCGTCATTAAGTAAAGTAAATAAAATATACAAAAAACTCATTGAAATGAAATTAAGAAAATAGTTATTCAGTTCAAACAAAATTATTTATTAATTAGAAATGCATTCACTAATAGCTTGTTGGGGTTGTAGTGTAAAGATTGTGTAGAAAAGAAATCATTCAAAAAAGGGTACATTTATAAAAAAAAGGTAAGAAGGTGGCTATTCATTTCGGACCCGATTCTAGAAATACTCCATTACCTGTTTTGTGAGGCAACATAAAATTTATTTATTTTTATTTTGTTCACACAAATTTTTTTAATAAATAATGAATAGAAAATAAACTATCAACATTACAAAAAGGTTTATGTGGATGAGTAAATAAAAAAATTTAAAATTCATTGTAAACGAATAAATAGGATAAAACTTTGTTTTTATTTTTAGATAATTTTTATTTTTTATTCTTCTTTTACATATTTATATTCTAATTAATTTACATTGTTTTGCCTTATATAATTAGAATTTTTATAAATTTCTTATATTATTGCCTAAACTATATACTTAATAAAAATTTCCTCTTAAGTTTTTTTTTCTTTAATTTTCTCAAACCATTTTGGCTACAATTTTTACTAATAATTTATTTCTATAATTAATACTAATAAATAAAAATACCATTTTTGGACGGTTTTTAGTTTTTCTATATATTCATATATATATGCAAAGGCATCAAAAAGGCATTAAGGCATAAATAATAAACTATTTATTTAATTATTACGACTGTATTTGTGATCCAATTTGATTTATAATATGTTTATCGTATATGGTTTTCCGTTAAGAATTTCAGTCAATATTTCAAACTTAAATATTTTAAACATTTTGTAAGGTTTTATTATATCCATTCCGTTTTTCTTTTTGTGAATAAAATCATTTTTACATAGTTTTATTGATAAAATTCTTTAATCTTAAAAAACCATTAATTTTATCAATTTTAAAAAGTATTTAAAAAAAAAATAGCTAAAAGGCAGTAATCTTTTCCAATAAAAAAAATTGATAATTTTTTTTTTATTAAAACATTTAAATGAATTTTATTTAACAATAAAAATATAATAATGTGTTTTTCACATTAATCGAACTGTTTTCTTTTTCCATTTCAGTCAAAATACGTTTGTAAATACAAAAAAGCAAATATTGTTTGAATAAATTTAAAAAATAAATCTTTTAAAAATACTTTTTTGGATAAATTGTAAAATATTGTTTTTTTTTTTTAATTTTATTAGTTAAATATTATAAATTTACTTTATAAATTTTAATTACGCTATTATTGTGAGCGATCAAAATTGAGATTGTATATGCCATTGGCTAAAATCACGTCCCTGTTTAGAAAAGAAAAAATGTTCTTAATATAAAGCAGTGGCTTTTTTAGCTATTACTACCTCACATATATGAGAGTATGTTTTAATTGTTAAAACAAGAAACGTGATAGTAGTAAAATATTCACAAACAATCTCAAACACATACGTTTTGCCTGGCGCTCCTCCACCTGGCGAGATCTGGAATTTCTTGTCTATTTAAAAAATATATTGTATATATTTTTTTTCTTAATTATCTTTTTTTTGGTTTAATTTTGCTCCCAAGGAAATTATTTTTTAATATTTTATTTTTGAATAAAGTAGTTTTTTTTTTATTTTAACCAGAACCAAATTTTAGTATAAAGTTATTGACATAAAATCATATTTTAGATTTAATAAAAAAAAAAACAAAATAACTAATTAATTTTATTGAATTTTAATACATACAAATTTCTAATAATTTAGTTAAATATATTTTTCAAAAAAAAAAAAATAGATTTTCTAAAATTATTTTGTATTGTTTTTTTTATATTTGTTTTTTTTTTGTTTGTTGTAAGATCTCTTAAATAAGCGCTTGCGGCCATTATTTAATGAAATATTGCTTTAAAAATATTAAATAATCTTATATTTTTGACTGAAAATATAGAAATAAAATAATATAAAAATTTTTATTAACTCCAGTTTAAAAAAAAAAACAAAATCATTTATCTAACAATAAAATTTTATTTTATTTATCAAAAAAAAAAAATTAATTTATTCAATTTGAAAATAGTGAAGATTTTCGATTTTATAAACAATATAAATCTAAAAAATAAAAAAAATAATATCTTTTTTTTAATGATTTATAATTTTCCAAAAAAAAAAGGAATTCCTAATTTTCGATTATATCAATAAAAATAGTTTGCATATAAATTTTCGGTAAGAACAAAAATTTCATTATTTTAAGCATTTTATAATTATTATTATTTTTTTCTTCAAAATCTTATTTAATATGGATAAAAAAATATATATGTACAATATAATTGCATATGTGTATGTAATTTCAAAACTCGTCCTATCTATATAAATATATTAATATATATTTGTCTAAAAATTTTTCCGGCACAATTTATATGCATTTAATTGATATTTATTTTCAGTTCGACATTTTTCTATTATATTCGTATGTCGATTGAAAAGAAACTCGAAGAAAATGTACTAATTTCGAATTCTATATATTATATTTTATGCCCTATAATTGAGTCCATATTTATCACACAAAAATATATGTCTATATGAGCATCATATTAAATACGAATTATCCTTTTGTCTAATTATATTATATTACGTATGCATATGATATTATTATTATTATTATGTTATTTGAATGTTTATTTCTGTTTTAAATTATATTTAATTTTTATTTTTATATATATATAAATACTCAATGTAAGTATAAAATGAAATCTTATCTGGAAATTTCTATAAAACTAAACGCATTAAATAATATAATAGTTTAATCCTTTTTTCTATTATATCGAAATATGGGTTCATAATCTCAAAATAGTAAATACAATAATTAAAATAAAATGGGTACCTCGACTTACGAAGCGCTCTGTGTACGAACTTTTTTATATACCGTTTTTGACCTCTCCAAATAAACTCTCTATTGCGTTTGCGCGGACTTTTGCGAAATGTGGTGATTTTTGTTACTACACATATGTCACATTTAAAGTTGGAACACAATTCCGACTACAACTGCAAACGGTGAGTAATCGGAATTAACATCTTTAAAACCTTCACAATTTTATGGGAATGCTCAAATTTCTAATGGCGCACAATAACTGCAATGTAATTAGAACTTTTGAGAGCATTGTTGAAATTGCGCATATATGAGAGGTTAAGTGAAAAACTTAAAAATTGAATTAAGAAGAACTCTAATGACGTTTCCTTTCTCTTACTCATTGCAATTGTATCTGATGGGTTGATTGGGGCGAAATTTGTTAATTTTGCACAGCAATTTTAGTTCTGGTCTTTATATGGAATTCAGTTATCTCTGTACGCACGTAAATATTTGCTTTTTTGTGTACCCTTTTTTGGTATTTGTGTAAGCAAAACAATACAAATAGTGAAGAGTTTATTAATTTTGGGTCTGTACTGTGCATCAGCGTACGAGTACATCGAGTAGACTTAGATGTGAATACTTCTAAGTTTACTTTATTGGAATTTTTGATTATAAAATTTACAAGTGAGCTCGAGAAGTTAGAGAAGTTCCAAAACTATTGTATTTAAATGGGATGTATTTGTTTTTATTTAAATGTATTTTGTTGTATTGTAGTTTCACACTTGAATTTATTATTTATAATCTTTTCTAACATGGGATGAAAGAAAACTAACCATCCAGTATCAGTAGAAAACACGGGAAGTCTAAAGCATGAACGGTATAATATAATAATATAGGGTTTTCCAATAAGAGTGATATGATTTCTAAGTGACGTTTCGGCCATTTGTAATATGTCATGATCTGTCATTTTTTTTCATTGTATTCAGTAATGTTTACAATTTCATCATGGTGAGATATACGTAAGAACAATGTTTACAAATTATTAAATTTTATTATCAAAATAATTGTTCTTCAATTACAACTTTTCGTGCACCCACTTTCATCTGAATGGTGCGGTAAATAAACAAAACTGTCGATTCTGGTGCGAAGAAAATTCACAAATTATTACATTCACCTAAATTGACAGTTTGGTGTGGTTTTTGTTCTGGTGGAATCATCGGTCCGCACTTCTTTCGAAATGAAGCTGGTAACACCGTTACTGTCAATGGAGAGCGGTATAGATCGATGATAACCAACTTTTTATGGCCGAAATTGGAAGAAGTTGATCTTGATAACATCTGGTTCCAACAAGACGGGGCTACGTGCCACACAGCACGTGCAACAAGCGAATTATTGCGAGAAAAGTTTGGAGATTCGATTATTTCAAGAAATTGTGACATTGAATGGCCTCAAAGAAGTTGTGATTCAACACCATTAGACTATTTCCTGTGGGGTTATTTGAAGTTATTGGTCTTTAGCAATAAACCAGACTCTCTTCAAGCTTTAGAAGTCAATATTGAACATACGACCTGATTTAGTTGAAAAAGTTCTCGAAAGTTGGGTTCATCGAATTCGTTCCTGCAAAAGATGTCGTGGAGGCCATTTGAATGACGTTTTATTCAGAACTTAATTGTATCGTTTATACTTCACATTAAATAAAAAATATTTGAATTTCCTTAACAATAAGTGTGTTTTTTTTGAAAAGAAATCATATCACTCTTTTTGGAAAACCCTATATAAGGAGGGTACCAATAAGATCTTTTGTGGTCAATACCCTAACTTAGATAATAGTAATATTGAGGCTTTTAGCGCACCTCAGTATCATATTGGTTGTTAGCCGGCAGATATCGTAAAAATCAGGTAATCCCAAACCAAGATGTCGAAGTCTCTGGCGGGCAATAGCATTGCAATCACAGAGTTGATGCTTTGACGTTTCATCCTCTTCGGATCAAAAAATGACAGATTGTTGTGTCAGATGATATCTTAACAGACAAGGGTCAGTGAGTAGCTTTACGTCTAGTTTGATGACTTTAAGGACCTCTAACATCCTGAAGGTCATGAATTTTTGAAAGTGATTCATGCCCGGGGAATTATCCCAGTTAGTGACCCTCTAACCCCGCATTTTCAGAACTCTGTTATTGACTCCAGATGGCCCTTTGGATAGCGGCAGAAGGAATGTGGTCCAATGAAGCGGAGTATTTGCTCCCGTTTTGGCAAGTTTGTCTGCTAGTTCGTTATTCTCAATAACCTCATGACATGGCAGCCGCAATTAAGTTACTTGATTGTATCTAGTCAGTTGTTTTAGAACCGTGAGGATAGCCCAAACTAACATAGCTCGGATTGGGCATCAGATAAGACAAAAGCTTTCAATGCAGCTTGGCTGTCTAAGATGATCTAGATCATTACGTTTCGTAGGTTCCTTCTGATACCCTTCTAGCACAAAGCTCTGTGGCAAGTATTTCTGCCTGAAAAATGGATCGGGATTTAACAAGGGCCTTAGGTAGACGGAAATAAGGTTCAACTACTTCCGCCCTAGCACTCACATCCGGTTTAGAACCGTCTATGTATAAAATGAGGCCCCTTTTTCGAGTGAGGACCCTCCCCCCCCTCTTACCCTTACCATCTTAGTTAAGCGCTCCGTGAAAAGTACTTTGAAGGATTGGTTTAATTTAGGCTTCCATGACATTGCGTCCGAGAGATAGTTGACTTTCTGGAATTCTTTTAGGTCTAATACAATCTAAGATGTCCAAACAGATTGCCTGGTTTAAAGATTCTGGAATGTCCTAACCTGAGAGCCCCTTTAGACGCTTCCTTTTTAATATGCAAATGCAAAAATAGCAGATCTAAACGAACTTCAAGAGCTGTCGTCGGGCATCCATAATGCCCAAGTATGCCAGTCTTTTGATTTTACGAAGGGTTGCTTGGGCAGTACGTTGTTCAGCCTAAGGCCATTAAATGAGAGTAGCGCATGGGATGATGGGTCTAACTAATGCCAGATATGACCACTGTATCATTTTTGGTTACAGACCTCTAGTTTAACGGAAGAGCTTATAACAAGCCCAAATGGCTCTAGTTGCTCTATCAGTAAGTCTGGTAAGGTTTGAGTTCTAGGAAAATTTTTGGTCCAGAATAACCCTCAGATATTTGACCTCAGTAGAGAACACAAGTTAAGTTCCATTCATATTAACCTTGATGAGCTTCAACTTATGCTTCTTAGTAAATGGAACTAATACCGTTTTGTGAGGGTTTATATTGAGGTCCAACGATATCGAATCTTATGAAATTGAAGGATGATATCTTAACATACAATGGCCAGTGGCTAGCATCAGGTCTGGCTTGTAGAGTTTCAGGACTTCTGTCGTTCTTTTCTTAGAAAAAGCTATGCATTTTTTGGAGTGATCCGTGAAATTACTCCAATGAGCTTTCAACCCCCCGCGTTCCCAGGACTCTATATAATGGACTCAAGGCGGCTTTTTAGATAGCCACAAAAGTGGCCCTTATTAGGTTGCTCCAAATAAATGGATCATTAAAGGAAATATGAAGCTGTTATTTGTGCATTAGATCAAAATGAATATGAAACCCTCATTAATATACACCGTGAATAATTGTTATTTAAACTGAATCACCGGAAACTTTAAAATTATTAACAATAGGTTTCTGGAAACATCTAGAAACCCCTTGGTGATTGCACTATCTATTTTTTAAAAATCTGCTTTGTCCCACTCCTGCTCTATGTTTTTTTTTGTATTTTCTTAATTTAGATAAAAGTATTTGGTTTCTATTTAATTTTTTTTAAAATTTTTAATCTGAGAACAGATTAATTGATTTCCTACAAGATATAGTGGGGAAATTGGATTTCGAGATACGAACCACTGTTAGTAACAAATTAACATCACATACATCAAGGTACCAATGCATACTAGATTAACAAAAAACAAATCTATAATCTCTTACTCAGTTAGTTGTAATATTGCTTTAAGTTTTTATTTATAAAAACGATTTTAAAAAAAAATTCTATTTTTCCATAAAGTTTTATACAAAAAAAAAAAAATAAATAAACACGATTGGTTCGGCTGTTTGTATAAAAGTATTCTACGACAAGAGCAAGAGGCCATTATTATTCTGTAGTGCCACATAGCCATAAGGCCATTTGGTGACAAGATTTATATTTGTTTTGCCTTAATATGATTAAAAAAATTAAAATAGTTATTGTAATAAAAAATTAAGCACTCTCAACTTATATAATTTGTTGTTGTTATTATTATTTTTTTTTAAATTTTGTATTTATTATGGATATTTTATTTTAAAAAAAAATTTCTATGTGAAGATATCATTTTTAAAATCGATTTTATGAGTTTAGATTTTATTTGTTTTTGCACAATATCGTAAAATTCGGTACCATTTACTTATACGAAAAAGTCAAATTTAAAATTATCGTAGAACTGGAAAAGGACATTTTGTGGTAAATATTTTAGTATATACTGAACTACTTTAATTATTTCTTTATGACATTTCTGATAATGGATCTACGTTCCACCAAAATATATCAGTGCATGTACAAATTAGCACAATATGTCATAACGATTACATTATTATTTACAAAATAATCACCAGCAGATCAGATCCTATTTTTTTACGATAGTTGATAAAAAACCAACTTCAGAATCGCTTATAAATTACGATAGGCAATTAATTATGAGAATGATAAGATTGACTTGGCTCACCACGGCTAACTTGCAATGCCATCAAAAGGGGACGCCTTTCAAAACTTGTTTTAAGAGATAGTGGAATTTTTAAGATGACCTCTTCTTAGGTAAAATCTACAATGGGTACATTTATGGTAACAGAAAGGTTTGGCGTGAAATTAAGACTTTTGAAATTTGGTCGTGAAATTAAGACTTTTGAAATTTTTTTGATGCTACAAGCCTAGATCAGATGCTTGGTTGATCCCCTATTCATGATGATACGAAAATGAGTAAAAAAATTAATCAACTGCAAGGAAACATAAAAGAATCACCAAAGGATATGGTCAATGAGTGAAAACACTCTTAATGAGGAACAAGCTGAAAGATTTATTGTAATTGCACAATTACAATTGCAACGGTCAACAAAAATTGAAGCCACAAACAATTATCATTTCTCATTAGTTCTTGTTATATTGTTTTTTAAGGATTCTCTAACTCCAATTGAGAACGGATATTCAAAACGACCATATTTGCAGTTATTTTTTAGACAACCATACTCTTTCGAAAAATATCTATAATACATACAAAAATATAGTTAAGAGTATAAAAATGAAAAAAAAAAAAACAAATTAATAATATTAATTTCTAAATTGTTAAAGTTATAATCAAATGAGTTTTGTATGAAAGTTTTCTCTTTTTCATTTTCATATTTTAAACTAAGGATAATTAATTTAAATATATTCTATTATACTTATTTTTAAAATAGTTTTTTTTTTCAATAATAAATTCTTAAATATAAATCGTTAAAAAAAAATTAATAAAACTAATTTACTAGAAGAATAAAAGTGATAAAATTATAGTCTTCATAAATTATGGTATTACGTTAATTTTTTCTTATATATTTTTGTTGCGATTATTTTTTTTTTATTACAATAAATTATTTATGATAATTTAAACTATAATATGGAATGTTAAAAGTAATCAAATGTATAATAAAATACAATAATATATTATATAAAAGTAAAATTAATAATCAAAATTAATCATATGAAGAACGTTCAAGCCAAACAAAAATGTGTAGTGGTTTTTTTTTTTTTTTTTTTTTTTTTTATTTAAATTGTCATAATTTAATACTAAAAATAATTAAAAATAATTTAAAAATATTATGAAAGAAACTTATATGGTATGGAAGAAAAATAAAGTGAAATGAAGATATACAAACTAAATTAATCTCTCTTCGGGCGGCGGTTTTAGTACATTATCCATTTCTAATCTAGGATTACAATATTCCTGCGCGCTAGGACTATAAGTGCCCCTAGTAGCTCGTTTATTCCTTGCCATGACTATGAATGCACCTAGAAAGGCTCCAGCCACCGCCAATAGTAGAACTACAATTGGCACAACAATTAGTGCAATATCTGCTGATGATGCACCTTCTTCGACTGGTGTTGCCTAAATTGCAAACACGAATAAAATTTTATTTTTTAAGTATTCACATTTTAAGAGTATGCCACGATAAAGGCAGAATTTATTAATTAAAAAAATATAGTATAAATAGTTTGTTTGTTATATTTTTTATTTATAATTATTAAAACAAATTTATATATTGTACATATTCGTATATATAAATGGAATAAATTAATTATAATGCATGCATGAAATATTTAAGAAAATTTGTACAAATGCAGGATTATCCTTTTTGTGGTTTTGAAAGTATAGCCATTTAATTTGATAGTTATTAATCATATATATAATTTGAGGGAATATTTATTTAGTTTAAAATTTACCATATTTGGTTTTAACCAGACGGCATTACAAGCCACAAAACTTGACAAGTTTTGTCTTTATTAAAGGACCTGTAATTTCTAGATTTGGTATTGTATACTAGTTTCCAAGATGGTGCGATTTGACGCCGATGGAGTTTTTATTGAAAATCTACTTTAAAGATTTTATTTGCGTAGATAATCCTTAAACTTGAGAGCATTTAAAAACTAACATCCGTTAAGTAATGGCCGAATTATAGGTTTAAAAAAAAAGTTTTATTGCAATTATTTGAATTATAAAAGATTTTATGCATAATGACAAGAGTTAAGCAATATACGAGGGTAGTTCCAGAAGTACTAGACCTAACGTATAAATGGCTGTTGTTGTTTGAAAAAAATTACTATGGTCGAAATTACCAATCTTATAAAGCTTAAGTTTGAAGTTTGATGATGCTGCGTTGTTTAGTACAATATTTATTTGACAGCCATTAATAGTGAATGCTCTCAGTGATTGGTCATCGTTATGTGATACAATACTACGAGGGTCGTTCAATAAGTCCTTAGAAAATCCGAGAAATTGCGCTTGTAGTGTCGGTAAAGATTTTTTTTTGTAATTATCAACAGGAAAACTGTCAAAATTTCAGCTCGATCCATAACGTAGGTCAATTTCTATCGTCGATTAAAGTTAACGACATTTATTTGTGCATAACAATGGAAAAAAGCGAGTTTAGGGCTGTCATCAAACATCTCCATTTGAAAGGCTTAAGCCCGAAAGAAATCAAAGCTGAGTTGGATGCAGTTCATGGCACATCTGCACCTGTGTTTGCGATGGTTTACAATTGGGTGAATGAATTTAAACGTGGCCGTTCGATCCACAAAAGATGAACATCGTTCAGGACGCCCAGTTGAGGTGTCCACGATCTGATTTTGAACGATGGGCGAATTAGAGTGCGCAAATTAGTTGAGGCCACGGGCATGAAAAATTGTCTGTGAAAAAAATTTCGGCAAGATGGGTGCCGCGTTTGCTCACAGAGGCGAATAAGCGCAATCGTGCAGTGGACTCTGAGGCAATGTTGGCACTCTTTCATCGCAATCCTGCCGAATTCCTTCGTCGATATGTCACTGTGAACGAAACCTGGATACACTACTACACTACAGAAACGAAGAGACAGTCATCACAGTAGATTTTCAAGGGTGAACGGGCTCCAAGTAGTCGATAAAAATGATTCCCTGCGAATCCCGGTCTTTTGGGATTCGAAGGGCTTCATTTTTATCTACTACTTGGAAAAAGGAAAAACAATAATAGGAGCGTATTACGCGTCGTTATTGCAACGGTTGAGCGAGGAAATCAAAGAGAAACGCCCCATCTGAAAAAAAAATCCTCTTGCATCAGGACAATGCGCGTGTGCACACCTGCGCTGTTTCCATGGCCAAAATTGTGGAATTGAGAATGGAATTGTTGCAGCATCCCGCTTATTCACCAGATTTGGCCCCGAGTGACTATTTTCTTTTCCCCAATCTGAAGAAATGGCTTGGCGGACGACGGTTCACTTACAACGAGGACGTCATTGCTCAAACGGATGAGTATTTTGCAGAACTTCCGAAATCCTATTTTTTGGAAGGGATATAAATTTTGGAAAAACGGTTGGAAAACTGTATAGAGCTAAAAGGACATTAAGTTAAAAATAAATTTTTTTTTTTTTAAAAAACAGTTTTTTTTTATTTTTTTTTCTAAGGACTTATTGAACGACCCTCGTATCACTTTGAAGGTCTCAGTCCAACCAATATCGATGCCGAGCTAGACGCAACTCTGGGTTAATCTCCTCCTTCGTTTACAACAATAAAATATTGGATGGCAGAGTTTAAAAGAGGCCGTACGAGCTGCCAAGGTAAACATAGCAGTGTTTGCCAAAATGAGGTGACCACAAAAAAAATGGTGCGCGAACTAGTGTACATCGCATATTGACTGAAAATTTGGACATGACAAACCTGTGCGCAAGATGGGTGCCGCGTTTGCTCACAACGGAACATAAACGGCGTCGCGAGGAAATTTCAATCAAATGTTTGGCGATGTTTTTGCGTCAATTCATAACCATAGATAAGAAATTGGTTTATTATATCACATTTGAGATGAAGTAGCAGTCAAAAAAAATGTACTAAGAGGGTATAATCGGCTTCAAAGAAGGCAAAGACAGTAGTTCCATCTGCTGGCAAGGTCATGGCGTCAGTTTTTTGGAATGCGTGTGCGATCATTTTCATTGATTATCTTGAAGAAAAGGAATACCGATCAACGGCGAGTATTATGCGAACTTATTGCAGCGTTTGAGTGATGAAAAAAAAGTATTATTTTAATACATCCGTTATCGTGATGGCCAATATCAATGAGTTAAAGTTCGAATTGCTTCTTTACGCACCCTATTAGCCAAATCGAGCCGCCTCGGATTATTTTCTTTTACCAACTTGGAAAAATGTCTGTGGTAAAAGAATTACCAACAATGAGGAGCTCGACAGTTCTTACTCTAAATAGGATATTGAAGCTATTGAAAATCGAGCTAAAGTCCTGGGGTACTTTTGTGACTACTCTCGTAATCAAAAAAATTTTATCTTTACTTTCCAAAAGCACAAATTGAATAAGTTTTAATTTTAATAAAAAAAAAAATGGTTAATTTCTACAAAAAAAAAAACAAAACAAAAAACAAATACGTATAAAGCTATTAATTGTTAAAGAAAATGTATTTATAATTTTAGAATACAGAAAAAAAATTATAGTTAAGAAAAAAAAAACAGAAATAAAAAAAGTGATCTATTCGTAAATTTATACGTAATAAATTTAAAGAAAATGTATTTTTAAACTAGCGTTAATTACAGCGATGAGTACTGAGGATAAACTATAAGAAATTGTATTTTTTCAAACTATTAGTTAGTAAACATTATCAACAAAAATATACATTAAATTCTATTCGTTTTTTTCAATTCTGAATATTGAAATTTTTTCGATTTAGCATGAAATCTACTTGTGATTTGGAAAGTTAGTTTTCAGAATGAACAAATTACGTTTACTCATCCTTAAAAAAAATATATCTGGAAGTCTCTACACTATACTCGTAGCATTTAGTATTTAAAAAAAAAAAAGAATTTGGATTTGTTCGATTTTGCCAAATAAACTTTTAAAAAACTACTGTGGATCTCGTCGTTCTACTATACATTTTTTTCTTAAAGCCAAGACATTTTTTTCTACGTCTTAATCCTGTTTATTTTTTCCTTTAGAGATCCAAAAAAAATTTTCTCAGATTTCCAGGACAACACAAGTTTAGCTAACAGACATTCAAACTAAAGTTTTCGCACTGCAGTATATTTCACTTATAGAAGTTCTAAAACATGTTGCCAATAGTAAAAAAAAAAAATTGTCCACTTTGAAATTCTCTATAAATTTTTACACAATAGTATAACTGCCGTTGAAAAAAGATTTCGTTGTCTATCATCAGAACTTTATAAGAAAGTTAATGAGATGATTTCGTTAAGAAAATAGTTATCAAACAAGGGAGAAAAAGTGAAATTCATGCAAACTTAATAAAAATAAAAAATAAAAACTAAGACCAAATTAAAAGATAAGTTCAAAAAATTCACAAAATTACGTTTTTTTTTTTTAAATTTGAAATAAAATTCGGACATACATACAGAGAAGAATCGAAGTATGAAAAGATTGTTTTAAGATAATTAGTTAGACCATCCCAGACCCATGATGTTAACGAGCTATTATTATGAGAACTGTTCATAATGGATGATGTCTGAAAATGAAAATTGAACAAGCAAGTGGATGATGTGCATTATATACAATACTATTTTGGTAATTAGTTTGCATACGATATGGAGTGAATGCTGTTGCCCAATTGATCTACACTTCTTATATAATGGCATATTAGTACTTACAACTTCAGAGCAATTCTTTCCTATGAAACCTTCTACACAGATGCACTCATAGCCGGGAATGTCAGTGCACATTTCTACACAAGTTCCACCATTTTGGCAAATGTCTTTTGTACTGCACGGATCTTCCTGATTGCATAATAGACCGCAGAGATTTCTCTCGCACTGACATCTAAAGCTGCCTCTTGTATTCATACATAAGCCACGTCCACCACAATTGAAACGCCCCAATGCACATTCATTAATATCAGTCTCGCAATGGGCACCTTCGAATCCAGTGTTTGAACAATTACACTGATAGGCTCCCACCAGATCAATGCATTGCCCGTTATTTTGGCATGGTTGTGATTCACATTCATTTATGTCCAATTCACAATACTTACCCGTATAGCCGATACTACACTGACAAATGGGTGGCTATAATAAAATATTTGTTTATGGTTTTTTTTTATATAATTAACAGATAACAAAAAAATAAAATTACCGTTGGCTCTGTTGTTAAGCAAAATCCTCCATTTTGGCATGGCTCAATTGAACAGAATGGAATGTCACAAAGTGATCCTTGCAAACCTGGCATACAGGAACATGTAAAATTATTGCCAGTTGTCACATCTAAAATAAAACAATAATCAATTAGATAAATTGTTAAAGATATAATTGTGTGGAGAATACTTACTGTAACCGTCGATGCAGGTGGAGCCATTGCGGCACGGACTATTTTCGCATGTCACTAGTCGAAGAATATCGCATTGTGGTCCGGCATAGTCCTCTGTACATTCGCAGCTATATCCAGCTATCAGGTCTGTGCAAATACCACCATGATGGCACGGCAATGAAAGGCATTCATCGATTTCGTGCTCACAGAAATCACCCTCGTATCCGGGCAAACAAACGCATGTAAAGCTTGCGATTCCATCCACACAGGTCGAATTATTGGTACAATTTGCATTTAAACATTCATCAATATTTTGACCACAGTCATCACCTTCGTATCCTGGTGGACAGTCGCATGCATATTGCTCTGAGGGATTATTACAGAAACCACCGTTTTTACAGTCACGTTCCGAACACAAGACACATCCTTCGGCTGGCTTAGTAGAATTCAAACGGAAATGAGATCGATTTTGTGTAGTTTCTGAATACATTTCCGCATATGGAAAGTATGGCATCAAGACATTTCCGACTCGTGCTTCACCTAAACAGCCCTTAAAAATGGCGCCGGAGTCGATTCCTTTCGTAACGGAATTACTGTCAGTTAATGGCATACCACCCAAATGAATAAGGAAATTGCCAGAAAACAAATGATTGAATGCATCTTGGTCAACTTGGGCATTTATCGATGGTATAGGATCGTTAGCTGATTCCCAACCCTTCCAGCCCCCTTCCAGGATACCATTTTGAACGCGCAACAGAATTCTGTTCCATCCAAAACCGGTGTTCTCTTTGTGGAAACGACGCGTTTCCGGTAAATCGGACGAAAGCCGCCATTGAACAGTAACTTGGTCCTTAAAAATAGCTATTTCGAAATAGGTATCCCCATCGTGAACGTAGAATAGTGTTCCACCAGTTTTTGTTCGATATGTGATTTCAATAGTCGGTTTCAATATGTTCTGTTCTGATTGAAGATGGTCTTCTGGATGAAATGCAAATGACAATGGCATCTTCTCATTGCCTTGAAAGGTCATGTTGGTGATGCATTCAAATCCGTCATCTAAATTCTGACATACAGCGTTACCAGGACATTTGTTCAATTCACAAAACTGTATGTCTTGACAGTATTTTCCCTTATAGCCTTTTGGACAAGTACACTCAATATCATTCCAAGTATTTTGACATACGGCATTATGTAAGCATGGCTGGTTTCGACAAAGATCATCTGACACCTCCCCTTTTAGTACTGAACTTTTGTCAATAGTTACTTCACCGAATGGAGTTACTGTCAAATCTTCTTCGTTCAAGGGGTACAACTCGACCGTCATGGCATGTGAACCATTGCTTATTTCGACATCTTGTATTATACCCTTAAAATAGTCATCGTCTAGATCTTTTTCGCTTGGATTTAACTCTAGAGTATCAAAATCTGGTGGTGGTCCACCCAAATACAATACTTGAGCATCAAGCTGACCAGTTGAAGATAGTGTCTTGCGGAAATATTCTGTCCCATTCACCTTTACTTGCACCAGAGTCAAATTTCTAACAACTTGTATTAAATGGTTAAATCCGTTATCCAATTTGTTGCCTCCGACTGTATATGATTCTGGTGTCCCATTGAATCCCATTCTAACCAAAAGTTCCCCACCATGCAATTTTACCGAGACATATGATCCACCGTTATTACCTATCGCACATGGAAAATTTTTTATTTTGTATTTTTTTTTTTAAATTAGAAACTATCTTTTTTAGATTTAAAAAAACCAAACATCAAAACTGCTTACCTTGTGTAGTTAGAGTTCCTGAATTAATTTTATGTAGATCACTGCCCAAGTAGAAAACGTGACCGCTTGATTGGCGTGTTCGAATGAACATCGAAATATCGAGTACTGAACGAATAGCTCTTCGGGCACTTTCACTTGTTTCAACAACAACTGCTGATTGGGTTGTATTCTCATGACCGAAAGTTGCAGCCGTTATATCTGAAAAAGTATAAAAGAGTTTCTAATTCAAATTTGCACTGGAAAATCTTCGAAAATTTGAACTTACTGTATTTACAAGTGTGTCCCAGATGAGGACGCTGACATGTACAAGAGAATGTATGCCACAAATCACGGCATTCACCATTCGAATGACATGGATTTGGGCTGCATTGCTCAGTGCGTGGGCAACCGCTTTGAACATTGATCAAACTGGTGTGTTCGTCGGGCTCGTTTGGAAAAACCCATTGACCATTAATTACCACATCTTGCATACATCCGACAAAGCTGGAAGGTGCATGGGTTAGGTGTCTCAAATACGACGATAAATTCGGTATAGTTCCGCCAAGATACGTTATCGGAAAAGTGGTATGACTGCCATTTGTACCCTCATACGAATTTATCGGATAAATAGTTTGCTCTTCGTTTGCTGATAAAACCAAATGGGAGGAGTTGATCGCAACAAATACTTTTTGCCATTTACTGTCGTTAAGACCAGAACCGATAAAAACACCTTCCCATTTGTTCAGAAGTGATGAGTGCAAATTAAGGCGACCATTAACCAGCTCCAATATATAGCTGTCTGTATTCCCTTTTCCGAAAGCAAGTATTCCATTCGGCAGAGTCGTTTTAAACTCCAAATTAATATCGTATCCTTCATCACGACTTGTGTTCACTGTCATAAGACTACTTGCTACAAGAGACATTGTGGTGACCTTTTCACAAGTAGCTCCTTGAAAGCCGTGCTGGCAACTACAATTGAATCGGTGTTCCGTTTCGTTTACTAAATATGGCTTGCATGTGCCGTTGTTCATGCAAGGTGACGAAAGGCAACCAGTCAACGGAACAGAGCATTTTTTACCACCAAACATCGCATCACAATCACACTCGTAGTCATCACGTCGATCAATGCATGTACCATGCACGCAAGGTGTAAATCTACAAAGAAATTATTTATTTTAATAAAAATATGACTCGTTACTGAGCAAAAAACCACTAACTTTTCACATTCGTTAATTTCTTTTTCGCAGCGAACTCCTTCGAATCCTGATTCACATTCGCAAGTGAACGTTCCAATCTAAATAATAACAAACAAGTTAATAATACATTTTTTTTTTTAAATTTTATTTGATTTTAATTTGATTTACTTACACCATCATAGCAGGTACCGTATTTCGAACAAGGATTACTATCACATTCGTTTATATTGATTTCGCAATTTTTGCCAGTTATTCCAGGCACACAGATACATTCATATCTAAATGAAATTTTTAAATAAAGGATATTATTTTGAAATATTGATCGAACTCATTATATTGAAATTGAAATAGATCACATACCCGCTGGCATTTTCGTAAGCGAATGTTTGTAGGAAAATCGGTGGTAGTGGATAGTTTAGAGCATCCTGTAGGTTATACAATGAAGCGTTTGATCTCTGCAAACACTTTCCATTATATTGGCAGGGATTGCTCTCGCATTCATCATTATCCGAATCACAGTTCTTTCCAGAATATCCGGCAAAACACTGACACTGATAGTCGTTCACCAGATCTATACATCGTGCACCATTCTGACAGGGATTTGATTCACATTCGTCGATGTTCGTTTGGCAATAATCACCAGTGTAACCAGTTGAGGTGCAATCACATGTGAAGCCACCCAATTTATCGATACACCGGCCATTATGTTGGCAAGGCTGTGATTGACAATCGTCAATGTCCACTTCACATAGTCGGCCAGTCATTCCTGGGATGCATACGCACGTAAAGTTTGCCACTTGATCAATACAAGTCGATCCCTTATAACAAGGATTACTTTCACACTCGTTTATATCAATGTGGCACTCTTTACCCGTATAGCCGCGTGGACATATACATTCATAATCGTTAACCTAGCAAATATAAATGCAATAACAACAATTATACCAGCAATGATAGACTCTCGAACATATGTGTATGCTCAACAACAGTTGAGCATCTATACAATCTAGCTTTTCATTATAAACTAACAATTTAATTAAAGTTTTGGAAAAACAAATCGATAAATAAAAAATACCTAAGAAAAAATGTTTTATTTTAAATTTATACGAAAGGCTATATGATAAGTCAATGATAAACGCAAGAGATAATGATGATTTCAGCAACACGATTTTAAGGGGAAAAAAAACGATATCTGAAACCAAAACCAAGTTTGAAATACCATACATAATGGGGGCTCCTCACCATCGAATGGAATGATTCCGAAGTGGTTTACTGAAATTTGTTGTGGTCATACGAGCACAGGTGAATGTGAGCGCACAGGACGTCCAGTTTAGATCATCACCGAAGAAATGATTAATAAAATTCATGATATCGTTTTAGAAGAACGTCAGGTAAAAGTGTATGAGATATTGTAGTTGATATGGTACACATTTCAAAGAACGTGTATATAGCATCTTACATGAGAAAGCTATTGGCAAGATGGGTGCTGCATTCGCTAACACCTGACCAAAAACGTGTTCGTGTAACGATTTCAATGAAGCATTTGGGCATTTTTAGCCAGAATCGAAATAAATTTTTGCGTCAATTTATAACTTTCGATGAAACATAAACACATCATTATACTTTCGAAGCCCAAGTTCAGTCAAAATAATGAACTTTTGCTACCGAACGTGCATCAAAAAAGGCAGGAACGGTCCTATCAGTTATGGCTACTGTTTTCTGGAATGCTCATCGTATAATCTTCATCGGTTATTGATGATGAAATCAAGAAAAATAACAGCATTTGGCAAAGAAAAAAGTTCTCTTTCATCATGACAATGCACCTACCTGCATATTCATCGGCAATTGTCACAGGAAAATTAGTGGAATTATTTTTTGTTTTGCTTCCTTACAACACGGTTTTTTCTTTTTTCTAGATTTGACTACCTATGACTTTTTTTCAGTTTTCAAACCTGAAGGAATGGCTTAATGGAAAGAAATTTGCATTCAATTTTAAAGTTAGAGTCGAAACGAATACCTATTTTACAGAATTTGACAAATCTTACTACACAGATTGTATAAAAAAGTTGGAATATTATTGGACGAAATTAATCGAGCTTAAAGGAGACTATTTGAAAAATTCATAAATTTTTGTTGAATAAATTAATTCCCTGTTTCACATTTATCACTGAGTTATCTTACTGCCCTTGTATTAGACTTAATCGTTTCTTTGTTGTAAAAAAAACTACAAGAAATGGGAATAAAATGAATAGCTAACAAATTATAGGAAACTTATTGATTAACTGATTGTATAAATACAAAAAGGATAATACAGAGTGAAAAAATTAAAAAATTACTTTTGGATAAGACCTAGTGTCGCAAAAATCGATACACATATTTTCGAAGTAGTTGATAATTTCTTGGTTTAAAGTATTCAACATTACATGATCAGGAATAAAAAAACTATTATCTAGCAAAACTATAAACCAATACAAGTAAACTACTGGTTATGGCTTATTTTGCAGTAGTACTCACTTCCTTTAGAATTTTTCGCTGTTTTCCAATCTTGTAAAAAAAGTACTATTTTTTATATATTAGACACAGAAATTCGTCCTTACAAATAATTCTATACCCTAATTAAATGATTAATTTTATAATAAATACCTTATTAGAGCATGATGCTCCATTTTTGCATGGATGACTGAGACACTCGTCCACATCTGAATCGCATAGGAGTCCTGTAAATCCAGGCTCACAATAGCATTTATAAGAGCCGTGATTGTTGACACATAAGCCTTGACCACAAATTTTAGTTCCATTGCATTCATCAATATCAAGATCGCAATAGGTTCCATTCCATCCTGGAGGGCACGTACATTTGTATCCAAGACCCTTATTCTCACAGGTTCCACCATTAATACATGGTGATGATAAGCAATCGTTTACGCAGTTTGCATTTTCAGGGCAAATACATTTGCCGCCAAAACAGCTCATTGGCTCCGGACAGTTACTAGAGCTGCATGCCTCCAAACGTTCACAGTGTTGACCTTCAAAGCCTGGCGGACAAATGCATTCAGAACTATTGGCCGAACAGCTGCCACCATTCAAACATTTACAATTATCCGAAAATGGCAATGCCAATGGATGCTCACAATGAGGTCCTTTTGTCACAATTCCAGTAGAAAATCACAATGAATTTAGTGATTTTTTTGATTTTTTTTATATCAAATCGTTCATATTTATTGAGAGAAAATAATTAAATTAATTTTATTTTATTAATAGTTAAAAACTTCTTTTGCTAATAGACGATTTTTTTGAGTTTTCTTAACAAAAAAAACCAGTGAAAATCAAAATAATAATAGGTAATGTGAAAGAAATCTACTGATTTATAAAGAAATAATATATATAAGAAAAGGATTGAAATTAAAAAACAAAAAAACTATATATATGTATATATACATTGCCCGACAACAGTTTGGTACCACCACATACATTTTTATGAAAACTTTTGTTGTTTTAAGATTTATTTTTATCTGCTTCTTGCAAGATAAGTATTTAATTTAGAAAATTATTTTTTTTTTTAAATTTATTTGTTGATAAAAATCTATCAGAAGTGCGACAACTGTTTGGGTTCACTAGTTAAAATCTAAATAAACATTTTTGATTTGTATTATTAGAATTACGAGGGTCTTTCAATAAGTCCTTAGAAAAAAATGGAAAAAAACTGTTTTTTAAAAAAAAAATTTTTTATTTTTCAACATAATCTCCTTTTAGCTCTATATACTTTTCCAACCGTTTTTCCAAAATTTTTATCCCGTCCAAAAAATAGGATTTCGGAAGTTCTGCAAAATACTCATCCGTTTGAGCAATGACGTCCTCGTTGGAAGTGAACCGTCGTCCGCCAAGCCATTTCTTCAGATTGGGGAAAAGAAAATAGTCACTCGGGGCCAAATCTGGTGAATAAGCGGGATGCTGCAACAATTCCATTCTCAATTCCACAATTTTGGCCATGGAAACAGCGCAGGTGTGCACACGCGCATTGTCCTGATGCAAGAGGATTTTTTTCTTCTTCAGATGGGGGCGTTTCTCTTTGATTTCCTCGCTCAACCGTTGCAATAACGACGCGTAATACGCTCCTGTTATTGTTTTTCCTTTTTCCAAGTAGTCGATGAAAATGATGCCCTGCGAATCCCAAAAGACCGTGGCCATCACCTTGCCGGCCGATGGCACAGTTTTTGCCTTCTTCGGAGCCCGTTCACCCTTGAAAATCCACTGTGATGACTATCTCTTCGTTTCTGGAGTGTAGTAGTGTATCCAGGTTTCGTTCACAGTGACATATCGACGAAGGAATTCGGCAGGATTGCGATGAAAGAGTGCCAACATAGCCTCAGAGTCCACTACACGATTGCGCTTATTCTCCTCTGAGAGCAAACGCGGCACCCATCTTGCCGAAATTTTTTTCACAGACAATTTTTCATGCAAAATTGAAGCGACTGTACCTTGTGATATGCCCGTGGCCTCAACTAATTCGCGCACTTTAATTCGCCGATCGTTTAAAATCAGATCGTAGATTTTGTCGATGATTTCAGGAGTAGACACCTCAACTGGGCGTCCTGAACGATGTTCATCTTTTGTGGATGAACGGCCACGTTTAAATTCATTCACCCAATTGTAAACCATCGCAAACACAGGTGCAGATGTGCCATGAACTGCATCCAACTCGGCTTTGATTTCTTTCGGGCTTAAGCCTTTCAAATGGAGATGTTTGATGACAGCCCTAAACTCGCTTTTTTCCATTGTTATGCACAAATAAATGTCGTTAACTTTAATCGACGATAGAAATTGACCTACGCTATGGATCGAGCTGAAATTTTGACAGCTTTCCGTCGATAATGCTACTAACAAAAAAAAATCTTTACCGACACTACGAGCGCAATTTCTCGGATTTTCTAAGGACTTATTGAACAACCGTCGTATTATTAAAATATCATATATCAATTCAGTTGTGTCCTTGAACAATGACGAGGGAAATTTATTCTTTTTCATAAATTTTTCGCATTAGTATTTCGAAGACATTTTCGATGATGTTCAAGTCAGGAAGGAGATTTTGTTGGCCATAGTCCATGACTTTTTCGACAAACCATTCTTTTAGAATTCACACAGTTGTCCTGTTGAAAAATCCATCGGTTAGTGGTGCTTGTAATTTGTTACCGTTTCTTTTCCCGATAAAATAGTGAAGACTCATAATACGATAGTACGAAATGACTCCCCCGACCATAACAGAACCTAAACGGCTGTGATCTCCAATTTAAGATTCTTAAGATCTTTAATTTGGACAATTTCTTTTCTGATCAGTTTTTTTGCTATTTAAAATTCTGCAATTGCACTTTTATTCGACAAAAAAAAATATATATGTATCTTATCATAATAACTGTCGAAGAATAACTAATTAACTAAAACAGTTGTTGCAGTTTCGATGTTCAGCTAATTTTTAAGAAATCATTTTTAAAAAAAAAAATAACGAAAGGGTTAACTAATTTGCGTTTTTGGAAGTAAAATTGTATAAAACATAATTATTTAATGATAGAAATTTTGATTATTAACGTATTTATCGAGAATGATACAAGGCGACTGCAATCTCCTCTTAAAGTTACGTTTCGCGGCTGTGGCAGAATCACCAATTTTGTTCAAATTTTTTACAATTTTAACATATCGTTTGGTCATTAAAGAAATTCATCATATAAAATGGCAATTTTATAACTAATGAAAAATGATTTTGAATAATATATATAAGTTTAATAGTTATGAAATGATAGTATTATACTTTCCAAATTACAAAATGGATAATCAGTTATTTCATTAAACTTGGGGTTACCCTTTTCACACCAATTTAATATAAAACAACAAGAATATTTGGTAAAAATGTAGTTGTCGGACAGTGTGTATATACGTATGTATATTTACTAGTATTCTAAAATGATAGTAAAAAGATAGCCAAACCTGTGAATCCACTAGCGCATATACAAATTAAATTGGAAGCGTTTTCTTTACATGAAGCACCATTCAGGCAAATAGAAGAGCATGCACTTCTTTGAGCTGGTTTTACGGTTGTTGGAATTGCTACGCAATGGCCAATCGGGCCTATTAGGTAATTTTAGGTGGTTATCGTTTTAGTAAGTTATTATTATTATTATTATTTTTTTAATTTTTGGATTAAGGATATTTTGTGAGTAGATTAGGTGTTTAGTTGAGTTAATTTGAAAGGATGGCCGATTTAGAGGAAGAGAAGGATATAGATTTTCCAAAAGGAAGGATGCCATTAGAAATTTAAAATAAAAAATGAATAATATATACAATAACTACGAAATTATAAAAATCTAAATATTTACAACAATATTCAAAGTTAATATTTACTGAGCTGTAAAATTATTTTATAAAATTAATAAATGTTAAAGAAATTCTTTTTATTTTATTATATTTGTATGTAGCTTTGCACAGGTACAATAAGAATGTTTTCAAAATGTAATAATTTAGTTTTAAATAATTAAATATTGAATTTATAATGCAAAAGAAAGTATTATATTTCTCCCCTTTAAAGGATATGCATTTGTTTTCTTTTTTGTTTACTTGTCTACATGGACAATTATTATACGTGTATCTAAAGCTCTTAATTTTTTACAATAGCCTACCTAAGCTAACTTAACACTTTAGATGATCGATGTTATATTTAATAAAATTTTTGTATTCTAATTTAATACCTTTTAACCAATGCTTTATTAAAAGCTTGTTGGTATACCCATTACGATTAAGTAGAAAAGTTAATTTTAATTTCAAACGAGCTGATAAGTATAAACCTAAAATAATTAATAGGAAATTTACTTATTATAATTTTCTATTCTATAAAACAGCTTATATTTAAATAATAGAACTTTTAATTATAAAAATATTATACTTAATAATAAATTCGGTGATTGTGATGTTTAAAAATTTTTTTTTGGCAAAATTATAATGAACTAATCGAAAAGGAACGCTTTTATTATTATAGGATGGGCCATCTGTTGGTTGTTTCTTAAACTATAAAAATATCTGTGAAAATGAACTTTTTAAAATTTTTTATTTCATTAGTGTGTAAAGTGGTACAATTTTAGACAGAATGTTAGATTTAAGAATATCTGGATAGGCCCAAACGTTAGATTTTCGTATATGTGTACGCAATTGTCTGTCTAAATTATTGCAGAAGCGGAGAGAAATCGTAACGCTTGCTAACTTTTGTGTAGAGTTTTTTATATATATATGATAACCACTGACATCTAGTTTTCGTAATAAAAATTTGTTGAATTCCAAAAGTATAATTAATTGTCATTTGAACTCACTTATTCCAAAGAAAAATATAATTTAAACACGAAAGAAGACTACATTTATTTTTTAGGTTTATTATTTATTTTATAAATAACAATCAAATATCAAGCGCCTCAATTTTGTAGACGTTTGGGTAGTTTTAAAAAACGCCATTCACCATGAAAGTGGTAGCATACCGAAATGCTTGCATACTTTTGTCGCTTTTAAAGTTGTTATTTTGGACCTTATCGGAAAGTGTAGTTTTTATCTTTTTTGAAGTATTTACGAAAAAGTAAGTTTTTTATATAAATAGTTATATTGTTGAGAACATTTATTATGAAGTTATATTTTTGATAACATTTATTAGGAAACAGGAATTTGTTTTCTTTCAGTAAGTTGGTATCTTCATTTTTACTAGAGAAATTAAGAAAAATTTAGTTTGGGATGTGTTTAAATGGCTTTTAATAATATATTTAATCCAAGTAGTGATTAAAAAGTGAAAAGTTCGTCATTGAATAAATGTAAACAAATGTGATGTTGACAGTTCAATGTTTACCAGAAAATAGTTCAGTGCCGGCGTACGTAAAAGGTGTGTAAAAAAAATTTAAGGGAAATTAAGTGCAAATTGGTTAAATAAATATTTTAAGTGCAGATGGGTTTAATAAATTATCATTTATATTAAAATGATAATTTATTAAACCCATCTGCACTTAATGAATATACTGAAAAAAGAGGTCGGATACATATCAGGCTTTATTGTTTTTAATTTAGGCAAGTCTTTGCATTAATGGTTTATATTCAATTTGAATGCACATGCCTATTTAAATTACCATTTCAATTCATAAGCACATATTTTTATTATAATGAAGCTTTCAATATCTACAAATGCTTGTTCAACATTAAAATTTATATTTACAAAGTTTTATTTGTGCACATAATTGTTTTGATATAATCAAACAACTTGCAATTTATATTTTTATATTATAATTCTGTTTTAATAAATAATATATAGTAAAATAAATAAAATAAAAATATATAATAAATAAATAAATATTAATTTAAATTAGAATTTTGCATTTTATTGAAAATTTCCAAAACTAATTCCATCAAATTCGCATAAATGACATTACATATGAAAATGGTTTTAAAATTTGCCCCCACTGATTTACGCCGTTTCTGTTTATTTTACATGTACCATATGTGCGTTCTTACGAATGTATTGCTAACAAAATTTGGACAAAATTTTTGTGTAGAGCTCTATCCAGCTCTTCTATAATCTAAGGTCTAAACTTGCTAGAAAAACGTGCGTTTTGTTAAAATGACATTTTGCAAAAAAAAAATTTTCTAAAATAAAATTGTCAAATCTGAGGCGTGGATAAACCTCAGGTAATTTCTTTTCTTCTCTGTTTGGCGCGATTTATGGGCTGGTGGAATCATTGGGACGTTCTTATTCGAAAATTATAGTGAAGAGGCCATTACAGTGAACTTTGAACGATATCGTCACATGTGAACGAACTTTTTGTGACTGAAAAAAGATGGCGCTGCAATTTGACATCGTTTAATATTTTTCCTTTGAGGCTATTGAAAATATATTAACAACAATATTCGACAAGAAATTGAAACCGTCAATCCAATTTTATTGGGAAAAGTCATCGAAAATTTTGACGTTCGGATTCAGGGTTGCAAACTGAGTCGTGGTGATTATATGGACGATATTGTTTTTCATACATAATTGCAATAGAATAAAAAATTTTAATGTTTGCTTACGATATAGGTGTTTCTCTTCAGTTAAAAAAAAACCAAAAGGTGCCTGACCTTTAATAAGGATAAGAAGAAACAAGGATGCATTTATTTTGTAGATTTCCTATGTTATCATTTTTTTTTAAAGAAACCTCGTTTAACCCACTATAAACATACATTAGAAAAAAATATAATTTGCGTATGTATAGTAAGGATACTAACTAAGTAAGTTTATTTATAAAAAGAGTGATAGTAATATATCATGCATATCCTAAAAAGTAGAAAAAGTGAAGACAAATTAAGGATTCTATTAGAAAAAATCGTTTATGTACAATTTATAAACTCATATTTTTTTATTTGTTTTATTAAAAATTAATTAATTTTAATTTTGTTCCGAATTTAGTTTTATTATTGTGCATATACATATTAAGTAATACGATTAATTGCCGAATTATCTACAATATTATTTGGAATTTTGCTACAAATTGTTTGTACAGAATCTGTCTGATGTGAAGCAATTTTATGTATTTGAACTTACCTGTTGTTCCTGGCTTGCACAAGCATTTCCCTCCGATACATTCCGAATCGATTGGACACTGTGGACATGGTGGTCCCTGTTCACAAAACATTCCCGTATATTGCTGAGCGCAAACACATTCGAAACGACCCTTTTGATCGATACAAGTGCCACCGTGTTTACATGGCTGCAATTGACATTCATTTATTGATTGTTCGCAGTTTAGGCCGCCAAATCCAGGAATGCATTCACATGTATAGGATCCATAAGTGTCATAACAGATGCCGCCATTTTGGCAGGGGTTAGCAAGCTGGCATTCGTCTAGATTGTTTTGGCATTCGGGACCAGTGTAGCCAGTGCCAGAACAATTGCACGTGTATCCCGCTATTTCGTCAATGCAGCGACCATTATTAAGACAGGGCAGCGATTCACAATCATTTCGATCCACTTCGCATCGTAATCCTACAAAACCTTTAGCGCAATCACAGACATACGTATTCTCCCCCAATGGGACACGACATGTTCCGTTGTTGAGGCATGGGTTGTTCTCGCACAACGGATGAATGCTAATTTCTGTCTCGCAGTGGGCACCTGTGAATTGGGGCAAGCAGATGCACTGGTAATTTCCACGCACGTCTTCTACGCAAGTGCCGCCCAAACCGCAAGGCTGACTTAGACAAGGTGGGCCGGTGTCGACTTCGCAATTTTTCCCACTATAGCGCACTGTACAGTGACATTCATAACTATCTTGGCGTGAGATGCAGACACCATGCTGCATGCAAGGATCGTGCATACAATGATCAACTGGGTTGCGTATCAAAACATCGTGCTCGCCACAAGGACCAGGCGCCAGAGGACATGATCCAAACACAACGCCATTATTCTTCATAGCGGTAGCGTTAAATATGAGTCCGGGTCCATGCAATAAGCAACCGGAGTACGATTTCCCCAAAATCAAGATTGCAGCTTCGTTTTTGATCTTCTCATTTGTCAAAAACATTTTGTTATACGTTGAATTCGCTGCAATAAAAAATCACACTCGTTCTCAACTCCTACTCAAATGCAAAAAAAAACATCTTTCAAAACTTTTGTACTTACCCATCAGTACGGACTTTCGGTCAACTATAAAATTCAAATTGCCATATTGGTATAAGAATTGCACAGTGTGCCACTTGTTGTCTAGCAGCCGATCCGGAAGCCTCGTTTCTACCCTCGAATTGGTTCCAACAAGCGATACGGTAATCGAATCATGCTGCACTGACAGAGTTAGACTGTTCTTGTCGTATTGCTGTGTTAGAAACTCACCACCTGCAATAAAAAAAGAAGCGTATTTCTTAACAGTGATTGATTTTCTTATTCAATTCAAATGTGACTATGGTTAAACGCAAAAGGTTCGGTGTTTCCGGCGTGGTGTGGCGCACCTAATTACAAAATTACGAATAACAATCCGAGTAGAATGGCAGCGCTCCACAAAAACGAATCAGCGAAGCGTTAAAGTACAAACCGTTTTAGTGTTTTGCATGATTTTTCTGAGATTTTGTGCTTCCCGCAAAATAATCACAACAAATAATGAAAAATTCGATAATCTGGGTTAAAATCAAACTGGCACGGATGATGATTTTGGGCAATTAGACACTCGATTATGTAAGATTGAAGTGTATTCCAGGAAGTACTTTTAGATAAGTACTCAGATACGCAGGCGTTGTGATGTAAAATCTTCAAAACATAAGAGTTATGATCTAGTCGATAGATTAAACTATTACTTTTATATTCGTCAATTGTTGAAAAATATTTAATAGACCATTTTATAATAGTTTGGATCACAGTAACAAGACGAAATCGACACATTTATGTAAGAAAAATTTATATAATTTTTTTATATCAAAGCTGAAACATATTTTCCCAAAGTATTTGTGAAAAAAATTATGTAATGAAAATTTTTGCTGAACATAAGTTTTACTGAACATTTTTACTGAAAATTTTTATTGGAAATTTTGACTGATTAATTTTTACTAATCAATTTTTACTCATCAATTTTTACTGATCCATTTTCACTGATCCATTTTTAATGATTAATTTTCAATGATGAATTTTTAATAATGACTTTTTATTGTCAATTTTTGCTGATCAATTTTTACCGATCAATTTTTACTAATCAATTTTTAGTGATCAATTTTTACTGATCAATTTTCTACGGTCAATTTTTGTTGATCAATTTTTACTGATAAATTTTCAATGATCAATTTTAACTGATCAATTTTTACCGATCAATTTTTACTGATCAATTTTTACTGATCAATTTTTACTGATCAATTTTTACTGATCAATTTTTACTGATCAATTTTCTCTGATCAATTATTACTGATCAATTTTCAATGGTCAATTTTTACTGATCAATTTTTATTGGAAATTTTTACCGATTAATTTTTACTAATAAATTTTTACCGATTAATTTTTACTAATCAATGTTTTACCGATTAATTTAAATTTATCAATTTTTACTGATCAATTCTTACTGATAAATTTTAACTGATCAATTTTTACTGATAAATTTTTACTGATCATTTTTTCTGATCAGTTTTTACTTATAAATTTTTGATGGTGAATTTAAACTGATCTATTTTTGATGAACAATTTTTACTGATCAACTTTAACTGATCAATTTTTACTGAATAATTTTTACTGATGAATTTTTACTGATCAATTTTTACTGATCAATTTTTACTGATCAATTTTTACTGATAAATTTTTAATGATCAATTTTTGCTGATTAATTTTTCTTGATGAATTCTTACTGAATAATATTTACTGATGAATTTTTACTAATCAATTTTTACTGATCAATTTTTACTGATCAATTTTCACTGATCAAATTTTACTGATCAATTTTTACTGATAAATTTTCAATGATCAATTTTTACTGATAAATTTTTACTGGTCAATTTCTACCGATTAATTTTTACTAATTAATTTTTCCGATTAATTTTTACTGATCAATTTTTACACATCAATTTTTAATGATTAATTTTCACTTATCGATTTTAAGGATCAGTTTTAACTTATTAATTTTTACCAATCAATTTTTAATAATCAATGTTTATTGATGAACTTTTACTGATTAACTTTTACTTTTAAATTTTTACTGATCAATTTTCGCTAATCAAATTTTACTGATCAACTTTTACTGATAAATTTTTACTGATCAATTTTCAACGACCAATTTTTTACTATTCAATTTTTACTAATCAAATTTTACTGACCAATTTTTACAGATCTTTTTTTACTAGTCAATTTTTCTGATAAGTTTGTTATGATCAATTTTTACTGATCATTTTTACTGAAGATTTTCACTAAAAATTTCTAAAAATGGTCTTGCATCAACATTGAATATTTACAAAAGCTGTTCATCTTTTATTTATGTTTACTACTGTTTTTGTATGATTAAAAATGCCCAAAAACATAAATATTAAAATTACTAGTTTCAACCTTAAATTTAACTTGATATTGAAATGTAGCCCAAACACTCAACATTAATTTTGAAGGTGAAATATTTTGTTGCCAAAAGAATTGAAATGAGAAAGAAAATTTGGAAAAACTGGATACATACATGAATATATTATTAGGTTATTAATGAAAATGAAAATAAAATGATTTACAAAGTTAATGAATTTGATAATTATTTTTCCAAACAATCAGTGCTATTTGTGAATATTTTCATGTTGATTTTTATAATTTGTATTTTTGAATAATTTTGAATAACGAAGCTTCAAAAGCTTACAGTAATTCCAAAGTTATTTTGGTTTTTCATTTTTGAATTGTGAATTTTAAGAAATATAATTTCTTATATATTTTTATCTATTTTAGGTTTTTTTTTGATTATTACCGAATCACCATTTAAGATTTCTAAAAAAATGAAATTTATTGAGTATGCTATATAAGTTTTTAATCATGTTCTGTGTAAGCTTTAGTTTAATTTTAAATTCATTCTAATAGGACTGTTAAGTGTAAGCATACAGTTTTGCTCGGATTTTCTCCTTTTTACCATATACTTTTGTTAATATTCCTAAGGATTCACAATCAAAATCATAGATTATCTGTAAACGGTATACTCAACTGTGTATGGTAGAATTGAAGAACATAACCTATAATATTATTATTTCCGGAAACTGGCTCTCAAATTGCATAAAAATCTTTGCAATGCATATGAAACTAAAATAAAATCACATCTTTGCACTTACGAACTTGAACTTTGTGGTTTTACTAATTCAATCGCTATTTAATATGTTATGCAATTGCATACTAAGCAAAATGTCATTAATATGACTTTGTTATTCATATTTCTTCTATTAAGATTTCAATTAAATTACATTGATTTATGCAAATATTATTTGTAATATTGACAGATGATAGAGGGAAAACCAGAATTGGCTTTACGTAAATATTCGGAAAATCCATATCTGAACAGAACAAGTTCATTGGGAAAATCTTTAAATCAATCGCAATATACTCGTTAATAGATAAAGTATCAAATTAAAAATATCTTTTTAACTAACTACTTTATTTAGTTCGATTTGGTGACGTGCAAGTTATGCAATTTATTTTTTTAATAAAATTTCTTGTTTAAATTATTCTATTTGATCAGTTATTGTTTTCAATCAATTCATTTTCTGAATAGAAAAAATTCTAGTTTTTGCACCGATAGTATTATTGCGTACCTTTTCGAAATCAATTGTTTCATTCTAGGTGTTCCAATCTATTAATTAATTTGAATTGAATAGGCGGATTTAGTAGGCGGTTTAATTGTCCATATACTAGTACATGTTATGTGTATATTAGTACGCATGGATTAGAGCGCTGGTACACTTTGGGTCTCAAAAAATGTTAGCATTCCGTATTGGGTGGCATAGCGCACCTGCAAAGAATACTGAAACAAGTACCGACCAGAGTAGAGATGTGCGTGCGATAAAATGGAGGAAATCATAAATTAACTTGTGAGCACTATTGTGACTAGGATTTCATCATACTAGCAAAACCATAAAGTCGGCGAAGAATAAAACTTTTCGATTTTAATATTTAATGATTTCTTGCACAACGTGCACTGTAATTATTCCCACCTGTGCATTGGGCATACTCTTATGAGCTAAAAGGTAAAATCACATACAAATGAATATGGTAACTAGCATATTGAACACTATAAGTGGGGAAAGTTGGATTTTTTCTTTCGTAATACTCAGCTTTTATATCGGTAATATTTACAGGGTAATCCAATTCGTCGAACTCTGTCATTTGACAGCTGCCAAATATATATGCCATCCAATGTAGGATTTATTTAGTTTAAAGTTTGTAAAATATACAAAATATTGAGGACTGATTTTTTGAATAAAATTTTCTTTAGCAAAGGGGGTAATTTCTTCATCGGTGAATACGTAAATAAGCTAAATTTACCCGTATATGGAGCTTGAAAATTCACAAGTAACTATGTGGAGAAGCTATTGCCATAAAATGGGGCTTTAAAAACCCACAAGTAACTGTGGATAAGGTATTGTATTTCCAGAAAAGTGTCTGCCTGGTATTTATTTTAGTCTGAACGTGGTATTGGCACGTATTTCTTTGGAAATTAAAAAGAGAAGACTGTTACTGTCAATTCTAAGCACTATGGCCGTATGATAACAGACTTTTAATACCTTAACCTTAAGACCAATTGTAATTTTAATAAGATAGTGCTGCAAGCCACATAACACAATGAATTTTGACTCCATTTATTGTGCATATAGTTACAAAAAACGCGTAGCTTCCAGGTGTTATTTACTGATCTATTTTTACTGACAAATTTTACTCATCAAAATTATACTGATAAATTTTCAGTGACCAATTTTTACTAATCAATTTTTATTATCAATTTTAACTGATCAATTTTTACCGATTAATTTTTACTGATCAATTTTTACTGATTAACTTTAACTGATCAATAGCGCTGCAACACAATGAATTTTGGCTCTATTATGCATAAAGTTGCAAAAAACGCAAAGCTTCCAGGTTTCGTTTACTGATCAATTTTTGATAATAAATTTTTATTGTTAATTTTTACTGATCAATTTTTACCGATCAATTTTTACTGATCATTTTTTACTGGTCAATTTTTACTGATCAATTTTTACTGATCAACTTTAACTGATCAATAGTGCTATAAGCCAAACAACACAATAAATTTGGGCTCTACCGTGCATAAAGTTGCAAAAAATGCGTAGCATCCAGGTTTCGTTTACTGATCAATTTTTAGTCATCAATTTGTACTGACAAATTTTTACTGATAAATTTTCAATGACCAATTTTTACTAATAAATTTTTATTGTTAATTATTACTGATCAATTTTTACCGATCAATTTTTAGTGATCATTTTTTACTGGTCAATTTTTACTGATCAATTTTTACTGATCAACTTTAACTGATCAATTTTTACTCATCAACTTTAACTGTTCAATAGCGCTGCAAGCCAAACAATACAATGAATTTTGGCTCTATTGTGCATGAAGTTGCAAAAAACGCGCAGCTTCCAGGTTTCATTTACCGATCAATTTTTACTGATCAATTTTTACTGATTAATTTTTACTGATCAATTTTTACTGATCAACTTTAACTGATCAATTTTTGCTCATCAAAATTTTACTAATCAACTTTAACTGATCAATAGCGCTGCAAGCCGTACAACACAATAAATTTTGGTTCTATTATGTATAAAGTTGCAAAAAACGCGTAGCCTCTAGGTTTCGTTGTGTAACGACACAACGAAAGCTAGAGGCTACGCGTTTTTTTTTTTACGTAAAAATTCTCAAAATTTTGAGTTTTGTAAAATCAATATTCGTCAAGTAATATAACCCGAAATGTTGGTGAAAAACCTGGAAGAAATCTTGTGGCGATTATTTGAATGATGTTATATTTTATAAATAATTTTATGAAAATCTAAACTAGAAGTATATTTTATTTAACTTTACTTTTTATAGCACAAAATGGATAATATGCTGGTAAATAAAACTTGCATATATGAACTCGTGTATACGTCTGTAAATGCCAAACAGACGAATATGATACAAGGAAAAGTCAGAGGGTCATAGTTGTAGAAAAATAATTAATAAAGAAAAAATATCTAAGAAAGTAGTAGATACTTTTTGCCTAACTGACTAATTATAGGCAATTTCTTTTATATAAAACAATGAGTATTTGTATCTATAGTCATCGATTGCACTGCACCGTTGTTCCGAATATGCATTTAGTTGTATTGTAAGCAATTATTAATCAGGTCATTTACTTATGAACAATTTTTCCTATACTATACACTTTATTTAGATAAAAGCAAAATGTGCTTATTTAGTATTATTAGTTGAAAATAATTTACTCTTTTTATTTTATTTTTTATTTTTAACTTGACTTAGAAAAGAATATTGCATTTGATTTATTTATTTGTTTCATGCAAAGGGTATTTAGACAGACTCGTACAACAGCAAAACGATATTATTGTGAGTACATCAGCAGAAATACGACACCATCAACCTGGACTAAGCAGTTGGCTTAGCCAAATGGATCGATTTCCATACGTTTTGTAATAGTGAAATTTAGATTTTTAACACTTGCGATTGTATTTAAGATTTTCAGTTACATTGACTGACACATGGTATAACCAGTGCCAGCTTATAACAAAAAGCTTAAACGAAAGATATGGTTTTTATTTTCGTTTAGTAATAAAAACCATTTATTGGGTTGGTGCAAAAGTAATGATGTTTTTTTTACATATACAATTAAACATTTTTTTTTAAAATTTGTATTATTTATTTAATCAATTATATAATTTCCATCCGTACTTATAACCTCCTCCCATCTTTCTATCAACTTATTAATACCATTAGTGTAAAATTCCGTGGATTTTGATGCGAAATATGTAGAAAGGGATGTTTTTACCTGCTCTATTGTATGAAATGTTTTATTATTTAAAAGGTTTTGCAGTGATCGGAATAAATGAAAATAGGAAGGACCAAGATCTGGAGAATACGGTCGATGCTTGATAACATCCCAGTTCAACTCATTCAGTTTGTGTTGGGTCATCATAGCCACATGTGGTCGCGCGTTGTCGTGATGAAACACTACACCTTTTCTGTTTACCAATTCTGGTCTATCCTTTTGAAGGGCGATGTTCAATTTGGATAATTGCTGACAATATTGTTCTGCTGTAATTATCTGATTGCGTTCCAAGAGTTCAAAATACACATTACCGTTACAATCCCATTGTGCATTTTGAACTCTTAGAACGTCATCGACGTGATCTTCCTGGTGGTTAGACGTGCATTGTTGACTTTTAACTTGTCCTCATCAGACTTCAATGGCCGCCCGGTACGTGGTTTATCAATTAGTGAAAAATCCCCAGATCGGAATTTTGTAAACCATCTTTGTGCCTGCCGAACTTTGATGACATCTGCTCCATACACTTCGCAAATGTTTTTGGTTGCCACACTCGCGGTATTGTCTTTACAGAATTCATAAAGTAAACAATGACACTTTATCGACCGACATTTTGAAAAAATACAAGGGCTCTTCACTGTACTCTGGCCAGGCCAAAACTGAATAGAAAGTAGAGGAAAAGCATCCTTTATACAATGGAATCATTTAAAAGAAGATACTATTCATCATTTCTAAAGAAAAAAATTTTTTTACGTGGGATCATAAAAAACCGTCATAACTTTTGCACCAACCCAATATTTTCTTTTAAAACATAAAATATTGGAATTTTTATGTTTAAATAAAATTATTTGGGGTTTTAATTTTCTTTATAAAATACAAAAATTTGAACTGTTTTATGGTAAATGGGTATATTTTATATAAATTTAGTGTAGGAATAATTTATGTATGTATGACTTACCTCGACATGTTCGAAAACTAATTGCTGAATGCCTCCAAATTGGCATGGGGGTTACTAGCCGCAAATATACTGACCCATCAAAATATGCTTCTCGTGGTTCTAGAGTCGCTGCCAAACTTAGAACAGGAAATAGTACTGTAATGATAGAAAAGGTAAGAATATTAAACGTTTATTAATGTTAACAATTTAATTTTAATAAAAGGTATGAATATCTATACTCAAATCTCTTACAAACATAAATGAAAATTGAATGGGGAGAAAAAATGGCTTGAACATATCAAAATTCTCTTACAATAAATGGTTTGGCTTTGAATAAATTTTATTGAATGCTGTCATTTGAATGTCCATAAATAATTCGAATTCATATCTCGAATCGAATTCGAAATAATTCAATTCAATCGATTCAATAATATTTTTTTTAATTATTAAATATTTTATATTCGATTATGAATTATAAATTTTCTCACATAGATTTTTTTTTATAATCAAATAAGTTTCTTCTGGTTTTTCCTTCTCCACACTTATCCCCCCCCCCCTTTAATCTACAATGATTTTTTCCATTATTGGATAAAAAATAAATCACATAATCTTTAAGTAAAAAGAAACTTATGTTATTGCGACTTTCTCTACACAAGTTTGTGTAGAGAAAGTTAAGTGACCTTATAGTTTTTGGTGACAATGAAAATATTTACCAAGAAGTAGTGGAAGACGAACCTCACTTAGGTGAGGGCTCTTGTGAGGTCAGACCGGTGATCAACATTTAAGATGATAAGTAAGTCCTTCAAAAGCTTAGAAAGGGGATCTTTTGGGTCCGATGTTCCGTTATGACAACGCCCATCTCGATCAACGATTATTTGTCGGAAAAAAGGATTTCGGTACTTTTCCAACTTCCCTATTCATTTTAATAATTTTTTCTCATTGACAAATAGTCGTTGATAGAGACAATGAACTCAAACTAAAAAAAAACACTTCAATTTTTACTGATCCATTTCTACTGATCAATTTTTACTCATCAATTTGTACTGATAAATTTTTACTGATCAATTTTTAGTGAACAATTTTTACTCATAAATTTTTGCTGGTTAATTTTCACTAATCAATTTTTACTCATTAATTTTCAATGACCAATTTTTACTAATCAATTTTTATTGACAATTTTTACCGATCAATTATTTCTGATCAATTTTTACTGATCAATTCTTACTGATCAATTTTTATTGACAATTTTTACCGATCAATTATTTCTGATCAATTTTTACTGATCAATTTTTACTGATCAATTTTTAATGATCAATTTTTAATGATCAATTTTTACTGATCAATTTTTACTGATCAATTTTTCTGATCAGTTTTTAATTAACAATTTTTACTGATCAATTTTCTGCGATCAATTTTTACTGATCAATTTTTACCGATTAATTTTAACTGATCAATTTTTACTGATCAATTTTTATTGATCAATTTTTACTGATTAATTATTTCTGATCAATTTTTACCGATTAATTTTAACTGATCAATTTTTACTGATCAATTTTTATTGATCAATTTTTACTGATTAATTATTACTGATCAATTTTTATTGATCAATTTTTACTGATTAATTATTTCTGATCAATTTTTACTGATCAATTTTTACTGATCAATTTTTAATGATCAATTTTTAATGATCAATTTTTACTGATCAATTTTTCTGATCAGTTTTTATTAACAATTTTTGCTGATCAATTTTCTGCGATCAATTTTTACTGATCAATTTTTACCGATTAATTTTAACTGATCAATGTTTACTGATCGATTTTTACTGATCAATTTTGACTGATCAATTTTTACTGATCAATTCTTACTGATCAATTTTTACTGATCAATTTTTCTGATCAGTTTTTATTAACGATTTTTACTGAATGATTTTTATTCCTCCACTTTACCTGATCAATTTTTACTGATAAAGTTTCTCCGATCAATTTTTACTGAGCAATTTTTATTGATCAATTTTTACTAATCAATTTTTGCTGATCAATTTTCAACGACCAACTTTTTACTATTTAATTTTTACTGATCAATTTTTACCGTTTAATATTTACCGATTAATTTTTACTTAACAATTTGTTATGATTAACTTTTACAAATTATTTTTGCTAAAGATTTTCACTGAAAATTTCCACAAATTGTCTTGCATCAACGTTGAATATTTACGAGAGCTGTTCATCTTTTATTTATGTTTTGTGTGATTAAAATTGTATATGTGAAAATTAAAAATTTCCATAAATATAAATATTAAAATTATAAGTTTTAACCTTAAATTTAACTTGACATTGAAATGTAAACCAAACACTGAACATTAATTTTGAAGGTGAAATGTTTTCTTACCAAAAAAATTGAAATGAGAAAGAAAATTTGGAAAAATTGGATACATACATGAATATATTATTAGGTTATTAATGAAAATGAAAATAAAATGATTAAAAAAGTTAATGAATTTGATAATTATTTTTCCAAACAATCAGTGGTATAGTAAGCCTATTTGTGAATTTTTTCATGTTGACTTTTATAATTTGTACGTTTGAATAATTTTGAATAACAAAGCTTTAAAAGCTTACATAAATTCCAAAGTTATTTTGTTTAGTTCATTTTTAAATTGTGAATTTTAAGAAATATAATTTCTTATATATTTTTATCTATTTTAGGTTTTTTATTATTACCGGATCCGATCAAATAATCGTTGGTAGAGACAATGAATCCAAACTTAAAAAAAATATTTTTACAGGACATTTTTCCCAAACTAAAAAAACAACACTTCAAAGGACGTCATCTTGGTACTGTCAATAACATCTAAACGAGTGTAAACGAGGAGTTGAAGTCTTCCAGCAGCACTTCTGCAAAAAGTGGAAACAACACCTCCGAAGTGGAACTTCTTTGATGGGGAAATTATTTTTAGAAAATATCATTTCTTTTCTGCCATACCTCGTATATTATACCATCTTGTTAATAAATATGTAGAATGTGCCCTGTAAATAGGCGAGTCAATAATATTGGCTATTTTTTTATATTAGAATTATGACAAAAATTAATAATTTTATTATTACCACAGAGACTAAGGTTTTTTTTTAATTTTAGATATGATAAATTTTTTTTAAATACACTATTTAATGATTAAAAAATAATAATTCTTATAAATTTTTAAATAATTAATTTTTAGAGAATATAAAAGATTTTTTTTTACAAAAAAAAACCATAAATCTTCAAATGATTTTAGAATCGCCTAAGTTTGACAATTAAAAAAATATAATTATTTTGATGAGAAAGGTTCTGTTTTAGGATTTTAAGTTCATTTAATCAGCTTAGAATAGAATAGCGTGTAAACTTTTACAATTAATTTTAAATAAAATTTACATAAGTTGTAGTATATTTGATGTTAATCGAGTCTAATATAGTTGCCATATCGACGGAAGAGAAATTAAATCCGTGCCGATATGGCAAGGACATTGGAATTTAACGAATATAGAAACGAGAATGCAAGCCCTCATTTTTGAAGTAACCACGTGGAATGAAAGAGGTCATGAACAAATGGATAATAATATTTCTTCCAAAGGACCTGTGGTCTTTACCTGGAAGTTAATCGGACATGCCTCACTTGTTGGCCTATAATAGGGGATGCGGATCATGTCTTTTCCACTATTTGCGTTTAAACGAAGAAAAAAAGGAACTGTCCCAGAAGGGTATCTTTGACAAAATTGCTTTCATGTTGAATTGCTATAGCTGACTATGCATCCCGAGTAGTAAAAAAGCTCCGTCATAAGAAAAAAGTGACAAAAGGGAGGCCTGCATCCAAGCTGGATAGCAGCTCGGATGTAGGCTTCCCTTTTCCACAAAACTCTACGATTTGGTATGTCCACAGTGTCTTAACTTAAATTTCCCCTACCAAATGTTAGAAAAAAAAACCAAAATTTATTTGATAGTATCTGAACCCTATACGCCATAAAAGATCGAATTATGGCGATACACAATAATTCATTTATATTATAATTGGGTAATAATTAATAATTAATAAAAGTTAAACATTTTTCTGTAATATTATTTTTTTTTTAAAGAATAATAATTTTTTGTTGTACAATAAGAATTATCTGCATAATAGGTACTATTTTAGTATGAATTTTAATACCGAATTTTAGTATGAATAACATTTTTTGAAATAAATAAAAAAGGAAATATTTAATAAGAAACTTGACAAGAATTTTTATGTCCTATGTCATAGATTTGAAGTCTTTTTATCTAGCTGAGCTGTTATGCATTTATTATAAAAATTTATTCCTGCCCTCATACATATTGTCTGTAAATAAGGTAAAACTCATAAATATTGTTGAAATTGAAAGTCTGATGGGTTTCTACGTATATACAAAACGAATACACTTTAATTTATTCACAAATAAATATGTTTAGATCATTTTGCTATTGTTTTCAGTCACCTATTCCTACACCGGAAATGAACAAAAGAAGAAAAAACATTTTCTTTGTTATCTTAGAGTGTTTTTTTTTTAAATTTTCTTATAAAAAATACACCTGAGAGAATTTTTTTCCTCTAATGGGTATGAGAATTTAGTAGTTTCTTAGAAAGCAGAATAGATTCAATAGTGAGGTATATAGAACAGGTGAATGAGTACATTGCACCTGCTTTGAAGATAGATATACAATATTTTCTAGAGGATACAAAGAAATTCGAGTACTAGACCGTGAAAGGAAATTTTCATCGATTCAAAAGAATGCACAATGCGTTGCGTTTTTTATCATGCAACTGATAGCATTTTTATGATTTATTAAAAAATATATATATTGAAGTTCTTTTTTAAAAAAATATATACTTTTTGTTTTTAATTAAAAGCATATCTTCTATTCTTAAAACTATTAATTATACTTTTGAAACGCTCAAATGGATGCTATGCAAGGAGTTATCCAATTTATAGTTTGGAAATTAAAATTAAATAAAATATATTTTTGAAGTTAATTTTGATTAAATTTTTATTAAATTATATTTTGTAAATCTTGCCATTGTATATAAAATATAATATTTTTTAAATCTTTCAGTAATCAATCATTTATGATGAGTTTTTTCAGATTTTGGGCTGTAGTTCGGCCATTACTTGCCGAATGGTAGTTTTTAAATGCTCTAAAATTTACAGATTGTCTGAAAATGCATAATCTTTTACGTTACCATAAAAAATCGAATGGCGTCAAATCGGACGATCTTTGCATACCAATTGACAACACCAAATCTTGAAATTATGCGTTAATGTGGTTTTAACAAGACAGAATTTTTCGCACAAGAAAGTCTAAATTTGTCGTGATATGTGACTTATGGTATCATTTTGTTGAAACCACATTTAGTGCAGAAAAAAATCTTCAAGTTAAGACTACATAAAATTAATTATTATAAGGTAATAGCGCGCAGAATAGACACCTTCAGAACCAAAATGCATACCAGACATTAACTTTTCGCTTTACCCTGAGCAAAATTAGAGTACATGGGGCTCTAAAGGGTTTTTGGTGCCCCATATAGCGTAATTTTACCGTATTTAACCGAACGAGGGAAGTGAGACGCATCTACCGAGTGTGAAACAAGGCTTATCACTGTAGAATTTTAAAAAAAAAATCAGTACTCAAAGCCTGTTATTCCCAAACTCAATTCTATAATTTTAACTCATTGTTCAGTGTTTTACAGATCCACATGTTAAACTAAACAAATGTCACCTTGAGTAACATATGTATTTGACAGCTGTCAAATGACAGGACTGTACTTTTTGCAAAATAGTAAAAGGTGGTTCTAAAACACGTTATATTTACAGTGAACAAAATTATTTTATTAAAAAAGTGATTATTTAAAGAAATAAAATTATCTTATTATCTTTAGCCAAATTTTTGACAGCTGTCAAATTATATATATGTTTGACAGCTATCAAATGATAGCGGTATATTTACCAAAACATGAAATGCAGAATATGTTATTTTTAGAGTAAAAACTCATTTTATTAAAGAAGAGTAATTATTGCAAGAAATCAAATTAACATTTTATGTTTAGTCTAAATTTTGACAGCTGTCAAATGGCAGAGTTGTACATTTTTTTTTTAAATTAGCAGTTAAAGCTTGTTATTTCCGAACTCAATTCTATAATTTTAACTCATTGTTAGTCGGTATCCGTCTCCCTTTCTTTTTTTCACAGAAATACGTACCAGTGACACTTTCAGAAATAAAATTACCTTATTTTCTTCAGCTAAATTTTTGACAGCTGTCAATTTACATATATGTTTGACGGCTATCAAATGATAGCGCTATATTTACTAAAACATGAAATGGATAACATATTATTTTTAGAGCAAAAACTCATTTTATTAAAAAAGAGTAATTATTCAAAGAAATCAAATTAACTTTTTGTCTTTAGTCCAATTTTTGACAGCTGTCAAATGGCAGCGTTGTACTTTTCACACCACGAAATCGATAACCCGTTATAGAAAGAGCAAATCATCGAAAAGTTTGACAGATGAATTGAGACGATAAATAGAAAAGATTCAAAGCTATTGGCTTTGTTGGTAATACTCGTTTATGTTTACGTGAATGTAAAAATACATCTACTTTTATACATGTTTAAAACGATAAAAAAAAATTTAAAATTATAATAGAGGAGAAATATTAAAATAAATGGAAAAATTGTTTTAAGGAAAATACTCAATTTTAACAAGGAATTTCGTAATTTATTAAGGTAAACAATTATTTTATTTTTGCCAGATTTCCAATAATGAAAATAAATAGCTCCGATTTTAAAAGTTTAAAAAATAATTATTGTACAAAAGTTTCTAATAATTTAGAATATTTTTCTATAATTATGTAAAAAGCAATGTGTAAAAAATTTTTTTTTGTTGTCGATAAGAATACCTACTAATATACAAATAAATATGACGCGTTTATTTAAATTTCTTGAGTAGATAATAAAATTATTTAAAATAATTCAGAAATGCATTTGTAGAAAATTTCTTATTACGAGTAAAATTATTTTTGTGCATATTTGTTTTTGAGTAATGCTATGAATTTCAATTTGATGACTATTAAAAGATATACTGCAAAAATTAAGAAAATTGTTTTTAACATAAGATTTCTGGTATTGTAAAATTAAAAAAATTTCCCATTTTTCATGGTATATGATTAGGTAGACAACAAATAACCTTCTTATTTGCAAGTTTGTCGATAGATTATAATTTTAATTTTTAGAAATCTGGAAAACACATACAACATGAGTCATTTATGGCAAGTATAATAGTTTATAACTAGCAAAAATGCATTATGAGAACCTTCAATAAAATCTTTGCCATAAAATATTTTATAATTTTTATTATAGCTAATTTATTTTACAGTAGGAATATTATTTTCGAATTTCCCAAAACTTGTACGGTTTCAATAAAAATTTACTGAATATTCAAGAAAATGGACACAATTTAACGTGACTATGAAAATGTTTGAACATTATTTTTTTCTGCCTACTCATGAGTACTAGTAGATAAACGTATATATTAATTCTCTTTACTCACAATAATATCCAGGTATTTATTGCAAAAATCCCTCTTACCGGAAAATACAAAAAATTTTTTGGAGGTAAACAAATAAATATTTTTTGCTGTCCGATGACATCTTATATTAGTAAATACGGACTGTACTGAACCATAGTTGTGTATCTGTTCATAAATAAAATCTACCTTATACGCACTAATGGGTCTTTATACCTGAAATGGTCATTTTTCTACTCTTTGACTAATTGTGAGAAGAAATAAAAAAATTATACTCTATTCACAGTATTTATACGACCAATTCCCACACATTAAATCAGAGTCGAATGTTCGTATTTCTTGGAAGTTGGAATATGCCGAAATAAAATAAAGTTTTACGAACTCTATATTCGACAAAACAGAACAATAAACAACACTAGCTATTGTAGAATTTCCTCTTTAACGAAAGAAGGGGAATCTTAAACAAAATTTTATATATTTTATAAAAAAAAAAAACAATTACAATATTTTTTGTAAGATTTTTTCCTCGATAGAGTTTTAATTCGCAAAACTTATCTAATGTTGTTGGTAAGATTAAATAATTTCTCTTATGTATTATTACAATAATTTTTTTTATTATTTAAGAAAAGTAAATATTTTTTAGAAACTTTTTAAGTGAAGTAATCGGTATTTTATGTAGTAGCGTTAACATCATTAAAAGGTCATTTGACGGTAATTAGAGGCCATTTGGCTAAAAACAAAGGTTAATGTGCATGTGGTTAAACTGTTCGAAAAGGAGTGGAACAGTTTTTTGGTCTGCCTAGTGTAGTGGTGTGAGTCTTGGATAGAATGGAGTTCAGTATTTTCGTGTTATTATTTTTTATGTAAAACTTTTTTGCAAAGAATTTTTTTTTGTAAATATAAGGTTCCGTAGATATATGGCAGAGGCCACTTTATAGCGCCAGCACCATGAGGCCATATGGCGACTTTTTTGCTCGTGTGTAAAGCTATCTAAACAAATTGTCGTCTTTGGTTAATATCGTAAAGTTGTTTTTTTTTAGATTTTGTGGAGCAGATTGGTGTGTACATATTTGAAGAGGGGATTTGGTAATGGAGTTCTGGGATAACGCAAAGTTATAATGAGAGAAATCATGCTTGCGAAGTAATTTGTCTTCATATTGTATATTCGTGATTCTGAACTGAGTGCCTCAGGTAAGATGATGAACTAAATGCCGCAAGAGTACATCTACTCTGAATTCTGAAGAGGATTTTGAATAGACTGGTACGTGGTGGTTACCCAATGAATTGACAAAAAAGTGTCACTATTGGTTCAGTCTGTGCTTAGATTAAAGAATACCTGGATAGGCCTGTACGTCAGGTTTTCGTGTATGTATGGTATACGCAATTTCCTCGCCGAATTATTGCAAAAGCGGTGAGAAATTGTAACGCTTGCATACTTTTGTGTAGGATTATTTATGTAGACATGACATCCATTGACATCTAGTTTTCTTAATAGAAATTTCTTGAATTGCAAAAGCATACTTTATATTCACTTTAATTCACTTATTGGAAATAAAAATACAATTTAAACACAACGATAGGTAATTTTTATTATTTTAATATCAATTAAATATCAAGCGCCTAAATTTTGTAGACTATTGGAGAGTTTTAAAAAATGCTATTCTGGTAGCATATCGAAATGCTTGCATACTTTTGTTATTTTTCAAGTTGTTATTTTGGAACTTATAATATAGTGCAAGTGAATGTGTAGTTTTTATGTTTTTTGAAGTATTTACGAAAAAGTAAGTTTGATAACATTTAATAGGAAGTTTTTATTTCAGAATACTGAAGTAGTTTATGAAGGGTTGCTGTGAATTTCTTTCTTTCGGTGAGTTGAGATTTTCATTTTACTAGAGAAATTAACAAAAATTTAGTTTGTGATTTTTTTAAATGGCTTTTAATGATTTATTTGGTCCAGAAAGTGATTAAAAAGTCATTAAATGTAAACAAATGTGATGACGACAGTTCAACGTTTATCAGAAAATAGTTCAGTGCCGGTGTACGTAAAAGGTGTGTAAGAAAATATAAGGGAAATTAAGTGCAAATGGAATGGATCATTTAATTCATTTTGAATTTTTGGAATGGATTTTTATTTGTGTACATAATTGTTTTGATATAATCAAATTACTTACAATTTATATTGTATTTTTATATAGTGAAATAAATAAAATGAAAATATATAATAAATGAAAAAATAATATTTTAAAATAGAATACTATATTTTATTGCAAATGACCAAAACTAATTCCATCAGACAACAAAATCCAAAATATTAAAAAATCGATTTGTTTACGCATAAATGACATCACATATGAAAATGGTCTTAAACGAACCAATTCAATCGCATACTTGAATTTTTAAATAGGCCCCCAATGATTTACGCCGTTTCTGTTAGTAGGCGAGTCAGATAGGGGGTAACTATGAGTAGTGGGCGACCGAGAATTTCTTCAGGCTGCTTGTCAGCTCTTTTCGGAACTCAACATTCCTATTACTAAAGGAGTTGATGTCGGCAACACTGTCGCACTCAAGGTCTTTAAAATAACCACTGCGTTGTTTGAGGATATTGACTGTAATCTCAATTGTCGTTTTAATAGGCGACATAATTTTTCCACGACCTAAAAAAATTTCCACGACCGAAAAAGTTGTTGCATTGGTATCGGCAGTAGTATCTGTGAATAAAATTAGATAATCTTTCTTGATAATACATTAATAACCTTCTTAAACCTGTCAAGAGACGCTGACACCTTCAATTCTGTTCTCACCCATGGCTTACGATGTGGTTGTGGGAGGGAAGTTTGAGAATTTTTCCCAGGAAAATTTTTGCTTAAATACCCTCTTCAAAGTGTGAAGGGGGTATTTAAGAAACTATAACTTCTATAAGAAAAGCTTTTCGAAAGAAGTAACGAATAGATTTTCGGCCAGTTTCGAATAGCATGAATTTCATTGGATATATCCAATGTGGTCCACTGGTTAGCATATCTCGCCTCGCTGTTCCTTTGCTATTGGTATTAGTAGGAAAACAGGGCAAGGATTTATTCAAAGAGACATTAATTACTTTAACTTTCTTACTTTACTTTAGTTTACATTTGCTATTGACTAAAATTTTCCCCATTCTGAAAATAGACTTGATTTTTGTCACGAGGAAGTAACTGAGTTACCTGAGATTTTCATGGAATCTTTTAAGTAGAAAGCGATGTGGCCTTGTGAAAAATTATAAAAGCTGCAATTATGTTTTCTGCATATTTTTTTAATCATTTCTGTTTATTTTATATTTAACATAATATTGTAGTTAAGATATTTAAAAAAAAAAAGAAAAAATTTTGCACAATTAAATTGGGATAAGGAAATTAAAGTGGTTTTTGGAAATTATCGTAAGATCATTATATGATAATTTAAAAAATATTTAAACACTTCTTATAGGACTCGATCCTTTTGAGCTAATTTTTAATAACTTTTTTTTTGTAGATTTTGGTTTGTAATTTGACTATTATTTGATGGATGTTAGATTTTAAAGGCTTTTAAACTTACAAAAAAAAAGTCCATCGGCGTCAAATCGCATGATCTTGTAGGACATCATCAAATCTTGAAATTATGGGTTCTGGGAAACTTTTCGTTCAATACCGACAATATTTATAGTATTGTGTAGTTAAGCTTGTAGTTGCATCTTATTGAAATTGTATATGGTTCAGATTAAAATCTTTAATATCATGACAAAAAAAAGTCGAATTTGCATATGAACAGAAAGTAATTTTTTGCATATACGTATACAATGACAATTTTTCTTATTAACGTTTATACAGACTGAGAAATGTTCCTTACCATTGCTCCTCTCAAAGCGCGAAATGTGGATAGGAAAAATTAGTCACTTTTGTGGAAAGTGTCTACAACTTTAACACATTGTTTGATAAATAAAAAATCCATTATATTAAATGGCTAATTTTGGACTAAACAAAAACAATACAAAGTTTAAGATGAAAATAATTGAAATCCCTTAAAAGTCTGACTTAATTACAATAATATAATCCAGATCTTAGCTTTTAAATAACAGTAAGCTTAAATTGTCAATAATACACATACTATTTGATATGTATGAGTAAGTGTATTCGAATACTAGTGAAATTATTTATAATTTAAAAGAAAATAATAAAAGAAAAATTCTATGTGACTTTGCATAAATTTAAAATATAAGAAAATAAGTTCTTTGACTTGGGGAAATAAAAACAAATCAGTTGTGTCTATAGTTTGTGACATAACCTCAACGATTCATTGAACTGAAATTAGATGTACTTATTATCTTGTCGGTTAAGATATTTTCCTAGAGTCATCTTATATTCATATAAAATATAATGACTAATAGGTTAGAAATGTTTTAAGTTAGAAAATATCTTTTAAGTTTTACTGTTGTTCGGATACGACCATAGACGAGCAAGATTGGCTGGCTGTGTATATTCTGTAGTCTGGAAATGTTGCGCAGCCATGACGTGACTTTTTCGGAATTCTGCTCGCAAACTAAACATTCAGTGAGCCAGAAACAGATGTGAAACGAGTTTTGCTTTAAGTTAATTTTTATTATTTTGTGAATTCGAGAGTATCGAAAAGAGTCCACCACCGACCAGTACACGTCCAAATTGTGAATATTGGTCGAAGTGGTTCAAAGTGGAAATATCGTGGCTTCTTGGCCGATTTCTATCGTATTCGTCTTGATGGAAAGAAACTCAGCAGCAACAGTTTGTTGAATGCAATGAGTTTCCGTCGACAAAACCGGGTAAGAATAGTCGTTATTATGGGATATAGTCAGTCTGAATAAAAGTGGCCACAAATAAGGTTTTTGTTTGTTTTGTTTTGGGGCAGAAGACGAAACGAAAGGAAACACGCTAGTTTGTGGTCGAGTGTGCAAGCTCCTATTTCGTGAACCTTGTTCAGAAGTACATCCTCACATACATAAAACAAAAATAATATACCTTATTGGGACTATTATGAAAATGCATTCTCAGTTATTATACAACATACTCGTGCCTACACATAAGTGATGGATGCCCAACGATTTGGGCTTTATTCCACGAGATGAAAGCAACTTAACAAAACAAGTTCTTATGTTTGGTAAGAAAAGCCAATTAGTTCTGGAATTTCTTTCTAAAGTGAAAGATTGGTAATCATTTAAAAATGGAGAAACAAGAAAATATAGAGAAAAACAGAAAAAAACTTTAAGACGAATTTTGTTGAAATTTTTGGATAGCTTCTTACAGTTTGGATAACTATTTTTGGATAGCTTACAATGTAGTGTTTATTCGATTTATGTATGTAAATGGTAATAATATGAATAGTTATGGGTAAAAAATTGAAAATTATGTAAAAGAAAAATTTCTATAAAATCCACTTATAGCTAAGAAGAAATAAATACAAAATTTTATAGTGGGTTTTTTATATTTAGTCTTAAAGAAATGTTGATTAAAGTTAATAGTTTTCGAAGAGAAAGATTTCAATGCGTTATGAAAAGTGGTAGAATGCCACAGTCAACGCATAACGGGTTGTCCATTTTATAGTTGCGAAAGTACAGCCCTGCAATTTGATAGTTATCAATTATATATATAATTTTAGATAAAATTTGCCATTTTATATATTAATGTATATATTGAGTCGATCAAAAACAATCCGTGTGAAAATTTTAAACCAATGTTTAGATTTTTTTAATTATTAATATAAGGTCAGTCTGATATATCAGTGATAAATGAAACAAAAATTAATTTCTGGGCGCTTAGTGTCATTTGTGCTTATACAACCATAACGAAAATCCTTAAACTAATTCTAAATCATTCGAAATTACCATTATAGTATAAAATTTGCCATTGTGTGTTGATGTATCTATTAAAGGAGTGAGAAATGACCATGGAATGCTTAGAATATATGCCAATTGGGTGCTGGTAACAGCTGATTTTTCAAACAAATTTTTTTGTAAGTAATGAGGTTCATATGTTAATAGACAAAAAAATATACGGGTAACTGTGGAAAAGCCTTTCCATCCGCAAAGTTGTCATTTGACCATATGTCTTTTTCGTTACCGTCAATTCTGACTTTTTTCTGCTAAAATTGAAAATGTGCGTGCAAATTCTTCAGGACGCATAGTTTTGACTGTTGGTGATGTCAATTTGCCTACAAGATCGTGCAATTTGACGCAGCTGGACTATTTCTTGAGGAAATTTTTCCAAAAAGTATCAAATTTTGCAAAAAGTTTTGTAACAGCAAAACAGTATAAAAAAATAATTCTGAATTTAAGATTTTACATTTCGGTGCACAAATTGGATAATCCTCTACTAGTCATATAATTTTTATTATAGTAACTTTTCTACTGATATAAAATTTTTTAGAGTTATGAAAATTCAAAATGGCGTGACAACTTAAAAAATACCCATCCGGTTTATTTACAAGCTAATTTTTGAACCCTATATCAAATGACATATAAAATATTTTCTTAAAATTAATAAAATTGATTTTAAGAACTTTTTCCATATTATTTTTTTTTTTATTAACAAAAAAAGCTTTCTTTGATTTCGTTTGAATATTAATATGGATTTTATAAGCAAACGCATATATACTCCAAGGGTCACTCTTAACTTAAATTCCCGTTTCTAATTGACATTTATAAATACTAAGTATGATAAACGTGCCTACTTGGAATCTACTATGTGATTCAATAAACCGCTTATTGAAAAATTCGTGATGGAATTATGAATCCCACCACACTGACAGATTATGATTTCCTAAAACTGATTGGGTCTTAGTCAGATGGGCAATCACAAAGTCATTTTTATGGAAAAAAATTTACATTTCTCTTCGTAGCATAGTAATTTAAATAAATTTTTTCTATAGATTCGACCATCGAATAGATAAATTTTATTCATTTTTATGCATTTGTCTATTTCTTCTTTAATATATGATAAAAAAAAAACCAACATTATTACTGATTATACTATCTACAAAAAATTGAATTTTTTATGACAAATTTTTCGTTTTTTTTCTCCAGTTCCTATTAGGCACTTAAACATTTATTATAAACAAATAAAATAAGCTTAAAAGTGATAATAATGTGAAATTATTTTTTATGATTAAGCTTTTTCCTACATATAAATTTTTATATAAACATATTTTATTATATTGAACTTTTATTATAAAATAACTCGAAATAAATTTCACTTTAAAGTGAAACATTTTAGGAATGATTCAGATGATATTGAAACAATTTTTGTTGTTATTGTAAATTGATTATTCGGTATTATTTTATATTCTAATAGAAATATTTAACCTTTCTTAAAATACTTTTATTTGTATAATTTTTTTTATCTATACCATAATAAAAATAAAAATATATTCTGTTAACATCTAATCAAATCACGAGATTATATTAATGAGTCGGTGGGCAGTCTGATAAGTCAGCGATAAATAAAACAAAAATCCAATCAACTTATTAGGGTATATTTAAGACGAGGTCAGTCTGATAAGTCAGTGATAAATTAAACAAAAATTAATTTCTTTGGCGCTCAGTGTCATTTGTGCTCATACAAACCCAAGAAAAATAATTAAACCAATTCTAAATCATTCCATACGATAGTGAGATGCTCCCATTATACCTTAAAGGGTTGGATTTGGTATGAGATATTATTGTTTTATTCCTTAAAAAAAAATAGGGTTTTGATTAACACACGAAGTCCACTTTTGTACATATTAACAAGAAAAAACACAAACCTCATGTCCTTCCACTGCTCATCAAAACTAAACTAATGAACAGATATTTATAAAATTGTGTATGGCATCTTTTGAAGAATGCCAAATAATAAAAAGAATGTCGTTCTCCTAATATGAGGTCACAGTTCTTGCATTTATCACTGAGTTATCAGACTACTCTCAAAATTGCACTTAGAGCGTAAGGAATTAGTTCTTTTGGCTGCGAAATTGCATTTAGAACGAAAAATTTTAACTTTGAACTAAAAATGAAGTAAAACATTCAATTTTTAGGTAGCAAAAATATGTCTAAAAAAGAAGCAATACTTAAAAAATATAATAAGGACTCTTTGCCATTAATTAGAATAATTCATAAGAGGCCTAATGAATTCCGTTGTGGGAGTTAATTTGACTGTTTATTCAGAGTATCCAAATGTGATGTGGACTCCAGAAATTATAGAAAAAGTTGTATGATAATGTTACAAAAGAACGAAGGATTAAAATACGCGAACTAGTTTATATTATATAGATCTCATATGGTAAACTAAAGTGCAGTCTGCTATTAGAAAATTGTTAAGAGTCTCTCAAGAACAAATATGAACAGTAAATTTTTTTTAATAATTAATATATTATATTATGTTTTATGATATATCCAAATAAAAATTGATATCTGGGATTGTCAGTATTTTTCAATTATCCGTGGCCTTTTTCTGCAATATTAGCTCAAGTAATGGAGCGTACACTATATATTTAAAAAGGGAATAAAAGAAAAAATTCAAAATTTATATCCTTCCAATGCTCATCAAAACTAAACTAATGAATATATATTTATAAAATTGTGTATGGCATCTTTTGAAGAATGCCAATTAATAAAAAGAATATCGTTCTCCTAATACGTAGGCTACTATATATATTTCTGGCCTAGGCAACACTAAGTGTTGCCAGGTGCGATCTGACATTTCCATTGGAAAGTTTGACATTTTTTAGCATAAACGTACTCAGAACGTTTTGACGTACGACTATCATTTGTGTTGTTTACAGTGACTTGAAAAAATCAATTTGGCAAAAAAATGGAATTAACTCGTGAACATTTTCGTGCGATCATTTTTCACAACTTTCGACGTGGATTATCACGACAAGAGTGCATCGATGAACTTAAATCTTTGTATGGCTATGAAGCACCATCCTATAGCACTGTGAAAAACTGGTACAACGAATTCAATCGTGGCCGACGCTCGCTCAAAGACGAATTCCGTGAAGGTCGTCCAAAAACAGCCGTTGTTCCAGAAAACATCGATGCCGTACGTGAACTGATAATGCAAGACCGTCATGTGACATACCGTGAGATAGAGGCATGCCTAGGCATTTCTCCCACCAGCATACATTCGATATTGCATGAACACCTGGCCGTAAAAAAGGTTTGTTCTCGTTGGATCCCGCACAATTTGACAATCGCTCAAAAAAAGGCTCGTGTGGATTGGTGTAAAGAAATGCTGAAAAAATACGATCGCGGTGCTTCAAAAGACGTTTATAAGATCGTCACAGGTGACGAATCATGGATCTATGCGAATGAGCCCGAAACAAAACAGCAACCGACCGTGTGGGTCTTCCAAGACGAGTCAAATCCAACGAAAGTTGTTCGTGGAAGAAGCACTTCGAAGCAAATGGTCGCTTGTTTCTTTGGCAAAACTGGTCATGTGGCGACTGTTCCGCTTGTGCAACGTAGGACGGTCAATTCTGAGTGGTACACCACCATTTGTTTGCCTGAAGTCTTCGGAGAAATTCGAAAAACGAACAAGAGAAGTCGAATCATTGTGCACCATGACAATGCGAGCTCTCACACATCGGCTCAAACCAGCGCCTTTTTGACCGGACAAAACGTCGAATTGATGGGTCATCCTCCGTACAGCCCTGACTTGGCACCCAATGACTTCTTTTTATTCCCACACATCAAGAAAAAAATGCGTGGTCAACGATTTTCGTCGCCAGAAGATGCTGTTGAAGCATTCAAAAACCATGTTTTGGAGGTGTCTCAATCGGAGTGGAAAAAGTGCTTCGAAAATTGGTTTGAGCGCATGCAAAAGTGTATAAATCTTGATGGAGAATATTTTGAAAAACAATAAAACCTTTTTCGTTGATAAATATTCGCATTTTCATTATTAGGCCAGAAATATATATAGTAGCCCACGTATCAGGTCACAGTTCTTGCATTTATCACTGAGTTATCAGACTGCTCTCAAAATTGCACTTAGAGCGAAAGGCGTGATCGTTTAATTTGATAGTCCCAGTATATCTTTAACGTCATGGCTAATGTCGTCGGTCTATTATGATGGTACTGTAGACTTTACGGGCAGGATGTTCCTCCATTCATACGGATCAAGTGTCCAGCCCACCGTAACATATTGAGCTTGATTTAAGCAACAACCGGGCGAATCGTGGGATCGGAAAATAGGCTGCGGAATCGTTCATTGTCATGTAAGGGAACAAAGATTCTTTGAAGGATTTAAGAAAATTTAACTCTGTTAGCTACCAACAGCCGCGAATGGGTATTTGCCTCAACGTTTTTATCGGCTGCCATTCTTGACCCCAGATAGAAAAATCGATTCAACTCTTTCGAAGCTATACGTATAGTTTCCGATCTGTATGCGCGATTAGTGCTAAATTGGTCTTGTCTTCGACGCCAGCGCTGCTATTAAATCTTTTTTAGTTCAGCTACACAAATTCGTATCTTATAACAATTTGTCATACTATTCTTGTCTGAAAATAATTATTTGCTTTTTTTTTTACTAATTTGAACAAGTTGAACAGGTATTTCAAGTAGAAGATAATAATTGGCTCTTAAAGTATGTTTCTAGAACGGATTAACCCAATTTTCGCTTGACTTAGAAAACTAACCGAATTTCAGTTTTTTTGGAAATTGTTAGGTTAAAATTATTTGAAAATCATTTGTCTTCGAATGTCTTAAAGACTTTTTGGTTTATAATCTAGAACCAAATGATTCGAATTCGATTCTCATTAATTAATGTTATTATCTTTACTGTTGTTTTTGGTAGTCAATTATTTTCGTGCGCTAATTCCGAAAATTTTACATGTCACTTGCCATAAATAATCGCTTGGATTTAAAACTAAAATTGACTACCTCATGCAGTATGATTATATAATATGAGTGTGGGATGATTAATTACTTTAATATGATTTATGTTTTTTTTGTAGTAATTTTTCTATATTCAAACTATTTAAAGTGGTGACTTGACATTAAAATAGAAGTAAAACCGATCAAGATTTTTAATAGAGCACAAAATGATATGCATTCTTCTTATTATTTTTTTATTTTTGAAGCTATTAACTTAAAAGTTTTTTATATTTTATAAAAAAAGTGTTATTTTCACAATTTGTTGTTAAACTTATATACTTTAAAAAATTTTTTTTTTAATAAAGTTCATGCTGTCTACGAAACTAAATCTATTTAAGTGCTTGAAGATCGATATAAAACTCGTACCTTTAGTAACTGCTATGCAGCCAATATTCTACAAAACTATAATTTTTAAAAACATAATTTATTTTATATATAATTATTTTTTAAAATTCTATTAATAGTTTTCTTAAGTTTTTATTACAATGCATTTTTTTTGTACTATTTTTAACTTCAAACAAATTCTTTTTTACCTTTAAATTTATTCTTAGAGCATTTTTTTTACCAAAAACTAAATTGTATCTTAAATGTAGATTTTATTATATAATATAATAAATGTTTTTAAAATTTTTTAAAAAGTTTTTTCTTCAATAGTGAATTGCGTTAGGTTCAAGGTTATGCTGATTAGTTGACGGTGGAGGCTACTAAAGCCTTGCGTAGACAAATAGACTGTCTGTCCAAACATCGGAAATCCAGTCTAGCCAACAGCCAACCCAAAACTGTGGCCAAGAAAACTTCTCAGAATTCGAATTGGGTATTTTCCCTTTAGTTACTAATTCGATCCTGTGGTATTCAATTTACTATAACCTAATCGACGGCCAACTAACATAATCTTCTAGAATTTCGTTTTGAAAAGGACTCCTTCTACTGTAGAGCTTCTATAGGGGTTTCCAATAAGAGTAATATGATTTCTAAGTGACGTTTCGGCCATTTGTAATATGTTATCATCTGTAATTTCTTTTTTATTGTATTCAGTAATGTTTACAATTTCATCATGGAGAGATATACACAAGAATAAAGTTTATAAATTATTCAATTTTATTATCAAAATAATCGTTCTCCAATTGCAACTTTTCGTGCGCTTTTGCCATTTTATGGTCGTAATAATCGTCCAACTGTGCTCGCTATTCGTCGAATTGTTAAAAATTTCGAGCGTACATTTTCTATACATAATGTTCAAGTGCCAATAAGACAAAGAACCGCTCAAAGTAATGAAAATATTGCTGCCGTTCAGGCAAGTGTTACTGAAGACCGCAATTTGTCGATTCCAAGCGTTCTCAAGAATTGGGACTGTCTCAAACCACAACCTGGCGGATTTTGAGAAAGGATTTGGGCTTGCATCCGTATAAAATTGTTATCACTCATGAACTGAAGCCATTGGACCACCGTAAACGTCGGGAATTTGCTGATTTTGTCTTGGAACAACTTGAAAACGATAATGATTTTTTTAAGAAAATCATCTTCTCCGATGAGGCTCACTTTCATCTGAGTGGTGCGGTAAATAAACAAAACTGTCAATTCTGGTGCGAAGAAAATCCACAAATTATTCATGAACACCAATTACATTCACCTAAATTGACAGTTTGGTGTGGTTTTTGGTCTGGTGGAATAATCGGTCCATACTTCTTTCGAAATGAAGCTGGTAACACCATTACTGTCAATGGAGAGCGGTATAGATCGATGATAACCAACTTTTTATGGACGAAATTGGAAGAAGTTGATCTTGACAACATCTCGTTCCAACATGACGGGGCTACGTGCCACACAGCACGTGCAACAACCGAATTATTGCGAGAAATGTTTAGGGATTTGATTATTTCAAGAAATTGTGACATTGGATGGCCTCCAAGAAGTTGTAATTTTACACCATTAGACTATTTTTTGTGGGGTTGTTTGAAGTCCTTGATCTTTACCAAACTCTCTTCAAGCTTTAGAAGTCAATATTGAACGTGCCATTCACGACATACGACTTGATTTAGTGGAAAAAGTGCTCGAAAATTGTGTTCATCGAATTCGTTGCTGCAAAAGAAATCGTGGAGGCCATTTGAATGAAGTTTTATTCAGAACTTAATTGTAACGATTGTACTTCACATTAAATAAAAAACATTTGAATTTCCTTAACAATTAGTGTGTGTTTTTTCTTGAGAAGAAATCATATCACTCTTATTAAAAAACCATTTTAACTCCTTTTCCAAGTAATCTGTTTAATTTTCCAAAAGTAACTAAACTAGTTTAGGATATCCTCACGGTCCTAAATCAGCTGGTTAAATACAACAATGTAACTTTGATGCGGATGCCAGATCATAAAGGTATTGAGGGTAACAAACAAACTTGCCAAAAGAGAAGCAATTACTCCGTTCATGGGACCAAAATTTTTCTGTGGCTATCCAAAAGGCTACCTGGGGTCCATTATATAGTTCTGAGAATGCTGTGTTTAAAGCTGACACTTATCACTCTAAAAAAACATCACCTTTTCTAAAATAAAGGCTGTAGAGGTCCTAAAACTCAACAAACCAGATCTTAGGCTACTCACTGACCATTGTCTTTTAAGATCTGACACGAAAATCTGCCGTTTTTGCTTTGAAGGGGATGAAACGTCGGAGGGCCATTGTCAGCTAAAGACTTGGTTTTGCGATTAACTGATCTCTACGATATTTCCCGGCTACCTGTCAAGATATTGAGATTCGCTAAAAGCCTCAATATTACTAATATTTAAGACTATGCGCATCTTGAGCATAAAATTATTTTATGGGGCAACTTAGTTAACAATAGTAATAATAAAATTATTTAATCCTTATTTAACCACTTCTAACTCCAATCTTCAAGTAACTATTGATCAGTTTCATTAAGAAAGGTGGCTATGCCAACTCGCACGTAAAAACGTCATCTGGCTCTTATGTTAGAGACCTTATACACAAAAAAAAATCATTATAGAAAAATTTATATTTACAATTAAAATAATTTTATAGCAAATAGTATACAAAGAATTAATTTGTTCATAATTTTTAACTGAAATTTGATTCAGGATCAATAATTTTAATTGAAAAAAAAATTATAAATAATTTGCTTTAATATTATTCCATGTTGTAATATTAATTATGTAATATTAATAAAAAATCTACAACATTTCCATTACAAATTTAATAATACTAGTCTGTAAAATTATCTGATTTATGTAATATTTTATTTACATTAACGCACTGAGTATTTTCTATAATTGAATGTAAAATATTTCAAGAAGTAATTAATCAGTAAACTTAATCAAATTCAAATAACCTTGAATTTGATTAAGTTTACTGATAATAATATTTATTTACAATATAAATGAACAAAAAAAACAAACTACAATCAAAAATAAAATTAGGGAATTTTTGTAAGTTCAGTGTGTATTTATCTAACATTCTTGTTGGTAAATACTTGAGAAACGATTATTTATTATCACAAAAGTATTTGTACACAAACTGAAATGTTAACCATAATAGGTAGTCTTATAATAGTACATTATCGTGGGTGGCAATCAATTTTTACTTATATTGTAGTTATCATAATTCTAAGAATTTAAATTCCTTTCAATTTGTGTATAGAAATTTCAGGTAATTTTTTTGTTTGCGTGACTCTATTTAAAGCAAAATTGATTAATAGCAAAAAAACCCAAGAATAATATTATTTTTTATTAATAATAGTTATAAAAATTACACAAGTGTATGTAAAGTAATGATTTAAATATAAATGATAAGAAATTTATTGTGTCCATTGTTTTCGGACAATATTGTATATTTTGTGTGCTAAGTTTATGTTTACAGTCAAGACTGTATATTTGGGGTAATATTTTTTTTTTTTAACCAAAATTGCGTTTTTATTGTGTACTCTATTTTTGTTGTTGTCAAGAGCTCATATTTTTCTTCTCCAGAATTTATTTTTTCCAATTTTGTGCAAAACAATAGTAATTTCAGTGTTCTACTCATTTTGACGGACATCGTATTCTTTAATTTTTGTTTGTTATCATTTTTAAAGTGACTCTAATTTCTCAGAATAAAATTAAACGTTTAATGCTGTTACAGATTTTAACCGATACTGTATATTTTAGTTTTAACTTTCAGTCTGCTTTCGATTTATACAGAATTACTTGGGAGTACCTAGTTTTTTAACCGATTCTGTTTAAAAAGACCTGAAGTCATTTAACCGACACTATAACTTATTTTGACATTTCAGCGTAAAAATTTGTTTTCGAAAAATTTTTTGCATCCGCTATTTTTTGACCGCGACAGTAAAAATAAGAAAATTTTTTAATTGTGATATTTTAGAATTTTTAATCTCAAAACACATAAGAACATTTTATTTTATTGTAAATTATTACTCTTTATATCAATAGTTTAATAGCCTTAAATAAAAATAAAAATGTTTCGAACTTAAATATTTTCGAACATTATTTTATATAAAATGAAAGTAAAGGAATTTGAGTGAAAATTTTCCTATAGTACTTTACATTTACCTTTATCAGCGTATTTTTTTACCAATTTAAGCACATCCTTGAGGCTTTAAGACATTTACTACATGAAGATGAGTTTAAATAAAAAATGCGGAAACTTTCCGAGAGTGTTTTTTTTTAATTGCAACTCACAATGTACAGTGTCAAAGTTGTAATTTATCTTAATTTCTCCAAAGTTTTTCTAAACTACTACATCGGTTTTTTTAATCAGTTTTCTAAATAAGCAGTCTTCAAAAGGGATGACCAATACCGGTTATCCTTGATTGTAAAATGTTATCATATTTACGCTTTAGAAATTAAAGTTAAATAAAATACGCTTAAAATTCAGATTTTAATTTAATTTTATTTTATTATATTGAATAAACTTTGCCATTATCCACAACAATAAGAAGCATTCAAATAGTTGCCACGAGACCTCTTGAAGGGATTTATTATTTTGAGATAATTTTTGATGAATTTTTCATTAAAAAATTACCTAAAAATATTTTAAAACTAAAGAATTGTATTTTATGTAGACTAAAAGTGGTGTGCGTCCAATCACACGATCTTGGAGGCCAATTTTCATCACCAAATTTCGGGATTTTCTACAGTAAATTGTGGGCTTTTAGAACCTCATACACAGTAATTTTGCTCAGAATTGATGGCAATGGTGTCTTCTTCTTCATTTTCGAGGAAATACTGGCTAATGACATCTTTAGATCAAAATTCATACCAGACATTCATTTTTCGCTGATGAAATAGTTTCTTGACAGTCATTTGTGGGTTTTCAGAACCTCATACACGGTAATTTTGCTCATAATTGATGGCAACGGTATCTTCTTCTTTATTTTCGAAGAAATAAAGAGTAATAACACCTTCAGATCAAAAATTCGATAAGACAGTCATTTTTCACCGATGAAATAGTTTCTCGACAGTTATTTGTGGGTTTTCAGAACCTCATACACAGTAATTTTGCTCAGAATTAATGGCAATGGTCTCTTATTCTTCATTTTCCAAGAAATAAAGAGTAATAGCACGTTCAGATCAAAATTCCTATCAGACAGTTATTTTTCGCCGATGAAATAGCTTCAACACAGTCATTTGTGGGTTTTCAGAACCTCATATACGGTAATTTTGCTCAGAATTGATGGCAATGGTCTCTTTTTCTTCATTTTTGAGAAAATAGAGGCTAATGACATCTTCATATCAAAATTCCTATCAGACAGTCATTTTTCTCGACAGTCATTTGTGGGTTTTCAGAACCTCATATATGGTTATTTTACTTATTGACGTATCTACGAAACGAGCCTCATCATTTTTCCTTTTACAGAGCGAAACGTGGCTACAGCAGAACTATCATCTTCAATAAAAAGTTTTTATAATTTTCGGGCATTGTTTGGTGTTTAAACTATCCATTATATTTAATGGCAGAACTTAAGCTAAGAACATATTATGTTGGAAGACTTTCAAAACTACGAAATGGATGAAAGTTTTTTTTCCTTCCTATTACTAAATCACTGAAGTAAAGGTTGTTATGGTGGCAGTCTTCTGAAGTAAAAGCTTTTTATGATGGCAGTCTTAGGAGCAGCGACGGTAGCATTAAATGGGATGGTTTGCTTGGTTATATTAGTATCTATGAGGATGGCATATCTACAAATAAAGCTCTAGGAATGGTAAAAAAAATTAAGCTTTCGATATTTATAACACGACAAGTTATGGTTTATTGTCTTATGTTTATGCTCATTAGTAATTTTCTAATTTCATATGTATAGAAGTACAGGTAGTACTTTACTTTTAGTTATGACTATAAGTACATATACTCAACGGGATGATCTTATCTATTAATTGATAATTTTTCTAGTAGCCAAAATAATAGCTGTTTTGCAGAATCATAAATATTTTAATTATACCTTATATAAGTTATGGTCTCTGGACATCTTAAAAGAATCTGCAACATTTATTAACTATGATTATTCTTGTTTTGTTTGTTAATTAAAACGAAAAAAATTAAAAAAAATATACTTGTGGAAAATGACAGGTATTTTTTTCCAGTCGATTTAATTCTTTCGTCACAGTACGTTTTACTATACGTTTTTAATGACTATACAGTGCGGTGTGAGATGAATGATAAGCGCATTGTCTTCTATACGAATCTTATATTATTAAGACATGGCAAAATACTCATTCAACATGGCAATTATGATTTTTTTTTCTTTGTAAAAATAACGGTTAAATAACGGGTCATTTGCAAAATACATTTATGTTACTATACATAAGAAAATAAGTGAGAGAAACGCTAACGTACGAGTACATCATACGATGTCGTACGTGTAACAACATAAAAGCTTAATTATCAAAAGTGTCGCAAAATTATTTATTAAGATTCATTCAACTTTACGGTTATTGCACAAACAATTTGTTGTTGTATTTTTTTTACCTAGTTGTATACAAAATTATTTGATTACCAAAATATACTATAAACAAAACTAGTTTGACAAACAAGCGCACTTCTACAATATTATTGGAAAATATTTTTATGAATATTAACTACTTATTTTCAAGTAATGCAACTTTAATTTTAGTGAATAGTATTGACAAAACTATCCTTTTCATAATCATATATTACTAATATTGACTAATGTTATTTTCCAGGTTTTACAAAATTATTCATTTTCATTAGTAAACTTAATGTAAAATTACAAATTTTTATTATAAACATTAAGCAAATGAACCTAATTTAACAATATTAAATATAATTGATTAAATTGAAAATAAAAAAAATAAATGGCCTGTAATATTATTTTGAAATAAAGAGTAAAAGTGATGATGGTCTTTTATTGATATAAAAAAATTTGTAATTGATTTGCAATCAAAAACGAATTGAATAGTAATTTTCGATTTCAATAAAATCGATTAGTAATTTGAAATATTTTTACTAGCCTATATATGCAATTTATGATATGCCTTTTTTTTGGTTAATATTAGAAATTGGAATGTATAAAATTTTTTTTGGAGCGTTTTCTTTTTGGAAATTTCTATTTTAAAATTAAAATAAACATAAAATTTCTATTTTAAAATTAAAATAAACATAAAAATTTCCCCATTCTCGGATTTTGTATATTTTTTTGGAAAAAATTGAGATGATTTTATATAAAAATGGATAAAACATTTCTTAAGTTAAAAAAATTTCTATTAATATAAAAGGGAATGCTCAACTAGTCATCATGGAAATTTTTATATTGGGTTTTCCAATAAGAGTGATATTGTTTCTAAGTGACGTTTCGGCCATTTGTAATATGTCATGATTTGTCTTCTTTTTTTTTATTGTATTCAGTAATGTTTACAATTTTATCATGGTGAGATATACGTAAGAACAACGTTTACAAATAATTCAACTTTATTATCAAAATAATCGTTCTTCAATTGCAACTTTTCGTGCGCTCACTTTCATCTGAGTGGTGCGGTAAATAAACAAAACTGTCGATTCTGGTGCGAAGAAAATCCACAAATTATTCATGAACACCCATTACATTCACCTAAATTGACAGTTTGGTGTGGTTTTTGGTCTGGTGGAATCATCGGTCCGTACTTCTTTCGAAATGAAGCTGGTAACACCGTTACTGTCAATGGAGAACGGTATAGATCGATGATAACCAACTTTTTATGGCCGAATTGGAAGAAGTTGATCTTGACAACACCTGGTTTCAACAAGATGGGGCTACGTGCCACACAGAAAGTGCAGCAACCGAATTATTGCGAGAAAAGTTTGGAGATTCGATTATTTCAAGAAATTGTGACATTGGATGGCCTCCAAGAAGTTGTGATTTAACACCATTAGACTATTTCTTGTGGGGTAATTTGAAGTCATTGGTCTTTACCAAACTCTGTTCAAGCTTTAGAAGTCAATATTGAACGTGCCATTCATGACATACGACTTGATTTAGTGGAAAAAGTGCTCGAAAATTGTGTTCATCAAATTCGTTCCTGCAAAAGAAGTCGTGGAGGCCATTTGAATGACGTTTTATTCAGAACTTAATTGTATCGATTGTACTTCACACTAAATAAAAAACATTTGAATTTCTTTAACACTTAGTGTGTGTGTTTTTTTTAAAAAGAAATCATATCACTCTTTTTGGAAAATCCTATATAAGAGATTTTTGTATACGGAGAGTGTTTCCATTTTGCTCTAACTGGTCGCCAAGATGACGCTGTAGTGGAAATATTAAAAAAACAATGTTCGTACCTTTGAATTTTTTAATAAAAAAAATTTAATTTATTTTACTTTGGAAAAATTTGTTTCCCATTATTTTTTCTTCTGTCATTTGTGTGTTTTCAGAACCTCATACACGGTAATTTTGCTCAGAATTGATGGCAATGGTCTCTTCTTCTTCATTTTCGAGTAAATACAGGCTAATGATACCTTCAGATCAAAATTCATACCAGACAGTCACTTTTCGCCGATGAAATTCAATTTATTTTACTTTATAAAAAAATCAATTACCCATATTTGAAAAAAATATACTCAAAAATAATAATTCAATAAATTCTACAAGAAAAAGTCCAACGGTGTCAAATCACACGATCTTTAAAACCAATTGACATATATAATTATATAAAAAAATAAAAAATTCTAATTTCTTTTATATTTATCTTTACTACGAGTATTAATAAATAATTTTTTTATTCTTACTCTCAAATCGGGGTGGTTACTTATTGTACTATTTTGAATTAACAGATTTTTTTAAACTTTAGATAATGATAAAAATAACAAATTTTCTATTAAACATAAAATAAAAATATTTAAAAAAAATTATAATAAAAAAAAATGCAAATTATTTTTAATGCCGAGTTGGATGCAGTTCATGGCACATCTGCACCTGTGTTTGCGACGGTTTACAATTGGGTGAATGAATTTAAAAGTGGCCGTTCATCCACAAAAGATGAACATCGTTCAGGACGCCCAGTTGAGGTGTCTACTCCTGAAATCATCGACAAAATCCACGATCTGATTTTGAACGATCGGCGAATTAAAGTGCGCGAATTAGTTGAGGCCACGGGCATATCACAAGGTACAGTCGCTTCAATTTTGCACGAAAAATTGTCTGTGAAAAAATTTTCGGCAAGATGGGTGCTGCGTTTGCTCTCAGAGGAGAATAAGCGCAATCGTGCAGTGGACTCTGAGGCTATGTTGGTACTCTTTCATCGCAATCCTGCCGAATTCCTTCGTCGATATGTCACTGTGGACGAAACCTGGATACACTACTACACTCCAGAAATGAAGAGACGGTCATCACAGTGGATTTTCAAGGGTGAACGGGCTCCGAAGAAGGCGAAAACTGTGCCATCGGTCGGCAAGGTGATGGCCACGGTCTTTTGGGATTCGCAGGACATCATTTTTATCGACTACTTGGAAAAAGTAAAAACAATAACAGGAGCGTATTACGCGTCGTTATTGCAACGGTTGAGTGAGGATATTAAAGAGAAACGTCCCCATCTGAAGAAGAAAAAAATCCTCTTGCATCAGGACAATGCGCGTGTGCACACCTGCGCTGTTTCCATGGCCAAAATTGTAGAATTGAGAATGGAATTGTTGCAGCATCCCGCTTATTCACCAGATTTGGCCCCGAGTGACTATTTTCTTTTCCCCAATCTGAAGAAATGGCTTGGCGGACGACGGTTCCCTTCCAACGAGGACGTCATTGCTCAAACGGATGAGTATTTTGCAGAACTTACGAAATTCTATTTTTTGGACGGGATAAAAATTTTGGAAAAACGGTTGGAAAAGTGTATAGAGCTAAAAGGAGATTATGTTAAAAAATAAAATTTTTTTTTTTAAAAACAGTTTTTTTCCATCTTTTTCTAAGGACTTATTGAACGACCCTCGTATTAATAAATAATTTTTTTATTCTTACTCTCAAATCGGGGTAGTTACTTATTGTACTATATTGAATTAACAGCTTTTTTTAAACTTTAGATAATGATAAAAATAACAAATTTTCTATTAAACATAAAATAAAAATATTTAAAAAAAATTATAATAAAAAAAAATGCAAATTATTTCAAAAAAGTTTGTTTTTAAAACTAAAAAACAAAAAAAACAAACTTTAATGATAAATAAAAAAGTGTTCTTAGAAAAATATAAATTTGGAATTTTTTAATAAAACGAAAATTAATTAAAATCATTTACTATCGAACATACGTTAATATTACGACAATAACATATTATTGCTGAAGTGCGCGAAAAATCTATACCAACACCCCCCCTCTCCCCTACAGCCCATAAAATGGAGTATTTGAATATTTTGACTGACTCATCGATAAGATATGTATGTGTTCGGTATCAGAGTAAATATTTAAAAAAAATAATTAGATCATTATAAGGCATATAATATAAGACAATACTTAAACATACCAAATTTGGTGCTCAATCTTTTACATTAATATACAGTGGTGTCCAAATAAATTGGACAAAATAAAATTTTCTTCGAAATTTTACATATTTGCTGTATTTGCAAAAACAAAATAGTGCTTTATATCTGAAAAAGGAGAATCTCCCGAATGTTCTTAAATTTGGATAGAAGTAACAGTCTTTAACTTTTTCTAATCTAAAAATATCGCCTCTAGGTCACCGATCGAACTTATAGTCGTGGCGCTGTATTATGGCCCCTGGTATATGTTCGAAGGACTTTACATATGAATAATACAAACAATTTTTAATATTTGTTTTGTCAATAATGTTATTAATTATTAGTCCTAATTTAATTAGTATTTTGTTAGGTTGAGATGGATTAGGTTTAGTTTCTTATTTATTAGTAATTTATTTTCAAAATGTAAAATCTTATAGAGCTGGAATATTGACGGATTTATCTAATAATAAAAAAATGATTTTGAAATATTAATTTTTAGTATATTAGTAATATTAACAGCAATAACAAAAAGTGCTCAAATTCGATTTTCTTCTTGATTAACTGCAGCTATAGCAGCACCTACGCCAGTTTCTATACTACTTCATTCTTCAACTTTAGTAACTGCTGGTGTTTATTTATTAATTCGATTTAATATTTTATTAGTAGAAACAAGAATAGGACAATTATTAGTATTATTATTATCTGCATTAACATAATTTATAGCTGGTATTGGGACAAATTTTAAGTTTGATTTAAAAAAAATTATTGATTTATCTACATTAAGTCAATTAGGATTAATAATAAGAATTTTATTAATAGGATTTTTTAAATTCGATATTTTTTATTTATTAACTCATACTTTATTTAAGGCTTTATTATTTATATGTGCAGGTGCTATTATTATTCGTTTAATAGGATAATTCGTTAATCATATATCTTTTACTTCTTCTTGTTTAAATGTTGCTAATTTAGCTTTATGTGGAATACCTTTTTTAGCGGGATTTTATGTAAAGGATATAATTTTTGAAATTGTTTCATTGTCATATTTAAATATATTTAGTATTTTTTTAATATTTTTTTTCTACAGAATTAACGGTTTGTTATTCAATTCGATTAGTTTATTATACAATAACTGGAAATTTTAATGTCATATCTTTACATTTATTAAATGATAAGGGTTGAATTATATTAAAGGGAATAATAGGGTTATTATTTTAAAATATTAAATTGATTAACTTTTCCAATTTATATATAATATAATTTGTCTTCCTATTTATTTAAAGTTAATAACTTTATTTGTATTATAGGAGATATTATAGGATATTTAATTTCTTTATATTTTTTTTTTGTTAATAAATGATTAAATTATAATTTTTTATCTACAGGAAGAATATGATTTATACCATATACGAGGTCTGTTCAAAAATTATCGCGAATTTTGAATTTTCGCGGGTTACGTATATTCGATTTTTTGTGGCGTTATGTTGATACTCATGTATCTCACTTATGCCAACGAGTTTGGCCATTTTGAATGTTCAGTTAATTTATGACAGCTGTTTTGCTTGCACGTGTTTTGGCTCGTCTTCGATTTTTGCTCATTTTCGACCAACAACAGCATCGCATTAACATTACTAAGGAGCTGTTGGACTATGTCGGCGATGACCCAAATTTGCTCCAAGGGTCATAACTGGTGACGATTCATGACGTGGAAACCAAAGCTCAATCATCCCAATGCAAAAGGTTTTGCTTACAGTTTTCCTCGATTGCAGGGGCGTGGTGCATCATGAATTCTTGCCACAGGGTAGAACAGTCAATAAGGAATATTACCTGCAAGTTATGCACAAGTTGCGTGAAGCAATCCGCCAGAAACGCCCGGATTTGTGGAAGAACAAAAATTGGCTTTTGCACCATGATAACGCCCCAGCTCACGCATAGTTGCTTGTGCGCGAATTTTTGGCCAAAAACAACACACTAATAATTCCCCAGATCTGGCCCCATGTGACTTTTTATTGTTCCCAAAATAGATTCTTTTATCCATTTTTTGCAATAGGCAAAAATCGAAAACGAGCCAAAACATATGCAAACAAAGCAGCTGTCAAAAATTAACTGAATATTCAAAATGGCCGAACTTGTCGGCATAAGTGAAAGACATAAGTAGCAACATAACTCCAAAAAAAATCGAATATACGTAACCCGCGGACATTCAAAATTCGCTATACTTTTTGAACAGACCTCGTATTTCTACTTATGGAATTATTTATTATCCTTTATTTTTAGACAAATATGAAAAAATGTTGATCAACAATCACCGATTGAACTCATGATCATGGTGCTGCATCATGGCCCCTGGTATATGTTCGAAGGACTTTGCATATGCATAAACGTACAAATATTGCCTCTGTTGAGAAAAAGTATTCTTGAGCTCACAATAGAATTTTCGTCAGCGTGATTTCTGAATTGGGAGGAAGAAGTTTTCTTTCTTCTGGATAATTCTCTTAGATGTCAAAGGCTACGTAATCATCTGAAAATAGTAAATCTGTTATTTTTTTATAATCTTGATATCTGCCAGGAGTATAAGCTTAAATCCGCTGTTTGGTCATAGGTGGCGTGAAATGGGCACGCTATACTTTTATGAGTTTGACATCTGTCAACATTAGTTAGTGTACATTATCAGCAATTTCGTACAATAACATATATTTTTCCTTTGGTAATCGTGTCTAGTTTTGTGCCAGAAAAAGAGCATATACGGGAAGCTCTACTTTTCTGCTTTAATTTGAAGAAATCGGCTGCCAAATCATATCGGCTGACAGTGCTTTATCGGAAACAACGTGCCGAGACTGGTTTCGTTGGTTCAAAGTCGAAACTTTTCACTTGTGGGACAAGAAGCGCGAAAATCGGCCTAGGAAGGTTGAGGACCATCAATTGCAGGCTCTTATGGACGAAGACGATACCCAATCGCAAAAAATTCTCGTGGAGCAATTTGGTGTTACTCCACCAGCCATTTCCATGCGTATGCGTGCCATTGGGAAGATTGAAATGATCGGAAAATGGGTGCCGCATGAATTGATCGATAGGCAGATGGAGCGACGCCAAAACACATGCGAAATCTTGCTCGCCAGACAAAAAAGAAAGTCGTTCCTGCATCGGATTATGACAGGCGATGAAAAGTGGATGTATTTCAAGAATCCTAAACGCAAGAAATCGTGGGTTGATCCCGGTCAACCATCAACATCTTCCCCAAGACCAAATCGCTTCGGACGGAATACAATGCTGTGCGTTTGGTGGGATCAGAAGAGTATCGTCTACTATGAGATGTTGAAACCTGGTGAAACTGTCAATGCTCGCCGCTAAACTGATCAAATTGCACCGTGCTCTGCGTGAAAAAAGGACGGATTGTCAACAAAGACATGACAAGCTGATTTTCCTCCACGACAACGCACCATCGCACACGTCAAAAATGGTCCGAAACTACTTGGAGACACTTACCTGGGAGGTGCTACACCACTCCGCTTATTCACCAGACCTGGCCCCTTGGGACTATCACCTTTTTTCGTCGATGGGCCACACGCTCGCTGAGCAGCAATTCGATTCTTACGAAGACGTCCGAAAATGGCTTGATGAGTGATTTCCCTCGAAATAGAAGCAATGTTTTTGGCGTGGTATCTACAAATTACCCGAGAGATGGGAAAAATATGTACCTAGCGAGGGCAAGTACTTTGAATAAATTTATTTTTTAAAGCGGATTTAAGCTTATACACCTGGTAAGAAAATGACATTCTACTTAAAATGGTTTCAACATTTGGCACTTCCGGTTTCGCGGTATTTTTTTGAAACAAAAACTACACCGCTTTTAAAGCACCTCTCAGTTCATCATATATAATTAGTTGTTTTTTTTCACTTCCTTTATAAAGCTTGATAGACCAAAATAAACTAAAAAATAGGCGAAAAAATATCTTTACAATTAATTAATGGATAAACCACAGGTAATTAAAGAAATTCCATGAAAAAACCAACAATAATGAGTGTGTCCGATTTTTTTTGGTTACCACTGTGCGGGCTAATACAGTTTTTCTCTTCTATCTTAGCTATTAGTTAATAGTGTTCCATATTGCAGTATAAACCTTTTCGTATGGGAAATATTTTAATAATCTTTTTAAGGTTTTTACGGAATTTCTTACTGATTAACTTAAAGTCGGTTTGCAATATTCCATTTTACAATTGCTTATATGTACATACGATGTTGTAACCGAAAACAGTATTGATCTCAATTTTATTTGCTTGATTAATTTTTAACTTTCCATCAGCAGAGAGAAAACCAAAGGGAAATTATACGACTACATACAAAACGAGTACAAGTAAGTACAATCCAGGCAGGGGTAGTGAAAACGATAAATCATCGTAGAAATGTCGGCAATTTTATGTCTCCACATACATTTCTACGGTAGGTAGGCTCTTCTCAAAAGAAGTATTTATACATGAAAGTGTACATTATTTATTTATCAATTATTCATAAATGAGGACAAACATTGCGAATGGTTTTCTGTATGTACCTGTGTGCGCTTATTTGATGACATGTGGTCGGTCGGCCTGATTAATCGTAACTTTTCGAGATACTACAAATATCAGATATAGATTATTATAGATATTTTTATGAATAAAATTACTCTTGAAAATAAATCGAATTCCATTATTTACCCTATTTTATGATAAAAGGTGAGTAATTAAAATTGGTTCGCAATCAATACTAACAGAAACAATAAAAAAATATACTTTTTTATATTATATCTGTACGATATTTTATTATACACATAGAAAGAAAAATAGAAATTTCCAATATTATTTATTTTAATATTTTTATATGAAAATGGAAAGTAGTAAATCAGATTTTTTTTAAACTATGTGCTTGTTTTTAGGAAAAAAAAATGTTCAAACAATTTTCATTTAAAAAGGTGAAATATTTAAAAAAAATATTTATACGAATACTCATAAAATATTTATTTAAACTTTTGAAAATACTGCATAAAAAATATTTATTTATTTTGGATTAACTATCCAAATTCTGCGTCGGAAAGTAAAATTCAGACTTTGATTATATTGCTGGAAGCTATCATATCATTTAAATGATGGCCGTCATGAGACTTATTGCAGGATGCGATCTTTTTGAGGTAATTTTTAATGAAGAAATTTTTATTTTTTTTATCTGCAACTACAATTGTATTGTAACAAGCAGATTTTCATAAAATTTTAATTAACAATTTTATGCATCATGAAGTGGTGGAAGTAAAGACCTCCAATCATATCAGCGCCATCTCTTTATGGTCTCTATGACTAAATATAAACATATTTTTGATGGTACCGAATTTTTCGGTTTTTTTTCCGAGCTTCTCTTTGTTATTTCTACTAATTAAACGTGAACTTTACTGATCCCAGAATTTCTTTCTTTAAAAGAAATTTTTCTAACTGTATTGGGGAAATTTACAAACAAAATAAACTCTATGATACTATAAAAAATATTGTAAAATAATTTTTCTCCTATAATTATCGAAATTTTAATATAAAATAAATCTTAAAATAAATTATTTTAGTTTGCATTAATCTCAGTTTAGAATCGTGCTAGTTAAATATTCCCAGATGTCCTTGATTTATTGCCCAGGAATCTTAAAAAAGATCATAAAAAATCGACTATAAAAATTAATAAAATTGGTTAAAAAATTCGGAAAAAATTTCTTTAAGAATGATAGTATTAGCATCAGATGGGATATCGTGGGTATAAATCTAATATATAAAAGTCAAAATATGTATGTTCGTTCGTTCGTTTGTCCACAATTCTTCTCTACGTCACTACAATACTTTTCTGAAATACCAGGCGCTCATACAAAATGCAAAACCGTGTTCTCTTTTCTACGCTGTCTTTTCTCCTCACCCCTCACCTTATTCCTCATTGCGAGACCGTGTCGTGCCCGTGTCGTGATAGCCTTAGAAGAGTAGAGTAGTATAAGTATTAGAAATGTGTCATGGTTGAGTAAACAAATGGCTGGATCTAAGGCTGTGGAAGTAAGCGCTGGGTACGTGATGATTTTGTTTCTGATTTTCTGACTTTTTTATGAATGCCTGGTACTTCATAAATGAAAATGAACTTCTAGAAAATTTAAGGAAACTCTGGAAAATTGGAAAATATGAAAATCTTCTTAAATGTTTAATGAGAGTCCATAAACTTCTACAAAATATAAGGAAACTCTGGAAAATTGGAAAATATGAAAATCTTCTTAAATGTTTAATGAGAGTCCAGAAACTTCTAGAAAATTTAAGTAAACACAGGAAAATTCGAAAATATGAAAATCTTCTAGAATGCTTCTTGAAAGTCTGGAAACTTCTAGAAAATTTAAGGAAACTCTGGAAAATTCGAATATATTTAAAGTTCGAAACAAAAAGGGACCCGGGCAACGTCGGGTACTGATCAGCTAGTATTATATAAAATAGGACCAATTATACTGCCTTGTGAGACTCTAGCTAGAATAGGATTCTGAGTTTAATTGTAATTTGGAAATGACATTGGGAGATATATGAATTTATGATAAGGTAGTATGTTGAACGAAGAAAGCTCTTGAGTTTCCAGAGGAGTCCAGGATGCTACACACATAATCAAAACATTGGGAGATATCTAAAAATACTCCTGGGCAGTACTCTTTCCTCTCAACAGATGATATAATGTGATCAATAACGCGATAGCATTGCTTGAATTATGGAGTATTCAGATCGGAAGCCAAATTGGTGATTAGGAATAATTTTTTCAATAAACTAGAACTGAGTAGAGTCATTTTTTATAGGTGTTTTTTCAAAAATCTTACCAAGGATTGGTAGGAGACTGATAGGTCTATAGGAAGAATGATAATTAATGGGTTTATTTGGTTTGGGAATTATTTTAATGGCAACAAATTTCCAGAGTAAGGGAAAATAGGTTGTGCGCAGGATATCATTGAAAATGTATGTAATTAAAACTAAAGCTTTTCGGGAAATTTACTTCAGAATAGGAGCTGTTATTATTAGATCATAACCAGGAGTTTATTTTATTGTTGGGTAGGTGCAGAATAGTAGATTTAATTTCTGAGGGCTTGAAATTTTTGGGAGGAAGTATGTGATTTGTCTTCTATATCACCATGTGGAGCAAAAGTATTTACCAGATATTTAGCAAATACTTCAGCTTTTTTTCTTTGTCTGATTTTACCCAGTTACCGTCATTTTGAATGAAGGAAAAAGTAGGATAAAGTTTCAAGGCGTTAAATGATTAGAGATTAATTGACATCAACAATTTCTCAAAATTGTGCGTCATGGGAACCTTTCATGCAATAAAGTTTAAATTTGTCGTGTTGTGTGGCTTGTGGTGCTGTCTTTTTTAAAAACCACATATAATCCAGATTGAAATCTGTAAATTCAATCAAAAAAAAATTTGTTTATTATATTACTCAGAATTGACGATAAAAGGAGATTTTTTCAGTCAAAAATGCACACCAGACTGTCACTTTTTACGGATACAACAATTGTGGATTTTCAAAACCCCATATACGAGTATGAACATTTTGCTTGTTGATATATTCATCGAGCGACAAATAAGCTACCAGAATCTCGTTTTAGAGCGCAAAACGTAATAGTTATCTTAAATACTATTTAACAAAATATCTTATATAATATATTGTGTATACATTTAATAGCTGTCAAATAACAGGACTGTACTTTTAAAATGACAAAACGCAAAACTCACAATATGAAATTAACAATTTACGTGAAAATATTTCATGATATTTTTTAATAGAAATTTTCTCACGAATTATTGATTGAAAATATCAATAAATATTCATTTAACGTTTTTCTTTTTTTGTGTCCAAATCAAGAAGAAAATATAATATTGCATTTTTTTTATTGAACACAATTTTTTTAGAAAAGAAAAAAATAAATAAATAAAAATACTTTACTTAAAAGGAGGAGAGTTTTTTTTATACCATATACGAATGAAGGTCTTCGTTATTGGCATTGAATTTGTGTCTATTTAATATTTTTTTTAAAGATATATACTATCTCACTTTTAATAGATATTAACACAATTTTAAATATAATTTTTATGTATTCTACATAATAACATATTGTGTATATAAAGATCATGCTCATTTTAAGCACGTTTAAATTTTTTCTAATGCCACCTATTTAGTAATCACGTTTTTTTCACTATGAAGGGGGTTTAAGAGGACATGAAAAAAATATGTAAAGTGCATTCGTGACCATTTAGCAAAAGTAGTAATTATAAACAATTTTCCGCAAACTAAAATTATTTATAAATTCGCTTAGGAATAATAAATAATTTCAAGCCATTGAAATTTACGTATTACTTTAAAAACAAATTGATTTTTTTTTAAATTTTATTGCCAAATTAAAAAATTTTAACAAAAATTTAAAAATAAGGGATGAAAATAATTTTTTATTGTTTTTTCCATTGGGATTTTGTATCTTTCAACATATCATAGAAAAGGAAATCGCTTGTCATAGTAAGTTTTTCAATTTTTAAACGATCCTATATAATTTTTACCACAAAATGCAGGAATATACAAAAAAGTATTTTTAGGATTTTTATAGTCTACGTTTAAGATAATTTTAATCCTATCAGGAAGGATAACTTTCTCAATTTGAAGATAATTTTTAAAGAAAAGTCCCTATGGTTGATTCATTGCTTTATTCTGAGCAAAAAACCATGTGGTGTGAAATTATGGGAGGGACAAGGAGTAGGTAGGTTTTCCTCTCAATCATTAAGGAGCTACAGACCATTTTTGATATTATAGGGATGGAACTCTCTATCATTAATTTGACATGATTTGTGCTTGGTTGTGTTAAATATTTTCTTGTAATTGGCTATACCCAACGGTTGGGTTTGAAAAAAAATTTTATGTACCATTATTTTCTACCAAATCAATCTTTCCTAGCTACTTAAAAAAAGTTAGTATTTTATGTACCATTATTTTCTTCCTAATCAATCCTTCCTAGCTACTTACTATTTTTTTACCTTCGTTTTCCGAAAAAATACTGAAAAATCCTGGATTCATAATTATTAAAAAAATAAAAAAAACTATTACATTTGGATCGAAAATTTACTAATTATTTTGAAGTTTTTTGTAATATTTCAAGTATTGTGGCACAGTTTTGAAATTTTAATGAAAATCGATTGATTTGCTCAAAGAAAGTGCTTTTCAATCGTTTTCGCTTATTACGCTTCGTCAACATCGGGAATTTTACATTTCATTTAAAACAATTAATGTTTTAAGATTATCCTGAAAATATTTTTTTTTTTTCGAGGAAAAGTACAATTTTTTTTTCAAATAGTTTTAATTTTTTTATTAAAAAATATTTCGAAAGTTTTTAATTTTAACCTCAAACAAAATTAGTGATTTTTCTAGACCAAAATTTAATTACAATTTTCCATCTCTTCTTTGTAGTTTTTTTAAACCGAAAATTTATAATATTTTCGAAAATCGAAAATATTATAATATTTTGATGGTTCGAAAATCGCATTTATTTTTTTTTAGAACTTTTTCTTATTTGAGTTCTGAATGCAATACCAATGACGATGAATAACAACAACAAAACGCTTGTGGGAATGCACAAAATTGTGACAGCGGATGACACACATATTTTTAAGCCTAAATTTTCTGAACTTTTTTATTTTTTTTAAATGTTTTTAAAAATTATTCGTAAAAATAAATTTAATCTTTTTAAAATTATTCATAAAAATCAAATAATCTAATTGCCAGTAAAAAGTTTTGTAGATTTTTTAAAATTGTTTTAATTGAATTAATTTTGAATTGCATAAGGTTTTAATGAAAATTTACATAAAAATTTAGATATGAAAAAGAAGAGCGATCTTTCGTATTAGAAAAGTATTTAGATATGAAAATAATTTCCACTTAATGGGAATACAGTAAAAAAATAATTAGCATAATTTGATGAAAGCAACAAAACAAGTACAGACATTTTTCCACTTCTTTTTTAACATTTTTTTTTAACTTACTAATTGCCAATCTATTATTTTACCTTAAGTTTCTATCGTCAATAAAATAATAATGTTTGCCATAAAATAAATTTTTATATAAGTTTTAATTTGCAGTTAAGAAAAATTCCACTGAGAGTGAACAAAAACAAATTTTACGATTAGCTGGGAATTGTAAAAACCAACCAGCAACGGCTTGTGAAATTCGATTGTCATTAAATGTACAGAAGAGGAGTATAATGATGAGTAGATTTAATTATATGATAAAAAAACTTCAATTAGAAAAAAATTATTCAAAAACAAACAGATATAGATCTTTTCAATGAGACCGAACATCCGTAAGGTGGACCCGTAACTTCGATACTTTTCAAAACGAAAACACAGCTTTGTGCATATTCATTAGAAAATTGAGAATTTCTACGTAAAATACTGAATAAAACAGACATTGGACTTTCATCAATCAACCAAAAGAGTTGAGGGAAAATTGAAAATGATTCAAAAGACGGTTTTTATGCATATATTATTAGAATAAGTCTATGGTTATGAGTAAGAATGATAGATGGCGTTGTGCTCTCGTACTATTTGTACGTGAAAAGTTATATTTTTTTTATATATTATTATTAAGCCAAATGTAAATAGATTATTCATTAAAAAAAAATAGGTCATTATTAAATTTTTTTATATTATATTATCACAATTCAAAAAAACACAGGGTGTTTCTTCTACAGAAAAGTATACAAGTTTCACAGGCCGCCATTTTGAAAAAGTTTCTTTTGATAGTTTGTATTTGCCATTTGTGTCAAAATTACTACAAAATAGTCTGCGATAAATTGGTGATTTCCATGAATTAATTCACATTCACTCGATTGACTATGTTAAAAACCAAATGGTTATTTCTGAGCAAATGAAAATCCACAAATTACGAATCTTCACATGATTGAACATTTTTAATGCCTAAATGCGATGCTTCCGGCTCGCTGAACAAATGATTTCAACGAAAACTTTTATACCTTCCTTATGAACACCCTGTATAAATACAAAACGATATTTTTTTAATTTCTGTCACTTTTCGTTGAGTTTTAATTATTTAAAAAAAATAGTAACAATCAATGTTACATTCATCATTTGCGTCATCGATCGAAGGATCAGTGACCATTTTAGTCATACAGAGGTGTTTACAGGGACAAAAATTGAGGATACCTTTTTTTCCTCAATTTTTCTCCCTGTAAAGGCGAGAATGACGAACATATGGGATTTTACGATCAGGAATTTTTGAATAGAAAGATTGAATTGGACAGGAATTGAAGGGCTTAATCTCTACTTAGGCTCTCCCAAGAGTTCTAGTTGATAAGTCCATATCGGTTTTAGTAGAATATTGTATAAAAGTACTCTGCTGTCTTTTGCAAGTTTAGAACGTTTGCCTAGAAGTTAAGTAGTTGTCGGTATCGTTTTCGTAGTTCTAGCCTTTTATGTTTTGTTTTTATATTATAGGACTTTAGGTTTTATAGTACCTTTAGGCTTAGAATATAAAAACAAAACATAAAAGGCTAGAACTACCTCTGGTCTTTAGCAGATATAAATGAGGGCATGGATTATAAGGCAGATAGTAAAAGTTACAAGGACATATTTATGTAAAAAAACAATTACGTAAGTCCATATTGGTTTTATTAGGATATTGTATAAAAGTACTCAGCTGTCTTTTGTAAGTTTAGAACTTTTGCATAGAAGTCTAAGTAGTTTTCGGTATCGGAACATGTTTTTATTTTCCATGATAAGCATTACTCTGAGCAGAGGCGTAGGCCTTTAGGTGTCATTCAGATATAAAAGAGGGCATGGCTTATAAGGCAGATAGTAAAAGTTACATGGACACATTTCCGGCGAACACACATTTCTGAAGGAATTTGATTTGAATTTGAAGAATTTTAGAAGCCTCAAATTGTAAGCACATAAGATAAAATCATATTTTGTATAAAAGATGGAGAAATAATTTAAAGAAATTCAACTGGGGAACAAATAGTACTTTCTTGGAGTCCAGTTCGGATTATACGGTATTGCTTTTGGAATCCAAGCTCTCACACAGATCAGAAGCTATGGTAATTTTTACTGTATTCGCAAATGTGTTGACAACAAAGTACCAGTATGCATTTGGTTAGCTTCCTTGGGTTTTGTTCCTTAATAGTATCTGATAATCAATTAATTGCAGGAGCATATTTTTGTCCCGCATCTGATAATCAATTAATTGCAGGAGCATATTTTTGTCCCACTTACATTTTTGCCTTTTCCTTTAAATTCAATTAACATAACTTCTTTCGGGACACAAAATGTCATCAACCTTGCTAGCGGACGGAGTAGGTAAACTTAAGTTTCTCTCTGGGCTATAATAATAAACCCCAAAAAGGGGTAATTTTTGATAATGCGGCAATATTTTCATATCTATTTTGAACTCAATTTTGACTAGTAAAGTTTATCATGAATAGTAAGAATAGATACGCCTGTTATTTTTGCAAGTCTTCTTCACCGATTTCGGGCATTTGTTCCAGTATAATATTTTAGATTGTTTAAATAGTATTTTTCGTAACTGCCACTTTTGATATTAAATGCAAGACTTTAAAAAAGTACTCCTATTGTAAATTATGACTTAAAAAATATGAACTTTTTCTCACGTTCGGTAAAAGTTTTCAAATGACAATCACATGACTTCTGGAATACGAATCTAAATTTCAGGTAGTCACTTACTGCTGTAACTCATTTATGGTCAACTGTTGTGTCGGAATATATCCCCCAAGACATATGTAATAAAATTTAAAAAAAAAACTCTAGCAAGAATTTAGATTGGTTAGTAAATGATTTGAAAAATGAAGAAATTCTCTCGAAAATTAAAAAATTGCTTGCTGCTTGAACTAAAGGTGGATTTTTTTCAACACCTGGGCTACAATGCGTAACGAAAAGGCCACGAACGACGTGTGTAAGTCAACAACACTTTGTGTTGACGGAGAAACGCATTTCCTTTGACGCGCGTATACACCAAGAGTGCAAAGACCTCACCTACTATTCACTGATTGCATTCATACAGGTAGACTTTATACTCCATATATGGGCACCATTGTGATTTGTTTAAAAAGCTTAGATGTCAACCTACACATTAAGCACTTACCATAAAATTATACTATACAAGATTCGAGTTTTATAGTTATTATTATTACTAAATCTATCAGAATGAAAGGTAAAAAATATCTACTTCCGTATTTATTGTTAGTTTTTTTAAAATTATTTTCTGACAATAATTTAATTCTTCCTATTTTTATCATATTTACATAAAATACATAACCCTAATATGATTTTTATCAGAAAAATAAGTTCATTTTCTTTGTCTTTAATTTTTAAGTTTTCACTAAAACTGAGTAGAGAAAATATAAACTAAAAACCTTCAGTGTTTACGATATTAAAGTCTAATCGGCTTGACCAGAATTAAATGGTTAAGAATACAGAAAGAGAAATTTACAGGTGAACTAATAATGCATCTACTTATGTTACCTGAATGATCGGACAGGTTTATGCAATATTATTAGAATATAGTGAAAAAGCTCCTTCGCTAATATGAGCATGGTTCAAGAGAACTGTAGAAAAAAATATTAATTCATTGAAGCAGTACTACTAGGTCACCTACCTAATATGTCAATGTTCATGGAAAATCTTTTAAGTACTTTTTAGAGGTTGTTCTTATACAAATTTTCTCCTTAGGCTCCTTAGAATATAGAAACATAAAACTTATAATTACCTAAGATTATTGTACTTATGTTTTTATTTCTAGTTTTATTTTTATAAGAAAAAAGAACGCAACAAAAAAGCATTTTTTTTTGGTATAAAATATAGATGAGATTGTGCAAAAAAAATTATTGCTAGAATGCTTAACCAAAAGTAAAGTTTAATAAAATATATTTAAAATTCAGATTTTGATAAAAAAAAATTTATTTTATTATATTGCTTGAATTATGCCATAATGAATAAAATATAATATTACTCAAATAATTAATACCTGACTTCTTGTAGGTCTCGTTTCGTTTTGAGGTAATTTTTTAAGAACTTTTTGAACATGTTGGGCTGTAATTCGACCATTACTCAAGAAAACTTGGTTTTAATAAATGCTGTAAAATTATTATCTGCATAAACGCGATCTTTTGCATAGATAAATCGTATTACAAACGGCATCATAATCTTAAAGAGCAATTGAAATCATAAAATCTCGAAATTACGTATTCTGGGAAGTTTTAGCACAATTAGGCTGACATATTTTGTGTTATATGACTTTTTGGGCCATCTTGTTAAAACCACATATGATCCAGATAAAAATTGTCAACTTTAGGCTTTTAACAATTTTGGTATTTGTTTATTTAGTTTTGGTTTTTTTTTTTGTATAATATTTACTTAAAAATTAGATTTTATGAATAGTGTAACTTCTGTTTTAAAAAAAATATTTAAATTCTTAACTGGTTTGAGATTTATGAAAATTTTCTTTTTTAAAAATGTTTTTTTTTCGGTTAGCTGGTGGAAGGAAGGGGAGAAGGGTTATATTAATTGCTTAAAAAACTCTTGCTGAGCTTTAGTTTTTCATATACTTTTACATTTAATATATAATTTACCAGATTTGAGAAAAATTAATTTCATTGCATAAAGTTTAAGAGTTTTTAAAAAAAAAAACAACAACAACTAAAAACTGTACTTTTAAAAGGTAAACTATTAAATGAAATATTCTTAAAAATAAAGTTTTTATTATTGAAATTTCGGTATAAGTGTGTGTTTTTGCACCAAATTTCTATAAATTCAATTTGTAGTTATAAAAATAATATTATTTATGATGGCTACTAAAGAACAGATGTTTATAAAATTTTGTATGTCCACTTTGTAAGAATGCTCGAATGATAAAAAATAATATTATTTTGATAATACCAGCTATATCTCTTATATTTATCACTGACTTATCAGATTGCCCTCTTAATAGGGAGTATCGACGGTTTTCGATTTTGATAAAACTCTTATTTAATTATATTTCTTAAACTTTGATATTTTTTATAAAAATAAAATTATTTATAATGGCTACCATGAGACTTTGTGCAGGACTCGATCCTTTTGAGGTAAATATTTTATCAAAAATTTTATGTACTAAATAGTAAATTATTGCTTGCAATCAAAAGTTCTAAACATTTTTTCAAAAAAAAAGAAAAAGAAATAAATAAAATTCGCGGATGAGTTTATAAATTGACCATTACCTACGGTACAATAATGTGAAAAGTTTTATAATCTGGGCAGGTTGGAAATAGTTTTAGACACACCTTTGACCATTTCCCAAATTTACGAGTATGTGACTACTGTTCAAAATCGTTTAACTCATTTTTTTTATATTCATTATCAAATGCACGATTTTTTTGTTTTGTTTGTTAAAAAATTAGGTCAATAAATATATAATAAGCTGCATACAAATTTTGTTCGAGTTTTAATTTCAAAATGTTTGCTTTTTAGCAAATTTAATTATGCATTTAAATTCTAAAATCAAAGTGGGGTCCATGGTCTAAAATGCACATCATGGTAACTTTCTATATATGTGTATGTAAGGGAATGTTCACAAATAAAATTAAAACATTTTTTGTAACCAATTCGTAAATAAAAAATTTTTAGAAAATAAAATATTTAACATTTTTAAAATTAAAATTCCGAAAAATTTTCATAATTAAGAAATTTTTTAAAATCATATTTTTTTAAAAACTTTTACTAATAAGAAAATATATTTAGTTTTTTTTTTAAAAACAGAATGTCGAAAATGATTTTTAATTAAACCATAAACTGGGTCAAAAATTGATAAAAAGAGCAATTTTCTACTTAGTGGTTCCTTAAAGAAAAAAATTCTTCAAGTACAATACTAAAAACCCATATTTTAAATAACAACTTAAATTTATGAAGGATAAAAAAAAATTTACTTAAATTATATAAAGTTAATTAAATAAACCTGGATATCTTTTTAAGCGGATTTTTTTTACTATGCGATCAGAAAATTCATATAGTGACGCTTGTATTTTTTATGTACCTATTTCGGGGTTTCCTCGTTCTAAACATTAAGTGGCGTGCTGCGTTTTTGCATTTTTGATCAAATTGTCTTTTTGATTTTTAAAGAGTAACTGATTTAGTGTCCCTGAGTTGATTTTAGCAGTAACTGAGTAGGTATCATTATTGATGGAGTTCATCGCCTAGTTTTAAGGATAGTCGTACTGGGACTACGGACTTCATCCTAAATAAAATTAACTTGGATCGGTTCGCAATTTCGAAGAGGAAGAAGAAAAACCAATAAAAATTAATTTCTTTAAAAAAAAACTATGAATCTGTTAATTTTTTGGTGATGATCTTTTAAAAGATACAAATTTTCTTCGAATTATATTTTTATCCGTGAGATATAGTAAAATTGACCGTTTATTTTATTTTTGGTTGAGATTCCTTTTTAGGTAAATTCAAAATTGTATTAGCACTGCGAATGGTATCCTTAATTTACAATTTCCGTCTTTATCATAAGTTTAAGCCTTTTGCTGACAATTTTCATCACACATTTCCTGGGTAATTTTATTGATTTCGTTGTGGAATATTTTCCTCACTCATTTCCTGAAAATCTTCAGTCCGTAAGCATAGACATTCCCCTTTTAGTATCCTCACTAAAATAACGCGAGAATGGTTAAACATGGAGAATAAGGGGACCAATTGAAATCATCAGGAAACATCGGTTGCAGAACTTCCATTGTAAAGCGTGCAATGTTGAACGTGGTCACATCCTGTTGGAACCACATATTTTTCAATCCAAATTGATCTTTCACCAGTCACCGTACGTGTAAGATGAGCATCTTTCACCAGTCACCGTAAGACCATTGTCTCAGCGAAATACATACCAATAATGAAATTTTTCCTTCTTGCCATATTTAGCATTTAGTAAGTTAGAAACTATTTGGTTAAATCATCGGTACAAAATGCTTTGAGTAAATTTTAAGATGTTGCTAAAAAAAAATTACAGATCAAAGAGCAGATTTAGTGAAGAAATCACACGAGAAATTGATCGTTCGAATGAAAAATGTACGTTCTTGTTAAGGATGGTCTCGCTATGAAAGCTTGTATAGACAAATACGTACCGGAATTGCATGAAGGTCTAGAGAAATCCAAGAATGATATTAAAGAGTGCACAGAGGATTATCTTTCCTCTTAGGAGAAACCATTCTAGCCAACACAGTTTATATTACCAATCGTGTAGTTGGAATTCGTAAATTGTACCATGCTTTCGTACAGATCCTGAAGCCAGTGTCCACTGTAAAATGTGTTTACGATAAGGTTGGTGAAATTAAGCCAGGTATCAACAATATAATTGCTGGTATTTGTTATTTGGCAAGTGATTTTTTTGATTATGTATTTAATCCTGGCAAATGCAATGCAACCTCTGTTAAGGATGCCAAATACAATAAAAGGGGAGACAATCTCATCCAAAAAATCAAAATATGCTCCGCTGTATTATAAATATTCTGTTCCTGTCCAAACACAGTCACTCTACCAGGGTGTAAATATCATTTATATATTGCCTCTGAATTTGCACGTCCCTAGAAGAAGATATTTTGCTTATTAATGAAGCCGCTTAAGTTACTCATTATAGAATTTCCGTAAAAATCGGGATCTCGTGTGCCCTAATTTAGAGAGACTGGGAATGCCTGTATCTAGTAGGCAAACACAGCAGTGTTTAGATGTCGAAAAATTGTCTGGGCTATCATTGCGCTAAGAAATTATATTCAAGTACAAATATTACTAAAAATGACTTTAAAATAGAAAAAATTTGGATCTTGTTCTAAAACGTTTTCGCTATATTGGCGGTGGCTCATATGATCTGTAAGCTTAATTTTCTGTATTACGTGATTTTTGTATAGATATAAATAAAAATCCTTAAGCAAAATATTCATCACAACGATTTGAAAAAAATTTAATTCCCTAACAAAATGCCTTATGGAGGGGTCTTGGACTTTCAGTTACACACTCATGGTCCTGATTCTAAGACGGGCAGGCTATGTTCTTCAAAAATTATCCATATTCGATAAAAAAATTATTATCTTTGCAATACAGCATAATTTTGTTGTGCCTATTCTCTATTACTATCAAATGCCAACTAACAAAAGCACAGCTAACCAAAATGGCGTCAAATTAAAGTTGTGTATCTATTTTTAGAACAACGTACTCTTAGAATACCCTGTATTGAAAAATGTTGTTTTATGCATTCTTCATTTTAAAATTTTTTATTAAAAATATTCAATTTTATGCGTTTTACGGAAATTACAGAATTTTCTTAAAATTTTTTCAAAAAAAGCTATTTTTCAAAAAAAAAAACCAAATTTTTTTTGGTGCGATTTTTTGTGGAACGCATCTTCTACATCAAAAAGGACCTATCTGTACTTTAAAACTTTTGAAAAAATTGATTCTCTTAACTTTTGGTAACTTTCCAATCAATATTGGGTAAAGTTTAAAAAAAAAACAAAATGGCCGTAAAGAGCCTTTTCGGATAAACTGTTTAAAATGTATCGTCCAAGGCAGGGATTGGCAACCTTTTTTTGGCCGCGAGTTTTAAAATCAACCAAAATGTGAGATATTTTCGTATTAAAATAGTCTTTTAGTAAATAATAAAATATATTTTATTAAGAAAATAAATACAAACATAGAGTTGAATGAACTTTATTTATAAAAGTTTTCTTCAATATTTATGGCTAACCTGATTTTGAACTTGTGACATCAATTTAGTCAAGTCTGGTTTATAGTTAGTCGTTTTAAGACGAATACAAACATCTGAATTTTCATTAGTTAACCTGTTCTTTCCTGTTTTTTACTTAATATAAATTTAATTTGTGAAAATATTTGCTCACATTTATAAGTTGAACCGAATATGGACAAAATGGCAAAGCATATTTTTTTTTTTCAAAGATAAAAACTTCGTAGGAATTGATGCTACCAACTACGATATTTATATCGGTGGCTTTCATCAATTGCAATAAGTGTTTAGAACAATTTATGAATGCGTTTTTCAAAAACTTGCCGTCTGTAAAAATGGTTTTTCGTTGGTATCAATGTTAAGAGCTGTAAATGGTTTTCCGTTGGTACCAATGGTAAGAGCTGCAACAAAGCTGGCAGTTGTAGCGTGATTGTTGCTGGTAACAAAACTCTTTAAGAAGTTATTTTCTTTTCCCAAATTTAATACCTGTTTTTGCCATTTAACCCATAGTTTTTTGTTTTTGAAAAAAATTATCGCTTAATATAAGTCCTGGCGGAACAAAAAGTACGAGGGTCGTTCAATAAGTCATTAGAAAAAGATGGAAAAAAACTGTTTTTAAAAAAAATTATTTTTTATTTTTCAACATAAAAAAAAAAAAAAATCTCCTTTTAGCTCTATACACTTTTCCAACCGTTTTTCCAAAAATTTTATGCCGTCCAAAAAATAGGATTTCGGAAGTTCTGCAAAATACTCATCCGTTTGAGCAATGACGTCCTCGTTGGAAGTGAACCGTCGTCCGCCAAGCCATTTCTTCAGATTGGGGAAAAGAAAATAGTCACTCGGGGCCAAATCTGGTGAATAAGCGGGATGCTGCAACAATTCCATTCTCAATTCCACAATTTTGGCCATGGAAACAGCGCAGGTGTGCACACGCGCATTGTCCTGATGCAAGAGGATTTTTTTCTTCTTCAGATGGGGGCGTTTCTCTTTGATTTCCTCGCTCAACCGTTGCAATAACGACGCGTAATACGCTCCTGTTATTGTTTTTCCTTTTTCCAAGTAGTCGATAAAAATGATGCCCTGCGAATCCCAAAAGACCGTGGCCATCACCTTGCCGGCCGATGGCACAGTTTTTGCCTTCTTCGGAGCCCGTTCACCCTTGAAAATCCACTGTGATGACTGTCTCTTTGTTTCTGGAGTGTAGTAGTGTATCCAGGTTTCGTCCACAGTAACATATCGACGAAGGAATTCGACGGGATTGCGATGAAAGAGTGCCAACATAGCCTCAGAGTCCACTACACGATTGCGCTTATTCTCCTCTGAGAGCAAACGCGGCACCCATCTTGCCGAAATTTTTTTCACAGACAATTTTTCATGCAAAATTAAAGCGACTGTACCTTGTGATATGCCCGTGGCCTCAACTAATTCGTGCACTTTAATTCGCCGATCGTTCAAAATCAGATCGTGGATTTTGTCGATGACTTCACGAGTAGACACTTCAACTGGGCGTCCTGAACGATGTTCATCTTTTGTGGATGAACGGCCACGTTAAAATTCATTCACCCAATTGTAAACCGTCGCAAACACAGGTGCAGATGTGCAATGAACTGCATCCAACTCGGCTTTGATTTCTTTCGGGCCTAAGCCTTTCAAATGGAGATGTTTGATGACAGCCATAAACTCGCTTTTTTCCATTGTTATGCACAAATAAATGTCGTTAACTTTAATCGACGATAGAAATTGACCTACGCTATGGATCGAGCTGAAATTTTGACAGCTTTCCTGTTGATAATGCTACTTACAAAAAAAAAATCTTTACCGACACTACGAGCGCAATTTCTTGGATTTTCTAAGGACTTATTGACGATCAGTTTGTCACCATTTTCGATACACCCATCTTGAAATAATCTCTTTTTTGATTTTTATGTGTTCATGCTTATTAAATTTTTATAAATTATAATATTTATTTCACTAGGTAATAATTATTTAGCTGCTTAACTATAATTCCGGCACTATTCTTGTGTTTAGTAGCACTATAACTATAATTAACGCACAACTGAGAGAACGACACGCGCGTCCAATAACGATGAAATTTCTTCGGATAATATCCGCCTACTATATTATTACTGCAACTTTGTTAATTTAAATATTATACTTTATTTTCGGAACTAAAGTGGGTCACTTGAAATTATCAAATGGGGTACATTCGGTAACACGCGGATTATAGGTTGCCGACCCCTGGTCTAAGGTCTGTGTTTTTATTCAAATTTTCGATAAAGAAAATCGAAATTTTTTTCGATTTTCTTTATCGAAAATTTGAATGGATTTTTCAATGATCCCTTCTATGGACGGACATGTGACAAGAAACATTTTTTGTTGTCATTAGTCTTTGCAGATATTTTTGTTTACTCGACAGCGCTCTTTTAGTGCAAAATAAAGGACTATTTGAAGCCCTATCTACACTACACAAGAGATTATTCCGATTTGCGTCAATATTTCTGAGTTTACAATTGACTACGCAAATCATTTAATCCAATAATGTAGAGAGCAATTACATTATAAATTGGATTGAAAATTATTTTTTTATTTTTTTAAAATAAAAATCGTATTTTGCATTTTATAGTAGCACAAATATTATATTTGGTAATAATATTCGTATAATAATTTGGTATTCTCTAAAGGTAAGTTTTAATTGAATAGAAAATATCTAAATCTGATTTAACTGAATTTTTTACACAATACCACCTAAACGTTAAAGAAGTTAACACAGGACCGAGCTTATTTGGTCTTGAACTAAAAACGACTCTGGCAAAATGGCGAAATGTACGATTTAAAATAAATAATAAAATTATATCAAATATTCAGAGCGAATAATATGGAGAAAAATTGATTATTTCGTAATAGGCAGAGACAAAATTCTTCGAATGTCAATTGCCGGTTTTGGAAATAATATCTATCGGCGGCCATGTTTTTGTGGATGGTGTTTGGTGGTCAAAAAAGATTATTTTTACCATGAAATTTTAAGTCAAATAACGAAAAAGTATGTGTGCTCATATTAATTGGCATAGAGCTTGCTTTCCATCAAGGTTTTCTAATTCGAAACTATCTTATTATAATAGTGTGTACACAAAAGACTACTACCTACCTTACAGTATGGCCTAACTAAGAAGTACACGTTACAATGCCACCATGTATGAGTATTTATTGTATTTGGGAATGAGTATCTAAATTGATTCTTTGATCGATTACTTACTTTGCTTGTCGCATTGAAAAAAGCTTACGATTATTATTGGTTTTTCTTATTAACCTACACCAACTTAATCCATTCTAAATAATCGGCAGTGTCCATGTCTCATAGTCCGGTGCGTTCCTTTTTTTCTTTTATAAAACAAATACGAATAATAATAATTGAAATAAATAAGAATCAGAAAAGGACACATTTTTTATACAATATATGGAAATATTTTACTATTGATTTAATTCAGCGGATTTATGTGGAAAATTGTAAAACTTTCGTAACCGTGACCCCATTTACATGTGTTTTTTTCTTCTTCTTCTTTTTCTTTAAAAGTTAAATCGAATATGTTCAAAAGTTATAGACATACTTATATGAGGTAAATTGTAATGCAATTTTCAATAGTTTGCAATTTTTTACTATATAAAAGTGACCAATTCAACTCATACTGACAATATGTATGCATGCCGTTTTTATACGGATTGAATGCGATTTCTTTTTAACACTTAGTATATTAACGATTGAGTGAAATTTCATTAATTATCCACAATTATGCATTTTCGTATAGAAAATTTTGCATTTTCACTAATTCCATTATAATATAATAAAGGTGATTTCTGAATAATATGAATAATTTTCTCCTCAATGATATGGAGTGGTTTTTTCTTTTACTTTTTTAACATTCTTCTATTTGCAATTTTTATACATCGATAAATATATCTAGAAAATTTTACCTAGATTTGCAAAAAAAAAAAAATCTTATTTATTGTGGAACATGTGTTTTTTAAGTAAGTTGTTCAACTATCTTCGGTGGATTAGGGTGTAGAATGTCTTCCCCTTTAAGTATCTTCACAGTAAGGAGCAAGAGGCCCAATTGACATCGATACTTTAATTAAAATTTTTTTCTCTAGATATTAAAAAAAGAAGTTAAATTGAATTATTTATTTTGTAGTTTGGAAAGTACAGCCCTGCCATTCAGTAACTGTTAAACATACAAGGTGTATAAGCTTAAATCTGCTGTTTGGTCATAGATGGCGTGAGTGAGCCTATTAAGCTACTGTGAGCACGCCATACTTTTCTTCTATGAGTTTGATATCTGTCAACATTAATCAGTGCACATTGTCAGCAATTTCGTACAACAACATATATTTTTCCTTTGGTAATCATGTCTAGTTTTGTGCCAGAAAAAGAGCATATGCGGGAAGCTCTGCTTTTCTGCTTCAATTTGAAAAAATCGGCTGCCGAATCGCAAGGAATGCTTATTGAGGCCTATGGTGACAGTGCTTTATCAGAAACAACGTGCCGAGATTGGTTTCGTCGGTTCAAAGACGGCAATTTTGACTTGTGGGACAAGAAGCGTGAAAATCAACCTAGGAAGGTTGAGAACCAGCAATTGCAGGCTCTTTTGGACGAAGACGATACCCAATCGCAAAAAATGCTCACGTAGCAATTGGGTGTTACTCAACCAGTCATTTCCATTCGTCTGCGTGCCATGAGGAAGATTGAAAAAATCCGGAAAATGGGTGCCGCATGAATTGAACGATAGGCAGATGGAGCGACGCCAAAACACATGCGAAATCTTGCTCGCCAGACAAAAACGGAAAGTCGTTCCTGCATCTGATTGTGACAGACGATGAAAAGTGGATGTATTTCGAGAATCCTAAACGCAAGAAATCTTGGGTTGATCCCGGCCAACCATCAACATCTTCCCCAAGACCAAATCGCTTCGGACGGAACACGATGCTGTGCGTTTGGTGGGATCAGAAGTGTATCGTCTACTATGAGATGTTGAAACCTGGTGAAACTGCCAATGCCCACCGCTACCACAAACAACTGTGTGAAAAAAAGGACGGATTATCAACAAAGACGTGACAAGCTGATTTTCCTCCACGACAACGCACCATCGCACAGGTCAAAAACGGTCTGAAACTACTTGGAGACACTCAACTGGGAGGTGCTATTCCACCCCGCTTATTCACTAGACCTGGCCCCTTCCGACTACGACCTGTTCCCTTCCGACTACGACCTGTTTTCGTCGATGGGCCACGCGCTCGCTGAGCAGCACTTCGATTCTTACGAAGACGTCCGAAAATGGCTTGATGAGTGGTTTGCCTAGAAAGAGATGGAATTTGTTTGGCGTGGTATCTACAAATTCCCCGACTTGCGAGGGCAAGTACTTTGAATAAATTCGTTTTTTTGCTGGATCTATGGTTCTAAGAAAATATTTTTCAGCGATGAGGTCGAAGGATACGTCAGTAAGCAAAATTTTTGTATAAGGGGAAGATCTAAAACTTCACAAGTGACTATAAAAAGCAATTTATCTATTTAAAATAATGACTGTCTAGTATGCATTTTGATCTAAAAGACCATTTGAAAAGAACAACGGAGAGAGCGCCACCGTTAATTCTGAATACTATGACCCTATGATTACAGCCTTTTTTTGACTTGACTTTCTTTCAAAGAAAAAAAAGGACGAGTAATTTCGATATTTGGTGATATCATTTATACTCCAAGATTGTACATTTTGACGCCGTTCTTATAAAAAGTCCAATATCTGTCAATTATTACAGCCCAAAATATGCAAAAAAAAGTCATCAAAAATTACCACAGAAGGATCAAGTCATGGTAACCATTTGAATCATGTTAAATTGTATGCATAATGTCAAATTTTAATCAATATAATAAAAGTGGAATTTTATCATAATCTGAAATTTAAATATGCTCTATTAAACTTTACTGGTCCCAAACACAAATTGGATAAAAATTTAGTTTAAAAAAAAAATGCTAAAATTAAATATTGAAAATTATGTGTGGATTTGTGAAAATTTTTAATTGTGATAATATGTATAAATTTGTTGCCATAAAAATACTAAACGTGGAATTATTTTTCTTTTTTAAGGTCATAAATGGTTTTTGTAACTATTACGAGGATTTTTGATGCACTGCGAAAGTGTGTTTTATTGCTATAAAAATGTTATTTTGTGTTATCCTTAAAGGGTTGTCCACAACGGCCTATTGAGGGTTGCCTTAAAGGAAGGGGACTATCATCACTACTTTGGTCACTTGTCATTGTTTTATCAACACAAACCCTCACAAAACGGTCTTAGTCCATTCACTAAGAAGCAAAAGTCGCCAAAGTAGAAAACTAAAGTTCACTTCACCAAAGGTCAAGACGAATAAAAGTGAACTTTAGTTTTCTACTGAGGTCAAATATCTACGGATATTCTGAACTAAACTTTTGACCTCGAACTCACACCTTACCAGATTTATTGATAGACCAACTAGAGACTTTTGTTAAAACCTGGGGTTGTCGGCAGCCGAAAATGTTGGCATACGTGGGCTACTATATATATTTCTGGCCTAATAATGAAAATGCGAATATTTATCAACGAAAAAGGTTTTATTGTTTTTCAAAATATTCTCCATCAAGATTTATACACTTTTGCATGCGCTCAAACCAATTTTCGAAGCACTTTTTCCACTCCGATTGAGACACCTCCAAAACATGGTTTTTGAATGCTTCAACAGCATCTTCTGGCGACGAAAATCGTTGACCACGCATTTTTTTCTTGATGTGTGGGAATAAAAAGAAGTCATTGGGTGCCAAGTCAGGGCTGTACGGAGGATGACCCATCAATTCGACGTTTTGTCCGGTCAAAAAGGCGCTGGTTTGAGCCGATGTGTGAGAGCTCGCATTGTCATGGTGCACAATGATTCGACTTCTCTTGTTCGTTTTTCGAATTTCTCCGAAGACTTCAGGCAAACAAATGGTGGTGTACCACTCAGAATTGACCGTCCTACGTTGCACAAGCGGAACAGTCGCCACATGACCAGTTTTGCCAAAGAAACAAGCGACCATTTGCTTCGAAGTGCTTCTTCCACGAACAACTTTCGTTGGATTTGACTCGTCTTGGAAGACCCACACGGTCGATTGCTGTTTTGTTTCGGGCTCATACGCATAGATCCATGATTCGTCACCTGTGACGATCTTATAAACGTCTTTTGAAGCACCGCGATCGTATTTTTTCAGCATTTCTTTACACCAATCCACACGAGCCTTTTTTTGAGCGATTGTCAAATTGTGCGGGATCCAACGAGAACAAACCTTTTTTACGGCCAGGTGTTCATGCAATATCGAATGTATGCTGGTGGGAGAAATGCCTAGGCATGCCTCTATCTCACGGTATGTCACATGACGGTCTTGCATTATCAGTTCACGTACGGCATCGATGTTTTCTGGAACAACGGCTGTTTTTGGACGACCTTCACGGAATTCGTCTTTGAGCGAGCGTCGGCCACGATTGAATTCGTTGTACCAGTTTTTCACAGTGCTATAGGATGGTGCTTCATAGCCATACAAAGATTTAAGTTCATCGATGCACTCTTGTCGTGATAATCCACGTCGAAAGTTGTGAAAAATGATCGCACGAAAATGTTCACGAGTTAATTCCATTTTTTTGCCAAATTGATTTTTTCAAGTCACTGTAAACAACACAAATGATAGTCGTACGTCAAAACGTTCTGAGTACGTTTATGCTAAAAAATGTCAAACTTTCCAATGGAAATGTCAGATCGCACCTGGCAACACTTAGTGTTGCCTAGGCCAGAAATATATATATTAGCCTACGTATCTAGCAATAGTTAGACCCATCATTACATACGCGGCTTTCGTTTGGTGGCCTAAGGCTGAACAACGTACTCCCCAAGTAACTTTCATAAAGTTCATAGACTGGCATGCTTGCGTATTACTGGTACCCAAAGAACATTCCACACTACAGCTCTTGAAGCTCTTTTAGACTTGCCACTTTTGCATTTGTATATTAAAAACGAAGCAGCTAAAGGGTTAGGATATCCCAAAACTTTTAAACCAGGCGCGACCTGTTTAGACAGCTAAATACAAACTTATTACAGCTAACAATAAGTTTGTATTGGACCTATAAGAATTCCAGGAAGTCAACTATTTTTGGAAGTAATGCCAAGGGAACCTAACTTGAACCAGTCCTTCAAAGTAGTTCTCACGGAGCGCTTAACTTGGAAGGAGAGAGGGTCTTTACTCGAAGAGGGGGCCCACGTCTTTTATACACACGGTTCTAAAACGGATGTGAGTATTGTGGCGGGTGTAGTTGGACCTTGGTAAATTCCCATCCATTTTTCCGGCAGAAATTTTTTATTGTGACATTATGTCATTCTGAACCAAAAATTGACCTCAAACTCACGCCTTACCAGTGTTACTGATAGACCAACTAGAGCCATTTGGGCTTGTCATAGGGAAAACCTGGTGTCTGCAACCAAAATTGCTACTGCGGTCATATCTGGTAATAGTAAGACCCATCATCACGCGACCTGTTTTGACATTTTAAGGTTGTATCGGACCTAAAAGAATTCCAAGGAGCCAACTATTCTCAGAACAATGCCGAGGGAACCTAACTTAAACTAGTTCTTCAAACTTAGAAGGAAGGAGGGTCTTTATATACACGCGGTTCTAAAACCGATGTGAGTATTGGGGCTGGTGTAGTCGGACCTTATTACCGTCTGTCTACGGCCCTTGGTAAATCTCCATCCATATTTCAGGGGCAGGTGTAGTTGGTCCTTATTACCATCTATCTATGGCCCTTGGTAAATCCCCATGCATTTTTCAGGCAGAAGTTCATCTGATGTCCAGTCCAATCCAATTTGGGATATACTCACGCTTCTAAATTAATTGGATAGTTACAGCAAAGTAGCTTTGTTGTGGGTGCCAGGTCATAAGGGTATTGCAGACATTGGCCCAGAAGCCTCCGGCGGCTATCCAAATGACCACCTGACGTCCATTATAGAGTCCTCGAGATTAAAAACTCGCACTGGGGTAATTTCCCGCGCATGAATAATTCTAAAAAATTCATCGCCTTTTCTAAAAAAAAGGACCGTAGAGATCCTAAAACTCAATAAACCGGACCTAAGGCTACTCACTGACTATTGGCTGTTAATATATCATTTTCGCTATCTTGACTTAGGGTTCCCTGATCCCTACGAGTTTTCCTGGCTATCAACTAATATAATATTGACGTTCATTATTACTATTATCTGAGTTAGGGTTATTCACCACAAAAGACCTTATTGGTTTTGAGACTATGTATCTCCTGCTGTCCTCCTTAAATATTATTATTATTATTATTATTAACCTTAAATATTTTTGTAGTTCCTTAGACGATTATTTCCAGCAATTCTAGATTAATGTACAAAATAATTTCCGATTGACAACACACCATAAATGTTAGTTAGCTTTTTTAAGGATTCTTTTTTGATGATTTGGTTTTGTGTTTTTATTTTTATTTTTAGCAAATGCATAAACAGATATATGTGTATTTAGACAGTATCCAATTTCGAATTATGAATCTGACCATTCATCAGGTTATGTAATTTATGCAAATTAGCATTACAATTTTCCAAATTTATTTCTATAAATAAAATTCAATAATTTAGTTATGTTAGGAAGATTTTTTGTTAGTATTCTTTATGTATAATCGTAGCCTAGATACTATTAGTAAATTAAAAGTTTTAACAGATAATCAGTTCAACCAAAAATTTAAAAAAAAATAAACAAATCATAAACAATTCAGTTGTTAAGGTAATAATTTAGGTAAATATTTTCTCTTGATTATTGTACTTGTAAGTTACAGCTTTTTTATGTGAATACAAACGTACGTATTTCATATTAAATATTTTTATATAGTATAAGTTTAATCGCAATTGTTCTCATTTAAGATTTTTATGCCATTTATTTGTTTTATAAATTTCCCAATATTAAACAAGAAATTATTTATCAAAACATGACGAGAATAACATGTCAAGAAATTGTACTTGTTTAACGAAACAGGAAATCCAATAAAATTGATGTCATTTTATTTATTTATATTGTTAAAAAATTTAAGTTGTTCTTAAACAAAACTAATACAAAAAAAAAAAACAATAATTTTTTTTTAACTGGTGATAAACTTTTTACATAAATTTTTCATCCGTAAAAAAGTTCAAAGTTGAATGTTTCATAAAAGCTTATAACATAATAAATTATGATAGACGACCTCAGTTGAATTTTGTTATATTTTAACAAAGGCCATGGACATATTATGAAAATGTTTAGATTATGTTATTTACATTTTTGAAATATTTCATTTACTCTAGGCATTTTGACAATTTAGCAATTTATAATTTTAAAAAAAAATTTACTTAACATTATTTATAATTTGTGATTTTTTAAGTTCGTTTTAACGTCTACAAGTTCAATAGTTTTGTTAGAGTTTTCGAAGGGCAAAAGAAAATTTTAGCAACGTTTCTATGGTATTGACTAATCTCTTATAGATTATTAAAGATACTGTAATATTAGACATAAGACCAGATGAGGAGAATAGGAGGGTCATTCAACAAGTACTTAGCCTCGTCGCCCGATAGAACTGCTGTCACAAAAGAAATTTACCATCGTGCAGTACATTCTTTTAGTAGCCTACTGTCAATCGATTCTCTTCATTAGTTTTGTTTTGAGAGCCTTTGAAAGCGAGCGTGTTGGTCGGTTGCACAAAAATGGAAAAAGAACAATATCGTTCGGTGATTAGATTCTTGTTTTTGGAAGGGAAAACGCGCAGCGAAATCAAAGATCGCTTGGATGCTGTGTATGGTGACTCTTCTCCTTCGATGGCGACCGTCAAGAATTGGTTCAACGAGTTTGTTCGTGGCCGCACGTCTGTTTTTGATGAGCCACGCCCAGGTGCCCCGAAAACGGCTGCTACGCAGGAAAACGTTAAAAAAGTCCACGATCTCGTGTTGGCAGACCGTCGACGAGATAGATGAGACTGTGTGCATCGCAGTAGGAATGGTGCATCATATTCTACACGAAGAACTGGGTATGAGGAAGCTATCGGCGCGATGGGTGCCGCGTTTGCTCACACCGGAAAACAAGTGGAACCGTGAGACCACATCGGCGACGTGTTTGGCGCTGTTTCAGCGCAATCAAGCGGAGTTCTTGCGTCGTTTCATGACCGTCGACGAAACATGGATTCACTGGTACACACCAGAGACCAAGGAATAGTCGAAACAGTGGACTTCACCCGGCGAACGTGCTCCGAAGAAGGCGAAGACTGTTCGATCGGCCGGAAAGGTGATGGCCACCGTTTTCTGGGATTCACAAGTTGTGATCCATATCCATTGCCTCGAGAAGGGTAAAACAATCACGGGGCGCTACTTTGCTGACTTATTGGGCCGATTTGACGTCGAATTGAAGAAAAAGCGGCCCCGCTTTGCGAAGAAAAAAGTGCTGTTCCACCATGACAACGCGCCGGCTCACAACTCCGCCGTCGCCATGGCCAAATTGGTCGAATTGCACTACGAATTGCTGCCCCATCCACCGTACTCTCCAGATTTGGCCCCCTGTAACTACTTTTCTTTCCACACCTGAAAAAATCACTCGCCGGGAATAGATTTGGGTCGAATGAGGAGGTCATCGTCGCCACGGAGGCCTACTTTGCTTCCCTCGAGAAAATGTATTTTTTGGACGGGTTAAAAAAGTTAGAGCATCGCTGGGCCAAGTGTATCGAGCTTGAAGGAGATTATGTGGAAAATTAAATTGCCACCTTTCCAAAATTTTCGCTTTTCTTTTGTAGGCTAAGTACTTGTTGAATGACCCTCGTATTGTATTCTAGTTTCGCTATTAAAAATTTTTCTAAACTATCGGTGAATTATTTAACTATTTTATTATATAAAATTAACAATTCATATTTTCCGAAGTGTTGGAAGGAAGCCACGATTATTCCAATTCAAAAGTCGAGAAACGATTTCGATATTAACAACTACAGGCCGATCTCGTTGCTTTCATACGTTGGAAAATTTTTTGAAAAAATATTAGCTTGAAGATTGGATGAGTTTGTGATGAATAACAACATTATTAGTGATTGGCAATTTGGTTTTAGACAACATCACTCAACTCCTCATTCCTTAATAAACCTACATAACACAATCACAGGTGACTTAAGAAATAAAAACTCAACTGTTATATTGTCACTGGATCTCGAAAAGGCATTTGACTCGGTTTGGATTAAGGGGTTATTATATAAACTGTTGAATAAAAAGTATTTTTCTTTCAAAAATTTCCAAAATACTCGCATGAGCGGGGGTCGTTCCTATTCTGAATTACATGCACAACCAAATGAAAAAGGATATCGATAAATTGGATGTTCATCCCAATGGAATTATGAATGAATTATACTCGGTTTTTGGAGCAAGTTCTTCAATCAGTGATTATTATCTATCTCCGTTCTGTGTGGCAAATTTAGAACTAAATGATCCTCTATTTTTGGGAACTGATCCTGTATTCTATAAAAGTAGTTTTTATAATAATATGAGGAATAATAGAAGATAGTGGTGGCTTCTTTTGGCTGATGAAAAGTTGAGGGGTTGCTCATTTGCCTGGTTTTTTTTTGTTTCTTCTTCCTTATTAAATATCTTTTGTTTAAGTTATAATATTGATGGCTTTGGAGGTTCCAGCTGGACCGTCTTGGAGGCTTGGTTGTTGACCTGACTGCTGTGGAACCTGAGATTGTTGTCAACATATACCGAAATTTTCTTTCAAGAGGGAAATTATTTCATGATTATCGGTGTTTGGATATACACATAACAGTTCGGCAGAAAAGTTTAGAACAAAACACAGTAGAAATATTTTTTTTTGCAAAATTCATTTTTATTATTCAACATAGTTGCCTTCGAGGGCGATACGGCGATTATAGCGATCTTCCAACTTTTCGATACCATTTTTATAGTACTCTTTCGGTTTTGCCTCAAAATAGGCCTCAGTTTCGGCAATCGGTCTTAAATTTCTTGCCAGCGAGCATTCTCTTGAGGTCTGCAAACAGGAAAAAGTCGCTGGGGTCCAGATCTGGAGAATACGGTGGATGGGGAAGCAATTCGTAGCCCAATTAATTGAGTTTGACCATCGTTTTCATCGACTTGTGACACGGTGCATTGTCTTGGTGAAACAACACTTTTTGTTCTTCAAATAAGGCCGTTTCTTAGCGATTTCTTTCTTCAAACGATCCAATAACGCTATATAATAGTCGCTGTTGATCGTCTGTCCCTTCTGGAGATAGTCAATGAATATTATACCATGCGCATCCCAAAAAACAAACGCCATCACATTGCCAGCCGACTGTTGCGTCTTTCCACGCTTTTGATTCGGTTCTTCACTCGCTCTCCACTCTGCCGACTGCCGATTGGACTCTGGAGTGTAGTGACGGAGCCATGTTTCATCCATTGTCACATATCGACGCAAAAATTCGGGTTTATTGCGCTTGAACAGCTCCAAACACTGCTCAGAATCATCAACACGTTGTTGTTTTTGGTCCACAGTGAGCTCACGCGGCACCCACTTTGCACACAGCTTTCGCATGCCCAAATATTCATGCACGATATGTCCAACACGCTCTTTCGATATCTTCAGAGTCTCAGCTATCTCGCTCAACTTCACTTTACGGTCATTTAAAATTATTTTGTGGATTTTTTTGATGCTTTCTGCCGTCACCACCTCTTTTGGGCGTCCACTGCGTTCTGCATCGACTGTGCTCGTACGACCAGTTCGAAATTGACGAAACCAATATTCCACAGTTGAAATAGCTGGAGCAGAGTCCAGGTAACGTTTGTCAAACCATGCTTTGGTTTCCACTGTATTTTTTTTCATCAAAAAGCAATACTTTATCAATACACGAAATTCGTCTTTATCCATTTTTTTTTCAATAACAAAAGTTGCTCCACTCAAAATGCTATATCTCACGAACCAATCGACCGATTGCTGTCAAATTTTGACAGAAATTATTTGAAGCATGGGACTTTAGATTTTTGCAAGAGGCGCCATCTAGACATCATGGTTCTCAACTTATTTAGTTAATTAATAGCAGTACAGTAAAGTTATATATCAACATTGTAAACTGTTATACTCCTAAACAGTATTAGAAGTGTGGATAGTTCTTATTATTACTTATTTTTGTTTTTTTTTTTTATTAAATTGGTATGAATTCAATTTATTTGAACTAAGTTATGATCTAGTCATGACACTGTTATATAATTGTACAACTAGTTTTAACTATATATTTTTGTATAACTGTTACATAACAGGCTGTAATTATCCTTGCCGTGTTACAATAATTGTTATAAGATTACCTTTTGGTAATCTGCATAGTTTATGAACTGTTATACTACATTGCTAAGTAATTATCTCATTAACTTAACTTGTTTTTATCAAAGCACTTACTAAAGTAAATGTTTTGGTTTTATTTTTGCCCTAAGACTGAAGCAATTTTTAATTTGATTGTCATAATGATTTATATCATGGTTGCGTATGATAAAATGGTAAAAAATTAAGTAAAAATGAAATGTATTTTTTGGAAAAATTTACAATATTATCACTCTAAAATATTGGTTGCATTTGATATGCTGAAAAATTGTTCCGGATTAGTATGTGTAAAACATTAGAACACTACATTATCCCAAAAAAAAAAAAATTGTAATAGATTAACCTTAAGAATAAGTATATGATATTAATAAACGCAATTTTTTTAAAATTAAAAGTAAAGGAGAATATTGTATCAAAAACAAAAAAATAGAATTTAATAACGCAATTCTGTTTTAGGAAAACTTAAAGCAATTGCAGGTGTACGATTAACTCCAATTTAGACCTATAAACTTTAATTTAAATGTTTTAATAAATCTTCCTGTGAATAAATCATTATCCTATAATACAAATTGCAAATAATTTTTTTTTTATAATAGTTCAGAAGATCCCTACATTAAATTTAACGCAAAAACGACATTAAAAATGTAAAAATATATTGGCAGTTCTAAGAGCAAAAAGGGACTTAAAATTGGAGCGTAAACTTAAATCGGCGAGTGGAACAGTAATTCGTTATGGTCGGCGTTAGCAATTGTGTGCACATCCATAAGACAGTGAAGGTTTGAATAAATGTTGACGGCGCTTTTTCAGTTGCTCTTCGCATAAGAATCGTGTCGGCACATAAGAATTCGGAGGATTCTTAACTTAAAAGATCTTCACTTAATTAGAGTGTTATTATATAAATTTATTACCAATTTTAATTAATTTTAAAAATTCTTGAAAAATAGTGAAGGTTTAGATTTAATTAAAAATAGGAAGGCATATTTTATTTTATTATATTTTTTATCGAAAAAGTTTACTTCTAAAAATCTTATAAGATAACTAATAAAGAACTAAAAAATTATATTACAGAAAATATGATAATTGTTATCTATTTAATAGTTAATTTATTTTTTTCTTTTACAGAAATGTGATTATTTAAAGAAAAACAAATTAGATTCAAGAAAAAATTGTTAAAATTATTTTACAGCTGTTAAACTTATAAAATAAATTTGTTTAATTTAAAATTTGCCATTTTATATAATGGATTGTAAATAGAAAATCGTTTCGACACATAAAACAACAGGCTTTAGATGCTGATGTTTCGAATAGATTTTTTTCAGTGAAGAGGGCTCAGTGGATATGTCAGTAAGGAAAATTGCCATATGTTGAGGTTCTGAAAATCCACAAGTAACTGTCAGAAAGCTATTGTATCTGTGAAAAGTGACTGTCTGGTATGGATTTGGTGTTTTAAAGGGGTTTTATTGTTCTAATAAACTTTTAGCTTTATGGGAACACGACAACTTTTGGCTTTATCAGTAAATTTTCTGGGATGCATAATTAAGAGATTTACTAATGTCAATTAGCCATTGAACATTTTATTTGGATTTTATGGAGTTACGTCAAAAATCCCTATTAACGTAGACAATTCTCATACTTTAGATCATTAAAAAAAACTAACTTAGATCCCAAAAAATAATACCAAAAAATCATCAAAATGGACCACAAAAGGATCACGTCTTTCTACAAGTGTTAATAAAAATGATAGTGAAAAAAATCAAAAATATCCTGAAGCACAAATAAAAAGTATGTATTTATTTAATTAAAATTTTTGAAGCACAAAAATTCGATTACTTTTTCTTATGACTCCGAAAACTTTATATTTTATAACAGTTCAAACATTTTGCTCGAAACAATCTTCTCTTTGATTTAGCGACACAAGCACGCAGAAGTCTTGAGTTAGAAACCAGCTAGTAACATAGCCAAGGTCTGAAAACGCACGCCGTTAAGAATTTACAAGTGTAAATAAAAATGATGGTGAAAAAAATCTTTAGAAAAAAATTAAAAATATCTTGAAGCACAAATAAAAAGTGTGTTTTATTTAATTATAATTTTTGAAGCACAAAAATCCGATTACTTTTTCTTATGACTCTTAAGACTTTATATTTTATAGCAGTTCAAACATTTTGCTCGAAACAATCTTCTCTCTGATTTAGCGACACAAGTACTCAGATGTCTCGAGTTAGAAGCCAGCTAGTAACATAGCCAAGGTCTGAATACGCACGGCATTAAGAATTTACAAGTGTAAATAAAAATGATGGTGAAAAAAATCTTTAGAAAAAAAATTAAAAATATCTTGAAGCACAAATAAAAAGTGTGTTTTATTTAATTATAATTTTTGAAGCACAAAAATTCGATTACTTTTGCTTATGACTCTTAAGACTTTATATTTTATAACAGTTCAAACATTCTGCTCGAAACAATCTTCTCTCTGATTTAGCGACACAAGTACTCAGATGTCTTGAGTTAGAAACCAGCTAGTGACGTAGCCGAGGTCTGAATATGCACTGCGTTAAGAATTTACAAGTGTAAATCATGATATTAGTAAAAAAAAATCTTGAAAAAAAAAATCAGAAATATTTTTTTTCAAACTAATTTTGACAGGCTACAGTAAGAAAACATTCAAGTCAATTCTATTAAGAACAAAATATTTAAAAAAAATGTACTTTAAGATAATAAATATATAAAAAAAAATAATTTCTTTTCCTTTATAATAAAACTGAGATAAAATATTGAAATATGAATACTCATAGCCACCTACACAAAACTTTCATTATAAAAATGTACAAAGACTCTGTCTGCTTTAATTGAGAATACCTCGCAAGATAAGAGGTAAGACAGTGTTCTTTTACAAAATATTTATGTGTAAATACGTGACTATTTAAATATTTGTAAAAGAATACTCTAATATGTACAATATATAATTTTTAAAGAGCATAAATCCAAAGTGGATGTGTTTTTTTGTTAATAATACCACATCCAAAAAATAATACCAAAAAATCATCAAAATGGACCACAAAAGGATCACGTCTTTCTACAAGTGTTAATAAAAATGATAGTGAAAAAAATCAAAAATATCCTGAAGCACAAATAAAAAGTATGTATTTATTTAATTAAAATTTTTGAAGCACAAAAATTCGATTACTTTTTCTTATGACTCCGAAAACTTTATATTTTATAACAGTTCAAACATTTTGCTCGAAACAATCTTCTCTTTGATTTAGCGACACAAGCACGCAGAAGTCTTGAGTTAGAAACCAGCTAGTAACATAGCCAAGGTCTGAAAACGCACGCCGATAAGAATTTACAAGTGTAAATAAAAATGATGGTGAAAAAAATCTTTAGAAAAAAATTAAAAATATCTTGAAGCACAAATAAAAAGTGTGTTTTATTTAATTATAATTTTTGAAGCACAAAAATCCGATTACTTTTTCTTATGACTCTTAAGACTTTATATTTTATAGCAGTTCAAACATTTTGCTCGAAACAATCTTCTCTCTGATTTAGCGACACAAGTACTCAGATGTCTCGAGTTAGAAGCCAGCTAGTAACATAGCCAAGGTCTGAATACGCACGGCATTAAGAATTTACAAGTGTAAATAAAAATGATGGTGAAAAAAATCTTTAGAAAAAAAATTAAAAATATCTTGAAGCACAAATAAAAAGTGTGTTTTATTTAATTATAATTTTTGAAGCACAAAAATTCGATTACTTTTGCTTATGACTCTTAAGACTTTATATTTTATAACAGTTCAAACATTTTGCTCGAAACAATCTTCTCTCTGATTTAGCGACACAAGTACTCAGATGTCTTGAGTTAGAAACCAGCTAGTGACGTAGCCGAGGTCTGAATATGCACTGCGTTAAGAATTTACAAGTGTAAATCATGATATTAGTAAAAAAAAATCTTGAAAAAAAAAATCAGAAATATTTTTTTTCAAACTAATTTTGACAGGCTACAGTAAGAAAACATTCAAGTCAATTCTATTAAGAACAAAATATTTAAAAAAAATGTACTTTAAGATAATAAATATATAAAAAAAAATAATTTCTTTTCCTTTATAATAAAACTGAGATAAAATATTGAAATATGAATACTCATAGCCACCTACACAAAACTTTCATTATAAAAATGTACAAAGACTCTGTCTGCTTTAATTGAGAATACCTCGCAAGATAAGAGGTAAGACAGTGTTCTTTTACAAAATATTTATGTGTAAATACGTGACTATTTAAATATTTGTAAAAGAATACTCTAATATGTACAATATATAATTTTTAAAGAGCATAAATCCAAAGTGGATGTGTTTTTTTGTTGATATTCAATTATGTTATCACTGCTCTGCGATATGTTTGAACATACTTATTATATCTGTAAAAATATATTTGTTAATATAAATTATGTGGAATTAAAAAAAAAGTGCCGCCGATAAGCTTTATACTCAATAAATGGGAGTTGTTTTTATTACTCATAGAATTTTATTATAAATCTTCAGATAAAAGTGGACTGTTTTTTTTTTATTATTATTTTATTATAAGCAGGTGCTTATAATAACATTTAAATTATTTGCACTATATTTGATTGAATTTTGTTAAAAACTGAATGAAATTTTATTAGATAAACTGAAGTTGTTGTTTTTTTTTTTTTAGATTAGTAATGGTTAATCGATATAATGGGCGTAAATAGAGGAGAAATTACAACAAAACCAGATGACTATAATATTGGCTGGTCATAGTATCCACAAATAGTTTGTACTCACAGTAAATAAATATTGACAATCTATTGATTAATTAAAGTAAATATGAAATTATTAAATGATTATACAATATTAATATTAAATAAATACAAAAAAAATGAGAAAAAAACCATTATCAACAAGGTAACTAAATGGTTATGATTTGGAAATGTTTTGATTGATTTCATTATGCAGATTGATAGATAATTTCCCCATTTTTTATTTGTGTGGGAGCTAATACTTTGTTTTTTTTTTTTTTTTTTGTTGGGAGAAAACAATTTCCGGATTCTTTTATTGTGCCTAAATATTAACTAAGCAGAGGCGTTCATGAATTTTTTCTCTACGCGAAACTAGTATAAGATGACTCACTCACAATCCCATAAATACGAGTACGAGTATTCCATCCATAAACAAGCCTCGTATGACAGTCATAATACGGCTTAAACGGGTACTATTTGTTCATACTCACAGTTTGTATAGAACGTTTACGTCTCTTACCTATATACCATCTACCTACATAAATACTAGTTCCGTTAACCGGTTTATGCCTTAAATAAGCGAAAAAACACTGAAGAGGAAAAAAACTTTAATTGTAGTTATGAGAAGAAAAAAAGAAATGTGAAAAAATCTTACAAGAAAAAAACTAGGAAGAAAGACGTTACGATTTGCGAAATTTTACCTAGAATTGGGGCCAAAACAATTTGTTCCCAGCCCAGATATGTTACTTGTGTACCTTCGTATTTACATAGGTGAACATGCATACATAAATACTTACGATACGAATGTACAGTACATGGCAAAAAGGGTATTATCCATGAGAAAATATTCTAGTACGAAACTTATGAGGTCAGTTAGAATATATAATGTTCGGTACTTTCCTGAGAGAAAAAAACAATGAAATTAACTTACCTGCTTTGAAGCTTTTTTAAACTGAATCTACCTATTTTTAAAAATTTCTTTTCAATGTTTTTTCTTAAAAACTATACAACAATTTTGGTATTTGTTTATTTCGTGTTGGGTTTTTTTTTTGTATAATATTTACTTAAAAATTACATTTTATAAATAGTGTAACTACTGTTTTCTAGTAAGTTTTAAGTAAAAAATATTTAAATTCCTAACTGTTTTGAGATTTATGAAAATTTTCTTTGTAAGACATTTTTTTTCTGGTTTTTTTTGTAGGGGTGGGGGGTAAGGGGGTATATTGACTATTAAAAAAACACTTGCTGACTTTTAGTTTTTGACATACTTTTATATTTGATGTATAATTTCCCAGATTTGAGAAAAATTGGTTCAAGAGTTTTCAAAAAAAAACTGTATTTTTAAAAGGTAAACTATTAAATTAAATATTCTTAAAAATAAAGTTTTTGTTATTGAAATTTCAGTATAAATGCGTGTTTTTGCACAAAATTTCTATAAATTCAATTTGTAGTTTTGAAAGTAAAGTTAAATAAAAAACATATTTTAAATTTAGATTTTTAATAAAACTTTTATTTTATTATATATCTTAAACTTTGCCATTATTTATAATAATAAAATCATTTATGATGGCTACTAAAGAACAGATGTTTATAAAATTTTCTATGTCCACTTTGTAATAATGCTCGAATGATAAAAAATAATATCGTTTTGATAATACCAGCTATATCTCTTGTATTTATCACTGACTTATCAGATTGCCCTCTTAATATGGAGTATCGGCGGTTTTCAATTTTAAAAAAAATCCTATTTTATTATATTTCTTAAACTTTGCCATTATTTATAAAAATAAAATTATTTATAATGGCTACCATGAAACATCGTGCAGGACTCGATCCTTTTGAGGTAGTTTTTGATGACTTTTTTGCGACTGTCATCAAAAACTACCTCAAAAGGATCGTGTCCTGCACAAAGTCCGTTGGTTTTTAAATGCTGCAAACTTTTTGATACAAAATATTTTACATAGCCTAATAAGAAAAAGTCTAACGATACTAAAAAGAAACGATCTGGAAGGGCAATTAACATCACCAAATCTCAAAATTCCTCATTCTGTGAATTTTTTGAGCAATAAAGCCAAATTTATCGTTTTGTGTGGCTTGTGGTGCCGTTTTAGTCCAGATAAAAAATTTTAGGTTCAGATCAAAGGAAGCCGGTTATTGTACGGCCATAGCGCTCGGAATTTGCGATAACGGACACCAGTCAGTTCTTTTTTCGCGAATACAATGGTTTTTTCACAGGCACTTGTGGGTTTTTAGAGCCCCATTTACAGAAATTTTGCTAATTGACAAATTAACCGAGCAACAAATGAGATTAATAACTCAGTTCGAAATCATTCTTGTTCGCGGTGATTTAACTACGAAAAAAATGTGTTTTATAATTTAAATTATACAAAATGGCAACTCTTAAAATTACAGAAATAACACCTCAAATGATCTATTTGTTTGCTACCGATCACATGACAACTAGTTGTACTTTCCAAACCATAAAAATGGTTAATTATTATGGAAAAATGAACATTTTTAATAGACAGAATTTTATGCAAATTAAATTTTATGTTATTTGCGATTAAAAAACTAAAAATAAAAAAAAAACCAATATTAATCAAAAAATACAAATAGACATGATTTTTTCACTATTTTTTAAAATAAATTTTAAGCTTAGGGATCATTCGAAAAGAATATTTCATTATGTTAGCTTATGACAGGTATCATTAACAGGTATGTGTACATTGGTTATTTGATGAATACCAGCCATGTGAATGCAACAATATTTGACGGAAAGTTGTATTTTATTGCCGACCACATAGTCTAATGAATGACGTCAACAAGCCATAATTCTAAACAACCGCCTACAGAATAAAAAAGACTAAATAAAAACAATGAAAACTACTTGAGAAAAAATACAAAAAATATCAAAAAGAAATAGAAGAGAAAGAAAAGAAAAAAAAACTGCAAAGCACAACATAACAAAGCAGAAATAAGAAACAACCGCAAATACCATGGTTACCTGTCTGGCTGCGGCCTCTATACACAAAGTCTACAATACGAATATCTACTAAAATACAATCATATCTGGGAAATACGCACACTTAATCCAATAGGTTGTAATTTAGCCATACAGGTGTGTAGCATAGTAGAAAAGTCTCTCAGGTGAGAATGTACATAAAACAAATTTGTGATATAGTAAAAAAAAAGAAGAAAGTTATTATTTTCAAATAGTAATTTTACGAGTATTTTGTTTTTTACTCTCATAAATTGATACTGTTTGAATTGATCGTGGAATGTCCATTTAATATTTGTTATTATTATTATTATTATTATTATGTGTATTATTAATCCAGGTATGTGCTTGTACGTCATACTCACACAGGTAAACACAAAAAAAAAATCGTAGTTGTATGAAAACTTGATATTTCTTTACACTATCGTGGCCTAATAATGGCTCTTGTTCAATGTGGATATTACAGGTAAAAACTGGAGCATCATAATATTTATTAAACAGCTTTTCTGGTTGAACACAATTTTCTTCTAACTATTTGTGCTAAATTTTCAATTTTCTTTAATTTCGTCTAACTCCTACAATAGGAATTGATCAAAACCAAATTCAAAATTACCAACTCTGTGTGTTAGTAGATACAGAACAGGTACACCACCACACAAGTTAACAGGTACCTAGTGTTTATTCACGCACAAAGTATTCCTCTCTCTGGCTATCGGCAGTTAACGATTTCCAATGTGATTAACACTTTTTTTTTTTTTTGTGGGATGGTTTTTTGGAAAACGGAAATGATTTCGAATTTTTCTTCTAAAACGTTTTTCTAATATTTAAATGACAAAATAAAAACAAATTTTTGCTGCGATATAAACGTCTAAAATGACAGGTAGGTACAGGTAAGCTCGCAGCGACGATAACTTGTTGTGGCGCGGCTACACAGGTTGTTGTTGTTGTTGTTGTTGTTGTTGTTGTTAGGTCAACGTTTGTACGAGTATTTTGTATTCTCAGTTGGGGACAACTTACCAATTGCCAATGTTGTAAATGCGATGGTGGTGGTGGTGAAGGTGGTGGTCATTGTCGTTAAGAATGTAGGAGGCGCCGATGGTGGCGGGCCTCCAAATGCGGCTAATCCCAATTTCATTATTCCACTACACACATAGAACTTTCACACAAATATGAAATTAAAAAACCAAAAACTTTTTTCTAATAAAAATAAATAATCACGGCCGTTGTGAATTCATTAATTGTAGGTGCTTTCACTATGCGCGCTCGTCCGCGATCCGATAGCTTTTCCGTATTCTCTCCACGTTAAAAAGATATTTTTATCATTTATTTATTTTTTAAATATAGCCATTATTTTTAATCACTTAAAACAATTGATTTCAAACTAAATAAATAAAAAAACCGAGTTATATATATTTGAGCATAAAATTATGAATTTATTTTTTTCTATAACAACATAGAAAATTTTTGCTTACGAGATTGGCTGCTTTTATCTATAGATAGTTATGTTTAGATAAAGAAAAAAAAAGAAGGTATAAAATAACAAAAAAAAAACACAACAAATTACAATAAAATAAATACACACACGCGTACCTCAATCGGACGAACAGCGAACACCTCTGAACAATTCTAGAGCTCGAAATCAACTGAAGTTAGAAGCCGCGTCGTCAATGTCCAGTACGGTTGTGGGCTCAGTACTGCTGGCAAGGTACACGGATTGTTGGCGGTAAAAGTGACGATGGCGACTTTGGTGTAGCTGTCGAGGTATCTTCTGTCGCCTTCGTTATTCATGACACAGGTAGATTAGTAAATTTCAAGCTCAGGTGTCTTAGCTAAAATGATGCAGTTCACTACAGTCAACGTCATATTTTATAGAGCAAAATTAAGTAAATTTGTAATAGTAAAATTTCAACAAAAATAATTTCCTGACCATATTAGAATTTGAAAATTTCTATTAAAAATATAAATTTCCCAATGAAAAAGAAAATACTTTTGGTGTATGTTAAAACCAATTTTTATATACAAACTTATTATTCATTTTACTTCTCTACACCATTAATTTCGGTTACTTCTCTACACCATTAATCTCGTATCGATACTTCTCTACACCATGAATCTCGTATCAATGCTTCTCTACACCATGAATCGCGTATCGATGCTTCTCTACACCATTAATCTCATATGGATGATTCTCTACACCATGAATCTCGTACCAATGCGTCTCTACACCATGAATTTCGTATCGATGCTTCTCTACACCATTAATCTCGAATCGATGCTTCTCTACACCATAAATCTCGTATCAATGCTTCTCTACACTATGAATTTCGTATCGATGCTTCTCTACACCATGAATCTCATATGGATGATTCTCTACACCATGAATCTCATATCTATTCTTCTCTACACCATGAATCTTATATAGATGATTCTCTACACCATGAATCTCGTATCTTTGCTTCTCTACACCATGAATCTCGTAGCAATGCGTCTCTACACCATGAATTTCGTATCGATGCTTCTCTACACCATTAATCTCATATGGATGATTCTCTACACCATGAATCTCGTACCAATGCGTTTCTACACCATGAATTTCGTATCGATGCTTCTCTACACCATTAATCTCTTATCGATGCTTCTGTACACCATGAATCTCATAAAAACAAAGAGTCTTTGTATGTTTTCGGGAAAGAAAAGTGAGTGAAATTTTCTTATAAGAGGAAATTTATGGAATCTAACGAGTAACAGATAATTCACGATCAAACAATTTAGGTCAGTATTACGCACATACGAAGTTAGTATGATAAGTCAGTGATAAATGAAACAAAAAATTTATTTATTCATCAAAAATTGATATATTTATTTCAACATACTCACTTTTTAGCTCAATACACTTCGTCTAACGATACTTCAACTTTTCTGATGTGTAAAAGTGAATCCAGGTTTCATCACAAGTTATGGATCGACGCAATAATTCATTTGGATTACGTTTGAAAATATCCAACAACTCCATTATAGTCATTACACAAACAAGTTTTTAGTTAGGTGTTAGCAAACACGGCTAATTGGTTGTCCTGGACGCTTAGCGATACTTGTAGAATTTAGTAAAGCATTTCTGAATCATTCCATACGATGATGAGGAATCTCCATTATACTTTTCAAATTTAGTTTTGGTTTCAGATATCGTCTTTACCCACACAAAATAGTATTTGAAATTCCTTTTTTTGCATATTCATAAAATAATACAAACATTATTTATTTTTAAAGGCTGTCATACCTAAACTAAACAACAGATGTTTATAAAATTTTGTATGTCAACTTTGTAAGAATGCCGAATAATAAAAAGAATATCGTTTTGATAATACCAGATATATCTCTTGCATTTATCACCGACTTATCAGATTGCACTCTTAATAGGGAGTATCGATGGTATTCGATTAAAGGGATTGATTCGACCAAAATTGGAACACCTGTACTGGTTATGAAGGTAATCTATATAATTTCGTAAATTGTTCGAGGTAGTTTTCGGTTTTGACAATCACCAGAATAGGGCCAAAAATATTTCCTTGAAGGACACCAGTGAGTATAGGAAACATTTTGGAGAATTTGACCATCAAGTAGTAAAATAAGTTGGAGAAAAATTTTCTTCAATTCTCAGAGTAGGCCACATTCTCAGAGTAAGCATACAATTTCTTCTCAAGACGACAACTTCTTACTCACTTTCAAAATCAGTCATTGTTAGTGTATAATGAAAGACCATCTAACAATTGCCAGAAAAAAATAATACAACCTATTATTACCCCTTCCTTCAACCCCTATCTATCAAAAACAAAAAAACAAAAACACACTCAGTTTTTTTTTGTGTAAATATATTATTTATTTTCGATTATTTCCATTTTTTAAATACAAACGTCTTTATAGAATATACAACCAAATCTAATATGTATTTTTTTTTTTTTTTTATAAATTTCATATAACAGTTATAAATTAAAAATCTCTTTTTATTTGCATTAAAATCTCTTTAAAAACATTTATAATATTGTAGTTATAAATTAAGAACAAATTTTTATTTGCATTAAAATCTCTTTAAAAACAATCTCATTTTAAACCGTTCATAACAAAAAATACTCGTAGCATAACAAATAATTATTTCTTTCCATTTTTTTTTAAAAATAAATATAATCAAATATCATGTTTTATAAATAAAATCTTTTAATTAATAAAATTTTCAATTATTTTAGCTTTTACACACATGACATTTGTAACACTTAAAACCTTACAAATTCTCTTGTTAAGCTATCTGTGCACTACTAAACTTGTGAACGAGTTTAATTACATTAAAAGAAAAACTTATCATTAAACTAATGAAAATTTCTAAAGAAATTTTTTTTTAATTAACAACAAAAAAACTATTAATTAAAATTTAAATAATAATCATAAATAAAAATAATTATAAAAATCATTTAAAATTAAGATTATTGATATTAATTTTTTCAAATAAGTCTTTTATTTTACGTTCAACATAAAATTAAAAATGAAAAACTTTAAAAATTCGTTTTTTTAAATATTTAAATATTAAACTTTTAAAATGACTATAAATGAACAGTAAGTACTGTATGATAATATTAGATTTATGAATTACTAAATAAAATAATTTCATTTTAAACAATTTAAATAACAATTACTATTAATGATCTGATCGTAAATGGTTATTCTTATCGAAAAATATATTATTTTGTATCGTAACTTCTTTACAAAGTGTTGAGAAACGTCTTATTGCAGCCACGGCTATATTTTTATCTATTATACAATAATAGATTTATATATGTTTATATTTTTATTTTATTTAGAAAAATATATTTATTCATTTCAAAGTATATAATAATAATAATTCCATACGAGCATAAAAACTACTACTTCAATTGGCATCTACTCTATATGCGTTTCGTATTCTTTCCAAACATTATTAAATTTTTACGTTTAAAACGAATTTCTTTTTTTTTAAATATTTTATTCACATAAAAATTAACAAGAATTAAATATGCATTAGTTTTGTGGTAACAACATAAAGTGATACATAATTTGCTTACCATTTAAGAAGATATTAAATGGAATTAATTTTTTGTTATTAAAAAATCGTTACGACAGAAAAGCTAATTAATGTCAGGATATGATAGGATACTGGCACGTTATTTGAAATGTAGTTTTTTTTTAATTACAAATCTTTAATAAAACGAATAAAGGATGATTTTTTTAAAAAAAAATTATGCAACATCTAGTCAGTTTGTCTAAAGTATTAATTTTTAAATTGATATAGTCCGACAAGGTCGAAAATAAAATTTCTTTTCGGCAGTTTGACCTCGTTTAGTTTCAATTTGTAGGTCTCTAACATGTCCCGATTCTGTTTTGTACTTAAAAAAAATTCCGCTGTCACTGAATGGATTTGTTTACTTTTGAAGATTTGAACCTCTAAATTACTTAATTGGAGGTCTGAGAAGGTCCAAAAAAATTTTGGCTCGCCATTTGGACCTAGTTTCAATTAGTAGGTCTCTAGTCTCTAGATTGTTCCGAGACTGTTTTGTGATGGAAGGAATTTTACAGTAACTAAATGGATTTGTTTACTTTTGAAGATTTGAACTTCTTAATTACTTAATTTGGTGGTCTGAGAAGGTCCAAAAAAATTACGCCTGGCCATTTAGACCTAGTTTTAATTTGTAGGTCAAGATTGTTCTGAGAATGTTTTGTTATAGACGAAATTTTACAGTGACTGAATGAATTTGTTTACTTTTGAACATTTGAATTTCTCAACTTTTAAGTGGAGATCTGACAAGGTTCAAAAAAATTAAGGCTGAACATTTAGACCTAGTTTCAATTTGTACGTCTCTAGACATATTCTGAGTATTTTTGATTGAAGAAATTTTACAGTGACTGAATGGATTTGTTTACTTTTGAATATTTCACCTTCTCAATTACTTAATTGGAGGTCTGACAGCATCTAAAAAAATTAGGGCTCACCATTTAGACCTTGTTTCAATTTGTGGGTCTAAAGATTTTTTATGATGGAAGAAATTGTACAGTGACTGAATGGATTTGTTTACTTTTGAAAATTTGAACTTCCCAATTTTCAAGTGGAGGTCTGACAAGGCCTAAAAAAATTGAGGCTCACATTTAGACCTTGTTTCAATTTGTGGGTCTAAAGATGTTTTGTGATAGACGAAATTTTACAGTGACTGAATGAATTTGTTTACTTTTGAAGATTTTAACTTCTCAATTTTTAAGTGGAGATCTGACAGGGTCCAAAAAAATTAAGACTGACCATTTAGACCTAGTTTCAATTTGTAGGTCTCTAGACATAATCTGAGTGTTTTTGATTGAAGAAATTTTACAGTGACTGAATGAACTTATTTACTTTTGAAGATTTGAACTTCTCAATGTCTTAATTCGAGGTCTAACAAGGTCGAAAAAAATTAGGGTTCACCATTTAGACCTAGTTTCAATTTGTGGGTCTAAACTTGTTTTATGATGGAAGAAATTATACATTGACTGAATGAATTTGTTTACTTTTGAACATTTGAACTTCTCAACTTTTAAGTGGAGGTCTGAGAAGGTCCAAAAAAATTAAGACTGACCATTAAGACCTAGTTTCAATTTGTAGGTCAAGATTGTTCTGAGACTGTTTTGTGATAGAAGAAATTTTACAGTGACTGAATGGATTTGTTTACTTTTGAAGATTTCAACTTCTCAATTACTTAATTGGAGGTCTGACAGCATCTAAAAAAATTAGGGCTCACCATTTAGACCTTTTTTCAATTTGTGGGTCTAAAAATGTTTTATGATGGAAGAAATTATACAGTGACTGAACGGATTTGTTTACTTTTGAAAATTTGAACTTTCCAAATTTTTAAATTTACGGTCTAAAAAAGTGCAAATGAATCTCCTTTTGACCTAGTTTTGACTAGTCTAAAAAAGTGCAAATAAGTACGGTCTTCAATTGTACATATTCAGTTTAAACGAAATTATTTTATGTTGTAAGAAAATTTCAAAATTAAAATGATTATGGTTCATTAAATCGTAAGAAAAAATAATAAACTCATTTAAAATCAAGCAAATTCCACAAAAATATTATAGATATTTTTTTAAACAAATATTATATCTTAATTTTTATAATTGTTAGTACTTGTACGAATAATATTTTGAATGGCACTTTAATATTGCTGGTATTTAAAAATTCTTCACTCTTTTTTTATTTTATATTTTTCATTATTTTTTTTTAAATTATTATTATTATAATTGTACTAAAGACTCATATTATGAGAACATTTTATATTAAGAATTATTATAAAAATAAATAATTTATGGATAAAAATTTCAACAATAACAATACGCCATAATAATGTGATATCTTATACAATATTAGACGAGAATATATTATTATTATAATTATTATTACTATTTTTTTCATATGAATTTGAATTAATATATGTAATTTAAATGTACATTATTATTATAATTATAATGTTTGGTGAAAGCTAAAAAACACATTATTCTTATCGATTTTATTAAATATTATAAGAGAAATTTTTTGCGACTAGAATGAATAATTATATTCTATGTTTTTGTATTTTCTTTTTATTTTATTTTTTATTAAAAATTCATAGGAATTTTTAGTTAAGCGTATTTTATTTGTAAACTTTTAAAGTATTACTTTTTTTGTGGAAGATTAATTTTGTTTTATGTGTTATTATAATTTTAAAATGTTAGTAACTGTGATCTTATATTTAAAATGTTATATTTTTTCTATATTTAAATAATATTAATACGAGTCCTTGTAAAAACAATATGTTTTTTGTTTGTTGATTGGGTGTTAATACGTGCTGTATTTTTTAGTGTTCTTTGTTATATTAGAAACGAATTGTTGCAATTAAAGTTTTAATAAAGATTTTCTTCTATATGCAGTTTTTTTTAATGACAAAAATTCAGAATAAATTCGTTAGTTTCTATCAAATAGCCTCAAAGTGTTTCTGCTATATGATATGTATCCTAGCACAAATTTTTGAGTTTTTATTTTAAATTAAGTTTCAATTTTACATAAAATTAATTACAACGTTTTCAATTAATTCACATTGTTAAGCATAAAAATTTAAAAAAAATTATTCTTTTTTTCAACTTTAATTATAACATTTCGTTTTGCGATAGTGTCAATAATTGTTAAAATTCTTTATTTTGATGTCATTCGATAATCCTTCAGTATTTTTGTAACCATAAATATAAGGCTTTAATTTAAATAAAATAAAAAAACAAAAAATAGAATATTAAGCCAATAATTATAAAAGAATAAAATTTCAAAACAAAAATTCTAAAATGAAATTGTCTATGTTTTTTGTTTTTTTTTTTGTTTTTATAAAAGCACAAAATTTGTTTTTAAAATGAATTCTTTGTATTAAAAATAAACAAAAAAACAATACACTGTTAAAAATACGTATATGACTTGGTGGGAATATTTTAAATTAAAAACAAAAATAACAAAGATGTCTGATGGTTTTCTTTGTCGCCAAATTAAACTTAACCAAATTAGATAATATGAAAGTTTTCTAAAATTAAATTAACAACGGAAAAAATATTAACAAGGCATACAAAAAAATGGAAAAAATTTTGATAAAACTTTAAAAATGATTACTTATAATTACTAAGCAAAAAATAAATAAAAAGTTAATTTTCTGGTATAACTTGTCGTTTCGTTCTTATAATAATATTTCTATGAATTTTATCTTAATTTTGAAAAGTGAAAATTCTCCATGTCAGTAGAAAGTTTTTTGTTTTTTTCTTCTTTTTTTTTACTTTTACTTTTATATCTAATGTGGTCGAAAATTGTCGGAATTTTTCTTACCTCGATTAACAGAGGATACCTCAGAATTGCTGAAATCATTTGTTGCTCCTTCAGCCTCATGTCTAGTACGATTATTTAAAAAGTCACGAATGTGTTGTACAATTAAATCGATGGCAACTAAAAGTACATAAAAAGAAAGAAAAGAAACAATATTCGGAAAGGGAAGAAATTATTTAATACAATATTTTTTTTTTTAATAATTTATTTAAAGAAATTTCCACTTTTTTCATATTAATCTAGATTTAAGTAGATTTTTCAAGCTTAGCAGTATTTAGAATTAGACAACAAAAAAAAACCATTACAAAAAAATTACAATACGAGTAAATTTAAAGTGTTTATATAAAGTGTGTGCTACTAATTTAGTTCAATTTTAATAGATTTGAATTTTGCGCCATTTGTGCGGTAAAATGTTATCAGCGTGGCAACTGACAGTTCAGGGTTATTAAAAATGGAGCGCTACACGAACAAAGACTAAGAGATTAATTAAAAAATTTGGAAATACTGTTTATTTTTGAAGATTTGGACTTCTCAATTTCTTAATTGGAGGTCTGACATGGTCCAAAAAAATTACGGTGCACCATTAGACCTAGTTTCAATTTGTGGGTCTAAGCATGTTCCGAAACAGCTTTGTCATGGAAGAAATTTTACAGTGACTGAATGGATTTGTTTACTTTTGAAAATTTGAACAATTTTTAAGTGGAGGTCTGACAAGATTAAAAAAAATTACAGTGGACCATTTAAACCTTGTTTTAATTTGTAGGTCTCTAGACATATTCTGAGTCTGTTTTTGATGGAAGACATTTTAAAGTGACAGAATGGATTTGTTTGTTTTTTGAAAATTTGAACTTCTCAATTTTTAAGTGGAGGTCTGACAAGGTCCAAAAAAATGACGGCGCATCATTTAGACCTAGTTTTAATTTGTAGGTCTCTAGACATATTTCGAGTCTGTTTCGTGCTAAGAGATTGATTAAAATTTTTAGAAACGCTGGATTAATTAGTGATTTTTACTAATTTAGGGAGAAACTCTAGCCGTCCTTCAAACATTGAAGCAGTTGCATCTTCATGCTTACACAGTTCAATTGACTCAAGATCTGAAGCCTACTGACCACGCACAGCGAATGGAGTTCGTTGAATGGATTATGGAGCAATAACAAGTGGATGCTGATTGCTCGAACAAAATCACCTTCAGCAATAAGGCTTATTTTCATCTTGATGGCTTGGTTAATCGAGAAAATTGTCGCATTTGGGGTTCAGAAAATCCACGAAAGATTGTTGCGAAACAAATGCATCCACAACGTGTTAATGTTTGGTGCGGATTTTGGGCTGGGGGCATAATTTTCGAAAAATGCAGCTGGTCAGGCAATAACAGTTAATGGCGCCCATTATCGTGACATAATAATGAAGTTTTTTGTTCCCAAACTGCAAGATATTGATGAGGACGACATGTGGTTTCAAGAAGACAGTGCCACATGCCATACAGCCCGAGAAACAATTCCTCCTTGCGTAAATTTTGGGACACCGATTTTTCGTTTTTTGTTCAATAAATTAATGTTAACAAGAAAAACATATTATATTTTTTTAAGGTTCAAAAACAAAAATTACAGAAAATCAAGCTATTATTAAGTGTACAAAAAATAAAAAATCGTAAATTTAAAATTAATTAAAAAATTTACATCAATTTGCATAATTTAGCTTTTTTTTTTTAATTTAAAACAATTTTTTTTTAAGAATCTTATAAATTTGTGTTTATTTTTTTTTAAGTTTACTAGAAAGCTCTTATAAAGAAATTTAATAAATATAAACTTTAATATTGCTACATTTATAGAACTAGTATAAATAATTATTAATTTGCACTTATTGTAATTGATGAATGTTACTTGTTTTCTGACTATTTGAATTTAGAATAATAAAAATTACCTGATTTGTGAACAATTAATGCAATAATGTTTTGTACCTAAGAGTATATGGGTGAATTTCACTTGAGAAAAATAATAAAAAATTCTTAAATTTTTATTCTTATAGTACAATAATAAAAAAAAAACTAGAAAATAAAATACATATTTTTATTTTTATTGAAAATGTTAGTTAAAAATTTAAAAAAAAATGGTGTTACTTAAGAAATTAATAACAAAATACAATTAAATTAAATAGGATTTAAAACATAAAATTTTTATATGAAACGATTTTAAGTTTTATTATTTTAAGAAAAGGGGGTTTTGCTCCCTCCTTCAATGTTTTTGAGTGCGAAACTATTTATTATTTTCAATAAAAGAAGATAGCTTATATATTAGATATTTATCAGATTTTGAAAATTATTAGAATTAAAAATTAAAAAAAAAATTAGCCTACATTTTGGTTTTGTGTAAACGAATTAATATGATTTAACTTTGGTGCTATGACAAAAATCTTTCTACTATTCGGCAGTAGTCGACAGTTTTGTATCTAATTAATTTCTATGCTAATTTATAGTTAATTCAGGTATAAAATATTTTAAAAAATCCAAATAAATAAATAAAAATTTGTTTGAATTTTGTAAAACTCGCAGTAAATTCGAACAAAATCCAATGTGCAGTCGATAATGCAGTTTAACATATTATTTAGTTTACAAAATTTAACCGGTTTTGAGTTACAATGGCCATCAATTATATGATTTTAGATTTAAAAAAAGTTTAAAATAAGAGAAATTAATAAAAATTTAGTTTGTGATGTGTTTAAATGGCTTTTAATGATATATTTGGTCCAAAAAGTGGTTAGAAAGTGAAAAGTTCGTCATTGAATAAATGTAAGCAAATGTGATGTTGACAGTTTAATGTTTACCGGAAAATAGTTCAGTGCTGGCGTACTAAAGGTGTGTAAGAAAATTTAAGGGAAATTAAGTACAAATTGGTTAAGGTGTGTAAGAAAAGTTAAGGGAAATTAATTTAATAGGAAGTTTTTATTTCTGAAAATTGAAGTAGTTCATAAAGGATTGCTGGGAATATCTTTCTTTCGGTAAGTTGACATCTTTATTTTTACTAGAGAAATTATCAAAAATTTAGTTTCTGATGTGTTCAAATGGTTTTTAATGATTTATTTGATCCAAAAAGTGGTTAGAAAGTGAAAAGTTCGTCATTGAATAAATATAAACAAATGTGATGTTGACAGTTTAATGTTTACCAGAAAATAGTTCAGTGCTGGCGTACGTAAAAGGTGTGTAAGAAAATTTAAGCGAAATTAAGTCGAAATGGGTTAAGGTGTGTAAGAAAAGTTAAGGGAAATTAATTTAATAGGAGGTTTTTATTTCTGAAAATTGAAGTAGTTCATAAAGGATTGCTGGGAATATCTTTCCTTCGGTAAGTTGACATCTTTATTTTTACTAGAGAAATTATCAAAAATTTAGTTTGTGATGTGTTCAAATGGCTTTTAATGATTTATTTGGTCCAAAAATTGGTTAGAAAGTGAAAAGTTCGTTTCGAATAAATGTAAACAAATGTGATGTTGACAGTTCAATGTTTACCGGAAAATAGTTCAGTGCTGGCGTAAGTAAAAGGTGTGTAAGAAAAGTTAAGGGAAATTAATTTAATAGGAGGTTTTTATTTCTAAAAATTGAAGTAGTTCATAAAGGATTGCTGGGAATGCCTTTCTTTCGGTGAGTTGACATCTTTATTACTACTAGAGAAATTAACAAAAATTTAGTTTGTGATGTGTTCAAATGGCTTTTAATGATTTATTTGGTTTAAAAAGTGGTTAGAAAGTGAAAAGTTCGTTATCGAATAAATGTAAACAAATGTGATGTTGACACTTCAATGTTTACCAGAAAATAGTTCAGTGTCGGCGTACGTAAAAGGTGTAGAAGAAAATTTAAGGGAAATTAAGTCCACATGGGTTAAATTAATATTTTAAGTGACTATTATTATTTATTGAACCCATCTGCACTTAATGAATATAGTGAAAAAGTGGTCGAATACATATCAGACTTTATTTAAGTTAGGCAATTCTTTGAATTAATGCTTTATTTTTTAATTCAATTTAAATGCACATGACTATTTAAATTACCATTTAAATGCATAAACACACATTTATATTATAATGAAGCTTTCAATATCTACAAATGATTGGTTTTTTTTTACATAAATAAAACAATAAATAAAATGAAAATATATGATAAATAAAAAAAATTATATTTTAAAATCAAATACCGCGTTTTATTGAAAATTTCCAAAACTAATTCAATTAAACAACAAAATCCAAAATATTAAAAAATCGATTTGTTTACGCATAAATGAACCACTTCAATGGCATATTGAAGTTTAAAATTGACCCCTACTGATTAACGCCGTTTCTGTTATTTTGCATGTTTGTGCGTTCTTACGAATATATTGCTAACAAAATCCGGAAGTCTATCCAGTTCTTTTATAATCTAAGGTTCGACAGTTGATATTTTTCATTAGAACAGTTTAAGTGATAAGTGTTATACACTAGGTTTCTGCCATTTTGAACTTATGTAATTTGCTTAAAATAATTTTTCTTAAATTTTATGCAGTATCAATTTTTATTTTGCCAAAAAATTTTTTTTAAAAATATAGTCAAATTATTAAAATGAAAATTATCTTTGTAATCGAGAGAAATTGTTTTTTTTATTTAAATATATCTACATAGAATAATAACTTATACGTATACGAATTAATTGTAATTATATAATTTTTGTGCCAGTTTGATATTATCGTAATTATTTAGAAATAGTTTACTTTTAACAAAATTTAATTTAATTCATTACTTAAAAAAAACCATTTGATTTGCGCATATATATTGACTCTTTGGAAACAATTATAAATATGCGTACATAACACATAATATATAGATTAATAGACAATAATATTATTTACTATAAGTAAAAACTACAAATCGGTGATTTTAGGTTTTTGCTTTACTTTACAACTAAAATGAACTATAACTACAAAAAATGTATATTTATTATAATTGATTAGTATGAAGGGAAAATAAATAATTAGGCAATAATGAAATGATATAATAAGAATAATAGCGAATTGTTAAAAAATAAGTGACAAATTTTTAAGTTATCAACAAATTATGGGGCCGAAATTATTATTTACAGCATGAACAGAAAAAAATCCTCTTTAAAATATGCATAAAATTAGCGATATGGATGATTTTTTTAATTACCTGATAAAAAAAATTTAACCATATTATTTACCAAAAGGGAATGTTTAAATATCAATATCTAAAGAGTTATTTATTTTTGTTTTATAATTCGGAAAGTAAAGCCCTTGGTCAAAGCATAAAAGTTCAAATGAAAAATTTCAATATCTTAAGAGGACTATGTGATATGAAAGACTAAAAAATGACTTCGGTCTAAGTGTACTTAAATTGTGTACTTTTCTTTAAATTTATGTATAAATATGAAGATTTTTAGTATAAAAATTCAGAAATACAGCGAACTCAAGAAATAAGGTATTTATATGCTCAAATTTAAAATATGCTCTATGGATTAGAAAAAGGATCTATACCTAATTGCCTTAAAACTCAACCTAAGTCTGGGTTGAGTGGTGAAAGAAATAAAACAATAATCGAAAAGTTACAACTTTAATACACTCTGTCATTTGCCATGTAGTTAAAGATATATGTCATCCAAGGTAGCCATTTTTTAATATGAATCGTTAAACCGCCAACAAAATTTTACCGTACTAGACTACCATCCAAGGGGTCGTGGGTTCGAAAATCACTGAGGCATGATCCTACGCTAATTCCAAGAACCACTTTTCTTTTCATTCTGCTTTAATTTCCTTAAGTGTCTTGACCCTTAAAATATACATTTCCCTATAATGTTACTTAAAATAAACATTTAAAATTTTAAAAATTCCTACGGAAGTTTTGATTTTGCCGTAGCCATGTTTTGCGGCAACGATGAGGCTCATTTCTACAATCGGCTGATATGGCAATATGAAAAATTGAAATTCTGAAAATCCACAAATGACTGTGGAGAAGCTATTGTATTCCACAAAAAATTACTGTTTGGTGTGCATTTTGGTCTAAAGATACCTTTGGTCTATATACTTTTGGAAATGAAGAAAGAGAAATCGTTACCATGAATTCTAACCGACTTCAGAATTCTAAATTAAAAAAAACACGACAAAATTTTAATTTTATTGCACGAAAAGTTCCCAGGGCGCATAATTTTGCGATTTGGCGATGTCAATTGGCCTATAAAATCGTGCATTGGGAGACCGTTAGACTTTTTCTTGTGGGACTACGCAAATGAGCTTGTTTATAGAGACAATTCTCAAACTTTAGGCGTTTAAAAACTAATATTGGTTAAGAAATGGCTGAATTTCATCCCGAAATAGAATTGACTTCTGGAAGAAGTCGCTTGGCCATTTGACGGATGATATGTCATCGAAAATCTGAATATTAGGCGTATTTTATTTAACCTTACTTTCCGAACCACAAAAAAAACTCTTATTATTAAATAGCATGTTTTGTAGAATTTTTTTAAATATTATTTTATCTTCATTGCTGAATAAGAAAAAAATTGAATTTATTTTGAAAAACGTTAACATACGAGGTTTGTTCAAAATATATCGCGAATTTTGAATTTCCGCGGGTTACATATATTCAATTTTCGATTTTTTTGTGGCGTTATGTTGGTACTCATGTCTCTCACTTATAGTTCGACCATTTTGAATGTTCAGTTAATTTTTGACAGCTGCTGTGCTTGCACGTTTTTAGGCTCAATTTCGACCAAAAACAGCATCGCATTAACATTGCTAAGGAGCTGTTGGACTCTGTCCGCGACGACCCAAATTTGCTCCAGAGGGTTATAACTGGTGACGAATCATGGGTTTATGGTTATGACGCCAAGTTCGGTCGAATGTGAAGGTTTTCTTAGTTTTCTTCGATTGCAGGGGCATGGTACATCATGAGTTCTTGCCACAGGGTAGAACGGTTAATAAGGAATATTACCTGAAAGTTATGCGCAAGTTGCGTGAAGTAATCCGCCAGAAAAACCTGGATTTGTGGAAGAACAAAAATTGGCTTTTGCCATTTTTGGCCAAAAAGCCACCGTATTTCCCAGATCTGGTCCCCTGTGACTTTTTCTTGCTCCCGAAACTGAAGAGCCCCATGAAAGGAAGACGCTATACTACGATTGAAGAGATAAAGACGGCATCGAAGGAGGAGCTGAACAAGACCACAAAAAATGATTTTTTGAAGTGCTTCGAAGATTGGGAAAAACGTTAGCACAAGTTTATAATATCTAGTGGGGATTACTTTGAAGGGGACAAAATAGAATAAGTAAATAAATAATTTTTGAAAAACACAAAATGCGCGATACTTTTTGAACAGACCTCGTATGTATGCATATGAAATCTTCGCCTATGTACATAGATATGTAAGTACAATTTTTTTTAATTTTTTATAATGGAATGGCAACAGAAAATACTGTTAAAAAAGATATTTTATAAAAACAACTTTTTAATATGGCACTTTTTTCAACAAAAAAAAATATCATAAACACAAGAAAATTATTTCAAATTCATAAAGAAAAAATATTAAAGGAATGTTACCCTTAATTGGAATTACGGAATTTAATACCATTTTTTTTTCTGATACTGATTGATAAGGGAAAAAAATTAAAATAAAAAAGTAGAAAAAAATATTTAAGTATTAGAACTTTTTAGTATGTCAGTAAAAAATATATTGTTAGAAAAAGTTAATACTATTAATCTAAACATTTACTTATATTATTATTATACATTGTATTAAGATAAAATCTAAATTTCATAAAATATTGATTACTTTTACAAATTCTTAAGACTATAAAATTATACAAAAATTTATTTTTATTAATATAAAAATAAATGATAGAAAAATATGATACGAGTTTTTTTATTTATGACTACAAAAATTATTAGCATAATTATTGTTGAGTAAAAGAAGTGAATAATAATTAAAAAAAAAGCTGCACATTTGATATTAAATAAATAAGCTTTCGAAAAATTATATCTAAAAGAAATTGATTATTTCTGAAGTGTTGAAAGACTAAAAACACTTTACCTCTACTTAAATAGCATGTTTTTTTTCCATAATATTATTTAAAAAAATTAATCTTATAAGAAGTACGTCTTAATACGAGGGTCGTTCAATAAGTCCTTAGAAAATCTGAGAAATTGCGCTCGTAGTGTCGGTAAAGATTTTTTTTTTGTAAGTAGCATTATCCACAGGAAAGCTGTTAAAATTTCAGCTCGATCCATAGCGTAGGTCAATTTCTATCGTCGATTAAAGTTAACATTTATTTGTGCATAACAATGGAAAAAAGCGAGTTTAGGGCTATCATCAAACATCTCTATTTGAAAGTCTCAAGCCCGAAAGAAATCAAAGCCGAGTTGGATGCAGTTCATGGCACATCTGCACCTGTGTTTGCGACGGTTTACAATTGGGTGAATGAATTTAAACGTGGCCGTTCATCCACAAAAGATGAACATCGTTCAGGACGCCCAGTTGAGGTGTCTACTCCTGAAATCATCGACAAAATCCACGATCTGATTTTGAACGATCGGCGAATTAAAGTGCACGAATTAGTTGAGGCCACGGGCATATCACAAGGTACAGTCGCTTCAATTTTGCATGAAAAATTGTCTGTGAAAAAAATTTCGGCAAGATGGGTGCCGCGTTTGCTCTCAGAGGAGAATAAGCGCAATCGTGTAGTGGACTCTGAGGCTATGTTGGCACTCTTTCATCGCAATCCTGCCGAATTCCTTCGTCGATATGATACACTACTAAACTCCAGAAACGAAGAGACAGTCATCACAGTGGATTTTCAAGGGTGAACGGGCTCCGAAGAAGGCAAAAACTGTGCCATCGGCCGGCAAGGTGATGGCCACGGTCTTTTGGGATTCGCAGGGCATCATTTTTATCGACTACTTGGAAAAAGGAAAAACAATAACAGGAGCGTATTACGCGTCGTTATTGCAACGGTTGAGAGAGGAAATCAAAGAGAAACGCCCCCATCTGAAGAAGAAATAAAATCCTCTTGCATCAGGACAATGCGCGTGTGGACACCTGCGCTGTTTCCATGGCCAAAATTGTGGAATTGAGAATGGAATTGTTGCAGCATCCCGCTTATTCACCAGATTTGGCCCGAGTGACTATTTTCTTTTCCCCAATCTGAAGAAATGGCTTGGCGGACGACGGTTCACTTCCAACGAGGACGTCATTGCTCAAACGGATGAGTATATTGTAGAACTTCCGAAATCCTATTTTTTGGACGGGATAAAAATTTTGGAAAAACGGTTGGAAAAGTGTATAGAGCTAAAAGGAGATTATGTTGAAAAATAAATTTTTTTTTTTTTTAAAAACAGTTTTTTTCCATCTTTTTCTAAGGACTTATTGAACGACCCTCGTAGATTGATAAAAAATTGATTTAGATGTAGATTGATTTACACTATTAAAAATATATATTTTCTAAGTGCCTACTAGGACTAGAAGGAATATTTTGAGCTCATAGGCGAATTTGATGATACTTGCATATTAACAGGTAATAATCTTATTATTACAACATATTTGAGTTAAATTACAGATAAAATGGTTTTGTATTTGAAACAAAATTTTTTACTGCTTCGATTATATGAAATATTCATGCTATAAAAACTAACAAAATGACACCAGTTTTTCTGCATTGTTTCTTAATCAACAAGTTCCGTTTGCAATTGGTATAAATTTTTCTAAATTATAAAAAATAATAATATAATTGATAATTTTTTTAGTTAAATTATAGTTGATTATTTTATAGTATCTTTAGATGATGTGCTTTCAACTATTTGCCTTAATTTTAATAATATTCTAATTGGTGCATTCAATAATATAAAAAGAAGACTAACAACTTAAAAAGAAGAAGAGAAAAAATTTTTTTTGAAAAAATCTGAATAGAAAAATGTTAAAAAAAAAAAAATAATGCAATACAATAAAAATTCTTTTAGTATTTGAACAAAATGATTTGCTTTTTGTTATAATTAATGTGATTGATTAGTGTTCACAGTCCCGACGTTTCAATGGTAATATTGGTGCTGCGTTAGCAGTGCTTCCGCCTGGTCTAAGGATTTCCCCAATGTGATGGACAATTAGATCAATCGCAACTGTAAAACAATAAAGAAACAACTTCTGGACATTTGCTTATACAGTTTTTAATGTTTGATTGGTTTTATTATTTTTGTAGTTAATAATTTTTAGAGAATTTCCATATTAATAATAATAATATTAATTTTCTTTTAATTTTGATAATTTTTGTATTGTCCTTTTAATTGTTTCTTTCCTTTAAATTAACCTAAGGTATTTGTGATGAATTTGATGTGTTTTTTTTTTTTAAATTTACTATATGTGTCTAATTTTTTCTATAATTTATTTCTTCTTTTAAATTTGCGTTATCTTTTTTTTTCTGAGAGTATTTAATATTTTTTTCTTTAATAATTAAAAATAGAATAATAGCTGCATAATAATAATAATAATAATATAAAATATAAAATAAACAGCAATCAATTCAATAAGATACGATATATAATAATTTTTTTTTTTTTGCAAAGGCTTTCAATGCGTACACGAATTTTCAAATCCCAACTTTTTATAGTAACAAAAAGAAAAAAAAAGAATTTTTTTTTTATCTTCTAAACATTATGGAAATCATTTCCATCTAATACAATTTTCCCATTTCAATAAAAACAATTATTTTCTTTTAAATAGAACAAAAAATTAAAAAAAAAAAATATTACCTGAATGAAAATTGTTAAAATTCAAAGCTCTACTTCTAAAATTAAAACATTTAGAAGAAAATAAAAGCATTTATTTAATAAAAAATAAAACTTTACTCATACTCAAAAGTTAAAAATGAAAATATTTTTATAAGAATTAATTTTAGAAAAACAAAATGTTATTCAGAATATTTTCTATTTACGAGTATCTTGATTTATTAATTATTAAAACAAAAGTTCAAATATGGGAAAAAAATTAATTACAAAAACAAAAGTTCAAATATGGGAAAAAAAGTATTTTGTTGAAATTTTTAAGTTGTAATATATAATTTTCGGCATTTATTAACTTTTTTTCTTTTTGAAATTTACTTTAGGAAAAGTATTTATTAAATAAGATTTTTTTTTTTACAACAAACGAGAAAATGAACTTTTATCAATTTTCTAATATATTTTGTTAAATTGAATAAAATCAGTAGAAAATTACAAATTAAAAATTATACAAAATATAATTTAAAGCAATGCAAATAATTCTGGTTATTTATTTAAAACTATTATTACTCTTTGTTTATTTGAAAAAATTTATTTATAAATGAAAAAAATTCAATAAAATTTTATTTTGTACAAACCTGTATTGTCTGCTCCTCTTGGTATAATAACATCAGCGAATTTTTTTGTCTACAAAAATATTTAAAAAAAAAAATAACGAACTAGTAAATATTTTACAATTTACAACTTGTTTAACAGTTCTTTTAACTACACCCATACCTCGCTATACGGCATTTCGCTATAAAGGCCCACTTCAATTAAGGCACGTTTTCGATTTACGGCCTAAAATGTTTCGCTATAAAGGAAAAAAAACTTTTTTCGAATGTCGCTATATCTACATATTGAAGAATGGAGATACCGATGAATCTGCTGAAGATGTCACATTCCAAGCAAGCCGAGGATGGTTTGAAAAATTTAAAAATATATTTAATTTGCATAATTTGAAAATGAAAGGTGAAACAGCTAGCGCCAATGAGGCCGCATCTAGAGAATATCCCAACATTTTCAAGGGAATTATTGAAAGAGGTGGTTATAAACCTGAACAAGTGTTTAACGTAGACGAAACAGGGCTTTATTGGAAGCGAACGCCTGATCGCACGTACATTTCAAAAACCGAAAAATCTGCACCTGGTTCTAAGGTGTCTAAAAAACGATTAACTTTGCTATTTGGTGCAAATGCCGCGGATGATTTTAAGCTAAAACCACTTTTAATATATTTGCCAGAAAATCCAAGACCTCTTAAAGGACTAAATAAAAATCAATTACCCGTCATATGGAGATCCAACAAGAAAGCTTGGATGACTAAAACTACTTGTGAGGATTGGTTCAAAAATCACTTTTGTAAAGAAGTGCAAAAATATTTGCGAGACAATAACTTAAGCAAAAAGGCTTTGCTAATTTTGGATAATACACCAGGGCATCCTACTAATTTATCCGAACTACAATACCAATACAAAGTTACTCAATCATGAAAAAATGAAGATTTCATGATTGAGTTCCTTCCGAAAAATACAACAGCTCTGAACCAACCAATGGATCAGGGTGCAATAGCCACTTTTAAGGCATATTACCTACGCCGAACTGTCCGACAACTTATAAGGAAAACCGATGGTAAATCTTCAATTAAAACATTTTGGAAAAACTATAACATCAAGGATGCTGTTGACAGCATCAGTGAATCATGGAAGGAATTAAAATTAACAACAATGAACCATGTTTGGAAAAAAATATGGCCAGAATGTGTAAAAAGTACTGATGCAGAAGTTAATTTCCTTCCTGAAATTAGGCAAAATATTTTGGATCTAGCCCATGATCTCGGCTTTGAAGGTTTCAACGAACGTGATGTGCTTAATCTACTTGAAGCTGATAGGGAACAACTTTCAGTTGCAAGGAGAACCGGCATTTGATGAAGAGACAGAGCCTGTTGTATCCAAACAGCTAACGTCAAAAAATTTGTCGACAGTGATCTGGAGGTTACCATTTCTTCATCGTCTTCAGATTAAAGCCATTTTAAAAAAAATTATGTATGTATACACATACATACACATATTTTATGTAACAGGATGTTGTTTCATTTTTGTTTATAGATAATTGCTGGTTTTTGGAGTCTGTTATTATTTTATGTACAAATGTATGTACTTGTTATTTATGTATTTTTGATTAAAATGAAATAAAAAGATAAAATGCATTTTGAATGATAGACCATGTTACATATTTAACAAATTTGGAACCGATCCCATAGGATTTATAAGTACGGTTTTTCGCTTTGCAGCCAAGTTTCGTGGAACGTATCTAGGCCGTAAAGCGAGGTATAGGTGTATTTGATTTTAATTTATAATATTACGTACAGGGGAGCAGAATTCTTCGAATGCCGGCTTTACAAATGTCATGTACTGATTAAGTACTTGATCCAAATCACGTCCACGCTCTTTAATGTCTCTCGGAACTAAACGTTGAAATGAAAGTACAATTTTTTTTAAATATTGTAGTTTATTTGACAAATTATATTATAATTACCTCTTCTAGCTAGCCTGGTATCAGAGTCAGTATCGACAAACAATTTCATATGGAAGATATCTCGTATGATAGGAAAATAGAAAACAAGAATTCCCTCGAAGAGAACCACATCGGCGGGATAGATTGTTATTTGGTTCTCATAGTCGCTATTATTGGAAGAAGAAAAAAATAACAAAACAAAATTTTTTTTTAAACAATTACATCAACAAAAAATTCTTAATCTTTTATAATTTGTGCTTATGTGTTTCAGATTTGATACAACATAACATCCGATAAGTTTCCGGAAATAATAACTTTTATAGTTTTTTTTAATAAATATTTCCACTTATACTGATAAATAAAGATCATGACAAGGCATGTTTTAGAAAGAAAAAATTGAAGGAAATTATAACATTCTATTAAAATTATGACTAATAATAAATGTGACCTCAGTGGCCTAAAACCAAGTAAACGAAATTTAGAACAGGAGCAAATGAAGTAGTTCTTTTTAAAATTATCGCCTGCACTTTTGAACTTACACAGAATTTGTTCGATAATCATATGATGGGATTTTGACTGCTTCGCCAGCTAAAGTTGCCTGGAGCGTATCGTACATAAGTTTCTCATTAAAAGCATCCGGATGATCGAAATTAAAAAGCCCTTTTTGTGCTTTGATTGTTTCGGCGGGAGTCAATTCACGATAAAAACTATCTTGACTTATACAAACAACCTGAAAATTATGAAGAAAAAAAAAACCAGTTGAATTAGTAGAAGACACAAATAAAACAGTACAAAGTGACGTATTTAGGTGAGGGAGGCTCCGCGCTCCAAACAAATTCTTTACTTGTCTCTGGGTGTGATCCATATCAGTTTGACCAAGTTGTTCCATAATTCTTTTGCAGACAGTCGACTAAATCAGGGGACAAAAATTAAATATTATAAAAACTTTACTAAATGCGTAGCAACATTTGCATGAGAATACCCACTTTTCCACTTGCAGTACCGCCAGCAACACCGATTAGAAAGGGTGTTTTTGCACCATTTATCTCACCGCAACCATTCATTTTAAAATTATTTAACTTGGAAATATCACTATCACCCATATTTAAACGAAATAATCTACAAGAAAAACTGCGAAACCGCTTAGAGTGAAATTCTTTGGTAAGAACGAACTGACAAGTAGTAAAATTTGCACCCCACACATGTATGTCAATTGATCAGCTGATTTTAGCAGAATTGTTGACATTTGGAATTCATTGGAAGCAACATTCCAATCATATTAAGTTTTTATTTGAAGATACCGATGGTAATATATAAATGGATAAATTCGCAATATGAACATAAAGAACACTCTTTTTTTTTAAATATAAAATCAATAATATTTCTTCATATTTTATTTATGAAGCTCGGGATTTGTCTTATTTTAACCTTTTTACCGATACTAGTGCCATCTATTAGTTGGTAGTAATACTAATTAAAAATCAGTTGCATTATTTTTCTGTCTCAGATGAAAAAAAATACTAGTGAATTTTTTAATTAATTTATTGTTAACTAAAAACAATTATTTATAAATATTCAAATTCTTCTATTTACGATAAAAATTATTATTTTTCATTATAGTTCTTCTCCCACATAAATTCAGTCTTCGAGAAGCATTATTTTGTGTTATTTTGTAGAACGTACATTTTTGTAACGAATCAAATATTTATTATTTAAATAAAATAAAAATCGATAAGTAAAATTAGGAAATCATAAATGGAGTCTGATTAATGAAATAAAGAACTAATTTTAAAACTGTTACTTAAAAATTCTTATTTTCCCGATTAAAAGCGTTTGAATAAAAAAAAAAATTATTATTATACAGGTTATTATTATTAACAAATAAGAAATCCATTTTCGGTTATCTTCTGTTGCACTGAGCAAAAAAAAAAATTCAGTTTAATTCTTAAAAAATCAAGCAGAAAAAAAACCAATTCAGTTGATTTGTTGAAAAAGTTGAATAAAAGTAAAAAAAAGCCGACAAAACTGCTTCAGAAAAATTCTACTGTTATGAAATTTATGAAATTATCTTAAAAATATGGATTAAATATACTAAATTTTATTTTTATTAATTTATTAAATAAAAATAATCTAATAAAATTTATAGAATAAAAATGAAAGAAACAAAACTGTTTGAAGAAGGAGGGAGAGAAACGAGCATCTTTTCCGTATGGCAGCAAAATTTTTTTTTTTTTTATTGTGTTGGGTTTGTAACAAAAAATCGAGGAGCACCAAATAAAAATGAACAAATAAATTAGAAAAAAATTTCACAACAGAACAGAAAAATTCAATTGCGAAAAAAAACTTCCCACAGAAAAAGGGTAGGTTTTTTGGTATACTACCTTCTTCTTCGTCGCGTTCGGCAAGCGCCGCCGCCATCATTTGATTGTAGTAAATAATTTCGTTATCAGTTATGTGTCACGTTGGCTGATAGTGTTTTGGGAGACTTACAACTTCCAAGAATGGGATTTTTAGCGAGTTTGAACATGAATTTCCGTGTCCTCGAATTATGTTGAACAAGACGCGTGCACCCACACGAAGGGACATTTAGCGCCAAGGCATGGTTGGGACCTCACAACGTCTGTGTCGGTTCGTAGGACCTTGCAGCCTAAATTTATCTGAAATTAATGATTTTCGTATACAAGCCGAGTCAAGAGGTCATCTCGTGTATTGTGTATGCTTGTTGGCGAACGATCTAAATCGTGTTGGGAAGAGAATAGCTGAGGCCGCAACACACTATACGACGACGATGGTTAGAGCAGATCCTAAGTACGAACTGTAGAAAAGCTAAACATTTTTGTGCAACTAAGAAATGAAGAGAATGTAAAAGAAATTCGCCAAAAATTCATTTTTGGAAGGGTTCCGGATGCGTAGAGGAATTAATTTTTTTTCCTTAGTCCTACCGAATAATCTAAGAAAAACTCAAATAAGCACAAATAAAATGAGATGAGTTCACTTAGAGTAGTAGAGATGAGAGCTGCAAGTGTTGGATGATCGCACCGAAAAGATTTCAATCTTCTTTGGTTCCGGACTGGACGGGGACATGTTCGAAATCGATCGATCGATGGCTCCGTCGGCTGTGTGTAGGTTTTTATTAAGAAATTCGGCGACTTGTCATACTTTCGTATCTTTGGAGGTGTTTTATTGCGGACAGTTTTAATTTATTTTAATTGCTGAGTGTTTATGCTTTTTTTGCCTTTCGATTATGGTTTTTTTTTTAAATTTTTTTTTGTGTGGTTTAATTTTTATTATCCACTTTTAAATGTGTACGAACGATAGTATTGTTGATATTGCCTAGGTAGGTGTCTTCAACTTTTGTGATTTTACAGTATTTGAGACCCTTCGCATTATGCAATCGGGTTGATTTGGTATTTATTTAGTTTTGGGGCATCCAATCGTTTGGAATTATTTTTATACAGTTCAAAATCGTGAGACCTTGCGCAAATATAATTGCAATCGTGACAAAAGTGAGATGCGAGATGTGAAAGTGATGCTGATAGGATGAAAAAAAAAAGTAGGATGGCAAATAATGTCGATGAGCTTTGTTTTGGGTTAGTGAACTGAGAAGTAATGAATACAGTAGGTAAAATTCTTATTGATCTATTAAAAATTCTGCTTTGGTAAATAAAATAATATTTAAATCTTGAGTAAAATTGTAAAGGAGAATGCCGACGACATGACGATGGACGGTACGCTGGCCAGGCAGGAGGATTTTTTGTGCATTCATTTCATTATTTTTAGTAAATTTATCTTGGGGCGTATGTTCTCATTAGTCTGGTTATAATATTGCCGTTTTCACAAAACAAAAGGATGCACCGGAAAAGATTAAAGAATTTCAATTTTCAACTTTTAGGTTGTGAAATAGTAAGTCAGGCTGTGTTATCCACAAACGAGAACAATGCACGCACTTTGAATCATGACCGTCGAAAGCTGGGCGCACATTGGAGGCTTCTGTAAACTCATCAAATTGGTATATCGATGGGTGTATTCATATAGCTGCGTACAAATCGGCCACCGGGTATTCAGGGGAATTATGTATTTGGCGATTAAGGTATTCTTCAGGCATCAAGGTAGATAAAGAAATGGTTCATAGTAAGTTAGTGTGCTGTTAGAGTTAGAATGAAATGGCTTGAATCTTAGATGATGGACCTTTTGTAAAGGCAACTAATAGGATAGGTACACACAACTCAGCAGGCGCAGTTTTCAGGCGGTGTCCCAACAGAAGCTGTTGAAAAGTGAACAAGAGGCCATGACCGCCTCGTATCCAGATGATATAAGAATGCGATGAATACAATTGTTCACTGCGCCTTCGCATCACAAAACGCTAACTGTCTAATGATCCAAACAACATGGCACGGGTACAAGGAATCCTCTATTGAAAGATACTTTCAGGCCAGAGCTGTCGAGCAATAAAAGAGACTGCAAGTCCAACAAACAAACAAAAAATCAATTTCGGTTTTCTACAATATTTCGAACAAACCTTGTCGATTAATATGCGCTCCGCATTTTATTGTGTTGTATGCGCGTCCGTTATCCCGTCCGTCGATCGTCAACCATCACCCGCTATCCAGAATAATCGCGTGGTATTGGCAACTTGCCTACATTTAGTCGATTCTTGAGCACCCACGAGTCACTAAGCTACCTTTTGACGGCATCCTTTTCTCTAAACCGAAGGCCAAAGACCATCGTTCAGAGTAGAAGATGAGAATGCATCAGCTTTGTTCGTTGCTATTGCAATTTCTTCCATGCTACCCCGTATATAATGTGTGCTTTTTTCTTCACATTCATTGTTGGCATTTTTATTTTTATACTTTAATGGCGATTCTATTATCGGATATTTTCTATAAATCAAATACTACCAAAAATCGTATTTAGAGAAAAAATTTTTTTTGCAAGAATCGATACTTATTTGTTAACAATCGAAACAAATTTAAAAATAAATAACAAATAGAATATATTAGTTAAAAATTCCATTATAAATCAAACGAAAAATTAAATGATCAATAAAGAAAATAAATATTAATTTTTTAGAAATTTCATTTTGTCATTAATGAGTTTTTGTTTTTAAAAGACATTTTTTTGTTGTTGAAATAATTGAACATGAATTCAACATTATCCTTTTGTACTTCCGATCTGAACAGTCTGATCTGAAATATTGCATCGTCACTTGATAGGGAATAGTTATTATCGGGGAGTACTCAGAGCGGTTAATACAGAATCCTCAGAAATACGAGGTCTGTTCAAAAAGTATCGCGAATTTTGAATTTCCACGGGTTACGTGTATTCGATTTTCGATTTTTTGTGGCGTTATGTTGCTACTCATGTCTCTCACTTATGCCGACAAGTTCGGCCATTATGAATGTTCAGTTAATTTTGGACAGCTGCTTTGCTTGCACGTGTTTTGGCTCGTCTTCGATTTTTGCTCAATTTCGACCAAAAACAGCATCTGTACGCGACGACCAAAATTTGCTCCAGAGGGTCATAACTGGTGACGAATCATAGGATTATGATTATGACGTGGAAACCAAAGCTCAATCATCCCAATGGAAGCTGCCGCACGAACCAAGACCGAAAAAAGCGCATCAAGTTCGGTCGAATGTGAAGGTTTTGCTTACAGTTTTCTTCGATTGCAGGGGCGTGGTGCATCATGAGTTCTTGCCACAGGGTAGAACGGTTAATAAGGAATATTACCTGTAACTTATGCACAAGTTGCGCCAAGCAATCCGCCAGAAACGCCCGAAGTTGTGGAAGAACAAAAATTGGCTTTTGCACCATGATAACGCCCCTGCTCACGCATCGTTGCTTGTGCGAGAACTTTTGGCCAAAAACAATACACTAATAATGCTGCAGCCATCGTATTCCCCAGATCTGGCCCCCTGTGACTTTTTCTTATTCCCGAAGCAGATTCTTTGATCCATTTTTTGGAATGGGCAAAAATCGAAGACGAGCCAAAGCACGTGCAAGCAAAGCAGCTGTCAAATATTAACTGAACATTCAAAATGGTCGAACTTGTCGGCATAAGTGAGAGACATGAGTACCAACATAACGCCACAAAAAATCGAAAATCGAATATACGTAACCCGTGGAAATTCCAAATTTGCGATACTTTTTTAACAGACCTCGTATACCATTTTTTAGCTGGTGTCCCACAAGGCAGTATCTTTGTTCCCATTTTATATAATATTGTATTTATACTCCTGACATCCTATCTGCTTTTAAGACTACTAGTGTCACTTATACATATAATACGACCATACAAATCCTTACAAAAGCTTTTAGTAATTTACAATTCCAAGCTTGGATTATAAGATGAAGAGTGAGGGTTAGTTAACAGAAGAGTGTTCACATTACTTTTACCAACTGCCGAAAACCGTTTACCACTTTATATCTTATTGGAAATGTGTAATGAGACTTGATAACTACTCAAAATACTGCATAACCATTCAACTTTTTAATACTAAAACCAATTTGAACTTACGAAGAATAGTATCACTGAGAGCCATCTGGTCATATTACGGACTTTTCCTCCACACACTTATAGCTTGTTCGTCAGTTTCTGCTTAGCTTGGAGCAAAAGTTTCAATTTGATTTGGTAATTACACGATCCTATAGAGTGGTTGCATTAAGCATTTTTGGAGGGCCAAGAAGCAATGAAAGATGAATATTATAAACTCATACAAATATGAAACGAGTGATGGCTGTTGTGAGGTCGGATCGTCTATTAATATTGAAGCTTCTTGAAAAAGGGGTTCTTCGCGTCTGATCCAATATTGCAGAAAAGGGAGTTTTCTGCATTTTCAAGACCTCTATTTTTCCTGTTCTAAGTGTTTTGTGTATTAAGGCAACCATTCAAATGAAAATAAACTTTGTTACTCGTTAAAATTTATTCAAGCAAATCAGGGCTACAACTAGCAGGACTTTTGAAAGACCAAAACCACATTAACTTATCGAAGATCTTCCCAGAGTAATTTTGACACGTTTGCACGTAACAAATTCAAAGTACAAACTGTCAAAACTAACCTTTTCCAAAATGGCGACCTGGAAAAGTTCATTATTTATTTTGTAGAACACCCTGTACATATGATACAAATGCCATAAATATGACCAGTTAAATCTCCTAAAAAAACATAAAAAATGCATGCCCAAAATTCTTTTATAACTAACTGCGCTAATTACAATTTACGTGAATAAGAAAATTGAAAGAATCTCGCAATATTATTCAAACGGGATACAGGATGTTCTAAACGTTGGTTAACAAAAAAATTATTTTTGATGCCATTTTGGTAAGCTGTCATTCTGTCAGTTCATATCTGACAGTCATGGAGAGTAGATGTTTAACAGTGTGTAATTATGGCGAAAACATTTTCTGAAATGTGATCTATTAATTAATGTGATACTCGGGAGATTACGTGAAAAATTGGGTCGGAACAGTGGGTCTTCAAAACTTCCAAAAGAGTGTAGGTTTCTATTGTGTAGTGCAATATTTGGACGGGAGGTGTTATAGGACCCTATTTCTTTGAGGACACTGTTAAAAATACTGCAATTATTCCTGGTAAGCGATGCTACAGAACTTTTTCATTCATGAATTGGGAAACATGCGATACTAACAGGATGATGGTCTGTCACAAACTTCACATGTTACCACGATGACATCAAGACCAACCTCAACGCCAACCACCCCCCTCCCCCCCATTCCAACAGAAAAGTTTTTTAACGTGGGTAAACGCTGTAGAGATTTTTATCCACTAAAACCCACCTTCTTTTTCTTCAAATGTGACTCCCTATAGGACCACTGTTAGGTATTACTTCATGAGGAGTAGACTGACATCAAGTCTATTTTCCTATTTAGGCTGCACGCTGCTCTTTTCTCATTCTTTCTTCCTGGTGAAACTTGTTTATTTTACTTGAGATGCGTATTCAGCTACCTCACCACAGTAGGCCCATGCGATGTTATCATTTTTGTAATGATGTAATTCTGAATCAACTATTCACCGACTATTTTCTCCACTTCCTTTCTTTTTCCGCTAAGGCGTTGACAGTAGAAGAAGTCTGATAATAGTCAGTGCCTGATAATGTTGGGTGATCTTAACATTTGTTGTTTGGGTGATCTAATAACCAAGATTACTCCCTCTGGAATCGAGAGTTTGAGAAGCTATTACAATGGTCCTTTTTTTTCTGTTTAGATTAATGAGGTACAGGGGGAAACCTTCAAAAGGTACTCGGGTGGAAGTTTTTCCTGCCAGGCGAGTTATGCGGAATTTTTACCTCGCTAAAACCTAACCTGCACCTCTGATCTTGCTCCCGGAACGATGGTTCCCCGGCGGCACTCTTTGTAAATACTACTTCGCCGGGGCGTTCTTATAATATTTTACTATTTATTATATTTTACTGCTGTCCCGATGTTATGACGCCTCGCGGCCTATTCTTCGTACGTGGTGTGAACTCTGCAACTTTGTTCCATGCCGATTGGTTCTTCAGCATGCACTCCACTATGTTTTCTGGGGCATTGGAGGATCACATGTTCTGCATCTTCCAGCATATTGTAGCAACGATGACAGTTTGGGGAGTCTGTTCTCTTGAATCTGTGCAAGTATGCCCGAAAGCATCCATGTCCAGTCAAGAGTTGGGTGATGTTATACCCGACTCCCCGTGCAGACGAGTGACCCATTTGGTGACATCTGGGATCAGTTGATGAGTCCCCGACCCTTCGTCGAGCTGTCCCATCTTTCTTGCCAGAGGCGAAGACTCTCGGGTCTCTCCTCTTCACAGAGGACCTTTCGCCGCTCTTCCTTCTTCCTACGATATTGGCGTTCTCGCTCTCCTGCCAGGATGTCGATGGGTGGGCATGATGCCACAACGTTGACCGAATCGTGTGATACCGTTCGGTATGCTGACGCCACTCTGATCGCTGAGAGCCGCTGGACTGATGACATTGTCTTGCGGTATGTTGTTAGCTCTAGCGATTTCGCCTACACTGGTGCTCCGTATAGCAGGACGGAGGTAACTACAGTTGCCAGTAGTCGTCTTCGAATTTGCCTGGGGCCTCCGATATTCGGCAATTTTCGCGAAAGTGCGCCCTGTACTGCTGATGCCTTCTTGCTGGCGCTGGAGATGTGCTTCTTGTAGTTGAGTTTGGCATCCAAAACTACTCCTAGATACCTTATATAGGGTAGCGACTGGCTGTCGTGGTCGCCTACTCTTATGGTAATGGTCTCCATTTTCTTCCGGCTACTCACAAGGAGTGCTTCGGTCTTATGTTCCGCCAATGACAGGTCTGCCGATGTCATCCACTGTCTTATCCTCCGTATGGTGGTGGAGAATGCGGGTTCCAGATCTTCCAGGTGTTTGGCTACAAGGACAACCGCTACGTCGTCCGCGAAGGCCACGAGCATTGTGTTCGTCGGTAATTCCAGATGATTAGGCCGTCGTACATGACGTTCCACAAGAGTGGCCCCAGGACAGAGCCCTGAGGTACCCCTCCCATGACCCCATACTTCGCTGGTCCATCCTCCGTTTCGTAGTGTAGTAGTCGATCACTGAAGTATGATCTGACCATCCTCCGTAGGTAGTAGGGCACCCCCATGTTCTTAAGAGCCTCCAGGACTCGATCCCAACGGGCCGAGTTAAAAGCATTTTTGATGTCCAGGGTGACAATGAGACAATACATTTTGGAACCGCCTTTCCATCTCTTTCCTGAGATGGCTTCCTTTGCAATGTTCGTGACGAGTTCCAACGCATCGATGGTCGATCTCCCCTTCCTGAATCCGAATTGGAATTCGGAAAGTTGAGAATCGATGTATTGCTCCAATCTGTCGGCCACTATACGCTCCAAGTTCTTCCCGTCCGAATCTAGCATGCAAAGTGGACGATAGAATGCTGGTTCGTCCGGTGGTTTCTTCCCTTTTGGGATAAGAACCAATCTTTGTTGCTTCCATCGAGTCGGAAATACACCTTGCCGCAGGCAGGCGTCATACATGCTTATAAACATGTCTGGTCTGGCACCAATTGCACTCTTCAGTGCAATGTTGGATATGCCGCTTGGTCCTGGTGCCTTGCCATTATGCAGTCTATTGCAGGCCCTCATGAGCTCTTCCATGGTCACTCCAGTAATTTCCACTTCTTCATCCTCCGGGTGGTAGTCGGCGAGTTCTGGTTTCTCCGGGAACAGATGTTCTACTATTCGATGCAGCATTTCAGGACAGATTGGTGTTGTTGCGGATAGGCTTTTAATCCTATGCATGACCGTCTTATACGGTCTGCCCTACGGGTCCCGGTCCACTTCCGCACAGATTTCCTTCCAGCATTCTCGTTTACTCGAGTTAATGGCGTTTCTGAGAGGACGCCTTTTCTCTTCGTAGGTCCGTCTGAGTTCCTCTGTCGAGGCCCTGTCTCGCTTACGGGCACGTTGGTCTTGCTTTCTTGCCTTAAGGCATGCTCGCCGGTATAGGGCGATGGTCTAGTTCAACCAGTAGACTGCTGCTCGAATTCCAAAGTCTATAAAAATATTTCCGGTCAAGTAAATTATTGTGTTTTATTTCAATCCAAAATTATTTTTACAAAAACGGTGTAAACTAATTTTGAGAAGATCCTGTATTTTGCAGAACTGTTTCAAAAATAACCTCATTTTTTTGGTTTGTTGTAAATTTGCACCTCAAAAATAGCCGTTATTAGAAGAGAAAAAAAATACCATTTCCTCTTCTGTAGAATATTAAGATTTTTTAATAATTAGAAAAAAAAAATTTTATTTCTCTTCAACATATCATAACACATTGTTTTTGTTTTTTGTGTGTAAGAAAAAGTTAATAATGATCCACGATTTCTTACAAAACCACAAAACAGATTATCTTCCTTCATCTTATGCCATCTACTTTTAATTAAAATGTGAATACAATACCATAAATCGAACTGGTTAGCTTCTCGAAAGTATTGAATTCAATTTGGGTCACGTTCTTATGGTCCCATCAGTTATTTTGTACAAATTTATCATATGACCAACTTAATAACAACATTCAATATTATATATAATTTAGTATAATCGTAAATTAAATTTCAATATTTAAACAATGCCAGAAGAAGAAAAAAACAAAAAACAAAACACAATCGAAAATATTAAAGGAGTAACGATAAGAAAACAATTACGGATGTGCAAGTGAAGTTGTGGGCAAAGAGATGCAACAAGGAGTTCTCCTAAATCAAATAAAATATGTACAATGTACGTTCGAGAATACTAAACTAAATCGAACAGACTATGACCGATGACCAACTTAAATGTTAACGTAAAGATTGTGAACAGATGTGAAGAAGAGTAGCAAAAAAAAAAGAAAAAATTAAGATTTCGAGAAGAAAAATGTGAATATCTTCACTGTACTCGATCGGTACATGCAGCCTAGCAATTGTAAATTTGCATAAAAATAACATAAGAAATGGTTCTGTACGCATGCACATATACGAGTTATCCACTGAAAGGATAGAATCTCTATTCTCGGTTGAAGTTCGTAATAGATTAGGGCAAAAAAATCAAAAAAAAAAAAATAATATCCTCCCGACTGGGACTCCGCCGCGTGTGATATGTGTTGGACTCGTACAGTCGACGGTGTGCAAAGGATATGCAAGTTGCCTGTTTTCGGCTTCTTTTGGTTACATGTCTCGGAACTAACAAAGAATCGACGTGGAACTTTAGCTAACAAACCACATCAGACGTTTCTACATGGTCCCCAGCCCATTTTACCACCATTCATTCATATTTACAAACTCATACCAATTCCAGATAATTCTTCTAGGCCATCGCGACTGGCTGACTGGCTTCGATACGATTCTGGATTCCGCTCTATACATTCTCGTGTCTATTCGATTCCACTCGATACGATTCGATTCGAAAAATTTGTTATGAAAATTTTATTAAAAGCGCCAATTACACGCATTGTCGAGAAAATTGCAGAAATTATTCAATTGAATATCAACGAAAAGCTGTTATTAAATTTACCATTCGATTTGTTGTACGCGTGCCAGGTATATTATCATCTTTGGAAAATTCTCTTCTCTTTTATTTATTTAGTTATTATTTAGTTACCATTCATATTTATTGATTATTAAATTGTCTCTATTGAAATTTTTAAATCATTTGCACATGTAAGATGGGAGAGATTGGAGAATGGCTCAATATTCTGGGCATGGCATGACATTAAATTTTTTCATATTTGAAGAGATGCACATGTACACTACCTGTCATAAGTATTTGAACGATGTCTTATTATAAATTTTATATTTTTGTTATTTAAATTTTAACAGCTTTAAAATAAGCAGTTTTGAATAATATTATTTTGGGTAGTAAACATTCATCGAAGTTTCTCCTGCTACCGTGTGCTCATGTTAAGCCTCAGTATTTAAATAAATCACGCGACGAATGACGCTCAAGTCTTCGATGGGTGTTTTTTTTAGAAACGATGTGGAGCACAGTTCTTGAAGAACAAGGGGATTAATATAATTGGAGACAGGGGAATGGTACTTGTTATAATGAGACAAAGTCACATCAAAAATAAATGATCATGACTTCTAGATCATAGTTTTTCGAACATAAAAAAGAGTCCGTAAGTTCATATTGGTTTTAGGAGGGCATTGTATAAAAGTACTTTGCTGTCTCTAAAGTAAGCTTAAAACGTTTGTCTAGAAGTTAAGATATATGCGATAACATAGTTTACGGCGGAGAGTAAATGTCACGTGGGTAGATTTACGTTCATATTAACTTTTACTCTCCACCTGGTAAACCAGTTTTGGAGAATTTGTATTTGGATTTGGAGAATTTCAGAAGCATGTAGGGAGTTTTCACCAAATACAAGGCAGGCCGTATCGTCGGCGTATGTAGTAAAGGACAGATTGGGATATCAGATGTTTAAATATAGTAGAGGATGGGCCCAAGCAAACTTCCCTGTGCAACACCAGTCAATAACGGAGAGATATTGAAGAGTTCGTTGGATTCGGTTACTTGGAAGTATCGGTTGGAAAGGATTGATCTTAGAACTAAGAAATAGGTAGAAGGAAGGATCTTCTTAAGTTTCCAGTGTAAGCATGGGTGGCAAACTCTATCAAAAGCTTGACTTATATCAAGAATATTCTAAACTTAAATAAGAGTTTTTAGCAATTTTTTTTTTGATATTGATAAGAAATTTTTTTGAACATGGTTTTTTCTCTCTATAAATTTGCTTCAAAATAGTTTTAGTTCTTTTGAGTAATTTTTTCAGAGTTTGTAGAGTATGCTCAAATAAGATAAAATTATTGTATATCCTTGTAGTCCTTCTTTGTAAGTTTTTTTTATTCTAAAGTTTCTTTTTAAGAGTCCTTCGAAGCATTCGGCATTCTCTCACCAGCTTGCCGATGAACAAATGAACGTATTGCTGTGGAACGTATTTCAAGTTTCAAGAGGCCTTAGTCTAAAGACATAATATCTTATTGAATTCCTTGCCTGAGTCTTTAAATCCAACTAATCTTATAAATAGTCGTAAGGAGCAAGAGTTTGTGACTGTGATGGCCATGTCACCCTCCTCAAAGTTCCTTACAACTTCTGGTCCTGTAAGAATAATTAATACTGACTAAAAGTATGGTTTGGGTTATTATCTCGCTAAGATAACATTGTATCCTTGTAGTCCTTCTTTATAAGTTTTCCTTTTATTCTAAGAAGATCACCTTTTTAGAGTCCTTCGAAACATTCAGCATTCTCTCACCAGATTGCCGATGAACAATAGAACGTGTGGCTGTGGAACGTATTTCAAGTTTCAAGAGGCCTTGGTCTAAAGACATAATATCTTATTGGATTCTTTGCCTTTGCCTTTTTGTCTGACTTATCCCATAGATATTTACTGGGAGAAATATGTGGTGGCTGTGATGGCCAAATCATCCTCGCTTCTACTCCTACAAGAATGATTAACACAGGCGAGAAGTGTGCTTAATGATCAGATCTTGCTGAATGACACCAAACAAATCTGCAAATTGTTTGCAGTCACACCTTACAAATTTTCCTTTTACTCTAAGAAGGTTTTGTTTTTATCTAGGAAGGTTTTGTGGGATCCAAACATTTTAATTTCAGACTCATCATTCCGGAGGTCCTATTGTCCCTATTCTAGCAATTTTTATGAACCAAGTACATGATTCTTTATCATCTCTTACCGCGTCAGATCTGCTTACCTCAACTGCACTCAGCCTTTTTGAATTTAACCGCGTTCTATGTACAATCAAGCATCATTTTTAGAGTCGTTAACTTCATTAATAACAAGATCTTATACTCCAATAGTTTCTCTCATCAGTACTAACCTTTTTTTGTCCATAAAAAACCCTTTTTCAGATATCTTTTTAAGGCGATGAGCAATTTGACTTAGAAAATATTTTTCATCTCGCAGAGCTTATATTCTAAGTCTTCTTTACAGATAAAACTTTGATTATGATAAACAAAACGTTGAGTTGCATTGGGTTCCAGGTTATTCGGTATCCTGAATAATGAGCGACCTGATCAACTGGTAGGTAGGCTCTTCATCTTCCTATGCTCACTGTAATATCAAATTTTCTGAATTTATTTGGCAAGGATACTACAACGTATAGCAGAAACAAAAACTACTCTGGCTATTATCAACAGTAACAAAATAATGTCTTTCATGTGGTTTTTTTTTATCTTGGGGAACTAACAAAGTCACGCAAACTTAGATTAGGTGAACAGGAAGGATCACAGGGACCCATTTTTTGATAAAAGCTCAAAGCATAGCAAAGCATCCAAGTATCTACAATTTTCTATCTAATGCATAAAAACCTTTTCTTAAGCTTTTCAAGGACTTCTTTATAAAAATTTCAAAGAGCCCCCAAGAGGCCTTATCGGTTCCATCGCCTTTAACTCATCGGCTATACACCTCTGCATATTATAAGAAGTACCAAAATAACATTCTTTGATGGTTTTTGATCTTGGGGAATAAAAAAGGACGTAAAGACTCACATCAGCTGAATAAAAGGTTCTTCAAAACGATAGGAAAAAACTTTTTTCGAAAAAAAATCGTTGATTACGAAAAACTCTTTTTCTGATCTTTGCAAGGATTTCTTTATAGAAATAAGTCCTTTTTTTATAAAGAGGTCCTTAGTTAATTTCCATTTTTTCATCATTTTTTTAATGAAGTCTTTAAAAGGTATCACATTTTCATCCATTGTTTCTCAGCACTTAAATAAGAAAATCTTCGATTGGAGGGAAGTTCATGTTGATAGCTCTCAGTGAGGTCAGTCTCTGTACTTATCTGTCATACCTCGTGCATTATTTTCGTAAGCGTTGAGATGCGATATTTTTATTTAGATCTTTTTATAATTTTATATTGGTTACTAATACTTTTCGTAAATTTTCAATATCAAAACGCACTTAAAAAGTATTAATCTATCGTGTGCCAAAAACTAAAATATTAATCGAAGTTTTGGTGTTTGTTTACGATGCCCTGGTTGGCCATTTCCTTTTGGTGGTACTAATTAAAATAGAAAATTTACTTTTCAAAAATATTTTATTTAGTTAATACAAAAAAAAAATACATTTTTCTGTCAGTTTAATAATGGTAACTATATTATGAGTCAGATAGTTTCACACTAGTAGTCTAAAGGTGTAATTAAAAAAAACCGAATAAATCCAAACAGATCCAGTACACGTTCTCTTAAAGGTGTTCTTTTTAATTTAAAAAAAAAAAATATATGCCTTTTTTTAAATTACAGCAATTTATTCTGACATTTTCTGATATTTTTACAAATAACTTACCAGCGTTATAAATAGTAGAAAGAAAAAAAAGCACCCAACAAATCTTATGTACAACTTATAAATAATTCTGTAATCAACACTTTTCCGAAGGAAGGTACTACAGATTGATAAATACAATATGAAAAAAGCTAATTTTTTTTGTTGGTATTATCCTTGTTTTAGTAGACAATTGGTTAACTTCAAAGGTGACATTTTGTTTTTGCGACCAGTTTAACTATAATTCAATACTATTGTGAATGGATTTCATAAGAAAGGATTGGAAAGCTTCTTTTTTGTTTAACATTATTTGTTTAGTTACGTTTTTTTTATGTTAACATTTTGTTTTTTATTTTTATTTTATTAAATGGTCTGCATTTTTGCTGTACGCCAAGTCCAGATGTTCAATCGAAAAAGGCAATAAAAACGATGCCAGCACATCTTATTGTTCCTTCAAATCGTTTGTTATCCAAAAAGGGGAGACATCCGACGACAAAATTATTCGTGTTTAAATTTACACCTTCCTTGTTTCTATTGCAATCGTTCTTGTTCACTAACAAATCCTGTAAATCGGCAAAAGACAATTCGGAATGTTTTTGGTCTTCAACCTTTTCATTGGTATTTTTAGATTTATACTTAAGTAGTGTTATTGATATCTTTTTATGTATTATATAAAATACAATTGGAAGGAACTTGATTCTCAAAGTGCTTCACCGAAAAGTGTGAAAAAGCAACAAAACTTTTTTAGGTACACAATTCAACAGAAAATGCCAATGTTTTATATAAAAATTCTAAATTGAACGTATTATTTTATATTTACATAGATTTGGAGCAAAATTTATTTGATAAAGTTTAGGGTTTTTTTTTCACTATAAAAGAAAAAAAAGAAAAAATTAAAAGCGATGCGATTTTCAAAAAAAAGTTTTAATTTTTCTATTCAGGAAAAGTAAAATTTTTGTTTTTTTTTGAATTTTTCTAAGCAATTATCAATTAGGAATTAAATTTAGGGCCCACCAAATGGAACGATTTTAATTGTCCTGGATTTGTCAAGTCTTGGCATTCCGCTTGATACCATCAACATTTTCACCAAGACCAAATTGCTTCGGACGGAAGACGATGCTGTGCGTTTGTTGGGTTCAGCAGGGTATCGTCTAATATGAGATGTTGAAACCTGGTAAAACTGACAATGCCCACCGCTACCACCAACAACTGATCAAATTCCATCGTGCTCTGCGTGAAAAAAGGACGGATTATCAACGAAGACATGACAAGCTGTTTTTTCTTCCACGACAACGCACCATCGCACACGTCAAAAATGGTCCGAAACTGATTGGAGACACTCAACTGGGATGTGCTACCCTACCCCGCTTATTCACCAGACCTTCCGACTACCTCCTGTTTTCGTCGATGGGCCACGCGCTCACTGAGCAGCACTTCGATTCTTACAAAGACGTCCGAAAATGGCTTGATGAGTGGTTTGCCTCGAAAGAGAAGGAATTTTTTTGGCGTGGTATCCACAAATTGCCCAAGAGATGGGAAAAATGTGTAGCTAGCAAAGACAAGTACTTTGAATAAATTTATTTTTGCTTTCTATGAAAAAAAACATGTTACTAAAAAACAGCGGATTTAAGCTTGTACAGCCTGATTTTTTCAACAGTGATCTAGGCGTGATAACGCTCAAAAATGTTTCTAGTGATTTGGTATCGGGATCATTCATTCTCATACAGATGGTCCAACATTCTGTAGAGGATTCTTCTGTCGAATCGAGTTGGAAGTGATTACTACTGTAGGCCAAATCTTCCAAAGAACACATGAGGACTTTAGGTTAGTCTTTACGGTGGTAAGTTTCATGGACGATCTTTATAATTTAAGCAGATTAAGTATTCCGCCCACCGCAGCCTGTACATCCCGATTTTATCAACAATGACCTGGTCGTGACAATGCTCAAAAATTTCCCTATTGAATGGACATCCGGATCATCCATGCTTACGCAGGAAGTCAAACATTCTGTAGAGGATTCTTCTGTCAAATCCTGCTAAGAATTGCAAGTGATTACTACTAAAGACCAAATCTTTCGAAGAACACATAACGACTGTAGGTTCGGCTTTACGGTACTAAGTGTCGAGATCAACAATTCAAATTGATTAAAATAGGTTTTAGTTGTCGACTGCTACGTTTGACCCCAAATAGTAAGCCGACATTACTTTTTCAAAGCTAGGGTATCCTGTCTGGATACGATCCGTACTTTATTTTATTTGAGACGCCAAAATTCGTCAAGATTTCTTGCCATCAACAAAATGACTAAACTCTACGACAGACCCAGCGAAGCTTTACCGATCAACTGATTTGCTGATGCCGGCAGCGTACGCCAGAAATTGAATACACTTGATGTGGATGGTATCTATCATGCTTATCCTAGAGTCATAAATTATCTTATACTGCCCCTGGTTTAAAGAGAATACAGGAGAGTGGGTCTTCTAGGTGGCGACTATTGATTTATACTGAATGGCCCTAAGAGAGATTCGGCTGCTTTGGAATGGTTTCGCACTGTGGACTAGGGATATATTACCATTATTTTCTAAGTAAAACTAAGAAGGAAAAATATAGGACTTAGAAATACGATTGTTGGAAAAATTTTGACTAGAACGCCACAGAAATGGCAAGTGTGACAAGAGTGCCTTCCTAAAAGAAAATTATGGGTAAGAGTAGGATGCCCAGTCTGATCTCTGTTTATTGGTAGTAAATTTACTAAATATGTTAAATTAGTACGAAAGGTAAAGTATGCTTTTCCTATGGGCACTGTAAACAGGTGGGTTTCGCCTAGTCAGTGGTTTTAGTAAGCTATTCTGGTCAGTGGTTTTAGTAAGCTGTTCTGGACTAAAAAAAGGCTCTATTAGCTGCATACAAAAGATCAAAATTTTGGCTCAATTTTATTGTGGAAGGATACGCAGCCATTTTGCAAAAAATATCTTTTTGTCACGTGCGATCTATTTAATTTTGTCGAATACCTTTGTGATCTATAGCGTCGATGTACGCTAAAAGTTCCGTTGTCTTAATGGCTTCTGCTGATCCTCAAAGTATTTTTTTTGAGCCTTCGGTTAAAATGAGTGTTCCGGAACCTTTTGAATAGTATCGTTTGGGACTCCTTTGGGCAGTACTAAGATGACGTAATTTCAATAGTTTGTTTTATTTGTGCTTTACGAAAAGGGCAGTAACCAAAGTTAGACGGACTTCGATCAAGTGAATAGCGGAATAGGGAATTATAGGTACTCATTTTTCCCCAGAAAAACCCGTTGATGGACGAGATGAATGACAACTCATCAGCTTTAATATTGATTTAAGGTCTGACCTCAACAGAGCCCTTACTCGTTTCATGTTTTGATCAGTTTTTAATGTTTAAATCCTCCCTGAGCAAGGTTCGTTTTCCACTGCTTGTTGGTTTTCCTAAAAGTTATCATACCACTCAAAAATTTGTACTAAATAGTGTCGTTGAAACTTCTACTGAGTCAAAATTTCATTTTTATCAAACTTAACACAACTTTTGATGATAAACCCCTTCAGCTGTTTCATTTTTCTAAAAGGTGACGTAGCTACCTGACAGGGTTTAAACGTACACCGCATAACTAGGATGTATAAGCTTTCTGCAGGAAATATTTATAATGTTGCCAGATTGTTTTCAGTTTTGCCACACCCCATAGGTTAAGATCAACAAGATGCAAGCGACTTTTTTGTAGAGTTTCATACATTAAACCACAATAGATTAAGAGCCGCTGGTACACCTTGACGTAATATTAATTCTTCAAAAGTATTTAATGTGAAATTGCTTGGAAGAAGATTAAAATATTTTTATATACACACCCTTTTAGATCTTTAATTGTCAATAATAACTATACATGCTAATAATTTCGTTAGATCAATTTCTGCTGATTTTTTTTACTTAAAATTGTTTTGCCGCAACCTTTTTAGCTGAACATTATTTATTAAAATGTTTTAACTGAAAATATTTTTGTCAGGAAAACCTTTTTCTGAATAAGAATTTTTTAATGAGTTTTTTTTGGTTAATTTGAAGATTTTTTAACTAACCATTTTTAACTGCAAAAAAAATTAATTGCCAAAAAATTCATTTTAGACTGAATTTTCTTACCAAACATTTATTTTTTTCTGTAAATTATTTACTTAAAAATTAAATATGAAATCAAAATTTTTTCACTGATAATTTTCTGCTGGAAATTTTATTCTTAAAAATTTTTATTTATTGGAAATTATTTTAACGAAAAATAACTGTTTTATTGCAAATTTTTGGCTAAAAGTTTTTCTGCTGAATTTTTTTTACGTAAAATTTTTTTGCCGCAAACTTTTTAGCTGAAAATTATTTATTAAAATGTTTTAACTGAAAATATTTTTGTCAGGAAAACCTTTTTCTGAATAAGAATTTTTTAATGAGTTTTTTTTTGGTTAATTTGAAGATTTTTTAACCAACCATTTTTAACTGCAAAAAAAATTAATTGCCAAAAAATCCATTTTATGACTGAATTTTTTTACCAAACATTTATTTTTTTCCGTAAATTATTTACTTAAAAATTAAATTTAAAAGGAAAATTTTTTTACGGATAAATTTTGTCGGATATTTTATTTGTTAAAAAAAATTTTCTATTCAAAGATTTTTGCAGAAAATTGTTTACCGAACACTTGATTGCTGACTGTTTTTCTGCTGAAGTTTTTTTTACGGAAAGTAATTTTTTTGCCGCAAATTATTTCTGAAATTTTGCATACTGAAAAATATGTAAAAAATTTTAAAAATTCTTAAAGTTTTAAAATTTAAAAAAAATTTTAAATATCAACAAAATTTTAACAAAAAATTACTACCGAACTGAACATTTCTTTGCCCGGCCTTATTTTAGCCTTTAACATTTTATTTTAAATTAAACTAAATCGGTTTTTCCTCAAAATTGTTTTACTGAAATTATTTTTACTGAAACTTTTTTGGTTAAAAACTATTTCCGATAATTTTTGACAAACATTTTTTTTATGCTGAATGTTTTTTCCATTGTAAGTTTTGCTCCTGAAAAGTTTTGCTGTCAAAAATATCCTTTTTTTTAACGATATTATTTTTTATGGAAATTTCATATCTAAAAAATTGCATTTTATAATAAAATTTTTCTTTTTGGCACCGAAAAATATTTTTTTTTCTGGTATATATTTTTAATTGATAAATAATTTATTTGCGGCAATTATTTTTTTACTGATATAATTTTGGGAAATAATTTATTGACTGAAAATTTTTTTACTGAATAATTTTTTTGGTAAAAATTATTTGCCGACCATTTTTATCAGTTTTTATGCAGAAAAGTTGTGTTTGCCAAAAAATCCATTTTTAATTGAAATTATTTTTTGGCGAAAATTATTTCCGAAATTTTTTATACTGAAAATTATGTAAAATTTTTTAAAAATTCTTTAATTTAAATAGCAACAAATTTAACGAAATAATTATTTTTGAACTACACATTTTTTTACTTGGCCTTAAGTGGTTTTACTGCAATTTTAAATTGCCTTCAAAATTTTATTTTAAATAAATATAAAACCATTTTTTTAATAAACATAAAACTTTTAATAGGATCAGCAATACTGTTAATAAATAGAATTAGAAAATTTTATTTTAAATAACTACTGTTAATGTGTTTCAGAAAAACATTCATTTTTTAATAAATTTATTTTTAAAAATATTTTCGAGTCAATTTGATGATAAAATTTTTAACACAGGACTAACCTTAAGAGGAATAAGTTATTAATCTTTAAAAAATTTCTAGAAGCAAAAATGGGATAGTAAAAATTTTATTCTTAATTCATTATTTTCTTTTTTAATAAAATAAAAACATTTGATGAAATTTTCTTTGAATTGATTCCTTTTTCTTATGTAAAGTCCAAAGAGTTCTCGTGTATCGGTAAGAAGTCGTGTTGGTACTATTAGTCTGGCAGTTCCAAGGCGTTAAGGGCATCTCGTACAGAACGTGTGAAACAGAAATGCTGCATGTTAATAGAAAGAATAATGACGTTAATTAAAGTAAATAAACTTTCCTAATGTGATAAATCAGTCAATACTTATTAACGTAATTAATTGGCCAAACTGAAACCTTTCAAGTTGCTCAATCGGCATGGGGGTTTTTTTTTTGTTAACTCGTTACTTTGTTGTGGTTTTGCTATCTCAAAAAAGATGTGCTTACAGTTTGGTAGAAAAGTTTAATGAAAGAAAACGGTATGTTTCGAGGCGAGGAGTTTTTATACGATTTCCGAAGTGGTTATTTTGTACTTTTTTTCTGATTGAATATAATCAGGTAGGGATGCTTTGGGATTTCTGCTAAAAAAAGATACTCGGAGAAGTTGCTAAAATTTTAAGAAATAAAATCCATATAGAAACGTGTACTCTTAGATTCATTATTGTATCCCATAACCCCCCACCAAACGTATTCAATTGAATCGTGGGATAGACCCCCTAGACCTGATCGAACTCTCTACGTTGCAGTTGTACTGTTTCATAGAATCGTGGTCGATTCGGTCATGTGTGGACTGTATGGGATCTTCCGAGATATGATGACGAAAAATATGATACAATATAAATACGCCCTAGGGGTCTCTGCTGATTGTGTACACAAAGCTAAAAACAATTTATACACATTACTGGAAAATAATAAGCATCAATTTGCCTTCGTCTCTGGCAGCGCTACACCTGCCTTAGTTTATAATTTGCGCGAGATCACCTTAATGGGTGCACATTTCAGTACGATTATGAATCGTATCAAGGCAGTAAGCCCATGGTGCGTCTAGAAAACATTTGAGCATTTGTAGAAAATAGACGCACTCGTAAACATCATATGGAACTGGGAGTATATACACGTACGAATGCATCAAATTGGGCGGGATCGTTATGGCTCCGATGATTCTGTGTTGGATTCGGATCCACCAGCAGTAGTGAATGACTCAGTTCAAAGATGAAGACGACCACGCTGATGAAAATACTATAGACTTATTTATAGCAAATGTAAAATAACCGTTGGGGGCAATAAAAGTTATCTTCTAAGCGAAACTAACAAAATCGACAACTCGACGAACAATGTGGTTCCATAACAAATGGTGTTCATCGAAACATTTTGTTAGCGATACGTTAACGATAGACAGTATCGTTTAGGCCTGCATTCACATATATCTCATGGTCTAGTTGTTTCCTCTAATTGCAAGTTATTGTCATATAAAAACTGCGAAATAGTACGCACCAGTTGAGATGTAGTTTCGTACAAGACCAACAACTGCGTCCCGCACTATCGGATCGTAGAGAAATGGATTCTGCATTGGGTAGAGGCAACCATGCCTAATCCTGTTTGTAGTTGGCTGGTCGAATATCTAACTGCGAATATATTCAATGGATTTGGTTGATGCAGTCGTTTCCTTGGCATAAGATATGATGATAGCCTGGCGAGATTAACACATCATCTCCAGAAAGGTACAAAGTGAAACTAACGCGAAACCATTAACCGAAATGGTCGACCAGTTGGACATGCTCTCCTTCGATGCGTGAACAAGCCATCGTCATCCTCCAAAGATACTCGTACCGTCATCCTCCAAAACCCATCGTCACTGACACATCAATCGTGTTTGTTGTTTCCTCATTTTGCTGTGGCCATTTAACAGCATTACGCATACGAGAATTGTGCACTCCATCGAGTTTCCCAGACTCGCGACATGCGAATTATAAAAATACTGAAAATACTGTCGATCATATATTCGCTAATTTGCGCCAACGTTCGCCTCAAATCGCCATGGAGTCGGTAATTTACAGGCAACAAATAAGTCGATTGCTTAATTAATCGGGAATCAAATCATTTAGTGAAGTGCTCTAAATGGTCTCGAATAAATGGCGTCTCGAATATGCATTAAATAGGATGGTTTCCTCCACCCAGTCGTATTTGCATATCAGAAATTTTGCATTTTCAATAATCTGAAGTGGTTTCTCTTGCACATAAAGAGTTTTATATGATTTCGAGACGGTATAGTTCAGAATAAGAGATAATTTACGACAAATATTACTAAACACCTTAAATTTAAATTAACTGTTCTCTTAAATATTTTGTGAGAAACATTTTTTAATGAAATTTTTTACTGAATATTTTTTCAATTAAAAGTCTGTTACTGGAAGTTTTTTTTCCATTTACTATTTTGTTTCCCAAAAAATACAAATTTATTGCAAATGTTTCCTATTGAAATTTTTTTATCAAAAAGTTATGATTTAACTGAAAAATAGTTTTTTTTATAAAAACCTTGAATGTTTTTTGATAAAATTTTTTGCCACTGTAAATTTTTATACTAAACTTTTCTTAGATCGATAGTTTTTCTACTGAAAACTTTTGGCAGACAAATCTTTTTTCAATAAAAAATTTTTCGATTCAAAATTTTATCACTGATAGTTTTTCTACTGTAAATTTTTAATATTTTTAGCTAAAAGTTTTTCCGCTGAATTTTTTTACTTAAAATTATTTTACCGAGAACCTTTTCTGAATAAGATTTTTTTATTGAAATTTTTTTCACTGATAGGTTTCCTACTGGAAATTTTAATCCTTAATTTTTATTTTATTTATTGCTAATTATTTTACCGAAAAATAAATTTTTTATTGCAAAATTTTTAACTGAAAATATTTTTGTCAGGAAAACTTGTCTTAATAAGAATTTATTATAAAAATTTTTTTGTTTAATTTGACGATTTTTTTTATTACTAATTGCTTTTACCTATTTAAAAATATTAATTGACAAAAAATTCTTTTTAAACTGAAATTTTCTTAGCAAAAATTTATATTTTACTGTAAATTATTTATTTTTCATTGATCGTTTTTCTACTGGAAATTTTAATTATTAAACAATTTTTATTTATTGCAAATTATTTTGCCGAAAAATAACTTTTTTATTGAAAATTTTTGGTTAATAGTTTTTCTACTGAATTTTTTTTTGCAGAAAATTATTAACCGAATATTTTTTGCTGACGGTTTTTCTGCCAAAAACTTTTTGCTGAATTTTTTATAATGATAAGTTTTGTTGCCACAAAAATCTCTTTTTAACTGAAAATTTTTGAACAAAAAATTGCTATTGAACTAAACATTTCTTCACCCGGCCTTTAAAATTTTATTTTAAATTAAACTGTTTTTACTCAAAATTAATTTGCTGAAATTATTTTTACTGAAACCGTTTTAGTTAAAAATAATTTCCTAAAAATTTTTGGCTACAATTTTTTATTGAAATTTTTATTCTATTGTCAGTTTTTCTGCAGTAAAGATATGTTGCCAAAAAAATCCTTTCTAATTGAAAATTTTTCTGCTGTAAATTTTCGTCCTTAAGTTTTAACGAAAAATAAGTTTTTTTTTGATTATTTCTCATTAACAGTTATTTTGCTTTATACTTTTTAACTGACAAATAATTTGTTTACTGAACATTTTATTACTGAAAACGTTTTTTTACCAAAAATTTGAACGAACATTTTTAACTGAAATTTTTTTGTTTAAAATGTCTCTTACTGAAAGTTTTTTCCGTTGTAAAATTCGCTGCTGAAAAGTTTTCCTAACAAAAATATATTTTATTAATTTATAAATTAATCAATTTTTATGGAATTTCGGATCCAAAAAATTGATTTATAAAAAAAATGTATTTTTTTATGGTTAAAAATAATTTTTCAACTGGTAAATAATTTTTTTGGTGAAACTTTCTTTACTGAAACCTTTTTTACAAAAAAATATTTTTCAAACATTTTTGTCAGTTTTTTGGCAGAAAATTTCTGTTGCCAAAAAAAATTCTCTTTTAATTGAAAATAGTAATTTCTTTTATTAATTTTCTGCTGGTTATTTTGGTTCTTAAATTTTTTTTATTCAAATTTTTTTTTAACGAAAAAATATCTTTTTTTCATTATTTCTCACTGATAGTTTTTTTACTTTATATTTTTTTGGCTGACAAATAATTTCTTTGCTGAACATTTTTTTTGCCAAACTCTTTTTTTCTGAAAATTATTTTTTTTACCTATAATGTCTGTAAAGAAAGTTTTTTTGCATTTTCAATTTTCTGCAGAAGTTTTATTGCCAAAAAAAATACTTTTTAATCAAAAATTTTTCGATTGAACATTTTTTCAATGACATTTTTTTTATGGAAATTTATGATCTAAAAAAATTCCTTTTTTAAAAAAAAATTATTTTTTTAATTTAAAAAAATATCATTTTTTTCTGCTGTAATTTTTTGACAGGTAAATAATTTATTACCGAAATTTTTTTCCTATTGTCAGTTTTTCTGTAGCAAAATTATGTTGCCAAAAGAGAGTTTATTACTGAAAATATTTTTCCCAGAAAATCCTAAAAACTTTTTTGCTAATAATTGTTTTTCTGACAGTTTTACTGAAGAAATAATTTTTTTTTACATTTCAATGAAAGTACTTTACTTAAAAACATTATTTTCTGAAACTTGTGCTGAAAATTATTTTCTAATATTTTATTAAAAATGATTACGAAAAGTTTTAATGGAAATTTATTTGGTTTTAAATAAACTCCAAAGAACCCATATGACACTGAATAGTGCACTCAATTTTGGTTAATCATAAAGTAACGCGGATAGAGAAATACCAGACAACATATTTATCCAGTAAAATTCAGTAAGTCTGGATATTTTGCATTATGACATGCTTAACAGGAAGATCTGAGCCCTCATGCATGATCAATGTTGAATATAAAATATGTCCACAATCACGCATTTGCGATGAGAAAGTTTAGAAATTTTCACACAAAATGAAAAAAAACAACGGCGATCATGGAAGAAAGAAAGCATTCGGCTGGCAGCCAAAGAATTCATGGTCGGTTTGCAATGAACACGACATAACAATGTCGTTTGCGCGTTTTAAATAACTTATCCTTGGCTAAACTATACGTATGGGAAAAAGGTAATAATACACAGTGAAAGAGGCGAAATGCGAAGGTATTTTCCTTCCGTAATGGAGGTAATAGCAAGAAGAAAATGCTGATCAATCGGCAGAAAACACTCCGCAACGGTTCGCAGACAAGGGTGAATTGTTCTTTTGGTGTAATCTGAATGGTGGTAGCTTAGTTTTAAGTGAGTCCGAATATAGCAGAATTCGTTTGGGATAGTAAATAGAACTTTGGAAAAGATTTGGAAACGACCAGGAGGTGTTGGGACAACATCATACCGAGGGGAAAGCATCAGTAATAGTAGAAATGATCAGAAATGTAAACGTTAGAATTTATTCGCATAAAGCGCGATTATGTACGGATTATGGATTACGGATTACGGATTGTAGACTGTGGATCACTTGAGATGGCCAAGTAAGATCATGAGAATATGAGGAGCGTTTTCAATATAATCGAAATGCAGACCTGTGATCGGTGATATCTGATGGAAAGCCGCACGAGAACTATTGATTCGTTTATTCGTTATCGAAGAAATGCCAATAAAATATCAGTTCGCGTCGATTTAATGTTAACGAAGATACCTGGGACGTAGGTAAAGGCTAACTGCCGCTACTTGGATCGGGATAGGCATGGAAGTGTTTCGGCTAGCGCCGTACGAGGGTGAGTTGAGATCATCAGTTCCAGATATGCAATTTGCTGAGTTAAATCGAATGTCCTCGATGCGATCAAAACTATTGAAATGACCGAATCGAAAACAATGGCACGTCATTGTGGAGCGGAACAGATTCTCAACTGAACGATGATGGCCACTTTATAGTAAGTATTCTCTTATGGGTCAATCGACGACAAACTTCTCCACGAATCTACACAAGTAAGGTAGACTTTAAGCAGGAACCTATCAACAACAACAAAAAACTTGCCGTCAATCGAAACTTTACAAAAATTATATTTTAAACAATTCGATTTTATTTTAAACAAAAAAAATCATTTTACTATATAATTGTGGGTATATAATTTTTACTTAAAATAAAATTCATTTATTTCGCTCAGCACTTAAGTAATATTATATGGAATCCTTTCAGAATTTTGAAAGGGATTTATTTTAAAATAACCTTTCAAAATGATCTCATAGTTATTGATAGTAAATTCTTTTAATTGAAATAACTTTTAGACAAATCCAAAAGAATTATCCAATTTAAAATTTAAAAAAATTAAATAAAATAAATTATATTTGAATAAACTTTTTATTTTAATATATTGCTATAACGTTGCCATTTTAGCAAAATATTTAAAATTATTTAAATAATTATCCCAAGACTTGTTGCAGAACTAGATCTTTTTGAGGTAATTTTTTAATGACTTTTTCACATATTTCACATGGAAATGAGGCCATTACTTGATGGAAGTTTGTATTTAAATAGTTTTTATTTCCAAGTTTATTTTTGTATATATAATCTTTTGTGAAAGTCTTATATAAAAAATTTAATTGTATCAAATCGAACAACTTCGGAGGCAAATTAACATCTCCAAATAAAGTGTGTCGTATTTTATAGCATTTTGGGGATGTGTTTTCTAAAAATCACTTTAAGTTCAAATTAAATTTGGTAAGTTTAGACCTCCTTGCAACAAAACCATAACTGGTTTTGACTTTTTATCCTTCGTACACTCACCTGGAGCCTTGTTCCTCGCGGCTGGTAATGACAATGCTAAACACTCTCAATGGGGTTGCCGTGTTGATAACTCTCGAGGAAAGATTCTTCAAAAAACACTTTTCCAATATAAACTCTGATCATAGTCCTGTTCTCCTTACCCTTACTATTCTGCAGCTTTCCAATAAAAAAAACCCTTGGTTATGATTCAATGGTATCCTCCGCACAATCTATTTTCCCCTTACTCCTTATTACCTTGGAGAGATTTTTGAAAAACTCCTATAAAAAATGACTCTACCTAGTCCTAGTTAATGAAAAAATTATTCCTGATCATCAATTTGGCTCCCGATCTGAATACTCCACAATCCAGCAATGCCATCGCATTATGTGGTGTCCTGAACTCCTCTGGAAACTCAAGAGCTTTCTTAAATGTCATCTCCAAGTTATAATTAACTCAGAATCCTCAGAAATATAACCTATTGGAGTTCCACAAGGGAGTATTCTTGGTCCCATTTTATAGAATATATATACCCATTACATCCCATCTGATCCTAATACTATCATTGTTACTTACGCAGTTAATGTAGCCATACTTGCTACCCATAAAAGTTTTGACATTGCTTCCAACAATTAACAATCCCATATACGCAACCTTCAATCCTAGTTTAAGAGATGGAGAGTGAGGGTAAGAGTGCTCCTATTACTTCCACACTTTGTCAAGGAAAACCTAGCCCCTTTACATCTTAACGGCAACATAATTCCACAATATGATTAGAGTACTTTGTTTGGGGCTTAACCTGGACAAGAGATTAACATGGAACTCTCATACTAGGCTAAAAAAACTTGAAGCCACTAGACGTTATCTATAACTTCTTAGACTTCTGGGCAAACGCTCCGAAACTAACAATAAAAAGTTAACCTCTAATATACAAAAAGTATCGCGAATTTTGAATTTCCGCGAGTTACATATATTCGATTCTCGATTTTTTGTGGAGTTATGTTGGTACTCATGTCTTTTACTTATGTCGACAAGTTCGGCCATTTTGAATATTCAGTTAATTTTTGACAGCAGCTTTGTTTGCACGTGTTTTGGCTCGTCTTTGATTTTTGCCCAATTTCGACCAAAAACAGCATCGCATTAACATTGCTAAGGAGCTGCTGGACACTGTCCGCGATGACCCAAATTTGCCCCAGAGGGTCATAACTGGTGATGAATCATGAATTTGATTGAAAAAAAAGCGCGCCAAGTTCGGTCGAATGTGAAGGTTTTGCTTACAGTTTTCTCCGATTGTAGGGGCGCGGTGAATCATAAGTTCTTACCACAGGGTAGAACGGTCAATAAGGAATATAACCTGAAAGTTATGCGCAAGTTACGCGAAGTAATCCGCCAGAAATGCGCGAATTTGTGGAAGAACAAAAATTGGCTTGTGTTGTTTGTGCACGAATTTTTGGCGAAAAACAACACACTAATAATGCCGCAGCCACCGTATTCCCCAGATCTGCCCCCTGTGACTTTTCCTTGTTCACGAAACTGAAGAGCCCCATAAAAAGACGACTCTGCGCTACGATTGAGGAGATAAAGACGGCATCGAAGGAGGAGCTGAACAAGATCACAAAAAAAGATTTTTTGAAGTGCTTCGATGATTGGAAAAAACGTTGGCACAAGTGTATAATATCTGGTGGGGATTACTTTGAAGGGGAGAAAATAGATATTTATGAATAAATAAATAATTTATGAAAAAACACAAAATTCGTGATATTTTTTGAACAGACCTCGTATTGGAATTGAAATTTGGGCCTTACAATCCAAGAACCTCCGTAAAATTGTTGTGCCCCCTTTTATGTTCATAATAACGTAATACATCGTGATCTTAATGTTCCCTTTATTCAGGACCTGTGAATTTCCAGCTATCAAAAATTTCCTATAATCAAAATCTAGTTGTGAGAAAATTGTCCTGTACTGCCCTTCTCGGAAACACTTATTTGAGAAAATGGCTTTTCTAGAGGAATTTAACTTCCATTAGTTGGAGAACACCGATGCGTGTTTACTCCCACCACTTCATCATGCATAAAATTGTTAATTAAAATCTTATGTAAATCTGCTTGTTACAATATAATTGTAGGTACAGATAAAAAAAATATGACGGTGCAGGTCTCTTCTTCGCCATTTTCTAAGAAATAATACCGTCAGACCAAAATGTACACTAGAGAGTTACTTTTCGCGGATACAATGGCTTCTTCACCGTAACATGTAGTTTTTCCAAACACGTTGCAACTACCATTTTTGTAAAAAGCTTTCCAAATTTTTACTAATTGTTTCGTAATATTAAATGGCAAATTTGTACCTAAACAATTCTTTTATTACGAAACAAATAACAACAAAAAAGATACCCCTTTTTTTTAGAAAAATATTTGAATTATTTATAAATTCATTTTTCCCATAAAATTCTTAAAAATCAATTTTGATTCTTAAAGAAATTTTTCCGAATTTTTTGACAAATTTTATTGATTTTTTTAGTAGATTTTTTATGGTCTTTTTTAAGATTTTTGAACAACAAGTCAAGGACTAGCCAGATTCAAATCTGAGATCAATGAAAACTAAATTCAAACGTTCCAGTATCGTTAAATTATGTCACTTTTATTTAAGATTTATTATATATTAAAATTTCAATAATTATAGGATAAAAAATATTTGATAAAATTTTTATAGTAACATAGAGTTTATTTTGTGTGTAAATTTCCCCCAATAGAGTTACAAGAATTTCTTTTAAAGAAAGAAATTCTGAGATCAGTAAAGTTCAAGTTCAATTAGTAGAAATAACAAAGAGAAGCTCGGAAAAAAAACCGAAAAAAAATCGTACCATCAAAAATATGTTTAGTCATTGAAACCATAAAGAGATGGCGCTGATATGGTTGGGGATCTTATTAAAAATATTCGTGATAAAGCCTAGATCAATTGGAGGATTGTTTGTTTTTATGATAATCGTGAACTTTTGTTCTGATTTGATGGGGCCAACTTTGCTTGTTTATGAGATGTCAGCAAGTTAAACATTGGAAGGTATTCACGAAATATTATTCAACAAAAATTAGCTGATTCACATCAAATGATGGGAATTTTAAGGAACTGATGATGATCTTATTGTTATTATTATTATTATTTTTATTATTATTTTAATTCCAATTTAGGTTTTTTTGTTCTTATCGTTTTGTCTTTTATTTTTCTTAAAAAGTATTTTCTTTTTATTATTATTTGTATTAAAAAAAGTACAAATAATAATAAAAAGGAAATAGAAATAATGTTATACGATTGACCCCAACGCGATACAACTTGGAAGCAGGTATTTCGTAAAATGATTTCTTCAATATCTTCTGGATTTGATCATTATTATTTTTTGTTTAATATTAAAAATACCATATTAGGATCCAGTGTGTTTTTTTTGTTTTTATATTCAAATATTTGATTTTGTGAAAATGTTTTACAAATGAACAATATTTGCACTAAATTAATTATTTTAATTTATCGAATTTAAATTGATCTTCTTGTGTGGTCAGACTGTCGATCAACATTAAAGCTAATAATTAAGTTTTTGAAAGGCGCAGAAAAATGGATCCTTTATGCCAGATCGGGCATTGCAGACATCTTCTATGCCTATTGTCCTTTAGATATACCCAAGCCCAATGCACATCTTATCTAAATTTTTGACCAATTTGTCGTAGAGTCGGGACAATTTCCACGATTTTCCGATTCCACACCATCACCAAAAATGTTTGATATAATATGAATATCAATGGTGATTATTGGGAAGAGTGCGATCTTTGAAAATTCATGCACCTTAGACTAGTCGAGACTATAACCCCCCCACAGTCCACCACCAGTTGTTGTCAGAGCCTCTTCCATAGAATGAGGGGCTCCTGACCTCGCGATACGCATTGAAAACACATTACTCTGAATTCGGAGCGGTCATCCATTCGAGTTCCCGAAGGAAAATCTCCCTTTCTTCGGGTATTGCACACTCAAAGTATTGTTAAACTTATTGTCCTTTATAGAAAGTCCTTATGAATTGCATTTGCATTTGCAATTGCATCTGGATCAACATAAGATATCTACTATTGTCCCCGTGAGTCACTGACCATCATTGAGGAGGTATTAAAGTGGTTTCTGGCTAACATCCCGTTGTAGGGACGAAGAAATTTGCAGATGCTTGAATGCTCCACCATGGCAATACCCCTGTTACACGGCCATCTCCATCAATGAGGTTTTATCGAAAAAAAGACAGTCCTGTCGATCTCCAGCCTATCTTTTCTTCTTATCTTAGTTCATGGGACTTTATTTTGTTACCGAATATCAAAAATCATTTTAAAAGAAGCCATCTTGGCACTGTCGATAACATCCAAAGGAGTGTAGCTAAGGAGCTGATGGCGATTCTAGTTAAATCCTTCCATCACTGCTACGAAAAGTGGAAATGAAGCCTCCGCCAATGTACAGCTGTCCAAGTAAACTAGTTTAAAAAGGATAACATTGACCATCTTTAAATGTTTCCTTCTTTGGAATTGATCACTACACATACATTGAAGGTCTCGGCGGCTATTGATCTAAAGCGACCATCGTTTTTTTTGAACGCTGCAAGGCTTCAGAATTTTTGCGCATTGCTTTTAGTAGAAAATTTGTCCTTTTTTAAATAAAATTTTTTTAACCGGTTTTTTTTTTGTTTTTGAATTTCAAAAGTATTTTTTTTTATTTTCATCTTTTTTGGTTAAAAATCTGTCTCATCTTTTTTATTAAAAAATCGGTTTTTTTTTGAGTTAAAAATCTGTATTTCACGTTTTTTTGTTAAAAATCTGTCTTTTTTTATGAAATTTAATTTTTTCGAAGTCTTTGTTTTAAGTTCTTAATCTGAATTCGGATTTTTATTTAAATTTTTTCCGAATTTAACTTATTCTGTTGAAAGTTAATGGTTTCTTTTTCTAAAAGTCCAAGTTTTAATTTTTTGAAATATTTTTTTATTTACATTTTTTTTAAATTTTAACTTTTTTAATCGTGCCGGTTTTTTTATGAAATTAAGTTTTTTGAAAGTCTGTTTTTATTAATTAATTTTAATATAACTTTTATGAATTTTATTTTTTCTTTAGTTTTTAAATTTTAAGTTTTGAATTTTTTCTTGAAAATTTTTGAATTTAAGGAATTTAAATTTTTTTTTACTGTCTACGTGTATGCTTCCTATTTTTAATTTTAATTAAACTTTTTTTATTTTCTAAATGATAAATTTTTTAGTTGAAAAACTGCATTTTATATTAAATTTAATTTTTGTTTCTTTTTTTTTTTAATTTTGGAATTAATTGTCATTTTTTAAATTTTAATTTTTCATTGTAAATTTTTTAGTTAAAAGTTTTTAATGAAAAATAATTTTTATTTGTAGTCTATGGTTTTATTTCCTAATTTTAATGAATTGTTTTTTGATGCTCACTTTTTAGTTTTAGGGTTTTTGGTAAAAAGTCATTTTTTTACGAAATTTAATTTTTTTTCAAGTCTATTTTTAATTTTAAATTGAACAATTTTTTTTTTAATTTTTTTTATACACAAAAAGTCTACTTTTTAATTTTTTTAAAAATCCTTTTAATTGTAAGTTTTAAATTTTTTACTTGAAAGTTTTTTAATGAAATTTTTTAATTTTTTTTATTTTTAATTTAAATTAAATTCTTTTTTTAGTATAATTTTTTTAGTTGAACAACTGCATTTTTTATAAAATTTAATTTTTGTTTATATTCTATTAGCTTGTTTTAACTTTTTTTTAATTTAAAATTTTTTTTAAATTTTTAATTTATTTAAAGTTAATTTTTTTATGAAATTATTATTTAATTGCAGAAGATTTTTTTAAACTAGAAAAACGTTCAGATAAGAGAATTAAAATGTATTTTTTTTTTATTTTCAAATTTAATTTCATTTTTTTTAATTTTAATTTTTTATTGTAAATTTTTTAGGTTAAAAGTTTTTAATGAAAATTAATTTTTATTCCCTAATTTTAATGGATTGTTTTTTATTCTCACTTTTCAATTTTAGGGTTTTTGGTAAAAAAGTTTTTTTTTACGAAATTTAATTTTTTTTTTAAGTCTTTTTTTAATTTTAAATTGCACAAATTTTTTTTATTTAAATTTTTTTAAATTTTAATTTTTTTAGTTAAGCTTGTTTTTTTATAAAATTTAATTTTTTCAAAGTCTACGTTTTAATTTTTTCACATTTTTTTTTTATTTAAATTTTTTTTTAAATTTTAATTTTGTTAAAGTCTGCTTTTATTAATTAATTTTAATGAATTTTATTTATTCTTAAATTTTAATTTTTTTTCAAGTTTTTTTTTTATGAAATTATTATTTAATTTCAAAAGATTTTTTTTTTAAACTAAAAAAACTCAGATATTTTAAAATTTTAAGTTTTATACTTTTCTACTTATTTAATGAATTTAAATTGTTCTCTATTATCCATGCTTTCTATTTTTAATTTTAATTAAAATCTTTTTTAGTTTTAATTATTTAAATACTAAAATTTTTAATTGAAAAACTACATTTTTTATAAAATGTAATTTTTTTTTCTAATTTTTTATTCAAATTTTATTTATTTAATTTTTTTAATTAAATTTTTTTTTTTAAATTTTTTATTCAAATTTTTTAATTCTTTAGTTAAAAGTTTTTAATGAAAATTAATTTTTATTCATAGTCTATGGTTTTATTTCCTTATTTTAATAGATTGCTTTTTTATTCTCGCTTTTCAATTTTAGGTTTTTTGGTAAAAACTCTTTTTTTTAAGCGACTTATTTTGCTTTAAATGTTTTTTTTAAATTGTTAAGTAAATTGTTTTTAAATTTTATTTATTTTAGTTAAGTCTGTATTTTTAAGGGATTTGAATTTTTTTTATTGTCCATGTTTTCTAATTTTAATGTTCATTAACTTTTTTTTAAATTCTGAATTTTTTACTAAAAAGTCTATTTTATTTTTCAAATTTTTAATTACAATAACTAACAGGTAATATTTTTCTTTTTTGTAAAAGTTCTTGTAAAATGCTAATGTCCCCTGTACAAGAAAGACTTGCCTAAAAATTTAGTCGAATTATATGTAATATCATTAAAAAAATATTTAGACGATGATTTTTCAAATGAAAAGACTAAAAATTTTATTACTACGAACTGCAGATATTATTATGAGCATGTGAGGTCAATTATTGTGCGGTTAAAGTTCAACAAATATAATTAGGCGATTCTATTGAAAGCCTTTAATTTTATTTCCAAACACTTTCATTCTGTTCATCAAATGAATGGCGTCTAAAGATGACGCAGACATAATCTGTACAGTCTCGAATGTAATTTAGATACTCTGAGGATAATTACCAATTAGTTAGAGGCTTTGTATCCGACCAATTTAATGTTCGACATTTCGCTTCATATAAGATCTTCGAGATCGATGAAATTGTTTCCACGGATCCGACCATAAACTCTTTGGTAGGTTCGTGGCCACTGTGCAGTGGCTTGCGACTACGTACAAAACGTTAGAGTTTATAAATTGAGATAAATTGTTATCGCCAATAGATAAGTTGTTCCTGAAGTTGCCGCTGAAGTATAAGATTTATTTACGAAGTCCCACTATAAGAGCAAAAATTTCAACATGAATTCCAATTGCACGCCGTGTAATATAATATATTGACTGTATTGGAGGAGCGCGAGCCCAAAATCGATCCGTATCTGTCGGATGGTAACTAATGTTCTCGTATTTAGTTGTTGGCTGCTAAATGATATGTGTGTAATTTAGGTGGTCATTAGGTTGAATTAAATGACTAAAATTCATTACGGGTCAAAGCGCAGAGCCCCTGACTCAAAATGAGTGTCTACGCGTACTCGTACGGATAGAACGGCTCCAATAAATGCATGAATCCCCCCATAGTTTAGATGAATCGGCTAGTTAGATGATCTTTGGACGAGTTTAAAAGTTTAATTGTTAATTATTAAGTGTGCACGATTTTTCATTAAATGCCAACAATAAGATTAGTGTAAGTAAAACTAAGTGTATGAATTGGATTTTTTTTTCAGTTGAGTTCGATTTAGTCATACTTTCGTGTTTTAACAATAATATCGTATGTTCCAGTTGAATTTTACACAAAATTTTTTGAATAAAATATGAAAAAATACTTAGTTAAAAGGTTGCAGGAAATTGCCTATGTTGATCGGCTGACTCTTTTATGAATTTTCATCAATTACTTTGAAATAAAAGTTCATCCAATTTATACTTTGGAAAGTAAAGCTAAATAAAGTCAAATTTAAATTCTTGTTTTGATAAAGGTTTTATTTAATTATATTAATCAAACTTTGCCATTTTGTATTAAATATAAAATTTTACTAAACCTTTTACAGAAGTTGATCCTTTTGAGGTAATTTTCTAAGATTTTTTCGCACATTTTGGGCTGTAATTTGACCATTATTTTAACGGATGTTGTTTTTCAAATACGTGTATAAATGTAACCTTTTATATAGTTTTATAAGATAAGGTCCAATGGCATCAAATCAAATGGTATTTAGAACTAGTTGACATCATCAAATCTGATCAAATTACACGATCTCTCTTTCAATATTTTCAAATAAATAGGAAACAATCAGAGCTTCAGATCAAAATTCATACCACACAGTAACTTTTAAGTTTTCGGAGTGTAATAAATGGCAATTTTACTTATTTATGGATACACCATGCGTAAAATCAACATCTGAAGCCTGTTACTGCAGCATCCGATCCGCGTATCTACTATGCATTCGACATTCTTCAGGCTTCATTTTTTTTTACGTAAGTTGATTTTTGTATGGATGGAGATCTAAGTTCAAATGCCAAATGCAACAAAATATGCTCTAAAACAACCCCAAATGTGTAAGCTTAGCAAGAAAATGTTCAACGGCGTCAAATCACACGATCTTTGACGCAATTTAACATTACCAAATCTCGAAATAACGCATCCTTGGATTATTTTGCACAATAAACACAAAAATTTATGGTGTTTGTGACCACTGGTGCCATCTTGTTGAAACTACATATAGTTCTGATTATAATTTTTAAGTTAACATTGAAAAAAAAGGAGAACATCATAAGTCATAGCCGTCTCAAAATTGACGATAACAGTTCCTCCTTCCACATTTGTTTTTTAGTTAAAAAAAACACATGTTTTTTTTCATAGAAAGGAAAAACAAATTTATTCAAAGTACTTGGCCTCATTAGCTACACATTCTTCCCATCTCTCGGGTAATTTGTGGATACCACGCCAAAAAAAATTCCTTCTCTTTTTAGGCAAACCACTCATCAAGCCATTTTCGGACGTCTTCGTAAGAATCGAAGTGCTGCTCAGCGAGCGCGTGGCCCATCGACGAAAACAGGTGGTAGTCGAAAGGGGCCAGGTCTGGTAAATAAGCGGGGTGGGGTAGCACTTCCCAGTTGAGTGTCTCCAAGTACTTTCGGACCATTTTTGACGTGTGCGATGGTGCGTTGTCGTGGAGAAAAATTAGCTTGTCATGTCTTTGTTGATAATCCGTCCTTTTTTCACGCAGATCACGGTGCAATTTGATCAGTTGTTGGTGGTAGCGGTGGGCATTGACAGTTTCACCAGGTTTCAGCATGTCATAATGGACGATACCCTGCTGATCCCACCAAACGCACAGCATCGTCATCCGTCCGAAGCGATTTGGTCTTGGGGAAGCTCTTGCTGGTTGGCCGGGATCTACCCACGATTTCTTGCATTTAGGATTCTGGAAATGTATCCATTTTTCATCGCTTATCACAATCCGATGCAGGGACGACTTTCTTTTTTGTCTGGCGAGCAAGATTTCGCATGTGTTTTGGCGTCGCTTCATCTGCCTATCGTTCAATTCATGCGGCACCCATTTTCCGATCTTTTCAATCTTCCCCATGGCACGCAGACGCATGAAAATGGCTGGTTGAGTAACACCCAATTGCTCCGCGAGCATTTTATGTGATTGGATATCGTTTGCGTCCGAAATAGTCTGCAATTGATGATCCTCAACCTTCCTAGGCCGATTTTTACGCTTCTTGTCCCACAAGTCAAAATTGCCGTCTTTGAACCGATGAAACCAATCTCAGCAAGTTGTTTCCGATAAAGCATTGTCACCATAGGCCTCCATTAGCAGTCGATGCGATTCGGCAACCGATTTCTTCGAATTGAAGCAGAAAAGCAGAGCTTCCCGCATATGCATTTGTTCTGGCACAAAACTAAACATGATTATCAAAGGAAAAATGAAGTTGTTATACGAAATTGCTGACAATGTGCACTGATTAATATTGTCAGATGTCAAACTCATAAAAAAAAAGTAAAGTATGGTGTGCCCATGGTAGCTTAATACGGTCATTCACGCCATCTATGACCAAACAGCGGATTTAAGCTTATACACATGGTATACAATCCACAAAGCGAGAAATACGCCTTATCACTGAAGAAAATTTGTTCGAAAAATCAGCATACAAAGCTGGTTGTTTAAAAATACATTAGGCGAACTAATTATTAACAAATTTTAATTAGAAAAAATGGCAAATTAAAATCTAAATAAATAAAATCTTTTATGTTAATGTTTATGAAAGATTTTTTAAATAAAAGAGGTGTACTTTTAAAACTATAAAATGGATAACTCACTCGTATTAAAAGAAAAGAGAAAATACCATAATTATTTTTAAGAATAAAATTTTTATATTGTACAATATTTTTTAATAATTATAAAAAAAAACTATTAAACTTCCGTTTTTTGGTTTTTTTTTCCTAGTATCGGAAAATTTCGTACAAAATTGTACAAATTCAAAAATGATTATTTTTTGATAAAAACCAAATAAAATTTTGCGTTTTATATTTTTGTAAAAATTGTATTTTATTAAAAATATTATCGACTTTGAAATTTTTGTTTTTTAAACTATTATAAATTTTTTTATCATGCATAAATAATAATATCGACTTGAAAGCAAAATAGCCGATGATAGCATGCATGATAATAAATTATTTTTATTGCGTAAATGTTTATATTAAGGGTTTCCCTTAAATGGCTGCCAAACGAATAATAAATGGAGACTTTTTATTAAAAGAAACTTAAACTTGTTTTGAACTCAATATAGCGGGTGATTTTATCGATTGTGTTTTACTGACTTTATATTGGGTAGGCAATTGTCAGAACTGTCGCCAAACATGCTTTCTGTTAAACAAACAAAAAATTTATTAAAAAAAAAAAACAACAAAATTCCCTTTTTCGAATGTCCAAAAACGGATAGTGTACCTGCTTTACTGAATTTGTTTCTCCTTTCAAACAGGTATGGAAGAAATGTGAATGCAAAAATGGAAGAAATTTTTACGTGGCTTTTGAAAATGTACACTGCATTGACGCATACAATTTGTATCAAGAATTTTTTATAGTAAATATTTAATGAAAGTACAATATTACTAATATTTATTATGGTATAAATTTTTTTATTACATATGTAATAATTTCAAAACGTTCAGTCATACTCGTAATAACCAAAGATATACAAAAACCTAATTTATCAAATACCAAAAATTTTAGTCTATTATCTTCAATTTTTTAAAAGTGAAGTCAATTTTAATAATCTGATATTTATGGAATTTATTTTGATAATTTAATATTCCTTTTGATAATTCAATATCTAGTAGAAAATGAGAAATGTCTGGTAAAAGGTATGGACTTCTCTGATGTAGCAAATCCATCAACCACTTCAGTACAAGTTGTTCCTTAAAATGTTCCTCAACATTTTCTCCCAACGTTAGCAACATATTAAGCACAATTTTAACGTGCAAAAAGTATTGGAAAAATTTCGAAATTTTTCTTAAAATTGATTAATACAAAAATCATTTTATATTTTGAACATAAATAAATCAAAATATAACCGAATAAAAAATATATGATTTATTTGGAAGTGAAAATTTACCAAATTTTACCAAAGAAAAGGTAAAAATTATTAATTTTGCGAGTCTTCCTTGTATGCATTTATGTCATATGCGTGTCATCTTATATATTTTTCTTTTATTCAAACTTCTTTCTTGTATGCATTTGTGTTATATGCGTGTCATCAGTTATATTATTTGAAAGCATCGTGACCATTATCGATAGTGTACCATCATCAAAGCGAATCATGGCAATTCATATCGTCATCGTTAATTTCAAGTCAATTTTTCCAAGTTTCATATATTATCATCTTTCCAGTTATTTTTTGTGCTATTTTAAAATTTATATTCAATTACACATTGCCCTGCTCTTAATGTAATTTATAGATCTTTTTGCAAATAAGAAATGGTTTTTTTTTTCTTTCGAAAACCCAATAAATTTCTTAATTGCATGTCGCCATAGTAAATATGAAAACATGATCACAGTTTGGATTTTATTGTATTTATATTTACTTATATTATTTCTTAAATATTATAAGAAATTATAATATAAGTAAATGTAGTGTCGATTAGGGGGAAAGATTTAATAATCCAAAATAGGGTAAAACAAATAATAGTAACGATTGGTAATAATAATATAAAGAGGAAGGATAACAGGTAACATTTCAGAATTGCATATAAAACTATAAGAATTCTAGGCAATTCTGAATTACAGGACTCATATTTAATACAAATAAAATATCAAGTGGAATTGTATATATAGTGTCGTTGTCGCATTCAATGCACATTAAGTCCAAGATTCCACTATCGACGAGCAAATTTCTTAGCGATAAGATCAGATAAAATTAAGATTAAGAAGATTGATAGGACAATCATGTGAATTATTGTATGTAATTTTTATAAATGATTATCACAGTGAAGAAGTATGGAGCAAGGCCAGTTATTCCTAGGGAATTTGTGTAGCTTTGCCATCTATCTGGTTAGTTGAATCTTTATTTATCCGATGTCTTGATAATATTGAGACGTTAATGCATTTATAGTGGCTATTAATTTATCTTGACTGTAGATGATATTTGTTTACTCCCTTTTGTGAATTAATATAAATTTAGATTTATTTTCAATGATATTTTAATTGTTGTTAAAAATGATTTTGATAAAAATGTTTTATTGAGAAAAAAAATTGTTATTATTTTTAGAGTGTTTATGAAGTAAATTTTATTTTTAATACGAAAAAATTCTGGAAATCTCAAAAGACAAACATGGGGTTGTGCACTCATTGAATCTGTGAAATTCTAACCAAATTAAAACCAATCACCCTACAGAGTTATATCATTGTTTAGCTTAAAATGTAAATTCCTATCATTTGACAGCTCTATAATAATGTCAGTCGAAAAAGTTCGTAGCGTTTTCTGAGTAAAATAGACACGCTTAAATATTCTCCATTATTATCGATAATGTTTCGCTCATTTTTTGGGCAGGGCTATGATTCGATCAGTATAAGAATTCTGTATTTTATTAGTTTAAAAACTGAATCAAGTGATTTTGGCAGGCCTCTATTGACGCCTCAGCTTGGTTCCATTGAAAGAGTTTTGCAGAGATCGATAGTTTGAGGGTGCTATGTGTAGACTAAAACTTTCCCAGACAAGCTGTTTTAATGTTTTGGCGTATCATCAAAGATGTGTGTGCTTGAGCGTTATCGTGAAGTACCCCTTTCTATTGATCAATTATGGTGATTGGCGCAATCTCTCGAGTTGCTCATAGTAGAGTACGAGAGTCATTCAACAAGTACTTAGCCTCACCGCCCAATGGAACTGCTGTCACAAAAGAAATTTACCATCGTGCAGTACATTCTTTTAGTAGAAAGTTTCAGTCGATTCCCATCATTAGTTTTGTTTTGAGAGCCTTTGAAAGCGAGCGTGTCGGTCGATTGCACAAAAATGGAAAAAGAACAATATCGTTCGGGGATTAGATTCTTGTTTTTGGAAGGGAAAACGCGCAGCAAAATCAAAGATCGCTTGGATGCTGTGTATGGTGACTCTTCTCCTTTGATGGCGACCGTCAAGAATTGGTTCAACGAGTTTGTTCGTGGCCGCACGTCGGTTTTTGATGAGCCACGCCCAGGTGCCCCGAAAACGGCTGCTACGGAGGAAAACGTTAAAAAAGTCCACGATCTCGTGTTAGACTGTGGGCATCGTAGTAGGCACGGTGCATCATATTCTACACGAAGAACTGGGCATGAGAAAGCTGTCGGCGCGATGGGTGCCACGTTTGCTTACACCGGAAAACAAGCGCAACCGTGAGGCCACATCGGCGACGTGTTTGGCTCTGTTTCAGCGCAATCCAGCGGAGTTCTTGCGTCGTTTCGTGACCGTCGACGAAACATGGATTCACTGGTACACACCAGAGACCAAGGAACAGTCGAAACAATGGACCTCACCCGGCGAACGTGCTCCGAAGAAAGCGAAGACTGTTCGATCGGCCGAAAAGGTGATGGCCACCGTTTTCTTGGATTCACAAGGTGTGATCCACATCGATTACCTCAAGAAGGGTAAAACAATCACGGGGCGCTACTATGCTGACTTATTGGGCTGATTTGACGTCGAATTGAAGAAAAAGCGGCCCCGCTTTGCGAAGAAAAAAGTGCTGTTCCACCACGACAACGCGCCGGCTCACACCTCCGCCGTCGCCATGGCCAAATTGGTCGAATTGCGCTACGAATTGCTGCCCCATCCACCGTACTCTCCAGATTTAGCCCCCTGTGACTACTTTTTGTTTCTAAACCTGAAAAAATCACTCGCCGGGAATAGATTTGGGTCGAATGAGGAGGTCATCGTCGCCACGGAGGCCAATTTTACTTCCCTCGAGAAAATGTATTTTTTGGACGGGTTAAAAAAGTTAGAGCATCGCTGGGCCAAGTGTATCGAGCTTGAAGAAGATTATGTGGAAAAATAAATTAACACCTTTCCAAAATTTTCGTTTTTCTTTTGTAGGCTAAGTACTTGTTGAATAACCCTCGTACTTAGTCGGTATAGACGACCACCATTTTTGGCAATAAATAATTACGAGCGCCGAAGCACATTTCGACATGGCTGGCTTAGTTAATAGACAGAATAGATACTTTTGGGGAACTGAAAACTCTCAAAGATCACCACACCCGTGTAGAGTAACTATGTATATGGTCTGGCTTTTGGGCCGGCGGTATCATTTAACCATATTTCTTTGAGGATGGTGGAGGAAATGCTGTAACAGTTACTGATGATCGCTATCAGGATATGTTGGAAAACTTTCTATTGCCCGAATTGGATCCATTGGTTCTAACAAAACGGTACCACATCACACACAGGAACATAAAACGCACCCTGTAATCTGACCGAATATAATTTGACCATACTTTTGAAATTGGTTGTGATCATCCATCCCTCTTTTTCCATTATCTCTTTTGAATGATAGGTATTTTACCTATTTTTCATCATCAGTTATGACTCGCTCCAAAAATGGCTCGATTTTATTGTGCTTCAACAGCGTATCGCAGATTTTAAGTCAGTTCATCTTACTTTTGTTACACAATTCATGCGGCATCCAAATATCGAGCTTCGCAAAATGCCTAAAACGGCAAGACGATGAATATTTAATTCATAAGCTATGATGTGACTGCTGATACGAGGTCTATTCAAAAAGTATCGCGAATTTTGTGTTTTTTTTTCAAAAATTATTTATTTATTCATGAATATCTATTTTGTCCCCTTCAAAGTAATCCCCACCAGATATTATACACTTGTGCCAACGTTTTCTCCAATCCTCGAAGCACTTCAAAAAATCATTTTTTGTGATCTTGTTCAGCTCCTTCTTTGATGCCGTCTTTATCTCCTTAATCGTAATGTAGCGTCGTCCTTTCATGGGGCTCTTCAGTTTCGGAAATAAGAAAAAGTCACAGTGGGCCAGATCTGGGGAATACGGTGGCTGCGGCATTATTAGTGTATTATTTTTCGCCAAAAACTCGCGCACAAGCAACGATGCGTGAGCAGGGGCATTTTCACGGTGCAAAAGCCAATTTTTGTTCTTCCACAAGTCCTGGCGTTTCTGGCGAATTGCTTCACGTAACTTGCGCATAACTTGCAGGTAATATTCCTTATTGACCATTCTACCCTGTGGCAAGAACTCATGATACACCACGCCCCTGTAATCGAAGACCTTCACATTCAACCGAACTTGGCGCGCTGTTTTCGGTTTTGGATCGTGCGGCAACTTCCATTGGGATGATTGATCTTTGGTTTCCACGTCATAACCATAAACCTATAAGTCGTCACCAGTTATGACCCTCCGGAGCAAATTTGAGTCGTCGCGGACAGAGTCCAACAGCTCCTTAGCAATGTTAATGCGATGCTGTTTTTGGTCGAAATTGAGCAATTTTGGTACGAATTTTGCGGCGACCCGTCTCACACAAATCATTGGTAAAAATCGAATGGCACGAGCCAATCGATGTGTTTAAGTCCTCAACAACTTCTCTAATGGTGATTAGACAATTAGCCAATACTATTTTCCTCACTTCAACAATGTTTTCGTCTGTTGTTGACGTGCTCGGGCGTCCGGCACGCTTTTCGTCGTTCACATTTCCTCGACCCTCTGAGAGCATTTTGTACCACCGATAAACGTTGCTTCGGTCCAATGTAGCTTCACTATATGCCACAGTCATCATTCGGAATGCGTCCGCTCAATTAATTTTGTTTTTCACACAAAATTTCATACAGATTATTTGATCCATTTTTCGGAATGGGCAAAAATTGAAGATGAGCCAAAACACGAGCAAGCAAAGCAACTGTCGAAAATTAACTGAATATTCAAAATGGCGAAACTTGCCGGCATAAGTGAAAGACGTGAGTACCAATTCAAAATTCACGATACTTTTTGAACAGACATTTTACGCAACCCGCGGAAATTCAAAGTTCGCGATATTTTTTGAGCAGACCTCGTATATGCTGAACTTGCTGATCTTATGTTAGGGAACATTTTACATTTGGAGACACTGGAATGCGTAGAAGATACGCCGATTGTATGCTGGAGCAACAGGCTTCAGATGTTGATTTTTCGCTTAATGGATCTATAAATAAGCAAAATTGTCTTCTATTAGGATCCAAAAAACTAAAAGTGATTAAGAAGGAGCCATTGTATCTGCAATTGGTTCTTATTTACTTGAAAATTAAGAAGGAGCGACCGTTACCGTAAATGCTGAGTGATAAAACCATATATTAAAATACATTTTCATAAAAAGTAACTTAAAGATTTTAATCAGCACCATAAATGCTATTAAAAAAACCACACAATATGTGGCAAAATTTATCTTTCATGAGCGAAAAGTTTCCAGTAGCTGTAATTTTGAGATTTAGTCAATTGGCCTCAAAGATCGTGTAATTTGATGCTGTTGAACCTTTTCTTAATACAACTATATAAAAGATTAGATTTACTTATACAATCTTTAAACTTAATAACATTTATAAAATAACATTCGTTAAAATAATGTCCAAATTACAGCCCAAAATGTACGAAGAAGTCTTAGAAAATTACCTCAAAAAGATCGAATTCTGTAAGATAATTATTGGCAGCTTTCTTGAATATTATTCTTTTAAAAATTTGAATTTTTCATATTTAAATTTTTAAAAAAATATTATTTTTTTATACTCTAATATTAATTTTTTATTAAGCTTAGGCTTGAGCAGTAACCCCATACTAGGGGGTGATGTATGTCCTCATATACTAAAAATCAATAGTTTATTTTCTATTCAATATTATTTTTCATATTTCTATATAATATCTTTTTCACTTGCATATATAATTTATTCTTGATTGCTTATAAATATCATATAAACGAGTAAGTTTAATTGAAGTTTTTTTTTAAAGTTCCTAATTAATAAGCAAATATTTTACATCAATTGAAGGTGTTAACATTTATCATCATCAGCCTATTGGCATCATCTTGAATTGTTGTATTGTTGATAAATAAAATGCATAAGCATAAAAACCCTGAGATAAGAATAAGTTTCGACATATCAACGATCAAATTTGGTATTCATATATTACATGATGATCGTAAATTCCACAAGGATTCAATTAGAAAATTTTCTGATATCGGCAATATGTCGGCAATGCTTTTGAAACTACTTTCAATGGTCCATTATTTTGCCGAACATCAAAAGATACAACATCGATACTGGACATTTTCCAGATGGACTAAGTGTACAAGTTGTATTGGACCAACTTGAATACACCATAAGAACTGCATACTGGCATAATACGAAATGTCGTTGTGGTTCCAATAACGGAATGGTGAACTCGCAACTCGTTATAAATAAAATAAGAAGCCGAGTTCAATTTACTGGGCTAGATGGGATCGGGCAAAACCGATCGAACTAATTTATTTTATACACCTTCCCTGTTCGGTGACTGTCTAGGAGGCTAATCGAAACCTAATTGGAACTGATGATAAATAAATCTGCGTTAAAATGTCACCTAAAATTTTGTGCCCTCAGAGACTGGATTCGAATACACCTCGTCGTTAGCGTCAATTGCTGCAAACCATACTACCACAATACATGTACGGCAATGAGCAAGTGCTCCTAGAAATTCATACAAAATTAAATCTATACAAAATTCGATTCCAGATCAAAGTGACCCTAGCACGTGGTATGTGGTACGAAGAGTATTGAAATTCTGGAAAGATCGTTGTTGTAAAAATTGTAGTTACGAGGACAGCCTCGAGTACAGGTTGAATTTCCTGCGATCGAATTTAAAGGTGACCGATCGTGTAAAGTACGAGTATTTTCTGCTTGTGCGGTTTTTAATTGATCACAACACAATTGGACATTAATGGTTGATTTAACGGAATGATATCAAAGAAGCATCACATAACAAATTGTGTCTGAATGGAGTGTTCGGAAGACTCTGCCCAATCTGATCGAAAGATTTCCGTTTGGGAAAAACGTATTGAAAAGTTTCCACCAGCGAAATTGACAATCAAATTGATCACCTGACAGGATCATCTAGCAAAGAAGATTCTTCCGATTCTTCAAAGAAGAATGATACTTTTAATAATTCATAAGAAGTAGTGTGCAAAAAAACTGGACAAACTGTTTTTTTCTTCAATATTTTTGGTTTTTTCTATATTAAGTTAAAAATACTCTCTATATACACAGTAGTCTGAAGATAAATTTACAGCTCTTTTCTTTAAACAATTTTTGGATTAACATAAAAAAATAGTAATTTGCTTGACACAAATTATTTATAAGGGATAATTCAATGACAACGTAGAACTTTGGTTGTAACAATTTTTTTTTTTTTAATTAGACTTTTCTTAGAAAACCTCAACTTTTTCGACCAGTTTATCTGGTTTAGCTTTCATTTGTTATTTTTGATCTAATAGATAAAGTTTTGGTCAACAATAATTTTCGAGCAGTTTTTCTAGTTTAGTTTGCATTTATTGTTTTTGGTCTAATAGATAAAGTTTTAGTCAAAAATAATGTTTCGACCAGTTTCACTAATTTCTTATTTGAGCTCTAAACGGCCAAGCTAAAGTAAAAATTTTTTCGACCAGTTTGTTTGGTTTAATTTGCATTTGTAGTTGGTTTTCCATGCTAATTTTAGATTTTGGTAAGAAATTTGACCAGTTTGTCTGGTGTAGTTTGCGTTTGTAGTTCTTTGAATAAAAAATTTCGACCAGTTTGATTAGTTCCTTATTTGTGCTCCTAAAGACTCAGTTAGAGTTAAAATTTTTTTCGATGAGTTCATCTTGTTTAGTTTGCATTTATAGTTCTTTGTCTATGCCAAAATCTAAGTGGTAAAAAATTCGACCAGTTTGATTGATTTAGTTTGCATTTTTTATTTTTTGTCTAGTAGGTAAAGTTTTAGTCAAAAATAATTTTCCGACCAGTGTAACTAGTTTCTTATTAGATTATTCAATTAGACTTTTCTTAGAACAACAAAACTTTTTCGACCAGTTTGTCTGCTTTAGTTTGCGTTCGTAGTTCTTGAAGTAAAAAATTTCGACCGGTTTGACTAGTTACTTATCCGATAACCAAAAGGCTAAGTTAGAGTTAAAAAATAATTCGACCAGTGTGACTAGTTTCGACCACTTTTTCCGGTCTAGTTCAAATTTTTGGTTCTTTGAGTAAAAAGTTTCGACCTGTGTGACTAGTTTCTTATTTGAGCTCAAACGGCCAAGTTAGAGTAAAAAAAAAATTTTGACCAGTTTTCCTAGTTTATTTTGCATTTGTTATTTTTGGTCTAATAAATGAAGTTTTAGTCAAAAATAATTTTTCGACCCGTTTTTTTTAGTTTAGTTATTTTTGATCTTATAGATAAAGTTTTAATCAAAAATAATTTTTCGACCAGTTCGTCTGGTTTAGTTTGCATTTCTTATTTTTGGTATAATAGGTCAAGTTTTAGTCAAAAATAATTTTTCGACCAGCTTGTCTAGTGAAGTTTGCATTTGTTATTTTTGGTATAATAGGTCGAAAATTACAATCAAATTGATTACCTGACAGGATCATCTGGTAAAGAGTGATTGATAAGTTTCTTAGATATGCTCTAAAAGGACCAAGTTAGAGTAAAAAACATTTTCGACTAGTTTGTCTGGTTTAGTTTGCATTTTTTTTGCTTCGTCTATGCTTATCAATATTTGCGTCAAAATAAATTTAGACCAGTTTGTCTTATTTTATTTATATTAATTATACTTTATGCATTTTATTGTAGTTTTGACTACAAAATAATTAGACCAATCCATCTGGTATAGTTTATATTTGTTGTTTTTGGTCTAAAAAGGCAAATTTGAGTGGAAGAAATAATTCTTTTGCTGTCTACATTAAGCTTTAAGACCAAAATGTTTTAATGATAAAATTCTTTGCATTAAAATAAATACGGAAGGTAATAAACATAAAATTGCAGAGAGATGGATACTAAGATGCCGGTGAGGACTCTGATTCTTGATTCAAAAAAGAAATATGTGCTCCAAAAGGTCCAAGTTGGAGTAAAAAATTAGTTCGACCAGTTTGTTTGGTATTTTTGGAATTTTTTGCTTAACAATATTTGCGTAAAAATAAATTTAGACCAGTTTGTCTTATTTTATTTATGTACATTAAAATTTATGCATTTTAATCTAGTCCTGACTACAAAAAAATTAGACCACTCCATCTGGTATAGTTTATATTTGTTGTTTTTGGTCTAAAAAGGCAAATTTGAGTGGAAGAAATAATTCTTTTGCTGTCTACATTAAGCTTCCAAAGAAAAATATTTTAATGATAAATACGGAAGGTAATAAACATAAAATTGCAGAGAGATGGACACTAAGATGCCGGTGAGGACTCTGATTCTTGATTCAAAAAAGAAATATGTGCTCCAAAAGGTCCAAGTTGGAGTAAAAAATTAGTTCGACCAGTTTGTTTGGTATTTTTTGAATTTTTTGCTTAACAATATTTGCGTAAAAATAAATTTAGACCAGTTTGTCTTATTTTATTTATGTACATTAAAATTTATGCATTTTAATCTAGTCCTGACTGTAAAAAAATTAGACCACTCCATCTGGTATAGTTTATAATTGTTGTTTTTAGTCTAAAAAGGCAAATTTGAGTAGAAGAAATAATTTCTTTGCTGTCTACATTTAGCTTTCAGACCAAAATATTTTAATGATAAAATTCTTTCTATTCAAATAAATATGCAAGGTAATAAAAAATAACATAAAATTGCAGAGAGATGGACATTAAGATGCCGATTAGGACTCTGATTCTTGATTCAAATACAGATCTTCAATAAACAGCAGATCTTCAATGTTGCAGTATAAAAATTGGTCGCCTATTATCAGAGGTAAACACGTAAACTTATTCGCTATTAAAATCAATTTTATTACGAAAACTTTCGAAGGTTTTTAAATTTTTAAATTTGTTTTTTTTTCCTTTTTCTTTGAATAAATAAAAGAACATATTTTTTTTTTTAAAATAAATTTTTATTATTATAAATATTATAAAAAGTTAATTATTATTCAAAATGAAATTTAATTCTCTTCCATTGAAGTTAATTGTTGAATTGATTAATGTTAGAAACAATGATTTTGATTCGGTATTGTTTGTATTGTCATTTTGATACGTGTTTATGGCTACCTTGAAGAATTTTTTAAAGAAATTTTCCAATTCCAGTTCAAATTCAGTACACTCCAAATTTTGTGTATTTTCTGAAATAAACAAAAAAAAATATATTTTAAATAATAATTAATTAAAAGAAAAATTGAAATTACCAAAAGATAATTTTTTATCGCATAGAATTCCGTTTTTGGTTGAATTTGTAAAAGTATTATTAATTTGCATTAAATTGCATCCGGAAGTGTAATTTTTATCAACATAATCATGTACGGTGATATGATGCATATTTAATTCACTACTTAATTTTCTTAAAAATGTTGAATTGAATTTACTAAACGTGAGCCCCAACGATTCAAGTTTTCGATTTTTCAACAATTTTTCATAGTCAAAATTTGTAAACGGATTATTACTTAAATACAACATTTCCAAATTTTTCAACGATTCAAAAACTTCAACGTTCAGAGTTTTTAGATGATTTTCTGATAAATCTAAACTTTTAAGACTATCCAATTGACTATTGAACGAATTATCTTCTATAGTATTTATACCAGTTCTTCTTATAATAAGTTTTGTAAGATTAAGTAAATTTTTAAATACATTTTTAGTTATATTATAAATACAATTTCCAGATAAATCCAAATATTTAATTGAAGTTAGTGGTGATAGGAAACTATTCATATCCGTTATAATTAAACGATTATCAATTAAATTCAATTCGGTTAATTTTTTATTATATTTAAAAATATCCTCGTGCAGATGATCTAAATGATTTTCATTTAAATCTAAAAATGCCAAATTCTCTAATGTTTCAAACACATTCGGTGGCAATTTTTCAATATGATTTTTTTGTAAATGTACATAATTTAATTTTGTATTAGTTTTAAATGTTTCTGGTTCAATTAATTTTAGTTTATTTTCAGCAAATGTTATATAAGTCAGATTTGTTATATAAGAAAATACATGATTTTTCAATATTGTTATATTATTCTTTACTATATCTAAACGTTGTAGATTTTGTCCTTCTTTAAAATTTTCTTTTGATATTTCCGTAATATTGCAATTGTTCATGATTAGAAACTGTGTATTTGGAATAGCTTCCATTAGGCCGTTTGGAATTTTTGAAAAATTTGATTTTATAATTATTATTGTTTTAATATCGATTTTTTCATTCTGATTAAATTGACAATTTTCACTTTTATTACATTTGATTCCAACGCATATCAATTCAACGTTTTTGGTCTTTTCACAATATGATGGAAGATTTATTATTTTTACATCGTTACTGATCACAACAATAAATATTCCAAATAATATAAAAAATATTGTTTTCATTTTGGTTTTTTTTTTTTTTGCTACAGCAGAAATTTTACGTAATTACTATTAAAGATCTAATGTTAAACTAACTTAAAATCAAAACGACTATGAGAATTGATGATAAATAATTTCTCTATTTAAGAAGGAAGTTTTGCAATTTTTTCTATTTCAAAACGGATGTAAAAATAAGTAAATTTCAATAGTAATATTAAAGTGGAATGATAAAAAAATTTATAATTTGAAAAAAAAGAACTTCTTTTAGATAAGAAATATTTGATATTTTATTCACAAATAGTTTAGAGGCTTTTCTAAACAATTTCGTTTATACTTGCCAACAAATCAAACAAAATTCATATTTTAGATTTAATAATAGTATGTGAATTAGGAATTCTCATCGTCATAAAAAAAAAACAGACCTACTTATTATCATTAAATATGAAATATAAAAAATTTGCTATCATCAAATATGATATGTTGGTTATTTGCGTATAATTTGAGGAAAAACTTTTCATAGTTTAACGTCGTAGCACATTGACCTTTTTTTTTTAATTAAAATTCTTTAAAATTATTATAAATATAATATTATTAATTATAAATTCATATTTAAAATAATGGCAAATATTAAATAGCATTTTAATTTTAAAAGAAGTATTTTATTTGTTTGAATGAATTTTAAAAGTATTTTATTTTGTTGAAAAGAAAATATTAAAAAATATTATATTAACCTATTATCCATTTTATAATATTCAAAGTTTTCCAACAAATATATTATTTTCAAAAAAATATTTATTTAAATTAAACTTTGACATTTTTTTGAAATTTATTGCGCAAAAAGTTTTCAATACGCGTAATGTCGTGATTTGGTGTTGCCAAGAGGTCATCAAAATTACATAAAAAGTCGCGTGCATATTTTTTTTTGTAAAATTACATTAATACTTGTTTTTTTTGGCAAATAGTTTGAAATATTTAAAAATGAATATCTGCCGACTAATGGTCGAATTATAGGTCGAAATATGCGAAAAGCTTATCGGAAATCACCTCAAAAGGATCAAGTCCTGAAAGATGTCTTATAGCGGCCATTTGAATTATATTATATTTCATGCAAGATTTAATCAATATCGTGAAATAAATAATTTAACATAAAATTTCAATTTTAATTATATTTTATATTTCTCTTTACTTATTTAACATTCCTTTGGGAACATGGAAACCTTTTTTTCGGTTTTAATTCTATTTTGTTAACTTTAATTTCTCTAGCACGAACTGGATCATAATTTCGGGAAAATTTTTCATTGTTTTACAAATCATACATAAAAATTTCATTAAATCGAAAATAGTTCTTTGCAAAAATGCTGGTAGAAACAGATGAAGACGATAACCGACATGTAAATGAAACAAGATTTTGGAACACGCTACCTCAACCATTATTGGGCTGAAAAATTTTTCCGCGCTATCTCAGAATATATATTTTGTTGCTGCTTATACCAAAACCAAAAAGTATCACAATCTGCATTAAAGAATTGACCTAGTGAGTCTCTTAAAAAATGCACCTAAAAGAAGTTGATAAATAAATTGGTCACCCATCACAACCAAAAAAAATCATGTCATTATATACAAAAATAAAATTTTAAAAAGAAAAATTTGAAATCGGGTGCCAAAGGAACACGAAATAGGGATAAAATTAGGGTATAAAAATTAGGGGGGTAAAGGAATAAAAAAGTTCCGACAACTGTAGTTGTCAAGGAACGAGATGTTGAGTCTCTCCCTAGCCATGCCCTCAAACCATCCATCGCCACTGCTTGAACAATTGTTTAGAGTGCCCCTATTAAAACGACGCCGATGAATCTTTCTGCCGGCCTGGCGCCCTATTTGAACTAGCGCCACTAACACATGGTATAGCAAAATTTTAAAATTATTTTTATTTTTTTTTTAGTAAAATTTATTGATGCTTCTTTTGTTCTCCCTCCCATTATCTCCCTTTCCCTTCTCCTTCTCTAGGATAAGTTAAGACCTTCGGTTAGAAAAGTTAGGAAATTTTTTTTTTGATTATTGATTATTTTTGTAATGATGGATATTAGAACATTACTTTGCCAACCTTTGAATCAACCTCACAATCTCTGCGAAAGTTCGTTATAAGCATGCCACGGTAGCGAAATGCAAGTTCGATTATATAGAGTGGGCCAATTTGGACTAACAGATGTTCCTTTCCAAAGAACTTTTGTAATTTTAATCTTTTATTCAATAAGACTTTCAACATCCAAAATTGATGCAAATTGGAAACAAGTCAGCGGTCTTATTAGGTCAGACCGTCAATTATCTATAAAGATGATAAACAAGTCCTTGAGAGACTTAAAAAAGGTGTCTTTGCATCGATATGGCAAATGTCCACTGTTAGACGGACATATCCATCAATGGTTTTTGTAAAAAAAAAAGAGGTTCCTATGAGTCTCCAGCGCCTCTATTTACCTGATCCTAGTCCATGTGGCTTTTTTCCCCTCCCAAAATTAAAAACCTCTTAAAAGGCCGTAAATCTTGATACTTCTGATCGATGATTTAAAGACTTCGGAAACAGTGAGGACTCTTATGGGTTCAGACCATCGAATAGTATTTTTTGTTGAGTAAATTTTTTTTAAGAGAAAGGCTTCTTCGCGTCAGATAGAACCTTGCAGACTCTAGGATGGTCTGATATTCTAACGTGCACTGTCACATGATCATCTTTATCATTAAGACCTTTTTTCGAAAAGGGGATCACTGCGATCTCCCTATTCACCTAACCTAAGTTTGTACGACTTTGTTAGTTCCTCAATGTGAAAAATTACTTTTGGTACTGTCAATAACATGAAAATGTTTGTAACCAAGAAGTTGACGCCTTCCGTCTCATGACTTTTCTTCAACACTTCATATTCATGACTTTTCCATTGCAGTTAACTACTTTGGAATAGCGTGTAAAATATAATAAAAACTTTTATTGAATCAACAACTTTTCTTCCGATACACTATCAACAGTAATAAATACTTGAATATTTTTGCATCGATAACTGATTTCTGATTTGCTTCTCTTGCAATACTATTTATCAACTGCTAATAAATATAAGACAAAGTAAGAGAAATTCAAAAGAAACCATCCACCAACGTATGGGGGGAAAAAAACCATCTTGCAAAAATAAAGAACCCATCGGCTTGTCTGATTTGTATGCATTGAAGTACATAATATTGACTAATTGATCTCACGTTATGTTTTCATTTGAATTTTGATTCCAATAAAATTGTCGAGTTTTTACACCATGGACTAAATCGTCTTTATAGAATTTATATCACGCTTTTTTTCCCATGTTGGCAACTTCAAAGAATGATGCTTGAAACAAATCAACTTTATACATTAATTTACAAGTAATAAAGTCTCGTGAAATAGATCAATAAGAAATTCTCACTATAACTTTGATTAAAACCAATCGACGATGGAGAAAAAAAAACATCTTATATAATCGATTATCACGTACCATAATTCTAAGCGGATATTTTATATATGTTGAATAAATTTAATAAAAGATTTTTTAAAAAAAAGGGTAAATTCTTTTTTTCTATTTCTTAGTAGAAGACTTCTCTGGATAGTTCTTAGGTTTGTCACTAGTCTAGTAATGTGATTAGGAGTCGTAGCCGTATTATAACATAAATCAATATGATTGTCAGTTAGGATTTATAAAATTGTTAGCAAGGGAATTTTATCTCTTGAGAAATGTAGTTTTTCCTCTCCTATTTATACAGAGTCAAGTAAGTTTTTCTTCTATTCTCTTGAAGTTTTATAATAGAATTTGCAAAAAATTAGTACGGTTTCTTATAACAGATATACTCGTAGTTCCTTAACAAAATTAATTTAAAAAATAGTACATCTTATTTGATGAAACTACCACAAACTTATTCGTTAAAACGCATATGCTGTGTTTTAATAGATCGTTTGATCACGCCCAAAAAAATTCAATAGACTTCGCTCTTGATTGCATCTATTATTAGTCACTGAATAACTGAACTGTTAAATTGCATTGTGCTCAAGATCATACTGGTATCCTTCGCAATGAGCAAGCTGATCGGTTGATAGGATCTTCTGCTTATTGTAATACCAAATTTTTCCCATCTACAAAACAATTGGCCTGTAATATCTCTTACTGTGTGTAGACAAAAAAAAGTGAACCTACAGGGGAAGATATATTTTCAAACTTTGAAAAAAAAATTTGGATTTCCTTTTAAATAACCAACCTCGTCCTTTTTGCCATTCCTCTGGTGCTCAACTTATGCCATTTGTGTAGTGTTCATATCATAAATGGATACCACTTAATCCAGAATTTCTTTTTGAATAGGACTCCTACCATTGTCGACCTAGGAACTTCTCATCAAAGTCCTTTATTTAATTTTCTCAAATAATTTTATAATTTCAATTAAATTTTACATATCGCCAAATGGTCTTATAGACATGACGTTACAAAATGACCTCTGATTTTTGTCTCAGCGAGCTAACATACAAAAAAACAAATAATTTTATCCAATATGATCTGTGCACCCCCTACCCCCCCACCCCCAATATCCTAGTAGTATTTTGACACACAAACAACAAGAAAAGCCACCTCAGGCTGCAGTCTTTGCATAAGAGTTTTTAGATACAATGAAATTAAGTCACAACTGAATCGATATGAATTAGTGTTATGGAAGATTCAGAACAATTTTCAACTAAGCGCTGTATCGAAAGAGATTTGAAACCAAAAATGTTATAATTTGTTAAATCGATCAGAAGGAAATGGTGTTGAGAAAAAAAATTTTTAGGATTTTGAAAATTTATTGATGGAAGAAGAAATTACCAAAATTTATTTGCTGGAAATGGTATCAAAAGTTGTAATCAAGTCAGGGAAAAGATAAACAAAAATTATTTTGATCATTTTCATGAATGGAAACTTATTTACTGAAAAAAGATAAAAATTCAAAAAATGAAGCTGTATCGATAAATTGTCTAAAATTGCAGATTTTTTGTGCAGGGAAGAAGATGAACATGATTAATAGAATTTTGAGAATGAAGATTCAATCAATCAAGTGAGAAAAACGTTAACGTTTGTTTGAATCGAGCTAATCTCGTCTTTTGTATTTGGTAGATACTCGAAGGCTCTTAAAATTATTTTCAATAGATTTTTTTCAATGTTCTTATAGTATTTATTCATTTATTTCTATTTTCCTTTAAACGATCGATCTGCCATCTGCAGATAGTATCTGAAGAGGACGCATATTTATTGTCACAAAGTACAGTGAATTTTTAAATCTATTTTAAGTGAATTTAATTCAATTATATACGTTGGTATTATGGTAAGGCAGTGTACTGTATAATATTTATAATTTTGAAATAGTTTAGCAAAAATAGACGAACATAAATGAGTCTTTATTTAAATAAATGATATCCTATCACACTCTCCTCCTTCTCCTTTATTACTGATAATGCTATGCCATAAAACACTTAAGTTCGGCTTTTTAGACTGTGTTTAAGATGGAATCCACATAGACATCCCTAAAAATTATTCAGACCCTATTAACAACTGCAACGATTTCTGAACAAACAGCCTAAATTTAAAAGACTCCCTACAGAAACCAATATGGACTTACGAACCAGAACTCGTCGAATTTAATTTTGTTTTGCTTTTTATGTTCCAGATCGAATTTTTTTAAATAACTTTTAAATTGAATATAATTTTATTGATTGATTATATGGTCTTTAGCATTATGCATGGAATATGATGTTAGTTAAATGCACGCCTCTGGCTACGGCGTAAAGGCGAATTATTTTCAGTACATTTCTTATAATATTGTCGCAGACTTCTGGTATTATTTCAGCAATTTCGTTTCGAATATTGTCCCTTAGCACCGAGATTGCGATTGGTTTGTTAGTGTACAACTTTTCCTTTAAGTACCTCTATAGAAATAAATTGGGAGGATTCAAATCAGGGGATTGTGAGTACCAGTCGAATTTTTCTCAAAAATTTACATCGTACCACGAGATGTGTGTAATGTGGTGCCGTCCTGTTGGAACCACATGTTCTGTAGGCCTAACTGATCCAATTCGGGTAGAAGAAAGTTTTTAAACATGTGCCGATAGCGGTCATCAGTAACTGTTACAACATTGCCTCCAGCATCCTCGAAGGAATTGCGTCCAAGCCCAAATGTCACAACCATACAGTAACTCTATGAGGGTGAAGTGGTCTTTGGTGTATCAGTTGAGGGTTTTTATTACCCCAATACTGTTTATTTATAAAGTCAGCCAAGTCGAAGTGTGCTTCGTTGCTCATAATGATTTTTTGCCAAAAATGGTGGCCATCTATAACGAGCTGTAAAATTCGAGCACTCCAGTCTCGCTGCCGTTTATGGTCATTCGCCTGCCGCTGTTGTGTCAATCGAATTTTTTAAAGAATTTTTAACAAACATGATAGAGATATTCCCAACTCTTGCGCAATACTCTGCCTTACTGCATCATCTTTTCAAGTGCACTTTGCCTTAATAGTCGTCCAGTCATTGCTTTATCTCCCAGTGTATGCATATTTTCAAATTTATTCATTATACGCTGAATGGTTGGCTTGCTCGGCATATAATTAATATAAAAAAATTCACGTAATTTTCTTCACCAATTCACAATTAAACAATTATTTAAATAAACTATTTTAAAAATTTAAACACGTTGTTGCGGTGTTAGATACTTTATAATAAAAATGCTATCGACCACTCTCTACAACTGTCAATTGACAATGGACAAATGTCATCCAAATCAAAATGGCGGCCAAACAAAATCGATCTGGTACATTTGTAATTACAAAATTCACAAAACTTTTGATTCGCCTTTTTTTGTTTGTCAAAATCTTATTAAAAGAAGTTTCTGGAATTCCTATTTTTAACATTATTGCCTCAGAGCTGGTCTACTATAATCTAAGATCTATTCAAATGCTTTTTCTTTTACACGACCCAAATCTGGTGTGTGTTTTTTGAAAGACTTGCGGTTTAAATCTTTACAAAATCCCACTTAAGTCAAATGATAATCATTCTGTTTAATAACTAAGCTTATTTCAGACTTAATAGCTAAGTTAATAAGTATATTTGGAATAATTCAAGCACAAAAGCCATTCATGAAATATTATTTTTATAAAAGTTAAATGAAAATCTCAAAATTACTCCTAAAAATTCCTTATAAAATCACGTGGTATGAAAATTAAATGCCGCCGGCCCAGAAGAATCTACCAAAAGAAAAACAAGACTTGTACCTGGTAAGAAATGACGAAAATAAATTTAATAAGAACCTATAATAAATTTAGCAAATATTAATGGAAAAATATAAAATTTAACAGTTTTGCTTAAATGAAATGAAAACAAACGAATGGTGGCTTCGTATTTTGCAATGGTGATCTTGGAAGAATTCTGTCAAGTAAGGGAGGTCTTCTATTGCGAATACTCTAGCCATGGGGCTTATTCGAAATGATCCACATAAATAACTCCGAATGCAGTCTTAGAATGCCTTAGCAAATTCCAAAAGCACTGGGTTCTACGAACAACCTGTGGACAACGAAGTCATAGAAAAAGTAAGAATTCATGTCGACAGGTAACAACGTTCGCTATTTACGTTATCTAAGATACGATTGCAGGCGGATATTAATGTGAACAAATAGAATATAGAAGATTCACCTGGCATCATAAGATATTCTATTAATTCATTTACAATTGCCCATAGAGACGTATTTCGTGTTCAGCAAAATGTCTTCCACATAATCGATTATTCCGAATTGCACCTTGAGCAGTTTACTTTGATTTCATTCAATATACTTAAGACAACAAATAGAAAATTAATATCTTTGTGGATTTTTTTTTGTTATGAATATGTTTTTTTATAAGTCTTGAATAGGGAAGAAATTAGTAGTGCAGCTGTGGGGGTACGGGATCAAAGTTACGCTGGTCAAAATAGGAGCAACTGTCAAAGTTGGTGTTGAGTGAGTGCGTCTGTGTAGCTGACAAGGAGCTTATTTCTTGTTAATTAATTTAGAAATTTAGTGATAAGAAATTGAGGACAGAATAGGTTAGTTAAACTAGTTTGAGATGGACAGACCTATAACATATGTTCATTGGTCCCATTCTCCCATAGTTATACTTTTGAAAATAAACGCTTATCCATTTTGTAGTTTAAAAAAAAAAAATTATGTAATTTAGTAATTTGTTAAAACATGTATTATTTTAGATAATATTTGTTTAGATTAATATTTGCCATTTTATAATTATTAATTTTTTAAACTATAAAAAATATGAATAGTGGAACAGCAAACTTTTCGAAAAAAAATTCTTTCAACCATGAGGGTCAGTTTTTGCGTTAATAAAAAATATTACCGTATACGAGGCTCTAAAAACCAGTATTTCTTTCAAAATGAATAAGGAGAGATCGTTGTCGTCAATTTAGAGCACTATAACCAAACAATAATCGTTTTTCTTACCTGTTCTAATAGAATTTGATCTAAACTATATGTACCAGATGTATAAGCTTAAATCCGTTTGGTCATAGATGGCGTGAGTTAGCGTATTAAGCTACCATGGGTACGGCATACTTTTTTTTTTATGAGTTTGACATCTATCAACATTAATCAGTGCACATTGTCAGCAATTTCGTACAACAACATACATTTTTCCTTTGGTAATCATGTCTAGTTTTGAACCAGAAAAATAGCATATGCGGAAAGCTGTTTTTCTGCTTCAATTTGAAGAAATCGGCTGCCGAATCGCATCGAATGCTTATGGAGGCCTATGGTGACAGTGCTTTATCGAAAACAACGTGCCGAGATTGGTTTCGTCATTTCAAAGATGGCAATTTTGACTTTTGGGACAAGAAGCGTGAAAATCGGCCTAGGAAGGTTGTGGACCATCAATTGCAGGATCTTTTGGACGAAGACGATACCCAATTGCAAAAAATGCTTGCGGAGCAATTTGGTGTTACTCAACCAGCTATTTCCATGCCTCTGCGTGCCATGGGGAAGATTGGCAAGATCGGAAAATGGGTGCCGCATGAATTGAACGATAGGCAGATGAAGCGACGCCAAAACACATGCGAAATCTTGCTCGCCAGATAAAAAAGAAAGTCGTTCCTGCATCGGATTGTGACAGGCGATGAAAAGTGGATATATTTCGAGACTCCTAAACGCAAAAAATCGAGGGTAGATCCCGGCCAACCATCAACATCTTCCCCAAGACCAAATCGCTTCGGACGGAAGACGATGCTGTGCGTTTGGTGGGATCAGCAGGGTATCGTCTACTATGAGATGTTGAAAACTGGTGAAACTGTCAATGCTCGCCGCTACCACCAAAAACTGACCAAATTGCACCGTGCTCTGCGTCAAAAAAGGACGGATTATCAACAAAGACATGACAAGCTGATTTTCTTCCACGACAACGTACCATCGAACACGTCAAAAATGGTCCGAAACTACTGTGGGAGACACTCAACTGGGATGTGCTACCCTACCCCGCTTATTCACCGTCCGACTACCACCTGTTTTCGTCGATGGGCCACGCGCTCGCTGAGCAGCACTTCGATTCTTACGAAGACGTCCAAAAATGGCTTGACGAAAGAGAAGAAATCTTTTTGGCATGGTATCCACAAATTGGAAGCGAGGGCAAGTACTTTGAATAAATTTGTTTTTGCTTTCTATGAAAAAAATAGGGGATTTAGGCTTATACACCTGTTCTCCAAGATCGTGCAATTTGACGCCGTTTAATTTTCTTTTATAAAACTATGTAAATTGTCCTCCAAGATCGTGAAATTTGACGCCGTTAAACTTTCTCTTATAAAACTATGTAAGAGATTATTTTTATGCAGACCCAATATCACATGAAAATTATTTAAATTACAGTCTGAAATATGTGAAAAAGTCATAAAAAATTACTTGAACAGGATCTCGTATTTTGCAGAAAGTCTTTTGGCAACAATTTAAATATTATTAATTTTTTTTTGTATAATTGGCAAATTTTGCTTAATGTAATAAAATAAAAATAATATCAAAATCTGAATTTAAAATGTATTTTATTGAATTTTGCATTTTTTTAAAAGTGCAAATTGGATAATTAATAATTGTTTATAATAATCTGTATCTTAAGAGTTACTAAAAATATCTAAGATTTTAAAGTACGCATTAATTATTTTTTACAATAAATAAAAATATATATTTATATACCAACGAAAATTTTTATAATAATACGAATTTTACTTAAATATAAAAATAAATTTTTATAACCTATCGGCTAATAACCATCAAACGGATTCCTTTAAAAAACTTTCAATATATTATATCTATTACTTATTATAGTCGTATACAAATATATATAAAAAAAATTTATAATCAAGTAAAATATAAATTAAATAAATATTTTTAAAATTGTTAAACCAATTAATCCACTTTGTTAAAGTAACACATTCTGAATATTGTTTTAGTTCATTAGGAATATTTTTTTTTGTTGGGCAAAACAATTATAAATTATTTTTTAATTACTATAAGATTTTAAAAAAAAAAACTATTGAGTTTAGATTGTTAATAAATATTTTAGAAAATTTTCATCGCACCAGTCTATTCAGAAATTAAGTGTGAAAATATGGAAATTTGTCAAGAAAACTTCACCTTTTAAAAAATAAACTGACTCAAGTCGGGTTTGTGGCCGATAATAATTATTGAAAATATTCCAAATATTCTTTAATCGGACACACAGTTGACCGTATTTTTTTATTTTATTTTGGATATTCATATTAAAAATGAAATTCAGTTTAAAATTTTATTCAAAGCGATTCACATCTTTTCGATTTAGTTTCCATTTGATTCGTTTCAATTGAAGGAGAAAAATCACCGAAAGGGAAAAATCGAACTGCAGTCAATATTTTTACATTAATTCTAAAAAACGTCTTCAGATTTTCTAATTAGTTAAAGGTGTGTCACAATGCTACTAGAATTTCCACTTCATTTAAATCACAAAAGGGGATAACTTACCGTCATTTGGGTACAGAAGCTGTTCAGCCAAGAATAGTAGACTGCCTATTTACTGGCTACTTGAATATTATAGTCGGTATTTCTTCAAAAATCCAAATTGACCATTTTAAGTAAGTTAGTTAATTGTTTAATTATGAATTTCTTTTGTAAAATATTGTATTGAATGATGGAAATGTCTTTTTCGAGTGTGCCAGAACATAAATTCTAACACCACCGATGCGTTAATGTTTGGCATTTTATTCATAGTTGCCGCGATAGAGTTCGAATAATTTTCCGTGAAGTGGGCATGATTTTTTGGAAAAGGGCTGGGATAAGAAAATTATTTGACATATTCACGACATGGTGATATTAGGTTATGCCTATTGGACCGAAGCCTACCTTCAAGGTAATTAGGCTTGAGTGTCGTAAATTTCCGAGACCATTCATTGTATTGAGGATGCCACTCCATCGAGCCAAGGTTAGCTGGTTACTTTGTGTCGACCGCTTTTAGAGCTCTTTGACTAGATTACTGGGCGATCTTGGAAGAAGAGGTACATGGTAAACAGAATGCACGGTAATTCATTCGATTTCTGCGCAAATCTTGGTTAGATTTATCCTGTCGACTTAGTTTGGATTGAAATGTTCATTGCGTTTAGTTTCAAATTCAGCTGCTGGCAATCAGGCAGGCTAGATACTCGTAGAAGCATTTATTCGTACTTGCATGGATGGGAATAAGACAAGCAGTTTTCAGTCCTCCCTCAAAACAGTTGAATCACGGAAAAATTATGACATTTTCGTTATTTTCAAGGGACGGAATTTATGGGTTCGTGAGATGATCAATGATTTGCTGTTGGCCTGGTTGTTTTCCTCCGATTTCCAATCGAACCATTCACTGATATTTGGCTTAAGATATGACCAACCGCCATATACCCACGGTTCCAGTTTCATTTGATGAATTAGTCGATCATTTCATATTAGCTGGTGTATTTATTCAATTCATGTCTAGATTTACTGATTACCGATCGAGATAGGACACGATCAAAGACGCCGAGTACCACCAATGAAATTTAATCAAAACTTCACTTTTGCCTCTGACCGATCATGAACAGCGCCAAGGCAATCGAATCCCCAACATTGGCGGCACACAGCTATGGCATCTGAATTTTAATTGTTCATTGAATTCTATGATTTGTTTTCGGTAAAACCAGTGTTATGATAAATAACCAGTACAACAGTCCACAAAATTATTACTTTTTCATGACAACAATAAATATTTCTTGATGAAACTTTTACTATTATTTTTCTCCATTGTACGCGATTATGAAATTTTCTAGATACTCAATGAACAAGTTTTCAAATCGTGATTATATGCTTAAATATGGCAAAATAAATCACAAATGAGCAATTTAGGATAGAAGAAATAATTTTAAATTCTTGACAAAAAATATGCTCTATAAAAACAACTACTAGACCTCAGGTAAAAATACTTACTACCACTTTTCACAAAAGTATTAATAGAAATTTTTTTTACAGAAAATGCTAACGGAAAAAGTTTACAAAAAATTATGTAAATAAAATTTTATTGCAAATTTTCTTATAGAAAATTCTTACGGGAAATTTTTTTATAGTAAATATTTACTGGAACTTTTCTTATAGAAAATAATTTACTTGCAAATTTTCTTATAGAAAATTTTAACTGTAACATTTTTTTAAAGAAAACTTTTACTGTACAATTTTCTTATACAAAATTTTTACTGCAAATTTTCGTATATAACATTTTTACTGCAAAATTTTCATATAGAAATTTTTCATTGCAAAATTTTCTTATACAAAATTTTTACTTGCACTTTTATTATAGAAATTTTTTATGGAAATTTTCTTACAGAAAATTTTTACTGCAAATTTTTGCTGGAAATTTTTGCTAAACATTTTTGCTGGAAATTTTTGTTGAAAATTTCTGCTGGAAATTCTTGCTGAAAATTTTTGCTGGAAATTTTTGCTGCAAATTTTTACTAAACATTTTTTTTAGAAAAATTTTTTAACTGGAAATTTTTACTGCAAATTTTCTTATAGTAAATTTTTACTGTAAATTTGTTTTATAGAAAATTTTTACTGTAAAATTTTTTATAGAATATTTTAACTGAAAATTTTCTTACTGCAACTTTGCTTATTTTAAAATTCTTATAGAAAATTTGTACTGGAAATTTGTTTATAGAAAATTTTTACTAGAAATTTTTTATAGGAAATTTTTACTGTAAAATTTTTTTATGGAATATTTTTAATGTAACATTTTTTTATAAAAAATTTTCCTGAACGTTTTTTATAGAAAATTTTTACTGCAACTTTTCTTATACAAAATTTTTACTGCAAATTTTTTTATGAAATATTGTCAATGTAAAATTTTTGTATGGAATATTTTTAATGTAAAATTTTTTTATAGAAAATTTTCCTAAACGTTTTTTAAAGAAAATTTTTACCGCAACTTTTCTTATACAAAATTTTTACTGCAAATTTTTTTATGAAATATTGTCAATGTAAAATTTTTGTATGGAATATTTTTAATGTAAAGTTTTCCTAAACGTTTTTTATAGAACATTTTTGCTAAACGTATTTTTTATAGAAAATTTTTACTGAACGTTTTTTTATAGAAAATGAACTGATCATTTTTTTGAAAGAAAACCTTTAATGTAAAGTTTTACTAGAAATATTCTTATAGAAATTTTTTTATATAAAATTTTTACTGCAAATTTTCTTATATAAAATTTTTACTGCAAATTTTCTTACAAAAAATTTTTACTGCAAATTTTCTTATAGAAAATTTTTACTGGAAACTTTACTGAACTGCTTTTTCTAAAAAATTTCTACTGAAAAACTTTTTAATAGAAAATATAGAAAATATACTAAATATTTTTTTTGAAAGAAAATCTTTACTGTAAATTTTTACTGAACATTTTTTTATAGACAATTTTTTCTGGAAATTTTCTTATACAAAATTTTAACTGCAAATTTTCTCAATTGTTCACAAACTCACTAAAAATATTTTTCTTATAGAAAATTTTTACTGAACATTTTCTTACAGAATATTTTTACTGAACATTTTTTTTTATAGAAAATTTTTGCTGAACATTTTTTATAGAAAATTTCTACTGAAAAATTTTGTTATAGAAAATTTTTCTGATCGTTTTTTATAGAAATTTTATACTGAACATTTTTATCCTATTGAAAACTTTTTCCTTAAAGAAAGTTTTTACTTAAACTATTTTTCACTATTTTGCAGTAAATTTAATAAAGACCATTTTTACTGAGAATTTTAACTAAACATGGTTGCTAAAATATTTTTAATTTTTGTTAAACTTTTTTTAATCAAAATTTATTTTTCCCCAAATTATTTAAATGAAATTTCAATGCTTATTACTTAATTATTTCTCCCCCATAAAATTCTTTATCAAAAAAACTCACATGAAATACTGACTTCCGTTTTGAAAATATCCAGTATTGAATCAAATATGAATAAAATTTTCATTTAAATTGATTATCACCATAAGTAGATGCATTCTATTAATTAACTTTGGTTAATATTAATGAATTTTCCTAAATACACAAAATTTGATTATTAATTTCGGAATTAAGTGAATATTCAGTTGCTTATCAGCAAAAGTTCATATTTGAAAATATAAAATCTTTTATATTAAAACAATTGTTATCACAGAAGATAGCATACCAAATTTTAGAGGCATAACTATCAATAAAAGGTAAGTGATTCGATTGAGGAAGATTTGTTTATCTAGAAAGAAGATACAATTTGTCGTTATTTCTAATTAAGAGTTTTCCGATTGAAAAATTGAAAATTTAATACAAATTGAATACTTATCTTAATGATTGAATTAGAATGAAATTGTGTCTATTTTGAAGATAAATATTAGCATAGATAAATATTTTTTTGATTATGTCCATTTGAGAAGATAAGCGAATAAATTATTTCCACGTTGGGTTCTTTTTTATAGAAACGGAAACTGTCAATAGGCTGTGATAGTGTAAATTCTACGAACGAGTATGCTTGTTTTACTAAATATTTTTCGATAATTTTGTATTAAGTTAAAAAATGAAAAAGTGAGTCTGATTAAAATAAATATTTTCTATAAAACGAGACTCCATCATAAATTCATTGGAGAACCGGGAAAGAATCATAAAGCATCATTGAAGACGTAAATCTTTGGTTGAAAGTAGGGGTATAAGTAAAATATTTATTGGTGCTCTAGATGAGTTCAATTTTAATGGTAAAACGCAGTATGCAGTCGAACAGAAGAATTCATGGCGTTTACGAGTTCGAACTAATGCTGATAATGTAACGCAATGCTGTGTGGTGCTTATCTTCCATCAAAATAAACTGCGCCAACACTTCTTAGAGCAAAATAGTTTTATGCTGAAATGGAAAAAATAAAATAAAAAAAATAAAAATGAATAAATAGACTACAATAAAACAAAGTGGAAGTCCATCGATTAAGGTTATAAATCATCGTTCCATCGATCTTGCCAAGAAACTGGAAACCTTGGAATTGGGTAAACTCGAAGAAGGCATAAAATAGTATTTTTAAATGCATAAAGAAATGATCAGATGGGATCGCTTTAGAATCAGGCCACCGTAGATTACTTGGTTGCGGAGGTGGTGGTGGGGTGTGTTGAAACTGAGTCGGGCACTTACGTCTGACACACTCGAGTTCGAAAGTCTGATTGGCGATAATGGGCTGTGATAGTCGACTGATATAAATTTCTTGCCCATCGACATATGATGGATCCCATCGGCCCATCGGGCTGATTACACCTGAGAAAATTCCAAGAATAACTCTCGTCGTACTGTCAAAGTTGTCAGTGCTTCCTTTCCTCTTCGCCAAGCCTTACTCTGCCTTTTGCGAATCGTATAACATTTTGAAAATTTCCTATCTTCACGAAAATACCGCACTCAGTTGAGGGGCAAAACTTTCGATCAACGATTTGCAACAATCATCCTCAACTCACTCCATTATTCATGATCATTTCGAGGCATTTCAATTATGATCGAACCGGACTGAGCCTTACGAAAGCCCACAATTTAACTTGGCATATAACATCCAGTCTGAAATTAAAGAGATGCAAGTTCACAATCTTTAACCTTAATCTAAATTAAATAATTCACGCTCTGGTAATTAAGCTCTAAACAACCTAAGCCAACTAGCTTATCTGGTAAGGAATTTCAATTAACGCTGATCAAAATTTACTGTTTTATCATTATCTGAGCAGTTAGCAAAGTAAATAAATTGTTAAGAAATGTGGTAATCCTCACTCCCTCCTTTTATTATAAAATATTACCTCAAAAATTAAGTGTAAATTATTAAAAACCAAAATTGATGGATGATTATTGATAGTAAATTATGCGTATTTTGTGGTTTCTTTTTTAAGTTGGAAATTGAAATTATTTTGCTTGACTTTCAGTTTTAGTAATTTTTTAGTACGGGTTTTAATAATTTTCTTTAAACAAATTATAATATAAATTATTAGTACGATCAATTTTGTACAAAGGCAATTATATAACCATAGTATTCGGGGAGCCAGTGGGGTTCATCAGATTTTTCCATTAGAGTTCTTATTAAAACTTGTTGAAAATTTGCTTTGCACTATTTTCATACGTCTGGCATTAACTTTTGAAGAGATCCTATTTATCTGTGGACTGGAAGAAATCTATCCACCCTTTATCATGAGTTACAAACCTGTCATCAGCCCTTAGATAGAAAATTATGCATAGCAGTGCAGTTGAGCATATCTACGTCACTGAGTTGATATTAAAAGCCAAATACCGATCCATCTTAGTATAGAAAACTATTCCAAGAATCAGTTAAATGATTGTACGATTTTCACACTTATAATATTCACAAACTCACAAACGCGAATTTTGTGTTTTTTTTCAAAAATTATTTATTTATTCATGAATGTCTATTTTGTCCCCTTCAAAATAATCCCCACCAAATATTATACACTTATGCCAACGTTTTTTCCAATTCTCGAAGCACTTCAAAAAATCATTTTTTGTTATCTTGTTCAGTTCCTCCTTCGATGCCGTCTTTATCTCATCAATCGTAGCATAGCGTCATGTTTTCATGGGGCTCTTCAGTTTCGGGAACAAGAAAAAGTCACAGGGGGCCAGATCTGGGGAATACGTTGTTCGCGCACAAGCAACGATGCCTGAGCAGGAGCGTTATCATGGTGCAAAAGCCAATTTTTGTTCTTTCGAAAATCCGGGCGTTTCTGGCGGATTGCTTCGTGCGCATAACTTGCAGGTAATATTCCTTATTAACCGTTCTACCCTGTGGCAAGAACTTATGAAGCACCACGTCCCTGCAATCGAAGAAAACTGTAAGCAAAATCTTCAGATTTGACAGAACTTTGTCACATCTTCTCGGCCCTCTAAGAACATTTTGAACCACCGATAAACGTTGCGTCACTCCAAGGTAGCTTCACCATATGCCACAGTCAACATCTGGAGTGCGTCCGCGTAATTTATTTTGTTTTGCACACAAAATTTGATAAAGATTCTTAGATCCATTTTTTGGAATAGGCAAAAATCGAAGACGAGCTGTCAAAAATTAACTGAACATTCAAAATGGCCGGCATAAGTGAGAGACATGAGTACCAACATAACGCCACAAAAAATCGAAAAACGAATATATGTAACCGTCGGAAATTCAACATTCGTGATACTTTTTGAGCAGACCTTGTATATTAATTTTTAGCAATAGTTTCATAGCTTTGTAGACAATTAGTAGATCTCAACAGTATCTGATATTGGTTTCTTAACAATTGAGGTTCTAGCTTATGCTCGTATCAACTTAATCTAGAAAATCTCTTTGAATAGGATGCCCAAAATTATGTTTCTCTTAATATATCAATCAGTTTCATTAGAGAAACTGTTATGTAACATAAAATTCGAAATGGCCGCATATTCGTGGCGCAATAAAGCTCTCTACTACTAGCATAAAATAGCATCTTTATCTTAAAAAAAAAATCCTAATTATAAAAAAGTTATATTAAAATAAAGAATTTATTATAATTACAATTTTTTTTTGATAATAAAATCAGGAAAAATCTCCAAAAATTGAGTCCGATATTTTCTGATAGGGCTGTTCGAAAAGTTCTCGTCCCTATAGTAAAAAACTGTGATTATAAATTTCAAAATATTTTTATTTGTTATGCATTTAGTCTTACAATATTCTAAGGACACTTTAATATGCCTGTAGTTACAGATTTTTAGCGCATCTTTACTCTCTTATCAGCTAATACGATATGTGAAACGTTTTTATTAATTTCGGGAGTTGTGACTATTTTTGCGCGACTTTTAGGTTGGCCAATTTTAAGACTTGTATGGTCTACTTTTTTTAGGGTCGAAAATAAGAGTACAAACTTCTTAAGCTCTTATGGATTTTTTTATGGATTTCCATAAATGTCAAACTATTTTTAGTTAAGAATTTGATAAACCCTCTTATTTTGTGAAGATAAACAAATTAATTAAATAAATTTCGAACCACCCTCGCATACACCCAATTTTTCAACTAAAATCAACCAACAAAAATTACAATTAAGCTCAAGGTAACTTTTAATAGGTGGATATGCATTTAATACTGTTTAAATTGCAAAAATATGATTATCAGCAAGAAACAAAATTGCATTTCTGGGTCTGAAGCTCTTCATTTAATTTTGAAGTTCTTAAATATAATTTTGAAAAAAAATAAAAGATTTAAAACTCAATTCACTAATGATGCTCGATACTGTTTAAATAATATATTTTTTTCTAATAAAAAATTTCTGGCGGCTCGTAATAGAAAATTTTTACCGGTTTTTTAAAAATCTTTGCAATTTAAAGTGAGTGTAAATAAAAATTTCTGGCCATATAAGAATAATTTTGTTTATACTTAAATTCGACTATATGAAATAAAATAAAATCAAATGCCCATCAATAGTTGAGTGAATTTGATTCAATAAGAAGAAAAATAAGAAAACGAATAAATTATAGACGGGATAGTAAAGGTAGAAATTATGAAAATTTATTACCAGAAGTTTCTAATTCGAAATCAATGTCCACGATAGTGGCCATAAAATTGTGAAAAGTTATAAATTTCCATATATATGCGAATTGATTGGCCGTTCAGGTTGGTCGCGATAGTCGCAAATCTTGTAAATTTTTCTGAAGGAGGATGAATTGAAAAGGTCTGTTCAAATCGAGTATGGCCGGTAGCAATTTCTGGGAAAAATCTGCACACTCAATTGCGGCTACCCGGGATCCATGGTCGTCCTTAGTTTACGTTGTGTGGCAGTGTTATACGATTATCGGTGTAATAAATTGAATTGAGATTAAGAAACACTTTGACCAGATATATTTAATGCTAAGTGCATCGGCTCCCGACCACTAAACAGGAGGTGATTTTCACATGAACCGAGAATTTGTACTTCATTGTGGCTCATTGTGGGGAAGAAAGATCAAAAACATCGACACTATTACGGCTGGTCTCCTCATATTCAGCTATTCCGGTTGTCGATTGGCTTCTTCTTTTCGAAATAAGATCTTTTCGAGTTGAAGTTTTAAATGAAATTTTATGGATTTATTGACAGCTCTTTAATGTCATATATAAGATGGGCTGACCAAAACGACCTGAAGAGACTACTAAAAGATTGAACGACTAGACGACATTGGAATGACTCGATGACTCTATGACTCCTACATTGAGAGATTGCTCTTCTGGCCAAGTTACTGGATGTTAGTCTTCCCAGAAAAGTCACCATAAATTTCAAATAGGCAACGTGCACAATGATGTTCGAACTGAAGCTATCCGATAGCTCCAACATAGAAGGGAGCATAAATATCAGGGGCCATTCATTTTACGTTTATGTTTATGGGAGGCCCACAAACAATCGCGACTTTGATTGAATTGCAGTCAGAGTTCGAATCGTTTCAGTTCGATTGGTTTGTTCCCTGGATGCATGCAGCCGCAGAAGTTACGTGGATATTCATCCTTCAAGTCCTATAATACTTTGGTTGCAGTTTGTCGAATCCATTTGGGAGCACTATTCGAAATTGAAATAAATTTATGGCTGCACCGATGGATGTCGGATCTGTTTAAGTAAATTTTTTTTTCTTTCAAGATGACCAAAACCATTTAAATTACATGCAATCATGGTGGGTAAACACAAGCCATTACTGCAAATTATATGATAGCATATAAATATCAGAACACCAGGTGGGTATTATCATAAAATATGGTTCTTTTGATATTTTTACTACTATTTTGTTGACTCTGTTTCATACTTTAATATTTATTGTGAGTATTTGCATTAAAAAATTTCAAAAATTTAGTGTGAATTCGGTTATTATGTAAACTAAATTAAAAATGTGTAAAAACGGAGTCAACGTTTGAATTTATTTTCTTTAATATTATTTTATATGAAATTAAAAATTGCTAGTTTTGGTTTTTTTTTTAAATATGACATATTGATTGTGAATCTGTTTAAATATGACCTTTTCTTCAAAAATTTTACTACAAAACGCTACAGACTTTTCGCAAAAAAGTAAAAACTCGAAACCTACACAAAACCTGACAATTCAACCATTAACAATTAGGCGTCTTATTGCAGAAAAACGAAAAGCAAGATCTCATTGGCAACACACAAGAATGTCCAGCGACAAAACCAAACTGAACAAACTGCAAAAAGAACTACATAACGAAATCACTTAATACAATACAGAACGTTTTAGAAACTATACTTCAACCCTAACGAAAAACCGAACTTTGTGGACTGCTACAAGACAAATACTATCTTACAGAAAAACAAAGCACCCTTTAAGAAAAACTGACGGAACCTGGGCTAAAACGGACAAACATAAAGCAGACGCTTTTGCTGAACACCTTGTAGAAACATTTACTCCACATGAGGACATATTAGACAGGACTCATTGCACTACAATCGAGAAGGAACTATCCATTCCTTTACCCATGAGTCTTCCCCCTAAGGCAATCATTCCTTCCGAAGTTGCCAATTTAATCAAGCTCCTTCCCAAAAATAAAGCTCCTGGCTATAATCTGATTACCTCCAATATACTCCAAAAACTCCCTAAAAAAACAATAGTTTTCCTTGCCATAATAAATAACTCCATCCTTAGAACAACACATTTCCCAATTCTATGGAAATTTGCAATCATTAAAAATCTTTGAAAAAATCCTCCTTCGCCGCTTATATCCTCTACTCGAATCTTCAAATTTAATTCCTAATTACCAATTTGGTTTCCGCGCCGAACACTCCACTACCCAGCAGTGTCATCGTGTTGTCGATTTCATTGCATCCTCTTTAGAAATAAAAGAGTACTGTCCCGGTGTGTTTCTTGATATAAGTCAAGCTTTTAATAGAGTTTGGCACCCGGGTCTACTCTGGAAACTCAAGAGGTTCCTTCCTTCCACTTATTTCCTAATCCTAAGATCATTCCTTTCCAACCGACACTTCCAAGTAAATGAATCCAACGAACTCTCCAATATCTCTCCGATATTGGCTGGGGTTCCTCAGGGTAGCATACTTGGACCCATCCTCTACAATATTTACACATCCGATATCCCAATCTGCCCTAATACCTTCTTTGCTACATACGCCGATGATACGGCCTGCCTTGCATCTAGCGAAAATCCCCAACATGCTTCCGAAACTCACCAAATCCAAATCCAAACCCTCCAGAACTGGTTTACTAAGTGGAGAATAAAAGTCAATTAACGGTAATCTATCCAGGTAACTTTCACTCTCCGTCGTAAGACATGCCCTCCCATATACCTTAATGGCAATGCCATACCTCAACACACCGAAGCTCGGTATCTAGGACTGTACTTAGACAAACGCTTGACATGAAACCCACTTACAAGACTTAAAAGACAAGAACTTAAAAGACGATACCTAAAACTACTTCGACTTCTAGACAAACGTTCCAAACTTACTATAGACAGCAAAGTTCTGTTATACAATACCTTACTGAAACCCATATGGACATACGGACTAGAACTCTGGGGATCTACTAAGCCTTCTAATTCCCGTCGAATCCAATCCCTTCAATCAAAAATACTCCGTACATTTGTCGATACCCCTTTTATGTTCGCAATACTGTTATTCATCGTGATCTTAAAGTCCCATTTGTTTTTGATGTGGCTGTATCTCGTTATAAAAAGTTCCGTTCCCGTGTCCTCAATCATAATAATCCTCTTTTTCAAGAACTATCCTCCATTTCCTTCCCTAGAAATACCCATCGAAGACTTAAGCGTCACTGGTCGCGTGATTTACTTAAATACTGAGGCCTAACAGGAGGAACTTCTCCTCCTGTTAGGATAGGTTTTGGGGAGTAAAATTGGATGTTTACTCCCCACAACCTATCAAGTTAATTAATACTATTGCAAAAATTTGCTTATTACTATGTTGTAGTGGTAAATATCTAAATAAATAAAAGATAAAAAAAAAAGATTCCTTCCTATTGAAAAAAATAATAACGATTTTGTGAGCTACCAAAAATATTGTGCATTTAACGACTGCAGAAATAAAGGTCCTAATAGAGCATAAAATGGATGAAAAACGGAAAAATGGACTACATCTTGTCTTCGAAATTTAGTGTTAACCAAAAACATTTAATTTGTATTATGGGGGATTTTTGGCAAACTTTGAGTGTTTATTTTGAAAAATTGTTACAATATATTTTATTCAAAATATTGTCCATCGGAAGCCACTACTTTTTCCCATCTTTCTGGCAACATATGGATTCCGCGCCAAAAAAACTGCTCCGGTTTTGAGGCCAAGAGTGAATCGAGCCAATTTTTGATGCCCTGTTCTGAAGTGAAGCGTATTCCGGTGAGGGCGTTTTGCATGGATCTAAACAAATGGTAGTCGGACGGGGTAAGGTCTGAGCTATAAGGCAGGTGGGGCAAAACTTCCCAGCCACTGTTTTCTAAATAATTTTTAACCGGTCTTGCAACATGAGGCCGAGCGTTGTCATGATGGAAAATTATGGCTTCGTGTCTGGTCGCATATTCCGGGCGTTTTTCGGCCAATGCTCGCTTCAAATGGATTAATTGTGTTCGGTAGAGGTCGCCTGTGATCGTCTGGCCTGATTTCAATAGCTCATAATAGATCACATCCTTCTGATCCAACCAAATACAGAGCATTATCTTGGCGCCATGGATATTTGGCTTTGGCGTTGATTTGGCTGGTTGGCCGGGCTTCACATACGATTTTTTGCGCTTTGGGTTGTCGTAATGAATCCATTTTTCGTCTTCAGTAATGATTCGATTCAAAAACGACTTCTTTTTTTGCCGTTCAAGCAGCATTTTGGACATGTAAAATCGCCTTTCAACGTCTCTCGGCTTCAATTCATATGGGACCCAATTTCCTTGCTTTTGGATGAATCCTGCTGCTTTCAAACGTTTTGAAATGGCTGCTTGAGTGACTCCCAATGATTTTGCAATTTCTTCCTGAGTTCGACAACAGTCTTCGTCGAGTAATGTCTCCAAATATTCATCTTCAAACTTTTTTGGCTGACCTGGTTGTTCTTTGTCTTCCGTGTCAAAATCACCACTTCTGAACGGCACAAACCATCCCTTGCACGTTGAAATCGATGGAACATATTCAGGATAAGCTTCGGTGAGCAATCGATGTGCTTCAGCTGCACTTTTTTTCAAATTGAAGAAGTAAATCAACACTTCCCGCAAATGGGACTTTTTTGGTACGAAATTTGACATTTTTGAAGCAAAAAAAAACTTTGTTGTTTACACTATTTCGTTCAATGACTAATCGAGAATGAATGACAGATGTTTAACCTCCAAAATGCCTTATGAGTTATTATTAACACAAACCATGTGTAAAAGCTGCCATCTGTTGTCAATCCCGCATTTTTAAGTTATACACCCATAATTTTTTAAAAATTTTCATATATTTTATTAAAAAATCTCGTAAAAAACTACATTTTTCAAGTGATTATTTTTTGGAAATTATTACAGACCTCCATTCAAATGGAATTTCTTCTAGTAAAATCATCAAGAAAAATATCCTTGCTTAAATTTAATAAAACTCAATTTATTAAAATTAAAAATTTGATCAAAGAGTATTATTTAGAAATTACAAATGCCAATACCAAAATAAAAAAAATACCATCGTAGCCTTAGTATCTCAAAAGTCATTGAAAAAAGTAGTTATTAATAAAAGAAAATTAAATATTTAATTAATTTTAAATTACTTAAATTTTGAAGATAAAAATGTAGTCCCTGAAATTAATTTAAATTAAGTTTATGGTCCCGTACCATATAAACAAATAAGAAGGACCCTCAACAATGAAATAAAAATACTCATAACGCAGCTCTTGTGTCTCGAAAGTAACAAAAATTCTTACACCTCATAAGATCAAAAACAAGCAGAAATTCGTAAAGTTTCATTAAAAAATCATTTAAACTTTGATGATTAAAATGTAGTCCACAAAATAAAAAAAAATTTTAATTAAATTAAATTATGTTTTTGAAAATTATTACTGATATTATGCAAATTGAATTTCTTCCACTAAACTATTTAGAAAAATATCATTTGACTTCACCAGCTGACTTATAAAATGGAGATTATCTCAGGTTATTTTATTATTATTTTATTAAATGATCAAATAAGAAAAGTAATATATTATTTAATATTTAATTTTTTTTTTGAGATTAATCAATATGTTCTTATGAGTTATGATTTTCAATTTTCAAGTGTCTATTATATTTACAAGCTCAATTTTAATGCAACGTACGAGATCTGTTCAAAAAGTATCGCGAATTTTGAATTTCCGCGGGTTATGTATATTCGATTTTTTGTGGCGTTATATTGGTACTCATATATTTCACTTATGCCGACAAGTTCGGCCACTTTGAATGTTAAGTTAATTTTTGACAGCTGCTTTGCTTGCATATGTTTTGGCTCGTCTTCGATTTTTGCCCATTTTCGACGAAAAATGGCATCGCATTAACATTGCTAAGGAGCTGTTGGACTCTGTCCGCGACGACCTAAATTTGCTGCAGAGAGTCATAACTGGTGACGAATCATAGGTTTATGGTTATGACATGGAAACCAAAGCTCAATCATTTCAATAGAAGCTGCCGCACGAGCCAAGACCGAAAAAAGCGCCAAGTTCGATCGAATGTGAAGGTTTTACAATTTTCTTCGATTTCAGCGGCGTGGTGCATCATGAGTTCTTGCCACAGGGTAGAACGGCCAATAAGGAATATTACCTGCAAGTTATGTGCAAGTTGCGTGAAGCAATCCGCCAGAGAAACAAAAATTGGATTTGTGGAAGAACAAAAATTGGCTTTTGCACCATGATAACGCCCCTGCTCACGCATCGTTGCTTGTGCGCGAATTTTTGTCCAAAAACAATACACTAATAATGCCGCAGCCACTGTATTCCCCAGATCTGGCCACTTGTGACTTTTTCTTGTTCACGAAACAGATTTTTTGATCCAATTTTTGGAATGGGAAAAAATTGAAGACGAGCAAAAACACGTGCAACCAAAGCAACTGTCAAAAATTAACTGAACATTCAAAATGGCCGAACTTTTTGGCATAAGTGAGATAATGCCGACAAGCTCTCTGTTAACTTCCATTTTTTACATAATCAAAATAAAAATTATGGTTTACTGGCATATTTCACTGCTAACCTTCGCACCCCAACCCTCCCAACTTCTTTTTCTTGTTCACGAAACAGATTTTTTGATCCATTTTTTGGAATGGGAAGAAATTGAAGACTGGTCAAAACACGTGCAAGCAAGGCAGCTGTCAAAAATTAACTGAACATTCAAAATGGCCGAACTTTTTGGCATAAGTGAGATAATGCCGACAAGCTCTCTGTTAACTTCCATTTTCTACATAATCAAAAAAAAATTATGGTTTTCTGGCATATTTCACTGCTAACCTTCGCACCCCAACCCTCCCAACTTTCTCTCCCACCCTACACCTTATACTACCATTCATAGATCATTGAATATGATATTTTTCCAATATCCCATTAAAAATGATATAAAAAATTTCTATTTTTGATTTTTGGAATAAAACCACCAACAATGAAAAGTAAAAATTTAAATTTGTAAATTTTTTAGAGTGAAAATAAATTTTTTGGTGTTCTTGGAGAAAAAATGTTCAGAGTAAAAAAAAATATAATTTTCTGGTAAAATGCAATTGCAACTTGAAATTTTCCATTTACCAATAAAAACAAAACAAAAATTTTATACTACAAATACAATTACTAGTAAAAAAAAATGTATTTATTATAAAATAATGGCCGATACATGAATAAATAGTACACGTTGAAAGGTGGAAAGAACGCATTTACATGAATTAATATTGGGCATAAATCACGCAAACGGAATTTTCATGCATGTTACTTTTCGATCTTGTATGCATTTTGAATATGTTAAGATGCAGATTGGCGATCCTATTCGGAATAGATTCTTTTACAAACAATGTACTTCTTATTGTATTGGAGAAGGATTTTTGTTGAAATTCTGCTAGGCCATCAAGGAAACTCTTATTGAAATTGGCACGATCACGTAATAGAATTATCGACAAGGCGCATAATTAATTTTTTCGGTTCCAAAGTGTGTTGGGCTGTATGAGACTATTTAGGTTGGATAGTCCAGATAGTTTTTCAGACGAATACGAACACTTCTATTATTGGAGCTACGTAGCTGATTTTCAATGCAATCGAGTTTGGCGGTTGGTAGCACTTAAAAAATGAGAATGGAAGAAAACAACAATGATAATTCCACTTTTGTTAGATACGAGGTACACTAGCAAGCGTGGGATGAACAACAGTTGCCATACATTGAGAATCGATAGACTTACGCATAATTCTGGGTCTAGAATTGCGAGTTGGAAGTAAGCATATTTCCGCTAGCCCGTTTGGGATTTTGTATCGAGAGCCTGTTTCTCGCCCATATTGTGTACTATTTGGTATTGGCAATGTGCAACTATTTGCTCTACTGTAAAGTAAAACAGCGTGTTGAAAAGTTATAAGCAATATTGTTGTATGTTCTGCATATTAACATGACGTATGAAGTCTTACCACACGAGCTCACACTGTGATGTGGCTCCAATAGTTGCACTCATTCCACCCAAACACTGTAGCGAATAGGTTGAATTGTTTGGTTTAGCAAATCAGGGAATAAGTAACGATACATAAAAGGTGAATTTGCTAAGGTCATAAAGGGATTCAAAAGGTGGTACTTTAGCTGAAGTTCAATCTGAATATTCGAGGTACAACCGGAATGAATCATGGCAAAGACGTAGGTTCTTCCAGCCGTCATGGCTCTGAACAGTCAATGGGTTCTGGCGAAAGTTGTAGAAAAGGCGTTAGGGCGTCAAGTTAACAAATTGCAACGTCAATAATTCTTGGGCAAGTATTCTGTTTATTCAGGCAATTATTTTCTATGATGTTCGCTTTTCATTTCAATAAATTTCCTTAGTTTGCATAATGAATCCGAGGTCTTATTTCTATTTTGATTCTTGAATGTTGATTTTCAAGTCAAATCGTAAAGATTTTTGTTCAATTAAAAAAAAAAATCCGATCTTTGGAAATTGTTTTTCTTTTAGAACGATTTTTTTTATAGCTTTTATGATGTATTTTAATAGAATTTATAATAAGCGGAAGTTTGACACCATCAAAAGTTTTTTAATGTTTTTTACTCTATTTGTGGTTTATTATTTTAATATGGATATATTTTTGCTTCATATGCTTAATGATAGAGATGATTTTTTGCTTACTGATTTTATCAACAAGTAAAAAAGTGGCTTTTTGTGCATTTTTTCCATCCATAAAAATTTTCTGTTTTGGCGTGGCTTACACGGAGGGGACTTATTTCTTAGGTACTCCACTTAACCGTACCGGTTTTTGGTGACAATGAGGGTCATAGTTTGTTTGATCCTTACTACATTAAGTTTAGATTACATATGTAATAACTTGACGAATCTTGCAGATAAAATTATTCTTTTAGGGGATTTTAACTTACCAATATCCGATGGTTAATGAATTCGCACGACGAATAATATAAAATGGCAACCAACCAACTGACACTTTGGATGACATATACGTTTGACAGCTGTGAAATAATAAAAACTATACTTTTCAAATTGCGAAATGGATAACCTTTTAATATAATCTAAAAATTATAACTTAAATCTTATTATTAATATAATTAAATTTAATATACCAGGGGTATAAGGTTAAATCCGCTGTTTGGTTATAGACGCCATCCTTTTTTTATGAGTTTAACATCTGTCAGCAATAATCAGTGCACATTATTAGCAATTTCGTTCCTTTAGTAATTATGTCTAGTTTTGTGCCAGAAAAAAAGCATATGCGGGAAGCTCTGCTTCTCTGCTTCAATTTGAAGAGATTGGCTGCCGAATCGCATCGAATGCTTATGGATGTTTTTGGTGACAGTGCTTTATCGGAAACAACGTGCCGAAAATGGTCCGGAACTACTTGGAGACTATCAACTGTGAGATGCTATGCCACCCCGCTTATTCAACAGACCTGGCCCCTTCCGACTGCCTACTGTTTTCGTCGATGGGCCACGCGCTCGCTGAGCAGCACTTCGATTCTTACGAAAACGTCCGAAAATGGCTCAATGAGTGGTTTGCCTCGAAAGAGAAGGAATTTTTTTGGCCTGGTATCCACAAATTGCCCGAGAGATGGGAAAAATGTATAGCTAGTCAGGGCAAGTACTTTGAATAATTTTTTTTCCCTTGACTAAAAAACAGCGATTTTAAGCTTATGCACCTGGTATAACAATTATATTAATAATCTTCCAATCAATTTGTATACAGATCCTCGATCTTTCTTTAAATTTGTTAACATGAAAAGGAAAATTGCCATTTTTAAAAGAGATTCTAAAAATGAGGTTACTTATAGCAAAATTATCGAGTATCCCAAAGTTATTTGAGTCGTTGATATATTCCTAGATTATCAAGCAGTATAGTTGCTTATTCTTATCTAATGCGCATGTTTTTATGCTTTTCAGATCCAGGACTTTCAACCTCCTTATATTTACTTCTAATATATTTAGAAGTAAATATAATTAGGTTGGTACACTGATTTAAGTAAGGCATTTGACAAAATTTCTCAGTCGATTATTTTGTTTACACTAAAGAAAATGGGATTTCCTCCAATTTTTCTTGATTTACTTTAATCAAATATGTCCAAAAATGGAATTTCCTCCAATTCTCCTTGATTCATATTTATCTAATAGGACCTATAACGTGTCTTTTCACACGTGTTTATTAAGAGATTTTGGAGCACTTACTGGTGTTCCGCAGGGTAGTGAACTTAGTCCATTGCTTTTTATTTTTGCCATTTATCCAAATTTGAAGTGCAACAATTATTAATAAATTTAAATACTCCTGAATAAGGGTTGAATCATTGAAACTTTTAATTTTTGATATCATTTGCGAAGCTTAAAATTTTCAAGTCTGAATTATCGGATTATATGAAGTGTACTCGTAAATATTGTAGAGGAGTGGACCAAGTATACTTTCTTGTGGGACATCAGTGAATATGATTGGATTCATTTACTTGGAACTGCCGATGTGAAAAAAAATAATATTTTATTTCCAATTAGGAGTAAAACCGAATGCAAAACTTGGTCAAAAGCTTGACTTACGAGGGTTGTCCAGAAGTAGTCGGCCTAACAAAGAAAACACAAAAAAATTTAAAGGAAATGTCTTCATTTCTCAACATAGTCTCTATTTAGCTCGATACACTTTTCCTAATGATGTTCAACAGCTTTGTTATCCGGTTTAGGTATAGTTAGAACCATAAAGCTCCTCAGAATATCCAGCAGTTAAAAAAAAACTCATTTCATCACTCAAACGGTGCAATAAATTTGTATAATACTCGATGTTGATTGTTGTTCCTTTTTGAAAGTATTGATCCCAAGTGCATCTCAAAAAAACTGATGCCACGGTTTTACCAGCAGATGGAACTACTGTCTTTGCCCTTTTTGGAACCATTTCTTCTCTTTCAGTCCATTGTTTTGACTGTTCATTCATCTCAGGTGCGCGAAGTAATAGAACCATGGTTATGAATCGGCACAAAAACTCAGCTTTGTTGCTACAAAACATCGCCAAACAAAACACTTGATTAAAACATCCTCACGACACTGTTTATGTTTTTCTGTTCCATTGTGAGCGAAGGCGGTAGCCATCTTGCGCACAACTTCTTTATGTCTAATTTTTCAGTCAATATGCAATGTACTTCATGTTGGATAATTTTGTGGATGTTCTTTATCATTCCTGGCATGGCGACCTCATTTGGGCAACCACTGCGATGTTCCATTTGGCAGCTCGTACGACCTCGTTTAAAATCTGCCATCCAATATTTTATTATTGTAGACGAAGGAGCAGACTCCTCTAGAATAGAGTATAGCTCAGCTTTGATATTGGTTGGACTGATACCTTTTAAATGACGGTTTTGTATCACATCCACTGAGAGTGTTCACTACTTAGATTAAATAATACCTGGATAGGCCCTTACCGTATATGTATACGCAATTTTGTGTAAGATTTTTACGAAGGGGATATGACTGTCAAAAATTTTTTATGTAGACATGACACCCACTGCCATCTATGTATCGTAATAGAAATTTATTGAATTGCAAAAGCAAATTTATAATTATTTTAATTCACTTATTGGAAACAAAAATACAATTTAAATACAACAAAAGGTAATTTTTATTTTTTGTACAATCTTTTGATACGAAATGGAATTCTATTTGAGGTTTATTATTTATTCCGTAAATATGAATCAAATATAAAGCGCCTCAATTTTGTAGACTTTCGGAGTGTTTTAAAACTTTAATTCTCCATGAAAGTGGAGACTTGGGGGATAGCTGTGTCATTTCTCAAGTTTTATTTGGGCAAATAGGAAAGTGCAGTGAAAAGTGTTTTTTTTTTTTACATATTTACGAGTATTTACGGAAAAGTAAGTATTTTTATAAATAGTTATATTTTTGATGAAACTTAATACGAAGTTTTTATTTCAGGAAATGAAGTGTTTTATGAAAAATTGCTGCTCAACCGAAGAAATGAGGAAACCGGGAATTTCTTTCTCTTGGTAAGTGGACATCTCTAGTTTTAGTAAACAAAATAATAAAAATTTTATTTGTGATGTGCCTAAATGGGTTTTAGTGATATATTTTATCGAAAAAGTGGTCAAAAAGTGAAAAGTTCAGCATTGAATAAATGTAAACAAATCCGATGCTGACAGTTCAATGTTTACTAGAAAATAGTTCAGTGCCGGTGTATATAAAGTGTGTGTAAGAAAATTTAAGGGACCGAATTTTTCAGTCTCTTTTCCACTGCTGTTTTCATTATGTTAAAATAAATAAAGTATATTCTTTGGTAGGCTTATTATTTAAATAAATTTGTTTTGGTTGCTCTATTAGACAATATTATAATGTATTTACTATATAATATTGTTTTCTTTTTTTAGAATATTAATTATTAATTTTTTAAGTACATTAAATTTTTAATCTTGTAATTTAGTTTTAAAGCATTTCCTTTAATGTTGTATACGATTAACGTGTTATTGTGCACATATGGTAATTGTTTTCATATAATCAAATAATTTACAATTTATATGTTTATATGCTCTTCCACTCCTTAATTCTATATAGTGAAATTATATAATAAATAAATAAATAATATTTTATAAAAAGAATACTGTATTTTATTATAAATTTCCAAAACTAATTCCATAAAAAAAGAAAATCCGCAATATTAAAACGTTTGCGCATAAATGACATCACATATGAAAATGGATTTAAACAAACCGCTTCTATCGCATACTGAAGTTTAAAATTAGCCCCCAATGATTTACGCCGTTTCTGTTGTATTGCATGTGTGTGCGTTCTACAAATGTATTTCCACAAAATTCGGTCAGAAAAAAGTTTGTGTAGAGGCCTATCCAGTTCTTCTTTAATCTAAGGTTCACTATTAATGGCTGTCAACCAAATACTAAACAATACAGCATCAACAAACTTTAAACTTAAGCTTAATAAGAGTTGAACTTGTCACCATAGCAGTTTTTTCCAAACAACAACCGTCATTTATACGTCAGGTCGGGTACTTCTGGAACTAACCTCGTACGTTTAAAAATACACCGAAATAATACTCTTTTTGTTCTAGAGAGTATGCGATAAAATTGGTAACTCAACAATAATGCTGGATAGTAGAGTGTTTAGACCAGAAATCAAATTGATGATAAGGAATTAAATTTGAGGTCTCGAGTTGAAGATATAAGCGGCAGAAGAATATTTATTCAAAGATTTTTGACTAGAACTTCGGGAGAGATTTATTAGTCTATAAAAAGTGGGGCATTTATTTTATTAAAATTCACTCTTTTATCAGGATTATTTGGGTTTAGGGAATTTTGAAGACATATTAGGGATTTTTGCTAGAACCAAATCAGGCCTCATAATCAGTACATGCTAAAGAAGTTCTTCGAACAGATTGGAAAATAGCCTAAATAAAGACGTTCACTTTGTGCCTATCATTCATCAAAATCTCTTATCACACATAAGATTATCTCCTATAATTTTTATAAAAAAAATCTAGAAAAACACCAAATCAATAAAATTCAATTATTTCTTAAAATACCAGAAATTGTTTAAACATTTTTAGAATTCTTCTACTTATCACCGATAAGTCTTAAATCATCCTAACACTTAAAACTCAATATTTCTGTTTGTAAAATATTTTCACAAAAAAAAATATTAAAAATTAAAAAAGAAAAATTTCAAACGGCTTTTAAAAATACAAACGTTTTGAAAACAGACTTTATGATTACAAATAAAAGTCAAATTGAATATGATTTATTTGACAATTCAATTCAAATTGAACGTGTGCCATAGACTATAAAATGGAAATACTTCAACTAGTCAATAACCAAAGTTATCCAATCTTACGAGTAAGTTAAGAAATTTTCTAATTAAACTTGTCATTTTATAGTATTAAAAATTTTACCTGTTCGTTGAGTGAGAAGAAAAACACTCGCCAATTATTAGAAGAAGAAAAAAACTTCAAGCATTTAATACTATTGACGATAAAACTAATAAATTTCATTCAAATTGAATGGGAAAATATGATTTTCCTCTCATTAAATTCTCAGACATTTACGACATAATTTAATCTAAAATTCATAAATGCATAATGGAGACAGACTCCACCAGACTTTCATGCTGTTCCAATATTCTTTTCGTGTACAGCATTATTAATTAGTGATTTTGAAAAAGAAATATTTTTTTATTGTCATTTATAGTTAAACAGGTAGTACATATTTGTTTGCATATTAATTAATATCGACCATAATTAATAATTACAAATAGAAAAATTCATAACAAATAAAAATCCAACAAAACAAAGTCAAATCATTGTTCGCTTGTCTCTTCTGGATTGACTATTGGCGATATATTGTATTGTAGAATTTATTTTCTCATACTACAAATACAGGTAAATATACTTAAAATTGATCTTAATTAATTCTTGGAAAAAAATTCATATTTTTCCGTAATCTAAATCCAATAATATACAGGAAAATGGTGTGTTACGAATAACTAATTTGTGGTTGAACGAGACAATAACTGATCATCGATTATCCACTATTCACGAGCAGACAGTGTCTGAAGATCAGACGATAAAAGCCACAAAAACCCTCTCACATTCAAACTTGAATATTATTTATTTTAAGCTCAGACCACAGTATTTTATTCTAATCTGTTTTCTTTTTCTTTAATTATTTTTATCGTTAAGAAAACCATTAAAAAAAAATTTTAACTTTTAGAAATTGATACCCTAACAAATTTCATGATACTCCCAAATGTTTAAGGTAGTCGACTTACCACAATATTTTAAACACATTCGAAAAATTTTATTTTTCTATTTTTAATAATCCCTTTAAGTGGATACTGTTCTAATTTCAAAATTGACTATAAAAAAAATGTATATTTTGTTGCGAATTTTTATGGATTATTGCTTATTTAATTTTAGTCCCACAGAATTTAGATACTATTGAAATGTAAATGCAGTTTCTCTATTTTGATTTGATGAGAAACTTTACAAAATAATTTATCAAAATTACGGAAATTTCTTACAAATTCAGATTAAAAGAGTCTCGGAAATAAGAACGAAGATAAAATCTACCTAATAGGTCACTCGTAATACGAAGGTCATTCAACAAGTACTTAGCCTACAAAAGAAAAACGAAAATTTTGGAAAGGTGGCAATTTATTTTTCTACATAATCTCCTTCAAGCTCGATACACTTGGCCCAGCGATGCTCTTACTTTTTTAACCCATCCAAAAAATACATTTTCTCGAGGGAAGCAAAATAGGCCTCCGTGGCGACGATGACCTCCTCAATCGACCCAAATCTATTCCCGGCGAGTGATTTTTTCAGGTTTGGAAATAAAAAGTAGTCACAGAGGGCCAAATCTGGAGAGTACGGTGGATGGGGCAGCAATTCGTAGCGCAATTCGATCAATTTGGCCATGGCGACGGCGGAGGTGTGAGCCGGCGCGTTGTCGTGGTGAAACAGCACTATTTTCTTCGCAAAGCGGGGCCGCTTTTTCTTCAATTCGACGTCAAATCGGCCCAATAAGTCAGCATAGTAGCGCCCCGCGATTGTTTTACCCTTCTCGAGGTAATCGATGTGGATCAAACCTTGCGAATCCCAGAAAACGGTGGCCATCACCTTTCCGGCCGATCGAACAGTCTTCGCCTTCTTCGGAGCACGTTCGCCGGATGAAGTCCACTGTTTCGACTGTTCCTTGGTCTCTGGTGTGTACTAGTGAATCCATGTTTCGTCGACGGTCACGAAACGACGCAAGAACTCCGCTGGATTGCGCTGAAACAGCGCCAAACACGTCGCCGATGTGATATCACGGTTGCGCTTGTTTTCCGGTGTGAGCACCCATCGCGCCGACAGCTTTCTCATGCCCAGTTCTTCGTGTAGAATATGATGCACCATTCCTACTGCGATGCTCACAGTCTCAGCTATTTCGTGAACCTTCAATCGACGGTCTGCCAACACGAGATCGTGGACTTTTTTAACGTTTTCCTCCGTAGCAGCCGTTTTCGGGGCACCTGGGCGTGGCTCATCAAAAACCAACGTGCGGCCACGAACAAACTCGTTGAACCAATTCTTGATGGTCGCCATCGAAGGAGAAGAGTCACCATACACAGCATCCAAGCGATTTTTGATTTCGCTGCGCGTTTTCCCTTCCAAAAACAAGAATCTAATCACCGAAAGATATTGTTCTTTTTCCATTTTTGTGCAACCGACAGACACGTTCGCTTTAGAATGCTCTCAAAACAAAACTAATGAAGGGAATTTACAGTAGGCTACTAAAAGAATGTACTGCACGATAGTAAATTTCTTTTGTGACAGCAGTTCCATCGGGCGATGAGGCTAAGTACTTGTTGAATGACCCTCATATGACTAATTAAATCAATTTTGTTTGGTGAGTCTTAAAGTTAAGAAAACCTAAGTAAGATAAAGTATATTAGAAAATCAAAATACGATGTCTGTGTTTTTTCAAAAATTATTTATTTATTCATGAATATCTATTTTGTCCCCTTCAAAGTAATCCCCACCAGATATTATACACTTGCGCCAACGTTTTTTCCAATCCTCGAAGCACTTCCAAAAACCATTTTTTGTGATCTTGTTGAGCTGCTCCTCCGATGCCGTTTTTATCTCCTCAATCATGGGGCTCTTCAGTTTCGGGAACAAGAAAAAAACACAGGGGGCCAGATCTGGTGAATACGGTGGCACAAATCCGGGCGTTTCTGGGGGATTTCTTCACGCAACTTGCGCATAACTTGCAGGTAATATTCCTTATTGGCCGTTCTACCCTGTGGGAAGAACTCATGATGCACCACGCCCCTGCAATCGAAGAAAACTGTAAGCAAAACCTTTAAATTCGACCGAACTTGGCGCTTTTCTCGTGTGGCAGCTTCGATTGGGATGATTGAGCTTTGGTTTCCACATCATAACCATACACCCATGACAATTATGAATCTATGGAGCAAATTTGGGTCGTCGCGGACAGAGTCCAACAGCTCCTTAGCAATGTCAATGCGATGCTGTTTTTGGTCGAAATTGAGCAAAAATTGAAGACGAGCTAAAACATGTGCAAGCAAAGCAGCTGTAAAAAATTAACTGAATATTCAAAATGGCCGAACTTGTCGGCATAAGTGAGAGACATGAGTACCAATATAACGCAATAAAACAAATTCAAAATTCTCAGGTTACGAATATTCGATTTTCGATTTTTGAAATTTTTTGAACAGACCTCGTATAGGGGATAATGGAGACACAAGGTGTTAAGTTCTCCATGTAAAGGAAAGAAGAAAAAATCGTAAAAACTAAAAAAAAAATTATAGTGGAAAAACTTCCGCAATAAATAATTTTAACTAAACTTCAGAAACTGATACATTCGCTAATCTTCCTTGATTGATTTAAGTCCTACCTTACACGCTCTCCAGAGGTATTCCGAGAACATCTGGTGTGCCACAAGGTAGTCATCTCGGTCCTCTATTGTTTATTCTTACCATTAATGAAGTTTTTACAGTACTTAAACGCTGTAACATCCTAATTTATGCTGATGATTTTGATAATCTATGCTGATGCGCTATTAGTGTTGTTGAAGAGGACTTAAATATATTCTATAATTGGTGCAATTCTAACGGCCCAGATATTTCCAGCGGCATGTCACCGCTTATTTCTGTTTTATAAAACTAGTATAAAACGTGTTCAGTCTGTTATGGATTTAGGAATTAGGCTTGATAAAAAATTTCAATTCACAAATCATATAAATGTAGCCTTATTTTGGGCTATGTATAACGATGGTCTAGAGAATTTGCTAGAAGACTTGTTGCGACGAATTTCTACCATTTTTTTTGTGAGGCCTATACTGGAATATGATTGTGTGGTTTGGTCGCCTTACTGTGATCAGATGTCTTCACTAGAAAAACGACGTAAGGTTGCTGACTTAATTTTATTCGTCAGCTGTTGAACTCAAATGTCGATCTGTGGCCAATAAAGTTTCCTTCAGCAATATTGGGCATAATCTGAGACAGTTGACTGTACTATATGTCAAGGTCTCTACATCTAACTATGGTATGCATCAGCCATTGAACCGAATGTGTTTGGCTGTTTATAATTGCAGGGAATTCAAATTCAATTTGGCAAGGGACTCCTTGAAAAAGCTTTTATTTTCAGTCCTACTCTAGGGTTTTTTTTGTTGGGCGCTGGACTTTTATTGCTTTTGATTGGAGGACTATTTCCCAGTATTTGCTGTGCTTAAAGTCAATATAACCTTTATATTCAAACAGAAAGTTATCGGAGTTTAATCATGGTATGGTGGTAGGCTGTTATGGTATGACAGATTTTAAGCTTCTCAATTTTTATACTCTCTTTCTCAATTTCTATTCCTGCTTTTTACCTAAATAGTTTTTTTAAAAGTTTTTTTTAGTAATTTTTGTTAGTTTTTACCATTTTTTCTTCTTTCTTTTACATGGAGAACTTAACACCTTGTGTCTCCATTATCCCCTATACGAGGTCTGTTCAAAAAAAATCGAAAATTGAATATACGGAACCCGGGAATTTTGAATTTATTTTATGGCGTTATATTGGTACTTATGTCTCTCCGATGAGTTCGGCCATTTTGAATGTTCAGTTAAATTTTGACAGCTGCTTTGCTTGCACGTGTTTTGGCTCGTCTTCGATTTTTGCCCATTCCAAAAAATGCATCAAAGAATCTGTATCAAATTTTGTGCGAAAAACAAAATTAATTGCGCGAATGCATTCCGAATGTTGACGGTAGCATGTGGTAAAGCTACCTTGTACCGAAGCAAAGTTTATCGGTGGTACAAAATGTTCTCAGAGGGCCGAGAAGATGTAAACGACGAAAAGCGCCAAGTTCGGTTGAATGTGAAGGTTTTACTTACAGTTTTCTTCGATTGTAGGGGCGTGGTGCATCATGAGTTCTTGCCACAGGATAGACCGATCAATAAGAAATATAACCTGCAAGTTATGCGCAAGTTGCGTGAAGCAATCCGCCAGAAACGTCCGGATTTGTGGAAGAAAAAAAATTGACTTTTGCACCATGATAACGCATCTGCTCAGATTTTCGACCAAAAACAATGCACTAATAATGCCGCAGCCATCTTATTCCCAGATCTGGCCCCCTGTGACTTTTTCTTGTTTTCGAAACTGAAGAGCCCCATTAAAGGACGACGCTACGCTACGATTGAGGAGATAAAGACGGCATTGAAGGAGGAGCTGAACAAGATCACAAAAAATGATTTTTTTAAAGTGCTTCGAGGATTGGGAAAAACGTTTGCATAAGTGTATAATATCTGGCGGGGATTACTTTGAAGGGTACAAAAGATATTCATGAATAAATAAATAATTTTTGAAAAAACACAAAATTCGCGATACTTTTTGAACAGACCTCGTATGTTCCGGTATGATTTTTTCTGTTCATGGTGGTTGTGGGAGCACATCTCTGATAAAAACCAAATTTCCGAACACTTTTTCCAATAAATGAAATCGTATGTCATGAATAGCATGTTCAATATTGACTTCTAAAGCTTGAAGAGAGTTTGGTTTATTGCTAAAGACCAATGACTTCAAATAACCCCACAAGAAATAGTCTAATGGTGTTCAATCACAACTTCTTGGAGGCCATTCAATATCACAATTTCTTGAAATAATCGAATCTCCAAACTTTTCTCGCAATAATTCGGTTGTTGCACGTGCTGTGAGGCACATAGCCCCGTCTTGTTGGAATCAGATTGACAGTAACGGTGAACTTCTTCCAATTTCGGCCATAAAAAGTTGGTTATCATCGATCTATACCGCTCTCCATTGACAGTAACGGTGTAACCAGCTTCATTTCGAAAGAAGCACGGACCGATGATTCCACCAGAACAAAAACCACACCAAACTGTCAATTTAGGTGAATGTAATGGGTGTTCATGAATAATTTGTGGATTTTCTTCGCACCATAATCGACAGTTTTGTTTATTTACCGCACCACTCAGATGAAAGTAAGCCTCATCGGAGAAGATGATTTTCTTAAAAAAAATCGTTATCGTTTTCAAGTTGTTCCAAAATAAAATCAGCAAATTCACGACGTTTCCGATGGTCCAATGGCTTCAGTTCTTGAGTGATAACAATTTGATACGGATGGAAGCCCAAATCCTTTCTCAAAATAAATTGCGGTCTTCGAGCGGTTCTTTGTCTTATTAGCACTTGAACATTATATAAAGAAAATGTACGCTCGAATTTTTTAACAATTCGACGAATACCAAGCACAGCTGACGATTATTACGACCATAAAATGGCAAAAGCGCACGAAAAGTTGCAATTGGAGAACGATTATTTTGATTATAAAATTGAATAATTTGTAAACGTTGTTCTAAAGTATTTCTCTCCGCGATAAAATTGTAAACATTACTAAATACACTGGGAAAAAAATGACAGATTATGACATATTAAAAATGGCCGAAACGTCACTTAGAAATCATATCACTCTTATTGGAAAACCCTATACAAATGGAATAGAAGACTTAGTATAAATTCAAGGACTTTTTAAAAAAGTACGTAAATACAATTTAAGAGACTTCCATCAGAATATTGGTTAATTGGTGAAGGATTCGTTGTATACAAATAGTAGAATAACGATCCTATTCTTAGGAAGAGATTATGTACACAATTAAAAAAAGACAATATCAACTACATAGAATTGTTACAGAATTAGCTTGTTATAAGAGTGAAGAGGCACTATTCATCCTCCAAAAAAAGACTTGTGGATCATCTTTTGGAAATGCTGATACAAATTTTTCAAAGTATGCGATAAAAAGCTAATTTTAAATCATACAATTTGTCATCAAACTCAAAAGAGACTTATTTAATAAAAAAATAAAAAGTATTATTTGTTTGATTATATTTAAGTTTAAAGTTAATAAAGTTTTTAACCTACCAACGTTCTTTAAAAACCACGTGGTTAATATCCTTAGCCTCATTTCTTCGATATAGAAAAAAAGTGTCCAATACTGTATGCAATATTGGAGAAAAAGTCCTACTTATGCTAATATTAAAAAGTAAATATCCTGAGGGATTATGAAAAGAATATGTTAATAAACATATTACATGAATTTAAGACTCGAATAATGTTTGTAAATTATAATATTTAATGCTATAAGAAATTTCAAATCTGAATTTACTATGAGAATGGTATGAATACAAAAATTGCCTAAACGCCAGAATCGATCGATTTTAGTAACAACTACCACCTACCAACTAATACATTCTTATTTATTTAAACAAACAAAAAATGCATACATGTTTATTATCTAATGTATGATAATTTTGTATAAATTTCTACTCCTTTTTTCTATTGTTTATTTTACTTTTACCTTTCTTTCAGTTCACAATTAAGGCTTCTTTTACACCTACAAAAAATTCAGGATTAAGGATGTAATATTAAAATTCCAAATTATTAATAGTAATTTCTTTGTTTTATTTAATTTTTATCTTTAATTTATTAAAGAGCATTAATTTAAATTTTTTTTTCATTGAATTTTATTCTGCAGAGTTAATATATAAAAAAAATTATAAAATTATTATTTTTATTTAAAAGATTCCATTTTGATAGCAAATAAAACTTTCTAATCGTAGATGTAAAATTTCTTAAAAATTCAGGTTTAGAGTATTTCAGGAATAAGATCAACCCATTTAAGAATGACTTCAATAATGGGTGATGTGACTTTCGTAATGTAACTCATAAAATCTATTTAGATTATAGATTCAAGTTGAGGATTTTTTTAAATTAAATTTTCCATTTGATAACAATGAACAAAAAAAGTATTATTTTGAGTTCAAAATTAATCAAATTTTTAAATAGTAAATATATTTTTTTGCTTTTTTCTATTATAATTTTGCCGTATTTATTTTAAAACTTAACACCCCCTCCCCCCTCGTCAACCTAAAACCACGTGGTAATATATATTTATTATTTATTACTCATACCTTTTTTTCCAATTTACAATTTCTTTGGACAATGCATAATTCATAGTTCGAAATTGCTGAAAAAAACTATAGTCTGCAAATAATTTTTTTAATTATTTCATAAAAAGTCCTCTATTTGTATTATAGATCAATGCTTCTTTTCCCCTTATAAAAAATTCAGGATTAAGGATGTAAAAATTTAAGTTCCAAATTATTAATTGTAACTTCTTCATTTTATTTAATTTTTATCTTAAAGCGCATTCATTTTAATTTTTTTATTTCATTGAATTTTATTCTGCAGAGTTAATATTTTTTTTTATTTTTTTTTTATTTTTTTTTTTTTACAGATATTTACAACTACAACATAGTAATAAGCAAATTTGAGCAAAAGTATTAATTAGCTTGAAAGGTTGTGGGGGAGGAGTAAACATCCAATGAAGTTCCTCCTGCTAGCGTGTGTTTCTGTTAATCCTCAGTATTTTAGTAAATCACGCGACCAGTGACGCTTAAGTCTTCGATGGGTATTTTTAGGGAAGGAAGTGGAGGATAGTTCTTGAAGAAGAGGATTATTATGATTGAGGACACGGGAACGGAACTTTTTATAACGAGATACTGGCACATCAAAAACAAATGGGACTTTGATATCACGATGAATAACAGTATTGCGAACATAAAAGGGGGCATCGACAATTGTACGGAGTATTTTTGATTGAAGGGATTGGATTCGACGGGAATTAGAAGGCTTAGTAGATCCCCAGAGTTCTACTGTCTATAGTAAGTTTGGAACTTTTGTCTAGAAGTCGAAGTAGTTTTAGGTATCGTCTTTTTAGTTCTTGTCTTTTAAGTCTTGTATGTGGGTTCCATGTCAAGCGTTTGTCTAACATAAGTACAGTCCTAGATACCGAGCTTCGATGTGTTGAGGTAAGGTACAGCCATTAAGGTATATGGGAGGGCATGTCTCACGACGGAGATAATTGACTTTTATTCTCCACTTAGTAAACCAGTTCTGGATGGTTTGGATGTGGATTTGGAGAGTTTCGGAAGCATGTTGGGGAATTTCGCTAGATGCAAGGCAGGCCGTATCATCGGCATATGTAGCAAAGAAGATATGAGGGCAAATTGGGATATCGGATGTGTAAATGTTGTAGAGGATGGGTCCAAGTATGCTACCCTGAGGAGCCCCAGCCAATATCGGAGAGATATTGGAGAGTTCGTTGGTTTCATTTACTTGGAAGTGTCGGTTGGAAAGGAATGATCTTAGGACTAGGAAATAGGTGGAAGAAAGGAACCTCTTGATTTTCCAGAGTAGACCCGGGTGCCAAACTCTATCAAAAGCTTGACTTATATCAAGAAACACACCGGGACAGTACTCTTTTCTTTCTAAAAAGGATGCAATGAAATCGACAACTCGATGACACTGCTGGGTAGTGGAGTGTTCGGAGCGGAAACCAAATTGGTAATTAGGAATTAAATTTGAAGATTCGAGTAGAGTATATAAGTGGCGAAGAAGGATTTTTTCAAAGATTTTTGATAGTAGTGGAAGGAGACTTATTGGCCTGTAGGAAGTGGGCTGGTTTATTGGTTTATTGGGCTTAGGGATCGAAGGGTTCGAAGGGCTCAGAATGTATGAAGCATGTATATGAATGGGGCGAGCGAGTGGGTGTGGGTGTCTCTGAGCGTAAGAGCGAATGTATGCTATTAAAAGGATCTTTGAGCCTGAGAAGGGTACCTAATGTGAGAATGAGGAATGCGGCACTGCGGTATTCACCAATGGTTAAATATCTCGGTGTCCGGGTGAGTGAACGCCTGAATTTCAGATCCCATCTGGACCACCTCAGAAAGAAAGTGGTTAGTACCACTGGATGTCTGAGCAGGGTATTAAGGAAAGAATGGGGTATTCGAGGGAGGGCAATGCGTACACTGTACAAGGGTTTGTTTGTTGCGTGTATGGCGTATGGTGCCTGTGTATGGGGGGATATAATGAGATTTAGGTATGCTAGAGACAGAATTAATAGTATTCAGCGGTTGGTTCTGTATGCATGCCTGAATGTTTGTAGGACAGTTTCCACGGATGCAATGCAGGTCTTACTGGGAGAAATCCCATGGGATCTAGAGGTACTCCGTAGGTGTATTCTCTATCGGCTGCGGCGGGGCATTGTATTACTGGATAGCTGCCCTGTCCTAAACAAGGAAATTCGAGAACTTGCAGAACGCCAAAGACGGGCTCTAGTTCTGGATAGAATGTATGGAATTTGGCAGCAGCGCTGGAATGAGAGTGAGAAAGGGAGATGGACTCACAAGTTTATCTCATGTGTTAGGTTTGCCTCGGCAAATAAATTTGAATGTGGACTGTTCGTAGGCTATCTGATAACTGGGCATGGTAGTATTAATGAGTTCTTGTATAAGAGAGGATTGAGTGAAAGAGAAGAATGTCTGTGTGGCGCCACACAGGAAAGTGTATATCACCTCTTAGTGGACTGTGCTTTATATGAGGATCTCCGAGATTTGGATGTTTGTGGCATTAGAATGGATGAAGGTCGAGTGGATCTGAGTGGCGCACTTAGTACACCCGAGAGAAGAGCATGTCTGGCTGAATTTGCAAAAGCACTGTTTGAAAGAAGATTAGGATTAATGAATAGGTAGGGAATGTGCCGACGAGTGAAACGCAAGGTGGTTACAACTGGATGAAAGACCAAGGTCAGTTCCAGTTGTGCCTTCGGGTCTTGGCAAACCCGCGTACCTGAGCTGGCTTAGCGGTGCCTAGGAATTTACAAGATTCCTTACCGTAGCTCAATGAGCGGAGTACAAACCAAAGTACTCTTAAAACAAAAATAGGTACTACGGGAATCGGGGTGCCCCATGGTGTTAAAACACACTGTGCCCGATAATGGTGAGGCGCCTTAGGCAGCAACGTAGTGGCTGTGGTTGAAACCCATATCGCGGGTACGATCTCCGGATCGCAGGTGGGAGGTAACTGGCAAATGTAGCAATGCATTGCAATTATCTCGGGCGTTGTCACTGCTTATGACAGCAGAGGTTTAGATAGTCCTCGCCACCAGCAGTTGGAGTAGTCAGCTTGTAACTGGCTACTGACTGCTAACTATCATTTATGGTAGTGTGCTGATTGAGCGTATCTCAATCCCAATGGTCGTGGGCGACCGGTGTTATCTTGTTTTTTAAGATGCGGCATAGCACCATTAAATATATAGAGACTCTGGGCTTAGGGATCATTTTAGTGAAAGCAAATTTCCAGAGGATTGGGAAATGTGTTGTTCTAAGGATGGAGTTATTTATTGTGGCAAGGAAAACTATTGCTCTTTTAGGGAGGTGTTGGAGTATATTGGAGGTAATCAGATCATAGCCAGGAGTGTATTTTTGGGAAGGAGCTTGATTAAATTGGCAACTTCGGAAGGAGTGATTGCCTTAGGGGGAAGACTCATGGGTAAAGGAATGGATAGTTCCGTCTCGATTATAGTGCAATGAGTCCTGTCTGATATGTCCTCATGTGAAGTAAATTTTTGTACAAGATGTTCAGCAAAAGCGTCTGCTTTATGTTTGTCCATTTTAGCCCAGGTTCCGTTAGTTTTCCGTAATGGGTGCTTTGTTTTTCTATAAGATAGTATTTGTCTTGTAGCAGTCCACAAAGTTCGGTTTTTCGTTAGGGTTGAAGTGTAGTTTCTAAAACGTTCTGTATTGTATTTAGTGATTTCGTCATGTAGTTCTTTTTGTAGTTTGTTCAGTTTGGTTTTGTCGCTGGGCATTCTTGTATGTTTTGCAGAGTTAATATAAAAAAATTTTTATAAAAAAGTTTCCATTTTATTAAGAAAAAAAAGGGTACCGAGACATAAAATTTCTTATAAATTCAGGTTAAGAATAATTCAGGAATAAGATCAATCCATTTAAGAATGACTTCAATAAGAGGTGATGTGACTTTCGTAATGTGACTCATTAAATTCATTTTGTTTGATAAATTTAAAATTTAAAAAAAAAAATGCATAATAAGTTAGAAGACAATAATTTGTGAATAGTTCTGAAAGGCTAATCTATTTATTAGATTATTTCAATTTTTTAGAAATAAAAAATTAAAAAACATTCAAAATAAAACTACACATCCACGTAAAACTTAATTAAATTAAATTATAAAATATAGTACTTTATTTTATTATTTAAAGCCTAAAAAAGATCTCCATTTCTGTGAAGAGATAAAAATAAAATCCTAGAATGATGAGCAGAACTAAATCACCTCAATTGTTACCAAAACTACAAATATGTACATGGTCATCTTATGTGTACGAACGAAGAATAAATTTTCATATTTGATGAGAAGGAACTATGATGACATCAATTGCAATACTAATATGAGAAAATTTATATCGACTTTAATTCGATTAAATATAATAAATAAATAAAAGTCAATCGAAAGTAATATAGACGCGCTCGTAACTATAAAAAAATAAATTTCGAAAATAATCACAAACAAAACACAACCTGACAAATAAACTGATTAATACTCATAAAATAGATTTAATATTATGGAATCTCAAACGTAAAACATTAAATCAATAAATAGAAGAGCAAGGCAAAAAGCCAGTTATAAAATATACCAATTTTGGAAAAATCCAATAAATACGTTCAGATATGTTATAGTCAGTCTTACGTTAAATGGTGGAAAAGTTTATTCGCAATAAACTAGCCCCGAGAATGTTACGTTGTCGCAAAAATATTAACCTAACTTATACTATACGAATTGGCCAATATTGCACAGTAAACCACCCATCGTATATGGTAAAAATTCAATTAAAAAATACCAAACAAGGTCCTAAGAATAATTTTATTAAAAACTTGTCAACATTTTAAGATTTTATAATCACTTATTGGCTGTCATTTTCATAAGAATTTATTCAATTCACATTTATCGTATTGACAACAATATCGAGGGATGATTATGATGTACAAGTTGGCCTCACATACTCGTTATCTAAGATACAACTTAGATTGATGATATGTTATTCTATGGGAAAAGTATATTTTTGCATATTCCTTGACATCGTCTTTTGCCTGAACATTTAAATAACATATCTTTCAAAGGCAATTAAATATTTTTTTTCATCATGAAAATTGTTGGTTTTATTTTTTAATTTTTGAGATTTTTCAATTTTGACGTTTGTCCTCAAATTCAATCTACTTAAAAGTAAAGTTTACATAATTTCTAGTGAGGATTTAGGCTTTCAAAACACTTGGTGAGCAATTAAAATTGAAAGATTATGTTTGAAAATCTTGCAACACTGCAGACTACCCCTCAGTAAAGATGAGAACTATCTACATGTGCAGTATAAATTTCAATCTCCTCCTGTAACTATGCGATCGTTTAGTGTATGATAATTAGTCATCCTAAAATTGTATGTCAAGCTTGGTTAGTCATTCAAAAAGGCTATGGGGAATAATCCTTATTTTTTATTTTTTTTTTATTTGACAGGTTTCATTTCTACATGGATATGACACATATACACATAGTCATGAGACACAGTCGCTCCTATGGAGCATATAGCGGCACAGAGAATACACGTCTCTAGTTGGTGGTAGAAGGCTTCTTTTTGTTGGCGTCATCATCTACTTCGGTTGGGGCACTGCACGATGGTAATCTTTCGGAACTTCGAGTGGAGCCTGGCTGTCAGAAGGCGGTCGGAGACCGGTTTGTAGCCCATGAGAGATCTCTTTTTGCGTTGGCCGATAGGATCAATCCGACTCCACAGTGGTGGCCGCTGTCGTTGCCGCTGTAGATGAAGTGTTCACCCGTCTGCGTTGTTCGATGAAAACCAGATGAGTTTTTTGCCTGAGGTACGGTCCGGTTGATTCTTCTTGTGCTGTTTCTTGATAAGGTGGTTTTTATAGCTTGCGGCTTATCAGGCCAGCGAAGTAACCTCCAGTGACGTTGGGGGACCCTACGGACTACATACATATAAGGCTTGTAGTCGGCCTCTCACCCCGGCACCATGCCGAGATGTCGGCAGCGGGAATCGAACCCGCTACCTACCGAGTGTGAGTCGGTCGACACACACACGGTTAAACCTGCGGCACGCGGTGTTCCCAAGCGGTCACCCATCCAAGTACTAACCACGCCCAGTCCTGCTTAACTTCGGTGATCGGACGAGAACCGGTGGATCCAGGACGGCACAGCCTTATTAAGAGCAACTTATTGTTGGTAACATAAATCATTTTTGGAGAGTTAAGAGGCACTCAAAAACTGATGAAAATGAGCAATAATTGATGGGTCAGACCATCGATCATTATTGAAGCCGATAAAAGGTTCTTCGCTTCTGAATTTATAGAAGGTTTAGTAAAAAGACATCCATTATTTTTGCATTAAATTGAAGGTTTTATTTAGCATAGATAGAATGATACGATTTAGGTCAAATATGACCTTATATATCACCGTTTTGTTCGATAACTTGTTGCCGTTTTGGAGGTAATTTCATAATGCCTCTCTCATAGAAACCCTCGTTCATATTGGCAAAAAACTGGGACAGTCGATTTTCACAATCTTCTCTTGAGGCGAATTTTTCACCTGCAAAATCATTCGTCATAGACAGGAAGAGGTGGTAATCACTTGGTGCCAGGTCCGGACTATAAGGTGGATGCATAAGAACAAGGTCCCGGAACTTCTGGCGAGTCACTATCGATGTATGCGGCCTGGCGTTGTCCTGATGGAACACAATTCCTCTCCTATTGGCCAAAGCTGGCCGCTTCTGGGCGATTGCTTCTTTCAGACGGTCCAAGTGTTGACAGTATAGGTCCGAATTAAGAGTTCGACCGTAGGGGAGCAGCTCATAGTAGATGATTCCCTGCCAGTCCCACCAAACACACAGCAAAACCTTCCTGGCTGTCAATCCTGGCTTGACAACCGTTTACGCCGGGTGACCACGCCGGGGGACCACGACCGTTGTCGCTTGACGTTGTCGTAAGTGACCCACTTTTCATCACTAGTAACCATCCGCTTCAGAAATGGATCGATATTGTTGCGATTCAGCAGCGATTCGCTGATGGAAATTCGGTACATGAGGTTTTTTTGCGATATCTCGTGTGGCACCCATACATCGAGCTTCTTTTTGTATCCAGCCTTATTTAAGTGGTTCCAAACGGTTTTTTGTGCAATGTTTAGCTCCTGGGCAATCGAAACAGTGCTTACGTGGCGGTCGGACTCGACGATTTCCATTATTTTATCGACATTTTCAACAATTGGCCTTCCAGAGCGTGGTGCATCTTTCACATCAAAATTACCGGAACGGAATCGACGAAACCAAAATTGTACATAATTGGCTGTTATAGTATCAGAACCATAAACACTATTCACATTTTCAGCTGCCTGGCTTACGTTTTCGCCTTTATCGAAGAAAAACTGTAAAATATGGCGTATTTTCTCTTTGTTGGTGTCCATCTTTGACGCGTGCTAAAAAAAATACTGAGTCAAGTAATCACGAAACTGTATCAGAAGCTGTTTTTGCGAAATCTTATCTTTTTAACGCCATCTAGTGCAGCCCGATCGCACTTTTACAACGGGAGATACAGACTCCTAAAGCCATCTGTTGGCAAAATAATGGATTACTTTTTACTACAACTTATATCACAGACATTTGTATGTACTGCCATATTTTTTTCGGGAAAAAGGATTCCTACGAGTTATCATATTCAACTGATCCTAGTCCAAATGATTTTTTTGTTCCAAAAAATTAAAAAAATATTTCAAAGGAAGTAGTTTTGATATGGTACTATCGATAACGTCGGAAGGGGTATTACCAAAGAGCTGAAGACGATTACAGTTGAAGCTATCCAACGCATCCACTGATTTATAGCTGCCAAGATAACTACTTTAAAGGTGTTTAGTTAGTCCTACCTTTAATATGGAGAAGAGTGATGATATTAGCCAGGATATGCGGCCTTTTTTTAGAACAATTAAATGAAGAGGCATTTGGAATTATTTTATAAAAATTAACTGGACTTAAAGTAAAATATATTTTCTTAGATTTTTCTTTCTTTTTACTAAATTATTTTTCTCCAATATAATTTCCAAATAAGTAAGTCGGTGTACCACAGGATAGTTTGCTTTATCCTACTATTTATGTACACCTGGTTTATACCCACCCCATTGAAATTCTTTTAAAACAGCAGTAGCCTTTTTTTTTTTGGTAGAACAAAGTAAGCGTAAACACAGTGAAACGCCGGTGGAGGTGGTTAGGTCTTATGCGGCAAGGAGCACTAAGAAAACCTTTATTTCATCCAATCGATAAGAGAAAAGGGTTGTAATGGGTAGGAGATCGTCAATATTGGCCAATGGAATAATCGAAACAAGTCCTTTGTAGTGATGAGGGAGAATTTGAAATCTTCATCGAAAATTATGTTTTGGCTGTCGGAACGTTGGCCAGAGAATAGCTGTGTTATTGGCACTGTGAGATATAACAGAGTGAATATAATTGTTTGAGACTATTTGGAGTGATTTTCAATTTAAGAGTACATGGATATATTAAGGATGCACCCTCTTTTTCCGGAATCAAATTTTTTTCGAAAACAATTTTAACATGGACGAAGCAGAGCAATTTTAACAATAACTCGGTCGCTAGAATCAAATTTCGTAAAACAAATTAACTTCAATGAAAAATAGTTTTATCAAATTCATAAAATGAAATCAATAAATTTTATCTAAGATAGTCTTCGGGAGTTGCAAGTATTGACGCAAAACTTGCAGAAATTTAAAATGCGACGATAAGATGATGCGGAACTGTTTTGTAGAATTGTTAGGCTCAAAAAATACTGAATATCAAATTTTGAGGGAAGAAGCCTTGAGAACAAGTGGATAAAGTGGAAGCTGAATTGAAGAGGCTGAACAAATGGTAAAAAAAACCCGAAAGTGATGCTGTATATAATATGTACTCGATTGGAGTTCTATTAAGGAAATCTTCCAGCAGCTTCTGCTACCGGAGGCATCCAGTTTGCTGATAGGTTTTACGAGGTGCAGTTCTCCAAGGAGTCTTCTAGCTAGCTGATCGGCCACACCGGCAAGCTGACCCATGGGATATAAAATCAGTATAGCAACCACAATGGGACTGACCGTTTCACCACCCGAATGCAGTCGTAAAATGTCCTGGAAGGATTATTTTCCACAGTTCGGGCGGTTGCGGAAATACACCACGGGCCTGTCTGGAGGCTCGCCTACGTGGACTGGCTTTTAAATTGTTTCAAACATGCAAAATAAGATTCAACTAAGAACCTTTATTTTTTATGGCAAACACCTCCATTCCTTGGCACACAGCCAACTTCATATTCGTGCACAGCAAGCAACAGAGCCACTCGAAGATTTGTCTCCACAACGTCTTGTCCACGTGGCCCTTGGAGAATTAACAAATTAAAACTTGGGTTTTTAACTACAAATCTGAAATTTGATTTATTTCTATTATCGTTCATAGTTAGTATACTAATACCCACTTAAAGATATTTCTCCACAGCGTCTTGTCCACGTGGCATTTGGAGAATTTAAAAATTAAAGCTTGGGTTTTTAACTGAAAATCTAAAATGTCAATTATATCTATTGTATTATCGTTCATAGTTAATATACTAATACCCACTTGAAGATATTTTTCCACAGTGTCTTGTCCACGTGGCATTTGGAGAATTTAAAAATTAAAACTTGGGTTTTTAACTGCGAATCTAAAATTTGATTAATGTCTATTATCGTCCGTAGTTAGTATACTATTATTCACTCGAAGATTTTTCTCCACAGCGTCTTGTCCACGTGGCATTTGGAGAATTAACAAATCAAAGCTTGAGTTTTTAACTGTGAATCTAAAATTTGATTAATTTCTATTATCGTCCGTAGTTAGTATACTATTATTCACTCGAAGATTTTTCTCCACAGCGTCTTGTTCACGTGGCATTTGGAGAATTAACAAATCAAAGCTTGGGTTTTTAACTGAAAATCTAAAATTTGATTTATTTCTATTATCGTTCATAGTTAGTATACTAATACCCACTTGAAGATATTTCTCCACAGCGTCTTGTCCACGTGGCATTTGGAGAATTTAAAAATTAAAGCTTGGGTTTTTAACAGAAAATCTAAAATGTCAATTATATCTATTGTATTATCGTTCGTAGTTAGTATACTAATACCCGCTCGAAAATTTTTCTCCACAGCGTCTTGTCCACGTGGCATTTGGAGAATTACCAAATTAAAACTTGGGTTTTTAACTGCGAATCTAAAATTTGATTAATGTCTATTATCGTCTGTAGTTAGTATACTATAATTCACTCGAAGATTTTTCTCCACAGCGTCTTGTCCACGTGGCATTTGGAGAATTAACAAATCAAAGCTTGGGTTTTTAACTGCGAATCTTCAATTTAATTATTTTCTATTATCGTTCGTAGTTAGTATACTAATACCCACTCGAAGATATTTCTCCACAGCGTCTTGTCCACGTGGCATTTTGACAAAGTTGGTATATAAAATTATTGTTTTCTTAAAGATCTGCTCCCGAACATACCTATAAGAAGGAAGTGAGTGAAATGGAATATTTCGGAAGTTTGAAATTTTTTGATTTATTATATTTCAAAAATTGTATTATATAAAAATTATTGTCTACTTTACGACAATTATTGTTTCAGATATTTACGACAATAAGTATTACTCATCATTTGGATTTAAATTGTATATAAATTATCTTTAAAATTTTTAAATTATTGACTTTTTAAAAAAATTCATACGATCTATATGAAAAATTTTAAATTTCACATAAATTGAAAACCACCTTCCAATGTGTACATTTTTTTGGATGAAAAGATTTATTAAGTTTTATGGCAAGTGAACTCAACATAAGAAAAATATCGAATGAATCAATGTTTCACTAAATATCATCTCAATAAATAAGAAATGATTATGTGAACATTGAGGATGTTCAGATTCAAAGTAAAATAAAAACCAATATTAAATGGAAATTTATATCAGAAAAAATCAAGTCACATGAATAAGTGAAAATAAAATGAAAACAGTTGCATACAAATTGGAACATCTCGCCAGGTAGCCGACAGTAGTCTTCAGGTTCGGTGACAGACAATACACCCGATTTTGGAACCCTTTCAGAATGAACAAGGAAACCTGTCAGAGAATACCTCATGAATGCCCATTATGTGGTAAGAAAAGTTCCGGTGTCTGCAGTAAAGCTTCACAATGAATACAAAATAATACCAAATAAACATTCACAATACTGGATGTACCAATCTTTCGTTAAAGAAAGAAGAATACAAATCGAAATTATACACTCGTAATTTTAATACAATAAATCGAAAGAGATTTTTTCTTTAACATAGTAAGCAGGCTAATAATAATATAAAATGAAATTAAGGAAATGTTGTTCTCAATTTTTTTTTGTCCTTTTTTTAATGTGTTTTTAATCATAAATATTCGAATATGAATTCAAGAAGGTACAAGCCACTGGCGTCCATAAAAAAATGCTTAAAAATTCTGTCAATTTTTTTTTTTTGGTGATTTGTGTCACCTATAAGGGGCAAGCACCCTGCTACTGTAACAAGCCATCATCTAGTGAGGTCTCAACCGATTGTGCTGGACATTAAGATAATATCTGTCACAGTCGACGTGTACGATTACATTTAAAAAAATAAAAAAACCTTATTTCATAATAACTGGATTTTCTATAAAAAAAAAACACTTGTTTTTTGCTGACTCAGCTTTGGATTGAATTTTATGATGCTATAAAAACCACAATGTCTTTTATAGCAATTGTTGAAATTTACTATAAAAGTTAATAGAAGAAAAATTTATTTATTTTTCTAACCAAATCGAAAGCATCATCAAAAATATTATTAATAAAATGTATAATTGGGAAAAAAATTTTATGATGTTAATAATATTTTGTATTAAATTATTTTAGTATATTTAATGATAAAATTAGAAAAAAAGTACTTTTCCAGTAACAATAAAAAAGAATCTTCTTCAAAAAATACTTAAAGATAGTCTGAACTAACTTTTCTGTAATAATTAAATTTTTTCAGGCATCTACATTGTAGATAAGGATGACTAGTCTTTATATCCTAAGGGCTGTCCAGTTTATGATATGGAAATTAAAATTAAATTAAATATATTTATGGATTAGATTTTAATAAAACTTTTCCTTTATTACATTATTTATATTTTGCCATTTGTGATTGAATATATTATTTATAAAACTTTTACAAGCCAACAAACCAACAAACCAAACAACCAACAAACCAACAAAGAAACAAACCAACAAACCAACAAACCAACAAACCATCAAGCCAACAAAACCAACAAGCCAACAAACCAACAAACCAACAAGTCAACAAACCCACAAACAAACAAGCCAACAAGCCAACAAACCAACAAACCAACAAACCAACAAACGAACAAACCAACAAACGAACAAACCAACAAACCAACAAACCAAAAAAGAAACAAACCAACAAACCAACCAAAAACCAACAAGCCAACAAACCAACAAACCAACAAACCAACAAACCAACAAACCAACAAACCAACAAACCAACAAACCAACAAACTAACAAACCAACAAACCAACAAACCAACAAACCAACAAACCAACAAACCAACAAACAAACAAGCCAACAAACCAACAAACCAACAAACCAAAAAGCCAACAAACCAACAACCGAACAAACGAACAAACCAACAAACCAACAAACGAACAAACCAACAAGCCAACAAACCAACAAGCCAACAAGCCAACAAACCAACAAACCAACAAACGAACAAACCAACAAACGAACAAGCCAACAAACAAACAAACGAACAAACCAACAAACCAACAAACCAACAAACCAACAAACCAACAAACCAACAAACCAAATTTTTTATAGCACTCAATGCGTTTGAGGTAATTTTTGATGACTTTTTTGTATATTTCGGGCTACAATTCGGTAGTTTAAAAGTTTTTTAAACTTCAAAAAATATCTATAACAATATAATTTTTTATGTAGTATTTTTTAAAGAAGGCAAAAATCAAACGATTATGGAGGTAAATGGCGATATATCCCAATCTTGAAATTATCCGTTCTAATAATTTTTTGCGCAATAAATCAAAAACTTGTAATGTGGCAGAGTCACCACTTTTGCAGAAATCTTTTATAAATTTGCAGAAGTCTCTTTGGATTTCCTTGTTAATTTCATAGATGTTATTGCGTTTGCTTTCTTTTAATTATTCAAATCTTCCTTTTAAAGTATCTACAAAGGAAAAAATCATCAGTGTTTAAATCTGAGGATGGAGGGTGACAATCGACATAACCCCATTTAGATATAATTCGGACAGGAAACATACGAGGGTCATTCAACAAGTAATTAGCCTCACCGCCCGATGGAACTACTGTCACAAAAGAAATTTACCATCGTGCAGTACATTCTTTTAGTAGCCTACTGTCAATTCCCTTCATTAGTTTTGTTTTGAGAGCCTTTGAAAGAGAGCGTGTCGGTCGGTTGCACAAAAATGGAAAAAGAACAAAATCGTTCGGTGATAAGATTCATGTTTTTGGAAGGAAAAACGCGCAGCGAAATCAAAAATCGCTTGGATGCTGTGTATGGTGACTCTTCTCCTTCGATGGCGACCGTCAAGAATTGGTTCAACGAGTTTGTTCGTGGCCGCACGTCGGTTTTTGATGAGCCACGCCCAGGTGCCCCGAAAACGGCTGCTACGGAGGAAAACGTTAAAAAAAGTAAACGATCTCGTTTTGGCAGACCGTCGATAGAAGGTTCACGAGATAGCTGAGACTGTGGGCATCGCAGTAGGAACGGTGCATCATATTCTACACGAAGAACTGGGCATGAGAAAGCTGTCGGCGCGATGGGTGCCGCGTTTGCTCACACCGGAAAACAAGCGCAACCGTGAGACCACATCAGCGACGTGTTTGGCGCTGTTTCAGCGCAATCCAGCGGACTTCTTGCGTCGTTTCGTGACGGTCGACGAAACATGGATTCACTGGTACACACCAGAGACCAAGGAACAGTCGAAACAGTGGACTTCACCCGGCGAACGTGCTCCGAAGAAGGCGAAGACTATTCGATCGGCCGGAAAGGTGATGGCCAGAGTTTTCTGGGATTCACAAGGTGTGATCCACATCGATTACCTCGAGAAGGGTAAAACAACCACGGGGCGCTACTATGCTGACTTATTGGGCCGATTGGACGTCGAATTGAAGAAAAAGCGGCTCCGCTTTGCGAAGAAAAAAGTGCTGTTCCACCACGACAACGCGCCGGCTCACACCTCCGCTGTCGCCATGGCCAAATTGGTCGAATTGTGCTACGAATTGCTGCCCCATCCACCGTACTCTCCAGATTTGGCCCCCTGTAACTACTTTTTGTTTCCAAACCTGAAAAAATCACTCGCCGGGAATAGATTTGGGTCGAATGAGGAGGTCATCATCGCCACGGAGGCCTATTTTGCTTCCCTCGAGAAAATGTATTTTTTGGACGGGTTAAAAAAGTTAGAGCATCGCTGGGCCAAGTTTATCTAGCTTGAAGGAGATTATGTGGAAAAATAAATTGCCACCTTTCCAAAATTTTCGTTTTTCTTTTGTAGACTAAGCACTTGTTGAATGACCCTCGTAGGTCGCCGAATTTTCATTATAGCGGGTGGTTTCGTCTTGTTGGAACCAAATAATTGGTTATTGGTTAAATTTACTGATAAAAAAGTTATGTATCCGCTCTTTATATGGGCCATCAGCCATTGTAACACCTTTTCCAGTGGCGTCCTCAACAAAAATACAAAGCTACGAGACCTCCACCCAGGGCAATGTAAAATGGGTTCCGTAATTCCTTTTAGATTTTTACATCCTCAGTGGCAGGTACTTTGTTTATTAAATAAATTCTTTAAGTCAAATTTTTCATCGTTCCTCATTATTAATTTACTGTAAAAATCAAGGTGTTGTCTATAGGGCTCTGACGCGTTTTTATAGGATCTCTGACCTGAAGTTCCTGTATCAGCTGAATTTTTTAAGAGTATAAATGAAAAATATTCCACATTACCCTTTTTTTAAAATTTCGTATATGGATTTTCGGCTACATAGTGATTGTGATTGATTTTTTTTATTAAAAAAAAAAATTATTCAATAAACGACAAACATTCCTCATTGAAGACACGTTATTCCAAAAAAATTTTTACATAATTTTCTAATCGTCGCAGTCATTATTGAATAATTTTTTTTAAATGTTCTCCCAATAATTCACATTTTTGCTATGTCTACTATCTATAACTGTCAAATATCATCTGAGAGAATGACAGTCTATCTAAATAACATGAAATTAAAATTGTAAGCTTAGATTAAAAAATACCTGGATAGGCCCTAACGTCAGATTTTCGTATATGTACACATATACGCAATGTTTTGGCTAAATTATTGCAAAAGCGGCAAGAAATCGTACTGCATACATACTTTTGTGTCGATTTTTTTTTATGTCGACATGACACCCACTGACATCTAGTTTTCATAATAGAAATTTATTAAATTCCAAAAGCATAATTTATATTATTTTTATTTTTTGTACAGTCTTTTGATATGGCAATTTTAATTTTTTCTACAATATTTTGATATGTAATGGTAAATTTCGTAAATATCAATTAAATATCAAGCACCTCAATTTTGTAGATTTTCGGAGAGTTTTAAAACACGCCATTCTTCATGAAAGTGGTAGCATATCGAAATGTTTGCATATTTTTGTTATGCAAGTGAAAGTGTGGATTTTAAATTTTTTGAAGTATTTACGAAAAAGTAAGTATTTATATAAATAGTTTTATTGTTGATAACATTTTATGGGCAGTTTTTATTGCAGAATATTAAGGTGTTTTATAAAGGGTTGCTAGGAATTTCTTTCTTTTGGTAAGTTGACATCTTTATTTTTATTAGAGAAATTAACAAAAATTTAGTTTGTAATTTTTTTAAATGGCTTTTAATGATATATTTAGTTCAAAAAGTGGTTGGAAAGTGAAAACTTCACATCATTGAATAAATGTAAACAAATGTGATGTTGACAGTTCAATGTTTATCAAAAAAATAGTTCAGTGCCGGTGTACGTAAAAGGTGTTTAAGAAAATTTAAGGGAAACTAAATGCAGATGAGTTAAATATGTATTTTAGGTGAGCATGATTATTTATTTAGCTTATTTGCACTTAATAGATATAATGAAAAAGTCTTTATTATTTTTAAGCTAGGCAAATGTGCATTGTGAACATGATCTTTAAACTTTAGAAAGATAATTCACGGCAAGTAGTTTGTAGGGGAAAATGTCCTTTGGCTTCTTAAAATACCTTTCTAAAAGTATTGTGAAAATTTGCCGAAATGCTGAAGAAAACAAATCGAACAGGAGGTAGTGTATTTAAAATACCATATCAATTCACAAACACAAATTTATTTACAAATGAAGCTGGTTTAACATTAAAATTTATATTTACTGAGTTGCGGTGTGATTTTAATTGTCAACATAATATCACATTCTCTCATTTTTTTAAAGGGATTTTCATTTTTCACACAAAATTTGGTTTTGATATGATCAAATAACTTGCAATTTATATTTTTATATAGTGAAAATATATAATAAATAAAAAAAATAATATATTAAAAAAGAATACTGTGTTTTATTGCAAATTTCCAAAATTAATTGCATTAAACAACAAAATTCGAAATATTAAAAAAAACGATTTGTTATAAATGACATCACATATGACAAATGGTTTTAAACGAACCGCTTCAATCGCATTTTGAAGTTTAAAATTTACCCCCACTGATTTACGCCGTTTCTGTTATTTTACATGTACACGTATATGCGTTCTTACGAATGCAACTATCCAGTTCCCGTATAATCTAAGGTCGTAAGCCTATCTTTAAAATACCCCGTATTTCGCCATTTTCGGCCATCTAACGTATACAAATAATATGCATAACGATCGTTACGCCATCTAGCGATTACAAAAAACTGTGTCAAAATTTATAACGTATTCTAGCCTTTAGTCTTCTATAAATTTTTTTTTAGAATATTTTAAACATTTCCTGATTTTTATTAATTTTTGGGTAAAATTTTTCGATAACTTCAAATGTTTTTGTTCATTTGTTATTATTTTAATTTAGGATATCCCCAATCGGTGCCACTACGCCCAAAAGACATTTCTTTTATTTTTTCATAAAACAACAGATAAAAAAATATAAACCATATTTATTATCGAATAATTTTAAGTAGTTTTCTCAAAGATAAATTAAGATAAATGAATTTTTAATGATATTTATAGATATACATGTAAGTATATGTGCAGTGGAGATATTTATTTTCCCAGTACCGAATAGTATGGTATGGCATGGCGCCTTTTCACTTGAATAAAAAGTTCAGAAAGTCAGTGATTGGTTACAGCCTTTCCCCAAATCGGTAACTTGGAAGATGTGGAAATCTCGTTTCACAATCGAGAGAAAACAGAAATTTTTGCATTCATGTGGCCAATCGGAAATCTGATTTGTCTGAAATCGTTCGAATACCTTTCAAGTGTCCGATTAAATGGCTGAAATTCCACAAGGAATTCACCGTCTGTGGGGCATTGTTCCTTTTGACCAATTCCGACTTGATTGTATTCCATGGAATTCGAATTGGTCTCCAACTTTAGGTAAAACTGCTAGCACGGTTATTGCTTTTTACTTGTAATGTCGAAAGTTGCGAAGCACATTGGTTTGTTGATAAAAAGTGAACAGTAGCAATTAATTTTCACGAAAAGAATTCAATTAGCATTTACATTTACCTTTTTTCCTTTAAATTCACGTTTTTTATCCCTGCCCAATTTTAACCTCTTTATTCTGAAAAAGTTGTCAACGTTTCGTGAATAGTTTATGTGCTCTCAAAATCTTTATTGAATCTTTTATGGTTACAAGTTGTTTACTACAAGTTCGTGCAATATTGTACGTATGTGTATTTTTCAGGTGAAATAATTAACAAAATGTACCTGAACTTTTTAATTTATTTTCTTCTTATTTTAACTGAAGTATCTTTATTTGGTTGGGTGATCTTAATTAAAATCGAATATCTAAATTTGTACGAAAACAGAAAAATTACTTCATTTATTTTTGTATAATTTTGTATAATGTTCAATGAAAGAAAATATAGAATTTTGTAAATTTTTATTATATATATTTTTTTTTATAATAATAAAAATATCTATGACTATTCGAATGTGAATGATAACTAATTTGTCTTTGAGATCTACTAGGGTCGATTTGTTCTTGACTATAATAAATTTTTAAAAAACTAATAAAAAACCAAGATTTTTGATTGTATTATTCCAGAATGCATTCTTTTTGAAGTTGGGTAATTTATAAATTTAAGCGAACTTCCCATAAAGGCAAGTTTTTAATAAATCCCAATTCTTTTGAGTTTTTGTATACCAGGTGTATAAGCTTAAATCTGCTGTTTTTTTGGTCCAAAAAACACATGTTTTTTTTTCATAGAAAGCAAAAACAAATTTATTCAAAGTACTTGCCCTCCTAGCTACACATTTTTTACATCTCTCGGGCAATTTGTGGATACCACGCCAAAAAATTCTTTCTCTTTCAATGCAAATCACTCATCAAGCCATTTTCGGACGTCTTCGTAAGAATCGAAATGCTGCTCAGCGAGCGCGTGACCCATCGACGAAAACAGGTGGTAGTCGGATGGTGAAAATGCGGGGTTGGGTAGCACATCCCAGTTGAGTGTCTCCCACAGTAGTTTCGGACCATTTTTGACGTGTTAGATGGTGCGTTGTTGTGGAAGAAAATCAGCTTGTCATTTTTTTGTTGTTAATCCGCCTTTTTTTCACGCAGAGCACGGTGCAATTTGATCAATTGTTGGTGGTAGCTATGGGCAGTGACAGTTTCACCAGTTTTCAACATCTCATAGTAGACGATACCCTGGAAATCCCACCAAACGCACAGCAACGTCTTCCGTCCGAAGCGATTTGGTCTTGGGGAAGATGTTGATGGTTAACCGGGATCAACCCACGATTTCTTGCGTTTAGAATTCTCGAAATATATCCAATTTTTATCGCCTGTCACAATCCGATGCAGGAACGAATTTCTTTTTTGTCCATGGCACGCAGATGTATGGAAATGGCTGGCTGAGTAACACCCAATTGCTCCGTGAGCACTTTTTTCGATTGCGTATTATCTTCGTCCAAAAGAGCCTGCAATTGATGGTCCTCAACCTTCCTAGGCCGATTTTCACGCTTCTTGTCCCACAAGTCAAAATTACCGTCTTTGAACCAACGAAACCAATCTCGGCACGTTGTTTACGATGAAGTCTCCATAAGCATTTGATCTTTTTCTGGGACAAAACTAGACATGATTACCAAAGGAAATATATATGTTGTTGTACGAAATTGCTGACAATGTGAACTGATTAATATTGACAGATGTCAAACTCATAAGAAAAAGTATGGCGTATTTATGGTAGCTTAATACGCTCACTCACGCCATCTATGACCAAACAGCGGATTTAACCTTATACACCTTGTATATAAAAAAATCTATATATTTTTAGAATTAATTTAAAGGTTGATTTTAAATTTCTAGAATAAATTGTAGATATTGAAAAAAAGACCACAATACTCGTAAGAACAATTTGTGATCAGAAAGTGTGCTCTTGAAGGGATAATCTGTCAGTTAACTTCGATTTGACGGGATAATTTGTCAGTTAACTTCGATGATATTTCAAAATATAAAAAATTTTCTAACATTAAAACTGGGCGGATATTAAAAAAATGATTTTAAATTTTATGTTTTAAAAATTTTGACACTCATTTTATTATAAATCGCTTCATATCATCAAATTTATATTACGACATTAAACAATTTGCTTTTATAACTTCGAACAAGAAATATATTTTATAAATGACAGATCAATTTATGTACTTTGGCGAAAAATATGATCAAAATGGGTTTTTAAATATATAGAATTAGACGCAGTATCAAGCGATGATCGAGAGAATTCTAGTCCGTAAGTCTATATGGGTTTCAATAATGTGTTGTTCATGATTACTTTATGTTATGTTATAATAGTTAAACTTAAGTGTCTTGTAGGATGGCAATGCCATTAGGATATATGGTAGAACATGGTGTACGAGTGAGAGTAAAATTTGTAGAGTATGAACTTGGAATTGAATCAATTTTGGAGAGTAGGAATTTAGATTTGCAATAATTTAGGGGTCTGTTAGGGTTGTATCTTCTGAATATGTATCGGTGGAGATAAATCTAAATTTGATTGGGGCGAGAGTATTTGGACCCCATCACCATCTAAGGCGCTTGGCAAATCTGCATCCATTTTTCAGGCAGATTTATATGTCATAGAACTTTGTGCTAAAGAAGGTTTCAGAAGGGACCTACATAATGCAGAGATCTACATTATAATAGACAGCCAAATTGCATTGAATGCTATTGTCTCATCTGATATTCAATCCAAGCTAGTTTGGAATAACCTCATTGACTTGAAGCTGACTAGATACAACCTTTGATGTATATAGGTTTTTTTTTTTTTTTTTATATTATTGAGGTACAGGGGGAAACCTTCAAAAGGTACTCGACTGGGAGGTCTTCTACCTGTCAGACGAGTTATGCGGGATTTGTACCTCGCTAAAACCTAACCTGTACCTCTACCCTTGCTCCCGGAACGATGGTTCCCCGGCGGCACTCTTTGTAAATACTACTTCGCCGGGGCGTTCTTATAATATTTTACTATTTATTATATTTTACTGCTGACCCGACATGGTGTGAAGATCCTTGATGATAGATTCCGCGTACTCTGCAACTTTGTTCCAAGCCGATTGGTTCTTCAGCATGCATTTCACTATGTTTTCTGGACTGATGGAACGGTACACATATTTCTCCAGTTCTGCCCGTGTCCCCTCGTAAAAGGGGCATTGGAAGAACACGTGTTCTACAACTTCCAGCACATCATAGCAACGATGACAGTTTGGGGAGTCTGTTCTCTTGAATCTGTGCAAGTATGCCCGAAAGCATCCATGTCCAGTCAAGAGTTGGGTGATGTAATACCCGACTTCCCCGTGCAGGCGAGTGACCCATTTGGTGACATCTGGGATCAATCGATGGGTCCACCGACCCTTCGTCGAGCTGTCCCATCTTTCTTGCCAGAGGCGAAGACTCTCGGGTCTCTCCTCTTCACAGAGGACCTTTCGCCGCTCTTCCTTCTTCCTACGATATTGGCGTTCTTGCTCTCCTGCCAGGATGTCGATGGGTGGGCATGATGCCACAACGTTGACCGAATCGTGTGATACCGTTCGGTATGCTGACGCCACTATGATCGCTGAGAGCCGCTGGACTGATGACAATGTCTTGCGGTACGTTGTTAGCACTAGCGATTTCGCCCACACTGGTGCTCCGTATAGCAGAACGGAGGTAACTACAGTTGCCAGTAGTCGACTTCGAATTTGCCTGGGGCCTCCAATATTGGGCATTATCCGCAAAAGCGCGCCCTCTACTGCTGATGCCTTCTCGCTGGAGATGTGCTTCTTGTAGTTGAGTCTGGCATCCAAAACCACTCCTAGATACCGGATGTAGGGTAGCGACTGGATGTCGTGGTCGCCCACTCTTATGGTAATGGTCTCCATTTTCTTCCGGCTACTCACAAGGAGTGCTTCGGTCTTATGTTCCGCCAAAGACAGATCTGCCTTTGTCATCCACTGTCTTATCCTCCGGATGGTGGTGGAGAATGCGGCTTCCAGATCCTCCAGGTGTTTGGCTACAAGGACAACCGCTACGTCGTCCGCGAAGGCCGCGAGCGTTGTGTTCGTCGGTAATTCCAGATGGAGTAGGCCGTCGTACATGACGTTCCACAAAAGTGGCGCCAGGACAGAGCCCTGAGGTACCCCACCCGTGACCCCATACTCCGCTGGTCCATCCTCCGTTTCGTAGTGTAGTAGTCGATCACTGAAGTATGATCTGACCATCCTCCGTAGGTAGTAGGGCACCCCCATGTTCTTAACAGCCTCCAGGACTCGATCCCAGCGGGCCGTTTTGATGTCCAGGGTGCATATTTGATGTCCAGGGTGACAATGAGACAATACTTTCTGGAACCGCCTTTCCATCTCTTTCCTGAGATGGCTTCCTTTGCGATGTTCGTGACGAGTTCCAACGCATCGATGGTCGATCTCCCCTTCCTGAATTCGAATTGGAATTCGAAAAGTTGAGAATCGATGTATTGCTCCAATCTTTCGGTGTATATAGGTGCCAGGTCATGATGGTATTCAGGGCAACAGACTAGCAGACAAACTTACCAAAAGGGAAGCCAACACTCCGTTCATTGGACCAGAACCTTTCTGTGATAATTCAAAGGGCCACCTGATGTCCATTTTCAAGCCCTGTGAAAGTGAGGTTAAAATCCCACACTTAAATTACTCCCCAGGCTTAAATCACTGTAAAAAAAATTCACCGTCTTTTCTTCAATAAAGGGTGGTAGAGATTCTGAAACTCAATAAGCCAGACCTAAGGCTACTCACCGGCCTACTTACTGGGCACTGTATCTTAAAATATCATCTTAATAAAAAGGGGAAAATCTAACATAAACATTTGTCGTTTTTACTGTGAACAGGATGAAACGTCGGTGCATCTACTCTGCTATTGCAAAGCCATTTCCCACTAGAGACTTTGGCATCTTGGTTCAGGGTTCATTTTACCCTAAGAGATTTCCTAAAAGCCTCAATATGTTGGTTTGGGAAGATCTTCTTTAATTTTCCAGACTAAGCCCCGTAGCCAAACTCTGTCAAAAATAAGTTTCATCTAAAAATATAAATTTTCTGCTAAAGAAGATGCAATGAAACATCCTTAAAAGTGTTTTTTTTTTTATTTTAAGGGAAAAAAAGCCACAAGAACTCAAATTAAGTGATTAGGAAGGACTATTGAACTACATTATCCCATTTTCTTAACTCTTTTAAGGAGATGGTTCCGTGATTCCTTGAACTACGGGATTGTAATGCACGTCTAGTAGAGACCAGCGTAGGAACCACGTGTAGAAAAGTCCGTAGTAATGCCAGATTACTGTCTCATTACTTTTAGGTGCATAGGGAGCTGGAAAACTATGGAAATTACTTTTATGGTTGTTTTGGTACCACACGACTACAATATGCGATCCTTTTTTGTTTTTTACAATATCTGATCTAACGCAGGGAACTCTTTTTCAGGCCTTTTCAAGGAATACTAACGAACTTCAATAATCATCGACGGTGTGATCTCAGAAGGGCTCTAATCGTTCCGTATTCTCAACAAAATAGCGTTGATGGCCTCCTTGAGCGGACTTCGTCTGCTACTCCTGCTAGGACCTATAAAACTTGTGCACTTAGTGAGGAACGCTCATTGTAACTTTTCTAACTTGAGGATCTAACTTCACTTATCTCTCTCTATTGAGTCGCTTAATTATTGGATAACTTCTAGACTTTCAGTGAGACTTTTACTGTGCATTCAAGGGAGAATAACATACAAGCTATTTGAAGGGGGAGTCCTTCTTGAAAAATTTCAATATCTTATATTAAACAGTTTAGTTTTTATGTAATTTTTATTAAAATCACCATTTTCAAACAGATTTTCTCACAATTCAAGAGAAGCGCACATACACCGATTAATTATTGATGCAAGAAATCATGTTGATTTGTGTCCACTGATTGGTTTATAGTTTTGCATTTCATATCAATCAGCTTACCGATGATAAATGATTAATTCAGAAGCGAATTGGCTCTTGTATTTGCTTTTTTATTTTATTTTTCCTTTTAAATTTTATCTTCGATTTATGTGAAAACAAGTACCAACTTCAGTAGATCTTGTTGTTTCGCAGTAGATTCTAGTTGTGGACAGTCTTGGATGGATAGGCCAGCTAATCTTGAAGACATGTTGCACACATGAATTGAATTTGTAGACACGCACTCTAATGTTTCGCAATTAATCAAAAATCCATCAAATCGCAATTGACAGTGTTTTTCTACAAGCATCTACAACTGATCTAATGCAGCAGTTTGCATCTTCTAGGCTTCTTTTAAACGATAGATTTTTCATATTCATCTGAATATTATAAAAAATTACTATTATCGATGGTAGTTGACTGTAGAAGGTTCCTAGTTCAATGTTGGAAGCCTACGATGAGTACCAGACATTCAGCATGTGGATTGAGTCTGGATTTTCTGGAATAGTGAATAACTAAGTGAGTAACTGGTCCTGCTTATTCTGTGGTCTGCTATATATTGTACATTCTCAAATGACCCAAGTAAATACTGCCCATCACTTGTGGTCTATTCGTGTCTGATTCGAGTGCACACAGGCCAACTGTCCAAGCGAAGCATGATAGATGAAGCTTTCCGAGTTGACTTTACTGAGTAGACATTACTGAGCTGCTCAACGGTGGCCGATTAATAACTGGCAGTTTCTGTTTAGCATATGCCACCAGGAAGATTGACACTATGTCCCGTCAGAGTATGAATATCTTCTGCTGGTATATATGTCTGTAAGATCGTTTATGACTATTAACCGATATTGAAGTTTTCCATAAATATTTTCAAGTTAAAAGATGATTTGTTCTAGTTGGCCAAACTCGTCCGTAACTCTTGCAAGTATAAAAATTATACTTGAAGAAAATGATTATAATTGTAAAAATTATATGTTGAATAAAAACTTTCTTGTTTTATATTTAATTAAAAGTTGTACTCTATAATCGGTTTTATTATCAATAATAATAAGCAAAGGAAACTAGAAAAAATAAGTATTTTAATATTTTAAAAGCAAAGTGTGCTATTTACTAAAAGTATGAATTGTGAATTGTTGCTTTAATAAAAAGAAAAATGACCAAAAAATGTTCTTATTATCAAATAAAATGAATTCTGTCAATTGAACACTTCATTGCCTGTACTCGATTCATTTCTCTTATCAAGTGTTTGTCCTTGTCAAGCATTAATTGAATGGAGGCAACAACAGGAAAATACGAGACACCCGGCCAGGCCGAACAGACGATTGTAACATGAATTATTATGGCGACAATTTTGTTTGCCCACTTATTACACGGCTCCAGTTTTGTCTTCGGCCTGTTTTTACATTACAATTTGACGGTAATAAAAACGAAATCGACTTTAATCGAAATAAAACTTATCCAAAATGAGAATAAAATTAAAAGAAAATCATCAACGCATGATGATAATAACAATCCAGAAATAAGTGCAAATTTGTATGCCCCCTTGTAGGTCTCAGATTGTGTATTAAATATTTGCAAAAATTTAAATGATGTCAAGTTGGAGATTTGGAACGAAGACTTCGCTTGAGGAAATTTCTACCGAAGACCAGAAACACAAATACTCGTATTTGAAGCTTGAAAAAAAAGTTTAACCAAATTCACACTTTAGTCACCATGGGAATGACATGATACGAAGGCATATATTCACATCGACGGGGATAAATGCTGAACTCTCGACAATCTAAACCAGTTCCGATATGAGAAATTAATTAGTTTCCGATAAATTGGTATCAAATCGTAAGTTCTGAGAGAACTGGAAAACCTGAAAATATGCCGAAGAGGTCTTTATAAGCAAAATTAATCAAAATTCAAAAAAAAAAATGAACCGTCACTGAAAGAACACTTGAGGAGTACTGGTATTTATTGAAAAATATTCTTCTTTAGGACTCCGAGAAGAATATTTACTGAAATTTTTTATAGAAAGCTTTTACAGTAAATTTGCACAAAAAATTTTAGAGAATATTATTTTTACAGAAAATTTGTTGAATAAAGTTTTTTGCAGAAAATTTTTGCAGAAAATTCTTACAAAAATTCTTACAGACATTTTTTACACAAAATTTTTATACGAAATTTTTACCGAAATATTTTATAGAAATTTTTTACAGAAAATTTTTACACAAAATTTTTAGAGAAAATTGTTAGAGAAAACTTTTAGAAAAAAATTTTACAAAAAATTCTTACAACAAAAAAGTTCTTAAAGGAAATTTTCACACAAAATTATTTTTACAAATAAATTTTACAGATTTTGTTACAAAAAATTTCTACAGAAAATTTTTATAGAAATTTTTTCAGATTTTGAAAAAAAATTGTTTACAGAAATTTCTTACAGAAAATTTTTACAGAAAATTTTTAGAGAAAATTGTTACAGAAAATGTTTACAGAAAATTCTTACAGTAATTTTTTACAGAAAATTTTTACAGAAAAATTCTTACTGAAAATTTTTAGAGAAAATTAATTTTACAGAAAATTTTTGCAGAAAATTCTTAGAAAAAACTTTTAGAGAAAACTTTTACAGAAAATTCTTACAAAAATTTTTTTTTTTTAAAAAAAATTTTTACAGAAAATTCTTACAGGAAATTTTCACACAAAATTATTTTTACAAATAAATTGTACAGAAAATTTTTTACAGATAATTACAAAAAATTTCTATAGAAAATTTTTATAGACATTTTTTCAGAAATAATAAAAAATTATTACAGAAATTTTTAGAGAAAATTTTTACAAACATTTTTTTGGAGAAAATTAATTTTACAGAAAAGTTTTAAAGAAAATTCTTACAGAAAACTTTTTAACAGAATTTTTTTTACAGAATATTGTTTATAGCGAATTCTTACATAAAATTTTAAAAGAAAATCGTTACAGAAAGTTTTTACAGAAATTTTTTAGGTATTTTTTTAAAAAAAAATTTTATTGAAAATTTTTATAGCAATTTTTTACAGAAAACTTTTACAGAAAATTTTTACAGGAAATTTTTGCAAGAAATTTTTACAGGAAATTTTTACCGCCAATTTTGATATAAAATTTTTACACAAAATAATTCTTACAAAAAATTTTTATAGAAAATTTTTACAGAAAATTGTTAGAGAAAATTGTTACAGGAAATTTTTACAGGAACTTTTTACAAGAAATTTTTACCAATAATTTTTACAGGAAATTTTTACCGCTAATTTTAATAAAGAAAATTTTTAGAGAAATTTTTTGCAGACAATTCTTACAGAAAAATAATTTTTTATTTTTTGTTGAAAGTTTTTCTTTAAAATTTTAAATGAAACTTTTTGCTGAAACTATCAATAAAAAGAACTTTATTTTTTTTGTTTGCACTTTATTTCATAATTATTATTTTAATCAAATGCTTAATTTCCCATTCAAATTGTTTACGTAATTTAGCAACTGTTTTTTACAGAGATTGACAATTACAATATCAATTATATTTGGTAAATTACTAGAGGGGCAAAAAATTTATGTATTTATCAATTGCGATATGAAATGTGGTCAATTTGACTGCGAACATGGTTTAAAATTAAGCAACTATAATTGTGGAAATAAAACCGAATAAAACCATCAATAGACATGCGTTATGGTCCAGTTAGCGTTAATACAAGAACCCCATTACATGAAAATACATTGCAACATTTAATTTACAATCGAATCGAACATAAAATTTATTGGTTATCGGTACAGGTTACGATACCTGAGATATTTATATGAGTTCGATATGTGATTGCCATTAATAGCGACAGAGTGTACGCGGCCGAGGGATTGTCCAAGGAATTTGCAGTTGTGTCGCTGAGTAGTTGGAATTGAATCCATGCCACAGTTCGGCCTGGAGATATTTCCTCCTGATAAAGAGACTGTCCAACTGTCCAGAAAACCAAGCCAACAATGTAATTGCCCTAACTCGGTTTTGGACAGATCAACACTGAATACAATATCGAAGGATGGCATTGCCCACATCAGCTGTGCTAAGGCAGTCTTTGAAAATGAATAGGGCAATATCAGCAACCAGGTAGAAGGGGTATTGTGGGCTTACTTAAATCGCTATTCAATAGCCTGAACATGAATTGTATTCGATCGTAGAAAACCCATTAACTGTAGGGGAAATTGTACTCAGCTGGAAGGGGACGAAAGCCGAGTCAACTTATTGTGTGGACATTTGGAGCACACTAGCGACGAACATCGTAATGAACCAGTTGAGTGCTAAGTTGAGCCACGACCTGATATCTTATCAAATTTAAAATGTGCCAACTTAATTTTCTTTCAATTTCAATAAAACTTTTGATTATTTTCTTCCATTATTTCTTATCGGTCAATTGAAAATTACGATTCGCCATCGTGTTTCTATCTATGCTATCGTACATAAACGAGAATACGTCGTTAAGAAGATTTTAAATTTCTTCCTGCTTTAATGTCTAACATAAATTCACAAAATAAAATGATTCTTTCCAATGTTCATCTTTCAATTTCTTTGAAAGATGAATACTTTTTCAAATCGATTTTGGATAAACATTTATCTACATAAAATGTGCAATTATCATTTCAAGAACCTGCCCATAATATTGGCGACTGCGCAACATTCTATGGCACTGCAGTCCCTAATCAAATTCAGCAATAACAAATATCAGCGCTGTTCATGTGCTATTAACTAAATTAATTAACCAATTATTCATTGGATGAACAATATTAGTTTAGGCGATTCGACAGTCTCAATATGGAATCATCTTCATTAGATAATCAGCATCGATAGTACGAGTAAGAATAGCTTTTGAGATTTCGCTTTATAGGATTTGAGTGCATTTTCAAGCATGACTTCTAATTCTACCTCACATATTACATAAAAGGATAATCAACCTATTCGATGGAATCACAAATATTTCTAACAAATTTGTTTTATCCGCCTTCAAGCAAGATTACCCTAACATAGACTGAAACAAATGCTTTGACTAAAAAATAAATCAGTTCAGACAAATTTACTAATAATAACAAGAAATGATAGATTAGAAACGTCATCAAAAATATTAAATGTATCTAAAATCCTAATAAATTAATTTGGATTCTTGAAAAGGAATGTACGAGTTCGAATAGGATGAAAAATTGCGCTTCTGACGGTCTTTAATTTCCGATTACAATTCAATTGGCCTAAAGACAAGGAAATGGCAATGCCGTTGGTCTCCTTTGTCAAAATCGGGGTTTATTGGGCCCGGTTCAGATGAAGATACTGAAAATCTCTACGGCTTTACCATGGCCATCTATAACTATCATCACAACGCCTAATTGCAACTGCTCTGCCTATTAAACGACATATCACTACCGATAGGATCGCAATGGTGGCATTTTCTGTCGTCGATCAGCAAATATTTTTCTCCACGGGCAAGTGATCACTTTTTACCGATGATCAATCGATTCCGAGTAATTAATCAAACCGTTCCGATATCAACTGGTGTGGCTATTTTACCAGAGGACTTGTTCAGGTATTCCATTACTTGTAGTTAGTCAATTGCATCGCATAACAGTTTCAGAGCATAGGTTTTCTCAGGGAATAAATTTCTCCAACTGCAATCAGTACAGACTCTAAGTCCAAACGTGTCCGCGGAGTGGTTGTCCGAACAATTAATTGCACATGCCTCAGTTCTTGTGTGTTCAAAGTTGAAGAGTTTAGCAGATCCGCAAGAATATTCAGTAACTTCAAGGCTTACTAGTTGATAAGCTCAGGAATGGAAAGACTGAATAATAGTGTTCGAAACGATGCTGAAAAGTGTGATTTGCGAAGAATTCAATTTTACTGCCGTAAAGGTAATCAGAAACATAGAAACTACAGCAAAGATTCTTAATTGAGTGCTAACCTGAATCGTTAGAAACTGTTCACTTATCTTGCAGGCTTTTGAATAAAATCAACTGTGATCAATTGACTGTGATTCTTTTTCACCAGATTAGCCGCTCTGGTTTCGCGACCTGAACTCTTGGTGTTCGTGAAATGATTCCGTAGTGCAAAGGAGTATCGATGGAAATTGATTTTCTCCGAAGTCTCTTGAGAAATGGCAATTTAATTGACTGATTGTACGGCCGGGAATTATTCATGATCAGTACAAACTGATATTCGTTACTACTTCTAGCTGGTAGCTTTTACTATTTTATTTGAGGGTACAGAGAAGTGGTAGTAATCACTCCGTTGTTAAGATGATACTTTGATAATTGTCGATTAATTTTTTATTAACAAACGAATAAAAAAAAATTCTGATAGCTCTAAATTAAATGATTTATTGTATTTCATTTAAAAATTAATAATTGATGAAACTGGTTAACATCTTGAAAAATGGTCAAGAAGTATTCGTATTTCGTTCAAATATACTTTATAAAATATTTTGAATGTTAAAAATTCAGCTTCGGAATTAATCTTAAAAATCAAACAAGAATTTTTATGTTTTTTCAACACTTTATTTCTACTGACAATTTTTACTGACCGTTTTTAGAGAAAATATTTCCTATAAAATATAAAGTTTTTACCGAAGACATTTTTATTGAAATTTTTATGAAAATAATATAAATTGAAAATTCTTACAAAAAATGTTTACAAAATACTATTTAAAATTATTTTTAAAGAAAATTATTTTTACATAAACTTATTTTTAAATAAAATTATTTTTAAAGAAAATTATATTTAAATAAAATTTATTTAAAAAGAAAAAACTATTTTTAAAGAAAATTATTATTGCAGAAAAATATTTTTAAAGAAAATTATTTTTAAAGGAAATTATTTTTAAAGAAAATTATTTTTATTGTAAATAAAATTATTTTTAAAGAAAACTATTTTTTAAGAAAATTTATTTTAAAAAAAAACTATTTTTAAAGAAACATTATTACAGAAAATTATTTTTAAAGAAATTTATTTTTACATAAAATTTTTTTTGTATAAAATTATTGTTATTTAAAATTATTTCCACAGAGAACTATTTTTAAAGAAAATAAGTTTTACAGAAAATTTTTTTTAAAGCAAATTATTTTTACATAAAATTATATTTAAAGAAAATTATTTTTAAAGAACGTTATTTTGAAAGAAAATTATTTTTACAGAAAATTCTTTTTGCAGAAAATTATTTTTACAGAAAATAATTTTTTCAGAACATTATTTTTGAAGAAAATTTATTTTTACAAAAAATTATTTTTAAAGAAAATTATTTTTAATAAAAAATTATTTTTACACAAAATTATTTTTAAAGAAAATTTATTAAAAGAAAATTATTATTAAAGAAAACTGATTTTAAAGAAAATTATTTTTAAAGAAAATTTATTTTTAAAAAAATTATTTTTAAAGAAAATTATTTCTACAGAAAATTTACTTTAAAGAAAATTATTTTAAAAGAAAATTTATTTTTACAGAAAAATATTTTTAAAGAAAATTTATTTAAAAGAAAATTATTATTAAAGAAAACTGATTTTAAAGAAAATTATTTTTAAAGAAAATTTATTTTTAAAAAAATCATTTTTAAAGAAATTTTATTTAAAAGAAAATTATTTTTAAAGAACGTTATTTTGAAAGAAAATTATTTTTACAGAAAATTCTTTTTGCAGAAAATTATTTTTACAGAAAATAATTTTTTCAGAACATTATTTTTAAAGAAATTTATTTTACAGAAAATTATTTTTAAAGAAAACTATTTTTAAAGAAAATTTACTTTAAAGAAAATTATTTTTAAAGAAAATTATTTTTACAAAAAATTTAATTTAAAGAAAATTATTTTTGAAGAAAATTTATTTTTAGAAAAATTATTTTTAAAGAAAATTATTTTTAATAAAAAATTATTTTTACACAAAATTATTTTTAAAGAAAATTTATTTAAAAGAAAATTATTATTAAAGAAAACTGATTTTAAAGAAAATTATTTTTAAAGAAAATTATTTGTACTGAAAATTGTTTTTACATAAAATTATTTTTAAAGAAAATTATTTTTAAAGAAAATTATTTTACAGAAAATTATTTTTGAAGAAAATTTATTTAAAAGAAAATTATTATTAAAGAAAACTGATTTTAAAGAAAATTATTTTTAAAGAAAATTTATTTTTAAAAAAATTATTTTTAAAGAAAATTTATTTAAAAGAAAATTATTTTTAAAGAACGTTATTTTTAAATAAAATTATTTTTACATAAAATTATTTTTAAAGAAAATTATTTATACTGAAAATTGTTTTTACATAAAATTATTTTTAAAGAAAATTATTTTTAAAAAAAATTATTTTTACATAAAATTATTTTTACTGAAAATTATTTTTAAAGTAAATTTATTTTACAGGAAATTATTTTTAAAGAAATTTATTTTGAAAGAAATTGTGCTTATTTAGAAATTGTACTTTCTTCCGAACCAGGTACTACCAAAGTCTGATGATTATTAAAATTGTTGGCGGTTTCTTCTGCTTGCAGTGGGACGGGTCGGAATGGTTCGTCTATATTATCGTTTATTTTACGTGCATCATCATCTTCAGGTTCCTCATCTAATGAATAAAAGACAATATATGTGTATGCATTACATTAAAAACGAATTTCACTATCTAATTTTAATACTTACACATTTGACAGACTGCCATCAACTGCAAATAAAATTATTTTTTTATTAAATATATATTAAATGAAGTGCTTTTAAATTTACCCTGGATCGAAATTTCAGAATATCATTTATTTCTCTCTGGTTCATAGTGACGGTAGCTCTAAAAGCTGACATATTCTCTAATTTTAAATAACACTCTTCACATAGTTTCTTCGACCAATTATCGGTTTCCTTAATCTATTAATTATACATTTTCGAAAATATACACAAATTTAATATAAGGTATAACTTGCTTCAGAATGGAGGTTATCAAATTACCATAAAACCAAACAATGCTTCTATAAGAATATTAAGTTCAGTATTAGAAACACAATCGACCATTTCATTTCTACCATCTTTTAAGCAAAACCGGCAACAAGTTTCGAAATCTACACATCTTATCGTATGATTAAACATTTTCGCACAATTTTAATACGACGTTAATTGTATTACAAAAACCAAATGAATGAAGGGAGCACTATTGGATACTCGTAGCTACAACAGTTTTTCACAAACGACATGAAATTATTGTAGACTGCTGAGTTAAAGCGCAGAGTTCTTAGTTTATGTTTGTTTGGATTTATCTGCAAGTGTGGCCATATACAAGTATTGTGCCCTATTAATTAAAACTATTGGGAAAGGTTTCGGTAGCAATGTGCTCGTATAACCTTTTAAGGCGAACATTTTACTTATTTTTGATGAAGGATTTGACATTGCATGGTCAATTATCGCTTTTTATCCTGATTTATTGGCTAAATTTAAGATTATCATTGTGTTACTATTATCACTTGTTTTTACTAGGAGAAATATATTTTTCGCAATCTAATGAATTTGGTTGTCACCAATAGATGGCAGTCGCAAGTGCTACAAGCTTTTACAGTACATTTATAAGCAAAATTTTTTCAGCTAATTTTTACAGAAACTTTTTACCGGGAATTTACCGAAAATATTTTATCAAACAATTGGAAAATTTTTACCAAAAAAAAAAATGTCTAACATACTATATACCATATTCTGTATTTTCGTGCACATTTGCGAATAGTTCAATATGAGAATTTGTACTGAACACTCGAAAAGTAATTAGATTCTTCCAATTACGGTTATATTCATGATGCCTCACATTTCAGGGAATAAACTATGGATAAATTTCTAATAAACACTAATTCCCTAAGAAATTAATTATGAATAAATCAGACTATGAAATCATATTAGCGATCAATACAAATAACACATCAGTACCTAATCAAAAAAAATTTAATTAATAAGAGTGATAAATTTCCTCTAAAAAGCATTGGTACCCAAACGAACGACATGAGCAACTGTGCACCCTTGCCGACATGTAACGATCAGAAAGCAGAAAGGTCGTGTCTGTAAGAAATGAATTACAAATCAAATTGAAAATTTCATTAAAGAATTCTGTAAAAATAATTTTCTTTAAAAATAATTTTATTTAAAAAATAGTTTTCTTTAAAAATAATTTTATGTAAAAATAATTTTCTTTAAAAATAATTTTATTAAAAAAAATTTCCTTAAAAAATAGTTTTATGTAAAAATAATTTTCTTTAAAAATAAATTTTCTTTAAAATAATTTTCTTTTAAATAAATTTTCTTTTAAAATAATTTTATGTAAAAATAATTTACAGTAAAAATAATTATCTTTAAAAAATAGTTTTCTTTAAAAATAATTTTATGTAAAAATAATTTTCTTTAAAAATAATTTTCTTTAAAAATAATTTTATTAAAAAAATAGTTTTCTTTAAAAATAATTTTCAGTAAAAATGAAATAATTTTATTTAAAAACAATTTTATGTAAAAATAATTTTCTTTAAAAATAATTTTATGTAAAAATAATTTTCTTTAAAAATAATTTTCTTTAAAAATAATTTTATTAATAAAATAGTTTTCTTTAAAAATAATTTTATTAAAAAAATAGTTTTCTTTAAAAATAATTTTCAGTAAAAATGAAATAATTTTATTTAAAAACAATTTTATGTAAACATGATTTTCTTTAAAAATAATTTCCTTTAAAAATAATTTTATTTAAAATAAATTTTCTTTAAAAATAATTTTTTTTAAAATACATTTTCTCTAAAAATAATTTTCTTTAAAATTAGTTTTCTTTAATAATAATTTTCTTTAAAATAAATTTTCTTCAAAAATAATTTTATGTAAAAATAATTTTCTTTAAAAATAATTTTCTTTAAAAATAATTTTATTTAAAAAATAGTTTTCCTTAAAAATAATTTTTTGTAAAAGTAATTTTCTTTAAAAAAAATTTTCTTTAAAAATAATTTTATTAAAAAAATAGTTTTCTTTAAAAATAATTTTATTTAAAATAAATTTTCTTTAAAAATAATTTTTTTTAAATAAATTTTCTCTAAAAATAATTTTCTTTAAAATAAATTTTCTTTAATAATAATTTTCTTTAAAATAAATTTTCTTTAAAAATAATTTTTTGTAAAAGTAATTTTCTTTAAAAATAATTTTCTTTAAAAATAATTTTATTAAAAAAATAGTTTTCTTTAAAAATAATTTTATTTAAAATAAATTTTCTTTAAAAATAATTTTTTTTAAATAAATTTTCTCTAAAAATAATTTTCTTTAAAATAAATTTTCTTTAATAATAATTTTCTTTAAAATAAATTTTCTTTAAAAATAATTTTATGTAAAAATAATTTTCTTTAAATATAATTTTCTTTAAAAATAATTTTATTAAAAAAATAGTTTTCTTTCATAATAATTTTATTTAAAATAAATTTTCTTTAAAAATAATTTTATGTAAAAATAATTTTCTTTAAAAATAATTTTATTTAAAAAATTTTCTTTAAAAATAATTTTATGTAAAAATAATTTTCTTTAAAATAAATTTTCTTTAAAAATACTTTTTTTTTAAAATAAATTTCCTCTAAAAATAATTTTCTTTAAAATCAGTTTTCTTTAATAATAATTTTCTTTAAAATAAAGTTTCTTTAAAATAAATTTTCTTTAAAAATAATTTTTTTAAGTTATTTTCTTTAAAAATAATTTTATGTAAAAATAATTTTCTTTAAAAATAATTTTCTTTAAAATAAATTTTCTTTAAAAATAATTTTCTTTAAAATAAATTTTCTGTAAAAATAAATGTCTGTAAAAATAATTTTATGTAAAAATAATTTTCTTTAAAAATAATTTTCTTTAAAAATAATTTTCTTTAAAAATAATTATATTTAAAAAATAGTTTTCCTTAAAAATAATTTTTTGTAAAAGTAATTTTCTTTAAAAATAATTTTCTTTAAAAATAATTTTATTAAAAAAATAGTTTTCTTTAAAAATAATTTTATTTAAAATACATTTTCTTTTAAAAATAATTTTTTTAAAATAAATTTTCTCTAAAAATAATTTTCTTGAAAATCAGTTTTCTTTCATAATAATTTTCTTTAAAAATAATTTTATTCAAACAATAGTTTTCTTTAAAAATAATTTTTTTGTAAACATAATTTTCAGTAAAAATAATTTCCTTTAAAAATAATTTTATTTAAAATAAATTTTCTTTAAAAATAATTTTTTTTAAAATACATTTTCTCTAAAAATAATTTTCTTTAAAATCAGTTTTCTTTAATAATAATTTTCTTTAAAATAAATTTTCTTCAAAAATAATTTTATGTAAAAATAATTTTCTTTAAAAATAATTTTATTTAAAAAATAGTTTTCCTTAAAAATAATTTTTTGTAAAAGTAATTTTCCTTAAAAATAATTTTATTTAAAAAAAATTTTTCTTTAAAAATAATTTTCTGTAAAAATAATTTTCTGTAAAAATAATTTTTTGTGATATAATTTTCTTTAAAAATAATTTTCTGTAAAAATAATTTTTTTTCCTCAATTTTCTGTTAAAAAGAATTTTCTAAAAAAATAATTTTCTGTGAAAATAATTTCGGAAAAGGTCGAAAATATTTCGAACTTGTTCGAATTTTTACCGTGAAATTTTTTTTTGAAAGCTTTTTCGGAGTTTCATCCAAAATGTTTGTTTAAATTTTAACGATTGCCATAAATTACGATAATTAGTGTTATTATTTGAAACAGTCTTCAATAGCTTCAAGTAATAATTGACCATTTACAGCCTTACCCGAATGAAATCACTTCTTTTAATTCGGAAAAGTAAAAGGCATTCGGATCGAATTGGAAATAACAATTTACTAACGTTCTGTTTGTTTATTCAGTACGACGGGCTCTATTAAAAACATTTTAAATTCACACCTGTCTGAATTGTACATTATTTGCATATAAAACTGTATTCAAATGAGCTTTCGAGAAGTGCATACGTTCCTCTAGTATTGAGGTTTGTTAAATGCACATTCGATGTGGACGCGGCCTTTTAGGCGTTCCTGGTCTGTATGCCACTTAAATCTTCCTCGGATACGGGTGGTTTCACTACATTTGAATACAGAGTTGCAATATATTCACGGAAGATTTGATAAAAACAACGATAGGTACTCGTAGGATCTTGAATTGAAGTTGATTCAGAAAACACTTAAAATTTAGTAACAAAATTATGAGTATTGATTGTATTGATAGGTAAATAATCGAATAAAATTGAATTTCGAAAATGTTTATGAATAGTTTGAATTTGATTTATTGAAATCGAAAGTAGGAAACGATTTAATCGAAAGATTGTTATCGTTGGTTTTGGTGGAATTCACTTGTAACTCTCAGAGGTACACTGTGTCTTGAACTAAGATAGTTTATTTTTTTTGTTTTAAATTCTTTTATCTTGGGAGGATGAAATTTTTTATAGAAACTATTTTGTACTTTTCGTATTTAATATTTGCACATTCCAAGAGATAAAAATGTTATAGTGTTTGTCATAAAATGTTTTTGAATACCTTTTGGGAAAGAAATAACTCTTTTCGTAATTGATGGAAGATAAATTCCATAAACAATCAATGGAAAATATTTTGATGCAATCAATATTCCTTCCCGGATAAAATCGCAAAATCCTAGAAAAGATAATAGGACGACTGACATTTGAGTGATAGGAAATTTACTGTTTGATGGTACGGTCCCACCTGTGATTATCGGGGAGAGATTTACATTTTCATAGACCTCACTTATTGGAGACAAATCGCCTTAGAATCGTATGAATCGAGAGGGAAAAAACCACACGGCGATAATCAAAACGCTGTCAAAGCTTAATTGAAATTAAATAAAGGCCTTGATTTACCTAGACTATTGCGAATAGAGCTGTCAATTTGTCTGTCTTTCTGCTAGCTTTGATCGGTTGTGATTCTGTGTACTATTTTAGCCATTTCAGCTACATCAGAGCCATCAGCAACAATTGGGTAAGCTACGACGATACCCTGCCGGATGACAAAACAGAAAACATTACACCGCATAACTTCGGAAAATATAGCCACAATATTGAGTGGAAAATTGTCATCAATAGGCTAGCGAATGGTCATTTAGTCACATCCATTCACGTATGGGATCGCGCGAACGTCTGTCTTGGCCTAATCGCTGTCGTTGCTGTTGTCACTGTTCGAGGACTGAAAATTTTATGACACAATACCCGCGACATCGAATAGACGAATGGTCAGTGCCGCAACCATATCCATTCGGTCTGTTCTATCGTCTCGGATCTTGGAACAGATTGTCAACATTCAGCTTCCAAGCCCTTGCCACAGCCAATACTTCGTTATTTTCAATTTCACAAATTGAAATTACAGGTAAATTGCAATTTGTTTAATTTACTCAATTGAACGCCACATTCTATGTTTGCCTAAATGGTCAAATGTTAGTTATTGGTTCGTAGTTGGTATTGTTTGTGGTCCCGCAAAGATGATAAGGTTCGTTTGGCCAAGTATCTGATTACTGTCGTCTTCCTTACCAAAAGTTACTAGTTAATATCTTTCGAAAATTTACGTTTAAAGATGCTCTTCTCGTTTGAGCATAAATATTCTAGACCTCATCTAGTATAGGAGAAATAAATATTTAGAAACAGAAAAAAAATTATACCACAAACCCATTCAAAGGTGTCGGAGCACGATTGGAAAATAAATTTTTATAGACTTCTTAATGGTTTTATGAGGCTGCAGAGGACTCGTCTCTTGTGGTTTATTGCTTTTTCTACCTTTTCGATAGTATAAGATAATGTCTTTTAAACAAAAAAAAAAAAACAAGTTTCCCCTTTATTGGTTAAACAATTAGAGTGCAGTCCAAGTCAGAATTTGTACACAATTAAAACGTAATGTATTTTGGATCTTTAACTCGATTTTATTGCGCTCTACAAATAAATTTAAACTATTTTTAAACTGTTTTTTTTTCTTCTTCAATAACTAAATTGAATATAAAATTAATTTCGATTACTTAAAAATGTAGGAATATAAATTCTCGTTGAATAGTTAACTTTTAAATATATTGTATTTATTTAATCATCTTTTTGTTGAAAATATAAATTTTATATAATTTTTTAAAATATAATTTACAATTTTTAATACTTTTTTACATTAAGAACTATTAATGCCAGAGGTTTAGTTATGACGATGCATTTAGAAAAATAGCAAAAAAGAACATATTCAAAACTAAACGGAATATTTTTTGCATTTTTAATTCGTTTTTTTAATACCATAAATTCTTATTATTAAGAAAAAGCCTACAACTTGAAGAAGGGCAGTTTTAGAAATTTACATAGAAAATAATACAAAAAAAAAAATTAGGGTAAAATGTAAAAACTTCTGTTGCTATGTTAGCTTGAATGTCTTTAAGAACTAGAAAGATTTTTTAGATCTACGAGGTCTGTTCAAAAAGTATCGCGAATTTTTGTGGCTATACTGAAGCAAATTTCCCGGAAAGTTTTAGTTTTAATTATATACATTTTCAATGATACCCTGCTCATAACCTATTTCCCTTACTCTGGAAATTTTGTGATTCATAAACTAAACGAAACCCGTTAATAGTCTATATTCCTATAGACCTTTAAGCCTCCTATCAATTTTTGGTAAGATTTTTGAAAAACTGCTACGAAAAACGACTCTACCCAGTCTAAGTTACGAGTAATAAAAAAATTATTCCTGATCACCATTTTGGCTTCCGATCTGAATACTCCACAATCCAGCAATGTCATCGTATAATGTGGTGTCCTGAACTCTTCTGGAAACTCAAGAGCTTTCTTCAACATCATCTCCAAGTTATTATTAATTCAGAATCCTCAGAAATATATTCTATTTTAGCCGGAGTTACGAGGGTCGTTAAATAAGTCCTTAGAAAAAGATGAAAAAAAACTGTTTTTTAAAAAAAAAAATTTTAATTTTTCAACATAATCTCTTTTTAGCTCTGTACACTTTTCCAACCGTTTTTCCAAAATTTTTATCCCGTCCAAAAAATAGGATTTCGGAAGTTCTGCAAAATACTCATCCGTTTGAGCAATGACGTCCTCGTTGGAAGTGAACCGTCATCCGCCAAGCCATTGCTTCAGATTGGGGAAAAGAAAATAGTCACTCGGGGCCAAATCTGGTGAATAAGCGGGATGCTGCAACAATTCCATTCTCAATTCCACAATTTTGGCTATGGAAACAGCGCCGGTGTGCACACGCGCATTGTCCTGATGCAAGAGGATTTTTTTCTTCTTCAGATGGGGGCGTTTCTCTTTGATTTCTTCGCTCAACCGTTCCAATAACGACGCTTATTATTGTTTTTCCTTTTTCCAAGTAGTCGATAAAAATGATGCCCTGCGAATCCCAAAAGACCGTGGCCATCACCTTGCCGGCCGATGGCACAGCTTTTGCCTTCTTCGGAGCCCGTTCACCCTTGAAAATACACTGTGATGACTGTCTCTTCGTTTCTGGAGTGTGGTAGTGTATCCATGTTCCGTCCACAGTGACATATCGACGAAGGAATTCGGCAGGATTGCGATGAAAGAGTCCACTACACGATTGCGCCTCAGAGTCCACTACACGATTGCGCTTATTCTCTTCTGAGAGCAAACGACAGACAATTTTTCATGGAAAATTGCAGCGACTGTACCTTGTGATATGCCCGTGGCCTCAACTAATTCGCGCACTTTAATTCGCCGATCGTTCAAAATCAGATCGTGGATTTTGTCGATGATTTCAGGAGTAGACACCTCAACTGGGTGTCCTGAACGATGTTCATCTTTTGTGGACGCAATTTCTCGGATTTTCTAAGGACTTATTGAATGACCCTCGTACACAAGGCATTATTCTTGGTCCCATTTTATACAATATTTATACCCATTACATCCCATCTGATCCTAATACTATCATTACTATTTAAGCAGTTGATATAGCCATACTTGCTACCCATACAAATCTTGACATTGCTTCCAACAATTTATAAACCCATATACACAACCTTCAATCCTGGTTTAAGAGATGGAGAGTGAGGGTAAGAGTGCTCCCATTACCTTCACTCTTTGTCAAGGAAAACCGACCCCTTTTATATCCTAACGGCAACATAGGGGCTTTACCTGGACAAGAGATTAACATGGAACCCTCATACTAGGATAAAAAAAACTTGAACGCTCCGAAACTAATAATAAAAAGTTAACCTATAATATACAAAAAGTATCGCGAATTTTGAATTTCCGCGGGTTACGTATATTCGATTTTCACTTATGCCGACAAGTTCAGCCATTTTGAATGTTCAGTTAATTTTTGACAGCTGCTTTGCTTGAACGTGTTTTGGCTCGTCTTCGATTTTTGCCCATTTTCGACCAAAAACAGCATCGCATTAACATTGCTAATAAGCTGCTGGACTCTGTCTGCGACGACTCAAATTTGCTCCAGAGGGTCATAACTGGTGACAAATCGTTGGTTTATGGTTATGACGTGGAAAACAAGGCTCAATCATCCCAATAGAAGTTGCCGCACGAGCCAAGACCGAAAAAAACGTGCCAAGTTCGGTTGAATGTGAAGGTTTTGCTTACAGTTTTCTTCGATCGCAGGGGCATGGTACATCATGAGTTCTTGCCACAGGGTAGGACGGTCAATAAGAAATATTACCTGCAAGTTATGCGCAAGTTGGGCGAAGAAATCCGCCAGAAATGCCCGGATTTGTGGAAGAATAAAAATTGGCTTTTGAACCATGATAACGCCCCTGCTCACGCATCGTTGCTTGTGCGCGAATTTTTGGCCAAAAATAACACACTAATAATGCCGTAGCCACAGTATTCCCTAGATATGGCTCCCTATGACTTTTTCTTGTTCCCGAAACAGATTCTTTGATCCATTTTTTGGAATGGGAAAAAATCGAAGACGAGCCAAAACACATGCAAGCAAATCAGCTGTCAAAAATTAACTGAACATTCAAAATGGCCGACTTTGTCGGCATAAGTGAGAGACATGAGTACCAACATAACGCCACAAAAAATCGCAAATCGAATAAACGTAACCCGCGGAAATTCAAAATTCGCGATACTTTTTGAACAGACCTCGTATTTGAGATGCAAAAAATCTTATCGAAAGTATTCGATGAACTGCCCCCGTTAAGAAAAATCCCAAACATTTGTAGCAAAAATTCTAGGCCTTTTTTTGTTAAAAAAAAAAGGGAAGAAAGGAACGTTTTTAATACTGTAACTAATAAATTATCCTAATTTTAAAAAAATTTTACCTAAAAAACCCGAGTTGAAATTTGAGAAGCCAGAGTTTCTAGCCATTTTTGTGATTAAAATGGAAAAATAACTTTTTTAATGAAGAAAAGGAAGAAGGAAACGCTTTTAATACCATAATTAATAAATGTTCTTTAAGTAAATTTTTTTTATTAAAAATACAAGAGTTTAAACAGCAAGGAAACGTGAAAAAAATCACTTTTAATAGTGTTACTAGTAAGTTACATATATTAACAGACCCGTGTCCCATTTTAAGTAAAGAAGGAAAGAGTAAAATGTCCTTAAATAGTGCTACTAACAACTTGATCCTCAATTAAAAATTTTAATTTGAAATTCAAAACCTTAATTCTAGAAACCGTAGTTTAAATTTGGACCTTAGTGCCCTATTACTATAGAATAAAGAAACAAGGATACACTTTTAATAGGGTAGCTGCTAAGTTAGATTTTTTCCTCAATATTATAAAATTCTAGATTGAAAATTTCTTTAAAACATTTAAAAAAATTCTAAATTCATGCACTCAAGTAAAATCTAACTGATCCTCGAGAAGATCAAATATTGCAGATCAGTTTATGAGGTCTAAGTAGACTAACAGCAAAACAATTTACATGAACTATCAAACCTGAACTCGAAGACCAAAGTGGATGGTGAATCAATGCATTTGCCTAACCTTTGCATGTTCAGTTTATCATCGTCAAAAATCAATTAAGCTCTTATCGGAATAGTAATAGTGGTCATGGTACACAGCTTGACGCTAATTCAGAATCCAATCTCCTCTGGCAGGCAGTCTCGTACAATTTTATAGACTATGAAGCACAAATGCTTGAGACAAAATTTATCAAGACGGATGCGAAGTTAGTTGAGTGTTCATTTCCTGGTGTACATAGTCGTAGAGGCGTGGGCGTTAAACGATAATTCGACTGGACATTATCGCGGGGATTTCTATTAATTTTGTTAAGTTTTGGAAATTTGCGGTCGCACTTTAGCGATAATTCCAGTGATTATGATAACGCATGTGATCGAAACATAAGCGAATCGTCCCAGTGTTGCGAAGAGTGCATCGTATCAACGTAATGGTTGGCTATAATAGGTGGACGAACAGGTCAGCAGATAGGGTGGATTTGTACTAACACATTTGAGAGTCGGAACCGAAATAGAGAGAAGCACTTGGGGCGGCGTAGCGGATTCCAACAAATCGAAACGATAACAGTTTATGGTCGAAGTTAATGAAGTCTTTAATTACTTGGCACTTGACCGCAACGATTCGGTAAGTGGTAAACGCTAGAAGACCAGAGCCGATTTCACTTAAGCGATCCGATAGAAAATGCTGTGGGGTAGAGTACAGAAAAGGGGATGGATTGTTGGAAATTTGTCCTGCCACCGACTAAGAAGCCATTTATGAGGTCTTTTCATGTCTCCATTACGTTGTAATGCGACAACCTGTTGACTCTTCACCGCGGTAATTACACAGTCTTGCCAGACACATTTAATTAAAAGAAGTTTATCTTAATAGATTGTTCAACATCATCATTACTGCACTATTCGATTACTATCCCAACTGTGTACTACTCGTATTCAACAGCAAAGATACTATCAATATTCCTCTTGCTCTGCTAAATTCTATTCCAAATCGATTCGTTTTTATTTCAAATTCACTTACGATTACTATCGTCCTGAAATGTGTTTCTATTAATCCATTTTGATATAGTCTGACTAGCCGAGAGTACGTGTATACGGAATTTTTCCTTTTATTTTCGATTCTTAGTTTTATTTTAATTATTAGGAAAACCAAAGATTAATTAGTTCATTTAATTGAATGATAAAATTTCTTACCAAATACGATTAACATTTAGGAATTTGAAATTTCTCTTATATAATTTGAGTAATTTTTCAATCTATCTACAAGTTACTATATTTTTTACTGAATATTATATTTGCAGTTTCAGACTTTGGTGTTGCATTACAATCGTATAACATTTTTAGATCGTAAAATTTTCAAAGTAATTTTATGATGAGTTTAATTTTCAAATTGCAAATTGAATCAGTTTTTTACAGAACGTTTTGATCGCATTAATTAATTAAAATTATTCGAAAAGTTCACTCTGTAAAGTTTTTAAAAAAATATATAATTTTGATGCACAAAGTATCAATTGAATTTATTTTAATATGCTCTGGATTACCTACAATAAAAAAGAAAGTCTTGTGAGATAAGAAAAATTGGTCAGGTAATGCCTTTATAAATTATAAGATACAAATTGGAAGTATAGTATATCGCTCATAAAACATCAATAAATATAATTTCCAAAAACTAAACTTCCTATTATGTCAACTTTAGGATTTTCGGTTGGGCCATGATCAGCTTAACCGGCTATTATGAGAAATTGCAGAAAAGTAATGGGATCACTCTTGTAACATTGCGGACTTTTGCTCAGCTTCTATATTGTGCTTATTTGTAAGCTCGAAAATCAGTGGAAGTCAAATTTTTCCCTAAAAATTTTCATTTAAACTGAGGTCGATCTTTGCAAAAAAGTTTCACCAAAAAATTTTAGTAACATCTTCACTAAAAATTTTTATTAAATATTGTCAGTCAAATTTTTATTAAAAATAATCAGTAAAATTTAGTATAATTTGCACTAAAATTATTCACTAAAAATTAGCACTACAAATTGTTAGCAAATTTTTCACAAAAAATTGTTAGTCCAATTTTTACTACAAACTGTCAATAAAATTTTTATTAAAAATTGTCAGTAAAATTTTTACTTAAAATTTTCACTAAAGTAAAATTTTTGTTAAAAATTATCGGTAAATTTTTCACTAAAAGTTATCAGTAAAATTTTCACTAAAATTGTCAGTAAAATTTTCGTTAAATATTGTCAGTAAGATTTTCACTAAAAATTTTCAGTAAAAATTGTCAGTAAAATTTTTATTAAAAATTGTCCGTAAAATTTTCACTTAAAATTGGCAGTAAGATTTTGACTAAAAATTTTCAGTAAAAATTGTCAGTAAAATTTTTATTAAAAATAGTCAGTAAAATTTTTATTAAAAATTGTTAGTAAAATTTGCACTAAAATTATTCACTAAAAATTAGCACTAAAAATATGCACTACAAATTATGAGCAAATTTTTCAAAAAAAATTGTAAGTCCAATTTTTACAACAAACTGTCAATAAAATTTTTAATAAAAATTGTCAGTAAAATTTTCACTAAAGTAAAATTTTTGCTAAAAATTATCGGTAAATTTTTCACTAAAAGTTATCAGTAAAATTTTCACTAAAATTGTCAGTAATATTTTCGTTAAATATTGTCAGTAAGATTTTCACTAAAAATTTTCAGTAAAAATTGTCAGTAAAATTTTTATTAAAAATTGTCCGTAAAATTTTCACTTAAAATTGGCAGTAAGATTTTGACTAAAAATTTTCAGTAAAAATTGTTAGTAAAATTTTTATTAAAAATAGTTAGTAAATTTTTATTAAAAATTGTTAGTAAAATTTGCACTAAAATTATTCACTAAAAATTAGCACTAAAAATATGCACTACAAATTATGAGCAAATTTTTCACAAAAAATTGTTAGTCCAATTTTTACTACAAACTGTCAATAAAATTTTTATTAAAAATTGTCAATAAAATTTTTACTAAAAATTTTCACCGAAGTAAAACTTTTGCTAAAAATTATCGGTAAATTTTTCACTAAAAATTATAAGTAAAATTTTCACTAAAATTGTCAGTAAAATTTTCGTTAAATATTGTCAGTAAGATTTTCACTAAAAATTTTCAGTAAAATTTTCACTACAAATTTTCACTTAATTGAAATTTTCATAAAAAATTATCAGTAAAATTTTTAGTAAAAATGTTAGTAAAATTTTCACTAAAAATTATTAGTAAAATGTTCACTAAAAATTGTTAGTAAAATGTTCACTAAAATTTTTTTAACTACGAATTTTCACTAAATTAAAATTTTCACTTAAAATTGTTAGTAAAATTGACAGTAAAAATTTTCAGTAAAATTTTTACTACAAATTGTCAGTAAAATGTTCACTTCAAATTTTTAGTAAAATTTTCACTACAAACTGTCAGTAATATTTTCACTCAAAATTGTTAGTCAAATTTTCACCACTAATTTTCACTAAAGTAAAATTTTTACTAAAATTGTCAGTAAAATTTACAGTGAAAATTTTCAGTAAAATTTTCACTAAAAATTGTCAGTAAAATTTTTACTACAAATTGATAGCAAAATATTCACTAAAAATTTTTAGTCAAATTGTCAGTAGATTTTCATTAAAAGTTTTCAGTTAAATGTTTACTAAAAATAGTAAAATTTTCAATAAAAATAGTCACTAGAACTTTGACTAAAAATTGTCAGTAAAATTTTCACCAAAAATTGTCAGTAAAATTAACGGTAAAAATTTTCAGTAAAATGTTGACTAAAAATTGAAAATATTCACTAAAAATTTCATTAAAACTTTTACAGAAAATTTTCGGTAAAAATTTCATTAAAAATATTCAGTAAACATTTTCTGTAAACTTTTTTATTCAAAAATCTTTGAATTTTTACTAAAGAAATATTAGTTTTATTTATATTAGTTTTAAATAAAATTGAATTAGTTTCAAAGCAACCAAAATCCTTCATCGATACTTTTTTCATATATGAATTAGTTACTATAGCCAGAATATCTACTTTGTAGAGAGAAAAAAAGGGAAAATATTGGAATAAAAGTGATTGGATCCTTTTAAAGAGATTTAGTAAAGATAAAAATCCAAAATAATTTTCTTCCTTTTGCAAAATTGAAAAGTATTTGGAATTTTTTCAAAATATTCTTCAAAAAATACACGCGTTCGGTCGATCTTCGCAAAAGACAAAGTTCCATTTCGGAATATCTACTTACAAAATAAACTAGAATTTATTATACAACTTATATTGATATGTTTTATATTGCATTCTGATTAATCCCATTTGTAGACAATATCATTTTATAAATTTCAACCACGTATTAGAGGTTTCGAGTAAAGTTCTGCACAATCGGAACGGTCTATATAGTCAGTCAGTCATCTTATCGGGGATGACTGGCAATGCATTCCAACTTTTCTCGGATGTTATTATCATAATCCTGATTGTGGTTAGCGTAATCGAGATTATTGTCAGCGGTGATCTTAAGGCGATTGTAACGACAATAAATTCATCTCCTTAAGAAGCTATCGGAGGACCCAAAGATGTTGAAATTTAAAAGAGAAGATGTTGAGGAAAACGACTAAAGACATTTGATGATGTTACTTGATTTCGGTAGACAGCTTTAGCTCTGCCCCGTCAAACGCAGATGATGAACAAATAGTAACCGATGCGATGCGTCGCTACGTGTCCATTCCGGAACAGATCGACTATCTCGTCGCTGATGAATCTTTGTGATAGCAGAGAATATCATTTATTTGGGGTCAATCTGTTTTGTCAATTCTTTTCTCATATTTATATTTTTATCTATCAACACCCCCCCCTCTCCCTTATTTAATTTTACTGGACTCTTTTTTATATATATTTTCTCGGCTTTTTCTTAAACATCTTCTAAAATAAAAAAGAAAAAGAATAGATTTTAGAAAGAGAAAAAAAAAACCATCCCCAACTGATCTTATCATAATATTATTGATTTATTAAAAAGACTTGGGTTCCTCCCAGTTTCTTTGATGCTTTTTCTGCTATGATAAATGTTTATTTTCTGGTTAATTTCGAAAAGATTACCGGTATTCCTTAAAGGTTACCACTCATTCTCTATATTAATTACAGAGCTGATGTTTGACGTAGCCGCTCTATCATCACGATTGTTGTAGATGAAAAGAAATGGGCGTAAATATGCTTCTGTTCACTCGTCAAAGATTGCACCTCGGCTTTTTAGATTTGGTCGGACAAAAAAAAAAAAAAAAAACGCCTCAAAGGTAATTCCACTCTGAACTGTTGTGATCATTTAGAATCAGCTACGTAACAATTTGATTAAAGCCTGAGCTCCAAAAGAATGTACACCTTAAATAATCAGTTATGTTTTATGGTCTTTCCTTTCTTCTTTTTTCTTTTGGTTTTTTTTTCTTTTACATGATTAAGAATATAAAAAATCGATTAAATCCGCCTAATTAATTTTGAAAAGTGTTCGATGAATTTTTTTCTCTTAAACCCTATGTTTATTAGTTTATAATACCTTTTTTTCGGATTAACTTTAACACAATTGATTAAACCTTTCTGTTGATTAAGATTAATGCAAAATTAAATACTAAAAACAATGATTATATGTATTTATGAAGGTAGGTAGATACATATTTAAGATAAACGATTGAATAAGTATTTTCAATCAGTATAATCCCAATAAATTTACTCATTTTGGAAAAAAGTATTTATCTGACAACATTTAAATTCACACTTTTTCAAAGTAATTTTACAAAAAATAGGAGGAATTTTTTAGAAATAAATTATTATTGGTGCGAAAATTGCTATTTATAATAAGTTTTAAATCGAAAAAAATATCCAACCTTCATTATAAATTAATTTAATTTTTTTTTTTTATGTTAATTTATAAAATTTTTTAAGATATTTCACTTTGATATATTTTTTTTTTTTATTGTTATCTGCAACTACAAATTTATTGTAACAAGCAGATTTACATAACATTTTAATTAACAATCTTATGCATCATGAAGTGGGAGTAAACACCTATCGGCGTTTCTCCAACTAACGGAAGTTAGATTCCTCTACAAAATCTCTAGGCCATTGTCTCTTAAGTCTCCGATGAGTGTTTCCGGGGAGGGCTGTACAAGACAATTCTCTCACAAGTGGATTATGATGATAGGGTAAACGGGAGTGAAATTTTTGATATCTGGAAATTCACAGGTCATGAACAAAGGGAACATTTAGGTCACGATGTATTAAAGTGTTACGAACAAAAGAGGGGACATCAACAATTTTACGGAGGATCTTGGATTGTAAGGCCTGGACGCAATAGGAATTGGAACGTTTCGTTGAACCCCAAAGTTCAATTCCATATGTCCAAATTGGTTTTATAATTGTATTTTGTGGATTAAAAGTTTACTTTAGCTTTTATCCAGTAGTCTAAGAAGTTGTAGGTAACGTCTGTTAGCTTCAGCTCTTTTTAATCTAGTATGTGAGTTCCATGTTAGTCTCTTGTCCAGGTAAAGTCCCAAATAACGCACTTTATCATATTGCGGTATTATGTTGCTATTAAGGTATAAAGGGGTAGGTTTACCTTGACAAAGTGTGAAAGTAATGTGAGCACTCTTCTGTTCATTTACCTTCACTCTCCATCTCTTAAACCAAGATTGAAGCTTGTGGATATGGGATTGTACGAGGGTCGTTTAATAAGTCCTTAGAAAAAGATGGAAAAAAACTGTTTTTTAAAAATTTTTATACCGTCCAAAAAATAGGATTTCGGAAGTTCTGCAAAATACTCATCCGTTTGAGCAATGACGTCCTTGTTGGAAGTGAACCGTCGTCCGCCAAGCCATTTCTTCACTCGGGGCCAAATCTGGTGAATAAGCGGGATGCTGCAACAATTCCACAATTTTGGCCATGGAAACAGCGCAGGTGTGCACACGCGCATTGTCCTGATGCAAGAGGATTTTTTTTCTTCTTCAGATGGGGGCGTTTCTCTTTGATTTCATCGCTCAACCGTTGCAATACCGACGCGTAATACGGTCCTGTTATTGTTTTTCCTTTTTCCAAGTAGTCGATAAAAATGATGCCCTGCGAATCCCGAAAGACCGTGGCCATCACCTTGCCGGCCGATGGCACAGTTTTTACCTTCTTCGGAGCCCGTTCACCCTTGAAAATCCACTGTGATGACTGTCTCTTCATTTCTGGAGTGTAGTAGTGTATCCAGATTTCGTCCACAGTGACATATCGACGAAGGAATTCGGCGGGATTGCGATGAAAGAGTGCCAACATAGCCTCAGAGTCCATTACACGATTGCGCTTATTCTCCTCTGAGAGCAAACTTTTTTCACAGACAATTTTTCATGCAAAATTGCAGCGACTGTACCTTGTGATATGCCCGTGGCCTCAACTAGTTCGCGCACTTTAATTCGCCGATCGTTCAAAATCAGATCGTGGATTTTGTCGGTGATTTCAGGAGAAGACACCTCAACTGGGCGTCCTGAACGATGTTCATCTTTTGTGGATGAACGGCCACGTTTAAATTCATTCACCCAATTGTAAACCATCGCAAACACAGGTGCAGATGTGCCATGAACTGCATCCAACTCGGCTTTGATTTCTTTCGGGCTTAAGCCTTTCAAATGGAGATGTTTGATGACAGCCCTAAACTCGCTTTTTTCCATTGTTATGCACAAATAAATGTCGTTAACTTTAATCGACGATAGAAATTGACCTACGCTATGGATCGAGCTGAAATTTTGACAGCTTTCCTGTCGATAATGTTACTTACAAAAAAAATCTTTACCGACACTACGAGCGCAAGATCTTGGATTTTCTAAGGACTTATGGAACAACCCTCGTAAATTGTTGGAAGCTATGTCAGGATTTGGATGGGTAGCAAGTATAGCCGTATCGTCTGCATAAGTAGCAATGATAGTATTAGTATAAGCTGGGTTGTCATGGGTATAAATATTATATAAGATGGGACCAAGGATACTGCCTTGTAGGACTCCGGCTAGAATAGGATATATTTTCGATGATTCTGAGTTAATTGCAACTTGGAAATATCGTTGGGAGAGATATGAATTTATGAAATTTATCCAAAGAAGTCCAGGATGCAACACACGATCAAAAGCTTGGGAGATATCTAGAAATACTCATCGGCAATACTCTTTCCTCTTAAGAGAGGTTGCAATATGGTCAACAATGCAATGGCATTGCTGGATAGTGGAGTGTTCAGATTGGAAGCCAAATTGGTGATCAGAAATAATTTTTTCATTAACTAAGACAGGGTAGAGCCGTTTTAATTGGAGTTTTTCAAAAATCTTATCAAGAATTGGTAAGAGGCTGATAGGTCTATAGGAAGAAGGAGAATTAATGGGTTTATTTGGTTTAGGAATCATTTTAATGACAGAATATTTCCAGAGTAAGGGAAAATAGGTTGTACGCAGGATACTATTAAAAATATTTGTGATTAAAACTAAAGCTTTTCGGGAAATTTGCTCAGAATAGGAGCTGTTATTAGATCATAACCAGGAGCTTTTTTATTAGGAAGGCGCAGAATTGTAGATTTAATTTCCGAGGGCTTAAAATTTTTGGGAGGAAGACTCATAGGGAGTGGGAACATTAGTTCTTCGATGATTTTGTTAGTATGCGATTTGTCTTCTATATCATATCATGTGGAACAAAAGTATTTACCAAATGTTTAGCAAATACTTCGGCTTTTTCTTTGTCTGTTTTTGACCAGTTACCTGATATTTATTAAGAATAAAGGATAGAAATTTCACTTTGATATTTATGAAGAATAATTTTTTTAACAGAATATTTTAAAAGAAAGTTGATTTAATCAAAACGTTATATTTTAGTACAGTCTTTATTTGTATTTTTTTTTTACTCATATTATAATGATTCCATAGTAAAAAAAACTTATTTACCTACAATATTTAATTTCATAATAAAGAATGTACCCAAGCATAATATGTAAAATTATTTTTTATTTATTTTTTTAATAAAAAATAAATAAAATTTTGCATTTTGTTTGAAGGATTACTTTATGTTTATTGAATTAAAAAAAAAAATATTCCTGCTTTTATAGGATTACAAAAAAAAAAAATCGATTGTGTATGTTTTAAAAAAATCATACAAATTGCAAAAGATTCCTCTTATTGGGCACATTTATAAAAATAGCAAACTGATTTTTCCTACTATTTGAGAGCTTGTAATTATTAAAATGGTTTTACTAATTTTTGTTTAAAAGCGACATTATTTCTGACCAGTAATTTGGCTTTTGATAAGAACACTAATACGCCTTTGATCCCAAAAAATATTCAAACTCTTTTAATTCTAGACTGCTTTGAAAGCTCAGGACTTGTTTATTTTTAACTATATTCATGGCGATGTTATTTTCCTTTTACTTTTATATTTAGATTTTTACTCTAACCCTTCTAGCCTATTTAAATATTTATATTACTTCCATTAATTTATAATTCTGTATTAAAAATATCCAAGATTGATTAACGAGGTGGAGTTTAGTGTTCATGCTACCTTCACTCTATGCAAAATTCCACTAATCTCTCGTTCACCAGTATTGGATATTTTAGATATGAAATAGTAGCGTTATTTTGGACTCTATCTACTCATGCAATTCTCAAATTAAAAAAAACTTGAACTACACTTAGACCAAAACTTATCCGGAAAAGTAACATTTAATCTAAAACACAGATTAAAAACCAATTTGAACTTACGGCATTGAACTTTAAGGTTATTTTGAGGTAAAATCTTTCCTTAATAGATACTCCAGTTTATATTTATAACAAAATCATTTTTTGTAACTTAAATGTTTTCTGTTATAAAAAAAAAACTATTCACAATTTTTTCCCCCCATAAAAACTTGTCAAATAAAATTAAAAAAATCAACAAAAAAAAAATCAAATTTTCTTTCTCTCATAAACCCTAGTTAGAATTTTTTGTTCACAACTTTATTTAGTTGCAGATATGTACCTATTAAAATTGTTATAAAAAAAAATTTCAAAATTACCCACCGTCCCCCCACCCCCCTTTCATACAAAAAAGACCTAATCATGATAGTAGAAATACCATATTTTTTTTATGATGTCAAATAATTTGAATAAAATTTTCTAATCAAAGCCAAATTTTTAGTATTAATATTTATTTAGTTAAAAAAATCTCCAAACAATCTCTAATTTATAGTTTGAATTTAATTTAATTATATATACAAGAAGAACAAGAGAAAAATCAATAAATAAATGGTAATGATCGGCGAACAATAACTCAGAACGATTTCTATGATTATAATGACTACTACAATGACGATAGGAACAACAACTTTTCATATTTAAATTCATAAATTCTTCAATATTCAAATTTTTTTATATAGAAACTACAAAATCCTTATGCTTGTTAACAATTTACCATCGAATTTCTCTTGTCCTAACCACATTTATTATGTTCAGACTGAATATATCAGCTTATAATCAAATGGGAATTTAACGCTTCTATTAATTTACTATTTACATATTTTCTATTAAAAAAACCAAAAAAACAAAAAACAAAATTAATAATAACAAGATAAAATACAGAAAATTTTTCAAGCACCCTCAACTAATTAAAAATTCCACCTGTACAATTTTGGCTTTATTTAAATTTTACCTATTTTTGTTGTCCGGCGGCCGAAGAGAAAGGTGGTCAGTTAATGACAAAAACAAAACGCTAACAAAATTTCTAACATCGAACGATTATTCGTCGTCCTCGTCACCAGTTCTAATCCATGAAATCTTCTGTTTTATGTTTATTCTCAAAACCGCAGAAAAAATCGATTCTATTTGTTATTGAATTTCGAATATTTCTTCTAATTTGGATTTTCTCAGACACAAATCTTATTAGAGTCGGACAACTTCTTTGAGACGTCTCAACGATCGTTAAATTCTCGACTAGGTCGTTGATGAAGGCCGCCGCGGATTTTTATCCGACAAGACAGATTTTCAGCTTTTCGAACTTTGCGGTTAGATACGATGGTCAATCCATTAATTGCCGGATAGACATCGTACTTGTGTCGTATAGAAAAAAACTCGTAAGAAGCCATAAAGTTTGTTTTGAAAAATTACCGATGCAGTTGCGTTCATGTCCAAATACTTTTACACAACATTGCTAAGAGATTCAAATTAACATGCGACAAGAGAAAAAAATTACCATAAAAGACAACGGATTTGAGTACATCATTCGTACTTTAGAGTCTCTACTAAGCCACCAGGCTTCTGCGCTAGAGACTCTCCCAGTACCCAATGATGGTGGTTGTTGTCGATCGATTTGCTAACGAATCTTTGTTCTTGGTCTGGGTTTAAAATATAAAAAAAATTGTCATGTTTATAGCTGAACGTACAATCTGAAGTCGAGAATTCGGGGTTGATTAGCATTAGTTCAATCGTTGACATTAATATGACACTTTCCCCAAAAACATTGTCTTGATAAGGGGAAACCATGCAGCACAAGTGGACGTTGTTCAATAAGACAACACTACCTGACCACAGGTAGTATGGCAGTTAATTATTAATGTTGACATAGATCATGTTAAATAGACGTACACGTACATCGAGAATAGAAAAGTAAACATTTTTGTACTGTTTGCTTTTCAATTTTGTTAGCTTTCAACTTTTGATTAATCGGAGTCCCCACCTACAATCGATAAATCTTCACAAAGAAATTTATAGTTTAACAAGACAGGAGAAATTATTATAAATTTTTTTTTTTTTTGATCATTTTCCTTAGAAAACAACAAACAAACAGGAAATACATTGTTACTGGAGGGAGGGAGGGTAGTCTCTAAGATTTTTGTTATTGTTTTTTTTTTTTTAAGTTGTAATATCTGCCACGTTATTATAAGCTTAGAATATAGAAATACTGACTAAAAATTCTGTCTAATCATTTAAAAAATTTATTCGCAAAAACGGACACACTTGCAAAAATTCTCATTAGCCGAAACAGAGTATTTCTATAATATCTGACCTGTAAAAATCAGAAAAAACTCAGTCATATCACATAGCATAACAAAGTTGATGTTCCGCAAGGTACAAGGGTCGTTCAATAAGTCCTTAGAAAAAGACAGTTTTTTTAAAAAAAAATTGTTATTTTTCAACATAATCTCCTTTTAGCTCTATACACTTTTCCAACCGTTTTTCCAAAATTTTTATCTCATCCAAAAAATAGGATTTTGGAAGTTCTGCAAAATACTCATCCGTTTGAGCAATGACGTCCTCGTTGGAAGTGAACCGTCGTCCGCCAAGCCATTTCTTCACTCGGGGCCAAATCTGGTGAATAAGCGGGATGCTGGAACAATTCCATTCTCAATTCTACAATTTTGGCCATGGAAACAGCGCAGGTGTGCACACGCGCATTGTCCTGATTCAAGAGGATTTTTTTCTTCTTCAATGGGGGCGTTTTTCATTGATTTCCTCGCTCAACCGTTGCAATAACGACGCGTAATACTCTCCTGTTATTGTTTTTCCTTTTTCCAAGTAGTTGATAAAAATGATGCCCTGCGAATCCCAAAAGACCGTGGCCATCACCTTGCCGGCCTATGGCACAGTTTTTGCCTTCTTCGGAGCTCGTTCACCCTTGAAAATCCACTGTGATGACTGTCTCTTCATTTCTGGAGTGTGGTAGTGTATCCAGGTTTCGTCCACAGTGACATATCGACGAAGGAATTCGGCAGGATTGCGATGAAAGAGTACCAACATAGCCTCAGAGTCCATTGCACGATTGCGCTTATTCTCCTCTGAGAGCAAACGCGGCACCCATCTTGCCGAAATTTTTTTCACAGACAATTTTTCATGCAAAATTGAAGCGACTGTACCTTGTGATATGCCCGTGGCCTCAACTAATTTGCGCACTTTAATTCGCCGATCGTTCAAAATCAGATCGTGGATTTTGTCGATGATTTCAGGAGTAGACACCTCAACTGGGCGTCCTCAACGATGTTCATCTTTTGTGAATGAACGGCCACGTTTAAATTCATTCACCCAATTGTAAACCGTCGCAAACACAGGTGCAGATGTGCCATGAACTGCATCCAACTCGGCTTTGATTTCTTTCAAGCTTAAGCCTTTCAAATGGAGATGTTTGATGACAGCCCTAAACTCGCTTTTTTCCATTGTTATACATAAATAAATGTCGTTAACTTTAATCGACGATAGAAATTGACCTACGCTATGGATCGAGCTGAAATTTTGACAGCTTTCCTGTCGATAATGCTACTTACAAAAAAAATCTTTACCGACACTACGAGCGCAAGATCTTGGATTTTCTAAGGACTTATTGAACAACCCTCGTAAATTGTTGGAAGCTATGTCAGGATTTGGATGGGTAGCAATTATGGCCGTATCGTCTGCATAAGTAGCAATGATAGTATTAGGATAAGCTGGGATGTCATGGGTATAAATATTATATAAGATGGGACCAAGGATACTGCCTTGTAGGACTCCGGCTAGAATAGGATATATTTTCGATGATTCTGAGTTAATTGCAACTTGGAAATATCGTTGGGAGAGATATGAATTTATGACGGCTTTCCTGTCGATAATGCTACTTAAAAGAAAACAATTTTCTAAGGACTTATTAAACGACCTTCGTAGTATTCTTTGTGGTTGTACTTTATCCTATTACACTCATAACGGATGATTTTTTAAGTGTTTGGTCTTGAAATTTTCAAAAAAAATAAATAGAAAAATTGTAAAATAGTATAATTTTTTTATTCAAATTGATAAATCAATGCTTGCCATTTAATTATTAAATATTATTTTAATAATAAAAAATATTAGCCACGACTACGTTTTATGTGATCCATGCAAGAGGTCCAATTTTGAACCACTTTTTCGAGCTGATATCTCGCCAATATTTAACATATGTAATGTTGTCTTCCAAGGCTGCAAGTGTTGCTGATTTATCGGTATTTTTTTTTTTTTTTTAGATTAATGAGGTACAGGGGGAAACCTTCAAAAGGTACTGGCCTGGAAGACCTTGTACCTGCCAGGCGAGTTATGCGGAATTTTTACCTCGCTAAAACCTACCTGTACCTCTACGCTTGCTTCCGGAACTATGGTTCCCCGGCGGCACTCTTTGTAAATACTACTTCGGAGGGGCGTTCTTATTTTATATTACTACTGTAGCGATATTATGACGCCTCGCGGCCTATTCTTCGTACGTGGTCCGAAGATCCTTGATTAAAGATTCCTCGTACTCTGCAACTTTGTTCCAAGCCGATTGGTTCTTCAGCATGCACTCCACTATGTTTTCTGGACTGATGGAACGGTCCAGATTTTTCTCGTAGAAGGGGCATTGGACGAATACGTGTTCTGCATCTTCGATCACATCGCGGCATTGATGACAGTTTGGGGAGTCAGTTCTCTTGAATCTGTGCAAGTATGCCCGAAAGCATCCATGCCCAGTCAAGAGTTGGGTGATGTAATACCCGACTTCCCCGTGCACGCGAGTGACCAATTTGGTGACATCCGGTATCAGCTGATGAGTCCACCGACCCTTTGTCGAGCTGTCCCATCTCTCTTGCCAGAGGCGAAGACTCTCGGGTCTCTCCTCTTCACAGAGGACCTTTCGCCGCTTTTCCTTCTTCCTACGGTGTTGTCGTTCATGCTCTCCTGCCAGGATGTCGATGGGTGGGCATGATGCCACGACGTTGACCGATGCCACGACGCTGGAGATGTGCTCCTTGTAGTTGAGTCTGGCATCCAAGACCACTCCTAGATACCGGATGTAGGGTAGCGACTACTCTTATGGTGATGGTCTCCATTTTCTTCCGGCTACTCACAAGGAGTGCCTCGGTCTTATTTTCCGCCAAAAACAGGTCTGCCGATGTTATCCACTGTCTTATCCTCCGGATGGTGGTGGAGAATGCGGCTTCCAGTTCCTCCAGGTGTTTGGCTACAAGGACAACCGCTACGTTGTCCACGAAAGCCACGAGTGTTGTGTTCGGCGGTAATTCCAGATGGATTAGGCCATCGTACATGACGTTCCACAAGAGTGGCCTCAGGACAGAGCCCTGAGGTACCCCTCCCATGACCCCATACTCCGCTGGTCCATCCTCCGTCTCGTAGTGTAGTAGTCGGTCACTGAAGTATGATCTGACCATCCCTCGTAGGTAGTAGGGCACCCCCATGTTCTCAAGAGCCTCCAAGACTCGATCCCAGCGGACCGAGTTAAACGCATTCTTGAATGATTTATCGGTATAGACTAGTGATTTCGAATTCTTGATTTATCGGTATAGACGAGTGATTTCGCATAGCTCCATTGAAAATAGTCTAGATGCCTCAAATCGCACGATCTGAGCGGCCAACTCACCAGTTCGAAACGTGAGATTAATTGCACATAGACCTCATCTTTCAATATGTCCATTGTTGCACCTGCTGTGGGGCATGTAGCACCGTCTTATTCAAACCACATGTCGCCCATATGCAATTCATGCATTTTGGGCAAAAAAAAAGTTTGAAATCATCGAGCGTCATTGACGGTAACGTTCCGGCCAGCGTCATCTTTAAAAAATTACGGACCGTTGATTCCACCAAAATGTACATTTTTCTGGATGCAAGGGCAGTTCTTGTTTTGCCTGTGGTTATTCATTAGACTAAATATGAAGAAATGAGCTTCAACACTCAACGCAATTTCTTGCTGAAAAGCATTTTAGGATTTTCCTCAAGTTTTTCTATTGGATTTTCGGCCCAAACGGATTTTGGCCCAGTTACCGAAAATTTGAAGCTTTGACAGGTCATTCGGCTTCAGTTCTTACACGAACTGTATTTTATACACTTTCAGACCAAGATCCTTGCGTAAAATTGTCCACATAGTCGAGTAACACAATAGCCCAATTGTTTTGAACGGCAACAGATGGACAAATCTTGGTTTTCACCAATACTGGACGCTACGGCAGCAATATTTTCCTCTGTACACACTCGACGCACTGGGATTGGTAGTTTAATGTCCAATAGCATAAAATGGTTATGAAATTTTATCACGATGGCTTGAATTGCTTGCTCAGTCGGTCGATTATGATGACCATAAAATTATCGAAGATTACGAATTTTGATAATAAAATTCAATAATTTGTAAGCCTTGTTCGAGTGTATAAGCTTTAATCCGCTATTTTTAGTTAAAAAACCATAGGTTTTTTTCATAGAAAGCAAAAACAAATTTATTAAAAGTACTTTCCCTCGCTAGCTACACATTTTTCCCATCTCTCGGGCAATTTGTGGATACCACGCCAAAAAAATTCCTTCTCTTTCGAGGTAAACCACTCATCAAGCCATTTTCGGACGTCTTCGTAAGAATCGAAGTGCTGCTCAGCGAGCGCGTGACCCATCGACGAAAACAGGTGGTAGTCGGAAGGGACCAGGTCTGATGAATAAGCGGGGTGGGGTAGCACCTCCCATTTAAGTGTCTCCAAGTATTTTTAGACCATTTTTGACGTGTGCGATTGTGCGTTGTCGTGGAGGAAAATCGGCTTGTCATGTCTTTGTTGATAATCCGTTCTTTTTTCACGCAGAGCATGGTGCAATTTAATCAGTTGTTGGTGGTAGCGGTGGGCATTGATAGTTGCACCAGGTTTCAACATCTCATAGTAGACGATACCCTGCTGATCCCACCAAACGCACAGTATCGTCTTCCGTCCGAAGCGATTTGGTCTTCGGGAAGATGTTGATGGTTGGCCGGGATTTACCCGCTATTTCTTGCATTTAGAATCCTCGAATTATATCCACTCTTCATTGCCTGTTACAATCCGATACAGGAACGACTTTCTTTTTTGTCTGGCGAGCAAGATAGCGCATGTGTTTTGGCGTCGCCCCATCTGCCTATCGTTCAATTCAAGCGGCACCCATTTTCCGATCTTTTCAATCTTCCCCATAGCACGCAGACGCATGAAAATGGTTGGTTTAGTAACACCCAATTGCTCCGCGAGCATTTTTTGCGATTGCGTATCGTCTTCGTCCAACAGAGCCTGTAATTGATGGTCCTCAACCTTCCTAGGCCGATTTTCACGCTTCTTGTCCCACAAGTCAAAATTGCCGTGTTTGAACCGACGAAACCAATCTCGGCACGTTGTTTCGGATAAAGCACTATTACCATAGGCCTCCATAAGCAGTTGATGCGATTCGGCAGCCGATTTCGTCAAACTGAAGCAGAAAAGCAGAGCTTCCCGCATATACTCTTTTTCTGGCACAAAACTGTACATGTTTAACAAAGGAAAAATGTATGTTGTTTTACGAAATTGCTAACAATGTGCACTGATTAATGTTGACATATGTCAAACTCTGAAAAAAAAGTTTGGCGTGCCCATGATAGCTTAATACGCTCACTCACGCCATTTATGAACAAGCAGCGGATTTAAGCTTATATGCCTGGTAAGTCTTTCCATGATAAAATGGCAATACTAACTGAGCACTTTTGACTTTGATCTGAAAACTCTCCGAAAAACTACAAAGTTGACATGCTACTTATTTGATTTATGGTTATTTATATTTTTAGTATATAAGATGCCTAGGACATGAGTCAGGATTTTTATTATGTGGTTTAGATGGAATTGGTCTTTGATTAGTTGAATGAACAAATTAGGAGTGATTAGATTTTGTAGAGTATTTAAACTTGTTTTAAGAAATTAAAAAGAGGACTTGAGTTGGTTATTAAGATGGCCAAAAGCTTTACAATAAAAAGAATAATATTTAAAAAAAAGCGATTTTATAAAAATAAGATTTCCTTTATTAATCAAAGACGATAAAAAGTATATGTATTTAAGAAATGTCGTTATTTTTAGATTATATTTCTCTTTATAATGTGTAAGTTTAAACAAGATAATTAATTATACAGAAAAAATTCTATACCTAAATATGCGAATTGTTCGATTTATTGCCGCTAGGAGAGAGGGCTTATCCCGTAATTCTTTTAGCTAAGATACTCCCCACTGGTGTGCATTGTATCAACTATTATATAAAAAGGGGCTGTACATCAAATGAAAAATGATAAATGTCAGTCAGGAGAACGTCTATTTTGACCTATTCTATCCTTTTAGGTTGTAATGCATCTGAATTCTAGACTGCCTACCATTCTGCGGTCAATTTGTTCCTGTTATAGCACGTTTTCTACCTTCCGGGTATATTTTAAAGACATTTGACAATATTTTCACCGAACACCCAACAAATTTCTGTACTCTTTTGTATTTTTCTTAACTTTATAATTTTTTTATACAAATTTGATAATTTTCAGTTTCAATTAGAGTAAAATATTTTTATTCCTGAATATCAAAAAAAAAACTTATAAATATATCAGAATAGTTTTTTTTAATTACTAATTTAAGTATATGCGATTTTACGTAGGGTTTTAGATTATCGATCCTGACAATTCAAGTACGTAAGTCCAAATTGGCTTAAGTACTATATTATAAATTAGTGTAAAGTTATTAAGAAATTGCACTATTATTAAATGCTTTGTAAATGGTTACGCATAGTTCATGGACAATAAAAAAATTAAGGACGATTTAATGTAGGATTCTACATTAGTGAACCCTTAAATTGAAGTCTGTAAGTCCAAATTGGCGTTCGTACTGTATTGTAAATTTGTATAGAGTTATTAAAAATCGCAGAGCATTATTAAATGATTTGTAACGGGATACGCATAGTTAATCTGTAAAAGGAACATTAAGGATTATTTTACGTAGGATTCTAGATTGTCAAATCCTTAAATTAAAGTCCGTAAGTCCAAATTGGCTTTAGTACTATATTGTAAATTAGTGTAAAGTTATTAAAAATCGCAGAGCATTATTAAATGTTTTGTAATGGATTAGCATAGTTCATGCGCAAAAGGACTATTAAGGCCGATTTTACGTAGGATTCTAAATTATCGAATCTGAAAGTTCAAGTCTGTAAGTCCAAATTGGTTTTAGTTCTGCATTGTAACTTAGTGCAAAGTTATTAAGAATCGCAGCAGCTGCTTGTATAGTCAATTAAATTCTGTTCTTTTTACTTTTGTATGTAGATTTCCTTATAAAAAAAATTGTCGATAAAGAGTCCTTGTCTTCTGATATTATAATGCTCCTATTAAATTGTATGAAACCTGATGGTATTTTGGCAAAGGGCGCGAAAGTGGTATGAATAAATTTTTGTTCGTTCAGTTTCACTTTCCCACTTTTTGATCTAATTTTAAAGGATTTGTTTGTGTAGTGGATGCTTTGATAGAGTTTTTGTGATGAGTAGCAATTGGTGGGTCATCAGCTATAAAATTTTTATTATTACTTTCAATATCATGGGCGTATTTATTATAGAGGATCAAGCACACAAGCTCAGGCAAAACCTGCTTAGATAGACCATATATGGTTTTATCTTAAACCATCTAAAAATATCGTTCCGAAAAATAGGATTTGATCATAAGAAAGTATGGTTTACGAAGGATTCTCATAATCTTCCAGAGAAGCCCAGAATCCTATAATCAGTCAAATGTTTAAGCTATACCCAAAAATATGAATGAACAGTACTTTTACATTTCTATTAATCATTTTAGATATTTGAAAGGATTCTCATAAAAAAAAGCTTACTCAAAGGCACTGCGAAAAATTTATTGTAATAAATTTTACAAAATTTCAATAATTCTTTTGATTAAAAAAGGAATTTTCCAAATTTAAGTCATTTCTTTGGGATTTAGAATGAAACAAATCTGCACAGTTTCGGGACCTTAATTTGAAATTACAAAAAAAGTTACAATTTAGTACAAATATACCCGCCTGAGTATTGTAAGTTTTCCGATAGTTTTTAAAGTTGAATTAATAGTAAAAAATTGGTAAATGATTCAAAACAGAAACCAGTTAAATCTCTACTCATGATCGAGTCGTATTGAAATTTTAGTTGCACAATCAACTTCTTATCAGTTTCAATTATTTCATTGTTCATAGAGTACGCAATTTTCATTTGCCGATGGATGGAATTTTAATGAGAAAACTCCAATCAAGTTTAAGAAAAATTCTTCTTTTCTCATCTTAGACGAGATACGAATTGTCTAACGAAATCTAGCCTGAATAGACAATCGATGGCTATGTGACATCCACTTGGACTAGACAACATGGTTCACAGTTTATTATTAACGACATTGTACTATTTGCTATTAAGAAGATGAGTTTGAGAATTCCTAGATTCCCAGATCGCGCAGATCTAGTTGAAGATCGGTCTTGAAGATCGCCAGATTGTCTGACTGTCATTGGTCTTATCAATTATATTCCAACCGTTCCTCTGCCATTTGATGGAATTCTTGTACTGCGATAATTGAAATCAATGTTATCATTAATTTTCTGACGTTAATTATTGCTTGTTGCAGGGCTGACAATGGTCCATGAGGATCGGCTGTGATTTGCTGTTATTGGTACGGTACTTGTTTGTGTCGTATTGCATATTTTTCCATGGTGGGCTTAGGCAGATTGAAGTGTTCATTCCTGCGTCATTTGAGAGATGACTTTGAAAGTCGAACGAAGCCGATAACCTCTCGGACTAACAATTTAAAATCCGGTAGCTGAATTTATCGGTAGTGATCGCAATGTGAGTAAAAGAATTTTGTCTTGATCTGAAATTGTTTTGATTTAATCCATTTTTCTTCGCTTCCTACTATTAGTGGCAAGACGTTCGACAACATCTTATGTCCGCGAACCAATTGGTAGACGTGGAGCTCGTAGATCTTGTTGTATATTGGCAATTGGTATTCGGTAGATGAAGTCAGCCTCGATTACGAGGAGCAACTTTGTTTTCTGCAGAATCGGATCCATCGGCTGAGAACTGATTTATTTCCTATCATTGTGCCAGCCTATCTCAGGACAGTTGGTACGGTTGGTAGTGTTCTTGGACGGTATTGTAATAGAATCAGTTGTATATGGTGTTTATAGGCGGCATGCCAGTTGCCTCTGTTCTTGTTTATACAAGACGGTAACATCGTTTGCCGAGATGATCGTAATTGCAGTAGTCACTACCGATGGCCGCGGCTGGATGGCTGCCTGGATGGCTGCCTGGTTAGATGTTTGGTTTGTTGACTATGCCGATGGTACGTGCACTGTACAACATTCTATGGACAATCGGTAGCCGACGATCGGTGATCATTGAATCTGGTGTGGATCTAAAGATCAGCAACGAGGATGTACTTTATCAGAGAATGAATGTATGATGACGACCAGTACGGGTTGATCTCCCAAACGGCAAAGCTCTGATACGTGCGCATTCATCGATCGATGGACAAAACAACACATATAGTATAGGAGATCATCGTCATCACTGTTGGGATACTGTGATCGTAGCCACGGTGGCTGGACAAGATCGTAGCTACGAGTACATATATACTGTAGATCGGTGTGCCTTATCAAAATTCAGCTCACACAAACCCCCTTAGTAAAAGCGGACCGTGAGAATTCTTTCAAGTTTTCTTTTGATAATAACAAGAAGACGCGTACATCTCTTCCTTCGGATCGTTTTCTTTTGGTAGCACTCTTGGTCTCCTTTATCAATAAAACATTTTCAATATAATAAAACCGATACAACCAAAAGTATCCCCCCACAAATCAAATAAAATACGAGTAAAAATGGAATGTCTCGCTATGTTCGCGCTTTCTGACTGCACCGACAAGTCTGTTGTGGCCACAACAGTAAAAACCTATCCTCCAATAAATGCGAACAGGAGTATTGCACTCGGAATTGTGACCATTTGATTTGGTACGATGCCCGGATTCTTTGGTATGTACGATCCTCGCTTCTGGTATAGTCCACGCAACAGAATTCCCAGTGCATTTATGGCATGCATCACTTGGGCACTTTGTACATTTTCTAGAAGACAGGTAAGAATATTCAAGTAGGCAAGCACAAAATACCGACAACAACAACTTATTCTTATCTCATTTCTACCTTATTCCATACTTTTCCTAGTCCTGCTCTTCCTTCCCCATCTTCTAAGCATCCTCTCCCTACCTGTACATGTGATCTTATATATAGAAACGATAAAATAAAATCACATCAAATCAAAAAGTCCAGAATTATTGTGTTAAGCGACGGTAGCTTCTGCTTCCAATATTGGATCTGCCTGCTTCTCTGCTTCTGAGCCAGAGAAATATTTGGAATTTTCGTTATTCATCTGATCCTATTCGTTTACATTTATTGTAGTCGATGATGATGCCATAGTATTTGGGAAAAAAAATCAAATTCCAAAAGTCTATGGATACTCGTTTGTAACTGGTTGATGGCAAAAAGGAATTATTATTTGAATTTATTTGTTGCTAATTATTGCAAAGAACTATTTATTCTGTTGACTTACTGGCGATGCTGTACCGAGTATCAGAGTACACAGGACAGTAGCTTCCAATGATGACTGGTTTAATGGTTCAGTAATTAATTAATAGAATTTTTATCATTTTACTTCCATGCAGCAGAGTCTATGCTGACACTCTGAATCCATTCGATTCACAAGTGGTGGTACTCGTATGAGTAAGAATTTCAGTTAATTTTGTGGGAAAAATTGTGACGTTATTTTGTCCTTTCGAGATGTAATCGCCAGTTTATGATGTTGCCAGTTTTAAATTTATTCATTTCACCGAACGTGTCAGTTGAAGTTTATGTACTAAACAGTCAAAAGTCGGACACTTCAATGTAATGGCAGTGAAATTCGGCACTGGTAGACAGTTTCTTTCCCAAAGACCGCGTCATTATAGATTCGATTCCAATTGTGACAGTTTTTGACAATCTTTTGTACCGATTTGCACTCCTTTTGAATGACCTAATCAGCGAGGAAAGCAAAACAGTCGCCAGTACTGTCTTCGGCACATTGTATATCCCGGAAAATATTCGGTTCTAAATAATTCTTCGAAACCAGACAAAAATATGTGATAATGAGTCTGTTAAGTTCGATGCGTTTCAGGTAATTTGTCATGGATTCACTTCCCGTGGAATTTAATTAATTAGGAACTTAACATCTCCACGAGTCCCCCCCCCCTCTCCAACCAAGTGGCATTGTAACAATCCGGTAAGGGAAAATGTGCTCGGTTTTCGTGAGAAAACAAGAATAACAAAAATAATAATAATAAAAAAAATGGCGACATCATGTTCAGATTTTATCGCCAACATTAACTTGACAAATTTCATCAACAATATTGAATATATTTCATTAAATATTCCCTACAGAATATTAAAATGTGAAAAGTTTTATCTTCAAATTTTTATATTTCAACACAAAAACGAATGTGAACTGAATTGGTTTTGGTTTAATTGTTACCTGACATAAAAGAAAAGACCAAAAAAAATAAAAATACATTCAATTTTCAAATTACCTGCAGTTGAAGGCATCTCGAAATGAGGATAGTGAAAAAAGTATGTAGGAATACCGATTAAATGTTGGGCAGGTAGCTATGGGTAAAACCTTTTAATATAAACAGAAAACTAGGCCTACGTCTACCGACTATGCATGACCCAAATGCAATCGTATCCGATATCACATAGAACATCGTCGATACGCGCTCGCAGGTCTATCAGGTTTGCAGGTTTGAAATGTTATGCCTAAAAGTCTCCCTGCAGCTTATGTGTATGTGCTGTTATGCACAGCACGGAGTAATTTGTTTATTCAAATCATAAATTATTTTATGTTTTACATTAATGTTAAAAACATTGTTAAATTGTCTCCTTTGCGGGCAACTTTGACTTTTGATCACAAGTGATTCCGTGGACTCCACCTCAGACAGACTCTTTCTTTGTGCTTCGTAGAATTCACGTAGAAATATTTATTAAAGTTTCGTACAAGTGCGCCCACCCGAAATTCATTGGTTATTAGTAAATTTTTTGCAGTAATTTTTATTTTGTTCACATTTTATTATTTATATATTGTCATTGTGACATAAAAACTCACTTCCACCATTATTGTTTTTTTCTCTTCAAATTTTTATTTTGTTTTTAATTCATTAGAATTGGTAAACGTTGAAAAATATTTACAAATCAAATTCAAAAATGTTGTCAGATTTTCATTTTCAACCCACAAGATTTTGTTGAAAATAAGACACCTAAAAAAAAAAACAACAACAACAAAATTGTAATGATTTTAGGCTTTAAGTTATGAGACTACCATAAATTCCAATTCCACCCTTTTGGTGCGATTGTTTCATAATTAATTACTTTCCATATTATTGTAGTTACCACCCAGATTTCTTGGTAATTTTCACACGATACGAATTGCATTGCTAATAAATGTATTGAGTGTTTTTTTTTTCGAATATCCATTAAGGACGTGATTTTATGAAACCTACAGTTTAGTTGTTGCAATATCTGACACTGTATTTTGTGGTTAGTGTCCTAGATTTGAGTCAATTTTATTGGATTTTCTATTATAGTTTAAGGTATAATATACCTTAAGATGATAATCCTTGCCTCAACTAGGATGAACGTGTTATTTAATTTAAATTGTAAAATTAGTAAAAAATTTATGAATTTCATAGGCCAATAAAATTTGACCTACTAACAGGAGTCCAGTATATTGAAGTAGGGTGAGCAGATGCATTAGATTGGCTCATGGAGCTCATTGGTGATTTTTCGGTAAAATTAGTAAAAATTTATCAATTTCATTTGCAAATAAAATTTTAAGTCTCAATAAGAGGAGTTCAGTATATCGGGACAGGGTTAACCGATGCATTAGATTAGTTAGTGGAGGTCATTGGTAATTTTCGGTAAAATTAGTAAAAATTTATCAATTTCATTGGCCAATAAAATTTTAAGTCACAATAACAGGAGTCCAGTATATCGGGACAGGGTTAACCGATGCATTAGATTGGTTAGTGGAGGTCATTGGTGATTTTTCGGTAAAATTTATCAATTTCATTGGCCAATAAAATTTTAAGTCTCAATAACAGGAGTTCAGTATATCGGGACAGGGTTAACCGATGCATTAGATTAGTTAGTGGAGGTCATTGGTGATTTTTCGGTAAAATTTATCATTTTCATTGGTTAATAAAATTTTAAGTCTCAATAACAGGAGTTCAGTATATCGGGGCAGGGTTAACCGATGCATTAGATTGGTTAGTGGAGGTCATTGGTGATTTTTCGGTAAAATTAGTAAAAAATTTATCAATTTCATTGGTTAATAAAATTTTAAGTCTCAATAACAGGAGTTCAGTATATCGGGGCAGGGTTAACCGATGCATTAGATTGGTTAGTGGAGGTCATTGGTGATTTTTCGGTAAAATTAGTAAAAAATTTATCAATTTCATTCGTTAATAAAATTTTAAGTCTCAATAACAGGAGTTCAGTATATCGGGGCAGGGTTAACCGATGCATTAGATTGGTTAGTGGAGGTCATTGGTGATTTTTCGGTAAAATTTATCAATTTCATTGGCCAATAAAATTTTAAGTCTCAATAACAGGAGTCCAGTGTATCGAAGCAGTGTTAACCGATGCCTTAAGTTGGCTAGTGGAGCACATTGGCGATTTTTGGTAAAATTAGTAAAAAATTTATCAATTTCATTGGCCAATAAAATTTTAAGTCTCAATAACAGCAGTTCAGTGTATCGTAGCAGGGTGAACCGATGCATTAGATTGGCTAGTGGAGCTCTTTGGTGATTTTTTGGTCAAATTAGTAAAAATTTATCAATTTGATTGGCAAATAAAATTTTAAGTCTCAATAACAGGAGCCCAGTGTATCGATGCAGGGTAAACCGATGCTTTAGATTGGCTAGTGGAGGTCATTGGTAATTTTCGGTAAAATTAGTAAAAATTTATCAATTTCATTGGCCAATAAAATTTTAAGTCACAATAACAGGAGTCCAGTGTATCGATGCAGGGTATACCGATGCATTAGATTAGTTAGTGGAGGTCATTTATGATTTTTCGGTAAAATTTATCAATTTCATTGGCCAATAAAATTTTAAGTCTCAATAACAGGAGTCCAGTGTATCGAAGCAGTGTTAACCGATGCCTTAAGTTGGCTAGTGGAGCACATTGGCGATTTTTGGTAAAATTAGTAAAAAATTTATCAATTTCATTGGCCAATAAAATTTTAAGTCTCAATAACAGCAGTTCAGTGTATCGTAGCAGGGTGAACCGATGCATTAGATTGGCTAGTGGAGCTCTTTGGTGATTTTTTGGTCAAATTAGTAAAAATTTATCAATTTGATTGGCAAATAAAATTTTAAGTCTCAATAACAGGAGCCCAGTGTATCGATGCAGGGTAAACCGATGCTTTAGATTGGCTAGTGGAGGTCATTGGTAATTTTCGGTAAAATTAGTAAAAATTTATCAATTTCATTGGCCAATAAAATTTTAAGTCACAATAACAGGAGTCCAGTGTATCGATGCAGGGTAAACCGATGCTTTAGATTGGCTAGTGGAGGTCATTGGTAATTTTCGGTAAAATTTATCAATTTCATTAACCAATAAAATTTTAAGTCTCAATAACAGGAGCCCAGTGTTTCTAAGGAGGGTGAACCGATGCATTAGATTGGCTATTGGGGGCTCATTGGTGATTTTTTGGCCAAATTAGTAAAAATTTATCAATTTCATTGGCCAATAAAATTTTAAGTCTCAATAACAGGAGTTCAGTATATCGGGGCAGGGTTAACCGATGCATTAGATTGGTTAGTGGAGGTCATTGGTGATTTTTCGGTAAAATTTATCAATTTCATTGGCCAATAAAATTTTGAGCATCAATAACAGGAGCCCAGTGTATCGTAGCAGGGTGAACCGATGCATTAGATTGGCTAGTGGAGCTCTTTGGTGATGTTTTGGTCAAATTAGTAAAAATTTATCAATTTGATTGGCAAATAAAATTTTAAGGCTCAATAACAGGAGTCCAGTGTATCTAAGAAGGGTGAACCAATGCATTTGATTGGCTATTGGAGTTTATTATTGTAGTTATTTTTTGATAAAATTAGTAAACATTTATTAAATTCTTGGCCAATAAAATTTAAAGTCTCAATAACAGGAGTCCAGTGTATCGATACAGGGTTAACCGATGCATTAAATTGGCTATTGGATCTCATTGGCGTTTTTTCAGTAAAATTAGTAAAAATTTATCAATTTTATTGACCAATAATATTTGAAATCTCAATAACAGGAGTGCAGTGTATCGAATCAGGGTGAAGCAATGCATTAGATCGGGTAGTGAAGCGCATTGGTGATTTTTGGTGGACTCAATCTTGATTCTACAATATATAAGGTGTTTTTTAATAAGTGTGATCTCTTTTCAAATGGACCATGTGGCCATATTTAAAATGGCAAACTCTTGAGCTACCGTCAGTTGTATTTAATAAAGTTTTGCAATTTATTCATAAAAAGATACATGTCTTAACAATCTATTTTTTTAAATCAAAATCATTGTTCTTTTATTGCAACTTATCGAGCACTTTTTCCCATTTATGGTCGTCATTATCAGCTTTATTCGTCGAAATGTTGGAAAGTTTTGAACGTAGTCTTTCTTTACAGAATATTTACGTGCCAGTAAAACAAAGATCAGATCGAAATATGTATTTGGAATTACATCCTTACAGCATTTTTATCATACAATAATTAAAGCCGTTGAATCATCGCAAATGCCGTAAATTTGTACTGAAACATCTTGAAATTGATGCCGAGTTTTCCAAGTAAATCTTCTTCTCAGATGAGGCAAATTTTCATCTCTCTGGTTTGGTGAACAAAGAAAATAAATAAATCATTTACGATGAATCAGAATAAGTGACCCTTTGGTGTGGTTCATAGAAGGGTGGCATCATTGGTCCTTATTTTTTTTCCAAATGAGAAAGGAGTTACCTCTGCTGTCAATGGTGAGCGGCACAAATCGATGTTAACGAATTTTTTGTGGTATAAATTGGAAGATATTGATTTAACAAATATATGGTTTCAACAAGATGGTGCTATATACCACGCAGCCCATGCTCATGCTACCACAATCGATTTATACCCGGAAAAGATTGGCGAGGTGATAATTTCAAGAAATGCAGATATGCAATAGCCTTTTAAGAAGCTGTGATTCGAAACCTTTCGACTTCAATTTTATTGATTATTATTATCAATTTTATTGAGGTTAACAATTACCTCCACTGCCGAAATTATCTCCTGTACAGCCTTTAAAAACATATTATTTTTACTATCTAAGCCAAATTAAAATTATTTCTGCATCTGGGTTGGAAGCCGTGGTTACAAGTGGGGTCCCGGAATCCTATGCCACTAAGTGGATATAAAAAATAGGTTGTCTGCTGTCATCCAACCATCCTTTGCTATCATCCCACTTATTGGCGGTCAATATCACGAATTTAAGTTTCAAATTTTATGAAAGTAGAAGTTCGCCTTGGAGGCCATTATTAAAATTTTTACTAATAATGTTCGCCTTGGAGGCTACTAAATGGACGGGAGAATATACCCATCGTCCTGTCCCCACTGTTATTCAAAATTTGTCGCATCTATTATCTAAATGGTAGTGAATGCCACTTAATCTACAGAGCTCCTATACTCAACAACTTCGTTCCCAAATCCTCTCTTAATTTTCTTAAAGAATCTAATATGCTCCAAAAAATTTAACCACTTCTAATTCCTCCCTTCAACTGAAGTTCGACAAGTTTCATTAAGAAAGGTGACAATACGAACTGCCACGTATCATGATGTTGTCAAAGTGTCCCCTGGCCCATGTCTAACAGAGATAATATACAAAAAAAATACGATTTTTAGTTTTAAAAAAATATTCTCAACTGCGAAAAGAATGTTATTTTGAATTAGAATATATTTTTTGCCAACTTAAAGTCGAATTGAACTTAGTTTTAATGTTGAAAAAAAATCCAGTTGTAATAAAAACCATTTTTGTAGGTACAGTCGAACAATAATTTTAAGACGGAATCCCTTTATATGGTCACGATTAACTATCAATCGAATTAAATTCCTTTTACGATAAAATTGATATTGTTATGTGGTGGTGGTGTCGATGCGGTTGTAAACTTTGCATATTTTCATGTCATAAAATCAATTTTCTCGATACACGTATTATTATGGGCGATTACAGGTACTATTCTGGTGACGCCCAACAAATCCATTTTGTTCCGTTTCGAACATAAATTCAATTGTGGAAAAGTGGTGTTTAAAATCAAATGGGAATTACCAACGAGATGGGGACTCTACCAGTTAGTAATAGTTAGTGTAATGGCTAGAGGAATGGACAATAAAAAGACATGGTCAGGCATATGAATTGCAAGAATCGAAATGAATTTTATTTGAATGGGGAATAGAGTACAGATGAAAGCTAGTGAATTGATGTTAACAAATCGGCGAACACCAGTAAAATGGAGTGAGTTGAGCCAATGACGGTTTGCAAGATTGATGGTGGGCATCGTAGTGGTACCCCACTAGATTGGAAGCAGAAGTGCTATGGGAAATATAGTAGTTTGTAGCCCTAGGTGACTTAAAATCCGAAAACTTATTGACGAAGATTGTTGAATGACGACTAACTTCATCTACGAGTGTACGGTTGCTTCTGTGTTGATATTGGCCACTTCTAAGCGTAATAGACTAACTCGAACAAATTGATTTGGAATCGATCTGTAGTAGTGAAAATATTACCACAATTTTATTTTACTTTGTATTCATTTCTTCATTTTTGTTGTTGTTGATTTTCTAAACTCCACTCTAGTAAAATGAAAGTTAGTCACTTTTACTAGGAATTATACAGAGTATGTGTACACTACAGGCCAAAAATACCATGTCACCTTGATAAATATTAAATTAATTTAAAATTACTTTAATTAAATTATGTTTTATACATTTTTAATTATAAAATATATAAAAATAGAATATGAAAGAAATTCTCAAATTTTATGATAGCTTGTTCGATTCTAGGCTATTGATAGATCAGTTTTTTATCGAATACTGCTTCAAAAATTTAAAAAAATTCTCAATAAGTCTTCCTTAGAGGATGTACATTTTTTCTACACTCTTCAGTTTTGCCATTCGTAAAAATTCTTAATGGTTAAAGTGGATCGTAGAGATAAGATGGCCAAAATGTCTTCTTCTTTCTTAGTTTGTAGAAAATGTCTATGTAATTTTAAACTAAATTTGGGGTTATCATCTTGCTGCATAAAAAATTTACCAATTAACTGAAATTTTTGCGGAAAAATCGTCTAATTGCATGTATGAAGGGCAGTATGATAAGTCAGTGATAAATCAATCAAAGAATTAATTTATTCCATACTAATTAATTTAACCTTCAACATAGTATATTTTAACTTGTTTATACCATTTGTAGAGTGTGATTTCTAAAACCGTGCAAATCAGCTTCCAGTTTATGTTATAACTTCAAAATTGGATGCAAATTTATTTTCACCAAGCCATTTCTTCATGTTTTGAAGACAAGAAAAAGTTGTAGGAAGTTAAATCTAAAGAATACAGTATGTGGAGAAGCAACACACTATGAATTACACTTATTTTGAGGTTTCAATTACCAATGAATATACAGATGCATTGTCATAATGAAACAGATGATTTCTAATGTGTTATGGTGAATCCAAGTATAATCAAAAGTTACAAATAGACGCAATAATTTCTTTAGATAACACTTAAATATGTTCAAACACTCAATTGAAGTTATTACAGAAACCTATTTTTGGTCAGATGTTCGCAAACGATGATGACATCTCGCCGAAAGCATTCTCATACCCAAAATTTCAAGTAAGATGTTCGCTGTACGTTTTTCTTTTGAAATATTTACTACGTTAGCCATCTTATACACTTTCACTCGGCGGTTTTTTAAACAATATCATGGATTTTATTAATCATTTTTTCGGTAGAGTAACCTAAATTGGATATTCTGAGTGCTTATACAACTATATTGGCGAGGAGTCCCTATTATAATTTTCAAGTTTGGTTTTTGTTGCAGATTTGGTTTTTTACTTCAAACAATAGTATTTGATGAATACACGAAATTCATATTCTTCCATTATAATGAAATATGGTATATACTCGTAATACACACCTTATCTGGTTTCAATGTCAAAGCTAAGGTATTGAACAGAAGTTTAAGAAATTTTGCAAGTTGTCTTCTTGAGAATGTTAAGAAATGATAAAAAGTATATTGTTTTTCAGATTTTAGGTAAATCTTTTGTATTTATCACTGACTTATCATATTGCCGCTGTACAGTTTTCAGCAATTTATTTTCTGCATCACTGAGACTAACGTAAATTCAAATTTTGACTTATCTGTCCTACCTATTTATAAGTCCTCAGCAATCTAGTTTAAATAGAATTAAGAAAAATGCAATATATTTTTTTTATTCTGAATGCTTATTAATTGTTTTGTCAATCTCTTTTTATGCCTAAACAGATCAGAAATTCTTTAATGCCTTGTCATCAATATTAAAAGATTGTTATTTGACATAGTTTCAATTTAATTTGCATCGAAATTGAGGTACTGTAAGTCTCTAGTTCCTTCTATTAATTACGGAAATCAAGCGATCCTCACTCAAACTAGTAATTTTGGCTGACCAGAGAGCGGTAAATTCTAATGACTTTCAGTGTCATTATAGCTTTTAATAGTTCAATGAACACAATTCTTTAAAAATAATAATATTTAATTTTATATACAATAAATATTAAGAAAAATAGTGATCAATTTGAGATCTTTAGAATTTTTACTTGACCACTTTTTGCTATAAAAAAAATAATAGGACATTAATGAAATTTATAACTTGTTTTTTTATTTAAATATTTCAGGCAATTTAATGAAATATTTGTACTTATATTTATTTTAACATATTCTATATTATCTTATACATGAAAAGAAATGATAATTGTTTCTGAGTGATTTTAAGATTTTAACAGCACATTTCTAGAAAATAAAATGTCATCAAGATGGCCGCATACTTTTGACCCGCAGTGTCAAAATGGCTCTTGGGCATACTCTATTTTTATATGAATTTATTTTGAATGCCTAAATAAGCAATTCGACATTGTACTGAACGCTTTCATAGAAAATTCATCGATATAACTGGGGATTCAGTATCGCTCCACGAAATCTGCATCTTTCTTAAAGGCGAACTCCAAGTTCAAGACTGAATTTTAAATTTATCGCATTGAAATCAATTTAAATTATCGCATTCAGTTAATTATATTTCATATAAAATTGCAAATAATAATTAGCATATTTCCACTTATTATTAATGTCATTTCATTTGTTGTACTCACTTGAGTGGTTATAGTTGGTAAAGTTTTTTTTTAAAAAAATATGACGACGACACACGAAAATTAAGTTTTTTTCAGCAAGTTTTCTTATTTCTACGAATATGTATGCATACAGCAAGGAGCAAATAGGATTACTTGTCTAAGAAAAGGCGTTGGATATATTTATTTAAATGTAGATGTTATATTTAAAGTGAGTGTTACCTTTGATTAATTACTTTCAATAGTACTAGCCTATTTAAGACGATCGGTAAACCACTTTTTTTTTGTATCGATACAATCCAGAAAGATAAAACCTACAACCATAAGCGTAATGTTTTCACAGTTTATTAATTGCAAAAATTAATAATATTACAATATTTAAATTAATATTTTACGAACATGTACACTCATTAATTATTCTTTGAAGTATTTAGTTTTTATGTCACGCGAAACTAGAGTTAAACTAAATGTAGAATTGGTGACAGTAAATAAAGAAGGAATCAATAAGAAAATTTTATTACAAATGTTATTTTTTTTTAATATAAAAAAGATTTATTTAAAAAAAAAAATTCTAAGTAAAACAGTTTATTTTCATAATAAATAACAATTCATTAAAAGTGAGTTATAGGCTGTATTTTTGTTGGTTGTTTATTTTATTGGATGTTCTTTTTTGTAATTTTTTTCTCCAAAATAAATAGAATACCACCAAAAAAAAATATTGTATGGACTCCACCCTTTTACCTATTGATTGAGGTGTTCTTTTTGAAGCTATAAAAAATTCTCACACCTTTCTCAAATTACCTTTATTACTGTGTGATGAGAACACATAAATTTGCTGGTAACGTAAAATTTCGAATTTAATGTGAACAATTTGAAAAGCATAGTAGCTATTCGAACTCACCTCGTCCATCATGAGTTGAATACTTTCAATATTTCAGAACCCGAATTGAACTATGAATGAATTTGTTTACTGACCAATTTGGACTAACATAAATTTTCTTTTTTTATTACTGATCGTCTTTAGATCCAATTTTATTCCAATCAAAATATAACATTCAAAATTTTCTTATATACAAATTGTTTAAATAAGAATCCAAATTTTTTCCAGTGTTAATAATAATAATAATAATAGAAAGGTAAGAACACGAATAAAATCAATGTTGTATTAATTTTTATATTTTTTTATGAAGAAAACTAACAAATCAAGTGGTATCAATAAAATGTTTTCATTCAGATACAAACCAACTTGCATGTATTGTAGGATAGAACATAATCTTAACATATTATTCCTCTTGTCATAAAATGTATCCGGATACGTTGACTACTTCTACTGACATTCTTACATTTTTTTTTTCTATGGTCAGTTTTTAAGGTAAAGTAATCACCCAAAAGTGCTTTCATTTGTAAATAAAATAAGGATTTTTATTCTTGTTTTTTCTGTCTGGTAGCATAGCTCTTCGTATGCCATTAATCACAAATAAGGTAGAATTTTGAACAGAATGCAGAGGTTGGTATCAGAATGTCTTTGGAGACAATTTAAATGGACAAATTTTTGTGTAGGCCCATTTGAGTTACTGTTTTTATTTTATTTGTTGACAAATAAATATTTTTAAATTAAGTATAATTTTTTTTTAAATGCATGCTCATAATTAGCCATTTTTTTTTCTATTAAATATACGTGATCGTATTTTTGTTGGAAGTTTGTTGCAAATTGCATGAACATTTAATTTTCCAAGATAAAAATTTGTTTGTAAATTAAAAAAAAGCAAAATCAATATTATGGAAATATAACTTTTAAATTGTAACATATTTAATTCTATTGACGATAAGGTTTAATTTATAATTTTTAAAATAGTTCCAGGTGTATAAGCTTAAATCCGCTGTTTTTAAGTCAAAAAAAAACTCATGTTTCTTTCCACAGAAAGCAAAAGCAATTTTATTTAAAGTACTTGCTCTCGCTAGCTACACACTTTTCCCATCTCTCTGGCAATTTGTGGATACCACGCCAAAAAATCCTTTTCTTTCGAGGCAAACCACTCATCAAACCATTTTCGGACGTCTTCGTAAGAATCGAAGTGCTGCTCAGCGAGCGCGTGGCCCATCGACGAAAACAGGTGGTTGTCGGAAGGAGCCAGGTCTGATGAATAAGCAAGGTTGGGTAGCACCTCCCAGTTGAGTGTCTCCAAGTAGTTTTGGACCATTTTTGACTTGTGCGATGGTGCGTTGTCGTGGAGGAAAATCAGCTTGTCATGGCTTTTTTTGGTAATCCGTCCTTTTTTCACGCAGAGCACGGTGCAATTTGATCAGTTGTTGGTGATTTTAGTGGGCATTAACAGTTTCACAAAGTTTCAACATCTCATAGTAGACGATACCCTGCTGATCCCACCAAACGCACAGTATCGTCTTCCGTCCGAAGCGATTTGATCTTGGGGAAGATGTTGGTGGTTAACCGGGATCAACCCACGGTTTCTTGCGTTTAGGATTCTCGAAATATATCCAATTTTCATCGCCTGTCACAATCCGATACAGGAACGACTTTATTTTTCGTCTGGCGAGCAAGATTTAGCATGTGTTTTGCTGTCGCTCCATCTGTCTACCGTTTAATTCATGCGGCACCCATTTTCCGATCTTTTCAATATTACCCATGGCACGCAGAAGGGATGAAAATGTCTGGTTGAGTAACACCCAATTGCTCCGCGAGCATTTTTTGCGATTGGGTATCGTCTTTATCCAAAAGAGCCTGCAATTGATGGTCCTCAACCTTCCTATGCCGATTTTCACGCTTCTTGTCCCACAAGTCAAAATTGCTGTCTTTGAACCGAAGAAACCAATCTCAGCACGTTGGTTCCGATAAAGCACTGTCACCATAGGCCTCCATAAGAATTCGAAGCGATTCGGCAGTCGATTTCTTCAAATTGAAGCAGAAAAGCAGAGCTTCCCGCATATGCTCTTTTTCTGGCACAAAACTAGACATGATTACCAAAGGAAAAATGTATGTTGTTGTACAAAATTGCTGACAATATGCACTGATTAATGTTGACCGATGTCAAACTCATAAAAAAAAGTATGGCGTGCCCATTTTGAACTTAATACGCTCACTCACGCTATCTATGACCAAACAGCGGATTTAAGCTTATATACCTGGTAAAAGATTATCCATTTCGTAGTTTGAAAATTACTTTGAAAAAAAGAAGGAGCCATTACATTTTAGATTATAGAGCATGGAGACAGACAATCCCCCTAAATGTATACGAATTTTATTGAAGCTAAAAAATCAAGAACCAAATTTGCCGACCCTTACCCGTTTATTAACTTATAATAACGATACGAACCCTGTTGTTCTAAATATATATTAAACGTTTTTTAAATGAAAAAAAAGTTACCATTTCACTTTAAGAAATTTAATACAAATACTTTGGATCAGAAAAAAAAACAAAAAATCATTAACGAAAATACAAATCTAAAATTTGATAAAAAATTATTTTAACTGATATGCCTGACATCTATTTTTACTTAGAGAACTAGACTATTTTTTTTAAATATTGTCTTTTTTAGTCCCATAAAAAGTGTAGTTATAGGTAAAAACCATTAATATATTTGAATATGGGTAATAGTTGCCAATTATTCAACTAATTTTGATTGAATTTCGATTGCTCTAAGTGCCTTAAAAACTAAAAAAATTCTCATGCAAAACTGAATGTAAACAAACGATTAGTTGTGATCAGATTGACGTGTCAATGACGGTCGTCTAATTACTTTCCGATAGGGGTTTTATTGGTTTCATATATTTTGAAATTTTAACTTTTATATGTAAATAATTGAATTCATAATTTAAAAAGATATGTTTTATTTAGTTTTAATAGGTTTGGCAATTATTTTAAAAATGTGCGCCCAAGAAATATATACAAATATAAAATTGCTCCTATCTAAAATCGACGCCTTACAGCAATATTCAGTTTTTTACATCTTTTAAATGGTATTCCGTTTTTTTTTTGGATTCAATTGTCTATTCTTATTTTGCATAATATAAGTACCATACCGTCTATTCTGAGAGTTAAGGCTGTAGTATAACTAAATTTTTTTTTTACCAACCTTAAAGATGAAAATCTAGACCATATGCGGTTTTAACAAGACGGTTCCACAAGCTCACAAATATAAGAAAATTTGGGTTTATTTCAAAAATTTTTTTAAAGATTTATTTCGAAAATTTTCTGCAATTTGACATCTTTGGATAGATTTTTTTGAAGAACATCCTCAAATTTTAGAGCATTTTAAAATCAATATCTGTCAAGTAATGCCGAATTACAGCTTAAAATATGCAAAAAAATCCTCAAGCAGCACTCGATCTTTTTGGAAAATCTTATAATAAATATTTGAACAGGTTTTTTTAAATGGTAAAATTCAAGAAATATAATGCAACAAAATTTTTTCCATATCAGAATTTTTACAAATTATCAAATTTTTAGTTGATAATTCGCAGAAAAATTGGGCTCTATTTTTATGATACTAGAGAATCTGGTCTGCATTGATTCAATTCTACTAGTTAAATTATTAGGGTATCCTTTGATTGTCACTGAAAAATAATTATGACACTTAAGAATTTGCACTTCTCCTTATAAATAATGCCAAATATTACCTTTAAACTAGTTTAAATATGGAGTTTAAATTTACTGAGCTCTCTGATACTTAAATAGCTATTCGACAAATCTACTATATCCCAAATTAAATTGCATGTTCCTTTAAAGGTAAAAACTATAAAAGCTGGTTTTTCATAGGGTGGTATGCTTTACCCTATCCTTTACATTATCTTTAGTTCCAATATTCTTACTTAGACTAACTCTTTCGATAAAACTTATAGAAATTACTGCTTCGGATATTCTACAAAACTTTTTTCCCTAAATTCAAGCTTGGTTCAAAAAATGAAGGTTAAAAGTGAGCGAACAAAAAAGAAAAACCGTAAAAGATTCCCCTTCAGAAGCTTTAACATAAATACGGTTTTACTTTTTTCAAAGGGTTTACCCTTAATCCAGATATTATATTCGTAGCAGTGTCATACATTATAACCTTTAAGGTCCTTCGTAGATAAAATACGAGGTCTGTTCAAAAAGTATCACGAATTTTTAATTTCCGCGGGTTACGTATATTCGATTTTCGATTTTTTGTGGCGTTATGTTGGTACTCATGTCTTTCACTTATGCCGACTAGTTCGGCCATTTTGAATGTTCAGTTAATTTTTGACAGCAGCTTTTCTTGCACGTGTTTTGGCTCGTCTTCGATTTTTGCCCATTTTCGACCAAAAATAGCATCGCATTAATATTGCTAAGGAGCTGTTGGACTCTGTCCCAGACTACCCAAATTTGCTCCAGATGGTCATAACTGGTGACGAATCATGGGTTTATGGTTATGACGTGGAAACCAAAGCTCAGTTATCCTAATAGAAGCTGCTGCACGAGCCAATATCGTAAAAAACGCCAAGTTCTGTCGAATGTGAAGGCTTCGCTTACAGTGTCTTCGATTGCAGGGGCGTGGGGCATTATGGGTTCTTTCCACAAGGTAGAACGGTCAATAAGGAATATTACCTGTAAGTAATGCACAAGTTGCGTGAAGCAATCCGGCAGAAACGCCCCGATTTGTGGAAGAACAAACATTGGCTTTTGCACCATGATAACGCCCCTGCTCACGCAACGTTGCTTCTGTGCGAATTTTTGAATAAAAACAATACAATTATAATGCCGCAGCTACCGTATTTCCCAGATCTGGCCCCTTTGACTTTTTCCTCTTCCCGAAACTGAAGAGCCCCATGAACGGATGACGCTACGCTTCGATTGAGGAGATAAAAACGGCATCGAAGGAGGAGCTGAACAAGATCACAAAAAATGATTTTTTGAAGGGCTTCGAGGATTGGAAAAAACATTGGCACAAGTGTATAATATGTGGTGGGGATTACTTAGAAGGGGACAAAATAGATATTCATGAATAAATAAATAATTTTTAAAAAAACACAAAATTCGCGAAACTTTTTAAACAGACCTCGTAAATTTTTCTTCTTATAAAAAAGTAAGTTTTTTTTTAATGGGGCCCATGTACCCTATTACTTTGCATCCCTTGTTCTCATGGACTCGCCCCAGTAAGGGGAAGATTATTCTCATTGACTCGCCCCAGTAACAACTCCCACATATTGGTATGGCATTAGACACGTGACCTATCAGGCTATTTAAAGGCAACCTTAGGGAAGTCTTCATAATAGGAAAAACACCAATCTACTAAATGCTGACTACTTCATGTCCCAAGAGGCTATAATTCCAATTAAATCATAATAAATCTCATAATATTAGGGATATCTGTTATATACCAAATGCCGAAGACTTTCTCCAGCCATCTAAACACCACATTCACTACCCATAATCCTCACGTGCCCAGGAACACAATAATCCTGTCATTGAGTAGGTCACCTCGAATCTACTTGAGTGCATGATCACTCATTGAGCAGCGAATAGCTTCAGTCGCCTCTTTAAAAGCCCACATTTCCTCATAGTACGAAATCGCCCGGTACGGAAGGACCTCACAATGAAAATCACGGATTTAGGTGGCATTGACTTCAATAATTTTTAATTAAATATTTTTTATGCATATTTCTGGAGGCCAATCGCCAACTTCATGAATTTATGTGGATTGGCTTCTCCAATGAAAATGGTCAGACCAAAGTTCGAGGAAACAATTAGAAATTGTTAAATTTTATAGGACTTCTTCTATAGTACAGCAAATTAGAATGTTTATAGCAAATTTAAAAGAGAACTTTGGAAAAGAGTTGTTGGGTCTAGGATCTCTAGCATAAAAGGAGTTCTATTCTGTCTTTAGTGGCATTCACTTAAAATATGGGCAATATTATGTGGAACGCAACAAAAATGGCATGAATAACTAAATTTATTACCGAAGAGTAAATCACGGGTAAGTGCGTTATGCCGAATTTGAATTGTGAGAATCCACCAAGGATTTTTAATAAAAATAGGCCCTAGCACACCAATCTTGGGAAAAAAAATTCTACTTTGCCTAGTCCATTCATTCTAATTTTTAGACTTTGAGTTTGTTGGACTTATTAACCCCAATTTCATCAACGAACAATTGAAAATAATCACACAAATGCGTCTTCGAGATAATCTTAAAAAGACTTCCAGCCGTTTAAAAAAAAAATTAAACTTGATTAAAAACATCAATAAAAAAATTAACAAAATATTTTTTAAATAAAAAGACCATTTCTTTTGAACAATATTAATTTATTATATTTAAAAAAAAATATATATATTTGAATAAAATTGAACAATTATTTTCACATAACTTACAATATTTTATACTTAAATTATTATCTATAAAAACCATTATTTTTTTTTTACAAATAATCAATATAAAAAACTATCTAACTTTTTTTTAAATTTATTCATATATATAATTTTATAATTACTTAAAAACATATAATTTATTACATATTACATATTAAATATCTATTTATCTAAAAAAATGTTTTATTTATAACTAATGTTGATAGATGGCGCTGTTAGCAAATTACAGAATTATGTGTAAATAATAACATAGATGGCGATGTTGGTATTTTTTCAGTAAACTTTTTAGTACAGAATTGTAGTTTTAACTGTAATTTGTTTTTAAAAAAATATCAAATGGTGAATTTCGGTAATTAAAATATAATTGCCGTCATATGAATTTCGATGAAGTCACAACAAATTAAATATACATATTTGAGATGATTTGAATTTGTTTTATTTTAGTTAATATTTAGTTAACTTCAATGCAACAGTTTTTACAGATACTTTTCCTATCATCCTATAAGTTTACTATTGTTTGTAATTGAAATAATTGAGCTTAAATATATACAATAATTTGGAATATTTAATTATCGTTACAGTGTGTTTTCAGTGCCGTCATTTTTTAATATGATTATTGCTAATTTTATAATTAAAAAAAAAATGTGTTATACTAGTTTAGTTTTTATTAAAGAAATATTTTATATTTATAGTACGGAATGCGATTATATTAATTAAATTACTTATTATTATTATAAAAACATCATTTTTATATTATACTTAAAAAATAATTATAATAAAAGCATTTCTGCTAATATTAATGAAATTAAAAAAAAAATTTTCTAAAAATTAAAAATATAGCATAGAAAATTGATATTTACAATAAAACTGCTTTCACAATTAAAGAGAATTTAGTAAGTTTTTAGTTAAATAATTATAGTAATTATAGTGAAAAGAGTTTTAATTAATAGTTGACTAATTTGTTTTAATGTAAAAATCAAAGAGTGAAAAAATTAGTAAACTGCCTCTAATCGAATGTACTTAATTTTTTGTGGTTGGCTATAGAATACTTGTAGCTGGAAAACGATCAATCTTGTGGCGCCTTAAGACCACAATATTTGTATATCTGCAAAACGATCAATTTCAGATATTAGAATCGAATATAGATAGATTGTAATTTGAATAAAAATCCGCCTTGTACTTTTAATTGATTAATGCCAACCGCGTCAAGATATTATTTTTTTTAAAATAATTGCATTAAAAAATACTTGTATAATCATGGCTACCGTAAGTTCAAATCGGTTCAACATAATTACTATCATTTATGTTTAATTTTTTTTCAACTACCTACTATGGCATAGTTTAATATTTTTGTAATATTAAATATGTTTTAAGATTTTTTTTTTTTGGAGAGTTTAATAATGTTTGTATGGATTGATTTTCATTTAAGATATTTTTCAAACTAGCTACTTCCAGTTAACTTTCAGTTTGATTAATGTTTTTTTTTTATATTTTTTTTTATTAACTATGTACACACCGAAAGTTACTAGTATATACATTTTGGATTTTTTATTCCCTAGTTCGATCCGGATTTGTTTCTTCAATCTTCTGAGAACAAGCAGAACGTGCAAGCTACACACTCGAGTAGAAGTATACGAGTGATATTGGGGATCTTGGTTAAAACGGTGGCTGTTGTGCGCGGTTTTTCGTTTGTTGTTTAAGTGAACAAGTAAAAACCATAATGTTTGAGGTCTTTTATGTTTTACCGCGTAGTTAAGTGTGAAAATCACTTGATTACGACTCTTAATTGACCGCAAGTAGATAGTATTAAGTAGCAGGTAGACAGGTAAGTATATATATACTATGGCGGTTCTGGTTTTAATACTAGTGTCGGTATCACCTTTCAGATCGATCCCGCAATTCACAATTCACAATTAACAATTTACAATTTACAATTCTCGATTTACAGTTCACAGTCGCTTTATTCTATCAGTGCCGGCTTTCGGATACTATCATGATCAATAAAAAAAAACAAAAAAAAAACAGGACAAATCGTTTGAAGAGTGCATATTTTTTCCAATCATAGTCTTTGGTTTATCTTAACTATTTGCCACTATTTGCCACATTGTAAGAGTTAGAACCAAATCAAAAATAAAAGCTTTGATGTAAAGAAAGAAGAAAAAAAATTCCTTTTTTACTATGATCTCCTTAATAGAAATTCAACTTTCTCATAAAAGTTCAAAAAATCTTCGTTCATTAACTATATTTGAAATATTAATTTAAAATTTTTTTTTTTCCAAAATGTTGCTTATATAAAAATAGTTTTTTTTGTGATTTTTAACGTTAAAAAAGCTATTTGAGTTTTTGAAATTAAAAAAAAAAAACGAAATTGATTTTATTTTGCTTGATTTTAGTTAATTTTTCTTTTTTGAAGTAAAAATTTTCGAATTTTAGTTAGTAAATAATTAATTTAAATTTTTTAATCTGAATAATTAACATTTTATTTGAAAATGTTTATAACGCTTAAGGTTGACGCAGTCTGAATGCCTGTGATTAATGCACAGGGAAGCGCCATTGCAGTAAAGTTGCTTCACACGTTAAAGCGTTGCAGCAAAATGAAGGCCGAAGGAGGCGTCGGCTTATGATCTGCTGAACCGCAGCGCCTCATAGTCGCGACACTTACTAAAATAATTGAACCGCATTTTTAAGGTGGCTTAAAATTTTAAAAAAATAACAAAATGTCCTTATAATAATAAATGACTTTTTGTATTAGAAGAAAATGAAATTTTTTCTTTCTCATTTTAATGCGTTAATAAGAAATTGTTCAGCCCCACAAGCATTTTGCAGTTTCGAAATTACCAAAAATTTTTCTTTAAATTTTTACTAAAATTTCTTTTTTTAAAAACTATACAAAAAAAAATTATTAAAAACTTATTTACAATAAAATATAATTTTTCTGTTTAGTACTAAATATATTTTATTAAAATACCAGGGGTATAAGCTTAAATCCGCTGCTTGGTCATAGATGGCGTGAGTGAGCGTATTAAGCTATCATGGGCACGCCATACTTTCCTTTTTTATGAGTTTGACATCTGTCAAGATTAATTAGTGCATATTGTCAGCAATTTCGTGCAACAACATACATTTTTCCTTTGGTAATCATGTCTAGTTTTGTCCCAGAAAAGAGCATATTCGGGAAGCTCTGCTTTTCTGCTTCAATTTGAAGAAATCGGCTGTCGAATCGCATCGAATGCTTATAGAGACTATGGTGACAGTGCTTTATCAGAAACAATGTGCAAAAATTGGTTTCTTCGGTTCAAAGACGGCAATTTTGATTTGTGGGACAAGAAGCGTGAAAATCGGCCTAGGAGGCTTGAAGACTATCAACTACAGGCTCTTTTGGACGAAGACGATACCCAATCACAAAAAATGCTCACAGAGCAATTGGCTGTTACTCAACCAACCATTTCCATGCGTCTGCATGTCATGGGGAAGATTGAAAAGATCGGAAAATGGGTGCCGCATGAATTGAACGATAGGCAGATGGAGCGACGCCAAAACACATGCAAAATCTTGCTCGCCAGACAAACAAAAAAAATCGCTCCTGCATCGGATTGTAACAGGCAATGAAAAGTGAATATAATTCGAGGATTCTAAACGCAAGAAATCGTGGGTTAATCCCGGCCAACCATCAACATCTTCCCGAAGACCAAATCGCTTCGGACGGAAGACAATTCTGTGCGTTTGGTGGGATCAGCAGGTTATCGTCTTCTATGAGATGTTGAAACCTGGTGAAACTGTCAATGCCGTTCACCGCTACCACCAACAACTGATCAAATTGCAACGTGCTCTGCGTTTAAAAAGGACGGATTATCAACAAAGACATGACAAGCTGATTTTCCTCCACGACAACGCACCATCGCACACGTCAAAAATGGTCCGAAACTACTTGGAGACACTCAACTGGGAGGTGCTACCCCACCCTGCTTACTCACCAGACCTAGCCCCTTCCGACTACTACCTGTTTTTGTCGATGGGCCACGCGCTCGCTGAGCAGCACTTCGATTCTTACGAAGACGTCCGAAAATGACTTTATGAGTGGTTTGCCTTGAAAGAGAAGGAATTTTTTTGGCGTGGTATCCACAAATTGCCTGAGAGATGTGAAAAATCTGTAGCTAGCGAGGGCAGATACTTTGAATAAATTTGTTTTTGTTTTCTATGAAAAAAACATGTTACCAAAAAACAGCAGATTTAACCTTATACACATGGTAATTATAAAATAAGGTTATTTATTATATTTTTAATTAATTGCAGTTTTATGGAAGGTGGAAAAAATATTTTAGGAATTTATCTAATATCGACGGAAAAGAAGAAGAAGAAGAAAAAAAAGATACAATATTAGTAGTGGGGGAAAAAATACTTTTAACTTACTTAAAAAAATTATAAAAAAAATGTTTGCGAATAATTAATTACAAAGAATATTAACACCGACGACAATCTACACTAAATATGACACGTTGAGAATCGTATGGGATTTATGCTGTTTTCGTTTTTATTACAAAATGCTATTTAAAAGCCTGTTTACTCGATAAAAATAAGTTTAAAATATTAATTAATTAAAAATTGCTGTAATCTTAACTATATTTATTGTACACGATGAATGGAATTTTTGAATGATGGATTGTGGTAGGTGCTGATGGATGAGGAATGAATTTACTTGAGGCTAGTTGGAATTTGGGCTATTTACATGTCATGTTAAGTACATGTCGAGGGAGCTCTGTTCTGCGAATTCCGGATGAAGTAGGTCACTGAATGGATTGAAGGCGTCTAGTGTACCGAGAGGGCTGAGACAATTTTCCGAGAAATGCAACGATTCGGTATCGGATTCTAGGAGCATTCCCAATTCGAGCGCACTGTCTGCGGCTGTGCAACCGAACGGCTTCATATTATGTGCCAGTGGGCTTAGGCAGGGCTCGGATAGATGCAATGACTCGCCATCCGATTCCAGCAGTAGTCCTAGGTCACTAGGGGTCTCAACGATTGGCGGCGAAATTGACGATATTGGCGGTAGCGCATCCATCTTCGATTTAGCCTTTGGTCGGCCACGATTCTGACTCTTCACCAAGTTCGTCTGAGCTCTCGTTCGTTGCGCAGCCTTCTGATGCTGTTGAGGTACCATCGTTACTGGCGTTAATCGATTGATGCTATCATTTGGAATAGGGATGATATTCACATAATTACTATTACTGGTATTGCTAATAAAACTATTATTGGTGTTGCTGAAAATATTGTTGCTAGTCGGATCGAAGGGGATGCAATTACTGTACATTATGTCCATTGATGTTGGACTTAACAAATTGTTATTACTGATATTATGATTATTATTATTATTATTATTATTTAGACTATTGTCGTCGGTCAAATTGTTCATAATCAAATCATCGCTTGAGTTATTGCTACTATCGACAGGACCAAAAAGTAGATTCGTATCGTAGTCGGGATCTGATAATGCTTCCGTCAACTGGCTAATATACTTCATTGCTAAACGTAACGTTGTGATTTTGGTCAGTTTCTCATTAGTCGGACTCTGATGGCCACCGGGTGAACTGCCGCCTCCGTATCCACCACCGCAGCCACCTACCGTATTCGGTACGCATCGTCGAAGATTCTCAAATGCCGAATTGATTTCTCGCATTCTTGTCCGTTCGCGGGCGTTTGCCGTTTTTCTGCGATATTTGCTAAGAGGAGCAGCCTTACTTTTTGGTTTTTCTTTGATCGGTGTCATTTCTTGATCTCCACTACCATCACCGTCGACTCCCCCACTGCTACCATCGCTCTTGCATTTGGCATTTTTCAACGCTGCATTACGGCCCCGACTTCTACCACCGACTCTGCCACCAGAGCTGACGATGCAAGTGTCGCGTTTTTGTCTCTGACGAAGGGAATATTTCTCGTTGGTCTTCTTAACGATACTGGAGTCATCCGTACTAGAGATTCCATTACCATTCCCAATACTGCTGGCATTGGTATTGTCACTGCTGCTGCTGCTGTTGTTATCGCTGTTGTTGTTCGCGTCCGACAAGATCATGGCAGACGGTTGTTGATCGAATGTCAATGACTTCATGGTTAATATTCTGGTATGTACGTGGACGGTATCAATCCAGTTCGAGACGTCCGATAATGTGAACTACCTGAAATGATCAAGAACAAAAATGAAAAACGTTTAGAATCGATTCTAATTGATTGCAGATCAGTAAAGAAGAGAACAAATTCCGATGCGATTTCTTATTCTTGAGAATCTGATCGTAAATTCTTCTCCTACGAATGTGATATTTAGTGGCTTATTTTTATTTAAAGTGAATATATATATATACATTTTTATATATTTATTACTCGTTTCCCTTTCTCTCTCTCAGTTTACCTAGTAAGATAGTTATTTTTTTGTTACCCTTCACGTACGAGTAGAACTAGATTCCAAAGAACATGTCTTATTAACGATGAAATACGACAAGTAAATTTTGTGCACTTATTACCAAGTGTATCAGACGTGCACATATTCAAGCCGATCCATCCTAACCAATCATCCCCTCTAACAATATATTTTGATTATATTGGCCAGCGTTGCGAATAATTCTGATAAAAATCGATCATAACTTTTAATGATCATAACTAAAAGGTAAACGTTTGGACAGTTCTATTTGTTTTATGGCCGATTTATTAGTTCAGGTGATTATTCTTGGACATTAGCTGTTTGTTGCTTTAAGCTTAAAAACGATATTGGACTGATGCTAAGAATGCTGATCCTACTGATCTAGAATAAAGTCTAATGCAATCTTATTCCTATAAGAAATATCGCTTAGACTGCCGGGAATCGGAGATCGGAGATTGGAGGACATCGGGTATGAAATGACTTAAGATTTTGGTGAAGAGAGAAAAGGGTGTGACAAGTCGTTTAAAATAAATTTTATGAATCATATTTTTCAGCGGAATGAGATTCATGACATATTTCGCAGTAGACAACGCAATCTCAGTTGCTGCCACTTTTTTATTTATGCTGATATGCAAGCGTGCAAATGTATCGCACATGCCATCTTCTCTATGCAATTATAATATAATATATCCAAGTTGGAAAAGACTGTACCATTTCGAATGTGCGAATAGTTGTCAGATGACGGGATAAGCAGGAGGTGGCTGGTCTTCTTCGGCAACAGGCCGTGTCGACCACCAGTCTTTGCAACAGCTTCCACTCACAGACAACTTCAAATTTTATATCATCTCTACTCTCTGTATAAGTACACACCCGAATGCCAATTAAAATTTTATATATAATTTTTTTTCTCTTTCTAACCTCGTTTTTATAGTATTTTTTTTTTATTTTCTTTAGAGTCTTTAATTTTAAACTATTTCAATTTATTTTTATCCCCATTTCTCTATTGGCTTCGGTCAAGGATGATGACCATGATCCACATTCTGTATACGGAATGGCATCGTATTGCATAAAATGGCATGGCACGCTCGTAATCTTGTCCAAATGATTCGCTTAAATTTAATAACTTCCCAACTGATGTACTCTAATTACGTTTATTAGCCTTGAACGTTTGATATCAGATCAGATCATTCCGTTCCGTAGTCGAACTTGTGAATTTCTTATGCACAGCCAAAGCAATAAATTTCCCTCTTGTTCCAAACCATAGTTAAGTGCTTCTAGTTTTTTCCCCTATCATTAATATTACTATTAATATTACTATAACTATTATATTATTATTGTTATTACTTCAATGAAAACGTTCGAAAATTTTTTTGTTTTGTAATTAAAATTCTATAAAATTAATTAAATAAAATTTTATGATTTTGTATTTATTTTATAGAGTATCTTTTAAGTGATGATCCAGAATGCATATTCAAATTTCAATTGCAGAGTAAGTCAATAATTAAAATAGCATTTTTTGCACAATCTATGAACGGCTAGTTAATAAAGTGGGTCAGTTTTTGTTAGATTTTTTAATAAGAAAAATCTTTTTTATCTTATATAGACTATTGATGAGATAGTTTATAATTAAATTTATGACTTTGAAATATAGTTTCGACAGATCATAATTATTTGTCATAAGGAAATTATTTTACAACTTAAAAAGAAAACAATTCAATAACAATTTTGTATTATAAAAATGTATGCGTTAAAATTTAATTTCATTTAATTTTTCAAAAAAAACTTTTATTGAAAATTATACTGAAGTAATAAGATTTCGAAAAAAAATTCCAGAAAAAAATTGTTCAGAAAAAAAATGTTTAGTAAATAGTATTCAGCAAAAAAATGTTTAATGGAAATGCTCACCAGCCAAATAAAGGTTATGTAAGGAAAAGATTAGAAAAAAACGTTCACCAAGAAAATGTTCAGTAAAAAATTCTAAAGAAAAATATACAAAAAAAATATTAACGGAAGAGTTTTCAGCAAACAATTTTCCAGAAAAAAAATTTACGAAAAAAAATACTCAGCGAAAAAATATGTAGCAAAAATGTGTTCAGCAAAAAAATGTTCAGCAAAAAAGCATTCAGCAAAAAAGAAATCAGAAAACAATATTCAGCAAAAATACGTTCGGCAAAGAAAATGTTCAGCGAAAAATGTTCAAAACAAAATATTCAGCAGAAAATTGTTCAGAAAAAAATTAGTAGAAAAAAAATACTCAGCAAAAAAATATTTAGCAGAAACGTGTTCAGTAAAAAAGCGTTTAGCAAAAGAAAGATCAGAAAATAATGTTCAGCATGAAAAAGATCAGAAAAGAAAGTTCAACAAGAAAATATTCAGCGAAAAATAATCTTTAAAAAATCTTAAGCAAGAAAATTATCAGAATAAATATTCAGCGGAAAAATGTTCAGCAAAAAAAATGTAGGGGAAAAAATACTCAGCAAAAAAATATTTACCAAAAATGTGTTCAGCAAAAAAGCATTCAGCAAAATAAAGATCAGTAAATAAGGTTCAGCAAAAATAAGTTCGAAAAAGAAATTGTTCAGCGAAAAATGTTCACAAAAAAAATATTCAGCAAAAAATTGTTAAGAAAAAAATTGCTCACCAAACAGTATTCAGCAAAAAAATATTTAAAAGAAATGATCACCAAGCAAAAAAAATGTGCGGAGAAAAAAATTTGTTCAGCAAAAAAGCGTTTAGCAAAAGAAAGATAAGAAAACAATGTTCAGCATGAAAAATCTCAGAAAAAAAAATTCAACAAGAAAATGGTCAGTGAAAAATAATCTGTAAAAAAATCTTATGCAGGAAAATGAAGAGAATAAATATTCAGCGGAAAAATGTACAGCAAAAAAAATGTAGGGGAAAAAATACTCAGCAAAAAAATATTTACCAAAAATGTGTTCAGCAAAAAAGCATTCAGCAAAAAAGCATTCAGCAAAAAATAATCAGAAAACAATATTCGGCAAAAATACGTTCGGCAAAGAAAATGTTCAGCGAAAAATGTTCAAAACAAAATATTCAGCAGAAAATTGTTCAGAAAAAAATTCGTAGAAAAAAAATACTCAGCAAAAAATATTTAGCAGAAACGTGTTCAGTAAAAAAGCGTTTAGCAAAAGAAAGATCAGATAATAATGTTCAGCATGAAAAAGATCAGAAAAGAAAGTTTAACAAGAAAATGTCCAGTGAAAAATAATTTGTAAAAAAAATCTTAAGCAAGAAATAGATGAGAATAAATATTCAGCGGAAAAATGTTCAGCAAAAAAAATGTAGGGGAAAAAATACTCAGCAAAAAACATTTACCAAAATTGTGTTCAGCAAAAAAGCATTTAGCAAAATAGAGATCAGTAAATAAGGTTCAGCAAAAATAAGTTCGAAAAAGAAAATGTTCAGCGAAAAATGTTCACACAAAAAATATTCAGCAAAAAATTGTCAAGAAAAAAATTGCTCAGCAAACAGTGTTCAGCAAAAAAATATTTAAAAGAAATGATCACCAAGCAAAAAATATGTGCGGAGAAAAAAATTTGTTCAGCAAAAAAGCGTTTAGCAAAAGAAAGATAAGAAAACAATGTTCAACATGAAAAATTTCAGAAAAAAAAATTCAACAAGAAAATGGTCAGTGAAAAATAATCTGTAAAAAAATCTTATGCAAGAAAATGAAGAGAATAAATATTCAGCGGAAAAATGTACAGCAAAAAAAATGTAGGGGAAAAAATACTCATCAAAAAAGCATTCAGCAAAATAGAGATAAAATAGTAGGGGAAAAAAAAGTGTTCAACAAAAAAGCATTCAGCAAAATAGAGTTTAGAAAATAATGTTCAGCAAAAAATTGGTAAAAAAAAAATTGTTCAACAAACAGTATTCAGCAAAAAAATATTTAAAAGAAATGATCACCAAGCAAAAAAAGTGTGCGGAGAAAAAATATTCAGCCAAAAAATATTTAGCAAAAATTTGTTCAGCAAAAAAGGGTTTAGCAAAAGAAAGATAAGAAAACAATGTTCAGCATGAAAAATCTCAGAAAAAAAATTCAACAAGAAAATGTTCAGTAAAAAATAATCAGCAATATAATCTTCTGCAAGAAAATGATCGGAAAAAATATTCAGCAAACAATTTCGCAGAGAAAAAAAATGTAAGCGAAAAAAATACTCAGCAAAAACATTTTTATTAAAAATGTGTTCAGCAAAAAAAATGTTCAGAAAAAAATGCGGAAAAAAATATTCAGCCAAAAAATATTTACCAAAAATGTGTTCAGCAAAAAAGCGTTCAGCAAAAAAAGTTCACCAAGAAAATGTTCAGTGAAAAAAAAAATCTTTATTAAGAAAAAGAGCAGAAAAAATATTCCGCGGGAAAATTTTTAGCAAATATCTTTTCAGCAAAAAATATTCTGCAATAAAAATAGATAGCAAAAAAATATTTACCAAAAATTTGTTCAGCAAAAAAGCGTTTAGCAAAAGAATGATAAGAAAACAATGTTCAGCATGAAAAATTTCAGAAAAAAAAATTCAACAAGAAAATGTTCAGTGAAAAAAAAAAATCTTTATTAAGAAAAGGATCAGAAAAATATTCCGCAGGAAAATTTTTAGCAAATATCTTTTCAGCAAAAAATATTCAGCAATAAAAATAGACAGCAAAAAAATATTTACCAAAAATGTGTTTAGAAAAAAAAAAATGTCCGTAAAATTTATCAGTCAAAATTGTTAGTGAAATTTTTCGAATTTGTATTTAAATCTTTTTCAAGATTATTGAGACTTTTTTTGTTGAAAAGCAATAACTTGTGAACATGACTTAAGCGGATTAGCCAACGAATGGTTAGCAAATCGGAATTTTTATTAAATAGCAGCGCTACTGTACTGCCCATGCAATTATTTTCAATTCATTTTATTTTCATTCTAATTACAATTTCAGGTATACTCTAACAATTGAGATGCCATAAAATTGTAACTTTTCTTGGTTTAAGTGGGCATAATAGGTAGGAGTATTGAGGTATGTAATGAAGGGGCGTGTGTTGGCGTCGGAGTTTTCGTTGCAGCCAAACGGAACGGAGTGTGTCTTCCGATTGAATGGGCTAATCTGCCGTCAACAATGTACGGAAAACCATTAAAGTCGAATGCAAGAATGCTACTTTAAACTCGTGCTCGACTAGAATATTCACTTAATTGGAATAAAAAAGATTCAATTAAGATTATCCAGGCCTCCATTAGCTTAGCGTGAATCTGGCAATAATTGTGACTATTCTCCTTCCGCACTGTGTACGCATGAAAAAAAAATCGATCCTTTCTATTTTTTCTATTATTTATTTATGGATTGTTGTCCACGATTGAGTTCAGTTAAAGTGACCTGATTCCCATGGGAACCATCACTGCGCTCTCCCAATAAACAAGTAAATCGACAAACCCCATGGAGCAGCTAGACTACTTCAAAGTCACGGTACCATAAAGCCACCAAATACCACAAAAAAAAAACGAGTCAGAGATCCAAATTGCAATTAAAATCAAGTTAATCGCTTTTCAAAAGCTTCGTGATCTATTAGGTTGACCTGCATTATATTGTTAATATTAATAGAAAATTATTATAAATAAAATATCAAAACTTGTGGAGAGGAAAAATAAGACCGTTAAAGAATTTTTTTTTCTATTAATTTAAATGAATTTTTAGTTGCACTGTGAGTAATCGATGTTTATGCATAAGCAAACAACTCATTAAGAGTTCCTAGAATAATTACTTCTGCCTTTTTAAGCTATGACCAACTAAACTTGTTTTCTGATTTAAAAAGAAAGCCAATTACTACAAAAACAAAGTCTATCATTTTTTTTTTGCGTTGTAGAATTATTAGTAATTACTTTTTTAAGTCTAATTCAGCTGACTCCCTCACAGAAAATCAAATTAATAATATTATTAAAAAAAATAAAATTCGAACGAGATTCTATAAGAAAATAAGTTTTTGTTAATATCGTAAATAGTTTTTTTTTCCTCCATAATATTTGACTAAATTCCATTTCTCTGAAGTAGTTCATGTCGTAATTGATCATAACACACTTTACTGAGTGAACCTTATATGGTTTGGTTTTACGTACGTTTTAGCTCAATGAGGTTCTGACGCAATAGTTTAAAAAAGTTCTACGGAAACACTCTGATTTTTTCTTAAGAAAATATTTTTATAAAGTCTTCTCTTTATATGGCAACACATTACAATTTTGTTCAATAATAAATCTTTACAATATTACCAGATTTAACAATAGAATGTCATATGGTAATTTTGGGTAATAAGTGGACTTTTCTACTGTCAGGGATAAATCTTCGTAGACCGCTGTTTAATAGCAGTTTCTAATTAATCATAACCGATAACTTAATGTCAAATCACAGCTTTCTTCATTTGTGGACATACGGAACGGACAGGTAGCGAATGGCTTCTGCCAAAAAATTCGGGACACCAAAACACTACTCAGAATTTTGAGGGGGTTTTTCGCAAACTACCCTCTACTTATCTGCCTAATATAAAATTTCTTTTCCAACAAAATTTCTTCCATTCTGGAGCCTTAAGAAACTTCCAAATTTTTCCAAGTACCCTTTTTAATTTCGTTAAAAAGATTCACATGCTCTACAAAGTGTTATCATCCCTTAAGTGATCCTTTCCGATCTTTTTTTCAATATTTTTTATTTTATTTTTATGTATCAATGTTATTCGCTTCAAAATAGTTCTCTCGGACATAGTCGTCTTTACCTACTCGATTACACTTTTTTGGACTAGGAAAATGTCCTTTCATATATTTTTTTGATTTTCAGGGAACACAATAAAGTTAGACGGACTAAATAAAGGCATTTTTAGAAGGGGAGGGGGGGGGAGGGAGGTATCGTCGCAGAAACTCTTCGTCATGGTAGAGCAATAAAGTATCTGCAAAGCTCACATTGACGGGAAGAAAGTTTTTTCTAAAATATTGACCGGAAAGTCTAAATTTTTCTAAAATATTAAATCTAGAAAGTCAATATTTTTTTAAAATATTGACCGTTAGAGGGTCTAACGTTATGGAGGGAAAGTCTGTAGTATTGTCAGCTGCATGGAGGGAAAGTCCGCAATGTTGTCAGATAATTGATATTCCCAAAATGTACATTAAAAATTGTTCAATGAAATTCCTTCTTTCTAAAAGCCCTTAAAAAATTCTATGTACCAGTTATTGTATTAATTCGTGTACGAGGTCTGTTCAAAAATTTTTTTATCAAAAATTATTTATTTATTCATGAATTTCTATTTTGTCCCCTTCAAAGTAATCCCCACCAGATATTTTACACTTACGCCAACGTTTTTCCCAATCCTCGAAGCAGTTCAAAAAATCATTTTTCCGTAGCCTAGCGTCGCCTTTTCATGGGGCTCTTCAGTTTCGGGAACAAGAAAAAGTCACAGGGGGCCAGATCTGGGGAATACGGTGGCTGCGAATTTTTGTTCTTCCACAAATCCGGGCGTTTCTGGCGGATTGCTTAACGTAACTTGCGTATAACTTTCAGGTAATATTCCTTATTGACCGTTCTACCCTGTGGCAAGAACTCATGATGCACCACGCCTCTGAAATCGAAGAAAACTGTAAGCAAAACCTTCACATTCGATCGAACTTGGCGCGCTTTTTTCAGTCTTGGCTCGTGCTGCAGCTTCCATTGCGATGATTGAGCTTTGGTTTCTACGTCATAACCATAAACCCATGATTCGTCACCAGTTATGATCCCCTGGAACAAATTTGGGTCATCGCGGACAGAATCCAACAGCTCCTTAGCAATGTTAATGCTTTGCTGTTTCGGCCATTCAAAATGGCAAACTTGTCAGCATAAGTGAGAGACATGAGTACCAACATAACGCCACACAAAAAAAATCGAAATACGGAAATTCAAAATTCGCGATACTTTTTCGCATGTCTATGAAGAAAAAAAGTAGAGAAGACCTCGTATGTCTTCTCTACTTTTTTTTTTCATAGTTCAGAATTATAATGACCATAAAAATGCCCATTCGTTATTCTTACTAAAAATGGCAATACCCTTTCAGTAGGTAGGAAAAAGTCTTATTCCTATTTACTCTCCGTAATATGCATTGATTCATGAAAATCTTTGGGTGGTATTTTCAAACTTATGATTATCATTAGGAATCCACCAAAGGTCTTTTGAATTTTATGCGAAAGAATTGTGTAAACTGCTTTCTCCGGGTAAGTACCATTTGAAAATCCATTAAATTTGTTCATATACTTGTGTTTAGTGAAACGTATAATTTTCCAGAGTCCCACTAAATTGCCATTTAACAGAATAAAAACGAAACAAATCCCCTAAAGCGATAGCTTTCTTATTAGTAGGAATACTTTATTCAAATTGATTCCGAGTTCGTTTCCATTAGATAAAGTTGCGATTTCACTGATCGGCATCATTTCATCAACATCATCATTAACATCGGAAATGGCGTCCTCTTCGTTGTCGTAATTCATCTTCAATCGAATATCAGAACACAAAGTTTACTTTGTCGAAATGTACACTGCCGTCGCGTCGCCATCAGGCAGCACCGATCGAAAGACAGAAACCCACCCACCCACATTTACGATTAATTGATTTCCGCTCTTTAAATATCATCAACATTATCGGAACGACCCCAACGAACACCATAAAGTCATCATAACCTTTAAAAGTCTATCAAAAATCAATTTACGAAGAAGACATATCCAGCAATCAAGCGATTCCCACGCCCGATGCAGTCATTGTTGCTGGTCAGGGGACGGGGAGCGGGTACACCAACTGCCGTACTGAAATTCGGTATCTCCACACAAATAAACTCGCATTTGAATCTAAAGTTAAGGTACGTACGAATACGTGACATACGATATACCACCCAAAGATCCAGAAACTCTCGAATCCGATGGGAATTGTGGCAAGGCGCGAGTGTTGAGCTGTTTGAGGATCAGTACTCCTCAAATAGCAAATCCATGTTCCGTCGGCTCGTCATTTGCGAATTTTATTGTGTTTTTTTTTTTTGAATTTTAGCCAAGAGCACGCTACAAGATTATTCAGTTAGTAGTCTCGGAACACGCTTGTCTTATTCATTTGTGTCTTAGTTTTTTTGTTTGACTGCAAGTACAAGCCAAGACGGTAATCATCATCCATTATTTAACGATTGGCTAAAATGCAAGGTGGACTAGGTTAACTAATAATCGAGCTAGCAATGCGATCTGGAGGATTGTTCGCTTAGGCAGTTGGGTGAGAAAAATCGGACTACAAGAGTTCGGAGATAATAAAAATTGCCGTTTCTAAGGCGCATGTTCCTCCATTTGGGTTTGGTCGGACCGGACTCCCTCGTTATCATAAATTTACAAGAAACTGAAATTCTTGCAAAAAACCACCACCGAATGAACTTCATTCAAGTTGAATATTGTCCGAATATTTTTCTATTCAGTCCAAGTGCCTGTCTATGCCTGTCCTCGACGATATGCTCTTAAGTATACTATTAAGACCAATGAGTGCAAGCACCCAAGACGATGGGGAAATTGTCGGCGACAAGTACTTAAAATCGCATATTGGATGGATGAGTAGACAACAGGACAGTCGGCCAGTCGAGTAGCCTTGCAGATATGCAAAAACTACGCTTAGAAATGTTCCACTCTGGTTGGTATGATAGTCAAGAGGGCTAGAACTGAACGGGTAGGCACTGGGATAACGTTTGAGGATGGTGGACAGTTGAGCAAATAATTTACGAGCAATGTTAATGGCGGGATGCGGAGAATGTTTGACAAAACTGTGTACACCTCAGCAATGCGCTCATGTTAATAAATGTTAATGTTAAGTATCATAAAATGAATGATTAACAGCGACGGACGATCAGTGGACAAGCCATTCGGATCGTGCTAAGTGGCCATAGATTCGATGTTTCGTCCTCCGCACGAAGATCGCATAGTTGAAAATTTTTCACCAACGAAAATCGAATAACATTGGCCCTGGTCGACAAAAAAAACGTGACTGGCGTGTTCTGACTTGAGAGGGCGACATGTCATGCTCATTTAGAGACGCCATTTTCCACGTTATAACATGACATATATTACGGGATTATTCTATTATCATACAACTATTATGAAATTATAGACACTTGTTCGGCATACAGTGTATCTGGAGATAGTGCACCCAAAGAATTTCCATCAAAGTCTAAGAGGTGAGCATGCCCATGTACTCCCGCATGTACATTTCGGCAAGAACGTCCGCAAAGGTGTCGTGCAAATCCATGAAAATGTGCTTTACTTCTAGTGTTTTCATGTCGCGGAGTATTTCGAATCACAGAAGGAGAAGCCAAACGCCATCAGAATAGAACCAAAAAAAAACGAAAAGAAAACCAAAAATTAAGTAGTAAAAATTTTACACCATCCTACAACCGAACGATGTACTTAACTGCATAAAATATTATTCAAACACGGAAAATCCTTGTAATATGAAAATAGGGTGTCTCGTGAAAAGGTTTGGAATAAATACCGTGCATCGAATATGTGCGCATGTTTATTAGACAGAATTAATAGTAAAGTAAATTATGAGAATTATTCAAAAAAAAATAGAATTTTTTAAACGTTCTAGCGAGAAATTTTTATATTTCAAAAGCTCAATAATTTTTGTTTTTATTTTGTTTTTATTAAATCATCTTTTGGAATAATTTTACTGGAATAGAAATAATAGAAGCCTTATGGTATGTCACTAGTTGGGTTCGACTAACGTCCACCCAAATTACGTGCTCACACAAAATATTTCACATCAATACAACCAACCGGTTTGGATTAAAAAGTTTGCGGAATGGCAGTTAAAATTATTTTAATAATATTTTCTTTTTTCAATGTAATCATCCCTTAGATGGAAATACTTTGTTCAATGTCTCTCAAGGTTGGTCTCTTCATCCCGGTTTTAGAAGTGATCCGTGTTTTAGAAGTGGTCTTTGGTCTCTTCATCCGACGGGAATTTTTTGTCCAAGTTCTTCAAGCCCGTTTTAGAAGTTACGCTCACTCAACGCACCACCATTACTGGCAGTTTACAGTCAGTAATCAGTTACGAGCTGATTACTCTAACTGTTTGTGGTGAGGCCTATCTAAACCTCAACTGTCATAAGCAGTGACAGCACCCAAGATAATTACCAGTATCTCCCACCAGCGATCCGAAGACCGTATCCTCGATATGGGTATTAACCACAGTCACCACGTTGCTACCTAAGTCGCCTTGCCACAGTCGCGCACAGTGTGTTTTAACACCATGGGTCTCCCGGATTCCCGTGGTACCAATTTTTGTTTAAAGAGTACATCTGATAATTATCCCGGGCTCTGTCATTGGGCTACGGTAAGGAACCTTGGAAATTCATAGGCACCGCTAAGCTAGATCAAATAGGCGGGATCACCAAAACCCGAAAATACAACCGGAATTGACCTTAATCTTTCACTCAGTTGCAGCTACTTTGCGTGCAATTTACACACTCATTCACACAGCATCCTCGCTGTTCTCTCAAAAAGTGCCACGGCAAACCTATTAAAATATTCAAACCGTTCTCTCATACCTTACACACCACTCACATCTACACTATCACCACTCACTACAATTCCACATGCCCCTTAGGTAACGTAAATCCCCCTACATGTTACCCACTTCCGCCGCCCCACAAGGGCTTCTGGCCTCATACTTCAGTGATCGACTACTGCACTACGAGACGGAGGATGGACCAGCGGAGTATGGGGTAACGGGAACACAATACTCGTGGCTTTCGCGGACGACGTGGCGGTTGTCCTTGTAGCCAAACACCTGGAGGAACTGGTAGCCGCATTCTCCACCACCATCCGGAGGATAAGACAGTGGATGACATCGGCAGACCTGTCTTTGGCGGAACATAAGACCGAGGCACTCCTTGTGAGTAGCCGGAAGAAAATGGAGACCATTACCATAAGAGTAGGCGACCACGACATCCAGTCGCTACACTATATCCGGTATCTAGGAATGGTCTTGGATGCCAGACTCAACTACAAAGAGCACATCTCCAGCGTCAGCAGGAAGGCATCAGCAGTACAGGGCGCACTTTCGCGGATAATGCCCAATATCGGAGGCCCCAGGCAAATCCGAAGGCGACTACTGGCAACTGTAGTTACCTCCGTCTTGCTATACGAAGCACCAGTGTGAGAGAAATCGCTAGAGCTAACAATATACCGCAAGACAATGTCATCAGTCCAGCGGCTCTCAGCGATGAGAGTGGCGTCAGCATACCGAATGGTATCGCACGATGTGGTCAACGTCGTGGTATCATGCCCATCCATCGACAACCTGGCAGGAGATCGGGAACGCCAACATCGTAGGAAGAAGAAAGAGGTGCGAAAGGTCCTCTGTGAAGAGGAGAGACCCGAGAGTCTTCGCATCTGGCAAGAGAGATGGGACAACTCGACGAAAGGTCGGTGGACTCATCGGCTGATCCCAGATGTTACCAAATGGGTCACTCGCCTGCACGGGGAAGTAGGGTATTACATCACCCAACTCTTGACTGGGCATGGATGCTTTCGGGCATACTTGCACAGATTCAAGAGAACTGACTCCCCAAACTGTCATCATTGCCGCGATGTGATCGAAGACGCAGAACACGTGTTCTTCCAGTGCCCCCTCTATGAGGGGACGCGGGCGGAGCTGGAGAAAAATCTGGACCGCTCCATCAGTCCAGAAAATATAGTGGAGTGCATGCTGAAGAGCCAATCGGCTTATAACAGAATTGAAGAGTACGCGGAATCCATTATCAAGGATCTCCACACAAAGTACGAAGAATAGATCGCGAGGCGTCATAACATCGGGACAGCAGTAGCATCAAATAAGAACGCCCCGGCGAAGTAGTATTTACAAAGAGTGCCGCCGGGGAACCATCGTTCCGGGAGCAAGATTAGAGGTACAGGTTAGGTTTTAGCGAGGTAAAAATCCCGCATAACTCGCCTGGCAGGAAAAATTTCCAGGCGAGTGTCTTTTGAAGGTTTCCCCCTGTACCTATCTAAACATAAAAAAAAAATTAAAAAAAAGGGTTTCTGGCCTCTGTAGTCAGTCCACGCCCGTACAGGAACCCATTTATACTACCATGTCTCGTGACGAATAGACTATATTTAAAACCACACGCAGACACAAAGCGCACGTCCGAAATGAACATGTGCGTCCATCTGTCATTCATATTCTCATCCCATCAACGTTGCCAAATTTCGAACATTCTATTTAGGACCAGTATATGCAGCTGGCATGAACTAAGATCCTGAACCTCTTCATTCGTAAACAGACAACTAGGGGCAGCACCTCCAGGTCCCATGAAATTTGTCCCATAAGAACCATTCAAATATGCATACAAAGCCAGATCCTTGAATCCTGGTAACGCATAATGTCACCCCATACACACGACGCATAAATAGCACACGGAACAAACACACCCTTGTGCAGGACTTTCATCGCTCTGTATCGTAGGCTCTTCTCTTCTAGCACAGGAATATATTTGGTTTTGGAAACAGGTGCAATTCCAACAGAACCAAATCTGCTAAATAGACAAGAGGCAGAAGTCATTTTGCAGCGCCACGGCTATGAGCCCATTTGGCGACTTCTGTTACATTTGGGTTGGCAGTGCCAGATTCCCTACTAAAACTGGTCGATAGTTAATTGAACGGAAAAGTTAGAGATTATTTAATTTTGTGGTGCAAATTGAGATGTTTAAGAAGGTTCAGAATAATTTTTTTTTGGATCTAAGAGCTCCATAATGGAAGGAGTCCGATTCAGAAAGAAATTCTCAGTTAGGTGGCATTCATTTAAATATGAACAATGATGAGTTGAACGTCAGAGGAATGGCATGAAGAACGAGATTAGTTACTGAAGAGGAAATCATGGGTTAGTGGTGGTATGCCCCATCGGAATTCTAAAGAGTTTACCATGGCGTTATCCCTGGCCGCTTTTCTTTAAGTGCAGCATTGCAACTATTTAAAATAGTAATAATTTTGTAGGTTTTTTCTCTTTATTAGTAGTAAATTAGGAGAATTCCTTTTGCATCCCAGAAGGAGTTGTCATCATTTTTCCAGAGGATGAAATGTTTTGATTGACTTTTCATATCGAAGGGGCTAGTGGCGAGCCCATGTTTCATCTAAGGCAATGCAAAGCCGTTGGATGTTTGTTCAAAATTTCTAGACTAAAGGCTAATGTTCGGACCTGCATGCGTCCTTATTCTGCAGAAAGTAATTTTGGCAACCATTTTGCGTAAAAGCCCTTTTAGACCCAGTTTAGCGTGTAAAATATTAAACCTCCGTTCATATGAGATGCCCTACAACATGGATTTTTTCCACCCTGAACGTATTTCATTATTTGTGTCTATTCCGCTGCTTTTAAATTCGGAAGCCCAAAGAATGGTAAATGATGGTAATTAATCTCCGAATAAACAATTTAACTTTAACTTAATATCCTATGCAGTTTTTCCTTCCAAAAAATCCTTATAACTCCTCAGATTTAAATTTTTTTAAATTTTAAAATACGGTTGATGTTAATAGCTGTCAAAAAAAGGACATGGCAGATAAATTTGGTAGGTTGTATCAAAATTGCCAACAGAACAATAAAAAATTGTTTAAACAAAAATAGCCATCTAGTGGTACATTACTCAAACTTTTCCATCCAGCCTGTACAGCATCAAAAATATTCTCAAAAATAATCGTGTTGATGGTTCCTAAAAATATTAATTTTTTGGAGTATTTCTGGGCTCCTTTTGGTAAATATGTTATTCCGATTAAAGACCGAATGCAATGGCCATCTTCTGCCTAAGAAATTTTTCGCGTAAAATTTTATTGAAAGATGAAGTTCATATCTCACTCTTGGAATATGTCAATAAGCATATATATGAGGCTCTATAAACCCAGAAGTGACTGTCAAAAAACCATTGTATTGGCGAAAAGAGACGGTTTGGTGTGTAATTTGCTTTGAAAATGCGATTGAAACGTATTTTATTGAAAATAAACAATGAAAATATGACCGTATAACCATTTGTTCTTGGCTTAATTATAAGATTTTAATCGTTATGTGGTTTCACATTTTTTGAGATTCGGTAATGTCAAAACGTCAAATTTTTGAGATTCGGTAATGTCAGTTTGGCAACAAGATCATGAGGCAGTCGGACTTTTTCTTGCAGAGATAAGTAATTCCAGACAATTTTTATACTTTCGAGCATTTAAAAACTGACATCTTTCAATAATTCGCTGCATAATAGACCAAAATGTCTAAAAATATCATAAAAAATTACTTCAAAATAATCGATTCTTACAAGAAATCTTTTCAAAAAGAACGCAAAATTTGAATTTTCCGTCATTTGTAAGGTAAAGTGTTGCCAACGAAAATAACAGCATGACAGCTGAAAAGTGTTGCCAACGAAAATGACAGCATGACAGCTGACAGTTCAAAGTTATAAAAAATGGATTGCTACACGAAAGAGCAATGCGTTTTCAGTTTTGAGGAAAGTTTTAAAAATAATTAACGTTTAGCATATGGTTATGGAATAGTAATTTTTAACTTCATTAACTGTTCAGAGATTATTTTAAAAAACTGAGGGAGATTGGATCAATTAGTGAGCCGTCATTCAACACAAAACATGTAAGCAGTTCATGAGGGTCCAGAAACATCAATTCGACACCGTTTTTGTGCTGCAGAGAGCTTCTCAAATGTCTTTTTGAATTGGACATTTTGAGAAGCTCTCTGCAGCATATTTTCACAAAAGATTTGCATCTTCATCCGTAAAAAGTTCAGTTGACTCGAGAGCTGAGGTTCATTTTCATCTTGATAGCTTGGTTATTCGTTACAATTTTCGCATTTGGTGTTCAGAAAATCTTTGAGTCATTGTGGAGAAATAAATGCATCCGCAACGAGTTCCTATTTGATGCGGATTTTGGTCCGAAGCCATCATCGGACCATTCATCTTCGAAAATGCTGCTGCACAGGCAATAAGGGTTAATGGTACTCGCTCTCGCGATATGATAATGCAGTTTTTTGTAGCTAAATTGCAAAATATGGACGTGAACGACTTGTGGTTTCAAGAAGACGGAAAGTCAATTACCAAAAAGAACTGTTTTCACGTTCATTCCAGACTATCAAGGAAATTCTTTTAATATCTAATTTTTTGTTATTCTTATTTGAAAAGAACATTTTCAAAAATCTTTTTAATAATCAGGATCTTCCTAATCCATACAGATCTTCCCACTCCAATCAGAATCTTCTTAAACCACAGCTTATTGAGGTTAACTTGATCCACAGCCGGGTTCTTCCAAGGACCCATCAAAATTTCGAAATGTTTTTTTCTCAGAACCCAAGTTTTCACAGAATATATTAGGATTGGCAAGACAGCAGAATCTCCAATGTTATTGTAAGAATTTTCAAGTGAAATAATTTAGACTGACTGAAGTAGGCTCCGTTGGCCATCAGCAGTCGTGTGCGGGTCTCTTCCTTCATATTGTAATCGACTGCAACTCTTGAGCCCAAAAAGGAATATGATTTAACTCTTTTAAAGCTATAACATCATTTTTATGCGCTATTAGTACTAATTGGTCTTATCTTAATCGCGCGGCTTAAAAGAACTGCATCAGCCGGCGATCTTGTATGGCAGAGTGTCCTTGACGATACTCAGGTGGAGATAAGCAACATTGGTGCGGTATTTTGCAACTTTTTTTACCTTCTCTCTTATTCTCTATTTATCTTTCATGAAAATAAATTTTGTATCAAAATCTGAACTAAAAAATTTGGTTTATAAGCTTTTCTTCCCAAAGAACAAATTTATATCGATTAGGAATAAATAATTTTGAAGATACTTAATGTAAATGCAATTTATTTTAGTTCAGTTGTACTTAAAAATCAACCTTGGCGTATCTAATAATTATAGAAAAAGTAAATTTTTCATATGGATTTTATTGAAGACCTTCTTAAAAACTCTAAATTAAATGAACAGAAATTTTTGCATAATAATAATAGGAATAAATTTCAAATAGTTTTAAATTGAACAAATTCGATTAAAATTCACAACAAAAGATATTTGACCATTTCCATTTCTGGCTTGAAAACTCACCACATAACCCTCTGGTCTTTAGACAAAAGCTTATAATTAATCTCATTTTATAGGCAATGAAAGAAAAAAATATCATCCAAATTTTATACTCTCTTAATTAATGATTATTTTCTTTGATCTAACAACATGTTCACCTTTGTACGTATCTTCAATATATTTTTTTTTCTTAAAAAAAAAGAAAAAGATGACATTTTCGAAAAGATATAAAATTTCAAGATTTAGTGTTGGTGAAAAATGATTTTTCGAAAACTTTTTCTTCCCACATAATCAGTCCGTTTTTGGAAAAGCTCTGCTTCATTTATATTGAAACGATTTTTTTTTTTTTTGCAACACTCGAAAGAAAAATATCTTTTTACGAGTATATTGAAAATTTTTGATTCTTTGTTCAAAGTCAGAAGAAGAATACTATTTTCTGTGTTCGCCAAGAAAAATTTCAAGTTTCTATAAATGGTGAAATTTTTGTAATTGCATGTAGTCATTCGATTTTTTTTTTTTTTTTTTAAATATTTTTATTTATTTATTATTTATTTTCAATAGTGGGTAGTATTTTTAATACTCTTTTATTAACGATCTACTTTTATAATAAACAATAATATAATTTTAACACTTGTAAGAGTTATTCAGCTTAGAGCTGAATGACAATTTGGTTCGCGCATAAAAAAGATCACCTTCTGAACAGTTTTCAAAATATCTAATCTCCCATTAAAAGATGTTAAAAGATTTCAAATAATTCTTGGTATTTAGTATTGTTGATAATAAATAAATTATAGTAAGAAAAAAAAAATTTTTATCTTATACTTTTATCGATTGTAATGAGACGATACGTGTAGAAGAGGTCTGCCTGCCTTACAAATGTTAGCTTAACTCAATATGTTAGTGGATTTTGTAGTTCGCTTTTCTGTTTGTTTGTTAATTTTATATATTTTTTTTTTGTGTTAGTGTAGGATGTTAGCTGTTGCTTACATCTTTTAATAAAAATAATATTTTAATGTATGGGAATTCCTTAAAGGTTTAGAAAATAGAATTAAAAATTTGTAAAGATTAACCGAAATTATGCTGCCGATGAGGATGATGATGATGATGATGATGATGACAGGTGATAATAATCTCTACAAATATCTTTCATATTTATTAGACAAATAATCTTAATACATCTAACGATACTAAATATAATAATAATAATTTCGAATATCTGTCCGATCGAAAAAGCGCCGGCGAAAGAAATTCCAACTGTTTTGGGAAGACATACCATATTTCCTATTAAGATGATGACGATATTGGGGATAGATCACTTGAATATTTGAGATGAGATGACATTTTCCGATAAGACCTCATCAAATTAGTCAAAAACAAATTGTAATATAGAAAATTCAATAAACTATTTTCAGATATTTCTTTAAATTATTATCAACACTATCTATCGTTTGGCTACTATGGAAATTATTTGATGACTTAAAAACTTTTCTGTCCTTTTATTCAAACAAATTTTTACTGATATTATTATTTTAACGATAATATTGTCAATAGGAAATTTTTTTGGAACGTGCTTTCATTGAATTTTGAAAATAGAAATTATATATTTGATGATGGAGATTTTGCTTCTGTTAAAATGTAGATTAATTTGCATATTTTTGATGACACTTTATAGATAAAGAGAGTTATTTTTCTGTTGGTATCTACCACCTTCTAATCTATGCACTTTTTATTATGATTAGAAAATTTATTACTAAAAAAGTATTTCTTAGAAAAAATAAATATCTTTTCTAATAAAATCTATGTTAAATAAAAATCTATGTTGTTCATATGAGCTTACAAAGGAAAATTTTTTTGGATAAATTTCATTGGAAATTTTCTTCGATTTTTATCAAAGAAATTTTGATTTTTTTTTTTTGTATATTTTATGTGATGAAATTTTTGTTTTTATTGTATTTTATTTTATAAAAAATAACTTTGATTTTTTTTTTTTTTTGGATTAGATGGAATAACTTAATTTATTAATTAATTTCAGAAAAAAATCCTCTTAAAGGGTTCTCTTTAATCATTTTAAGGAAGATTTTTGTCTGTTATTTAATAATAAGTAAAAATAATTTCCACTAAAAATATTCATAAAAGAATAGTGATAAGTACTTAAAAAATAAATTGCTCTCATAAAAAAAAAAAAAATTATTTGAAGAAAAAATTCTTATTTGAAAAGAACGTTTTTAAAAATCTTTTTAATATAATTATTTTATAGTATATTGGTAAATTTTTATAGAATTAACTATGATGAATTGTTAGATTACATTTTACCAGGTGTATAAGCTTAAATCCGCTGTTTTTTAGTCAAAAGCACACATGTTTTTTTCAAAGAAAACAAAGACAAATTAATTCAAAGTACTTGCCCCCGCTAGCTACACATTTTTTCCATCTCTCGAGCAATTTGTGGATACCACGCCAAAAAAAATCCTTCCCTTTCGAGGCAAACCACTCATTAAGCAATTTTCGTACGTCTTCGTAAGAATCGAAGTACTGCTCAGCTAGCGCGTGTCCCAACGACAAAAATAGGTGGTAGTCAGAAGGGGCCAGGTCTGATGAATAAGCGGGGTGGGGTAGCACCTCCCAGTTGAGTGTCTCCAAGTAGTTTCGGACCATTTTTGAGGTGTGCGATGGTGCGTTGTGCTGGAGGAAAAGCAGCTTATCATGTCTTTATTGATAATTCGTCCTTTTTTCACGCAGAGCACGGTGAAATTCGATCAGTCGTTGGTGGTAGTGGTGGGCATTGACAGTTTCACCAGGTTTCAACATCTTATAGTAGACGATACCCTGCTGATCCCACCAAACGCACAGAATCGTCTTCCGTCCGAAGCGATTTGGTCTTGGGGAAGATGTTGATGGTTGGCTACAATTTCTTGCTTTTAGGATTCTCGAAATATATTCATTTTTCATCGCCTGTTACAATCCGATGCAGGAACAACTTTCTTTTGTGTCTGGCGAGCAAAATCTCGCATGTGTTTTGGCGTCGCTTCATCTGCCTATCGTTCAATTCATGCGGCACCCATTTTCCGATCTTTTCAATCTTCCCCATGGCACGCAGACGCATGGAAATGGCTGGTTGAGTAACACTTAATTGCTCCGCGAGCATTTTTTGCGATAGGGTATCGTTTTCGTCCAAAAGAGCCTGCAATTGATGGTCCTCAATCTTCCTAGGCCAATTTTCACGTTGCTTGTCCCACAAGGCATAATTGCCGTCTTTGAACCGAAGAAACCAAATTCTGCATGTTGTTTCCGATAAAGCACTGTCACTATAGGCCTCCATAAACATTCGATGCGATTCGGCAGAAATTTCTTCAAAGTGAAGCAGAAAAGCAGAGCTTCTCGCTTATGTTTTTTTTGGCACAAAACTAGACATGATTACCAAAGGAAAAATGTATGATGTTGTACGAAATTGCTGACAATGTGCACTGATTAATGTTGACAGATGTCAAACTTATAAAAAAAAGTATGGCGTGCCCATGGTAGCATAATACGCTCACTTACGCCATCTATGACCAAACAGTGGATTTAAGCGTATACTCCTGGTAATAAAAAAAAAGGTGCTTTTTGGTGAAATTAAATAGAAGAAATAGGGAAGTTTTCAATATCAGAAGCCCAGCTTTGAACAGAATTTTTGACGTCGGCAACTTATACTGAAGTGTTTGTAAAAATTGTAAGTAGTTAATTTTCATTATCATCAATGGCACGATAACTGGACGTCTGAAATAGTACTGCTTTTTTGTGCCGCAGTCGAACTGACCTTAACCATATTTTTTGCATTTTGGCTATTGCCGTCGCTACACCAAAGGCGTACGTCGTCTTCTGGAAACATAAATGAAGCCACTGTAGACTTTTTGGGGCAGGATATTTCTACTCCAATCAGGATCTTTCGATAACTATCATATCGTTAAATAGGCTCCCCAAAAATTTATTGCCATGTAAGAGTCGAACGTTCTTGCAAGGACCCATCAAAATTTCGAAAAGGGCTTTTGCTGAAAATCTAAGTTTTCGAAGAATACATGAGGACTGGAAAGACAACAGAATTTTCAAGTAAAATATTGTAATTTAGACTGACTGAAGTAGGCTCCGTTGGCCGTCAGCAGTCATGCGTGGGTCTCTTACTTCATATTGTTATCAGCTGCAACTCTTGACCCCAAAAAGGAATATTATTTAACTCTTTCGAAGCTACAATATCCTTTTTGTGTCCGATTAGTACTAATTGGTCTTGTCTTAATCACCCAGGTTAAAAGTATTGAATCGGTCGGCGATCTTTTCGGACGAGGTACTAAGCGAACTTTATGGCAGAGTGTCGTCGTCATCGTCGCTCTAATCAACTAGGAATTACCAAAAGATCGGCTTAGAAGATTCTCAAGCTAAGCTTTACTATTCCAAGCTACTCAGGCTACTTAGAGTCCCAAAAAATTAAATCAGCATCAATTGTATCCCTAAAAATTCATTGTTTGGTATTTTGGAACTTTTTTTACCTTTCCTCTCATTTCCTATTCCTCTTCCTCTGTGCCTTTTTTTGTTTTTCCTTTGTTTTCTTATATAATTTCTTTTCCTTTCACTTCTTTTTCATTTTTATTATTTTTTTCCTAAGAGAACTTATCTCATTTATGTTTTTGGCATGATTTTTTCTATTCATAATGGATTTGGGAGCGAAACCCCCTACAATTTTTCAAGAAAGCTAGCATCCCCATCTGAAACATATGCTCTCTGAGTATGGTCGTCATTGAGCAAACTCCTGTGGAACTTAACGTTCAGAAACTTTTTTTTTTCTCCGAATTTTGAAATTAAAAATTTACCTTTCAGATTTTTTTTTCAAAACCATAATAAGTTATTATTAAAATAAAAAAAAAGCAGTCAGAAACATACAACGAGGCCCTGTACAGGACAATTCTTAAAATTTGTTTACTCTCAGCTGTCGAAGATAATCAAAAGGTTTACTGCGCACATGGTCCTTTTGCAAAAAAATTTCGGTGCTCGACAGGATTGAGCTACTGCGCACATGGACCTTTTACCTGATCTGATACACTCTACACTTTTTTATTAGGCTTTATTCAAGAGACTTTATTCAGAGAACAATTCAAGAGACTTTATTCAGAGAACATTAAACCAAAATCAACCGTTTCGCTCCTTAAACCTTGCGTACAGCTTTTATAATTATAAATAAAACCAAAGACCGTATTTGGTTTTTTAGTTTTATAAATAAAAATATTAAAAATAAATTTTTATTTATAATAGCTTCAATAGTTAAATTTCTTGAGCTACCCTGTGTAGGAATTAATTCGTAGCGTTTTACAAAAGATGGCGTTAGCCAACTATCCATAGTCACACATACAAAAGTAAATATTCTCACAAAAGCTACTGACATAACGCAACTTTTCCACTATATGACATTTTGTTATGTGCAGTGTCAAACATGTCGAACTTCGTGCCTGAAAAATCGTTTTTGCGGGGAGTGTTACTCCAATACTTCAACATAAAGAAAAGTGCCGCGGAAAGTCATCGTATTTTAGTGGATGTCTACGGCGAACATGCTCTTGCTGAGCAAACTTGCCGAAAGGGGTTTGCGTGGTTTAAAAATGAAAATTTTGATTTGGAAGACATGGAACAGCCGAAAAAGTTCGAAGATGAAGATTTGGTGACGTTGCTCGATGAAGACCCTTGCCAAACACTCTGGAAGTTGTCCACCACTTTTCGATGGTCGGAAAACACCTGAAAGCCATAGGAATGGTACAAAAACAGGGAACGTGGGTTCCACATGAGTTGAAGCCAAGAGACGTCGAACGGCGTTTAGTCACCTGTGAGATTATTCTCCAACGGCAGGCAAGGAAGGGATTTCTGCATCGACTCGTCACAATCCCAAACGCAGAAAATCGTGGGGCTTGCCCGGTCAATAATCGACATCGTCCCCCAGGTCGAATATTCATGGAAAGAAGATCCTACTGCGTATTTGGTGGGATCAGCTGGGTGTTATTTATTATGAGCTCCTCCAACCGGGTGAAACCATCATTGGGGACGTATACAGACGACAATTGATGCGTTTGAACAGATCATTACAAGAAAAGCGGATGCAATATAAAGATCGACACGCGATCTTTATATTCCCATTTATATATAAAGATCGAAAAGCGGCCGCAATATAAATGGGAAGTTCTGCCTCACCCGCCATATTCACCAGACATTGCCCCATCTGATTATCATTTCTTTCGGTCCATGGCGCATGGCTTGTCAGAGCAGCACTTCGATAACTACGAAATGACCAAAAATTGGATCGATTCTTTCATCGAATCTAAAGAAGAAGAAGAATTTTTTCGATGTGGTATCCGAGCATTACCAGAAAAGATGGCAAAAAGTAGTGGATAACGAAGGACAATACTTTGAATAATGCTTCTGTAATGATAAAAAATTTCTGTTTTTTGTTTGCAATTTAAAAATATTTAATTTAAAAAAGAAAAAGTTAAAACCAGCTAAACTTAAAAAAAAACTTAAAACATAAGAAAATTGTCCTTACTTCATAGGATGAGACCTACACGGATACTTATATGGCTTGTTTGCATTTATTATTAAGATTAAAAATTATCTTATGGGAATATTTTCCAAATATTATTTTTCTTCAGAGAATATTTTTCAAGCAAAAATTTTCTATTAATAAAATCTTTTTCATTGAGCTTGAACGTAAAGCAAATACCAAACATATTCTCTCTGACCTTTGATTGATTTCCACACATTCTAAGAGTTGATTATTTGTTGACCTCTTTTATTGTTAACTTAAGATTTAAAATAAATAACTTCTTTTATAATAAAATTGAAAAATTTACTTTAAAAAAATAATAAAAATACCATCATTTTAGGTCTACAATAAATTTGATTGAAATATTTTCATTTGAAATTAAATTAAAATATTTATAATCATATCTTCATCATCAAAAAAAAAATTTTTTTTTGATTTCGATTTGAATTAAATTGAAATCACTTTATTTATTTACATATTGAGGTAAGTATTTGGAGTTTGCTGTGACTTTGTCAGGTTGTTATAGAGCAATTTCTATCGAAAGCCAGAGATTTGAATTGGCAGAGTTCGATTGGATTGATCGGCAGACTATACGTGTATATGCTTGTATGTTTGCTGCCGCGTACGGCAATTTGTTAATCGAAATACATAAAATACGATCGTGTCTCCACCTTCTCCATCCCATGGATCTGATAATGGTGTCTAGCTAAAATCTAGAAATGGTATTTTATGACTCGGCATGAGGCCCATGGGGAAAGAGGTGTGCAATGGCCATCAGGAAATGCTCCACAACAGCACATTAGACCTCCCCATTTCCATTTCCTTCCTCCTACTTAACGATCAATGTCTCTCCTCATGGTTCCAATCGGTTTTCAAACAAAACCAGTGGAGTCACATCCAACGTTCAAGCGTGTACATTTTGTATGCGGTCCAAGTGATCTTGTTGAATTTTAATTTTCCTTATTTTTCCATCTTTAGACCGTTTTAACTTCATGGAATTTCTTACAATTTTGTGCATTTGGATTTCGTTTCTCTTCGGCACAGCCAGAGCTGTCTCCTTGGATTTTTACACTTTGTATAAGTTTGTTATCGGACCATAGTAGGCATACCTACAACAACCAATGTATCTGCGTACACGTTTCACAGAGTCAATTTTATTCTAGTTTTCACTAAATCGTTTTTTTCTTCTTCTTTAATATTAAATCTACTCTCACTAGAGAGAAGAAAAAAACCAGCCTACAAAAATCACTGTTAGTGCGTGTACTATTTTTGATTTAATTTTGTTTATAGAAAACCATGGGAATAAACATACCACACATAAATGCTGCTGACCTAATATTGATGGTGTACATCGAAAAGGTTAACAGCATTGGAAAAATGCTTTTACAAATAGTTTTGATGTTCGGTTCCTATACAGTTTTGATTATAAACATTTAATTTAAACTATGTGATTTTGTCTGAACTAAACATAATTCAGCAATTTTTTTCCCCTTTGTTGATGGCATCTTTAAAAAAAAAAAATATGTCACACAACATTTAGTCGGAAAGGTCAAAATCATCCATGATTAATCATAACAATATGCCGAAGATGGAAATAAAAATAATTGAACCAATATATTTCCATACTGATCCTAAGGTGGATCGTAAAAGTCATTTTTAATCTTCCCAAACTATCGATCAGTACCTGCTGATCGATGCGGCTACAGTCAAATCGATTAAAATGAAATAGTAACAATTCTTTGAATTTTTTTTTTAACAGCCCTAAAATAAATTGTATCTAATTTATTTCCAAATGAATAAAATGGAATACTAGAAATTTTTCTCCATCGATTTGAAATGCTCGGTAACAATAGTAAAAATATCGAGACTATCAATCGTGTTCTATGCTAAACATAAAATTTTTACGATCAACATTAAAAATATTTTAAACCGATTCGATGAAGGTTTGATATAAAGTCATCATTCCCAAAAGATATTATGTGCATTTATCCTATCAGATTTTATGGTATTTTAGTTTTTATCTAATCCATTTTTTTTCTTTCTTTTTGATTGGTCATATCCAAATTGATGTAAATTTTTGAAATTATTTCTATTTCCTTTCCTTAATGTCTGATTGTGCTTTAGTTATTTTTCAATACCAAAATAGATTATGGTAAGTAAAATTGGAGTATATTTTATCTAAAATTAAAACTGATAATATAATTTCTAATAAAATTAAATAATTAAGAATTTTCTAACAAACTATATCATCGAATAGGACCATTTTTTTTGAGCACTTTTTATGTGATCTATGAGATAAAAAAATTTTTGTGTATTAATTTTATAGAAATTATAATATTAAATTATTTTAAAAAAAGTTTATTATAAGATTTAAAAAAAAAAATACTAAAAAACCAATGGTATCCGTCGCTCCTTACATTTTCCTTTGCTTTAGAAATATAGCCCAATAAACCTGACTCTATTTTAGCAAAAGTCTTTGAACAACTTATCCTCAAATAAGTATACTCAATTTTAAAGTGCAACAAATTAAATCAAATTGTCTGAGATATTCTCTATCTTACTGGTGTTCCTCAAGATAATATTCTTGGTCCATTGCTGTATTATTTTCAATATTCCTTAATACAATAAAATCTTAAAAGTAAGAAAATCTGATTCTTTTAGGTAGAGAAAAACGGGTTTAGCAAGTGAAGAAAATCGTTATTCTAACAAAAAAGTGTTCTTGCTAATTTTACTCTTTACCAGTAAGAGTGCCCATTGCATGCATATTAACATCAAAATCAGATGTGTTTCTCAGATTTGACATAGAACTTTTAGACAAATAATCAAAAGGAATAGTCGTCAAAAAAAATTCTATATAAAATAACCCAATAAGATCCATATAGACATATAGAATAGAACTTTGGGGGACAATTCCTTTTGAATTCAAACCCTTCAATCGAAAATCCTCTGCTGCTTCCTTATATAAGCGGAATAGTGTGCTCCATCCTTTCCTGCGTGAATTGTCTGTTACCCCATTGCCTTCCATTTCCATCGATAAAATCCTACAAATACGGTATGGTTAAAAAAAATAGAAACTAAGCCCTAAAAAGTAGTTCCTTTTTGGCAGATATACTTTTTTCGGAAGTGTTCTTTTAACTCTTTGTAGCAATGCCAGAAGGCTTCAACTGGAATCGCCTTCACCTTTTTCGGTTACACTTTCCTTTGAATACTAACGGTAGTACCAAAATAAAGTCCTTTCAAGGTTTTCGCGATTTAAGAAGGAGTAAATAAAAGTCACACGGGCTTAGATCATATAAATAACTGGGTAACCTCGATCATCCCTTTTTCTAACAAAAACTCGTTGATTGTGATGTCCTTGAGACAAACGATATTATTATGGTGGAGCACCCAATTCCTTTTTGTAAGCTCGTTACTCACTACTTATTAGCTTCAATGTAAATCAGAAGTCCCTGCCCTCACAAGAGTCGTCACTGGCTTAGCACTTTTATTAGTTTTCGATATTGGAGGCTTCATGCTATTGAACCATCGTTGCAATTTTTCGTAAGTCCTTCTCGTGGCTTCACCAAGCTTAACACTAAATTTAATATTTCTAAATATCACAGTAAAAAACAAAAGAAATTCACTCTTGACGTGGTTCAAACTTACACTGCACGTCTATGAGGAATTAACGTTTGCAAAGGAAGCGAAATGTGGTGCCAGATTGCTTATAGTCATTGTTTTTACAACATTTTTTGACCCGGAACTTTTCAAAGTACTTCAGTACTCCTTTTATGTATCAGGCTACAATTCTTCGTGCTTCAAAATCTTCTCATATTTATAATGTGATTGTAGATTCCCAAAAATATTTAATTTTATTAACAAAGAATTTTTTGTCCATTCTTATTTTTTTATTAAAAGTTTGGTTATGTTGAACGAGCAGTTCGAGAAATTCCCATATCATATCACAGATAAACATTTGCTAGGTTAAAGTGATATTTTGTATATGACTTTTCGAAAAACTTCTGACTTTAATTGATAATAATATTTAAATTATATTTTTTTTTGATAATATTTTGACAAGAAAAATACTATAAATTTTTTAATTTTTGTGTGGCAATGTGCAATTTTTCGATCAAAAACCGCATCGCATTAACATTGCTAAGGAGCTCTTGGACTCTATCCCCGATGAGCCAAATTTGCTCCAGAGGGTCATAACTGGTGACCAATTATGGGTTTATGGTTATGACGTGGAAAACAAAACTCAATCATCCCAATGGAAGCTGCCGCACGAGCGAAGACCGAAAAAAGCGCGCCAAGTTCGGTCGAATGTGAAGGTTTTGCTTAAAGTTTTCTTCGATTGCAGGGGCACGCTGCATCATAAGTTCTTGCCATAGGGTAGAACGGTTAACAAGGAATATTACCTGCAAGTAATGCGCAAGTTGCGCGAAGCAATCCGCCGGAAACGCCCGGATTTGTGGAAGAACAAAAATTGGTTTTTTCCTTTTTGGCTAAAAATAATACAATAATAATGCCGCAGCTACCATATTCCCAGCGGAAGTGGAGCGGGACCCGTGTGGCAGACCATATAAGACGGTCATGCATAGGATTTAAAGCCTACCCGCTACAAAACCAACCTGTCCCGACATGCTGCACAAAATAGTAGAACATCTGTTCCCGAAGAAACCAGAACTCCCCGACTACCACCCGGAGGATGAAGAAGTGGAAATTCCCGGAGTGACCATGGAAGAACTCACAAGGGCCTGCACTAGATTGCAGAATGGCAAAGCACCAGGACCAAGCAGCATACCCAACATCGCACTGAAGAGTGCAATTGCCGCCAGGCCAGACATGTTCATAAGCATGTACGACGCCTGCCTGCAGCAAGGCGTATTTCCGACTCGATGGAAGCAACAAAGATTGGTTCTTATCCCAAAAGGGAAGTAACCACCGGACGAACCAGCATCCTATCGTCCACTCTGCATGCTGGATTCGGACGGGAAGAACTTGGAGCGGATAGTGGCCGACAGATTGGAGCATTACATCGATCCTCAACTTTCCGAATTCCAATTTGGATTCAGGAAGGGGAGATCGACCATCGGCGCGCTGGAACTCGTCACGAACATCGCAAAGGAAGCCATCTCAGGAAAGAGATGGAAAGGCGGTTCCAAAAAGTATTGCCTCATTGTCACCCTGGACATCAATAATGCGTTTAACTCGGCCCGCTGGGACCGAGTCTTGGAGGCTCTTGAGGACATGGGGATGCCCTACTACCTACAGAGGATGGTCAGATCATACTTCAGTGACTGACTACTAGACTACGAGACGGAGGATGGACCAGCGGAGTATGGGGTCACGGGTGGGGTACCTCAGGGCTCTGTCCTGGCGCCACTCTTGTGGAACGTCATGTACGACGGCCTACTCCATCTGGAATTACCGTCGAACACAACGCTCTTAGCCTTCGCGGACGACGTAGCGGTTGTCCTTGTAGCCAAACACCTGGAGGATCTGGAAGCCGCATTCTCCACCACCATCCGGAGGATAAGACAGTGGATGACATCAGCAGACCTGTCTTTGGCGGAAAATAAGACCGAGGCACTCCTTGTGAGTAGCCGGAAGAAAATGGAGACCATCACCATAAGAGTAGGCGACCACGACATCGAGTCGCTACCCTACATCCGGTATCTAGGAGTAGTCTTCGATGTCAGACTTAACTACAAGGAGCATATCTCCACAATCAGGAGAAAGGCGTCAGCAGTACAGGGCGCGCTTTCGCGGATAATGCCCAATATCGGAGGCCGCAGGCAAAGCCGAAGGCGACTACTGGCAACTGTAGTTACCTCCGTCATGCTATACGGAGCACCAATGTGGGCGAAATCGCTACAGTTAACAACATACCGCAAGACAATGTCATCAGTCCAGCGGCTCTCAGCGATCAGAGTTGCGTCAGCATACCGAACGGTATCACACGATGTGGTCAGCGTGGTGGCATCATGCCCACCCATCGACATCCTGGTAGGATAGCGTGAACGCCAACATCGTAGGAAGAAGGAAAAGCGGCGAAAGGTCCTCTGTGAAGAGGGGAGACCCGAGAGTCTTCGCCTCTGGCAAGAGAGATGGGACAGCTCGACGAAGGGTCGGTGGACTCATTGGCTGATCCCAGATGTCACCAAATGGGTCTTTCCCGTGCAAAGGGAGGTCGGGTATTACATCACCCAACTCTTGACTGGGCATGGATGCTTTCGGGCAGTTTGACTCCCCAAACTGTCATCACTGCCGCGATGTGATCGAAGATGCAGAACACATGTTCTTCCAATGCCCCTTCTACGAGGGAATACGGGCAGATCTGGAGAAAAATCTGGACCGTTCCATCAGTCCAGAAAACATAGTGAAGTGCATGCTGAAGAGCCAGTCGGCTTGGAACAGAGTTGCAGAGTACCCGGAATCTATCATCAAGGATCTTCACACCACGTATGAAGAATAGATCGCGAGGCGTCATAATATCGGGACAGCAGTAATATCAAATAAGAACGCCCCGGCGAAGTAGTATTTACAAAGAGTGGCGCCGGGGAACTATCGTTCCGGGAGCAAGGGTAGAGGTACAGATTAGGTTTTAGCGAGGTAAAAATCCCGCATAACTCGTCTGGCAGGTAGAAGGTCTTTCAGGCGAGTACCTTTTGAAGATTTCCCCCTGTACCTCATTAAGTACCTCATTATTCCCAAGATCTGGCCCCCTGTGTTATTTTCTTGTTCCCGAAACTAAAGATCCCCATGAAAAGACGACGCTACGCTACGATTGAGAAGATAAAGACGGCATCGAAGGAGAAGCTGAACAAGATCAGAAAAAAATGATTTTTTGAAGTACTTCGAGGATTGGAAAAAACTTTGGCATAAGTGTATAATATCTGGTGAGGATTACTTTGAAGGGGACGAAATAGACATTCATGAATGAATAAATAATTTTTGAAAAAAAAAAACACAAAATTTGAACAGACCTCGTATATCAACTACGAAAACAATACATTTGTTAGGTTTAGGATATGGTGAACTACGAAAAAATTGAGTTCGCACTGACCCTTTAGAGAGTCTCGTTTTGAGAATCGAATTCTCTAAGTTTTAATAAAATACAAAATAAACTTTAATAAATTAATAACGAGTCTATAAAAAAGGAAATAATTACACAAATTTTAATATTAGTTTTTTTTTCCTGTTGCAGTCTCCCATGGGACAAATACAATATGACACATATTTTTCCTTTTTTTTAATTATTATTATTATATAAAATTGACTTAGTAAACTTTTCTCACATATCCAAACATTTCTATTCTTTAAGTACTTTGATTGAGTAGAAAATAAAAACTGCCGTGTAAAAAACCTGCCGACCTTCAATGTCCTTTTGATTGTTCGAAAAAATGTCATTGCTTTTGGTGTGTGCTAGCTACGTGGCTAGCCCATCGTTACCTTATTTTGTGACATTTTCTAATAGATTTTTTTTTTTTTTTTGCTAATACAAGATAAAAATTAAAGAAACAATCAATTAGCTCTCGTTTTGAATGATTGAATCTGATGAAACTGTTACAGAAAAGAGCAATAAATCAAAAGACACGTTTTCCACCTAAAATCCATACAAGTCATGAGGAATGTTCTATTATGCAAGCCTTCAAGTCTGGCACTTTTCAATATTTGCTTTAAAAGCTCCTCCATGGAGTCTAAAATCAGGCATTGATTGGCTGCCTAGTTGGATGATTGGTTGGTTGGTTGGTTGGTTGGTTGGGTATTACCTGTACTTGCACAATTACCAATTGTCAATGTTTTCCGTCCGTCTACCGATTCATCCTGCTAGACATCTAGTATTCGTGCTTATCTATTCATCTAGTTATCTGGTTGTATGTTAGTCCAATCGAAATGACTAATATGCTGGACTTATTATAGAAATCGAATAAATAACAACGAAAACTCTATGCCACAAGAGAAAAGGCCACGTTAGTTGAATCGAAAAGAACTGAATTCCAGTAGCTAATGGGCAATAGAAGCAGCCCAGCTGCTGTACCAAGAATAACATGACAACCACTTCCAAATAAAGCCATTTCCATATAAATAAAAATTGTTGGGAGTATTTTTCATTAAATAAAATTCAGATAGAAAAAAAATGCCCACTGATCTTGGCAGAGCTGAAATAACTGTGGAAGGAATAGGCCCGGAGCTGTGCGCTTCGTACTTGAATTTATCGAATTCTGGATTCTGACAGCGATCGTTGCAACTTGCTGATCTGTTGTAGAAACTCGATATAAATAATAAAATAATTATAAATACAATCAAGTTGACAGAACCAAAAAGCAATGGAATTTTTTTTGAGGAAAAAATCGCAAGTGCAGTACGTATAGAAGAAGCGGTGTCGATGTCCGCTTGGGATGCCTCTATTGCTTGCAACAAACAAACGGGCATCCTGGTGGATATACAAATATGGTAAATACTGGACTGATGGTTGGCTAGAGAATACTAACTAGATTCATATTGTAATAGATCACAACAACAGCTCAAGGAAAAATTGTTAACCGTTTTTTTTTTTTTTTTTTGCTGCTTATAACATTTTCCAGAAGCGAACTGGGAGTGGAGTCGGGATCGGGCAGAGGTAATTTGAAGCGTTCACAACTGGGGTATCTAAATCGTGTTTAGATCTGTTCGACTCAAAACAAAAGTGTCCATTATGGGCTGCTGAATGTGCAGATGACACAGAAAGACAAGAGCCAAGTCGAGGTCTTTGAATTAATTTTTGATGTGTGACGGGTTGCGAGTGGCAAGCAGTTCTTGTCATCCCATCCTGGGTTGGCGGTTCGCATTTGTATCGGTTGGGCGTCCACCTTTTTTGAGCGATCGCACTTCCATATGCGGCTACAGGTTGCTCTCCAAAAATGGTTAAATCCGATCAACTAACCAGACTACAACTGATAGCCATTTTCTACGAACTGTATTGTACTGTACGCCGGCTTGTCTGAGGTCTTTATTTGCCATCTGGTCTGATATACTTACAACACAGTGTATATCGATTTGGCCCAACTAGCTAGACACTCAGCCGCTATGCTTTATCTCTGCAGAATGGTCAGACTTATTGGTACGAAGATACCATTGTACACTATGGAATCGTCAATCGGCCACACTATCCATACTGATCCACGTATGAAAACGGCAGCTTGAATACGTTTCTTCTTGCTAGCAATTTGAATGGCACTCAACAATTTCACGCTATTTTCAACTCGAAATCACTTTGAAATCAATTAGACATGACATTTTCCTAGCACTGACCTGATAATGCTCTGTGTTTGAGTATCTTTAATACTTGCTTTAGTCACGATTTGTTTCGATTTATACGCATCGAATTTTTTGATCAGTGTACCTACCACCCGAGCCCTGATATTCTAAAAGTACTCTGGACTCTACAATAATCAATTGTCAACTATTTGTCCCCCTTCCATTCACCTTTCAACTAATCAATTGAAGTTTAAAATAATTATTAAATTTATAGATATTAATCAAAATTGGTATTTCTTCCGATATTCGTTTATTGACGTCTTAATCTTAGCTCTAGCTTGCATAGGAAGTATTGTTTCCACTTGACGTGTTTCGAATTCATGATTTATTATGACAACAAATTATTTATAATGCACAACATGCCACCAATTCGACGGAATTATTAATTATTTTCAATTAAAATAAGTTTTCATTCATTTCATTTGCATTTACAAAAAAAAATTATTTATCTTTGAACCTATTCGGGAGATAATTTTATATAAAATAACAAGAATAAATCCAGAAATACAAATTGAATCACTTGGATTTATACCGAGTAGCATAAATAATTTAAGAAGAGTCCTTTTTTTTTATTATTGATAGTTTTATGCCAAAGGATAAGCAGTACTTTTTTATTATTATTTTGTGAAATTTGACGTAGATTTGGTACGTAATTGCATTAGCAACTAAATTATTGATGGAAATTTTGCTCAACTCATGATATTCAATTTCTAAAAATATTTTTGGAGAAATACTTTTTTATTATTTTTATAAGATTTTATTTGTAACAATTTTCTTAGTCCTCCTAAAATTTTTATGAAGATATAAGCCTTCCGCTGCTTCTTAGCCCTCAAAAAATTGAATACATAGCCAAACGACAGTCTGACGTCACGAGAGCCCTGACTCAGTCTAAATTTTTATGAAGATGTTCATCTTCCGCTGCTTCTTAGTCCTCCTAAAATTTTTATGAAGATGTAAGTCTTCCGCTGCTTCGTAGCCCTCCAAAAATTGAATACATAGCCAAACGACAGTCTGACGTCACGAGAGCCCTGACTCAGTCTAAATTTTTATGAAGATGTTCATCTTCCGCTGCTTCTCGGCCCTCCGAAAATTGCTTATGTCTACAAATCGACGCTCTGACCTCTCGAGAGCCCTGAGTCAGTCTAAATTTTTATGAAGATGTTCATCTTCCGCTGCTTCTTAGCCCTCCGAAAATTGCTTATGTCTACAAATCGACGCTCTGACCTCACGAGAGCCCTGAGTAAGTCCACAATTTTATCAAAATTTTCTTGGCATCAAGCAGGTTTAATTTGAAGGCCTCCGACAATTGCTTCCATCTCCGAATCGAGAGTTTGACCCCACAAGAGCCCTGACTCGGTCCATATTTTTATCAAGATGTTCGTTTTTTTATTTTTTGGCCCTCCAAAAATTGCTTATGTCGCCGAACTTGGTCAAAATTTTTATCAAAATTTTCATCGTCCGACAGGAGGGCTTCTTAGCCCTCCTGTCCACTGCTTCTTAGCCCTAACATTGCTTACATCGCTCAATCGACGGTCTGACCTCACAAGAGCCCTGACTAAGTCCACATTTTTATTAAGATTTTCGTCTTCTGCAGGTTTTTAGACCTCCGAAAATTCGTACATCGCTCAAACGACGGTCTGACCCAACAAGAGCCCTGACTAAGTCCACATTTTTATCAAGATTTTCGTCTTCTGCAGCTTTTTAGACCTCCAAAAATTTCTTACATCGCCGAATCGACGATAAGACCTCACAAGAGCCCTGATTCGATCAACATTTTTATGAAGATTTTCGCCTTCCGCTGCGTCTTAGCCCTCCCAAAATTTATACATTGCCGAATCGACGATATGTCCTGACAAGAGCCCTGTCTCAGTCCAAATTTTTATTAATATTTTCTTAGGATTGAGCAGAGGTAATTTGAAGTCCTCCAAAAATTGCTTACATTGCCGAATCGACTGTGTAACCTCACAAAAGCCCGGACTTGATCCACATTTACAACAAGATTTTCGTCCTCCGCTGCTTATTTACCCACCAAAAATTGCTTCTGTCTCCGAATCGACGGCCTGACCTGAAAGAAGCCCTGCCTCAGACAAAATTTTCATGATTTCTAGGAATCGAGCAGAGATAATTTGAAGTCCTTCAAAAATTGCTGACTCGATAGTCTGACCTAATTTGAAGTCCTCCGAAATTTGCTCATCGCCGAATCGACGGTCTGGACTCAGTCCAAATTTTTATCAATATATTCAACTTCCGCTGCTTTTTAATCCTCCATAAAATTTATTTTTGAAATACAATATTAAATTTTATGACCAAATTTTACTGCGTGATTTTTCGTAACGCCCTTTTAGAGGGGAAAGTTCGCAATTTTTCTAGATGATTTTTAAGTTTAGCACACTTTGTATTAAGATTTCCGTTATTTATTTGCTAAATGCAAACTATAAAAATAGTACCCGGAAATCTTCTGATTTTAATCGTAAATAGCAATTAAGTTGAATTAATGCTGACAATAAATTTTTAGGACAATTCGGATTTTTATAAAAAAAGCTCTGATTTTAAACCTTTTTTTTTAAAGAAAGTATCGACATAAATAAATTGTTTTCCCCTCAAAAATTGGGAAGTCTAAAAAAATTAATAAATCAAATATTGACAAATCATTATTCAAATACGATGAATTTATTGCTTTGTATTTGTCAATTTTTTAGGAATTTTAAGTTGACAATATCGGAAAGGGTTGTTACTATTTTTAAGCTCATTGCAAATGTTGAAAACATTTTCTGTCATATTTTATTAATCAAATATTCGATTTAAATTATGATATTTACTTTGGATCTTTAAAGCAATAATATAAAATATTTAAAATAATAGTTCATAATTTAAAATTATCAGAAAATATCCCATAAAAAGGTAAAAATTGTGTAGTCCATAAAAAATGTCTTAGTTTTAAAATCATTGATCGTGGCGAACACATCGATTTTTTATAGATAAAAAAAGATGTTCTTTTGGCGAAATGCACTTTAATTACTTATTAGAAAGAACAAGCAAAATCTCAGATGAAAATGTGTAAAAACCTGAAAAACTCGTGTGGAACTGCTCAACATACCATCAAACTGTTTAAGAAGACCAAAACGCATAAGGCTAGAAAAAAATAGGCAGAAAAGAGTCATTTTGGAACATGAGAACAGAAAGTTAATAAGATCGAAAAAAATACTTCCGCCAAGCTTTAAGTATTAAAAAATTTTTAATATTTAAATTTACCAAATTTATGGAATAAATCGATTTCTGGAATAATAGTAAACCTTGCGTGGCTAAGAAAAAGAAAAAAAAAATGCGAGAGACTTGTCACCGTTAAGCGTGGTTTGGGGTTGTATGCCTCCTGATAGCGTCGGCGAAATGTTCATCTCTGAAAGCCCCATGCACTCATCCAAGTACATTGCGTTGCTAAAAATAATACTTTTGCCGTCGCTTTCTGGTATTTTTGAGAACACCAACTCAAGTTGGTGAAGTTCCCGTACGAAAATGCCCCTGTAACAAAAGCAGTTGACGTTATAGACTGACCAGACCCATATCTAAATACCATTAAATATTTTTGGTGTATTTTAAAGCCCAAGATCCATAAATACTCAATTGCATCTAAGGAACACGTAAAAAAAATCATTCATCAAGAATAGAATAGCATAAGTAGTGCAAAATGCCACAGGATAGTCAGCTGAATGCACAGGACGATCGAAGCTTAGGTGAAAAAGAAAAGGGCAAAAAATATTTTTAAACTAATACAAATCTTTCGAATCGAAATTTATCTAATTAAACACTGAGAAAAAAATTAATACTTTTGTTCGGTACTCAATACTTTTGGCCAAGGTTGTATATTTGAAGTTATTTAATGAAGATCATTTTTCGCTGTGAATTTTTTCTTATATTAATTTCGAACTAAAACACAGATCAAATACTGAATATTATTTTTTTTTTTTTGGATAAACTAAAGATTGAATGTTAAAGAAAAGGTGCTAAAATTTTTGAAAAATGATTGCAAAAATATTACAGCTTTTTTTGGTAAAATTTTCAAATCTTTTCAATTCAATTTTTCTCTTCTTAAAGAGGTTGGCAATAAATTTTTTTATTAGCACAAAATCATTAATTAAATTATTAATATAATCATCCATTTGAAATATTTAATACATATCCTTTGGTAAATAATATTATCATAAGAATTTTCATAAAATCAATTTACTTATAAGCCTGTAAACACGAAATATCGTCCGCGACTAAAGAGAAATTGCAAAAATCGCAGATCTTCAGCGCGTTTGCTGTTGTAAGGTTTTATGAAAAACGTTGTCAATCTATCTACAAGCTTAACAACGTTTCTCATAAAATCGTACAAATAAGGAGAAGGGTAAGATGTTCCCGAATTTGTTTATTTTTTTTTTACCTCATAATGCCACAACCATGAGGCCATTTGGTGACTTTGCCTGACGTGTGGGAAGCTATCTAAACTGGACTAATAATGTGGTTAGTAGGGCACAGTAGTGTGAGTTTTGTTAAACTTTGTGGAACAGATTAGATTTTTATAAAAGATTAAAGAGGAGACTTGAAAATGGGGTTGCTGAAGCCAGGAGCTCAACGACGGATTGGATCTTATTCGTATTGTACTACTTGATCAGTTTGCATTTGTATGTTATACTTGGTGAGCAATGATGAACAATTCTTCAATTATTTTCCTACCATTTAATTGTATGGATTTCCGAACTTTAGATATGAAATCGTGATTAAAAAGTAACTGATTACTGATTTACACTTATTTCCTTTAATTACTTCCAGTATTTACTGGAAGTAAGGAACAAAACTGTCAATTTTATTGAACACGAATCAATAATGTTTGTTGGTGTTTCTAATTTTGTGCCATTATTCGATTCTTTCGTTCTAAACGATTCATTTCCTATTCATTAATTCGACATCAGTGGTTGATTACACAGCACAATCTAAGCTTCGATAATATTTCCGAATCGTTAATATGCACCTCAGTTCATTGCTCCGTCCCAATAGGTTGTTTGGGAGGCACGTACTCTTTGCAGACACCCATCAACGTACAAACGAGCACATCCATGCGTACAGTTCCTCTGCAGTTCTTCGTTCCTCTATCGAAGACATGGAGTTTATTTTTGTTTTCCCCCCTTTTTCGATTTTTCTAAACTCTAGTGGGTACTTCTATTTTCGATAATGCTGCACTAAATTTACACATGCTGTTAACGAACCAATGCAGTGTTTTATTTTTATATCTTCCGCTTATGTTAAGTACTTCTGTCAAAGTCGTATTTATCGGTGTCATCGGGTTTATTAATGCATAACGTTTTATGGCCGCTTTCCCGATGGCTCCGGTCGATGAGGTGAGCTGAGTAATATTTCCTTTCTCGAAATATTAATTTTCAAACAATTTCACATCCAAAAAATAGCAATTTTTCTTAGAAAATTTTAAATTTCCATATAAAGAACTGTAAAATGATCCTCTCAAATTTTATTTAAATTCTCATACAAAAATTAATTTTTAAAAACACTTAAACTAATAGTAAAAATTCAAATATAAAAGTTATAGTAAAATTCGGAGTGCACATACATTTACAAAATATTCGAAAACTTTTATTGCAAATTTAAATTGAACATTTTTGCTGAAACTTTTACGAAAATTTTTTTAACTAAAATGTTCTAACTGAAAATTTTTTAATTGAGAATTTTTAAATTTAAACTTTTTTAACTGAACAAATTTTTAAATAAAAATTTTTATTATTGAAACTTTTTTAACTAAAAATTTTTTAACTGAAAACTTTTAACTAAAACATTTTTAAATGAAAATTTTTTAATTGAAACTTTTTTAATTGAAAATTTATTAATTGAACATTTTTTAACAGAAACTTTTTTAACTAAAATTTTTTTAGCTAATTATTTTTAACTGAAACTTTTCTAACTAAATATTTTTTTTTCTGCATTCTTTAACTGAAATATTTTTAACAAAAAATCTTTTCACTGAAAATTTTTTAACTGAACATTTTTTAACAAAAACTTGTTTTTTTGTACAGAAAATTTTTCGTGGATTTTAATTGAAAATATGTACTGAAAATTATTTTTACAGAAAATTTTTACTAGCAATTATTATTACTGAAAATTTTTGCTAAACACTTTTACACAAAATTTTTGTTGCAAATTTTTACTGAAAATTTTTACTGGAAATTTGTACGGAAAATTTTACTGAAAATAAATTATTTCTACTGATATCGATTTCGCTCGATTTTAACTAAAAATTATTCTTACTGAAAATTTTTACTGAACATTATTAATGAATAAATTTTTACTGAACGATTTTAACTGAAAATTATTTTTACTGAAAATTTTTGCTAAACACTTTTACAAAAAATTTTTGTTGCAAATTTGTGCTGAATATTTTTGCTAAAAATTTATATTGTAAATTTTTCCTGAAAATTTTTACAGAAAATTTTTGTTGGAAATTTTTTACAGAAAATTTGTGCTGAATATTTTTTCAGAAAATTTTTACAGGCAATTATTTTAACTGAAAATATTTACTGAAAATTATTATTACTAAACTTTTTTACAGAAAAGTTTTGGTGGGAATTGTTACTGAACATTTTTAAAAACAATTTTTACAGAATATTTTTGCTAGAAAATTTTACAAAAAATTTTTGCTGAAAATTTTTTTAGAAAATTTTAACTGGAAATTTTTACAAAAAAAAATTTTTATTTTTTTACTGTAAATTAATTTTACTGAAAACTTACTGAATATTTTTCCTGGAAATTTTTACAGAAAATTTGTGGTGGAAATTTTTACAAACATTTTTTACTGGAAATTATTTTAACTGCAAATTTTTACTGACAAGTTTTACAGAAAATTTTTACTAAATAATTTTTCACTGAAAATTTTACTGAAAATTTTTCGTTATGGAATCTTCCTTTTTGGCCAGATAATTTTTATTACTTATTTTCTGAAAAGACATGAAAATATGCTCGTATTCTTCTTAGGAACGTAATTTATCTTCTGTCTCTTGATTAGTCTGCATTTTAAAAATAATCGGTTCCAGAACATAAACTGGAAAAATTTGTTTGCTACCGACACAAATGGATTAAAAATAATAACGCAGCCCAAATAGTATAAAAAGAAAAAAGAATTTCCCCAGTTCTACGGATCCGCTTCGACTATTGACTGGTACTCAAACTAAATATACTCGCGTGTAGACCGCTTGCAGGAAACCTAATCACTAAGTCATCGCACCCACACCCAAAATACGAGTATTTGTCTTGAATTTGTTGTTTTCTTTTTTAGGAAAAGGCTAAGAAAGACGAATAAAAATAAACTTTGACATGCAAGCCAAATTGTAACAACTCAAAAGAATTGAAAGAAAAAAACTAAGCCAAAAATTACTTGATTATGGATCGAGTGAAGTCGGGAGGGTGTTGAAAAAAATCTATTGAAGAGTCAGGAAAGCAAAAAGATAAACTGACTTGGATGAATGCTTCTACTGGGTTTGTACTCATACATGCCAGTAGTAGGCTTGAGTATGTGACCTACTCGTTACGCCAGATCGATCAGCATTGGACAAAATGATGGAAAGATGATGCCGAGGAGATATATGCGCACTGAAGATGGTATGTACTGAAGATGGTGAGAATTGAAAGTGCTTATGCGAAGGGACTTCCATCATGACGGATCAAATCGATAATCGAAGAAACAATTTTCGACTCAATTAGGCCAAATAAGAAATATTATGGCGCGGTCGTCCATGCTGACTTCGGTTACTGACCAAGGAGTGAACCTGCATTTTAATCTTAACCATCCGCGATTGGATGATGTTCTTGGGCTTATCTTTATCGCCATCTCCATCTGCATCTTCAATTCCAATCATCAGAGATTCCTATCAGCTGTCAGCTTTGTTCGCGCTTTGTGATCCCCAACGTTGTCGTGTACTTCACGCTACCGAGATACACAAACTGACACCCGAGAGTAGACATTTTCAGTTATGCGTCTATTTTTATGCCTTGCCTTTCAGAACCTTCGAAGAAAAAACTGCCCCTAATCTCGTATGCAATGTGCTTGCATTCTTATTGCTATATTTTCTCTGCATTCAATCCATGCAGAAGAGTTCATTTTATTTTTGATGGGCCGAACCGATCTTGGTAGTGCTTTCCATGCACTGAAGGTCTATTATTTATATTCTAATAAGCTTCATTTTGACAGCTTCAATGATTATCGAACTCATATGTTCCAGAACTTATCGATTTGTATGCAGGGTTAGTGACCCAAATGGTTGGTGTTTGTGATTTCATATCGTTCCGTTGGACTTGATTATTGCTGATTGAAATATGGTCAATCTATTTTGCGAACAATCTTGACTCAGTTCGAAGGAAGATGACTCAACACTCAAAAGTCGAATCTTCTATTCCGAAGATCCTCTTCTCTTCTTCGCTGCCCATTCCGGCTGCACGCGTCCATTGTTTTGTTCGTATTTCCGTCCAGTGTGGCGCCAAAATCATTTTTATTGTTTGTTTGTTCAGCGCAGACGTCGATTTGACAGACAAACTGATCTTCTTCATTTTGCACATACCGCATCAGATTCTGATTCCCCCAGCTTTCAATTCTGATACAATCTCGTATAATACGATTCGATGGAAATCGGCCGGAAAAAATTGCAAACCGATCGAAATATTGTTGGTACGAATTCCGATACTGTTTAGATGAAAACTGATGGTCAACATACGGTCAGCGAGCATAGTTTGTTAGATGGACGCACAAGTCAGAATAGGAATTTCTCAGATTTACTAAAGTGAAATCCTTGATTTAAAATTTTATTTTATTTTCTGTAAAGGAATTTCTCCTCCGCATCGTTAACGCAACAATTAAAATAGGAAAATATTTACTCTCGACAAGTATTGGCTTCCATTCTTTTAAGTTGCTCGTTGCTCGGACAAACAAAGCTCCGCAACTATGGACCGAACGATTGAAGTTTGCTATTTGAATGCAGTCGGCCTTGCTATCTAACCAGACTCGAGGATGGAGTTGTCGTCGGAACCACTGTTTCTTCACAGTCAATATTTGTCAATGGCAAACACTCAACTTTCATCATCCACGGAGGCTTTTTTCACATGAATTTCATGCTCAAAGTTTTTCTCACTTTGCTCCTTTATTTGTGAACATAATACTACGATGATGATGGCACTCTACCGTTTATGTGCCTAACAAAACAGCTAACACTATAAGTGCTTGTACAGACAGACTAGCATTACTATTCGCATTAAAAATATTTACCAAAAATTTTGCGTTCATATCAAATATGATTAAATATTTTCTTGTGATTTTTTATTTTAATTTTTTTCGTATTTTTCTGTAAAATATTTGCTAACGAAAAAAAATTTCAAAATTCTCAGAAAAATTCGAAAGTCTACCGTATTCAGTGGTGGTGATGATAGTCATCATTAGCGTTAGTGTTGAAAGTCATTTGGAAAATCTTTGGAATTTCTGGAGAGACACTTTAGCGGATTTTGACCTCCTGTACGGTAATACGGATGACCATAAACTTCTCGCTTGCTTTGTAAATATTTTCGAAAAACTCATTTCAAGGACCTTTCACAATATCAGTTACGTTATGAAATTCGGTTTTGTTTATTTAATAAAAACTAGAGACGAGTCGTCAGTATGTAAGTATGTATGTAGAAATATTTTCATTCTTATAAGTGTGCGTAGTTGAATTATTATAGAAATTAATTATCATTGGAGAATTTATCCAAATTTTACTTCATTTTTCAGAAAAGTTTTGAATTTCTTCTATTGTATTTGCGTATGAAAATAAACTTTTTTTTGTGGAAAACTTGTTGATTATATTAATAAAAAGTTCTTTTCTTTTATAAATGCAACTTTTTCTTAATATTAAAAATTCTCAATTGAAAAATAATTATTTTATATAAAATTTACAAATGAAAATAGGCTTTTATTCCCAAGTTAATGATAAGCTCGTGCGTTATGCCTTGCTCTAAAAGGCAATTAGAGATAATTTTGCACCATGCTTTTTCACTCTACACAAGAGGATTTTACCCTTCCAAGCATGAGGGGATGTTAATTAAATAATAATGAAAAGTGTTGAGTTACTTCCATACAAGGTTTTGTTATTAAAATTACAAATAAGAAAATAAACTTTACATTTTTGATATTTTATAATGTGATGATTTCATATAATATTAGTAATAAAATTTAAATTTTAAATACCATAATAATAAAAAAAAGGCCATTTGGTAATAAGAAGTTCACTTTCATGACTGAAGTTCACTTTCAGGACAATTTTTATTTTATTCAAACTGAAGTTCACTTTCAGGACAATTTTTATTTTACATTATTTTAACAGCTTTTATCGCTTAGAATAAAAGATCTTTTATGATTTTTATGAATATTTATTTTGAAGAAAATCCTGCCAAATTTTTCCCCTTTCAGTTTAGTTGAACTGTACTGATATGCAAGTGAAAATAATATTTTAAATTTTTATTATAATTAAAATAGTAAATTTATACAATATTTAAAAAAAAATCAATTATTTTTAGTCCGAAAACTCTTAAAAAAGTGTGTATTAAATAGTATTTTTATTAAATAAAAATAAAATTTTTTATTTTTTTACTGTAAATTATTTTTACTGAACACTTTTACTGAATATTTTTTCTGGAAATTTATACAGAATAATTTTGCTGGAAATTTTTACGGAATATTTTTGCTGGAAATTTTTACAGAAAATTTGTGGTGGAAATTTTGTCAAACATTTTTTACTGTAAATTATTTTTACTGAAAATTTTCGCTAAACACTTTTACACAAAATTTTTGTTGCAAATTTTTACAGAAAATTTTCGCTGGAAATTTGTACGGAAAATTTGACTGAAAATAAATTATTTTTACTGAAATCGATTTTCGCTCGATTTTAACTGAAAATTATTTGTACTGAAAATTATTTCTACTGAAAATTTTTACTGAACATTATTAATGACAATTTTTACTAAAATTTTTACAGAATATTTTTGCTGAAAATTTATATTTTAAATTGTTCCTGAAAATTTGTACAGAAAATTTTTGTTGGAAATTTTTTACATAAAATTTGTGCTAAATATTTTTTCAGAAAATTTTTACAGGCAATTATTTTAACTGAAAATGTTAACTGAAAATTATTTTTGCTGATTTTTTTTAAAGAAAAATTTTGGTGGGAATTGTTACTGAACATTTTTCAGATGGAAATTTTTACAGAAAAAAAAATTTTATTTGATTACTGTAAATTATTTTAACTGAACACTTTTACTGAAAAATTTAACTGAATATTTTTTCTGGAAATTTTTACTGAGAATTTTTACTGAAAATTATTTTTACTGAACATTTTTACAGAAAATTTTTGGTGGAATTTTTTACTAAATATTTTTAAAGACAATTTTTACAAAATATTTTTGATATATTATAATGTGATAATTTCATATAATATTATAGTGTGTATTAAATAGTATTTTTATTAAATTTGGTCGAACTAGTTTACTCAGTGGAGAATAAAAGTTATATAATGTGTCGTTTTAGATATCTTAATGGCAGGGACATATCACAAAACACTAAAGTTTGGTACTTAGGAGTGTACTTCAATATATAAAAAGATCAAAAGACTTGAACTAAATATGTTCTAAATTTACAATAGACAACAAAGTACATTTATGCAAATCCGTACTAAAGTATGGACTTACGGACTAGAATGTGCACGAGTCTAATCAGTATGGACTTTAACTGAGTAGACTCGTGTACATTTTTATAGAAAAAAAAATAATTAAATATTAAATTTAGGAAAAGTTGCTTTCACAAAAATTAAAAAAAAAAAAAAGGAAATCCATGCAAAAAAATTTTTTTTTCATAAGTAAATTTCCTTTATTAGCTAAAGTAATTACAAAGCTAATTTTATAAAAAAATTGTATCTTTCTTCAAATTCTTTTAATATTAATCCTCAATTACTGTCATCAACTTGCCGAATTCATTGATTCTTGTCTTGATAGCAAATAATTTTATCCAGAAGTATTTCTAGATAAATCACAGTAATTTGACCATGTTTGGCACTCTGGATTAGTTGAAAAAACTTAAGATCATCCCTCCTTCTAATTTGACTACTAGGGATATTCTTATGGCTTTATATGCCGACAATACACCAATTTTAAAAGCAGGTACAAAAATCCTTTTATTCGTTAAACTCTAAAACTGATCTACGAAATGGAGGAGAATAAATGTAAATTAGGGAAAAAGTGTTCATGTTACTTTTACCTTCTGCCGTAAAACATAATGGAAAAAACTAAAGTCCGTTACTAAGGACCTGGAATTAACATAGATTTTATAGAAAGATTGGAAATTTAATCAACGATACAGACAATTACTCATACTATATTAGGTTAGAAAAAACGATCTAAATTATTTATAAACAGTAAACTATTCATTTGGACTTACGGACTTGAACTTTGGAATTCCCACCAAACTTTCCAACTCCCGTCGAATCAAAACTTTACTGTTACCGCTCTTTTCTATCTCCTTATTGTTAAAAGTTACCGTGACTTAAACCTTAAAAAACAATTCCTACCCCATTTGTCCGCATATCTTAACCCTTTTGTAAGACAACTACTACTTCTTTTACCCTTTTCAGAAATTTTTGCCAATGGCCATTTTTCCTTCCGTCATTTTCCTGCAACTTACTTGAGTCCTAGCATTTAACCAAAATTATTTAAAAATATCTTACAAATTATTTTCACTATAAATTATAATATTTTCAATATTATTTATCGACAAATTTTTGACTAGGCCATTAAGATAATATTAATAAAGATTTGAAAATTTTGAATATAAAAAAGAGTAAATTAATTTATTCATATAAACAACCCTTATTGGATGGATAATAAATAAGACTTCTTAAAGTGTTTTTAAGTAAATGTTAAACAAAACAACAACATCAACAAAAAACTATTTAACAATAATAAAAAGCCAAAAGCATAATTTTGAATAATTATACAAATTTATGCCATAAGTTTTGATGATCCCTTTTGACAAATCTTCATCAATCGTATTATTTATTAAGACTCTAAACAGTCTCTTAAGCAATTTGTTATATTTTATTCGAATGTAAATTTTTGCAGAAGCAAATTACTTAATCAGGACAGGGCGTTATAGGTTAAGACAAATTAGAAATCGAAAAGAAAGAAGAAGAAAAAACTATTTGCTATTTTCGATTAGCTTAAATAACGCCCAGGCTAATTTTTAAAGAAATACCAAACGTAATTCAATAGAAACTAATAATAATAATAAAAAAAACAATTTCCAAGTGAAAAAAAAAATTGTATAAAATAATTCGAAGAAGAAAGGTGTCTCTTTGAAGGTAATATATAGACCATCATAGAAAATAGTAATAATTCTCTTTGACTTTTTTAATCCTTGTTTTCGGTTTTTTTTTTTTTTTTTTTTGATTTAATTTTTACTTATTTAGTTTCGATATTTTTATGTTGTCTCAAAAACTATTGTAGGTGTTCAAGTATTAATGGTTGATGCTAAATGAAGTATATTTTTCGTGTAGGTTTTATGAAATAATTAGCATTTTTGTTTCTATTATATTTTCTTCTACGTGTATGTATGTATATAAAATTATTACAAAAATATTATAATTACTTTTATCGAAGTGTGACAGTGAATTTTTTTTTTTGTAAATTTGATTTCGTTAAATTCTTTTTATTTCAAATTGTAATTTAATTCTCTTTAATATTGTCAAATTATACTGCCACATTGTGTATATTTTTCAATAATATTAATTATTAGTGGAGAAACAGAGAGTTTAAATTTTAATTAAAAACAAAAATTAATTTGTACAAAAATATATATTTTTTTAAAAATTCTAGTAAAATTACTCAATAAAGAATAAAACCCTACAAATGTTAAACTAATGTGCTTTTGTCCAACCGAAAATCAAACAAGTCTTTTGTGAGTTATTTCTTATTTAAAGTGTAATGAATTATTTAAAATTAATTATTAACTACCAAATTATTGTATAAAATTAAATTCTTCTAAATATTATAAATATTCATATAAAAAAAATGATAATAAAATAATTCACAAGTAAAATTACTTTTCTAAACACTAAAACCTTACAAGTGTTTGAGAATAAAACTAAATTAATATTAGACCAAAGAAATAATATCCATCTTAACCGTTTTTATGGGTTAAAAATTAGTTTTTTATTGATATTTTTCCTTAAAACTTTAATTTTAAAAATATTTTTTTAATAATTCAAAGAATTTTATCTATATTTTATTAGAAATTTTTGGATAATATAAATTAAAAACGTTCATGAAAAAATTATTTTCGATTGAGTAAATTTAGAAAACTTAAATACTTAAAATATTTTTGAATAAAATTTGTTTATTAAATATTTCCTTATACTTTTGCCATAATAAAATTAAGAAAATATTTTCTGAAAAGTGTAGATATACAGCAAAAGAATTCATATCAATTCAATTTTTTGAATAAAAAAAATTTTTTTGATTTGGCAAAATTAGTAACTGATTTATGCGTTTTTTTTGTTGAAATATTTGAAATTTTTAACTTGTGTAAATTTATTTTAAACTAATATCATATTTCGTATACTTGGATATATGTGTAAATTTTCAAACACCTGGAAATAATTTTTCAAATCAATTATATAAAAGTGTACATAGAAAAAGATTATATTTTCTATAAACAAAAACAATTTTATATTTTTAAAAATTTTATAATTGGAAAAAAATTTAGTTCTTTTTTTTTCATAATTATTAAATTAATAAAATATAATTATCAAATATTTTTGGTATTAAAAAAAGATTTCAAATATATATTTTTGAATTAAAAATAACATTTTCTACAGAGAATTAGAGAGCAGATACACTATTTTTGAACACAACAAATAAGATAACTACCAATAACTGAATTGTAATTTAATGCGTGAAATTGTCAGTTAATAAAAAAAATATTTTTAATTTTCAAGAAAAAAAAAACAATTTTTATTATACCTTACATTTATGATGAGATACTGTGTCAAAATCTATTTACGTATGGATATGTACTCCTGTCTATGAGTCAATATCTAAAAATATCGTTTCGATGATATTTCATTTGGTCGAATTATTTTTGTAACTAAGAAATTGAGGTGCAAAAAAAAAACAAATTCTACTAAAAAATGGAGCAGTAAAAGATTTTGCTCTTAAGAGTAAAAAAAAAAACAAAATTCTTCTTAACTATACGTATGGGGGGAGATTGTAAATTATTTTTATTCTTTTTTTTAATGTAATACGTACATAAACTGTTGGAGACAGTTACCGAAATAAAACATAAAACACTTCCGATATGTACAAAAAACAATATTTGTCAATGTGAGATTTTTTTTTGGTGTTTTTTATTATTTTTGAAAAATATAAAAATATTATTTATTATAGGCCAAATTATTTGAGTATAGCTTTTCGGAAGATATAGTATGTAATATTGAAAAGAATATTTTGAAAATATCCAAAAAAATTTTAATAATTCAAAATTTTTCTGATGTTAACTCATGTTAATTTCGATATACCATAGTCTGCCTACTTAACAGCCCCAACAAGATCATAAGATATAGAGTATCTCTAGACATGAGATTATTTGAAATATTGTTCAACGTTGGATCATTTTTACTGATTATTTCCAATTTGGCCAACCAATTTTGGGCAAGACGGGTTGTTTAAATATTTTTAATATTCCAGCAAGAGTTGTACATTTCCCAAAGAACCACTATTAAAAAAAGCCCCCACATTATCATCTTCCTAAAATCCACCCACTAAAATAATTCACTTGAAGAAATATTGAACGATAGAAGAGAAGATTTTTTGTATAATTTTTTCATATGAATTTTCATTAGTGTAGATTTATTTTTTATTTAACTATGGTATATGTAAAAAAAATCATTAAATTCAATTTTTAATAATATATTTTTTATATTTTATAAAAATATGAAATAAAATTTACCGTCACAAGAAGAGAATTCCGTTGAAAATTGATGTATAACGAATTATCCAAGTAAGGCAAATGTTCTTTCGAACAAGTTTAAGTCTATTTATCTAACTAGTAATTTACGCAGCAGCTTTTTCGTTAAAGTTTTTATACAAATTATTCATTAAATAAAAATAAATTTTACAATATTTTAAGTTCAACTAAATAATTCTTTCCTACTTTAAATTGTATTCTTTTTTTTATTCTTTGTTCCAAATGAACCGAATTTTTCAAATAAAAATCAATCAAACTATACTTTGTTAAAAGAAAAAAACTTTATAATTTTAAAAAATTGAAAAAGAAAAACCAAATCTTATCATCGCACTAAATGAATATTGTCTCAACTTTATGAATATCGACGCACGAGTAAAAACTTGTCATTTCCATAAATGTAAGTCAACTCCATTTCTGGAACTATGTCGTCGAGCATCAAAATGAAAAGAGAATATCAAGTTTGCAAGGACGAATCGGTTCCAATGACCTTTTACGAGGATCACAGTAGATGCGTGGATGGTTCCTGTCCACTCTCGATATAATAAATTGTTCGATATCACGTAATAGCACTTGTCGATTATTCACTCTGTCATTATTTATATTGATAAGCATTTATACATAATTATTTTTACTATGTTTTTTTTTGGTTGTTTTTAAATATTTTTAATATTTAACAAAGTTTTTATACCAAAAAAAAAAAACTTGACTTGTTCTTAAAGTATATGCAAAAATAGATGTTTTATAAAAAAAAAAAATACAATGAAATTTTAATTGTACTATAATTGTTTGTTATACAGAAGAAGAAAAAATCCGATAAGTTAAATTTCAATGAACAACAAATCAACATCAGCCAACACAAAAATTTTTTATTCACCTCGCATAGAGTAACAATTAACAGAGAGGTGAGATGAATTTTTATTTGTATTATAAAAGTTTTGTTTCTTTTTAGATTTTTTTTTTAAATTTTAATTTAGTTTATTGTTTTTTTTTATCCATAATTTTAAGATCAACATTTTAACCGAGGAGGCGATCTTGAGTGGATAAATCTTAGTGTTGTCTTCCCCGTAGGTGTCAATAGTGTGCAAATGTTATTTGCTATATTTTTTAATAGATACACAATATTGTATAGGGATAAATCTGTTACTATCGGGATAAATTCTTTAATTTACGAGTACCAACTTAAGAATTATTATAATTTTTTAAATATTAATATAAAATAAATAATCACACGAAACTATTAAATGTCATTTAAAGTCAACAATTTTTTCAAACTGTCAATTATGATTTTATCACATAAAACAATAATAAAACTTTGTTATTTCAATCAAATTCTAATTGATAAAAAATCTCCTCCAACTATTTTCCACAATATGAGAACAGTTCGAAAAAAAGGAAAATTTCAATAAAAGAAATTCTTTTAAATATACAAAAAAATAAGTCTCCAAAAAAACTAGAAAAATTATACTCCCCAAAAAAAAATATATATATTTACACTTGAACTTGTATATGGAAAGTTAATTTGAAAAAAAAATTTTTTTACGAAAAGCGAACAAGTTGCTCGCCAAAAACGTTGAAAACGATGACGAAAGTTAACGGCGAGATAATCTGTGCTGATCGCGCGCACGATTTCAAAGCTCATCAAATCGATGATCACAAAATTGACGGAACACACGTGTTGGCCTAACAATAGCCGCTTTTGGACTGACGTTAAATGTGTGGGACTTGCACGATCTATGGTATGGGGTTCGGTTCTGATATGCTGCCCAGGCAGTGTCTAGTGTTGGGGATCAGGTCCACGGCTGCCCGTCTGGGCCTCCTACTCATTATTGTCGCAGCACAGCTGACGCATCGGCAATTTTAACGCATCAGCACGTCGGACGCATCAACGCGTCCAACGCATCGGAACACAGCCCCAGCCACGCCATGACGCTGCGCCTCTCAAAACGAAGAGAGCAGCACAAAGAACAAAGCAGCAGTAACGTGACTGCAGCAGCGTCAGTTTGTGTTCAAGCCGACTTGGTTCCCTCTGGTTTCTTGGTAACCAGCGCGGAGATATTCAATGTTGAATGGTAAAGTCTTCAGGTGGGCTGCAGCCTCCATGAGTTCACATCTTCAATCGCCAACACAAATTCACGGTTTTTCGAAATTCGAAGAGCACAAAATCACGCGCGCTCTTTCTTTCTCTCTCGCTTTTCCCCTCTCTGTTGTACCCGCGCACAGGTATTTCGACAAACATTCACCTGCAGATCACTGCTCCATCAGTTAGTCTCTGAAGAATACGTTTTCGAAGCCTTCCTTCGTCAACTGATGGAGTAATCTTGTGGTATGAGAAGGCCGAATCTCTGAGGCACACGATATCAAGTTAATAATTTTAATTATGCGCTAATAGTTTTTTTGGGGGGATAATCGTGAATGTTGATCTGCCAATGGAGTGCTTTTGCTAAAATACAGAGGGGGATTGTGGGTGTTGTTTTCATGCGATTTTTTTGGCTGCTTCATTGTCGTCCGATTGTATTATTGTTCATTCGACAAAGAAACTTTTAACATTTGCTGGAATAAAATGTTTTGGAAATTAATAAAATTTTTTTATTAAAAAGTTTTTTTTGTTTTTTGTTTGTTTTTTTTGGTAAAAATGTTTTAAATTTTTTTCTATTGTAGTAACATTTGTAACTGAAATGTAAACTTTTAGGACCTTTTAAGCTTAACTTAGGGTATTTGGCGATAAGTAAAGAGTAGCTCGACTATCTTTTTTTCTTTTTCAGATTATTGAGGTACAGGGGGAAACCTTTAAAAGGTACTCGACTGGGAGGCCTTCTACCTGTCAGACAAGTTATGCGGGATTTTTACCTCGCTAAAACCTAACCTGTAACTCTACCCTTGCTCCCGGAACGATCATTCCCCGGCGGCACTCTTTGTAAATACTACTTCGCCGGGGCGTTCTTATAATATTTTACTATTTATTTTATTTTACTGCTGACCCGACATGGTGTGAAGATCCTTGATGATAGATTCCGCGTACTCTGCAACTTTGTACCAAGCCGATTGGTTCTTCAGCATGCACTCCACTATGTTTTCTGGACTGATGGAACGGTCCAAATTTTCTGCAGTTCTGCCCGTGTCCCCTCGTAAAAGGGGCATTGGAAGAACACGTGTTCTACATCTTCCAGCACATCGTAGCATCGGTGACAGTTTGGGGAGTCAGTTCTCTTGAATCTGTGCAAGTATGCCCGAAAGCATCCATGTCCAGTCAAGAGTTGGGTGATGTAATACCCGACTTCCCCGCGCAGGCAAGTGACCCATTTGGTGACATCTGGGATCAGTCGATGGGTCCACCGACCCTTCATCGAGCTGTCCCATCTTTCTTGCCAGAGGCGAAGACTCTCGGGTCTCTCCTCTTCACAGAGGACCTTTCGCCGCTCTTCCTTCTTCCTACGATGTTGGCGTTCCCGCTCTCCTGCCAGGATGTCGATGGGTGGGCATGATGCCACGACGTTGACCACATCGTGTGATACCGTTCGGTATGCTGACGCCACTCTGACCGCTGAGAGCAGCTGGACTGATGTCATTGTCTTGCGGTATGTTGTAAGCTCTAGCGATTTCGCCCACATTGGTGCTCCGTATAGCAGGATCGAGGTAACTACAGTTGCCAGTAGTCGTCTTCGAATTTGCCTGGGGCCTCCGATATTGGGCATTATCCGCGAAAGCGCGCCCTGTACTGCTGATGCCTTCTTGCTGGCGCTGGAGATGTGCTTCCTGTAGTTGAGTCTGGCATCCAAAACCACTTCTAGATACCTTATGAAGGGTAGTGACTGGATGTCATGGTCGCCCACTCTTATAGTAATGGTCTCCATTTTCTTCCGGCTACTCACAAGGAGTGCTTCGGTCTTATGTTCCGCCAATGACAGGTCTGCCGATGTCATCCACTGTCTTATCCTCCGGATGGTGGTGGAGAATACGGCTTCCGGATCCTCCAGGTGTTTGGCTACAAGGACAACCGGTACGTCGTCCGCGAAGGCCACGAGCGTTGTGTTCGACAGTAATTGCAGATGGAGTAGGCCGTCGTACATGACGTTCCACATGAGAGGCGCCAGGACAGAGCCCTGAGGTACCCCACCCGTGACCCCATACTCCGCTGGTCCATCCTCCGTTTCGTAGTTTAGTAGTCGATCACTGAAGTATGATCTGACCATCCTCCGTAGCTAGTAGGGCACCCCCATGTTCTTAAGAGCCTCCAGGTGTCGATCACAGCGGGCCGAGTTAAAAGCATTCTTGATGTCCAGGGTGACAATGAGGCAATACTTTCTGGAACCGCCTTTCCATCTCTTTCCTGAGATGGCTTCCTTTGCGATGTTCGTGACGAAGCTCGACTATCTGACTAGCTGGATTTGCATTCGTCATTACTAGATCAGGACACTGTTTTTTTTTTTGGAAAATTATTTTTATTCCTCAAAAGGATTTTTTTTTAAGTTATAATAAAAATTTCCTGAAAATAAGTTTGCTTTTGTGAAATATTTTTCCCTTAATCTAATTTTACTATTATTTAGAATTTTGTTTTTGTATTTTTATGTTGATGACAACTTGTTTCTGTATAGAAATGGAACTTTAATAAACAGTAAAAATAAAGGATTATACGAGATTTTGTGAAATTTCTCTGTCAAAATGGATACTTTCTGCTTAGTAAGATATTTTTAGATGCACTTTTCCATCTCGTAACTAAATTAAATTCGAAAAATATGTGAAAAAAGTTAAGAAGATATTAAATTCTCTCAAAAAAATTTCTGATAAGACGAGCCTAGTAAGCTGATAATATTTTTAAAAACTATATTCTCGAAGTGATGTTTAAGAGAATATTTTTCTTTTAGTCAAAAATTATTAGCTCCTTTTTTGGGTTTATCAGGGATTGTTTAAAATTAAAATAGTTTTCAAAAAAAAAATTCTTAGATATTTTCCATGCTTTTGATCGTGTATGCCACATTGCTCTTTTCCTGAAACTCAAGAAGATCATTTTTCCTTCTACCTATTATCTTCTCATAAATTTGTAGCCCTACCAACGTCATTTTCAAAAAGAAGTTTATACAGAATTCTCAGAAATATTCCTTTTCCGTTGGTGTCCCACAAGGAAGTCTATTTGATGCCATTTTATATACTATTTATAGCGCAGAAAATCTTACATGATTCCAAGACCATCATTTCCATTTATACCGATAATTCTGATAAACCTTTTAATAATTTACAATTCCATATCTACCAATAAATAGTAAATTTTTAATTCACAACGTAAAATATTTAACCTTTTTTAAATATTTAACCTCACAATCCAAGACCTTCCGCAAAATTGGTGGTGAATCTATTACCTGATCCAAATCTACCTTTTAGTATATTTCCTGTTACCAAAAATTGCATTCCTGTTTATCTTATCAGCATGATCCACTCGTAGGCGAGCTTTTTTTTATACTCTGTCCCCAAAAATATTCATAAAAAATATAAAAAAAACTGTATTGTCTATTTTCTGTTCGAATTTTTCTCCAAATTTTATTGACAGTTATTGTCTTTAGGAAACAAATTAAGGATCATAATTTTAAATAACAATACATGATCTTCAAAAACAGTCATTTTCCTTATTTTCTAGTACACAAAATTTATTTTGATAAATTACAACAAAAAAATTTTAATAAAAAAAAATACTATGGAAAATACGAGCAAGCAAGGATAATACTATTTTTGGTTTCAGTATTGACTAAGTTAAACTTCGGTTAAAAATAACATTTGATAGGTTCGGCCACAAACTAAATCGAAACAATTTTTAGGGAAAAAAAAATAAAATAAATAAATAACTTTTCTTTTAGCAGTATTTAAATATATCTATAAAAAATAGATAATTAAGTATTATAAAATTTTGTTTTTTATGCAAATATTTGTTTTAACTAAGTTTTGTATGTTTTTTTTTTATGACCTTTTGACATTTTGTCGTGGAGTCAAAATTTTTTTTTAGTTAAAAATTAACTTGTCAACCGAACTTTATTTTATTTTTTGAAGCCATCGATATAAATGGTATAATCCGAGGACAGCGCCTAATAGTGGATACATTAGAATCTTCAAGCCAAGGTCTCTTAATTTTAAGGGAGCTACAGTAGATGTCGTTGGTCTCGCATTATCATGATGAAGGACCACCTCTTTTCTCTGGACTAGTTTTGTCCTGTAATCTTATTATCTGCTGCCAATTAAAGTGCTAGTAGCCATTCCTTTCCAGTCCCACAAAAAAGACAACATATCCTTTTTTTTAGGTTACATACTGGTTTGACCTAGATTTTTCCCGATTCATATTATCGTATTTTATCATTTTTCATCAATAGTAAATAAATACTATTAAATTTAGCTAAATTTCCTATCACCAAAGCAACAATTCACAAATAGAAATAAAATCCAAATAAATTTTTCTGAGATAATTTAGGTGGCCCCCAGAAATAATTCTCAAATGACTAATCGGGAAAAGCTGACTTATTTTTATGATGAATTTTTACATTTTTAGCGTGGATTTTCATACTAATTTTTTTGTTATGATTTCTTTGTTTTTCTTAATACCAAAGCAGTTTGCATATTTGATCGTCTTACAGTTTGTGTTAATAAAGCATTTTTCTGATAATTTTTTATAATAGCTTACGCTATTGTCTTTCCCTTTTGATAATAAAATTGCAAAAAAAATATCAAAAAAGCCCGGATTTAGCAACGCTCAAATTTGAATTTTGTAATTACGTGTGCAGCTCAACACTACTGCTTACTCAAAAGTGCATTTTAGTTATCACCAAATAGCCTGATTTATCATGGCAATTTATATATTATAACAGTTTGTTACGCATAATTTTTATAATAGTTTTTTATATATGTTACCATATTATTTTTAAATCGCTCGAAAGGAAATAAAATCGAATAGAACATTTTACAAATTTACTATTCAAAATATATAAGATTGAAAATTATGACCATAATTGTGTATTTTCCCACAAATAATCCAAAATATTTGCTATTCTCTTAAATTGTCCATTTAAATATGAGATTATGTTACAGAAAAATATAATGGAATAATAAAAAATATAAAAAAAAGACTACTTTGGTTGCTATTGTTTACTTCTGACTATTGATTTCTAAAAGAATACCATTTCGATTAATGTTTTATTTATATGTGCAGAAATTTCAAACGTACGAGCATAAACAAGTTGAATTGATTCGTGACCTGAAAAAAGAATCAGTTCAAAGCTCTCCGCAATCACAATTCAATGGCCATTGTCCAAACAAACGCACAAATTATCTTCAAAAGTCGATTAATTAAGCATTATTAGTCATACTCCTCCTACGTTTACGTTCGCACACTTACAATTCGGCTATGTTGTCATGAAGATTTTCCAATATTTTTAGTCTGAAATTTCCGGAAACTTTTATTTACCAATAGGAGTGGTGTCAAGTGGGAAGCGGTTATCAACAAAAAAAAAAACCAAAAAAAAAAACCACAAGATTAACATTTAATTCGTAAAAAAAAATTCAATTCAAAAATGGAAATTATTACCAAATTTAGCAATGAATAAATTCAAAAGATTTACAAAACGAAAGAAGAAAAAAAAATGCCGAAAAGTCGGCAAAGAAGATTTCTAATTCTTAAACTGGCGCCAATCAAAAAATTAATTCGATCAGAAAGAAAGGCGAATCGACAGAAAAAACCGCAAAGAAAATTGATTGAGGTGAGAAAATATGTTCAGATTTTCTGAGCAATTTTCTAAAAATAGTATTTTTACATCAACACAAAAATACACCACCATCAACAATAGATGCTCATAGTACGAATGAATGTGATAAATTTTTAGTGGTTTCGAAATAATATTTTCAATGTTTTTGCACAGTGCACCTCGAAATTATTGAGGCTAAAGGCAATCTCTCCCTTCCCCCCCCCATTCTTGCAATTATCAACGACATGATTACTCAATCAGAACACCTGCCTGTGTACTTGTGGTCATTGTTTACCTTAAGTTGTGCAGGTGTTACGAAATTTCGATGTTTTTACCCACTTGAGCTAACCGCTGAAAAGCTCACTAATTGTACTTAATTACGTATGACATGGTAACGATCGTGACCACAATGGATCAATTTATCCGAAAATCATAAATCTCAATGGTAATCGGAACACATTCAATTAATTGTTCGAGTGGATTTCACTTTTACATATAACACGTGCTGCTCTTCAATGTTTTTCTTTGAAGAACTTTGTGTCGTTGTGTCGTTTCGGCCTCTCCAAAAAAAAAAAAAAAATAAAGAAAAGAAACCTACGAACTCTGGCAGGTTTTTCCTATACCTTCACATTCGAAAGATGGCAATAAAAGCAAATCAATTCAAAAACATAGCATACTAATAGACTTTGACAAAAAAATCCTAAACTTTTTAATTAACAAATGAACAAAATCAACAATTCCAATTTTATGTTAAACAAGCGACTGTCATTTGAAACCTTCAGCAACAGAAACTATCATTATTAGATATTCAAAATGAAGAGTGAGAGTGGAGGGAAGGGGGAGGGTGTGTAAGTATCTATTTCCAATAGGAAATTTTCTACGTTGTAATAAAAAATAAAAAAAATTTCTAGTAAAAGTTAATATTATCATTAAAAGCTCGAAGTTAAATACTACACAGAAAATAATACTACACGTTCAACTCTGAGCAAATAGAAGAAAATTTTCCGAAAGTAGTAATGAAAAAAAAAGGTTTAATTGGCAAATATTGTGGAAATTTCTTAAAAGAAAAATTACTATTTTCAAAAAGATCTTAGCCTAAGTGAATTTTTTTTTCAATTTGGATAGTACAACTAGAAATAAATGGTTGCGAAAACAACATTTTAAACTTTAGTAAAAAAAATTATTGTAAAATAAACAAAGAAAAAAAAAAATATGCATAGAGAAAAAAACTATAGATACCCGAGTAGGTAGTGGGGCCAACTATCTATATTGAGCAGGTTGATTGGAGAAACACACCATTCACTTGTTGTTACTGTCCCAATATCTTAAAAGTTGCGCGTCACGTTACGTCAGGTATTGCGCACGACTGGCGCCATCATATGTCCTTGTGGAACGTATAAGAAAAGGCCTCTTTCTTTTGGCGAATATATTTTACTACCATCGAGTACACTTATGAAAACATTTACGCAAAAAAAAAACCCCTGACAACATTAACAAGAAACAAAAGAAGAAAAAGCCAAGAAAAAGGAGAAGAAGAAAAAAACATAATGAAAACAAGACCCAACTAACTTGAGGAACCTCCAGCAGCAGAGAAAATGATAAAAAGCGCGTTCATCGAATCAAATAACTTGTGTGTACATGATAGTTGACCAATGTCTACTATATTGTGCCATGGATGGTATTCTTGTAATCCTCCCTCTACGATCGTTTAGAGTACTAAACTCATCATCCATCTTAAGAGAATGTTGTGTCTGGTCGATGACGAATATCATAAAATAAAAATTTATGACATTCTCAATTTCTTCATCTTTTCACTCCGCTCATCCCCACAGAAAAGGATTTTGTTCACTTTACAAATATACATAAAACCTACAATATGAAAAGCACATTTTTTTTTGTTCAAAAATTAAAAAAAAAACAAAAACAAAGAACAAGACATTAAATGGCGAATACGAAATGAAATCATGCGAAATCCATCCTATTATGGAAGTGTTCCCATCGCTCTGATGACACCTCCGTTTCGATCAAAGTACAATAACAGCAGCAAAAATAAAAGACAAACGACAAACAACAGAAGGAGTAGTAGTCGTTACCGCATACAGTCTATCAGAGGGAATACAGTTTGCGAAGGTAGGGGAGACGAGCAAAAAAAAAACCCGAAATCCACAACAAGATAGGCCTCTATCGTCATCAGTATCATTGGGGCAAGTGCTACCTGATTGAGAGTGCATCGGCCACCACCACTATGAGAACGGACAAAGACTGACTATCTTTCCCTCCATCACTGTCTCTGGTACATTGGTTAATCCCATCAATACCATCACCACTACTAGTGCCCACTGTCATCCGAATGATCACAACTACCATCTGTGGACGGACAGTGGTATGGCACGGGCCACCAACTGCAATCATTGGGCTGGATTGCCTTTTCGAAATAACTGGCACGCTTCTGGCTTGTTTTGGCATCGCTATGGAGGCGCTGGACAAACTTGACACAACCACACCAATCGCGCACCGAAACGTGACTGATCTACCATCAACCGATCACCGGACCGGACCGATCGTGTTGCGGATATGGTATTTTCGAAATGTTTCCCCAACAGCAGCTGTTCTCTTAACTTATCCGTTTGCTCTCAGTTGGAACTCTTGAACTCGAAACTCCAAGAAACGCTCATCGACCGCGACACTTTGCCGTCTAATATTCACTGGCGAAGTCCTAAGGTTGCTGGGTGTCGTACGATGGAACCGTACGCGTTGGTACTCACTCGTAACAGTAGCAGTCAAGATCGAGTTTAGATCGAGTCGGTTTTTAATTTAGTACTCGTACTTGCCCACGTATTCAGTGTCCAGCCGACGCAAATGCTTTCGATTTCTTCACGTTCTGTTCGCGTTTCTTACATTACGAAAATAATTCCACCTCAGGAATTCTTATGATACCGAGTATGCATGCCCTGGAATTGAATTACTACCGGACCGATATTTATGCTCTTTTAGACGTTGTTTTTTTTTTGTTTTTTTTTGTAAATTTTTGTAGCTTCTACATTTTTGATACACTCTTTTTGTATAGACCATGAATACTTCTACGCAAAAATTCAATCGAACAAAATCGAATCGAATAGAATCGAATAGTATAGCCTTGTCCCTTCTATGTACCGGTTTTCGGAGATTATAGGACGATAGTTATCCATTTGGTTGGATTTTGTGCGGTAAAATGGACAGTAACAATTCTGGTTAAATTAATCTCAACAAAGACTATACGACGAATTCCTGCAAATTGAGCCGAAGAGTATTTGCGGTGCCTTGTGGTATCAACAGATAAAAAGGATTAACCTTATTGTATGCAAATGAATTTTTCTGTATGTTATGCTCTCTATTGTACTGCGTACATTTATCCTCTTGCCAGGATGATATTACCAGCAGTGTAACATCGTAAGAAATACTCATAGTGGACCATAGACCATGTTCGGATTGCTACTGTTCCGTTGTTAATATTGCGAAGGCGATTGCAATAGCGATGGTGATGTCGATGTCGATGTCGATGTCGATGCTGACTACAATGATCCTGATAAGAAGTCAACGAAGAAATGATGATAATTGGTAAAATGCTAAATCGAACAAGTTTTCTAAAGACTTTGTTAAGATATTGCATAATATGAGCCAATACCTGTCTATTTGGAATTGCAATCGTAAATATTCAACGACCTCTCATCGGAATTTCATATTTTGTAGGCGTCTGGGAAGAACGTAGTAGCCTAGCTATTGGCCAAGTTATCAAGTTTGTATGTAATTTTTGCAAAAAACTAGTGCAAATCTCGTTTACTTAATTTTTTATCTAAAAAAGTATTCAATTTTCATTTTGGAAAGTTAAGTTCAATAACAAAATATTTTTAAATTCATATTATTAGATAAATTGTTGTCATAAAACTTCTTGTAGGACTCGATCCTTTTGAGGTAAATTTTTCCAAATATTTCAGGCTGTAATTCGATCATTACTTAACGGATGTAAGTTTTTAAATATTCCAAAATTTAAAAATAGTTAGTTTTAATGCAATATTTTAAGAAATTTTATAAAAAAAAAAATTCCAACGTTGTCAAATCTTAAAATCTTAGAGGCCAATTTTTATTAAAACGACAATTTGGTCTAGATTGCAATTTTCATGTTTTACAAAAAAAAAAGTGATCCAATGAGGATAGTTACTTTTTGCAGATATAATAGCTAATAGTTACTTGCTGACAATGCACCAAAATAAAAATGAGCCTTATTGTTAAAAAAATTGGGTTGGAAAAGGTCCAATATACCTAATCAGCATGTATTTTTAGCATTCTAAAGGGTTTTCGAATAAGAATGATATTTTTTTTTTTAAAAAAAACACACTAATTGTTAAGAAAATTCAAATTTTTCTTATTTAATGTAAAGTACAATCGATACAATTAAGTTCTGAATAAAACATCATTCAAATGGCCTCCAAGACTTCTTTTGCAGGAACGAATTCGATGAACCCAATTTTCGAGCACTTTTTCCATTAAATCAAGTCGTATATCATGAATAGCACATTCAATATTGACTTCTAAAGCTTGAAGAGAGTTTGGTTTATTGCTAAATACTAATGACTTCAAATAACCCCACAAGAAATAGTCTAATGGTGTTAAATCATAATTACTTGGAGGCCATTCAATGTCACAATTTCTTGAAATAATCGAATCTCCAAACTTTTCTCGCAATAAATCGGTTGTTGCACGTGCTGTGTGGCACGTAGCACCGTCTTGTTGGAACCAGATGTTGTCATGATCAACGTCTTCCAATTTCGGCCATAAAAAATTTGTTATCATCGATCTATACCGCTCTCCATTGACAGTAACGGTGTTACCAGCTTCATTTCGAAAGAAGTACAGACCGATGATTCCACCAGACGAAAAACCACACCAAACTGTCAATTTAGGTGAATGTAATAGATGTTCATGAACTATTTGTGGATTTTCTTCACACCAGAATCGACAGTTTTGTTTATTTACTCAGATGAAAGTGAGCCTCATCGGAGAAGATGATTGTCTTAAAAGAATCGTTATCGTTTTCAAGTTGTTCCAAGATAAAATCAGCAAATTCACGACGTTTACGGTGGTCCAATGGCTTCAGTTCTTGAGTGATAACAATTTTATACAGATGCAAGCCCAAATCCTTTCTCAAAATCTGCCAGATTATGGTTTGAGACAGTCCCAATTCTTGAGAACATTTTGGAATCGACAAATTGCGGTTTTCAGCAACACTTGCCTGAACGGAAGCAATATTTTCATTACTTCGAGTAGTTCTTTGTCTTATTGGCACTTGAACATTATGTAAAGAAAATGTACGCTGGAAATTTTTAACAATTCGACGAATAGCGAGCACAGTTGGACGATTATTACGACCATAAAATGGCAAAAGCGCACGAAAAGTTGCAATTAGAGAACGATTATTTTGATAATAAAATTGAATAAATTGTAAACATTTTTCTTACGTATATCTCACCATAATAAAATTGCAAACATTACTAAATACAATGAAAAAAAAAGACAAATCATGACATATTACAAATGGCCGAAACGTCACTTAGAAATCATATCACTCTTATTGAAAAACCTTATATATTCACAATATCAAATGGCAAATTTATGCAAATAATTGTAATCTTCAATATATACTATTAAATTATAGTTTTTATACTTTCTAAATAATTAAATGGATAATGCTATTATAAAGGGAGTTGCCTGAGAGGTGTCTATTAATACGACAAATCTTCGCTAAAAAGAAGACCGGCGGCAAAAAATCTTCGACTGCATATAAACAAAAGCAAAATGGTAGTTGCGTCGGCATAAAAGATAATCATTTTTTGTAATCTCAACTTGGGTCCTCAGTAAGAATTAGTGGAATTTTTTTTATCGTAATTGATAAAAGGACACTACGAAATATAATTGATTCTTCATTGCAAATGAAGAAGCACTTCTTCCAATGCCTTTTTTACTAAATTGAAATTAGGTACCAATATTGTGGTCTTTTTATTTAATGATTATTTTTACAAGTTAAAAAATTACGAGACCTTTGGCTTGCAAGACATCTTTAGGTATTTATTGAGAGGACAGTTTTGTAACAAGAGGGTTATAAAAGTGACTTAGACGGTACTCAAATGTTGTATTTCTTAACAGATTATGCCTAGTTTACGATCTAACGTAGAATTTTAGATTATAGGGATGGGTTTAAGTCCGTACGTCCAAATTGGCTTCAGTAATGTCTTGTAAAGTTGCAATTATTATCGACTGTTAGCTTTGAACTAGTGCATAAGAATCGCAGCAAAGGAGTCCTAAGTTATCTTCTGTTGGAGTTCTGCCCTTAAAAATATGGAAAGAGGGGATTTCGGTAAAGAGTGAAAGTGATATGAACACTTTTTTCATGTTTACTTTCACTCTCTAAATTTTGAACCAATTTTGATGGGAGTTAATATGGGTTTGTAGGATAATGGATATCGTGATAGAGTTTTTGGAATGAGTTAGAATTAGTGTGTTATCGGCATATATTGTTGAAATCTGATGGCTGTAAATATTATATATTAGAGGACTAAGAATAAATAGTACTTTGATGGAAACCTGCTCGGATAAACGCTATATGAGAATGTTAGAAATTTTTAAACACCTAAAAATATCGCTCCAAGAGGTAAGATTTGATTATAAGAATGTATGGGTTACGAAGGATTCTCTTTTAAGCTTTGCGAGAGTATTCCTTCTGCTGGATAGTAAAATTTCATTTCGAAAGTCAAACTAGAAAAGCTGTTTTAGAATAATTTTTTTCACTATTTTAGCAAGAGTTGGAAATAAACCAATGTCTCTAGAAGGAAAAGGAAGTTGAGTAGGTTTTTTGGGTTTTTTGAGGAATTTCTGATCAAGAATACTTTTCACAATCGACACTTTCCCTCAATTTACTATTCGGTAAACTAGCTCATCCCAGAAGCTACGTCTGTGGCGGTTAATAACCCTTTCTCTTTATATTTCCAAATGAATGATACTTAACTCCACGGAACTCTAGACCTTATAACTCCTATTCCAAATCCTCTATTTAACTTTCTAAAATAATCTTATATGCTTCATAGAAGCCTCTAATTACTTTCGTAAAGAACTTATTCACAAACAGCTAAGATTAATTGCGAAAAATACTCTCTCTCAATCTATCTCTTCCATAAAAAAAAAAACTACAAATATATCTAGAATTACCAGTGAATAATTTTTTGCAAACCCTTTTTTTTCCCCTGATTTAATGAGAAATTCATTCGCACAAAGAACACTGAAATTGTTGCGCAACATTTTTGTTTATGCAACATTTTTAAATGCAACTTCAACAAATCGAAAATAGCAACAACAACAAAAAATGATCTAATTTCGTCTTTTTTGTTCTAAATAAATTTCATTTCTAATTGGAAATATATTTAAAAATAGATTCCATTAAAATAAAATTATTTTTAAAGAACAAAAAAAATGAACAATCTTTGAGAAAATTCATACAATTTATAATATGTTCCCATTTTTAAATTAATCCAAAAATGCTTGTTGATATAATAACCAACAAATATTATATAAACAAATAGTTTTAAGATAAATACTCAATTATCGTACAATGGAAAACTTTTTAAAGATAATTTATCAAGATCTGTTAGCGATGCTGTCAAAACAGATTTCATCTAGTGGAGAGTATCCGCACCCTTGTTCTTATAACCAATTCATCTCATTTGTGTATATTTGTTGTTTTTTTGTTGTTGAATAGTTTTCTTTCTAAGAACCCAATTAATTATCTTATTTATATTTAAATTTTTTTTATGAATTTATTAAGTAATTAATCCCCAACTTCAAGGTTTTGTATAAATGAATCACATTCAATTGATAGAAAGGTGAAGTAGAAATGAATATTTCCGCTCGATCGGAATTTTGTTGTTATTCAAAATTTATTGTCGTGATCAAAGACTTAAATTACTTGAACAAAAGTATTAAATTTGATAGAAAAATCTTAAGAAAATTTTTTAAAAAAAAATTTCACTTGATAAAATGTACGATTTAAGTCGAAATGATTTAATTGAAATCTTAATACTCTCTCAGCATGTCTACTTGTTGGAATATTAATTTTCATTTTCCAGAATTATGTCAAAATTTCAAATAATTATTAATAATGGTGCTCGTATATGATTCATATGGTTTTTTTAAATCAACAACAAAAAATACGATACCTTCCCGTTCATTTACCAGTAAAATGTTATCTTGGCCTTTACTACCCCCACTAATGGGATGGAAAATAATTATTTGCTACCCACTACAATGGTTACAGGAGAGTTTTATTATATTTAAATCAAGATTATTTATTTCTAAAGTTGAATTGACTAATTCATATATAAGCGAGTAGCACTGTTTCGAATCGGAAACTTGGAAATTATTCAATTTGAATCATTGATCTTTTCCGAAGAACGCCTATTATAAGAGGTGACTTTAAGCAAAATCCGTTCACTCACTACGGAATAGTTATAGTTATTTTTATTTAGTAAAAATAATTTTTTATTTTGTTGGTATACAATCTATTTGTAAAGTGTTAGTTCACAAAAAAAACAAAAAACAAAAAACAAAAAAAAAAGAGTAATTGTCAAGAAGATGACGCCGTTTTCTGAAGGAACGGACATATTTTCGTGGAACAGAACTTTACACAGTAAAGGTACCACTTTGTCTAGTTGGAATCATTTATCACACGTTTATAAGTGGCCAATAGTGGATAGTTTAGTAACAATTGACAGCATTTATGGGAGAAGATGAAGTGGGCTCGACCACAGTAAGGAAATATGCCCGCGAAACAATTTACTGACAACAGGAAATATTTTGTATCTTGGCTGGCACTTTGCTAAAACAAAAAAATCAATTTAAGTAACGAACAACTTGACAATATGATGGTAATAAGAGAAAAATTGAATAAAAAAAAAAATATTACTATGTTAGGCAGCATCGACAGTGTATATAACAAATGATAAATCATCATTCAGGTGAGACAGGTCGCGTGTGGGAGACACCTACACATTATATACGAAATCAGTACTGTAACGAGGAAAGTGTTATGCGGTACGCTTCTCTACTACAGCTTCTATTCAATATATCGAGTGTGTATAGATAGTATGGAATGTCTCCAAGCATCGTATCTGCAAAGGAAGTTCAAATCATATCTGAAAGATACCAAATTCACAATTTACTAAAGATTGCTCAATGGGTCACCCACCACCGATCCTCTAAGCACGCGTCTCTTATACGATTGTTTGTATAATTTGACAAAGTTTCGTTGATTTTCTTCTTTGTTTCTATTTTTATCTACTTTCTTTTTTCATTTTTCTTTATTCTACAATATTTTTATTATTACTTTCTCAATATGCATAATTTTCTTTGATTTGTATTTGAAACATTTATTGTTTTACGTCTATTAACTTTTGTTACCTGTGCTCACTATTGACAATTTTTTTTTGAAATCTTTTCACACCTGCTCTTCTTATTTATTTTTTTCTGCATAAAATTCTATATTAAAAAAGGTGTTTTCGTTGTTTTTGATATTCTTCTTCTTTTTTTTTCTTCTTACTGGACAAAAAATTTAAAGAAAAACTTTATTATCATAAGTAAAATGTAGAGAAAGAGAGAGAAAAAACCGAGTAGGAATAAATAGCAAAACAAATACAATAATATGAATATCCATGACATAATTTACGCTTTAATGAGCCAAAAGAAGAGGAAGAAAAAACCAACTAAAATGCCGTTTTATGCTGTTCATATTCGTACATAAAAGTATCCATTACAGATTAAGAATGGCATCCATTTCGTGTTACTGGCACGTGGACAATTAATTTTACATTTCGTTTTTCCCATCTCTCATCTCAAACAAGAAGTTCTCGTCTTTCACATTTTTATTAAAGCATTTCGATCTTTGCATTGAGGAGTTTTTTTTTCTTTTCTTATACCAAAAGTATCAAATTTATCTTATTTTTTTTTTATATTAAATTAATTTTTAATAGTATTGTGTTTTATTAGCAACAAAAAAAAAACTATATTTTTTAATGAAAAGTTTGAATTAATTTAGAGAAAATATAATAATTATATTCAAAAGATTTCATTGATCATATCGATCGTTTATTATGTTTTATGTGAGTAGAAAAAGTTTTCAATATAAAAAATTGTTAATTAAATATTATAGCCGATCATAAAAGTTGATTGAATTAGTAAAATTTTACGGTATAGTCTTATTTAATTCTATATTAAAGATAATGACAATAGACAAGAGTGGTCAGCAGTAAAACAAAATTGAACAAACGGTAAGGGGAATTTTAAAAATAATATACAGATCGCTAAAGTAACTACAATTTATTAATTATCAAAATATGGAGTATTATGGACAGGTGCAAGTAAATTTTTTTTAAAGAAAATAACACACCTCTTACGAAAAACAGACGAAACCGAACTGATCAATAAAACTTCCCCCAAAAGTAATCACTCCCTCCGAAGTTACCGATTTCATCAAATTTCTTCCCGAAAATAAAACTTTCTAATACACTCAAATTTTCCGGAAATTATTCCAAAGCTCAGTAAATTAATAATTGAACAACTTCCATTCTCGTCAAAAAATCGTTTATTTCCGCTTCCAACACTCCACAATCCAGCACTGTCAGTGAGTTATATCGATTTTCTAACACACTTTTTAGAAAGGATGCTTCCTTCCACATCTTCCCTGGTAAAATAATCTTTTCTTTCTAATCGTTCAATTTCTAGTAAATGAAGCTAATGAACTCTCGAATTTGCTGGTGTTCTGCAGGGTAGTATACTTGACACTATCCTTTACAATATTTATTTTTCGTTATCAATTAAAGTTGTCGTTTGTCTTTGTTGTCGGAATTGTGTTTTAACCTTAAAACCTGTACTCCGTTTTTATTGAAAATTATTTTTTTTTCAAATTTTATTATTGTTTTAATATTTGAAGACATAACAAAAAAATAAAATGTATGATAATATAAATTATTGGTTGGCTCAAAAATTGTATGATAATAAAATATCGAATAACTTTTGAATTGGAATTATGCATTTTGAATGGATCATAGTGGGTTATTTGGTGAATTTAGTTTAATGAGAAAAATATCGATTTAATAAAATTATAGAGAGTTAATTCTTTGATAATTATATGTGATTAAATGGCTCTATTCCATCCACATGACCAATTTAGCTTTTGATATGAACACTCCACTAGCCAGCAATGTCATCGAGTGGTTGGATTCATTTTATCCTATAAAATTCTTTTTGATAATGGAATTCTATCTATCATTTTTAGATGGTTGAGAATATTGAATACTCTGAGGTATTGTATATCCGATCAGATGTTCCTCAGGGTAGTTTTCTTGGTCCTTAATTATACAATATTTACAACCATGACATTCTAACTACTACCTTGATCAAGAAGTTCCGATTTGAGTTCTGTTTTTTTTTGTTAAGTTGGTACATCTGTTGTTGATATTTCCTCTAAATCTTAGCATTATAGCTTGACATTTCCGAAAGTTATGTAACCAAGAGTACATCTATCTCTGTGTGTGTTGGCGATTTTTGACAATTTTAGAAATGGATTTAAATTCGCAACAACGAACTTGTATTAAATTTTGCGTAAAAAACGGATTTAATGGTGCGGGAACGTTGGAAATGTTGAAAAAGTGTTTCGGCAACGATTCTCTAAAGAAAACGGTCGTTTACCAGTGGCACGAGCGGTTCAAAAGTGCTCGTGAGTCAATCAAAGATGATGAACACATTGGCAGACCATCGACATCGAAAACTGACGAAAACATTGATAAAGTAAAAGAAATGTTGGTCAATAACCGCAAATTAACCATCAGAAAGATAGCGGAGGACTTGAACATTGCCTATGGGTCCGGCCAAGACATTTTGGTTAATGATTTGGGTTTCCGTCGTGTAGCAGCAAAGTTGGTGCCAAAAGACCTCAATTTCATGCAAAAAAGTGACCGTGTTGACGTCGCAAAAGATATAATTTGCGAGACTGAATCCGATCCCACATTCGTCAAAAGGATCATTACTGGAGACGAGACGTGGGTTTATGAGTACGACAAACAATCCAGACATCAGGCAAGTGAATGGCGTTCACCAAATGAGCCGAGACCAAAAAAACCACATCGTTTTCAGTCAAAAAAGAAGGCAATGCTCACGGTTTTCATGGATTACCAGGGTGTCTTCTTTTGCTAGAAGGCCGGACAGTTAACTAATAGTATTATTTGGGCATTAAGAGACGTTTGCTTGAAGCGATTCGCCGAAAGAGACCAGAATTGTGGACAGAAAACTCGTGGATTTTGCACCATGATAACGCACCGTCGCACAGTGCCATCATTATTCGTAATTTTTTGACGAAAAATGCAACAAATACCATCTAACAACCACCGAATTCATCTGATTTGGCTCTCTGTGACTTCTTTCTATTCAATCGAGTTAAAAAACCATTACGGGGAACGCGTTTCAACAGCCGAGAGGAAGTAATGGAAAAATCGCAGGAAGCACTGATGAACATACCGAAAACCGAATATAAAAAATGTTTTGAGGATTGGATCAAGCGCTGGCATAAGTGTGTTAAAGTCGATGGGAATTACTTTGAAGGGGACAATATAGATTTAGATGAATAAACTTGTATTTTTAATTTTTCTGAATAAATTGCGGTAACTTTGTGATCCCAAACCAACTGATTTCAAAATTGGTACAAAATGTAGATAGTGAAAGGGAACGAGAAAAAAAGTGTTCATATCACTTTTACTCGTTGCAAAAAATCCCTCTTTCCACATTTTTAAGAGCAGAATTTCACCAAAATTGGTTCAAAATGTAGATAGTGAAAGGGAACGAGAAAAAAAGTGTCCATATCATTTTTACTCTTTAACAAAAACCCCCTCTTTCCATATTTTTAAGGACAGAATTGTACCAAAATTGGTTCAAAATGTAGATAGTGAAGGGGGGCGAGAAAAAAAGTGTCCATATCACTTTTACTCTTTAACGAAAACCCCCTCCTTCGATATTTTTAAGGGCAAAATTCCACCACAAGATAAGGTAGGACTTAATATCGGCAAGCACTGCGATTTTTATGTACTAGTTCAAAGCTAACAGCCGGTAATAATTGTTATTTTACAAGACAGTACTAGAGCCAATTTGGACGTACGGACTTCAACCAATCTCTATAATCTAGAAATCTACGTAAGATCGTACACTATGCATAACCTGCTAAAAAAAAACAAATTTCATTACTGTCTAAGTCTCCTTTATAACCCTCTTATTAAAGAACTACCCTCAAGACCCTTTTGGTTTACAACTAAATAAAAAGAATTTTTTGTAATTTTTTTCCCTTTTTGTTGTTAAAACAGAATTTTTGACCAAACATCATAAAAGTCTCCAATTAAATAGATTTTTATAAAATTCAACAATAATAAGTAAAAACACTTAAATTTCAATAAAACAAAAACTACTAATAAAACAAAATTACTAATTAATAAATAAAAAAGCAAAAATTTAAAACTAACCATCTATTATAAACTCGTTTTCAAATAAATATGACCAAAGCACTAAATTTGCGACATTATGTAAACTGCTTAGAGGTAAAAATGCTTGAGTAAAAAAAAACTCGAACTAACAATCATCAAAACATCAATAAAGCTGGCGCCTCGGAGAGAGACCAAAAAAAAAAAATAATAAAAAATCTGGTTTGAAAACGTACCTGATTTTCAGTAGAAAGTAAAAATGATTGCCAATTAATTGACTCATCATAGTTAACTATTCATCACTATATATGGAAATTAAAATGAAGAAGAACCTACTCATTAAGTTCGATTTGAATAATTCGGATTTCCGGTGTGATTATGAACGGTGGGTGATACTCGTATTGATGATATTCGAATAGTACCAAGAAAAATACCAGCTACTCATCATTCGAACTTTTTATTATTTTCTGAAAATCTGTAAATAATATAGAAAATTTCAAATCGAAAACTTGACCACAGAAAGCAAAAGACGAGAGAAAAAAACTTTAGATCGTTTGTCAATAAAACCTAAAATAATGTTGTCGTCATGCGTGGTCAGCACCTGCGGTTGAGGCTACTTCATCTATTGCCTACACTGTAGTCACGATGATTGTTCTTTTGAGAAGATATTAAATGTCGGGTAGGTGAGTGGTTGGGGCAAGAGAGAGTAAAGAAAACTAACAAAACTATGAGAATTATTGACAAGGTCAATCGTTGGTGTTTACAATTGTAGCGAGACTATAGGTGAATTAGCTCAGCATGCTTTTTTTCTTCCAATGGACGACAGTGTGTTCAGATCCAGATCTCGAGTTCAGTCCACACGGCATTTAACCTACTGTCGGACACGATTTGCATATGAGCAGCATCCCACGCAGCCCCAGTAAAAGAGCTCGTCACCATCGCCGTCACCGATCTTGTTGGCATTGCCGTCATCGCTTCGTTGATCGCGGTGATCACAGTGATCGCGAAGATCGTCATCATTAAATACTCCCATAAGAAGGAAAGATGATTTTTCTTTACATGGTCGGCAAAATTTTCTGGGATGCCCAATGCTGCGGCAGAGAGGTTCCAATGATTCCGTGGACGAGTGTTGAAGTATCGTTTTGCGAATCATGCACAACCGTAGATTGGCTTATAGTCTAATCAGCCATGGACCATGCCTGACTCTGATGCGAAGACGTTGTCACATTTCCATGTCCAGTGCCGCCGCGCAAGTAATCTTCGAACACAGAAGAGACTATCGTTGTCGCGTGGGTGTTGCTGCCGTCTTCGTTTTGAAAGAACGCCAAGTGTTTGTGACTGGCACGCTTTTCTTCCATTTCAGAAAAATGTCAGCACTGATTTCGTTTCTTTTCCCTTTACCAAAAATGAACGAAATATTTTTTTTCCCTTTGGTCACTGCGGCGCACTCGAAAGCACCAGCAACACCATCATTCGCATCGGATCACATCACTCTGGGTATGCGCATATTTACCTGGACGGGGATTTCTATTTAATGTTAGCCAAACATCGCTTATGTAATGCATGCCGCCGACTGCAATTAATAAACGCAGTTTATATGTGATTGCAGTCAGAAGATGGACAGACGGTATTCGGGCTAATTTCAAAGAGAGAAGATTCGCCCACATTCGATGAGCCAGTTTAACACGTCGCTAGGGTGGCATGCTGTGTGGAGTTATGTCTTCAAGATGGACAACACCAAGAAGACTTTGTGCCGTTTGCCTTTCTTAGCCCCGTTATAGTGCCAATCAATCACTTTGCAAAATGTCGTTTTCAATGAAAAACTTTTACAATTCTGACCAACTTCAACTAATCCCTGTCGGCTTTCTGATCACTACTACAGTGGATCCTTAAATGTTTTATGCCATTTTATTTTACAATTTTTCTTAATAGTAAAATGTACAAAAATTCCCCATTTTATATCAAATAAAACAATCATTTTTACATTTTCAATAAATTTTAACGCATTTTGCAAATATTGAAAAAATGTCTTTTGAAATAATAAGAAAACTGTTTTTCTTGTGTGAAAATAGTAAGATTTGCATTTTTTTACAATAATATTTCTGATCTCCCATATGCATAAAAATTATTTTATATTATTTAATACTTGATATTATAATAACCACGTTGGTCTTTTATACAGGATCTTCTGCGATCATTGTTATACATATTATTTCTTCTAATCTATTAACAATCAAATAATTGATATAAATTTTTTTTGCAGAAAGTAGTTTTTTACTTTTGGTAGCATTGCTGTAAAGGATCAACTGTAATTGCGATCACCTCCTGCTTTAACGATCGTTTGGATGTTCCCACAGCATAACTATTATGTTCAACCTTGATTTTTGGTAACAAAAATAAGTCACGTGAACTAATATCAGGTGAATAGAAGGATTGACGGGCTACAGGAATCGCTTTTCCGACAAAGAATCATTGATGGAAATGGTCAAGTGACGGGAGGTAGAGCATCCAAGTATCTGTAATTTCCGAACATTTTTATCGAATATTTTTACCGAACATTTTTAATAAACATGTTTACCGAACATTTTTACCGAACATTTTTACCGAACATTTTTACCGAACATTTTTACCGAACATTTTTACCGAACATTTTTACCGAACATTTGTACAGAACATTTTTACCGAACATTTTTATCAATAATTTTTACTGAAAATTTTTACCGACAATTTTTACTGAACATTTTTATTGAACATTTTTACAAAACATTTTCACCGACAATTTTTAACACAAATTCTTACCGTAAAGTTTTACTGAAAATTTTTACCAAAAATTGTTACAAACGATTTTTACTGAAAATTTTTATCGACAATTTTTACTAAAAATTTTTACAAAAACTTTTTACCGAAAATCGCTACCGAAAACTTTTACGACAAATTTTTATTGAACATTTTTACCGAAAATTTTTACTGAAAATATATACCCAAAATCGTTTTTAATGCAAATTTTGACCAAAAATTCTTACCGACAATTTTTACCGAAAATTTACACCAAATATTTTTACCGAACATTTTTACCGACAACTTTTACTACAAAATTTTACTGAAAATTTTAACTGAGAAGTTTGACTAAAAATTTTTACTGAAAATTTTGACCGAAAATAGTTACCCAAAATCGTTTTACCGAAAAATGTGACCGAAAACTTTTACTGCAAATTTTGACCAATAATTCTTACCGAAAATTTGTTATGGACTAGAAATTTTTACTGAAAATTTTACTACATATTTTACAGAAAATTTTGACTGCTCAGTTTTACGAAACATTTTTATCTGTTAATTTATTTTTAAATTGGTTTCTTTGCAAGAATTTTCTCTGCTTTTTTTTTGTAGCAATGTTAAATGAACTCTAGTTTTTAGAACTTCGGTATTAGTTTCGGTATTAAACATTAATTTTAGTGCAAGAACTAAGATCAGGGAATAGGAGGACTGAACGGCTACAGGAATCCCTTTTCCGATAAAAAATTTGTAGTAAAAGGGCTACAATAAAAATTTGAAGTAAAAGTTTACGGTAACGATTTTCGGTAAAAAATTTTCGGCAAAAATTGTCAATTTTTTATAATAATTCAGTAAAAAATTTTCCGTAAAAATTTTCAGTAAAAAATTTCCGGTAAAAATTTTCAGTAAAAATGTTCAGTAAAAATTTTCAGAAAAAATGTTCAGTAAAAATTTTCAGAAAAAATTTTCAGAAAAAATTTTCAGAAAAAATTTTCAGAAAAAATTTTTAGAAAAAATTTTCAGAAAAAATTTTCAGAAAAAATTTTCAGAAAAAATTTTCAGAAAAAATTTTCAGAAAAAATTTTCAGAAAAAATTTTCAGAAAAAATTTTCAGTAAAAATTTTCAGAAAAAATTTTCAGTAAAGTTTTCAGAAAAAATTTTCAGTAAAAGTTTTTGGTAACGATTTTCGGTAAAAATTTTCGGTAAGAATTTTTGGTCAAAATTTGTAGTAAAAGTTTTGCGTAACAATTTTCGGAAAAAATGTTCGGTAAAAGTTGTCGATAAAAATGTTTGGTAAAAAGTTTCGGTAAAAATGTTCGGTAAAATTTTCGGTGAAACTTTTTATATAAATCCATCCTAATTTTTAAAGTGTTTCATAAAAAAAATTCCCAATTCAAATATCATCGTTTCAATATAAAATTAAAAAAATATAAAAGAATTGCTATAAAATATAAATTTGAGGGGAAAAATAATTATTAATTTCAGAAGAGGACAGAGGACACATTAAAAACATGGACAACGAAAAGAAATGCTGACCATTCGTTTAGGTCTCCTTCTTTAAATATGATTAGGTCGATTCTAACGATCGTGTAATTTATTATAATTTCCATAATAATATATTATAGGATGGTATGTCATAGAAAATATAAATTTGTTATTGGTAAGCGTAATATTATCACGCCTTACATATTATTTCTGTGTTGGCAGAAAGGAGAATCCACTCTCCTTGGTAGCCTTTAGAAAACTATGAGAAACAATTTCAGTGATTTTGTTGGCAAGTTTTTGACTAATCGAAATGATCACCACCACCACCAATTGGCAATGGTCTGCGTCTCCGTTGCGACTATAATCGACGTATCCACCATCCCACCAGGCTACTAGACGATTATGCATCGTAGTTCGATCGTGGCTGCGATTGAAACTAAATGTAGAGTCTTTGGTTTGTGCAATCGCAATTAAGTTAAATGATCCTGAGATGGGGTTCATTAAGACATGAGTGCTAGTGTCATATAATTGATGTCATTTAGCCATGCGAACATGTAACCAGAGACCCCAAAGAGGATCAGTCGACTGGGTGAGAGGCAGAAGGATTAGACTTGTAGATCGGTGGACGATTAAGAAGATCAAAAACGAAAACAAACTGAAAAATACTCTTACACATGGAATTAGTGTTAACTCTTTGATTTTGGTTTTATTTTTGTCTTTGGTATCGTTGCAAGCCGGGTTTTGGAGGAGAAGAAGTTGCTGTCATAGTATCTGAACTAGAATAAATAGATCGGGTTCGATGGTCGAAGATGAAATGGTCACAAATGTCGAACAGCTTTTACACGAATTAGTCGAAATGCTGAGATAACAGAGCAACTGCAAGCAATGACGGCGATCTCCCCCCCAATCCCCAATGGTGATAGTAATTGTAATAGTGATGATCGTATCCGCGTCTATGCTACGGGAATAGCAGCAATACCGTCCGCGATCGTTACAGCCACGCAATGCTGGCGACAACAAAATGATTTGTTCGAACAAGTTTTTCCACTCATGGAGAGTGTCACCAATCCTGGGCATCCGTATCGATGTCCACTTCGGTGTATTTATGCACGTGTGTAAGTTTCGATATCGATTCCGCCGTTGGTTTGTGCCGTTGTTGATGGCATCTGCACTTAGCATCATACTGGGCGATTTTAATAACCATAACTTAGTGTCCAAAATTAATGATCGCTTAATTTATATCGCATAATTTACCTCGGGAATTATTAGCCGCTCTTTGGGTAGAATAATTACAGTAATCCCCGAAAATACGAACCGATAGTTGTCAACACCAGATAATGTGCGTGTACAATACGCACCTAACCAGCAGACACAAGATAAGTTCGAGTCGTATCCACCTGCGTTTTCGAGTACATATTGTCTTATCGATCGGAGGTGGAATTTTTTGTTGTTTCTGTTACCTTTTGGGCTGGGCGGGATTGTTCTTGTCTGATCGATCAGCCAAATATGGATCTGCCTCAAGCGAACACACTACTTCGATTGCGGTCAAACCGTTTACGCACCACCATTAAAAATGAGATTTTCCGTATTCTGCTTTCGGGGATTTAATTTTCCCGATAATGTGACCATCGCCACCTCTTACACACCTTTTGTGATTATAGTCGATTTAAATCTTTCATTCAACCGATTTTTTTTATATACTTTTCGATCTATACATTATGTTCTCGATTATTTATCCAATTTAATGATTATTTCTTAGCTTAATCGTAAGTGGAACCTTCGGGAGGACTTTGCTTTGTTTTTGGCTTTTTTTTCGCTTTAGTTTTGGGTTGATTTTTGAATCACAAGAAATGCACGCAAGTTATAAGTCATAATTCTGTGCAAAGTAAAAAGTTCACACTGTTTTGCAAAAGCGTGCAATTTAATTAAAATTTAATCGCATTTAGAGATACTTTATCGCATCGATTTGCAATTATACCGTATGTGGTCTGGTCGATAAGAGGAAATGTGCCCCATTCGTGAGAAGATCAGATATTTGCTCACAGTTTTCATTAAATTGCAAAATATAAAATAATAATTGTAATAATCATAATTAGATGTTTATCTTATTTTCAAGTATATTTTATTGATAATATCATAAACTAAATAGAAATTACAAACTGGTCTCCAAGCCTATTTAAGAGAAACACAAACAAAGACTGATGCTCAATTTCCAATTCATTGATTCGAAAATTGGTTTAACACAAAAAAAAAATTTAGGGGGCTAATTTTGATAAAATTTTGAACCATTTTGACCTCCATTCTATTCATAATTTTATTCAATTACATTTTTGGAATAGGCTCAATTCCACGAGTACATTTGATGAGATTTATGACAAGTCGTAGCCTTGATTCACCAGTGCTAACCCAGCACATAAATTAATTTTAACTACTGAATCGGGGAGCACATATAGAATTGCATATGTTAATTGCGTAGGAGTATTTTTTATAGCCTTTTCTATGATTCGTTAAATTATTGCAAAATTTATAACGCTTTTGTACATATATAACCAATTTTTTATAATTGAAGTGGTTTTTTTCTTGTTTTGAATATAGAATAAGAAAAATTAGAACAAATTTATTCAGTGCAACTAAAAGTTTATAAAGCGTTTAAACTTTTCGGTAATATTTTAACAATGCAAATTGGTGAAACGAACAATTTTATTTACTAAAAATTTTAACTGAAATTTTTTACTGAAAATTTGTACCGAAAATTTTTACGAAAACTTTTTACCGGAAACATTTTTACCGAATATTTTTACCGAAATTATTTTCCGAACATTTTGACCGAACATTTTTAACTAACATTTTTACCGAACATTTTTACTGAATATTTTTACAGAACATATTTACCGATCATTTTTTATAGAAAATTTATACCAGAAGTTTTTACTGAAAATGTTGGTACCGAAAATTTTGACCGAAAATGTTGACCGAACCTATTTAACAAACATTTTTACCGAAACTGTATGCCGAATATTTTTACTGAACATTTTTACCCAACATTTTTACAGAATATTTTCACCGAATATTTTTACTGAAAATTTTGACCGAAAATGTTGACCGAACCTATTTAACAAACATTTTTACCGAAACTGTATGCCGAATATTTTTACTGAACATTTTTACCCAACATTTTTACAGAATATTTTCACCGAATATTTTTACTGAAAATTTTTACCTAAAATGTTTACTGAAAATGTTTACCGGAAGTTTTTACCAAAAAATTTTACAGAAAATATTTACCAAACATTTTTAGCGGAAGTTTTTACCGAAAATTTTGACCGAAATTTTGACCGAACATTTTTAACGATAATTTTTAACGAACATTTTTACCGAAACTGTTTGCCGAATATTTTTACTGAACATTTTTAACCAACATTTTTACAGAATATTTTCACCGAATATTTTTACTGAAAATTTTTACCGAAAATGTTTACTGAAAATTTTTACCGGAAGTTTTTACCAAAAAATTTTACAGAAAATATTTACCAAACATTTTTAGCGGAAGTTTTTACCGAAAATTTTGACCGAAATTTTGACCGAACATTTTTAACGATAATTTTTAACGAACATTTTTACCGAAACTGTTTGCCGAATATTTTTACTGAACATTTTTACCGAACATTTTTACCGAATATGTTTACCTAAAATGTTTACCAAAAATTTTTACCGGAAGTTTTTACCAAAAATTTGCACTGCAAATGTTTACCAACAATTTTTAGCGGAAGTTTTTACCGAAAATTTTGACCGAAAATTTTGACCGAACATTTTTACCGAACATTTTTGTCGAACATTTTTACCGAACATTTTTACCGAACATTTTTACCGAATATTTTACCGAACATTTTCACCGAACATTTTTTTCGAACATTTTTACCGAATTTTTAACCGAACATTTTTACCTAAAATTTTTACCGAACATTTTTATCAAACATTTTTACCGAGAATTTTTACCAAAAATTCTTACCGCAAATTTTAACTGAAAATTTAGACCGAAAATTTTTACCGAAAGTCGTTACTGAAAATCGAAAATTGTTACCAATGATTTTTACCGAAAATTTTTACTGAAAATTTGTACTGAAAATTTTTACCGAAAATTTTTACCGACAATTTTTACTGACAATTTTACTAAATATTTTACAGAAAGTTTGACTGATCACTTTTACGAAACATTTTTTATCTGTTAAGTTGTTTTTAAATTGGTTTGCTTTCAAGAATTTTCGCTGGTATTTGCTTGTAGTAATGTTAACTGAACTCTATTTTTTAGAACTTCGGTATTAGGTTCGGTATTAAATATTAATTTTAGTGCAAGTAGTCTCTAATTGGTCCAGTTCAATTGCGGCTTGATCAAAGGAAAAATCTATTAAAATTATTGACTTCTTGGCGCCAGAACACCATTTTTTTCATTTTGATCATATTTTGTCGCATTTTCAAGAGCATAACTCAGAATTTAAGTGAAATTCGTTAAAAATGCAATTTATTTTATTAACTAGAAAACATGACACTATATTTTATGTTTCGAAAAAATCTCTTAAGCAAATTAAGCTTGTTTTCAGTTACGGCATTACGCAAAATCTGTTTAGAAAGGCGAATAAATTTCTGAATTTTATGAATGAAGCGAAACCTTCGATCGTTGTGGGGATCTAAGGAGGCAAGTGTTGGAAATTACGAATTGCAAAGTTAATTCTTAAAAGTAGACCCCTGTGCAGGTTCACCTTGTCAAAGCTACTTTTGAAAATACTGCCACAGAGCTGTTCTGTAAAGTGTGTAGCTCGGAAAAATTGCCCGAATGCATAAATGAACCCGTTAATTAATTTCTTAGCCAATTCTAAGTTTAATGAATGAAAACGACAGTTCGGTTGGTCTACATGTCCGATATTATTAATTGTACAATTGTGGCAGTTTATAAATATCCAATGACGCTAGTTCATTCAATAAATTTAATTTTGTGGTGTAGTCAACTTCAAATATTTATAGTAGACTGGCGACTATTTAGCAGCAGAACAGGTAGAAAAATAACAAAAATCAATCAAACTTCTGCTCGAAAAGTTCTCAATTATTTCGAGTTGATGCGTGGGTGGACTAATAACTGTACTGATTCCATTTGCTGATTTCTTCTTACGTTTCACGAATAATTAGGAACGCATGACGTGAGTTCCGGTAAGCACCACCTGATCACCTTGATGTCATTCATTGACTACAGAAACTCAAGTGTCGGCGATTACCTGTCAGCCTGAGAACAGCGACAACCGATTGAAGGGGCTTACTCTAACCGCGTTTATATGCAATTTTTTTTAAAGTTGGCGCTACTCTGCTCTTAAAATAAACTAATTACTCGTCTCGCGTAATGAAGTGTAATGAAGGCTTACGAGACGTGTCACATGTTCGTATGGTAATTGTCATCGTGGCAGTGCAAATGTTAAATCGAAAAAATAAATTTAAAAAAAAACTGAAAATCACAGAAAAGAGGCTCCCAAAGATTAACTATTTTGTAGCAAAAACCTACAGTATCACAACCAGTTTATGTTGGGATGGAAGCCTACTCACATTACTGCGATATAAAATTACTTTCGGAAAATTTTTCAAAAGTCGATTCAACATAAGAGCATATTAACAAAATGTCGGTCAACATAAATGAACATGTCAGTTAGGAGATCTAAGCTAATAGACGTGTTGTGAACGGAAGACTTCTAATTAATTCTGTAATTTTAATTAAACAAGATATTGAGGAAAAGATCATTTTTGTCGTTTAATTTCTTTTATTATTTTAATATTTTCAATTTTTTTTTATCTAGTATATATTTGTTAATGAATCTTAACCGAATTAAGACAATAATGATGCACGAGGTTGAGCAGTATACCTCGCCCTTGTACTTGAGAGTGTGTAAAGCAGCTCAGATAGTTACATCTTATTACTTAAGCCTACAAATTCAAAAATAGTTTTCGGTACTTTAACTGAAAAGGCTATATTTTTATATAAGAAACTCACAGTAAATATGCAATCTTTTTAAATTGTAACCATTCTCATCCACGTGTATTTGGAGACCAATCCGACTGATTGAACATGCGTAGGGTAGATAGACAACAACGGAATTTACAGCACTTTATCGATTGGAATGGCATTGGATTTAAAGAATGGAATCCACTTAGAGTACTATTCTGAAGAAGCTTGGCCCACATTTAGCATACCTAGGCACGCGTTCGAAAGAGCCATCAAACGTTGATAAAGTACTCTTCAAATCTTAGAAAAATGTCAATTGAAAAGCAGAGAATAATAAATGGAAAACCAGCACCCACTACAGATGCAGTACATTTTTCAAAAATCCAACTTTCAAAGGTACTTTTACACAATTTTACCAGAAACACGAGTCTTCTGCTCGTTTTGACTTGTAAGAAAAGAACAATTTCTCAATTCCGACTATCTCGATCTTGATCAAACCGACAAATTAATGAACCCCATGAGCATGTCTACCTGTGAGCGGATACTTCAAATTCTTATTCCAAATGCGTAAAGATAGTCGTCGCTCTAAATGTGGACAAATTGATTTAGCCCCTTTCCTCTGTGATATTTTTGGTATTTGATAGTTTCAAATATAAATTTACCTAATGTGTCAAAATACTTCATTGGTTCAGGTAAATTACGAGCACATCGAAACGCGTTGGGCCATGTTTTGAATACAGACCAACGTGGAAAAAAAAACTGAAACGAGGAAAATTGATCGTATTCGTATATTAAAGGTATCATATTACGATGGTATAATTTACCAACTAACTAAACGAAAATGCTCCACAGAACGAATTATATAGGCAATTTTAGGATTGTCATAAATTAAATCACACAGTAATCCATTAAATATGGCATGAAGAAGTTTATCCTTTTTCTAATATATAGTAAATTATGGAAGAGTTGTGCTTATAAGAGAGTTTGAATTAATTTTTATTCTAAAGTCAAAGAAATTATCAATATTTTAATGATTCAGTAATCTTTATTTTCAGTTAAAAATTCCGATAATATTCGGTAATAATTTTTTCGTAACAAATGTTCGGAGGTATTTTCGGTAAAAATGTTCGGTAAAATTTTTCGGTAAAAATATTCGGTAAAAATTTTCGGTAGAAATTTTCGGTAATAATTTTTTCAGTACAAATTTTCGGAGGTATTTTCGTTAAAAATTTTCTGTAAACATTTTCGGTAAAAATTTTCGGTAAAAATTTTCAGCAAAAATATTCGGTAACAATTTTTGGTTGAAATTTTTGGAATAAATTGTTTGGTAGAAATTTTCGGTTGAAATTCGCGGTAAAAATTTGTGGTAGAAATTTTCCGTAATAATTTTTACGGTACAAATTTTCGGAAGTATTTTCGGTAGAAATTTTCGGTAATAATTTTTTCGTTACAAATTTTCGGAGGTATTTTCGGTAAAAATGTTCGGTAAAATTTTTCGGTAAAAATCTTCGGTAAAAATTTTCGGTAGAAATTTTCGGTAATAATTTTTTCGTTACAAATTTTCGGAGGTATTTTCGGTAAAAATGTTCGGTAAAAATTTTCGGTACAAGTTTTCGGTAATAATTTTTTCGGTACAAATTTTCGAAGGTATTTTCGTTAAAAATTTTCTGTAAAAATTTTCGGTAAAAATTTTCAGTAAAAATTTTCGGTAAAAATTTTCAGCAAAAATTTTTGGTAGAAATTTTTGGTAGAAATTTTTGGAATAAATTGTTTGGTAGAAATTTTCGGTTGAAATACGCGGTAAAACTTTGTGGTAGAAATTTTCCGTAATAATTTCTTCGGTACAAATTTTAGGAGGTATTTTCGGTAAAAATGTTCGGTAAAAATTTTCGGTACAAGTTTTCGGTACAAATTTTCGGAGGTATTTTCGTTAAAAATTTTCTGTAAAAATTTTCGGTAAAAATTTTCAGCAAAAATTTTTGGTAGAAATTTTTGGAATAAATTGTTTGGTAGAAATTTTCGGTTGAAATTCGCTGTAAAAATTTGTGGTAGAAATTTTCCGTAATAAATTCTTCGGTACAAATTTTAGGAGGTATTTTCGGTAGAAATTTTCGGTAATAATTTTTTCGGTAAAAACTTTTGGTAGAAATTTTTGGAATAAATTGTTTGGTAGAAATTTTCGGTTGAAATTCGCGGTAAAAATTTGTCGTAGAAATTTTCCGTAATAATTTTTTAGGTGCAAATTTTTGGAGGTATTTTCGGTAGAAATTTTCGGTAAAAATTTTCGGTAAAAATGTTCAGTAAAAATTTTCGGAATAAATTGTTTGGTAGAAATGTTCGGATGAACTTTTCGGTAAACAGAAATTTTGGAGGTATTTTCGGTAAGAATTTGTGGTAAAAATTCGCGGTAAAAATTTGCGGTAGAAATTTGTAGTAGAAATTTTCGGTAGCAATTTGCGGTAGAAATTTGTGGTAGAAATTTTCTGTAAAAATTCGTGGTAGAAATTTGCGGTAAAAATTTGTGGTAGAAATTTTTGGTAGAAATTTGCGGTGGGAATTTGTGGTAGTAATTTTTGGTAGGAATTTGCGCTAGAAATTTGTTGTAGAAATTTGTGGTAGAGATTTTCGGTAGAAATTTGTGGTAGGAATTTGCGGTAAAAATCGGTGGTAGAAATTTGTTGTAGAAATTTAAGGTAGGAATTTGTGATAAAAATTTGTGGTAGAAATTTGTGGTAAAAATTTTCGGTAGGAATTTTCAATAAAAATTTGCCGTAGAAATTTGCGGTAAAAATTTGTGGTAGAAATTTTTGGTAGAAATTTGTGGTAAAAATTTTCGGTAGGAATTTTCAATAAAAATTTGCGGTAACAATTGGTGGTAGAAATTTTTGGTAGAAATTTGCCGTAGAAATTTGCGGTAGAAATTTGTTATAGAAATTTGCGGTAGGAATTTGTGATAAAAATTTGTGGTAGAAATTTGTGGTAAAAATTTGCGGTAGGTATTTTCAATAAAAATTTGCGGTAGAAATTCACGGTAGAAATTTACGGTAGGAATTAACGGTAGAAATTTGCGGTAGAAATTTTCAGTAAAAATTTTCGGAAAAATCTTTGGTAAAAATTTTCGGTAAAAATTAGTGGTAGAAATTTGTGGTAGACATTTTCGGTAGAATTTTCGGTCGAAATTTTTGCTAGAAATTTGCTGTAGAAAGTTACGGTAGAAATATGCGGTGGGAATTTGTGGTAGTAATTTTTGGTAGGAATTTGCGCTAGAAATTTGTTGTAGAAATTTGTGGTAGAGATTTTCGGTAGAAATTTGTGGTAGGAATTTGCGGTAAAAATCGGTGGTAGAAATTTGTTGTAGAAATTTAAGGTAGGAATTTGTGATAAAAATTTGTGGTAGAAATTTGTGGTAAAAATTTTCGGTAGGAATTTTCAATAAAAATTTGCCGTAGAAATTTGCGGTAAAAATTTGTGGTAGAAATTTTTGGTAGAAATTTGTGGTAAAAATTTTCGGTAGGAATTTTCAATAAAAATTTGCGGTAACAATTGGTGGTAGAAATTTTTGGTAGAAATTTGCCGTAGAAATTTGCGGTAGAAATTTGTTATAGAAATTTGCGGTAGGAATTTGTGATAAAAATTTGTGGTAGAAATTTGTGGTAAAAATTTGCGGTAGGTATTTTCAATAAAAATTTGCGGTAGAAATTCACGGTAGAAATTTACGGTAGGAATTAACGGTAGAAATTTGCGGTAGAAATTTTCAGTAAAAATTTTCGGAAAAATCTTTGGTAAAAATTTTCGGTAAAAATTAGTGGTAGAAATTTGTGGTAGACATTTTCGGTAGAATTTTCGGTCGAAATTTTTGCTAGAAATTTGCTGTAGAAAGTTACGGTAGAAATATGCCGTAGAATTTTTCGGTAAAAAATTTTTCGGTGAACATTTCAGGTAATATATTCGGTAAAAATTTTCGGTACAAATTTTTTAAATAAATTTTTGGGAAATATGCGGTAAAAATTTTGATTAACAAGTTTTATTAAAAATGTTCATTAAAAGTCTTCATTAAAAATTTTCATTACTAATTTTCATCAAAAACTGTTAGTAAAATGTACATCAAAAAGTATTTTATATTTTAATTTAAAAAGAAAGAATCTTAGTTTTAAGCTTTTTAAAAATAATGTAAATCGCTACAAATTTCAATAAGTAAATTTTATTAACCCTATTTCTAGGGCAGCGGGACGTTCGCGTATAGTACACAGTGTAAAAAAAAAGTTCAAATCCATTTTGTTCAGCATAAGCCCAGAGTTTACGTGGTACTCTGTTTAAATGTTATTAAAGAAGAAAAAATATATTCCATGCAGGAATTTTTTGATTTGGTTCAGTAATTTTTCCAACAAAAAATAATATATCATATCATCTGTCAAGATAATAAATACAATTTTTTTTTTAAATAAAATTATCATAATAAATGCATCTGCATTGAGCACTGGCCGCATTAAGTCATTTTGGGAGTGACACTTAACCTTGCCATCAATTTGATCCATAAAACTAATAATCTCCGGTATGAGCAATTGTATATTTGAGGTGCTAAATCTTTCAATTTTAAATGGACGTGATCAGAATATATGATATCTTCTATCAGTTCTGAGCATTCTTACAGATAGTGTAGTGTATTGGTCGTCCTCGGAGTCTTCGTCACAGCGGTAACCTTAAGACAGACGCCTCCCTCACCACTTGCATCATTCTCTACACTCCAAACCGTTTTATTGATCGAAATTGGACGTAAATGCGCCTAATGGAAATTTTTGTGGGTGTATCTATTGAAAATGATGGCAATTATTAAATTTTCGATATCGATATGGAAATGGAACGAGCACTTAACATAAAAAAATCATTTCAGATAAATTCGAGTGCAGTATGGCGTCAGCCGCGCAAGTGTCATACTGTGAAGAAATCCATACTGTGTCAACTCAGAAATTATTATTTTATAACAGCACATATCAATGGGGGGATATAGACTATAATCAATAGAAAAATTGCTTAATAATAGAGAAAAAATAATTCGAATACATTTAAGAACTAACAATTCATATTAGGGGAAGCATAAAAATTCATATTAGGGGGGGGGGGGACAGTATGTTAGTGAAACTATCTCCTTCATCGTTTTTGCGTAAAAGCTTATTTATTGACATTCATCTAAATTGGAGTTAAACGATGGCAATAATTTTAGACAATTAAGATCCAAGCCTATTATTAGAACGTTTTAGATCAGAGTCATTGGATTTGGAAGTGTGTGCATTTGGAAGTATGGATCATGAAAAATGTACGGATCAGATTGAAGAAGTGATTATGAAATAGGAAAAATGTTCATATTGCAGAAAAAAGGAACAAAAGTATTAGAGCCCTTCCACGTATGTGGTCTGAAGAGGACCATTACGAAAGTGAATAGCACTTCTTTTACGATGGTGAAAATTTCTATCAACCTGAAGTGAATGCTTGCATATCTTCCGTCCAGTCAATCGACGTTCATCTTTACGATGGAGAAGAGATTCTATTCAAAAGATGCACTCGAAATAATTGTTCGTAAAAGAAATACAAACAATTACTCGAATGTGATTTACCATTAACTTCTTACTGCAACTCTTCCCCAGGTGATTCTAATGGTTATGAAACCAGACTTTAATAAGAATAAAAACTAAAAATATTATCCTAAGATTCATTATTTTACGTATGTATTTGCGGATAGCTGGATATTTTGCTTTTAGGTGAGTTAATCACATGGAAACTTTTCCTAAGTACAGTACTTGTTACTTTGGAGTTCCGGATGGCTAGACGTATTAAAGAAGGTAACGATTCGGCGGACTTGGGTTAATTAAGCGAAAATCATTAATATGGGCGGCCTCAATGCTGGCGGTTCGCTCTTAGAGAACGGCTTAAGTCGATTACGATTAATGATGTGTTTAGATCTCACTTTATCATAGAAATCGTGATTTCAGCAGCCCGACTAAATAGCTGCTCCTCCACCATGGCCCCAATTGATGTATTTATATAAATGGGGGGAAAAATTATTTCTTCCCCCCTCCCCCATTATACATAACATTTGAATCGATAAGTTTTTAATTTTTTCTACGTTAATTATGATACGATAAAGAATTTATATTAAAAAGAGTCTTTGAGTGCGATACCTCCCGTTGATAGGCGTGACAAATCAATTACTCCGCAACACGTTTAATGATCATCCATCCATCCATCCATCCATGTTTGTGAATCAGTTCACAATAGCGCAGTCGTTTTATTTCATTTAATTTTTTTTTTTTTTTATTTTTTTTTTTGATTTATTTTCTATGATTTTTGTCTATTTAATTCTCGCCTTTTCGAAATGATTAACTCGATCTTTACTGTCAATAAGTGTAAACATCAATCATGATAATCGTCTTAGACAGATGATAATTGAAAAGATTATCTTAAAAGAGACCCGATTTAATCCGGTTTATCTTGGTTTTCTTGAACTTTCTTTACTGTTAGAAAATGGAAAAATTTCAAAAATTTCCCTTATTTATTAGTATGCTCATTTAGGTATCCAAATAGTCTATAATATTTTTTTTTTAAATTTTTTGTTCTCATTTTTAAATTTTTTCTAGATAATTTATCTTCTATTCTTATCTTAAATCTGAAAAGGGGAAAAGAAAAAAGAAAACCTTTTGAATATTTTTTTTTTAAAACAATATGTATGGAGATGAGGGCTTAGATATTTTTTCTTCTATTTGAAGTGGAAAAAATATATTATCTGCAATATAATCGAATTAGATACGTACTATCAGATGAGAAAGAGTAGATTAAGAAATATTTTTGGGACCATAAAAATATTTTTTGTTTGTATGTTAAGACCTTAGGATAATAGGCCAGGTGTCATAATGCAGCGTCAAGACCATGGGGTTATTTGGCAACCTGTAAGACCATGGGGATATTTGGCAACCTGTAATTAGTGTAGATTGACCAGTTACAGGTGATCAGATGTGTTTATTTGTTTTAGCAATTTAGAAATAGACTTTGGGATGGGTTCTGTGGTATCTTAGGAAGGAGTCTCATTAGAAAAGAAATTTTGGTGTAGGTGACATTCTTTTGTAAGATTCTGAGTTGTTTCTGTGCTCAAAATTTTTGGTAAAAATGTCGAATAGTCCGATTGGGCGATGCTTGGCCAATTTTCGAAACAAGTCCGTCGTTAGTTGAGCAGGTCCTATACTTCCAGTTATATTGCGGTATTATTTAAAGTGAAAATGGTTCTGCCACTAATTCATCGCCCAAAAATTCCACATGAATTGGCAAAAATTCCACATGATCTGAAACCTAACGCAATTTAACCGCTTTATGGAAGATGATAATATTTCGATGATGATCTACTGCCTTTCTGATTACCCGCAGTTCATCATAATATGGAGCTATCCTAAAAATCAAGATTTTATATTGAATAGAAAGTAAGTTTTAAGTCCGGCAATCTGCTCTAGCAAACATTTCCTGTAAAAAAATGGATCAATATTTCCCTTTTTATATCTGCCAGGGATTAAATCTTTCTCAACTTTGCTCTTAACTATAGTTTTCATATAGGAAGAGGGAAGTAAGTTTAGAAATTCAGAGTAATAGTGGAGGAATCTCCAACAAGATTACAGATTTCTAATGAAAGTGCAGATGAAGTGCTTTTGTTATGTTTCCTAAGACGTTAAGAACAACAAAGATTTTTTCCTTTATCCCTAAAACCAGAATTGATTTGGTAAATTTTATCGTTGTCTATTAGTGAAAACTTAGGATTTCATGGACGTTGAAAGCTAAAAACAAAGATAGTGACCTCCAAAATTTAATTAAAACGATTGATAATGTGGTTTTGGAATAACGAACGTACCTCCACAATTATTCTAAATAAAATCCTATCCTTATAAGCTTAAATCCGCTGTTTTTTAGTCAAAAAAACACATGCTTTTTTCATAGAAAGCAAAAACAAATTTATTCAAAGTACTTGCCCTCACTAGTTATATTTTTTTTTCCATCTCTCGGGCAATTTGTGGATACCACGCCAAAAAAAATTCTTCTCTTTCAAAGCAAACGACTTATCAAGCCATTTTCGGATGTCTTCATAAGAATCGAAGTGCTGCTCAGAGAGCGCGTGGCCAATCGACGAAGACAGGTGGTAGTCGGAAGGGGCCAGGTCTGGTGAATAAGCGGGGTGGGTTAGCACCACCCAGTTGAGTGTCTCCAAGTAGTTTCGGACCATTTTTGACGTGTGCGATGGTGCGTTGTCGTGGAGGAATAGCAGCTTTTCATGTCTTTGTTGATAATCCGTCCTTTTTTCACGTAGAGCACGGTGCAATTTGATCAGTTGTTGGTGGTAGCGGTGGGCATTGACAGTTTCACCAGGTTTCAACATCTTATAGTAGACGATACCATGCTGATCACACCAAACGCACAGCATCGTCTTCTTGCGGTCTTAGGATTTTAAGACCATCAACATTTTCCCAAGACCAAATCTTTAAGAAGAATTTTTTTAGGATTTAAGATTATACACCTGGTCAACTACGATTTTTTTCTTTATCTCTTTGACATTTGTTTCGTTATCATGAACGATTTTCAATTTTTTTTTTGCATTTTGCAATCTAATACATTTAACAATCAAGGAAAATATAAGAAAATATTTGAAAAAAAAAACATAAAAGAAAATAATTAATAAATTTAAAAATTTAAAATACGTTTGTTTAAGAGAATGCAGCATTGAAAACGAATCGCCCCAAACAAGATACGCCAAAGTCTAGACTGGGTAATGCACCGTCGCTGCTCCTTTCTGAGCTCAATGCTTAAAAAGATCTAACGCTCGATCAAGGGGTAGGTGTTCGTCCAACATGTTCGAGCATTTAATGGATGATTTTTCCTAAAATTCGAGCATTTCTTGAATGGTGTAATCGTAGTTAAAGAATTCTTCTTTTTCTTAGCAATTTGCATGGATTTTCTTTTAAAGTTAGTTAATCTTTAGGTCCAAAATTTATAATAATTCTTATTTTCGAAAATTTCTGTTAATATTTTTTAAAAATTCTTACAATTATTTGGCAAAAAAAAAACTTTTTCAACAAAAATTTTTGGAATACAGCGGTTTTAAAAATTTTCGGTTATCATAATTTAATTTTATTAACTTCGCACTTTTTTAAGGTGAGAAATTTTACTTTGTTACGTCCTAAATTTTTAGGTTAATGTTTTTCGTTTTGATTATATAAATTATCGTTAAACTTATTTTTTTAGAATCGTTTTTACTCCATATTTATTTTTTGGTGAAAGTAAAATAATGTTGATATATTTGCTCCTACAGATAAAATATGTTTTAAAAATAATTCAATAATTTGATAATATTTCCGTTAGTATAGGCCAAGAAAAGTTCATAAGTGCAGACATCATAAAACTGCCAATAATATCATTTCGTGTACAAATTCAAATTCGATGGCAATGGTCGATTTCGACCAGTATCGGTGTCGGTGGCGAATATTATCGGTGAATTTCTTAAAAAGAATTCATCATTTGGCACCCCGTTGTGTAAAATATACTTCGGTGTCCATTGTTCTACTATATAACCGACTAAGATTTTAACATAAACGAAAACTTGTACGAATTTCTTCTCTTGTACGGATAAATTTTGTAGGTGCAGTATTTGAACAACGGCGGTATTTCGTACAGCCCTACTGATCGGTATATACTCCCTACTCCTTCAAAGCGAGAATACCTCTTCATTTATGCATACAAAATTGTACAGGGTTTTTTCTTCCAAGGTATTTTATGTTCACCTACAATACATTAAGTTATTGTGCGTATCATGTGGCATATCAACATCAATACTTGAAATTTATTTTATTGAATTTATTTATTATTTGTATTCAAATTAAATTTATTCTTGATATTTTTTTGGCTTTTATATTAGAAAAAGATAATCCAAAATAAAGAAGGTTTTTGTTTGTCAGACCGTCGATTAACATGGAAGCTGATAAGGACTGAGTTTAGATCTTTGAGTAAAAAGAGTTCTTTGCCTCAGATCAACTATTACTGACAACACCCCCTATCATCTCTATCAATGGTCATTTCCATTAGAAAGTTTTTATAAAACAAAAGTGATACTAAACGCAGTTTGTGCAATAATATTTTGTTCCCCAAGATCCAAAAAAAAATGGAAAGGACATCATCTTGATACGTTTGATGGCATTCAAAGGATAACAACCGTGAAACTAAATGTATTTCCAGTCAGTTGAAGATGTACGAAATCGGTTCAAAAAGTTTGCGACTTTTGTGGTTTTTTTTTCAAAAATTATTTATTTATTCATGAATATCTATTTTGTCCCCTTCAAAGTAATCCCCACCAGATATTATACAGTTGTGCCAACGTTTTTTCCAATCCTCGAAGCACGTCAAAAAATCATTTTTTGTGATCTTGTTCGATGCCGTCTTTATCTCCTCAATCGTAGCGTAGCGTAGCGTCATCTTTTCATGGGGCTCTTCAGTTTCAGGAACAAGAAAAAATCAAAGGAGGCCAGATCTGGGGGAATACGGTGGCTGCGGCATTATTAGTGTGTTGTTTTTGCCCAAAAATTCGCGCACAAGCAACGATGCATGAGCAGGGGCGTTATCATGATGCAAAAGCTAATTTTTATTCTTCCACAAATCCAGGCGTTTCTATCGGATTGCTTCACGCAACTTGCGCATAACTTGCAGGCAATATTCCTTATTGATTGTTCTACCCTGTGGCAAGAATTCATGACGCACCACGCCCCATGCAATCGAAGAAAACTGTAAGCAAAACCTTCTCAATCGACCGAATTTGGCACGCTTTTTCGGTTTTCGCTCGTGCGGGAGCTTCCATTGGGATGATTGAGTTTTGTTTTCCACGTAATAACCATAAACCCATGATTCGTCACCAAAAAAAAGCTATGACCCTTTGGAGCAAATTTGGGTCATCGCGGACAGAGTCCAACACCACCTTAGCAATATTAATGCGATGCTATTTTTGGTCGAAATTGAGCAATTTTGGTACGAATTTCGCGGCGACTCATCTCAGGACACAAATCATTGGTAAAAATCAATGATTTGATTTTTGCACAAGCCAATCGATATGTTTAAGTCCTCCGCAACTTTTCTAACGGTGATTCGATGATTGGTCAATACTATTTTCTTCACTTTATCAATTTTTTCGTCTGTTGTTGACGTGCTCGGTCGTCCGGCACGCTTTTCGTCATTCACATCTTCTCGGCCCTCGGAGAATATTTTGTACAACGATCAACATTCGAAATGCGTCCGCGCAATTAATTTTGTTTTTCACACAAAATTTGATACAGAAACTTTGATTCATTTTTTGGAATGGTCAAAAATCGAAGACGAGCCAAAGCACGTGCAAGCAAAGCAGCTGTCAAAAATTAACTGAACATTCAAAATGGCCGAACTTTTCGTAAAATTCGCAATACTTTTTGAACAGACCTCGCACAATGTCGGCAAAAGTGAGAGACATGGGTACCAACATAACGCCACAAAAAATCGATAATCGATATACGTAGCCCGCGAAAATTCAAAATTCTCGATACTTTTTGAACAGACCTCGTATAGCTACCCAAAGAAACTGCTCTGATGGGGATAACATCGATGCATAAAAGTTAAATTAAATTGTTGGAAAGAAATCATTTTCATGAATCTGTTTACCCATTTTGTATAAAAGAGTCTCAATTTTTTTAAGAAATATTATTCAAAATACTATCGGCATCATCAAAAGCATACTGCTTCTTTTTAGAGTTGAAGTTAGCAAGGATTTTTCTGTTTCTTTTTTGCAACATTGATCTTTAAAGATTAGTGAATGACTTGTGAGCCAACTTTCTTTATCGGTAAATTTCACCATTCTTACACTATCGCCACTATAAAATATTGAATACACATTTCATGATCTCTTATCTAAAAGCATTTACCTTTACAATCGATTCTGGAAAATTTATATTCGATACCTGACACAATACATAAGTTTCCTAAGCTAACAATTTGCATCCAAGATGTAAGAGACGTTACGGCGAAAAGAAAAGCAGTGAATAATACGTGCTGAATATTAGCCACCGGGTAAAATCTTGCTAAAGACCAACAAAATATCAATAAATTACGGACTCGATGTGATGTGGTATTATAGCGAGAATCGGAATCATCTGTCCGATGATATTTTCTTTAGAAATGACTTAGAATCATGCAATCATGCCATTTCGAATATTTTCATATTTCCAGAGTTCCAGCGATACACCTTCTTGCTGATATTATGAATTTTCCGATAATGGCCTCCAGTTCCAGTGCTAATTTAGTGCTAATTTGATATTTACCAAAACATGAGAGCACTCATGCAACCTGCCGCCTAGTACTTTATTACCTTATACGTAAATATTACTAGTTCCGTTCTATTAGCATTGCGTCTAGTCCAGTTCAACAAGTTGCCCATTATTTATTTCGTATTTTAATTGATGTCATAATTTTCACAATCGAATATATCACCAAATACCTGGAAGCTAAATTATTTTCAAATTTATTTCCAATTCTCCTAAAGCTGATCGCTTATGTTTCAAGCCAAATCGTATTAGTTCGCATACAAAATCATAGAAAATAAACGTTGCAGTTTTTTTTTTTAATGGAAAAAGAGGAAATTTTGAAAATTTACATGTCGAAAGGTTAATTCAAAATTGAACATTTGTTTTTAGTGATTCATCATTTGCCAATATTTCTAGAATAAATCGTTTTCAGTTTATTGTAGGAGTTTTGCTGGTCTTTAGGCGATAATATATTATTTAGTAAAAAGTCATTGATTGAGTAAATTTCTAAAAGATTTATTAATAAAAATTGCCACAAAACATATGCTTCTAGTATGAATCAGTATTCCGTTCGATTCCAGCTAGTGACATAGCCGAGGTTCACGTTTACAAAAAAAAAAAAATCATATTCTTAATAATAAAAATAACTAACTTAGTAGGGCATATGAAGAGGTGTGGCTGAAAAGTATCAAAACTGATTTTTTTTGCAGCAATTTTATTTTATTTTCATGCATTAATATTATGCCCATTAAAGAAGGTCCCGTGGGCAGCTATACGTCGGCGGAGACGTTATTTTCCCTTTCGTAGACGTACTGGAAAGTTTCAAGAGTAATTGCTTTTAGCTCATCGGTCCTTTCAAGTGGTTTTTGATCTTCGAGGACAAAATTAAAATCAAATGATAGATATGACCGTGTAATAGAGGACGCTGATATGATGGAGCAACTCAACCTTCAAGGACTAACCTATCAGCTTCACTCCTTATCGACGATCTAACCTCACAAAATCGCGCACTTGTTTCAAATTTTTACTAGTTTTCTATGAAGAAGGCCTCACCGCGCGAGGTTAGCTTTCAACTGCCTTTCGATCCATCAAAAGTGATTTATGACATCAATAAACTTCTTCTCTTCTACATCGATGCTTCAAATTTAGCTGTTCCATTTTTTTTATAATAAACTACAAAAACAGAGCTTCACTTTTCACACCCTAAGGGGTTGCTAACTTACCGAACTTGGATACTGATAAATTTTTACTGGCAAATTTTTATTAACAAATTTTTGCTGACAAATTTGTAATGACAAATTTTTGCAGACAAATTTTTACTGATAAATTATTACTGAAGAATTCGATAAACTTTTACTGAAAAATTTTTACAGCAAATTTTTACAGACAAATTTTTACTGACAAATTTTTACTGGCAAATTTTGCCAGATCAATTTTTACCGAAAAATTTTTAGTAATACATTTTTACTGACAAATTTTTACAGACAAATTTTTGCTGGCAAATTTTTACTGGTCAATTTTTACTGACGAATTCGGTAAATGTTTTACTGACGAATTCGGTAATTTTTACTGGTCAATTTTTACTGACGAATTCGGTAACAAATTTTTACTAAAAATATTTATTGACCAATTATTACTGACAAATTTTTTCTCACAAGTTTTTATGAACAAATTTTTAGTGACAAATTTCTATAGACAAATTTCTTCTGCAAAATTTTTACTGACAAATTTTTAATGACAAATTTTTACTAACAAATTTTGTACTGATAAATTTTAATGAAAATTTTTACTCACCATTTTTGATAAATTGTTGTTGACAAATTTTTTCTGAAAAAGTTTTACTGATAAATTTTTACTGTCAAATTCGATAAATTTTTCTGACAATTTTTACTGCAAATTTTTACAGACAAATTTTTACTGACAAATTTTTACAGACAAATTTTTACCGATAAATTTTTGCTGGCAAATTTTTACTGGCCAATTTTTACTGACGAATTCGGTTAATGTTTACTGACAAATTTTTACTAAAAAATTTTATTGACCAATTATTACTGACAAATTTTTTCTGACAAGTTTTTATTAACAAATTTTAACTGACCAATTTTTATTGACAAATTTCTATAGACAAATTTCTTCCGAAAAATTTTTACTGACAAATTTTTATAGACAAACTTTTACTGACACAGTTTTACTGACAAATTCGGCAAATTTTTACTAACACATATTTATTGGCAATATTTTGCTGACAAATTTTTACTGAACAATTTTTTCTGACAAATTCGACAAATTTTGACTGACAAATTTTTACTAGCAAATTTGTACTAACAAATCTGTACTGACAAATTTTTACTGATAAATACGATAAATTTTTACTGACAAATTCGGTAAATTTTTACTGACAATTTTTTACTGAAAAATTTTTGTTGACAAAATTTTACTGGCAAATTTTACTGACGAATTTGTTAAATTTTTACTGACAAATTTTTGCTGACAAATTTTTACTGACAAATTTTTACTGACATATTTTTGTTGACAAATTTTTACTGACAAATTTTTACTGATGAATTTTTACTGAGAAATTCGATAAATTTTTACTAACACATTTTTACTGACAAAGTTTTACTGACATATTTTTACTGACGAATTTTTACTGAACATTTTTATCGACAAATTTTTACTGCCAAATTCGGTAAATTTTTACTAACACATTTTTATTGGCAATATTTTACTGACAAAGTTTTACTGATAAAATTTTACTGACGAATTCGATAAACTTTTACTGACAAAATTTTACTGCAAATTTTTACAGACAAATTTTTACTGGCAAATTTTTACTAAAAATTTTTACTGGCCAATTTTTACTGACAAGTTCAATAAATTTTGACTGACAAATTTTTACTAGCAAATTTTTACTAACAAATTTGTACTGATAAATACGATAAATTTTTACTGACAAATTCGGTAAATTTTTACTGACAATTTTTTACTGAAAAATTTTTGCTTACAAAATTTTACTGGCAAATTTTTATTGAAAAATTTGTTAAATTTTACTGACAAAGTTTTACTGACAAATTTTTACTGATAAATTTTTACTGACAAATTTTTGTTGACAAATTTTTACTGATAAATTTTTACTGATAAATTTGTATAGATAAAATTTTACTGACAAATTCGGTAAATTTTTACTAACACATTTTTACTGACAAAGTTTTACTGACATATTTTTACTGACGAATTTTTACTGAACATTTATATCGACAAATTTTTACTTAATAAAATTTTTGTTTCTTTTAAAAAATTTTATTCATAAAGTTTAAGCGGATTTGTCTGTATTCAACATATTTTTGTTTCCCCTTTTGACAATTTTCCTATTATATATTTGTTCCTTCCAAACTGTAACGATAAAAATCCGCAGACTATCTAATCAATAAGTTAAAAAACCACTAAAGAGCTTATGTAAATTTATATTGTTAAAAAATTATTTATTAATTAAATTTTCCATTATGTCTTAAGCAGTTAGCATTTCTGTTTATGTATATTTTTCATAAAATATTGTAATTAAATATTACAAAATATCCATAAACCAAATCATTTTATATGAACATTAGTTATTCATATATCCGATCAAGCTGAATTTATACTCCAATCCTTCGTTCGTATAAGAAATGATTTATTTGGTATCGACGCCAATCCATCTTTCAGTCTTCATTGATTTATTTTTTGTTATATTTTTGTTGTTGACTATGAACATTTTCTATTTAAATTTTATACAATAAATTTGCTTACATATGTGAGAACATATTATATTTTGTTTATGATCCTCGCATTATGATCCAATTTGAACGAAATGAACTTGGACTTGGATTAATTCATTTCATGCTGTGAGCTCACGTGTGGCTTCGAAATCATCCCACATAAGGGAACCAGATCAGTTCGGACTCAACCTAAATCAACCTGGAAAGGATCGGCTTGGTGTTGGCTCAAATCAGGTCATACAAACCAGAGCAAGTACCAAAGTTTCACTTCAATTTGATGGCAAAGATGTTGATTTCATATTTCAGCAATATTTATTGATTGTGTCAGATTAAAATGAACTCACGTAGGTGATCATGCGGCGATCTAAACAATTTTATCCATTTTACTTGAAATCGATTCCGATGCCACGCGATGCAATCGAATGAATATGAATTTAAGCACCATCAATACTGCATAAGTGCTTCGATGGTCTTCAATCAAAATCAATAGTAAGTAATATGGCCTGTTATTTAAATTTTAAACAGTGAAAAGTAATTTGTTTGAATTTCTTTGGAAATGAACGATTTTTTATAGAAAACATTTCTGATGACAAGCAAATCCATTTATACATTTTGTGCTTATTCAAAATTTTCATTTTATTAGAACTATGCTTCGAATAAAGGTTTTTATCTTATAAAATCGTTTGTATTTTCATATAAATCTATTTATGTTAAACTTGATTGATGGAGTTAATTTTGTAACTCTGCTTAGACTCGTAAATTGCAAATAAATATACTCTAAAATTTTATTATTACTAATAGAGTCAACCCTAAATCAAAAAAAAATGGGTTTAAAATAAAAAAGGTTTTAAGTTAAATCAAAAATTTATTGCTAAACAAAATCATAGACGAGATGTTACAAAAAAGTGTTGAGACTTAATTTATTGCTTAACAAAAATCATACGAGTTCTGCTCAAAAAGTAAGTAAATCTGAATTTCGGCGGGTTACGTATATTCTATTTGCGACTTTTTTGTGGCATCATGTTGGTACTCATGTCTCTCACTAATGCCGACAAGTTCGGCCTTTTTTTAATGTTCAGTAAATTGTTGACAGCTACTTTGCTTGCACGTGTTTTGGCTCGTGTTCGATTTTTGCTCAATTTCGACCAAAAACAGCATGGCATTAACATTGCTAAGGAGCTGATGGACTCTGTCCACGACGACCAAAATTTTCTTCAGAGGGTCATAACTGGTGACGAATCATGGGCTCGTCGAAGCTGCCGCACGAGCCAAGACGGAAAAAAGCGTGCCAAGGTCGAATGTGAAGGTTTTGCTTACAGTTTTCTTCGATTGTAGGGGCGCGGTGCATCATGAGTTCTTGCCACAGGGTAGAATGGTCAATTAGGAATATAACCTGCAAGTTATCCGCCAAAAACGTCCGCATTTGTGGAATAAAAAAAATTGCCTTTTGCATCATGATAACGCGCCTGCTCACGCATCGTTGCTTGTGCGCGAATTTTTGGCCAAAAAGAATACACTAATAATACCGCAGCCACCGTATTCCCCAGATCTGGCCCCCTGTGACTTTTTCTTGTTCCCGAAACTGAAGCGCCCCATGAAAAGATGACGCTACGCTACGATTAGAGATAAAGACGGCATCGAAGGAGGAGCTAAACAAGATCACAAAAAATAATTTTTTGAAGTGCTTCAAAGATTGAAAAAAACATTGGCATAAGTGTATAATATCTGATGGGGATTACTTTGAAGGGGACAAAATAGATATTCATGAATATATAAATAATTTTTGAAAAAAAACCCACAAAATTCGCGATACTTTTTGAACCGACCCTGTATATGAGGCGTTACAGAAAAGTATTAACACTACAGACTTTTCCTCGATATAGCTTGAACGATAGTACCTCTTAGATATGCTTTCTGCGGTAACTAATTAAACCTAAATAAGTGAAGATGTGTTTTTATATTGCGATACAAAAACTGGAACAGCGAAAATTGGAGTAATAAAGTTGAGCTTGGTGAATCGGAAAGTTTGACGTACGAAAACTTGCAATGATCCTACGGGAAATATTTCTTTTCAAGAGCATAAAAAAAAGTATGGTAAGAGGGTCGAGAAGCAGTGAAAGAAGATGAAGCTTCAGCATTGAAATCTGATGAAAAAATTTGCAACGAGTAAAGATTTCTTTGAGTAAAGATCGTCGATTGACTTTGAAGTTGAGTGGCTCAGAAAAATGGTTCTTCGCATCAGATATGTTGTTGCAAACACTCTGATTCTCCAAGACCTTTATACTATTTGTGATTAAACTTAAATGGAATTATAGAAAATAGGAAGTTTTTTTTTTAAAGTATTCACAAAAGCCTTATAACCCGCCGCCATTGATTACATGACTTCTCGGACCCCTGTCAGATAGGGTGCATCACACTTTTTATGGAATTAAAAAAAAAACCCATTTGGACTAATCATATTTAATTTAATTTGAAGAAAATCAACAGGGAATCGGTGATAAATATTTAATGTATATTAATAGACTGCCGTTTATAAAAATAAACTGGCAATTGTAGAAGTGAATATCCTACGTAGATACGAGTACGTTTAGTGAGAGTGCGTTGGTGAAAAGTCAGACTGGTTGGAATGTGTTCAACTGCATCGAGACACCTTCGTGGGCACCTTAAAAATAGTTCGGTTACTATGGACACTGCAGTCTTTACTTCTCCATATATCGAAATATCCGTGTAACTATTATGCGGACACGCTAGTTTGGTTAGATGCTGCTGTTGAAATTAATCATTCAAAAAAACAAAAGCCACTGTCCGTCCTTGGTGTTAAAACTAGCGACAAGCTGTATTTACCAGTTGATGGATGTCTTATAAGTGAAGAAAGAAATCTACGATTTAATCGCATAACTCACTCTCTTGGAAAGGTAACTAGCACTCGAGCGTACACAGTTTACACTTTAAATTGATTAATGCACACCTTAGAGGAGATTTGACTGGCTGTTCGTAGAGAGCAGTTCTGGACCCTTGGATGGCCTGTCACTAAATGTATCAACGTACAAACGACCAGATCAGTGGAAAAGGTGTCCACTTAGACTGGATCGGATCGTTTGCCTGGCACATTTAACACCTAGGGCTGTGCTAGCCCAATCGCCCTTTTACCAGGCACTTAGATGCGCACAGCACCGCTTTTCGTTCCTGTAGTTTCACTGATTTATGTTGTGATAATGACAGGCTAAGGAAGTTTCAGTCTTGATTTTAGCCAATTTATGCCACTACTAAACCAGACCAATTTTACTCTGAAACCCTTTTTGCCGGTGACTTTAACTATAGACTTGATATGCGAAGTGTGGCCAAGGATAGAGTCCACAGTTTGGCCACCACGAAATTGCGTCGGTGGATAACAGACAGGCGCTTTTGTATATACTGTCCATGTGCATGTTCGACATTTTCATATAATTAATGATGGCCGGTATATGCTTTGATAACGAAAAAAAAAAAACTTCAACTTTCAATGACGGAACAGAAAACTATCGAAACCGTTTAAATTTCTGATGAAATTTATTTTTAACAGGAAGCACTGACAAAATTTTTAACTCAGCATCATTATTTAAGTCGAAAACAAAATTTTATGACGAAAAAGCTTTCCTGATTATTTTTTTTTTGTGATCTAAAACTATTTTTAAAAAATAGGGAATAGTAACCTAACTTAAGAAAAGAGAGAATCTGATAGCAGTTGCCCTTCTAAACGCCTATGTATGCTTTTGGGGAGGGAAATTAAGAAAAATTTTATTTGATTAAAAGACTTTTGATTAAAAGGCTGCGAAACTTTTTATAACGAGTAACAGATATTGCGCGAACAAAAGTAAGAATAAAGCCAGGAGAGATCATAGTATTATATACATAATAGGGAGTTGGACGGTTGTTCGATTGAAAGGATTGGATTCGTCAGGCATTGGAATGCTTGGTGGATTGCTGAAGCTCTATTCTGTAAGTCCAAATGGGTTTTGTTGCTGTTTTTTTATGTAGAAATTTTAGTGAATAGTAATCGGATTCTTTTAACGTAACAGAGGAGTAGTGTCATCAGCATATATTGATATTAATATGTTGCTGTTAGTAGAAATATTATAGGTATTAAAACTATGCAGGAAAGGACTGTGAATGCTGCTACAAAAAATTAAAAAAAATATCTCAGAGAATTCAATGTTTTCAGCTACTTGAAAATATCGTTCGGAGAGTTGGAATATTATGATGAGAAAATAAGTTCGATCTATGGTATAAATTCGCCTGGACAAGAGAAATCTTATTAAATTCAATTAACGAAAAAGGAACCCGGAATATGGAGGAATATTACTTAAAATTGTCCTCTTGTTATAGATAACAAATTTAATTCTTTTTTCAAAAACATTAATAATAAAATAAACTTAAATAATTTACTAGTTTTTTTTTCTAATTAATTTTTTGTACTGAAATGTAATTTTTAATGCCACAACAACTTAGTCATATCTTTTGTCAAACAGAAGGCACACTGGATGGATTGACACTCAAGATCGCTAAGCACAAGACACAGTTGTCCTAGTATCGCTAAATCAGTGTAAAATTTCCATAATTTTCGCACTAATTTTCGCATCAGTAAAACTCTTTTTTTTAATCCTCTATTAACTGTTTTTTTAAAACTGCTTTAAAAAGTTTATTAAAATCCGAATTTTCGACTACAATGATATTAAAAACTATGTAATTGTGCAGTAGATACTTTCTTTTTGCTGTCGATTATAAATAAAATAAATTAGTTAATAAATCATAAATCAAATATTCGATATAATTTCCTATAATCATGAATACATCGATTTAGAATTCTATAGTAAATGTGGTAGATTTTTAGCAAAAAATGCAAAAATAATTCGAAGAAGAATTGTAAATATTTCCACTGTAATTTCGCTTTGTGTCACAATAATTTGGTTCAATTTTCACGTAATTTTAATAATGCTAATTTTTTACTGACAAATTTTTACAGACAAATTTTTACTGACAAATTTTTACTGACCAATTGTTACCGACAAATTTTTACTAAAACTTTTTTTTGACTAAATATTATTGACAAATTTTTACTGACAAGTTTTTAATGACAAATTTCTATAGGCAAATTTCTTCTCACAACTTTTCACTAACAAATTTTCATAGACAAAGTTTTACTGGCACAGTTTTACTGACAAATTCGGCAAATTTTTACCCACAAATTCGGTAAATTTTTACTGACAAATCAGTAAATTTTTACTGACAAATTTTTACTGACAAATTTTTGCTGACAAATTTTTACTGATAAATTTTTAATGTAAATTCGATTAATTTTTACTGAAAAATATTTACTGCAAATTTTTACAGACAAATTTTTACTGACAAATTTTTACTAAAAATTTTTACTGACTAATTTTTAGTAAATTTGGTAAATTTTTACTGACAAATTTTTACTGACAAATTTTTACTGACAAATTTTTACTAAAAATTTTTACTGACCAATTTTTAGTAAATTCGGTAAATTTTTACTGACAAATTTTTACTGACAAATTTTTACTGACAAATTTTTACTGACAAATTTTTACAGACAAATTTTTGCTGACAAATTTTTACTGACCAATTTTTACTGATAAATTTTTAATGAAGAATGCAATAAATTTTTACTGCAAAATTTTTACTGCAAAATTTTTACAGCAAATTTTTACTGGCAAATTCTTATAGACAAAGTTTTACTAACAAATTTGGTAAATTTTTACTGACAAATTCGATAAATTTTTATTAACAAATTCCGTAAATTTTTACTGACAAATTTTTGCTGACAAATTTTTACTGATAAATTTTTAATGAAGAATTCGATAAATTTTTACTGAAAAATTTTTACTGCAAATTTTTCCAGACAAATTTTTACTGACCAATTTTTACTAACAAATTTTTACTTAAAATTTTTACTGACCAATTTTTAACAAATTCTGTAAATTTTTACAAAAAACTTTTGTTGACCAAATATTATTGACAAATTTTTACTGAAAACCTTTTATTAACAAATTTTAATAAAAGGTTTTCAGTCAAATTATTCTGACAAATTTTTACTGTAAAATTTTAACTAGCAAATTCGGTAAATTTTTACTGACAAATTCGGTAAATTCTTACTTACAAATTTTTGCTGGTAAATTTTTACTAATAAATTTTTAATGAAGAATTCGATAAATTTTTACTGCAAATTTTTACTGACCAATTTTTACTAGCAAATTTCTATGGACAAATTTTTTCTGACAAATTTTTACTGACAAATTTTTATAGACAAAGTTTTACTAACAAATTCGGTAAATTCTTACTGATAAATTTTTAAAGGCAAATTTTTGCTGACAAATTTTTACTGATAAATTTTTAATGAAGAATTCGATAAATTTTTACTGCAAATTTTTACAGACAAATTTTTGCTGACCAATTTTCACTATCAAATTTTTACTGAAAATTAATTTTCGCACCAATTTTCTTATCAGTAAAAGTGTTTTTTTTAACAGAAAAAAATATGCTTAAAAAATTATATTAAAATTGACTTTTCGCCTACAATGTAAGGTAGATAAAATTTGAAAATTGACAAATTTCATAAAGACTATTGACAAATTTCCCTTCGTTCAATGTATTTACAAGGAAGAACTGAACATACTATAGGGACAATGATAGTATATAAAAGCCATTATAAGAGTTGGAGCAAGGAATTTCATAATCAGATACCATAAAAGACTGCACACAACTTTCACATAATTGCATTTTTTGTAAAATTATTGCATCTCAGTAAATAAGAATTGTTGTAATTTTTTTTTAATTAACTTACGCGATAATTAAGGTGGTTAATGGGTAATGCGAGTCCAAATAATATGTATGAGTGCTGATACTAAATGAAGATTATGACCTGTACAGGACAGATCACGGCATCCAAAATATCTGATCGAATTCCACTCGAATACCGAATATGGCAACACCAATTCAATTTAATTACGTCCACACACCGACCAATATTGATCTGGACCAACTACGAATTTCAACTTGTACAAGATGCCAGCCAGCATGTCTAAGGAATTTTTTCGATGGCGAATTTGTGAAAATGTCGAAGCTTCAAGACGACGAAAATCAATCGGTGTACCTTGAATCGAATTGTCAACTTCACATATCGAACAGTGGACATTTTCGAGACAAAAGGCGTAAATTTTAATTGCATTTACAGGAGATACCCGCCGAATATCTGACATGAATTCCTGTAGTCGATAGCCGAAAGATGGGAATGTGCCACCAACAAGAGATCCCTTCTCGGAATCTTCCCCTCCCACACAAATCTACACAACCATACAATATATCTACTTATAAGTATAAGTTCTTGTTATATTTGTGGGATGAAAGAAAAAAAAATTACTCTGAAAATCAATTTGGTCCATTTTGGAGCAAAATCGTCTAATTTTTTTCCTCCGAAACTTGAACGTATTTTATGCTCGTTACTTTGATGTTATTTCAATTCTTTGTATTTTATATTGATGCACTTTTAGAACAAGTGAATTTTATTTTATTTTTCAAACCTTAAATATTTGTTGAACTTTTTTTTATTTAATTTATGTTAAAATATAACAGTTTTTATTGAGAAATAAACTTTTATGAAAATATATTGCCAAACAGAACATTGAACTTTAAATTATTCATGATCAATGTATGCTGAAAATTTTCTTTTGTTAAGAATATAAATTATCGTGCTAACCATTTTTTTTTGTCTTTGTTAATTAAGGACTTTCAATAATGTTAATGAAGATAATTATCCTTAAAGAAGTTTGGTTTTTTCTCCTAGGAAAATAATTGCTATTTACGAGAAAAATCTATTTCGTGGAAAATAATTATTTGATTTATACAGAAAGAATTTTTATCATTACTAAAAATTTAGTTGATTTACAAAAAAGAAATATGTATTCTTGTATCTGTAATTCTATATATCTAGTATATAGTCCCCTTATTTATTAAAAAAAAGCCTGCTCTTCCTTCTGGTACTTACAATACAAAAAAATCTTTCAGACTTGGGAGTTGGAATTTTACTACTTGACCTAATGCAATAGATTTTTTGTTATTTTTAGTTCATATACTAGAACCCAAAAATTCCTAAAGTATTCTCTACTCTTGCATAGAGAGCCAAGGACTCTTTTTAAAATCTAAGGACTCTTGAAGACTTAAAGCTCACGGTGGTATTTTTTTCCAAGAATACATTAGATAAGGACAGCCTAGAGATTTAGCAGCTTGATGATACTTCAAAACTGGTCTGGAAAATTGATCAAAGGACCTGAATCATAGCTTATACGTTAATCTCTACCAAAATACAGAACTACACGTATTCTCGGAGGATACAGGTTTGGAATAAGGCCTGTTATTTAAATTTGATGACAAGGATCTCAAAATTTTCAACTGATATATTAGCTGATATTTTTTGGGTACAGGTTTGGAATAGACAGAGTAACTCCTTGGCAAAACAGGGAATAGCCAATAAATTTTAGTACCCAAAACTACATGCTCACTTGGGATAGCAAACTTCGGTTACCATGTATATAAGCTTAAATCCGCTGTTTTTAATTTTTTAAAAACACATGTTTTTTTTATAGAAAGCAAAAACAAAGTTTATTCAAAGTACTTGCCCTCGCTAGCTACACATTTTTCCCATATCTCGGGCAATTTGTGGATACCACGCTAAAAAAATTCCTTCTCTTTCGAGGTAAACCACTCATGAAGCTATTTTCGGACGTCTTCGTAAGAATCGAAATGCTGCTCAGCGAGCGTGTGGCCCATCGACGAAAACAGGTGGTAGTCGGATGGGGCCAGGTCAGGTGAATAAACAGGGTGGGCTAGCACCTCCCAGTTGAGTGTCTCCAACTAGTTTCGGATCTTTTTTGACGTGTGCGATGGTGCGTTGTCGTGGAGGAAAATCAGCTTGTCATGTCTTTTTCGATAATCCGTCCTTTTTCACGCAAAGCACGGTGCAATTTGATCAGTTGTAGGTGATAGCGGTGGGCATTGATAGTTTCACCAGGTTTCAACATCTCATAGTAGACGATACCCTGCTGATCTCACCAAACGCACAGCATCGTCTTCCGTCCGAAGCGATTTGGTCTTGGGAAAGATGTTGATGGTTGGCCGGGATCAACCCACGATTTCTTGCATTTAGAATTCTCGAAATATATCCACTTTTCATCGCCTATCACAATCCGACATAGGGAAGACTTTTTTTTGTCTGGCGAACAAGATTTCGCATGTGTTTTGGCGTCGCTCCATCTGCCTATCGTTAAATTCATGGGGCGCCCATTTTCCGATCTTTTCAATCTTCCCCATGGCACGCAGATGCATGGAAATGGCTGGTTGACTAACACCCAATTGCTAAGCGAGCATATTTTGCGATTGGCCATCGTCTTCGTCCAAAAGAGCCTGGAATTGATAGTCCTCAACCTTCCTAGGCCGATTTTCACGCTTCTTGTCCCACAAGTCAAATTTGCCGTCTTTGAACCGAAAAAACCAATCCCGGCACGTCGTTTCTGATAAAGCACTGTCACCATAGGCTTCCATGAGCATTCGATGCGATTCGGCAGCCGATTTCTTCAAATTGAAGCAGCAAAGCAGAGCTTCCCGCATATGCTCTTTTTCTGGCACAAAACTAGACATGATTACCAAAAGAAAAATGTATTTTGTTGTACGAAATTGCTGACAATATACACTGATTAATGTTGACAGATGTCAAACTCATAAAAAAAAGTATGGCGTGTCCATGGTAGCTTAATACGCTCACTGACGCCATCTATGACCAAACAGCGGATATAAGATTATACACTTGGTATGAGGGAACCATCAAAACTAGAGGGCCTATATGAATAGTGGTAGGCAACCTATAATGGTGATTATATTATAGGAGGACTTTAATACTAAATATATTTTAAATATGATGTGAGGAATGAAAAAATACTATTAGTGCTAAGTACAGGATAAGGTAGCTTTGGGTACCACTCTTAGAAGATAGAAGAACGATCTCGTAGCACTGAGTAATATTTAAACGCCGATTCAGAACTATTCTCAGAAGACCTGAATCAGGCATATTATTTAAATCTGATGATAAGGACCTCAGAATTTCTAACTGACTTATTAGCTAATATTGGTTTGATCCAGGTTTGCAATAAACAAAAAGATTCGTTGGCAAAACGGGTGACATCCAATAAATTTCAATTCACAGAAATACACGCTCACTTGGGATGGCCAATTCCAGTTATGAGGGAACACCAAAACTGGGGCGCCTGTATGAATAGTGGTACACAAGCTAATGTGGTGACTATATTATAGGAGAAATTTAAATGAAAATACGTTCTAAGTTTGATGTGAGGCATGAAAAAATTAATATTAGTGTTAAGTACAGGACAAAGCAGCTTTAGATAGCAATTTGAGAAGATTTATCTTACTTAGGATTACATCTGAAGGTTATATATATCTAGAGGAGATTGCATCATATTCTTGTTAGCCACTAAGGATCAATATTCACGAAATTATCCAGACAACTTTCAAACAAATACTTTCAATAATACAGAGAATCGAGGTCAGGGACGAATTTCTATTAATCGGAATAGAACTTTAAATTGAATAATAGCCTGAGATTAAAAAAAAAGAAATTCCCAGTCTTCATGTAAATATTATATAAGATTTTGTAGTGCTAAGCTTAATATTACGAAGGTTTTTGAATTGAACAATTCAGATTAATAGAAATTTTTCTACACCACAAACACTTTTTCTGCTGCTATTTTTTATAATTTTTCTTAGATTAAAAAAATTTTAATTTAAAAATTAAAACTATTTTCCTATTCAAATTCTACTAAGTCTTAGCGGAAGCTTACCAATCTATTCAGTTATATAGATTGACAGAATAATAATAAAAAAAATACAAAAATAATAGCTAAATCGAAATTTTTTTTTCAATATAGTTTTCTTATAGACATTTCAATGAAAAGTTCAACTTTAATCGATAGCTTAATTAACGAACGTAACCTACTCAAAGTTCAGTTACTTAAAACTATAAAACTACTAACCAGCTAGACATCAGTACACCCATTCTATCTGGTAAATCTAATTAAGCTCTCGGTAGGATGCATAACATTTGAATAAATTCTGTTGAATAAATTCATAAAAGTAGTCGATCCGTTTGAAATGCTTTGTTGGAAACCGACACAACTTTGTTAATCCACTATCAAGAATACAATTAAAGAGATGAACTTGAAATTGGCAGTTTGATGCTAAAACTAAAACTTAGACAGAACCTCCAAGACTGCGCCTGAACTACTCGAACACTAGCAACATTGACTAAAATCGTAGTTAGAGGCTAGGCGCAGAAGAGTTTCTGTTTAGGTCCATTCAAGAAAATCCAATTAATGAGAACGTGACAGCGAATTATATGCATTTATTTTCTATTTTATTCAACTAGATCATGACTGTCGTATTGCATAATTGCAGAAAACATTATAATGAATATAAATGCAAATAAACTAACCGGAGCAGACTAGCCTTACCTTCAAGGTTCGTCCTAAATATGCAGAAATTCATCGTCAACGATTTACTTGTACAAGTTACGATATTACTTTGACTATCATTATTTAACTGAATCGAAAAATATCAAAAAGTATTTTATTTACATATTATTAGAAATATTGCATAGTACGAGGGTTGTTCAATAAGTCCTTAGAAAAAGATGGAAAAAAACTGTTTTTTTTAAAAAAAAAATTTTTTTTTAACATAATTTCCTTGTAGCTCTATACACTTTTCCAACCGTTTTTCCAACATTTTTATCCCGTCCAAAAAATAGGATTTCGGAAGTTCTGCAAAATACTTATCCGTTTGAGCAATGACGTCCTCGTTGGAAGTGAACCGTCGTCCGCCAAGCCATTTCTTCAGATTGGGGAAAAGAAAATAGTCACTCGGGGCCAAATCTGGTGAATAAGCGGGATGCTGCAACAATTCCATTCTCAATTCCACAATTTTGGCCATGGAAACAGCGCAGGTGTGCACACGCGCATTGTCCTGATGCAAGAGGATTTTTTTCTTCTTCAGGTGGGGGCGTTTCTCTTTGATTTCCTCACTCAACCGTTGCAATAACGACGCGTACTACGCTCTTTTTATTGTTTGTCATTTTTCCAAGTAGTCGATAAAAATGATGCCCTGCAAATCCCAAAAGACCGTGGCCATCACCTTGCCGGCCGATGGCACAGTTTTTACCTACTTCGGAGCCGGTTCACCCTTGAAAATCCACTGTGATGACTGTCTCTTCGTTTCTGGAGTGTAGTAGTGTATCCAGGTTTCGTCCACAGTGACATATCGACGAAGGAATTCGGCCGGATTGCGATGAAAGAGTGCCAACATAGCCTCAGAGTCCACTACACGATTGCGCTTATTCTCCTCTGAGAGCAAACGCGGCACAGACAATTTTTTTTTTTTTCACAGACAATTTTTTATGCAAAATTGAAGCGCCTGTACCTTGTGATATGCCCGTGGCCTCAACTTATTCGCGCACTTTAATTCGCCGATCGTTCAAAATCAGATCGTGGATTTTGTCGATGATTTCAGGAGTAGACACCGCAACTGGGCGTCCTGAACGATGTTCATCTTTTGTGGATGAACGGCCACGTTTAAATTCATTCACCCAATTGTAAACCGTCGCAAACACAGGTGCAGATGTGCCATGAACTGCATCCAACTCGGCTTTGATTTCTTTCGGGCTTAAGCCTTTCAAATGGAGATGTTTGATGACAGCCCTAAACTCGCCTTTTTCCATTGTTATGCACAAATAAATGTCGTTAACTTTAATCGACGATAAAAATTGACCTATGCTATGGATCGAGCTGAAATTTTGACAGCTTTCTTGTCGATATTGGGACTTACAAAAAAAAATCTTTACCGACACAACGAGCGCAATTTCTTAGATTTTCAAAGGACTTATTGAACGACTTTTGTACATTGTTATTTGAAGCATTTATTATGAGTATAAATAATTTTACTTGGGAAAATAATATTTATTGCGGGTCAAATGAGTAAAAAGTTAGTTTACTGCCAATTTTTGCAAACTAAAAAAAAATTTTTCAACAAATCATTTAAAAGAATTTTTGTATTCAGAATTACTGAGACCCTAAACAGTACTAAAATTGTTCTTATTTTAACATCAACCAAACAAAGAATAAAAATTATTTTTAATAAATATAAAAACTTTTTTTAAATTTTCCATAAATCTTTAATACAACCACAAAATAATAAGAAATTGCGGGTTGAGTTACTTTTAAATTGTCGATGGGTATTAATAGGGAGGAAAGTGCAGGAGAGCCCCCGACGAAAATGAAGCTTTCCGTAACGAGACATTATCACAACAGAAACATAAATGACTTTAAGATCACTATGAATAATAATATTGTGAACATAAAATAGAGCACAAGCAATTTTTTATCGAATTTTCCACCAGAATTCTATTCCGTAACTCCATATTGGTTTTAGTGTATAAGAGTACTTTTCTGTCTGTTGCAAGCTTAGAAATTTATCTACAAGTCAAAAATGTGGTTGATATCATCTAGTAAGTGTTCGTCTATTGAGTCTTATATGCGAATTTCTAGGTACAGTCCTTGGTATCGATATTTAGTGTCTTGACTAGCATTAAGACATACGAGATCTGTTCAAAAAGTAGCGCGAATTTTGAATTTCCGCGGGTTAAGTATATTCGATTTTCGATTTTTCTCTTACTTATGCCTACAAGTTCGGTCATTTTGAATGTTCAGTTAATTTTTGACAGCTGCTTTGCTTGCACGTGTTTTGGCTCGTCTTCGATTTTTGCTCAATTTCGACGAAAAACAGCATGGCATTAACATTGCTAAGGAGCTGTTGGCCTCTGTCCGCGATGACCCAAATTTGCTGCAAAGGATTATAACTGGTGACGAATTATAGGTTTATGGTTATGACGTGGAAAACAAAGCTCAATCATCCCAATGGAAGCAGCAGCACGAGCCAAGACCGAAAAAAGCGCCAAGTTCGGTCGAATGTGAAGGTTTTGCTTACAGTTTTCTTCGATTGCAGGGGCGTGGTACATCATGAGTTCTTGCCACAGGGTAGAATGGTCAATAAGGAATATTACCTGCACGTTATGCGCAAGTTGCGTGAAGTAATCCGCCAGAAACGCCCGGATTTGTGGAAGAACAAAAATTGGCTTTTGCCATTTTTGGCCAAAACCAACACACAAATAATGCCGCAGCCACCGTATTCCCCAGATCTGGCTCCCTGTGACTTCGTGTTCCTGAAACTGAGGAGCCCTATGAAAGGACGACGTTACGCTTCTATTGAGGAGATAAATACGGCATCGAAGGAGGAGCAGAACAAGATCACAAAAAAGGATTTTTTGAAGTGCTTCAGGGATTGGAAAAAACGTTAGCACAAGTGTATAATATCTGGTGGGGATTACTTTGAAAGATACAAAATAAATATTCGTGAATAAATAAATAATTTTTGAAAAAAAAACACATAATTCGCGATACTTTTTGAACTGACCTCGTATACGGCGAGATGCTTTATGGGGGAGAGTAAAAGTTACGTGGACACATTTGCGTTCATTAACTTTTACTCTTCACTTGGGCATCACTAAGTGTGTTCTGGCAACAATCATCCGGTAACTACACAATAGAAAAACGATGTTGAGACTCGTTTTGAGAAGGAGTGAAAGCTGTTGTGAAGAGTTACATAAGAGCTTTAACCACACAACAATTACACAAAATATGTGAAAGGTCGATAAATATTGAAGCTCCTTGAAAGGCTTAGAAAAAGGTTCTACGTGGCAGATCGAGTATTGCAGGTAAATGTATGGTCCATCATAACAATGTTACTGGTAGTTTTTTATGGTTCCCCTAACCCCCTACCCCCCTAATTTCCTAATTCTAATCTATGTTTTTTTTGTGTTCCCCAACAATTAACATAAACTTGAAAGGATATTCATTTGACATGACATAATAAATTTTGAAAACTTTCCAATGATTTGGAAAAGCTTAAATACGACTTTAAATTTTAATAAAGACAATATTTGCAAAAACAAGAAAAACCATCAATGATCAGAATTTAAAAACACTCAAAACTTAATTGCCATAAAAGCCATTTTTGAAAAACAAAAATTCATATTCAATTTCTTTTTAAAAGAAAAAATTGTTCGTCCAAAAATAATTTTAAGAAAAAAGAAAAAAGTATATTTTACCAACCATCTTAAGAAAGATTCAATTTACTCATGATTGATATGAATTTATCGGTAGAATATGTACTAATTTGTAAGATAAATTTGCAAAAACCTAATTACAAGTTTATGAATTGAAAATCGATTATTTATTTGCAATCAAATTTGTATATAGCTAATGTATCGTAATATATCTTATTTATCATATTGTAAAGCTGAAGGATTATTATCTTTGGAATATGGAATTTTTTGATTCCAGCTTTTTCTACCCTGCCCCCTGCACCATACTAAATAAGCCAGGTACTAATGAATAATAAATGAAACGAAAATGTTACACTGATAATTTGTGAATGTTATTGCCGACAGGATTTATCTTTTGTATTTATTTATCAATGATGATTATAAATGCGTGCCTAACCACTCCCATATTTATCATAAAAATTCAGAAGCATATTATCTTAAACAGCATAAATTTGAATTCGACTACTTCCAGACATAAATTGAAGAGTTAAATGCAAATGTTAAAAAAATACTACACGAGCTTATAAGAGATGGACCAGACTCATTTGATTGTAATACTTTGGGGTACTACTTCATCGAAAAGCTATAAAGAAGCTCCGCAGAGGAGATCATCTTGTTCAAAAATTTGTTCATTGAAGAAATCTGTGTCAGTTAGTTTTCGTTTTAAATTGATCGAAAGCACTACAAATTCTCCTCCTCAGAGTCACTTGAAATATAAGGTATATTATTACTATGATGATAAAATTTGGGCAAAAATAAAAGAAAACTTCTACACGCGTCGAACATCTACAAACAATTTACCATTAAACTCAGGTATGTCCGTAGTTGTCATCATAGTACAGGGTCAGTGATATTTTCTTGGAAATTTTTAAAAAATGATACTATACGGTAAGGAAGGACAATAAGCCGAAAGAAAACAATCTTATCTGGTAAGATGAATAAATTCGCCTCCGCACTTAAGCACAAATAAAAATTGTAAAGACAAAAAAAACTAAACAAGAACTGACATTATGAAACGCTTCAATAGGAAATAAATCAGAGATAATAGAAAAATATAAATAATCGACTAAAGTATCATATCTGCCACCAAATAATAAGTGCTACCATATATTATAGAGTGGAGGCAATGGGGTATTTCTAACATGAACAATGAGACTTGTGTACACTTAACATAACTTTCGACGATGTATGTAAGTACGGACACCTGAACAAGTATTTTTACGTGTGTCCAACATATGAACATACGTGAGAGCTAATGGCAGTGTACTCATTTGTATGGATAACCCACTACATCCATAAGAATGTTCAGGTACAATATTAGTGATCGTATTAAAAATACCAATTTTGTACGGTCTGGCTGTCTTTCAATTACAAGAAATTCAATTTTTCTCCTTTATCGCAAGAGCAGATACCATACCATACCGACTTTGGGGTCTCATTGTTCTTTATGTTCAGGTCAGAAGCATTCCAGCCCCATCGGCTGCTCTGGGCCAAGAGATAAAAAATGACATATGATACAATGAGATTCTCTAGCCAACTGATAACGAATTCAATTGAATTACACGCCATCTTATCAACAATAGTTCATCAGGTTTAATTGCTTTAAAACAATCAACTGTCTGTGTCTATAGCATGAAGAGGTGAAATTATTAAGGACCAGTCTGGCGTTATAATACCGAAAAGATTGCGGCAAATTTAAGGTGACCTCAAATTCTTAGACATAATTTATGAAAAAAATAATTATTTTGTTCATTTTTCTTTTTCAAATTAAAAATAAAAGCTTTTTGTAGATATTTACTGATGCCTGTCTTAAGCAGCATGAAAATTAAAAATAAACGAACTTTAAATGTTACGCAAATTAAAAATAATCGAAGCAATAAAGTATTTTCATTTCACTATTATTACTGAAATGAGATCTAAATTTTTTCTTTGCGTATACCTAGGACATAAGTCTGGGGTTTTGATGCTGAACCACGACTATTAGGTGATTTGCTAACCTGTAAGTGTCTGGGGGTCGCCCAAATCGGCCATTTGTTTGTTGAATAGACTAGTAATACGTAATAAAATTTTGCAGAAAAATTTCTGTGAAAAAAGAGGCATTTTTGTTAACAAATTTTTGTACAGAATGATTTTAAAGTAATTTTTGCAGAGAAACTTTTAAAGCAGAGAAATTTTTATACAGACATATCTATAGAGAAATTTTTATAGGAAAATTTTTATAGCGTAATTATTATAAAAAATTTTTGTAGAGACATTTTTTTTTAATATTTGCAGAGAAATTTTTATAGAGAAATTTTTATAGAAAATTTTTTTTTAGTAAAATTTTTATAGTAAAATTTTTGTAGAGAAACTTTCGTAGAGAAATTTTTGTAGAGAAATTTTTATAGAGAATTTTTGTAGGGCAATTTTTATAGAGAAATTTTTATAGAGAAATTTTTATAGAGAAATTTTTATAGAAAATTTTTTATAGAGAAATTTTTATAGAGAAATTTTTATAGAGAAATTTTTATAGAGAAATTTTTATAGAGAAATTTTAATAGAGAAATTTTAATAGAGAAATTTTTATAGAGAAATTTTTATAGAGAAATTTTTATAGAGAAATTTTTATAGAGAAATTTTTATAGAGAAATTTTTATAGAGAAATTTTTATAGAGAAATTTTTATAGAGAAATTTTTATAGAGAAATTTTTATAGAGAAATTTTTATAGAGAAATTTTTATAGAGAAATTTTTATAGAGAAATTTTTATAGAGAAATTTTTATAGAGAAATTTTTATAGAGAAATTTTTATAGAGAAATTTTTATAGAGAAATTTTTATAGAGAAATTTTTATAGAGAAATTTTTATAGAGAAATTTTTATAGAGAAATTTTTATAGAGAAATTTTTATAGAGAAATTTTTATAGAGAAATTTTTATAGAGAAATTTTTATAGAGAAATTTTTATAGAGAAATTTTTTAGAGAAATTTCTATAGAGAAATTTCTATAGAGAAATTTTTATAGAGAAATTCTTATAGAGAAATTCTTATAGAGAAATTCTTATAGAGAAATTTTCATAGCGAAATTTTTATAGAGAAATTTTTATAGAGAAATTTTTATAGAGAAATTTTTATAGAGAAATTTTTATAGAGAAATTTTTATAGAGAAATTTTTATAGAGAAATTTTTATAGAGAAATTTTTATAGAGAAATTTTTATAGAGAAATTTCTATAGAGAAATTCTATAGAGAAATTTTTATAGAGAAATTCTTATAGAGAAATTTTCATAGCGAAATTTTAATAGAGAAATTTTTATAGAGAAATTTTTATAAAGATATTTTTATAGTCAAATTTTTATAGAGAAATTTTCTAGAGAAATTTTTGTGAAGAAATTTTTATAGAAACATTTTTGTATAGACATTTTTTTTTTAATGTTTGCAGAGAAATTTTTATAGAGCAATTTTTGCAGAGAAATATTTATAGAAAAAATACATTTTAGTAGAAATTTTTATAAAACAATATTTATGGAAAAATTTTGAAGAGAAATTTTTATAGAAATATTTTTATAAAGAAGCTTTTACAAAAAAAATTTTATAGAGAAATTATTATAGATAAATTTTTGTAGAGAAATTTTTGTAGAGAAATTGTTGTAGAGAAATGTTTATAGAGAAATTTGTACAGCAAAATTATATAAGGAAATTTTTATGGAAAATTTTTATAGAAAAATTTTTATAGAGACATTTTTAAAGAGAATTTTTTTTTAATTTCTGCAGAAAAATTTTTATAGAGAAGTTTTTGTGGAGAAATTTTTATAGAAAAATTTTTGTAGAGAAATATTTCTAGAAAAATTTTTGTAGAGAAATTTTTATTCAGTTCTTACAAAGAAATTTTTATGGAGAAATATTTTTAAAAGGAAATTTTAATACAATAGTTTTGTAGAGAAATTTTTGTACACAAATTTTTATAGAAAAATTTTTATGAAAAAATTAAAAAAGGACTTGGAAATATCCTTTTTAAAGTATATAAACAGTTTAAATCTTAACTATAGAGGGAAGGTTATTAAAAAAGAAACTTTGAATAAGGTAAACATCCCATTAGAAGATAAGTGAAAGTAAATTGAATGCTGCAGGATTGGAATATGGGCCAAGGGTAGTGTCTAAAAAAAGAAAAACAATGTCCGCTATTTATAAGGTTGTACAGTAGACTAATTAGAAAATGATTTACCATTGCTTAAAAAGAAAGCGTTACAAAATATTTTAAGTTTATAATTTAAAAAAATATTCAGAATGTTTAAACAAATTATTTAAAAATAATTAAAAATTAACGCATGATGGTCAAAGTTCTGAAAATGAAGAAGAAAATTTGTTATAGACAAAAATTCCTCTAAATCGTCCTTTTAGACGAAACTCATTTACTCTAGCAAATACAAAAGGAGAATGTTTTTTTGAAGAAGTTAAGTAATGGAAGAATTTATTTTGATCTATTTATTTTCTGATCCTTAAATCATATCTTTCATAGCATTATTTCCAAACAGTTCAAAATCTTCATCCTGGTATTCCTCAGGGCAGTATCTTGGCTTTATTTCTACCTTTGATAATTTCACCTCTACTGACATATTTTTATGTGATCAAAATCCAATACTAATACTATTGAGGCTTTCTACTTAATCAAAAATGTTCTGTAATTCTCTTTTATCTCCATTATGGCGTATAGTCTTTTATTAATTTAATATTTCTTCTTGTAAAACACTCGAGAAAACTTACTACAAAAAAAATGCCTTTATATTCAGTCCTTCTATTATAAATAGTTTAAAGATTAATTTAAGAACTTTTTCATACAGCTTTATTTTAATCATTCAATTTTTCTAAACAGATTTATTTTCACTAAACCATGAAGTAAAAATTATAAGAGTACAGGTTAACTATAAAATGTCCCTTATGTTTTTTATTTACAGAATTTTTTTTTACTGAATTCCTTTCATATAATCACAATTCGATTGAATGCACTTTGACGATGGATTAAAATCAACTTTATTGTACAGCGTTTGCTATTAGTAATCTAATTATGCAGCAATGACGTTCTGATATTTCGATTTATCTGGTAAGGTTGAATAATACAAATCCTTAACCAACTGGCATAATGATAAGCAGAAATATGCACATTGGTTTATGGCGGGTGTCTATAAGGCAGTTTGCAAATTGTAGCTTGTAAACCGCAGAGCTAAGCGGTCTTGGATGGATAATAATCAGTGGCACTTCTTAGGTGTAAAGTGGCTGTTCGAAGGACTCCAATCCCCTCTAAGACGACATTTGTGCTCAATTCATTCAAAGTGATGCCTATTATGAGGTTGTACATTGACTGGAAGGACTGGTTCTGAAAACTTTCGATCTGGAATTAATAGCAAATACCAAGTGACCATGTCTAATCCCCCCAATGGCAGGTATTAATATCGCATTATCATTTCGCATATTATTTATTACCAGATATTTACTAATTCCCCATATCTGATGTCTCAATGTATGCTGTGATTAGTATTCGTACGTCTATAATCCAAAGACTTTGTAAAATTTTTGAAATTATTTTCCAATGGAATATTTTTCTCGTCTCCAAAAATCCATTAAAATAATTTTCGTAAAATATTTCTTAATCCGAAATTAACCAATAATTAAAATGATTAAAATTAATATTGCAATTAAAAACTAATATTAAATATTGATCATTTTTTTTTCCACCAATCATTAAAAGGAAAAAAAAATTTCCATAAAAATTATTTAAAACGATAATTTTCTTATTCAACACTTATTTAATAAATATGTCTTTAGTAAAGTGCTATAATTTTTCAGATTAAAATATATTTAAAAAAAAAACTATTTATATACAACGTAAAACTACTAAATAACACCATAATTATTTGAGTGAAAATATTTTGAAATGTCTCACTAATAAAATAACATAAATTTCACTGTAAATTGTGAATATTCCAATGATTTTTGCTCACTGACCGTGCGTGGAGGGAATAAATTTATTTTATGGCAAATATTTATACTGAAAAGAGAAAATCTTTTTCTGAATTGCCTTTGATTGTTGCTTGTTTTGACAATTTAAAAATTTACTTTCTATACAAAATCAAGAATTTCAAACAAATTTGTATACACTTTTTTCCCTTGTTATAAAAAATTTACTATTTGAACTATTATTAATTTTCTGCCTACACATTTAATTGGATCTATAGAGTCGAGAAATTCATCGAGTTTATGGATACCGTGCAAAATATCTAAATTGAGTTCAAAAGGTGAGAGACATTTTAATTGGTGATCAAATATGTCTGCAATTGAGTATTTCTATATCAACACTTCACTTCTAAAGACGGTATTCTCGAACGTATTTGAAATAGTTTAACTCTTTTTAGGTCTATCGGAGAATCCAACTAGCTGAGCAGAGCTGATTATTCAACAGGCGTTCAATGGAAAAATTCATAAATTATGGCATAGCACCTCTACGCGATTGCTCCAGTTACAATGGGGACCGATATTAACATTAGAGTTGTTTGTATCGATGTCAGTGGTTGTCTGCACAAATTTCATGCCGAAAGTGTGTGAGGTCAAAAGGGAGCATAATTCATGTCAAGCTGTCATAACTAACATAAGCTGAACGGTACTGAATTGAATTCATTTACGCTTAACTGGATCAGAATGGACCCATAGTCAACTGGGGTGGACCTGTTCTAGGGCTGCAGTTGGCCTTTGTTATGCAAACATTATGCGGCGATCTTGATGGAAATCTGTGAGGAAATTTTTGATTTAGAAACCTGTACACCATTCCTTTCGTATTCAATAGAATGAAACTTGTGCTCCATGAAACTGGATTCTACAATACGGTTTGTTAGGATCAAAAGGTATAGATCTCCTTCAATAAATAAGTCATGGTGCACTTAGAATAGAAATATTTGCATGCATTACCACAGATGTCGACACGGACTACTCTTCGATATTGAAGAATGTATCGGACCGCCAGACACGAGGTGAAAATATTTGCAACTTTGAAATTATTTATTGGCAAGATGCCGATTAATCAAATCATTGCAAAGGAAATTGTCACCGCACTCAATACAAATCTGTCAATTAACCGCATAATTTCAGTGTGTACCTGCTGAGTTTTACTGTTTCATCTACACCAACTCTAATTTGCACTCTGGCATGAGCACCTGTACACCAAAGCACTTAACCACTGGATTACCTCACCAAATCACTACAAAATGTTAATTAATTATCGATCGTATAAATTATAGCCACTCGGATGGAATCCATTGATAAGAGACATGCCGCAAAACATGCTGTTATTATCTTGACACTATTCGACAAGCAGTCGCATATCTTAAAACGAATAAAACTTATTTGCAGATATGAAAAAAGCTTCGAAAGAAAAACCCCTTTCGAAAATGCTATCCTATAAATTTTGATGGAAACTAAGGCAATTCGACTAATAAGCAGTAAATTAAAGTGTGAAATTAGAAAGATGATATCACTCATAAAATTTGATTATCGAAAATATCGTAGACACTATCGGAATAGAAATCAAAATGTAATTATTCGATATGATCTTAAATAGTTTGTAATTAATCCCCACATTTCTATCCTAAAAGATCCGATTTTCTTTTTATCTACGGAAAATTAATTATAATCGAACCGAAGTAAGAGTCTTTGTACTCAAGTTTAAAATAATTAAAATATTTGTCCTTTGAGGTATGACAGAAAAGTATTGAGACCGGCAGTACTGAGAGCAATCCTTTAATGTGTGATAAGTGAAAATCAAAAAATGGAACAGCGAAATTTAGAGAAACATGGCGCCATTAGATTTTGTACTTTTGAGGAATATTCCCTATCACAAGTACAAGTTTTTCGGTGACGCAAAGCATCACCTTTCATAGGCCGGAAGGCAGTTGAAGATGCACCTCGATCAGGAAGGCTTTCAACATGGAATACTGATGAAAATGTGGAACGAGTGAGTGCTTTTGTGAGGTCAGACTGTCGATTAATATTGGCAGTAATAAAGAAGTCTCTGAACTTACAGACGCTTGGCTGGCTCCACTTTTGATTGAAAAAAATGGTATTTTTGTGAAATTTTATCTCTCCAATATCCAAATCACTTCAAAGAATGTCAAGTGGTTTCGATATTGGAGAGAACATATTTGTACTGTTGATAATAGCCAAAGATGTCTTCCCGAGGAGCTTAAGCCAATTTTAGTAGAAGTATTCCAGCATTAATACGAAAAAAAGAGAAAATTCTCTACAAAAAATTTTCTACAAAAATTTCTTTACAAAATATTCTACACAAAAATTTTTCTATAAAATTTTCTCTACAAAAATTTTTCTAGAAAAATTTCTCTACAAAAATTTTCCTATTAAAATTTCTCTGCAAAAATTTTTCTAGACAAATTTCTTTATAAAAAATTTTCTATAAAAAAATGTTTCGATAAAAATTTATAAAAATCTTGCTCAGAAAGGCTTTCATGAAAAACTAATAAAAATGTGAAACGAGTGAGTGCTTTTGTGAGGTCAGACCGTCGATTAATATTGGCAGTAATAAATAAGTGTCTAAACTTACAGACGCTTCGCTAGCTCCACTTTTGAATGAAAAAAATGGTATTTTTGTGAAATTTTATCTCTCCAATATCGAAATCACTTCAAAAAAATGTCAAGTGGTTTCGATATTGGGGAAAAAATGTTGGCACTGTTGATAATAGCCAAAGGTGTCTTCCCGAGGAGCTTAAACCGATTTCAGTTGAAGTATTCCACCACTAATACGAAAAATAGAGACAATTCTCTACAAAAAAATTTCTACAAAAATTTCTTTACAAAATTTTCTGCACAAAAATGTTTCTATAAAATTTTCTCTACAAAATTTTCTCTATAAAAATTTTTCTACAAAAATTTCTCTAAAAATGTCTTCATAAAAATTTCCATGCCAATATTTCTCTTCAAAAATTTTTTTACCAAAATTTCTCTACAAAAATTTTCCAATAAAAATTTCTCTGCAACAATTTTTCTAGAAAAATTTCTCTATAAAAATTTTACTACAAAAAAATGTCTCGATAAAAATTTCTTCATAAAAATTTATAAAAACCTCGCTCAGAAAGTCTGCGGTTAGACTGTCTATTAATATTGGCAGTAATAAAGAAGTTTCTTGAACTTACAGACGCTTAACTGGCTACAGTTTTGATTAAAAAAAAGGGTATTTCTGTGAAATTTTGTCTCTCCAATATCGAAATCACTTCAAAAAAATGTCAAGTGGTTTCGATATTGGGGAAAAAATGTTGGCACTGTTGATAATAGCCAAAGGTGTCTTCCCGAGGAGCTTAAACCGATTTCAGTTGAAGTATTCCACCACTAATACGAAAAATAGAGACAATTCTCTACAAAAAAATTTCTACAAAAATTTCTTTACAAAATTTTCTACACAAAAATTTTTCTATAAAATTTTCTCTACAAAAAGTTTTCTATAAAAATTTTTCTATAAAAATTTCTCTAAAAATTTCTCTACAAACATTTTTATACCAAAATTTCTCTACAAAAATTTCTCTACAAAAATGTTCCTATAAAAATTTCTCTGGAAAAATTCTCTTATGAAAATTTCTCTGCAAAAATTTTTCTAGAAAAATTTCTCTATAAAAATTTTTCTATAAAAAAATGTCTGGATAAAAATTTCTTCATAAAAATTTATAAAAACCTCGCTCAGAAAGGCTTTTACGGAAAACTAATAAAAATGCGAAATGAGTGAATGCTTTTGTGAGGTTAGACCGTCTATTAATATTGGCACTAATAAAGAAGTTTCTTGAACTTACAGACGTTTGGCAAGCTCCACTTTGGCAACGCCCTCTGTCACCAATGAGTTTTGATTGGAAAAAAGGGGTTTCTGGGCAATTTTATCTCTTCAATATCGAAATCACTTGAAAGAATGCCAAGTGGTATCGATCTTAGGGAGAACATTTTGATACTATTGATAGCACCCAAAGGAGTGTAACCAAGGATCTGAAACCGATCTTTTGCAGCACTGATACGAAAAGTAGAGACAATGCCTACTTTTCGTATCAGCGCTAGAATATGAAGGAGGCTTGTAATTTTTTGAGTCCCTTGGAGCAGTGGAAGGTAAATATTGCTCAGAAGCTGTTGAAAATGCGAAGACTTTCAAGGTTTATTTTATTAAAAAGGAGTTCTTATATAAAAAAAAAACCTTGCATGACTAAGAAAAAGAGTTGTACGCTTACGATTCGATATTGCAGATACTTTGTTGCTCCACCATGAAAAAGCTGTCATCTCTTTTTTTGGAGAGAAAAAAAATCCTTTGTTTATTGAGCCCCTTCCCTCCCTAATTAACCTGATTATAGATCGCGTGACTTTTTGTTGTTTCCTAAGATCAAAAAGCAGTTGAAAGGTTGTCATCGTGGTACTGCAGATAGCATCCAAAGGTGTGTTCCTGTTGAGCTGAAACCAATTTCAGATGAAGTATTCCAGCACTGATACGAAAAATTGCGACAATGCCTACTTTTCGTATCAGCGCTGGAATACCAAGTAGGCTTTTAATATTTTTGGGATCCTAGCAGAAGTGGAAGGCAAAGATTGCTCAGAAGCTGTTGAAAATAGGAAGCCTTTCAAGGACGCTTTTATTAAAAAGGGCTTCTTCTTGTAAAAAAATAACTCTATAGAGACTCAGAAAAAAGTTGTACGTGTACGATTCGACATTGCAGATACTTGGATGCTTCCGCTATCTTCATCAAAGTGTGTTTGTCGAAAAAATAATCCTTTATTTATAGTGGAGTACCCCCTCCCACCGCTAATTACCCTGAACTAAGATCACGTGACTTTTTTTTTTATTCCCAAAGAATAAAAATCTCTTGAAAGGTTAATATCGTGCTTCTGTAGAAAGTATCCCAAGGACTGTAACCGAGGAGCTGAAGGCGATTCCAGTTGAAGTCTAACAGCACTGCAACAAGAAGTGGGAAGAAATCCCTCACTCCTTAGAATTTAGATTGAATATTCTGCTTTCACTTTTGAAGTTCATTTTGGCAATTCTAATCGTTCTTTATTCTAATCTTCATTTCATCGTCACACATATTCTATATGATTTCTACATGATCAAAAATTACTTCGCGACTATGATTCATCCCATTGTAGAGCTCCTCGATTCAATAACTCCATTCCAGAATCCACTCTCTAAGCATATTCAATATATTAACCTGCTCCACAAAATATTAGAAAATTCTCATTTCCCTATCCTACTAACCACAGACCAATCTCGCTTCGACAGCGTGCAATGAAGTCAACAAATGGCCTCGAAGTTAGTACTGGTCTTTAGATACAAATAAACACCGGCAGCTTAACATCCTTTCGTTGAAATAAAGCTGCTTTTATGAACTACTTTGAAAAAGGTAACACTAACTCTTACAAAAAAAAAAAAAACTGCAAAAAAATAATCAGTCTCATTACTTTTCTGGCGCGCCTCCTACAAATTTAAGAGCTTTCTTTTCTTTTAATTGAATTAAAACAATACTATTTAATGGCGATCAAATTAAAGTATTTGGGGTTAGCCTAGATTACAGCCTACACACATTGCGGCAGCATTGAACCGCATCAACATTGATAGCCATTGAATCAAGCCATTAAAAACTTGTTCAAACTGAATTGAAAATTTTTCTGTGAATTTTATTTTATTTTAGATTTCAAAAACTTATTATCAAATATTCTCTTGGGTCTGGGAATAGGCAACAATGTCAGATACATTGAAAAGTTTACACCGAACAGTGGGCAACTCTTGAAACAATGGAACTGAAATTGAAGCGGTTGTCTTAAGATTGGCCACAAATTAACTTAAACGTTGGCTTCCTTGATACGAGTATCTTCTTTATAGTTTGGCTATCCCTTGTCAACACACAAGACAAATTACTATCAACGATTGTCGGTAATTTATACTCGCTTTTATACACGCATACCACCTGGAAAAATTAAACTGTGTCCGTACGCTAAACTAACATTGAAAATATCTTTTTTGTTTTTGTATGTTTTGGAAAAATGTAAAAACATAAAAAAAAAATTGTTTTCTTCCATAAACGATACCGTGTAGATTTTGTTGTTGAATATAATAACAATGCTAATAATACGAAGAAACTTACCTTAGGTTGGTATAGCCCACACCCATCCGGTTATTGTGAGAGCGGGTGGTGCCCTCAACAATGACTAGTGGCGACTGGTTGCGTTCTACGCTATCACATTGTTGACTACTACGGATCCTAACGTTGAACTAGGAATACGGTCTGGTTACTGTTGAGTAGTTGTACTCGTATTAGCCGAGATCAGGAACGATGGACGCTCTGATTATGACCCGATTGCGAATACGCAAAAATACGAGTACGCGGAATCTGGATGGCGGCTGAAATTAATTGCCATTTAGTTGAGATTTGCATCGGACAAGTGGACAACTGTAACGGAAGATTAATCGAAATTTATTGTCAATGGAACAAAAGTTGACTGACTGACTCGGGGTCATCCGCTCCTTGGCTAAGATTAGAAACATGAAAAATGCACATTACACAGATACTCTGTGCAATGTGGGTGATATTAAAGAAACTACTAGAAAGAATTGTACAACTTCTAAACTGAATATATATTGTAAAAAAAAAAAAAGAAAATAATCATGCACTCCAGCAAATACAGTGGAAAATGTCAGCGGTCAAAATTTATTTCTTCATTACGTGACCATTCTTATATTAGCGAGTGACTAGCGAATAATTTAGCAGAAAATTGAAAAGTTTTTGCTTATCAACTGGTGATTATAATTAAGATAAAAAAAAAACTCAAGTTTATTCTCATTAAGCCTTCTCTTGTGGGTGGAAAGACTATTTCTCTGGAGTGTTTTTTTTTTGTTGGAAACTAATGAGTTGCTATCCCTCTACTAATTGCCTAATCCTTAAATCACATTTTTTTTTATAATTTTATTTTCAACTGCTTCAAAATCTTAATTATTCTGGTATTCCTCAGGGTATTATCTTAGATCCTATTTTATATATTGTATTTATACGTCTTATACTCTCATCTCAGTAGGAAAGTTTTCGATTAAAATTTAATTACTCCTACCGATAAAGTATAAAATGATATCGTTTGTCTAAATAAATTTGATTTTTTTAGGTTAAGAGTTAAAGTAAATAAAAAAGTTCAGATCAATGGCCCAACTGATGCCATTTGCAATAAAATATCTTGGGTATTAAGATTGATAAGATCTTCTATTATACGAGGTCTTTTCAAAAAGTATCGCGAATTTTGAATTTTCGCGAGTGAAGTGTATTCGATTTTCGTTTTTTTGTGGCGTTATATTGGTACTCATATCTCTCACTTATGCCGACAAGTTCGGCCATTTTGAATTTTCAGTTAATTTTTGACAGTTGCTTTGGCTCGTCTTCAATTTTTGACCATTCCAAAAAATGGATGAAAGTTTCTGTATCAAATTTTGTGTGAAAAACGCTGCGCGGACGCATTCCAAATGTTGACTGTAGCATATGGTGAAACTACGAGGGTCGTTCAATAAGTCCTTAGAAAATCCGAGAAATTGCGCTCGTAGTGTTGGTAAAGATTTTTTTGTTTGTAAGTAGCATTATCGACAGGAAAGCTGTCAAAATTACAGCTCAATCCATAGTGTAGGTCAATTTCTATCGTCGATTAAAGTTAACGACATCTATTTGTGCATAACAATGGAAAAAAGCGAGTTCAGGGCTGTCATCAAACATCTCCATTTGAAAGGCTTAAGCCCGAAAGAAATCAAAGCCGAGTTGGATGCAGTTCATGGCACATTTTCACCTATGTTTGCAACGGTTTACAATTGGGTGAATGAATTTAAACGTGGCCGTTCATCCACAAAAGATGAACATCGTTCAGGACGCCCAGTTGAGGTGTCTACTCCTGAAATCATCGACAAAATCCACGATCTGATTTTGAACGATCGGCGAATTAAAGTGCGCGAATTAGTTGAGGAATTTTGCATGAAAAATTGTCTGTGAAAAAAATTTCGGCAAGATGGGTGCCGCGTTTGCTCTCAGAGGAGAATAAGCGCAATCGTGTAGTGGACTCTGAGGCTATGTTGGCACTCTTTCATCGCAATCCTGCCGAATTCCTTCGCCGATATGTTACTGTGGACGAAACCTGGATACACTACTACACTCCAGAAACGAAGAGACAGTCATCACTGTGGATTTTCAAGGGTGAACGGGCTCCGAAGAAGGCAAAAACTGTGCCATCGGCCGGCAAGGTGATGGCCACGGTCTTTTGGGATTCGCAGGGCATCATTTTTATCGACTACTTGGAAAAAGGAAAAACAATAACAGGAGCGTATTACGCGTCGTTATTGCAACAGTTGAGCGAGGAAATCAAAGAGAAATGCCCCCATCTGAAGAAGAAAAAAATCCTCTTGCACCAGGACAATGCGCGTGTGCACACCTGCGCTATTTCCATGGCCAAAATTGTGGAATTGAGAATGGGATTGTTGCAGCATCCCGCTTATTTACCAGATTTTGCCTCGAGTGACTATTTTCTTTTCCCCAATCTGAAGAAATGGCTTGGCGGACGACGGTTCACTTCCAACGAGGACGTCATTGCTCAAACGGATGAGTATTTTGCAGAACTTCCGAAATCCTATTTTTTGGACGGGACAAAAATTTTGGAAGAACTGTTGGAAAAGTGTATAGAGCTAAAAGGACATTGAAAAATAAAAAAATTTTTTTTTTAAAAGAACAGTTTTTTTCCATCTTTTTCTAAGGACTAATTGAACGATCCTCTTACTTTGAACCGAAGCAACGTTTATCGGTGGTACAAAATTTTCTCAGAGGGCCGAGAAGATGTGAACGACTAAAAGCGTGCCGGACGCCCGAGCACGTCAATGTGCAGGTTGTGCTTACAGTTTTCTTCGACTGCAGGGGCGTGGTGCATCATGAGTTCTTGCCACAACGTAGAACGGTCAATAAGGAATATAACCTGCAAGTTATGCGCAAGTTGCGTGAAGCAATCCGCCAGAAACGCCCGGATTTGTGGAAGAACAAAAATTGGCTTTTGCTCCATGATAATGCCCCTGCTCACGCATCGTTGCTTGTGTGCGAATTTTTGGCCAAAAACAATACACTAATAATGCCACTACCACCATATTCCCTAGAACTGGCCCCCCTGTGACTTTTTCTTATTCCCGAAACTGAAGAGCTCCATGAAAGGACGACGCTATGCTACGATTGAGGAGATAAAGATGGCATCGAAGGAGGAGCTGAACAAGATCACAAGAAATGATTTTTGGAAGTGCTTCGAGGATTCGAAAAAACGTTGGCACAAGTGTATAATACCTGGTGGGGATTACTTCTGAATAAATAAATAATTTTTGAAAAAACACAAAATTCGCGATACTTTTTGAATAGACCTCGTATATCAAAAAAAGTTTTTAGGACACATGGCAGGGGATATTTTAGCTAATGCCCACGACTTTGAAGTCATTTGGAAGCATCGTTTATCCCAATTAGAAAGTTAGGTGAGTTGGTGTGAAGTAAGCAGACCTACCATTTAAAGAATGGATTGGAAAGAAAAATAAATGGGTTAAGGAGTTACATGAGGGGATAACTTCCATGAAGAATAGTGAGGTGGACGATGCCGAAAACTCTTTATGTTCAAAATTTTGGACTGGCAAATGAACAGATTGGTGTGGCGATGGAATCCAATTATTCATCCAAAGCTAGAGATATCAATGGTCAAAATGTGGTATACTCGCGAGGTGATCAGTTGGTTCATTACCAAGTCTATTCATATAGCCTGAAACTCATCAAAATTAAATGTTTCTACAATACAATTTAATAGGTTATACCGGATCCTATTCAAAGTCGCGTCTCTAGCATCGCCATGAGCAGTTTCGAATGTGGATCTACTTTTCTTGATTAACAGGGAGTTGAAACGCATTTTTTCTCCCGCGATTTACCTAATATGATTTTCTGTTTGAATCATAAGATTGCATAGTTTGGACTATCTAAATATTGTAGTTAAGATAGAGAGTGGAAGGATCCCTTCTTTTTTAATCACTTATAATGAACTAGTCAGTTCACTGGAAATGTTATTAACAATAAATCTGATAAAATAAAAAAATGCAAGAAACAATATCGTCTGATTTTATTATCCCGTCTATAAGAAGCAATAAATTTATTTTTAGGATTTCAATAATTATTTTTATTAAATCAGTTTCATTTATCAAAGAGTAATTATTTACTAAAAAAAAAAATCTATTATATTATTCAAACTACAATACAATAATTGTATGGTAAGTATCCATAGAAATGGTATAAGTAACAACGCCAAATGTTCCATTTTTCAATGGAACATCTACGGGTTCCTTAATAACCTAGAAGGTCTGAGTCTGCTACTAAATCAGTACTCTCCAAAAATAGTTGCTTTGCAAGAAACCAAATTACCTCACTCCTACAACCAACCATTTTATCAAAAATACCAATGTTTGTTTTACAACAAAACCAACAACAATAAAAGAGGTGGTGTATGATTCCTCAACAACAAAACCACATTTCAACAATTTTTTTGACAATCCTTATTTCTGAAAATACCTCTCCAAAAGTCCACATTGCCAATATATGTATATATTGAACACAGCCTGCGTTTTTCTCAAGCAGATTGGCAAGGTCTAATTAGCCAATTACCTGAAAATACCATCATCCTTGGAAATTTCAATGCCCAAGAACCTGTTGGTGCGGGAAAATCTTCGAGGAATGGCTCAACTCTACCGATTCGAGCTTCACTCTACTAAACGATGGTTCACCAACCTTTTTCTCAACCAGAGGTACTACCTCTGTTCTCGACCTCACCTTCGTTCCTACACGGAACTTTGGATTATATTCATGGAAAGTTCATGGCTTCCTTGAAGGAAGTGACCACTTGCCCATACTTGTGGAGGCAAATGTCGCGCACGTTAAAACAAAACCACTGTCACGGTTCATAGAAGAGCGCGCAAATTGGGAAAATTACAGAGCTGCGATTCTCAAAGCTTCTGCTGATCTACCCGTTGCTCAATCTCCTAACCTTGAGGCAGAAAACGTGATAAAAATCTTCAGACGTGCAGCTGCTGGGACAATTCCCTCTTCAGCTGGCATGTCTAAAAAACAACCTAAATGGTATACCCATGAAATCGCAACATTACGACGCGAAAGAAATATGGCCTGGAGAGACTACTCTCGTTTTTCCAGTACGACTAATCTCATCGAATTGAGACTCAGGACTGCGCGAGTTAAAAGAGCAGTGAAACAAGCCAAGCGAACAGCTTGGAATAACTTCACCACCTCAATTGATTCCCGAACTTCACCGAAAGAAGCATGGACAGGTATTAACTGCATTCTTGGTCGCCAAAAAAATGGGATTATCCCATCTATTGAGTCTGAGAATGGAGTTATATCCGACTTGACAGCTGTCCCTGGGCCTCGGTTTCATCCAACAACCACCTTAGTGATTTATGTCGTAGAGAGAAACAATACTTCACGGAAAATCTCGTGCCTATACCGTCAGCCTCCACCCTAATCTTGAACCAGCCAGTAACGCTTGCGGAGTTCAACTTTTCGTTGAATTCCTTCAAGGGAACCACACCTAGTAGGGACAAGGTTTCTTTTAAAATGATTAAAGAGGCATCTTCGACCTTTCATATTAGAATTGTCAACCTCTTTAGCAAAATTCTGGAAAAATCTATTTTCCCAAATTCCTGGAAGGTCGCAACAGCCATTCCAGTTCCCAAAAAAAATCTCTCCCATTCTTCGGCTAACAACTTTAGACCAATTTCATTACTGCCTTGCACTTCCAAGATCCTGGAAAAGATCTTAGCTACAAGACTTAACCAGGCGCTTGCCAATAGACTCAATCCCCAACAACATGCCTATAGGTCAGGCAGGGGAACTCTGAGTATGCTACTCGAACTCCAACATTCAATCCATAATTGCTACAAACGTAGACATTTTGGTTTACTGTTGTCCTTCGACCTAGAAAAGGCGTATGACTGAATTTGCCCACATAGGGTACTCTTACAGCTGGCAGAGTGGGAAGTAGACTCTGCAATATTGGCACTACTACGTTCCTACATAACTGGTAGAACCTTCACGGTACGCGCCAACGGTCATTTTTCGTCAAAACGGGAAATGAAAAACGGCATCCCACAAGGATCCTTTTTATCAACGATCCTATTCAATATATATATTCACTCCCTTTCCCACCAACTATCATCCTTTACCCACTACATATATGCCGACAACATTTTTATACTTGTGTCTGGTGCTGATTTTCAACAACAAATAAATAAGGTCATCCGCAACATCAACACTTGGAGCAGCATAAACGGTGCGGTTATCTGTACATCGAACCCACCTTGCCTGCATGTTTGCAGGAAAAAAAATTGTACTGTATCGGACTCTTCACTAAACCCCTTCCCTCTCCGCCCAAAAGATTCCATGAAAATCCTGGGTATCTCAATTGCCCGTGGAGGAAAATGGAATCTTCAGATTAAAAATGCTGTTGACAAAATTAATATCATTCTCCGAATGGTTAAAATTTTAGTCAGCAGCAAAAGTAAGGTAAGACAAGGTGAGGCAATTAGAGTAACCAACACCCTTTTGGACGGGACCTTACTCTATTTCCTCACTATATGTGTCAGTGTGCCAATAGCAGGGAAAAAACTAGTCGAGGCAGCGGTAAACCGTTGTATTAGACTAGCCAGTGGAGCACATCGGACATCTCCGGTGGAATCCATACTGATAGAGACTGGTCGAAAATCTATTTTTCTCTATCTTCACAAAGCCCGCCTAAGTTTAAGTTACAAAAACCTATGCTTTCCAAATTATCCACTCCACACTTTAATAAAAAACATTATCATCTCCCCCAGCTCAAAAAGGAATTCATCATCGCTATCCTTATTAATATCCCACCTTGAAAGCAATTAATCCATCCTCCCCGTCGATTTCCAAACTTCCCTTCCACATCCAGATTGGAAACCGTGGTTAGGAGCAAAGTTGAAAGTGAGTGCTTCTCTTGACAGGTATATTGGTACTCATATCTCTCACTTATGCCGACAAGTTCGGCCATTTTGAATTTTTCAGAAATTTTTGATAGTTGCTTTGGCTTGTCTTTGCCAAGTTGCTTTGGCTTCTCCACCTTGAAAGCAATTTATCCATCCTCCCCGTCGATTTCCAAACTTCCCTTCCACATCCAGATTGGAAACCGTGGTTAGGAGCAAAGTTGAAAGTGACTGCTTCTCTTGACAGGTATATTGGTACTCATATCTCTCACTTATGCCGACAAGTTCGGCCATTTTGAATTTTTCAGAAATTTTTGACAGTTGCTTTGGCTTGTCTTTGCCAAGTTGCTTTGGCTTCTCCACCTTGAAAGCAGTTCATCCATCCTCGCCGTCGATTTCCAAACTTCCCTTCCACATCCAGATTTGAAACCGTGGTTAGGAGCAAAGTGACTGCTTCTCTTGATAGGTTTAAGAAGGCTAGAACTGATCCATCCACATATAGGAAATTGTTCCTTGAACAGTTGGACGGATTAAAACATCATCGACTGTTGTTCACTGATGCCGCCGCTAACACCGATATTACATCTTTTGCGGTCGTCGAACTTTTTGGCTGCAGCACCCGCACACTATGTTGTGGAATCTTCCCTTATAGGGCAGCTCCATATTACGGGGAGCTGTGGGCCATCAAAACGGCAATTGAAATTGCGACCAATATTCCCAGCCAACAAAACGTTATTATTTTTAGCGACAGCCTTGCCGCCCTTAAAGCCATTTGTGGCCCATCGAGTGACCCAGTACTTAGCGCAATTCTCCATAGCCTACTTAGCAATAGGAGTGTCGAGTTGCAATGGGTGCCAGGGCATGTGGGAATTGTGGGTTATGAACGTGCTGACAAGTTGGCTGGAGAAACACTCCGTCGGCCAGTGATCACAGTCATTCCCAATCTGCCTCGCCTACTAACAGAATGGCAACTAACACCTTTAGCCATCCGCAGACACGATAACTGGACCAATAGCGACACTTTTTTGTCGACTCATTGGAGAACCACTAACAAACCAGTGTATTCAACATCCATACCGAAACTCTGGGCGCAAAAGCTCCTCAGAATCCGAATTTCTCGGTAACTGCTCTTACCCATAACTTCCTTTTTGGCAACACCAATCGTCCCTTCTGCCAATCCTGTGGCACCCAGTTCACTATCACCCATATTCCACAGGAATGCCACATAATCAAGAACTACTTTGCGAGCAGGATTCCTCCTATTATGGAGCTCCTCGACCCAACAACTTCATTCCCTAGTCCCCTATTTAAACTTCTACAACATACTAATCTGCTCCACAAAATATAACAAAATTCTTAATATTCCATACCACTAACCACAGACCAGTCTCTCTCAGATGAGTTCCCACACGTACTACGAAGTCGCCAAATGGCCTCACGGTCGTGGCGCTATGAAGTGGCCCCTGTCACATGTCTAAGGGACCTTACAAACAAACAATACAATACAATAATTGTCATAAAATAGAATAATTTTGTACATAATTAGGGGTCACAATTACTTTGAGCTAATTTTGGTAACTTAACCACAAAAATGTTATTATTTTTAATATGAACGGTTTTTTTCTACATGTTTTTTTTTTATTAACAATTATATATTATTTATCATATACGTACATTATTTTATATATTGTATAATAAAATCAAAAACTTTTCTAATTATCTATGCAATATTTTTGTATCTCAATAGTGTGTAGGCGTTGAAAAAATAACTAATCGATGTTAAAATGCTATAAAATAAAAAGAAAATTTCATCAATTGATAATTTTACAATCGAAATGAATATGTTTAATATGAAATTGATGGAAGGAAAAAAAAATATAATATATATTTATGAATATATTAATAAAAGGCAGATCATTTACTATCGATTACATATAGTCAAGTGGTATTATTTAGTATAAAAATTTAATAGAGAAGCACATTTTGACACGTGGACATGATATTAAAAATCGATTGGATTTAATTCTCGAACACGTATAACTACCTACCTTGGCCTTTTTCTGTATATTCGTAATAAGACGGAAATAGAGTTTTCTTTTATTGTATTTTTCGAGTCGTAGAATTAGAAATTTATTAGTGTCTTATTACTAGATTATGGAGAAGAAATAACATAAAAATTTTTGTATGGTAAGTTAGTTCAACCTACACTGAGCTTGAGTTATGAAAAAAAATAACAAGGAAATCGGTTGACTACTAATACCATAAAAGATACATCGTTAGTCAGTTAGTCTATGGTACCAAAGATCATGTATCGGGAAATCATTTTATTTGAGAGCATACGAAGAGGAAATCCCGCTCAGTTATTGAAGATCACCGACAGATAAGATGTGACATGTTCGCTTATATTAAAATTACGCCGAAACTCCATTGTAGATTAGAATAATTGATCGATGATCGGTAATTACTTACCAACCTTTGCCTAGAGTACATCTACACCACCTTGTCATATTGACAGTCAATTGCAATTCGAAACAAAGTTTGAGTGTTGTATCTAATACAGAATATCTACTTTGACTTATCGAGAACTACCTTACCAAGGGGGGTTCTCAACTAAAGTATAACACGAGAACTGAACTACAATATTTGAAATTTACCTTGAGGCTATGTTATCAATTCTAGTCTTTATGAGCTTGTTATATGTCAGTTTAAACATAATTACAATTCCTTCATCTTGCACAGTATAGTTGAATGGATAGCAAAATTAAACTAGCAATTTACAATGCAGTATACTTCATTTGCTATCATAGATACTCTTAGCGAAATAGATTTTTTCCCCATACAAAATTTTTTTTTTCTAAATAAATATTGTTAAGTGATGTGTATGAAAATTGAATGTAAAATGCTTTTTCATGTTTAATATTTTAATGTTTATAGTTTTATTTGGAATTTTTTTTTTTTTTTTAGTTGATTACAATTTTTATGGAAGATTTTTTTTTTTTTTTTTGCTGAGACTATTTAGAAATTTTATTTATATTTGATCACAAACATTAAATGATAAAATATATTGTAAAAAGAATTATGTTAATTATGATAATTATTATTGATTGGCATCACAAGTGATTGTAGCCTTGGGCCTTGTTAAGAAGAGTTTGCCACATTTTCTCTGTTGCTCATTTTCTCTATCGAAGAAATAGACTGGTTTTTTTTTATAAATTCATTTTATTTTATTTTTATACATTGACGTTATCCGTTTGAAAGATTTTTTCTTACTATCTTTCTTACGGATGATATCCGCTTGAAAGGAAGAGTCATTATTTTCACTCTCCGTTGCTTTTCGGTAACATTTCTTGAGGTATTATTGATACCACCAAGATGACGTTCTTTCAAAAAATAACACATAATAAAATTAGTCAAAAAAGGGGTGGGGAGAAGAACAGTAGGAATCATAGTTTTCGAAAATAACACTTTGATGAGTGAGTCTTGACTTCTTCTTAAGGTCTCACTCATCAGTCTCAATATTATTCGACGGTCTGACCTAACAATACCCCTTGCAGATTAACCAAACTCCACAAACATTTTTGCTGTTTCATTTTTCGTAACGCACAAAAACCAAACTTTGCTTATAACGCTCTATAGAGCCTGTTAGCGTCTGTACAAGGTTAAAACATGTAGTGGACGTCGAGAAGGGATTAACAAACTAGCCATATAGAGGGTAAATACTATCTTATCAGTTTTTCGCCAGACTTTGTAATAAGGACCTTCTACATTTATAGAATTTCAGCTTCTTCATCCATCCGGAGGATGAAGAAGTGGAAATTTCTGGTGTGACCATGGAAGAGCTCACGAGGGCCTTCACTAGATTGCAGAATGGCAAGGCACCAGGACCGAGCGGCATACCGAACATCGCACTGAAGACTGCAATTGCCGCCAGGCCAGACTTGTTCATAAGCATGTACGACGCATGCCTGCGACAAGGCGTATTTCCAACCCGATGGAAGCAACAAAGATTGGTTCTTATCCCAAAAGGGAAGAAACCACTGGACGAGCCAGCTTCCTATCGTCCACTTTGCGTGCTAGATTCGGGCGGGAAGAACTTGGAGCGGATAGTGGCCGACAGATTGGAGCAATACATCGATCCTCAACTTTCCGAATTTCAATTCGGATTCAGGAAGGGGAGATCGACCATCGACGCGTTGGAACTCGTCACGAACATTGCAAAGGAAGCCATCTCAGGAAAGACATGGAAAGGCGGTTCTAAAAAGTATTGCCTCATCGTCACCCTAGACATCAAGAACGCGTTTAACTCGGAGCGCTGGGATCGAATCTTGGAGGCTCTTGAGAACATGGGGGTGCCCTACTACCTACGGAGGATGGTCAGATCACATTTCAGTGAACGACTACTGCAATACGAGACCGAGGATGGACCAGCAGAGTATGGGGTCCCGGGAGGGGTATATCAGGGCTCTGTCCTGAGGCCACTCTTGTGGAACGTCATGTACGACGGCCTACTCCATCTGCAATTACCGACGAACACAACACTCGTGGCTTTCGCGGACAACGTAGCAGTTGTCCTGGTAGCCAAACACCTAGAAGAACTGGAAGCCGCATTCTCCACCACCATCCGGAGCATAAGACAGTGGATGACATCGGCAGACCTGTCTTTGACGGAACATAAGACCGAGGCACTCCTTGTGAGTGGCCGGAAGAAAATGGAGACCATCACCATAAGAGTAGGCGATCACGACATCCGGTCGCTACCCTACATCCGGTATCTAGGAGTGGTCTTAGATGTCAGACTCAACTTCAAGGAGTACATCTCCAGCGTTAGCAGGAAGGCATCAGCAGTACAGGGCGCACTTTCGCGGATAATGCCCAATATCGGAGGCCCCAGGCAAATCCAAAGGCGACTACTGGCAACTGTGGTTACCTCCGTCCTGCTATACGGAGCACCAGTGTAGGCGAAATCGCTAGAGCTAGCAACATACCGCAAGACAATGACATCAGTCCAGCGGCTCTCAGCGATCAGAGTGGCGTCATCATACCGAACGGTATCACACGATGCGGTCAACATCGTGGCATCATGCCCGCCCATCGACATCCTGGCAGGAGAGCGAGAACGCCAACATTGTAGGAAGAAGGAAGAGCGGCGAAAGGTCCTCTGTGAAGAGGAGAGATCCGAGAGTCTTCGCCTCTGGCAAGAGAGATGGGACAACTCGACGAAGGGTCGGTGGACTAATCGGCTGATCCCACATGTTACCAAATGGGTCACTCGCCTGCACGGGGAAGTCGGGTATAACATCACCCAACTCTTGACTGGGCATGGATGCTTTCGGGCATACTTGCACAGATTCAAGAGAACTGACTCCCCAAACTGTCATCATTGCCGCGATGTGATCGAAGACGCAGAACACGTGTTCTTCCAGTGCCACCTCTACGAGGAGACGCAGGTGGAGCTGGAGAGAAATCTGGACCGTTCCATCAGTCCAGAAAATATCGTGGAGTGCATGCTGAAGAGCCAATCGGCTTGGAACAGAATTGCAGGGTACGCGGAATCCATTATCAAGGATCTCCACACAACGTACGAAGAATAGGCCGCGAGGCGGCATAACATCGGGACAACAGTAGCATCAAACAAGAACGCCCCGGCGAAGTAGTGTTTACAAAGAGTGCCGCCGGGGAACCATCGTTCCGGGAGCAAGGGTGGAGGTACAGGTTAGGTTTTAGCGAGGTAAAAATCCCGCATAACTCGCCTGGCAGGAAAAACTTCCAGGCGAGTACCTATTGAAGGTTTCGCCCTGTACCTTATTAATCTAAACAGAAAAAAAAGCTACTCTGTAGAGGATATACAGTTCTTCATTTGATCTAATTTCTTAGTCTATATATTTACATGAAAGGCCCGTCCATTTTGCAAAGGACTTATCATCTAATTACTATCCACTATCATCTATATTGTGGCAGTCTGCACCTTGATTATCCGTCAAATTAAATCGAACTCTATGAGCAAATATAATTTTTCAATTAATTCCTAAACTGACATTCAATTAAGGACCTTAAATATGTGAACTCTTTAAAAATCTCGAAGTTAATAATTTTTTAGTTATGACATTTTTTTGAGCTAATCTTTTATTCTTTGGGTAAATTTTTTATTTAGTTTTGTTCTCATTGAAATCTAGATCTGGGTAAATATTTATGATCTCCAAAGGTAGAAAAGACTATTTTTTTTAGGTAAAGCTTCAATACATTACAACTTAACGAACAATATTTATTATTTAAAAAGTTGTACAGTTCCAGCCACTTACTTTAGCTGTGAATCCGACTTTTTTTTAAGATCATACTGCAGATACAGATGACTTATGTAGACGTATCGAAGATCTGCTATTGCCTGTAGAACCTCATATTAAAGCTCTGCTATAACCACCTAGATTGCCATTTTGAATATTTTCAAGACAGGATTGCCATTTTGAATATAAAACTCCCTGGATATAAAGAACCAACTTCAATAGTCCAAGTATATGCCCCAACTGAAGTTACGCAGAAAGACCTAAAAGATGAATTTTACAATAAACTTAACCAAATTATGCCTAATTTAAGTAAAACAATTATCTTAATGGGAGATTTTAACAGTCAAATTGGAAAGAGAAACAAGAACGAGGACAATATACTCGGACCATACCCTACTGGAAAAAGGAATGATAATGGACAAAGACTGATAAATTTTGCATTAGAAAATAACCTACACATCATGAACAGCTACTACAATAGAAAAAAAAATAGAAAATGGACATGGGTGTCACCAGATGGGAAGACAAGAAATGAAATAGATTATATCCTCACCAACAAACCTAAAATATTTTCGAATATTGATGTTGTCCATCAACTCAACTACAGCACAGATCACAGAATGCTTAGAGGACAAATGTACACATTAGAGCCAAAAATACCGAGGAAAATTATTCATAGTAGCAAAAAACCATTACCCCTGCCAATTGTAAGCGATATTCTAGAATCATTGAAATGTAATTTGAAAACAAAAAAGAATGCCAAATATGTTCAGGAAAAATATGACGCTCTTGAAAACGAACTAAATAAAGCAGAAAACGAATCTAAAATAAATAACAAAATTAAGGATAAAATAGGTCCAGAGGCAAGAAGTTTACTTATGCAGAGGAAGTCCATATTTAAAGACAGAAAAAACAACAAGAAGAAGATCGAAAGTCTAAGTAAAGAAATAAATCTACAAATCAGGAAATATAGACAAGAAAAAAGGAATAATATAATAAATGATTATATAGAAAAAACAGGAGGAGTTAGGATAGCATTAAAAGAGATTCGAGAAAGTACAAACTGGATAGACAATATGACACACCAGAAAGATAAGAGAAAGAAGACCGATAGAATCGAAATATTAGACATAGCCACGGATTACTACCGTGAGCTATACGACAACGACAAAACACCAGACGAAATCCACCAACTAACTGAAAACGATACAAATAATAACGAAGAAATTCCAAGTATACTGAAAGAAGAAGTAGAAAAAGCTATTAAATCTCAAAAAAGAGGCAAAGCACCAGGAGAAGATGGCATATCTAACGAAATTATGATAGGAACATCTGATGTTATAGTAGACACTATCACAGATTTATTTAACCAAGTTTTTGAGACAGAATGTATACCTCACCAGTGGACCACGTCAACTATAATATTACTACATAAAAAGGGAAATAAAGACAACATAACTAACTACAGACCCATCAGCCTGATGTCGAACGTATATAAAATCTTTTCCAAAATACTGTTGAATCGTTTAACAAAGACTTTGGATGAAAACCAACCCAGAGAACAAGCAGGCTTTCGCAAGGACTTTTCAACAATCGACCACATACACACCATAAAACAAGTTATCCAGAAATGTACAGAATATGGTATCAATTTTTAGTTGGCGTTTGTAGACTATAATAAAGCTTTCGACTCATTAAAACATACAAAAATATGGGAAGCGCTTTCAACACAAGGGGTTGAAAACAAGTACATACAAATTGTTAAAAATATATACAAGAACATGAAAGCGAAAATAAGAACAGAAAGAGTAGGTGTATACTTCCCTATAAAAAGAGGAGTCCGACAGGGAGACCCACTATCACCCAAACTTTTCTCGGCGGTGCTTGAATATATATTTAGACGTCTCGAATGGAGTCAATATGGACTAAACATTAACGGAATGCAACTAAACCATTTAAGATTTGCAGACGATCTAATTCTAATCTCTGAAGACCCGAGAAGCCTACAAGCAATGCTTGAACAGTTGGTGTACGAAAGCGATAAAGTCGGACTCTCCATGAATAATACAAAAACCAAAGTAATGACTAATTCCGACAAAATCACCATTACAGTCAACGGCAACAAAATAGAGTACGTCGATGAATATACATACCTAGGGCAGATAATATCACCAAAAGACCTTACAACCAAAGAAATAAACAACAGAGTACAATTAGCATGGAAAAGATACTGGTCTCTTAAAGAAATTGTCAAAAACCCGCAGGTACCACTTAAAGCTAAGAAAAAAATTTTTGATTCCTGTATTCTACCTATCATGACATACGGATGTCAAACTTGGAGTCTAACAAAACAAAACTTACACAAACTAGAAACCTGTCAACACAGCATGGAGCGAAGTATGCTCAAAGTCAAGTTAAAAGACAAAGTAAAACTAGGAACATTACGTAACCAAACTAAAATTAACGATGTAACATACTGCATAAGAAAACTAAAATGGAGTTGGGCAGGTCATATGATGAGGAGTAAACAAGAAAAATGGGCTAAGGATGCAACCGAATGGTGTCCAAGACAAAATAAAAGAAAGAAAGGGAGGCAGCTTCTGAGATGGGAGGACGATATTCGGAAAATAGCCGGTGCTACTTGGAAGAGGACGACTCATGACCGGAAAGTGTGGCAAGCTCTAGGGGAGGCCTTTGCGAAAACGCAAGACAATCTCAAAACCGGTGTCAATTAACATAAGTGATAGTAACTTTTTTCTAAGATTGTTAAATAAAGGCTATTATTATTATTATTATTATTATTACCACCTAGAAATCAATAACCAGTTGATGAGTTTCACATTGAAATTTTTTGGTCCTCTCCGGAACATTTACCATGTCTTTGGGACCATAAATAGAACCACTGCAAACTTTTTGGGCAGCATCTTCTGTATCCGCACGGATTAATTGTCAAGCCCACCGTAGCATATTGAGCTTTATTTTATCTTTAAGCTCGAATATGTATGGTAATTGTTAAATAGGCTCCGAAATCGTCCATCTTCACGTAGAAGGCTGAAAATTCTTTAGAAGTTCGGAATGGGTTTTGCTGAGAACCAAAAAATCATACAAACTCTGAAAATCCTCTTCGGGATCTTTGGTATCATAAAAATCTAGTCGATTATTGATCAGTCTAATCTAAAGCCATATTAATATAATCATTTTATATGTGAAAAATAAAATTGATAACTCTCTAGTTGAAGCTTTTTTTTTATAAACTAGCCATACGAGACCATTCATGTTCCCCTCGTTTGATATATATTTTTTAAAAGCCATAATTTCCGTAAAATCTACTATACTCTTTCCACTTAATTTGCATCACCTTCTTTTATAATCGCAGCTTGAATATTGCTAGAGTCCGATACATTTTTATTCTATAATTTTTTAATGGCAACTGAAAATCCTTTCAAAGTAGAAGGTATAGGGTGGTTTCTTGTACTCAAGTAGACATGATCTATGCGGATAGCGAGTTTCTTCTTGAGGGAGAAAGGTTTTTTTTTTTAGTAAAATCTTAAAACATAATTTTTTATTCTAAAAAAAGAAAAGAAAATTAAAGTTGAAAAATTGATTGAATTCATCTATCTAAACTTATTTATTATAAATTATTTGCAAAAAAAACTTCGAACATTTTTTAAACTTGGGTGGAAATTCTTAGTACATCCGCAATTTACAAATTCTTCTTAAAAAAATTTATAAAAATCTTTTTGTTACCAATTTTTTTAAATGTAAAACGTAATTATTGAATTTCTTATGGTATATTTCTTACTATTTTTCACAAATAAAATATTTTCCAAAAACGATAAATATAAAACTAGAAAATTTTTTCGGTTACTACCATTACAGCTAGTTAATGTTTAGGTCAAGACGATTATAGATATTCCGAATTGGATAAGTTTTTAATATTATTATTATTCAAATATAAATGTTTCGAAATGTTTTCGTATTTTTAAATCAACAAAAAGAAATTCTACGTTTGAAAAATTGTTTTGATATTTTTAACCATCGTTTTGAATTCTATTGAATTGTTAGGTGATAATCGTTGCCGCTCAGGTTTGTTAAGAATTATGCATTTCCAAAAGAAAGAAAACTGATTGGTCTTAAGGTATTTGCTTTCAACATTGTCATCATGATTAATAAAAGAGTCTCAATTAGCCGCGTGTCATTTTCTCAAAAAGAGTGAGTTTTTTCCCGCCGTAACAATGCCACACCAAATACAATCTCCTAACCCTTAAGGCCTATAAAGATTTAATGCATAATTAACACGGTGGGTGCCGTTGATATTAAATAGTTGCAAGTCAATTATGATAAGGAAAACAAACATATTTTTTCCTTCCAACAATATCAAAATCAACACGCTTTCATCTTCATCAAAAGAAGTTTACATTAGAATGCGTGTGAATCAACGATATTTTACCGACAATTTTAACACCTGTATTCATATGAAAATTTCCCTAATTAACACTTAATCACGAATGTCTATCGATTTTTATAGTCTGCCATACAAGCTGCCAATATTAAGATATTCTCAATAATCTTCGAATTTTACAAGTGAATCTATCCAAACTTTGTTAGTTCAACAAAATTTGATGATCTTCGGATTTGCGGATAACAGCGCGCGGTGGCAAACGGAATAGTTTTGTGACCTAATGGATGGAACTAATAAACACCGACGAAGCAGATGCATTCAGTCGGTCATCTTGGCCACTTTATATTCTATTCAAAGTTTATTTATTGGGGTAATTAGCTGTGATAAAAACCACTTTGGATAGATGTACTTTCAGTATTTCCAATCAATATTGAAGCAATTGTTGTATACCACTTCAGCTATTTTACGGATTTCCATATTTTTTAATAGTTCACATTCGATAGCTGCCATAAAAATGGAATAATTAAAGATGAAAAAAACAAAACTTGTATTGTGAATAACTTTTAGCAAAATACAACATTTACCATCAAGAATTTTTTTATTTTTAAAGTGCACTTAACATACAATCATAGTACTAAAAAATATTATTAAGAAAACTCAAAGTTGATTATTTATGCAATTTAAGAAAATTTTTAATTTGAAAAGGATCGCATTGTCACAATAAACGACGACGAGTTTTTCTTTTGAAGTAAATAGGAGCAAATATGCTTTACAAGTGAATTTTAATAGGAGGACACATGAGGATGACTTTTTAAATTCACGTAAAAAAAGAAATATTTTAGTTTTTCTTTAAAGACTTTATGCAATAAGAACCAAACAAACTAATACCCACTTAAAGAAAAAGGGGAAATAAAAGTTTTCTTAGTGAGTCCTTTGATGTACAAAAGCCGAACTTCTTGCAGTGGTTCATTGGTTTGTTCAGACTATAGTTAAAAAAAGAGGGCCTAATTAACCATTTTCGCAAATTCCCGACTGGCAATATTTTCAGTTAAAAGTTGGTGAATAAAAATTAAATCTTTTTAAGAATAAAATTTGAAAAAAGTTTGTGAATAAAAAAAACGTTAGGTCTTATTTGAAGTGAAGGCATTCTCAGCAGATTCAGATGGTCTGTGTGAGAACTTCGCAAATTTGCAGGTAAATTAAGAGACCAATAGAAGAAAGACACCAACCAATCTTTGTCTCAATGGAACTTATGTGTACAGCATTTACTTCAAAAAAATTGCATATTATCTGCGTAAATTAGAATTTTATCATGTTCAATGAAATAAAAAAATAAAACAAAAAATTTATCACGTGCCCTTCTTTTTATCACTTATAATCACTTCAATTATTTTACCACATTCCATCCCTTAATTACCACATTCCATCCAATCAAAATATGGAATTATTATAATCAGCAGCTATTTACGGTCAACTGATACCAGCACCTTTTCGTTAATTCTTTCTAATAATTAATACATGCCATTTATACTCGTAGTAAAATATTAAAAGGATATCTACAATTCCTTACCCACAAGTATATAATAAAAAAGACTGGTTTGCTTTTACACAGTGGTCTAGATATCACAATAACTTCTTGTAAAACTATACTTACTTACATAAATAAACTGCTCAATAATAAGTACAGCTTTTTTTTAAAAATTATTCTAGATGTCTCTGCTATAACTAAAGATACGAGGGTCGTTCAATAAGTCCTTAGAAAATTCAAAAAATTGCGCTCGAAGTGTCGGTAAAGATTTCTTTTGTAAATAGCATTACCAACAGGTAAGCTGTCAACCGAAGTGTCGGTAAAGATTTCAGCTCAATCCATAGCGTAGGTCAATTTCTATCGTCGATTAAAGTTAACGACATTTATTTGTGCATAACAATGGAAAAAAGCGAGTTTAGGGGCTTAAGCCTTTCAAATGGAGATCATCAAACATCTCTCCATTTGAAGGGCTTAAGCCCGGAAGAAATCAAAGCCGAGTTGGATGCAGTTCATGGCACATCTGCACCTGTGTTTGCGACAGTTTTCAATTGGGTGAATGAATTTAAACGTGGCCGTTCTTCTATAAAATATGAACATCGTTCAGGACGCCCAGTTGAGGTGTCTACTCCTGAAATCATCAACAAAATCCACGATCTGATTTTGAACGATCGGCGAATTAAAGTGCGCGAATTAGTTGAGGCCACGGGCATATCACAAGGTACAGTCGCTTCAATTTTGCATGAAAAATTGTCTGTGAAAAAAATTTCGGCAAGATGGGTGCCGCGTTTGCTCTTAGAGGAGAATAAGCGCAATCGTGTAGTGGACTCTGAGACTATGTTGGTACTCTTTCATCTCAATCCTGCTGAATTCCTTCGTCGATATGTCACTGTGGACGAAACCTGGATACACTACTACACTCCAGAAACGAAGAGACAGTCATCACAGTGGATTTTCAAGGGTGAACGGGCTCCGAAGAAGGCAAAAACTGTGCCATCGGCCGGCAAGGTGATGGGCACGGTCTTTTGGGATTCGCAGGGCATCATTTTTATCGACTACTTGGAAAAAGGAAAAACAATAACAGGAGCGTATTACGCGTCGTTATTGCAACGGTTGAGCGAGGAAATCAAAGAGAAACGCCCCCATCTGAAGAAGAAAAAAATCCTCTTGCATCAGGACAATGCGCGTGTGCACACCTGCGCTGTTTCCATGGCCAAAATTATGGAATTGAGAATGGAATTGTTGCAGCATCCCGCTCATTCACCAGATTTGGCCCCGAGTGACTATTTCCTTTTCCCTAATCTGAAGAAATGGCTTGGCGGACGACGGTTCACTTCCAACGAGGACGTCATTGCTCAAACGGATGAGTATTTTGCAGAACTTCCTAAATCCTATTTTTTGGACGGGATAAAAATTTTGGAAAAACGGTTGGAAAAGTGTACAGAGCTAAAAAGATATTATGTTGAAAAATCAAAATTTTTTTTTTTTAAAAACTGTTTTTTTTTCATCTTTTTCTAAGGACTTATTGAACGACCCTCGTACCAACACCCAACCAGAAGTGTAAAGGGCTGTATTGCAGGTTAAGCGGCAGGTGATCACATAACACTTTGATCACCACGATCTTTGATGAAAACAATCTATCAAAACAATTATTCCACCACAATTATTTTGTTCTTTATTCGTTCCCTTTCCAAATTTGTTTGTGATCCCCATCTATTCTTTTGGGAAGCATTTACTCTTCGGAGGTTTCTTAAGTAAACTCAAATTTTTATTTAGGCCATCATAAGTATATTAAGTGTGTTCGGGTGGAGATAATATTGGTTAGATAAACAACCCTTCAACAACCGCCCCCCCCCCCCTCCCCCAAATTGGCCGTATAAGCTAATATAAACAAAATATATTTCTACAGTCACCATGGTGATGGCTATGGAGTATACTACACAACCACATCGACTCCGTAGCAGTCTGGTTAAAAAAATGGAAAGGAAGGATTATTTTTACACTCTTCCGAGAACAGGCCCCCTGATATAAACCTGAATGGTAATAAAATTCCACAAAGAGCGAGTTTACATTACCAAAAACTTTTAATCGATACTAAATTAGACAGAAAGTCTAACATGAAAATAAAAAGAAGTGAACTTTATTGACGATAAGTACAACTACTAGTTGACTCCTAGATAAAAGTTCCAAACTGAAAATAAACAGGAAATTGTTACATACAACATAACAACATAATACTAAAACCCATATGGACGTACGGACTAAAACTTTAAATGAAGCATTTATATTTCCATTAAATACAAATCTTAAAATCCTTTCGAAAATTCTCAATGCTTTGTTTTCCACATCGATTACCTCGAGAAGGGTAAAACAATCACGGGGCGCTACTATGCTGACTTATTGGGCCGATTTGACGTCGAATTGAAGAAAAAGCGGCCCCGCTTTGCGAATAAAAAAGTGCTGTTCCACCACGACAACGCGCCGGCTCACACCTCCGCCGTCGCCATGGCCAAATTGGTCGAATTGCGCTACGAATTGCTGCCCCATCCACCGTACTCTCCAGATTTGGCCCCCTGTGACTACTTTTTGTTTCCAAACCTGAAAAAATCACTCGCCGGGAATAGATTTGGCTCGAATGAGGAGGTCATCGTCGCCACGGAGGCCTACTTTGCTTCCCTCGAGAAAATGTATTTTTTGGACGGGATAAAAAAGTTAGAGCATCGCTGGGCCAAGTGTATCCAGCTTGAAGGAGATTATGTGGAAAATAAATTGCCACCTTCCCAAAATTTTCGTTTTTCTTTTGTAGGCTAAGTACTTGTTGAATGACCCTCGTAATGTTATTTGACGTGGCAAATCTATCATAACACATAATACCACGAGTCTCCTAACACTATATGGATTAAGATACGCCCAATCAACGCGCTCACAGACCTTTCTTTTATGGATTTCGCCAAATTAGCCGAATAGGTTCAGGTAATTGCACGCATCTCAATTACATCCCAGCTCACTTCCTTCCAAAGCATTCATTTGATTACCTTCCTATGAGAAGTATATCAGCTCTTCTCATAGTCCTCATCAAAGTAACTCATTTTAATACCAGCTACGACAAGTGGCCTCAGCATGCTCACTCTACCATCCCTCATCACCATCTTTCGTCATATCTCTTTTTAGCTAGCTATTGTGTGTACCGCATGAAGCAGGCACACACTCAATCCATTCCTACAATTCCTGCGGTAAGCGGTTCCAAACAGTAGACCTTTTCCTAATTATTCCACACACATTTGTGCAACTATCTGGGCCCGCTACATGAGCAGCTACATCCATCATAGATAGGTCTATTTGCTAAAAGTCAGTCACCAGTTATAAGCTAGTTACCCCAAATTTAGGTAGCAAGGCCTACCCAAACAACTACAATTATTTGCAGTATAGCAGCCATCCCTCTTCATCAGCCCTAAGAGTGTACCCACGATGTAGGTATCAAACCAGAGCCACCATGTTTCAACTAAAGGCTCCTAACCATTGGCCGAGTACGGCGGGCAAACCACCATGGAGCTCCCGACTCCCGTGATACCGGATTTGATCATTAAAAGATATCCGGTAAGTTATAGCGCCTGGGATCCTGCCATCCCCCACCATCAGCCCTAAACTATACCCGTGATGTAAGTATTAAACCACAGCCACCACGTTACAGCTAACGGCTCCTAACCATTGGCGGGCCACGACGAACGAACCACCGTGAGTCCCCCGACCCCAATGGAACAAAATTTTATCATTAAAAGATATCTGGTAAATTATAGCGCCTGGGATCCTGGCATCCCTCACCATCAGCCCTAAACTGTACCCGCACCATTGGCCGAGCACGGCGGGCAAACCACCATGGAGCTCCCAACTCCCGTGGTACGGGATTTTATCATTAAAAGATATCCGGTAAGTTATAGCGCCTGGGATCCTGCCATCCCCCACCATCAGCCCTAAACTGTACCCGCAATGTAGGTATTAAACCACAGCCACCACGTTTCAGCCAAAGGCTCCTTGCCGTTTGCCGGGTACTGCTGACGAACCACCGTAAGTCCCCCGACCCGCGTAGTACCGTATTTTCACTTAAAAAAAATACCCTGTAAGTGCACTTCGCCCTAAAAGAGCTATAGTAAGGAACCATATAAGTTCCTTTTGCACTACTAATCCAGCTAAAAACCGTGGGTTCCCTACAAGTGCTTATTGATCGTTTTCCCAGAAGAAACCCCCATGCGGTTATTAGATAGTCTCTGCTGGGCCAGTTTAGAACGCGGGTGCGCTAATACCTGTCGGCGCTTCTGGCGTAGTTCTTGTGGATCATTTTTCCAGGAAAAGCCCCTGTGTGGGGCGAAAATTAGATAATGCACATGCTTGGGCAGTGTAACCAAAAATCTTAAGAGATCCCAGTTGAATCTTCTAGCACTACTACAGAGGTGGAAGAATCCCGCCGCCGATATATAGCTACCCACCGAATCTACTTTGACGGGGATAACGTTGACGTATAAAAATAAAATAAAATTATTTAATTAAAAATTAGTCTCTCTCTTGTAAATAATACTAAATTCCATTAAAACTATGCTTAACAAAAAATAAAATCCATTTTGGTATTTTGAAGTTACCTTAAAACTAAATAGATTTAATAATTTTTTTTGGTATAAAAAAAAATAGTTTCAAAGTAATTTTTTAACATTTCTAAAAAGACTTTCTAACATTTTGCCTTAATTTTTTCTTCACCTCCCCTCATAAATATATGTAGTACTCGTAATTCATTTAGTATTCGTTGTAATTTACTCATAGAAATATCTCGTTTCCAATTGATATAAGCATTAAAATTAGCAGAAAAGTAAAAGAAAAATACCTAAACTATTTACGTGTGCAAAATCAACGTTGCAATTATAAATCAAAGTAAATGTAAATGTCTCGAAAAGATAAAACCGCATTATTTGGACTTTTTCATTATGAGCAGCAGACGATTTGAAGGAAAGTCAAGAGAATTGCATAAAATTTATGAGCTAATGTCAGGTGCTGAGTGCAGAATGCAATTCACGTCCTATGCAGCCCCGTCGCCATATTCAAAACAACATTTAGTATGGGGGCACCTAGTCGAATGTACTATTTGAAAATGCAGACAAATACCTCAACTCAGGTGAGCTATTAACTTTGTCCCGTACCCCAACAAAAAGAATGGCTTTTTTAGTTGCTGACATCTTAATCGCATTTATTTCGTAATCGCATGTAATCACAAGTTGTTAAAACAAAAGCCTTTCAGTTTAATTAGAATCACAAATTTCCATAGGATTGTCACTAATGTAGGTGTCTAATTTATAATCGGAAAAATTCCATTAATTGCATTATTTCAATTAGGCAAATGAGTACGATTAACCATTGAAAAAAAAAAACCTTAGGCAATAATGGCTGATATTGGCTGACGTTAGAAAAGTGATTATCTTAAAGGCTACTCAATATTAAAAAAAAAAAAAGTTCACAATCAAACCCGGATATATAGTCTTAACTAGTATTGCATTTTGGAAGCCCTTTTTTCTAGATACATTCAGTGACAAGATTTTGCGAGTAAAGATCAAAGTGGCGCCAACGATCGTGCTGACTGATACAATTCAATCGGACACCAAAATCATGATCAATTCGATTCTATAATCGGTATGTGGCTACAGCATAGATACTCGTAATATAAATTACGAAAATTCAAATTCTATTTATCCCCAGACCAGAGTTGTTTGTTATTAACCATTTCTTAAACTTATGAATATATTGTACGTGTATATACCTGTAAGCGGCTTCAATATTGTTTATATAAAGCGAGGGGTAAAAAATGCTCAAATGCAATTGAGATAAAAACGTGGGCATGTATAAAAAAATAGGTCCGCGAAATAAATAAATAAATGCAACAAGAGAAAAAAGTATTTAAAAAAAAACAATAATTCTGTCATGAATGAATTTGCCACGAATACTATTCAGAATTGTCGATCGGCTCCACTGTGGTATCGGTTTGGTGCAAAGAACAAGTCTCAGTTTGCATGCCAGACCAGATTTGCTAGACTGAGCTCTGATATGGGCAACCTGTCGTCTTAGTCGTTAATGCCTCTTCATCCTGGTTACACGGGGAACCACCAATCTACAGACTTTGACTTGAATCTACTAATTTTTTGACTATGTGGGGTGCAGAGTATATCTGCGAAATACTTAAGGTACACACACAAGCCATGTTCGGCAGACTAAGGGAACAATCTACAGTTGATATACGAGTATGTATACGATCGGGGCCAAGTGCAGTGACGTTGTGTCGTGTGCAGAAGGAAATCTGGCCGAGATCAAAGGCTCGGGCAGGTTTCTACTTTGCATGTCGCAAGTGACATGTAGGCCGATAACTGTGCTGTTCTACAAGGTGTACTGGGAGGCGGGAATACTTTATTGAACCCGTTCAGTCTCGTATCGTGTTGAAGTCGGTGTTCTTAAGCGTTTTATTTTCGCTCAGACTTGGACTCGAAGCCGTGTGTTTCAGTGCACTGCATTGTTCACCATGTTGTCCAAAGATCAAACAACAGTCTCGATTTCGATAAAAATCCACAATCGGAACGTTACAACCAAACACAAGTAGCTGGAAAATGATACTCAAACTATACCCGGTAGTCAGTCATAACTACACAGTTGTTCAAACGATTCAATCTGCCGACATACAGAATGTTTTCAATTTGCTTAAAGGAAATGAACAGAAATTATTAAGTGTGGTAGCAACTTTCCCTAAGAAACTATGAATTAAAATTGTGTTAAAAACAAATAACACAACATATTTATTGGAATTTTTTAAATATTTTCCATAATAAAACGAGATTTTTATTATTCGAATACTATTAAGGAAATTCATTTAAGACAGTTTAACTCAGTCTGAATTAATTTCGATTCACCTTGTAGAAGCACTGCAATATCGACTTTTCAATAGCATCCGCACTACGGAGAGATCAGTCGAATATTACAATATATTTTCTTAAAAAAATCTATTTGTTACGTGTACAAAAATTTGTTTTTATGAAAGTTTAAGGAAATATTTTTTTTTTAAATACTAAAAATACTCATTTTTTTTTAACAATAAAATACTATAAATAGTATAGCATAGAAATTAAAGAATAAAATATCTTAAAAATTATCTATTTCCAATTTTGTTTTGTATTACAAGTTGTTTTTTTTTTTAAATGTAATTACATAAAAAATGCCAAAATTTTTATTAAACATAATAAAGATTAATATTTACCAATAATTTACAAAAAATACTATTTTATTAATAATTTTTTTAAATAATTTCCTACTCTATGTTTATACGAGGTCTGTTCAAAAAGTATCGTGTTTTTTTTGTGTTTTCTTCAAAAATTATTTATTTTATCATGAATATCTATTTTGTCCACTTCAAAGTAATCCCCATCAGATATTATACACTTGTGCCAACGTTTTTTCCAATTCTCGAAACACTTCAAAAAATCATTTTTTATGATCTTGTTCAGGTCCTACTTCGATGCCGTCCTTATCTCCTCAATCGTAGCGTAGCGTCGTCCTTTCATGGGGCTCTTCAGTTTCGGGAACAAGAAAAAGTCACAGGGGGGGCCAGATTTGGGTAATCTGCGGCATTATTAGTGTGTTGTTTTTGGCCAAAAATTCGCGCACAAGCAACGATGCGTGAACAGGGGCATAATCATGGTGCAAAAGCCAATTTTTGTTCTTCCAAAAATCCGGGCGTTTCTGGCGGATTGCTTTTTGCAACTTTCGAATAACTTGCAGGTAATATTCCTTATTGACCATTCCACCCTGTCTCAAGAACTCATAATGCATAACGCCTCTGCAATCGGAGAAAACTGTAAGCAAAACTTGGCGCTGTTTTTTCGGTCTTGGCTCAATTATCCCATCATTGGGATGATTGAGCTTTTGTTTCCACGTCATAACCATAAACCCATCATTCATCACCAGTTATGACCCTCTGGACCAAATTTGGGTCATCGCCGATAGAGTCCAACACCTCCTTAACAATGTTAATGCGGTGCTGTTTTTGGTCCAAATTGAGCAATTTTGGTACAAATTTCGCGGCGACCCATCTCACGACTAAATCATTGGTAAAAATCGAATGGCACGAGCTAATCGATATGTTTAAGTCCTCAGCAACTTCTCTAACGGTGATTAAACCATTGGCCAATACTATTTTCTTCACTTCATCAATGTTTTCGTCTGTTGTTGACGTGCTCACGCGTCCGGCACACTTTTCGTCGTTCACATCTTCTCGGCCCTCTAAGAACATTTTGTACCACCGATAAACGTTGCTTCGGTCCAAGGTAGCTTCATCATATGCCACAGTCGACATTCGGAATGCGTCCGCGCAATTAATTTTGTTTTTCACACAAAATTTGATACAGATTCTTTGGAACTGGCAAAAATCGAAGACGAGCCAAAACACGTGCAAGCAAAGCAGCTGTCAAAAATTAACTCAATATTCAAAATGGCCGAACTTGTCGGTCATGACCACCAACATAACGCCACAAAAAATCTAAAATCGAATATACGTAAACCGCGGAAATTCAAAATTCGCGATACTTTTTGAACAACCTCGTATATATATTTACCGACAACTATTTGGAACCATCCTACTTATTAAAAATATTTCGTTTATTTTAGATTGTATTAGTGTGAAGGGGTTTTTGTAATCAGGTAAAAGGATAAGTCTAGTTTTAGTACCATTGAGAAAAATTCAAATGGTAATTTTTTTATATTAATTTATTTTATTAAAAAAAATATTGGCGTATGATGGTGCGACAACTTTTTGAGGCCATTATATTATTCATCACCAATTATTATGATGAGATGCATTTTTTTAAATTTAATCAGCAAATAAAAAATTAATTTCATTTCAGTGATACAGAAATTGGCCGAATTAAAAAAATACCTTAAAGCCAAAATCCTTCATTTAGAGAACATGGTTGCTAAATAGGCAAAAACCATAAATTGGTATTTTTTTTTTAAATTCAGTAAATTATTGCAATATTGAGAGAAAGATTGGTAATTTTAAAGGAAGTATCGACTTTTCCCTTCCGCATAAGATAAATACAGAAAAGTTAAAATATCAAATCAAAAATATCCAGATTTACTTTGTCTTAATTTTAAAAACTTCGCTTATTATATTCACGATTTTAGAATGGACGTAGTGTGGGTTCAAATACGAGGTCTGCTCCAAATGTATCGCGAATTTTGAATTTCTGTAAGTTACGTATATGCGATTTACGATTTTTTGTTGCGTTATATTGGTACTCATGTCTCTCACTTATGCCGACAATTTTGGCCATTTTGAATGTTCAGTTAATTTTTGACAGCTGCTTTGCTTATTCGATTTTGGCCCATTTTCGACCAAAACAGCATCGCATTAACATTACTAAGGAGCTGTTGGACTCTGTCTGCAATAACCCAAATTTGCTCCAGAGGGTCATAACTGATGAGGAATTATGGGTTTATGGTTATGACATGGAAACCAAAGTTCAATCATACCAATGGAAGCTGCCGCACGAGCCTCTAGAGCAAATGTGGGTCGAATGTGAAAGTTTTGCTTACAGTTTTCTTCGATTTCAGGGGCGTGGTGCATCATGAGTTCTTGCCACAAGATAGAACGATCAATAAGGAATATTACATACAAGTTATGCGCAAGTTGCGAGAAGAAATTCGCCAGAAATGCCCGGATTTTTGGAAAAACAAAAATTGGCCTTTGCACCATGATAACGCCCCTGCTCACGCATCGTTGCTAAAAACAACACACTAATAATGCCGTAGCCACCATATGTTGCAGATCTGCCCCCCCCCCTGTGACATTTTCTTGTTCCCGAAAAAGATTCTTTGATCCATTTTTTGAAATGGGCAAAAATGGACGACTAGCCAAAACACGTGCAAGCAAAGCAGCTGTCAAACATTAAGTGAACCTTCAAAATTGCCAAACTTATCGGCATAAGTGAGAGACACAAGTACCAATATAACGCCACAAAAAAAACGAATATCGAATATACGTAACTCGCGGAAATTCAAAATTCGCGATACTTTTTGAACAATAGTCTAGGAAATTATTTCGTACTGTAACCTGACGAGAAATATTCAACAAGTACTTAGCCTCACCGCTCGATAGAATTGCTGTCACAAAAGAAATTTACCATCGTGCAGTACATTCTTTTAGTAGCCTACTGTCAAAGTTTCAGTTGATTTCCTTCATTAGTTTTGTTTTGAGAGCCTTTGAAAGCGAGCGTGTCGGTTGGTTGCACAAAAATGGAAAAAGAACAATATCGTTCGGTGATTAGATTCTTGTTTTTGGAAGGGAAAACGCGTAGCGAAATCAAAGATCGCTTGGATGCTGTGTATGGTGACTCTTCTCCTTCGATGGCTACCGTCAAGGAACAGTCGAAATAGTGGACTTCACCCGGCGAACGTGCTCCGAAGAAGGCGAAGACTGTTCGATCGGCCGGAGAGGTGATGGCCACCGTTTTCTGGGATTCACAAGGTGTGATCCACATCGATTACCTCGAGATGGGTAAAACAATCACGGGGCGCTACTATGCTGACTTATTGGGCTGATTTGACGTCGAATTGAAGAAAAAGCGGCATCGCTTTGCGAAGAAAAAAGTGCTGTTCCACCACGACAACGCGCCGGCTCACACCTCCGCCGTCGCCATGGCCAAATTGGTCGAATTGCGCTACGAATTGCTGCCCCATCCACCATACTCTCCAGATTTGGCGCCCTGTGACTACTTTTTGTTTCCAAACCTGAAAAAATCACTCGCCGGGAATAGATTTGGGTCGAATGAGGAGGTCATCATCGCCACGGAGGCCTATTTTGCTTCCCTCGAGAAAATGTATTTTTTGGACGGGATAAAAAAGTTAGAGCATCGCTGAGCCAAGTGTATCGAGCTTGAAGGAGATTATGTGGAAAAATAAATTGCCACCTTTCCAAAATTTTCGTTTTTCTTTTGTAGGCTAAGTACTTGTTGAATGACCCTCGTACTTTCAATGATGTTCAGATTAAGAATTTATACCTGCTCAAAAACTAAATATAGTGCCTTGGCAATGATTGATTTTCCAGTACGATAACGCACAACTATCTGTTGAAAGGATTATAAAGAAATGGTAAGACGAGAATATATCGACGGTTGGCGCTGTAAGGCATAATCTTCTGACCTAAACATCATCGAAAAAAATATTTGGAAAATACGGATACTGCAACTTTCTGAAAAAGAAGTGTATATTTTTATAAGTTTAATTATAAAAAATTTCACACCAATAAAACTTAGAGTAACAAAATTATTCGTGAAAATTTGGATGATTTCAAATAGTTGTCGGTCAGTAAATAAGCACATACACATATTCATATAAACGCATATTTATTTTTAAAAAAATTCTATATAATAATGTAAATTTAATTCTATAAACAAGAATTCAATTAGTAGATTGAGTTCATGTTTATAGAAACTGATAATGAAAAATTTCCGTTAAAAATGTTCAAAAAAAAACCTTCTACAAAATAATATTAATCTATAATTAGTATTTTGAATTTCAAAGAATACTAAATAAATTTTTCAAATAAAGATTTTGTTTATTTATACTTTAAGACATACCAACTCTCGATTAGATACATTCCATCGAAATACCATATATTTAATGTGAAGTCATTATCATTTCAATTCTGAAATTGAAAAAATTTTGAGTACTCGTATTTGTATAACCCAAAATTAAATAAAAATAATAATAGAACCCAGAAAATTCCAGTTTTAACAGTAGCTATGTTGATTATACCAAAAAAATTCATTATATTTCAAGTCGAAATAGATTGAAGATATTTTTTGAAGCTATTAAGATAGAGAATACTCAAAGAATAAAACTTTCTAATCTCATTCCCTGCACTTGCATAAGAGAAGATCTCAGAAATTATTCCACTCAATTCAGTACTAATACTCTTCATACATTGATCCACTTTTACTTATTTTTTTTTTTTCATATAAGAAATGTTTCTAATACATTCACAAAATGATCTTAGAGATAACAAAATTTCAATAAAAATAATAAAAATTAGAGTAAAATCTCATTATTCCAAGTGGTAAAAGTTCATCACGAGAATTCCCAGATATGTATTGTTTACTGATGAGCTCTACCTTTATTTGTTTACCTTTAGAGGTGATGATGATTATGAGTCACTTATAGTCAATATTCGCGTACTATTTTCAATACTCTAAAATGTCTTTGAATTCGTTGAGGAGAATTTATTTTGACAAATTGACTTTTACTTATACAAATTTTCAACACGAAATACGAGTACACTGGGAAATGGTGCGATTGATTGTTTAGACCTCAAACACCTTTAACCACAAAATCGTGTATTTACATGAACTTCGTTTTGCTCAATTTACCATCAACTATTGAGAGGTGTACATAACAAATAATCTTGGGGAATTTCTTTATTAAATGATGTGTGAAACTAAAACCGCAACTGAAAATTCTCACCAAAATAATTGTTCACAATATAAAATGTTGTCAGTAGGAACCAAAAAATGCATTTACCATTCAACGCTTACCAATTGGTTAGTGTTTTAAGGTTTCACTGAATATGTAAAAATTTCCCATGATATTCGCTTGCAAAGATAGAAAAGTTTGGTACAAAAAATTTAAAAAGATTTAACATTAAGTAGAGAAAAAAATGTTGCATTTGAAAATAACAAACGAAAACCATTTACCCCTATTAGATCAGTAAATAAATTTGCAAAAGACGACCACTAAGATGATAAATAGCTTCGAAATGCGTTTAATGTGATTACATGGAATTTCAAGGAGGAAAAACACCTCAACAAAAAAGAAAACTGCACTGAAATTCACTTGATTTTCTTATGTTTTAAATAATGCATCCAACATAATCATCAATTCATATTCTTAAGTGGTCAAGTTGTGGTCAAACATTTACAAAATAATTTTGGTTCAGGGATTTATTTTCTTTTTTTTTTTAGTTCAAAATTTTTTTCTTTACAGAATTTTGAAAAAAAATTACAAAAAATTGCCTAGAAAAATACGAAAAAAAGTTTTTGTTGGACCACAACCAAATTTCATTAATAATTCATGTCAAAAGTAGATAGTGTAATTCAATACTTTAAAAATATATAAATTTACAATAAAAAAAAAATTCTGCTCTAAGTATTAGCACCACCCGTAAGATGGTAAAGATTACTTGGAATATTTTTACATGTGGTGCAATTCAAGTTTCTCGCTTAAGTCTTTTGTTTCGTAAGTCAGATTTGAATAAAATTCATACGATGAAATTCGCCCCCATAACTTTAAATTTTTTTCCACAATAAATCAGTTTTATACGCATTTTCTTTAGATTTTGTGATTTATACCGAGAGTATAGAGATCCAGCAAGATGCTAGTTGTTTTTTTTTTTAATAAAACTTTTAATATATGATTTCATATGTCAATTATAGAACTTCGTAACCACCACAAACTCTAACAATAATTTAAGCTGGAAAAAAGTATTTGTTTGTTTAGATTTTATTATAATATGGGATTAAAAATGAAAAATTTGGTAATAAAATTAGTTAACTTATAAAATCGAGTAAGATTTTTGTCAGCCTACATAAAATAATAATTTTTATTTTTTTTTTTTTTTTTGGAAAGGTGGGAAAAACAAATTTATTTTATAAAATTTCAATGATAATTGAAAAATTATCCAATTTATTATTCAAAAAATAAATTATCCGCAAAAAATTCGCAGCTTGATAAGCGAGAAACGTCGAGCCAGTGCCCAGTGGCAACGTTCAAAAATGCCAAATGAGAAGAAAAAACTGAACCAACTACAACGAGAACTGAAACAAGAAATAATTAATTATAATAACGAACGATTTACTGAATACACAGAATCACTAACAACTAATAAGTCACTTTGGACAGCTACCCGACGAATTCTCTAATACAAAACAGCTACACACCCGCTCCGGAATACCGACGGAACCTGGGCAAAAACGGATAAACAGAAAGCCGACATCTTCGGCAAATACTTAGAAAACATCTTTAAACCTCACGAAGATGTCCAAGACATTCTGCATGACGAATAAATATTCCGACAAATATCAACTCAGTTGCCCATAAGTCCACCTCCTAAGTTTTTCACTCCTTCCGAAGTTAAATTCACAATAGAACACCTTTCCAATAAAAAAGCCCCAGGATATGACCTAATAACTTCAGAAATCCTGAAGCAAATTTCCAAAAAAAAACCCTCGTTTTTATAACCTATATTTATAATAGTATCCTCCGCACATCATTTTTCCTCCCCTGTGGAAGTTTCCATATGTTAATGAAGATGATCCCAAAACCCAATAAGCTCAAAAACCTTCCTACCTCATATAGACCTATAAGCCTCCTTCCCATGTTATCAAAAATCCTAGAAAAATTAATCCTAAAACGCCTTTATCGCATTTTTGAATCCGAGGATGTCATTCCTCAGCATCAGTTTGGATTTCGACCTGAGCATTCCACTATCCAGCAGTGTCATCGCGTAGTCGACTACATAGCGTGTTCGCTAGAGCGAAAGGAATACTGCCCAGGCGTGTTTCTTGACATGTCGCATGCTTTCGACCGTGTATGGCTCCCTGGATTGCTTTGGAAGTTGCAGCGAGTCCTACCCTCGGGTTATTTCCATATCCTTAAATCTTATCTCTCAGACCGATATTTTCAGGTAGCTGAAAATATGGAGTACTCTGACATTTATCCAATTTCCGCCGGTGTCTCTCAAGGAAGTATCCTAGGTCCTATCCTATATAACATTTATACTGATGACATTCCTTGCCACAACAACATCCTAACCGCAACATATGCTGACGATACAGCCATCCTGACACATCACAAAGATCCTTCCACAGCCATTAGTATCCTACAGAACCATATCCACTCCTTAGAAACTTGGTTCAAAAAGTGAAGAGTGAAGGTAAATGAGCAAAAATCTGCTCATGTAACTTTCACACTCTGCCGAGAACAAATTCCCGACATAACCCTAAACGGCACTAATATTCCACAATAAAATAGCGTATGTTACCTTGGACTTATATTCGACAAACGATTAACCTGGAACCTTCATACGAAAACTTAAAGACGTGAACTTAACGGACGATACAAACAATTATTACGTCTCCTAGACAGTAAATCATAACTTACAACACCAAGTAAACTATTACTATACAATACGGTTCTGAAACCAATATGGACATATGGTCTAGAACTTTGGGGTTCGACTAAGCATTCCAACTCCCTTTCAATCCAAATCCCTACAATCCCGAATCCTTCGTAAAATTGTTAATGCCCCCTTTTATGTGCGAAACACTGTTGTCCACCGTGACCTAAATGTTCCATTTTAAGCCCTCGGAAATTAAATCTACAATTCTGCACCTTCTCAATAAAAAAGCTCCTGGTTATGATCTAATAACAGCTCCTATTCTGAAGCAAATTTCCCGAAAAGCTTTAGTTTTAATCACATATATTTTTAAAAGTATTCTGCGCACAACCTATTTTCCATTACTCTGGAAATATTCTGTCATTAAAATGATTCCTAAATCAAATAAATCCATTAATTCTCCTTCATCCTATAGACCTATCAGCCTCTTACCAATTCTTGGTAAGATATTCGAAAAACTGCTATTAAAACGACTCTACCCTGTCTTAGCTAACGAAAAAATTATTCCTGATCACCAATTTGGCTTCCGATCTGAACACTCCACTATCCAGCAATGCCATCGCATTGTTGATCATATTGCATCCTCTCTTGACAGGAAAGAGTATTGCCCAGGAGTATTTCTAGATATCTCTCAAGCTTTTGATCATGTGTGGCATCCTGGACTCCTTTGGAAAGTCAAGAGCTTTCTTCCTTCAACATACTACCTTATCATAAATTCATATCACTCCCAATGACATTTCCAAGTTGCAATTACCTCAGAATCGTCGGAAATATATCCTATTCTCGCCGGAGTCCCACAAGGCAGTATCCTTGGTCCCATCTTATATAATATTTATACGCATGACATTCCAGCTTATCCTAATACTATCATTGCTACTTATGCAGATGATACGGCCATACTTGCTACCCATAAAAATCCTGACATAGCTTCCAACAATTTACAATCCCATATCCACAACCTTCAATCTTGTTTTAAGAGATGAAGAGTGAAGGTAAATGAACAGAAGAGTGCTCACATTACTTTCACACTTTGTCAAGGTTAACCTACCCTTTTATACCTTAATAGCGACATGATACCGCAATATGATAAAGTGCATTATTTGGGACTTTTCCTGGACAAGAGACTAACATGGAACCCACATACTAGATTAAAAAGAGCTGAAGCTAACAGACGTAACCTACAACTTCTTAGACTACTGGACAAACGCTCGAAACTAACAATTAAAAGTAAACTTCTAATCTACAAAACACAATTATAAAACCAATTTGGGCATATGGAATTGAACTTTGGGGTTGAACGAAACGTTCCAATTCCTATCGCGTCCAGGCCTTACAATCCAAGATCCTCCGTAAAATTGTTGATGTCCCCTTTTTTGTTCGTAACACTTTAATACATCGTGACCTAAATGTTGCCTTTGTTCATGACCTGTGAATTTCCCGATATCAAAAATTTCACTCCCGTTTACCCTATCATCATAATCCACTTGTGAGAGAATTGTCTTGTACAGCCCTCCCCGGAAACACTCATCGGAGACTTAAGAGACAATGGCCTAGAGATTTTCTAGAGAGAATCTAACTTCCGTTAGTTGGAGAAACGCCGATGGGTGTCTACTCCCACTTCATGATGCACAAGATTGTTAACTAAAATGTTATGTAAATTTGCTTGTTACAATAAAATTGTGGTTGCAGATAAAAATAAAAATAAAAAAAAATAAAAAAATTTAAATAACAAAAAACACTAAATTTCGATGGAACTTTTATTTGATTATATTTCTTATACCTTGCCATTATGCATGGTATATCATATTATTCAAATAGGTGCCACAATACTACTTTCAGAACTCGATCATTTTGAGGTAATATTTGAAGACTTTTTCGCATATTTCAGGTTGCAATTTTGCCATTACTTCGAAGATGTTAAATGTTCTTAAATTTAAAAATTATCCAAATAAACATTATGTCTTAAAGGCGTTAAATCATACAATCTTGGAGACCAATTAACATCATCAAAATTCGTAATTACTCATTTTGGGTTCTCTTATGACTTATTACATAAAGTTTAAATTTAAAATCCTCTACTTTACGCTAAAAAAGTCACTTATTTTATAGTTATAATACTTTTTTTTATGTTTAGATTAATGAGGTACAGGGGGAAACCTTCGAAAGGTACTTGCCTGTAAATTTTTCCTGCCAGACGAGTTATGCGGGATTTTTACCTCGCTTAAACCTAATCTGCACCTCTAACCTTGCTCCCGGAACGATGGTTCCCCGGCGGCACTCTTTGTAAATACTACTTCGCGGGGCGTTTTTATTTGATGCTACTGCTGTCCCGATGTTATAACGCCTCGCGGCCTATTCTTCGTACGTTGTGTGGAGTTCCTTGATAAGGGATTCCGCGTACTCTGCAATTCTGTTCCAAGCCGATTGGCTCTTTAGCATGCACTCCACTATGTTTTCTGGACTGTTGGAACGGTCCAGATTACTCTCCAGTTCTGCCCGTGTCCTCTCGTAGAGGAGGCACTGGAAGAACACGTGTTCTGCGTCTTCGATCAAATCGCGGCAATGATGACAGTTTGGGGAGTCAGTTCTCTTGAATATGTGCAAGTATGCCCGAAACCCAAGAGTTGGGTGATGTAATACCCGAATTCCCTGTGCAGGCGAGTGACCCATTTGGTAACATCTGGGATCAGCCGATGAGTCCACCGACCCTTCGCCGAGTTGTCCCATCTCTCTTGCCAGAGGCGAAGACTCTCGGGACTCTCTTCTTCACAGAGGACCTTTCGCCGCTCTTCCTTCTTCTACGATGTTGGCGTTCCCGCTCTTCTGCCAGGCTGTCGATGGGTGGGCATGATGCCATGACGTTGACCGCATCGTGTGATACCGTTCGGTATGCTGACGCCACTCTGATCGCTGAGAGCCGCTGGACTGATGTCATTGTCTTGCGGTATGTTGCTAGCTCTAGCGATTTCGCCCAAACTGGTGCTCCGTATAGCAAGACGGAGATAACCACAGTTGCCAGTAGTCGCCTTCGGATTGGCCTGGGGCCTCCGATATTGGGCATTATCCGCGAAAGTGCGCCCTGTACTGCTGATGCCTTCCTGCTAACGCTGGAGATGTGTTCCTTGTAGTTGAGTCTGGCATCCAAGACCACTCCTTGATACCGGATGTAGGGTAGCGACCGGATGTCGTGGTCGCCTACTCTTATGGTGATGGTCTCCATTTTCTTCCGGCTACTCACAAGGAGTGCTTCGGTCTTATGTTCCGCCAAAGACAGGTCTGCCGCTGTCTTATGCTCCGGATGGTGGTGGAGAATGCGGCTTCCAGTTCCTCCAGATGTTTGGCTACAAAGACAACCACTACGTCGTCCGCAAAAGTAGGCCGTCGGACATGACGTTCCACAAGAGTGGCCCCAGGACAGAGCCCTGACATACCCCTCCCGTGACCCCATACTCCGCTGGTCCATTCTCGGTCTATGATCTGACCATCCTCCGTAGGTAGTAGGGCACACCCATGTTCTCAAGAGCCTCCAAGATTCGATCCCAGCGGGCAAAGTTAAACGCTTTCTTGATGTCCAGGGTGACAATGAGGCAATACTTTTTAGAACCGCCTTTCCATCTCTTTCCTGATATGGCTTCCTTTGCGATGTTCGTGATGAGTTCCAACGCGTGATGGTCGATCTTCTCTTCCTGAATCCGAATTGAAATTCGGAAAGTTGAGGATCGATGTATTGCTCCAATCGGTCGGCCACTATCCGCTCCAAGTTCTTGCAAAGTGGACGATAGGATCCAGCATGCAAAGTGGACGATAGAATGCTGGCTCGTCCGGTGGTTTCTTCCCTTTTGGGAGAAGAACCAATCTTTGTTGCTTCCATCGAGTCGGAAGTACGCCTTGCCGCAGGCATGCGTCGTACATGCTTATGAACATGTCTGGCCTGGCGGCATTTGCACTCTTCAGTGCGATGTTGGGTACGCCGCTTGGTCCTGGTGCCTTGCCATTCTGCAATCTAGTGCAGGCCCTCGTGAGCTCTTCCATGGTCACACCACGAATTTCCGCTTCTTCATCCTCTGGATGGTAGTCGGGGAGTTCTGGTTTCTCCGGGAGCAGATGTTCTACTATTCTGCGCAGCATGTCGGGACAGCTTGGTGTTGTTGCGGGTAGGCTTTTAATCCTATGCATGACCGTCTTATACGGTCTGCCCCACGGGTCCCGGTCCATAGTTATAATACTCAGATATGACATTAAATACCATATATATAGAAATTTTACTTATTAACAAATATTCCGAGCAAAAAATGAACCTCATGGATGAAAAATCATTTTGTTCTCTCGAAAAATCAGCTTTCAAAGATGGTTGTTTCAAAATTAAAATGGCGTATCTTTTATGAAAATTTTAGCAAATATTTCATAATATTAAATGGCAAAATATAAGCTATTTAAATTTTATTTTAGATAATATATTTATTAAAAAACTTTGAAATTACAGATTTATTCTTTTTAAACTACAAAAATGGATAATCCTATATAAAAATAGTAATTAAAACTACTCTAAAAAGTACTTTTTCTAATATATTTAAAAATCAACAATAAAAATAATATTTCAACTTTTAAATTACAATCAACTGAAAATCTTTGCTTACGTAAAAAAAAATTTAAAAAAATAATAATTTTCTTCTGACTTAATTAAATGGTAACTTGACTGATGGTATAATTTGTCGTTGCAATTTGCTCTACGATATGGCATCATAAATCACACAATGCCAGAAGGTAAATACTCGTTTGAGTAAGATTTAAATGAAAAACTAAATGGAATCTTTATATTTTAAATAAGTGCTATGCAAAGTAAATAAGTTATAAGGATCAGCATAAATTTGACGATACTTATTCCCGGTATGATGAGCTTGTCAAGCATATGGGAAAAATCATAATTCCATATGCAAATCCTTATGCAAGTCAATTAAGCTAACTTCAACAGAGTCATTAGGTTAACCGATGGCATTTGTTAAATTTGATGACTGACTGAAATATTTACCACCAACGGAGATAATAAACTTGCACGATCATATGTCGTTTAGAGAGTAGGATGACTATCCTTCGAATTAAGAGGATCATGAGAATATTGGCGTTCTCATTATCAAATGGAATGTAGGTCGCCTGGTACACGAAACCAAATATTCGACCACGTATAGAGGAGAATACTTCACAAATTTCGTAGACTTTAAGTAAGAAGAAAAAAGTATTTTTTTTTTCTTCTTTCAAAGTACGATCTTTTCAGAGCCATTGCTTTTCGCTTTGTTTCTGTCAAGTTCGCATATCCGTCCTGGTACAATTGCATGCCATCGGCGATTTAACAAATATTTGCGCAAATAACTCTGATTGTAGAAAATACTTTACGAGGCAAGCAGATGCTTTGGTGATCACCCAGACCCAAAAGGTGGCAAGAAGTACTGAAGATATTTTATCTTAACAAGAATTTCTTGTATTGATTGTGGGGTCTTTATCTCATTTTGTGTTGCTTGTGGAATATATTTTTTTTAGTAAGTCTTTTTTTCATTAATTTTTTTTTAAAACTCTTTTTAATGAATTTTAAATAAATTTCGATTAGACTTTGTTGAAATTTATTTAAAGAAGATATTTTTTTAAATATAAATTTAATTTTAACAAACAAACAAAATAAATTTTCAATTCCAAAATTGAATTAAATCTTGTCGAAAATTTTATAATTTATCAAAAAACCATTCACTTTAAAAACTGGTCGATTAATTTATCAGCTTTTGAGCCAGAAGGTGGAGCTGATTTTGCCTATTCAATTAAATTGTTAAATGGTACACGTGACATTAAATAAATCAAACAAAATAAAATAAATTGTCTATAATCCCCGATAACCTAGAAATACTTGATAAATACTTAATAAATAGGTGGATCAAAAAATATCTATATTCAAATATCATACAACTAATTTTGTAACAATAAAGCTATTGGGCCATTGTTGAGTAGCTTACGACAAATTGCCTTAAATCAATCCGAATGGAATCAAGTCTTAAGATGTCATGAGTTATTTTTTTGATTAAGACATCATAATTGCTTTTGGGCATTGTCGAACAGAAATCCATATAAGAAGGTAAAATGAAAATCACCCACCAATACTTGCACTGATATTTATAGTATTTCCGTATAGAAATTATTCCATCGCAATATTCAAATCCAAGAAAGAATTCTTCGATGTTGATCTGGTGACCGCACCTTGCTGCAAATCAAAATATCAAAATAACCAAATATCGGATTTCAATGATCGCTATCTAAATGCCAAGAGATTCGTCCAGCTTTAGGAATCGATAATGATCGATAGTGAGTTTTATTTAACTTTCAAGTATAATCATCTATATGTACTCCTTCCTTATGGTATTTATTATAGATATTCGGATTGTTGATGATTTCAGGTTAGATAATCGTGACTGGATGCCCCTTAATCAATCTTCCCGCAGAGTGTTATTGGTAGTGATAAGTTTTTTTTTTTTTTTTTTTGCCCCTCCAATTAATTAAGCTAACGAATATAATATGTTTTTTTTTTTAAATATATTGTAATAATAATAATATTATTAAATAGTAAAGCAGGAAAAAAAAATAACTCAAACTTATATCCTGCTGTGAATCAATCGAATATGATCGCATCCAAATTGATGTCATTTAGAGCGGGCCAAACCTAAATACAGCTTCGACTGATTTTATTGTCGACATAAATATGCTTGGATGAAAGCAAATTTAACTAGAAATTGATTCATTTTTTGATTTGTTTTGACTCGACTGGTTTGTATTATACTTTTCGCTACCATAATTGGATCCTCTTAAAGAGCTCAAAATCTCAATAGAACACTCGTAATCACTTAGGCTTAGTGGCTTAAGCTGTACAATAATAACAATACGTTCGTTCCAATACCACCATCGTTCGATGATTAATAGATCACAGATTTTGATGTTCAATTAATTAATTTGTGAAAAATATTACTAGGCGCGTGTCAATTTATGATGACAATAAGTCAAGGTATCATGTCATAATATACAAAATACTCTATTTTATATTCACATACATACATACACATATGCTTGTATATCTTATTTATAAAGGAATTTCCATCTAAATAACTAGCGATGGATTTATTTGGAATCAAGATGTTAGCCAAAGATATCGGACCACCTGCTGTAGGTGTGCTAAGTTTAACCAAAACTCCTTGAACACTTTAAGATTGGCACAAGCCCAAACTAAGTGGATTACAATTAAATAATAATTATAACAATTGAACTAGTTTTAAAAATATTTGTTTTTATTGTTGACTCTTTCAGAATAAAATCATTTTAGTCGTGATTTTTGTGAGGTCATATTAGAAATTGTATTTCCGGTTTATTATCCGATTAATAGTTGCTATTTTAAAAAAAAAAAAAAAAAAAACAAATAATATAAAATTTACGTCATCAAACAAGTATTTATTATTATATATATTATAAGAGGGATATTTTTCTTGAGAGATACTTTAATATTAAAAGTTCTGAGCAATACTTTAGAACAATCTCATGATAGTATATTAAAAATTCATATTACTTGTAGCTTTAAGCAAATAAGTTATAAATCCAGTAAAATAATATTTTTGGTAAGGTTTTTATAAAAAAATAATTATTTACGGTCAGTCAATGATTTATTTATATAGCAATTGTTTTAAATATTTAGATTTTCTTCAGTTATATGGTATAACAGATTTAAAATAAGTTTTTTTTTACGGGTTTTCTCCTCAAAATTGAATGTCTTCTAAATTATTAATTACTGCAAAATCAAAAACATTCCTGCATCAAAAATATATTTTACCTTTATCAAAGTTGTTTAAATTACTTTTTTATTATTTCTATGAATATATAGGAAAAAATTCAAAAATATGTTCTTTCTGTACCGCCACAACTTTGAGGCCATTCGGCGACTTCATGTTCCAGGAGGGTTAGTATTGTCAGCTTTCTTAATATTATAAACATTGTTTTTTTATTATTTTAGTAAATTTAACAAAATAATTTTAAAAATAAGATCCCCGAAAGACGAGTGGCAGATTATTCTATAGCGCCATGACCTTGAGGCCATTCGGCGACTTCATGTTACACATGGGTTGGCATTGCCTGTGTTCTTAATTTTGTAAGAACTATTTTTCCATTATTTTAAGAAATTTTTAATAAAAGAAAAAGTCAAAAATAAGGTCTTTCTGTAGCGCCACAACTTTGAGGCCATTTGGCGACTTCATGTTCCAGGAGGGTTAGTATTGTCAGCTTTCTTATTCTTGTAAAAATTAGTTTTTTATTATTTTAGTAAATTTAACAAAATAATTTTAAAAATAAGATCCCCGAAAGACGAGCGGCAGATTATTCTAAAGCGCCATAACCTTGAGGCCATTCGGCGACTTCATGTTACACATGGGTTGGCATTGCCAGTGTTTTTAATTTTGTAAGAACTATTTTTCCATTATTTTAAGAAAATTAAAACGCATTAAAAACAAGATCTCTGAAATAAGAGCCGGAGGTTATTTTGTAGCGCCATAACTTTGAGGCCATTTGGCGACCTCATATTCCAGGAGGGTTAATATTGTCAGCTTCCTTCATGTTGTAAGAACTATTCTTTTCTTATTTTAGTAAATTTAACAAAAAAATTTAAAAGTAAGGTCATCGAAACCAGAACGGGAGGTTCTTCTGTAGTGTCATAACTTTGAGGCCATTTGGTGACTTCATATTGCACGTGGGTTGGGGATTCTCAGGTTCCTCAATGTTGTAAGAATTGTTTTTTTAATATTTTAAGAAAATTAAAAGAAATTAAAATTTCTAAAATAAGAACCGCATGTTATTTTGTAGCGCCATAACTTTGAGGCCATTTGGCGACTTCATGTTTTAGGAAGGTTAGCATTGTCAGCTTCCTTAATGTTGTAAGAATTATTTTAAAACAGTGTTGAACAAAATTCAAAAAAAAGTTTTTGAAAGTTTTTTTATACTGCCATAATATTGAGGTTATTTGTTGACTTCATATAAGACGACGGTGTCCATTGCCAGCTTTGTTATTGAAATTGGTCAAATGTAAGTTGGAGGAAGCAATTAAAAATTGTTAAATTGTTGGGAGCATATTAGATTCTTTTATAAAAATTAATGGGAAGACTTTCAAAATGAATTATTGGGTCTAAAAGCCCACAAGTGTCCTTGCTCAAAATTTTGGATCCTAGTTTCCTGATCTTTGCCTAATGTGTGAAAAAAAACCTTTTAATGTTGATCCATTACATTTTTGTACTTATAGCCAAATATATAAAATGCCATTTATCAAATGCAGTTAATGATCGAGTCAACTAATGAGCCTCAAATAGCCTCAAAGTCTACGAGATGGTCACTTTAAGGGGATTAATTAGAGTCGCAACTATTTGGTAAGTGTTGTGGTATGGAAAAATTTTATAAAGAATTGTTTGGGTGTTGGAAATAATGGGCAGGCATTAAAATTTCCCAAACGTGAAGTTCTACAGGAGTATGGTCAATGATGACCATCATGAAAAATTATGACGCAACATATAGGGAGATAATGGAGACATCCGAAGGAGTTAAGCTCTCCATGGAAGGAGTGTAAGGAGAAGAAAAATGGTGAAAATTAAAGAAAAATTTAGAAAAAAAGAAATATTAAACAGGCTAAAAAGGGAAAGTGGTACTCCAAATTTTTTTTGGCTACGGAGTGCCATAGGACGGAATTGGAGACATTATTTTTTTCTCTTTTCTTTGGTTTTTTTTTCTTTCTCCTTCCAAATTTTTATACTTTCCCTCTTAAATCCCATTCCTTTCCCTTTTAGCCTGGTTAATTTTCCTATCGTTTTTCTTGGTAATTTTTTCGCTAGTTTTCAACATTTTTTTTCTTCATTTCTTCTTCTTTTCCTCCCATGAAGAACTTAATACCTTCAGGTGTTTCCATTATCCTCTATATGTTCCGGTATAATATTTTCTGTTTACGGTAGGTGTGAGAGTACATCACAGCAATTGGTATCTGCATTTTTGCATATATTGTACTTAACATCATAGACACCCTAAACTTCACTTTCTAATTTTTGTGTGGGAGAAAAGTTTGGAAATAAAAGAAATGATTGGATGCATCCTTCCAATCCAGTAAATTATTAGAGAAAGTGAGCATTATTTTGGGAAGCAGAGCTTATTTTAAATAATTCTGATGTGGGAACCTTAATAATAATAATTTTTTTTCAGATAAAACCTTTTTAAGAAAAAAAATTACATATTAAATAGTGAAATTTAGAAAAAATATTATTACCAAGTGAAAGTATTTTCCATTTATCTAAAGTCAGATAAAAAAAAATTGGTGAGTGAAATTGCATAAACCATAAATTTAAGAATATCATGAAAATATTTATTAAGTACAATTCAGTGTCGTATGAATAAAATAAAATAAGTGAGTGCCCCTGTACACATATGTGTATGACTTTATCTTAACATCGTATCAGGTAAATTTACTAAAGATTTTTTTCATAATGATGACGATAAATCCAAGCTGTTCGGTTGCATGTGGTTAGCAATTAATTAAGCAATCAACCGGAGAGGTTCCAAAGTGGCAATGATGCATGACGACTTCCTCGCATACAGACCAGAGGTCAATTAGACTTTTGCCACCAGTCGAAGTGATATGTGGTGACTGGAGGTTATCGAATGTCAAAGAAGTTAATCAAATATAAGCCTTTGAAGGGGCACCTGCCGCGACAATTTGTTACGGCTTCGGACACGGACGATTATGAGCCCGTTATCGTGGGATGCCGTTCATATCATCTGCTTTTGATGTAACCTATCATTGCAGATATATTCGACGTCTTATTGCTTACTAACCTAAGATGCACATCTAACATTATCAGGAACTTGGGAATGGACTACATACTGTTTAGCTATATATATGTACATACATAAGATCTTAGTTCTGTTGGCTAGACAGCAACTTGTTAAATATGATAGAAAGGTGCCAACCGATCACACTGAGTTTATTAATATACAAAACCGTAAAATTTAATGTTTCTAGCAATAATATTGGCCTCAAGCTCAATCAACATGAACATGAAACTGTTATAAAAAAATATCTTCAAAATGATTTTCCTCATTTACCTTAAACTTTTACCTTGTCGATTTTAAGTAGCCCAATTTAATTTGGAAAATAAAATTAAAAAGGTATCAGGCAGTTTTTTCTAAAAATTATTAAAATCTAAATTGGGGGCTTATGTTTATTCAATCAAATATGTCTTGTCTGACTAGCATTGCTGCTATAAATTTTAGATTTTTAATAGTAAATCTTTCTTTATTATGTTGGAATTTTTTTTTTATTAACTACTAGTTTTTTTTCTTCTATAGTTAATAATAATGATAAAACTAAAATATAGTTTCATATTACAATAATTAAAATTTTAGTTTTACTAGAGTTTATAGCTTTTTAGAAATGTTCCACAAATATAATGAATTAAAATAATTATAAAAATATTTCAGATAAAAAATACTAAAATCGTTAAATTTTTTATGTTTACTTTCTTATTTACATTTAGAGTTCTAAAAATTGTTTACCAAGTCAATTGGAATGTTGGAACTTATGGAAGAGATGCATTTTGGTTTAATTACTGTTTAGATATATCCATAATTTTAGATAAGAAATAATTAATCGTATAGAGAAATTGAACTTATAAAATACCAAAATTAATTATTAAAATAATATTAGTAATTGTATTCTGAATATTTTTGTTGTGCAATTAATTTTTTTCCTAAATAACTGCTTTGCAAATCTTTGGTATACTTTAGAAGGATTTTTTTTCAAAACTTTGTCCAGAGGTTCTCTTAGTTTATTTATTTTCTAGTTTTCTCGTTTTGGGACAATTGGTCCCAAAAATATTCAATAGGATATGGATTTGGTGAATTAAGTGACTATATCATCTTTAGCAAGAATAATGAATTTAGGCAAGAAGTCAAAAATGAAAGCTGTATTAATTTTCTCAAATTCTTACTCCCCAAGAATAGTTGTGCATCTCCAATATGTTCTTGCAATTATTCTTTGTAAGTGATCCTATTATTCTAATAAGGTCTCCTTTTAAGAGTCTTCCGAAAAAAACTTCTCTTATAGTGCAAACTACGCGGCTTTTTAGACTATTTTCGCTAAAAAACCAACGAACAAGGGAGCACCTATTATACGAGGGTCGTTCAATAAGTCCTTAGAAAAAGATGGAAAAAAACTGTTTTTTAAAATCTCTTTGTAGCTCTTTACACTTTCCGAACCGTTTTTCCAAAATGTTTATCCCGTCCAAAAAATAGGATTTCGGAAGTTCTGCAAAATACTTTTGAGCAATGACGTCCTCGTTGGAAGTGAACCGTCGTCCGCCAAGCCATTTCTTCAGATTGGGGAAAAGAAAATAGTCACTCGGGGCCAAATCTGTGAATAAGGGGGATCCTGCAACAATTCCATTCTCAATTCCACAATTTTTGCCATGGAAACAGCGCAGGTGTGCACACGCGCATTGTCCTGATGCAAGAGGATTTTTTTCTTCATCAGATGAGGGCGTTTCTCTTTGATTTCCTCGTTCAACCATTGCAATAACAACGCATAATACGCTCCTGTTATTGTTTTTCCTTTTTCCAAGTAGTCGATAAATATGATGCCCTGCGAATCCCAAAAGACCGTGGCCATCACCTTGCCGGCCGATGGCACAGTTTTTGCCTTCTTCGGAGCCCGTTCACCCTTGAAAATCCACTGTGATGACTATCTTTTCGTTTCTGGAGTGTAGTAGTGTATCCAGACTTCGTCCACAGTGACATATCGGCGAAGGAATTCGGAATGATTGCGATGAAAGAGTTCCAACATAGCCTCAGAGTCCACTACACGATTGCGCTTATTCTCCTCTGAGAGCAAACGCGGCACCCATCTTGCCGAAATTTTTTTCACAGACAATTTTTCATGCAAAATTGAAGCGACTGTACCTTGTGATATGCTCGTGGCCTCAACTAATTCAGATCGTGGATTTTGTCGATGATTTCAGGAGTAGACACCTCAACTGGGCGTCCTGAACGATGTTCATCTTTTGTGGATGAACGGCCACGTTTAAATTCATTAACCCAACTGTAAACCGTCGCAAACACAGGTGTAGATGTGCCATGAACTGCATCCAACTCGGCTTTGATTTCTTTCGGGCTTAAGCCTGTCAAATGGAGATGTTTGATGACAGCCCTAAACTCGCTTTTTTCGATTGTTATGCACAAATAAATGTCGTCAACTTTAATCGACGATATAAATTGACCTACGCTATGGATCGAGCTGAAATCGACACTACGAGCGAAATCTCGGATTTTCTAAGGACTTATTGAACGACCCTCGTACCTAAAAATTTCAAATTTGGACTATTGGTGATCTTTTTTCTTACGCTTATTGGATTTTTACAGTGGCTAGCTTTCGATCTTTTGCTTCAATAGTTTTTCTTGTCAGTCCTAATTAATTATTTTTCATAGAAGATCCTATTTTTTTTTTAAATTCGAAATTATATAATTAATTGTTTAAACTAAATGCTGCTTCTGCCATATTCTACAAATAAGGTTATAAATTTAATAATGATCCTCATCATCATTTTTAAAGTTATGACAACCGGGACTATTTGACGTTCTTTGGTTCAATAATCTAAGCTTATTGAACCAAAGAACGCCAAATATTCCGGTTTCACGCCACAGTCATCTAGTTTGATAATTCAACCATAATATTAGGATACTGGCAGGATTTGCATTATTTTTCACGCTATAAATAACGCCTCTGTAGACATTGTCTCCAGACATCACAGTCTATTAATCTTGACTTTAGAAATATCCAGATGCCGACCAATTAGCCCAGTGGCCGATCCGGAAGAATGCTTTCTTATTCTTTCCCTTTTACCTAGATAGTTTTTTTTTAATTTTTTTTATTTTTCACCATTCTTTCTTGTTTCTTCTTCTTCCCCTCATACAAAGAATTTAATTTCTTCGGATGTCTACATTATCCCCTATATGTTTCGGTATGATTTTTTCTATTAAAAAAAATCATCCTTAAACAAGCTTTGATCAGTCCTATATAGGGGATCGAAGATCCTTCGGAGTGCATCCTTTACCAGTGTGGCTAAGATTTCGTAATAGATGTTGGTGAGGACCCAAGATTCCGGAAAATACATGAGGACTAGCAACTCTAATATCCTGCTCGCTGTAGCTTCAATTTTATGGTCAGAATTTTCGATCAAAATAATTAAGTATACGAGGTCTGTTCAAAAAGTACCGCGAATTTTAAATTTCCGCGGGTTACGTATATTTGATTTTCGATTTTTTGTGGCGTAATGTTGGTACTCTCTCTCTCACTTATGCCGACAAGTCTCTCACTTAAGCCATTTTGAATATTCAGTTAATTTTTGACAGCTGCTTTACTTGCACGTGTTTTGGCTCGTCTTCGATTTTTGCCCATTCCAAAAAATGGATCAAAAAATCGGTATCAAATTTTGTATGAAAAACAAAATTAATTGCGCGGAAGCTATCTTGGACCAAAGCGCCAAGTTCGGTCGAATGTGAAGGTTTCGGTTACAGTTTTCTTCGATTGCAGGGGCGTGATGCATCATGAGTTCTTGCCACAGGGTAGAACGGTTAATAAGGAATATTACCTACAAGTAATGCGCAAGTTGCGTGAAGCAATCCGCCAGAAACGCCCGGACTTGTGGAAGAACAAAAATTGGCTTTTGCCAATTTTGGCCAAAAACAACAAATAATGCCGCAGCCACCGTATTCCCCAGATCTGGCCCCCTGTGACTTTTTCTTGTTCCCGAAACTGAAGAGCCCCATGAAAGGAAGACTTTACGCTACGGTTGAGGAGATAAAATTGCATCGAAGAAGGAGCTGAACAAGATCACAAAAAATGTTTTTTTGAAGTGCTTCGAGGATTGGAAAAAACGTTGCCACAAGTGTATAATATCTGGTGGGGATTACTCTGAAGGGGACAAAATAGATATTCATGAATAAACAAATAACTTTTTGAACATACCTCGTAAGTTAAAATGAGCTCTGTTGGCTCGTATCGATTTTTCATCCATGATTTTATCGGCTTGAATCCTTGACAACAGATAGGAGAACACTCTCACCATTTTGAAGCTTTAATCTTTTATTTTTATAGCGCCTTAAATTGGTGTTGCCTTTGACGTTAACAGTATACCATTCATTAATGTGTAGTTCAAGATTTTTTGCCACCAGCACAATCTAATCGAAGGTTTCTTGCAAAGCTCTTTCTAAAAGACACATCATGTGAATGTTGTCGGTGTATGCTAAAAACTGGGCAGACTTTATCTGGATAGTAGTCCTCATGCTAACCCTTGAGCCCATAATCACATTTTTCCAGCACTAGATTGCGGATGTTCAATGATTCCGAAAGTGATTTGGCTCTTGCTCACTTGACAAACTCACCTTGGTCAAGAGAAATCCCCAAAAAAAAAATACTTTTAATACAACTCTTTTAGAAGTAATTCTTTTTATAATAAAATGTTGATAAACAATCAATTACACTAAAGAAACTATTGCTATTTAAACTGAAAGTATTTTTTCAAAAGGTCTTAACTTACAGTTTACCTTATGTGCTAGTAGATACACCCTTTAGCAGAGACGATTAGGCATATGCCTCAACCGTAAGATTTCTAAGGGATGCCTTGACTCTGATAGTATCTATATCCCGGAGGTAACAGAATTTAACCTTTAAACTTAGTGTATCTGCTCATACGAAGAGAATTTAATGGGAAAACTCATTATATTCATTAGACCTTCTTGAAAAAATGAAAACGGAAACAAATGAAATGTTGCACAATCTCAAAATAAAAAACCAAAAAACATAGGAAATCATTACCAATAACTAACCTTAAATAATAACCACAAAATCGCATCAATCCACCTCTCTCGTATGTGAAGTAATTTCCTGTCCATAACTAAGAATAGATCACTTGCACTTGATGTCGTAACCATAATCGTTTTCCGTGAACCTTCTTGCTATTCGATTAAAATACAGATCGCGGTGCAATAGGAGGTAACTTTGCCAAAGTGTATGGTTGCGCCTAACAAGCTGCAAATACAGCGTGGGCGAATTACCGTGTTCACGAATGTTAACCATTAGATGAACCTAAATAGTTTATGATACTAGGCAATTACTATCTACGTGCAATAATTAAAACATTTTTGATTTCTCGTTAGATAAATTAACATTCTAGATGCACATCTAGTGATTCCCGGCGATTTTATCCATTCCGACACTGTATTCTCAATTCCGACACTAGATTGGACTGTGACGGCAGACAAGTCAAGACAAAAACGGCGACGTCTGTGGTGACCAATGTTACAACATTGAATTTCCGATACAAACGAGGGGGAGCGGTTTGGCAACGGACGCCAAATGGAGACGAACACGGTGATGGAGACCACGACAATTTGTTAAGACGTTTTGTTTACATGCCGTACTGCATAAATATTTGAACATGAACTGAACAAGTTGTCACAATAATTTCCAACATGTGAGCTGTTTCATTACTCTTCGCCACAAGTACGAGTACACAACAGGCCCCAAGTACATTTATTGGTGCGATCACAATTCACAATTCAACAATCCAAATCGAACAGCATACATGATCTCGTTTGATGTTATTTTTTTTTTTAGAAATTCCCTTCCTATTTGGATTTTGATTCCCTTTCGATTAATATACGATTAAGTAAAATGTTCTTATTTATCTTTTTAAGAAATTTATATATAATCTTTGGATACAATAAACGTGTTGATACGATTACTATAACAGCTTTTCGTTACGATTTTATCTAAGATACTCCACCACAGAGTTCCTTTTATGCCAGAGCCCCCAATACTGGAATAGATAATTGGACCTTGTTTTCTATCAAAAATGGTCAGAATGTGTAATTAAAGACCTAATCAATTCCATTCAGAAGTAACTGATCTAGATTACTGATAGCTAGCTGTCATTAGTATTTTCCCTTGATATTATAAACAAATTAAGTTACGAGTAGTTTCCATTGCTTCTGATTAGTAAGAGTACCAAATATATTGAACATTAACAAAGATTTATATCTTGTTAACAAGGTAATATTTATATTATTAACAATATATTTACAAATAATTAACTGTATTAAAATAGGTAAGAATATATTTTTTTTTTAGGTAAAATCGGTAACAACGAAAATATCTATTTTAATAAGATTAAATGGAATTAATTTTGGGTATATAATACTAGAATTATAATTATAAAATTTTTTTTTTTTTTGGGAAATTACATAAAAATTGTCTGTTCAAAAAGTATTTGGAATTTCCGCGGGTTACGTATATTCGATTTTCGATTTTTTTTGTGGCATTATGTTGGTACTCATGCCTCTCACTATGCCGACATGTTCGGCCATTTTGAATGTTCAGTTAATTTTTGACAGCTGCTTTGCTTGCACGTGTTTTGGCTCGTCTTCGATTTTTTCTCAATTTCGGCCAAAAACAGCATTGCTTTGACATTGCTATGGAACTGTTTTACTCTGTCATAACTAGTGACGAATACTTGTGACAAATCATGGGTTTATGTGTACGGTTATGACGTGGAAACAAAAGCTCAATCATCCCAATGGAAGCTGCCGCAAGAGCCAAGACCGTAAAAGCGCCACGTTAGGTCGAATGTAAAGGTTTTGCTTACAGTTTTCTTCGATTGCATGGGTGCGATGCATCGTGAGTTCCTGTCACAGGGTAGAACGGGTAATAAGGAATATTACCTGCAAGTTATGCGCGAGTTGCGCAAAGCAATCAGCCAGAAACGCCCGGATTTGTGGAAGAACAAAAATTGGCTTTTGCCATTTTTGGACAAAAACAACACACTAATAATGCCGCAGCTACCGTATTCCCCAGATCTGGCCTCCTGTGACTTTTTCTTATTCTCGAAACTTAAGAAATCCGCTACGCTACGATTGAGGAGATAAAGACGGCAGCAAAGGAAAAGCTTAACAAGATCACAAAAAATGATTTTTTGAGGTGCTTCGAGAATTGGAAAAAACGTTGGCACAAGTGTTTAATATCTGGTGGGGATTATTTCGAAGAGGACAAAATAGATATTCATAAAGAAACAAATAATTTTAAAAAAAACACACAAAATTCGCGATACTTTTTGAACAGAACTTGTATGCTTAAAAGTCTTAATATTGTTTGCGTAGCTCTACAAAAAAAAGTCCAACAGCTTCAAATCGAACGATCTTGTAGTCTATTCGACATCACGAAATCATAAAATTTTTCATCCTGAAAAGTTTTTGCTCAATAAACCGATAGTTTATTATAATATGTAGCTTGTGGTGCTATCTGGTTAAAAGAACAGATAAAAAATTTTAAGTTCAGGCCAAAAAAAAACTGTGTTGATGGTCATGGTGTCTCCTTCTTCATGTTCAAACCAATATAGGCCAATGGTGCTTTCAAAAATTTATGAGATACTTACAAGGATCTAAATTGGAAAATATATATTCAGTCTAGAAGTTTTTAAGAAAAAAGAAGTTCTCTAACAACTTATCCATTTTTTAGGCTTCTAAATCCTGGAGAAAGTGAATAAGCACATCAGTTAAAAACCAATATAGCTAGGGCTTAAAAAACATCGTTCGTGCAATGCTCACCCGTATATTACACTGATCATGTGAATGAAATATGTTCTCTCGTGAACGACCAGTTTTTGCTCCTGACAAGTACAGAGAACAGAAAATTGTGCGAACCTAAAAATGGTTTAATCGTGCGTGCTCGTACATATATTATATTTACATATAATGTTATTCATGTTGCTCGCTGCGAGCTCGCCATTTCCGCATTATTTATTATGACATTTGACCGCTACAATAATAACTCTGCACCTGCATATTCATAGTTGGGTATTTATTTCACATATTAAAAATTTTATTTAATTTTTGACTTAAATCTTTCTTTTATTATAATTTAATGCTATTTTTAATTATGCAAAGTTAAGGTTATCTGATGCAAATTTTAAAATAAAAAAAAGTATATCAAAAACTAGTATAGTGTAGTGTATAGCAAATAAAAAGTTCGCGTATAAATTTATAAATAAGTTTAATTAAATGCTGAATATAAAAATAAAATATAAAATTTTAACTAAAATAATAAGGCGAATTAATGTTAAGACGTCATTCATACTACAAACAAAATAAAGTAAGAACAGCAGCGATCAACTAGAGAATTCAACAATAAAAAGTGCTTGTGCACCGCTATTGATTATGCATTGCACGAGCAGTATGATTAGACTGCTCGTGCAATGCATGAGCTTTGTTTGCGGCAGACCTGCTCATAATCCCATGCACGCGCAAAATTCGTACAAGCTCGTGAATATGTTAGATGAGCAGAAATGAGGAAATTTTCCATTTAAATCGGGCTTTATTGTATTTCTTATATAATGAATATAATCTTATTGCAGAACTATTGAAAATGTAATTGAAATTATGCAATAAAAATTAATTGCTATAACATAGAAGTAGTACGACTTCTGTTTTTTATGTTAATAACCTCAAAGGTAGATCATAAAAATTACAAGCAGCCAAAAATGAACTCGAAAGAAGAGTCTCAAAAGTTGTTTATAATTTTTTTAAAGTAAATAGAAATTATTCCATATAATTAGAACTGGTCGCACAATTCATTCATAAGGTTTTTATTCTAAAATTCGTTAGCTACGGTTTTTCACTCCGCTTCATATGGAATTAATGCATATATAGATAAAAATTATTTAAGTTAATAACACTCATAAAAATAATTTTACAATTTTCTTAATTCGACTAATTTTTATATTTGCGCTGTGATTTTTTTCAAAAACTATGATTTAACTGATCAGCTAACGTTTCTGAACTCGCCACAATTATGCTTATTTTTTTTTAATCCAAAATATTCTTGAACGATTTTACGAGTAGTTAAAGTCACTAGTCGCCTGTTGAAAAGGTTAAAAAGTGTTCAGTTACTTTATTTCTGTTCGGCAAGTATTAATTGCCATCATAAGTATTTAGTTTATTTTCTTACAAAGAGAGGAAATCGTTATCAAACTGTTAATATAAAATGATTTAAAGTCCATGGAAATTCATAAAAATTTTGTAGCTGTGAAAGGACTTGGATCCTACTAATTTCTATAACAAAAAAATCGTATTTTTGAGAAACAATTTTCAAAAGATATAAAAGTAACAACTGCTATCAACGAGTATTTTGAAGGGCTTCAGAAAAGCAACTACAGAGAGGCAAAAGTATCCTTAGAATATCGCTGGAATAAATATATCTATTTAAATATAGGATAAAACAAAAACTAAAACTAGTTTAAAAATAATAGTCCAAGTTTTTTATTTCCAGGCCGAGAATATTTCGAACAGCCTTTGTACTTCAAAAAAAAACGAATATTTAGAACATATTTCACTAATCCAAAGATTAAGAAAATATTAATAAAAATTGCTGAAAAGTTTTTTTAATATAAGAAAAATTTTATATTCACTAACTTGGAATTATTATTAATTTAATGAAAGGTACTAACTAATATTTTTATAGTCGAATGCAAAAACCCATCGTAAACTGAGTGGTTTTTAAGAGTACAAAACAGAATTTTTTTTCCACGATCAAATGGAATTTTCTTATCATTATTTTATTACAAAAAAAAATAATTTTAATAAATTTTATTTTATTACATAAAAATATTTTGAAAGTTTACAAAAAAAAAAAAAAAAAAAAACATTCTCGTCAAAATTCAATTCAACCCAATTAATAGTTAACATTTGGTTTGATATCAAAACGAATAACAATTTTCTCCCAAATCAGTTAATATGCAAACAGATACTATATTAAAATGCAATAATCTAGGATTAAAAGATTAGTAAGATAATAATCTAGAACGACTGAGGATGACGGAAATACTTTTCTCGGTATAAGGAAAAATACTCACCTTCCAAGTTAAGATGAAAATAGTCTATTACATTTCTATAAATATCTGAATTGTACAGATTTAATTATCTATAAATTATGTTTGAATTAATCGAAGCCTTCCATATTTGTCTCGAAGAACAACTTAATTTTCTTCTAGGATTCCAATTTCCGTAAAAATATAAGTATATGTAACTGTCAGTCTCAGTTTAAATTCAATACGAAAGCAAAATCCTTAATTTATGAATCGGTTAAGTGTCGATATGGCGGATGTACATTTGCCAAGTAAAGAGTGTCATCAAAATGATCATCGACCATAAAAACGAATTATTTACGGTCATCGCCACCCTAGAACTTTATTAATAATGCTAACGACACTTAATTGACATTTAAAGAGATGACAAGATAATGCTGTAAATTCTGATAACGATCGCTCAAATGCAAATACGCAATCAAATTAGAAAATTTATTTTTGAGAAGAGTTGCAATCGTCTTTGGTTATCGTATACTTTTATCTTATCTTTGTCATTTGGTGACTGTCATGTCATATCTTGTCTTACTTTATACGTTTACCTCTTCAAAAATGTTAGGTGAAATGATGATCTTCACAATTTAGTGGTAATTTTGGTAATTTGCGTAAATTTAATATTTTTTAAAGTATTCTTTTTTTTTTTTAAATCTACACTTTCAAAAAATTACATAAGAGGTTTTTGCAAAAAAATAATAATAATAATTAATAAATTTTATGCTATAATTTAGATAGCAACGGAATGTAGAAAAATTAAGCCAAAAATTACAATCTCATATATATAATTTCGAAGAAGAACTCCTGCCTAAGATTGAACATGTTCATATCGAGTACTAGAAGCTGTTCAGTTCGATTAGAGTTCAACGATTTATTCATATTGCTGGCATATATAAATAATATACGAGTACTTCTCTCTGATAGTGACTACCGAGGGTAGAATCTGCGACAGCATTTGAGATTGCATTCCGGAAAACTAGTAGTAATTTTTCTTGAACCTACTTGACCATCGGTAGGCTTGTCAATGTATCCGATGTTATTGGTGCGGATGATGCTCCTCCAAAGGCTGAGCTTTCTACTGCAACGGAGTCTTCTATCGATAGACCAGTAATCATGTCTCGTTTTGAACTCAGTAGACACATTCGTACTGCAATTGTTCTATTCTTTTGAAAGTGTTCCCCATTTCAGACTAGTCGGTGGGTCTTTTAAACTTTTAACTATAAAAAAAGCAAAAAAAATAATAATAAAAGAAAAATTTAGAATTTCTACTTCTTTAGAACAACATTAATTTGTGTGCGTGTATTTGTCGGCATATCTTAAAATGCAAATGATTACGAAACTCCATTAGCACTTAAGTTTAATTATGTTCTAAACAGTGTATTCAATATAAAAGAGGCTCTAAAGGAGACCAACGCTAACCGATAAACGATTGTCTTTAGCTAAACATACAATATGCAAGTACGTGATTTACCAATTCTGTAATCGATTCCTCTTATAAGACGATGACTCTGTGCGCGCATATACCACAAAAAAGATTGTTACAAATCGATAGACTAGTCCCATTGGCTTCTGGTTGACCCGAACGCATTAGTTGAACACGCAAAACGGTTGCACGTTCTATCTTGTCCAGAGTTAACCATTTCGAAGTGGGATCGAATGTGCAACACCACCAACAAAAATGTCTCTTTCAAAAATGACCAGTCATATATAAATTATAAAATCTAAACAATCAATATAATAGAATACATGCATTTTTTTTTTTTTTTTGAAAATAATAAATTTTTGTGATAGTTTTTATTTTTATTTTCAAGATTTTTGTGTAGGACTGGCAAGACTTTGACATTTTTATACAACTTTCGGTATTATACATAACTTGTCGCGTGTTAATCGCTGATTAAAATGTCTTCATTTTATGGCTTTTATCATCATCACCATCGTCATCATCATCATCGTCATCACCATTAAGAGCACTGAGGTATATTGGTGTGACATGCAACACCATCTACGACCTGTGCCGCGGATTAAGATTGCGTGCTACTGTCCTGTCTTAATCTGATAACAGTCCTTTCAAGTTGATGATGGCGCCAACGTAGATTACAATCAACGATAACATCATTTCAAATGCAATCAATATCATACAATTCGATCTGATGTGATCTGCATCTGAATCCGGTTCATTCGATGAAGTGTTTGCTAATTAAACTTCATACGCAAATTGATGCGTTCCATCACATCCTGAAGTTATCAGGAATTTCTATGTCAAATGATGATGGTGTCATGAAGGCGTTTTTCGACGACCTTCCAATAATTTTTGAGTATGCCAATTGATACAATTTCCACTTTAAGGCTATCCAATTTGACATCTTCTTTTAAAATCCTAATGGTTCTTTTCCATTTCATCTGTTTACATTAATTTTAGTTCAACAAAAATATCTTTTTTTTTTTTTGATTCAATATCTTTTAATAGTAGTTTTATGGCAAAAATATTTTGTGGCATTTCTTAGAGAATATTTGTATACCTAAACTCTTTAAATTATTTTTAGTTCAATAAATATGTAAAAACAGTTTTTTTAGATCAAGTTCTTTTTGATAGTAGTTTTATAGCAAAACATTTCCTGGCATATTTTAGATGATAATTTTGTTCTAACTAATTCATTTCCGCTTTCGGTTTATATATTATTATTGAATTTAATAAAAATATTTCAAAAATTTGTTCGATGCAATTCTTTTTGATAACAGTTTTTTATGGCAAAAACATTTTATGGCATTTTTTTGATGATATTTATTTTCAACCAATTCTTTTCCATTTTATGCCATTATCTTTAGTTCAAGAAAAATCTCTTAAAGTTTTTTTCATTCAATTCTTTTTGATAATCGTTTTATGGTTAAAATATTTTTTTATAGTAGTTTTATGGCAAAAACATTTTGTCGCATATTTTAGATATTTATTTTTTAACCAATACTTTTTCATTTTATTCAATTATCTTTAGTTCAAGAAAAATCTCTTAAAAGATTTTTTTTATTCAGTTCCTTTTGATAGTAGTTTTATGGCAAAAATATTTCCATTTGATAGTAATTTTAGGGCAAAAATATTTTGTGGCTTTTCTTCGAGAACATTTGTATACCTAAACACTTTAAATTATTTTTAGTTCAATAAATGTCTAAAAAAAATTTTTTTTAGAATAAGTTCTTTTTTATAGTAGTTTTATAGCAAAAACATATTGTGGCATATTTTAGATAATATTTGTTTTCCAATTAATTTGTTTCCGTTTTCTGTTTTTTTATTATTTTTCTATTTAATAAAATTATTTTGAAAATTTTTTGATGTAATTTTTTTAGATAGCAATTTTATAGCAAAAACATTTTGTGGCATTTAGATGATATTTACTTTTCAACCAATTCTTTTCCATTTTGTTGCATTATTTTTAATTCAATAAAAATCTCTTAAATTCTTTATAATCAGTTAATTTTGATAATCGTTTTATGGCAAAAACAATTTTATTTTAGTAGTTTTATAGCAAAACTATATTGTGGCATTTCTTAGAGAATATTTGTATATCAAAATTTTTCTCCACTTTGCTTCATTATTTTTACTTCAATTAAAATCTCTTAAAAAATATTTGTTTGGTTTAGTTTTTTTATGGTAGTGTTATGGCAAAAATATTTTGTGGTATTTTTTAGATAATAATTGTTTTCTAATTAAGTCTTTTTCGTTTTCTGGTTTTTTCATTATTTTTCAATTTAATAAAATTATTTTGAAAATTCTTTGATGTAATTTTTTTGATGGCAAAAACATTTTGTGGCATTTTTTAGATGTTATTTATTTTTCAACCAATTCTTTTCCATTTTATTCTATTATTTTTAGTTCAATAAAAATCTCCTAAAAGGTTTTTTTTTGATTCAATTTCTTTTAATAGTAGTTGTATGGCAAAAATATTTCCTTTTGATAGTAGCTTTATGGCAAAAAACATTATTTAGATAATATTTGTTATCCAACAAATTATTTTCATTTTGTTGAATTATTTTTTTAAGTTCAATAATAATCTCTTAATTTTTTTTTAGTCAGATGCTTTTGATAATTATTTTATGGCAAAAATATTTCCTTTTGATAGTCGTTTTATGGCAAAAATATTTTTTTTATATTGCATTTCTTAGAGAAAAATTATATATCAAAAATTTTTTCCAACTTTCTTTCAATATTATTACTTCAATAAAAATCTCTTAAGATAGAGATTTTTATTGATTTTTTGATTCAGGTTTTTTTTATAGTTGTTTTATGGCAAACACATTTTTCTTTATTTTGAATAATATATCTTTTCCAATTGATTCTTTTTCCTTTTTTTATTTTTACATTATTCTTTAATTCAATATTTTACAAATTTTTTGATGCAATTTTTTTTATATTAGTTTTATGGCAAATATATTTTATAGCATTTTTTAGACGATATTTATTTTTTTAACCAATTCAATTCTATTTCCTTCCATTATTTTTATTTCAATAAAGATCACTTTAGAAATTTTTGTTTGATTAATTTTTTTATGGTAGTTTTATGCCAAAAATATTTTATGGCATAATTTAGATGATATTTGTTTTCCAGCTAATTATTTTTATTTCATTTTTTATACTATGTTTAGTTCAATAAATATCTATAAACAAATTTTCTAAATTAAGTTCTTTCTGATAGTAGTTTTATAGCAAAAACATTTCGTGGTATTTCGTAGATATTTATTTATTGAAAAATAATGTAAAAAAAAATTGTCGGCACACATTTTCGAAAAATTCTAAGGATTATCCAGTTTATAATTTGGAAAGTACAGTTAAATAAAAATTCCGATTTGGATAAAATTTTTATTTTATTGGATGATATTCCTTTGATCTTACCATTTTGCATGGTCTATAATATCACGAGAATTTTTGATGACTTGTTTGCATAACAAATTTTACGTATTATAAAGTATATTGTAAAAAGCTATGAGGACATAGGATACTACTTTTCAAACTGCAAAATGGATAACCCATTAATTTATTTAAAGTGTTAATTTACGAAAAATTTAAATTTAAAATTAATGAAAATTATTTTTACAATATTTTAAATTTTTTTAGCTTAGATGCGAACTTTATAATTTCAAATACTTTGCTTCGTAAATCAATTAGTTTTCATAATAAAAAACTAAATAAATTTGAATATGAATCTCATTAGTTAAGTATAATATAATAAAATTAAAATTACATTGCAAAAATCATAAAACATCCACAAAAATTTGTACATTTATTGACATCATTATAGGGCAAGCATGAGTTTAAGAACTTTTTAAGAAAGTTAGAAATGCAAATTGGTACGAAATTTTATGTCTTCATATTTGAGCATATTGATGACTTTATATACAACAGGTGTTACAACGATGACGATTCGTTTCATGGTTAACTTCCTACACCAAGTATAAGTACTATCTCTCTTTCAGAGTCCAACCGTTAAATTTCTTACTAAATGACCTTAAGGTGATAGCCCTTCTCGGTTAGGTTTCATTGGTCTACCTTATCCACAAAAACAGATACTTCAAAGCAGTGCAGTTTTATAAAAAAAGCAAAGTTGCCCATTAACGGCAAATCCTATAAACAAATGCATCTAGTATTAGTGGCTGATATTATATTGGTGTGCGTGCATAAAGAAACTATAAATAATTCATATTTAAAAGTGCACTGTTAAAGAATTTTCTGAACCTCAGATTGAAATGAGAATTCGAATATTTTCTCTGCCGAAGATGAATGTGTTTCATCAACTTCGGGCCTTTGAATAATTAAAGGGCTTGAATTTATGGCTTGTCCATAGCATTAAGTGTAGTCCAAACTATTCTCGAGACGATCCTATCCACTAACATGATGCTTACTTAACGAAGAGTATCAGGCTCAAGTATATCGTCTAATTATTCAACTGGATAATATTTACATGATTCTGGGATTATCCCTAAAGCGACTTTTTGAAATTTAATCAGTCGAAATCAAAAACCTTTTTCTTTTTGGCACCCGCAAATCTTCTATTCGCAAATATTTCAACTATTCGAATCCAAGTCGTTTAGTATGCACAGTCAATAACTAAATTCATATTTATTATTATCTTGGCAAGTCGATGCATCTATAAGTTTTTGAAAAATAAATTTGCATAAAAATTCAGTTGAAATTTTAATTTTGACATTGACTTTAACCCTAAATAACACCATCAAACCTTAAAGCTTTGCTTCAGGATTTGTGATTGGAAACTGAAGAGTTAAACATTGGAACTGTCAACATCATGACTACATATATACAAGAAGATCCTTTTTTCTATGCAATTGAATTTGCAATTTTTCCATTCGATTTGTTCTGAGCACTTCAAATCCTTACGTCTACAAGACCACTCGGAATACTTGTCTTCTCCACTGATAAATGCACTTGATTTATCAATGACAAATTTATCCTCAAGATATTCGCGTTTAATTGACTTCGTCTTTGTTGTAATGAAATTGTTCTGAATTATTATTGACTACACGTTAGTAATAATGATATCTTGACATTCAGAAGTTTTTTCCTCAAAGCATTTTAACCTATATTAAATTCTTGTCAATGGAGTTATTTATTTCCATTGCGATGAGTCCATTTTCTCTAAGTAATTTGTAAGATCAATAATTTATATTGAATATTTTATATAAATGTAAATATTTATACGATCGACTATTTGACTATAGACAAATATGATATTTTGCAGTTTAAATAAAATTTCATATTTAATCAAAATTAGATATGAAATATTCGAAAAATTTATTACTTTCGAATGATTCCAATCAGACCATGTTTATTAATAGGAACTGGTATACGTAGTTATTAACGTAGAGGTAGTCAAAGAAATAGATTTAATTTATTTTTAAGAGAAACTTTAAGTAATACTTGTTTTTTTTTTGTAAATAACCTATATTTTATAAACAATAAATATTTGCATACGTAATCGAGGAATAAAAAAATGAAAACTATCAAAAGAGTTCAAAAAATCATCTTTTAATTATGCTATCTTTAATATTATAAAAAAAGAAAAATTAAAAGATATTTTTATATAATATTTGTTTTCTTTTTTATTTGATTAAAAAAAAAAAATTTTCGAATAATTGAAAACTTGATGCATTAGAAATGTTGCTAAGCAAGATCTCGAAAATGTTGCTAAACATTCAAATTTGTGGGCATGTAATTGTTGATAACTTTTTAATTAGTAATGACTTCAAACTTTTATTGTTATAACCGAAGGTTTAGCTTTTAAATATAATTCATTTATTTTTCAGTTTTCTTTGATTGCAAATATTATTAATCTAAAGAGACCTTGAGGATAGAAAAAGGACCACAGCAATCAGTTAGGTGACTTTTTCTAGGCAAAATCAGTATATTTATAGGTGGGTGGATTGTTAAATTATGGTGAGATTTCGTATGGCATAGATTTTTTATTAAAGGAAATTGGAGTGAAAAGTTGTGCAACAGAATTGAGGGATCTACAAGAAAAGTAATGCGACTAATTTTTTTGTTACCCCTTTCAAAGTAGATTTTTTGGGCAGCCATAATTTCGTGGAGGTGTTGTTTCCCCGGTTCGCAGCAGTGTTCGTGGGTCTAAACTAGAATTGCTTTCAGCTCATAGGTTAAAGTCCTCGATTTTATTGAGAGTACCAAAATAACGTCCTTTCAAGTGGTTTTTGATCATGAGCAACACAAAAAAAATTCTGAGCTTTTCAAGGAGCTTTAATATTAACCAACGGTCTGCCCTCACCAGAATCCTCACTAACTTCACATTTTCATCCGTTTTGTCGTTGTTGAAAGCCTTCCTAATCGTCGTTTGTCTTTCACCACTTCAAGGCTCGCAAAAATACCTCATGCAATCGATAAACTTGTACTCTTGATAGTAAATATTTCCGACAGTCTCAACATTTTGCAACTTTTTGTAAGTTAAACTCGCGAGGTCACCAGGCTTCACATAAAATTTGATGCATGCATCCAGTTCTAAAGATATTGTTTATCGTTTTTGAAGGTATTGTTTAAAAATTTCAATCTATTAAAATGGTATCATTAGTTAATCTACCTTCTCGTTCGCCAAAATTTCTATATGCAATTTGGCATCTTCAAGATCAAAGACTATTTTTAATGTTATTGAGAATAAAATCACTCAAAGGTCCACAAAAGTTATCCAAAATATAAGGACTATCTTTTAGCAAAAAAACAACAATATTTTATAATTTTGGTTAGTCGAAAAATTGCGTGGCGTTTTTTGAGTAAAATATAGACGCCTAACCAAATATTCTCCATTATAATAGAAAATGTGTCGCCTTTTTTCGGGCAGAGCCATGATTTCATCAGTAAAGAATTTCTGGTTGAAAAACTGAACCAAGTGGTTCCTATTAAGAGAGTTTTACAGATAAGCTCTCTTCATTTTTGGCGAGTCATCAAAGATGTTTGTGGTCGAGCGTTATCAAGGTGAAAGATGACACCTTTCCTAACTGATCAATTCTGGCCGTGTAACATTTCAAGTTGCCCACAGTATAGTACCGAGTTATAGTACAGTATTTTACCCATTTTCCTTTACCAGTTATCATTTGCTTCAGAAATAGCTCGATTTCATTGCGCTTCAACAGCGTATCCCTCTTATTTTGCACACTCAATTCATGAGGCACCCAAACATCGACTTTTTTTAACCTAACCTTTAGCAAATAGCTATAAACGATTTGATAATGAATGTTTAATTCACAGTCTATATCATGACTGTTAATATGTCGATTTCGGTCAATGTTTTCATCATCAATTTTTTCAATAATTGGCCAACAAGAACGGGGCTCAACTTTGACATCGAAATTTTCAGAACGAAAGCAAGCAATCCATTTGTTTGCAGCTGATTTTGATACAACATTTTCATAATAAACATTACATATTTTTGCAACATGTGATACGATATCATTTTAGTCGAATTGGTATTGAAAATTTTTTCTTTATTATGGTCTATTTTTTATTGGCTACTTGTGGTTACTGAGTAACAAATTTGTCGTAAAACGCCACGAACTTTTTCGACTAATCAATATTAAAGGAATACCATAAAAATATTCTATTAAAATAGCAAATAACTTTTATTAACTTCTTCCGATAATTTCAATAACTACATTACTTTAACATTAAAACCCGTATAATTTTAGCATAACTAAATTAAATAAACATTTTTCCTTTATATCAAAAAAAAATTAAATAAATATAAATAAATATATAAAAATTTTGCTAAACGAAAATTTGCATCATAATTTTACATATTTTGCCAAAAAGCGAATGTGTTTTTGAAATCTTAGAAAGATTTATGAAATGTAAAAAAATTATATTAACAAAAGAATCGATTTTCTTACAAAAACTAAATAGTATCTTTTGTTAGGAAATAGAAAATGTGTAGAAAAAAAAATTTCCAGTTAATAAATATGTAAAATTATTTACATTTTATTAGATTTTTTTATAATCTTATCTTATAAATAAACAAAGTGGGTGTTTATAAAAAATAGATACACAAAAAAAAAATCTGTTGTATGTAATAAAAAAAAAAAAAACTGCGTTGGTTGATGAATATGAATGAATGCAAGTTGAGAAAAGCTTCCGAAGATGTCAAGAGTGAAAATGTTAGGCCAATTCATAAAAGCGAAGAAAATGAAATGATGTAAAATATCTTAAAATAAACAGATTGTGATTCATTTCCGTTTTACATTTTTTCGAATAGATTTTCGAAATTTGTTAATAGTGGAGGGAGAATTGATAAATTTTCGCTGAATTGATAAGTCTACTATCGACTACCAATAAGTTACATGATTCGTTGTATCAATTTATTATAATTTTTTTTTTGGTTATTATTTTTTTTTTATTTCAACACTGTTCGATAGACAAACGAACACGTTTTCCAATCGTTGGTAGTAGATTACTTTTTCATGTGTAAATTAATTTACATCCGTGTCATAATAATGCATGGATCAAGGGCTAATTTCCATAAATTATGTTCGCCTACACTAAACCGCAATTTCCTCAATTCGTTCCACAACAAATTGATTCCTCCCCGTTACGGTATTTGCCACAGAAGTCAACAATAATATAATATAACCACCTCAATTTACCTACTCATGCAAAATTACCTTGAATCAGCTCACATCTCACAACTGTGACATCATTTCATATTCGACTACTATTCGAACTCTTTAATGCTCAATGGTTTAGTGACTTTAGTAAATCTGCTAAACTATATTATCGATAAATTCGAGCATCTTAATACGATAAGGTACATATGTATATTATTACATTGAATCTCCTTACCTTACCATTATAACGACAAGCTTTTGGAACCGATCAACTTTTTAGTTTCGCTCTGGTTGTACTGTGAATATAGTGGGCGCGTAATTTTGAACACTACAATTTCCAATCAAAAATCTATACTGTTGTCTTATGTTTTTTTTTGTTTTTGTTTTAAATATTTAGCATAAAATAGTTTTCCAAATTTTTTGTTACCTCTTTTTTTATATTATTGGCAATGTTGTTTACCTTATTGGCACACATGTACTCACACGTATCTGCAGATATATATCTGCATATATTGTTGAATTCAAATTCATTCATAAAAGTTGGAAATTATTATTCAATAATAATTTAATTTTATACCTATAACCGCCCCCCGCCCTCTCCACCTTTTCATTCAGTCTTTTTTTATTGTACACATATTTTACCCAAAGATTTCTTAAATCATTTTTCCTATGAATTTTCGTATATTTCCAAATAACCTTGCCGCATTATACCAATTCGCTCTAAATAAAAAAAAAAAAGATACTCTACTCGTATATATATAAAAAGATACTTTAACAAGAGCTTTTTGTAAGAGGCGTGAAACTTTGCCATCAGACCCCTTTAATTCGTACTTTTTCAATGGAATTTTTTTTTTAGTTTCTATTGAAACTTGTTTTTTTTTTTTTTAAATATTTAACAACATAAATAATTACTTTTAGACCGCAAATTTATTAAAAAATAAATAATAGTTGTTAGTGGTGGTTTTTCTTTTTTTTTAAATATTTTACTATATTCTGTTTTGTTTTTAGTTAAAATTAATTTTGTATGTACTCGTATTGTAGGACTTTTTTCCCCCACATTTTTTATTTTAGATTTCACGGGTGGTGGAAGGAGGGGGGGGGGGTTGGCTTGACTGAGGTTAGACTATGTAATTTGTTTATTTATCAAGTTTGTATTTATGAATGAAAATTCATTATGCATTCCAATCATGATTAATTCAGTCGATTTTGTCTTGTTTTCAATTTGGAGTTGGCGTAATGCGTTTTCGTTATAAGCAGCGATTTGTATTGTTCGCGTGTTTCGACTCCGTAAATGGTAAATTTGGCAAATTGCCATTATGGCACCAGAATAATAATAATAATAGTAAGAATTAAAAAAAATTTGAATCCCACAATACTAACGAAATGCAAATAAATTTAAAAACAACAATTAAAAAAAAATAGTTTGTCTCCAATATAATCTTATAAGCGACAAGGAAACAGGTAGCTTCAGCTGACTGACTGATGTCTTCCAATCAATGTGCTGGATTTTGGTTTTGTTTCACTTATCAAAAAGTATCCAATTGTAGTACAATCGAAAGGCGGCAATTAATTTCTCTTATCTTAGAGAAGTAAACCTAACAGTTCGGCTGGAAAGTTTAGAACATAGAAATATTTTTTTTGCAAAATTCATTTTTATTATTCAACATAATTGCCTTCGAGGGCGATACAGCGATTATAGCGATCTTCCAACTTTTCGATTCCATTTTTATAGTACTCTTTCGGTTTTGCCTCAAAATAGGCCTCAGTTTCATCATCGGTCTTAAATTTCTTGCCAGCGAGCATTCTCTTGAGGTCTGCAAACAGGAAATAGTCGCTGGAAGCCAGATCTGGAGAATACGTTGGATGGGGAAGCAATTCGTAGCCCAATTCATTGAGTTTGACAATCGTTTTCATCGACTTGTGACACGGTGCATTGTCTTGGTGAAACAACACTTTTTTCTTCTTCAAATGAGGCCGTTTCTTAGCGATTTCTTTCTTCAAATGATCCAATAATGCTATATAATAGACGCTGTTGATCGTCTGTCCCTTCTGGAGATAGTCAATGAATATTATACCATGCGCATCCCAAAATACAGACGCCATAACCTTGCCAGCCGACTGTTGCGTCTTTCCACGCTTTGGATTCGGTTCGTCGCTCGCTCTCCACTCTGCCGACTGCCGATTGGACTCTGGAGTGTAGTGACGGAGCCATGTTTCATCCATTGTCACATATCGACGCAAAAATTCAGGTTTATTGCGCTTGAACAGCTCCAAACACTGCTCAGAATCATCAACACGTTGTTGTTTTTGGTCCACAATGAGCTCACGAGGCACCCACTTTGGACACAGGTTTCGCATGCCCAAATATTCATGTACGATATGTCCAACACGCTCTTTCGATATCTTCAGAGTCTCAGCTATCTCGCTCAACTTCACTTTACGGTCATTTAAAATTATTTTGTGGATTTTTTTGATGTTTTCTGCCGTAACCACCTCTTTTGGGCGTCCACTGTTTTCTGCATCAACTGTGCTCGTACGACCAGTTCGAAATTGACGAAACCAATATTTCACAGTTGAAATAGCTGGAGCAGAGTCCGGATAACGTTTGTCAAACCATGCTTTGGTTTCCACTGTATTTTTTTTTCATCAAAAAGCAATGCTTTATCAATACACGAAATTCGTCTTTATCCATTTTTTTTTCAATAACAAAAGTTCCTCCACTCAAAATGTTATATCTCACGAACCAATCGACCGATTGCTGTCAAATTTAGATTTTTAAATCTAAATATCTTTTAAAAAAAGATGGAAGAGGCGCCATCTAGACGTCAACGTTCTAAACTTTTCAGCCGAACTGTTACTCAAGTTGTTATTTTATTATTCATTCTTTACTGGCTGTCTGCCATCAAGCAGTCACTTTTTGTCCGTCAATTCATCTTTTTTATTCCAATTGGCAAGTATCCTTCTTGTTGCCAATCTGTCTGTCTGTCTGTCTGTCTGTCTATTTATCTGTTTGTGTTTTTGCATGTATTACCCCAACTATGGACTACATGTCCAGGTGTCTGATTGTCCCCACAATAAACTTGAAAGTTTCCTTTGTTTTTTCCTTGTTTTTTTTTATTTGCTATGACAAAGGAAATCTATCTCATTGCACAATAAATGAATATAAAGAATAACAATTGTATTCGGTTCGTATGTATGCTAATCGGTTTCTGGCACAGTCTCGAACCTATGGTGTGGGAGTTTGATCGTTCGATATTTGATTAATTTTTCATCGTTTTTCTAATATTGTTCAACTTTTGTTACGAATACTAAAAATAAGTTTCACTTGCGTGCCAAGCAGTGATTTTGCTTTTCCATTATCTTTTTCCACAAACGATTACTATTCCAACCACTATCATTGATTGATATTCTTTTCCTCATTTCAGCTAATACTGTACGTGAATTAGAAAATTTCTTCTCAATATCACCACCAATAATACGAGTATGAATGAAGTTTTGTGCATTGCACAAGGCTACCATCACCACCTTCTTCCATGTTCGAAAGAGCTGTTCCACCTATAAATAATGCAATGCAAGTATGAGTGGGAATTGTTTCTATAGTAAAACACAACAAAATTCATTCATTTATTCGAGATTTTGTTGCCAGCTCAAGTTGGATTTCTGAATGAAACTCTAGGCATAACTTGGTAGATTATGCAATAAAATCCAAACGCCGAAGAGTAACAATTCACCTTCGAATTGAGTGGTTTTGGTGAATATTCATTCTGTGTTGGTAGAAAAATACATACAGAATGGGGCGACGACAACAGACGCTTAATCTTCTGGCAAGGTCTTATCGCTGATTTAAGCGAATGCAGAACACACCGACTAGGTGGGCATGCCAATCGAGAAAAATTGGGTGGGTGATGAACGACTATTGATTGTCATTATTTGAACTGATCAATTTTTTTTTTTCTAAAATCGATCTAATTTTTTTCTATTTTTTTTTTATGCTCTGTTATGTTTTGATGAACAAAACTTCAAATATAACCATGTCTACGCTAGAAATTATTTCTAATTATATTATGTTGCCATAAAATATTTTACTTCAATTATCGAAGAAATTTTTTTTTTTTATAAAACTTTGGAAAGGGAAAATGTAAGAGAAATTAAACTTGTTTCAGTGAAACTATCATCAGATTTTTTTATGCTTTCGCTAATAGTTTTTTTTTCTCTATTTTATAGATATCAGCAACAACTATGATTTTAGAAGCATGTTATTGTGATATTTAAATATACGAGGTACGTTCAAAAAATATCGCGAATTTTGCGCTCTTTCAAAAATTATTTATTTATTCATGAATATCTGTTTTGTCCCCTTCAAAGTAATCCATATCAGATATTATACACTTGTGCCAACGTTTTTTCCAATCCTCGAAGCACTTCAAAAAATAATTTTTTATGATATTGTTCAGCTCCTCCTTCGATGCCGTTTTTATCTCCTCAATCGTAGCGTCCTCCTTTCATAGGGCTCTTCAGTTTCGGGAACAATAAAAAGTCACAGGGGGCCAGATCTGGGGAATACGGTGGCTCCGGCATTATTAGTGTATTGTTTTTGGCCAAATATTCGCGCACAAGCAACGATGCGTAAGCAGGGGTGTTATAATGGTGCAAAAGCCAATTTTTGTTCTTCCACAAATCCGGGCGTTTTTGGCGGATTGCTTCCCGGAACTTGCGCATAACTTGCAGGTAATATTCTTTATTGACCGTTCTACCTTGTGGCAAGAACTCATGAAGGCACCACGCCCCTGCAATCTAAGAAAACTGTAAGTAAAAGCAGCACATTCGACCGAACTTGGCCCGCTTTTTACGGTCTTGGCTCGTGCAGCTGCTTCCATTGGGATGATTGAGCTTTGGTTTCCATAAACTTTTGACGTCATAACCATAAACCCATGATTCGTCACCAGTTACGACCCTCTGGACCAAATTTGGGTCTTCGGGCACAGAGTCTAACCGCTCCTTAGCAATGATAATGCGATGCTGTTTTTGATTGAAATTGAGCAATTTTCGTACGAATTTCTCGGTGACCCATCTCACGCCTAATCATTGGTAAAAATCGAATGATATGAGCCAAACTAAATGTTTTAGTCGTCAGCAACTTCTCTAACGGTGATTCGACGATTGGCCAATACTATTTTCTTCAATTCATCAATGTTTTCGTCTGTTGTTGACGTGCTCGGACGTCCGGCACGCTTTTCGTCGTTCACATCTTCTCGGCCCTCTGAGAACATTTTCTACCACCGATAAACGTTGTTTCGGTTCAATGTAGCTTTACCATATGCCACCGTCAACATTCGGAATGCATCCGCGCAATTAATTTTGTTTTTCGCACAAAATTTGATACAGATTCTTTGACGCATTTTTTGGAATGGGCCAAAACACGTTCAAGCAAAGCAGCTGTCAAAAATTAACTGAACACTCAAAATGCCCGAACCTATCGGAATAAGTGAGAGACATGAGTACCAATATAACGCAGAAAAAGAAGTATTGATAGTTTTATAAAGTTTTTTATTGACTGAAGGGATAAAAATCGTATGAGAGTTGGAAGACTTTCAGTGGAACATTATATAGAAGTACTTATACTGCTTATTGTAAGTTTAGAATGTCATTGTAGTTTTATGAATAAAATAGTCTGTTTAGTTGTAGTTTTCTAAGTCTTGCATGTAGATTTATCTAAATTTAGTCCAAAGTACCAAACTTCAGTATTTTATAGTATTTTTAGATTTATCTAAATTTAGTCCAAATATTTTATAGTTAAAAACTTCAGTATTTTATAGTTAATGTTTATTCTCAACTTAGTAAACCACTTCCAGAGGTTTTGGAGAATTTTGAAAGTAAGTTGAGGATTTTTGCTCGATTCTAGGCAACACATATCATCGGTATATAATAATAAAAAAGATGTTTGGTACAGATTTGAATATCGGATGATATTCGAGAGTTCATAAGGTTTATTTATTTAGAAAGAACAACTTATAAAGAATAATTTTAATATCAGGTAATATGCAAAAAGGAAAATCCTTTTAAATTTGCATAGTAAGACTAAATCAAAAGATCATATCTACAAATATACCGGGTTAATACTCTTTACTTACTAAGGAGGATACAATGATTATTTAATTTTACAGCAGTGTTTTTTAGGTAAAGCTTACTGAGTACAGCTAGATTTATGCTAGACAATTGGTAATTTCGTTTTTTTCCCAACAGATGGCTTAATTGCATTTTTTCACAACAAACTTCATACTTAAGCCGCATAATCATATGTATTTTGACAGCTGACATAGCAGCGTTTGCTTGTGAACAAATTCCAAACCACTTCGAAAGCCAATATTCATTAAAAAAAGGTTATGCTATCTATTTGGTAGGATTTCAAAGGAATCGTTTATTTTGAGCTTCTAGCAACGATCAATTCTGAAGTGTACTATCATCTTCAACAGGAAAGGTATAGTGTTCCAAGAAAACTGTAATAATAAAATAAAATATTACAGCTTTCATGCTTCAAAATATTTCTCTCTTCTTCTGACAGTAGACGGATTCCACATAAAAAAAACTGATGTTTTTTTTTGAGGCGAGCCACGAATCGATCCAATTTTTCTCTTTTCGTAGAATCGAAAGCTCTGCTCATCCAGGCCACGCATAAAAAGTAGAAGTCGGAAGGGGCAATGTCACATTTCAGTATTGCCAGGTAGGTTTTCACCACCTTAGCAACATGTTGCTGAGCATTATCATGCTTCAAAATCGTATTTTGACCGTTTTTCCTTTAATGGAATGGTATTCAATAACGAGGTCCTACGATATTTTCACCTGGTTGCAACAGCTCATAATATACCAGGCCGACCTGATCCCACCAAATACATAACCGTCGATATTAATGCATGGCCGCAACGCCCTCGCGATTTTCTTTGTATTGGACTATCATAATGGATCAACTTTTCATGGGCAGTCATGATACTATGCCGAAAAGCCTTCCTTTTTTGCAGTTGGAGCACGTTTCTCGGGTGCAACTCATAGGCCACCCAATTTCCTTGGTTTTGGATCATTCCCAAGGCTTTCAATTGATGGGAAATAGCTTGTTGAGTCACACCCAATGCATCTGTAAGTTCTTGTTACATTTGACATGGATCTTCATCCAGCAATGCCTCCACATCTGCGTCTTTAAACTTTTTCACCAGTCCAGGATGCTCCTTATTTTTCACGTCGAAATCACCACTTTTGTAGCACTGAAACAATTCGCACATGGTCTCTCACTAATACAAGTCTTACTTTAAATGTCTACAATCATTTAACGCGCCTTAGCCGTAGATTTTTCCGACTTGAATGCATAAAGAAGAACTTTTCGCAAATGTCGCTTATATGGATCAAATTTCGACATTTTCACATATAATAACTGGGGCAATAAGCTATTTTCTTACAAAGCGTTAGTAAAACCAATTTAGACTTACAGAGTTAAGCTATCAGGTTAATTCTGTATGTAAGTCTCAATATTTTTGTGTGAGCAATGTACGAGTATTTCTGGTTATGACAAAATTTTCATTCATGTGTATCAGACTTCAAGAATCCTCTTTAAGGAAAAACATTCTCTTTAATCATAATCTTCAACTTTTGAACCAGTAGTGGCAATGAAACTAATTAACTCATTTTTCGTAAATTAAAATAACTTTGTAGACGTACAATTTAAAGCCTAGAATATATTTTTTATAAATTATCATTTATTTTTTTATGACAAAACTAAAGAAAAAATATTTATCTTTATGGCAAAAATTGTTTTTACTGATAATTTAGTAATAAATCAATAGTTTATTAAACATTCTTTTCGTTTTAGGTTGATTATTTTGCATACTTTACTTTACCATCAGTAAAAATATTACCATTATTTTCGCACGCTATACAATCAACAAACTGTAAGTTTTTTTTTCTTTTTATTGATAATATGATAGAAAATAAGAAAATATTTCAAAAATGAATATATTAGCAAAAAAAACCACTCTACTCGTACACATCCTTCATAATTCCGTTATGAGCAATTTTGTTACACTTGTTAAATGAGATATGCAGAATCTTCTAGTAACATAGTTAATTAAAAATCCTAAGAAGTTTATCTTGTTCATAATTATTCCGATATTTTCTGATATCAGAGACATAGTTATGGTAAAATATATTCACACTCCTTGTAACGATGCTCTAAGATCTTTATTATGACAAGGTGTACTAGAGAATCGAGGGTGTAATGTGTAACTTGTATGAAGAAGATAAACATGAACAGCTTTCAGGTAAACTAGTATATAATTTAAGTTAAATAACTGAGTTTTTCACGTAATACTGAATAGAATAGTTAAAATTCACTTTACTAACAACTACGAGCCAACCAGGATAACCGAGTTTGGTCGATGAATTCAAAGTCGTCCAGTTTAAGTATGGTTGTCGTTATACCATCAGCCAGTTTACCATTTATTTAATCATAATTTTTTTGCTTTGCAAATATTTAAATTCATCTTTTACTTATGCTAAATACTAATACACATAAGAAGGTAATTTTTCATTTGATATTTCTAGTGTCTAAATATGCCTAAGGGCTTCTTCATACCAATATTAACACGAAGTGGCTATTAGCCAAGGTGAGAAAAATTACGTTAAAAAAAGAAATTATCACTTTTTTACTGGAAAAATATTCAAATACAAATAAACTAACGTGAAGTAATTTAAATATAGCAATAGATACACAATGGTATATACAAGAAAAAGCACCTTTAATGTAAAGGTGTGTAAACACTTGTTCGTCGTACTATCCTGCCATAATTAAATGTATCGTAATTAATTATAGCATATAAAGAAGTCAGGTGTAAAAGGGACCAATGTTGATTATAAACTTTGGTTGGCAGTACTAAACTTTTATTTGCACAACACAACATCATTCTTAGTCTTGGCCGTTTTACTGTTAAAAGCTTACTTGTGATCATGTTCTGGTTCTTCTTGCTCTTCAACCACCGAAATGGGCTTCTCTTCAAATATGCAAATAATTTAATGAAAACAAAACTAAAAAGTTCTTTGGTATGATGAAAATTATAATACATCCTCGGGCAAGTGTCATTTCTCATGTGCCAGGTATTTATTGCAAATCTAAATGAATCTGAAATGTTTTGACTTGAACCGGATTCCTTTTATAGCAACACAACACCACTTTATGGCTCGCTTTTAATTTCATCAACGAGAAGAAAGTTGTTCATTGCGTAATTTTGTTTTATAAGAAGTATTTTCACTAGTAATAATTAATAGTATTTTCTTTAAGCCAACATTAATCAATAAATTATATTTTAAATATTTATGCAAAATAAACGATAATAATACAAGTTGATTATATGCCGACGGCATCTGAAATATATTCCAAATGCATCCAAAATACTCCGAATACCATATAAAAAGAGAGTTAGACGTCTAATCAAAGTTATGATTTTTTTCAGTACAAGTTAAATTAAAATTGATTAATTCGAGTAAACATTTTGATAGTCAATATTTTAATAAATAAGAATAAAACCAAACAATTTAATTTTTTATATTCTAAAAAAAGTAAAAACTGAAAAATATTCGTTAATATTCTATAAAAAATGAAATTTTCTACCCTATAAAAATTGAAAATAAAATAAATATTCTGAAGTAGGCTTTTAAAGTGCTTTTCTCTAACGGGTAATGGCAGTTCAACCAGTTCCTAAAGATTTCAAATAATATCGTGTTAGATAAATCTATGATATATGAAAAAAAAACATGACTGTAAAACAAGGAATAAGACTCTCAAAAGGTGGAAAAAATATATTTTTATAAAGGATGAGATAAGATCACAATTTTTTTCTCCAATTTCTTTTGGATTAAAATGAACAAAAGGGGATATGGTTAACCAAAATCGTTTATAAAAACTCTGGAGAATAGGAAATAATATCGGCTAAATAAGTTGAGATTTTTTAACTCGCATTTCAGGGATAATTTCATTGATTTCGTTAAGTAAGTTGCTCAATTTTCTCCAATCAGTTAGGATATACGAGGTCTGTTCAAAAAGTATCGGGAATTTTGAATTTCCGCGGGTTACGTATATTCGTTTTTCGATTTTTTATGGCGTTATATTGGTATTTATATCTCTCACTTATGCCGACAAGTTCGGCCATTTTGAATGTTCAGTTAATTAATGACAGCTGCTTTGTTTACACGTGTTTTGGCTAGTCTTCTATTTTTGCCCATTCCGAAAAATGGATCAAAGAATCTGCTTCGGGAACAAGAAAAAGTCATAGGGGGGCACATCTGGGGAATACGGTGGCTGCGGCATTATTAGTGTGTGATTTTTGGCCAAAAATTCGTGTACAAGGAACGATGCGTGAGCAAGAGCGTTATCATGGTGCAAAATCCAATTTTTGTTCTTTCACAAATCCGGGCGTTCCTGGCGGATTGCTTTACGCAACTTGCACATAACTTACAGGTAATATTCCTTATTAACCGTTCTACCCTGTGGCAAGAACTCATGATACACCACGCCCCTGCAATTGAAGAAAACTGTAAGCAAAACCTTCACATTGGACCGAACTTGGCGCGCTTTTTTCGGTCTTGGCTCATGCGGCATCTTCCATTGGGATGATTGAGCTTTGGCTTCCACGTCGTAACCATAAACTCATGATTCTTAGTCATGTTAATGCGATGCTGTTTTTGGTCGAAAATGGGCAAAAATCAAAGAGGAGCCAAAATACGTGCAAGCAAAGCAGCTGTCAAAAATTAACTGAACATTCAAAATGGCCGAACTTGTCGTCTCGTATCTTCCCGTTCAAGTATCCTCCTTATAAAAAGTAATTAGGAGCCTTTAAATCAATATTTTTCATCATAATTTAGTCAGGAAGCATCGATCGCAGAATTTCTATTGCAGGGTGTAACGTGACGCAATTTTGTTTAAAGCACGTGTCACTGGTTTCCAATTGGTCCAATTCGCGCATGAAAATGTTCTAAAGTATTTCTGCCTATCACTCATCAGTAACCGTAACAGCATTGCCAGCAGCGTCCACGAAGAAATATGGACAAATGGCACCAGAGGCCCAAAACACCTCACCGCATATGCATGTAAAGATAGTTTGTTTATTGCCTCTGGATTTTTACGTCTCCAGAAGCAGCTATTTTATTTGTTAATAAAGCATAGTAAGTAAAACTGATTCTGTCATTTGTTCCAAATTTTCTGCAAAAAACAGGATCATATCTGTGGAGCTCTATAAAAATTTTCGCTCCATTATCGGCGAGGCATATCATCTCTGGCCTGAAGATTTTGTATCTTTGTACGGGTATCTTTACGCAAAATATTCCACGTGGCTACTGGAGAAATAATCTATTCCTGTATCTCATGAAGGTTTTTACCTTATAAAGGTTTCCCAAGTTCCAGCTATACTTCCACCCACCACTCCAAATATTTTCGATTTAGCGTCCAGTTTTAATACTTTGGTGTATTGAAGACTGGAGATCATATTCTTAGTGTCACAGTAATTAAGATATTATTTTGTAAAAAAAATTTCAGTAAATACACGTTCTTAAGTATTTAATGCTTCACAAATTAATATTTAATAGTCATAGTGTCCACTCTCTATGATCACTACTAATCCTCATCCTGATCATTTCCTTCCGCATCATTTGGAGTTCTATTCTCTACTTTTTCGAAAAATCTATTATATTAGATAGCTAGGCTTTAGCTACGATATTTTTATCAATTTTGTCATATGATGTTCAGTTTCCTTTGACATTTTGTACTTCATTTAGCATAAGGATCTTCATAAAAATTTGGGCTATAAAATTTTTTTCGTCAGTCTAGACCGTCTTATTTTATATAAATTTTTTGGTATGTAAATCCTAATCGCTAAAATAGTTTCTTCTTCTATCTGCAATTCTTCAGGAATTATATAACTTGAAAAAACCCACTATACCCAACAACCCTGCCCCCACTTTCTATCAAACAATGACAAACCACCCCCCACCCCCACACTTCTCAATTCCAAATTATTTTTTGATATAGTATAATTTAAAATAAGAATTTTCTTACTCGAAGGAGGATTTTCCTCTCTAACCATAAAAAGTGTCATGCGCCATAAAGGGTTCTCATATTTGTGTTTCGGATATAATTTTTTTTTTAAAAACACACACACTTTCGATGAAACTTTTAATTTAACATTACTTAAATGGCCTTTACGAGACTTCTTGCAGGACCTAATCCTTTTGAGGTTATCTTTAATGACTTTTACGCACAATTAGAGCTATAATTTGGATACTACTTAGCGGATATTGATTTTTAAAGGTTGTAGAATTTTAGAATTGTCTGCATTAATACGACGTTTCGCAGAGTTCTACAAGAAAAAGTCAAACAATGTCAAATTGCACGATCTTGATGCTCAATAGATATGACCAAACGTTTAAATTACACGTAATCAAGTAATGTTGTGTGGCTTATGGCGCAAATTTGAAAAAACCACATAGGACGTCTGTTCAAAAAGTATCGCGAATTTTGAACTTTCACGTGTTACGTATATTCGATTTTCGATTTTTTGTGGCGTTATGTTGGTACTCATGTCTCTCACTTATGCCGAAAAGTTCGGCCATTTTGAATATTCAGTTAATTTTTGACAGCTGCTTTGCTTGCACGTGTTTTGGCTCGTCTTCAATTTTTGCCCATTCCAAAAAATGAATCATCGAATCTGTATCAAATTTTGTGTGAAAAACAAAATTAATTGCGCGGACACATTCCGAATGTTGACTGTACCATATGGTGAAGCTACCTTGGAGCGAAGCAACGTTTATCGGTGGTACAAAATGTTCTCAGAGGGCCGAGAAGATGTGAAGGACGGAAAGCGTACCGGACGCCCGAGCGCGTCAACAACAGACGAAAACATTGATGACGTGAGGAAAACAGTATTAGCCAATCATCGAATCACCATTAGAGAAACTGCTGGGGACTTAAACATATCAATTTTTACCGATGATTTGGTCGTGAGAGGGGTCGCCGAGACATTCGTACCAAAATTGCTCAATTTCGATCAAAAACATCATCACATTATCATTGCTAAGGAGCTCTTGGACTGTGTTTGCGACAACCCAAATTAGCTCCAAAGGGTCATAATTGGTGACGAATCATAGGTATATGGTTATGACGTGGAAACCAAAGCTCAATTATCCCAATGGAAGATGCCGCACGAGCCAAGACCGAAAAAAGCGCTATCTTTGGTCGAATGTGAGGGTTTTGCTTACAGTTTTCTACGATTGCAGGGGCGTGGTACATCATTAGTTCTTGCCACAGGGTAGAACGGTTAATAAGGAATATTACCTGCAAGTTATGCGTAAGTTGCGTGAAGCAATCCGCCAGAAACGCCCGGATTTGTGGAAGAACAAAAATTGGCTTTTGCCATTTTTGGCCAAAAACAACACACTAATATTGCCACAGCTACCGTATTCCCCAGATCTGGGCCTCTGCGACTTTTTTCTGTTCCTGAAACAGATTCTTTGATCCATTTTTTTAAATGGGCAAAAATCGAATACGAGCCAAAACACGTGCAAGCAAAGCAGCTATCAAAAATTAACTGAATTTTCAAAATGGCCGAACTTGGCGGCATAATTGAGGGACATGAGTACCAATATAACGCCACAAAAAATCGAAAATCGAATATACGTAACCCGCGGACGTATGATTTAGATTAAAATCTATATTTTCTTCAAATATAGTAGTTTCTCCATAATCAGTTGTGGATTTTTAGAACCACTTATACAAAAAAAAATTCCCTATTGGCGTATCCCTTAAGTGAGAAATGAACCTCAACGCTGCAGAACATTTTGTTTGAAAAATCAACATCCTATCGGTGTATTTTCTGTGCATTACATGGTCAGTTAAATAATCCATAATTTCAACATAAAAAAACAAACTTAAACTGAACAATTACTATATCGAATGGCATAAATATTTAATAACCTACAATTACCGAATTGAACTCTTCTATTGAACTTTGATTAAATTATAGTTTCTGTCAACTAAATATGTTTTCATAATCATTCACTTATTATAGGTAAACTACAATATTCTTTTTAGTATTTAAAAAATACCTTTTAGAATACCTCGTCTATATGAAACACGAAAAAAAACTAGTTGCAAATTCAAAAAAAATACAACACTTGTTAACCACTCCCAACATTTCGATTAATTCATTTTATTCAACATTTTGATAACGTAACAACATTAAATGTAACACATTTTCAAATCAGAGTTATTCCGATAACGTATGGTAAATGGACAACAAACTCTTAATGTGAACATAATTAATAACAAGACTGTTGACCATAACGAATTTCGTAATCGAAATGAATTTGCAGACACTCTTGCTTCCCGATATGGTGATAAGTTTGAATCTTGTCAAAAGTTGGTCATATTACGGTGGTAGCCTCTCATACGCACGATTGGTTCCATTTGATTAAGAATGCAAATATTATGAACATATTTCAGAGCTGGAATTATCGACGAATTTGTATGCTTTTAGCAAATCAACAAACCAATCTCTAATCCATTAACAGCACCAATTATGGTCCGATTGAGATTAGGAAATTGTCCAAAACATTGTCCAAATAAATTATTTTCGTATTTGTACGTTTTATTTCAAATTACCAAATAAGTTTTTAATAGAAAAATTACCTTAAAAATAATTATATTTTAGTTCTTGTCATCGAAGTAAATGTAAAATTCCAAGTAATTCAAATTCCAGTACTTAACACTATCTGGCACTAAGACTATCCGTGCATTTATGTATGTGGCTTTTTGTTGTGGTCATCGTCAACCCCCTCAAAAGTTTTTGTACGTTTTTACTGTTGTCAATGTCGCATACGTCGAGGCAAATGGCTTTAATTAAATTGTCTTAACCAGGCGCACGACTCTAAATCAAATCAAGATAGTCACGCACGCATGCGCACCGTATTTTATTTCTTCAAGGAGCTATAAGAGAACTCCTCTCACAAAATCCCAGTCCAGTTTCTGAACCATATACTGCAATCTGGGTGGACACATTACTTTGGGGCTACTAATTTTCGTATTGTATCTTTTTTCAATGTAAAACGTAACAGCAACCAAACAAAAAGAGATATTTTCTTCCATCTAGAAAAGCTGTAATTAAAATGCAATACGAATTTTACTTAAGTCATTATTTTGCAAAGTTTTTATTTTCAAATGAAATTTTGACCCAGTTTTGTTTTTATCTGTTTTCAAAAGAATACAAACAAAAAACTTACTATTTAAGAAAATAAATTATTTTCTTTTATATTTGAAGAAAATTTATAATAGCTCAATGTCGGCTTACCTTAGTCACTCTGATTGAATTTTTCATGAACTTCAATTCGACCGTTTTTCGTGTATGAACAAAAATTTTATCTTTCACTTTTCCGTAAAATATTTTTAGGAAACTTATTAAAATTTTAATCAATTCCGTAATTTTTTTTTATTTAAATGTAAAATTTTAAAACAGAAATATACACTGTGCAAGAAAAGTTTACGAGAGTCATGCAACAAGTACTTAGCCTACAAAAGAAAAACGAAAATTTTGGAAAGATGGCAGTTTATTTTTTCAGATAATCTCCTTCAATCTCGATACACTTGGCCCAGCGATGCTCTAACTTTTTTGACCCGTCCAAAAAATACATTTTCTCGAGGGAAGCAAAATAGGCCTCCGTGGCGACGATGACCTCCTCATTCGACCCAAATCTATTCCCGGCGAGTGATTTTTTCAGGTTTGGAAACAAAAAGTAGTCACAGGGGGCCAAATCTGGAGAGTACGGTGGATGGGCCAGCAATTCGTAGCGTAATTCGACAAATTTCGCAATTTTTTCTTCGCAAAGCGGGGCCGCTTTTTCTTCAATTCGACGTCAAATCGGCCCAATAAGTCAGCATAGTAGCGCCCCGTGATTGTTTTACCCTTCTCGAGGTAATCGATATGGATCACACCTTGTGAATCCCAGAAAACGGTGGCCATCACCTTTCCGGCCGATCGAACAGTCTTCGCCTTCTTCGGAGCACGTTCGCCGGGTGAAGTCTACTGTTTCGACTGTTCCTTGGTCTCTGGTGTGTACCAGTGAATCCATGTTTCGTCGACGGTCACGAAACGACGCAAGAACTCCGCTGGATTGCACTGAAACAGCGCCAAACACGTCGCCGATGTGGTCTCACGGTTGCGCTTGTTTTCTGGTGTGAGCAAACGCGGCACCCATCGCGCCGACAGCTTTCTCATGCCCAGTTCTTCGTGTAGAATATGATGCACCGTTCCTACTGCGATGCCCACAGTCTCAGCTATCTCGTGAACCTTCAATCGACGGTCTGCCAACACGAGATCGTGGACTTTTTTAACGTTTTCCTCCGTAGCAGCCGTTTTCGGGGCACCTGGGCGTGGCTCATCAAAAACCGACGTGCGACCACGAACAAACTCGTTGAACCAATTCTTGACGGTCGCCATCGAAGGAGTAGAGTCACCATATACAGCATCCAAGCGATCTTTGATTTCGCTGCGCGTTTTCCCTTCCAAAAACAAGAATCTAATCACCGAACGATATTGTTCTTTTTCCATTTTTGTGCAACCGACCGACACGCTCGCTTTCAAAGGCTCTCAAAACAAAACTAATAAAGGGAATCGACTGAAACTTTGACAGTAGGCTAGTAAAAGAATGTACTGCACGATGGTAAATTTTTTTTGTGACAGCAGTTCCATCGGGCGGTGAGACTATGTACTTGTTGAATGACCTTGGTAGGGCGACCTGCTTTTTTCGGAGTAAAATACCTACTATCTTTTTGATTTATTGCAATTATAAAACTTTATGAATTTTTTATAATTTGATTTTCTACAAAAGGTATTTAAAAAGAAGGATATTCTTATTAAAAAATTGTTAGATAAACTTACTGTAACAAGTAAGTAGTTAATAATTTCATTAGGGATCAAGACTATATTTTATTAGTGGTAAAAACCGAAAAGGACGAGTAAACTTGATTTCAACGAAATGAGAGAAAAAGTATATTTTCAATATCAGAATTGGGCAGTTGAAAAATCGCTGCAAATGTTGGAGTCTCAGCAAGTTTCAAGATATGACTTTGTTTATACAAAAAAGAACAGTTCATAGACGTAAAATATTAATTTTAATTAGAATTTTTTGAGGGTAGAGAGGCAGTGGAAGACGTACGTAAATCAGAAAACCATTTGAAAGAATATCATTTTGGTAATATCGATAACATCAAAAAATCTAACTGAAAATCTAAAGGCAATTTCAGTTAAAGCCTCCCATCACTGCTACGAAGAGTAAAAACAATGCTGCTGTCGATATATATTGTTTCTAAACGGTACTAGAATTTACTTCTGAGGTAAATTTCGATGATCTTTATATGATTGGATTTGAAGAGGGTCATTCTGCTGATCTCTTAGCACCTAACTAAATAACGTTGGACCGATTCAATTCAATATCTAGTAAAAAGTCTGCTCAAAAAGTATCAAGAATTTTATGTTTTATTGAAAATTATTTATTTATTCATAAATATCTATTTTGTCCCCTTCAAAGTAATCCCCACCAGATATTATACACTTATGCCAACGTTTTTTTCAATCCACGAAGCACTTCGAAAATCCATTTTTTGTGATCTTGTTCAGGTCCTCCTTCGATGCCGTCTTTATCTTCTCAATCCTAGCGTAGCGTCGTCCTTTCATGGGGCTCTTCAGTTTCGGGAACAAGAAAAAGTCACAAGGGGCCATATCTGGGGAATACGGTAGCTGCGGCATTATTAGTTTGTTGTTTTTGGCCAAAAATTTGCGCACAAGAAACGATGCATGAGCAGGGGCGTTATCATGGTGCAAAAGCCAATTTTTGTTCTTCCACAAATCCGGACGTTTCTGGCGGATTGCTTCTCGCAACTTGCGCATAACTTGCAGGTAATATTCCTTATTGACCGTTCTACCCTGTGGTAAGAACTCATGATGGATCACGCCCCTGTAATCGAAGAAAACTGTAAGCAAAACCTTCACATTCGACCGAACTTGGCGCGCTTTTTTCGGTCTTGGCTCGTGCGGCAGCTTCCATTGGGATGATTGAGCTTTGGTTTTTACGTCATAATCATAAACCCATGATTCGTCACCAATTATGACCCTTTGGAGCAAATTTAGGTTCTCGCAAACAGAGTCCAACAGCTCCTTAGTAATGTTAATGCGATGCTGCTTTTGATCGAAATTGAGCAATTTTGTTACGAATTTCGTGGCGACCCGTCTCACGCCAAATCATTGGTAAAAATCGAATGGCACGAGCCAATCGATGTCCTCAGTAACTTCTCTAACTGTGATTCAACGATTGGCCAATACTATTTTCTTCACTTCATCAATGTTTTCGTCTGTTGTTGACGTGCTCGGGCATCCGGTACGCTTTCCGTCGTTCACATCTTCTCGGCCCGCTGAGAACATATTTTACAACAGATAAACGTTGCTTCGGTTCAAGGTAGCTTCAGCATATACCACAGTCAACATTCGGAAAGCATCCGCCCAATTAATGTTGTTTTTCACACAAAATTTGATACAGATTCTTTGATCCATTTTTTGGAATGTACAAAAATCGAAGACGAGCCAAAACACGTGCAAGCAAAGAAGCTGTCAAAAATTAACTGAATATTCAAAAAGGCCAAACTTGTCGGCATAAGTGAGAGATATGAGTACCAACATAACACCACAAAAAATCTAAAATCGAATATACGTAACCCGCGGAAATTCAAAATTCATGATACTTTTTGAACAGACCTCGTATGTACATTTAAGGCGACCATCAGATCATGATCTCACACTTCTTAAGATTTAGCTACCCGCTACTAAAAATATGTAAGTCTCTCTATTCTAACCATAGAATTCTTAATAAAAGTAAACATTTTATTAGAATAAATTATAGTGGACCAAGATTACTAAAAAAACTTTATAAATTCCATCTGTTAAGAGAATTAAAAACCAATCAATTAATAATAGAGGAAAAATGTTTCTTAAGTTTGAAGTAAAAAAAAACAAAATGTAGAAAATTAAATCATAAAATAATTTTTTTTTAAAAATTTAAAAAAAAAAACGAAAATTATTTTAGTACAAATTTTGTCAAAACGAATATTAAAATTTAATATTTTCAAATGAAGAAAATTGATAATAAAATTTATACATTTTTAGTAATAAATAATAACATAATCCAAGTATAAAAATTATACTACTATTCAGGAAAATTCAATTGCCTCATTCGAAAATTTTACAATCATCGTATTCGTTATCGATAAAATAATTTACACTCACCCTGTATTGATTATTTGAACACAATACAGTACACCTATTTGCAAATATTTTTTTAATCGCCTCGTAAAAATAAGAATTATCATAAAAAACACACCTTTCTGATAGCGTACAAGTAACAAGATATCAATAGACTCTTGAAGGTTCGTGAACAATTGATGGTAGGGTGTAACTATGAAGTACAGGTATTTGGAGGATTTCATTGACCGTGTTTAAGGAGAATTATCTTAAAGACGCACCTGATCTTTATCGTTACCGAAAATTACATCTACGGCTACTTGTAAGCAATTTTGCCCATCCCATCAGATATGAAGTATCTGAGCTAGTGTAAAAACGGTCTGTACTGAATCAAGGCGACAAATGCTCATAAAATAGGCGGAAAATTTTCGAAAACTGCAAAAACGTTGGCTTCTTGATTTCAATGACAGTATTTACCTGTTCCGATTTTCAAATTTTCTATATTATTCGTTTAGAAAGCATACAGACTGCCTACACAGTATCGATTTAAGGCGATTTCGGTCCATTCGAATATTCCTTACTGCAGGGAAGAGCATGTTGGCTCACTAAAAAGGCGTGACTTTGCAATTTTAGGTCTTTATGGTTTTCGATATCATCTCAACTAAATGTGTAACTTATGACTATGACTTCTTTTCACAGGCAGTAGGACAAAATATCATTAATATAACCATAATATGTGCCATTATTTTAAATAGTGTTAATATACACTACCGTTTTGAAGTATTTGCCCACCCATACATTTTTTTAATTTAATTTATTTAAACACAAATTTACTACTACGAATATTTTTTACATCTCAGTTTATTCTCACGACAGCATATTGCCATAATTGAATATAAAATATTTCTTAATAAATTGTAAATCTCCAAGTAAACAAAATTGATTTCTGAAAATTTGATATTGACTTAATCTATCTCTCCGATATTGGCTGGTGTTCCACAGGGAAGTTTAATTGGGCCCATTATCTATAATATTTATACTTCTGATATACCAATCCATTCCAATACCTTCTTTTTTGCTGCATACGCTAATGATACGGCATGCCTTGCATCTAGCAAAAATCCCCAACATACTTCTGAAGTTCTCCAAATGCAAATCCATACCCTCCATAATTGGTTTACCAGGAAGAGAGCAAACGTTAATGAACGTAAATTTACCCACGTGACTTTTACTCTCCGCCATGAATCAAGATCTCTAATATACCTTAATGGTAGCCAAGTCGGTACCTAGGACTGAACTTAGACAAGCGCTTAACATGAAATTCACATACAAGCCTAAAAAGAGAATAACTAATAAGACAATACCTACAATTACTGCTAGACAAACGTTGTAAGCTTACTATAGAAAGTAAAGTACTTTCATACAATGCCCTACTGAAACCAATATGGACTTACGGACTAGAACTCTGTGGTTCTACTCAGCCTTCCAATTCCCGTCGAATAGACAATTATCTATACTTTCTTGTATTTTCGCAATAATATTATTCATCGTGATTTTGAAGCCCATTTGTTTTTATTTGGAAAATCTGTCCTTTAAAGCAATGACTCAAAATTTGTGAATTTTGGGATGAGGTGCAGGATTTTCGTTCGCAGATCAGATCAGTACTTGGTGACTTCTGTATGATATGGTGGAGGTTCCGTCATAATATGACATTGTTTCGGTAGAGATAAGGTTGACAATATTTATGTAATTAAAGAAAATATCGAAAAAGAACCACTTGAGAAAAAAAATATTCCCATCAGGATCCTTCATTTGCCAGCAAATACGACAATGACCAATAACTCATGTCGGGGCCTTGCAGGGAATATTTAAATAAATGTTAAACCGAAGAAATCTGGAAGTAATAAATTGGCTGTAGTAGTCTACTGAACTGAATCCTATCTAGCTGGTTTGGCATAAACTTGAAAAAATGTAAGAAAAGTTTTTCAGCAGAAATTTAGGTCCAAATAATACTAGCTAATTTGAAAATATTATTGATGAGAGTATCTAAGACATGGAAAATCCAAAATTCAAACATAACACATCAAATGCGAAGAAAATAAATATTAAAAAGTAGTATTGACAAGTTCTCAAAATAAATATTAAAAAGTATTAAAAGTTTCAATATCGTACAATAACTACACGATCCTATAAAGCGTAATAAGTCAAGTTGTATTTTTGTAGTGTGTTACGGAAAATCATTATTAACGAATCAAAGAACTCCAGACATTCGGCCTCGAGGCGCTTTTTACTCAGTTCGACACTCAAGGCATGTGATTGACGTCCCCCGAAGATAGAGCCTACCTTATTTTCTACAATGGAGCCACTATAGAATTTCTGGACAGGGTCATTTTTATTCACACGGATTGAGTCAAGCCACCCGCAGCCTATTGAGCTTCATTATATCCACAACCAGGCAGTAGCGCTCCAGAATCTGATCGTTAAATAGTCTCCGGAATCGTCTATCCTCATGTAAATTCTTCTAGGGATCAGAAAATTATACAAAGGATCCTGCTGTTGAACAAAACTATTTTCCCAAAAAAAAACCCAAGTTTCCGAAGAATACATAAGCACTGGCAAGACTTATGTATTCTTCGCAAACTTGGGTAGCTTCGATGTTATAGTCATAATTTTTGAGCGAAATAATTCTTGGCGAAAAATTGAACACCAAAACTTGGAGTAACGATGTACTATCAAATTTTGTGTTAAGCTTGATGCATCTGCAAGTTTGACTTACGAAACATTACAACAAGCCTATTCCTTATCAAGAGCATAAGCTTTTAAGTAGTATAAAGGAGCCTATAAGGCATGGAGCATAAACCTCGCTCAGCGAAGCCTTTAACATTGAAAAGTGATAAATATGTGGAACGGGATGAGCACTCTTGTGAAATCAGAGCATCGATTAATATTAAAGCTGACAAGTGAGTTCTTGAAAGGCTCAGAAAATGGGTTCTTTGTATCAGGTCGGATATTGTATCAGGTCGGCACCCACTGTCTTAAACGAGTTTTTATCGGAAGAAGGGAATACTGTGGCTCACACAGAAAGACTTGAAAGTATATTTCATCCAGAGGGTTTTTTTTTTTTATTTTTTTTTTATTTTTTTTTTTTTTTTTTTAGATTAATGAGGTACAGGGGGAAACCTTCAAAAGGTACTCGACTGGGAGGCCTTCTACCTGTCAGACGAGTTATGCGGGATTTCCTCGGTAAATCCTAACCTGTACCTCTACCCTTGCTCCCGGAACGATGGTTCCCCGGCGCCACTCTTTGTAAATACTACTTCGCCGGGGCGTTCTTATAATATTAAATACTACTTCGCCGGGGCGTTCTTAACTATTCATTATATTTTACTGCTGTCCAGATGTTATGACGCCTCGCAGCCTATTCTTCGTAAGTGGTGTGAAGATCCTTGATGATAGATTCCGCGTACTCTGCAACTTTGTTCCAAGCCGATTGGTTCTTCAGCATGCACTCCACTATGTTTTCTGGACTGATGGAACGGTCCACATTTTTCTCCAGTTCTGACCGTGTCCCCTCGTAAAAGGGGCATTGGAAGAACACGTGTTCTGCATCTTCCAGCACATCGTAGCAACAATGACAGTTTGGGGAGTCTGTTCTCTTGAATCTGTGCAAGTATGCCCGAAAGCATCCATGTCCAGTCAAGAGTTGGGTGATGTAATACCCGACTTCCCCGCGCAGGCAAGTGACCCATTTGGTGACATCTGGGATCAGTCGATGGGTCCACCGACCCTTCGTCAAGCTGTCCCATCTCTCTTGCCAGAGGCGAAGACTCTCGGGTCTCTCCTCTTCACAGAGGACCTTTCGCCGCTCTTCCTTCTTCCTACGATGTTGGCGTTCCCGCTCTCCTGCCAGGATGTCGATGGGTGGGCATGATGCCATCACGCTGACCGCATCGTGTGATACCGGTCGGTATGCTGACGCCACTCTGATCGCTGAGAGCCGCTGGACTGATGACATTGTCTTGCGGTATGTTGTTAGCTCTAGCGATTTCGCCCACACTGGTGCTCCGTATAGCAGGACGGAGATAACTACAGTTGCCAGTAGTCGTCTTCGAATTTGCCTGCGGCCTCCGATATTGGGCATTATCCGCGAAAGCGCGCCCTGTACTGCTGATGCCTTCTTGCCGGCGCTGGAGATGTGCTTCTTGTAGTTGAGTCTGGCATCAAAAACCACTCCCAGATACCTTATGTAGGGTAGCGACTGGATGTGGTGGTCGCCTACTCTTATGGTAATGGTCTCCATTTTCTTCGGCTACTCACAAGGAGTGCTTCGGTCTTATGTTCCGCCAATGACAAGTCTGCCGATGTCATCCACTGTCTTATCCTCCGGATGGTGGTGGAGAATGCGGCTTCCAGATTCTCCAGGTGTTTGGCTACAAGGACAACCGGTACGTCGTCCGCGAAGGCCACGAGCATTGTGTTCGTTGGTAATTCCAGATGGAGTAGGCCGTCGTACATGACGTTCCACAAGAGTGGCGCCAGGACAGAGCCCTGAGGTACCCCACCCGTGACCCCATACTCCGCTGGTCCATCCTCCGTTTCGTAGTGTAGTAGTCGATCACTGAAGTACGATCTGACCATCCTCCGTAGGTAGTAGGGCACCCCCATGTTCTTAAGAGCCACCAGGGCTCGATCCCAGCGGGCCGAGTTAAAAGCATTTTTGATGTCCAGGGTGACACTGAGACAATACTTTTTGGAACCGCCTTTCCATCTCTTTCCTGAGATGGCTTCCTTTGCGATGTTCGTGACGAGTTCCAACGCATCGATGGTCGATCTCCCCTTCCTGAATCCGAATTGGAATTCGGAAAGTTGAGAATCGATGTATTGCTCCAATCTGTCGGCCACTATCCGCTCCAAGTTCTTCCCGTCCGAATCTAGCATGCAAAGTGGACGATAGGATGCTGGTTCGTCCGGTGGTTTCTTCCCTTTTGGGATAAGAACCAATCTTTGTTGCTTCCATCGAGTCGGAAATACACCTTGCCGCAGGCAGGCGTCATACATGCTTATTAACATGTCTGGTCTGGCAGCAATTGCACTCTTCAGTGCAATACATCCAGAGGGGTGTAACTGGAGATTTGAAGGCGATTCCAATTGCAGCCGTTCAATGCCTCCATCAATGTGTTAGTGTCCAATGGAAAATCTTTGAAGAAGATAACATTGAGGTATAAAAACAAAATAAAATCAGCCTCATTACTTTTCTGTTATACCTCAAAACAAATTTTAAAGTAGGCAAATACTTATAAGCGATAGTGTACTTACGTTAGTAGAGAATAAGAGATTTATTCAAATTTACTTCTTCTTGTTCAAAAAAAATCTTCAACGGTTTTAGCTATTACATGTGTAATATTTTGAAAATCGATACGTCTTAGTTTTAACCGATATTTTCAAACAATCCCACCTAAGTATGTGGTGTATAAATTCATTCAAAAATACTTTTTGCAGACATTTTGCACCTAATCGATTGAATTGCCCACAAGTTATGGGTCTGTTGAATGGTAAACATTTACATCCTTTTCGAAAACAACTTCTGGCTTACGGGAAATCATATTCAACGAAAAATTATACTGAACTGAATAAATAATTTGTCAATTTCGTTGTCGTGATGATTATGGTTTCCGCTCCTTTCTGACAATGACTTAAGATAAAAAGTCGATGACAGTAAAATGACTACTGCAGTTGCAATAAATTTCAATTCGCTTCGCTTAACATAAAAGTACGCATACTGAACACAATGCACATCGAAATCCTACCAAGATGGAAAAAGGCAATATGCAGAAGCTTGCAGAGATTGCTTCTGATGCAAAAGATCCCGTCATGTTCGTAAATATTTCCACAAGAACACCTTCTTTCTGCCTGAGAGCCTATTTTACTAGGTCTGAGTGGGTGGAAACTGAAGAAAAAGCGTGAACGATTTTTTTTAGCATTTGTGAAATGAAATTGGCTTCCATATGCTCTTGTTATGGAAATATCTGCATCAAAATGGAGAAATTATTATTAAGTATTGGTGTACATAAATATAAGAATAAAAGTTTTCCTTTTTTTTGCAGAAAGAACTTCTCCACGCCAATATGGTGATTTCATCTTTTTAAGTAAATCAAGCTCATACCAAGTGGGTGGTAAGATTACCAAAGAAATTGTATTTAATATTTTTACTACTTTTTTAATTTTTTCTTTTTATTATCAGTTAAAAAAAATAATTTTTTTTTTCCAATAACTGATTTGATTTAATATTTTATAACATCAACCAAATTTTTTCTTTAAATAATTAATTTTGGCAATTTTTTTTTCAACAGTTTTTGTAATTTTCGTAATTTTCCTTATTTATAAATATTTTTTGAAAAAAAATTAAAAATTTCAATTTAAATATATAAAAAAATTAAATTTACCAAATTATATCCAATTTAAAATTTGAAAAGTAAAATTTACTCAAATAAAATATAAATTCAAATTTTGATTCATATTTTATTTTATTATATTTATTGAATATTGCCATTATTTACTCAAATAATTTTAAATGACCCATTACAGGACTCAATCTTTTTGACGTAATTTTCAATGATTTTTTCGGATATTTCAGTCTGTAATTCGGCCATTATTTGACGGATGTAGATTTTTAAATGCTCTAAAGTTATAAAACTATCTATATAATTATAATTTTTTATAAAATTTTACAAAAAAAGTCAAACGCTGTCAAATCATATAGTATAGGTGTTAAATTGATATTACCAAATCTCAAAATGAGGCGTCTTGGGAACTTTTCGTGCAATAAAGCTACTAATTGTCATATTTTGCAATTTATGGTATTGTTTTGATAAAATCACATAAATTTTGAATTAAAAATCTTTAAGTTTTAACTATAAAAAGTCTATTATAATATGATCATACCGCTCAGAATCTTCTTCTTCATTTTCAAAGACTTTCAGTCCAAAATTCATACCAGATAGTCACTTTTAAAATAATTTTTTATAGTTTTTTGTAGATTTTAATGCCAAAATTTGTGTACTTTTAAAAAATTATTTATTTATTCATTAATATCTATTTTCTCCCCTTCAAAGTAATCTCCACCAGATATTATACGCTTTTGCCAACGTTTTTCCCAATCCTCGAAGCACTTCAAAAAATCATTTTCTGTGATCTTACTTAGCTCCTCCTTTGATGGTGTCTTCATCTCCTCAATCGTAGTGTAGCGTCGTCCTTTCATGGGGCTCTTCAGTTTCGGAAACAAGCAAAAGTCACAGGGGGCCAGATCTGGAGAATACGGTGACCAGATCTACGGCATTATTAGTGTATTGTTTTTGGCCAAAAATTCGCGTGAGCAGGGTCGTTATCATGGTGCAAAAGCCAATTTTTGTTCTTCCACAAATCCAGGCGTTTCTAGCGGATTACTTAGCGCAACTTGCGCATAACTAGCAGGTAATATTCCTTATTGACCGTTTTACCCTGTGGCAAGAACTCATGATGCACCACGCGCCTGCAATCGAAGAACACTGTAAGCAAAACCTTCACATTCGACCGACCGGGCGTCGGGCATGCTTTTCGTCGTTCACATCTTCTCGACCCTCTGAGCACATTTTGTACCACCGATAAACGTTGCGTCCGCTCAATTAATGTTGGTTTTCATACAAAATTTAATACAGATTCTTTGATCCATTTTTTGGACGAGCCAAAACACGTGCAAGCAAAGCAGCTGTCAAAAATTAAAGACATGAGTACCAACATAACGCCACAAAAAATCGAAAAAAGAATATACGTAACCCGCGGAAATTCAAAATTCGCAAAACTTTTTGAACCAACCTCGTATACTGCAGATTTGCTCTCTACATAACATGTACGTTAATCTGTCTGCATACGACACTATTTTTCCTGCTACTTTTCTTGCTAGATTCAATAGAAATAGTCAGGCTGGCTGCAGCACTTGATTTGCTGCTAGTTTTTATGCATGTTGGCTTCATACGATACTTTTTTTAAAGTTGGATTTCTAGCCGGTTTTATATCCCATATAGCTTATTGAAAGCGAGAAATGAACCTCGTCGGTAACGAGAATTTTGCGAATAACATAATCACCAAATTTGCAAAAAGTTCTTAAATTTGTATTTTCAAAATTTAAAACGTTATAACGTAAAATGGCAAAAGATAGACTTTATAAATTTATTTATTTAATAATATATTTTTAAAACAAATATCAAATAATAGAGCTCTATTTTTTAAATACATAAAATGGATAATCTATTACTTCTAACAAAAATACAGTTTTTTTGCAAAGTAAAATCCTTAAAACCTATTCATATATGGTATGTCTTAAAATATTCTTTAAACATTTTAAATTGTTTCATAAATAAAAATCCTTTTAAATAAATTAAAACTATTTTAATTAAAATTATACTATTGCAGAAATAAATAATCCAACATGTGCACAGTAATATCAGAGAGCCATGCGAGGCTATTTTTGCTTATATATATTTTTTTTTAAATAATTACAATAAAGTGCATATGTTTGTAAAATATTCAAAATGGAATTGTTGAATAATAACCTACTTTTCCTATTTCTCAGTTATAAATTCAACTTGTTATCATATAAAATTCAAATTTTCTTCTTTGCCAAATTCGTAATGCACGTTTATGTACAAAATTCTATAATGTTAATCTTGAAGATACTTGTACGTTATAAAAAATAAAAACACACACTAAAAATCTGGTACATATGCAAAATGGTAGTTGCAACGTACAAGCATATTGCCACCTTATGAATTTATTCATAAAGACTTTTCGAAATACTCTCGTAATGAACCAAATACGAATAAAATCAAAATGGTACTTTTTGGATTTTATTACTATTTTGTATAATCATTGATCAAAAGCAATGAAAAATATCCTTTATACCGCATAGGTGATTGCAATTGCAAATAATAAAATCGAATCTAGAAAGAGTCACACTAGCCAATAAGTGGTGATTAAAATTTGCTTGGAGCAGAGATAAAAATTCAAAACACAAAAACCGTGCGTGTTTTAAGTATCTCAGAATGCTCGGCATATGGAATTGCTCAGATGCGTGTCCCCAGAAGCATGTGTTCGATGTTCAATTGAATGCAGAAGATTGCGCAATAAATCCATTAGGCAAACCGAGCCACGACTATCAGGCTACTTATTCATGAATAGATAACTGCCAATGATGAGCATCGCTCAGTGACTCATCGCGATTACAGATTAAACCTGTTCAATTCGTCAGGTACTGTCCATTTACCTATTCCGCTGATGCACGATCTTGCAGCTTCCAACGATCGAAATGAAGAGTTTTCTTCTTGCTATTTCAACACAACCACCTGATAATTCACCTCTCTCACCCTTAACTTTTCTGTTGGTCCATAATTTTACCGATTATTATGTTCAATGTTCACATCAACAGAATGGACAATATTAACCGCACACTATTCCCATCCCTCCCTCCTTTCACCCCTTCTAGCAAATCACATCTATCCAAATTTGGTAAAACGAATAATTAAAGTCATTTTACTGACCGTGCATGATCTGTCGTCTGTGATGTGCGATTTTAGTGCTTGTTTTTAGCTTTTAATGCAGTTGTTAGCCATTCTTGCAGGTAATGTTCATCGATAAATTCAATAAAATAAACGAAATATCGATAATCGAAGGAGTCAAGTTGACCGACCGACCAGCCAGCAGTCGCGGCTGGTACTTAGTCAACTCTGCTGTATTCGTGGTCTATGAGAAATTATTATGGCGCCAAAATGTGTGACGAATAGTCCATAGGACTGTCAGTCAGTGTTGAAGGTGGCCTCAATAATATGCAATAAGATATGTTCAACTAAGGCTGTCTGCACTTGTGCGCTCCAACCGAACAACCACCATTCAATTTGCTGAATTTACGATTATTCCAACAGCATGTAATGCCATCAAAACTTACTACAATATTTTCACTAGTTTTGCTGATTGCTTCTTTTGTTCGATTTTTTCAACCTTTTCTATCTAATCCAAATTGAATATAATGAATACAGGTCAAATAATTATAATTCACATTTATCCTATTCACAATATAAACATAATCATGCTTTGGTATTTATTGATTAAATTCAACATTTATCATAATGTCAATAAGCATTATTTAAGACAACAGCAACAACAACAAAATATACGGACACATACAAAACGGACAAATCTATTACGGACAAATCTATTAGGTCAATTCGACTTAAATTAAATAAAAACTATTAATAGTTTTAATCCAAAATAATAAAAAAAATATTATTAAATTTTTATAATGATTTTTTTTAAGAATACCATTAAAAATTGTTGGACTAATTATGATTATTAAGAGTGAATTTTAAATAATTTTAACAATTTGCAATTTTCTTTTTTCTTTTTATCTAATAATTATTCCATAAAGAAATTCATCTAAATTTTATGGATTTTTATAAAAAAAAATCTAATTCTTCAAAATAAACACATTTAATTTATTTTGTTTTGTTCATTTATGTTTATTTGTATGTAAGGTCCTCAGGACTTGAGTCAGGGGCCATGATGCAACCCAACAGTTGGTTATTTTAAATTATTTAAAATAAGGCTCGAAAATGTTACTAAGGGATCTAAAAACTCCATCAAGGAGGGAATCTTATTAGAAAAGAAATTTTAGATAAATTGACATTTTTTGAGGTTAAGTCACTTAGACTTTTTCCTATTGGTCTACGTTATATTAGCATTCTATTCGAGGGGTGAGCACGCATAACATCAATAAAAGCTGTTTTTTATATATTATAAAAATAACACACTATAGTTAAATAGTATTTAAGAGATAAATTTAAATTTAATTTGATTTAATTCAATCGAAATCACTACGCACGAGTAAAGCGTTCAACTTATTGAGTCAATTTAACAAAATTTGTGAAAAAAGTTCTGATATTATAATAAACAAAAAGGGATTTAAATTTTCACTTGGAGCCCCACTTAACTCAATAAAAAGAAGCTGCATGCACCTTTAAATAACGTATTTGCTCATCCCTTGGCTATGCCAATAAACCGACAACACTTTTGGAAGTGGAAAACAACATCATTTATGCCATCGGTGAGATTCAGCCTGATTTTATGCGGCAGATTCATTCAAAATTGTATATTTTTATGATGTTTGAATAATAATTGTATTAAATTTAATGTAATTTTTATAAAAAAAATTATATTTACTATAAATTACAAAAAAAACTCTTTTTAACCTATTTTAAAGATTAAGCGCCCATAAAGATTTCACTATGAAGCTCATGAATATGGCAGCAATACAACTCAATAACTGCATAATAACCCAAATATTTCTAGTCAGGATATTTCTTCCATTATCGGAATAAAAGTGGAGGGATCTCTTTCAAAATAAGATATTATTGTGGATATTTTGTTTGGAAGACGTCATGATGAGGATAAACCACCGATGAAGTTTTATAAGTCCCATTAGCAAGTCTAATACAGTGGTTAATCGCTGTCTCAACTAGCCTTAGCCTTTCTGCTGGCATCCTTTCTGCTGGCGACCTACAGGGCGTTGGTAGCTCTAACAGCTTCTCTCTTTATCGGACCTTACATTTACTACCAACCAGATCGTTCCCTCTTCACCATTTCCTAACTGCAAAAAATTGAAGTTTTGTACCTTTGGTGTCGCTCACAATTCATCCGCAACTTTTGCTACTCATATATTCTTTGGAAAGTAAAATAAAATTCTTTGCAATTAAATATAATTGTTCAGTTAAATAATTTGACTGAAAACGAAATGTTAACTAACTAACTCACTCAATAAATAAACCAATTCAAATAATCCCAAATATTTATTTTTAATACCAGGTGTATAAGCTTAAATCCGCTGTTTTTTTATAGAAAGCAAGCACAAATTTATTCAAAAAACTTGCCCTCGCTACCTACATATTTTCCCCATTTCTCGGGCAATTTGTGGATACTACGCCAAAAAAATTCCTTCTCTTTCGAGGTAAATCACTCATCAAGCCATTTTCGGACGTCTTCGTAAGAATCGAAGTGTTGCTCAGCGAGCGCATGGCCCATCGATGAAAGCAGGTGGTAATCGGAAGAGGTCAGGTCTTTTAAATAAGCGGGGTAGGGTAGCACCTCCCAAATGAGTGTCTCTAAGTAGTTTTGGACCATTTTAGACGTGTGCGATGGTCTGTTGTCGTGGAAGAAAATCACCTGGTCATGTCTTTGTTGATAATCCGTCCTTTTTTCACGCAGAGCACTGTACAATCTGATCAGTTGTTGGTGGTAGCGATAGACATTGACAGTTTCACCAGGTTTCAACATCTCATAGTAGACGATATCCTGCTGATCTCACCAAACGCACAGCATCGTCTTCCGTCCGAAGCGATTTGGTCTTGGGAAAGATGTTGATGGTTGGCCGGGATCAACCCACGATTTCTTGCGTTTAGGATTCTCGAAATATACCCACTTTTCATTGCCTGTCATAATCCGATGCAGGAACAACTTTCTTTTTTGTCGGGCGAGCAAGATTTCGCATATGTTTTGGCGTCTCTCCATCTGCCTATCGTTCAATTCATGCGGCACCCATTTTCCGATCTTTTCAATCTTCCCCATAGCACGCAGATGCATGGAAATGGCTGGTTGACTAAAACCCTATTGCTCCGTGAGAATTTTTTGCGATTGGATATCGTCTTCGTCCAAAAGAGCCTGCAATTGATGGTACTCAACTTTCCTAGGCCGATTTTCACGCTTCTTGTCCCACAAGTCAAAATTACCGTCTTTGAACCGACGAAACCAATCTCGACACGTTGTTTACGATAAAGCACTGTCACCATAAACCTTCATAAGCATTGGATGCGATTCGGCAGCCGATTTCTTCAAATTGAAGCAGAACAGAAGAGCTTCCCGCATATACTATTTTTCTGGCACAAAACTAGACATGATTACCAAAGGAAAAATGCATGTTGCCGTACGAAATTGCTGAAAATGTGCACTGATTAATGTTGACAGATGTAAAACTCTAAAAAAATAAGTATCCCGTGCCCATGGTAGCCTAATACGCTAACTCACGCCATCTATGACCAAACAGCGGATTTAAGAGTATACGCCTGGTATAATAAATTATTTTGACTTATCATAATAATTGAGGATCTATTACATTCTCAATAGAAATATAATGTATATTTTCATAAAATTTGCGAAAGAAAAATATACCAAATTTATCGGATGCTCGACCGTAATAAGAATGGAACTATTCTTTCCATTATGGCCTAGGAAGGCACTCTTGCTGATATTTGAGCATCATTCTCATCCAATTACCATCTCAGCGAAACTATTCTTAAGAGTTTTAATTGGAATTGCCTAAATTCAGAAATTAAAAATAATCTTTTTTAAATGCAATTGAAAAAGACAAAAAACTTTTAATTCAAACATTTTTAATTTATATAAAGTAAATTTTGAAATGTAAACAAAATTTATATTTAGGTTAAGCAAAAAATAATTTTTTTTCCTTATTTATATTTTTATAAATTTTATAATAAATTTTAAATAATCAAAAATCGATTAACTCATTTAAGGTCCTGCGTTAGTGCTCCAAAAAAATGAATGTGATAAAAGAGATCATTGTCGCCGTAATATGGGCACTCTCCGGAATATTTGGCCAAGGAGTGCCGATGGGTGGTTTTGGGATATGGTCCTTTTTATTTTATCTTACATTTTTAGTGGCATGCAATCCAAATTTTTGCCCTTTCCAATTTTTATACCATGCCCCCTCATTTCTTGTTCTCCTCCTTCACCGTTTTAATAGTTTTTTTAATTTTTATATTTTCTTTTATAAATAACTCATAACTTTCCTTTCATTCTTTTTATGGAGAAATTAATACTTTTAAGTATCTCCATTGTCCCCTGCATGATTTAGGCATGAGTTTTTTTATTATTATGGTGTGTTTAGGAGCAGTGTATTGCACATAACCCCCAACTCACCCATTATATCAGCATAAAGCTATGCCAAGCAAAGAAAGGAATTCTCTGAGTATAGTCGTAACAGGCCATAAGTCCTTGAATTTCATTAGATTCCAAATTTTTATACCTTCCCTTCCCTATGAACAGGCTATTTAATAAAATACTTGAAAAGCTTATATTTTCAAACTATTGGAGTGTAGCCGTTACAATTCAGACTAATTTCTCAGTTGCCATGCATTCCGAAGATTCTCGAAAATAAATATTGCCAAAAACTCGAACATATTCACAGGTCTGCCAAGGGGTCTGTGATATTATTTTTACAGTTACACAGGCATCAACCTTTGCTTTTGTCACTTAATTTAGGAATTTGAGTCCACTCAGAAACTTGATCTTCTTTGCTGACCAGTCTTGTTGATCCTATTTTGGTAAGTTTTTGAAAACATATTTGTATGGAAGGACATTTCCGGTCCGGGCAAATGGAACTAGAAATAGTATTTCATAGAAAAGTCCTTTTTTTGCAACCATCTATTACATAATAACGGTTGTATATCTGTCCTTTACGTTAGCCGTCTTCCATTGGGAAAATTTTGCTTCTCACAAGTACTTCTAGCTACTTGCAGCTACTCTTGCTCATACAGATGAGTACTTCGCATGAGTAGTTTCACATACAATTTACGCTAGGGGGATTTTAGTTCCCAAAATGAAAATAGATGGCTTAGCGCGTTCGTTGGTTATGTTGAAGTGTCATATATCATATGGATAATAATGGATTGTCAAATAGATTTAAATTTAAATCATGTATTTGTATAACTTCATATTTAACATATTATAACACTTTCAATTGTAACAAAAATAAAAATAATCAATTTATCACATATATAAAATGTCTTAATTTAACTTATTTAATATATTTAAAAGTGTAGAACGAGTTTCAGCCCTATCATTTTCTTTTTTGGTAATAATTTAAGCAAAATTGGCCCAATTGAAGACGGCTGTTTTATCTGCAACATTTTATTTCTAACTAATGTTGATAGAGTGCGCTGTTAGCAAACTACCGAATTAAATAATAGATGGCGATGTTGGTATTTTTTCAGTAAACTTTTTGGTACAAAAAATTGTATTTTGAATTAATTTGTTTAAAAAAAAATTGTCAAACTGTGAAATTCTGTTATTAAAATATTGTAAATACCAGGTGTATAAGCTTATAATCCGCTGTTTGGTCATAGATGGCGTGAGTTAGCGTATTAGGCTACCATGGGCACGGGATACTTATTTTTTTAGAGTTTTACATCTGTCAACATTAATCAGTGCACATTTTCAGCAATTTCGTACAGCAACATGCATTTTTCCTTTGGTAATCATGTCTAGTTTTGTGCTAGAAAATGGGCATATTCGGGAAGCTCTGCTTTTCTGCTTCAATTTGAAGAAATCGGCTGCCGAATCGCATCGAATGCTTATGGAGGTCGATGGTGTTAGTGTATTACCGGAAACAACGTGCCGAGATTGGTTTCGTCGGTTCAAAGACGGCAATTTTGACTTGTGGGACAAGTAGCGTGAAAATCGGCCTAGGAAGGTTGAGTACCATCAATTGCAGGCTCTTTTGGACGAAGACCAAATCCAATCGCAAAAAATGCTCACGGAGCAATTGGGTGTTAGTCAACCAGCCATTTCCATGCATCTGCGTGCTATGGGGAAGATTGAAAAGATCGGAAAATGGGTGCCCCATGAATTTAACGATAGGCAGATGCAGCGACGCCAAAACACATGCGAAATCTTGCTCGCCAGACAAAAAAAATCGTCCCTGCATCGGATTGTGATAGGCGATGAAAATTGGATATATTCCGAGAATTCTAAACGAAAGAAATCGTGGGTTGATCCCGGCCAACCATCAACATCTTTCCCAGGACCAAATCGCTTCGGACGGAAGACGATGCTGTGCGTTTGGTGAGATCAGCAGGGTATCGTCTACTATGAGATGTTGAAACCTGGTGAAACTGTCAATGCCTATCGCTACCACGAACAACTGATCAAATTGTACAGTGCTCTGCGTGAAAAAAGGACGGATTATCAACAAAGACATGACAAGGTGATTTCCTTCCACGACAACAGACCATCGCACACGTCTAAAATGGTCCAAAACTACTTAGAGACACTCATTTGGGAGGTGCTACCCTACCCCGCTTATTTAAAAGACCTGACCTCTTCCGATTACCACCTGCTTTCATCGATGGGCCATGCGCTCGCTGAGCAACACTTCGATTCTTACGAAGACGTCCGAAAATGGCTTGATGAGTGATTTACCTTGAAAGAGAAGGAATTTTTTGGCGTGGTATCCACAAATTATGGGCAAGTACTTTGAATAAATTTGTTTTTGCTTTCTATGAAAAAAACATGAGTTTTTTGACTAAAAAATAGCGGATTTAAGCTTATATACCTGATATATCTAAAAACTGTTTTTCAGAGAAGTGAAAAATATTTAACGAAATCGCACTGAGTACATACTTGATTCTTTTTTTAAAAACGGACACAAAATAATGTCAAAAATATTTTCAGTTCATGTCTAAGACCGCGCAATCTTATCTATTTAATGTTGTAAATATTTTTACGAATGATATTGAAAATGCCTAAATCACTTTTAAATAGACAGCAAACAAGGGATTAGTTTCAAATATTCCCCACCTTTCTTGACTGATGTTGTCCATAAAGTACTTATCGTCATGGTCAGAGAGTACTGTTTTCTTATATCCTAGAAATTCACATGCCAATAATATTGTATCTATACATTTCTAAATACAATAATATAATATCTTTGGTGACAATAATTTATGTATTTGTAACTAACTAGGTAGTTGGAGAGACCAAGATCAAGTGACAATGAAATTACACATTATTTGGTGACTTCATTACAAGTTCTACGTTTGATTCTGAATACACCAAGAAGGAGCACCTTGAAATGGTAATAAATTTTGCGAAAATTGCCCCTGGCAGAGGAACTAACAAGACACATGTATTGAGGAGAAAAATTATTCAAACGACAGCAACAGTAGTCTTGGCTGAGAATTATTGAGTCTTGGCCAGGAAAGTGGCGTGAATGTGTCGTCGTCTAGTTGAAGAGTTTGAAATGGAAATTGTTTGGATCAGTCCAAGTCCTCCAGTCTGCCACCACAATCAACCTGGAATATATCTATGAATACCAGTAAATAGTCACTAGTTCTGGTAGACTTCTCGGCTAGCATATTGCCCCTGGTATAGTATAGCTTATTCATGTTTTGCAATACAATACCTAATTTACCTGTATTACGAAGTCTAAATATTTCTTTGTTAAAAGCAATCGTGGACGGACTCTATCTGCAAAGATTGCGGTGTGCACAAAATGCAATTTAAATTGATTAGGGCTTTCTTCGTCTTCACACGTATCCAGCGTAGGCGTCACCCACACGCGACTTGTCTCACGTGCATGATTTATTCACTCGTTGTTATTAAGTTCCCGTATCCGTTCGGGTCTTTGACTCATCCATATCCACATCGTCATGTCTCAACATATTGTCTCTTAGGACCACGAGTGATATTTTTTTTTATACTGGAGTCGAAAGTTAGTCATGTCTCTTCATAATAAAAAATATTTGTGATTTATTTCGAATTCAAATAGAAGATATCTGCACCATCGTAAGTACGATTTGTTTTGCAGGCAAAACCCAAAGTAAAGATCGTGTAAAAAAATTTTTACTATCTTATTAATATTTTTTTATTTATTATTAGTTTTCATCAAAAAATTAGCAAAATCTCTTATTGAATTTTGTAAAAAGTTACTATTTTGAACAAAAATTAATTTATTAAAGATTTATCCAATTTTTAAGTTTTAAAGTAAAGTTAAAAAACAAAAATGCTCTGTCAAAATTTTATTTAAAATTTTATACAATTATTTGAGATAAATTTTGCCATTATATATTAAATTAAAATATTTGACAAGATTACCATAAAACTTTGTAAAAATTTTGATCCTTCCAAGGTAATTTTTAATGACTTTTTCTTACATTTCCGGCTGTAATTTAGACGTAATTTAACGGATGTTAATTTTTAAATGCCCAAAAAATTTTAAATTGTCCATATAGATATAATTTTTATATAAACTTATAAGAAAAAGCCCACCGGCGTCAAATTGCATGATCTTGGAGTTCAATTCAAATCATCAAATCTTGAAATGATAGGTCCTACTAACTTTTTGCGCAATAAAGTAAAATTTTATCAAGTTTTGTGGCTTGCGGTATCGTTTTATTGAAATCGCAAATATTTTTGATTAAAATTTTTAACTTTAGGTTAAAAACACTTGCTCAATACATGGTTATAGCGGTCTCTCCTTCTTCATTTAAAAAAAAAAATGGGCCCATGACAACTTTAGATCAAAATTCACACCAGACAGTCTCTTTTCACATAAAAAATTTCATTTTTAAAGTTTGTTATTAATTTTTAAATTTTTTTTTGTATATCAAATTGGCTTATTGACGTATTCACTGAGCAAAATATAAGCCTTATCGCTGAAGAAAATTTCGGCTACGATATCATCACCATATAAGGTGTAGTTAAAAGTAATCCATTATTTTGCCAATAGATGGCTTTAGGAGTCTGTATCTCCCGTTTTAAAAGAGCGATCGGGTTGCACTAGATGGCGTTAGAAAGATAAGATTTTGTACTAAAAAAGTTTCTGTTATAGTTTTGTGATTACTTGACTCAGTATTTTTGTCGAAAATGTCGATAAGTCCGACCGTCACGTAAGCACTGTTTCGATTGCCCAAGAGCTAAACAGTGCACAAAAAACCGTTTGGAACCACTTAAATAAGGCTGGATACCAAAAGAAGCTCGGTGTATGGGTACCACACGAATTATCGCAAAAAACCTCATGGACCGAATTTCCATCTGCAAATCGCTGCTGAATCGCAACAATATCGATCCATTTCTGAAGCGGATGGTTACTGGAGATGAAAAGTGGGTCACTTACGACAACGTCAAGCGACAACGGTCGTGGTCAAATCGCGGTCACCCGGCGCAAACGGTGGTCAAGCCAGGATTGACAGCCAGGAAGGTTTTGCTGTGTGTTTGGTGGGACTGGCAGGGAATCATCTACTATGAGCTGCTCCCCTACGGCCGAACTCTTAATTCGGACCTATACTGTCAAAAATTGGACCGTCTGAAAGAAGCAATCGCCCAGAATAGGAGAGGAATTGTGTTCCATCAGGACAACGCCAGGCCGCATACATCAATAGTGACTCGCCAGAAGTTCCGGGACCTTGATTGGGATGTTCTTATGCATCCACCTTATAGTCCGAACCTGGCACCAAGTGATTACCACCTCTTCCTGTCTATGACGAATGATTTTGCAGGTGAAAAATTCGCCTCAAGAGAAGATTGTGAAAATCGACTGTCCCAGTTTTTTGTTAATAGGGACGAGGGTTTCTATGAGAGAGGCATTATGAAATGACCTCCAAAATGGCAACAAGTTATCGAACAAAACGGTGCATATTTGAATTTAATGCAAAAATAATGGATTTCTTTTTACTACAACTTATATTTATAGAAAGTTTATACCATTTTAAGCATATTATTTGGTAAAAATACCTATGATTAATAAAAAATAATGGCAATCTTTAAATAAAGATATTTTATCTTAATTAACATATATTATTGACTAATGTTCAATTACAGAGCTTTACTTTTCAAACCATAAAATTGATAATACTTTATATAAAGAAATCTTTAATTACCCACTAAACAGACTATTTCCAAATAGCTACACAAATATTATTTTATGTAAATTCGATCCTATATATTTTATTATCAAAAGTAGTTAATTACAATAAAAAAAAAATATTCAAAACATTAAATAAATATTGTATTTAATTTATAGAAATAGGACAGTTGCGATGAGTTCTTAGAGCACCTCTATTTCGACAACGGTTCGATCTCCTACCGATCGAACAAGCCTAACAGTACATGATGTGGTCAAGTTGGCGATTTATTAAAATTAAATTAAGCATGTTTGGTCATTTTTCGCAGTAAGCAAAGTAAACACCATTCCGTGGATTGGATGGGAACCAAACTATTCGAGTACTATCGGAACTGGCAATGCTAGCACGCTAGTACTAATGAATACAAATAGGGAACATGAAACGAAGCTGGTACTCTGACCAAATGAAAAATGATCCCTCTTCGATTTTAGTAAATACTTGCAGTTAACTAACGTTTGATCAAAAATTATTGGAGTGAGATTTTCCACTGTGCCATTGCTAGTTGCTAACCACGCACAATAGTACTCGTATCCCAGCAAGGTCTCGTACTACTAACATAATAGAAGTGGTTGAGTAAATTTGTTCAGTTAGTTCGATAGTCGTAACTGGGTTCACATTTTTCAAAGTAAATATTCGTGTACATTAACTGAACTTATAAATTGTAATTAATGATAAACACCGTCCTAGCAATCCAGCAGTCCACCAACTACACAGGTAGCCAATCGACTAAGAAAATAGGTGATACCGTGTAGTAAATCCAACAAGGCTGTACTACGAAATAGGTACCGTATTCATAGAATTCAATCGTTCAGACGAGGATTGTACTAGACATCATTTGGTATCCCATCAATGGTACTTTGAAAGAAAATCGAAGAAAATTTCACAGCTCCACCAAGCCTCCAATTCATATAATGACCATGATTTATGAATCACATAAAGTTATTAATTTGAGACGGTTTTATAATTAGCAAGATTGTAATTCATTTTATCTTCTCAATCCCTTCGTCCTCGCTAAATACCACTGTACCAATGACCACCTGAATCGACTGCAAGGGAGCACAGTTCGTAAGGGTTCGCCATAAACCAATTTGCGTGTTCTCAAAAAATATATGATCGGACTATCCTTATACTCATCGTATGTTTATAAAAGACCTGCCAAAGGTACTATTATTTTTAATTGGTACTCATGGTATTTATGTCTCACAAAGCAGAGGGCAATAGTAATTAGACTACATTTAAATCCTTGTTTTTTGCAATTATGCCATAATTAAGAGAACAACATTTTCATATTACCGCTAATACCGTTGCATTTAACACTTTGCAAATGCAGACTTGTAAGTCTCGTTCAAATAATCAAATTATAGGTAAAATATTATTTAGGAAATTTAAAAAAAAATTAAATCAAAAAAAAATTATATTTCGTATCTACTCATTCGAACATGCAGTAGTAAAAGATAGTCGTTTTTATATGATGGTAGAGCGTTTACAGTAGCAGTCGATTTTTATTGCAAATATCTTGTTCGATTTTATAAAATAAATTTTTATGCATAATTTAATTGACGCTTTAAATCATGTGAAATCGTAAAACTAACAAGGGCTATAAACTGAATGGATTGTGGTAATGTTATTTATTGTATTTCTATTTTTTTCGGATTAAATACTTTATAATCTATAGCTGACTGGAGTCTTTTTATCTCAAAATATTAATATTCGATTCTGGCATATACAATTTTTATAGACACTTTATTATAGATGAAAAAAGAAGCAAATCTTTAGTAGTAACTATTGTAACTAATATTTAAAAAGTTTTACTTGAATTCTGTTCAAAAATTTGCCTATAAAGATTTGGTAATGTAATAGGTTTACTAGGTTAAATTCGAATTTTGCCGATGAGAATATTGATTATAAAATTTTGTTGTATGTTATCAACAGTACCAACGTGATAAAAAGGATCAAAAAAAAAGTTGCACGAACTTAGATCAGTGGGCGTTAGGACCAATAAAATCGTTAATGACATGGCAGCGTTGACATGTTTTAGCATCAAATCGTCTGCAATGTCCGATCTGCCATTCAAAGACCTACTCATCAGCTTCAATTTACAAAAATTTTTACTGCAAATATTTTTACTGAAAATATTTTTATTGAAATTTTTTTTATTGAAAATATTTTTTTTCATGAAAATATTTATATTAAAAATATTATTTTTATGAAAATATTTTTTTTATGAAAATATTTTTACTGAAAATTTATTTTGCTGAAATTAATTTTGCTGAAAATATGTGTATTGTTTTTACTTAAAAATATTTTTACTGAAAATATTTTTACTGCAAATATTTTTTTTCTGAAAAAATTTTTACTGAGAAAACTTTTTTTATGAAAATATTTTTACTGAAAATACTGTTTTTAGTTAAAAATATTTTCACTAAAATGTTTTTTAACTAAACATTTTTTTACTGAAAATATTTTTTTACTCAAAATATTTTTATTGAACATATTTGTTTACTGAAAATATGTTTACTTAAAAATCTTTTTACTGACAATATTTTTACTAAAAATATTTTTGCTGAAAATATTTTTTTACTAAAAATTTTTTTTCTGAAAATATTTTTACTGATAATGTTTTTTAACTAAAAATATTTTTACTGAAAATATTTTTTTAGTCAAAATATTTTTATTGAACATATTTGTTTACTGAAAATATGTTTACTTAAAAATATTTTTACTGACAATATTTTTACTGAAAAAATTTTAACTGAAAATATTTTAACTAAAAAAATTTTTACTGAAAATATTTTAAGTGAAAATATTTTTACAGAAAGATTTTTTTACTGAAAATATTTTTCCTGAAAATAATTTTACTGGAAATATTTTGTCACTGAAAATATTTTTACTGAAAATATTATTGTTCTGAAAATGTTTTTTCTGAAAATATTTTTACTGGGAATATTTTTACCGAAAATTTTTTTGTACTGAAAATATTTTTTAACTAAAAATATTTTTACTGAAAATATTTTTACTGAAAATATTTTTTTACTGAAAATATTTTTACTGAAAATATTTTTTTACTGAAAATATTTTTACTGAAAATATTTATTTAATGAAAATATTTTTACTGAAAATATTTTTTTAATCAAAATAATTTTTTATTGAAAATTTTTTTTGTTGAAAATATTTTAACTGAAAATATTTTAACTGAAAATATTTTTACTGAAAATATTTTTTTACTGAAAATTTTTTTTCTGCAAATATTTTTACTGAAAATATTTTTTTACTGCAAATATTTTTGCTGAAAATATTTTTTTAATGAAAACATTTTTACTGTAAATGTTTTTTTACGGAAAATATTTTTACTGAACATATTTTTACTGAAAATATTGTTTTTAATTAAAAATATTGTTACTGAAATTTTTTTTTTATGACAATATTTTTACTGAAAATATTTTTTTACTACAAATATTTTTGCTGAAAATATTTTAACTAAAAAAATGTTTACTGAAAATATTTTAAGTAAAAATATTTTTGCAGAAAATATTTTTTTACTTAAAATATTTTTTTACTGAAAACATTTTAACTAAAAAAAAATTTTACTGAAAATATTTTTACGGAAGATATTTTTACTGAAAATATATCTATTAAAAATATTTTGTTACTAGAAAAATTTTTATTGAAAGGAAATATTTTTTTTACCAGACATATTTTTACTGATAATAATTTTACTGAAAATAAATTGTGTTTTCGAAACATTCTAAATTATGATATTGCTGGAATGAAGAACTGCCTTAATATGTTAATAAAAACTGTTCAAAGATAAGCAGAATCTTATAAAGCATATGAGAAAATGATTATGTAAAATGTATCTATTTTCAAAAGAGGAGACCACCTACTATTTATTTAACAAATGCATTTTTTCTGGCACACCTAAAAAATTTCCAAATGCATTAAATGCATTTGAATAGTGCAAAAAACAATTTTCTGTTTTAAGGAAAAATTTACAATTTAAAATAGCTGAGATTTTGTATGTTTCTCTTTGAGAATTAAATAAAAATACTATAAAATCTTTAAGAATATTCTGATTTTTCTACAAATAAATTCATCGTAAACTCAAAAAGTAGTTATAATAGTCGATTTAGCTTCTAATCCAGTGTAAGCTTTGAGTTTTATTGACCAAATGTGACACTATTTGGACGCGAATAACAATTTTATCAAATTGCCCGGTTAAATGGAACTGAGCCGACACAGCCTCGAAGTGTTGGGAGAATGGCTACAACAGTGGTGGTCCAACCGGCAATTGTCGATTGTGCATAAACATTGTGGGAGTACATGATTTGGAGACATTTGTGGATGGCTATTTGCTCGTATAGTGGCCAACGATCACCTCTGTTTTCGAACAAAGAGGATGCCGCACTCTGATATTCTCGTAACTCATGTCCAAATGCGACTGGAGAATAACTAAAAGATCTACTGGACGTGGGCACCACAGGAGGATTAGTATTAGCATTGGAACATTGGATACAGAGCCTCGATGCAGTTGAAGTGTCACAACATCGAAATTATGGGAAATCGATGAAGATGTAATCGCCCAACTCAATTGCGGTGGGATCGGCGATCGGTGGTGGTGGCAAACTGAAGAGCTCTAGTAACCATTCGTGTCGGTAATAATGGCGGTGTGGCCCTTATTTACGATTGCACACAACAAATCCGTAATGATTATGATTCGGGAAATGTGATCTGAATGGCCGGCAGTACATTTTTACAGCTTGTTCTTTGTCATTCAGTTTAAGGTGTCAATAGTTTGGATCGCTATCATGGTGGTCCCTCCACCTTATACAATGTATAAAAGAAACTTTTTTTTTGTTTACTATTTCTTATCACATTTGTTTGAGAATTTTTTTTTGCAAAATAATATTAATCGATAGTAAAATCTTTAATCTTCTTTATTAAGAACAACCGAATTTTATGGAGAATTTCAAATATTCCAGTTTATTTATATGGTATCCGTGTTAAGAGAAATTAATTTAAAAAAAAAAAAAAAACTTCTTTGCATAATAAATCAAAACTGAAAACATAAAATTTTGTGTTCAAATAGCAGTCATACTAGTTGTTTGGCAATCGATGTTTTGTAAACTCTGTCGCTGTATTTAGAAACAATTTCAAAATATGAGTAAATTCGAATGCTCCTGTTTGGCATCTGATTCAATATACAAGAAAGTAACATTTCAACCATTTAATTGCTATCTATTATGCGATAGTCAGATGGACATATATTCATACAATGAGAGATGGCCACCTTACAGGTTGGTATGTTTGGTGTTAAAGAACCTGTTGAAATGGAAACCGTTTTGCAATTACCACTGCATAAATCAGTGAAGATACTCTCTGACCATGTACTTGATTTGTAAGATTCCATCGCTGGGCATTAATCAATGTGAATTTATCTACGGACCATCATTTTGCATGAATGAAATGCGTTCGATCACTGCACTCAATTTCCCTACCTCCCTTCGATCGACAGTAACAATTTTACCAATTTATTAACCTTCTAGGATCTACACTATCTTTCCACCACTAATATTATCCATCCGACAGGTAATAGAACAACGTACGGTTTTCTTACCAACAATCTGAAAGCAATGATCCAGCAAGATTCGATGTACAATTTACCAGCAAGCAATTCTTTCAAGTTTGGATTCACTATAGTCGTGCGATAAGAAATCGAAAATATTTAGCACCATCTTCTCGACTATCAATCAATTGATAATTGCATAATCTTGCTGTTGTATCGGTGATCGTAAACAGGCTCATTCTATTGCCAAAGATACCTTCTCCTTTGGCTTTTGAAGCGGCAAACACAAGATCTGATATTGATCGAAATATCGGACATTGCAAAAGGGAACAAATCAATAAGAAATACGGCTTTGGATGATACCTTTTGATGTGCACATTCATTCGTGCGCCCGCAAAACTTATTCATGTGATTAAATATCAAAATAAAATACACCATCTTTTTTTTGTTATTATCTAGAATTGCAATAGTAGTTCCTACCATTTTCAATTAAATCAATAAATACCATTTCAATAAATTAATTTTATCATCTAGATTGGTGAGTTTGCAAACAGTGAGCAATCTTGTTATAAAAGTTCAATGTGATTCGTGTCAAATAATTTCCAAAAAATTATTATCAAGTATAGTTTTTCTTAATAAATTATTAAGTTTATTTTATTGTTAATATTTTTTTTTTTTACTATAGGCTATCATATATAAATTATCGACCACCCGTATGGAAATATCTATTTTTAAAAATGACTACAATAAACGCATTGGGAAATTTCAGTTAATAATCAAGATAGTGTCAAGGATATTTTCTAATTGATTATCCATTTAATAATATAGAAAGTATAGCTCTATTATTTAACTGTTATCATATAAATATATTATATTATAAAAAAATTATTTAGATTTGTATTTGCCATTTTCTTATAAATGGATTAATTAATTATATTATATACACAAAATGCACCAATTTGGTGCTGGATATTCCCATTGAATGCTGATTTTTCGAAAAAAATTTCTTGTTTAGGTGGATAAGTTAATAACCAAAATTTCTATATAAAAAGTATGGAAAGACTTCTTGTGCCTATGAAAAATCTATTGTATCCTCAAGAAATGATTAACTAGCGTGTATTTTGGTCTGAAGTTGTCCGTATTACCTTCAAATATGGACGCTATGGCCATATGATAACCGACTTTTTTCAATCTTAACTTAAAGATTTTAATTAGAACTATATTGTGGTTTTAACAAAAAGGTACCAGAAGTTACGCCGTTGGATTTTTACTTATAAAACTACAGTAAAAAAACTATATTTATGCAGATAATTTTTAAAATTTAAACTATTTAAAATCAATATTAATGAATAAATTGCCGAACTAAATTAAGAAATATGTGAAAAAGTCATAGAAAATTAACTTGAAAGGATCGAGTCCTGCAAGAAGTTTGATTTTTTGTGGCGTTATGTTGGTACTCATGTCTCTCACTTATGCCGACACGTTCGGCCATTTTGAAAGTTCAGTTAATTTTTAAAAGCTGCTTTGCTTGCACGTGTTTTGGCTCGTCTTCGATTTTTGCCCAATCCAAAAAATGTATCAAAGAATCTGTATCAAATTTTTTGTGAAAAACAAAATTAATTGCGTGGACACATTCCGATTGTTGACTGTGGCATATGGTGAAGCTACCTTGGACCTAAGCAACGTTTATCGGTTGTACAAAATATTCTCAGAGGACCGAAAAGATGTGAACGACGAAAATGTCGAATGTTAAGGTCTTGGTTACAGTTTTCTTCGATTGCAGGGGCGTGGTGCATCATGAGTTCTTGCCAGAGGGTAGAACGGTCAATAAGGACTATTACCTGCAAGTTATGCGCAAGTCGCGAGAAGCAATCCGCCAGAAACGCCCGGATTTATGGAAGAACAAAAATTGGCTTTTGCACCATTATAACACCCCTGCTGACGCATCGTTGGTTGTGCGCGAATTTTTGGAAAAAAAACAACACACTAATAATGTCGCAGCCACCGTATTCCCCAGATCTGGGCCCCTGTGACTTTTTCTTGTTCCCGAAATTGAAGAGCCCCATGAAAGGACGACGATTGAGGAGATAAAGACGGCATCGAAGGAGGAGCTGAACAATATTACAAAAAATGATTTTTTGAAGTGCTTCGAAGATTGGAAAAAATATTGGCACAAGTGTATAATATCTGGTGAGGATTACTTTGAAGGGAACAAAATAGCTGTATTCCATTGGGCAAATTTTGCTACTCACAAGAAGTAAAATATAACCTCAAAATAGTCAACAAAATAAACAATAAAAACTGAGTTTATTCAGACATAAACAATACTGACAAAAATATGACTCTCCAACATAACCAACGAACCCGCTAAGCTATCTATTTTCATTTTGCGAACTAAAATCCCCCTACCGTAAATTGTATGCGTAACTACTCATGCTAACTACTCATTTGTACAAGCAAGAGTAGGTGCGAATAGCTAGAAGTACTTGTGAGTAGCAAAATTTGCTCAATGAATACAGCTATTAGATATTCATGAACAAATAAATAATTTTTGAAAAAACACAAAATTTGCGATACTTTTTGAACAGACCTCGTATCTTTGTATTAACAAGATCTACAGTTTCTCACCTATCAGATTTTTTTCAATATCTAAAAAAAATTGGTAGTATTTTTTTCAATATCTGTAACCTAAAATAATTGAAAGTTCATTTAAACTTGTATTTGCAGTAGACACAATTTTCTGAACAAAATTTCTGAACTCATCCTTTTATATGGTAAGTTGCAGAGCCAATTTATATGAAATATTTTGTTAACAAAATAAAAATCATTAAAAATCATTTAAGATAAAATCAAGTTCAGATTGTATTGGAATAGTGGCAGCTATAAATCATTGATTACCCGCACGTCCGAACCAAAGTATTTCGAATCCCTAGGGATGAAATTAAATTTTCTGAAAAGTGTCCATCGAATTAAAAATCTCGCTGTGTGGTCCTTAAGTATCTCTATTTTCGAAAAGACCTACCAATATAGATTTCCACTTGAACTGAATGGGTAAAATGGGGCAATTGAGGTTAAATTTAAACTGTGTTTTTCTGGCTATCGACTGAATGAGTATCTGAAAAAAAGCATTGAATTTCGGATTTTGCAGAACTATACCCGCTGACAGCTTGTTTCAAATTATCGATGACTTGTCAAAAACTTTTTGATCTTCACCATTTTTCAGTTATTTTTTACCATAATTCGATGAGAATCGAGGCTGTACGTTTATAGTCTCTTTGCAGGTGCCTGCATTTTTATTTTGAAGTCATTGTAGTTAAGGTGATCGCTTGCTGTGCTAAGGGTAATCGGTGGTAATCGTCAAGTGTAGTAGATATTGTACATGTACTTGGTTTGGATTGGAACTGTTTTTTTTTCTACCTTTTATTTTCTTTACGTATAAGTTTTGACAAAAATTTAATCCATTCACTTACCTACCGCAGACTGTCACCGTTTCCAATGTGTGTCGGCATTTCGATAAAATAAAGTGAAAAAGAAATTCTCTAGATACCCAAAACTTAGATACATTCCAGCATACTCGAATGGCCGTTGATACTGTTGATATATGACATAAAATATTTCCGAAACTGTTTTCGATAGTATATATTATCTTCCCATTGATAGCACTCAGGAGCTCCTCGATCATCAATACTTAATCTATTTTTGAGTAGGGAAATTATTCAAAATGTAAATTGGAATAAAAACTGAACACGTGCTATGATGCATTGTAGACTATGTGAATATGTGAGGTCGACATAGACAATTTTATGAATGTGTTCAGATTAGCATAAAGATAGGGTAATTACAGAGATTTTAACCAAAAACACTTTTTTTCATAATTCAAAGAGGACAATTTCGATTAGATTAGAAAAACGTTTTTTTTTAACAATAATTTTTAGTATAGATTTTTTTATTATTCAAAATTTAGTACGCTACATAATATATTTTATGAAAAGATTTTTTTTTTATTTTAATTTAATTCGAATGTATTTTTAATCATAGTGAATAATGGAAATTTGTGCAAGTGTTGGGAATAATTTCGGAAGTTGAAACAGTACATTTACGGAGTGTGACAGAACAGTAATATGTGTGTGGCATTACTGAGCCCGATCTGGTAATACTGAGGACTTCATCTCTACATAAATTGTATATTAGTTTTTTGTAGACATGTAGAGCAAGTCTTAATCTGTGGTGCATGCAATCCTGAGGGTGCATGTCTCTACTCAACTCAACTACCGCTTACTCTTGGACCACTACTACCATGGTAATTTTGAAGTGGAGGATTTCTGTATATTTTGACATATTTTAATAATTTCGTATATTAAAAATATTACCAAAATATAAAAATGTTTGAAAACTATTGGAATTCCTATTGCAGCTTTGGCTTTTTTTTTGTTGAAACTGGTGAAGCGAAAAGCCTACCTATTCGCGATGGACAAATTTTTATTTCATAAAAAAAAAAATTATTTTACTTATTATTCACAATAAAATCGGAGAAGGAGACCCGCTTCAAAAATATTATTATAAATAAATAAACAACAATAGTGCCATTAAAAAAAATGAGATATATAAATGTGTATGTGCAAAAATATAGTATACCAAATATTTAAAAAAATAAAAATCTTTTTAGTTACTGGCACCCCATTGAATAGGATTCCATAATCTCGGTGAATCCATGACGTTGACTTTTGAAAAGTTCCAATTAGCCTATGGTATAATAGGCTTACGAAAATGGTAGCACAAAGCGTATTCGGAGGGTAAGGAAGTGAGACTTCTTGTGACGGCAGACCGTCGATAATAATGAGGCCTCTTCAACCTGATGTGTAGGTCAGATCGAACATGACAGCGCTCCTGGTATAAAAATAGTACAGCAAAATTCGGAGCAACAATGTTGGTGAAAAACTCCTTGAAAAGATAAAAATAGGTCAAATCGTATGTTCTTCAAGCTGAAGAGTGTATTCTTAAATTGTTCAGAAAAAGGATTCTTTGTAGCTGGTCGAACAATGAGTTCTTAAATGCTCACAAAGAGGATTCTTTGCTCCTGTTACGCGGTCATCTCTATAAATGAGTTTTTGTAGGCATAAGCAATTCCTGTGGTTCTTCAGTCCTTCAATTCACGTGATATAATCTTCTGTGACTGTTGTTTTGTTCCTCGAGTTAAAAAAAATATCAGGTATATAAGCTTAAATCCGCTGTTTTTTAGTCAAAAAAACACATGTCTTTTTCATAGAAAGCAAATATAAATTTATTCAAAGTACTTGCCCTCGCTAGCTACACATTTTTTCCATCTCTCGGGCAATTTATGGATACCACGCCAAAAAAAAATCCTTCTCTTTCGAAGCAAACTACTCATCAAACCATTTTCGGATGTCTTCGTAAGAATCGAAGTGTTGCTCAGCGAGCGCATGGCCCATCGACGAAAGTAGGTGGTAGTTGGAAGGGGCCAGGTCTGGTGAATAAGCGGGGTGGAGTAGCACCTCCCAGTTGAGTGTCTCCAAGTAGTTGCGGACCATTTTTGACGTGTGCGATGGTGCGTTGTCGTGGAGGAAAATCAGCTTGTCACGTTTTTGATAATCCGTCCTTTTTTCATGCACAGCACGATGCGATTTGATCAGTTGTTAGTGGTAGTGGTGGGCATTGATACCACCTGGTTTCAACATCTCATAGTAGACGATACCCTGCTGATCCCACTTAACGCACAGCATCGTCTTCCGTCCGAAGCGATTTGGATTCTCGGAATATATCCACTTTTTTGTCCAGCGAGCAAGATTTCGCATGTGTTTTGGCGTCGTTCCATCTGCCTATCGTTCAATTCATGCGGCACCCATTTTCCGATATTTTCAATCTTCCCCATGGCACGCAGACGTATAGAAATAGCTGGTTGAATAACACCCAATTGCTCGGCGAGCATTTTTTGCGATTGGGTATCGTCTTCGTCCAAAAGAGCCTGCAATTGATGGTCCTCAATCTTCCTACGCTTCTTGTTCCACAAGTTAAAATTGCGGTCTTTGAACCGACGATACCAATCTCAGCACATTGTTTCCGATAAAGCACTGTCACCATAAGCTTCCATAAGTATTCGATGCGATTCGGCAGCCAATTTCTTCAAATTGAAGCAGAAAAGCAGAGATTCCCGAATACACTCTTTTTCTAACACAAAACTAGACATGATTACCAAAGGAAAAATGTATGTTATTGTACAAAATTGCTGACAATGTGCACTGATTAATGTTGACAGATGTCAAACTCATAGAAAAAGTATGGCGTGCCCATGGTAGCTTTATACGCTCACTTACGCCATCTATGATCAAACAGCGGATTTAAGCTTATATACCCGGTACTTAAAAGGACATCATCTTGGTACTGTTGATAACTTCCAAAGTTGTGCAAGCGAGAAGCTGAGAAAACTGAAGACACTGGTAAAAAAAGTGGAAACAATGCCACTGCCGACGTAAGTCTGCTAAAATTGATGGTAAAAAATTTTTATTATTTATTTTTTTCTGCGACACATCTCGTATTACATAATTTTGTGTCAACGACGAGTTTATAGTGCCATGACCATGAATCCATTTGATGATATCTTGTTACATTTAAGTTGGCATTGCCAGCTTCTCCAATGAAATGGATCGAACGTTACTTGGTGGGAGCAATTAGAAATGGTTAAACTTAAAAAAGTTAAAAGAGGGCAGGTAGACGGTGTTAAATTTTGTGGAGCAAATTTATTTATTTCAAAATATTTAAACGGGAACTTGGCAAAGGAGGTGTTGGCTCAAAGACTCCATAACAGAAGGAGTCCTTTTCGAGAAAAAATTCCTGATCAAGTGGCATTCTTTTAGGTTATAAAATAAAGTACATTGTTTATTAGAGGAATTGAATCAAGGGCGAAGAGGATATCATGGATAAGTTCGAAGAGGATATCATGGATAAGTGCGATATGCACAATCTAAATTCTGTGATTTTCCATTGCCAAAGAGAATTTATTTATTTTATTTGTTTCTGTTCTTTGATCATCATCAAAATATTTTTATTAAAATTAAAATTTAAAAATTATAGTTTATGTGATTTGTAGCAATACGAGTATGTGCACTTAAATCATAATTTTTAGCCAATTTGGTGATAACTAAAGAGCATCCCAACTATGTCACTATCTGAATTCAAATTCCAATTAAATTTACTAATTTATTGAAAAATAAATTGATTATAATAAGTGATCGTTAACTATAAATTGTGGATATATTTTCTCAGTGTTTATGGAAATATTTGTATACAAATTGAAACTGAAACTGTTATTCTATGTAAATAGATCCATTTAAGAGGTGATCTTTAGAGAAAATGTCTCACTATTACCAACAATTTGTGACATTGCTAGTATATTGGCCTGTCATGATAAAGTGCAAAACTGAATATATTACCGAAGGTCGATAGCTATTTTCGTCCATATTCCCCCATATTGAGCGCCGAATTGTGAAATAGCGATCATCAAAACAGAAGTGCTCTAGTGGAAATTGATTTCATATTTTCCTGAATGAATTGAACCATACATAGTAGACTCTAGTTTATATTTTTGTACAGTTATGACCCGATTCCCATTGAAAATGGGCCCACGCCAAGAGGAGAATCTAGTCGTTGGGCAATGGTCATCATCGATAATGCACCGCACTAACAATTTGAATTTATTTTTGTTACTTTTTCATCGGGCAGATGCAAATCGCCAGATTATATATTTCCTAACTTCGGATCGATTCGTCCACTTCTGAAATATGCACTTGACTTGGTATACTTAATACTGAATACAGAAGACCGACCGATCAGAAAACCAATAAGCCACCTATCCGTGGATCGATCGCTTCTCTGATCCATCGATCGATCGACACACAAGTGATTACAATTCATTTTCAGTTCAATTACATATTTTCGAAACGATGTTGTTTTTGCATCAGTCAATAGCCAGCAACCAGAGATTTAGACCGTCCAGATAGCCAGCTGTTCTGTCTATTTTCAAATAAGGAATCGAAAGAAAGAAGCCTACAGAAAATCCATAAACTGCAAAATTGTTGTCTGCACAACTTGTTCACTCCTAATAATAAGCGTGCGCCACGTTAAACACAGTCCGTTGTTCATGTTAAAGTGATGGCGGTGTAGGCGATTTTATTATAAATTATGACGCTCTAAGCGACTATTTGAGGAAAACCATAGCTTTTCAATTTGAATAATTTAAGGTTATGTCTAGAAAGTGGCAACCATAAATAATTCACGCTGAAAATTTTTCGGTAAACCATTTCTATAGAAAAAGACAAGGCATATTATTATACACGTACTAGGCTAAAAAAAAAAAGTAAAACAAAACCAAAAAACCCACAGGCATTTTACATCCTCATTTTTCAATATTAAAATTTAAGATTTATTTTATATAAAATATAAATTTTCCATATTATTCTATTCAAATAATATATATGCTCAAAAATAATTTTAGTGCAGAGTGTTCTGAACATAAGTTTGGAAGTTTTTTTTACAAATACTGGATTGTCCGAAAAGTAATTTCGTTGTTTCCCAACAGAGGACTTAATTGTATTTTTTCACAACCAACTTCATACTTAAACCACATAATCATATGTATTTTGACAGATGACATAGCAAGGCTTGTTTGTGAAAAATTCGATTGATTCTGCATACTAGTTTTTGGTTGATACCATTTTAAATATGTAAAGTGAAAAACAGCATTTTTGGCATATTTTACTTTTTTGCTATAGAAAAGATTAAAATTCTGTTCAAGCAAGAAAAAATTATCCGATTTGGTATGGAGAAGATGTGTTAAGTAAGCGTCAGTGCCAAAATTAGTTTGCAAAATTTTTATTTGGCAATTTTGATCTCGAAGATGCACCACGTTCTGGAAGGTATTAGTTGATAGAAACCAGCAAATAAGAACTCGTGAGATCGCTGAGAGATTAAATTTACTAAATTCGATTATTCATGATCATTTGAAACTGCTAGGTTTTATCTCAAAGATCAAATATGGGTTTCTCATCTTCTTACGGAAAAAAATTTGTGCCGTCGCATAGACGTTTGTGATTTGCTACTCAAACGCCAAAAAAAATGATCTATTTTTGAAGCATATTACCATTGGGGACGAGAAATGGGTTGCAAAAGCTCTTCGAAAGCCAATATTTTTATTTAAAAAATATTATGAAAATCGTCTTTCATTTTTATTTATAAAAAAAACGAAATTACTACGCGGACAACCCAATAATTCCGAATTTACATAATTAATAGTGATTTGGTTGATCATAATAGTTAATATCAGCTTAGTGAGTTGGCGTCCCTAATGTCGATGACATTTTCAATATATTTTCTCGCTCATTTTTGTATTCTTACAGAAAGAAATCGCAAGCGGTTGAATCTGGAGAGTAAGAGACCCAAAGCAACATTACCACTTTTCGACATAATTTGGCCAGAAAATATCTGTCGTAGAATAATAATTGTAGCGTATCCTGTATGTGACGTGGCGCCATTTTATTAAAACCACGTGTTGTCCAAACCGATTTTGTCTAATTAACAGATAAAAATTTCTGGAGTACCTCTCTGTACCATTCACCAGTCACCATAACAACATGGATCAATGATACCTTCTGGCTATATACCGTCACTCTACGTGGGTATATGAGGTCTGTTCAAAAAGTATCGCGAATTTTGTGTTTTTTCACAATTTTTTTCTTCCGCAAATCCGGGTGTTTCTGGCGGTAGTAACTTGCAGATAATATTCCTTATTAATCGTTCTACCCTATGGCAAGAACTCATGATGCATCACGCCCCTGCAATCGAAGAAAACTGTAAGCACAACCTTTACATTCGACCAAACTTGGCGTGCTTTTTTCGGTCTTGGCTCATGCGGCAGCTTCCATTGGGATGATTAAGCTTTGGCTTAAAACCATAATTCGTCACCAGTTATAACCCTCTAGAGCAAATTTAAGTCGTCGCGGACAGAGTCCAACAGCTCCTTCGTTAATGCGATGTTGTTTTTGGTCGAAATTGAGCAAAAATCGAAGATGCGCCAAAACACGTGCAAGCAAAGCAGCTGTCAAAATTTAACTGAACATTCAAAATGGCCGAACTTGTCGGTATAAGTGAGAGATATGAGTACCAATATAACGCCATAAAAAATCGAAAATCGAATATACGTAACCCACGGAAATTCAAAATCCGCGATACTTTTTGAACAGACCTCGTATATTTTTACCATATTTAGATATGGCAAAATTATTAAAAAATATAATTACAAACAGTTATTATATTTTTTTAATAATTTTGCCATTTCTATATTTTTTTTGATTGTTCAATATTAGTTAACAAAATTTTTTAAATTAAAGCGGCATCCACTTAAAAGTTGTAAACCTTCCTTTAGACTTACAAAATTAATTATTCTTGTTTATTAATGTAAAATGCTTACAAGTTTTATAAAGAGAATAAATATATAGTTTTTTTATGAAAGAAAATTAAAGTTAAATTCTTTAAAAAATAAAGTTTTTTAAGGATTTTTACCAATAGCAAAAATTGAAATTATTCTATTTATTAAACTTAATAACAGGAATATGATTCCAATCACCTATTTTGTATCGAAAGTACTATAAAGCTTTAATCGGATTTTTTATAAGTTTTTGTAAAAGAAACTTATTAAAAAAAATCTAAAAGAATTTTTATTTAATTCAATATTTCACTTAAAGGAGAAAAAAACTAAAGTTACTCTCTACAATTAGCTTCACACTATAAGTGAAATGTTTATTAAAGTTCAATTTACATCAAAATTGATCAGTAATCAATCTTAATTTACAGACTTAAGCTTGTCTATCATCAATGAATTTTAATTATCGGTAATATATGCACAATTACTAACATTTTTTTTTTTACATAAATTATAAAACAACAAAAAGAAAGAAGTTAATGTAAAAATGTCAGTCGAATATAGGGAAAAATTTATTCAATTAATTATAGTATGCACGAGTCGAAAATGGTAATTCGATAGAAAAACTTTAACAGTGAACTAAGATAGATTACAACTTTTGATCAATTCGTAAAACGACTACGAATATGTAATTAAATCGATTATGTAAAAGGTAAGGAGTTTTTATACGAGTATAAGACAAAACTGGACATCTTCTACAATACAAACAGTAGCCAATTGCGTGTCAATTTTCTTCTAAATGCAAACATTATGAAATCGAAAAATCTTGTGGATAGTCAATTGCATGTACAAGTCTGAATATCAGTACTTAGTTACTTTAAGAAACATACTTAGATACTCGGATGATATGTGTTAAGGGGAAAGAGAGATTCAGGCACGATCGTATGATCGGATTGTGGTATTGAAAAGTATCTGAAGTGGTAGCCGAATGGTCAACTCGTTGAGATAAAAGCCGCGAAAAGAAATATTGTTGCGAATTCGGATTCTTCGATGAGCACGTTCCCATGCAAATGTGAAACAAAACACCTTTTGCAGATTTTATTATACGATGGACAGTAACTTATGTACTTGGGGGATGCCAGTTGATATTTTAACTCTATATCGGTATCTTTAGTATTTATTATTATAAGTTTCGCGCCTACCATTATCTCTATTACCACAACATATTTAGCGATGTATCTCCTTCATCGAACCAAATGAAATAAATATTATTAATATACAACCGTGTAAGTAGACACTATAAATACATATGTATATCTTTGACTTAACAGATAAGAAGAAAACTTCTTATACTTTGTCGCCATAATAATATGAAAATTATGCAATCGATCGTTTGAAATCAAAATTGTTACATTTGCGCTACTATCCATATAAGTGCATCAATAAATAAATAATAGAAAAAATTCTATTCCAATTTATCTATAAATTTTTTGATTGTATAAAACTGTCTCGTAACTTAATAAAAACTCTCAAGCACAAATGATAGGAATCCAAGATCATTTGTAAGAGTTTCGTGATTCACTAAAAAAGACTTTTTTTTTTAAATGCAATCCCATAAATAATATTGCTTATTTTTAACTAATCTGCATTCAAATTGAATTTAAATAACTTTTTGAATAGTAATATTTTTGATAAGCCCAAAAAGGTTTGCAAATCCATTCGATTAAAATCCATTTTAGTATAGGTACTATTAGAAAATTCTTTTAACATCATAATTTTCATACTTATTGCGAGTCTGGAAAAAAAAATTATTATTATTGAATTGAAATTTATGATTATTTGGAACATCTATTAATGGAGTATTATTTTGGTGTATCAAACTACGGTAGGTATTGACTATCAACGACAATTTATTATTTGGTACAGTTAGCTATCATAGACTCAGTTAAGTTTACCATTTTATCATGGATAGATTCACGATGGAGCAATTTTTTTTTAAATTATCTAATTTAACATAAAAAATAAATTGTCAGTTCGGGGGAAATGCAACAAAGTTGTATAATCGCAAAATTGTGTTCACAGTATTAAGTCCATTAGAAAATCTCCTTTTGAAAAACCTTTAACGTATCTATAAATATGCCAAAATTATTTCTGATCATCAATTTAGTTTTCGATCACAGTATTTTAATTTGGTATTAGATTATGGCATATTAGATTATGACATATAGTTTAATAATACTTTTAGATACGAGGTCTGTTCAAAAAGTATCACGAATTTTGAATTTCCGCGGGTTACGTATGTTCGATTTTCGATTTTTTGTAATGTTATATTGGCACTCATGTCTCTCACTTATGCCGACAAGTTCGGCCATTTTGAATGTTCAGTTCATTTTTGATAGCTGCTTTGCTTGCACGTGTTTTGGCTCGTCTTCGATTTTTGCCCATTCCAAAAAATGGATAAAAGAATCTGTATCAAATTTTGTGTGAAAAACAAAATTAATTGCGCGAACGCATTTCAAATATTGACTGTGGCATATGGTGAAGCTACCTTGCACCGAAGCAACGTTTATTGGTGGTACAAAATGTTTTTAGAGAGCCGAGAGGATGTGAACGACGAAAAGCACGCCGGGCGTGTGAACGACAGGGTCCCTCAATTGCAGGGGCATATTGCATCATGAGTTCTTGCCACAGGGTAGATCGGCTAATAAGGAGTATTACCTGCAAGTTATGCGCAAGTTGCGTGAAGCAATCGGCCAGAAACGTCCGGATTTGTGGAAGAACAAAAATTGGCTTTTGCGCGAATTTTTGCCCAAAAACAAAACACTAATAATGCAGTAGCCACCATATTCCTCAGATCAGGACCCCTGTGACTTTTTCTTGTATCACAAAATATGATTTTTTGAAGTGCTTCGAGGATTGGAAAAAATGTTGGCGCGATACTTTTTGAATAGACCTCGTATATCACGTATTTTTGACAATGTGCTGCATTCTAAACAGTTACGCAATTATAAAAATTTCTTTTTTTTCGCATATTTGTTTACTTAAAAATTATACAACAGTTAATATTATCTAATTCTAGGAAAATTGTTTAAAAAGCCTATTTTGAAAAGCTTTGATTCCATCCTTGACTCCCCCTTGATAATGTGTACAATAGAATCCTAAACAGTTCCGCCTTCATTGTCCCAGCAGTCTTCTCACCAACATATATTAGGTGCTCCTGAAACCGCAGCCTTGCGTCATTCATTATTCCTAGGCACTTTAGAGATTGTAATACTTTAGTGATTCTATATGATCTCTCCCCACAGCTCGTCCTGTATAACGGAATGCTACTACTTAGATAGTCTTCTATTATTCTGATAATATACTCCAGAATACCATTGAGCCCAGGGCGTCAAGAATACGATCCCATCTGGCCAAGAGTTATAATGACGCAGTTCCTTATGGAGCCTCTCTTTCCACCTTTTCCCCTCAATAGCTTTACGCGATGTGCCAATAACCAAATCAATAGCAGCCAAGGTATAGCATGCCCTCCTGCAGCCAAATTTGACTTCAGATAAGCCCCTCTGCCCCTCGTTGAATTCCACCAATCGTTTGCATAGAATGTGTTCGAGAATTTCACCAGCCGTGTCCAGAAGACAAATTGGGCAGTATGATGAAGGGTCCTCAACTGTCCTCCTTCCCTTTGGTAGTAGCACCAGACAAAAGTTGTGGAAAAATTCCCTCACTCAGATAGGTATTAAATACCGCAATAGCCGCTTTAAGTACAACAGGGGGTATGACATCGGGTCCAAATGTCTTTTTATCACCGATTTTCCTACATGCCCAAAGTTCATCTTGAATAATTCGTGGGACTAATAAATCATCCCCTTTTTCACCTTTTGCATTCGATAGCTTTATGCGCTGTACCAACGACCAAATCAATAGCATCCTTCTGTAGCCAAATTGGACTTCATATAAGCCCTTCTGCCCCTCTGCCCCTCGGTGAATTCTACCAATCATTTGCATAGAATGCGTTAAGGAATTTTACCAGCCGTGTTCAGAAGGCAAATTGGGCAGTATGGCGAAGGGTCCTCAAGTGGCCCTCTCCCTTTGGTAGTAGCACCAGACCAAAGTTGTTAAAAATTTCCCTCACTCAAACAGGTATTAAACACTGAGACAGCCCCTTTAATCACAACAGGTGGTATGACATCGGGTCCAAATGCCTTTTTATCACCGATTTTCCTGCATGCCCGAAGGAATTCGTCCTGAGTAATTCATGAGACTAATAAATCAGTTGTTGTCCATCTAGAAGGTCATGCTGGTTGTGAAAAATCGAAATTTTAAAGAAAACGACTTATTTTAAACACTCACAAAAAAATCGGTCAAAACTTACACTAAATTATAAACTTTTTATCTACAATACAATTTTAAAACCAATTTGTACGTATTGCTTTGAATTTTTAAGGGTTCTATTAAGCACCCCAATTTCTCTCAAATCATCTTCAATCAACAACAAAAAAATTAACGTCTTGTTTCTATGTTTTTAACAAAGTAAATATTATGGTTTATGCATTTCTCCTTATAAAAAGTTTAATCAAATAATTATTGATGAGGTTTTTTTAAGAGGTTAAGGACTTTTTTTTGAGAAAAAAAAATTACAACATAAAATTTTATTTTTAATTTAAAAGTAAAGTTCTTGTCAATAGTGGTTATCTCGGTTGTTCTTGACAAAGTTCACTAGATTCTTTTTCGAGTAAACCCTTTTGACTCCTTTTTTGAGTATATCCTTGGACCCCTTTTTATTATCGCTATAATCCGCTTAACCTTGGATTCTAAGGGGTCAGTCTATCATAAAAAAAATGACTATTTTGCTTGCTAGTAGGGATATTGAATCAAAAATAATCAGCATTCCTAAACCCATTTTTTTTGCGTTTCAAAAGTCGTCAATTTCGGACTGATTCTGTGAACAGTTTTTTTATTTATGACTCAATTAAAATTATTCTACGAAGGCAAAAAAAATTTCCCATATTCAAAAACCTATAATTAAAAAATTAATATCATTTATAAATTTATACCGAATGAATATTAAAATAATAAAATTGCATATAAGAGAACATGATCGATAGTACAGAGTATCGAGAGCAGTGGACAATGGTTGGTGTGATATTGATGATATTACCTGTTAGTATACAAAGGATTATTTCTCAGGCTCTGAATAAATACGAGTACTTACATATTTGCAAAAGCTGTACAGTATACTATATATGATACTTATTAAAATTAAATTTTGTTTATTTTGAAAATTGTACATTGTTTTCTTGTGCGTAAAATCCAGATTCACCTCTAGTCTATGTACGAGAGTATGTTCTTCTGCTTGTGCACAATTTGATTGTGGGCGTAATTGTATTTCATCGTTTCAGTTTTCATAAATCAAAAACATTAAACGGAAATGTTAAACGTTTCACCATCATCTTCATCTTATTAAGATTTTTCCCATTTCCAACTACAGCATAAGATTAATATAAATACTATAGTAAAGAGGAACATCATCTACTATTTATGTATGCATATTATTTTGTATAGTTCATTCTAAAAAAACACAGTCAAGTACAAACAATATACAGTATAGTACAGGAAAGATTCGATTAAGTCATTAATTTTGTTTAACATAACTTGGCCCACGGATATGATTCCCTATAGACTTGTGAACTTGTGCTGTGAAAAAATCAAGTACTTTGGTGCTATTTTTTACTCACCTTTTCCTTAATGCAGTCTTACAATAATCTTTTTTGATTTAAATTGGTTTTTTTTTTAAGGATAATTTTTTCAATATTTCTTAATTTATAATATAAAAAATTATGTATTGTATGTTCTTTTAAATATTTATTTTGAAAATAAAATTTATCACCCCATGTACGATATCATTTATGTTCAGATTTTAAGTGCAAAGTTTCGTTTAGTGTCCTTGGAACGAAGCGTTATAAAACAACATATTTTTTTCATGTACTGGGAAAATTTTTGTACGAATATAAAAATCATAAAATTTAAATAACAAAATTAATAGGTTTTTTTTTACAAAACTGTGAAATGTGAAAAATAAACATCAAAGTTTCGTTGATTTTATCATCTTATCAGCTAAGACTTGAAGCAAGTGGAAACTTTATTTGAAGAGGAAAGCTTATGATATTTTTAGAAAACTAGAAGACCATTTTTAAGAAAATTAATACAATATGAAAAAAAACCAAAGAGAGTTCTAATATTAAAAGCAAACCATTCCAAACTAGATTTTTCGTTTGAGTTTTTTAACGCTAAATTACAATAAATTACTGGAGAATTAAGGATATGACATGTGACAATAAAATAATGAGACTGATTTTTTTTATTTTTTAACAATTTTTATTTTATTTTTATACATTAATGTTACCACTTTTAAAATAGTTGCTTTGGGCAGCTATACGAGGTCTGTTCAAAAAGTATCGCTAATTTTGAATTTCCGCGGGTTACGTATATTCGATTTTTAAAATTTTTGTGCCGTTATATTGGTACTCATGTCTCTCACTTATGCCGATAATTTTGGCAATTTTGAATGTTTAGTTAATTTTTGACAGCTACTTTGCTTGCATGTGTTTTGGCTCGTCTTCGATTTTTTGCCAATTCCAAAAAATGGGAACAAGAAAAAGTCACACGGTGGCTGCAGCATTATAACTGTGTTGTTTTTCGACAAAAATTCGCGCACAAGCAACGATGCGTGAGCAGAGGCGTTATCATGGTGCAAAAGCCATTTTTTGTTCTTCCACAAATCCGGGCGTTTCTGGCGGATTGCTTCACGCAACTTGCGCATAACTTGTAGGTAATATTCCTTATTGACCGTTCTACCCTGTGGCAAGAACTCATGATGCGCTACGCCCCTGCAATCGAAGGAAACTGTAAGCAAAACCGTCCAGGCACGCTTATCATCGTTCACATCTTCTTGGCCCTCTGAGACGTTGCTTCGGTCCAAGGTAGCTTCACCATATGCCACAGTCAACATTCGGAATGCGTCCGCGCAATTATTTTCATTTTTCACACAAAATTTCATACAGATTCTTTGATCCATTTTTTGGAATGGCAAAAATCCAAGACGAGCCAAAACACGTGCAAGCAAAGCAGCTGTCAAAAATTAACTGAACATTCAAAATGGCCGAACTTATCGGCATAAGCGGGAGGCATGAGTACCAATATAACGCCACAAAAAATCGAAAATATAATATACGTAATCTGCGAAAATTCAAAATTCGCTATACTTTTTGAACAGACATCGTATATCGGCGGAGGCGTTGCTTTAATTCTTCGTACATTGCTGGACGACTTCAACTGGAATTACCTTCAGCTCCTCGGCTTCATTCGCTTAATGTTGTCTGCAGTATTCCATGGATGTTATTAAAAACAATAAGATAATGTCCTTTCAAGTATTTTTGAATCTTAGAGAACAAAAAAAGTCACACTGACTCGGAAATTCCTTTTTCTAAGAATACTCGTTAATGGACATTGATGTGTGACAAGTGTCCGCAATATTTAATGTTACGGAAAGGATCTCTTTTTCGGAGGGTTTTAAGGACTTTTTATTAGCTTCAATGTTAATTCTTGGTATGACCTCATAAAAGCCGTTAATCGTTACACATTTTTATCATTTTTTTTATGGTAATTAGAGATTTTTGTGAATTCCGAAGGTGTTGGATGGGAAGTGGGAGGTATTAAAATTCGGATTGTTTGATGAACGTTAAGCTCCGCAGGAGTATGGCGAGTGACGATCATATTTAGAAAGCATCTTATCCTACTGGGTATGGTTATTCAGGCTTTATGCGGAGATTTCGGGAGGATTCGAAGTGTGTGCAAAGTAATGCTCTCACACCACCCATAACCATAAATATTAGGCCGAAATATTTAGGAGAAAATGGCGATACCCAAAGGTATGAGAAGATGAAAAAAGAAAAGAAAAACGGTTAAGTAATGAGAGGCAAAGAAAAATTAATTTACCTTAGGGAAAAAATATTAGAAAAAAAAACATCCTGGCATAGGGAAGGGAATAGGAAATGATAAGAAAGGTATAAAAATTAAAAAGGATAAAAGGAAATTTGAAAAAAAATGTAAAATTTGAATTAATAAAAATTCAAAAAAGATACAAAAAAAATAGATCAAATTAAGAAAAACCCTAAAAATAAATGGAAAAAGGTGAAGCGGACCATCAAAGTTGATGGCAGAGATTTAGTTATTTTCGGTTCTTTTCTCTTTTTATTTATAAATCATATTTAAATATTATTTTTATTATATTTATAATCATTATTAAATTATTGATGTGTACTTTTAATTATATTTTTCATCGTTTTAAACTTTATTTTAATTTTTTTCCTTATCTTTCTATATTATAGTTTAAAGTTTTTATATTATTTTACTTTATATTGTCATGCATGTTCAAATAGTTAGTTTTTATTATTAATTGGACAAACGGGAATAACACAAAATGGCGTTCATTTTTTAAGCACTTTATTTTATGAAATAAATATATTTCACATTCAATTCAATATATAAATTTTTCTCTTTTATGTGTTACCAATTATATTACATGTATCACACTTTGTCTCTATTTGCACATGGTCGACTTTGATTCCCTCCGTTTAATTCACTGCCGGTTCATTCGTGTTCTCCTCGGTCATCTTCGTATCGTACGATCGTACGATCTATTTCGCCGTTGATTCGACGAAACGTCATCGAATCATGGAATCTTCTGGCAGTAGTGCTGCCAGAGGCAATTAAACTGACCAAAAACTCCTTGCATAGTCTTACTGATTTGTGCGCTATCTATTTAAATTTAAGGCAACAAGCAAATTTTCAATAATATCGACAAGGCTACCATAAGATTTTTGGAATTGAAGGCCTGCGTGAGTGAGTGTCACTTACACTGCTTCTCCTCCTTAATACACCGAAATACTTGTGCTCATAAAGTGCCTTCAAATTCTTCGGTGTAGTATCAAGATAACAACGTTTCAAGTATTTTTGGATCTTGAAAGCTTTAACTGAAATCGCCTTCAACTACTCGGATGCAGTAACAAAATGTCGTCCTTTCAAGTGTTTTTTTAATTTTGCGGATACCCGATCTGACGCGAAGAATCTCTTTTCTAAGACTCTCAAGCACTTCTTTACAAAAACAGCGTCTTTTTTGTAAAAAAATTTCCTAAAAAAACTCCACATTTTCATAAGTTTCTAATGCTGAAGGCCTCCTTCCAATGCGAGGGTCATCTTTTATTGCTTCCAAGCTCTCAAAATTATTAATGCCTCAAAAAACTTATGTTTTGGACAAGAAATGTTCCCTACAATTTTGATGGCATATCTTTGCTCCAAATTTTGCTGTTTCATTTTTCATACCGCACTTCAAAAACCCAGCTTCACTTACTTGGTCGCTTAGGGTACGTCTAGTAGGGACTAACGTACAAGCTATGTGGAAGTCCGCAGTGTTACCAGATCGCTGTTAGTATGTCCAGTCTGATCACCACTTTCAGAGAATTAGGTAAAATAATAGAATAAGAGCGGTGTTTATTAGCAAATAGGAACCAATTTCAACAGAAAGGCTCATATAAGGCTATTTCCCTAAAAAAAATATTCATTGACATAATATTATGATAGTTTCTAATGTCTATAATTTCTATTATTTCACTTAAAATTAAAATCAGAAATAGTATGGTCACTGTATAATAGAAAAATTGTTTTTCCCGGTAAAATGTCTTGTTATCTTCACCTTACAAATAATTTGTTAGTGAAAGTGTTTAATTTCATATAAACACCTAATGTTACACGTGTTTTGATTTTATTAGTTTTTTTTTTTTGAATAGATAAATTATGTATAAGAAAAACATCTTCTCTGCATTGAGATGTCTCACGACAGGTAACTGATCTATGAAATCGACGTCGAGTACTTGTAGAATGTGAAGATCAGTTTCATATTTTTGCGATATAATCATCCCGGGAAAGGTCGACAAAGGTCTAGCCCAATAGCTGTTGAATACTGGCAGTAATTACATATGAGTTAATAAACATCAGTGCCGGTAACATGACAGAATCCGATACCATCTTCGATATGAATATGTGGTTGGTGTATGGTCTGGCCCTCTTAAGCTGGCAGACATCCATGGGATCAGCCAACAATCTCATAGAGTTCATGTTGGACAGAAGAGGGCAAAGTACCCCGGCATTATAATCATTTTATTGTATATAGGAGTATGTCCTCTGATAATAACTGGGTGCACTTGTATCGCTTTGTTATGCTGTCAAGAGGTCGAACGGTTCGGCACAGCATAAGTTGGACGTGCATACTATTCGTAAAATATTCATATATAAATTCGCAAGTCCACCAGGTTAATCGAATCGAATCGATACAATGCAACAGGTCGAAACGATATCTATGATATGCACCAATGTCGTTTCTAAATAAATTAAAGCACAGAAAACAGATACGCACATGAAGCGTAGCTGTTTGGAAACAAACAACAACCTTCGCTGAAGGAATCGCTCTGAAAGAATCGTGAGTTGAGTTTTCAATTGTGTAATAATCCGCCGCCACGTCGGGCATTGTTACAAGTCTTTAGTTTGAAGATATTTACAATAGGTGGACTGGGCTGGGCTAGGTCTAATCTGGAAGGCTCCTTTAACTACGAAATTGTACTTGATCTTATGACTATGATCATCTACTCTGTGGCCACGAACCAATTCAAACTCGGTAGGAGTCTTTAAAATTGCGTTAATGATCACTTAATGGGATGTGAAGAGCGTTCGTTATGCTCTTCTTCATTGCCGATAAAATTAGATTGTCAATTTCTAAACTGCATTCATTCATTTATTGCCAGTAGTAGTCTTTTCTGTCTATCTGTATTTGGCCATTCAAACCGGGAACGGAATCGATGAGTATAATCGTAGTCGTATTGTGGCGCATCCCTGCCTAATGATAACAAGGCAAACCAAGATGTGACATAGAATCGATAGCCATGACTACTATACTGGTGTGTTTCGATGCCAACCAATATTTATTATGTTGAAGAGTACAATTTTTCCATTTTCGAAATGTTCAAAATCAATACAGACTCATGCTGTGCGTAGCTTTTTGAATGCAATTAATTTCAAAGAAATGATGGCATCGCTAAAGAATTACGCTATTCTTCTAAGCAATGATTAAACAATAGTCGGAAATATTTGCGTGGTGAACAATTGTTTGCCTCTAAGAAATGCTTGAATAAAAAATAGCCTCATTAAGATTTCTTAAATTGTTACCATCGACGAGTACAAAAATCAATTAAAAGAGAATCAATATTTATTAAATAGATTGTCTCTACCTTCAGATATTGTTATAAGCAAGAATATGATGCTGAATATAAAAATTGGGCTCGGAAGCAGGTGCCATTAAGCGCAGTATTGTCATTAGTATTTTTGTTTTAATGTTATCTTTTTTTAAGCCATAAAAATGTAATCTTTTTTAAAAAAAAAAAAGTGCCAACGTTTTGTTCAATCCTCGAAGCACTTTAAAAAATCATTTTTTGTGATCTTGTTTAGCTTCTCCTTCGATGCTGTCTTTATCTCCTCAATCATAGCGTAGCGTCGTCCTCTTATGGGGTTCTTCAGTTTTGGGAACAAGAAAAAGTCACAGGGGGCCAGATCTAGGGAATACGGTGGCTGCGGCATTATTAGTGTGTTGTTTTTGGTCAAAAATGGCAGGTAATATTCCTTATTAACCATTCTTTCCACTCATAGTGCACTACGCCCCTGCAATCGAAGAAATCTGTAAGCAAAACCTTCACATTCGACCGAACTGAAGGTTCGTTGTTCACATCTTCTCGGCCCTCTAAGAACATTTTGTACCACCGATAAACGTTGCTTCGGTTCAAGGTAGCTTTACCATATGCCTCAGTCAATATTCGGAATATTATTGCGTCGGTGCAATACCGGAATATTATTGCGTCGGCGCAATTAATTTTGTTTTTCACACAAAATTTCATATAGATTATTTGATCCATTTTTTGGAATGAGCAAAAATCTAAGACGAGCAAAAACCCGTGCAAGAAAAGCAGCTGTCAAAAATTAACTGAACATTCAAAATGGCCGAACTGGTCGGTAAAAGTGAGAGACATGAGTACCACCATAACGTCATAAAAAAATCGCAAATCAAATATACGTAACCCGCGAAAATTCTAATTTTTTTTTATTTTCACTTTTTGAACAGACCTTATACGAGTATAAACAACAAAACGGCTTCTTTTACACGAAATAAACTATAAATACAGTCAATTAAAAATATATTTTAATATTCATATTAATTGTAAAAAAAAACTAAAAGTAAACCAACAAACTTAATAGTTTTAAAATAATATGCTTAAGCAATATTAAATTATCCTCATTTTAAGTTTAAATATTAGCTTTGTAAATATAAATTTTTATGTCATTTTATTTTAAAAAAATTCCAACAGTGTCAAATTGCTCGATCTTGCAGGCCACTGACCCGATCATCAAATGTCGAAATTACGCGTACTGGGATTTTTTGCGCAATTAAGCCAAAATTTGTTATGATTTATGGCATATGGTATTGTTATGATTTAGTGCAGGCTAAATTAAAATATCTATCATATGGCCATTGACAGTAATGGTACCTTCCTTTTAACACCCAAAGAAATAAGGGCTAATGACAACTTCAGACCAAAATCCACAACAGATAGTTCCTTTTTACATATACAATAGTTTTTCTACAATCACTTATTAATTTTTATAACATTATTTATATTTCTTATTGATGCATCTACCGAGTAAGACATGAACCACATCCTTGTCGACCATAATCTCCCTTTAAAACGTGGAACGTAACTATGGCAGAATCACTGACTTTTGTAGAAAATTATATTAATAAGAAATATAAATAATACTCTTAAAAATCAAAAAGTGATTATTGGAATGCTGTTGTATTTGTGAAAAAAGACTGTTTGGTGTACTTTGCCAATAAAAATTGTAGGAGAATATTCCCGGAAGAAATAAGCTGCCAATCGTCCCAATAAATGATTCATTTTGTCTTATGTCGGTCTCCTAGGATTCTAGTGCAAAAGCTGGAGGCGGCGGTTATCCATCCGTCAGAATGATCAGTGGAATTCACCAGTCTTGCTGAAACAGGACGCACCTCTTTGAAATAAGCTCAAATTAATTTTATATTTAAATACTATGCTAGTTTTTGTTTTCACCAAATCCACTAACAATGTATATGTTACCTCACACCTCCTATCCTTCAGAAAAGAGCCCAACCGCCTATATCCTTATTAATTACTAAAATTGAGATCGATCCTTTTATAACTAAATTTAAACTTCCCACTTACCAAATTGAAGCCTTTGGATTGGAGAGGCTTTGAATATATCAGTCGACCTAAGCTAATTGAAGAGAAAGAGTTTTTATACATTTTACCTGTGTTCCTAAACAGATAAAATTATTTCTGTATGAATTGAAACTCTCGGGTATTATTAATAAATGCAACTACCAATTAGGCTAGAGTAGTGTACATTGTTGCTCAGTTGATTGCCAACCAATTTCGAGATGTTGTCTTTGGAATTTACCCGTTCATCTTAGTGGGTTATGATATACCATATACCATTGAACAATATTTACCGCTAATTAATATAAAAAAACTAATATTTTATAGTTAAAAAAGCTGCCTAATATTAAACCATTTCTGACATAGTTCATTAAAAACTATAAGGTGGGTTTTATGATATGTGGGTATAAATGGCAATGAATATTCCGATTCATATTCCAGGATATCCTTGGCTCAGAATACATTTACTTGCGTAATTTGTTTCAATTGCTCGCTATTTGCTAGCTTCAACAAATAATAACACTAATCATCTAATGACACTTTTTAATCCTTGCACTAGTGCCTAATAAATCACTCAATTTTGATATCAGGTCTCCTCCCTTTGCTAACTGATCTTCATTCTTTTCGAAAGTAGGATTCCTTCTAGCTCTGAGCTTTTTGATCCGACAATTTACTTCCTAGATTTTTTGTAGAATTCCTACCATCTCTGAGCATTTTAATCCGATAATCATAAATTTAAGAGGTCAAGTTTCAACTCACACGGACATGTTTAATGAAGTCTACTAGTCATGTGCCCCAGACGATCTTCACGCTCATGCCACAAGCCACCATTTACAGAGTATTCCTACAAACAAACCAACAAATTCTGATTTTTTCGTTCTACGAGGTCTGTTCAAAAAGTATTGCGAATTTTGAATTTCCGCGGGTTACGTATATTTGATTTTTGATTTTTCATAGCATTATGTTGGTACTCATGTCTCTCACTTCAGCTAATTTTTGACAGCTGCTTTACTTGCACGTGTTTTGGCTCGTCTACGACCAGGAACAGCATCGAATTTTTGCTTGTGCGCGAATTTTTGGCGGTAAAAACAACACACTAATAATGCCGCAGCTACCGTATTCCCCAGATCTGTCCCTCTGTGACTTTTTCTTGTTCCCGAAACAGATTCTTTGAACCATTTTTTGAAATGGGCAAAAGTCGAAGACTAGCCAAAACACGTGCAAGCCAAGCATTCAAAATGGCCGAACATGTCGGCATAAGTGAGAGACATGAGTACCAACATAACGCCACAATCGAATATACGTAATCCGAGCCATTTTTTGAACAGACCATCAAAAATTATATTTTCTTAGACGATATTAAAAATTAATTTAAAAATGGCTAGTTTATGCTAAGACTTAGAGTATAAGGCATATTTAAAAATGAAGTTTGCTCAAAGCATAAACCTTTTGGATGGAAGTTGTTTTTATTTTTACGATTGATATAGTCTTTGTTTTTTATATAAACTATTTTTACTTAAAGATAGACTACAATTTAATTTCCATTCCTTTTGAATAAAAATGGGATTAATCTGATGCAAATTTCGCCCTAAACAATGTTTCGTATCAATTATTTATAATCAAATTTTCCTGAACATTTTATTAACTTTCTCTACATTTTATTAAGTTGATCATTTTCAAAAACTAGAAACTTTTGTAGTGTACTGAGAAGTATATTATAAGATCGATTTATTCATCTATCCTGTCGTATTGTGCATAGTTTAAATTTGCTAGGTAAAAAAACGAAAAATTCTCTAAAAACTTTTTAAGATTAACTGGTTTGGAGTATTGCGATAAGTAATTACAATTTCGTTTAACGGAGCCTATTGATCGTGCTCTACAATTTACATTGTGAATTATGTCGAGATCGCCATTGCCGACGAGTCTAAAAAATAAGAGAAGGCGTCGAAAGAATTCCTTTTGGCTGACCACCCTATCGCCACCGGAATCAGCGCACGTACGATGCCATCGGCCTGAACAAATAGGTGTGCTCTAAAGAAACGCTTCATTAATTCACTTTATTCAATTAACCGGACACAAGAGAAATGGTTTCCGCAATGATAACGCAGTTCCAACTGCCTCGTGGCTGTAGCTTCTTTTAATATTTATGCAAGTATATTTTCTGCACACCATCTTCCTTCATTATCGGTAGCCTTCATACAAAAGATATCTGACCCATAATAAATGAAGAACTTTTTTTGAATTCGTTTTAAGTCCTTGAATTTCCGTTCAGTATAGAACCAAATGGAGTTTGAATCTCAGCTAGTGAAAAATCCAAAGTATCGACGGTTATTTTTGTTGTCACTTTACTCAAAAAGGTGTGTGCCAATTATAGGTCACACTATTCGAAGTAGACAACTACAAGAAGTTTAGCACATAACATACCATATTTAAGATCTATTACTGAGGAAAATTGAAAGTAAAAGCCTTTTTATAAATTCAATTATTTTCAATCTAAAAACTATAATTTTAATTTTAGATATTTGAAAAAATGGCATGAACATTTTCAATTTTATGGAACTGAATTTGTGTATAAATTCAAATAAAAAATACGTTGTTTTTTTTCAATACCGAAAATGATGTAAAATATTTAAGACTCATAAATATTTTCTGTGAATAATATATTGCCCATTTATGATACGATAAGTACTTTAACGAGTACGTACTCGTAATACACCATTTCGATAGTAATAATTTCAAATTATTCACGTTTCGAATGTTTGACCTGTTTCAAAGTATGTACTTACATACTGGCTAACTCCCCCACAAAGATCATAAACTACAGCCGATGAAATTACCTTACCTATAATAAATAGTATAAAATTCCTGATAGCCATTTTACAGGGTTGGCATATTAAAAAAGTCTCCAGTAAATAAAAGTCAGTAAAACAAAAAAATTGTACGATTTCGATTACGATTACAATTGTGACTAAGAATATGATTATGACCGCGAATATACACTGTACTGTGACTTCCACAAAAGTGACAACTCCATTAAATTCTGATCCAGAGACCTCTTTGACCTTTTGCATGACTAGATTTAGGCTCTTATAGTCAATTTATATTTATCTATGAAATTAAAATGTCTCCATTTATGGTATTTATTGTTAAAAGATCTTTCACGATTCTTATTGAATTGTGTGACTTTAGATGATTTGTTATTTCGATTTTGTGATTTACGAGCATTCACGATTATGAAAATAATTTATTTTATAATATAAAATTTTAGATATGCACATAGATATACCGTATATATAAGTCAATATAGGATATATTTCCCTAAGATGTAAAAGAGGATTATTCATTTTCTAATTCGGAATGTACAATTCTAATAGTGGATAGTTATTAAATAAATATAACCCTACTTTCTTTAAAAGTAGGGGTTCTCCCACAGCCTACATTTGGTGCTTTTATAAGAGATTATGATAAGGCTCTTTTCTGGCTCGGTGAATAAATCGATACACAAAATTATCATATATGAGGCTTTGATATATTCCCAAAATAACTGTGGAAAAGCTTTTTTATCCTTTGGAAAAGGATAACTATGGAAAAGCTGTGTTTTTTCTGCGTAGTTCTTTGAAATCGTTAACTAATTTTTTTTTCAGCCTAAACTTTGAAGATTTAATTCTTCAAAGAGGGTCGTTCAATAAGTCCTTAGAAAAAAATGGAAAAAAACTGTTTTTTAAAAAAAAAAAATTTTAATTTTTCAACATAATCTGTTTTTAGCTCTATACACTTTTCCAACCGTTTTTCCAAAATTTTCAGTCCGTCCAAAAAATAGGATTTCGGAAGTTCTGCAAAATACTCATCCGTTTGAGCAATGACGTCCTCGATGGAAGTGAACCCCAAGCCATTTCTTCAGATTGGGGAAAAGAAAATAGTCACTCGGGGCCAAATCTGGTGAATAAGCGGGATGCTGCAACAATTCCATTCTCAATTCCACAATTTTGGCCATGGAAACAGCGCAGGCGTGCACACGCGCATTGTCCTGATGCAAGAGGATTTTTTTCTTATTCAGATGGGGGGGTTTCTCTTTGATTTCCTCGCTCAACCGTTCCAATAACGACGCGTAATACGCTCCTATTATTGTTCTTCCTTTTTCCAAGTAGTCGATAAAAATGATGCCCTGCGAATCCCAAAAGACCGTGGCCATCACCTTGCCGGCCGATGGCACAGTTTTTGCCTTTTTCGGAGCCCGTTCACCCTTGAAAATCCACTGTGATGACTGTCTCTTCGTTTCTGGAGTGTAGTAGTGTATCCAGGTTTCGTCCACAGTGACATAAAGACGAAGGAATTCGGCAGGATTGCGATGAAAGAGTGCCAACATAGCCTCAGAGTCCACTACACGATTGCGCGTATTCTCCTCTGAGAGCAAACGCGGCACCCATCTTGCCGAAATTTTTTTCACAGACAATTTTTCATGCAAAGTTGAAGCGACTGTACCTTGTGATATGCTCGTGGCCTCAACTAATTTGCGCACTTTAATTCGCCGATCGTTCAAAATCAGATCGTGGATTTTGTCGATGATTTCAGGGGTAGACACCTCAACTGGGCGTCCTGAACGATGTTCATCTTTTGGGGATGAACGGCCACGTTTAAATTCATTCACCCAATTGTAAACCGTCGCAAACACAGGTGCAGATGTGCCATGAACTGCATCCAACTCGGATTTGATTTCTTTCGGGCTTAAGCCTTTCAAATGGAGATGTTTGATGACAGCCCTAAACTCGCTTTTTTCTATTGTTATGCACAAATAAATGTCGTTAACTTTAATCGACGATAGAAATTGACCTACACTATGGATCGAGCTGAAATTTTGACAGTTTTCCTGTCGATAATGCTACTTACAACAACAAAACAGAAAAAAATCTTTTTTTTTTTGTAAGTAGCATTATCGAAAGGAAAACTGTCGAAATCTTTACCGACACTACGAGCGCAATTTCTTGGATTTTCTAAGGACTTATTGAACGACCCTCGTAATTTATATAAACTGATACCATAACCAACAAACACGACAAATTTTGGCTTTTTATTTCGCGAAAAATATTCAAGACGCATAATATCAGTTAAAAATGACCTTCAAAAATTTTTAGATTTAATGCAGTTGGACTTTTTCTTATTAAAAAATATTAAAAATTATCTTTACGCAGATAATTCTCAAACTTTTAAGCATTTAAAAAACCAACATTCGTTAAGTAATGGCTGAATAATAGCCAAAAACCTTTTTAATCAGTCATTAAAAATTACCATTCCACTAGCAGGTATATAAGATTAAATCCGCTGTTAAATAATATATGGCGTGAGTGAGCGTATTAAGCTACCATGGGCACGCCATACTTTTTTTTATGAGTTTGACATCTGTCAACAATAATCAATGCACATTGTCAGAAATTTCGTACAACAACATACATTTTTCCTTTGGTAATCATGTCTACACATGGTTTTGTGCCAGAAAAAGTGCATGTGCGGGAAGCTCCGCTTTTCTGCTTCAATTTGAAGAAATCGGCTGCCGAATCGCATCGAATACTTATGGAAGCCTAGGGCGACAGTGCTTTATCGGAAACAGTATGCCGAGATTGGTTTCGTCGGTTCAAAGATGGCAATTTTGACTTTTGGGACCTAGGAAGGTTGAGGACCATCAATTGCAAGCTCTTTTGGACGAAGACGATACCTAATCGCAAAAAATGCTCGCGGAGCAATTGGGTGTTACTTAACCAGCCATTTCCATGCATCTATGTGCCATGGGGTATATTGAAAAGATCGGAAAATGAACCCCGCTTATTCACCAGACCCCTTCCGACTACCACCTGTTTTCGTTAATGGGCCACGCGCTTGCCGAGCAGCACTTCGATTCTTACGAAGACGTCCGAAAATGGCTTGATGTGGTTTGCCTTGAAGAAGAAATGGAAAAAATGTATCGCTAGTGAGGGCAAGTACTTTAAATAAATTTGTTTTTGCTTTCTATGAAAAAAAAAAAAGTGTTTTTTTTACTAAAAAACAGCAGATTTAAGCTTATATACCTGGTATTTATATAATATTTTATTTTATATATAATGGCAAAATATACTATATTTTATTAAAATCTAAATGCTAATTATATTTTATTAAACTTTATTTTCCTACATGCAAATTAAATAATTTCTGTCCGTAATATTTTTATTGAGTATAAATTATAATAGTCATAGCCGATTTATCGCTAATTTATATAAGCGATAACTCTTCATTTAACAAAATATTATTATAGTAATTATTTTTAAAAAAAATTATTGTATCATTTTCATGCAAGCAAAAATATCAGTTTGCATTGAAGTATTTTTTTTTTTAAATGGAATAGATTTGATAAGAGATTCAGTAAAAGGTCAGTGCTAGAGTATATATAAAATTACGACTTCATTTTAAACACAGTGTAAATTTTGTTTGAATGAAACGCATCGGAAAAAAGTGATCTTAAAATGAGTGAAATTTTTCTATTTGTCGTAATTATTTTAATTTCATCAATAAGAGCAGATTTAGAATCTTGCGTACTACGGCAAACAGGCGAACAACTATGCCATCAGAATGATACAAAAGATGGCGACAAGTTAGATATTAGCACTTCAAAATTAGAATTTGATTCATGTGTAAAAGTTGTTGAATTGAAAAGAAGAAGCTCATCCGATCGAACGATATTCTGCTTCCCACAAATTACCGAATTGGAAATCAATAATTGCACCATGACACGTTTGGATTTCAGTGATTTTAAAAAAAATGAACACTTAAAAGTATTGTTAGTAAGTGGTGATAATTTCGAAAGAGTACATAATTCAGCGTTTTGGTTTGCGGAAAATTTGGATTATTTAAATTTGAAACAAAATCATATAAAATATTTGGATTCGGATGCATTTAAACCAAATCAAAAACTTCGAACACTTTATTTATATCAAAATGATATTGAATCAGTGCCACAAAATATATTTGATAGAAACCAAAATTTGGAAAGAATCAATTTAAGTGAAAATCAATTAACTTCTATAAGAAATGGTACATTTTTATATAATATCAAATTGCAAATGATAAATTTAGAGAAAAATAATATACAAGAATTGCCAGAAAATTTATTCGAAACATTAATTGATCTGAAAAATCTTGATTTGAGTGACAATCAACTAACAACTCTTGCCGATAATATATTCAAGAATAACGAAAAGCTTGTGGAAGTGAACTTAAGCGGCAATCGATTAATAATAACTGATTCTGATGTTTGGTTATCTACAATTAATAAAGTTGAACTTTTATATTTATCGCATAATTTCATTGGTATTATAACGAAAAAATTGTTTCAACAAAAAACTAATCTTTTAGAATTAGAAATTAAAGATTCTGGAATATGTTTTATAGAAAATGGAGCATTTGATAGTCAGGCAAATACACTGTATACTCTGGAATTATCGGAAAATTTTCTAACAAATCTTAATATGGAATTATTTAAAAATTTCCATAATCTTATACTTTTTAATATAAATAAAAATCATCTTATCGAATTTGATTATGAGACATTATTTAATAATACTGGAATTCAAGAGATCGATATCACGTTCAATAATTGGAATTGTTACTTTTTGGATAAACTTAAAACTGCTTATAGTAAAAATGTTAAAACACAAAAAAATATGGATCCTTATTGTCAAAGAAATATAGATCAAAATATCGAAACTGACGCATCTTGTATAGTGGACGCACGTGTAAAATATGAAAATAAATTTTTTTTTCTAAAAAAACAACAATCACTTAAAAATGGAGAAGAAAAAAAACCATAACATTTTTTTTCTCTTAATAATTTTAATTAATTTTTTAACATCATTACTATAAATATTTATACATTTGTTATATGAATATCCTTAATGCGAGGATATTTTTTTTTTATAAATTATGTATTTTATAATTAATTTTTTTTTAAAAATAAAGTAAAAACTTAAAAGTGGCATTATTTTTGCTTATCTATTTACCTACAAGAAATTTGTTTTTTTTTTAATTTTTCAGAATAAAAATAATTTTTTATTGGTCAGAATTAGGGGGCCAACTTGGACTAACGTAAAATGCATATAACTTTAAAAATTTTGATTTTTTTGGAGGAATTTTTTCTTACAGGAAAATATAATATATTATTTGTTTTTTTTTTTTATAAATCTCTAAAAAATAACATCATTTAAATGACCACCAATTACTTGTTGATTTGGAATGGCGTATTTTTTATAAAGTATTTTCCATTGCGTCATGCAACATTTCTGTTCTAAGTTTGTTATTTCTGTATGAAAATTTTACTAAAACCTGCTGAATTGTTTGTGGTTTATTTGTGTAAACCTACCTATCATTAAGAATCTTTACAAAAATAAATCAGAAGCTGTTTAATCTAGATAATCTGAATTTTTTAGAATAATTAGAAAAATTCTGAATTTTCAAATTTAACGGAGGTCAACTGAAAACTGAATATTTCGATCACCAAACAGTGAATCTTTTGTTTTTTTTTATAACGTGGGCAGTGAGAAATTATCTAAAGATGCTGTAGATACGAGGGTCGTTCAATATCCAACCGTTTTTCCAAAAATTTTATCCCGTCCAAAAAATAGGATTTCGGAAGTTCTGCAAAATACTCATCCGTTTGGGCAATGACGTCCTCGTTGGAAGTGAATCGTCGTCCGCCAAGCCATTTCTTCAGATTGGGGAAAAGAAAATATTCACTCGGGGCCAAATCTGGTGAATAAGCGGGATGCTGCAACAATTCCATTCTCAATTCGACAATTTTGGCCATGGAAACAGCGCAGGTGTGCACACGCGCATTGTCCTGATGCAAGAGGATTTTTTTCTTCTTCAGATGGGGGCGTTTCTCTTTGATTTCCTCGCTCAACCGTTCCAATAACGACGCATAATACGCTCCTATTATTGTTTTTCCTTTTTCCAAGTAGTCGATAAAAATGATGCCCTGCGAATCCCAAAAGACTGTGGCCATCACCTTGCCGGCCGATGGCACAGTTTTTGCCTTCTTCGGAGCCCGTTCACCCTTGAAAATCCACTGTGATGACTGTCTCTTCGTTTCTGGAGTGTAGTAGTGTATGCAGGTTTCGTCCACAGTGACATATCGACGAAGAAATTCGGCAGGATTGCGATGAAAGAGTGCCAACGTAGCCTCAGAGTCCACTACACGATTGCGCTTATTCTCCTCTGAGAGCAAACGCGGCACCCATCTTGCCGAAATTTTTTTCACAGACAATTTTTCATGCAAAATTGAAGCGACTGTACCTTGTGATATGCCCGTGGCCTCAACTTATTCGCGCACTTTAATTCGCCGATCGTTCAAAATCAGATCGTGGATTTTGTCGATGATTTCAGGAGTAGACACCTCAACTGGGCGTCCTGAACGATGTTCATCTTTTGTGGATGAAACGGCCACGTTTAAATTCATTCACCCAATTGTAAACCATCGCAAACACAGGTGCAGATGTGCCATGAACTGCATCCAACTCGGCTTTGATTTCTTTCGGGCTTAAGCCTTTCAAATGGAGATGTTTGATGACAGCCCTAAGCTCTCTTTTTTCCATTGTTATGCACAAATAAATGTCGTTAACTTTATTCGACGATAGAAATTGACCTATGCTATGGATCGAGCTGAAATTTTGACAGCTTTCCTCTCAATAATGCTACTTACAAAAAAAATCTTTACCCTACGAGCGCAATTTCTCGGATATTCTAAGGACTTATTGAACGACCCTCTTATATCGATACATACAGTATGTAGGATTTTTATCCACTAAAACCCTCCTACCTGTGCCTCAAATATGCCTCCACATAGGACAACCGTCAGGTATTAATTCATGGGGAGGAGACTAGTTCCAAAATCCTATTATCCTATCCAGGCTGCAGGCTGACCTTTTCTTACTCTTCTCCTAATTTCATTCTTTTTTTTTATAAAATGCGGATTTTAGAGAGGATATTATTTCCATTTTCATCTGTGGGCCTATAAGTGGATTATATCGCATAATAATAGAGAGGATATTATTTCCATTTTCATCTAGCCTGGTGTAATTGACGTTGATGCAAAGCTATCTTATTCTCCGTAAGTAAAAAAAAATTAACTATATTTAGACAGTATTTAATATTTAAATAAATAAAAAAAAAACGTATCGCTGCAGCGGTTCATTCTTGACCGTTTCTTATAGGCCGTACGCCTCTTTTCGTTTATACGAGGTCGTTCAAAAAGTATCGCGAATTTTGAATTTCCACGGGCAACGTATATTCGATTTTCGATTTTTTTGTAGCGTTATGTTGGTACTCATGTCTCTTACTTATGCAGACAAGTTTGGCCATTTTGAATGTTCAGTTAATTTTGAACACGCTTCCACGTGTTTTGGCTCGTCTTCGATTTTTGATCATTCCAAAAAAAGGATCAAAGAATCTGTTTGAAATTTTGTGTGAAAAACAAAATTAATTGCGCGGACGCATTCCAAATATTGGGTATGGCATATGGTCTACAGTAACGTTTATCGGTGGTACAAAATATTCTCAGAGGGCCGAGAAGATGTGAACGACGAAAAGCGTGCCGGACGCCCGAGCGTCAAAACATTGATGAAGTGAAGAAAATAGTATTGGCCAATCATCGAATCACCGTTAGAGAAGTTGCTGAGGACTTAAAAATATGTGTATCGATTGGCTCGTGCCATTCGATTTTTACCAATGATTTGGGCGTGAGACGGGTTGCCGCGAAATTCGTACCAAAATTGCTCAATTTCGACCAAAAACAGCATCGCATTAACATTGTTAAGGAGCTGTTGGACTCTATCCGCCATGACCCAAATTTGCTGCAGAGGGTTGATATGATATGGAAACCAAAGCCCAATTATCCCAACGGAAGCTGCCGCACGAGCCAAGGTCGAAAAAAGCGCGCCAAGTTCGGTCGAATGTGAAGGTTTTGCTTACAGTTTTCTTCGACTGCAGAGGCGTGGTGCATCATGAGTTCTTGCCACAGGGTAGATCGGTTAGTAAGGAATATTACCTGCAAGTTATGCGCGTGTTGCGTGAAGCAATCCGCCAGAAACGCCCGAATTTGTGAAAGAACAAAAATTGGCTTTTACACCATGATAACGCCTCTGCTCACGCATCGTTGCTTGTGCGCGAATTTTTGGCCAAAAATAACACACTAATAATGCCCCTGTGACTTTTTCTTGTTCCCGCAACTGAAGAGCCCCTTGAAAGAACGACGCTACGCTACGATTGAGGACATAAAGACGGCACCGAAGGAGGAGCTGAACAAGATCACAAAAAAATGATTTTTTGAAGTGCTTCAAAGATTGAAAAAACATTGGCATAAGTGGATAATATCTGGTGGGGATTACTTTGAAGGAGACAAAATAGATATTCATGAATAAATAAATAATTTTTGAAAAAACACCAAATTCACGATACTTTTTGAACAGATCTCGTATAGAAATTATTTCATAGCTTCTACAATTAAAATATAAAATAATCATTAATATTTTCATTAATTAAAATATAGTTAAAAGTTTTTTCTTAATACTTCATTTATAAGCAAAAATACTGTTTCTTATGAGCAAAACGTTTTCAAACTTAAAACTTTTCTAATTTGTTTCTTCAAATTTTGATTTTCGATTTTGTTTCTTCGTAGCTCTTACCGTTTTGCAGAAAAAGCGATATTTTTACTCCATTCAATATTGAGAAAGACAATCTTCTTAAATATCGTTGCTGCATTTACTTCAAAATAAACTTCCTTCAACTAAATGACCAATTATCCTTGTAACTTGAATATTTATTTCATGATTCAATAAAAATCGCAAATAAGTGTTTATTATAATTATTAACAAATCAATTTTTTTGTAGATTTTTCAATCTACTTTAAATTTTAAACTGTTCATAACATATAATTTTCAAATAAGTTACTAATAAAAGAATTCGTAGACTTCTATCGATTATCTATATAAAGAGTACAATATTATTTATTAAAAAATTTTACTTTTACAAATCAAATGGGCGACCTTTAGAAAACACCTTGCAACTCAGAGGAAGTAAGAATATTTCATAAAATATTTTTCATGACATGATCCAAGGAACTACGTTGAGACCACCCCATATAAAAATTTGTAATATTTTCCACAGATTTTTTATAATTATTCAAAATTTTGTGCATCAAATATTTCTTAAATACTAGAAAAATATTTATAATGCTACTTTATGACCATATCAATAACAAGCGTTCCTTGATTCAACAAATATTAAAAATTTTAAATATAAATCAAAAAAAAAAAAATTAAAATTCATCTTAATTTGAAATAGAAACATATCAATTCCAAAAGAAAACATGACTAAATTGTAATAAAACAGCAATAAATAAAATATAAAATTTTCTACTCATCCCATAAAACAAGGAAACATCTCGAATTATATAGAAAAATGCAAAGGAAATTTCTTCACCTCAAAATTATAATATGGATAAAAAATAAAAATTCTCACAATAAATTTTTACGATTCTGTTTGTGCATATGAAAATTTTTAAATCTATTTTACTTGTTCATTTAGTGTTAAAAATAAAATTTAAATTTAAAGATTACATGTAAACACGTTCCAAATTTCACGGATATTTAGTTAGCGTGAAGGAATCCAATACCACAAATTTAATAGTTTAGCTTGTAATGCTATACGTATATAGACCAAAAGTTGATAATACCCAAGAAATAATATCTTTTTATTAATAGTTTCGTTATATATTTATAAGAATACAACAAAAAAAAGCTATCAAAAATACACTGCTTGTAAGATGAAGTAATTTAAATTTTTTATTCTCTTGTTTACATCGTATACTATTCGAAACAAGTAAATATATATATTTTTTTATTACCATTGCAGTTTTATCTATTGATAAGCAAGCAAAAACATTTTTACATTCAATTAATATTTATCTTTTTATCGATATTTATATCTTTAAGTTTCTTACTTTGAAGATAAATTTGTTCCACATTTTAAAAAAAAAAAAAATTCATCAAAATAATACATTTTTCTATGATAAAAAAATAATTATTCCAATATTGGTAAAAATCCTTGTAAAGCTAATCATCGATATTATTCATAATTATCAGTTTAATATCAGATCTACGAGGGTCATTCAACAAGTACTTAGCCTCACCGCCCGATGGAACTGCTGTCACAAAAGAAATTTACCATCCTGCAGTACATTTTTTTAAGTAGCCTACTGTCAAAGTTTCAGTCGAGTCCCTTCATTAGTTTTGTTTTGAGAGCCTTTGAAAGCGAGCGTGTCGGTCGGTTGCACAAAAATGGAAAAAGAACAATATCGTTAGGTGATTAGATTCTTGTTTTTGGAAGGGAAAACGCGCAGCGAAATCAAAAATCGCTTGGATGCTGTGTATGGTGACTCTTCTCCTTCAATGGCGACCGTCAATAATTGGTTCAACGAGTTTGTTCGTGGCCGCACGTCGGTTTTTGATGAGCCACGCCCAGGTGCCCCGAAAACGGCTGCTACGGAGGAAAACGTTAAAAAAGTCCACGATCTCGTGTTGGCAGACCGTCGATTGAAGGTTCACGAGATAGCTGAGACTGTGGGCATCGCAGTAGAAACGGTGCATCATATTCTACACGAAAAACTGGGCATGAGAAAGCTGTCGGCGCGATGGGTGCCGCGTTTGCTCACACCGGAAAACAAGCGCAACCGTGAGACCACATCGGTGATGTGTTTGGCGCTGTTTCAGCGCAATCCAGCGGAGTTCTTGGGTCGTTTCGTGACCGTCGACAAAACATGGATTAACTGGTACATACCAGAGACCAAGGAACAGTCGAGACAGTGGACTTCACCCGGCGAACGTGCTCCGAAGAAGGCGAAGACTGTTCGATCGGCCGGAAAGGTGATGGCCACCGTTTTCTGGGATTCACAAGGTGTGATCCACATCGATTACCTAGAGAAGGGTAAAACAATCACGGGGCGATACTATGCTGACTTATTGGGCCGATTTGACGTCGAATTGAAGAAAAAGCGGCCCCGCTTTGCGAAGAAAAAAGTGCTGTTCTACCACGACAACGCGCCGGCTCACACCTCCGCCGTCGCCACGGCCAAATTGGTCGAATTGCGCTACGAATTGCTGCCCCATCCACCGTACTCTCCAGGTTTGGCCCCCTGTGACTACTTTTTGTTTCCAAACCTGAAAAAATCACTCGCCGGGAATAGATTTGGGTCGAATGTGGAGGTCTTCGTCGCCACGGAGGCCTATTTTGCTTCCCTCGAGAAAATGTATTTTTTGGAGGGGTTAAAAAAGTTAGAGCATCACTAGGCCAAGTGTATCGAGCTTGAAAGAGATTATGTGGAAAAATAAATTGCCACCTTTCCAAAATTTTCGTTTTTCTTTTGTACGCTAAGTACTTGTTGAATGACCCTCGTATACAATAGTGTCATCATGTTGTAGTTTTCATTGCATCCTCGCTTGCCCAGAAATAATATTGCCCAAGTGTGATTTTAAATACACTCGACTGCTCTGTTCTCTGCAAACTCAATAATGTGATTCCTCCTTCTAACTACCTCATTATCAAGTTATATTTATTACATCGTCACATCCTAACATAGTCATGAAAAATCTCCAATATTTGGATATATCTCAGATTAATTCCAATGTTCCTCAAGGTAGTATTTTTGGGCCCATTCTTTACAATATCTTTTTTAAAATATCCCAATAACATAGTCAAAAATTGGCCCAAAGTTTTTTTTTCGATCAAAATTGAGAATATGTTTGTAAATTGGATAAAATTACATCCCTGTTTGCATAAGAATAACTATTCCTGATAAACAGCACATTATCCCGATTTATAAATAATTTTTTTATTTTATTTTACTGTTTTATAGTTTTTCAAATTTTATCACCGTGCATACACATATAACATAGACAAAAAATATGAAAATAAATTTACATTTTCTAATTTCTTACTCAGTCAATTACAAAACAGATAGTGAAAAATTTAAAAAGTAAAGAAACTCTTTTGGCGACAACGAACATTTTTTAAAAATATAAAACAGGTTTTGCATGAGTCTACCACCTTTTATTCGAAACTAGGTCAAACTGATGAGCTGAGAAGATTTTTTTCCGTTATTGGGTCATTCTTCTAATTAGAATACAGACAGTTCAGAACGTCAAAACTAAACTGGTGACAGCGAAAATTTTTTTAACGCAAAAAGGGCATTCGATCTTAACTAGACATTACCGACTACTTAGACTAGTAGTCAACAACAAATCAAAACTAGTACTAAATACTAAACTATCAAAACAAAATTGGACGTATAGGTGGACATAAATGTTAAATTTCTAACGAATCTTTTAATAACCCCTTCAAATACAATCGAAAATCCACATGATCCGCGTTATTCGTAAATTATGCGCTTCCCATCATAAAACATTTCATGCTCACCTCACGTCCCACTATTATCTTCTTTTGTATGAACTCTTATCAACTAACAGTTCGGCTGAAAAGTTTATAAGATAACACAGTAAAAATATTTTTTTTTTGCAAAATTCATTTTTATTATTCAACATAGTTGCCTTCGAGGGCGATACAGCGATTATAGCGATCTTCCAACTCTTCGATACCATTTTTATAGTACTCTTTCGGTTTTGCCTCAAAATAGGCCTCAGTTTCATGATCAGTCTTAAATTTCTTGCCAGCGAGCATTCTCTTGAGGTCGGCAAACAGGAAATAGTCGCTGGGGGCCAGATCTGGAGAATACGGTGGATGGGGAAGCAATTCGTAGCCCAATTCATTGAGTTTAACCATCGTTTTCATCGACTTGTGACACGGTGCATTGTCTTGGTGAAACAACATTTTTTTCTTCTTCAAATGAGGCCGTTTCTTAGCGATTTCTTTCTTCAAACGATCCAATAACGCTATATACGTATAATAGTCGCTGTTGATCGTCTGTCCCTTCTGGAGATAGTCAATAAATATTATACCATGCGCATCCCAAAATACAGACGGCATCACCTTGCCAGCCGACTGTTGCGTCTTTCCACGCTTTTGATTCGGTTCTTCACTCGCTCTCCACTCTGCCGACTGCCGATTGGACTCTGGAGTGTAGTGACGGAGCCATGTTTCATCCATTGTCACATATCGATGCAAAAATTCAGGTTTATTGCGCTTGAACAGCTCCAAACACTGCTCAGAATCATCAACACGTTGTTGTTTTTGGTCAACAGTGAGCTCACGCGGCACCCACTTTGCACACAGCTTTCGCATGCCCAAATATTCATGCACGATATGTCCAACACGCTCTTTCGATATCTTCAGAGTCTCAGCTATCTCGCTCAACTTCACTTTACGGTCATTTAAAATTATTTTGTGGATTTTTTTGATGTTTTCTGCCGTAACCACCTCTTTTGGGCGTCCACTGTTTTCTGCATCAACTGTGCTCGTACGACCAGTTCGAAATTGACGAAACCAATATTTCACAGTTGAAATAGCTGGAGCAGAGTCCGGATAACGTTTGTCAAACCATTCTTTGGTTTCCACTGTATTATTTTTCATCAAAAAGCAATGCTTTATCAATACACGAAATTCGTCTTTATCCATTTTTTTTTCAATAACAAAAGTTTCTTCACTCAAAATGCTATATCTCACGAACCAATCGACCGATTGCTGTCAAATTTTGACAGAAATCATTTGAAGGATGATGCTTTGTGATAATTAAGTATATTTTTGCAAGAGGCGCCATCCGAACTGTTACCTTCCTCAAAATCACTCACACCTTATTTTAAAAATATCATTAAAACTAGATTGCCGGATGTTGGGTATACGAGGTCTGTTCAAAAAGGATCGCGAATTTTGTGGGTTTTTTTTTCAAAAATTATTTATTTATTCATGAATATCTATTTTGTCCCCTTTAAAGTAACCCCCACCAGATATTATACACTTGTGCCAACATTTTTTCCTATCCTCGAAGCACTTCAAAAAATCATTTTTTGTAATCTTGTTCAGCTCCTCCTTTGATGTCGTCTTTATCTCCTCAATCGTAGCGTAGCGTCGTCCTTTTATGAGACTCTTCAGTTTCGGGAACCAGAAAAAGTCACAGGGGGCCAGAGCTGGGGAATACGGTGGCTGCGGGATTATTAGTGTGTTGTGTTTGGCCAAAAATGGCAAAAGTCAATTTTTGTTCTTCCACAAATGCGGGCGTTTCTGGCTGATTGCTTCACGCAACTTGCGCATAACTTGCAGGTAATATTCCTTATTGACCGTTCTACCCTGTTGCAAGATACACCACGCCCCTGCAATCAAAGAAAACTGTAAGCAAAACCTTCACATTCGACCGAACTTGGCGGGCTTTTTTCGGTCTGGGCTCGTGCGGCAGCTTCCATTGGGATGATTGAGCTTTGATTTCCATGTTATAACCATAAACCCATGATTCGTCACCAGTTAGGACCCTCTGGGGCAAATTTGGGTCATCGCGGGCAGAGTCTAACAGCCCCTTAGCTGTTGTTGGTCCAAATTGAACAAAAATCGAAAACGCTGTCTTTGAGCAAAAAGTCGAAATAAAGCAGCTGTCAAAAGTTAAGTGAACATTCAAAATGGCCTAACTTGTCGGCATAAGTGAGAGACATGATTACCAATATAACGCCACAAAAAAATCGAAAATCGAATATACGTAATCCGCGGAGGTTTCAAAATTCGTGATACTTTTTGAGCAGATCTCGTATAGCAATTAAATCGTGAATGAGTTAAATTGACTCGGTCCGGCAATCTAGTGTGAAAAATCTTCTTATTATAATAGATGTTAGGAGAAAAAAAAACATTACACTTTTTAACAGAAAATTATTTTACGCAAATATCTTCAAAATCAAAAAAAAAAACTTACAATAAATTAGATTAAAAAATAAATTTATAAAAAATATACTGTTTGAAAATAAAAAGAAAGGTTTTTTTAATTTTTTTTTAACTTTAAGATGCAACATGACACCTTCTTTTAAACTACTCACCTATGTATGTGTATGCAATTTATCTCGACTGTAATTTAACCGTCCAGACTATCTTTGTGTAACATTCTTCAACATGATTGATAATATTCTTTAATATATTTGTATATGATGGTAAAGGTATTCGGAAAAGACTTTTTGTAGAAGAAGAATTCCAAATATTTACAACTGCTTGTGTCATTTTTAAAGTGGAAGGTGTCAACAGATATTCGTATATCACGTAACTAATAACAAACTCCGCCTTATTTTGCGTGCAGAAAACAAGTGAACATTTCTGCAAAATTACCACTTACATTATAGTCTGATGGGTAGTGAATGTCAATTTTCAGTTGGACATAAGCTCCACCGTAATCAGATCTTTACACGAGGCAGTGACTATCCAACAGATGTCATTGGACAGCAATAAGCTCAGTTTGCCATAGGAAACAAATTCAAAAAGACTTCATCAGATTGATGTTCGTCCGCCTGCTGCCATTCCATGGTGTAAATTACAGAATTCCCAGAGCGAAATTAATGACCACTATTAGTTTTAACATGTTTAAACTAATGATGATTGCCATCACTGCAATCCAACTGCATAAAGCAAGTATCCATCACTCTTTCAAAATGCACTCCTTCCACATGGCCATAGAATCATCGACCAGACACATTTGTATACGTACTCACATCAGTATTTGTAATTATCTTAAAATAGTATAAAAGTTATAATACATGAAGTCAATATTAGTGGAATTAAGTGTGGAAAGAATTCCCAAAGGAAGATTTAAAAAAAAATACAAAAGAAGGTCTTAAAAGTAGTAGAACTATTGGCCGCATCTATTATCTAGCAATTAACACATCGCGAGTCTTAAGATAATAATTCCCACGAGAGTTCTACGCGTATTAAGCTTAATTGACACAAAAGCATTTTTATTGGCATTCCTAATTGCTTTGTGAATTATTTATTTGTAAATTATTATTTTTAATGAACATTGTTAAGTATTATTAAAAATTTAGAACTTTTTTCATGATTAGAAAAAAAAATATGCTACCAAGATCGTTTTTTTTCAAAATAGATTTCGATAAATTAGTTTATTTTTTAATATTATATATAAGAATAAGAAAATATTTACAAAATTATTGCAAACTGCTCGTATATCATAGAAACTTCCAGACCAAAACGCGAAAATTTGCACACAAAAAATAATATCTCAAATGATCGAAACTTCTTTAAAAAAATCGCCTTTGATCATTGAAAGGATCCAAAGAGGTTTGAATGCATTTAAATTTCTACTGACACATACCGTAAGTTGTTAGGGCATTACTTTTAAGGATTATAAGGACCTTGACATTAAAGGGCTTCAAAGGAGGTCCTAAATTCTTATTTTACAATAAGAAGTATAAAAATCTTTTAAGTCTTTAAAAAAAAATCAAGTAAAAAAAATTACTTTAAATCAAATTCTCGAAATTAATAAATTTTTGTAGGAAATAAAATTATTCCGAAAGAGATGATAGAAATATCTCAAAATAAAATTAAAAATATCTAAGAGCTATCTGACAATACTGTGGAGGCTTTTGTGAGGTCAGACCATCGATTAACGTTGAACGTGATAAATAGTCCTTGAAAAGTTTAAAGAAAGGGTTTTTCGGATCAAATCAGACGTTAAAGATATTTGGACCATCTGCATAACGAAATTTTGCTGAGAAAAGGGATTAATACGGTTCCAAAAAAAACCTATTCACTTGATTTAATTGGATGTGACTATTTTTTGTACTCAAGATAAAAATATAATTGAAATGAAGTCATCGAGGAACTAAAGAGAATATTTAAAGGGGTTTAGTAGAGGAGCCAGTTAAAGTTTTCTTGCTACGAAGAGTGGAGACTACGCCTTCACCGATGTATAACTGCCCAAGGAAACAACTTTATTAAAGATAACAGTGAAATGTAAAAACATAATAAAAAAATTAGTCTCATTACTTTTCTGGTACATCTCATAAGGTTTTATGGTTTTTAAATGACAAATTATAGGTGAGAACAGTATACGAGGTCTGTTCAAAAAGTATCGCAGATTTTCAAAAAGTACCGTGGGTTACGTATATTCGATTTTCGATTTTTTTGTGGCGTTATGTTGGTATTCATGTCTCTCACTTATGCCAACAAGTTCGGCCATTTTGAATGTTCAGTTAATTTTTGACAGCTGCTTTGCTTGCACGTGTTTTGGCTCGTCGCATTAACATTGCTAAGGAGCTGTTGGAATCTGTCCGCGATGACCCAAATTTGCTACAAAGAATCATAACTGGTGACGAATCATGAGTTTATGGTTATGACATGAAAACCAAAGCTCAATCATCCCAATGGAAGCTGCCGCACGAGCCAAAACCGAAAAAAGCGCGCCAAATACGGTCGAATGTGAAGGTTTTGCTTACATTTTTCTTCGATTGCAGGGGCGTGGTGCATTATGAGTTCTTGCTACAGGGTAGAATGGTCAATAAGGAATATTACCTGCAAGTTATGCGCAAGTTGCGTGAAGCAATCCGCCAGAAACGCCCGGATTTGTGGAAGAACAAAAATTGGCTTTTGCACCATGATAACGCCCCTGCTCAAGGATCGTTGCTTGGGCGCGAATTTTTGGCCAAAAATGGTACACTAATAATGCCCTGTTCCCGAAACTGAAGAGCCCCATGAAAGGACGATGCTACACTACGATTGAGGAGGTAAAGACGGCATCAAAAGAGAATCTGAACAAGATCACAAAAAATGATTTTTTGAAGTGCTTCGAGGATAGGAAAATACGTTCGCACAAATGTATAATACGAGGGTCATTCAACAAGTACTTAGCCTCACCGCCCGATGGAACTGCTGTCACAAAAGAAATTTACCATCGTGCAGTACATTCTTTTAGTAGCTATTGAGCTACTAAAAAAACTGTCTCTTAGTACTAATGAAGGGAATCGACTGAAACTTTGACAGCTATTGAGCTGCTACTAAACTGTCAAAGTTTCAGTGGATTCACTTCATTAGTTTTGTTTGTAGAGCCTTTAAAAGCGAGCGTGTCGGTCGGTTGCACAAAAATGGGAAAAGAACAATATCGTTCGGTGATTAGATTCTTGTTTTTGGAAGGGAAAACGCGCAGGGAAATCAAAGATCGCTTGGATGCTGTGTATGGTGACTCTTCTCCTTCGATGGCGACCGTCAAGAATTGGTTCAACGAGTCTGTTCGTGGCCGCACGTCGGTTTTTGATGAGCCACGCCCAGGTGCCCCGAAAACGGCTGCTACGGAGGAAAACGTTAAAAAAGTCCACGATCTCGTGTTGGCAGACCGTCGATTGAAGGTTCACGAGATAGCTGAGACTGTGGGCATCGCAGTAGGAACGGTGCATCATATTCTACACGAAGAACTGGGCATGAGAAAGCTGTCGGCGCGATGGGTGCCGCGTTTGCTCACACCGGAAAACAAGCGCAACCGTGAGACCACATCGGTGATGTGTTTGGCGCTGTTTCAGCGCAATCCAGCGGAGTTCTTGGGTCGTTTCGTGACCGTCGACAAAACATGGATTAACTGGTACATACCAGAGACCAAGGAACAGTCGAAACAGTTGACTTCACCCGGCGAACGTGCTCCGAAGAAGGCGAAGACTGTTCGATCGGCCGGAAAGGTGATGGCCACCGTTTTCTGGGATTCACAAGGTGTTATCCACATCGATTACCTCGAGAAGGGTAAAACAATCACGGGGCGCTACTATGCTGACTTATTGGGCCAATTTGACATCGAATTGAAGAAAAAGCGGTCCCGCTTTGCGAAGAAAAAAGTGCGAAATTGGTCGAATTGCGCTACGAATTGCTGCCCCATCCACCGTACTGTCCAGATTTGGCCCCCTGTGACTACTTTTTGTTTCCAAACCTGAAAAATTCACTCGCCGGGAATAGATTTGGGTCGAATGAGGAGGTCATCGTCGCCACGGAGGCCTATTTTGCTTCCCTCGAGAAAATGTATTTTTTGGAGGGGATAAAAAAGTTAGAGCATCGCTGGGCCAAGTATATCGAGCTTGAAGGAGATTATGTGGAAAAATAAATTGCCACCTTTCCAAAATTTTCGTTCTGGTGCGGATTACTTTGAAGGGACCAAAATAGATATTCATGAATAAATAAATAATTTTTGATAAAACACAAAATTCATGATACTTTTTGAACAGACCTCGTACTTACGGATAAAGATATAGTGTCCCATTTTGTTAGTAGGTGAGGCAGATTAGGGATACCTCTACCCACCGCACGCCGGAGAGTATTGTCATCCAACTTGTCAGCACATTTGTTTCCCATAATTTCCACATGCTCCGGAGCTCATCGCAACTGGACACTCCGATTATTGAGTACAGGATAATGATAGGCCGCGAATAGTTCTTAGGGTGGCTTGACTGTTAGTAAAAATAATGATGTTGTGTTAATTAAAGAGCCCGATATAATTCAACTGCTCTTCTATAGTATGGAGACAGAAGATCACATATAAGGACCCTGTACAGAAGATCACCGATTTAGGTTTCATTGACCTCAACACCGCTTCAAACCACGGCTTCCAATCTTAATGAGGAAATGATGTGTTTGTAATTTAGGATTATTAAAGTTAAAGTGGATGCAATTCCTTTCGAGTTTAGGTTTAACTAAATTATGGAGGGGATAATTGGCAAAGCAAAGCGGCTTTGTAGACATGAAGAAAGATAGGATTTCTACCAATTTCGATTAGGATTGAGTCCACCAAAGAGGAACCGATATACTTCACTATATATTACTTGATAAAAAAATTAATTAAATACCTTAAAACCAATCTTTCTGTTTGTAGCAATCCAAACTACTATCAATCTAAAAATGAAAAAAAATAAAAAAGTTTTCCTTTTGAACATTTTTATCCAAAACTATATAAATTAATTATATATTCAAGTGGCATGCTTTGCTAAATTTTATTAGGTGCAAATAGACTAAAAACGTTTATTTTTATAAACAAGTGCTGATGTTAATATTTGAAAATAACCCAAACAAACATGTGACTATTATGTCACCTATCAATAAAAAGCCTTTAAAAATGACTCATAAAATTAAAATTGGTGAGCTCATAGTCGATGTCATTTACTACATTTTTAGTGCAAAATATTCATTCGCCTTAAAACAAGTTTTTTACTTACTCGTTCGTCTTTCCAAAAAAAAAAAAAAAAACCAATTTTTTGCACTAAAAATATCCATAAAACTTGCATTTACAATAAACTAAAAAAAAAAATTATTCTCATATAAAATTAACTGAAATTATTTTTAAATTTATGACGGTTTCCAAAAACAGTTTCCAACATGATTGGAAGAATCTATTTTCAATAAAATGCATAATAGTCTTTAAACTACTACCGCCCGGAGTGATCAAATTCATTTTTAGCCACTGTAAATATTAGAAAACCTGTGGCAAATATTAATCGTAATAAATTTCATTATACATTTTACTATTTAAAAAAAGATCACGATTCATTGTAAAGAACTTATTCAATTAGTGAAAATTATTATCATAGTAATGGTATGCATTTTCACCAGCTTGATACATTATCAAGACTTTAAAATTAATATTATCACACAATCTTGATGCAATCCAAATGGTGGGAGACGACTGGTCACAATTCAATGAGATTATCTATAATCTTATTAGTTATCTCATTTTATGAGATAACTAATAAGATTATAGATAATCTAGTTTATATGAAAAATAAGAAATTTAATACATTTTTGTGTTCTAGTTTCATATTGAAATAAATAAAAATTGAAATGAAAACAGTAACAGAAAAATGATTAAAATTTTGTCTGGTAAGATAAGTAGGAGAGAATATTGTTGATAGTACAACATAAATGCAAACAGAATACCACCAAACAAAAAGCCTGGCTAAAAACAGCATGCTGAACAGAAGTGGATACCTGGGGATTTGTGGCATCTCGTAAATGGTAATCAAATCCGACCAAAACGACCCCGTGAAATATGAATCACTCAAAGGTTTGTTGGTTTGTTTGTCGGCATATTCCGGTTTGTTGTTTGGTGTTCCTGTGGGCCGCCAACGACTGACTAGTGTACACACCTCTGACCCCACATTTTCCCTCCAGTTTTTCGATTTAACTTATATTCCGCTAACATAACCAATATGATTTGCATATAATGCACCACTTTACTACTAGCAGACAGTCTTCCAGGGTCATGGTCTCTTTGCTGTTTGCTATTGCATTAAGATACAGGGCCAGGACCTCAAATGACCTACGATGCTAAGCATGAACTCTTAAATGATTCCAGCATTATAGTCCAGTATTATAGGCCGTTCTCTTTATGTGTGTATGTACAATATCTTCAACTAACAATATTATTTCTAGCACGAAAGGGTACTCTTCCAAAAATAGTTTATATACCTGGGCAGACAGTGCTAATATAATGAGTTTTAGACGTGATCTATGATGAATTATGGCCTGTAAGATGGTTGCAGAAGTCATTTACAAGATGTTTTGTCTCGGTATTAAAATAAACTGCATTATATTTTTTTAAACAATACAAATTTTAAACTGTATCTGCTGATAATATCTATAGATATCTATACTTTCGACCAGAAACTTAGTGATAATATGAAGGTGGCTGCAAAAATTTCGGGAAAATGATAGACGAACGATTTTTGTGATCCAAAATATATTTTCAGTATTTTTTAAAATATTCTTCAATTGGCATTGATAATTTTTTTCATTCGTTTTAATCAGACCATAAATAGTTCTGCCATTCAGAAGGTGGTACACTAAAAATATGGGTCTTATAGCACTCGATAGCTTCTTCAGGTGATGAAAAACGTATTCTACGAATCCTATTTTTGATGATTGGAAATGTGTAAAAGTCGTCTACGAAAAAATCGGGACTATACAAGGTATTAAGGCTGGGGTATTACTGAAAGAGGTCTTGCAATACTGTAGACTTGTTAATGTGAAGTACAAGTTCCAATTTCCTCCGATAACTATTCAGCCTTGAAGAGTGTTATCGAATAGCAAATTTTTTAGCAACAATGTGCCATAAAATTTTATGTTACTCTTGATGAATCTGCAAGTTTGACTCATAAAATGTTGTAACGAGCCTAGGAGGAACACTTACCAGGTATATAAGCTTAAATCCGCTTTTTTTATTTAAAAAACACATGTTTTTTTCATAGAAAGTAAAAAACAAATTTATTCAAAGTACTTGCCTTCGCTAGCTACACATTTTTTCCATCTCTCGGGAAATTTGTGGATACCGCGCCAAAAAAATTCCTTCCCTTTTGAGACAGACCATTCATCAAGCCATTTTCGGACGTATTCGTAAGAATCAAAGTGCTGCTCAGCGAGCGCGTGGCCCATTGACAAAAACAGGTGGTAGTCGGAAGGGGCCAAGTCTGGTGAATAAGCGGGGTGGGATAGCACCTCCAAGGTGAGTGTCTCCGAATAGTTTCGGATCATTTTTGACGTGTGCGATGGTGCGTTGTCATGGAGGAAAATTGACATGTCTTTCTTGATAATCCGTCCTTTTTTCATGCAGAGCACGGTGCAATTTAATCAGTTGTTGGTGGTAGCGGTGGGCATTGACAGTTTCACCAGGTTTCAACATCTCATAGTAGACGACACCCTGCTGATCCCACCAAACGCACAGCATCGTCTTCCGTCCGAAACGATTGAGTCTTGGGGAAGATGTTGATGGTTGGCCGGGATCAACCCACGATTTCTTGCGTTAAGGATTCTCGAAATATACCTACTTTTCATTGCCTGTCACAATCCGATGGAGGAACGACTTTCTTTTTTGTCAGGCGAGCAAGATTTCGCATGTGTTTTGACGTCGCTGCATCTGCCTATCGTTCAATTCATGCGGCACCCCTTTTCCGATCTTTTCAATCTTCCCCATGGCACGCAGGCGCATGGAAATAGCTGGATAAGTAACACCCAATTGTTCCGCGAGCATTTTTTGCGATTGGGTATCGTCTTCGTCCAAAAGAGCTTGCAATTGATGGTACTCAACCTTCCTTGGCCGATTTTTACGCTTCTTGTCCCACAATTCAAAATTTCCGTGTTTGAACCGACGAAACCAATCTCGGCACGTTGTTTCCGATAAAGCACTGTCACCATAGGCTTCCAAACGCATTCGATGCGATTCGGCAGCCGGTTTCTTCAAATTGAAGCAGAAAAGCAGAGCTTCCCGCATATGCTCTTTTTCTGGCACAAAACTAGACATAATTACCAAAGGAAAAATGTATGTTGTTGTACGAAATTACTGACAATATGCACTTATTAATTTTGACAGATGTTAAACTCATAAAAAAAGTATGGCGTGCCCATGGTAGGTTAATACGCTCACTCACACCATCTATTAGCAAACAGCGGATTTAAGCTTATAACCCTGGTATTGTCAAGAAATTAATTTTTTGATGGCACAAAACATTGATGAAAATGTGGAATGACTAGTGCCTCTTGTGAGGTCAAACCGTCCATTAAAAGGAATCCTAGAAATATTCAGATAAAAGGTTCTTTGGTTAAATCGTACGTTGTGGTTCACAATGACGACGACCCCTATAGCGCAGCCATCTCCATCAACTTGTTTTTATCGGAAACACGACTTTCTGTGGTTCCAAAATTTTCCATTTACCTGATCAAAATCAGTCTCATTACATTTATACAACACATCATAGTGTGGATGAGTCATCAATTCCACATTTGTCCTGTAGCATTACCCATCCTTCTATTTTTTAAATAAATTGTTGCCACGTGGCTAGTTTTCGACATAAAAGAGGCAAGGATATTTTTCAATATACTACGGGTCTTAAAGACTTTTGTTGGCTCGTTTTCATTCTCATACATATGTATATACACAAGCACTAGTTTAGTCTCTGGTTAATATGAATACTCGTAAATCTAGGTTTCATAACCACTCACTATATCAGCGACTAAATTTAAACCACCATCTTCAAAACCGTTTAAAAGTTTCTTTATAATACTTAATAAAAGGTCCTTTTTAATTCAAAGTTTTTAATGAAATTCATCAAACAATTTTGTTTTTACTTTAAAATAATCGTGGAATATCTTATTGAATTGGTTTCTTTTTTAATATCAAATCTCATCCTTCAGGAAACTCATTACTAAGCATAAACTGACCATATGTAAATTTCTGATACTATCATTGTAGATTTATGGCACAAAGCTTTAATAGTATTTACATAGTCAATTTTTAAACTTTACAGCATTAAAATGCGAACATCCGTCAAGTCATCATCGAATTACAACCGAATTGATGATATGTGCAGAAAAAGATGGAATTTTGCAAGAAATTTATTTGAATAATATAAGTTGTAGTAAAAAGAAATCCATTATTTTTGCATTAAATTGAAGGTTTTATTTAGCATAGATAGAATGATACGATTTAGGTCAAATATGCACCGTTTTGTTCGATAACTTGTTGCCATTTTGGAGGTAATTTCATAATGCCTCTCTCATAGAAACCCTCGTCCCTATTGGCAAAAAACTGGGACAGTCGATTTTCACAATCTTCTCTTGATGCGAATTTTTCACCTGCGAAATCATTCGTCATAGACAGGAAGAGGTGGTAATCACTTGGTGCTAGGTCCGGACTATAAGGTGGATGCATAAGAACATCCCAACCAAGGTCCCGGAACTTCTGGCGAGTCACTATCGATGTATGCGGCCTGGCGTTGTCCTGATGGAACACAATTCCTCTCCTATTGGCCAAAGCTGGCCGCTTCTACGCGATTGCTTCTTTCAGACGGTCCAAGTGTTGACAGTATAGGTCCGAATTAAGAGTTCGACCGTAGGGGTGTAGCTCACAGCAAAACCTTCCTGGCTGTCAATCCTGGCTTGACCGTGACCGCGATTTGACCACGACCGTTGTCGCTTGACGTTGGCGTAAGTGACCCACTTTTCATCACTAGTAACCATCCGCTTCAGAAATGGATCGATTTTGTTGCGATTCAGCAGCGATTCGCAGATGGAAATTCGGTCCATGAGGATTTTTTGCGATAACTCGTGTGGCACCCATACATCGAGCTTCTTTTTGTATCCAGCCTTATTTAAGTGGTTCCAAACGGTTTTTTGTGCAATGTTTAGCTCCTGTCCAATCGAAACAGTGCTTACGTGACGGTCGGACTCGACGATTTCCATTATTTTATCGACATTTTCGACAATTGGTTTTCACCTTTATCGAAGAAAAACTGTAAAATATGGCGTATTTTCTCTTTGTTGGTGTCCATCTTTGACACGTGCTAAAAAATTACTGAGTTACGAAATCGTATCTTTCTAACGCCATCTAGTGCAACCCGATCGCACTTTTAAAACGGGAGATACAGACTCCTAAAGCCATCTATTGGCAAAATAATAGATTACTTTTTACTATACCTTATATTATATTTTTTTACATTATGGCAAGGTTTAAGAACTATAGTAAATAAAAATTTATAAAAAATCTAAATTTTAAATGCATTTTATTTACTTTTATTTTCCAAATCGCAAATTGGAAAACACCTTTTACAACTCCAATACCATATTTCCTGACTAACTTCAATTATAATAAATTTAACATATTTAACAAATCTTAGTTATGATATTAAAAGGTTTTTTTTTTAAATTTAAAATTTAATTAATAATAGCATTAATAACAATTATTCGTTCGTTCGAATTTATTAATGAACAAACACACGAGAATAAATAATAGCAACAGTCATTAACACTTTAATGGATAGTAAATACTTACAGAAATATATCTTCATAAAATAAATAAAATACTTATTGTAGGGGAAAAACTTCAATATTTTAATGGCATTTAACAAGATGGTATAATAAAATGGTTGATCTAAAAAAAAAAACCGAATATGCATTTATGTAAATCTCCTGACTTTTAGATGTAGTTTAAATTTAAATTGCTGCTTGTTATAAGTCTGACCAGTTATTCACAAATGAAATGATCCATAAAATCGCCCAGAACCAAACTGGAGCTGACCGAATTGAAGTGAAATGAATCAGAGAGATAGTGTATCCATTTGGAATGTACAGCAAGCAATGCACCGCCGTGTGATTAAAGTCTTTTCCAGATTCTTGAATTAATCCTCTATATATACATACCTATGCGGAAGCTACGTACAAGTACAACTAACTGCAGGTGAAAATAAATAAAGATCAGGCATTAAATTAATTGAGACATAACACGGAGGGGATATCATATGAAAATTGTTTGTCTAATGCAAAATTCCATTAGAGAGGAACTATTTGAATGGAATAAAATTAATTCCGTGTCATTTCGTTCAGGTAATGTTTGTGTTTTTGCACATATATTCAAGTTTATATGATTTCGATTGTGACTACATTAATACTGAGTATATAAATTGTCATCATTTCAGGACTACTCGAGTAGCTCATCGTTAATTGTAATATTGGACAAATGTTTAATGCCAGCCCCCAGTACTAAATAAACAAACCGTAGTCTTATTGCCAACTATGAGATGGAATGATCTAATACAGAATACGAATTAGAGAAATAAGAATTACGAACCGAGAAGTAATAGTAGCATTAAAATGAACTGTACCAGATCCGATTCAAGTATAATTATTACAGGTAATAAAAAACGATACTCTGATTGACATTATCGAAGATTTTCCATACTACCATCAACAAATTATCTTCTCATCATAAGCCGGATGATTTTCTTGTAATTACGAACATATAACATTGATCTCTCTTCAGATGCTTACATTTAACGATATTTTAATCTTTACAATACGATCATACAAAGTGACTATTTCAAAATTATTATTCAGTTACATTGTTGCTTTGTATTTGTGCAATATTTTCAAAAGATTAGCTTTAAAATGATTCAGATTTGAAAATACGAGGGTCATTCAACAAGTACTTAGCCTCACCGCCCGATAGAACTGCTGTCACAAAAGAAATTTACAATCGTGCAGTACATTCTTTTAGTAGCCTACTGTCAAAGTCGATTCCCTTCATTAGTTTTGTTTTGAGAGCCTTTGAAAGCGAGCGTGTCGGTCGGTAGCACAAAAATGGAAAAAGAACAATATCGTTCGGTGATTAGATTCTTGTTTTTGGAAGGGAAAACGCACAGCGAAATCAAAAGTCCGCTTGGATGCTGTGTATGGTGACTCTTCACCTTCGATGGCGACCGTCAAGAATTGGTTCAACGAGTTTGTTCGTGGTCGCACGTCGGTTTTTGATGAGCCACGCCCAGGTGCCCCGAAAACGGCTGCTACGGTGAAAAACGTTAAAAAAGTCCACGATCTCGTTTTGGCAGACCGTCGATTGAAGGTTCACGAGATAGCTGAGACTGTGGGCATCACAGTAGGAACGGTGCATCATATTCTACACGAAGAACTGGGCATGAGAAAGCTGTCGGCGCGATGGGTGCCGCGTTTGCTCACACCGGAAAACAAGCGCAACCGTGAGATCACATCGGCGACGTGTTTGGCGCTGTTTCAGCGCAATCCAGCGGAGTTCTTGCATCGCTTCGTGACCGTCGACGAAACATGGATTCACTGGTACACACCATAGACCAAGGAACAGTCGAAACAGTTGACTTCACCCGGCGAACGTGCTCCGAAGAAGGCGAAGACTGTTCGATCGGCCGGAAAGGTGATGGCCACCGTTTTCTGGGATTCACAAGGTGTGATCCACATCGATTACCTCGAGAAGGGTAAAACAATCACAGGGCGCTACTATGCTGACTTATTGGGCCGATTTGACGTCGAATTGAAGAAAAAGCGGCCCCGCTTTGCGAAGAAAAAAGTGCTGTTCCACCACGACAACGCGCCGGCTCACACCTCCGCCGTCGCCATGGCCAAATTGGTCGAATTGCGCTACGAATTGCTGCCCCATCCACCGTACTCTCCAGATTTGGCCCCCTGTGACTACTTTTTGTCTCCAAACCTGAAAAAATCACTCGCCGGGAATAGATTTGGGTCGAATGTGGAGGTCATCGTCGCCACGGAGGCCTATTTTGCTTCCCTCGAGAAAATGTATTTTTTGGACGGGTTAAAAAAGTTAGAGCATCGCTGGGCCAAGTGTACCGAGCTTGAAGGAGATTATGTGGAAAAATAAATTGCCACCTTTCCAAAATTTCCGTTTTTCTTTTGTAGGCTAAGTACTTGTTGAATGACCCTCGTATAACTTCAATTACGATTTTAATTATGAGGTGTTTAATATCAATTTTGTGATTATCCTCGATGGCAGGATACACTAACATTTCTATTATTACCAACTAACGATAGGATATAATGAATAAAATTTCAATAAATACCGTCTTATGCAAATTTTGAACCAATACAAACCAAATCAAAGTAAATATTATTTATACACGATTTTAATCAGATCAATACGAATAGTGATGAATATAGAGCTTAACTGTACGTTCACGTTTAAAAGTAAGAGGAAACAAATCAATACCTGAAGAATTTAACAGTTCAGAATATCTGTATTGTGTACAAAAAGAGTAATACAGTCGCTCTATCGAACCGTATGATATAACATGGCGAATTGCCCAATATCACGATACAGGTAGATTGAAATGGGTGGTCCTGTATATGCCCAAATGAAACAAGTAGAGCACGAGCTAATACCGTATTGAAGGCGTGAATCCAAAACAGCACCTGAGGTTAAAGACGACAATACAGATTACAACACGAACCAATTAAATCGAAAGGTGCAACAAGTGTTTCAATTAAGTTGCATGTCGTCCCGACAGTATTAAAGCGGCTCTATACATTCTCCAGAAATCACTTGTATTCCGCCCATGTTTCTGTTATTGCCTTGTTCTCTATAGTTTACGGAACCTTTCGATTTTTATTGCGGCGTCCTCGATCATGAATCCGGGAGCTCGTAGAAAGTTTAAATCTCGCATATTAGCAGCTTAACCGACCACAGACTTTGGAATTGCCAGACTATGCGAAAGGTAATCGATCCATCGATCGGTCGATCTGATTTCAATCGATTATATCGACCAACAATGTCGTAATTTCTTCGCAGGATTATCCAAACCAAAGTGGTCAAAAGTATATGGCTTTTTTCCAAAGATACTCGTAGATCACGAAACCCTTAACTAATCCATTACACACTTTCGATCATAAATTACAAGTGACTTTGATGGCATGCAAAGATAGTGGCCACTGACCATACACATAGTCTTTAGTAGCTGGAGGAAGAAACTAACCTAAGACTTGTAAATTTATAGAATGTGCCAAAATGGAATTCACGCCTTGACAAATGCAGGAAAGTTATTTGTTAACACGAGTATTGATTTATGTTCCATTTTTAATAATAGGTGTTTTAGGAAAACTCTTTTGGTATTGTACATTTTTTGTATCGTCTTTAAATACACAAAATAACAAAATAGAATTTAAAGAATATTTTCTCTTTCATACAAATATTATTTAAGATATTTTCCATTTTAAAATATTTTTAAATATCTTGAAATAATTCCGAAAATTTCATATAAATTTTTACTCATCTTAACAATAGTAAATGTTGCTAAACTTTTTTTTCAAAAAATGTTTATAAACATTTTTACTGCAACACATTTTTAGCCTCCTTTAAATATTTAACATAATGTTTCAGTTCCTGGCCAAATTATAAGACCCACAAAAACCATTTAACATTTTTGTCTTGTTCTGTTAGTTACTGATTAATATTCCCTTAATTACTTGTAAAAATAAATTAATGAATGATTGATGTTTAAAAATTAAAAATAAATTATTTTAAGTGTATAATTTTTAGTTAATCATATTACAAAAAAAAAGTTCAATTTTCCGTATGCGCTCTTTAGGCTTTGAATAGTGCATTAATTATTTATAGCCCAAAAAGTCTAAAATTTACTATCTATAATTTTTTTAGTTTTCAAACAATAAATAGAAAAAGTCCCTCATAGCTATCGTTTTGTTCTAGAGCAGTTTTCACTATTTTCGACTTTACAAACTTTTCGATGGGCTTAGGGTATATCAATTCAACACTATGAAATTATTTGTATGTTAAAAATTAAGTTATTACCTTGCTTTATGGCATTGGCTACTTCAGGTATGAATATTGGGTTTTCGGTTTTATTGAAAATTTAGATTTAAAAATTTCTATAAAAAATTTCGATTTAAAAATTTTTATAAAAAATTTCGATTTAAAATTTTCTATAAAAAATTTCGATTTTAAATTTTCTATAAAAAATTTCGATTTAAAATTTTTTATAAAAAATTTCGACTTAAAATTTTCTATTAAAAATTTCAATTTAAAATTTTTTATTCAAAATTTCTACTTTAAATTTACTGTTAAAGATTTTGACTTATAATTTTCTATTAAAAATATTGACTTATAATTTTCTATTAAAAATATTGACTTAAAATTTTCTGTTAAAAATTTCGAATTAAAATTTTTTATTAAAAATTTCTACTAAAAATTTACGGTTAAAAATTTCGACTCAAAAATTTCTATTAAAATTTCGACTTAAATTTTCTAAAAATAATTTTGATTTTTAATTTTCTATTAAAAAATTTCGATTTAACATTTTCTATAAAAAATTTCGACTCAAAATTTTCTATAAAAAATTTTCTATTAAAAATTTCGACTTAAATTTTCTATTAAAAATTTCGACTTAAATTTTCTATTAAAAATTTCGACTTAAATTTTCTATTAAAGATTTTGACTTATAATTTTCTATTAAAAATATTGACTTATAATTTTCTATAAAAAGTTTCGACTTAAAATTTTCTAAGAAAAATTTCGATTTCAACTTTTCTAAAAATAATTTCGATTTTAAATTTTCTAAAAATAATTTCGACTTTAAATTTTCTTTAAAAAATATCGATTTAAAATTTTCTATAAAAAATTTCGAATTTAAATTTTTTATTAAAAATTTCTACTTAAAATTTACGGTTAAAAATTTCGACTCAAAATTTTCTATTAAAAATTTCGACTTAAATTTTCTAAAAATAATTTCGATTTTTAATTTTCTATAAAAAATTGCGACTCAAAATTTTCTATAAAAAATTTTCTATTAAAATTTCGACCAAAAATTTTCTATTAAAATTTCGACCAAAAATTTTCTATTAAAATTTCGACCAAAAATTTTCTATTAAAATTTCGACCAAAAATATTCTATTAAAATTTCGACCGAAAATTTTCTATTAAAATTTTCAAACAAAAATGTTCTATTAAAATATTTTATCAAAACTTTTCCATTAAAATATTCGACTTAAAATTTTCTATAAAAAATATTGACTTAAAATTTCTCTTAAAAATGTTGACTTAAAATATTCTATAAAAAATTTCGACTTAAAATTTTCTATTAAAAATTTTAATTTAAAATTTTTTATTCAAAATTTCGACTTAAAAATTTACTGTTAAAAATTTCGACTTCAAATTTTCTATTAAAAATTTCAACCAAAAATTTTTTTCACAATTTCGACTTAACTTTTCTATTAAAAATTTCAATTTAAAATTTTTTATTAAAAATTTTGACTTAAAATTTACTATTAAAAATTTCTAATTAAAATTTCTGTTATAAATTTCAACCCAAAATTTTCTCCTAAAAATTTTGACATAAAATTTATCATTAAAATTTCGACCAAAATTTTTCAATTAAAATATTCAACTTAAAATTTCGACTTAAGATTTTCTATTAAATATTTCGACTTAAGATTTTCTATTAAAATTTCGACCAAAAATTTTTTATTAAAATTTTGACCAAAAATATTCTATTAAAATTTCGACCAAAAATATTCTATTAAAATTTCGACCAAAAATATTCTATTAAAATTTCGACCAAAAATATTCTATTAAAATTTTCTATAAAAAATGTCGACTTATAATTCTCTATAAAAAATGCCGACTTAAATATTTCTATCCACAATTTCGACTTAAAATTTACTATTAAAAATTTCTAATTAAAATTTCTGTTATAAATTTCAACCCAAAATTTTCTCCTAAAAATTTTGACATAAAATTTATCATTAAAATTTCGACCAAAATTTTTCAATTAAAATATTCAACTTAAAATTTCGACTTAAGATTTTCTATTAAATATTTCGACTTAAGATTTTCTATTAAAATTTCGACCAAAAATTTTTTATTAAAATTTTGACCAAAAATATTCTATTAAAATTTCGACCAAAAATATTCTATTAAAATTTCGACCAAAAATATTCTATTAAAATTTCGACCAAAAATATTCTATTAAAATTTTCTATAAAAAATGTCGACTTATAATTCTCTATAAAAAATGCCGACTTAAATATTTCTATCCACAATTTCGACTTAAAATTTTGTATGAAAAATTTCGATTTTAAATTTTCTATTCAAAATTTTCTTTTAAAAATTTCGACTTAAAATTTTTTTATTTTTAGCCGGTGCTGGTTTGCCGATTTTAGTCCAATGTTTGGAAAACATTCTCCACTGTTGTGCCAGCCTTTTTATTTATGCATGTAGAACCTTATTTTCAGTTAAATCGCCTGAAATATTGACTCGCCGAAGAAGTCACAAAAAATACAATAAAATAATTTTTTTTAAATTGTTTTTGTTTTTAAGTAAAAAGTAATAACAATTAACCGTCTCCCAATAATTATTTGTAAAATGTTCGTATTTTTATGCCAAGTCATGCCTTTTTTAATCGTTATTGTTGTGAATCTTGGCCACTAGGCCCTCTTCAACTAGACGTCGCCTGAGAGTCCCCTATTTTAGTGTTTATGCCAATAACTTCAATTAGTGTTTTCTGTTTTTTTATAGAAATGTCCTGTATTTTTCTACTTAGTCTAGAGGTATGCTTTTGCGATTTCGACAACATGCACCTACCATCTTATGCCTTAAAGTAATGTCGGTATCCAATTTCTTCTTAATATTTTTAACAAAATTTCTCGCCGATCAAATTGCCAGCTTCCGATTTAAGGAAGCTGGCAATTTGGTCAACTTTCTTAGGTGACTGATAAAATTATTCCTGCAATAAAAAATATTCCTAAAAAAATTAACGAAACAAAATATAAGCGTTTTTTTAATGTAAACTGAAAGAATTCCTGAAAAACTGGATATCATAGACCTTTAATCATTAATTAGGTAAATTAATAGTGTTAGCATATCCAGCATGGCAGAGAATACAAAAAAAATTAAAACTGTAGATAAGTTAAGACAGGAAATTTTGTTTTTAATAAATTTTATTTGTTGATCGAAAGGTGTTCAATCTGACTATTTGAGGTGTACCCAAATAATGATATTAAATAAAAAATAAAACTCCATGTGTACATATATTCAATATTAAGTAAAATAATAAAACAATATCTACATACTCGTACATACGATTAAGATAATTATCATGTAATAGCTATTGAGTATGTGGGGGATATGAGAACCCCTATTACCGCTTGATCCTTCTTTCTACTCATCATTGTCATACGCAAAATTTATTCGTCACATTGTTATGAACGCTAAATATTTTCAATTTACCTCTAATACTCGTATCTGCACTACCATAAGATGCGCTATAGTCCAACAGGGTTATAAGGCTGGATGTACTATAAGAAACAATATTTTTAGAATTGAAATTTATGATAAACTGTGTGAATTCGCTCCGCCCTCGCTAAATAAATTTGACGGCGGCTCTTCGAATTATAAACAATTCCATAAATAATCGTAATTGATTTATAAGTAATAGGTTGTAGAACATGAGTTATTGGTAGAAATTGCTTGTAATATTACCGTCCATTGTCTGAGTCTCGCTCAAAATGGAAGTGGAAGTCACCGTCGGATTCAAAGTCAGATTCGAATTCAGAATCGTAGTCAACATACATATGAGCTGGGTCTAAGAGTTTATTCAGCAGTGGTGTGTACATCTTCGTATCTGGTCGTAGATCTAAAACTTTATATGTTCTTTGGTAAACCGTATACACATGCCAGAGGTCGCCAACAAACAATGCTACTTACCAACATATAAAACTTGAATCGGCAAAAATTCATTTAATCTGTTAAATCGACGACGGTATCGAAAACTAAAAACCTAGTGGCTAGTAATGTAATCTATTCTCTTAACCGTCACAATTCCTAGCCGATTAAAAATTCTATCGAAATAATTCAGTTAAAAGACCGCCTACAGAATAGATTAATAAATTGAAAAATACAATATTCTTTACCATCGTTTAGGCTAGCCTTTTTTGGTTGACTTTTATCTATTCAGATTGCTTTCACTCGTAAAAAGTTAATATTTATAATGTTTCTCAAATTAGATACGTTAAGAAGTTTTTCTTTCATTAAAAGTATTTTTTTTTTCAACACTTAGTATTGCTTTGCGTGAGCGAAATATCTTTAATGTATATTAGATAATTTATATTTTTAGATCAAAAATGTTAAAAGAACACTGCGATTATTCGTGGGTGTAAAAATAGGTGAAGTTAGTCAACAGTTTGGCTATCGAACATATTTTTATTTGTTCAAACAAATTGTCGATTTTTTTTTGTTGCATTTTTTAAAAGCAAAATGAATACTATTTCTGCAATTACTTATTATTATAACCTTTTTAAGTTTTATTAGAATTTTCAGATATTTCTGCAATTAAGTTTAATTTTTTAAAAAAAAATTCTCAGTAAATTCTTTTTTTTTTCGTTAAATTAAGCAAAAACTATATATTATCATAATAATATTTTAATTTTTTTTTAATTTCGTCCTTTTTATCATATAATATAATAAATAAAACAATTTGATTCATTATTTTTTATGAAAATATTTTGGAAATTTCGATATTTTTGTTTAAGCAAAGAGAATAAATTCCAAAAAAAGTATTTTAAAAAAAAAAAAACCTTTATTATTGAAAATAATAATAGTTTTTATTAAAAATTAATTACGAACCTAATAAAAATAAATTAGAAATTTGTTGTTGTAATTTGAAGGAAAACAATCTCTTTTCTTCCTATTTGGAGTTATTAAAGATGTAAGTAATCCATCATACTTAACTGAGCGCCATCTATTATTGAATAGTAAACATTTGTATGCATTATAAAAAGTTCGTGAATATTTTCTATTTTTCATACAAATCAATTTGAATTTAATTAATATTATTTATTTATTCAAATGGAATACGTTTTTATTAATAGTTTTATTTTTTCCATATGTTTAAATAAAAATTGATTTGGAAATAGTTAGGAAAAATTGCATAGCTCTCTGCATTGGCTGCTCCGGTATAACAGTTACCGTACTGTATGTACTTTCTTTGGGTAGAGACAGGGACAGTTCGTGCTAATCTGTCAAAAATAATTTTATCAATAATAAATTGTTGCCTAATTAATAAATATATTTTTGCATAAATTATAATATATGTATTATTATATTATTGATTGCTGCTGATAAGAAGTGTGTTGTGTTTTAAATACGTTATAATTGTCAAAAAGTTCGTGTATTGGATTTGACATTTAATGTTATTTTGAAATTACAGTCGTGATTTTCGATTTATCGCCGCTTTTGCAATAGTAATTCAGACAGAAAATTTCGTATATATTAAAAATCTATTTAGGTAATTTTTAATCTAAGGCAGCAACAGTGAAGATTTCAACTTGAAGTGATAATATTCGTGTTGAATACTTGAGGACAGAAACAACATTTTTCAGGTGAGTTTCTCCTTTCTAGTATTCCCGAAAAAATAATTTAATCGAAAAAAATGGCATACTTAGAAAAGCTCTGTTATCATAAGAACCTTTTCTATAATATTTTATTGATATTTTATGTTATTGAGAAGAAAAATTTAAGTAATCATATGAAGAGCATATTGTTCAAATAAATGCACTTTCACATTAAAATTTCGTCAGGTAATTGACCTTTAATCAACGTCACACTATTAACCTGAATGTGAAATTTTTTTTTGCTTCTTTTAAAAGGAAAAATAAAGTTAATTTTAAAAATAATTATTTCTATTTATAATATATTATTAACATGTTTAATGGTGGAGCCAAGTAAAAGTTCAATACAAATTTAGATTGATAACTTGTGCCAAATTGTAGATTACGTAACAGGTGGTCTATTATTCATTTAGAAATTGAAGATTACAACAGACAAGAAAAATATACTTTCAGTCTTAATAATATATAGATATGTACATCCTAATGGAGTAATCGGATTAATGGAGTAAAGAAATTTTTTCACAATTCTATTAAATTTAATATTTTTTATGAGACTTATAAAAATTTCGATAATTCTATTTTTTCTTTAACAGAAAATTTATCTTTTAAAAGATAAACGAATAAAATGGGTTACTTTTAATATCATAAGTGAAATTATATTTATTAAATACACAATAATCGTATTTTTATTAATTTTTTCATAATATTTTTAATTATAAATTTGACTCCTTAAATCATTCCTTCCACTCACAAACTGCCACCGAATCCCTTCAGTCAATAGTTATTACCCTTCAATGTAAATCCTTTACCCTTAACGTTGCATCCGTTTATTGTTCTAAAAATAAAAAATTAACTCCCATACAATTTGATTCCTTCCTTAAATCAATTGGAAAATCCTTCATCGTGGGAGGAGATTATAATGCTAAGAACCCTAAATGGGGTTGCCGTGTTTCGAATCCCCGAGGAAAGATTCTCCAAAAACTCCTCTCCCATACCACTCTTGAGGTCCTATCTCCTCCCACGCCCACATATTGGCCGACCAGTGCCAGAAACCTTCCCGATATTCTAGACTATTTCATAACCACACCTTTCCTTGACCTCCCACGCCCACATATTGGCCGACCAGTGCCAGAAACCTTCCCGATATTCTAGACTATTTCATAGATACACTCCTTGATCTGAATTCCGACCATTCCCCTGTTCTCTTAACACTAGACACTTCTCCTTCCTTAAAATCCTATCCTGCCAAACTTGTAAATGGGAAAGTTGATTGGGACATTTTTAGACAGAACTTAGACCAACAGATTCATTTACAACAAAGCCTTAAGAACGTACAAGAAATAGACGATGCCGTAAACGACTTGACTGTTTGCATACAGAACTCAATCACTAACGCCCACATAACTCATAACAAACCAACTATACGAGAACATGACTATAATCTTCCGCAACTAATTTGCAGCTTGATTAGCGAGAAACGTCGAGCCAGGGCCCAGTGGCAACGTTCAAGAATGCCAAATGAGAAGAAAAAACTGAACCAACTACAACGACAACTGAAACAAGAAATAATTAATTATAACAACGAACGATTTACTGAATACACAGAATCACTAAAAACTAATAAGTCACTTTGGACAGCTACCCGACGAATTCTCTAATACAAAACAGCTACCGACGGAACCTGGGCAAAAAGGGATAAACAGAAAGCCGACATCTTTGGCAAACACTTAGAAAATACCGACGGAACCTGGGCAAAAACGGATAAACAGAAAGCCGACATCTTCGGCAAACACTTAGAAAACATCTTTAAACCTCACGAAGATGTCCAAGACATTCTGCATGACGAACAAATATTCCGACAAATATCAACTCAGTTGCCCATAAGTCCACCTCATAAGTTTTTCACTCCTTCCGAAGTTAAATTCACAATAGAACACCTTTCCAATAAAAAAGCCCCAGGATATGACCTTATAACTTCAGAAATTCTGAAGCAAAGTTCCAAAAAAAACCTCGTCCTTATAACCTATATTTATAATAGTACCCTCCGCACATCATTTTTTCCTTCCCTGTGGAAGTTTTCCATAATTAAGATGATCCCAAAACCTAATAAGCCCAAAAACCTTCCTACCTCATATAGACCTATAAGCCTCCTTCCCATGTTATCAAAAATCCTAGAAAAATTAATCCTAAAACGCCTTTATCCCATTTTTAAAACCGAGGGTGTCATTCCTCAGCATCAGTTTGGATTTCGACCTGAGCATTCCACTATCCAGCAGTGTAGCGTGTTCGCTAGAGCGAAAGGAATACTGCCCAGGCGTGTTTCTTGACATTTCGCATGCTTTCGACCGTGTATGGCACCCTGAATTGCTTTGGAAGTTGCAGCGAGTCCTACCCTCGGGTTATTTCCACATCCTTAAATCTTATCTCTCAGACGGATATTTTCAGGTAGCTGAAAATATTGAGTACTCTCACATTTATCCAATTTCCGCCGGTGTCCCTCAAGGAAGTATCCTAGGTCCTATCCTATATAACATTTATACCCATGACATTCCTTGCCACAACAACATCCTAACCGCAACATATGCTGACGATACAGCCATCCTGACACATCACAAAGATCCTTCCACAGCCTTTAGTATCCTACAGAACCATATCCACTCCTTAGAAACTTGGTTCAAAAGGTGGAGAGTGAAGGTAAATGAGCAAAAATCTGCTCATATAACTTTCACGCTCTGCCGAGAACAAATTCCCGACATAACCCTAAACGGCAGTATTATTCCACAAAAAAATAGCGTACGTTACCTTGGACTTATATTCGACAAACGGTTAACCTGGAATCTTCATACGAAAACTAAAACACGTGAACTTAACGGACGATACAAACAATTATAACGTCTCCTAGACAGTAAATCAAAACTTACAACAACAAGTAAACTATTACTATACAATACGGTTCTGAAACCAATATGGACATATGGTCTAGAACTTTGGCGTTCGACTAAGCATTCCAACTCCCTTCCAATTCAATCCCTACAATGCCCCCTTTTATGTGCGAAACACTGTTATCCACCGTGACCTAAATGTTCCATTTGTTCGTGAACTATGCATCTCCCGATATAAAAAATTCCATTGGCATCTATCCTTCTACCCTAATCCTTTAGGAAGGGAACTTTTCACTCCCACCCTTCCAGTATAAACCCATCGACGTTTAAAACGGTGATGGCCGAGAGATTCTCTAAAATTATAAAATAAAATTATTCTATTCAAGAGGTAACATCGATGGGTGTTTTCCTCCACATGTCCTCATGTCCATGTATGTTCCCGTAAAAAATCTGCTTGTTACTAGCATAAGTAGTTGTAGATAACATTTAAAATAAAAAATAAAAATTAAAAAAATTATAAATTTTATTTTTATCATTATGACCTTGACTCTCATATACAAATCGATTGAATATACCTAAACATATGTTCTGATAATAATATTTACTAATTGTTATCAAATGTAACGACAAATTTTCCGATTCTGTTTTTTTTTTTAATAACTTAGATTTTTATCTAATTTTTATATTGATTTATTATTAAAATAATAATAAATAGTTAAGCCATACTGTTGGTATAATACTGTTGTAAGGTTTAAAACACTGGTGACCCTGTAAACCCACTAAATTGTTATGCAATTTACTCTTCGGAAAATAAAACTAAATAAAATATATTTTAAATTCAGATTTTGATCTGTTGCATTTTTAAATGTTATTCTGTTTGGTTATTACATGACGAATGTTGCATTTTTAAATGCTCTAAAGTTTGAAAATTGTCTATGTAAACGCGATATTTTGCGTAGTCCAACAAGGAAATGTTCAACGACGTCAAATCCGTTGGACTTTTTCTTGTGTGGATACATAGAGGATATCATATCCCGAAATTACGTGTTCTTGGAATTTTTCACGGAATAAATAAAGTCAATATTTGTCTTTTATTATATGACCATAGCGCTAAGAATTCACTGTAACGGTTTCTCCTTCTTCATTATCAAGGAAATATGAACCAATCACACATTTAAAGCACGAAACATGCCTTTTGCAGAACGTTTCTACAATAAAATTTGTGCTTTTATCCAGTGCTGTTCACAAGATCAAAGGATCATATGTTAGAATGGGCCTAACTGTCGCCGCATATATCCAACGTAATAACCCGGGTTGCAGACCCCATCTGGTATCTATGACCCTTTTTTCAGGCATACAGTGCGACGTTGGCTCCTTGAGGAGTCGTTTTGTGCACTTCTCGTCTGGTTTTCTGTGTCGGAGATACTTTGTATTCAGAAAGACTTTATTGGGTTGTTCGGAAAGTAAATTCGTTTTTTTTTTAAGTAAAAATGAAAGACGATTTTCTTATAGTGAATTAATATTTTATTCTGGCCTTTTTTCTTTAAGTGAATCATTCAATTTGTCCAATTGATGACAGTACACTTCAGAATTGATTGTTGTGTTACTCGGAAGAAGCTTAAAATAAATGTTTCCTTTGAAATCCCACCAAATACTAAGCATAACCTTTTTTTTTTGAATATTGGCTTTCGAATTGCTTTCAGCCAGTTCATTTTTTCTACTCTAGGATCTTTTGCGCTTAACATTGTTGTCGACAACCAATTTCTCGTTACCAGTGATGATACGCTTCAACAATGAATAATTTTCTTGGCGTTTGAGAAGCAAATCACAAACGTCAATGCGACGGCACAAATGGAACCCATATGTCGAGCTTTGAGATTAAACTTAGCCGTTCTCACGACTTGTTTTACCGTCTACCGGTTTGCATCAATTAATGCCTTTATTGTGTCTTCATCATCTTCAACTGGCCTTCCAGAACGTGGTGCATCTTCAAGATCAAAATTGCCGGATTGAAATTTTACAAACCAGTTTTGTCACTGGCGCTCACTTAACACATTTTCTTCATACACATCGGATAATTTTTATCTTGCTTGAACAGCATTTTTATCTTTTCTATAGTAAAAAAGTAAAATATGCCGAAAATGCTGTTTTTCACTTTCCATATTTAAAAGTGAAAAAATCAATCGAATTTTTGCTATGTCAGCTGTCAAAATACATATGATTATGCGGTTTAAGTTTGAAGTTGGTTGTGAAAAAATACAATTAAGTCCTCTGTTGGGAAAAAACGAAATTACTTTCCGAACAACCCAATAATACGTTACGTCGTTGGTATTCTTCTAATGAACTACAACTCAACTTCAAAAAGTGCTAGTTCATGACAATTTCTAGAAGCCACACTCTCTCTATTTTTGATTATGCTTTTACAAAATCTGGTATAAATGGTGTTCCGTTAATAACCGACTTGGTAGTAGTTAAACTGCACAAAAAAATGGACTTTATATTCCACATTAATTATAATGTCTCAAAGAGTATTTTTATTTTAGCATTTGTACTATTTCTTCATCATGGCAATATTAGAATATGCATCAGAGGTCTGGTCGTCTTACTATGATAAACATACGAGGTCTGTTAAAAAAGTATCGCGAATTTTGAATTTCCGCGGGTTACGTATTTTCGATTTTTTGTGGCTTTATATTGGTACTCATGTCTTTCACTTATGTCGACAAGTTCGGCCATTTTGAATGTTCAGTTAATTTTTGACAGCTGCTTTGCTTGCACGTGTTTTGGTTCGTTTTCGATTTTTGGCCATTTTCGCCCAAAAACAGCATCGCATTAACAGTGCTGCCGCACGAGCCAAGACCGAAAAAAGCGCGCCAAGTTCGGTCGAATATGAAGGTTTTGCTGATAATTTTCTTCGATTGCAGGGGCATGGTGCATCATAAGTTCTTGCCACAGGGTAGATCGGTCAATAAAGAATATTACCGGCAAGTTATGCGCAAGTTGCGCAAAGCAATCTGCCAGAAACGCCCGGATTTGTGGAAAAACAAAAATTGGTTTTTGCACCATGATAACGCCCCTGCTCACGCATCGTTGCTTGTGCGGGAATTTTTTGTCAAAAACAACACACTAATAATGCCATAGCCACCATATTCCCCAGATCTGGCCCTCTGTGACTTTTTCTTGTTCCCGAAACAGATTCTTTGATCCATTTTTTGGAATGGGCAAAAATCGAAGACGAGGCAAAACACGTGCAAGCAAAGCAGCTGTCAAAAATTAACTTAACATTCAAAATGGCCGAACTTGTCGGCATAAGTGAGAAACATGAGTACTAACATAACGCCACAAAAAATCTAATATACGTAACTCGCGGAAATTCCAAATTCACGATACTTTTTGAACACACCTCGTACATAATAGACAAATTGTTGTCTTTTCTCTAGAGAAGATTTTATCTAGAACTTTCTAGGTCTAACAATGGTATACAAGAAACTATTTAAAGGCATGTGTAAGTCTATAAATAATTATCCTTAACTTAATGGAGGACAAACTCAAAGGTTTTTTTGTTGGCAATTTTAATTTTTTTTATTAATGCTCACTAGATATTGGTGAATATTTCGAAGCTTTTGCTACAAAATTTGCATCGTCATTTTGAAACCTAAATTCAATTAAAAATTATTTACAAAACTAAGCAATTACTATACGGACAGAATCTACAGCTGGAAAAACATTACCCATTTTTAAGTGGATTTAAGTGATTCATTATTTTAGTCAAAACAATTATGATTGTAAAAAAATAAACTGAAAACGAAAAGAAAAATTAAAAATCACCCGATCTGATTGCGTTGTGTAATATAAACATTTAGTCGTGTTTGATAAAGGTCTCTACATTAGTTTACTTTCTCAAGTCAAAATATCTATTTTAAGATTTCGCTTTGTGGGGATTTTCTAATTATAAAAAAAAAATAATTAAAGAAACAAATTCACAACAGTTATTCATATAGATTTATAAACATCTTTCGATAATAAACTTTCAGAAAATTCTTAAATAAATAAATAAATAACTAGAAAATATTAATTTCTATCAAATAAGCACGTACTGGGTTTGAAAAGTTCATACTTTCGGCAAAGATAAAAAAAAATTATCAAAACTTTCGGACACACTTAATTCTAATCTTGTTAATTTCCACAGATACTGTGAAGTAATACGAGTATATGAAATATGAAACTATGAATGTTTATTTTATTTTCGAACATTTTATAATAACAAAAGTTATTTTGAAAAATCTGTCTATATATAAACAGTAAAAGTGGTCTTGAACAATTTCGTAAAATATCTCGGGAAACTACCATAAAGTTTGGAATTATGCTTTGTTAACAAAAACGGCTATAATTTATTAATAAATCAAGATAAAGACGTTTACGTATTTTTTTTTCTTTAACTTGTTGAAACTTAATTTCAAATTTAATGCAAAACTTTTTCTAAATAAACAAAATCACGATTATGATGGGAAAAAATTATTATTATCTATTACAATAACCTCCTTGGAGATTTTTTTGCTTAGATTTATTATTATATTATGTTAATTACAGTTATAGTATTTTAGATTAAATAGTTTATTTGTGAAAAGGGAAGTAATTTTCAATATTCCCCAAGATAGTAAAGTGGATTTGTGTGTTTTTAAACAAAATACAGTGGTATCTCGAATTACAAACTGCTTGCTCTACATATAACCATTTCGATGTACGTACTTTTTTTCATAACCCATTTTGACCTCTACATACGAATCCCGATACATTGTGCTTTTTAAATTTAAAAAATTTGTACAGATTTTTATCACTATTGTTTTGTGAGGATCGCGACAAGATAGACGCACATAACCTCACCGGGGACTAAAGACATTCATTTGGATCGAAAGGATATGCGAAACTGAAGAAAAAATTAACTTGGAAAATGGAAATATTTACTCTATAATGGAACGAAGATCTTTATAACTTATCCGCGGCATACCATATTGCGACAAAGCAGTGGTTCGTTAAAGGAAATATGAAACTTTTGTTTGGACGTTCGATCTCGAAAATTCTAAATTATTAATAACAGATTTCCAGAAAACTTTAGATTATAGAAGAACTGGATAGTGGCACAATTTTGTTGACAATACATTCGTAGAACGCAAACACATGAAAAATAACAGAAACGGCGTAAATTAGTGGGGGCAAATTTTAAACTTCAGTATGCGATTGAAGCGGTTTATTTGAAACTATTAGTTTTGTAAATTTGCAATAAAATACAATATTTTATTTTAAAATATTATTTATTTATTTATTATATTTTTATTTTATTTATTTCATTATATATTATTTATTAAAACAATAGAGTAATATGATTTCTATGTGACGTTTCGGCCATTTGTAATATGTCATGATCTGTCATTGTTTTTTCATTTTATTCAGTAATGTTTACAATTTCATCATGGAGTGATATACGCAAGAACAACGTTTACAAATTATTCAATTTTATTATCAAAATAATCGTTCTCCAATTGCAACTTTTCGTGCGCTCACTTTCGGTAAATAAACAAAACTGTCGCGAAGAGAGTCCACAAATTATTTATGAACACCCATTACATTCACCTAAATTGACAGTTTGGTGTGGTTTTTGGTCTGGTGGAATCATCGGTCCGTACTTCATTCGAAATGAAGCTGGTAACACCGTATACATCGATGATAACCAACTTTTTATGGCCGAAATTGGAAGAAGTTGATCTTGACAATATGTGGTTCCAACGAGACGCGGCTACGTGCCACACAGCACGTGCAAAAACCAAATTATTGCGAGAAAAGTTTGTAGATTCGATTATTTCCAGAAATTGTGACATTGAATGGCCTCCAAGTAGTTATGATTTAACACCATTAGACTATTTCTTGTGGGGTTATTTGAAGTCATTAGTATTTAGCAATAAACCAGACTCTCTTCAAGCTTTATAAGTCAATATTTAACGTGCTATTCATGACATACAACTTGATTTAGTGGAAAAAATGCTCGAAAATTGGGTTCATCGACTTCGTTCCTGCAAAAGAAGTCGTGGAGGCCATTTGAATGACGTTTTATTCAGAACTTAATTGTATCGATTGTACTTCACATTAAATAAAAAACATTTGAATTTCCTTAACAATTAGTATGTGCTTTTTTTAAAAAAGAAATCATATCACTCTTTTTGGAAAACCCTATATAAATTGCAAGTTATCTGAATATATCAAAACAATTATGTGCACAACTAAAAATGCAAAGTGAATTAAATGAGAGAATTAGACATTATGTTTATGTTGAAATAAAATCACACTGCAACTTAGTAAATATAAATTTTAATTTTAAACAAGCATATGTAAATATTGAAAACTTCTTTTTTAATATAAATGTGTGTTTTGTGAATTGAAATGATAATTTAAATAGGCATGTGTATTTTTAAGATAAATTAAAAAGTAAAGCATTAATTACATAGAAATTTTATAATATGAAAAATTTAATGTATTTAAATAATTAATAACTAAAAAAATTGAAAACAATATTATTTAGTAAATACATATTAATATGTTCTAATAGAGCAAAGAAAAGTACAAATGAAAACAAATTTATTTAAATAATAAGCCTATACTTTATTTATTTTAACACAATGAAAACAACAATGGAAAACAGACTGAAAAATTTGTTCCTTTAAATTTTCTTACACACACTTTACGCACATCGGCACTGAACTATTTTTGGGTAAACATTGAACTGTCAACATCACATTTGTTTACAATTTATTCAATGCCGAACTTTTTATTTTTTAACCACTTTTTGGACAAAACATATCACTAAAAGCCATTTAGGCACATCATAAACCAAATTGTTGTTAATTTATGTAGTAAAAATGAAGATTTCAACTTACCGAAAGATAGAAATTCCCGGCTTCAGTTAGAAGCAACCCTTTGTAAAACACTTAATTTGCTGAAATAAAAACTTCCTAATATAACTATTTATATAAATACTTATTTTTTCGTAAATACTCCAAAATAGATAAAAATTACACTTTCACTTGCACTTTCCGATAAGTGCCAAAATAAAAACGTCAAAAATGACAAGAGAATGCAAGCATTTCGGTATGTTACCACTTTCATGGAGATTGGCGTTTTTTTTAAAACTCTCCAAAAGTCTACAAAATTGAGGCGCTTGATATATAATTGATATTAACAAAATAAATAATAAACCTAAAATAAAATTCCATTTCATATCAAAAGATTGTGCAAAAAATAAAAATTGCCTGTTGTTTTGTTTAAATTGTATTTTAGTGTCCAATAAGTGAATAAAAATGAATATAAATTATGCTTTTGCAATTCAATAAATTTCTATTACGGAAACTAGATGTTAGTGGGTGTCATGTCTACATAAAAAATCTACACAAAAGTATGCAAGCGTTACGATTTCTGCCGCTTCTGCAATACTCGTAATTGTGCCAGAAAATTGCGTATACGTGGTCTGTTCAAAAAGTATCGCGAATTTTGCATTTCCGCGGGTTACGTATATTCGATTTTCGATTTTTTGTGGCGTTATGTTGGTACTCATGTCTCTTACTTATGCCGACAAGTTCGGCCATTTTGAATGTTCAGTTAATTTTCGACAGCTGCTTTGCTTTCACGTGTTTTGGCTCGTCTTCGATTTTTGCCCATTCCAAAAAATGGATCAAAGAATCTGTATCAAATTTTGTGTGAAAAACAAAATTAATTGCGCGGACGCATTCCGAATCGTCGAATCACCGTTAGAGAAGTTGCTGAGGACTTGAAAATATCGATTGGCTCGTGCCATTCGATTTTTACCAATGATTTGGGCATGAGACGGATCGCCGCGAAAATCGTACCAAAATTGCTCAATTTCGACCAAAAACAGAATCGCATTAACATTGCTAAGGAGTTGTTGGACTCTGTCCGCGACGACTCAAATTTGCTCCGGAGGGTCATAACTGGTGACGAATCATGGTTATGACGTGTAAACCAAAGGTCAATAATCCCAATGGAAGCTGCCGCACGAGCCAACACCGAAAAAAGCGCGCCAAGTTCGGTCGAATGTGAAGGTTTTGCTTACAGTTTTCTTCGATTGCAGGGGCGTGGTGCATCATGAGTTATTGCCACAGGGTAGAACCGTTAATAAGGAATATTACCTGCAAGTTATGCGCAAGTTGCGTGAAGCAATCCGCCTCAAACGCCCGGATTTGTGGAAGAACAAAAATTGGCTTTTGCACCATGATAACGCCCCTGCTCAGGTTTTTTCCGATAAAGCACTGTCACCATAGGCCTCCATAAGCATTCGATGCGATTCGGCAGCCGATTTCTTCAAATTGAAGCAGAAAAGCAGAACTTCCCGCATATGCTCTTTTTCTGGCACAAAACTAGACATGATTACCAAAGGAAAAATGTATGCTGTTTTACGAAATTGCTGACAATGTGCACTGATTAATGTTGACAGATGTCAAACCCCTAAAAAAAAAAAATATGGTAGCTTAATACGCTCACTCATGCCATCTATGACCAAACAGCGGATTTAACCTTATACACTTGGTAATTACTATTCTGTCACATTTCACATAGAAAAATGTCTTCTCTTCATTATAAATAAACTATACTTTTTTTTTTAATAATAAAATATTTTAGAAATAATAGAACATATTATTTTCCTATGATGGGATATTTTTTTTATTTTTAATATTCTTCTAGTTTTATTTAAAAACAAAAAAATTATAAAATATATAAAGTATAAAAATAGTGAAAACAAGTTAATTACTATTAATTTCAAAAAGGATACTCTGTAAATTTCGACTTACAATATATGTAATTTTGACCAGAAGAATATTCATTGACAAAAAAAGTAAGTCTATTTCAATAAACAATTTCAGTTTGTCCTGTATATTAGATAAAGGTCTTAATAAAACAATAAAAATTATCTATAGAATCGATTCTATAAAAAAAAGGGGAATTTTCATTGAAAATATCATTGATAGCATCCGCTTTGAAGGTGTTTTGCTAACTCAACCTGACAAAGGTAAACTCTCGAATTGAGGGTAGAAATTTTCAATTTTTTTTTGGTCTTTTTGCATGTTGCACGCACATAAATATCTGCCCTACAAATATATAAGCACTTATAGCAATAAAAATATATATATATATAGAATTTTCCCTATAAATATTACAATCTTTATTAACTATCATTATTGATAAATTTTTCAAGTACAGATAAAATAATAGCAAAATAGGTTTTTGGTTATTTTCTTAATTGTCGTTTAGATATTCGTTTAATTAATAAAAGTTACTTATTTACCTTTAACTATTTATTGCGAATAATTTTTTTTCCCCCCAAGAATACAGTATTATCTTATTTAATCTAAAAATTTAAAGAGTTTTTAATAAATTAATACTTTCTGAAATTTTATTCAAATTTTTTTTTGTTTTGTTAAATTTATAATTTTTCTCATTTAATTTGAAAAAAAAAAACAAAGTATTTTTACATAAAAATGTCATGAAATCAACGTCATCTCAGAAATTCGTCGAAATGATAAGATTTTAGTGATAATAGCTTTGGTATGAAAAATTGTAAAACCCGTTAAAAAAAATACTATAAAATTCGCTAAAAATATTTGATAAATTATTTCCAGTTTTTATCAGTTATGTATTTATTACTTTAAGATACGATAAATAATTTCCATGAATTATTAATTAACATCTCATCAAGAATATTTATAAGAAATAAAAATAATTTTTCATGTAAACTTCCAGCTCTGCTATTCGTAATAGGAAAATCAAAAACTAATTATTTTCTACTATAGATAATAAAATCTTATTTTATATTATAATAAAGATAACAGTGAATAATTTTTGTGATTTAAATTGTTTCAATTCTAAATTATTTTCTGTTAAAAATGTGGTTTTTTTTTATAATAGGCTCCATAATTTTTTTTTTAATATTATTTTCTTATTATTTTTTTAATAAGCTCTTATTATGAAAATAATTTGTTTTAGTAAAAATTTTCAAGCAATTTCGAAAATTTTTAACTCTTATTGAATAAATTGTATAAAAATACAAACAAATTTATATTATTGCTATAAAATAAATTTTATGGAAATTAAAAATCATGTGAGTTAGAAAAATTGGCACGTTTGCGTCTAATACGCAGTAGTCTTGAGTATGAATCCAGTTATTGATATAGGCAGGGGGATGCCCTTTGGTAGTCGCTAAATATCCATAATATTTACATTTTAGTATAAGTGTTACTAAGAAATCATCAAATTTATGCTCCGGAAAGTAAAATTAAATAAAAAATTTTGGAAATTAAAAAGTTTATAAAAAACTTTTTGTAGTGACACCTTCAGATGAAAAGTCACTTTTTGCGGTTATATTAGCTGTATTCGATTGGACCAATTTTGCTACTGTGCAGTAGTTCGCACTAGATTCTCAATAAAATGAACAATTTACTGACAGCAGTAAAATATAACCTCAAAAAAGTCAACAACAATACTTTATGAGTTTACTCACACATTAACAATACTGAAAAAAATTCGACACTTCAACATAACCCACGAACCCGCAATACTATCTATTTTCACTAGAATCCACCTAACGTAAATTGTATGCGCAACTACTGCGACAATCTACTGCTCTGTTCGAGGTACAGTAAATGATGACAGCTACACAACTACTGCAGTGGCAAATTGGGTCCAATCAAATACAGCTAATATCACTTTTTGCAGTGACACCTTCAGATTAAAAGTCACTTTTTGCGGTTATAATGGTTTCTTCACAGTCACTTGTGGGTTTTTAGAGCCCCATATATAAAAATTTTGCTTATTGACCTATTAATCGAACAATAAACGAATCTAATTGCTGACAACCCCTTAAAACACAAAACGTATGACAACTTTTGTAGAAAGTTTTTATAATTTTACCTTTTTGTTATATAGGGTGGTCCATCTAGCGGTTCCATTTTGAACTACTAATTATTTGAAGTACTAGAGTGTTAAATGTCAACACGAATTGACAGATTGTTAGTTGAAAGTCAGAATTGTACGAAATGGTAATCCATACGCTTGACGAAAAATGGGAAATATTGAGAACTTACATCCAAAGTGGTGAGTCTTCAACCCAAACTGTGAGAAATTTAAAAAAAAAATAAGTAAAGATCGAATGCCATCACGTGAATTTGTGGGCAAATTCGTGAAGCGAGTTCGCGAAACTGGTTTGTTGGTTGCCAAAGCAACTCGTTCCCGCTCTAAGACTATTGCCGCCGTTGCTGAAAATGTCAGTGATCATCCATCAACATCAACTCGTCACCGTTCTCAGGAATTGAACATTTCTCGCACTTCTCTGTTGAGAATTTTGCACAAAGACCTCAGTATGAAAGCTTACAAAGTTCAATTAGTCCAACAGCTGAAGCCGCATGACCATCCGATGCGTTTTCGGTTTGCCCAATGGACTCAAGATCAATTGGCCGAAGATGAGCATTTTTACCGAAAAATCATCTTTTCGGATGAGGCCCATTTCCACCTCGGTGGGTATGTCAACAACATAAAATTGTCGCATCTGGGGCTCAGAAAATCTATACGTCGCCATGGAAAAGCCGATGCATCCACAACGAGTCACGGTTTGGTGCGGATTTTGGACTGGAGGCCCGTTTTTCTTCGAAAACGATGAAGGAGCCGCCGTTACGGTCAATGGTGAGCACTATCGTAGCATGCTCAACGAATTTTTGATTCCAAAAGTTGAAGAGAATGGCATGGACGTCATTTGGTTTCAACAGGACAGGGCCACTTGCCACACAGCCAACGTAACAATCCAACTTTTGGGCACTGCTTTCGGAAATTGAATAATCAGCCGAAATTCTGATGTCAATTGGCCACCTCGGAGCTGTGATTTGAGCCCGTTGGATTATTTTCTGTGACAATTGAGGCCTTACAACACGAAATCAAAGTTGCCATTGAAGAGATACAGGCCCGGACAATCGAAAATGTACTGAAACATTGGGTCGAGCGAATGGGATACTGTAACGCCAGCCGTGACAGTCATTTAAATGATGTTGTGTTGCATTCTTAAATGTCAAAGTTCAATCTTTTTAATAAAACCGGAAATTTAAAAAAATATACACTAGTTTTTTTTTTATTTACTTTTTAATGGTCCACCCTGTACGATCCATTTTGTGAAATTCTATCAAATGACAGAATTGTACTTTTCACACCACAAAATGGATATTTACTTACCCCTAAGAAAATTTAAAACGATTTCAATTAAACATTTTCGGTTTTTTGACAATACTTTTACTAAATAAATTTTAATAACTTTAAAAATTTATTTTAATAATAAATAACTTTAAAAAAAAAAATTTAAATTAATCTATAAAAAATTTCATTATAGTAATAATTATGTTAGCGACTGTAATTGAGCACGTGTATTGTAGGCTTTCTCTAATTTGCGAATTAATTGAAAAATTGAACGATATGAAGTAATCGGTAGACGGGACTTCCCGATCCTATCTTGTACACCTACTCTGCGTCTAGGTTTGGAGTGGGGTAACTTCCGATACTAGTGCTGGTAGTAAAGTTTTGCGTTTAGTTGATTCCAAATCAGTCAGACGTTCAGCAACTTTAAAGAAGGCTTAACGAATACTAGTATACTCTGGAAAGATAACTAAATATATCTGATTAGATTTTTTTTTGTGAATTAATATTTATGAGTTCGGTTTAATATTATCCGGTTTTTTTTTTAAATTTTGTTTACTTACAAATTTTATGTTTCACTTATTATTTAAAGTAGATCAAGCCGGTTTCGGTCAAAATTAGTAAAAAAAAAAAATATCCAAGTCAATCCAAGTTGGCTTTGCTTATTGAATCAGTTTAGTTTTACCAACAGCAACGCAGCTAAATTAAATTGTAGTGCATAATTTTTGTCGAAAAATATAAATCATACCAATTCCAATTTAAAAAAAAAGGCTGACAAAATGTTTAAGGTGAAAATAACAGAGTTTCTTTTTGAAAATTTATTAAGTAATAATACTTATTAAGTTAAGTTGGTTTTTTGAATAGTAGTTTATATTTTATAACAAATTATGAATTATTGGAATTTACCTATAAAATTAGAATGAAATATTAATTATAGTGCAATTTAATTAATTTCTTCTATTTTTGTGAAAGTTTTAATTAATAAGAAATTTTGTTGATTTGACCAAAAAAATTTTCTCTTAAATCTGGGAAGCTAACATATATGAAAAATTATCAATTAAATTTACTAATATTATTGATTATTATAAAAATAAATATTAATTATTGAAAATGTTGAAAAGTTGTATCAAAAAAAAGAAAATTGTAGTTAAACAAATCTAGACGATAGTGGAATTTCTACTAAATACGAATTGTACTGCACACAATAAACCTGTTCAATTATTAATAACAAAAAAAAAAATTAAGTTAAAATTAAAATTAAAAGAATTTCTTTTTAATTTATGTTAAATGCAAATTTTTAATTTTTTCTATAACTTTCTGATACAAAATATTCCTTAAAAATAATATTCAATAAGATTAGTTGCATATTATATAGTAAGAATATATTTAGTTAAAAGTTTTAAATAAAAATTAGTTTTTTTTTCTCTTTTTAAATTAAAAAATTTCAAGTTTTTTCCATTACAATTATGTTTATAATAAATTACAGAATTTTTGGCAATAAACTAAAAAATCAATTAAAAAATAATTTCACGGTTAAATTAGTTATCATAATTTTTTTTATAGTTATCAGTTTACATTTTCATTGATGATATTTTTGTATTGATTTTTAATCTATATTTTAAATAGAAAATTGCTTTAAAACTAGTTTATTTAAAAAAGTTCATTATATTTTTAATTATATTTCAATGACTCTAAAATAAAAATTAATTTTTCAAAAACGACAGTTTTATAATTAAAAGTTTTTTCGTACATTCCTTTTTTTATTACCTTTGCCGTTTAATAATTCTTAAATAGTATTTAGCCTTTAATACTATTTAAAGCAAGTCTTATTATTAGTTTTGAGCACCCTTTTAAGAATTTTGTAAATTATTACATCTCAAAAAATTTTGCAAATAAATAATTAATATAAAGTTTGCAAATTTTCAGTTCTTAGAAAGTAAATTTGTATAAAGCACACTTAAAATTTAATATTTCATTATATTTCTTGAACCTTTTTATAATCCATTAAATATAATATTAATCATATAGTTAGTAAAAAATTCGTGTAGGACTCGATCCTTTTGTGGTAATTTTGATCAATTTTTCGCACATTTGGGTCAGTAATTCGGCCATTACTTAACGGTTATTGTTTGAATAAGGTCGTTAATACCATTTGTTTTATCTAGTTTTGTAAAAAAAAAGCCCGACGGGATCAAAATGTACGACCGACCTTGGAGGGCAATTTACATCGGCAAACGTCGAAATTACACGTCCTTGGAACCTTTTGCGCACTTAAGTCGGTTATCATAAGGCCACAGTGCTCAGAATTGACTTTAATTATTGTATCTTCTCTTTATCTTTTTCAAAGAAATACTGGTTAATGTTACCTTTAGGCCGAAATGCATACAATAGAGTTACTTTTTGGAGGTAAAAAGGCTTCTCTACAGTCACTAATATTACTCACAGACGACTTTTTTCCCGACGATCGAGAAATGGACATCATCCCTGATAAAATTTGTTCAAAAAATTAGCACTTAAATCCTGTTATTATAGTACACAAATGGCGTATATTTTGTGTAATTTTAACGAATTAATTATCAGTTAAATAATATACGAGGTTTGTTCAAAAAGTATCGCGAATTTTGAATTTCCGCGGGTTAAGTATGTTCGATTTTCGATTTTTTGTGGCGTTATGTTGGTACTCATGTCTCTCCATTTTGAATGTTCAGTTAATTTTTGACAGCTGCTTTGCTTGCACGTGTTTTGGCTCGTCTTCGATTTTTGCCCATTCCAAAAAATGGATCAAAGAATCTGTATCAAATTTTGTGTGAAAAACAAAATTAATTGCGCGGATGCATTCCGAACGTTGACTGTGGTATATGGTGAAGCTACTTTGGACCGAAGCAACGTTTATCGGTGGTACAAAATGTTCTCAGAAGGCCGAGAAGATGTGCATGACGAAAAGCGCCAAGTTCGGTTGAATGTGAAGGTTTTGCTTACAATTTTTTTCTATTGCAGGGGCGTGGTGCATCATGAGTTCTTGCCACAGGGTAGAACGGTCAATAAGAAACATTGCCTGCAAGTTATGCACAAGTTGCGCGAAGCAATCCGTCAGAAACGCCCGGATTTGTGGAAGAACAAAAATTGGCTTTTGCACCATGGTATCGCCCCTGCTCACGCATCCTTGCTTGTGTATATTCGATTTTTGATTTTTTTGTGGCGTTATGTTGGTACTCATGTCTTTCACTTATGCCGACAAGTTCGGCCATTTTGAATGTTCAATTAATTTTTGACAGCTGCTTTGCTTGCACGTGTTTTGGCTTACCTTCGATTTTTATCCATTCCAAAAAAAGGATCAAAGAATTTGTATCAAATTTTGTGTGAAAAACAAAATTAATTGCGCGGACGCATTCCGAATGTTGACTGTGGTATATGGTGAAGCTACTTTGGACCGAAGCAACGTTTATCGGTGGTACAAAATGTTCTCAGAGGGCCGAGAAGATGTGAATGACGAAAAGCGCCAAGTTCGGTCGAATGTGAAGGTTTTGCTTACAATTTTTTTCTATTGCAGGGGCGTGGTTCATCATGAGTTCTTGCCACAGGGTAGAACGGTCAATAAGAAACATTGCCTGCAAGTTATGCGCAAGTTGCGCGAAGCAATCCGCCAGAAACGCCCGGATTTGTGGAAGAACAAAACTTGGCATCGTTGCTTGTGCGCGAATTTTTGGCCAAAAACAACACACTAATAATGTCGCAACCATCGTATTCCCCAGATCTGGCTCCCGTGTGACTTTTTCTTGTTCCCGAAACTGAAGAGCCCCATGAAAGGCCAACGCTACGCTACGATTGAGGAGATAAAGAACGGCATCGAAGGAGGAGCTGAACAAGATCACAAAAAATGATTTTTTGTAGTGCTTCGAGGATTGGAAAAACCGTTGGCACAAGTGTATAATATCTGGTGGGGATTACTTTTGAAAAGGACAAAATAGATGTTCATGAATAAATAAATAATTTTTGAAAAAACACAAAATTCGCGATATTTTTTGAACAGACACCTCGTATATTGTAAAATTGTAAATCTAAATAAATTCTACCTTGAATGACAATTATGTTTGTCAACTATCAAATGATGGGGCAGTACTTTCCGAACCACAAAATAAATAAATCGGAACAATAAAAAATCGAGAAAACTTTCATATTTTAAAAATCTTGTAATTTATTTATAAAGTTTATAAAAATTATATTTATTAAATTTGTCTTGATCAATATCATTTTGAGCTGTTCAAATTGTACATTTTAAAATAATTATATTACAATTAAACAACAAATTCTTATAATATTGTAGAATCTAAAAAAAAATGCCAATTCATGATGAATTGACAAAATTCTGGTGTCGATTAAATTTAAAATGACTATAAAAATTATTCACACTATACAATCGGTGTGCATGCATATTTTCCTATACAAGTTTGTATTCAAAATTAAGCAATTTCTAATTACCTCAATGAACTAATGATAATAATTAATTAAAAATCAATACAGACCTTATTAAAATTGAAATCTAAAAATTTTTTTCATAATTTAATCAGTTTTAATATTTGCGGATTTGTTTTTGTTAGTATGTCTTTAGTCTACAAAATAATCTACACTAAAATGGAAATTACTTTGCACTGTTCTTATATAGACATCAATTTTTGTCATTTTATTTTTCTTGCAATAATGTTTTATTTATACATTTTCTATGGAGTTTGTTGGCATAAATTATTCTATAAAAATGCTATTTGGGGATTTTTTTCATTACTACTCGTATATTGGTTACGAAATAGATTTTTAAAAGTCAATTTTATTCAAAAGCAAAATAATAATATGAAAAAAATTTCAATATGAATAGAGAATTGCTTAAAGTTTATTTACGACAAAAAAGTCAAATGAATATTATTATAAAAAGATTAAATTTAAAATTTGTTTTAAAAAAAATTAAAAACAAAACATGTGAGAATTTTAGTCTGTGTTATATAGTATTAATTTGCTGTTTATTGTCACTTTTAACTCTTTTGTCTAGAAGTCGTAGTAGTTGCTTGTATCCTCCATTAAGTTGAGAATATTTTCACCCAGCTATCCCCCCTTTCAATTTAATGAACCAGGACCTGAAGAAGTTTATATAAGTTAGAATAGCTATCTGTATTGTCGGCATATGCTGCAGCTAGAATATAATAGGGAATATCATGGATATAAATATTATAAAGGATTCTACCAAGGATGCAATTTTTTAAATGAGGGGAGGGGGAAGGGGGGCTGGAAATGCCATCGGTATATTTGAGGTAAATTGGAAAAAAAATCTCATCGGTATATATGAGGAATGGAAGTTTTTGGGTTTGTTGGATTTTGGGATTTTTTTGATGATGGAAAACTTTCAAAATAATATATTTACATACGAGTTATATAAGCTTAAATCCGCTGTTTGATCATAGATGGCGTGAGTGAGCGTATTAAGCTACAATGGGCACGCCTATCGTTCAATCCGCATGAATTGAACGATAGGCAGATGGAGCGACTCCAAAACACATGCGAAATCTTGCTCCCCAGACAAAAAGAAAGTCGTCCCTGCGTCGGATTGTGACAGACGATGAAAAGTGGATATATTTCGAGAATCCTAAACGCTAGAAATCGTGGGTTGATCCCGGCCAACCATCAACATCTTCCCCAAGACGGAAGACGATGCTTCGGACGGAAGACGATGCTGTGCGTTTGTTGGGATCAGCAGGGTATCGTCTACTATGAGATGTTGACACCTGACGAAACTGTCAATGCTCACAGCTACCACCAACAACTTTAAATTGCACCGTGCTCTGCGTGAAAAAAGGACGGATTATCAACAAAGACATGACAAGCTGATTTTCCTTCACGACAACGCACCATCGCACACGTCAAAAATGGTACGAAACTACTTGGAGACACTACACTGGTAGGTGCCACCCCACCCCGCTTATTCACCAGACCAGGCCCCTTCCGACTACCACCTGTTTTCGTCGATGGGCCACGCGCTCGCTGAGCAGCACTTCGATTCTTACGAAGACGTTCGAAAATAGCTTTTTTTTGGCGTGGTATCCACAAATTGCCCGAGAGATGGAAAAAATGTGTAGCTAGCGAGGGCAAGTAAATTGGTTTTTGCTTTCTATGAAAAAAAACATGTGTTTTTTTGACTAAAAACAGCGGATTTAAGCTTATACACCTGGTAAGTTATCCCCTCAATTATAAATTTATAAAAGTTACATTTTAAGTGATCGAATACGTCTAAAATTTAATCATTTAAATATGTGATGAAAAAATTATCATGATCGTAGACAATCTCAAGTTATAGATAAAATATTGATAAAAGAGATCTAAAAAAATATAATATAACAGGTCTTTATTTATTAGTAGACTTGGTTTAATCGTTTGCGGGGCACGCTTTCTTAAGATTTTACTTTTTCCACTTATGTACCAGAAGTACCCGACCTAACAAGGAGAACACAAAAATTTTGGGGAAAAATATCTTTATTTCTCAACATAGTATCCTTTTAGCTCGATAGACTTTTCCCAGTGATTTTTAATAGCTTTGATATCTTCTTTAACCGCTGACTTCACCTATTTATTGTTGGCAAATCTTTTACTACCGCGCTATTTTTTCAAGTTTGGAAATATAAAATAATCCGAGGGGTCTTAATCTCTCGAATTAGGTACGTGAAGAAGCAATTCGAACTTTAACTCATTGATTTTGACCAACGTGATAACCGATGTGTGAACTAGTGCATTGTTTTGATGAAGCAACACTTTCTTCAAAACAGATGGAACTATCTTAACCTTCTTTGGAGTCAAATCTCCCTTTCAATTCATTGTTTTGACTGCTCCTTCATCTCAAATGTGATTATTTGAAACATAACATTGCATTAGCTCTTATTTGGACGACCACTGCGATATTCCACTTGCCAGCTCGTACGACTTCGTTTAAACTCTGCCATCCAATATTTTATTGTTGTAAAAGAAGAATCAGACTCCCCCAGAGTAGAGTTTAGCTCGGCATTGATATTGGTTGTTCTGAGTACCTTTCAAATAAAAATATTGTATCACATAACGATGACCAATTTTGACCAAGTTTACAAATTCACTGAGACCATTCACTATAATTGGCTGTCAAATAAATATTAAACAATGCAGCGTCATTAAACTTCAAAGTTAAGCTTTATAAGGTAAGTACTTTCGACGATAGTAATTTTTTTCAAACAACAACCGTTATTTCTTCTTCAAGTCGGGTACTTATGGGACCACCCTCGCACATACGTACTTTAATTTTTTTATCTCTCCTCTACAGTACCAGCATTTAAAAGAGAATAAAGTCCACAAAATGTATAACCTCATTGTTTACGCATGGTTAGTTAACTTATCAGAGACATTTGTAAAATTTATTTTGATTATGAAGGAATTTTTACGCCATTTTATCATGAATGACTTCGTTCAAAGATACACGACCGTATCACCATACTTATTAATATGCGATTTAAATCGTTTATCGTCCGTTTCACTTAATCATCTCTGAACATTGTATTTCATATTTTTTTTTTTTGTAATGAATGATTTTCTATAACAACTTAAGAGCCATTAATTGTAAGATTAGAGCTTTATCTACGCAACTAAATTATAAAATTTTACTATAAATTCAATATTTTCATTGCAGGCAATTTTTTCAAATTTTCAAGCAAAAAATATTCTGAATAATATAAAGAAGATGCCGTGCCCATTTTTGAGTCGATTCAATTCGAATTTTGTTAGCAATTATGGACCCGCATTGTTCCAGAATTACGCACAACAATGTCCGGTAATGTCCCGTTTGGTGCATGAGACACGTTCTATAAATACTGCTACTACTGCTAGTGTAAAACAGTTACCGGAAAAGAAGTGCCCGTTCCTATCGGAAAATAAAGCCGAAGTGAAAGAAGTGCATGAGGAAATGCAAGATATTCCAGTGCGACGTAATACATTCCCCTATGCGGAATTCTTTCATAAGAAGATCATGCAAAAAAAAGAAGATTTCTCATATCGTGTGTTTAGAAAAGTTAACCGTTTGGCTGGAACGGGTCAATTCCCAAAAGCGATGGAGTACTCTTGGGGTGAACGACCCATAACTGTCTGGTGTTCGAACGACTACTTGGGCATGTCATGTCATCCGGAAGTGAAGAAAGCCGTTCGCGATGCGTTAGAAGAGCATGGTGCAGGAGCCGGCGGTACACGTAACATATCTGGGAATTCACTTTTCCATGAAAAGCTGGAGGCTACATTGGCTAAACTACACCAAAAAGAATCGGCGCTTCTGTTTACTTCTTGTTTTGTTGCGAATGATTCCACGCTTTTTACGTTAGCTAAACTACTGCCGAATTGCCATATTTTCTCGGATGCGGGCAATCATGCTTCCATGATCCAAGGCATACGTAACAGTCAAGTTCCGAAGCATATTTTCCGGCACAATGATCCAGAACATTTGCGTGAAATGTTGAAAAAAGTCGACAAGAACGTGCCGAAAATAGTCGCTTTCGAGACGGTGCACTCCATGACAGGAGCCATTTGCCCTTCGAAGGAGATGTGCGATGTTACACACGAGTACAGTGGACTGACTTTCGTCGATGAAGTACATGCTGTCGGCCTATACGGTCATCATGGCGCGGGTATTGGAGAGCGTGACAATCAGCTACATAACATGGATATAATATCGGGTACAATGGGGAAAGCATTCGGCAATATCGGTGGTTATATTGCTGGTAATTCCCTTTTGGTTGACATGATTCGGTCATACGCTGCTGGTTTCATCTTTACCACTTCACTACCACCGACGGTACTTTGTGGCGCGAGAAAAGCCATTGAAATATTAGCTTCGGATGAGGGTAGGGAGCTCCGTACTCGTCATCAAAAAAATGTGCGTTATCTAAGAAACCTATTACAACGCGAGGGATTCCCAGTGGAGCATACACCAAGCCATATCATTCCGATCAAGGTAAGATTAATTTTTTTTTTTTTAAAACTATCAAATTATAATTGCTCACCCAATAATTATTATTTCTCTTCATTTGTTAATAGATCGGGGAACCCAAACAGTGTACAAGCATATCTGATGTTCTTATTAAGGAGTACGGACACTATGTGCAGGCAATTAATTACCCGACAGTAGCCCGTGGTGAAGAGAAACTCCGACTTGCACCAACACCATTCCATACATATGAAATGATCGATACGCTCATCAGCGACATGAAAAAAGTCTGGAAGCAACTTGGAATTCCACTTCAAGGACCAACATGCTCTGAGCAATGCTCCTTCTGTAATAAGCGCGAAGTTTTCAGCTATTATAAGGAGCAAATGTTTGGAAACATATCACGAATCGCCTGTGAAATACCAGATTGCCCACGTTTGATCGCAGTTGCTTAAGCACACATCTCATGAACATTTTTTTATGCTCATTTATCGATTTTATATTATATATATTTTTCTTTCTCATATACATATACCATATTGAAGTTTATTTTTATGAAATTTAATCTTAGAGCACACTTAACGAATTCCAAGATTTTTCGGATGGGAAGTATTCAAAAATCGCTCCCAGTTGTCTGTGGTTACAATATACAAATTAACTGTAGAATAATATTTTTTGTTTGTTGTATTTTTTCCATAACTTGAAAAGTATGGTATTTTTTTGTATTTTTTGCAATATTATAGTTATTTTAAAATAGAAAACTGAAAATGTTTAGTATTATAAAAATGAATTTGAAGAAACCAATATTATTATCTCTTCGGATCTGAAAAGGCGTAAAAGTGTTGCTTATTTATAAATGTTGACAATAAATGATGTTATATGAGCATTATGTACTACTACAATTGTTTTATTTCAGTGTTCTTAATCTTCATTTTGGTTTAGTTTTTTTTTACTCGATTTTTTTATTTGATTTCAAAATTACAGCATTTTAAAGATTATTAATGGTTTCGTATTAAAATAATGCGCTTGTAGTAAAGTTAATGCATTTTAGAGGTAAGAATACATGTTGAAGCTATACTAAAACTATGAGAAGTTTTAAATACCATCAATTACTATAAGAGAAAATATTTTGAATTCGAATATGAATAAAACTCAACTTTTACATTTTTATGTAATTTTTATTTATTTCTTACAACATAGACTTTTGTGTTCGTCTTATTTTTATAATTTTTGTATTCCCGTATCCTTAGTTGTCTTGCTCAGGCCATATTTATTTTTTTTGTTGCTATAAGCTTTTCCATTATTTTCGTTTGATTTTCCATTTTAGTTTAATTTTTTTTTTAAATTTCTAATAGAAAAGATGAAAATAGTACAACAAAATAATATAGGCAAAAAATTGAAATTATGGGCCACATAACAAAACATCAAAAAATTGAACTGAAGAAAATGGCAATACAAAATTAAAAAATTAAAGACAATCAACAATGAAATTATTCTTAGATCAAATAGACAATAATAACTAATAAGTCATAACTCTTTTACACAACACGAAAGACAATATGTAAAAGTTTTCCACAATTTTCAAATTCGAAAAGTTTCAATTTTGTATAATTTTTCATTATTATCAATCATATCGTATATAAATTTAATCATTTTTTTTTAAGTCTTTTAGTTATTTTTAAATTTATTAATTTTTTAAGTTTAAGTTTTGTTGTTTTTTTTTTGTGTATATTTTTAAATAAGTCAATTGTGAAAAAATATATTTTATAATAAATTTTCCATTCTAATCTAAAATTAGTTTTTTAATTATTTCTCGATTTAGCACAACAATACTCTTTTTTTTCTACTTCTTATATCGTTATTTATTTTATTTTTGTTTAATTTTATTTTTTTCCCTAAATTTTATTCTTACAAATTTTCTATTTCCTGTTTATTCTCAGTCATAAATAAGAAAAATAATCTACAATTTTAAGTAAACATATATGATTAATTTTTAGTAAAATCCTAAATTAAGATTTTTTTTTTTGTTGATTTATTTTTATACAATTACAAACTTAAAATTAAAGAAAATTTAGATGTACTGAAGAAAGAGAGAGACAAACAGACAGAGAGAGAGAGAGCAGAAAAAACCACTAGTAGTAGTATATTAAATAAAATTATTACACTAAAATTAATTATTTAAAAAATATTATACTCCTAGAAAATAAATATTTTTTAGTACATATTTAAAATATTTTTGCAGTTCTTTGTTTTATTAACAATTTTTTTTAAAAAAATATTTCAATATAATTTATAGTATTTTCCAAGTTTTGTTATATTTTTCTATTTTTGGTTATCCTTAAAAAAAAATTAAAAACTATACAGAAGTGTACTTTTTCTTCTTTGTTTTTTAATTAATTTAATATTTGTGTTTTTTTTTTTTACTATACTCTTTTCAATATATTTCTTTTCTTTTCTTTTCAATGATTTTTAATGGTATATAAATAGTATATATATACTCGTTAGTAATAATTTGCATTTTTCTAGCGTTTATAAAGCAAATTTGATAAAGTTCGTATATGCGTTTGAAGTTCGGAATCCATTTTTATAGCTTCCTCATTAATCAAATTTTTCATAACTGATAAATCAGGCAAATGTTCAACATCTTTGATGTTAAGCATTTTGCCAAAGAATTCGGTCCACACATGTTTCTTAAGATATCTACAAAAAAATGATCGAAGAAAATAAAAGTCAAAAATAGAAAATTTAAATTTGTTAAATTTCCTTTTTAATTCAAAACAATACTATAATATCTTCTTCTATTTATACGAAATATTTCCATAAGAATGTAAACTGTTCCAAAACTCACCTAGGCAACTTTTGTTTTATATCCCAAGCTCCGAATTTCTTAACTAATTGCATATATTCACCAAAAAGCATTACATGAATAGTTCCAGCTATACAAAATAAATCCGTTTGATATGACCATGGGCGGCCTTCTTGCATTTCAATGCATGTAAACCCATCAGTTTGTATAACCTATAAAAATATTAATTAGTACAAGAATCTTAGGAAATGTAAACAATTTGAAGCATAAAGAAAATTGTTTGTTTATACCTTTTTAAATTGTGTATTTTCAGGAAACAGTGTCATGTCGATAGCACAACCAAAATCGATCAATCTCAGAGATGGAATATGAGTTTCCGAACTTGGCCTAAACGCAATAATAGAAATTATCGGTAATGAACTTGTTTGTGAAAGAAAACAGAAAATCAAACTTACACTCTCATCAAAAGGAAATTGTCAGGTTTAATATCTGCATGAATAATTTTGCAGGAATGTAAATGGTTAACAATATTCAGTATTTGGCTACTAAAATGCATCACCAAACTTTCGTGCATAACCTAACAAAACGGACATAATTTAATAAATCCAATATTTAACATATAAACAATTTTCAAGTTTTTATCAGATATTTTCTTTTACCTTTTTGGTGGCTTGTCTCAATTTATTGTTAATATCTAATAAGGAGCCAAATGATGAAAATTCCGTCACAAGAATGCTGGCATTCGGAGCAATAATAGCAGTTGAGAGATCCATAAAACCCGGCAACTATAGCCAAAAAAACAATAACGTCAATCATCAGTTGATCAAGAATAAAAAAGGAGTCCGAAAATACTTACAATATCGTAATAAGTAATTCGTTTTCGAACCTCAGCACAAATATACACCTCCCAGGTATTGGGGGGCTTCTGGAACTTCAGCGCAACAACAGCACCAGTTTGTGTATTTGTCGCTCTATAAACAGAACCATATGCACCCCTTCCAACCTCTTTCTCAATACTATAGTTAACATTATCAAGCGTGGTCGTTTTTGTATTAACCAACTTTGGAATTGGAGTATTTAAGAGCTTATAAATATCATTCGATTCACGCGACGGAAACCCAATTTTTGTAAGGAAAGCCTTGCACAGTTCCGTACTAAATGGGTCAATAGTAGGTTTTGACAAATATAAATCGATTGCATTGAGTGCCTTTTCGAGTCGCTTTTGCTTTAATTCATCATTGCTCTCCGATGTAAAGAAGCTATTCTGTTCGTATGAGCACATCGAATCATCGTTTTGCAATGAAGCATTTGACGTATGTTTTTTCAGACTGCGAAAATGATGCGGAGTTGAAGTTTTTGAAAAACTTTGAGATAATTTTCGAACCGGTGTTGAGCAATTTGATATGCTTAAGTAACTGTTTTCGTGGTAAGACGAATGAAAATCTGAATTCGATATTGAGTCGTCGTTGCATGGAATCGTTTCGCTTATCGTTGATGGCAAATCACCCGGGTATGGGCTACTATCATTTGAATGCATATTAGCTATCGATAGCAGCAAATTGGCATCTTCAAATTGATTTCTCGATACTGCTGCCGAGTGTGGAGTTACTTCTTCACTTGCTGTCACAGTTGCTGCAGATGCTCCAGACTTTGATTTATGCGATTGTGCATAATAATCTGACTGATTGTTGTTATTGACATTATTCGATGAATTCAAATATTTAGGATCACTGTAATCGTTGACAATTTTAATCTTTTTTATTTTTTTTGGCTTGGATGAATGCCGATGATGGTGATGGTGGTGGTGATGATGATGATGAGAACGAGCTTCCGGTGATGAGCTACGTGATGAAGGTGTAACGTTGTTTGCTAAAATCAATTTTCACTAATTAGTTTTCATTAAAGAGAATAAAAATATATTACTTACTATCATGGCTAGTCATTTGATTTTGAACAGCAGAGGGTTTTTCTCGACGAAACTTAATCTTTATAGTTTTACTTTTTTTAGAACCATTCATATCAGTACTGAATCGTATAGTCGATTCCTCAATTTGTTCCTCATAATTATCATAGGAATTAGTTTCCTCATTAGTCTGTACTGAATGAGATACTTGCTTTGCAGCCTGTATTCCATTATGCTTGCTAATCGTTCCATTATGATGTTTATAGCTATTCAACTGCTCTTCTCGTCGTCTTTTATCATGAAGTTCTTGTAAATGTTTTCCCCACTTTCGCGAACGTATTTCTTCCGGGCTAAATTCAGTACCATCACCGGGATATACAAACTGTTTTGCATACGAACAGTGACGATTTGCATCAAATGGCTCTTCTAGGCACAACAACGGTTTCCATGTATCATGGTTATTTTTAGCATAACGAGCAAAATTCGCAGGAATCTTGCAATTTTCCAGAATATATTCTACCATTGATTGAGATTCATCTTGGTAAGCAGTGTGAGTATCATCATAGATATAATTCAGAGATGAGGAAATAACGTAGGCGCTCTTATTCAAATTACACTGATCCGAATCACCAATCACACCATTCGAATATGAATTGGTAGTGTGGCTACCGTTTTGGTGCTGTTGTTCATGTTGCTGATGGTTATGCAATTCCTGCTCTTCATGATAATGATGATTCTGTTGATGCTGTTGATTAGGCATGAGCTGTCCATTATGTTGCTGTTGTTGTGGCTGATTATGATGAAGTTGGCTATGATGATGGTCAGTCTGATGATTATGTTCTTGGTGCTGATGTTGTTTTTCTTGCTGCTGTTGATGATGTTGTTGTTGCGATTGATGATTATGGTAATGGTTATGATTTGATTGTGAATGATGATTGTTTTGACTTTGATTGTGGTGCTGTACTTGATGCTGATGACTACCAACACTGTGTTGATTATAGTGATTATGCTGTTGCTGTTGCTGCTGCTGACTCGGTACTTGTATACTATTTTTATTACTTTTTTGGTGTAAATGTGGTTGTTGCGATGATAGTTGCTGATTTTGATGAGTCTGCTGCAGATTTGTTTGTGTTTGAGAAGCCTGCTGCTGTTGGTGTTGATGATGATGCTGCGGCTGCTGTTGCTGTGATTGTTGTTGTTCCATATCTGAACATATTTTTTTATTCGGCGGGGTCAATGTTGTTATTTGCTGTCGTTGCTCATTTAAATGTGATGCAGAACGCTTTTTTGACGAACTGTCATCATACAGCATTCGCTGCGACAATGATAGACGAAATTTTGTATGGGCCTCTTGAAGTTCCATATATGGTTCGGCTTTGGCTTGAAATCCTAGATTATATACAGATTCGGCTTGTTTAAAAGCATTTGCTGAATCATAATAGTGCGCCCAACTTATATAAAAACAAGCACATTCTGTACCAATATTACGATCGTATAGTGCTTGATATAAATTCAATGGATTTGGTTGAAGATCAACCTGAAAATATAGATTATTTTCGACTAATATTATAATATTGTTCATATTTTCCTTTTGTGGATTCATTTCGTTAAATTTCCGAAAATAATTCTTCTTATTTTAGTTGGTTTTTTTTTTATTCTTTAACTTGTTAAAATAAATTAACATGAAAATTAATGTATTTAACTTAGTGTAAATATAAATGTATTGTTATCATACATTTATATAGAAACACTATATTATTCTTGAAGTTTTTGATTTTTTTTTTGTTAAATTTTTGAAAAATCAACTAATTTATTTTATTAAATTTTAATATAGGCATTTTTTAATGAGTTATTAATGATATATTTGTAATTGCTACAGTAGTGCATATTGTAAATGCTTCAAAGCCTACTACTGGTAGTCAACTAAACCGTATACAGTAAGGACAATATAGTATTAATCTTGAAGTTTTTGGAAGTTTCTACAGAGTTTCTAAAAATTTCCTAATAGTATTATTAATGGTATCGCTGAATTGAATATAATTTTTATTGCTACAGTAGTTAGTTTAGTAAAAATTTCAAAACGTATGCAAACTTACGTATTTCACCCAAAGTTTCACCATACGAATATCCTGTTTGTAATTTTCATTATATTCGAATATTGTTAAACATTTCTCTAGACTCTCACGAAACTTATTCTCTGGATCGATGTGTATATTGTAATCGTACCAACATACATAGTTGTACCACAATTCTAATGGATCCGATCCATTATACGCTGCAATTGCATTCTCCCAAGCCCTAAAATATAAAATAAGTAAATCATTCATATTTAAATATGAACCCGGTACGGATAAATATTATTTGCTTTAAGGTCTTACTGTTTGTCACGCAAGAAAAGATGTGACTGATCATTGTCATCGGAAGATGTATTCATTTTTTTTAACAATTGAGAAGAAAGCAATTTTTGACCCTGTCGAACGAGATCACCTACAACAATTGGTCAACTAATATTTAAGTTTAGTCTAGAAATAAAATTGTTCATTTCGGTATATCCGATACATCAATTGAAGAAAAGCAATTTTCTTTTTTCTTTTTTTAATTTCAACTTAATTTCTAATTACAATTTCTTGATTTATTTATAAATTTTCAGTTTATCATAGTAATATTTAAACGGTAAAACGATTTTCAAATGCATTGTCAATCAGGTGAATTCCCAATTAATCAGGTGATCAGTGGTGATTCAACTAATTTTCCTAGGAATCCAGGCTCTCGTAATGGACAGACAGATGCACTTAACCTCAAAATGTTTTGTCAAAATCAATCTTCGATAATCTTAATAAAACTGAACAATATAGTACATTAAATTCCAATTTGCATAATTATCCATAGTTTTTTAAGTTATTTGTTTACATTATTTTCAAAACTCGTTCGATATATAAAAATGACATTTACACTCGATGAAGCTCACTCACTTCAATGCAACCTGTCTCGCTAATTGTGTTAATTTTATGTGAAAATTTACAAAATATCAATAAAATTTAACTATTTTCATTAATACAATTCCTTACGATGACATAATATTTGTGTATTTGTAACAAATTCAATCAGTGTATCGGATATAAACAAATTTTTAATTCACAAAAAATAAACTTCTTACTAGATGCACTGCAAGAAGACGACACGAGAATCCCACACTGGAACGCACGCACACTATCTTATGCTGTTCAGCTTGCAATCGAAAAAAAACTTGTATCAACTCTGTACGTACGGATTCGTATTATGAATGTGTGTTAGTCGTGTATGAGTGGGATTATTGGTGGGAGAGAAAGACTCATTTTGTAAAATTTTCCAACGATGTCATCATTTTGTCTACTCTTCTCTTTAGAGAATAAAATCTATGCCATTTTTACATAATTTTGGGGAAAAAGTTTAGATTTTTTTCTAAAAAAAAAATAAAAATTAAAGTAAATTATAGAATAAAAAAAGAATTGTAATACTATTTTTAATAAAATCGAATTAGTATATCTAGGAATTGATAGATGTCGCTAGGTGAAAACTATTTTGTTTTTGAATATCTAATTTAAATAAATAAAAAAAAATACAAAAAAATAATTATTCGCATTAAAAAAAAATTAAAAATTAACATTTTCTACCCAACAGAAATCAAACATTTTCTACCCAAATAACAAAGAAAACAAATAACATTTAACTAGTGCCAGGAAATTTATTTTATAAATAAATTCATAAACAGAAATATAATTTTACAAATATTCATAAATGTATAATAACATAAATAAATATATAATTTTTTTTATGTAAAATATTAAAAAAAAAAAGCAATTTTCAAAAATTTTTGAATTAGAAAAATACAATATAAACATTAAAAAAAAACGGAATGATAAATATTTCTTTGTTAAATTAATAATATCAGTTGACTTAGTTTTGCTTATGATTTTAACTTTGTTTTTTTTTTTTATCATTCTTATTCATGGAATAGTACAAAACAAATTATTTAAACTAAAGAATATAAATTAATTTACAGCATTTGAAATCGAAATGAATCAATTCATTTAGTATATTCATACAAGCATAAATTAAAAATAAAAAAAAACTAAATATAATACAAAAAAAGTATGTTAAAATTTTTTTTAGTTGCTGATATGATTAGCAATATAGCACAGTCTGCATTATATATTTAAATATTCAGTATAAAACAATATTGTGCACATTTCTTTTTTCACTTTTCACACTAAATATTCTTATTAGAATAGAACGATGCTCTAATTTATTTTTATATATTCGTGTTGATATATATTTTTCATGAATATATCTTACTTAAATATTTAGACAGATATAAATCTAACGCCAAAATTTGTTAAACAAATCAATAAACGAATCGTAAATCATAAATGTTATAGCAACATCGAGACAAACACGACTCAGCCGGGGAACTGTGCCCTTATAGAAGGCGGTTGGTCCTTCGTTTCGCCAAATTTTCAGAGCACAATCAAGAGTTGATTTGTATTTAGAGGCTTCTAAGCCTTGCATTCGGGTTTTCACTACATCGATTGGTGTATTACCAAAAACTGATGCGGCTCCAGCCAAAGCACCAAATGCACCTACTAAATATTTAGGAACTGGCTTTGTATGATCGTCTCCTTTGTATAAGTCTTTTAAGCTCTCCATAACATAAAATCGAATAGCTTGATTGCTTCCTTGTTTCAAGATCGTTGCGGTCAAACCTTTATAAATACCAGAAAAACCTGCAAAAATAAGTAAAAAATTTCATAAGATTTTTGTATTATAAATATATAATAGTAAAATTTAAATTAAATTTACCTTCTTGTTTAACAATAGTTCCAACACCATGTGCAAAACCTTTAAACTTTGGCTTAGCACTTCGTTGATCGTTGATAAATTTCACTTTAATTGTTTCCATTGGTGTAACGGCTAGAATAGCTTCAGCTACACCTGCACCTAGACCAGATAATAATTTTCCAGATGTGCTTAATTGGCCCTTTGAGTCTGCCATTTTATTTTTTAATGTTTCAAAAGCTCCGAATCTAGTGTTTTTTTTTAATAATTAGTATTTTTGTTGTATCAAAAATTTGGAATGCAAAAAAATCCATATCTAACCTTACTGCTGATTTTGGTATGCTTCCATACAATAGTACGCTCAGTCCACGATACAATCCAAAAAATCCATTATTCTTCACAGTTTTTTTGACACAATCAATTATGCCAGAGTATTTTTTTGCACCTCCTAAAATTTACCAAGAATACGATTTTTTTTTAATCAAATTTCGTTTTGAGGATCAGCGATCTTTTAAAATAAATAATCCAATTTCAATTCACCTTTTTCATCTAATTGTAATTGCGTTTTTACATATTCGGTTGGGAATGTTATACAAATTTCTATGCCACCGGTTATCCCTCCAGCTACGATCCCTTTAAGTCCTTTTGTTTGACCACCGGCTGATGCTGCAGCGCCATTATTTATCAACCATGGACGTTGGCAAAAAGGATTTACAAAATTTCTACTGTTACGATTCCGGTTGCTATCCATTTTGTCTGAGGTATTTTCTTTTGGAATGTTTCGTAATTAATTCTAGAATATGGACAAGAGCTAAATAGAAGAAAACCAATATATTTTTAATCAATTTCTTTTTGAAATTGTTAAGTTATCTTAACACTCTATTCAAATAAAAGAAAATTATAAAAAAAAAGTATTTTTCTACAAGTAACCCACAAAGAATAAAATATATTGTATTTTATAAGTAAGAAAAAAACGAAAACAATATTAATTGTGAATGTTATAAAGTGCAATTCAATCAAATAAACTTTGTTAAAAAGTCTGATCTTGAACAGCAATTCGTCATGAAAAATAATTAAAAATCTCGGTCAATGTTAACAGAAACATAAAAACTCCTCGTTCGATAACATTTCTTACCTTCCAATTAAAATGATCAAAACAGAGTAAAAACTTCACAGTCGAATCGATATTTTATTGAATTGGAAAATATTTTTCTGCTAAATATTGAAAATTATATTCGTACTTTGAACTCAATACATTTACAAATTGTAATAAAAATTATTAATGTGAGTATCGAATTGTGTGACTTTGTAAATGTATAAAAAAGCATAGTAAGTTAATGTTCAGACGAAAACTTATTACGAAAATCACCTCTTCTCATTAGCATAATAATCTGAGCTCACGAAAAATACACAATTTATACTCCAACAGTACGAACAAAATCGACAAAATTAATAAAAATATCGCTTTCTATTTCATGGAAAATAGACAAAAATATATCAGTTAATAAATGACCTCCCATAAACATCTAAAATTGAATTTTTCACAATCTATTATGCTCAAGATAGTAAAAAATTTAAATTACTAAAAATAGTAAAAAAAACTCAAATACAAGCGAATATTTTCATTATTTAAATTTTTATTATTACTCACATTTGTATTTGTATTTGCTTTGTAAAATTTATTACTAGTAAAAAAAAATTTATTAACAACTTAACAGTGTGGAGTACATTATTTTGTTGATTTTGTAAAATTTTCCAAGTTTTCTAATTATGCAAACGACCCTGCATCGTTTCGATTGCACTTAAAGACAGTCACTAACAAAAATGTTGATATAATCAGATAGTGGTTAAGTGCAAATTTAACCACCTCGTTCATTTAATAAGTATTTTTATTTTTTTAGAACAGAAATTTCTATTGAATTAGGAAAGAAAAAATTCCAAATGACCCTCAATCAAACAGAATACTTTAAAATAGGCACTTCTAGCACATCTGTTGAAAAAGTATCGCGAATTTTGAATTTCCGCGGGTTACGTATATTCGATTTTTTTGTCGCATTATGTTGGTACTCATGTCTCTCACTTATGCCCACAAGTTCGGCCATTTTGAATGTTCAGTTAATTTTTGACAGCTGCTTTGCTTGCACGTGTTTTGGCTCGTCTTCTAAGGAACTGTTGGACTCTGTCCGCGACGACCCAAATTTGCTCCCGAGGGTCATAACTGGTGACGAATCATGAGTTTATGGTTATGACGTGGAAACCGAAGCTCAATCATCCCAATGAAATCTGCCGCACGTGAAGGTTTTGCTTACAGTTTTCTTCGATTGCAGGGGCGTAGTGCATTATGAGTTCTTGCCACAGGGTAGAACGGTCAATAAGGAATATTGCCTACAAGTTATGCGCAAGTTGCGTAAAGCAATCCGCTAGAAACGCCTGGTTTTGTGGAGTAACAAAATTTGGCATCGTTGCTTGTGTGCGAATTTTTGGCCAAAAGCAACACACTAATAATGCCGCAACCACCGTATTCCCCAGATCTGGCCCCCTGTGACTTTTTCAAAAATCGAAGACGAGCCAAACACGTGCAAGCAAAGCAGCTGTCAAAAATTAACGGAATATTCAAAATGGCCGAACTAGTCGGCATAAGTGAGAGACATGAGTACAAACATAACGCCACAAAAAAATCGAAAATCGAATATACGTAACCCGCGGAAATTCAAAATTCGCGATACTTTTTGAACAGACCTCGTACTCCACAAACCAAACATGCAATTTTTTATTTGTCATAAGTTCTAAAAATTAAATTTTTGAAAATAATTTCTAAAATTTCTAGGAAAATATTGAATAATATAAAATTATACAACAATCAGATTTAATAAGTTTTCTTTATAGTTAAAAATAAATCCCGAACAAGTACCCACTGGAATATTAAAGATTTTAATCGGAATTTCAATTTATTGTCTTGCCGATGGAAAATTTTATGAAATAACAAATTATTTTTGATTAATATATTAACTTTTGTATTATTAAAAAAAAATACCTCAAACCGTTTTAATATGAATTGCTATAAAGCGTTTTCAATAATAAAATCGTAGAGCCATAATTTAGGCCGTTTAGTCGTTGATCAAATTAGGCGGGGTGGGGGTGAGCTTTATATGATTTAGACAAATTCTACCCGGAAAGTCTATAAAAGCAACTTTTCTAAAAGAAGACGAAATAGTATTTGTGTATAAAATGGCAATGATAAGGCTCAAAATTTGCTAAGATTATCAATTTTTAAGACCCCAAATTAACAGCAGTACAAAAAAAAAGATGCAAAGCGATTGGCATTTTTGGAGAAGAGCTTCTATGACATATATTTTAGTTGCCGTTCAAAACACCACGTGCACAAAACAGCCTTCTAAGTCAGTCAGAAAATGAATCCTGTTATTATTGGATTTGCACTCTACAGGTTACGAGGTAAATATAATGAGAGGTTATGCACTCTACGGGAGCGAGGTAAGTACAATAACATCAGCCTCATTAATGTTCATGCCGCTACGGCGGAGTCTGCCGATTCGGAAAGGAACACCTTTTACGAAGAGATAGAATGAGCTCTTGACGCCTGCCCCAAGTGTGACTCAAAAATCACACTTGGGACCTTAAACAACAAGGTAAGGATACGTCGGCGCCCAAAGCTTGCATGAGCATACCAATGATAACGGATTGCAAACTATACAGTACCTGTTTTAGGCGGAAAGATATTTTTAAGAGGACCTGGTACCACTCCACGCGATACCAATTCCAACTAAATTGACCACGTGTTTATTGACCACCGACATCTCTCGACCTTAGAAATTTTTTGTATATTTAGGGTTGCCAACGTTGACTGATCTTTTAAATGCACTGATCCTAGGGGGCGAAAGATTCGACTCAACACGAATACCCTGGAGACGAGGCAAATATTTAAATGCCATGACAAATATTGAATCATAGGTACTGCCGGAAAAGTATAAGGCCCCAGGTGCAAAAAGAGTCACTGGTTTGACGATGATCGCAAGTTGTCAACAGAATAAAAGAATGCTGTATACCGAGCCATGCCACATTTTCAGAGAACGCAGAAAAAAGCCTGGGAGAACAGAGAAGAGGATTCACACCCAAAGAAAAAAGCCGGGGAGAACGAACAGGTCTGTGAAAACCGCGACCGCCCGGTTGTGGATAAAATTAAGCTCAGGAAGTTTCTGCCCGGAATGTCTACGGTGGCTCCATTTATGGTCCCAGAAGACGAGGTAGGTAGATATCGCTCGGTTGAGCGAAGGCGTAAGCGAGGATGCCAAAAATATACTACGTGTATCGAACTGGAGGACCGTGGCGCGAAATCGGGACGTCTGGAGCTCTTTGATCCAGCAGACCTAGACCGGACTCCCGGTTGTGGATTGTGTTCTTTATAAGTAGGCATACATTAGTTTGAGGAATAATTATCATTTATTTATGAACCCGAGTACATTTGCATACATGTACTAACCCCCCACATAAATAATTGTTTTAAGTAATTTTGAGTTTTTTATTTCCAACGTGCTAGAAATAAATTATTGACAAATATTGTCGGCTACTGCGGCATTAATTTAAATATCGTTTCTGAGTTTGGGCTTCATATAGGAAAGTCTTCCAGTCAGTTCTGTACATATTGGGTTTGCTGCCTTCAATCCTTATGAAAAATGTGTGGTGTCTATGGCGAAGGTGTTGTATCAAAATCGGCAGGACGCAAATGGTTTGCTCACTTTTGTTCTGGAAATTTCAATGTCAAAGATGAGCCCCATTCTATTCGGGTAGTTACCGAAAAAAAAATGATGTAATTCTCGAAAAAAAATTCAGCAAGACAGGCATATCAGCAGTCAGGACATAGCTTATGAATTAAACATTCATCATCAAACCGTTTTACACCATCTACGACATAAATTGAGTGTGAAAAACAAGATGGACCGAATAAACATCCGCAACACGCTGCTAAAGCGCAATAAATTCGAGCCGTTTCTGAAGCGAATCATAGCAGGCGATGTAAAAAGGGTAAAATATAAATATAACGTTTAAAAGAAATTATGGAAAAAAGTAGATGAACGATCATAAACAATTTCAAAGTCAGAATTGATGGTCAACAAGAATATGCTGTGTGTATGGTTGGACTGGGAAGTGAATCGTTTATTATGAACTGCTTCCGTTCTGTCCAACTGTTAACTCGGTACTCGAAAGATTATTGAGAGAAAACGGCCATATGGAACCAAGCAGGCCCGTAAAAACCACTTGATTCAGTTGTTCAACCAGAAACCAGAGAAGTTCTATACTGATGGAATTATGGCTCTGCCCTTAATAATGTGAATAAATTGATTTTAACACTCTGATTTAAGAGTATTTATTTTACGCAAATAACGCCACGAACTTTTTCAACTATCCAATATATAAAAAAAAAACTCAACTTTTTGCACGTTTAAATTAATTTCATTAAAAAAACAAAGTTTGTGGCGTAAAATAAAATTCATTTATAAGAAAAATTGCAAATTTTTGCAATTCTAGATTATAGGGTTAACTAAAGGTTGATTATTGATTTGTCATAGTAAATATGCCTTGTTACTGAGAGAAGACTGAACGTTTTTATAAAAGAACACTGACCTCTACTATTGCATATCATAAAAAAGAACGAATGTCATTTGGTCATTTTTTTAAACACTTAATCAGAATTGAAAATAATATAAAGTGGAACAAAAACTAATACTAGTACTTCGTTTTCTTCTTATTCAATAATGATAAGAACTTACTCGAGAAACTTATTATTACGTATGAGCATGTTCAGTACAAAATATTATAATATTCTGATAAGAATTATGACATATTTTTTAATAGTTTATATTTATAATTAATACTAGAAAAATTAATTAATAAAATATTGGAAATCTCTTCTCTTCATACTTAAATGCTTATGACTAACGAGTTTACGAGTACATAAAAACTCAACAGCAAATATTGTATTTATCTTTTTATGATAAGATTTTTCTCTTATTGATAAAAATTATTTACTCTCTTATATTTTGACAATTTTTTCATATAATCTCATAATTACATATATTAACAGAGAAAAAATATTTGTACATTCAAGATTATATCAATTTCGTATGTATTCCATTTGTACAAAATGAAAACTAATATTTTTGCTATATAGTATTATATAATTTGATAAAGAATGCAAGTATACCATATATATAATATTTATAAAATTTTGAATGTATTGAATTTATTTATTTAAATTGTAAAAATATCAAAATTCCAATGAATAATTACAAAAATTGCCAATAAGCATGTACAGTGTCGACCAAAAAATATCCACCTCTTATATGTACAATAGTAATTTTTTTTTTAATTATTTGAAATTTGCACATTTGTTAATTATTTTTTAAAGAAAATTTCCTTTTATTTCGAACTTGTACAAGACTTTTAGTTCTGCTGGTAAATAAATAATGTTTAAAAATAAAATGTTTACATATCAAAAATGAGAACAAATAAAATTTTGATCACAAAAGTGAAATAAACAGTATGTGCAGCTTATATTGTACATACGAGTACATACGAGTAGATAGATATTCATGCTCATATGTAATTAATATTTGAGTTTAGTTTATGTTCAGTCACGAATTTTGACATTGAATCTTATGCATTTTTTTTTTTGCAATTTCATAAAAAGTAACATATCTGCTTGTCTTTCCCCTCTTTTGCTCAGGAAACATATTACAACACTAGCCACTTTTTATTCGTATATCCCATATTGTCAACATTGAAATCGAGTATGTGAGGTAAAAGTTTTCATAAGATCCACTTGATAATTTACACATACTCTATTACATAAATTCATATATGTATCTTGAATATAGGTGAACATATATTGTAGGAAAACACTCTAAATAAATCGTAGACACCAGAATAATCCTTACTTTTCCGACTAGTATTTTTCCTTTTATTCTATGCCTTCAAATTTCAAATATTCTCCACAAAAAGATCCACGCATGTAATTTATAAAAAAAAATTGTTATCAATTTTTATATTTTTTATTATTTTGAATAGTATTACTACTAGAAATCGAAACACAAAATTATCAAATTGAAAAAGCCAAAATGAAAACAGAAAAATACAACGGAAGTGAAAACTTTCTTTTGGCGGACTTGTGAGCCGAACAACGATTATGAAAAATTTGCCCGCGACTACGTTCCGGTCAGTTTCTCGGTCGATTGGTCACTAATAGCCATCAAACCTAAAAAGTTTAATCGTTAAATTCCAGTATGGTTGGTTCGGCTAGACACGGTCTCATCATTCCGAATGCACGATTATCACGAATGGGATTTTACTACTCATTCCATATTTATACTTTTTAACAAAATAAATTTTTCATCGATAAAAAGGTCTGTGGTCTATAGTTTACTTCTCGTAAGACCATAACAAATGTTAAATGTTTATGTGCATTTATTATAAATTATGTATCAATAGTTAATATTATAATTACTATCATATAAATTTAATAATAAAAAATAGTAATTATAATCAAAAGGAGAGTTTTTTGTGAATTTCATCGTAAAACTATTGAGCTTATTGTCAATTTACTACTACTATTTGGATAAAAAGTTCTCTTTAAACAATAAAAATATATATACGAGGTCTGTTAAAAAAGTAACGCGAATTTAGAATTTCCGCGGGTTACGTATATTCGATTTTCGATTTTTTGTGGCGTTATGTTGGTACTCATGTCTCTCACTTATGCGGACAAGTTCGGTCATTTTGAATGTTCAGTTAATTTTTGACAGCTGCTTTGCTTGCACGTGTTTTGGCTCGTCTTCGATTGTTGCCCATTCCAAAAAATGAAATTGTAACAGAGAATTGCAAAACGATAGTTGCCGTCTGTTCGCCGAAAGTTTATAGATCGTAGTTGACTTGACTTCAAAAGCCGAAATATCTACTTACCATATATGCACAACCTTTATAACGATGGCCTGTATGGCTAGGGATTTGCAAAAAGCATAAATGCTAAATACACGTATGGCAAAAAGGATTATGCAGAACCATCACAGAATCAAATATACATTTTGAGGAATCAAAGTTTTAATGAGCTTCCGATTTATTTCAAGACAGCATATCGGAAAAGGAATGAATATGACCTTATCCGTTTTAACCGCATCTACGAGCATATCTTCTTTATTAGAGAATGTACGAAGACCACCAAGCAATTATCGATTATCCTGGATATAATACTGGTCTCCTTACCAAAATGAAATTGGTTTTCTTTAATTTGGAATGTTCCATTTGCGAAAATTCATTCAAAAATTACCAATTATTTTTTGGCAATCGTTGAATATTTTCCATAGAAAATAGATTCAATAATTGTATGTACGAGGTCTGTTCAAAAAGTATCGCAAATTTTGAATTTCCGCGGGTTACGTTTATTCGATTTTCGATTTTTTGTGGCGTAATGTTGGTACTCATGTCTCTCACTTATGCCGACAAGTTCGGCCATTTTGAATGTTCAGTTAATTTTTGACATCTGCTTTGCTTGCACGTGTTTTGGCTCTTCTTCGATTTTTGCCCATTCCAATAAATACAGGGGCGATTCCTTCGATTGCAGGGGCGTGGTGCATCATGAGTTCTTGCCACAGGGTAGAACGGTTAATAAGGAATATTACCTGCAAATTATGCGCAAGTTGTGCGAAGCAATCCGTTAGAAACGCCCAGATTTGTGGAAGAACAAAAATTGGCTTTTGCACCATGATAACGCCCCTGCGCACGCATCGTTGCTTGTGTGCGAATGCCGCAGCCACCGTATTCCCCAGATCTGGCCCCTGTGACTTTTTCTTGTTCCCGAAACTGAAGAGCCCCATGAAAGGACGACACTACGCGACGATTGAGGATATAAAGACGGTATCGAAGAAGGAGCAGAACAAGATTACAAAAAATGATTTTTTCCTCTTCGAGGATTGGAGAAAACGTTGACACAAGTGTACAATATCTGGTGGAGATTATTTTGAAGGGGACAAAATAGATATTCATAAATAAATAAATAATTTTTGAAAAAAAAAACAAAATACGCGATATTTTTTGAACAGACTTTGTATTACCAAAAAAATGCTTTAAAATTTGCGTAGAAAATACGTCGATTGGGTGATTTTGCGAACAAAATTTTTTTCAGTGATAAGGCTCACTTCTCACTTGATGAATACGTTAATAACAATTGCCGTAAATAGGGCTTTGAAAACCACAAGTGACCTAAGAGATACCACTGTATCCGGGAAAAGAAACTGTCTGGTATCCATTTTGGCCTGAAGGTATTATTTGCCCGTGTTTATTTGAAAATGCATTATCGTCAATTATTAACGCTATGGCCGTATGAGGACCGCCTTTTTTATCTAACCTTAACTTAAAGTTTTTAATTTAGATGGACCATATGTAGTTTCAATAAAAATGTCTAACAAGACACACAAGACGAAATAATTGGGTTTATTTTTGTTTGAAAATTTTCTAGGAAGCGTCATTTCGAGATTTGGTGATGTCAATTGACCTCCAAGATCGTGCAATTTGACAGTTCTATTATTTGCCACCAGTTATAAATACATGTTAACCAAGAAGACGTTCCTTTAGTTTTAAGATCGCCATTTTAAATTATAGATCATTTAATTACCAAAAAATGCTTTAAAATTTGCGTAGAAAATACGTCGATTGGGTGATTTTCGCAGAACATACATCAATTGGGTAATTGACAAGATCGTGCGATTTGATGCTGTTTATCTTTTTTCTAAGGGGCTATGCGAAAGTTCGTGTTTACGCAGATAATCATTAATTTTTAGATAATTTAAAAATCAACAGTCGTCAAGTTATATCTGGACTATACCTCATAATGTGCGAAAAAATCATCAAAAATTACTTTAAAAATGGTCAAATCCTGAAAGAAATGTGATGGTAGTAATTTGAATGATCTTATATTCCATGCATAATGGTAAGGTCCAAGCAATAATATGAAATAAAATTAAAATTTTCAGGGGCATTTGTGTATGTTAAAAAAGAACAGTAAAATAAATATTTATTAATTATCCATTCAGACTAAATATTAGAGCTCTTTCGCTGTAAGTGGACACAGTAAATCGAAACTCTTGGAGACCGCCTGTATTAAAAGGTTATTTTGCAACGGAATATAATTGCATATACTTTACAGTTTTTTTTTTAAAGTAATAATAAATTATTGCCGTTTGTTATTTTTTTTCCTTCAAAAAATACCAAAAATTTAACAAATATTTTAATGAAATCAGAATAAAATTAAGTACAATCGAATTTATCGAGAGAGTTCATTGTGCTAAAAATATTACATAATTCGATGATACAATACAATCGCAGCCAATTTAATCGCTTGCAATATTATTAACTGGAAATTTTAATGACTTTCGTAATTTTATTCACCAAGAAAAAAAACAAATAAATTTGCTTTAGTAATAATACATTCTAACAGAAAGTGGGCTAATTTAATAAAGAATTCAACAACAAAAATATTATGTAAATATGCAAAACATGTTAAGAGGGGAACACCTGCGGATTTGTTTATGTTTTTTTTTGATTACATTTCATATTGCCAAGTACAAATTAATTAAAGCAAACTCCTACCATATATTAAATATTATTTTATAAATGATTATTCTAACAAAAATCCAAATTGTGTATTGAAAAATCAATTAAAACTGTTCGAAAAAAATTACTACGCTCCTCTTTTACTAAGCTTTCAAATACGTTTTTTTCTGTTTCTAGGCAATAAGTTTAGTGTAATATGTAAAACATACCAATTTAAATTTTCATTCTTTTATAAATACACACAAAAAGAAATCAATCAATTTAATTGATATTAAAACATTTTCTCATAGCCACTGAAGTCTGCACTATTTAGTCAATTTCGGCGCTATTTTTTTTTTTTTGGCACAAACTAATAACAATAAGACGTCACAATAAATGTCATACGATTACACTAGCACTGGAGAATTAATCGTACAAATACTACAGAACCTTAAATTAAAGAATACCTGGATAGGGCCCTACCGTATATGTATACGCAATTTTGTGTACAAATATTTACTAGGGGGATATGACTGTCAAAAATTTTTTATGTAGACATGACACCCACTGCCATCTAGTTGTCGTAATGGGAATTTATTGAATTGCAAAAGCATAATTTATATTCATTTTAATTCACTTATTAGAAACAAAAATGCAATTTGAATACAACAAAAGGCAATTTTTATTTTTTGTACAATCTTTTGATACGAAATGGAATTCTATTTGTAGTTTACTACTCATTTTATAAATATGAATCAAATATAAAGCGCCTCAATTTTGTAGACTTTAGGAGAGTTTTCAAAACGCGCCATTCTCTATGAAACTGGTGACATACCGAAAACAGCGGGCTAGTTTTATCATTTCTCAAGTTGTTTTTTTGCGGTTCGAAAAGTGTTTGTAAAAAAGTGTTATTGCCATCTCTTTAGAAGTATTTACAGAAAAGTAAGTATTTATACAAATAGTTATATTATAAATAAAATTTAATACGAAATTTTTATTTCAGAAAATTATGCAATTTATTAGAAATTGCTAGAAATTTGACAAAATGAGGAAACCGGGAATTTCTTTATTTCGGTAAGTTGACATCTTCATTTCTACTACATAAATTAATAAAAATTTAGTTTGTAATGTGCCTAAATGGCTTTTAGTGATATGTTTTGTGTAAAAAGTGGTAAAAAAGTGAAAAGTTCGGTATTCAATAAATGTAAACAAATGCGATTTTGACAGTTCAATGTTTACCAGAAAATAGTTCAGTGTTTAAAACTGAAACCGAATTTTTCAGTCTGTTTTCCATTGCTGTTTTCATTGTGTTAAAATAAATAAAGTATATTCTTCGGTAGGCTTATCATTTAAATAAATTTGTTTTGATTGCTCTATTAGACAGAATATTAGTTATTAATTATTTAAGTACATTAAATTTTTCATTTTCTATTTTTGTTTTAAAGCATTTGTTCTAATGTTGTCTGCGATTAACTTCTATATTATTAAGAATTTGTGAAATAAATAATATTTTAAAATAGAATACTGTGTTTTATTTCAAATTTCCAAAACAAATTCCATCAAACAACAAAATCAGCAATATTAAAAAATCTATTTGTTTACGCATATATGACAACACATATCAAACAAAATGGTTTTAAACGAACCGCTTCAATCGCATACTGAAGTTTAAAATTAGCCCCCAATGATTTACGCCGTTTCTGTTGTATTGCATGTGTGTGCGTTTTACGAATGTATGCCAACAAAATTCGGACAGAATCTTGTGTAGAGGCCTATCCAGTTCTTCTATAATCTAAGTACAGACCGGGCGCAATGCAAAACTGAGAGTAATTTCATTCCATCGAACGATACGACCACCATCTATATTTCAGATTCAGATCCAATTGTACGGTTTGAGATGCGTTTTCATGATTTTTAAATGCTTTCAGTTAGTGGTTTTAATTAAATGCTCCCCAATTTTTTATATAAAAAAAATCTATACTATATTCTGTATTAAAATATTTACCATTTAATCATATAATTATGATGGTTTAGTGATTTTTAAAAAAATACATATACTGTCTGATAATTTTCTAATCATTACAAATGTTTTTTTATTTTATCAACTAGTCAGCAAAAGTAGTTTTAAGTTAAAATATGAAATATTTATTTTTTCTCTAATTAATTATAGATAATTATAAAATATGGGGGAAATTTTTAAAATTTATCATTACATTTGAATTCTATCAAATCACTACAAATGTATTTTTTGGACAGACACTATTTTACTAGCAACGAAAGTAAATTTTTCTTTAAATTTTAAAAGTGTAAAATATACTGTTTTATTTTTAAATTTAGAAAGAAATATCTAAGAAATATTTAGTTTTACTCCCATTGAATTCATTCACTAGTCGGTATATACATTCATTAAAGAACTTTACGTGAATTCAGAAACAGCACCCACACACTTACTTGCCTCCTACTTTAAAATTTTGTTGATTTTGCTTTATTCTTAAATCATTAATTTTATTTACCTTTATAGTTTATATCATACCTCAATATTTGGCATCGCCAGCCACCAGTAAGCTAAAAGATTTAAAGCATTCTTTACTTTTTTGCGAATTCTAATTTGTAAAATTGTCGTTACTTAAAAAAAAATGTTTGGCAAAAGAATAGTGAAAATAACTGACAAATAAATATGAGTTAAGGACGCAAACATAAAATGCTGAAGTGCAGAGTACATAAAAAAAATTATCGCAAATCCTTTAAGGTGGATTTATTAAGGAAATTCATTAAAATTTAAGTGGAAAAATCTTTTATTTAGGCTATTATGATAAAAAAATTTCATTATGAAAGTAAATTTCTTTAAAAACGAACTTATACATGGACTTCCATATAAACAGAATTCTACAAAAAGAAAAATAGAAGTTTTCGGTGTTGTTTATTTTGCGAGTGCGTTTATACGAGGTCTGTTTAAAAAGTATCACGAATTTTGAATTTCCGCGGGTTACGTATATTCGATTTTCGAGTTTTTTGTGGCGTTATGTTGGTACTCATGTCTCTTACTTATGCCGTCAAGTTCGGCCATTTTGAATATTCAGTTAATTTTTGACAGCTGCTTTGCCGGCACGTGTTTTGGCTTGTCTTCGATTTTTGCTCAATTTCGACCAAAAACAACATCGCATTAACATTGCTAAGGAGCTGTTAGACTCTGTCCGCGATGACCCAAATTTGCTCGAGAGAGTCATAACTGGTGAAGAATCATGGGTTTATGGTTATGACGTGGAAACCAAAGCTCAATCATCCCAATGGAAGCTGAGGCACTAGCCAAGACCGAGAAAAGCGCGCCAAGTTCGATCGAATGTGAAGGTTTTCTTAGTTTTCTTCGATTGCAGGGGCGTGGTGCATCATGTGTTCTGGCCACAGGGTAGAACGGTCAATAAGGAATATTACCTGCAAGTTATGCGCAAGTTGCGTGAAGCAATCCGCTAGAAACGCCCGGATTTGCGGAAGAACAAAAATTGCCTTTTGCCATTTTTGGCCAAAAAACACACCTATAATGCGCAGCCACCGTATTCCCCAGATCTGGCCCCCTGTGACTTTTTCTTGTTCCCGAAAAAGATTTTTTAATCCATTTTTTGGAATGGGCAAAAATCGAAGACGTGCCAAACACGTGCAAGCAAAGCAGCTGTCAAAAATTAACTGAACATTCAAAATGGCCGAACTTGTCGGCATAAGTGAGGGGCAGGAGTACCAACATAACGCCACAAAAAATCGAATATACGTAACCCGCGGAAATTCAAAATTCACGATAATTTTTGAACAGACCTCGTACATGTTCAGATTTTTTTTCACTTTGATTATATTCAAAGTTCGAATTACGAGTACTTCTTCAACACTTTCGAAAACATTACGAGTGAAAATTAAAATATGAAATTTTAATCCATATAACATGTGTGAAAATAAACCAAAATTATTCGCTTTTATAAATTTATTGTATATTTTTTTTTTTGATATTTCAATAAATTTTATGTATACAAACATCGAATATAATTAATTTTTGCCCTGTGTAATAATATCCAATATCAGCCAAACAGTATTCAACTATCTCATCACAATTAATACGAAAACAAATAACAATTCAAGCTTATTCGAACGTATCTATTTAAATAGAAAACGATATGAAATGTTACAATATTTAAACGAAAATGAAGGAGGATTAATAATAAATCAAAAATATGAAAGAGAAAAAAAAACTGAAAAACTAACAAAATCTTTAATTTTGTTTATATTTATTATAATTCAAAATATAATTAGTCCATACAAAAAAAAAAACTATAAATTTTTCTCTTTTTCTTTTAAAATCATAAAGAATTTATATAAAATGAATTCAGAATTCAGCGTACAACGCTTAATATTATTGGAGAAGAGCATAAAAATCTGCATAAATGTGTATTGTTGGTAGGCATGTCTTTTTGTTGATTAGCTTCGTCTCTGAACTGCATGATGGATTATTGACAGTTGAGTGATTAATTAATGAAAATATCCGAATGGTTATTTTCTGAAGACATCATTCGACGCTATTATTTATGCTTAGTTTGATTTAGAATTTTGTTTATTGGGCTTTGTATGATCGAACACACTTGATGTCACCAATAGTCATCGTCTAAAAAAATATAATTCAAATTTAGTTTTTTTTAAGCCAATATTCGATTAACTTACAGCAATCATATCAGTATCAGTGAATTCTCGAACAATCATAGTTGGTTTATCACCCTTTTGATCTTGGAGCAACTTATTGTCACCCTCAAAGGTGCACACACTCTTCACTTTTCGTCCATCGATAGTTTCTTCATCGAATTCTTCGCCAGGCTTGAATTTAATGGTGGTAGTTTTAAATGTCGACGACGTTAACAGAGTATACTCGTCACCATCCTTTGATAGTTCAACGGTTGGGCTAACAGTGTTTCCCATCTTCCGAAGAACAAGGCCGACACCTGTAACATTCAAACAAACAAAAATTTCATATTAATTATGTTGAAGCGTAATGACAAAAACATACATTTCGACAATGATTTTAACCATTTTACTACATAATTTTCTAATTGCAAAAAAGAATACTTCTTCTATTGAAGTTTAAAAAAAAATTTCATCTTAAAAATTTTTAACAAAACCAAACAATTTAATGGTTTTCTGATGCATTCGTTAACAAAAACCAACTATTCAACAACAGTTTATGATACGAGGGTCATTCAACAAGTACTTAGCCTACAAAAGAAAAACGAAAATTTTGGAAAGCTGGCAATTTATTTTTCCACATAATCTCCTTCAAGCTCGATACACTTGGCCCAGCGATGCTCTAACTTTTTTAACCCGTCCAAAAAATACATTTTCTCGAGGCAAGCAAAATAGGCCTCCGTGGCGACGATGACCTCCTCATTGGACCCAAATCTACTCCCGGCTAGTGATTTTTTCAGGTTTGGAAACAAAAAGTAGTCACAGGGGGCCAAATCTGGAGAGTACGGTGGATGGGGCAGCAATTCGTAGCGCAATTCGACCAATTTGGCCATGGCGACGGCGGTGTGAGCCGGCGCGTTGTCGTGGTGGAACAGCACTTTTTTCTTCAATTCGACGTCAAATCGGCCCAATAAGTCAGCATAGTAGCGCCCCGTGATTGTTTTACCCTTCTCGAGGTAATCGATGTGGATCACACCTTGTGAATACCAGAAAACGGTGGCCATCACCTTTCCGGTCGATCGAACAGTCTTCGCCTTCTTCGGAGCACGTTCGCCGGGTGAAGTCCACTGTTTCGACTGTTCCTTGGTCTCTGGTGTGTACCAGTGAATCCATGTTTCGTCGACGGTCACGAAACGACGCAAGAACTCCGCTGGATTGCGCTGAAACAGCGCCAAACACGTCGCCGATGTGGTGTTTGGGTTGCACTTGTTTTCCGGTGTGAGCAAACGCGGCACCCATCGCGCCGACAGCTTTCTCATGCCCAGTTCTTCGTGTAGAATACGATGCACCATTCCTACTGCGATGCCCACAGTCTCAGCTATCTCGTGAACCTTCAATCGACGGTCTGCCAACACGAGATCGTGGACTTTTTTAACGTTTTCCTCCGTAGCAGCCGTTTTCGGGGCACCTGGGCGTGGCTCATCAAAAACCGACGTGCGGCCACGAACAAACTCGTTGAACCAATTCTTGACGGTCGCCATCGAAGGAGAAGAGTCACCATACACAGCATCCAAGCGATCTTTGATTTCGCTGCGCGTTTTCCCTTCCAAACACAAGAATCTAATCACCGAACGATATTGTTCTTTTGCCATTTTTGTGCAACCGACCGACACGCTTGCTTTCAAAGGCTCTCAAAACAAAACTAATGAAGGGAATCGACTGAAACTTTGACAGTAGGCTACTAAAAAAATGTACTGCACGATGGTAAATTTCTTTTGTGACAGCAGTTCCATCGGGCGGTGAGGCTAAGTACTTGTTGAATGACCCTCGTACTGTGTGTCTATAAACTATTATCCCGGATGTCAGCAATTTACGAGTATTGGTAAATTAATAAATGTTTACTTGTATTTTTGGTATGTATTAGGAGCTGAACTTTGTACTAGAAGCAATATTTTTTTAATTTTATTTTTACATACAAGCAAATACAAATAAGTCTAAGAACTCTTCAGATATTTGAGTTCCTCAGTGTTTACCCGACTAATATGCTCGAATATGAGCATTAATGTGTGTACACAAAAATATTTATTTAATACACAATAATCTTCTAGAGTTCATTTCATGTTATTCCCATAAGCACACCTTCCCATCGATTTATGTATAATAATTACTGGCTAGGTGGGATTATTGATAAAGTTTTAGAAAAAGTAGATCATCGCCGCCGTCTCTTATCAATTCAATTCTGTTAAGCAACAATGTTTATTTATTATTTTTTTCTTCTTTTTAAATAATATTGTTATATAACGTTAGGCTACTTTATCTACTCCAAATAGAAATTACATTTTCTATAATTGTTGATTTTTCTCACAAATTTTTTACGATTTAATTTGAAAAAAAAAAAACGGTGCACTTCTTACACCCCGAAAAAATTAAGAACAAATTACAATGGATTAAGATTAATTTTTGAGTTAATATTTTTCAATTTTAGCTATTTTTATTATATTTTTAAAAATTTAGTCATTTTTTTTAAAGGAATAATCCGCTAAACCCTGCCAAATGTCATACCATATCGGAGGTACGCTATGGTATTTTTTTCATACAGGACAGCAGCCTATTTCCCAGAACTAAGGACAGTGTATGATCAACAGTAGAATACTCTGTAAGCAATAAACAGAGTCAAAAACAATATTTCCAGCGATAGCCTTACTACGAGGGTCCTTCAATAAGTCCTTGGAAAATAATGGAAAAAAACCGTTTTTTTTTTTAAAAAATTTTTATTTTTCAACATAATCTTTGAGCTCTATACACTTTTCCAACCGTTTTTCCAAAATTTTTAACCCTTCCAAAAAATAAGATTTCGGAAGTTCTGCAAAATACTCATCCGTTTGAGCAATGACGTCCTCGTTGGAAGTGAACCGTCGTCCGCCAAGCCATTTCTTCAGATTGGGGAAAAGAAAATAGTCACTCGGGGCCAAATCTGGTTAATAAACGGGATGCTGCAACAATTCCACAATTTTGGGCATGGAAATAGCGCAGGTGTGCACACGCGCATTGTCCTGATGCAAGAGGATTTTTTTCTTCTTCAGATGGGGGCGTTTCTCTTTGATTTTCTCGCTCAACCGTTGCAATAACGACGCGTAATACGCTCCTGTTATTGTTTTTCCTTTTTCCAAGTAGTCAACAAAAATGATGCTCTGCGAATCCCAAAAGACCGTGGCCATCACCTTGCCGGCCTATGGCACAGTTTTTGCCTTCATCGCAGCCCGTTCACCCTTGAAAATCCACTGTGATGACTGTCTCTTCGTTTCTGGAGTGTAGTAGTGTATCCAGGTTTCGTCCACGGTGACGATGAAAGAGTGCCAACATAGCCTCAGAGTCCACTACACGATTGCGCTTATTCTCCTCTGAGAGCAAACGCGGCACCCATCTTGCCGAAATTTTTTTTACAGACAATTTTTCATGCAAAATTGAAGCGCTGTACCTTGTGATATGCCCGTGGCCTCAACTAATTCGCGCACTTTAATTCGCCGATCGTTCAAAATCAGATCGTGGATTTTGTCGATGATTTCAGGAGTAGACACCTCAACTGGGCGTCCTGAACGATGTTCATCTTTTGTGGATGAACGGCCACGTTTAAATTCATTCACCCAATTGTAAACCGTCGCAAACACAGGTGCAGATGTGCCATGAACTGCATCCAACTTGGCTTTGATTTCTTTCGGGCTTAAGCCTTTCAAATGGAAATGTTTGATGACAGCCCTAAACTCGCTTTTTTCTATTGTTATGCACAAATAAATGTCGTTAACTTTAATCGACGATAGAAATTGACCTACGCTATGGATCGAGCTGAAATTTTGACGGCTTTCCTGTCGATAATGCTACTTACAAAAAAAAATCTTTATCGACACTACGAGCGCAATTTCTTGGGTTTTCCAAGGACTTATTGAAGGACTCTCGTACGTGTACGTTCTCCTGAAGCATTGCAACAAAACAACAATAGCTGTATTCCATTGGACCCATTTTGCTACTACACTAGTTGTGTACCTGTCATCATCTACTTTACCTCGAACAGAGCAGTAATTTTCCGCTGGAGTTACGCATACAATGTACGGTAGGTGGATTGTAGTTGCTACAGTGAAAATAGATAGATTTGCCGACACTACGAGCGCAATTTTTTGGATTTTCTAAGTACTTATTGAACGACCCTCGTATTTTAAACGCAATTTGTGGCTCCAGGAGTTATCGCCTCAAAAACAAACTCTTTATCCAGTCTCGATGAGTACCTGGGTCATAGCGCAAGAAAATTGTTCAAAATTCGTTTTGGTCATAGCGCAATCTCACAATCGTGAACATCCCATCTGCCAGTCTGTGGCATTCGTCTGACCATAACACACATACTGCCGGACTGTCACGCAACATGGAATTTCTTTTCGAGCAAGATTCCTCCCATAACGGAATTGTTAGATCCAACTACACCACAAAATACACTCTATACTTTTACTCTATCCAAATTAATAAAATAACTTATCCCAAATTTATTTATTTAAACATTTAAGCCGTCATTTCTGAGACACCATCGAAGCATACGCCAAAACTGTCAGAGCGGCAGCTCATGGAATTGCAATGAACCAAAACCCGCATCTACCGACCCTTACCCATCTACTAAACTTAAAATAAAGCTACGAGAACACCGTTAAATCACAAAAAAAAAAACAAATAATAAAGCAAAATACAAATCTTTTTTAGCTGTTGTGCCCCTGCCATCTATTTTTCTATTATCGAACTAGTCATATTTTCCTTTAATTTGATGATTGCCCATTTATTTTTCTATTAATCGGAGCAAATTTTTCCTTCAATTTGTAGTTGTGACCTTAGATTAAATAATACCATACCTGGATAGGCCCATGCGTCAGATTTTCGTATAAGTATACGTAATTTTCTGTCTGAATTATTGCAAAAGCGGCGAGAAATCGTACTGCTTGCATACACATTTTTGTAGATTATTTATCCACTAGTTCATCTAGTTTTCGTAATTGAAATTCATTGAATTCCAAAACCATAATGAATATTCAAAATTAAGTAACTTATTCCAAACAAAATATATAATTTAAATGCAATTATATTTTAGGTTTATTATTTATTTTGTAAATATCAATAAAATTCAAGCGCCTCAATTTTGTAGACTTTCAGAGAGTTTTAAAACACGCCATTCTCCATAAAATGGTAGCATACCGAAATGCTTGCATACTTTTTTTGTCATTAAAATACTTATCGCGAAATTAAAGTTTAAGTGCGATTTTATTAAATTTTAAATATTTTACGAACAAGTAAAAATTAATAAATTTGCATGAATAGTTTTATTCTTCACGGCACAAATTGAGAATGCTTTTATTTCAGACGACAAAGTCTATCGGAAAATGTTTTTTTTTTGCAAGTGTGTGCAAATGTATTCTCGAAAATATTAGGAGAGAATTTTTGTGTAGAGTTCTTCTATAATCTAAGGTTTTGACAAATTGTTAGTTCAATTTTTATTGATATCGTGGTTTAAATCGTTTTTAAAGTGAATTTTTTTTATGTATTATAAAAAATAAACTGAATAAATTAATATATTGGATTTTTTTTTTACAGAAAATGTAAAAGTGGTTTAGTTATGCAAAAACTGAAGATTGCCGGATTTTTTTTTCTTTTTAGGTGAATTTTCTGCATAAATTTGAATAAAGATCATAGTTGCCTATCAGCCAACCAAATTTTATTGAATTTCAAGTGCTCTAAGTGCTTTTAAAACGTGATTACTTTCCGATGGGGGTTTTATTCTTATACTCTCTTAAACCCTACAAATGCATTTATATGTTTGTTTGTGAAAATGGTCCCAAAAACATATGCCAGGGGACACATCAAAGCACCACAACCGTACGGCCATTTGGCGTCTCAGGTATGACGGTTTATGTGTTCAAATAGACTTAGAGAAAGTTTTTTCTTTTTGGAGTAGATTATTATGCGTAATTAGGTTAAATCCTACTTGGAAAACTAATAATGGAGTAGATTATTATGCGTAATTAGGTTAAATCCTACTTGAAAAGTAGCTCCTTGTTGTGTGACAATCCGGCAGTATGTATTTTGGTGGATTGTCACACAAGGATTGACAATAGGATGTTCACGATTGCTAAGAAGTAGGTCATAGCAGATGGCGCTATGACCAGTTTTCTTGCCCAGAATTTCGGATTGGTTGTCGAGTAGATCGGTTTTTTGGTACTGGTCTGATAGTGTGTAGCGAGGAATGTCTCGTGATCATTTTTGTTTATTGTTTACAGCATGTTCTACTGCTGATCGTACTGCCCAGCGTATTGCAAATAATCTGCTACCATGTATGGAGATATACCATAGTTAACCTCCTCAAAACAACTGCGCGCTTGTTGAATAACCTCAAACCATGCCTTGGACATCCTGGAAAAGAGCGTTAGTCATTCGTATTGCTTCATTCTGTCTGAACTTAATTTTCCTGCCGACAAGAACACTAACCAACCGATAGATTGATAGAACCTAAATCAAGAGTATGTTTTGTTTGAGGGTCCAATTTGCATCCGTGGATAATCGAGACACCTAGAATGCTAATGGCATCCACTAAGAGAACCTGTTTATTATATTAAATATGGTAGTGGAAAGAAAAGAGATCCCTGCGGAATACCACTATTCATGTTGTGATATGTGAAGTAGTAGCCATTCGCTTTAACCGTAAAAATCCCGCCAACTAGATACGGTTACGCATGGCATGCTGAAGATGGAAAAGGGCGGATTGTGTGCCCCGATCGGTCCTATATGCATATTGATGTTAACCCCGTAAATATATAATAATTATATGGAATTCATAACATTTCAATGCGAACTTTAATAGAAAAATAATGTAAAAGTGTATATTATTTTTATATAATATTTTATACAAAATAATACTTTCTACAAAAATTAAAAATTCTCTTTTTTATATTTAACATATACTTGTAAATGTAAATAGATTCACACAAATTCCAAATATGAATTTCACTTTAAAAGCATAATTTTGTTTAAGAAATACAACATTTTTCTGTATGTAATAAGTGTAGGAATTTTCGAATTTAAGTAATCTAATAATTAAATAAAGTAGCTTTCACTTTTTGACTTTTTTTACTGTGTCACTTTTTAGAAATTCATCTAGTCACGCATCGTTAAAATCAAATACTTTAAGTTCTGATACCATAACGAAAACTTTTGTTTTTTCACACATAAATAAATTTTTATTTGCAAAATCTTTATTAAAAAATAATATATAAATATCCTTGTATTAATGGATTTAATAACACCGTCCTATTCGAAAAAAAAGCCTATATTTTTTATGATAAACTAATTACGGATACGTTGTATAATAATTACTTTTGTTATGATTATTATACCATTAAAATTAATCATAAGTGGTAATAAATGAATTGCCAGCAGATCCGTTGGATTAATATTAATTTCAATATGATAAGATAAAAACTAGACTAATTATTTAATATGTAATTTTTTGTTTATACATACAATATACTATTTCGAAACGATTAACATATTAGGTGCTCGTAAATTGAAGATAAAATATACGTTTTGATAAAATATTGTTAAATACGATTATTCTATCAATATTTAATTAGCATCAAAATTATATTTCCGGAAGATTTTATTATTTTCTTTTGGGTTTATTAATTTTTTCTACATAATAAATGATATTTTATGTAAAATAGCATTTTATAAAAAAAAAACCTACTTTCTTTTTTCTTTAAACATATTTCAATCTATTTTTGATTATTTTTTCAATATTTTTAATGCTTAGAGAGCAAATCCATCAGGAGACAATTTTTTCTGCGTCCATAACTATTTACTTGCAAAACAAACATGACCGAATGAATACCACCAATGAGTTTTCCATTTTGTGGTTCAGAACGTGCTGTAGCCACGTTTCTCTCAAATTTATTTTCAACTATTAAGCTAATTTTTCGCTCGGTGGATAATACACCACTAAGCAAAATTTTCGTATAAGCTGGCTCTGGGACAACTTTTGAAAAATTATCCGAATCCCTCAAATTTGCCGCATTAGTGAGAGCCTTGGGTAAGTGGGATGCGTTGGTGTTCATCAGCAGTGAACCAACACATTCCACTTACGTATATAACCCAATGCTCACACCAATGCCAAACCCAATACTCACGCCAAAGCATCCCACTTACCCAAGGCTCATACCATATGCAGCAAATTTGACGATCACTTCAATTGAAGGAGAGAAACATGGAAAGACGTTTGGTCACGTGCGAGATGCTTATTCGAACACCAGAACAGGAACGGGTTTTTATAGCGCATTGTTACACCAGATCCATCACCGCCAAACCGCAATATCCCCTTTTAATCGGTCATGGTGCGTATCCAGTGGGATCAGAGTGGTATTACTCATTATGAACTCTAAAAAAACGGCGGAAACCATCTTTGGTGACCGTTACCGACTGCAGATAATAAGAGTAAATCGAGCATTGAAAGAAAACCATTCGGAATGGGACGATACGTTGCATAATCGGTCCAGAACTTGAAAGGAGTGTAATAAGAAATCTTACCCCTACCCTCCATGCCGTATTCAAAAGGTATTGCTCCATCAATTTCTGTCTATGCAGTCCGGGGGCCTTACCTCAGAGCCGTTCAAGTTCTCATGAAAGTATCGAAACATGGCTCAATTAATGGATTATCGCACAAAAACAACCTGAAATATTTCCTTCGAGATATCAGTTTATTATCTGAAAGATGGCAGAAAGTTGTCGCTTCCGATTAAGGCTATACTTTGTATGTTATTATGTATGTATGTAAATAAACGAGAAACTTTGTTCAAAAAATGGGCAAAATTTTATACACCATATACGAGGTCTGTTCAAGAAGTATTGCGAATTTTGAATTTCCGCGGGTTACGTATACTCGATTTTTTTGTGGCGTTATGTTGGTACTCATGTCTTTCATGAGTTTTGGCTCGTCTTCGATTTTTGCTCATTTTCGACCAAAAACATCATCGCATTAACATTGCTAAGGAGCTGTTGGACTCTGTCCGTGACGACCCAAATTTGCTCCAGAAAGTCATAACTGGTGACGAATCATGGGTTTATGGTTACGACGTGGAAACCAAAGCTCAATCATCCCAATGGAAGCTGCCGCACGATCCAATACCGAAAAAAGTGCGCCAAGTTCGGTCGAATGTGAAGGTTTTGCTTACAGTTTTCTTCGATTGCAGTGGCGTGGTGCATCATGAGTTCTTGTCACAGGGTAGAACGGTCAATAAGGAATATTACCTGCTAGTTATGCGCAAGTTGCGCGAAGCAAACCACCAGAAACGCCTGGATTTTTGGAGGAACAAAAATTGGCTTTTGCCATTTTTTGCCAAAAACAACACACTAATAATGCCGCAGCCACCGTATTCCCCAAATCTGGCCCTCTGTAACTTTTGCTTGTTTCCGAAACTGAAGGGCCTCATGAAGAGATTAAGGGGATAAAGACGGCATCGAAGGAGGAGCTGAACAAGATCAGAAAAAATTATTTTTTGAAATTCTTCGAGGATTGGAAAAAACGTTGGCACAACTGTATAATATATTTGGTAGGGATTACTTTGAAGGGGACAAAATAGATACTCATATTCATGAATAAATAAATAATTTTTGAAAAAACACAAAATTCGTGATACTTTTTGAACAGACGTCGTATATGTTTGGCATCTGTCAAATAACAGGACCATTTTTTTTTACCAAACCACAAAATGGATAACCACCTTTGATATTTAATCGAATTTTTATTGACAGACAAAATCAAACAGATTAAATTTTTAAAAAAAATACAAAAATTACTGTACTTTCACATCTGAACTGGTAATTGTAATTTTAAATACGTTCCCCACAAGCATGAAAAATGTTATCAAAGGATTTCTCTATTTTATTATCAAAAAAATATTAAGCAGACTATTTATACCATATAAAAAGTAACAAACATTTCTATTATGCAACCGTTAAAAAAAACCTATTTTTTGTATATTTTGCCATGATAAGAAATCACAAACTACAAAACCGTTCACAGTGCAAATAATTCCAATTTGTAATTTGGACATATTCCTGGATATAATTGTACAAATTCCTGATTTAAATAACTGCACTTAATATTCTGTTAATATTTATTTATTAGGGTGACAGTTTGAAAGAGAAATTCTATTTTTGGATAGGAAGAAAAAAACCAATTTATTCTGTTCATAAAATTTATTGAAATTCGTTAGTAAAAGAACAATTTTGTACTGGTACTCATAACTGATAATGTTTGGAAAATAATTCAAATAATTTCAAAATTATTTGATAAAAAAAAACCATTTTAAACTAAATCTATCTGGTTTTTTTTTTTGTAGTTTAAATTGATAACATTAAGGCATCAAAGTTCGAGCCACTGTAGAAATTTGCTAGTGACCAAAACGAATGGTTTTCGAATTCATGTTTGACGATAAATTCACATTTTATTTACATAACTTATTTATATTCCATCATGTAGTCTTGATAGTGGAATTACGAATATATTAGTGGGTCTATTTTTCTAATCGTAGGTCGAATTCAAAGTCAACAGACGCGAAAATCCAACAACAACAAAAATTAGTTATCATGAAATTCACTTATCTTCGTATATTTAATGAGATGACAAAGTACGAGTACAGTTGGATTAAAATTGATTTTTGTTTTTATTTTCCTATCATTTTGGTCGAGTTGAATAATAATTAAAGTAGCAAGTACGTGAATAATGATCTTTGGAGTGGTTTTATTTTTTTTTGGTAAAAGAAATTTATTATTTTGGGAAGTTATCTTTATGACATTCTACTTTGTATGAAACTTGTACTGCTCGTATATTTTGTACGACTTTCTAATTAACAAATTGTTTAGAATTTTAAAAAATATTTACGAATTGTTGCCTTTTTCTAATTTGTTTAAATTAAGAACTTGCCATCATGCACAAAAATTGTATTAAAATAAATTTCTTTAGTCAAGATTAGAAATTTTCCAAGATTTTTTATTGTCTATTTTTCGAAAATTTCAATTTTATATATTGTACGAGGTCTGTTCAAAAAGTATCGCGAATTTTGAATTTACGCGGGTTACGTGTATTCGATTGTTGGTACTTATGCCAACAAGTTCGGCCATTTTGAATGTTCAGTTAATTTTTGACAGCTGCTTTCCTTGCACGTGTTTGGCTCGTCTTAGATTTTTGCCCAAAAAATGGATCAAAAAATCTGTTTCGGGAACAAGAAAAAGTCACAGCGGGCCACAGATCTAGGGAATGCGGTGGCTGTGGCATTGTTAGTGTGTTGTTTTTTGGGGCGTTACAATGGTGCAAAAGCCAATTTTTGTTCTTCAACAAATCCAGGAGTTTCTGGCGGTTTGCTTCGCGCAACTTGCGCATAACTATCAGGTAATATTCCTTATTGGCCGTTCTTCCCTGTGACAAGAACTCATGATGTTCCACGCCCCTGCAATCGAAGAAAACTGTAAGCAAAACCTTCACATTCGATCGAACTTGGCGCGCTTTTTTCGGTCTTGGCTCGTGCGGCAGCTTCCGTTGGGATGATGGAGCTTTGGTTTCCACGTCATAACCATAAACCCATGATTCGTCACCAGTTATAACCCTCTGAAGTAAAATTGGATCGTCGCGGACAGAGTCCAACAGCTCCTTAGCAATGTTAATGCGATGTTGTTTTTGATCGAAATTGAGCAATTTCGGTACGAATTTGGCGGCGACCCATCTGAAGCCCAAATTATTGGTAAAAATCGAATGGCACGAGCTAATCAATATGTTTAAGTCCTCAGCAACTTCTGTAACGGTGATTCGACGATTGGCCAATACTATTTTCTTCACTTCATCAATGTTTTCGTCTGTTGTTGACGTGATCGGGCGTCCGGCACGCTTTTCGTCGTTCACATCTTCTCGGCCCTCTGAGAACATTTTGTACCATCGATAAACGTTGCTTCGATCAAAGTAGCTTCCCCAATTAATTTTGTTTTTCACACAAAATTTGATACAGATTCTTTGATCCATTTTTGGAATGGGCAAAAATCGAAGACGAGCCAAAACAAGTGCAAGCAAAGAAGCTGTAAAAAATTAACTGAATAAACAAAATGGCCGACCTTGTCGGCATAAGTGAGATACATGAGTACCAACATAACGCCACAAAAAAACGAAAATCGAATATACGTAGACCGCGGAAATTCAAAATTCGCGATACTTTTTGAAAAGACCTCGTACGTTATTCCGTAGCTGCCATTTTACAATATGGATCGTCCGATTTTTGAACAATGCATTAAAATTGCAAAGAATATAATTTTGCGGTCGCCTAGATTCGCGATTTAAGAAGAGGTTTTGCTTCTTCTTTCAGAGAAGATGTTCATTTTTCAGTTGGTGGTTATGTCAATGGAAAAATTGGTCAACTGACTGTCGAGAAGCCATTGTATCCGTGAAAATTGACGACTATCTAGTGTGCAGTTTTTGGTTTGAAAAATGTATTTCTTTGAAAATTAAGAAGAAAAATCTGTTATTGTCAATTCTGAGCACTATGGCAGTATGATAACCGATTTTTATTGGTGTCTGAACTTGAACAATTTCATATGTAGGTGGATTATGACAAATTCATTGCCTAAAAAGTTCCCAGAACACGTAAATTCGAGATTTCATGATGATGTCGTTTTAACGCTAGAGGGAGTTTTTTTTTGTAAAACTACATAAAAAACTATGTTTACGCAAAAAGTTTTCAATATTTAAAGAATTTTAAAACCAACATCCGTGGCCAGTAAGTTATGATCGAATTATAGCGAAAAAGTCATTAAAAAGAAACCTTGTGGCGCCCATTTAAATAATATTATTTTCATGCATTATGGCAAGATTTGAGTAATAAAATCGAAAATATGAATATTAAGTGTGCTGCATTTAACTCTACTTTCCGGAGCATAAATTGGATATTAAACCCTTCAATTTGTGCATAGACAATGAAAAGTAAAATTTTGTATATTAAATCCATACTGATTATTATTCGTCATAATATTCGTACAAGCACAGCTAAATAGTCGCACTTTTAATGTAAAAATTCCCACAACTTTGTTTACTTTTTATTTCGTTATTTTGCATTCTTCTAAATTGTGAAAGCGTAACGTAAACTTTACTCTATAAAATTAGTGTAATAAAAATTATATGCTATGTTTTCTATCAGGTTTGACACAAAAATCAAATTGGTTACGTAGTAAAAAAAAAATTTATATTTGCAAAAATTTCCTATTTAAAAAAAAAAACAAATAAAATTTTGAAATTTTTATATTGCATTTTGCTGAGGTTGGTGACATTGTTTTTGTAATTTGATAGTCTGACCTGTAAAATGCTTGTAATGGTTTTGTTTTTATATGCATTTTTTTTACCATTTATTTAATTAATCCATTTTTTGTTGTCTCATAATTTCATAAAAGTAACTTTACATAATACGTGATTATTCATTATGTGATTCAGAAAGTATATAGTCCTGTTATTTGACAGCTGTCAAATATATATGTCATTCAAGATGACATTTGTTTAGTTTAGGGTTAGCCCATTTTTTTTAATTATAAATCCAAACAAGGTGTTAAATTTTTTTTTAAATTCTGCAAATTTCAAGATTCTTAGCATGTTAATTTTTCATAAAAAAAAAATTTCTGTGAAAATGAAGAAGGGAAGATCACTGTGATTAACGGTTTTTTTCGCTTGAACTTGAAGATTTCCATCTGGACGATAAGTACGACTTCGCCACAAGCCTACCAATATGACAAATTATTTCTGTATTACGCAAAAAGTTTTCGGGACAGGCAATTTCGATATTTTGTGATGTCAACTAGCATTCAAGATCATTGTGATTTGACACTAGCGGACTTGCCTTTGTGAATCTATAAAAAAAGATCGTGTTTATGCACATAATCCCAAACTTATAGCATTTAAAAACCAAAACCCTTCAGTTCATGGCCGAATTAGAGTGAAAAAGAGTTCACTGGAAAATCTGAATTTTAAGTGTCCGGCATTTAATTCTACTTGCCAGATAACCCCCCTTTTAGTTAAGATATTACAGACAGAAAAGTTAAACTGTTTGTAAATTTTTGAAAAAAAAACTTATTGATTTTCTAAATATTCAATTAGCAATTTTGACAGAATATTGCCAAAATAGTCCCCCATATACCACCTTACAAATGTAAATATTATTTTTTTATGAATATTAAATGCAAAAAAAAACCTTTTAGAAAGTTAGATTAAAATTCGATTGAACTGAATTGTTAAAAATAATTTACAAATTAAATAATTGAAATAATTGAATCAGATGAATTATTCATAGTTTTCGTACTGTGCGATCCATTGGCATTTTCATATGAATGGATGGATAGGGGGTAAAAAATCCGACTAACGATTGATTCCCATTACGGCTTCTGGAGGGATATTCTTCATATTTATGTGTATTGGGACAATCGATGCGATGCGTCTTCGATGAAGGCAATCGAATTAGCTTGAGAATTGAATTAATTTCAATAAAATGACTTGTCAATGGAATCTTTTGCTATGGAATGTGGTTAAGAGATTGATTTTTTTTTCGAATAGGAATGGTCCCGTCTAGCTATTAGTCAGTGTTAACGACTGGGGACTGCATTTTATTACGGCCTACTCGAATCTGAATTGGGTTTGCATAGGGGGTTGATTATGCGTACTCATATATAGTATGTAGTCGTATTAAATGATGGTTCTGCACAGATTAAATTATTCATCTCCGGCTCTTTATCATCATTTCGGTAAACTGTGTACACCATACTGGACAAATTCTCCCATCGCATCGTCGTACTCGTATTTATTAACGTAACGAAGTTTTATGATGTGTCTGGATATGCCAGGATGGCGATGATGATGATGATGATGGTGGTGTCCGCATACATCTTTGCCATTATTCTTGTTCCTATTGTCGCTGTTTGTCGGTTTAAGTACTATTGAGAACGCTTAAGTCACTACCAGCAACATATTCTCATATTACTTATGCTAAAAGAAATCATATATCATCATTATGACGATGTAGTATAATTTCATCTATACTTTAACCATTCCCAGTCAATTATCACTTTAAACTACAGTTCAATCTATCAATAAATGCACTTATAAAGTATGTACGTATATATATGGATTATTCTTACTGTCCTATAGGATTTCACAGTAAGCCATGGGCTCTCAGGAATCATTTTTACTACTCGTATTGTATCAGTAAATGGCTTGTCCGAAGATTCAACAAAGCGACTTTAAAAAGGAACGAATTCGAGCAGAATTAAATAAGAAATTTAAGTCGCCTGTGGTCACAGACGACCACCAGTTCATTTTTCAACATGATTATTTTTTTTCTTTTCAAACTTCTGAATGATGTCAACGGTGGCATAGTATTATTTATGATTTGCATTTGCTCAATTTCAATGTTTAGTAAGAAATCTGATACAACACAACAGAAACGAAAAATTAATATAAAAATGTCCAAAACCATTATTAGAAGAACACTTTATATCAATATCAATAATATTGTAATCACAGACACTATCGTCCATTTACATAGTATTATTGAAGCTATTGAAATTTATACAAAAGTCATACGAAAATGATAAAATCTTATTTGCTTTCTTACCATTATCAACCAATTAGGTGGAAATAATCATTTAATATTTTTAAAGTACATGAAAATATTTTTTTTTTTTTTTTTAAAAAACCCACTTCAGATTTATTGCAAAGAGTGTGTTTTCTTCTTTTGGAATTTTTATGTTAAGATATTTGTTGAATTGTTAAGTCAAATAAAATATAATCAAATGTAAAGAATATTAAAATTATATAAGGAAGTGCCGTATCAATTTTAATATTTCGTTATTTAAGACGAGGTCTTTTTAAAAAGTATCGCGAATTTCCGCAGGTTAATTCGATTTTAGATTTTTTTTTCGAATTTCCGCGGGTTAAAACAAGTTCGGCCATTTTGAATGTTCAGTTAATTTTTGACAGCTGCTTTGCTTGCACGTGTTTTGGCTCGTCTTTGATTTTTGCTCAATTTCGACCAAAAACAACATCGCATTAACATTGCTAAGGAGCTGTTGGACTCTGTCCGCGACAACCCAAATTTGCTCGAGAGGGTCATAACTGGTGATGAAGCATGGATTTATGGTTATGACGTGGAAACCAAAGCTAAATCACAACAATGGAATCTGCCGCACTAGCCAAGACCGAAAAAAGCGCGCCAAGTTCGGTCGAATGTGAAGGTTCTCTTACAGTTTTCTTCGATTGCAGGGGCGTGATGCATCATGTGTTCTTGCCACAGGGTAGAACGGTCAATAAGGAATATAACCTGCACGTTATGCGCAAGTTGCGTGATATTATACCGACAAGTTCGGCCATTTTGAATGTTCAGTTAATTTTTGACAGCTGCTTTGCTTGCACGTATTTTGGCTCGTTTGACTCTATCCGCGAAGACCCAAATTTGCTCGAGAGGGTCATAACTGGTGATGAATCATGGATTTATGGTTATGACGTGGAAACCAATGTGAAGGTTTTGCGTACAGTTTTCTTTGATTGCAGGGGCGTTGTGCATATGATTATATTATCAAAATAATCGTTCTACAATTGCAACTTTTCGTGCGCTTTCGCCATTTTATGGTCGTAATAATCGTCCAACTGTGCTCGCTATTCGTCGAATTGTTAAAAATTTCGAGCTTACATTTTCTTTATATAATGTTCAAGTGTCAATAAGACAAAGAACCGCTCGAAGTAATGAAAATATTGCTGCCGTTCAGGCAAGTGTTGCTGAAGACCGCAATTTGTCGATTCCAAGACGTTCTCAAGAATTGGGACTGTCTCAAAAAATAACCTGGCTGATTTTGAGAAAGGATTTGGCCTTGCATCCGTATAAAATTGTACGTATCACTCAAGAACGTATGTGTAAACGTCGTAAATTTGCTGATTTTGTCTTGGAACAACTTGAAAACGATAACGATTTTTTTAAAAAAATCATCTTCTCCGATGAGGCTCACTTTCATCTGAGTAGTGCGGTAAATAAACAAAACTGTCGATTCTGGTGCGAAGAAAATCCACAAATTATTCATGAACACCCATTAAATTCACCTAAATTGACAGTTTGGTGGGGTTTTTGGTCTGGTGGAATCTTCGGTCCGTACTTATTTCGAAATGAAGCTGGTAACACCGTTACTGTCAATGGAGAGCGGTATAGATCGATGATAACTAACTTTTTATGGCCGAAATTGGAAGAAGTTGATCTTGACAACATCTGGTTCCAACAAGACGGGGCTACGTGCCACACAGCACGTGCAACAACCGAAGTATTGCGAGAAAAGTTTGGAGATTCGATTATTTCAAGAAATTGTGACATTGAATGGCCTGCAAGAAGTTATGATTTAACACCATTACACTATTTCTTGTAGTGTTATTTGAAGTCATTGGTCTTTAGCAATAAACCAAACTCTCTTTAAGCTTTAGAAGTCAATATTGAACGTGCTATTCATGACATACGACTTGATTTAGTGGAAAAAGTGCTCGAAAATTGGGTTCATCGAATTCGTTACTGCAAAAGAAATCGTGGAGGCCATTTGAATGACGTTTTATTCAGAACTTTATTGTATCGATTATACTTCACATTAAATAAAAAACATTTGAATTTCCTTAATTATTTTTTGTTATTCTAATAACCCTTTATCTGGTAGGGATTACCTTGAAGGGGACAACATAGATATTCATGAATAAATAAATAATTTTTGAAAAATCACAAAATTCGCGATACTTTTTGAACAGACCTCGTATAAAATTCAAATTGACCATTTTACGTTAACAAGTTATCTTCAGTTGAATTCTTAAAAATACGGGTAGTTAAAAGACAACTACGTCTTACCTAATAGCAGAGGAAGAGTTTTTTAAAAATAAAATTAATATGCCTAAAGCTAAAATATACACTTACTGCGTGCGTTATACTACAATAATTGATGATTTATGTTATTCAATAAGTATAGTAATTAATTTTGTGTTTTTGTTTTATTTGCAATAACTAAAAACTATAATAAAAAACTGATGGACTCATTTACAATTTTTAAAACTTTACAATCAAGATGGATAATTATAATTTTTTTTAGAGAAAATAAAATGAATTTTGGCTGCTTAGTTCTTACTATATTTAAAAAAATGCTTAGTCATGATGAATTAGAACAAAAAACAAAAACCTTTAAAAGATCTCAAGAACAAGTTTTAAGATTAATGAAAACTGCGTAGCAACACAAAGCGCTAACATCGGCATCACTCTACCCTGTATTAATTTAAAAACTTCGTTTGCAAGAGTGAATAAGTGAAGGTAGGAATTTTTTTAACCTAACATCAATTTTATTAAAACATAAAAAGCTTGTATTTATAAAAAAAAATTTTTTTTAAATTTGTTAATTATTTTAAAATCTTTTCCGAAAGTTTTAAAAAATTTTCAAAGCTTATAAAAATTAGTTAAAAACTCTTTTATTGTAAATTTCCATTTTGAACATTTTCTTTTATATCAAACATTTCAATATAAATATATAGTAATGTTTAAAACAAAAGATTTATCATAAAAAAATTTGCTAAAAATTATTATTGAGTAATAACAAATTTGATTCGACAGTTTTAAGGAAAAGAATTTTTAGTTAAAATTTTTTTAGTAAAAATTATTCTTGAAAAATATTTAGTAAAAATTAATATTTACGGAAAATTTTGGTTGAACATACAGAGTTCGATTAAAAACCTTTGTTGAAAATTTTTGATAAATTTTCTTAAATAATTCGATAAACTTGACGTAAAATTTGTCAATAAAATTTTTAGATGAAACATTTTTTTTAGAGAAAAATGTGAATAATTTTTAATATTTAATGGGCATACTTTTCTAAAGAAAAAGTTTTACTAAACACATCTACTAAAAAATTGAACTTAAAATTTATTGTAATAAAAATTTTTATGATTAATTCTGAAGAAAATATTTATTGAATATTTAAAAAAAAAAATTCTTTGGAAAATTTTTAGCAATTTTTTTTGGATTTCCTTGAAAATTATTGTTAAAAATATTAAGCTCAAATTATTGCACATTTTCACAAACATGTTTGCGGGCAATTTTTGCTTGAAAGAGTTAATGGTATTCGGCATTTTGGATTGAAATCTTTTGTTGAACATTTTAAAAAAAAATTTATAATTTTTGTTTACAAAAATTTTTAGAGAAAATTTTATGGATATTCTTAGGGAAATTTTATGGCATATTTTCCCTAAGAATATCCATAAAATTTTCTCTAAATTTTATAATTTTTATTACAAAATTTTTTAGAGAAAATTTTATGGATATTCTTAGGGAAATTTTATAGTATATTTTTATAGGAAATTCATTACAAAGTTGAACTTTTTACTAAATATATTGTGTTAAAAGTCTTTTTTAACCTAATTTTTTTTAAATTTAAAATTTTGGTTATCAATATTCAATTAAATTTGTTCATTAAAAAAGTTTACTAATTTACCAAAAAAAAAATTTAAAAAAAACTTAAAAACTTGCTGCATTTTCAAAAAAAAATTTTTTTTAAAAAAGATTTTTGATGAAACTTTTATAAAATTACATCCAAAAAAGGAAATTTTGAATGACTCCGTTCGGATTTTGAGCTAACTTTTTCTACAATCACTCTAATTTACGAATCTGGATTTGAAAAAAAAATATTTTCTAATAGCTATATTTTCAAGGTTAATTTTGTTATAAACATATTCGTAAATAATATTTTTACAATAAATTAAATGACATTAAGTTAAACACCTTTTTCTATTAAAAATGAGATTAAATTATTTACGTTTTTATAGTGAAAGCTTTGGATATTAAAAATATATTAAAAGCTCATTAATAAAATCGAGAAAAAAAATTTCCTATTTTTTTGTATACGTGTATTACAATAAATAAAAATTAATATTGAAATTATTTAGTAAAATATACTTTCAATACAGATTTGTACAAGGTTTGTACTAATATTTTTCAGAACAGTTGTAAAATACAATAGAAAACAAAAATTACTCTAATGAGAATATTTAAAGTTTACAATTGAAAAGAACTAAAAAGCAGTTCTTTTTTTTATATTAGCAAAATTTATTTAGCAGATGAAAATATAATTGGATATTTGCTAAAAATGAATGTTTTTGAATAAATATTTTTAGTTACTCACGAATTTATAACGAATATTCTCTGTTCTAGAGTTTTTTACTTAAACTTCAAAATAAGATAAGATTACTTTTGAAATTGCACATAAATGTATAAATATTCGAAAGAATTTTGCTTTAAAAATATTTTAATTAAAATGAAAAAAAAATGTATTAAAGAAAAATTACATAAATTCCTCTGATAACATATTCGACTCTTCGTATTAATAAATTACGAAATCATTCATGCGTGCTCACAATAATTGTAATTTTTATTTGAAATTATTTTTAATTATTGCCTTAAATCAAAAAATACACGAAATTGCCTCATTACAATTAAAGAGATTCTTTGATATTCTCTAGACCAATTATAGCAAATAGAGATGTTTCCTCTTAGTTATAAAATGATAACACATAGAAACAAAAATTGCCTTAGGATATTTTATTTTATTTTTAAAAAAAAACTCCATTTTTTTAAGGCTAATTTTATAAAACAGAACTCATTTTGACATGTTATAATTTATCATTTCAAAATGAACTGTAGATGTTTTAGTAAATTTTAACAAGAATGCCAGCTCATTGTTTAACAATAATTATTTTTAAATTAATGTTTACACTGAACAAGTGTACTAACTACTCATTGCGAACGTAACGTATTGCAAATAACACCAACTGTGGTGTGTTGATTTAATAGAATAAGTTTAAATATTTTTACAATTATTCCGTATTATTTTTAGAATTTCAAAATAAATGTTTTATAAATAAATGTTCATTAGTAAAAATATACAAAACGTCTAATATTTCCCTTTTTAATTCTGGAAGGCGCCGTCGTTGGCTCCAACAAAATTATAAATATAAAATTTTAAATTTGAAAATATTTAGAATTTATTTAGAGTAAAACTTTAATGTTTAGTATCGGAAATGCTCGTATTTGTATGTGTCTATAAGTAATTATATATGACCTTATGGATAGCATATATCCATAAAATTAGGTTGAAGAATTAATTAATTTCAGTCCAATAACCAAATCAAACCAATTGAAACCGATACAATAGAAAAATTATATCATAAACTGCCCTTGATTACGAATGATACCAATCGTGGATATTTATATTTGTTCAATTCCTCAATAATTGATCGTATTGATACGATGATATACGATATCATCTGCTTTCAAGGTATTTACATATTATATTATGAATAACAATAAATCAGAAATAATGTGATTTCTTGATAAAAGTAAGTACACACGAATAATGTAGTGGATCAAATAATCATTAACTCAGAAACAAATATGTGGAATATTATTACTTACGCATTATTATTGATCTTATAAATAAACATAGCACATTATTTTATACGAAAATGTTTTCCCAAAAATTTTATGGAACATTTTTTCGAATATGATATGAAAATTTTTTACAAATAATTTGATGGAAAACTTTTATGGGAAAAATGTATGTAAAATTTTTATTAAAATTTTATGGAAAATTTTTACTGAAAATCGTATGGAACAATTTTATGGAAAATTTTATGGGAAACTTTTAATGAAACTTTTATGGAAAATTTTGACTGAAAATTTTATGTAAAATGTTGACTGAAAATTTTTACCGAAAACTTTATGGTAAATTTTTACTGAAAATCGTATGGAACAATTTTATGGAAAATTTTATGGGAAACTTTTAATGAAACTTTTATGGAAATTTGTTTACAGTACAATTTATGTAAAAATTTTTACCAAACAATTTATGGAAAATTTTTACTGAAAATTTTATGGAAAATTTTGACTGAAAATTTAATTGAAAATTTTTACCGTAAACTTTATGGAAAATCGTATGGAACAATTTTATGGAAAATTTTATGGGAAACTTTTAATGAAACTTTTATGGAAAATTTTTTACAATACAATTTATGTAAAAATTTTTACTGAAAATTTTATGGAAAATTTTTTACCAAACAATTTATGGAAAATTTTTACTGAAAATTTTATCGAAAATTTTGACTGAAAATTTAATTGAAAATTTTTACCGTAAACTTTAGGAAAATTTTTACTGAAAATCGTATGGAACAATTTTATGAAAAATTTTATGGGAAACTTTTACTGAAACTTTTATGGAAAATTTTTTACCGTACAATTATGGAAAATTTTTACTGTACATTTTATGTAAAATTTTTACTGAAACTTTTATGGAAAACTTTTACTAAACATTTTATGGAAAACTTTTACTGAAAATTTAATAGAAAATGTTTACTGAAAATTTTATGGAAAATTTTTACCCAAAACTTTATAAAAAATTTTTCCTGAAAATTTTATGGAAAATTTTTTACCGCAAATTTTTACTGAACATTTTATATAAAAATTTTTAGCGAATATTTTATGGAAAATTTTTACTGAAACTTTTATGGAAATTTTTTTACCGAAAAATTTTATAGAAAATTTTTGCCGAAATTTTTATCGAAAATTTTCACCCAAAACTTTATGAAAAATTTTTACTGAAAATTTTATAGAAAATTTTTCACCGCAAATTTTACTGAACATTTTATATAAAATTTTTTAGCGAATATTATATGGAAAATTTTTACTGAAACTTTTATGGAAATTTTTTTACCGAAAATTTTATAGAAAATTTTTGCCGAAATTTTTGTCGAAAATTTGATAGAAAATTTTTACCGAAAATTTTATGGAAAATTTTTACCGAAAATTTTATGGAAAATTTTTACCGAAAATTTTATGGAAAATTTTTACTGAAAATTCAATGGAAAATTTTTACTGAAACAATTATGGAAAATTTTTACTGAAAATTTTATGGAAATGTTTTACCGAACATTTTATGGAAAATTTTATAAAAAATGTTCACCGAAAACATTACTTAAAATTTTAAGAATTATAAAAGAATCGTACGGAAAATTTTATGAAAAAAGTTATGGGAAATTTCGTTGGAATTTCATGTTAACAAAATTATAAAGAACGTCTATTAGAAAATTTATATAGAAGGGGTTTACTAAAAATATTTCTTTTACCGAATATTTCACAGAAAATTTTTAGATTAAATTTCAAAAAAAAAATTCGCCATAAAATATAAAACTGAATTATGATTATTTCAAAATTTTTACGAAACAAAATCAATTAGCTAGATGACAACATCATAAATAATTTATAAGTTTCCTAATCATGTGTATTGTTATAACTATAAAAATAACATTATATTTTATACAAACGTTTCCAGATCACTTAGTGTCAAACAATTATTTCATATTCAATTTATTTGTCTGTCATTGCGTCGGAGACTAGTGTTATTTAGATTACATTTCCAAATTACACAAATGGAAATATAATTACAATCGAATTGACTGAAAATGCAATCATATTCTATATGCGCTGGCAATGTAAATAATTAAGTATAGGCGCCTTCGGGACATGACAGTAGTACTTTTATTTATCTTCCAAGGGCAAAATAAAACAAATTTTTCCTTGCATATGCATGGTATAGAATATAATTTACTCAATATTCGGGTTGATTGAATAAAAAACATTTTCATTCGTCTACGTGATTATTCACTTATAATCTTTTACGAGTACATTGGATTTCCGTCTTATACATATGAGTATATTCGTATAAAGAAAAAAATGCCATGTCTACAACTGAAATCGAAATTTTCTGTGGCTTTTCCGTCTGCAAAAATGTCCAAGGCTCAATGGACGGTGGCGAATAAATCTACTTCCGTTTCGATTTAAATAGCAAATGTGCTTTGTACCTCAACCCTCTTTTGGTTATTGGCTGCAACACTTACAATTCACTATGAAATGATTCAAATAAGCCGCATACGAACTGTACCTGATAGTATTAGTACAGAATTGAATAAAAACCATCGGCAAAATAATGCACTTCATCTTCATATTTACTACCGACTACTAAAAAACCTCAACGGGTCAATATCCGTCTTATTAGATAATTAATCTTTTATATTCCAATAAATGTTCGTATATATCTTATATTATAAATACAATTCCTTATGTGCAACGATGACCAATGATGCGCCGGAAGTTGACTCTTTCTAATAATCATAACAGAGTGCCCACTTCTCTCTGCATTCGAATTTATTTCCATCCACAATTAACTATGCACAATCAATAAAATAACTTCGTTATGAAGATCATCGGAATATCTGACTCGAATGAATTTATTAATATTGTATCGCAAATTTCTTTTATATGATAATTTTTAGTCTAGAAATTTATTCAAAAATTTCCAACATTTCTGCAATAATTAAAATAGATTTTATGCATTTGACGTTCTGTTATTTAAAAACAGTTTAGTGACTATTAAATGTGTCGAAAATATTGAATAAATTTTACAGTTTTCATTTAGATAGACAATTTTATTAATATTCATTTTACAATTAGCATTTTCGAGTTTGTCAATCAAAAAAATATAACTGAAACTGAAAAATTACTAAACATTTTAAGATAATTTTCAAAAATTATGTTCTTTTTTTAACAAAAAGTCTTATTTTTCATCGGCTTCCTTCAATAATTTAATATAATCATCAAACCAGTTTCGAACGAAATCGAATACTGCAAAAAGCTTTCTTCATTGGAAGCTTTTGTTTATATAGTATTCTTTTTATTTTGTAAATTCCGAATTACTAGGGATTTTGTAAATAAGTGGGCTTATATCTTCTAATTTCTGAACGTCTCTTTCTAATACTCAGCATTATCTGATTCCGAATTACTAGAAAATTAAAAACTTTGAAAAAGAAAAATTTAAAAAAGAAAATGAGTCTTTGGTGGAGCTTTTCTATTAAGTATCCCTGAAGGAAACTATAATAAATACAAATAAAAAGCCAAATTTTTTAAAATATATTTTATTTATTTTTTTTTGGTATTTTTCTTATGTTGTAGTAATAAATTTATATTATTAAATTTTTCTCTTCCGAATAAAAAACTTACAAAAAATTATTTTGTTTGTAAGTTTTTTGAGCCAAAAGTCAGAGGCCATTTTGTAGCGCCACGAATATGAGGCCAGTTGATAAAATAAAAAAATGACGCTACCAAAAGGAACAATTTATTCTAGAAGCTAAAGAATGGAAGGAGTCCTCTTCAAAAAGAAATTCTATATTGAATGGATATGATATATACGAGGTTTGTTCATATATGATATATACGAGGTCTGTTTTCGCGGGTTTCGTATATTCGATTTTCTGTGGCGTTATGTTGGTACTCATGTTTCTCACTTATGTCGACTAGTTCGGCCATTTTGAATGTTCAGTCAATTTTTGACAGCTGCTTTGCTTGCACATGTTTTGGCTCGTCTTCGATTTTTGCCCATTTTCGACCAGAAACGCCCGGATTTGTGGAAGAACAAAAATTGACTTTTGCCAAAAACAACACACAAAATCTGGCCCCTTGTGACTTTTTCTTGTTCCCGAAACTGGTAAAGACGGCATCGAAGGAGGAGCTGAACAATATCACAAAAAATCATTTTTTGCAATGATTCGAGGATTAGAAACAACGTTGGCACAAATGTATAATATCTGGTGGGGATTACTTTGAAGGAGATTCAAAATAGATATTCAAATATACAGACCTTGTATATTTAGTAGAACGCAAAAGAAAATAGCGTAATATGTGTAGATGAAGTTGACTCTCGAAACGAAAATCATGGGTTAATGGCCGATTTGAATTCTGATAAGTGTCTTTGCCCAGAATTTTGGAATCGTTGTTGACTGGACTGCCTTTCCACTGTTTGGCCAATATGTGGAATGAAATCTTCCACCGTTGTTCTAGTATTTTTTTTGTCTACGCCATTACATGCCATTTGGTGAGTAAAAGCGGCAAATTAGGTTTTATCGTGATCATTCGACCGTAAAGAGTCTCCCCGCCATTGCCGATGATATCCAGCATGACCTGGAACCCAATGCAACTGAACATTTCGATTGTTCAGTAAGCAATACCGAAAGCAATTGAGAATCGGGTCATCTGCAGTAAGAATCGCTTTCATAATTGCACAAGAATCGCATCAAAAAAATTTATTTAATAACAAAAGTGCTCACAATTAAACTATGACCACAAATTACGAATGGCCGTTAATAGAGTATAACATGCAATATTCACACTAAAACTGTGTTTCTCGCTTGAATTTATAATACAAAATTATCAATTAATAAACGGTCTAGAACCAAAAGTTAACGCAGAATTAATTACTTATATTTTTTAAAAACACATAAAAAATTATTAATGGCAACAAAAAAATATGATTGTAAAAAATTCCCATTTAAAAAAAAAAATTATGTTTTTATTAAAATTTCGATTCTTTCGAAACAGATTGTTCAGGTACATACAATATTGTTTTTTTTTTTTTTTTTTTTGCCTGCGCATGTACCAATATTATTGGTCCATATTAGATTCTATTTAAAACAATCAATTCTCATTATATTCCTATAATAGGAAGTTGACGCTCAGAAATCGATAAATTCTAACGTTCGATGATTCATCAGAATTTTTTCGCTCGCCATTAATTTCGAAGTCACGCCACTGTTTGTTCTGCAATCGTTCGATAGACAAATTATCGCACCATGACGAAGGGGAGAAGTTTGGGGATCAGACGTGCCGACAAAACCAGTCCAATCAGACCAGACTCTTAGGCTGTACGGGTGAGAACGGCGCGCTGTATTACATTTGGTTAGGCGTTGCTGCAGATTTTGAGAAGAAATGGGAGAGCAGAACTCTTGTGGTATTTTTGCCAACAAGTGTGTGCATAGATTTTGGTAAAAATAACCCCCTTCCACCAACTCGTGTAGTTCATCGTATCGCGTCGTATTTAAGCGAGATTTTATAATGTCTCGAGTGCGGTAAAAATAATAAAAATAAGAATTGAATGCAGTAAAGATTTTTTTTTGCATTGACGTCTTTTTAAATCCTTGAAGTCCAAAATAAATCAATTGGACCAATTTTTTTTTGTTCGCCTGCTGCGTGCTTGCACACTACGCCGGCCGGCATTTACAACTTGAACGAACGATAGACACCTTCTGGCCGCGGGCTAACATATGCTAAAATTTTTCTTCATCGCCTAATTAACGTGAATAGTAACGTCTAACGTTCGCACCACCAGTCCTACCACCATTACCATTTCACGTTTATTCTGCATAATACAAAAAAAGGAACCAAACTGCTACAAAATCCCGAACTGTATAACAATTGATTAAACACCGTATGGTATAAATAAGTACTTAATTAAGTATTAACAGCGAAAAAGAAACCCCTCCTTCCCCCCAAAAAATATAGCAAAATATATTTTAATTTAAGTTAAATTCAAGTCACTCACCTAAAGCCTTCATGTACTCATCGAAATTCTCTGACTTATCCAATTTGTATTTTTTTCCTTCCCAACAAGCCATTTCTTCTTCTTCGACTATTTTACCTTTGCGTCTGGAATTTATTAAAGCAAATATTTTTTTATTTAAAAAAAAAACAAAAAAATAACAATAACTAGCATACACGCACTAATTATATGAGTATTATGTAATATTTTTTTTTCAAAATTTAAAAATTATTTGAAATTATTTGGAAACTCACATAATTTGATATTAAAAAAGTTTGCGAACAGAATACCGCCAATAATACAAACGGAAACGACCAAAAATCTACACTATAAATTCACAAACTGGAAAAGTGATTCTCTTCAGGAGTTGGCTGATGTTTTTATATGCGGCGGCCGGCATTCTCTTGCTTTATTTCTGAAAGCAAAGAGATTAAAATAATCTCCGTCTCTCTCACGCTCTTTCGCTTGCGCAATGAGAAACTTTTTAAAATACACAGAGTCGTAGGAGAGAAAATTTTCTTTTTCATCTACAGATTTTCTCTCTATCATATTTATTTCAATACTCGTTTTTTTTTATTGATATAAAATATTATATAAAATAATAATACAATATTATAATTTTTTTTTCTCCTAAATTTCTTATTTTATAGTCGGATTTATTTCCTATTTAATAATTTTACGAAAAATCTTAATTTATGCTGATTTAGTTTATCATAAAAAATTATCCATTTTTTAATTTGAAAAGAAGAGCTCTGTCATTTTACAGGTATTAATTATATTGTATATAAATGTTATAAAGATGGATTTGTTTTGATAAAGATTTGCCATTTTATAATATGTATTATTTAATTATCAAACAATACGTTAAAATTGTAAGAACTTTCCTGAAAATAATAATGTTTTGGATACTGATTTTTCGAACAAATTTTTTTTTTCAGCGATAAGGCTCATTTCTTCTTTGGTGAATAAATTAATAAATAAATTTATCTACATTAGGACTTGAAAGCCTTTAAATTATTTGGAGAAAGCCATTGCATCCGCGAATAGTGACTGTCTTATGTGCATTGTGAAAAAAGAAGAGACCGTTACTGTCAATTCTGAGTGCTTTGACCGTATGTTAACGGAAATTTTTTGATATTAATCAAGATGGAGCCATACGTGGTTCTGACAAGATGGAGCCATAATATACAAGGTGCGACAATTTTGATTTTATTGAACGAAAAGTTTCCAAAACTCATAATTTCGATATTTGGTGATGTCAATTGAACGGCAATGAAGCTTGCGGTTTTTATTCTTATAAAACTATTTAAAACAATATTTATACACACAATCCGCATACTTTAGTGCGTGTAAAAACCAATATCCGTCAAATAATGGTTGAATTACAGTCATCAAAATTACATCAAGAAGTTTTGTGGTATCTATTTGTAGGCTGTTATTATTTTATACGAGGTCTGTTAAAAAGTATCGCGAATTTTGAATTTTCGCGGGTTAAGTATATTCGATTTTCGATTTTTTGTGGCGTTATGTTGGTACTCATGTCTCTCACTTATGCCGACAAGTTCGGTTCAGTTAATTTTTGACCGCTGCTTTGCTTGCACATGTTTTGGCTCGTCTTCGATTTTTGCCCATTTTCGACCAAAAACAACATCGCATTAACATTGCTAAGGAGCTCTTGGACTCTGTCCGCGACGAACCAAATTTGCTCCAGAGGGTCATAACTGGTGACGAATCATGGATTTATGGTTATGACGTGGAAACCAAAGCTCAATCATCCCAATGGAAGTTGCCGCACGAGCCAAGACCGAAAAAAGCGCCAAGTTCGATCGAATGTGAAGGTTTTGCTTACAGTTTTCTTCGATTGCAGGGGCGTGATGCATCATGAGTTCTTGCCACAGGGTAGAACGGTAAATAAGGAATATTACCTGGAAGTTATGCGCAAGTTCCGCGAAGCAATCCGCCAGGAACGCCCGGATTTGTGGAATAACAAAAATTGGCTTTTGCACAATGATAACACCCCTGCTCACGCATCGTTGCTTGTGCGCGAATTTTTGGCCAAAAACAACACACCAATAATGCCGCAGACACCGTATTCCCCAGATCTGGCCCCCTGTGACTTTTTCGTGTTCCCGAAACTGAAGAGCCATATGAAAGGATGACGCTACGCTACGATTGAGGAGATAAAAACGGCATCGAAGAAGGAGCTGAACAAGATCACAAAAAATGATTTTTCGATGTGCTTCGAGGATTGGAAAAAACGTTGGCACAAGTGTATAATATCTGGTGGGGATTACTATGAAGGGGACAAAATAGATATTCATGAATAAATAAATAATGTTTGAAAAAAAAACACAAAATTCGCGATACTTTTTAAACAGACCTCGTTCATAATGGCAATATAAAGAAATAAAATTTTTATTAAAAACCTAATTTTCTTTTATTTTACTTATTGAAGCACAAATTGAATAATATTATATATAATGTAAGAACTTTGAATAAAAATTAAATAATTTAATAAAATTTAGTATATGAAATAAAATAAAATTTAACAATGCAAAAATGTTTATTGGTAAAAAAATAAAAATTGCTATAGACAAAAAAATTCTTATTGAACTAAAGGAAAAAATTCATATTGAAATAAAATAAAAATTATGCATTTTTTATATAATGAATATTAAATAATAAATTTTTCCTTAAAAAGTTTTCTAACTAAAATACAATAAAATAAACATTTTTTTTTATTTTTATTAAATTTATATAGTTTTGACATAAAAATTTTATAAAATTCTTTTGAAAAAAATTCACTCATTTTATTTAGAGTGAATATTTTCAAAAATTATAATATAAAAATTTTATGCAAATTCTAAGAAATCTTTAATAATAAAATTAACAATTTTATTAGAGAAAATATGAAGAAATAAATTCAATTCACCCTTAAATTTCTACACCACTGGTGAAGAAATCAACTTACTCTCTCGTATAGATTTGATAATGTATAGAAACGGTTCAATAACGAAATAATGAGTAATGAAGAGAGAATAAGCTTACTTACTCCCTCAACGTACGTTATACTGACTGTACTCAGTACTGCCACATGTGCAGTATTTATTTCTCATGTATACGCAGCAATTGATTAAATTTATTAGTTTTTTTTCAAATAAAAAAAACTTACCAATAATGACAAAAACTTTTAAATTTATATTAAAAAAAACTATAAAATTTTATTCATAAAATTATACAAAAATCTGTTTAATTATAATAACTCTTTCAATAAATGAAATTTTTAATATATAGTTGTGATTGATATTTATAAATAATCTGAAGTTTGAGCATTTGTTTTGTGCTGAGCATAAAAATGTGAAAAATATTTTGACAATTTTCGGTACAAATCAGAATTAAATTATTTTAAGATATTTTTATCATAAATAATATTTAAATATTTTCTAGGACACATAAATTTAAAATACAAATTTAACATTTGATATGAAATTTTTAATTTTTTTTTTTTGATTTTTTTATAAATAATATTAATAGTTTTTCTGTTTCTTTTTACTGACTTTTTTACAATTAACATTAATATTTTTACCACTTTTTTCCCTTTGAATGCTTAAACATTTTTTTTTCCAAATATTTAAAGCAGTTTTTTTTAAAATATTTAGAACAGTTTTTTGTAACTCTTGGAATAATTTTTTAAAACATTTGAAGTAGTCTTTTTTAAATATACGCTTTAGTAATTTTTAATGAGTATTTGAAGTGGTTGTTTAATAATATTTAGATTGTTTTAATAGTATGCGGATTTTTTTTTAAAACTTAAGTAATTCCATTTAGTTCTTCTGGTGTGTGGTTACCCGAAAATTATAGTTAAAGCAGAAAAAATATTTTTCTACTGGGTACATGTTATATACGTGTATATATTTTTTAGTGTATAATAAAGAGTTTTTTAGTATATAATAAATGTCTTAATTAATAAATGAGCATATATAAAATGGAGCTCTTTAATAGACAACGCAGTCGATAAAATAAATCTTAAATTTCCAAATGTCAATGTTAATAAATCTATTTAAGTAATTGAAATAAAAAAAAAAACGTTTTGAATGAATAAGTTTTAAGAAATTGTTAAGAATTTGGCATTTTTTATTGAATGTCTTCGAGCTGGCTGCATTTGATTGATTATGAATGGAATTGCACTGATTTTGTGTGTAATTCATCATTTCGGTTGTTATTAAAGAACCGGAAGTGAAAATTTTGGATTTGTGTATGGTCCGCTTTTAAGTCGCTATTTTAGAAGATTTATTTTATTGCCTCAGAATTGATTGCCTTTGATTGAGACGACTTGCTAACGTCTCAGATATCCAATTATGGAATGTAAGAAGCTTTTCAAACGATTGATTTTTCTAGTCATTAGTTAATTAAATACGGTCTTTGCATGCTGGAGATACTATTCCCAACCACAAGTGCATATAATTTAAATTTCAAGATAATAGCATCAGTTCCATTACTGTTTTTTTTATACGATATCACAGAAATTGATCGTGTTTATATATGCTATAAAAATTAAAATCAATAAAACAAATTCATTTTTCTTTATCTGTTAGGTTTCTTTTCTTTAATTGCATAAGTACTAGAATAGATTGGTTATGTCTTTAATGAATAAATTATAATTTATGATTTTTCGTATTATAAATATGTTATTATCTATCATCATTGCAATTGTCATTTTAATTCATACAAATGAATGAAAATAATAATCGAAATTACTGATAAAAGCTTTGGCTTTTATAATATATATTTATAAAAATTGCCATTTGAAAGGAAAAAAAAATCATTTCGCGTTTTTTTTTGCCAAAGTAATGTGTGTATATATTTGGTATAAATATTTTGCAAAAATATTTATTGTGTATTATTTTGATTGTAATTTATAGAATACGAGCCGGTATTTGGATCCTGTTGCATTTGGAAATTATTAGTTGATAGTCCAAACGGTTTTAATATGATATCTCCTAAATCTTTAAGTTTTCCTATCATTTCAACTTTAAGCTTTTCATTTCGTTCCTGTATCATGGGTGGTAGTCTTATTGTCGCTTGTCTAGCCTCAATATTGTCTGGGTCCATTGTTAAAACATTTTTATAATCTTCTAAACTTTCATCTAATTTGTTGGTATCTTCATACAGTTTAGCTCTCCTAGAAATTTAAAAGAAGTTTTTTTTTTTTTTGGATTACAATCGAAATATTAATAATTATATTATATTTACCTTAGTAGAACTTTTAAATATTTTGGATTAAATTCTAAAGACTTGGAACAATCCTCAATAGCGGAGTTTATCGCATTCAATTTGACTTTTGCTGCTGCCCGATTACCATAAAGTATAGACCGTTCATTCGCATAATCTACCGGAGAAGTTCTGAGTGCTTCAGTATACATTTCGGCAGCCTTTTCAAAATTTTCGCCTTTAAAAAACGTGTTCCCTTCCACTTTTAATAGCTCAGCCTTTTCTTTATTTGCGGTCTTCTCCTCTTCTGTAAGAGTTTTCTCATAGTCCTTTTGTGATTCATCGTCCACCAAATCGTCATGGCAATCTGCAAAACGTTCTTCCTCATCGTCTTTTTCTGGTTTTTCTTCCTTTTGATTATCAGCACTAATTTTTAAACTTTCAAAACCAAGGTGCTCACCAAGTACATTATTCACTATATTTTCATTGTCTTCAATGCATTTGGCATCCTCGAATTTTTCGTCGTCACTAGACGCTAAATCTTCATGATTTCTATTATCTGACATAGTTTTTTTTATTGATTTAACTAGATAATATTAGAACGTATTAATTCATATAAGAAACTAACACGAATTAACCGAAATTTATGCAAACTATTTTTCCAGACTAATTTTGACGTTTCACTGGGTGCAGTACGAATGAACTTTATTATCGATTGTCAGATTTTAAGTCTTTATGGCGAGTGGTTGTGCAGTTCGAACATAATTAATTGAAAAATTATATCAATTCTCCAATAAATGAATTTTTTCAATTAAAAATAATCAAATTCAATAATTAATATTTATAACAAAACCTTGAAATTTTCCAAAAAAAAACATTGTAAAAGACAGAAACAAATCGTCCAACATTCAAACCAACTGGCTATAAAGTGTTATAAAAAAAATCCAAATAAGCATATATGTTTGACGTTTGAATCAGCTGTTAGATGTCAACTTATGCAATATGTATAGTGTGCGGTTGTTAATTATTAAGGAGTAATTTTGTTTGGTATAAAATCAATTCAAAATCACTTATCGACAAAATTTCGAAATCACAATAAAGTGTTTAATTGTTAAATAAATTATATTTTTATATAAAATATTTTCAAAATACAATTCAAAGTAAGTTTTTAGCAATAACAAAAAAAAAAAATGCCGTACCGGAATGTTTTGATAAATGTTTATATTGTGTAATATTTTCATTATTATATAGTATGTTGCGTAAAATTGTTACGAACTCTGGGTCAGTATTGTTAGGAGCTGCTGTTGTATCAAAATCCGAAACGAAAACGGCAGCATCACATCCGAATCCGAAAAAAGAAGTTGACGAATTAGCACACTATAAATGCAAATCTTCAGAACTACCCCTGTACACTCCACTGCATGCTTTGAACAAGTAATTTAAACTTTTAGTAAATTAATTTTAAGATTTAAAAAAAAACCATTTAAATTTATTTTAGAAAAATCGAACATCATCCAATTCGTGAGGACTCCAAATTACGGAAATCGATCGAAAGTGGGATTAGAACGGTTAGAGTAGAGTTGACTAGCGTATCTGATGCAGTAAGTTCTCAGAAACAACATTTGGGTGAATACATAACCGCAGGAAAAACTCAAATGAAATGTAATTTATATGCTGAGTGTATATTGAAGAAGACTAACCTTAATTCAATAATTTTTCTTTCAGCTGCTTTCGATTATTTAAATGAACCGGACAACACGGCACCACGTATTGGAGCAATTGCCATAGGTGGCTTTTCAGGTTTCATCTTTGCTTTGCGAGGTGGTTTGATTCGTCGTGTGCTTTACACAGGAATCGGTGCAGGAACAATTGCATCTATTTGCTATCCAAAAGAAGCTGGTGTATATGCTCAGCATGGTTTAATGGAGGCTAAACGGGTAGCAACAATTGGTTATAATTTTGCTCTTGGAGTTAAGCCCGGAGACGATGTGAATACACCGGAATTTTCAAAATTTCCAACTAGCTTCTCTGAGTTGAATGAATCTATGTCCGATCTTTTTAAAAGTGCGAAAGAATCATTTTTCGCATCGAAAAAGTAATGAATTATTTATTGTAGAAAAAATAAACAGCTCTTTGTCGGTATGCTAGTAAAAAACTTAAAATAATACTAACAAAAAATAATTTTTGTCGTTGAAATTCTGGATGAAATTTGGTGAAATAAAAATCTGTGAAATGAATTTCTGACATATATATTTTAATTATTTTTTATTAATTCAAAAAAAAAAAACAAATCTATATGTACGAGATAGAAATTGAATAATTTCAATCATGATGTGAATAGTTGACATTTTCTTATCGGAAGCTTTCGTACTCCTTGGTATTTCGAAAGTCTTGAAAATAGTTTTTGAGGTGGAAAGGATTATAATAATTAGTTTAATGAGAAAAATGTTCAAAAATTGGAAAACTATTAGGTCGTCAAGAAATTAATTTTGTTTTTTCCCAACAGAAGAATTAATTGTATTTTTTCACAACTAACTTCACACTTAAGCCGCATAATCATATGTATTTTGACAGCTGACATAGCAAGGCTTGTTTGTGAAAAAATTCGATTGATTCTGCACAGTAGTTTTTGGTTGATACCTTTTAAATATGGAAAGTGAAAAACAGCATTTTCGGCATTTTTTACTTTTTTACTATAAAAAGTTTGCAAAATTTCGATCCGGCAATTTTGATCTCGCAGATGCACAACGTCCTGGAAGGCCAGTTGAAGCTGATGAAGACACAATAAAGGCAATAATTGATGCAAACCAGCGAATAACAACTCGTGAGATCGCTGAGAGATTGAATTTATCGAATTCGACCATTCATAATCATTTGAAACGGTTTGGTTTAATCTCAAAGCTTGACATATAGGTTACTCACTTCTTACGGAAAAAATTTGTGCCGTCACATTAACGTTTGTGATTTGCTTCTCAAACGCCAAGAAAATGATCCATTTTGGAAGCATATCTTCACTGGGGACGAGAAATGGGTTGTCTAAAATAATGTTAAGCACAAAAGATCCTGGAGTAGAAAAGATGAACCGGCTCAAACCACTTCGAAAGCCAATATTCATCAAAAAATTGTTATGCTTTTCTACCGAGCAACACAACGATCAATTCTGAAGTGTACTATCATCAATTGGACAATTTGAATGATTCACTTAAAGAAAACGGGCCAGAATTGGTTAATAGGAAAGGTATAGTGTTCCAACAGGGTAATGTGAAACCACAAACAAGTTTGACCACTCGGTAAAAGCTTTAAGAGCTTGGATGGGATATACTGCAACACCCACCATACTCTCCAGACCAAGCACCCTCCGATTAACATTTGTCCCGGTGTCTACAAAACGTTTTAGATGGTAAAACGTTTAAATTTTTTAGATGGTAAAACTTTTAAATGAGGAGGTCAAAAATCACTTGGATCAGTTTTTGCCAGCAAAGAACAAACATTTTATGAGCCTGGAATCATGCTACTGCCAGAAAGATGGCAAAGGATATTAGATAGCACTGGACAATATTTAATTGAATAAAATATTAATTCACTATAAGAAAATCGTCTTTCATTTTTATAAAAAAAAAACAAAATTACTTTCTTGACAACCCAATATATTCCATGCGATTTATTTATCATACACATATTTGAAGAAAACAAATAATATTGTTTTTTTTAAATAATCATCGGTTATAATCAAAAAACTTCTTCCAATAATTATGTAAAATAACTTCCTCTATCTGAGATATGCTTAGTAACAAGCACCCATAAAAAAAAAAAAATTCGCCATATTTCCAGAAAAAAAATTAAATTTTGTCGTAAAATTTACCAAATAAATTAAATTTTGATTACCTTCATTTTGTAACATAAAAAGTCTTTTTCCCACTCTTAGACCTTTTACTGAGTGTGTATGAATTTAATTTTGCACAAAATCGATTTATTTACAATAAATTATATAAACACAGGTTATTAATGACTTTATAGAATAAGTATTAAAAAATATATATTTCTTTGGAAGGAAACAATTTTTGCTGAATTTCGTATTAACGAATACATTAAATTTGATCCTTTAAAATTTATTGCAAAAAAAATATGATTTTTATACTAGTTGATGCAGAAAAACGAAGTAATTTAATTGAATAGAATTTTTTTGTTTTAAATCGCTAAGAAATACGAGGTTGTTCAAAAAGTATCGTGAATTTTGAATTTCCGCGGGTTACGTATATTAGATTTTCGATTTTTTGGTGGCGTTATGTTGGTACTCATGTCTCTCACTTATGCCGACAAGTTCGGCCATTTTGAATGTTCAGTTAATTTTTGACAGCTGCTTTGCTTGCACGTGTTTTGGCTCGTCTTCGATTTTTGCACATTTTTGACCAAAAACAGCATAGCATTAACATTACTAAGGAGCTGTTGGGCTCGTGCCATTCGATTTTTACCAATGATTTGCCCGTGAGACGGGTTACCGCGAAATTCGTACCAAAATTGCTCAATTTCGACCAAATACACCATCGCATTAACATTGCTAAGGAGCTGTTGGACTCTGTCCGCGACGACCCAAATTTGCTCCAGAGGGTCATAACTGGTGACGAATAATGGGTTTATGGTTATGACGTGGAAACCAAAGCTCAATCATTCCAATAGAAGCTGCCGCACGATCCAAGACCGAAAAAAGTGCGCCAAGTTCGGTCGAATGCGAAGGTTTTGCTTACAGTTTTCTTAGATTGCAGGGGCGTGATGCATCATGAGTTCTTACCACAGGATAGAACGGTGAACAAGGAATATTACCTGCAAGTTATGCGCAAGTTGCGTGAAGCAATCCGCAAGAAACGCCCGGCATTGTAGAAGAACAAAAATTGGCTTTTGCACCATGAAAACGCCACTGCTCACACATCGTTGCTTGTGCGCGAATTTTTGGCCAAAAACAACACACTGATAATGCTGCAGCTACCGTATTCCCCAGATCTGGCGCCCTGTGACTTTCTTGTTCCCGAAAACAGATTCTTTGATTCATTTTTTGGAATGGGCAAAAATCGAAGACGAGCCAAGACACGTGCAAGCAAAGCAGCTGTCAAAAATTAACTGAACATTCAAAATGGCGGAACTTGTTGGCATAAGTGAAAGACATGAGTACCAGCATAACCCCAAAAAAAAACCGCAAATCAAATATACGTAACCCGCGGAAATTCAAAATTCGTGAGACTTTTTGAACAGACGTCGTACATATTGATTAATAGATTTTTCTTCGCCATAATTCAAAAAATAAATTACACTAAAATACATACACTGCGATAGAATAGTAAAGATATTTAATAAAATATGAATAATTATAAATGAAGTATCTAGGGAATAATTACGGTTTTAGAACCACTTAATTATCAGCGTCCTCAACAAATCTAGGCCTGCTGAATCAAAGAACTGCTTCGTACAGCATGTTTTAGACGTCTTGACTAACGCCTTCGCTCCATCGAAGTCAGGCCTCCGTCATCTTCTGGGACCATAAATGGAGCTACTGTAGAATAACCGGTTAAGATGTTTAAGTGTCCAACCCACTTTAGACTATTGAGCTTAATTTTATCCACAACCGTTTGTCAAGTAACGCTCCAGGATCTTGTCGTTAAATAGGCTTCGGAATCGTCCATCCTTATGTATGGGTTAAAAAATTTTTCGAAGCATCCTCCTCTCGAATGCGGACAAGAGTTTAAAATGGATATTATGGACTAATAATTTGTATAATTGACCTATAGTAGTTTATCGAATATAATTCATAAGATTGAAAATAACGTGTCCATAATGCATGTACGAGTGTATGCATACAGTAATAAGATACGGCTATGTCAATAAGTGTGTGTGATGCCACAAAATCATTTGTAGTGAACACTACTTGAACGGTATTTAAAGGGATTTAGCTGACAAATTTATTGACTATGGAACACAATACCACAATTCCGCATGATCTCACTTAGTCTACCATAATGGATGGAGTTGCTGTACTGAAAATCGATGCCATTTTCAACAATTTGATAAATAGGTTGACACAAAATTATTTCCAAACTAAGACAATCCACTGAAATCGATAATCCTAAGCTAGTACAAATCACCATTGCAGGATGTGTTCATTTTTGTTCTTAATTGTATAGCGAGAACATACAAAACATTCCGTCAATAGGGAATTTAGAAACACTAATTTACTATTCTAGAAAAGCATACGAAAATTCTTCACTTTATAATTTTATCCTTTATTAAGTGATAAGGATTTTTCTATATATTGTACTAACAAAACTTTTCAGGAAATTTCAAAATAGTTTAATTTTCTTTATTGAATTTTCTCAATATATTATTTTTGATTTAATATCCAAATTAACTTATTTGATTTTGATATTCATATTAAAATTGATCCTTTTCTATTAGATTATAAAAAAATTTTCTACCTTTTATGGTATTGTATAAATTACATTATAAAATTAATTTAATTCAATTTAATTTTATATAATATAATACATTAATTTTGTACCGCATTTAATTATTTTTGAATATTTTCCAAAAATTTTTCTTCGGCTAATAAACTATGGATATTAATGGTGTTGGAAAGGGAGCAGATATTAAAAGAATAATAGATTATTTTGTACCTTTTTTCAAATTACATACTATGCGTACCATAAAAGTAATAAGACCAATCTTTTTTATAACAATTTTCTTTTCTTTTTATACAATATATTAACATTATCGCCTTCAAAGTAGTTTCCCTGGGCAACTATACAGGTGTATAAGCTTAAATATGCTGTTTTTTAGTCAAAAAAACACTTGTTTTTTTTCATAGAAAGCAAAAACAAATTTATTCAATGTACTTGCCCTCGCTAATTACACATTTTTCCCATCTCTCGGGCAATTTGTGCATACAACGCCAAAAAAATTCCTGCTCTTTCGAGGCAAACCACTCATTAAGCCATTTTCGAACGTCTTCATAAGAATCGAAGTGCTGCTCAGCGAGCGCGTGGCCCATCGACGAAAACAGGTGATAGTCGGAAGAGGCCAGGTCTGGTGAATAAACGGGGTGGGGTGGCACCTCACAGTTCAGTGTCTCCAAGTAGTTTCAGACCATTTTTGACGTGTGCGATGGTGCGTTGTCATGGAGGAAACTCAGCTTGTCATGTCTTTGTTGATAATCCGTCGTTTTTTCACGCAGAGCACGATGCAATTTGATCAGTTGTTGGTGGTAGCGGTAGGCATTGACAGTTTCATCAGGTTTCAACATCTCATAGTAGACGATACCCTGCTGATCCCACCAAACGCACCGCATCGTCTTCCGTCCGAAGCGATTTGGTCTTGAAGATGTTGATGGTTGGCCGGGATCAACCCACGATTTCTAGCGTTTAGGATTTTCGAAATATATCCACTTTTCATCGCCTGTCACAATCCGATGCAGGAACGACTTTTTTTCTGGTGAGCAAGATTTCGCACGTGTTTTGGCGTAGCTCCAAAAAATCTGCCTATCGTTTAATTCATGTGGCACTCATTTTCCGATCTTATCAATCTTCCCCATGGCACGCAGACGCATGGAAATGGCTGGTTGAGTAACACCTAATTGCTCCGCGAGCATTTTTTGCGTTTGGATATCGTCTTCGTACAAAAGAGCCTGCAATTGATGGTCCTCAACCTTGCTAAGCCGATTTTCACGCTTCTTATCCCACAAGTCAAATTGCCGTCTTGAACCGACGAAACCAATCTGGGCACGTTGTTTCCGATAAAAAACTGTCACCATAGGCCTCCATAAGCATTCGATGCGATTCGGCAGCCGATTTCTTCAAATTGAAGCAGAAAAGCAGAGCTTCCCGCATACACGTATGCTCTTTTTCTGACACAAAACTAGACATGATTAACAAAGGAAAAATGTATGTTGTTGTACGAAATTGCTGACAATGTGCACTGATTAATGTTGACAGATGTCAAACTCATAAAAAAAAGTATGGGGTGTCCATGGTAGCTTAATACACATACGCTCACTCACGCCATCTATGATTTAAACGTATACCCCTGGTACATCGACAGAGGTGGGGCTTCGGCTGCTCTGTTACAGTCCTTTGGATATTATCGACAGTAGTAAGATGACGATTTCTTGGGGAACAAACAAAATCACACTGACTACGATCATGTAAATAGGGGGGCTTGGGGAACCACTAGAATCTGTTTTTGGGCAAAAACTCGTTGATGGAGAGATAGCCAAACGGCTGGGAGTGTTCTATGGCGGAGGAATTCAAGTGTCTGCAATATCTGATCTGACACAAAGAACCATATTCTGAGTGTTTCAAGGCCTCTCTCATCATCTTCAATGTTAACCGACGGTTCGACCTTACCAGAACTCCATATTTTCATCAGTTTTCGATGTTGAATCTCTTCCTGAGCGAAATTCACTTTCCATTGCATTTCGGACCTCCCACAAATGCTTTGCATCACCGAAAAACTATGTTTTTGATAAGGAATATTCCCCATATGCTAGTTAAAATTTTCCTTAAGATTTTCACAAAATTTTTTGAAATTCCCTTATTTTATTTTTTGTAAAAAAAAAAGAAGTACAGGTTGTACTGTACGTCTAAGTAGGACTTACGTACAAGGGGAAGTCCGTAGTGTTATCAGATTTCTCCCAATGATGCCACACACCTTATAGTTTTTTTATTATTATAATCAGTGAACTATGAAATTGGTTCCATAATTGCCATTGCATGATTTTCGCAATTTTTTTTTCGCAAGTACACAAGTCTGAAAATTCCCCTGGTGTCATTTTATTTTATCTAAAAAATAAAAAATAAATATATATACATGAAAAGCAGTATAAAATATGAAACAAATTATGATCCTTGTATAGATACGTTTATAAATATCCATTCTCGTTGCTTTATAAAATCATTGTCTTCAAAAGATTTGTTTCTGGCCACCTTGGTTAGCCAATTGCTTACCTTTGAAAATTTTAATTTGCGGATTATGTAAATTTTCAAATAGGAAAATTTGCATGGCAAGCATTTTATTTTTTCGTTAATTTAATGCACCCTAGGAACAAACATTTTTTTATCTTTCAATGTCTACTCTTTTAATGATGGTGTACGTTTAGAAAATTTTTGCAATAAAGAAAGAACATCTGTTGGGAATTAACGTGTACCAATAATTCAGAGTTCAACACTAGAATGGGTGGATGGGTGGTTAGCTTCTTTTTCTTCATTTTTATTCTGTATATCCAAATTTTTTTCTTCTCCAATTTAATTTTCTTAAAAACACATTTAAATAATGAAAAATTCGTGGCACTTTGCGTATTTTTAATGCTTTTATTTCCGTTTTGCATATTTTTCTTTTAACAAACAAAGCTATCTGGTGTTATTCAAATTAGAATTTATATTTATATAAAGTGTGATGATAAGTTTCTTTTTTTTACACCTACGTGTATGAGGCAAATATCCTCAAAGTTGCTATCATACTCAAAGAGTACCTTCAGACATTCATATTCACATATGGTAATGGTGATTTAATACAAAGTTTTCACCATCATATTCTAGAATCGCCTTTTACCAGTATTCATTTTATGATTTTAGATCAACAGGTAGATGGTCCTTTTGAAAGTTGTTTACTATGGCAAATGGTAAATATAAATAGGCCATGAGCAATTCTACTGACAGAAGAAGTCTTTCAGATACTTGTAAAAATTTAATGATTTCTGAATTCTAGTGTAAGAAATTTTTTTTATTAATCTATTCAGTTATGAGTTCCTTAATAGGTGTACACTAGCGCATCTGCATTAAATACATATCATTTTAAATTAAATTCATATAAATGAGCAGGTTTTTTTTTCATGAAATTTTCTTTTTTTTGTATAATATCTTAGTTAAATTTTATTTTCAACTAAAATAATTAATATTTTTTAATGAAAGTAGAAATTCTAACTAATGAGGATTAGGAAGTAAATTTTAACAAAAACTTATTAGTAAAATAAAAATGAAAATTTTCTAAAATATGTCAAGTTAATTTGTGATAAATTATAAAATTCTGAAATTATTATTGAAAAGACATAAAAGTTAGAAACAGACATAAAAATTAGATGTTGTTTTAATTTCTTAAAAACAGTTTAAAAAAATAAGAATATCTGGTGTTGTAATTAATTCGTAGCGCTTTTTTGCAAAGTTTCATAGTTAATTATGACAGTATCATTACAGAAGCGTTATTCAAAGTATTGTCATTCGTTATCCACTACTTTTTGCCATCTTTCTGGTAATGCTCGGATACCGCGTCGAAAAAATTCTTCTTCTTTAGGTCATTCAAGAAGTACTTAGCCTACAAAAGAAAAACGAAAATTTTGGAAAGGTGGCAATTTATTGGCCCAGCGATGCTTTAACTTTTTTAACCTGTCCAAAAAATACATTTTCTCGAGGGAAGCAAAATAGGCCTCCGTGGCGATGATGACCTCCTCATTCGACCCAAATCTATTCCCGGCGAGTGATTTTTTCAGGTTTGGAAACAAAAAGTAGTCACAGGGGGCCAAATCTGGAGAGTACGATGGATGGGGCAGCAATTCGTAGCGCAATTCGACCAATTTGGCCATGGCGACGGCGGAGGTGTGAGCCGGCGCGTTGTCGTGGTGGAACAGCACTTTTTTCTTCGCAAAGCGGGGCCGCTTTTTCTTCAATTCGACGTCAAATCGGCCCAATAAGTCAGCATAGTAGCGCCCCGTGATTGTTTTACCCTTCTCGAGGTAATCGATGTGGATCACACCTTGTGAATCCCAGAAAACGGTGGCCATCACCTCTCCGGCCGATCGAACAGTCTTCGCCTTCTTCGGAGCACGTTCGCCGGGTGAAGTCCACAGTTTCGACTGTTCCTTGGTCTCTGGTGTGTACCAGTGAATCCATGTTTCGTCGACGGTCACGAAACGATGCAAGAACTCCGCTGGATTGCGCTGAAACAGCCCCAAACACGTCGCCGATGTGGTCTCACGGTTGCGCTTGTTTTCCGGTGTGAGCAAACGCGGCCCCCATCGCGCCGACAGCTTTCTCATGCCCAGTTCTTCGTGTAGAATATGATGCACCGTTTCTACTGCGATGCCCACAGTCTCAGCTATCTCGTGAACCTTCAATCGACGGTCTGCCAACACGAGATCGTGGACTTTTTTAACGTTTTCCTCCGTAGCAGCCGTTTTCGGGGCATCTGGGCGTGGCTCATCAAAAACCGATGTGCGGCCACGAACAAACTCGTTGAACCAATTCTTGACCGTCGCCATCGTAGGAGAAGAGTCACCATACACAGCTTCCAAGCGATCTTTGATTTCGCTGCGCGTTTTCCCTTCCAAAAACAAGAATCTAATCACCGAACGATATTGTTCTTTTTCCATTTTTATGCAACCGACCGACACGCTCGCTTTCAAAGACTCTCAAAACAAAACAAATGAAGGGAATCGACTGAAACTTTGACAGTAGGCTAGTAAAGGAATGTACTGCACAATGGTAAATTTCTTTTGTGACAGTAGTTCTATCGGGCGGTGAGGCTAAGTACTTGTTGAATGAAACTCGTAGATTCGATGAAAGAATCGATCCAATTTTTGGTCATTTCGTAGTTATCGAAGTGCTGCTCTGACAAGCCATGCGCCATGGATCGAAACAAATGATAATCAAATGGGACGATGTCTGGTGAATATAGCGGGTGAGGCAGAACTTCCCATTTCAGCATATTTAAATAAGTTTTCACGACTTTCGCAACATGGGGTCTTGCATTATCGTGGAGCAAAATTACTTTGTCGTATCGATCTTTATATTGCGGCCGCTTTTCTTGTAACGCTCTGTTCAAACGCATCAATTGTCGTCTGTATACGTCCTCAATGATGGTTTCACCCGGTTGGAGGAGCTCATAATAAATAACACCCAGCTGATCCCACCAAATACACAGTAAGATTTTCTTTCCATGAATATTCGACTTGGGGGACGATGTCGATTCATGACCGGGCAAGCCCCACGATTTTTTGCGTTTGGGATTGTCGTAGAGTACCCACTTCTCGTCACCAGTGACGATTTGATGCAGAAATCCCTTCCTTGCCTGCCGTTGGAGAAGAATCTCACAGGTGACTAAACGCCGTTCAACGTCCCTTGGCTTCAACTCATGTGGAACCCACGTTCCCTGTTTTTGTACCATTCCTATGGCTTTCAGGCGTTTTCCGACCGTCGAAAAGTCAACTCCAAGCAATGTGGACAACTCCCGGAGTGTTTGGCAAGGGTCTTCATTGAGCAACGTCACCAAATCTTCATCTTCGAACTTTTTCGGCTGTCCGGGATGTTCCATGTCTTCCAAATCAAAATTTCCATTTTTAAACCGCGCAAACCACTTTCTGCAAGTTTGCTCAGCAAGAGCATGTTTGCCGTAGACATCTACTAAAATACGATGACTTTCCGGGGCACTTTTCTTCATGTTGAAGTAATGGAATAACACTCCCCTCAAAAAATTTTCAGGCACGAACTTCGACACTGCGCAACAAGTGCTACTGACACTATAACAAAATGTCATATAGCGGAAAAGTTGCGTTATGTCAGTAGCTTCTGGGAAAATATTTACTTTTGTATGTGTGACTATGGATAGTTGGCTAACGCCATCTTTTGTAAAACGCTACGAATTAATTCCAACACCTGGTAGAAAATATTATGATATTATTTTCATTATTAGTAGTTATAGCTCGTCTATTGAGAAACTTTTCAATTAATTCTTATTTTAATATTAAGAAACATTTAAGCAAATTTTTATTTGGACTATGTTTTTATATATGTGTTAATAAAACAGGTGATTTTTTAAATGTTTGGTTTTTAAATTTAAAAAAAAATACAAAAAATATTATTAATATATTATATATAAATATTTAAATCGATAAATTAATGCTTGCCATTTATTTTATGTAAATGTTGGCTATAACTGCGTTTTAAGTGATCTATTCAAGAGGTTGGACCAGTTTTTCGAGCATCTCGGCTGGTGTCTTTCTAATAATACGTGTAATACGAGGTCTGTTAAAAAAGTATCGCGAATTTTGAATTTACGCGGTTTACGTATATTCGATTTTAGTTTTTTGTGGCGTTATGTTGGTACTCATGTCTCTCACTTATGCCGACAAGTTCGGCTATTTTTGAATTTCCGCGGTTTACGTACACATATGTTTGTTCGTCTTGTAACTAATATTGATAGATGGTGCTGTTACGTACACATTTATTTTGTAACTAATATTGATAGATGGTGCTGTTAAAAAATTGCACACTATAAGAGGTGGCGCTGTCAGCATTCTCTCAATAAACTTTTTAATACAAAACTGTAATTTGCTTTAAAAAAAACTATTAAATGGAGAATTTCAGTTCTTAAAATATAATTAACGTCGTTTTGGAAAGCAATTTGTTAAAATAAGCTATCAAATGGTGAATTTCTGTGAAGACACAATGAATTAATTATACATACGAGTATTGTTTTCTAAGGATTCAAGTGAAGCTGGTTTATTGCCATAGACGAGCGACTTCACGTAGCCCTATAAAAAATCGTCTAATGGCGTCAAATCGCACGATCTAGGCAGCCAACTTACTGGTCCGAAACGTGAGATAAATTGCTCACCGAGCTGATCTCTCAATATATCAATTGTTTCACGTGCTGTATGGCATGTAGCGCCCCTCTTGTTAAAACAACATGCTGATCAGATGCAGTTCTTGCAATTTTCGAAATCATCGAGCGATAGCGGGCGCCATTGACCGATAATCTTTAAAGAAATACGGACCGATGATTCTACCGGTCCATAAACCGCACCAAACAGTGCATTTTTCTGGGTGAAATGGCAGTTCTTTTTTTGCCTGTGGTTGTTCATCAGACCAAATGTGACAATTTAGCTTATTTACATACCCATTCAACCAGAAATGAGCTTCGTCGCTGAACGCAATTTTTTGGTAAAAAACAGATTTTCTTCAAAGTGTTCACCGAAAATGCGATGCTTTGGCAGGTTGTTCGACTTCAGTTCTTAACCGACCTGTATTTTATATGCTTTTAGACCAAGATGCTTGCGTAAAATCTTCCACATAGTCGAGTAAGACAATCCCCCCCCCCCAATTGCTTTGACCGGCGACAGATGGATAAATCGCAGTCTTCACCAACATGGGATGCGACGGCAGCAATATTTTCCTCTGAGTGTACTCTAGGCACACAGGTTGATGGTTTGATGTCCAATAGCGTAAAATTGCTGCAAAATTTTATCACTATGGCTTAAATTGCTTGCTCAATAGGCCAAGTACGACGAAAAGAGCACGAATTTTGATAATAAAATTTAATAACCTGTAAGCATTGTTCGGGCGTAAGCCTTTTCATGATAAAATGACAATGCTAACTGAGCAAAATTTGACTTTGGCACACGATCTATCAAAAATAAAAACATAACAAACTGAAGAGCAAAAAAATCACCCGATATAACATATTAAGTTATCAAATCATATCAAATTATATGAAATTATTTTTATTTTTAATTTAAAAACAAATAAATGAGAATTGTCAAAATCAGACTTGTGCTTATTTTATGCGTTAAATTTTCAAAACATGTGTACTATCAATATTGTAAATATGCAAATGAATTTAAATTAATAACAGCTAGTTAATATATTGCTAAATATAGTATCTATAAATTGTTTTAAATATTTGCACAGAATTTCTGATTACTCGTAATAAACTAAAAATTGATTGAATTTTATAAGAAATTGTATATTCTAGACTTCTTAGATTAATACGGAATTTAAACTGAAATTTCTCTTATAATGTGTGTCTTTTTCTTAAAATTCGACATTAAAAATAAAGTCTTTGTAAATAATCAATATACCAAACCAAGTTGAATGACTTCAAGTAACCAAAAAAGGAATTTCATGTATTTAAAAAGAACTTTTAGCCATATTGAGGTTAAATACGGCATACTATAGTGCAGGAATCCTAACTTTATGTCAATATTCGTGATTTATACCATAGCGTATATGGTGTTCAATAGAATGCAATTAAAGTCCAACTTAGGAATACTTATCGATAGGACTTAGCTAAACTTTCTCAAGATTTTCATTGTTGATATTGAAACTATTGCATTGCATACAATTTATGGCTATTTTGAATTGCTGATAAAAATCAAATAAAAGCAGTTTAATATTCCGAACTTGTACTATTTTAATTCAAGAATTATTTGCTTGAGCATTAGCCAGTAAACTTCATCATCATCTATGTATATATGTACACCCATAAACAAATAAACAATATGTACATAGTAGCTTGTTTATATGGTAAATTATATAAGAGTATTGATTTGGATTCAAAATTTAATTAAATTATTATTTGCCGACATGCAAAATATGTTTATGAGCGCTGTTGATTTTTTAATTTTGTGCGTATCTTCTTAAGAATATATAAAAATGCTAAAACTCATTAGAAATTTATTACAAGTTGTTTGCAATAAAGTATAATTTAAACTCAAATTTAAATCAAAATACTTCAGGCCAATAAAACAAATCATAAAATATTAATACAACAATTATTGAATAAATTTATTTAGTGCTAAGTAATTTTAAGATCAAATATGCAAAATTTTAATAGTAATAAATTATTTTAACAGATTGATATGTATGTGAATAATCTAAAAAATTGAGACGATGGTAACCATAATGTTTACTTTGAAATTATTACACTTTATTCTTAAAAAATAAAAAAACTAACTAAAAATAAAACCTTAGAAAAATAATATCGTTATTGATTTCATTGTGTATATGAGGTTGTTCAAAAAGTATCGCGAATTTTGTTCATGAATATTTATTTTGTCCCCTTCAAAGTAATCCTCACCAGATATTATACACTTATACCAACATTTTTTCCAATCCTCGAAGCACTTTTTTGTGATCTTGTTCAGCTCCTCCTTCGATGCCGTCTTTATCTCCTCAATCGTAGTGTAGCGTCGTCCTTTCATGGGGCTCTTCAGTTTCGGGAACAAAAGAAAGACACAGGGCGCCAGATCTGGGGAATACGGTAGCTGTGGCATTATTAGTGTGTTGTTTTTGGCCAAAAATTCGCGCACAAGCAACGATGCGTGAGCAGGGGCGTTATCATGGTGCAAAAGCCAATTTTTGTTCTTCCACAAATCTGGGCGTTTCTAACGGATTGCTTCGCATAACTTGCGCATAACTTGCAGGTAATATTCCTTATTGACCGTTCTACTCTGTGGTAAGAACTCATGATGCAGCACGTTCGACCGAACTTGGCGCGCTTTTTTCGGTCTTGGCACGTGTGGCAGCTTCAATTGGGGTGATTGAGCTTTGGTTTCCATGTCATAACCAAAAACCTATGATTCGTCACCAGTTATGCTCCCTCTGGAGCAAATTTGGATCATCGCGGACAGAGTCCAAGAGCTCCTTAGTAGTGTTAATGCGATGCTGTTTTTGGTCGAAATTAAGCAATTTTGGTACGAATTTCGACATGACCCATCTCAAGCCAAAATCATTGGTAAAAATCGAATGGCACGAGCCAATCGATATGTTTAAGTCCTCAGCAACTTCTCTGACCAATACTATTTTCTTCACTTCATCAATATTTTCGTCTGTTGTTGACGTGCTTGGGCGTCCGGCATGCTTTTCGTCGTTCACATCTTCTCGGCCCACTGAGAACATTTTGTACCACCGATAAACGTTGCTTCGGTCCAAGGTAGCTTTACTATATGCCAAAGTCAACATTCGGAATGCGTCCGCACAATTAATTTTGTTTCTTACACAAAATTTGATACAGATCATTTTTTGGAATGGGCAAAAATCGAAGACGAGCGAAAACACGTGCAAGCAAAGCTTCTGGGAAAATATTTACTTTTTATGTGTGACTATGGATAGTTGGCTAACGCCATCTTTTGTAAAACGCTACGAATTAATTCCAACACCTGGTAGAAAATATTATTATGATTCGTCACCAGTTAATTTGGATCATCGCGGACAGAGTCCAGGAGCTCCTTAGTAATGTTAATGCGATGCTGTTTTTGGTCGAAATTAAGCAATTTTGGTACGAATTTCGACGTGACCCATCTCACGCCAAAATCATTGGTAAAAATCGAATGGCACGAGCCAATCGATATGTTTAAGTCCTCAGCAACTTCTCTAACCAATACTATTTTTTTCACTTCATCAATATTTTCGTCTGTTGTTGACTTGCTCAGAAGTCCGGCATGCTTTTCGTCGTTCACATCTTCTCGGCCAACTGAGAACATTTTGTACCACCGATAAACGTTGCTTCGGTCCAAGGTAGCAAAGCAGCTGTCAAAAAACACAAAATTTGATACAGATTCTTTGATACATTTTTTGGAATGGGCAAAAATCGAAGACGAGCGAAAACACGTGCAAGCAAAGCAGCTGTCAAAAATTAACTGAACATTCAAAATGGCCGAACTTGTCGGCGTAAGTGAGAGACATGAGTACCAACATGACGACATAAAAAAATCGAAAATCGAATATACGTAATCCGCGGAAATTCAAAATTCGCGATATTTTTTGAACAGACATCATATTATCATCTTAAGCTGGTTCACGTAAATCTTTACTCCTTTAGCTCCAATACTACAGCAAGAAATAAGAAGGGTTTGAATATGGAAAACAAAAGGTTCAATGCACATCACCACTTTTCGACATAATTTGGTCAGAAAAAATCGGTCACAGAATTTCCATTATAGCGTGTGCAGTGTTTAACACCAACTTACCGCCAAATGTTTCTCCTCAACATTATTTTTTCGTATTCGGAAATAGGAAATAATTGCTGTAGGGTAAATCTGGTGAATATGGACGTAAAAATCCAGACGACCCTTATTCTCTCATAGAGTGGACTGTGTTGTAGCAAAAGGTGTGATTGGTTCGTATTTCTTTGAGGACTGCATTACAAGCAGAATTATTTTCTTAATGGGCATTTTTACATCCTTAGAAGCATGTATTTTATTTACGAGGGGTGTTTGAATAATATCTGTTGTCGACAAGAGATACTACTGCTACTATTAAAACAATTATATTTATCGTAAGTACAATATTTCACTAGCTTATGAGTGGTAGTCATTTATATTGAATAACTTTTGTGATTTTACAATAATAGAATAAATCGAATATCGAGCAGTGATAAAAAATTTGAATAAGAAAATGAATGATGAGATAAAAGTCGAGCTTAGATAATTTTATGAAGACTCTGCATCTTTATTATTTACCATAAAATATTGGACACCTGAATTTAAACACAGCCGTACAAGAATTTTTAATTAAGTACGTCTAGAACGTCAAATTTAGGTCACCATCGAAGAAAGGATTCATGAAATTCAGGATATCGTTTTAAAATACAGTCGAATGAAAATGTATGAGATACATGATATAGTATATATCTCAACAACAAAAATCTGTAGACACAATATTTAAGAGGAATACAAATGAATTTTTGCGTCGATTCATAACTGTAGACTTTTACAAGCGAACGTGTACCAAAGAAACTGAAAACAGTTCTATCGACAGGAAAAGTTATAGCTACTGTTTTCTGGGACGCACATGGTATAATCTCCATCGATTATCTTGAAAAAGGAAAAACGATAACAGACAGTATAATACGATATTATTAGACAATTTGAATAATTAACTCAAAACAAAACGACTGCATCTGCCGAAGACACAAATTCTCTTTCGTCAATACAATTGTATTATCGTAATGGAAAAATTCCATGAATTAGGATACGAATTGCTTCCGCATTTTTCAGATTCAGCCCCTAGCCGTTATTTCCTATTTCCGAGTATTGAAGGTTGACTTGCCGGAAAAATATTTGGCTCAAACGATGGAGTAATTACTGAAACAAATGCCTATATTGAATAGGCTAGATACAAAAAAAATAATATTATATTGAGTATTCCAAACTAGAAGGGATATAAAATAAATTTTACACATAAAAATGCTTTTTTTCTTATCAAGGCCAGGTATTAATCATACAACCATCGTATTAATAAAGCCGCTCAAATTAAAAGGCACTAAGTCACTCATTGTCAATTTCCTGTAAATTTTATCTATGAAGCTCTTAAAGGCTTTCGTTCCATTACTGTCAACGAATACGAGTATGGTCTTTGGGTTGGGCGTCCGGTTCTAGAACGGCCAAGACTTCGGTCTATCGAACAGTGCAATTTGAAGACACGTTATATTAATCCCATTTTTTACATAATTTTCTAAGCGCGACAGTAATTGATAAATTACTGTTATACATTTTTTTTACAATAATTTGACACTGTCGAAGAATTATAACGCTCTATAAAAAACGACTACTTTCTATGCCTGTCAATATGAACTGACATAATGACAGCTAACCAAAATAGCATCCAATAAAATATTCAACCTTCCTTGAGAGCACCGTGTATAATATATTAAATACAGTTTATAAAGTTTATAATATTATTTCGTTTCAAATAGTTGAAAATCAGTTGTCAACAGTATCAGTCGTTTCGGCTTAAGGAAAGTTGTTCAATTGCAAGAGGTGAAAAAAGAAATTTCCAAATTAAAATACGACAACACTGAGATTATTGATATCCATACAGAATGGTTTGGTAATAAACTTTAACTTACCATAGCGAGAATAAATAATGTCCATTTCGGTTATCAAGATGGCGAATATCCATTTCCTTAGTGATGAAATATTTCCTAATAAAGCATCTATAATAATTTAAACTATTTTGAATAGTAGATATTATTATTATGGTATATTCAGTTTATCCAACTATATGTACTATTATAAATTTTATTGTTAGAATAACAAAAAGCTTTTCAGTGCACACATGTGACTAATTCCAAATTGTTCATATTAACTAGTCTTAAAGTTTCAACAATTTCATCAAGATGTCCTATTTTACTATTGCATTTCAGGGATAATAATGCCAGTTTCCAAGGATACTATTGTATATATGTTCAAATATGTCGATTGTCATTGTCTTGCCTACCACTATGAGTACATATAAAATACTATCCAATTAATGTTTACTTTTAACGACTGCAATATATAAATGCGATTACATCTTATAAGTAGTTCAATTTCAAATTGTTAATTAATGTTCTACAATATACTAGAAATAGCATTTACTATTTTTAAATATGACACTATTAAAGTAAGTGGTTAACATATTTGACAATGTTGAATTAGTGAAATATATTTTCTATGTTATTCAATTTGATTTAATTGTTTTGCGATTTATTTTATGATATAAATAATAAAGATTTAGTTAATTAGTATATTTTGAGTAATATTTTCAAAGACAACCAGAACTGATTTGTCACGTAGAAGATAATAGTTAACACAAACAAATGTGTCCACTTTACTTTTACTTTTCTTCTATATATTTTAATTGCTGTGACATATCACTAAATGCTAAAGTTCGACATGCACTTTATCTTTTTGATCTCCACAATAAAAAGTCCAACTGTGTCAAATCTTATGATCTTGGAGGTCAGTTGAAGTAGTGTGTACGAGGTCTGTTCAAAATGTTTTGGGAATTTTGAATTTCCGCGGGTTATGTATATTCGATTTTCGATTTTTTGTGTCGTTATGTTGGTACTCATATCTCTCATTTATGCGGGTAAGTTCGGCCATTTTGAATGTTCAGTTAATTTTCATAAGTGAGGGACATGAGTACCAACAAACGCCACAAAAAAATCGAATACGAGAGTCATTCAACAAGTACTTAGCCTCACCGCCCGATGGAACTCCTGTCACAAAAGAAATTTACCATCATGCAGTACACGTCAAAGTTTCAGTCGATTCTCTTCATTATTTTTGTTTTGAGAGCCTTTGAAAGCGAGCGTGTCGGTCGGTTGCACAAAAATGGAAAAAGAACAATATCGTTCGGTGATTAGATTCTTGTTTTTGGAAGGGAAAACGCGCAGCAAAATCAAAGATCGCTTGGATGCTGTGTATGGTGAGTCTTCTCCTTCGATGGCGACCGTCAAGAATTGGTTCAACGAGTTTGTTCGTGGCCGCACATCGGTTTTTGATGAGCCACGCCCAGGTGCCCCGAAAACGGCTGCTACGGAGGAAAACGTTAAAAAAGTCCACGATCTCGTGTTGGCAGACCGTCGATTGAAGGTTCACGAGATAGCTGAGACTGTGGGCATCGCAGTAGGAATAGTGCATCATATTCTACACGAAGAACTTGGCATGAGAAAGCTGTCGGCGCGATGGGTGCCGCTTTTGCTCACGCCGGAAAACAAGCGCAACCGTGAGACCACATCGGCGACGTGTTTGGCGCTGTTTCAGCGCAATTCAGCGGAGTTCTTGCGTCGTTTCGTGACCGCCGACGAAACATGGAAGTACTGGTACACACCAGAGACTAAGGAACAGTCGAAACAGTGGACCACATCGATTACCTCGAGAAGGGTAAAACAATCACGGGGCGCTACTATGCTGACTTATTGGGCCGATTTGACGTCGAATTGAAGAAAAAGCGGTGCCGCTTTGCGAAGAAAAAAGTGCTGTTCCACCACGACAACGCGCCGGCTCACACCTCCGCCGTTGCCATGGCCAAATTGGTCGAAATGCGCTACGAATTGCTGCCTCATCCACCGCACTCTCCAGATTTGGCCTCCTATGACTACTTTTTGTTTCCACACCTGAAAAAATCACTCGCCGGGAATAGATTTGGGTCGAATGAGGAGGTCATCGTCGCCACGGAGCCCTATTTTGCTTCCCTCGAGAAAATGTATTTTTTGGACGGGTTAAAAAAGTTAGAGCATCGCTGGGCCAAGTGTATCGAGCTTGAAGGAGATTATGTGGAAAAATAAATTGCCACCTTTCCAAAATTTTCGTTTTTCTTTTGTAGGCTAAGTACTTGTTGAATGACCCTCGTATACGTAACCCGCGGATATTCAAAATTCCCGATACTTTTTGAACGGACCTCATATACTATAGTGCAATGAAACACTGCAGTCAAATAATTTTATTAAGTATATAAAAATTAGTAGGCTTAGATGTGAATAAATAAGTTTACCTACGCATAATTATTGAAATTTTATTAAAAATTAAAAATAAATAATAATAATTGAAAAAAATTTACAAATTAATTAGAATTATTAACTCAGATTAATATTTAGACAATAACAATAATATTCATGTTCAAATTTATTTTAGATTGTAATTTGATGCGATACTTTTGAGGTACTCGTATAACCAACATGATAAACTCTGAGACTCTGAAGTCTTCTAAGATAATTAATATAGTAAAAAAAAATAATATAATTAACTGATAACTCGATAACTCACAAAGAAAGGTAAATTTATTTCTTCGCAACTAAGCCAACTTAGTTGTGAATAAATAAACTTCCGGGAGCTTTTCGGGCAACAAGCCAAAATTTGTTATGTTGTGTACCTTATATGTGTAGTTCCGTTTTATTAAAACCATATGCGATCCGGATTAAAATCTTTAAGTTTAGGCTATAAAATGTTAGCTATTATGTTGTCATAGCGTTTAGAATTAATGATGATAGTCAAAGAAATACGATCCAATAATACGTTCATATAAGAGAATTTCCATAAAAGATATAAGATAATTTCCATGTAGTCTTTTATGACATGGCAATTGTTCATATCGTTTACGTTCGTAATGTGACTGTATCTCGTTATAAAAAGTTTCCTTCTTTTTAAATACGGATTAGAGTTTCTATCTAGGAACTTACATAATAGAGCTCTGCACCTCTACTAAGTCTTCCAATACCCACCGAATCCTAACCTCTCAGTTAAAAATACTACATAAAATTATCAATGCTCAATTTTATATTAATAAAAACTATTCATCGTGACCTTTAAATTTTTATACGTTTGTGATGTTCAGGAAAATTTTCGAACTATGCTTAAATTCCCACGTACCAGGTGTATAAGCTTAAATACGCTGTTTTTTTAGTCAAAAAAACACCTGTTTTTTTTTTATAGAAAGTAAAAACAAATTTATTCAAAGTACTTTCCCTCGCTAGCTACACATTTTTCCTATCTCTCGGGCAATTTGTGGATAACACGCCAAAAAAATTCCTTCACTTTCGAGGCAAACCACTCAACTATCCATTTTCGGACGTCTTCGTAAGAATCGAAGTGCTGCTCAGCGAGCGCGTGGCCCATCGACGAAAACAGGTGATAGTCGGAAAGGGCCAGGTCGGGCGAATAAGCGGGGTTGGGTAGCAGCTCCTAGTTGAGCGTCCCCAAGTAGTTTCGGATCATTTTTGACGTGTGCGATGGTACGTTGTCGTGGAGGAAAATCAGCTTGTCATGTCTTTGTTGATAATCCGTCCCTTTTTTAAGCAGAGCACGGTGCAATTTGATCAGTTGTTAGTGGTAGCGGTGGGTCTTGACAATTTCACTAGGTTTTAACATCTCATAGTAGACGATACCCTGCTGATCCCACCAAACGCACAACATCGTCTTCCATCCGAAGCGATTTGGTCTTGAGGAAGATGTTGATGGTTGGCCGCGATCAACCCACGATTTCTTGCGTTTAGGATTCTCGAGTTATATCCACTTTTCATTGCCTGTCACAATCCGATGTAGGAACTGTCTTTTTTCGTTCAATTCATGCGGCACCCATTTTCCGTTTTTTTTTCAATCTTCACCATGGCACGCAGGCACATGGAAATGGCTGGTTGAGTAATACCTAATTGCTCCGCGAGCATTTTTTGCGATTGGGTATCGGTTTCGTCCAAAAGAGCCTGCAATTGATGGTCCTCAACCTTCCTAGGCCGATTTTCAAGCTTCTTATCCCACAAGCCAAATTGCCGTCTTGAACCGACGAAACCAATCTCGACAAGTTGTTTCCGATAAAGCACCATAGGTCTCCATAAGCATTTGATTTTTTCAAAATTAAGCAAAAAAGAAGAGCTTCCCGCATATTCTCTTTTTCTGGCACAAAACTAGACATGATTACCAAAGGAAAAATGTATGTTGTTGTACGAAATTGCTGACAATATGCACTGATTAATGTTGACAGATGTCAAACTCATAAAAAAAAGTATGGCGTGCCCATGGTAGCATAATACGCTCACTAACGACATCTATGACCAAACACCGGATTTAAGCTTATACACCTGCTACTCGTATAAAAAAGTATATAAACTAATTTCTTAATTACTTAAAAACAAACTTTAAGAAATAATTAATTTTTACAATATTCTTAATATATTTGCTTTTAAATATGATGAAATATTTTCATTAATTTTTATTGACTAATTTATAGTACAAAAACGAAAATTCATATTAAAAATTAATAATTTTTGACTTCTGTTAAGTTATTTAAATTCAATAAATAAATTGAAAATGAAATGTCTATTATCCTTCTAATTATGAGAAATCTTTTTGACATTCTTCTTATTTGTCTCAAATAATACGTGTATTAACTAAATTATGTTCATTTGGAAATTCAAATTTTGCCATAGATTAATATAATAGAAATAAAATGAACTTTTAACTCTTTAAATTACTTACAATCTGTAGTCGTTTTGGGGTGATTTTCTTAAACAAGAATTATAATTTATTAAAGATTGTATTATTGAAATAGCTCAAATACGCTTGAAACTCACTTAAGTATTGTTGATGGAAGTGGAATCATAAATAGCAGGATTCTAAATGTGTTTAGATTGTTAAAATGAATTGTAATTTTTGATAGAGAGAATTTGGTATACTTTAATAGTCGATTATACTCACAAAAGTACTAGTGAGAATGCTTTATCAAGAAATCAATGATATAGGAATATTTGTCTAGTGATTTGGAATGAAAGTTTACGTTAATAAATTCATTAATCATTACTGATAGAAATCAATAAATTATGGTATAGAAAATTTTATTTCTCCCCAGTTGCCATAATTCACATTTTCTATATACATTTAATAAAAAGTTGCATGTAGAAATGACCCAAATATTTTGCATTTGAATAAATTTTCAATGTGCAGTTTTCCATTTAGTTTTGGATGAAATTTTTCATATTATAACTTATTCGTTTGGCTTTCAGTGATGCCGAATGGAAATCAGAAATATTGTAAATTATCATCAATATAACTTGACAGGATACTACACTTTATCATCGAGTAATGACATCAATTCAATAACAACATCTGAGTTATCATTGCACATGTACCATAGTTTTGCAGGTTTCTCGATTATCGTTTTCTTTAAACGAGACTTGAACAGAGGCCAAGATCTACTCTAAACTCCACCATGTATATAAATGTACACATTCGTGTACCTATATATGGATGGTTTCATTGGAATTTGTTGTATATATAAAAATCTGCAAGTATCGAATACTCACCATATCGACAGGAACGTTGCAGTGCCAACTTTAACAATCCGACCTAATGGCGAAAATTGTCTTGGACAGACACACATCCTTCCTTACCCATAAGAATTGCCAGGACTGAAACTCAAAAAAGTTTATAAATCTATACTATCCAAGAATGATATACAATTATATAGCTAAGAAATCTAAACTTGGATACTCGATACCATAAGCTTATATTTGCTGTGAAAAGCCATTCAAATTTTGCGTCCTTTTGATTGCTGCTTGGTTGTGAAAAGTGAGTTTATTGAATTTATAGTTCAGTCAGATTGGAAAATTTATGTTGTGACAATTTGACAAATATCATCACAAAAGAATCTACACTTTCCTCACACTGTAGTTACCACAAACACCCTTACAATTGCTATAACCAGACCTGTTGTAGTTATGGAGTCATAGTCCCTCGATGCTGGTATATTGACTAAAATTTCTTTTGCCTCCCCAAGAATAAATGACAAATTTAATTCTGTCACAAGAAACGTGCTCGCTCGCAGGAGATGACTGAATTCGATGCAGCAAAACTTGATATCTTTTGGGGATGATCACAAAGACAGCTTGTTATCACCAGATGACATAAAATGCTGCTACTATTGCTGCCACGTTCTACAAGCTCCTTTCATCTATGAGTATCCAATTTCTCTATGTTTCGTGCTATTTCTAAAGAAAAAAACCTAACTCGATTTTTGCTTCTACAGTCTGAAAAATGTTTGTATATAAATGAGAATATGAGTATAGAAATGATTTTTGTTATTATTTAGATAGGCAACTTGTATAATTAGTACATAAGGGAATTGGGGCACAACACAACATTCTAGAATTAAGCTAAAAAAAAATGACTGGGGATTATTTCTAGGCGAGATAAGTCAGACAATATTTCTTTAATGCGTAGCTTCCGTCATTTTCCATTTTATTTATCAATTAAACTGAAGCTAATGTAGATAAATTTGATGATAATATAAATTCATTTTGATATTAAAGAAAACTATCTTAATTAATTTATGTGGTGAGAATGACAGACTTATGGGGATGTACTATGTATGATGCTTGTGAAAATGATTTCATAATTTATTAGAGGTTTTTTTTTTGTTATTAATCTTATAAAAAATAGATAATTTTTTAACAATTTTATATTTTAATAATTTAAAAAAAAAATTAATTTTTATAATTTACTTATTATTTTAGGAATAAAAAAGACAAATTTTTCTTAAAATTATTTTAATTACGTTCTGTAGATTTGCTAAAACAGTATAATTTAGATTGGAGAAACTCTCCGGCATCAGATGCTCACAGCTGCACCTCATATCCCATGTCTACTAACAGAATCACAGACAATATCTTCATCCACACATATAAATATAGACTGGCCAACTACGAAGAATCCAGTCTTCTAAATATCCTTAACGAAATTCTGATTATAAAAACTCCTTAGAATCCAGATAGGTCATACTGCTCTCACTTATAACCTTTTATTGGAAAACCATTGAGGCCCTATTTGCCAATCCTGTGATATTTTTGCTAATTATTCCACACATTTGAATCGGAAATTTTTTTTTTTAAGTGGGGTTTCTCTTATTGTGGAGTTCCTAGATCCAAAAGTTTTATTTCTAAGTCCCATTTTTAACCTCATTTAAGAAGCTCACATCTTTCACGAAATTTAACAAACTTAAACTGATTTAGCCTACTAACAACAGAAGCCCAACTACATTTCATGATCAATGTCCTTCAAATGAACCAAAGCTTGTTCTGGCTTTATAAAAAAATAACCAAAACTTGTTCTTGCTTAATTTTTTTTAAAGGTAAACTAACCATAAGAGGTTTCAGCGACCGGTATTTTGACGCATTGTAATAGAATAACAATGCTACTGGATCTTTGTTTACTTTATATACGAGGTCTGATCAAAAAGTATCCCGAAACACATTTTGTGTTTTTTTTTTCAAAAATAATTTATTTATTCATGAATATCTATTTTGTCCCCTTCAAAGTAATCCCCACCAGATATTATACACTTGTGCCAACGTTTTCTCCAATCCTCGAAGCACTTCAAAAAATCATTTTTTGTGATCTTGTTCAGCTCCTCATTCGATGCCGTCTTTATTACCTCAATCGTAGCGTAGCGTGGTCCTTTCATGGGGCTCTTCAGTTTCGGGAACAAGAAAAAGTCACAGGTGGTCAGATCTGGGGAATACGGTGGCTGCGGCATTATTAGTATGTTGTTTTTGACCAAAAATTTGGGCACAAGCAACGATGCGTGAGCAGGGGCGTTATCATGATGCAAAAGACAATTTTTGTTCTTCCACAAATTCGGGCGTTTCTGGCGGATTGCTTCGTGCAACTTGCGCATAACTTGAAGGTAATATTTCTTATTAACCGTTCTACCCTGTGGCAAGAACTCATGATGCACCACGCCCCTGCAATCGAAGAAAACTGTAAGCAAAACCTTCACATTCGACTGAATTTGGCGCTTTTTTTTCGGTCTTGGCTCGTGGTGCATCATAACCATAAACCCATGATTCGTTACCAGTTATGACCATCTGGAGTAAATTTGAGTCAGTGCGGACAGAGTCCAACAGCTCCTCAGCAATATTAATGCGATACTGTTTTTGGTCGAAAATGGGCAAAAATCGAAGACGAGCCAAAACACGTGCAAGCAAAGCATCTGTCAAAAATTAACTGAACATGCATAATGGCAGAACTTATCAGCATAAGTGAGAGACATGAATACCAACATAACGCCACAAAAATCTAAAATCGAATATACGTAGCCCGCGGAAATTCAAAAATCGTGATACTTTTTGAACAGACCTCGTTTTTTGGAATTTTTTAGATATACTGACAGTTTTAAGAAGTACTGTTAATTTAAGGGATTATATTCATGTGAATAGAAAGGCTAAGTATGAGTGTGGTCTGATAAGTCAATGATAAATGCAAAATATGTACTTGATATCAGCAAAACGATATTTTCCTCATCATCTGGAATTCTTAAAAATATGCCAAATATAAAATCTATTCATTAATTTAGTTTTGAGAGACATTGGAAGAAGAAAGGATTTGTATTTTTTTATTAATGTTGAAAAAAGTGCATTTTGTGTATGTGTTAATAAAATACTTTCTTTTTCGAGAGAAAAAAACTATATCTGAAACCAAAACAAAGCTTTGAAAGTATTATGGAGACTTCTCATCATCGTATGGACTATTTTAGAAGTAATTTACTAAATTTTGTTGTGATCCTAGGTTTTTAAATACCGTCGAGTAAACGCGTATGAGATAGATGATATGATAGTAATTTCAAAAGACTGTGTAGACAATACCTTACATGAAATATTGGATATGCGAAAGCTATTGGCGAGATGTGTGCTGCGTTTGCTAGGACCTAACAAAAACGCATTCGATTTTGGTTAGGTACTAGCAAACTTTGGATTCCTACAACTTTTCCCTATTTCTAAAGATGAATAAAAAGCTTGGTGAAAAGTTTTTCGCGTTCAATTCTGAAATTATAGCCAAAACTAAGTATAAAGAATTTGAAATATCGTTAAATAAAGTGTATCGAACTAAAAAAAAACTATATTGAAAAGCAAATTAATTTTTAATGATTAAATGAATTCTTTGTTTTATATTTCACTTAATTATCAGTCTTCTCTTATAGAATCCCAAAGTTTTAGCCCACAAATAGGTTTTAATATCGCGTTGTATAAAACTACTTTTCTGTCTATTGTAAGTTTAGAATGTTTGTCTAGACGTCGAAGCAGTTGGCGGTATTGTCTGTTTAGTTCTAGTCTTTTAAGTGTCATGTGTAAATTTCATATCAAGTGTATGTTTGAGTGTAGTCCAAAGTATCAAATTTTATCGTCTTGTGGCATTTCACTGCCATTGATTTAAATGAAAGGGCATATGTAGTTGACGGCGGAGAGTAAAAGTAGCGTGCACACATTTGTGTTGGTTCATTTGTATTCTCCTCTCGGTAAACAAATTTTAGAGGGTATGAATTTGGTTATCAAAATTTGAGAAGCCTCTTGGGGAATACTAGGCAGACCATATAATCTGAATATTTAACGAAAAATATGCATTTATACAGAAAGTAATATGAGAAGTATACTTGCTTTTGGAACAAAAGTAAATATTGGATAGATATGCAAGAGTTCATTGGATTCATATCGAACAGACTTATGCGTAAATATATGAACTTATATGGTTATTTTTAATTAGTGATACACTGAATAATCACTGATGAAAGAATATTGAGTATATATGCAAAAGTAATGACAACTTATTAATACCATTAGTGTAAAATTCTGTGGATTTTGATGCGAAAAATGTGGTAAGGGATGTTTTTACTTGCTCTATTGTATCAAATTTTTTATCATTTAAAAAATTTTGCAGTGATCGGAATAAATGAAAATTGGAAGGAGCAAGATCTGGAGAATACGGTGGATGCTTGATAACATCCCAATTCAACTCATTTAGCTTGTGTGTTGGGTCATCATAGCCACATGTGGTCGCACGTTGTCGTGATGAAACACTACCCCTTTTCTGTTTACCAATTCTGGTCTATCCTTTTGAAGGGCGATGTTCAATTTGGATAATTGCTGACAATATCGTTCTGATGTAATTTTTCAATTGTGTTCCAAGAGTTCAAAATACACAATACCCTTACAATCCAACCAAACACAAAGTATAACTTTTTTTTGATGGATTTCGGTTTTCGAAGTTGTTAATGGGGCTTGTCCAGGTATATCCCAATATCTTTTTCTAGTCACCTTATTGTACACGACCCATTTTTCATCTCCCGTTACCAAACGATGCAAAAATGGTTCATGTTTTTGTCTCGCACTCAAAGCAACGCACGTTGAAACACGATCCAATAAATTGGCAGCCGACAATTGATGAGGTATCCAAACGTTGTACCGCGAAACCATCCCCACACGCTTCAAATGTTTTAATACGGTTGTTTGGTTGACTCCCATCGTCGACGCGATCTCCCTGGCGGTTAGACGTGAATTGCTGTTATTTTGTAAAAAAGAAATCCATTATTTTGCCAATAGATGGATTTAGGAGTCTGTATCTCCCGTTTTAAAAGTGCGATCGGGTTGCACTAGATGGCGTTAGAAAGATTTCGTACTAAAAAAGCTTTTTATACAATTTTCGTATTAAAAAAGCTTCTCATACAGTTTTGTAATTACTTGACTCAGTATTTTTTTAGCACGCGTCAAAGATGGACACCAACAAAGAGAAAATACGCCATATTTTACAGTTTTTCTTCGATAAAGGCGAAAACGCAAGCCAGGCAGCTGAAAATGTGAATAGTGTTTATGGTCCTGATACTGTAACAGTCAATCACGCGCAATTTTGGTTTCGTCGATTCCGTTCCGGTAATTTTGATGTCAGAGATGCACCACGCTCTGGAAGGCCAATTGTCGAAAATGTCGATAAAATAATGGAAATCGTCGAGTCCGACCGTCACGTAAGCACTGTTTCGATTGCCCAGGAGCTAAACATTACACAAAAAACCGTTTGGAACCACTTAAATAAGGCTGGATACAAAAAGAAGCTCGATGTATGGGTGTCACACGAGTTATCGCAAAAAAACCTCATAGACCGAATTTCCATCTGCGAATCGCTGCTCAATCGCAACAATATCGATCCATTTCTGAAGCGGATGGTTACTGGTGATGAAAAGTGGGTCACTTACGACAACGTCAAGCGACAACGGTCGTGGTGAAATCGCGGTCACCCGGCGCAAACGGTGGTCAAGCCAGGATTGACAGCCAGGAAGGTTTTGCTGTGTGTTTGGTGGGACTGGCAGGAAATCATCTACTATGAGCTGCTCCCCTACGGCAGAACTCTTAATTCGGACCTATAGTGTCAACAATTGGACCGTCTGAAAGAAGCAATCGCCCAGATGCGGCCAGCTTTGGCCAATAGGAGAGGAATTGTGTTCCATCAGGACAACGCCAGGCCGCATACATCGATAGTGACTCGCCAGAAGTTCCGGGACCTTGGTTGGGATGTTATTATGCATCCACCTTATAGTCCGGACCTGGCACCAAGTGATTACCACCTCTTCCTGTCTATGACGAATGATTTTGCGGATGAAATATTTGCCTCAAGAGAAGATTGTAAAAATCGACTATCCCAGTTTTTTGCCAATAGGGACGAGGCTTTCTATGAGAGAGCATTATGAAATTACCTCCAAAATGGTAACAAGTTATCGAACAAAACGGTGCATATTTGACCCAAATCTTATCATTCTATCTATGCTAAATAAAACCTTCAATTTAATTCAAAAATAATGGATTTCTTTTTACTACAACTTATATAACTTTTAACTGCCCGGTACGTGGTTTATCAATTAGTGAAAAATCCCCAGATCGGAATTTTGTAAACCATCTTTGTGCCTGCCGAACTTTGATGACATCTGTTCCATACACTTCGCAAATGTTTTTGGTTGCCACACTCGCGGTATTGTCTTTACGGAATTCATAAAGTAAACAATGACGTAAATGCACTTTATCGACCGACATTTTGAAAAATACAAGGGCTCTTCACTGTACTATGGCCAGGCCAAAACTGAATAGAAAGTAGAGGGAAAGCATCCTTTATACAATGGAATCATTTAAAAGAAGATACTATTCATCATTTCTGAAGAAAAAATTTTTTTAACCAAGGATTATAACTTTTGCATACACCAATAATTAAGATATTGTGATTAAAAAATTTTTAATACATACAGAAAAGTATTTAATACGATGGCAATCTATAAACATTTCATGTATAAAATAAAATTTAGTAAAAATTCAAATGTTTAAGATTTTTTTTTCAAATTTTAAAAATATTTAATTTTAGGAAAAACAAATGTTGAATTAAGAAATCCTAAAATCACAAAGGAGTTTATTTATCTATAGATAATTTTCTTTTCAATAAAATGATATTTTCTTTTCAAAATATTCACAAATTATAAATTTTTATATAAAAACTTTTTCTGACTATTCATTGTCAAATTTTTAAAACAAAAAAAAATTACGTCTTCGTACTTTCCAGATAACGATAAACGTTTATTCCGAACATTATAAACAATTATATTCAAGAAAATGGAGTGAAAAAAAAATATAATATGATAAATGATATTTTTAAATCGCCTTAATTTATTTCTTAATGTGATATAATAAAAATAGAAGAAAACTGCAGAAAATATGAGTATAACTAAAAAAGGAAAATATGTAATTTTTTTTTATCTCATTATATAATGGCTTAGATGAAATTTGTAAAAATTATACACTTAGTATGACCAAGACGAATAAGCTGTTATATAATATTTTTATTATTATAATTTTTTACAGATGAGTCATCATAAAGTATTAGAAAAAATTTACAACATTTATTATGCCAATTTATATTCGTTCATAGACGAAAGTTGGTAATGGTTTGAAAAATGAACTTTCTGACCGGTATTATTTTTCACTTGTTCCAGTTCGAGTGTTTTGAAATTTATCTTAAAAGATATATTTCTCTACAGAAAATTTACAAAAAAAAAAAAAATACTTTTTATATAATCTTCTCTTGAAAAAAATTCCAATAAACAATATTCTTTCCTTAATTTAATTAAAAAGTTTTCCAGATATTATAACTTATATTAATTGATGAATAAGCTTAGAAGTTGTTTTGTTGTTGTTATATTAACGTGGGATTTATCAAACTTAACCCACTAAACCATCTTATTTTTTTATGTCTCTGCAGAACTGAAGTCAGGCATTACTTCGTGGATCGAAATCATTACTCTGGTGGTTTACTACAATACTATCGCCTTCGTTGTTGCTTATTCTGGCAGGGTTCTTTCGTTGTCGCTTATTCTGACAGCTTCCCAAACCGTCGCTACCACCCTGTCAGAACATGGTCGCATAGGGCAATTGTATAATCTAAAGAGTTATTGGTGTCCTATCAACAATTGGGATAGGTAGTAGCAAACTGCACTATGTCGTTAGTCAATCTATTGATTAACCATGGAGATGATACGGTGAGTCCACCTACCACCAAAGGATCATCCCAATTTCTTTGACACTGCTGCCTGAACTTCTTTGGTTCTTCCATATAACCATTGCATCGTGTTTCGCTGACATCTCCAAAGGTACACTCTCTGTTGTTCATCCGCCAGGATTTTGTTCAGTGTTTTGACAGCGTGCATATTACGAAACCCGCCCTCAATGCGCTTTTACTGTAGACTGATACAACTATGTAGGTTCCTCGGCTCGGCGTATTTGCCCAAATCAGTTCAGCATAGAGCAGAATCGATCTGGCCATAGTCGCCAATAGAGACTACAAAGTTTGCATATAGTACGAAAGTGCTACCAGGTGTATAAGCTTAAATCCGCCAAAGAACACATATTTTTTTCATAGAAAGCAAAAACAAATTTATTCAAAGTACTTGCCCTCACTAGCTAGACATTTTCCCCATCTCTCGGGCAATTTGTGGATACCACGCCATAAAAATTCCTTCTCTTTGGAGGTGAACCACTTATCAAGCCATTTTCGGACGTCTTCGTAAGAATCGAAGTGCTGCTCAGCGAGCGCGTGGCCCATCGACGAAAACAGGTAGTATAGTCGGAACGGGCCAGGTCTGCTGAATAAGCGGGGTGGGGTAGCACCTCCCCGTTGAGTGTCTCCAAGTAGTTTCGGACCATTTTTGACGTGTGCGATGGTGCGTTGTGCTGGAGGAAAAGCAGCTTGTCATGTCTTTGTTGATAATCCGTCGTTTTTCACGCAAATCACGGTGCAATTTGATCAGTTGTTGGTGGTATCGGTGGGTATTGACAGTTTGACCAGGTTTTAACGTCTCATAGTAAACGATACCCTGCTGATCCCACCAAATGCACAGCATCGTCTTCCGTCGGAAGCGATTTAGTCTTGGGGAAGATGTTGATGGTTGGCCGAAGTTGCTGACAATGTGCACTGATTAATGTTGATAGATGTAAAACTCATTAAAAAAAAGTATGGCGTGCTCATTTAAGCTTATACACCTGGTCAACCAAACAGCTGATTTAAGCTTATACACCTGGTAATTTTATCTTTTCTGCCTTTTCGCCTTAGTGTAATAGGTGGTGATTCTTCAATATTGTGCATTGTCGTTAACCTAGGGCTAGAAAAAGTAATTCGTATCTTAGGGGTAAGCCTTTAGCATACGCCGACAGCATCGAAAAAGTGTTGATCAGAAAGAGGTGTACGAGAGATTTTCATCAAGATTGGGCCGATGGCAAACATTTTAGGCTGTACATAAATGACGGCAAAACAAAGTACATAGTGGCAGCGTCGGTATGAAAGACAAAACTAAAAAGTACTAGTCACATATAGATAGGGATCACGGCTGCTGGAGCCTATTTTAGTCAGTTAAAAATATTTTGCTCGAAAATTCTGAACATAAGATCGAAGCTACTGCTGTACAAGACACTAAATTTTCCAGTCCTTATGTATTTTTCAGAAACTTGGGTGGGTGTTCAGCAAGTCTTCGGTGGAGTGACAACACGCTGGAAAAGTCGAACTAAAAGACCGCAGCGTCAAGGCTGGCCGTTTGAAGCTCTTTGACTCAGTAGGCAAAAACCAGACTCCCGGTTTTTGCTCCATTGATAATGACAGTAATAGGTAGTTCTAAAACCGAAGCTCCGCGTTAAATATTACCCACAGGTAAACATATGCAATCAGAGTTTTCAAAAATGAATAATATTTATTTAGAAATTCATAAATACTTTCAGCAAGATCTATAATTTAACTGAGCTAGAATTAAAATATCAAACTTTCAAATTTTGTACAAATGTACGAGGTCTGTTCAAAAAGTATCATGAATTTTGAATTTCTGCGGGTTACGCATATCCGATTTTCGATTTTTGTATGACGTTATGTTGAAACTCATGTCTCTCAATTATGCCGACAAGTTCGGCCATTTTGAATGTTCAGTTAATTTTTGACAGCTGCTTTGCTTGCACGTGTTTTGGCTCATCTTCGATTTTTGCCCATTCCAAAAAATAGATCAAAGAATCTGTTTCGGGAACAAGAAAAAGTCACAGGGGGCCAGATTTGGGAAATACGGTGGCTGCGGCATTATTAGTATATTGTTTTTGGCCAAAAATTCGTGCACAAGCAACGATGCGTGAATAGGGGCGTTATCATGGTGCAAAAGCCAATTTTTGTTCTTCCACAAATCCGGGCGTTTCTGGCAGATTGCTCCGCGTAACTTGCGCATAACGTGCAGGTAATATTTCTTATTGACCGTTCCATCCTGTGGCAAGAACTTGTGATGCACCACGCCCCTGCAATCGAAGAAAACTGTAAGCAAAACCTTCACATTCGGTCGAACTTGGTGCGCTTTTTTCGATCTCGGCTCGTGTGGCAGCTTCCATTGGGATGATTGAGCTTTGGTTTCCACGTCATAACCATAAACCCATGATTCGTCACCAGTTATGACCATCTGGAGTAAATTTTGGCACGAGCCAATCGATGTGTTTAAGTCCTCAACAACTTCTCTAACGGTGATTAGACAATTAGCCAATACTATTTTCTTTACTTCATTAATGTTTTCGTCTGTTGTTGACGTGCTCGGGCGTCCGGCACGCTTTTCGTCGTTCACATCTTCTCGGCCCTCTGAGAACATTTTGTATCACCGATAAACATTGCTTCGGTCCAAGGTAGCTTCACCATATGCCACAGTCAACATTCGGAATGTGTTCGCGCAATTCATTTTGTTTTTCACAAAAAAATTGATACAGATTCTTTGATACATTTTTTGGAATGGGCAGAAATCGAAGACGAGCCAAAACACGTGCAAGCAAAGCAGCTGTCAAAAATTAACTGATCATTGAAAATGGCCGAACTAGTTATGTACCAACATAATGCCAGAAACAATCGAAAATCGAATATACGTAACCCGCGGAAATTCAAATTTTTTATATACAAAATGTACATAAAAGTGTAAAATTAACATTTGCAATAGAATATGTTATAAATTATTTACCCTTCATGGAAGAATTTCATTTGCAATTTGAAACGAATAATTGATTCACATAATTCTTATTAAGATATGTTAATACTAATAATAATAATCAAAAAAAATAACAAGAAAATAACATGTTAAAACGGAAGAAAACGTTTACTAGCATGTCCTGTTATTACTATTATTAAGGAAAAGCATATGGGAAAACAAAGTAATATATTTTGAAATAGTCCTTTGGTGTATGATATTGTCCTTTTAAGTGAATGTCGGAGAGAACATTATTGTGAACAATAAAAACAAATTGAAATATACTCCCATTTAGTTCATGGTGTTTCCTTTTTACTCATTTCGAAATAAGGATAAGAGAACCGGAACGAGGAAATTGTAATCAAAATAAATAAAGCGAGCCTGATGAACGAATACTGTAACATTGATGTCACTAACTGAAAAGTTCACTTCTTTTCTGTAATTAGAAGATGGCAATTTCTGAGGATTTGTGCCTTTCAATGAGAACAGATTTCACGTAATCTTAAGCCAACAGAATCTGGCTTCGTTGCACAGTGACTTAATTAAAAACAAAATACTGTATTATATATTCTCTGACATTTAGGGACGAAATTACAAAGATTCATTTTCCTCTATGGTCGTTATGCGTTGGGGTTTTTTCCCCTTCTAGTTTTCTAGAAACGTTACCCTTATTAAGTATTAGGTATGTTGTAGTTTTAATACTCCAGCTATAGCTGATGGGCTCCTGCTGCTATTGCTGACGGATTTTATTTTATTGCGAAAACTTCCTTTATATAATATAAGGTGATAGATGGATAATACTTAGTATATTATCGTAAATATCCTTGGGAAGAATAAAACATTACTACTCACATTACCTGATAATATTCGGTAACAAATTTCAAAGGTTTCATAACGTTAATATATGCATAGAAACAAATTTGTATTTATAATTCTTTAGTTGATTTGTTGATTTCAGCAAAAACATGTTTTATTTATTTTATTATCTTATAGTGGAATAATTTATACAAATTTATATTGTATTTAATTTAATAAGATTTTGTTTTTCTTAAGAAATATACGTAATCTTTTTAACATGAAAATTAATTTTATCTTTTGACTATGTAGGAGTATAATTTGAAAGATTAATAAAATTTTGTTAAATGGAGAGGAGAGGTGATAGTGAAAAGATATTAAAAAAGTTAATTTAAAAATATATTTTTATAAAAACGCTCTTTTTTAATATGAAAACTTTTTGTTAAAAATAATAATAAAACCTTGAAAAAATTATTCGTTTTTTATCATTCTTTACTATTTAAAGAAGATTTTCATAGTCAAAAAGCAGAACTCCTTACACATTCAAAAATATTACATAACATATTTTAGGTCCTCTAAATTTCATGAAAATGAAATTTTTTATTTTTTTGTATCATTGCATCTATAAGATTTTCAATTAAAATATAGAATATTTTAATTTGATATTTAGTATTTCGTAAAAAGTATATTTCAAATTTATGTTTAAATTTCATTTTAAGGATCCAAAAATTAGGAAAGACTGATTTATTTTTCATTTTTATGCATCAATATTATACGGTGTTGGAAGGTTTCTAATAGAATCACCTTAAGCTCCTTGGGTACACTCCTTTGTCGACAGTACCAAGATTCAATTTTCTTTTATCTTGGGAAGCTATTAAAATTCAAGTTTGTAGAAAATTCAATTTGACAGGAATATATTTTTTCCGACAATTTCAAAGACTTTTTTTTTTATAAAAAGGAGTTCTTTTTAGAAAGAAATTTTTAAAGATACTACATTTTCATAAGTTTTCTAGTTTGAGCCTCCAAAAATTCATTTCCACCGAAAAACCTCAGCTCAAAAGATTTGAATTTTAATTGCACATCTAAGACGGACTAAGGCTCTTGAAACGTTAACCGCACATTTATGAGTGGATGAGAAATTGTCAGTGATACCAGTCTTATTACTTTTCTACCATATCTCATATGATTCCATTAATTTTCAGAGAACCACTAAGCCTTCACTATGAAAAAAAAGGGCTTTAAGAGATTCCTTAATCTATTAATTATAAATCCAAAAGATTATACGATGTTCTTAAAAGATTACATCGCATAATCTTTTGGATTTATAATTAATAGATTAAGGAAATTGGAAGCAATGTTAGGATTTGGATTATAATTAATAGATTAAATTATTGGAAGCTATGTTAGGATTTGTATGGGTAGCAAGTATGGCCGTATAATCTGCATAAGTAAGTAGATTATACGAGGCCATACTTGCGAGCCAAAACACGTGCAAGCAAAGAAGCTGTCAAAAATTAACTGAACATTCAAAATTGCCGAACTAGTCGGCATAAGTGACAGACATGATTACCAACATAACGCCACAAAAAATCAAAAATCGAATATACGAAAGAATAAAATTCGTGATACTTTTTAAACAGACCCCGTTTATAGTAGCAATGATAGTATTAGGACCAGATGGGATGTCATAGGTATAAATATTATATAAAATAGGACTTGTGGGACTCCTGCTAGAATGGGATATATTTCCGAGGATACCTAGTTAATTGTAACTTGGAAATTACGTTGGGAGAGATATGAATTTATGATAAGTAAGTATGTTGAAGGAAGAAAGCTCTTGAGTTTCCAGAGGAGTTCAGGATGTCACACACATGATCAAAAACTTAGGAGATATCTATAAATGCGACGTCTGTTCAAAAGATATCGTGAATTTTGTGTTTTTTTTCACAAATAAAATTATTTATTTATTCATGAATATCTATTTTGTCCCCTTCAAAGTAATCCCCACCAGATATTATAAACTTGTGCCAACGTTTTTTTTTTCAATCCTTGAAGCATTTCAAAATAATCATTTTTTTGATCTTGTTCAGCTCCTCCTTCGATGCCGTTTTTATCTCCACAATCGTAGTGTAGCATCGTCCTTTCAAGGGGCTCTCCAGTTTCGGGAACAAGAAAAAGTCACCGGGGGCCAGATCTGGGGAATACGGTGGCTGCGGCATTATTAGTGTATTGTTTTTGGCCAAAATAGTGGCGCATAAGCAACGATGCATGAGCAGGGGCGTTATCATGGTGCTAAAGCCAATTTTTATTCTTCCACAAAACCGGGCGTTTCTGGCGGATTGTTTCGCGCAACTTGCGCATAACTTACAGGTAATATTCCTTATTGACCGTTCTATCCTGTGGCAAGAACTCATGATGCACCACGCCCCTGTAAGCTTCCATTGGGATGATTGAGCTTTGGTTTCCACGTCATAGCCATAAACCAGTTATGACCCTTTAGAGCAAATTTGGGTCATCGCGGACAGAGTCCAACAGCTCCTTAGCAATGTTAATGCGATGCTGTTTTTGGTCGAAATTGAGCAATTTTGCTACGTTTTCGTGGCGACCCGTCTCACAACCATTAGCAAAAATTGAATGGCACGAGCCAATCGATATGTTTAAGTCCTCAGCAACTTTACTAACGGTGTTTCGACGATTGGCCAATACTATTTTCTTCACTTCATCAATGCTTTCGTCTGTTATTGACGTGCTCGGGCGTCCGGCACGCTTTTCATCGTTCACATCTTCTCGGCCTTCTGAAAACATTTTGTACCACCGATAAACGTTGCTTCGGTCCAAGGTAGCTTCACCATATGCCACAGTCAACATTCGGAATGCGTCCGCGCAATTAATTTTGTTTTTAACACAAAATTTGATACAGATTCTTTGATCTATTTTATGGAATGGGCAAAAATCGAAGACAAGCCAAAACACGTGCAAGCAAAGCAGCTGTCCAAAATTAACTGAACATTCAAAATGGCCGAACTAGTCGGCATAAGTGAGAGACATGATTACCAACATAACGCCACAAAAAATCGAAATACAGACCTCGTACTCTTTGACAATACTCTTTCCTCTCAAGAGAGGATGCAATGTGATCAACAACGCGATGGCATTGCTGGATTATGGAGTGCTCCGATCGGAAGCCACATTGGTGATCAGAAATAATTTTTTGTTTAACTAGGATTAGGTAGAGTCATTTTAATAGGAATTATTCAAAAATCTTATCAAGGATTGCTAAGAGGCTGATAGGTCTATTAAAAGAAGGAGAATTAACAGGTTTATTTGATTTAGGAATCATTTTAATGACAAAAAATTTTCAGAGTAAGGGAAAATATATTGTGCGCATGATACCCATTGATAATGTATGTATTGTAATTAAAACTAAAGCTTTTCGGGAAATTTACTTCAGAATAGGAGCTGTTTTTAGATCATAACCAGGAGCTGTTATTAGATCATAGATTTAATTCTGAGGGCTTAAGATTTTTAAGAGGAAGACTTATAGGGACTGGGGACTTTTTCTTTGTCTGTTTTTGCCCAGTTACCGCCATTTTGTTTCAGTAGGTGTGATGTTCATTTGTACGAGAGTATTCCTCTAGTGGCTGGGTATGATGTCCCATAAAGAAATATTATCACTAAGCGATCTTGTATAAATTTCATGCTGTTCATTAAAGTGTTTTCTAATTTCCATATTCAGTTAACGTTGTAGTCGGTTAAGTTTCTGTTTTGTAGCTAAGCATTCGTAAGCGTTGCTACTGCATTCTCAGTTTTCTTTTTTCGTTAATTAATGTACTTATTTTAGTTAGCAAATTTTGTTGTTGTTGTTGTGTCGTATTTTGTTGTGGTTGTTTCTAAATATGTTCCAATTTATTTTGCCATTTATGAGCCCAGGATGAAGAGTCTTTAAGATTGGCTTAGAATTAAGGATAAGGAGAACAGGACTATGATCAGAGTTTAAACCTGAACGAGTTTTAATACTAGAATTTATGGTAGTGGAAGGAGTGCTAATAAAGTAATCGAGGATATCAGGTCCTTTTGAACTAGAAGTTGGCCAGGAGAAGTTATTTCTTGAAAAACTCTTTGCTCGAGGGTTAGCAACGTGGCAACCCCATTGAGGGTGTTTAGAATTGTAATCACCTACCGCGAGAAGCGAGGCTTTAAGTGAGTGTAGAAAGGATAAAAAGTCGGAACCAGTTATGGTTTTGTTTGGAGGACAGTAAACAGATGATATATTTAGATTAAATAAAAGGTATTAATAGTATCCAAGGATTCGGAATAACCAGTTCTTATCGATGGAGGTTCAATCCATTTGCATTCCATAAAAGGATGGAGAGCGAATTTGCGGTGCGTGATGACATTTATTTTTGAACAGTGGACGTTAAAGCAGACACCATGGACATCAAAGTATTTACAATTGGTGTTAGTATTTTGTTTAATTGTTGTATAAGTGAATTGGTTAATTGGGATAACAATGGCGGGGGGGGGGGGGGGTATAATTCTTACTGCTAGATTGTTGCTGTTGTAGTTGTTGTAATTGTGGCTGCAGTTGTTTTTTATGATTTTTTTTTTCATTGCCTTTCACAATAAATTGTTGATTATAATTTAAAACTAATAAAAAAACATTATTTAAAAATTTTCTATTCTAAGATTCTTATCTACAAAAAAATCCTTATACAATTATAGACAAACAGGAAATGCACATAAATAATTTTTGTTTATGTAAAAAAATAGTAATATCGGAAAATCATTTTTTATATATCTTAAAGAAGAAGTTGTAAATAGGCAAAAATAACAAATTATGTTCGAAAATAGTTTTATGAAAAAATAGTTACCATAAATTTTATAATACGTATATTTATAGCATACTACTTTGATATTGTAGGAAGATAAGAGCAGAAATATCAATAATATTGTGTTTCAACTAACAAACATAATTCAATACGATGGGTTATAATATATCATCAGGAAAACTATTGAACTTGTATATTATATGAAAAGGGATACATGTATATGACTATATCAAATGTTATCGATACAAAGGATGGCCCTTTAAAAAATAATATAAATTATTTGTTGTTGTTGCTATTATGACCTCGTTATTATAATCACCTTTTTCAAAGACGTCTCTATAATTTATTACAAGAGAATAGATTTTTCTCCATGACCCCATTTATTATAATGGCTATAATAAAAAAAATTTTTTTTTTTTAAATTGAAAAATATTATGATGAGCAGGATTTGTTTGCTGAGAATTCTCAAAATAGCTAACGAGTACGTCTATACAAAGTTATAAAGTTAATGTTAAAAATGAGTTTATTTTTTTACGAATGTCCTTGTTGGGCAATAATGACTTAACCGTGAATATTATTAAATTTTCAATCACGTGTGAAATTTAATCAATTTTGTGATATCTTTTTTTTGTTAGTCAGCAAATTTTTATTTATTTTTCATATTAAAGAAATGCGCTAAAATCTACAGGAAAATATGTAATTTTCTGAGAAATGAATTACTCAATTTTGAACTGTTCATTTGGGAAAAAGACTTACTCATCGTATTCAAAGATGGTGGCAAAAATCAAATTTATTATTGATCCAAGAGTGCAGGATTTATATCCTGTATTATTATCGATAGCTAATTAATTCCCTGGAAACAGAAGCTCTCCAAATTGGATTTTTGATTATTTGGAATTTTATTCACAATTTGTTTTTGGACAGTCCTTTTTGCTTCGATAATTTCTTTCCCAAATCGAATCCTTTTCTAATACAATATGGGAAATCAGCTAAAAGTAATGTATTCAAGGCAATAAATTAGGAACAATATAATATCGTCCTTTTACATAGAGTATATTTTTGGTAAAATTTATTGTGATTGTTGTAATTATGAATAGTTCCCATTCTGTTCGTAACGTTGCTTTAATAAACAATTTTGAAAACTCTCCACCACCACAACAACTGTTTCCCATTATTTATGAACAGCCAAAAAAAAAAAATTTCTTTTACATTGAATTTTTATTTCATAAAAGCATTCGAATATATAGAAAATTGACCGAATATATTTTGCTTTGAGAGTAATTAATTTTTTTTGCTCAGTAGATTTATGGTACAATATCCTTACGGCTATAAAAAATAATTTCATATTAAATGAGAACTAAAAATTATTCTATAGCGTTTTGCATTTGTTTTTTTTTTTGCCCTTCAATATTTTTTATAGTCAACAAAATGTTCACAATAAATCTTAGATAAAAGTTTTTTTTTTTAATTATTCGAAATTTATGAACACATAAATTTTCGATTCTTTTCTAACACATTTATTTAATAGTTAGGAAAATTGCTCAGATGATAAAGTGATGAACATTAAACATTTTTTTTTTATTGTTTGAATAATTATGTGTATTGATTTTATTTGATATAATTGAAAAAAAAATATATTGTATTTCAAATAGGAGGATACGAGTATTTATAAGAAGATGTTAGAATTGAAAAATTTATTAAAAATTTTATTACTTAATAAATCTTAAAAGTCCAAATAAAAAATCTGGCAAAAACTTTTAGAAAAAAAAATTTCTATGATAAAATTTAAAATCAAATTTTAATCATTGGTATTTTAAGGATACTTTAATAGAGAAATGACTATAAATTTATAGCAATAACATTTTTTTTAAAAGGTTAGTTGGATGGAGCAATTATAAAAGGACTTAGAAAGAAGATTTAAGTTAGTTGGATGATAATTAAAAATAGGATTTTTTAATTTCCATTAGAAGATGAGTGATTGTGAGTTGAATATCATAGGATGTGTGAGGGAATGTCACAAGATTTTATCCAGTTTGTATAGCTGCGAATGGCTAATTGTCTTATGTGCTATTTGGTTAACCGGGCGACAGAGAGTTTCCCTCGCAAACTCGTCATCCAAAATTCCCCATGACTAGGAATGAATGGCTTCCAGGGCTGTGTGGCTGCCACTAAAAATAATTATATTGGAATTAGAACTGCCCTAAAAGAAAAGGTTTCATAATAGCGTTCACGGATGTGGGAGTCATCTACAACAATGACTGCATAGGACGTCGTGTTATCATTAACGACCGCATTCGTGAATAATAGAAAGTAATCATTGAGACCGTTCAACTACTCTAGAAGGATGTATACACCCTCAACTCTGATCTCAACTATAGTATTCATTCAGGATGAGGGAAGAAAGGTTGTAAATACAAATTGATAATAGAAAGATTTCTTTCAAGATGATAGATTAGAAATGGAAGAAAAGGTTGATTAGTTTTTTTAAGACGTTACGATGAGGTTAGTCAAAGCTATAAAGGTTTTTTCACAATAAACTTGTAAGGGATTTTAGAATATAAACTAGTGCGTCTTACTTATCATACACATCTTGAGATATTTTAGTATTTAAATATAGTTTGGCAGTATTATATTCCAAATCTTTCTTATTTGAATGTTGATGAAGATCTTACAATAAGAATAGTGGAAGAAGTACCTATCGGCGTTGCTGGAGATCTTTTCGCCTATTTTTTCTTAAAATACTGATACACGTGTTAATTGAGAAAATAAGAGAGAAGAGTTTTTTTAAAAGAAAGAATTGTAATGATTGGACAACTGGGAATGAAACTTTTTATAACGAGCAAAAGTAACGATGGATAATTTTGTTATGAACATAAAATGGAGTATTAACGATTTCTCGAAAGATTTTGGATTAAAAACCTTGGATCTGAGAGAAATTTGAATGCTCATTAGAATTCCTTCTAAAATTTTAATACCACACCTTCAGATCAGTTTCAAAATTGTGTTTGGTCTTTGTTAGGGTAAAAGTTTGGCTGCGATCAGTTATCCAATAAGTAATTTTTGAAGAAAAATGTTGAAGTTTTTTTTTTAAATTTTTTGTGAGGATTTTACGTAAACCGTTTGTTGAGGTTTAGCCCCGGTAACATACTTTTTTTTTGGTAGAATATATATGGTATATAAGAACGTATGGGTTTTTCAGATTCTTCCGCTCATTTAATTGCACTATCCACGATATAAAACAGTCTTGGACAATTTGGATTTGAAGCTGTAAATTTCTGGTAGCAATTTGAATATTTGAATATATAATTTATTTATATAGGAGAATTTTATAGTTTGGGGCTTAGTTGGAATATTGTATGTATGCAAATTCTGTGTAAGTGGAGCAAAAATATTGGGTTGTTCAGAAAGTAATTTCGTTGTTCGGAAAGTCATTTGAAAGGCGATTTTCTTATAGTGATTTAATATTTTATTCAATAAAATATTGTCCAGTCTGATCAAACACCCTTTGCTCTCTTTAAGGCAGTAGCATGATTTCACGTTCATAAAATTTTTATTCTTTGCTGGTAAAAACTGATCCAAGTGATTTTTGAGAAAATAAGAAAGAAGAGTTTTTTTAAAAGAGAGAATAATAATGATTGGACAACCGGGAATGAAACTTTTTATAACGAGCAAAAGTAACGTTCTCATTTGAATTGAACGTTTTACCGTCTAAAAATTTTTGTAGAGACCGGAACAAATGACAATCGAAAAGTGCTAGGTCTAGAGAGTATGGTGGGTGTGGCAGTATATCCCATCCAAGCTTTAGAAGCTTTTGCCGAGTTGTCAAACTTGTATGTGGTTTTCGCGTTATTGATTAATTCTGACTTTTTTTCTTTATGAATCATTCAATTTGTCCAACTGATGATAGTACGAGGGTCATTCAACAAGTACTTAGCCTCACCGCCCGATAGAACTCCTGTCACAAAAGAAATTTACCATTGTGCGGTACATTCTTTTAGTAGCCTACTGTCAAAGTTTCAGTCGATTCCCTTCATTAGTTGTGTTTTGAGAGCCTTTGAAAGCGAGCGTGTCAGTCGGTTGCACGAAAATGGCAAAAGCACAATATCGTTCGGTGATTAGATTCTTGTTTCTGAATGGAAAAATATCGCTTGGATGCTGTGTATGGTGACTCTTCTCCTTCGATGGCAACCGTCAAGAATTGGTTCAACGAGTTTGTTCGTGGCCGCACGTCGGTTTTTGATGAGCCACGAAAACGGCTGCTACGGAGGAAAACGTTAAAAAAGTCCACGATCTCGTGTTGGCAGACCGTCGATTGAAGGTTCACGAGATAGCTGAGACTGTGGGCATTGCAGTAGGAACGGTGCATCATATTCTACACGAAGAACTGGGCATGAGAAAGCTATCGGCGCGATGGGTGCCGCGTTTGCTCACACCGGAAAACAAGCGCAACCGTGAGACCACATCGGCGACGTGTTTGGTGCTGTTTCAGCGCAATCCAGCGGAGTTCTTGCATCGTTTCGTGACCGTCGACGAAACATGGATTCACTGGTACACACCAGAGACTAAAGAACAGTCGAAACAGTGGACTTCACCCGGCGAACGTGCTCCGAAGAAGGCGAAGACTGTTCGATCGGCCGGAAAGATGATGGCCACCGTTTTCTGGGATTCACAAGGTGTGATCCACATCGATTACCTCGAGAAGGGTAAAACAACCACGGGGTGCTACTATGCTGACTTATTGGGCCGATTTGACGTCGAATTGAAGAAAAAGCGGCTCGCTTTGCGAAGAAAAAAGTGCTGTTCCACCACGACAACGCGCCGGCTCACACCTCCGCCGTCGCCATGGCCAAATTGGTCGAATTGCGCTACGAATTGCTGCCCCATCTACCGTACCCTCCAGATTTGGCCCCCTGTGACTACTTTTTGTTTCCAAACCTGAAAAAATCACTCGCCGGGAATAGATTTGGGTCGAATGACGAGGTCATCGTCGCCACGGAGGCCTATTTTGCTCCCCTTAAGAAAATGTATTTTTTGGACGGGTTAAAAAAGTTAGAGCATCGCTGGGCCAAGTGTATCAAACTTGAAGGAGATTATGTGGAAAAATAAATTGCCACCTTTCCAAAATTTTCGTTTTTCTTTTGTAGGCTAAGTACTTGTTGAATGACCTTCGTACACTTCAGAATGTGTTGTATTGCTCAGTAGAAGCTCAAAATAAACGATACCAAACAGATAGCATAACCTTTTTTTGATGAATTTTGGCTATCGAAGTGCTCTGAGCCGATTCATCTTTTCTACTCCAGGATCTTTTGCGCTTAACATTGTTCTAGACAACTCATTTCTCGTCCCCTTTAATGATACGCTTTAAAAATGGATCATTTTCTTGGCGTTTGAGAAGCAAATCAGAACTTCAATGTGACGGCACAGATTTTTTTCCGTAAGAAGATATGTCGAGCTTTGAGATTAAACCTAGCCGTTTCAAATGATCGAATTTGATAAATTTAATCTTTCACCAATCTCACGAGTTGTTATTCTCCGGTTTGCATCTATTAATGACTTTATTGTGTCTTCATCAGCTTCAACTGGCCTTCCAGAACGTGGTGCATCTTCGAGCTCAAAATTGCTGGATCGAAATTTTGCAAATCAGTTTTGGCACTGGTACTCACTTAACACATCTTCTCCATACACATCAGATAATTTTTTTCTTGCTTGAACAGCATTTTTATATTTTCTATAGTAAAAAAGTAAAATATGCCGAAAATACTGTTTTTTCACAAGCCGTCCTTGCTATGTCAGCTGTCAAAATACATATGATTATGCGGCTTAAGTGTGAAGTTGGTTGTGAAAAATCTGTTGGGAAAATGAAATTACTTTCTGAACAACGTAATACTTCCTTGGGAAACACCTTAATTGGGGATATTTCGAAATAGTAAGAATTAACTGCTACTTGGAAATAATGTTAGTAAGGGATTAAAAGCGTATGATATGTTACTGCCAAGATAAAGATATTTTTTTGTTTATTTTGCTATAAAAAAAAATGTTTTGAGAAATTTCAAAGATCTCTTTTAAAATCAATAAAAATATTCAAAAGATAAATCCAAATACAACGGATGCGAATATTTTATATTTTATTACAAAATATGATTCAATTGAAATGATATAGTTTTTTTCTTTTCTAAAATTTAATCTTATAAGTAAATCTTACGAAAATCGAAATAAATAACAGTTTTAAAAAGAATTCTTGAATAATTTTCACATTATTTGAGGTATTCCCTTTGCAAAACTCAATTCAATTCCATTCAAATCGAACTATCGAAAGAGTATTTTGCTAGCGGCAAGTTGCACACTTTAGTTTCGAATAAATTTTCCAAATACGGAATAAACAATTTTATGAATTTCATGAATTTATATCGTGTTATTATGGTGGATATTCAGTTTTTCTACAAGTTTTTGAAATTCAAATTTTTCGAAACGCACAAATCGATGTGGTTCACCTATTTGTATTTAATTTATTTAAATTTTTCTCAGCCATCATTTTATTTTAAATATTTTTTTCATATAAGAATTTTCTTTTTGTCGTAAGTGTTATAAAATATTTCAAAAGACAATTTTCGCCTTGAGCTGATTGTAGTATGAGCAATTTTAAGAATACCAACCTGCCAGGTTATAAAAACCTTTATTCTACTTTTGTAAATCATAAAAAAAAAAACGTTATTTGATTTGCAAAATTATTCAATCAATATCATTTTGCTCGGGAAAAAATGATTTCTTTCCGTTTTTCTCATATTTTCCGGACAATTTTGCGCGAATCTTCTACTTTAGCCGCGTATATCTAACGTTGAACATAAAATAGGCAACAACTGCGAGTACCATCATATCGCACTTTCACATGAATTTAATTTTATTTGCCCTCAAGGAGTGAATTGGAAAAAAAAAATAATAATAATAAATTTTCTATTGATCTACATTTTGTTTTTGGTGTTTGAAGAGAAAAGAAAATTGCACGTAGAAGTTTTTTTTCTCTAAAAGAAGACAGAAACGTAAATGGGGTTGGTCCTTGGAGAAAAGTAAAGCAGATAAAACGGATGAAAATCAACGAAAATAAGGATGCCGACTAATACAAGGTAGGAAAATAAGAACAAAGCTGATAAATAGGATTAGGTGTGGAAAGGGGGGGGGGGTGGAAAGGATAAGTAGAAGTGTCAGACTAGCCTCAGTAAAACCAAGCAATAAGTGGGTTGGTTATTTGTTGAAATTTGAGTAATCTTATTTTCCTAGATGTCTTATCTGTTTTACTGTTCAATTTGAATGGAATGGAAACTTCACCTAAGACTTTTTATTTCTTCCTTCCTTAATTTTTTGCTCCTGCATTCATGTTTTTATCGGAAAGAAGATGAAAAATATTCATAGTGTCAAAAAAAAAGTGAAGAAAAAGTTAGTCTATTCTTGATCATTACCGAGAATGCCTTTTAAAATGGAAAAACCTTATTCCGCACAAGAATGTTTTTTTTTTTAATCATTTATATACGAATACAAATATTCGTACATGGAATTTTCTCATAAGTTTAAGTTAAATTTATATGATAATAGCTTTTAGGAAAAAAATACTTCAAAAAATTATAATCAACTCTATTGTAATTAATTTTAATTGAATACATTAAATTTCATACATAAAACTAATGTTGTTTCAAAAAAAAAAAGAAAAAAAGAAAATCATATTTTCATTTATTGTAACGTAAAGAAAATTTGTATTGGAAATATTTTACTTTAAATTGGAAGTTACCTTAATTTTATAAAGTAATTTTCTTTTTTGCAATTTCCTTGTTCTTTTAGATATTTGAAAGAATTTCAATTTATTCCCAAAAGATATCATTTAAGAACTCCACAAAAGGCAATCAAGGATTTGAGCTTTTAATTTGATATTGAAATACTTAATTTTTTTATCTTTGATAAAAAATTATATATAAACTTTTTTTTTTTTAAAGAATCATTTTTCCTTTTTTTATTATTATTTTGTATATAAAAAAATTTAAAAACCGATTCCTTGTTTAAAAAGCTACCATTTAAGCCAAAATGAATTGGAATGAAATATTATGATACTAATTCTAAAAAAACTAATTTTGACTTTTTGGTGATAAGGGAAGGGAGGGGGGGGTGTTATTAATGCTTTATTTTATTAAATCTTATATCTTAAATTTCTGCATTGAAAATGTACTTCTTCAAGAACAATACCTTGGGTGAAGATAATTTTTAAGTTTATTTAAAGAATTCTAATAATGCATTTTGCAATACAAATTTTTATTTCTAACAGATACGAGTTGTGGTAGAAAAATAATAAGCGTAACATGACTTAGAGCCATTTTTCAATACTGTGAACTTTTTCTCTCCAAAGCTTGTATGCGATCCTATAAAGTTTGATAAGTGAAGCTGTGTTTTTGCAAAGCGTTACGACAAATGGAACCGTGAAATTTTGATGTGCTACCAAATTTTATGTTAAGCCTAATGAATTTGTAAGTTTGACTTAAGAAACATGGCAATGAGCCTATAGGGAATATGTTTACAAAATATCCATAATGCCATCGAAAAACAAGCTTTTCGTTGGCATAAACGATATTTTGAGGGATGAGAAGCAGTGTAAGAGGAACTTCGCTCAGGGAGGACTTCATCATCGAAACCTGATGAAAATGTGGATCGAGTAAAATAACTTTTTTATAAAGAGGTCTTTGAAAGGCTTAGAAAAAGACTTTTTTATGTTAATTCGGACATTTCAGATACTTCGAAGCTCCATCATAACAGCACGGCCATCTGTCACACGGCAATCTCCTTCAAGAAGGTTTTTTTTCTCGGAAAAGAGTATTCGTATGATATCCAATCCTCTCTGTTCGCCTCAACTAAGTCCGTGTGACTCTTTATGTTCCACAAGGTCCAAAACATCTTGAAAGAATGTCATTTTGTTATTGTCAAAAACACTGCTATGAAGAAGTAAAACAACACCTCCGCCAATGTACGAGGTCTGTTCAAAAAGTATCGCGAGTTTTGAATTTTCGCGGGTTACGTATATTTGATTTTCGATTTTTGTAGCGTTATGTTGGTACTCATATCTCTCACTTATGCCGATAAGTTCGGCTATTTTGAATGTTCAGTTAATTTTTGACAGCTGCTTTGCTTGCACGTATTTTGGCTCGTCTTCGATTTTTGCCCATTCCATAAAATGGATCAAAGAATCTGTATCAAGTTTTGTGTGAAAAACAAAATTAATTGTGCGGACGCATTCCGAATGTGGCATATAGTGAAACTACCTTGGACCGAAGCAACGTTTTTTGGTGGCACAAAATGTTCTCAGAGGGCCAAGAAGATGTGAACAACGAAAAGCGTGCCGGACGCCCGAGCACGTCAACACCGGAGGAAAACATTGATTAAGTGAAGAAAATATTGTATTGGCCAATCGTTGAATCACCATTTGAGAAGTTGCTGAGGACTTAAACGACCCGTCTCACGACCAATGATTTGGTCGTGAGACGGGTCGCCGCGAAATTCGTACCAAAATTGCTCAATTTCGACCAAAAACATCATCGCATTAACATTGCTAAGGAGCTGTTGGACTCCGTCCGTGACGACGCAAATTTGCTCCAGAGGGCCATAACTGGTGACGAATCATGGGTTTATGGTTGTGACGTGGAAACCAAAGCTCAATCATCCCAATGGAAGCTGCCGCACCAGCCATGACCGAAAAAAGCGCGCCAAGTTCGGTCGAATGTGAAGGATTTGCTTATAGTTTTCTTCGATTGCAGGGGCAAGGTGCATCATGAGTTCTTACCACAGGGTAGAATGGTTAATAAGGAATATTACCTGCAAGTTATGCGCAAGTTGCGCGAAGTAATCCGCCAGAAATGCCCGGATTTGTGGAAGTACACAAATTGGATTTTGCACCATGATAACGCCCCTGCTCACGCATCGTTGCTTGTGCGCGAATTTTTGGACAAAAACAACACACAAATAATGCCGCAGCCACCATATTCCGCAGACCTGGCCTCCTGTGACTTTTCCTTGTTCCCGAAACTGAAGAGCCCTATGAAAGGATGACGCTACGCTTCGATTGAGGGGATAAAGACGGCATCGAAGGAGGAGCTGAACAAGATCACAAAAAATAATTTTTTGAAGTGTTTCGAGGGTTGGAAAAAACGTTAGCACAAGTGTATAATATCTGGTAGGGATTACTTTGAAGGGGACAAAATACATATTCATAAATAAATAAATAATTTTTCGAAAACACAAAATTCGCGATACTTTTTGAACAGACCTCATATAGCTGCTTAACAGAACTACTTTGAAGTCAATAATAAAATAAAATGAAATTGTTGTTAAAAATAATCAGCCTTATTTCTTTTTTGTACAATTCAATTGAAGCAAGCTAAATCACAAATCGACACAAGTAAGCTTTAAGTTTTGGTAAAATTTGATTAATACAACAACTTTGATTGCCAGGCATTGGGAATAGGAAAATAAAGACAACTGCCTTTTCTTCTGTTTGCTGACAGACGTACTCGTACGTTAATTATAATTTCGAGTAACCGAATTTGTGAGAGGCACAACTTCAGTTCAATAGTCATACTCGTTGTTAGTTTTGCTTTCATATCGTATGATAACATTGACTTTCTAACCTTAGATAATAATACTTACTATATAAATGGAAGCATCAGTCTAAGGAAAATGTGTCCATCGTTATTTATCAAGAATTGAAATTGGAATAGCACTTCGAGTACGACTCTTTACGATTGAAACCATGAACGAGTACATTCCATTTGCTCGTTTTGTGTCCCATGGAGCCTGAAGGCAAAACACATTTATTCGTTAGTATATAATATTTTCTTTTTACATAAAGAACTAGAAGTATTCTATGCACATAGAAATGGATTTGATGTTGAAAAGGACTTTGGGGTCTCTTGTTTATATCTCAATGAACAGCCTCGACAATGTCGATCTCAGTCTTTTTTGCAGACATTGTCTTCTGTAACATATTGTGGAGTTTTTTGATTTCGTTCATTTTGCTGTTCGAGTCATTCGAAAGCATGAACCACAGTTGTGAAAATTGCACAGACATCACCCCAATGTCTTTTCCAGTATTCTCAGTGGGATGTTCAATTGAAAAATGATGGTACAAAACAGATATTAAGTAAATCTCCAATGTCGTTCGTCCCTTTTTCTATTGCTTTATTTACTTTTTGTATATAGGCTAACCATGAATCCGGTTGACATTCTAATTAATTTGGCTTACTTGAATAACTTTTAATAATAATAATAATAATAGTCATGATACTAAGTATGATAATTGTACTAATCGTAATGCTAGAGAAAATTTTAAACGAAGTTGAAAAGCAAAATTTAATATGTTAAATGAATGCTAGGCCATTTCAATTACTCATACAATTGGATGGAATACTTTTGCCAAATGAATATTTAAATTATTTTTGTAAGCTTTTAAATATTCCATTATTGCACATAAAATAAAGAAAAATTAATTCTGCAGGGATTTCATTATTTGCAAATATTCCTACACAATAATTTTGATTATTTTCAGAAACAATTCTTATAAATGATTATCCACTATATATTTTGGAAAGTAAAAATTCATTAAATATATTTTTAATTTATAATTAAATATTATTTTTATTTTATAATATTTATAAAATTTTGCCATTATGTAAAAAATATAAAAAATATTCCAATAACTACTAATAGACTGCTTGTAAGATTTTTTAACTTTTACTCACATGTCGGTCTTTAATTTTACTTGATGGATTTCTAAAAGTTTGCTTGGTTTTTAAAAGTTCCAAAGTTTGAGGATTATTTACGTAAATACAATTTTTTGCATAGTTTTATAATGAAAAGTTCAACAGCGTTTAATCGGAGGCCAATTAATATGACAAAATCTGGAAATTATGCGTCTCTGAGAGCTTTTCACGTAATCTAAAGCAAAAAAATTGTTTTTTTTATGGTGAGACTTGGGGTGTCATATTATTAAAATTACAAATGTTCCATATTAAAATCTTTAATTTCAGTTTAAAAAAAAAGTTGTTTACAATATCCTATCCGAATTCTGTGAATTTTTTTTATGGCCAAAATTTTGGTAAGGTTGTTGAGTAGACTTGTTTGTTGGTAAGTGCTAATGAAATGCAGGCTTTTAGTCTAGTCTATATTTACGAGGGTCATTCAACAAGTACTTAGCCTCACTGCCCGATGGAACTGCTGTCACAAAAAAAATTTACCATCGTGCACAGTACATTCTTTTAGTAGCCTACTGTCAAAGTTTCAGTCGATTCCCTTCATTAGTTGTGTTTTGAGAGCTTTTGAAAGCGAGCGTGTCGGTCGGTTGCACAAAAATGGAAAAAGAACAATATCGTTCGGTGATTAGATTCTTGTTTTTGGAAGGGAAAACGCGCAGCGAAATCAAAGATCGCTTGGATGGTGTGTATGGTGACTCTTCTCCTTCGATGGCGACCGTCAAGAATTGGTTCAACGAGTTTGTTCGTGGCCGCACGTCGATTTTTGATGAGCCACGCCCAGGTGCCCCAAAAACGGCTGCTACGGAGGAAAACGTTAAAAAAGTCCACGATCTCGTGTTGGCAGACCGTCGATTGAAGGTTCACGAGATAGCTGAGACTGTGGGCATAGCAGTAGGAACAGTGCATCATATTCTACACAAAGAACTGGGCATGAGAAAGCTGTCGGCGCGATGGGTGCCGCGTTTGCTCACACCGGAAAACAAGCGCAACCGTGAGACCACATCGGCGACGTGTTTGGCGCTGTTTCAGCGCAATCCAGCGGAGTTCTTGCGTCGTTTCGTGACCGCCGATGAAACATGGATTCACTGGTACACACCAGAGACCAAGGAACAGTCGAAACAGTGGACTTCACCCGGCGAACGTGCTCCGAAGAAGGCGAAGACTGTTCGATCGGCCGGAAAGGTGATGGCCACCGTTTTCTGGGATTCACAAGGTGTGATTCCACATCGATTACCTCGAGAAGGGTAAAACAATCACGGGGCGCTACTATGCTGACTTATTGGGCCGATTTGACATCGAATTGAAGAAAAAGCGGCCCCGCTTTGCGAAGAAAATAGTGCTGTTCCACCACGACAACGCGCCGGCTCACACCTCCGCCATCGCCATGGCCAAATTGGTCGAAATGCGCTACGAATTGCTGCCCCATCCACCGTACTCTCCAGATTTGGCACCCTGTGACTACTTTTTGTTTCCAAACCTGAAAAAATCACTCGCCGGGAATAGATTTGGGTCGAATGACGAGGTCATCGTCGCCACGGAGGCCTATTTTGCTTCCCTCGAGAAAATGTATTTTTTGGACGCGTTAAAAAAGTTAGAGCTTCGCTGGGCCAAGTGTATCGAGCCACCTTTCCAAAATTTTCGTTTTCTTTTTGTAGGCTAAGTACTTGTTGAATGACCCTCGTATATAGGGTGGACCATTAAGAAGTTCCATTTTAAAAAGCAAATAAAATTGTCCGGGCCTGTATCTCTTCAATGGCAACTTTGATTTCGTGTTTCAAGACCTCAATTGTATCTGGATGGCTTGCGTAACATTTATCCTTAACGTCTCCCCTCAGAAAATAATCCAACGAGCTCAAATCACAGCTCCGAGGCGGCCAAGTGACATCAGAATTATTCAATTGGCCGCATCGGAGCCTGATTATTCGGTTTTCGCAAGCAGTGCCCAGAAGTTGGATTGTTACGTTGGCTGTGTGGCAAGTGGAACCGTCCTGTTGAAACCAAATGTCGTCCATGCCATTTTCTTCAACTTTTGGAAACAAAAATTCGTTGAGCATGTCACGATAGCGCTCACCATTGACCGTAACGGCGGCTCCTTCATCGTTTTCGAAGAAAAATGGGCCAATGATGCCTCCAGTCCAAAATCCGCACCAAACCGTTACTCGTTGTGGATGCATCGGCTTTTCCGTGGTGACGTATGGATTTTCTGAGCCCCAGGGCGACAAGTTTGTTTGTTGACATACCCACCGAGGTGGAAATGGACCTCATCCGAAAAGATGATTTTTCGGTAAAAATGCTCATCTTCGGCCAATTGATGTTGAGCCCATTGGGCAAATCGAAAACGCATCGGATGGTCATGCGGCTTTATCTGTTGGACTAATTGAACTTTTTAAGCTTTCATACCGAGGTTTTTGTGCAAAATTCTCAACAGAGAAGTGCGAGAAATGTTCAATTCCTGAAAACGGTGATGAGCTGATGTTGATGGATTATCAAGGACATTTTCAGCAACGGCGGCAATATTCTCGGTCGAACGCACTGTCTTAGAGCTGAAACGAGTTGCTTTGGCAACCAACAAACCAGTTTCACGAACTCGCTTCACGAATTTGCCCACAAACTCACGTGATGGCATTCGATCTTTACTCATTTTTTTTAAAAAATTTCTCACAGTTTGGGTTGAAGACTCACCACTTTGGAAGTAAGTTCTCAATATTTCCCATTTTTCTTCAAGCGTATGGATTACCATTTCGTAAAATTCTGACTTTCAACTAACAATCTGTCAATTCGTGTTGACATTTAATACTCTAGTACTTCAAATAAATAGTAGTTCAAAATGGAACCGCTAGATGGACCACCCCATATATATGGCTGAGAAAGTTGTCTGCCATTCTGTTAATAGGCTAGGTGCATTATGGATATCTCAGAGCACAGAAGAGAGTTTGTTCAGCCAGCACGTCAATTTCTCCTATCGGTCTTTATCAATTGACGCATGCTGGTTAGTACGTTTATTTCCGAAAATGCGTACATGCCCCGGTAGTCAACGCAACTCGATAATCCTTTTATTGAGTAGGCTATGTCGATTCTGATGGAGTACAGTTTTATTCAATGGGCCGCTAATAACATTGAGAGCTGATGATGATATTGCGTCGATTGATAAAATCGATAGCAATTACAACATCCGCCTTTATAGTAGCGGAGCTGCCCTGTACGGAAAGGTTCCACAATGCAGACCTTGGATTTTAGTGCCATTTACCTCGATAACAGCAAAAGACGTTGTACACCGAATTTTCTTTTTGTACGAATTGTTTTGTTTTAACACGATTTTCAATATTCTATAAACTTTTTTATGAATTTTTCCGAGAATTTTTCTGATGAATTTGTTTCATTCTCACTCCTCACAAATATTTTTTCACAATTCAGTTAGATTATGTCGATTATATGAATGGGATTCCCCGAATTAAGCGTAAGGTAAAGACGTAATATATTTTTTACGCAATTTAGTTTTGGTTTTGAGAGTTAAAAAGGAAAGAGGTTTAGTTGATGTGCATATTTAAAAAGTTATAAGTAAAATAAAGTAAGTGCTCGTATAGATTTATTAACTCAATAACAGGTAAGTTTTAAATAATTTACAAATCTTTGAAAAATATTATTGGTAGCCTTAACACAATGTCAAATAATTCACCTGTAATAAAAATAAAGAGGAAGGCGATAAGCTTAGATACTAAAATTAAAATTTTAGATCAACTTGCAACAGGACAAGGTGCAACGGCTGTCGGAAAGCATTTTGGTATTCATGAAGCTACCATAAGAACGATTAAAAAAAATGAAACTGCGATCAGAAAATCTGTATGTTGTGGGAGAAAAATTAGTGCTAAATCATCGTTTTACATAAGAGATGTTGGTAAAGAGAAAAGGCTTTGGTAATGTGGATTGAAGATAAATCACAAAAAAGAATACCAGTAGATGGAATAACTATCAAGCAAACAGCATTAAGAATCTATAAACGTATTAAAAAAGTTGAACCAGGCACTTCAGCTCAGTCAAAATTTTCTGCAAGTACAGGTTGGATGACAAGTTTTCTTAAACGACATGCTCTCCATAATATAAAAATTAAGGAAGAAACTGCGTCTGCAGATGAATTGGCTGTCAAAGAATATCCTCAAAAACTTAGAAAAATTATTGAAGATGGAGGATACACCCCAGATCAAGTTTGGAAAGTAGATGAAAGTGGCCTTTTTTGGAAAAGAATGCCTAGGAGAACTTTTGTTGCAAAATCGCAAAAACTTCCGGTGGTTTTAAAGTAGCAAAGGCCCCTGTAACATTAGCTGTATTCCATTGGACCAATTTTGATACAGCGCTGTAGACTCTCAATAAAATGAACATATCACTACAGCAGTAAAATGCAATCACACAATAGTCACCAACAATTCTGAGTTTATTCACACATAAACAATAAAAACAAAAATATGACATTTCTACATAATCAACGAACCCGCAAATCTATCTATTTTCACTGTAGCAACTACAATCCACCTACCGTACATTGTATGCGTAACTCCAGCGGAAAATTACTGCTCTGTTCGAGGTAAAGTAGATGATGACAGATACACAACTAGTGTAGTAGCAAAATGGGTCCAATGGAATACAGCTATTATTGTTTTGTTGCAATGCTTCAGGAGAACGTACACATACGAGGGTCCTTCAATAAGTCCTTGGAAAATCCGAAAAATTGCGCTCGTAGTGTCGATTTTTTTTTGTAAGTAGCATTATCGACCGGAAAGCTGTCAAAATTTCAGCTCGATCCATAGCGTAGGTCAATTTCTATCGTCGATTAAAGTTAACGACATTTATTTGTGCATTACAATGGAAAAAAGCGAGTTTAGGGCTGTCATCAAACATCTCCATTTGAAAGGCTTAAGCCCAAAAGAAATCAAAGCCGAGTTGGATGCAGTTCATGGCACATCTGCACCTGTGTTTGCGATGGTTTACAATTGGGTGAATGAATTTAAACGTGGCCGTTCATCCACAAAAGATGAACATCGTTCAGGACGCCCAGTTGAGGTGTCTAATCCTGAAATCATCGACAAAATCCACGATCTGATTTTGAACGATCGGCGAATTAAAGTGCGCGAATTAGTTGAGGCCACGGGCATATCACAAGGTACAGTTGCTTCAATTTTGCATGAAAAATTGTCTGTGAAAAAAATTTCGGCAAGATGGGTGCCGCGTTTGCTCTCAGAGGAGAATAAGCGCAATCGTGCAGTGGACTCTGAGGCTATGTTGGCACTCTTTCATCGCAATCCTGCCGAATTCCTTCGTCGATATGTCACTGTGGACGAAACCTGGATACACTACTACACTCCAGAAACGAAGAGACAGTTATCACAGTGGATTTTCAAGGGTGAACGGGCTCCGAAGAAGGCAAAAACTGTGCCATCGGCCGGCGAGATGATGGCCACGGTCATCATTTTTATCGACTACTTGGAAAAAGGAAAACAGTAACAGGTCGTTATTGCAATGGTTGATCGAGGAAGTCAAAGAGAAACCACTGCTAATAAATCGCGCCTTTAGAAATCGTATGTTAAAACCACTGCTAATAAATCGCGCCTTTAGCCAACGCTCGATGAATGGTGTAGATACCAATAAATTGCCAATTCACTGGACAGCAAACAAAAAAGCCTGGGTGACCAGTGCAATCTTCACAGAATGGTTTCAGAATTACTTCATCCCAGAATTTAGATGCTACATGAATGCAAAATGTCTAGAATTCAAAGTTCTTTTTTAATTCTAGACAATGCACCTGGCCATCTGGTCTTGGGGCACCCAAATGGCTTCTAATTAATAAGGCTTCTACCGAACAGTCTATCTACAGGGAAAAAAAAGTTGCCTGTAGATAGACTGTTTGGTAAAAGCCTTATTAATCATGTTTAGAGACGTAAATAGTTTCAACACCACTGGATGTACAAGAAAATTTCGGAAGTGGAGAGAGAAAATGAAAGGATCTGTCTCTTATGTTGACATTATTCGAGATAAGAAGGATGTATTTGTTTTCGAGTTGGAAAGTTATAATACTCGTAGTTTTGACTAAATTTGGAGAAGCAAAGATTATTATAAATAATTTGGGCTTTGTGAAGGAGCAGAAAGATAAGTTTTCGACTAGTTTTAATTAGGACTGAGTCCATCCTGGAGGACGTTAGCTACCTTGAAAAGTGTGGATAGCATTGATTTTGTGAATAGTATCGTCGATCTGCAAATTCCATCTTCCTTCACTGCTAATGGAAATACCTAAAACTTTCATAGAAATTAATATAAATTCCTAAAATTGTATAAAAAAATTTAAATAACTAATAAATATATAAGAAATATGATTTTCTTTTGTAGACAAATAAAATATCTTATCTAATATTATAAAATTCACTATTTATCGTCTGTATTAGAAAATTAGCATGTAACTTTTTGGCTTATTTAAAAAAAACTTTTTAAAAGTAACAAAATATTTCTGATAATTGAAATAAGAGAAATTAATTCTTAAAGTTCAAGCTTATCATTTTCTTATATCTTTAATATTTAATTTATGATATTTTCGAATTGTATAAAAGTGTTCGACGAAAACGATTTTGAACAATTTTCAATCGATGATTGCTTTTATGAATTTATCTAGTTTTCTCCAATTTCCACAGCTCACTTGGTATGATTTCCTTATTGGTAAGCCAACGGAAATTGCGGTGTTCAGCTATTGCTGCTAGCAAACTCAATTATTACGAAGTTCTTGAAATCTTTGATTTTGCAAAAGTTAGAAGGGCTCAATCGAAAAATTTTTGGGTAGTACGAAGGAGAGGATGCATTTGGCTATCCAACAAACTGAAGTAAAAGGATGTGATAAAAGAATTTAAATTTTCAGTATATACTTTGTTAATATTGACTGCAAGAAATGAATAAAGAAAATTTTAAAAGTTTAAGAATATTCACTCCGTAGAATGTATCCCAACAGCAGTCACCATATTATATTTATTTAAAAAAAATTATTTCCAATATACGAGGTCTGTTCAAAAAGTATCGCGAATTTTGTGTTTTTTCAAAAATAATTTATTTATTCATTAATATCTATCTTGTCCCCTTCAAAGTAATCCCCACCAGATATTGTAACTTGTGCCAATGTTTTTTCCAATCCTGGAAGCATTTCAAAAAATCATTTTTTGTGATCTTGTTCAGCTCCTCCTTCGATGCCGTCTTTATTACCTCAATCGTAGCGTAGCGTCGTCCTTTCATGGGGCTGTTCAGTTTCGGGAACAAGAAAAAGTCACAGGGGGCAAGATCTGGGGAATACGGTGGCTGCGGCATTATTAGTGTGTTGTTTTTGGCCAAAAATGGCAAAAGCCAATTTTTGTTCTTTCACAAATCCGGGCGTTTGGGCGTTTTGCTTCGCGCAACTTGCGCATAACTTGCAGGTAATATTCCTTATTAACCGTTCTACCCTGTGGCAAGAACTTATGATATATCACGGACCCTGCAATCGAAGAAAACTATAAGCAAAACCTTAACATTCGACCGAACTTGGCGCGCTTTTTTCGGTCTTGGCTCGTGCGACAGCTTCCATTGGGATGATTGAACTTTGGTTTCCACGCCATAACCAGTTATGGCTCTCTGGAGCAAATTTGGGTCATCGCGGACAGAGTCCAACAACTCCTTAGCAATGTTAATGTGATACTGTTTTTGGTTGAAATTGAGCAATTTTGGTACGAATTTTGCGGCGACCCGTCTCATGACCAAATCATTGGTAAAAATCGAATGGTACGAGCCAATCGATATGTTTAAATCCTCAGCAACGTCTCCAACGGTGATTCGACGATTGGCCAATACCGTTTTCTTCACTTCATCAATGTTTTCCTCTGTTGTTGACGTGCTCGGGGGTCCGGCACGCTTTTCGTCGTTCACATCTTCTCGGCCCTCTGAGAACATTTTGTATCACCGATAAACGTTGCTTCGGTCCATATGCCACAGTCAACATTTGGAATGCGTCCGCGCAATTAATTTTGTTTTTCACACAAAATTTGATACAGATTCTTTGATCAATTTTTTGGAATTAGCAAAAATCGAAGACGAGCCAAAACACGTGCAAGCGAAGCAGCTGTCAAAAATTAACTGAAAATTCAAAATGGCCAAACTTGTCGGCATAACTGAGAGCCACAAAAAATCGAAAATCGAATATACGTAACCCGCGGAAATTCGTGATACTTATTTAACAGAACTCGTACTCCTCGAATAGACCATTTAAGAAGAAAGTTTATTTATTTAGATAATAAAATGGCCTCATTGATATCGTAATAAAGAAAAAAACCAAACCAGCAGAAGAAGTCACGAAAAGAATGTGACTTGATCATGCTTGATGGATTTCATATGAATTGTTTTCGTTATTGTCTTTGAAAGAATACTATGACATTTTAATTTAAAATCCAATTCAACTTTTCCGAACTCCTGGAATCGTGCAATCCTTTCAGCCACCAAACCCTATGCAGTCTTATATTTGCGATAATATGTGTTAGCAGATATTCTCTAAGCATTCACTCGGGTCTATATTTAAAAGGGAACAGTAATTCTAAGCAGCTTGTAAGTGCACCAAGGGATTGTGAGGGTACGAATCTGTTTAGATAACCATGTGAATATTGATTCGAGCTTTAAGTTGATATATTGAAGTAGATTGTTTGCGCATCTTTTCAATGCAATTCAATCCAATGTATTGTCAGTGCACCGACAGAAGAAAATTCCTGAATTCCAGTCTGTTGGAATTTTCATGTTCAGAAAATGAGTAAAACGTCAATAAATAGGTCTGGTCTGCACATCAATTAGAATACCACCACTCAGAATAGTAAAATAGTTGGAATTTCTTGTTGGGAGCATTAATTTTTGCTAAATGAACTTTTGTTTTATATGAGAAATTCTAATAACTTACCTTTTTATATTTATTTGATATCTACAACTACATAAAAATTGTAACAACCAGATTTTATTACAAAATTAATCCCATTGGCGTTTCTCTACTTATTATGTTATTTGAATATTACAAGAAAGCTGGTTGTGGCCAGTGTCTCCTGAAACATTAATGAGTGTTTATGGGGAAAGTAACAGAGGAGAGCTTTCTAACAAGAGGATTGTAGTGGTAGGATAATCGAAAATGAAACTTTTTATAACGAGGAACACATAAACTATGAACAAAAGGAACATTTAGTTAATGATAGATAAATATTGTTTAGGAGTGTGTCGAACGTATAAATATTGTATAGGAGTGACCCAAGGATATTGCCTTGAGGCACACCAGCTGTTATAGGGGATATTTCAAAATAATCAGTATTAACTGTATCTTGACAGTCAGTATTAACTGTAAAACTGGTTATTGGGGATAATTTTGGCATATTTATGGATAGGCTAAAAGCATTTTAAAACGATTTTCAAAAAAAATTCCAATGTTTAATTACAAGCTGATAAGTCTATACAATAATGAAGAATTTATTGTCCTTTTTGCGTTTGTGAATAATTTTGATGATTGAAAATTTCGAAAGTAAAAGAAAATAGGTGGTATGAAGAATAGTATTGAATATTTACTTTTAGAAATACGAGAGTTTCCTTGAAGATTTGTTTGAGGATAGGTGAATTTATGTTGTAAGTTCTCGTTGTAGTTTATTCAGTTTGTGTTTAAATCTAGGCATTCTGGTCATTAAATTGACGGATACATCAATTTACCATATTTCGAATAAAAAGTTGTTTATAATTATTTAATATAGGATTTTCCAATAAGAGTGATATGATTTCTAAGTGACGTTTCGGCCATTTGTAATATGTCATGAATTGTCTTTAAATTTTTTTTGAAAATGTATTACATTCTGGATGGACATGAAAAGGACTTTTAAACTGAAAATTCCAGTAAATAATGATATTCTAGGGTTTTAATGAAGAGCTCTGTAATTTGTGCTTTGGAGAAAGTTAAGTTATTTTTTGAAGCTTTTTTATAGATATTTATAGCTATACTATAGAAATAAGAAGAATTATGTAATAGAATTAATTACCGTAAAGGGTTTATGGGGAGTAAATATCTATCGAAGAATCTCCTGATAGCGTGTGCTTCTATTAAAACTGATTATTTTAATATTTTACGGAACCAGTACCGCTTAAGTCTTCGATGGGTGTTTTCAGGAAAAGAAGTGGAGAGTAGTTTTTGAACAATGGCAATAGTATGATTATAAAGAACAAAAGGAAATTTAATATAGGCTTTTAAAATAAGAGTAATATGATTTCTAAGTGACGTTTCGACCATTTGTAATATGTTATGATCTGTCCATTTTTTTTCATTGTATTCAGTAATGTTTACAATTTTATCATGGAGAGATATACGCAAGAACAACATTTACAAATTATTCAATTTTATTATCAAAATAATCGTTCTCCAATTTCAACTTTTCGTGCGCTTTTGCCATCTGAGTGGTGCGGTAAATAAACAAAACTGTCGATTCTGCTCTAGTGGAATCATTGGTCCGTACTTCTTTCGAAATGAAGCTGGTAGCACCATTACTGTCAATGGAGAGCGGTATAGATCGATGATAACCAACTTTTTATGGCCGAAATTGGAAGAAATTGATATTGACAATTTCTGGTTCCAACAAGACGGGGCTACGTGCCACACAGCACATGCAACAAGCGAATTATTGCGAGAAAAGTTTGGAGATTCGATTATTTCAAGAAATTGTAACATTGAATGACCTCCAAGAAGTTGTGATTTAACACCATTAGACTATATCTTATCGGGTTATTTGAAGTCATTGGTCTTTAGCAATAAACCAGACTCTCTTTAAGCTTTAGAAGTCAATATTGAACTTGCTTTTCATGACATTTGACTTGATTTAGTGGAAAAAGTGCTCGAAAATTGGGTTCATCAAATTCGTTCCTGCAAAAAAAGTCCCGAAGGCCATTTGAATGGCATTTTATTCAGAACTTAATTGTATCGATTGTACTTTACATTAAATAAAAACCATTTGAATTTCCTTAACAATTAGTGTGTTTTTTTTTAAAGAAATCATATCACTCTTATTCAGAAACTCTATATTATTTATTTTTTTATTATTTGTTCAAAAATTGTTTAAAGCATTACTGAATAATTGTTAAGTTACTACAAGATTTTAATGAGACTAATAAGTAATAAAAACTATTAATAAATAATAATTATAATTGAATATAAATAATTTGGTGGCGGTGCACGATGCCATCCAGTATTTCTAGCAATTAATTGATCATAGACTTTTTTTAAATTTCTAGATGAATTTATCTCCAGTTATAGGGATTGACTTAAGGACAACTTTTTCCTGTGTTGGTGCACACGTAAATGGAAAAGTTGAAATCATACCTAATGGGCAAGGTAGTCGGATAACCCGATCTTGTGTTGCTTTTACAGAATTAGAACAAGTAATTGGAGAAATTGCAATTGAAAAGCGATTTTGAATCCAACCAATACCATATTTGATGCTAAACGTATGATTGGTCGGATTTTCGATGGCAAAACCATACAAGCAGATAAGAAACGTTGGCCATTTAAGGTTTGATAGCTTGTGTTTTCTTTAATCATTGGGGACTTCCCTGTTTTCAACTCTCCATGAAAAGCTCTTCAGTTTATTTAAATTCACAATAATAATAATGTACATGTACGATCACATATAACACCGGAATATTCATGAGAGAATTTTCGTAAATTTCACATTCAAATTTCGAGTTGTTTTAAAAATTAATACTCTTTAATAGACTTGTCCGCTACTGTAATTTATTCTCTTCTTACCAATCTTAATTGCTTCTGATATTAAGAGAAACTTCACAGCTGTTTTCTTTTCCTTAGTTGCTCAGCTATAGCATGTTGAGTGTACAGCTTTTCTTGAAAATATCAACAGTAGAGCTTTATATGATATGATCGGTGATTTTTGTGTGCGGATAGTAAATACATTTGAGACCACAAAAACCGTACAAATTCAATTAAATTTCAAAAAAATAAAATGTTAATTTCCTTTTTAGCCATTTTACATTTATTTTATGATTTTTTTTGAATATATTTTTTTTACATTAATTGAATTAGATCTTTATTATTTCAATTTTGATATTAATTTGTAAAATAGTTTAATTTATATATGTTCAGTATTTTCGCAAAACAATCAAATTAACTTTTGCAATTGTGCTTTTGAGCTAATCTGTAAACGAATCTCTATTAAAGCCATATTGTTCATACTACCATGGTATATTTTATGATCTAATACCTCTGCCTTTTTTTTTAAAAGATCCAAGTTCTTCTTAATTTAGTTATTGCGTTACCTCGAAATGGTTATATTTATTTGTGCTATTTTGTTTTCGATAAAAGACTCCTAATAAATTTCGAGTTTATTGTATATAAATATATATTTTTCGTTCAGATTTTTGTTGGTATCATATGAATTAATTTTATACGCTTTGATAGCTACAAAAATCCATCCAAAGTTGAAAAATAGCTGAGTGGGAAGGTTTTTATCACCGCAAGTGTGTACAAGAATACGTATCAAAAAATTGAGGTAAAAGTTATTTCCGAATTATCAACACAACACAAAGATGCGCCTCACAGAAGCAATTCAAGTTTGATCGCTGTGTTTAATAACAAATGGAGGCGTCTAAAGCTCATTAATTAGAATTGTTGATTTGACAATATATCGGATGGCTTTTTTAAAATAATAAGCAAATCGAAAATTATAAGTTTGTAAATTTATTAACCGGTGAATAAATATTGTACAATATTCGTATTGACGTGTTTCTGTCCTACGAACGTTCCAATAATTAAAAATCTGGAAAAAGGTACATACAGAAAAGATAATGTGAACTACGGCATTTGATAGAAATTTGTCCAAATAAAACCTAAAATAATTGTTTATAAATAGTGAAATATTCTATCTAATTGTGAAATTTATGTGATAATAATTTCAATGCTATAGATATAAAAGAGTATATGGTATATACTCTAAGCTAGAACTTAATATTAGCTGAAATGTGTGTGGTCAGTTTGATCGGCTTGATTTGGGGTGGTGTGTGATCAGCTTAAAAGAGTGTTTGGTCAGCTGTGCAGTTTTTGGTGGTGGGGCTATCGTTTGTGGTATTGTGGTATGTACTCTACACAAGAATTCTGTAAAAATATTTCTAGAATCCATTTGTAAGAACGCACACACATCTAATATAACCTTTCATGAAACACTTCGTATTATAAAATAAAAACTACCTATTTGCTGTCGTGAAGAATAAAACTATTCATGCAATTGTATTAGTTTTTACTTATTTGTTCGTAAACTATTTAAAATTTAATAAATCGCACTTAAAGTTTCAGTCAGCGATAAGTATCTAAATGTCAACATTAAAATACAATTGCATTTAATACCAGAACTTTCTGTTTAAATTATTGCGGGAGCGGCGAGAACTCGTACTTCTTATATATTTGTGTGTAAATTATTTTTTTAAATAATAAATATTATTATTTATTTTGTAAATATCAATCAATATTTTTCTTTCGGTAAGTAGACATCTTAATTTTTACGAAACATAATAACAAAAATTTAGTTTGCGATGTGCCTAAATGCCTTTTAGTGATTTATTTTATCCAAAAAGTGGGCAAAAAGTGAAAATTTCGGCATTCAATAAATGTAAACAAATGTTATGTTGACAGTTCAATGTTTACCATAAAATAGTACAGTGCCGGTGTATATAAAGTGTGTGTAAGAAAATTTAAGAGAACGAATTTTTCAGTCTGTTTTCCAATGTGTTAAAATAAATAAAGTATATTCGGTAGGCTTATTATTTAAATAAATTTCTTTGCATTTGTGCTTTTGCTTGCTCTATTAGACTATATTATAATGCATTTACTAAATAATATTGTTTTCTTTTTTTTAGAATATTAGTTATTAATTAATTAAGCACATTAAATTTTCCACCTTGTAATTTAGTTTATAAGCATTTGCTTTAATGTTGTATACAATTAACTTCTATATTATTAATGCCTCCGTATAAACACACATTTATATTATAATGAAGCTTTTTGTATCTACTTGTGCTTATTTAACATTAAAATTTATATTTACTAAGTTGTGGTGTAGTTTTATTTCAACATAAACATAATATGACATTCTCTTATTTAATTCATTTTGTATTTTTGAAATTGATCTAAATTTGTGCACATAATTGTTTTTACATAATCAAATAACTTGCAATTTATATTTTTATATACTCTTCCCCACTTTATAATTCTGTTTTAATAAATAATATATAGTGAAATAAATAAATAAATAATATTTTAAAATAGAATACTGTGTTTTATTGCAAATTTCCAAAACTAGTTCCATCAAACAACCCGATTTGTTTACGCATAAATGACATCACTTTTGAAAATGGTTTTAAACGAACCGCTTCAATCGCATACTGAAGTTTAAAATTGGCCCCCAATGATTTACGCCGTTACTGTTATTATGCTTGTGTATGCGTTCTACGAAGTTATAGCCAACAAAATTATGCCACATTTTTTGTGTAGAGGCCTGTCCAGTTTTTCTATAATCTAAGAGTTAAACAAGATGTTAATTATGCTTTTGGAATTCAATAAATTTCTATTATGAAAACTAGATGTCAGTAGATGTCATGTCTACATAAAAAAATGTATGCAAGCATTACGATTTCTCGCCGCTTTTCCAATAATTTAGACAGTTTCGTGAAAATAAAGGGTTTAACGCCAAATTGTTAACCGAATTGCCTGCCGAGGTGCGTATGACGATCGCCCATTTTGCTCATTTCCTTGGTTTAGTGAAGGCGCATATTATAAAAGAATATATAAATAATTCGCTTGTACCTTGACACGACTTACTCGCGTGTAAATTATTTCGAATTTTTTTGAATGTCGTGCGAAGGTTCATGCATTCGATTTTCATCTCGTCGAGATCAATGGTATTGATCGCAAATGGATCAGCAATCTAAACGATAACGAAAAATATATTAAAATCGAAATTGGAAACGACGAAAAATCAAAACAAAAATATCTCGCACCAGCCGTTCAGTTTCGAATTTTTGTATTTGGTCCCGAAATCCCACAGTTCGCCATGCTGGTCCACGAGCACTCATGCTGCATTATTCTTTTAGCTGACATAACCTTTGAATTCCCAGACGGCTGCTATTTTTGTTGGCCGTGTACTACCGACTTAACATTATAAAACTATAGGAAGAAGTACTGCCACTCATTTTCTGTTAACTTTTCTGCTGATTTGACTTAACCTTTGGATTCCCAGACGTCTGCAATTTTTTTTGGCCACGTACTACCGGCTTTACTTTATAAAACTATAGGAAGGGGTACTGCCACACATTTCAGTATTTTGTTATGTGACAGGATTCGAAATTGATATTTATGTGAGGTTGTGTTCAATTTATTGAGTCGGGCGAGGTTTGTTAATTTTTGGCAAAATCTTTGCCGTCAAATCGTGTTCGGGGCTATAGGTTGATTTTTGCCGCCTTCTATTGCTAAGCCACCACAGTTATTTTACTGAACCTAACAACCAGTACTTCAACAACAAAAATTGCCAAGACATAGCAAAGATCCCTTAGCGGCTGTAGCACATACACTTTTCGAATTATATAAATATAATATTTGAAGGAAAAAGAAATTCATTATTTTTTCGCTAGATGGCTGTACTGATATATTGTATATCTCGTAAAGTATTGATCAAACAAGTTCAGACTTGTGGTCGTTGGAAAAGTGACATTTCGTACCAAACAAATTTTGTTTACAGTTTTTTGATTTTCAATTCAGTTGTGAGTTGTAGGGTGTAAACGATAGAAGTTAACAAAGAGAGATTTCGGTATATTTTACAATTTTGCTTTGATAAAGACGAAAATGCAAGCCAGGTGGCTGAAATTGTGAATGGTGTTTATAGTCACAATACTGCCACAGCCAATTGTGAGATACGCCTCATAATTGTCGAAAATGAAAATGATCGAAGTAGATCAGCATGTAAGTTGTAGCCCAGGAGCTAAAGATCGACCACAAAATAGTTTCAAAGCATCTAAATCAAGGTGGATTCAAAGAGAAGCGCAGAATGTTTGGGTGCTACACGAACTAACGCAAAAAACATGATGGATTGGATTCCGATCCATTTCTTAAATAGATGGTGACTAGACATGAGAAATGGTGACATATGACAATATTATGCAGAAACGATCGTGAGCAAAGCTCGGTGAAGCAACTCAAAAGGTGGCCAAACTAGGATTAACGGCCAGGTTTTTCTTGTGCATTTGGTGAGACTGGAAAGGAATAATCTATTATGAGCTGCTGTTATACGAGATCCGTAAATTCGGATCTCTACTGTCAACAATTATACCGTTTGAAGCTAGCGATTCCATCAGATCAACGCCAAGCCATGCACGTCTATAGTGACTGTCCAGAAACTCTGGGAGCTTAGTTGGGAAGTATTGATGCATCCACCTCATAGTCCGGACCTGACACCAAGCGATTACCGTATTTTTTTATCATTGCAAAACCTCCTTAGTGATAAGAAAATAAGCATCAAGACAAGATTGTTAAAATCGCTTGGTCGAGTTTTTCGTCAATAGGGACCAGGGGTTCTATGCTGAAAATAATTTGAAAAATGTATGAAGAAGTTTGCATTTTGTTTAAAAAGTCGGGTTTTCAGAATTTTTTCTTAAAGCCTTTTTCTTCCTTATGATCTGACTTTTAAACTGAAATGTGGATAATTGTCTTAAATTATAAAAAATTATTTCAGAATCTGTTTTTATGATTTTCGGAAATACTCTAAAATGACAAACATGATCACTTCATATTACTTTTACTTGAATGTGCGTGTTTTGAATTTAACTAGAAATCTTTCATTGTTCGCTTTAATTTCTTATATTTAAGTATTTGTTTTTATCATAAAGTTAACTTATTAATAAATATTATATAAATCATTTTTATTATAAATTTAGATACTACTTATGACATACATATATGGAAACGTCTAATCAAAGATTAGAACTTCTTAAACCAGCTGAGAAGGGTATTATGTCAGTTGTGTATGGCTTAAATTCAAGGTGGGCTATGGCAGAAATCTTTCTATAACTGCATAGGGCACGAATTAACCTATTTGAAATGCCATGATTGCGTGTGTATTTTGGTTTTCCAGCTTAGATAAAGATATTGGATAAATAAGTACGCAATTTGTCTTATAACGTTAAATCACGAAATGCAATGTTCATTGGATTTGGTTCTTAATAAAACTATTGTTTCTTGGCCAGTGTAGCACGTAGCGTCGTTCTGTTAAAACCACAAGTTATCGGCATCCATGTCATCAAAAGTAGGCCATGAAAAGTTGATCACCATGTCTCTGTAGCATACTCTATTGATAGTGATTTAAGGACCAGCCTCATTTTCGAAAAAAATACGGACCAATTATGCCTCCGGCCCAAAAAGTGCACCATACATTGACACGTGATCAATAAAATGGTTGTTCAATAACTGCTCTTGGATTTTCAGATGCCTAAATGCGATAATTTTTCTTGATAACAAAATCGTCAAAGTAAAAATGCGCATCGTCCGAGAAGACAATTTTTTTCTAGATCAACTATTTTCATAATTTTTTTGATAAGCTTCTACTATGAACATGTCAAAAAATTTAATGACAGAACTATCAACTTATCCAATTTTCTTAAATTAAAAAAATACGTGAATAGTACCTAATGTCAGATTTTCGTATATGTAAACGCAATTTTCTGTTAAAATTATTGAAAAAGCGGCGAGAAATCGTAATGCTTGCATACTTTTGTGTAGACTTTTTTATGTAGACATGAGTCCCACTGACATCTGGATTTCGTAATAGAAATTTATTGAATTCCAAAAGCATAATTAATATTTTGTTTAAGTTATTTATTCCAAACAACAACAAAATTTAAATACGATAAAAATAAAATTGCATTTAATACAAGAAGATTGGACAAAAAAAAATGTTGCCTTGCTGAAGGCAACCTTTTTTTTCCAATCTTTTCGTATTAAATGCAATTTTATTTTAGGTTTATTATTTATTTTGTAAATATCAATTAAATATCAAGCGCATCCAGTTTGTAGACTTTCGAAGAGTTTTGAAACACGCCATTCTCCATGAAATTGGTAGCATACCGAAATGCTTGCATACTTTTGTTGACATTTTGATACTTATCGCGGACTGAAAGTTTAAGTGCGGTTATATTAAATTTTAAATAGCTTACGAACGAGTAAGTAAAAATTAATACAATTGCATGAATAGTTTTATTCTTCACGACAACAAATAGGAAGTTTTTATTTTAGAATACGAAGTGTTTCGTGAAAGGTTATATTGCAAGTGTTCTTACGAATGAATTCTCGAAACAATTTGGACAGCATTTTTGTGTAGAAGATTATCCAGTTCTTCTATAATCTAAGCATACGTCATCAGAGCCACTGTTTAGATTATAGAGTAAAAGGATACACAATCGCCCTTTATGTATACGAATTTTATTGATGCCAAAAAATCCCGCAGAATTTCATCGAACCAAAAACCTCACCTGCCGCCACTTAGCCATATATTAAATTAAAATGAGGCGCTAAAAACTTCATTTTAAGTTAATATATGGCTAAGTGGAAATTTTTATTTTGGAAAACATCGACCTTTCACCACTTTTTCTTTAAATTATGGTTATACATTTGATTTGATTTTGAAATTGGAATATGCGAATGGCTCTATATACTCGTATGTGTATGCCAATATGATACAAATTTCATAAATTTTTTATTTAAAAATTTCTATTTTTTCGTGATCTATAATGTATAAAAAATGAATAATTACGAAAATACTTTATTTAAAATATCAACTAAAATATATCATGTATTATTGTTTAATTGATCATAAACTTTTTTTTAAATTTCTAGATGAATTTATCTCCAGTTATAGGGATTGACTTAGGGACAACTTTTTCCTGTGTTGGTGCACTTGTAAATGGACAAGTTGAAATCATACCTAATGAGCAAGGCAGTCGGATAACCCGATCTTGTGTTGCTTTTACAGAAGTAGAACGAGTAATTGGAGATATTGCAATTGAAAAAGCAATTTTGGATCCAACCAATACCATATTTGATGCTAAACGTATGATTGGTAGGAGTTTCGATGATAAAACCATACAAGCAGATAAGAAACGTTGGCCATTTAACGTTAAAGAGATCGATGGGAAAATAAAAATTGAAGTCAGTTACGCTAATGAAACGAAGACATTCTATCCAGAAGAAATAAGTTCAATGGTTTTGAAAAAAATGAAAGAAATTGCCGAGGACTATTTGGGTGAAACAGTTAATGAAGCTGTAATAACCGTTCCAGCATACTTTAATAATTCTCAACGTCAAGCTACTTGTAATGCAGCCCTTATTGCGGGAATTAACGTACTTCAAATAATCAATGAACCTACGGCGGCTGCTATTGCCTATAGTCTTCAGAAACAAGAATCCAAAAAGCGAAATGTTCTTGTTTACGATTTAGGTGGAGGAACATTTGATGTATCGATAGCGAGTATTGAAAATAAAAAAATCGATATAAAGTCAACGTCTGGTAATACACATTTAGGAGGTGAAGACTTTACAAATCGAATTGTTGAATATTGCATTGAAATAATTAAACAGAAACATAATAAAGACCTAACATCTGATAGAAGAGCAATATTTCGTTTGCGAAAAAAATGCAACAATGCAAAACATAAACTTTCATCTGTTACGGAGACCTCTATAATTGTAGATTGTCTCTTTGATGGTATCGATTTCTCTACAACATTAACACGAGTTCTTTTTAATGAAATTAATGAAGATTTATTTAATTCAACAATTGAAATAGTTAAAAAAGCACTTTCCAATGGCAATATTAATAGATCTAAAATTGACGATATTGTTCTTGTTGGTGGTTCCACAAAAATCATAAAAATCCAAGAATTGGTTCAAGACTTTTTTAAAAGAAAAGTGCTCACTAAATCTATTAATCCTGATGAGGCTGTAGCATACGGTGCTACCGTGAGAGCAGGTGTATTAAAAGATGATAGAACCGAACTTACCCATAATTTAATTTTGCAAGACGTTACTTCGTTGTCTCTTGGTACAAATATTACTGGCGACAGATTTTCTGTAATAATTCCTCGTAACACAAAAATTCCTACGGAAATGACACGTCTTTACACAACGATTGTAGACAATCAAACTTCCTGTACGTTTTATATATTGGAAGGTATATAAACTCAATAACCGCAACATTTATTGAAATATTTTTGACTACATTCTGATTTTAGGTGAAAGTTTAAAGGCCAGTGACAATCATTTTTTAGGACAATTACTTTTGTCCGGTATAAATCCTAGTCTACGTGGTGACGAGAGCCTGCGACTTATATTCAGCATAGACGAAAATGGAATATTAGAGACAACGGCACGAACAGTTTTAGGTGGCAATAAAGTCAGTGCAACATTTAATTATAGAGAAAGTCGACTAAAACCTTCTGAAGTTTTTGTTATGATTGAATTAGCACAACTCTATGAAAAGGAAGATAAAAAAAAGAAATTTGCAGTAGCGGCGAAACACAATTTGGAATCTTATTGCACTGAAGTAAAACAACGCAGTTTAAATAAAAAGATAGCAGACACTGATCGACAAATGATCTTGGATCAATCAAATGAAACGATTACCTGGCTGAGATCTAATGAAGTTCTTGATAAAAAAATATATGAAGAGAAATTGAACAAATTAAAAAATATATTTAACAAAATCTTAAAGTTGTAGGCATTTAAATAACTATATGGAAATTCATACATGGATAATTTAAGTTTATTAAGTTTATTTTTACTTAGTTTAATGATTAATTTTGTCTACATCCTTTGAATACAAGAGCAAATCGTAAAAGAAACAGATTAATTTGTAAATAATGAAACTGATGAAGGTGGCTAAATTAATTCAGACACATCTATATATCTATCCGATACTGAAAAATATAGATATTATCGAATTAAAAGGATTTAGTATGAAAATTATCTGAATTATGCGTAGAGATTACCAGAATTGATCGAATTTTATGTTGCTAGATTATTTGAATGCTAATTATGAGGTACGGTAAAAAGTATTGTAATGAGACTGGCATCACTGCGAGCAATCTGTGGCAATGCTGCGAACTTTTCCTCATTATAGCTTATACGATATGACCTTTGTTCCAGCCCGGAATTTAATTTCATGTGTATTAAATTCAATGTTCATAGGCAAATCATCAATTTTTAATTTATTTAAGTAGCCTCAATCTGAATAGTAATTCTACCAATAAATGAGTTAAATGCATTTTATCCGATTCAATTGTAAGAATTGTATCCTTCTAATGTCGCACTGAAATCGTTATTACGGACGATTATAATTAACACTTTTGTGGTTGGATTCGCCATTCTGGACAGACAAAAGACGATGGAATGTATTTTGAGATCTTTGCTGAGTGGAATAACTTTACTGAGCTAGTAAAGGATTCCACGCGAATTGCTGATAGTGGTAGTCATCACGTTAACACCTTAGACTTGTTTCTTACATCCGACCCTGATAAAAATCACGTATTACTTTCTTCTGTAATTTATCAAAAAAGATGGAAAGGAGGATTTGTTTAACCAGTCTCCGAAAGTCCTCTTCCTCTTCCAATTACCAACCAATATTTTAATCATCAATATATTTTCCGTAGCAATAGATCCACTCATGATTTGATGGCATATCTAGCCGAAAATTGAAACTGCACTCTTTATTTTTCCAGGGAGTGAATGATTCACGTGCTCGATCTGCATATTTCGTCTATCAAAAAATAGAGTGGAATTTAATACTTCCAAAATATAGATCTGTCTCCTACTTCTAAAGCGAAGGTGAACTCTTGGAACTTGCATAACTGAAACCGAAAAACTTTCCATTCTTGGTATGTGTGTTAATGACCACCTCAGTTGGATTGACGACTGTAATATGCATGCGAAATAATAAATAACACATTTATTTATTATTTAAATATTAGATTTATTCAATGCTTATTAATATTACGTGTTACTTTGTACATGGTTGAAGCTCAACTAACTTCAAACGTCAGCTGTCACATGCAGCAATGTTGCCTTTTTGATGGCTATGTCATTTTTTTGATGACATTGCTTTAATGTCACATTACAACGACATATTTTATATTATCACAATTGCAGCAAAATGTTTCGATTTCCTTAAGCAATTCAATAAATTTCTATTTTTTTTTTATATAATCAAAATTGCAGCAAAATGTTTCGATTTCCTTAAGCAATTCATCTGATGTAACCAATATACGAGGTCGGTTCAAAAAGTATCGCGAATTTTGAATTTCCGCGGGTTACTTATATTCTATTTTCGATTTTTTGTGGTGTTATGTTGGTACTCATGTCTCTCACTCATGCCGATAAGATGTGAACGACAAAAAGCGTGCTGGACGCCCGAGCACGTCAACAACAGACGAAAACATTGGCGAAGTGAAGAAAATAGTATTGGCCAATCGTCGAATCACCGTTAGAGAGGTTGCTGAGAACTTAAACAGATCGACTGGCTCGTACCATTCGATTTTTACCAATGATTTGTGGCGTGAGACGAGTCGCCGCAAAATTCGTACAAAAATTGCTCAATTTCAACCAAAAACAGTAACGCATTAACATTGCTAAGGAGCTATTGGACTCCGTCCGCGGCGACCCAAATTTGCTCCAGAGGGCCATAACTGGTGACGAACCATGGGTTTATGGTTGTGACGTGGAAACCAAAGCTCAATCATCCCAATGGAAGCTGCCGCACGAGCCAAGACCGAAAAAAGCGCGCCAAATTCGGTCGAATGTGAAGGTTTTGCTTATAGTTTTCTTCGATTGCAGAAGCCGTGTTATATCATGAGTTCTTGCCACAGGATATAAAGTTCAATAAGGAATATTACCTGCATGTTATGCGCAAGTTGCGCCAAGCAATCCCCCAGAAACGCCTAGATTTGTGGAACAATAAAAATTGGCTTTTGCACCATGATAACGCCCCTGCTCCCGCATCGTTGCTTGTGCGGGAATTTTTGGCCAAAAACAACACACTAATAATGCCGCAGCCAACGTATTCCCCAGATCTGCCCCCCTGTGACTTTTTCTTGTTCCCGAAACTGAAGCGCCCAATGAAAGGACGACGCTACGCTACGATTGAGGAGATAAAGATGACATCGAAAGAGGAGCTGTTACTAGATGGGATATAAAAACAAGCAATAAAATTTATAAGAGACAAATATATTACGGAATCTTTAGACTCATAAGTACTCCTGTCTTTCCTTATTTTATCGTGTTTTCTATAAATGGTGTTCCAGTGAATTGTCTAGTTGTATTCAACCTCCACAAGGGATACGTGGAAGGGCTAACGCAAAATCAGAAGTTTTTCGGTTGCATAAAGCATTTTTGGATGGCTGAGAAGTAGTGAAACGCGAAACTCTCTCAGAAAGACCTTCATTATCGATAACAAATGAAAATGTGGAACGAGTAGGAGGTTTTGTGAGGTTAGATCGCCAATTCAAATTTAAACTGTTGAATAGTTCTTGAAAGGCACAGAAAAAGTGCTCTTCGAGTCAAATAGGAAAATTTGGAATCTTCGATGTGATTTGTAGCTCTCGATCCTCATCAACGAGTATTTCTGTGACTTTTTATGTTCGCTGAGATTAAAAACATAATTTTTTATAATTATAATTCCGCTGCACATCTAATCAGGAAGATTTTGAAACGGTAAGACATATGGTATTTGCGCATTATCGCAAGAAAACTACAATAACACCTGAATTGTCTTAACCTATTTAAACGCTAATACAATTACAATAAAAAAAATGTATATGAAAGAAAGAATAAAAAATAAATTGTTTAAATCTCTATTTTCTAAGAACGAACCCTTCCGAGCTTATTACCCAGTGGCAATTTCATTGTAGGGTATGGATTTTGGTTTTTGATCTTCGATTATAACAGTTTTAATGATGATTATATTATGTGTATTTGTTTTTCATATATAAAACTGAAATTGTAGATGATTTTTATTTATTAAGTAGAATCGAAGCATATCGAAACTTATTTTTTACTTTTCTTCCCATCTAATATTATTTTGTACATAACCAATAATCAAAAAGCCGATACTACTCGCACAAATGCGTTTGGTTAAGTACTTTTATTGCAGTGTGTATCAATACGACTTCAACATTTTGATAGCTTGTATTTTCTCTAATCGATGGGGACTTCCCTTTTTTCAATTCTCCATAAAAAGCTCTTCAGTTTATTTAAATTCACAAAAATTATAATATTCATTTACGATCACATATAACACCGGAATATTCATGAGAGAATTTTCGTAAATTTCACATTCAAATTTCGAGTTATTTTAAAAATTAATACTCTTTAATAGACTTGTCCGCTACTGTAATTTATTTTCTTCTTGACTCTCTTAATAGCTTCTGGATATTAAGAGAAACTTCACAGCTGTTTTCTTTTCTTGAGTTGCTCAGCTATAGCATATTGAGTGTACAGCTTTTCTTGGAAATATCAACAGTAGAGCTTTATATGCTATGATCGGTGATTTTTGTGTGCGGATAGTAAATACATTTGAGACCACAAAAACCGTACGACTTCAATTATATTTCAAGAAAATAAAATGTTAATTTCCTTTTTAGCCATTTTAAATTTATTTTATGATTTATTTTTGAATAATTTTTTTTATTGTACATTAATTGAATTAGATCTTTATTATTTCAATTTTGATATTAATTTGTAGTTTAATTTATATATGTTCAGTATTTTCGCAACAATCAAATTAACTTTTGCAATTGTGCTTTTGAGCTAATCTGTAAACGAATCTCTATTAAAGCCTTATTGTTCGTATTATCATGGTATATTTTATGATCTAATAACTCTGCCTTTTTTTTTTTTAAAACATCCAAGTTCTTCTTAATTTATTTATTGTGTTACCTCGAAATGGTTATATTTATTTGTGCTATTTTGCTTTCGATAGTAGACTCTTTAATAAGCTTCGAGTTAATTGTACATAAATATATATTTTTTGGTTCACATGAATTAATTTTAGGCCCCCTTAATACGCGTTGATAGCTACAAAAAAAGCCGTCCAAATGATAGATAACAATAACATTAAGAAAATTAATATGCTTCCAAAGTTGAAAAATACCTGAAAAGGGGAAAGTTTTTATGACCGCAAGTGTGTACAAGAGTTCGTATCAAAACATTGAGTCAAAATTATTTCCCAATTTTCTACACAAGATTAATAATGAATTGATAACGAACTGAGTCGTTTAAAGCTCATTGATTAAAGTTGTTGATTTGGCAATAGATCCGATGGCTTTTGTACAATAATAAATAAATCGGAAATTATTAGTTTGTAAATTTATTAACCGGTGAATAAATATTGTACAATATTCGTATTGACGCGTTTCTGTTTAGGAACGTTCCAATAAATAAAAATCTGGAAAAAGGTACATACACAAAAGATAATGTGAACTACGGCATTTGATAGAAATTTGTGCAAATAAAACCAGAATAATTGTTTATAAATAGTGAAATATTCTATCTAATTGTGAAATTTATGTGATAATAATTTCAATGCTATAGATATAAAAGAGTATATGGTATATACTCTAAGCTAGAACTCTTAATATTAGCTGAAATGTGTGTGGTCAGTTTGATCGGCTTGATTTGGGATGGTGAGTGATCAGTTAGAAAAAGTGTTTGGTCAACTATGTGCAGTTTGCGTTGGTGGGGCTATCGTTTGTGGTATTGTGGTATATACTCTACACTTAGTTTATAGAAGAACTGGGGAAGGCCTCTCACAAAAACTGTGGCATAATTTTGATGGCAATACATTCGTAGAACGCATACACAAGCAAAATAACAGAAACGGCGGAAATCATTGGGGGCTAATTTTAAACTTCAGCATCCGATTCAAGCAGTTCGTTTAAAACCATTTTTCATATGTGGTCATTTATGCGTAAACAAAATGATTTTTTAATATTTCGGGTTTTGTTGTTTGATGGAACTAGTTTTGGAAATTTGCAATAAAACACAGTATTCTATTTTAAAATTATATTTATTTATTTATTTCACTATATATTATTTATTAAAACAGAATTATAAAGTGGGGTAGAGTATATAAAAATATAAATTGCAAGTTATTTGATTAAATCAATTTCAAAAAATACAAAATGAATTAAATAAGAGAATGTGATATTATGTTTATGTTGAAATAAAACTACACCACAACTTAGTAAATATAAATTTTAATGTTAAATAAGCACAAGTAGATACAAAAAGCTTCATTATAATATAAATGTGTGTTTATACGGAGGCATTAATAATATAGAAGTTAATTGTATACAACATTAAAGCAAATGCTTATAAACTAAATTACAAGGTGGAAAATTTAATGTGCTTAATTAATTAATAACTAATATTCTAAAAAAAAGAAAACAATATTATTTAGTAAATGCATTATAATATAGTCTAATAGAGCAAGCAAAAGCACAAATGGAAACATATTTATTTAAAAAATAAGACTACCGAATATACTTTATTTATTTTAACACAATGGAAAACAGACTGAAAAATTAATTCTCTTAAATTTTCTTACACACACTTTACATACACCGGCACTGAACTATTTTCTGGTAAACATTGAACTGTCAACATCACATTTGTTTACATTTATTGAATGCCGAACTTTTCACTTTTTGACCACTTTTTGAATAAAATAAATCACTAAAAGGCATTTAGGCACATCGCAAACTAAATTTTTGTTATTATGTTTAGTAAAAATGGAGATGCCTACTTACCAAAAGAAAGAAATTCCCGATTTCCTCATTTCGTCGAATTTCTTTCAACGCTTTATAAAACACTTAATTTTCTGAAATAAAAACTTCGTATTAAGTTTTATTTATAAAAATACTTACTTTTTCGTAAATACTTTTAATTATATGAAAAATACACTTTTACTTGCACTTAAAATAACAACTTGAAAAATGACAAGAATAGTTCATTATTTCGGTACGTTATCACTTTCATGGAGAATGGCGTGTTTAAAAACTTTTGGAAAGTCTACAAAATTGTGGCGCTTGATATTTGATTGATATTTACAAAATAAATAATAAACCTACAATAAAATTGCATTTAATACGAGAAGATTGGAATAAAAAATGTTGCCTTCAGTCATGTTAAATTTTTTTGTTTGTTTGGAATAAGTCAGTTAACCAAAATATAAATTATGCTTTTGGAATTCAATAAATTTCTATTATGAAAACCAGATGTCAGTGGATGTCATGTCTACATAAAAAAATCTACACAAATGTATGCAAGCATTACGATTTCTCGACGCTTTTCCAATAATTTAGACAGTTTCGTGAGAATGAAGGGTTTAACGCCAAATTGTTAACTTGGAATAAGCAATATAACGCAATTTTAATGTGTATGACGATCGGCCATTTTGCTCATTTCCTTGGTTTAGTGAAGCCGCATATTATAAAAGAAGATATAAATGATTCGCTTGTACCTTGCCACGATTTACTCGCGTGTAAATTATTTCGGATTTTTTTGAATGTCGTGCGAAGGTTCATGCATTCGATTTTCATCTCGTCGAGATCAATGGTATTGATCGCAAATAGATCAGCAATCTAAACGATAACGAAAACTATATTAAAATCGAAATTGGAAACGACGAAAAATCAAAACAACAATATCTCGCACCAGCCGTTCAGTTTCGAATTTTTGTATTTGGTCCCGAAACCCTACAGTTCGCCATGCTGGTCCACGAGCACTCATGCTACACTATTCTTTTGGTTAACTCGGTTTTCTTCTGAATTTTCTGTTAACTTTTCTGCTGACGTGACTTAACCTTTGGATTCCCAGACGTCTGCAATTTTTGTTGGCCACGTACTACCGGCTTTACTTTATAAAAATATAGGAAGGAGTACTGCCACACATTTCAGTGTTTTTTTAAATGATAGGATCTCGAAATCGATATGAAAAGCAATATAAATGTATATGTGAGGTTAAATGAACTCAAAATACTCGTTGCAATTGTGTCAAATTTATTGAGTCGGGCGAGTTTTGTTAATTTTTCGCAGAATCTTTGCCGTCAAATCGTGTTCGAGGCTATAGGTTTACTGAACCTGGCTGTTAGCCAGATGAGGTTTTTGGTTCGTTGCAATTCCGCGGGATTTTTTGGCATCAATAAAATTCGTATACATATAGGGCGATTGTCTGTCCTTATACTCTATAATCTAAATAAGTAATCTATTAACTTAAAATGAGGCTATAACCATGTTATTTTAAATGTATATTAAACAATTTTAAATTGAAAAACGTATTATTATAAAATTCTCCATTAGCTGCTGTACCTGCCAACTATTTTTCCTTATAGAACTAAGAGTCATCTTTTTGGTGAGCGGAGCTTATTTTTACTACAATTTGTAATTTTGACACATCGAATGTAAACGATCGGTTCGTGTGAGTTCAATTTTTCGATAGTGTGGTTTAAATCGTTTTTAAAGTGAAATTATTATAAAAAGTGAGATAAAATTAGTGAATACTTATATAAAATATAAATTGAATAATTAAATATAATTGAAAAATTTAGAGAAAACGAAGTGGTTTAATTATGCGAAAACTAAAGATTCCCGAATTTCTTTTTTCAGATGAGTTGTCAGTAATAAAACTAATTAATTATAAACTTGAATAAATGTCATAGTTGCCTACCATTCAACTAAATTTTATTGGATTTAAGTTCTCTAAGTAATTAAAAATTTAAAAATTCTTATGCAACATTGAATGTAAACAAACGATCACTTGTGATCAGAACGACGTGTCAATAACGGTCGCCTGATTTTTTCCGGATGAGGGTTCTTCTATTCGGAAATGATGTGAGTAAATTTCTTATCATAAAAGTAATTCGATGATTTTACTTAAATTTTTGATTTGTTTTTATAATTTAATCAGAAAAGTAAGTATTGCAGAAGTTCTATTTGATGTTTTGAAATGTAAACTTTTATATAGAAATAAATGAATTCCTAGCAAAAAAAAAATGTTTTATTTAATTTGTAATTCTAAATTTATTTAAATTTAATAACAATCGCACTTATTCAATTAATTTAAATAACTTCGACTATTATTTTTAAAATATGCGCCAAAGCAATATGTACGAATATAAAATTGCCCCTATCTGAAAGTAATGGTGTGAGTAGATTTAAGGGCGTTTCCATTTTTTTGACTGCACAATCTTAGAGCGGCCATCTTTCTTTTCGAATTTTTTTTAAATTGTTCTGCATTTACGGAGCCAATCAGTTGAAAGTGCGGATCGTGTACCAATATGATACAAATTTCATAAATTTTTTATTCAAAAATTTCTAGTTTTCGTAACCTACTAGGTATTTTCTAACAAGACATATATTTCAATAATGTATAAAAAATAAATAATTACGAAAATAGTTTATTTAAAATATCAACTAAAATATATCATGTATTATTGTTTAATTGATCATAAACTTTTTTTGAAATTTCTAGATGAATTTATCTCCAGTTATAGGAATTGACTTAGGAACAACATTCTCCTGTGTTGGTGCACTTGTAAATGGACAAGTTGAAATCATACCTAATGAGCAAGGCAGTCGGATAACCCGATCTTGTGTTGCTTTTACAGAATTAGAACGAGTAATTGGAGATATTGCAATTGAAAAAGCGATTTTGGATCCAACCAATACCATATTTGATGCTAAACGTATGATTGGTCGGAGTTTCGATGATAAAACCATACAAGCAGATAAGAAACGTTGGCCATTTAAGGTTGAAGAGATCGATGGAAAAATAAAAATTGAAGTCAGTTACGCTAATGAAACGAAGACATTCTATCCAGAAGAAATAAGTTCAATGGTTTTGAAAAAAATGAAAGAAATTGCCGAGGACTATTTGGGTGAAACAGTTAATGAAGCTGTAATAACCGTTCCAGCATACTTTAATAATTCTCAACGCCAAGCTACTTGTGATGCAGCCCTTATTGCGGGAATTAACGTACTTCAAATAATCAATGAACCTACGGCGGCTGCTATTGCCTATAGTCTTCAGAAACAAGAATCCAAAAAGCGAAATGTTCTTGTTTACGATTTAGGTGGAGGAACATTTGATGTATCGATAGCGAGTATTGAAAATAAAAAAATCGATATAAAGTCAACGTCTGGTAATACACATTTAGGAGGTGAAGACTTTACAAATCGAATTGTTGAATATTGCATTGAAATAATTAAACAGAAACATAATAAAGACCTAACATCTGATAGAAGAGCAATATTTCGTTTGCGAGAAAAATGCAACAATGCAAAACATAAACTTTCATCTGTTACGGAGACCTCTATAATTGTAGATTGTCTCTTTGATGGTATCGATTTCTCTACAACGTTAACACGACTTCAATTCAATGAGATTAATGAAGATTTATTTGATTCCACAATCGAAATAGTTGAAAAAGCACTTTCCGATGCTAAGATCGAAAGGTCTCAAATCGACGATATTGTTCTTGTTGGTGGTTCTACCCGAATAATAAAAATCCAAGAACTGGTTCAAGATTTTTTTGAAAGAAAAGTGCTCACTAAATCTATTAATCCTGATGAGGCTGTAGCATACGGTGCTACTGTGAGAGCAGGTGTATTAAAAGATGATAAAACCGAACTTACCCATAATTTAATTTTGCAAGACGTTACTTCGTTGTCTCTTGGTACAAATATTACTGGCGACAGATTTTCTGTAATAATTCCTCGTAACACAAAAATTCCTACTAAAATGACATGTCCTTATACAACCAGTGAAGATAATCAAACTTCTTGTTTCTTTAAAATATTGGAAGGTATAGAAAGTAAACCGCAATAATTATAGAAAATTATTTTTGACAACATTCTGATTTTAGGTGAACGTTTAAAGGCTACTGAAAATCATTTTTTAGGAGAATTACTTTTGTCCGGTATACCATCTACTCTACGTGGTAAAGAGAGCCTGCGACTTCAATTCAGCATAGACATTAATGGGATATTAGAGGCAACGGCACACGCAGTTTCAGTTGACAGTAAAGTCAGTGCAACATTTAATTATAGAAAAAGTCGGCTAAAAGCTTCTGAAGTTTTTTCTATGATTGAATTAGCACAACTCTATGAAAAGGAAGATAAAAAGAGGACATTTGCAGTAGCAGCGAAACACAATTTGGAATCTTATTGCACTGATGTAAAACGTGTAGTAAAAAAACGCAGTTTACCTAAAAAGATAGCAGAGACTGATCAACGAATGATCTTGGATCAATCAAATGAAACGATTACCTGGCTGAGATCTAATGAAGTTCTTGATGGAAAAATATATGAAGAGAAATTAAACAAATTAAAAAATATATTTGACAAAATCTTAAAGTTGTAGGCATTTAAATAACTATATGGAAATTCATACATGGATAATTTAAGTTTATTTTTACGTAGTAAAATAAGTCATTTATTCTGCATCCATCAAATATAAGAGCAAATCGTGAAGAAAATACATTAACAGTGAAAATAATAGAGGTGATTAAATTAGTTTAGACATTTTTATAAATCTTTCAGATATGAAACTATGTAGATATTATCGAATTAAAAAGAGTTACTATGAAGATAATCGTTTTTCATTTGGTTGGGAAGTTTTTAAATGCTTGCAATATAAAAGGTGGCTTTTGACTACTACGGTATTGAAACACCCAAAAACAATTCGCATATACCATTTATTCGAACGATGGTTAACGCTATTTATAAAAATATTCCTTTAGCATTGGGACTATTATGTCTTATTCTTGCGAGTATCCCATCCAGGTTGTTTCTACCTCTACAATTCTAGTTTTTCGCCACCTCAAGTTCTCATCAAAAATATGTTCCTCATGGTCACCACATACTAACTCCTGTATAAGGCCGGTTTCCAGGCTTTTGCCACTTTTCAGGATTTCTTTTAAACTTTGTTCAATAATGATGGCCTCCATAAGGACTTCTTCATCTTCATTATGTTTAGCAACACTAATTTTAATACCTTAATGGACCGATGTTGATTATTGGCAACATGTTAGTTCAAAGAATCGTACACACGAAAATAAAATTTTTTTTACAAAAATCTATATAATTGCCGTCTTATGTATGTTCGTAACAATTTACTTGTAACTAATATTGATAAATGGCGCTGTTAGTAAATTGCAGACTGTAACAGGTGGCGCTGTCAGCATTCTCTCTGTAAACTTTTTAGTACAAAACTGTAATTTGCTTAAAAAAACTATCAAATTGTGAATTTCAGTCCTTAAAATATAATTAACGTCGTGTTGGAAAGCGATTTGTTTACAATAAGCTATCAAACGGTGAATTTCTATGAAGACACAACGAACTAAATATACATACGAGGTCAAAAAGTATCGCGAATTTTGAATTTACGCAGGTTACGTATATTCGATTTTCGATTTTTTGTGGCGTTATGTTGGTACTCAATCGTCTTCGATTTTTACTCAATTTCGACCAAAAACAGCATCGTATTAACATTGCTAAGGAGCTGTTGGACTCTGTCCGCGATAACCCAAATTTGCTCCAGAGGGTCATAACTGGTGACGAATCATGGTTATGACGTTGAAACTAAAGTTCAATCATCCCAATGAAAGCTGCCGCACGAGTCATGACCGACAAAAGCGTCAAGTTCGGTCGAAGGTGAAGGATTTGCTTACAGTTTTCTTCGATTGCAGGGACGTGGTGCATCATGAGTTCTTGCCACATGGTAGAACGGTCAATAAGAATAATATTACCTGCAAGTTATTCGCAAGTTGCGTGAAGCAATCTGCCCGAAATACCCGGATTTGTAGAAGAACAAAAATTGGCTTTTGCCATTTTTGGCCAAAAACAACACCCTAATAATGCCACAGCCACCGTATTCCCCAGATCTGGCCTCCTCTTATTTCCGAAACTGAAGAGCCCCATGAAAGAACGACGCTACGCTACGATTGAGGAGATAAAGACGGCTCCGAAGGAGGAGCTGAACAAGATCACAAAAAAATGATTGAAGTGCTTCGAGGATTGGAAAAAACGTTGGCACAAGTGTACTCGTATAATATCTGGTGGGGATTACTTTGAAAGGAACAAAATAGATATTTATGAATAAATAAAAACACAAAATACGCGATACTTTTTGAACAGACCTCGTATTTGAGATTATTGAACAGAAAAACCAGGTGTATAAGTTTAAATCCGCTGTTTTTTAGTCAAAAAAACACATGTTTTTTCATAGAAAGCAAAATCAAATTTATTGAAAGTACTTGCCCACGCTAGCTACACATTTTTCCCATCTCTCGAACATTTTGTGGATACCACGCCAAAAATTTTATTTTCTCTTTCGAGGCAAACCACTCATTAAGCCATTTTCGAATGTCTTCATAAGAATCGAAATGCTGCTCAGCGAGCGCGTGGCACATCGACGAAAACAGGTGGTATTCGGAAGGGGCCAGGTCTGGCGAATAAGCGAGGTAAAATAGCACCTCCCAGTTGAGTGCTTCCAAGTAGTTTCGGACCATTTTTGACGTGTGCGATGGTGCGTTGTCGTGGAGGAAAGTCAGGTTGTGATGTCTTTGCTGATAATCCGTCCTTTTATCACGCAGAGCACGGTGCAATTTGATTAGCTGTTGGTGGTAGCGGTGGGGCATTGATAGTTTCACTAGGTTTCAACATCTCATAGCAGACGATACCCTGCTGATCCCACCAAATGCACAGCATCGTCTTCCGTCCGAAGCGATTTGGTCTTGGGAAAGACGTTGATGGTTGGCCGTGATCAACCCACGATTTCTTGTGCTTAGGATTCTCGAAATTAATCCACTTTTCATCGCCTGTCACAATCCGATGGAGGAATGACTTTCTTTTTTGTCTGGCGAGCAAGATTTCGCATGTGTTTTGACGTCGCTCCATCTGCTTATCGTTTAATTCATGCGGCACCCATTTTCCGATCTTTTCAATCTTCCCCATGGCATGCAGACGCATGGAAGTAGCTGGTGGAGTAACGCCCAATTGCTCCGCGAGCATTTTTTGCGATTGGGCTACGTCTTCGTCTAAAAGAGCCTGCAATTGATGGTCCTCAACCTGCTTATTTTCCCACAAGTCAAAATTGACGTCTTTGAACCGACGAAACCAATCTCGGCATGTTGTTTCCGATATAGCACTGTCACCATAAGCATTCGATGTGATTCGGCAGCCGATTTCTTCAAATTGAAGCAGAAAAGAAGAGCTTCCCGCATATGCTCTTTTTCTGGCACGAAACCAGAACCAAAGGAAAAATGTATGTTGTTGTACGAAATTGCTGACAATGTGCACTGATTAATGTTGACAGATGTCAAACTCATAAAAAAAGTACTGCGTGCCCGTGGTAGCCTAATACGCTCATTCACGCCATCTATGACCAAACAGCGGATTTAAGCTTATACACCTGGTAAATCAAGCTTTTATCGTTACAAAACGTTTTTAGTGCCGTCATTTTTGACGGGTTATCGTTAGTTTTTATATATTTATAATTACTTATTTCTTTTATGTAAGCTTAGATACATTTTCAAAAACAAAAATCAATTTTATGTTAATTCGCTTTTAAAAAATATATATAATAGTTTTAGCATCTTTTTTCCACTTGTAGGTGCACAATAAAAATAAGCATACTAACTGAAATACGAAACCTCAACCCCTAGCATTGTTATAGATATTTATCCAATAACATAAAGTACATATAATTTTCCAAATAATCAGGTACAAAATTGAATGTTGCTTGTAAGCAACATCGAGCATGAACAGGTTTAATTAATAATAAATAGGAATCAATTGATTTCCAACTAATCCGGACAAACGAACAAGAAGTCAACATTCAATTAAGTCGTTCAACTCTTAATAATTACACACAAACATATTTTAAAAAAAAAAAATGTTCTTCAACAGAAAAAATATAAAATAAATTAAATCAATAAAAAATTTTATAAAAAATTATTTTGCAAAGATTCATCAATTCGATTAGATTAACAAAAGGAAAACATATATAAATTTTTCCAATTGAATGTGTTAAACAAGCAGAAAGTAAATTTTCCGATTTAATAAATATTTTTATAAAATTTTAGGTACACAAACATTTTATAATAAATATGTTAGATGTTGTGTAATTTTTTACTATCAGATAATATATTAAATTTATTGAAATTGACGTGATATGTGGAAGTGAACATGTTATTCATAATTTACTGGTGATGTTGGTGGAATTGATTAAAATAAATCAGTTCAATAAATCAGAGAAGAAATAATTTGTTATTACGGAAATGTTGTGAAATTTTTTTCTCCCTTATTAATCGTATACGAGTATGTGTGTGTATTTTCCATATAGTTTAAAAGAATATAAAAGAAACTAACGAAATAGTTCTGAAAAAATTGGATTGTAGCGGACTTCCTAATCTTATGAATTTGCTAGTTATTTTTTTTATTGTGTTATATTTGATTGATATTTAACATTAAATCTTGAAAAAATTCTACAAATAAATGTATATACGTTTGTTCATACTTTAAGTAAAGAAAAATAAGAGAAGTACTACTGTAAAAGGTCATTTTTCGATCATTATTACCACTATAAGTTTTTAAAACAATACTCAGATAAATAAATCGAAGTATATGATGTGGGTTAACATCTTTAATAGCTCGTTGAATACCGAAAAGCTTTTGTAAGAATATAAAAATCTCCTTGGTTATGATGGACTTTTAAAGCCGACGAACAAACCTTCCAATCAAATTTGTACCATTTTGATGTGCCCTCTGGCATATAAATATAAGCAGTATGCTACCATCAGTTACCATACAAAAACTAACAGGTAGGTAGATGCTCGTAGCAAAAAAAAAATTAGAATGAAAGAGAGAAATATAATATATACAAAATAAAACAAAACTGAAAGAATGAAAAATGTTCAGGTAAGCTAGTTGTAGTGAGTGGTTTTGTAAGATTCTACTTGAAGAGCTTCAACAAATGACAGCAATATGCAATTCATATTATACCAGGATTTTAAGGAGAGATAAGGGACTAAATGAAAAATAATTTTAAAAAATATATATGAGTGTTGTAGAAAAGCAAATGTTTAGTACAATTGTGGCACTACTGCACTGAAGAGTTTCTTTATTTTATTTTACAGTAGAAGATGGATTTTCCTTTCTTTGGTTAAAAGTGCTTTTACTCAAAGTGTGGTAAACAAATTCTTTACAAACTCAACGAATACATACAACAACAAAAAAAATCAGACAATGAGACTATCCTACTTGTATTTATTTATCTATGGTTCTAACTAAGAATATATGCTAGTGGCAATATCAAATCTGCATATTTTAAGAATATCCTTGCAGACGTATTTGATACTTATGGATACAATAGTTCGTTGAGAATCCCTTAAAATGGTACATTGACGAACAGCGCTTATACTATTCTTCAGATTTTGTTGTCAGTCGTGAATATGTCCTTATGAGTTTCTACTTTTTTTTCTCCACTTTTTTGTTTTCTTACTAACGTTAAAGCTATGAAATTTTTCATGTTTGTAAATTGTATGCGGGAAAACTATTAAAAAGAATCATAGAATCTTTTATAGTATTTTATTTACACCTATAATAGTAGCGATTTGATTACAAAATACTCAAGCTATATAATATAATTCACCAAGGACATTTATTTTTAATACTAGAGTAAATAGTATGATGGTTGTTAACTAAAAATGAATTTTTCCATTTTATAAATTTTGCAAGATTTACCATATAGCTTTTAGGGATATTATAGCTTTTTTTTATAAAGTATAGTTTTTAAATTTTTTTTTTTTGTATAAACAAACGTTAGAATAAAAATGATTTTTTAAAGGTAATTGTATATTTTGAGGATAGTCTGTCTATCTACATATAATTTTACGATTAGAAGTGAAATTATTTTTTAACAAAAATGTAAATTCTTTGCGTAATAGCAACTCAGGTCATTTGGCTACAACTATAAGGCCTTAGTATCGCCAAATCAGACCACCATAAGATCCGTTTTTTATAGGTGAAAAGTAAAAGCTATCATTCATGCTTTAGGACTTAGTGTAAAATTACTGACAAGAAAATATCAGATGTCGAAAATCAGAGAAATCATGACACCAATTTCTAATCCGATTAAAATTGAGCTTGCTGTGTAATTGGATAAAATCATTTCGCTGTTTACAAAAGAAAAAATATCTCCAATATAATGTTTGTTGGTGTAAACGATTGATTTTTTCCGATCACTGGATCAGTCATCCAATTAGAAAATAGCCTGTAAAAAGCTTCAACTAAAATAATCATTTACGATGTTAAGAAATAATTATAAATATAATAATAAGCGAAAAACAAATGTGAAGCAACTTAAAATACAAACAAATTAAATAAATGAGAAGCAACTTAAAATATATACACGTACATACAAAATAGAATAACTATATAAAATATAAGCATTTTACACTTTTCTTTATATATTAAGAATTTTATTATATACTATACTTTAGATAGTAAGATTTTGTATATACCATATAGTCGTATATTGATGATTTTGAAAAGAGTTCTAAAATAAATCTGTCAAACGAAGCGTTTTCATTACAGGTTTTTCGCAAGAAAGCCAATCTCTTAATTAATCACTTTACTGGCATAAGATTAACTTACGTTAATGATCAACCTTAGTCTGGGTTGAGCTCCGAGTCGAACAAACCAACAATACCCTTATTAGACGAATATCTACCTTTATAACTGGCTGGCACTGAGACCATAAAATTTTTTATGTACATCCAATATTTCCATCGGTTTGAACTTCTCATAGCTATATATGCAGATTATGTGGTCTGCCTTGCATCTATCAAAAATCCCCATCCTGTTTCCGAAATTCTTCAAACCCAAATCAAAATCTCCCAGGAATGTGTTCGAAAATGCGACCATGTAACTTTTACTCTTCGCCTTGTACCATGTCCTTCCATATCTTAATGGCAGTAAAATACCACAAGGCACTAAAATTCGATGCTTAGGATTGTACTTAGACAAGTTCCATTTAATAATTCCAAATAAGGCTCAAAAGACATATCAAAAATAAACAGTAAAGTACTTTTATACCATGACCTACTGAAACCTCTATGGACTAATAGACTATAATTCTGGGGCTTAACTAAGTCTTCTTATTCCCGTCAAATCTAATTCCTTTTGTTCATTTGTTCATCATGAGTGTGTCTCGTTATAAAAAGTTTCATTCTCGTTTTTCAAATCGTACTAATCCCCTTGTTTATGCAAGCTACTGTATTCTTCCTTCCCTTTAAACAGTTATCGAAAATTTATACGTCACTTGTCCCGCGATTCGAGACCACATATACGATGTCTGTTAAAAAAGTATCGCGACTTTTGAATTTTTGCGGTTACGTATATTCGATTTTCAATTTTTTGTGGCGTTATGTTAGTACTCATGTCTCTCACTTATGCCGATAAGTTCGGCCATTTTGAATGTTCAGTTAATTTTTGACAGCTGCTTTGCTTGCATGTGTTTTGGCTCGTCCTCGATTTTTGCTAATTCCATAAAATGGATCAAAGAATCTGTATCAAATTTTTTGTGAAAAACAAAATTAATTGCGCGGACGCATTCCGAATGTTGACTGTGGCATATGGTGAAGCTACCTTGGACCGAAGCAACGTTTATCGGTGGTACAAAATGTTCTCAGTGGGCCGAGAAGATGTGAATGACGAAAAGCGTGCCGAACGACCGAGCACGTCAACAACAGACGAAAACATTGATGATGTGAAGAAAATAGTATTGGACAATCGTCGAATCACCATTAAAGAAGTTGCTGGGAACTCATGCCATTCGATTTTTATCAATGATGTGTGCGTGAGACGGGTCGACGCGAAATACGTACCAAAATTGCTCAATTTCGACCAAAAACAGCATCGCATTAACATTGCTAAGGAGCTGTTGGACTCTGTCCGCGACGACCCAAATTTGTTCCAGAGTGTCATAACTGGTGACGAATCATGGGTTTATGGTTATGACGTTGAAACTAAAGTTCAATCATCCCAATGAAAGCTGCCGCACGAGCCAAAACCGAAAAAAGCGCGCCAAGTTCGGTCGAATGTGAAGGTTTTACTTACAGTTTTCTTCGATTGCAGTAACGTGGTGCATCATGAAATCTTTCACAGGGTAGAACGGTCAGTAAGGAATATTACCTGCAAGTTGTGCGCAAGTTGCGCGAAGCAATCCGCCAGAAACGCCCGGATATGTGTAAGAACAAAAATTAGCTTTTGCACCATGATAACGCTCCTGCTCACGCGTCGTTGCTTGTGCACGAATTTTTTCCCAAAAACAACACACTAATAATTCCGCAGCCACCGTATTCCCCAGATCTGGCCTTCTGTAACTTTTTCTTGTTCCCGAAACTGAAGAGCCCCATGAAAGGATGACGCTACGCTACGATTGAGGAGATAAAGACGGCATCTTAGGAGGAGCTGAACAAGATCACAAAAAATGATTTTTTGAAGTGCTTCGAGGATTGGAAAAAACGTTGGAATAAGTGTATAATATCTGGTGGGGATTACTTTGAAGGGAACAAAACAGATATTCATGAATAAATAAATAATTTAAAAAAAAACACAAAATTCGCTATACTTTTTGAGCAGACCTCGTATGTCTTCTATGTACGTTCCACGTCTGGGATGAAATCAGAAAATCGATGGAGATTATTGGAAAGCGTGTAATATCTCAAACTGCGTCCCAGCTGACAGCCCAAAATTTTAAAACCCACAGCCGTTTCGAAGCCTACACCAACAGTCGTGGCCCATTCCGGGGTATTAGGGGCCCTTGACCCCGAGTTTGCATTTAAAACAGATTACTTTGAATTAGGAGCGACCCTCCTTTCAAGTTCCCTTAGGAACACCTAGCAGAATTCCAGAATTTGCACTTCTAAAGCATTATTAGGCTTTTTGTTGCATGCACCACGCCTTTTGCATTTGAAAAATCATTTACATGTGCGTAACATGACTTATCCACTATCGGATAAATACTTTTGCCCCTTGTTGATGGCCATCATTGGAATAATAAGCTGGTCTATACTTAATATCCCGCCATCGTAGCGAAATGTGCACGCGAACAGAAGAAACATCGAAGGATGTTTAAGCCTCATCCATGGGGATATGGAGCCACACATTATATTTAAAACAAATAATATTTTCAGATCGTTTAAACATGATTATTTCTTAACGACTTCCTACAATAATATTTAGTTAAATTGTTTTAAAGTTTAATTTTAATAATATTTCATGTAACCATTTCCAAAATTTAAATGTTAAATATTTTATACGCTATAAAATGCCATATTTATTTCGGTTTTAAATAATTTTTATATTAAATCACTCGTATTTACAGTTTAAATAGTCATATTTGCATAGTCACATTATACGGGAGAAATGAAAGTAATTTCGATTATGTGATTAAATATTAATTGAAGAGATAAGCACATAGCCTGCCTACATTATTTTTATGTACTTTCTGAAGATGGAGTTAATTCAAAATTTAACAATTTGAGATACCGAATATCATATATTCCTATATGATATGGTGGATATGGTTATATGTTAAAGAAATGTTAATCGATTTTCATATGTAAATACTACGGAAATCTTATTATCGCATAATATAATAATATACATTGGTGCGTGCATGTTTTTATGCTGATAAGGTAAATTTTATATTACTCTTGGGTTAATGAAGAAATCCTCTATAAAGAAAGGAATAAGAAGGAACATCTTATTTGCAAGTACCCGAAAGTATATAATAGAAAAGATGTGTAACTTGTACGAGAGTTGGATTTAAAGTTTTTTGGCCTGTCAACTTACATTAATTCGAAAATATTTGTCTCTGGAGGTGGATTGAATATCGTCAGGGTAGCTTTACTTTTGTTATTTTTTTCCTGCTATTATTTCAAGTAATATTACGAAATGTAAATTCTAAGAGCCACGACTATTTTAGATTTTTTTGCAATTCTTTTTTTTATTATTATTATTATTAATTGACTTTTGGAATATTTACAGAGTAAGAAATTATCCTTAATAATTTTTTTTTGCATATAATAAGATAATATTTTATAAGAGGAACATGTATAATAAAACTATAAATAGATTAAGATATTATTATTTGCATGCTTATTTTTTATTCCCTCTTCTTCTATATAATATCAGGTACGATTCTCTACTTCTAACATTCAATTATTTATTATATATTTTTAGAGTAAGTTATCGTCCGCCCATGAATTTTATTGTAAGTATTTTGAATTCCCAGTATTCGAATGGATGGAAATTTATCAAAAATCTATGTTATCATCAAGAAATCATGTGATTGGATTATATAATAATGTGCTCACGCTACATAATTAAGATCTGTTTAAAAAAAATTGAACCTTCAAATAATGATTATAAAATGTAAAATCTTTGGTAATAATGACTATATAAATACTATTATTTGTTTTTAGCTTAACCTCAGGCACTGATCACGCAATTTTTCCGCTTTAATTACCGCCATTTTAATTTTTTCCTCAGATCAGTAAAATTACTTTTTACTCCAAATATCAATAAATCAGAATTTTTTGCATTCTGTGCACTTCCGAATTTGAGCCGACATAGCAGGCGATTTACTATTATCACGTGGTTATTATTATCATAATAACCACGTGATAATAGTAAATCGTTATTATCACGTGGTTTTTTATGGTTATCACGTAGATTATTACTGTCCGAACAGGTAACCTACTAAAGTATGCCTTCCAATAAATTTTATCGTTCACCACATGGCATCAAATTCAAACAAACCCTAATCATACAATGCCCCACCCTAAATTCCGCCATTTCAATTTTTTTCTTTAATCGGTAAGGTAATTTTTTTAATTCTAAATATCACCAAATCAGAATTTTTGTATTCTGTGCACTTCCGAATTTAAAATAAAAGCCTATCTTGCCATATGTCGAGCCGACATAGCAGTATTTACTGAAAACGTTATTATCACGTACTGTCTTATGATTATCACGTAGATTTTAACTACTCCAAAATGTTTTTTTTTGCAATTTAAAATTCACGAACAGGTAACTGAGTAAAGTGTGCCTTGGAATAAATTTTATCGTCCACCACAAGGCATCAAATTCAAACAAACCCTAATCATACAATTGCCCCACCCTAAATTCCGCCATTTTAATTTTTTTCTTTAATCGGTAAAGTAATTTTTTTAATTCTTAATATCACTAAATCAGAATTTTTGCATTCTGTGCAGTTCCGAATTTAAAATAAAAGCCTATCTTGCCATATCTCGAGCCGATATAGCAGTATTTACTGGAAACGTGTTACCGCGTGGTTTTTTATGATTATCACGTAGATTTTAACTACTCCAAAATGTTTTTTTTTGCCATGTAAAATTCACGAACAGGTAACTGAGTAAAGTGTGCCTTGAAATAAATTTTATCGTCCACCACAAGGCATCAAATTCAAATAAGCCTTGATCATGCAATTACCCCGCCCTAAATTCCGCCATTTTAATTATTTCCGTTAATCGGTAAAGTAATTTTTTTACTCTAAATATCATTAAATCCGAATTTTTGCATTCTGTGCACTTCCGAATTTAAAATAAAAGCCTATCTTGCCATATCTCGAGCCGACATAGCAGTATTTACTGGAAACTTGTTACCGCGTGGTTTTTTATGATCATCACGTAGATTTTTTGCTATCCCAACATGTTTTTTGCAATGTAAAATTCACGAACAGTGTGTGTGCCTTGCAATAAATTTCATTGTCCACCACAAAGCATAAAATTCGAACAAACCCTGATCAAGCAATTTTTTTTTTTTTTTTTTTATTATTTATTTGACAGGTTTTTATTTTCTACATTTGTACAATTTTTTTAACACATACATGCATTTTTTATACACATATAGTCATGAGAACACAGTCGCTCCTATGGAGCACATAGCGGCACCAGAAAACTCCGTCAACTCTCCTCCGTCTGCCTCTGCCCTGGGTTCCTGCCTGAGGTACGGTCTAGAGGTACGGTCCGGTTGCTTCCGTGAACTCTCTTCCATCTGCTTCTGCCTTTGGGTTTTTGCCTGAGGTACGGTCTTGGGTTTTTGCCTGAGGTACGGTTTTTGCCCTATGTACGATGAAAGCCGAATGAGCTTCATTTTTGGTTTCATCGTACATAGGGTGCGGCAGGTGCAATGGTCAAGGTGACCGACTCACACTCGGTAGGTGGCGGGTTCGATTCCCGCTGCCGCCATCTCGGCATTGGTGCCGGGGTGAAAGGCCTGACTACAAGCCTTATATATGTAGTCCGTAGGGTCCCCCAACGTCACTGGAGGTTGCTTCGCTGGTCCGATAAGCCGCAAGCTATAAAAAACACACCCTATCAAAGAAACAGCACTAGAAGAAGCATCCGATCAAGCAATTGGTACGCCCTAAATTCCGCCATTTTTATTTTTTTAACCTAAATATCGCTAACTCACAAAATTGTTTTATTATTCTGTTCACTTTCTAATTTGCCCTCGAGCCAATGGACCAGGATTCACTAAAAAAGACCAGTCTTTTAAATTGTTAATAGACGGGAAAGAGTCCATTTTTTCTGGGATATAGAATCATATGATTGTCCTTTAATTAAACTTACTTTAACTAATGTTTGAATGGCAATTTGTTTATGTGCAATACAACACGGTTTATAAATAATAACCCCAGTTTGGACTAATGGACGTGAAGAGTGAAGTTCTATTCAGTTTGGAAACCAACGGTATTAACATTTCTATAATATTCTTATTACGTGTATAAGGTAACTTATCGTAAACAATTTATTGAACAGATTTGCTACATATTTGTAATATATTTAAAGTTTCTCGATAAGACTAGAGCCATACATTTTAATAGACTAGAGCTTTTATTTCATTAAAGTTTTAAAAATAATCTGAAATAAATAATTTAAACATCCTTTATATTCAAATTTATATTTTACAAAAAAAAATTTGATATTTATATAATATGTAATATGGAATTTTTAAATTTAAATATTCTCTGAAATAATAACAACAAAAAAAAAAAAAAAACTTAAAACAGTCAATATGGTTCTTTTTATTTGCCATAGAAACCTTTTAATATGTTTAAGTACTAAGCTTATGTAAAGAGCTTAGTATAATGGAAATATGCTGTAATTAAGTTTATTTTTCTATAAAGAATAAATTATATTATGTGATGGAAGAGAATTTTGTTTTTTTTTTACATAGGAAATTTAATTAAATATATACGAGGACATTTTTAATGTATACGAGAGCATTTTTCAATGGATTGCACAAATAAAAATTCCATGAACAGAATGTGTCAATAAATTTTTGTAATTTTGAAATAGTCACCACACATTTGCATTTTTATTCATTTATTCATATTTACTTTTATATTTTCCTATTACAAACTTACTAATCCAATCATTTCATACGCCAATCTCAAATCGATATTAGATTTTGCTTAGATTTAAGGGGAAGGAGTACAAATGATGTGAACCTTTTTGACAGCTTTCTGTTAAATATAAATAGTACTCGAATTCGTTTAGCTTCTACACATAGTATTCCGAAATAAATAAAAATCACTTCACTCTAGAATTGAACTCGTGAATAGAAATGGAATGTGTGAAAGGACTCCAAATATGCTGGTTCGATCCCTTGGGAGGCACTGCGTGAAGTTGATTTGCTCAGTGGTATAAGACTCTGAACATCGGATTTTTCATCATTGGGTTATGCGACTTATTTATAAATATCGTCTAGAAAAATAATTTTCATCTCTAATATTCTACCATTTTGTCAACTGATATACTAACGTGAATTTATGTACATTTGTAGAGAATATATATTTATTATTTTTCTGTTAAAAAAAAAAATGATGCTGTGTACACTTGAAATTGATTGAACGATGCCTGCCTGCATTTGGCAACTAAACATGAAAGCCGACAATGAAATTATATCAATAACATTTTAAATGCATTATTTTGGAAGTTTTGTCAAAATGTACATTAAATTTGATGTAGAGCACATGTTATATTGTCACTGAAATGGATTTTGATCGAAAGCTTATTCAGAAATTGGCTATAATCTTATATGAGTAAAAGAAGAAATTTCTTACAAACTTCACGATAAGACTTTAAGTATTTGTAGTTAGTAGTTGTAAGAGAGAGAGAGAGTACTATTAGAAATATTCTTTTGAAGTTTTTAAAATACATACACAAGACATTTTATGTGCATAATATTTTACTGACTTATAACTATACTTGAACTAAGTGAATATCAAGGACAGTCTTTGGAACGTTGTTAAGAATATTATTTATTAAGTATAACTAATCCATTATTTAAAATGGCAAATATTAAACTTAACATTAATTGTTTAGTTTAATATTTGACTAAAAATGTCCAGCGACAAAATATAACTTTTTCTTTTGAACAAAATGCAAAAATAACGATTTAGAAACTACACTTCATTACTCACGAAAAATAGAAATCTACGAACTGTTACAAGAAAAATATTATCTTATAAAAAAAATAACGTACCCTTTAAACCATGGTATATTAATGGGGATATATAAAACATAACTCATTATATTAAAATTGAGACAGAACTATCCACTACCTTCCCATGAATCTTCTTGCTTCCGAAGTTACCAATTTAATGAAACTCCTTCCCAAAAATAAAGCTCCTAGCTATGACGCTTTAAATCGAACTCCAATATCTTTATAAAAGTGCAATAGTCTTTTTTGCTACACTATATAACTCTATCCTTGCAATATCATATTTTCTAATCCTCTGGAAATTCGCCATTATAAAAATGATCCAACACCCAATAAATCAATAAACCGCCCCATTTCCTACAGACCAATAAGTCTTCTTCACATTATTTAAAAAATATTTGAAAAAATAATTTTCCGCCGCTTCTATTCCCTACTCGAATTACCAAATTTAATTTCCAATCATCAATTCGGTGTCCGCTTCGAATACTCTACAACCCAGCAGTGTCATAGAGTTGTCTACCAGGTGTAAAAGCTTAAATACAGTGTTCTTTAGTCAATAACATAAAAAAATCCTTTCGAGGCAAACCACTCACGAACGCAGCACTTCGTAAGAATCGAAGTGCTGCTCAGCGAGCGCGTGGCCCATCGACGAAAACCGGTGGTTGTTGGAAGGGGCCAGGTCTGGTGAATCAGCGGGGTGGGATAGCACTTCCAAGTTGAGTTTCTTAAAGTAGTTTCGGACCATTTTTGACGTGTGCGATGGTGCGTTATCGTGAAGGAAAATCAGCTTGTCATGTCTTTGTAGATATTCCGTCCTTTTTTCACGCAGAGCACGATCTAATTTGATCAGTTATTGGTGGTAGTGGTGGTCATTGACAGTTTCACTAGGTTTCAACATCTCATAGTTTTCGATACCCTGCTGATTCCACCAGACGCACAGCATCGTCTTCCGTCCGAAGCGATTTGGTCTTGGAGAAGATGTTGATGATTGGGCGGGATCAATCCACAATTTCTTGCGTTCACGATTCTTCAAATATATCCACTTTTCATCGCCTGTCACAATCCGATGGAGGAACGACTTTCTTTTTTGTCTGGTGAGCAAGATTTCGCATGTGTTTTGACGTCGCTCCATCTGCCTATAGTTCAATTCATGCGGCACCCATTTTCCGATCTTTCTAATCTTCTCCATGGCATGCAGATGCATGGAAATGGCTGGTTGAGTAACGTCAAATTGCTCCGAGCCTTTTTTCCGATTAGGTATCTTCTTCGTCCAAAAGAGTCTGCAAGTGATGGTCCTCAACGTTCCAAGACCGATTTTTACGCTTCTTGTCCCACAAGTCAAAATTGACGTCTTTGTACCGACGAAACCAATCTCGGCACGTTGTTTCCGATAAAGCACTGTCACCATAGGCGTCCATAAGCATTTGATGCGATTCGACAGCCGATTTCTTCAAATTGAAGCAGAAAAGCAGAGCTTCCCGCATATGCTCTTTTTCTGGCACAAAACTAGATGACAATATGCACTGATTAATGTTGATAGATGTTAAACTCATAAAAAAAACGTATGGCGTTCCCATGGTAGTTTAATACACTCCCTCACGCCTACTATGACCAAACAGCGGATTTAAGCTTATACGCCTGGTAAATCAAGCTTTTGATAGAGTTTGACTCTCAGACTTACACCAGAAACTCAAGAGGATCCTTCCTTCTACTTATTTCATAGCCCTAAAATCATTCCTTTCCAACTGACACTTCAGATATTTGTTGGTGTTCCACAGACAAGTACCTATAGTTTGGCCGATCCTCTGGACACATCCGATATCCCAACCTGTCCTAGTATCTTCTTTGCAACATACGCTGATGATACGGGCGGCCTCGCATTTAGCAAAAATCGCCAACATATTTTCGAAATTCTCCAATGCCAATCCCAAAAAGTGCAGATCTGGTTTATCAGGTGGAAAATAAAAGTAAATGAACGTAAATACCACAACACACCGAAGTTTGGTACTTAGGACTGAACTTAGACAAACGTTTGTCATGGAACCTACATACAAGACTTTAAAGTCAAGAACTAAAAATACGATACCTACAACTACGTCGACTTCTAGACAAATGTTCTAAACTCACTGTAGACAAGCCCTAATGAAACCCATCTGAACTTATGGACTAGAACTCTGGGGTCATACTAAGTCTTCCTATTCCCATCAAATCCAATCCCTTTTGTTCATTTATTCAGCACGGGTGTGTCTTGTTGGAACAAAAAGCTTTCGGTACTGATATTTCGAAAATAATTTTTAGTGATAAGGTCCATCTATAAACTTCTAGAAACTCACAAATAACTGTGCAGAAGGCATTGTATTAGCAAAAAGTAGTGACTATTGGATGTGAATTTTGGTCTGAATGTATCATTGACTCGTAGTTATTTAAAAATGAAGAAATGGGAGACCATTACCATCAATTCTGAGTGGCAAAACTTCTTTTAGGCTGAATTTAACGATTACAATCTGGACTATACGAGGTCTGTTTAAAAAGTATCGCGAATTTTGAATTTCCGCGGGTTGCGTATATTCGATTTTCGATTTTTTGTGGCGTTATATTGGTACTAATGTGTCTCACTTATGCCGACAAGTTCGGACATTTTGAATGTTCAGTTAATTTTTGACAGCTGCTTTGCTTGCACGTGTTTTGGCTCATCTTCGATTTTTGCCCATTCGAAAAATTGGATCAAAGAATCTGAATCAAATTTTTTGTGAAAAACAAAATTAATTGCGCAAACGTATTCCGAATGTTGACTGTGCCATATGGTGAAACTACCTTGGACCGAAGCAACATTTTTCGGTGGTACAAAATGTTCTCAGAGGGCCGAGAAGATGTGAACGACGAAAAGCGTGCTGGACCACCGAGCACTTCAACAACAGACGAAAACATTGATGAAGTGAAGAAAGTAGTATTGGCCAATCGTCGAATCGCCGTTAGAGAGGTTGCTGAGGACTTGAACATATCGATTAGTTCGTGCAAGTCGATTTTTACCAATGATTTGTGCATGAGACGGGTCGCCGCGAAATTCGTACCAAAATTGCTCAATTTCGATCAAAAACAGCATCGCATTAACATTGCTAAGGAGGTGTTTGACGATGTCCGCGATGACCCAAATTTGCTCCAGAAGGTCATAACTGGTGACGAATCATGGGTTTATGGTTATCACGTGGAAACAAAAGCTCAATCATCCCAATGGAAGCTGACGCACGAGCCAAGACCGAAAAAAGCGTGCCAAGTTCGGTCGAATGTGAAGGTTTTGCTTACAGTTTTCTTCGATTGCAAGAGCGTGGTGCATCATAAGTTCTTGCCACAGAGTAGAACGGCCAATAAAAAATATTACCTGCAAGTTATGCACAAGTTGTATGAAGCAATCCGTCAGAAGCGCCCGGATTTGTGGAAGGACAAAAATTGGCTCTTTCACCATGATAACGCTCCTGCTCACGCACTGTTGCTTGTGCACGAATTTTTGGCCATAAACAACTTATAATACCGCAGCCAACGTATGGCCCCCTGTGACTTTTTCCTTATGAAAGGACAACGCTACTTTACGATTGAGGAGATAAAGACGGCATCAAAGGAGGAGCTGAACAAGATCACAAAAAATGATTTTTTGAAGTGCTTCGAGGATTGGATAAAACGTTGGCACAAGTGTATAATATCTGGTGGGGATTACTTTGAAGGGGACAAAATAGATATTCATGAATAAATAAATCATTTTTGAAAAAACATAAAATTCGCGATATTTTCTGAACAAACCTCATATGTATTTTTAATAAGACGGTGCCACAAGCTATACAAAAGGAAAGATTTTAGGTTTACTGCGCGAAAATTTCCTAGTACGCAGAATTTATAGATTTTAAATCTTTCGTAAAAATATCTTTATAAATAGTATATTATTCGAATTAACTATAAGATATTTTTTAAGTTGATGATGCCATTTGGCCTCAATGATCCACCCCTCATACCGTATAAAGTTTTCTTGTAGAACTACCTAAAAATCATACTCACCAAAAATGTCTATTGGCATCAATTTCATCAATATTACATATTGTGGCAAGTTTTAGGTTATATAAAATTAAATAATAAATTTTAGCTAATTTTGAATTTTAAGTTATTTTGTAGAATTTTTTTAAAATTATACTTAAAATGGAAATTTGCCAAAATTCATTGTTGCGTCTAAAGGACTTTTTTTGTATACATAGAATTTTTATATAAAAATACTACGCATTAGCAAAAGTTCCATTAAATAAAGTAAAAATAATCTACGCTATTATTTCTATTACTTGACAAGTGTCATTGTTTATAAGTACTCATATTTCTATACAAATAATATACTATATAAAAAAGATAATAACTAACTAAGTATGGGAAGTAACTTCATAAAATATATTTTTTGACAAATTCTAATTACAAGCATTCTAGAAAAATATGTAGAAAAATATGTTACGCATAATTTATAATAATTTCCAGATCTCAAATTGATGATGGTATACTTTTAGAGCATTATGCCTGTGCTTGTGATTTTTTCGTTCTACTACTAGTAATTGGCTTTGAGAAGCTATCTTAAAGCATCAATATCAAAAACAAAGACAGTCCAATTTTAAGATGTATAATATATATATATTTTTTTTGTACTGGACAACATCTTCATTGCTAAATGAGATATTGTCTATATCATAACTTACTGTCCATAACACTTAGTAGATCTGCTCGTACTTGTCATAATATGGTCAGCACTATGTCCATTCCTTTTATTATCATAAACATCATCATCATCATCATCATCATCATCATCACCATAATTATTATTATTATAATTTATTAATAGAAAAAAAATAATAATAATAACAATGATGTATAAAAAAAAATATCATAAAAATGGCATTGATTCGATAGTAAACTCATATTAACAATGAGCAACATTGAATAAGAAAAGCGGCAAATATAAGCTATAGGAAAAAAGGACACTTGGATTGAATTGTGAACAAAATAGAAAAATTTTCTATTCCAAGTTGAACGAAATAAATACTCCAAGACTATTGTTGGTATATTCTTTACATTCCGTCACTTCTTATAGCATCGCTAGTTATCACAAAGTGAAATAAAACAACATTGTTTGTTTTAATATGTCTGCCATTTAAACACATCCTTGGATGACTTGAGAATGTGAAAATTACTTGCAGAATTTTTATTGAAATATTTTTTTGCCTTACGTATTCTTGTGACCTTTGTTCTTATATATATATTGTATATATCCTCGCGGTTGGTTATTTACCATAGAGATAGATTCCTATTGAGGAAGGGACCAATGACCAAATATAGAAATCATGAAAGCAGAGATGCTATTATTGTTATAGCACGTGGTATCCTTTTTATCTGAGAAAATTTATTATTATATACGAAACTAATGTAAAGAGGATAATTTCTTTTGAAATTTCTCCTTGTAACATACACCCTATACGAAAGCACCCATAACCATTCTCTAAATTAAATTCAAATGAAAGAATCACAAATAAAAAGAATAAATGAACACAAACATTTTGGTTATTGTTTTTAGCTTTTCCTTCCTCTTCATAAGTAAGGCATGCGCATTATATTTGGTAAGCACGCGAATATTTGTAAGCTTTCGAAGCTTATATTTAGATGGAATCTACAGGCGGCGAACAGTTTCGAGTTGCATGTCCTACTGATCAGTTCGAAATTGAAAGGATAATAGTTTTCGGCTAATAGTACAAGTGCTAAATTCTGATGAGACGAGTTCCTTTCTTATAATAAAGTGGTAATCATATTCGTGGTGATTGTAATTGTTGACAATTTTTTTCCCGAAAGGTCATCATCCTCATCGTTATTCTTTGTCGGTTTTTCTCACTAAAAACATTAATTCTAACATTATTTTTGTAAGTGTAAATTCAGTAATCAGTTTTCTTTAAATAATACCTGTGGGATTCAAATGAATCTAAGATACAATATCGGGCATCCAAAAAAGGTTAATTGCTTTATAGTTCACCTTTCTATATAATCATTGGTAAAATTTTCAAGTTTTTCGTTTTTTTTTCGTCTTATCAAATAAAAATTTGTATAAAACAATTTCCAAATAAATTAATATAATCAAAAATTCTTTATATTAAATATAAAAGTGTAACGAAGTTTAAATAAAATTCATAGTTATGTTTTTATGTACATAACATATATCGTTAAATGTTCATAGTTCTGTCTCGCTTGAAGGAGATATAAATTATTGATGAAAATTATTAATTCAAATTATTTTGAACGATAATTCACCGGCAAAAGATACTAAAAAGGACACTCTAAGACGTAAGCATTTTATTGAATTCAATTGAGTAGATGTTCGGTATAGCTAAGTTGGTGAGTGGTTGTTTTTGTTTGTACAAAGTCTAGATATATTAGACCAAGTATACCAAGTAATTTATTCTAAACCATATTTACTGACTTATTTTGTATAAATTCTTTAATACTCGTAATAGAAGAGAAATTTTCCAATTTTTATTGTATTCATTTATTTAAAGAGTGATGATTATCGATTAAGGGTTTTCTGCTAACACAATTTTTATATAAAAGTTAGATTTATACAAGATATTTTGTTTTATTTTTATTGTTTTTTTTTCGTTTTTTGTAAATATTTGATTTTTTGAAAAATACCATTCAACTTTAGGAAAACTTTTGAAACTTTAATTAACATAAAGAAAGATATGAATCCTCTTTAAAGACTTTATTTTGAAAAAAAAAACAACCTTTAAATGTTAAAGAAGACCTTAAAGGACTTTATTTTAATTAAAGCTTTTAAAATTGTTTGATGTTTTGCTTTTATTAAAAAATCTAGAAAATTTTATTACAAGAAAATTTGATGAAATTCTTTAAAGATAATTTTATTAAATTTTTCAAAAGATGAAAGAAAATCTTTGAAGTATACGTTTATATAAATATTATTTTATAAAAAGGATTTTTTTAAATAAAAATATCAATTATTAATAGAAGTTAAAATTTCTTTAGATTAAATAGAATTTTGAGACAAAGAAGTTGTCAATAAATTCAGGACTCCTCATTAGCCTTACAATATATTTAGATTTAAAAGAGTTGATATTAATTGGTTAATATTTTATTTTTATAAAGTCTAAATAATATAATTTTTGAGATACTACAATAGATGTTATTACACTAAAAATAATAAAATAAATTATTAATAAATGAAAAATACGCATTAATATGGAACAATAAAATGTTCAATATAATCGTTGAAGAATAATTACAGAAAAAAAGGAATTTAATTAAAAGGACGTTTAAAAAGATTTAATTCTATTTTAACTTATCGACTCGAATTTTGTGCTTGAATGCGTAATTTTTATTTAATTCAATTTTAAGTTTGGAAAAATTGCTATCGATTATGTTTTATATATAAAAGATTAAAGCTAAAAAAAAAAGGATTTTCTAAATATTTTCTAATTTTTTTAATATTATTTGGTAAAATATTTCAAAAATCTTCAAATATTATTATTTATATTTTTTATAAGAAATCTTTTATTAATAATAATTAATAATAAATTTGAAGTTGCCTATAAAGTTGAAAGTATTACGTAAGCTATTCTTAGTTACGGTTATTTGATATTTTCTTTTTGATCATAAAGTTTATAATTTGGAAAATATTTTTTAGTACTGAAAATGAGAAAATCCGAAAATTCTGATCATTAACTTTTAATAAGAATATTCTTATTGTTTAGTGACATTTAACATTTTTTGTTGGAACATTTTCTTTATTGCATTTAATTAATTAAATTAAAATGATACATGATATTTTAATTAAAATTTATTATAGAAAAAAAAACCTGATATTATTAGTAATTTATTCTTGTTTTTTTTTTTTTTTAAATAAACGCACTTAAAAATCAATACCAACAATTAAGTGGGCAAATCTTAATTTGTTGGTATTAATTTTCAGAATATTATTTTGGATAATAATATATTTTTAATATAAAAATTCCTTCTTTAAAATAGAAAAACTTTTTTTTTAAATTATTAAAAAAAAAGTTTTGTTTGACATTTTCTATAAAAAAATTTTATTATTCACCCCTTAAAAGTATGCAGGATCATTCTTGACTACTAACTTTAGTAATTGCACAAAGTTAGAGTAATTGTTGTTTGAACTATTATTAAAATAGTCCGTATTATAGATATTTTTTTTTGCTATAAAGTTGATAAATCAAAATCAATTAAGAACCACATCAAATAATAATGTTATTTATAGATTTAACAGTTCTAGATTGTAGGATATGGAAAATTTTTTCGAATTATTTTGTTAAAAATTGTTTTTGTCCTATATCAGGACATATCACTTTTGACATTTTTTATTATCTTAAAATGTATGTTTATGAAAAATTCATCAACTTATCTTTCAAAAGCTTTAGTTTTGACAGCTTTCTAAACGTACAAAAATTCAATTTGAAATATTAAAAAAAAAAATGAAATTTTTTAAACATATTCACTATTTAATAAGAATTTATTCTATTGTAAAAAGAAAATATTGAAAACTATATAATATAAGGATGGATACAGTTCCAAAGATTTTAATCGAAATATTTTTTTAACATACGTGTATTCGGTTATATTTTATATTATATTATTTAATAGATATTTGTTCAAGGAAATTTTTCTAAATTCCCAAATAATCATTCAAATTTAATATTCGAGCAGTTCATTTAATATCACAATTTCCCGTTTCGATGTAAAATTTTTATATTTAATATTATGCTGAGGTTGTTACACATTTGTAACAAGTGAAATTGTATTTTTCCATCTGCGCGAAACATAAGGAGTAGAGCTCATTTTTCCATGTGTACCTTAAAAGTAAACAATTGTTAACGTTTCTCTTCGTCAATTTGGTACACGTGCTTCTGACGTTGACATGCAAATATTAACGAAAGGAATCAAGTGTCTCAGCTGGAAATATTGAACATTAAAAGCACGTTTAAAGGTCTCCAATACAATTTCAAATCATGCTTCCTTAATATTTCCTTCGTTATCATATTAAAAAAAAATTGGTTTTTTTTTCCAAAATAATATTTATCATAATTTTCTTCTTCTATTTCTCTCTCTTAGATAATATTATTACAAATTTTTCTGAACGGTATGTACCCCTTTTTTTTTTTGATTCAGTTAAGACAGAATCCTTGAGAATAAATACGATACCTTCAAGATTGTTTGAAGCAATTCTGAGCAGGAACCTCACCCAGACACATGATATGAATTCGAAATATAAATATTCGTGCTAATACAGAAGTATATATGGACATGTGTTTTTTTTTTGTTTAGATTTATTTTACTAAATTCTTTTTCATAAAGTGGAAATCTTATGTGATATAGAATTTATGACAACAACCAAATTCACATGTGTTGACAAAGAATTCAGTTTTATTTTTTGTTTGTTTCTTATTCATTCAAATAGATAAGAGGGATGTGTCACGTTTTGTAAATTATTAACGATTTTTTTGTGCTTTTTTCCCCTCCCGGTTAATAGAAGACGTCCTTGTTACTTGTTTGTGATTCTGAATGCGATAAGGAAGCAATTTATTTTGTCAACTTACTGTGGATCATGTGATAAAGCACAAAAAAACCATATCAAAATATGTATTTATTCAGTTAGTCTGTCTGCCAATTCGAACCAAAAAAAAAATTTTATACACCACAAAATGTTGGACAAAAAAAAATAAAAATATGCGATCTTTTTTTGAACAAATTGTGTTAGATGGTAGCAAATTACTCTCATAAAATTATCTGCCAGCAACGATCAAAATTGATAGTGCAATCACATACACTATACCATTTAAATAAATGGGGTAGTTTTCATTTTTATACAATAAAAAAAAGTTTTAGAAGAAATTATCTTTAATTGACTATTAGATTAAATGCTTGAATTTAATTTCTTATTTTTTCCTTTTTTTTTTAAACGACAAAATATGCTGAAGAAACTCTCAAGGAGTAATGGACTTTTTTTTTTTCTACATATCCTTTTCTTAAAATAAATTATTGTAAAGATAAAAATTATTCAAAAAAAGCCCCACACAATTTATGAAATACTTTGAAAACCAACGCCTAATAGGTGATACCGGAAGTTGACATAAGAGGTCATAAGCACCGTCGGCAATGGGGTGGAAAATTTTTTTGGCCATGAAACGAAAACATAGAAAACTAATTAATATAAAAATCAGTTTTTAAGCAACATAAAAATATAGAAAAAATTCAAGAATCTCGTAGAGTGACTGTATGATGTGGTACGGGGATCGGGAGCCCCACAGTAGAATATACTGTGCCCGATCGAGGTGAGGCGCCATTTGGCAGCAACGTGGTGGTTGTGGTTAATACCCATGTCGCGGGTACGGTCTTCTGATCGCAGGTGTGAGGTAACTGCCAAATGTAGCAATGCATTGCACTTATCTCGGGCACTGTCACTGCTTATGACAGTAGAGGTTTAGATAGTCCTCACCACCAGCAGGTGGAGAGTCAGCTTGTAACTGATTCTATCTGTTAACTGCCAGTAATGGTGGTGCGTTGATTGAGCGTATCTTGATCCCTATAGTCGTAGGCGACTCGTGGTCTAAAGCATTGGCAACAAAATCACGTTAAATAATAACCTTTCACTGTATGATGTGGTAGGGTGCGCATAAATTCAGTTCAGCGTCTGGCTTTGTATGTAGAACCGTGTCAACCGATGCGATACAGGTTCTCATGGGAGAAATTCTATAGGACCTGAAGATGCTGCGTGAAAGCATTCAATACCGCCTACGGTTGTCCGGTTATGAATAAAGAGGTTCAGGATCTTAGTCCTGAAATAGAATGTATGAAATTTGACAACTTTCTGTTGGCAAATTTCATATATTCATACTTTTTCAGAAGTACTGGTCCTGAATAGAATGTATGAAATTTGGCAACGTCGATGGGCTGAGAGTAAGAATGGCAGATGGACGCACATGTTCATTTCGGATGTGTGCTTTGCCTCTGCGTATGGGTTTGAATTTGGTTTGTATCTTGGGTATTTACTCACGGGACATGTGCAGTATGAATGGGTTCCTGTACAGGCGTGGTCTTGCTGCGGAGGCTAGATGCCCCTGTGAGTGTGGACTGTACGAGGATTTGCGTGACTTAAGTGCATGTGGAATCGTGGTGAATGATGAGAGTGTGAATGTGAGTGGAGTGTTAGGTATGAGAGAGCAATGAGTGCGTAATAGATTTGCACTGGCACTTTTGAAGGATGCCGAGGGATTTACGGGTTCGCCAAGACCCGAAAGTACAACTGGAATGAGGGTGAAAGATCAAGGTCGATTCTGGTTGTACTTTTGGGTCTTGGCAAACCCGCGTACCTGAGCTGGCTTAGCGGTATCTAGGAATTTACAAGATTCCTTACCGTAGCTCAAGGAGCGGAGTACAAACCAAAGTACTCTTAAACAAAAATTGGTACTACAGTAATTGGGGTGCCCCATGTGGTTAAAACACACTCTGCCCGACAATGGTGAGGCGCCCTAGGCAGCAACGTAGTGGCTGTGGTTAATACCCATATCGCGGGTACGGTCTCCGGATCGGTGGTGGTAATTATGTCGGGCACTGTCACTGCTTATGACAGTAGAGGTTTAGATAGACCTCGCCACTAACAGTTGGAGTAATCAGCGTTGATTGAGCGTAACACAATCCCTATGGTCGTAGGCGACTCATGGTTTTATGTTTAACGACAGATAAGTCACGTTAAATAACATAATAATACTGTATGATGTAGTATTTAGGCCAGAGGTAACACTGGCCGATATTTCTTCGAGGTAGCCGCTGGGAAAGATATATTACAGCGTAAATTGGACCAACTGTGGTTGGAAGATATGCGGTTCTGCGGCTGATATTTCCTGACCTTCCTTCACTTCTCAGATTGAACAGTTCTCGACTTTTGTTTAAGTCGAGAACTGTTCAATCTATATTTTAAAAGGAAAGTCTACGCCAATTGACTGGAGAAAACTGAATAACTTAACGAAATTCATTTGTTACAAGCTCCGAATCAAAGTGCTGCTCAGCGAGCGCGTGGCCCATCGACGAAAACAGGTGGTAGTCGGAAGAGGCCAGGTCTGCTGAACAAGCGTGGTGGGGTAGCACCCCGATCATTTTAGACGTGTGCGATGGACGATGTTGATGGTTGGCCGGGATCAACCATTGATTTCTTGCGTTTAGGATTCTCGAAATATATCCACTTTTCATCGCCTGTCGCAATCCGATGGAGGAACGACTTTCTTTTTTGTCTGGCGAGCAAGATTTCGCATGTGTTTTGTCGTCGCTCCATCTGCCCATCGTTCAATTCATGCGGCACCCATTTTCTGATATTTTCAATCTTCCCCATGGCATGCAGACGCATGGAAATGGTTGGTTGAGTAACACCCAATTGCTCCACGATTGGGTATCGTCTTCATCCAAAAGAGCCTGCAATTGATGGTCCTCAACTATCCTAGGCCGATTTTCACGCTTCTTGTCCCACAAGTCAAATTTGCCATCTTTGAACCGCTGAAACCTATCTCGGCACGTTGTTACCGATAAAGCACTATCACCATAGGCCTCCATAAGCATTTGATGCGATTCGGCAGCCACTTTATTCAAATTGAAGCAGAAAACCAGAACTTCCTGCCATAAAAAGAGTATATGCTTTTCGCCTTAAATTTGAAGAAATTGACAGCCGATTTCTTCAAATTGAAGCAGAAAAGCTTATGCTCTTTTTCTGGCACAAAACTAGACATGATTACCAAAGGAAAAATGTATGTTGTTGTACGAAATTGCTGACAATGTGCACTGATTATTGTTGATAGATGTCCAACTCCTAAAAAATAGTATGGTATGTCAATAGTAGCTTAATACGCTTACTTACGCCATCTATGACTAAACAGCGGATTTAACCTTATACATCTTGTCGCTACCGTACGAGTTTAAAACTTATACTAAACGTTTAGCAGAGAGTAACACCTGCTTTTGAAACTTACTATCACAACTAGTAAAAGCGAATTTAGTCCACCAAATCACTATGTTCATTTCAATCCAAAATTATTGAAAATAATAATTTGTTAACATATCTTCAGAATACCCTGTATTTAAAAATTGAACTGAATATAAAATGATTTATTCTAAAAATGTGGAATTTTTACTATTAATATTATTATAAAATATATTCTGTAGAAGATAATAGAATTTTGTTTTAATGGAAATTTTAGTATTCAATCTTAATTATATTTAGAAATACTGAATTTTATAGTGGTTTTATTACATTAAATTAGAATTTTATTAGAGTAGCTTCTACATCAATTCTCTATGAGCAAGTATAATTTTACATGGAACTTTTTAGTGACAAATATTTGGTAGCTTTGCATAAAATGAGAAAAGAAACCCACAAAATAATTACCATTTTAATTCAATAGAATTTGATTAACATACATACTAATGTAGTGGTACCAATTTGAAAAGTTGAAAATTCATATTGCCAATTCCATGAAAATGCATTGAAAATTACTTACTAATACCAATTACCCATTGGATCTGGAAGTATTTGGACACCCGACAAACTTTCAAATTCGAGGCTAGCGCTGATGCGAAACTTTACAATACGTAGGTATTTTCAATTAGTCTGATGGAATTCTGGTTTAAAACAAATAAATACTCAAACAAAACCAGAATAGTAAATGTTCTTAGTTAATAGAATAATTTAAAGTATGTCGAAAAACTGAAAATACCAAAATGATTTGTTAATAACATATTTTTATGAACTGAATCTCGGTAGAGTATTTTCTTATGAGTTGAAAGTATTTTGTTTGATTAACAATATTTATGGTAAATATTCTACATATCCTTTATTATAGTTTATTTAATATATAGTCCAAAAAAAATATTTTTTTTTTTAAATTTCAATAATTATATTTTAATGTTTATTTGGACAGTTTTTCATTTATTAGCTACTCTGTTTTAATGATGAAAGGAATAAATTTTATCAAAAGGAATAAATTACGTATATGAAAAAATCGGAATTTCATTTATCCAATAAGGATTTAAATGTTATCAATAATATAATGTATATACAAATATATTAGTATATATCTGCAGTAGATGTAAGTAGCTTAGGATTCCGTAAAACTCTAATGAACTTATTGATTAGAATTTCGGAAGTTTGCGAATCATTGAATCGAAAAATTGATAATGAAACTTTTCCAAACTATCAAAATGTATTGTTTATTTGATAAGAATAAAAATGTTTTTTTTTTTTGTAAATATATATTAAATAAAATATATTGTAGTAAATAAAAACCTCTAATTAAAGTACATACACTGGAGGTCATTAAAAAAGAGAAACCTCATATGGCATAGTAAAAATGTTCAATGGGAGACAATATATAATTTATACAAATAATAACCATTAGAAAAAAAAATGAAGGCTGTCTGATATGTCAGTGATAATGGCAAGAAAAGTAGCTGATATAAATAAAACGATATTATTTTATCATCTGACATTTTTTTAAACTATGCCTTATTTTAAAAAAAGTTATTTTCGTACCTTAATGAAACACTAATTTTTTAAAAGAAAAAAAATAGTATCTGAATCTAAAAGATAACTAGTAAGGAGTTTTTTAATAGGGATGATATATTTTTAAATTTATGGTCATTATAATAGGTCTAGTGTGCTTGCTATTCGTGAAACTGTATAAAGTTTTGAATGCAATCTTACTTTAGACAATATTCGCGTACCAGTAAGACAAAGTTCAGGCAAGTATTGATGAAGATACAAATTTATCGATTTCAAGGCATTTTTAATATTTTGAGCTATATGCCGCAACAATGATTGATTTGGAAGTCACATCCTTATACATTTTTTATCACACAAGAATTGAAGCTGTTGGACATAGCCGATTTTGCTCTCGCAAAACTTTAAAATTCTGCTGATTTTCCAAAAAAAAAAACATAATTGCCTTTACTGGGCTAAAGCTAATCTACAAATAATTCGCAAGGACATTCCAAAAAAATTACCCTTTGGTGTGGTTTATGGCAGGGTGGCATCTTCGGTCCTTCTTTTTTTTTTCAAAATGAGGAAATAATTGCCGTTACTGTTAATAATGAGCGGTACAGATCAATGATAAGGAAATTTTTATAGCCTAAATTGGAAGATATTGATTTAACAAATATGTGGTTTCAATAAAATGGCACTACATGCCACACAACCCATGCCACAATCGATTTATTTCGGGAAAAGAATGGCAAGTCGATAATTTTAAGATATACAAATATGCAATGGTCGCTAACAAGACGCCTATTCTCATTTCACATAATTCTGGTATGATATTTTGTGCTTACTGACAAAATTCTTTAATTGCTTTCACAAATTAAACATTAAATTCAGAACCGGAGATTAGGTAGCCTATAGTAAAATCGATTATTTATTTTCTGAGGAAAATAGTTTTGCCTTCCAAGATGTGTGCATCAGATTATCTTAGTGGCTAATTTATTATATATATGTTAAAATCTTTAAATACCCGTTCCTACAATTCAGTTAATAGTACCTGGAAGTCCAATTTAATCCTTAGTGCCTAGTATGTCGGCGTAGACAAGCGAATTTACATATATCCACAGAAAATAATCCGTAGGTGTTATATCACACGATCTTGCAGGTTGACAGATCAATTAGGCTAAATTGTGCACGCACCAAATGTTTCCTTCAATAAATTGATTATGGCGCCATTTTGTTTGAAAACGCAGCTCTCCTACATTAATGCAATCTAGTTGCGGAGTGAAAAAGACAGATTTTACAGTGGCTATAAAGAATGTTTCCTTCAATAAATTGATTTTGGATCTCCATTAACTGTAACGTTCTGGCCGGCATAATTTTTAAAGAAAAATTAAACAAAAATGAGCTCCATCACTACACAAAATTTTGTGGTAAGAACGAGGATTAAGAGTAATCGAGTTTTCGGTGCAAACTGAGCACAAATCAGCTGTTAGCTGTCAAATTGGCTGTCGCTATAAAAAGTGTTGCCAATTCAGAAAAAAAGACTTTTTATATTAAAGTATATAATAATTGGCTATATGACGATAATAAATTAATTTTTAGGGTTCGTCCGTACATACATTATTATTTCATTTTTTCATGTCGGCGGTCCTATTCAAACTGACATGAACAAAAGCAAAATTCAGTTAAAATGTAATATTATTCTTCTACAAAAGGGGATGTTTCTGTGTCACTATACGAGGTCTGTTAAAAAAGTATCGTGAATTTTGAATTTCCGCGGGTTACGTATATTCGATTTTCGATTTTTTGTGGCGTCATATTGGCACTTATATCTCTCACTTATGCTGACGAGTTCGCCTATTTTGAATATTCAGTTAATTTTTGACAGCTGCTTTGCTTGCACGTGTTTTGGCTCGTCTTCGATTTTTACCCATTCTCGACCAATAACAGCATCGCATTAACATTGCTAAGGAGCTGTTGGACTCTGTCCACGACGTCCCAAATTTGCTCCAGAGGGTCATAACTGGTGACGAATCATGCGTTTATGGTTATGACGTGGAAACCAAAGCTCAATCATCCCAATGGAAGCTGCCACACGAACCAAGACCAAAAAAAGCGCGCCAAGTTCGGTCGAATGTGAAGGGTTTGCTTACAATTTTCTTCGATTGCAGGGGCGTGGTGCATTATGAGTTCTTGCCACAGGGTAGAACGGTCAATGAGGAATATTGCCTGCAAGTGATGCGCAAGTTGCGTGAAGCAATCCGCCAGAAACGCCCGGATTTGTGGAAGAACAAAAATTGGCTTTTGTACCATGATAACTCCCCTGTTCACGCATCGTTGCTTGTGCTCGAATTTTTGGCCAAAACAACATACTAATAATGCCGCAGCCACCGTATTCTTCAGATCTGGCCACCTGTGACTTTTTCTTGTTCTCGAAACAGATTCTTTGATCGATTTTTTGGAATGGGCAAAAATCGAAGACGAGCCAAAACACGTGCAAGCAAAGCAGCTGTCAAAAATTAACTGAACATTCAAAATGTCCGAACTTGTTGGCATAAGTGAAATACATGAGTATCAACATAACGCCACAAAAAATTGAAAATCCGTAACCCACGGAAATTCAAAATTCGCGATACTTTTTGAACAGACCTCATACTATGCAAATTTGGCATTAACTCAATTTTAATAATATTTAACAATCTAAATGAATTTAATAAGTAATTTTTTGTTAACCCCGATTTTTCAAGTTTTTTTTATTACAATGCCTTTTTTACCATTTTACTCGACAAACCGATAATTCTGGCTAATTCGCGCTGAAATTTATTTTTGCTTCTTAAAATTAAAATGGTTGTTCTCTTTTCTGTAGTATAATATATTCCCCGACCCATTTTCATAAAGAATTGATTTATTTATGACGTGCTTTTAATATTTTCTATCAAGCATATTAAATGGGGCTCTATTCTAATGTCAAGATGAAATTGATTTAATAGGTTTGGAATTATAAACCAGAAAATATAATTTCCTGCAGTAAACGTTATTGAATTTTATAGTTACAGGTCCTTTGGAGTTCTGGGTCTAAGAATTTGAAGAGGTCCGAGGTTAGAACGGCAATGCCGGAAATCTTTTAAAAGGAGATTTTGTTAGAATAATATGACAACTTATGTTACACAGAATAACTACAAGGACATATTGGAGATGCACGCCATTTCTAAGGGAGCAATGAGTTCGGAAAATAGTTTTACCTTTTAGTGATATAATGAGCTTAAGTACACATTTATTATTTATTGATACAGATGCAGGAACTTCAATGATCTTTAAAGAGGATCTTGAAAAATTGAGTTTAAATGAAATTAATTTACAGACTCTTGAAAAATTAATTCAAAGATAAAAGAAAAAAATAAATTTTTATCAATAGTCAGAAAAATATACTTTAATTTATTAAATATACATTTACCGATTTAAATAAAAAAAAAATTATCAAGTTTACACCGTCTTTTATCAGAAGATAGTATGAAATAATTAGTTCTAATTTCGAATATAATTGAATTTGAGATAGAAACATCTGTGCGATCACATAAAAACATAATTATAGGTATTTATATTCACTTCATTTTATTTATAATATCAAATTTGAAAACCTCATCAAATTAATAACTTACAACTTGCCATCAAATAAAACTACCCATTATTTATTAGTACAATAAACCATAAACAATGAATAATAAACCATAAACCATGATTGACTAACGAGGACATTAATTATTTTTCTTTACTGTAGCTTATCAAGAAAATTCACTTAACATAATTTCGTATTAGAAGGAAATTTTCCACAAAATTAATAAAAAGCCATTCAAGCTTGAGTGTCCTGATATCGATTTGATAACAACCGAGTACAATACTGTAGTACAACAGGATTTATGTGTAAATTTTTATTCTAATCTTATTATACCAAAAACTAAGAGTATCTTATTATTTATGATAGAATATGGTCTCTGTGACGTTACTTTTATGATACGAGGGTCGTTCAATAAGTCCTTAGAAAATCCGAGAAATTGCGCCCGTAGTGTCGGTAAAGATTTTTTTTTTATAAGTAGCATTATCGACAGGAAAGCTCGATCCATAGCGTAGGTCAATTTCTATCGTCGATTAAAGTTAACGACATTTATTTGTGCATAACAATGAAAAAAAGCGAGTTTAGGGCTGTCATCAAACATCTCCATTGGAAAAGCTTAAGCCCGAAAGAAATCAAAGCCGAGTTGGATGCAGTTCATGGCATATCTGCACCTGTGTTTGCGATGGTTTACAATTGGGTGAATGAATTTAAACATGGCCGTTCATCCACAAAAGATGAACATCGTTCAGGACGCCCAGTTGAGGTGTCTACTCCTGAAATCATCGACAAAATCCACGATCTGATTTTGAACGATCGGCGAATTAAAGTGCGCGAATTAGTTGAGGCCACGGGCATATCACAAGGTACAGTTGCTTCAATTTTGCATGAAAAATTGTCTGTGAAAAAAATTTCGGCAAGATGGGTGCCGCGTTTGCTCTCAGAGGAGAATAAGCGCTATCGGGCAGTGGACTCTGAGGCTATGTTGGCACTCTTTCATCGCAATCATGCCGAATTCCTTCATCGATATGTCACTGTGGACGAAACGTGGATACACTACTACACTCCAGAAACGAAGAGACAGTCATCACAGTGGATTTTCAAGGGTGAACGGGCTCCGAAGAAGGCAAAAACTGTGCCATCGGCCGGCAAGGTGATGGCCACGATCTTTTGGGATTCGCAGGGCATCATTTTTATCGACTACTTGGAAAAAGGAAAAACAATAACAGGAGCGTATTACGCGTTGTTATTGCAACGGTTGAGCGAGGAAATCAAAGAGAAACGCCCCCATCTGAAGAAGAAAAAAATCCTCTTGCATCAGGACAATGCGCGTGTGCACACCTGCGCTGTTTCCATGGCCAAAATTGTAGAATTGAGAATGGAATTGTTGCAGTATCCCGCTTATTCACCAGATTTGGCCCCGAGTGACTATTTTCTTTTCCCCAATCTGAAGAAATGGCTTGGCGGACGACAGTTCACTTCCAACGAGGACGTCATTGCTCAAACGGATAAGTATTTTGCAGAACTTCCGAAATCCTATTTTTTGGACAGAATAGAAATTTTGGAAAAACGGTTGGGAAAGTGTATAGAGCTAAAAGGAGATAATGTTGAAAAATAAAAATTTTTTTTTTTAAAAACAGTTTTTTTCCATCTTTTTCTAAGGACTTCTTGAACGACCCTCGTAGCATTCATATTTACTATCTTGATCATCATCAGTCTGTTTATAGTATCTAATAATATTAGGAATCGGATATTTATTCTATAAATGTACGAGTGTGAATAATTTTACTACGATTTAGGTATTTCTCATTAAAATCATCCTTTTTACAGTATTTAATCTGAGTCATCCTTATTACTATTTTGGAAAAAGAATTAAAGAATTCCAGAAATTCTTGTAATGAGCATTAGGGAAACAAATCATTTCTATTTCTATGTGATGTTGGTGGGGTCGTGGTTTCGTGAATCTACAACTGCGAGGTTGTAGAACTGACTGGCTGACTGATGCAAATGAAATCATCTGACTTATAGAGGAGATAGTAAATGGTTGTATAATATATACCCTATTTAGAAATGTATATGATAAAGGGATACAAAGCTAGCTTTTATGATATACGAGTAAACTGTTTTCACTGACAGTTCGTAGACCCGTTTGTGAATGTTTTATTTTTAGTTTTTGTTTTAAAAAATGTCAGCTCTATTATGGCAGGAGATAAAGTTCATCGTAACTGTTTCGCAGAGGATGAGATTTTGTTGTACCTTGTAAGCTTGGTAGATTCTTTTGTATAGCAACATATAAGATATGATTTTTACGTATGGAAAACATCAAAATACTACGAATACACGAATGAGTCTTTTGTATTATTATCTAGCTAGCTAGGTAAGTTGGGAACTAAGTAAAAACCACCACCAGACCTAGTTGTTACAAGAGCTTTATTACCATATACAAAGTACGTAGGTACCCCAAATACATATGAATCTCTTACTCTCTAGAGATATGGTTTGCTACTGTTAGGTTTTGCTATTAGTTTTTACAACATCCTGCAATATTTTTACCTTTGATTTCTTTTCCACTTTTCAAAGGCACGAAATATCTCTAAAACAATAATATTGCTATATTCTATATACACACATACATGTATTTGTAAATATATGCTATCTGCTCAACATTGAAATCTTCATTAATCCTATCAAATTATTATGCTTTAAGGCTATTCCCATCTATAGACTATCGTCACGTTTTCATATGAATATGCATAGAGTTTTATCAAATAGTCAAATAGAGAATGAATCTTATCTTTTTCCTATAGAGAATATTAACGACAAATGTTATTCGATATTGCTTTCGACTCAATATACTTGGAAAATGATAAAAATATTTTATTATGAAATTGTTTCCCATAAGCAATTATTATAAATATGCAATTTTATTTTGAATATTTTAATACTATTTTGAAATGATATCAACTATAAAATGGTTTTTTTTTTGTAATAGATTTTTTTTAATAGATTTTAAAATATGCCAATGTAAATTGAAGAAAAATGCAAATTTTGGTTATTTTAATACGAGGGTCGTTCAATAAGTCCTTAGTAAAGCCGAGTTATTGATATGGTCATAAAGTAGCATTATAAATATTTTTCTAGTATTTAAGAAACAAAAAATCTTGGATAATGTTTTAAGAAATTTGATGCACAAAATTTTGAATAATTATAAAAAGTCTGTGGAAAATATTACAAATTTTTATATGGAGTGGTCTCAACGTAGTTCCTTGGATCATTTTATGAAATATTCTTACTTCCTCTGAGTTGCAAGGTGTTTTCTAAAGGTCGCCCATTTGATTTGTAAAAGTAAAATTTTTAAATATATAATATGGTACTCTTTATATAGATAATTGATAGGTGATTTTTTTATACTTAATTTACTAGCAAAAAAAGAGTGCCTACGAATTATGCCTACGAAGAAAAATCTACAAAAAAATTGATTTGTTAATAATTATAATAAACACTTATTTGCGATTTTTATTGAATCATGAAATAAATATTCAAGTTACAAGGATAATTGGTTATTTAGTTGAAGGAAGTTTATTTTGAAGTAAATGGAGCAACGATATTTAAGAAAATTGTCTTTCTCAATATTGAATAGAGTAAAAATATCGCTTTTTCTGCAAAACGGTAAGAGCTACGTAGAAACAAAATTGAAAATCAAAATTTGAAGAAACAAAATAGAAAACTTTTAAGTTTGAAGACGTTTTGCTCTTAAGAAACATTATTTTTGCTTACAAATGAAGTATTAAGAAAAAACTTTTCACTATATTTTAATTAATGAAAATATTAATGATTATTTTATATTTTAATTGTAGAAGCTATGAAATAATTTCTATACGAGATCTGTTCAAAAAGTATCGCGAATTTGGTGTTTTTTCAAAAATTATTTATTTATTCATGAATATCTATTTTGTCCCCTTCAAAGTAATCCCCACCAGATATTATCCACTTATGCCAATGTTTTTTTCAATCTTTGAAGCACTTCAAAAAATCATTTTTTTGTGATCTTGTTCAGCTCCTCCTTCGGTGCCGTCTTTATGTCCGCAATCGTAGCGTAGCGTCGTTATTTCATAGGGCTCTTCAGTTTCGGGAACAAGAAAAAGTCACAGGGGCATTATTAGTGTGGTATTTTTGGCCAAAAATTCGCGCACAAGCAACGATGCATGAGCAGGGGCGTTATCATGGTGCAAAAGCCAATTTTTGTTCTTTCCCAAATTCGGGCATTTCTGGTAGATTGCTTTACGCAACTTTCGCATAACGTGCAGGTAATATTCCTTATTAATCGATCTACCATGTGGCAAGAACTCATGATGCACCACGCCTCTGCAGTCGAAGAAAACTGTAAGCAAAACCTTCACATTCGACCGAACTTGGCGCGCTTTTTTCGACCTTGGCTCTTGCGGCAGCTTCCGTTGGGATAATTGGGCTTTGGTTTCCATATCATATCAACCCTCTGCAGCAAATTTGGGTCATGGCGGATAGAGTCCAACAGCTCCTTAACAATGTTAATGCGATGCTGTTTTTGGTCGAAATTGAGCAATTTTGGTACGAATTTCGCGGCACGAGCCAATCGATACACATATTTTTAAGTCCTCAGCAACTTCTTTAACGGTGATTCGATGATTGGCCAATACTATTTTCTTCACTTCATCAATGTTTTGACGCTCGAGCGTCCGGCACGTTTTTCGTCGTTCACATCTTCTCGGCCCTCTGAGAACATTTTGTACCACCGATAAACGTTACTGCAGACCATATGCCATAGTCAATATTTGGAATGCGTCCGCGCAATTAATTTTATTTTTCACACAAAATTTCATACCGATTCTTTGATCCATTTTTTTGAATGGGCAAAAATCGAAGACTAGCCAAAACACGTGCAAGCAAAGCAGCTGTCAAAAATTAACTGAACATTCAAAATGGCCAAACTTATCGGCATAAGTGAGAGACATGAGTACCAACATAACGCATACGTAACCCACGGAAATTCAAAGTTCGCGATACTTTTTGAACAGACCTCGTACAAACGAAAAGAGGCGTACGGCCTATAAGAAACGCTCAAGAATGAACCCCTTCAACAATACGTTTTGTTTTTTTGATTTAAATATGAAATACTGCCTAAATATAGTTAATTTTTTTTACTTACGGGGAATCCGATAGCTTTGCATCAACGTCAATTACACCATCTTAATGGTACTATTTTTGACCGGATATGGGTGCCTCAGGCTAGATGTTAATGCGACACATTCCACTTATAGGCCCACAGATGAAAATGGGAATAATATCCTCTCCAAAATTCGCGTTTTATAAAAAAAAAGAATAAAATTAGAAGAAGAGTAAGAAAAGGTCAGCCTGCAGCCTGGATAGGATAATAGGATTTTGGAACTAGTCTGCTCCCCATGAATTAATACCTGACGGTTGTCCTATGGGGAGGCATATTTGAGGCACAAGTAGGAGGGTTTTAGTGGATAAAAATCCTTCATACTGTATGTATCGATATACTCGTATTAATGATGATTAAAAAAATAATCACTGAAATTATATATAATTTTTTTCATAGTTTTATATTTTTTAATTCAATAAAATATTATCTATTTTATTCTATGAGCTTTTGCCAGAAATTTTGATGTTTATTGTCGCAAAACTAAAGTTATACAACTTGTACATGCGGCATGCTTTCGTGCTTGATTTCCTGCTAGATTCGCTGCTTGTTTTAAATCTTGCTGTGACGCTTCATTTTGTTTTGTTATAAAGTTGGATCTCTGAGCAAAAATGATCAGTAACGCGATTATATAAAAATAATTTACTGTATATTTTTCGCCACTAAATGTATCAAAAACAAGAAAAAAAAACACTTAAATGCAGATTTTATGTGCATTTCATAAATTTAAACACACATATGTGTATGTGTCATATGGTTTTGAAGCCGACATGGCAAGATAATGTTTCCTTATTAATTTGCCGTGAAACAAGCACGAAGAATATAACAGCTTTTAATTCTGATATTCAGCTTGAAAACAAGCAGCGGTGCAAGCAGTGGCATCTATTCTAGCATGGTAGCAAGCAGAAAAACAAGCATCGTATAAAGCGTGCTTAAATATATTACTTTGCTTTGAAAAAAAAAATGAAAAATTGATGGTGCAAGTTTAGGGCTATATCGGAGATGGGCATCACTTCACAGCCAAGCTACAATTTTAATGTTGTTGACTGTACTAACTGTTTCTGGTTAACAGAAGACTTTTGAAGTAATTGGTTGATTCCTTGGTAATAGTTTGACAAAAAAAATTCCTTTATAATCCTACCGTATTGAAGGGATAGACTTAATTGGTTTGAAATTTGACTTGAGGAGCTTCATTAACTTTACTCACAGAATTTTTTCTCTTGATAATTTTTTATTAATTTCCTCAACAGTAAATCGACTTTATTCTGTTTTATACGCAAATCACAGATGTTCAAAGCAATTAAAACTTTTATTTTGTCATTAGCGAGGATAGTTGCCTATGCTAAGATTTACTCAACTTTAAGGGAACTATCATCAATACAAAATCTGCTGGGCTAATTTTTACACTAAAGTCCCTTTAAGGTACTGTTACCATAAAAAGAAGCTAACATTTTATAAATTTGGGCATCTGTTTTTTTTCCATAATAAAAATAATAAAGTAAATATACTGTAAATACTTGTTTTGATTTTCTATTTGAAAAAAAAAATATCCTCAGAACAGACAATAAAACTGCACCGAATTAATTTTTGAAGGAAGTCCAATGGACCATTACCATATTCGACCCCCACCTCTTATGTACAACTCAGAGTTAGGTAGGTGTCATCGTATGCCAATTTTGGGATAATCTGTAAATTTTTTGAGCCTTATATATGTTAATTTATAAGCAAAATTGACATATATGAGGCTCAAAAAACCTCAAATAATTGTAAGCAAGCTATTGTATTAGAGAAAAGTGACTGTCTGGTGTGAATTTTGGTTTGAATGTGTTATTTGCCCGTTTTTTCAAGAATAAATAATGAGAGACCGTCACTTGTCATTTCTGACTGCCATAGCAGTATAATAACTAATTTTTGTTTCATCTTAAACCTAAAGATTCTAACTTGGATCATACGTGGTTCTTACAAAACCGTGCCACAAAGTCACACAACCCGACAAATTTTGGCTCTATTTAGTTATAAAATTTTTAAAAGTATAATTTTAAAACTTGGTGATAAAAATTGGTAATGTAAATCTTTAGAGTATTTAAAAACCAACATCCGTTAAGTTATGACCATATTACAACCACAAAACCTCGTTGAAAAATGACCTAAAAATGTTCTAGTTGTCTTTTAAAATAATTTTGTAATAGTATTAATAGATATGTTTTACAAAATGGCAAAAACTTCTCAATTTAATAAATAAAAATTTATATTAATATCATAATTAAAAGTATATTTTAGTTAATTTTACTTTTTAAAGCATATATTGGATAATCTTTTATTATATTCATGGAAATCAATAAATGGTTTTATAGCAGAAAGTGAACATAAAATAATATTTCTTGTAGTTATTTTGAAGGTAAAAAAAAAAACAAAAAAAAATAAACTTTTGATTTATTTACTTTAAGTGAAAAAGTTTAAAAGAAAAAACTTTAAATTTTGGTCATTTTGTGAGTAATTAAACTTTTTTTAAGGTACACAAAGATAAAAAGCATATTCTATAGGTCAAAAAAAATATTTTTTTGTTGTTTTTTTTGTTGACAGTACAATTTGACAATGGAGATATAAAAAATGTACCAACACTAAAATGTAATTTTTATTTGACTTGAAAAGGGAAAATCTCTAAAAATAATGGATATGGACCAAAAAAAAAGAAGAAAAAAAACAGAAAAAGAAAATTTCGAAGTAAATGGAAAATTTTTTATACATGCCACCAAGGTGGCACCCTAAAATACTAAACAATTTGTCGTATCCTTAAGAGAGTTTTCTTCTATTTGACATGTTTCCGTATTTTATTTTATTTTAGTTTTACTTCCTTTTAATTCTTCTCTTCTTTACTTAAAAATCTTTCATATTCTAAACTTGTAAAAAATATATACCCATTTAGTCCTTAATGCTAGCCAGTAATAAAAAAAAAACATAATGAAGATTTGTTAGATATGATCAAATGAAAACATTAAATTTTGTAAAATATAAATAAATAAAAAGGTACAAACTTTTCTTCAATAACAACAACAACAATAAAAAAATGACCGCAAAATAATTATTAGCTAAACATGATATAATGTCATGTCAAAAATATGAAATTTATCATAATAAAAAATTAATGAGTAAATTGTTAATAAAAAATTTGGTATTTTAAAATTTTACAATGGTTATGAAAAGAATTTCATTTTTAATATGGAATTAAATCTATTAAATATGATCAAGCAAAAATACTTTTACTAAATTAACAATGAACGCAACTAAGTTGAAGATTTTATATTATTTAAATTTAAAATAGAATCTAAAAAATATAGAAATCTTAGATGAATGTAATATTATTTATTATTGATATAATAAATTGTTTATATGAAATTATTGAAATACGATAAAAATCTTCGTCCATTTTATATATAAAATATATTTTAAAAATTAACGGAAATTATTTACTTGGTTTATGTTTCAAAAATCTTAGTTATACAATAATATATGGAATAATGTCAATCCTTTTTTTAAAAATTGTCTTAGTTTTAAGTGAATTTGATATTAGGCAAAAAATATTTTCAACCCGTTAGTACTCATGTCTCTCACTTATGCCGACAAGTTCGGCCATTTTGAATGTGTTCAGTTAATTTTTGACAGCTGTTTTGCTTGCACGTGTTTTGGCTCGTCTTCGATTTTTGCCCATTTCAAAAAATGGATCAAAGAATATGTATCAAATTTTGTGTACAAAACAAAATTAATTGTACGGACGCATTCCTTGGACCGAAGCAACGTTTATTGGTGGTACAAAATGTTATCAGAGGGCCGAAAAGATGTGAACGGCGAAAAGCCAAGTTCGGTCGATTGTGAAGGTTTTGCTTATAGTTTTCTTCGATTGCAGCGGCGTGGTATATCATGAGTTCTTGCCACAGGGTAGAACGGTCAATAAAGAATATTACCTGCAAGTTATGCGCAAGTTGCGTGAGGCAATCCGCTAGAAACGCCCGGATTTGTGGAAGAACAAAAAATGGCTTTTGTGTGTGAATTTTTGGCCAAACCCAACACACTAATAATGCCGCAGCCGCCGTGTTTTCCAGATCTGCCACCTGTGACTTTTTCTTGTTCCCGAAGCTAAGGAGCCCCATGAAAGGACAATGCTACGCTATGATTGAGGAGATAAAGATGGCATCGGAGGAGGAGCTGGACAAGATCACAAAAAATGATTTTTTGAAGTGCTTCGAGGATTGGAAAAAACTTTGGCATAAGTGTATAATATCTGGTGGGGATTACTTTAAAGGGGACAAAATAGATATTCATGAATAAATAAATAATTTTTGAAAAAAACAAAATTTGCGATACTTTTTGAACGAACCTCGTATTATAGGGTGTAAAGAAATTTCTTGTCCCATGAAATAATAGAGACCAATTGTGGACATACTGGCCATTAAAGACATATCTATCAGAGTTTATACTCCGTAAAATGTACAATAATATCGAAAACAGCATTACGCTTGCGGAGGTATCACTGGTGCTTCCAAAGCAGCGGCATCAACGGTACCTATTTATTCCGGAATAACGCTAGAGTTCACGTTACTTCATCAACATGAGGGCTATAGACTCAGATGAATTGATGGTTCTGTGATGTATATAGGCAGTAATAGTATTCAGTAAGGTTAGAAATTTATTCATAAGAAAAAATACGCCTCAACAACGCTTGAAAATATTCCAATTTTTTTTAATCAAAATCATCGTTCTTTTATTGCAACTTATCGTTCACTTCTTCCAATTTATATTTTACATCATAATCGGTCTAATGTGCTCGCTATTCATCGAACTATGGAAATTTTTAAACGCAATCGTTCTTTACATAATATTTGTATGCTAGTAAGATAAAGATCTAGTAGAAGCATCAAGAATATTGCACATAAGAATTGAAGCCGTTGGACCATCGCAAACACCGTAAAATTGCTGATTTTGCACCGGGAAAACTTGAAAATCCTGCCGATTTTGCCAAAAAAAAGCATATTCTCAGATGAGGAGCATTTTCATCTCTTTGAATCGATGAATTAACAAAATTGTCATTACTGGGCTGAAGCCAATCTAAAAAATTTTCCAGAGCAACCTTCACATTCCAAAAAAGTGACCCTTTGTTGTGGTATACTACAGGGTGGCATCATCAGTTCTTATTTTTTTCAAAATGGCAGAGGTGTTCCCGTTACTGTCAATAATGAGCGGTACAGATTTATGATAATAAAATTTTTATAACCTAGATTAAAAATATTGATTTAATAAATATATGAATTCAAAAAGACGGCGCTACGTACCACACAGCCCATGCCACAATCGATTTATTACGGGAAAAGTTTGGCGAGTTGTTATTTCAAACCTTTAGACTTCTTCTTGTGGGTTATTAAAATTGAATATTGAACACAAAATACGTGAAATAAGACCGAATTTAAAATTGTAACCATCGTGTCCGGTGCTGTAAACGGAACAGAGACAACAAGCATTTGAATTATGTTATTTATAGAACATAACTTTATCAATTATACTTCAAAATTAATTAATAAATTTTGTTCTGCCACATTTCTTTTGTGTTTTATTTGAAGAAAAAAATATATACCATGTGTAGAAGCTTAAATCCGCTGCTTTTTCAGTCAAAAAACACATGTTTTTTTTTTCATAGAAACCTACTTATTTTTCCCATCTCTCGGGCAATTTGTGGATACCACGCCAAAAAAATCTCTTCTCTGTCGAGGCAAACCACTCATCAAGCCATTTTCGGACGTCTTCGTAAGAATCGAAGTGCTGCTCAGCGAGCACGGGGCCCATCGTGGTGGCATTCGGAAGGGACCAGGTCTGCTGAATAAACGGGGTAGGGTAGCACCTCCCAGTTGTGTGTCTCCAAGTAGTTTTGGACCATTTTTGACGTGTGCGATGGTGCGTTGTCGTGAAGGAAAATCAGCTTGTCATGTCTTTATTAAAGAGCCTGCAATTGATGGTCCTCAACCATCCTAGGCCGATTTTCCCGCTTCTTGTCCCACAAGTCGAAATTGCCGTCTTTGAACCGACGAAACCTATCTCGGCACGTTGTTTCCGATAAAGCACTGTCACTATAGGCCTCCATAAGCATTCGATGCGATTCGGCAGCCGATTTCTTCAAACTGCAGCAGAAAAGCAGAGCTTCCCGCATATGCTCTTTTTCTGGCACAAAACTAGACATGATTTCCAAACGAAAAATATATGTTGTTGTACGAAATTGCTGACAATGTACACTGATTCATGTTGACAGATGTCAAGCTCATAAAAAAAAGTATGACGTGCCGATGGTAACATAAAACGCTCATTCACGCCATCTATGACCAAACAGCGGATTAAAGCTTATACGGCTGGTATATATTGATTTTATTAAAAAGCCCTATATAACTTCTCTAGCCTACTAACAACAGACTAGCTTATCTTCTGACCCCTGTACAATGGTACTTATTTAATACTGCTCTTTAATGGGGTTATGTTAAATTGTTGCTGTAGGCTGACAAATCGAGATAGAATCGGAATTAGCCGACAAAAGCATTAAAAAAAATGGATAAAGTGGTTACATGGCCAAAATCAGTTTAAAGCTCTTTTAACTTTTAAAAAAAAATAATTATTATTTCTCCTACATTTAATTTTTATTGAATTTTAAAAAAAGAGGTTCTAACCTTTTTAAAATAAAAAGACCGTAGTTTTTTCTAGGTGATAGGAAAAATTAATTCGATTGTCAAATAATCTTGATTAATTAAAAAAAATTATGATAATTTCAAGTAATTTAAAATCAACATAATTTGAACTAATTAGGAAATGTTTATTTTCTTATATTTTATTTACTCTATTTTAGTCAGGAAAATTACCTCATCATTTCGTTTGGATATTATTCACTCATGTACGAGTGTAGTTACAATAAACAGAAATGAACAAATTCCCTCTTCAAATTAAAAGCTTATTTGTGATACAAAATCGTATTTAGTGGAAATTGAATACCACATTTTGCATGTTCACACAAAATCCTGGTTTGTATTCATAATGTGAATTTTGATTAAAATCTTTCAATTTGTATTCATTATTTACACATAATTAAAGAGCAATAATAAGGATGCCTTTAATGGCAATAAGGTGAGAATTATTTCCGTAATAAATTGAATTAGATAAAAATTATTTAGCAGAAAAATTTTAATTTTCATTTCAACTTTCCAATCACATACAAGATGTAGCAGTAAAGTGGTGAGACATACACATATTATCGTAATTTAAATTGATGATTTTGTTGACGTGATGAATCCAAAACCACCAAATGTCCTGGCGCTGCGTTGCAGTCTGCCAATTCGACACTTTCAATGGGTTCGTATGATTCACCTCGATAGTCCCAAAAAACTTTGTCATGCTAAACCTCGATAGTCCTAAAAAACTTTGTCATGCTATCAAAGATTTTTAGGACTATCGAGTTTTCCCCTATCAAAGGGTAAAGTCGTGCTATAAATACGATTTATGTGTATTTATTCCTCCTATGGTTATTAAAGCCTCTGGTCCGAGATATTACCCATCCTTTTGTAGTTTCTTACATAAAGCAGTCCCTTCGGAGGAATAAATTCGGTACCTAATGGACGAGCTCTTCCAAAATACCTCTCCGTAAAGTAGTCCAATTCTTTTAGCATTCTGGTGAATGCCTTCACTTTATCTAGGTCATGCACTATAACTGATGTCACTGTAGAGTTTCCAGACAGGATCTTTCTAGTCCACTACTTAATCTAGATTTTAGCCATAATCAGATTGTGGCGTTAGCGCTCAATGTACTTATCCACAAAGAGGTTGCGGAATCATCTAACCCACGAAGGAGACCAATATATTTTTGGAGAATTCTCCTCTTAAATAATGACTTGCGAATTTATTGTCTGAATTTTTTTTTGGAGAATTCTCCAAAAAAATATATATTTTTGGAGAATTCTCGTCTTAAACATTTTTGCTGCGATTTTAGTTGCAGTAATTTTACTTTATTTTTATGTTCGAGGTCTGTTCAAAAAATATTGCGAATTTTGTGTTTTTTCTAAAATTATTTATTTATTCATTAATATCTATTTTGTCCTGTTCAAAGTAATCCCCAACAGATATTATACACTTATGCCAACGTTTTTTTCAATCCACGAAGCACTTCAAAAAATCCATTTTTTGTGATCTTGTTCAGCTCCTCCTTCGATGCCGTCTTTATCTTCTCAATCGTAGCGTAGCGTCGTCCTTTCATGGGGCTCTTCAGTTTCGGGTAGCTGCGACATACGGTATACGTATGCCATTTTTTGTGATCTTGTTCAGCTCTTCCTTCGATGCCGTCTTTATCTTCTCAATCGTAGCGTAGCGTCGTCCTTTCATGGGGCTCTTCAGAATACGGTAGCTGCGGCATTATTAGTGTTTTGTTTTTGGCCTAAAATTCGTGCACAACCAACGATGCGTGAGCAGGGACGTTATCATGATGCGAAACCCAATTTTTGTTCTTCCACAAATCCGGGCTTTTCTGGCGGATTGCTTCATGCAGCTTGCGCATAACTTCTAGGTAATATTCCTTATTGACCATTTTACCCTGTGGCAAGAGCTCATGATGCACCACGCATCTGCAATCTAAGAAAACTGTAAGTAAAACCTTCTCATTGGACCGAACTTGACGCGCTTTTCTCGGTCTTGGCTCGTGCGGCAGCTTACATTAGGATGATTGAGCTTTGGTTTCTACATCTTAACTATAAACCCATGATTCGTCACCAGTTACGACCCTTTGGAGCAAATTTGGGTAATCGCGGACAGAGTCCAACGAGCCAAAATACGTGCAAGCAAAGCAGCTGTCAAAAATTAACTGAACATTCAAAATGGCCGAACTTGTCGGCATAAGTGAGAGACATGAGTACCAACATAACGCCACAAAAAATCGAAAATCGAATATACGTAACCCGCGGAAATTCAAAATTCACGATACTTTTTGAACAGACCTCGTATCGTTCCCTTGGGCAGCTTGACATAGGCGAAGACATTGGTTTCAGTCTTCGTAGTAGTGCTAGTAAGACTTCAACTGGTATATTTTGGATGTTATCGACAGTAAGTGTTTTGCTGATCTTGGGGAACAAAAAAAAGTCACGTGGACTATAGCCGGGCAAATGTTATAGGAAGGGTGAGGGTTGCTTTGGTAGTAAATAATTCGTCTTTCCAACAAATATACTTTCTTTGTGTGCATCTTTTCGTAAGTCAAACTAAGCTTAACAAAATATTCGGCGATTTACCGCTACTCCAAATTTTGCTGTTTCCCTTTTCATAAAGTATTACAGAAGACAAATTATTAGTGGACACTATCTTCTATATTGAATTTTTCCTAACTTTCTTTTCGAAATATGGGGACTTATTTACAAATGTTCTTATTACAATGGCATTGTTCAGTTTTGCTTATTTTTCGTGCAGTTTCGTGCGGTGCTATGCTGTCGTCCAGTATGAGAGGCGGCCATTATGTTCATTTTGGGTTATTGTCTTTGACCACTATGGGTGTTTATCCACAATTGGATTTTGCTTTCGACAATTGGTATTAATATTTTCGTATTTCTGATGGGTGGTAGATTCTTCAGGTGCTTTTTTTGCATTTTTTTTTTAAAGGAAATTAAAGTAGAATAGAAAGTAAAGTGGTTTTTTTTGGAAATCAGTGTAGAACCATATCCCTGTGAGATTTGAATCCAGCACCCTAACGACTGTGCTACTAGATGGGCTAACACGCTATATATGACCGCATAGTTACCGGTCGAGGTACTGTACGTCTAGGAAGGACGTGTACTATATATGAAATACTTGTAGTGTACACCTAGAAGGGACAAACGCACAAATTATGTGGCGGGTGCGTCTGCAGTGTTGCCAGATTACATTCAATGATATCAGCCATATCTCATATTTTTGATCAGTTTTAATATTACGAGGGTCGTTCAATGAGTCCTTAGAAAATCCGAGAAATTGCGCTCGTAGTGTCCGTAAAGACTTTTTTTGTAACTAGCATTATCGACAGGAAAGCTGTCAAAATTTCAACTCGATCCATAGCGTAGGTCTATTTCTATCGTCGATTAAAGTTGACGAAATTTATTTGCGCATAACAATGGAAAAAAGTGAGTTTAGGGCTGTCATCAAACATCTCCATTTGAAAGGCTTAAGCCCGAAAGAAATCAAAGCCGAGTTGGATACAGTTCATGGCACATCTGCACCTGTGTTTGCGACGGTTTACAATTGGATGAATGAATTTAAACGTGGCCGTTCATCCACAAAAGATGAACATCGTTCACGACGCCCAGTTGAGGTGTCTACTCCTGAAATCATCGACAAAATCCACGATCTGATTTTGAACGATCGGCGAATTAAAGTGCGCGAATTAGTTAGGGCAACGGGCATATCACAAGGTACAGTCGCTTCAATTTTGCATGAAAAATTGTCTGTGAAAAAAATTTCGGCAAGATGGGTGCCGCGTTTGCTCTCAGAGGAGAATAAGCGCAATCTTGTAGTGGACTCTGAGGCTATGTTGGCACTCTTTCATCGCAATCCTGCCGAATTCCTTCGTCGATATGTCACTGTGGACGAAACCTGGATACACTACTACACTCCAGAAACGAAGAGACAGTTATCACAGTGGATTTTCAAGGGTGATGGCCACGGTTTTTTGGGATTCGCAAGGCATCATTTAATAACAGGAGCGTATTAAGGAAACACAATAACAGGAGCGTATTACGCGTCGTTATTGCAACGGTTGAGCGAGGAAATCAAAGAGAAACGCCCCCATCTGAAGAAGAAAAAAATCCTCTTGCATCAGGACAATGCGCGTGTGCACACGTGCGCTGTTTCCATGGCCAAAATTGTGGAATTGAGAATGGAATTGTTGCAGTATCCCGCTTATTCACCAGATTTGGCCCCGAGTGACTATTTTCTTTTCCCCAATCTGAAGAAATGGCTTGGCGGACGACGGTTCACTTCCAACGAGGACGTTATTGCTCAAACGGATGAGTATTTTGCAGAACTTTCGAAATCCTATTTTTTGGACGGGATAAAAATTTTGGAAAAACGGTTGGAAAAATGTATAGAACTAAAAGTAGATTATGTTCAAAAATTAAAAATTTTTTTTTTAAAAACAGTTTTTTTCCGTCTTTTTCTAAGGACTTAATGAACGACCTTCGTATATGAAGAGATATTATTGCTATTATGCAAAAAAATAGATAACCTATCCGCTTTATAGCTAAAAAAAATTATTTTTCATAATAATACAATTACTTATCATTTCGATTAAAATTAAATATATTTTGGACGAAACCAATACTCTGAAAAGGATTCATTTGCAGTTTTAAGGGTATTTTTGCAGGCAATTATATAAAAAATATATTAATAATATTCTATATACAATAGAGAAAATAATACAAGCATAATTTGTCTACAAGCTAAAAATGATTCCTAAATATTTCCGTAATAAATTCTACATAAGTTTTCTTGAATAATATCAATTTCGATTAAAGAGAAACTATTCATTATATTTTTCTATCATAACAAAATGATAAGAAAGTTAAAATATTATTTTCTTTTATCTTTCAGATTCAGTTTCCAGTTGGAATGATTCTATTTACGGACTCTGAATAACCATAAAAACTTTCTGTCGACTAAATATTATATGTAACAATTGGACTGGTTTAGTTAAACTTCCTTTATTTTTATAATTAAAGTTAAACTCTTATGAAAGATATAAATGATCGGAAAAGTTGTTGGTTCGACAAATGGTTTCAGTTTCTGGATAGCTTCCAATTGTGGCTTAGTTATACGAATGACAGTGAAATGTTATAGAAATATTGAAATATTATTAAAGTATTTTCAAAACTTTTTAAATTGATTGTGTAGAATTTTTTTCTATAGGTTTTCTTCAAATTTAATAATTTATTATTAACATACTTGATGAATGAAATAAAAATCATTTATAATTATAACCAAAAATATATACAAGCGAATATTTAAATATTCGATTCGGTAGGCTATATAACCACTGTACTATCGTTATATTACTAAAAGGAAAAATGTTATTTAATTCTACAAATAAAGTTGGCAAAGGAGTAACGAATGAATTGTGCTAATTGAATTGTAATGATTGGATAATGAATGGAGAAAGTTTCCTATGAATTATAGGCATTGCGAATACTGGGCAAAAGTTAAACAATCCAAACTGCCCAACCAAAGACACAGTTGGTTCCTTAGTATAAGCTTTTGCTCATTCCATGTATATCTACTAATGTGTAAATAATAAGGGGGCCTTGGGGCTGTTCCATTCTGATACGTCTGTCTTGTTGATAAGGGATAAGCGTTACAGGTGAAGTACAACAGAATAACCACCATTACCATCAGCCATTAAGGCAGATGGGTCAGTATTCAAACAGAAGTTCCAGAGAAGCTCCATATGTGGCTTTATCATTATGCTACCCTTTTAATTATAAATCCATGGTATTACCTAGTTAAGGAAAATGAGATTTGTTCGTTGTAATTCCATTCTTTGAATATTAGCTCGTATTACCTTGGAATTTTTTTCCTTTCGCCCATTTGTTATTGTTAAATGTTCAAATGAAAAATTACTTCTCCACATTAAAATGTAGAAAGTAATTACTTAAGATAAAAGTGATTAAAGTTTTTAGTTGGAAAAGATGATGGATAGCGAATTGAAAAAATTTCATTAAGAAAAATTTAAAAAAAAAAAAAAAATATACAAAAATAGTCTATGAAAATGGAATCAATTTATTTTTATAAAAAATGTTGTATATTTTGTTAATTTGTAAATTTCTTTTTAGTATACAATATTTTTATTTTAGACAGTAAAGTTAAATAATTTTATAAAATGTTGAGCTTTTGAATTAAAACATTATTAAATAAGATTTCTCAAAAGATTCGATTCTTTTTTGGGTGATTTTTAATCATATACGAGGGTCGTTCAATAAGTCCTTAGAAAAAGATAGAAAAAAAATGTTTTTTAAAAAAAATTTATTTTATTTTTTAACATAATGTCCTTTCAGCTCTATACACTTTTCCAACCGTTTTTCCAAAATGTTTATCCCGTCCAAAAAATAGGATTTCGGAAGTTCTGCAAAATACTCATCCGTTTGAGCAACGACGTCCTCGTTGGAAGTGAACCGTCGTCCGCCAAGCCATTTCTTCAGATTGGGGAAAAGAAAATAGTCACTCGGGGCCAAATCTGGTGAATAAGCAGGATGCTGCAACAATTCCATTCTCAATTCCACAATTTTGGCCATGGAAACAGCGCAGGTGTGCACACGCGCATTGTCCTGATGCAAGAGGATTTTTTTCTTCTTCAGATGGGGGCGTTTCTCTTTGATTTCCTCGCTCAACCGTTGCAATAACGACGCGTAATACGCTCCTGTTATTGTTTTTCCTTTTTCCAAGTAGTCGATAAAAATGATGCCCTGCGAATCCCAAAAGACCGTGGCCATCACCTTGCCGGCCGATGGCACAGTTTTTGCCTTCTTCGGGGCCCGTTCACCCTTGAAAATCCACTGTGATGACTGTCTCTTCGTTTCTGGAGTGTAGTGTATCCAGGTTTCGTCCACAGTGACATATCGACGAAGAAATTCGGCAGGATTGCGATGAAAGAGTGCCAACATAGCCTCAGAGTCCACTATACGATTGCGCTTATTCTCCTCTGAGAGCAAACGCGGCACCCATCTTGCCGAAATTTTTTTCACAGACAATTTTTCATGCAAAATTGAAGCGACTGTACCTTGTGATATGCCCGTGGCCTCAACTAATCCGCGCACTTTAATTCGCCGATCGTTCAAAATCAGATCGTGGATTTTGTCGATGATTTCAGGAGTAGACACCTCAACTGGGCGTCCTGAACGATGTACATCTTTTGTGGATGAACGGCCACGTTTGAATTCATTCATCCAATTGTAAACCGTCGCAAACATAGGTGCAGATGTGCCATGAACTGCATCCAACTCGGCTTTGATTTCTTTCGGGCTTAAGCCTTTCAAATGGAGATGTTTGATGACAGCCCTAAACTCGCTTTTTTCCAGTGTTATGCACAAATAAATGTCGTTAACTTTAATCGACGATGGAAATTGACCTACGCTATGGATCAAGCTGAAATTTCACAGCTTTCCTGTCAATACTGCCACTTACAGAAAAAAAATCTTTACCGACACTACGAGCGCAATTTCTTGGATTTTCTAAGGACTTATTCAACGACACTCGTTTTTCTTAAAAGAAATGTTAATTATTTAAACGTTATGTGTGTATGTGAATACAATTTTTTATATAGTTTAAAAAAAAACAGAACGTCCAACGGTGTCATATCTTAAGATCTTAGAGGCCAATTGACATTCTCGCAAAATTAAGCCATTTTATTGGAAATTACATATGGTCCAGATTAGAAGTCTAAAAGAACTAAGTCGTCATATGTTAAAAGCTTTCAGAATTGATGCTAACGGTCTGTCATTATTTATTTTCAAAGAAATACGGGAAAATACATAAGGCAGTCATTTTTGCTGATACAATAGCTTCTCCATAGTTACAAATAAGTTTTTTTGCATCCCATATAGGGAAATTTTACTTATAAACGTGTCCACCAAGGTTGAAATGAGCCTCATCGCTGATTAAATTCTTTTCGTAAAATCGGCATCCAGAGCCTTGTAATGATGATTGCATAGTCATTGTTTGGTAATTAAATTAAATAATTTGTTAAATAAATATATAATGGAAAATATTTTTCTAAATTAATATTATATTAACAAATATATTTATCAAATGTTTATTAAATCAAAAGGGTTATGCTTTTGGTACTAAGAAATGGATGACATGGTATAATTTGATGAAAGCGCTTTGAAATTTACAGCATATTTGGTTAATTATTTTTTTTTTACAAAAAGATACGGTATCAAAAAGTTGTATTTTTTGTACAAATATATAAGGAATAAATCTATTGAATTATAGAAATTCGTTGAAATTTTTTTATTACGAAAAGTGGGATTTATTTATATTATAGAATATTTTTCTTCTTAATTGGTAATTTTCAAATTTTTTTTTGTAATGAATTAAATTATATCAAAATCAGCGAATATTGGGAAATTTTTGCAAAAACTTTACCACAGCTAAAAAGTTATTTTTTTTTTCTTATTAAACCTTTCAATTTATTAGATAACTTTTGGCAGTCTGCAATTTAGCAGAAAAATTAAAATTTCTATTTCAAATCAAAATAAACGGCGATGGCCGAGAGATTATTTAAAATGATAAAATAAAATTACCCTGTTCTGAGGTAACATCGATGGGTGTTTTCCTCCACATGTCTTCATGTCCTTGTATATTCCCGTAAAAAATCTGCTTGTTACTAGCATAAGTAGTTGTAGATATCATTTAAAATAAAAAAAAAAAAAAAAAAAAAAAATCAAAATAACTTTTCTGTTTTCATAGAAAAACTTTGAGGATTAATTTTCTTTAATATTGTATCTTTTTCTAAGAAGATATAAAAATATTAAAAATAAATCAATAAAATTATTAAAATCCTTTGAAAAGATAAATTGAAAATATTTTAATATAGTTACGCAAAAATTCTTGAGCCTTTTTCACAAGGCCATTGAGCTTATTTGTTATTTATTCAAAAAAATATAATAAAATAAATACACAGATATATTTACAATATACATTAATATTAGCAATTGAGATTGTTTTTTTCAAAAAAAAAAAAACATTTTGTAAGGAAAAAAGGTACAATTTTTGTAGAATTTAAAAAAATGTACAAGCTATGAAGCTTAATAATTATTATTTATAATTTTTAGCAAAAGAATTAAATAACAATGAAATCGTATAGAATAAATATATAAAATATATTAAATATTTATTTTTTCATTAATTTTTATATTTATATGACTAAAAAAAAAGGTTGTTTTCAAATCATCCTCTTCCAATAAGTAGAAATATATTTTCGAAATTTAATGCTTGAATTGATAGTTAAAAGTTAAATCTCTTAAAAGTTGAATCCTCTTGTGTGATATATGAAATCGATTAAGACGTAAAGATTAGAAGAAGAAAAAAATGAAAGAATTGAAAAATATGATTAAAGTGAAAAGAAGATTAAGAATTACATTAAAGAAAGTTGATTTAAGTAGAAATGAGTTAGGAGAAAAGAAAAGAAATTCAAACGCTATTGTGAACAATTCTTTCAGAACCAAGTCGATGATGAAATATCTCAAAGATAAAAATAAGAAAAAAAATCTTTTTTATTTAAGTATAATAATATTGAAAAGTTCTATATCCTTTACTATTTACTAGTATGTATAATGTGATGACTTAAAAATAGTTTTATTTAATAGAAAATCCCAAATTCTATTTAATTAGATTAAAGGAGCCAAGATGGTATAAAAGGAATTCTAGTCCATCATATTACTAACGTTTATTTTCTTCCAATAAAATTTTTTGTTGTGAATCTTTTCTTTATATTTGCTAAAATAGAACAACAAAAAAACAATCTTTGTAGCAAATATTTCTAAAAGTTAAAAAAAAAAAATTATAATTTCTTGGAAAATTTTCTATATTTATAAACGTTTTTCTACAGCAGTTAACAAATGAAATTTTTTTAAATTGAAGTAGTAGATTTTTACGAATATTTTTGTCTTTTTAACTAGTAAAAATGTTGTAAGCCTAGTTTTGGCAAAATCAAGGGTAATGTAATATCTGTATTTATATTTTTTGCATTTTTTGTCGCCAGCAGTGCGACAACTGTTTGGATCCATTGGTTATTCTCTAGCAGTTATTGCAATTTTAAGTATTACGAGGTCATTTCAAAAAGTATCGCGAATTTTGAATTTCAGCGGGTTACGTATATTCGACTTTTGATTTTTTGTGGCGTTATGTTGGTACTCATGTCTCTAACTTATGCCGACAAGTTCGTCCATTTTGAATGTTCAGTTCATTTTTGACAGCTGCTTTGCTTGCACGTGTTTTGGCTCGTCTTCGATTTTTGCCCATTTCAAAAAATGGATCAAAGTATCTGTATCAAATTCTGTGTGAAAAACAAAATTAATTGCGCGGACGCATTCCAAATGTTGACTGTGGCATATGGTGAAGCTACCTTGGACCGAAGCAACGTTTATCGGTGGTACAAAATGTTCTCACAAGGCCGAGAAGATGTGATAGACGAAAAGCGTGCCGGACGGCCGAGCACGTCAACAACAGACGAAAACATTGATGAAGTGAAGAAAATGGTATTGGCCAATCATTGAATCACCATTAGCGAAGTTGCTGAGGACTTAAACCTATCGATTGGCTCGTGCCATTCAATTTTTACCAATGATTTGTGCGTGAGACGGGTCGCTGCGAAATTCGTACCAAAATTGCTCAATTTCGACCAAAAACAGCATCGCATTAACATTGCTAAGGAGCTGTTGGACTCTGTCCGCGACGACCTAAATTTGCTCCAGAGGGTCAAAACTGGTGATGAATCATGGTTTTATGGTTATCACGTGGAAACCAAAGGTCAATCATCACAATGGAAGCTGCCGAACGAGCCAAGACCGAAAAAAGCGTGCCAAGTTTAGTCGAATGTGAAGGTTTTGCTTAGTTTTCTTCGATTGCAGGGGCGTGGTACCCCATGAGTTCTTACCACAGGGTAGAATGGTCAATAAGGAATATTACCTGCAAGTAATGCGCAAGTTGCGCGAAGGAATCCCCCAGAAACGCCCGGATTTGTGGAAGAACCAAAATTGACTTTTGCACCATGATAACGCCTCTGCTCACGTATCGTTGCTTGTGCGCGAATTTTTGGCCAAAAACAACACACTAATAATGCCGCAGCTACCGTATTCCCATGATCTGGCCCAGTGTGACTTTTTCTTGTTTCCGAAACTGAAGAGCCCCATGAAAGGTCGACGCTACGCTACGATTGAGGAGATGACAACGGCATCGAAGGAGGAGCTGAACAAGATCGCAAAAAATGATTTTTTGAAGTGCTTCGAGGATTGGAAGAAACGTTGGCAAATGTGTATAATATCTGGTGGGGATTAATTTGAAGGGGACAAAATAGATACTCGTATTCATGAATAAATAAATATCTTTTGAAAAAACACAAAATTCGCGATACTTTTTGAACAGAACTCGTATTTTATTTTAGTTGTAACAGAAATTTAACAATGGGAATTAGAAAATTATAGTAATTTAGAAAAAGAACCCCTCTTAACAAGATCTAAGCGAAAAGACCAGCTAAAATTTACTACCCATCAAATATATGTAAATACGGATTAGAAAGCTTTGAATTTTTCTAGTGAAAAATGGCTTTGCCTGAATTAGAAATACTATTAAAGTAAATCTTTTTTTAATGCTATTACTAATAATATACTATAAAAATTGTATTATTGAATTCAAAACTGTTTATTCGAATACATAATTAAATGTTGCGTATTTAAATCTCATTCTGAGGTCATCAATATAGGATAACTTCAAATAAGGAATTAAAACGTTGTATATTTATATTGTATTTTAAGAATTATTTTCACTTAATTCTAAAAAGTAAAATGACTCTACCCAGTCCTAGTTAATGAAAAAATTATTCCTGATCACTAATTTGGTTTCCGATCTGAACACTCCACTATCCAGCAATGCCATCGCATTGTTGATCATATTTCATCCTCTCTTGAGAGGAAAGAGTATTGCCCAGGAGTATTTTTAGATATCTCCCAAACTTTTGATCATGTCTGGCATCCTGGACTCCTCTGGAAACTGAAGAGTATAAATTCATATCTCTCTCAACGACATTTCTGAGCTGTAATTAACTCAGAATCCTCGGAAATATATCCTATTCTAGCCGGAGTCCCACAAGGCAGTATCCTTGGTCCCATCTTATATAATATTTATACTCATGACATCTCAGCTGATCCTAATACTATCATTGCTACATATGCAGACGATATGGCCATATTTGCTACCCATACAAATCCTGACCTTTACTTCTAACAATTTACAATCCCATATACATAACCTTCAATCCTGGTTTAAGAGATTGGGAGTAAGGGTAAATGAAGAGAAGAGTGCTCACATTACTTTTACACTTTATTAAGGAAAACCTACCCCTTTATACCTTAATGGCAACATGATTTAATGATATGATAAAGTGCGTTATTTAGGACTTTACCTAGAGAAGAGACTAACATGAAATCCACATACTAGACTAAAAAGAGTTGAAGCCACTAGACGTTACCTACAACTTCTTAGACTACTTGACAACCGCTCGAAACTAACAACCAAAAGTAAACTTCTAATCTACAATACAATTTTAAAACCTATTTGGACATATTGGAATGGAGCTTTGTGGTTCAACGAAACGTTCCAATTCCTATCGCGTCCAGGCCTTACTATCCAAGATCCTCCATAAAATTGTCGATGGCTCCTTTTATGTTCGTAACAACGTAATACATAAATTTGTTCAAGAACTGTGCATTTCCCACTATCAAAAATTTCAATCCCGTTTATCCTATCATCACAATCCACTTGTGAGAGAAATGTCCGGTACTACCCTCCACGGAAACAACCATCGGAGACTTAAGGGTTAATGGCCTAGAGATTTTCTAGAGGAATCTAACTTCCGTTAGTTGGAGAAACGCCGATGGGTTTTTACTCACACTTCATGATGAACAAGATTGTAAATTAAAATGTTACAATAAAATTTTAGTTGCAGATAAAATAAAAAAAACTAAAATCTAAACTACTTATTTACGAGCAGAAAAGTAATGCGACTTTTAAAACAAAAATTTTCAAATATTTTTTCCAGAGAAAAACTTGTTGTTAGAGATGTGATAAGAGCGTTGTGATGGTGGGCCCGTGATGTGTCTATTATATCGGATCTGATTTGTTTTTGAACCTTTGAAAAACCTTCAATATTTATCAACGATCTGACCTCATAAAAGCGCTTTTTTTTTAGAGTGGTGGTCTGCTGTGACCAAATACAGATCCGTTGTTATACTCGTACTACAAGGAGATGATAAGCCATTCGGAATTGACATGAAAGAGGTGATATATACCTAGCGTAGGACCATGCCTACCCCTTAAATTGTAGTCCAGCATGCTAACGACTGTGCAACCAGGCCGGCCACAAAAACCTTTACTCATTCCACATTATCATCAGTTTTCGACGGTGAAGGCTACTTTGAGCTAAGTTTGTCATCCTCTGCTTGTCTGCACCTTAAAGCTACCGAAAAGCTTATTCTCTTGATAAGAAAGTTTTGGCTGTGTTGCCAGATTTTCGTTATATCAGTCTTAATATATATTAATTTTCCGCCATTACTCATGCATCAAATTCGCTATAAAATATTGAATTAATTTTAAAAACATAATTAATTTAATAAAAAAAAACATGGCTGAGAAGGAAGACTTAAATCCTTAAAGACTTAATGGAAACTATACCCATTATTAATGAATGCATTTAAATAATATTTTTTTCTTCTATTAAAATAGGGTTTTCCAGAAGAAGTGATATGATTTCTTTTTAAAAAAAAAACACTAATTGTTAAGGAAATTCAAATGTTTTTTATTTAATATGAAGTACAATCGATACAATTAAGTTCTGAATAAAACGTCATTCAAATGGCCTCCACGACTTCTTTTGCAGGAACGAATTCAATGGACCCAATTTTTGGAGCACTTTTTCCACTAAATCAAGTAGTATGTCATGAATAGAACAATCAATATTAACTTCTAAAGCTTAAAGAGGGTCTGGTTTATTGCTAAAGACCAATGACTTCAAATAACCCCACAAGAAATAGTCCAAATTTCTTGAAATAATCGAATCTCCAAACTTTTCTCGCAATAATTCGGTTGTTGCACGTGCTGTGTGGCACGTAGCCCCGTCTTGTTGGAACTAGATGTTGTCATCTGGTTCCAACAAGATCAACTTCTTCCAATTTCGTCAATAAAAAGTTGGTTATCATTGATCTATACCGCTCTCCATTGACAGTAACGGTGTTACCAGCTTCATTTCGAAATAAGTACGGACCGATGATTCCACCAGACCAAAAACCACACCAAACTGTCAATTTAGGTGAATGTAATGGGTGTTCATGAATAATTTATAATTTCACCACTCAGATGAAAGTGAGCGCACGAAAAGTTGCAATTTGAGAACGATTATTTTGATAATAAAATTGAATAATTTGTAAATGTTATTCTTGTGTATATCTCTTCGTGATAAAATTGTAAGCATTAGTGAATATAATGAAAACAATACAGATCATGACATATTGAAAATGGCTGAAACATTACTTAGAAATCATATCACTCTTATTGAAAAACTATATATTTTTATAAATTGGTGCAAAAGTAATGACGTTTTTTTACATATACAATTAAACATTTTTTTTTTAATTTGTATTATTTATTCAATCAATTATATAATTTCCATCCGTTCTTATAACCTTCTCCCATCTTTCTATCAACTTATTAATACCATTAGTGTAAAATTCCGTGGATTTTGATGCGAAAAATGTAGTAAGGGATGTTTTTACCTGTTCTATTGTATCAAATTTTTTATCATTTAAAAAATTTTGCAGTGATCGGAATAAATGAAAATCGGAAGGAGCAAGATCTGGAGAATACAGTGGATGCTTGATAACATCCCAATTCAGCTTGTGTTGGGTCATCATAGCCACATGTGGTCGCGCGGTGTCGTGATGAAACACTACCCCTTTTCTGTTTACCAATTCTGGTCTATCCTTTTGAAGGGCGATGTTCAATTTGGATAATTGCTGACAATATTGTTCTGCTGTAATTGTCTGATTGCGTTCCAATAGTTCAAAATACACAATACCATTGCAATCCCACCAAACACAAAGCATAATTTTTTTTTTGGATGGATTTCAACTTTCGAAGTTGTTAATGGGGCTTGTCCAGGTATAGCCCAATGTCTTTTTCGTGTCACGTTATTGTAAGCGACCTATTTTTCATCACCCGTTACCAAACGATACTAAAAAGGTTCATGTTTTTGTCTCGCACTGAAAGCAACGCATGTTGAAACACGATCCAATAAATTGGCAGCCGAGAATTGATGAGGTATCCAAACGTCGTACCGCGAAACCATCCCCATACGCTTCAAATGCTTTAATACGGTTGTATGGTTGACTCCCATCATCGACGCGATCTCCCTGGTGGTAAGACGTGGATTGGTGTCAATTATGTCTTTTAACTTGTCGTCATCAGACTTCAATTGCCGCCCGGTACGTGGTTTATCAATTAGTGAAAAATCCCCAGATCAGAATTTTGTAAGCCATCTTCGTACCTGTCGAACTTTGATGACATCTGTTCCATACACTTCGCAAATGTTTTTGGTTGCCACACTCGCGGTATTGTCTTTACGGAATTCATAAAGTAAACAATGACGTAAATGCACTTTATCGACCGACATTTTGAAACAATACAAGAGCTCTTCACTGTACTCTGGCCATGCCAAAACTGAATAGACAGTTGAGGGAAAGCATCCTTTATACAATAGAATCATTTAAAAGAAGATAATATTCATCATTTTTGAAGAAAAAATTTTTTTACCTGGGATCATAAGAAACAGTCATAACTTTTGCACCAACCCAATATATTCGTTACCAATTGACTCATATGGTTGTCGTGTTAAATTAAAAAAAAATACTTATTTAGCTTAGCTTTTCACCTGTTAATAACAAAATTAAATTCATACCTAAGCAACCTAAAACAACAAAATTGTTTGTAAAAATTTAGATGCTACCAAATAATCAAATTCTGTAAGGATATTCACCATTTTATCATGCATTTTTTCACTTTCATAAAACTTAATTTATTATTGCCATTTATAAATCGTAAAAGTATTTTTTAATATAATATTATGTTATAAAGAAATTATGAATTTAATAGCATCACATCAATATTCTTATCTTTTAGTAATAAAGATTTTGTGAACTGCAAATTTAATATAGTATTTTTTCCCATATGAACTGTGTCATATAAGTTGGCATATTTTACTTACTATTTTAAGGAATTCAATTTATTCAGTTATGTACGATAAATTCTAAATGTACCATGCTACTTTTAAAAAAAAATTAATATTTCTCATTGATGATAGAGGAGCAAATTTCTTTCAAATTCAATGTGAACTCATACTAAGTTGTTGTTATCTTATAACATATTCAAATAATGTCTGGATTTTCCTCCAAACTTTCTTATAAAAAAAGGATACTCTCTTTTGTAGTTGCAATTTTTTTGTAAGAAACATAACTGAATGTACACTCCTGTGGCTTCAATATTACAATATTACATAAAATTAAATTGTTTAAAGAATATTCGTATTGATATAAATATGAATTCACAATTTTACGGATATACCATATGTGTACTTGTGCTAAGATATGTAAGTGCGTTTCTATAATAAAACAACTGAATTAAGAGTGGAAATTTTATGTTTCGTATAAAATCATCATTCAATGTACTCGAGAGAAAATAATGCCTGCATGCTTAATATTTATTACTTACATATTAACATTTATGTGCACGAAAAGTAGATAGACGATTATATTAAACGTTTATTATGAAAGTGATTTATATGAAAAATAATGATTTTTTAAGGGTATATTTGCTTTAGTAGTTTTATTATTAACAGAAAAGTTACTAAGGAAATATGCTTTCAAAAGTATAAAATTATCTTAAAGAATGTGAATACAAAGGTAATATGATAAGTCAGTGATAAAAGCATGATAAGTAGGTTATGTCTTCTTAAAAAAAAAGACTCACACCATCTTATAAATAACAGTTTATTGGTTTATTTTTGACAGCCATATAAATTAAAGATTCCCTGAAAAAAGGGAATGTCATGTGTTAAAAAAAAACAGTATTTTAAATCAACATCGAGCTTGAAAAATATAATGAGGATTCCTCACCATCGTATGTAATAATTCAGAAGTGGTTAACATAATTCCGTTGTAGTTGTACGAGTACAAATGATGCAGAGCACTCAGAACGTCCAATTTGGGTAATCATCAAAGAAATCCTTAACAAAATTCAAGATATTATTTTTCAAGACCATCGAGTTAAAGTATTTGGGAGAGCTGTCATAGGAAAAATCTCAAAAACATGAAATTTTGGGTATAAGAAAACTATCGCTAAATGGTTGTCATTTTTAAGTACCATTCAAATAAATTTTTCCGTTAATTCATAACTGTTAATGAAATAAGGGAATTCATTATTACATACTAAAAACCAAAGTTAAGTTAAATATATGGGCTTCTACTGGTGAACGTTCACAAAAAAGGCAAAAATGATTCCATCGGTAGAAAAAGTATAATATTCTAGGACTATATTCGAAAAGGAAAAACAATAACAGGACAATATTACACGGCACTCTTGAACCAGTTGACCAAATGGTAGCAATACAATCAAGACCAAATGATAGCATGTACCTGTACGTTCATCGGCAATTGCAACAGCAAAATTAGTTTCGAAGCTATCTTTCTCACTAATCCAAAATTTCTTCTCACTAATTTATTTTTTAAGTTACCAAAACATGGATTAGTGAGAAGAAATTTATATTAAATTCTGAATTTAAACCCGAAAGTGAGTTTTTTTTGGCACAGTTTGGCGAATTGTATCACACGGATGGTATAAAGAAGTTGGAATATCATTGGACGAAGTATATAGAGCTAAAAGTAGACTTTGCTAAAAAATAAATCAATTTTTGTTGAATTAATTAATTCTCTGTTTCATTTATCATTGACTTATCAGAGAGACGGCCTCTCATATACGAGGTCTGTTCAAAAAGTATCGCGAATTTTGAATTTCCGCGGATTACGTATATTCGATTTTTGATTTTTTTGTGGCGTTATGTTGGTACTCTTGTCTCTCACTTATGCCGATAAGTTCGGCCATTTTGAATGTTCAGTTAATTTTTGACAGCTGCTTTGCTTTCACGTGTTATGGCTCGTTTTCGATTTTTGCCCATTCCAACAAATGGATCAAAGGATCTATATCAAATTGTGTGTGAAAAACAAAATTAATTGGTAGAACGCATTCCGAATGTTGACTGTGGCATACACATATGGTGAAGCTACCTTAGACCGACGCAACGTTTATCAGTGGTACAACATGTTTTCAGAGGGCCGAGAAGATGTGAACAACGAAAAGCGTGCCGGATTCCCGAGCACATCAACAACAGCCGACTTCAGGGGCGTGGTGCATCATGAGTTCTTGCCACAGGGTAGAACGGTCAATAAGGAATATTACTTGCAAGTTATGTGCAAGTTGCACGAGGCAATCCACCAGAAATGCCCGGATTAGTGGAAGAACAAAAATTGGCTTTTGCATCATGATAACGCCCCTGCACACGCATCGTTGCTTGTGAGCGAATTTTTGTCCAAAAACAATATACTAATAATGCCGTAGCCACCGTATGCTCCAGATCTGGCCCCCTGTGACTTTTTCTTGTTCCCAAAACTGAAGAGCTCCATGAAAGGACGACGCTACGCTACGATTGAGGAGATAAAGACGGCATCGAAGGAGGAGCTGAACAAGATCACAAAAAATGATTTTTTGAATATTTGGTTTTCTCTTTACTTGACTCATCAATTTAGATTTAAGTCTCTTTTTAGATAGTCGATTAAAAAAAAATAGATTTTGATTTCGTAGAAAAACTTTCTGATTAAAAACTTATTAGATATGTACTAGGTGTATAAGCTTAAATCCGCTGTTTTTTAATCAAAAACACACGTTTTTTCATAGGAAGCAAAAAAAAAATTATTAAAAGTATTTGCCCTCGCTAGCTACACATTTTTTCCATCTTTTGGGCAATTTGTGGATACCACTCCAAAAAAATCCTTCTCTTTCGAGGCAAATTTTCGGACTTCTTCGTAAAAATCGAAGTGCTGCTCAGCGAGCGCGTGTCCCTTCAACGAAAACAGTTGGTAGTCGGAAGCAGCCAGGTCCGGTAAATAAGCGGGGTGGGGTAGCACCTCCCAGTTGAGTGTCTCCAAGTATTTTTGGATTATTTTTGAAGTGTGCGATGGTGCGTTGTCCTGGAGGAAAATCAGTTTGTCATGTCTTTGTTGATTATCCGTCCTTTTTTCACGCAGGGCATGGAGCAAATTAAATAGGTTTTTGGTGGTAGCGGTGGGCATTGACAGTTCCACCAGGTTTCAAGACACGCAGACGCATGGAAATGACTGGTTGAGTAACATCAAATTACTCCGCGAGCATTTTTTGCGGTTGGGTATCGTCTTCGTTTAAAAGAGCCTCCAATTGATGATCCTCAACCTTCCTAGGCCGACTTTCACGCTTCTTGTCCCAAAAGTCGAAATTACCGTCTTCGAACCGACGAAACCAATCTCGGCACGTTGTTTCCGATAAAGAACTGTCACTATAGGCCTCCATAAACATTCGATGCGATTCGGCAGCCGATTTCTTCAAATTGAAGCAGAAAAGCAGAGCTTCCCGAATATGGTCTTTTTCTGGCACAAAACTAGACATGATTACCAAAGGAAAAATATATGTTGTTGTACGAAATTGCTGACAATGTGTACTGATTAGTGTTGACAGATGTCAAACTCATAAAAAGAAAGTATGGCATATCCATGGTAGCTTAATACGCTCACTCACGCTATCTATCACCAAACAGCGGATTTAAGCTTATGGTAAATAATGAAATTGCCATTTACATAAGTTTTTTGCAAAAAATAATCTTTTTTCAATTTGTTTATCGTAATTTATTCTATATGTTAAAACTAAAAATTGGAAATTAAAATGAAATAGAATATTTCAAATTTAATATTTAATTAAAATAAATACTAAATTATAATATTTAAATAATATTGCTCCTATTAAAAAGAGATAAATTACTAGATTTAGATAACAAAAGTTCATTTTGCAGAAATTAGTGCGCCCAATAAGAAATTTCAACTATCTAGAATGGTTTTATATTCTTCGTGTCATCTCACTGGCTTTACTATCCTGAGTGATATTATTCCAATAGTATTTATTGAACGTTTTATTCATTTTCCAAATATGGTATGAAAATTCCAACCAACTGGAATTGAGGAATTTTCTTCTGTCGTTGCACTGACAATGCATTGGATTGAATTGTAATTTGAAAACTTGAGCAAACATTCCACTTTAATATACCAACTTAAAGCTCAAATCAATATTCACATGGTTATCTAGACGGATTCATACCCACACAATCCCTAGTGCACTTACAATCTGCTTAGAATTACCATTTGCTTTTAGATATGTTATACCATAGACCCAAGTGAATGCTCAGAGAATAACTGCTAATATATATTATCGCAAATATAGAATTGCATAGGGTATGGTGACTAAAAGGATTGCACGATTCCAGGAGTTCGGAAAAGTTGAATTGGATTTTAAATTAAAATGTCATAGCATTCTTTCAAAGACAATAACAAAACCATTTCATATGAAATCATCAAGCACGTTCAAGTCACATTCTTTTCGTGACTTATTTCTCTGGTCTGGTTTTATTCTCTATTATGACATCAGTGAGGCCATTTTATTATCTAAATAAAAAAACTTTCTTCTTAAATGGTCTATTCGAGGAGTACTTGATAGACACAACAAGATGGAAAAGTTTTCCCCACTTGAACAAGTTCTTGCAAATATCTTATAGCATATTATGAAAACTTTTGGATTCAATTAAATATAATATTTATAAAAATGATTTACCTTTGCTGTAAAAGAAAGTTATTTATTCTTTCACAATATTTTTACATATAATTTTAATTTATGGTATATTGAAAGTCATTTTTTTTAAATAAATACTTTTAATATGGTAACTGTTGTTGGTAGTACAATCTACAGAATGACTATTCTTAACTTTTTTAAATTTAGCGCCTGAAAAAAAAGTGAGCAAAGGGGAAGTTATTCGTCTAAAGTAACCCATTAACAATCAACGAAGTTATACTGGCTTGGCGGAGAGGATGAACGGTCTCTTGGTGTAGTTGAAGGAGACCGGTTGCGGTATGATCGCATATGCGGCGGATGATCTTGTACTTCTGATTCAGGTGTTGGAGGGGAGGGGGGGGGGGTTGGGCTGCAGTAGAGATAGTGGGAAGCCGCTATATGCAGATAGTGTCTGAATGGAGGAATAGAATGAGAGTGAATGCTTCCGAAAGGAAAACTGTGTGTATGTTACTGAAGGGTTTTTTGGTGGCCAGTAGGCCGCCCAATATTTGTTTAGGGGTGGTCGGGGTACGATAAGCATGGAAAGTACGGTATCTTGGAGTAAAGATTGGAGAGAGGCTGAAATTTCGGCCTCAGTTGCAACATCAAAGAAGGCGCGTTGCCGGTTTGGTTGGCATACTAGTGCGAGTATTTCGCGAAGAATGGGGACTTCGATCCGGAGCGGTGAAAGTCCTGTACGAGAGTGTGTGTGTTTTTTTTTAAGTTTAGATTAATGAGGTACAGGGGGAAACCTTCAAAAGGTACTCGCCTGGAAGACCTTCTACCTGCCAGACGAGTTATGGGGGATTTTTACCTCGCTAAAACCTACCTGTAGCTCTACCCTTGCTCCCGGAACGATGGTTCCCCGGGGCACTCTTTGTAAATACTACTTCGCCGGGGCGTTCTTATTTGATATTTCTGCTGTCCCGATATTAAGACGCGTCGCGGCCTATTCTTCGTACGTGGTCCGAAGATCCTTGATTAAAGATTCCGCGTACTCTGCAACTCTGATCCAAGCCGATTGGCTCTTCAGCATGCACTCCACTATGTTTTCTGGACTGATGGAACGGTCCAGATTTTTCTCCAGATCTGGCCGTGTTCCCTCGTAGAAGGGGCATTGGAAGAACACGTGTTCTGCATCTTCGATCACATCGCAGCAATGATGACAGTTTGGGGATTCTGTTCTCTTCAATCTGTGCAAGTATGCCCGAAAGCATCCATGCCCAGTGAAGAGTTGGGTGATGTAATACCCGACTTCCCCGTGCACGCGAGTGACCCATTTGGTGACATCTAGGATCAGCCGATGAGTACACCGACCCTTCGTCGAGCTGTCCCATCTCTCTTGCCAGAGGCGAAGACTCTCGGGTCTCTCCTCTTAACAGAAGACCTTTCGCCGCTTTTCCTTCTTCCTACGGTGTTGGCGTTCACGCTCTCCTGCCAGGATGTCGATGGGTGGGCATGATGCCATGACGTTGACCGCATCGTGTGATACCGTTCGGTATGCTGACGCTACTCTGATCGCTGAAAGCCGCTGGACTGATGACATTGTCTTGCGGTATGTTGTTAGCTCTAGCGATTTCGCCCACACTGGTGCTCCGTATTGCAGGACGGAGGTAACTACAGTTGCCAGTAGTCGCCTTCGGATTTGCCTGGGGCCTCCGATATTGGGCATTATCCGCGAAAGCGCGTATGGGTTGACATTATACGCCACCAGTATGCAAGGTTGGACATAAATTCAGTTCAGTATCTGACTTTGAATGCATGTTTGAATGAATATAGAACCGCGATACAGGTTCTCATGGGAGAAATTCTATGGGACCTGAAGATGCTATATGGAAGCATTCACTACCGTCTACGGCGGACCATGCCGGTTACTGGTTGTCCGGTTATGAAAGAAGAAGCTCAGGATCTTAATCCACACCAGCGGTGTGTACTGGTCCTGAACAGAATGTATGCAATTTGGCAACGTCGATGGGATTAAAGTGTGAATGGCAGATGGACGCACATGTTCATTTTGGATGTGTGCTTTACATCTGCGTATGGATTTGAATTTGGTCTGTACCTTGGGTATTTACTCACGCGACAATTGCAGTATGAATGGGTTCCGGTACAGGCGTGGTCTGGCTGCGGTGGCTAAAAGCCCTTGTGAGTGCTAAGTACCTTCTCATTAAGTGTGGCCTGTACTGGGACTTGCGTCACTTATGGAATTGTGGTGAATGATGAGAGTGTGGATGTGAGTGGCGCGTTGTGCGTAACTTATTTATGATAGTGCGCTGATTGGGCGTAACACAATTCCTATAGTCGTAGGCGACTCGTGGTTTTAGGTTAAAAGGCAAATAAACCACGTTAAATTAAACATTATAACTGGCCTGGTGGAGGCAATGGAGGCTAGATTTGGAACTAACAAACTTCGTGCTCATTCAATGGAAGCGAAAGTATTCCTCGTAAATTTTGCTACAGAATTATCGCGCGTTGTTCATGTGGTACTTACCGAGTGCTCAGAACCCTCGAAATATCAAAAAGCGTTTGATTAATTCGTAGGTGGACTTTTGGATCAGAATTTGCAAGGGCGCCTAAGAGATTTGGTGCCCATGCATGACCGTGAATAAAACAATGTGAAACACGCTTCCGTTGAAGGCCAAAGGGATGACAAATCACGCCTAGAGAGGAGCTCTTCGTGTTGCTATTACTTCGAGAAAATAAATCAAACCAACTCCGAGGACCAAGAATCGGTTAAGAGACGCAAATTATTTATGATTCAGTGACGCAAATTGGCATACTAATAGAGCAGAATGCGCCACCTAGGATATCTGTGCTTATTTTTGGAAGCCATCCTAACATCTTATCATTTTATCATGTATAAAATTAAAACTCCATCTCCCATATTCTTCAGGGAGTTACTGGAAAGAAATTCACTGTAGAAGGATAACTGATAGTATTAATACTCGTAAAAATGGGCTGGAAAAGCTGGATTTGTGCTAAACTGTAAAAACTTGGTGTCACTGCAAGTAAGACCATTTGGCGACAAATAAAGGTTATACACTAGCTGAATTCGAACTCAGCACCACTACTTACTAGACGCAGACATTTAAATTAAGGCATGGCAAAAAATTCTGTTGATGCTATTCTAGGAATACACTTCATAGAGAAGTGAAAATGACGATCCATTCTGTGGCCAAAGGAACAGATATTGGTGGTATCTAGTTGAATAGCAATAAATAGTAGAAAAGATTAAATAATTATTATTTTAAAGAAAGAAAAAAAATAACTCCCCTACATTTTGATTAAAAATTCAAAGTTTAATTTAACAGCTTTTTCTTTTTATTTTGCATCGTGAAATAATGGCTCAACAATTTAAATTTAATAGTAAATTAAAAGAAAATTAATTACTTTCTGCTCAAAAATTTTGCCATTTTATATATTAAATATTAAAAAAAAAAACGCGTAATTTTAATTATTTCTTAAATCAACTTTATTTACTGCAAATCCATACAAAAACGATAAGAGCTTATTAACAAGGCTCACAATAAATTTCGTGTGCTCGTGGAAAGGTGAATTCATGTATTATCAAGCATGAAGGATGGAGCATAATAAGTACTTATTCCAACTACACTGAGCTTAAATTGGATCAAATATTGGGAAAAAAAGTCAGATTCAACAGGTGATTTAAAGGAACTCGAAAATTGATAGCCCATATTGTCGTTAAAATTGCCATATATCTAAAGCAATAGCTGTGCTGGCATAATCCGAACGGTTATATGTTACGGTAGTAAAATACTTACACTGTGGTATTGTAAAAGAATACCCCAAGAATGCTTGTGCTTTATCAGCTTTTTTCTGCTGATGGTTGGTTGAACGTGCAAAAGGTATTTTCAAATGATACGAACACGAACCAAACTGAATTTTAAGCTATAGTCAATAATGCCGCCCGTGATTCTGTTGCGATACGACAAACAGATTCTCAGCGTTTTGTTTGCTTTGCTATCTGATTCTTTTACAACCTGAAAGCTTTGAGATTTGTTAATGGGGAATCGAAACACTAACATATAACGATAACCAGGATCCATTCGATATGCACTTTGCTTAGGTTTCATTTTTATACTTTAAGCAATTGCGGTCCTGCCAAACTCGACATTCTCATTACTAAAAGGAGTTCTGTAGAATACCACACACGAAAAGTTTACTATGTGATGTATGAATGGAATTAATAAAAAAATAATCCACTAATATTTTAATATGTCAGAAAATTACTGTGCTCTTTGTACTTTTACATATTTATATATAAACTAAATTCGAATTAAGTGTGTATTACTTTAATCGATCAATACATTCGCTTATACAAAATCTTAAAGCAGTAAATAAAAATCAATGGATTTATTTTTAAAAATTTTATCGTAATTGATTTATTTATCAATGCATGCTAAATGTCAATTGAAATAACTATTATCGATATTTCAATATGATTCAATCTTGTAATTTTCATGTAACGAAAATTCTGTTCTAATAACAATAAATAAATAATCATTTTTAAATAAATTTGTTGAAATAATAATATAATCAATAATGAAATTGCTGAAAAAAGTTACAATCATGAAATTGTATTTGATAATCCTTGTTTTTATTGGCGAAATGCTACTTCCAAAGTAATTGAGATTGACTTAACAGGTGTGTAAGCTTAAATCCGCTGTTTGGTCATAGATGGCGTGAGTGAGCGTATTAAACTACCATGAGCACGCCATACTTTTTTTTATAAGTTTGACATCTGTCAACACTAATCAGTGCACACTGTCAGCAATCTCGTACAACAATATACATTTTTCCTTTGGTAATCATGTCTAGTTTTGTGTCAGAAAAAGACCATATGCGGGAAGTTCTGCTTTTCTGCTTCAATTTGAAGAAATCAGCTGCCGAATCACATCGAATGCTTATGGAGGCCTATGGTGACAGTGCTTTATTGGACACAACATGCCAAAATTGGTTTCGTCGGTTCAAAGGCTTTTGACTTGTGGGACAAAAAGCGTGAAAATCGGCCTAGGAAGGTTGAGGACCATCAATTCTAGGCTCTTTTTGACGAAGACGATACCCAATCACAAAAAATGCTCGCGGAACAATTGGATGTTACTCAACCACCCATTTCTATGCATCTGCGTGCCACGGGGAAGATTGAAAAGATCGGAAAATGGGTGCCACATGAATTGAACGACAAGCAGACAAAATAAAAGTCGTTCCTGCATCGGATTGCGACAGGCGATCACCTGATAAACGCAAGAAATCGTGGGTTGATCCCGGCCAACTATCAACATCTTCCCCAAGACCAAATCGCTTCGGACGGAAGATATTGAAACCTGGTGAAACTCTGAATGTCCACCGCTACCGCCAACAACTCATCAAATTGCACCATGCTCTGCGTGAAAAAAGAACGGATTATCAACAAAGACATGACAATCTGATTTTGCTCCACGACAACACACCATCGCACACGTCGAAAATGGTCCGAACCTACTTGGATACACTCAACTGGGAGGTGCTAACCGATCCCCGCTTATTCACCAGACCTGGCCCCTTTCGACTACTACGTGTTTTCGTCGATGGGTCACGCGCTCGCTGAGCAGCACTTCGATTTTTACGAAGACGTCCAAAAATGGCTTGATGAGTGGTTTGCCTCAAAAGAGAAGGAATTTTTTTGGCATGGTATCTACAAATTGCCCGAAAGATTGAAAAAATGTGTGGCTAGCGAGAGCAAGTATTTTGAATAAATTTGTTTTTGCTCTCTATGAAAAAAACATGTTTTTTTTTAATAAAAAACAGCGGATTTAAGCTTATACACCTGGTAGTATCCCATTTAGCTTGCTGGAAGTATTTTTTTATATTATTATTGTTAAAACAGAAAGATATGAAAACTAACCTAACCCTAGAATTCGTTATCCAGCAAAGTTTCTCAATAGACTATGCCATGCCATCTTGAAAGATGGTTCTCGATGGTGATTACGTAATAATACTTCTCAGAAACCGCAATATTGCATATGCATAGTCACAAAACTAAATAAGCACCAGAACTGGTGAGATAGTTTCCATTTCAACGGTCACAATTACTAGCGAACTGGGTACAAACATTTCTTTCTTTTTCAAGAGGCGTCAGGACCCGCCCAATTTTAACTACATCATAACTTACGACAAATCCCAATTAACCCCACAAATCCAGTGTTTGCTTATGGTCAACTTTATATGGCACTGTTAAGATATTGCCATGCAAGTTCCATTGTTATGTTGCTTGTGGAAAATAGAGTATAATATTCGTTTGTTTAGGTTTCATTTTTTTACAAACCTTTCCCAACGATCCTAATCTATTATCCTTTGTTAATTTTCAATTAAAAAAAGATTTGCACAAAAGAAAACATTGACACTGATTAACTCCAGACTGTTACGTCACCTACACTCCTCACGGGAGGACGCTGAAATTGTGGAAATTAGTCTTAATTAAAATAAAAAAAATTTGAATCTGTAGATAATTGAAATCTTTTGCATTTTTTTACCTTTAAAATGATTATTTATTATTTCGGATTATTTGCATTGTATTTTATGCAATTATATTCTTAAATTTAAATCTTTTCTGATACGAGGGTGGATTGATAAGTTTCCGGCATGAGAGTTAATATAAAATAATTTACTTTCAATAACATTTTATTATTTAACTTAATCCCTTTTTAGCACAATATAGTTTGTTACACGTTTCTCAAGTATTTTTGAATGTTGTCAGTTTTAGCATTATATGGACGTCTGGTGTAGTCAAATCAGGTAAATACGAGGTCGGTTCAAAACGTATCGCGAATATTGAATTTCCGCGGGTTACGTATATTCGATTTTCGATTTTTTGTGGCGTTATATTGGTACTCATGTCTCTCACTTATGCTGACAAGTTCGGCCATTTTGATGTTCAGTTAATTTTTGACAGCTGCTTTGCTTGCACGTGTTTTGGCTCGTCTTCGATTTTTGTCCATTCCAAAAAATGGATCAAAGAATTTGTATCAAATTTTGTGTGAAAAACAAAATTAATTGCGCGAAGGCATTCTGAATGTTGACTGTGGCATATGGTGAAGCTACCTTGGACCAAAGCAACCTTTATCGGTGGTACAAAATGTTCTCAGAGGGCCGAGAAGATGTGAACGACGAAAAGCGTGCCGGACGGCCGAGCACATCAACAACAGATGAAAACATTGATGAAGTGAAGAAAATAGTATTGGCCAATCGTTGAATCATCGTTAGACAAGTTGCTCCAGAGTGTCATAATTGATGACGAATCATGGGTTTATGGTTATGACGTGGAAACCAAAGGTCAATCATCACAATGGAAGCTGCCGAAGGAGCCAAGACCGAAAAAAGCGTGCCAAGTTCGGTCGAATCTGAAGGTTTTGCTTACAGTTTTCTTCGATTGCAGGGGCGTGGTGCATCATGAGTTCTTACCACAGGGTAGAACGGTCAATAAGGAATATTACCTGCAAGTTATGCGCAAGTTGCGCCAAGCAATCCGCCAGAAACGCACGGATTTGTGGAAAAACAAAAATTTGCTTTTGCGCCATGATAACGCCCCTGCTCACGCATCGTTGCTTGTGCTCGAATTTTTGTCCAAAAACAATACACTAATAATGCTGCAGCCACCGTATTCTCAGATATGGCCCTCTGTGACTTTTTCTTGTTCCCGAAACTGAATAGCCCCATGAAAGGACGACGCTACGCTACGATTGAGGAGATAAAGACGGCATCGAAGGAGGAGCTGAACAAGATTACAAAAATGATTTTTTTTAAGTGCTTCGAAGATTGGAAAAACGTTGGCACAAGTGTATAATATTTAGTGGAGATAACTTTGAAGGCGACAAAATAGATATTCATGAATAAATGAATAATTGGAAGAAAAAAAACACAAAATTCGTGATAATTTTTGAACGGCCCTCGTATAATTGATGCTCAAAAATTTTTGAATGTTTTTTAAGCGATTATACTTGAGAGGCCAGGCGCATTACCATAGTGGGACCATACTTTTTTTCATTTTCCTTAATTGTTGCATTCAAATTATCTAAAAGATATATTAACCAGTGAAATTTTTTTCCTATTTTAGGCAGTCAATTACAATGTATTCTTTTGTATCCCCCAAAAAAAAACCAACGCCGTCACCTTTTGAATGGATGCAATGGTCTTCAATTTCTATGGAGTCGATCCGCTACCTTCAACGTACGTTTTTGACTGGCTTTTTATTTTTGGGAAAATTCCTAAAAATAAATTAAAAATTATTTTGCTGTAAAATTAAATAAGAATGTAAGGAATTTCAAATATTTTTTTAAATTGAAAATTGTTTTTTTTGTAATGAAAATTAAAATGACATTCAAATTTCATTAAATATAATTTTAATAAAGCAAAATTTTTTTTATTCTACAATACATTAAACAATCTAAAATTTGTGGTGCTGGTAAATAGCCCTAAGGATATGTCTGAGACAGTTTATAAGAAAGTCAACGATGGAAATTTCTTTTTTTCTTCGAATTGACAAAATTACTAGGTGAAATTTTATGCATAAATTAATTTAAATACTACGAAAATATATGATACTTTGTGTCGCATTTATAATATCCCCAAAATACAAATTCTAGAAATTTCATTGTTATGATTAAATTAGATACTTTTGTAAAATGTAATTTGTTAGTTTCAAAAGAACATTCCTTAGCCGATGTTAAATTGATTTGATTAAAGAAAATATATTTGCAACGTCTATAAATAAATGGTTGTGCAAATATTGAACTAAAGAAGAAAAAAAAGACGGTGTTTTCCACTAAATTGCCTATAAATACATGAAGGCGAACTGACTGAAAATGTGGTGGAATAAATATAAATAATGGAGAAATAAGTCTATGGGGTGAAAAGTATTCTTGGGTAAGATGTGCTGGTAACGTTCCTAATTTTTAGTATCGCATCATCAGGTCATAGATCTTTTTTATTGGTTCTGTTTCCGTAGCTTTCCCAAAACTTGGAAGAACTGTCGCATCAGCGAAGGGAATAATTTAACTCCGATGGTGTTGTTATATTCATAACGATTGTCAAGTTTGAACTTTACCATAATTGAGAACGGGAAGACTAGGTACGATCTTCGAAGGGATGCAAATGAAATTTATTATTGATGAATATTCTCAACTGAGCAGGGAACTTTTGATTAAGTATATTCAATAAAAAAATTGCCTACCATCTGTAAAAAGGAGATTTGATACCTTCTGTGTATATATGCATAACCGGTAATATTTTATATTATTATAAAAAATGATATCTGTATGTATTCTGCTCTATTTAGAATACTAATAAAGAATGGGTATATTGACTGCTCTTAAAAAGCCACAAAATCTTCATCAGTCAAATCCCATTCTTCCAAACTTACTATGCAAATACATAATAGACTTATTCATCTAGTTGCTTATTTAAAATTTTAAATCGTCAGCCCTACTTGTAGTTTTATTCTATTGTTTTAAAGTTGCCATAAGTCTTATGAACCGAAGTTCAGACTTTTGTCGAATTCGGTTGTGCTTGTAAAAGGACTTAACCCTACAATGACAAACAATTTCTTAAATTATAGAGGAATGAAATTTATTTGCTTATATGAACTGAACTATGACCAAGTAGATATAATTCATTATAAAAGATACATACTTTAAAGTTTTCAGCATCATCAGCTCTACAAAATATACATCACTCTATATTTCATAACATATAATATTGAATCTTATTATGATCATTTAATTTCCAACATAATAATAGATTATTTCTAAAGAAATTCAGTAAAAAATTATTAAACATATAAAATTTAATAAATACCCTTTCTTATAAATATTATTATTTTTATTGATTTTTATAAATTAACAAGATATATAATTTATAAAAAAAATAAATGTAAATAATATGTTTAATTTATACAATATTAAAATGGTGCTAAGCAAATATTGTATCGAAAAGAATATATTTTTTATAGAAGGCTTGTTAAATTATTTCTCAAAATTCGAGCAAAATATTGCTTATTTTAAGAATTGCTTATAAAAATGTAATTAAATTAAAAAAAAAATTCAATCTCTTCTAGCAATGCATAAATTTGTTAAAAGCTTATTTTAAATATACCCGAACCAAATCATTCAGGTTTCATTCTCCAATTAATTTTTGAAAATTTAATAAATTGTGTAAATTTAAATTTTTTTTGTTATTTCTTAATTTTTTCTTCGATTAATTTTGAACTTTTTTAAAATTTCTTATTATGAGCACATCAATATTTTTTAAATTTTGTATGAAATATCCCAAAGACATGTGACAGGAGACACATGAGGTCATTTGACATGTCAGGTAAAATACATAACTTTAGGATAAGTTATTATATAATTTTGGATAGAGAAAAACCATTATGTGGACCATCTGTTGGGTTTTTCTTTAACTTAAAAAATATCTGTCAAAACGAACGTGTCAGAAACTTAGGTTATGGAGCTCAGATTATAGAAGAACTGGAGAGGCATCACTTTGTATTCTAAAATAAAAACTTCCTATTTTCTGTCATAAAAAATAAAACTTTTCATACAATTATATTAATTTTTACTTATACAATATATTCGTAAAATATTTAAAATTTAATAAAACCACACTTTAACTTTTGCTTCGCGATAAGTATCTAAATACGAGTATAAACAAAAGTATGCAAGCATTTCGGTAATAAATCTCAAATGCAATTGTATTTAATATCAGAAGATTGGAAAAAATAAATTTTGCCTTCTGTCGTATTTAATTTATATTTTTCTTTGGAATAAGTGAGTTAAAATAAATATTATGATTTTGAAATCCGAAAACTTTCTATTACGAAAAATAGACGTCAGTGCGTGTTATGTCTACAGAAAAAAATCTATACAAAAGTATGCAAGCATTACGATTTTTCGCCACTTTTGAGATAAATTCGACAGAAAATTGCGTTTATATATATGAAAATCTGACGTTCGGGCCTAGCTTAGGTTAAAAAATACCTGGATAGGTACCTAAGTTATGGAGCATACAAATAGCCAATTGCAGCGCCAACTTGAATAAAAACCTAAAAGATACTCACACATGCATACTGCTCAAGGGCATCACATATATTTGTACATAATGGTTTGGCGCAAATTTTTAAAATAATATTCAAAGTTATTGAGATTTATTATATGACTGCAATCGTTATTTAATTTAATAAAGTTAGAATTTAAAACTAAATAAGACATCTTTTTTTTTTGGTATGAACGCATTTATTTGCATATAAAAGTTTACATTTCAAAACATCAAACAGAACTTCGACAATACTTACTTCTCTGATTAAATTATGAAAATAGAACAAAAAATTAAGTAAAATCATCGAAACATTTTTATGATAAGAAATTTACTCATATCATTTTCCAATAGAAGCATTGAGTTATAATATCATATATTAATACTCACTGATACTAGTATAAAAATTTATAAATTCAAAATTATATTCTTATAAATGATGGTTTAGGACACATACCTTGGATTCTTCCCAGGCACCATATGGTATATAGAATTTTTAACTAAACATATGTGAAAATATAAACCCCTACTGGAAAATAATCAGACGACCGTCATTGACACGTCAATGTGATCACAACTAATCGTCTGTTTACATTCAACGTTGGTCAAGATCATGGACTGATATCAATTAAAATTAATGGACTGATATCAATTAAAATTAGTGGTTAAATCTGGGGCACGAAAAATTCTTATGTGATCTTTAGAAAGTCACTGATTGGTGCGTTTTATGGGCTGGTCAAATCATTGGGCCGTTCCTCTTCGAAAATTATCATACGTGTAAAGTGGATATCGTAATATGTAAACAAATTTTTATGGCCAAAGTTATTGAATTGAGTTTGCACTAGGTTTGGTTTCAACGATACGGCACTACAAGCCACACAACACGCCATAAAATCGTTTTGGTGCGCACTAAATTTGAAAATCGAATAATCTCACGAAACCTTTCTGTGAATTGGCCGCCAATATCTTGCGGTTTGGCATGGTGGGACTTTTTTCTTTGAAACTATTTGAAATAAAAAGTTTATGCCCATTACCCAGAAATTTAGGCCGATGATACTTTTTAATTGGCATAAAAGTTATCAAAAATTATTACGTTCGAATGTGGGACTAAAAACTGAGTCATTATAATCATAGGAACAATATAGTTTTTATACGTAATTGTATTCGACTTAAATTTCCTGTTAAATAAAAATTTTCGATATTTGCTCATGATATGTGTGTTTTCTTTCAGTTTAAAAAAATACAACCAACACATGGTCTATAATAATATATTTATTAAAACAATTTGTACAAAAAAATTATTATTATTATTGTAGTTTGTATTAAATAATGTATTCTTCGCGTAATTAACCGAAAGCATTTTTTTCTTGCTAATATATCCTTATCTTTCTGTAGTATTATCTGGAACTCCATGGTCTGCTTTTGTCAAAAATTCTATTACTTAGATTACTTGCTATAAACTGAAAAATCTTTTAAAATTTCTTTATACGATATTTTCTTTTAAACTTAAGAAATTGGGCATTTTCCTCAATTGGCTTAGGTCAATACCAAGGAATACGAGGTCTGTTCAAAAAGTATCGCGAATTTTATGGCGAAAAGTTCGGCCATTTCGAATGTTCAGTTAATTTTTGACAGCTGCTTTGCTTGCATGTGTTTTGGCTTGTCGTCAATTTTTGCTCAATTTCGACCAAAAACAGCATCGCATTAACGTTGCTAAGGAGCTGTTGGACTCTGTCCGCGATGACCCAAATTTGCTCCAAAGCGTCATAACTAATGACGAATCATGGGTTTATGGTTATGATATAGAAACTAAAGCTTAAACATCCCAATGGAAGCTGCCGCACGAGCCAAGACCGAAAAAAGCGCGCCAAGTTCGGTCGAATGTGGAGGTTTTGCTTACAGGTTTCTTCGATTGTAGGGGCGCGGTGCATCATGACTTCTTGCCGCAGGGTAGAACGGTCAAGAAGGAATATTACCTGCAAGTTATGCGCAAGTTGTGTGAAGCAATCCACCAGAAACGCTCGGATTTTTGGCCAAAATCAACACACTAATGTTGATGGCCGCAGCCATCGTATTCCCCAGATCTGGCCCCCTGTGACTTTTTATTATTCCCAAAACTGATTGAGGAGATAAAATCGATGCTACGCTATGATTGAGGACATAAAGACGTCATCGAAGTTGGAGCTGAATAATATCACAAAAAATGATTTTTTGAAGTACTTCGAGGATTGGAAAATACGTTGGCACAAGTGTATAATATCTCGTGAGGATTACTTTGAAGGGGACAAAATAGATATTCATGAATAAATAAATAATTTTTGAAAAAAAACACAAAATTCGCGATACTTTTTGAACAGGCTTCGTATTAGTACTCTATCAGATGTTCCACAGGGTTGTCATCTCAACCCGTGATTGTTTATTTTTGCCAAACATGAAAAATAAATGGGAAAAATAAATAACACCAAAATTCTAATTTACGCATTTTTTTTTAAGTATTAGAGGCAAAAATTATTTAATTCACATTTACAAGGTTTTGAACTTTTTCTTATAATTGGTGTTTTTGTAATGCTCTCTTACTATACCGGCAAAAGTGTAGAGGAGTGGTACATTCTCTAGAGGTGTCACCCATCGTATGTGTGTTTATAATTTTATAAGAACTAACTAAAAGTAGCTTAATTTAAAGATTCACGTTGGTGGAGGAAAGTTTTTAGTTCAAATACATGGACTCACTTATATTATTCTCTTGCAAGTCCTATTCTTAAATATGCATCTGTGGTTAGGTCAAGGATCTCACTAAAAGATTTTTTATTTTCATATTTCTTTTAATATTGCGAATGCTGTGGGAACTGCTCAGTAAAAAATGTGTTTATTAGGCAATGTTTAATCTCATCTTGTACAAAGTTCCTCTTGGAGCCATCAATTGCGTTTATAGCAGCGAGGCTACCTCGACGCAAATTTTTTATTTGTCGCTTACAGCGTGTTCTACTGCTGATCATACTGCCTATAAGTCTGCGCCGTAGGCTGCTGCTCTGTGTGGCAACATACCCAAGTATAGTCAGATTAACAGCAGGTTCTCAAAATAAACCGATACCTGACTTTGAGGAAGAGTTTTCAGAAAAGAGTTTGGCTAGTTTAAATTAGCAGAGAAGCTCCCAGTGAAGTGCGATGAGCCTTATTTTTTGGAGACCTGAGTATAGGCAATAGAGCAACCTGCCACCGAGAAGAGCGTTATTTACCGTATAAATTTTTAACCGGAACCCATTACGGGTTTTTCACCGAAATGGATGCGGCACCAATTACGGGAGAATATTGGTCTGTTCAAAAAGTATCGCGAATTTTGAATTTCCGTGGGTTACGTATATTCGATTTTTGATTTTGTGGCGTTATGTTGGTACTCATATATCTCACTTATGCCGATAAGTTCGGCTATTTGGAATTTTCAGTTAATTTTTGACAGCTGCTTTGCTTGCACGTGTTTTGGCTCGTCTTCGATTTTTGCCCATTCCAAAAAATGGATCAAAGAATCTGTATCAAATTTTGTGTAAAAAACAAAATTAATTGTGCGGACCCATTCCGAATGTTGACTGTGTCATATGGTGAAGCTGCCTTGGACCGAAGCAACGTTTATCGGTGGTACAAAATGTTCTTAGAGGGCCGAGAAGATGTGAACAACGGAAAGCGTGTCGGACGCCCGAGCACGTCAACAACAGACAAAAACATTAATGAAGTGAAGAAAATAGTATTGGCCAATCGTCAAATCAGCGTTAGAGAAGTTGCTGAGGACCTAAACATATCGATTGGCTCGTGCTATTCGATTTTTGTTCTTCCACAAATCCGGGAATTTCTGGAAACTTGCGCATAACATGCAGGTAATATTCCTTATTGACCGTTCTACCCTGTGGCAAGAACTCATTATGCACCACGCCCCTGCAATCGAAGAAAACTGTAAGCAAAACCTTCACATTCGACCGAACTTGGCACGCTTTTTTCGGTCTTGGCTCTGCTGAGGACCTAAACATATCGATTGGCTCGTGCTATTCGATTTTTACCAATGATTTCTGCGTGAGACGGGTCGCCGGAAATTCGTACCAAAATTGCTCAATTTCAACCATAAGCCGCATCTCATTAACATTACTAAGGAGCAGTTGGACTCTGTCCGCGACGACCCAAATTTGGTCATAACTGGTGACGAATCATGGTTTATGGTTATGACGTGGAAAAAAACGCTCCAAGTTCGGTCACATGTGAAGGTTTTGCTTACAGTTTTCTTCGATTGCAGCGGCGTGGTGCATCGTGAGGTCTTCCCACAGAGTAGAATGTTCAATAAGGAATATTACCTGCGTGAACCAATCCGCCAGAAACGCCCGGATTTGTGGAAGAGCAAAAATTGACTTTTGCACCATGATAACGCCCCTGCTCACGCATCGTTGCTTGTGCGGGAATTTTTGGACAAAAACAACACACTAATAATGCTGCCGCCACCGTATTCCCCAGATCTAACCCCATGTGACTTTTTCTTGTTCCCGAAACCGAATAGCCCCATGAAAGCACGACGCTACGCTACGAATGAGGAGATAAAGACGTCATCGAAGGAGGAGCTGAATAAGATAACAAAAAATGATTTATTGGAGTACTTCGAGAATTGGAAAAAACGTTGGCATAAGTGCATATTATCAGGTGGGGATTACTTTGAAGGGAACAATATAGATATTCATGAATAAATAAATAATTTTTAAAAAAAAACACAAAATTCGTGATAATTTTTGAACAGACCTCGTAGATGTATATTAAAAATTATCGTGGGTAGTGGAGATCTTTGTGCAACTCCAATCTCCATACTGGGATAAGCTGAGCAACTAATTATTTATAATAAAATAACAACTGTGAGATTTATATGACATTAAGATTATCTTCCTAATAGATCTTACTCCTTAATGAAGGCCAAATACTGGCCTTAAAAGTAAAAAAATGTATAAAATAAAAAATATTTTTTAGTTCAAAGGTTTATTGTTAAAATATTATTTAAAAAAATTGAAGCACATTTAAATACTTACTTTAAGAAATTTATATTTAAAAAAAGGTAAAAAAAAACATATTTATAAAATATTAAAAAATAAACCAATTTGATAGAAAATAAAATATTTATAAACTTTAATTTAAAAAAAGCTTATCCTTTGTTTTGAAAATTTTACAAAACCTAATTATAAAAAATATTAAAATTAATAAGGTAAAAAACCTAATTATAAAATATTAAAAAGTCCTGAGGCAAATCACTTTTCGAAGAAGAAAATTATTCCGTACAATTGTTTCGTCTTAGTTCAATAATTGATGTCTTGATATAAATTTTGTTTTTGGTTTAGAAAAAATATCGAATATCTGAAAATTTCCTTTTTTTAATTTAAAATAAAAAAAAAGAATATATTTGATATAAAATACACTCTATAATTTGGTACAGATTCGTAAATAATTTTATTTAACAATAATTTTTGTATCCAATTTAACATTTTTGAAGTTGGTTAGGATCATGACAGATCATAGACAATAATGGAAATACGTTGAAGTCAGAAATGTTTAACTATGTTGTGAAATTTTTATTTAATTTAATTTATTTTATTTCACTATATAAATATACTCGTATATGTTTATTTAGCAATTTTATTAATTTTTATGTTTAAATATTGTTGTTATTATTACGATGAAAATTCCTTTTGGAAATAATATGTATTTATATTAACATTTACGTATACACTGATAAAATGTATATTTATAAAAAAAGGAAGCAAAAAGAAATAATGATCTGGAAAATGTATACAAAATTTAATTGAAACAATATCCCTTGAGCGCTTTTATCCCAGTCGGTCAAGTAAAACAAACTAAAAGCAGAACAGCAAATTTCAAATTTAAATGCAAAAATAACTGGTATGTTGGGGATTGTAACAGAAGAACAAAAAAAAAAATAAAAATAAAATTATAATAATATAACAGCAATAATTTAAAACAAAATTATTATTTATATAATTTGAAATTGTACCCATTTAAGTTGAGTATAATTTAATTTTTTCACATGAATTACGATTGCTGATGAAGGAAATGAAAGGTTATCAAAAAGTAGATACGATGATTATATTATATTGTAGTATAATTCGTATTAGATTTTTGCCAAATCATCGAATTAGAAATATCAGTTTATAAATTTTAGCCTCTTCTATATCTGGGGATAGATTATTGCTGCTATTTAATGATTTTCCGTTTCTAATAATACAATCAACATGACTGGAAATATCTCCATATGTCTATATGTGTGGCATAGGATTTTAATATTATCAAAAGATTTAATAAATAAATTTCATCGTACGCTGATAAATAATCTCTTCTAATATGTTCATCGTAGATGAGAATAATTTTAACATTTTCATTAATCAATCAATAGTATTGGTGAACTGACTTTTTCTTTTGTATGGAATTGAATGATTTCAGCCTTTTTGACTTTCTCATCAATCAGATCAACGTCAAATATTGTTTAGTTTTTATCTATCAGTAATAACTTAATAGTAAGCGTTAAATTTCTAAAGACCAATAGAAATTCTAGCATTTTATCATATGTTATCCTTTTAATGTCATATTATGGGCATAATTTGGTATAAAAACCATAATTTTATAGCGTTAAAAAAATTTAAAATTCAAGCTTTTTTTTGTAAAAATTTTTTTTAAATTCATAAATAGGAGCTACTTTTAAAATTTCTTTTCATTTGCATATTTTTAATATTTAATTTTATTGAACTTTCGATATTATTATTTTTTCAAAAAATTTAGAGCTTTTATTTCGAATTAAAAAAATATGAAATAAATATTTAACACCTATAATAATTGAGCTAAAATTATATACAGAATAATTGTTTTAATATGTTGAATTATTGTATTGGGTTGTTCGGAAAGTAATTTCGTTTTGTCCCAACACAGGACTTAATTGTATTTTTTCACAACCAACTTTACATTTAAGCCGCATAATCATATATATTTTGAACAGAATTTTTTACTATAGAAAATATAGAAATACTGTACAAGGATGAAAAAAATTATCCGATGTGTATGGAGAAGATGTGTTAACGGAGCGTCAGTGCCAAAAACTGGTTTGGAAAATTTCGATCCGGAAATTTTGATCTCGAAGTGGCACCACATTCTGGATGGCCAGTTGGAGCTGATGAAGGTACTCATGTCTCTCACTTATACCGATAAGTTCGGCCATTTTGAATTTTCAGTTAATTTTTGACAGCTGCTTTGCTTGCACGTGTTTTGGCTCATCATTGATTTTTGTCAATTCCAAAAAAGGGATCAAAGAATATGTTTCGGGAATAAGAAAAAGTCACAGGGGAACAGATCTAGGAAATACGGTGGCTGCGGCATTATTAGTGTGTTGTTTTTGGCAAAAAATTCGCGCATAAGCAACGATGCGTGAGCAGGAGCGTTATCATGGTGCAAAAGACAATTTTTGTTCTTCCACAAATCCGGGAATTTCTGGAAACTTGCGTATAACATGCAGGTAATATTCCTTATTGACCGTTCTACCCTGTGGCAAGAACTCATTATGCACCACGTCCCTGCAATCGAAGAAAACTGTAAGCAAAACCTTCGCATTCGACCGAACTTGGCACGCTTTTTTCGGTCTTGGCTCCTGCGGCAGCATCTATTGGGATGATTGAGCTTTGGTTTCCATGTCATAATCATGAGCCCATGATTCGTCACCAGTTATGATCCTCTGGAGTAAATTTGGGTTATCGCGGACAGAGTCCAAAAGCTCCTTTACCAATGTTATGTTTTTGGTCTAAATTGTGCAAAAATCAAGAACGCAGAACACGTTCAAGCAAAGCAGCTGTCAAAAATGAACTGAAAATTCAAAATGGCCGAACTTATCGGCATAAGTGAGAGACATGAGTACCAACATAACACCACAAATAATCGAAAATCGAATATACGTAACCCGCGAAAATTCAAAATTCGCGATACTTTTTGAACAGACCTCGTACTAATTGGAAATAATTTTATAAAAAATAATAAAAATATTACTCTAAAGATTACAGAAGATAAAAAATAATAGATTCTTTTGCCTACAGTTTTTTTTTCAAATATAAATCAAGATAATACCACTTTTTTAGTAATAATAAAAATTCCTAGACCATAAGTACAGAAACGCAATGTAGCGCTATAGTCATTAGAGGGGTTTTTGATGAAAATATAAAAAAAATCATTAAAATTTTTGTCCATACTGAAGGTCATTTTTAATACTATATTCTAAATAGATGATAAAAAAAAAACTTTTGATGGTTTAAAAAATATTTTGATGATTTTTTTTGGGAGTTTATTACAACATTGTTCAATAAAAAATGGACCTAACGATAACCTGATTACCGCTGATAATCTAAAACAACTTTTTATTAAGGCAATAGTCTTAATTCTACCAAAAGTTTTCTTTACCTCATTCTTGAGTGCAGTACTATGATTATAAATCAAGAGTTTAAATTTTGAATTCTAAACATTTTCATTTGACGAGAAACAATATTCCTAAATATTTTTAATAAATTTGAACGTATATAAAATTCTAGCCAGTTCTGAAAATTCAAAAAAAAAATCATCCCCATACTGAGTTTCTTATGATCAAACACTAACTTTCCGAAAGATATTTTTAAGTAGCTGATAATTCTAGATTCTTCTAGATATACTCGTGCACTCGCTGGTGTCCCTGAGGGTAGCATCCTTAGCAATCTTCCGAATAACATTTATACTAACGATGTTTCTTCTAAAGAAAATATCGCGATGGGTATTAAAGACTAATGACACAACCATCCTGTTACGTCATAAAAACCTGAAAAAAAATAAATAAAAAAACTGTCTACTACCATTTACGAAAGCATGTTGATTCCCTTAAAAATTAGAACAGAAAATGTAAAAAAAAGCTTTCCCAAAAAATTATGTTCATGTTACTTTTACTCTTCGCTGAGGATTATCCTTTCTCACTTATATTAACAGCAATATTGTTTCACAAAAGAATCAATTCAAGTCCTAAAAGGAAGGAATCGAACATAAAATTCTATCGAATCCATAAAAACTTTCTATAAAATTTACTTAGACGTCAATATTCTGATACTAAAACTATTATAACAAATTTTCTCTAGAAACGAATTTTAAAAAATTGCCTCTTAATAGTGCCTACCAAATTTTTTTTTATACTGAAGATACCCTCACCTATATCTATTTTTACTTATTTTAATTCATCATATAATTTTTCATTGGAATTGATTTGCGAGTGTAATTCTTCTAACAATATTTTAGAATAAATAATAAACTACCAAAAAAAATTATTTCGAACTAAAATTATTTCGTGAAAAAATCACAACAACAGTTAATATGTCATGAAATTCATAACTGCTTTGGAAAGAATACCTGAACATTAAATTTAAATGTAATAATATTAGTTCACAATTTTTTTTTTCATATTAGAGAAAATTTATATGAAATTCCAATCGTTTTTTAGGCACATAGTACATCAAATCATTATGAAGGCTTCAGACATCGTGAAATATTTATTATTGCACCTAATTTTTTTTCTCAAGAGATATAAATTTTTATTTATTCATTAAAAAAAATATGAGAAAAAAACACAAAAATCATAAATCTAGTCTAATTTTTCCTTTTGAAATATACACGAATACAGGATGTGGAGTTAAATGTGTCGCGTACTATTTCTTTAGGCTCTTGACACATGAAGTTTCGAGCAATTTTCTTCTTATCTATACATTATGTCTTATGCCATATGGTGTCTGTGACAATACAAACATATACAAATAAACCCCCCCTTTTCAGAAGATCAAAATTGAATAATATTTTTCTGTTATTAGGACAAAGTATATATATTTTTTATCGTTCTAAATTTGCTTGTTTTCCTATACAAAACACATTAAATTCAATATGAATCAGCGTATGCGTTAGACTTTCTAAAAATTTCATTATTGAATATAAAAACAAAGATTTATATGACAAGAAATGTCAACGTGAAAGACACCCGCAAGCAGTTAGATTGTGAAAATCATAAAAAAATATATATATATAGTATTAAAAAAATAAAACTCCCCCATGCATAATTCTCTAGAATTTTTATTCATATTATTTTTATTATTTTCCAGACCATCAGCAGCTATTTGTTGCCAACAAAGCAGAAAAAGCTGTAACGCATCATCCTCTCTTGGCATACCGAAATCACGAAATCTTAAAATAATATTTTCCAGAAATCATGACATCAGTGACGTGATTACTTTTATTATCATTTATTTTTCATCTTAATTGATTGGGAGTCGACCACCCAAAAATAGAATTCGCACAAAAATGATACTTTGTGGATGAAATAAGAACATTCCTAAACAGGCGATACTAGACGGAAAATTGACAATAAATTGATTGAATAAAAAAAATAAAGGAAAAGGAAAAAATCTCATCATCAAAATAGTACTAATAAAAAGAATTAAAATAGAAAAAATAGCAATACTGGCAGTATCAGCATTATACTACTGGCAGCAATAAGTGGCGGCAGCAGTGGGAACAACAGCAACAGCAACAGCATCGGTGGACGATGTCCTTAAGGTGGCTGGTAAATTTTCTATGCTGGCAGTTAGCGTTTATTTATGGCGTTGCTCCTTGCGAGCACCATAGTATTCAAGAGCTAATTAAAACAAGTCCTGTGATATTGAAAGCGTTGGGAGCTAGAATTTTTGCTGAGACACAAACCCAACAGAATACATCGTCCGTAATTACGTTAAGCCCTGAAACACTCTATAAGGGGGCATCTTATCTAAAAGTTGCTCACACAGCTGATAGTGGAGAATATTTTGAATATGAAGGGTGAGTTTCCTTTTCAATGAAATTTTTATAGTTTTTTTCTTCCTTTTTTGAATTTTACTGTTTTTATGTTCAGTTTAGTAATTTTATGAAAATATTTTATGATTCATTGTATTTATTCGTTTTTTTTGGATCGTAAACAAAATTAATAAAAAATATAGTGCAACGTTAGTAGTGATTTTTTTTTTTTTTAAAAAGGATGTAAATTTTAATGAAAAATGTGAACGTTAGTAGACTAATTTAGATAATTTTTTTAAAAAGAAATTTGAATAAAATTAATCGAGCTGATAGTGCTCAATGTATTAGCTTATGAAGTAATTTTGGTGTCCGGTTTAAAGTAGGTTCCTTTGGCAAATACGAGTATATAGGGTTTTCCAATAAGAGTGATATGATTTCTAAGTGACGTTTCGGCCATTTGTTATATGTCATGATCTGTTTTTTTTTCTTCATTGTATTCAGTTTTGTTTACAATTTTATCACGGAGAGATATACACAAGAACAACATTTACAAATTATTCAATTTCATTTTCAAAATAATCGTTCTCCAATTGCAACTTTTCGTGCGCTTTTGCCATGTGAGTGGTGCGGTAAATAAACAAAACTGTCGATTCTGGTGCGAAGAAAATCCACAAATTATTCATGAACACCCATTACATTCACCTAAATTGACAGTTTGGTGTGGTTTTTGGTCTGGTGGAATCATCGGTCCGTACTTATTTCGAAATGAAGCTGGTAACACCGTTACTGTCAATGGAGAACGGTATAGATCGATGATAACCAACTTTTTATGGCCGAAATTGGAAGAAGTTGATCTTGAAAACATGTGGTTCCAGCAAAACGGGGCTACGTGCCACACAGCACGTGCAACAACCGAAGAAAAGTTTGGAGATTCGATTATTTCAAGAAATTGTGACATTGAATAGCCTCCAAGAAGTTGTGATTTAACACTATTAGACTATTTCTTGTGGGGTTATTTGAAGTCATTGGTCTTTACCAATAAACAAGACTCTCTTTAAGCTTAAGAAGTCAATATTAAACGTGCTATTCATGACATACGATTTAGTAGAAAAAGTGCTCGAAAATTGGGTTCATCGAATTCGTTCCTGCAAAAGAAGTTGTGGAGGCCATTGCAATGACGTTTTATTTAGAACTTAATTGTATCGATGTGAGCTTTTAATTTTTTATCGATATTTTCCGTAGGATCCCTTTTTAGTTACAATTTCCAATGGGGAGATGTGGGCTATTTATTTTTTATCGACCTAGGAACCGTAGGATCTCTTTTTGGCTTACAATATCCTATCTGATGTAATGCACCCTTTTTCTGAGCTTTTTAGCGCATTATTCATCAGCTTTTTCTGAGTTTTTAGCGCACTACTCATCATCCCACCGTACTTTGGGGAGCTGTGGGCTATTAATTTTGTATCGGTATTTTCCGTAGGATACCGTTTTGGTTACAATATCCTATGGGGTGCTGTAGACTATTAATTTTTTATCGACCTAGGAACCGTAGGATCCCTTTTTGGCTTACAATATCCTATCTGACGCAATACACCCTTTTTCTGAGCTTTTTAGCGCATTATTCGTCAGCTTCATTCTTAATCCCAACGTACTTTGGAGAGCTGTGTTCTATTAATTTTTTATCAGTATTTTTCATAGGATCCCTTTTTGGTTACAATATACCATAGAGAGATGTGGGCTATTAATTTTTTATCGACCTAGAAATCGTAGGATACCCTTCTGGCTGACTACATCCCATAAAAAGCGAAGAACCCTTTTTCTGAGCTTTTTAGCGCACTACTCATCAGTTTCATTCTTAATCGATGGTCCGGCCACACAAGAGCGCCCACTAGTTTCACATTATCACCATTCCCTTTAAAGTAGTTCTCTTGGGCAGATATACATGCATCGGTGGAGGTGTTCTTTCCACTTTTTATAATAGTGTCGGAAGGATTCAACTGTAGTCGCCTTCAGCTCCTCGTTGTTACTCCTTGTGGATTTTATCGACAGTACTAAGATGACTCCCATTCAAGCGGTTTCTGATCTCGGGGAACAGAAAAAGTTAAGCAAATTTGTATTAGTTGAGAAGAGGGGAGGGGGAGAAAGGTATTAACAACACAAATTTTTTTTCCGAAAAAAACTCGTCAATGAAGATGGCCGTATGATAGGCAGCGTTGTTATGATGGAGCCTCGAAGTATCTGCAATGTCCAATTTGACTCGAAAGACCCTTTTTCTAAGCCTTCCAAACGGTGTGACCTCACAAGAGCCCTCACTCGTTCCATATTTTGAGCTTTCAATTTAGAGTAGCTTCCTTGGGCAGATATACATCGACGGAGGTGTTGTTTCTAGTCTTCAGATGGAATCGCATTCAGGTCCTCGTTGATAATCATTTGGATGCTCAGGGGACAAAAAATGTCAAGGATCTCAGGGAACAAAAAATATCATAAGGACTTGTCTTAGGACAATACCATAGAATACCATTTTCCGACAAAAACTCATTGATGGATATGGCCGTGTGATAGAAGGTGTTGCCATTTTGGAGCATCAAGCTGGTTGAGCTTCGAAGAACTCTTTTTCTAAGCTTTTTAGCTTACTACTAATTAATTTAATTCTTAATCGATGCTCTAACTTTACAAGACTCCATATTACTACCACATTTTTATTTAAGTGTTAGATTCATTTTCGATGTTTAATTCCTTCCTGAGCGTAATTCACCTTCCACTACTTCTCTCCCGTCTAGAAATGGTTAATGCCATCAAAAATCTTGTAGTAGTAGTAATTTAATTTATTAAAGCCCTTATTATATTTTTTATTATCTGTAATTTTGAACTTATTCATTCTTAAATGCGTACATAATTACAAATTAATCGGAGAATTCATTTTCTTAGAAGTGAAGCTGTTGTAATTTAATTTAACTTTCCAGAAATTCATTTATATTAAATGATCCAGAATTTATTTATAATTAACTTAAGTAGTTGTTCGATATTTTTTTAAATTTATTGTTTTGTAACTGTGTAGAAACAAATGTTCGAATTTTCTAAATTAATATTAATGAATTACAAAAGTCTATAAGAAATTTTCGAAAAATCAATTTCGGACTATAAAAAAATATATTGTATAAGTTTTCTGCAAGCCTTAACAATTTTTATATTAATCATAAAAATTATTCGATTTATTAATAAATATAAATTGGCTATTTTATTGAAATTTTTTTATGAAATTCCATCAAATTTTTAAAAATAAATCAAATGTTAAAAAGGTTTCAAAATGTCTTGGTGCTCTGCAAATATTATTTCAATAATAATATTGCCTGAAATTTATTTAAAAAAAAATCCTCTTAATTTTTTTTCCTCATAAATAGTAGATTTTGTTGTATAATTTTCCTTTCTCCTCATAAATAGTAGATATTTATGTATAATTTTTAAAGCCAGTGCCTCAAAAAAAAAAACTCTTTGGATGATTCTCAGCGTCTATTTGAATAAATAACGTATCCTGTTTTTTATTAAAAACTTTCTTTTACAGAAATTATACTCATACTAATATAAAATAAACAATTACATAATCTAAGTCAATTATCAACGTTTTTATTCTTTAAAAAAAATATATTTAAAAACAATTTTTATAGCTCCTAAGATTCATCATCACTTTTAATCCAATTTTTTCTACGAATCAGACAAAAAAACATTGACTTTAAAAATTCCATAAATACGAAATATTATTTTTTTTCCAAATAATTTTTTGATATCAGAAAAACAGATCAGTTATCCTTTCTTAAGTATTTTTGGCAAAACATAGAATTCTCCAATTAAAAAGGAGCTGTATCTTGGTATGCTTATTCTGTTATATTGATTTTAAGAAAATTTAATTTAAAAAAATACTTTACTATAAAAATATATCCTTTTTATAGTTCAAAAAGCTGTTCAAATTCACTTTATCCAATTTATATTTATTCTCGTGAAAAAGGAATTTATTTATTCAATTATTATTTCTTAGTAATTGTTTCCTACTAAAAAATTAAAATTTCTTCAGAAATTATTACTATGAAAATTTATTACAAATCGAAAAATCAACAAAAATATTATCTTTAAAATTTTTCTATTTACAAATAGTAATCCTGCCATTAAAATCTTTTTCTTGTATGAATTGAAAATTTATTTATGAAATATTCTAATCAATTATTATTTAATAATTAACTTTTCCATTAGTTGATACAAAAATATTTTAAAAGGACTTGTTTACCTTTTTCAATCGAAACTTTTTGAAAATTGATGATTTGATATTTTATCTAAAGTATTTATTTACACAATTGTTTTGATCATTTATACTGTGCAACAGTAATTGTATCTTTTCCCAGCATTAGTATGTAAGAAGATATAAGTATATGAATAAGCATATTTTTGGAGAAAAAAAAATATCCTTCTTCGATATCATTTATGCCTTAAGAAAGTAGATAAGTAATAATAATACAGTGAATAGGCATGAATAATAAATTACTATTCTGGCCTGCTGAGTTTTCATATTATAATTCCAGAATAGATTTGTGGCAGCATTTTGGTTTTCAGATACTTAAAGTCAGCATATTTGTTTCACTTAGTGAGGGATTTGTCAATTTAATATCTTAAAACGAACAGGAAAATACCAATTTCCATTTTCGTATTATTTTACTATAATTTTTTTTGTTGTTGTTATAGTATGCCAAAGAATTTTTCTCCCAGTTTATATTGAACAAAATTTCTTTTACATAAACTTTAGAAGTGGTCTGACTAAAGTAATATGGGGACTAGAAATGGTTTTTTCTGTAAGAATTTGAAGAAAATAGCCCAATTTGAAGGAATATAATAAAACGTCATGAGGACATAACCTATACGAAGGAACTAAACAGAGGGTAAAAATGTTCCCCTACAATTGTAAGTTACGAAATTTAAATTGGAATTCAAATTGAAAAGATAAAATTGGTTGCCGCTTTCCAAAACGGCTTGTACTGTCGTATCTGTTCATCATTCACGTTTTTCGCGTTGATAAATTCCTAGACAATGAATTTCGGTTTGAAAAGAGTTTGCATAATATTTGCCATGTCAGATTTTGTAGTAAGTCGTCGATTCGAAATGCTGCCTCCTTCATTCGGTTGATTGTTTTTCAAGTGCGCAATCCTTGATATTCTCTAAGGAGAAATAAGAAATCAAAATTTCTATCCATTTGTTTGATGTTGTTCAATTCAGCTAAGGACATAGATTGGAACTTATCATATGAATTTGCTTTCATTTTTTTATTTAACCAGTTTTTTTTTTCACTATATTTTTCTATTTGCAAAAAGGATCCATTTCATTGATTCTGGAATAAATATTGGAATAAATTTGCAATTTATTTAAAGCGAAGTTTCTTATATCAACTATTTCGTATTTCTCTACTATATAAAATCAATTTTTTTTTGTCAAAAAATTTTGTTTTTTTTGTGTGAAAAAAACAATATTATAAATTTTTGTTGGGACAAAATTTTTATTATATTGTAACATATTTTAAAATAATCTATGCAATTTTTTGGAAAAAAGAGGACTAAAACGTAGATAATTTGTTTCCTTTGCACACTAAATTTCAGTTAAATGGATTAGATTTTATTTAAGTTACTGTCATTATTTACAAGACTTTAACTCTTTACTTCCAAAATTTCCTTCCTTATCCAGGTTTAAGAAAAACGGGTACCGACAGGAAAGATTTTTCTCGAACAGGTGGACGGGCTCGTAGAGTGTTTATTTCTGTTCGTAAACGCAGCGACTGACCTCAACATAACTACTACTTTTGCAGTTATTAAGGTGAATGGCACTAAAATCCATGATCTACAAGGTGTATAAGCTTAAATCCGCTGTTTTTTTTGTCAAAAAACACATGTTTTTTTCATAGAAAGCAAAAATAAATTTATTTATTACCAGCCGAAATGCTCGAAAAAGTGATTCAAAATTGGCCAAAATTTATATAAAATAATCTCTAAAAACTAAATGGAAAGTTAGATTTTTTTTAATCTAATAAAAATTTCATACACAGAGAGAGCAATTTTTGTCTGTATTTTTTTTTTTTGGAAATTTGGAAACTAAACAATTAAAAAAATTATCCGTTTTAAAAACAATTTTGAAAATAGTTTATTACAATAATTTTATAGAAAAAACAGAAAAAAAAACTTAGATAGCCAAGGAAAATCCTAGAAAAAGTAAAAGGAGGTGAAGCCAATTGTTCACGTTAGGATAATGGACTTAGATGGACATTCTCTCCTTGACCTTTCACAAACCACCCTGTGGCACTCTGCACCCAAATAATTTGGAAGTGCCGTTTTTATTGCGACAATGATGTCTCTTGTAACACCGCTGACTTAAAAATTTAGAGTTCCTCGACTGAGAACTATAGGAGAAGGAATAAAAGATAATTAAATAAAGTTAATTATAAAAAAAATTGTAATACGCCTATATATAATAATTAAATCAACATTTTCAAGTTGTTAAAATATATCATAAGCCTTTTAAAGAATAATTTAATAAAATTTACAATTTCAATAATAATTAAATAAACTCACACAAAGGTTACGCGTTGAAATAAAGGATTCGATGACGAACCATCATCAATACCATAAATAAGGCTACTATAATAAATGATCCTGTACTCAAAAGTGATTCGATGTAATCTATTAAACAATATAATTTTCGAGTTGCGTTAATTTCCGGGGCATGTCGGAATTATAGGAAATGAACCTACTGATCAGTTGGCTGGAGAAACTCTCTGGCGTCCGGCGTCCGGTTCTCAGAGCTATCCCTAATTTGGCTCGGTTACTAAATTCGTTAGCATTCTGAATTACTATCCAAGGGGTCGTGGGTTCTAAACCCGCTGAGGCATGGTCCTACGCTAATTCCCAAAAAACACATGAGGCATGGTCCTACCCTAATTCCCAAAAAACACGTGGGTTTGAAACCCGCTGAGGCATGGTCCTACCCTAAGTCACAAAAAATACGTAAAAATATAGATTAGACTAATAATAAAACCTTATTCGTGTTAAAAATTTTGTTAAGGTTGTTGAGCATACTGGCAAAATACCAACAAACCAATATACTCAACATTCTTACCAAAATTTTGAGCATGAAAACGGCTAAGAGTTTGTGTAGATTATACTACTGTCACCCAAAACTTTCATCCTTGAAACCAGACATGCCCTATTTATCAATTCCGTGACGTTTTGCCGACTATTCTACATATTTTTGGTAAATATCAGCAAACTCGGAATATTGTTCCGAATATGTTCCCTTATATTATGGATCTCCTACATTAAATAATTTCATATCTAAGTTCCCTCTCCAGAAAAAATTTTTAAATAACTTTTTTATTACCTTGTGATTTTTTAATGATTTTTTATTTCTCAGTTCTCTGGCAACATAGAATTCGCATATTAATATTTTCCATGAGTTCTTGGATAAATTCTGGGGCTGTATCCCATTTACACCACGTATGATTTCCTCCCACTACTTTGGAATCTCTTGGGCTTATTGGCTTAGTCTTTAAATTTCACAATTCTTAAAGAAAAAAGCTCAATGGTGTTAAAATTAGCAAAATCTCGGTGGTGATTTGATCTCGATATTTTGGGAGATAATGCCTCGTTGTCATTAGGGCCCACGTGCTGCGTCTAAGGGCATGTCATCCAATTCAGGCCATAAAAAGTTTGTTATCATGTTACGATGATACTCGCCGTTCACAGGAACAATTTATCAGCGTCTTTTTCGGGGAAGCAAGGTCCCATGACTTACCTGTTCAATAGTGACTCGTTGTGAGTGCATAGGTTCTTTTTATTTTGCTTCTTACCGTGTTCTTTTGTTGGAAATGTGCCTCATCGCAACAACTACTTGTTTTTCAAGAATTCAATTGGATAAATATATGGGCCTACAAGGAGGTCTCTAGACTTCAGTTGCTATGTCAATTAAATTTTTTAGGTGTTCAACAATAGGTTATTTTGTTATAATTCGCTGTGTGGTGCTGTAGACAATGTACAATTGCTATTTACGACTATAATTTGAGTTTGTAGAGCCCTGGGCCACATGTTCTTCCACAGCGGTAATTTTTTCCTAGCTTCATTGAATTTCTGCACAAAACAAAATATTGTTGCCTCATTTCTTGCAGAATGACCATTTTTATTAAACGTATGGTTCAGTTATAAATCGTTTGACCTTCAAATTTGCCAAAACCTATTTGGTGGCAGTTACCTAAACAAATTTAAAAAAATCATTAGTATCTCAGAAATAATTACTATCAAATATCTGCATTATCATTTAATTAACTTACCTAACAAACGCGTTCACAAAATAAGTACCCAAAACGTCCATTAAGTAACAATAAATGATAAAATTATGCAAATTTATGCATTTTTTAAGAAACGATAAGAATAAAAGCCTTTATTTCAATTTTCACTATTAAATTTGTGATTTTTTAATACACCAGGTGTATAAGCTTAAATCTGCTGTTTGGTCATAGATGGCGTAAGTGAGCGTATTAAGCTACCATGGATACGCCATTTTTTTTTTATGAGTACTGATTAATGACTGAACATTACTGTTCAGTACTGATTAATGACTGAACATTAATCAGTACACATTGTCAGCAATTTCGTACAACAACATACATTTTTCCTTTGGTAATCATGTCTAGTTTTGTGCCATTTTCTGCTTCAATTTGAAGAAATCAGCTACCGAATTGTATTGAATGCCTATGGAGGACTATGGTGACAGTGCTTTATCGGAAACAACGTGTCGAGATTGGTTTCGTCGGTTCAAAGACGGCATTTTTGACTTGTGGGGCAAGAAGCGTAAAAATCGGCCTAGGAAGGTTGAGGACCATCAATTGGAGGCTCTTTTGGATGAAGACGATACCCAACACGTCAAAAATGGTCCAAAACTACTTGGATACACACCCTTATTCAACAGACCTGGTCCTCTCCGACTACCACCTGTTTTCTTCGATGGGCCTCGCGCTCGCTGAGCAGCACTTCGATTCTTACGAAGGCGTCCGAAAATGCCTGGATGAGGGGTTTGCCTCGAAAGAGAAGGAATTTTTTGGTGAGGGCAATTACTTTGAATAAATTTATTTTCGCTTTCTATAAAAAAAAACGTGTTTTTTTGACTAAAAAACAGCGCATTTAAGCTTATATACCTGGTACAAAGCTTTAAATTAATAATTAATTACAATTGGGGCGGTACATGTGAGTATTCACATCTTAAAATTGCACTATTTACTGAGACAATAATGAGCGCGTTTTTAAAGGATAAACTTGTCCGATAGGAATGATATTGAAGGACTTTAGTTGTAAGGAATCTGGAAAGAAAAAATAGAATAGAAATTAGGAAATTAAAAATACTCTTTTACCCCATTTATTTTTTGGAATATTATAGGAAAAAAATTATCCAACAAAATTGCTTAACACTTTTTTTAGGGTTTTCTAAATAAAATTGTTTATTCATTAAAAAATATAAAAATCCACAAAAAATCTTTCGTTTTAAATATTTGTAAAAAATTATTTTCTAAAATATTTTTATTTAAAAATAGTTCTAAACTGAGTAAACTATTTATATTTTAATATTATTTTAAGTAATCATAAAAAAACGTTGTTTGAAGTATAAATATAGTATGATGCGAAATTATGTAAAATTAGTGCGGTTAACCCAAAAATCTAATTAAAGTTTTTCTGCTACATACTTGTAAATATTCCCTTAGAGATGACAACATATTTGTATAAAATTAATGATTCGCATTCAGGTTTATTTTTTTTTTTAATATTAAATATTTTTGGAAAATGTTATGAAATATTTCACGAATTTTACGCAAAGGAAACATTTCTCGTATGTTATATAGTTTGGCGCTGAGATATTATGTTTATTTTTGTTTTATATGGTTTATATTGTTGAAATTTTATGCAGGACTTCTAATTACTAATACAACTACCTTCAGTTGGATGATTTATATATTTTATTGTAGTTAAATTAATTAAAAGCTGAAATTTCTGAGAATTTTTTATTCTTAATTTTGAATTTAATTGAATAAGATTTATTAGAATTTCTATGAGTAGGAATTTCGGTAAATTAGACAAAAACTAGTAGATGATGGCATTTGAAGAATTGTAGATATTCGTAAGAGAATATTTTTATAAAAAAATTTTAATTATGAAATAAGTCATGGTAGATATTTGTTTTCTTTTTACATATTTATATTATTAATAATTTTTTTTTTGCATTTAGATGCAAATTGCCTATTTTGTATTCACTATTACGCATTTTGTATTCACTAATTTTAGATTTTCAAACCAATTTAAGGTCTTGGAAAAAACAAAGTAAAAAAACTTTTAATCTTAATATGATAAAATTCGTATGATTCTTATAAAAATTATGAAAAAATTCGAACTTTTACCACAACATTATCTGATCTTCCACAAGGAAGCATACTTGGCCCCATCTTATACAATAGTTATACATCAGATATTCCCACTTTGCATCTAGTAAAAATCCCCAATCTGCTTCTGAAACTTTACAAACTTAAACCCTCATTATCCAGAACTGGCTTACTAAGTATAAAAGAGTACTGAAGGAATGGAAATGTTAAATTTTAATGTGTCATACCACAAAACATTAAAGTTTTATATCTATTATTGTACTTAAAAACTCAAAAGGCAAGACATAAACAGAAGGCAACTCTTCTACACAATTTTTAAAGTCACAGACGCAGAGCACAGTATTTTTAAGTAACGCCTTAGTTAAACCAATATGGACTTATAAACTAGACCTCTGGGGTTCTATTAAACTTTTCAATTCTCGTTGAATCCACACCCTTTAGTGAAAAATATTGTACTTTGCACAATTCCCGTCGAGTATTGTACTAATATTTGTTTTCTTATCAAGACCACAAATTTTTCAAGGATATAAAAAAATTTTGAAGATAAACTTTGTTTAGAGATGTTTTTACTATCAAAATCTGATAAAAATATGGAATGAGTAGCAGCTCTTTTGAAGTCAAACTGTCGATTAACATTGAAGTTGATTACGGAGTTGTTGAAAGTTCCAGCAAAAAAGGTTTGTGAGAGATTCCTTGAAGGTTCTACCATGACATGGCAAGCTCCATCAATGATTTTTTGGTGAAATAATGATTCCTGCGGATCCTATTTTCCTATTTGCCAAAATAAAATAAAAATTGCATGCTATCTCAATAATACCATTTAAAATTCAAAGGAGTGCAATCGAGGAGCTGAATGCTATTCCAGCTTAAGTCTTCGAGTACTACCACGAAAAGTAGAAACAACACCTCCGTCGATGTACATCTGCCCAAAGCAACTACTCTGAATGGAGTTGATATACTCTTGTGCACCTATACGAGGTCTCTTCAAAAAGTATTTTTTAATTTTTGCGGGTTACGTATATTCGATTTTCGATTTTTTATGGCGTTATGTTGGTACTCATGTCTTTCACTTATGCCGACAAGTTCGACCATTTTGAATGTTCAGTTAAGTTTTGACAGCTATTTTACTCATCCTGCTCACGCATCGACCAAAAACAGCATCGCATTAACATTGCAAAAGAGCTGTTGGACTCTGTCCGCGATGACCCAAACTTTGTCCAGAGGGTCATAACTGATGACGAATCATGGGTTTATAGTTATGACATGGAAACCAAAGCTCAATCATCCCAATGGAAGCTGCCGCACGAGCCAAAACCGAAAAAAGCGCGCCAAGTTCGGTCGAATATGAAGGTTTTGCTTACAGTTTTTTTCGATTGAAGGAGCGTGATGCATCATGAGTTCTTCCCAAACGGTAGAATGATCAATAAGGAATATTACCTACAAGTTATGCGCAACTTGCGTGAAGCAATCCGCCAGAAACGCCGGATTTGTGGAAGAACAAAAATAGACTTTTGCACCATGATAACGCCCCTGCTCACACATTGTTGTTTGTGCGCGACTTTTTTGGCCAAAAACAACACACGAATAATGCCGAAGCAACCGTTTTCCCCAGATCTGCCCCCCTGTGACTTTTTCTTGTTCCCGAAACTGAAGAGCCCGATGAAAGGATGATGCTGCGCTACGATTGAGGACATAAAAACGGCATCGAAGGAGGAACTGAACAAGATTACAAAAAATCATTTTTTGAAGTGCTTCGAGGATTGGAAAAAACGTTGGCACAAGTGTATAATATCTGGTGGGGATTACTTTGAAGGGGACAAAATAGATATTCATGAATAAATAATGAACAAAATTCTCGATACTTTTTGAACAGACCTTGTACATCTGTACAAGGCAACTAACTACTCTGAATGGAGTTGATGATTTCTGTAATAAATTACAATTTATATTTAATGTTCAATTAAAATTATATTGTATATTTGTAATATCAATAAAGACAATCATCGACTAGAAATTTGTATTAAATTCATGTGGAAATAATATAAATAGAAGTTGACCAATCTAATCAGTATGAATACAGATTTAAGTGGTTTCTTAATAGAGAATTCTTCAAATGGAATTCAAATGCCTAATCGACTCGGGAATTAAGAGATTTGAAATTATGCCAAATTATTTTCAACAATAATCCTTAAACATATTAGGTACTTTTCGTATAAAATGGTCCTACGGAAATTGAACTACTTAATTCGATAAATATTAGCATTATTATATCCTGAAATTTGCTATCTTGTCGAGTAGTGTTGGCGATTTCATTTGATGCTGTAGGCAATATTCATAGCAAGACTTTTGGCTATTATTTCCGCTTGTACAAGGATAAACCGAATCTGTTTCTCTTCTTTCCCGAATCAAATAGTTCGTATTGTTCCACAAACTAAAACAATAAATCTAAATGTCGCATGGGAATATAGAAATATTCAAATATGAAAATCATGTAGCATAAATGGAATACGAGAATTCGCCCATATATTGATAGCTTAAACGGAAAAGATAATTTTGATAAATGCACGAACATTTGTTCAACTATTATTTTCACAATTTTACAATCAAATCTATTTTCTTCCATAGTAAGTCGCGTTCTCATTAAAGTTTTAACTTATATTGCCCGCGGCACCGGTAATCATACATAATATACGAGTATTAGTTAGTATTATTATCTCAATTGTGATGAAACTTTCTTAGTTTTTAATAGAAATTAGCATATTTCATATCCTAAATTTCTTCAGATAGTCTTCGCAATAATATTCTCATTTTTGGCGATAATTTTTTACTTTAACTTCCAATGAATATAATACCCATACAAATGATCCTTTTTCCCGTATGTGGTTTAGAATTTGGTGTTTGCTATTATCGCAGCCAAACTTTAGAAAATTCATATGAAAAGGGTTTCTTACTTTATAACAAGGACAAATTTGAGCTTTGTATGCATATATGTGCGTTGATATGTTTGAATATTTGTATAGTAGACAGTATAAGTAAAAGGATCATAGCTTAAAATAGATTATCACCAAGATTCTACATACCATTTTCTTCTTATTGTTATCATTCTAAACATTATAAACTTTGAACTTTATCTTCTATAGCCCACGTTCTTGACACGTTCGGGTGTGTATACACGTACGCATAGTATAAATTGGAATAACTTTCATAATTGATATTATAGGTACTATCGATATTGAAATTTATCTTTAATTTAATATTAATTATTATGTACAAGTATAGGATAATATATGAATATAGCTGTTTGTATTGTGGAAATTTTATTAACTTTAAGAAAGTGCGTAAATATGTAAATTCGATTTAAATAAAATTACAGTGAAAATGTTTTTTTAACTTCCGGCGAAGGCAAACTTATTTAAAATGTTGATGGATTTTCTTATATTATACATTAAATATTCATTCAACGATTCTCTATGGGAGTTCTTGTATAAATACTATAGATATTATTAATTAGGTTATGTGCTAGTTTTAACATTAAAGTCATGGGGAAAATGCCTCTTACTTAATTTATCATTGAAATTATCTTCGATATTAATACTATTAGTAAAGTGTCTAATTTGGTAATGTTTTTTGATTTAATTAATTATTTAACTATTATGTAAAATCTTTCAAGATAATATTGGGTTGTCCCGAAAGTAATTTCATTTTTTTCTTTTATAAAAATTAAAGACGATTTTCTTATATTGAATTAATATTTTATTCAATTAAATATTATTCAGTCTAATCCAAAATAACCTTTGCTATCTTTTTGGTAGTAGCATGATCATAAAATTGTTGTTCTTTGCTGGCAAGTGATTTTTGACCTCCTCATTTGTTCTTTGATTCAAGTGATTTTTGACCTCCTCATTTGAATTAAACGTTTTACCATCTAAAAATTTTTGTAGAGACCGGAACAAATGATAATCGGAAGGTGCTAGGTCTTTTTTTTTCTGTTTAGATTAATGACGTACAGGGAGAAACCTTCAAAAGGTACTCGCATAGAAGTTTTTCCTTCCCGGAGAGTTATGCGGTATTTTTACCTCGCTAAAACCTAACCTGCAACTCTGATCTTGCTCCCGGAACGATGGTTCCCCGGCGGCACTCTTTGTAAATACTACTTCGCCGGGGCGCTCTTGTTTGATGCTACTGCTGTCCCGATGTTATGACGCCTCGCGGCCTATTCTTCGTACGTTGTGTAGAGATCCTTGATAATGGATTCCACGTACTCTGCAATTCTGTTCCAAGCCGATTGGTTCTTCAGCATGCACTCCACTATATTTTCTGGACTGATGGAACGGTCCAGATTTCTCTCCAGCTCCACCCGCGTCTCCTCTTAGAGGGGGCACTGGAAGAACACGTGTTCTGCGTCTTCGATCACATCGCGGCAATGATGACAGTTTGGGGAGTCAGTTCTCTTGAATCTGTGCACGTATGCCCGAAAGCATCCATGCCCAGTCAAGAGTTGGGTGATGTAATACCCGATTTCCCCGTGCAGGCGAGTGACCCATTTGGTAACATGTGGGATCAGCCGATGAGTCCACCGACCCTTCGTCGAGTTGTCCCATCTCTCTTGCCAGAGGCGAAGACTTTCAGGTCTCTCCTCTTCACAGTGGACCTTTCGCCGCTCTTCCTTCTTCCTACGATGGTAGCGTTCCCGCTCTCCTGCCAGGATATCGATGGGTGGGCATGATGCCAAGATGTTGACCGCATCGTGTGATATCGTTCGGTATGCTGACGCCACTCTGATCGCTGAGAGCCGCTGGACTGATGTCATTGTCTTGCAATATGTTATTAGCTCTAGCGATTTCGCCCACACTGGTGCTCCGTATAGCAGGACGGAGGTAACTACAGTTGCCAGTAGTCGCCTTCGGATTTGCCTGGGGCCTCCGATATTGGGCATTATCCGCGAAAGTGCGCCCTGTACTGCTGATGCCTTCCTGCTGACGCTGGAGATATGCTCTTTGTAGTTGAGTCTGGCATCCAAGACCACTCCTAGATACCGGACGTAGGGTAGCGACCGGATGTCGTGATCGCCTACTCTTATGGTGATGGTCTCCATTTTCTTCCGGCTACTCACAAGGAGTGCCTCGGTCTTATGTTCAGCCAAAGATAGGTCTGCCGATGTCATCCACTGTCTTATGCTCCGGATGGTGGTGGAGAATGCAGCTTCCAGTTACTCTAGGTATTTGGCGACCAGGACAACCGCTACGTCGTCCGCGAAAGCCACGAGTGTTGTGTTCGTCGGTAATTGCAGATGGAGTAGGCCGTCGTACATGACGTTCCACAAGAGTGGCACCAGTACAGAGCCCTGAGGTACCCCTCCCGTGACCCATACTCCGCTGGTCCATCCTACGTCTCGTAGTATAGAAGTCGTCCAACTGATGACAGTACACTTCCTACATCTCGTAGTATATATTTTTGTCCAACTGATGACAGTACACTTCAGAATTGATCGTTGTATGACTCGGTACAAGCTCTTTTTATTATGAATATTGGCATTCGAAGTGTTTTGAGCCAGTTCATCTCTTCTACTCCAGGATCTTTTGAGCTAAACATTATTGCCCTTTATACCTGAATAGCAACATGATACCACAATATGATAAAGTGCTTTATTTGGGACTTTACCTGGACAAGAGACTAACATGGAACCCACATACTAGATTAAAAAGAGCGGAAGCTAATAGACGTTACCTACAACTTCCTGTGCATTTCCCGATATCAAAAATTTCACTCCCGTTTACCCTATCATCATAATCCACTTGTGAGAGAATTGTCTTGTACAGCCCTTCCCGGAAACACTCCTCGGAGACTTAAGAGACACTGGCCTAGAGATTTTCTAGTGGAATCTAACTGCCGTTAGTTGGAGAAACGCCGATGGGTGTCGGAATAAGATTGCTAATTAAAATTTTTATGTAAATCTGCTTGTTACAATAAAATTGTAGTTGCAGATAAAAATAAAACTAAAAAAAAAAAAAAACATTATTGTAGACAACCCATTTTTCGTCTCCAGTGATGATACGCTTCAAAAATGGATCATTTTCTTGGCGTTTGAGAAGCAAATCACAAACGTCAATCTGACGGCACTAATTTTTTTCCGTAAGAAGATGAGCTTTGAGATAAACCTTAGCCGTTCCAAATGATCATTAATGGTAGAATTTGATCTCACGAGTTGTTATTCGCCAATTTGCATCCATTAATACCTTTATTGTGTCTTCATCAGCTTCAAATGGCCTTTCAAAACGTGGTGCATCTTTGAGATGAAAATTGCCGGATCAAAATTTTGCAAACCAGTTTTGTCACTGACGCTCACTTAACACATCTTCTCCGTATACATTGGATAATTTTTTTCTTGCTTGAAAAGCATTTTTGATCGAAACAATCAATCGAATTTTTTCACAAGCATACCTTGCTATGTCAGCTGTCAAATTACATATGATAATGTGGCTTAAGTTTGAAGTTAGTTATGCAAAAATACAGTTAGGTCCTCTGTTGGGAAAAAACGAAATTACTTTCTCGACAACCCAATATAAGAAGTCGGAGACAATTTTTAATTAATTTATTTACCTAAACAATGCCACGATAATAAATTTATTAACTTAAACAATGCCACGAATTTATTATTATTAATAACGGGGCAACGTCTGGGCTATAAGGCGGGTGAGGCAAAACTTCCCAGCCACTGTTTTCTAAATAATTTTTAACCGGTCTTGCAACATGAGGCCGAGCGTTGTCATGATGGAAAATTATGGCTTCGTGTCTGGTTGCATATTCCGGGCGTTTTTCGGCCAATGCTCGCTTCAAACGGATTAATTATATTCGGGAGAGGTCGCCTGTGATCGTCTGGCCCGATTTCAATAGCTCATAATAGATCGCACCCTTCCGATCCGACCAAATACAGAGCATTACCTTGGCGCCATGGATATTTGGCTTTGGCGTTGATTTGGCTGGTTGGCGCTTTGGGTTGTCGTAATGAATCCATTTTTCATCGCCAGTAATGATTCGATTCAAAAACGACTTCTTTTTCTGCCATTCAAGCAGCATTTCGGACATGCAAAATTGCCTTTCAACGTCTCTCGGCTTCAATTCATATGGGACCCAATTTCCTTGCTTTTGAATGAATCCTGTTGCTTTCAAACGTTTTGAAATGGCTGCTTGAGTGAGTCCCAATGATTTTGCAATTTCTTCTTGAGTTGGACAACAGTCTTCGTCGAGTAGTGCCTCCAAATCTTCATCTTCAAACTTTTTTGGCTGACCTGGCCGTTCTTTGTCTTCCGTGTCAAAATCACCACTTCTGAACCGCACAAACCATCTCTCGCATGTTGAAATCGATGGAACATATTCAGGATAAACTTCGGTGAGCAATCGATGTGCTTCAGCTGCACTTTTTTTTTTTAAATTGAAGAAGTAAATCAACACTTCCCGCAAATGGGACTTTTTTGGTACGAAATTCGACATATTTTAAGCAAAAAAAAACCTTGTTGTTTACACTATTTCGTTCAATGACTAATCGAAAATGAATGACAGATGTTTAACCTCCAAAATGTCATATAAGTTATTATTAATACAAACCATGTTTAAAAGTTATGCCATCTGTTGTCAATCCCGCATTTTTAAGTTATACACCCAATATATAATAAGAAAAGGGTTTTTTTTCTCTAAAGAAGTCCTTAAAAGGTATAATAGGGTCTACACGTAAAAAACTCTTTTTCTGACCATTTCAAGGAGCACCTTTTTATTAGTTTACGACGATTAGCGAGATTTATCTTCCGCTGCTTCTCGGCCCTCAGGAATACTTTTATGGCACCAAAAAGCTTGTGTTCCATTTTAGTTATGCTAAACATTTTAGTTATGCTACAAACATTTTGCTTGACACACAATTTGTTGGCACATCGTTGCTCGAAATTGTCTTGTTTCCTTTTTCGTAAAGCACTGTAAAAACGCGTCGTTACCGGAAGTAGTATATGCTTATACTGTACGTCTGAAAGGGACTTTCGTACATTGTTGTCATATTTTCTGAGTCATGCCAGTCTTATTAATTTTCTGCCACATTTCGTAAAATTATTTTAAATAAATCGTTCATAAAAGAAAACTGGAAAAATATATAAAAATTTTAACAATTTTTATTTTTAAGTGCAAGAAAATAATTTAAACTATTTTTAATTCTGCTTATTTAATTTTATTAAATTTTTAATTATCATTAATATTATATTTATATATCATTTACTAATATATCGGTATTGAAATGAATAGTAAATAATGTTGAAAGATTTTTCGATTAACAGACAATTAAACGCCACCCTTGAACCATTAGGATGTTTCGACAACAATATTCTCAGCCTATTGCCGATGAAATTAATTGCATTTGGAAAATTGGACAGCGATCAGCCTGATATATTGAGGGTCAGTATAAATGGTCTACACAAATGGAGTCCACAGTTCGAGAGTCACATCTGGAAGTATTTGGGTAATTTACAATTTTCCATCTGTAATATATATTCTGATATTTTTCAGAGCATTCTAGAATATATACAAATGCTTCTGAAAATTTATTTATCTAATGCTTGATATATTTAGTTAGGACTGAATCTTAGAGAAGAAATTATTTGAAGCTGATTTTTTTGAAAGTCAAGAAAACTTGACTAAAATCTATCAATATCATCTATAGCTTAACAATCTCCCTTCTTGAATATCTCTAGTATCAACAATAAGTGAAATAATTCCTCCACAGAGACTTATTTGTTGTTCGATTAATATGCCACTATTACTACACGTATAATAGCAGAATGATAATGCGAATCATTAATCTTTTGGCATCAGTAAGAAGAAAATATTTTTTATAATGTTTGATTTCTATTTTTGACAAATATTTCAGTAATACTATCTTAATTGAAAAATAATTTTCTAATGTTCGGTTTCTTTTCTTTCCTTTTACAAAAGTTAATAATTAATAGAGGAATATTTTTGCTTTTGCTTGTTGACAATTATAAAAATCTGAATTTTCATAGTAACTTGATAGTTTGAAATCAATAAAAAAAAACGCCTTTTGATAGTAACATATCAGGGGTATAAGCTTAAATCCGCTGTTTGGTTATAGATGGCTTGAGTGAGCGTATTAAGCTACCTTTGGCACGCCATACTTTTTTTTAATGAGTTTGACATCTGTCAACATTAATCAGTGCACATTGTTAGCAATTTCGTACAACAATATATATTTTTTCTTTGGTAATCATGTGTAGTTTTGTGCGAGAAAAAGAGTATATGCGGGAAGCTCTGCTTTTCTACTTCAATTTGAAGAAATCGGCTGCCGAATCGCATCGAATGCTTATGGAGGCTTATGGTGGCAGTGCTTTATCGGAAACAACATGCCGACAATGGTTTTGTCAGTTCGAAGACGGCAATTTTGACTTGTGGGATAAGAAGCGTGAAAATCGGCCTAGGAAGGTTGAGGATCATCAATTGCGGGCTCTTTTGGCCGAAGACGATACCCAATCACAAAAAATGCTCGCGGAATAATTGGGTGTTACTTAACCAGTCATTTCCATGCGTCTGCGTACCATGAAGAAGATTGAAAATTATCAATAAAGACATGACAAGCTGATTTTCCTCCATGACAACGCACCAACGCACATATCAAAAATGGTCTGAAATTACTTGGAGACACTCAACTGGGAGGTGCTACCTCACCCCGCTTATTTACCAGACCTGGCCCCTTTCGGCTACCACCTGTTTTCGTCGATGGGCAACACGCTTGCTAAGCAGTACTTCGATTCTTACGAAGACGTCCGAAAATGGCTTGATGAGTGGTTTGCCTCGAAAGAGAAGGAATTTTTTTTGGCGTGGTATCCACAAGTTGTCCGAGAGATGGGAAAAATGTGTAGCTATCGAGGGCAAGTACTTTGAATAAATTTGTTTTTGCTTTCTATAAAAAAAACAGCGGATTTAAGCTTATAAATTATTGTTAAATTACTGAAAAAAGTACCATGAAAATATTAAAGCTCATATGCTATACCTAGAGTTATATCCATTTTGCTTTACTTTTGAGCAAAATTTTCTATTAACATTTTTGCGTAATCTATTATCTTATAATCCTTAAACTAGTTTATTTATCAATTTTAGTATAATGTATTTTTCTATTTTGGTACCTAAATTTTTTTTATATTTTCAAATAGAATATATTTTATTGTAAGGCTTGGAAACTTTTTTTTTTTAAATTCGAAAAATTAGCAATCTACAAAAATTTTGCAATCTAACTTCTGAAAGTGGTTGTCGTTACTCTAATTTATTTGGGAACATTTATATTACTTTTCTTTTAATTAGTTATGAAATTACATCCATATACTATTCCGCAGACAAATTCAATAAGAAAAAGTTCATAGATCGATAATATTTGATGTTAACAAATACTATTCAGATAGTGGGCAGGTTGGCTGCTTTATTATGGATGCACGTGGTGGTGCAGTTGTTTGCTTTTCTCTTGGGGCTTCTTATGCTAAAACTATTGCTAGTGATTAAGCTGTAACCATTGCTGGTTATATTAAAAGTTCTAGTATTCGTGATAGTGCTTATATCGACATTACTCCAGCTGCCAGTACTAGTCCTGGTAGTACTGATGTAACTAAATGAGAACTGGCGATAGTATTGGATTTGATTTTAAATCTTACAAGATGTGGCCTGTAGTGCATATTTCAAGGTAGTCTGGTAAGTACGGGACCCTACAGAGCGTGATAAGTGAACTTGTGTTTTTGTAGTGAAATTTGAAGACCCCGTTTAATAAGGCGCTGAAAATTGACAACTGATGAAAATACGAAACGAATGGGGGACCGCAAAAATCAAACTATTTAATAACTTTGAAGTGACTTGAAATAATCAAAAAACAATCTTTATACAATATATGAAATAAGACATTTAAAATTTTTAGATACTTGATCCTTTTTTTTTATAAAAAGTTTTTCATTAAAAGTGTTTAAGTTTTAAAATTAAATAAAAATATTTGTATACGAGGTCTGTTGAAAAAGAATCGTGAATTTTGAATTTCCGTGGGTTACGTATATTCAATTTTAGATTTTTTGTGGTATGATGTTGGTACTCATGGTTCTCACTTATGCCGACAAGTTCGGCCATTTTGAATGTTCAGTTAATTTTTGACAGCTGCTTTGCTTGCACGTGTTTTGGCTCGTCTTCGATTTTTGCCCATTCCAAAAAATGGATCAAAGAATCTGTATCAAATTTTTGGTGAAAAACAAAATTAATATTGACTGTGGCATATGGTGAAGGTACATTGGACCGAAGCAACGTTTATCGGTTGCACAAAATGTTCTCAGAGGGCCGAGAAAATGTGAACGACGAAAATTGTGCCGGACGCCCGAGTACATCAACAACAGACGAAAACATTGATGAAGTGAAGAAAATAGTATTGCTCAATCGTCGAATCACCGTTAGAGAAGTTGCTGCCGACTCAAACATAACGATTGGCTCGTGCCATTCGATTTTACCCAATGATTGGCTCGTGAGACGGATCGCCGCGAAATTTGTACCAAAATTGCTCAAGTTCGACCAAAAACAGCATCGAATTAACATTGCCAAGGAGTGGTTGGACTCTGTCCGTGAGGACCTAAATTTGCTTCTGAGGGTCATAACTAGTGAATCATCTCAATAGAAGCTGCCGCACGAGCCAACACCGAGAAAAGCGCGCCAAGTTCGGTCGAATGTAAAGGTTTTGCTTACAGTTTTCTTCGATTGCAGGGGCGCGATGCATCATGAGTTCTTGCCATAAGGTAGAACGGTCAATAAGGAATATTACCTGCACTTTATGCGCACGTTGCGCGAAGCAATCCGCCAGAAACGCCCGGATTTGTGTAAGAACAAAAATTGACTTTTTCACCATTGTAACGCCCCTGCTCACGCATCGTTGCTTGTGCACAAGGTTTTGGCCAAAAACAATACACTAATAATGCCGCAGCCACCGTATTCCCCAGATCTGGCCCCCTGTGACTTTTTCTTGTTCCCGAAACAGATTCTTTGATCCATTTTTTGGAATGGGTAAAAATCGAAGACGAGCTAAAACACGTGAAAGCAAAGCTACTGTCAAAAATTAACTGAAAATTCAAAATTGCCGAAGTTGTCGGCATAATTGAGAGACATGAGTACCAACATAACGCCATAAAAAACGAAAATCGAATATACGTAACCCGCTGAAATTTAAAATTCGCGATACTTTTTGACCAGACCTCGTACAATTTTTAGCAAATATTTTTATGGAAGATTTAAGAATATTTAATATCATAATTATTTAGTAATAATTTTTTCAAATATACTCAATGGTTTTATTGGCAGGAAATAATGTATAAGGTTTAATTTTAGATAACTCTCCCGCATAAATCGGACTGACCCTTATCGATAGCTTCAATAATGTTGTTCTGCAGCTCAGAAAGTGTAGTTTCATAGAAAATTAATCTAAAACTTTTTATAAAGTATTCTTTACAAAGCTCCAAAAAAGGATACTTTTTAGTCAGATTAGACATCCTAGATACTCCATATAATTTTTGTTGTGCCCCAAAATTAAAAGTTTACTTGAAAAAATGTTATTTTGTTAAATCAGATAATATAAAAAGTAGTGAAATTGAGTTGCTTCCACAAAGAGCAGAAGTAACTCTTCCACTTCTCCACAGCTTCTTTAAAATGGATAAAAAAGTTTTGCAAAAAAATAACCAATCCCATTACTTTTCTGCTATACATCCTATGCTAACTCTGATACTAGTTTTCCTATTCCATTTCACAGTAGTTATAGTGTTTATATTAATTTAAATTTAATACTAAATCAGAAATAACCACTTTTATGCATGCAATTTGTTTTTTTCGAAATGCACTTTTCTAAATATTCATTTAACAAGGGGAGCTAAAATACCAATACTTCAACAAAAAATTAAAATATTTAATATTAAAATAATTCATAATAATATAAATTATATTTATTTTGAAGGAGTGTAAAATTATGAATTTTTTGAAGTGTATTTTATGAATAATGCATATTTTTATCTTTAAAAATTTTACCCCCCAAAAAAAAAACACTTTATATGCAACTGCATTAATTTTACTCCCACAAAAAAAAGTAATAAAATTAATGGCACAATGATACTTGATTTCTACTTTTATAACATATATAATATGGAGCCATTAACACTTAAAATTAATAGCATACAACGATGGTATTAATAAATTTATTATAAATAATTGCATTTAAAAATGTTCAAATATTCGACATTCATTAAGGCTACTTTTATGATTTAATTAGAGAATAAAATTTAATAAATGTTTTATATTCTGCATTAAGTACGTACACATACTTATAATATTGTAAATAAATTTCAATATTTGGGGTGTTTTATTTTGAGCTTTTGCAACAAAAAAATGTAAATTTTACTGAGTAGTTGAGATATTCAATTTTATTCAAAATTTCGCATCAGTAATTCTCTGATTGCAATTAAGTGCGGAAAAAAAAATATTTCAATGTGGATTATCAATGACGGGAGCACATCGGATTTACTTCGGTTGCATCCACTACAAAATTTATATGCATTGTGAGGATTTGGAAGATATTTGTCGGTCTCTGGTAGTAAATGGGTGGTTATAAAAGGCCCCTTTTTTTTATCGTGTAAGCTCTATAAAAGTACGAACTATTCGATTTGCAATTTCTGCATTTTTCTATACAATATGTGTCCTACAGCTTTAGATATGATAGTGTATCTGCTTGTACATATATTGTCCATTATGGGTTGTTCCCGTGGACATTTTAAAGCTACGAGTATACAAAATTGCGTGAATCGTAACAGTCACCCAGAGTAGTTAGTGGCAGTCCATGCGTCAGTACTAAGAGCACTACGAACAAAGCGATTCATTTTATTTAAGTGGTTTTTGCTAATATGCTGAAAGCTTAGGAAATGCAGGCTATTCGTTATGGTTGTTCCGATTGCCTGTAGCTTTTAGTCGTAGTTCTGCATCACCATCACTACAATCACTACATACAAACAGCTGCTCCCTATTCGGAATTATTCGAATCGGACATTCTGTTGTACAGACATTTCTGTATCTCTCTGCCATGTACTCTGATTATATACAAAATGGAATGTTATTGCGCACTATAGTTACATGTCCTTATGTGTACATATGTATTACTCTGTATTCAAACAGTAACGCTATAGTGCGTTTGGCCATTTATTTTAACTATCGTTTGAAATGCTACATTGTATGTTTGGGTAAATTTACTGACCAAAACAGAAAAATGACATTGTCCTTTCAAATATGTTACATGAAATTGTTACTTATTTATTGTATTTCAATTTTTCTATAGTTAATAAAAGAATCAAATAACAATTATCTAAATGTAAATTACATACATTCAGTATATTTAAATGAAAATAAGAAAATATATTTATTTGTTATAAAATTTAAATTTTTGTTTCAAATAATGTAAAAAGAACTATCCAGTTTATAGTAGTAAAAGTTAAATAAACTCATAATTAGAAGAAAAACAATTTATATTATTATATTGCCTAGATTAAGTTATTATTAAAAAATATGTACAAAAATTTTTACACGACCCCATCCATTTGGCGCAATTTTACACGACTTTTTCGCATATTTTGGGCCCATAATTCGGCACTTACTTGACGGATATTAATTTTTAAATATTCTAAAGTTTAAAAATTGCTTGTCAAAAAACAATTTTTTACATAGCTCTACAAAAAAATTTACAACGGCGTCAAATCGCATGATCTTGGAGGCCAGTTGACATCATCAAATCTCGAACATAAGCGTCCTAGGAACTTTTTGTAAATTGTCTAAATGTAAATTACGTACATTCAGTATATTTAGGAGAAAATGCCAATATATATTTATTTGCTATAAAATTTAGATTTTCAACCAGTTTGTAATAGTGAAAGAAAAGTTTTCACTTTTAAACTCATATATAAAAGAAAAAAAAGCTTATATTATTATATTGCTTAAATTTAGCTATTATACAAAAAAAATCTATTTAAATAACGACGACAAAATTTTTTACACGACCCCATCCATTTGGCGCAATTTTACACGACTTTTTCGCATATTTTGGGCCCATAATTCGGCACTTACTTGACGGATATTAATTTTTAAATATTCTAAAGTTTAAAAATTGCTTGTATAAAAACGATTTTTTACATAGCTCTACAAAAAAATTTACAACGGCGTCAAATCGCATGATCTTGGAGGCCAGTTGACATCATCAAATCTCGAAAATAAGCGTCCTAGGAACTTTTTGTATATTGTCTAAATGTAAATTACGTACATTCAGTATATTTAGATGAAAATACCAAAATATATTTATTTGTTATAAAATTTACATTTTCATCCAGTTTGTAGTAGTGAAAGAAAAGTTTTCACTTTTAAACTCATATTTAAAAGAAAAAAAAAGCTTATATTATTATATTGCTTAAATTTAGCTATTATACAAAAAAAAAATCTATTTCAATAACGACGATAAAAATTTTTACATGACCCCATCTATTTGACGCAATTTTACACGACTTTTTCGCATATTTAATAATTCGGCACTTACTTGACGGATATTAATTTTTAAATATTCTAAAGTTTAAAAATTGCTTGTATAAAAACGATTTTTTACATAGCTCAATAAGAAAAATTCTAACGGCGTCAAATTACACGATCTTGGAGGCCAATTGACATCATCAAATCACGAAATTAAGCGTCCTGGAAACTTTTCACAAAATAAAACCGAAATTTGCATGTGTTTATTAGCTAGTGACATCATTTTATTAAAATTTAATATAGTGCAAATTATAATCTTTAAGTTAAGGTCTTCCTTTACCCATGAGTCTTCCCCCTAAGGCAATCACTCCTTCCGAAGTTGCCAATTTAATCAAGCTCCTTCCCAAAAATAAAGCTCCTGGCTATGATCTGATTACCTCCAATATACTCCAATAACTCCCTAAAAGAGCAATAGTTTTCCTTGCCACAATACATAACTCCATCCTTAGAACAACACATTTCCCAATCCTCTGGAAATTTGCCATCATTAAAATGATCCCTAAGCCCAATAAACCAATAAACCGCCCCACTTCCTACAGGCCAATAAGTCTCCTTCCACTACTCTCAAAAATCTTTGAAAAAATCCTCCTTCGCCGCTTACATCCTCTACACGAATCTTCAAATTTAATTCCTAATCACCAATTTGGTTTCCGCGCCGAGTACTCCACTACCCAGTAGTGTCTGTCCCGGTGTGTTTCTTGATATAAGTCAAGCTTTTGATAGAGTTTGGCACCCGGGTCTACTCTGGAAACTCAAGAGGTTTCTTCCTTCCACCTATTTCCTAGTCCTAAGATCATTCTTTTCCTACCCACACTTCCAAGTAAATGAATCCAACGAACTCACCAATATCTCTCCGATATTGGCTGGGGTTCCTCAGGGTAGCATACTTGGACCCATCCTCTACAACATTTACACATCCGATATCTCAATTTGCCCTAATATCTTCTTTGCTACATACGCCGATGATAAGGCCTGCCTTGCATCTAGCGAAAATCCCCAACATGCTTCCGAGACCCTCCAAATCCAAATCCAAACCCTCCAGAACTGGTTTACTAGATGGAGAATAAAAGTCAATGAACGCAAATCTATCCAGGTAACTTTAACTCTCCATCGTGAGACATGCCCTCCCATATACCTTAATGGCAGTGCCATACCTCAACACACCGAAGCTCGGTACCTAGGACTGTACTTAGATAAACGCTTGACATGGAACCCACATACAAGACTTAAAAGATAAGAACTAAAAAGACGTTACCTAAAACTACTTCGACTTCTAGACAAACGTTCCAAACTTACTATAGACAGCAAAGTTCTGTTATACAATACCTTACTGAAACCCATATGGACATACGGACTAGAACTCTGGGGATCTACTAAGCCTTCTAATTCCCGTCGAATCCAATCCCTTCAATCAAAAATACTCTGTACAATTGTCCATGCCCCCTTTTATGTTCGCAATACTGTTATTCATCGTGATCTTAAAGTCCCATTTGTTTTTGATGTGGCAATATCTCGCTATAACAAGTTCCATTCCCGTGTCCTCGATCATAATAATCCTCTTGTTCAAGAACTATCCTCCACTTCCTTCTCTAGAAATACCCATCGAAGACTTAAGCGTCACTGGTCGCGTGATTTACTAAAATACTGAGGATTAACAGAAACACACGCTAGCAGGAGGAACTTCATTGAATGTTTACTCCCCACAACCTTTCAAGCTAATTAATACTATTGCTCAAATTTGCTTATTACTATGTTGTAGTTGTAAATATCTGTAAAAAAAAAAAAAGTTAAGGTCAAAGTAAAGTCGATTATTATATGGTCATAGTACTAAGAAAATGACGGTAATGATCTCTCCTTATTTATTATCATTGAAAACTGAGCCAATAATACCTTGAGACCAAAATGCATACGTGCCAATAATTTTTTCATAGTAATTTTTCAGATCCTTATAAATGGCAATTTTGCTTATTGACATATCCGCCAAACAATAAATGAGCCTGAATGCTGAAGAAAGTTTTTCTAGCACCTATTTTATAGAAATTTTGTACGAGGGTCGTTCAATAAGTCCTTAGAAAATCCGAGAAATTGCGCTTGTAGTGTCGGTAAAGATTTTTTTTTAAGTAACATTATCAACAGGAAAGCTGTCAAAATTTCAGCTCGATCCATAGCATAGGTCAATTTCTATCGTCGATTAAATAACAATGGAAAAAAGCGAGTTTAAGGCTGTCATCAAACATCTCCATTTGAAAGGCTTAAGCACGAAAGAAATCAAAGCCGAGTTGGATGCAGTTCATGGCACATCTGCACCTGTGTTTGCGACGGTTAACAATTGGGTGAATGAATTTAAACGTTGCCGTTCATCCACAAAAGATGAACATCGTTCAGGACGCCCAGTTGAGTCTACTCAACATCGTTCAGGTGTCTACTCCTGAAATCATCGACAAAATCCACGATCTGATTTTGAACGATCGGCGAATTAAAGTGCGCGAATAAGTTGAGGCCACGGGCATATCACAAGGTACAGTCGCTTCAATTTTGCATGAAAAATTGTCTGTGAAATTTTTTTTGGCAAGATGGGTGCCGGCGTTTGCTCTCAGAGGAGAATAAGCGCAATCGTGCAGTGGACTCTGAGGCTATGTTGGCACTCTTTCATCGCAATCCTGCCGTCTTCTTTCACCGATATGTCACTGTGGACGAAACGTGGATACACTACTACACTCCAGAAACGAAGAGACAGTCATCACAGTGGATTTTCAAGGGTGAACGGGCTCCGAAGAAGGCGAAAACTGTGCCATCGGCCGGCAAGATGATGGCCACGGTCTTTTGGGATTCGCAGGGCATCATTTTTATCGACTACTTGGAAAAAGGAAAAACAATAATACGCGTCGCTATTGGAACGGTTGAGCGAGGAAATCAAAGAGAAACGCCCCCATCTGAAGAAGAAAAAAATCCTCTTGCATCAGGACAATGCGCGTGTGCATACCTGCGCTGTTTCCATGGCCAAAATTGTGGAATTGAGAGTGGAATTGTTGCAGTATCCCGCTTATTCACCAGATTTGGCCCCGAGTGACTATTTTCTTTTCCCCAATCTGAAGAAATGGCTTGGCGGACGACGGTTCACTTCCAACGAGAACGTCATTGCTCAAACGGATGAGTATTTTGCAGAACTTCCGAAATCCTATTTTTTGGACAGGATAAAAATTTTGGAAAAACGGTTGGAAAAGTGTATAGAGCTAAGAGGAGATAATGTTGAAAAATTAAAAAATTTTTTTTTTTTAAAAACAGTTTTTTTTCATTTTTTTCTAAGGACTTATTGAACGATCCTCGTACAATTATAATATATTTTTAATTATTAACTATTTAATAATGGCAAATACAATTCTAAATAAATTTTACCCTAAATAATAGATTTGACTAAAAATTATTAAATGACAGGTAAAAATTTTCCAAACTGCAAAATGAATAATCCGTTATTACATTCTAGTTGATGATAAGTTTTCTGAAATTCTTTTAGCTTCAAAATAATTTGTTAATTTTTTACAAAATAATCTATTATAATTATTTCAGCTATTCTATATTTGATATTATGTATGATTATATAATAAAAGTGATAGAAAATACTGCAATTATTTCTTTTAGTATTCTAGCAAATACTACAATAAAATTCCAGTCAGAATTAATCTTGGTTGAAATTAATTTGAAAATATTTTATAGAGAAGAAATTTCTACAATATTATAAAAAAAATATCAATAATGCACATTTCACTAGTTTTTATTGACTTTCCATTTTTTGTTTGTTGATATTTTTATTGATTCCTAAACAGGCTGGGATGATTGGAGTGATTTTACTCCATGCAGTATATCTTGTGGTAAAGGCGTACAACAGAGATTTCGCAGATGTCTACTAGATAGTCCGATGGGATCTGAGAGTCTCAGTATACAGGCTTCAGTTGATTCCCAGGATGAGTTTCATGCTCGTATACAGTTGAATACGAAAAGTAATAATCGAAATCATAAAAAGTCTACAGCATCGAGTAAAATGAAAAAACGACGAAAGAAAAAAGGTAAAGGACTTTCAACATTATCCTGTGAGGGCTATAATATTGAACAAAGGAATTGCAATATGTTCGAATGTAAAGGTATATATACATACAAGCATACAATTTTTAATCCATTCTTTTTAATTTTTTTTTTATCTTTTTATCATATAAATATTTTTTTAAATTAATAAAACAAAAGAAGAAAAAAACAAAATTTTGAGATATTTAAATATTTTTCTTTTCAAATCAAATAAAATAAAGATAAAAATCTTTGGGGATCATAATATTAAGCCTATTATTATTTCTTTAGATTGTAATACTTTAGATAAAGAAATGTATTTATTAGCTTTGATGTTTTTATTTATGTTTACATTTCAGATGATATTAGCGATTTGTTAAAGTTTTATAAAAAATCCTTTACTCTGAACGAAACAATATCAACTGTGGGAACAGTGTCGGCTGGAATTGGCAGTTTACCTTCTGAATCATCGTCAGGCTATGTAGAAGTAACAGGAGCTGCGGCAACAGCAGGTGGAATGCTAATAGCAACAGTACCCGCCCAGATGGTTGGTGAAACTCTATCACAAACACATTTACAAACAGATGGTCGGAAAAATTCTAAAATTTACCAACACAAATGGAAAAACTCTTCAAATTTTACCTTAATGATGACATTAAGAGCGAAGGTAATTAAAAATGAAGACTAAAAATTATGCTCTACAAGTAGGAGCGATTATTTCGTTTTGATTATACGATATTCTAGAATTTTAGTCCTTTTATTTTGATTTGTAGTTGTTACGGTATAATTATAAAGTATCCAAATACTTTTGTGGTCTTCGAAGTTAGAATTTTGATAAGCTTGGTTTGCGGAAAGAAGAAACTTTTTACTTTGTTGGATATTCAAAATATCGATTTTACGATGAAGACATGTCCTTTTTTGAGCATTTAATCATATCTTAGGGTGTATATTTAATAGAATATTCATGAAAGACTTGTAATTCTACTCTTGGAATCGGTTTGTGTGTGTGTATGTTACTCTTACTGAGTATCTGAAACGTTGCAGTCCTCGAATGACCTCGAAAAATAGTCTTTGGTTACATTAACATCTACTTAGTCAAGTATTAACATTATAATGAAGACATTTTTAATAAACCTCTTGACTTGTAACCTAGGATGGGTGTGTTGGGCAAAAGAATTGAAGTAGATACACAAATAGGTAGTTAAGCCTATAATGAAATGTGCCATTTAAATTAAGGTGGCTAAAGAGGATTCCTGTGAACCGTATCGAAATTGATTGAGCTGTACTGAGGTGAACTAAATTGACTTTCTTTTATTAGAATTCAATTACTTGAGTGTCGTTTTCATTTACATTCTTTATGTATCCACTTTTCTACATCAAATTAAATAAGGAAGATTAGAATCATACAAGAATGGTGCTTCTAGCAAAATAAATAGAACTCAAGCTATTTGAGTGAATAGAAAGAATTCATCTTACCCAGTTTGGGAAAAGTAAAACAAAATTATGTGTATACACATACATACATACACATTTGATTAGAAGGTAATTTTCTAATCTTTGATATAATTTTCTTTTTTTTCAACTTTTTCTTCTACTATTGAAAGGTTTTCACAGTAAGTTGGACTATCTCGTATTTTTTGCCCAATTCAATTTTCTTTCTGAATAATAGACAACAAAATAATAAACAAGATTATTTCTGCATGTCATTTTGTATATATCTATGAAGGATGCTAATGAATAAAGGTTTTTATTTTGAATTTGTCATAAGAAAAGTCATACGGTCAAATTAACTTAAAAATACTATTACAAAAAAATACTTTTTAAAAAGTTAATTATTACTTTAGAAGGTCTGTTCAAAAAGTATTGCGAATTTTGTGTTTTTTTCAAAAATTATTTATTTATTCATGAATATCTATTTCGTCCCCTTTGAAGGTAATCCCCACCAGATATTATACACTTGTGCCAACGTTTTTTTCAATCCTCGAAGCACTTCAAAAAATCATTTTTTGTGATCTTGTTCAGCTCCTCCTTCGGTGCCGTCTTTATCTGCTCATTCATAGCGTATCGTCGTCCTTTCATGGGGCTCTTCAGTTTCGGGAATAAGAAAAAGTCACAGGGGGCCAGATCTGGGGAATACGTTGGCTGCGGCATTATTAGTGTGTTGTTTTTGACCAAAAATGGCAAAAGCCAATTTTTGTTCTTCCACTAATCCGGGCTTTTCTGGCGGATGGCTTCGTGCAACTTGCGCATAACTTGCCGGTAATATTCATTATTGACCGTTCTAACCTGTGGCCAAGAACTCATGAAGCACCACGCCCCTGCAATCGAAGAAAACTGTAAGCAAAACCTTCACATTCGACCGAACTTGGCGCGCTTTTTTCGGTGTTGGCTTGTGCGGCAGCTTCCATTGGGATGATTGAGCTAAAGTTTCCACGTCGTAACCATAAACCCATGATTCGTCACCAATATGATCCTTTGGAGCAAAGTAGGATCGTCACGGACAGAGTCCAACAGCTCCTTACCAATGTTAATGCGATGCTGTTGTTGGTCGAAATCGAGCAAAAATCGAAAACGAACCAAAACACGTGCAAGCAAAGCATCTGTCAAAAATTAACTGAATATTCAAAATTGCCGAACTTGTCGACATAAGTGAGAGACATGAGTACCAACATAACACCACAAAAAATCGAAAATCGAATATTCGTAACACGCGGAAATTCAAAATTCGCAATAATTTTTGAACAGACCTCGTACAATGCGGTGCTGAAACCAATTTGGACTAAGCGTTTCGAATTCTTCGAAAAATCATCTGCGCTCTCTTTTATATATGAAGCAGATCTCTGATTCCTCAGAGATCTAAGTGTTCTATTCATTCGTGAACTGAGCATTCCTCGCTATAAAAAATTCCAGTCTACTCGCACTCTTCTATTATGTATCCATCGACGTTTTAAAAGGTAATGTCATCGAGTTTTTTAGTTTGTTTGTGTGTAAGGACTCTAGGACATGAGCCAGTTGGATGGAAACAGTATTTGTTCGGTTGGATGAACTAGTAAAAGATAAATAGATTTTGTAGAGTGTGCTTGTATGTTTTAATATATTTATAAGAGAACTTCAAAAAGGTATTAGAGGGAAACTCATAAAAGAAATTATGTTGTGCGGGGGGGGGGGCTAATTTGTATTCAATTAGAAATAGTGAGTTGAACGTAACAGGATGGGCAGATGGGGTGGGAGGTAGTTTCTAAAAAGTAAATTTCGTATGTCCTTCCTGAATTCTAGGCAGTTTCTGTTCCCAAAATTTTGCATAAGATAGTCGGGTAGACTAGAAAAAATTTCCTACTAGTTGATCAAGCCTCGAGATTATTAAAATTTTAAAAATAAATTCTTCTGTTTAAATTTCAGAAAAAAAATCAAAAAAGTTTACTCGATTTTTTCAGACAGTGAGCAGTTAAATAAACTTTTCATATGGAGTCCTAAAAAGAACGGAATTTAACGGACGATACAAGCAGTTATTACCATTCTTATATACTAGATCAAACCTAAGAAGTAGCAGCAAATTTTTCTTTTATAATACTTCAGGTTTTAAGTCCGTAAGTCCAAATTAGCTGCAGTGTCGGTGATTCATATTATGTGCATACTAGTTTTACGCACTGTGACCTAAAGATGTAAAAATGATTTCGATCACCTCTTGGAACTAGTCTTACCCTTAATCTCCAAACAAGATACACCAATCCCCACTCAATGAACATGTGTTTTCCTCAGTAAAGTGAATTAATTTAATGATATTGAAGATTTTCATTCGAGCATATTCCCTAAAATGATCGAGCATCTACATTTGAGGCAATTACACTATTCGATCAAATCTCTATATTTTGTTTGTCTCGAACATGCTCAATCGATGGAAAGCTGTTCATCATACATTTTCGGGCATATATTACACCATTCCAGTCAAACATATGGGATATTTTTTCTAAAATTTCAGTATTTATTGAAAGACGTAATCTTAGCTTGACAGCACGAACATTTTTGAGTGTGCATGGCAATGTGCACGAGCAATTTACGTGCGCAGAATGGAATTTCCACATGTTGAAATATATTTTTGATCGTGTAACGGTTCGTGCATTTTTATTGGTGCATTCACAAGTGGGTCACTGCTATTTTTACTTTAAATACCTTTTATTATAAATGACGTTTTCATATTCATTTATTTTGTTTTGATTATTTCAATTCGTTAATTTGTTTAAGTAAACAGTTTATATATTATTTTAACATTTATTTCAACATTATTATATTGTATTTCATGTTCTACTGGCACTGTAATTTTATTAAACTTATTCATAAATTAATACGCGAACGAACTTATTTTTAATTTGTAAGTGAACGATTTTATAATACTTTTACTTAAGATTCTTTTGATAACCTTTATTTTCTATAAATTAAAATAGTTCTAAATCATAAATAATAAATATTAATGAAATAAATACAAATGACAAAATATGCAAGCGCAGAGTAAATATTGTAGCTGTTAAATATTAAATTAAACGACGTGCAAATGATGAATTCACAACGAGCAAGGTGCACGACGTCATAGCTTGTCCACGCACAAACATCGTGCAATCAGACGATCAGTGTAAGAATGCGAACCATTTGGAGGAGAAAATCATGCATTGCACGCACGATATAATTTACGCTTAAATGTTCCTTTTATAGTCAAACTGTACATAACTCACTACAAATAATTTCATTCTCGTCTAAGTCATAATTATAAATCTTTTGTTGAAGAACTATCCTCAATTAACCTGATAATAAATACGCAACGACGTCTTCAAAATTAAGTTTCCTCGTTACCTTTTCCTTATTATAAAAATCATGACAGAAAAAGAAGCATCTGTATGTGTAGGTGTTTACACGTACATGTGTTGATAATAAGAAATTCCATAAGGCTCGGAATTTTTAAGAAATGTATTAAAAAATTAATGGCAAAATTATTAAATTGAGCTTTTGTGATCTTATAATTTTATTATTGTACGAGTATGTGATGTGACTTTGTGAAATTTCTTCGAAATCAATATTTTTGACTCATTTAATAAAAGAGCGTAAATTGTGTATCAACTCAAGTAGATAATTTTTTATTTATTGAACTGATGTTTAATTTAATTTTTTACCAGTACCTGAATAAATGTAATATATTTTGAATTTAAAAAAAAAATATTGATTTGAATTGAAAAATACGAATTTTAAAAATAAAAAAAAAGTTTTCTTTAAAAAATATTATAACACATAAAATTAAAATTAAAATCTTAACAAATCATTTGAAGTAATAAAAAAACCAAAAAACAAATAATCTTAATAAGTAAAAAAAATGTTTTAGAATAGATTTGCGTATTGGGAGATTGTTAAAAATTTCTAAAAAGTTCTACATATAATATTAAACCTATTATGAAAAATTTTAATTCGTTGAAGAATATTATTTAAAAAATTGTGAGAAAAAAAAACTTTAAAAATGTTTATTTATTGGTTTTTATTTTCTGTTTTATAATAACTATAAGCAACTAATAAGGAGATTTAAAATTAAAAAAAATTACTATAAAAAAAATTTCCAGTGAAAGCTTAGAACGTTTATCAAGAAAAGTTTCTAAGAATTTTATAGTGTCGGTTTAGTGCAAGTCTCGTATAAGGATACCAAATTAATCTCTTATCAATGTAAAGTCTAAGATAAAGGGTCCTTTATTATAAAAAGAAATAAGTGTAGTACTGCTATTGATCTGAATAGGAGAACATGATTTATAGTAAAGAGTAAAGACTATGAGGTATGGCTGACAGGTAATCATTGAGAGCAATCTGACAATACCGTAGACTTCTTCTTCACATGGAACTTACTACCTTGATCAAAAAGTTACCAGAATTTATTCAGAAAATTAAAAATACAATTTTCTTCATCAAAATCTATAAAGTAATCCCCATCGACTTTAACACACTTATGCCAGCGCTTGATCCAATCCTCGAAACATTTTTTATATTCGGTTTTCGGTATGTCCATCAGAGCTTCCTGCGATTTTTCCATTACTTCCTCTCGGCTGTAGAAACGCGTTCTCCGTAATGGTTTGTTAACTCGATTGAACAGAAAGAAGTCACAGGGAGCCAAATCAGGTGAATTTGGTGGTTGTTGGATGGTATTTGTTGCATTTTTCGTCAAAAAATTATGAATAATGATGGCACTGTGCGAAGGTGCGTTATCATGGTGCAAAATCCACGAGTTTTCCGCCAACACAATTCTGGTCTTTTTCGGCAAATTGCTTCACGCAAACGTCTCATAACGCCCAAATAATACTTTTTGTTTACTGTCCGGCCTTCTGGCATTCATGATGCATTTGACTGAAAACGACGTGTTTTTTTTGGTCTCGGCTCATTTGGTGAAAGCCTTTCACTTTCCTGATGTCTGGATTGCGTGTCGTACTCATAAACCCACGTCTCGTCTCCAGTAATGATCCTTTTTATGAATGTGGGATCGGATTCAGCTTCGCAAATCATGTCTTTTGCGACGTCAACACGGTCTCTTTTTTGCATGAAATTTAGGTCTTTTGGCACCAACTTTGCTGCTACACGACGGAAACCCAAATCATTAACCAAAATGTCCTGGACGGATCCATAGGCAATGTTCAAGTCCTCCGCTATCTCTCTGATGGTTAATTTGCGGTTACTGACCAACATTTCTTTTACTTTATCAATATTTTCGTCGGTTTTCGATGTCGATGGTCTGCCACTACGTTCATCATCTTCGATTGACTCACGACCACTTTTAAACCGCTCGTGCCACTGGTAAATGACCATTTTCTTTAGAGAATCGTTGCCGAAACACTTTCCCAACATTTCCAATGTTCGCACACAATTAAATCCGTTTTTTTACGCAAAATTTAAGACAAGTTCGTTGTTGCAAATTTAAATCCATTTCTAAAATTGTAAAAAATCGCCAACACACACAGAGATAGATATACTCTTGGCTACGTAACTTTTGCAAATGTCAAGCTATGACGCTAAGATTTAGAGGGAATATCAACAACAGATGTACCAACTTAATAAAAAAAACAGAACTCAAATCGGAATGATAGGAGCGCTACACTTTTTGATCAAGGTGGTATTCTGTACGTTAGTACCTTCTAAATGTATAATACAAATCTCAACCTTGTTTTGTAAACCTGTTAAGCGTGATAAGTGAAATTATGTTTTCGTTAAGCGTTTGAGCAAAGAAGTACCAACATATTTTCTGTCATACAAGGGGCGGGGGGTTTGAATTATATTAGGGCATAGCCCTACGTTAATTCCTAAAGCAGCCTTTAGTTCATTCTACTTTAATTTCCTTATACCGTTATCCTTTCGTTATAAGAAAACAGTGCGGAAAAACATCTAAAAACAGACATCACACTTCAGAAATATGAAAATATCAATACCAGCTTTCGGAAGGAAAAACTAATTGTAGATAAACACTCTTATTGGTCAAAGATAAAACAATACGAAGTGGACACAATGGCCTTGCAGCAAACTGTACGAAAATAAGCAGTTGTGGACCAAAGCAAAGACAAAAACTATGATCTTAAAACCAACATGAATATAATTAAACAATTTTAAAAAGGTCCCCATGATCCGCTTGGTGAGTTAAAATGGAAATAGATAAGGTTATACCAAGCCTATGGGGAAGGATTGTGATTTACAATAAAGCTGATGATAAATAGTAACCCAAGAAATCTTCGAGAAATTCAGAAAAAAATATTATATAAATTGAGACCTAGAATACTGCCTTGGGGAACACTAGCTTTAATAGTAAGCAAATTAGGAAAACTGAAGATTTTAAAGTACTTAAAAAAAAAAATGATTTCAGAATAAGAAAATAATTAAAAAGGGTGAAAAAATCTTTTAACTTTAATACACATGAATTTATCATAAAGTTCATTATTTCGATTATTGATATATAAAATTTTCTTAGTATTATCCTAAATAATATTTAGTTTTTCAAGAAAATTTTATAAAAAAGTGATAATTAAAAGAGTTGCAAACTATTTGGAAAAAAATAAAAAAATCCTTAATTCGTGTATTAAACTTGAGCCCAATATCATCTTAATTTACACAGAGTGTCCCAAAAACCGAACATTATATTTAAATCATACAAAATGCAGCGCCATCTATTGAAAATTTACAGCATTAAAAAGATACATTCATCCTCTTTTAAACGCACCTAAATTCATGTAAATCAGATATATAAAATTTTGTATTAAACTTGAAAACAAATTCGCTGAGACATACGAATTGATGGAAAAAGTTTATGGTGATGATTGTGTGAGCCGTAATCAAGTTTATACGTGATTTACACAATTTAAAAATGGTCGTGAGGATTTAAATGATGACCTAAAGTCAGGTCGTTCAGAAGCTACTAATCGTGCTGAATTGATGGAAAAAGTCAGTGAAATCATTGGTATCGATGCAAATTTTACTACGAGAATGTTGGCTGAGGAATTAAATACGAGTAAAAATACTATTTGGAGAGTTTTAACTGAAGATTTGGGTAAAAGAAAGGTCTGTGAGCATTTTGTTCCACATGAATTAAATGAAGACCAAAAAATCGCTCGTGTGGAGCATTTCAAAGACAATGTTCAAGCTGCTGAAAACGATCCAGACTTTTTTGATTCGATCATAACAGGTGATGAGTAATGGTGCTTTAAATATGACCCTGTAACTAAGCGTCAATCTGCTGAATGGAAGTCCAAAGGCGAACCAAAACCAAAAAAATTGCGTTTTCAGAAGTCTGACAATGTTGATTAGTTTTTATGATTCGAAGGGTATTGTCCACAAGGAATTTGTTCCAGAAGGTCGAACTGTTAATGGATAATACTACGTAGGCGTTTTAGATCGTTTGTGGAAAAGAATTGGTCGTGTTAGACCTGAATATCCAGCAGAAAAACAGCTTTTTTTATTGCACGATAATGCACCACCTCACAAGACCAAAAAAGTGAACAAATTTTTGATGAGAAAACGGATTTTTCTCATCAATCACCATGTGACTATTTTCTATTTTCAAAACTGAAAACCAAGATGAAAGGAGCTGTTTATGATGATATCCCAGCCATTCAAGCAGCCGTAACCGAGGTGCTGAAGATCATTCCTAAAAATGACATAAAAAAATCCAAGCATGCGCTGGTTGATCGTTCCAAACGTTGTATTCAGTCTAATGGCACCTATTTTGAATAAATAATAACTTTCAAGGTATTGTAATTTAATGTGTATTTTATTCTACGATATATCCAAAAAGTTTAGTTTTTTTTGGGACACACTGTGTACATGAAAAAGTTTTAGGTCAAATAAATAAAATTGTATTCGTACCATTTTAAAGTATCTCGTAAAATTTCCATTTTCTTTAAATTAAAATTACGATATTTACCAGTTAAAATGGCATTTTTAGCCATTTTGTTTATTTTCGATTTAAATGAAATTTGTATGACACAGCAATTTTCAGAAATTGTAATTTTCTTCGAAATGTAAAACGATGGCTTTCGATTTTATTGGCTGTTCAGTTTTTTGCTAGTTGCGTTTTTACTTTATAATTTTTTTTTTTGCATTTCATTTCTGTGAATAATATAAAAGGATTTCTTTTTTTTTTTAAAATAAAGTTAAATAAATGTAAGCAATACTATAACTTTAATCGGTAAAAATTATCTTCCTTTAATTAAAACTTTTAAATGGAATAAAGGGAAAAACTTTTAATACTATTTTAATTCCTATAGAGTAAAGGATATTGGACAATATTTTCATTACGAAATGAAACTCATAATTTATATTTGGAACAAGGACTAGATGGTCTAAAATTATTCCAAGAACGTGACGATCTAACGGAAATGTTACCAATTACATTGGATTTGTACGATAATCGTTGGCATCAAATTGCAATAAGGTACTTGAAAGAAAAAGTTTTTTAAAAAAATATTTCTATCATAAAAAAAATTTCAAATTACTTTTGTTGTTTTTATGTAGTAAACACTATATTTTGTAGACTTCATAAAAAAAATCTTAAAATATAATTTTTATTTTTCATTAATTAAGTGTACATAATGGAGACTTTATTACGGTGTATATCGATTGTTTATGGACAAATAGCTACGTAGTTTCTAAAGGACTTTTCTCATTACCTGAACGTGCAGCTATTGAAGTTGGCCGAAGTTTTAATGTAAGTAACCAATGGCACTTATAATATACATAATATATAGTGTTGTACAAAACATTTGCAACTAAAAGTAACAAACTGTTCAACAATAATTTTATCTTGCTTATAAAAAAGGACCTTGTTCTTACTGACTAATTTCACTTAATAATCAAATTTGTTGATTTCAATTGCTAGTCGAATTTATTTTTTTGAGGCTCATTTGCTCATTCTTCATCATTGCGATCTTAAAAAGAAATTTAAAGAAATATTCGATCCACAAATCAACTGTCGCATGGTATTATATCTTACAAAACAACTCAAAAACGGGACCAAGTAACTATAATTTTTACTTGGAAAAATCTAAGGAAGTCAGACTAAGCCCATCACTAAATATTACGGCATTTTCAATAAGACAAAAAAAAAACTGAAAATTTGAAAGCCCGATTTGATTTTGCTGCTACTCACCGGGACTGAAACTTACAAAAAATGGAAACCCGTTCTTTTTCAAAAGAGTCTAAATTAAATTGTATGGATCGGATGGCAGATAATATGTTAAAGGGTATAAAGCATACTAGCGATGGTGTTCATGCAATTCATCATAAGGAAGATATAATAAAATCCATTTAGAATTTGAGGAAGATCTTTCAAAGAAGAGTAGAAAAAAACGAAGATCTTTTTGAAGAAATAAATATTTTACGGAAAAATATTCCTGTAGACCTTGTGAAATACCTTTAAACTATTACTATTTTATATGAATTAGCCACTTAAGTTAACAGAAATTAAAATTGTTTAAAAATATTTTTTTCATTGTATTAAATGATAAAAATTTGATTTTTTTTTTGTAGAAGGCAGTATGATAATTCAATGATAAATGCAAGAAATAATGCTAATATCATCGAAATTTTGTCATTTATCACTTAATTATCATATTGCCCCCTATACAAAAAAAAGACGTCATAAGAATTTTTTTTTATTAATTTAGAAAAAACTGAATTTTTTGTGTTAATAAAATATAATTTTTTGAGTAAAAAAAAAACAATATCTGACCGCAACAACTTCTCACTATAGTCATGTTGGGTTTCGTCTTATATGAAAGTTTGAGTATGAGAAAGCTATCGGCAATTTGATGGCTGCAATTCATCGTTATCCAAATAAATTTTTGCATCGAATCGTAGCAGTTAATAAATTATGGATTAACCATTACATACCAGAAACCACAGTTTCTGGCGAACATGTAGCAAATAAGTCTACATGACAATGCACCTGCTCATTCATCGGCAAATGCAATAACAAAATTGGTAGAATTACATAATGAACGACTTCACCATCCACCTACCGTATTCTACAAATTTGGTTTGCTGTTAAATTTTTCTGTCTTCAAACATAAAGAAATTTATTGATGGAAAGAAATTTGCATTTTATTTTGCAGTTATTGCCAAAACTGAGGCAAAGTTTGATAAATCGTACTACTCGGAAGGTATAAAGAAGTTGTATAAAATGTATTATGTTAAAAAATGGATCAATTTCGGTTGAATAGATTAATTTTTTGTTTCATTTATCACTGACTTATCATACTGCCCTTGTACAGGATGAACCATTTAAAAGTTGAATTTTAAAAAGTAAAAAAAAAAGTACTTTTTCGATTGTCTGGGCCTGTATCTCTTTAATGGCAACTTTGATTTCGTGTTTTAAGGCCTCAATTATCTCTGGAAGGCTTGCGTAACTTTTATCCTTAACGGCTCCTCACAGAAAATAATCCAACGAGCTCAAATCACACCTCCGTGGCGGCCAATGTACATCAGAATTTCGGCTGATTATTTGGTTTTCGAAAGCAGTGGCCAAAAGTTGGACTGTTACGTTGGCTGTGTGGCAAGTGTCCTCGTCCTGTTGAAACCAAATGTCGTACATGCCATTCTCTTCAACTTTTGGAAACAAAAATTCGTTGAGCATGCCACGATAGCGCTCACCATTGACCGTAACGGCGGCTTCATCATCGTTTTCAAAAAAAAACGGGCCAATAAAGCCTCCAGTCCAAAATCCGCACCAAACCGTGACTCGTTGCGGATGCATCGGCTTTTCCATGGTCACGTGTGGATTTTCTGAGCCCCTAGGGGCGATAATTTTGTTTGTTGACATACCCACCGAGGTGGAAATGGGCCTCATTTGAAAAGATGATTTCTTGAGCCCATTGGCTAAACAGAAAACGCATCGGATGGTCATGCGGCTTTAGTTGTTGGACTAATTGAAGTTTGTATTAGAGCGGGAACGAGTTGTTTTGATAACCAACAAACCAGTTTCGCGAACTCGCTTCACGAATTTGTCCACAAGTTGACGTGATGGCATTCGATCTTTGCTCATTTTTTTTTTAAATTTCTCACAGTTTGGGTTGAAGCCCAACCCCCCACCTCCCCGTTTTGGAAGTAAGTTCTCAATATTTCCCAGTTTTCTTTAAGCGTATGTATTACCATTTCGTAAAATTCAGACTTTCAACTAACAATCTGTCAATTCGTGATGACATTTAACACTCAAGTACTTCAAATAAATAGTGGTTCAAAATGCAACCGCTAGATGGACCACACTATATATACTCGTATTATAAAAATTACGGTATCGTCAATAGTATTATGTTTTTATAACTATTTAACATTTATTAAAATTATAGCAGAGAAGATTGTTACCTACCAGTGGCAAATGTTTTGAACATCGCTGTTTCTCTACTTATATTATAGCTCCAAAAAAAAACGATGTTCCCCCATTTTAATTCGATTTCCGATCTGTTTTTTTTTCTTATTAAAATTTAGGGTGATATACAGCAATTATTACTGATACCTGGCAATTATGAACGACTGCAGTGCTCTATGCAACGAACACCAATTAACGAAGTAAAACGATACATTATTGACACTTTTATCGATGATGACAGCACTATGGACTGAAATTGGAAATGTCATTTTAAAAACTGCTCTATCGACAAGAATCGTGTCCGTTTGTATATCGACACAATCAATAATTAAATAGAAAAATTGTTCAATAAAATTAAAACAAAAAAAGAAACTTTTTTTATGTTTGCTCTTTAAAACAAATTTATTTTTGTTACAATATACAATAAAATAAAATAACTTCAATAATAAAACAATAATAATAATGGCCTATTAGAATTTGATAAAATTGTAATTTAATAAATGAAATGTTACACAATATTAAAATGCAATAAAACTTAATACATGAACAATTAAAAAAAAATTAAAAATTAAATAATTAAAGAGTATTTATATAAATATGCATAATAAAAGAGGAAATAGGTTCATATTTATGTCGTCTAAATAAATAATTACAAATTAAAAATGGATAAGAACAATAATATATTAAAATAAAATCATAATAAATTAAAAAGAAATTTAGTAACAATAATAATATATTTTTTCGTTTCAGAATTTTATTGAGAAATATTTTAAAGAAATGAAATACTTGTGAATATTAGAATGATAAATTAGTCCAAAATATTATATAGAAAAGAGAAAAAATAATAATTGGAAAATAAAATTCTTATTATGTAATTAGAAAATATTTGGAAAAATTATATAATACCAAAATCTAACTGAAAACAAAATCAAATTGTGTATTTAGTATTTTTGCGAGTAAATAAATAAGAGAATTATAAAAAGTCGTTGTAATAATATCTTGTAAGGTTGAATATGATAATAATTAAATTAAATGCAAATAATAACAAGAAAAATAAAGTAATTTTTTGAAAAAAAAAAACTGTTCTTCTATTGATTAATTAATTTGTTTTTATTTTTCATACCTTATTTTACTATCTAAATTTATATTGAACCGTGAATAGACCGATACTCATTATTACTCGTAGTAGAGCTGAATTATAATTTGTGCTCATCTTAATTATTAAGATTTGCAGAAAAAAAAAATTATACAAATAGTTAATTTATAAAATATTATCAAAAAGTTGGTGAATAAAATTATATATTATAAAATTTTAATTTTAAAAATGTGGCTCTACATCTACGTGTATGGGAGTTACTGATTTTGGTGTTTTAATCGTAATGGTAAGTTTCCACAATTTTCTACTTTCTGTTCGTTTGAAAGGCTTTAATAAATATAAATTTTTCATAAACGATTTTTGTCTTTTGTAAATATTATTTAAAGGTGTTTTTTTTTAAAAACAAGGTTTAAATATTTGTATTTAAAAAAAAAATATTTTTCATTTTGCAATTTGGAAAGTATTTGTCTACCATATAAAAATTGTTTATTATTAACATTACAGCCAATCATTACTTAGGTTAAAGTTTGTCATCTTATACGTAACGTTTGTACAGAATTTCTACACAAGTGATGCGACTCGTATCTAGCTAGATAGAGTTTGTAACCATATGTGGAGACCTGATATCTCAACTATGGAGCTATCCTTAGATTACAGAAGAACTGGATAGGCCTCTACACAAAAATTGTGGCCGAATTTTGTTGGTAATATAGGGTTTTCCAATAAGAGTAATATGATTTCTAAGTGACGTTTCGGCCATTTGTAATAAGCCAAGATCTTTTTTTTTTCTTCATTGTATTTAGTAATGCTTACAATTTTATCATAGAGAGATATATATAAGAACAACATTTATAAATTATTCAATTTTATTATCAAAATAATCGTTCTCCAATTGCAACTTTTCGTGCGCTTTTGCCATTTTAACATATGTGTATGGTCGTAATAATCGTCCAACTGTGCTCGCTATTCGTCGAATTGTTAAAAATTTCGAGCGTACATTTTCTTTACATAATGTTCAAGTGCCAATAAGCTAAAGAACCGCTCGAAGTAATTAAAATATTGCTGCCGTTCAGGCAAGTTTTGCTGAAGACCGCAATTTTTCGATTCCAAGACGTTCTCAAGAATTGAGACTGTCTCAAACCATAACCTGGCGGATTTTGAGAAAGGATTTGGGCTTGCATCCGTATAAAATTGTTATCACACAAGAACTGAAGCCATTGGACCACCGTAAACATCGTGAATTTGCTGATTTTGTCTTGGAACAACTTGAAACCGATAACGATTTTTTTAAAGAAAATCATCTTCTCCGATGAGGATCACTTTCATCTGAGTGGTGCAGTAAATAAATAAAACTGTCGATTCTGGTGCGAAGAAAATCTACAAATTATTCATGAACTTCCATTACATTCACCTAAATTGACAGTTTGGTGTGGTTTTTGGTCTGGTGGAATTCGAAATGAAGCTGGTAACACCGTTACTGTCAATGGAGAGCGGTATAGATCGATGATAACCAACTTTTTATGGCCGAAATTGGAAGAAGTTGATCTTGACAACATCTGGTTCTACTAAAACGGGGCTACGTGCCTCACAGCACGTGCAACAACCGAATTATTGCGAGAACAATTTGGAGATTCGATTATTTCAAGAAATTGTGACATTGAATGGCCTCCAAGAAGTTGTGATTTAACACCATTAGACTATTTCTTATGGGGTTATTTGAAGTCATTGGTCTTTAGCAATAAACCAGACTCTCTTCAAGCTTTAGAAGTCAATATTGAACGTGACATACAACTTGATTTAGTGGAAAAAGTGCTCGAAAATTGGCTTAATCGAATTCGTTCCTGCAAAAGAAGTTGTGGAGGCCATTTGAATGATATTTTCTGCAGAACTTAATTGTATCGATTTTACTTCATATTTCATAAAAAATATTTGAATTTCCTTAACAATTAGTGTTTTTTTGAAAAAGAAATCATATCACTCTTATTCGAAAACCCTTTATATTCGTAGAACGTACCCACATGCAAAATAGCAGAAACGGCGTAAATCATTGGGGGCAAATTGTAATTTTCAGTATGCGATTGAAGCGGTTCGTTTAAAACCATTTTCATATGTGATGTCATTTATGCGTAAACAAATCGGGTTGTTTGATGGAATTAGTTTTGGAAATTTGTAATAAAACACAGTATTCTATTTTAAAATATTATTTATTTCACTATATATTATTTATTAAAACAGAATTATAAAGTGGGAAAGAGTATATAAAAATATAAATTGCAAGTTATTTGATTAAATCAATTTCAAAAATGCAAAATGAATTAAACGAGAGAATGTGATATTATGTATATGTTATATTAGTAAATATAAATTTTAATGTTAAACAAGCTTAAGTTGATACAAAAAGTATAATTATAATATAAATGTGTGTTTGTGAATGGAAATGCTATTTCGTATACAACATTAAAGAAAATGCTTTAAAACAAAATTACAAGATAAAAAATTTAATGTACTTAAATAATTAATAACTAATATTCTAAAAAAAGAAAACAATAATATTAACCAGGTGTATAAGCTTAAATCAGCTGTTTTTTAGTCAAAAAAATATGTTTATTTTCATAGAAAGCAAAAACAAATTTATTCAAAGTACTTGCCCTTAGCTAGCTACACATTTTTCCCATCTCTCGGGCAATTTGTGGATACCACGCCAAAAAAAATCCTTTTCTTTCGAGGCAAACCACTCATCAAGCCATTTTCGGACGTCTTCGTAAGAATCGAAGTGCTGCTCAGCGAGCGCGTGGCCCATCAACGAAAACAGGTGGTTGTCGACAGAGGCCAGGTCTGGTGAATAAGTGGGATGGGTAAGCAACACCTAGTTGAGTGTCTCCAAGTAGTTTCGGAGTATTGTTGACGTGTATGTTAATGCGTTGTCGTGGAGGAAAATCAGCTTGTCATGTCTTTGTTGATAATCTGTCCTTTTTTCACTCAGAGCACTGTGCAATTTGGTCAGTTTTTGGTGGTAGTGGTGGGCATTGACAGTTTCACCAGTTTTCAGCATCTCATAGTAAATGATACCCTGCTGATCCCACCAAACGCACAGCATCATCTTTCGTCCGAAGCGATTTGGTCTTGGAGAAGATGTTGATGGTTCGCCTATCATAATCCGATACAGGAACGACTTTATTTTTTGTCTGGCGAGCAAGATTTCGCATGTATTTTGGCGTCGCTCCATCTGCCTATCGTTCAATTCATGCTGCACTCATTTTCGGATCTTTTCAATCTTCCCCATGGCACGCAGACGGAAGGAAATGGCTAGTTGAGTAACACTCAATTCCTCCGTGAGCATTTTTTGCGATTGGGTATCGTCTTCGTCCAAAAGAGCCTAAAATTGATGGTCCTCAACATTCCTAGGCCGATTTTCACGCTTCTTGTCCCACAAGTCAAAATTTTCGTCTTTGAACAGACGAAACCAATCTCGGCACGTTGTTTCCGATAAAGCTCTGTCACCATAGGCGATTCGGCAGCCGATTTCTTCAAATTGAATCAGAAAAGCGGAGCTTCCCACATATTCTCTTTTTCTGGCACAAAACTAGACATGATTACCAAAGGAAAAATGTATGTTGTTGTACGAAATTGCTGACAATCTACACTGATTAATGTTGACAGATGTCAAACTCATAAAAAAAGTATGGCATACCAATGCTAGCTTAATACGCTCACTCACGCCATCTATGACCAAACAGCGGATTTTCGCTTATACACCTGGTAGTAAGTGCATTATAATATGGTCTAATAGAGCAAGCAAAAGCAGAAGTGCAAATAACAAATTTATTTAAATAATAAGCCTACCGAATACACTTTATTTATTTTAACACAATGGAAAACAGACTGAAAAATTCGTTCTCTTAAACTTTCTTACACACACTTTACTTACACAGGCACTGAACTATTTTCTGATAAACATTGAACTGTCAACATCGAATTTGTTTACATTTATTGAATGCCGATCTTTTCACTTTTTTAACCACTTTTTGGATAAAATAAATTATTAAAAGGCATCTAAATTTTTTTTATTTTGTTTAGTAAAAATGAAGATGTCAACTTAACGAAAGAAAGAAATTCGCAGTTTCCTCATTTATAAAACACTTAATTTTCTGCAATAAAAACTTCGTATTAAGTTTTATTTATAAAAATACTTACTTTTTCGTAAATATTTCTAATTATATGAAAAATACACTTTTATTTGCACTTTCCGATGTGATAAAATAACAACTTTAAAAATGACAAAAAAACCTGACATTTCGGTATGTTATCACTTTCATGGAGAATGCCGTGTTTTAAAATTCTCCATAAGTCTACAAAATTGAGGCTCTTGATATTTTATTGATATTTACAAAATAAATAATAAACCTAAAATAGAATTCGGTTTCATATCAAAAATTTTTTCAAAAATAAAATTATGAAAAATACACTTTTAGTTGCACTTCTCGATGTGATAAAATAACAACTTCAAAAATGACAAGAAAAGCCAAGCATTTCGGTATGTAATCACTTTCATGGAGAATGGCTTTTGTAAAATTCTCCGTAAGTCTGATGTATGTCAATTATTTTTTTATCATAGTGTAAATTAGATATATGTCTAATTTTTCTAAACTAAAGAGGGTATAAATAAGATGCTACACAAATAATTTGACGTCTACACAACACTTTTTCTATCAACCGTATTCATACTTTCCCGAAACGATTTTCTGGAATTTCCTAGAACGCGTCATAATAGTATTTTTACTAAATAATAAATATTTTAATATAATTCCTTTTAAATTACTCAATTTCGTTCTTCTAAATTATCATTAAAATTTTAAATGAATTCTGTTGATTAGAAAATTAAAGTAGAAAATAAACAAATATTATGAAACTATTGAAATTTTAATGAAATCATTTTAATATTTGAAAATGAATTCTTTATTCGAATTTTATAAAGAATAAATTTTCTCATTTAAATTAATTTCCGTGAAAAATTGATTAAATTGTATTTCTTTTTTATTCTATACAGTACACTTTAATATACTTACGGTTAAGTTATATCAACTGGTATAAAATATTTAGTTAAATGGGAGAAAATAAACGTTCTTCTTTTACTTAATTGCTTCCTTTTAATAGAAAGTTTTTAATAAAAATGATAAATACCTTTTTTCAATGACAATTTCCTTATTCTATAAAAATGAAATAAATTTTTACAGACTAATTTTTTCCCTTTTGAATATAATTTCCTGCAGTGAAAAACCAATGAGAATATTAATTTTGAATTAATTTATGGTAAATCACTGAAGCAGGCAGGAAATCAAAATATTTGAAGAGGCAACCATTTTACCAGAAATGATTTTATTATTTATTGAAAATAATACCAATCATATTATGGCCGAAAATAGTCAATTTTTCAGTTTGTATTTTTTGCTTAATTAATTTATGAATTTTTTGAATTTTATAGTATTTTTAAATAATTATTTATCTGAGAATATATTATGAAAAATGAGTAATTTTTTGAAAAAACTTACAATTTTAATTTTTTTTCGTATAATTTTACATCAGTTCAAAAAAATAGTCTCAATCTTATAAATACAGATTCTACAAAAATTGAAAATAATGTTTGTTAACTAAAAAAACTCTAAATTTAGTCCAATTATTATTAGAGTATTCTTAGCTATACTAGGGCAATCTGATAAGTTAGTGATAAATACAATAAATATAGCTGATATATTCTTTTATGATTTTTGTGGTATTCATAAAACGATCCCATACATTTTATAAACATCTGTTTTTTAAATTAAGTTTTGACAGGTATTCAAAAAAAAGTTTTTTTTTTTAAATATGAAAAACGGTAAAAATTTCCGTAAAAATATTATGGAGACTATGAAGTCTCTTCAAAAAGTATCACGAATTTTGTGTTTTTTCAAAAATTATTTATTTATTCATGAATATCTATTTCGTCCCCTTTGAAAGTAATCGCCACCAGATATTATACACTTGTGCCAACGTTTTTTCCAATCCTCGAAGTACTTCAAAAAATCATTTTTTGTGATCTTGTTCAGCTCATCTTTCGATGCCGTCTTTATCTCTTCAATCGTAGCGTAGCGTCGTCATTTCATGGGGCTCTTCAGTTTCGGGAACAAGAAAAAGTCACAGGGAGCCAGATCTGGGGAATACGGTGACTGCGGCATTATTAGTGTATTGTTTTTGGACAAAAATTTGTGCACAAGCAATGATGCGTGAGCAGAGGCGTTATCATGGTAGAAAAGCCAATTTTTGTTCTTCCACAAATCCTGGCGTTTCTGGCGGATTGTTGGCGCAACTTGTGCATAACTTGTAGGTAATATTCCTTATTGACCATTCTACCCTGTGGCAAGAACTTATGCTGCACCTCTGCACGCTTTTCGTCGTTCGGCACGCTTTTCGTCGTTCACATCTTCTCGGCCCTCTGAGAACATTTTGTACGGTCGATAAACGTTGCTTCAGTCCATGGTAGCTTCACCATATGCCACAGTCAATATTCGGAATGCGTCCGCACAATTAATTTTGTTTTGCACACAAAATTTGATATAGGTACATGAGTACCAATATAACGCCACAAAAAAATCGAAAGTCGAATATACGTTACCCACGGAAATTCAAAATTCGCGATACTTTTTGAACAGTCCTCGTATTATTCATTACCAAAAAAATAATTAATAAAATCGTCGATATTTTTGAAAAAAAAACCGTCGAGCAAAAGTGTATGAGGTAGACGATATGATAAACATCTAAAAAAATGCATAGGCATTATTTTAAATACAATTTTGGGTATGAGAAAAGTATGACCTGACCTAAAACGTATTCGTGACATCCTGCGACTTTTTCCTGTTGCCGAACATGAAGAAATAGCTTGGTGGAAAGCAGATTGCATCCAATTCTTAAAGTATAGCCAAAAGTGAGGTCTATTTTACAAAGTTTGACATATCGTAGTACAGGTATGGTATAAAGAACGCCTAATCTCATTGGATGAAGTGGATTAAGTGGATTATTATAATGAAAAATATGTTGAAAAATATTTTATTTTTTATTGAATATAATAAATTGTTATTTCAAATATCACTGACTTATCAGACTGCCTTTGTAATATTATTTTTCTATGATAATATGTAGACGACAAACACTTTATAAATGTAAGTACTGATAAGATTTTTAAAGTAAAGTAACCTGGCTGACAGTATTTTCAGTATTAATTCATATAAAAATTAAATTGTTTTTGGTAATTAGACTTAAAATAAACGTATATTTTTTTTATGGGGGAAAAACTTTTATTTATAAATATATAAAATCAAAAATAAAACAAAACTTGTAGAATAAAAATAAATATATATTTCCTTGTGTATACATATTTAAATATTCCAAATCTCAGGTGTATACATTTATTAATATTCAAATCAGAGTATTTACTTAAATTGAATTGGTAGGATACATTTGAAAAAATTTCATAAACTTTGAATAAACGAGCAGGAGTGAATATTTGCATAGATGAGTGGTTCGAATAATCGAAATCGAAAATTTGATCTTATAAAGGTCTACAGTCCCAGCTGGGATATCAAAAATGTTATATGCTAATAATATTAATAGAAATCATAAACTTCTCCATCATTGAATTAAATTTTCAAAAATTCATCAATTTGATTATGACCATTTGAAAATACTTTAATATTTAAATTTATTGCTTTAGTTTTTGCACATATAAATTCAATTTAGAATAGTTTTTATGAATAAATAAATTTTTTAGCATAAAACTAGTTATTTTAAATTATTTTATAGTTAATTTTTAGAATGGTAAAATTTTATGGCAGATTCAACGTATTCAAAAAATATTTTTAAGATACGTTTAAGAAAAGAGGAACAACATTTATTTAAGATACGGTAAATATTTTTATTACAAAACAAAGCACATTTAAAAAGGGGCAGAAGCTCGGAAAGTGTTGTCAATTTCTCACACAGATCAGTGGTTTTACAAAGCCCCATAGAAAAATACTATGAGCGTTAAATTATACGATCTTAGCAGCTAACTGACATCAGCATATCTCGAAATAACACGACATAGAAACTTCTATATTATTACATGTGCACAAAGATAAATCTTATCTCTATGACTTATGATAATATTTGTCCAAAAAGGATAATTGGTAAAAAAATAGTATCTAATTTTCCTTCACTTATAGTATTATTATTTGTTCTTATGTATTGTCTAAACTGATCAAAAATATTTTTTGTTAAGATATAATTTTTTGAGATAGAGGAGAAAGTTTGGACTTACAAACACAAAACGGAATGAAATCTTCCGACTTTTCGAAAAGCTTCTTAAATTATCTCACCACTACATATACATAATAAAAATCTCATTATGGTCATCACATGGTCACATTAACTGTGGCAGATTTGGCACTTAAATTATTTAACTCGGACGGGGAATGAGGACCTTCGAGTAAAAAGTGTGATTAATGGTGACAATATTTTTTGCCAACGACAATTTCTACGATTTTCGTTCTGCCTGTTCGGTCAAACTAAATTTTGGCTCGCATGGTAATTTTTTCGGTTTTCTCGTAAAGGGATTTACATATTGACTTGAATATCTTATTTTTTTTTTGCAAATATTAATTTTTATCGGGAAGGACATATTGACTTTTTATGTCCTAACAAGGATATATATTTTCTTACTAATTAATTGTAAATTTTATTTTTTCGTAAGCAATGCCCAAATTGATATCTGCCTCTCCTATGGAGAGATTTCATCTTTATTCATCTTTATTGTACCCTTGCAAGGACGAACAATTTTTTTTTTCAAAAATACTGAAAATCCTTACAAAAACAGTAAAATCAGTAAAAATCTTTAAGTAAAATTAAAATAATTTTCAAAAAAAAGTAAACATTTTCAGTAAAATTATTCTAGTAAAGATTTTAGTATTTTTTTGAGCAAATAAGTTGTTTGTATTTGCAAGGACGATAAGGATAAATTTTTATTATCTGGAATTTGTTCAAAAAAATAAAACTTTAACTTAATTAGTAAAAAAAAACTATATCCTTGTAAACACGGAAAAAGGAAAATATCCTTTTCGGTATATAATGAACGTTTTCCAAGAGAATAAAAAAAATTCAAACTCCTTATTTTTGAACCAATCAAATTAATTTAAGTGGCGAATCTACGGCATTTAATATGATCATGTGATGACATAATGAGGTTGTTATTATGTATACACATATGTGTATGTAGTGATGCGATAATTTAAAAAGCCTCTCGGAAAATTTGGAAGATTTTAAAATTTTCATCCTGTTTTGTGCTCATAAGTCCAAATTTTCTCTTCAATCTTAACCAAAATAATATATCAAATAAAAGGTCATCATAAGATCTAGCTGTCTAGATTATGTTATTTTTAAAAATATCTATCTAGATGTAGCTGTCTAGATTATATCGTTTGCGCTTTCCGATAAGTGCTAAAATGACAACTTGAAAAACAAAAAAAGTATGCAAGCATTTTGGTATGCTACCACTTTCATAGAGAATGGCGTCTACTAAAACTCTCCGAAAGTCTACAAAATTGAGGCGCTTGATATTTAATTGATATTTACGAAATCCCATTTCATATCAAAAGATTGTACAAAAAATAAACATTGCCTGTCGTTGTGTTTAAATTGTATTTTTTTTCGAATAAGCGAATTAAAATGAATAAAAATTATGCTTTTAGAATTCAATAAATTTCTATAACAGTGGGTGTCATGTCTACATAAAATAATCTACACAAAAGTATGCAAGCGTTACGATTTCTCGACGCCTCTGCAATAATTAAGCCAGAAAATTGCGTATACATATACGAAAATCTGACGTACGGGCCTATCCAGGTATTCTTTAATCAAACTCAAAAATCGCTGAAACCATAACCTTTCTTAAGGTAGAAACACAATTCCGATGACAACTGTCAAAATATTCAAACATTCAAAATTTTACGGGAATGCATAATGTTGATATAATTTTATCGATGATTTTGCAGCTCCATTCGAAGTGCTTTTGACTGGAAAAGTTCAGCTTGTTTTACGATAATATTCCGATATGTATAATTTTTGCTATTGCACAGTAGATATTTTTTTTCACATGCTCCTTTTTCTATTAGGAAAGAATATTAATATTCCCAGCATGACATTGATTGTCAATTTGTCATTTTTTAGTTTTTCAATTTTAATTTTGAACTTTAAAGTTTTCTTTGCATTGTATGTATGGTATCTAATCAAGATCCAAATGCCATTTTGTAATGCCCAGTTCATGAGGCAATCATGTTGAGTGTGGGTTTCTTTTAGAAAATTAATAATAAGACTTGGAAAAGTTGTCGGCTCCACAATGGAAGGAACCTTATTCAAAAAGAAATTCAAGTTTTATTTAAAGAGGACTTCATTTAAAATATGAGAAATGTTGGGTTGAACGCCACAGCAATGGCATGAAGGAAGAGGGTGGTTAGAAAATGGGAAATCATGGAAAGGAGTTCTGAAATGTTTCCTTATCCATAATTTCGGTATGATTGTTCAGCGATTTTTGACCAATATGTGGAAAGAAATCTTCCAGTCCGTTTGTCTACATATAATACGAGTACATATCCGAATATAATCGTAAAACGAGCTGAACTTTTCAGTCCAATTCGTTTCGAATGCAGTTGATTTTTCTCTATGAATATGCGGTTTGCATTTGTCTGGGATTTGATTTTAACCAATAACACATAATCTCAATTTTGATTGCGGAAAAGTTAGGTCTTTAGAACATGACCCAGTAGCCATTATGAAGCGTCAATCTCCTGACAAAATTTGACGGTGAGTAGTTAGTTTGGATTAGATTAAATTGGTGATTTATTGGTTGGATTGACTAGTAAGAGGTGACTAGACTTTTTAAAGCGTGAACGTTTATTTTAAGGAATTATAAAAAGATTTTGGAAAGTGTATTCAGGGATCTTAAAGCTCCGAAGTGGTGGGAATAACAAAAATTTTGGATAAGCTGACATTCCGTTTGGAGTGTTAGTAAGTTGAACCTAACCTCTGTTTCCGAACTAAAAATTATATGTGAGACCAGAAGGTCCTATTCAAATTCTGACCAGCTTCCATTCCTATAAATTTAAGTAAGGTTGTTGAGTAGAAACTTTTCACTACTTAACCAGTCCGTATGACTACAAATGGTTAGAGGTATTTTTTGCTATTTTGCTATTTGAGTGACGTAAATCTCCAACCATGTGGTTAGTCAGGTTATATCGAATATTGTTGAGAACAGGATCACTTAAGGGGCCACAAATATTTTAGATAATACAAGGCATATAAGCTTGAATCCGCTGTTTGGTCATAGATAGCGTGAGTGAGCGTATTAAGCTACCATGAGGACGCCATACTTTTTCTTAATGAGTTTGATATCTGTCAACATTAATCAGTGCACAATGTTAGAAATTTCGTACAACAACATACATTTTTCCTTTGGTAATCATGTCTAGTTTTGTGCCAGAAAAACAGCATATGCGGGAAGCTCTGCTTTTCTGATTCAATTTGAAGAAATCGGCTGCCGAATTGCACCAAACGCTCATGTAGGCCTATGGTGACAGAGCTTTATCGGAAACAACGTACCGAGATTGGTTTCGTCGGTTCAAAGACGGCAATTTTGACTTGTGGGACAAGAAGCGTGAAAATCGGCCTAAGAAGGTAGAGGCCCATCAATTGCAGGCTCTTTTGGACGAAGACGATACCCATTTGCAAAAAATGCTGGCAGAGCAATTGGGTGTTACTTAACCAGCCATTTCCATGCGTCTGCGTGCCATGGGGAAGATTGGAAAGATCAGAAAATGGGTGCCGCATGAATTGAACGATAGGCAGATGGAGCGACGCCAAAACACATGCGAAATCTTGCTCGCCAGACAAAGAATAAAGTCGTTCCTGCATCGGATTGTGACAGGCGCTGAAAAGTGAATATATTTCGAGAATCCTAAGCGCAAGAAATCGTGGGTTGATCCCGGCCAACCATCAACATCTTCCCCAAGATCAAATCGCTTCGGACGAAAGACGATGCTGTGCGTTTGCTGGGATCAGCAGGGTATCGTCTACTATGAGATGTTGAAACCTGGTAAAACTGTCAATGCCCACCGCTACCACCAAAAACTGACCAAATTGCACCGTGCTCTGAGTGAAAAAAGTACAGATTATCAACAAAGACATGACAAGCTGATTTTCCTCCACAATAACGCACCATCGCACACGTCAAAAATGGTATGAAATTACTTGGAGACACTCAACCCCGTTCGTTCATCAGAACTGGCCCCTTCTGACTATAACCTGTTTTCGTCGATGGGCCACACGCTCGCTGAGCAGCACTTCGATTCTTACGAAGACGTCCGAAAATAGCTTGATGAGTGGTTTGCCTCGAAAGAGAAGGATTTTTTTTGGCGTGGTATCCACAAATTGCCCGAGAGCTGGGAAAAATGTGTAGCTATTTTGAATAAATTTGTTTTTACTTTCTATGAAAAAAACATGTTTTTTTTGACTAAAACACAGCGGATTTAAACTTATACACCTGGTATAGTAGTTTAATATGCGAAGGAAAATATGTATCGTATGAGGGTAGATTAAATATATTTTAGAACGGCATGCCACCCCGTCACACGTCCATCTCTATCAGCAAATTTTTGCTTGAAAAAGGGCATGAATCTTAAGCGACCTACTCTATTTACCTGACCATAGTCCGTGTGCCTTATTTTTTTATTCTCCAAGACTACAAAACTTCTGAAAGGATGTCAACTTGGTTCTGTCGATATTGAGTTCAGTTAAATACCTCCCCTTTTAAAGTATAACTTACCAAAGTAAATACTTTAAATGCGATAATATGAATACCATGTCTATAAGCTTAAATCCGGTGTTTTTTAGTCAAATTTATTCAAAGTACTTACCCTCGCTAGCTATACATTTTTCCCATTTCTCGGGCAATTTAATGATACCACGCCAAAAAAAATCCTTCTCTTTCTAGGGAAACCACTCATCAAGCCATTTTCGGACGTCTTCGTAAGAATGGAAGTACTGTTCAGTGAGCGCGTTGCCGGTCGATGAAAATAGATGGATTGCTGTCACAAGCCGATGCAAGAACGACTTTCTTTTTTGTCTGGCGAGCAAGATTTTCCATGAGTTTTGGCGTCGCTCCATCTGCCTATCGTTCAATTCATGTGTACCCATTTTCCGATCTTTTCAATCTTCCTCATGGCATGCAGACGCACGGAAATGACTGGTTGAGTAACGCATAATTGCGAGCACAAGTCAAAATTACTCAACCTTCCTAGGCCGATTTTCACGCTTCTTGTCCCACAAGTCAAAATTGCCGTCTTTGCACCGACGAACCAATCTCGGCACGTTGTTTCCGATAAAGCACTGTCACCATAGGCCTCCATAAGCATTCAATGCGATTCGGCAACCGATTTCTTCAAATTGAATCAGAAAAGCAGAGCTTCCCGCATATGCTCTTTTTTTACTGGCACAAAACCAGACTTAATTACCAAAGGAAAAATGTATGTTGTTGTACGAAATTTCTGACAATGTGCACTGATTAATGTTGACAGATGTCAAACTTATAAAAACAAAAAATGGCGTGCCTATGGTAGCTTAATACGCTCACTCACGCTATCTATGACCAAACAGCGGATTTAAGCTTATACATCTGGTATTAAAAAATTTAAAAAAATTGTTGCGAAAAAAAAATCAGTATCATTACTTTTCTGCTATGTATTTAAAAATAAAAAAAATTGTTGCGAAAAAAAATCAGTATCATTACTTTTTTGTAGCTTTTTCAAACAATATTGAAAATAAGAAAAATATTTTGATTTTTCTGCAAAAGAAAAAAATACAAAAATAAAATTAAATTAAATTTTATAAAACCTAGAAATCAGAGATATAATATTCCGTAAGTATATATAGCAATTTACTCCAATTTTAATAAAATTCTTACCATATTTCATATGGCATATACTCCAGGATGGATATGAAAATTAGAATGGCAATTGACAGATATTGACTGTGTGTACGAATACAGTTCACAAGAAGAGAAAGGATATCGAAAGTCTATTCGAATCGGGTAGAAAGGTTGCTTCATAATATATTTTTGCGTTTATCTTCGATTTTGTTTGGAAATCACTGTTGACCTTTTTTCTTATCCTTTTCAGTTCAAATCCTTTCATATTTATTTTTGATCTCATCTGCATCTTCATCTTAATGTTTAAACCCATCTGGGTCTTTCTAGAGTTATTTTTCATTTTCATATATTCTCCTAACATCAATTCACGATATAAGCTTTCATTTCTTATATTAAATAGTTGAATAAAACCGAAAACCCACAATGTCTGCACAATGTATGTATTTATGTATGTTCAATACCAAGTTTCATTCTCGATGAAAAATACCATAAAATAAGAAAAACTTTGGTTTTACAAACCATTTAAAATAGAAAATTTACTGAAAACTTAAGGTTTTTTTTTCCACATTAAATCAATACCTAGCATTTTATTGAATCATAATCGAAATTCTGACTTTACTCAGTTCACATGAATTATTTCTAGTTTTACGTACTTCGAATACGACCACCAACAATTCTCGTTTATTCAAATATTTGCAAATTCATACGATTGTCGGTCAAACCGATTTGATTTTTAGTAGTATTATAAGGTCAACATGTTCCGTTTAGTCTGTTTTTGTAGAATGGTCACCTTATGACCTCAATTTCTAAGAACAATGCATATAATAATTCAGAATAGCATTTTTAAAACTTGGTTATTCAAACTTATATGTACATAAAGTTGAACAACCGATTTTTCAGTCAAATGAATTCTATTAAAAAGCTTCTATTTTATCATTTTCTTTTAAGGGTTTTTATTATTGTCCCAATTCTTATTATTTGAACATTTTATATTCTAAGGATTATTACACGTAGTAAAAACAAATTGCAAGAATTCACAATTTTCAAATTTTTTATAAGAATAAAGGATAAATAGGTAAATAATATTAAAAGAAAATTCGTAAGTATTGAATATTTATATAAAAAATATAATTTGATATTATTCATGAAGCAAAAATATTTCTCATTTTCTTATTCGTTTTTTTTTCTATTGTTGTAAATTTTAAATATAAATTTGATTTGAAAATTGCCTAAAGGAACTGATGTTATTACAATATCGTCGGTGCTAGTCCAAGAACCTTTTATATACTTTTATAAAATAAAATAAAATAAAATTCAATAAATCAATATTTGCAATATTTTTAATTAAAATATTTATTAGCATATAGCATAAAGAAAAAAAAATTTACATTATTTTCGGCCATTTTTTTTTAAAACAAATTTTAACGCTCAATATAATTTTTATGAAATATTTTATAGAAAAGAAAATATTTTTATTTAATAAAATCATTTTATAATTATGTATTCTTAAGAAAATCAAGTAAAAAAAAAACTATAAACGAGCAATCAAAAAAAATATTTCTTTCTTAGAGAAATGGTAAAAAGTTGCTGGAAAAATTCTTATACAATATTAATTTTAATAAAATCTTCATTTTTTCGATGAATTATTTAATTAGAATTTTATGTACTTATTCAAAAAAAAGTATTATTCATCCAATTAAAGAAATATGGAAGCTAGGAAAATTAATAATTTAGAATTTTTCTATGAATCAAATGAGTTTTTTTAAAAAAAAAAACTAGGAAATCTTTTTTTTTATTCTAAGCATAAAAAAAAGCTTTTGGAGTTTTTTTTTTAACTTAATTAATTTCTTAAGCACTTTTACTATTGATTGAAAAAGTTCTCTTAGAATAAAATAATTATGATATTATCAGTTTAAGAATTTTCCAACAAATAAATCGTATTGATTATTGTGTCAATAAAATTATTACGAAGCAATAGGAAAAAATTTGAGAAAGAATTGAAGGGAAAAAACTAATAATAACCAACGATGGGAAAATTCCTTTTCTTATATAAATAGGAATGAAAATATTGCCAAGAGGGAGAAAATATTTCAATAAATGCCAACAAATTGACTTTAATAATTAATTTTATCCACTTTTCGTTTCCATTTAGTAGAATTGATTTTCTATTCTTCCGTTTACTTTTTTTAAAAAATCTGCCTTCATTCTTATTGAATTTTTATATAAAATAATCACAAAATTTGCTTACATTTTCGTAGTAAAAACTCTGAAATTTACATAATTATTCACAATTTACACTTTGATTGTTTTCAATATGAAACCAAATTGATGAAATAATAAACAGAATTTTCTTAAAAAAATAATTTCGATTATTGATTGGAAAATCAAAAAAGATTATTAACAATAATAACAGCTACAAATATTACTTATAGTCGGAATAGTTGAAATCCACCTTTTACATTTTCATAATAAATATAATTAATAAAACTTTTTATTTCGTATTTTCCAGTTTATTGGGTGAAATTATATGTTAATAAAAATATTTCATAAAAGCAATAATAAATGGAAATATTTTTTTTATTATTAAAAATCAATTGCTTCATTAAATACCAATCAAAATCAATGGCACAAGTAGAACAGGTGATTTAAAGTAGTTCATTTGGGCAGCTTTACATCTGTGAAGGCGTTGTTTTAATTCTACGCAGTAATAAAGGCTTCAACTGATATTGTCTTCAGCTCCTTTGATAGTTATCCTTTCTAGTTTTTTTTTCTTGTAAAATAAATATAGTCAAATAAACTTGGATCAAGCGAATAGAGGGGCTAGGGGAGTACAGGAATTCTGGTTTCTCACAAAAACTCTTCGATGGAGATAACCTTGTAACAGGGGGCATTTCTATTAATTTTCAATGTGGAAGACCTCGCCGATCTGACGCGAGGAACTATATATTTATGAGCCTTTCAAAAATAAAATAAATGTTCAACGATTTCATTAGTTTGCGATATGGACTATCTTTGACTGCTACTTTACGAAAATGCTCCCCATTTTTATTTCGAATATTCCCCATTTGCAACTTTTTATAAGTCAAACTTCAGCAGCTTTAATACGAGGTCTGTTCAAAAAGTATCGCGAATTTTGAATTTCCGCGGATTACATGTATTCGATTGTCGATTTTTTTTATGGCGTTATGTTGGTATTCATAAATCTCAATTATGCCGATAAGTTCGGCCATTTTAAATATTCCGTTAATTTTTGACAGCTGCTTTGCTTGCACGTGTTTTGGCTCATCTTCGATTTTTGCTCATTCCAAAAAATGGGTCAAAGAATCTGTATCAAATTTTGTGTGAAAAACAAAATTAATTGCGCGGACGCATTCCGAATGTTGACTGTGGCATATGGTGAAGCTACCTTGGACCGAAGCAACGTTTATTGGGTGTACAAAATGTTCTCAGAGGGCCGAGAAGATGTGAACGACGAAAAGCGTGCCGGACGCCCGAGCACGTCAACAACAGACGAAAACATTGATAAAGTGAAGAAAATAGTATGGCCAATCGTCGAATCACCGTTAGAGAAGTTGCTGAGGACTTAAACATATCGATTGGCTCGTGCCATTTGATTTTCCCCAATGATTTGCTTGTGAGACGGGTCGCCGCGAAATTCGTACCAAAATTGCACAATTTCGACCAAAAACAGCATCGCATTAACATTGCTCAGGAATCTGTCCGCGATGACCCAAATTTACTCCAGAGGATCATAACTAGTGATGAATTGTGAGTTTATGGTTATGACGTGGAAACCAAAACTCAATCATCCCAATAGAAGCTGCTGCACGAGCCAAGACCGAAAAAAGCGCGCCAAGTTCGGTCAAATGTGAAGGTTTTGCTTACAGTTTTCTTCAATTGAAGGAGCGTCGTGCATCATGAGTTCTTGCCACAGGGTAGAACTGTCAATAAGGAATATTACCTGCAAGTTATGCGTAAGTTGCGTGAAGCAATCCGCCAGAAACGCCCGGATTTGTGGAAGAATAAAAATTGGCATTTGCACCATGATAACGCCCCTGCTCACGCATCGTTGCTTGTGCGCGAATTTTTGGCCAAAAACAACACACTAATAATGCCGCAGCCACCGTATTCCCCTGATCTGCAGCCCCCCCCTGTAACTTTTTTTGTTCCTGAAACTGAAGAGCCCCATAAAAGAACGACGTTACGCTACGATTGAGGAGATAAAGACGGCATCGAAGGAGGAGCTGAATAAGATCACAAAAAATGGTTTTTTGAAGTGCTTCGAGGATTGGAAAAAACGTTGGCACAAGTGTTTAATATCTGGTGGGGATTACTTTGAAGGGGACGAAATAGATATTCATGAATAAATAAATAATTTTTGAAAAAATACAAAATTCGCGATACTTTTTGAACAGACCTCGTACATTTGATCTTATTTACTCATATATAGGCCAAGGTCATTGACCCACTTTGCTCAATTATGTTCCCAGGTCATTGACCCACTTTGATCATATATGTTTCAAGGTCATTGCCCAACTCTGCTCATGTGTGTGCCAAGGTCATTGGCCCACTTTGCTCATTTGTGCGGCAAGGTCATTGACCCACTTTGCTCATATGTGTGCCAAGGTCATCGACCCAATTTGCTTATATATGTTCCAAGGTCATTGGCCTACTTTATCATATGTGTGCCAAAGTAATTGACCTAATTTGCTCATATGTGTGCCAAAGTCAGTAACGTAGTTCGTTTTCTTATGCGCTAAAGTCATTGGACCTACTTTGTTTTCATATGTGTCAATGTCAGTGACCTACGTTTCTCATATATGTGTCAAGGTCATTGACCAACTTCACTCATGTATGTGCCAAAGTAATTGACGTAATTCGCTTTCATATGTGCTACAGTCATTGGATCTACTTTGTTTGCATATGTGTCAATGTCAGTGACCTACGTTGCTCATATATGTGTCAAGGCCATTGGACCCACTTTGCTCATGTGTGTGCCAAAGTCATTGACTAACTTTACTCATATATGTGCCAAAGTAATTGACCTAATTTGCTCATATGTGTGCCAAAGTCAGTAACGCAGTTCGTTTTCTTATGTGCTACAGTCATTGGACCTACTTTGTTTTTTTTATATGTGTCAATGTCAGTGACCTACGTTGCTCATATATATGTCAAGGTCATTGACATCACATGGTTACATACTTACCAAGCTCACTAACCTCTTTTCGTCATGCAAATAATATTATTTTACACTCACTGTTGATCAGAAATGGATACTTCCTTAAATCTTTAAATTTTAAGCAGCCAATATCTTTTTTTTTTTAATTACCGATTTTTTACATAAATATTTAAAAATTTTGCACTGGATTTTATTCATAAAAAATTCTTTTCTAATGATTGATTTGAAGCGTGGGCATTGTTTAGTTTTTTTTTAAACGAATGCTAGATAACGAAATGAAAACTTATTTCTCTACTTATAAATTTTTTGAAAAAAAGTATTTTAATTTGAAAATAATTTTTTTCGAGATCTTAAAGTTTTTTTCTTAAGTGAGCAGTTTTAATTTCATTGTTGAACCAAACCAAATTAACAGACTTTTAAGTAAGATTTATTGACAGCCGATAGTAATTTTTAAATACATTTCTTATAAACAATACTTTTACCTTAATTATTGTAGCTATCAAAGAATTTGGATTACGTGTACTAAAATTACATTATTGGTAATAACATATTTTAGTAATCCAATATCTTTGTTATCTAACATAAATGCATCCAATTTTTATCCGTTAATACGTATATCGATACTATTTTTAATATTATAAGACCCCATTTTTTTCTGTTAAATTCTTTCAGATATTGCTACAATTTCTCTATTATTATTAAATTTTCGTAGGCTACAATTTGATTTTTTGTACACTATCCTTAGAATTTTAATTATCAATTACTTTAAAATTAATTAATTTTGTTCCCTTTTCTATCCATTAAAGAAATTCTTATTATCTCTATTTAGTAATAATGCTTTTTATTAATACTAAAAATAATAAAGTTTAGAAAATACTATGCATGTTAAAAAGTCAACAAAAACTAAAAATAATAAAATTTTTAATAATAAAATTAAAGCACAAAAATATAAGATATCAATTTTCTTTAATTAAATATGAAAGTTTTATGATAAATATTGTATATTAAATAAACAAATTCTTTTCATTTTTTTTTTAATGTTAAATATTTTGCATATTTGTTATAGCTTTCAAAACCACAAATATGAATTTTGAGAAAATAATAATTTTTAAATAAACTAAAATTTTTTTTAAAATGTACAAAACATATCTTTTATATACTTTTAGAATTTTTCAATTATTAATTTACAGGCAATGGAGGAAAACAATGAATTAATAATTATTTTTATATAGAAAATTTCATCCTAAATTTGAGAAAGTTATAATTTTAGAAAGTTTTATTTTTTTTATTTTTAATATTTTCTTTTGATTATATTAGAATTACAATGTTACAGAAGAAAGTAAAGTTCAATATAAAAAGTAAATATTTACTGTGAACTATAAGAAGGACAATGTACACAAGTATGGATATAATTTTTTTTTTCCTTGTGGATAGAAAAACAGTTTTTTGTTCCTTCTAGGGGAAAGTTGTTTTCTTGTTGTTTTCTCCCTTCTATGGGGTTTGTTTTTGCCTGGTCCACAATGAAACCGACAGAAAAATAATATGATATTTTTGTATGTACACTCGTATTGCTGATGATGGCGAAATATTATTCCATTCTCTCTTGAAAAGTAAATATCATTCAACAGAAAAGTTCTCCCCCTTTTCAGGACATCATTATCGTAAAAGGAAATGAAAAATAAGCGAAAATATACTAAAAAGTGTTGACAGTAGAACTTTGAAATTCCTAGCCCATTTGCATCTTCATATCTCATCTCTTGTTGGATCGGTTCTTTTCCAACCGATTAACTCTAAACCATACAAAATGTGGTGATAAAGTTTTTTTTTTATTTCAATAATAGAAAAAGGAAGTCTTACGAAAAAAATAATCATAAAATGCCTTGTCGAACAAACATATAGTATACACTGGGTGTGCTCCCCAAATTCAAAGTACATTCATATCTGATAGAAGAAAACAACATTCGAACCTCAGATTATGTCTATTGTGTGCAGATATGGAATTATAAATAGATATCTAGACATACAATACATACATATGTGTATGTATGTGTGCTAACCATATTCTTAAAAGTATTTTATTCTTCGAATAAAAACAGAAATCATTCTATTTGTTCCAGACGAAGAAAATGTTCAAAATTTTCGAGCAGCAATTTAGAGCCAAAAGTATATGACTGATAAAAGGACACTGCCAAGAAAGTTTTTCAGCAAATATTGTCCGCAAACATCTTTAAAAAAAAATCATTTAACATTTTTTTTTCTATCTCAATTTTGTTATACGGAAACTAACAAATTACTATGTTTACGATGTAGGACAATATTAGGTACTGTTGATGTGTGTAATTGCTTTTGTTGATATTGGAACTATTTTAAAATTATTTGCAATAAAAATTTTCTCTTTCATTAAACTTGAAGAAAAAAACAGTCATATTTTAGTCTGACAATTCAAAATTATAGAAACTAATAGGATATTCTATTATGGTATTGGTGTATGAGAAAAGTGTTCTTAAGATTCAAGATAAACGATTATTCAATTTGTGGTTTGGAAAGTCATGTTAAATAAATTAATATTAAAATATTGATTTTTGAAAAAACTTTTTATTTAATATTTTGCATAAATCTAGCCATTAATATAAATAGTTGTTATAAGAATTTTTAGAGAACTCGATTCTTTTTAGATAATTTTGAAATTAGGCGCAATAAAGCCAAAATTTGTTATTTTGTGTAGCTTTTAGCAATGTCTTATTAAAATGACATAAAGTCCAGATTAAAATCTTTAAATTTAGATTAAAAAAAGGCTGTTATTATACAACTATAATATTAAGTATTGTCGGATAAATATCTCTCCTTTTTCATTTTTAAAGCAATACATGTCACTTATAGCTTCAGACCGAAATGCAAACAAGACAGGTACTTTTTGTGGATGCAATTTTTAGAGCTCTATGCAAGATAACTCATAAAGCGAGACGCCACCGCTAAATGTGGTAAAGCTTATCAAAATGGTAAACTTTTGATTGCCTTTTTTTTATATATAAAAACATATTTTGGCAGGTATAAGGATATCGCTAGGATAAAATCACTATCACGATTATAAGATCTTTTTTTAGACCACAGAATTTTCGCAAGAATATTAATAGAAACGAAGAAGCTTTTTTTTTGCCCAGAACATTCAAAACTGAAAAGTGTTTTATAAAATAATAAATTAAAATCTTAAATAAGGAAGAATTATTTAAAATTATCAATGTTTTTTTTAAAAAAAACTATTAATTCTTTTAAAATTATTCAGGCGAGTATAAGTGATCAAATTGTAATTTTATGTTTATTGGATTTAAATTGAATTTTGGTAGTTATTTTTTAATTAAAGATTATATCTTACCTTTAGTGTTTATAATGAATTTGGCCATATGACCACCTTAGCTGTTCTTAATAAAGAGCATCCGATCGGGCCAAAGCACAAAATATTAGTTAGTAATCCGGATTTTTATTGCCACCTATAAAATATAGGTGATTACCTATAAAATATAGATTGGGAAGGAGTCTGGTGAAAGGGTCAGCTTAGGGAACAGCAGAAGTCATCTTGGCAAAGAGTCTGCTGAAAGAATCAGCTTAGAGAACAGAAGAAATTTAGCTTAGAGAAGAGAAAAAGTTGCATTCGGTTTAGTTTTTTGTTAAAAAATAGTTGCTGTGTAGGACGGTAAATTATCATTCTGCAAAATTCAAGAACTGTTCGAAATCCTTCCTTTCCAAAAAAAATGCTCGCTTATAAACACTTTATCACGCTTAGACAATATTGTTTGTTAATGATAACACTACCGTAAAAAATTGTAAGTGAGCAAAATCAAGATAATCAAAAAATGTTTGGAGAGGGTGAAGGTAACATGTGCACTCTTCTGCTCATTTGCTTTTACTCTCCACCTTGTAAACCAGTTTTGGAGACTTTTTATATTGCGTTGTAGGTTTCAAGAAGCGATTTTGATATTGGAGTGGAATGCAAGAATAGCGGTGTCGTAAGCAAAGTAAGCGGTTATAGTTTTGGGATTAGTTGGGATGTTAAAGTTATAAATTTTGTACAAGACTGGACCAAGAATACTACCTTGAGGAACACCAGCCATATACTCGCTAATATTTGGAATCGGTTGGATATGGTAGGTGCTAGTGTTGGTGTTGGTGGTAGTGGCTTTTGTATTGTATTATTTATTTTTGTTGATTTGGGCAATGTACTCAGTGAATCAATCACTGTAGATGACCGTTTCGATAATGTTGTCTTTGCCGATAGAGTATCTGGCTTTGCAAAAGCGGCAGATTTCACCGCATTTATAGCAATATTACGAGGCATTCTTTGTTTTTTATTATTATTATTATTTTTTTTTAAAAATATAACATAATTCAAATATATATTTAAGTACAAGGTCTGTTCAAAAAGTATCGCAAATTTTGTGTTTTTTTTTTCAAAAATTGTTTATTTATTTATGAATATCTCTTTTGTCCCCTTCAAAGTAATCCCCACCAGATATTATACACGTTTTTTCCAATCCTCGAAGCACTTTAAAAAATCATTTTTTGTGATCTTATTCAGCTTCTCCTTCGATGCCGTCTTTATCTCCTCAATCGTAGCATAGCGTCGTCCTTTTATTGGGCTCTTCAGTTTCGGGAACAAGAAAAAGTCACAGGGGGCCAGATCTGGGGAATACGGTGCCTGCGGCATTGTTAGTGTGTTGTTTTTGGCTAAAAATTTACGCACAAGCAACGATCCGTGAGCAGGGGCGTTATCATGGTGCAAAAGCCAATTTTTTCTTTCACAAATCTGAGCGTTTCTGGCGGTTTGCCTCATGTAACTTGCGCATAACTCACAGGTAATATTCCTTATTGATTGTTCTACCTTGTGGCAAGAACTCATGATGCACCACGCCCCTGCAATCGAAGAAAACTGTTAGCGAAACTTTCACATTCGATCGAATGTCATTGATATCTTCTCGGCCCTCTGAGAACATTTTGTATGACCGATAAACATTGCTTCGGTCCAAGGTAGCTCCACCATATGCTAAAGTCAACATTCGGAATTTGTTCGCGCAATTAACTTAGTTTTTCACAAAAAAATTGAAACAGATTCTTTGATCCATTTTTTGGAATGGGCAAAAATTGAAGACGAGCCAAAACACGTATAAGCGAAGCAGCTGTCAAGAATTAACTAAACATTCAAAATGGCCGACCTTGTCGGCATAAGTGAGAGACATGAGTAGTTTTTGAACAGACCTTGTACACTGAACACTAAACCACTAAGGTTTTTATTTGGTTTTAAAAGAGTTTATAAAAGTTTTGCAGAATTAAATTTGAGCATCAATGGAAAACTATTTTGAAATCAATTGTGAATGAATAATAACTGGTTTAATTGGAACCGAAATATACAAAAACAATTCGATCCGCATTGATTGACAAAACTTTGTATAAATTTAAAGTTTAATTTAATGAACTTTGGTGCAAAAACCAACTTTAGAGCGGCAACGAAATTATTAGAAATCAAGCGAAGAAAAGCGAAGAAAATTTCTAGTTCGGAAATAGTAATCGATATCTAAAAAAAATTACTTATTTAAATCTTTTGTTACGAGGGTCATTCAACAAGTACTTAGCCTACAAAAGAAAAACGAAAATTTTGGAAAGGTGGCAATTTATTTTTCCACATAATCTCCTTCAAGCTCGATACACTTGGCCCAGCGTTGCTCTAACTTTTTTAACCCGTCCAAAAAATACATTTTCTCGAGGGAAGCAAAATAGGCCTCCGTGGCGACGATGACCTCCTCATTCGACCCAAATATATTTGGGTCGAATGAGGAGGTAATTTTTTCAGGTTGGGAAACAAAAAGTAGTCACAGGGGCCAAATCTGGAGAGTACGGTGGATGGGGCAGCAATTCGTAGCGCAATTCGACCAATTTGGTGTGAGCCGGCGCGTTGTCGTGGTGGAACAGCACTTTTTTCTTCGCAAAGCGGGGCCGCTTTTTCTTCAATTCGACGTCAAATCGGCCCAATAAGTCAGCAAAGTAGCGCCCCGTGATTGTTTTACCCTTCTCGAGGTAATCGATGTGGATCACACCTTGTGAATCCCAGAAAACGGTGGCCATCACCTCTCCGGCCGATCGAACAGTCTTCGCCTTCTTCGGAGCACGTTCGCCGGGTGAAGTCCACTGTTTCGACTGTTCCTTGGTCTCTGGTGTGTACCAGTGAATCCATGTTTCGTCGACGGTCACGAAACGACGCAAGAACTCCACTGGATTGCGCTGAAACAGCGCCAAACACGTCGCTGATGTGGTCTCACGGTTGCGCTTGTTTTTCCATCGCGCCGACAGCTTTTTCATGCCCAGTTCTTCGTGTAGAATATGATGCACCGTTTCTACTGCGATGCCCACAGTCTCAGCTTTCTCGTGAACCTTCAATCGACAGTCTGCCAACACGAGATCGTGGACTTTTTTAACGTTTTCCTCCGTAGCAGCCGTTTTCGGGGCACCTGTGCGTGGCTCATCAAAAACCGACGTGCGGCCACGAACAAACTCGTTGAACCAATTCTTGACGGTCGCCATCGAAGGAGAAGAGTCACCATACACAGCATCCAAGCGATCTTTGATTTCGCTGCGCGTTTTCCCTTCCGAAAACAAGAATCTAATCACCGAACGATATTGTTCTTTTTCCATTTTTGTGCAACCGACCGACACGCTCGCTTTCAAAGGCTCTCAAAACAAAAATAATGAAGGAAATCGACTGAAACTTTGACAGTAGGCTACTGAAAGAATGTACTGCACAATGGTAAATTTTTTTTGTGACAGCAGTTCCATCGGGCGGTGAGGTTAAGTACTTGTTGAATGACCCTCGTATAGTGAAATAAATGAAAAGCTTATAATAAGAATTTTTTATAGTGTAGGTTTTTATAGTCTCCCATTCAAAAAAAAAAATAAAAAAACATTTAAATAAAAATAAGTAAAATTATCCAATTAATTCAGAAAGTTGTATTCTAATAAATAAATAGTTAATCCTCTTTAAAAAAATTGCCAAATAAAAAATTTTGAAATAATCAAAAGCAAATAAAATTACTAAAAACTTGATGATAAGCCAATGTAAATATTATCTAATTTCTAGAGTATTGATAGAACTCCAATTCCTAGAGTACTAGTAGAAATTTTCAATTTGATGAAAAATATTATAAAACTTTTTGAAATTTTTCTAAAAAAAACAAGATACATCCACTTAAAATATTCCATTTTAAAAATTGGAATATCTCCCTTGATCCATAATGTGGGAATAAGAAAGTGGGAAGCAAGCTGCATTTACTTCCATTTTGGTCCTGTTTACAAAATGATTTATTTGGAATTTTAGGACTTTTCTAACGCATTAACGTAATCGTAAAAATAATTATATCAATAATGAAATTCATACAAAAGGAATATGTTCAATTAAATTAGGTACAAAGACTAGCGTCACATGATTGGTTCGTGTACGAAGGAGGGGGTGATATAATTTATTTAAGAATATTTTCCATCAATTACCTTGAATCATAAGAATTATGATGCGTAAACCAATAATCTGGTTAACGAGAAAATCCAATTATTATTTTTTTTTCTCGCGAAATGGCAAACAGACAAAATGGGATGCGACTAAGTAAATGGAAAATGAGAGGTTTACATTGAGAAAATAAAATGTAGAAAAATATGAAAGCTTCTTAAGGATTTCAAGAACATTCTTCAATTTTTATCCTTCATCCTATTAGAATTCTGTGAAAGAATGAATGTGTTTGAAACGGAAAAAAATATTTATACTGTCAAAGTGTAAAGATGTATTTGTGAATGATATTTTTGGTGAACAATTTGTAAATATCAAAGTGTAGATACAAAATATCCTAAAATGTTACCAACGACAATCTTAAGTGAAAGTGGGACTATTTATTGTAAGTAAGTAGTCTGGCAGTCCAAGGTGTCCACCTGCTTTTACCATTCATCCATCGATCCATAGAGAACTGTAGCTTTGAACTTTTGCTTATATAAATTGGATTTTTCTATGAGTACCCTTAGAAATATGTAAGAAGTTGAAGTAAAAGTAAATGTAGAAGATGATGACGATTATGATGATGAGGAAGAAGAAGAGCCCAGACCTTGTTATAATAACAATATTCGAAGTAAGTTGGAACGTGTCTTTTTCGTAATATCGTTAGTAGGTGTTTTCTTTTTGATAAAACCAGTGACGAGAATATTTTTATTGAGTAAATAGTATAGAAAGTTTTTCAGAAATGACGATAGCCAAAATGAAAACATTTCGTCTCTTTTTAGATAGTCAAAGACCAGTGCTTTCGTTTTCATTCCAACAAATTTCATAACAATATCGAAACGTGCAAACTTTTATTGTTAAGAAGTGTTAGGTTGTACACGTTTCTAAGAGTAAACAAACGAGCTATGAAATCATTATTTTTCCAGTATTTGAAAAATAGCAAGCAATAATAGGAGAAATTGGAAATTTATCATGCGTCTCATATCATAAGTCAAATTCATCCCAGATGCTTTTGGCACGTGGATGGTTGAGGCAATTTTCATAAAATTTTGTCACAAATCTTTTTCATAGCCTACTTTGACCATGATCCATTGGCTATTAATTTTATAGAACGACTAATGCTTAAAAATAACTTTTCCGAGGTATGTGGATCAAATGTTTAATAGCCTTCAGAAAATTTTATCGTAAATTTTCAAAAACACATTTTTATTGTATATTTCTAAGAAAAGTTTCCATATTTTTCTCTAAGATATAATATTTTTAAAATATAATTAATTAAATGATGATATATTTTCTATTTAAATTTATCTGATATCTTTCTTTACAGTAGGTTTTTGATTATGAAGTGGTTTTAATATCAATACAATTTTTCTATATGTATTTATTTAGGAAACCTCAAAAAAATTATATAAATAGCAATAAAAAAATTTAATGTAACCTAGTTAATAATAGAGGTTGAGCACTGGGGTTTGTGGGAATTGTGGAATGTGCTGAATTATTGACTGGAAAAACTCTCCGGTCACCCGGTGTTAATAGCTGTATCCAATCTGCCATTCCTTATAAAGTATTTCTATACGTAGAAATACGCACTGGACTAGGAACGAGATTAACAATTTAGTAAACTCAATATTCTTAAGCTACGATTACACTATTCGAGCAATGAACGAATTACTTCCTCAGCACGATCATTTTTGTTCGAGTTTTGGAAGAGGAAACGAAAATGTCTCGATTACGTGTTCGAACTTCGAAGAAAATCTCAAGCAGTGAGTACACGAGAGCTCGATCAAAGTTCGCCCACCAGTCAGAATGTGTTCGAGCTATGATTTTTTCCTTTATCCATTTGACATTTATTTCGTTTTTATGAATGCTTTTCAATTGTGTTTTTTTGGCAATCAAGCTAAAGCTAAAGACAATTTGAACAATATAAAAAAAAATCTGAATATTTAAAAAAAATGGAAAATTGAATAATTCAAGAGAATGTTGCAAAGAAAACTAAGTACCGCAAAAGGAGCAGCAACCTATTGCGGTACTTAGTTTTCATCGCTTTTACTATGTTGGACGATAGTAAAAGCGATGACGTCGTCACTGCCATAATCGAACAATATATTTTACGATATTATTTTTTTTACAAATAACTTGCAAATTAAAATATAGAACAAACAATTTTTAATTTGCAAACGTTCATCATACAAATCAAACACCGAAATGTCTGTTGGGTTACCCAAAAAAGATCGAGCATGAACAAAATTGAAGCGATCAAACCATTCGAGTAAAAATATATATTTTGTTCGTCCCGGCTTCGCGTAAAAATATATATTAAGAACTCCAGATGTCCTGGCTTCGCGGAGCGGTATTCCAGTTTGATACTACTAGGGTCTACCTTATCTTCTGTGACCATAAATGCAGCCACTGTAGACTTTCCATGCAGGATAGGGTGATCTGTAGATTTAATATACCACCATACGGATTAAATCTACAGATCACCCAAGCCTATTGAACCTAAATTTTATACACAGCCCAAATTTGTGCTATAATTTTTATATAATAATTATTATAAATATGATTTTATTGTCTAGAAAAAGTATTAAGTAACATAAAAGATGGCTTTTGGAAAAGAGTGAATGTAACGTGAGTACTTTCCTGCTCATTTAGATTCCACTCTCTATTTTGTAAACCAAAACTAAAGATTGTCAGAATATCTATGACTAGTAAATATGGCCAGATCAAGTGTCAACTAAAATTAACTTTACAATACTTACTTGTGGGATGCCAGCTGAAATAGGATATATTTCTGAGAATTCTGTATTAACTGCTACTTACAAATAATATTGGCGAGAAATACAAATATTACTTGAGCTATAAAACCAATGCCGTTACAAATATTGGTTATTCGTAAAAGTTCGTGGCGTTTTTGAGTAAAATATAAACGCCTAAATTATCGATAATATTTCACTATTTTTTGGATAAAGCCATAATTCCGTCAGTATAGAACTTGTGTGGTTTCTGGTTTAAAAACTGAATCAGGTGGTTTTCGCAGGCCCCTTTTGAAGTCAGCACTGTTCCATTAACAGAGTTCTGCAGATATCTGCGCTATATAGTGAATGTAGCTTTGTCTGGGCTATATGGTGAATGTATGGAAATTTCCTCACGTTATCGTGACACTCTGTCTATTGTTAAATTCTGGACATCTTTTTTAAATTGCTTCAGTTAACAGTTTGACCGACCTGTATCAGTCATAATGAAAGTTTCCCTTCTAAAAAATAATGGATATATTTGGTCGTATATCCTGGCTTTGATTTTTTTTCGTAATTGTTCACCTATCTTTGTCCATTACCTCTTTCGAACGTTATTTTCATATAATTCACTTCATAAAAGGCTCGAATTCATTGCGCTTCAACAGCGTATCGCAAATGTTAATTCGATCTATTTTGTTTTTCATACTCAATTCATGCGGCACTCGAAGATTGAGTTTTTTTTTGTTGAACTCAGCCTGTCGCAGATGGTCTAAAACGGTTTGATGAAATATGCCGGTCTGGCCCAATTTTTTCAAGAATTTCATTACTTCTAGAGTGGGGTTCAACTTTGACATAAAAATTTCCAAAATGAAATGAAAATTCTTAAAATTCTTTTAAACTTTTGTTGACTTAGTACTTGAAACTTCAAAAAGAATTTATAACAAATAAAAACAATTTCCAATTTGAAAAGTATAAGAAAAATGAAAAAAGGCAATATGAAAAATTCTCAAAATAAATTGTTTGTCCTTTTTGCTGGAAAAAAAGTTGGCATAAAATGTATTCTTTATGAAATCTACAATAAAAACACAGTTTATATTTTTCCATAAATTTTTTACGAATTTTATTTTTTTATTATGGTAAAGATTTTTTCTTTTCTCTTTATTTTGGAATTTTTTAATAGACTTTTTTTTAAATTATTATTCAATTTACTATAACTTAAAAAAACTACATTTCTAGTGCAATATTTCTTTTTATAATATTAAAACAATTTCCATAACAAAATATTCTCTGTTTCTTGGTGACGAAAATAGTACGAAAAGTGAATGGAAAATATTTTCAAATTTTATTTCAAATAAAAGCTTACAAAAAACAATAGAGCATATTATTTTAAAAAATATGGAGAAAGAAAAAATATATTTCAACCCTTTCGTATGTGTATTGTTGCTATGGTTCAGGAATTTTTCAATGGAAACGATGAAAGTGGAACTTTTAATGTTGGTAAGAATTGCTCGTCTATTTTTAAATTTAATCAAAATAAATTTCCAACAGAGCTTTTTTCTTTACCAACTTTCACTTTTATATAAACTTTAATTTATATCGTACTCATAGTATGGGGATGAAAAGTTCTTTTCTGTTAGCTAAGTTACTTTGTAAAAATTTTTTATTGCGAAATTATGAATAATGGGACAGGATAAAAATTTTTACCATAAAGTATTGTATTTTGTGCAGTTGTATTTTAGGCATTTTTATTATGAGAGTTTTCTCATATTTTGTTTCGATCAAAATCATTTCTAAACATTATTGTTGAAAATTGTAATTTGTTCATTAAACAATTGCATTAACATGACGGAGGTAATTTTATTTTTGTTTCATTTGATTTATGAGCAATTTTGTTTTTCATCTTAAAGTAAAAACAGAAAATTTTTATTGATGTAATTAATTTCAATTAATAAAGATTTATTTCTTTCCATTAATGTTAGTAGAAATTAATTTCAATTAATTTCAATGTACCCATACTATAAAAAAAAATAAATAAAAATAAAAAAACAACAAAATCAATTTAATCAAATGTAACATTTTTATAACAGGGTGTTGGGCCAACTTTGTACGGATTAATGTAAAATATATATTCTGTAATTTTTTTTTATTGGAATTTTACTTTACATGAAAAAGTAATTTAAAAATTACTCTTTTTTGAATCTGCGTATAGAAAATAACATCAGTGAAATAAATTCCATTAACTTGTTGACATGTTATTGTGGTCTTTCTAGAGAATTTTGCACTATGTGGTACATAACGTTTCTGGTTCCAGATTTGGTATTATGAGGGTCATTCAATAAGTATTTAGAAAATCCGAGAAATTGCGCTCGTAGTGTCGGTAAAAACAGATTTTTTTTTGTAAGTAGCATTATCGACAGTGAAGCTGTCAAAATTTCAGCTCGATCCATAACGTAGATCAATTTCTATCGTCGATTAAAATTAAGAACATTTATTTGTGCATAACAATGGAAAAAAGCGAGTTAAGGGCTGTCATCACACATCTCCATTTGAAAGGCTTAAGCCCGAAAGAAATCAAAGCCGAGTTGGATGCAGTTCATGGCACATCTGCACCTGTGTTTGCGACGGTTTACAATTGGATGAATGAATTTAAACGTGGCCGTTCATCCACAAAAGATGCACATCGTTCAGGACGCCCAGTTGAGGTGTCTACTCCTGAAATCATCGACAAAATCCACGATCTGATTTTGAACGATGGATACACTACTACACTCCAGAAACCTGAATACACCACTACACTCCAAAAACGAAGAGACAGTCATCACAGTGGATTTTCAAGGGTGAACGGGCTCCGAAGAAGGCAAAAACTGTGCCATCGGCCGGCAAGGTGATGGCCACGGTCTTTTAGGATTCGCAGGGCATCATTTTTATCGACTACTTGGAAAAAGAAAAACAATAACAGGAGCGTATTACGCGTCGTTATTGCAACGGTTGAGCGAGGAAATCAAAGAGAAACGCCCCCATCTGAAGAAGAAAAAAATCCTCTTGCATCAGGACAATGCGCGTTTGCACACCTGCGCTGTTTTCATGGCCAAAATTGTGGAATTGAGAATGGAATTGTTGCAGCATCCCGCTTATTCAGCAGATTTGGCCCCGAGTGACTATTTTCTTTTCCCCAATCTGAAGAAATGGCTTGGCGGACGACGGTTCACTTCCAACGAGGACGTCATTGCTCAAACGGATGAGTATTTTGCAGAACTTCCGAAATCCTATTTTTTGGACGGGATAAGAATTTTGGAAAAACGGTTGGAAAAGTGTATAGAGCTAAAAGGAAATTATGTTGAAAAATAAAAAGTTTTTTAAAAAAAAAAACAGTTTTTTTTCATCTTTTTCTAAGGACTTATTGAACGACTCTCGTAGATATACCCTAAAGCACTCATATCCTGTCAGAAATGGAGCCACTGCTAACGTTGAACAGAATCCTGTATTGGCTCTGTCTGGGCATGATCCTTGCTAACTGCGTATAGTATCTAGTGTATTTATCTTGACACCTTCCACCGTAAGCATTTCGTTTAGCATTTTCTTTAGTCTTTTATTTATTTACTTTTAAATATTTTTGTTACTGAAAAATCAAATGTTGTCCTAGAATAAGAAGCATTAACGACAACAAAAAATGGAACTCAGAAAGCAGTAAAAAATAAGGAAACGGGAAAATTGTTGCTTTAAAGGTCAAGTATCACAAAAAGAGGTGCTTTTTCGAAAATGCATTAACGTCGTCTATAGCATAAGTTTGGAGGGTTTTTTTTAGACTTTTAAGAATTGCATTTTTTTTGTAACTAAATATAATGCGTATTTGTATGCTTGAATAAGCTTTAGGGTCTTTTCGAAAAGTTTTTCTTTTTAAATGAAAAAAAAATCAGTTTTTGGGAATTTAGGAAAATTTTTTTTTAGTTTATAAAATCTTTTCTTCGAACAATTTCTGTATTTTGGATGTTTTTTTTAAAAAATAAAGTAAAATATAAAAGAAGCTGATAAACTATGTTGATTTTGAGAGTGATCTGGCAATACTGCGCGAAATTTAGAGCAACGATGTGCCATCGATTTTATGTTAAACTTGGTGAAACCGCGAGTTTGATTTACGCCTATAGCGGATATTCCGTATCAAGAACACAAGTTTTTCGGTGGTATCAAGAATTTTGGGAGGACTCAGGGACATCTTCATCAGTGATGAAAATGAAGAATGAATGAGGACTCTTGTAGATCTTTGAAAAGCCCAGAAAAAGGGTTAGTTGCGTCAGATCGGACATTGCAAACACATGGATGCTCCATCATGACAACTTTATCTATCACACGACCATCCCCATCTACGATTTTTTGATAGAGAAAATAATCTTTATTTTTTTTTGGCTCCCCTCTTCCCCCTTTACAACTGATCTAAGTCACAGTAATTTTTTTTTGTTCCCAAAAATTAAAAAACACATGATAGAACGTCATTTCGGTACTGTCGATAACATCCAAAAGAGTAATGAGACTGGTATTACTGAGATTGATCTGGCAATACTGCGAAATAGGTTGAAACTTTGTCCGGTAAATAATTGAAATTTAGACCAACGATGTGTCATCAAATTCACTTGGTGAAGTTTAATTTACGCCTATAGTGAACATTCCATATCAAGAACACAAGTTTTTCGGTGGCATCAAGCATTTTGGGAGGACTCAGGGACACCATTAACATGGAAAACTGATAAAAATTTAGAACGAATAAGGACTCTTGTAAATCTTTGAAAAGCTATGAAAAAGGATTATTTTAACATTGAAGCTGATGAGTTTTTTTTATAAAGAAGTCTTTGAAAGGCTCAAAAAAAGGGTTATTCGCGTCAGGTCGGATATTACGCGATTATTCGCGTCAGGTCGGATATTCAACGTTAGCAAGAAAAATTGCTAACGGTGAACACAAAACTTCATTGGCTCTGTCTAGGCCTTTTATGGTTAGGCATGGTCCTTGCTAAGGCTTATCATCAGCAATTTTTAGATGTTAATCAGTGTTTAACCTGGCGTCGATCCGAACTCCCCTCAGGTACAAATCCATAATGTTAACTTCGTCATGTTTGGTTTTGGGTAATAAAACCACTGTTTGGTGTGGAATTATGGACGATATAGTAATCAGAATGATAATCAACATTTGGAAACCATCTCTGAGTCGGTATATCGGATTATTTTTAAGAATATTTTACTTCCGCCAGTTCTGAACAACTGTTACATATGGTTTTAGCAGGATGGTGTCACAGAACACACTGTTAAGGCGATAGTGGGGACCCGTCGAGAACTTTTGGGTAAAAATTATGATTTGAAAAAAAATACATTTTGCTTGGCCTCTCCGTTCCCCAAATTAACGTTCACTTTATGATAATACGAGGGTCGTTCAATAAGTTCTTAGAAAAAAAAGGAAAAAAACTGTTTTTTAAAAAAAAAAATTTTCCAACCATTTTTCCGAAATTTTTATCCCGTCCAATAAATAGGATTTCGGAAGTTCTGCAAAATACTCATCCGTTTGAGCAATGACGTCCTCGTTGGAAGTGAACCGTCGTCCGCCAAGCCATTTCTTCAGATTGGGGAAAAGAAAATAGTCACTCGGGGCCAAATCTGCTGAATAAGCGGGATGCTGCAACAATTCCATTCTCAATTCCACAATTTTGGCCATGGAAACAGCGCAGGTGTGCACACGCGCATTGTCCTGATGCAAGAGGATTTTCTTCTTCTTCAGATGGGGGCGTTTCTCTTTGATTTTCTCGCTCAACCGTTGCAATAACGACGCGTAATACGCTCCTGTTATTGTTTTTCTTTTTCCAAGTAGTCGTTAAAAATGATGCCCTGCGAATCCTAAAAGACCGTGGCCATCACCTTGCCGGCCGATGGCACAGTTTTTGCCTTCTTCGGAGCCCGTTCACCCTTGAAAATCCACTGTGATGACTGTCTCTTCGTTTCTGGAGTGTAGTAGTGTATCCAGGTTTCGTCCACAGTGACATATCGACAAAGGAATTCGGCAGGATTGCGATGAAAGAGTGCCAACATAGCCTCAGAGTCCACTGCACGATTGCTCTTATTCTCCTCTGAGAGCAAACGCGGTACCCATCTTGGCAAAATTTTTTTCACAGACAATTTTTCATGCAAAATTGAAGCGACTGTACCTTGTGATATGCCCGTGGCCGCCACTAATTCGCGCACTTTAATTCGCCGATCGTTCAAAATCAGATCGTGGATTTTGTCGATGATTTCAGGAGTAGACACCTCAACTGGGCGTCCTGAACGATGTGCAACTTTTGTGGATGAACGGCCACGTTTAAATTCATTCACCCAATTGTAAACCGTCGCAAACACAGGTGCAGATGTGCCATGAACTGCATCCAACTCGGCTTTGATTTCTTTCGGGTTTAAGCCTTTCAAATGGAGATGTTTGATGACAGCCTTAAACTCGCTTTTTTCCATTGTTATGCACAAATAAATGTCGTTAACTTTAATCGACGATGAAAATTGACGTACGCTATGGATCGAGCTGAAATTTTTACAGCTTACCTGTTGATAATGCTTCCGACACTACGAGCGCAACACTACGAGTGCAATTTCTCGGATTTTCTAAGGACTTATTGAACGACCTTCGTACTAACGCTTTAAGATTGGCACTGATACAACATGACTTAATTGTCGGATCATAACCTAGTATGCGGAATATGTCTTTTTCCATTGTTCATGCTTGACAAGGGAAAGAAAGGAAGTGAACAGAATAATCTGGTAATGGCTGACCCAGAAAGTATCATTGCATACATGATAAAATCGCAGGAATGGCGTGATGCGCTAGCTGAATACGCATACCGAGTATGATACCTGACAGTATTTCCATGGGAAGGTGTATTTGAATAACACAAAAGTGGCGTTTACCAGGGGTATACGCTTAAATCCGCTGTTTGGTCATAGATGGCGTGAGTGAGAGTATTAAGCTACCATGGGCACGCAAAATGGCTGGTTGAGTTACACCTAATTGCTCGCGGAGCAATTAGGTGTTACTCAACCAGCCATTTCCATACGTCTGCTTGCCATGGGGAAGATTGAAAAGATCAGAAAAGGGGTCCCGCATGAATTGAACGATAGGCAGATGCAGCGACGACAAAACACATGCGAAATCTTGCTCGCCAGACAAAAAGAAAGTCGTTCCTGGATCGGATTGTGACAGGCGATGAAAAGTGTACTACCTTGTAGTAGGTTAAAAAAAAAAAAAAAAAAATTGAGAGGGCACTGAACGTCTCCAAAATCCAACAATCCTGTTTATTAACATATCCATTAAAAAGTTGAAAAAGTACTTGATGACATCTCTGGCCAATGGAATTTTCTAGGAAATAACTTCAGATCAAGTTCTAAAATTCGTATAAGCGATGTTCTGTAGATGCCCAATTTAGAAGCACGTCAATGAGTAGAGACAAACTGATCATCATTGATTCTATGTCCTGCTCCTTTGCAAAAAGCTCGATGAACATTTGGTTAGAGCTGATCCTTAAAATACTGTTTCTTATTCCTTAAAACTTGTAATTAACTTTCTAACCACTGGAAACTGTTCAAGAAGTTACTTTATATCGCTGTAAAGTATAATAAAATCTAGCGGTTTCCACACATTCTTGGTTGAGTATGAAACCATTGTAAAATTGTTTCATTAAAATTAAAATTCATTAAAATTTCTTTAGAATCTAAAAAACAAACTAAAAAAAATTAAAAAAGCACAAAATAAAATTTTTGAAAAATACTCACTTTCTGTGGTTCGGCCCCACCCTGTACAATTGAATTTTGATATAAAAGAAAATTTTCAAAGCCATAAACTTTTATAGAAGAAAATATTCATTAATATTTGATCTGTTCCTTATGGTATTTTATAGTTTATTATTTGCTCATGAAAAATGTACAAATAAATCAATTCAAATTATTGGAAAACTTTAAATTGTTTAATTTCAATGGAAAACTTTTCTTTCATAAACTGTATCAAAGGATTCTTGGAAGGGAGATGGTAGTCAGAAGAAATAAGAGAAAATGTTTTAGAATCGAATATTCGTAAATATTGAGAACACCTTTCGTCTTTTGTAGGTACATACTTAACCATTCCCTTAAAAGACTATTCCATAGAGGAGAGGTGAGATTGAATTCAGAGGAATCGTATTTGTTGCGATATCCTTCGTCCTTATCCTTCATTTATCTGCAAGCATGCAAAATGGAATAGAAACGAAAAAGGAAACGGAAAACTGTTACACATAAATATGTTTACATAAGTTTACAAAACGTTTTATTACTTTAAGATAAAGCAGTTGAGAGCTAGATTTAATTTTATAGCCAAGGATTTATGTTTGAAGTGAATTTCGTGGAGAAATTCTCAACGGAAATTGGTTTATATTTTATGGAATGAGTCTATGGATTGGCGTTGAGAAATAATGCCAATGAAGAAAATTCTGTGGTAGTTTTGTAAAGTTAGTAGGGAGATTGTTTCATTGTTTTTAGTATGGAGGCTAACAAACGGAAGTGACAAAACCCTCAGGGTAAGTGCGAAGCTTTTGTAAGCTGTGTTAATTATTTTCTTTGCTTACAATGAAGAAAATCTTTTTTGCTAAAAGCGCAAAGTTTATAAATAAACTTTATAAAAAATAACTGTTCTACTATACAGAATATATATTCTCAGAAAAAAATGTAGCTAACTTCATTGCTATTTAGAGATGATGGCGGGATAAGAATAACTTATTACAACATGTAAGAGATGATGTGTAAGAAAATCTATTTTTCATTTGTTTTTCCATTTAGCTAATCAAAATTAAAGTGTGCTTTGTTTTTTTTTTCTTTTTGAGAAAATCTATATTATTTTTGTATGTAGAAGATAATTTTTTTTTTTGTTATTAATAAATATTGTTAACATAGAAAATAATATTATTTAAAATTAAGTGCATTATATTAATATTAAAAAACAACATTTGATTTTTTGTATAAATTTGATCTTTCATATAATTTTATGAGTGTTTTGTCTAAATTAAATAAAAATATTACGAGTAATATGCATAAAATTTTTGAGTCTATTAAAGTTTGTATACTTACTTAATTAAATAAAAATGAATGTCACCGACACATTGCATAGTCTTAAAAGAACTTAATGCTTCTCTCCACCTTTCGCCTAAAATTAAAATCATTGCTTTCAAACTGACACTTCCAACTAAATATCTTGGAACCGATACTTTCCAACTGACACTTCCAAGTCTCTACGATATTTTCTAGTGTTCCGCAAGGCACCATACTTGACCCTGTCTTTTATAGCAGTCTGCCCTAAAATCCTTCTTGTTACATATGCAAATCTATCCGCAACATGCTTCCGCAAAAAATCTAAATCCAAAGCAAAATCTTTCAGGAGTGCTTTACCAAGTGGAAAATAAAAGCGAACGAACGTAAATGTGTCCACGTAACTTTTACACTATACTGTAAGCAGTATTCTTCCAATTATCTTTATAGTAATGAAATACCACAGATTTCTAAAGTTTTTGTATTTACACAAACGCCTTACATACATTTTACAAACAAGACTTAAAATATTTTAAGTAGCCAGCAAAGTATTTTCCAATAATGTCTTCACTGAAACTAATATGGACTTACAAGCTAGAACTCTAACCTTCAATTTCTATCAAATTTAATCTGTTCAGTTGAAAATACTTTATAAAATTGTTGATATTCCTTATGGTATTTACAACGATATTAGTTATTGTAGCCTGAAAGCTTCTTTTATTTGTAATGTAACTATATCTCGTTATAAAAAGTTCTACTCCTGTTTTTACAAACTATATTAATCCTCCTGTTCAAAGGCAATTCTCCATTTTTTTCGCTATTAATACTCGTTGACGATTTAAATATCACTGGTCTGCCGATTTCAAAAAATATTGTACTAAATTAATATATCAATTATGAAGAATATACATTAAATAAATGTAAATAATCCCACACTTTTAAGATTAGAGAGTGCAAATAGTAGTTGATAAATAATTATTATCAGTAAATTTATTGATATTTTTTATTAAAAATTCTGTAAAAGAAAATTCCATGCACAATTTTTTCTGCATTAGAAGATTATCAAACAAACAATTTTAATAGTGGGATTCATCTAAAGATTTTTTTCCTAAAATATATCACACTTAAACTGAAGTTCCACAAGGCTGTATCCTCGGTCCTATTTTATGTAACATTTACATGAATAAGATCTTAATATTGTAGATACCAAAACTATTGTTTTCAGTTATATTAATAGTCGTCGTCCCAATCAAATGTAGCTACTGCTACTAAAAATTTTTTTACATCTTGTTTATGAGATAGAGAATAAAAATATATCATAAAAAAGTGCTCGCATTACTTTTACTCTTTGTTTGAAATAGCATTGTTCTTACTTTTTGATTCCACATTATACTAAAATTACCTATAAACGGACTTGAACTCAATATATTTTTAATATTTAACCATTTTCACTTATACAATATAATTGAGCTTACGAATTCTACAGAGCATTTCAGTTTTAGTCAAATTCATACCTTTCAATACAAAATTCTCAAAAAAATTGCTGATGACCCATTCTATAATGTCCTAAATAATCCTTTTATTCATAAATTTCTGATTATCTCGTTATAAAAAATTTCATTCCCAATTACCTTATTACCAGAATCTACTCATAAGAGAATCTTACTTTGCTGCTCTTCTAAAAAGACTCATCGGTGGTAAGTTTATTGTTTCATTTATCTTGAATTTAATTAACATGTAATCTGATTTTTACAATATATTTATAATTTTTTATGTAAATTTAATTATAAAATTAATTAAATAAAAACTAAAAAATTTTTGGGAGTATAAATGAGAAACCGCCGTTTTCCAACAGATGGCGCCAGCAGATATATTGGATGAGAAATGTCAAATCGTTAGCTTCAGCATCTGTCAACAAATAGTTATTATTACATTGGAGACTTTTTATTGGCGTTTTACTTTTTGCCTTCAACTCGAAAAATGTGCAGCTGAGGTACGTCGAATGATTGTAGAAACCTATGATGAGACTTGTATAAGTGAGAGAACGTATCCCGAATGGTTCCAATGCTACAAAAGCGGTTATTTCGACATCGAAGGCAAAGAGCATCCTGGACTGGTGAAAAAGTTTCAAGAGGCAGAATTGGAGGCATTACTGGATGAAGATCCATGTGAAACGCAACAAAAACTTAGAGATTCATTGGGCGTGACTCAATAAACCATTTCTAAGCGTATGAAAGGTTTGGGTATGATACAAAAGCAAGGAAATTTTTGAAACCGAGAAACGTCTAACGGCGATTTTTCATGTGCGAACAGATACTTTTCTACACCATTTTAGACGATAGGGAAGGGTTTCCTGCATCGTATTGTGACTGGCAATAAAAAGTGGATCCATTACGATAATCCAAAGTGAAGAAAATCTTAGTAGCGCCATCGACAGCAAGGCAATCTTGGTAGGACCAGCTCGGAATGGTATATTATGAGCTGTTCCAAGCGGATAGTACTATCGCAGGAGCTCGCTACCGAACAAAACTGATGCATTTTAGCCGAGCATTAAAGGAAAAATGGCCACAATACGAGCAAAGATACGACAAAGTGATTTTCAGCACGACAACACTCGGCCACATGTTGCTAAGGTGGTTAAAACCTATCTGGAAACAATGAAATGGGACGTTCTGTCCCACCAGCCGTATTCTCCAGGCCTCAAAAGACGATCGCTTTTTTTGACATGGAGCATTAATATGCGATCCATTTTTCCATAATAAAGCCTCTAATTTTGAAAAAAAGGCGTTTTTTTTTCAAAATTTACTCCCAAATAAATTAAAAAAAATAATCAAAAATATTTTTGCGAAATAATTGAAACAAATTATTCTAAATAAGGTGTAATGAAAAATAGATTACGGTAAAAACAATTGGTACCAATGAAGAACCACAAGTTGTCCAGCGTCGACGGGATAGGCAGCGAACTGGTTAAGTACAGATATGATATGTTCATACACTTACCAGGTGTATAAGCTTAAATCCGCTGTTTAATCATAGATAGCGTGAGTGAGCGTATTAGGCTACCATGGGCACGCTAGACTTTTTTTTATGAGTTTGACATCTGTCAACATTAATTAGTGCAAATTGTCAGCAATTTCGTACAACAACATACATTTTTTCTTTGGTAATCATGTCTAGTTTTGTGTCAGAAAAAGAGAATATGCGGGAAGCTCTGCTTTTCTTGAGGACCATCAATTGTAGGCTCTTTTGGATCAAGACGATACTTAATCGCCAAAAATACTTGCGGAGCAATTGGGTGTTACTCAACCAGCCATTTTTATGCGTTTGCGTGCCATGGGGAAGATTGAAAAGATCGGAAAAGGGGTCCCGCATGAATTGAACGATAGGCAGATGCAGCGACGACAAAATACATGCGAAATCTTCGAAAAAGGAATTTTTTTGGAGTGGTATTCACAAATTGCCCGAAAGATGGAAAAAATATGTAGCTAGCGAGGGCAAGTACTTTGAATAAATTTGTGTTTGCTCTCTTTGAAAAAAACATGTGTTTTCTTGACTAAAAAACAGCGGATTTAAGCTTATACACCTGGTAGTATCCCATATAGCTGTCTGGAAGTATTTTTTTATATTATTATTGTTGAAACAGAAAGATATGAAAACCAACCTAACCCTAGAATTCGTTATCCAGCAAAGTTTCTCAATAGATTTTGCCATGCCATCTTGAAAGGTGGTTCTCGATGGTGATTATGTAATAATACTTCTCAGAAACCGCAATATTGCATATGCATAGTCACAAAACTAAATAAGCGCCAGAACTGGTGAGATAGTTTTCATTTCAACGGTCACAATAACTAGCAAACTGGGTACAAACATTTCTTTCTTTTTCAAGAGGCGTTGTTTTTGCTTTCTATGAAAAAAACGTGTGTTTTTTGACTAAAAAACAGCCGATTTAATCTTATACTACTGGTAACTATTTCTCAAGTTATGGTCCAAACGAATCACCTTGGAATTATCTATGCCATACTCAAAAAATTAGATATCTCGGAGTGTAGCAATTATTGAGGTATTACCTTCCTGAGCAATTGTAGAGTTATTACTATCTTACTAGTCAGGATACACCAATTTACCGAACAATTAATGTCCCATACTAGAGAGGCTTTACTCCAGGGAAATCAGTAACAGATCAGATCTTTTTTCTGCGGTACTTAATGGAAAACTGGTGGAATATAGTCAACAGATCCACTCTAAAAATATGGACAGAGTGTTGAACTGATAAAAACTCTTCCCATATTCAGAAATTCAATTTAAAGCTCATAATTAAAATGTCGGTAATGCAGTTTCGTCGGCAGAAACGACAACTTTTGGATAAAAAGACTTTAAATAATTTTAAAAATAATCCCTCTCTATTAATGTTTTTGTAATAAATACTTTTTCTAATACATTATAAAAGAATAGATATTTTTAAAAACTTTATAATTAATTATCTATCTTCCATTTCACTTGGAAGTGCATTTAAAAATTAATCAAATAAAAATGAAGTTTTTCTCAAAGAGCAATAAATTATTTTGCAAACTATGCACTCGCAGTTTATGGAAAATTTATGAAGACAGAATCTCTTCCTTTTTTTTTCTTTTAAATTAATTAAAAACTTTTCTATTTGCAGAAACCATTTTTAACATGAGTAGAAGAAAATTTTAATAAAAAGATTTTTATTCTTAATTAAGTTTCGTTGCATTTAGAGTTTTAAAGTCATTATATGGACTTGAAGAAAGTTTGATTTTCTACCCCAATGTTGTTTGGTTTCCATTTAGGAAAAATCTAATGACAACTTAAAAATATATTCACTACAACTAGCGTGAAACTATTTTTTTTGAAGTAGTTCTTTTTAAGGTTTTAATTGGAAATAAAATCGTCAACTTTAAAATAGAATTTTTTAATTTAATTCGAAAATTCTCTCATAATTCATGCAATAAAGTTTGTACTTAGAAATTAATATATTTTATAAAAACTATAATTTCTGAATTTGAATTCCGACAGCTTCGAGAAAGTACAAACTGGATAGACAATATAGCACACCAGAAAGATAAGAGAAAGAAGACCGATAGAATCGAAATATTAGACATAGCCACGGATTACTACCGTGAGCTATACGACAACGACAAAACACCAGACGAAATCCACCAACTAACTGATAACGATACAAATAATAACGAAGAAATTCCAAGTATACTGAAAGAAGAAGTAGAAAAAGCTATTAAATCTCAAAAAAGAGGCAAAGCACAAGGAGAAGATGGCATATCTAACGAAATTATGATAGGAACATCTGATGTTATAGTAGACCCTATCACAGATTTTTTTAACCAAATTTTTGAGACAGAATGTATACCTCACCAGTGGACCACGTCAACTATAATATTACTATATAAAAAGGGAAATAAAGACAACATAACTAACTACAGACCCATCAGCCTGATGTCGAACGTATATAAAATCTTTTCCAAAATACTGTTGAATCGTTTAACAAAGACTTTGGATGAAAACCAACCCAGAGAACAAGCAGGCTTTCGCAAGGACTTTTCGATAATCGACCACATACACACCATAAAACAAGTTATCCAGAAATGTACAGAATATGGTATCAATTACTATTTGGCGTTTGTAGACTATAATAAAGCTTTCGACTCATTAAAACATACAAAAATATGGGAAGCGCTTACAACACAAGGGGTTGAAAACAACTACATACAAATTGTTAAAAATATATACAAGAACATGAAAGCGAAAATAAGAACAGAAAGAGTAGGTGTATACTTCCCTATAAAAAGAGGAGTCCGACAGGGAGACCCACTATCACCCAAACTTTTCTCGGCGGTGCTTGAATATATATTTAGACGTCTCGAATGGAGTCAATATGGACTAAACATTAACGGAATGCAACTAAACCATTTAAGATTTGCAGACGATCTAATTCTAATCTCTGAAGACCCGAGAAGCCTTCAAGCAATGCTTGAACAGTTGGTGTACGAAAGCGATAAAGTCGGACTCTCCATGAATAATACAAAAACCAAAGTAATGACTAATTCCGAAAAAATCACTATTACAGTCAACGGCAACAAAATAGAGTACGTCGATGAATATACATACCTAGGACAGATAATATCACCAAAAGACCTTACAACCAAAGAAATAAACAACAGAGTACAATTAGCATGGAAAAGATATTGGTCTCTTAAAGAAATTGTCAAAAACCCGCAGGTACCACTTAAAGCTAAGAAAAAAATATTTGATTCCTGTATTCCACCTATCATGACATACGGATGTCAAACTTGGAGTCTAACAAAACAAAACTTACACAAACTAGAAACCTGTCAACACAGCATGGAGCGAAGTATGCTCAAAGTCAAGTTAAGAGACAAAGTAAAACTACGAACATTACGTAACCAAACTAAAATTAACGATGTAATATACTGCATTAGAAAACTAAAATGGAGTAAACAAGAAAAATGGGCTAAGGATGCAACCGAATGGTGTCTAAGACAAAATAAAAGAAAGAAAGGGAGGCAGCTTCTGAGATGGGAGGACGATATTCGGAAAATAGCCGGTACTACTTGGAAGAGGACGACTCATGACCGGAAAGTGTGGCAAGCTCTAGGGGAGGCCTAACATTAGTGATAGTAACTTTTTTCTAAGAAAATAACATAAGTGATAGTAACTTTTTTCTAAGATTGTTAAATAAAGGCTATTATTATTATTATTATTATTATTATAATTTCTGAATTGAAAACTTTTTATCTTAGATATAATTTTTTTTTAAATAATTTATGTTATGAACAAATTTTTTTTTCATACAGTTTTTGTTTTCTTAAAAAAAAAGCTCCTTTTTTTCTCTTAAAAGCATAATTAATTCTATTTTTAAATCGATTGTTGAAGAGTTTTTAAGTGCATAAAATAGTAATTATTATTTTTTTTTCTTTAAATTGAAAGATTTTAATTATAAAAATGAAATTCAATCATTTTTCTAAAAGATTGTATTGATTTGGTAGCTTTTTACAAACATAATCGATTTAGATAGAGTGCCTTTTCTACTATTTATACATGAGAATTTTTTTTTTTGTAATTTTCTTTTTAAAGTGAATAACTTAATTAAAAAATGGTAGATTTCTAATCCAAGTAAATGTAATAAAAAATTTAATACCTAAATAAATATGATTATTACCTTTAAAAATATAATTCTGATAATGTAATATAAAAATAAAAATTGAAAGTTTTGGCAATGTTCTTCATACCTTAATGAATAAATTTGAAGAGATGTTAAAAAAGTTTTTACTTGGAAAAAGAATTAAAACCAAAAGCACTCAATGAATATGCTTTTATAGTATACATTTTCATTATAAACTAAGTAAACTTTCTGAATGCTATAATAGATAGATAGAAGCTACTAAATAAGATAAATCAATTGATTTTGATGGAAAAGTTATATGCTCCGAAATGGAGCTGTTAGCTGAGAGAATTTCCGTAATACTGCCGGAATACCGACTTAATTGAGGATTAACTTTGTATCTTTGTTGACTTCTTCGGCATTACTTTGGGATATAGAATCTGTACCATATTGTAAATGTCTATAATATAATGTATATATTTACAATAAACTACCAATACGTACATATTTTGCCTTAATTTTATGTACCCCTACATAGTCTTAGTTTTCTATATATCTTAACAAGTGCTTTAAGATTTAAGCTTTCAAGTTCATTTAGTTAAGTTCGTGTATTAAATTTATCAAAATTATAGTAATTTCTTAACTAAGATTAACAGACATGTTTTTATGGTATTTTAATATTAAATAAGTGTCCTGATTTAGCGACATTTCCAAATGTCTGCGCCTATAACGAAATGGTCTTGACTTCGAATCTACCGAATAAAATTATTAAATTTTATTGATTACATTTTAAATTGAATATAAAGCTACTCTATTTACGATCGAAAGTTTGAGCAGTGCGTCATTTGACAACAATGGGCCAAGGACCTAGGCCTGAGGAACTCTTCCGATAGTATTTTGTGTTTTCATTCCTATTTCGGCGTTCTATGTTAGATTAACATCGGTAATATCATGTGCGATTATTTTTTTAATATGATCCGGGACTTTGAGATGTAGAGAAATAAGTGTGCAGCTTTAAGCTCTTTTATTAGTGGGATTGAAACTTTCTGATCAAATAATAGAATCCGATTTGGGTTATGAATCCTTTAATACGGATGATGCCTAACCTTGGAGAGTCATGATACCGCCGATGAAGGCTACTGTCTATCGTTATCAGTTCTGGACTCTGTACGCAAATTCCATTTAATCAGAAGGTACGGCAAGTTTCGAGAGGATTTCATACTATCTCCTACAACACTGTTAAAAACATGCCACCAATAGAGCTTTTGGCAGATGGGAGAGCCTGGATCTATCATCGAGGATGGCAAGAAAAAAAAATCTATTGGCCCTTATCAGTAAGAAGGAGAGGAACGAGACAGGAGCAGATTGGTAATAATATTTGGATTAATCGACTACAGCAAGATGGACGCAACACCTTATTTTTAAGGGTCAACATATATCACAATGTAGCTACTAGTATCGTATGCAGATTAGAATGCGGTAGCTGAATATCCAACCCGGGTAACCAAAAAGCTCCGTCATGAGGAAAGAGTGAATAAGGCTAGCTTGCAGCCTAAATACGATAAAGAGCTTAAAGACAGTCTGTTCCTTATGATTAGTAGGCATATTAAAAATATAGTAAAAATTCCATAAACTATAGCATCTTTAAGATATTTCCTTCTTTCCAGATTAAAAGAAAGATAATAAAAAATATCCTATTATCAATTGTAATGGGAGATAACTTAGTCAAATTTTAAAACTCTTAAGGATCATCTCAATAAAAAAGATTTCTTGGCATTAGAAAAAATATATTTTAGTGGTATACGACGTCTGTTCAAAAAGTATCGCAAGGTTTGTGTTTTTTCAAAAATTATTTATTTAGTCATGAATATCTATTTTGCCCCCTTCAAAGTAATCACCAAAGGATATCATACACTTGTGCCAACGTTTTTTTCTAATCCTCAAAGCACTTCAAAAAATTATGTTTTGTGATCTTGTTCAGCTCCTCCTTCGATGCCGTCTTTATCTCCTCAATCGTAACGTAGCGTCGTCCTTTCATGGGGCTCTTCAGTTTCGGGACCAAACCTGGGGAATACGGTGGCTGCAGCATTATTAATGTGTTGTTTTTGGGCGAAAATTCGCGCACAAGCAACGATCCGTGAGCAGGAGCGTTATCATGATGCAAAAGCCAATTTTTGTTCTTCCAAAAATACGGGCGTTTCTGGCGGATTGCTTCGCGCATCTTGCGCATAACTTGCAGGTAATATTCCCTATTGACCGTTCTATCGTGTGGCAACAACTCATGATGTCGTGCGGCAGCTTCTATTGGGATGATTGAGCTTTGGTTTCGCCGTCATAACCATGAACCCATGATTGGTCACCAGTTATGAGCCTCTGGAGCAAATTTGGGTCATCGCCGACAGAGTCCAACATCTCCGTAACAATGTAAATGCGATGCTATTTTTGGTCGAAATTGAGCAAAAATCTAAGACGAGCCAAAACACGTGCAAGCAAAGCAGTTGTCAAAAATTAACTGAACATTAAAAATGGCCGAATTTATTGGCATAAGTGAGAGACGTGATTACCAACATAAACGCCATAAAAAAATCAAAAATCGAAAATACGTAACCCGCGAAAATTCAAAATTCGCGATAGTTTTTGAATATACCTCGTATCTTCCACTGCGTCAAATTTGTCACATGATCAAGATATTTGAGTAAAATTTGAATTGAAAGGTCAAAAATGTCCAGTACAAAATACAACAAAAAATTATATATATTTTATTGCTTTTTAAATTATATTTTTTCAATAAAATGCATTTATTTAAAAAATATTTATCCTATAAATTTTAATTGACTTGAAGATAGCAAAAATTTCTTTAATAATAACAAAAATTATCCCATTTTCAGTAATTGTAAAATCTCCTTTTTTGAGTCAACAACATGATTAACTGATTTATCTACATTTTTATTAGTAAAAGTATAGTAATTATCCTTAAATTGATTATATTTGAATTGGTTTTTATAAGAAATTTGTTGGGTTAGACCAATTTTTATGGTTTTCTAAAGTTAATATTTCAGTTTCGTTCATGTTTAGATATTCTGGGGAAATAATTCTGGATTTGTGATTTTCATAATATTTAGTAGCTGTCATCATACATTTTGATGTTTTTTCAATAGTTTGATTTTGATAACTTTCAGAAAAATGTTTACGTTCCAAATAGTTTACAATGTGGCCTATTATTTACTTGTAGAATCCTCGAAATTTGACAATGTTCGTAAATTCTTTTAAAAAACCACAATCCGAATCGTTAAAGTTTACATCTAAAAGATTAATTTCTGGAATAGCCAGCAGAGAATTGTAATCGAATATTCTTAGTTGATTTCCATTAATGAAAAGTGATGTTAACGAGTGTAAGTGTTTGAACAAGTTACTGTCAAGTTGTATTAAGAAATTTTCATTCAAATCCAGTTCCAGTAATTATCTTGATTGACCTTAAAAGTATAAGGCATGTTCAGCAGAGGTCTGAACTAATTTTTTGTTAAAACACCAATAAAATTTTTCCAATAGATACAATCGTTCAACATTACTTAATAATAATAAAAATTCTTTCGACTAACTACTAATTTATAAGTTGTTATTTTTATTATTGTTAAATATGTCTTTATAAAGATAAGTTATCTGATTTTTGTACAAATCAATTACCTATAAAGTTTCAAATATATTTTCCGTTAATGTTAGTAACTTATTTTTTTTTATAGATAAATAGTTTTCATGTCAAAATTCACTTTAAAAGATTATTCAGCATGATTCCAAAGTTAAACTTTCCAGTTGGGAGGAAGAGTGTTTTCACTAGACCACCGGGAATTCTCGTCATAATCGAATCACTTATAAAATCAAAATTTCTCTTTCAATTTGAATTTTGTATTAAATCTTAAGTATATAATACTGGTAGTATCAACGCCATTACACTCTAGAATATTTTATACAAAAATATCTTAAGTCAACATGATGTGCATTTCGTTAGCAACGACGAAAATTTGTAAAAATCCCAACAGAATAAAGAAGACCGACTTCATTTTCATATTAATGCAGATGCTTTCAATTTTCAACTTTAAAGCATACCAAATATTAAATGGTATTTATACGAAAATTATGATTAAAGAAGATAACATTTATTAAAAATGTCTACAAAATTTCATCAAAGCTTTAATATTTCTCATAAATTTCATAATAAATTTGTCATAATTCAGTTTTGTTTTCTGATAAACGTTTCCGTTCGATTAGGATAATTTAAATATCTTTGGAGAATTTTTATTTCATCTTTGATGATAAATGGGAATATTTTTGTATAAAACTATAAAAATAGCACTAACTTTTCAGTTTTATTATTATTATATAGTCATAGTCGCATACAGAAAAGGAATATTAACTTTACCAAATGGCCCTATAGTTGTGGCGGTACATTTAAGTTCCTAGCTCCTATCTCAAAAAAAAAAATTTTTTAAATTTATTATTATTATATAAATTAAAATTGTTTATTGTATTTTTTAATTACCTAGTACTTAAAGAAGATTTTTTTTGATGAGAGACCCATTCAATAATTTTAAAGGTACTTTCTAAAGGAATTAAGATACCCGTACAAGCGTTTTTTTTATCTCTTAAAGAAACTCAAGAAAAAAATATAAAATATAATCTAAAATAGATACTTTCTTAATTATTTAAAAAAAAAAATCTTACTAATATTATTGTAAATCTATAATAAACTGAATAATTGTTCCGATTATTATTAATAATAATTACATTTGTAGTTAAATTTTTCATAAACTTGGATGCCAAATATTCCGACATTTTTATGCTATGACAAACTTCAAATTTTAAATACACGTACAATAAGTTTTAAAAAAAATTTTTGTGTTCTAAACTGTCAGAATATTTTAGCTAACTTAATTTAGTCAAATTCAGATTTTATATAGTAAATTTAAAAATACTAAGCTCAGTAAATAAAATAATCTAAATTTGAGGTCCTAAACTAAGTTAAAGTTAGCTTATTTATTGAAGATTAAAAATATAATTATGGAAAAAATATTCTCGGAAATAAATTAAAATAATTTAGCACAAAAATTCTAAAAGAGGGCCGGACCTGTAAAATTTTTTGAGATTGTTTTTTTTTTAAACAATTTTCTTTTATTTTTATTTATCAATGTTATTCCTTTCAAAGGCAGGGGCTGTTTTCTCTCTTCGGCTATACGGTTGCAATAATATCATTTCAAGTGTTTTTTGATCTTGTATAACAAAAAAAAAGTCAACTTAACTTGGATTAGATGAATAGGGGGGCCTAAAAAACTACAGAAATCTATTTTTCTTATAAAAAATTATTGATGGTGATATGGACGTTATAGAACTTTTTCTTTCAAGAACTTTTTAAAAAAAAACAACCAATTAATCCTTAGTTTTTCCATATTTTCATCTGTGTTTTTTAATGTTGAAGACCTCCCCTACTGAGGTTTACTTCCCCTATTTCTCAACCCTTCCAAAATTCTTAATGCAACCGAAAAACTAGGCTCCTTGTAACTGTTTTTTTTTGGTTAAGCTCGCGTATTCACAAGGTTTAACATAAAAACATCGTTGCTCCAAATTTCGCTGTTCTATTTTTCCTAACGCCCTACGAAAATATAACTGCACTTATGACACTGCGTAAGGTCGCATGGTTACCGAGACATATTTCGTACAAAATATCTCTACGCCTTGTGTTGAGGCTCATTTTTCACGCGGTGACCATATTTGAGGCTTTAATAGCATCAAATATGGTAAAAAGCACAATTACCACATATGAGGCTTTAAAAATTTACAAGATATTCTGGAGAACCTACAATATTTGATCTGCGAAAATTGACTGTCTGGCGTGCATTTTGATCTGAAGGTGTCATTAGACCATATTTTCTTGAAAATGAAGAAGAAGAGATGGCTACCATTAGTTCTGCGGGTTATGGTAACCGGCTCTTTTGTGACCTAAACTAAAAGATTTCAATCTGATCTATATGTGCTTTTAATAAAATGATACTTTTACATAGTATGGTAAATTTTTGCTTAATTGACAATCAATATCCGTCAAATATCGTCAAAAAAGTCATCAAAAATTGCCTCAATATGTTGATTCAAAAAATAGATTTATAGACACCAGACTCTTATAAAAGATTTTGACGAACTTTAAGTTCTATATTAATAATTAGACTAATTAGATCTATAAATATTTATCTATAGAGCCATTAAATTAAAAAATTTATTAACACAATTTTGGTATCAAAATAGTTTGAAAAAAAATACGGGGGAGGTCTGATAAGTTTCTGGCTCAACATATAGATGGTGCTATGGTATCTAATTTTTTAGTGATTTACGTTAGAACTATTATTTACTAATTCACATATAAGATAACAGGTCAATAGCTTTGTTATTATAAGTTTGACATCCTTTGGAACGAGACGCATTTGTTTATTTAACAAAAGTGGAAAAATCGGAGCGGTTATAAAAAAATTCTATTTGAAATATTTAATGCCGTTTCAAATCAACCAAGAAATGGACTCAACACTAAAAGAATTTTCTGCATCATATTCAATGATAGTGGGTTTCTGAATAAAAGGATTGTAAGAGCATTAAGAGAAATCACGTTCCTGATGTTATACTGAGGTAACAACTCCCAAAATTATTGAAAAAATCAATTAAATCGCTCTGGAAGACCGCAGATTAAAAGTGTTTGACATAGCTGAGACTATTAGCTTGTCAAAAAAACGTAAAGACGTGACATAGCTGAGACTATTAGCTTGTCAAAAAGGGCACGGAGAAGCTTTGCGTAAGGAGTGTGCCGCATTTTCTTACGCCCGACCAGAAGTTATAACGGAAAACAGTTTCAACTGAGAATTAAGCGCTCTACAAGCGAAATCACAATGAATTTTTGCGTCGATTTACAAGTGGAGACACCACTATACTCCTGAAGGTAATTTATAGTCAAAACAGTGGACAAGTATAGGTAAAATAACACCAAAGAAGGCAAAGGTAATTTTGTTGGCCAACAAGGATATGGTGATTGTTTTCTGAGATGCAAAGGGATAATCTTGATTACCTGAAAAAGGGTCCTATACAAAGTTAAAAAACGACCGAATCTTTCAAAAAAAAATTAGTTCCACACTTACAATGTACCAGCACCTTTGTCAGGCCTCGCAATGTCTAAAATCAACAAACTGAAGTTCGGATTGGTTTCTCATCTGCCTTATTTACCTGATTTAGCCATCAGCGACTATCACAGATTTCCTAACCATAAAAAGTAGTTTTATGGACAACAATTTGAGAGTAACAAAAATATAGGAAAAATTGTATTAATCTTTATGAAGATTTTAATGAAAAATAAAACTTGAAAAACCTCAACAAAATTTGTGTTTTCTTTATCAGGCCGAGAACTTATCAAACCACCTTCGTATATAATTAATTCAAAATTATAATATACTATAATTTTTAGAAATTATAATTTTTGCAAATACATGCAATATTTTAAAGTTTTAAATTTTTAATTAAAATAGTAAAAGCACAATTACGAAATACTAAAAAGTCGAGGCTTAATCTTAATAAAGTTAAATTCAGTTTGACGAATTATATTATAAAAATGGCAGAACTAAATTATGCAAAAATTGTATTAATCTTTATGAAGATTATATTGAAAAATAAACCTTGAAAAACCTCAAAAAAATTTGTGTTTTCTTTATCAGGCCGGGAACTTATCAAACCACCTTCGTATATAATTAATTCAGAATTATATTATACTATAATTTTTAGAAATTATAATTTTTGCAAAATACATGCAATTTTTTAAAGTTTTAAATTTGTAATTAAAATAGTAAAAGCACAATAACGAGTATAATTACGAAATACTAAGAAGTCGAGGCTTAATCTTAATAAAGTTAAATTTAGTTTGACGAATTATATTATCAAAATGGCAGAACTAAATTATGCAAAAATTGTATTAATCTTTATGAAGATTATATTGAAAAATAAAACTGGAAAAACCTCAAAAAAAATTGTGTTTTCTTTATCAGGCCGGGAACTTATCAAACCACCTTCGTATATAATTAATTCAGAATCATAATATTATACAATATAATTTTTAGAAATTATAATTTTTGCAAATAATATGTAATTTTTTTAAATTTTAAATTTTTAATTAAAATAGTAAAAGCACAATTACGAGTATAATTAAGAAATACTAAAAAGTCGAGGCTTAATCTTAATAAAGTTAAATTTAGTTTGACGAATTATATTATCAAAATGGCAGAACTAAATTATGCAAAAATTGTATTAATCTTTATGAAGATTATATTGAAAAATAAAACTGGAAAAAACCTTAGAAAAATTTATGTTTACTTTATCAGGCCGGGAACTTATCAAACCACCTTCGTATATAATTAATTCAGAATCATAATATTATACAATATAATTTTTAGAAATTATAATTTTTGCAAATAATATGTAATTTTTTTAAATTTTAAATTTTTAATTAAAATAGTAAAAGCACAATTACGAGTATAATTAAGAAATACTAAAAAGTCGAGGCTTAATCTTAATAAGGTTAAATTCAGTTTGACAAATTTTATTATAAAGGCAGAACTTAATTATTCAAAAATTGTATTAATCTAATGAAGATTATATTGAAAAATAAAACTTGAAAAACCTCAACAAAATTTGTGTTTTCTTTATCAGGCCGGTAACTTATCAAACCACCTTCGTATATAATTAATTCAGAATCATAATATATTATAATTTTTTGAAATGATGATGTTTACAAAATGCATGCAATTTTTTAAAGGTTTAAATTTGTAATTAAAATAGTAAAAGCATAATTACGTGTATAATTACGAAATACTAAGAAGTCGAGGCTTAATCTTAATAAAGTTAAATTCAGTTTGACGAATTATATTATAAAAATGGCAGAACTAAATTTGCAAAAATTGTATTAATCTTTATGAAGATTATATTAAAAAATAAAACTGGAAAAACCTCAAAAAAAATTGTGTTTTCCTTATCAGGCCGGGAACTTATCAGGCCACCTTCGTATATAATTAATTCAGAATTATATTATACTATAATTTTTAGAAATTATAATTTTTGCAAAATACATGCAATTTTTTAAAGTTTTAAATTTGTAATTTAAATAGTAAAAGCACAATAACGAGTATAATTACGAAATACTAAGAAGTCGAGGCTTAATCTTAATAAAGTTAAATTTAGTTTGACGAATTATATTATCAAAATGGCAGAACTAAATTATGCAAAAATTGTATTAATCTTTATGAAGATTATATTGAAAAATAAAACTGGAAAAAACTCAAAAAAAATTGTGTTTTCTTTATCAGGCCGGGAACTTATCAAACCACCTTCGTATATAATTAATGCAGAATCATAATATTAAACAATATAATTTTTAGAAATTATAATTTTTGCAAATAATATGTAATTTTTTAAAATTTTAAATTTTTAATTAAAATAGTAAAAGCACAATTACGAGTATAATTAAGAAATACTAAAAAGTCGAGGCTTAATCTTAATAAGGTTAAATTCAGTTTGACAAATTTTATTATAAAGGCAGAACTTAATTATTCAAAAATTGTATTAATCTTTATGAAGATAATATTGAAAAATAAAACTTGAAAAACCTCAACAAAATTTGTGTTTTCTTTATCAGGCCGGGAACTTATCAAACCACCTTCGTATATAATTAATTCAGAATCATAATATACTATAATTTTTAGAAATGATGATGTTTACAAAAAACATGCAATTTTTTAAAGTTTTAAATTTGTAATTAAAATACTAAAAGCACAATTACGAGTATAATTACGAAATACTAAGAAGTCGAGGCTTAATCTTAATAAAGTTAAATTCATTTCTTGACAGATGATCTGAACCTAAGACTATTGATGTGACTAGACATTTATGTATAGTAAAAATATAATTATTTAATTAATTAAGACATATTATAACCACATAGATGCACATTAATTACTGGTTTTCATATTCAAGACTCGTTTTTGTTGTTCCCAATTTAGTATTCAAGATAGTATCGCCTGACGTTGTTAATTCACACTGGGAATATTCACATATAAATTCCATTCTCGTGCAACTTGTCTTCAGAGAAAACGGTTTGTTATGAAAGTGACATCATCAAGACCAAGACAATATGTTAATTGATTTTCATATTTATATATACACAATTCCAATCGAACAGGTAGTAAGACTCCCCACCTCCTAAAACGTGAATCTTCTAACGTTGAATCGATTATCATAATAAAAACATTGAACTTGACGGAGAATTGAGTTGAATATAAAAAATAAGCAATAATGAAAAAAAGCACATCAAATAAAATAAATTAAAATCAATTCTTTTATAAAATAAAGTTGTTTTGATATTTTCAGTTTCAATCGGTATTCTTCGAAACAGTTGCGTGAGTCTTGAATAGAATACGGAATAGTTAACACCTACTCGGTTACGTATTGTTAAGAAAGTGTAATTGATTAAAAATGAAACTGCTAATTTTTCCACAATTATTGTTATTAGTTTTTGGTTACATAACGCTCATCGATTGTAAGGAGTCACATTTGTTTTTTGAACCAACAAAAGGTGCGTAAAAAACCTATCATTTTGGCAATGAAATATTTTTCTACAAAAATGAATAATTTCGCAGAATATCCGGACAAATGCTTCCATGCGACTACCAAGCACGCTTTTGGATTTGGCGAAGAATACAATCCACCAGATTCGTGTGTTCGAATTACCTGTGGCAATCCAGCAATTTTAATTGAATCGTAATTTAACTGCTATTATCTTATATAATAATTATTATCATTAAAAGTTTTTATTGCTCGTGATTTGCTAATACATTTTTTTTTTTACAACAGGTGTGATGATTTACCACCACTGACAGACGGATGTGAGAAAACTGATTGGAATTTAACAGAAATGTATCCAAAATGTTGTCCAATTATTTCATGCTCATAGATTTTCATTTTTATTGGGGAAATCATTATTTAAATTAAAAAAAAAAAATTAAATAATTTATCTTTATTACAGTTAAAATTATTGTATAACAGTTAAACTATAAAACCGATAATTACTTTTACAAAAATTTCATATTTTTAATTGTGTAAAAATATATTGAATAAAATATTTTTCAAATAATTTTTTTTTTTTTAAATAAAAGTTTTAAAGTTAAACAAAATTTAAGTATTTATATTTATACTTGTAGTCACATACCTCTTTTAATTATATTAGAATAAAAAATATAAAAAGCAATTTGCCGACTATAAAAAGAAGTGACTATTAAATTAATGTGATATTAGCATTTATGATTAAAAAGTTTCTCGTTGAATAAAATTACTTTTGAAAAGTTTACTATTCGATGGTGTTTAACATTGCCATTTAATGAACCTGTGTAACTGTGAATATGTTTGTATAAAATATAGTGAAATACAGTAAAATCTGTTATGTAAATGGAGTTAAAAAGTTACGTGTAATGTTATGTAGAAGAAAGCAATTGTAATTGTTTTCATTTTCATATAGATTTACTTTAAAAAACTTGTTCATTGTTCTGAAAGTGTGAAAATTCTATACAAAACAAAGAAAAAATATTCCACAATGGATTTACAATTGTTGTTTCTTAAATATTGTTTAGTCGAAAAAGTTCGTGGCTTTTTCGAGTAAAATAGAGACGATTAAATCAGAGTGTTAGAATAATATTGTTAATGAAACTAAATATTCCCCATTATTATTGATGAGCTATTTTTTGAACAGACCCATAATTTTATCACCTTAGAATTTTTTTTAGACAGTGAGTTTTTATTAAGAGAGTTCTGCAAAGGTGAATGCTTCCCAGGCAATCTTGCCTATTGATAAATTATGCCCGTTTTCTCTCATTAGTTTGGCATACACAGCATTTCCTTATTGAACATCAATCCTGGCTCTGAAATTTTGTGATCATTAATCTCTCTTTTTCCATAATCTCTTTCAAACAATTACTTGTATTTTATCCATTTTTCATCACCAGCTCGAATTCATTGCGCTTTAGCAGCGTAACGCAGAGGTTAAGTCTATCCCAAATATCGAGTTTCTTTTTGAAACTAGCCTTTCGTAAATGGTTTAAAATAATTTGATGATGAATGTTTAATTCATAAGCTAATTTATGTCTGCTAAAATTCCGGTCTGGTTAAATTTTTTCGAAAATGTCATCACTTTTTTCGGTAATTTTTCGACTAACTTTGATCTACGCTAAAATGATATAATTTTAATATAAAATCCATCTTAACTAAAATTAAGAAATTGAATTCGTTTTACATATGAAAATCACGTCTTCATTTTGTTATTGTCAAATATACTAGAATATTTGCTTAGGTGCTATAACATATTACAATAATTAAAAATAACTTTGATTGTATATGTAAGGAAGCAAAAAATTTAACAGACCCTCAAATTCAACTGGTTATCACATGTGACATTAATTAAATAATTTGCTATTAACAATTTAGGAGACTGCAGAATGTGTTTTGTACAAGATGTTGTTGGTCTTGGATTCTTATTTCGTTACAAGAATTACATGCGTCATATGTGTGTATGAGGTCTGTTCAAAAAGTATCGCGAATTTTGAATTTCCGCGGATTACGTTTATTCGAATTTCGATTTTTTGTGGCGTTATGTTGGTATTCATGTCTCTCACTTATGCCGACAAGTTCGGCCATTTTGAATGTTCAGTTAATTTTTGACAGGTGCTTTGCTTGTACGTATTTGGCTCGTCTTCGATTTTTGCTCAATTTCAACCAAAACCAGCATCGTATTAACATTGCTAAGGAGCTGTTGGACTTTGTCCGTGACGACCCAAATTTGCTCCAGAGGGTCATAACTGGTGACGAATCATGGGTTTCGTCACCAGTTATGACCCCAAAGCTTAATCATCCCAATGGAAGCTGCCGCATGAGCCAAGACCGAAAAAGGAATCAAGTTATTCGACCCTACGGAAGCTGCCGCACGAGCCAAGACTGAAAAAAGACCAAGTTCGGTCGAATTTGAAGATATTGCTTACAGTTTTCTTCGCTTTCAGGGGTGTGATGCAACATGAGTTCTTGCCACAGGGTAGAACGGTCAATAAGTTGCGCGAATCAATCCGCCAGAAATGTCCCGGATTTGTGGAAGAACAAAAAAGTGTGGAAGAACAACAAATAGAAACGGCCGGATTTTTGGCCAAAAACAACACACTAACAATGCGGCAGCCATTCCCCAGATCTGGCCTCCTGTGACTTTTTCTTGTTACCGAAACTGAAGAGCCCCATGAAAGAATGACGCTAGGATACTATTGAGAAGATAAAGACGGCATTGAAGGAGGAGTTGAACAAGATCACAAAAAATAATTTTTTTAGGTGCTTCGAGGATTGGAGAAAATCCGTAACGGTGCATTTTTATAGTGCGTTACGAAAAATGATACGGTAAAAAAATAAGGGCAACGATGTCTCATAAAATTTTTTGTTGAGCTTAATGAATCCACGAATTTATAAAGCTTCTTTGGTGGGCCGAAAAGCAATGGAAGATGAACCTGCTCTCAAAGAGGCCTTCAACATAGCAAACTAACAAAACTATAGACAAAATGGCGGCTCTTACGAGGTCAGATCCATGCATTAACATTTTGGGGTTCCGCAAAGGCTCCGAAAAAAAGTTGCAAGTAACTTGGAACATAGCACAAATATAAGCCCCTGATGGCAAGCTATATTGTTGAGCGCAGGATCTCTCGTTGAAACTCCAATAGTGTCACTCATGATGATGATACGCTGGTGATTGGGAGTGTAAACTTTAATCTCTACTGCCATCCTGATGGCCTACAGCTCATGATAATATAAAGTCGCACTAAAGGAGTTCGTACAAATATTATAGAATATATATCCTGTAAAAGGACGAATCAGTATTGGTCTTATTGTAATTTTCAAAACATGTAGACAATCTCAAGTCTTTAAAAGAGTGTTCGACAAAATTCTCTAGTCTACAAATGAGCCTCAACTCATTTTTGTTGTTGTACGGTCTCTAAGATAAGAGCCAGAGGCTATTCTATAGCGCCCCGACCATGAGACCGTTTGGCGACTTCATATAAATTGTAGGTTGACATTGCCAGCTTTCCTAATGAAATTGGTCGATGAATATTTGTAGGAAAGAGTCAGACATTGTTAAATTGGATCCAGGATACCCACAATGGAAGGAGTCCTATTCACAAAGACATTTCTGGTTAAGTGGCAGTCATTTAAAATATGAGGAGTTGTGAGTTGAATGCCACAGGAATGGTATGATGGGCAAGGTTGGTTATCGAAGAGGAAATCATGAGTAAGTGCGGTATGCCCAATCCGAATTCGATGAAGTTTCTTTTACAGAATTTCGGAAAGGTTATTTGCGGTGTTAGGCCAATGTGTGGACAGATATCGGACTACTGTATTTGTCTTCGAATAGCTGAAAATATTTTATGCTATTTGGTTAGCAGGCAGGGATCACAGTGAGCACCGGACATTGGAGAACCTTCCCCGCTAAACAGTCAGCCAATTCATTACCCTAGATTCCAAAATGTCCGGAAACCCAATGCAATTCGATGTTTATATTGTTTAACAGGTTGCGAAAAATCACATTGAGTACCGGGTCATTTAACGATCCACGAATTGCTTCGAGGGTAGATAGGCTATTCTGCTGTTGACTAGGAGGTTGATGGCATTCTCCACTACCGTCTTAATTGCCCATAACTCGCCATGGAATGACGAGCCTATAGTTGGAAAAAATCCACAGTATAGTTCACGGTGCGTTTTGCCAATAATCCGGATGATAGTAAAAGATTTTGTATGGTCATCCGTGAATATATGAAACGAATTACCGATCTGTGTTTGCCTTACTGTATCTACTGAGTGATGACCACGATTTCCACTCCGTGTGCGGGAAGGGGGTTGGAGAATCGAAAGTAAGGATGGACTGATCTCTTTCTAATTCAGGGATCAAAAAAGAAATGGAGAATGAATTTCTTTTAGAATAAAAAGAGATTTACTTTAGGAGATTGCGAAGGGGATACTCGGGAGAGCAAAGGTTTTTATATATGAGGTTGATATGGGATATATAAAGGTAGTGTTTTCGACCAGTTTCAGTAAGGATAGAGTCCACCGGGGAAGTCCGGTGTACTCTACTGGCTAGACGAATGCAGCGATTGACCGATGCTTCAACTTGCCTTTTCCTCGTTCTACTAGGTTTCTGACGTATAAAATGAGGGAATAGAGCAACGTACCGTCCAGTAGGGCGTCGTTTACTCCGATTGCCTAAATTTGTCTAATCTTACATTTACTGCCAACTAGAATCTTCAACATATTAATCTGCAGATTCCAACTCCTTTCATGGATAATGTTAATAGTAAGAATTTTTATGCAATTTGTCGGAAGGAGAGGGTAGGAGGCGCATGTCAACCCATTTGAGTGAACATATCCGTTTCCTACAAATATTTTTACTACTCCAGTTATTGACAGTTAAAATGACCTCACTGATGTCAGTGAGTACCTCTTCCGCTCTTGGTTCTGCTGCAAGCACGAAAAGATTATCCGTACATTGATAGAGTATTTTGGTGGAAAGATCAGGTGGACAAGGTGTGAATGTATTTGTTGAAAAGTGTTGTGCAGAGAAGAGAACATTGTGGAATTCCATTTTCTGTCATGTGTTTTGAAGTTCTACCAGTAATATATGATCGCAACAAGCATAAGATGACTTAATCAACTCCCCAATCAGCCAACTGTAAAATAGTCCTGTGCGGGCAGATATGATCGTAAGCCTTTTTTTAAGTCCAGAAAAATAAGCAGTCCACATAATCCACGTTTGTAGCAATCATCTATAGTGTGCTGTAGATCCAGAAATGGCGGAAACTCATTTATTATATTAATTTCTTTAGTGAGACCAAAGCCTGAAATCTGTGGTCGCATTTTTATACTATATACATTGAGCAAGCTTTCTACGACAATAGTATCCTTGAAAAAACTAAATAATAGCCAACGATTGGGTTATTACGACAATTAACTTTGTGTCATCTAAACCGTGTCAATATTTCTCAGTTTTACTGTAAAAGTTTGGCTTCATGCTGAAGGTTAAAGTTATTCATGAATTTAGAAATTCAGCAGAATTGGGGGAAGGACTATATTTTTAAGTCGTTATATAGGGGATAGTCAGAAGAATACAGGTTTTTTGACATGACTGTATGGGATTAGATAAGACAAAGCAAACTGTGTTTCGAACCAGACTTGCCAAGTAGGAGGTCTGTTCAAAAAGTATCGCGAATTTTGTGTTTTTTCAAAAATTATTTATTTATTCATGAATACGAGTATCTATTTTGTCCCCTTCAAAGTAATCCCCACCAGATATTATACATTTGTGCTAACGTTTTTTTTCAATCCTCGAAGCACTTCAAAAAATCATTTTTTGTGATCTTGTTTAGCTCCTTTTTCGATGCCGTCTTTATCTCCTCAATGGTGGCTTAGCGTTGTCCTTTCATGGGGCTCTTCAGTTTCGGGAACAAGAAAAAGTCACAGGGGGCGAGATCTAGGGAATACAATGACCGCGACATTATTAGTGTGTTATTTTTCCATCCTGTGGCAAGAACTCATGATGCACCACGCCCCTGCAATCGAAGAAGACTGTAAGCAAAACCTTCACATTCGATCGAACTTGGCCCGCTTCTTTCGGTCTTGGCTCTTCGGCAGCTTCCATTGAGATGATTGAGCTTTGGTTTCCATGTCATAACCATAAACCCATGATTCGTCACCAGTTATGATCCTCTGGAGAAAATTTGTGTCGTCGTGGACAGAGTCCAATAGCTCCTTAGCAATGTTAATGCGATGCTGTTTTTGGTCGAAATTGAGCAATTTTGGTACGAATTTCGCGGCGATCTGTCTCACGCTAAATCATTGGTAAAAATCGAATATCACGACCCAATCGATATATTTAAGCCCTCAGCAACTTTTTTAACAGTGATTCGACGATTGGTCAATACTATTTTCCTCACTTCATCAATCTTTGAGATCTTTGAGGCCGAGAAGCCCTCTGGGAACATTTTGTACCACCAGTAAACGTTGCTTCGGTCCAATGTAGCTTCACCATATGCCACAGCCAACATTCGGAATGCATCCGCGTAATTAATTTTGTTTTTCACACAAAATTTGATACAGATTCTTTGATCCATTTTTTGGAATAGGCAAAAATCGAATACGAGCTAAACACGTGCAAGCAAAGCAGCTGTCAAAAATTAACTGAACATTCAAAATGGCCGAACTTTTGGACATAAGTATCAAATTAAAAATCGGTTTTACGTAACCCGCGGAAATTCAAAATTCGCGATACTTTTTGAACAGATCTCGTAAAGATTCCTATCTGTTTGCTTAGGGCGCTCTTAATTTATATTTTTGTTACGACAAAGCTACTTTGCTAGTAAGCGGTTTTTCTTATCCTTTAATTAATTATACTAAATAAAAATAGGCTCATTTGAAGTAATTTTATAAGAGCTATTGACTATAAATACCCTAAAGTATTTTAGTTTCAGTATTAGAAGTAATAGTATCTTTTCGTTTCCTTTACCCTTGAATTCTTGGCACAAAGCAAGTCTACAGTCACTCAAGAAAAATATTCTCGCTTCTTAGCTGTCTGAATAGCTATAACTTTAGTCTGAAAATAGTTATTACGAGGGTTATTTAACATGTACTTAGCCTACAAAAGAAAAACGAAAATTTTGTAAAGGTGGCAATTTATTTTTCCACATAATCTCCTTCAAGCTCGATACACTTGGCCCAGCGATGCTCTCACTTTTTTAACCCGTCCAAAAAATACATTTTCTCGAGGGAAGCAAAGTAGGCCTCCGGGGCGAGTGATTTTTTCAGGTTTGGAAACAAAAAGTAGTCACAGGGGGCCAAATCTGCAGAGTACGGTGGATGGGGCAGCAATTCGTTACGCAATTCTAAACTGGAACTTTATTGCGTAAATTTTATCTGATCATTAACCATAGGGAAGGATATGATGTTGACCATAAAAGCGAGCTGTATTTGTATGTCCCTAAGGCTGGGGCCAAATCTGCAGAGTACGGTGGATGGGGCAGCAATTCGTTACGCAATTCGACCAATTTGGCCATGGCGACGGCGGAGGTATGAGCCGGCGCGTTGTCGTGGTGGAACAGCACTTTTTTCTTCGCAAAGCGGGGCCGCTTTTTCTTCAATTCGACGTCAAATCGGTCCAATATACGTAAGTCAGCGTAGTAGCGCCCCGTGATTGTTTTACCGTTCTCGAGGTAATCGATGTGGATCACACCTTGTGAATCCCAAAAAACAATCACGGGAATCCCAGAAAACAATCCATGTTTCGTCGCCGATGTGGTCTCAGCTTTCTCATGCCCAGTTCTTCGTGTAGAATATGATGCACAGTTCCTACTGCGATGCCCACAGTCTCAGCTATCTCGTGAACCTTCAATCGACGGTCTGCCAACACGAGATCGTGGACTTTTTTAACGTTTTCCTTCGTAGCAGCCGTTTTCGGGGCACCTGTGCGTGGCTCATCAAAAACCAACGTGCGGCCACGAACAAACTCGTTGAACCAATTCTTGACGGTCGCCATCGAAGTAGAAGAGTCACCATACACAGTATCCAAGCGATCTTTGATTTCGCTGCGCGTTTTCCCTTCCAAAAACAAGAATCTAATCAACGAACGATATTGTTCTTTTTCCATTTTTGTGCAACCGACCGACACGCTCGCTTTCAAAGGCTCTCAAAACAAAACTAATGCAGGGAATCGACTGAAACTTTGACAGTAGGCTACTAAAAGAATGTACTTTTGTGACAGCAGTTCCATCGGTCGGTGAGGACTGCTTATTGAATGACCCTCGTAAGTAGTGAATACTTACTTGTTGAATGACCCTCGTATTAGTGAATAAAGTATTGTAGATATTTTCGTAATGCCTACTTTAAGTGAGCAATGAAAATTTTATATTAAAATCTTTTTCTATAAATTGTTCCGCAAGAAAATCTTATAAAAATTTCATATATTTACAAAAACAAAAAAAAGATACTTTCAAATAGGATAAAAAATTATCTACTGAACTGTAAAGATATGAAAGCTGCCGTCTCAGACTCGAAATTGAAATCACTAAAATAAGTACGAATATATGCTCGAGCACGTCTTTTAAATAAGTCTGAAGATTATCAGTTTATGCATCAGGACAATTGTATTTTTGAAAACTTATTTAAGCGTTAAATTAAAGGATAACAAGTAATCGTATTTTTTTTCAGTCTAAATATGTGCGCAACAATTTTTACCTTTCGTTTATGTAAAATAAATATGCTTAGAATATGGTGTCGTTGTTAAAAGATTTTACTTTGGTTAGGTGTGTATTGATTCCGTTCAGCTTCCTTTCTTCAGCACGTTTTTGTACTTGCACTTCAAATCGATGATCTTATAAAATTTTGTAGTAAATTAAATCATATTTAATATAGAAGTATCGATTTATGTACTCGCACTGCCATGGATGTTCAATAATAATACGAATAATGGCGTTGATGATGTATTATGGAGAAGGAAATCACTACTGTGAGGAGGACTTTACCAAAACGTGCGGATGCGGATCAAAAAAGAAGACTGTTACTTGAGGATATTTTCCTTTTTAACCTGAATCTTGAAAAATTTCATTCAGATTTTCACTAAATATAATCTTCAAATCTTATAGATTTTCTTTAGATTTATTTCTTTTTCTATACTTTGAGAGGCTTTGTAGCTTATTTCTTATATAAAAAAAAAATAGATTTCTGAAAATATTCGATATTCTATTTTGGTTTAAGTCATAAAATTGTAAGGAGTATTTTCACTGAAGTAAGCCCTTGAAATAATGATAGGAGGAGTAATAACAACATCAGCCGCAGTAATAGAAAAAAACAAGGTTATCTTATCGGTTCTGGGTGCCCCCAAAATCAATCTGATTCAATACTTATACATGAGCACTAGATTTATATCGCGCTATTTTGTTAAGGAAAGAATCCTGCCTGTTCCATTTAATGTTGAAATAACTTTATTATGTCGTCCCTTTTTTTTATGGCCATTGATAGGAAACGAATACGAGATATAGTCATAAGTCTATGGTTACCATCACAACAGATTTTCGTTCTGTCATGGGAAATTTTCAATGTCTCTTCGACGAGTATTCAAAATGTGTATGTGTGCTTGTATCTATCGAAAAATAATGCTCTAGATTTTATTTTAATCAGATTTGTGATAAATTCTAGATTTTGGACATACCCATTTTATTTCAATACAATCAATGTCAGTATGAGTTTATCAGCATTATGGCTTGATTCAATTGGATCGGCTCTGAGGTCAATCCGAATCACTGCAAATCCATAGCAAGGTATCCGTAAATTTTCAACTTCTACGTTCGACGATGATTATACCAAATTGGATTGTTCGCAATTCAGTTGTTCTCATAAATGACCATCCAAATTGTCCGGATATGAAACGAATTTCGCAAGGACTCAATCATTCACTTTTAATTTTGCATAAATTTCCATACATCCTTTATGCAATCAATTCGATTCTCATATGAGCGCTTCCATATAAACTAATCAGTTTCGCTGGGTCAGCTATGAAACCGCATTTATAACGTTTATCTGCTTGTTAAATAGGCGTGAGTTTTAATTTCCTGTAAACGATTCAAATCAATCCTTTTACGAGCGCATAGCGTATTTGGACAATATTGCAGTGTGATATTAGATCGAATAAAGCAATACAATCAAGGTAGACATTAGCCTAACAGTTATGCTAAACTGGAACTTTATTGCGTAAATTTTATCTGATCATTAACCATAGAGAAGGATATGATGTTGACCATAAAAGCGAGCTGTATTTGTTTGTCCCTAAGGATGTTAGTTCAGATATTTCCGTTGAAATTGTAAAGTGAATATGAACGATACATTTTAGCTTGTCTAAAGTCTATGTCCTGAGGTCCTTTTTAATACTTTTGGTTAACTTTTTTTAACTAGGTTATTTCATTAAATTTGATTTTGATTTCAGATTTACCTGGGGAATAATTCACTAAAAATTTTTAGCGGAACAATTTTTTTGTGAACTATTTTTAATTGAACAATTTTTAAATGAACAATTTTTAACTGAACAATTTTTAACAGAACAATTTTTAACTGAACAATTTTTAACAAAACAATTTTTACCTGAACTATTTATAACTGAACAATTTTTAACTGAAGAATTTTTAGCTGAACAATTTTTAACTGAACTATTTTTAACTGAATTATTTTTAACTTAATAATTTTAAACTGAAAAATTTTTAAATGAACAATTTTTAACCTAACAATTTTTAACTGAACAATTTTTTACTGAACAATTTTTAACAGAACAATTTTTAACTGAACGATTTTTAACTGAATAATTTTAACTGAACAATTTTTAACTGAACGATTTTTAACTGGACGATTTTTAAATGAACAATTTTTAACTTAACAATTTTTAACTGAACAATTTTTAACTGAAGAATTTTTAGCTGAACAATTTTTAACTGAATTATTTTTTACTGAACAATTTTTAACTGAACTATTTTTAACTGAATAATTTTAACTGAACAATTTTTAACTGAACGATTTTTAACTGAACAATTTTTAACTGAACAATTTTTAACTGAACTATTTTTAACTGAACAATTTTTAACTGAACATTTTTTAAATGAAAAATTTTTAAGTGAACAATTTTTAACTGAACAATTTTTAAATTAACAATTTTTAACTGAACTATTTTTAACTGAATAATTTTAATTGAACAATTTTTAACTGAACGATTTTTAACTGAACAATTTTTAACTGAACAATTTTTAACAAAACAATTTTTAACTGAACTATTTTTAACTGAACAACTTTCAAAGGAACAATTTGTAACCGTATAATTATTAACTGAAAAATTTTTAACTGAACGATTTTTAACTGAACAATTTTTGACAGAACAATTTTTTACTGAAAAATTTTTAACTGAACAATTTTTAAGCGAACAATAATTAACTTAACATATTTTAACTGAACTATTTTTAACTTAACAATTTGTACTGAACTATTTTTAACTGGACAATTTTTAAATGAACAATTTTTAACTTAACAATTTTTTACTGAACAATTTTTAACAGAACAATTTTTAACTGAACAATTTTTACTGAACTGTTTTTAACTGGACAATTTTTAAATGAACAATTTTTAACTGAACTTTTTATAACTGAAAAATTTTTAACAAAACAATTTTTAACTGAAAATTTTTTAACTAAACGATTTTTAACTGAAAAATTTTAACTAAACGATTTTTAACTGAACTATTTATAACTGAACAATTTTTAACTGAACAATTTTTAACCGAAAAATTTTTAACTGAACGATTTTTAACTGATCAATTTTTGACAGAACAATTTTTTACTGAACAATTTTTAACTTAACAATTTTTACTGAACTATTTTTAACTGGACAATTTTTAAATGAGCAATTTTTAACTTAACAATTTTTAACTGAACAATTTTTAACTGAACAATTTTTAACTGAACAATTTTTAGTTGAACAATTTTTAAATGAACAATTTGAAAGTGAGGAATTTTTAACTGAACAATATTTAATTGATCAAACTTTAATGATCAATTTTTAAGTAAACAATTTTTAACTTAATGATTTTAAATTAACAATTTTTAAATGAACAATTTTTAATTGAACAATTTTTAACTGAACAATTTTTAAATCGATAATTTTTAACTGAACGATTTTTAACTGGTCAATTTTTAACAAAACAATTTTTAACTGAACGATTTTTAACTGAAGAATTTTTAAGCGAACAATAATTAACTTAACATATTTTAACTGAACTATTTTTAACTGAACTTTTTATAACTGAACAATTTTTAACTTAACAATTTTTACTGAACTATTTTTAAGTGGACAATTTTTAAATGAACAATTTTTAACTTAACAATTTTTAACTGAACAATATTTAACTGAACTATTTTTAACAGAACAATTTTTAACTGAACAATTTTTACTGAACTGTTTTTAACTGGACAATTTTTAAATGAACAATTTTTAACTGAACTTTTTATAACTGAAAAATTTTTAACAAAACAATTTTTAACTGAAAATTTTTTAACTAAACGATTTTTAACTGAAAAATTTTAACTAAACGATTTTTAACTGAACTATTTATAACTGAACAATTTTTAACTGAACAATTTTTAACCGAAAAATTTTTAACTGAACGATTTTTAACTGATCAATTTTTGACAGAACAATTTTTTACTGAACAATTTTTAACTTAACAATTTTTACTGAACTATTTTTAACTGGACAATTTTTAAATGAGCAATTTTTAACTTAACAATTTTTAACTGAACAATTTTTAACTGAACAATTTTTAACTGAACAATTTTTAGTTGAACAATTTTTAAATGAACAATTTGAAAGTGAGGAATTTTTAACTGAACAATATTTAATTGATCAAACTTTAATGATCAATTTTTAAGTAAACAATTTTTAACTTAATGATTTTAAATTAACAATTTTTAAATGAACAATTTTTAATTGAACAATTTTTAACTGAACAATTTTTAAATCGATAATTTTTAACTGAACGATTTTTAACTGGTCAATTTTTAACAAAACAATTTTTAACTGAACGATTTTTAACTGAAGAATTTTTAAGCGAACAATAATTAACTTAACATATTTTAACTGAACTATTTTTAACTGAACTTTTTATAACTGAACAATTTTTAACTTAACAATTTTTACTGAACTATTTTTAAGTGGACAATTTTTAAATGAACAATTTTTAACTTAACAATTTTTAACTGAACAATATTTAACTGAACTATTTTTAACAGAACAATTTTTAACTGAAAAATTTTTAACTAAAAGATTTTTAACTGAACTTTTTATAACTGAACAATTTTTAACAAAACAATTTTTAACTGAACAATTTTTAAGCGAACAATTTTTAACTGAACAATTTTTAACTGAACACATTTTAACTGAACAATTTTGGTGTGAACCATTTTTAACTGAACTATTTTTAAATTTTTGAAGCGAACAATTTTTAACTGAACAATTTTTATATTAACAATTTTTAACTGAACTATTTTTAACTGAATTATTTTAACTGAACAATCTTTAACTCAACGATTTTTAACTGAAAAATTTTTAACTGAACTATTTATAACTGAACAATTTTTAACTTAACAATTTTTACTGAACTATTTTTAACTGGACGATTTTTAAATGAACAATTTTTAACTGAACAATATTTAACTGAACAATTTTTAACTGAACAATTTTGAACTAAACTATTTTTAACTGAATTATTTTTAACTTAATAATTTTAAACTGAACAATTTTTAAATGAACAATTTTTAAATGAACAATTTTTAACTGTACAATTTTTAACTGAACAATTTTTAACAGAACTATTTTTAACAGAACATTTCTTAATTGAACAATTTCAAAGTGAACAACTTTTAACTGAACAATTTTTAACTGAACAATTTTTAATTGAACAATTTTCAAGCGAACAATTCTTAACTAAACATTTTTAAATGAACAATTTTTATCTAAACAATTTTTAACTGAACAATTTTTAACTGAATAATTTTTTACTAAGAAATTTTTAACTGATGAATTTTGAACCGATCAATTTTTAACTGAGCAATTTTTCAATGAACAATTTTTTACTGATAAATTTTTAACTGATTACTGAAAACATTTTCTACTGAACAATTTTCTTCAATTTTTAATTGAACAATTTACAACTGGACAGTTTTTAACTCAACAATTTCTAAATGTACAATTTTTAATTGAACAATTATTAACTTTTTTAATATACAATAATATAAATGAAAAAATATTACAGTAGCTACTAAATGTTCCAATTTATATTTTGTAAAATTCCCATCAATAAAAACATTGAAAAACTGATATTTATGAAAACTGCATATACATATATAATATGTGTGTAAATAACCGCTGATTAAATTGTGCAAAAAAAAACGGGAACCCTTTTTTTGGGATTTGCTATTTAAAAGCGTCAATATGGAACTCCAATTGAAGTCAATCGATTCGAAAATTGGAAAACTCTCGCATTTAAATAATCGTAAATAACAAAATTGCAAAATGAATAGTATTGAAAATTGTTCGTGTTTCTTATTTATTTTTTTGTTTTGCTATAGATTCAAATAAACATCGGATAAATGACATTTAAATGGAGTCACTTCTAACCTACCAGAGTGGAGCAATTCACGTCAACTGTGCCCATAGAGGAGGCTTGGATCAATTGTTAAATAAGTCACTGCATCTGTCATTGATCCGACGCCGAAATAAATGAGAAAACAAAACTTTTGCTAAATTCGAAATATAGAAACTTTTTCCTGTTCCTCCTTTAATGTATACCCAGGCTCCTATAGATATGCAAATGTTATGATATCGACGCATTCAGTTTGATTTTGTCGTTAAGCGTTGAACTGATAAAATACGTGGAAAGAAACGAAAAGTTTAATTCGAATTCTGAAGCAACTGCTACTTTCAGTTTTGGTAAATTTAACAATTCAGTTCGATTCTGGTTTATTTAAAAAAATACGCTCCAAGTCCGATTATGAACAAAATCACTCGCAGAAGGAAGAGTATCGTCAGCAAAATGCCCTTACCAGAGCCAACTAACCGAATTTGATTTTGCGCTTTTTAGCGTTCACATGTCCACATTCCCTTGAATCGGTTTTTGAAAGTGGAACTGCTCCCAGTTTTGTAAATAAACTTAATTCCAATGGATACCCACAAGTCGCCAGTAATATTCGTGATTCAACAAAATAATAAAAGACGACCAAGTTCTTTAAGGCTCGATATTAGGAGCAGCGGCAGATGAGGGAGTTTCAAAAATTTTCCTTTAATGTTAAACTGTTTAATGGTGGAAAATCACGACGTTCTCGGTTGTTGAAAAGGAAACCGTTTGTACTACGATCGTAACTTCTATGGCAATTCAGAATATTCCAAATAGTAGTCGCATTTAAACCAAATTTATTACCTCAATAACTAAACGTACAGTTTTGGAGAAATCTGTGTTGCTTATTTAAATGAAAATTTAAGCGTGAATTTAAGTCTTTATCATATTGAAAATTGCAAATTGAAAATATTTCTTAATTTGTATTTTATTTATTTTACGTACTTATTTCGCCACCGTTTAATAGAAAGTAAAAAAATTTCTTAGAAATACAAACTCAGTTAAATTAAATTCTTTATGCTTTAAAAATAATTTGATAAATTTTATGCATACTCTTGAAGATATTATTTCATTAAATAATTTGGAAAGTTTAATAAAATGTAATTAAAACTTCTACAAAAAAAAACAATTACTCAAAATTCTGACTAAAAATTTTTACCAACAATTTTTATTGAAAATTCGCATTAAAAAATTTTGAATAAAATTTTTTTAATGAATATTTTTATAAAAAATTTTTTAGTAAAAATTTTTACAGAAAATTTATTACCAAAAATCTTTACAGATAATTAGTTTTAAAAAACTAAACTTTTTTCCAAAAATATTTTTGCTGAAATTTTTTACAGAAAAGCTTTTGCTGAAAAATTTTACAGAGAATTTTTTACAGAAAAATTTTGATTCAAGATTTTTACAGACAATTTTTAGCTGTAAATGTTTATAGAAAATTTTTTGGTACAAATTTTTTACAGGAAATTTAATGCTGAAAATTTCTACAAAACATTTTGTACTAAAAATTTTTGCTGAAGTTTTTTACAGAAAAGATTTTGCTAAAATTTTTTACAGAACTATTTTTGCTGAAATTTTTTACAGAAAAACTTTTGCTGAAAAATTTTACAGACAATTTTTTACAGAAAAATTTTGATTCAAGATTTTTACAGACAATTTTTAGCTGTAAATGTTTATAGAAAATTTTTTGGTACAAATTTTTTACAGGAAATTTTATGCTGAAAATTTCTACAAAACATTTTGTACTAAAAATTTTTGCTGAAGTTTTTTACAGAAAAGATTTTGCTGAAATTTTTGACAGAAAAATTTTTGGTGACATTTTTTACAGACGATTTTTTGCTGAAAATTTTTACAGACAATTTTTTACAGAAAATTTTGTTTGATGATTTTTACAAAAAATTTTTAGCTGAAAATATTTATAGAAAATTTTTTGTTAAAAATTTTTATAGACAATATATTGCTGAAAATTTTTGCAGAACATTTTTTACTAAAAATTTTTATATTGTAGATCATTTTTTGATGAAAATTTTTAAAGAAAAGTTTTGATGGAATTTTTTACAGAACATTTCTTACTGAAAACTTATACAGAGCATGTTTTAATAAACAATTTTACAGAACATTTGTTGCTAAATTTTTTTACAAAACATTCCTTGCTGAAAATTTTTACAGATATATTTTTTGCTAAAAAATTTAAAAGACAATTTAAAGCTGGAAATTTTTTACTGAACATTTTTACAAAAAATTGTTTACTGAATATTTTTATAGATAATTTTTAGCTGAAAATTTTTTGCTAAAAGTTTAAATAAGAATATTTGTACAGAAAAATTTTACAACAACTTTTTACTGAAAATTTTTTGAGAACATTTTACTGATCACCTTTTTTTGGTCAATTTTTATTAATTTATTTTTGCTGATCAATTTTGACTAACCAATTTTTATTAAATAATTTTTACAGACAATTTTTTACAGAAAATTTATAGAAAATTTTTTGGTGAAAATTACTCCTGAAAATTTGTACAAAAGATTTTCTACTAAAATTTTTTACAGAATAGTTTTTGCTAATATTTTTTGTGAAAATTTTTACAGAACATGTTTTAGTAAAAATTTTAATAGAATATTTGTGCTAAAAAATTTTTCAAAACATTTCTTGCTGAAAATTTTAACAGACAATTTTTTACATAAAACTTTATGCTAAAATTTTGTACAGAAAATTTTTTGCTCAAATATTTACAGAAAGTTTTTAGCTGAACATTTTTTTCTAAAAGTTTAAATAAGAATATTTGTACAGAAACATTTTACAACAACTTTTTACTGAAAATTTTCAGAGAAAATTTCTACAGAAAATTTTACTGATCAACTTTTTTTTGATAAATTTTTACTAATCAATTTTTATTAATTAGTTTTTGCTGATCAATTTTGACTGATCAATTTTGATTTAAAAATTTTTACTAAACAATTTTTTCTGAACAATATTTACTGAAAATTTTAATAAAAATATTTAATGAAATTTGTTGGTGGAATAATAACTAAGAAAAATATTTATTAACATTTTAAGTTAGCACCATTTATATTTTTGTCCGGAAGTCTTTGGTTTTGTACAATTCTTCATATTATGTGCTTATTTTTAGCTAAAATTTATCTAAGAAATGTAAATATTCACTAAAGTGAAGTATACTTAAAGATAAGCTGCACTTGAGACTAATCAGAACTACGTGTATATTGTTCATGCACAATCATGGTCATGGAAATTAGTTTCAATTTAACGAATATCAAATTCAGAGTAAAAATAGAGAATTTGGTCAATTATACTTTCAGTGTTAAAGGATCTCATTTTTCGAGAAATTTATTGCTTCTATTTTCATATAGCTAAATTATCTGCATTTATTTTGGTGCTCACCCATTTGTCTTGTGAAGATTGGCATGGAAAAAGAGCCAACCATTATTAATGATTATGTATTCAAATCCTTGTATGCGAGGGAAGAAATATGTCCTTTTGTTTACCATCTGTCTACTTGGTATAACAGTGCACATATGCTGAATCATTTTCAGTACTAGGGGATTTAGATCCAAAGCGTCCAGTCGCTGCCAAAAGAACATTAGAAATGAGAAGATGTTCCGACACGTCACTTAACGAATATATTTAAGGGCGAATTTGTAGTTTCATAAGAGCTTTTTCCCCTCTTTGTCAAATGAATTGAGGTTATGATAGCTCTCAAATGAGAAAGGATTTAGTCCTAATCGTCGAGCGCCTACGTATCCCTAAAGTATCTTTATGCGTGAGCTTATGTATCTAATCGTTTCTGAATATTGGTCTGTTGAGGGTTTTTTGCTAGCGTATGTTCAGAGCTTACCTTTTTAATGGACATGTTGCGGTTACTAATGTTCAACCGTTCTCCTAACTTAATTGTTATCTTTTGTTCATAGGTAAATATTTCAAATTCTACTATTACAAATTACGTACGTAAGTTCAATTGAAAGCTCACCCATCATACACGTAAGCATCACCTTTGATTAATTCATGCGAAAATTGAATATACACACGCAACCATCTCAACACTAATAGAAAATTCAAAGATTACTGGTATTTGCTAGTTTTATGAGCTCCTTAAATGCCTATCATTAAAGGAAGGATAATTGTACAAGAATGTTGATATGTTAAAGGAGACGCTAACGATTCTGGGACTAGACAAATTACCGCTCGTTAAGATTTCCAAATGGTTGTTTGCATTATCATAATTTATGTATTTGTGACGAGAAAGCTTATAAATTGCCATCCTGGAATTTTATTTCTCTCTCCATACAGGAACCGATTGTAGATTTGTCAGAAATCAAGTCATTATCAAAATAACAAATACTCAAAATTAATGTTCTGCCTAATATCCTATTTGGGACCTGCACATACTTAAGGGTTAAATGGAATTTTATTTCTTCATTTGGTCAAGTTCACCCCATTCGTGATGTGAGTTTTTTTTTTTTTTTTCAATTGAATGTTAGCATCCGTGACAAACGAAAGTTTCTCCCCAGGAAATTTAATGATTTTAACAATTGTGTTTTTGTTGAAATGTTATTTTTATTTTTTTTTTTTTTTTGTGAACGTTTTACATTACATAAAAAATGTTTTTAGTTATTTTTAAGTAGAGGAAAATTTGTCTAACATAAATTGTGGAATTTTTTTGAATGGTTAGTAAAAATATCGTAGAGGGAAATTTATGATTCCTTATAAGTCAGTATTGTATTGGCAAGTGATTTTTTATGTTTGTTTTCTATTTACAATATGAACAATACGGTTTAAAAATTATTATTTCCTTTTTGCACATTAAAAGGAAATTTATTTTCCTATAACGATTTTAAGAGTATATTTTTAATATCATAAATAAGGCGTTCTGACCTTAATGCCATATGGCGACTATTAAATAAGATACAAATGCCTTACGTTCTCTATTTAATGAGACTAATGGATTGAGTAGGACTTTTGGGATGGCTATAATTAATTAAAATTTCTTTTTAGTTTTTTTTTTTTGTTTAAACAAGACTAAAAGATTTATTGGTGATTATTTTCATTTAGCATCCATATTAAGTACTGTTTAGAGTCTTGTAGCCGTACTTCTTTGTAACAATAGAATAAATTTATTAATAATTAAGAAAAACCATATTTCAAGTAAATAGTTAAAGTTGAAAATTAAATTTTCTAAAAGATTATCTATAAGAATATGAAATATCTACTATATTTTTTTTGTATTGTAGAATTCTGTGTCTTAATTTTCTTGCTATTTAACTTGAATTGTGATCTTAAATTAATATTTAAGATGTTTATTTTGTATTTTTTTTTTCAAAAATTATTTATTTATTCATGAATATCTATTAGGTCCCTTTCAAAGTAATCCCCATCAGATATTATACACTTGTGCCAACGTTTTTTTTCCAATCCTCAAAGCACTTCAAAAAATCATTTTTTGTGATCGTGTTCAGCTCCTCCTTCGATGCCATCTTTATCTCCTCAATCGTAGCGTAGCGTCGTCCTTTCATGGGGCTCTTCAGTTTCGGGAACAGTAAAAAGTCACAGGAGGCCAGATTTGGGGAATACGGTGGCTGCGGCATTATTAGTGTGTTGTTTTTGACCAAAAATGGCAAAAGCCAATTTTTGTTCTTCCACAAATCTGGGCGTTTCTGGTGGATTGCTTCACGCAAATTGCGCATAACTAGCAGGTAATATTACTTATTGACAGTTTTACCCTGTGGCAAGAATTCATGATGCACCACGCCCCTTCAATCGAAGAAAACTGTAAGCAAAACCTTCACATTCGACCGAACTTGGCGCGCTTTTTTCGGTCTTGGCTCATGCGGCAGATTCCATTGAGATGATTGAGCTTTGGTTTCCACGTCATAACCATAAACCCATGATTCATCACCAGTTATGACCCTCTGGAGAAAATTTGGGTCGTCGCGGATAGAGTCCAACAGCTCCTTAACAATGTTAATGCCATGATGTTTTTGGTCGAAATTGAGCAAAAATCGAAGACGCCGCCTTTATCTCCTCAATCGTAGCGTAGCGTCGTCCTTTCATGGGGCTCTTCAGTTTCGGGAACAAGAAAAAGTCACATGAGGCCAGATCTGAGGAATATGGTGGCTGCGGAATTATTAGTGTGTTGTTTTTGGCCAAAAATGGCAAAAGCCAATTTTTGTTCTTCCACAAATCCGGGCGTTTCTGGCGGATGGCTTCGCATAACTTGCAGGTAATATTCCTTATTGACAGTTTTACCCTGTGGCAAGAACGCATGATGCACCACGCCCCAGCAATCAAAGAAAACTGTAAGCAAAACATTCACATTCGACCAAACTTGGCGCGCTTTTTTCGGTCTTGACTCATGCGGCAGCTTCCATTGAGATGATTGAGCTTTGGTTTCCACGTCATAACCATAAACCTATGATTCATCACCAGTTATGACCCTCTGGAGAAAATTTGGGTCGTCGCGGATAGAGTCCAACTGCTTCTGAGCAATGTTAATGGGTCGAAATTGAGCAAAAACCGAAAACGCTGTCTTCGAGCAAAAAATCGAAGTAAAGCAGCTGTGAAAAATTAACTGAACATTCAAAATGGCCGAACTTGTCGGCATAAGTGATCAATATGAGTACCAACATAACGCCATAAAAAAATTCGCGATACTTTTTGAACGATCCTCGTATTTACAAAAACTTGAGTGTGTTAAAAAGCAAACGTTTATTGCTGTTTCAACATCTCACAGGACTTTAATAGGTCAAAGAGACCCGCTGACAATATCATTTCAAGCGTTGAGGAGTGCGTTTTGAACATGCTAGTGCAAACGAATTACTCAACACCGAAATACGAGAAACAGTGAGGCAGTTTGAACAACAACATATTTCTCTTAATGTGAGAAATTTTTCAAATAAATTAATTGCGAATAATATTGAAGAACACCAAACAGATAATTACTTCACCACCTCCGACAAAGCAATATATTGTTTTAGAAATCTTAAGAGCAAAACATCTTCAGGTCCTGACAACATCCCAAATATAATCCTCAAGCATTTGACTGATATAGTTATCCTCGATTACGTCACAATATTTAACAACGCTCTCAACAATTATTACTTTCCATCGTGCTGGAAAGAAGCGAAAGTAATAGCTATCAAAAAGCCGGGGAAAGATTCATCTGACCCGAACAACTTCAGACCCATCAGTCTTACGCCTAGCATCAGTAAAATTTTCGAGAAAATCATACAGGACTCTATTTTACACTCAGTAAACAACAACAATATTTTAGTAGAAAATCAATTTGGATTCAGAATGGGCCACTCTACAATTCATTCAGCTAACAAACTCATGTCGGATATATGCTGGTACATAAATAATAAAGAATGTGTCGGGGCGCTATTAGTCGATTTATCCGATGCTTTTACCTCAGTATGGACTGAAGCTTTAATCTTTAAACTGATAAAAAATAACTTCCAACCGTGCTTAATAAAAACAGTTTCTAATATGATTTCCAACAAAACATTCACAGTTGAAATAAATGGAGCTGGACAAAGCAAAAAATACAGCATTAACAATGGTTTACAACAAGGAACTGTAACATCACCAACGCTATTCATTATCTACATAAACGACTTGTTAAAGAAACTGAACAACCTGCCAGGTAAAACATTTACATTAGCTTTTGCAGACGATATAACATTGTACACTGCTGACCGCAAACTAACTAATATACAAGCTAATCTGCAAAAAATGTTCAAAATCACACAGGACTTCGTTAACTCTTGGCGCTTAAGAATTAACTATAGTAAGTGTGAGTCGATATTATTTCGAAATAAAATTGAGTCGTGTCATACCTCGGTTCGGCAAAATTGGAAGCAATTTTGCATTAGAGCAGATAATGGCGAAACTTGCAATAACAAGTCCTGTGTTCGTTACTTAGGCATATGGTTCAAAAACAACTTAAACTTTACCGACCACATTAAAAAAGCTCTTGAAAAAGCAAATAAAGAGTTTAGGATCGCCAACAAACTGTTTTATTCAAGACTCATTTCTTCCAGAGTCAAAATTATCGCTTATCAGGTTATAATCAGACCAATACTATGTTACGGTAGCCAAATTTGGTACAACGTAAGCGCGTCACTAATGGAGAAATTTAGAATTTACGAAAGGAAATGTCTTCGAGCATGCCTTGGAAAATACCGAAAGCCAAACACAAACTACAAACACTATATCTCTAATAAAACGATTTATAACTGGGCAAACATAATTAGGATAGATAACCATATAATCTCTCTTTGTAGGAAACATTTTAACAGAGCGCAACTTGCTGAAAACAATAGCTTAATAGGACATGCAATATACCCAGATGATCAGTACATTCAATATAGCATGGACACAGGTTTCATACCCCCTGAAGCTTTCATCTTTTTGGATAAACACGCATATATCCAAGACGCAAATAAGATACCAATTTTATTCCACACCAAACGCAGAGCATCAGACAAAAAAATTCCAAAGAATATTGTAAACAACAGAAACATAAATACTCTACAATACGTGTATAACACAGAAATATCGACAAGAGACAAAAAGAAAACAAAAACGCGATGCTGGTGGATCGACGAAGGTTAACCAAAATATCACTAGGGTTATGGATTAGTTATAAGTATTGGGTATGGGTAGTTGTAAATTAGGTGTAAATTCTTTCTTTTAGGCTAAGTAACAATATACAAAACAATAATAAATGGACTACGTTTTTTTAAAATTTTTAGTAGTATATGTTAAAAAAAAATATATAATAGATAATTAGAGAAACTTAAATTTCAATAGACTTAGGAAAAACCTTGTAATAATATAATAGCTTAAGTAACCTAGAGTATTCCATCGTAAATCAGTAGGTTAAGAAAAATAAAAATCTACAGTGGTTCTTTAGTTGTAAGTTTCATATGAACACCACCACCACTATTACTGAATAATAAATAAATGAAACTATAAAAAAAAAAAGGAGTGCGTTTTGAGAGTATCAGATAGGATAGGCGTCTTACATAAGGATTAAAATACATATTCCAAGAATGAATGGTAAATTAAAATGACTATGAATTGCAAACTAAAAATGGGGCATCGCAGGGGTGTCGAATTGTGTTGGGTTCCAGGTTATAGGGAAATTTTTGGTAATAAGATTGCCGATCAGCTGGCGAGAGAAACTATCCGTCACTCGGTTTTACCAACAGGTCCTAATATGCCGTACCTGCTAGCAACCATTCGTAGACATACCTACCGGACAAGAAGCAACAAGGAGCTTTCGAAACACTACCCAAGCAGGACTATTGATCAACTTTAGTAAAATTTTGGGCTCAAGATCTGTTCAGAATTTGGATAGGGAATATTCTGCTGTTATATAAAATTTTCTATTCGGAAGATATCCTGACCATCCTGTCTACGAATCACTATCATTCCTCTTCTAAAGATATATCACTTTATCTGAAACTTCTTTTGTAATGGGACTCTCTCCATTGTAGAGTGCTAGATCCCTCAAATATGCTATCCAAATTCTAACCAGTAACCAAACTGGTCGACAAATGGCCACATGGTTGTGACAAAATATCATACAAAATTTTGCTTAAATGTGGTAAAAATTAATATGCCCCAGAATTCAGTTCCCTAAGTCCAAATTGGTTTCAGTATCATTTTGTAAATAGCTCGATTGTTATTAATTGTTACTTTTGATCATTTGTCCAAAAGCTTTCCTATTTTTCAGTATTGTCCATTTAATGCTATCCTTTTTTGAATTCCAAATTAAGTATTTTATTTTTCTCGAGCATAATACTACTCGTACCATTTAGGAATAGAGGAGAAGGCTTCTGGAAAAGACTGAGGATGACCAGCACATATCTACTTTTGAATAAAATCAATTTTATAATAAAAAAAAGAAGCACATATCTACTTTTGAATTTGTTTGAATCAATTTTATAATAGAGTATACTCGTATTTGGTTTTGTAGAATAAAAATAACTTTTAAAGGATCTTTGTGGAATAATGTGCTAGGATAGCAGTGCCATCAGCATATATTGCCATTAGAATATTGTTGGTGTAGGGATGGAGGTCTGGAGAACACCCGCTCGAAGAGCGAATATTTCCCAGTAGTCACCATTTTCAACTATTCGAAAGTATCTATCTGATAGGTTAGATTAATGATCTGAAAAAACTTTTAAGGGGTGAGGGGGGAGGAAATCTCTTAAACTTCTAAAGCAGACTGAAGTGCCTTAAGTAATCCAGAAATTATATATAGTATTTTAGGCAATGTTCTTTCTCTTGAATAATATTTACTTATAAAAAAATGAAATTATCATTTCCCTATCAGCAAAAAGAGAATTAAAATTATCTATGAAAATCTCAAAAAGATTGAAAAAAAATTTGAATTTGTTTTCGAAACGCTGAATTCGATGTAATATGGAGTAATCAACTAATGAATGAGTGTAAATAAAATAAATTATTGGGAAAATAATAAATTTACAAAATTCCAAATTGATGCTCTTTGCAACATCTACAAATTCGTGTTGTAACTGTCACTTGCGTACATTTATTGTAAATGCTTGTCTGGATAAAAGGATACTAAGACTTGTCTTAGCTGTGAATTGGCTTATGGTACAAGGGACTATTTGTTCATGAGCATCCCCGCAGGAATGATTCCAGGTTAATTGAAGTGTATCGTGACTAATGATACTGGTCCTGATGGAATTCTGTTACAGAGTCTATTTGGCAATTTATCTTCTTTTCAAATAGAACCCGTTGACATTCATAGCAGTGATCCTTATTTCACTCTAGCAAAACAGAGTTTATGCTTTTAGTAAATTTAATTTTTCATAAATTTCAGTAAAAATCATTAAACGATTTTTTTCTACTGCAAAAGTAAATATTTATCATAGACTTTTACTAAAAAATACTTCTCTAAAAACAACCTTATACAAAATTGGGCATTTTCAGTGAACATTTAAAGGGTTTTTATTGGAAAATTTTACTAAAATTTATTTATTGAAAATTTTTACTGAAAATTTTAACTGAACATTTTTTACCAAATATTTTTTGCTGACAATTTTTACTGAAAATTTTTAACTGAACAATTTTTACTGATCAATTTTTATGGAACAATTTTTACTAACAGTTTTTAGTGAACAATTTTTACTGAATAATTTTTAATGAATAATTTTGGCTGAATAATTTTTACTGAATAATTTTTACTGAACAATTTTGACTGAACATTTTTACTGAACATTTTTAATAAAAATTTTGACTCAAAATTTTGACTGAAAATTTTTACAGAAAATTTTTACTGAAATTTTTACTAAAATTTTGTATTTACTGAATAATTTCTACTGGCAATTTTTACTGCACATTTCTTACTTAATAATTTTTACTGATCAATTTAAACTTAATAATTTTTACTGCATATTTTTACTGCAAATTTTTACTGCATATTTTTACTGAAAATTTTTACTGAAAATTTTTATTGAAAATTTTTATTGAAAATTTTTATTGAAAATTTTTATTGAAAATTTTTATTGAAAATTTTTATTGAAAATTTTTATTGAAAATTTTTATTGAAAATTTTTATTGAAAATTTTTATTGAAAATTTTTATTGAAAATTTTTATTGAAAATTTTTATTGAAAATTTTTCATAAAAATTTTTTCTGAAAATTTTTACTGAACAATTTTTAGAGACAATTTTTGCTGAACAATTTTTACCGAATAATTTCTACTGACAATTTTTACTCAGAGTTTTTAGTGAACAATTTTTACTTAATAATTTTTACTGATCAATTTAAACTGATCAATTTTTACTAAATAATTTTTACTGACAAATTTTACTAAATAATTTTTACTGAACAATTTTTAATGAACAATTTTTACTGACAATTTTTACTAAACAATTTTTGCGAAACAATTTTTACTGAAAATTTCTACTGAAAATTTCTACTGAAAATTTCTACTGAAATTTTCTACTGAAAATTTCTACTGAAAATTTCTACAGAAAATTTCTACTGAAAATTTCTACTGAAAATTTCTACTGAAAATTTCTACTGAAAATTTCTACTGAAAATTTCTACTGAAAATTTCTACTGAAAATTTCTACTGAAAATTTCTACTGAAAATTTCTACTGAAAATTTCTACTGAAAATTTCTACTGAAAATTTCTACTGAAAATTTCTACTGAAAATTTCTACTGAAAATTTCTACTGAAAATTTCTACTGAAAATTTCTACAGAAAATTTCTACTGAAAATTTCTACTGAAAATTTCTACTGAAAATTTCTACTGAAAATTTCTGCTGAAAATTTCTACTGAAAATTTCTACTGAAAATTTCTGCTGAAAATTTCTGCTGAAAATTTCTACTGAAAATTTCTACTGAAAATTTCTACTGAAAATTTCTGCTGAAAATTTCTACTGAAAATTTCTACTGAAAATTTCTACTGAAAATTTCTACTGAAAATTTCTACTGAAAATTTCTACTGAAAATTTCTACTGAAAATTTCTACTGAAAATTTCTACTGAAAATTTCTACTGAAAATTTCTACTGAAACTTTCTACTGAAAATTTCTACTGAAAATTTCTACAGAAAATTTCTACTGAAAATTTCTACTGAAAATTTCTACTGAAAATTTCTACTGAAAATTTCTACTGAAAATTTCTACTGAAAATTTCTGCTGAAAATTTCTACTGAAAATTTCTACTGAAAATTTCTACTGAAAATTTCTACTGAAAATTTCTACTGAAAATTTCTACTGAAAATTTCTACTGAAAATTTCTACTGAAAATTTCTACTGAAAATTTCTACTGAAAATTTCTACTGAAAATTTCTACTGAAAATTTCTACTGAAAATTTCTACTGAAAATTTCTACTGAAAATTTCTACTGAAAATTTCTACTGAAAATTTCTACTGAAAATTTCTACTGAAAATTTCTACTGAAAATTTCTACTGAAAATTTCTACTGAAAATTTCTACTGAAAATTTCAACTGAAAATTTCTACTGAAAATTTCTACTGAAAATTTCTACTGAAAATTTCTACTGAAAATTTCTACTGAAAATTTCTACTGAAAATTTCTACTGAAAATTTCTACTGAAAATTTCTACTGAAAATTTCTACTGAAAATTTCTACTGAAAATTTCTACTGAAAATTTCTACTGAAAATTTCTACTAAAAATTTCTTCTGAAAATTTTTACTGAAAATTTTTACTGAAAATTTTTACTGAAAATTTTTACTGAAAATTTTTACTGAAAATTTTTACTAAAAATTTTTACTGAAAATTTGTACTGAAAATTTGTACTGAAAATTTTTTACTGAAAATTTTTTACTGAAAATTTTTTACTGAAAATTTTTTACTGAAAATTTTTTACTGAAAATTTTTTACTGAACATTTTTTACCGAACATTTTTTACTGAACATTTTTTACCGAACATTTTTTACTGAAAATTTTTTACCGAAAATTTTTTACTGAAAATTTTAACTGAAAATTTTTTTAACTGAAAAAAAATGTTTACTGAACATTTTTAACTAAACAATTTTCTACTGAAAATTTTTATTGAAAATTTTTACTGAAAATTTTTACTGAAAATTTTTACTGAAAATTTTTACTGAAAATTTTTACTGAAAATTTTTACTGAAAATTTTTACTGAAAATTTTTACTGAAAATTTTTACTGAAAATTTTTACTGAAAATTTTTACTGAAAATTTTTACTGAAAATTTTTACTGAAAATTTTTACTGAAAATTTTTACTGAAAATTTTTACTGAAAATTTTTACTGAAAATTTTTACTGAAAATTTTTACTGACAATTTTTACTGAAAATTTTTATTGAAATTATTACTGAAAATTTTTACTGAAAATTTTTTACTGTACATTTTTTGCTGAAAATTTTTTACTTAAAATTTTTTACTGAAAATTTTTTGCTGAAAATTTTTTACTGAAAATTTTTTATCGAAAATTTTTTACTGAAAATTTTTTATCAAAAATTTTTTACCGAAAATTTTTTATCGAAAATTTTTTACCGAAAATTTTTTACTGAAAATTTTTTACCGAACATTTTTTACTGAAAATTTTTTACCGAAAATTGTTTACTGAAAATTTTTTACAGAACATTTTTTACTGAAAATTTATTACCGAAAATTTTTTACTGAAAATTTTTGACCGAAAAAAGTTTACTGAAAATTTTTTACCGAAAATTTTTTACTGAAAATTTTTTACCGAAAATTTTTTAATGAAAATTTTTTACCGAACATTTTTTATTGAAAATTTCTTACCGAAAATTTTTTACTGAAAATTCTTTACTGAAAATTTTTACTGAAAATTTTTACTGCAAATTTTTACTGAAAATTTTTTACCGAAAATTTTTGCTGACAATTTTTACTGACAATTTTTACTGATAATTTTTACTGACAATTATTGATGATTAATTTTTACCGAATAATTTCTACTGACTAAAATTTCTAATTTTTACAGACTAAGTTAAATTTAACCACTTTTACTAGATAATTTTTACTGTACAATTTTTACTGAACTTTTACTAAACAATTTTTGTTAAACAATTCTGAAAAAATTTTCAATTTTGATAGAACAAATTTGACTAAACGATTTTTTACTGATCAACTTATACGTAACAATTTATACCGAACAATTTTTATAAAAGAAAATTTCAGTTCTATCTCGAAACTATTACTTAAAATTTTTGTAAAAATTTCTTATTTTGATTTTTTTCAATTAAAATTCTAATTTAATATATCTTTTAAGTAACAGGCTACTGAATGCGTATGAAAATTCTAATATTTAAATATTGTTGCAAAATTATTTCTATCAAACTACGAATAATATTAAGAAATAATTTTTTTTCCATTCTACACCTTTTTGCATTTAGAAAAAGAATCTTCGATTCAAAAAGAACAAGAACACTTTTACGAGAAGTACGTGAGAATCGGTAAAATGCTATTTTGTGTTTCTCGTAAAATTTCGGTAAATCTAATCAGAAAAAATTACGGTTTATTTTAAGAGGAGTAGCTAGCGAATAGGTTTTGTGACAGTGCAATAGGAAAATCGCAAAAGTATCAAAAGCAATCTTATTATTCGATTCGATCCTTTCTCAAAGGTTTTGCTCTACTCTTCATGCGGGTATAAATTGTTTATTTCAACTTGGTTGATGAAGTCAATAGAAAAATTGAGCTGAAAGAGATTTTTGAAGCTTATTTACATACAGAACTTTTCAAATTTCGTTAAATAAATTAGGATCAGAAAAGTTTATACCCTTTTTTTCTGAAGTCTTGATTTAGTTTTTTTTTTTTTTTAAAAAAAAAAAACCTACAAAAGAAATAACTTTACACGAACAGCAAGTTAAGTGGAATAACTAACAATGAGGGATGAAAAAGCTGTAAAAAAAAAGTCATTTTAGGTATACAAGGTTCAGTTACTTCTGTAGTCAAGATGAATGTGTCCCTTTCGGTTTGATTAATTTTGTTTATTTTCTAAACTTGTCGTTTAATGTACTCTAAATTCGTTAACTACTCTAATTGGGAATTTTATTTCCATCTATTTTGGTTACTGTAAAATTTGCAAGGAATTGAATTTAAATGGAAATTCGAAATAAACTTGGTTCGATAATGAAAAATATGAGCTTTTAAAAAAAAAATTGGTTGGTTTGTTTTATGTGGACGGGGGAGGATTAAGTAATTTGTTTGTGTTCAGCAATAATTTTGTCTGGAAAAAGTCTGAAGCTATAAGAATCTCTGAAAAACTCTGAGTCATTTTTATAATTTAACTGAAATTATAATTCCATTTAATTATAAGTTAAATATAAAATTTTTAGAGAACGTTGATTTGTATTTTTTTCTCGACAAATGGCGACGTTTTTCTGGACGTTTGCTTGCAAAAAATATTAAATGTGAACGAAATTTTCTCAACGATTATAAACAACAAATTTAATAGAAAATCTTTAAAAACGATTTCTTAGAAAAAATACACTATAAGAATTACCAAAAAAAGGAAAAAAAAAATTAAATTAAATTATTCCCATACACCCGTGTGCACATAAGCAATTATTAAAATTAATTTTTCATTTCAATTAAAAATTTCTAAGCGAAATAATTCCGTGACTCTTTAAAAGATAAAATCCTCAAAAAAAATAAAAAGATAAAACTAAATAGATAAAAATGTAATTACGCTCATTATTTAAGGTAAGCATTTTAATTTATTCACATTTAAGATAATAGAATTTTTTTTTGAAAACCTTATCTTAATAATTTTCTTTATTAAAATATTGTACAAATTTAATTTGGTTGTTTGTGAAAAAAGAGCAAGAAGCACACTTTGAATATGCAGGAATATGTGCACCGCCATTAAAAAATATTTAAAAGGGAAAAAACCTTTTCAGACCTTTCGTTTTTGTTAGATTTTTGTTTTTCTGAATATCAGCAAAAGAATCGTGAAAAAAACTTATCTTAAAATTAAATTAAATTGCACATTTGATAAGGTTTTATTTTTTTTTGAAATTAATTCATATTTAGTAAAAATCTAAATGGTTTCGCTCTTGATGTGTGCGAAGAGTTATTATTTGGTTTTTTTCCCTAAAATTCTTTATAAGCGGGATTATGTTTATTTAGTTGAATGATGGGAATAGGATTGACCCTAAATTCGCACTTATAACTCCAAGGAATACAGAAGATTAGATACATTCTGTTCGATTCTCATTAGTATTCAAGGAATCGTCCTCAATTAACGCGTTCATTACGTTTTTCGCACGCTGCTTGCTAGGACATCTTTTGGTGGTAATGGTTGGCAGTGGTCTAAGGGAGCCATAGTATTTTTTGGTGGACGTCTAGTCGCTATGTTATTATCTAACAGATCGTTATGGATGTAGTCCTACCATTTAGGCTATTAAGCGTGCATATGTTGGACGACTACTGCATGGATTCTGATTTCGCCTGATGGGCCAGTTGAGGTCATGTTTAGCCTTCATAACCAGGAATTATTTATTACTCCTTTTTTTGCTTGACGGTTGGGCAAACAGTGGATTCATGGGAGTTTGTATGCGTTCGGATTAACCCTTGCTGTCTGGAATCATTGTCGTTTCATTGTGAGAGGCTACAAAAACTTTTCCATCTTCTTGCTAGTGTAAACTCAATTCTTTGTAGTAGCAATCTCTGTTTGAAATATGGCCCATTACTATTTCGGCCGCGCTGAGCATTATATTCATCCTTTATACAAAAAGCTTGAACTGATGCCATGTGGCGGAATTTGGAATATTGCAGTATGACGGAGTGCTCCGTTCTTGGGGTTAACTGGCAAAGGATGCGATTCACATACAAACCGTTTTCTAAACACATTGCCCGAAATAGGAATAGGAATGGGAATGGAAAAACAACCAGCATCGTGACCCACCACCATGGCACTTCATCGCTTTGGAAACGATACCGCGAGGGATCGATCCTTGGCAGAATATCAAGTGCTATTCAAGCGAAAACGGATATGAATTTATTGCTTTTGGGTTTGATGGTTTCAATTCCACGTCGTTCGGTACGACGTCCTTTGTCGGTTATCCAGCGATTGTTAGTACCATTGGGAAGAAGGGTAAATACCAACCAAAGTGGATACCGTCAACAGTATTAAAATTGTTCGACTTTTCCATTTTATTTTATTCGTTCGAAATTTTATTTCATCGAGAGTCGTATTTGTGTGTACTCGTAGTATTCGTATTTTTCGCAAGTACAAAATCAATCCGAATATTGTCTAGTTCCTTCCGAACGGAACGCAATAATATCATATCGTCTTCATCTTCAGTTCATCCTTTCGATTTGTTTACAAGCATATTCGTATAAAATAGTTCAACGAGTCTAGGATAAAGTGTGCAGGCATTTCGATTCCTAATTAGGTAGACTGTTGTTTTGATAATTTTCGAAAATCCTATGAATAAATTATGCCAACCTGACGTACGAGTATAAATTGGTTGTTGAGTTATAGAACAAGAGACTTAGGCCAGTTACTGATGATTGCCTTAATCTTTCGAGATGTAAATTAAACTAAGGTAACCCAAATCAAAAGGGAATTGGTAACAATTCAATTATAATCCAAAAAGCTATTAGTTTCGGGTGGTTTTAATCACAGCCGCTTTTTCCCATTCGAGTTATTTTGAAAATCATTGAAAATTTCCCAAAGATTTCAATATTCTCGATATTAATTATTCTACAATATATTTTAATATAGATTTCTTTCTATGTTCTATTATAATTATTTTGGTTTTATTAAATTATTATTGAAAATTATGTAATATTAAGAAAATAATTGTAAAAATCTTCATTTTGATTAATAGTTTTTCATGTTCAAAATGAAGGTTTGACTGTTTTTTTAAAAGTATCTATTTATTTTTTCTTTATAGCACTTGATAGTAAGGTTTTTTTTTAAAAAACTAATTTTTAAGAACTGTTTTTCATAAAAAGTACGAAAATAGGCGTAAAAAAAATTTAAGGACTTATCCAATTTGTACTTCGGAAAGGCAAGCTTTATATAATATATTGAAAATTTAAATTTTAATAAAACAATTTATTATTTATATTACTTAAACTTTGCCATTATTTATTAAATATTTTAAATTTCTTTAAGGACTCAGGCGTTTTTGATGGTTTTCTCGCATATTTCGGACTATAATTCGGCCATTTCTTGACGGGCGTTTGTTTTTAAATATAACTATAAGAAGAAATCTATCAGCTTTAAATGGCATAATTTTATAGGGCAATTGGTAATATAAAGATTAGCTACGTAAATTTTTTTTTTTAATATACCTATAATAAAAAGTTTATTAGCGTCAAATGGCATTATTTTGGAGGCCAATTTGTACGAGGGTCGTTCAATAAGTCCTTAGAAAATCCAAGAAATTGCGCTCGTAGTGTCCTTAAAATTTTTTTTTGTAAGTAGCATTATTAACAGGTAAAGATTTCAGCTCGATCCATAGCGTAGGTCAATTTCTATCGTCGATTAAAGTTAACGACATTTATTTGTGCATAACAATGGAAAAAGCGAGTTTAGGGCTGTCATCAAACATCTCCATTTGAAAGGCTTAACCCCGAAAGAAATCAAAGCCGAGTTGGATGCAGTTCATGGCATATCTGCACCTGTGTTTGCGATGGTTTACAATTGGGTGAATGAATTTAAACGTGGCCGTTCATCCACAAAAGATGAACATCGTTCAGGACGCCCAGTTGAGGTGTCTACTCCTGAAATCATCGACAAAATCCACGATCTGATTTTGAACGATCGGCAAATTAAAGTGCGCGAATTAGTTGAGGCCACGGGCATATCACAAGGTACAGTCGCTTCAATTTTGCATGAAAAATTGTCTGTGAAAAAAATTTCGGCAAGATGGGTGCCGCGTTTGCTCTCAGAGGAGAATAAGCGCAATGTAGTAGTGGACTCTGAGGCTATGTTGGCACTCTTTCATCGCAATCCTGCTGAATTCCTTCATCGATATGTCACTGTGGACGAAACCTGGATACACTACTACACTTCAGAAATGAAGAGACAGTCATCACAGTGGATTTTCAAGGGTGAACTGGCTCCGAAGAAGGCAAAAACTGTGCCATCGGCCGGCAAGGTGATGGCCACGGTCTTTTGGGATTCGCAGGGCATCATTTTTATCGACTATTTGGAAAAAGGAAAAACAATAACAGGAGCAAATTACGCGTCGTTATTGCAACGGTTGAGCGAGGAAATCAAAGAGAAACGCCCCCATATGAAGAAGAAAAAAATCCTCTTGCATCAGGACAATGCGCGTGTGCATACCTGCGCTGTTTCCATGGCCAAAATTGTGGAATTGAGAATGGAATTATTGCAGCATCCCGCTTATTCACCAGATTTGGCCCCGAGTGACTATTTTCTTTTCCCGAATCTGAAGAAATGGCTTGGCGGACGACGGCTCACTTCCAACGAGGACGTCATTGCTCAAACGGATGAGTATTTTGCAGAACTTCCGAAATCCTATTTTTTGGACGGGATAAAAATTTTGGAAAAACGGTTGGAAAAGTGTATAGAGCTAAAAGGAGATAATGTTGAAAAATAAAAATTTTTTTTTTAAAAACAGTTTTTTTCCATCTTTTTCTAAGGACTTATTGAACGACCCTCGTATTACTATTGCACAAATTTACGTATCCTGGAAAGTTTTAACTTAGTAAAACCAAAATTTATCATGTTGTGTGGATTGTGTAATTATTTTCTTAAAAACACATATAGAAAAAAATTAAAATCACTCAGAACTACACCTTCAGACCAAAATTCACACCGAACAGTCATTTTTTGCAAATACCAGGTGTTGGAATTAATTCGTAGCGTTCTACAAAAGATGGCGTTAGCCAACTATTCATAGTCACACATACAAAAGTAAATATTCTCCCAGAAGCTACTGACATAACGCAACTTTTCCACTATATGACATTTTCTTATAGTGTCAGTAGCACTTGTTGCGCAGTGTCAAACATGTCGAAGTTCGTGCCTGAAAAATCGTTTTTGCGGGGAGTGTTACTCCATTACTTCAACATGAAGAAAAGTGCCGCGGAAAGTCATCGTAGTTTAGTGGATGTTTACGGCGAACATGCTCTTGCTCAGCAAACTTGCAGAAAGTAGTTTGAGCGGTTTAAAAATGGAAATTTTGATTTGGAAGACATGGAACGTCCCGGACAGCCGAAAAAGTTCGAAGATGAAGATTTGGTGACGTTGCTAGATGAAGACCCGTGCCAAACACTCCCGGAGTTGTCCACATTGCTTGGAGTCGACTTTTCGACGGTCGAAAAATGCCTGAAAACCATAGGAATGGTACAAAAACAGGGAACGTGGGTTCCACATGAGTTGAAGCCAAGGGACGTCGAACGGCGTTTAGTCACCTGTGAGATTCTTCTCCAACGGCAGGCAAGGAAAGGAATTCTGCATCGAATCGTCACTAGTGACGAGAAGTGGGTACTCTACGACGATCCCAACCGCAGAAAATCGGGGGGCTTACCCGGTCATGAATCTACATCGTCCCCCAGTTCGAATATTCATGGAAAGAAGATCTTACGATGTATTTGGTGGGATCAGCTGGGTGTTATTTATTATGAGCTCCTCCAACCGGGTGAAACCATCACTGGGGACGTATACAGACGACAATTTATGCGTTTGAACAGAGCATTACAAGAAAAGCGGCCGCAGTATAAAGATCGACACGACAAAGTAATTTTGCTCCACGACAATGCAAGAACCCATGTTTCGAAAGTCGTGAAAACTTATTTAAATACGCTGAAATGGGAAGTTCTGCCTCATCCGCCATATTCACCAGACATTGCCCCATCTGATTATCATTTGTTTCGGTCCATGGCGCATGGCTTGTCAGAGCAGCACTTCGATAACTACGAAATTACCAAAAATTGGATCGTTTCTTTCATCGAATCTACGAGGGTCATTCAACAAGTACTTAGCCTCGCCGCCCGATGGAACTGCTGTCACAAAAAAAAATTTACCATCGTGAACAGTACATTCTTTTAGTAGCCTACTGTCAAAGTTTCAGTCGATTCCCTTCATTATTTTTGTTTTGAGAGCCTTTGAAAGCGAGCGTGTTGGTCGGTTGCACAAAAATGGAAAAAGAACAATATCGTTCGGTGATTAGATTCTTGTTTTTGGAAGGGAAAATGCGCAGCGAAATCAAAGATCGCTTGGATGCTGTGTATGGTGACTCTTCACCTTCGATGGCAACCGTCAAGAATTGGTTCAACGAGTTTGTTCGTGGCCGCACGTCGGTTTTTGATGAGCCACGCCCAGGTGCCCCGAAAAAGGCTGCTACGGAGGAAAACGTTAAAAAAGTCCACGATCTCGTGTTGGCAGACCGTCGATTGAAGGTTCACGAGATAGCTGAGACTGTGGGCATCGCAGTAGAAACGGTGCATCATATTCTACACGAAGAACTGGGCATGAGAAAGCTGAGACCACATCGGCGACGAAACATGGATTGTTTTTTGGGATTCCCGTGATTGTTTTCTGGGATTCACAAGGTGTGATCCACATCGATTACCTCGAGAAGGGTAAAACAATTACCCTGCGCTACTATGCTGACTTATTGGGCCGATTTGACGTCGAATTGAAGAAAAAGCGGCCCCGCTTTGCGAAGAAAAAAGTGCTGTTCCACCACGACAACGCGCCGGCTCACACCTCCGCCGTCGCCATGGCCAAATTGGTCAAATTGCACTACGAATTGCTGCCCTATCCACCGTACTCTCTAGATTTAGCCCCCTGTGACTACTTTTTGTTTCCAAACCTGAAAAAATCACTCGCCGGGAATAGATTTGGGTCGAATGAGGAGGTTATCGTCGCCACGGAGGCCTATTTTGCTTCCCTCGAGAAAATGTATTTTTTGGACGGGTTGAAAAAGTTAGAGCATCGCTGGGCCAAGTGTATCGAGCTTGAAGGAGATTATGTGGAAAAATAAATTGCCACCGTTCCAAAATTTTCGTTTTTCTTTTGTAGGCTAAGTACTTGATGAATGACGTAAAGAAGAAGAATTTTTTCCACGCGATATCCGAGCATTACCAGAAAGATGGCAAAAAGTAGTGGATAACGAAGGACAATACTTTGAATAACGCTTCTGTAATGATACTGTCATAATAAACCACGAAACTTTGCAAAAAAACGCCACGAATTAATTACAACACCTGATACAATAGCTTTTTTATAATCATTAACTAAGCAACTATAAAATAAGCCTCATCTCTGAATAAAGTTTTAGTCGGAAAATCACAATTGGGTTTTTTCCTACGATTTTTAATAATTTTAATTCACAATATTAAATGGCAACTTTTGATATAAGTAAATTAATTTTTTTTTAAATTTTTGAATAAAAGTTATTATGAAAACATAACCCTACTTTTCCAAATTATAAAATGGATAATCTTTTCATTTAAAAAAAAAACAGTATCTTTAAGTTAGAAAATAAAAAATTCCTTTTTTTTTATTTTGTTCTACAATTTTGTTTTTTCTTTTTACATAAATACATTTAAAAATGAGCCTAATACTAATGGTTTGTTTTTAAAAAATCTACATTATTCATGATTGGAAGGTAAACATTTTTTTAAGTATAAAAATTACCATAAAATTGAACTATTTACATTAATTTTAAATAAATTATCAGAAAACATATTAGAATAATTATTTATTTGATATAAAAACTAAAATATTCTTATTAAAAAATTAACTATTAAATTTTAGTAAAGAAAAAACAACGTCTTAAATTGTTATATGTACGAAATTTTCCAAATTATTACAAATTTTGTTTAATTAAACGTTTATATTATTTAATTTAAAAATAAAAAAGATTAAAAATATAAAAACAAAAGTAAATAAAATAAAATAAAATAAATAATTTTAAATTTTTTGTATTTAAGCAATTTTTAAAAGGAACTCTTGTGAACAACTGAGCTTTTCAACTAAAGACACTGGATAAGTACTAAAGATTAGCCAAGTTACAAACCTTCAGTTATGCTTTTATGCAGCTTTGCTTCGTCAATAAAGTTTTCCTTTCTTTATTGATTATTTATAATTTTTTTCTAAACTGTATTTAAAAATACCAAAATTATAAGTTAAATTTAATATAAAAGAGGATTTATCATTAATGGTAGTCGGCAATAAAAAAAAATTATTGGAAAAGAATTCGTTTATCTTGAAAACCTTACAAATGTATTATATAAGAAAATTGAGAAAAAATCTGATTTTTGGTATCTTTTCAGCCATTTTTCATTTTCCTTTTCGAATTATCTAAAAAAAAAAGTACATTATTTTAAGAAAATTCTCACTTTTATAATATTTTTACCTTTCTGATACTATTACTAGTAAAATTGTAAATTTTAATAATGCAGTTGATAAGCGGTGGTGTACAATCTTATGTGGGTGAAAGATATCCGATGCTATGTGAATAGAAGCCAAATAACATGATTGACTCTTCATTCGACCATTTGAGAATAGATCCATTAAAATTCAATTAAATATAATTACGATAATATTAGAGCAAGAGCTTATATGAAAGTATATTTACGTTTTGTTTGTACAAGATTGATTCGATCCGAATCAATTTTGTACGATCAAGTCGATTATTGTGTCATCAATCAAAATTCCTAAAAATTTTCTACCAATACCGGATTGGGGAGAGTTGGGCTACAGTAAAATGTGGTTTTTTTTTCAGATATAATTTACAAAAAAATTTGTCATTAATTGGGGACAATATCATAATTTGAAAATCGTGCTCTTCAATAATCGCTTGACCCAATTTAATTTGTAATGCACCTTTTTAGATGAAATATTTTTAAATTTTTTTTTTCTATCTAAAAATAACGGAAAACTAATCAATATTTTTTTAAGTTATTTTTAAATTAAAAATAAAATTGCTCTCCAATCGATAAATTTAAATACAAAATTTTCTTTAGATGTTTTGTGTACCACTTTAAACTTTTCATCTTTTTTTTATTATTAGAAACTCATATCAATATTTTTATTCGAATCTGGATAACTAAATTTCTCGATGCCCCAATTTGAACAGGTAATTTTTGTTATATGGTTAGTCTATGTTAGCTTGAAGCGCGAATTAAATCAAAATATTCACTACAATATGAGGGGGGAATAGGCCTGTAAATTTGCACGTATCTGCATAAATTATATTATAGGGCCAGTAAGGCATTGGAACGTTTGATGACTCCATTCGTTCAACTGAACCTAACTACCACAAAAGGTCAGTGAGTGAGTCAGTCAGTCACTATGGCATGGTCCCAGTGGTGGTAGATATGGTAACAACAAAATTTGCAAAATCCTAAAAGCATTTCCGTGATCTGCACACTCGTCGCGGCTGTTCTTTGGCATAAGGCGGACCAATTTGATTGCCGATATGCATCACGAAGGAGACGAAATGTCGTTAAGATCATCGAACCGATCGCCATCATTATCGCTCCGAACCGTAATAGGTACTCTTAACCATGGAATTTATGCATCAACCTGGCCTAACCAAATCATTGTTCTATGATCTCTAATGCCTAACAGAATACCATCGCTCACCAACCAGATTCCATATCATCGAATAGAATATTATAGGCCAAAGTAACCACCCATATTTTATGGTGTTCAGATCACTAGAACAATCGTTACAATACCTTCGATGGCAATTAAATTTAAATAACACGTCGAAGGTGTGAATGATAAGGTAATCTACCTACAAGCTTTGAATGCATATCAATCGCAATGAATTTAACTTTCAAGATTACCAATGATAATTTTCTAGTAATTTCAATATGTCTAACCAAACAGTTTGTTCAAAAAATTTTAACTATAAAAACTAAACAATTTTATAGCAAAAATATTTTTAAAAAAAACCCACAAAATTTTATGAGATTAAAATAATTTTGGAAAACAAGTCTGAAAAGTTATTTAAAAAATTTAATCACCAAGTTAATAAGAAAAAAAAATATCACACAGGCTATGATTGAATGAATAAAGGGTTTGGGAAAGCAATGTAGTTGATAGTTTATTCTGGACGTTCTGTTCACTCAAAAGGTGACCCTTCAGTTGTTCACCATTTTTCATTAGTCTTTGATGTAGATGCTTTTTCTAACTGAGGTTTAGGTTCTTCTTGGTCCCTTAAAAAAATGCTTTATAATATTAGAAAACTTGAGCTTTTGATAAGGTCTGAAATTAATCGACGGTCTGATCTCCCAAGACCCCCCTCAATCGTTCCACATATTTTTCTTCCTCTGATTTTTGTAAGCTCTACAAAAAAAACTCATTTTTTATTGATTCACGGACCTCATTAGGCACATTAATTTTATGCCACACCTTTTATAATAGCAGATTTAATCTAATTCTTAAAAAAATAAAAGATATATAAGCTTAAATCCGCTGTTTGGTAATAGATGGCGTGAAAGAGCGTATTAAGCTACCATGGACAGGCCATACTTTTTTTTATGAGTTTGACATCTGTCATCATTAATCAGTGCACATTTTCAGCAATTTCGTACAACAACATACATTTTTCCTTTGGTAATCATGTCTAGTTTTGTGCCAGAAAAAGAGAATATGCGGGAAACTCTGCTTTTCTGCTTTAATTTGAAGAAATCGGCTGCAAAGACGGCAATTTTGACTTGTTGGACAAGAAGCGTGAAAATCTGCCTAGGAAGGTTGAGGACCATCAATTGCAGGCTCTTTTGGATCAAGACGATACTCAATCGCAAAAAATGCTCGCGGAGCAATTGGATGTTACTCAACCAGTCATTTCCATGCGTCTGCATGCCATGGGAAAGATTGAAATGATCGGAAAATGGGTTCCGCATGAATTGAACGATAGGCAGATGCAGCGACGCCAAAACACATGCGAAATCTTGCTCGCCCGACAAAAAAGAAAGTCGTTCCTGGATCGGATTGTGACAGGCGATGAAAAGTGGATATATTTCGAGAATCCTAAACCCAGGAAATCGTGGGTTGATCCCGGCCAACAATCAACATCTTCCTTAAGACCAAATCGCTTCGGACGGAAGACGATGCTGTGCGTTTGATGGGATCAGCAGGGTATCGTCTACTATGAGATGTTAAAACCTGGTAAAACTGTCAATGCACATCACTACCACCAACAACTGATTAAATTGCACCGCGCTCTTCGTGAAAAAAGGATGGATTAGCAACAAAGACATGTCACGCTGATTTTCCTCCACGACAACGCACCATCGCACACGTCAAAAATGGTCCGAAACTACTTGGAGATACTCAACTGTGAGGTGCTACCCCACCCCGCTTATTCAACAGACCTGGCCCCTTCCAAGTACAACCGGTTTTCGTCGATGGGTCACGCGCTCGCTGAGCAGCACTTCAATTCTAACGAGGACGTCCGAAAATGGCTTGATGAGTGGTTTGCCTCGAAAGAGAAGAAATTTTTTGGTATGGTATCCACAAATTGCCCGAGAGATGGAGAAAATGTGTAGCTAACGAGGACAAGTACTTTGAATAAATTTGGTTTTGGTTTCTATGAAAAAAAAACATGCGTTTTTTTACTAAAAAACAGCGGATTTAAGCTTATACACCTGTTATTTTTAATAAAAAACTGAATTAAAAGAATATCATCACTTGTACGGTATTTAAAATAATCAATCTAGAATTTTTTACTATAATTAGTACTATCAGAATCTTACCATTATTTTTATTAACAAATACAGTCAAAATTATTTAAAAAAATTTTAAATCTTCACCCCTTAAAATAAGAAGAAATAAATTTTGTTTTTAAAAGTCAATATCTAATTTCGCTTATTTCTGAATTTTTCCAATAAAAACAATCGGGACTATTCCTCTTACAAAAAAAAAAAAACTAAATAAAAAAATTGAATCGAATACGATTACATGAAATTATAGAGTCGCAAGTACTTCAAATTACATTTCAACATGAACTTGAGTGGAGTTCAAATTATAAACGATCCTTAATGGAATTAAGTAAGTTGTTCAGAACCTCCCACCAATTATAGACTATTTATACGATTGCGTTTCTGTATCTGAACAAGTCCATGGGGAATCATCGCACATAGAATCACTCTTTACGAAGCGAAAGTAGTCTTATCCACATCGTCTTCCCGATGAACTGGACCAAATTAACTAGATCCTCCTTGCGATAATTCTTATGATAAAATTCGATAACGATTAAATTGTATCACTTCCAAGATGATAAAAAATACAAAGAAAAACACACAAAACTAAATAAATAATATTCACGGAGTGTTTGGTTAAGTATTCTTGATGATCCGCCGTGTGTGGTTTCGGATAATCCACAATTTGATGTGCTCTTAATCGAAACGGACGCGCTAACCGAATATCCTGTTATTATCGTTCCATCGACAAGCCCCCATTCCTTGCTTGATATCGTATCTTATATGTTATCTCATATGTGCGATGATCATTTTAAGATTTCAGTTTTTATTATTTACTTTATTTGCTTGTTAAAAAGTGCATAAAAATAAAATTTAGTTGCATACACAAAAAAAGAAAGAAAATAGAGCAAAGCAATTGGCCGAAAGGTGATCGTGGAAAAGATTCATCGATTAATTGGGAAAAGAATCGACAAAACAGCAAAACAAAAATTGTTTTTATTTAAGAACAGGAAAATTATGTAAAATTCAGATGATTAGCGGTATTCTGTATATGAACTTATTTTTTTCTTGTTCAAATACGAAAACATTAAAAAAATTTACAGAATTCGTTGGTACTAAAGTCATTAAGTTTACCCCAAAAAGTGGCTGGGCTCCATCGAATTACGAAATATAAACTCGTACAAACTCAATTCCAACAAAATACCAATCGTCTCTTTTGATCGGGAATCGAAATTAATGAAATTCCTTCTTTTTTTGTTGTTGTAAGATCGGTACACGTTTGTTATGTTTTTATTCGATTTCTTTTAGTTTTTGCGAAATCTTTAACGCAATCGCTACGAAATCATTAATTTAAAAGGTGCTAAAATAAATAAAAAAAAACCTCATTCATATTGAACAAGAGCACATATTTTATATACTATAGTATATATCGGGAATAATGTTATGCATACGAATTTTTTAGGGGAATGTTCAGCTTTTTGGAGATTTTCGAAAAATTATGTTATTCTCCAAGAAGACATTGAATTGTGGTTATTTGAAAAGAGATTGACAACAACTGATTCCGACCTCCAAATTGAGGTGATTTATGAAATTTTTTATATATTATGATATAACTTAAAAATATTATAATAATAAGAACATAAAAAATATTTAAATTTTATGAATATTTAACGGGTATTTTAAAGCAGGACGCATCGGATTTCAAAATTTTGGTTTGTTAAAAAGAGCTTTTTGAACAAAATTTATTATAAAAATAATTTTAATTTTTTGTAGAATCATGTGAAATTTTTTGTTTTTGTTTTTATACTTAATGATAGAATATATAATGTTATGAAAGATCAACAGAAGGTGTATTCAATTTGAGCTTTGGAAAATAAAGTTTTCTCAAATATAAAAAACCATAAATTTAAATAAATTTTTTATACTATTTTATTGTCTAAATTTTACCATTATACAAGGTCTATTCAAAAACTACCGCGAATTTTATGTTTTTTCAAAAATTATTTATTTTTTTTGTCCCCTTCAAAATAATCCCCACCAGATATTATACGAGTACACTTGTGCCAACGTTTTTTCCAATTCTCACAACCCTTTTCATTTTTTGTGATCGTGTTCAGCTCCTCCTTCGATGCCATCTTTATCTCCTCAATCGTAATGTAGCGTCGTCCTTTCATGAGGCTCTTCAGTTTCGGGAACAAGAAAAAAGTCACAGGGGGCCTTATTAGGGAAATACAATGGCTACGGCATTATTAGTGTGTTGTTTTTGGCCAAAAATGGCAAAAACCATTTTCTGTTCTTCCACAGAACTTGCGCATAACTTGCAGGTAATATTCCTTATTGTCCGTTCTACCCTGTGGCAATAACTTATGATGCACCACACCCCTGCAATCGAGTAAAACTGTCCTTCACACGCCTCGGCACGCTTTTCAATCGAAAAAAACTGTCGTTCACACGCCCCTCTAAGAACATTTTGCACTACCGATAAACGTTGCTTTGGTCCAAGGTAACCTTCACCATATGCCACAGTCAACATTCGGAATGCGTCCGCGCAATTAATTTTGTTTTTCACACAAAATTTGATACAGATTCTTTGATCAATTTTTTGGAATTGGCAAAAATTGAAGACGAGCCAAAACACGTGCAAGCAAAGCAGCTGTCAAAAATTCAAAATGGCCGAATTAACTGAAAATTCAAAATTGCCGAACTTGTCGGCATAAGTGAGAGACATGAGTACCAATATAATGCCACAAAAAATCGAAAATCGAATATACGTAACCGGCGGAAATTCAAAATTCGGGATACATTTGGAACAGACCTCGTATAATTATAATGTTATTATTTATACGTTTTTACTTATATTACTGCAACGAGACTTTTTACAGGAGTCGATTTTTTCGAGCTATAATTTTCAATGAGTTTTATTTACACATTTCGGACCGTAACTTAACCATTACTATTATTAATAATAGCTTTTTAATACTCTAGAATCATTTGCAAAAAGCGTCAAAAAAAAGCGTCAAATCGCATGATCTTGGAGATCAATTGACATTGCCAAATTTCAAAATTACGCCTCCTTTGAACTTATCGCCCATTAAAGCCAATATTTGTCATATTTTGTGACTTGTGGTACTGGCTTATTAAAATCACATATCGTTTAGATTACAATCTTCAAATTCAGGCTAAAATAAGGGTGGTTATCATATGATCATGGGACTCAAAACAAAAATTTATTTTTTTAAAAAACCACAGAGTTATTTGTGGGTTTTTAGAGCCCTATATGAGCTCATCATAATTGTGTTCTTTATACACAAAACGTGGTTACGATAGAATTGCCACATTTTTGGGTACGATACATTTTACAATTTTGACGCATATTTGAGTAATTAAATTAAAATGGCAAATTTTAGAAAATGCTAAATAAGAGTTGATAATCCGTTAATAGTGAAAATTTTGAAATAGAATAAATGTTATTAATTAAGTTTGGTTTCAGTTTAGGGTATATTAGGAAAAATTTTACGTTGAAAAAATTTGTTTAAAAAATTTGAAAATATTTAGATCTTTTTCTTATTATAATATTTTTGAGTTTTTCTTTTGTACTTGAAGATGTAATCAGCGAGTTAACCGATAATAAAAATTTGAAACAGAAAAAAATTCCGCTATTAAGAATCAGAGAATCCGCTATTATTAAAAAAATTTCGGTTTGCAAAATTTGCCACCTAGCGATGTATTTTTGAAACTTCTCAATCCACCCTCCTTTGATAACTACCTCTACCCTACGCTTGGGGTTGTAGGTGAATCAGATGCTCAAAGGAAAATCTACGTATTATGATACTTTGTGCCAATAGTTTCCAGTTTCGTATTCACAAAGCTTCTGAGCGATGTTTCTATCTATTTCTTATATAATTAAAGAATTTCTACTTTAAAACTCTTAAAAATAGTATTTCAAAGATATTTTATGTATCTTTTTAAATGCAGTTTCTTTTGGTATTTAACATATTTTCGACTATAGTACCTAAGAGCTTATAAATTTGTAATGCTTTTTAGTTATTTTTTTTTGAATGGTATACTAGTGACAATATTATCTCAATAAGAACAAAATTTTAATAAAAAAAAAGAAGTAAAATAAAATAATGGAAAGGTAAAAAAAATAATATTTTTACAATAATATTTTTGCTTAAATAAAGTGAGATTATTTAAGCACCTGCCATAAATTTAATTTTCTATTTTTGATACTACCTTGAACGGAATACTTCATAAAATTGAACGATTGGAATAGATTTCTTGGTAAAGGATTAGAATGATAGATGCAAAATATTTATTTTTATAATGGAAAAGGCACAGTTCACAAATAAATTGACCATTTCGATCATGAAAGATAAAAATTATTTGTATATAAAAAAGAGGATTGACAATTTTTCGAAAGATTCGGGATTATAAGATTTTGATTCGATGGGAATTGGAAGGTTTAGTCGAATCCCAAAGTTTCAGTCCATTCATTTATATCCATTTTAATACGGTTTCTTATATAAGTAATAGTTTCATGTTTATTATTAGTTTTTCTCTGTTATGTAGGAACCCTTAGAACAAGGGCAGTTTGATAAGTCTATGATAAATGAAACAAAAATTGATTTATTGTTGCAATTGCTGATGAAAGTGCAGGTGATAAAAAAAAACGTTAACTAAAATAATGAAACGGTAAAAATAAAACAATATTTTTGCTTAAATTAAGTGAAAGTATTTAAATTTAATTTTTATTTTTTATACTATCTTGAACGGGATGCCTCATAAAATGGACGGATTGGAGTGAATAGGTTTCTTGGTAAAGGATTAGAATTATAGATGCAAAATATTTTTTTTATAATGGAAAAGGCATAGTTTACAAACTAATTGACCATTTCGATCATGATAGATAACAATTAATTATATATAAAAGCTTTTTCAAAAGCTTCGGAATTGTAGGGGTTTTGATTTGATGACAATTGGAAGGTTCCATTCAGGCAATTGAAAATTTGTGTCCATTTTTCTGTATTCGTTTTAATGCGGTTTTATACAAGTAAAAATGTTATGTTTATTATTAGTTTTTCTTTGTTGTCGTTAAGGGCAGTCTGATAAGTACGTGATAAATGATATAAAAATTGATTTATTGTTGCAATTAGTGATGAAAGTGCAGATACATTAGACTATGTTCATTCCAGAAAATAGTAGCCGTAACCTTTCCTGATCATGTAATCGTTTTTGCCTTCTTTGGTGCACGTTGGCTACTAGAAGTCCATTGTTTCGTCTCAACTTTGGTTTCTGGTATATAATGGTGAATCCATGTTTTACCAAAATTTAGGAATCTATGCAACAATTTATTTGAATTAAGCTTAAAAATGTCCAAATACTCTATTGAAGTCGTTACACAAACACGTTTTTGGTCAGGTTTTATAACATATGACTAACATCTCACCGATAGCTTTCTCATACCCACAATTTCACATAAGATGTTATCTACATTTTCTTTTGAGACATTTCTAAAATGATATCATGAATTTTCTTATATCTAAAGTGGACGTCCTTGGCATTCAATGTAACTTTTGCACATATTACCGCAACAAAATTCAGTAAACCACTTCTGAAGTAATCCATACGATGATGAGAAATCTGCAGTTATTATTTAAAAGCTTAATTTTAATTTTAAATATTGTTTTTTTCCTTAAAAAAAAATAGTATTTTATTAAAACGAAATTGACTTTTTTCCATATTAATAAGAAAATACAAATATTTTCTTCTTTCAATTGCTGTCAAAACTAATCTAATAAGTAGATATAAAAAAATAAAAATCTATGGAGGCTTTTCAAAAAGGCCATATAATGAAAAGAAAATATAATTTTTCTGATATTAGTAATATTTCTTACATTAATCACGGATTTATCATACTGCCTTCTTTGTTTTTGTACCATATCTTCCAATAAGTTTATTTTATTTTAGTTTCGTATGAATCATTTATTGATTAAAGTTTTCAGCTATTTAAGCTCGTTCTTTGGAAAATATTACTGCCATTAAGGTTGAAATCAGGATCTATTCTCAAAAAAGAGTAAAAGTTACGTGGGCACATTTATACTCGTTCACTCCTATTTTCTACCCTTTTTAATTAGTCGCTTAAGGACTAGATGTGGTTATGGAAAATAGTTGCGTCTGTAAAAAAACTTTTATGCTGCCTAAAAATAGTTATTCAATTTTCTTATATTGCGGTTAGAATATTATTGTGAAGAGGAAACCATAGGACTAAATGTAATGCAGGATTTGACCTAGGACTACAGCTGGGGACATAGGCGGTTGTAGAATAGATGATAGAATATGCATAGCTAAAAATATCTTAATATATATGATTTTAGGATATGATAATAATCACAGGAACAGCTTCCAAAGTAGTTTACAGTGCCATAAACGATCAGATCCATGCGAAATGTTAAGAATTACGTACGTCTGGACAGTAATTTCTTTCGGTTTTCAATTTTATCAACTACATAATGATACTGCTGTATAGTGGAATGCTGATTTCTAAATCCCAAATTAACTTAAAAAATTCCTCCATTTTTTTTGAATAATATTTTTCATAACAAAAGAATATAAAGTTTTTTTAGTGCCATTATTTCTCCAAATACTTAATAGTCAGTAAATTTGTCAGCATCCAAAGTAGTTTCGTTGATATACGGTTTATTTGTATTCTTAGAAACACACCATAACCATATTGTTGATAAGAATTTCATTTTACAAAGGACACTTTATTTATTGAGGATTGGGTCAGTAATAAAAACTACATTCTTTTTGTGATACTTCTTTCTACTGAAAGTACGATAACAAAAGCTTTGAAAAAAAAATATTATTATGGCAGCTATAAAAATAAAACTGAATTTTTAGTGGGATTTTTTTTTTTTTGATGTACAAACAAAAAGATTATTTTACATAAAAATATTTTCACTTTATTAAGAAAAGATAAAAATTAATATTAAAGTTGATTACATGCTATTTGGCACTAATGATGATAGTGTACACACTCATTGAGTTGAATATGCACTTTGGTGTATGACCTTTTTTCTTCGATATCATGTTGGATTCCTTTGAGAAATTTATTTGTTTTGGTTTTAAATTAAAACTTTAAGCTTTTTAGCTGTATTTCATTATCAAATATGAGAAGTGATGATATTGAAAAAGTGGGTCTTCTCGCCTCAATGACCTTTGCTTAAGTCGATTCGATAAAACTAAAAAATACGAATAATCGTACTATCGCAAAAGTAGCTGCAGTTCAACAATTGAGATTCGAAACGATTTTGGAAATCACTTTTATTCTTTTTGACGAAGATTTTGCGGTTATCGGGTGGTCAATTTCAGGTGATTACCATACCATCCCATACCATACAATAGCGTACCATAGCTAGGTCGTATACCATCTTTTCTATTGACCAGCTGACGAGGAAGAATGTGGTTAAACATTAAATCTAAATAATAAATTTACAAGTGTATCCGGGATTCCGGGTACTTATCGACTAGTTGATAGTAGTTGGTCCGCTAGTGGATAGATATTGTCCGCATCATTGAATAGATAATAGTAAATGCGGTAAGCGAAAGCGCAATTATATCGTACCTCATTACTTCCATATCCATTCTCTGTGCTCAATCAAAATTGACCCGAAATTAATGGCATGATCTTTACGAAAGCGGCATAAATTAAGTTTGGAATAATCTTCCGCTATCATTTTTTTTATAATTGTTTTAAAAAATATTTTAAAAAAAATTCTTCTACTTTGTCAAAATTTTATGAACGTTATTTGTTTTTTTTTTTTTTTTTGTAAATATTGAATATGAAATAATTGATATTCATTGAAAAGTTGTAATTTAATTTGATGTTTATTTTTTTTGGTAAAAAATGTTATAAAAATAATTTTAATATTAAATAAAATCAACTACAAATTTTATTTATTGTACATAAAAATGAATAATATTAATTTTTATCATTTTCAAATGGTAATTTTTTTTAATATTGTATTATATGTTAAATTAAAGAAATGACCAATAAATAATGAAGTTCCTCAAGGTAATGTTCTCGGCCCTATTCTTTACATATTATATTTACATTGTTTGGCAAATGTTTAGAATAATCCAATTATTTATGAAATTTTTTTTTTGCTAGAAAATTATATCAAAATTGAGAGAAATGTAAATAATTATATTTTTTTTTAAATTTAGTGCGTTGCGACAACTGTTTGAGTCCATATACAAAATTATGCATATTTCATCAATAAAAATTATGAAAAAGCAGGTAAATAAATATACTTAAATAAATATTTTTATACATTTATTAATAATGGGTTTTATCTCTAGAGAAAGTAGCAGTCTTTGTTTTGTGCAGGTCGCAGTCTGTGCTGACGATATTTGTAAGGGTTTTTTATTCGAAAATTACTGATGAATGGAAAATAATAAATTTAAAAATATATTAAAAATTATTAAAATTAATTAAAATTCTATTAATATAAACATCTTTAACGACTATAAAAGTATTTGAGATTAGGAGGATTGTATTGGTTAAGAAAAAAAATATTACTGAATAAATTTATGTGTACTTTGTGTTTTAATAATCTTTTTTAGATACTGTAAAAATTCATAATTGACAGTTAAAAAATAAAGATTATATTTTTACTAATATCTTAAGTTGAAATTTTTCATGGAATGACAATTGATGCGTCCACAATTTAAAGGACAATAAATTTTATTAAATTTTGAAAATATTAGGCTTTATTTTTATTTTTGTAGCTATTCAGAGCAATTTCTTTTTTGGATTAGTATAAAGACATCTGAAAGTTATGGGCAAAATTTAAATATTATAAATTAAATTCATCCTCAATAACCCGTCGAACAAGACTGATAGTAGAAACAACAAATTAGGGCTCAAAATATGAATTTTATTTTTTTTTTTAATATGTAGAATTAAATTATAACTAAATATTATAAAATATACACAATAAATTTTTTATGAATAATAATTTTTCATATACAAAACATAAAAATAAAAATATTTTTTGTTCAATAGGAAGTATTTTTAATAAATTAGTAAATTTAATAAATTTCAAATGGAATTTTTTAACTTTGACAATATAAGGCTGCAAAAAGTAAATATAAAAAAAGAACTTGTAAAGCGTTACAAGTGTAGTTAAGTAAAATATACCTTTTATTCAGAGGTGGAACTACACTATTAGAAACGCCACCTATTTTTACAGGTTTCGCCAGATTCGCTGCAGACTATGTGAGATGCCAGGCTATTTTTGACGAAACGCCTAAAACGTACTAGATTCAGTAGCACAGTAAGCGAAAACGATTGCTTTTTACCTATCGCTCTCATATTGTCTGGCCATAAAAATAAACAAATATCGGGTTGATGCAAAAGTTATGACCGTTTTTTATGATCCTAGGTAAAAAAATTTTTTCTTCAGAAATGATGAATAGTACGAGGATCCTTCAATAAGTGCTTAGAAAATCCGAGAAATTGCGCTCGTAATGTAGGTAAAAATTTCAGCTCGATCCAAAGCGTAGGTCAAAATCATGCAAAATTGAAGCCCCTGTACCTTGTGATATGCCCGTGGCCTCAACTAATTCGCGCACTTTAATTCGCCTATCGTTCAAAATCAGATCGTGGATTTTGTCGATGATTTCAGGAGTAGACACCTCAACTGGGCGTCCTGAACGATGTTCATCTTTTGTGGATGAACGGCCACGTTTTAATTCATTCACCCAATTGTAAACCGTCGCAAACACAGGTGCAGATGTGCCATGAACTGCATCCAACTAGGCTTTGATTTCTTACGGGCTTAAGCCTTTCAAATGGAGATCTTTGATGACAGCCCTAAACTCGCTTTTTTCCATTGTTATGCACAAATAAATGTCGTTCACTTTAATCGACGATAGAAATTGACCTACACTATGGATCGAGCTGATATTTTGACAGAGGAGAATAAGCGCAATCGTGTAGTGGACTCTGAGGCTATGTTGGCACTCTTTCATCGTAATCCTGCCGAATTCCTTCGTCAATATGTCACTGTGGACGAAACCTGGATACACTACTACACTCCAGAAACGAAGAGACAGTCATCACAGTGCATTTTCAAGGGTGAACTGGCTCCGAAGAAGGCGAAAACTGTGCCATCGGCCGGCAAGGTGATGGTCACGGTCTTTTGGGATTCGTAGGGCATCATTTTTATCGACTACTTGGAAAAAGGAAAAACAATAACAGGAGCGTATTACGCGTCATTATTGCAACGGTTGAGCGAGGAAATCAAAGAGAAACGCCCCCATCTGAAGAAGAAAAAAATCCTCTTGCATCAGGACAATGCGCGTGTGCACACCTGCGCTGTTTCCATGGCCAAAATTGTGGAATTGAGAATGGAATTGTTGCAGCATCCCGCTTATTCACCAGATTTGGCCCCGAGTGACTATTTTCTTTTCCCCAATCTGAAGAAATGGCTTGGCGGACGACGGTTCACTTCCAACGAGGACGTCATTGCTCAAACGGGTGAGTATTTTGCAGAACTTCCGAAATCCTATTTTTTGGACGGGATAAAAATTTTGGAAAAACGGTTGGAAAAGTGTATAGAGCTAATAGGAGATTATTTTTTTTTTTTAAAAACAGTGTTTTTCTATTTTTTTCTAAGGATTTATTGAACGACTCTTGTAGCTCTAAAAAAAAATCAGTATTAACAAATTAAAAATCCAAAAGATTATTCTTACTCCGCAGTATTTTTCTCTGAGGTTAATTTTGTTTTTTATGTATTTTCTAAATTTTTTGTTACTACGTATATGAAAAAAAAGAAGATTTTTCAAAAAAATTACCCCAAGTATACCGAGCTACCACTCGCTGTATTTGAGGGAAATTTTTATGATTTCTTTGCATATTTCGTGCTGTTTCAGTTTCATAACCCCAACTAAAAATTTAAAATAATATAGGAATATAACTTCTTCAAAAATTAATAAAATAAAATATAAATAAACTTATTCTTCTAAAAGTTAAATATAAAACAAATAACAAAAATAAAAAATTTACAAAAATGAAAAAAAGTAGAATAATTTCTATATTTAAAAACTGATTCACTTACTATTATTATTAATCTACAAATTCAAAATCTCAATAAAATTATTCCATATGCAATTAAATCAAACCCTAAAAAACAACTTAAATATAAAAATTCAAAATATTTTTTTATTAGAAGAATAAAAAAATAAGAAAAAAATTGCAAATAAAAATTTTAACATTGTAAAATATTAAATGAATGAAAAATAATCATTTACATGAGTTCGAAGTCTAGTAACTAAAATTGATAATTCTAAAGCATCTTCAAATATACGAAAAGTTAAAAATATTATTCTGAAAAAAAATTTCATAATTCATCTTATTTAAAAAAAAAAACAAATATAAAAAAAAATAATCTTAATACTATAAATTCTAAAGTTAATTATCATTTTTAGATGATTTTAAATTTAAAATTTTATCCGCGCAAATAAGATATTTGTAAATAGTTTTGAAGGAAAAAATCAAATAGTGTCAAATTACACGATCTTGGATGCTAATTGATATCACCAAATTTCGAAATTACGTGTGCGAGCAAATTTCCGCGCAATAAATCCAAAATTTAATGTGTAAAATGACAAATCCTAAACTAAAACTAAAAAAAACTTTAATTGACCGAGTAAAATGATCACCATATTTAATAGCTGTCAAATTACAGGGCTGCAGTTTCCAAACTATGGAGTGGATATTTGACACTTGGAACGTCTACGTCCCGGGAGCACAGCCGATAGCTTGCTGGACCTTAGACTAAGGAAGGGTTGGACTTAGATTATAGAAGAACTGGATAGGCCTCTACACAAAAATTCTGTTAAAATTTTGTTGAAAATTCATTCGTAAGAACACACGGCCATGGAAAACTTCAGAAACGGCGTAAATCGGTGGGGGCCAATTTTAACGTTGTAATTTTAAAAACATTTTTGAATTATATTATTATAAGTAAGCAAATATATCTATTAATATTGTGAATTTTGTTGTAATTTTTTATCTATTATTATTTTTACTTTATAAAACTAAGTGGAATGGTTGCTAATAAATTCTTTAAATTTTTTCTATTCGAAAGGGGTACTATATTTTTATAATCGCCGTCGTTATTATTTTTATATATTATTAGTTCCTAAATAATTTAATAAGTTTATTATTTGCATTCTTTTAATTGTGTTTCCTTTTATAGTATTAAAATTGCTTCACAGTTTTGTTAAAGCTCTCTTAAATAATTGAGATCCTTTTCTATGTATATTGCATAGTTGTTTCTATACTTTAAATATTTTAAAAATTGCCATTCGAACAGATATTACTTAATAAATTTATCCGCATTCTAAGAATTTATTACATACGAGGTCTGTTCAAAAAGTATCGCGAATTTTGAATTTCCGCGGGTTACGTATATTTGATTTTCGATTTTCTGTGGCGTTATGCTAGTACTCATGTCTCTCACTTATGCTGACAAGTTCGGCCATTTTGAATGTTCAGTTAATTTTTGACAGAAATGTTAATGCGATGCTGTTTTTGGTCGAAAATGGGCAAAAATCGAAGACGAGCCAAAACACGTGCAAGCAAAGCAGCTGTCAAAAATTAACTGAACATTCAAAAGAGCCAAAGGTAAAAGTTGAATTTACTTAGAATACTCCTTTACTGGAAAGTAATAATTACCTCGTTCTTTATAGCGTATAAATGATAAATAAAAATTTTTCAGTATCGATTAACCTGGTTGCAAGGATTTTATTTTATATTGACAACATTTTATTAATATGTTTCAGTGTAATAGTTTTTGCGAATAGTTTTTTGGCTGAATTATTACGTTTTTTTTGCTCAACTTCACGAATTATATCTTCTTCTAGGTCTTATATTTCTATATAATATTTATTTTAATTTTATTAATTTGTAGACATAATCCCCTCTTACTCTACTTTAAGATTATTAATAGCCATTATTGTATACTTGGATAAAACTGCGCTTACGTTCATAGGAATAGTATTTCTTTGCAATCACTTCTACTCGAACTGTACGCACACTTTACGAACGCCGCCACTGAATTCTTTTTCGATAAACATTGAACTGTCAAAAACATATTTGTTCACATTTATTCAACCACGAACTTTTCACTTTTTAACCAATTTTGTGACTGAATTAAAAACCATTTAAACATATAACAAACTAAATTTTTATTAATTTAATTTGTACAAAGAATGCAAAGCAACCCTTTATAAAACACTTCATATTATAAAATAAAAACTTCCTCTTAAATTTCATCAATAATAAATCTATTTATGTAAATACTTACTTTTTCGTAAATTCTTTAAAAAAAAATAATGAAAAACACAAATTTTTTTTGAAAAAAAAAAACAACAAAAGTATGCAAGCATTTCGGTTTGCTACCACTTTCATGGAGAATGGCGTGTTTTAAAACTCTTCGAAAGTCTACAAAATTAAGGCGCTTGAATAATAAACCTAAAATGCAATTGGATTTAATACGAGAACATTGGAAACAATTTTTTTTTGTAAAAAAAACAACAAAAGTATGCAAGCATTTCGGTTTGCTACCACTTTCATGGAGAATGGCGTGTTTTAAAACTCTTCGAAAGTCTACAAAATTAAGGCGCTTAAATAATAAACCTATAACGTTTGGATTTAATACGAGAACATTGGAAACAAATTTTTTTTTGAAAAAAAAGCAACAAAAGTATGCAAGCATTTCGGTTTGCTAACACGTTCATGGAGAATGGCGTATTTTAAAACTCTCCGAAAGTCTACAAAATTAAGGCGCTTGAATAATAAACCTAAAATGCGATTGGATTTAATACGAGAAGATTGGAAACAAATTTTTTTGAAAAAAAAACAACAAAAGTATGCAAGCATTTCGGTTTGCTACCACTTTCATTGAGAATGGCGTGTTTTAAAACTCTCCGAAAGTCTACAAAATTAAGGTGCTTGAATAATAAACCTAAAATGCGATTGGATTTAATACGAGAACATTGGAAACAAATTTTTTTGAAAAAAAAACAACAAAAGTATGCAAGCATTTCGGTTTGCTACCACTTTCATTGAGAATGGCGTGTTTTAAAACTCTCCGAAAGTCTACAAAATTAAGGCGCTTGAATAATAAACATAAAATGCGATTGGATTTAATACGAGAAGATTGGAAACAAATTTTTTTTGGAAAAAAACAACAAAAGTATGCAAGCATTTCGGTTGGCGATCACTTTCATGGAGAATGGCGTGTTTTAAAACTATCCGAAAGTCTACAAAATTAAGGCGCTTGAATAATAAACCTAAAATGCGATTAAATTGAATACGAGAACATTGGGAAAAAAAATTTTTTGCCTTCTCTTGTGTTTAAATTGTATTTTTCTTTGGAATAAGTGAGTTATAAATGGATATTAATTATGCTCTTGGAATTCATCATGTCTACATAAAAAAAATCTATACAAAAGTATGCAAGCATTACGATTTCTCGCCGATTATGGGATAATTTAGACAGAAAATCTGACGTTTGGGCCTATCCAAGTATTTTTTAATTTAAGGTGTTGGGTTCGAATCCCATGCGGCATAGTCCTACGTTAATTACCTCACCGGTTTACTATCTCTTATCCTAACCTTTCGAACCGTCAAACCGCTTAAGCAAATGTATGCAATAGCGTCTACCGAGGTCTCATGGTCCGTTACCAAAAATAAAACAAAAAACAATTTAGAGACGTCTAGAACGCAGCATTCTTGAGTTCGAATACAGCTAGTGACATAGTCAAAGTGCCATTTATCTGTCGCCAAATGATCTGATCTATCGTGGAGATAGAAATGTCCATTTCAGTATAAAAATGTTACTAAAAATAATTACAAAATCTAAAAAAAGGTCGTATATTTTTCGAATTCCATGGCAACTTTTCTAACTGTTACCTTATTGAAAACTCTTGAAATATTCTCTTCACTTGCACATGAATTCCAAATGTTACAGAATGAATTAAGAGGAAAACGGTGTTCGAATATTTCTACAAACAAACAAAAAATGGAATATTTGCCCTATAAACGCAAACGTAATTCTGTTCAGTTTTATGCTTCCAACTAATAATTTCCAGGTTTTATGTTATGTACACATCTACATCGGTCAATATTAAAAAAAAAAAAAAATTCCATTTCATTACATATCATCATATACAGTACAAAAATTATATAATAAAAGAGAAAAATCGTCGAAAATAATGAAAAATCAGCTGCAGTTGCATTCGGAGCAAAAGAAGAACGAAGAAAAGCTACGAAAATCATATGAAATTAATGACACCGAAAAATTTTATTGTTAAATAATCTTTAAATGAGTTATAAGAGTAGTTAAGTTTTTTATTATTGTTTTAAAATTAACGAACATATTTACGTGTCGGTGAGCGATTCTTGTTACTCGTATTATGAAAAGCCAAGAAATCAATCGTTAATTTGAGCGCAGTTTCTTTCTTTGGTCAATGCAAAAAAAAGTTTACAGCACTTATTCAGTTATTCCAGTCCGGGGCAGGTATTTTAGGTGTTAAATTAATTGCAGCACCAGTTTTTATAGTTCCAACAACAACGATGGCCAAAGTGCAGATTCTGTTCCCAGCTGACACTATTAGCAAAAGGTGAGGATAACTGTTAATGGGATACATGCGATTTTATGATTGCAAAAACATCAGAAATTTAAAAAAATAAAAATACAAAACAAAAATGGACAAGAACAAGCAACTCGATAATCGGCACCATGAACGGAATCAGTGATGGGCTATGTGGTCCAGGCAAGGACGGGCATATACCCTGAAGCCGGTTCTTTGTCATCCAATCTCATTCCAACTTAAAGAGATGTCGTCGAACAGCTTTGGACGACTCTTTAGTCAGTCGCACTATTGCTTCCGCTTCGAGATGGTATTTTAATTTGTCTTATTCCGAGCGACATTTCCTATTGAAAAACTTCAATATCATCAAATACCAAACACTACACCAAGTGGTCATCCGATAAGTGTTTTGCAGACTCTTTAAGCAAACACTTGAACTTCCAGGACCGTAAATGCTTGGTGACAATCTCCACACCATAGACAACCATAGCTCAAGTAGAGATGAGCTAATTGAGTTTTCGACTTTCTCCGCCAAGGGTATAATTCAGACAACGACAAAAATGGCGAAACAAATTCTCTTTATTATCCAAGCGCCAAAATTCAAATTGAAAAATATGCAAAAGTTTTCAATTTATTGAAAGTTACGAGCGTATTGAGGAATATGTGAGTCAAGTTCAGGGAATAAATCGAGAGCACCCGACTTGAAAATACGTGACTTTAGTTTCACTTGATGGCTTCTTATTGTGGTGTTTTGTTCTTCTTTTTAAATTTTACTTTTTTTGGGGTTTTTTTTGAAGGGGGGGGGGGGGGGGATTGGGTTTGGTGTGTTTTTTTTTAATTTTTCTAATCTTTTTAAGAGAGATGAAAAACGAGAGCCAATTTTCAAAGTCAGTCAGTAGTGCATTATGCCATTGGCGATATAATAATTCGAGGTGAATAAGAGCTGACTGTATGGATGGTGAATCTGAGATCTGTGGAGGATCAGTGGAAGAAGGTTACGGTTGGTTGCAGTTTTAGCAAAGTTATCGGCAATAGTGTCTAGCTTAAGAACAACAACGACAATATTGAGTTTAGATGATGGTGTGGCAGTGATAGTGATCGATTTGCTTAGAATCGACTCAAACCTGAAGCTAGTGCGACTCTCGAACAAAGGGTCTGGGCGAGTACAGGTTAAAATTTAAAAAAAAAAAACTATTTCGTTTGTCGGAGATTAATCGGTTCCTATTGTGGGAGTCTGTCGAAAGTTTTAGTTCCACGTTCTCATTTTAAATCGACAACTTTAGACTAGACTGAAGTACGATCAACGATCAACACTAACCACTTAACAGCTGAAAATTTGCAATGCTCGTACAAAAATCTCATCAAAAAAGATCGTATTGAACAGTAGTTCTGTGATCAAGTAGCTTCCAATTCAATAGTCGATGCTTGTAGTATCTGTGATGACACGAATTTCTTCTTTCAGCAAAAAGTACGAGTGACTTTTTAGTAATTTATGATGATTTTTGTGAATGAGAATCATTGTTTTATTCAATCAATAAGGAGGCTAAAAATTATCACTAGAAAGTTGGAGATTTTTCCTTAGATTAAAGAACTTCTGGATAGGCTCCAACGTTAGATTTGTGTCTGCGTAATTGCAAACGCGGAATACATTTGTGAAGAAATTTTTCCCACTGACATCTAGTTTTCGTAATAATATTAAATTTTCTGAATTCCAATAGCTTAATTAACTTAGATTATGGAGTTTAAGGATTAGACACTTGAACTGCCAAGTTGAAATAAAAAAACAGAAAACAAACTTAAAGCTAATTACACATGCGTACTGCTCAAAGGCATCTGACTTTCAGATAGTTGCAGTTTCAAATTTGTACATATTGCTTTGGCGCACATTTTAAAAATTACAGTCATCATTTTTTAAACTAATTAAATAACTGTACTGGTTATTAAATTTATTAAATTTCAAATTTCAAAACAATTTTCGTTTGTTATGAATTCATTTATTTTGCATATAGAAGTTTATATTTTCAAAAAGCAAAACTTAATTTGAATTATAATACGAGGTCTGTTCAAAAATTATCGCGAATTTTGTGTTTTTTTTTTCAAAAATTATTTATTTATTCATGAATATCTATTTTCTCTCCTTTCAAAGTAGTCCCCACCAGATATTATACACTTGTGTCAACGTTATTTCCAATCCTCGAGGCACTTCAAAAAATCACTTTTTGGGATCTTGTTCAGCTCCTCCTTCGATGCCGTCTTTATCTCTTCAATCGTAACGTAGCGTTGTCCTTTCATGGAGCTCTTCAGTTTCGGGAACAAGAAAAAGTCACTGGGGGGCCAGATCTGGAGAATACGATGGCTGCGGCATTATTAGTGTGTTGTTTTAGTCCAAAAAATCAAGCATAAGCAACAATGCGTGAGCGAGGGCGTTATCATGGTGCAAAAGCCAATTTTTATTCTTCCACAAATCCAGGCGTTTCTGGCGGAGTGCTTCGCACAACTTGCACATAACTTGCAGGTAATATTTCTTATTAACCGTTCTATCCTGTGGCAAAAACTGATGATGCACCACGCCCCTATAATCGAAGAAAATTGTACGCAAAGCCTTCACATTCGACCGAACTTGGCGCGCTTTTTTCGGTCTTAGTTCGTGTGGCAGCTTCCATTGGGATGATTGAGCTTTGGTTTCCACATCATAACCATAAATCCATGATTCGGCACCAGTTATGATCCTCTGGAGCAAATTTTGATCGTCCCTGATGGAGTCCAACCGCTCCTTAGCAATGTTAATGCGATGCTGTTTTTGGTGGAAATTGAGCAAAAATCGAAGACGCTGTATTTGAGCAAAAAATCGAAGTAAAGCAGCTGTAAAAAATTAAGTGAACATTCAAAAGAGCCAAACTTGGCGGCATAATATACGTTACCCGCGGAAATTCACAATTCGCGATACTTTTTGAACATACCTCGTACATTAATAGGTACACTTTTTTTTACCCCCAACGGAAAGTAATCAGACGACCGTCAATGACATGTAATTCTGATCATAACTAATCGTCTGTTTACAATCAACGTTGCATAAGAAAATGTTCGTTTTTAAGTACTGAAAGCACTATTAAAATTAGTAGAATGATAGTCAGCTAAAACTTTTATTCATATACAATATATATAATTCGTTTTTAACGAAAATTCACCTAAAAAGTGGTAGGTATTTTTATATTATAAACTAAAGACCAATTACTGATAAAGTTCCTCAAGGTAATGTTCTTGGCCCTACTTTTTACATATTATATAATACACTGTTTGGAAAATGCTTGGAATTTCAATATAAGAACTATAATTTCAATATAAGAACAGTATTCTTTGTGAGTGAAGATATTCATTCAAAAGTTGCAATTAAATTTGATGTTATTTTTTTAGTAAAAAATGTTATAAAAATAATTTCTATATTTAATAAAATCAAATTAAATAAATTTTATTTATATAAAAATGAATAATATTAATTTTTGTCATTTTGCAATGTTAACTTTTTTTATATTATAAATTAAAGAAATAACCAATAAATGTTGAAGTTCCTCAAGGCAATGTTCTCGGCCCTATTCTTTACATATTATATTTACATTGTTTGGCAAATGCTTGGAATCATCCAATTATTTATGAAATTTTTTTTTGCTAGAAAATTATATAAAAATTAAGAGATATTTAAATTTATATTTTTTTTAAAATTTAGTGCGTTGCGACAACTGTTTGAGTCCACATACTAAAATTTGCATATTTCATCAATCAAAATTGCAAAATAGCAGGTAAATAAATATACTAAAATAAATATTTTTATTCAATTATTAATAATGAGTTTTATCTCTCGAGAAAGAAGAAGTATAACTTTTGAAAGTCTTTGTTTTATGCAGGTCGCAGTCTGTGCTATTGTGTCTAATTTCGTTAGGTAAACTGTCTGCATGAAGATATCCATTAGGGTTTTTTATTCGAAAATGAATGATGAATTAAAATAATAAATTTAAAAACAAAGTAAAAATTATTTAAATTAATAATAATTCTACTAATATAAACATTTATAATGGCAATAAAAGTGTTTTAGATTATGAGGACTGTACTTTGTTTATTTAAGAAAAAATCTTCCATAATAAATTTGTATTTATTTCCATAATAAATCTAATAAAGATACTCTTAAATATTCTATAGTTCATTCTTGTTCAGAAGAGGAGACATAATTGAGTATTAAAAAATAAAGATTATATTTTTACTAATATCTTAAGTTGAAATTTTTCATGGAATGCTAATTGATGCGTCAATAATTTAAAGGACAATAAATTTTATTCGATTTTGACCATATTATTCTTTTTTTTTTTTTTTTTAATAAATTATTAAGAGAAACATTTTTTTTTTTTGGATGAGCGTAAAAACATTTTAAACTTTTGGATAAAAATCAAAAAGCCCACCGACTTTTTTATGCATTAAATTCGTCGTCAATAACCCTTTCAACAAAACTCACATATTTCTACTATCACAAATTTTATTATTTTTTTTAATATGTTAAGATAAATTGTAATTAAATTTAATAATATTCAAATATATAATTAGTTCTTAACGACAATTCACTTGAAATACGAAATTCGCAAACCATTAGTTTTCGCATTACTAGATCACTTTTTAACTGCAAACTTCATTTTTTTGTAAATATATATCAAAACATTTAATTATTAAAATTTATTATTCATATTAATATTAAGTTTTTTTACTTAACATTTTTTTTAACGAAAATTTTACTTTTAAAATGAATTAAAATAAAAACAATTCCATTGTTTTCATTTGAATTGTCAAAACTGCAAAGTAAAAGATGAAATAAGATCTGCACACCAAAAAGTTCAGTTCGATAAGTCAATGATAGATGTCAGGCACAGCAATTAAAAAAAAATTTTTATCAACTTTTTGATTTGTATTTTCGTTCATTATTCTTTGTTTTTCGTAATCCAAAGTATCTGTATTAAATTTTAATAATTTTTTTAAATGAAATGGTGCCTTTCTTTAATTTACATTTAAAACAACGCGGTTCATAGCTTCATTTTAAGATAATAGATGGCTAAGTGGCGGCAGAAGGGTTTTTGGTTCATTGCAATTGCGTGGGATTTTTTGGCTTAAATAAAATTCGTATACATATTAGCCGGTTGATTGTCTATCTTTATACTCTGTAATATAAAATATTCAATATCCATTTTAACTCACTTATTCCAAAGAAAACATAAAAACAATATGTGAAAACCGAGAATTTCTTTCTTTCGGTAAGTTGATATCTTTTTTTTCTTATTACATACATAAGAGAAAATTATTTATTCAGTCAGAAAAATTGTAAAAAATTGAAATATTTGTGCTTGAATAAATACAATATGAACAATGGTTTTTCTGATAAGTTTGTCTTTGTCGAAAATTCGGAGACAGCTTTTCTTAAGTCGAAAATTAAGTGACGGGAAAGAATTTAATATTTGTTTGTAAATTGAAACAAAAACTATTTTATTTAAATATGTTAATAAAAATTGCCAATAGTAATTTTAAAAGCATATGAGTTAAATTGTTTCATTTATCATTTAAGATAAAAAAAACGAGGTAGTAAAATTTTTTAAGCAAGGGAGTATTCTTTGGCAATTAAGGATATAGAAATATCTATTCTCATTTAATTGAAGATAATTTTATTAAATTTCTTCTTCATAACTGGTCAGAACAATTAGGTGGGAGTGTTCTTATGACAATATCATAACTTTCTGAACCCATTTCTTCGTTAGATTTTTTTTGGATCTTCTGCTCTCTTTTTAAAAACTGTTATTTTAGTATTTGCTGGGGCCCTTTTATGCTCGTAGTTAATCTGATTGTATGAATATAGGTAATTTTCCAGCTCCTCTTTTGAACATTCAGCATCTTTTAGCACTTTCAGCATCTTTAGTTAAGAAAAATGATTCATAAATTTTCGCTAAAAAAAAGTCCCTGTTTTAACCTTCTTTTAGAGTAAAATTAATAACTTCACAATTTTTAGAGCTGTTCGTCTTCAGAATCAATTAGATTATCAACCAGTAATGAATTTTGGACATTATCAAAAGCCATGTCTATAAAACCTTTACCTCCTATCGATTTAGCAAGTTCTAATAATTCCCCCAATCGCATTTTCTAGGGATTCAAGTAAGCTTCCTACTAAACTCTAACATGAATTTAAGGTTCATTATTTTAGGTGTTAAATCCATTAAAGTGATCGTATTATGTAGTACGTTTTAAGGGTGGGATTAAAGAAGTAGTATTCGATGATAAAAACTCCACTTTGATATTGAGATGCCTCAAATTCTATGTGTGACCAGGAGTGTTATCTACTAGTAATAGCACTTTTAAGTTCAATTAATTTTTAACGTCGAAAATTTTTTAACCCCGGTAATAAAACAGTTAAAAAGCTACACCTTCAATAAATATTCTGTTACCCAAGCTTTTGAATGTGCTCTCAAATGTACTGGTAATGTGTTTTTATATCAATTCCTCCAACGTATTTCTGCACAAGGGTAAAAAAAGGGTGCACTTTTTTCATCCTTTGATAAAAGATCCTCTTGCGCAAAATATGACGTGGTGTATATCCGTCCTCTTCAAGAATTCTTTGAATTTTGCTGGATACTTTTTGGCAGCTTCAGTATCGATCAACCGACTAGGATTCTCCTTGAATTCTAACGCTATAAATTATAGAATATTTTTTAAAAATTTCTTTAAGCAAACGTTATTTTGCAAAAAGTTTGGGCTTATAGAAAATGCTCCAATTTAAGAACCTTTCATCTGGATTCCTTTTTGTATAATAATCTTCAATCCAGCTGTATATTTGCTTACCTGCGGTAATTGCATTTCTGACTTCCTTTTAATTTTTTTTTAATAGTTTAAAAACAGCGGATTTAAGCTTATACACTTTTTAACTATAAACTAACGGATTTAGGCTTATCAAAAGAGAATCAGTTAAAAATAAAAAGATATATTTATTGCCAACCAAAAGGATACCGCTTTACTCATCGTTTTTCAATACATTCTCTATAATCACCAAAATTAAGAATGACATCGAAATTACGTGCATCATATAAAAGCAGATAAGCTTAAACTAATTCTGTATATTTTTTTTTAATAGCTAGAAAGCTTTCTGAGAATGGACTGAGTGAAATTTATGCACATGGCAAGACTTCTAGCTACTCACATGGTATGATGTTAATTAATTAAAGTGCATTGTTTTCGCTTAGTTTTCTTTGCACAATCACAGTTTATTGCATGGTATTTTGTAGTTAACGTAAATAATGGTAACTTATGAATGCGGAAAGTAAAAACTTCCGGAAAGATTGAGAAGTTTTCCATTGTTGGAAATATTCACACCATGCGACAGTGACCAAATGAGTCTGTTTTCCTCGGAACGAAATTATCCGAGTTCGTCTAACTTTTCTTAGAAAATGTTTACTGAGGATCTAATGATTACCTGTAACTGCTCTTTTACCTGGTCGACGATAAGCTATCTACTTCCGTGAATATCTCTTAGTGAGTATAATTAAAATTGAAAATATTCTAAGTGAGAATTTGTATATACTCTTACCAACTGATTGGAAAATTTTCAGTTTTTACTAAATTTCTAACGGCAACAGAAATTATCTTATCAGACAAGAGAGAACTTTTTCAAAAAGAACTCTAACCTTAAAAAAAAATTCTAAAATTGCAGATTAATTTTAATTAATTTAAATGATTAACTATTTAAACTGATCAAATTAGCTGTAATTATAAAGAAAATCTTATAACAATGAAAGAAGTCTTACCCCATCGGTTATGGGGTTTAGAGGATCATTGGAATAAAATTCTTTTGGAGGAAAAATGTTAGAATATCGAAAAAAAGATAGGAAAAGGATTAAATTTTTCAATTCAAAAACTTCTCTGACAAATAATAAGACACTCGTTGTACTATTTTAAATTAAACTTTAATTTATCTTAATTCATAGAGTATGAAGATTTAAACATTATTATTATTATTATTATTTTTTAAATAGAATTTACCAAACGAAAAACATTTTTTGAAAAATGATTCAAAGCACGTCACTTTGTGCCTGTAGGTGGCAGAACGATCGCACTTAAGAAAAGTAGTGAAAAGTGGCACCAATAGGTTTTTAAGTAAGTGTGGAAATTTCATAAAATTTTTACAGATTAATCAAAAGAAAATCAGTTAAAAAAAAAAGATATAATCGTCGCTGGATGTGTTGTAACTGCGTTGAGGCTTTAAGAGGAGTTAACTCACCATCATTATTCCGGGAGTCTGATCTAATCCTGATGAATCAATCAATTCTAGACGTCCAGGTTTCGTGCCGATCGTTCGGTTTGACCAGACAAAAAAGTCCTTGGTATACTGGCCGCAACAATCGTTGCGTCCTCGTTCTAGACTTCTCAGACAGAGTCTTTCTCTATGCATACAGATTAACTAACTGGCTCCCCGCAACCTACGAGTCTAAATTTGTATAAGGAGAAATATATGGGCTTGAAAATATCTTTATCTAGGATATCTATTATTCTTCAGGAGATCCTCCTCAAATCTGTGGTTAGAATTTCACAATAACTTTTGGTAAGGATTCAAGGTTCCAAAAACAAGTTCTGACATTTTCAGATCCTGTCAGCTAAAAAAGACTTGTGGCCGCACCCAATTATCTTTAACTTCGAAAAGTTAAATTGTTTTCTTATCTATAGGCAAAAATCAATAATAATATAGAGGAAAAATTTAGCGTATAGCTGCTGGCACCAAAGAGAATCTATTTTAGATAGTGTAAATTGAGTCACTAACCTCGAGTTATATTTGTTTTATAAGATATCAGCCGAGGAGTATAATGACAATGAGCCCATCTGGTGATCTGGAAGTATGTTGGTAAGAGAAATCGGTCTTTGGTTAATGGGATGGACCAGATGGAGGTGATTCGATTTTGTAAAGCATGAAAGTGTGTTTAAGAAATTTAAAAATGGAGATGGAAAAGATAGTGTAGGTTCTAGGACCTCTAAAATAGAGTAAATTTCAAATAGAAAAGAAGGTATTTCAATAAAAAAAATGGTTTGTGGAGGAAGGGGATAAGGTATCATTCGGTTAGAAGATGAGGGATAGTGAGTTGAATGTCACAGAATCGGCAGATGGTGTGGTTTTCAAAAAAAGCCAAATTTCCAATCCGATTTCTGAACAGTTTTTGTATTCAAAATTTTGGTGAAGCTGTAAATTAACCCTGCAAATGCAGTCCGTATGTCTACGAATTGTTAATGATGTTATTTGCTATTTAGTTAGCAGGTGCGGTATGTTAAAAACTGCTAGAAAGACCGGGCAATGGATAGTTTTCTCCGAAAGTAGATCGGCTCGTTCGTAGCCCAAAATTCCTTGAAGGCCTGGAACCCAACTATGGGCCCTGAATAATTTCGATGGCCGTGTGGATTTGATAATTACCTATATCTCATGGAGCTGCCCCAAAATAATAGATTCAACAATGGCGCTCACGGATGTAGGAACCAACTAGCTCAATAATATTATTATCGACGACCTCATCCGTAAGAAATAGCAAATAATCATTGAGTTTGTCTAACTGATCTTGAAAGCAGACCAGTTAGATACGAGGTCTGTTCAGAAAGTATCGCAAATTTTTTGTTCTTTCAAAAACTATTTATTTATTCATGAATATCTATTTTGTCCCCTTCAAAGTAGTTCCCACCAGATATTATACACTTGTGTCAACGATTCTTACAATCCTCAAAGCACTTCAAAAAATCATTTTTTGTGATCTTGTTCAGCTCCTCCTTCGATGCCGTCTTTATCTCCTCAATCGTAGCATAGCGTCGTCCTGTCATGGGGCTCTTCAGTTTCGGGAACAAGAAAAAGTCACAGGCAGCCAGATCTGGGGCATACGGTGGTTGCAGCATTATTAGTGTACGAGGGTAGTTCAACAAGTACTTAGCCTCACCGCCCGATGGAACTGTTATCAAAGTTTCAGTTTCCCTTCATTAGTTTTGTTTTGAAAGCCTTTGAAAGCGAGCGTGTCGGTCGGTCGCACAAAAATGGAAAAAGAACAATATCGTTCAGTGATTAGATTCTTGTTTTTGGAAGGGAAAACGCGCAGCGAAATCAAAGATCGCTTGGATACTGTGTATGGTGACTCTTCTCCTTCGATGGCGACCGTCAAGAATTGGTTCAACGAGTTTGTTCGTGGCCGCACGTCGGGTTTTGATGAGCCACGCCCAGGTGGCCCAAAAACGGCTGCTACGGAGGAAAACGTTAAAAAAAGTCCACGATATCGTGTTGGAAGACCGTCGGTTGAAGGTTCACGAGATAGCTGAGACTGTGGGCATGGCAGTAGGAACGGTGCATCATATTCTACACGAAGAACTGGGCATGAGAAAGCTGTCGGCGCGATGGGTGCCACGTTTGCTCACACCGGAAAACAAGCGCAACCGTGAGACCACATCGGCGACGTGTTGTGCGCTGTTTCAGCGCAATCCAGCGGAGTTCTTGCGTCGTTTCGTGACCATCGACGAAACATGGATTCACTGGTACACACCAGAGACCAAGGAACAGTCGAAACAGTGGACTTCACCCGGCGAACGTGCTCCGAAGAAGGCGAAAACTGTTCGATCGGCCGCAAAGGTGATGGCCACCGTTTTCTGGGATTCACAAGGTGTGATATACATCGATTACCTCGAGAAGGGTGAAACAATCACGGGGCGCTACTATGCTGTCTTATTGGGCCGATTTGACGTTGAATTGAAGAAAAAGCGGCTCCACTTTGCGAAGAAAAAAGTGCTGTTCCACCACGACAACGCGCCGGCTCACACCTCCGCCGTCGCCATGGCCAAATTGGTCGAATTGCGCTACGAATTGCTGCCCCATCCACCGTACTCTCCAGATTTGGCCCCCTGTGACTACTTTTTGTTTCCAAACCTGAAAAAATCACTCGCCGGGAATAGATTTGGGTCGAATGAGGAGGTCATCGTCGCCACGGAGCCCTATTTTGCTTCCCTCGAGAAAATGTATTTTTTGGACGGGTTAAAAAAGTTAGAGCCAAGTGTAATGAGCTTGAAGGAGATTATGTGGAAAAATAAATTGCCACCTTTCCAAAATTTTCGTTTTTCTTTTGTAGGCTAAGTACTTGTTGAATGACCCTCGTATTCATCCATTCCTCAATATTTTCTTAAAATTCAACTTGGCTCTTTATTTTACATATATCCCTGAAAAAGATTAGACTTAATTAGATTAGTTTCAAATGACTTAAATATCCTCAACTGCTATTATAGTGAAGCTTGTCAAGAAAAAAACTATATTTTTTTTAATGTAGTATAAGTTAGAAAAAGCCCCATTTAAAAAAAAAAACTCACAGACTAAAATTGATATCTTTTATAATAAAAATTAATAGTTTCCTAATTTAAGGATACTAAGAAATCTGCGTTTAGTACGCAATGTTTTTGAGTTTTCATCTACTGACATAGCCGGGGTTTGGTTTAGTTATGCTCAGTTATTGTGCCATTCAGAATATGAGTTTTTAAAAAGCATTTTTAACTAGAATGATCTTAAGAAAATTTACATATTGCAGCTGAAAATAGTCAGTAATAAAAAATTTATTTTTACGAATATTACATTTTTCATAAATAAGATTTAGTTGACCAAAAATTTAACTCATTTTTTCTTAAAACAATTACTTTAAATTTTAAATATTTACAATGATAATTTAGTCATCTTGTTGAAAATCAATTTACGAATAGTTACTTTCATTTAAAACAAATATTTTTCGTAAAACAAAACGACAAGAGAACATTGCATCCGATATCGGGTTAAGTGGTTAATTTTTTTCTAGAGAAAGTTAGCATTGCACACTTTTCATAGAAGATACACTAGCCCAAAGTGTTCAGATTACTTTTTAATAATGATAAATTGTAAGATTTGGAAAATAAAAATTTCTAATGTCCACTATTTGGTTACTATTGATTTTCGAATATTGTCGTTTTCATTATCCGGTCATCATCGTCGTCACTTCGGACAACTGCATTTCAGGCTAAACCCTCGGCTAAAGACAAAGTACAGTACTTCGAGTATGGCCTAGAGATTTGGTCATAAAGTAGAAAATCATGTAAGCTTAACGGGAATGGGACAAAAAGACATGTACTACTTCACGAAACTAGACAAATCCATCTTAGATGCTATAGGCAGACTTCACTACAGTATCTGTTAGAAGCGATTGTTAACATTATGGGAAAAGTATTGACCGCCTGTATAAAATTGGTTTTTATCTTTTTCAAACAATTTCTTTCCCAATCAATTTTCTATTAATTCTCACTAGCACCGATCTAAATTGTCTCATTTTGATGGATTTTTCCTAGAATATCGAAGAAACCAATTCGAAACAATTCGAGTCAAAAACTTTAACGGAAATTTTACTTTTCATATTATAGAATTTCAATAAAAATGAAAGCTTGTGCATCATTAAAATGTGAACACAGCGTAACGCTATCTGACACACTTTACTTACTATGATTAAATCTATAAAAATTTCTTCATGTATTTATGAGTGTTTTGTAGAAGAAGAAAAAAAAATTTTACAATCATTTTAATGCATTTTATTTATGTTGTGTCTTTTGAGTATGTGGACTGTGTTTTGATTTGGAAATACTTAAGTAGCTCTCGATGATTATTACGCGCATATTTTTTTATGGAAAGTTTTCTTTTTAAATATTTCATAAGAAGAAAAAGTGCAATATATACTCTTGGAAATTGCGACTACTCATATATATACAATATATATACTCAAGACAGTTTATTTTATGATATAAACGGAGTACAATAAGGTACACTTTTCTTCAAAACACATTTGCATTCAATTTATTATTCCATTATTTTCCATATAAATTACGAGCATACACAGTTGAGCAATTGTAATTAAAACGATAAGTTATATAATCGTTATAGGGTAATTTATTGTATTTCTATATTAATACTTATATTTATGAGGTAATTTTCTACGTACTATAGTAATTATTAAATTGCATTTATGAGTCAGTCGTTCAACGGAACTACGTGTAACTATTTATGCTGGTACTTTTGGGATGAAAATATTTTCATTTTCTTTAATTTAATGTTGAAGAGTGGAAAAAATTATCTTATTACTGAAAAAATTCATTATTTTTATACGGAATAATCCAATAATAAAATTTACTACTTTTTAGTTAGAAAATTTTCTTAAAAATTACTGAGAATATTTAAAAATTTTTATTATAAACCAACAAACTTATTTTAAAATTTCATATAAACTTATTACATAAAAATATTTGTTGTACTAATTATCCTCCTTATAACGTCTTGAATAAGATTCTTCCACTTTTATATCTGAATTTCCAAACTTCCTTTTCTCATCCATATACGAGGTCAGTTCAAAAAGTATCGCGAATTTTGAATTTCCGCGGGTTAAGTGTATTTGATTTTGTTGGTACTCATGTCTCTCACTTATGCCGATAAGTTCGGCCATTTTGAATGTTCAGTTAATTGTTGACAGCTGCTTTGCCAGCAAGTGTTTTGGGTCGTCTTCGATTTTTGCCCATTCAAAAAAATGGATCAAAGGATTTGTATAAAATATTACCTGCAAGTTATGCGCAAGTTGCATGACGCAATCCGCCAGAAACGCCCGGATTTGTAAAAAAAATATTTCCTGCAAGTTATGCGCAAGTTGCGTGAAGAAATCCGCCAGAAACGCCCGGATTTGTGGAAGAACAAAAATTGGCTTTGCACCATGGTAACGCCCCCCCTGCTCACGCATCGTTGACGGTCATTCAACAAGTACTAAGCCTACAAAAAAAAACGAAAATTTTGGAAAGGTGGCAATTTATTTTTCCACATAATATCCTTCAAGCTCGATACACTTGGCCCAGCGATGCTCTAACTTTTTTAACCCGTCCAAAAAATAAATTTTCTCGAGGGAAGCAAAATAGGCCTCCGTGGCGACGATGACCTCCTCATTCAACCCAAACCTATTCCCGGCAAGTGATTTTTTCAGGTTTGGAAACAAAAAGTAGTCACAGGGGGCCAAATCTGGAGAGTACGGTGGATGGGGTAGCAATTCGTAGCGCAATTCGACCAATTTGGCCATGGCACTTTTTTCTTCGCAAAGCGGAGCCGCTTTTTCTTCAATTCGACGTCAAATCGGCCCAATAAGACAGTATAGTAGCGCCCCGTGATTGTTTTACCCTTCTCGAGGTAATCGATGTATATCACACCTTGTGAATCCCAGAAAACGGCTATCACCTTTGCGGCCGATCGAACAGTTTTCGCCTTCTTCGGAGCACGTTCGCCGGGTGAAGTCCACTGTTTCGACTGTTCCTTGGTCTCTGGTGTGTACCAGTGAATCCATGTTTCGTCGACGGTCACGAAACGACGCAAGAACTCCGCTGGATTGCACTGAAACAGCGCCAAACACATCGCGGATGTGGTCTCACGGTTGCGCTTGTTTTCCGGTGTGAGCAAATGCGGCACACATCGCGCCGACAGCTTTCTCATGCCCAGTTCTTCGTGTAGAATATGATGCACCGTTCCTACTGCGATGCCCACAGTTTCAGCTATCTCGTGAACCTTCAATCGACGGTCTGCCAACACGAGATCGTGGACTTTTTTAACGTTTTCCTCCGTAGCAGCCGTTTTCGGGGCACCTGGGCGTGGCTCATCAAAAACCGACGTGCGGCCACGAACAAACTCGTTGAACCAATTCTTGACGGTCGCCATCGAAGGAGAAGAGTCACCATACACAGTATCCAAGCGATCTTTGATTTCGCTGCGCGTTTTCCCTTCCAAAAACAAGAATCTAATCACCGAACGCTATTGTTCTTTTTCCATTTTTGTGCAACCGACCGACGCGCTTGCTTTCAAAGGCTCTCAAAACAAAACTAATGAAGGGAATCGACTGAAACTTTGACAGTAGGCTACTAAAAGAATGTACTGCACGACGGTGACAGCAGTTCCATCGGGCGGTGAGGCTAAGTACTTGTTGAATGACCCTCGTACATAACAACTATTTACGATCTTACCCATTTGATTAATAAGCTCATGATTATCGTGGTAAGACTTACAAGTAGAAGGTTTAATATGCAGTTAGTTAGGAGAATCCTCAGTGGTAATATTAATTACCTTTAAAAGAAGTAGGAACTTCACAGTCAAAATTCGGGGTTTAAAAACTATTGGTAAAAATACACTTTTTTATAGTCACTCACAAAATAATAGTACATTAAAGCAACTTATATCTTATAAAATATGGTAGAGCGCACCTGTTACATAAAAATGACAGAGCCTGATCCAAAATCAACAACAATACTCGTAAAGCAAAAACATTTTATTGAACTCCTTGACAAGAAGAAGTACCTTCTCCAAAGAAAATAAATCTTTTTGAAGTTTTTAATTTTATCAAACTCTTTCCTTTTCCATTAACAAAGATACCGGCTATAATTTGATTACTTTTAATATATTTTAGCAACTGTTTAAAAGAGCAATATCCTCTTAAAAACAAATTTCCCAATTCTCTTACAATTCTACATGATTAAAATGATGTCTGAGCCTAATAAATTAATAAACTGCACCATTTCTTGCAGACCCATAAGTCCCCTTTCAATATTGTCGCAACTCTTCGAAAAGCAATTCCTCCGATGCTTATATCACCTATAAGAATCTACAAATTTAATTCCCAACCACCAGTTCCTAACTTTCCACTACCCAGAAGTGTCATCGAATCATCGATCTCATATCATTGTTCTTTAAATGAAAATACCATTGTCACGGTATATGGTATTTCTGGATATTAGTCAATTTTTCGATTGAGTCTGGCATCTGTGCTTATTATGAAAAGTCAAAAGTATATTTTCCTCTATACGAGGTCTGTTCAAAAAAAGTATCGCGGGTTACGTATATTCGATTTTCGATTTTTTTGTAGCGTTATGTTGGTACTCACATCTCTCACTTATGCCGACAAGTTCGGCCATTTTGAATGTTCAGTTAATTTTTGACAGCTGCTTTGCTTGCACTTGTTTTTGCTCGTCTTCGATTTTTGCCCATTCCAAAAAATGGATCAAAGAATCTGTATCAAGTTTTGTGTGAAAAACAAAATTAATTGCGTGGATGCATTCCAAATGTTGACTGTGGTATATGGTGAAGCTACCTTGGACCGAAGCAACGTTTATCAGTGCTACAAAATGTTCTTAGAGGGCCCAGCACGTCAACAACAGACGACAACATTGATGAAGTGAAGAAAATAGTATTGGCCAATCGTCGAATCACCGTTAGAGAAGTTGTTGAGGACTTAAACATATCGATTCGCTCGTGCCATTCAATTTTTACCAATTATTTGGCGTGAGACATGTCGCCGCGAAATTCGTACCAAAATTTCTCAATTTCGACCAAAAACAGCATCGCATTAACATTGCTAAGGAGCTGTTGGACTCTGCCCGCGACCACCCAAATTTGCTCCATAGGGTCATAACTGGTGACTAATAATGGGTTTATGGTTATGACGTGGAAATCAAAGCTCAACCATCCCAGTGGAAGCTGACGCACTAGCCAAGTTCGGTCGAATGTGAAGATTTTGCTTACAGTTTTCTTTCTTTTGCTAGCGCATGGTGCATTATAAGTTCTTACCACAGGGTAGAACGGTCAATAAGGAATATTACCTGCAAGTTATGCGCAAGTTGCGCGAAGCCATCCGCCAGAAACGCCCGGAATTGTGGAAGAACAAAATTGGCTTTTTTTACGCATCGTTGCTTGTGCGCGATTTTTTGGCCAAAAACAACACACTAATAATCCCGCAACCGCAGTATTCCCCAGATCTGGCCCCCCGTGACTTTTTCTTGTTCTTAAAACTGAAGAGCCTCATGAAAGGACGACGCTACACTACGATTGAGGACATAAAGAACGGCATCGAAGGAGGAGCTGAACAAGATCACAAAAATTTGATTTTTTGAAGTGCTTCGAGGATTGGACAAAACGTTGGCACAAGTATATAATATCTGGTGGGGATTACTTCGAAAGGGACAAAATAGATATTCATGAATAAATAAATAATTTTTTGAAAAAACACAAAATTCGCGATAATTTTTGAACAGACTTTGTATATTGCCTGGTAATGAAATAATTTCTTTAAAACCAGCAGTTCCAAGTACAATAAATTAATCCTTCAGGATTGTATACTTGCCCCCATCCCCAAAGGTATTTATAAATACAAATATTTCAAACTAACACCTTCTTCACTATAATCACTTTAAATTTATCAAAAATCCCTAATATGCTTCAAAAATCCTCCAATTTCATACCCAAGTCCGCTATGACTGGTTTACCAAGTGAATGAGCACAAATCTGTCCACGTAACTTTTACTCTCCGCTGTAAATCATACACTCCCATTTATCTTAATGGCTGTTCTTAGACAAAAGTTTTGCATAAATTTTATGCACAAAGCCTATTGGGTGTAACGGAAAGTTCTGTCGTTTTTGAAGACTTGTACTTGTATGCGTTATCGATTCTTAGCGAGAATTCTGACATTGCATTTTGCATGAGTTCCAAAAAGTGAACAACGCGATGGAGGCAAAAAATGACTTGTGTGGCGTGTTTGAAAAGATGCAATAATAGCTCAAACATGGCAGAGATGGTTTGCGAAATTTCATTCGGGTGATTTTTCTTTGAAAGATGAACCCAGATCAGGAAGGCCATCAGATGTCAATGACGAAGTGCTACGCATTATGATCAGGACAAATCTTATCTTAAATTCCACAGAACTAGAATTCATCAGACTATTGCTTTAGAGTACATTAAAAGTCTTGGTTTTGTATCCAAACTCTCCGTTTGGGTGCCACACAAATTAAGCAAACAAAATTTAATGGACTGAATTCCAATAAGTTCTTTAAATCTTGCTCGTCACAAAAGGGAACCGTTTTTGAACCGCTTGCTGACTGCTGATGAAAATTGGATTAATTAGTTATAACTAATAAAAGAATTTATATTTTGGATTAATTTTTGAATAAAAAGTGAAAAAAAAATTACGTTTTTTCTTTAGAAAAAAAAAACTACAGAACTTAACCTTACACCCAATAATACACTGGAGCTAAACAGACGAAACCTCTAACTATTAATAGTCACAGCCCATTGTTAGCGGTTCTTAGGGTCTTGACTATTTCAAACCAGTTCACCAAAGAATGGGGGTTTCTGATCCCACGTTCGTTTTCCAAATCAGATTAATCTGAATTTGGAGCAATCGTCCTTCCGTGTTACCGTAGGGCCGCTTACCAGAATTTCAGGGTTCGCACCCCTAAAGCATGGTTAGTATTATGCTTACATTGGGGGAATCGTATAAATTACATCTGAAATATCATATTCCTGTGTTGTTATCGCCAGCTATAAATTTTTCGTATGCTACAAAATTGCTCAAATTTATTTATATTACTCAGCTTATTTTTCTTCGTAAGGTAAAGTTCTTCAGGAGAATATCTGTTTAACCTTTGGAACAAAAAATCTACGTCACTTATCCAGTCCATATTTCTAGGAAGAGCTGACTATTATAGTAGCCATAAAATACCTTCAGTCATTCCGATGCAAAAGGATTAAACTGTAAACACTGGATGATAAAAAGTTTCCTCCACCCAGCTCGGCTCAGCCTGCACGTTGCTCAAAATTCACACATGACCTGTTGTCAAGCAGATTATGTAGAATACTATAAGGAATAGGCTCCAAATGATTTTAATGGTTCCGTGGTTGTTTCTAAAGGTGGGAATCCTGATTGTCCTTGAAGACAACTAATTACTGAGTCTGTCCAATTACTCATCAAAAATTTTCTTGTAATGAGTGATATTTTAAGAGTTTGGTTTTTAAAATTTCAATCTAAATACAGAAAATTTGCAAAAGTATATAAAATTTTTATTTAAATTGATAAAACCGTGCTTGTCATTTAATTTTCAAAGATTATTTTTTATAAATATTGTCTATGACTACGTTTTTAGTGAGCCATGTGAGAGAGCCAATTTTAAATCACTTTTTAGAGCATCTCGGTTGGTATCTTGCTAATAACAAGTGAAATATTGTCTTTTAAGGCTGCAAGTGATTCTGGTTATCGACCAGCTTTAAAAAAAATAATTTGGATGCGTCAAATCACACGATCTAGGCGGCCAACTAACCGGTCTATAACGTGAGATAAATTGCTCACCGAACTCATCTCTCAATATGGCAATTGTTTCTTGTGCTGTATAACATGTAGCGCCGTCTTGTTGAAACCACATTTCGACCAGATGCATTTCTTACATTTTTGGTAAAAAAAGTTCGAAATTATCGAGCGATAGGGGGCGCCATTGACGGTAACGTTGTGGTCAGGGTCATTTTTAAGGAAATACAGGACCTCTGATTCCACCAAACAGTGTATTTTTGTGGGTGCAATGGCAGTTATTATATTGCTTGTCTGCTCATCAGACCAAATGCGATAATTTTGCTTATTCGCATACCCATTCAACCAGAAATGAGCATCGTTGCTGAACGCAATTTCTTGGTAAAAAATTATGAATTTTCCTCAATTTGTTCTAAGGCCCACTCACCTAGTTGTTCTAGGTCGTTCGGCTTCAGTTCTGATACGGGCTGTATTTTATATGCTTTCAGACCAAGATTCTAGCGTAAAATCTTCCACATAGTCGAGTAAGACAATCCCTCAATTATTATGAACGCCGAAGGATCAGCAACACTGGACGGCTACAGCAGAAATATTTTCCTCAGTATGCACTCTAAGCATATGAGTTGGTGGTTTTATGTCCAATAAAATTGCAGCAAAATTTTATCACTCAGTGGTCTAAGTGCACGAAACACATTTTTCATAGAGCACGAATTTGATAATAAAATTCAATAATTTATAAGCGTTATTCGGGCGTAAGTCTTTTTATAATACTAACTGAGCACTTTTGACTTTGACACCTGTCACGTGTCATGCGTGATCTGTCAAAAATAAAAACATGACAAACCGAACAGCAAAAAATCACCCGATAGAAGCATGATTAAAGGAAATTTGAAAATTTATAGTTATAGTTGAAAAGATACTTTTCAAGATAAGAAATAATTAATTCGAGGAAAAATGAATTTCTTTTGTTAAGAGGAATGGACATTATGTTTGGATTGGATTTAATAAGTCACTGAAAGATTGGAATTCTCCTTCAATAGAATTTATATAAAAATATTTTAACATATTTCTGTAAAAAAAATTTTTGTTTATATATTAAAACTTAAAGGAATTCATCAAGTACAAAGTAATATACAATAATTATTCAAAGAAGAGAAAAAAACAATTGCCCAAATTTAAAGAAGATTTTATTCCGCCAAAAGTCTTCAACATTCACCAAACTCAATGTTGGCAACATTTCTCAATTGTATCCCAACAAATAAAACGCAACATTTTTATTTGGATTTTTTTTTTATTTTTTAAATAATTTATTTTTATTTTGCATCTTTGGGCAAGATTAATGCATATTTTTTTTTTCATATTTTTTTAATAAATATCATTTTATTAGTATACATATTTATATCTTAGATTTTTTGTTTGTTTTTTTTTTTTTGTTTTAAATAATAAATTTCACAAAATATCTATGCAAAAAAATTTCTTATTTTATTTAAATTATTTTATATTATAGTAAAAACAATTGGAAAAATAATTATTTTATTATATATGTATATGTATATGCGGCGTATATGTATATAAACATTTTAACAAACAAAAACTTATTTATTTTTTATATTAAATAGAGTTAGAGAACTAGTTATAATTAATATTATACAAAATTGTCAAAAATATTTTATGAATTAAAAAAAAATTATCTTAAAAACTGTTTGAAAAATACTGAGTAGTAAGAAATTTTACATTTTTCATAAATATTTTAATAGCTTAATTGTTGTTTTTTTTTTTTGCAAATTTCAAAATTTCTCATTAAAAAATCTTTAATCTTTTGGGAAAGCCAAAATTATTTCCCCAAGAACTGTTTATCTTAAAATAAGTACAACTTATAAATATATTGTATTATAGTCAATAGTAAATAGTGTAAGCAGGCGGCAGTGATATATTATTTTTCATATGCAATCAAGCTAAATAAATTCATTTACATAGCAAAAAAAAAAAAAACCCTAATAATATTTTCAAATACTTCCTAATTAAATAAAAACAAACAAAAAAATAATCATAATAAAAACATATGAAAATCACACTTTTTTTTTTATACAAAATTATTTATATATCTTAAAATTGTAGTTCTATCTAAAAATTATCTAAGAAGGAAGAAAAGAAAACCCAATTTTCTGAATTGAGTTTTTTATCAAAATGAAACACAAAAAATTGAAGCAGAACCAACATTTTCTTAAAAGTATTATTTAAAAGAGAGAGAAAAAATAAGATACTACTATTATTAAATTCAACTAAAATAATTCTAATTTCTTATCTATCATAATATTTATTTATTATAAAATTTAATCTATTTATTTATATTATAGTACAAACGATTGGAAAATTTCTTTCATATTTTTTTTTCTATCAATATCAATATAGTTAAATAAATAAAATTTAACTATTTTTTTTAAATATGGTATGTACAAAATTAATTTAAAATAATAAAAAGAAAAACAAAACTAGAACTTTTTTTTTTTTTTTTTGAATAAATTAAATTTAACTTTAATTTAAATTTGCATAATTTTATAAGATGTAAGGAAAAGATGAATTTTTTTACTTAATAAAATAAATTCGAAAAAGAAAAACAATAACAACTTTTTGTAAGAAAAGAAAAAAAAACATCTAAAAAATAGTTTAAAAAAAAATTTAAAACGATTTTGAATTAATCACGTAACTGTATCCAGTATCCAAGGGACGAATTTCGATATCCTTGTACAGACTCCGGGAAGATTCGCTTCTGCACATCCGATGCCCCATGATATGATACCAGCGAGAAAATATCTTCCATCTTTAGCTTTTACCTATTTTAAGTTAATTTTCGATAAAAGTTATTCAAATTAATTGTTTGTTACAGGTGATCTTCCTTAAATTGATCGATTTATGGAAAAATCGTGATCGAACTGAACTAAAGAGGAGGGAGTTTACCTGCAATGGTCCACCGGAATCTCCTTGGCAAGAGTCTTGACCGCCAGTCTCATAGCCGGCGCATAGGAAAATTTCTGGAATGAATTCATGTCGTCCAGCACGTAGAAACATTGACTTGCAGCGATCATTACTGACAATCGGAACGGAAACCTTTAAAGATCATGACAAGCAATTTAAAAAGAATTTATTAATGGCAAAAAAAAATACTGTGTTGAAGAAAAGAAAACTTCAAACAAGTTAGAAAGTTTTTCTTTGAATAAAAACTGTTCGAGTGCAGAAGATGCACAATACTCGATAGAGACTCGATTTTTTGAATGAATAAATGGATCGATTACAAGAACTTACCTCTTGCAATACGGAAGGGAGAGTACCACCCTCGCTGAGTCGACCCCATCCAGTGACAGTGGCATTCTGTCCGATCAGGAGGTCATCGGTTCCCGGCAGACAGATTGGGCTGACATGGTCCGTAAAGTCCAACGGTTGCTCCAGTTTGACCAGCGCCAAGTCGTATTCGTACGTGAAGAAATTGTACTTGGGATGGACGACTTTTTGCGCGACCGCTCGCTCTATATAAGGCAGCTGTTCTTGGACATGAGAGAAATCATACTCGCCGACACGTATCCGGATCTGCGATGTGAGCAGGCTGTGTGTCATGTGAAAGTAAGGAAAATTTATTTTTCTCAAGAATCGAGATGATCGGATTTATTGATGAAATGGAAATCTGGAAAATCTACTTACTCGTCGACACAGTGACCAGCTGTCGCGATCCAGTTCTCATTGATTAGGGCTCCACCGCATCGATGGGTGCTCGAGAATCCGAAAAATGATGTTCGTCGCACGGATACTTGCCATGGCCATCGGCCAAAGGGTGCGTTCTTGCCGCCAACAATTCGTGTTTCTGGTCGCGAAAACATGGACGGAACTCCACAATCTTTTCAGACAAAAATTTCATAATTAACCACCTTTTTTTCAAATATGACAGCAAGTTTTTAACAAAATCTTACCTAAACTCTTTGCCGCCGAAACAGTGACTCCCTTGCGCCGCTTGGTCACCTGTTCGATGTCATTGCTTTCCAGTGGAGAGGTTGAAAACACGCTGGAAGTTTCCGACAGCGGCGACGTCGAAGATAGTTTTTCCGTTGATGACATCGGCCGTGGCGGTGCTGAGGTAGTTGTGCTGGTGGTGGTGGTCGTCCTTCTCGTTGTTAAGGGTACTCTTGCTGTGGTCGTAGTTGTTGTGGTTGGAGTTGTTGTTGTAGCCAAAACTGCTGTAGTCGTACTCAGGGGGTATACAACTGGTCTGTTCGTTGTTATCAGAGGCTTTTGAGGTTTTTGCTGGAATATCTGTCGTTTTGAAATTGGTGAAAATTAAGAAAGCTTTTCCGGAAATCAAAAGGTGGTACTCACTTGTGGCTTGGGTTTGTTTGTAGTTGGCTTCCTTGTGCTATCACTGAATGGTGATAATTGTGTTGGCCGATCGACTATGATCGGTTTTTTCGTAGGCTTAGACGGTTTTGGCCGCAGAGATGTTGGCTTCTCCCAAACAGGTGGTCGCGGTCTTGTGATGAAATTTGGCTCTGTTGTCATGTGCCATTGCGAAGTTTGTGGTGATGTATTCCAGATACCTTTGCAAAACAGTGAAAAGTGCAATTAGTAAAAGTATCGTTCTTAAAATACACTTCCGGGTACTTACTTCCAGACATACTGGCTGCCGTGTCCAGATCATTTACTGTATGGGAAAGACTAGGAAGCTTCATTGTTGTGCTAGCTACTGACGCTGAAGGCCTATGATGCGATGACGGCCTGTGAGGATTTGATGGCCGAATAACAAGTGTACCAGCACCGTGCGGCCTTTCTATAGTCGTCATTCCACTAAATTAATGGCAATTTATTTAGCATATCATGTATTTCGGGGAAATTTGGGTTCTGAGTTCACTCACCTAATGCTGGGTCGATGAGGTGGCCTTGGCGGCCGACCACTCAACGTTGATACTGGCTTTGTTGGCCGCGTATACGAAAAGGTTTGCGGAAAAATTACATTTTCGGTAAGATTATGTGAACAACACGATCCAAACATGAACGAATCAACGCACATGCCAACATGTTGGCCCTCCGACTTAATGCACTCCCACACGAACATGCAAGTGCCTTCTATGCCAGCTACAGTACATGGTTTGGGACTAATTTTGAAATTTTGGCTGTGACCAGCTGATAATACTAATACTATTTGGTAAACTAGCAAGACTAGGATGGTGACTAGCCATCTACTCCACATTGTGGAGAAGATATGGTTTCCTGTTGATAAAAGGTAAAAAGAAGAACATTTTCAAACTATATTCAATTATAAAGGCAATAAAATCTTTAATATTTGAAAAAAAAAACAAATTTCAATGCAAATTATGACAAAAATTCTCCACTGAACAATTCAATTTTTACTGAAGAATTTTTACTGAACAATTTTTAGTGAAGAATGTTTACTGAACAATTTTTACTGTAGAATTTTTACTGAGCAATTTTTACCGAACAATTTTTACTGAATAATTTTTACTGAACACTTTTTACTGAGCAATTTTTACTGAACGATTTTTACTAAACAATTTTTACTGAACAATTTTTACTGAATAAATTTTACTGAAAAATTTTTACTGAAGAATTTTTACTGAGCAATTTTTACTGAATAATTTTTACTGAACAATTTTGACTGAATAATTTTTACTGAACAATTTTTATTGAACAAATTTCATTGAACAATTTTTACTGAACAATTTTAACTGAAGAATTTTTACTGAGCAATTTTTACCGAACAATTTTTATTGAAGAATTTTTACTGAACAATTTTTACTGAACAAGTTTTACTGAACAATTTTTACTGACAAATTTTTACTGAAAAATTTTTACTGAGCAATTTTTACTAAATAATTTTTACTGAACAATTTTTACTGAATAATTTTTATTGAACAAATTTCATTGAACAATTTTTACTGAACAATTTTAACTGAAGAATTTTTACTGAGCAATTTTTACCGAACAATTTTTATTGAAGAATTTTTACTGAACAATTTTTACTGAACAAGTTTTCTAAACAATTTTTAGTGAACAGTTTTGACTGAATAACTTTTACGGAACACTTTTTACTGAGCAATTTTTACTGAACGATTTTTAGTAAACAATTTTTACTGAAGAATTTTTACAAAAGAATTTTTACAGAAGAATTTTTACTATACAATTTTTACTGAACAATTTTTAATGAACAATTTTCACTGACGAATTTTTACTGAACAATTTTTATTGAACAATTTTCATTGAACAATTTTTACTGAACAATTTTAACTGAAGAATTTTTACTGACAAATTTTTCTAACAACTGTTACTGAACAATTTTTACCGAACAATTTTTACTGAACTAGTTTTCTAAACAATTTTTAGTGAACAGTTTTTACTGAATAATTTTTACTGAACACTTTTTATTGAGCAATTTTTACTGAACGATTTTTACTAAACAATTTTTACTGAGCAATTTTTAATGAACAATTTTTACTGACGAATTTTTACTGAACAAAGTTTACTGAACAATTTTTACTGAGCAATTTTTAGTGAACAAATTTTACTGACCAATTTTTACTGAACAATTTTTACTGAACAATTTTTACTATATAATTTTTACTGAACAATTTTTACTGAAAAATTTTTACTGAAGAATTTTTACTGAAGAATTTTTACTGAACATTTTTTACTAAATGTTTTAACTGCACAATTTTAACTGAACTATTTTTACTGAACCATTTTTACTGAATAAATTTTACTAAACAGTTTTTACTAGTTAATTTTTACTGAACAGTTTTAAATGAATAATTTTTTGTGAATAATTTTTACTGAACAATTTTTACTGAAGAATTTTTACTAAACAATTTTTAGTGAACAATTTTTACTAAATAATCTTTACTGAACAATTTTTAGTGAACAATTTTCATTGAAAAATTGTCAATCAAAAATGTTTACTGAACGATTTTTATGGAACAATTTTTACTGGAATTTTTTACTGTTGAGTGTTAATCAATTTCCTTTTACTTAAACTTTTACAGCTTAAACTTTTATAATATTTTTTTTTAATTAATAATTTTTTTTTCTAATTTTCAAATCAAATTTTTAATAATAATATTACAGATGAGCTACTTTCCTAATTGGCATAAAAAAACTCAATTAATTTAATTTTTTATTCTATTTACTAGCTGGTTTGATCAATTAAATGTGCATGCATTTCAGGTAGATTGTTTCCTTTCTTGATTAAAAGAAATATTTTTTTCTATAGCATAGAATTAATATTAGAAAAATATGAGCTTTTTTTGTAAAATGATTTAGACCAACAATAGTAAAATACCAAATCAAGTGATCGTAATGTAAAAAAATAGTGCAGAAATTTTGATGATTTCAGTTTTGAGGTCAATCAATTGTGGATGGGGTCGTTGTCCAAAGTTAAATATTTTGAATCAGCCTTTCCTCTACTGAACTTGAACCACTTTCGAAGACAAATTAGTTTTGGACAACCTAATTATTTTAAAGACCTCTCTCTCTATAATTATCTTATATTTACTTTGAGTTTCATCTTCCACCTTCTTTTATTGGCCGAATCTTACTTAATTCGGCCGATGGTCGGCTGGGATTCTTTTCTTGAACTATTATTCTGGTTTATTTAATTAATGTGAGACGATATATTAAACGTCTCTACGTATCTTAGATATAGTTTAAAAAAAAAAGAAAACCGTTTTCATATCTAATTTTTTCTTATTTTCTAAAATATTTGTTCGAAAAAAGTTTTTTCTTTTAATAAAAAAAAATATTTAGACTTACCTAAGACCAGCATGCGTATGAGACATCAATCCAGATTAAAAGGCATAACTGAAATAAAAAAAAAAGAGAATATTATAAAACATTTTTAAAAAAATCAACACAAAAATTCCAATAAAAATAATAGCGAATTTTTTTTCCAAAATAAAATTTCTTTTCTTGCAAAAACTTTTTTTCAGTAGCCAAATATCCTGTATGATAACAATCTTAAGAGCACAAAACCCCATCAATAAGCAATAAGGCTCTGTTGGGCTTTCAATAAAAACGTGTTTTTGATAATTTGTTCGCAATATAAATTTTATATAAATTGGCGCCAACCTTTTACGATAAAAATCAATTCAATAAAAATAATATCGATTTCATCGAATATTGCCAATATTTTAAAGTTTTTATATCTTAAACATATCAAAAGAGACAATTTAATAGGATAAAGTATCTTTAAAATTTACTACAATTAAAGAAAAAATTAAGTATTAAGTATAAATTTAATTTATTATTATTATTTTGTGTTTAAATAAAATTAAATACGATTATATGATTACTGAAAATTATTACCAATGCGGGATGGAAAGTTGAATTTTGTGCAAATGTTTCGTTCATTTTATGGCTTTTGATAAATAGTTTTGATTTGAGGAAATTTCTACTATATTTTTATTTAAATATTTAGTTTTTTTATTAAGTTTCTGAGAAAGCGAACTAAACGTAATCAATTAATTAATTAGTGTGAGATTTTTAGTAAAAATTTCTTTAAACAAATTTTTATATTCTTTCTTGATATGTTTTATATTCTGGCAGTAATAACATGATGATAAAAAGTAATTTTGGCGACTGTTAATATTATTTGTTTTTTTTTTTATAAAACAAATTCATTTTAAAAAAGAAGGAAGAAAAAAAATGACAAAAAGTCTTTGGAAATGTGGCAAAAAGGTAGCTTTATAAATTTGCTATTTACAATTTATTAACTGATCATTTTCTCAATTTATCGTAGAGTTGCAGTGTGTAAGTAAAACAAACTGTTAGATGCATTTTAATGTAAAATTGAATTTTTAGAATATCTCGACATTATCAATTTCAACTTATCATACCCTATAGAGTCTCATAGTTAACGAACGTGATTTAACATTTTACTAGACTTTTAGAACAGACTAAAACTTAGATGACGCCATCTGGCAGTCGTATATGAGATTGCGCAGGTTTACGGCAAACAATAATCGTGCATTGCACGAGCAGTCTAACAATCACTTGAATGAACATCTGTAAGAGTAATTAATCGCAATGCACAAGCAATTTACTAGAACAAAAAAGAATTTCAATCTTATCGCTACTGTTCTTATTTTATTTATTGTACTTTTTATTATGCATGCCATTTTTACATTAATTTATTTATTTTGATTATTTCCATTCGTTTATTTATTTTAGTAAACATTTTCTATTTTATTTCAACATTAAACTTGAATTTTTAGGATATCGTTACATTATCAATTTAATATCGTTTAGAATTTAATAATTTTATTCATTTTATAGACAGAACAAGTTTTACTCTCAATTATTTTGAATAGGTGGGGAGTTGTGGATATGTCCTTAATAAGAGAATTTAAATGGGACATTGCAAAATCATTTACCTCAAAAAATATTAAGAAGGGAGCATTGATAATTTTACGAAGTATTTGGAATTTAAAGGATTAGATACTAAGGGAATTGAAACGATTTATTAAAGCACACAATTTGAGTCTGTAAGTCCATAGGATCTAAGTAACATTGTCACGTAGGTTTAATAGTCTTAATAAATTCTGGTATCTTCTGTTAAGTTCTTGTCTTTTCAGCCTTGTCGAAAGGAGTCTACGTTAGTCATTTATTTAAATATAATCCTGAGTATTATACTTTTCTGTCTTTTGATGTTACCTTTAAAATCTTGAAAATATAAAATTTGGTTTTGATAAATTGTACGTGTTATTTAAGGATTTTTGTAAGTGGAAAGGCAGATATTATGTTCTGCTAGACTAGGTTTTTATATATTTAGCAGTAACGATAGTGAACAAGTCCAGAATTTGATGGATGCATTTTTGAGAGAACTGCAAATTTGATGTTGCACTGGATTATCTCGGTTTTCTGTATTTTTTTTATATTTTGATGAAAATAAAGTCCATAGAAATGTAAAAAAAAGTTACATTCGCTGATGGTCTTAAATAGACATCTAGCCCTGATAAAATTTCTTATGGTAACGTTTGTCCATTTTTTCTGGACTTCTAGTTTTTTTTACAATAATAATTTGTTTTTTTTTTTGTAACCTTTACAAATTTTATACTGCTGCCAATTTTTATACCTGAGGACACTCTTACTCCTATTTTAGATGCTTATAGTAATTTTTTTAAAAGGATGATGATTAGAAAAGAACCAGCCTACCAGATACTGCAAGACCGAAGACCCGACTGACCCAAACCCTATCAGTTAATTTATTTCCATTACGACTCGATTCATAACATTCTAACCTAAAAGCTTAGATGGTGTTTTACGATTTATACAAGAGATGGCGGATGCATTTTCAGTTTTTTACGTTTAACTATTTACTCAAGAGATGGCAGAAAATAGCTTATCATTAATATTATATTTTATAGAGTATATTTACAACTCGATTCATAAATATCTTACCTTAAAAAAAATATGCTCTTATTGTTTAATATAAAAACTGTGTCTTATAAAAAAAAATTAGCATGAATTAAAGAAAAAAAGAACTTAAAATTAAAATGACGAAACTCTTTAGCCAAAACATTTACTATTAGGATTTTATCTATTTTTTTTTTGCTATAAATAATATGATTTTTCAAGGGTAAGAATTCTTGTGTAAAAATATTTCTTTTTTCAGTTTTACGATTTACTCAAGAGATGGCGGAATGATAGCTTAGATGGTATTTTACGATTTACTCAAGAGATGCCGGAACCATTTTCAGTTTTTTACGTTTTACGATTTACTCAAGAGATGGCGGCACAATAGCTTACCATTAATATTATGTTTTATAGAGTATATTTACAACTCGATTCATAAATATCTAACCTTAAAAAAAATATGCTCTTATTGTTTAACATAAAAACTATGTCTTATAAAAAAAAAATAAGAATGACTTAAAGAAAAAAAAAACTTAAAATTAAAATGACGAAATTCTTTAGCCAAAACATTTACTCTTAGGATTTTATCTATTTTTTTTTTGCTATAAATAATATGATTTTTCAAGGGTAAGAATTCTTGTGTAAAAATATTTCTTTTTTCAGTTTTACGATTTACTCAAGAGATGGCGGAATGATAGCTTAGATGGTATTTTACGATTTACTCAAGAGATGCCGGAACCATTTTCAGTTTTTTACGTTTTACGATTTACTCAAGAGATGGCGGCACAATAGCTTACCATTAATATTATGTTTTATAGAGTATATTTACAACTCGATTCATAAAAACTGCGTCATATAAAAATAATTAGAATAAAGTAAAGAAAATAAAACTTAAAATTAAAATGACGAAACTCTGTTGGCAAACATTTACTCTTAGGATTATCTATTATTTTTGCTATAAATAATATGGTTTTTCGATGGTACAAATTCTTATTAAAAGTTTTTTATTCAGTTTTACTATTTACTCAAGAGACGGCGGAACAATAGCTTAGATGGTGTCTTACGATTTACTCAAGAGATGGCGGAACAATAGCTTACATGGTGAAGGCCTGTTGCTAAGATGATTAATATGAAAATCACCGCTTATATTTGAATTTATATTTTCCAAGTTTTTGTACCAGATTGGATTGATAAAAAGTGAAATCAATTTTCGATTTTAATTACACCATATCCATTAAATTCTGGTTCAAAATACGAAACCATATAGAATTATCTTTCTCACTTTAAATTCGAAATGATTTAATTAATATCTAATTATAAAATAAAATAAATATTTTCTCTGACACAGATTTTTTTTTTTATTTTCTTTTATTATTAATAAGCATAAAAAATTAATAAAACTATATTAATATTGAGAAAAATTTACTAAAATTCCTTCCAAAATTGGATTCAAAATTATCACACCTTAAATATTAATTTCCAAAAAATTTATATTGCTGCATAATTAATAAAATAATTCAGAACAAAAATAAAACAAAACTTTATATATAATATAATAAATGAATACTGAATCCTCTTGAATTATAGCCCAATCTGATCGAAATGTTCATAAAACAATTTATTATCACGGTTGATTGGGATTCAAAGTGGATGAAATCGATTGTATTTAATTGACTATCATTAATCACAAGATTCCATATGAGAAGTGAGTGATATGCTCTCCATTAAGTGGAAGAAGAATGTATAAATTTCAATTTAGATAAAAATCGATTATCTCAATATTTTCTTAGTGTTACAAAAATAAGATCTGTTGAGTAATTCAATTTCCATTTGATAGTAATAGATTTGAGGCACCTATTTTGTGTGTACATAAAAAAAAAAATAATCAAATCGAAAAGCTGGACCATGAAATTGAATGAAATTTCGAATCGGAATAATAATGTTTTAATAGCCAATCAAAATAATAATGATACAAAATTACACTGTCAACGATAAATCGATTAATCATATTTTTTTTTCTTCTAAATCGATTATTTTCAGAATATATCATCTTGTTGGATAGTAATTAGCACGAGCCGTAAGAGAAATTACTACAATAAAATATGAGCTTTGCTTTAAACAAAGTTTCATTCTATTTAAGGCATAAGAAACATTATGATTTTTTGCTCTTAAGTCCGAGTATGTGCGAAAAATTTTTACTATGTCCAAACTAGTCAATAGTTGCTAATCAAAATGTTTGGTTTTATTGGTGAACGTTTGATGGTGATTTATGAGTGTGGAAGACATCGACAATTGTTGGAGGAAAAATTATTTGCCCAAATGTTGTAAGGAGAAATTATAACTTTTTTTACTGAAGAGATCTTTTCCCCGTCTATGATGGGGCCATGGTGCAATAGTTGCTATCTAATTCTGCAGGTGAAAAGGTCAGGTTATCTCTTCAAGATGACAAAGGTATTCAGCACGTTGATGGGATCATTTTGATAGTTTCCTGTCGAATAATGGCATGACGAATAATGGATATTAACAAAAGGCCAACGCTAGACTAGTGACCTAATTAAGTGCTTAACTACTAACCATTCCGGAATTGCAGTGCAATGATGGCAATTGCGGAATCTCTCGGTAGCATTGCGATTCAAGCTGAGTTCCGCCATTCAACCAAGCAAACAATATTTCCGACAAAGTCAACGATCGATTTGTTACGAATGGAGCACCTGAGGCATATCGGATCTACTCTTATGCTGAGTATTTCTAGAAAAGCCCATTGCCTAAAGTTAACCCCATACTACGAGTATCTAGCACCAATTCCACACAAGTTTTTTTTCTGACTATTTCAGGTTTTTTTTTTTTATAAAGTAAAACTAATGCTCCAAAATTTCCAAATTTACTATGGCATTTTTCCATTAATCTTAACTTTTCTCTTTTCAATTCGTATAAAACTATTTTCCATCAAATTTACTCATAGAAGAACATCTTCTTTATGGTCGACGGTTTCGTTTTGATTGAAATGTCAAAAATTTTTCTGCTTGTAATTTTGTTCTATTTTCGTTTAAACAGATCATTTTTTCCAGATCATCACAAAAATGCTATTATTTTATGCTCTCGATTTCAGTCGAATACGAATAAGAAGTCTCGTATGTGACTGCGGGCAGATTACTTCATTTTCAGCTTCGATGGAGCCCATTTTTTTTGAACGTGTTTGAATTGTTGTTGGTAGGTGTAGGCGTAACCCATTCACCTTCTCAATTATTGGAATATGTAACACGATAATTTCCTTTTGATATACTTACTTATTCTCATAAACTATATTGACCTATGAGTATTTTGATTATAATCTTCTCTTTTGAAATCTTCTTTTAAATTTTTTGGTTCCTCCGCTTTGGACACAATCGATTTCATATACACAGTCACTGTATAAAAGGGGAGTAAATTACTTATTTTATAAATGTAAAAGTCACTTGATGAAGATTTTTCTATAAAATTGCAATAGCCTAGAAAAATCTTGCTGTGTAACTAAGTGAGATTCATTTCTATATGTGAAAGAATAAAATACTTTGAAATTTATGTGTAACAAACGACTCTTAGGTGATTTTGTGAATTTCTTGGTCTAGTTTATAAGTTGGCAGTACTCTACTTCTTGAATGAGTTAATTATCGCTCAGAAAATTTCAAGTCTATTAAGGATAATAGAGGACGGGTTTCCATATAACAGAAAAGGACATTTTATAGGCTATTAATTATAAGGACTCTGTAATATTCAATTAAGAAGTATATAAATTTATCTAAAGACTAGTTATTTAGATGATAGTATAGAATTTTCTGTAAATATCCTTATAAGTATTTGTTAATTCTGTGATCTTTTTAAGAATATTTCCTTTTTTTAAGAGTTTCTAAAAGTATTAATAGTGCGAGTAATTTCCACTCAAAGCTGATAGTTGCGGGCATCTTTCCTAATACTCTTTTTTTCTTTTTGATATACCATAATAAGCAAAATCTACTTTAGATAGGCTCTAATATAATCTACTAAACAGTAAGATTATAGATCAATGCGATCACCTTCAAAGAAGATCCCTTGGGTATTTTTTCCACTACTGGCACCAGTTCTGGAAGGAATAAATTGGGATTAACTTCAGATTTTGGGTTATACTCATTTAGATATTCTCAATATGACCAATTTGAAATTATTGCAATATTTTTGATTTTTGCAAACAAAATAAGTTACGAAGACTATTTATGGATATGCATTTTTCCGACAAAAACTAACTAACAGAAATGACAGGAACAGATTCAAGGAGCTTCAACATTAATCAATGCTGTGACTTCATAAAAATTCACACATATTCTACATTTTGATCAGTTTTTTATGAAAAATTTGAATCAGTAAGAGTTGTCTTCCACTCCTTCTCAGCTATCCAAATATTGGGTTGTACAGAAAGTAATTTCGCTGTTTCAACAGAGGATTTAATTATATTTTTTCACAACCAACTTCATACTTAAGCGGCATAATCATACGTATTTTGACAGCTGACATATTGTAGCAAAGCTTGCGTTGATTGATTCTGCTCAGTAGTTTTTGGTTGATACCCTTTTAAATTTGGAAAGTGAAAAACATCATTTTCGGCATATTTTACCTTTTTCCTATGGAAAAGATAAAAATTCTGTTCAAGCAAAAAAAAATTATCCGACGTGTATGAAGAAGATGTGTCAAGCATGAGCGCCAGTGCCAAAACTGGTTTGCAAAATTTTGATCTGGTAATTTTAATCCCGAAGATGCACCACGTTCTGGAAGGACAGTTGAAGCTGATTAATTGATGCAAACTGGCGAATAACAACCTGTAAGATCGCTGAGAGATTAAATTTATCGAATACGATCATTCATGATCATTTGGAATGGCTAATCCTCTTACGGAAAAAAATTTGTGCCGTCGTATTGACGTTTTTGATTAGCTTCTCAAACGCCAATAAAATGTTCCATTTCTGAAGCGTATCATCACCGGGGACGAAAAATGGGTTATCTTCAACAATGTTAAGTGCAAAAGATTCTAGAGTAGAAAAGATGAACTAGCTCAAAGCACTTCGAAATCCAATATTCATCAGAAAAAGTTTGACCACTCGGCAAAAGCTTTTAGAGCTTGGATGGGATATACTGCCACACCCACCATCCTCTCCAGACCTAGCACCTTCCGATTATATTGTAATTTGTTCTGGTCTCTAAAAAAATGTTTACAGGGTAAAATGTTTAATTCAAATGAGTAGGTCAAAAATCACTTAAATCAGTTTTTTACCAGTAAAGAACGAAAATTTTATGAGCGTGGAATCATGCTACTACGAGGAAGATGGCCAAGGATATTGCTTTAGTTTTTGTAAGGCATTATAAGAACACATATCACACCCTAAAGAGTCTCGTAGTTAACAAACTTGATTCAACATTTTACTAGACACATAGGACAGACTAAAGCTTAGATAATACCAATTTGCAGGTTTGCCGCAAACAAAAATCGTGCATTGCACGAACAGTTTAACATTCATATTATCACTTAAATGAATATCTGCAACAATAATTAATCATAATTTACTGGAACAAAAAGAAATTTCAACATGGTCACTGCTCTTCTTATTTTATTTATTGTACTTTTTATTATGCATGCCATTTTAATATTTATTTATTTATTTTGATTATTTCCATTCGTTTATTTATTTTAGTAAATATATTATATTTTATTCTTCATTTTTTGAATTGAACATTTTGCTTTTGTTGTATAAAATGTAATAAATTTGCAGTTTTTGTCACTGTTTTTTTTTAAATTTGCATAAATCGAAAATTGTTTTAAATTGTAAATAATAAATAATAAAGTTATAAGTAAAATGAAATTTGTCATATATAAAAAAAAATACGCACGAATGAATATATATTCAACTGTCAAAATAAATGATGCGCAACGAGCAATATGAACGTCATATGTAATATACAATATGTAGAAGCAAGCACTATTAAATTATTTATAATAGGTTCGCACATGCATGTCACCGAGAAAAAATCGTGCAATTGCACGGTCACTTTAAAATACAAGCGAGCTGTTCGTACAATTAAACGAATCTAAGACTTGCAATCACTCTCAGTATTTTTGGTCTACTAAACATATACACATATAAGATATAATTCTACATGAACTAAGACTTCAAGAATATTATTCATATTCAGGATATTTTATATTTTTTCATTATTTGTAATTTTTATTTACTAAATTTTATAAAATTTCCTTTTTAAATTTTTATATTCCAAATTTTTTGTTGCACTTCTCATTTTGAGACAACTTTTTGGTTTTTTTTCTTACTGAGGTACTAAATACCTCTTTTAAATCAAAATATCAAACATCGATTCATGATTTCTTATTCATCAACATTTCTAAAGAAAGTTGCCATTATCGAACACCTTTCTATTATTGAATAGCTATAAAAATGAGGACTTATTCAAAAAATAGCTCATAAAAATGACTTTTATTCATTTTTAAATAATTTTTGTTTTTTTAATTTTGAAATCATTTAGCTAAAAATACTACCAATCTAATAAATAATAAATATTGTTCGTAAAATATTTTCAATAATAATATTAATTTTGTATTTTTTTTTAATTATATTCCAAATTTAATAATTTATGTAAATTAGCGCAAAAGAAAACTAAATTCTTCTATATTTTCTATAAAAATATTATCATTATTAAAATGAAAGTTTTTGTCTCTACAATATAACAATTTAAACTGGGATATCGAATCAAAACTATACGCTTTAATGCAAGAAAATGTTTCAATTCTCTTTTCTCTTTTAAAAATCAGATTAGAAAATATTCCATTAGAAAGTGAAGCTTTTTATTTAGAAATATTTTTATTAAACTAATATTTTCATTATTATAATTTATCGAAAGCTAAATTTTTTATTTGTTTATTAAGAAAATTATTTGTTTTAAAATTGTAGAGGGAAAAAAAATTAATAATTTTTGAATATTTAAAATTATTATTTGTTGTTGCCTTTCAACTATAATACGTAATGGTGCTACGAGGGTCGTTCAATAAGTCCTTAGAAAATCCGAGAAATTGGGCTCGTAGTAATTATTTGTAGATAATGCTACTTACACAAAAAATCTGTCGGTAAAGATTTTTTTGTGTAAGTAGCATTATCTACAAGAAAGCTGTCAGAATTTCAGCTCGATCCATAGCGTAGGTCAATTTCTATCGTCGATTAAAGTTAACGACATTTATTTGTGCATAACAATGGAAAAAAGCGAGTTTAGGGCTGTTATCAAACATCTCCATTTGAAAGGCTTAAGCCCAAAAGAAATCAAAGCCGAGTTGGATGCAGTTCATGGCACATCTGCACCTGTGTTTGCGACGGCTTACAATTGGGTGAATGAATTCAAACGTGGCGGTTCATCAACAAAAGATGAACATCGTTCAGGACGTCCAGTTGAGGTGTCTACTCCTGAGTTCATCGACAAAATCCACGATCTGATTTTGAACGATCGGCGAATTAAAGTGCGCGAATTAGTTGAGGCCACGGGCATATCACAAGGTACAGTCGCTTCAATTTTGCATGAAAAATTGTCTGTGAAAAAAATTTCGGCAAGATGGGTGCCGCGTTTGCTCTCAGAGGAGAATAAGCCCAATCGTGTAGTGGACTCTGAGGCTATGGTGGCACTCTTTCATCGCAATCCTGCCGAATTACTTCGTCGATATGTCACTGCGAACGAAATCTGGATACACCACTACACTCCAGAAACGAAGAGACAGTCATCACAGTGGATTTTCAAGGGTGAACGGGCTCCGAAGAAGGCAAAAACTGTGCCAGCGGCCGGCAAGGTGATGGCCACGGTCTTTTGGGATTCGCAGGGCATCATTTTTATCGACTACTTGGAAAAAGGAAAAACAATAACAGGAGCGTATTACGCGTCGTTATTGCAACGGTTGAGCGCGGAAATCAAAGCGAAACGCCCCCATCTGAAGAAGAAAAAAATCCTCTTGCATCAGGACAATGCGCGTGTGCACACCTGCGCTGTTTCCATGGCCAAAATTGTGGAATTGAGAATGAAATTGTTGCAGCATCCTGCTTATTCACCAGATTTGGCCCCGAGTGACTATTTTCTTTTCCCCAATCTGAAGAAATGGCTTGGCGGACGACGGTTCACTTCCAACGAGGACGTCATTGCTCAAACGGATGAGTATTTTGCAGAACTTCCGAAATCCTATTTTTTGGACGAGATAAAAATTTTGGAAAAACGGTTGGAAAAATGTGTAGAGCTAAAAGGAGATTATGTTGAAAAATAAAATTTTTTTTTTTAAAAAACAGTTTTTTTCCATCTTTTTCTAAGGACTTATTGAACGACCCTCGTAGTATCACTAAATCAGTTTTAGTGAAGAAAAAAAAAATAATTTCATTATGATTAAATTTGCATTAAGGTGAAAGGTGGAAGAAAAATTATCATACTGGCATCACTGAGAGTGATTAAATTTAATGTTGAACTTAAAAGGATTTTTGGATAGTTCAAAAGCAGTGGAGGAGAAATTGAGATCTGAGAGGTCTTCAATGTGGACAACTGATAAAAATTGAGAACGAGTAGGGGTTCTTGTTAGATCAGACTCTCAATTAACATTGAGGCTAATGGGTAGTCCTTGTTTTTGGGTCACGTGGCCTTTTCGCACATTTTGAGGATCCACTATGACACGTGACCTTTTACATTTGCGATTTTCTATGAGCAAAAAATATTTCTGTAGTTCTCTAGACGTCTATAACCCCCCTCTGAAGCTGAACGCAAAATTCTCTGAAGCTAAACGCAAATCTATAAGGGATCAATAGAACCCAGTCGCCCCAAGTAATAACATCGATAATTAAAAATAAAATAAAAAAACGACATTTTCCTATTTTATATTAAATAATAATTTTCCAAATGGTTTTTTTTTAAATTAAAATATTTAGAATTTTTCCAACTCAAAATTTATTGAATTTTCTGTTTTTTTTTATTAACTAAGCTAACAAATTTTTTAAAGGATTTTAAATAATTCCATATAAATTTTTTTTTGTTACCTTAAATTACACGTCATTTTTTCAACAAGTAAGAATTAATTCAAAAAGTCATTTAGTAAACATTTTTCAATTAATTTTTAAATTTAAAGGAAAAGAATTCAATTCTGTTTACGCTTTACTATTATCACATACTATTTACACAATTTCGTGAATAATTCCTAATCTATTTCACAGTTATTCCAGGTGGAAAAATCTTTATTCCGTATTGTGCCATAAAATTAAACATCAAATAAAGTAAAAATTTAAAAACGAAATAAATGAAAAAAAAATCGATTTTTAAATAAAATTTCCAATTAATTAGAAATATACGAAAAAAAAAATAAATTGATTTATTTTAAAGAAAATTTACAATACACAAATTGTCCATGAAAAGTGAACAATAATGAACAGTTCCTTCTAAACGAGATGGTATCAAGAGTAAAATTAACTGAACATGGTCTGGACGATGTCCACTGTCCAATAACCAATGTCCATCGATTGGCCATAAAAGGTCGATGAAATTTCGAAGTACCGCACAAATTCACGTTAACAGTTCGGAAAAACGGTTGTCGAATTGTTTTGTACAAGTTCCCAGTGTTGACCATAAATTTCTCATCCCCATAAATGAAGGTAACTTGGCCAGTAGATACACGTTTGAAAGCGGAGCACAATCGAACAGTGTGGTTTTCCTGTTACAAGAATGGTCATCGCAACGGAATTATGTAAGCAGTGCACCACCTTGGGGGTCATCGACGAGGTCAGAAGAATCTTTAAGACCTTCTGAAGATCGAAACGTGTGCAATTCATATAATGTGCGTGTGTGCACTTAGCTGAACTTTGAAAGGGCATTCGAGCAACAGTTCAGCTTTCTTTGGTATTCCATATTCGGCGTAAGTGGAGCAAAGCCCGTACTCAACGGAGTTTTGAATTAACAGCATTTCTGTAGACTTTGTATTATCCATCTGCAGGTACTTGTTGTCTTTATTGAACTAACAAATCAAATCGATTGCGGCTAATAAATCGTGCAAAGCCAAACCTAAACAGAATCGTTAAGCATAAATAAATACGTAAAGGGAAGACCAATTTCTACGCCGTAGGAAGTTGTATAATATCGAAAAGGAAATAGCACTGCCGGAAACTATTTCATATACCTTTAGGACTGTCGTGTTTCCATCAACTATTTCATATACCGGTGAATTACAAAAAAAAAAAAAAATTACTACAACATTTCCAGGATGGACTCGGGAATAACGTAAAGTTCATCTCTGAATTTGCACAATTTCCCAACGAATCATTTCTCTATAAATCACCTGTTCGAGTGCTTACTGATAATTTGATTAATCGACCGATGGAATGGATTTTTTATTTGCTAAACTCTTACAAATTAATTCCAATTTTACCAAAAGTGTAACAAAAATAGTGAAGAATGTTTGATTGATGAATTAGTGTCACCGCCGGATTTTCTTCCTGTCAGTCTTGATGCACTTGTCACTCTACTAATATGAGTAATGGCTGACTTCTGATCGAGAAGAAAATGCGCTTGCCCATAATTACTAGGTCGATTGATGGGAAATAGTAATTGTCGTTGCAGCGAATACGCACGCACAAGAATTTCTTATCATTTATATAAGAAAATATCATGCTTGGAGACTATTCAATCCAAACAATTCGATAAGAAATGATGTGCACTAGAGAACCGCCGAGGAGCGCAATACGTTTTTGGTATTATGAATTTCCCTCGAGGAAAGAAATCACCTAATAAGTTACGATTAAACGGCTAGAAAATCATAATCAAATCTTGTTCATTTTAAATAATTACTATTGACCTAAACTTCAGATGTAATTAAGGGCAATTCGAGTAAAAAAAACCACAAAGAATTTTTTCTAAGTAAAATATTTTCAACACGCTTCCTTCCTACATGCAATTTGATTGCATTTTCTAATAATGAGTGCACTTTCGTTAATTTCACTTAATTTTCACCTATTATGCCTTATATTAATATTGTTAATGCAAAAAAGCGGAACAGCATGAATATTTTCAATTGTCGTTCCGAAAGTGAGAGAATTTAAAAATAAATAAAATTATATATCCACAATTGTAGTTATTTATTTTTAAAAAAAAAAAATTATTATAATTGTCATGATTTTAGTTATATTATTTTTGTTGTTGTATTTTTTAAAAAAATTCTATTGAAGTAATTCAGGTGTTTAAATTTTTGAAACTATCGAAAATAAAATGTAATTAATTTTTAGAAATTAATCTTCGTTGATTATCGAAGTTACTGCTGAGGTCTGTTCCTCATATACGAGGTCTGTTCAAAAAGTATCACGAGCTTTGTGTTTTTTCAAAAATTATTTATTTATTGATGAATATCTATTTTGTCCCCTTCAAATTAATCCCCACGAGATATTATACACTTGTGCCAACGTTTTTTTCCAATCCTCAAAGCACTTCAAAAAATCATTTTTTGTGTTCTTGTTCAGCTCATCCTTCAATGCGGTTTTTATCTCCTCAATCGTAGCGTAGCGTCGTCCTTTCATGGGGCTCTTCAAGAAAAAGTCACAGGGAGCTAGATCTAGGGAATACGGTGGCTGCGAAATTATTATTGTGTGGTTTTTGGGCAAATTATCGCGCAAAAGCAATGATGCGAGAGCAGGGGCGTTGTCGTGATGCAAAAGCCAATTTTTGTTCTTCCACAAATCCAATCGTTTCTGGGGGATTGCTTCACGAAACTTGCGCATAACTTGTAGGTAATATTCCTTATTCACCGTTCTACCCTGTGGCAAGAACTCATGATGCAGCAAGCCTCTACAATCGAAGAAAACTGTAAGCAAAACCTTCACATTCGACCGAACTTGGCGCGCTTTTTCCGGTCTTCGCTCGTGCGGCAGCGTCCATTGGGAGGATTGAGCTTTGGTTTCCTTGTCATAACCATAAACCCATGATTCGTCACCAGTTATGACCCTCTGGAGCAAATTTGGGTCATCGCGGACAGAGTCCAACAGCTCCTTAGCAATGTTAATTCGATGCTGTTTTTGATCGAAAATGAGCAATTTCGCGGCAACCCGTCTCACGACCAAATCATTGGTAAAAATTGAATGGCACGAGCTAATCGATATGTTTAAGTCCTCAGCAACTTCTGTAACGGTGATTCGACGATTGGCCAATACTATTTTCTTCACTTCATCAATGTTTTCGTCTGTTGTTGATGTGCTCGAGCGCCCGGCCCGCTTTTCGTCGTTCACATCTTCTCGGCCCTCTAAGAACATTTTGTACTACCGATAAACTTTGCTAGGGTCCAAGGTAGCTTCACCATATGCCACAGTCCACATTCGGGATGCGTCCGCACAATTAATTTTGTTTTTCACACAAAATTTGATACAGATTCTTTGATACATTTTTTGGAATGGGTAAAAATCGAAAAAAAATTTCCATTCGTTCGACTGTTCAATGATCATTCTTAGGCTATTGATGTGATCGAAAGTGCCCTCCGTAACGAGCAGTCTGGCTTTAGACCAAACCGCTCCTGTATTGATCACATCAACAGCCTAAGAATGATCATTGAACAGTCGAACGAATTGAAGAGCCCGGTCTATCTTCTCTTCGTTGACTTCGAAAGAGCCTTTGACATGATTTCCCGCGACGCCATCTGGAGTGCTCTGGATGAACTGGGCATCCCGCAGGCCATCATCGATCTCATCCGAGAACTATACCACGAGGCCCCGTATGGAGTGCGGTTCAGGGGACGAAACAGCGATACATTCAACATCTCGAGAGGAGTCAGGCAGGGTTGCATAATCTCGCCTATCCTCTTCATAATCGCCCTAGACCTAGTCCTTCAACGCACTAACAGCACAGCCAGCAACGGTATCCAGTGGACACTGTGTGAGAAGCTCCACGACCTGGACTACGCCGACGACATATGCCTCATGTCCCACACCTTCAACGGCATTCAGGATAAACTGAATGCTCTGGCCTCCAACGCCGAAAAAGTTGGGATGAGAATCAACATCAAGAAGACCAAATTGATGCGTGTCGGCGCCACCTGCGAGAGACCCTTGATGCTACACGGTACCCAAGTTGAAGATGTCGAAAAGTTCTGTTACCTTGGCAGCATGCTCAGCAAGGATGGTGGAACTGAAATAGACATCCAAACGCGCATCAACAAGGCACGACAAGCGTACACCTCACTTGGGAACGTATGGCGTTCCAATCATCTCTCCATAGCACTCAAACTTCGAATATTCAACTCAAACGTCAAGCCAGTCCTGCTGTACGGCTGCGAAACATGGAAAGTAACAGACAGCACGACTCGTAAGCCTCAGGCATTTGTGAACAGATGCTTGAGGCGTATAGGCAAGATCTTATGGCCAAACTGGATAACGAACGATGAGCTGCTACTTCTCACGAAGCAAATACCCCTGCTAGATAACATCAAACGCAGGAAATGGAGTTGGATTGGCCACACCTTGCGAAAACCACCTACGGACATAGCAAGGATGGCACTAGATTGGAACCCACAGGGCAATCGCAGCAGAGGACGTCCAAGGACCACTTGGAGAAGATCAGTCGGGCGCGAACACCAACAAACTGGCAAATCATGGTCGGAAGTAAAAAGGCTGGCTCAAGACAGAAGCAGAGGGAGAGAGTTCACAGAGTCTCTAGTGCCGCTATATGCTCCATAGGAGTGACTGTGTTCTCATGTCTATGTGTAACATAGAAATGAAAACCTGTCTAATAAAAATAAAAAAATAAAAAAATCGAAGACGAGCCAAAACACGTGCAATCAAAGCAGCTGTCAAAAATTAACTAAATATTCAAAATGGCCGAACTTGTCGGCATAAGTAAGAGACATGAGTACCAATATAACGGAACAAAAAATTGAAAATGGAATATTTTTGAACAGACCTCGTATTTAAGTCAATAAAGTTTTTAACAAGTAGAATAGATGGTTAAGATGATTTTCAAAATTGCAATTAAAAAAACAGATGCTTTACTTGAGGATTCAGATTGTATGATATAAAATCATGTAGGCTCTTAACTGTTATCATTTTCAATACATTAAAAATTACCACTAATCCTATACAAAAATGAAAATAATTTATAGAATGTTTCCCATCCACCAAAAACCAATTTTATTCAAATTTATCAACTATCGAATAGGAGGAATGATGAGGATAGGTGATGCCAATAAGAAATTGGAATTAATAGTAATTACCTGTTGTTATGTTGCTGTGTAAACATATTGTTTCGATGGCGTTACAGAAAACTGCACTCGAGGAAAAACAAAGAGTGAAAATTTAGATCAAACAAGTAAATTATTGATAATTGCACCATTAATGATATCGCGTACTATATTTCCGCTTACCCCCCCCCCCCCCCCTCCCCCTTCCGGATAGATTTTCATGGCTGCTTAACAGCAAGTACATTTTCTATCTGGCACGCAGCATATCATTGTTCTGTGCTCATGTGAAAGTTGTTATTAACATAATATTCCATGAAAGAATTCAATTTTCATCTTTACGATGCGCAAACCCGGCAACCAATCATCATCATGGATCTCCCAGCTTAGTTTAAGCCTAACACTTAGAGTTGGTCGTAGCTTTAGCCTTCTTTTAGTCTCTGGTTATGAGGTCTTGTACGAGTAATGTTCAGTGCTCCTAACGAATAGTGGATACCGACAATTATATTATAATGCTTTCACTATTTTCAGTCATCAATGATAGATTTGAGGTGAAAATTAGTCATTATGAGTTTATCTTGTGGGTTGCCATTTATTGTACGTGCATTAAACGAAAAAACGAGTCAAATTCCCATGTTATCAAGCAGTTCTCTTCGAAAGGGAATTCCTCCGCTCTAAGGTTTCTTCTCCTTCAATTCTATTTGCTTTCTTGATCAAATCAAAACTTTATCGCATAGAAAGTTTAACTACAATAATTCATTATTATCATCACACTTGTACAATATATTTGCGGTTTATTAGGTAAAACTTTTGATTTTTACTATTATTATTTTATATTCGTTTATAATTTGTTTTGAAATATGAAAGAATTGGGAAGAAAATGCAACTAGCTAAATAGGAATATGGAAAAATGGTCGCTTCTCACACGTTTTAATTTCATTTTATGAGAAAATCTTACACCTTTTGGTGGTTTTGCTAACGCATAAAATTTATAAAACGCATTAATTATTATTGAAAATTATATTTTCTTTTTATTTACTTAAAATATTTTAAAAAAAAGTAGTAATTTCTTTTTAAACACATTGTATTTGAGCAGATAGTGTTGAAAAGGATTTCAAGGAAATTAAAAAGGAGTATCTGACCATCAAAAGTTAATAGTAAAAAAAAAATTATAAGCTTTCAAGATTGTAAATAAATACTTCAAATTAGTTTTGATAAATATAATTTTTATTAAGTTTTGAGAGTATTCAGCTTAGAATCAGAAAAAGACTAAAATGATCTTGTAGTTATTAAACAACAATCTGGGTTTGGACCCATCTACGTACTTATCGATATTAATTGCGAAACAAATATGAGAAAATAAACTGAATAAAATTATTTCGAAAATTTTCTTTAAAAATGTTGCTTCCATAATTTTCTCTATAAAATTAATTTAATAATTTTTATTGTAACTACTTCATTTTTACCTTAAATTTATTATTGATAAAAGAAAATTCATTAAAAACGCATTTTACCAAATATCAAAATTATATCTGCCGTCTGTTTAAAAAGTAACGGGAATTTTGAATTTCAGCGGGTTACGTATATTCGATTTTCGATTTTTTTTGTGGCGTTATGTTGGTACTCATGTCGGCCATTTTGAATGTTCAGTTAATTTTTGACAGCTGCTTTGCTTGCACGTGTTTTGGCTGTTCTTCGATTTTTGCCCAATTTTGACCAAAAACAATATCGCATTAACATTGCTAAGGAGCTGTTGGACTCCGTCCACGATGACCCAAATTTGCTCCAGAGCAAGACCGAATAAAAGCGTCAAGTTCGGCCGAATATGAAGGTTTTTTTTCGATTACAGGGGCGTGGTGTATCATGAGTTCTTGCCACAGGGGCGAACGTTCAATAAAGAATATTACCGGCAAGGTATGCGTAAGTTGCGTGAAACAATCCGCCAGAAACGCCCGGATTTGTGGAAGAACAAAAATTGGCTTTTGCCATTTCTGGCGAAAAACAATAAACTAATAATGCCGCAGCCACCGTATTCCCTAGATCTGGAGCCCAAAACATTTCTGAATATACCAGGTGTATAAGCTTAAATCCGCTGTTTTTTAATTAAAAAAAACATGTTTTTTTCATAGAAAGCAAAAGCAAATTTATTCGCTACATACACATTTTTCCAATCTCTTGGGCAATTTGTGGATAGCACGCGAAAAAAAAATTTCGAGGCAAACCATTCATCAAGCCATTTTCGGACGTCTTCGTAAGAATCGGGGTGCTGCTCAGTGAGCGCGTGGCCCATCGACGAAAACAGGTGGTAGTCGGAAGTGGCCAGGTCTGTTGAATAAGCGGGGTGGGGTAGCACCTCCCAGTTGAGTGTCTCCAAGTAGTTTCGGACCATTTTTGACATGTGCGATAGTGCGTTGTCGTGGAGGAAAATCAGCTTGTCATGTCTTTGTTGATAATCCGTCCTTTTTTCACGCAAAGCACGGGGCAGTTTGATCAGTTGTTAGTGGTAGCCACGGTAGCGGTGGCCATCGACAGTTTCACCAGGTTTCAACATCTCATAGTAGACGATACCCTGCCGATCCCACCAAACGCACAGCATCGTCTTCCGTCCGAAGCGATTTGGTCTTGGAGAAGATGTTGATGGTTGGCCGGGATCAACCCATGATTTCTTGCGTTTAGGATTCTCGAAATATATCCACTTTTCATCACCTGTTACAATCCGATGCAGGACCGACTTGCTTTTTTGTCTGGCGAGCAAGATTTCGCATATGTTTTGGCTTTGCTCCATCTGCCTATCGTTCAATTCATGCGGCACCCATTTTCTGATCTTTTCAATCTTCCCCATGGCACACAGAAGGTATGGAAATGGCTGGTTGAGTAACAACCAATTGCTCCACGAGCATTTTTTGCGATTGGGTATCGTCTTCATCTAAAAGAGCCTGTAATTGATGGTCCTCAACCTTCCTAGGCCGATTTTCAAGCTTCTTGTCCCACAAGTCAAAATTGCTGTCTTTGAACCGACGAAACCCATCTCGGCACATTGTTTCCGATAAAGCACTGTCACCAAAGGCCTCCATAAGCATACCTATGCGATTCTGCAGCAGATTTCTTAAAAATGAAGCGGGAAAGCATAGCTTCGCGAATATGCACTTTTTCTGGCAAAAAACTAGACATGATTACCAAAGGAAAAACCTATGTTGTTATACGAAATTACTGACAATATGTACTAATTAATTTTGACAGATGTCAAACTCATAAAAAAAAAATATGGCGTTCCCATGGTAGTTTAATACGCTCACTAACGCTATCTATAATCAAACAGCGGATTTAAGCTTATATACCTGGTATACGCAAAAGTATAACATAATTTCTTTGATACAAGAAAAAATTTTAATAAAAATTTAATGAGTACTCGATAATTATTGTAACATTAAATTAAAAGTTCTGTTTACCTGAAAAAAAATATACATTAGATTTAGAAATTATTGTCTCAAAAGAAATGAGAGGTATTTAAGCAAAATAAAAACAAATTACCATAAAACAAACAAAAAATCAAGCAGACTATTTTTCAGAATATTGGAGATATAGTACTGTAATTAATAGTAGGTTTGGCCCTATACATAAATAATAACATTCAAATAAAGAGTTTTCTACTATAAGAAATAAATAATCTCTTATTATATATGTTATACTACAAAAAATTGACTGTAAAATGTTAAAAACGACCAATTTCTGCTAAGAAATAAAATTTTAATATAACTTATTTTATACTTTTGAAAGATAAATTGAATAATAAATAATTGAAATGTAATAATTGTATAAAAATTCTTAGTATTAAAACTTTTCCTTTTTATAAAACTAACCAAACTTATTTTTGAACTCTTTCAATTTAATTAAGATAATTGAAGCAAATAATCACGATTAAAATATGAAATTTTACCAAAAAAAAATTATAAGTTAATATTTTTACTAAATAAGATAATCTAACCACAAAAACCAATATAATAATAATAGATATTTACAATCATTAAACTCGAAAATAGAAGCAAAATACTTGATTTCAATTAGTAATAACACTTTTCTTTTAAAATCTAGAACAAGTAATTATGTTTCGAAAATGGAAATCAAAAAATAAAAGTGAATGTAATTTCAAAGTGAAATTGAAAAAAGTAAATCACAATAAATAGGCCTTAAGAAAATCTTAAATCTCAATAGACTATCTTTATTCGAAAACGATTCAGGTCTGTAGGATTCAACCATCCATTAAGAGTGTTACTCCTTCTCCAAACCAAATAGAGACTATTCAGTTGGTAATTTTAGACTGAAAAGAAATGTTTATATTTTTTTGGCATTTATCTATTGTCACTCTACTAGTTAAATAAATATTCATTCAGCAATAACAAAATAAAATAAAAAATATATACCGAATATGATTAAAGAAACATTTGCAAAAATATTATTCAAGTGAGTCTTATTTATTCTACACTTTGGCAAGTCTACACTCGTTGTTAGTTTAATGGTTTATTTTTATATTTTTGTTGTCCAATTCATGTCATAGTATTTATTTTCTATATTGTACAATAACATTTCTAATGGCATAAAAATTACTTTTGCCCGGTTAAGCAGCATTAAATGCTGTACAATCAATTTTCGAAGTTTGATAAAGAAACAAATCGAAAACCAGAAAACAGTCGCGCCCGTAATACATTGAACAGCAAACACTTAATTGACGGATTTTACTAGCTGTTCCAAGGTGTGTAATGAATTATTAATATTGGGGTTTTTTTTCCCTGCTCCACAAATAAAGTTTTGCAAAAGGAAAATAACTGAAATTTTATTCATATTTATTTAGTTATTTTTTTTCTTTTTTCTCTTAATTTAACTTTTAAAAAGTAGTGTTTGGAGTACAAAAAAAATATTAAATAGCTGTGTCATATTATATAAAACATTTAACAATGCATAAAATAATGGAAATTATTTACTTTTATTTTCTTTACTGATTAACTTTTGACATTGACGAACTTTCTTTAAATATTTTCCATTTTATTTCTGACAATGTAAAATTATTTGAATAATGTAAATTTATAAATATCAGAATAAATGCAAATTTGTAGATATTGTTTTTATATTTAATGTATTCTGTTGTATTATATTTTTTTTTATTTAAAAAAAAGGGAATATTAAAAAGAAAATTATTTTTATGTTATATAAAAAAAAGTATCTTTGGCAGAACTGTTTAAATTTTAATTTTTTCTTTTGCATAATTTAATTAAAATCAATTTTTTTCTATAGTATTTTTGTTTAATACTAAAAAACTGCTCAATAATTGACTAAGTGCAGGGTTATGACAGCTGCTTAAAAAATATTTCATTTGAGTTAAAATTAAGGTTTGCTATTATACGAGGTCTGTTCAAAAAGTATAGCGAATTTTGTTTTTTTTCTTCAAAAATTATTTATTTATTCATGAATATCTATTTTGTCCCCTTTAAAGTAATCCCCACCAGATATTATACACTTGTGCCAACATTTTTTTCCAATCTTCGAAGCTCTTCAAAAAAATCATTGTTGTGATCTTGTTCAGCTCCTCCTTCGATACCGTCTTTATCTCCTCAATCGTAGCGTAGCGTCGTCCTTTCATGGGGCTCTTCAGTTTCGGGAACAAGAAAAAGTCACAGGGGGCCAGATCTGGGGAATACGGTGGCTGCGGCATTATTAGTGTGTTGGTTTTGGCCAAAAATTCATGCACAAGCAACGATGCGTGAGCAGGGGCGTTATCATGGTGCAAAAGCCAATTTTTGTTCTTCCACAAATCAGGGCGTTTCTGGCGGATTATTTCGCGCAACTTACGTATTACTTGCAGGTAATATTCCTTATTGACCGTTCTACCCTGTGGCAAGAACTCATGATGCATCACGCCCCTGCAATCGAAGAAAACTGTAAGCAAAACCTTCACATTCGACCAAATTTGGCTTTTCGTCGTTCACATCTTCTCGGTTCTCTGAGAACATATTGTAACACCGATAAACGTTGCTTCGATCCAAGGTAGCTTCACCATATGCCATAGTCAACATTCGGAATGTGTCAGCAAAATTAATTTTGTCAAGAATTTGATACAGAATATTTGACCTTTTTTTTGGAATGGGAAAAAATCGAAGATGAGCCAAAACACTTGCAAGCAAAGTAGCTGTCAAAAATTGCTCTAAATATTCAAAATGGCTGAACTTTTCGGCATAAGTGAGAGACATGGGTACCAACATAACGCCACAAAAAATCAAAAATCGAATATACGTAGCCCGCGGAAATTCAAAATTCACGATACTTTTTGAACAGACCTCGTATTAACGCTGGTGTTCCGCAAGGTAGCATTTTTGCTCCCATTCTTTACAATGTCTGTTGTTTTAAATATTTCCACAATAAACATTATCTTTACTGTTATATTTGCTGATGATACGGCTTTCTTACTTTCAATTATAATGCATATTAAAATCTTAATCGTACAAATGTGGATAACCAAGTGAAATGTAAATCATGAGTAGAAAAGGGGGCATTTTGCATAAGTACTAAAATCAAACTTTTGAGCTCCAACAGACCTTCCAGTTAGCATTAAATATATTTCGTCCAATTCTATTCAAAAAATTGTTTATTCTCCTTTTTGTATCCGAAACATTGATTTATGCCATAATATAAATATCTCCGTTATCTTTGTTCCCATAATATTCATCTTATATATTAACTCTTATCTACTACGTTCTTCAGAAGCAATTAGTGTCGCCTTAAGAGACTATGGCTTCGAGATTTTTGAAATATAAAAATAAGCCTCGCAAAGTAGGGTAGTACTGATGGGTGCTTCCTAAATCTTATCATTTTAAATTATAGCACAAATCTTGTTAAAATTTTTCTATATTTATTACGAGTATTGGATGACAGTCGACTGAAAGCTACCATTTAAAAAAGTGCTGTACATTACAAATTAACTAAAAATTTGGACATGAGAAAGCTATTCGCAAGTTAGGTTGCCGCGTTTGCTCACAATTGAACATAAACATCATCGTAAGGAAGTATTTGTCCATCTTTCGCAGTAATAAAGTAACGTTTTTGCGTCATAGATTCTGCTATTTCACACCTAAGATAAAGTAACATAGACTAAAAGGGATGAATCGTATCCAAAGAAACCGAAGACAATTCCATCTGGTAGCAAGGTGATGGTGTCAGTTTTTTGGAAAACGAAAAAATGGGAAAACAAACAGCGGCGAATTTTCGTTCGAGTAATAAAATTCAGAAAAAACGGCCGCATTTGGTGAAAAATAAACTTTTTTTTGCACGTTACCGTGTTGGCCAACATCAATGAGTTAAAGTTCGGATCCTGTTCGTCAAATTTAGCCCCCACGGATTATTTTATTTTTCCACATTTGAAAAAATGACTCGCTGGAAAACGATTTGCCAACAATGATGAGATGAAATCTACGGTTAATGGCTATTTTGAAGAGCTCGACGGTTCTTACTATAAACATGGTATAAAATCTATTGAAAATCGCTAGAAAAAGTATAACGATCTAAAAGGAGATTAAAAATTCGCGATACTTTTTGAACAGACATCGTATATTGTAGATTTTTTTATCAGCAAACAAACGACAATTCAGTTCTGGAACAACATAGTTTGGATGCTGTTTTTTCTCGAGAGAAAAAAATGTATTTAGTGATGAGGCTCATTTCTTGATCGGTTGATACTTCAATAGGCTCTAAAAAGCCACAAGTAACTGTAGAGAAGCCATCGTATAGAGAAATGCTGAGTATGCATTAGAGGTATGGATGGCAGAATAGGTATGCCGTGCCACTGTTTGAGAGAAAGGAGCACATGGGCGATTAATGTGCGTGAAACGCATGGTGCCCACCACCAGGTGAAATATAATAGTCGATTACGGTGGTACCTTCTGGACTTGGCGAGGCTTAAATAGGACTCGTCACAGATAGTTGGTGTAATCAGCTTGTAGCTGGTAGCTTACTATTAATCACAAATCAGTCTTGGCGTTCCCTTGATTGAGCGTATCTCAGTCCCTATTTTGTAGGCGACCCGTAATACTTGCTCTAACGATGGGTATGCCAAGTAAAACAACAGTGCTTACTGTCTGGAATACGTATTTTTTTTTAAATGAAAGTTACCATCAATTCTGAGCCTTATAGTCTTTGATAACCGCCCATTTTTAGACTAAACTTAGAGATTTTATTCTAAACAATATGGCGCCAAAATCCACACAACATGATAAATTTTGATTTTATGGCGCGAAATATTTCCAAAATTTTGATGTAATTTTAAGATTTGTAATGACATCAATTCGCCTATATGTTAAGGTCATCAGATTTTACGCTATGGGGTTATTCGTGCCTCTTTCTAGTAATATCAATTCACAAAATTTGGTGATATCAATTCACACATAAGGTCGTCAGATTGGGCTCTTACGCTATTGGGGCTACATAAAAAATCGTATTAATGCTGATAATTCTTAAAGGTTAGAGCATTTACGGTGTATAAGCTTAAATCTGCGGTTTTCTAGTCGAAAAAACACATGTTTTTTTTCATAGAAAGCAAAAACAAATTTATTTTTCCTCCTGAAAGCAAGTACTTGCCTTCGCTACATACACATTTTTCCAATCTCTTGGGCAATTTGTGGATAGCACGCGAAAAAAAAATTTCGAGGCAAACCATTCATCAAGCCATTTTCGGACGTCTTCGTAAGAATCGAAGTGCTGCTCAGCGAGCGCGTGGCCCATTGACGAAAACAGGTGGTCGTCGGTAGGGGCTAGGTCTGCTCAATGGGCGTGGTGGGGTAGCACCTCCCAGGTGAGTGTCTCCAAGTAGTTTCGGACCATTTTTGACGTGTGCGATAGTGCGTTATCGTGTAGGACAATCAGCTTGTTATGTCTTTGTTGATAATCTGTCCTTTCTTCACGCAGAGCACAGTGCAATTTGATCAGTTGTTGGTGGTAGCGGTAGGCATTGACAGTTTCACCAGGTTTCAACATCTCATAGTAGACGATACCCTGCTGATCCCACCAAACGCACAGCATCGTCTTCCCTCCGAAGCGATTTGGTTTTGGGGAAGATTTTGATGGTTGGCCGGGATCAACCCACGATTTCTTGCGTTGAGGATTCTCGAAATATATCCACTTTTCATTGCTTGTCACAATCTGATGCAGGAACGATTTTCTTTTTTGTCCGGCGAGCAAGATTTCGCATGAGTTTTCGCGTTGCTCCATCTGCCTTTGGTCCAATTTATGCGGCATCCATTTTCCGATCTTTTCAATCTTCCCCATGACACGTAGACGCATGGTAATGGCTGGTTGAGTAACACCCAATTGCTCCACGAGCATTTCTTGCGATTGGGTATCGTCTTCGTCCAAAAGAGCCTGCAATTGATGGTCCTCAACCTTCCTAGGCCGATTTTCAAGCTTCTTGTCCCACAATTCAAAATTGCCGTCTTTGAACCAACGACGAAACCAATCTCGGTACGTTGTTTCCGATAAAGCATTGTCACTATAGGCCTCCATAATAAAGCACTGCTACCATAGGCCTCCAGTTTCATCAAATTGAAGCAGAAAAGCAGAGCCCCCGAATATGATCTTTTTCTGGCACAAAACTAGACATGATTACCAAAGGAAAAATGTATGTTGTTGTATGAAATTACTAAAAATATGCACTGATTAATGTTGACAGATGTCAAATTCATAAAAAAAGTATGGCGTGCCCATGGTAGCTTAATACGCTCACTCACGCCATCTATAGCCAAACAGCGGATTTAAGCTTATACCCCATGGTTAAAACTAACAACCATTAAGTAATTACCAAATAACAGCCGGAAATGTGCGAAAACATTATGAAAAATTATCTGAAAAGGATCGAGTACTACAAATGACGGCCATTTAAATTATCTTAAATACCATGAATAATAATAAGGTCTAAGCAAAAAATTAACTAAACATTTCAGCGAAATCTGAATTTTTAAGTGAAGCACAATTTGGATAATCTTATTTAATTATGGTCAACAAAAAAAAAATGACCATAATTAATTAGTTTAAAGTCATGCATGGAAATAAGTAAAAATATTTATTTATTTATGAATGGTTTTATGCATTAGACATTTTTGCCAAATAAAATTTAACAGCAAAGAGCACACAATTTTTACTATTGCAATTAGGAGCAAACAAATGAATCAAATTGTAATAAAACAATACTAAAAGCTATAAAATTTTTTTTTTAATAAATAATAAAAAAAACTAATAAATCTTATTTTTGAAAAAAAATATCCAAACTTATTAAAACACATTGAAAAAGCTGATTGAAATGTGTCGCAATCATAATAAATAAGTTATTTCATTTAGAGACGAATTTGGATTCCGTTCAATCTTCCAGAAAATTCATTATTAAAAAATTCCAGAAAATTCATTATTAAAAAAAAGGCGGCAAAAGAAATCCTTTTTATAATGTAGCAATTTTTTATTGTTATCTGTTTACCGTATCAAGTTAGGTAAGTTTTACATGAAATAAGATCTTTCTCAGTTTATGTAAGAGTAAATTGTATTTACCTGCATCTAAGGGTTCTTAACCTCTGACAGGTTTCTGTATTCCAAAACTTGTATATTAACTGAATTAAATAAGTTCACGAAGGCACACACCTTTGTTTAAGGCGTCAGACATTCATCCAATCTTAACAGAAGAAAGAGTTAATTTGTTAAAGGAACACATGCTCATCATTTCTACCTTAACCGATCCAGTTGCAATAATCACCTTTCGACAGATTCCTTTAACTCTACACTGGCAGACACATCATTCGAATGCAAAATGTGAACGTTAGTAGCAATAATTACTGCAAATTATTACATAAAAACTGCACAACCACCTTGTAAATCACTTGCCTTTCTAACTTTAAAGCGTTAATCAGTAGTAAGCAACTATTAGGAACTAAAGATTTTTCTGCTGTACTTTCATTGAGAAGATTATGGCAAAAAAATTCAAACCAAAGAACAATGACTATTGCTTTGGGTAATTTTACCAAAAAAATCAAAATGCACTAAAACACACTTTCGCAATTCATACCATAAGAATATGACCGACAGCTTTTTCGTCACCTTTTATCAATACAAATTGCAGTATGGCCTGACTTTTGAAATGTAAGCACTTCAATTCCATCCATACCCATTGAATTCCTTTCCTACCTCCTTCCTGAAGTCGGAATAATTCCCAGAAGGCACTTACCCATAAAATTTCTTATTGCTCGTATTTCTTTTTATTAGATTTCTACTCATTGTACAATGAAACCTTATTTATGATTTATGGCTCTTTATAAATAACCATAGTTGTGGGTTCAAAACAAACCATTTTGCAATCAACTTGAATGTTCTCTTATGCGAGAATAGAAATTACCGTGACAAAATCGGCTAAATGGCCACTTTCTAAACAAAGAATGAAGAAATAAATCTTCGAGGATGAACATTTTGTAATAGTTTTATTTTACAAATATTATTGCTTTTTGCAAAATAAGATGCACAATCTAGAATTGTATAAAATATTTAATACCATTTTCACTTATGATTTTTTTATACACGCTTTAAAATGAAAAGTGTGATAAAAATAAATTGTGGAAAGTGTTTCGGTTAAGTTCATCTAAAACTGGGAATGACCTACTAACTCCCGCATCTTGAGTGGTTCGTGTGTATATGAAAATACGAATAAAAATATTTACTAAAAGATTTTTGTAAAAAATTTAACTTATTAGTTTTAATATGTATTTAAATAAATAAATAAAATTATCAAATTTTCTCATAAATTCATTGTTAATATTTTAATTAATTTCTGTTAGAATGAATGAGGGAACCAGTTGCTGCAAACGTTTGCATTTGTGGTGAATATGTGTGGAATGAACTGTCTGTCATTGAATGAGCAAGAAACTTTGTGGTGAAAATTGTTTACAAAAACCGATTTTGACAGTTTGTGCTGCAACTGATAATTGTGAATTGTGAATGGTTAAACCGATAACAAAAATTATTTTTTCTAATTATTTATTATGCATTATTTATGGTAAAATTAAGAATAAATTAAATGAAATATATTAAATAGCATAATACTTATCTTATAAAAGAAAAAAACTTCATAGAATACACAACACTTCTACTGAGTAATTTCAAAAAGTATCACAAATTATCGACAAGTTCGGCCATTTTGAATGTTCAGTTAATTTTTGACAGCTGCTTTACTTGCACGTTTTCTGGCTCGTCTTCGATTTTTGCCCATTCCAAAAAATGGATCAAAGAATCTGTTTCCGGAACAAAAAAAAGGCATAAATGGCCAGATCTAAGGAATACGGTGGCTGCGGCATTATCAGTGTGTTGTTTTTGTTCAAAAATTCGCGCACAAGCAACAATGCGTGAGCAGGGGCGTTATCATGGTACAACAGCCAATTTTTGTTCTTCCACAAATCCGGGCGTTTCTAGCGGATTGCTTCGCGCAACTTATGCACAGCTTGCAGGTAATATTCCTATTGACCGTTCTACTCAGTGGCAAGAAATCATGATACACCACGCCCCTGCAATCGAACAAAACTGTAAGCAAAACCTTAACATTCGACCGAACTTTACGCACTTTTTTTGGCCTTGGCTCGTGCGGTAGTTTCCATTGGGATGATTGAGCTTTGGTTTCCACGTCATAACTATAAACCCATGATTCGTCAACAGTTATGACCCTCTGGAGCAACTTTGGGTCGTCTTAGACAGAGTTCAACAACTCCTTAGCAATATTAATGCGATGCTGTTTTTGGTCGAAATTGAGCAATTTTGGTACGAATTTCGCGGCGAAACGTCTCACGACAAAATCATTGGTAAAAATCGACTTTTCTAACGGTTATTCAAAGATTGGCCAATACTATTTTCTTCTCTTCATCAATGTTTTCGTCTGTTGTTGAAGTGTTCGGTCGACGCTTTTCGTCGTTCACATCTTCTCGGCCCTCTGAGAACATTTTGTAACACCAATAAACGTTGCTTCGGTCCAAGGTAGCTTCAGCATATGTCAACATTCGGAATACGTCCGCACAATTAATTTTGTTTTTCACACAAAATTTGATACAGATTCTTTGGAATGGGCAAAAATCGAAGACGAGCCAAAACACGTGCAAGCAAAGCAGCTGTCAAACATTAACTGAACATTCAAAATGGCCAAACTTGTCGGCATAAGTTAGAAACATGAGTACCAATATAACGCCACAAAGATAAATGCCACATTAAAGAAAAAAAATTATTTTTAAGTATTTTATAATTAACTATGTGTAGTTTTACCTGGAACATTTTGATTTGCCATAATAAATAAGAAAAAATATTGTTCTGCGCCATCTAGTGAACGATGGATTAAAATCGACTAGAAAAGTTATTAAAAAAGTCTTAATTATTATGCATTTTATTCGCTATTAGAATTGAAAATTAATATATTTCGATTTGTCAATTGTTGTTTCCCTGTTTTTGCTCTCTTTTGTCCTAATATTTTAAGTTTACAATATTTTTCGAGGTCTTACGCGATCGTTAAAAATTTTGTTCGACGTCAGTTATTTGTTTATTATAATTTCAAAGAAAAATTTGTACTGATATGTAAATTCTAAGCGCCACATCACTAAGGGAAATTTGGCGATTATTTAAATCTGTGAAATGCGGTGTTCTCAAACGATAAACCACCCATAAGTGCTAACCGCTCTTAGTCCAGAGCTTAACTTTGGTGATTCTAGATTGACATAAATTTTTAATAATTAGCTTAGGACCATACTCGTACTTCAGAGAAATTCGAACCTACGTCCCCTTGGGTGATAGTCCAGCACGCTATCGACTGTGCTACCGGGTCATATAATGGTCAAGCTATGAACGCTTATATATTTCGATGGTTCCGCGAAAAAAAAATTTTTTAACGCTTTTCCACGGTCATACCGGTTTTTCACGTTCAAATTTTGGTAACCTTCATCACCGATGATAAAAATAGAAAATAATTACGGTTGGTCGGCAAAGTTTCATCGTTATCGCATCAATGGCATACGAGCACATAAAAACATACACAGGAGCCCATAAAAATATAAACAATTTTAGAAAATTACTCATATATCTTAGATTTTGCATAGGGATCTAGAAATAGATACAATAGAAAAAATAGTTCTAGAAAAATGACACATAATTACGAATATACACGTCGTTACATTAAGAATATTCAGACTATCGAATTCGTAGACAACATAACGCATAACACACAGGCACAAAAGGGTTAAGCCTTTTCAGCTAATGTAAATACAAAATAATATATAACAAAAAAAATAAAAAAAAATAAATGAATTACTAGATAAGTTCCTGAGGTAAAACTAAAAAGCTAGCAAGACATTAAAATAAAAATTGCTTATTAGTTTTGAGATTATAACGCAATGGATCGCAGCGGGATCGTGTTCTTTCGTGCTCAAGAAAGGTGTTTTTAGTTGGCCTAAATTCCACACTAATATGAGTCGGGTGCGTCAGATACTCGTAGCGTTTTTTGAGATTTTTACCTTCCAACAAAACAAGAGTTTTCCCGAATCAGGTAAAATAAATGATTCTACTGGTTTATTGAGGAAATTCTGGCACATCGGTGCAAGATATGGCAATTTTGTAATATAAGAATTTTAAAAGTATGAAAAATACTCAACCGATTGTTGGACAAAAATAAAATGGCCGAAACTAGGGCAGGTGCAATTGCTTGATGTGCGCCTGTTCAAATTTGATGAACATGAGCAGAATATTATAAAATTGTGATTTGATAATATTTGAAGTAAAATGTTTAGAGAAAAAAAATCAAAATGGTTAGTTACATGATTCGCGCCTGTTCGAACTTGCGGCCTTGTGGTGGTCGATGATAATCATAAGAAACCATATGAAAATCACGTTTTCAGTAAATTCTGGTGTGTCGACTAGAAATATGCCAAAGGTGGTTCATATATCCACTTCGGAACTTCAAAGAATTATGAAAAATTCTGACGTGATGATTTTTAGGGAATAAAAATTACTCGATTGATTAAATAATTTAAAAAAAAGCGCCTGTTCAAATTTGAATACGTTGTCATGGACAATGTCTCACCATGGCAAGATGGGTTAGCATATTAGAATTGATAATATTCGAAGTAAAAGATCATTTTAATAATTAGAGGAAAAAATCAAAATGGCGGAAATTACAGCATGGCAATTGATGGCGATGTCAATGACGGACAATGTCTCTTCACGGAAAGGAAGGCTTGTATATCAAATTAAAACGTGAAAAGAATATTAAAAAATTATAATTTGATAATATTTGAAGTAAAAAATAATTTTAAAGGTTAGAGAAAGAAATCAAAATGGCGGAAATTAGCGCAGGGCAATTACATGATCAGCGCCTGTTCGAACTTGATACCTTGTGATCGATAAAATTTATTTCAAGGCAAACTTTAGTCAGTAATATATTCGTGAATTTTATATTATAAAAAAAAACATTTCGGGCCAGTAAAAATTTATGTGATAACCATAAGAAACCACGTGATAATAGCGGTTTCAGTAAATCTTGTTATGTTGGCTCGAGATATGGCAAAAGACGCCTTTATATCAAATTCGCAAGTAAGCAGAATACAAAAAGTTCTAATTTAATGATATTTAGAAAATAAAAATTTAATTAACCGATGAAATTAAAAAAAAAAACAAAATGGCGTAAATCAAGGCAAGGCAATTTTCTGATGAGCGCCTGTTCAAATTTGAATGCGTTATCGTAGATGACGAAATTGTTGGCAGAGCAGACTCTATTCAGTTACCGGGAGTGAAGTTTTTTTTTCATTTTAGAAATTAGTTAAGACAGTTGATATGCAGCAATCATCTTATAAATAGTGAATTTACTATTGAAGACACAATTAACTCCAATATTTACACTAAAAGAAAATGTCGTAAATCGAGGCGAGGAAATTTTCTGATGAGCGCCTGTCAAATTTGAATGCGTTGTCGTAGATGACGAAATTGTTGGCAGGGCAGACGCTACTCAATGAAGATTTTTTCGTTTTAGAAAAAATTTAAGACTATTGATATGCAGCAATCGTTTTACTATTAAAGATACAAACAACTATAATATTTGCACTAAAAGAAGAATAGAAGAATACTCACTTCCTTTGATGACAGGGTATTGAGAATAATAAAGTATTTTTACCTAATTACAATATTTTAAGGACCATAATATAACCAAAATAACAATAATATTTTAAGCTTTAAACGAAAGAGGAAAAACTACTGAGAATCCAACTAATACCCAAAATAATGCTTCTTCGCAGTGAGGCGAATGGTGTGATAGTCACAAAAAAGTGTGTTAAAAGTCAAATTTGGTCACCCTTAAAAAAGTATGCTAATTTTAAAAACACAAATAAAATATTATTAGAATTAAAAAAAAAATAGTTTTAAATAAATATTATAAATATGTCTAATAATAGAATTTATAAATTTATTAAAATTTTTTATTTGTCATTTTAAGCCTTATATTCTCAGTATTTAGGGGTCAAAAACCCCAAAAATAAATATAGATAAATTTTTATAAATTTCCTTATTTAAAAAAAAAAAATATAATCATTCACTATTGTAGTAAAAAAAAAAAAAACTTTCCAAAAATTATAAAAATACTTTGAAATTAATTTTTTCTAAATAAAGAATTTTCTAAATAAGTACTAAGCTGATCAGTAAATTTGTATCTAACATAATATGGTAAATTCATATATTCTTCTATACAATTAATAGGAATTTATAGTTATTCCCATTAATATCTAATGCTTATTAATTGTTTTTAAGAAACTAATTGAAACGATACCGAAATTCAGTCACGCACGACCCAAAAACATCTTATTAGTTAATTGGAAATTACTGCTTTCGGTAATATTACCATTTATGAAATGAGTAAACGGTTAAATTGCAATAAAATCAAAAAGAACATAAAACTCTTAAAGATATATGCTCATCTAAGAATAAATGTATTCGAAATTAGAAACTCAATAACTATACCAGGTGAGAAAATGCAAAAACCGTTCCCAAAATCGACATAGTTCGTATTATCTCAAAAAAAAAAAACTAGTATTTCCTAAAAAGAACCGCAAAAGGAATCCATTTCGAAGAAGAACATTAAAAAAAATAATAATGTAATAAAATGGAAAATAACTAAATCTATATGTTGGATGAATATAAGAATTCTTGGTCACGAAATAACTCACTTAAGATAAATATTACGACGAATGCACATCAAAGTTGAATGCATTCACGATGAATTCGTTTTTGGTTAGAGTGAAGGAAGGTTGCGCTTTTTGTATCTTCTCTGTTATATAAATTCATCTTCGTTACTTGTACACGTTTTTGAAAATATTTGAGATAATTTTACTAAAAACTCTTAAAACAAAATGCATATTAACACGATTATAAATAATATTAAAAACAATTAAAATAAAATTTGAAAATTGTTTCAATGTAAACAAAGTTGAAAATCGTGTCTTTTGAATTAAGTGCAATTAGCCATTGGAGAAAAGGTAGGAAAGATCGTGTTTAGATGAATACGGTGAAGGGGTACTAACAAGGTGGTCGATGGCCAGCTACAAAAATCGTTTGTTCTTGTGTACACCTGGAGGAAGTGACCAAACTGATGGGACTGAACTGCAAATATTGTATAAACACTGAATCTCGAAGACAAATGTAGAATTTCCGAAATCGCGCATTATGAAAAAGTCCTAAGACACAACCGGTTGGAGGAGCGCATACCAACCTCGACTTGTTGGGTAGGAGAAGTCTTGTAAAAAATGAGGATGACATTTATCAGATAACCTGCGACTACTGCAGGTGTAGATAGAAGCAGCATGGCGCCGTACACGAAATACCATCCACCAGGCAGCAATAAGATGTATCGAGGCACACGAACAGCGCACGTCTTGAATAGTTGAACGCTGAGCTTTATCGACTCCTTTTGACAACGTAACTTATCGATCTTCGCTTTGCAAGAATTTTATTTATTTTATTCAAAAGATGACAAATGCTATAAGGGGTCCTTATCCTCTTAATTCTGAGACATTATTATCCCAGGAATCCCGTTTTCGGGAATAGCATGCGTTTTTCGGTATTTTTTCCTTAAAAAAAAAATTATTCTCGATGTCAAATTTTTCTCTTTCTTCTAAATCACATTTTATCATTCCACTTTTTTTTTGTTTTTTTTTTTTTTTGCTGATAAATGCCACGTTGTTGATATTATATATAAAGTTACACAAAAAGGTGGTTTTTCCTCTTTTCAGGCATTCCTTTTCGGAGGCCGGTCACTTGCATTTCGTCCATTCTTAAATGTTGAATGTCGGCAATTTATTCCAATAGCTGGCAATCGACTGCCAACTGCTATCGACATTGAGGAATTTCACTGGACAATTTTCTTCTAGCCATTGACCTTCCTGTTCCTGCTTATGATATGGACCACGATGCGGATGGCGATGGCAATGGTGAGCAAGGCAGTGATGCTGATTGGGATGCGGCAACTGCCGCTATGCCAACGACAACACATCACGATGATATACATTTGCAGATATCAGCATACCTCTGAAGAAACTATATTGTGAGCATAAGACGTGGTATTGATGGGATTAAGTTTAGGCACCCGCGCACCTGTGTAACCCACAACTTCTTACTATAGACCATAAATGCAAGGCACCAAATACATAAATGCCGTACGTATTCACATATGATTCCCACATAATCACTTATATATACATCAGGCTTAGAGCGAGTCTCTGAGGTTTCCTCTCAGGTGATAAGGCATCCACACAATTAGAGGGTAGGGCTCATAAGAGCGGCCAGAGTGTAGATTACAGGTGAATGGCAAACGATGCACTATGGCGAGCGCCACTAGCTATGGTTTGTTCGCACAAGCTGGTCTAAATTTATTTGGTATAATCACTGGCATTTATCTGCGTATATCGGGGGATTCGACGTTTCAACTGATAGATGGCTTAAGTTATTTCTTAATTATATTACTGAATAAGAGCCCATATTATCACAATGCATGAAATAGTTTTAAAATTACTCTAAAAACGTCCAAAAGGCGATTTAAAGACCAGATTCGCACACACACGTATCAATACCCGTTTTTAATATAACGATACGCTCCTTTAGGCCTCCCAATTCCGACAGCAACGTAATTTCTACCTGTTTTACGAAAGTACATTCATCTTGAGTAATCAATCCATTTCAAAAAAGTAGATACATAATTAAAATGTAAACACAACTTCGCCAACTAAATCGCATTACATAATAATCGAGATGTAATTGTGAAAATAATCCTGAAAATTTTTACTGAAAATTATTTTTGTTCAAAAATTTTCTTAATGAAAAATAATTTTTGGTGAAAACTTTTTTACTGAAAATTAATTTTACTGAAAATTATTTTTACTGAAACTTATTTTTACTGAAACTTATTTTGACTGAAAATGACTATTACTGAAAATTAATTTTACTGAAAATTAATTTTACTAAAAATTAATTTTACTAAAAATTATTTTTACTGAAAATTATTTTTACTGAAAATTATTTTTACTGAAAACTATTTTTACTGAAAATTACTTTTACTGAAAATTATTTTTACTGAAGATTATTTTTACTGAACATTATTTTTACTAAACATTATTTTTACTGAAAATTGTTTTTACTGAAGATTATTTTCACTGAACATTATTTTTACTAAACATTATTTTTACTGAAAATTAATTTTACTGAAAATTATTTTTACTGAAGATTATTTTTACTGAACATTATTTTTACTGAAAATTGTTTTTACTAAAAATTATTTTTACTGATAATTACTTTTACCAAAATTATTTTTACTGATAATTACTTTTACCAAAATTATTTTTACTGAAATTATTTTTAGTGAAAATTATTTTTACTGTAAATTATTTTTACTGAAAACTTTTTTGCTAAAAGCTATTTTAACTGAAAAATATTTTTACTGAAAATTATTTTTACTGAAAATTATTTTCATTGATAATTAAATTTACTCAAAATTATTTTTACTGAAAATTACTTTCACTGAAAACTAATTTTACTGGAAATTATTTTTACTGAAAATTAATTTTAAGAAAATTATTTTTACTGAAATTATTTTTAGTGAAAATTATTTTTACTGAAAATTATTTTTGCTAAAAACTATTTTTATTGTAAATTATTTTTACTGAAAATTATTTTTACTAAAATTATGGTTTTTTTTTTAGAAAAAAATTATTTTTTACTGGAAATTATTTTTACTGAAAATTATTTTTACTAAAATTATTTTTACTCAAAACTTTTCTGCTGGAAACTATTTTTACTGAAAATTATTTTTACTGAAAATTATTTTTACTAAAATTATTTTTACTGAAAATTATTTTTACTGAAAATTATTTTTACTGAAAATTATTTTTACTGAAAACCGTTTTTACTGGAAATCAATATTTTTACTGCAAATTATTTTTACTGAAACTATTTTTACTAAAAATTATTTTTACTGAAAACTGTTTTTACTGAAAATTATTTTGACTGAAACTATTTTTACTTAAAATTATTTTTACTGAAAATTTATTTGACAGAAAATTAATTTTACTGAAAATTATTTTTACTGAAGATTATTTTTACTGAACATTATTTTTACTAAACATTATTTTTACTGAAAATTATTTTTACTGAAAATTGTTTTTACTGAAAATTATTTTTACTGATAATTACTTTTACCAAAATTATTTTTACTGGAAATTATTTTTACTGAAAATTATTTTTACTAAAATTATTTTTACTGAAAATTATTTTTACTGAAAATTATTTTAACTGAAAATTGTATTTACTGAAAATTATTTTTACAGACAATTATTTTTACTGAAAATTAAATTTACTGAAAACTATTTTTACTGAAATATATTTTTACTCAAAACTTTTCTGCTGGAAACTATTTTTACTGAAAATTATTTTTACTGAAAATTATTTTTACTGACAACTGTTTTTACTGGAAATCAATATTTTTACTGGAAATTATTTTTACTGAAAACTTTTTTTACTGAACATTATTTTTACTGAAAATTATTTTTACGGAATATTATTTTTACTGAAAATGTTTTTAACAGAAAACTATTTTTACTCAAAATTATTTTTACTAAAAATATTTTTGCTGAACATTATTTTTACTGAAAATTAAATTTACTGAAAACTATTTTTACTGAAATATATTTTTACTAAAAACTAACTACTGAAAATTTTTAATGAAAATATCTACTGTACATTTTTAATAATTTAGTTAGTCAGAAAATTTAATTGAAAATGAAAATCTTTACTGGAAATGAACGGTGAGCGAAAATAATTTTTCTTCAAGAATAAAAATGATTGCCAAATATTTTGCTAATATTTTAAATTTTCTTTTGTTGAATTGCGTTTGCTAATCTTTTTTTCCAAAAAAATTTATTTGGAGTAAAATTTGCACTTGATAAAGTGAAAGTTTGTTAACTGTCGAAAGAAGTAGAAATGATACACTTTTGATGATATGCTTTCAGACTCTATTGACGATATGTGAGAACTGTTACAGCAATAGTCACACTATTGGAAAGGGAACTATGAGAAGAAGTTTCGAAGGTATAAATTTGCTCCCATTCAGATATAATCAATTCCATTATAAAAAGCTAAATTCGAGTATAGATCTTGAACAGATCTAGCTATTTGTTAAAATCACTTCCAACCACTTATTCAATCTGAACACACCTTTCTCGTCGAACGATTACTTCCTCAATTTCGTATGCAAAACCCTCCAAATACTCAAAATGATTGATGTTCCTTCGATACGGATAAACACCTGTAAATGAGTTTGGCAGATAAAAGTGGAAATACGAATTAATATTAGTTTGTTTTTGTAGCCGCGAATTTAGATTTTTTTCTTTCTACTATAACAGTGAATTAGAAAATGGTTTAGAAATTTGCATAAAAACATAAATCAAATATTACGTGAAGAAGGCAAAAAATTTAAGACGATCAGAATTTGTTGTTGTATATTTCAGTTTTTCTCTATTGAATACCTTTGAATATTAATCAGACTACATAGTAAAATTTTGGCGGTAAAGATTTGGTCAAATGCGACTGGGTCAATGTGTGACGAATTTTTTCAAGACCGCAAAAAAGAACCAATTTTATTGCATTCAAGCTTAAAAAGAGAAAATACACAAAACGTTTAGGAGAAAAAAAAATGAAATGAAAAAAAAATTGTTATTTTTATAAAAAAAAAAACAAAAACATAAAACGGGGTAGTGCCATACCAAAATTGATATTTTATGCAAATTTGTTTAAAATTTTCGAAAAGAAAGGAAACAATTCAGATCGAGTGCTTGAGTAAATAGTGTGAGAATTATTTAAGATTTTACACTCGTGGCATAATTCCACATGAATATTTGTGGTTTTCTTTTTTTCTAAAAAGTATATAAAACAAGGAATTTCTTCTAAAATTCTTATCTGAAAAAATGACATTTAAGATGGTATAGATTTTGATGATCAATAGACCAACTAAATGGAACTTTTTCCATACTACATAATTGTTTTTTCTTTCAAAATTAAGTGTAATTAAATAAAAAATTCTGTTTTTAAATAGTTAATTTTTGGGCATTTTTATATACTAACTTAATGTTAAAAAAATACTTATTCAATTTACACTTTGTAAACTCAAATTTATTGAATTGGATTTTTATATTAAATTTTTAATATATTTTAAACATAAAATGTTAAATTATTCGAAAAGTCGCCATGTTATTTCTTGTAGGACTCGATTCTGCTGAGGTAGTTTTTATAAGAATTTTTCGAATATTTCGGTAATTATTTAAGGTAAGTAAGTTTCTAAATGCTTTAAGATTAAAAATGATCTGCTTAAATATAATTTTCTAAGTAGTTCTGCTAGAAAAATTTTAACGGCGTCAAATCACATGATCTTAGAGATCAAATTAATACAATCAAATAACGAAATTTTACGTCCTCAAAACTTTGACTGAAAATTATTTTTAATGCAAATTACTTTTAATGAAAATTATTTTTACTGAAAATTATTTTTCTGAAAATTATATTTAGTGAAAATTATTTTTACTGTAAATAAATTTTACTGTAAATTATTTTTCTGAAAATAATTTTTGCTAAAAGCTACTTTAACTGAAAATAATTTTTACTGAAAATTATTTTTACTAAAAATTACTTTTACTGAAAATAATTTTTACTGAAAATTATTTTTACTGAAAATTACTTTTACTGAAAATAATTTTTACTGAAAATTATTTTTACTAAAATCTATTTTTACTGAAAATTATTTTTCTGAAAATTATTTTTACTAAAACCTATTTTTCTGAAAATTGTTTTTCTAAAATTATTTTTAAAAAAAATGAATTTTTAGTGAAAATTATTTTTCTAAAATTATTTTTAAGGAAAATAATTTTTAGTGAAAATTATTTTTACTAAAAATTACTTTTACGAAAATTATATTTACTGAACATTATTTTTACTGAAAATTACTTTTACTGAACATTATTTTTACTGAAAACTAGTTTTACCGAAGATTATTTTTACTGAACATTATTTTTACTAAAAACTATTTTTCTGAAAATTATTTTTCTAAAATTATTCTTAAAAAAAAATGAATTTTTAGTGAAAATTATTTTTCTAAAATTATTTTTAAAGAAAATAATTTTTAGTGAAAATTATTTTTACTAAAAATTACTTTTACGAAAATTATATTTACTGAAAACTACTTTTACCGAAAATTATTTTTACTAAAAACTATTTTTACTGAAAATTATTTTTCTGAAAATTATTTTTACTAAAATCTATTTTTACTGAAAATTATTTTTACTGAAAATTATTTTTACTGAAAATTATTTTTACTGCAATTTATTTTTACTAAAAACTATTTTTTTTGGAAATTATTTTTACTAAAAATTATTTTTACTGAAAACTATTTTTACCGAAGATTATTTTTACTAAAAACTATTTTTCTGAAAATTATTTTTCTAAAATTATTTTTAAAGAAAATAATTTTTACTGAAAATTATTTTTACTAAAAATTACTTTTACGAAAATTATATTTACTGAACATTATTTTTACTGAAAATTATTTAATGTAAACTAAACATTATTTTTACTAAAAACTATTTTTCTGAAAATTATTTTTCTAAAATTATTTTTTAAAAAAATGAATTTTTAGTGAAAAATTATTTTTAAAGAAAATAATTTTTAGTGAAAATTATTTTTACTAAAAATTACTTTTACGAAAATTATATTTACTGAACATTATTTTTACTGAAAATTACTTTTACTGAACATTATTTTTACTGAAAACTAGTTTTACCGAAGATTATTTTTACTGAACATTATTTTTACTAAAAACTATTTTTCTGAAAATTATTTTTCTAAAATTATTCTTAAAAAAAATAAATTTTTAGTGAAAATTATTTTTCTAAAATTATTTTTAAAGAAAATAATTTTTAGTGAAAATTATTTTTACTAAAAATTACTTTTACGAAAATTATATTTACTGAAAACTACTTTTACCGAAAATTATTTTTACTAAAAACTATTTTTACTGAAAATTATTTTTCTGAAAATTATTTTTACTAAAATTATTTTTATACAAAATAATTTTTACTGAAAATTATTTTAAGTGAATATTAATTTTACTGAAAATTGTTTTTACTGAATGCTTTTAAGACTAAAATGATCTGCATAAATACATATTTTTACGTAGTCCTACTAGAAAAATTTTAACAGCGTCAAATCACATGATCTTAGAGGTCAAATTATTATAACCAAAGATCGATATTTTGCGTCCTGAAAAATTTGCGAGCAATAATAGCAAAATTTTTTAGTGTTCTGTAGCTTGTAGCAGCATTTCCTTAAAACCAAACACATTTCAGAATAATATCTACAAGTTCAGGACCATCATTACGGTCCTAGCAATCGGCAAGAGACTTCAACGATCTCTTCTCCTTCTACCAAATGCAAACCAGACAGTAATTTTTTGCGAATACAGAAGGTTCTTTAGAGTAACTTATAGATTTTTTAGAGCCCCATATATGGCAACTTTTCTTATTCACGTGTCCACATAGCGATAAATGAGCCTCAACGCTGAATCAAATTTTGTTTGAAACATCAGTTATTCCATAATCCAAATGGGTGTAAATTTGGTAGTTAAATAATGCATATTATAAAAAGGTAAATATTATGCTAAAAAATTTATTTTTAAAATAATATATTTAATAAATAAATGTTTAAAAAAACTGAGTATTATTTTTTTATATATTGAGTTCAAGACCACTGCATACTAAATGCAAAAGTCCTAGTATGATTAAATCTACTTAACAAACAGAAAACTGAATGATGAAGTTTTCTGCTTGTTAAGTTCGTTTTTTGTTTGTTAATAAAAGAATCTTCGATACACCTTCATCGACTAGCTTACAAAAAAGATATCTTTTGAGCACTAAAACGTTCAAATAAATAAAAATATTAAGAAATGAAATTCGAAACTCAATTCAACGATATGCGCATTTGTTATCATAAATTTGAATAAGTCATTATATAAGAAGAGATTTTGTATAGTAATCAATTCCGTTAATTATATTAAAAAATATTACTATGATGAAGAAATAAAATTAAAAATCTAAAAATAGCCCATAAAGTTTTCTGTAAATTTTTAATAGTTTTTATTTATAAATACGAAAAATTCAAATAAGCAAAAACTTTTATTGGCAAAACTGTCATATTATAATGGCTGTAAAAAATTTGCAATCTAAACACGGACAACAACATAGATAATTTTTTTTGGGGGGGGGGGTAAATTTATTACAAAATCTAAATTATTAACGAGACTAAAAAATGTTGAATAGATCTTTTTATAATTGATCTACCCATTAATAGGTAGATCTCGTATATTATGTGTTAGCATAAATGTTTCAATTCAAATTTTTTTTATTCTATATTATTGATAATTTTTTAGTATAAGAAAAGAATGGAAAATTCAAAGAAAATCATCAAAAATAATATTTTCAATACAGTTTGTTTTTTTTATTATTACCTTTTTTTTTAGCATAAAAACAGATCATTTTATTTATTGTTATGAAAGAAGAATCTAAGAATTAATAAGAACATTTGCGAAAATCATAACTAAATAAAAGTGGAAAGATAAAACGAAATATTTTTGTTAATTTGTAATAAAAGTAATAAATTGCAATTTAGATACGGTTTTATAGAAAGCAGTTATATAAAAAGAAGTTTCTTTCGTAAACATTCTTTCGCATAAATATTAAATTTAATTTGAAGAATAAGAATTCACTTCTATCTACAATAAAATGTATATATTAAATTTTTAAATACTTTAAAGTATTTAAATACGCATGAAAAAGATAAAAAAATTTCATTTAAAGAATTGTTTTTAATAAATTATATAAAAAAATGTGAAATTTTTCTATAATATTAATTTATGAGATAGTTTTAGAGGTAAACAAAATTTTATTTAATAAAAATTTAGAGAAATTTTTTTTGAAAATTTTCTAATAATTTTAGGAAAATTTTGTGTTAAATTTTTTTTGTTGTAAAATATTTGAAATTTTATTGGTTAAATTTTTATAAAAATTATTTTTTTTATCATAAAAAAATTCCTTGTAAGAAAATTACTAATTCTATCAATAGAAATTTTCACTGATAACGTTCTAAAAAATTATTTTTTCACTGATAAGGTAAAAAAATTACTTTTCTAATAAAAACTTTTTTTAGAAAAATTAAAAAAATTGAATATTTCATGTAAAACAATTTTTATATTTTAAATTTTTATCAAAAATAGTTTTAAGGTAATTTCTAATGAATGAAACTTTGATTAAATTATTTCTTATATGTTATTTAAACTGAAAATTATTTTTACTAAAAATAAATTCGCTTAGCCAAAATTTTGGGTATTTTTATTGAGTTTAAAATTTTAAGTATTTTGACTTTAAATAAGAATTTTTTTGTTTCAATATTTTTATAATATTTTTTTATAAGTTTTTAATTAATTAATTTTTATGCTAAAAAAAACTGTTACTAAATGGTTGGATTTAAATAAATTTACTTAATTTTTGACGAATTTTTTATTGAAAATTGTTGCATTGAATAATTTTATAATAGTTTTTTGATAGAAATTTTTACAACAAATTTTATTTGACTATAAATTTACAATATTTCTGATAGAAATTATAATTTATATATAAAAATTAATAATTTCTATATAAATTTGCAATATTTCTGATATAAATTTTCATTGGTAACGTTCAATAAAAATATTTTTTAACAAAAATTTTTTTATTAAATACTTTTTACATAACTTAGCTCAAAAGAAATTCGTTTAGACCAAAAAATTTTATTACGAAAGAATTTTTTTTTAAATATATTGTCTAAAAATATTTGAAGGTAATTTATTATAAAATATAATTTAATTTAATCATTTTAAACTGAAAATATACTATAAAATTTGCTAAGCCAAAATAATTTCACTGAAACTAAAAATTTTCTCAATATTTTCATAGAATTCTTGTATAGGTTTTTGGTTAATAATTTTTTTATACTAAGAAAAAATTTAAACTAAACGGTTGTACTTAAATAACATCATTTAATTTTGGTCAGTAAATTTTAGTCAAATTTTATATTAAAAATGGTTACCTTGAATAATTTTATAAAATTATTTTACTAGAAGTTTTTATAGAAAAATTTATTTATAATAAAATAATTTCTAATAAAAATTTGCAATATTTCTGATAGAAATTTTCATTAATAACGTTCAATAAAAATATTTTTTATTTAAAATGGTATTCAATTAAAATTTTTTTTAAATAAACCTTTTTAAGAAAATTTTTAAAATTTTATTATTTTTATGTTCATTGAAGTTATTTATACTAAAAAATTTTATTACTAAAAATTTCTTAAACATTTCTTTTGTTTTATATTTTTAAAAAAATATTTTATGGTAATTTGTTAGAAGGAGAAACTCTAATTAAATCATTTTAAATTGAATTTATACTAAAAAATTTGCTAAGCCAAAATTATTTCACTTAAAACTTTGACTGAAACTAAAAAATTTTCAATATTGTCATAGAATTTTTTTATACTATGAAAAAACTTATCCTAAACGGTTGGACGTAAATAATATTACTTAAGTTTTGCCAGTAAATTTTATATTAAAAATAATTTAATAAAATTTTTTCAGTAGAAATTTTTATAGAAAAATTCTTTTATCATAAAATAATTTCTAATCAAAATTTGCAATATTTCTGATAAAAATTTTTATAGATAGCGTTCAATAATAATAGTTTTTACCTAAAACAGTACTGAACTAAAATTTTTTCTTAATTTTAAAATTTTGTTTTTTTATGTTCATTGCTTTTTTTTTAGACTAAAAAATGTTATTACTAAAAATATCTTAAAACATTCTATTGTTTTATATTTTTTTAAAAATAATTTTAAGATAATTTGTTATAAGAAAAACTCTAATTAAATCATTTTAAACTGAAATTATACTAAAATATTTGCATAAGTACAAAATAATTTCACTAAAAATGTTTACAGAAAATAAAAATGTTGCGTATTTTAATTGAGTAATTAATATTTTGAGTACTTTTCCTTTAAATAAGAGTTTTTTTAGATATGCCAGGAACAAAACTTATCCTAAATGGTTGGACTTAAATAAAATAATTGTCAAATTTTTTATGAAAAATTATTTTATTTTTTTTATATTTATTTATCGACAGAAGTTTCTAAAAAAAATGTACTTATCATAAAATAATTTCTAATAAAAACTTGCAATATTTGTGATAGAAATTTTCATTGATAGCGTTCAGTAAAAATATTTTTTACCTAAAATGATACTCAACTAAAATTTTTTCTTAACGAAAACTTTTTAAGAAAATTTTAAAATTTCGTTTTTTTTAATATTTATTGAAGACCAAAAAATCTTATTATAAAAAATTTTTTTAATAAATATTTTAAGTTAATTTATTATAAAAAATTTTTTAATGAAACTGACAATATACTAAAAAATTGTTTAATTTTTATTGGTAAATTTATAAATTTTTTTCACTAGAAGTTTTTATAAAAAAATTTATTTATCATAAAATAATTTCTAATAAAAACTTACAATATTTCTGATAGAAATTTTCATTGATAGCGTTCAGTAAAAATATTTTTACCTAAAATGATACCCAACTAAAATTTGTTTCTTAATTAAAACTTTTTAAGAAAATTTTAAAATTTTATAAAAAACCGTTTGTTTTAAATTTTTTTAAAAAATATTTTAAGGTAATTTATTGTATTATAAATAAAAACTTTAATGCAATCATTTTAAACTGATAATATACTAAAAAATTTGCTAACCAATTAAAATTTCCCTAAAAATGTTTACAGAAAATAGAAATGTTGCCTATTTTCATTGAGTAATTAAAATTTTATGTATTTTGACTTTAAATTAGTCAATATACTTAAAATTTTAATTACTCAAAATTTAATTGAGTTTTTTCCCAACATTTTTATAGAATTTTTATATAAGTTTTTAGTAAATTATTTTTTTATGCTAAGAAAAAACCTATCCTAAATAGTTGGATTTAATTTAAAATTACTGAAATTTTATTGGTAAATTTTAGTTGAATTTTTTATTGAAAATTGCTAACTTGAACAATTGTTATAAAAAAAAACTTTAATTAAATCATTTTAAACTGAAATTATACTAAAATATTTACTAAGTACAAAATAATTTCACTAAAAACATTTATAGAAAATAAAAATGTTGCGTATTTTAATTGAGTTACATTTTATTTAAAATTAAACTTTTTCAAATATATTCATAAATACTTTTTATTAATCTTTTATACTTAAAACTCTTTTAAATTAAAATAAATTATCCCACAAGAAAATATCAATTTTTCATTAGTATTAAAAATTGTTACTTTATATTTTTAAAAATATATTTTTTTTAATGTTTACTTATTATTTAATATTATTAATTTTTTACTATTTTTCGATTCGAAAGGATTTTATTTAGAATTTTATTATCTCGTTTAATTTTATCAATAATTTAATTGTGTATATTTTGTGATACAATATTTGTTTAAAAATTGGTGTTAGTTTAAAGAAAAAATTTAATATTTGTCATAAACTTATTTTTATATTATATAATTAAAAAATAAGAATAACTGATCACTACTCCGTGTTGAAAAATTTCTTTTTAAATTATTTTTTTTTCTTAAAACTATTATAATAGATTTCTGGTAAAATAATTTGCAATTCATAAAATTTTAATATTAAAAGCAAAGTTTTAGTATATCTGTTAAAATTTAACTTACCAAAATATAGACGAAAAAAAACCCTTAAAATATTATTCACTTTTAATTCAGTTGTAATAAGAATTTTAGCTTTCAAAGTATACGCTTTAATTAATAAAAATTTTCACTTAACATAAATTTTACCAACTATTTGCTATAAAATAAATATTCACTATTCACTAAATATAATTACATAAATTTTATCTAAACTTCACTTAAATTCGAAATTATTTATAAAACTTTATTAAAACACTATTAAACCAAATTTTATGCAAAGTATTTTTAAAAAAATATTTCGAACTAAATTTTTTACTATAAACAATTTTTAACAGTAACACGTTGGTAAAAAAAATATTTCCAAATAAAACGATGTATTTTACATTAAATTTATAGTGTTAGTAATCCAAAAAATACTGAAATAAAAAAAAAATTTCATTTATAAGCTATTATTTTTATAGTTAATAACAAATCCATTAAAGTTTAACGATTAAGCTGCTTAATTCACTTATACTGTTCGACTAGAGGAATGGTTTAAATCTAACGTTTTCTTAAATATTGCCACAATTTAAATTATTTTCTCAAAAAACTTTAACATTCCTGTTAAATATTTTTGATTTAATTTTTTATTTCTTTATTGATTTGTTTGTTGTTTTGTTTTTGTGTTTCTTTTAATAAATAAATAAAGAAAGGTGAAATGTTAACAGAATCGAAAATGATTTTTCAGAAAAGTTTTTAACAAAAAAAAAAAATCTTTAAATTAAAATTACTTTCGGTTTGAAAATTTATTCCGTTGTCAATACGAGTACGTGTTCCGAATGAATGTCACCGAAACTGAAGTCAATTCGATTTATTACAAAATTTGCAACGACAAAAATTTTCCGAAACAACAATTTCATAACACTTCAGGTGATGTTTACTGATAGTTTTGGCGACCGCAAGTGTTTATGCCCGATGACTATACCACAATGGATGGGGATGCCTTGGGCAAAAATTTATGAATTTTATTAAGTAAAAATTTCACCTAATCATATTTTTGGAAAACCTTCATAAGTGAAAGGGGAAGTAATCATACCATATCGTACCTGTAATGGACCGAAACTTATTTTTAATATTGCCCTGAACTGTAAAGCCAACTTATTACAGGTGAATAATTTTTGGGACCATTTAATAATTCCAAAAAAAAAAAACAAAGTAGTAAGCTATGAATAAGCTAAAAAAGACTTTATTGGAAAAAATAAAGCAAATAAAAACAAATTTGGTATGAATGTCATGGCAAATTGTCTACGCATTTTTCGACTGAATTTCCCTGTCTACGTTGGCTTGCGAAAAACTCTCACTTTTCGCGAACTGTTAATTATTGAAAATTATCACATCTAAAAATTCAATGAATCAATATATGGGAAATGATCTTTTTTTTAATATTAGTTTGAAAAATATCTGTATTAATAATAGTCCTAATTTATAGATTCTCACGTTTTCGCATTTAAAAAGACACTATTCCTATGTGAGGTCTCAGTAAAATGTGGCATAATTAAAAAAAAAATAGTTCATTTTCTGTTGCTAAATTTATGAACGTACAAAAAAGTTTCACATTTAAAAAGTACTTAAAACTAGGTTATCCAAATAGAAAAATTTCCTAATTGATTCGAAATATTTTGACTTTAACTTAAAAATATTGGGGTTTTTATAATTTTCTTAAATATGTATTCAGCAATGACCTCAATATTTTGTTTGAGAAGTTGCGGCTTTGGCAGTTAGATTCGATAAATAAAAATATTTTAAAGTTTTGACTTAAAAACATTTTGAAAAATTAAAGGCAATTTAAATAATAACTTAAAACGAAACTCCTTTTAAGTATAAAATTTTTAGTTGCAAATTTCAAAGCTAAAATTTTCTTATTAATTATTCTTAAGAATTTTTAACTAAAATTGTTAATGAAAAATTTTTACTAAAAATTTTTAATAAACAAGATTTACTGAAAATGTTTACTGAACAATTTTTGTAAGAAAATTTTTACTGAAGAATTTTTACTAAAAATTTTAAATGAACAATTTTTACTAAAAAATTTTTACTGAAAATTTTTACTGAAAAATTTTTACTACAAAATTTTTACTGAAAATTTTTAGCGAACAATTTTGACTGAACAATTTTTACTGAACAAATTTTACTGAACAAATTTTACTGAATTATTTTTACTGAAAATTTTTACCGAACAATTTTTACTGAACAATTATTACTGGAAATTTTTACTGAACAATTTTTTTTGAACCATTTTTACTGAAACAATTTTACTGACCGTTTTTACTAAACAATTTTTTTTGAAAATTTTTACTGAACAATTTTTACTGAGAATTTTTACTGAACAATTTTTACTGAACAATTTTTACTAACAAATTTTTTCTGAAAATTTTTACTGAACAATTTTTACTGAACAATTTTTGCTGAAAAATTTTTAGTGAGAATTTTTACTGAACAATTTTTACTGAACAATTTTTACTGAGCAAATTTAACTGAAAATATTTACTGAACAATTTTTACTGAACAATTTTTACTGAACAATTTCTACTGAACAGTTTTGACTGAACAATTTTTACTGAAAATGTTTACTGAACAATTTTTACTGAACAATTTTTACTGAAAAATTTTTACTGAACAATTTTTACTGTACAATTTTTACTGAACAATTTTTACTGAACCATTTTTACTAAACAATTTTTACTGAATATTTTTACTGAACAATTTTTACTGAATCATTTTTCCTGAACAATTTTTACTGAATTATTTTTACTGAACAATTTTTATGAAAATTTTTGCTGAACAATTTTTACTGAGAATTTTTACTGAACAATTTTTACTGAACAATTTTTACTAAAAAATTTTAACTGAAAATTTTTACAGAATAATTTTTACTGAACAAATTTTACTGAATTATTTTTACTGAAAATTTTTACCGAACAATTTTTACTGAACAATTATTACTGTAAATTTTTACTGAACAATTTTTTTTGAACCATTTTTACTGAAACAATTTTACTGACCGTTTTTACTAAACAATTTTTTTTGAAAATTTTTGCTGAACAATTTTTACTGAGAATTTTTACTGAAAATGTTTACTTAACAAGTTTTACTGAACAATTTTTGCTCAAAATTTCTACCGAACAATTTTATTGAACAATTTTTACTGAATAATGTTTACTGAATCATTTTCACTAACCCAATTTTACTGACCATTTTTACTGAACAATTTTTGTGAAAATTTTTGCTGAACAATTTTTACTGAGAATTTTTACTGAAAAATTATTATTAAAAATTTTAACTGAACAATTTTTACTGAACGTTTTCACTAAATAATTTTTACTGAAAATTACGCAAAATTTATTTTTTGCGTAATTATTATGCAAAATTTTAACTCAAATGTTAACTGAAATTTTAACTGAAAATTTTACTGGACATTTGAACAGAAATTTTCAATAAAAAGTTTAACTGGGAATTTTTAGTAAAAAAACTATCTAAAAAATTTAAATTTTTTTCTTAATTTTTCTCAACAATTGACTGATAATTTTAATAAAATAATTTTGTTTAAATATTTGACTAAAAAATTAAACGGATAATTTTATGATAAATAAAATTTTTTACCAAACATTATAAACTAAAAATTATTCCTGAAAATTTTGTAATAAAAAATTTTACACAAGATTTTTATTTTATTATACAATATTATTTTTTAACTTAGCAAATTCTTATATGTTTTTAAAGTTTTGTTACGAATTTTTGGTTATATTGAAAAAGTAAATTTTTAATACAATATTCTGGAATTATATTTTTAAATTTGTTTGTTTTTCTTTGGTTTGATAATTCTACTTTTTAAATAATAATAACGATAAAAGGATATCAAACCGGCAAATTTTCCAGTTTCCATTATTAATAAGGATTCAGAAACTAAGGGAAATAATCGCATTTATTTCTGAACTTTCCTTAATTATTTATCAAACACTTAAAAACATAAGTTGATTCTGTTTTCTTTAGCTTTTTTTCACTTTGAGTAAATTTTAAACTTTAACAATAATTCCTTAAGAAAAAACACTTTCAGCAAAGCACTCAATTAATTATTAGTCGAAAAAAGTAATAAATTAAAAAAACCTAATTGATATCGATTGGCACCTGATTTTTTCAATGTTGTTACGATTATTGATTATCGATCGATACACGAAAACGAATGCGTTATTGGAGATGTTAACTCGGCAGGTAAAGAGATTCGCACGCTGTGCAGAAGAGCAGCATCGCACGCGACTATCTTGAGACGCGGTCGTCGAACAACTACTGCGGCTTTCTTCACTTGGTCCGCAAAGGTACTTTTACCATTGCTGGAGTCGTGATTGTTGATGGGGCCTTCCACCAAAACTGTGGTCGCTAGTACTGATGATGATGGCTCACGGTTTGATGACTGCCGCCAAATAGCTCGTGGGGCTCATAGTTGATCGTTGATCACTGATGGCCGATGGCTGATGGCTGATGGCTACTGGCTGTGAATCTGGTGTTACAACTATACGAGAAAATTCCGATAAGAAATGTTTGGTCTTTTCTTTTGGTAAGTGCCACCATGATATGAACAAACAAATGGAATCAGATAGAAACGAATCAAACAGCATAAACAGAAAAATATCGTTAAAAGTGACTATCAGCGAGTGAATAAAATTAATTGTGGTAGGAAAAGGTATGTGCATTAACAAGTTTTGCTTTCTTTCTAAAGTAACAAAAAAATAGTCCGTTGCATTTTACTATATTAAGTAACTAAGTTATCAGCTAATGATGCTTTTATTATCCAAAAATTTATGTTAAATTTCTCAACAAAATCTAATTAAGCCACGCTAAATAAGAATTTTATTGGTAAAAATTAGAAAAGAAAATTTAAAAAATGCATCATTCCAAACGCATTTAATACAAATTGAAACCATTAAAATAAATACTTTAAAGAGTAGATTTCCTATATTAACACATATTGTGTGTCCGAATATGAACTGGTACTTTTGTGGTTAATCACTGGACCATGTGTAGTACAGAAATGATTCTGGAGGAGCAAAACCAATCGATCGGTGGGGTGCGTGTAATATTTTCGCAATACCACCAGACGATCGTCTTTAAGTACTAAACCATCCATAATTTGTCAGCAAAAAGTTCACCCCCCCCCCCTTAATCGTACCACATTTACTGTAATTTGACAATAGAACAAACATGCCCAATGCAACTTGGGTGCATCAGAGGCTTCGTGCACTTTGCATTTCTTGTCCGGTTTCCGATTTCTGAATTCTGAATAGATGAACACATGCGAAAGAAAGTTTAACAAAAAATTTACTATTACACATTAAGTTTAAGTTTAATTGTAAAAATATTCGGTATAAAAATTAGAATTTCTTACTAAGCGTGACAATTTGTTAGAAATAAGAACTTTAATTTTTGTTTAATATAATAATTTTTATAATTTTTATTCTTATAGAAACTAATGGAAATTTTATACAAACCTTGATTATGAAAAATCTCTTCTGTATATTCTTAGATCTGTAATAATAAAAAAAAAAAAATATACTCTAAATTTTTTTCTTTAAAATCTACAAAAATATAAATTCAGTTGAAAAATAACAATTAATTTTTATTTAAATAAGAAATATTTATTAAGTACCAGTTAAAAAACAAATATTAAAAAAAATATTTAATGCCATAAATAAATATTATTAAAAAAATTATAATTAAAAAATAATGACTTTGTAAAAGTAAACCTTTTAATTTTGATTGAAAAAAAAAAATTCAACTTCATGAGTCAATATTGTTCATAAACCTTTTTTTAAAAATGCTAAACGATTTGTGATAGGCTTAAATGTTCATGACCTTATTTATCCCATTGTAAATTATAGTAAAATAAAAAAACATATCCTATCTGCTAGTTGTTATTAGAAAAAAACTTAATCCTGACTCAAATATGTGACTCATAAAATTGTTTGTAAAAATATCGAAAAAGCATTAAGTTTGAGTCACCACTTGACCGATTCGCATCTGAATTTTTAACATTCTTGGAATTAACAGGAAATTGGTCAATCCTTTGTTAGTATTAATAATTTCTAATTAATAATAAAAAAATCATTTTTTTTAGATTTTTAAGTATGTAAGATATTTTACTGTTTATTCATGAAGATATTATGTTTAATAGCAAATTACACCTTTTTTTTATTTCTAACATAAAAGTTATTCGATTAATAATATTTAGCTCATAAAAGAATGTCCTTAGAGAAAATGATTCATTAAATTTATAATTAAAATGTTTTACTGATAATTTTTACTAAAACACTTTTTATTGAACAATTTTAATGAACAATTTTTACTAAAAACAATTTTTACGGAACTACAATATTTTTACTGAACAATTTTTATTGAACAATTTTTACTGAACAATTTTTACTGAATAATTTTTGCTGAACATTTTTTACTGAACAATTTTTACTAAACAATTTTATTGAACAATTTTTACTGAACGATTGTTATTGAACAATTTTTAGTGAACAATTTTTACTGAATAATTTTTAATGAAAAACATTTACTGAACAATTTTTACTGAACAATTTTTACTGAACAATTTTCACTGAACAATTTTTACTGAATAATTTTTACTGAACAATTTTTACTGAATCATTTTTACTGAACAATTTTTACTGAATCATTTTTACTGAACACTTTTTACTGAACAATTTTTATTTAACAATTTTTAATGAAACATTTTTACTGAATAATTTTTACTGAACAATTTTTACTGAATAATTTTTAATGAAAAACATTTACTGAACAATTTTTACTGAACAATTTTTACTGAACAATTTTCACTGAACAATTTTTACTGAATAATTTTTACTGAACAATTTTTACTGAATCATTTTTACTGAACAATTTTTACTGAATCATTTTTACTGAACACTTTTTACTGAACAATTTTTAGTGAGCAATTTTTATTTAACAATTTTTAATGAAACATTTTTACTGAATAATTTTTACTGAACAATTTTTACTGAATAATTTTTAATGAACAATTTTTACTGAACAATTTTTACTGAACAATTTTTCCTGAACAATTTTCACTGAACAATTTTTACTGAAAATTTTTACTGAACAATTTTTACTAAACAATTTTTACTGAACAATTTATACTGAACAATTTTTACTGAACAATTTTGACAGAAGAATTTTTACTGAATAATTTTTACTGAAAAACATTTACTGAACAATTTTTACTGAACAATTTTTACTGAACAATTTTCGCTGAACAATTTTTACTGAATCATTTTTACTGAACAATTTTTACTGAATCATTTTTACTGAACACTTTTTACTGAACAATTTTTAGTGAGCAATTTTTATTTAACAATTTTTAATGAATAATTTTTACTGAATAATTTTTACTGAACAATTTTTACTGAACAATTTTTACTGAACAATTTATACTGAACAATTTTTACTGAACAATTTTTACTGAACAATTTTTACTGAACAATTTTAGCAGAAGAATTTTTACTGAACCATTTTTATTGAACAATTTTTACTGAACAATTTTGACAAGACAAGTTTTACTGAACAATTTTTACTGAATAATTTTTACTAAACAATTTTTACTGAACAATTTTTACTAAATAATTTTTACTAAATAATTTTGACTAAACAATTTTACTGAACATTTTTTACTGAACAATTTTTACTAAACAATTTTATTGAACAATTTTTACTGAACGATTGTTATTGAACAATTTTTAGTGAACAATTTTTACTAAACAATTTTTACCAAACAATTTTTACCGAACAATTTTTACTGAACAATTTTTAGTAAAAATATTTACTGAACAATTTTTTTCAGTAAAAACTAAACAATTTCAAAAAAAAATTTCTGTAATTTTTAAAATCACAAATTTAAATTATGTAAATTCAACCAAAAATAGACATAAATTTTAGTATTTTTATTTAATACATCCTATAAGAAAAATTGCAAATTGGTTGTTAAAAAAAAGTTATTTTTTTGTTTTTAATAAAAAATTTTATATAGAAAAAGTGAGTAAATCCCATTCGAAAGGTTATCATAAGGTAAGAGTTTAATTTTGTGAAAAACGAACAATTTGTTAAGATTTTTACTGTTCACAAACCATGACTAAAGTTGAATTAATCAGCAAGTAATTCAATCAATTTACCATAGAATCCAATTTGAATAAGTGCGTATTGAAGTCTGATAGTTTCGACTAAATTAATTGGAAATTGGACAGAATGTAGCTGATCCATTCCGTAGTCATTTCTTAACTATCACTACCGATTTTCACTGTAATTTATAAAACTTTTAAGGAACATTTGCCAAAATCTTGTTGGAAAAAACAAGGAAAAAATAACAAACCCTTCACATAAGCAACAAATGAAAGTGAACAAATCCAATTCGATTGGGCTAATGAAAATGATTTAAAACTGTTACAGCTTAACTTTCTTTTATAGTAGAAAAAAATATACAAAAATATATCTAATTATTGAAGTTGGCAGAAAAGATTTTACAAATAAAAAAAATTACAGAACAATTTTTAATTTTTTCACTTTGTACACTTAATCCAAAAAAAATAACATTTTAATTAGTTTTGAACAGGGAATCGCTAAAATAAAAAAATCGAAAAATTAAATAAATTGGTAAGTGTACGTAAGTTTTTCCGTATGTATTTACATATGTGCATTAGGAGAGAATCAAAAGTAGATAAACTCTGAATAAATGAATTTTTATATGCCAAAAAATAAATTAAAATAATTTTTTTTGTGGAACAATCCAATATTTTCTCTTAATGATCAGTTCATGCTCTGTTTTATTTAATCTCCTTTTCTCCCCAACCCTGAAGACAAAAATAATTTTAATTGAAAATCAAAAAAAAATAATTATGAATAATATTGTAATTATTATTAGCCAACTAGTACTTGCCAATAAATTACTATTATTAACTTTAGACTTTATCTAAAATGGAATAATTCAAATTAGCAGAAAGACCTCATTTATGTTAACCAATCTGCAAATGAGCATAAATTGTACATGCTTGTAAATCCGAAATGCATTGGCGATTCGAATATGGCATGTAATCTGGAAATGGATTTAATTCAGATAAAATACGAATAACTATGATTGAAATCGTTTGGTTGGTAATAAAATCAAAGTAATAAAAATGTGAAATCAATGCGATAAAATTCAATTTGCTAAAATTATTCAAGAAATAAATTCGAATGCAATCGTCTTTACGATCGGACGATGGGGGAAGAAAGCGATTCAAATTAATACACTTTGCACTTCATTACTGTGCATTTTTCTACAACACGTACATAAGTGACCCTATTTACTCATACACCACTCACAAAAAATCGAATCTTTTATAGAATGATTTATACAAAATCTTATTACAATATATTTTTATTCAATTTTTTTTAAATTTAAAGCGAACATTTTAAATAGAAAACGTGCTTTTTAAAAAAGGGCTTTTTCGTAATTGATAATATTTACTTAGGTTCAATGGAGACTTTGTGGACTTACTAATTGACAATTGTAAGATAATTATAATATTTCATGAAAAAAATAAGCTCAGTTTCTGTGAAAGCTTCTAAACTATTATAAGAAAATTGTCAAAATTGACAATGAAACTGATTTTCTTTTCTTTTTTAAAGTCAGTCCAAAAAAAGGAGCTTTTTCGCAAAAGAAAAAAAAAATAACACAGGTTCTCTTGAAGCTTTTACAGTATTCGCAATAGAAAATTAAACGTTCTATTTGCGAAAATTGCAAGTTAAACTTTTTTTTTAGAGTGACTCTTAATAAAAGAGGATGTTTGTCATAAAAAATAAAAACTATTAAGGTTCCTTAAAAGCTTTTAACTTATTTAAAATTGAAGGTAATAATTAATTTGCAAAAATTTGTAATTAAAAATTTTTTTTTTAAAAAAGCTGACTCCAAAAATAGGATTTTTCTCCAAAAAAACATATAAAATAAGTGAGATTCTTTAAAAGTCTTTAAATTATTCATAATAGGAAATCATAAGTAATATGTGCAAATTTTCAATGAAAGTGTTTTTTTTTTAAAGTGAGTCCGAGTGAGTTCTCTTGAAGCTTTTACAATATTCGCAATAAAAAGTTAAACGTTCTATTTGCAAAAATTGCGACTGAAACTTTTTTTTTGAGTGACTCCTAATAAAAGAGGATGTTTTTCGAGAACAATAAAAATAACTTAGATTCTTTAAAAGCTTTCAACTTATTCACAATTTGAGGTAACAATTAATTTACGAAAATGTGTAAGTAAAAACGGTTTTTTTTTAAAAAAAAGCTGATCATAAATAAAAGGATTTTTTTCAAAAAAAATAAAATAACTACTATTCTTTAAAAGCCTTTAAATTATTCAAAATATAAAATTGTTAATGAAACAGTTTTTTTTTTAAAGTGAGTCCGAATAAAAAGGAGCTTTTTCGGCAAAAAAAAAAGTAATACAGGTTCTCATGACGCTTTTACAGTATTCGCAATATAAAGCTTTAAGTTGTATTTGCGAAAATTGTGAGTGAAACCTTTTTTTTAAAGGTACTCCAAATAAAGGAGGATTTTATGCAAAAAATATTTAAATAGCTCAGGTTTTCTGAAATCTTTTGAACTATTTACAATTTATTGAAATAAGTAATATGCAGTAATTGTCAATGAAACTTCATTTTTTTAACAGCCAACTCCAAATAAACAGGATTTTTCTCAACAAAAAAAAATTACTAACATGCTCTGGAAGCTTTTAAAGTATTCACCATTTGTAAAGAAAATTGCGAAAGTCTTGAGTTTTTTTTAAGTGACTCCAAATAGAAAAGACAATTTTCTAAAAAATAAATAAAATTCAGCCTTTTTCCAAACTTTTTAGCTTATTCACAATTTATGGTTATAATTTATTTACGAAAATTTGTAAATAAAAATGTTTTTTCTTTTTTTAGAAAAAAAGCTGCGCACAAATAAAAAGGATTTTTTTTTTAAAAAAAATAACTCAGATTCGTTAAAAGCCTTTAAATTTTTACAAATAGCAAGTTATAAGTAAATTGTGAAAATTGTTAATGAAACTGGTTTTTTTTTTATCTTTAAAAGTAATTTCGAACAAAAAGAAGCTTTTTCGAAAAAGAACACACGTTCTCATGAAGCTTTTACAGGATTCGCAATAGAAAGTTAAAAGTTATACTTGCGAAAATTGAGAGTGAAACTTTTTTTTCAAAGTGACTCCGAATAAAAGAGGATATTTTTCGAAAAATATTTAAACAGGTCAGATTTTCTGAGTGCAGAGAATTTTGTAATAAGAAAAATGTTGAAATTGTGATGGAAACTTCGATTTTTGAGAAAGTGACTGTGAAAGAAAGGATTTTCCTCAAAAAGTAAAAAATAAAACTCACGTGCTCTGAAAGCTTTTAAAATATCTACCATTCGCAAAGGAACTTGCGAAAGTCGTGAGTGAAACAGTTTTTTCAAAAGTCACTCCGAATAAAAGAGGATGTTTTTCGAAAAATATTTAAACACATAAGATTTTCCAAAATCTTTTAAGATATGCACAATTTATTGTACTAAGTAATATACAATAATTGTGAATGAAATTTCGTTATTTGAAAAGGTGACTCTGAAAAAAAAAGGATTTTTCTCAAAAAGTAAAAAATAAAACTCACGTGCTCTAGAAGCTTTTAACATAAACTGTTCACCATTTGCAAAGAAACTTGCGAAAGTCATGAGTAAAACAGTTTTTTTTTTTAAAAGTGACTCTGAATTGAAAAGGATAATTTCCGAAAAATATAAATAAAACTTAGCTGAGCGGAAAGCTTTTTAACTTATTCACAATTTTAGATAAGAATTAATTTACGAAAATTGTAAATAAAAAAGTTTATTTTAAAAATGGTGACTATAAAAAGAAAGGATTTTTCTCCAAAACAAAATATAAATTAACTCAGATTCTTTAAAAGCTTTTAAATTATTCACAATTGAATGGAATGAGTAATTTTTGAAAATTGTAAATGAGAAACTGTTTTTTTTCCTTTAATATTCTATACGAGTTTTGATTGATAGATACAGAAATATTTTTCTAAAATTGAGATAGAATATTTTGTGTGCGTTATTAATTTGCTAGAACATTTGGAAAGCTACGCAAAAATCTCTTCAAGAACTTCAGCAAATTCACAGTTAAATGTTCATCGAGTGTGGCCGAGTCTATTAACATAAACAGAACATTAATTTTGAACTGTTTCTAAGTCAGTATGTTCATAGTTGTATGGTCGATAAAACTGTGCACTAAAAACCGGCAAATACGATTATTTCTGTAGCAATATTGAGCTTATTTATGGGAATACTGTGAATTTTTGTTGCTACTATATTTACCACAAGTACTAAAAGACAGTATCTTAGTAAATGTTTTCTTTTTTTTTTGCAAGTATAATTAAAAAAACTGCAAATGTGCTTATATTAAGATTAATTTCGGTAACATAAAAAATTTCTATGTATTTAATAAACAGTTTTAAATAATTTAGTTTTTACATAAGTTTTTTTCCATAAACTTTTGGTGTTTTTTTTTTTTTTTTTTTGGTTTAATTTTTATGATAGTTTTATGGTTGCAAAATTAAAGCATTTTTTTTGTTTGTTTGTTTTGATTTTCTTAAGTTAACAAATGTGAAATTACTTAATTTGGAAATTTATTTATTAATTCATAATTTATTTTGGCATACACTGTTAGAGAATGAAAAAGGAAATTTCATTAATGCAATTTTTATTTCGTTTCATTTATTGTATAAAAGCTGTTTTGTATTTAGTTTTTCTTTGGCTTATCGATAGTGTAAGTGAGGTTTTTGTCAACTTTTTTAATTTTTTATCTTGAAAAGGAAGAAAAAATTGTAAAGACAATTGAAGATTTAGGATTTTTTTAAAAGAGAGTATTAGTCGAAAAAACTAACTTAAAATTAACTAATTCTGATTGGTAAAATTAAATAAACTTATTTATTTTTTTAAATCCTGTAATTTCATATTTGCAATCTCTTTCATTTCTTTGATAAAAATCAAATTATTATTGGGTGTATATACGTAACTTAAAAATGCGGGATTTTTGGCAAACTTTGAGTGTTTATTTTGAAAAATTGTTACAATATATTTTATTCAAAGTATTGTTCATCGGAAGCCACTACTTTTTCCCATCTTTCTGGCAAAAAAACTGCTCCGGTTTTGAGGCCAAGAATGAATCGAGCCAATTTTTGATGCCCTGTTCTGAAGTGAAGCGTATTCCGGTGAGGGCGTTTTGCATGGATCTAAACAAATGGAAGTCGGACGGGGCAAGGTCTGAGCTATAAGGCGGGTCAGGCAAAACTTCCCAGCCACTGTTTTCTAAATAATTTTTAACCGGTCTTGCAACATGAGGCCGAGCGTTGTCATGATGGAAAATTATGGCTTTGTGTCTGGTCGCATATTACGGGCGTTTTTCGGCCAATGCTCGCTTCAAACGGATTAATTGTGTTCGGTAGAGGTCGCCTGTGATCGTCTGGCCTGATTTCAATAGCTCATAATAGATCACATCCTTCTGATCCCACCAAATACAGAGCATTACCTTGGCGCTATGGATATTTGGCTTTGGCGTTGATTTGGCTGGTTGGCCGGGCTTTACATACGATTTTTTGCGCTTTGGGTTGTCGTAATGAATCCATTTGTCGTCGCCAGTAATGATTCGATTCAAAACGACTTCTTTTTCTACCGTTCAAGCAGCATTTCGGACATGCAAAATCGCCTTTCAACGTCTCTCGGCTTCAATTCATATGGGACCCAATTTCCTTGCTTTTGGATGAATCCTGCTGCTTTCAAACGTTTTGAAATGGCTGCTTGAGTGACTCCCAATAATTTTGCAATTTCTTCTTGAGTTCGACAACAGTCTTCGTCGATGTGCTTCAGCTGCACTTTTTTTTCAAATTGAAGAAGTAAATCAACACTTCCCGCAAATGGGACTTTTTTGGTACGAAATTCGACATTTTTGAAGCAAAAAAAAACTTTGTTGTTTACACTATTTTGTTCAATGACTAATCGAGAATGAATGACAGATGTTTAACCCCCAAAATTCCATATGAGTTATTATTAACACAAACCATGTGTAAAAGTTATGCCATCTGTTGTCAATCCCGCATTTTTAATGCAGGATTGACAATAGATGGCATAAGATTTTTTATAAAGACAGCAACAGCGATTAAAAAAAATAAATTTTATTAGAACTGATGCTGTAAACTTTCAACCTAATAATTATTTGTATAAGTAAAAGATTATCTATTTTGTAGTTTAAAAATTAAAGTTAAGAAAAATATAACAACAAAAATTAGATGCTTTTAACGTCACTTTTGCTGAATTTTTTGGATATTTTGGGCTGTAATTTTTTATATTAGAAAATTTAACAACCAATACCCGTCAAGTAATTCGGTAATACCCGGTTTAGTTGATGTGTGTAGAGTTTTTTAGTTTTTATCTAAAATTTAAAAATTATTTCAGTAAATATAATTTTTTGCAAAGTTATATAAGAAAATATATTTAACGTTATTAAATCAAACGATTTTGGATGCCAATTGACATCATCAAATCTCGAAATTATGCATCCTTGAAGCAATAGTATCTTGTTTTGGGACATGTGGCACAGTTTTATTAAATTTACATATTTTATACGTTAGATTCAAATGTTTAAGTTTTAAGGCCAAAAAAAAAGTTAATTTTGGTACAACGATAGTTTGCCTAATTAATGGTTACCATCAAACCTTCTTCATTTTCAAAGAAATACTTTGAACCATAAATAGCTACTTTAAACGGATACAATAGCTTCTCTATAGTTATTTGTGGTTTATTAAAGCCCCATGTATTTATGGGCATTTTTACTGACCAAGAAAATAAACATTTATTTTTTTTCTGGTAAAAGTTAGTTATAATTTCCACCCTAAATTTTTTTTTTCCTCTAGAACAGGATAATTTTATTTTATAATTTTAGAGAATCTCTCGGCCATCGCCGTTTTAAACGTCGATGGGTGTATACTGGAAGGGTGGGAGTGAAAAGTTCCCTTCCTAAGGGATAAGGGTGGAAGTATAGATGCTTTCACCCTAATTCTTTAGGAAGTTATGTGCGCGTTAGTGATTGAGTTCTCTATGCAAACAGTCAAGTCGTTTACGGCATCGTCTATTTCTTGTACTCTGTTTAAAAATCTCCCAATCAACTTTCCCATTTACAAGTTTGGCATGATAGGATTTTAAGGAAGGAGAAGTGTCTAGTGTTAGGAGAACAGAGGAATGGTCGGAATTCAGGTCAAGGAGTATATCTATGGAAGTATTAATGGAGTGGATAGGTGTGGTTATGAAATAGTCTAGAATATCGGGAAGATTTTTGGCACTGGTCGGCCAATATAAGGGCGTGGGAGGAGATAGGACCTCAAGAGTGGTATGGGAGAGGAGTTCTTGGAGAATCTTTCCTCGGGGATTCGAAACACAGCAACCCCATTTAGGGTGCTTGGCATTATATACTCCTCCCGCGTTGAAGGATTTTCCAATTGATTTGAGGAAGGAATGGAGTTAATTTTTTATTTGGAGGACAATAAACAGATGCAACGTTAAAGGTAAAGGATTTACATTGAAGGGTTATAACTATTGACTGAAGGGATTCGGTGGCAGTTTTTTGAGTGGAAGGAATGATTTAAGGAGTTTCTAATAAGGATGGCAGTTCCACCGTGTGTTGTGTTGTCTGGATGTCTAGTTCTGGACGTAAAGTGAGTTTCTGTAATCAGTGCAACGTCTATGCGTTTGTTGTGTAAGAGGATGTCTAGTTCTTGTCGGTGTAAAGTCAGTCCGTTAGCATTCCAGAGAAGGATGGATAGGGATTTATCGGTTGACGAGAACATTTATTTATTCATATTGCTTGTTAGTGAGGAAATGGCGGTTGTTAAAGCAGTTAACATAGGAGTGAGAAGAAGAGTAATTTCTTGAATTAATTAGAAAGAAGAGTTGTTAGGTCTGTGCAGGGAGGTAATGGGGGAGGAATAGGAACATGACTACCATTTTTCTGCGGTTATTGTTGTTGCTGCTGTTCCTGGTGTTGGTGATGTTGCTGGCGCTGTTGTTGGTGCTGCTGCTGATCTTGTGGTTGCTGTTGTTGTTGCTGCTGTTGATGCTGTTTCTGCCCAGATGCAATCTCAGCAAATGTCAGGTTTCGTCGCACTGGCAAAGATGTTAGTCCCGTCTTATTTGTGGATGTATTATTATTTGGGCGTATTTTTGTCTGCAGCATTTTATATGTGGAGCAGCCTTTGTAGTTTGCCGGGTGGCTTCCAGCACAAAGTACACACCTTGCTGGATTGTCTCGCGTTTTAATACATTCTGTGGTCAGGTGTTCCCCTGTACATTTTACGCATTTTGGCTTGTGCCGACAGTATGATTTGGTGTGCCCGTACTGTTGACATCTGTGGCATTGAACTATGTCCTTAGTGGGATAAGGCTCCTCCACTTTGATTCTTGTATAGATAAGCGTTTCCAGATTAAAAATGGTGTTGTTGTTAGCCGCTTGTCTTAACGAGATGAAAAACAGAGGAAGCGCTGTGTTCCTCTGCTTAACATTTGAGATGCTAGTTACCTCGTGACCCAGCATCTCCAGTTCTTTTCTTATTTCCTTTAATGGGGTGGTGCGGTGCAGATTCCGGACTACCACTTTGAAAGGTTATTCATCCTTCGCCTGGTACGTGTGGAAGTCCGCCTTAATTTCTCAACAAAATTTGCTATATTTTTAACAAAAAGTGGCGGTGGCTTGACGGTTTCATTTGGTGGTGCTGATTCCCTCTGGCTCGGTATGCATACTTGCCAGTATTTGAAAGCGTTTACTATTTATGAAAATTTGTTTAAGTGACAAAAATGTGAGAATGAAAAAAATACTTTATGTGTGAAAAAAAGCTAATTTCTAATTGACAGCAAAAAACTATCATTTATTGGCTCTTATTTTTGAAAAATCTTCTTCGGAAAGGAATTCTGATTACTTCTCATTAAATTAGCATTCAGACTCAATAAAATAACTTCCAGAATCAAAAAGTGCAATATAAAAATTGTTAAAAAAATGCAAAACTTTTTTCATTCAATAAGTTTAAATATTTTTGAATTGATTTTATTTGATTTTTTTTTTAAGAATTTATAAATTTCCTTCCAGGTTTTTAGAATAAAACTTATTCAAATCTAAATTATTGATGATAGTCTTTTCCAAAAAAAAAACACTTCCGTATTTATATACTTTTTTTATAATAGAAAATGGTTTTTTGAATTTCTAATTTGAATTTGAATGACTTGAGAAAAATTTTCATCGATATTTTGTAATTTTGAAATTTTTTTTTTTGGGATATCAAAGATGGGACTCTTAAGTTAAGTGTGACACAATTAATTTTGATGAAGTTTTGTTGAATAGATTAAAATATTACTAAAATACAATTCTTGATGAATTTTGCCTAATTTTCTGTAATTTGATAGTTGTTTGAAAGTGAAAAAGTACGCTTATAGATTGACACATTTTGTGATTTTTTGAATGGGTATTTGAATGGGTAAAAACCCATTTGAATGGGTAAAAATCTGAAGAATGAAAAACGACTTTGTACAAAAACGAGTATAAGAAATTAATTTTATATTTTTCTCTTTATCAATACTAGTAGAATTTACTATCGATTGATTCACCCAAATTTCCAATTTTATTCATTCAACAAGAAGTATTGGCTTGTAGTCTTACCATCGAATAATAGAGTCTTGATCATAAACCTGAATATAATTTCTTTAAAATTGTGTAAAAAATTGTTTTGTTCCACAAAAAATTCATTCATTATTTTTCAAAAGAAGTTTTTATCTTTTTGATAATACAGAACCAATTCAAATCCGTTAATGGTCTAATAGGTAATCTTATGAATGAAATTTTCCAATTCAATATACCAGAAATTGGGTAACATGAAATTTTCATTATTTTAATTATTTACATAATATTTCATTAAAAGCAGTCATTATTCAATCTGTTGATTACGTATGAGAATGCTTTTTTTTTATAAATTGTATTGTATATAAACACCTTAGGTTTCGTCTTCATTTTATTGAAAATCCATTAGAGAGTTTTGTAAAAATTTTATTTGTAATTAGAAAAATTGCAAAACTTTTCATCAAAAGCTTATGTAATCGGTAATTTTTGTCTTTCGTCTTTTTATTTTTGTATAATCTGTAAATGTTCCCAATATAATTTCTATATTAATTGAATTAAATTAGACATTTTTTTTTTGTTGAAATTATTTATTCAAAAGAAGTTTAATGAAAATTATTTTAAATTGAATTTCTTTCAATTTCTCTTATTGTATTATTAGCAAATGTTTTCGTTGAAAATTGTATTGATTAAGATTCATTGGACAGGTACTTTTATTAATTGAAAAAAAATTTTTATATTGCAATTTTATTTAATAAAAAAAAAATACCATCATTATTTCTAAATTATTCAATCTACAAAGATTGTGAAAAGATTAATAAATTAAGAAAAAAAATTTTAACTAATTGAAACTGACTCTAAAGTTTTCATTCTGTCTGCATTATTTTTAATACTTTCAGTTTTTAGTTTTTTGCATTGAATTTTCAAAATTTAAAATCTATTCAAAATAAGTTAGTTAATTAATTTTTTTTTTGACAAATAATTTATCAACAATTTTACTATTTATTAATTATAATTATTCAAAATAATTTATTTAAGAAAAATAAAATTATATTTAAGCAAAATGCTATGATATTGAAATTTATAGATTTTATTAATATTTTTAACATTAAATGTAGTTTTATCATTAAAAAGAAATGATTTTTATATAATATTAGCTTGAACATCTAGCGAAGTCTACTTTTAAATAATTTTAGTATAATTTATAAAAAGTATTGAGTTGCGGGTGTACAAAAATTAATCACTTAATGCGGAGTTAAACTCATTAAAAATTGGTTAATTTTCAATATTTTTTAATAAGTTTAGCTCTATTTTATATTAGATGGACTCATAATTCTATCAAAGTTTTTTAATGAGTTTAACTCTATTTTATATTGAATATGCAAGTTTGCTTAAAAAATATGTCATCAAATTATGTTTAGTAAAGAAACAATATTGTTACTCTTGATCAAGTTGGTATTAATGGCAATGGGCGGACTGAGCAACCGAAAGAGGAAGGTACATCACCGTTCTTTTCCCACTGAAATTGATTTAAAACACATTTAAAATCTGAAATTCTAAAATTCTGGATAACGAAACTTCTCAAAATCCAGATTGGTTATAGATCGTCTTTCATGCCATTCCTGTGGTATTCAGAATCTCTTTTTTAATAGGCTCTTTCTATTGTGGAACTCCTAGACGCAAGAACTCCAATATTTAATCTTTTTAAACATCTTAATTGGCTACAAAAAAATTAATAATCTCGGAATATACTCCCCCTCTTCCCCACCACATAAAATTCAACCAGTTTTCTTATGAAAGCTAGCAATGCCAACCCACGCTTGACATAAAGTCGCCAAATGGTCTCATGGACGTGGCGCTATAAATTGGCCTCTGGCTCCTTATCTCAGAGATCTTAGAACGAAAAAAATTTATCAATTAATGTGACGCTCAGAAAATAAGACCCTATAGACAAGAAACTGATTTTTTCAGTAGGGAACGATCCTTTACATCCTCGTAGAGTGACTGTTTGGTGGAATGTTTAGGGCGGAGGTGTTATTGATCCGTATTTTTTTTCTGAGGACGCTGATATTAATGCTGTTAAGGTAACTGGGTGGCCCATAAAAAAAGATGATCTAGAACTTTTTTATATGAAAATTGAACTGATTGGGGTTGGAGGACATGTGGTTCCAAAAATTTTGCGATCGATGTTTTCTGACCGAATGATGTCTGAAAGCAGTGATGTTGATTGGCCAAGATTTATTCACTCTCAATTTCTTCCTATTATGGTACTTAAAGGAGGAGGTACCTTCTTTTGGGAAAAAATCATTATAAGCGACCACCATTTTTGGCAAAAAATCATTATGAGCGACGAACACACTTCTACTTGGCTGGTTTTTTAAATAAATAGAATAGCCACTATTGGGGTACTAAAAACCCTCAACTGATATACCAAAGACCACAACACCCTCGTAGAGTAACTGTATGGTGCCACATTTGGTCCGGCGGCATCATTGGGCCATATTTCTTTGAGGATGCTGGAGACAATGCTGTACCATTTACCGCTATTGGGACATGTGGGAAAACTTTCTTCCATTCAAATTAGATAAATTACGCCTACAAAACATGTGGTTCCAATACTACAGTGCCACATCACACATAGCCGGCCGAATAATGTTAAAAAGTGGTGACATCGACTGGCCCCCTACGATGCACATTTCAGAACCCTTACGATTTTTCCGTATAAGGACGGTTGAAGGAAAAGATTCATACCAACAAACCAACTACAACCTCGATGCTTAAGGACAACATTCGAAACAAAATTGCTGAAATAACACCAGAGATCTACGAAAATGTTATAAAAAATGTCCTTAAAAGAGCTCGCTTTTATACCACGGCCAGAAGACTAAAAAGATGACATTAAGCCGATATTATTTTTCATAAATAATTCCGAATAATTTAAGTAAATAAAATCACTGATTTTCATTACAATTTATAACGTAAAAAGATGGGTTCTGAAAAAAGACAGCTTTGACGGGGTTACTCACGCTGATGATGTGGCTATAATTAGTATCGGAAGCATCTTTTTCATATAAGAAGACATATGGAAATGGTCTTGCTCGGTCTAGTGAAGTGGACGGGCAGATGTGGATTGGCAGTCAATTCCTGCAAGACAAAGCACATTTTGCTTATGAAAAAGTAAAAGACGACTTCCATGGGTCCTCCGAAACTTAAAAGCACCTTCTTCTGCTTTGCTACTCATGCAAAAAAAAACTTGGGACTCATCATTGAGTCGAAACTCACCTGGCAGCTGAACGTGGAAGACCGTTCAAAAAACCAACAATGTTTGCAAATAAAAGGGTCATGGGCACCAAATAGGGTCTCAAAACTCGAATATACGGCGATAGTAAGGCCCATACTCACGTGTGGTGCTTTGATCTAGTGGACAGCACTGGATCTAAGCCTTCTAAAGAAAGTTCACGGATGAGCGTGCATAGTGGCTGCATTTTCTGCCCTTAGACATCTACATTAAAGAACTGCTAACCCTAGGGTATCTCTGCGTCTGAGTGAATCAAGGCAGTGTACCCAAGATCGTTTTGAACATGCAAAGATCCTTTATAACATCAAATACACTTCCAAATTAATGGATTTTGAGACAGCAGCTCTGGACTTTCACATAAAGTACAAATGAAAAATTTCTAGTAGGAACACGAGACGGTCTAGTAGGAATAGGCTATAGAGATATGCACAGATGCATCAAGAAAGGAGGTCATTACAGAAGCAGGGGTATTCTTTCCATCTTTGAATATAAATACGAGGTCTGTTCAAAAAGTATCGACAAGTTTGGTCATTTTGAATGTTCAGTTAATTTTTGAGAGCTGCTTTGCGTGAAATGGATCAAAGAATCTGTTTCGGGAACAACAAAAAGTCACAGGAGCCAGATCTAGGGAATACGGTGGCTGCGGCATTATTAGTGTGTTATTTTTGTCCAAAAATTCGCGCACAAGCAACGATGCGTAAGCAGGGGCGTGATCATGGTGCAAAATCCAATTTTTGTTCTTCCGGGCGTTTCTGGCGGACTGCTTCGCACAACTTGCGCATAACTTGTAGGTAATATTTCTTATTGACCGTTCTACCCTGTAGCAAGAACTTATGATGCACCACGCCCCTACAATCGAAGAAAACTGTAAGCAAAACCTTCACATTCGACCGAACTTGGCGCGCTTTTTTAGGTCTTGGCTCGTGCGGCAGCTTCCATTGGAATGATTGAGCTTTGCTTTTCACGTCATAACCATAAACCGATTATTCGTCACCAGTTATGACCCTCTGGAGCAAATTAGGATCATCGCGGACAGAGTCCAACAGATCCTTAGCAATGTTAATGCGATGCTGTTTTTGGTCGAAAAAAAAGACGAGCCAAAACACGTAAAAGCAAAGCAGCTGTCAAAAATTAACTGAAAATTCAAAATGGCCGAACTTGTCGGTATAAGTAAGAGACATGAGTACCATCATAACGCCACAAAAAATCTAAAATCGAAAATACGTTACCGGCGGAAATTCAAAATTCGCGATATTTTTTGAACATACCTCGTATGTGCTTACGACTGCCAAACCAGCGTAGTGTATCTTAAGCGGTAATTTTGGGTATTTATAAGGCAGCAGCTTGGCTGTCAGTAAATATAATATCTGGCATGGATCTCGCAATGTTCACCGATAGTCAGGAACCGATAAAGTCGCCGTAATCACCCACCATAATATCGAGGATTGTGAAACACCCCCGCAGACCTTTGAATAAGATTGCGTACCAGTGCGATGTTTATCTATGCTGGGTTCAGTCTAATTCGACCCCCCCCCCTTTTACAGAGGAGGCATACATTCCCTTGAAGGCTGCTACACACCTCATTTTGCATTAGTTCGATAAAGCTGGCAAACGAGATGTGGAGTAATCTTGACTTGTGTCACATCTCTGGAATAATCTGGCCTTAGCTAAATCGGAAAAGAACGGAGAGCCTACTGAGAATAGCTAGGGCTCCCATTAGTATGCTGACAGGTATCATTACAAGTCATTCCATATTAGGGAGACACGCCATAAGACTACATATTCCCGCAAATGACTTCTGCCGTAGCTGTAAAGACGAGGAGTAAGAGAAGACAAGCTCTCACTTTTTCTGTTATGCCCGCCCAGCCTTCACATCCCTCAGAAGGAGAACTCTGGGTGAATTTTTCTTGGATGATTTCAGTGACATTGCGAATATCACAAAAATCAAACACTTTGCACTTGATTCCGATTGGTTTTCACCTTTGATGAGCACGTGGTATCACAACGGACATAATTTTGCTCGAAGTGTGTCCGACTGACACAGCGGACATTTACTCTAACCTAACTTAACCTATTTCAAGTTAAAATTTGTTTGGAAAAAAACGTGTAAACTTATTTTTAGGACACCCCTCATTTTGTACTGAATTATTTTTCTCTAAAATGTGTGATAATCACGCAAGTACGAGGTCTCTTCAAAAAGTATCGCGAATTTTGAATTTCCGCTGGTTACGTTTATTCAATTTTCTATTTTTTGTGGCGTTATGTTGGTACTCATGCCTCTCACTTATACCAATAAGTTTGGCCATTTTGAATGTTCAGTTAATTTTTGACAGCTGCTTTGCTTGCACGTGTTTTGGCTAGTCTTCAATTTTTACCCATTTCAACAAAAAAAGATCAAAGAATCTTTATCAAATTTTGTGTGAAAAACAAAATTAATTGTGCGGGACGCATTCCGAATGTTGACTGTGGCATATGGTGAAGCTACCTTGGACCGAAGCAACGTTTATCGGTGGTACAAAATATTCTCAGATTGCCGAGAAGATGTGAACGATATTCGCTCGAATGAGAAGGTTTTGCTAACAGTTTTCTTCGACTGCAGGGGCGTGGTGCATCATGAGTTCTTGCCACAGGGTAGAACGGTCAATAAGGAATATTACCTGCAAGTTATGCGCAAGTTGCGGATTTGTGGAAGAACAAAAATTGCCTTTTACCATTTTCGGCCAAAACCAACACACTAATAACACCGCAGCCAACGTATTCCCCAGATCAGGCCCCCAGTGTCTTTTTCTTGTTCCCGAAACTGAAGAGCCCCATGAAAGGACGACGCTACGCTATGATTGAGGAGATAAAGACGGCATCGAAGGAGGAGCTGAACAAGATCACAAAAAATGATTCGAGGATTGGAAAAAACGTTGTCACAATTCTATAATATCTGGTGGGGATTACTTTCAAAGAGGACGAAATAGATATTCATGAATAAATAAATAAATTTTGAAAAAAAACACAAAATTCGCGATACTTTTTGAACAGACTTCGTATATTTATTAGTACTAAAGTTTTTATTCCATAATATTTAAATAAAAATAAAAATCCTTACTACTCGTATAAATACAAATACACTGAATGGTGCGCGAATAATTGCAGTAAATCTCGAATAATTTATTTGTTAAACTTTCTATTTTATTGAAATTGGTTTTTTTCGTAAATAAAAGTTTTTTTTTATATATTCTTCGATCGATTAAATTTAGTTTTTCCTCTGTTAATTGGATGAATTTATTGGAAGTGATTAAAATAAAAAAATGTTTCTTATACTTTTTATTTTATATGATTTCATTCCGATCCAATTTGTTTCATTTCGTTTCGTTTCGTTTCGTTTCGATTCGATTGATTGCAATTTTAGAACTTTTTCATCATATGAACATTTATAAAAATGTGAAAAACAAAGAAAACATGATGCGTAAAGTCTATAATTTTGTGAAAATATAATAAAAATCGTTAAATGGTTTATAATTAAATGGTTAGTGAACTGACAGAGAGTAGATCATTAGTTTCAGACCCAATTTTTACCATATGTACGGCTCATAGTCCAACCGATAGTATATCTTTCTGTAAATAAGTAATTAAAATTTTATTGTTGTTTTTTTCTTTAAATTTAACTTTTTTTAAACTTATTTATTGTAATATAAATCAAGAGCATGAAAATAAACTTTGCATTTTTAGCGAAATGATTCATGAGCTTTTCTTCATGATTTTAATTGTTCAGTATTGGTGCAGTATCTTATGTTCACTATCATTCGCTAAATGAATTAAAAAAAATTGAATAATTATTAAAAACTAGTCAATGATTTATAAAGCGTTGGTTAAGTTTAAAGAGCTAACGCACATTAATTGCATATAATTTTCAATGAAAATTTCCATTACCGAAAACATGAAATTTTACTTTTTTAGTTTTCATGGTGATTTTTTGAGTACCTTTTTCCGCCGATCATTAAATTAAAAATAAAATACTCTGAAAATCATTGTTAAAAAAAAAACCAATTAAACAAAAATTTTACTCGTGAATAATTTTATAAAAACCATTAACTTTTGATCATGATCGTTATGCCATTTATAGAAGAGATGATGATGGATTTCTTCGACGAACAGAAATGCTTTCGCTAAATTTCAATTTTCAATTTCTCATATAATTTCCCACATCAAAATGCTACTCTTAGTTATAAGTTGTTTATTTATTTTTTTTAAATTTTAATTTTTAAAAAATAATAATCATTTTCTCAAATTATTAACTACAAGCGAAGGCTTTTATATGATTTTCGTAAAATGTTCTTTTTATACAATATTAAAAGTGTAGAATTTGAAAAAATGTTTATTTTTCAACAATAGTGAGTAATTTTTCATGTTTAATCATCCTTTCTGTTATTTAATTTGATTGTATAATTTCCATTTTCATAACAGTATTCATATTTATGTACAGTTATATAATTTTCATTATTTTATTTAATTGTATAATAGTATTTGGTGGTAATAGCTATTAATTTTTAAAAGAATATTTTTAAGTAAAAGCTGAAAGAATCTTATGGGAATTTTTCTTGTAACTGAAGATTTTATAACTAGACTTTTATATATATGAGTAAATTTATAATATTTAAAGTTTTCTATTTAAATTAAAGCTTTTGTTATATATCAAAATAGTCACTAAACTGCGAGGTCTCCAAAACACGTGCAAGCAAAGCAGCTGTCAAAAATTAACTGAAATATTCAAAATGGCCGAACCTGTCGGCATAAGTGAGAGACTCAGTCTCAAGGAGCAGACCTCGTACAATATATTAAAAAGATGATTTTTATATACTTAAAACTACTTGAGTAAATATAGAAAATTTAGTTTTTCTTTTAAAATTTTTTTTTTTTTAAATTTTTTAATAATAAAAATATTTGTTTTTGTATGTAAGCTATCAGCTTTAAGATATTCTCTAATTTCTTACTAGGCAGGATAGCCCCATTCGAGGAAACAATTATTAGCCCATATCAGAGAGGCTTCACTCTTGGATTCTGAGGAAAAACCATTTGACCATAAAATTTGGGTTCTGAGCAAAAACTATTGCGAACTCTTCTCCGCGCTTGAGTGGAGGATTTTTCGAAGAATTTTTAGCCACCTACATGAGGATGAGCGATTCCGCAGCCTATTTACTATAAGATTCTGGGGCGTTACCGCGACCATCCAGTTTTTGCTAAGACTTAGCTCAATAGGCTGGGATGGATTGAACCCTTTATTACTTTGAACGAGAAAGATCCTACCCATAAAGTCTACAGGACGCCAAATACATGCTGACAGTGTCGAACTAGAAGAGGGCGGTGCGTACTCAGGATGTCTGGTGTTCTTTGATTCCGGGGGACTCCCGTTTGATAATAATAAATTTGGAAGGTCTCTGAGAAAAACGACTATAAAGCATATTTGCCAACTTTATTTTTCGTGTGCGTTGGACAAGTCAGCTTTTTTAATGAATCTAAAATCCATTAAATGTTCTTGAATATCGTGATTATTTTTAATAAAGTACATAGAAGACTTAAAAAGTAGTTCTTGGGTCAAGTAGTTTTACAGTGGAATTTGTGCTATTAAATAATAAAAAAAAGAAAGGCGTTTAGTATCTTTTTGTTAAGGATATCTTCTACGGTTCGCAATGCTACCTCATGTGTTATGCTTTGGAGATAGTTATCTTAGCAAAATGGGTTATAATCTCATCCTTAAGTAGGGTATCAGCGTTCGGAAATGTTATTGTATAATAACGCGACCCTAACTAGACATTTTTGTAGCTCACAGCTACAATGACACTTCTACTAGGGGTCTTAAGCCACAATCAAAGCAAAAGTAAAAATACACTCATGGGGTTTTCTGAGCCCATAATGCCGACTCATTGTCTTTGGTGGATCTGAGTTACTCGCAATTACTAGCAGGAGACTATGTTAGCTTGTTATACCCTAAAGTACAACCAGAATAACACACATCCTCTCCTGCATATATGTTAGCTTCAATACTATTTTTATAATTTATATCTATTGCAGCAAAGATACCACGCTTCACGCGATCTCATTGAAAGTTATGTGGGTAGCATAGTCTATTTACTATTTCCGGCAGAAAGTTCCTTATTAATTTTTCATGACTAAAAGCGGTATGGTCATTTGATCAGCGTGAGTTGGAATCCAAACAATTCTGTATTTGGGTTGTTTAGCTAAGAACTTAGCCAAATGATGAGTAAGGATTGATTTCTAAGGTTGGATACGACGGAAATTGAAAGGCCTAAGTTCTAAGAATTCTGGCCCGTAAGTCCAAATTGATGTTTATTGGCGGTATTGTTAGTTCAGTTCAGTTTTTGATTTTGAACTTAGGAATACAGTGGTATGGCACTGGCACCAATTTATATGGGAGGACATGGTTCACAGCGGCGAGTAAAAGTTATGTGGACTCATTTACTGGAGTATTCGAATTTGGATTTGGAGAATTTTGGAAGTATATTGGCGATTTTTGTTTGATCTAAAGCAGTTTGGAAGCATGTTGGGAATTTTTGCTATTTAGCAAAGAAACCTTTAGATCAGGTAGCAGTATCTAAAGTATATTATTTATTTTATTAAATTTGACTTTAAGCTTCAAATCGAAGCACATAATTTTCAACAGTAATTACTAACGAATATCCCAACAAATGCTGGCAAGCAATTCCCCCCCCCCCCTAAACTGTAGCTTGTTTTTTATTATATGTTAAGGGGTACTTTGTTTAACCTTCTATGATTTTAACAAGTTTCTTACGTTTTTTTTCTCTATTTTCTAATAAAAACAATGGAAACTAAATTAGAAACTTTGCGTGTTTTCTTCTGTTTGAAGCAAATTGAGCTGATCTGTGTAAGGGGGAAGACCCCCTTACACGGATCAGCTCAATTTGCTTCAAAAAGTTACGCTTAATATGAGTACTGTAAAATAGCGATCAAACTATAGCTGCATACTCAAGAATAGGTCTAACTGAGGAACAATATACGTGCATCGAGGTATTAACACAGGAAAGTTCTCTCGACCAACGCTTTATAAAGCCTAAAACTGCACTACCTTTAGCAAAAATGTAGTTAATATGGGGTCAATAGCAATTTTTGCACGCTTAATTTGTAGATCCCAAAAAGTGCGAAGATCGAGAGATTTGAAAAATGTCATAACTTCACTTTTATCCAAATTCAACACAAGAAAGACCATTTGAAGTGCATTAAATAAATTTAAATCCTCCTAAATGAGAGTTGCATTAATGAAATTTTTAATTTTTCAAAAAAAAGTTTTATATCATCCGCTTTAAGAATGTCATCAATGGCAAGATTAAGGTCCAAGATGGCTACCCTGCGGAACACAAGTAAGTGCTTCAAAATTTCTTGATAATCACGTGCGAAAAGACACATTATAGGTCCTAACAGATAAATATAAACTAAACTAATAAAGAAGAATTGGAGAAAATTCCATTTTCTTCAGTTTAAACAAAATAATCGAGTGAAGAGGTTGGTAGCCATGGATCTTGAAGGCATTAAACCATGCTGGTTAGGTGAGATTAAACTGCGAATAAGAGGTCTGTTCAAAAAGTATCGCGAATTTTGTTTTTTTTTCAAAAATTATTTATTTATTCATGAAAATCTATTTTATTTCCTTTGAAAGTAATCCCCAACCAGATATTATACAACATTTTTTCCAATCTTCGAAGCACTTCAAAAAATCATTTTTTGTGATATTGTTCAGCTTCTCCTTCAATGCCGTCTTTATCTCCTCAATCGTAGCGTAGCGTCGTCCTTTCATGGGGCTCTTCAGTTTTGGGAATAAGAAAAAGTCACAGGGGGCCAGATCTGCCTACAAATCCGGACGTTTCTGTCGTATTGCTTCGCGGAACCTGTGCATAACTTGCAGGTAATATTTTTTATTGATCGTTCTACCCTGTGGTAAGAACTTATGATGCACCACGCCCCTGCAATCAAAGAAACCTATAAGCAAAACCTTCACAGCACGCTTTTCATCGTTCACATCTTCTCGGCCCTCTGAGAACATTTTCTACCACCGATAAACGTTGCTTCGGTCCATTCGGAATGCGTCAACATTCGGAATGCGTCCGCACAATTAATTTTGTTTTTCACACAAAATTAGATACAGATTCTTTGATCCATTTTTTGGAATGGGCAAACATCGAAGACGAGCCAAAACACGTGCAAGCAAAGCAGCTGTCAAAAATTAACTGAATATTCAAAATGGCCGAACTTGTTGGCTTTATCGATTTTCGAAAATCGAATATACTCAAATATAACCCGCGGAAATTCAAAATTCAAGAACAGATCTCGTATATCAACAAATCAAATAACTTTGGGATACTCGATAATTTTGCTATAGGTCTGTTACAAAGGACTATTTCCAAACTTTAGAAAATTTACCATTCTGGATTGATTATTTAAAAATTATTTCCAGAAGAGAAAGTAAAACGATGGAACCGTGATTTAATACAAATTAGTTGTTAGAGGATAGGAAAAAGTATATTTCTTTGTGAAACACCAGTAAATATTAGAGAAATATTCAAGAGATTATTTGCTTTATTATTTATCAAAGAAACAATTTCAGTACAAGGTAAAAGATAGACGGAACGATTCTCTTGAGCACAAACCATCTTGACAAAATTTTCAAGACAATCTGAATAAAATTGTCTAGGATAATTTTATCGATGAAAATTTAACCTTAATATTTTTTATCTTAATTACAATATTAATTTAAACAACATCTTAAAAAGACAATTCTATCAAATCAGTTATAAATATTCTAATATATCTGATTTCACATTTTCCCAAGTTAGAAAGTTGGATTTTTGACTATTCTTCAAACGGAATATTTGAAGAGTAAAGGTAAAAGATACCTTTTGATAGTATCGTTCTTAATTAAATTAATCATTTAAAAGTAATAGAGTATTGTTTGAAGTGTGGGTGGGTAGGTGGGAAAAATATAAAAAATTCTATTAAGAAGAAAGCAGATTTTTCTATTTAAAATTCAACACGACTACTACAATAGACTAATCCATAGAATTGCCAAAATTTTGATCTAAGCTCTTCTCAACTCACCATCTTATCAGGATTACATTGAAAATTTTATCAAAGATATTCAAGCTTGAAATAGTTCATAATCAGATGAAATGTGAAAGATTTATATACACATACGTGTATGAGCTGGGGAAGACTACTATCCACTCGGTTATGTCTCTCGGTTTCGTACAAATATTTTCTTAACGATAAATTCATATGCGGTATCAAATAATTGCTATAAAATTCCAGAAGCTTTCAAATGTAATACGTTGAATCTTATCTGATCTTAAAAATATTTAACAGAGCATTTGGCATGAAATGGAAATGGAAATGGAAATGGAAATTCAAATTGAAACGACAAACAATGCAAACAAAATGATCCGGATGAGCCAAGGGTAGGTCAGAGGGGGACTTGTCGCATCGACTATCCCCCAGCGCAGAGTATTCATGAGCCGATGAAACTTGCTGATATTATTGATTATACTAGAAACATGGTGCATAGGTGATATTTCATACATAATTCAACTAGATTACAAGACAATTGCCCATTTGGAAGCAGACACCATCGTTCTGGTGATTATATTCATATTTGTGTATTTATTTCCATACGCGTCATCACATAATATGCGAACTTGTTTATCGAAAAAATATTCATCTATGATTATACAAAACACAATATATGATCAGTCGTTATTTTCTCCTTAGATCTTGATATTATGATGAACTAATTTAATGCTCGAGTTATTGATTTAATAGTATTCCGTTTAGATATGAAATCGCTTCATTTCTCTTTAATAGTTTTGATTTTCTAAGCTCAAATTGGTGTGCATACCATTTTTTCTGTTAGTTTTTATTATATTTTTTTGTTATTGTATTATTATTATTATATTACTAGAGAAACTCAAATTAATCATATATGTTTTGATGCTTTGATGGGAAAACACAAATTATAATTATGAATAAGATACTAAACATTTTTATATAGAAATACCCCTCAAAAAGTAACTGAAAGTTTCGTAACGTGCTAAACAGGATATTGTGAATAAAATTTTTGTACATAAATACTTGAGCTACCCATCTGACTCAGGTGAACATTTGGTATTTTTTTTTTGAAGTTGACTATAGTAATAATCTTTATTATAGAAAAAGAAATTAATTATAATAATGTCCAATGTCGATAGTAATCAAAATAGAGCTTTTTGTAACTGCTTTTTTTTTCAAAACAATTTTCAAATATTAATCAATCCTTAATTATATTGACAAAAATAAATTTAAAAAAAAACCACATTGTTTTACTCATAAGCTAAACATTATTAGAATCCATAAAACTATGATTAGCTTGTGGTTATTTATAAGAAGAGCTTTGATACTTTCTTTTGATGAATAGTTAAAAATGAGTAAATAAATTTTTAAACATGCTAATAACTGTTAAATAGTTGCAAAATTTTTTAATGGAAATTTGTATAATTTACACTTTTTAGCATATGATTCAGACCGAAAGTTGCTACTGAAAGCATTTCACTTTATTACTTTTTGAATAGAGTGTGTGAAAAACCAAAAATTATACAATCCAATTATGGGGATTTATGAATCATAAATATATTATGGAGATTTTTTTTGATGGTACTATATCATCAACCATTTGTATTAACTATTACTGTAGAAGATACCAAGAGGCACTATTTGTTTAAAACTGATTTGAGGCTATGAGTTTCTTGATAAATATCAATATTGAATGAAATTTCGCAATCTTTTATGAATAAAAACTTAAACCTATAATTTCATAATCTTATCCATAATATCCGTTAACGATTGGTAATTTTCTCGATCAGTAATCGGATACTATCCGATTTTGTAGATTTCTATCAAAGCCTTCTGGGAAAGTTCATTTCGATAATAACTGAATTATTGGATAAAGATCATTCGCAATTTAGTTATCTAGTATTTACCTATAAAATATTTGTTATGGTATTGAAAAGTATTTAATAAACTACGAATACTTTGGTATTATTTGGTTTTTTAATCTTCTTTTCACTGTGTTATAGGCAATTTTATTTTTTTATCGATTTTTAATCAGAAAATTTACGAAATAAGTTTTTTTTACTATTGTTTAATTACTATTCTATTGATATTAAAAGAACATTAAAAATATGTTTAGGTTATTATCTATATATCATCTTATCCTGTAATTTTTAATATATCATTGACATCCTTGCAGGTTAATATACCAGGTGTATAAGCTTAAATCCGCTGTTTGGTCATAGATGGCGTGAGTGAGCGTATTAAGCTACCATGGGCACGCCATACTTTTTTTATGAGTTTGACATCTGTCAACATTAATCAGTGCACATTGTCAGCAATTTCGTACAACAACATATATTTTTTTTTGGTAATCATGTCTAGTTTTGTGCCAGAAAAAGAGCATATGCGGGAAGCTCTGCTTTTCTGCTTCAATTTGAAAAAATTGCATCGAATGCTTATAAAAGTGCTTTATTGAAAAAAACTTGCCGAAATTGGTTTCGTTGGTTCAAAGCAGGCAATTTTGGCTTGTGTGACAAGAAGCGTGAAAATCTGCGTAGGAAGGTTGAGGACCATCAATTGCAGGCTCTTTTGGACGAAGACGATACCTAATCACAAAAAATGCCCGCGGAGCAATTGGGTTACTCAATCAGTCATTTCCATGCGTCTGCGTGTCATGGGGAAGATTGAAAAGATCGGAAAATGGGTGCCGCATGAATTGAACGATAGGCAGATGGAGCAACGCCAAAACACATGCGAAATATTGCTCGGCAGATAAAAAAGAAAGTCGTTCCTGCATCGGATTGTGACAGGCGATGAAAAGTGGATATATTTCGAGAATCCTAAACGCAAGAAATCGTGGGTTGATCTCGGCCAACCATCAACATCTTCCCCAAGACCAAATCGATTCGGACGGAAGACGATGCTGTGCGTTTGGTAGATGTTGAACCCTGCTGAAACTGTCAATGCCCGTCGCTACCACCAATAAATGATCAAATTGCCCAGTGCTCTGCGTGAAAAAAGGACGAATTATCAACAAAGACATGACAAGCTGATTTGCCTCCACGACAACGCACCATCGCACACATCAAAAATGGTCCGAAACTACAAGGAGACACTCAACTGGAAGGTGCTACCCCACTTTGCTTATTCACCAGACCTGGGCCCTTCTGATTATCACCTGTTTTCGTCGATGGGCCACGCGCTCGCTGAGCAGCACTTCGAATCTTACGAAGACGTCCGAAAATGGCTTGATGAGTGGTTTGCCTCAAAAGAGAAGGAATTTTTTTGGCGTAGTATCCACAAATTACCCGAAAGGTGGAAAAAATGTGTAGCTCGCAAGGGCAAGTATTTTGAATAAATTTGTTTTTGGTTTCTATGAAAAAAACATGTGTTTTTTTTAAATAAAAAACAGCGGATTTAAGCTTATACACCTGTTTTTTTTTTATTTATTATAGTTATAAAATTATTAGTTTTTCTTTTTTAAATAATGTCAATTATTAAACCATAAATGTCCTATTAATACCACCTTTTAGTAGTTTGGCTTAATCATTTTATAGTTTAAAAAATATAGTCCTATAGTTTAAAAGTTATTAAATAAAAATACTACGAATATATAAGAAAATAATTTATTAGAATATAGTTTGCCATTTTAAATAAAAAATTTAACTTACTATACAAAGAGCAAAATATACGCCAGTTGGTGTGATGGAACAACAAGGCTATGTATGCTGGTATACATTTTTATCTGAGGATATTATTTGGCTGCATTGCTTTGAAAATTATTAATTTTAAGCGCTATTATCCTATAATAAGGAAGATATATTGTTTTGAACTTGAAGATTTCATTATAATTCTTATGTAGTTTTAATGAGTCTGCTAAACAACATGACGCATTTATAGATTTTTGTGCGAATTGTTTCAAGGACGCATAATTTCGAGATTTAGCCACCAAAATTGTACAATTGAATGGCTTTTTCTTACTAGATCTTCAAAATAATATTATTCACATAAACAATTTTCAAATTTTAACATATTTAAAAACAAACACCCGCCAAGTAATAGCCAAATTACAGCCCAAATTCTTTGACAAAGTCATTAAAAATTAAATCAAAAGTATCGGATTTTGGCAAAAATTTGTTTGAAGGCATTTTTATTAGTTCCGCAGCTTTTTTTCTAAAATGGCAATATTAAATGAATTTTAACAAATGAAATTTTTATCAAAATCTTTATTTTAATTATATTTTATTTAAATTTACTTTCCAAAGCACAAATTGAATAATCTTATTCTTAAACAAATGTTTATAAACATATTAATGTTTATAAACATACAATATAAGAAGTGAAAGAAAAAATTTATTTAAAAAATCCTTTTATGAATTCAAGTAAATTTAATAAGTCATTTTAAAAGTACTTATTTAAATTTGGAAGAATTTTTAATATAAACAAATTCCAATTCAAGGTAAACATGTTCTCTAGTTTATATAATATTATATGATGACCTAATTGAATTATTACTTGGACAAAAAATTTAAGTTTCTATCTTTAAAAAAAAACAACTAAACTATCTATCATAATTTTTCGATTAGATTGAAAGAAAAAAAAAGAAAAAAAAAGTTACTAAGTCAGTCAGTAAGTCAATTTTGGTTGCGACAAGTTTGTTTGTCTAATACAATTTTCAGATGTCCGAATGACTGAAATTTTCTTTTTTAATTTAAGTCAATAACGGCAGCCTACAATTTCGCTCCAATTGATGTTGAAATTTCACTAATTTAACAAGTTTGGTAATTAGAAAAGATATTTTAGTACTACTAGATGGATAAAAAAAAAAAATTAATACAACAAATAAGAAGAAGAAAACGAAACAGTAGAAATTATAAAAATACTTAAAATGCTGACGTGAATATAGAAAGTAGATAGTTTTTTTTTTGGTTAGATGTTACTATAGTAGTAATATAGAGAGTATTAACTTAAATTAAAATTAAAAAAAATATTCAGAGAATTTGAAGTAAAAAAAAAAACTATATTCTGAATAGAAACGGACACGACTACAAATTATCAGAAGCTATGATGCGTGCCAACCATCTTTAAACCGTTTGCTAAATCACGGCATGTACCCGTAAAAGTAGTGCGATCTTCGACGAGTACTTCAAGTTGGTTAAGCTCTCATTTTCCTAGGTCTAGGTCCAGATAGTTTATGTCCATACATGCAATAGTATATAGTATAGTACGAGTATATGTAGACTAGTAAAATTTAGATCTTTAAATGAGACTACTAATACTGGTGCAAAAATGTCTGCTGTCATTTGTTCGAATGTAAAGAAAAAAACCTTATAATTTCCCATTCAGAAGAGTCTGCAAACTGAATCTATATAAAGAATGGTCAGAAATCAATCACCTACTATAGACAAGTAGTAGTGATTCCGTAGTTGATTCTTCTTTTTATGGTAGCAAGAATTTAATGAATGGAATTTTTCTGCTTCAATGCGACAATTAGCCGAGTTCTAAACAAAAACTGAAACTTACCGTTCCTACAGTAAAGAACAAGATCTAAAATAATCGATTTACTAGAGAATTTCTATATAATAGATAGAAGAGAATATTCTAAAATTTGTAGAATATTTTTCAGTTAGTTTCATTTTAGTTTGAACCCGTTTTAAGGTGTAAAATATATATTAAAACGTAGACTTGGTAAAGGTGTAACAAAAAAGAAGGTGCCTTCTATAAATTTTTGCAATAGATTAGATATAAAAAAAAAAAACAGGTAATCGTATTAGATATCCAATAGTAAATTATAGAACGGATGTCAGAATAGCCATGGAAGGCCACAACTTCGTGATTGGAAAATATCGCTTTAAGAACGTACTGGTTAGATTTTATTTGTCTGTCCAGTTAGTCCAGATGAGGAATAGTATCTAATCTTAGTTGAAATTTGACCAAGAATATCCGAAGAAATCATGGTCTTATCTCTTATTTATATCTGACGAAAGACACCTTATTCAGAAAGAACGTGACAAGAAACAGTAGCCATTTAGATCTGTCTGTCTGTCAGACTGTCTATCCGTTCTAAGTTCATTTTAGGGAAAATCCCCATTCAACTATTGAAGGTGATGCAATTCTTTTCTGGTCTCATAGGTCTTTAAAGTTTATACAGTTTCCTCTATTTCTCCTCCAAGTCACCAAAAATTAGCTTACCTCTTTCAGGTAAGTTGAGATAACTATTCATGTTTCTTATCGATTAATTTAAATTACAATTACCGATGATAGCTGTAATTGTAATAGGATTCGTTTAACTTTTTCTACAACTTTATTATTATTTAAAATTTATTATCTCTAATAGAATTAGATATACTCAGTACGTTTGAGTTTAATTTATTATTTAACCTATTCAAGATTGAAAAGTATTTGTTAAAAACAAAAAAAAAAAAAATTTTTTTAACATTCTCTACTGTAATTTTCTATTATTATTTAATGATAAAAAAAAACCATAAAATTAATGTTCTTGAAGATTAAGTTATATTATTACATAAGATCTATAATTTTAATATTTTTATTTTCTACTATAACCACTATTTTTAATTGACCATTTTACAAATGAACTCACGTTTACAAAAGTTGTTTATATGCTAAATTTCCTTTTTAGTCTTTTTTGTAAAAAATGGGCTTACTAAACCGACTTTAATGATAAATAAATTAGTTATTCTGTTTTTTTTTTAGTTTTTGCAATATAATTGCTACTGAAAAATTAGTTTTTGCTAATAAAGCAATTTCTTTTGATATTTCTCTAAGTTAACTCTGGTAAAACATGACGTTTATTTTAGAGAATTTTCAATTTAATTATTAAAAGTACCACAAGTAAAAAATGATTTTATTTACCAATAATATTTTTAATTAAAAAAGAAATTTTTTTGGGGGCTTTCAAAAATATCGTTTTATAATTAAGTCCTTAAATTCCAATAATTGCTTAGCAAAAGAAAAATTTAATGAAAATTTGGTAGCGTGCATTTTTCAACAATTATTAGCTTAAATTCACTGGAATTTTCTTAAGAAAAATTTCTTTTACCTCATAACTTTAGTTTAAAGAATCTTAAATATGTATCCCAAAATATTATTTCCCTTTATTTATGAAATATTTAAATCAAATTAATTTTTTTAAGAAATTTGTAATTACCCATAAATTTTCTAAGATTATATCATTATCATAGTAGATAAAGTTTAGAAATTCTGTCAACTCAGAGTTTAAAGTACTTCCTGATGCAAATATAGACTTTTTCTGTTATAATTATAATTTTAAAAAAACAAGTGCACGTTTATGAGACACTATCAATAAAATTCACAAAAAATAAACACACTGGAAGATGTGAAGATGCGTCACTATACTAATTTTTTTTAAATAATTAAAGTTTATATAAATTTTAAATTAAATATTTTTGATTCAATTTAACGACCAAAATATATTTTCGAAAAAAATGTATTTTAAAAAAAAAAAATCCAAAAAAATATATCCTCGAAAAAATGTATTTTCGAAAAAATATATTTTCGAAAACATATATTTTCGAAAACATTAATTTTCGAATAAATAGATTTTCGAAAAAGTATATTTCCAAAAAAAAATATATTTTCGAAAAAGTATATTTTTGAAAAAATTTGTTTTCAAAAAAATTTGTTTATGAAAAAATATGTATTTCGAAAAAGTTTATTTTCGAAAAACTATATTTTCGAAAAAATATCAAACCCAAGAAAAAAATGGTGCAAAAGTCATTACCCTATCGGAAGATGTACTCATTTTTATAAATGGCGTCTTATGTCATCGCGATTTTGACATTTGCAAAGTAAATTAGAAGTGGTGGTATTGGCTCAACGTGAATTTTGTAATCGATTCCCTATTTGATTGGAACAAACTAGACACACACTTCGGTAGACCAAATGTCCAAGATTGCTTACAAACAGCAACCAGATGACGGGGTACTTCATCACAGTAATTGTGTGTACATGACAGCCAAGGCCTTCAAACCCTCTGCTTTCATGAGGATGATTTTGCTTTAAAGCCATCATAGGCGACGAGGCATATTTCCACGGACGCGTTTACATGAATGAGCAAAATTATCGCTTTTGGGGCACTGAAAATCCGTTTGTATTGCACGAAGAGCCATTACATCCCCTCAAAGCCATTGATTGTTTGGTCCGGTGGTTACGGAGGAAATGCGATTGGTTCATATTTTTTCGAGGACAGCGTCGCCAACACTATTACTGTGAATGATGACACATAATCGTTGTCTCGACCTCTTAATCTGTCTTTTTGGCATTTTTCACTATCCTAGAAAATCGCCCAATTTGACTTTGTCCAGACTTTTTTCCTTGTTTTTTTTTTCAAAATCATAGGTCTTTCTGAAAAAGCCACAGACTTTGATGGCTCTGAAAGAAAAGACTAAACAAGAAGTGTGCCGCAACTTAATGGGAAAAAAATTAAACGTCTAAATAAGCATAATCAACAAACGGAATCAGTTCTGTTCATTTACAAATAAAGTTACTGCCTTGGGAAATCCATTGAGAACTTTTGTGCTACCCTGTATAATCATCACGAGCTATTCTCGGAATTACTAACTTTGGTATAAAAAAAAATTTGTCTACCACTAACTGTAAAACAAAATGTTGATTTTATTAAATATGAATACCAAAAAAAAAAAAACTCATTATTGACCCTACACAATCCGACAACTGTTTGGAACCAGCCAAATTTTTACGAACATTTATATTGTTTTATGTCGTATTAGGGTGAATTTTTTCCATTGTGAGCCTGTAAACAGATAAACTTAGTTTTTTTTTACATTTATGTGACGTTGGTACGACAACTAGTTGGGTCCATTGGTTGTTCTTCTACAGTTATTACGATTTGGTAAGTGGAAAAAGCTAAAGCAGTGAAAATATTTACCAAATTAATGTATTTAAAGTCGAAACTTTTTTATTTAGATAAATTAACTCCCAAATAGAAACAATCCATGATGTAGTGTGTAGTTTTTTTTGTTGAGAAATCCAGAAAATTATGGTAAATAGTAAATGGAGGGAGTAAAAATAGACACAAATAAAAGAGAAAGGTTATCCATTTTAAAGAGAAGTTCGAATGCTACCTAAAGCATAAGATAGATTGTAGTAAAAGTTGAAATAAGGGTTCACTGCGTCTTACATATAAAATCTTTCTTGGCAAGATCTTACCGAGTAGCTCGGCTAGAGAATTTGCGAAAAATCACATAAATGAAAATATGGCCTAGAAAAGTGTCTCTTATTATAATCCACGATTTTGTCGGTAAAACAAACTACAATTAAATGCAACCTTCTGACCTACGACGAAAATTGATGACGAACGAATATACTACAAGGACGCAACTGAATTGATAGATGCCATTGAGCTAATTTTTATTGTACTTCTAAAACTATTCAATTCAAAGCCCATTGCTAAAAAATGTATAAAAATAGTAATATACATTTTTTACGATTGTCATTGAGAAAATATTAATATTTAATGTAATGGACCCAAACAGTTGTCGCAGTGCCGGAAATTTATTTTGCAATACAAAAATTTAAAACTACAAGGTCTGTCCAAAAAGTATCGCGAATTTTATGTTTTTTCAAAAATTATTTATTTATTCATGAATATCTATTTTGTCCCCTTTAAAGTAATCCCCACCAGATATTATACACTTGTGACACCGTTTTTTCCAATCCTCAAAGCACTTTAAAAAGTCATTTTTTGTGATCTTGTTCAGCTCCTTCTTCGATGCCGTCTTTATCTCCTCATTTGTAGCGTAGCGTCGTGCTTTCATGGGGCTCTTCAGTTTCGCAAACAAGAAAAAGTCACAGGGGGCCAGATCTGGGGAATACGGTGGCTATGGCATTATTAGTGTATTGTTTTTGGCCAAAAAAGTCGCACACAACCAACAATGCGTGAGCAGGCGCGTCATCATAGTGCAAACGCCAATTTTTGTACTTCCACAAATCCGGGCGTTTCTGGCGGATTGCTTCACGCAACTTGCACATAACTTGTAGGTAATATTCCTTATTGAACCTTATCATTCGACCAAATTTGGCGCGCTGTTTGGTCGGTCTTGGCTCGTGCGGCAGCTTTCATTGGGATGATTGAGCTTTGGTTTCCACGTCATAACCATAATCCCATAATTTGTCAGCAGTTATGACCCTCTGTAGCAAATGTGGATCGTCTCGGACAGAGTCCAACAGCTCCTTAGCAATGTTAATGCGATACTGTTTTTGGTCGAAACTGAGAAATTTTGGTACGAATTTCGCGGCGACCCGATCAAATCATTGGTAAAAATCGACATATTTAAGTCCTCAGCAACTTCTCTAACGGTGACTCGATGATTGGCCAATATTATTTTCTTCACTTCATCAATGTTTTCGTCTGTTGTTGACGTGCTCGGGCGTCCGGCACGCTTTTCGTCGTTCACATCTTCTCGGCCCTCTGAGAACATTTTGTACCACCGATAAACGTTGCTTCGGTCCAAGGTACCTTCACCATATGCCACAGTCAACATTTGGAATGCATCCGCGCAATTAATTTTGTTTTTTACATAAAATTTCATACAGATTCTTTGATCCATTTTTTGGAATGGGCAAAAATCGAAGACTATCCAAAACACGTGCAAGCAAAGTAGCTGTCAAAAATTAACTGAACATTCAAAATGGCCGAACTTGTTGTCATAAGTGAGAGACATAAGTAACAACATAACGCCACAAAAAATCGAAAATCTAATACTTTTTGAACAGACCTCGTATGCTTATCATTTTAATTGCTCGCAAAAAAACAAACTCACACAAACAAAACCTAAAACCAAGAAAAAAAAATATTCCGTAAAATGAGGGTGTTTTCAAACTGACCTGTTCTAATAATAAAAAAGAATTTTTGGAAGAAAAAAATCTACTAGCACATCTTCTAGTCGTGATGTCATCTTAGGAATATTTACAAAAACACAGCAGAAAAATTCTCTCTTTTGATTATCTACGATTTCTGATTGTGAAGAATTAAGAAATTTCAAATATTTTTATTGCCTAATAAATATGTTTTTTTTCCTTCTTTTTCTCTAACATGTTTATTTTTATTGATATTATAAAAACTAATAATTTAGTCAGTATTTATGTACCGCTACGCATTTATGTCAATATTTTTGAAGACGGACTTTTCTATTTTCTTGTTAATCTTTAGTAGAATTTGTTTACAAAAGTAATTAGTTCTGGTATTTTTATCGGGGAATGCGATTTCAAAATATCTTATCATAACAAAAACAAAAACAAAAATGTTAATTCGAAATGAAGATAGACCATCATAGATACGAATAGCATATGCAAAAGAATCTCTGCTTCTTAAGAACATTTTCCCTTCGCACTTGAAGTGTTTTTCAACTAAACTTTTCAGGTCTTACACCATCTCGATAGTACATATATGATGTTTTGCTAATCAGTACACCTATAATCTCTGCAAAATTGTTTCCGAACATTAAATATTTTCTGCAATTTTTATCATGGATATCTACAACCACGGAAAAATTAAACAAACAGAAAAAAAAACGATGAAATGACTGCGTGCCAGAGTTGATGTCGACTAACGAGATGGTCGTCTATGTTGGACACGTTTCCCACAGTGATCCGGTGTATCTTTATGGCTACCCGCTTGATTCTATGGTAAAAATCAACAATTTGCATAGTGTAATGCATCAGTGTAATTAAGCAGAGGCTGCATCGTAAATTTACGGTTCGGTTGACGAACTTATAACGGTAAACGAAAGCGATAGTGTACAGGTAGTATGGTGAGAGGTGCCTATCATCATCCCACTATGGTCACTGTAGTCTGCTCATCAGGTATCAAGCCACATAGCTTGATTGCTTCTGATTGCACTAACCTCCCTTCCTGACTGCACTGACTGCAAACGAAGGCAGCCGTTCAACTTGATGGACATCTTGAACTGTTTGCCGACTAACCCAACTTATCTTCGTAACTAAGTGCAGCGAAACCCTCCTTTGGATAGTAACTCCGACAACCTTCACCAACATCAGTTGTCTATATTATCTAAAATCGTAGACTAGCTTAGATCTTTGGAAATCAGCTTCACTGCCAAAACGGTATCTTATCGCAATCCACTGAACTCTTGTAAGATTGCCTCCCGCTTATCGGAATACATAAAATTGTCCAATCTTATTTGCATATCATGTAGAGAATAGCCTGTGGCGATACATATAAATAAATAGTTTCCGACTCCCCTCTATCTGTAATGTTTCTCATAAACCGTAAAGGAAACCACTATAAAAAATTCCACGGGGAGATTCAGCCCCACAAACTACACACAATACCCATATAGTTCGATAAATATAATCTTTGTTACGTATTTACCTTTAAATTATAGAATTTATTTATTAAAATGACAAAGATAATCTGTTGTATTTAAATATTTTGTAAGTAATTTTTAAATATTATCTATAAAAAAAAAATGTCTGTAGTTGATCAAATTGGTCAAAAACCAAAAAAAAAAAAAAAAACTCGTCACAAATTTAAAAGAAAAAATTATAGCAAAAAAAATATTTACATAAAATTCAATAATATTAACTGCAAATTTATCTTATAAATATTCCGTAATATTATCTACTATGCAAAAATTCCAAATGGAAAATCTTTAAATAAAAAAAAAATTCATAATTATGAAAGATGTTAGTTTTTTGTTAAAGATTATTAGGTGTGAATTTTTTTTTTTTTTTTATAACTATGATAAAAACTACCAGATTCACGAATCGAATATTTGAGAGTAGATATTTTAAAAAGCAACAGTCCAAGCATCCGGTTGTTATAAAAAAAAAAAAAAACAAATATCAAATTTTAGGTTAGTTGATAAAATTTTAAGCTTATTAGGTAATAGATTGCATGATAATCAACAATGGCGATAGCTTTTTTTTGAAGACCAATTTGTAGAGATGAAGAAAATATTATTAACAACAAATCCATTAACCGTTACACATTTATAAGATTTTACTATCTTTCTCATTATATACTTATTTTCATACCCAAAATAGACATAATCACTAATTCGAGACAACCATAAAAGCGTTAAAATTTTTTTTTTTAAAGCCAAGGTGAGGTCCAAGTGGTGGCCTGACTAGGTCAACAATAATAAGACCAGATGACAGAGAAGGTATTCCAGATGAACTTTATTTTCTATTTACCTATTTGGTTCTTCTTTTTATGTCTTTTCCTATTTGTTTTTTATTTTTTTTTATTTTCTATTTTAAGTTATACTTACAACAATTACTACCATCAAATACCTACCAATCTTTTTATTTATTGTTTTGTTTGTTAGTAAAACTGATAAAAATTTAGTCAAATTCTGTTGACAAAACCATTTCAACATTTTGCCCATTAATACGGATGAACGGAAGAACCTGTGAAAATGTCGACTATTCTCAAAAGGTTTAAATTTGATCGGAAATAATGCGTTCATTTCCTGTTATTAAAAAAATTATTTAACGCAAAATGACCACAACCGTAAAATAACATCGTATCCAGTGACCGACATTTTATGTTACACTTTTCGGTGACATTTAATGTGAAGTTCTTCGATTCAAAAATCAAGGTTGGGGCCATTTAGAAGAAAGAAAAAAAACGACGAATTTCTTTAAGTTTCTAATTACTGTAAAAAAAAAAAAATTGCCAATTATCTATAAAATTTCTAGAAATGAGTACAATGTATCTACCTAAATCCAGCATATATTTGTGCGTACTCGTATATCATTAGTACTAATTAAAGGAAGTTAAATTAAAAGTTAAGTAACTGATTTTCACCTGAGTTCATGTTGATGGATAGACTAGAAGATAATTTATTCTGATTTTAGATTCATCTTATCCATATTGTAGATCTATCTTACTGTACTGCGTAATTGCAAGTAAAATCATATCAAACCGAATCGAATGGAAATGAATCGAATCGAATCGGAAGTTTAAGGTTACCGGTACGAAACCACACGAAAAGTAAATAAATCAGTTGCGCATAACGACTATCGTATTCATACCATTTCTGTAGTCTGATAAAAGTGGATAATATTATTCAGAAATAAGCCATCACGATGCACTTACAATATCTTAATTCGATTATAAAACGCCTACACACCTACTGAATATGCATAAAGTGAACCTGTTGCATGGCGCATAACATTCAGCCGTTATTGGATAAAAGACGCAGCCAATATCCACGGTTAGTAAAGTTTTTCCATAAAGCAAATTAATTATGACCGTTTTTATTTAATTACGATTTATTATAAACGGAAGTTGATAAAAATTGGAAATTTTTGCAAATTAAATATATTTTTTTTCTTTCATTTAAAAACGAGTAAATTAAGTCGAAGTTGTTTTTAACTCCTACCGTTTAACTCCAAATGTGGACACCAACAATTTGGCTTCTGATCTGAATACTCCACAATGCAGCAATGATATTGAAACGAAAGATTATTGCCCAGGAGTATTTTTAGATATCATCCAAGCTTTTGATCGTGTGTGGTATTCTGGACTGTTTTGGAAACGCAAGAACATACTACCTTATCAAAAATTCATATCTCTCCCAACGTCACTTCCATATTACAATTAACTCAGATCCTATTCTAGCTGGAGTCCCACAAGGCAGTATTCTTGGACCCATTTTATACAATATGTACAAGGTCTGTTCAAAAAGTATCACGAATTTTGAATTTCCGCGGGTTACGTATATTCGATTTTCGATTTTTTTTATGGCGTTTTATTGGTATTTATGTCTCTCACTTATTCGGCCATTTTGAATGTTTAGTTAATTTTTGACAGCTGATTTGCATTTTGAATGTTTAGTAATTAACAAGTTCGGCCATTTTGAATGTTTACTTAATTTTTGACAGCTGATTTGCTTGCACGTGTTTTGGCTCGTCTTCGATTTTTGCCCAGTCCAAAAAAGGGATCAAAGAATCTGTTTCGGGAATAAGAAAAATTACACGGAAGCAGATTTGTGGAATACGGTGGCTGAGGCATTTTTAGTGTATTGTTTTTGGCCAAAAATTCGCGTACAAGCAACGATGCGTGAGCAGGGGCGTTATCATGGTGCAAAAGCCAATTTTTGTTCTTCTACAAATCCGGGCGTTTCTGGCCGATTGCTTTGCGGAACTTGCGCATAACTTACAGATAATATTCTTTATTGACCGTTCAACCTAGTGGCAAGAACCCATGATCCCATGATGCACCACGCCCCTACAATCGAAGAAAACTGTAAGCAATACCTTCACATTTGACCGAACTTGGTGCGCTTTTTTCGGTCTTGGCTCGTGCGGCAGCTTGCATTGGGATGATTGACCTTTGGTTTCCACGTCATAACTATAAACGCATGATATGTCATCAGTTATGATCCTGTGGAGCAAATTGGGGTTCTAGCGGACAGAGTCCAACAGCTCCTTAGCAATATTAATGCGATTCTGTTTTTGATTGAAAATGGGCAAAAATCGAAAACAAGCCAAAACACGTGCAAGCAAAGCAGCTGTCAAAAATTAACTGAACATTCAAAATGGCCGAACTTATACCTATGACATTCCATTTGATCCTAATACTATCTATGTTACTTATGCAGAGGATACGGCCATACTTCCATACAAATCCCAACATAGCTTCCACCAATTCTAAAATTCCATATCCCCAACCTTCAATCCAGGTTTAAGAGATGGAGAGTAAGCATTAGAGTGCTCACTCTCCATCTCTTAACCAATCATGCTGCTACTATTATTCTCCTTGGCGAAGAACCTAACCCCTTTACACCTTAATAGCAGCATGATTCCATAATATGATAATGCACGTTGCTTGGGGCTTTACCTCGACAAGATATTAACATGGAACCCTCATGATAGGTGAAAAAAAATTACCTACACTTTCTTAGGCTACTGGACAAATGCTCGAAACTAACAATAAAAAAGATGAACTATTTGGATACATGGAATAGAACTTTGGGGTTCAACGAAACGTTCCAATTACTATAGCGTCCATACTTTACATTCCAAGATCTTCCGTAAAATTATTGATGGCCCATTTTATGTTTGTAACAACATAATACGTCCCTTTGTTCAGGGCCTGTGCATTTCCCGCTATCAAAAATTTCACTTTCGTTTATCCTTTTATCAAAATCCACTTGTGAAAGAATTGTCCTGTACTATCCTCCACGGAAGCACTCATCGGCGACTAAAGAGGCAATGGCCTAGAAATTTTCTAGAGGAATCTAACTTCCGTTAGTTGGAGTTATATTTTTCACTTACTCCATTTCCCTAATGACCTCTGAACTGAAAGAAGATCCATCCATATTTTCGCTTGATTTTCAAATCTCCGTGGGAACCGCAGAGTTGCGGATGTCTACATTACTCAGCACGTACAAAAAGATAAACAACAATCCATTTAGCTACAGTAAAATTTTCCTAAATCTGTTGGAAGACTGCGGTTATTCAGTTCTAATGTTTGCGGAAGCAGATGTTGATGACCACATAGTATGTTTTACTGTCATTCAGCTTGTTGGCAATACGAACCGTGAACTATATAAAAGTGGAAGATTTAAAAGCCCTTCTTTCAATGAAGAGCTCTTGGCAATTGAACGGCAGTTAAAAATGCTCCTCAAAGCTATTTTTGGATCGTCTGAGGATTCGATAATCAAAGTAAGTTGCCGTAATTTATTAAATAATAGAAAAGCTGAGTTGTATTGCATCCTTTGTCATGTTGACATTATTGATGGCGGAGGCTGATGTATAGAGAGAAAAAAATCTTAAAAGCTCCTATCCTAACTGTAATTCCCAATTAGCCGCTCCTGTTAATAAAATAGCACTTAACATCATAAGCAATAAGTAAACGAACACAGTTCACTAGTGGTGTAGGACTTCTGTTCATACATTGGCCAAATATCGACGACTTTTTCCCTCCAACTAACTATCGATGAGTTCCATTAAAGAAGCTGACAATACCAACCCAAACAAAACAAAATGACGACAAACTAATAATGCAATCCGCACCATCAACACTTGGAGCAGTAAGAACGATGCTGTAATCTGTGCATAATACCAACCTTGCCTTAATGTTTGCAGAAAAAAAAATTGTACTGTATCTGATTCATCACTGGCCTCTTTTCCTCCTCATCCAAAAGATTCCATAAAAATTTTGGGTATCTCAGCTGCCTGTGGAGGAAGATGATGTCTTCAGATAATTTCTCAGAATGAGTAAAATTTTAAGACAAAGTGAAGCAATTTGAATAATCAATGCACTTTTGGACGGAACCTTACTCTATTTCCCCACTGTACATGTATGTGTCAGTGTGCCAATAGCAGTGAAACAGCTAGTCTTGGCGAGCATGCCTGAAGGCAAAAAGGCAACACCAGCGTGCTCGTAGACAAGACAGGGCCTCGACAGAGGAACTCAGATGTATCTACGAAGAGATAAGGCGTCTTCTCAGAAACGCCATCAACTCCAGCAAACGAGAATGTTGGAGGGAACTCTGCGCGGAAGTGGACCGGGACCCGTGGGGCAGACCGTATAAGACGGCCATGCATAAGATTAAAAGCCTACCCGCAACAACACCAACCTGTCCCGACATACTGCACATAATAGTAGAACATCTGTTCCCGGAGAAACCAGAACTCCGCGACTACCACCAGGAGGATGAAGAAGTGGAAATTCCTGGAGTGACCATGGAAGAGCTCACGAGGGCCTGCACTAGATTGCAGAATGGCAAGGCACCAGGACCGAGCGGCATACCCAACATCGCACTGAAGAGCGCAATTTCCGCCAGGCCAGACTTGTTCATAAGCATGTACGACGCATGCCTGCGACAAGGCGTATTTCCGACCCGATGGAAGCAGCAAAGATTGGTTCTTATCCCAAAAGGGAAGAAACCACTGGACGAGCCAGCTTCCTATCGTCCACTTTGCATGCTGGATTCGGGCGGGAAGAACTTGGAGCGGATAGTGGCCGACAGATTGGAGCAATACATCGATCCTCAACTTTCCGAATTTCAATTCGGATTGAGGAAGGGGAGATCGACCATCGACGCATTGGAACTCGTCACGAACATGGCAAAGGAAGCCATCTCAGGAAAGAGATGGAAAGGCGGTTCTAAAAAGTATTACCTCATTGTCACTCTGGACATCAAGAATGCGTTTAACTCGGCCCGCTTGGACCGAGTCTTCGATAGGGCGGTGCCCTACTACCTACAGAGGATGGTCAGATCATACTTCAGTGATCGACTACTGCAATACGAGACCGAGGATGGACCAGCAGAGTATGGGGTCACGGTAGGGGTACCTCAGGGCTCTGTACTGGGGCCACTCTTGTGGCACGTCATGTACGACGGCCTACTCCATCTGCAATTACCGACGGACACAACACTCGTGGCTTTCGCGGACGACCTAGCGGTTGTCCTGGTAGCCAAACACCTAGAGGAACTGGAAGCCGCATTCTCCACCACCATCCGGAGCATAAGACAGTGGATGACATCGGCAGACCTGTCTTTGGCGGAACATAAGACCGAAGCACTCCTTGTGATTAGCCGGAAGAAAATGGAGACCATCACCATAAGAGTAGGCGATCACGACATCCGGTCGCTAACCTACATCCGGTATCTAGGAGTGATCTTGGATGCCAGACTCAACTACAGGGAGCACATCTCCAGCGTCAGCAGGAAGGCATCAGCAGTACAGGGCGCACTTTCGTGGATAATGCCCAATATCGGAGGCCCCACGCAAATCCGAAGGCGACTACTGGCAGCTGTGGTTACCTCCGTCCTGCTATACGGAGTACCAGTGTGGGCGAAATCCCTAGAGCTAACAACATACCGCAAGACAGTGATATCAGTCCAGCGGCTCTCAGCGATCAGAGTGGCGTCAGCATAACGAACGGTATCACACGATGCGGTCAACATCTTGGCATCACGCCCACCCATCGACATCCTGGCAGGAGAGCGGGAACGCCAACATCGTAGGAAGAAGGGAAAGTGGCGAAAGGTCCTCTGTGAAGAGGAGAGACCCGAGAGTCTTCGCCTCTGGCAAGAGAGATGGGACAGCTCGACGAAGGGTCGGTGGACTCATCGGCTGATCCCACATGTTACCAAATGGGTCACTCGCCTGTACGGGAAAGTCGGGTATTACATCACCCAACTCTTGACTGGGCATGGATGCTTTCGGGCATACTTGCACAGATTCAAGAGAACTGACTCCCCAAACTGTCATCATTGCCGCGATGTGATCAAAGACGCAGAACACGTGTTCTTCCAGTGCCCCCTCTACGAGGAGACGCGGGTGGAGCTGGAGAGAAATCTGGACCGTTCCATCAGTCCAGAAAATATAGTGGAGTGCATGCTGAAGAACCAATCGGCTTGGAACAGAATATCAGGGTACGCGGAATTCATTATCAAGGATCTCCACACAACGTACGAAGAATAGGTCGCGAGGCATCATAACATCGGGACAGCAGTAGCATCAAACAAGAACGCCCCGGCGAAGTAGTATTTACAAAGAGTGCCGCCGGGGAACCATCGTTCCGAGAGCAAGATCAGAGGTGCAGGTTAGGTTTAAGCGAGGTAAAAATCCCGCATGACTCGCCTGGCAGGAAAAACTTCCAGGCGAGTACCTTTTAAAGGTTTCCCCCTATACCTCATTAATCTAAACAGAAAAAAAGCTAGTCTAGGCAGCGGTAAACCGTTGCATTAGACTAGCCAATGGAGCACTCCAGACATCTCTTGTGGCGTCCACTCTTGATCGAAAAGATCAAGAGTGGACGCCACAAGAGATGTCCATGATTGAAAACCACTCTTTTTCTGTCTTCAAAAAGCTTGCCTAAATTTAATTTACAAGAACCTATGCCTTCCAAATTAGCCCCTCCACACTTTAATTAACAACATTATCATCTCCCCCAAGTCAAAAAGGACTTCGTCATCGATATCCTTATTACTATCCTACCTTGAAAGCAATTCGTCTATCCTCCCTCTCGTTTTCCAAACATCCCTTCCACCCACAGATTATAAACCGCACACGTACTATGAAAACACTAATTGGCCTCACGGTCGTGCCGCTATAAAGTGGCCCCTGGCACATGTCGAAGGGACCTTACAAACACCAAGAACAAAATAATGGTAAATGTCCTAGGAGTCCTTACACATAAATAATTTTAAAAAAATACTCACATAAATGTTGCTATAAAACTTCCAAAGATAGTGGAGTAAAAGTGCTCATCAGTTGAATTGGACATAGGATATTACCCTGAGGCACACCGGCGGTAATAGGATAAATGTAAGAATAGTCTATATATCTTCCAGATACCTGAAAATTTCGGTCTTAGATTTAAGATTAGACGATGTAGAAATAATAAGAGGGTATGCTCCGGCGCAGCTTCCAAAGTAATTCATGGTATCTGGCATAGTATTCCTATTTTCTCAGATATTGGAGTGTCCAGTTGCATAAAACTATAAAATGGAATTTTTTTATAAAATGGAAAGGAGGCTTTTGGGCCTATCTGATAAAGAAAGTTTTTTAGGTTTGCTATGTTTTGGGAACTTTTTGATGTTGGGAAACTTTTAAAGTGAAGAAAAAATTGATATTCAAAAAATACTATTATAAATTTAAGTTTTTTTTTTTTTGGCCACCGCAGTATCAATTGACTGCTCCCCTATCCCCTTAACTATTGCCGCAACCTATTGCCCTCCTAATAAACCTATAAACTCCCTTGAATTTAGGTCATTTTTCCAAGCTCTTGGGAATTCTTTCATTGCTGGTGGTGACTTTAACGCCAAGCACCCACAATGGGGCTGTCGAGTCTCCAATCCCCGCGGGATTATTCTTAATCAAGTGCTTTCATCCTCTTCCTACTAAGTCATCTCTCCTCCGACTCCCACATACTGGCCAACTTCCCGATCTAAGCTTCCGGACATTCTAGATTACTTTATTACTAGTCCCATGAATTCCTCCAATATTAATGTTGATTCACTTCTAGATCTAAATTCCGATCATAGCCCTGTTCTACTAGTTCTCAATTCCCAATCCACTCCAAAAGTCAATGCGCCGAGACTTATTAATGGACCGATTGACTGGGAATTATTCAAACAACATATTGACGAGCATTTAGACTTACGACAAAGCTTAAAAACAGTACAAGAACTAGATGACACGGTACACAAGTTAACATGTTTACTACAAAATGCTACAGACTTTTCGCAAAAAAGTAAAAACTCGAAACCTACACAAAACCTAACAATTCAACCATTAACAATTAGGCGTCTTATTGCAGAAAAACGAAAAGCAAGATCTCATTGGCAACACACAAGAATGCCCAGCGACAAAACCAAACTGAACAAACTGCAAAAAGAACTACATGACGAAATCACTAAATACAATACAGAACGTTTTAGAAACTATACTTGAACCCTAACGAAAAACAGAACTTTGTGGACTGCTACAAGACAAATACTATCTTATAGAAAAACAAAGCACCCTTTACGAAAAACTGACGTGACCTGGGCCAAAACGGACAAACATAAAGCAGACGCTTTTGCTGAACACCTTCCACAAACATTTACTCCACATGAGGACATATTAGACAGGACTCATTGCACTACAATCGAGACGGAACTATCCATTTCTTTACCCATGAGTCTTCCCCCTAAGGCAATCACTCCTTCCGAAGTTGCCAATATAATCAAGCTCCTTCCCAAAAATAAAGCTCCTGGCTATGATCTGATTACCTCCAATATACTCCAACAACTCCCTAAAAGAGCAATAGTTTTCCTTGCGACAATATATAACTCCATCCTTAGAACAACACATTTCCCAATCCTCTGAAAATTTGCAATCATTAAAATGATCCCTATGCCCAATAAACCAATAAACCGGCCCACTTCCTACAGGCCAATAAGTCTCCTTCCACTTCTCTCAAAAATCTTTGAAAAAATCCTCCTTCGCCGCTTATATCCTCTACTTGAATCTTCAAATTTAATTCCTAATCACCAATTTGGTTTCCGCGCCGAACACTCCACTACCCAGCAGTGTCATCGTGTTGTCGATTTCATTGCATCCTCTTTAGAAAGAAAAGAGTACTGTCCCGGTGTGTTTCTTGATATAAGTCAAGTTTTTGATAGAGTTTGGCATCCGGGTCTACTCTGGAAACTCAAGAGGTTCCTTCCTTCCACCTATTTCCTAATCCTAAGATCATTCCTTTCCAACCGACACTTCCAAGTAAATGAATCCAACGAACTGTCAAATATCTCTCCGATATTGGCTGGGGTTCCTCAGGGTAGCATACTTGGACCCATCCTCTACAACATTTACACATCCGATATCCCAATTTGCCCTAATATCTTCTTTGATACATACGCCGATGATACGGCCTGCCTTGCATCTAGCGAAAATCCCCAAAATGCTTCCGAAACTCTCCAAATCCAAATCCAAACCCTCCACAACTGGTTTACTAAGTGGAGAATAAAAGTCAATGAACGTAAATCTATCCAGGTAACTTTTACTCTCCGTCGTGAGACATGCTCTCCCGTATACCTTAATGGCAGTGCCATACCTCAACACACCGAAGCTCGGTATCTAGGACTGTACTTAGACAAACGCTTGACATGGAACCCACATACAAGACTTAAAAGACAAGAACTTAAAAGACGATACCTAAAACTACTTCGACTTCTAGACAAACGTTCCAAACTTACTATTGACAGCAAAGTTCTGTTATACAATACCTTACTGAAACCCATATTGACATACGGACTAGAACTCTGGGGATCTACTAAGCCTTCTAATTCCCGTCGAATCCAATCCCTTCAATCAAAAATACTCCGTACAATTGTCGATGCTCCCTTTTATGTTCGGAATACTGTTATTCATCGTGATCTTAAAGTCCCATTTGTTTTTGACATGTCTGTATCTCGTTATAAAAAGTTCCGTTCCCGTGTCCTCAATCATAATAATCCTCTTCTTCAAGAACCATCCTCCACTTCCTTTCCTATTAATACCCAACGAAGACTTAAGCATCACTGGTCGCGTGATTTACTTAAATACTGAGGCCTGACAGAAACACACGCTAGCAGGAGGAACTTCATTGGATGTTTACTCCCCACAACCTATCAAGTTAATTTATACTGTTGCAAAAATTTGCTTATTACTATGTTGTAGTTGTAAATATCTAAATATATAAAAAAAAAAAAAAGTTTTTTGGACGAGGATTTTTTGAAAAATTTGTTTAGGTATTTCCAAAGTTATCAGATTAAATTCCGGAGCTTTTTTATTTGGTAGGTTTTGTATTATGGACTTATCTTTCGAAGGATTGAAGTGTAATCTATTTTGTATAGTTAATTTTAAAATTATCTTAAATATTTTTTTTTATCATTAGGATTAATATTATTTAATAGTTAAAAACGTGCTTTACTTAATTAAAACAAAATTTTTAATGAAAGTACATTTTTTTTAAACAGAAAAAAGTTGTGATAAGATTTTAGAAATTGTTTGTCTTTTGAAAATTTCATTAGTTAAATTTTAATCAAATTTGTTCAAAATTATTTCTAAGTCTTATTTTAATTGAACAATGTGCTCTGTCCAATTGCAATCTTCAATATTTAATAGACACAAAATTATTGAAAATTATCACTTTATTATTACTTAAGCATTTCACATAATATTGCAAAATTTCTATTTAAATATTCATCCAAATACTGTAAATTTTTGGACAGAAACCTTAAAGGTTCCTCAGGTAAATGGCACAATCATATGCAGAGAATTCTTAAAAACCAGGTAGGTAAGATCCGGTCAAGTTTAATTGAACTTACATAAAACTTATCAGTACACTTTAAATGTTTACATAATTATTTAGACTTTAACGAAGAATATTGTATTTGCTTATGGATTGCATTCTAAAAGACCCGATGTGGTTTACAATTTTAAATTGTAGATTACAAACTCAAGGGAAGATGTTGACCATCGGAAATATTGGCCGGAGTTCTTTAAAGCGAAAACAAAGATTTCTGGTTTTTTCTGCAAGTACATACACGTAACTAACTGGTCAAAAGATGAACCTTTTACTTTTCGTTATCTTGTTTTCCTACTTCTGATAAATAATCTCCCCAGTCTCGTACATTACCTTTTGTTTGCGAGCACTCTCTCTCTCCTTCTTGGCATTCAATCGCAGCTCCCCAGCGTCATCATTATCAAGACGATCAGGTGGTCAGAAATAATTTAAAATAATAAAACAATGCCTACTAAATGCCTGATGGCCACAGTTGGTGCTTCATGACCAATTTCCAGAGTCTGATGTCCAATTCAAGAGTTGAGTAGCTAACCTACGACTGTGGTATCCGTGAATGCTCCACGGTCTGCAAACAGAATAACCTGTCCAACTGGGGTTATTCTGTTTCGGTTGTGTACATTTGATACAAGTGCCGCTTGAAAAGTTCACTTGACTCCTTAAGTCTAAACAGTGTCTAGTTGCGAGAAGGTCTGTTTTGGTGCTTTTGAAATTTTTTTTATCAAACATCATCGCAAACTTGTAGATTTCTCGTTAGCATCATCACTTTATTGTGTAACCGTTCCAGTATTAAAATTAACATCGACCTGACAACGGGCAATGATAATGGCAATCCGAATGGCATTGACAATGAAAATATCGCAACTGCAGTAAAAGCAAATCCGGTGGCATTCGAAAATATAAAAGGCAATGGCAATGACCATTGTAGATGTGGATATCTTAGCACTATTCAATCGAAGATTCGTGAAGAAAAATCAGAATGTACTCTCAAATTTATAAACAAGCATTTTTCAATAAAGAAAAGTTGAAATAAAATTTAAACTTATTCACTTTTTATGGTCATTACATAAGATCAAGATGATTGCGTCATCAAAAAAATGCCTGCTGTTCACAGTTTGTGGACTAAATTTATTACGTTCATTACGATAGGATAAGACAGGATTTATTTATCTAATAGAAATTTTGATAATTTTTCATTAGAAAATTATTTGTAGATTTTTTTTACAGTAACAAAATTTAGTTGTGATAGACTAGGTAGTTAAGAAAACAAAATCTATTTGATCTGTACCGAACCCGAGATCATTTATGCACAAAACATATACGAGGTCTGTTCAAAAAGTATCGCGAATTTTGTTTTTTTTTTCAAAAATCGTTTATTTGTTCATGAATATCTATTTTGTCCCCTTCAAAGTAATCCCCACCAGATATTATAGACTTGTGACAACGTTTTTTCCAATCCTCGAAGCACTTCAAAAAATCATTTTGTTGTGATCTTGTTCAGCTCCGCCTTCGATGCCGGCTTTATCTCCTCAATCGTAGCGTAGCATTGCCCTTTTATGGGGCTCTTCAGTTTTGGGAACAAGAAAAAGTCACAGGGCGGCAGATCTGGGGAATACGGTGGCTACGGCATTATTTGTATGTTGTTTTTAGCCAAAAATGGCCAATTTTTGTTCTTCCACAAATCCGGGCGTTTCTGGCGGATTGTTTAGCGCAGGTAATATTCCTTATTGACCGTTCTACCCTGTGGTAAGAAATCATGATGCACCACACCCCTGCAATCGAAGAGAACTGTAAGCAAAACCTTATCATTCGACCAAACTTGGCGCGCTGTTTGGTCGGTCTAGGTTCATGCGCCAGCTTCCATTGGGATGATTGATCTTCGGTTTCCACGTCATAACCATAAACCCATAATTCGTAACCAGTTATGACCCTCTGAAGCAAATCTGGATCGTCGCGGACAGAGTCCAATAGCTCCTTAGCAATGTTAATGCAATGCTGTTTTTGGTCGAAATTGAGCAATTTTGGTACGAATTTCGCGGCGACCCGTCTCAAGCACAAATCATTGGTAAAAATCGAATGGCATGAGCCAATCGATATATTTAAGTCCTCAGCAACTTTTCGACGATTGGTCAATACTATTTTCTTCACTTCATCAATGCCTTCATCTGTTGTTGACGTACTCGGGCATCCGGCACGCTTTTCGTCGTTCACATCTTCTCGGCCCTCTGAGAACATTTTGTATCAGCGATAAACGTTGCTTCGGTCCAAGTTATCTTCACCATATGCCACAGTCAACATTCGGAATGCGTCCACGTAATTAATTTTGTTTTTCACAAAAAATTTTATAGAGATTCTTTGATCCATTTTTTCGTATGGGTAAAAATCGAAGACGAGCCAAAACACGTGCAAGCAAAGCAGCTGTCAAAAATTAACTAAACATTCAATATGGCCGAACTTGTCGGCATAAGTAACGCCACAAAAAATCAAAAATCGAATATACGTACCCCGCGGAAATTCAAAATTCGCGATACTTTTTGAACCAACCTCGTATGAGTGCTATTATTTGTTACGTTATCAAATTTTTGCTTAGGAAAGTCAAGTTATATAAAGTTCAGATTTTAATCGAAAATATAAAATATATTTTCATAATTTTGACATTTATAATAATAAATAAAAATTTTCAAAGGGTTACCATAAGAGTTCGTGAAGGGCTCAATCCTTTTAAGGTAATTTTTAATGAATTTAACGCACATTTCCTACTTCAATTCCGAAAATAATATTTATTACGTATTTTTCTTTTTAATAGATAATAGCTTTTCTATAGTTATTTTTGAGTTTTTGATGTTTTATATCATAATTTTGCTAACTAACGTATCCACAAATCCAGAAAAAAGCACCATTGCTGAAGAAAATAAAGTTAAAATGATATATTCTTAAGGTGCGAAATGTAACTACGCAGGATTATCAAATTTATAAGAAAAATATTTACAATTTTAGCTGTTAATAATTTTTTATAAAATGGCAAACTATAAGCAATAATAAAAACTATTTAAATAGATATTTTCGTAAATAGTTTTTAAAACATAGAGCTTTATTTTTAAAACTTTGTTTTCCTTTTTTGTTGAAGGATCATTTGATATTATCACTATTATCTATTTTTTGAAACTATTATATTAAAATAACATAAAATAGTATATAAGAAAATATACTATAAAATATTATATCTGGTTTAACTCATTTTAATTTTTAAAAATCTTTTAAGGAAAAAATTAACTACATTTAAGAAAATTTAAAAATCTTCTCATTGCACTTTATAGGCCACAGAATACTTTTATCATACATTTTTATTATTCTATTAAAAGAACAAAAACAATTCTAAAGTTTAACATTATGTAAAATAAATATTGTTATATAATTTATCTTAACTATTTGTAGCTGACTCTTAAGTATAAATGAAGCCATAAAATAAAAACTGTGCGCAATCTTTTACTCTCATATCTACACTTTATGTACAATTCGTTCAGGTGATATTATCTTTGCAAAAATAATTTCGACCGGTATAAATAAAAAGAAATTATCATAAAAGAACACAATTCCTTAACACGAAAACAAGCCATTGCCAGCATGGAATGTGGAACTTGGAAGTATTTAGTTTTGATTGACTTGACTGGAAATTATGATGGTATAGTGTCTGTAAGCATACTGACCCTAGCACAGAACTCATTTAATCCCATAAGCTGGACACGGTTTACACTTTAACAAGAATATGAGCTCTTTAATAACTGAATACTTCGTATAGTGAATGACAAGGTGACTGACTAACAACTTCTTTGGATAGCTTAGAGATCTACCGGATATATTATGTTGGCTAATATGAGAATCAGCTTTTATGCTTTTCTTCTGAAAGCATAAGGCACAAGGTCTCACTTCAAAACATGCAGGCATGTTTACCATAAAACTGACTAGACCACAGTCTTCACTATACAACGAAAATAGATAAATTACACAGGAAATAAATGAAATTAATTTTATGGATTTATGCTTCAACGTTTATGACCTCTGGTCAGCATTTCAAAATGGATATGGCCATAGAGGATCGTCCATCTATCGTAGGTTGGGTACAAATTCACATTTTATCATCCTTTTTACCTTGTTATATTCAAATATGGCGGGTAGGTCTATAATTAATCTGCTCTAAGTACTTTCAATTAGGAAATAATTTTGTTAAAATTTTTCAAATATTCTATACAGCATGGAAGTTATATTACACATAAATTGATTGTATCTATTTTTATTTTCATATAAACTAAATGGGGTATTCTTTATTTAATAATTGAGATCAAAATAAATAAAAGCCTTCGTAAGCAACATATTTTTTTAATATCAAAAGATTATTTTCAATCTTTCAAAAATTAAATAATTTTAAAAGAAAAACTAAAAAAATATTACTCACAAAAATTAGAGAAAAGTTTTTAGATATTTCTGGTCCTAAAAACTAAAAGACTCCTATAAGTTTTTGTGCAAAGAAATTATTGATGTCATAAATTTATCTAAAAAAATTTTGTTGAGAAGTAAAAAGCGTATAGGGGTTGTGTAAGAAAACATAATTTTCTTATGGTAACTAAAAAAGAAGGCATAGAAACTTATTATGCAATGAGGCCGATGCCTGATCCAATATTCAAAGTGGTAGTACTGAATTTATTCATTTTTATATTGTCTATAATTATTTTTACAAAAAAAAAATTCATTTATTATTAAAATTAATAAGAAAACAAAACTACTATAAGACAAATATTATATCATAAATTTGACATATAATTTATCTTATGTATTATTTAATAACCTAAAATTTTATGTTTATCAAAATCTATTGTATTCAAAATATTTAAAAATAATATTAATGGCCTATCAATTTTAGGGTATATTTAATAATAAATTATGAATAATCAAAATTGAAGGAATGATGGTTAAAAAAATTTTTTTTTTTTAACTCTTAATCATATAAATTTTTGTACTTTAGTGTAATCTGAATAATATTTGGATAAATTCCCAATAAAAAATAAATTTGATTTATAAAAAGTGTGAAATTTTTTTTAAACGTAGAATTTCCCATCAATATTTATTTTAGGTTTTACTAAATATCTTGTACCTTATAAAATATATAATTTAAAAAATGTCTCATAAAATAATGACATTATATGGTGGGCTCCATTCAAAATCTTGCTAGTAATTATATAAAATTAAATGTGCTCCTAATTTTAACATTGTACTATAAAAATAGTCAATAAGAAAAGTTTTACATGTTTGCTATAAAAAAAATAATTTGAAACTTACTATAACAAAATATAAAACTAAAAGTATATATTTTTATAAAAAAGAAAGAAAAATTGATAGGCTGAGGTACATTTTGGGATCTAAAATTCATTTAATAATATTTCAGATAATTAAAAGCTGAAAGCTTGGATTAGATTCACGATTAAAAAAAAAACGTATTACTAAATTTTCAGTAAAAATTTCCAGTGAAAATTGTCATTAAAAATTTTCAGTGAAAATTTCCAGTAAAAATTTCCAGTGAAAATTTCCAGTGAAAATGTTCAGTAAAAATTTCCAGTAAAAATTTCCAGGGAAAAGTTTCAGAAAAAATGTCCAGCGCAAATTTTCAGTAGAAATTTTCAGACCATTTTAAGTAAAAATTTCCAGTAAAAATTTTCAGTAAAAATTTCCTTTAAAAATTACCAGTGAAAATTACCAGTGAAAATTTCCAGAGAAAAGTTTCTGAAAAAATTTCCAGCACAAATTTTCAGTAGAAATTTCCAGACCATTTTAAGTAAAAATTTCCAGTAAAAATGTTCAGTAAAAATTTCCAGTGAACATTTTCAAGTAAAAATTTCCGGTGAAAATTTTCAGTAAAAACTTCTAGTGAAAATGTCCATTAAAAATTACCAGTGAAAATTTCTACCCAAAATTTCAAGTGAAAATTTCCAGTGAAAATTTTCATAAAAAATTTCCATTACAAATTTCTAGTGAAAATTTTCAGTAAAAATTTCCAGTGAAAATTTTAGGTAAAAATTCCAGTAAAAAGTTCCAGTAAAAATTTCCAGTAAAAATTTCCAGTGAAAATTTTAGGTAAAAATTCCAGTAAAAAGTTCCATTGAAAATTTTCAGTAAAAATTTGCAGTGAAAATTTCCAGTCAAAATTTCCAGTGAAAATTTCTGTAAAAATTTCCAGTGAACATTTGCGGGAAAAATTTCAGTTAAAATTTTAGGTAAAAATTCCAGTAAAAAGTTCCAGTGAAAATTTCCAGTAAAAATTTCCAGTGAAAATTTTAGGTAAAAATTCCAGTAAAAATTTCCAGTAAAAATTTCCAGTAAAAATTTCCAGTGAAAATTTTAGGTAAAAATTCCAGTAAAAAGTTCCATTGAAAATTTTCAGTAAAAATTTGCAGTGAAATTTTTCAGTAAAAATTTTCAGTGAAAATCTTTAGTAAAAAGCTTCAAGAAAACTTTTTAGTAAAAATTATCTTATCATTTTTAACTACTTTGCAGATCTTAATTGAAAGCAGAAAGTGAAGTATCTTAGATAAAATTAGGTACGAGTAAAAAATTAACTTATCACCAATTTTTCTGATAATAAAAATTTATATTAAATGCATAAAAATTGTAAAAATCAAATTTTTTTAAAGAAAATAAAAGGACATAAAGACGCCCTTTCGATGTTTTCTCAAGAACGCAATGATTTATTTGATTATGTGTAAGTCCAAATCGGTTTCAGTATCGTGTTGTATAAAAAATAGTTTAAGGTTTATTGTCACCTTTGACTGTCCGTTAGATTCATGTGAGGGTTCAATGTTAACTATTTGAGTAATTAGTAATTTATACTCGTTCTTTGTAAAATATTTATACCCTTTTGGATTATGTAACGGTCCAGATCTCTGTGAAGAGTAAAAGTTATGTGAACACAATTTTATCCTTTCACTTATTCTCTATTCTTATTTATATGAGAATGAATATCATTGGAGTATATATTACAGAGGATTGGATCTAGAAGGATAAATCTCACAATATTATCTATTTTTAACTATCTAAAAATATCGGTCTGAGAGATAGGGTTTTGGTATGAAAAAATAACCAAAGGATAAGAGTTGCTACAGCTTCCAAAGTAACCCAAGGTACCATATATGGTTGAAACCATGCGATATGTAAAAAATTGGCAATATTCCTTTTTTTTTTGGGATAGTGAAATGAACAGTTCTGAATCCAAACTGATGCTAAAGTATAAGTTTTTCAAAAATTGTTTAAAAAGAAAAGGAGATTTTTAGGTCTATATGAGACTTTTTTTAAGTCTAAAACTTTCAAAATAAGAAAAAGAAGAAAGTACTAATATAAATATATGATAAGTTAATAAGTCTAGCGTTATTCAGAAAGTTATATTGAAGAAATCCGTATCTTAAGAATATTTTAAAATTAGATTTTCTTATTTGATGAATCACAAAATCTACCTTTAATAAGTTTAATACCAAAAAAAAAGTGATTGAATAATTAATTTATTTTGATGCGATAAGGATTCCCCATAATATGTCAAATAATAGAAAGGTCACTTAGTATTTGAGATCAAATCTGAACCAAATTATTGACCCACTTTCTTATGGTCAAAATGCAACGATGCATAACTAGATGGCTATAAAAATTATAAAATCAAAATAATATTTTTACTATTTCTCTCTTTGCAACTTTTCAGTCTGTTTATGTTCATACACTGCATATGATAAAAAACATCTCTATTCTCATAAGTAAGAGCATAATTGAAGTCACTTTACACTAATGATCATATTCGGAAATTCCCCAAAAATGCTATTCCTTCAAGCGAATCGAATAGACTACCACCAATTATGAAAAATCACGTTTAAAGGCTCTTTCACAGCCTTCAATAATCTTATCTGACCTTCGCCATGTTTATCTATGAAATTTACTGAAAACTTTTTAGCACACGAAACACATTCTTTCTCTTTTAATTCTTAACATTTTCCAAAGTAAATTTTCCTATTTGTTTTTTTTTTGTTGTTGTTGTTTAATATTATCCAAAGATAAAACGAAGAAAAAATTTTAAGAAAATTGAATTAAATTTTGTCGTTTTTTATTGTTTTACCAGAACCGAATACAAATACACATGAGATATTAGTAAATTGCTTAAATAACTTTTAATATTAGCAACAAATTCTCAACTTAAGACTTTATTATATTATTGCGTGACGAAGTTTTTCTCTAGATTTTTCTTTTTTGATAATTTATAAAGTAATAGTAGATAGTTTCATTCTAAGTCAATGGGTGGTAATAGATCAGGTAAGGGCAGAGGTATACGGCAAGTATGTCCTACTTAGTCAATAGACCAAAATTACTTAATTACCCAAACTCACATCTTAACTATTACGAAGATTTTTCTACTTTCAACTGAAACCATAATTAAATATCTTCAATAATTTAGCTACTATCCATTCATAAATATTTGTGCAGGTAAATTCCATTCCGTGTTTGAAAATTTCATTCTTTGGGCATATGCAATAAGCACCTACACTTATTCAGAATATGGTATACGAGAGTACAATCACTGCTCAAATAGGATAATTTTGAATCGATGAGGTTTTCCAAATGCACCAACACGACATGTCCGATTTTCAAAAGAACAGGTTTTTGTTCAACAAAATTCATCAATTTTCCTCATTAATTATTATTTTAATAAACTGCACAAATAAATCTAATAGAAAAAGTTTAAAAGAAAAGAAAATTTTAACTAATTGTAAACTTTTGTATAGCTTTTCCTGCCAAACTTATATATTTCTTCCCAATCCTATAAAAGTGCACGCAAACATATTTTTATATGTGTGTATGTGCATGGATCCAATTTAAAAATAATATTATTAATTGACAATAAAAAAAATTCATAGAGAAAATTAAAGAAATCTTTGAAACTTGTTGACGGGGGCATTCCCATAATTCCTAGTCAATATTCGTAAGTTTCTATGTTAAAACTATACGCCTTCTGATTATGCTTTAGTGTCTGTCTAATTAGTCGTTTGTATTATTGATGATGGCGAAAGCTAGCTAACAATTACTATTTATTTCATCTTTTTTTATCCATTTCATTTAATTGGCCATAAAAACATTAAATTTTCATTAAGCCAATCTGCATTTGGGTTGTTGTTTAAGTTTTTACAAAATATAAAAAGGTTTTTTTTTATCAAATTAAGATAGTAGTAGTTATTGAAATTATAAAGAATTTATTTCTGAACATTTCAATTTTATTTAAACGTTATCAATTGGCATTAAAAAAATATATAAATATTCACCATGGACTCTTTTTGGTAAAAATTTCCATTAAAAATTAGCACTAAAAATTAGAAGCAAAAATGTGCAGTGAATATTTGCAGTAAAAATTTATTATTAAAAATTTGTCTGTAAAAATTGATCAGTAAAAATTTGCAGTAAAAAATTGCAGTAAAAATTTGCAGTAAAAATTTGTTAGTAAAAATTGCAGTAAAAATTTCCAGTGTAAATTTGCAGTAACAATTTATCAGGCAAAATTTTCAGTAAAAATTTTCAGTAAATATTTGCAGTAAAAAATTGCAGTAAAAATTTGCAGTAAAAATTTGTTAGTAAAAATTGCAGTAAAAATGTCCAGTGTAAATTTTAAGTAACAATTTGCAGTAAAAATTTGTCATTAAAAATTTATCAGTCAAAACTAATGATTAAAAATTTGTCAGTAAAAATTTATCAGTAAAAATTTGCAGTAAAAAATTGCAGTAAAAATTTCCAGTAAAAATTTGTTAGTAAAAATGGCAGTAAAAATTTCCACTGTAAATTTTCATTAACAATTCGCAGTAAAAAATTACAGTAAAAATTTGCAGTAAAAATTTGTTAGTAAAAATGGCAGTAAAAATTTCCAGTGTAAATTTTCATTAACAATTTGCAGTAAAAATTTGTCATTAAAAATTTACCAGTCAAAATTTCCAGTAAAAGTTTATCAGTAAAAATTTGCAGTAAAAATGTGCAGTAAAAATGTGCAGTAAAAATTTGTCAGTAAAATTTGTCAGTAAAAATGTGTCAGTAAAAATTTCTGAGTTCAAATTTGCAGTAATTATTTGCAGTAAAAGTTTATCAGTAAAAATTTGCAGTAAAAATTTGTCAGTAAAAATTTGTCAGTAAAAATTTTCGGCAAAAATTTCGAGTAAAAATTTTTCAAAAAAAATTAATCAGTCAAAATTTTCAGAAAAATTTGTCTGTAAAAATTTTTAGTAAATATTTGAAGTAAAAATTTTTCTGTAAAAATTTGTCAGTAAAAATTGATCAGTAAAAATTCGCAGTAAAAATTTGCAGTAAAAATTTGTTAGTAAAAATTGCAGTAAAAATTTCCAGTGTAGATTTTCAGTAACAATTTGAAGTAAAAATTTGTCATTAAAAATTTATTAGTCAAAATTTTCAGTAAAAATTTTCAGTAAATATTTGCAGTAAAAATTTGTCTGTAAAAATTTTCAGTAAAAATTCGTCAGTAAAAGTTTATCAGTAAAAATTTGTCAGTAAAAATTATCGGTAAAAATTTCGAATTTGTCAAAAAAAATTAATCAGTCAAAATTTTCAGAAAAATTTGTCTGTAAAAATTTTCAGTAAAAATTTGTCTGTAAAAATTTATCAGTAAAAATTTGCAGTAAAAATTTGTTAGTAAAAATTGCAGTAAAAATTTCCAGTGTAAATTTTCAGTAACAATTTGAAGTAAAAATTTGTCATTAAAAATTTATTAGTCAAAATTTTCAGTAAATATTTGCAGTAAAAATTTGTCTGTAAAAATTTTCAGTAAAAATTCGTCAGTAAAAGTTTATCAGTAAAAATTTGTCAGTAAAAATTATCGGTAAAAATTTCGAATTTGTCAAACAAAATTAATCAGTCAAAATTTTCAGAAAAATTTGTCTGTAAAAATTTTCAGTAAAAATTTGTCTGTAAAAATTTATCAGTAAAAAGTTGCAGTAAAAAATTGCTTAAAAGTTTGCAGTAAAAATTTGTTAGTATAAATTGGCAATCATAATTTGCAGTAAAAATTTGCAGTAAAAATTTGTTAGTATAAATTGGCAAATAAAATTTGCGGTAAAAATTTGCAATAATAATTTGCAGTAAAAAATTGCACTATAAATATGCAGTCAAAATTGCAGTGAAAATTTCAAATGAAAATTTTCAGTAAAAATTGTCATTAAAAATTTTCAGTAAGAATTTCCAATAAAAATTGCAGTAAAAATTTCCAGTAAAAATTTCCAGTGTAAATTTTCAGTAAAAATGATCAGTAAAAATGTTCAGTAAAAATTTACAGTAAAAGTGTTTGGTAAAAATGTTCGTTAAAAGTTTTTGGTTTAAATATTCTTATAAAAATGAAAAAAAAATATTCAGTAAAAATTAACGGTAAAAATTGTCTTTAAAAATTGTCTGCTAAAATTGTCGGTAAAAATTGTCGGTAAAAATTTGCAATAAAAATTTGTTAGTAAACATATGCAGAAAAAATGTTTGAGTATAAATTATTAGTAATAATTTCAGTGAACATTTACAGTAAAAATTTCAGTGAAAATTTTAAGTGAAAATTTCAGATAATATTTTCAATAAAAAGTTTCAAGTAAAAATTTTCTTATCATTTTTAACTACTTTGCAGATCTTATATGTTCATCTATATCTGGTGGGAGGACTTTTGTAAATGAGTGGCTCCGCAATTATTTTAATTTAAATTTTTTCACTAGATACTTTTTTATCTTTTTTATCATAATTGTTTAAGGTATTGTTTTTACTTGGATGTAGATTCTATAATTAATACCAAGAATTTCCGTATCATATCCGAATCAGTTTGGGCTTAAATTTACCTCCTCACATGTGGTTGCCAGAACTCTTGAGAAGATTCCCCTCATACGAATACGGTGTATATAGTATGTTATATTCAGTTTTATTATGTTTTCGATCATCGTTCGGTTACGTCTTGACTCTTGTTTTTACGTAGTTTCGACGTGAATGACCAGTAAATTTTAAGAGACTTGTCGTGTTACATTTCGTTTTACTAAAATCACTTAACATGATAGAAAGAACATTTTCTGTTGCAAATACAACGTCCAACAATTTTTTTCCATCGTTTTCCTATTTACTATTTCTGATGAATTCCAATTAAACCAACTGAATGTGAAATTATAATATTTTTTTCTATTTATTCGTTAATTTCATACCATATACTTTTAGTTCATTAAACTGGAAGTGACTTAATTACTTTTGCAAAATTATTCAATTCCATTACAAAAACTTATTCTGTTCATGACTGAAAATCTTAAAAGCATTTAACTATGCGATTTTTTTTTTAAATTTCAATTCAATCTTTTTTTTAAATACCAAAATTATGTGTGCTACCAAAAATTTCTAAAATATTTAATAATAATTTTTTTATTTTTAAAACTAGATTAATAACTTATTTTTGCATAAAAAACTGCCAGAAAACATCATTTTTAACTTTTATTGATGTTTTATTTTATTTTTAGTGGAACATTTTTGGAATTTTATAAAAATTATAGGAATGCTTTTATGGCAAGTTTAGCGAGTGTGTTCAATAGTTAGACTGTAATTTCTTGTTTAACTGATCAGTGCTTTATCTTCGGCAACTGGAATTCAGTGAAATGTCGTAAGCTATTATTCGGAATATGTTAAAAAATGGTTTCAACTTTAATTGCGGAAATGTTTAGATATAAAATCCTTTGATATAAAAATAAACATAAAATTTTAAACAAGAATCGAATTGATCTTTTCGATAGCATACGATTAGAGCGGTTTAATATATTGTATGAAGACAGGTAGAGGTAGACATCATTAGGTAAACAGGTAGACTCTCAGACCAATAAACCGAGAGACCGACAGACATTGTCCGGCAATGTCAATGGACTCGATGGCTCGCGTCTTCCACGTTCCGTAAGATTTGCAGATTCAGACTACTTTGAACGGTTGATCGACTTCAAGGAACGCGCTGATACATACCAGCGTACACACAGCGGTGTGAGCAAAAAAATTGGGTACATATCCAGTCTTATCGTATGGCCTGTGTCTGCACCTGGAGAACAGGTGACGTGCTATTAATTAGTGTCACTCAAAATCCATCGAATATTGTGAGATTATCTTGAGACGAAATGCTGTGGACCAGTACATGGTGTACGGGAAACTATGTACTCTGAATCTGATGATCTGGGCTACATTGAACAATCCGCGTTTGACTGATGTTGGCTAGACTTTGGCGCTGGACACTAAATTCGTGATCATGATTGCGGGGTCCACAATTCCTCTGTGTGGATTCGACAAAACCGAAGCGAAGTATCAAAAATCCAATTCAGAAATCATGAAAATGATCTTCATTCTGCTGACTAAGGAGCACTTTATTCAAGTCTAAGTAATTAACTAGGCCTCTTGTGCTGGTCATTCAATTTGTTTATCGGCCGATGACGATGCACTAATTCACTGCAAGTGCATTAGTGCATTTCGGTTTTTCGATACTGTTTTCGATGTTTTTGTACCACTCTTCCTGTATTAAATGCTGCATTTTTTGCATATTTCGCGGCTCATTACTTTGTATTATTTCTATAGTAACTGATATTACAAAATAGTCGTCATCTGCTGTGTCATTTTAGACTCATTCGAGTCATCCTGCCTGTTATTAGATAATTGTCAGTTTCGATAAAATCAGTTTGAAGGATTTAGTAGATCGAACTCTTCTTGAAAAGTGCTTATCATACTAGAATTATGTAAATTTGAAGTTATTTCAACCAATTAATTTCTGTTTGTTTATTTATTGATCATTCATTTAAGATATTTAAGATATTAAGATAATATTATAGTTTGAAACTAGTTTTACTAGGAGATTTTTAAACAGTAGTTAACTAAAAATTGGTTCAAGTACATTTATTTTCAATAATTAATTAACTTAATAAATGTGCAAGTTATGCTAATACCCCTCTTGGAAAAAATATTTTAACGAATAATTTTTACTGAAAATTTTTACTGAATATTTTCGCTGCAAATTTTTACTGAAAATTTTTACTGAAAATTTGTACAAAAAATTTTTACTGAAAGTTTTTATTCAAAATTTTTACTTAAAAATTTTATTGTAAAATTTTTTTACTACAAATTTTAATTGGAAAGTTTCACTGGAAATTTTCACAGGAAATTTTCAAAGGAAATGTTCACTGGAAGTTTTCACTGGAAATTTATACTGAAAATTTGTACAAAAAATTTTTACTCAACATTTTTACTGGAAGTTTTTATTCAAAATTGTTACTGAAAATTTTTTTACTAGAAATTTTTATTGGAAAGTTTCACTGGAAATTTTCACTGGAAATTTTCACTGGAAGTTTTCACTGGAAGTTTTCACTGGAAATTTTTACAGGAAATTTTTACTGAAAATGTTTAATGAAAATTATTACTGGAAGTTTTTATTCAAAATTTTCACTGAAAATTTTTATTGTAAAATTTTTTTTCTTGAAATTTTCACTGCAAGTTTTTACTGCAAATTTTTACTGAAAATTTTTACTGCACATTTTTACTGACAATTTTTACTGAAAATGAGTATGGAAAATTTTTACTGAAAATTCTTACTGAAAGTTTTCATTGAAAATATTCACTGGAAATTTTTATTGAAAATTTTTACTGAAAATTTTTACCGAAATTTTTTACTGAAAAATTTTACTGAAAATTTTTACTGAAAAATTTTACTGAAAATTTTTGCTGAAAAATTTTACTTAAAATTTTTACTGAAAAATTTTACTGAAAATTTTTACTGAAAAATTTTACTGAAAATTTTTACTGAAAAATTTTACTGAAAATTTTTACTGAAAAATTTTACTGAAAATTTTTACTGAAAAATTTTACTGAAAATTTTTACTGAAAAATTTTACTGAAAATTTTTACTGAAAAATTTTACTGAAAATTTTTACTGAAAAATTTTACTGAAAATTTTTACTGAAAAATTTTACTGAAAATTTTTACTGAAAAATTTTACTGAAAATTTTTACTGAAAAATTTTACTGAAAAATTTTACTGAAAATTTTTACTAAAAAATTTTACTGAAAATTTTTACTGAAAAATTTTACTGAAAATTTTTACTGAAAATTTTTACTGAAAAATTTTACTGAAAATTTTTACTGGAAATTTTTACTGAACATTATTGAACATTTTTACTGAAAATTTTTACTGAAAATTTTTACTGAAAATTTTTATTGAAAATTTTTATTGAAAATTTTTATTGAAAATTTTTATTGAAAATTTTTATTGAAAATTTTTATTGAAAATTTTTATTAAAAATTTTTTTTTGAATTTTTATTAAAAATTTTTATTTGAATTTTTTATTGAAAATTTTCATTACTAGAAATTTTCACTAGAAATTTTCACTTGAAATTTTTACTGGAAATATTCACTGGAACTTTTCACTGGAAATTTGCACTGGAAAGTTTGACTAAAAATTTTCACTGGAAGTTTTTGCTGAAAATTTTCACTGCAAATTTTAACTGAAAAATTTCACTGAAAAATTTCACTGAATTTTCACTGGAAATTTGCACTGAAAAATTGCAATGGAAATTTTAACTGAACATTTTTACTGAATATTGAACATTTTTATTGGAAGTTTTTATTGAACATTTTTATTACTTGAAATTTTTACTAGAAATTTTCACTGGAAAATTTTACTGGAAATGTTCACTGGAAATTTTCATTGGAAATTTCCACTGGAAATTTTCACTGGAAATTTTCACTGGAAATTTTCACTGGAAATTTTCACTGGAAAGTTTCACTGGAAATTTTCACTGGAAATTTTCACTGGAAATTTTCACTGGAAATTTTAACTGACATTTTTACTGAACATTTTCACAGAAAAATTGCCCTGAAAATTTTCAATAGAAGATTGCCCTGGAAATTTTCACTAGAAAATTTACACCAATAATTTAAACAAAACATTGTACTCGATTCTTAAAAAACTTCTTAATGAAATTAGAAAAAGAAAACTTTCACAAAATATGGTTTCAATAAATGTTCTTTTCATATAATTCCAATATTAAAATTATTTAGCATTACAACTAAAAAAATATGTTCTAATTACAAATCTAATGATTTTAATGATAAAAATTATATTTACCTTATAAAAATATTCCGAAAGCTGTTATTTCAATTAATCCAAAGTAATTATTATTGTTTATTTTAATATCCATTAATTGCCAAAATGATAGAATTATTAAAAATCACTTCACAATATGGGAACACATCATAATATACTGGTTCGCTTTTATAAAACACTATCACAAGAATCAGTTATGAATATGAATAAGTAAAAATTATACTGAAAAAGATATTATTAAATCCAATAGTAAATTTATGACAAAATCTTTACAAATAATTATTTTTAAAATTTTCAAATTGCAATACGTTTTTGTTTATGTTTTTTTTTCTTTCAATTTATAAGCGAAAACTTCTGAGATATTTTGTCACTTCTTCTCCTCATAAAAATTATTTTGTTCACTTTTACCAATTCTATATCTGCTTTTTTTTAATTATAGTTCTTTTAAGATAAATTCAATATTAAATTGACACTTTCAACACTGCGCAACCACAATATCTCGAAATTCGATTGATTTTTATGTTTAACATTATCGCAGACTAATTAAAAATGAAGATTATCATATTCATTAAAAAAAATGAAAAAATTAATTAAAAACACTAAATTTTTTTAACGATTTATTTTAATGATATCAAAGAACCTTTCGATTTGGGAATATCGGATATTATAGAGGCAGCGCGACCTACTATGAGCACGTTCTTAAGATAACTGACTTGATCAACATCGACGACGGACTGAACCTGAATGTCGAGATACACCTCAGATACCTTCCACATACTTGCTATCATATTCATCTGCAAAGAAATGCGAGGAAGTGCATGAAACCATGACTGAAGCCTAAAGAAAAACTTCACTAAGAAAATAATACCATCGCGATATTCAGATTTATTGTGTGTACTCGAAAGTTTTTTTTAAAAAAACACACATAACATACGTACAAGTACTGTGGTTGAAGCGATTGTTAAAAATTGATTTCAAGAAAAAAGCTTAAATGAGAATTGAATTCTATGCTTTAAGGCTTTGAACAATATCCAGAAATCACCTGATATGATAGAAATTATTATAAATGCTATTATCAAATTATTTACCTTCCTATTAAAGGACTTCAACAAGACAATTTTATAAAGAAATTCAAAAAGTCGGCGTTTTTCTTCTTTAATAATAGAAGGTAAAACAGGACCAAAAATTATTTTCTTAGTTTCAAAAATAAAAAATTTGTTAACTAGTTTTTTATGTTTTCATAATAAGATCGATAATATTGAAATTTAACAGAGACTTAAAGTCAAAGAATTACATTTCTTCCTTTCAAATATTGCCCTTGCTTTTGGATAATTATAAATGCATTGAAAGTACTGATTATTTGGATATATTATCATCCTATCTAAAATAGTGTATGAAATCTAACAGAAAAGTAGTGAGACCGATTAATTCGTAATTTTATTTTTATAGATTAATTATTATCGCCTTCAAAGTGGGCAGCTATACATCAGCGGTGGTATTTGTTGTTATTTTTCTTTGTAGAAGTGGTACAAAACTTTAACTGGAATCGTCTTCAGCTGCTTGATTACACTTTTATAGATATTATCGATAGTAGCAGTATTTTTTTTTATCTTGAGAAGCAAACAAAAGTCCACGGACATATATCATGTGAACAGGCGGTTTGGGGAATTATACAAATTCTTTTTACAACACAAACTCGATTATGAAGATGGCCGTCAGTATCTGTAATGTCACAGCTTCAATATCTGACTGCAGGGGAGCACTCATCCAATCCACATTTTCATCAATTTTAATATTAAATTCCTTCCTGTGCCAGATTCGTTTTCTAATGCTTCTTGGCTCCCCAAAAATAGTTTATGTCACCGAAAAACTTATGTTCTCTATGAGAAATGTTTCCGATAAGATCTTTGCAGCCTTTTATAAATCAAACCTAGAGCTTAAAATCCCTACAGTACTCCCAATGCGACCCATATTATTACTTGGTATACGTATCTTATGCGACCCATATTATTACTTGGTATGGCAGAGAAATTGCAAATCACGCGAATGGCCAGAGGAGTGCGTAAGATTTTCCCAGTGGACTCTAGCTTTATTGAAATTGGTCAAGACCCTCTCCGTTATTACCTGAAACTGGTCATTACCCTAAAGCCCTTCTGTTATTACCTTATAATATTTGAAACTGGTCGAAAGCCCCTCGAAAGTCCTTCAGTTATTATTTAAACTGGTCGAAAGCCTCTCTGTTATATAAGGTGATTCAACACTTATGTGCACAGTATAACTTGTTGTTTAATGTGGTCTTGTTATCTGCAACATAAAACCACGAGTCGCCTACGACTATAGAGATTGAGTTACGCTCAATCAACGCACCACCATTACTGGCAGTTAACAGTCAGTAATCAGTTACAAGCTGACTACTCCACCTGTTGGTGGTCAGGACTTCCTCAACCTCTACTGTCATAAGCAGTGACAGTGTCCGAGATAATTGCAAGATGGAATTTGCCAGTTCCCTCCCACCCGCGATCCGTAGAACGTACCCGCGATATGGATATAAACCTAATCGCTTCACCATTGTCGGGCACAATGTGTTCCAACACCATGGGGCACCCCGACTCCCGTAGTACCAATTTTTATTTTAAGAGTACTTCAGTTTGTACTCCGATTATTGAGCTACGGTAAGGCATCTTTTAATTCCCTATGCACCGCTAAGCCAGCTCAGGCGCGCGGGTTCGCCAAGACTCGAAAGTATAACCGGAATCAACCTTGGCCTTTCACCCGGTTGTAGCCACCCTGCGTGTCAGTCACAAACTCATTCACACAATATTCTCGCTCTCCCTCTCCCACACCCAAAATGCCTCATACATCCGCACTCTCATCATTCACCACAATTCCCTATGCACCTAAGTCACGCAAATCCCCGTACAGGCCACAATCAATGAGAAGGTGCTTAGTACTCTCCTCCGCCGCCCCACAAGGACATCTCATACTCCCGTGTCCCGTGAGTAAATACCCAAGGTACAGACCAAATTCAAATCCATACACAGATGCGAAGCGCACATCCGAAATGAACATGTGCGTCCATCTGCCATTCACACTTTCATCCCATCGACGTTGCCAAATTTCATACATTCTATTCAGGACCAGTACACGCCGCTGGCGTGGACTAAGATCGTGAACCTCTTCATTCCGAACCGAGCAACCAGCAAGCAGGATGCCCCGCCATAGATGGTCATAGATTTTTCCACGCAGCACTTCCACGTCCCATGGAATTTCTCCCATGAGAACCTGCATCGCCTCGGTTGACACGGTTCTACATACATTCAAACATGCATACGAAGTCAGACGCTGAACTGAATTTATGCCCACTGGTGGCGCATACTGTCAGCCCATACACACGACGCATTCATTGCATACGAAACAAATACACTCTTGTACAGGACTTTCACTGCTCTGGATCGAAATCCCCATTCTTTGCGAAATACTACTTACGAGGTCTGTTCAAAAACTATCGCGAATTTTGAATTTCCGCGGGTTACGCATATTCGATTTTCAATTTTTTTTTGTGGCGTTCTGTTGGTATATCACTTATGCCAACAAGTTCGGCCATTTTGAATATTCAATTAATTTTTGACGTGTTTGGCTCGTCTTCGATTTTTCCCTATTTTCGACCAAAAAACGCAACGCATTAACATTGCTAAGGACCTGTTGGACTCTGTCCGCGACAATCCAAATTTGCTCCAGAGGGTCATAACTGGTTACCAATCATGGGTTTATGGTTATGGCGTGGAAACAAAAAGGTCAATCCAAGACCGAAAAAAGCACTCCAAGCTCGATCGAATGTGAAGGATTTGCTTACAAATTTCTTCGAATGCAGGGGCGTGGTGCATCATGAGTTCTTGCCACAGGGTATAACGGTCAATAAGGAATATTACCTGCAAGCTATGCGCAAGTTGCGTGAAGCAATCCGCCAAAAACGCCCTGATTTGTGGAAGAACAAAAATTGGCTTTTGCACCATGATAACGCACCTGCTCACGCTTCGTTTCTTGTGCGCGAATTTTTTGCCAAAAACAATACACTAATAATACCTCAGCTACCGTATTCCCCAGATCTGGCCCCCTGTGAATTTTTCTTGTTCTCGAAACAGATTCTTTGATCCATTTTTTTAAATGGGTAAAAATCGAAGACGAGCCAAAACACGTGCAAGCAAAGCAGCTGTCAAAAATTAACTGAACATTCAAAATGGCCGAACTTATCGGTATAAGTGAGAGACATAAGCAAAAAAATCGAAAATCGAATATACGTAACCCGCGAAAATTCAAAATTCGTGATACATTTTGAACAAACCTCGTATGTTCACAGACAGAATTTTCGAAATATATTTTGTTTCAATGGAAAGGAGAACTTCTATTCAAATAGAATAAATCCTACTAACTTCAGAGTATCCATTTAAATAGGCCTCTTTCAATTTTAAGACTCTCCTAGACCTAACAAATTCATTTCCAAGCGTTCTATTTTATTTTCTAGAAAATGCAATTTCTAATTGCTTCCTCCAACTTATGTTATTCTATTTAACTCCTTTCAAAATTAACCACAAAAATTATAGGAACTCTCAATCTGTTAATAAGCACATTAAGGAAAATAAATCCCTTTTTTAAGGACATTATAGGTCTACCTTATAATAATTTTTCCTTTCTGTCATTTAGAATATATATCAGCAGTTGACTTTCGCATTTACTGTTGGATCTAATTTTGTACTTTTATCTTATCCATAAACCAATCAATCTATTAGCTTCTCAATCGATAAGGATCACTGTGGTGGCCAAAATAGCAACTATTGAATTGTACAATTTATAACAGATCAGATATTTGTTATTTTCCACATTTAGAAATTGTTTGAAAATCTATCAGTAGAAATACTAACTGTACTGTGAATAGCGTACCGGTAATAGTATTTCCTTTCGATATCTATTAGCAAATATAATAATTTTCCTAAGATTGCATCCTTTCCAGAAGTAATCGTTAAAGTTGAAAAACTATTATTACTATTCATTCGATCTCAAACGACCGACGAGCCATTTTATTCCTTCAATTGATTGTCAATTATGTATATTGGCTCACAAATGACAATCGACTATCGACAATCGGCAGGTATGCATCGAACAGAACATATGTTCTATAACCCAATTAATTACATGTGTTCACCTCATTTCGTATTCAAATCGAAGATACTGACAATAATACTGCTACCACTCTCTTTAGTTCCATTTTTCGATTCGACTAATTTTCAAATAGTCTTGAACGTACGTACGTGTATGTAAGTAAGTGCACTTTTGGTATTTATGTTACAGGACAAGCAATTTTATGTTGGATTTAATTATCGCATGCTAATTCTGTTGTCAAGAAACAAATTCAATACAATCGCAATCAGCCTTGTTTCTTAATCTCTCTACCAGATGAAAACTATTATCCCATAAGTTTGATAATATGTAAACAGAACCAACCACCTTCCCAATACTGTGTACAGAACGAAATAGTACAGTTTCGTGCTTATTTATCTAGTCAGGTGAACACTAAACAAGCTCAGGTAGAGATCATGAGAAGAACGTCGTAGCCACTCGCAACTTTTGGATGCTAACTAGTTCACACGAAATTGGGTGACAGTTTATATGCCAAGTAAACACTCGATAGACCTGCAATCGATACACTCGAATCTGCCAATTCCGAAGATCAATATTTTCCAATAATTCGGTTATCTAGCTTTGGGATCAAATATTCAGTTTATGCTCCATAAGCGCCTAATCATAAACACCTGCACACGATCAGGTACAAATTGGGCTCCTACTAATAATGAGACAATCGTGTGATTACGTTTGTATCTCATGATCAGCAAAAAAGCAGTATCGAGGTGAGCCCAGCAGAGTCAGAAATCTTGGGAATTAGTTGGTGGGTTTTCGGGCACAAATGGAAGATTGTTACACAAATTTGTCATCGCGAAATATGGCACAGTCGCACTGAAACTTTTGATTGACACTTGCACGACTAACAGAATTCACCTGTTGGATCTGGCTTACACTTAAATCCGTCTATTCAGTGATCTTACCACCATTTGGTAGCCAGGCGACCGTCAATCAACCTTGCCAGCGAATACGTAGACCTTGTACTTGGAGATGAAATTTTTTTTTTTCGAGAATTAAGAAAGAAAGAAAGCTAAATTAGAAAAATAAGTCAACAATAATTGGGAAACATACCAAGTCTATGAAAAATAATCCATTGTAGAGTATAGAAAAAAAAAATTTAATACTCAAGTTTAAAAGGTGCGAGTACGTTTGATGACTGTTACCTGTAGAGGTAGGGTCCATCCATCCATCCATCCATCCATCGTCTTAGTTCTCATCTGGCATTATGGGTCGACACCGTCGCACTTATTATTATTATCTCAGTTATAGAAATTGTCGGCATCTTCGTCATTGTCGATGGATAATGGTAAAATGGTAAAAGTTAATATCATTAGTTTGTTGTTGTTGTTGTTTTCTTCCTTCATTTATTTATCTATTTTTTTTCCCCCAATTTCATCTACTCCACCTAAAAGTAAATGTATTTTTTTTTTTTTCATATTAATTTTCTTCTACCGCAGCTTAAGAAATGCATGTTAGTAGGTTATATCGTGACTTGTAAAACACTGCAACTGTCAGATTTTGGGCACATACAATAAGAAAATATCTCAAACATGTCATATTGAGGATTAAGAATTTCGACAAGATATTTCAACGATTTCTAAAGATTTAAATTTTGACGATTTCTACAGATCTTATCGTATTGGCAAAATTCTATCGATCATGACGTAAAATATTCATGATCTAATTGGTATTAGTTTTGTGGTTTTTTTTTTTACCGAAAGGTCTTATTTTATATTTGAATCTTTTTACTTGATTAAAAAAATTTATTATTTACTAGAAATTGTTTAATTGTATATTTTTTAAGGAGTTTTAGTACGAAAAAATAATCTTGTTTATATAACAAAAAATTTTATATCCAAATTAATACTACGAAGCCAAAATATATTTGTACTTAATTTTTGATCGAGTATGACATTCTGAACTCCCCTGGAAAATCAATAACTTCCTTCCTTTTACGTTGTATCTTATTTTAAAATAATAGCAGTTATTAATATAGAAAATTCAGAAAAAACACATCCTATCACAGCTGACGTCCATCAAGGTAGTATCCTTGGTCCACTTCTATACAATTTTTATACCTTTGATATCTCAACTAATTCCAAAACTTAAACTGCAACTTCAATAGCCTCAAAATACCTACAATACCATATTAAAAATCTTCAAGCGTGGTTTAAGAGATGAAGCGTGAACGTAAATGAGCAGAAGAGTGTTCATGTTACATCTACCCCCAACAAAGGTCTGCTCATTCACATATACCTTAATGGCAACATCATTCCACTAAAAGATAAAGTAGGCCGTCTAGGACTAAACGACTTACTTGGAAATCTCACACAAAATTAAAAAGACTTAAGCTTAACAGACATTATGGACTTCTACATAACAGTTCGGCTGAAAAGTTTAGAACATAACACAGTAGAAATATTTTGTTTTGCAAAATTCATTTTTATTATTCAACATAGTTGGCTTCGAGGGCGATACAGCGATTATAGCGATCTTCCAACTTTTCGATACCATTTTTATAGTACTCTTTCGGTTTTGCCTCAAAATAGGCCTCAGTTTCATCATCGGTCTTAAATTTCTTGCCAGCGAGCATTCTCTTGAGGTCTGCAAACAGGAAAAAGTCGCTGGGGGCCAGATCTGGAGAATACGGTGGATGGGGAAGCAATTCGTAGCCCAATTCATTGAGTTTGACCATCGTTTTCATCGACTTGTGACACGGTGCATTGTCTTGGTGAAACAACACTTTTTTCTTCTTCAAATGAGGCCGTTTCTTAGCGATTTCTTTCTTCAAACGATCCAATAACGCTATATAATAGTCGCTGTTCATCGTCTGTCTCTTCTGGAGAAAGTCAATGAATATTATACCATGCGCATCCCAAAATACAGACGCCATCACCTTGCCAGCCGACTGTTGCGTCTTTCCACTCTTTGGATTCAATTCGTCGCTCGCTCTCCACTCTGCCGACTGCCGATTGGACTCTGGAGTGTGGTGACGGAGCCATGTTTCATCCATTGTCACATATCGACGCAAAAATTCGGGTTTATTGCGCTTGAACAGCTCCAAACACTGCTCAGAATCATCAACACGTTGTTGTTTTTGGTCCACAGTGAGCTCATGCGGCACCCACTTTGCACACAGCTTTCGCATGATCAAATATTCATGCACGATATGTCCAAAACGCTCTTTCGATATCTTCAGAGTCTCAGCTACCTCGCTCAACTTCACTTTACGGTCATTTAAAATTATTTTGTGGATTTTTTTGATGTTTTCTGCCGTAACCACCCCTTTTGGGCGTCCACTGCGTTCTGCATCAACTGTGCTCGTACGACCAGTTCGAAATTGACGAAACCAATATTCCACAGTTGAAATAGCTGGAGCAGAGTCCGGATAACGTTTGTCAAACCATGCTTTGGTTTCCACTGTATTTTTTTTCATCAAAAAGCAATGCTTTATCAATACACGAAATTCGTCTTTATCCATTTTTATTTTCAATAACAAAAGTTGCTCCAATCAAAATGCTATATCTCACGAAGCAATCGACCGATTGCTGTCAAATTCATTGACAGGAATCATTTGAAGCATGCTGCTTTGTGATAATTAAGTAGATTTTTACAAGAGGCGCCATCTAGACGTTAACGTTCTAAACTTTTTAGCAGAACTGTTAGACTACCAAACAATCTATTAAAAATGACATTTAAAAATAAAATTTTAATTTATAACATATTATAATTTAAAAACCGATATGGATATATGGAATTAAACTCTGGGGTTTCAATTCTTCTTTAATCTAATCTCTTCAATCTAAAATCCTCCGAGAAATCGTTGGTGATCTATGCTACAATATTTTTGTAACAAAGTTATTCATCATAACCTAAATTTTCCCTTTGTTCATAACTTACGTATTTCTCGTTATAAAAAGTTTCATTCCCGATAATTCGACCATAAGAATCCGCTTGTTAGAAAACTCTCTTCTATTATTTTCCCCATAAATACTCATCGGCGTTTAAAGAGAAATTTGGCTAAGAGATGTTTTGAGGTCTAGTTAGGTAGACAAACACCAGCCCTTCTCATAATAAAATCTACTTGTTACAATGTTTATGTAGTTTTACTTTCGGAAAAAAAAAACTTCAGAAAAACTCACCAAAAAAAATATTTTTGTATAAATTAAAAACCGCTAATAGAAGAGTGGAATCTATCCATCCTACTCTACCTTAGGCAATACTATATGCTTCTACCAAGAAACAAGTAACAAATTATGCCAATAGGAATCACACCGCGACTAATGTCTTAATTTCCGTAATCGATTAAATTTTACACAAAAATCCTAACTTTTAACATAGCAAAAAAAAATTTGAACCCATCTGGACTTACAGTAATGAAATTTGAAATTCTAATAAGCATTGTAATTCACGGTGTAACTCATCCTTTTAAAAAAAGGCATCTTTTAAAAATTACTAATGTTCCATTTTTTGCTTATTATATTGTTATTCGTCAAGATCTCTAAAAAAAAAACTTTTGAAAAAAATGGGCAAAAAAATTATTTTTCTATATTTAAAAAATGCTAATAGAAGAGTGTTTATATTATTTCTACTATTTGCTGGAATCTACCCATCCTACACTACCTTAGGCAATATGATTCTACGAAGAAACAGGTAGAAAAATATGCCAATAGGAATCACACCGCGACTATTGTCCTAATTTCTACAAACGATCAAATTTTACACTAATAACCAAACTTTTAACATAGTAAAAAAAAATTTCAACCAATCTGGACTTACAGTAATGAAATTTGGAATTTTACTAAGCATTCTAATTTGCGGTGTAACTCATCTCTTTAAATCGGGCAACTTTTAAAAATCACTTATTTTTTCGTGGTTGTTATATTATTATTCGTCAATATCTCCAAATAGCTGATTGCCCTATTAAAGGGTTATCCGATTTGTGCGGCGGAATTATTCTTAAGTAATGCACTTAAACTTCATATTTCATATGATTACATTGCTTGGATCTTACCGATATAATGGTTTTTACTAGAGTTGATTCATTATTTTTTTATTTATATATAAGGTACCTAGTATATGAAATAGAGTTCATGATGTAGCGCCATGACCATGAGACCATTTTGCGACCTGTAGATGATGAAATCAATCTTTAGTTAATTGGATGGGTAATGTAAGTTTATTTTAAGAAATTAATAATAGGACTTGGGAAGGAATTGAGTGACCAAAAAGCTCCACAATAGAAAGAATCTAATTAAAAAAGGCATTTTGAATAAGGTAATATTCCGTTAAAAAGTGTGTTATACTAAGTTTAATGTCACAGCATGGGCAGATGGAAAGAGTATGATTTCCGAAAGTGAGCAGAATATCATCTCTGAATTCTGAGTGTGAGAGCAAAATATCATCTCTGAATTCTGAGTGGGTTCTGTACCTAAATTTTTACCTAATTTACCCAACCTTTGCCGTTTGTCTAGTTCACAATTTTTACATAATCTGAAACTTAACGAAGCTAAATATTCTTGTTATTGAATAGGTTATGCCGAATAAAGTGTAGATTCCTTTGCGAAAATTTTTAATAATTTTTTCCTACATTTAACACATTAAATTTGGCACATTATTTTAAGGACTTTGGCTATTAAATACTTCAAAGTTTAAAAATTAGCTCAGTTAATACGATCTATTGAGTAGTTTTTTTTTAAGACAAAGACCAACAGCGTCAAATCGCATGATCTTGGTGACCAATTAACATTATCAAATCTCATAATTATGTGTTCTGGATTTGTTTTTCACACAATAAATTGTGAGAAAAATTTGTCAACAATAAATTATGAGCTCATATTATACTCTTTAAGTTAAGGCAAAACAACTCATATGCTCATATTGCTCAAAACTGATGGTAACAACCTCTCCTTTTTTATTTGCAGATCAAAATTTTGAAAAAAATCTATAGTATAAAATGGTAATTTGTATATTTTTAAATAAATTTTTTCCCTAATACTATATTTGTTTAAAAGTTTTTAATTAATGAAACTGTTCTTAATATAACCTTCCTATTAAATCACTTTTTCTTAGTAAAAGGAATTAATACTTTCTTGCGATTAAATCAAAATCAGCCCAAAAATATAAAAATATCTCATTGGGTAAAACAAAAAGATAAAGCTTTCTAACCAAAATTGATACCAAATTTATTTTAAACATATTTTTAAGGATTTCAAAAAAAAAAAATAAGAATCTTTTTTAAAATACAATTTTCTATATGCAAAAAAAAAAAATTCTGCCAAAACACCCATCTTAGTTAGAACAAATGTTAGAAAAGGTAATAATGAAAAGAAAAATAAATAATAGAACAAATGAAAATAATCATTATCAATTTTTGGTTAGAAAATACAAAGCACTTTTTTTCTACTGATAGTATCATCGAATTATCTATAAATTAGTTGGAATATTAGAAAGCTTTAAGCTTCCGTTCTTTTTGATAAAATATTCTCAATAGAAAAAGATGAAAACCGCCCACAAACAAATTGCTTTTGTTTGAAGAAGAAAGAATCTACTCTGATTCCAATCAAGCTACTACTTTGATGGGAGGACTTGCCAACTATTCGTGTGTGTATGTGTGTGTATGTATATGTTTGATGAAATTCTCTTTTGGAAAATGTATGGGAACTTTTCCGAAATGAGGCCATACAAAAATTCACCAAAAACACCAATTGGCTTGCATCAATAGCAGCTTTCTTCGATTTCGAAAGAATTTTATGTCAACTATTGAATTGAGAATAGATAAAATTGCCTTAAAAATGTTTCAATATTTGGCTTTTGTTACATGAAAGCTCATCAATCGATTTTGAAAATAATTTTCGAACATACACTCACATATGCATAACGAAATAATGCAGGTTTTCTTTTATTCTTTTTTTGGTATATTTCATGTCATCCTTTCTCCAGAAAATTAATCAAAATGAAATCTTAGAAGTTCATAGACTAACTGTGACTACATTTTTTATACCATACATACTATAGCTGTATGCTGGTACATGTAATGTACTGAATGTTTTGTGCAATATTGTAAAGAGTGAAAATTGTAGAAAATATTAAATAAATAAACGGCATGAAAATAAATACTTTCGTTTCATCGTTCATCGAAAATAAAGATTCGGAAAGAAGATTTTTTTTTATGAAAGAACGATTTGTATGGGAGTGTGTTGAATGCCTGCACAAATAGAGTGATGCGCGTACCGCCTTGATGTTGAACACGTAAATTGAACAATTAGACGCGCGTCAAACGAGCTTGTATGAATTTCGACACTCCGCCCAACATCAATCTTCGCATCCCGTAGAGAAAGTGAAGTATCTATGCTGCCAAAAGATCAAGATACGAGTATGAATAGATCTACCATTAAGATAGTTCGATTTGACTTCAAAATTAGGCATTAATTTCAGAAAATTTTTCAATATTTCTAAATTGAATTCGCACGCTGGCATGCTCATCATACTCACTCGTACCCGTCACATATCATTCCTATACACTGTTTACTATTCGTACATTTATTCAATGATGTTCTTATCGAGTTGAAAATATAAAATGCATAATAATATTATGTTTATAGTATAGTAAATAAATATAAAATATGAAAGAAAATTTTTTTTGAAAAAGATGTAAAGATAAATGGTGGGGGGAGGGGGGTAAATTAGATTGATAAAAAATTCCATCTATTAAAAATTCATCTATGCACATATCCGCGTAACTTAACTGGGTTAATTTTTCTACTTGTAAACCGCATAATCACTTCAAAATCATGATGAATAACGAGTGTACGCTCTGGTTTGGTGTTTGGAATTAAGAAAAATTATATTTTAGATGAAATATTGAAACTTTTCTAATCGGTATGAAATTATTATTTCGGATTTTCTCATATTATGTGGGGTCAAAATTAAGCTGACTTGACACACAAACATTTATTTCTATTTCAACTTTTGTAGACTTTGATTGATTTCGACAAAATTCAATGTCCCTCAAACCTCGACTATATATACTTAAACAATTATGAGGCCAATCATGTTAACAAGATTTTCAATTTCATGCAAATGGTAAAGGAGATAGACACTATAGACAATCTGGACTTCAAATAATGATAAGAAACAATTAAAGAAAGTTTTTATTAAATATATTCACAGGTTAATAAAATACCTGTGTTTTTTTTTCTTCAAGTGTGTAGAGTATAGTTAAAGGTCATCCGTCCGTGTTATGGCATAGTTTAGAGATGCTATTATACTAACCCACTGACTTAAATAAAATATTGAAATTGTTTTTTTGGTATTTTTCGGATTATATCGAAATTGTGATAAGGAAAACGAATCAATTTTTCTTTACCAAATTAATTTCAAAAATAACCAATTACTATACAAAATTATTGTAATTTAAATTATCCAAAAATTAAGCACTTATAATTAATGCTATTTAATTTACTTATTACGAGGGTCGTTCAATAAGTCCTTAGAAAAAGATGGAAAAACCAAATAAAGAATAAACTGATAAGCCCATTTACCCACTATGGTTCTGTTTCCTAAACACTTTAACCCATTCGAGGTGAAAAATATAATCAAATGCCTACCAAATAAAATAGCTAACATCTTAATGCCAAAAAAAAAAAAAATTCCAAAATTCAAATTAAGGGTCGTTCAATAAGTCCTTAGAAAAAAAATGAAAAAAAAACTGTTTTTTAAAAAAAGTTTTTTTTATTTTTCAACATAATCTCTTTTTAGCTCTATACACTTTTCCAACCGTTTTTCCAAAATTTTTATCCCGTCCAAAAAATAGGATTTCGGAAGTTCTGCAAAATACTCATCCGTTTGAGCAATGACGTCCTCGTTGGAAGTGAACCGTCGTCCGCCAAGCCATTTCTTTAGATTGGCGAAAAGAAAATAGTCACTTGGGGCTAAATCTGGTGAATAAACGGGATGCTGCAACAATTCTATTCTCAATTCCACAATTTTAGCCATGGAAACAGAGCAGGTGTGCACACGCGCATTGTCCTGATGCAAGAGGATTTTTTTCTTCTTCAGATGGGGGCGTTTCTCTTTGATTTCCTCGATCAACCATTGCAATAACGACGCGTAATACGCTCCTGTTATTGTTTTTCCTTTTTCCAAGTAGTCGATAAAAATGATGCCCTGCGAATCCCAAAAGACCGTGGCCATCACCTTGCCGGCAGTTTTTGCCTTCTTTGGAGCCCGTTCACAATCCACTGTGATGACTGTCTCTTCGTTTCTGGAGTGTAGTAGTGTATCCAGGTTTCGTCCACAGTGACATATCGACGAAGGAATTCGGCAGGATTGCGATGAAAGAGTGCCAACATAGCCTCAGAGTCCACTGCACGATTGCGCTTATTCTCCTCTGAGAGCAAATGCGGCACCCATTTTGCAAAAAAAATTTCACAGACAATTTTTCATGCAAAATTGAAGCGACTGTACCTTGTGATATGCCCGTGGCCTCAACTAATTCGTGCACTTTAATTCGCCGATCGTTCAAAATCAGATCGTGGATTTTGTCGATGATTTCAGGAGTAGACACCTCAACTGGGCGTCCTGAACGATGTTCATCTTTTGTGGATGAACGGCCACGTTTAAATTCATTCACCCAATTGTAAACTGTCGCAAACACAGGTGCAGATGTGCCATGAACTGCATCCAACTCGGCTTTGATTTCTTTCGGGCTTAAGCCTTTCAAATGGAGATGTTTGATGACAGCCCTAAACTCGCTTTTTTCCATTGTTATGCACAAATAAATGTCGTTAACTGTAATCGACGATAGAAATTGACCTACGCTATGGATCAAGCTGAAATTTTGACAGCTTTCCTGTCGATAATGCTACTTACAAAAAAAACATTACGCAATTTCTCGGATTTCCTAAGAACTTATTGAACGACCCTTCTAAGTAAAAATGGTGAAAAAAAATATTGGATTATTCAACTTTTTTTGCAATATTTTAATGGATTCGACGATAAGTTCTTGTGCAGTTGTTGAGTTAAATTGCGTCCATTTTGGAAAGTTTCTTGTATAGACTAATTGGTGAGAGTCCTGTATAAGAGTGTGTTTGTTCCATGTGCGATATATGTGTCGTCTGTGGGGGCTGATACAATGCGCCGGCAGTATGCGAGGGTGGCCATAACCTCAGTGCAGCGTATGGTATTTTTTTTTTTTCTGTTTAGATTAATGAGGTACAGGGGGAAACCTTCAAAAGGTACTCGCCTGGAAGTTTTTCCTGCCAGCCGAGTTATGCGGGATTTTTACCTCGCTAAAACCTAATCTGCACCTCTGATCTTGCTCCCGGAACGATGGTTCCCCGGCGGCACTCTTTGTAAATACTACTTTGCTGGGGCGCTCTTGTTTGATGCTACTGCTGTCCCGATGTTATGACGCCTCGCGGCCTATTCTTCGTACGTTGTGTGGAGATCCTTGATAATGGATTCCGCGTATTCTGCAATTCTGTCCCAAGCCGATTGGCTCTTCAGCATGCACTCCACTATATTTTCTGGACTGATGGAACGGTCCAGATTTCTCTCCAGCTCCACCCGCGTCTCCTCGTCGAGCGGGCACTGGAAGAACCCGTGTTCTGCGTCTTCGATCACATCGCGGCAATGATGACAGTTTGGGGAGTCAAACTGTCATCGTGGTGGTTGTGGTTAATACCCATGTCGCGGGTACGGTCTTCGGATACAGGTGGGAGGTAAATGGCAAATGTAGCAATGCATTGCACTTATCTCGGGCACTGTCACTGCTAATGACAGTAAAGGTTTAGATAGTCCTCGCCACCAGCAGGTGGAGAGTCAGCTTGTAACTGATTATATCTGTTAACCGCCAGTAATGGTGGTGCGTTGATTGAGCGTATCTCGATTCCTATAGTCGTAGGCGACTCGTGGTTTCATGTTGTATAACTGGGCAATGAGTAGCCAATATTTCGAAAGAAACCTTTGCAACTTGTCCAGTCCATGTGTTTACTAATGGCCAACGTAGGATTGCCAAGTCCGGAACTGCTTGGGCGATCAAGAGTTTTCTATATCAGTTAAGTAGCATGCTTATTGCCCACAATTATTATATAATCTTAAATTCAACGAAGCCAAATATTCCTGTTATTAAGCAGGCTATGTAGAATAAAGAGTCCATTTTTTTAAGACAAAGACCATTGAAGAGTCGATTTTTTTAAAAATAAAGGTCAATTGCGTCAAATTGCATGATCTTGATGATCGACCGACATTACCAAATTTCTGAAGTATGCATTTTGGATTTGTTTTTCATACAAAAAAGGCAAAATTTTGCCATTTTATATTGCTTATGGTACCATTTTGCGTCCAGATTTAAAAACGTTTAGAACAACTCCATATTATAGTGACTATTGGACAATCAGAATGTTGGTGGATTTTTCAATTTAAATTTCCAATCAGCAAAACATCATCAATTTTCAGTGATAGTCACGTTACAGTGGAAGCCATTTAAGACCCATTGAGTAATCCTATTCCCAACATTATTCGACATAACATACTTTAAAAAGGGATGTTGAATTGCATTGGGTTCCAGGGCCTGTGAGAAATTTGGGCAACGATGGGCTGGATCAACTTTTTTCGAGTAGACATCAGGGCTGGATAAATAGTGAAAAGTTGCCTTCAAAATATTGGGCACCATCTGCCCAATCAGTTTGCTCGATAACCTCAACAATATTTTAGAAATGGAAACTGCTCAGAATTTTGAAAGAACATTTTGCACTTCCTTTTGGAAAATCATGCTCGCTCAATTATTACTCATCTTCTGACAGAATGTCAGCCTACTCAAATATTCCTTTTCGTATAAGATTTTCACCATTGTGGAGGTTTTAAGTCTTTTACAATCTTTTCCAAGTCCTCTTCTTTATTATTTAAAACAAGCTAACATGCTCGATAAAATCTAACCACCTTTAACTGGTTCAGTCAACTAGGAAAAAACTGATTTCATCATATACAAGGTCTGTTAAAAAAGTATCGCGAATTTTGAATTTCCGCAGGTTTAATCGATATGTTGGTACCCATATCTCTCACTTATGCCAAAAAATTGTGCCATTTTGAATGTTCAGTTAATTTTTGATAGCTGCTTTACTTGCACGTGTTTCGGCACGTCTTCGTGTTTTGCTCAATTTCGACCAAAAACAGCATCGCATTTACATTGCTAAGGAGCTGTTGGACTCTGTCCGCGATGACCCAAATTTGCTCCAGAGGGTTTTAACTGGTGACGAATCATAGGTTTATGGGTATGATATGAAAATCAAAGCTCAATCATCGCAATGGAAGCTGCCGCATGAGCCAAGAACGAAAAAAGCACGCAAAGTTCTGTCGAATGTAAAGGTTTTGCTTACAGTTTTCTTCGATTGAAGGGGCGTGGTGCATCATGAGTTCTTACCACAAGGTAGAACGGTCAATAATGTATATTACCAACAAATTATGCGCAAGTTGCGTGAAGCAATTTACCAGAAACGCTCGGATTTGTGGAAGAACAAAAATTGGCTTTTGTACCATGATAATGCTCCTGCTCACTCATCACTGCTTGTGCGCGAATTTTTGGCCAAAAACAACACACTAATAATGCCACAGTCACCATATTTTCCAAATCTGGCCCTCTGTGACTTTTTCCTGATCCCGAAACAGATTCTTTGATCCATTTTTTGGAATGGGCAAAAACCGAAGACGAGCCAAAACACGTGCAAGCAAAGCAGCTGTCAAAAATTAACTGAAAATTCAAAATGGCCGAACTTGTCAGCATAAGTGACAGATATGAGTACCAACATAACGCCATAAAAAAATCGAAAATCTTTCGATAGTTTTGAACTTGTCGGCGATACTTTTTGAACAGACCTCGTACAGGTCTAGAAATGGTCTAATGGTCGTTATATGACAGTATGAACTCTTATGTCTTATGCCCTTACATACACGTATAAACAAATCCTATGTTCAAACAAACAAATAATTTGAGACCTTACATATATTTGCTGTTACTAATTTAATACCTTATTAGTTAAGTATCTCAACCGGAATAGTGCAACAGTCTCAACTTATACAGTGAATTTTTAGTTAAGGGTCTCAACTTGAATAGGAGTTTATTTTTTAACATACAAAATATTACAAAATAATATGATAGACTACTATAAAATCTCAGGGGTAGTTTTTCTCTAACCTTTTACTAAGAATATTCCTATATTACCTTTATTTAAGCTAGCATGTCTTAGGACAATACTTTTGGTACCACTTTTTCCTACCACCTATAATATCCTTTACGCTATATATATCCAAGATTGGCTTACAAAAACTAAAGTGCACTATTTGGGGACCTTATATTGATAAAAAATTAATCTGAGAGTACAGAAAATTTCTTATACTATAATATATTCTATCTAAGCTATTAATAAATAGAATACTTGACTTAAGAACTTATTCCTTTTTTAAAAATAATTATTTTCAACTACCCTTTCCAAAATCAATCATCGTCAATCGAAAAAATTATTTTCAATCTATTTTAATAGGTAAATATTGCTAAACTTGCTATGTAAGAAAATGCCAATGATTTTTTGATCTTTTATCAATCATTTCTGCGATTTTTTTATTACCTAAATTAAAGTTGTAAATATCAAATAAAATTTTAAGAAAAAGTCCTTTGAAAATTTCAACTTTGTTGCACGATTATAGAATTTCAAAATTAATATTTTACTACAAATTACATATTGAAAATATTCAGAAAGATCATCATAAAGATGAATAATTTAAAAATATCTATTATACTGAAATAGATGCACTCCTATAGTAGGGATATGATTAATATAATCTCATTTATATTCGTAGATGTTACGTGAAATGTAATTTTAAGGAACTTTCATGGTTTGTACTTAAACTAAAGCATATTTGCATAACTAATTAGTAAGATTAATTACTCTCCATCTATGAATCAACAGAAGTTAACATATTCAGTTCTTTTTGAAGAATAGCCGTAAGTCTGCAAAAATAAATGGAAAATATTAAATGGTAAAAGGGAGCATTAGAGGCTGACTACATAGGACCATAAATAGTTTTCATACAACAACTCAAGAATTTTCCATTCATTCACTTACAGTCCTATATACTGATTTGTTTATTTATATTTTTTCAAAGTTTCCGGCTATTTTATAATTTATTTAAATATTTTCAAAATTGTTTTCTTAATTCAAAGTTATATTATTTCGTAATCTTCGACTTAAACATTCACTTACATGTGAGGAGAGTCTATGCTATGACCTAGTAACGATTCCTTCTTTCACCATTCATAAGATAAAATTTATTTGATAAAATTCACCTGTCCAATTCTTAATGAACACACACCAACCAACATTAGCACTGATATGAACATTACTTACCAAATGAAGATTGGAGCCTCTAAAGATATCGAATTAATTCACAACTTTATTCATTTCATAATTTATACAGAGTATATTTTATATTTACTGTTTGCCTTTCTATGGAAAAATTCTACTGAATTGGGATTTATTCACAGATTATATTTAATAAAACACAAAAAGAAACTTAACTTTTATAGGTAATAATATGAAGAGAATCAAACGTTTGGTATTTGAAAAAATATTACTTTCCACATATCAGTTATTGTATACCGTTAATAATTGTAATTAATTTCGATCACCTCAGGTATTTCTGCATTTAATGTAGAGTCGCAATGGGAATTTCAAAAAAAAAAAAAACCAGATAATCTTTGTATGAAATTAACGCAACAAAAAAAAATCATATATATAATAATGCTAAGTCCATTTGGAAAAGAATTATTTGAAGAGGAAAAAACTAATCGGAAGAGATTGTGAAAATTTTCTAAGTACAATTTTAAGAAAATTTATTTTGCTAAAGGCTGCAAAAAAAAGTTACGCTCGACCACAGCCCACAGAGTTGAATCGTTTTTCCGGTAAATACAAATAACTGAAAAATCAATTTTTTCTACCTAATGTGGTAGATTTTCCTAAGGCCTTTTATCATCATTCTTATCGATCATTCAGCAAACACTGACCAGCTACCAATTTTTTCCAACTATCTATTATTATTAGTGCGTGCAATACTCTTCAGAATCAGTCGGTAGAGTATATCATGACCAGATCAGGACTGTTTTGGTTTGCACACTTACTGTTGATGAATTTAAATATTGTATAAAAAAATTTTATGTAATTAAAAATTCCTAAATGACTGAACATTTATTTGATATCTATTTTCTTTAATATGAACGATATTGAACCAAAACAAAATCAACACCAATTAAATGACTATCCATTTTATGGTCGAAAAGAACATCTCCATCAAGGAATAGCGGTTTAAAACTTATATTAATAAAATAAATATTTTATATAGCTAAAAATTTACTACTTTATCGTTAGTGAATCATTTAACCGAGTATGGTATTTGCAGAAGATACTATAACTGGCTTTGGGTGTTGATTTTTCAAACAAATTTTCTTGAGCGATGAGGATCGTTTTTCAGTGGGTATGTCTATAAGCAAAATTGCCATACAAAATTTAAACCAAATTTTGAATATTCAGTTAATTTTTGACAGTTGCTTTGCTTGCACTTGTTTTTGCTCGTCTTCGATTTTTGCCCATTTCAAAAAATGGATCGAAGAAACTGTATCAAATTTTGTGTGAAAAACAAAATTAATTGCGCGGACGCATTCCGAATGTTGGCATATGCTGAAGCTACCTTTGATCGAAGCACCTTTTATCGGTGGTACAAAATGTTCTCAAAGGGCCGAGAAGATGTGAACGACGGAAAGCGTGCCGGACGCCCAAGCACTTGAACAACAGACGAAAACATTGATGAAGTGAAGAAAATAGTATTGACCAATCGTCGAATCACCGTTAGAGAAGTTGCTGAGGACGTAAACATATCGATTGGTTCGTGCCATTCGATTTTTACCAATGATTTTGGCGTGAAACGGGTCACCGCGAAATTCGTACCAAAATTAATCAATTTTGACCAAAAGCAGCATCGCATTAACATTGCTTGGAAGCTGTTGGACTCTGTCCGAGACGACACAAATTTGCTCCATAGGATCATAACTGGTGACGAATCATGGGTTGATGGTTATGACGCGAAGACCAAAGCTCAGTCAATGGAAGCTGCCGCTAGAGCCAAGACCGAAAAAAGCGCCCCAAGTTCGGTCGAATGTGAATCGGATCATGAGTTCTTGCCACAGGGTAGAACCGTTAAGGAGGAATATTACCTGCAAGTTATGCGAAAGTTGCGCGAAGCAATTCGCCAGAAACGCACGGATTTGTGGAAGAAAGCCCAGCAAGGCCCGGATTTATGGAAGTGGCTTTTGCACCATGATAACGCCCCTGCTCATGAATCGTTGCTTGTGCGCGAATTTTTGACCCAATAAAACACAATAATAATGCCGAAGCTAACGTATTCCCCAGATCTGGCCCCTTGTGACTCTTTCTTGTTCCCGAAACTGAAGAGCCCCATGAAAGGACGACGCTACGCTACGATTGAAGAGATAAAGATGGCATCGAAGGAGGAGCTGAACAAGATCACAAAAAATGATTTTTTGAAGTGCCTTGAGTATTGGAAAATACGTTGGCACAAGTGTGTAATATCTGGTGGGGATTACTTTTAAGGGAACAAAATAGATATTCATGAATAAATAAATAATTAAAAAAAACACCAAATTTGCGATTCTTTTTGAACAGACCTCGTATAAAACTTTAGAAAACCCACAAAAGACTATGAAAATGCAATTTTGTTCACGAAAAGTGACATTTCAGTATACATTTTGGTCTAAAGGTATCATTGGGTTGTGTTTCTTTGAAAATGAAAAAATAGAGAATAGTTATCGTAAATTTGTAACCGATTTATTTAGCCTGATTATACGAGGGTCATTCAACAAGTACTTAGCCTACAAAAGAAAAAGAAAAATTTTGAGAAGGTGGCAATTTATTTTTCCACATAATATCCTTCAAGCTCGATACACTTGGCCTAGCGATGCTCTAACTTTTTTAACCCGTCCAAGAAATACATTTTCTCGAGGGAAGCAAAATAGGCCTCCGTGGCGACGATGACCTCCTCATTCGACCCAAATCTATTCCCGGCGAGTGATTTTTTCAGGTTTGGAAACAAAAAGTAGTCACAGGGGGCCAAATCTGGAGAGTACGGTGGATGGGGCAGCAATTCGTAGCGTAATTCGACCAATTTAGCCATGGCGACGGCGGAGGTGTGAGCCGGTGCGTTGTCGCGGTGGAACAGCACTTTTTTCTTCGTAAAGCGGGGCCGCTTTTTCTTCAATTCGACGTCAAATCGGCCCAATAAGTCAGCATAGTAGCGCCCCGTGATTGTTTTAGCCTTCTCGAGGTAATCGATGTGGATCACACCTTGTGAATCCCAGAAAACGGTGGCCATCACCTCTCCGGCCGATCAAACAGTCTTCGCCTTCTTCGGAGCACGTTCGCCGGGTGAACTCCACTGTTTCGACTGTTCCTTGGTCTCTGGTGTGTACCAGTGAATCCATGTTTCGTCGACGGTCACGAAACGACGCGAGAACTCCGCTGGATTGCGCTGAAACAGCGCCAAACACGTCGCCGATGTGGACCACATCGCACCGACAGCTTTCTCATGCCCAGTTCTGCGTGTAGAATATGATGAACCGTTCCTACTGCGATGCCTACAGTCTCAGCTATCTCGTGACCCTTCAATCGACCGTCTGACAACACGAGATCGTGGACTTTTTTAACGTTTTCCTCCGTAGCAGCCGTTTTCGGGGCACCTGGGCGTGGCTCATCAAAAACCGATGTGCGGCCACGAACAAACTCGTTGAACCAATTCTTGACGGTCGCCATCAAAAGAGAAGAGTCACCATACTCTTCTTCCCTTCCAAAAACAAGAATCTAATCACCGAACGATATTGTTCTTTTTCCATTTTTGTGCAACCGACCGACACGCTCGCTTTCAAAGGCTCTCAAAACAAAACTAATGACTGTGCACGATGGTAAATTTATTTTGTGACAGCAGTTCCATCGCCCGATGGAACTGCCGGGAAGGGTTGTCCGGGAAGCCATTTTGTTTCTTTTATAAAAATGAGAGACGGTTTTCTTATAGTGAATGAATATTTTATTCAATTAAATATTGTCCAGTCTGATCCGATACCTTTTGCCATCTTTTTCGTAGTAGCATGATTCCACGCTCATAAAATTTTTGTTTTTTACTGGTAAGAAACTGATTTAAGTGATTTTTGACCTTCTCATTTGAATTAAACGTTTTACTGTCTAAAAATTTGGTAGATACCGGAACAACTGATAATCGGAAGGTGCTAGGTCTGGAGAGTATGGTGAGTGTGGCAGTATATCCCATCCAAGCTCTAAAAGCTTTTGCCGAGTGGTCAAACTTGTATGTGATTTCGCATTATCCTGTTGGAACACTATACCTTTCCTATTGACCAATTCTGGCCTTTTTTCTTTAAGTAAATCATTTAATTTGTTCAACTGATGACAGTACACTTTAGAATTGATCGTTGTGTTGCCAAAATAAAGGATCCAAAATAGAGGATTCCTTTGAAATCCCACCAAACAGATAGCATAACTTTTTTTTGATGAATGCTTGACCCGGTTCATTTTTTCTACTCCAGGATCTTTTGCACTTAACATTGCTGTAGACAACCCATTTCTCGTCCCCAATAATGATATGCTTAAAAAAGGAATTTTTTTTGGCGTTTGAGAAGCTGATGAGTTGTCATTCTCCGGTTTGCATCTATTATTGCCTTTATTCTCGTATCTTCATCAGCTACAACTGGCCTTCCATAACATGGTGCATCATCGAGATCAAAATTGTCGGATCGAAATTTTGCAAACAAGTTTTATTTTTTACAATAGAAAATATAAAAATGCTGTTCAAGCTAGAAAAAAATTATCCGATGTATATAGAGAAGATATGTTAAGTATTAAACTGGCGCTCATACTTAACATATCTTCTCCATATACATCGGATAATTTTTTTGTAGCTTGAACAGCATTTTTATATTTTCTATTGTAAAAAAGTTAAATATGCCGAAAATACTGTTTTTAACTTTCCATATTTAAAAGGCTATCAACCAAAAACTACTGTGCAAAATCAATAGAATTTTTTCAAAAGAAAGCCTTGCTATATCAGTTGTCAAAATTTATATGATTATGTGGCTTTAGTATGAAGTTAGTTATAAAAAAATTCAATAAAATCTTCTGTTGGAAAAAACGAAATTACTTTCCGAACGATCCATTATAAGAAAGCTCAGAAATAAATCGGATTAATCAAGTAGGTGAGAGAAAAATCAATTATATATATCCGTGAAGGTATGCAAAATTATAAGAGGCACTTACGAATTTTTCTAGATGGAAGATTGCAGGTTGTTGCACTTCGAACAGGAAGTCAGTAATTTTCGAACAGAAGATCAATCATAATTCTGAGAGGTTTTCGTGTCCAAAAAGGCATGTGATATTCTTGTGGTTTTACAGGAAGTTTTTTACAAGCAAGCCTTGCTATGTCAGCTATCAAAATACATATGATTATATAGTTTAAGTGTGAAGTTGGATGTGAAAAAATACAATTAGGTCATTTGTTGGGAAACAACGAAATTACTTTCCGGACAACCCAATATTTTAGATCATATGTCGCATTTTTGAGATAGTATCGCAAGCAACACGGTATAACAAATTTTTGTTATATTACGGAGAAAGTTCCAAGGACGCATTTTTTCGAGATTTGATCACACCAATTCTCTTCAGAGATTGTGCGATTTGACGCAACAAGTTTTTTTTTTATAAAAAACAAAAAAAATTTGATTATGTAAAAAATTCCTAAACTTTGGAACATTTAAAAACCTATTTTAATATTAATTTATTAAAAAGTTAATTTTTTTATTATGTTTGTATAAAGATGATCATCATGACTGGGAGTACAGTTGAAGCTAGGTGAACCTCGTTTTTTTAGGATAGGATCTTTCTTATGAATAAGGATTAAGTGTTCAACTTATCGCAGTCTATACAGTTTGCGTTTAGCTATAAGTAGGCGGTCTTAATAGGTGCTCTATAATCTTACCGGAATCGTCCATGCACAGGTATGATCTCAGAGATATTTAATGGTCTCCACCCGAACGTAGTTAAGTGTTCCCAATGATTTTTGCAAGGACTCAAATTTTTCAACAATACTTGAGGACTTGCAAAACTAATATCCTGTACAGTAGTAGCTCCGATTTTATAGTCAGAATCTTTGCGCGAAATAATTTAGATTGATTAAAATAGAGCCACCAGCAGCATGTGGATTTTGTTGTTATAGTATGCGACTCCTGACCCCTGATAAGAGAACGACTAAAATCTTTCGAAGCTATAGTCTCCAGTCTTTCGATCCGATGAACTTTAGTTTATTTTGGTAAATTCCTCTTGTACAGCTCTCTCTGATCGACACATAATATCGATGTTGGCGGAGTATACGAAAACGGTACGCCTCAAGCTAACCCCTGACTCACGATTTACGAAAGTGTGTCTGCTTGTCAGGGCCCTGGTCAATCTTATTCATATTTCTAGGATACCGATCCCTCTTAAAGAACACTCAAGCTTTATCTTATCTTTAGCTATTTTTCTTGTCCTAACATTTCTTCCACAGACTGCCACGAAGAGAATCTCTGACTTGTTACGGATTCTTGGGATTTCATGAATTGAAGCCTCTCTAGTACAGGCCTCCAATTTTTTGTCGAATGGGGCTATCCCTATCTGGAAGAACAGCATAGAATATGTCTGTTCAAAATGTATTACGAATTTTGAATTTCAGCGAGTTACGTATAATCGATTTTTAATTTTTTGTGGCGTTATTTTGGTACTCATGTCTCTCACTTTTGCCTATAATTTAAAATTCGGCCATTTTGAACGTTCAATTTATCATTTTATATTGAGATAATTAAAAAAAATTTATTTTTATTTTTTTAACACGCAATGAGGCTCATTTCGCGATCAGTTAATAAGCGAAAATCTACAAAAAATAGAAAAAAGCTATTGAAAAACTATTGTTTTGTGTTTATTTTAGTTTAAAGTTGTTATTGGGTCTTATTTCTTTGAAAATGAAGAAGGAAAGACTATTATCAAAAATTCTGAGAGAAATGGCCCTAAGATTACCATTTTTTTCTATCTAATTTTTATTTAAATCAATCTCAATAATGTGGCACAACAATAAGACAAAATTTTGCTCTATTGAGCAACAGTACAAAAATGCTTAGTTTTAAATTTTGAAATAATTAAAAACCAATATCTGTCAAGAAATGGCCAAATAACAGCTTGAAATACGCAAAAAAAAAATCTCATCAAAATTGACCTCAACAAGATCGAATCTAGAAAGAAATGAATAAAATTATCCAGACCATTTATTTTAAAAATTCCCATTGAATAATCGTTTAATCTCTAAAGTCAATAGTATTTATGATAATACATATTCTCATATGGTAGATCATGAATAAGTGTAATAAAAATAGTGATAATAATTTCATCTTGCATGGATGCAGATGCATTTCTAAACAACCTTTATCATCAAGACGAGTGGTATCATTATTATTGTAAATTAGCACTCCGATCATATTATATGCTGTAAATAAAGCTTATATCTTGAGAATTGGAAGGGATCGATCAATTGAAAAACGTGATATTCCAATTGCAGATAGAAATGAGTATAATTCAAGTATAAACAAATAAATTTCGAAATGTAGAAATAAACAAATGGACGCTCAAGAATGGAAAGATTAATATTTAAATGGAAGCATAGAAATTTAGACGAGTGCAAGGTATGATGATCTAGACAATGAAGAGAACATAAAAAGATACCATAAAATTGCATAACACTAGAAATGATCATGTACTCTATAATTCGTAAAATCGCACAGTTACATTTCGTTTCATTAGCAGAAGGAAATTCGCCATCATACAGTGTACAGTATATAGTATAGTGTGTAGAGTATGATGAGAATGTACAAAAGAACATAATCCAAAGCAGTTCATGTATAAAAGCTTATCTTATAGTGACTAGTAAGCCAACAGCTGTTAAGATATTATGAGAGTATGTTAAGAGCAGCAGCATGCGTTGTTAACTATTAAAATAAAAATCATACAAAATAGACGGCAATAAAATATTAAAATAAGCAAAACGATTATACGAAATGTTCATTGCGATACGCAGTTCGGATGTATTGAAGCTCCTTGAATTAGGAGAGGCTAAGGAAATGGATAACTTGAACCTGAAACATAGAACCAGATGATCCAACTTGTTTGGTTTGCCGGTAGACGACAAGTCTCTCTACTACACTAGCACTTAAACTGTGGTCAATACCTACTCGAGTGGATCAGTTGGATTTGAAAGCCTAGCAATGTTGGGGCAGACTCTTCGGCTCAATTGAATTGCATTCGCATTGCGCTAACTTCAATTGCATTTCGATTACGGTGTATCTTTCTTCCAATTGAACAGTTATGCAACCAAATGGATTCGATAATATTTGCTGTAAGTATTTACAGCTTCCGCTCCCTCACCATTACGGTTGTGTTATGCCTTTCGTCTTACCTCGACTGCCACAGATACTCGTCATTATGATCGAAAATTGCATATTTTTACCAAAATGTACGATTAACTATGATGATCGTATGTATGTACATAGATTTGACTGTTATCTTATTTACTGACATACTAGTTTGCGAGCACATTCATCGTCAACCTGTTCTAAAGGGTTAAGAATGTAGCAAAATACCTGTTCTCATATTATACGACTCGAAACACTTACTAGAACTAAGATAGAATTGGTTTTATAACAGCATATCATAAGCAACTGACTTACCTTCGGTACTAATATTCCTGTCCAATTGGACTCTAGAAAACTATGCGATACGCAACTGGATCGAAACAAATCCAATCATACCGAATCGGATCGAATCATATAAATTCTGTGTCAAGAAAACGAATAAGACAGATTTCCAATCAAAAACCGTATCTCGCATACACAAAATATTTGGTTTCAATATTATAAGTGTACAGGAGCCTCAACACTCATATGCAAAATTATTGATATAATTTTAATGATATTTTTTCTTAATGTTAATCATCTTGAAATTTGAATTAATTAGTTTTCTTTGCCTTATCATTTTAATTAGAATAACAAATTCAGAATTATTATTTAATGGATAAAATACTTTCGAGTTTATCATAGAATGTAAATTACTAAAAAAAAAATGCAATTAAATATTTGGATTTATCTATCATCGTATAGGAAAGATATTTTACAAAGTATTTATCTAAAATTAGAAATTCTGACATTTTTATTCTCAAAGATTATAATTTTAAGAAAATTTACATTCAGTTCAAAGTAGGTTGAAGCTTTTAATTGAAATTTGATATTGAATTATTTTTAAAATTCTGTACATTTTTGCACTTCTACTAATAGTAGTGATCTGCAAGCTTTGAAATGGTTTTTATTCTGATTAAATTTACTTCATTGCATAGAATAATTGGTTTCTTTTTTTTATTTCATCTAAAATTTTTAACTTAATGGCTCTCCATAATGATTATAATTAATTTAGTTTAGTTTATCAAAAAGCGATCCATCGACTAAAGAATTACACAATGCCTGATTTTGACGAGATCCAAAGCAAGCTGGCTTAGTGTACAGACGATACATTTTACCAAGTAATTCTGGATACCTGGCGCTTTGGTGTCAAATGTCCCACACTCAAAAGAGGAGAGATCACTGTATCAATTTTCGATTTTTTTGTGGCGTTATGTTGGTACTTATGTCGATAAGTTCGGCTATTTTCAATGTTCAGTTAATTTTTGACAGCTGCTTTCGTTGCACGTGTTTTAGCTCGTCTTCGATTTTTACCTCAAATTCGACCAAAAACAGCATCGCATTAACATTGCTAAGGAGCTGTTGGACTCTGTCCGCGATAACCCAAATTTGTTTCAGAGGGTCATAACTGGTGTCGAATCATAGATTTATGATTATGACGTGGAAAACGAAGCTCAATCATCCCAATGGAAGCTGCCGCACGAGCCAAGACCGAAAAAAGCGCGCCAAGTTCGAACGAATGTGAGGGTTTTGCTTACAGTTTTCTTCGATTGCAGGGGCGTGGTGTATCATGAATTCTTAACATAGGGTAGAACGGTCAATAAGGAATATTACCTGCAAGATATGCGCAAGTTGCGTGAAGCAATCCGCCTGAAACGCCCGGATTTGTGGAAGAACAAGAATTGGCTTTTGCGCCATGATAACGCCCCTACTCACGCATCGTTGCTTGTGCGCGAATTTTTGGCCAAAAACAACACACTAATAATGCCGCAGCTACCGTATTCCCTAGATCTGGGCCCCTGTGACTTTTTCTTGTTTCCGAAACAGATTCTTTGATCCATTTTTTTGAATGGGCAAAAATCGAAGACGAGCCAAAACACATGCAAGCAAAGCAGCTGTCAAAAATTAACTGAAAATTCAAAAAGGCCGAACTTGTTGACATAAGTGAGAGACTTAAGTACCAACATAACGCCACAAAAAAATCGAAAATCGAATATACGTAACCCGCGGAAATTCAAAATTCGCGATACTTTTTGAACAGCTCGTATAAAAAATGTTTTTAAACCCTTTTGGAAGTAGAAACTTATACTTTGGGCTTTCACCTAATCTTCCTATTTTTTTTATAGGGAGATTAGCATCATGAGTTCTTGACACAGAATAGAACGATCAATAAGGAATATTATCTGCAAGTTATACGTAAGTTGCGCGAAGCAATCCACCAGAAACGCCCGGATATATGGAAGAACAAAAATTGGGTTTTGCACCATGAAAATTCCCCTGCTCACGTATCATTGCTTGTGCGTGAATATTTAGCCAAAAAGGAAATACTCATAATGCCGCAGCTACCGTATTCCCCAGATCTGGGCCCCTGTGTTTTTTTCTTGTTCCCGAAACTGAAGAACCCCATGAAAGAACGACGCTACGATACGATTGAAGAGATAAAGACGGCATCGAAGGAGGAGCTGAACAAGATCACAAAAAATGATTTTTTGAAGCGCTTCGAGAATTATTAAAAACGTTGGCACAATTATATAATACGAAAGTCGTTCAATAAGTCCTTAGAAAAAGATGGAAAAAACTGTTTTTAAAAAAAAAAATTTTTATATTTTTCAACATAATCTCCTTTTAGCTCTATACACTTTTCCAACCATTTTTCCACAATTTTTATCCCGTCAAAAAAATAGGATTTCGGAAGTTCTGCAAAATACTCATCCGTTTGAGCAATGACGTCCTCGTTGGAAGTGAACCGCCGTCCGCCAAGCCATTTCTTCAGATTTAGGCAAAGAAAATAGTCACTCGGGGCCAAATCTGGTGAATAAGCGGGATGCTGCAACAATTCCATTCTCAATTCTACAATTTTGGCCATGGAAACAGCGCAGGTGTGCACATGCGCATTGTCCTGATGCAAGAGGATTTTTTTCTTCTTCGGATGGGGGCGTTTCTCTTTGATTTCCTCGCTCAACCGTTGCAATAACGACGGATGGGGGTGTTTCTGGAGTGTAGTAGTGTATCCAGGTTTCGTCCACAGTGACATATCGACGAAGGAATTCGGCAGGATTGCGATGAAAGAGTGCCAATATAGCCTCAGAGTCCACTACACGATTGCGCTTATTCTCCTCTGAGAGCAAACGCGGCACCCATAGTGCCGAAATTTTCTTCACAGACAATTTTTCATGCAAAATTGAAGCGACTGTACCTTGTGATATGCCCGTGGCCTCAACTAATTCGCTCACTTTAATTCGCCGATCGTTCAAAATCAGATCGTAGATTTTGTCGATGATTTCAGGAGTAGACACCTCAACTGGGCGTCCTGAACGATGTTCATCTTTTGTGGATGAACGGCCACGTTTAAATTCATTCACCCAATTGTAAACCGTCGCAAACACAGGCGCATATGTGCCATGAACTGCATCCAACTCGGCTTTGATTTCTTTCGGGCTTAAGCCTTTCAAATGGAGATGTTTGATGACAGCCCTAAACTCGCTTTTTTCCATTGTTATGCACAAATAAATGTCGTTAACTTTAATCGACGATAGAAATTGACCTACGCTATGGATCGAGCTGAAATTTTGACAGCTTTCCTGTCAATAATGTCACTTACAAAAAAAAATCTTTACCAACACTACGAGCGCAATTTCTTGGATTTTCTAAGGACTTATTGAACAACCCTCGTATCTAGTGGGGATTATTTCGAAGAGGACAAAATAGATATTCATGAATATATAAATAATTTTTGAAAAAAACACAAAATTCGCGATACTTTTTGAACAGACCTTAAAATCAGCTTTAATTGCATTTTTTTTCCTATTAATTATTGCATTTCCGACGTTACATTCAGAGCATTGACATAATATAGTACACTCTAATATATCCTAGAAATAGTGCTAGTAACAATATTTTTTATAGTCACATAATTTTCTAGAAGTTTTCGCACTTCTGGAAAATTAGCTGATCATAACATAGTTAGTTATTATGACAGTGAGTAAAGTTACTCAACTACTTTAAAAGATGCCTAAAATTTTTTAGAATAAAAGAAATACTAACAAAAAAATATTCACAAAATTTTTTTGCTGAAAAAAAAAATCCTCTTCGTGACGAAATTTTTGCTCCAATTATTCAATTCTCCAATTTGTTTACCTGTACTTATATTTGAGTTATATTTTACGCAAAAACCAAACACGCACTTATTTTTTTTTTTGAAGTAATGTGAAAGTTTACATTGTGCAGTTTTCTTATGTAAAGGTTTCTTTTTCTCTTCTTCTAATATAAAAAAATCAAGCCTTACTGCATTTTATTCTATTATTTACTAGCTTACGTGTCAATTTATCATATATTGTTTCAATGAATTTTTATAAATTACCATTCAAACAAAGCATAATTTAACTGTTTTGTCACCTTTAATAGTAATTCTTACACAATATTTTGTCATAACGTCCAATATTACATTATTGTCAAGATGTAATCCAAAAATAAATTACTATTTATTTATGTTGGCGAAAAAAAACGAAAATACTACTAGCAAATTTTAGTTTTCAAATAAACCAATATTTGTTAAAGTATTAAATTTTTTTACCATTGCTTTTTAGCTCATAACCAAGGAAGCATACAAAAGATTTAAGCGACAAACTTGATTTTGCTAAGTGATTTTATTATTTATATTCGCAGAACTGTGACAACTATCAACTATTGTACAGATTACATACTCTAAACTTATATAAAACTAAATAATTTTAATATAATATTATTTATAGTATTAGGAGTTTAAGCATTTTACATAATATTGTAAAATGTTTAAATTATTTTTATGGAACGTCGACAATGTGTGTGTAAATTTTTATTGTTAAATAAATCTTATTTATTTGAAAAGTCCATTATTCATATGGAAATTTAGTAGTAAATTTAAAAAAAAAAAAATATTTTAATGCAAATTAACGATCTCTTTTTATCCTAAATAAAATGTTAACTTCTGACAAAGTTTGCATTTGACCCAGAAGTGTAGTAACATAAATAAGCCATTTTACATTATGTTATTGAATGGTTTATTTCTATGTTAAAAATTTTCCAATTTTCGTTTTATTATTCTTCAAAATAAGTTTTTATTGTTTTTTTTATTTTTCATTACTATTCAAAACTTTTAAACTAAATAATAACTCTTTTCACCAAATGTACCTACATAATCCATCATAAACTGTATGTAAATGGAGAACAATTTTAATGTGAAAAATATTCGACCACAGAAAGTTTAGTACATTAGTTTAGTTTGTTTGCAATGCGCCAAACAATAATGGTGCATAAAATATTTGATAACCACAAAATTTTCATCCAATAGCCCATCCCAGGTCCATACACAATATACATTAAACGAAGATGGTTTTTATTCTTGCAACAATCCGGACATATGAACATAATATATACGAATTTAGTTAGGGCTGGTCCTATGCCATAAATTTAAGATCTCATGTATCAGTTTCTTTTAATTTCACTTAAATGTACGATCTACGTGTAATTTAGTCTGGAAAATAATAAAAGAGAAAATAATCTTGCTCCCCGGATACGAGTATGCATTCAAATGACGAATAAATATTGTGAAGAAGTCATTTGGTCGACCTTTTGAGACCGACAGATTCAATGAAGAACTGTATAAAAGTAAAAATTGCGGAAAGAAAAAGAAAGTGTGTGTGGAGGTCTTTTCAAAAATACGATACCCAAATGAGTAGGTTACTGACTTCAATAAATAAAATGTCGGAACCTCTACGAAAGAAAGTGCCAACTTTATAAAGAGTCTTCCCAAAATACAAGTATAAATGCCTTAAGCTATGACCTTAAAATATAGCCCATGGATAAGGTTATAGAATCTGGAATCTTCAAGTTAAAAATATTAGCCCAAATCCATTATTGTAAATCTTGGTTGATTTTTTGGAGAAATTTTGGAAGCTCAGCGGCATCTATCCTTTGATCAAAATCCATATCCAATACTTGAGGCAATTTTTCTATGCACTTTAATAACAATGCATGTTGCATATTATGTCAAAAATAATTATCGAAGTAGCCTTGAACAATTAGAAATTATGGGGAATAATTCGAATACTTTTCCGTCACTATCCATTTGGAGGTCGGTCTGCCTTTTTCTGGTTCATTCAGTCGATATAAAAATTTACTTTTCTATTTTAAGATACTTAAATAAAAATTGATGAGACTCTTAAAAACTTCTTAATAGCTGAAAACTATTAAAAAGTATGTTCATTTAATTACTTAAATAGAAAAGAATGACGATTCTCTGCTTAATCATATTAAAGATGAAGCCATAAAAAAAAACCAATTAAGTATAAAGAACAGGTGTACAAATTAAATTTCTTTTACCTTTTTTCTGTTCAAATTGATTATTTTCATTAGAAGTAAGTGTAAATAGTATTACAATAGAGACTTTTCAATTTAATAATTCAACCACTTGAATAATGCAAGTAATAACGATAACCTAAATTTGTTAAAAATTGATTACTTTTGTTTTAATATTAACTTTAAGTAGAAAGAAAAAAAGTGTTTCTTATACATTCATATAAATATAATGTTATGTAACGTAATACTGATCAAATATTATTTAAAATGCTCAATTGAAAAAAATACAAATTAAAAATTTGGCATTATTGAATTTGGTAAAAAATATTCACAAAAATAATCATACCTGAACTTAATCCTTGTCTTCCTGTTAAAGTGTCCAGTAGCAGAGAATATACCATGCCATTTTTAAGGCTAGCAAAGGTTTCTAAATATTCAGAATTTAGTTTTAAATGAATAATTTTACTTTTTTAACAATAATATTCAATTTTTATTATGAATAAAAATTAAACAATATAAAATACCTCCAACGAGAAGTAACCGATGGATTTATACATTGGCGGAGCCGTTGTTTTTACAGAAAAATTTTATAGCAAATTTTTATAGACGAAAAATGTTTACTGCAAATTTTTATGGAAAATTTATACAGCATATTTGTACTAAAAAATTTCACAGCAAATTTTTGCGAAAAATTTTTACAGCAAAATTGTACAGATCATTTTAATACCAAATTTTTAACAGAAAATGTTTGCAGCAAATTTTTGTGGAAAATTTTTACAGAAAATTTTACCAGCAAATTTGTTCGGATAATTTTTGATGAAAAATATTTGCATCAAATTTCTATAGACCACTTTAACGGACATTTTTTACAGCAAATTTTTACGGGCATTTTTTACAGCAAATTTTTACGAACATTTTTTACAGCAAATTTTTACGGAAAATGTTTGCAGCAAATTTTAAAGCAAATTTTTACAGCAATTTTTTACAGTAATTTTTATTGCAATTTTTTTCGAAATATTTGTACTAAAAAATTTATACAGCATATTTGTACTAAAAAATTTCACAGCAAATTTCTGCGAAAAATTTTTACAGCAAAATTGTACAGATCATTTTAATACCAAATTTTTAATAGAAAATTTTTGCAGCAAATTTTTGTGGAAAATTTTTGCAGCCAATTTAAAGGAAAATTTTTACAGAAAATTTTACCAGCAAATTTGTACGGATAATTTTTGATGAAAAATATTTGCATCAAATTTTTATAGACCACTTTAACGGACATTTTTTACAGCAAACTTTTACGAAATTTTTTTACAGCAAATTTTTTTACGAACATTTTTTACAGCAAATTTTTACGGAAAATGTTTGCAGCAAATTTTAAAGCAAATTTTTACAGCAATTTTTTACAGTAATTTTTATTGCAATTTTTTTCGAAATATTTTTACAGCAAATTTTTACTGCATTTAATTACTGTAAATTTTTACTGAAAATGTATACAGCAAATTTCCACAGCAAATTTTTACAGCAAATTTTTACGCAAACTTTTTACAGCAAATTTTTACAAAAAAATTTGACAGCAAATTTTTACGGGAAATTTTTACAGAAAATTTTCGGGGCAAATTTTTACTTGCTGATTTTTAGAGCAAGTTTTTACGAAAAATGTTTGCAGCAAATTTTTTATAGCGAATTTTTACGGAATATTTTAACTACAAATTTTTGCAGAAAATATTTACAATAAATTTGTACAGAAAATTTTCACAGTAAATTTCTACGGGAAATTTTTACAGCAAATTTTTACAACAAATTTTTACAGAAAAGTTTTACAGCAAATTTTTACGAAAAATTATTACAGTTAATTTTTACAGCAAATTTTTACCAAAAATTATCACAGCTAATATTTAGAGAAAATTTTCACAGTTAATTTTTATGGAAAATTTGTCCACCAAATTTTTACAGCAAATTGTTATGAAAAATATTTACAGCAAATTTGTACAGAAAATTTTACCAGCAAATTTGTACGGATAATTTTCACTTCATATTTTGATGAAAAATATTTTCAGCAAATTTTTATAGAACATTTTTACGGATATTTTTTACAGCAAATTTTTACGGGATTTTTTTACAAAAAAATTTTACAGTAAATTTTCAGTTACTGATTTCTGCCACAAGTTTTTAAAGCATATTTTTATAGCAAATTTTAAAGTAAATTTTAACAACATATTTTACATTAAATTTTTCGAACAATTTTTACAGCAAAATTTTTATCGCAAATTTTTACGGAAGTTTTTGCGGAAATTTTTTGCAACAAATTTTTACTGAAGATTTTTTTGTCAAATTTGCGTGAGCTTTATGAAAATTTCATTTTTAATATGTAAATTACATTCTGGGATTCGACAGGACATTAGGTAAGTGGATATATTATAGGATAACTCAACTCAAATAAACAGCCCGTTCGAGATGTGACAAATTCCACGGACTTTGCCCATTACCACGCTGCATAAGAATATCCGGACTAAGCCCGTTAACCCACAAATTTATCTATATAAATTTCAAATAAACATAGTCGGGTAAATAAATATAGATTGGGTAACCAGATTCACGCACTTTAAATTAATACTAACTACTTTTCGTATCGCCGCCATGAAAGATGAACTTCAATTTTTGTCGTTCAATATGATCTATTATAATTTCCAATACTTTTTGCAGTTAAAAAAGTTGTATAAGTATTTAAAAACTATCAAATTCAAAAATATGTTAACTAATTTTTAAAATTTATTAAATATTAATTTACTGCAATATGAATTTTATTAATTCTTTCTCGATCTTCGAGGATTAAGGAAGAAATAAAAAAAATCATTCGGATTTTAATAAGGAGAATAGTAATAAAGTAGTATTAATCACTTTTTCCAATAAGAACTTTTTGATGAATATGAAAAATCGATTTTTAAAGCCTTTCAAGGACTCAATGTCAATCGACGATCTAATTTCACAAATATCCCATTCGTTCCACCTTTTCTTAAGTTTTCAGTGTTGATGGCCTTACTAATCGATGATCTTTTTGCTGCTAGAAAATTTCTTTCTCAAATACTATCTTTCTCAAAAGTACTTATCTGCAGCCTAAGAGATTATGACCTCAATATTAATCCTCGCGAAGTAGAATAGTTCCGTTAGGTGGTTTGTCCTTTTTGTCATTTTAAAGTTATTATAAAAACATTAAAAATGTTCTTATTAAAATAATTGCACTTGCAAAATAAGAGCATACTTACTAAATTGTTTTTTAGTAAAAAAAAAATAAATTGAAATGTACAAGATCGCTCTCAGTGTGCCAGTCTCATTACTTTTCTTCTACTTCTCCTAAAAGAATTACTAGTATAATAAATTAAAGCTAACATCTTGCATATTTGGAGATGCATACTAATAATGAAAGGTTTTTTAATATTATTTTAAGATATTCTTTATATTTAAACAATATTTGTTTTTGATAATTTATTTAAAAAAAAAAAACTTACGCAAAAATAGTAGCAACAAACAAAAAAATAAACGTTTCTTTTCTAATCTTCAAGAAAAAACTAATTTATTAAGAAGATTCTAAAAGCAAAAAAGAAATTCTTAAACAAAAGATAAAAAAAAAAATCTAAAACTGTTTATAATAATTACAAATTTTTAAGTCTTTTTTCATTATTTTTATTTAATCGGTTTCTTTTTTTTGTCGTCTTTTGGCAGGTAATGAATGGAAACGCACGTAATTAATCGAATGGTTGATTAATTTTTGGTCAAAATTTGAAAAGAAGATAAAAAAAACGAAATGAACTCCAATAAGAAAAACTGCTCAGAATAAAACTAAAGAAAAAAAAGAAAAAAAAAACATAGAAGCAGAAGATAAAGAAGATAATATTGACGGTGATGAAGATGAAGATGAAGTTTGGTTAACTTTCCCCAAAACAACGGTATTAGTTGATTACCGTGATCGTAAGACACTCGTATTAGCCATCAGGTATGCAATCAAGAGCACAATAAAATGTCAAATTAACACAATATACTGAAATTGCACTTTCAGAATAAAGCCGTATTTCCTTTTTTTAGTATGCTATTAATTTATGGTATACAAAATTTTTGGTACTCTAGTGAAGCCTAAACGATTGATACACTATTGAGATGCACAATACTCCATGCTGTTGACCTTAACTGAAAATAACAGCAAGAAAAAGAAGAACAAGAATAAGAGAAAAAAAGGTTTTTGTTCTTATACGAAGCTGAAAGTAGTATGTACTGGAACCGAAAAATTATTTACGACTTACTTACTATAACTAATCTATACGAGCATACGTGTATACGCATAATTAATTGTTTCAAAGGTGATCGAAGAAGAAAATTTCCTTCTTTAAGATCGGTTAAAAAAAATTCTTTGGCTCATCTTTGTTCTTTCCAAAACTGGGTAATAACTTTGGAGAATATATCTTCGTAAAGAACAGGCGGTATTTTGTTCAATTTTTGACTTACGATATTCCAGATACTTGCTATCAAGACAACTTATCTTTGTTTCTTGAAAATATTCGCAAATTTAAATCCATTTAACCTAAGAGTGCCCACCAAAAATATATTTTAGATACACCCCTCCCACCACAAATGGTTTTATTATTAATGCAATTCAATTTGTAGGGTTTTTTTAGTTTTTATTCTTCATTTTATTTCAATCAAAATAAAAATAAAAAAAGCTCAGGTCCGATGAAAATAAAAACTGGTGAAGATTATTTTCACCGTTTGATCTTATTCGAAATTTAAATTTTGTGGAACATCTACTAAACTGCACAGAATTTCTCTGCACTCTGTATACTGTACTTTGAATGAATTTTTTGGGTAATTTACTTGCAGATGGAGTAATAAAACTGAATGTAAGAGCAATAAATGGTGCTGTGGCGAGACATCAGACCGTGGCCCATTTCATAGGTCAAAGAACCTTCAAGCAACCGTACTCAACTCTAATAAACGGTAACCATAAACTTACGATGAGTATAATGGGCAAGAAGCTCACGTATCAACGTTTTCTAAATACAAAAAACCCATAATAATGATAAGCTTGAATAATTTACCTGTGTGTAATCATTATTTTTATTCAGGGTGATCTGTTTAAATCGTACGGAAAATTTAATAGAATTTGTACATTTCACATTTATTCATATTAAATTTAGTTGTTCTGTTGTGGATTGAAAATTTGTCGAACAGTTTTATTAATATTTACAATCAAGCAGAATTTTTTAATAATATTTTTGCAATAATTTTAAAATGACAAGAAGGAGTTGGTGCCCACCAGTGTTTTTCTACTACTACGCGAGGGTTTTTTTATAATTACACCAGAAAAAATATCTCAATGTCATAGCCTCTTAGGGCTTTTAAGAATCGTTACTGAAGATAATTGACGGTAAAGAGGATTATTTTGGAAAAAAGGACGAAAATGTATTTTTTTCTATTTGGCAAACACGTTATTCACGAAAGCAATGGTGTGATGTACCATGTGTATAATCATAAATCCGCTGTTCTGTTTTTTTTTCATAGAAAGCAAAAACAAATTTATTCAAAGTACTATCTCTCGGGCAATTTGTAAATATCACGCCAAAAAAATTCCTTCTCTTTCGAGGTAAACCACTCATCAAGCCATTTTCGGACGTTTTCATAAGAATCGAAGTGCTGCTCAGCGAGCGCGTGGCCCATCGACGAAAACACGTGGTACTCGAAAGGGGCCAGATCTGTTGAATAATCGGGGTAGGGTAACACCTCCAAGTTGAGTGTCTCCAAGTAGTTTCCGACCATTTTTGACGTGTGCGATGGTGCGTTGTCGTGGAGGAAAATCAGCTTGTCATGTCTTTGTTGATAATCCGTCCTTTTTTCATGCAGAGCACGGTGCAGTTTGATCAGCTGTTGGTGGTAATGGTAGGCATTGACAGTTTCACCAGGTTTCAATATCTTATAGTAGACAATACCCTGCTGATGCCACCAAACGCACAGCATCGTCTTCCGTCCGAAGCGATTTGGTCTTAGGGAAGATGTTGATGGTTGGCCAGGATCAACCCACGATTTCTGGCGTTTAGGAATCTCGAAATATATCCACTTTTCATCGCCTATCATAATCCGATGCAGGAACAACTTTCCCTTTTGTCTGGCGAGCAAGATTTCGCATGTGTTTTGGCGTCGCTTCATCTGCTTATCGTTTAATTCATGCGGCACCCATTTTCCGATCGTTTCAATCTTCCCCATGGCACGCAAACGCATGGAAATCGTCTTCATCCAAAAGAGCCTGCAATTGATGGGTCTCAACCCACAAGTCAAAATTTCCGTCTTTGAACTGACAAAACCAATCTTGGCACGTTGTTTCCGATAAAACACTATCACCATAGGCCTCCATAAGCATTCGATGTGGTTCGGCAGCCAATTTCTTGAAATTAAAGCAGAAAAGCAGAGCTTCCCGCATATGCTCTTTTTCTGGCACAAAACTAGACATGATTACCAAAGAAAAAATGTATGTTGTTGTACAAAATTGCTGACAATATGCACTAATTAATGTTGACAGATGGCAAACTCATAAAAAAAAAGTATGGCGTGCCCACTCACGCCATCTATAACCAAACAGCGGATTTAAGCTTATATACCTGGTATGCAAGAAAAGTAGTGAGATTGGCATAACAGAGAGTAATTCAGCAATATTGTGTACTTTCTTTTCGCTTAGCTTATACAATACATGAGTAAGTCCCTTTTAGATGTACAATTAAAGACTCTAAAAAGCCGATATAAAGGAAATTATATTTTTCTAGTACGTTAAGAAAAATGAAAAAGCGAAATTTAAAACAACGATATGCTCTTAAATTTTATATTTTTAGCTTGATAAATCTGCCAGTTTAATATAAAAAATATTACGAAGAGCCTATCAGAAATATTCCTTAGCAAGAACGCATATTTTTTTAGTGGTAAAAAGCTTAGAGACGTATTCGCCGTAAACAATTGAAGTAAACGTAGAACTAGCGAGAACTTTTGTTTGATCAGACCATCGATTTGCATTGAAGCTCCTTTTGAGACTCAAAAAATAGAATTTTTCTATTACAGATCCTTCAAAAATCCCTTACAGCTACCTCAAATAAACAAGTTTTTGTCAAAAAAAAAGAATTCCTGTGATTTTCCAACCCCTTCACTTTACCTGATCTTCTATAGTAAGCAAAACTATTTTTTGTAGCCCCAAGATTAAAAATCATTTAAAAGCATGTCATCATAATGCTGTCGATAACAACCAAAGAAGTATAGCCGAATAGCTGAAGGCGATTCAAATTAAAGCCTACCAGCACTGCTACAAAAAGTGGCAACAACGCCTTTAAGAGAGCGACAAAACTAGGAAGATTTGATAGAAGCCCAAAGTAAAAGTTTCTACGTCCAAAAGGGTTTAAAAACTTTTCTATACGAGCTCGGTTCAAAAAGTATTGCGAATTTTGAATTTCCGCGGGTTACGTATATTCGATTTTCAATTTTTTTATAGCGTTATGTTGGTACTCAAGTTTTTCACTTATGCCAATAAGTTCGGCCTTTTTGAATGTTCAGTTAATTTGTGACAGCTGCTTTGCTTGCACGTGCTTTGGCTCGTCTTTGATTTTTGCCCATTCAAAAAAATGAATCAAAGAATCTGTTTCGGGAACAACAAAAAGTCACAGTGTGCCAAAAATTTGCGCACAAGCAACAATGCGTGAGCAGGGGGGTTATCATAGTACAAAAACCAATTTTTGTTCTTCCACAAATCCGGGCGTTTCCGGCGGATTGCTTTGCGGAACTTGCGCATAACTTGCAGGTAATATTCCTTATTGACCGTTCTACCCTATGTTAAGAACTCATGATGCACCACGCCCCTGCAATCGAAGATAACAGTAAGCTTCACATTCGACCGAACTTTGCGTGCTTTTTTCGGTCTTGGCTCCTACGACAGCTTTCATTGGGATAATTGAGTTTCGGTTTCTACGTCATAACCATAAACCTATGATTTATCAGTAGTTATGACCCTGTGTCGCAAATTTGGGTGGTCGCGGACATAGTCCAACAGCAATGTTAATGCGATGTTGTTTTTGGTCGGAAATGGGCAAAAATCGAAGACGAGCCAAAACACGTGTAAGCAAAGCAGCTGTCAAAAATTAACTGAACATTCAAAATGGCCGAACTTGTTGGCATAATTGAGGGACATAAGTACCAACATAACGCCACAAAAAAAATCGAAAATCTAATTCAAAATTCGCGGTACTTTTTGAACAGACCTCGTATATTACGAGTTTATTATTAAATGATGGTTTTTGGAAATAGCTGCCAGTAAAATTTAAAGAAGGGAATTTTTTAGTACGGAAAATTACAGTATTGTGAATGCTTTTCTGCTAATTGACTTTAACCCTGCACTGGGTAAAGTACTTTTCGACGATTAGGACGAGGTTTTGTAAGGTATGGCTGTCTGGAAATTATTGGCCTTGGAGATATCTTAAGCAAAAATATTATAAAAAATGAAAGTCAAAATACTACCGCGAGGCATACCGTTTTCATAAATTGGATTTCCATAATTTGGAACAGACGGATTGATAAAGAGGACTTTATAATAAGGTAATAAATAGAAGTGATAATATTCTTGTTAATTATTATATAATATAAAATGTGAAGAAAAAGCACATTTCGACCAAATAAAGAATAAATTGATAAGCCCATTTACCCACTATAGTTCTGTTTCCTAAACACTTTAACCCATTCGAGGTCAAAAATATAATCAATTGCCTACCAAATAAAATAGCTAACATCTTAATGCCAAAAAAAAAAAAATTTAAATTATAAACAAAAAATTTTTATAAATGATATTCATTTTTATTAAAAATAGTTTATAAATTGGCATCTTGTAGTATAAGACCTTGCGAACTTTTTATTATCATCTATTTTTAAGAAAACTTTTTTCTATTGTAGTTTTTTATTTTATTTTTCTTTTATTAAAACAAATTGAATAATTTTTAACATAAAAAAAATAAATTCATAATATCTAATTGGTTTCATAAACTATTTAAATAAAGCTCAAATATTTTTTTGTAGATTCTTTTTGGTGAAATTTTATAATGCAAAAAAAAAAGAACAGATAATAATCATCAAGATTCCATCATATTTAAAGATTTTCCAAAAGAAGCCTACTTAAAAAAGAAAACCAAAAATCTACATGACAGCATTTCATAATAATCTTGATTTCAGTAGATACTTGACCTATCCACGGGACAACTAACGTAAAAAAAAAAAAAAAAACTGACCAACCAAACCTACCAGCGCTGACCAAATCGATCAATGTTAAAAGTGCGTGGAATTTTTTCCACTTCAAACGTAGAGCATTTAAACGGTGCGCTCGAAAGTTACCAATGAATGGATAGTTAAATATTGTACGTTTATGGTCAAATTAATTCACAGGTGGTAAAATAATGATTATTTGTTTTCTTATTTACTTGTACACCTTATCTTGCCACCAACCTGTCTTCTAGTGTTAGGAATTCGCAAAGAAAAGTTCAGCTAAATTGAGATATTTTACTTTTCACAGTTGGGTGTGAACTGGCAGTGTTGAATTTCCATTCAAAAAGTGACTACTATTTTTCGCTTAAAATGATTATTAAAAATCCATAGTATTATTTCACAACCATTTAAGCAAAAAGTTAATTTTGTTTATTTTCCTATTGAAATTTTAAGTAAAGTTTATATTGTAATATAGAAAAATGAGAAGCAATTAAATTTAAGTGAAACAAAATTTATTATGATACACTTTTTAAAGGCTTCTCATTAATTAAGAACTTCACATTTAAATATTTAATAATTTAAGGAAAACAAGTTGTTTTCCAATTTTTATAGTAAATTATTAACAATTCAGTCTTAATAAGAAAGATTACTTAACTGGTGATTTTAATAATTTAAAGCACAGTTAACTTGACGCTGGTATGTCCTTTGGGAAGATTTTTACTCAAATTTCAAATTTTTATCTAAAATTATTATAAAAAATTACCCAACATTTCTGCTCATAATTTTATGATTTTATTGTTCTATGATTGAAATTAGTCAGCTTAGTTTGCTTACCAAAAAATGACTCTTAGAGTTTTAAGACAATTTCCTTTTTTGAACTGCCTTAAAGAACCTTCTATCAAAGCAAATATTCGATAATTTTTTAATTAATAATTAAATTATTCTTAAATGTTTAAGTTGTTAATTTTATTTTATATTAAATAATTAAAAATAAAATTATGCAATTGAAATTAATAAAATTTTGTAATCGATGAAATTATTAAAAATGCATATTGTATATAAGAAAAGAGAAGAATTATTCACAGAAATCAACAATGATTAATCAAATATTAATTAAATTAAAAATAATTATTATATGAAAACGTTAGTTTTTTCTTATTCATCTAAGGGCGAAGAGAAAAATGAATACCCACTGATGTGTAAGAAAAATAAAAGGCATCCCTAATTTGGATACTTTTAGCTGTAACATCCATAACCCGTACTGATCACATTAGGGATTGTTCTTTTTTTCACGGCCCTTGGAAATTTTTACAAGGATATCGATATAAGCTTATTGAGTACAGCTGATGAATAAACTTACTTAGTTCTTATTTATTTAATTTATAAAAAGAACGTTAAAAAAAAATATTATCAAAAAAGTGCCAATAAAGGCACTGTTTTGATAATTTTTTTTTTTATGGCAGAATAACAAACTCTAATTCTTTATAAAAAATTCAATTTCAGTAGTTTCCATTATAAACTTAGATTTTTTATAACAATCTTAGCATTAATAAATATTTTACGGATTATTTTTTTTTTTAATCTTTTCAAGTAATATTAGTACTGAAATGTATATTTTAAACGCCACGACACTTTAGGCCATTTGGCAACAGAGGATATCGGGATACGGAAATTAATACTAGTCCAGTACGCTAACGACTATAGTGAAAATTAATTTTTATTTAAAATTAAAAAGTTTGCAACAATAAAATATTTAACGTGCAATCTGTCAAATTAGCAGACATCAGCAAAAGTGACGTCAAGATGAAAATTGGCTGACGCCTGACTAACGAGTGATTAACCGCTGATATGACCTGACGAAAACGAGTGATTAACCGCTGATATGACCCAATTTTTCCAAAGTGGCTGACGGTGGCTGCCGATGACTGACGTAAAAATCAGGCATTTAAAAAGTCAGCCAATTTTTAATTTCTTCATGGCGGACAACTTCAAATTTTTAGCAGATAATTTGTATTTTTTTTTACAAAAAATAATAATAACAAAACTACTACCTTAAAAATGGTATCTTCTATACTATTGAATCTATAGTAAAAAAAAAGATAAATCATTGACTGACGAATCAAAATATGTCTGACGTGAGCGAAATGTTAAAATCATGTTATTAGATGGTCAGCCAAAATTGGTTGATGCATCAGCAATTAACGAGTCAGCCAATATCGCAATTCAGACTATTAGACAATCAGGCAATTTTTGTATGGATTCTAGTTAGCTGACGTCTGTCAATTGGGTTTTATATATTAAAGCAAAGAAATTATTAGTTTTTAATATAAATGACCCCAAAAATTTATATTTTAATATCTAAAAATTGGTAATGCATTATTATCTATTAAATTTTTATGTACAATATAAAATAATCAAAATACTTTTTTTTAACTTTTTTGTTAAAAGAAATTTATTAAAACCCAAATAATGTGGATTTTCTAGTAGAATCAAGTTTTTTTTCTGTATACTAATAGCTTTTTTTGATGCATTAAATTTATCAGTTAAAATTAAAAATAAATAAAAACATTTTCAATGATTTCTTTTAAATAAAATATTTATTAGAAAATTGTTCCCTACTTACTATACATGAAAAAAAAATGGCCAAAATGACAATTGTTTTCACCTTCAAATTGTAAATTTTTGTTCTTATTTTAACAGTGTCAACTCTTGATTTACTGCCAATTGTATAATGCCATTATGAAGAGTTGAAAATTTATAAAGTTTACAATGTGTGAACATATTTGAAAATACTATTTAAATTTAAACAATCCATGAAGGTTTTTGTTCAATTCAATTCTATTTCAACACTATCATCACATCTATAGTGAAGATGGTATTTTTTGAAATCTTATCAAAAACTTTTCAATTTCTTGTCTAAAAATAATAAGAAAATTTCTAAATGGACAGACGATGGTGTATATTTTTGCACAAAAAATAAAAATATTTTTTTAATATAAAGGAATAGATTTTACATTTTTACCAGAAGAAATAATCCATTTAGGTCAAGATATGTGATATTGATTAATTTATGTACGTTTCGTATGATTGGAAATGTCTTCAAGCAAAACATCTTCAAAAATTTAACAAACAAGAATAATTGAGAATAAAATTTTTCTGGGAAGGTTTTTTTTTTTTTTTTTTAAGAATAAGTTAAAAAGAAATCCAAATACTCCAACCTAGTAATGATGATAATGGTAGATTATGTAAAAAGTATAAATCAATACAAAAATTTAGTTTCCGCTACTCATCAAACTTTTAACGATAATGTATGCAAGTGTCTTGAACATTTACCTTTCAAATGTGAAAAATTGTTCTTCAAGAAACTATAAAATTGTCTTCATTTTAGCATTTCATAAGTACAATAGAATTTGAAGAATGTCACGTTTTCTGGTACTCGTAAGTGGTTTGTAAATTTTTCTTCGAAGATTTTTTTTTTTAAATTTTCAATTCCTTTAATAAGATAATATGATTGTACACAATTATGTGTGAGTATCATTAGAAAAGTATCGAAATAGCAAGTAAGTTCAATTAACCAGTCATTTATTGCTAATATTTGCAAATTAATTTTAACCACCATTAATGTTGTAGATAACTTTGATTTGACCTAAAAAAATTTATTATTTTAAAGAGAATTTATAATGAAAATAGCTACTCTAAGTATCTAAAGAATCCTTTTTAGATAATATTGATTAATGTTCATCAAATAACAATTGTTTTCTATTAGTTCCCTTAACACCTTCTAACAGAAACATTTTATAATCAATAATTTATAATATTTTATATAAATTATAATTATTTTATTATTTATTATCTTACAAACACAAAATAGTGTATTATTAATGAGCAATGTAAGCAAAGTTTTAATAAAAATAGAAGCAATCATTCTCTTTATCCACGAAATTTATGTGAAAAAGCTTTTGTTTATTTGTTTGTATGTTAGATCCCGCAGACATGTGGCAGGGGCTACTTTATAGCGCCACGATAATTAAGTAGATATATGTCAGGGGACACTATAGCGCCACGATCATTAAGTACTTTGGCATCTTCATTATATATGTGGGTAGCTTTCTAAACGAAAGTGGTCTATTGTTTTTAGGGTAAAAGGGAGGGTACACTTTATAGCGTCACGATCATTAAGTAGACATATGGCAGGAGTCAGTTTATAGCGCCATGATCATTATCAGTAATTTGGCATTTGCCGTTGTGCATGTGGGTAGATTTCTAAACGAGACCGGTCTATTGTTATTAAGGTAAAAGGCAGCGTACACTTTATAGCGCCACGATTATTAAGTAGACATATGGCAGGGGACACTTTTTAGCGCCACGATCATTAAGTACTTTGGCATCTTCATTATACATGTGGGTAGCTTTTTAAACGAAAGTGGTCTATTGTTTTAGGGTTAAAGGGAGGGTACACTTTATAGCGCCACGATCATTAAGTAGACATATGGCAGGAGTCAGTTTATAGCGCCATGATCATTATCAGTAATTTGGCATTTGCCGTTGTGCATGTGGGTAGATTTCTAAACGAGACTGGTCTATTGTTATTAACGTAAAAGACAGGGTACACTTTATAGCTCCACGATCATTAAGTAGACATATGGCAGGGGACACTTTATAGCGCCACGATCATTAAGTACTTTGGCATTTTCATTATACATGTGGATAGCTTTCTAAACGAAAGTGGTCTATTGTTTTTACGGTAAAAGGGAGGGTACACTTTATAGCGTCACGATCATTAAGTAGATATATGGCAGGAGTCAGTTTATAGCGTCATGATCATTATCAGTAATTTGGCATTTGTCGTTGTGCATGTGGGTAGCTTTCTAAACGAAACTAGTCTATTGTTACTAGGGCAAAAGATAGGGTACACTTTATAGCGTCACGATCATTAAGTAGACATATGGCAGGAGTCAGTTTATAGCGCCATGATCATTATCAGTAATTTGGCATTTGTCGTTGTGCATGTGGGTAGATTTCTAAACGAGACTGGTCTATTGTTATTAACGTAAAAGACAGGGTAAACTTTATAGCTCCACGATCATTAAGTAGACATATGGCAGGGGACACTTTATAGCGCCACGATCATTAAGTACTTTGGCATCTTCATTATACATGTGGGTAGCTTTCTAAACGAAAGTGGTCTATTGTTTTTAGGGTAAAAGGGAGGGTACACTTTATAGCGTCACGATCATTAAGTAGACATATGGCAGGATACACTTCATAGCGCCACGATCATTAAATAATTTGGCATCTTCATTGTACATATGGATAGCTTTCTAAACAAGACTGGGCTATTGTTATTAGGGTAAAAGGCAGGGTACACTTTATAGCGTCACCTCCATTAAGAAGACATATGGCAGAATATACTTTATAGCGCCACGATCATTAAGTAATTTGGCATCTTCATTGTACATGTGGGTAGCTTTCTAAAGGTGACTGGTCTATTATTCTTAGGATAAAATTTTTTGTTCAATTTTGGGGAGAAAATTAAAATGTTGTAAATGATCAAGGAGGCTTAAACAAGGAAGCAATCTTGCTTACGAAGTATTTTTTGATTAGGTGGCGTATATATAATGTATGAGTGCCGCACAATTAGCATAAAGGACGGTTGGTGTTGCAAAAAAAAATCTCGGGTTAGGGCAGTATGGTTAATTGAATAGACTACTGCCCAATGAGTGGACATAAATGTGTCCCTATTGGTCTAGTTTACATATCTGGGTATAAGCTACCATTCGGTTAGGGTCAAATTGGTGATAAATATGAGCACTGGACAACAAAGAGCTAATTCAGCTAGCTTGCCAGCATTTTTATTGCCAAAATCTCATATGGCCCGACAGCAAAGGCAAGTCAACACTTTTATGCGGTGTTGCTCTACTTTTATCACCGTTGTCTCCGGATATTGATTGCAATCAGGTGACATCTTTTCTGATGTTTTTTTTTTGCCTTAGGGAACAAAAAACAGTATGCAGACTAAGGTAATATAAATAGGAAAGCTAAAAAAACCCAGAAACCCTTTTTCCTGATAAAAAATTATTAATGAAGATGACCATGTGCTAGGCGTTGTCATGATGGAGCATAAAAGTCCTCACTCGTTTCACATTTTCGTTAGTTTTCGATGTTGAATACCTCCAACTGCAAAGTTTGTTCTCCACTGCTTCTCGAACCTTTTAAAAAACTTTATGGCACTGCGTGCTCTTAAAACATTTTTTGTATGTCATAAAATTTAAATTTAGTATCACTTCCTTGCTCCAAATTTTGCTGTTTTATTTTCTAAAATTACCTAAAAATACACTAATTACGAGTATCACATTCTATTGGGTCGTATATTTACCAACGCGAGGTTTAAACTTGTACTGTACGTTTAAATGGGACTATAGTACAAGCTATGCGAAGGAAAATCTCACAGTGTTTCTAGATTGTTCTCAATAATGCCCATCTCATCACACTTGAAATAAGATGGAATTTTATTTATTTACCAGGTATATAAGCTTAAATCCGCTGTTTTTTAGCTAAACAAACACATGTTTTTTTCATAGAAAGCAAAAACGAATTTATTCAAAGTACTTGCCATTGCGAGCTACACATTTTTCTCATCTCTCGGGCAATTTGGGGATACCACGCTAAAAAAAATCCTTCTCTTTCGAGGCAAACCTTTTTTGTCTGGCGAGCACGATATCGCATGTGTTTTGGCGTCGATCCATCTGCCTATCGTTCAATTCATGCGGCACCCATTTTTTGATATTTTCAATCTTCCCCGTGGCACGGAGAAGCATGGAAATGGTTGGTTGAGTAACACCCAATTGCTCTGCGAGCATTTTTTGCGATTGGGTATCATCCTCGTCCAAAACAGCCTGCAATTGATGGTCATCAACCTTCCTAGGCCGATTTTCACGCTTCTTGTCTCACAAGTCAAAATTGCCATCTTTGAACTGACGAAACCAATTTTGGCCTATTGTTTCCCATAAAGCACTGTCGCCATAGGCCTCCAAAAGCAGTCGATGCGATTCGGCATCCGATTTCTTTAAATTGAAGCAGAAAAGCAGAGCTACCCGCATACGCTCTTTTTCTGGCACAAAACTAGACATGATTATCAAAGGAAAAATATATGTTATTGTAAAAAATTGCTGACAATGTACACTGATTAATGTTGACAGATGTCAAACTCATAAAAAAAAAGTATGGCGTGCCCATGATACGCTCACTCACGCCATCTATGACCAAACAGCGGATTTAAGCTTATACTCCTGGTAATTATTATGAGTTCAAATTTGATAATACGTAAATTTCTGTTAAATTAAACAAATTTTCTGCAATTTAATAGTAATCATGAACAAAATCTTCTAATTTCAATACTTTAAACTGATTAATTTTCTATATTAAAAATTTACTCAGTTTTTTTAAAAATTTCTCTAATATAATAAAAAAATATATTAAAAATTTAACCAAAGAAAAATTTCATTTTGACTTAATTGATCTTTTATTAATTAAAGAATAATACGAGGGTCATTCAACAAGTACTTAGCCTCACCGCCCGATGGAACTGCTGTCACAAAAGAAATTAACCATCGTGCAGTATATTCTTTTAGTAGCCTGCTGTTAAAGTTTCAGTCGATGCCCTTCATTAGTTTTGTTTTCAGAGCCTTTGAAAGCGAGCGTGTCGGTCGGTTGCACAAATATGGAAAAAGAACAATATCGTTCGGTGATTAGATTCTTGTTTTTGGAAGGAAAAACGCGCAGCGAAATCAAAGATCGCTTGGATGCTATGTATGGTGACTCTTCTCCTTCGATGGCGACCGTCAAGAATTGGTTCAACGAGTTTGTTCGTGGCCGCACGTCGGTTTTGGATGAGCCACGCCCAGGTGCCCCGAAAACGGCTGCTACGGAGGAAAACGTTAAAAAAGTCCACGATCTCGTGTTGGCAGACCGTCGATTGAAGGTTCACGAGATAGCTGAGACTGTGGGCATCGCAGTAGGAATGGTGCATCATATTCTACACGAAGAACTGGGCATGAGAAAGCTGTCGGCGCGATGGGTGCCGCGTTTGCTCACACCGGAAAACAAGCGCAACCGTGAGACCGGAAAAACAAGCGCAACTTTTTCAGCGCAATCCAGCGGAGTTCTTGCGTCGTTTCATGACCGTCAACGAAACATGGATTCACTGGTACACACCAGAGACCAAGGAACAGTCGAAACAGTGGACTTCACCCGGCGAACGTGCTCCGAAGAAGGCGAAGACTGTTCGATCCCACCGTTTTCTGGGATTCACAAGGTGTGATCCACATCGATTACCTCGAGAAGGGTAAAACAATCACGGGGCGCTACTATGCTGACTTATTGCGCCGATTTGACGTCAAATTGAAGAAAAAGCGGCCCCGCTTTGCGAAGAAAAAAGTGCTGTTCCACCACGACAACGCGCCGGCTCACACCTCCGCCGTCACCATGGCCAAATTGGTCGAATTGCGCTACGAATTGTTGCCCCATCCACCGTACTCTCCAGATTTGGCCCCCTGTGACTACTTTTTGTTTCCAAACCTGAAAAAATCACTCGCCGGGAATAGATTTGGGTCGAATGAGGAGGTCATCGTCGCCACGGAGGCCTATTTTGCTTCCCTCGAGAAAATGTATTTTTTGGACGGGTTAAAAAAGTTAGAGCATAGCTGGGCCAAGTGTATCGAGCTTGAAGGAGATTATGTGGAAAAATAAATTGCCACCTTTCCAAAATTTTCGTTTTTCTTTTGTAGGCTAAGTACTTGTTGAATGACCCTCGTAGGTAAATATTTTTATTCATCAAAAATATTTATATAGAAACTGTTCCAAGGAATTATTGTATTTTGAAAAAAAAAAAAAATAATTGTAGTTTATAAACTCTTAAATACATTAAAAAAAATTTAAAGAAAAAAATCTCCAATAAATTATTGACATTTTTTCTATCTCTAATATGAATATAAATTATGAAAGTAGAAAGATTCGATGGTAAAGAGAAAGTAAACTTATTCGAAACGCAATAAATCACTTAAATCAAAATTCAAATATAATATTTAATATTTTCTTAATGGCATCCAATAACCACAAAAGTAATAAAAGTAATATTATATGAAGAAAAGAATCTCATTTATAATGTGCATATGTATTTTAAATAGACGATCTTCACATAATATACTCAAAAATTTAATGAACACTACAAAGAATTATTAATAATAAATGGACAAATAGTCGATAATGTAAAATTTATTATATTATAGAATACATTCTTCAATATTTTTTCAATTAATCACAACCAAAATCTATTCAATACAATGAAAATATTTCAATAAAAATTAAGGAATTTTTCTCTACAATATAAAGACATGAAAATAAATAATCCTAACAGCAACAACAAAAAAACCCATTACCTACATTTGAGATAGTAAATTAATTTTATTATTAGTTAATTGCAATATTCAATATGAAAAGCATAATAAAAATGTCAATAATCGTAATATAGTTTCTGATTAAAGATAGTAGTTATACTATGTAGAACTTATACAAAGTTACTTTTATAATGGTTAGGGTTTAACTTAGATAACAGATTAATAGTAGTTGGGAAGAGTATGCCCCTAGTTATTTTTTTATAGTATACAATCCTTGATAGAGTTGATAGCAATTTCCATGCTGGTCTTCCTATAAAAAAATAAAAAAACACTTTTCATATCTTTATGGTATATGGTACAATTGAAAATGCCCAAGGAATAATTGCAGTTGATTTCTCTTCGTTTATCTGTACACTCCCTATTTAGGCCATTTAAAAGGATAGAGGCTTGGTAATGCAAAATTATCGATTCAGATACAAAGTATTTTTCTATATATCATATCTGAACTAGATGATGGTCGTTCCAATATGTTCCGGCAACAGTCATCATGATCATTAACACCACAAAATAAGTACTGGAGACACACCCATATTTGCTTTGGCCATTTTATATTACAGTTTTATCAAATTGTTAACGAAAATACTTTTTGGATATGATTTTCTATTCGAATTTTCAATAAAGTACATTTCAAGATTGCTTAATAAAATATATACTAAATAGCCTAGCACGAATGTCTAAGCGAATGCGTTTCACCACTTGAATGGTGGTGCATTTGGTATCTATGAGCAGATGTATTGCTCATATTTACAACGGATTTGCGGGTAAAAACGATTACTATAAACTGGAAAAACGTGACATAACCACCAAACTTATATATAGAAATACTGATTATAGTAAAAATATGGTTTATTATTACCTATAGTTATGATCATATAAACTTCTTCTTTGTTGCCATTAACTGAACATAAAATGCTGGAACATGAATGAACAACAGACGAAAACGATTTGAAATGTTGCAAAATTGTCATGATTACTGTTGCTAATGTTGCTATACACATGTGGCTTGCCTTTTGTTCATTTTCACAATGAAAGCATACCGCAAAGCCAGCTTGCAAAAATATTGCCAGAATTATATTTTTTTTTTATGGACGAATATCCATTGCGTGTATGTGCGTAAATAATTTATAAATTACGTATTTATTCTCATCATCATCATGATCATCATCGTCGTCATCATCTTCATTATTATCGTCGCCTTTGATTTTTTTCTTTCTTTTCTTTCAATTTTCAAACCAAAAGAATCATCTAAAACGAACTGATTAAACTCCTTTTACCTCAAACTAATTGCTCATCAGTCTTGTGTTGATCATGAAAAGAATCTCAAGTCATCTTAAAAGATTCATGCATGTCCAAAGAAGTTATGCAATAATACGAGTATGTGCACGTTATTTTTTTTTTTTTTAATAATTGTAAGAGCATAAATTTTACCTTTAGAAATGAATATGTGTGTACACAGGTGCACAGGTACAGGTATAGGTATATAAATATTATCCCCGTTACCGTTATAATTTACAAATACATAAAAAAAAAGTTATATTGATTATAAGAATTTACCGAACAAATAACGAAATATCTGGTTATGAGTTGATCTTCCTGTCTGGGCAAAAATACTAAACACGTTTGTACATTCTCTTAAAAAAGTTGAGATTTTTGTGTTTGGAGGAGGATAATTTTTACAAAACAACAAAAAAAAATAAAATATAAGATATATGGTCTGAATTTCCTTTTTATTTTAATATTAAATAATTGATTTTGTTTCCTTTTTTTTTTGGAAATATACAATTTAATTTTCTATAAAAAAAAAAAAAAGAAGCTGATTAGGTGCTAGAACAACAGGCTTTGGAAAAAATTTAAAACTTTAATTCTGAGCTCTAATTCGATATAATAACTAAATTTTTATTGATTAAAGATTTTAATTTGCTTAAGATGCAATTTTAATAAAATAGTATCATAAGTAATACGTGACGATATACTCGTATTATGGCTTTATTATGCAAAAAGTTTCCAGGACACATAATTTCGTGATTAAGTGTTAACAATTTGGCCCTGAAGATCTGATACGAGGGTCGTTCAATAAGTCCTTAGAAAAAGATGGAAAAAACTATTTTTTTAAAAAAAAATTTTATTTTTCAACTTAATCTCCTTTTAGCTTCTTCAACCGTTTTTCCAAAATTTTTATCCCGTCCAAAAAATAGGATTTCGGAAGTTCTGCAAAATACTCATCCGTTTGAGCAATGACGTCCTCGTTGGAAGTGAACCGTCGTCCGCCAAGCCATTTCTTAAGATTGCGGAAAAGGAAATAGTCACTCGGGGCTAAATCTGTTGAATAAGCGGGATGCTGAAACAATTCCATTCTCAATTCCATAATTTTGGCCATGGAAACAGCGCAGGTGTGCACACGCGCATTGTCCTGATGCAAGAGGATTTTTTTCTTCTTCGCTCAACCGTTGCATTAACGACGCGTAATACGCTCCTGTTATTATTTTTCCTTTTTCCAAGTAGTCGATAAAAATTATGTCCTGCAAATCCCAAAAGACCGTGGCCATCACCTTGCCGCCACAGTTTTTGTCTTCTTCGGAGCCCGTTCACCCTTGAAAATCCACTGTGATGACTGTCTCTTCGTTTCTGGAGTGTAGTAGTTTATTCAGGTTTCGTCCACAGTGACATATCGATGAAGGAATTCGGCAGGATTGCGATGAAAGAGTGCCAACATAGCCTCAGAGTCCACTACACGATTGCGCTTATTCTCCTCTGAGAGCAAACGCGGCACCCATCTTGCCGAAATTTTTTTCACAGACAATTTTTCATGCAAAATTGAAGCGACTGTACCTTGTGATATGCCCGTGGCCTCAACTAATTCGCGCACTTTAATTTGCCGATCGTTCAAAATCAGATCGTGGATTTTGTCGATGATTTCAGGAGTATACACCTCAACTGGGCGTCCTGAACGATGTTCATCTTTTGTGGATGAACGGCCACGTTTAAATTCATTCACCCAATTGTAAACCGTCGCAAACACAGGTGCAGATGTGCCATGAACTGCATCCAACTCGGCTTTGTTTTCTTTCGGGCTAAAGCCTTTCAAATGGAGATGTTTGATGACAGCCCTAAACTCGCTTTTTCCATTGTTATGCACAAATAAATGTCGTTAACTTTAATCGACGATAGAAATTGACCTACGCTATGGATTGAGCTGAAATTTTGACAGCTTTCCTGTCGATAATGCTACCTATCTTTACCGACACTACGAGCGCAATTAGTAGTAGTATAAGCCAATATCCATTAAGTAAAGCCAAGAAGTAAAATATTTTAAAGCAAAGCATTTTCCGTCAAGTAATGGCCAAATTATAGTCCTAAGTTTTCGAAGAAATCATTTAAAAAAATACTTTAAACGGATCTAATTGTTCAAAAAATCACGTGATAAGAATTTAGAAAATATTAAATTTTATGTAAAATGGCATAGTTTTATCTAAAAAAATATAATAAAAATTTTATCATTTAAATTTTATTTGTTTAAGTAATTTTATTTTACTTTCCAAATTGCAAATTGGATAATCCTTTTTATATTTAATTTTTTTTAAAAAAATAATAATATCTATGGAAAAAAAATAATAATGTCTATTATAATTAATTATTATATATAAATAAATAATTATAAAAAAAATAAACGATTATATAAATTTCAAAATATTTAATAACAGTTTTTAAAAAAAAAAAAAATTCCTTTGAATCGAACCGAGAAAAAGAAGAACTTTTGGCTAGTAATGTCTATTGTGAGCCTTATTATGATCGGTGCATACGTTTTCGTCTGACTTTATAAAAATCTCATATGATATTTATACATTTTATATATGTACGACTGGTACACATCCATCGATATCTATTTAGTTGTATCTATCGAAGCTATCAATAAGATCTTCGAATATTAAACTGGCAGGTATACTGTGTAATGATAAATTGACTCGATGAAATCGATCAGAATCGGAAAATCTCAGTCAATATTAAATAATGCCAATCTTGAAGATTTATAAAGATGACTTGTTAAATCAAAACAAATTATTTACGAATTGGATAAGAGGGGCCAAGGGAGAGTCTAAATATATATATAAAAAAAAAAAATCTTAAATAAAAAATTAGTTAAATGGTATATCTTCTTTAATTTACGATTATAAATACTAGTACGTGTTTGCTTCAAATCTGAACGTTGCTGATTTGGTGTGATCAATAATCGATTTAAGTTTGTATCAAAAACGATATAATAAAAAATGATTTGTAAATTTTCTATATGGAAGCTTATTATATCATCAAGAATGGAGGATTATATTACGTTCGTTTATTGAAGCTGTTTTGATATAATCGATCGATTCGAAATTGTATCGGCCAATTCGCTATACATTCTTTGGTATACGTACTTAAATGTTGATGACCACAATCTATTGTTCGACGATTATCTGTCAAAACACCATTGGGATCAATTATCTTCCTTCTGGAATATCATTATTCTACGTACGCCTACAAATTGGCAGATTAGAAAAATTCACCCATTATTAGTCTAGATACATGATAGCACCTGTTTTATTAATAGTGGCGAAAATATCTCAATCGATTCTCGATGACCATGACCAGTTTTCATAGAATCCGCTTCGATTTTTTTTGCCATACAAACTAGTGGTATTAACGTACAACGATCTAAAATTATTATCTTACAATTCTTACATACGAGTTAGATAATACTTTTCAATAATATACCAAAAATTACCTGTACTCGTGTATTTTCGTTGCGTGCCAATTATCCACCCTACACTCAGTATAATTTCATGCTCTTTTCTATCAAAAATGATAGGTGTTCAAAAATTATAAGGAGTTTCTTCAATCAAAACTTATCAGGTATTTTGCACTTTATTTTTCAGAAGCAATTCATTCAATCGATTTTCATAAAATAGGTAATTTTCTACTCTATTCCTAATAGTTGTGGTTTTTTTTCTCCAATTCAAACTCAATTCCAATCAGTTTAAAAATTTAATCATTCAATTCCTAGAATATAGTTCATTATATTAACTAACTGATAATAATAGTGAATATTCAGTGAGACCATTTATTTAAATAGGAAGTTTTCTACTTTAATCTAAATCCTTGACTCGATATGATTTAGTATCTAAAGTGTTATGTATTTGTAAATTAAAAACTAGTTGATCTAATTTGTGAGTATTTTGCATACATAGTAGAAGGAAGTCATTTTTATTTTTTATGATCATATATTCAATATTACATATTAAAGTAGTTCCTACATGGATATATCTATTGTACCTTAAGACAGTTGTATCTTTTATAAAATAACATATTAACGATTATAACATAGTATAAATAAATATAATCATAGAGAGTGTACATAACAAAACTGTTTTATAGTAAAGGGTTTTCGAATAAAAGTGATATGATTTCTTTTTTACAAAAAACACACACTAATTGTTAAGAAAATTCAAATGTTTTTTATTTAATGTAAAGTACAATCGATACAATTAAATTCTAAATAAAACGTCATTCAAATGGCCTCGACGACTTCTTTTGCAGGAACGAATTCGATTAAACCAATTTTCGAGTACTTTTTCCACTAAATCAAGTCGTATGCCATGAATAGCACGTTCAATATTGACTTCTAAAGTTTGAAGAGAGTCTGGTTTATTGCTAAAGACCAATGACTTCAAATAACCGCACAAGAAATAGTCTAATGGTGTTAAATCACAACTTCTTGGAGGTCATTCAATGACACAATTTCTTAAAATAATCGAATCTCCAAACTTTTCTCGCAATAATTCGGTTTTTGCACGTGCTGTGGGGCACATAGCCCCGTCTTGTTAGAACCAGATGTTGTCAAGATTAACTTCTTCCAATTTTGACAGTTTGGTGAAGTTTTTGGTCTGGTGGAACCGATGATTCCACCAGACCAAAAACTACACCAAACTGTCAATTTAGGTGAATTTAATAGGTTTCATGAATATTAAATTCACCTAAATTGACAGTTTGGTGTAGTTTTTGGTCTGGTGGAACCGATGATTCCACCAGACCAAAAACTACACCAAACTGTCAATTTAGGTGAATTTAATAGGTTTTCATTAATAATTTATGGATTTTCTTTACACCAGAATCGACAGTTTTGTTTATTTACCGCACCACTCAGATGAAAGTGAGCCTCATTGGAGAAGATGATTTTCTTAAAAAATCCAAGACAAAATCAGCAAATACACGATGTTTACGGTGGACCAATAGCTTCAGTTCCTGAGTGATAACAATTTTATACGGATGCGAGCTGAAATCCTTTCTCAAAATCCGCTAGATTGTGGTTTTGAGACAGTCCCAATTCTTGAGCACGTCTTAGAATCGAAAAATTACGGTCTTCAGCAACACTTGCCTGAACGGCAGCAATATTTTCATTACTTCGAGCAGTTCTTTGTCTTATTGGCACTTGAACATTATGTAAAGAAAAGGTACGCTCGAAATTTTTAACAATTCGACGAATAGCGAGCACAGTTGGACGATTATTACGACCATAAAATGGCAAAATCGCACGAAAAGTTGCAATTGGAGAACCATTATTTTGATAATAAAATTGAATAATTTGCAAACGTTGTTCTTATGTATATCTTTTCATGATAAAATGAAAAAAAATGACATATTACAAATGGCCGAAACGTCACTTAGAAATCATATCACTCTTATTGGAAAACCCTATATTATACAATAACTTATAACAATCTACAGCCATCAATATCGTACAGAACCACATCCACTCCTTAAAAACATGATTCAAAATGTAGAAAGTAGGGATAAATGAGCCGAGAACAGATCCTTAATATCCTTGGACTTATATTCGTATATACAATATAATCAACTATTCTCAAAAATTTCTTAATTAATTTCTACCATTTTTTTAATTAATAATTTAATAAATACATTAATTTTTATTTTACTTTAGCCAATCATTAACTGATTTGAACACTTATCTTGAATAAATAATTGCAAAAAAATACTCAATAATTCAACAACAATAAAAAATAATTTTATAGCAAATAATACGCCTCTTAATACATTCAGAAATACAATTTAGAATTTAGTACAGTTTTGAATATCGTTACGAAATGTTCTTTTTGTGGGATGAAATATTGTGCATATTTTTTAAACTAATAAAAATAAGTTTATATATTTCAATAGTATTTATTATCAAACCACCTGTTTGCTCAGGTACTGAGGCAAAATGTATTTGTTCTGATTTACAACTAATACGAAAAATTCAATGTATACAATTAACAACAATGGACGAGGCAAGATGTACAAATGGCAATGATATACATTTAACTAATGAATTGGAATTTATCAACTCTTCCATTATTAATATATCATCGGATATTCTTGATACTCTACCAAATCTCCAACAATTAATTATAACCAACAGCGTAATAAGAATGGATACGTATGGAGCAAGTATAAAAATTTTGAAATCTTTAAAATTTATTCAAAATGCGATAATTTATATAATGCCACACGGATTTGAGAATTTAGAAAATTTAAACAGTTTGGAAATTTCCAAAAATACTAAACGTCTAAATTTTAGCGCAGAAGCATTTACTGGACTTGAAAATTTGAAAAACTTATACTTGCAATCAAATGAAATGGAACAGTTTCCAGATAATCTATTTTTACCATTGAAATCATTAAAAGCACTTGATTTAAGTCATAGTATAATAGATGATTTAAATGAATTTCATTTAAAAGGTAAAAATTTCGAAAATTTAACACTGCACGATACACCGATTAAATCGACAAAATTTTTAAACGATATCAAAGGCATTGTGAATTTAGATTTGTCTATGACCAATATTGACTCGATAAGTATGGGAAGTCTTTCAGGATTAAGAAATCTGAAAAAATTAAACTTATCACATGCACATATAAAAGAACTTGAATATGGAACATTTTCATTTTTATCAGAACTTCGAATTATCGATTTATCAAATAATGAATTGAAGAATATTAAATTGCAAGGGTTTATATTTCTGAACTCACTCAGTGAACTATATTTGGATCATAACGATTTAGAAGACCTTCCTTTAATAAAAGTTTATTACATACACAACCTGCATATAATTGGTTTAGTAGATAATAAATGGAATTGCGATGCACTTCCTTATCTTATAAAATTTTTAATGTCAAAAAGCGTGATAATACGAATAATCAACGAAAATCAAATCGTAAAGTATCAAGAGAATATTGAAGGAATTCGATGTTTTGTTAAAAAGAGGCGAGAAATCGATTAGAGTGTTTTATCATAGTAATTATAACTTCTTATTTAATACTATTTGAACGTTATATTTATATTATTACCTAAAAATATATTATTTACTATTAAAAATACAAGAATACGCATAGTATTTTGTAGAATAGAAGTTATTTTATAATGCATTGTGGATCGTGACAAGGATCATATTTTAAAAACAATTCAACTTTTAAATTTAAATTTAAATTAAACTTATTTTCTTTTTTGTATAAAATTCCTTACAAGTTATTATTGGAAAAGATAAAAATCTTAAAAATAAAAACATATGTACACATAAAAATTATATACCGAATAAATCATGTTATTTTTATATTTATTTCTTGTATTGTATTTTATTTTTAATTATTTAATTTAATTAACGAAAATTGTATTTATATTTATTATAATAGATTTTTTAATATTATAACAATTTTTTAATTTATTGTTTAAATTTCCTATATTTTCTTAAGTACAGTTGGTTAAAAGTACTTAAGATAATTTAGTATTATAGCTTATAATAATCTACAGCCATCAATATCGTACAGAATCACATTCACTCATTAGAAACCTAATACTCTGCCGAGAACATATCCCTAATATCCTTTATAAACGATGACATAAACAATTTCTATGACTACTAGACAGTACCTCAAAACTGACAAAAGAAGCAAACTATTTCTATATAATACGGTACTGAAACCGATATAGACATATGGGCTTGAACTTTAGGATTCGAATAAGCATTCCCATTCAAACCCTATAATGCCGAATCCTTCGTAAAATTGGCAATGCTCCCTTTTATGTACAAAATACGCTTATTCATCGCAATCGTAATAATCCATTTGTTCGTGAACTGTGCATCTTCGCGTTATAAAAACATTTACTCGCATCTATCCTACTATCCTAATCCTTTAGGAAGAGAACTGTTCACTCCCATCCTTCTATTATACTTTTCTAGAGTTGTCGATGGCTTCATGCCCTTGAAATTATTGCTAATACAATATATTTTACGAATTTATTTAATCAATTCGTGAAAAGTCCAGGAACATTCATAAGGCATCAAAAATTGAATCTTTTTCAAACCGTTGTGTTTGCATTTACTTCCTTAAAATATTCAGGTGATACGGGAACTTTAGCTTGAAATATTTGAAAGCCTCTAGACAAGATCCTTATTTTTACAGGAAAAGGTGACGAAATGCATTTTGACTAAGCGGTTTCGTTAATAAGCAAAATTTCCAGGTAATGCTGTTACGGTGTTTGGTAAGTGATATATGTAAAGATATACAGGGTTTTTCAATAAGAGTAATTAATATTTTGTTGTTGTTTTTTCAAATAACACAAAAAGGAACTGCGGTAGAGCAAAATTTATTATTTTATTTTGAACTATGGTCAATGCAATTATGTTCTGAATATACGAGATTTGTTCAAAAAGTATCGCGAATTTTGTGTTTTTTTTTCAAAAATTGTTTATTTATTTTATCCTCTTCAAAGTAATCCCCACCAGATATAATACACTTGTGCAAACATTTTTTTCAATCGTCGAAGCACTTCAAAAAATCACTTTATCTCCTCAATCTTAGCGAAGCGTCGTCATTTCATGGGGCTCTTCAGTTTCGAAACCAGAAAAAGTTACAGTGGGCCAGATCCGGGGAAAACAGTGGCTGCAGCATTATTAGTGTGTTGGTTTTGGCCAAAAATTTGCGCACAAGCAACGATGCGTGAGCAAGGGCGTTATCATGGTTCAAAAGCCAATTTTTGTTCTTCCACAAATCCGGGCGTTTCTGGCGGATTACTTCGCGCAACTTACGCATAATTTGCACGTTATATTCCTTATTGACCGTTCTACCCTGCGATAAGAACTCATGATACACCACGCCCCTGCAATCGATGAAAAACTGTCAGCATAACCTTCACATTCGACCGACCGGGCGTCCGGCACGCATTTTGTACCACCGATAAACTTCCTTCAGTCCAAGGTAGCTTCACCATATGTCACAGTCAACATTCGGAATGCGTCCGCACAATTAATTTTGTTTTTCACACAAAATTTGATACAGATTCTTTGATCCATTTTTTGGAATGGGCAAAAATCGAAGACAAGCCAAAACACGTGTAAGCAAAGCAGCTGTTAAAAATTAAGTGAACATTCAAAATGGCCGAATTTGTCGGCATAAGTGAGAGACATGGACCGACTACACCAACGGTTACTTTTTCGGAACAATGTTTCAGCTCTTAATGCATTCACCTTATAAATAACTTGTGGATCGGTTTTAGCCCAGTAACGGCAACTTTGCTTATTCACCGATCCAGAGAGATAAAAATGCGTCTTATCTTAAAAGATGATTTTCTTGAAAAAATCAGGATTATTTTAAGATTTTTTAGAGCAAAATCAGCAAATTCACAGCGTTTGCGATGGTCCAATGGCTTCAATTTTTGTGTGATAAACCCAAATCCATCAGTAAAATACGCCATGTTGTTGCGGCAGAAATTGCTAAATATTAAGAATGCCTTGAAATAGATAAATTTGGGTCTTTATCAGTACTTGCCTGAAGGGTAGTAACAATCTCTGTACTTCTACTGGATCTTAGTCTAACTAGAACGAAAACATAGTGTAAAGAAATATTGCATTCAAAACATCCCATAGTTCGGCGAATAGCGGGCACACTTGCCCGATTATCATGACTATAAATTGAAAGAAGTACACGATAAGTTGCAATTTAAGAACGACTATTTTGATAAAAAAATTGGATAATTTTAAAGTGTTATTAAGTCATTTATAAATTGTAAATATTACTGAATAAAACGGTCGATAACAAAAGATTTAGATATTTAAAATATGGTTGGAGTTGGACCTCATGTGGTTTCAACAGGATGGCGCCATGTCACATACGATACAGGCAATATTGGAAATTCTTTCCTGACTGAATTATATTGAAAAGTTGTTATAACGATTGGATCTAACTCCAGAAATCTAACTCTCCAGATTTAGTCCTGAGATCTAACTTTCCAGATTTCTTCATGTAACAATGCTTAAGGTGAATGGATCATGGTAACCGATTGGGAACATTTGAACCACTCAACAAATACATGCGTAACGAAATCGATTAAATCGATTCAGAAAATATATGAAATCGGGTTGAAAAATATCATTAAAAAAAAAAGTTACCAGGTGTAAGAGATTAAATCCGCTGTTTGGTCACAGATGGCGTGAGTGAGCGTATTAAGCTACCATGGACGCGCCATACTTTTTTTTATGAGGTTGACATCTGTCAACATTAATCAGTGCACATTGTCAGCAATTTTGTACAACAACATACATTTTTCCTTTGGTAATCATGTCTAGTTTTGTGCCAGAAAAAGAGCATATGCGGGGAGCTCTGCTTTTCTGCTTCAATTTGAAGAAATCGGCTGCCGAATCGCATCGAATGCTTATGGAGGCCTATGGTGACTGTGCTTTATCAGAAACAAGACGCCGAGATTGGTTTCGTCGGTTCAAAGACGGCAATTTTGACTTGTGGGACAAGAAGCGTGAAAATCGGCCTAGGAAGGTTGAGGACCATCAATTGCAGGCTCTTGCGGACGAAGACGATACCCAATCGCAAAAAATGTTCACGGAGCAATTGGGTGTTACTCAACCAGCCATTTCCATGCGTTTACGTACCATGGGGAAGATTGAAAAGATCGGAAAATGGGTGCCGCATGAATTGAACGATAGGCAGATGGAACGACGCCAAAACACATTGCCAGAGAAAAAAGAAAGTCGTTCCAGCATCGGATTGTGATAGGCGATGAAACGTGGATATATTTCAAGAATCCTGAACGCAAGAAATCATGGGTTGATCCCGGCCAACCATCAACATCTTCCCGAAGACCAAATCGCTTCGGACGGAAGCGTTTGGTGGGATCAGTAGGGTATGATGTGGACTACTATGAGATGTGAAAACCTAATAAAACTGTTAATGCTCACCGCTACCACCAACAACTGATTAAATTACACAGTGCTCTGCGTGAAAAAGGACGGATTATCAACTAAGACATGACAAGCTGGTTTTCCTCCTCGACAACGCACCATCGCACACGTCAAAAATTATCTGAAACTAGTTGTTTACTACCCCACCCCGCTTATTCACCAGACCTGGCTCATTCCGACTACCACCTATTTTCGTCGATGGGCCACGCGCTCGTTGAGCAGCACTTCGATTCTTACGAAGACGCCCGAAAATGGCTTGATGAGTGGTTTTCCTCGAATGAGAAGGAATTTTTTTGGCGTGGTATCCACAAATTGCCCGAGAGATGGGATAAATGTGTACCTAGCGAGGGCAAGTACTTTGAATAAATTTGTTTTTGCTTTCTATAAAAAAACATGTGTTTTTTTTAATAAAAAACAGCGGATTTAAACTTATACACCTGGTACTTCCAAACAGACGCAGTTTTTTTTTATCGGATATTTAAATGACTCTTCTAACTTAGTGGGTAATTCGAAGTACAGGACCACCATACTATTCCGGTTCATTACCTTTTCTCACTTCTAGGTTACGAGGCATATCAATTTCCCGTAAATTTCTTTATTAAAAAAATTTTGAAAATAACCGAACAAGCTGATTTACAGTGACTTTAGTCTTGTATGCGAGTACCAGGTTTAAATTATATAAATTTCTGATAATGCTCTTTAGTACATTGTGGAATCATATTAGCATTAAAGTACAGCTTCATATAGACTGAAAATGCTAGTCTTAGAATTAGAAAGGGATCATGGGTATAAATAAATGGTGCTCTTTATGTTCCAGGTCGAACCTTTTTTTAAATAACTTTTTAATTAAATATAATTTTATAATTTATATTTTATTTTGTAATTATACAGTCTTTAATATTATGTACTCGTATATAATATGATATCAGATACCCGCTTTTAACAAATGCGCAAAAGATAGCTTTTTTAGGAAAATTTTTGATAAAATTTTCCCAGACTTCTGGTGTTATTTCAGCAATTTCGTTTTGAATGTTGTCAAAACAACTTAAGGATCGAGCTTGTGGTTGGTTTTTTAGTGTACACATAGATGACAATTTTCCAAAATGTTCAGATAGAGGTCAGCAGTAGCTGTTACAGCATTGCCTTCCGCCGGCCCAAATGCCGCACCATACAGTGACTCCACGAGGGTGTAGTGGTCTTCAGTGTAACAGTTGAGGCTTTTCAGTGCCCCAATAGTGGCTATTCTATTTATTAACAAAGCCAGTCAAGTCGAAGTGTGCTTCGTTGCTCATAGTCTTTACCGAGTTGTTCATGGTCATTTGCCTGTAGCTTTTGTGTCAGTTGAATTTTTCGTGGGTAAAAAAGCAAATCTTTTTTGAGAATTTTTAACAAACATTATGGATGGTTATATTCCCAATTCTTGTGCACGACGGCGGATTTAAGCTTATACACCTGGTATTTGCCAGAAGGCCAAAAATGGTTATTGAGACGATATTATTTTTTATGCATAATTTTCAGCTCTATAGACAATGATTTTGATCAACCAAATTATTATTTTGTCTATTAATAAATTAGCTTTCAGAAAAAATAACAAAATTTCGGCTTCTACAAAATTTCCATAGTTTAGTGCGACTTTTTTTATCATCACGTCAGATTTTGTTCCAAAAACGTCATATATTTTTTTAAATAATAATATAATAATTTATGATGATTTTTCAAAATGATTTTATAAATAAAAAGAAAATTGATGATTTTTAGAGCATATGTAAGCTTACATACGTTGGCGATATTTCAAACACGTACGCACAACAAACGCAAATACTCCTGACAACATGAAACTTGGTGCGGCACCACAATTCGAACATGCAACGCGTACGGTTAGCGTACGTTATTTTTAACGCAAAAGTGCTCTCTGCCATTTTAGCGCAATAGCGTTAACGCTGTCGCCTAATATTTTGCCGCAATTTACTAAAATGATTACAGTGTGGATTTTTCGTTATTTTTTTTTTTTTTTGAGAAATATATCAAATTTCTAAAATAAAAGGCACAACATACATTTTCCTATTCTTAATCAACTATTATTATTAATAATTTTTTTATTTAATAATTTAATCAGTACATCAATTTATAATTTTACTTTAGCAATTCATTAACTGATTTCAACACTAATATTGAATGAATAATTACAAAAAAAAAATACTCAACAATTCAACAACAACAAAAAAATATGTAGTTAATTTTATAGCAATTAATAAGCATTTAACCATATGATCTGTTCAAAAGGTTATCGCATGACATCATTAAAATTCAGAGTTATTCAGATTCAAAAATAGATTTTAGAATTCAGTACAGTTTTGAATGTCGTTACAAAATGTTGTTATTACGGGATAAAAGATTGTGCATATTTTTTAGACTTATTAAAATAAGTTTATATATTTCGATAGTATTTCTTATCAAATTACCTGTTTGTTCAGGTAGTGAGGCAAAATGTATTTGTTCTGATTTACAACTAATACGAAAAGTTCAATGTAAACAATTGACCACAATTGCGGAGGCAACATGTACAAATGGCAATGAATTACGTTTTAGTAATGAATTGGAATTTATCAACTCTTCCATATTCAATATATCATCGGATATTCTTGATAATCTACCAAATCTTCAACAATTAATTATAACCAACAGCGTAATAAGAATGGATTCGTATGGAGCAAGTATAAAAATTTTGAAATCTTTAAAATTTATTGAAAATTTGATAATTTATATAATGCCACACGAATTTGAGACTTTAGAAAATTTAAACAGTTTGGAAATTTCCAAAAATACTAAACGTCTACACTTTAGCGCAGAAGCATTTACTGGACTTGAAAATTTGAAAAACTTATACTTGCAATCAAATGAAATGGAACTGTTTCCAGATAATCTATTTTTACCATTGAAATCATTAAAAACACTTGATTTAAGTCATAGTATAATAGATGATTTAAATGAATTTCATTTAAAAGGTAAAAATTTCGAAAATTTAATAATGCACGATACACCGATTAAATCGACAAAATTTTTAAACAATATCAAAGGCATTATAAATTTAGATTTGTCTATGACCAATATTGACTCGATAAGTATGGGTAGTCTTTCAGGATTGAGAAATCTGAAAAAATTAAACTTATCACATGCACATATAAAAGAGCTTGAATATGGAACATTTTCATTTTTATCAGAACTTCGAATTATCGATTTATCGAATAATGAATTGAAGAATATTAACTTGGAAGTGTTTGCATTTCTGAACTCACTCAGTGAACTATATTTGGATCATAACTATTTAAAAGAATTATCAAGAATACAATTGGATTACATACAACAATTGGATATGATTGGTTTAGTACATAATAAATGGCATTGCGATCAACTTTTTGATCTTATAAAATTTTTAATGTCAAAAAGAGTGACAATACGAATAATCAACGATAATCAAATCGTAAAGTATCAAGAGAATATTGAAGGAATTCGATGTTTTGTTAGCAAGAGGGGAACGATCGATTACAGTGTTTTCGAACAATAATAGTAAATAACTTCTTATTTAATACTAGTTGAAAATTATATTTATATTATTAGCTAAAAATATGTCATTTACTATTAAAAATACAAGAATAGGAGTCATTTTATATCATATTGTCGATCGTGCCAAGGATCATATTTTAAAAACAATTCACCTTTTAAATTAAAATTTAAATTAAACTAATTTTCGCTTTTTTATAAAATTCATTACTAGTTAATATTGAAAAAGATAAAAATCTTAAAAATAAAAACATCTTATTTTTGTACACATAAAAATGATATACCGAATAAATCATGTTATTTTTATATTTATTTCTTGTATTTTATTTTTATTTATTTAATTTAATTAATGAAAATTGCATTTATATTCATTATAATAAATTTTTTAAGATTTTTTAATTTTTTTTTTAATTTTACGATATTTTCTTAAATACTGTTGGATAAAAGATAGCATAGCCAGAGGCCATTTGGCGACTTCAAGATCCATATGGGTTGGTACATGAGCAGACTTCTAAACGAAGCTGTTCTGTTTTTAAAAGGATAGCTCAGTTAGAGTTAGTTAAATTTTGTGGAGCATGCTAGTAGGTTTGATCATGTTAAAAAATGACTTTGGAAATGACATTATTGGATCTAGCAGGTCCATAATTGGAGGAACCCTAATCGGGTAAAAAATTCTTATTTTGATGACATTCGCTCAATTAATGTAAAAAGTTAATAAACCGTGACAGGATTGGTAGATAGGACGTATCTGTTTCTAAAAAGAAAGTTATAGGTCAGAGAAGTATTCGAAGTTTGAGCTGTTTTCGTGCCCAGAATTTTGGTAAGGATGTTGAGTAAACTGGTTTCTTGTTGGAGGGTCTCATTTTTTTTTTGGAGATCCCAAAAAGGGGTTACTATTAGTCGAGTCTGTATTCCTGCGTATAATAGGGGTTAGATGCTTACCATTCTGTTAATGGCACAAGAAGTTTCTCCAGAAAACTGATTATCACATTCATTTCTTATGATTCTCAAATGTTGCAGCAACCAAACCATCCCTACACTCCTATCGTTGAGTATGCGAATATTACCGGCACTGGGATGCTCCACCAACGTCCGTCCCAGTCAGACGGTCACCTCCATAAACGAGTTTTTATAGAAAAAAAAAACCTGGTCTTAACCAGACTAACCCTCACAATACCTACATCACCACCACACCCCCCCCCCCTCGTCATACGGTAACTGTAAAATTCACGTGATCTTAGTCCGTGTGACATTGTTCCCCAAGAAGAGGAATAAAAGGATGTCATCTTGATACTGACGATTATATTCTGAGGATTGTACGAAAAGTTAAAAAATACCTCCACCGATAGCTCCCCAGGGCAACAATTTCGAATAAAATTGTCTCACCACTTTTCTACCATATTTCGTTTATAAATTTTTATTAAAAAAATTTTTTATTATGTTTTCTTTTAAATTTAATTTTTAAATAATTATAGCATTTTCGAATAGTATCCAACTTTTAATATTTATGCTAACCAACCAGTTTACCAAAAGTATTAAAATATATGTACACTGCTGGTCAAAAGTTTTAGGCGACTTTAATTTTTTTAATGAAAATCTTAATAAATTGCACCTAAAAACCTTTTTAATAGTCAAATTGTTTCTCTAAAAAATTATTAAAATTATTGTAAATGTTACATCCTTTTTTGAAAAAATGTTAAAATTGACTATTTAATAAGATATCTCTATTAAATCATTTATATACTAATTTTTCTATCGCACTCTTTCCATAAAATCAATCAGAAACTTTTATTATTATTATTATTATAGTTATTAAAAATATGAATAAATTAGAAAAAAAATAGATATTAAACTAAAAAGATTCTTTTTAAAATGTGAAAACCGATTATGAATAGGAAAACATATTTATGCGGTCTCAAAAATTACATAGTATAGCTAAATTTTCAACAACAAAAAAAAACTCCCTTATGATAGGAGAGGAAACGCCAATGGTTATTTTAACGTGTTTTGGTCAATTTCTCTTGAAACGCCAATGCGTGTGTATGACGGAAACTAGCAGAGGAGTATTTTCCAACTAGAAGATTATAGTGATAGGAATGAAACTTTTTATAACGAGCAGCAGATAAGTTATGTGCAAAACAAACATTTAATTCACCATGAATAACTTTGTTGCGAACAAAAAATGGAGTATCACCGATTTTTTGGCGGATTTTGAATTAAAGAGATTAGATTGTAGAGGAATTTAAACGCTTAGTAAAATTTCAGTTTTCAATAACGTAAGTCCAAATTGGTTTTTAAATTGTGTATTGTAGATAAAATGTAGCTCTTCTGTAAAAATTATGATCAATTTTCCAGTAGTGTAAGTAGTTTTTAAAAACGTCTTTTAAGTTCAAATCATTTTAATCTCGTATGAGGATTGTACGTGAGCCCCTTTTTTAGATTTAGTCCAAAGTAGCGTAAGTTGTCTTTTGGCGGAATAATATTGACATTAAGATTTAAAAGAATAGGTGAATTTTGGATATGGGCTTGTAAATTACTATTTGGTTATTTTAATGAAAAGTAAAAATAGTGGTCTCATCGGCATAGGGGGCTGGTAAAGTTTCGGAACTGGTTGGAATGTCACAGGTAAAAATACTAAAAATACTGCCTATTGGAATATCAACCTTAATAGGGAATACCTCCGAATATGCATTATTAACCCCCTGTTGTAAATAACATTGATGAAGCTATGATATTAAAATTGAATTAAGTTTCCAGAGCAGTCCTGGATGCCACAATGCATCAAAGGTGGTTTCATATGGCTAGGAATACTTCTCCTTTTGCTCAAGAAAGGACGCAATGTAATCAACTATGCACTACTGATATTGTTAGATTGTGGACTAGTTTGACCGAAGAGAAAATATTAAATTGAATTTATCTATATATGTAAAAATGAATGTCCGATTTTGTGTGAGGCTTATAAACTCCAAAACTATGCATAAAATCATACTGAACCATTAAACCAATTTGTTCATTGAGTCTTGAGAATGGTTTCTATATAGTTCCGACACCCCTCCGGTAGGTGGTGGTAGCTGTATATACCAATTTTCAAACACTTTAGCTGTATTCGATTGGGGAAAGTTTCCTACTGTGCAGTAGTTGTAGCTGTCATCATCTACTGTACCTCGAACAAACGAGTAGATTGTCGCAGTAGTTGCGCATACTATTTAGGGTGGGGAAATTTTAGTTCCCGAACTGGAAATAGATGGCTTAGCGGGCTCGTTGGTTATGTTGAAACGTCAAATTTTTGTTTTTATTGTTTATGTTTGCGTAATATATATATATTATTTATTTGACAGGTTTTCATTTTTTCTACATTTTGTACAATTTTTTTAACACATACATGCCATTTTTTTTTTTTTTTTTATACACACATAGTCATGAGAACACAGTCGCTCCTATGGAGCACATAGCGGCACCAGAAAACTCTGTTAACTCTCCTCCGTCTGCCTCTGCCCTGGGTTCCTGCCTGAGGTACGGTCTTGAGGTACGGTCCGGATGCTTCCGTGAACTCTCTTTCATCTGCTTCTGCCTTTGGGTTTTTGCCTGCGGTACGGTCTTGGGTTTTTGCCTGAGGTACGGTTTTTGCCCTGAGTACGATGAAAGCCAAATGAGTTCTTGCCTGAGGTACGGTCCGGTTGATTCTTCTTGTGCTGTTTCTTGATAAGGTGGTTTTTATAGCTTGCGGCTTATCAGACCAGCGAAGCAACCTCCAGTGACGTTGGGGGACCATACGGACTACATATTATAAGGCTTGTAGTCAGGCCTTTCACCCCGGCACCAATGCCGAGATGGCGGCAGCGGGAATCGAACCCGCCACCTACCGAGTGTGAGTCGGTCACCTTGACCATTTATGTTTGCGTAAAATCAGTTTTTATTGTTTATGTGTGAATAAACTCAGTATTGTTGTTGACTATTTTGAGGTTATATTTTACTGCTGTCAGTAAATTGTCCATTTTATTGAGAATCTACTGCGAATTGGTCCAATCCAATACAGCTAAAAACAGAATTGTAAGTATTAGTAGAACTGTTTTTATTCCAATTTTTCAACAATAATGCATCATATTTTGCATTTCGATTTTTAGTGCACACTGTTTAGGAACACTACCAAAGTAATTTTGAGGTTAGTTATCACTTCAAGAACGGCAATCGGTTAACAAAAAAACTCAAGAGAGGTAAAATTGTTCAATTATTTTATATCTACTAATGGCATAAACCAAAAAAAACATGTTTTAATTTTAATTGAATAAGGCCGAGCAACGCCGAGCAACGGGAGAGTCTTACGATAATATACGTGATAAAAAAATTTTAAAAAAAACTCCTGACAATTTTACAAAAATTTTCAATAAATTCTACAATTTTTCAAATTATTCTTTCACAATAAAAATACGAAATAAAACAAAACAAAAAATAACTAAAACATTTTCAATGCTTAAAATCAACATAATTCAATGTTATCCATTCAAATTACGCATGACTGAGAGTACACATAACTATCTACAATATTTTATGGTTGAAATGATTGCAAATCTAATGTATTCAAAAAGATTATCCTTTTTTATTAATAGTAATAATATTACTATTACAATTATATGATAAATATATTTACAACTTATTCAAAGAAACATTTTCTACAGTACCAATTTACAAAGAACAGGAGTCAGTAACGTATTTTTTTTTAAATTGCGAATATTTATGTTAACAGCAATATTATGAGTAACGTAGATATTATATACTTATAGTATGTTAAGTTGTGAATGATTTTACATCAAGTTCATTGTGAATTGTGCAAAATTATGTATTATTGTTCATTGTTGTTTTATTTTTTATTATCACAATATTGAAATTTTATAACAATGAGTAATGAAATCAAATACTTGCGAAAGAAATATATTTTCTTCTACCGTAAAAAAATATATATAAAAATAATACATTGAAAAAAGGGTAGAAACAATAACATTATTATCAATATGAAATTATGAAAATTGTACCTAAAAAAAAATTATAATAATTGTTAGCTTTTAAGATGGAAAACTTCGATTGAACTTGAAACTATGCATTCGTCTATTCATATCTACTCGAAGAGCGTATGAAGGTAGGCTAATTTGACTTTGTAATAAAATGTTTTTTTTATTTCTTCTTTTCTATTTTAGATATAAGTTCACATTGAATTATGTTGTTACGATATTATCTTGCGTAATTGGAAAATTTCCAATGTGACAAATTTTCCGAATAAAGATGGAGTTAAAAGTGCAAAACCACAAATTCATGGTGTCTTTCTACCATACAGCCTTGGTGTATCTTAAGCTAATAGTGAATGGACTTCAAATACATTCGGATTGGCACTATCATAATCAAAACCTATTCACAATTTCATTTCTATCGTTCCATTACCATTGAAAGATTCGTGCATAGAATCTGTATTTCGTATCGTTAAATACATTTTCTTTTATCTTAGATATTCCTAATATAATCGACCACTTATTTCTATCATGCATATAGTTACAACTTATTTAATATTGTTGATTATTTTTAGTACAATATAACAAAATTGCCATACAACAACAATTATTATTGTTAAATATGCACTAAAATTGTATCAAACGATTTACCTGTTCAACCATTTCCGATAATATCAAAGTGAACATCGATTGTACGATCGATACGAGGGTCGTTCAATAAGTCCTTAGAAAAAAATGAAAAAAACCTGTTTTATTTTTCAACACAATGTCCTTGTCGCTCTATACACTTTTCTAACCGTTTTTCCAAAATTTTTATCCCGTCCAAAAAATAGGATTTCGGAAGTTCTGCAAAATACTCATCCGTTTGAGCAATGAGGTCCTCGTTGGAAGTGAACCGTCGTCCGCTAAGCCATTTCTTCAGATTTAGGCAAAGAAAACAGTCACTTGGGGCCAAATCTGGTGAATAAGCGGGAAGCTGCAACAATTCCATTCTCAATTCCACAACTTTGGCCATGGAAACAGTGCAGGTGTGCACACGCGCATTGTCCTGATGCAAGAGGATTTTTTTCTTCTTCAGATGGGGGCGTTTCTCTTTGATTTCCTCATATTAAGTGATGGTTGAATGCATTTAGAAAATGAATATTTTAATTTGTTTTTAATTTTTATTTATTGTTAAAGTTTATTGGTTGAATTTGTACTTTAAAATTGTTAAATAGTGAACATAACTATCTGAGGATGACTTGAAATTATTTCATGTTTATTGATAAAAAAAAATTAACTTAATCAGAAGTTAATGCAGCAAAATAATAAGATCATTTATTTTTGGTTTTTTTTAAGAATCATCTAGGTTAAAATTAAATATGCCATAACGATAAGACCTTCAAGAAACTCCATATTCAATTAATATTAATGCCGGTTTATTCATTTATTTTTTGTAATTTGGAAATTACCCAATTATATAATATACGAGTTCTGTTCAAAAAGTATAGCGAATTTTGTGTTTTTTTATTTCAAAAATTATTTACTTATTCATGAATATCTATTTTGTGCCCTTCAAAGTAAACCCCACCAGATACACTTGTGCCAACTTATTTTCCAATCCTCGAAGCACTTCAAAAAATCATTTTTTGTGATCTTGTTCAGCTTCTCCTTCGATGCCGTCTTTATCTCCTCAATCGTAGCGTAGCACCGTCTTTTAATGGGGCTCTTCAGTTTTGGGAAAAAGAAAAAGTCACAGGGGGGCAGATCTGGGGAATACGCTAGCTGCGGTATTATTAGTGTGTTGTTTTTGGCGAAAAATAACATGCAGGTAATATTCCTTAATGACCGGTCTACCCTGTGACAGGGACTCATGATGCAGAACGCCCCTATAATCGAAGAAAACTGTAAGCAAAACGTTCACATTCGACCGAACTTGGCGCACTTTTTTCGGTCTTGGCCCGTGCGGTAGCTTCCATTGGGATGATTAAGCTTTAGTTTCCATGTCATAACCATAAACCCATGATTCGTCACTTGTTATGACCCTTTGGACCAAATTTTAATATTAATGCGATGCTGTTTTTGGTCGAAATTGAGCAAAACTCGAAGACGAGCCAAAACACGTGCAAGCAAAGCAGCTGTCAAAAATTAACTGAACATTCAAAATGGCCGAACTTTTCGGCATAAGTGAGAGACATGAGTACTAACATAACGCCACAAAAACTCGAAAATCGAATACTTTTTGAACAGACCTCGTACTTGTTATTTTTCGTTTGTTGATAAAGACATAATAAAGGCATTAATTGATGAAAACTGGTGAATAACAACTCGTGAGATTAATGAAAATAATTTCCGTTTATTTTAATTTGAAACGCCTAAGTTTAATATGAAAGCTTGACATATGGGCTTCTTATTTTCTTACGGAAAAAAATTTGTGCCGTCACATTGACGTTTTTGATTTGCTTCTCAAACGCCAAGAAAATAATCCATTTTTGAAGCGTATCATCACTGCTTAAAGCATTTCGAAAGCCAACATTCATCAAAAAAATGTTATGCTATCTGTTTGGTGGGATTTCAAAGGAATCGTTTATTTTGAGCATCTACCGAGCAACACAACGATCAATTCTGAAGTGTACTATCATCAGTTGAACAAATTGAATGATTCACTTTAAGAAAAAAGTCCGGAATTGGTCAATAGGAAAGGTATAGTATTCCAACAGGGTAATGCGAAACCACATACAAGTTTAACCACTCGGCAAAAGCTTTTAGACCTTGGTTGGGATATACTGCCATACCCACCATACTCTCCAGACTTAGCACCTTCCGATTATCAATTGTTCCGGTAGCTACACCTTAGACGGTAAAAAGTTTAATTAAAATGAGGAAGTCAAAAATCACTTGGATCAGTTTTTTGCCAGCAAAGAACAACAATTTTATGAGCGTGGAATCATGCTACTACCTTAAAGATGGCAAAAGGTATTGGATCAGACTGGACAATATTTAATTGAATAAAACATTCATTCACTATAAGATAATTGTCTTTTATTTTTATAAAAAAAAAACGAAATTACTTTCCGAACCACCCAATATTAAAATAAATATTTATTTAGTTTTAAATTCTAGATTGACTTCTATTAAAACGACTCTACCAAGTCCCTTAGTTAATGAAAAAATTATTCTTGATCACCAATTTGGCTTCCGATCTGAACATTCCACAATCCAGAAATGACATCGCATTACTGATCACATTGCATCCTCTTTTGAGAGGAAAGAGTATTGTCCAGGAGTATTTTTAGATATCTCCCGTGCTTTTGATATTCTGTGACATCCTCAGCTTTCTTCTTTCAACATACTACCTTATCATAAATTCATATCTCTCCTAACGTCATTTTTAACTTGCAATTTATCTCAGAATCCTCAAAAGTATATCATATTCTAGTCGGAGTCTCACAAGGCAGTATCCTTGGTCCCATTTTATACAATATTTATACCCATAACCATTCCATCTGATCCTAATACTATCATTGCTAGTTATGCAGATAATATGGCCATGTATTTACAATTCCATATACACAACCTTTTAATTAAAATTGCAAAAAAAAACATCGTAGAAAAATGGTTATTTTGCCATAGGCACGTCTCGAGAAAATGTTTCTCCACACATGAGGATCAATTTCGAGGATCGCTTAATGGATATGTCAATTAGCAAAGTTGTTATATATGAAATATTAAAAATATACAAATAACCATTAATTCTAACTGCTATGGCCGTATGGTAACTGCTTTTTTTTTTTTAATTAACCATGAAGATTTTATTCTGGATTATCCGTGGTTTCAACAATATGGCGCAAAAAGCCAGCGCTGGCAGACTTTTTCTTATCCGACTGTGAAAAAAATTATATTTTACCAGAAAATCTCAAACTTAAGAGCATTTAAAAATCAATACATTACCAAGTTATGAACGAATTACAGCCCAAAAAGTCATAAAAAACTACCTCAAAAGGATCGAATCCTACAAGAACTTTTGTTGCAACCATTTAAATTATGTTATATTTTTTATATAATGCCAAAGTTTAAAAAAAATTAAAATTTTATTAAAAATTTGAATTAAAAATATATAAGTTATAGTAAAAAGAAATCCATTATTTTTGCATTAAATGGAAGGTTTTATTAAGCATAGATAGAATGATACGATTTAGGTCAAATATGCACCGTTTTGTTTGATAACTTGTTGCCATTTTGGAGGTAATTTCATAATGCCTCTCTCATAGAAACCCTCGTCCCTATTGGCAAAAAACTGGGACAGTCGATTTTCACAATTTTCTCTTGAGACGAATTTTTCACATGCAAAATCATTCATCATAGACAGGAAGAGGTGGTAATCACTTGGTGCCAGGTCCGGACTATAAGGTGGATGCATAAGAACATCCCAACCAAGGTCCCGGAACTTCTGGCGAGTCACTATCGATGTATGCGGCCTGGCGTTGTCCTGATGGAGCACAATTCCTCTCCTATTAGCCAAAGCTGGCCGCTTCTGGGCGATTGCTTCTTTCAGACGGTCCAATTGTTGACAGTATAGGTCCGAATTAGGAGTTCGGCCGTAGGGGAGCAGCTCATAGTAGATGATTCCCTGCCAGTCCCACAGCAAAACCTTCCTGGCTGTCAATCCTGGCTTGTCGCTTGACGTTGTCGTAAGTGACCCACTTTTCATCACCAGTAACCATCCTCTTCAGAAAGGGATCGATATTATTGCGATTCAGCAGCGATTCGCAGATGGAAATTCGGTCCATGAGGTTTTTTTGCGATAACTCGTGTGGCACCGATACATCGAGCTTCTTTTTGTATCCAGCCTTATATAAGTGGTTCCAAATGGTTTTCGGGGCAATCGAAACAGTGCTTACGTGACGGTCGGACTCGACGATTTCCATTATTTTATCGACATTTTCGACAATTGGCCTTTCAGAGCGTGGTGCATCTTTGACATCAAAATTACCGGAACGGAATCGACGAAACCAAAATTGCGCATGATTGGCTGTTACAATATCAGGACCATAAACATTATTCACATTTTCAGCTGCCTGGCTTGCGTTTTCGCCTTTATCAAAGAAAAACTGTAAAATATGGCGTATTTTCTCTTTGTTGGTGTCCATCTTTGACGCGTGCTAAAAAAAATACTGAGTCAAGTAATCACAAAACTGTATGAGAAGCTTTTTTAGTACAAAATCTTATCTTTCTAACGCCATCTAGTGCAACCCAATCGCACTTACTTTTAAAACGGGAGATACAGACTCCTAAAGCCATCTATTGGCAAAATAATGGATTACCTTATATTTTACCATAACATTGGGAAAAAAAACAAATAAATGTAAGCACTTGTTAAAAAATCAAAAGTATATAAATTAATAAAAAATATATACTTTAATCTATAAATCAAAGTCTTTAGGTATTTTTGTAAAGAGTTTTTAAGAAAAAGGAGGCATATTTACTGAGGATTGGAAGAGGCAGATAACTTAGATAGTCAGAATAGAAAAATTATCTTAAACAAGGATTGTGATTATTGTACTCATGCTTATAATAATCATTAAGGCAAAAGCTATTGTATATCCTAAAAATTTAAAATTTTTAAAACAGAACATTTAGATATATTTATAAATTTTTTATGATATTTACAAATACACGTCCCTATTTAAAAATTATCGATCTATTAAAAACAACATAAATAATAAATGAAAATACCTTAAATAAAAATTATTAAAATTTAGATTTTTCAAATTAAATGTAAGAAAAAAATAATAAACATCAATAAAAACAAGTTACAAATTATGAAGAAAAACAAAATTTTTTTCTCTAACGTGACAAGAAAGTGGAATAGAAAAATTCACTTTTAATATAAAATCGTGACAAGAATTATAGATACGGAAATAAGACATAAGCAAATAGTTAAAAAATCACCAAAGTTATGAATGCTAAATATAAAAATCCAAATAAAAAATGTCCTATTTACTACAGAAATTCGCAAAAAACAAAATTATTTTCTAATAATTATTTACGCATATCAGGTGGGAATCGATTTTCAATAATTTTTTTCCAACTTTTTGTTGTGATCTTTTTAATTACTTTCCAGTAATTGCACGTATTAAATTTTCACCAAATTTATAAATCAATAATTTTATTCAAATATAAAGAAATCAGATAATGTTCACATAAAAAATTTGGAAATTTTTATCTATAAAAAAAATGAGAAATTGTACATATCAGGTGTTGTAATTAATTCGTATCGTTTTTTTTGCAAAGTTTCGTGGTTTATTATGACAGTATCATTACAGAAGCGTTATTCAAAGTATTGTCCTTCGTTATCCACTATTTTTTGCCATCTTTCTGGTATTGCTCGGATACCGCATCGAAAAAATTCTTCTTCTTTCGATTCGATTTTTGGTCATTTCGTAGTTATCGAAGTGCTGCTCTGACAAGCCATGCGCCATGGATCAAAACAAATGATAATCAGATGAGGCAATGTCTAGTGAATATGGCGGGTGAGGCAGAACTTCCCATTACAGCGTATTTAAATAAGTTTTCACGACTTTCGCAACATGGGGTCTTGCATTGTCGTGGAGTAAAATTACTTTGTCGTGTCGATCTTTATATTGCGGCCGCTTTTCTTGTTATGCTCTGTTCAAACGCATCAATTGTCATCTGTATACGTCCCCAATTATGGTTTCACCCGGTTGAAGGTGCTCATAATAAATAACACCCAGCTGATCTCACCAAATACACAGTAAGATCTTCTTTCCATGAATAATCGACGTGGGGGACGATGTCGATTTATGACCGAGCAAGCCCCACGATTTTCTGCGTTTGGGATTATCGTAGAGTACCCACTTCTCATCACCAGTGACAACTCGACGCAGAAATCCCTTCCTTGCCTGCCGTTGGAGAAGAATCTCACAGGTGACTAAACGCCGTTCGACGTCCCTTGGCTTCAACTCATGTGGAACCCACGGTCCCTGTTTTTGTACGAGGGTGGTTCAATAAGTCCTTAGAAAACCCGAGAAAGTCGGGTTTTCTAAGGACTTATTGAATCACACGTTCGTAGTGTCGGTAAAGATTTTTTTTTTGTAAGTAACATTATCGATAGGAAAGCTGTCAAAATTTCAGCTTGATCCATAGCGTAGGTCAATTTCTATCGTCGATTAAAGTTAACGACATTTATTTGTGCATAACAATGGAAAAAAGCGAGTTTAGGGCTGTCATCAAACATCTCCATTTGAAAGGCTTAAGCCCGAAAGAAATCAAAGCCGAGTTGGATGCAGTTCATGGCACATCTGCACCTGTGTTTGCGACGGTTTACAATTGGGTGAATGAATTTAAACGTGGCCGTTTATCCACAAAAGATGTACATCGTTCAGGACGCCCAGTTGAGGTGTCTACTCCAGAAATCATCGACAAAATCCACGATCCGATTTTGAACGATCGGCGAATTAAAGTGCGCGAATTAGTTGAGGCCATGGGCATATCACAAGGTACAGTCGCTTCAATTTTGCATGAAAAATTGTCTGTGAAAAAAATTTCGGCAAGATGGGTGCCGCGTTTGCTCTCAGAGGAGAATAAGCGCAATCGTGTAGTGGACTCTGAGGCTATGTTGGCACTCTTTCATTGCAATTCTGCCGAATTCCTTAGTCGATATGTCACTGTGGGCGAAACCTGGAAACACTACTACACTCCAGAAACGAAGAGACAGTCATCACAGTGGATTTTCAAGGGTGAACGGGCTCCGAAGAAGGCAAAAACTGTGCCATCGGCCGGCAAGGTGATGGCCACGGTCTTTTGGGATTCGCAGGGCAATAACAGGAGCGTATTACGCGTCGTTATTGCAACGGTTGAGCGAGGAAATCAAAGAGAAACGCCCCCATCTGAAGAAGAAAAAAATCCTCTTGCATCAGGACAATGCGCTTGTGCACACCTGCGCTGTTTCCATGGCCAAAATTGTGGAATTGAGAATGGAATTGTTGCAGCATCCCGCTTATTCACCAGATTTGGCCCCAAGTGACTGTTTTCTTTGCCTAAATCTGAAGAAATGGCTTGGCGGACGACGGTTCACTTCCAACGAGGACCTCATTGCTCAAACGGATGAGTATTTTGCAGAACTTCCGAAATCCTATTTTTTGGACGGGATAAAAATTTTGGAAAAACGGTTGGAAAAGTGTATAGAGCTAAAAGGAGTTTATGTTGAAAAATTAAAAATTTTTTTTTTTAAAAAACAGTTTTTTTCCATCTTTTTTTTAAGGACTTATTGAACGACCCTCGTACCATTCCTATGGCTTTAAGGCGTTTTCTGACCGTCGAAAAGTGGACTCCAAGCGATGTGAACAACTCCCGGAGTGTTTGGCACGGGTCTTCATCGAGCAACCTCACCAAATCTTTATCTTCGAACTTTCTCGGCTGTCCGGGACGTTCCATGTCTCCCAAATCAAAATTTCCATTTTTAAACCGCGCAAACCACTTTCTGTAAGTTTGCTCAGCAGTCAGTAGCACTTGTTGCGGATGACTTTCCGCGACACTTTTCTTCATGTTGAAGTAATGGAGTAACACTCCCCGCAAAAACGATTTTTCAGGCACGAACTTCGACATGTTTGACACTGCGCAACAAGTGCTACTGACACTATAACAAAATGTCATATCGTGGAAAAGTTGCGTTATGTCAGTAGCTTCTGGGAGAATATTTACTTTTGCATGTGTGACTATGGATAGTTGGCTAACGCCATCTTTTGTAAAACGCTATGAATTAATTCCAACACCTGGTATAAAAAAAAATAAAAAATTTATAATTGTACTCGTACTAATAGATTTATAGTTTTAAAAGGAACTTCTACTAAATGAGTATTTATTCTTATAATGCTCGTAGAATACACCTTGAGTGGAAGTTTTTAGCAAAGATTTATGGAGAAAAAAATGTTCATTAATTCTTAATATGTTGTAACAAAAATTATTTGAAATTTGTTTTAATAATAATACTATTGGAGAAAAAATCCATACTCTAAAGTTTTAATTGTAAAATATCATAATTCAATTAAAAATGATTTTGATGATTCTATATTAAAAGATAAAATTGATTTTAATTCATTTTAAATAATTATAGGCTCTTATCGGAGAGCTACAGATTATGATAGCATAATAAGAGTAAAACTTTACAATTCCATAAGAGAAGAAAGTTTATCTCTTGGTTCAAAAATCACACTCAACAAGAAGATGGAGAAAAAAATCTAAGCACTACTGCTACAAAGCCTATTTTAATCAATTTAAATTATTTTACTTGAAAATTTTCATTATTAAATCGAAGTTACTGCTGCACAGAATATTAGTCTAGCCAGTCCTCATGTATACTCAAAAAAATCGGGTAACTACAAAAATAATTACAAACTATCAGCTGCGTTTCGGAGAAGGATCCGAAAAAAACTCTTAGTCAGCTATATTGCGGCTAGAGGATTCTGTAGATCATACGAGAACTTCTAAACAGGGTAATCTTATTTTTATAATTTCAAAATAAGACTGCCCTTTTTAGAAGTACTTGTATAATAGGCAATCTTTACTCTAGGATCTGATTAGAAAAAAAGATACTTGAATATGAACCGCAGCGTCACCACATATTTATTGACTTAATATATTGTGGTCAGGGTAAAATTTTAGACCTTTTGACACATGAAAGGGGTCAGCATCCTAGAAAAATTAGTGGGATTGACCTAGCTGACCATGACAAGTATATCAAAAAGAATTAAAGCATCCGAATCACTATAGGAACCAGTCTCGATCCAGAATTATCTCCGGCAAAAAATCGCACTTTCGTGCGTTCACTTTAACATTGGTCTAGTAAAAGTGATTTGGGACTCATAGGTAGGCTTGATAACATAGATATTATGTGTCGTTTAGGAAAAGGTATACAAGAGACATTCACCAAAATTGACCTGTCAGCAAAAAATCGTGGACTGCATATGAACGAAGTCATAACAAACAAAAATTATTATGAACTCTCAGGCACATTCGGGGTGAGAATTCTCTGAAGAATTTTCAGCACCCTACATAAGAATTTCGTAGCCTGTAAAAGAATGATATTATGAAGCGCTATCTTGACCGGTTATGGCTAAAAATCGTGCTCAACAGGGTGATGTATACTGGACGCTTTATCCGATTGTATGAGGATGATTCTGCCCAGAAAGTCATCTGTGGCATAATTTATAATCTCAGAAAAAGAGATAGGTCCTACTGTTGGTGAAGCGATTAATTTAGCCTAGACGCTAACAACATACGGAAAAGTATCGCTAAACTGATACATGTGGAGCTATTTAATTCAGTCGAATAATCATTTATGTACCTTTGTATCCCATATTATTAACCGCAATAGTCTAAATTTTAATAAAGTCGATTAGAATAAGTCATAATTAGGATTTTATATTTTTCTGATTGGAATAATTTTACTCAAATTTTTTTATATCTAAAATCATACGAGGTCTATTCAAAAAATATCGCGAATTTTGAATTTCCGCGGGTTATGTTTATTTAGTTTTCGATTTTTTATGCCGACAAGTTCGGCCATTTTGAATGTTCAGTTAATTTTTGACAGCTGCTTTGCTTGCACGTGTCTTGGCTCATCTTCGATTTTTGCTCAATTTCGACCAAAAACAGCTCGCATGAGCATTGTTCAGTCGAATGTTAAGGTTTTCCTTAGAGTTTCAACCAAAAAAAAGCGCGCCAAGTTCAGTCGAATGTGAAGGTTTCGCTTACAGTTTTCTTCAATTGCTGGGGCGTGGTGAATCATGAGTTCTTGTCAGAGGGTAGAATGGTCAATAAGGAATATTACCTGCAAGTTATGCGCAAATTGCTTAAAGAAATCCGCCAAAAACGCCCGGATTTGTGGAAGAACAAAAATTGGCTTTTGCAGCATGATAACGCCCCTGCTCCCGTATCATTGCTTGTGCGCAAATTTTTGGCCAAAAACAACACACTAATAATGCCGGAGCCACCTTTTTCCCCAGATCTGGCCTCCTGTGACATTTTCTTGTTCCCGAAACAGATTATTTGATCCATTTTTTGGAGTGAGCCAAAACACGTGCAAGCAAAGCAGCTGTCAAAAATTAACTGAATATTCAAAATGGCCGAACTTGTCGGTATAAATGGGAGACATGAGTACCAATATAACGCCACCAAAAATCATAAATCGAATATACCTAACCCACGGAAATTTAAAATTCGCGATACTTTTTGAACAGACATCGTATATAGAGTATTCCAACAATCACGAAAAATTTGAATTTTGCGCCATTTGTACGGTAAAGTGCTGCCAACGAAAAAAAAAGAGTGTATGACAGCTGAGAGTTCAAAGTTATTAAAAATAGAGCGTTACACAAAAGAACAATTCGATAGTTCGCAATTTCCAGAATAGTGATTTAACTTTATCAATGGTAAGGAGATTAATTAAAAAATTTAGGGAGAGTGGACCAATTAGTGATCTTAAACGCTGTGTTTAACAAGTCGTTCAACACAAAACATTGAAACAGTCCGTGAGATGGTCATGAATTGGACACTCAGAACAATTACTGGTGAGAATACGCTGTAGAGAAGCTCTACAACGTATTCTCACGAATGATTTTTCTGAACCCCAAATTCAACAGCATAATTGTTGAGGTACAAATGCATCCATAACGTGGTACTATTTGTGTGGTTTTTGGAATGGAGGCATCATCGGACCACTCTTCTCCACTTTTTTATTGCCGAAATTGCAAGATATAGATTTGGACGACATATAATTTCAACAAGACGTTACCACATACCATACAGCCCAAGCTGCAATTTAATCTTGCGTGAAGTTTGAGACACCCTATATTACCACAATAACTTTAAGGGTATTTGGTCATTATTTATTTTGTGTGGAAGTATTGTAAAATTATGAAATCTTCTGGATCTAATTAATTAAAAAATTTAGGAAGACTAGATCAATTAATAATCTTAAGCACTGTGGACGCCTTACAATGTCGAAGCCGTTCGTAAGAATGTTGCTGAGAATCCAGGAATATCAATTCGGCACCGTGATCATAAATTGGACATTTCGAGAAGCTCTCTACGGCGTACTCTCATAAACGTTTTGCATCTTCATGCTTACAAAGTTCAATTGAAGAACTGAAGCTTACTGAACACGCACAGCGAATAGAGTTCGTTGAATGGATTATAGAACAACAACAAACGGATGCTGATTTTTCGAAGAAAACCATCTTCAGGGATGAGGATCATTTTCATCTTGATGGCTTGTTTAATCCACAAAATTTTTACATTTGGGGTTCAGAAAATCCACATTTGGGGTTCCGAAAATGTGGTTTTAGGTTGGAGGTATAACCGGACCACTCTTCTTCGTTAATGGTGCTCACTATTCCGACATGATAATCCATATTTTTGTGCCTAAATTATAAGATATGGATGTGGATGGTATGTGGTTTCAACAAGACGGTGCCACATGCCATACAGCTCAAGCAACAAGTCAATCTTGCGTGAAGTTTGAGATACCCTATATTGCCACGATAACTTTAAGGGTATTTGGTAATTATTTATTTTTTGTGAAAGTATTGTTAAAACTGTGAAATCTTCTGGATCATATTTACTATGTAAAAACAAATGGTGACTTAGTTGATCCTCAAAATATACCGTGCTTGTCAAACTGGAAGACTACAGAGCAAAATCAGGACGTTCCATATTTAGACAGGCAACTTGTTATGCTATTAATGATGATTATGACCAAATATAAGAAAATATAAAATATTTATTCAATTAGACTTAGTTATAAAAAAAATACACAAATTTTTGCAATAAAATAATCCAAAATCTTGAAGATCTCAACGCCTAATCTTTTCGTATTTTATTACTACGCAAAAATCCATTAACGCATTTTTCTGATATTTCTTTTCATCAGTAGACACTTCCGTTTGATCTTCAATTGACATCTTAGCCATTTATATCTTAAAGACCTCTCTTACGTTTTAATAAAAAAAAATATAAATATTAGTATAGAAATACTCTAGAGTCTTAAATATACTAAGAATCGTCTACCCTTAATAAAATTTAGCTCAATGTAGAAAGATGGGGCTTATAACCCAAAAGAAATATTCAAGATGCCGTTCAGAGAATCTATAGTTATTGATCTTATGAAATGGATTAAAACTTGTTTTAAGGGCTGTGATAAAAGTATACACATATACCAGGGGTATAAGCTTAGATTCGCTGTTTGGTCATAGATGGCGTGAGTGAGCGGACTAAGCTACCTTGGGCACGCAATACTTTTTTCATAAGTTTGACATCTGTCAACATTAATCAGTGCACATTGTCAGCAATTTCTTACAACAACATACATTTTTCCTTTGGTAATCATGACTAGTTTTGTGCCAGAAAAAGAGCATATGCGGGAAGCTCTGCTTTTCTGTTTAATTTGAAGAAATCGGCTGCCGAATCGGATCAAATGATTATGAAGGCATATGGTGACAGTGCTTTATCGGAAACAACGTGCCGAGAATGGTTTCGTCGGTTCAAAGACGGCAATTTTGACTTGTGGGACAAGAAGCGTGAAGATCGGCCTAGGAAGGTTGAGGACCATCAATTGCAGGCTCTTTTGGATGAAGACGATACTCAATCACAAAAAACGCTCGCGGAGCAATTGGGTGTTACTCAACCAGCCATTTCCATGCGTTTGCGTGCCATGGGGAAGATTGAAAAGATCGGAAAATGGATGCCACATGAATTGAACGATAGTCAGATGGAGCGACGCCAAAACACATGCGAAATCTTGCTCGCCAGACAAAAAAGAAAGTTGTTCCTGAATCGGATTGTGATAGGCGATGAAAAGTGGATATATTTCGAGATTCCTAAACGCAAGAAATCGTGCGTTGATCCTGGCCAACAATCAACATCTTTCCCAAGACCAAATCGCTTCGTATGGAAGATGATGCTGTGCGTTTGGTGGGATCAGCAGGGTATCGTCTATTATGAGATGTCAAAACCTGGTGAAACTGTCAATGCCCACAACGCACCATCGCACACGTCAAAAATGGTCCGAAACTACTTGGAGACACTCAACTGAGAGGTGTTACCCCACCTTGCTTATTCACCAGACCTGGCCCCTTCCAACTAGCACCTGTTTTCGTCGATGGACCACGCGCTCGCTGAGCAGCACTTCGATTCTAACGAAAACGTTCGAAAATGGCTTGATGAGTGGTTTGCCTCGAAAGAGAAGGAATTTTTTGACGTGCTATCCACAAATTGCCCGAGAGATGGGAAAAATGTGTAGCTAACGAGGGTAAGTTCTTTGAATAAATTTGTTTTTGCTTTCTATGAAAAAAACATGTGTTTTCTTTTGACTAACAAACAGCGGATTTAAGCTTATACACCTGGTAAAAGTATAAAATACCAAGAGTCTTCGATTATATTTTTTGGGAGGCCAAAATTTAACCCCAAACAAAAAATCATCTTTTTTAATTGTTTTTAATAAAACAAACCACTTTTAGGTCAATTAACTATTTAATTTTGTTTTTTTCCAATGCAAATCACATATTTAATTTTTTTTATAGCTACTTTGATTAAAAATTTTATTGAAATTGAAAAGTTTTATTCGCAACGACAACTTAGCATATTTAACGAATTAATTGCAATTTTTCTTTATTTTCATAGATACGCTAACATTATTAATTTCTATAATTTATTTATTTTTTTTTATAAAAACAAATTTTTAATATTCTTTAATCGAATGTCATAAAAGCTACAACGAAATTTTAACTGCTTCGATTATTGTTAATAGTTTGGAATAATTTATCTTATCGGAAATTTAATACATGATCAATGATATCATGTACAGTATTTTTTTGTTGTAAATAAAATTGATTTCTTTTAATTTCTCTTCATTTACTGATAGGTTCATGTACTGGTCATTTCCGATTGAATACATAATTCGTTGATTAAGTGCGATCAAATTCAAAGTCGTTTTATGCATTTAGCACGTCCAACTACTTAACTGGTTGTAATCTGCCGCCTACTATGGAATAATTTGTCATTAATTTTGAAAAATCTTTGATTTATATTGGAAAATATATAATTTTTTTACCAGATACTTAAGCTTACAGTAAGGCTGACTATCTTTGTAAGGAATTATACAATATTAGATGGGAAAAATACGAACGATGCAAATCAACAGGTACGCATAACGAGAATGATTTAAATATTTGTGCGAAAGCCCAGAACAAGAAGCGGTAAAATACTAAAGACGTCCCAGGAGACAAATCTTCCCTTGTCCAACTTCTTAAAGGTAATGAGATTACGTATTTCACTTCTGTTGAAAGTTCAATGCAAGGAGACGCTCAACCATGGGTCATTTCCATTCAGTAATATTTATGACCATGGACCCTAATGATCTCAATCGGAAGATTTGCATATGTAAAAGTATAGTTAAATTTTTCTCTTCTCTCTTTGGAGTTAATAATAAAAAAAGATCAGTGATTTTCCATTCAAAGTTGATAAAATTAATGTTATGTAAAAGAACTTTTAAGAAATTCTGAAATGTGTTTCTTTTATCTTTTAATGTTTCCATTCTTAATTAAAATTTTAATTTTGTGCAATTTCATAAAAACATGAATATCAGTTTTTTATGATTTTATATTAGAGAAAAATATAAAGTTTTATAATAAAATAAATTTGATTACAATTTAAATTTGTTTATAGATAAAAAGAACATTTTTACTGTTTTATTCCAATGCAACCTTGAACCAGCCAATTTTCCTTACGAAATTTGAGTTTTTCTAGGACTTTTCTAAGGGAAACAGAACGTGGTAAGGATTAGGTTTCTTCCAAAATAATATTAAGAAAGAGTCTTTCGTCATTTGTGACCATAATAGTCATTAGCTTTTTTTATCTCATTTTGGAAAGGTTCACTTTTCGAAATAGTTGGAAGGTTACTGTAGGCATTTCCTATACCAAAACTGTCTCGTAAATCAGCTAAGAACCCTGTCCAAAAAGTATCGCGAATTTTGAATTTCCGCGGGTTACGTATATTTGATTTTCGATTTTTTATGGCGTTATATTGGTAGTCATGTCTCTCACTTATGTCGGCAAGTTCGGCCATTTTGAATGTTCAGTTAATTTTTGACAGCTGCTTTGGATCAAAGAACCTGTTTCGGGAACAAAAACCCGTGGAAATTCAAAATTCGCGATAATTTTTTAACAGACGTCGCGTATTTTCAAAAATTCTGCAAGATATACTAGATAAGATATACTAAGTCTTAAATATTATACCAGGTGTATTAGCTTAAATCCGCTGTTTGGTCATAAGCACTGCTTTTCTGCTTCAATTTGAAGAAATCGGCTGCCGCATCGCATCGAATGATTATGGAAACAACGTGCCGACATTGGTTTCGTCGGCTCAAAGACGGCAATTTTGACTTGTGGGAAAAGAAGCGTGAAAATCGGCCTAGGAAGGTTGAGGACCATCAATTGCAGGCTTTTTCGGACGAAGACGATACCCAATCACAAAAAATGCTCGCGGAGCAATTGGGTGTTACTCAACCAGCCATTTTCATGCGTCTGCGTCCTATGGGAAGGATTGAAAGATCGGAAAATGGGTGCCGCATGAATTGAACGACAGGCAAATGCAGCGACGCCAAAACACATGCGAAATCTTGCTCGCCAGACAAAAAAGAATGTCTTTTCTGCATCGGATTATGATGAAAGGCGATGAAAAGTGAATATATTTCGATAATCCTAAACGCAAGATATCGTGAGTTGATCCCGGCGAACCATCAACATCTTCCCCAAGACCAAATTGCTTCGGACGAAAGACGATGCTGAGCGTTTGATGGGATCAATAGGGTATCATCTACTATGAGATGTTGAAACCTGGTGAAACTGTCAGTGCCCATCGCTACCACTAACAACTGATCCGTGCTCTGCGTGAAAAAAAAAACGGATTATCAAAATAGACATGACAAGCTGACTTTCCTTCACGACAACGCACCATCGCACACGTCAAAAATAATCCGAAAATACTTGGAGACACTCAACTGGGAGGTGCTACCCCACCCCACTTATTCTCCAGACCTGGCCCTTTCGACTACCACCTGTTTTCGTCGATGGGCCACGCGCTCGCTGAGCAGTACTTTGATTCTTACGAAGACGTACGAAAATGGATTGATGAGTGGTTTGCCTCGAAAGAGAAGGAATTTTTTGCTTTGTTTCCACAAATATTTGTGGGAATTTCTTTACCCGAGAGATGGGAAAAATGTGAAGCTAGCGAGAGCAAGTACTTTGAATAAATTTGTTTTTACTTCTATGAAAGAAACATGTGTTTTTTTGACTAAAAAACAGCTGATTTAAACTTATACACCTGGTACTAGTTAAGACTCAACGAAATTCTAGTTCAACAGCTCACCCCAAACCAACATGCCTACGATACCTTGCCCAATCTTGACACTGACTTTTGTTCTGACCTACAACGAGGCATATATTGTTCCTAAGAATGTAGATTTTGCGATCAACCATGACTGTTAGAACCTTCACGGTTAAGGCGAACGGTAATTTTTTGCCGATGATATTCCGCAATATTCCCCTATTTCTCTAACTGCTTCATTATGTATATTCGCTCTTTGTCCCATACTTCTTCCCCCGAAACACATTTTCTCTACACAAAATCTACCAGTTAGAGTATATGTACTAACAACAGTAAAGAATCTTGATTGTTATCACCTATAACAGCACTAATCGCTACTTTAAGTCCACTAAACTGTCTTAATGTTTACAGAAAATTCAATTGTGGACCTAAAAGGCTTGCGCCTGGATCCAAACGCTTCCATCTAGCAGATTCCATGAATATAATAAGACTAGGTCATCTGTAGATAATTAGTCATACCGTACTTACCCATAATTTCCCCTTCGGTAACCAATCGCGTCCTTCCATGGCTTTCCTGTGGCATTGAACTCACCACTTTCTATAGATTAAATTAATGCCATTTAATTTCCATTTTCTCTTTGAATAGGACTCCTTCGAATTGTGGAGCTCCTTGGCCTAACAAATCCTTTCCCAAGTCCTTCATTTAATTTTCCAAAACAATTTCTAATAATCTACACAAAAAATTAAGTCGCCAAAGGACCCCAAAGTCGTGGCGCTAAAGAATGGCCTCTGGCTCTTGCCGCAAAGAGAAAAACAAAAAAACAAAATTTTCATTAAAAACTTTTATTTACAAATAAAAAATTTTTAATTAAAAAAAATGACAATACATTCGAAAATAAAAAACGTAGAAAATAAACTGCATAAAAAATGCAGTTTTTCAAATAAAAAATTTTAAATTTAAAAAATTCAAACTAAAAGAAAAGTTTTAATTTATTTTAAAATAAAAAACTTGTTGAAAAAATTAAATTTCCTTCAATTAAAAATATTTTCAAGTAGAAAATTTAAAACTTACAATTTGAAAAAATTTTAAATTTTAACTCTTTTATCTGAAAATTTTAGTAAAAAAAATCTTTTAAAATTAAATAATAATTTCATAATGAAATAATAAAACAAGCTCAACTAAAAAAGTTAAAATTAAAAAAAATTAAATAAAAAAAATTTTTTCAATTTAAAATTAAAACAAAACTTGCAAAAAAATTAAATTTCGTAAAAAAAAGAAGAGAAATCTTAAAATAGAAAAGTGAGAATAAAAAATAATCCATTAAAATAATGAAATAAAACGATAGACTATGAGTAAAAATTTTAATTTTTATTAAAAATGTTTAACTAAAAAATTTACAATAAAAAATTAAAATTAAAAAACAAAGTCAATCAAAAATAATTATCTTCTCTTTCCAGGCAAACCACTCATTAAGCCATTTTCGGACGTCTTCGTAAGAATCGAAGCGCAGCTCAGCGAGCGCGTGGCACATCGATGAAAACAAGTGGTAGTCAAAAGGGGCCAGGTCTGGTGGATAAATGGGGTGGGGTAGCACCTCCCAGTTGAATGTCTCCAAGTAGTTTCGGACCATTTTTGACGTGTGGCGTCGCTCCATCTGCCTATCGTTCAATTCATGCGGCACCCATTTTCCGATAATTTCAATCTTCCCCATGATACGCAGATGCATGAAAATGGCCTGTTGAGTAACACCCAATTGCTCCGCGAGCATTTTTCGCGATTGGATATCGTCTTCGTCCGAAAGAGCCTGCAATTGATGGTCCTCAACCTTTCTAGGCCGATTTCCACGATTCTTGTCAAAATTTCCGTCTCTGAACCGACGAAACCAATATCGACAAGTTGTTTCCGATCTAGCACTGTCACCATAGGCCTCCATAAGCATTCGATGCGATTCGGCAGCCGATTTCTTCAAATTGAAGCAGAAAAGCAGAAGAATGAATGTTGTTGTACAAAATTGCTGACAAAGTGCACTGATTAATTTTGACAGATGACAAACTCATAAAAAAAAGTATGGTGTGTCCATGGTAGCTTAATACGCTCACTCACGCCATCTATGTCCAAACAGCGGATTTAGGCTTATAAACCTGTTAAATAAATGTCATTTAATTTCCAATTTCTTTTTGATATAACTCTCAACAAATCCTTTTCCAAATCCTTCATTTAATTTTTCAAAAATAATCAGATATTCTCCACAAAATTAAATAATTTCTAATAATCTACACACAAAAAAATCGCCAAATGACCCCATAGTCTTGGCGCTACAGAAAGGCCTCTAACTCTTATCGCAAAGACTTTATGTACACAAAAAAAAAGTAACAAAAACTATTCTACCCTAAATAAGGAGATAGCATTTTGTAACGAAGAAAACGTGACAAAAATATGAGGTCACCAATAAGATGAATGTTTCCAATTTACGAATATAAGCAAAATCAAAATGGATCATTCATGAAACTGAAACTAGGTTGATATATGCAAAATTAGACAATTGATCCACAGTGGCTTAGAGTGGAGTATATGAACTATTCGATATTATCCCTAGTCACACGAGTGCCTATTTTCAATATTGTCTTACATATTCTCATAAAAATAGATAAACTGCAAAACTGTATTTGTAGTGATCAGGTCAGTAGAGTACTCGACTGTGCCATATATTCTTTCACAGAATATGTAAATTGATTATTTTCCAAAACCATATTCGGTTAGACAGCCATATAAAATATTATATTGTACTATAAATGTTGTGAACTTATTCTTATTGAAGAATATTAACTGAATTTACATACTCTACGAATTGAAAAAGTTCATAAAATTGTACGCATGAGAAAATATCCGATTTACTTTTGATATTATTCAACTTAAAATGGGAAAAGATTATCTACGATACTGAAAATTTACTAATTGAATTTTTTTATCATTTTCCTAATCAAAATACTTATTATTTTTTTACAGGATTATTTATTTGAATTTGAAAATTCAATAAAAACTGTTGTAGATTTTTTTTCCAAAAAATTACTTTTCATTTTTAGTTTTTAAAATATTTTTCTTTCTATTAAATCTAGTTCAACAAAAGCTCAACATTTATCACAGAATATTAAGAAGTCCGTAAAAATAATTAATCAAACTGAAAACAAAAAAATGTCCTTCGGAATCCTTGACAACTATTTAGATTTTTACACATGCTGTTAACAGGTCCCATCCATATCATAGTTAAACTTAGACATTTCAACTTGTAGTAAGGGTATTCATCTTAGTTTATATTAATTATGGCTAAAATAGATAAATTACCGGCCATATGTTATTTTCCTAAAGGGGGGATATGAAAGCAGTTTAAAACGATAAGCAAATGGTGGACGTCTAAGGGAGCATTTCACAAGGGATCATTTCTTATAATTGGCCTAACAAAGTAATAGTAAAAATGCGTCGACATAATTGGCTTAACAAAGGATTAATTTAAGGGAGCATTCTATGAGGGAGCATTTCTTATAATTAGCCTAACAAATGTATAGTAAAAATGCTCCTATATAATTGGCCTAACAAAAGATTAATTTAAGGGAGCATTAAAGTAAAAATGCATCAACATTTATATACCGGAGAACTCTTTTGTTAAGTGATTGAAATATCCAAAAATTAAGCCACTCTAAGAGACAATATAATTAATCTGGGCTTTAAAAAAGAAGAATTTTGCTTTATACTATTCCCTATAAGAGCATAAACAAATATCCGTGGACGGGGCTTGATTTAGCGGCATTGTCGAGCTCGGTAGCATAGTCGATAGCGTGCTGGACTACCGCAAGGAGTCGTAGATTTAAATCCCACTGCAGGAGCATTATCCTCACTGCTTTATCTTCTCTGCGACTTTTATTCCCTCATCCCTTAATCTACCCTTTTGGACCAACAAACCGCCTGAACAACAGCATCTGTCGAGGTCGGATTGCTCGTTAACTAAAAACAAACAAACATTTAGCGGCATTCAGAACGGTTGCGCCTAGTAAAGGGTTTTCGAATAAGAGTGATATAATTTCTTTTTTTAAAAAAACACACACTAATTGTTAAGGAAATTCAAATGTTTTTTATTTAATGTGAAGAACCGTCGATACAATTAAGTTCTGAATAAAACGTCATTCAATGGCCTCCACGACTTCTTTTGCAGGAACGAATTCGATGAACCCAATTTTCGAACACTTTTTCCACTAAATCAAGTCATATGTCATGAATAGTACGTTCAATATTGACTTCTTAAGCTTGAAGAGAGTCTGGTTTATTGCTAAAGACCAATGACTTCAAATAACCCTACAAGAAATAGTGTAATGGTGTTAAATCACAACTTCTTGGGGCCATTCAATGTCACAATTTCTTGAAATAATCGAATCTCCAAACTTTTCTCGCAATAATTCGGTTTTTGCACATGCTGTGTGGCACGTAGCCCCGTCTTGTTGGAACCAGATGTTGCCAAGATCAACTTCTTTCAATTATGGCCATAAAAAGTTAGTTATCATCGATCTATACCGCGCTCTCCATTGACAGTAACGGTGTTACCAGCTTCATTTCGAAAGAAGTACGGACCGATGATTCCACCAGACCAAAAACCACACCAAACTGTCAATTTAGGTGAATATAATGGGTGTTCATAAATAATTTGTGGATTTTCTTCACACCAGAATCGACAATTTTGTTTATTTACCGCACCACTCAGATAAAAGTGAGCCTCATCGGAGAAGATGATTTTCTTTAAAAAAATCGTTATCGTTTTCAAGTTGTTCCAAGACAAAATCAGCAAATACACGACGTTTACGGTGGTCCAATGGCTTCAGTTCTTGAGTGATAACAATTTTATACGGATGCAAGCCCAAATCCTTTCTCAAAATTCGCCAGATTGTGGTTTGAGACAGTCCCAATTCTTGAGAACTTCTTGGAATCGACAAATTGCGGTCTTCAGCAACACTTTCCTGAACGGCAGCAATATTTTCATTACTTCGAGCGGTTCTTTGTCTTATTGGCACTTGAAAATGATGTAAAAAAAATATACGCTCGAAATTTTTAATAATTCGACGAATAGCGAGCACAGTTGGACGATTATTACGACCATAAAATGGCAAAAGCGCACGAAAAGTTGCAATTGGAGAACGATTATTTTGATAATAAAATTGAATAATTTTTAAATGTTGTTCATGCATATATCTCTCCATGATGAAAATGTAAACATTACTTAATACAATGAAAACAAAAACTGACAGATCATGACATATTACAAATGGCCGAAACGTCACTTAGAAATCATATCACTCTTATTGGAAAACCCTATACTTAGAAGTTGTGAGTTCGAATCCAGCTAGTGGCATTGACAAAGTGATCTTTAAGGATATCCGACAATAATTTCCATAAAATTTTTGATGCCCCCTTTTATGTTCGTAACAATATAATTCATCGTGATGTTTACTAAAATGTTACTCCCGTTTATCCTATCATCATAATGCACTTATGAACGAATTTTCCTATACTTCCCTTCCCAGAAACACTCATCGGAGACTTAAGAGACAATGGCCTAGAGATTTTCTAGAGGAATCTGACTTCCATTAGTTGGAGAAATGCCGATAGGTGCTTACTCCCACTTCATGATGCACAAGATTGTTATCTAAAATGTTATGTAAATCTGCTTGTTGCAATACAATTGTAGACGCTGATAATAAAAAAAATAATAATAAAAAAAATGAATAGCTCAGAAATGGGGTTCTTCACGTCAGATCAGACATTGACAACACTTGGAGTCTCCCAACCTCTTTATTCATTTAATTATAGTGTCTGTGTGACATTTTTTTTTCTTGTTATTTTGGTGATTAAATTTTTAAACTTGTCAGGCTTCTTTTTTTCGAAAATTATTTTAATCTCATTAAATTTTGTTGTTTTGTTTTTTATTGTATTGAAATTATTAGGAAATCATCACCAGTAATCTTAAAGGTTAAATTCATTGCGATTGATAAGCATTCAAAGTTTTTAGGGTAGATTAACTTATGTTATCATTCACACCTTCCTCGCGTCAATCATTACCCCAAATGCCTACATAAAAATATTCTAAAATACGAGGTCTGTTCAAAAAGTATCGCGAATATTGTGTTTTTTTCAAAAATTATTTATTTATTCATGAATATATATTTTGTCCCCTTCAAAGTAATCCCCACCAGATACTGTACACTTGTGCCAACGTTTTTTCCAACCCTCGAAGCACTTCAAAAAATCATTTTTTTGTGATCTTGTTCATCTCCTCCTTCGAGGCCGTCTTTATCTTCTCAATCCTAGCGTACCGTCGTCCTTTCATAGGGCTCTTCAGTTTTGGAAAAAAGGAAAAGTCACAGGGGGCCAGATTTGGGGAATACGGTGAGCAGAGGCGTTATCATGGTTCAAAAGCCAATTTTTGTTCTTCCACAAATCCGGACGTTTCTGGCTGACTGCTTCGCGCAACTTGCGCGTAACTTGCAGGTAATATTCCTTTTTGACCATTCTAACCTGTGGCAAGAACTCATTATGCACCACGCCCCTGCAATCGAAGAAAACTATAAACAAAAATTTCACATTCGACCGAACTTTGCGCTTTCGGTCTTGGCTCAAGCGGTAGCTTCCATTGGGATGATTAAGCTTTGGTTTCCACGTCATAACCATAAACCCATGATTCATCACCAGCTATGACCCTCTGGAATAAATTTGCGTCGTCGCGGACAGAGTCCAACAGCTCCTTAGCAACGTTAATGCGATGCTGTTTTTGGTCGAACTTGAGCAATTTTGGTACGAATTTCGGTGCGAGCCGTCTCACGCCACAAAGCATTGGTAAAAATCGAATGGCACGAGCCAATTAATCCTCAGCAACTTCTCTAACGGTGATTCGACGATTGGCCAATACTAATTTCGTCACTTCATCAATATTTTCGTCTGTTGTTGACGTACTCGGGCCTCCGGCACGCTTTTCGTCGTTCACATCTTCTCGGCCCTCTGAGAACATTTTATACCACCGATAAACATTGCTTCGGTCCAAGGTAGCTTCACCATACACCACAGTCAACATTCCGAATGCGTCTGCGCAATTAATTTTGTTTTTCACACAAAATTTAATACAGATTCTTCGATCCATTTTTTTTGAATGGGCAAAAATTGAAAACGAGCCCAAAACACGTGCAAGCAAAGCAGCTGTCAAAAATTAACTGAACATTCAAAATGGCCGAAATTTTCGGCATAAGTGAGAGATATATGTAAGTACTAACATAACGCCACAAAAAATCGCCCGCGGAAATTTAAAATTCGCGATACTTTTTTAACCCGCGGAAATTCAAAATTCGCGATACTCTTTTTTTTAATATTTAACCCAATCCCCTCTCACCCCTCTCTTCCTTTAAATTTTATTTAAAATATTCATTAACCTACAGAAGCATAATTATTAATTATTAAATTGTCAATCAAATGTTCCATGATTCATCGATAATTATAGTCATTGAATAAAAACACAACATTTTATAAAAGATAAATTTATCGTTACCATATTAACAATTCCATTGAAATAATTAAAAAAAAAAAAGAAAACGATTCAGATCGATATAAAAAGATTTAAAAGAATTCAAGGATAATGACGGATGTTTTAAGTGAAATTAGTGCAATTAATTAAATGATAAAAAATATCCACTTTTACATTTTATCATCGGACAAACTGAATGAGTTTCTTTGGAAAATCGTTCGCATATTAAATATTGGAGGAGATTTGCCATCAATCTAGCTATCTATCTGGGAATAGATAGATCTAAAGAAAATACGGACGGACTGCATCAAACCAGTCTAGATAAACGTTTTCTTCTTCATCTTCTTGTGCTTCCTTACTGATAATGGCATCTTGGTATGGGAACAATTTATTTATTTTCGATATTGTGAAGAGAAAAAAAACTCCAATGTTACCTAAAATGGGATAATGAAAATGAACGATTTCTCTCTCCACTCCACCATAATCACAGTTCTCAGTACTTTCATGTCGAATTTCCTAGCACATATTTAAAAAAAAAAAAGGTGGTTAGTTAAACTGTGCTTTTTGGGGTAATTACCTTTTTTTTCTCTATTCTAATCTAACAACAACTAACAGAATTGAATTGTTTATTTCTAGATATTATTATAAGTATTCGTATTAATTCATTTTGCTGTCACCATCGATCTATTCATAATTTGTGCGATTAAATTTAATTTTATTATTTTTTTATTTTATGTCATTTATGTATCGATGATGGTTATTGGAATAGTTTGAGTTGATTTAATGCCGATGGCAAATGAAACTGGTAGTAATGATGCCCGACAAGAAGATCTTCATCAACATTCAACTATGGCTACTACAATTCCAACTACTGGCGAACTGGTCACATCTTAAGACGGAAAAGGGCAAACAACTTTGCCCAACTAGTATATCAAAAACAAGTCGAATCAAATCATATCACTTGATTTGAGACATCATCGGCTCTTATTCGTTGTAACATTTAATCAAGAATCTCTCAATTGCATCCATTTAGAAGAAGCTATGAACTGTACAAGTGTACACATACAACGAGTATTTAATGTGACCCAGTTACCCACTGACAACAATCATAAGACAAGATAATGTCAAGACGGCGGCACTTTTTGCTATGACTGCACCCATCGTGGACAATGCATCTGGACATCTGATTGATGTTGTCTTGAAAGAAAACAAAGAAAAAAAACAAAAATGGTCAATAATAGTTAGAAAGTGATTCTTATAATCAACAATGAAAAACCTGAACAAGACGCATTTCTAAGTGAAAATTCTTAGGTGCGTACAACACAACCAGCAGAAAGTTACTCTCTACGCGTACTCGTTTTTTTTTCTACTTGGAAATTATCAGTTCACCTCCTAATTATATACTGTGCTATAAAATATTTACTACCAGGTGTATAAGCTTAAATCCGCTGTTTTTCAGTCAAAAAAACACATGTTCTTTTCATAGAAAGCAAAAACAAATTTATGCAAAGTACTGGCCCTTATTTCCCATCTCTCGGGCAATTTGTGGATACCACGCCAAAAAAAATTCTTTCTCTTTCGAGGCAAACCCCTAATCAAGCCATTTTCGGACGTCTTCGTAAAAATTGAAGTGCTGCTCAGCGAGCGCATGACCCATCGACGAAAACATGCGGTAGTCGGAAGGGGTCAGGTTTAGTGAATAAGCGGGGTGAGGTAGCAACTCCCACTCCCAGTTGGGTGTCTCCAAGTAGTTTTGGACCATTTTTGACGTGTGCGATGGTGCGTTGTCGTGGAAGAAAATCAGCTTGTCATGTTTTTGTTGATAATCCGTCCTTTTTTCACGTAGAGCATGGTGTAATTTAATCAGTTGTTGGTGGTAGCGGTGGGCATTGACAGTTTCACTAGGTTTCCACATCATCTCATAGTAGACGATACCCTGCTGATCCCACCAAACGCACAGCATCGTCTTCCGTCAGAAGCGATTTGGTCTTGGGGAAGATGTTGATGGTTGGCCGGGATCAACCCACAATTTCTTGCATTTAGGATCCTCTAATTTTATCCAATTTTTATCGCCTGTCACAATCCGATGCAGGGACGATTTTCTTTTTTGTCTGGTGAGCAAGATTTCGCATGTGTTTTGGCGTCGCTCCATCTGCCTATCGTTCAATTCATGCGGCACCCATTTTCCGATCTTTTCAATCTTCTCCATGGCACGCAAACGCCTGGAAATGGCTGTTTGAGTAACGCCCAATTGTTCCGCGAGCATTTTTTGCGATTGAGTATCGTCTTCGTCCAAAAAAGCCTGCAATTGATGGTCCTCAACATTCCTAGGCCGATGTTCACGCTTCTTGTCCCACAAGTCAAAATTGCCGTCTTTGAACCGACGAAACCAATCTCGGCACGTTGTTTCCGATAAAGCACTGTCCCCATAGGCCTCCATAATCATTCGATCAGATTCGGCAGCCGATTTCTTCAAATTGAAGCAGAAAAGCAGAGCTTCCCGCATATGTGTATGCTCCTTTTCTGGCACAAAACTAGACATGATTACCAAACGAAAAATGTATGTTGTTGTACGAAATTGCTGACAATGTGCACTGATTAATGTTGACAGATGTCAAACTCATTAAAAAAAGGTATGGCGTGCCCATGGTAGCTTAATACACTCACTCACGCCATCTATGACCAAACAGCAGATTTAAGCTTATACACCTCTTATATGAGCAATATATCATATAAGACTATTCAGTATGAAAAAGAGATTCTTCCAAATTAATTAAATACGAGGTAAATTAATTAAATTCCACAATTCCGGGCGTTTCTGGCGGATGGCTTCGCGCAACTTGCGCAAAACTTGCAGGTAATATCCTTATTAACCGTTCTACCCTGTGGCAAGAACTCATTATGCACCACGCCCCTGCAATCGAAGAAAACTATAAGCAAAAACTTCACAATCAACCGAACTTGGCGCGCTTTTTTCGGTCTTGGCTCGTGCGGCAGCTTCCATTGGGATGATTGAGCTTTGGTTTCCACGTCATAACCATAAACCCGTGATTCGTCACCAGTTATGATCCTTTGGAGTATATTTGGGTCGTCGCGGACAGAGTCCAACAGCTCCTTAGCAATATTCATGCGATGCTGTTTTTGGTCAAAATTGAGCAATTTTGGTACGAATTTTTCGGCGACTCGTCTCACGGCAAATCATCGGTAAAAATCGTGTGCCATTCGATTGCAAGAGCCAATCGATATATTTAAGTCCTCAGCAACTACTCTAACGGTGATTCGACGATTGGCCAATACTATTTTCTTCACTTCATTAATGTTTTCGTCTGTAGTTGACGTTCTCGGGCGTCCGACACGCCTTTCGTCGTTCACATCTTCTCGGCCCTCTGAGAACATTTTGTACCACCGATAAACGTTGCTTCGGTCCAAGGTATCTTCACCATATACCACAGTCAACATGTGTCCGAGTTGTTCGAAATTGGTGCTGAGAAGTGCTCTCACATCCACCATTAGCAGAAAAAATATAATTTCAAAAACATAAAGGGGATAATGAAGACATACGAGGGTGTAAAGTTCTCTATGGGAGGCGAAGGAAGAAAAGAAAAAAAAGATAAAATAAAAGAAAGAAGTGAGAGGAAAAAGAAATTTAAAGAAAAACAGAAAAAAAGAAGATAAAAATGGGTAGGCAAACAAAAAATCGGAAGACCAAAAAAAGTATTTGATTTTAAAAAAAGGGAAAAGTCCCAAAAGAAAACCTAAAAAAAAAAATAAAAGAAAAAAAAATGGACGAAGCTGACCGTCGACCAGGTTGGGAGAGCCTTAGATGGAAATACTCTTCCTGGAGTGTCCCAATCGCCCCCTATGACACTCTGCGGCCAAAATATTGTTGGAGTACCCCTTTTCTTAAACGACTATGATCTCGTTCAGTACATCTTATTGCAGCGGTATTTGGATGGCCGGGTACCTGTGCGAAGGAGGAACCGTGAATAAACTTTCAATTAATTAGAATTCATTATAATTCATATATTATTATAGACATCCTTTACAATGTATTAAAAAAAAAGTTAATAAATTTATAACAAAGTCTCATAATAACAAAAAAAAAATATTTTTACAGGGTGGTTTTTTTGTTCCACGTCTATTTTGTTTACCCGCCATTTTGATTTGAATGACATTTGTCTGTTGGCATTTGACAGTCGTAGAGAGTGATCAATAAAAATTCTCTATGGAGTATCTAACGCCACAACAGCGTGTTAAAATTATTAAAACAAATTTATTTAAATAAATAATCAATTGCGTAAAAATTACGTGACTTTGAGGAAGAAAACAGTATCTTTTTTATTCTCAAATAAAAATTATTTAAAAAAATAATCGATCAGGGTCTATTAAACTAACTCAATCAAAAAAATTAAGAAATAATCAAAAAATGAAGAAATTAAATCTTTTCTTTTGTCGAGGTTGCTTATCCTACTTAAGAGTAGCTGGACCAGTTAGGATTTGGAATTTCCTTGCCCGTAAATTCACAATTAATTCGAATAATTTGTTTAGTATTTGGTCCGAATCTATCATCTTTAGTGGACTGTGCATTTCACATATTTTCCTTTATTAAACAACCTACAGATTTCCTAAGTCAAATATCTATTTTAGTTAATTTAAGTTACATTTTCTACAGCCTGAGTAATTCAAAACTTATTATCGATTATGCATGTTAAATGGCTTCTGAAAATAATCTTATACAGGGTAGTTTTTATCTTCCATGCCTATTTTGTTTGATCGCCATTTTGGTTTGAATGACATTTGTCTATTGGAATTTGACAGTCGTAAAGTTATAGAGCATTAATCAAATGCCGAACGAGTCAATCATTCATCGTATAATGAATAATTTTGGGGAAAAAATGCATACAATGTGAGATAGAGCGAAGACTGAGGGATAATTAAGCCAAAGTATATATGAAAAGATTGATGCAATGAGGCAGAGTATTGCTGAATGTCCGGGTACCTCTCATCGACACCGTGCACAAGAATTGGGAATATCTCCCATCCATTATATTTGTTAAAAATCATCAAAAAGATTTGTATTCTTACCTGTATGAAAATTTAATTGACACGACAGCTGCTGGTAAAAGACCATGATCGGCAACGAGACTGGAGTGCTCGATTCTTACAGTTCGGTATAGACGACCATCATTTTTGGCAAAAAATCATTATGAGCGACGAAGGAAACATACTTCGACTTGGCTGGCTTTGTTAATAAACAGAGTAGTAAACAGCTATTGGGGCACTGAAACCCGTCAACTGATATACCAAAGACCACAACACCCCCGCAGAGTAACTGGATTTGGACTGGCAGCATCATTTAGGCCTACAGAATATGTGGTTCTAACAAGACGGTGCCACATTACACACAGCTCGTTCTACGATACAAATTTTAAAAGAAATTTCCCCCATGTAACGAACTTTTCAGGTTTTAACAAATTTTTGAAAAAAAAAATAAATCATTAAAAGCCATTTACGCTCATCATAAACTAAATTTTTGTTAATTTCTTTAGTAAAAACGAAGATGGCAACTTACCGAAAAAAAAGAAATGTCCAGCAATCCTATATAAAACACTACAATATTCTGAAATCAAAACTTCTTATTTAATGTTATCAACAATATAACTATTTATATAAATACTTACTTTTTAGTAAATACTTCAAAAAATATAAAAACTACACTTTCACTTGCAATTTCCGATAAGTGTTAAAATAACCACTTAAAAAATAATAAAAGTATGCAAGCATTTTGGTATGCTACCACTTTCATTGAGAATGACGTATTTTAAAACTCCGAAAGTCTACAAAATTGAGGCGCATGATATTTAATTGATATTTACAAAATAAATAATAAACCTAAAATATAATAAGGATTTAATTCGAGAAGATTGGAAAAAAAATAAAATTTGCCTTCTGTCCTGTTTAAATTAATATTTTTGTTTGCAATAAGTAAGTTAAACTAAATGTTTTTGGAATTCAATAAATTTCTATTTATTGTCTACATAAAAAAATCTACACAAAAGTATGCAAGCGTTACGATTTCTCGCCGCTTTTAAAATAAATCGGCCAAAAAAATTGCCTATGCATATACGAAAATCTGACGTTTGGGCCTATCCAGGTATTCTTTAATCTAAGGTATATATAAAAAATTAAATAATACCTTTCTCATCCCTTTCCAACACCCAAGGCATTCTTGTTTAATTTATTTCTGCAAAACCATAACAGATTCGTGGTCTGAAAGACAATTGAAACTGTATCTAGTGAGAGTTTCCGATAGTAAATGAAAATAATTCAAGCAAGCCCTTAAAAGAAAACGTCCACAAATAGCAACGAAAATAAGTCAAACAATATATTTGATTTTTGTTTTTTTTGTGGCGTTATGTTGGTACTCATGTATCTCACTTATGCCGACAAGTTCGGCCATTTTAAATGTTCAGTTAATTTTTGACAGCTGCTTTGCTTGCACGTGTTTTGGTTCGTTTTCGATTTTTGCGTCGATTTCGACCAAAAACAGCATCGCATTAACATTGCTAAGGAGCTGTTGGGCTCTGTCCGCGATGACCCAAATTTGCTCCAGATGGTCATAACTGGTGACGAATCATGGGTTTATGGTTATGACGTGGAAAACAAAGCTCAATCATCCCAATGGAAGCTGCCGCACGAGCCAAGACCGAAAAAAGCGCGTTAAGTTCGGTTGAATGTGAAGTTTTTGCTTATAGTTTTCTTCGATTGCAGGGGCGTGGTGCATCATGAGTTATTGCCACAGGGTAGAATGGTCAATAAGGAATATCACCTGCAAGTTATGCGAAAGTTGCGAGAAGCAATCCTCCAGAAACGCCCGGATTTGTGGAAGAACAAAAATTGGCTTTTACACCATGATAACGCTTCTGATCCCTTAACGTTGCCTGTGCGCGAATGTTTAGCCAAAAACAACACACTAATAATGCCACAGCCACCGTATTCCCCAGATCTGGCCCCCTGTGACTTTTTCTTGTTTCCGAAACTGAAGAGCCCCATAAAAAGACGTCTCTGCGCTAGGATTGAGAAGATAAAGACGGCATCGAAGGAGGAACTGAACAAGACCACAAAAAATGATTTTTTGAAGTGCTTCGAGGATTGGAAAAAACGTTGGCACAAGTTACAATATCTGGTGGGGATTACTTTGAAGGGGACAAAATAGATATTCACAAATAAATAAATAATTTTTGAAATAACACAAAATTCGCGACACTTTTTGAACAGACCTTGTATGTTCCATCTTGAATGCCCTTCCATACTCGATTTTTTAATTGCCATTACAATCAGCGACTTCCTGCTATATCCTCCACTCAAGTTAGGTTTATCCTAGAATATTGTCCGGATAAAAGTCCCATTTTCGAAACAAATTACAATTATCGACAAAAAAAAAAACACAATAAAATATATTCTATTAGAATAGAAAAAAAATATAATTAATCGAATTAATAAAAAAGAGAACATTATTTATTATTTTCTTTTGTTTTTTATTATTAAAATTATCATTAAAATATAACAACTAGAAATGTTTATCACACATTTTTTTTTTATACATATTAACACGATTATTTTTCGGTGAGGCAAATTTTTTTGTACTATTTCCTCCTTTTTCTCTCTCTCTCTTAAAGTATAAAACGATTTCTTTTCCCTTTTTTTTGCAATTATGAGACAAGTAAATAATACTAATGATATTAAATTAAATCTTTTTCTACTTAAAACTAAATGTTTTCGTTTACAAAATTCTATTTACATTTTTATAGTAGTTTTTTGTTTTTTAAATTCTTTTTGATCGCAGAAATTAAATGAAATTAACTTAAAAAAAATAATAAAAAAACAAAAAAGAAAATATGAAAATCACAAAATTTGTTGCCATTTTAATTTTGGTTGCCATTTTAATCCCATTTGCAGCAAGCAGTGCAAAAGATATAATAATAAGAAAAAAAATAAAAAAAATTATTTTAATGTCAATAAAACTATTATAAAAGTTTTTGCAATTTAATTCGGCGCGTCTCTTTCTCGAATGGTAAACTGTTCGAATAACGTTTGATGCGAACCATTATAATAGCAAAGACACATAGCATAGCAATGGCACCGCATATTAGCGTGGTGAATACATCGGCCAGCAAATACTCGAACCATGCAAGGTGAATACGTGTGTTCAAGTGTTTGGTGCCACCATGACGAATCACATACTCAATCCACCATAAAGCGCGCTCTACCGAAGGCATTGGCTGGTCCAAAACGATTTCGTTTAAACGTTGAATACCGTTTTTATATCTGAAAAATAATATAAAATATTACGTTTATTAAAATTTTCAACAATTTTACTTTTTTTTTCAATTTCTTTTAATATTTAATAAGAAAAAAAAATCTCCTAAATTAGGGAAGGTTCTTTATGGTCCACATTTTTCGACAATAACAATTTTTTCATTATGTCTATTAAATTATAAAAAAAAAATTTAATATTTCTACTTTCAAATTATATTGTGGTATTACCTCTTTTTTTAAGAAGAAAAAAAACCTTATCTATTTGCGGATAATTAACTTAATGAATTTCTCTTGTAAAAGTGAAGGCATTAATTATACGTAATAAATAGAAGAAGAAAAACAATAAAAACTTGCATACCAAAAAAAAAGAAAAAAAGAAAACTAAATAAATAAAAACAATTAACTATTAATTATTGGCTTTAAATTATAATATCAAAAAATTGGAATGCTTTAGCAATAAAACCTTTTATTAATAATAGAAAAAAATTGTATTTAACTAAAAAACTGAAATTACTTTTCTGTGCAATATTTTTTTTTTGAATAATTCAATAAGAAACTATAATCAAATTTTCTTTACTATCTATAATAATATTCTGCGGCTACGATAAGTTTTTAAATTCATTTCAAATGTGAAATGTTAAAATGTTCATTAATCGATTATAAAAATTAGCATATTTATAGTTTATTTGTATAAATATATTTTTTTAAATAAAAGAAGAAAAAACGTATTTCATATGAATTATTTGTTGTGGAAGATTAATTTTTTATTTTTTTTTTGCAATTAAATTGATTCCGTGAATGGAACGTTAATGTACATCCAATAATTTACCAGGTGTATAAGCTTAAATCTGCTGTTTTTTAGTCGAAAAAAAATATGTTTTTTTCATAGAAAGCAACAACAAATTTATTCAAAGTGCTGGCCCTCTATAGCTCCATATTTTTCCCATCTCTTGGGCAATTTGTGGATATTACGCCCAAAAAAATTCCTTCTTTTTCGAGGCAATTTTCGGTCGTCTTCGTAAGAATCGAAGTGCTGCTCAGCGAGCGCGTGCCCCATCAACGAAAACAGACGGTAGTCAGAAGGGGTCAGGTTTGGGAAAAAGCGGGGTGAGGTAGCACCTCCCAGTTGAGTATCTACAAGTAGTTTCGGACCATTTTTGACGTGTGCGATGGTGCGTTGTCGTGGAAGAAAATCAGCTTGTCCTGTCTTTGTTGATAATCCGTCCTTTTTTACGCAGAGTACGGTGCAATTTGATCAGTTGTTGGTGGTAGCAGTGAGCATTGACAATTTTACCAGGTTTCAACATCTCATAGTAGACGATATCCTGCTGATCCCATCAAACGCAGAGCATCGGTTTCCGTCAGAAGCGATTTGGTCTTGGGGAGGATGTTGATGGTTGGCCGGGATCAACACACGATTTCTTGCGTTTAGGATTCCCGAAATATATCCACTTTTCATCGTTTGTCACAATCCGATGCAGAAACGACTTTCTTTTTTGTCTGTCGAGCAAGATTTCGCATGTGTTTCGGAGTCTGCCTATCGTGCAATTCCTGCAGCACCCATTTTCCGATCTTTTCAATCTTCCCCATGGCACGCAGACGCACAGAAATAGCTGGTTGAGTAACACCCACTCCATGGCGACGGCGGAGGTGTGAGCCGGCGCGTTGTCGTGGTGGAACAGCACTTTTTTCTTCGCAAAGCGGGGCCGCTTTTTCTTTAATTCGACGGCAAATCGGCCCAATAAGTCAGCATAGTAGCGCCCCGTGATTGTTTTACCCTTCTCGAGGTAATCGATGTGGATCACACCTTGTGAATCCCAGAAAACGGTGGCCATCACCTTTCCGGCCGATCGAACAGTTTTCGCCTTCTTCGGAGCACATTCGCCGGGTGAAGTCCACTGTTTCGACTGTTCCTTGGTCTCTGGTGTGTACCAGTGAATCCATGTTTCGTCGACGGTCACGAAACGACGCGAGAACTCCGCTGGATTGCCCTGAAACAGCGCCAAACACGTCGCCGATGTGGCCTCACGGTTGCGCTTGTTTTCCGGTGTGAGCAAACGCGGGACCCATCGCGCCGACAGCTTTCTCATGCCCAGTTCTTCGTGTAGAATATGATGCACCATTCCTACTGCGATGCCCACAGTCTCAGCTATCTCGTGAACCTTCAATCGACGGTCTGCCAACACGAGATCGTGGACTTTTTTAACGTTTTCCTCCGTAGCAGCCGTTTTCGGGGCACCTTGACGTGGCTCATCAAAAACCGACGTGCGGCCACGAACAAACTCGTTGAACCAATTCTTGACGGTCGCCATCGAAGGAGAAGTCACCTTACACAGCATCCAAGCGATCTTCGATTTCGCTGCGCGTTTTCCCTTCCAAAAACAAGAATCTAATCACCGAACGATATTGTTCTTTTTCCAATTATGTGCAACCGCATATTGCAAAGGACTCAATAGCCCTTTTAAATGATATTTTTGCGCCTATTCTGACTGTTTCCTTTAGTGATATTTAAAAGAAAGAGTGTACGTCAAACTAAAACAAGAATTAACAAAAAAAAAATTCCACGTGTTATGGTCCCAATTTTCCTCGCAATGAAATCCAGACCATAACACCTAAAATTTTGAAAAAGTTTTTCTTTGCAATTAAAAATTTTCCAAAAAAAAGTCCTCATTTTATGGAAATTTAAGAAGAAATCACTTCTCTAAATTAAACAAAAATAAAACTGGGTCAATTTTCTACGCAAAATCATCGAAACAAACATGTGAGATAATAAATGAAAGAATTTCCCATAAAAAATCATTCGTAATTTTATCTAATCTAAAGTCTCACATGCTTTTAGCATAATTTTTATATTAAAAAAAAATTGAAAAACTATCATTTTTACGCCGTAATCATTATTATCAAAATAAACAAAAACAACAAAAATCCCAGCATGTGCCACCAAAAATTTTAAACAGAAAACTACAATCAAATACCAACGCCTAAATGTATGCTATATAGTCTTAAAAACTACCCAATTTTGAATCATCGCGCACTGAAAAATCCTTGACAATGGAGATTAAACACAAAAACAAAAAAAATTGCGCAACTTGTGCAAAAATCCAAGAGAGAAAATACAAAAAAAATTGTTTTTATTTTTCTTTATCCAACACGTGCGGTCGGTCACAGATTCTCATAATATCATCGAACGAACACACCTCCAACCAAATACAAAAGCACAATCAACGAAACATTAACCCGCCAATAATACGAAGAGAAATACGTCAATCGAAAAGCTCTCAGCAATCTGTTGAACTTGCTTGCAAACACAACACAGCCATCTCAGTTTCTCTCATCGAAACTCTTTATTTTCATTCTTTATATTGCCTGAGTACACTTCAAAAAAAAGTAAAAGAAAAGCATGCGAAAATATTGACCCATTTTTCGAAAATACGCGATAATTTTTATCTCCCAAATGTCAATGTTATTATTATCGTTTGTTTTGTTTTTTTTTATAAAGAAAATAATAAAAATAAATGCAAAAAAAACAAAACAAAAACAAAATTCTTGAAATAATCAAAATATGAATTTTTCGTACGAAATAGTAAAAAGTTTTTACTCTTGATAGACTCATGCCAACAGAAAATGACCGGTAAAGAGAAAAACCGACGCAATTTTTCGGAAACGTGCGCAGCCTACACACGTTCTTCTCTTGTTCTTCTTCAACTTTAACCAAACTTGATAATGTAAACAAACAATTTTTTTTTTTATGCGGAAAAATAGATAATTTTTTATGTCAACGGAATGTTTTTTGTTTTTTGCTTTTTTTTTTGGTCATTGGTTTTATTAACTGAAATACGAGCTTTTTGTCGGTTGTAAGCAAAAATTAAGCAAGGTCTTCGAAATGGGAGCTTTTCTTAATATTTTTACTTTAATTCTTTTCGAATACATTAAAATTGAAGAGTATTTATTGGAATTTTTTTATATATTTTTAGGAAATTTTGGACTATATTTTACGTCATCAATGTATGTAGTTTTATCAAATCAAAAAAAAAAGTGTAAGTGTTTTTCTCTGGCGCGCACATGCCGTAGATTAGTTTTTTGGTTATGCAAACTAAAAAAAAAAATCGCACACGTTCCGTTCTTATCACTTTCAATTTACCAAAAAAAAAAAAAAAACACTTTTCTTGTATTTAAATTTTTTCTACATTCTTTAATAAATTGCGCATAATTTTCAATAAACTAAATTCTATACCACCGAAAAAAACTAGTATTTACGTGTACTACTTAATAAAAAAAAACTTAAGAAATGAACAAATCTCTTGAAAACAACTCTTAGTGAAATTATAATTATCAAATTTTTTTTCTGTTTTTCAAATAAATAATAATTTGTAAATATTAATTAAAAATTAAAATTAATTACCTTATATTGTTATTTAGTTCGTTTATTTTTGATAAAATCATTGCTGATGATTCCAAATCAAGATTCGTTGATATTCCAGCATCATTTTTAAGTGTTTGCATTAAATAATGTTCTAAATTGCTGGAAAATGATAATCCCAAAATGGGTACTTTATGGTGTATGGCATCTTCGATATCACGTTGTCCACCCATTGTTATAAATAATTTAACATTTTTATGTGCTGAAATTATAAATATTAGAAGAGAAAAAATTAATACTTTTTTTTTTTTAAATATTTCATTATTGTTTTTCTTAATTTTTATTAATATCTACAATTAATAAAAAATATAATGTAAGTAAGAAGTAGATTTTTTTAATAATATTGTTATAATAATTTTGAAATTGTAAGAAATAGTAATTATCCTTATCAGTGCTAATTTACTTAGTGAGGCTTATAGTCTCTTAGGGTATCGATGGGTGTTTTTGAGGAAGGTAGTATACGAAATTTTTCAATTTTGTACAAGAATATTATAATAAAAATAGTGCCAAATTTTAAAAAAAATTTATAACAGAAAACACAAAACAAAGGAATTGTTTAGGTCAAGGTCCTGAAATGTTGGATTATTCATTTTGTAGTTTGGAAACCACAATCCTGTCATGTAAGAGTTTTTCAACAAATAATTTATTCAAAATAACAATTATTTAGGTTTAATATTGCCATTGTTATTGGCGTTATTGTACTTTATAAGGTGATTATAGAAGGTTATTTCTCGATCGATGGATATGCCAAAATAAGCAAAATGTCCATATACGAGGTCTGTTCAAAAAGTATCGCGAATTTTGTGTTTTTTCAAAAATTTATTTATTTATTAATGAATACGAGTATCTATTTTGTCCCCTTCAATGTAATCCCCACCAGATATTATACACTTGTGCCAACGTTTTTTCCAATCCTCGAAGCACTTCAAAAAATCATTTTTTTGTGATCTTGTTCAGCTCCTCCTTCGATGCCGTCTTTATCTCCTCAATCGTAGCGTAGCGTCGTCCTTTTATGGGACAGATCTTTTTTTTTTTTTTCACAGAGGGACAGATCTGCGGAATACGGTGGCCAGATCTGCGGCATTATTAGTGTGTTGTTTTTGGCCAAATATGGCAAAAACCAATTTTTGTTTTTCCGCAAATCCGGGCGTTTCACAAAGAGACATGGGTACCAACATAACGCCACAAAAAATCGAAAATCGAATATACGTAACCCGCGGAAATTCAAAATTCACGATACTTTTTGAACAGATCTCGTATAGGGCTCTGAAAATCCACATAAATATTGTATGTTATGTGCATTTTGGTCTGAAGGACTTATTGATCCATATATTTTTGAAACTGAAGGAGAAGAGACAGTTTTTGTCGTCAATTCTCAGCACTATTACGGTCTGATAATCTACTTTTTTGTTACCTGAATTTAATGACTCTAATCAAAATTATATGTAGTTTTAAAAAGACATTACCACAAGCCATGCATAATGACAAATTTTTACTGTATTATGTAAAAAATTCACAGGAGGCATAATTTTGCAATTTGGTATTTTGCAATTTGGTATTCTTACGAAGATCGTAAGATTTGACACCGTTAGATTTTGTATTTTAAAGCTACATAAATAATAATAAAAAACGTTGATGTTTAAAGTATTTAAAAAGTGATATCAATCAAGTAATGGTCGCATTAAAGTCCAAAAAAGTCATTAGAAAAATTACCTCAAAATTTGTGAGGTCTGCAAGAATTAACCTTTTACTGTTATAGACATAGAAAAAGGTATTTGCAATTTTACGAAGGATTTTGGATTAAAGAGATTGTATTTAAGTGGAATTAATGGGCTTTAGGATTAATTTTTTGTATGTTAGAAGTTTATTATTAAGTGATAGCTTTGATCTGTTGTCGAGTACTATTATTAGAAAAATAAGTAAAACTACTTAAGAATTTTTATGACTTCATCAAAATTCTTTATTCTTTTTGATTCTAATGATTAATTCTGAAGTGTATTTTCAGGTCTAATATTTTAAGATTTCTTCTTTTAAAAAATACAATAAATTTTGAAAATTCCAATTTTTTTGTCAAATAATATAAATAAATTATATTTGTCAATAAATTCTTATAGTAAAATATAAAAAGAAAAATTTTTAATAATAGTTTTTGTAAAAAAAAATCATTTTTTTTTTTAATATACAATAATTTGTACTAAAAAAAGAATATTTTTTTTTATTTTTTTACCATGGCGCCATTGTAATGCTCTGTATTTGGTGGGATCAGAAAGGTGTGATCTATTATGAGCTATTGAAATCGGGACAGACGATCACAGGCGACCTCTACCGAACACAATTAATCCGTTTGAAGCGAGCATTGGCCGAAAAACGCCCGGAATATGCGACCAGACACGAAGCCATAATTTTCCATCATGACAACGTTCGGCCTCATGTTGCAAGACCGGTTAAAAATTATTTAGAAAACAGTGGCTGGGAAGTTTTGCCTCACCCGCTTTATAGCCCAGACCTTGCCCCGTCCGACTACCATTTGTTCAGATCCATGCAAAACGCCCTCACCGGAATACGCTTCACTTCAGAACAGGGCATCAAAAATTGGCTCGACCGGAGCAGTTTTTTTGGCGCGGAATTCATATGTTATGTTGCCAGAAAGATGTGAAAAAGTAGTGGCTTTCGATGGACAATACTTTGAATAAAATATATTGTAACAATTTTTCAAAATAAACACTCAAATTTTTCCAAAAATCCCGCATTTTTAAGTTTTCTCGTCCATCCAAAAACGCTTTTTATCCACAAAGATGACCGCATTTGCTGCAATCTATTTTGCTCCAAAAGCAAATAACAATACTTCGCTTAAAAAAGCTCCGGATTTTGCCCCTTGCTCTAAAAACCCTTTTTTTATTTTGTCTATTTGCTATTTGCCATAATTTCCTGGATCTCTTTAAAAAAAAAACCACGCATCACGATTATGGCTTAATTTTTAAAGGCGTTTTCCATTGGACCAATTTTGCTACTACTCGGTAGTTGTAGCTGTCATCATCTACTCTACCTCGAACAAACGAGCACATTGAACTGGGAGTTACGCATACAATTTACGTTAGGTGGATTCTAGTTGCTAAAGTGAAAATAGATAGTTTTGCGGGTTCGTTGGTTATGTTGAAGAGTCATATTTTTGTCAGTATTGTTTATGTGTGAATAAACTCAGTTTTTATTGTTTATGTGTGAGTAAACTCAGTATTGTTGCTGACTATTTTGAGGTTATGTATTTACTAGTGTTATAAATTTGGCTTTCCTTTGGTCATCTACCGAGTAGCAGCAAAATTGGTCTAAAGGAAAACGCCTTAAATACTTTAATTTGGCCAATTTCTTCACTACTACTTCCCGTTCTTAAATGTTTAAGTTATACACCCTATCCAAGAAAAAAACAAAAAGGAGAAATATTGTTCAAAATTTCAAAATATTACAAATTTATTATTAAATTTCTCATAAAACAAAAATTAGTCGCATAAAAATTTCATTTTACAATTTTTTCCTGTGTCCATAAATTATAAGAAATGTTTACGGAAATGCATTTAAAGTTGTTTGTTAGTTGAAAATTTTCTTGATTGCATGCAAGCAATTGTTAGCACACATTGCATCTACGCATTTTTGGATTTTCTTAAAAACAAAAACGTAAATCATATGAAAATTGTAAACAAATCCTAAAAAAAAATATATATATGAATGCACATCAAAACACCCCCATTATACAATAAATTTTACTTTCTAATATATATTTCTATTTGTATTATTATTAGTACTTTAAGAAAATAAGTAAGTACATTAGTGAGTCATTGTTTATGATTATGCCGTGCCAAGTAAAAACGAAAATAAAGCTTTCTTCTTCTTCGAAAACAAGTGCACGTGGAATTGTTCATATGATCATGTAGATGATATAAAATATTATTTTAAATTTGAAATATTTTATTTTTCAGTATATATTGATTTTTCAATTGCATTTAAAAATAAAAAAGGTAAATTTAAAAAGTTTTTGACTATGGCTTTATATATTCTACTGAATAAAATCCTAACATTGGAACACCGTATAAGTTAGAAATGAATTATTTTCACCTATTTGTTTGCATAACTTTTGTTCTTCGTTTTTGTACTATCAAATGTTTTGTAAACAACTAAATAATCACTATCAAATATAGTATAATAATAAAAACAAGTGGCCTTAGAGACGACAGATTCAATTGATATGGCAAATTTACTAAATTGTTATTTTGTTGATTGCGCACTACTATGACGAACAAATATAATTCTTCTAATCATCAATAAAGTTCTAACAAAAAACAAAAAAATTAAAACTATTCAATCTAACAATTTTCAATTAAGTAAACAAAGACGAAACGCGCATATCTTATTTTATACTCTACTTGATCCGTTGCTTATCATCTTGAATATTTCAAATTGATCACAATAAAACTGACCAGCGTCATTTATATAATGTCATTTATGCCTGTTTGCTTGAGAAAAAGCTTTTTGCATATTGCTTATATGGAATGAATGTTGGAGTCTATATGCACACTGAAGTCTGTAGCTGTGCTTTTGTACGTATACACGTATATAGTCTTTGTAGAGACACAATTACGAGCAGATATTTCTGACAAAGCTTATAAATATTATTGTAAAAGTGGCTTAGAGAAACATACAATATGTGTGATGGATGCTTTGTATTCAATTTATATGCAAATACTACTAAATATGGGGCTGCATTCAAATATAGATGCAATTACAGCCGTTCAATTGCATTAATTACACTTGAAGAGTTACTGCCAGTCGTATTTGATGTGGTATTTGTTCGGATCAGAATAATCTATTCTGAGTGCTTAACGACTGACTGCGCTAAATAAACAATAACGAATACTGCTTGCTGTACTATACAATTATGGTATATCTTCTATTTATATTATGCCACTGAACCAAATTCAAAAAAAAAAAAAGGTAAAAGTAAAATAAATAAATTGCACTTGGCTCATATTCATACTCGATTTTTTTGGTGTAAATTTAGAAATTAACATCAGTGTCAATCAGTCATTTTTTTTTTTACTAGAAAGTTTACAATTTGGATTATATCCAAAAATATTTCGAATTCTTTTATTTTATAAAAACAAAAAACAAAATTTTACTACTACTCGTATTATCATATAATTTTAGATTTGTATATAAATTTTTGAGTTTAAAAATTGCTCATTTAAAATTTTTGTACACTAAATAAGTATGAGTAGAAAAATTGTTTAATGAAAAAATTACGAATTGCGATCTTTGCAGACATCCTGTCCACCTACGAAGGTCATTCAACAAGTACTTAGCCAACAAAAGAAAAACGAAAATTTTGGAAAGGTGGCAATTTATTTTTCCACATAATCTTCTTCAAGCTAGATACACTTGCCCCAGCGATGCTCTAACTTTTTTAACCCGTCCAAAAAATACATTTTCTCGAGGGAAGCAAAATAGGCCTCCGTGGCGACGATGACCTCCTCATTCGACCCAAATCTATTCCCGGCGAGTGATTTTTTCAGGTTTGGAAACAAAAAGTAGTCACAGGGGGCCAAATCTGGAGAGTACGGTGGATGGGGCAGCAATTCGTAGCGTAATTCGACCAATTTGGCCATGGCGACGGCGGAGGTGTGAGCCGGCGCGTTGTCGTGGTGGAACAGCACTTTTTTCTTCGCAAAGCGGGGCCGCTTTTTCTTCAATTCGACGGCATATCGGCCCAATAAGTCAGCATAGTAGCGCTCCGTGATTGTTTTACCCTTCTCGAGGTAATCGATGTGGATCACACCTTGTGAATCCCAGAAAACGGTGGCCATCACCTTTCCGGCCGATCGAACAGTTTTCGCCTTCTTCGGAGCACGTTCGCCGGGTGAAGTCCACTGTTTCGACTATTTCTTGGTCTCTGGTGTGTACCAGTGAATCCATGCTTCGTCGACGGTCACGAAACGACGCGAGAACTCCGCTGGATTGCTCTGAAACAGCGCCAAACACGTCGCCGATGTGGTCTCACGGTTGCGCTTGTTTTCCGGTGTGAGCAAACGCGGCCCCCATCGCGCCGACAGCTTTCTCATGCCCAGTTCTTCGTGTAGAATATGATGCACCGTTCCTACTGCGATGCCCACAGTCTCAGCTATCTCGTGAACCTTCAATCGACGGTCTGCTAACACGAGATCGTGGACTTTTTTAACGTTTTCCTCCGTAGCAGCCGTTTTCGGGGCACCTGGGCGTGGCTCATCAAAAACCAAAGTGCGGCCACGAACAAACTCGTTGAACCAATTCTTGACGGTCGCCATCGAAGGAGAAGAGTCACCATACACAGCATCCAAGCGATCTTTGATTTCGCTGCGCGTTTTCCCTTCCAAAAACAAGAATCTAATCACCGAACGATATTGTTCTTTTTCCATTTTTGTGCAACCGACCGACACGCTCGCTTTCAAAGGCTCTCAAAACAAAACTAATGAAGGGAATCGACTGAAACTTTGACAGTAGGCTATTAAAAGAATGTTATGCACAATGGTAAATTTCTTTTGTGACAGCAGTTCCATCGGGCGGTGAGGCTAAGTACTTGTTGAATGACACTCGTAGACTGTACGTTAGTCCCTCCTAGACCTTGTTTGATATACTACGCGGCTCTATAGAGCTTGATAAATAAAGTTTTATCTTTGCATTGCATTCCAAAAAATTAATCAAGGAAATTTGGAGCAATAACGATCTTTAAACATCGAAATCTGAGGAAAATGTAGACTTGAAGGATTTCTTTATAAAAAAGAACAAGTTTTAAAGAAGTCTTTATAAAAACGACATAAAAGGAAAATGAAAACTTAGACATTGTAGACACTTGTATGCCCCACAATGGGTTGATATAGGAAAAAATTGATTCCTGTAGTATCTCAGGATCCTTATTAATTTGATCTAAGTCTGTGTGGGGTTTTTTGTTCCCCAAGATCTTGAAAAGACATCACTTTGGTACTTTCGATAACATCCTGATAACAATTCCAGTTGACTTCTTCCAGTTCTGATATGAAGGAAAAAATAGTCTCATTTAGAAGTAATACAATAGAATACTTATTAGTAGTAGAACTAATTTAGTCAATAGTATATCTGATATAGAAATAATATGAATTTTTTAAATTTCTTATATTATATTACTTATTCATAAATTTTTTTGTATTCTACAATTATGTAGCAGGTGTATAAGCTTAAATCCGCTGTTTGGTCCGCTGTTTTTTTTATGAGTTTGACATCTGTCAACATTAATCAGTGCACATCGTCAGCAATTTCATACAACAACATACATTTTTCCTTTGGTAATCATGTTTAGTTTTGTGCCAGAAAAAGAGCATATGCGGAAAGCTCTGCTTTTCTTCTTCAATTTGAAGAAATCGGCTGCCGAATCGCATCGAATGATTATGGAGGCCTATGGTGACAGTGCTTTATCGGAAACAACGTGCCGAGATTTTGACTTGTAAGACAAGAATCTTGAAAATCGGCCTAGGAAGGTTGAGGACCATCAATTGTAGGCTCTTATGGACGAAGGCGATACCCAATCGGAAAAAATGCTCGCAGAGCAATTGGGTGTTACTCACCCAGCCATTTCCATTAGTCTGCATGCAATGGGGAAGATTGAAAAAATCGGTGCCGCATGAATTGAACGATAGGCAGATGGGGCGACGCCAAAACACATATGAAATGTTGCTCGCCAGACAAAAAAGAAAGCCGTTCCTGCATTGGATTGTGACAGGCAATGAAAAGTGGATATATTTCGATAATCCTAAACGCAAGAAATCGTGGGTTGATCCCGGCCAACCATCAACATCTTCCCCAAGACCAAATCGCTTCGGACGGGGATCAGCAGGGTATCGTCTATTATGAGATGTTGAAACCTGGTGAAACTGTTAATACCCACCGTTACCACGAACAACTGATCCAATTGCACCGTGCTCTTCGTGAAAAAAGGACGGATTATCAACAAAGACATGACAAGCTGATTTTCCTCCACGACAACGCACCATCGCACACGTCAAAAATGGTCCAAAAATACTTGGACACACTCAACTGGGAGGTGCTACCAGACCTGGCCTCTTCCGACTACCATCTGTTTTCGTTGATGGGTCACGCGCTTGGTGAGGGGTTTGCCTCTTAAGAAGACGTCCAAAAATGGCTTGATGAGGGGTGCCTCGAAAGAGAAGGAATTTTTTGGCGTAGTATCCACAAATTGTCCGAGAGATGGGAAAAATGTGTAGCTAGGGAGGGCGAGGGCAAGTACTTTGAATAAATTTGTTTTTGCTTTCTACGAAAAAACATGTGTTTTTTGACTAAAAAACAGCGAATTTAAGCTTATACACCTGGTATATTAATTATTTCATTAAATATGAAGCTTTTAAGCTTTTAAATAATTTTTAAAATGAAAAATTTACAATTGATTACAAAAATATTTCCAAAATTTACATTTAACTTAAAAATTAGAAAAAAAAAAGGTTTTATAGGGAAAATATTTGGATCCTCGATTTTCTTTTCTAAATAAAGAGTAACAAAATATATTTAAGAACAAAAGGCAGATGAAAAAAAAACATATCCAATAAGTTAATAATATTATTTAAATATAGAGAGAGAAAAAAACTATGATAAAAAATTCTTTTTCCAAGATATTATTTAGTTTTTTTTTACTGATTTAAATAAAAATCATATATCAATTAAAAAAAAATTATTCCATTTAAACTCTATTTTACAAATATTTTAAAGAAAATATTGATCATTAAAGTTTTTATAATTAATTAACTTTGACCTATTTTAAAAATATTTCGAAAATCCTTTTTAAACTTAAGCAAATAATAAATTTTATATAGCAAAAAATATAAAAAATTCTCTCAAGGCTGATTGTCGTTGCTTTTGAATTTGCAATAAAATTTCTTCTCGTTTTAATTTAATTTTAATTTCATTCACAGGCAAGGTTTACTTTTTTTTTATTAAAATTTATAAATATTAAATAAATAAACAAACAAACAAAAACAGAATAAAACAGAATATAAATATTTATAGACGAGAATTAATATAAAAATACTTGAAAATGTGATAAAAAATATTGAAAAAGCGGATCTGATTGTTTTTTATAACATTTTTATGAAAATAAAATTGTTTGGAATAATAAATTAAGGACAAAAATCATTGTGATTAAGGAATTACATAATTTTTTATTAGTAATTAATATAAAATTATAGTATAACTATACAATAAAAAATATTTGTTGCTTGAAGCTTCCTAGAAGGATTACTTGAGAGAGAAAAAACAGGAGAATTTTAATTATTTAAATTTTTTTTAAAAGTCATTTTTATAGGCTTTCACATTCTTAAATGTAAAATTGATGAAATCTTAAGCTTTCAGAATTTAATTAATTTTAAATACTCTAGAAACTGATGAGTATGTATCCATAGTACACATGTACACTCAATGCTAGGCGAAACGCACTTTTGGAGAATGACAGAAGAAGAAAAATTGCCTCTTCGCGTAATAGATTTTGAGAATTTCAAATTGTCTTAGCTGCCCTCTATGCTAAATTCAGCTTTAAGTAGAGAATAGCAGATGAAAAAGCCCTTCGAATAAGAAATTTTGACAACTGGCGAGTTTACTGACCTGCCACGTATGCAAAAAGAACTATTTGAGTCTCAAATTGTATTAGAAGAATTAGTGCTTCGTGTAAGAAATTTTGACAATTTCGAGCTGACTGAGCTGCCCTCTATGCCAAACAAACATTTGAGTAAAAAATAACAAAAGAAAAAAATACACAAGCTTAAAAAATTTTGACAATTGTCACTTTACTGACCTGCTATCTATACTAAGCGAAACGCACTTTTGGAAAATGACAGAAGAAGAAAAATTGCCTCTTCGCGTAATAGTTTTGAGAATTTCAAATTGTCTTAGCTGCCCTCTATGCTAAATTCAGCTTTAAATAGAGATTAACAGATGAAAAAGCCCTTCGAATAAGAAATTTTGACAACTGGAGAGATTACTGACCTGCCATCTATACTAGGCGAAACGCACTTTTGGAAAATGACAGAAGAAGAAAAATTACCCCTTCGCGTAAGAGATTTTAAGAATTTCTAATTTTCTTAGCTGCCCTCAATGCTAAATTCAGCTTTAAGTAGAGAATAGCAGATGAAAAAGCCCTTCGAATAAGAAATTTTGACAACCTGCCACGTATGCAAAATGAACTAATAGAACAATTAGTGCTTCGCGTAAGAAATTTTGACAAATTCGAGTTGACTGAGCTGCCCTCTATGCCAAACGAATATTTGCCATCTATACTGACCTGCCATCTAGACTAGACAAAACATACCTTTGCACTCAAAATAATAGAAGAAAACAACGCCTGGCAATATTTTTACGAATATTATTATTGTTGTAGGTTGTATTGTTATAAATTTTTATATGTGTAGGTAAAAGGATATGCTTGACACTAGTAAATGTGAGATGAATTCTCATAGATTTTATTAAATTTATTTGTTAAAAAATATCTGCCAGCATTCCAACAATTGTTTCAGTTAATTAGCATAATTAGAAATATTTTACAAATCAAAAAAAAAAATTCAATTTTTTATTGATTAATTAAATAAACGTTTTGTAACTGATCATAATTGTTTTTTAAATTATGTTAGAAATAATTATAGTGTGTTCTTGTACAGCACTAATCCTTCATAGATTTTTCATATCAGTATTCCTTACACACATATTTTTGATAATATTCCAGTCAGAAGATTGTGTCGACTAGTCTAAACAATAAATTTTCTTTTCTTTAAGTTAATCCTTTTAAGTTATCACAGCATGAAAAGTTGAAAAATCCATCCTCTATGTTGTATTAATTTTGTTATTTGTTTTCCCAAACAGAAAATCAATTCTTCCCATTTATATGACCTAACCAGACCCATTATAATGGCATACCAAATACTTTGGTTTCTTCCTCAAATCATAAAAATAATAAATAAAGTTTTCTCGTCCATCCAGCCAAAAACGCTTTTTATCCGCAAAGATGACCGCATTTGCTGCAATCTATTATGCTCCAAAAGCAAATAATAATACTTCGTTTAAAATAGCCTCGCATTTGTCTCCCCTTGTTGTAAAGCCCCTTTTTTTATTTTTTTTATTTGCTATTTGCCATAATTTCCCGGATCTCTTTAAAAAAAACACGCATCACGATTATGGCTTAATTTTTAAAGGCGTTTTACATTGGACCAATTTTGCTACTACTCGGTAGTTGTAGCTGTCATCATCTACTCTACCTCGAACAAACGAGGACATTGAACTGGGAGTTACGCATACAATTTACGTTAGGTGGATTACAGTTGCTAAAGTGAAAATAGATAGTTTTGCGGGTTCGTTGGTTATGTTGAAGAGTCATATTTTTATCAGTATTGTTTATGTGTGAATAAACTCAGTTTTTATTGTTTATGTGTGAGTAAACTCAGTATTGTTGCTGACTATTTTGAGGTTATGTATTTACTAGTGTTATAAATTTGGCTTTCCTTTGGTCATCTACCGAGTAGCAGCAAAATTGGTCCAAAGGAAAACGCCTTAAATTCTTTAATTTGGCCAATTTCTTCACTACTACTTCCCGTTCTTAAATTAATTTTTTATTTACAATTTAATTAAAATCAAAATAACTATAGAATAATAACTAATGGAGACCCAAGCAGTTGTTGCATTGGTCATAGATATTTAAATAATTATTCCCAACAAAAGTAGCCAATTATTGCCAAATGTAGTAAGTTTTTTCCAAAGAAAAAATTTTTAAATTATATTTTTTTTGGGACATCTTATTTTCATAGCATAAAGTTCAAGAATTAAAACAATTCTTATGAATGATTTCGATAACATTTCAATTTCAAGAAAATGAAAATTTTCATAATTACTGTCTTAAGTAACTTAATGACATAAGACAAATAATAACAATGATAGTAGAATATCAGTTTGTCTTTTAATCATTTTGAACAGAAATACTTGACGTCATTAATCAGGAAGCAAGTGTTGCTTATCGTCGTTGAAATGTTATCTCTAAAATTCCTAATACTAATATATTGAACTATATCTTTTTTTTTGGTTATTAAAATGAGTTAATATTTCAATGACAAATCAAGCAAAAAAAAAATTAAGTATTTTTATACTATTTCAACATAAAAATTTCTAAAATTGACGAACAGATTTTTTTTTCAATAAAATATTTCTAGTGTTTTTAATTTTTATTTTAAATATAAATAAATATTCCTACAAAGTCAGCATTATTTTGTTCATTTATATAATAATAGCTAATATTGCTTTTTATAATATAATAACTTATAAATTGAAAATCATCAACAATTTCATGCTGATGATTACGCAAATTGTTTTGGAATAAGAAAAATTTTATACTCTTTGCAATTGCTCATATAAGAATACGTGTATGTTGATTATTTTTAACAATATTATTATTATTTTATAATATATTTAAGCACTTAGCATTTTAATTAATTATGGTATAGTTCTTATTTTATTTTTTATTAGTTTTGCATTTTTTAATATTAAATTTCTTTAACAAAAAATTGCTTTGGTCTAAATTCATTGCGGTTAGGTAATTGGGTTAGGTAAGTTTGCTTATGATTGTTGCTTCTATTTACTATACGAGGTATGTTCAAAAAGTATCGCAAATTTTGTGTTTTTTCAAAAATTATTTATAAATTTATGTATATCTATTTTGTCCCCTTCAAAGTAATCACCACCAGATATTATACACTTGTACCAAAAATTCGCACACAAGCAACGATGCAAAAGCCAATTTTTGTTCTTCCACAAATTCGGGCGTTTCTGGCGGATTGCTTAATGCAACTTGCGTATAACTTGCAGATAATATTCCTTATCATCCGTTCTACCCTGTGGCAAGAACTCATGATGCACCACGACCCTGCAATCGAAGAAAACTGTTAGCAAAACCTTCACATTCGAAGGTGCGACAGCTTCCATTGGTATGATTGCGCTTTGGTTTCCATGTCATAACCATAAACCCATGATTCGTCACTAGTTATGACCATCTGGAGCAAATTTGGGTCGTCGCGGACAGAGTCCAACAGCTCTTTAGCAATGTTAATGCGATGCTGTTTTTGGTGGAAATTGAAGCAAAAATCGAAGACGAGCCAAAACACGTGCAAGCAAAGCAGCTGTCAAAAATTAACTGAACATTCAAAATGGCCGAACTTATCGGCATAAGTGGGAGACATAAGTACCAACATAACGCCACAAAAAATCTAAAATCGAATAAAAATAACCCGCGGAAATTCAAAATTTGAGATACTTTTTGAACAGACCTCATATATGACCATAAATAGAATATTTTCTTTATTGATTAGTTTCTATAAAAAGTATTTCTTAATCAAAAGTTTCATTACAAATTATTTTAAGAAAATTATTTATTTTCTAAGATTTTTGTATTTTTTTTATTTGAAATCAAAATAGAAACTGTGAGATTAATTATGTTATTCAATATCTACCAAATGTCCCCCCAGATAGTCATTCTTAAGTGGAAATTTTTTTATTACAATACGTATTCACACAATTGTGGTTCTATTTCCTGAATAACAACTCGGTTATTGACTTTAAGTACTTCAGTTGTTATGCTACACAGCATTGGTGTTTAAACGAAATATTTTTTAGTCTACAGATGGTGAATAGCATAATCGAGGTGTCCAATTGAAGTGCCCAAAATATATTGTAAAATTATACGACCAGCAAAGTTTACGCGCAATAATGAGATTATATGATGTCATTCACAATGCGGTAAGCATTTGACGATATTATTCACTGTAAAATAATACCTTATTCACATAGATAGAAAGATGAAAAAAGACTTCGAATAATTTCTTTAAAAAAATGAGTAAGCGTCAAAGATAAGTTTTGGTGGGAAACACGAATCAGGCTGCCTCCTTATATACGAGATGTGCCAGAAAAGCAACAAAAAGTTTTTTCGGGTGCATTCCTTATCAAGAACACCAGTTTTCGGTGGCATAAAATATTTTTTCCGAGAGGCTTTTAACATCAAAAACTGATGAAACTGTGGATCGCATAAGATGTCAATCATGTTTTTCTTAAAGAAGTCCTTGAAATACGGGCTCTTCGCCTCCAATCCAGACACTTGAATGCTCCACCATGACAAGACCCCTTATTTCACACCCGTCTCCATCAACTAGGTTTTGATGGTAAAAGTGATTTATGCTGCTCTTTAAACCCCCCTTACCCCCCTCCCACCCTTATTCACATGATCTTAGTCCGTGTCACGTTTTTTTTTTTGTTAAAATCGGACTCAATTCTTACCTTATTTTTGCAAACTTCTTCGAATTTACATTCGACAATACTTTCACATAAAAAAGCAATATTTTCCCTTGATTATCCTGAACAAGTACGGATTCCATTCTTTAAATTCTTAACTTAACCGTGACGTTCAAACTTATTGATTAAATTCCCAATTTCTAGACAAGAAGGCGCTTCATTTCGACCTAATGCAGTTTGGGGGGAGCTTTAGAGCTGTTGCGTCTGGAAAATTTTCACAATTTTTATAGTGAACGCTTAAAATTTCAATGAGTGTGTATCAGTCTTATGTGTACATTAAAGAATACCGTAATATGTATGTGTATACGCAATTTTGTGGCATAATTATTTGCAAAGCGGCGAGAAATGGCAATTATGATATATTTTTGTGTAGATTTTTTATGTAGACATGTTACCCACTGCCATCTAGTTTTCGTAATAGAAATTTATTGAATTGCAAAAGCATAATTTATATTCATTTTAATTCACTTAATTGGAAACAGAAATACAATTTAAATACAATGATAGACAATTTTTATTTTTTATACAATCTTTTAATACGAAATGGAATTCTCTTTTAGGTTTATTATTCATTTCGTAAATATCAATCAAATATAAAACGCCTCAATTTTGTAGACTTTCGGAGAGTTTTAAAACGCGCCATTCTCCATGAAGATGGTAGCATACCAAAATGCTTGCATACTTTTATTGTTTTTCAAGTGGTTATTTTGACACTTATCGGAAATTGCAAGTGAAAGTGTAGTTTTTATCTTTTTTGAAGTATTTACTAAAAAGTAAGTATTTATATAAATAGTTATATTGTTAATAATATTTAATAGGAAGTTTTTATTTCAAAAAATTAAGTGTTTTATAAAGCGCAGCCAGAAATTCAACAAAATGAGGAAACCGGGAATTTCTTTCTTTCGTTAAATTGACATCTTCATTTGTTTAGTAAAAAATAACAAAAATTTAGTTTGTGATGTTCCTAAATGCCTTTTAGTGATTAAATTTTATCCAAAAAGTGGTCAAAAAGTGAAAAGTTCGACATTCAATAAATGTAAACAAATGCGATGTTGACAGTTCAATGTTTACCAGAAAATAGTTCAGTGTCGGTGTACGTAAAGTGTGTATAAGAAAGTTTAAGAGAATTAATTTTTCAGTCTGTTTTCCATTGTGTTAAAATAAATAAAGTGTTTTCGCTAGGCTTATTATTTAAATAAATTTGTTTACAATTCTGCTTTTGCTTGCTCTATTAGACCATATTATAATGCACTTACTACTAGGTGTATAAGCTAAAATCCGCTGTTTGGTCATAGATGGCGTGACTGACCTTATTAAACTACCATGGGCATGCCATACTTCTGTTTTATGCGTTTGACATCTGTCAACATTAATCAATACACATTTTCAGCAATTTCGTACAACACCATACATTTTTCCTTTGGCAATCATGTCTGGTTTTGTGCCAGAAAAAGAGCATATGCGGGAAGCTCTACTTTTCCGCTTCAATTTGAAGAAATCGGCTGCCATTTCTTCAAATTGAAGCGGAAAAGTAGTGGATCCACAAATTGCCCGAGAGATGGGAAAAATATGTAGCTAGCGAGGGCAAGTACTTTAAATAAATTTGTTTTTGCTTTCTATTAAAAAAAACAGCGGATTTAAGCTTATAATAATATTGTTTTATTTTTTTTTAGAATATAAGCTATTAATTATTTAAGTACATTAAATTTTTCATCTTGTAATTTTGTTTTAAAGCATTTCCTTTAATATTGTATACGATTAATTTCTATATTATTAAGAATTTTGATGTAATGTTCTATGCTTTTTTTTTAAATACACAATGCCTCTTTAAATAACCATTTCCATTCACAAACAAACATTTATATATTATCGAAGCTTTTCGTATCTACTTACACATATGCTTGTTTAATATTAAAATTTATATTTTCTAAGTTGCGGTGTGATTTTATTTCAAGATAAACATAATATCACATTCTCTGATTTAATTCATTCATTTTGCATTTTTGAAATTGATTTTAATTTGTGCACATAATTGTTTTGATAATAATCAAATAACTTGCAATTTATATTTTTATATAATCTTTCCTACTTTATTAAATCGTTTTGTTTACGCATAAATGACATCACATATGAAAAATGGTTTTAAACGAACCGCTTCAATCGCATACTGAAGTTTACAATTGGCCCCCAATGATTTACGCCGTTTCTGTCATTTTCCATGTGTGTGCATTCTACGAATGTATTGCCAACAAAATTCGGACACAATTTTTGTGTAGAGGCCTATCCAGGTCTTCTTTAATCTAAGGTATCAATCAGTTCATTTTTGTTGGCCCTACTGTTTTTACTAAACAATGTCAAAGACTTGACAGTTTTATCTTTGACATAAATATAACGAGTAATTTAAGTTAAAAACCCTTTTTTTTGACACCCATTGAAAACCATATATTTATTAGTTTATTTACTCGACAACATGTATAGGACTTTTAGGTTAAGTTGATGAGTTGGATATTTTTTTAAATTTGGTTTAATTTCGAAGATAAATATTAGCCAAATAGTTATGAACAAAAAAAAATTGCTTTTAATAAAAAAAAAAAACCCAATGAAAATATAAAAAAAACTGCCAAAATTTTATTATAAAAAATCTTTACCTTTTTTTTGTGCAGTTAAAATTTTTTTTTTTATTAAAACTTTCTTTAATAAATCTTATTTAATAGAGAAGTTTTTTTTTTTTTTTTGGGTAAATTCACATTAATTTTGGGTGAAATTTTAGCTTAACTCATAAATGAATTTTGGAACCTAACTAAAAATCTCTGAATAAACTCAAATTTCGGTAAAATTTTATGACAATTCAGTATTAATCAAGGATTTTAACAATTTTGTTATTTTATAGAATTTTACAATTACTATCAAATCAATTTAGTTAAATTGTTTAGTTTAAGAAATTATCATCACTAAAAGCATTTCTAACATAGCAACTATAAACACAGCACCAGGCATAGTCATAATAGTCGATGAACATAAGATCAAACTTCATTTTTGACTATGAATCAGAATAAAAATGATAACAGGAAAAAGATAATACATTATGGAAAAATACATAAAACACATCGATATTTTATGTGACTAATAAAATAAAAATATATATACTTATGTAAAAAAAAACAAAAACAAATAAAATGCAATAGCAACAGTCGAACTAATATTTTAATAATCTCGTTATTTAACCTTTAAGTATCGCTTAATAATCGTATTGAATTTTTTCTAATAAATTTTTTTTTACCATATTATTTTATTATCAGAATAAAATATTCATAAATGATTTAATTATAAATATAAAAAAAACTTACTAAGAATATCTTCTTGTGGTAAATGTGTTCCTTGATAGAATTTAGCTGTTGTATTAACCGCAACCGGAAATCCATTTAAATTCCAAACAATATCGAAATTTGACCTTTCCAAAATTGTTATCAATTTTTCAAGTCTTTCTGAATTTACAAATGCCAATTTGACTGCTGTTGGTAAATTTAAATAAATTGTTCCATAGGATTCGTCCAGGAAGTTCTTTAGATCCCATGGTAATGGTTTACGGGCAGTTGCATGAATTCCGCCCAAATGAATTGTGGTCGGTCCGACTGGTCTTGAATATCCTAAACTCTGGTAGTTGTTGATAAATAATAAATCAGCTTTACTTTCGATTTCCCAAGGGTTTGGTATATCTTTGCCAAAATATTCCTTTGCGATTTCATGTTGAAGGGGTAGTTCCTCGTTAAAATACAAATATCTATAATGAAAAGTTTACATTTAATTTTTTTTTAAACAATTCCTTTCATCTCTAATCGAATGAGAAAAAATAAAATGTTATATTGTATATCAAATTGAATACTAAACTTTTTATCTGAATTGGTTTTTTTGTTTTTATTGTATATTAGAATTATCGTTAATAATTTGGTATTACAAAACTACTTTTATATGAAAATATCTAAATTTTCGTGTTCAAGTGTAGGTACAAAAAAAAAAATTTGAAAAATATAAAGTCATCTACCCTGAAACAAATGTAAAACATTTTCGTGTTCAAGTTAATTATTGTACGAGTATTCCATTCCTCCATTTACACCCCCACCCCCCCCCAACCGGAATAATTTTCTATAATTTTTTCGGGCTTCATGTTATCTTGTTTTATGGTCTAGCAATTATTATTTTTAGGTCTTTTTGCTTTGGGGATTTGCAAAAATATATTTCTGTATGTGAATGAGTATAATTGGGTCAAAGTCCCCTCAAAGCAACGAACCGACTCGATATAATTTGCCACAAGAACATAGAACCGAAAAGCAATTTGCTATTCATTTGTGAGTCATAATTTCAGTAATTTCCTATAAATCGCAATAGTCCGTCATCTTTGTACTATTCCAAAAATTTAATTGTACAATATTATGAAAATATAATGTGAACGTTTTTTTTTCTTCAATAATCAAAATTTCACAGGAACAAGTATGTATTTATGTAAAATTTCATTAAAATTACACCTTTTTTAGTATTTGTTTTATAATTAAATAAGAGTGTAACTACTAAAATTTTTTGGCTCACAATAATTTTCTATTATTATTTTTTCTGCATCAATTTTATGGTAAGCCCAGTTTTCGAATAGTTTCTATGCTCAAAATGACAATCGTTATATGTGCACGTACACTACAGGCCAAAAGTATGTAACCACCTTCATTGCAATATATTTTTTAGATAGAAATCTTTGGTTAAAATCCTAATAAATCGAAAACTTATAATATTTCTTTAGATTAATAATATAGTAGACGGTAAATTAGAATAAATCAAAGTTTGACTAATTTATTATTTTCTGAAATGTTGTTTAAAAAAGAAATTGTCCTTTTTTTTCTTAATATTTATCGATAAGCTGAATCTAGAAAGTTCTCTTTGACTAATAATTTAAAAACATGGAATAAATTCAATTCGGTCTGCTATTTTTTGCTATATTTATAACGAAAATAAACTGAAATATTTAAAAGTCGATATTACTAGTTTTAAAATTACTGGCTTAAGCAAGGATTGAATCGTTTGCATAGTAAGTAAAAGGAATCGGATAATTATAGTACCTCAACTAATTAAAAGCCATGCCAAACTAGTTTCAGTGTCTTTAAAAAATGGTGGCTGGTCTTTTTGGGCACGTGACGTAAAGGAAACTATCACTACATCCTTAAAAAAGGATTGGATTAGTCTTAATTCTATCAAAACTGAACTGCTGAGAACTTTAAACGTGTATTTTTGAGGTCTGTTCAAAAAATATCGCGAATTTTGAATTTCTGCGGGTTAGGTATATTCGATTTTCGTTTTTTTTGTGGCGTTATGTTGATACCCATGTATCTCACTTATGCCGACAAGTTCGACCATTTTGAATGTTCAGTTAATTTTTGACAGCTGCTTTGCTTGCACGTGTTTTGGATTTTTGCCTCAATTTCGACCAAAAACAGCATCGCATTAACATTGCTAAGGAGCTGTTGGACTATGTCCGCGACGACCCAAATTTGTTCCAGAGGGTCATAACTGGTGACGAATTATGGGTTTATAGTTATGACGTGGAAAGCAAAGCTCAACCATCCCAATGGAAGCTGCCGCACGAGCCAAGACCGAAAAAACCCGCGCAAAGTTCGGTCGAATGTGAAAGTTTTGCTTACAGTTTTCTTCGATTACAGGGGCGTGGTGCACCATGAGTTCTTGCCACAGGGTAGAACGGTCAATAAGGAATATTATCTGCAAGTTATGCGCAAGTTGCGTGAAGCAATCCGCCAGAAACGCACGAATTTGTGGAAGAACAAAAATTGACTGTTGCACCATTATAACGCCCCTGCTAACGCATCGTTCCTTGTGCGCGAATTTTTGGCCTAAAATAACACACTAATAATGCCGCAGCTACCGCATTCCCCAGATCTTACCCCCTGTGACTTTTTCTTATTCCCGAAACAGATTCTTTGATCAATTTTTTGGAATGGGCAAAAATAGAATACGCTGTCAAAAATTAACTGAACATTCAAAATGGCCGAACTTGTCGGCATAAGTGAGAAATATAAGTACCAACATTACGCCACAAAAATATTGAAAATCGAATATACGTAACACGCGGAAATTCAAAATTCGCTATACTTTTTGAACAGACCTCGTACTCTGCAGGGATAAGTGACAGTTTTAGATCTTAGGGTATAAAACAGTAATGGAAAACTGTTTACCGGAAAACTATTGGACCAACCCGGATCGATTATCTTAGGGTATAAAACAGTAATGGTAAAATTTTACCGGAAAACTATTGGACCAACCCGGATCGATTATGATTTGGGGTTGTGTATCTACAGATAATATGGGAGATTTAAGCAAATTGAAGAAATTTTAAAAATAAAACAGTTTCTAAATATTTTTGATTCTAATGCTCTTCAAGCAGGATCTCCATTAATTAGTAAAGGATTCGTTATTCAACAGTAAAAATTTCTTTTACGTTTTTACTAGTTAATTGAAATTATTATGGAAGATCTAGATAAAAAAATGAAAGATGGGGAGGACTTGTGAATGATCCATTTGTCATGCTAGAACGGTATTTCGACGGATACGAGAAAAAAAACTCATCGACATCAAACGCTTTGAAAAAATTTTTTAACGAACAAGAAATTTATCCTTTTTTTTTTGTTGATACATTAAAAAAATATATAATAATATATTTTGCATATTTAATTTTTAAAATTAATATAATTGAAAATAAAATATAATAATTTCCCTTTAAAAACCAAAGTGGTCGCTCGCAGACACTTTTGATCTGAAGTGTTCGTATTCTTTCTGTTAAAATATAATTACTATATAATAATTAAAAAATTTCTTTAAAATAATTTATAATTTATTTAAAAAAAATATTTATATTTTTATAAAAACAATTAAAATATTTATTTCCCGGAACTTTGTTATCAATAAAATTTCCAGATGACCGACATTCAAAAGTCATTACGAAAGCTATTCAGACTATAAATTAATGTAATGTCCACTAGATTAGAGTTTTTAGATTATTTGTAAATATTTAAATATATATATATCTGCTTATATAATAATTTTTGATTAAAAAAAATTTTTATATGAAAAAAATAATAAAAATCTATAAAAGGCAAATCGGAACAATGTTTTTGGATTGTTGTTTAAAAGCTTCTCAAATTATTTGCTTTTTGCTTAATAATTAAAAGACTTTCGAAAAAAATTATTATTTTATTATTTTTATTGAATATACTAAAACTTATATTGTATTTACAATATATAATAAAGTTTCAGTATATTTTAAAAAATTTTTTTTATTTTTTTTGCGATTCTAAAGAAATTTTAAATTTTTGTCCAAATTTTTTCGTAATGAACCAAGACTTTTTGAGTCCATGAACTTAACTATTTCGTACAAAAAATTACAAATTCTCATCACAAGATGAAAAATTACAAAAAATAAACAAACAACCTTGCACTTGGTGGTGTACTTTTCAATGATACTGAAAAAAATATTTAAAATTTTAAGCAGTAAAACTTAATATTGAATCCGAAATTTATTGATGGATAAATTTTTGTAAACAAGTTTTAAACGAAATTTTATGATTTTTTTATTCCTAGGTTGAATTTTGTCTCGACATATTCGCAAAACCATTTATATTAGCTATTTCAGCAGTCATTTAAGTGATAATTAGTTAATAAGATGATATTTTTATTAGTTATTTTATTAATTAGGAAAATATTATATTTCAAAAAGTTCCGCGCGCTTTTACCGAGTATAATGCGAAGGTTTGAAACTTCAACTCTAAGTAAATATTCAAGCCTAATAAAAAACGACCTTATTATTGTAGTTAACATATAAATAAACTTATTTAAAATTCTAATCATAAATAAAAACAATAAAATTATTTTTGCAGATATTAAAAGAAAATAAATAATTTTTGTCTTGACAATTTACTAAACAAAATTCCACTCTCTTTATATCAACTAGTAATTTTCGATATGGAAAAGCTTAAAATGGTTGGTAAAACTTTCGGGCAATACACTCATATCTTACTTTTTGTATTACTATTCTTAAGTAAGCCATTAAGATAGGTAAAAGCAACAGGCTCACATAAATTAAAATCGCCACTACTGGTCACCACCATACTATAAATCGATAGCTAGCATGTTAACGACACCAAAATGTCTTTAATCGATCCTTTCGATTATATACGATGCTTAACTACTCCTTATTATAATGTAAGAATATCACATAAATTTGGTTGTTATTAGAACAAAAAACTAAAACTACTTCAGAGGAAACAATTTGTGAATAGAGCAAAACAGAACTATTTTCACATTCCCTATTTTTGTTGAAAAAATATAATAAAATTTTACAATAGTAATTTTGGCAAATTTAGTATAATTATTATTTATTTTATTAAAAAATAATATTTATTTGATATTTTCAAAGTTTCTACTGATTAAAAAAGTTGTTTCCTATAATGTTTCCTAATACTTTTATATGTGTTTCTTTGTGTTTCTTACTACTTTTTGGATCTCGTATATTTTTTTTATGATAATATATTTATAAAATAATATTTTATCTTTTTATATATCCAAAAAAAAACGAAAAAAAAATTTATTTTTGTAAACTTTTAAATTTTTTCAATAATTTTGATTGAAATAGATGTTTCCCATTATGTTTCTTAATGTTTCCTTTAGTTAGTAATTGTTTCTCTATGTTTGTTACTACTTTTTGAATATCTGATTACTTTTTATAATCATATATTTAAAAAAAATATTTTATCTTTTTATATATCCAAAAAAAAAACTGATAAAAACAAAAACAAAATTTAAAAGTTAACAAATTTTGTAATTTTTTTTTTAACTTTTAAATTTTTTTAATTGCAAAAATTAGAATTTGTTAATTTTATAATGAAATTAAAATATTTAGTAAACAAATTTCAAAATTTTGATTGAAATAGATGTTTCCTATAATGTTTCTAATGTTTCTAATAATTTTATAGGCGTTTCTTTATGTTTCTTACTACGTTTTGGATTTTGGATATTACTTTTTCTGTAATATATTTGTAAAATAATATTTTATCTTTTTATATATCCAAAAAAAAAATGTATAAAAACGAAAAAAAAATTATGGTATTTTTAAAATTTTATTTTTTTAAAAATTCAAATTTTTTTTCATTGCAAAAATTACAATTATTATTTATATAATGAAATTAAAATATTTAATAAAAAAATTTCAATGTTTCTACATGTTACCTCCCCTAATAATTTTTCGATAGTTTTGATTAAAATTTATGTTTCTTAATGTTTCCGTTTGTTAATAATTGTTTCTTTATGTGTCTTATTACTTTTTGAATAACTGATTACTTTTTATGATAATATATAATATTTATGAATGTATCCTTTCTCATTTTTATACAAAAATAATGTATAAAATATAAAAAAAAAATATTTAGGATATTTGAAATTTTATCTTACAGAATATTGTAATTTTTAACAAAAGAAAAAAACACAAAACATTGCATAGAAACCAATTTTTTTTTTGGAAATAAAAAACTTGAAACGCTTTTTTTTTTAAAAAAAATTTAATTTTTAACATTAAGATCTATTTTGGCTTACCTATATCTTAATGTGAATATTGTACTAGCAATTCTTTGAAGAAGGCTTAAATGCTCACTAAATGGCATCAATATGCTCGGATACAAAACCGGATGATTGGGATTACCCATGGCCTCGTGTGAACTCATAAATGCACCACTTGGTGTTATACCAATTAATGGTGCATTGAATTTATATGCAAATCCATTCATAAGGGATGGACCTGACCAGTCCACAATAACCGCATCGAATGATTCCGTATCATTACCAAGTAAATGCTGAATTTCTATAGATTTTAACTCTGATTCAACAATTGTTCGCATCACATAGTAAACAGTTTGGAGCATTTCATAACCACTTAAGGCATTGTCATTGAATGCATTCAGCACCTTAAGTCTATGGGCAAAACTTAAATCGATTGCCTCCACATTGTCACAATCATTATATATTATTGGATCTGTTGTAAGAACAGTCAAATGGTGACCGCGTTCAACCAATTTATCAATTATCGGACGGAAAACCAATTGCTGTTCATGAAATGGTATCGGAAAAACCGCCAATATTCGAGACGACCAACTTGGATCGAATTCTAAGAAAAATACGAATAGTGATAAAATCACAGAACACCCACTAAATAGGCTACACATCACTTGAAAGTTGTTTTTTTTTTGCGTTTTTCTCTAACAAAATTTAGTTAATTTTAGTTGTTTTTTTTTTTTTAAAAAGTCTTCTAAACCAAGTATAATAGTTCACTTCTGTTTGTTTGGCTTTGTTTCGTATTTATTGGAAAACTTTTCGAATTTCAACACTAAAAACAGCTGCTACAGCGCATCCTTTGTTCTGGTTAGCATTTATACGAATTTCAACTTTTATTGGAAACACTCACTACCAAATCACAATTAATTTTTACTTTATTTAAAATATAATTTTATTCAAAATATTGTTCAATTTCTTACTAAAATAATTCTGAATTAAGATTCGAAATAAAAACACTTTTTAGACGTGGTGGGAAGAGAGAGCAACTCTCTCTTTAGTTAACAAGTTACTTCGCTGGTCTATCAAAATGAACTGACAAGAAACTGAAATAAGCTTCGGCTTTCAACTGTTGCTGTTGTTCATGGATGGGGGCTCTGACGAAGGCAAAATTATCAAAAGAATGTAGTAAATTGCTTGCCGCTGTTGTATACAAAAATAACACACGTTCATAATTATCTATATACTCCCACCTATACTACTAAAAGTATATAGCACAAACGCAAAGAGAATTGGTGTAAAATTTTTGCTGATTTTCTTAGAAACCACTTCGGAATAAACGTTGTGCATTTATTTTTCCTTGTATTGTATTTATTTTCGAACCGAACTCAAGCGCATATGACTTTTACTCTTGATTGAAGCAAGAGCTATAATACTTTTTGAATGAATTAATTAAAGCCGATATATAGAAGGCGGTATACACAATATCCACGGTCTTATAACGTGAATAATTAATAAGATCCATTTAAGATTCTTATGTCTAGAAAGATATTCATTGTAAATTTTTTTTTATGTAGTTTTTATTAATTTTTATAGCATTCATAAATATTGTTTGTGCTTAACTTAAAATATTGTATAGCACTTTGAACTTAAGTTCGATCATAACTCATAAAGGTGTTAGTAATTTGTTTAATAGAATAATAAAAAAAAAACTGTTAACTGTCAATAATCCTTGAATTATTAAAATAAAAAATACTTTTTGTATCTTATTATTTTTATTTTTTTTATTTTCACAAGCTTTTGTGAAAAATTTCTAAATAAAAGTTCCGACTATGTATTTTCTTGTACAAGTTCTTCTTCTTAAGTGAAAAGTACTAAGGCGGTTATCCAATTTATCTTTTATAAACTAAATTTAAATTCGAATTTTGATAAAAAAATTTATTTGAATATATTGCTTAACCATTGCAAAATATAATATCTTTTAAATGGGGCTGCCACAATACTTGTTACACTTTTTATGACCTTTTTGCATATTTCGGGCTGTAATTCAATCATTACGTGACGACATATATTGTATTTAAAATCATCTTAAGTCTAATTATTATCTACAAAAACAGTAGATATTTTATGTTGTTTTATAAGAGAAAATTCAACGACGTCAAATCACATGATCTAAGTAGCCAACTGATATTAAAAAATCTGAAATAATACGAATTTTTGGAATATTTTACGCAATAAAGCTAAAATTTTTTGTTGTGTTTTGTGTCTTTTGGTATGATTTTGTTAAAATGGCATATGATTCCATATTAAAAGCTTTAAGTTTAGGCCAAAAAACAGGAACTTATCATATGACCGTAGCACTCAGAATTGTCAATTGAGACCAAAATTCATAACAGATAGACACTTTTTACGGACACAAAGGCTTTTTGTGTCCGTAAAAAGTGGAAACATTTTCAAATTTGGGGCACTGAGAGCGCTTTTAGAGAAACACAAACCCCCCCCCCCCCACATTTAAAAATTTTGCTTACAAACGCTTCGCTGAAAAAAATTGTTTGTGCAAAACATGGCTCTGGTAGGAAATAACCATGTTTGTAAAAATTTTCTAAAATTTTTACGCATTGTTTGATAGTTAAACGATCCATAAAATAAAATGGCAAATATTAATCCAAGTAAATATTAGTTTAAATAATAAATATATATTTAACAGTTGTTAAATAATAGGGTTAGAGTTTTTAAACTACAAAATAATTAATCGTCTGTATGACAAATATTCAATTAAATTGAAAGCAGAAAATTTTTCGTTCCACTCTTTTTAAGATAAAATTAATTTCCTATCTTTCAACAAAAAAAATTGTAATTTTAAGAAATTTTAATAAATAATTACCTATGAGAGTACTAAAAAATATTAATGCAAAACTCTTAGTAATTAGGTTATTATTTATTAGATTTTCTAATACTTGAAAAATATTTAAATTGTATAAGTATAACTTCAGTTGGTAACGTATGGAGATGAATTTCACTTAGTAAATAACACTAATGCGTTATTTGCTTTTTAAAATTAATTTTAATTTAAAAAAAAAAGTAATTTGAATATTTGTGTGCTCTTCAAAGTTTCAATAGTTTCGAATATATTGTCAACTGTATGAAATTGTAATTTTTGGTAAAGTTTTAAATAGCATAACAATTAAAATGAATATATTTATATAGTATCCGAGAAGCGGCAGAGAAGTAATAGGACGGGCATTACTAAGAGTGATCTGGCAGTAGGCGGACTTCCTGTCCCTCCTAGACGAGAAATACAATTTTAGACCTCTTTCGGTAACTACACAATCCTATAGAGTATGATAAGTGAAGTCTCTGTTAGTTTACTTGCATGTAAGATCTATGAGACAAGACCCAGATTCTATACTATAGCGCCACGTCCATGAGGCCATTTGGCGAAATCATGTTTTTCCAAATGAAACTGGTCGAAAATAACTTTTTGGTAGCAATTAGATATTATCAAATTTGTTGGAGCAAATTAAATTGCTGTAGAAAATGAAAATGAGAGCAAAAAAAAAAGGAATATGAGATACAGTGCATTACCAAAAATAGAACAACGAAATTTGTAGCAACGATGTGCCATAAAATTGTTTTTAAAGCTTGGTGAATCTACGAGTTTGATAAATGAAAGGTTGCATAAGCTTATGGAGAACAAAATCTTATTAAAAGTAAAAGTTTTCCATTTATTTTTATAATTTTGATTATTTGAAAAGTTCATAATAATTATAAATTAGAAACTAGATAAGATAAAAGCTGATAAATCGATATGAATATCCAATTTCAAAGCAAAATTCATTTTAATAATACCGGATAAAACTTCAGGGAGTACATTGCATTTACAAATGTTTACCAAAAAAAAAATTAAACTAAATTTCGAGATAATTGAATGTTTATAAAGTTAAAGATATTTATTCGGTTACGTAGGCATGTTTATTGAGCACAGCACACACAGGCAATCAATTTATTCTAGAAAATTCTCTTAAGGCCAATGTCATTGATAGCGTTAGAAAGTCTAACAATTTAGCTCCATTATTAGATACGAAATGCTAACTAAAGCTTGCCGTTTGATAATAAATTATTCTGATAGAGTAGCAAAAAAAGAAAATGAAAAAAAATTAAACTAAACGAAATAAAAAGAAAATAATTCGTTTATTTTACTATTTATAGTATCATGCAAATTTTACTGTACACAAAAATAGATATTCTACAAGCACATTTAGATAGACGAATATATCCGTTCATACAAATGCTTTTACATCAATTTTAGTCTGGTCTAAACACTTATGGGGTGATATTTTTTATTAACGATGCATTTGTTTATTAAATTGTTAAATTCTTTAATCGTTTTAGAATAATTTTATGACTGCGTAGAATAAAAATATTGGGGAAAACAATTTTTTTTTTTTGAAGAATTATAATTATTTCCTTAAAAAGTTTTATGAATTTCCTTTTTAATATCCGGAAAAAACCATGTTTTAACACAAATGAAATTATTCATTATTTTCTAATAGAAATCAGTTTTTTAAAAAATAATTTAAAAAATAACTAAAAATAATTTGATATGTATTTTTGGAAAAATTCCATATGAACAATAGTTGAAAAAGAAATTTTTCAAAAATGTTTACATCTGTTTAAGTTTCTTCATGTAATAATAAAATTACATGAAAAGCTTATGCAAAATTATCATAAACATTTAAAAATGAAAATATTTTTGATAATAAAAGACCCAACTGCACAGGTGAAAATTAATAAAAGCACATACAAAAAACAAACTGAAACTTTTCTCAAAACTTTGAGGTGAAAATTTTCAATATTTTTTTTTGTACTTTTTTATATTGTTATGAAATTTTGTACTTCGGTTGTGTTAAGTGTATTTACTAAACCAAACAATAAATACTAATATTAACACGACATTTATCAGATTTAGAAAAGGCACTTGTGTATTTGTATTACGGTTATCAGTGCAACCTGTATAAATTTCTACAAATATAATAAGGGATGATATAGAATATGAAACTCTACACAATGACATGCGTCATAGTGACTTGGTCTTATCCACTTCTTTATTAAGATAAGAAAAATTTTTGTGCTTTGTTTTCAAACAATTTAAAATGGATTATAATCAATAATTTGTATTTGTTTTCATTTCTATCTTTAGAAAAAAAAAATTAACCTTTGATCGCGTAAATTTGTTTTTAACATTTTAGAGGGCAGACATTATGACGCGTTGTTGATAATTTTTATACAATTGAAATTGTTCTGTTTCTTTGTATTTAAGGTTTATTTTTAATTATTTATTGCTTTTAATTATTTTGTTATTGTTTTGAAATTGATTTGACAAAATTTTCTTTCACACAACTATTTGAGTAATTTTAATTTTTCATTAACATTTTCTATAATAAATCACAATTAATTACTTTTTCTAAATAATTATTTAATATCTGTGAAGTTTTGAGAAAAAACTTTATTTGAAGCCAGTTTAATTTCAGTTTAAATTAAATTAAGCCAGTTTAACTAGTTTGACATTCTTTTCCAGATCATTTATCTTAATCGACAGTTTCCAGAAATAATTTTCCGAAAATTCAAACGTTTTTTCTAATTATGAACCAAAAGAAAATTATGAAAATTAATAAAAATTTGTATAATGTTTTATAAAATTTCTCATACGAGGTATGTTCAGAAAGTATTGCGAATTTTGAATTTCCACATGTCTCTCACTTAAGTTCGGCCATTTTGAATATTCAGTTAATTTTTGAAAGCTGATTTGCTTGCACGTGTTTTGGCTCGTCTTTGATTTTTGCCCATTCCAAAAAATGGATCAAAGAATCTGTTTCGGGAACAAGAAAAAGTCACAGAGGGCCAGAGCTGCGAAATACGGTGGCTGCGGCATTATTAGTATATTGTTTTTGGCCAAAAATTCGCGCACAAGCAACGATGCGTGAGCAGGGGCGTTATCATTGTGCAAAAGCCAATTTTTGTTCTTCCACAAATCCGTGCGTTTTTGGCAGATTGCTTCGCGCAACTTGTACATAACTTACAGGCCATATTCCTTATTGATCGTTCTACCCTGTGGCAAGAACTCATGATGGACCATGCCCCTGCAATCGAAGAAAATTAAGCAAAACCTTCACATTCGACCGAACTTGGCGCTCTTTTTTCGGTCTTGGCTCGTGCGGCTTCCATTATGATGATTGAGCTTTGGTTTCCACATCATAACCATAAACCTATGATTCGTCACCAGTTATGACCCTCTGAAGCAAATTTGTGTCGTCGCGGACGGAGTCCAACAGCTCCTTAGCAATGTTAATGCGATGCTGTTTTTGGTCGAAATTGGGCAAAAATCGAAAACGAGCCAAAACACGTGCAAGCAAAGCAGCTGTCAAAATTTAACTGAACATTCAAAATGGCCGAACTTATCGGCATAAGTAAGAGACATGAGTACCAACATAATGCCACAAAAAATCGAAAATCAAATATACGTAACCCGCGGAAATTCAAAATTCGCAATACTTTTTGAGCAGACCTCGTATTTAAAGAAAAATAAATACGCAAAAAACACTAAAATTCAATTTCATATTGAAAATAATTTCTTAGCACATTTATTTTTCTTATTTAGAGAAGATACTTTGGGAAGAAGGATATTTATTGAGTAATGACCATATTCATTTTATTGTTTAATTTATGTGTAAAAGGAAAGAATTGACTCACTAAATCAAATCCCAATTCGAACTGCAATGAAAATATATATATAAAAAAAATATGGTAAAAGGATCCATTTTTCTGGGATACTCCTCAATAACAATTTCTTATAAGAATGATAATAATTTACTAGTGTTTGATAAATGGTAAGTAAGGCTTACGTAGACTTAGTTGGTATCATCATCTCTCAAGGATTATTGCAAGTTTTTTTCCGTCAGTTATGATTTATGTCACAAAACTATAATTTAATCAGGTAAATTTTTTTTTAAGTTCAACTTTTAAAAAAAAATCTGAACATAAAATATTCATAAAAATAATGGCAAATGTCGAATAACCTTAAGCATAAATCGGTTAGATATAGTGGAAATGATACTTAATCAATTTTGACCCACTTATGAGAGGAAGAGACTACACATAATAAATCAGTCAATAAATTTATTCATTGATTATATGTAAATTGGTGTGAAATTCGATTAAGATGGTATGACTAGCGAGAAAAATTTTATTTCGAACGACTTAAGAGCTACTGGCATAATGAATATGATTCTAAATCCATATTCACATGAGTTATAAATATATGCAAATTAAAGAAATTATTATTACATTCTGCATAAAGTAGATTCTTAAATATTCTCTCAGAATATCAACATGAAACAATTTTTAAAAAAAATACATATTAAAAAACAAACGTATTATAAAAGCTGCGATAGCGCTTTGTTAAAATCACTTTCTTTACGTAAAAATTTGCTGCCTGTTTTTTAGGTTTTTTTTTTAATATGAAAATTACTCTTGAATATCTATTAGACTAAACATACATAAATAAATAGCAATTTATCAATATTAATATGGGGAAAAAGAAATATTATCAATATTATGCTTTCTCATAATATTGTCACAAGCCAAGGTAACACACTCACTCAGTTTTTTTTTCTTAAAAATTATCTCATCGACAAAGAAAATTATCGGAAGTTTCTCAAGGTGAAGGGTAAAAGTGAAAGTTATCAATAGCTGTGAATATTGTTATCATATTTTCTGTATTTTTAACAATAATAAAAAAAAAAATAATAATAAAACCGTTTTGTAAAGTTTTCATCTTTATTTCCTCTTTTATATAAACAAAAAGAAATTCATCGCTGCCTTCATACATGTTTACCTTGACATAACAGCAATTTTAAAAATGAATGGTAATTTTTTGTTTCTATATAAAATTTATTATACTTTTAAAAATTACCGCTTATTTTTATAATTAACATGATATTATTTCAGTATTATTTGTAAGCATTAAAAAATAGTAATTCATTTTTGTCAATTTAGGAGCGTCAATATGGGCATGGCACATACGAATTCAAATTCCTCAAGAATGAAAGACTTTACAGGAAAAACAGACTCTATGAAAAAGTTAAACTATACTGTATTATATGAAAGGTCCCAAGGATATGTGTAAGAGGCTATTTTAGGTACCGCAACGACCTTGAGGTTATTTTACGACAACAAACACGTGGAAGCATCGGTTATCTAAATGATAATAAACCGTAGTTGGAATTAGATTTCGTCCAACAAATTATTATGTTGGACAAGATTAAAAAGAAGACTGGGAAAAGGAGTAGATAGGATAATGAGTTCTACGAGGGATGGAATCACTGAGAATGTGTAGAATAAAGATGCGATCGTCGCAGATTTGGCATGTAGGATGAGGAGGATTATCAAAAAGGTCCGAATTCTGAGTAATTTTTATGCCCACAATTTACAACTGGTAGTTGAAAAGATTGGTGTGACCATAGACAATCAGTGTTAAGAAAGAAATCGTTCACTATTCCGCCAATCTAATTATCTAGCCGTGTGTGTGGTGCAGTGGTCAAGTCGACCGACTCACACTCGGTAGGTAGCGGGTTTTATTGCCGCTGCAGCCATCTCGGCATTGGTGCCGGGGTAAGAGGCCGACTACAAGCCTTATATATGTAGTCCGTAGGGTCCCCCAAACGTCACAGCAACTGGGGGTTGCTTCGCTGGCCTGATAAGCCGCAAGCTATAAAAAAACACTTAATCAAGAAACAGCACAAGAAGAAGCATCCGGACCACCTCTCCATAGCACTCAAACTTCGAATATTCAGTTCAAACGTCAAGCCAGTCCTGCTGTACAGCTGCGAAACATGGAAATTAACCAACAGCACGACTCGTAAGCCTCAAACATTTGTGAACAGATGCTTGAGGCGTATAAGGAAGATCTTCTGGCCGAACTGGATAACAAACGATAAGGCGCTTCTTCTCACGAAGCAAATACCCCTGCTAGCTGACATCAAACGCAGGAAATGGAGTTGGATCGGCCACACCTTGCGAAAACCACCTACGGACATAGCAAGGATGGCACTAGATTGGAACCCACAGGGCAATCGCAGCAGAGGATGACCAAGGACCACTTGGAGAAGATCAATCGAGCGCGAACACCAACAAATTGGCAAGGCATGGTCGGAAGTGAAAAGGGTAGCCCAAGACAGCAGCAGATGCGCTCCGAAAACAAAATTTATTTTTCTTTTAATTTAACAAATTTTTTCTTAAAATTATAAAAACATTTAAAACAAAAAAACCTAAGTAAATAAAAAATATGTATTCTCATTTAATTGAAGATAATTTTTTTTTAAATTTCTTCTTCATGATTGGTCAGAACAATGGGGCGAGTGGTTTTTTTGGTCATCACTTTCTGAAACCATTTTTTCATTAGATTTTTTTGTGAATCTTCTGCCCTCTTTAAAAAAAACTGTTATTTCAGTATTTGCTGGGGCCCTTTTCTGCTCATAGTAAATCTCAAGTATGAATATAGATGATTTTTCAGCTGTGTTATATAAAAAATTGTACAATAACGGAGAAAATAAAAAACCTGTCAAATAATAAATAAAAAAAATTATCTAGCCAAGGCTACGTATGTAAATTGTTATTTCTTAAGAAAATGCGGTATAATTGCCTCCCTAGCGAGCTTATCCGCATGTTCATTATTTAATATTATGGCGTAATCTAAAAACCATCGCAATCCAAAGTCTCTAAAATTTATTAGATTATACTGAATACCATCTAAAGTGGGGTCTCTAGTGTGGCCTCAAAACCGCTTCGAGTATGGCAAGACTATTTTTAAAGATCAACATCGTTTGGTAAATGGGGAGTTCAAGAGCAATTTCATTCGCTCGATTAAAAAAAAATTCTCATCGCAGATTACGAAACCCGATATCATACGAGTATTATTTGATAACTGCAAAGGATGTTTATATTGTCAATAAGAGCATTATTTAAAACTAACTAACATCTCCAGAAAAAGTTTGCTGGCAATGGACGGGTCAGCATCTCCATTTTAAGCTTGCTCCCAACCATGGTTTCCAATTTGAATGAGGTTGCATAGTTTGGAATTAAAAACAGGCAGTGGAAGGATCTCTATGAAGTTGATAGATCATAAGGAAAAGAGAGAAGGAGTTCCTTTTTAAATGTGGAGTTAGACATGATCAATTCCAATAAATGGTGAAGGGGATATTTTTAGAAACATAGGTTTTTGTATAATTTATATATAAGAGCTAATCTTATATATAGAACTAAGATTTAAATCAGTGTGCTTCGCAATTAAACTATATTATTTTATAAATCAAAAAAAAAAACAATAAACAAATTTAATATTTTTTTATAATATATTATCTTGAAATTGTCCAATTAAATAAAAATACTATAACTTATTATAAGTATTGGGTTGTCCGGAAAGTAATTTTGTTGTTTCCCAACAGAGGACTTAATTGTATTTTTTCACAACCAACTTCACACTAAAGCCGCATAATCCTTAGATTAAAGAATACCTGGATAGGCCCTTATCGTATATGGATACGCAATTTTGTGTACAAATATTTACTAGGGGGATACGACTGTCAACAAATTTTTATGTAGACATGACACCCACTGCCATCTACGTGTCGTAATGGAAATTAATTTAATTGCAAAAGCATAATTTATATTTATTTTAATTCACTTACTGGAAACAAAAATACAATTTAAATACAACGATAGGTCATTTTTATTTTTTGTACAATCTTTTGATACGAAATGGAATTCTATTTTAGGTTTATTATACATTTCGTAAATATCAATCAAATATAAACCGCCTCAATTTTGTAGACTTTCGGAGAGTTTGAAAACTTTAATTCTCCATGAAAGTGGAGACTTGGGGGTTAGCTTTGTCATTTGTGAATCCGATGTTGACAGTTCAATGTTTACCATAAAATAGTACAGTGCCGGTGTATATAAAGTGTGTGTAAGAAAGTTTAAGGGACCGAATTTTTCTGTCCATTTTCCATTGCTGTTTTCATTGTGTTATAATAAATAAAGTTTATTCTTCGGTAAGCTTATTATTTAAATAAATTTGTTTTGATTGCTCTATTAGACCATATTATAATGCATTTACTAAATAATATTGTTTTCATTTTTTTTTTAGAATATAAGTTATTAATTATTTTAATAACATTAAATTTTTCATTTCCTGTTTTTGTTTTAAAGCATTTCTTTTAATGTTGTGTACGATTAACTTATATATTATCAAGAACTTCATGTATTGTAAAGTTCTATGTAATTAATGCTTTATTTTTTTATTTAATTTAAATGCACAATGCCTATTTAAATTACCATTTCCATTCATAAACACACATATTATAATTAAGGTTTTTCCATCTATGGTACTTATGCTTGTTTAAGATTAAAATTTATATTTAATAAGTTGCGGTGTGGTTTGATTTCAACATAAACAAAATATCACATTTTCTCATTTAATTCATTTTGCTTTTTTGAAATTAATTTAAATTTGTACACATAATTGTTTTCATATAATCAAATAACTTACAATTCATATTTTTATATACTATTCCCCACTTTAAAAATTCTGTTTTAATAAATAATATACAGTGAAATAAATAAATATTTAAAAATAGAATACTGTGTTTTATTGCATATTTACAAAACTAATTCCATCAAACAAGACCCGCAATATTAAAAAATCTGATTCTTTACGCATACGTGTATGTGTAAATGATATCACACATGAAAAATGGTTTTAAACGAACCGCTTCAATCGCATACTGAACTTTTAAATTGACCCCCAATGATTTACGCCGTTTCTGTTGTATTGCATGTGTGTGCGTTCTATGAATGTATTGCCAACAAAATTTGGACAGAATTTTTGTGTAGAGGCCTATCCAGTACTTCTTTAATCTAAGGCATAATCATATGTATTTTGACAGCTGACATAGCGAGGCTTGATTCTGCACAGAAGAAGCTGATGAAGACACAATAAAGGCATTAATTGATACAAACCGGCGAATAACAACTCGTGAGATCGCTCAGAGATTAAATTTATCAAATTCGATCGTTCAATTTGAAAAAAAAATTTGTGCCGTTGCATTGACGTTTGTGATTTGCTTCTCAAACGCCAAGAAAATTATCCATTTTTTAAACATATCATCACTGGAGATCAGAAATAGGTTGTCTATAACAATGTTAAGCGCAAAAGATCCTGGAGTAGAAAAGATGAACCGGATCAAAGCACTTCGAAAGCCAATATTCATCAAAAAAGGTTATGTTATCTGTTTGGTGGGATTTCAAAGGAATCGTTTATTTGGAGCTTCTACCGAGTAACACAACGATCAATTCTGAAGTGTACTGTCATCAGTTAGACAAATTGAATGATTCTCTTAAAGAAAAAAGGCCAGAATTGGTCAATAGGAAAGGTATAGTGTTCAAACAGGATAATGCAAAACCACATACAAGTTTGACGACTCGGCAAAAGCTTTTAGAGCTTGGGTGGGATATACCGCCACACCCACCATACTCTCCAGACCTAGCACCTTCCGATTATAATGTGTTCCGGTCTCTAAAAAAAAATTTATAGGTTAAAACATTTAATTCAAATGAGGAGGTCAAATATCACTTGGATCAGTTTTTTGTCAGCAAAGAACAAAAATTTTAAGAGCGTGAAATCATGCTACTGCTAGAAAGATGGCAAAGGGTATTATTGGATCAGACTGGACAATATTTAGTTGAATAAAATATTAATTCACTATAAGAAAATCGTCTTTCATTTTTTATTTTTTGAAAACGAAATTACTTCCCGGACAACCCAATAGTACGAAATATTTGCATTTAATCAATTTAGTTAAATGAATCTAAAGTGTTGTAAAAAGAAATAATAATGAAAAAAATTATAATAAATATTCAAAAAATATTATTAAATTTTATTTCCATATAAATCTTTAACGAAAAAATAAGCAAAAAAAAACATAAATTAAATTTGTATTAAATTTTTTATAAAGAAATTTCTATTTTCAGAGTCTAATGTGATCCTAGTGACCTAGAAATGCATATCAATAAACAAGCGTACAATTTTTTTTTCAAATTTACTGTTTTTATTACTCAATGTAATATAAATATTATTTTTGTTTAAATAAAATTATGCAGATAATGAATTTCTGTTAAATAATAACGCATCAGACTAAATTTTAATACAAAAATATGCGAAAGATTCGGTAAGAAAAAATAATCAAAATAATCATTTTTTTTTTAAAATAGAGTTTTTTTTTTAAATTATGAAATTTTAATAGTATAATTTTGTTTAGATTAGAAAAATATAAAATACATAATTTTAAAAATAAAAATTTTGTTATTAGAATTGCGCTAAAAGGATTAGTATGAGCCACTGTATTACCATCACCTTGCCACACCTTCACATCTGATGATACGTGTATGTACTAGGTCTGTTCAAAAAGTATCACGAATTTTGAATTTCCGCGGGTTACGTTTATTCGATTTTCGATTTTTTATGGCGTTATGTTGGTAATCATGTCTTTCACTTATGCCGACAAGTTCGGCCATATTGAATGTTCAGTTAATTTTTGACAGCTGCTTTGCTTTTGGCTCGTCTTCAATTTTTGCCCATTCCAAAAAATCGATCAAAGAATCTGTATCAAATTTTGTGTGAAAAACAAAATTAATTGCGCGGACGCATTTCGAATGTTGACTGCGGCATATGGTGAAGCTACCTTGGACCGAAGCAACATTTATCGGTGGTATAAAATGTTCTCAAAGGGCCAAGTTCGGTCAAATGTGAAGGTCTTGCTTACAGTTTTCTTCGTTTGCAGGAGCGTGGTGCATAATGAGTTCTTGCCACAGTGTAGAACGGTCAATAAGGAATATAACCTGCAAGTTATGCGCACGTTACGCAAAACAATCCGTCATTTGTGGAAGAACAAAAATTGGCTTTTGCACCATGATAAACCCCTGCTTACGCATCGTTGCTTGTGCGCGAATTTTTGGCCAAAAACAACACAGCCACCGTATTCCCTAGATCTAGCCCCCTGTGACTTTTTCTTGTTCCCGAAACTGAAGAGCCCCATGAATAACGACGCTATGCTACGATTGAGGAGATAAAGACGGCATCGAAGGAGGAGCTGAACAAGATCACAAAAAATGATTTTTTTGAAGTCCTTCGAGGATTGGAAAAAACGTTGGCACAAGTGTATAATATCTTGTAGGGATAACTTTAAAGGGGACAAAATAGATATTCATTAATAAATAAACGATTTTTGAAAAAAAAACACAAAATTCGCGATACTTTTTGAACATACCTCGTATAAGAAATGCCTAGAAATTGGAACACCTTCAAATAATTCATGAATAAACGTGACTTATTTACCTTCCAGCTGATTTTCAATCTTGTATTCACAACTGTTCTTTACTTTTTCTTATTGACAACAGGTTTTCGAATGCAAAAGCATTCATTTTATGAACTGCTTTTCGTCTATTCAACTTGGAAATGTACGAGTGTGTAGAGGTTAACGTCTAATTGATGTTCAGTTCTTCGATGTAACATACTAAAAATTGTATGATCAAAAATTTTTGTAAGAATAGAACAGAAATTTGGATGAATTTTTGTGTATATGTGTATATGTGCAAACATAAAAATCGTAACTTTTGTTTACATAAAAAGTACCTACACGTCTGAGCATATTTGTTCTCGCCGGAAGAAAACAAGAAGATTACAACGAAAAATCAATTTATTAATCCGAAAATTCCAAACTGATGGCCAACCAAATATAAGTAAAATTTTTTAGAGGAAAGACTTCGCCTAAATCAATATTGCGATGCTTTCGGGCAAAGATATTTTTAAAATTATATTGCATAACTTCCACATGGAAATTTTGTAGTGATTATTTTCATGTTGGCTTACCGGTTCTCCATGTACACTGACATAAACTCTTAGTATATAAGATAGCCAACAAGTATTGTATATACAATGCATACTCGTGTATTATGGCAATAACATCAGAAACTTTCCTATCAAATTGCATAAACAACTTTTGCTTCTTATACCATATCTGAATTTATCTTCATTTGGTAATAAATTTGTACAAATAAATTTCTGATAATTTCTTATACAAACAGTGACCAACAAACATGATTCGATAATTTAATCTGATATATTGTATTGTAGATAAAAATAGTATTTTATCAATTTTTCTATTTTTATTTTAATATACAAAACATATTGTATTAAGTTTATAGCATATTTTATTACCAGGTAAAAATTGTATAATTCTACCAGGTGTATAAGCTTAAATCCGCTGTTTGAAATGCGATTTGGATTTCATAATAAATTTTAACCATTTTGCAAAACTTTTTAAATATTTTATTAAAAGTTAACGGATTTTTTCAAATTATAACCATAACATTTACCATAGGTATAAGCTTAAATTCGCTGTTTTTTAGTCAAAAAACACATGTTTTTTTTCTTCATAGAAAGCATAAACAAATTTACTGAAAGTACTTGCCCTAGCAGTGGGCATTGACAGTTTTACCAGGTTTCAACATCTCATAGTAGATCCCATCTGATCCCATCAAACGCACAGCATCGTCTTCCGTCCGAAGCGATTTGGTCGTGGGGAAGATGTTGATGGTTGGCCATTTAGGATTCTCGAAATATGTCCACTTTTCATCGCCTTTCACAATCCGATACAGGAACGACTTTCTTTTTTGTCCATCTGTCTATCGTTCAATTCAGGCACCCATTTTTCGATCTTTTCAATCTTAACCATGGCACGCAGATGCATGGAAATGGTTGGTTGAGTAACACCCAATTGATGGTCCTCAACCTTCCAAGGCCGATTTACACGCTTCTTGTCCCATGAGTCAAAATTGCCGTCTTTGAACCAACGAAACCAATCTCGGCACGTTGTTTCCAGATGTCAAACTCATAAAAAAAAAGTATGGCGTGCCCCTGGTAGCTGCATAAGCTCACTCACGCCATCTATGACCAAACAGCGGATTTAACCTTATACACCTGGTAAGTTTTAAAAGTTTTAATTACTGATCTATTGAAATTATTTCTTTTCTCATTTAAAAATATATTTTTTTTAATTTTAATAATTCCTGTTCTAATTTTTAAATGGTTTTTTTTAGAAGGGTAATTATTATTTTTTTTTAATTATCATTTCAAGTAACATTAGTATTGAACTAAAAACTATTTGGTGAGAAAGGACATCGGCATAAAATCCCGACACAGCTATCCCTAATTTTTGCCATTTCCAAATTAGGGATTGTTGTGAGAACCGGATGCCAGAGGTAACTGATAATCAGTAGGTTCATTTCCTATAATTCCAAATTAGGGATTGTTGTGAGTGTCTCCAGGTAACTGATAATCAGTAGGTTCATTTCCTATAATTCCGACATGCCCCGGCAACTAACGCAACTCGACACTCATATTGTTTAGTAGGTTACATCGAATCACGTTGAGTACAGGATAATTTATATTGATGATTTGTTAAAATTTCACAGAGCATCAATATAAATAATCCTGAAAATTAAATTTCATATTATCTACTATGTAGAGTACTACAAGTGCACTAAAATTATTAGACCTTTGCTATTTAGCAGATATTTTATCTTCATTTTCATAGAAAAATAGAATGTGTTTTACTTAAGGATTTTCCACTTTACATTATGGCTTAATAATTTATGCTATGGGTTATAAATCCATGTGAATCGTTTAACCGACCATGGAATGCGCTAAAGACCCGGTGATTGAGTGCGCTTGCACAACAAGTTTTGGATGCTGTATTTTTAAATAAAATAGAAATATTCTGTTTAAAACCTTATTTCTCTCCCGATGATTCCGGCAATAAACAAAATTTGTCGTATATAAGGGTTTAAAAATCCCCAAGTAACTGTGGAGAAGCTATTGAATTTGTGAAAAGTAACTGTCTGATGCGAATTTTATTTTGAAGGTCTCCATTGGTTACCGCTGGTTTTGAGCCCTTTGCTAAAAAGTCGCCAGAAATAACCTCAAAAAAGTCGAGTACTGCAAAATGTTTTTTGCCGACTATTTGAGTCTCAGCTTATATTTTTTCGATTGTTCGGGCAATAAACAAAATGTTCCGTATATGAGGCTTTAAAAATCCTCAAGTGACAGTAGAGAAGCTATTGAATTTTTGAAAAGTAACTGTCTGATGCGAATTTTATTTTGCAGGTATCCATTGGTTACCGCTGGTTGTGAGCCATTTGCGAAAAAGTCGCCAGAAATAACCTCAAAAAAGTCGAGTACTGCAAAATGTTTTTTGCCGACTATTTGAGTCTCAGCTTATATTTTTTCGATTGTTCGGGCAATAAACAAAATTTACCATATATTAGGCTTCAAAAATCCCCAAGTGACTGTGGAGAAGCTATTGAATTTTTGAAAAGTAACTGTCTGATGCGAATTTTATTTTGAAGGTATCATTGGTTACCGACGGATTTGAGCCTTTTGCAAAAAAGTCATCAAAAATAACCTCAAAAATGTCGAGTACTGAAAAATGGTTTTTGCCGACTATTTGAGTCTCAGCTTATATTTTTTCGATTGTTCGGGCAATAAACAAAATGTTCCGTATATGAGGCTTTAAAAATCCTCAAGTGACAGTAGAGAAGCTATTGAATTTTTGAAAAGTAACTGTCTGATGCGAATTTTATTTTGCAGGTATCCATTGGTTACCGCTGGTTGTGAGCCATTTGCGAAAAAGTCGCCAGAAATAACCTCAAAAAAGTCGAGTACTGCAAAATGTTTTTTGCCGACTATTTGAGTCTCAGCTTATATTTTTTCGATTGTTCGGGCAATAAACAAAATTTACCATATATTAGGCTTCAAAAATCCCCAAGTGACTGTGGAGAAGCTATTGAATTTTTGAAAAGTAACTGTCTGATGCGAATTTTATTTTGAAGGTATCATTGGTTACCGACGGATTTGAGCCTTTTGCAAAAAAGTCATCAAAAATAACCTCAAAAATGTCGAGTACTGAAAAATGGTTTTTGCCGACTATTTGAGTCTCAGCTTATATTTTTTCGATTGTTCGGGCAATAAACAAAATTTGCCGTATATGAGGCTTTCAAAATCCCCAAGCGACTGTAGAGAAGCTATTGAATTTTTGAAAAGTAACTGTCTGATGCAAATTTTATTTTGAAGGTATCATTGGTTACCGCTGGTTTTGAGCCCTTCTCGAAAAAGTCGCCAGAAATAACCTCAAAAAAGTCGAGTACTGCAAAATGTTTCTTGCCGACTATTTGAGTCGCAACTTATATTTTTTCGATTGTTCGGGCAATAAACAAAATGTGCCGTATATGAGGCTTTAAAAATCCCCAAGTGACTGTGGAGAAGCTATTGAATTTGTGAAAAGTAACTGTCTGATACTAATTTTATTTTGAAGGTATCATTGGTTACCGACGGATTTGAGTCATTTGCAAAAAAGTCATCAAAAATAACCTCAAAAATGTCGAGTACTGAAAAATGTTTTTTGCCGACTATTTGAGTCTCAGCTTATAGTTTTTCGATTGTTCGGGCAATAAACAAAATTTACCATATATGAGGCTTTAAAAATCACCAAGTGACTGGGGAGAAGCTGTTGAAATTTGAAAATTAACTGTCTGATGCGAATTTTTCTTTGAAGATATCATTAGTTACCGTCGGGTTTGAGCCCTTCGCGTAAAAGTCGGCAGAAATAACCTCAAAAAAGTCGAGTACTGCTAAATGTTTTTTGCCGACTATTTGTGTCTCACCTTTTATGTTTTTTTACATAATGGCAATATTTAAATAATATAATTTTAAAAAAATTTATAAAAAGTCTAAATATAAAATTTATTTTATTTAATTTTAGTTTCCAAAGCACAAATTGGATAAATCTTTATATACCATTTATTTTTATTTAAAAATAAATCCAATCATAATTCTATAGAGTTGATTGAGCGTATAATAAAAATTTGACTTTTAAAAAAAAAATTGTCTAATAATAATAACAATAATGAACGATACGAATAGTAATAAAAATAAATTTTACCAATTTCCATATAAACGTAATATTCAAAATGATTCCCTTATTAAGGTACGAACATAATCATTATCATGTTTATATGAAAGACTTTTTCAATAATTATTTTTCGTGGAAAATATGAAATTTTAATAGTCAATTTGTAGTAAATTGATTAGAAAGTAAATATTTGAAAGCAGCAAAAAATCATGAATACAGTTTTTAATAGCCGCAATTTCAGGAAATAAATTTAATGTTAAATCGATCAAATGCAATATGATATGATGCAAATATGTACATATAAATATGAAAGAAAAATTATTTGCAATTTTCATGTTCATACTTTGTGACTGAATATTTGTAAATTGGCAATATAGACCATTGCGTAATAGACGTTTATTGCAGACAAACTTAAGTAGGAAAATATCTTGTTAAATTGTGTATTTACGCAGTTGATTTTATTCCAATAGTGACTAGTAATGATTAATAGACCTAACATGATAAAGTTAATGATGAAATTTCTTGAGAAATAAAACCGGGTTGAAGTTTTTTATTTTTATTAATTAAATGGTCATTAACTCTTTTAAGACATTTTTTACATTTCTAAACAATTCATTGTAAATAAATTTCATAAATAAATAATGAATAAAAAAAAATAACTGATAGAAATCTTCAGAGAAAGGTAAATAAATTTACTTAAACAAACATTAATAAAAGATAACATATTTACCTCAATAAAATTTGGGCACTTATCTACAAGATCATTATTAAATTTATTTTTAATAAAAAAGAGGTAAATAAGATTAAACTATTTAATACCTAAAATATCATATTTTTTGCTAATTACTATATTTAATAATAATTTTCACCCACAATAATTAAGGAGGCTGTTTTGGCATACACCACCCCCCCCCCCCCCTTCCACACTAGATTAGTCAACCACCTCAATCAACCACATACTGGAGACCTCATTGATTCCAATCATTTGAAAAGTTTTCATTGTCAAAACGACCTCAATATTACCAAACCAAAATGACGACTTTCTAGACCTTGGATTATCAATTACAGACCAATCTCACTTTTGCCTATCGTTTCTGTGAAAAATTGTAGCTTTTAGATTAAACCCCACCAACATGCCTATAGGTCGGACAAGGCGACCCTGACTATGATTCAAGAATTAAGGACCGTAATTCACGGCTGCTACAAACGTAAACACTGTGGTTTGATGTTACTTAGAAACAAAGTACACATTTGCCTGTACAGGATACAGTAAGCGAAAAATATCTCGATGGACCAGTTTGACCTAGTTTCAAATAAAACCGGAAGACTTACGCGGAGCCTGTTTTGTTGTCAAAAAAATGTTCGTAGTCACCAGGTGGATTTGTTTACTTTTGACCTTTTGACCTCACGGCTTTCTAATTGGATGAGGGACCCAGTGAACGAAAAAAACCGCGTCTCAATAATTTGACCTAGTTTCAAATAAAACCGGAAGACTTAAGCGGAGCCTGTTTTGTGCTCAAAAAAATATTCGTCGTCACCAGATGGATTTGTTTACTTTTGACTTTTTAGCTTTCTAATTGGGTGAGGGACCTAGTAGCCGAAAAAACCGCGTCTCAATAATTTGACCTAGATTCAAATAAAATCTGAAGACTGATGCGGAGACTGTTTTGTGCTCAATAAAATGTTCGTAGTCAGCAATAGGGTTTGTTTCGTTTTGAAATTTTTAACTAACTGTATTTTAATTGGGTGAGTGATCCTGTGAGCGAAAAAAACGCGTCTCGACAGTTTGACCTAGTTTCAAAGAAAACCTGAAAACTTACACGAAGCCTATTTTGTGCTCAAAAAAATGTTCGTAGCCACTAATTGGGTTTGTTTCCTTTCAAAATTTTTAACTGACTGCATTGTAATTGGGTGAGTGACCCTATGACCGAAAAATCTTATCTCTACAGTTTGACCTAGATTCAAATAAAATCTGAAGACTGATGCGGAGACTGTTTTGTGCTCAATAAAATGTTCGTAGTCAGCAATAGGGTTTGTTTCGTTTTGAAATTTTTAACTAACTGTATTGTAATTGGGTGAGTGATCCTGTGAGCGAAAAAAACGCATCTCGACAGTTTGACCTAGTTTCAAAGAAAACCTGAAGACTTACCCGGAGCCTATTTTGTGCTCAAAAAAATGTTTGTAGCCACTAATTGGGTTTGTTTCCTTTCAAAAAAAATGTCTGGTCACCAATTGGGTATGTTTACTTTTGAAATTTTTAAGTGACTGTACTGTAATTGAATGGGTGACCCAGCAACCGAAAAAGTCTAATTTCGACAGTTTGACCTAGTTTCAAATAAAACGTTAAAACTTACGCGGAGCCAGTTTTGTGCTCAAAAAAATGTTCGTAGTCACCAATTGAGTCTGTTTTCTGTTAAAAAAAAATGTTCTTGGTCACCAATTGGGTATATTTACTTTTGAAATTTTTAACTGCCTGCATTTTAATTGGATGAGTGAACTAGTAACCAAAAAAAAACAAAATAATACTAAATAATGTTCATAAGGTCTACTTCCAAATTTTACAATTTAACTAAATTGTGTATAACAGTTTTCAGTTCAAAATTTTGTTCGTTTGTTTGTTGTAACTTCTCTGAGACAAGAGCCAGAGTAGCACCACGAAAGTTCAAAGTTGATTTCTTTCTACAAAAATAGTAAATAAATTCATAATTATTTAGTTGCCATTTAAGAAATAAAACTAATAGTTTCAATTTTCTAAATATCATCGCGCTGAGACTATTCGTTTATTCAAATTTTTTTTGTATTTATCTTTTCTGAATAAATTGTGTTTATATTTTATAATTATAATCAAAAAAAAATTTATCTAGTTTTCTTTGAAACAAATACTTTTTTTTAAAAAATAATCAATAAAAAAAATAATAAAATTTACATTTTTGATATTGTTAAATTCTATTAAAATTATAATATGTTATTAAATTTTGTTGAAGAAGAAATTTTATTTTAACTATCATTAGTTTCGATTATTTGTTTAAGAAATCTTATCAGAATATACATTATATTTGTCAATTTTTTGTACATGTTAATGTTATTTTTTTTTTGGCAATATTTCATTATATTTGGTTAGGCAAAACGTAGAGAAATTATTATGACTAATCATTTCGATTGTAAGCCAAATATTGATAAAAATTGTGCAATATTTTCAAACTTTTGTGGAAAATATGAACATAATTGTGGTGATCACAATATTGAGGAAAATTTTCAAAATATCAACAATGAAAAATTTAAAAAGAAAAATATACAAGAACCGAACAAATATGAAAGTTCAAATAATTCTATGAAAATATGCGTTAGAAGACAAAATTGTAATACTCTACTGGATAAATGTATGCAAAAACTAAAGAACAACCAAGAAGCTTTATCGTATAGTAAAAATATTCCAGGCGATGCATTATTTTGTAAACCTGATCACTCAAATTCGGTTGAAGTAATTTATGATGGTACAAAAAGATTATTCAACTATTCAGATGATAGTTTTACGGCTACCAGTCACAAAATTGATATACCATCAAAAGAAGCTTCTGCAAGGGAAAATACTCCTGGAGACGGTGCTGCTTCTAGTATCGTTAAAAACAGTCAAACGATTAAAGTGTCCAAGCAACCTGATTTGTCAAATATGCTTTTGAAACCCTTCATTAAGATTCCAACTAATAATGTCATAGTAAGTGCTGCAAAATGTTATTCTCTTAATTATATATTCGAACTAAAGGATCATATCTTTCAGGACGATGAAACTCTGATGGAGACAGATTTCAATAAAGAAATCCTTTTGAATACTAAAGCTATAAAAAATATAATTCTAAAAAATCTTCCCCAAGTAAATATCAAAGAACTAAAAGACTTTATTATTGATATAGCCAAAAAATATATTAGTTCAGTGAAATATGTTCAAACAAACGAAAAACCAGTTTCGGAAAAAGGCACACAAACTGAAATTCGTAAACTACTCTTTCAGAATAATGCCTTACCAAATCCTCAATTGCATCCACGACAAAGTCGATTGATTTCCACAAATAAAAATATTTTTTTATCAGGTTTTGAAATGTCGCGCCTATCGATTAATTGTCCGGTCAAACACTGTTCCTGTCTACTTTGTGTATCGGAATTTTCAAAGCATATCAAATCAAGACATATACAAATACCACTCATCGTGGCATTTCCTGGAAAATTAGTGAGCATATCTTTAGATCCATGGGACATCCGACATGATGAGATTCACTGTAGTCACTTCTTTATGGTTGAGGGCATTATACGTAATTTGCGTGGCAACGCCTTCAATAGTTTGTTGCCAATTTCGGTGATGTCCTCCAAAATTGTTTTCTCATTCGCTAAGGACTTGTTCAGTCATAAATGCGCTTTGCATGAGTTTTTCGTAATATGGTTGTCTGGACTTAATCTAAAAAATGCACCAATATTTTGTAGTATTGGAACTAGTTCCAAATATGGCCAATTTAAAAGCCGTACACTTTATTATGGACCCATCCACTCGTACCATGAAAAACAAGATGTTGACACTATATTCAGAAATGGTCAAGCACTGATGATATCGAAAAATCAATGGCACAAATTAACAAAATATGCAAGTGATAAAATTGAACTTCAAATTACTATTCATAAAATGTTTTGAGGATGACCGTTTTATGCATATTTATTTTATAAATTCTTTCGTAATTTAATTTATTTGTTTATCTATAATTTATTGTGAACAGCTACCATGTAAGTTAGGTTTTTGTTTTCTTAAGTATTTAAAATAAATTCAAATAAAAACATTTATGAGGAATTTGATATATGAACGCATGATCTCTAAACAGTTGTTTTGCTTCAGAATTACTTCGCCGTATTTCTTTAAGGATTTAATATACTCTCCTTTAAAACTTCTGAAATTCATAACCTACAATGTAGGCTAATTTAAATTCAGAAACTTTTATTTAAACGTGTTCTAATTTAAACGCTTTTTGGAAATTTTTCATAATTTTAGGCCGTATAATCGCAGGTGAGGTCAGCTATTTAGATTACGGGTGTAAGTGCAAGCATAGAAGGTCTGTTCAAAAAGTATCAAGAATTTTGTGTTTTTTCAAAAATTATTTGTTTATTTATGAATATCTATTTTGTCCCCTTCAAAGTAATCCCCACCAGATATTATATACATGGGCCAACGTTTTTTCCAATCCTCGAAGCACTTCAAAAAATCATTTTTTGTGATTTTGTTTAGATCCTCCTTCGATGCCGTCTTTCTCTCCTCAATCGTAGCGTAGCGTCGTCTTTTCATGAGGTTCTCCCAGATCTGGGGAATTCGGTGGCTGCGGGATTATTAGTGTGTTGTTTTTGGCCAAAAATTTACGCACAAGCAGCGACAGGGGCGTTATCATGGTGCAAAAGCCAATTTTTGTTCTTCCACAAATGCGGGCGTTTCTGGCGGATTGCTTCACGCAAGTTGCACATAACTTGTAGGTAATATTTCTTATTGACCGTTCTACCCTGTGGCAAGAACTCATGATGCACCACGACCCTGTAATCGAACAAAACTTTAAGCAAAACCTTCACTTTCGACTAAACTTGGCGCGCTTTTTTCGGTCTTGGCTCGTGCGGCAGCTTCCATTGGGATGATTGAGCTTTGGTGTCCACGGCGGGTTATCACTCTCTGGAGCAAATTTGTGTCGTCGCGGACATAGTCCAATAGCTCTTTAGCAATGTTAATACGATGCTGTTTTTGGTCGAAATTGCGGCAAAAATCGAAGACGAGCAAAACACGTGCAAGCAAAGCAGCTGTCAAAAATTAACTGGACATTCAATATGGCTATTGGCATACTTCAACTGTCTAGCAAGTTAGTGTAGGTTACCACACGTTACCGGTGTAGCTAACCCTTGTGGGTCAGCCGTGTTAGTCAGCGGTGTAGGTCAATGTTAGTGACATAGGTCAGCGGTGAAGTTCAGAGGTGAAGGTTTTTTTTTTTTTAAGTTTAGATTAATGAGGTACAGGAGGGTAAATCTTCAAAAGGTACTCGCCTGGAAGACCTTCTACCTGCCAGACTAGTTACGCGGGATTTTAACCTCGCTAAAACCTACCTGTACCTCTACCCTTACTCTCGGAACGATGGTTCCCCGTCGGCACTCTTTGTAAATACTACTTCGCCGGGGCGTTCTTATTTGATATTACTGCTTTCACGATATTATGACGCCTCGCGGTCTATTCTTCATACGTGGTGCGAAGATTCTTGATTAAAGATTCCGCGTACTCTGCAACTATGTTCCAAGCCGATTGGTTCTTCAGCATGCACTCCACTATGTTTTCTGGACTGATGGAACCTACCAGATTTTTCACCAGATCTGCCCGTGTCCCCTCGTAGAAGGGGTATTGGAAGAACACGTGTTCTGCATCTTCGATCACATCGCGGCAATGATGACAGTTTGGGGAGTCAGTTCTCTTGAATCTGTGCAAGTATGCCCGAAAGCATCAATGCCCAGTCAAGAGTTGGGTGTTGTAATACCCGACTTCCCCGTGCACGCGAGTGACCCATTTGGTGACATCTGGGATCAGCCGATGAGTCCACCGACCCTTCGTCGAGCTGTCCCATCTCTCTTGCCAAAGGCGAAGACAGTGGACCTTTCACCGCTTTTCCTTCTTCCTACGATGTTGGCGTTCACGCTCTCCTGCCAGGATGTCAATGGGTGGGCATGATGCCACGACGTTGACCGCATCGTGTGATACCATTCGGTATGCTGACGCTACTCTGATCGCTGGGAGCCGCTGGACTGATGACATTGTCTTGCGGTATGTTGTTAACTCAAGCGATTTCGCCCACACTGGTGCTCCGTATAGCAGGACGGAGGTAACTACAGTTGCCAGTAGTCGCCTTCGGATTTGCCTGGAGCCTCCGATATTGGGCAGTATCCGCGAAAGCGCGGCCTGTACTGCTGATGCCTTTCTGCTGACGCTGGAGATGTGCGCGGATATTGGGCAGTATCCGCGAAAGCGCGGCCTGTACTGCTGATGTCGTGGTCGCTTACTCTTATGGTGATGGTCTCCATTTTCTTCCGGCTACTCACAAGAAGTCGCTCGGTCTTATTTTCCGTCAAAGACAGGTCTGCCGATGTCATCCACTGTCTTATCCTCCGGATGCTGGTGGAGAATGTAGCTTCCAGTTCTTCCAGGTGTTTGGCTACAAGGACAACCGCTACGTCGTCCGCGAAAGCCACGAGTCTTGTGTTCGGCGGTAATTCCAGATGGAGTAGGCCGTCGTACATGACGTTCCACAAGAGTGGCCCTAGGACAGAGCCCTGAGGTACCCCTCCCGTGACCCCATACTCCGCTGGTCCATCCTCCGTCTCATAGTGTAGTAGTCGGTCACTGAAGTATGATCTGACCATCCTCCGTAGATAGTAGGGCACCCCTATGTTCTCAAGAGCCTCCAAGACTCGGTCCCAGCGGGCCGAGTTAAACGCATTCTTGGTGTCCAGGGTGACAATCAATTTTTGGTATGTTCCTTAGGTACTTAATTCGTGATAAGTACCTATACAGGTACTTCCGTTCTTATGGGCATGGACTGGCTGCAGAGGCTAGATGCTTGTGTAGTGCGGCGGACGAGAGTGCTAAGGACCTCCTCATTGAGTGTGGCCTATACGGGAATTAGTGTGACCTAGGCGCATGTGGTATTGTAGTCAATAGTGATAATGTGGATGTGTGGTGTCTTGGCCTTGGTACTGTTTGAGAAGAGAGCGAGAATAATGTGTGAATGAGTATGGAAATTGACACGCAGTGGCTGGAACCGGGTGAAAGACAAGGTCGAGTCCGGTTCTACCTTCGGGTCTTTGCTAACTAGTGTACCTGAGCTAGCTTAGCGGTGCCTAGAAATTTACAAGGTTTCTTATTGTAGCTCAATGAGCAGAGTACAAACCGAAGTACTCTTAAAGCAAAAATTGGTACCACGGCAATCGAGGTACCCCATGTTGTTAAAACACACTGTGCCCGACAATGGTGAGACGTTGTACGGTTTCCGTACCGCTGGTGGGAGATACCGGCAATTATCTTAGGCGCTGTCAGTGCTTATGACAGAAGAGGCTTAGATAGACCTCGCCACAAACAGTTGGAGTAAACTGGTTACTGACCGTAAACTGCCAGTAATGATGCTGCGTTGATTGAGCGTTACTCAATCCCTATGGTCGCAGCCAATACGTGGTTTTATGTTTAACGACAGATAAGTCACGTTAAATAACAATATAATACAGTTCAACGATATAGGTCACCGACGCAAGTCACCGGAGCAGATCAGAGATGTAGATTAGCGGTGTAGATCAATGAAATTTTCTATGTGAACTGATTGGACCAACGTTCACTGCCAAAATATCAGCTCGGTCATTGCATGGAATACCCAAATAACCCTATAACCATCTATGGATATTATGCCACATATTTTTAAAGGCAAAATCTTTAATACCAAATTTAAATCAAAATTAAAAAGATGGAATTGAATTTTGTTGACAAACTACATAATTTACGCCACCTTGAATTATTTCATTGTTATTTTTTTTTAATAAGTCCTCATCAACTACTAATAAACTTGAATAAAAAAATGTATGTTTGATTTGTTAAAAAAAAGACAATATCTTTATTAAAAAATTAAATAAGTTATAATGAAAATAAGATAAAATGAAGAAATTTATTCATTCCTCATGTAATGATGTTGATATTTTTGTTGTTGTTGTTGGAATGATGTTCTGATAAAACTCAGCACATTATGGTGCCGATCTTTTAGCTGGTGAAGCTTCTGAGTCTGATGCTTCGGTCTTTTTCCTTTTAATCAAATGCGATATGTCTGTTGCTTTTGGTTGATCAGTAGATGAAGATGGGCCGGCACCGTCTGACGATGACGAAGGTTGATTACCAATTACTCTGGAGAGTTCCCGTTTTACTTCTTCGGTGGACTAAATAGTAAGAAAAGAAAAAAAATATAAGAACATAAATATCAAATTTAAGTGAAATTAGGGTAAAGAAATCCTTACTTGTTGCTTGGTTTCTTCGACTTCAGTTATTTTCGCCAAGATATCTTGTTTTGTATCTTCTAAATCTTTGATCAGTTCAATGGATCTTTCAGTTTCATCCGATTTTGTTTTCTCTTCATCGATTTCCTGTTCAATGAGATCGGATGCACGCTTCAGTTCGCTTACACATTTGTCAAAGTCGTTTAGCATTAAGTGTGCTAAACCAATTTTGTAATGTATTTCCGCAATGATACGACGGTTATCCTCTGGGAGTTTGATATGAATTTCGAGAGCGCGTTCTATGACATCAAAGAAAATAAAAGACATCAACAATAGAATCAATTTATTAGAATCAATTCATATTTCTTACCATAATCATTTATAGCTGCTTCAAAGTGACTATTCTCAAAAGAAATACCAGCCAATTCAGCGTACGTATCAGCCAAGTTTGGAAGTGCTGTTTCGCCTTGATTCTGGAAAATTTTCGCCGCCAACTCCAAAGTTTCCCAGGCTACTTGTAGATTAGTTGTCTAAACAAATTAATTCAACAATAATTAGAATATTTGGATAAAAATATAATTCCTCGAGACAATTTGGATAACATACTGCCTCATCATCATCATCATTTCCATCAGCTCCTACATTTTCTTCATCTTTGTGACCATTCGATGTGCTGGGTTCATCCTTTACGGTTCCGTTTGCTTTTGGTGCGTCTTCTGACTTTTTACCATTTTCGTTCCTTCCGCTTTGAACATCACCAGCACTATCTGGAACTGGATTAGAATCGGTGTCCTCTTCAGCATTTGCTGTATCCATTTTTTCTTCACCAGTCTCCGATTTATTTTCATTTTCCTTTGCTGTTGTTTCAGCTTCTTTTTCTTCCTCGGTTTTCTCTGCAACCGCCTCATTATTTTCTTCTTCTCCGTCACCTTCGTCCTCATCCCCGCCATCATCATCATCGCCATCTTCCTCTTCATCAGGTACATCAATTACTTTATTTTCATCTTGTGCCAAAACAATCAGCGACTTTGCATATCTGTCGGTTAATCAAATTTGTTTGCGTACAATTAAATTTCGGCAATTTCGGTATCATTTTTTTTTATTTGTACTTACAATAAATACGGCATTCCTAGTTCATCTGCATTTGAGCCATAAATCTCTTCGTATAATTTACAAACTTGACTTAAATCATCGGCAGCATCGTTATAGCTATTTAACAAAAACGACCGACTACCACGGGCGTACAGATCTTTTGCTTGTGCAAGTTTTTCATTGGGTGTTATCAATTCTTTAGGTTTATCAGCCATTTTAATAGATTTCCGTATATCTGAAATAATAAAAAAATATATTATATCACCAACATAAGCAATATAACATAAAAGTATGGAAAAAAATTATACGAAGAATTTATAAATTAATAAATTTATGTAATTCTATTAGAAGACGACATTGTGTGTGTGTGGATTAAAATCGATTTATTACTTGTAATCTGTTGGCTTTAAATCTTATAAGTAATATTTTGAAAATAGAAAAGGGACGGAGAAGAAATCCTTAAAGCCGAATTGTTTATGCAAATTGTTATCCTGATTGATGATAATAATGATCGTTTTTAATGCTCACAGCAATTTCGAACTAATATCTTAGATTTAGAAGATGTTTTTATTATTTATTTTTTTTTTTTTTTAATAATAATTTCATATTTTAATAACTATATTAAAATTCATTTTTAATCTTACAAATTAATTTTTATAAAAATCCGAAAAGCATTTGCAAATTTCATATCAACAACTAGTTATTTTTTCAATTAAATCTTTTCAATCGATAAACTTAAATTAAAATTCATTTAACTCAACTTTATAATGGATACAAAAAGAAAAATCTGAAAAATAAGGATAATTATTTTTAATATTTTCGCTGAACATTAATATCAAGCCAATTATTGAGAAAACCGCAAAATAAAATGTTGAAACAAAGCACTTATTTTTATAAATTTGCCTAAAGAACAAAAATGTTATATTAAATGTCGCCTAAAGGTATGCAATTTATATTGGGATCTTTCAAAAATATTGCTTGCTTTTGAACACATTATTTTTATCAATATTTTTGGTGTTAATTATTTCAATTGAAAATGAAAGTAAATAATTAATTCTTTGTTGTAAAATGTGTATTTTTAATAGAAAAATAATTACTTTTTGTAATTTAGAAAATATTTAATGTAAATTATGTTTTGTTTTACAAGAACTGTAATCAAACTTGCAAGTTTGGCTCGTTGCAGCACAAGCCCCACGGTTTGATTATCGTGGGCTGCCTTCTTGATAACAACGCTGCGTTCTCGATAACAACGCTGCGTTCTCGATAACAACGCTGCGTTCACAATCATCAAGCTGCCTTCTCGATTTGAACGCAGCGCTATTTTGCAGTCGTAGTTTCCGTGTAGAAGTCAACTTTGGTCCATTCTGATCGATATTAATGGAGACCGGAATTCATTGCGTCAATAGAAAATAGCAATGACCACACAGACCGGAAGATTCTTTAAAATTGATTCTTTTATTTATTGGGATTTATTCAATATTTGTTGACTAAAGAAATCTGAATCTCAAATTGTTCGAATCATTGTAAGGTGCGTTATGGTACAAGTTGAGTATCATTAACCTATAATACAATATATCTACGATGGATGTGTAGCAGAAAAGTAATAACTGATTTTCCTTGTAACAAGTTGGTTTTATTTTTGTAAATTAATTATATCCCCTTCAAAGTACCAGGTGTTGGAATTAATTCGTAGCGTTTTACAAAAGATGGCGTTAGCCAACTATCCATAGTCACACATACAAAAGTAAATATTCTCACAGAAGCTACTGACATAACGCAACTTTTCCACTATATGACATTTTGTTATAGTGTCAGTAGCACTTGTTGCGCAGTGTCAAACATGTCGAAGTTCGTGCCTGAAAAATCGTTTTTGCGGGGAGTGTTACTCCATTACTTCAACATGAAGAAAAGTGCCGCGGAAAGTCATCGTATTTTAGTGGATGTCTACGGCGAACATGCTCTTGCTAAGCAAACTTGCAGAAAGTGGTTTGCGCGGTTTAAAAATGGAAATTTTGATTTGAAAGACATAGAACGTCCCGGACAGCCGAAAAAGTTCGAAGATGAAGATTTGGTGACGTTGGTCGATGAAGACCCGTGCCAAACACTCCGGGAGTTGTCCACATCGCTTGGAGTCGACTTTTCGACGGTCGGAAAACGCCTGAAAACCATAGGAATGGTACAAAAACAGGGAACGTGGGTTCCACATGAGTTGAAGTCACCTGTGAGATTCTTCTCCAACGGCAGGAAAGGAAGGGATTTCTGCATCGAATCGTCACTGGTGACGAGAAGTGGGTACTCTATTACAATCCCAAACGCAGAAAATCGTGGGGATTGCCCGGTCAGGTCATGAATCGACATCGTTCCCCATGTCGAATATTCATGGAAAGAAGATCTTACTGTGTATTTGGTGGGATCAGCTGGGTGTTATATATTATGAGCTCCTCCAACCGGGTGAAACCATCACTGGGGACTTATCCAGACGACAATTGATGCGTTTGAACAGAGCATTACAAGAAAAGCGGCCGCAATATAAAGATCGACACGACAAAGTAATTTTGCTCCACGACAATGCAAGACCCCATGTTGCGAAAGTCGTGAAAACTTATTTAAATACGCTGAAATGGGAAGTTCTGCCTCACCCGCCATTGCCCCATCTGATTATCATTTGTTTCGATCCATGGCGCATGGCTTGTCAGAGCAGCACTTCGATAACTACGAAATGACCAAAAATTGGATCGAGTCTTTCATCGATCTAAAGAAGAAGAATTTTTTCGACGCGGTATCTGAGCATTACCAGAAAGATGGCAAAAATAGTGGATAACGAAGGACAATACTTTGAATAACGCTTCTGTAATGATACTGTCATAATAAAACACGAAACTTTGCAAAAAAACGCTACGAATTAATTACGACACCTGATAGTTCTCTTGAGCAATTATACATCGGCTCTCAGCTTTTCGGTTGGAATCGGTTTCAGCTTTTCGGTTTCACTCCTTTGGATGTTATCTTGGGGAACAAAGAAAAATACAGGGACGGAGATCAGATGATTAGAGGTGCTAGAAAACCACAGTAACCCCCTTTTCTCCACAAAAAATCGTTGATGGTCATGTCGTGTCAAAGGAGACATTGTCCAATCTAACGTGAAGAATCCGCCTTCTGAGCCTTTCAAGAACTTTTCCTCACTACCTATCAGCTTCAATATTAATCTGACCTCACAAAAGCACACTCGTTCCATACATTCATCAGTTTTCGATTTTGGAAGACTTCGTGAGCGAGATTTGTTTTCCGTTGCTTCTCGGACCACCAAAAATTCTTTTTGTCACGTAAAAAACTCGTGCTCTTCATAAGAAATAAACAAATTAAAAGTCCCTGACTCAACAATCTAGACTGAAATTTTTTGTTCCATTTTACCAGAGCGCTCTCAGTTTCTACCACACCTCATAACAGATAGATTCTATGTAATAAGCATAGGTAATTCCTGTCAAAATATCGAAAATTTGTTATTTTGCAATGAATATTTGGACCAATTTGTAGAATTTTCAAACCTGGACCAGATCATTTGATTGGGTTATGGTACGTTCATAAAAACATCCGATTAGGTTGTCGCAATACATAAGAAAAAAAAATTAATTATTAATACTGCATCGTAAAAATGGGCTAAATAATCAAAGATAAGTAAGAATCGAATTGATAAAATTTTGTATACTTTTTTTTTGGTTGTAACAAAAATAATAACGTACACTGTTCAAAAGACGTTATACGAAGTTGTTTTTAGGGTTTCCCTTGATATATGGTAAAATACCTTCGAAACCCTTGACATGAGTGAGTAATAAATTCAGAATTTTCAGGATATAAAATTTCTGTTTTTGTTTTTTTTTTTAAAATTATAATAATTATTTAGATTTTTAAAAATCTCAGAATATTGCATAATAAATAGTAAAAAAAATTTGAAATCTAAATAAATATTTTTTCTTTTTTTGAAAATAATTTAATCTTATGAACACTATTATTGATGTCACGTAAATTTCAAATCGAGAAACAGTTAAGTAAAATGAATTTTTGATTGATATTTCGAATATCGATTAATTGTCCATCAACTATATTTTACTAATAGTACCAGAGTGAAATTTAATTTTTATTTTGTATTAGATTTTAGTAATTTAATTTGATATTAAATTTTAAGTTAAGGGGGTAATAAGAGAAGAAATAAAACTCAAAGCTCTTAAAAAATAAATAATTTTTAAGTAGGAAATAACGCTAAAACCTGCAACAGCACGAAAATAATAAAAAAATTATATTTAATCTGATTTAATCAAATTGCTATCCTGATTGATGACCAGTTCTAAAAAATACACGTAGAAAATTTCGCACATTTTCCACGTGCTTGATGTTACGCACGTAAATTTTTTCCATACACAAATAACAAAAACAAAAACATATATTGTATTAAAAAAGATTTTTCTTCAAAACAAATTTACACAATTTACGCATATCTACCATTAAAAAAAAAAAGCACGTGATTTTTTTCTTCTATTAATCGACCTAGCAAGTTTACATTTTATTACCTAATAGGCTTATATCAGTCAAACAAGGTATTTATTTTTAGATTTATTTTTACCACAAAACAAAAATCGCATAATTTTAATGTTTACAACAGAATTTGATGGCAAATTTTTTTTCTCATCTATTTACACTTTAAGGCTATTAACGCAATATATAAATGGAAATAAACAAATCCTGAGCTTTACAGAGTTTTCCCAAATCAATCAATTTGACCGTGAACCTATTAAGAAGTTTCTATTCCCAATCAGGGAATTATATCAATGGTAATTTCCACATTTTCATATTGTATTATAATTTTTTTTAAGGAACATTATACTATCAACATTAATCATTAAACTAATACTTTTTATACCACATTTACCTGTGCGAAAATAATAAAATTGTCTAGACTAAATTTATTTAAATAATGACTTTTATTTAGGGAAAATAAATTTAGTAAGACAAAATTAATTACAAAAAAAAACCCTCTACCATGATTGAAACTAAATAACAAAAAAAAGGATAACATCTGAAATAATATAATTAAGAGCGTTGTGCAAATTTAATTATGTTCAATGAACTCAATATTCTAGAGTAATAAATTTACGGTAGCTTTGAGCGGTTATTACCATTATATTAATTGGGAATTTTGTATCAATATTTGTATGGTCATAATCTTCAGTAAGTGCTATTTCTAATACGGAAACCGATTTTTTTTATTTCAAGTAAAGTGTTTTTTTCCGATTTGAAAACAAATTACAAATTATTAAATAATAAAAATATGCTTTATTCACACATTTTATTAATGAATCGAATAATTATTGTTAATATTTTATCGAATCAGTTAATAAACATTTAAAAAGAAATTTTCATGACTGAATACATTTCCATTAAAATGCCACCAAAAATGTTTATTCCTAATTTATATAATTACAAAAAAAAAAAAAACACTATAAAATTATATTAAAGAAAAAAAAATTTATAAAATCACAACCAAAATCAAATATACACATAATATATACAAATATATGTTTATGTATGCGTCAACGAATTTTAAGGTTAGAAAGACATAAATATGTTAGACCGGAAATAATTACAAATCCACACGCACGACTCCTTATAAATGCAGATCAAAAAGAAAACTGATAGAAATATTTTCAGAAATACAACAAAAAAAAACTACCCTAATTACTATACGAAAGCTTAAAACAAATGGTTAACATTTGACAAATTCATTTTATGGATGTCAGTCACTCTGTATGAATATGTAAAATTGTTTGTTATGACGGTGCAGAAATATTGACATGTATTCCTGGGGTGAAAAGGAATTCGGCGGTATTGTTAACTTAGGGGCTGTAAATTAAGCCCAGCAACAGGTAAGTGAATTTCTATTAAAATTCTAGAAATATATATTTTTTTTCACAGGTAAAAATTTTGTTTAGTGTAAAATATTTTGGTTTTGAAAGTGATAATAACATTTAAAATGTAATCAATCAAATATTTACAATAATGTGAAAAGGTGGAAAAGAAAAAAAAAACTTTTACCGACTAGTGGCCACACTTCCAGGTCAGTGTCGTTAACGAATAATACCGAAAACACTCGAACTTGAAACCGTTACAAAAAGCCAAGTTGACAAATCAAACTTCATTGACAATACGGAACACGTGCCACCACCGTTGGCATCGCTCATTTCTATCCAACTGATGGTGTCCAAATCATTGGTAGCCAACGAATTCATGCTATTGATCTATGGAAGGGAAAACGGGGGTAGGTTGTCAATGTATCGGTTACGTTCGGTCAAAATCGCAAGAGTTCGTGTTGTCGGTGGTGAAAAATATAGAGATTTTATAGTTAAAGGACGCCTGCGTCAATATGAAAATTACCATTTAACGTGGTAGTGAAACAACAACAGCAAAACATCGAAATGTCCTGAAATGTGCTCCATCACGTACCATTACCCATATAAGCGCATTTACAGAGATAAAGCACACCTTTTAATGTTGGAGAAAATATCAAAATACACAGAAAATAGTTTTCACATGAAAATGTAATCAGTAAAATTTAGTCGATGGGAAAGCTAAAGGAGTTGCCAGATTATAGAAAACATACCCTTTTATTGAAAAATGCATTTTTTTTATTGCATTTTTTTTAGATTTTTAAATTGCATTTTTATTAAATAGGATTTTTTTCTTCTTGAAAATTAATCTTAAATTTTTGGATTTTTTTTTTTTTTTTTTATTTAAAAAAAAGGATATTTTTGAAATATATCAGATTTGGAAAAAAACATTTTTTTTATTAATAAGTTCTATTCGATTTTGAATTATTATAAAGTATAGGGTGGTCCATCTAGCGGTTCTATCTTGAACTACTATTTATTTGAAGTACTAGAGTGTTAAATGTCAACACGAATTGACAGATTGTTAGTTGAAAGTCAGAATTTTACGAAATAGTAATCCATACGCTTGAAATGGGAAATATTGAGAACTTACTTCCAAAGTGGTGAGTCTTCAACCCAAACAGTTCGCGAAACTGGTTTGTTGGTTGCCGAAGCAACTCGTTCCCGCTCTAATACATCAACATCAACTCGTCACCATTCTCAGGAATTGAACATTTCTCGCACTTCTCTGTTGAGAATTTTGCACAAAGACCTCGGTATGAAAGCTTACAAAGTTTAAATAGTCCAACAACTAAAGCCGCATGCCCATCCGATGCGTTTTCGGTTTGCCCAATGGGCTCAAGATCAATTGGCCAAAGATGAGCATTTTTTCCGAAAAATCATCTTTTCGGATGAGGCCCATTTCCACCTCGGTGGGTATGTCAACAAACAAAATTGTCGCATCTGGGGCTCAGAAAATCCATACGTCACCATGGAAAAGCCGATGCATCCACAACGAGTCACGGTTTGGTGCGGATTTTGGAGTAGAGCCCGTTTTTCTTGGAGTAGAGCCCGTTTTTCATCATTGGCCCGTTTTTCTTCGAAAACGATGAAGGGGCCGCCGTTACGGTCAATGGTCAGCGCCATCGTGGTATGCTCAACAAATTTTTGTTTCCAAAAGTTGAGCCCGTTAGATTATTTTCTGTGGGAAGCCGTTAAGGATAAATGTTACGCAAGCCATCCAGAGACAATTGAGGCCTTGAAATACGAAATCAAAGTTGCCATTGAAGAGATACAGGCCCGGACAATCGAAAATGTACTGAAAAATTGTGTCGAGCGAATGGGGTACTGTAAGGCCAGCCGTGGCAGTCATTTAAATGATGTTGTGTTTCATTCTTAAATTTCAAGATTCAATCTTTTTAATAAAACCGGAAATTTAAAAAAAACATACATTAGTTTTTTTTTTATTTACTTTTTAAAATGGAACTTCTAAATGGTCCACCCTGTATATTTAAATCTTATTACATGAATATGCGAAAATTTAACATAATATTGTTAAAGAAAAAGAAAAATATATTAAAGTACTTTTGAAATATGGTAACACTACTTGCACAATTAGTGGTTGCATGTTTGTATGCACATACAATTTTCAGTGGAGACATACCATATACGATTATGAAAATAAATAATAGAACAGAACACATAAGTCTAAAATGGTATAGCAAAATAAAAAAAGGTGACACCAATATTCATACCATAGATTCTATCGAAGAACTTATAACAAAAAAGTAAGAAAAAAATCCGAAAATTCCACTGTGGAAATTGTGGAAAATTACTCCACAAACATAGTAGGGGAAAACCATAGTCAAGATAAAAAAATTGCACCACCCGAAAACTTCAGTCCGTCCTAAACGATACAAACGTTCAGACGTGAATGTGAAAGATTGCCGGAAAATTACTGTTCCTAAATCTTAAAGTTATTTTAAAAAAAAAAAATTATAATAAAAAAAATATTATATCAAATATTATAAAAATTGTTTTATATTTAAAAAAAATTAAATAATTTTTTTAAAAATCTACATCCTTAATAAATTAATGGACATTTTTACTTTTATTATGATATTTTTCTTAATCAAAAAAAAATTCTATTTAAATTAAAAACAAAAAAAATATCTTCGGTATATCTTTAATATATAAAATTAAAAAAAAAAAACAAGATATAGTTTGTTTATAATATATAAGAAAATAATTATATTATAAATATAATTTTATAAATAAATGAGAAAATTTTACGAAAAAGATACATGTGCCATCGTACTAAATAGTGAAAAAAGTAAATTTTATACTATTTCTTTCTGATAATAATAGTTATTATATTTATTTAGTAATTGTTAATTTGTGTGTGTCAGTTAATGTTTTAATTAATTAATAATCCACTTATTATTGTATAAAAATTACTATTTTTAATTATATATTAAAATTAACAGTTATTATTATTATTAATTTAAAAACATTTTTAATTGTTCAAAAGAGTCTTAAAAAAAGTTGTTTTTTTTTTTATTAAAAAATATTTTTAAGTTTAATATAAATTTGCATCGAAATTTTGAATTTTCTGGTATTTACCATATATATTTTTTTTATGTGTGCATTCGTGTTGGTTTTTTATTCGTATTTTTTTTAGCACAAAATCCAAGAGTCACTATTATTATTATTGTTATTTTTATTATTATTATACGAATTTTCAAAAATACGCTGAATGTTTTCATTTAAAAAAAAAAAACAAGCTTTTATACAATATTTTTAAAACCAAATAAAAAATTTAACAATCTTTAGAATTTATATTAAATAAATTAATTTTTTTTTAAATATATTTTGAACTAATCTGTTTGCTTGTTTGTTAATGGTCATGTTTGTTAATTCGTTACAATTTCATTAAATAAATTGTATTGTTTTTTTTTTTTTGACTCACTATAAAAATAGTTAAGCTTTTAATAAAAACAATTAAGAATAAATAAAGAACTGACAGTTGAATAAATACTTTAGAAAAAAGTATAAAAAAATACGAAAAAAACCTATTTTCAAAGTTAAAAAACTATATTTAAAAATTTAAATGTTTAAAACTAATTTGAAAAAAAAAAAACAAATTAAAAAAGTTCAGTGTTAATTTTTTATTTTTTTTGAATAATAAATTTCTGTTTTTCAATATTTTCAAATTTTTTTGAAGTGTTTTAAAACATTTGTTAGATGAATTTTTTAATTTATAATTTTTTGGAAAAAAAATTAAAAAAAGACCAAATAAATAATGCAAGTTTAGAAAAGAAAAATAATTTTTAAAAAATTGTAAATATATTGTAAAATATAAACGAAAAATAATTAAAAAATTGCCTGTCATATTTTTGCACGAATAGAAAAGCTTTTAATAAAAAAATATAAAAGAGCGTCAATTTTTTTTTTGGTTATTTATTTGTTAGTTATAATAAAAAAAAAAAAAATTTACAAAAAAAAAATAAAGAAAACAAAATTATCCATTTTGAGATTCCATTTCATAGTGACCTACTTGAAAATTGTATCCAAAATTCAAACTGTTATCAAAGTGGACAAAATTATTCTACATAAAATGAAGGTAAAAAATTATTATTTTCAATAGATATAAAAAATTAACAAAAAAAAAAAGAACAAACAAAATACTAACAAGGATAATAAATATTGTAAATATAAAAACTAATCATATAAATATTGAGGAATAATACTTTTCTTTCTACTACTAAAATATGTTTTAACACTGACAGAGAACGTTACAATAATATAGTTTTTTTTTTTATAAAAATACAGCCTATAAAAATATCAGGTGACCACTGAACGATAAAAATGATATAAAACACGTTCTTTTTATTTTTATTTTTTTATTTTATTTGGAAAATTACTTAAAGGATTTTTTTCAGTATTACTTTTTCTGCTCACAAATACATGCTTTTTCACACAGTATTTTCTATGACCGTATGATAGGTTTTAGGTCCTTAAGTGCTTGAATTGTTGGAGATTTGTTTACGTAAACCCGTTCTTATATGTGTAAGTAGCCCTGCCAAAAAAAAAGAGTCTGCTACCGTTAAATCAGGTGCACACGGTTGTTAAGCAATTTCAGAATATTTTGAAATTATTCGTTCATCGAAAATTTCTAGCAGGAGGTCCTTTGTCGCCCTGGCAGTGTGCGCAGTAGCTCCATGCTGTTGGAACCATACTTCCTCATTATCTTCGCCCGCTGGACGTGAAAAAATTTTAAGCATTGTCCTATACAAGCCTCCGTTGATTCTTTCTGGGTGACCTTTTTCATTTTTAAGGATATAATTGACGCTGATGTTATTCCCTGGGATTCTCAGTACCGAAAATAGGCGAGTAAAGCTCCGACCATTTAGATTTTGTACGAAAAATATTTTCAAACCCAATTTCAGAATTTTTTGAAGCAATATTCTGGCGATGTCTAGTTGAGCAGAGCGATCACGAGTTCAGATAAATTGGTACCTCAGTGCTCACAGTACACTTAGGACCTCATCCCTGAAGATTGTCGACTGGTCCAGTTTTTTCAAAACGGGCAATAAGGTTCTGAATCTTGTCATCGCTAAGAGATACTCTAACATTAAAATATTTGCCGAGTTTGAATAATTTATCTTCCTTTCGAATAGAAGAACTCAATTCGTTTTAGTCTTTGCTGGACATCATAAGAAGCTATTTTTATGTCAAAGGAATTCTCTATAATCTTCAAAAAAAAAGATTGAAATTGAACAAGTTACCACGGGTATAAGCTTAAATCCGCTCTTAGATGGCGTGAGTGAGCGTATTAAGCTACCATGGGCATGCTCATTTTTTTTATGAGTTTGACATCTGTCAATATGAACCAGTGCACATTGATCCTTTGGTAATCATGTCTAGTTTTGTGCCAGAAAAAGAGCATATGCAGGAAGCTGCCGAATCGCATTAAATGCTTATGGAAGCCTATGGTGACAGTGCTTTATTGGAAACAACATGCCAAGATTGGTTTCGTCGGTTTAAATACGACAATTTTGACTTGTGAGACAAGAAGCGCGAAAATCGGCCTAGGCAGGCTCTTTTAGACGAAAACGATACCCAATCGTAAAAAATGTTCGCGGAGCATTGGGTGTTACTCAACCAGCCATTTCCATGTGTCTGGGTGCCATGAGGAAGATTGAAAGGATCGGAAAATGGGTGCTGCATGAATTGAATGACAGGCAGATGGGGCGGCGCCAAAACACATGCAAAATCTCGCTCGCCAGACAAAAAAGAAAGTCGTACCTGTATCGGATTGTGACAGGCGATGAAAAGTGGATATATTTCGAGAATCCTAAACGCAAGAAATCGTGGGTTGATCACGGCCAACCATCAACATCTTCTCCAAGACCAAATCGCTTCGGACGGAAGACGATGGTGTGCGTTTGGTGGGATCAGCAGGGTATCGTCTACTCTGAGATGTTGAAACCTGGTGAAACTGTCAATGCTCACCGCTACCACCAACAACTGATCAAATTGCACCGTGCTCTGTGTGAAAAAATGACAGATTATCAACAAAGACATGACAAGCTGATTTCCTCCACGACAACGCACTACGCACACGTCAAAAATGGTCCGAAACTACTTGGAGACACTCAACTGGGAGGTGCTACCCCACCCCGCTTATTCAACAGACCTAGCCCCTTCCGACTACCACCTGTTTTTGTCGATCGGCCACGCGCTCGTTGAGCAGCACTTCGATTCTTACGAAGACGTCCGAAAATTGCTTGATGAGGGATTTGCCTCTAAAGAGCAGGAATTTTTTTTGGGGAGGTATCCACAAATTGCCCGAGAGATGGGAAAAATGTGTAGCTAACGAGGGCAACTACTTTGAATAAATTTGTTTTTGCTTTCTATGAAAAAAAATAAGTGTAATTTTTACAAAAAAACAGCGGATTTAAGCTTATACACCTGGTATGACTTTTTCAGTTGCCACCTTGTATAATGAAAAACACAATAACAATCTCAGTATATTTTTATTTTCCTGTTGAGTTTAAGTTTTCAATGGCTAATAAAACAAAAAAACAAGAAAATTTATAGGTCATAAAAATGTTGCCTTAACTATACTCTACCTATTAATTTATATATCAACGATACAGAATAGATATCCAAAAAAACCTACCCTTTCACTTTAAACCAACCAACTCTTCCTCCCAAATAATATACTTCATGATTATACCCAAGAGTGGTCAAATGCATTTTTAATTATAATGCTTACGGAAAATTGGGAACATGTTTTTTGTTGTTTTGTCATGTTTCACTTCGTGTACTATAAAACTATAAATTGTTGACGAAAATTACCCTACAACATACACAAGAAAAATACAAAACAAACAAAAATAAATAAATTATTCAGCACAAAAAAAAAAGTCATTCTATCCTGTTTATACCTTGATTTTTATACAAAATTTATATAAATCGTATTTTAACTGTAATTTAGTCCTTTTTTTTGGGTTATTTCTAATATTATTTTCATAGTTTATTTTAATAATAACATTAATCAGGATTTTATTACAATATTTCTTCTTAAATTAGGATTTTTTGAATTTTTTTCCCCAGAGCTTTCCTCCCCCCTTTTGTTGTTTTATTTAATAATATAATAAATAGAACAAAGAAAATTATTTCTCTGTTTATACCCTAAAAAGTTTTCCCACAACATTCGGCTGTCCTTTTTCGGAATCATGTATTCTATAGCCGCCAGTAAAAATGTTGTTTTCAAAAACTCGATATTTCTGACTATTTTCAAAATAAAAATTTTATAAACTTAACTTTATTAAATAGTTTTCTATTTATAATAAAGTTAAATTTAAAGGTAACAGTTTACAATAAAAAAAATGTAATTTTAAATAATATTTAATTTTTGAATTAAAAATTAAGAAATACACAAACGAATAATTTTTGTGGTGCTATGAAAAAATTTTCTTAAAAGATCTAAATTAAAAAATGTATTAAAATATCTAACAAAAATCTAATTGATATTCTTTTTGTTTAAAGAGTTCTAAGATATAAGTATGTGGGTGGGTGGCCATGTTTTTTTTTTTTGGATGAAAACCTAAAAAAATAATCAAAAAAATTTTTTATTAAAAAAAAAAACTATAAATTTCGATGGAATAGAACACATAAGAATGTATTACTAAATTAAATAAATTTAAATACTATTAAATATTAGCTATTATTAAAAAAATATGTGTCAAGCAAAAATATACAAAAAAATATTTTTTTTAACAGAAAAATACTTCAAAACTTATTATTTTAAGTTAATTAGAAAAAAAAAAATTGGTTTCATGACTTGGTCCTCGCTGATCTAGTGTGCTAGTACTCATCAGAAAGCTTTGAAGATGGTATTAAAAGTTGCCTAAAATCCACGACAGTGCCCAAAAAATATAATGGAATTATCATCGTTCAAATGGTTGCCACAAGACGTTGGTCAGGACCCGAACTTTTTGAATTAATTTTTAATGTATTTTTCGGACATTTTGGACTGTAAATTTGTCATGATTTGGCGAATGTTGCTTTTTAAAGCACGGGCTTTCTCATGTAGCAGCACAAGAAAACGTCCAATGGCGTCAAATCGCACGATCTTGGAGATCAATAGAAATCACTAAATATCGAAATTACGCGTTATGAGAACTCTTCGTCCAATTTTGTCGCGTTGTGTGCCTTCTATGGCGCTGTCTTGTTGAAACCACATATGATCCAGATTAAATTTTCAAGTTGAGATCACAAAAAAGAATTGACGGTTAATAATCAGTTCTTCTTTATTTTCAAAGAAATACGGGCAAATGACGCCTTGAGGCCATAATGCACACCATATAATCACTTATTGCGAATATAATGTTTTCTTTATCTCCAAAGTCTAAAAACTCACAGAGCCACCTATTTTGCATTTACGCTTTTACAAACTCGATTGTTAGATATACTCTCAAAAAAAAAAAATATATAATTCCGAAAAAGTATTGTAGTTATGTAAAAATTTTTTCGAAATAATTAGAAAAAAAGCACATCAAATATTTTTTTTTTTTAATTAAAAAAAAAAACAATATACTCCATGAATTCAAAGATTTCGGATGCAACTTACCAAACCCAGAATTTACTTCTTTCGAAATTTCCATTTTCCACGAGTACCCAATATAAAAATTTAATAAAACTTTTAATAAATTTTGTTAATCCTTTGAAGTTATATAATCTTATACAATTCAGATAAAAGAGTAAAAAAAAAAAAATTTATGAAAAAGCTCCAGGTGCTCTCTGTGGTTTTATGATGAAATGTACAAAAATCTGTACTTCTTGTCTTTGATAAATAATTTATTCTGTATTTCATCCCTTAACTTTGGTTTAAATTAGACAATATTTTATTCTTAGAATGCAGCCGCAATTGTAATTAATATATTTTTTCTCTTAATAATTTGTTAATAGTTTTTATATTTTTAAGAGTAAAATATAATTTATAATAAAATATTTTATACAGTATAAAAATTGAAAAAAAATTGGCAGGTAAATTCTTCTGAGTAGAAATGGTTTCCGATTAAGAATTCTAAATCTGTCCAAATCAATCTAGCATCCACAAACTTAATTTCTGTTTGGAAGAAAGAAAGAAAATTGTCTCCAAATCAAATCAATATTACCAAAGAGAAGGGTTCTGATTTTTACTTTAACGTTAAAATTAACTTTAATAAATCTAATATAAAAGAAGAAGAAAAAAGACGTGATAAAGTAGGAGTCCAAATGATATCATTTTATTGTACAAGGAATCTTCCAAAACGTGTCCGTGAATATTCAATTTTACGAAACTTCTTCTATACCATTTAGATATTTAATCAATATTTTCACGTTTAACATAATTTGTGTTTGGTGTACATTTCTGTGCCAAGTTGACAATTTGTTGATATTGTTACAAGTTTGAACCTATTGCAACCTAGTTCAAATGCGGTACCATAGCGACAGCTACAATCACAATGCACTTAGAAGGTGGCTAACACGAACCTTCTAAAAAAATTTTTCTTTCAAATTGGCAATAATTCAATGAATTTTGACTTTTATAAATTTCATCTTGTATTTGAGGTTTTAGATATTGTCTGATCTCGTAACTGGAAAACAAACAATTTTCCAGAAATTTTATGACAAAAACAACATAATTTATTATAGATTCAAATTTATTTCAACTTTAAAATTTTATACAATATATTCTTATATATTACTTGTATTAATGTGAAAGATATATAAAAAAATTTATATTATAGAACAAAATATAAATTTATAATTTTATCTGAAAATTTATAGAGAATTTTCTGTATTAATTGCGGGCGGAAATATTTTTAATTTGGTAGTAAAAAGAAAAAGTTCTTGGAGAAAAGTTTATGAGTTGAAATCGACCAAGAAAAGTGGAAAACTGTACTTCATTCAGATAAGAATAGAATTGAACAAGTGACTTGGCTCATATTCAAAGTTTTATAGAGAAATTCGTATTTTACTGATTAATTTTTTTAATATTCCATTCGTTTTAAATGGAAAACAAAATAAAATTCTTCCACTCTTAAAAATTATTCTAGTGCTATGATAACAGAATAATGGAAAAATTCAAATAATCTTAAGTAGTTTGAAATACATTTAACAACTCATATATTCTTAAGTTTTAGACCTAATTATAGTAATTTAAACTTTTCTTTAATATATTGTCTTCATAAAATTTTAAGAATTTTTTTTCCTCCTTTCGAAAGCAGCACAAGGACTATGGAGAAATTTTCAAGATAATATTTTGACATTTTGACATATTTTCATTTTGGAAAAGCTCTTTTCTGTGTCACCCCTAAAGTAAAATAAAGTTTTTGGGAGAATTTCGTATTAAAGTTTATAAAAATAATTATAAATCCATATGCATTTTTGTGACACATAACAAAGTTGTTGATAACAAATTCTTTTTATATGGAACATTTTAACAAAGGACAAAGAAATCACTTTTATAATTTTTAATTTATTTGAACAATATTTACTATACGTGTATATGATAAGTGTCTTTTGTTGCCGAACTCAAAAAGTTGTAAACTGTTGACTTAAACAGATTTAATATGATTTATTTTAACATTTTAATCTACTTGATCCCAAAGAAAACTCTTCCTATTTGGGAAAGATTCTAATCTGCTATCAAAAAATAAAGAGTGTAATATTCAACCATAAGAATAATTAATAATATTCAGGAAGAGCTTATAAAAGTAGATGATACTGTATACACTATATGTTACACGGAGTATGACTGAGCCTTATATGTACAATTTATTTAAGGGACGATAAGTTATATTATATTATTTAAAGTGACTTATCTGTCGTGAAACATAAAACCACGAGTCGCCTTCGACCATAGGGATTGTGTTACGCTCAATCAACGCACTACCATTACTGGCAGTTTACAGTCAGTAATTAGTTAAAAGCTGATTACTCCAACTGTTAGTGGCGAGGACTATCTAAGCCTCTACTGTCATAAGCAGTGACATAAGCAGTGACAGTAGAGGTTTAGATAGGGTATCAACCACAGTCACCACGTTGCTGCCTAAGCGTCCCAGCATTGTCGGGCACAGTCTGTTCCAACACTATAGGGTACTCCGACTCCCGTAGTACCAATTTTTGTTTTAAGAGTACTTCGGTCAGTAAGGAATCTTGTAAATCCCTAAGCACCGCTAGGCCAGCTCAGGTAAGCGGGTTCGTCAAGACCCGAAAGTACAACCGAAATCGACCTTGGTCTCCTCTCAAAAAGTGCCACGGCAAATCTATACCATTCTCTCACCCCTAACACTCTACTCACATCCCAACTCTCATCATTCACTACAACTCCACATGCCCCTAAGTCACGCCTGTACAGGAACCCATCCACTCTCATCATTCACTACGATTCCACATGCCCCTTAACAAGCCTCCGCAGCCAGACCACGCCTGTACAGGAACCCATCCAACAAACCAAATTCAAATCCATACGCAGATGCAAAGCACACATCCGAAATGAACATGTGCGCCTATCTGCCATTCACACTCTCCTCCCATCGACGTTGCCAAATTTTAGACATTCTATTCAGGACCAGTAAACGCCGCTGGCGTGAACTAAGATCCGGAACCTCTTCATTGATAACCGGACAACCAGCAAGCGGGATTCACCGCCGTAGACGGTAGTGGATGCTTCCACACAGCACCTCCAGGTCCCATGGAATTTCTCCCATGAGAACCTGCATCGCCTCGGTTGATACGGTTCTACAAACATTCATACATGCATACAAAGTTAGACGCTGAACTCAATTTATGCCCACCCTTTCATACTGGTGGCGCATAATGGCAGCCCATACACACGACGTATACATTACACACGGAACAAACACACTCTTGTACAGGACTTTCACCGCTCTGGATCGAAGTGCTAAGGGGCGATAAATAAAAATGCTCCAGCTATAAGGGATTAAGTATGCTTAATGTCGGATATAAAATTTGTTCAAACATCGTGACTAGACAACTGAGGCCGTACCTTATATTCATAATAGATTGGGGTACAACAGACCAAATTTTTACAAAACGAGAGATCGTGGAGAAGATTCAAGCATTTCGAAAAGCTAAATAGTCACGAAAAGCTAAATAGTCTTTATCGGACAGCTGAAATGCCTAAGTGCGCTTCTCGATCATTATAATGTCATCTAGTCCTTGCATAAATTTTCAAAGAGAATTGATCATGACTTTTTGATAAATAATAGGAAACAGACTGTATAAGAATCTGGACATTAATAGGAAAAATAATAATGTTCTTGATCGTTTCAAAATTGCAGTTCAATAGAGCAAGGATCTAGCAAATCAAACAGGATTTGTGCAAACGATTCGCAGAAGACTTCAAGAATGTGGATTATTGGGTATGAAACCAGCAAAAAAAAAACGTCTGTTGACGGCAAAATGATCTTCACACGATTAGAGTTGACGAAAAATTTCAAAAAATTGGACAAAAGTTGTTTCCACCGATTAGAAAAAGTTGAATCTCTTCGGGCGCAATGGAATCCTGAGAGTACGTTGACGAACTGGTGAGACATACAGCGACCAATGTCTACAAAAGAACTGTGAAGCTTTTTCTTGCAAGCTGTATGATTCAGGGATGTTTTTCGTACTAAGATCTTGTGGTCTCTTAAAGCTTATTAATGGAACAGTGATTGCACAAAAATATTTGGAAATATTGTAGGCAAATTTTCTACCATCTTCGATGGAAGAGAGTTTGCGCCGATTTTTTTTTAGGAAGAACTAAAAAAGTTAGTGACGAGGTATGTTCAAAAAGTATAAAATTATTTATTTATTCATGAATATCTCTTTCGTCCCCTTCAAAGTAATCCCAACCAGATATTATACATTTGTGCCAACTTTTTTTCCAATCCTCGAAGCACTTCAAAAAAATCATTTTTTGTGATCTTGTTCAGCTCCTCCTTCGATGTCCTCTTTATCTCCTCAATCGTAGCGTAGCGTCGTCATTTCATGGGGCTCTTCAGTTTCGGGAATAAGAAAAAGATACAGTGGGTCAGATCTGGGGAATATGGTGGTTGCGGTATTATTAGTGTTTTGTTTTTGGCCAAAAATGGGAAAAGCCAATTTTTGTTCTTCCACAAATCCGGCCGTTTCTGGCGGATTGCTTCACGCAAATTGCGCCTAACTTGCAGGTAATATTCCTTATTGACCGTTCTACACTGTGGTACGAACTCATGATGCACCACGCTCCTGAAATCGAAGAAAACTGTAAGCAAAACCTTCACATTCGTTTTTCGTCGTTCACATCTTCTCGGCTTCGGTCCAAGGTAGCTTCACCATATGCCACAGTCAATATTCGGAATGAGCCCGCGCAATTAATTTTGTTTTTCACACAAAATTTGATACAGATTATTTGATCAATTTTTTGGAATAAGCATAAATCAAAGATGAGCCAAAATACGTGCAAGCAAAGCAGCAGTCAAAAATACATTCAAAATGGCCGAATTTGTCGGCATAAGTGAGAGACATGAGTACCAACATAACGCCACAAAAAATCGAAAATCGAATGTACGTAGCCCGCGGAAATTGAAAATTTGCGATACTTTTTGACCAGACCTGGTATACTACATTCTAACCCTTCTTATATATTCCCAAGAAAAGTGAAATTGCAAACTTTCTAACTTCCAGAAATATTCTAAAACCTTCTCTTAAAATACAAAGTTCACAAATTTTACAATAAATAATAAGTAATAGGTTCTCTACATATGTGTAAGAGTACATTTCCGCTTGTTTAATAAAATATGTGTAACGTACACATATTTTACAATATTTTTTACCAAGTAAATAGACCATCTTAAATTGTCTTTTATAATATCAAAAGTCAATTTAACTTGTACGATAACAAAATGAAGAAAGAATGCAGACAAGCCCTACAGAAAAATTGCTCATCTGATATATCTGATTTGTCTATACTTTATTGCTACTGCCAAACTTTTCCATTCAATATTACAGTATGAATTTGATAAATATCTAAAAAGAAAACGTTACAGTAAGCTTTGTGTATTAAGGACATAATACTCTTATGTATTTTTTTTTGTTTTAAAAATGTACAAATATAAATTTCCTACAAAGATCAAAAGTCAAAAAGAGTGAAAAAAGTAATAAAAGTAATAGTATTAAAAATCGAAAAGGAAAATAATGAAATCAAAAATTTTCTTTCTCTTAAGATTATTTTTGTTAATATTGTTGCTTTTTAATAGACTAACCCTTTTTATTAGTATATTATAGAAGATATTTTAGAATAATGTATTTGTAAGATCTTTAGTAAAAGAGGATTAAAGTGTAAATAGAGACGACCAACAGTGGAAAAGTTTCACATTTCAGCTAGCATCAGTTGAACTTGTTATTTTGATATTCGTAATTATTGTAGGAAAATAAATCGAAAAACATAATTTTGTTCTGGGAATAGGCAATCAAGAAAATCTACTGTATTCTTTATTAGATTTCATCGTATTTCCTTAAAGTTCAAGCATAGATGTAATAATAACGATACTTAATACTCCACAACAAAATTTTATTCTTACCTATTTTTCGGTTAACTTTTCTACTTTTAAATCTCACGGGTCCAAAAACACTAGAAAATGAAGAATTATTTACGCATCTTTTTGAATAGGAAACATTTCTTTATTTTCCACAAACACATATATGATATTACATAACATGATAAGTGTGTATATGTGTATCTATTTTATTGAGAATAGTTTCGAATAAATCAAATACGAAGAAAAAAATTGTTCAAAACATACTTCAATATGGCAGATATTACCCCCAATATCTATCGATTACGATTTCGTAAGTTTTATTTTATAAGATTTTGGAAATTCCTTTCTATGCTATTTGAGTTTATGGAAAAAGTACAAGGACTTCAGGCTATATGACACAAAAACGAACATTTCTACATGTAAATAAGATTTTGTGGAACATAATTTTCCATTACCTGAGAAACAGAAGAAGCCACTTTTGACGAAAATTCTGTTGGAATTTCAAAACAAGAAAACGACTACTTAACAGTAAGTAGTATCTTTCTTTTCGAATGGTATTTTCTTTGAAATCAAAATAAATGCGAAACTTTCGACAAAATCAATACCACAAACGCGTATATTCATATGTACATTGTCTCTTACAGGTATGCACTTAAAATAACATATATATATAATATGTACCTGTGGTTAAGAGCAGGACGAAATTGTATAAAATATCTCAACCTGAAATCCAAAAGTACTTGTCATTGAAAATTTACTTAGCTATCTATTGTCACGAACATTTATTCGATTTCATCGAAATAAAGATAAATTCTTCGTCGTTTTTATTTAGAAGTCATTATGGCGGCTATTGTCAATTTAATATTATTTTTTTTATTGTATTTTTATGCCTCTATTCGAAAGATACATTTAGTATTTTTTTTTTTCGAAACGGGCTTTATATGTAAAAATATATAAGGTTTAGAAGAATGTCTGTAGTAAAAATTCTCCAATAATTTTTTGTATCGAATTTCTACAGGAAGAATATGTAAATGGAAATTCTTGAAAAGAAAAAATGGTCTTAAAATTGATGGGTTCATAGTTAGAAAAGATACAATAACTCTGAGCATAATTTTTTTTGGTGGACTGGGGGGAGGGGGTTGTATACGTTAAATTATAATAAAATAAGAATAACAATAATGAATAGCTCTAAAGAAAATGGTACACAACATGCATGGTATTCATATCATTACACCTGATGACTTAAACCATCACTTTTTTTTAAAAACTACCACTGAATAAAATTAAATTTACTCTTGAGATATGGTATGGTATGATTTGTCGTATCCTTTTAAGGTAATCTTTAGTGTATGTATTATTACCGAAAGATGTAAAAATCTTTCTTTGGAAAATTTCGAAAAATTATATGCAAGAATCTACATGAATAGAAAATATAATAATAATGTTATTAACTAAACATTAGTTAGTCAAAAAAGTTCGTGGCATTTTCCAAAGATGTTGTTAAAAGCTAATAATTCAGTGTTATTTTAATGGACCAAAATAAAGAGAAAATTCGTTGAGAGATAACGCAACGCAGGCTTGTGGAAAATTTTATGGTATTTATGGTGAATGTGCTGTATCAAAATCGGAAATGGTCTGATCGAAAAAATTTAAGAAATTCTCAAAAAAATTAAGCAAGACCAGTTTTCCGAGAGAAAAAAATCCAAGCGTTTGACAGATGATGGCCAGAATTGATCAATAGAAAAAAATGTCCTCTTTCATCACGATCAAGCTGGACCACTCACATTTGTGATGACTCTCCAAAAACTTAGAGATCTTGCCTGAGAAGGTTTAATGCATCCACCGTAAAGCACACACATAGCACCCTCAGACTACTACTTGTTTCGATCTTTACAGAACTCTTTTAATGGAACCAAGATGGCTTCAAGAGAGGCCTGAAAAAACCACAAAATTCAATTTTGCAACTAAAAGCCACAAAAGTTTTATACTTAACGAATTATGGTTCTGATTTAATAGTCTCTACTCATAAACACCACGAACTTTTTCGACTAATCAATATTTGAAAAATTTAATGATTTTTGAAATTTTTTTGTGAAAAATTAAAAAGGAATCTTATTTGTTTGATAAAAATTTATTACCCTTCACAATATCATTCCGTTTTAATAATAAATTTATTAGTTTCTATATTTGTTATCGTAAAATGATCATATTTTAGGCTAAATCTTTTATTAATATTTCGAATTAAGTAAACTTGTCTGAAACAGAACTTTAATAGGATCCTTATTAATGATTTTACCTTCACGATTAAATGGGAAAAAATTAAACGTCTTAATAAACATAATCAACAAACGGAACCAATTCTTTTTATTTACAAACAAAGTTATTGCTTAAGGAAATCAAGTGTGGGCAATTTCCTCCACCCTGTATTTTTTCCACCTGAGAATATAGTATAATATTATCGTCAATGCAAGGCGCTTAGTAAAAAAAATTATAAATCATACAATAAAATATACTAAAATTTATAGCAGAAAATAGGAGAAATATTAAAAACTTTTATTTTTTATATGGTCAAATGTTATATTTTGAAGAATGATATCAGGTGACATCTTGTCGTAAACGATAAGCAATAAAAATATCAAAAAATCTATAAAGTATTTGCATTTAAAAAAGAAACGTTTTTGGATTTTATTTTTTAAAGGTGAAAATCCTATTTAACATTTTATATACTACATAAAATGTTTCATATATAAAATATTGATTAACTCAGTACAATGACCTACAAAACAGTACTTGTCAACTTTCATTTTTACATGGTAGTTAATTGTGAATTCTCATTTAAAATAATTTTGTTGGACTATAAACTTAATATGAAAAAAAAAAAAAATTACAAATTACTCTGAAAATTTGAGAAAAAATAATTTGAATAATTTTTGTAAAAATATCGTAAAAAATGTTTATGATAGTAGCGTGATTAATGAAATATTGTTGAATATTAAGTCAGGCTAGACTTGAAAATTTATGAACAAGACGGAAAGAATGTTCAAAGAAAATTCCCACAATTTGCATTAGATTTTATGAGCATTAAGTTTAAGAAATATTTTGCTTTTATAAAAATTTCATATTAAATGTAAAAGCAAGGTATGATCTCAAATATTCTTTCAATAATGACATCTTGTTGTCGTATACATAAATTCTTACAACAACGAGAGAAGTTGTCTAAGGATCCAATATTCATATTTCAATGATATGAACACAACTTTTTAGAAGTTGATTGATATTAAAAAAATTCTATTAATAGCCTACTTAATATTCAGAATTGGTTCATGTGTCTTCATATTAAATATATTCTAACAAGGATGAGTGACTATAAATACATTTAAATATGATGAGATGTTATGTAATATTTTGAACAAAGTCCTAATATTTAAGGACACGCAAATAAGTAGTATGCGAAATGTATATTCCATTTTTGATTTAATTTAATCTATTATATTGAAATACGATTTGGATTTCATAATAAATTTTAAACATTTTGCAAAAATTTTTGAATATTTTATTAACAATTAAAGGATTTTTTCAAATTATAAACATAACATTTACAATGTGTATAAGCTTAAATCCGCTATTTTTTAGTCAAAAAAAACACATGTTTTTTTCATAGAAAGCAAAAACAAATTTACTCAAAGTACTTGCCCTCGAAGTGGCTACACATTTTTCCCATCTCTCGGGCAATTTGTGGATAACACGCCAAAAAATTCCTTTCCTTTCGAGGCAAACCATTCATCAAGCCATTTTCGGACGTCTTCGTAAGAATCGAAGTGCTGCTCAACGAGCGCGTGACCCATCGACGAAAACAGGTGGTAGTCGGAAGGAGCCAGGTCTGGTGAATAAGCGAATTGGGGTAGCACCTCCCAGTTTAGTGTCTCCAAGTAATTTCGAACCATTTTTGACGTGTGCGATGGTGCGTTGTCGTGGAGGAAAATCAGCTTGTCATGTCTTTATTGATAATCCGTCCTTTTTTCACGCAAAGCACGGTGCAATTTGATCAGTTGTTGGTGGTAGCAATGGGCATTGACAGTTTCACCAGGTTTCAACATCTCAGAGTAGACGATACCCTGCAGATCCCCGTCCAAAGCGATTTGGTCTTGGGGAAGATGTTGATGGTTGGCCGGGATCAACCCACGATTTCTAGCGTTTAGGATTATCGAAATATATCCACTTTTCATCGCCTATCATAATCCGATGCAGAAACGACTTTCTTTTTTGTCTGGCGAGCAAGATTTCGCATGTTGTTTGGCGCCGCTCCATCTGCCTAACGTTCAATTCATGCGGAACCCATTTTCCGATCTTTTCAATCTTCACCATGCCGATTTTCACGCTTCTTGTCCCACAAGTCAAAATTGCCGTCTTTAAACCGACGAAACCAATCTCGGCACATTGTTTCCGATAAAGCACTGTTACCATAGGCCTCCATAAGCATTCGATGCGATTCTGCAGCCGATTTCTTCAAATTGAACCAGAAAAGCACAGCTTCCCGCATATGCTCTTTTTCTGGCATAAAACTAGAATTTATGTTCATATACAATGTATGCTGTTGTACGAAATTGATGACAATGTACACTGTACATGTCAAACTAATAAAAAAAAGGATGGCGTGCCTATGGTATGTTAGCTTAATACGCTCACTCACGCCATCTATGACCAAACAGCGGATTTAAGCTTATACAAGTGGTAATTTTCATAATTTTTTTAAGATCACTCGTATTTTAGAGGAATAAATTTTCTGGTCTATAGTGAGCAAATATCAGATTTTATAAAATGTTTGTTTTATGGTTTCTTTTATAACAATTGAGAAAAAACTCTTTTCTTTAATTTTTTTAAAAGAAACAATCAAATATAAAAAATATATCAGAAGAAAATGATATTAATATCCAAGAAAATTTGATGTATTTTTAATGATGCATTACGGTTCAGTATAAAGGGTAATTTAAGATATCTGAAAAATTCTTAATTTTACAATATATCGCTTTTTGACGAAATCTGCCACAATGCCATGAAAAATTAGTAATGTAAAGTTTGAGGATTGACTGTGTAAACACAATTTTCTGAGTAGTCCCACAACAAAATATCCAACGGCGACAAATTGTACGATCTTAGAGGTCAGTTGACATCACCAAATCTCAAATTGACGCGTCATGGGAACTTTTCGCGCAACACAACATTTGTCGTGTTTCGTGGCTTTACTTGTGGATTTTCAGAGCCTCAATACTTAACGACCAAGCGAGAAATGATATTAGTCATCATATCTTCTCGTAAAAGTAAAAAGTTTTTATAATGTTTAACGGAATATTTAGTGGTTATATGAATCAAAAAAAAAGGTAAAACCTAACCTAAAAAAAAATACTACCGTGAATGACATACATGTATAAGAGCTGTCAAATGACTAGACTATATTTTACTAGCCAGAATAAACTTTTAGATGATAAATTTTTTTTTATTATCAGAAATGGAATTTTCCCGTTCAATTTAATTTTCCTATAATCTTATGGATCGGATATTTAGTGAAAATAATCAATAAATATCTCAGCAAAAAATACTCAACTTTCTTATACGAACAATAATAATATTAGCTGATTTTCAGAATTCGGTAGTTGTTACGAAATAAATCTTAAGGCTTTTATGTGAAAGTTCTTTTGTATTTCAAGATTTCGGATAAAAGAACAATCTGATATAATATTTGCTTTATATCCTGGACGGAGTAATTCTTTTTGTATGCCTTCTAAAGAAGTACAGAGAGTTTTTTTTTCTGTTTCCCAAAAAGCAGGTACGCAAATGAAATATGTTTGCCTTTGACATTTTGAAAAGGAGATACTTTACTGTGACAGTATAAAAAAAATACCTGCAATCCAGTCACAAATGCGTGATAAATAGAGATTCTCAAAATTGAAAGAACCACACATCCCATGGAATTGCCTACGGCATATGTTATTTGTTTAGCGTAAAGCTTTTGACAATACTCTCAGGTATGTCCTTAAGACATTTTCAGTTGAGTTCATTTAATTCATCAGTCTATTCAAAATAAACTGAAGCTCATTTAAGAGATTCCCCAATTTCTGTGAACAGGTATACAGGCAAATAAAAAGAAAATATATTGATTTGGAGCCCTTCATCAAATATTTATTCATATCATAGACATTTTCTTATCACCACTGGAAGTTTTCGGTTCATGACTAACCTCTCAGCAATGTTTATATTATCTATTTTGAATTAATTATGAAAAGATCTCAATCTCAACGAATTTATCTTAATCATACAACGAAAAAGTTCATTGTGGTTTCCAAGAAATTTTATTATTTTACTATTCATCCTGCTGGCTTTTCCAAAAAAAAGGTCGAAATCAATTAATGATCGATGCTGATTAATTACAATTCCTTCTTTAACCATACTGGATAATACGAAAGGAGATACTAAATATTCTACACAGATAATCATATTAAAAATATCGAAATTATATAATTATGAAAATATTTGGTTATTATGAACAAAATAAGGAATAATTCGGTTCATAAAAATAAAGTACAACGAAAGCTTACAAACCTCCAAAATACTAAATAGTTATTAGCAATTATTTCGATACTAAATTATAAATAAATAAATTGGATTTTTATATAATACATACGCAATTAAAAAACAAACAAATTTATTTTATTTTTATGCTATCAATAATTTTATTAACAGTATCTATAAAATGTTCTCATAATTTTATCGAAAATATTATAAATATTTTCTCATATTACCACTGTTGTTGTCCTTATTTATAGAAAAATTAAGTTAACATAAAATTTTTTATCGATTAACAATTAAAACAAATTTGTTCTTTTAAGTAATAAACTATCATCGGCACGAATATGTTTTAAAAACAATAATTTGAAAATAATTATTACAACTTTTCATGTAATGATTTGGCGTTTTTTGTTGTTGTTGTTGTTAGGGAACCAATTACAAGGACTCTTTTTCAATCATTAAAGGTGGAAAACATCCTCATTGGAATTAGTTGAATTACAATTATAAAATATTGCGTGTTTGTTAATTTTTTTTGTATATATTGACTATAATTTGGTAAAAGTTTTCATTTCATTTTAATCTTCATAAAATTTTAGAATTAAAATTTACTAAATTATTACCGAAAAAAATAAATTTTCGTACAGATAATTTGAAAAATACGTTTTCTTTATAATTCTCTAAACAAAGAAACAGGAACAAAAAATATTGAATTTATTTTGAAAGTTCTTATTTTACTCAAATGTAAGCAATCATATATTTTTAAGGATTCGACCTCTTATTTTGTATAATCGAATCAGATAATTAATTTAGAAAGAAAGTATTTTTAGGATCATATATTCTCCAAATCACGTACTCATGGCAAATATGAAAGGTTATCCATTTTGTTGTTCTGAAAGTACAGCCATGTCATTTGACAGCTGTCAAGCCTATATGTCATCGAAGCATACGCTTTGCCATGTTTCAATTATAGATCATTTAGCCACTGAGCAATGTATTAAAATTATAAAAGCTTTCTACAAAAAGTTGTGATTCTGTCATAGGCACGTTTCGCAATTTAAGAGAAGATTATGGTCGTCAGCGATGAGACGCATTTCTTGCTCGGTGGATATGTCAATAAGTGAAATTGTCATATTTGGGGCTCTGAAAACCCCCAAGTTACAATTCCATAGTACCCACGGAAAATGACTGCCTTGTGTGCATTTTGGTCTGAAGGTATAATTGGCCCCGAATTTCCTTGAAAATGAAGAAGGAGGGAGATGTTACCGTCGATTTCTTGCTCGGTGGATATGTCAATAAGTGAAATTGTCATATTTGGGGCTCTGAAAACCCACAAGTTACAATTCCATAGTATCCACGGAAAATGACTGCCTTGTGTGCATTTTGGTCTGAAGGTATAATTGGCCCCGAATTTCCTTGAAAATGAAGAAGGAGGGAGATGTTACCGTCGATTTCTTGGTCGGTGGATATGTCAATAAATGAAATTGTTATATTTGGGGCTCCGAAAACCCACAAGTTTCAATGCCACAGTATCTACGAAAAATGACTGCCTTGTAGTATTCTGGTCTGAAGGTATAATTGGCCCCGAATTTCCTTGAACATGAAGAAGAAGGGACCGTTACCGTCGACTTTGAGCGCTATCGCCGTATTATAACCGACTTTTTCGGCTCGAACTTGTAGAATTTAATCTGGACCATATGTATTTTTAACAAAACAATGCCAAAAATTACACAGAATAATAAATTTTAGCTCTACTGTTCGAAAAAGTTCGCAGGATGCGCATGTCAAAAATTACATCAAAATAATCGAGGCACGAAGTCTTGTTGCAACCACTTGAATTATGTAATATTTAATGCATAATGGTAGGTTCCAAGAAATACTGTTAATTGTTAATAATAAATTCTATTGAAATCTTTATTCAACTTTACTTTTCGAAATAAAAAAAAAAACAAATTTTATTGCCACAAAACAGTAGGACATGTTTTTTAGAGTATTTATTATGATTTTAGTAGTCATATCATAAAAGATTACAATTGATTTAAATGAATGTATTTTTAAAACTAATTAAATGTATAAATTACTTGATTTCAATTATATTTTTAATTTTAATGATTGATTTCTTGAAATTCTCCATAAAATATTCATTTTCCTCATAGCTAATTCAACCGCTTTCTTTGCATATTTCAAACCACTTTACCTACGTAAGATACGAAAAAATTATATAAATAACTGTGATAAATACCGAAAATTTCATCATTTATCTTAATTGTAGATTCCAGTAGTCGTCTCTGTACTCCACAATTTGCTGGCAACTTTGCAAAAATTCCCTACACTTTAACGGCCTCTATAGTTAAAAATTAATTCCAACCAATATATATGTATGTAGAACACCATTGAAAATATATATATATATATCTGCATACCACCGTTTATATGGAAAAATGTTAGGTGAACAATTTATAATTTCTTAAATGGTAGATGGTACCACCCACCCTCTTCTAACAGATTGTAATGAAAATTTACCAAACAGTCCTCAACTGAAAGTAATTGTATTTGTCTGAGCGTACTTGGAGAGCGGAAAACATAAAAGCACTAATGAGAGTCGAATAAACACAGAGTAGATGTCGCTGTCGTCTCTAGATTTTAATTTTAGTAAAATGAGTGAGAAAATTAAACGCGTTCATGCAGTGACTTTTTAATCGTTAACTTTTTGCTACCATCGTCTATTTTGCTTTGCATTGAACAGAAAATGAGAAATAAGTAGAAGCAAAAAAGGATTTTGCATATTTTTTGTTTGTATTTATTGCAATTGGGATGAAAAGAATCTTTTCATATAAGTTTGTTTTTAGTCCTGTTCCTCCTTTATCATTCTTAAGTTTGCGCTCTTTTATCAATAGAATCAGCCCTAGGGAAATTATTCATTACTTTCAGGTCTTAATAGGTACATATGTATATGTGAAAGATAAAATTTTAACAATCATATTTGATAATAACAAAAAGGTGTAACATTTAAATTTATATCCTATATCAGCACCGGAAAAAAAAACATATTAGCCAAAGAAAATTTCGTTAAAAATTGCTCGAAATCATCACAGAGTCATGAGATGGAAATATGGGATCATTTCCTTTTTGCTTACGAGATACCATTAAATTGAAGGTTCATATTATAAGCAAAATATTATCAAGGTTCCAAAGATGAAATTGCCAAGGTAAGAAGTTTAATAGCGCTCTGGGAATTTTTGTAATGTTGTAATTTTCGGATTTCGTCTGGCTTATAATAATTGATGTGAAAGTTCTGTGTTGGGAATCAGACGTATGCTTTACAGAAGAGTTGATTTTATAATGTCGTTTATAAAATATATTTTCTTACTTTTTGTGATATATTCTTTAAACATTATTCGTATAAAAAAATATTAAAAGAATATAATATTCGATCGATTTACTATTATAACCCATCAAATTTTATAAATGCAAGCAATGGTAATTTTACAAATGAAAAAAATTTACCACTTTATATAATATGTTTTATCGTAAATTGCTTTTACTAAAAATAAAATTGAGTACATTTTTAGTATCTTATTTATATACAATATATGAAATAAGTTTTAGTACATTTCAATTATATTAAAAGCAATATTGCAAATTTTTTTCTGATTATTTTTCTAAAAGGTGTTGTTAAAAATAGAACTAAAATCTGGTAACACTTGCTGTCGGTAGAATTGTCCTTTTATCAAAACTATATTACTAAAAGATACATCAAAGCAAAAATGTATTTTGACGTTTATTACGTTAGAAAATTTGCTAGCATTCATAATTTTAGAACTACGTTGATAATTCAGTATTGCCCGATTTAATAATTTTATATTATAGCCATTTCCCTATGGATTGTTAAATTTAACAATTCCAATTTTGAGATAATATTTGCTTTAGTTTTAGCGAACATGTTCAATGTAATTTGCAATAGTGTCAGATTCATATTTATGGAAGTTAAAAAAGGAATTTTCAAAAATAAACCTATCATCTGGCAGCACTTATGCCGAAATATCCATTCAAAAACTATATTATTAAAAGACGAATGTATTTTGCTTATTTCTACTTTAGCAACTTTGCCAGTACCAATAGTCTCAAAATTATTAGATTATTTAGTGTTACCCGATTTTATTAATTTTTAGAATAACTGCTATAAAGCAATTTCCTTATTGAATATTAATATATATTATAATAAAATAATTTTTTTGTTATTATTGTTGGCTTACAAATATAATTATAAATTTTACTTACCACAATCACGAATTTTATTAAATTTATATCTTCCAGATGAAAATTGTCCAAACACAAAAAATACAAATATTAAAATTTCAATTGAACTTTATTATACAAAAACAAAGACCTGAAATTAAAAAAAAAATATTAAAGTTAATACCAATACTTATAGTAATAGTTTAAATTTTTTTTGAAATTTTCTTAAAACGCATCTCAATAAAAAATTAGCTTTTGCATTTGAATGACTAATGTCTTTTCATCTAACTTTTTTTAATTGATAAAAAGAAGCACAGATTTTTCTCTTTAAATCTAATTAAAAATAAAAACAAAATATAATATTACATTTAAACTGGTTCGTTTATCGTCCATTCTTAACAAATTATATTTATTTGGAAAATAGAAATTTTTTGGTAGCATAGAACTTTCGAAAAATATTTTTTTAAAACTTTTAAAGTAAATTTTTTACAGCAAAACAAATACAATAATTATTAATATGAACAATATAATATTAACCATAGTTGTTGTCAGTTAATTTGATATTTGGAAAAAATAAGCTTTCCATCTAAATTATACAGTATATTTTTAGAACTGAAATATCTTAACTGCAAGCAAATACTAAAAAATTAAACAAATCAAATCAACTGACAACAAATTAGGCAAACTGACAATAGTAAATAACTTATTAGAATGCTTGACATCTATCAGTTTGTGTGATTTTTTAAATGGAAATGAAATTTTATAAATAACAGCAGACAATGACTATAAATTTATGAAATAATTTTATAATCTGGTATTTCTGAAAATTTCAAAAACTTTTTCTAATTATTCCCAAAATAAATAATATTATTAAAAATAAGATTATAACTTTTTCATATTTAATGTATATTTATGGTATATTTAACTATAATAATGAAATTATCTGAAATTTATTTTTAATGTTAAATGAAAAATAATTTTTCCCCTACGGCTATTACATGTTAACTAAATAATACCATAAAATTATAAATTTTAATATTTTACATTTAATTATAAGTATTTGAATTTCGATTTGATAGAAATAAAAAAAAAAACTTTTGAAAAAAAAATGTTGTTTACTTTAAACTTTCACAAAACAATTGTTTCCATGTTGATTAAGAATACGAAGAAAATTTGAATTTAATTTCTTCATATTCTTAATCACTAAATAATTCAAAAAAAAAAATCAATTACCAAAATTTTTTTTTTCAAAACCATCATTTTATATGTTCACAAAATATCCATTAATCTTGATTTCGAAAATTTTCACTAAGACAATTTTGAATTCATTTGCATGATAAGATTTCGAATATAAAATATAAAACGATGAAATTGAAGTGAAAATAAATTAGAAAATTACTTAATAATGTACTGAACTAATTGAACCATTCAGGAAATGGAAGGTTTATTCAGTGAAAATTCCTCTCAATAAAAGTATGATTTTTAAAGTAAAAAATTATATTAATTAAAACTTTTTAAAGTGAAATAAAATTTTTGGAATTTTTTAAGAAAAATTAATTTGCTTAAAAATCTAATATTGTCTTTTGTGTATAGAATATTTCAATTGGTTAAGACCACTGAAGCTACTTTCCATTGATCAATACTGTCAAATCAATTCATAAAATATTAAAGAATATAATTTACAAAAAAAAAATTATATATGTAGTGTTTCATATTGGAGTTTGGTTTCTTCAATGCGGCCTCATTCTAACAAGACAGATGAGATATACAATATATCCTTATTAGCGTTGGACCAATAAAATCTCTGCTTGATCTTTTTTAAGAGATCTACTCAGCGCAAAGTGCCCCTTTTGCTATTGGGCTATTTTGGCGAATCAGCATCAACAACAGCGCGAAAACCGGGAATTCGATCTAGGGTTGTTGAATAAAAGAACTCCCGACGTCCCAACTTCGCACCGCAGTCTTTCAGTTCGATACTCTCAGCATGATTTGGCAGCCTGACTAATGCCGTCGCTCCAACGTAGGCAGGGTGGTCTGCCTCGTCTCCTGGTCCCATAAATGGAGCCACTGTAGACTTTCCGGACAGAATCTTCCTCATATGCGGATTAAATGTCCAGCTCACCACATCCACTTGATCTTGATTTTATCTACAACCGGTTGGTCTCGCTAACGTTTCAGGACCTTGTCGTTAAATAGACACCGGAATAGTCCATCCTCAGGTAGGATGCCGAAAATTCTTCGAAGGATCGGACAAGAGTTCATAATGGCTTTTCTTGGAGCTTACGTTTCCGAAGAACCTATGAGGGCTGGATAGACTAGTGTCTTGTACAGCAGAAGCTTTGATGTTATGGTCAGAATATTCGAGCGAAATAATTCAGACTGATTGAAGTAGGCTCTGTTGGCTGCGTGGATTTTTTCCCTGTTGTAATCGGTTCCGACCATTCGAAACTATAATCTTTCAAAGCTATTATCTCCAATCTGTATGCAACTAGTGTTAATTGGTCTTGTCTGCGACAGTGACGCTACCACTACGTACTTGGTTTTTCCCCCGCCACAATCTTGATGGAAGCCTCTTGTACAGGTCTTTCTGATCGACACATAAACTCTATGTCGTCGCCTTTGGGAGATTAATAAAAATGGTATCCCTCATGCTTACCCCTGTCAGAAATCATTTTCCAGCGCTAGGTTAAAGAGAACACACGAAAGTGCGTCGCCTTGCCAGAGACCATTATGGATGTTAAATGAGTCTGAAACTGATTCAGATAATTTTATTGTTCCTTTTACTCTAGTCATGGTCAACTTAGTCAGCCTGAATCAATTTTATGGGGATACAAAACTCTCTCATGGATGTGAATAGTTTTACTCTGGTCTGTTCAAAATGTATCCCGAATTTTGTGTTTTTTCAAAAATTATTTATTTATTCATGAATATCTATTTTGTCCTCTTCAAAGTGTTTCGAGGATTGGAAAAAAGAGGACAGAATATCTATTTTGTACTCTTTTTTCCAATTCTCAAAGCACTTAAAAAAATCATTTTTTGTGATGTTGTTCAGCTCCTCCTTCGATGCCGTCTTTATCTCTTCAATCGTAGCGCAGCGTCGTCATTTCATGGGGCTCTTCAGTTTCCTTTCATGGGGCCAGATCTGGGGAGTATGGTTGCTGCGGCATTATTAGTGTGTTGTTTTGGGCCAAAAATGGTAAAAGCCAATTTTTGTTCTTCTACAAATCTGGGCGTTTCTGGAGGATTGCTTCACGCAACTTGCGCATAACTTGGAGGTAATATTCCTTATTGACCGTTCCACCCTGTGGCAAGAACTCATAATGCACCATGCCCCTGCAATCGAAGAAAACTGTAAGGAAAACAGTCCAGCACGCTTTTCGTCGTTCACATCTTCTCGGCCCTCTGAGAACATTTTGTACCACCGATAAACGTTACTTCGGTTCAAGGTAGCTTCACCATATGCCACAGTCAACATTCGGAATGCGTCGGCGTAATTAATTTTGTTTTTCACACAACATTTGATGTTGATTCTTTGATCCATTTTTTGGAATTGGCAAAAATCGAAGACGAGCCAACACACGTGCAAGCAAAGCAGCTGTCAAAAATTAACTGAACATTGAAAATGGCTGAACTTGTCGGCAGAAGTAAGAGACATGAGTACCAACATAACACCACAAAAAATCGAAAATCTAATATACGTAACCCACGGAAATTCAAAATTCGCGATACTTGTTGAACAGACCTCGTAAGCGGCTTTAAAGGCTGATCTATTGCTAATTAACCAAGAGTGAATTCTCTTCAATGTGGGCTAATAATTGTTTGGGCAAATGGGGCTATCCTGCCTAGTAAGATAGCAGACAATATATTTTTTTCTGAATAGCCTCTTTAAAAGGTCGCTGCCTATCTCTTTTAACCAATCAAAACCAACTTTTTTTTATATCTCCCTTAAATGTCAAAGGCCGGTTGGATATGGTTTTCTGGTTCTCTAATCTATCGCGGTGGGTACACGAACCTACCCCACATGACAACATTGTGAAACTCAACATTTTGGTATAACTCTCCTAACAACAATATTGATATTTAAGAAAAATTTGAATTGAAAATATGAATTCTGCAAGTGTGGAGCTTATGTTCACAATAATAAGAGATATTTTTGCAAAAACCATCACTTTTTTATATAACACTCCTCAAAAATTTATTTATTTTTAATTCCAATGAAATGTTTAACAAAAAACGTATATAAATAAGTTTAATGTTAGACAAAATGCTCATCATTACTTAGAAAATAGCTACACCGAAAACTTTTTTCGACAATTATTTTGAAAGAATGAAACAGACCAGAAAAGTTTATAGCCCACGCTGCTCCTTTATTATAACAAATATTCGTTTATAGAAAAAATTTTACTTTTCAGTGTCTTTTCGTCTTGTTTAGAAAATATTTCATCTTGTTTAGAAAATATTCACAACAAAACTACAAAAACAATATCATAATAAATTTGAATTTCATTTCCAGACAGATTTTATTCAAATTAACATATTTTTCTCATGTTCTTAAGTTCATTTTGGCAATACAAATTTTTTGATACCATAAAAACAGATACAACTCGGATACGGCTATAAATTGGAGCTTACATATGTATATATAATATACTCGTATATGTATGCAAACAGATCGAGTCATGAACAAAAATTAGATGGAAATAATCCGAGCAGATGAATCGTTCTTGTAGAACGATTTTATCCAATGGCCCATAAATGTTGGCATAAAAATAAAATTTTTCATTTTCACAGAAATAGGCGCAACAAGAGGTTGACAGCATTATCCTTGCCTCAAGGATACATTATTAAGATCAATCATGTGTCAGGATATCGAATAGAATAATTGTGCATATACGAGTAGGTATAGCAACACTATTGTACGACTCTTTTACCACATTATCATTGTTCTCTTTTTTTTCTTTTTTTTTTGATTTGCACAAAAAAAAGCTTCTTTCAATTGAGATATATAATTTTTTTTTTTTAGGTGAGTTTTGCCCTCTCTTATTCGATTGTAGAATAAATCGTATATAAAAACAGCAAGCAATTCATTTTATTGACAGGCATGTTGAAGAATATTTTGTTAAAACATAAACTTTGGTAAAATTACTCAACAGACAAGATTTTCAGTTTTACCCACAAATATTATTCAAAAGTTCCTTCGCCAAATGATTTATTGTTAAAGTTGCCGGTAATCAAAAATTCTGTCACTTTCGAAAAGAATTGAGCTTTTTTTCTCTCGTATCCTTCAATACGTTAGAAAGTGTATTAATCTTAAATGTCAAAGTTATTGGTAGATATTTGGTTCTATTTATATAGGCGATCTGTTCAAAAAATATCGCGAATTTTGTATTTTTTCAAAAATAATTTATTTGTTCATGAATATCTATTTTGTCCCCTTCAAAGTAATCCCCACCAGATATTATACACTTGTGCAAACGTTTTTTCCAATCCTCAAAGCACTTCAAAAAATCATTATTTGTGATCTTGTTCAGCTCCTCTTTCGATGCCGTCTTTATCTCCTCAATCGTAGCGTAGGGTCGTCCTTTAATGGAGCTCTACAGTTTCGGGAACAAGAAAAAATCACGGGGGGCCAGATCTGGGTAATATGGTGGTTGCGGAATTATAAGTGTGTTGTTTTTGGACAAAAATGGCAAAAGCCAATTTTTGTTCTTCCACAAATCCGGGCGTTTCTGGTGGATTGCTTGGCGCAACTTGCGCATAACTTGCAGGTAATATTCCTTATTGACCATTCTACCCTGTGTCAAGAACTTATGATGCACCACGCCTCTGCAATCGAAGAAAACTGTAATCAAAACCTTCACATTCGACCGAACTTGGTGCGCTTTTTTCGGTTTTGGCCCGTGCGGCAGCTTCCATTGGGATGATTGAGCTTTGATTTTCACGTCATAACCATAAACCCATGATTCGTCACCAATTATGACCCTTTGAAGCAAATTTGGGTCGTCGCGAACAGAGTCCAACAGCTCCTTAGCAATGTTAATGCGATGCTGCTGTTTTTGGTCGAAATTGAGCAAAAATCGAAGATGAGCCGAAACACGTGCAAGCAAAGCAGATATCAAAAATTAACTGAACATTGAAAATGGCTGAACTTGTCGGCATAAGTAAGAGACATGAATACCAACATAAAGCCACAAAAAATCGAAAATCTAATATACGTAACCCGCGGAAATTCAAAATTCGCGATACTTTTTGAACAGACCTCGTATAGCACAACTTTTTGTAAAGGCAAATGTTCCTTTATGCTGAGTTGGCATTAAAAACTTTTATAGCAAAAAAGATACTTTTAAAGATATGTGTTGTGTTGATTGTAACAAAAAAAGAAAAATATTCAATGAAAAACACTACGCTTTGATTATAAGGAAACGCAGTAATTTTCCATGGAAATTTCCCAGAACGAACTATGCACTTGTAATACAAAAGTGCAGTAAAAGATACTATCGATTTGTATCGATTTTTTTCAACTGCTTCCGTGTCAAGATCATCTATTTTAGTATCTATTTTTCATGTGCCATTAAAGCATTTTCCTACTTATGTAATTTACGCTTTGTGTATAGAAGTTTGGTTGCTGTGCGACTGTATCGCCTCCTATTGAAAGGATATTAAGCTTGAAAAATGGAAACGTTTACATTATATTATTCGCTATCATTCACTTAAAAACCATTTATCTAATATAATTTAATTTTATAAAAAAAAAATACCAATAACATTTCATCCTATGAATAAATCTCTATACATAAACGCTACTTGTAATCCATCCTACCGGAAAAATTCAAATGAAGCGGTCGATATTTTTGAAAAACCGATTTATCCTGTATAGGAAAAATGAGGATTCTCCTTGAAAAATTATTATAACTGATTTTATCGCATTGAACAAATAAATTATTTTTTTTTCTTCAGGAAATTTATCTCAAAAGAGTTTCTTATTTCGAAATGCAAATTTTTTCCTTATTTCCTTTCTACCGAATTAAAATCAGTTAAATTTAATGGAAAATTTATAAAATTACACCAAAGGGATTCTTAACTACTCTTCTGTTAGATACGAAATTAAGAAATACTATTACATATGGTTAAGGGTAGATATTTTTTACAATATTTCAGGGACATAGTGGTGTGGGGTTGGGGGAAGGGTCACTTGCAAAAATAAACAGCAACACTATTCCGACTAATGACTATCATTAGAGCAAATTTTTTTTATGAAAGTTCTTGGAAAAGTTTTTAAAATTTATTCACAAAAAACTTTCTATATCATATGGAGAAAAAAAATTAAATAAAACTTATGAGATCCGTAAGTTGTAAGAAAAATTTATAATTGGACATTGTTAGAATTTTTTCTGAAATTAAATTTTTCAAAAATTTCCAATTATAAAATATGAAAAACAATTGCTTTTGGCATAAAATAAAATCTTTCAAAGTTAAGTAATATTTATCTAACATTTAACCTTAAGAACATATTTACAATAATAGTAGAAAAACTTTATTTGATCTTTTTTCGTGATGAAATAATTATTTCTAATATTAATACATTATGATTACTTATAAAAAGCTATTTGGAAAAATATGCTATAAAATCTCTAATAAAGGATCATCATTAACAGTAGAGTTTATTTATATAAATTTGTATTTTCATCTCTCTTGATCCATTAAAAATTATTGTATTTCGTACATCATCGAATGAGAATTTTCTTAGTTTCTTAGTTGAGTAATATTCTTAGCTAAAAGTTAATTTGTAACATCCTATTCTTAGTGGGAAATTCTTAAGGATTATACTTCTACTAAAATAGACATTGAAGGCAGTCAAATCATCAAAAATTACTCTCATGTATTATTAATTACAATATCTAGTATTAAAATGAATTTATTTTGGTATTTTTGGTATTTTATCATTCACTTCTATAATAATAATAAATATTAGTATTTGCAAAACATTTCCAACTATAAGAGAGATAAGTACATACTTAAATATACTTAATAAAACTGTTTATAATAATTTTGAGAAAGTATAGAAAATTTACACTTTTGCTTGTATACAAGTGAAATTTGTACAATGTTTATTTGAAATGAGTTCAAATCTACTTAATTGGATTAGTTAATTAAATATTAAAAATAAAATAAAGTGTAAAAGTTCAAAGAATGTTCTAGTTTAGTCGTACGTATTAATACTACAAGATAATAGGTTTTAGTGAAATAATAATTATTGTAGTTTAACTAATATAAAATTTTTTTTAAATAATAATTATTCAACAATTTTCCGAAAAAAAATTTCTTCTGCCTGAAATAAATTTATCTTAACTATTTTTGGTTTACACACAACGCGACAAATTTTAGATTTATTGCGCGAAAAATTCCTAGGACGAGTAATATTGAGATTTTCACTATCCTTAAACTTAGGATAGTAAATGATCGTATTAATGCAGACTATCCTTAAACTTTGGAACATTTAAAAATTAACATCCGTCAAGTAGTGGTCAAATTACAACACGAAATATGCGAAAAAGTCACAAAAATTACCTCAAAGGGTCTGCGTCCTACAAGAGGTCACGTGGCGGCTATTTGAGTGATATTAATTTGTAACGTCCTACTCAAGGTCCAAGAAATACCAGGTTTATAAGGTTAAATCCGCTGTTTGGTCATAGATGGCGTAACTGAGCGTATTAAGCTACCATGCGCACGCCACCCTTTTTTTATGAGTTTGACATCATTAATTAGTGCACATTGTCAGCAATTTCGTACAAAAACATAAATTTTTCCTTTGGTAATCATGTCTAGTTTTGTGCCAGAAACAGAGCATATGCGGGAAGCTCAGCTTTTCTTCTTCAATTTGAAGAAATCGGCTACAGAATCGCATCGAATACTTATAGAGGCCTATTGTGACAGTGCTTTATCGGAAACAACGTGCCGAGATTGGTTTCGTCGGTTCAAAGACGGCAATTTTGACTAATGGAACAAGAAGCGTGAAAATCGGTACGGGGAAGATTGAAAAGATCGGAAAATGGGTGCCGCATGAATTGAACGTTAGGCAGATGGAGCGGCGCCAAAATACATGCGAAATCTTGCTCGCCGGACAAAAAAAAAAGTTGTTCCTGCATCGGATTATGACAGGCGATGAAAAGTGAATATATTTCGAGAATCCTAAACGCAAGAAATCGTGGGTTGATCACGGCCAACCATCAACATCTTCCCCAAGACCAAAAAGCTTCGAACGGAAGACAATGCTGTGCGTTTGGTGGGATCAGCAGGGTATCGTCTACTATGAGATGTTGAAACCTGGTGAAACTGTCTATGCCCACCGCTACCACCAACAACTGATCAAATTGGACCGTGTTCTGCGTTAAAAAAAGGACGGATTATGACAAGCTGATTTTCCTCCACGACAACGCACCATCGCACACGTCAATTATTCAACAGACCTGGCCCCTTCCGAATACCACCTGTTTTCGCACTCGCTGAGCAGCACTTCGATTCTTACGAAGACGTCCGAAAATGTCTTGATGAGGGGTTTGCCTCGAAAAATGAATTTTTTTGGCATGGTATTCACAAATTGCCCGAGAGATGGGAAAAATGTGTAGCTAGCGAGGGCAAGTACTTTGAATAAATTTGTTTTTGCTTTCTATGAAAAAAACATGTGTTTTGTTTTTTAAACTTATGTAAAAAACAGCGGATTTAAACTTATACACCTGGTATAATGAAATAAAATTAATCGGAAATAATTTTAAGTGTGGGTTTTATTTTACTTTAACTTCCGACGCCGATATTGTGTAACACGTTATGTCAAAAACTGATGCATTGGATCTTCCAATACTCTTTAATATGAGATGTAACACTTTTTAATTGGTGCGGGATTTGTCATCTTTTCTTTATTCAAGACTTCTACGACCACGTTTAAAGTTCACTGTTCACTTTTTTATGATTGGAAATTACAGACGAGTCCGCCGGTACTTATTTAAAATATATTGTAATCGATTCGTTTTAGTAAAAACTTCAGCAGAGATAGTCATTAATTCCGTTTTTTATCAAATAAGGTTACCATTTTACAAATGATTTTTTTTCAGATTACTTCTCATTATCATAAAATTAAAAACTTTTTTGACATTGTCAAAAAAAAACAGAAAACTCAAACTAAGCAATTTTCAAAATTCGAAAGGATACACTTTGTATAAAAACAAAGGATTTCCCAATTAATTAAATTTTAGGATCGAAAGAGAACTAATATACTTAATTGCGGATATATTTAAAGTGGAATTGTCCAGATTCAACGAAAATTACAAAAAACGATGTCCCAAATAATCTGAAAGGCGCCATTGATGTCAGGAGAGAGAAAAAAAACGAGAAAAATTAACCCATAAATATTGCCAATATGCCGACCGAAAAGACAAGTGAAAGAAAAAAATAATCGTGTGCCATTTACTATTTTACAAGAATTGCTGAATCATTCAGATTCTATCTCGAATAAAAACGAATATTCTGTGATTACTCTACATTTTCTCTGATTATTCTACACTTTCTGATTCAAAAAGAAAATACACTTTCTTAATAATGTACAAGTGTACGAAGATATGAACGTTGTTGCCTAGCTGCTGTTATTGATTATCTAGGCCTTCCAACGTAATTAGTAGCAGTACAACTATATTGACGGTCCTTGTCGTATACGGTAACCCTTGAGGTATATCAAAACTAACAAAATTCTAATAAAAATGTTAATTAAACCCTACACGACCGTAAGTTATCCCTTTTTGTACATTTCGACACTATTCTTGTCTTCTATGAAAAATTTCTACAATATATTGCGCATATGTGTGAGTAGAATTATATTTAACATTTTCTATGTATTGTAGTTTAAAATACGAGTTGTATATTTTGCAATTAGAAAACAAATTTCAAATAAGGAATACTATAACTACAATAAGTTTTAGTTATCAACCGTAAGAAACAACAAACTAAAGTATTATTAAGGAATTATCTCTTCTAACCATTTTTGTATGAACACCAAATAAGATAAGCCGAAACTTGTGGCTGGGGAACATTTAAATTTATGATAGTAATATTAAGAAATTTGATGCCGGTCTTTAAAGCCAACATTTGGGCTCTTGTCTTTTTTCAATGAAAAATAGAGAATATAGGATATCTTGCAAAATAGTTGAAATTAAGAAAATATAAATCAGCAAAATACAGTGGAGACCATTAAATAAAAGACCAATTTATGATTTTAAAGTAAATATGATAATAGCAGTCATTATAACATACGTGTAGAAGCTAGATTATTTAGAAAAGGTTGTTCTTAACCTAGAAAAATATGGCCTCCAAAGATACAATTGTTAAAATCGAAAATTTGAGAAATATTATCTTATTCGTTTTATTTTAATGGTCAGCAATTTTTTTTAATAAAACCTAAGCAAATTTCTAAAGTAAATTTTTTTTTAATTAATCAAGTTTCCGGCATAATCTCATAATATTTGTTGCGTTGTCCGGAAAGTAATTTCGTTTTTTTCCCAACAGAGGACTTAATTGTACTTTTTCACAACCAACTTCACATTTAAGCTGCATAATCATACGTAGTTTGACAGCTGACATAGCAAGGCTTGCTTGTGAAAAAAATCGACTGATTCTGCATAGTAGTTTTTGTTTGATACCCTTTTTAGTGAAAAACAGCATTTTCGGCATATTTTCCTTTTTTTCTTTAGAAAAGATAAAAATGCTGTTCAAGCAAGAAAAAAATTATCCAATGTGTATGGAGAAAATGTGTTAAGTGAGCACCAGTGCCAGAACTGGTTTGCAAAATTTCGATCTGAAAATTTTAATCTCGAAGATGCACCACGTTCTGGAATACCAGTTGATGCTGATAAAGACACAATAAAGGCATTAATTTATGTAAACCGGCGAATAACAACTATAGGGTGGTCCATCTAGCGGTTTCATTTTGACTACTATTTATTTAAAGTACTAGAGTGTTAAATGTCAACACGAATTGACAGATTGTTAGTTGAAAGTCTGAATTTTACGAAATGGTAATCCATACGCTTGAAGAAAACTGGAAAATATTGAGAACTTACTTCCAAAGTGGTGAGTCTCCAACCCAAACTGTGAAAAATTTAAAAAAAAAATGAGTAACGATCGAATGTCATCACGTGAATTTGTGGGCAAATTCGTGAAGCGAGTTCGCGAAACTGGTTTGTTGTTTGCCAAAGCAACTCGTTCGCGCTCTAATACGGGAATATTGCCGCCGTTGCTGAAAATGTCAGTGATCATCCATCAACATCAACTCGTCACCGTTCTCAGGAATTGAACATTACTCGCACTTCTCTGTTGAAAATTTTGCACAAAGATCTCGGTATGAAAGCTTACAAAGTTCAATTTGTCCAACAGTTAAAGCCGAATGACCGTCCGATGCGTTTTCGGTTTGCCCAATGGGCTCAAGATCAATTGGCCGAAGATGAGCATTTTTACCGAAAAATCATCTTTTCGGATGAGGCCCATTTCCACCTCGGTGGGTATGTCAACAAACAAAATTGTCGCATCTGGGGCTCAGAAAATCCGTACGTCACCATGGAAAAGCCTATGCATCCACAACGAGTCACGGTTTGGTGCGGATTTTGGAGATGAGGCATCATTGACCCGTTTTTCTTCGAAAACGATGAAGGGAGCCGCCGTTACGGTCAATGGTGAGCGCTATCGTGGCATGCTCAACGAAAAGTTGAAGAGAATGGCATGGACGACATTTGGTTTCAACAGGACGGGGCCACTTGCCACACAGCCAACGTAACATACCAACTTTTGGGTACTGCTTTCGAAAACCGAATAATCAGCTGAAATTCTGATGTCAATTGGTCGCCTTGGAGCTGTGATTTGAGCCCGTTGGATTATTTTCTGTGGGAAGCCGTTAAGGATAAATGTTACGCAAGCCATCCAGAGAGAATTTAAGCTTTGAAACACGAAATCAAAGTTGCAATTGAAGAGATACAGGCCCGGACAATCGAAAATGTACTGAAAAATTGGATCTAGCGAATGGGGTACTGTAACGCCAGCCGTGGAAGTTATTTAAATGATGTTGTGTTTCATTCTTAAATTTCAAGGTTCAATCTTTTTAATAAAACCGGAAATTTGAAAAAACATATGACTTTTTAAACAGTTTTTTTTTATTTACTTTTTAAAATGAAACTTCTAAATGGTCCACCCTGTAGTGAGATCGCTGAGAGATTAAATTTATCGAATTCGACCGTTTATGATCATTTGAAACGGGTAGTTTTAATCTCAAAGCACGACATATGGGTTCCTCATCTTCTTACGGGAAAAAATTTGTGCTGTCACATTGACGTTTGTGATTTGCTTCTCAAACGCCAAGAAAATGATCCATTTTTGCAGCGTATCATCACTGAGGATGAGAAATGGGTTATCTTCAATAATGTTAAGTGCAAAAGATCCTGTAAAGTAGAAAAGATGAACCGGCTCAAAGCACTTCGAAAACCAGTATTCATCAGAAAAAGGTTAGTCTATCGGTTTGGTGGGATTTCAAAGGAATCGTTTATTTTGAGCTTCTACCGAGCAACACAACGATCAATTTTGAAGTGTACTATCATCAAATGGACAAATTAAATGATTCACTTAAAGAAAAAAAGGACAGAATTGGTCAATAGGAAAGGTATAGTATTCCAACAGGGTAATGCGAAACCACATACAAGTTTAACCACTCGGCAAAAGCTTTTTCAGCTTGGATGGGGTATACTACCATACCCACCATTCTCTCCAGACCTAGCACCTTCCAATTATCATTTATACCGATCTGTACAAAAATTTTTAGACCGTAAAATGTTAAATTCAAATGCCATCAAAGAAAAAAAGTTTTTTTGCCAGCAAAGAAAGAAAGATGGCAAAGGTTATTGGATCAGACTGGACCATATTTTATTGAGTAAAATATTAATTCACTATAAGAAAATCGTCTTTCATTTTTATATAAAAAAAAAACGAAATTACTTCCCGGACAACCCAGCACAAACGCATAAAATACCAAATCGAGCGCACACAAATTCGTAATAAGATCATTTTTTTGTTCAAATTCAATATCTTTTCGATAGGTAATCATAATTTAAATTAATTTTCATGATTAAAACGATTCCAATTAAATGTTCATTTCATTATATTGCTTGGACTTTACCATAACTTCATATAAATGGCCGCCACTAGACATTTTGCAAGACTCACTCGATCATTTTTGGATGAATTTTTTGCACATTTCGAGTTATCATTTGGCCATAACTTGACAAATATTGGTTTTTAAATGTTCGTTAGTTTGAGTATTGACTATGTTTTAATTACAGTTTTTTTGCGAAGCGCTCCAAAAAATCCTCTAACGGCATCAAATCGAACGATCTTAAAGCCCAATTAACATCATCAAATCTTGAAATTACATGTCCTGGCAACTTATTGCATGGCAAATTTTGTTTTCATCCGTGGCTTGTGACGCCGTCTTGTTGGTACCATATATGGTACCGGGTTAAAATTTGCAAGTCCAAGCCAACAAAAATCGGTTATTATACGGTTATAACGCTCACTTTCAATGGTTACCATCTCTCCTTCTCTATTTTTAAAGAGGAACAGGTCAATGACAACTTCATACCAAAATTTACACCACACCGTCATTTTGGTCTTCAACGTTCCTTTGTGGGTTTTCAGAGCCTCATATGCGGCAATTTTTCTTATCGACGTTTACACCGAGCAAGTATAAACCATAATTTTGATTCCATCCAATAAATACGACTCAAAAAACTCTTCAAAATAGTCCTTTTCTCGGCAATGACTGTCTCTTCTGTCATGAACCGAACCGCTTCCGGCCAAGCTATTTTTTTATGTTGCGGAAACACTTAGGACCCCATCTAGAGAATACTCCTTTTGCTATGGCAATTGACTCATCCGAAGTTATCATGCGATTCCATTTTTCATCAACATTGATTGAGTAAACGTCGTATCCATTTCGCAGGTAACTTTTTCAGGACTAATTTTTATTAAGGATATTTTCCTCATGTTTAGTTAAGATGTTTACAATATTAGTTATATTCCTGATTTTCACGCGGCGGTCGACTCAATCATATCATAGATTTTATTGACCAACGACTGATATTCAACCGTACTTGAATGTATCAAACCAATCCCAAAAATATGGTCATCGAATGTGCATCATCTTTCTAAATGGCTTACAACATTTTTTTAACTTCCTTCCATGTTTTCCCATTAAAAAGAGGAACCAAATAAGTCGCTTTTTGAGAATGGTATCCAAAAATAGTGGACAGTATTTTATTAAGAGGCTTCACCGATCATCAAACACAGATACTAATCATACATTAAAAAAAATATAAATAATTTTTTATATGAATTTATTAAATTTATTAAATTAAATAAATTCATATAAAAAATTACCCTTAAATTATTTATATTTTTAAATTTTGAATTCAAATAAAAAAGTTTAATTTAGTGCATTTTATCTCTTTATTTAATGTATCAAATTTTTTGAAATATGTTCAATTTAAATGTGTAAAATGATGAAGCCCGTAGAGAAAAAAATAATCACCTGTTTTTTTGTGTGTAAATAAAATGTAATAATTTTCGTACATTGATTTTGTAACCAGATACGCTACAGGGAAATATCTGCCATAGCTCTTCGCATGCAATACAATAATTTGACATACACAGTAATTTTATATTTATATTTAAAAAAAAACATAATGTACCTTGTTTATGAAATCAACCTGATTCAAAACAAATTCAATTTCATTAGAATGCAACAAACATACACATACTACTCGATTTTGTCCTGGGAATTATAAAAATCCTACTTGTCCTTACAAACAAGGTATTTTAGAATGAGTTATGATACTGTCCCAGCTAAACTACAAATAATTTTTGTCTCCGATTATGTAATCAAAAGAGTAGAATGCTCCCTTAATCCTAAACATTATACCTGTCTTTATGCAATATATTGTTAATATAGAAAAATTCGGATGAATTCCGCCCAAGTCATGTAATCAAATTGATTATTAATATTTTATTTGTATTTTCATGTAATTTCTCTTATTAATAATAATTCTTATATACTTGTTGAAAAATTTATTATTCCCTCAACTGCCATTAAATCTCATTGATATTAGGATTATGCTAACGAAAACATACGTGCTTCTTCAGTCAATTTAGAAATTTATTTTACAGTATTTGCTATTATTTTTAAATAATTTTTTAGATAACATACGAGGTCTATTCAAAAAGTATCGCGAATTTTGTTTTTTCAAAAATAATTTATTTATTTATGAATATCTATTTTGTCCCTTTCAACGTAATCCCCACCAGATATTATACACTTATGCCAACGTTTTTTCCAATCCTCGAAGCACTTCAAAAAATTATTTTTCGCGATCTTGTTCAACTCCTCTTTCGATGCCGTCTTTATCTCCTCAATCGTAGCGTAGCGTAGTCCTTTCATGGGGCTCTTCAGTTTCGGGAACAAGAAAAAACCACGAAGGGGGGGGGGCAGATCTGAGGAATACGGTGGCTGCGGCATTATTAGTGTGTTGTTTTTGGCCAAAAATAGCAAAAGCCAATTTTTGTTCTTCCACATATCTGGGCGTTTCTGGCGGATTGCTTCACGCAACTTGCGCATAACTTGCAGGTAATATTCCTTATTGACAGTTCTACCCTGTGGCAACAACTCATGATGCACCACGCCCCTGCAATCGAAGAAAACTGTAAACAAAACCTTCACATTCTACCGAACTCTCTGGAGCAAATTTGAGTTGTCCAACAGCTCCTGAGCAATGTTAATGCGATGCTGTTTTTGTCGAAATTAAGGTTTTTGGTCGAAAAATTAATTAAAATCGAAGACGAGCCACAACACCTGCAAGCAAAGCAATTGCCAAAAATTAACTGAACATTCAAAATGAACGAACTTGTCGGCATAAGTGAGAGACATGAGTACCAACATAACGCCATAAAAAAATCGATTATACGTAACCCGTGGAAATTCAAAATTCGCAAAACTTTTTTTTGTATTGTAATTTGATAAAAATCATTAAATTTGAATTTTAAAATTCAAATTTATAACGATTAGCAAGAATATTAAAAATATTTTAGCAAAGACATGAACCAAATTATTATACACTTTTTTCGAATGGGCGACTCCTTTTTCTAGTCATTTTCATAATTCGGTATTACAGTTATCGGACAAGAAAAAAAAATGAATTTAATATTTTTATTGCTTAAATATTTCATAAAATTGATAGTATCCTATTTATTTACTTTTTTATATTATAGCCAAAAACTCAGCTACTAAAAATTAAAGATTTTTTTCAAATTACAAAAAAATAATTATTTTTAATTAAAAAAAAAAAAAAAAAGTTCTATTTTCTAATCCATAACATAGAAAGAATAACACAGCATTTATATTTATATAAATACAATAATAACGCCCAATTGAAATATAAAATTTTTTTAATAAAGGATATTTCAAGGATTTTTCTCCTTTTTAACAATTTATTTGTGAATGGAAAATTCCAATCAGATTTATTTCGGTGACTTTTATCTTATTTATGATTTCTAATGCGAAATAAAATTCATTCTTGATAAAAGATGTTATCACTTAGCGTCAGACACTGAAACGATGTTTGTTTATTTATTAAACACCATATGTGAAAATTTCTTCGAATATTTTATTATACAAAATAAAGTATCCTCTTTTAAAAAAAAGCTCATTTTATGTTCGTTTTCTATTATGACTTTTTTTTGCATTTTTTTTTATATTTAACTTTAATGGTAAAAAAAAAATTCCTCTGATATTAAAGCTGATCAACTATGATGTCAAAAATTTATTTATAAATGTTATATTCTAGAATACCTCCGTATATTATCAGATAACGAATTTATCCATTATTTTTCAGATTCAGAGTTGAGTATCTTTCACTGATGATAATTATTCTCGTTAGCTCGTTATGCATATTATTGTTTAGCATTTGGAAAAGTTCACTAATTACGTATGACATTGTCATATAATGATAGACACTCTACATAAGTATTGATTTTCTCATATCTGATTATAATAAATTCATCACGTACTCGTATACACATAACTCTAAAAGATACTCGGATAAATGAGCAAAAAATCATTTCTTAAGAAAAATATCCTTTTTATAAATACAGTTTTTCTTGTTTTATTTTCTATTTTATATCATCACTTAATAAACTGAATAGTTAATTAATTAAATTTGCAATTAGTATTAAACAAAGCATTTGAATAATTGTACTCTTATACTGAAAAAAGCATGTCCACAAATATTCTTCACTGCCTTTGAAAATGCTATAGTTTGCTATCGTGTCATATCTAGTCTCTAGGCTTTAGTATACACTAACATATTATTGTTAAAGTGTTGAGGAATAAGTAGTAGGCAAACTTGATAATAAGATAAACACTGCAATGCACATTGATGTTTCTGTTCAAGTTTTGTCTATACTCTTACTTAATTTTTGCATTTCTTTAATGTGGCAAAGTGGTACACGATGCATAATCCTTTCACAAATATTCTTTTGTTTATTCTTAAAATCTATTATCGTATACTAGATGGATTTAACTCCTTATTTTATTGCAAATAGTGTCCTTTTCAAGAACACTCTATTGCTCTTTTATATTAGCTGCAACACAACCACCATCACGACGAAAGAACTTTGAAAAGTTGAAGAAAAATCTATTCTTAGAGAGAGAAAAAAATTACCAAATAGATACAATTGCAATAATGAAAACGATGTAGTAGATAGAATAAAAAAATTTCCCTATTGCAATGGTTTATGAGAATACTTCAAGAAATTTCTTCTTCTTGATCATCTTATTTTTACTCTTTTTCTTTATTTTGTATATTCTAAGATGGTAAATCGTAGAAAAATAGAGAAAAGGTATCATTTCTCATCAGCTCCATTAGTATTATTTCCCATCTGAATGTTTATAAACATAAACTTATTGTTTTCGCAATAAAGAAAAATTTGCTATAACTAATATTTCTCTCCATTATTGATTGAGATTTTTTTTTCTCTTATTATTTTTTTATCACATTATTCATTTTAAAGTAAAAGATTTATGCTTCACAGTTAACAGTTCAATCGTAATTAGAAAGTTTTCACTTCAACTTGTATTATTAGATAATATTTAAGATGACTAGATGTTAATAGAAAAAAATTATTCATATCATGTTTAACTTGATGGTGAAAAAGTTTTTGCATTAGATTAAAAAGCAAAAGGCACAATTAGACTTTATCTTTCATTTACTTAATATAAACATTAGTACATGAAGAGAAGATCATATACATATATCCGATATCCATGTGGAACACAGTAGCTCCAACAAAAGGGCATACGAATTTAACACTCGAAAAGTTGTTTTTATGTTTGTACCGTGCACGATTATACTAAATTACAGGTTGTTTTGAGCTGAAGATAATTTAATTTATCGATTTGGCACTTTATCAGAATGGAAATTCTTTTTTCCGTACTCGAGTCACGTTCTCTTCGAGACCGTCTTTAGAAACCCAAGCGATATACATATCTAAACATACATAAACATCCCTGTTAGAAAAAAAAGCATAGAAAAAATTTCCAAAAAAAAATAAAAGATAAATAATATAATATTTAAAAAAAAAAAATTCCAGAACATTACAGTATCGATTAGTTGGTGGGTACTCTTAAAAAATGCCATATTTGCGATATTTCTCCTCTTTTTTATATCATTTTTAAGTCGATTCGTATCGAAACTGTTGAAATTTTTCATTTTCAGTTTGACAGGTTCTATGCTCATCTCTATAGAACGGAAGGACTCCCTCCGTCTTATATCGGAATATGGGATGTGAGAATTCCTCCATTTTTGATAGTCTGTTTAATGTTTTTTCTCAGTTGCGCAATTTTTATGAATTTATTTCGGTGTATTTTCATCTTCGTCATCATCATCATCATCATCACTATCAACCTATTTTTTACAGAACGTACCATTATCCTTTTCATTGCCTTTGTCCTTATATTTTCCATGTACCTCAAACCACCATCCCATTTTACACCTTCTTCTTTTATGTAAACGCATACAATATTAAGAATTTCAAGTTAACCTTACATAGACAAAAAGAAACCTTTATTTTCATCTTAAGATCTAATTCCGTGTCGAAGGTCTTGTGCTATTTATCTAAATTATCGAATCTAAAAGCTCTTTATAATGAGTCATTCTAATTCTTTTATGTTGATGATATGCTTTTACATAGAATTTGGAAGATATCTTTTCTATTTTATATGACTTTTTTTTCATAAAATTTTAATTTTTTAAATGAAAAAATTTTTTTTGATTTATTGAAAAGAGAAATATGAGATTTTTTTTTTAAATAATTTTATTAAAGCTTGTTAATTGTAAGAGTGTGGTGTATATATATACTGTCATATCTTAATTATATCATCGAATAAAATATAATTTATTTCAGAAACCAATAGATTAATTCTGTAGTAATTAGAGTTAGTAAATCTTTTTCATTCTTGGTCATATTTGATGATAAAGCCTGATGGCAAAACTTGAAAAGGACACACACTTACAAGAGGCTGAGCGGGCTCGTAGTAGTATAACTGCAAATGGAATGGCAGCATTCGAAGAGGTTTTTCGTATTTTCTTTCCATTTAGAAAAAATCTTTATCCTTTCCTAAGCTTACTACATAGACATTTATATGTTTATGACTTCGGTTGCTATGATTTTTATAAAAATGTAGGCCACATATTCGTTTGACCAGAAATTGAAGGGGTTTTGTAGGTCTCAGAAAGTATATAAATACTTATTCTAAACACATTATAAAAATAATAAAAGAATAAGATTTGCCGAATTCAAAACATTTTATCAGCAGATGATTTGTATAATATAATCAAAATTATTTATCAATAAAAAAGAAAAAGTAACAATTTTAGCTTGGATAAAATTAGAAAGTTAAAAATCGCACGTCATACAATTCAAATATTACATTTAAGAAAAGATTCAGAATTTATTAAAATTAATATAAAAAAAATTATTGACAGGAAAACCACTTATAATAACATTTATTTAGGAGTTTTTATTTTATACTATCCAGTCTTTGGGGTAGCGTGTTTATAAAAGATAAATATATATAAAAGCTTTTTAATGATCAGAAAGTATTCTTAAATATATTGAAACTTGACTAACTCAATTATAAATTGACTTTACTTCAACACACTTAATATTTTAAAAAAATATCCTTTTGGTTTAATTTTTTTGAAACAGCATATGGCAAATTTACTTATTTTATATATGCAATATTTATATTGTTTTTTTCAAAATATGTTCGCTATTAAATTCAATCTGAAGACATTTTTATAAAAATTCTCAAATTTATTCACACATACGAGGTCTGTTCAAAAAGTATCGCGAATTTTGTGTTTTTCCAAAAATTATTTTTAAAATACGCGCACAAGTAACGATGCGTGAGCAGGGACGTTATCATGATGCAAAAGCCAATTTTTGTTCTTCTACAAATCCGGGCGTTTCTGGCGGATTGCTTAGCGCAGCTTGCGCATAACTTGCAGGTTATATTCCTTATTGACCGTTCTATCCTGTAGCAAGAACTCATGATGCACTACGCCCCTGCAATCGAACAAAACTGTTGATTATGGAGAAGCCATTGTACGAGGTCTGTTCAAAAAGTATCGCGTATTTTGTGTTTTTTCAAAAATTATTTATTTATTCATGAATATCTATTTTGTCCCCTTCAAAATAATCCTCACCAGATATTATACACTTGTGCCAACGTCTTTTTCAATCCTCGAAGTACTTAAAAAAATCATTTTTCGTGATCTTGTTGCGCTCCACCTTCGATGCCGTCTTCATCTCCTTAATTGTAGCGTAGCATCGTCCTTTCATGGGGCTCTTCAGTTTAGGGAACAAGAAAAAGTCATAGGGGACCAGATCTGGGGAATATGGTGACTACGGCATTATTAGTGTGTTTTTTTTTGGCCAAAAATTCGCGCACAAGCAACGATGCGTGAGCAGGGGCGTTATCATGGTGCAAAAGCCAATTTTTGTTCTTCCACAAATCCGGGCTTATCTCGCGCAACTTACGCATAACTTGCAGGTAATATTCCTTATTGACCGTTCTACCCTGTGGCAAGAACTCATGTTCTACCCTGTGGCAAGAACTCATGATGGACCACGACCCTACAATCGAAGAAAACTGTAAGCAAAACCTTCACATTCGACCGAACTTGTCGCGCTTTTTTCGATCTTGGCTCGTGCGGCAGCGTCCATTAGGATGATTGAGCTTTGGTTTCCACGCCATAACCATAAGCCCATGATTCGTCACCAGTTATGACCCTTTGGAGCAAATTTGGGTTGTCGCGGACAGAGCAATGTTATGCGATGCTGTTTTTGGTCGAAATTGAGCAATTTTGGTACGAATTTCACGGCGACCCGTCTCAGGACCAAATCATTGGTAAAAATCGAATGGCACGAGCCAATCGATACGTTTAAGTCTTCAGGAACTTATCTAACGGTGATTCGACGATTGGCCAATACTATTTTCTTCACTTCATCAATGTTTTCGTCTGTTGTTGACACGCTTTTTGTCATTCACATCTTCTCGGCCCTCTGAGAACATTTTGTACCACCGATAAACGTTGCTTCGGTCCAAGGTAGCTTCACCATATGACACAGTCAACATTCGGAATGCGTCCGCGCAATTAATTTTGTTTTTCACACAAAATTTCATACAGATTCTTTGATCCTTTTTTTGGAATTGCAAACATTGAAGACGAGGCAAAACAAGTACAAGCAAAGCAGCTGTCAAAAATTAACTGAAAATTCAAAATGGCCGAACTGGTCGGCATAAGTGAGAGACATGAGTTCCAACATAACGCCACAAAAAATCGAAAATCGAAAATACGTAACCCGCGGAAATTCAAAATTCGCGATACTTTTTGAACAGACCTCGTATTATTATTACTTTGGAAAACGAAGTTGTACAAGAGTCATTGTACTCCTGTAAGGAATAGTTTAGGAAAAAAATCCCTATTAAACAAGTTCAGTACCTTATTGAATTGCAAATCTTGTAAGCACAGCGACCAGACTATCTTAGTGGAGACATGAATCCCAATGGATTGTAGTGCCACAGTAAGCAAACATATTCCCATTCGGTTTATATAAATAGTTAATTATCCATTTTATTATAATGATTATTGATGACTGTAATTTTTAATTGAATAAATAAGACTATTTACACCTCAGCTTATTAATTCGCTGTATAAAATGTTCAACACATTTTCATATTATAAAAGGATAATTGTGTACATTAGTCTGTTTGACTGGGTAAACGTTCCTATTATAAATTTTCAAATCTACTTTATGAATGTAAATTATTTTAAATTATATCAGTTACGTGAACATGAAAACAGATTAGAATTTGTTTAAATATTATTTCTATAGTAATCATATTCGTAAGTCTATGATATTGCAGAAGAAAAGTTCTTTCTTGAAATTGAAATTTTATAAATTAATCGTAAAGTCTACAGAATTAATTAATTAACAAACAATAGATAACACTTTTGAATATCAAAATATAATATGTTCATATTTATATAAAGTTTAAAATCGTTAAATACCATTTACTCTGATATTTGTTATTATGTTTTCTATACGAAAATTTCCAAATGTACACAAGTCGCTTCACAGTGACTTTTTGGTCTAAAACCATTCGCCACATGAATTACAAACCAATTGGGATCCATAAATGTCAATTTTAGTATATTTTACTTGCCAATAGCTGTCGATTTAAATATTTTGTGTCAAGTATAAAATTTTATCAATATTTACGTTTGTTTTAAACAATTTCAACATTTATCAAACTACTTTGATTATAGACTGAAAATAAATTTATTTAATCCAAAAAGATATTTCCATTAAATTTTATAAACCAGTAACTTAATACAAATCTTATTTTATTACGTTACTTGTGTTAATACATTTCAAATAAATTAATCCTTAAAGGATAATCAGGTTCTGATTAAACAAAATTATAATTTTATTTATTAACAATTATTTTTAAGAAAATTGTACAATATATACTCGTAATTAAACCACCCAAAAACAGATATATTTTACCTAAAATTTTTTTAAATTAAATTTAAATGTGCGCATACTCATACATTAACATAAGTTGGAAAAGTTTTAAAAACAAATTATTTTGTTATTGATTGGCCCATAATCAAAAAAGAAAACAAGAATAAATATAAAAAGTAATTATGCAAGTTCAAAAAAAAGATTTTTTATATTCAAATACCACAGACTGTTAGTAAAAGTTTAAAATCGTACTAAAAAAAAAACAATTTTAACGTTAATATATTGGCATCGATATCAAATCAATCAATTCCTTTTCTCGATAGAGGAATTTCGAACTTTTTTATTAATAGGAAAATAAATTGAAAATATTCCAAGTTTGATTAAAATTGCTTAGAAAAAAATTACTATAATAAATATAAGAGTATTTTCAATAAATATATGTAAGTGCATATATACTAAATAGAAAAAACGATAAAAAAATCTAACTTTTACTTATTCTATAAATCAAAAGAAAAATGTACGATTACGTATATTTTCATAATAAATCAACAGCAAAGGGAAAAAATCACTTAATGAATTTTACTCACAATTTTCGGAAATTAATCAGATTTATTTATGTAAAAATATAATTTTTCATAGTGGGGATATGCTATTATTTTTACTGTCATTACGACCTCAATATCCAATTTTGTATAACCATGGAAATCGTACGCATTCTATTCTATTAACAAAAAATGAGATTTCATTGAAATTCTGAAAATAATTCGTCATTTTATCATCCTTTTATAATAAGAAACGAAAAACTGTAACTCATTCAAAGGATTTATAAAATAAATGAAAATATGACAGGAAGAAAATATTGGATAAGGTTTCTTCATAACATATACAAAATAAAACCAAATTACTCCTAGAACAAGGACCTTCGATTTTATTAAGTAAAAATGTCCTTTTTCGAGGGGAATTCAGTATTTATTTTATATTAAAATACTTTATTTCGTAATTATATTGTAAGATTGTTATATTATCTGTTAGGAATAATCTACGTCTTTATTTTAGGACTACGTAATTTGATTATTTAGATATTGAACAAAATCTACATTATTATTATAGGACTAATTAGGTAATTTTCCTACTAAAATAAAAAGAACATCTTAATTTGTCTATTGCTAAAATAGTGACAGTTGATGGAAAAATTTATTAATAATAGGCAATTTCTTCCAAACAAAACCTCTCTAGGGATTTATTATTTTCTTATAAATATTTAATACCTTTTTTAGAGTTGAAAAAAAGTGCTCTTACGAGGTCTGTTCAAAAAGTATCGCAAATTTTGTGTTTTTTTTCAAAAATTATTTATTTATTCATTAATATCTATTTTGTCCCCTTCAAAGTAATCTCCACCAGATATTATACACTTGTGCCAACGTTTTTTCCAATCCTCGAAGGACTTCAAAAAATCATTTTTTATGATATTGAACAGCTCCACCTTCGATGCCGGCTTTATCTCCTCAATCGTAGCGTAGCGTCGTCCTTTCATGGGGCTCTTCAGTTTCGGGAACAAGAAAAAGTCACAGGGCGCCAGATCTGGGGAATACAGTGGCTGTGGTATTATTAGCGTGTTACTTTTGGCCAAAATTGGCAAAAGCCAATTTTTGTTCTTCCACAAATCCGGGCGTGTCTGGCGGATTGCTTTGCGCAACTTGCGCATAACTTGTAGGAAATATTCCTTATTGACCGTTCTACCCTGTGGCAAGAACTCATGATGCACCACGACCCTTCAATCGAAGAAAACTGTAAGCAAAACCTTCACATTCAATTTTTGACGTTCACATCTTCTCGGCCCTCTCAGAACATTTTGTACCACCGATAAACGTTGCTTCGATCCAAGGTAGCTTCACCATATGACACAGTCAACATTCAGAATGCGTCCGCGCAATTAATTTTGTTTTTCATACACAATTTCATACAGATTCTTTGATCCATTTTTTGGAATGGGTAAAAATCGAAGGCGAGCCAAAACACGTGCAAGCAAAGCAGTTGTCAAAAATTAACTAAACATTCAAAATGGCCGAACTTGTCGGCATAAGTGAGAGACATGAGTATCAACATAACGCCACAAAAAATCGAAAAACCCGTGGAAATTCAAAATTCGTATTTGTAGTTTGATATTTTGCCTATTAAAAAAAGTTACGTCGTCGGCATATTAACTGAGAACTACTAAATTAATAGCATTACGTATTTTATTAACTGTATTAAAAAAAGTATAAATATCCCATACACAAAAGCTCTACCAGTTTTCCTCTGTATATACTCGTAAATATAAAAAGAGATCAACAATAAAAATTTACATTCCAATAAAAAAACCAATTGGTATGGTAATAAATAAAATAATACAAGGTGTGGCAGAAAAGTATAACACAGACTTGTGAGATTGGCAGAACTCAACTCGAACTGGTAGCACTACACTGGTAATTACCCTGCACATAGCTTCTACATAAGTCCAGAGCGTCAACATCGAAAACTGATGCAAATGTAGACTTTTCAAGGGTTTTTTTTATAAAATGGACTTCTTTTTATTAAAAAGTTCTTAAAAGATTCAGAAAAGCAGTTGTTTGCGTCTGATGCTCCTTCATAAAAATACACCTGTCATACAGCCATCTCCATTGATCACCTAATCTGAGTTCGTGGGACTTTTCTTGTTCTCCAATATAAAAAAAACACTACAAAGGACGTCATCTTATTGGGTTGTCCGAAAAGTAATTTGGTTTTTTTTTTATAAAAATGAAAGACGATTTTCTTATAGTGAATTAATATTTTATTCAATTAAATATTGTCGAGTCTGATCCAATACCTTTGGAGTATGATTCCATGCTCATAAAATTTATGTTCTTTGCTGGCAAAAAACTGTTCCAAGTGATTTTTGACCTCCTCATTTGAATTAAACGTTTTACCATCTAAAAAACTTTGTACAGACCGGAACAAATGATAATTGGAAGGTACTAGGTCTGTGGCAGTATATCCCATCCAAGCTCTAAAAGCTTTTGCCGAGTGGTCAAACTTGTCTGTTGTTTCGCATTATCCTGTTGGAACACTAAACCTTTCCTATTGACCAATTCTGGCCTTTTTTCTTTTAGTGAATCATTCAATTTGTCCAACTGATGACAGTACACTTCAGAATTTATCGTTGTGTTACTCGGTAGAAGCTCAAAATAAACGATTCCTTTGAAATTCCACCAAACAGATAGCATAACCTTTTTTTGATGAATATTGGCTTTCGAATTGCTTTGATCCGGATCATATTTTCTACTCCAGGATCTTTTGCACTTAACATTGTTGTAGACAACCCATTTCTCGTCCCCAGTAATGATATGCTGCAAAAATGCATCTTTTTTTGGCGTTTGATGCGACGGCACAAATTTTTTTTCCGTAAGAAGATGAGGAACCCATATGTCGAGCTTTGAGATTAAAACTAGCCGTTTCAAATGATCATGAACGGTCGAATTCGGTAAATTTATTCTCTCAGCGATCTCACCAGTTGATATTCACCGGTTTGCATAAATTAATGCCTTTATTGCGTCTTCATCAGTTTCAACTGACCTTCCAGAACGTGGTTCATCTTCGAGATTAAAATTGCCGGATCGAAATTTTGCAAACCAGTTTTGGCACTGGCGCTCACTTAACACATCTTCTTCATACACATCGGATAATTTTTTTCTTACTTGAACAGCATTTTTATCTTTTCTAAAGCAAAAAAGTAAAATATGCCGAAAATGCTGTTTTTCACTTTCCATAACATATTTAAAAAAGTATCAACCAAAAACTACTATGCAGAATCAATCGAATTTTTTCACAAGCAAGCCTTGCTATGTCAGCTGTCTTATATTCGGAAATTACTTTCCAGACAACCCAACAAAAATCATGTGCTTATGCCGGAAATTTAATTAATTAAAAAAAATTTTACTTTAGAAATTTGCTTAGTTTTTATTTAAAAAAAATTATTGACCATTAAAAATAAACAAAATAAGTTAATTCGGTTGCGAAAAAATAGAATTAAGTCCTCTGTTGGGAAACAACGAAATTACTTGCCGGACAACTCAACAGTACAGTCCGTAATATTCAAGAAAAGTGCTACCAGTTGTAGCCTTCCAATACAACTACAAAAAGTGCTGATATTGTTGCCCAATTCCCTATTCTGAATGGGTGCATGTCTGCGAGGAGTACAAAAAATAAGAGAACAAGAAAACTCTTTACCTCATAAGAATACTCAACATTACCATAATAAAAATTTCTTAAAGAACTTGCGCGAGAATATCAGCAATTGCATTTTAGATACTAACGCAGTTTTTTTACCATTCAAAAAAAAAAACACAAAATTTTATTAAATTGCAATAAAGTCCTAACCAACTGTTTAAAAGAAGAAGAAAAAACAGACAATATGGCAAGTACATATTGAAAGAATCATTTTACAGTAACAAGAAAACTTACAGCTGCAACTTATGCATATTTTCTTATATACTCGTAAGACCAATATCAGCAAAAAGGAGAAAGTTTAAGAAATTCTATTGTAATAAATTGAAAATTGTAGCATATTCCCGACAGCTAAGAACTTTTCCATATTTTCCATAGAATACCTTCTGAACCAACTATTTTAAGAAGTACACCGGAGCCTTAAGAAAAATATAAACAAAAAACAATATATGTTACAGAAGGACAGTGACTAATATCCCTACAAATTTTAGAAAATGTGCGATTATAAACCACAAATTTTTCTAACATTAAAAGATTGATGTCTGTCGGTCACTCTAATCTCTCTGTCTCTCTCTCTTTTTTTTGTATGATTCATCATTTGTATATTAATCGTATTTTTATTAGTAATAGTTCATAAATTACATTTTTGTTATTTTATAGCACACTTATGTGTATATCTATTTTTTTTATACATTGACAAATGCAACACGAGCACAGATAGTAAATTGTCTACAGATTTTCAGAGACTATGTTTTTTCAATAGTGTTAATAAAATTGCAATGTGCATAGCATTAAAAACTCTCTGTATCTGAAAAGCAACCACACCCAATATTTTAAACTACAAAATCCTTTAGCTGTTTATATATAGAACTCTTTCGTAAAGGTCATCAATGTGATATAGGTTGTTTTGTCGAAGTAAAGAGATTATCTGATGAATCAGCTGGATGTGCCGGCATAACCACTGTGCCAAGGGATTCTATTCAATTCGCTAATGCTGTGACCATGACCCTTTTTGTGAGCAGAGATATACCATCAGGAACATCCATTCCAGTCCATTAATTTCTATTCTGTTCCGACTCATTCGCCTTTATAATCTTGAGCATGCAGCACGAGAAAATGTCGAAAATTTATTGATCCTAGAAAACTAGACCTTATGTATTCGAATATGGATGTCAGTCTGTTTCGCATAAGAATCCAAAGGCGATTGTATCTACAATAATATTCGATGGGGCTATTAATGCTAATAATAATAGTAATCAACAAAATTTCACGCCTACCAATGCAAATGAACAAAGCATCAAAGTAATATCAACTGACACTTGTTACTCAACGGCAAACATCCGTAGTACAAGTATAACAAATATTTTCATATCTTTTACCATTGACAAGACTTATCTAAGAAAACTATTATTCGTTATCATGAAAAATTACATAGTTTACAATAATAACAACGCCCTAATTCAATAACGAAAAAGTTTCTACTCATATAAGAGCTTTAATACGATATGATTTAAGTCATAGTATTATTATCTATTCATTCTATTCAGATTTTATGTTTACATCATCTTTTTTCCGTTTCCGCTTACAGATGATAATCATAGTTTACAGCAACTCACTTCATAATCGGAAGGATTACTATCGGCGAGTTTCTAGTTTACGATGTCTTAACTGGAAAGATAGTATCTCTGTTGGCAAGTCAAACTCAGTTCTTTTTTAATTCAGTATCTTTCCAAAGGATTGAACATGTATTGAAAATTTTCCCTCGCACCAATCAAAAGTCGCATTGGTTTCAAATCGACCATTTGAATAGAAAGCATACCCATTCCAACGCACTGAATAAATGGATTTGTCTGCGTATGACACAAGATAGTGGCCCCAATCTATTAAGCAGAATGGAAAGAGCAATTTTCTGAAGAGATCGATAAAAGATAACTATACCGGCTAACTTGAGTAGTATTTGACTGACTGGGATTCAGACTAGTAGATTGTTAAACATGAAGTAGCGTTACTCGTTAGAATCTTAGGCGGGTCCATAGATAGGCAGTCTGCTTAAGGCTGATTCGAATCCTTAACATATGGCAATGAGTATGAAAAAATTCACTTGTTGTCTGTTGCTGTCGAGGACGATGCCTTCTTATATACACAAAATATATTTCATATTCAAACTATGTACACAGGCGACCAAAAAAAAAATGCAATATTTTTACTTGGAGAAATGGTTTCTTTCTTTCTTTTTTTCTTTTTTTTGGTTTACTATAAAGACGACGAGCATACTTAATTCTCACTTTCATTTCGGTAACAAAATCTTCTTAACTATATTAGGCGAGACACTGACCTCAGTCGATAGTATCCATTTGGATTTGACATTAACATAACAATCTGACATTATTCGCATAGAAATAAAATATTCTGAAATATTAAAGGAGTCAAAGTAAACGCCTTTTAAAGGATCAACCAAACTTCAGCTTTTTGAATATTATTCTTTGTCTTAATCAGGCAATATTAACATTTTTCCATAAGGAAACGGGCTGACTCACTAGCACATAAATATTACCAATAAAAAAAAAAATTTCTTTTCATTTTGTCTTATCAAAACCATTATGGACTAATATCTGATATGAAAATTTCGTTGTACGTTTATGACAAAAATATGAAAAAGGAAATACTGAAATGAAATTTGTACTTAAAGAAAATGGATTTTTACTTAAGAGTAGTAGAGACTACGAAAAAGAAAAAAAAATTAACCTAACATGAAACCTTTTCATTGACCTAACATGGAATAACATTTTTCGAAACTGGCACGCATTGTAATATGTTTTCCAAAAGACTGTACAAAAATTCCTTTTTGTTTTCATTTATTCATAAATTGCTAACCGAACACGATTCATGTAGCCACATGGTGACATGTGGTTGTGACTCATCCCATAATTTTTTCACCACAAATTTGCCTTATCCTTTCAAGATATTTCTTAGCAAAAACTCCTATTTTCTATCATATAAAAAAAACCAAAATTTATTTCCTCAAAATATCATATTTAATAAGAAATCTTTTTTTCTTAAATTGAAAGTGACTTTTCTGCATAACTATGGAAATAGTTAAAACGATACTTATCACAAAAAAGGATACTTATCAAAAATATATTACATAAATCCAGATAGCTAATTTTTGTATAACTTAACAAAAATATAATTTTAATATGAAAAAAATACACAAATTACAATTTCTGTTGCAGTAACTTAATATATTTTTTAATCCTTTTTATTAAAAGGACGAACAAAAAATTATTATAAAATTCCAATAATCAATAGTAAGTATTCCATACCGTAACTGTACAATGTTTCAATGGTTTTATGCATCCCTTAACGGAAGGTATTTCCGTTCAACCCCTGTCAACAACTCATAAAATGAATAATTTGTAACTTGAAGTGATTTATTCATCGAATTATATCGCGTTTCCTGAAAATATTTTAAATAAATAATAGCATAGTGGCTTCGACTAATTTAGGTAGATTTTCAAATATTTTGTTCCGCGTAAAATAAAAAATTTCCCATTTAATGTGTTCTATTATAAAATTTACATTTGCACTCGTATTTATGTAAATAGAGATAAAAAAAGATTTTTAACATAAATTATAGGAAAATTGCCAGTGGGTGAATAAATTTGTCATATACGAGGTATGGAAAAAAAGTAATGAGACTGATTTTTTCCAACAATTTTATCATATTTTTCTACATCAATGTTATCAATTTTAAAGTAGTTTCGAAGGGCAGTTGTTTTCACTCTTCGTAGTCATGCTGGATGGTCTAGGTTACTCTCCTTTGGATGTTATAAAAAGTACAAAGAAGTGTCGTTCTTTCTTTTTTGATCTTGGGTACAGGAAAAAAAAGTCATAAGGACTCTGATTCAGGTGAATAAGGGAGGCTGAAAAACCATGGATCAACTTTATCAGACAAAATACAGGCGGTGTTGTCATGGGCGGGTCTCCCAAGTGATGCGAACAATTCTCATTCTAAGGGTTGGCAGTTAATACTAGTAACTCTAATTCAGTTTTCAATATTTAAAGCCACCAACAGCGAAATTTGTTTGCCAAAGGCCTTATGCTACCAAAAAAGTTTGTGCTATTGAAAAGGAATGTTCCCCATACGCTCTGAGTGATACCAGTGCTACCAAGTTGCTTGTATGTCACACCTCATATAAATTTTGTTCAAATTTTGATTTAATAAAAATCTATTCAATATTACAAAGGTAATACAATAAATATACTGGCAGGATATAAATATAAAAAAATAACATTGTCATGGGAAATCAAGGTAATAGGAAAAAAAATTTCACAAAATTATTAGTAAAGAAACTTGTTTGTTTGTTTTTTTTGTAAAAATAACCTCCCAAAGGATTATCATGAATACAATAACACAAAAATGCTGTTCAGCAGACTATTGTAAAATAATACCTGCATACAAGAGATTACAAATTGTGCACAAATAACCAGAAATTGAATATTTGCGATTATGTAATAACCTTTAATTGACCGATTATGGTGACAGAATATTGCTAAGATAAATGCTAAAAATCGATTCTTCTCAACTTTTCTAATCCATCGATTAAAGACTTGGCAACATAATGTATCCTTGCCAATTTACAGAAATTATTATATCACATTCTAAGAGAACAGTTGCCAATTATAACGCCACCTAATGAATTTAGCCACAACTCAAAATAATGGGCAAGTTTAGAAGTAATACTCGTAAATTTAAAGGCGACACAAAATTACATTATTTAGCCACGAAGTGAAAATTATTGAAAGCCAATATTGAAAATTATCAGGTTTATCGTAAATTATTGATCGATTTTTTGCTAATCCGTATAACTGAGAGACTTTTCCAACATTAAAGAAAATTGTTTATGGTTATTTTTCTCATTAAATATAATTTGTTTAGCATATAATTACTTTTTTGTTTGTAATTGGCAAAAATTAAAAGGAGTTGAAAAAATTTCGTGCATATTTTTTTGCAAAAAACTTATATATTGGCTTGTCTGAAAAGTAATTTCGTTGTTTCCCAACAGAGGACTTAATTGTATTTTTTCACAACCAACTTCACACTTAAGCCGCATAATCATATGTATTTTGACAGCTGACATAGCAAGGCTTGATTCTGCACAGTAGTTTTTGGTTGATACCCTTTTAAATATGGAAAGTGAAAAACAGCATTTTCGGCACATTTTTACTCTTTTACTATAGAAAAGATAAAAATGCTGTTCAAGAAAGAAATAAAATTATCCGATGTCTATGGAGAAGATGTGTTAAGTGAGCGCCAGTGCCAAAACTAGTTTGCAAAATTTCGATACGGCAATACGGAAAAAAATTTGTGCCGTCGCATTGACGTTTGTGATTTGCTTTTCAAACGCCAAGAAAATGAACCATTTTTTAAGCGTATCATCACTGACAACGAGAATCAAAGCACTTCGAGTAGAAAAGATGAACCGGATCAAAGTACTTCGAAAGCCAATATTCATCAAAACAAGGTTATGCTATCTGTTTGGTGGGATTTCAAAGGAATCGTTTATTTTGAACTTCTACCGAGCAACACAACGATCAATTCTGAAGTGTACGAGGGTCATTCAACAAGTACTTAGCCTACAAAAGAAAAACGAAAATTTTGGAAAGGTGGCAATTTATTTTTCCACATAATCTCCTTCAAGCTCGATAAACTTGGCCCAGCGATGCTCTAACTTTTTTAACCCGTCCAAAAAATACATTTTCTCGAGGGAAGCAAAATAGGCCTCCGTGGCGACGATGACCTCCTCATTCGACCCAAATCTATTCCCGGCGAGTGATTTTTTCAGGTTTGGAAACAAAAAGTCGTCACAGGGGGCCAAATCTGGAGAGTACGGTGGATGGGGCAGCAATTCGTAGCGCAATTCGACCAATTTGGCCATGGCTACGGCGGGGGTGTGAGCCGGCGCGTTGTCGTGGTGGAACAGCACTTTTTTTTCGCAAAGCGGGGCCGCTTTTTCTTCAATTCGACGTCAAATCGGCCCAATAAGTCAGCATAGTAGCGCCCCGTGATTGTTTTACCCTTCTCGAGGTAATCGATGTGGATCACACCTTGTGAATCCCAGAAAACGGTGGCCATCACCTTTCCGGCCGATCGAACAGTCTTCGCCTTCTTCGGAGCACGTTCGCCGGGTGAAGTCCACTGTTTCGACTGTTCCTTGGTCTCTGGTGTGTACCAGTGAATCCATGTTTCGTCGACGGTCACGAAACGACGCAAGAACTCCGCTGGATTGCGCTGAAACAGCGCCAAACACGTCGCCGATGTGGTCTCACGGTTGCGCTTGTTTTCCGGTGTGAGCAAACGCGGCACCCATCGCGCCGACAGCCTTCTCATGCCCAGTTCTTCGTGTTGAATATGATGCACCGTTCCTACTGCGATGCCCACAGTCTCAGCTATCTCGTGAACCTTCAAACGACGGTCTGCCAACACGAGATCGTGGACTTTTTTAACGTTTTCCTGCGTAGCAGCCGTTTTTGGGGCACCTGGGCGTGGCTCATCAAAAAGCGACGTGCGACCACGAACAAACTCGTTGAACCAATTCTTGACGGTCGCCATCGAAGGAGAAGAGTCACCATACACAGCATCCAAGCGATCTTTGATTTCGCTGCGCGTTTTCCCTTCCAAAAACAAGAATCTAATCACCGAACGATATTGTTCTTTTTCCATTTTTGTGCAACCGACCGACACGCTCGCTTTCAAAGGCTCTCAAAACAAAACTAATGAAGGGAATCGACTGAAACTTTGAAAAACAAAACTAATGAAGGGAATCGGCTGCTAAAAGAATGTACTGCACGATGGTAAATTTCTTTTGTGACAGCAGTTCCATCGGGCGGTGAGGCTAAGTACTTGTTGAATGCCCCTCGTACTGTCATCAGTTGGACAAATTAAATGATTCACGTAAAGTAAAAAGGCCAGAATTGGTCAATAGGAAAGGTTTAGTGTTCCAACAGGATAATGCGAAACCACATACAAGTTTGACCACTCGGCAAAAGCTTTTAGAGCTTGGATGGGATATATTGACACACCCACCATACTCTCCAGACCTAGTACCTTCCGATTATCATTTGTTCTGGTCTCTAAAAAATTTTTTAGATGGTAAAACGTTTAATTCAAATGAGGAGGTCAAAAATCACTTTGATCAGTTATTTGCCAGCAAAGAACAAAAATTTTATGAGCGTGGAATAATGCTACTGCCAGAAAAAAGCAAAGGGTATTGGATCAGACTCGACAATATTTAATTGAATTAAATATTAATTCACTATAAGAAAATCGTCTTTCATTTTTATAAAAAAATTACTTCCCGGACAACGCAATATCATATAACTCAAATAGGTTCTTCATATTTTCTTATAGATCAATTGACTTTTCCAATGAACTTTTCAGTATCTCAACAATATTAGCTGGGTATTCCACAGGGCAGCGTACTTGACTGTATCCTCTACAATAAATTTGTACATCCGATATTCCAATTTATCGTATCAGTCTCTTTCCACGTAACTTTTACTCTCTGTTATGAAACATGTCCCATATATATTAATGTCAGTACCGTATCAGAACACACGGAAGTTCGGTACTTGGGAGGGAATTAAAACTGAAAATACCATAACTAAACAGACAATACCGCCAACTACAGGTATTTCTAGACAAACGTTCTAAACTTACGATAGACAGTAAAATGCTTTCTATAAAACAAGCTACTGAAACCAATATTGACTTACGGACTAGAACTCTGGAACTCTACTAAATCTTTCAATCCCTCTCGTATCTAATATCTTCAGTAAAAAATACTTTCTAAAATTCTCGTTGGTCACTGTTATGTTCGTTAATAGTCGCATACATCGGGATCTTAAAATTCTCTATGTTCATTATATAACTGTGTCTCGTTATAAAAAGTTTCACTCTCGTTTTCCTAACCACACTAATCCTCTTGTTCGAAATCTTCCCATAATCCTACATGTTAATTAATATTATTACGTAAATCTGTTTGTTACCCTTTTGTAGTTAAGAATACGTGTAAAATTATGCGAACAAAATTCTTACATAATAACTTCATACCATCTATAGTTAAAGATGTTTGGAGCGAAGAGAATGAATTTCAAATCAATGTTCAAACCCTTTTTTTCTCAACTAAAATCATTTTTCTAAGAGGATTTCACAAAAATTGCAAAAATACATACTTCTAATATTCAAAATAATAATGAGAAAATATTTTCATATAAAAAAATCTTAATGTAAAAAAATTTCATTTTATTCGTGAATGTTCATTTGGAATTTTTTTTATTTATATCAATTTAAATTGATGAAAATTGTTTTCAATATTTTTCATTTGAAGAGAAAACTTTACAAATAAGCATGACTGAGATTTAAAAGCTACTTAACATAATATCTTTATCTGTTCGTACGAGTATATCCTGAAGACTGACTGCACACATGCTTGGAATTTTTTTGTACGTTTATTTGAAATTGGAAATTAAGAAAAGTTCTGTTTGCCTATAAAAAATTTGCCTTTGAAGTTGAGTTTACAGAAGTTTATGCAGATATTCAATTTAAGATACTTACCTTATGATTATTTTTTAAATTGAAAATTTCTCTTTTTTATCTCCAGTGTATAAAGATTTCAATATTACAATACCATTATTCAAGTAGAGCTATTAATAAATCCTTTACTTCATGCTAAAATATTTATACTTTAATGGAATTAAATTTGATTTCTTTATGAAAAAGATGATTAATAATACAATCCAAAAAATTTTGATATCCTAGTAAAAACTTTCTGATTACTATTGAAAGCCTTATTATTGGATGACCCAATTTCCATATGAATCTTCCGGATCAGTATATCAGTTTTGTCTCGATTGGTATTTTTTTCGAAATTAAATTGTTTACCATATCATAACAATTTTGTATTACAAGGCAATTGCGATGACATGGTAAACGAGCATGAAACCATTTATAACGAGCAACAGTTAGTATGACATTTTTACGAACATAATAAGGAGCATCCACAATCTTGTGAAGAATTGTGTGGATACGACTGCAGTTGAATGGAGTTCTAGTCCATGTGTAACAATTCTGTTTTATAAAGCAATTGGGATGATATGGTAAACGAGCATGAAACTATTTATAACGAGTAACATTTAGTATAACATTTTTATGAACATAATAAGGAGCATCCACAATCTTGTGAAGAATTGTGTGGACACGACTGCAGTTGGATAGAGTTCTAGTCCATGTGTCCAAACATGTTTAAGTACTGTATTATAATTCAGTAATTTGCTATCAGTTGTAAGCTTTGTAAATGAGTCCAACAATCTTAAAGTAGATGGTTATAACGCCTGTTCACGTCAAATCTTTTTAGTCTCGTACGTGAGTCGCTGGTTAATTTTTCGGCAAGATATAATCCTACTTGTTTTTTTTTTTTGAAAAATCGGCAAGATATAATCCTAACTTGTTGTTTTGAGAAATCGCGTTACCATTAAGGTTTATAGCGGGACATGATTCACCACGAGGAGTAAAATTTACATGAAGGTGGAAGCCTTTTTTATGTCTCCCATATTATACAAAACTAAATATTCGAGCAGCACGAGGATTTTTACGCCTTGTTAACATGTCTGTGTCGCCTGCGTAAGTTGCAACGATACCGTTAGGACATACAGGTATGAGCTATGTTCAAAAAGTATCGCGAATTTTGTAATTTTTCAAAAATTATTTATTTATTCATGAATATCTATTTTGTCCCCTTCAAAGTAATCCCCATCAGATATTATATACTTGTGGCAACGTTTTTCCCAATACTCGAAGTACTTCAAAAAATCATTTTTGTGATCTGGTTCAGCTCCTCCTTCGATGCCGTCTTTATCTCCTCAATCGTAGCGTAGCGTCGTCCTTTCATGGGGCTCTTCAGTTTCGGGAACAAGAAAAAATCACAGGGGGGGGCCAGATCTGGGGAATACGGTGGCTGCGGCATTATTAGTGTGTTGTTTTTGGACAAAAATGGTAAAAGTCAATTTTTGTTCTTCCACAAATCCGGGCGTTTCTGGCGGATTGCTTCGCGCAACTTGTGCATAACTTGCAGGTAATATTCCTTATTGACCGTTCTATCCTGTGGCAAGAACTCATGATGCACCACGACCCTGTAATCGAAGAAAACTGTAAGCAACAATTTTACATTCGACCGAACTTGGCGGGCTTTTTTCGATCTTGGCTCGTGCGGCAGCTTCCATTGGGATGATTGAGCTTTGGTTTCCACGTCATAACCAAAAACCAATGATTCGTCACCAGTTATGACCCTCTGGAGCAAATTTGGGTGGTCGCGGACAGAGTCCAACAGCTTCTTAGCAATGTTAATGCGATGCTGTTTTTGGTCGAAATTGAGCAATTTTTGTACGAATTTCGCGGCGACCCGTGTCACGACCAAATCATTGGTAAAAATCGAATGGCACGAGCCAATCGATACGTTTAAGTCCTCAGCAACTTCTTTAACGGTGATTCGACGATTGACCAATACTATTTTCTTCACTTCATCAATGTTTTCAACTGTTGTTGACGTGCTCGGGCGTCCGGCACGCTTTTCGTCGTTCACAAACGTTGCTACGGTCCAAGAGGTAGCTTCACCATATGACACAGTCAACATTCGGAATGCGTTCGCGCAATTAATTTTGTTTTTCGCACAAAATTTGATGCAAATTCTTTGATCCTTTTTTTGGAATGAGCAAAAATCGAAGACGAGCCAAAATACATTCAAAATGGCCAAACTTTTCGGCATAAGTGAGATACATGAGTACCAACATAACGCCACAAAATATCGAATATACGTAACCCGCGGAAATTCAAGATTCGCGATACTTTTTTAACAGATCTCGTATACGGAAAATGTACTTATTATACAGGATAGAGCTAAGGATACTATCCTGACAGACACTGGCGGCTATACCAGATATTGGGGAGCGTTGAAGATTTATAGTTATATGAAAATATTGGAACAAAAATAATAATAAAAATTCGAGAAACACTTTAAAAAAATTTAATGTTGCAATAATTTCTGTTGAAAGCATTTCTACTAATCACAAGATAGAAAAAATCTACTCTTCCAAATCCCTGTTTAAGTATACAACAAAACGAAATCCTCTTTAAGTATAGAAGTACAAATAGTGCTCGTACTTGCAATAAATCACAATCATAAGTCTATGAAACATTTTTTTTTCTATGACTAAATAAGACAATGTGAAAATGTGGGATATTACATAAAATACGAATAATATGAATAGATGGACTGCGAATATATTCCACAGTAAGCATACAAAATTTAGTTATTTATGTTCGTACTTGTTCTCAATATAACTAACCACGTTAACATTTGTTGATTTTCTAATATTATCTGGAATTTCTCTTCTCAAAAAGACATGATATCTGAAAGACTGTCGTACGAAATATAATTAGTGTTCTAATAATTACGAAAATGTCCACAAAACCCATTTCGATAGTAGTACCGAAGACAACTAACTGCAGGAGTAAGTAACAGCAGGGTTTCCAATGACAAAAACCTTAGCTCAGCGATGAATCCTTACACTAATAATAAATTTCTAATTTAATCCTATAATTTGAACAAGACACCAGGCCAGACCGTCTTCACTTTGCTGCTGATTGATAAATTAAATAATAATTAGTTACATTCATTTATTTATAGATACATTCCCTGTGGCAAATTACTATGCCTCTCATCTAATTATTTATATTCAACAGGCGTTGGAAGGAACCTCCTTAATCGAAAATACTCTGATAACTACTGCCATTCGTATTTCGCGTTAAATTCATCGAAAATTTTCCAAAGTGTGAACGTAAAAGTAGCCATTAAAATAAATTACTACACAATTTATATTAAATAAATTTGATTCTATATTAAACAATTTTTATTACCAAAATAATCGGATTTTCCTTTTGTTTAACTTTATTAAAGTTGCTGAATAGACGGTTAGACGACCATAAACAAAACATCCTAAAATACCCCCGCAATAAAATAATTGCGATATTTTGCCAGGTACACAATGTTACGTTCAATATCAATAGACTATTTTGAAATCTGTCAATTGTTTTTCGTTTCTTCAACATGAAACTTAGTAAATATTTACTTAATTACTTATAAAAAAATAGTCATTTTCACTTTATAACTTTTGTCATAGAGTTTAGATCCCTTTCATTATGGTATTTTTTCGTTTAAAAATATTTTTGTAAGAAACTTTGAAACAATTAAAAAGTTTCATAGGTCAAAGGTAATTTTTGCAGAAATAATACTAATGAACATTTTCGTTAAGCTTTTTCTTTTTTATTTAGTTTAAATTCGAATATAAGAGAGCATATTCTTGTCTATCACATATGCTGAAGGTACCATTGCAATAAGTTTCTAACAAAATAGATAAGCTTTCGGTAAATATTTAAAAATTTCTAATTAAATCCTCTATGTATATTTATGTTTTATCAATCTTATCGTATTTTAGTTACATAATTGACTATTTACTGTCATTTATTAATACCTTTGCTAGTCATATATATTTTCTAGTATTTATTAATACCTATGCTAGTTCGATAATATTCAGGATAATATCGCCCATGGTTTATTTGTATGGGCTTAATCCAGCAAATATATTTTCTGTTTGTTCCGTCACTCCATCAATCAGACAGATAATTAAGAGGATTATTGACATTCTGGTAGTAGTTTATTTTTAATATTTTCGAAAGCATCCTTCACTACTTGTTATTCTGTTGCCAACGAAATTCTGAGAAACCCATAAATACATTCCTAAAAAAAATTCCTTTAATATATTTTTCGCATCTTCTTGCCAACAGCATATAATAGTATTTAAATCAATAGTTAATAATTATATTAGGTATTTTAAAAGCATCTACCTTTAAAAGGTAAAAAATTTTCTTTATTGAAGGAACGTTATTTTTTGAACATTTGACGATTTTCAGATTATTAAGTTTTTATTTAAAATAAGAAGAATTGCTCTCATCATAGTTTTAAAAGAAAAAAGAATTTTTTTTTAGGTGAAATACGTGCAAATAAATTATTTTATTGAAAGAGCAAGGAAAATCAGAAGTGAAAATATCCAAAAAATCGTCAAATATTTACGTAGAACTGTGCAATGCGAGAATACAATCAGACCAAATCGCATCAATCTAGAAACAGGCATAAAAATGGTCACCTCGAAGCGTGTAGACAAAAATTGATAAGAAACTCTCTGAAAGATCGAGAAAAAAACCAAAACTTGCAAGACGTATCTTTAAAAGATGACTTAAGAAAGTAGGACGATAAGACTGTAAGACCAGAAAGAAATCGTGGGCACTATGGTACCAAAACTTATCTGAGGAGGATTGGCCAAAATTAATTAGAAAAACATAGAACAAATATATTATAGTCCAACGAATCAACTTTATAAGAGAAAAATACCCTTTCAAAAAAAAAATTTAAATAGAAAGTTTTAAATGTTTTCTAAAGTTTTTTAAAGCTCAAATACAACATACGAGAGACGACAAATAGGTCAGGAGTATACACAAAAGTATATGCTGGCCTCCCATTAAGAATACTCACCTATGAAGGCCGTATAGGTTCGGCCAAGTTCATTGAAGTATGTACTATAAAAAAAAAAAAAACTTTCGTTATCGGTTGCAGTAATTTTCGGTGACACCAAGTTACATGGGAGGAAGTTTTAGGAAGACAATCCCTCAATCGCAAGGAACCCCAAAATAAATAAAATGAAATATTGAACTTTTCGAGACGCCTGCACAAACAAAAATCGTGTATATAAAAAATTTTGTAAAAACTTCTTAGGTTAAAAAAAAAAACAACTTTAAAAACTTCTTAGGTTAAAAAAAAATTCCAAAAAGTTAAGAATTACGTTCTGAAGCAAGGGTTTCTGTTTTTGTTGAATATAATGCTGGTATCGCGATAAGAGATTTTGTTTATAAATATAATTGCCATCGGAACAATATGTTATATAAAAAAAATAATAGTTAAAAGGAAAGACATAAAAATCGTATATGAAAGCGGAATACAACTTTTAAAGAAAATCAGCAAATGGTAAGATCAGTTAACATACATATGTGTACAATTAAGGCTCAAATATTATAAATCAAATAAATCTAACGAGATGCATTAAAATTAGCCGAACATTGGAGGTCCAAAAACTTAGAGAAAAATATATAAAGAAAATGAAAAAGCCTTTTTTTGTTATATGTGTAGAACTCTGGTCCTCAGTTTTTTTGGAGGAATATTTTATGAACCGATCAGTCGTCATTTTTTAGATAGGTCCTTAGGAAGAAAGTTCATCTATTCTTCAACAAATTAAAAAGAGAAGCGAAAATTTATAGCACCTTTTCGAAGCCATAAAGGCGCAGAAATAATGATTTGTGGTTTTATACCACTTAAAGTAATTGGTCCTAACGTTAGGCTACCTGAAAGAGTAAACCTTTTAATGTATAACTTAGTTTCCGCATGACATCATAAAAACTATGAATTTATTATAATTTTATTAACATACTTATTAATATTAGTGTAATGTTATTAAACGTGGTATACCGGTCGTTAGACATAATACCACGGACCGTCTATGTACTTAAGATACGCCCAATCAAGGTGCAAAACAGACCTGTCTGTAATGAAAATCGCCAGCTCAGCTCACTAGATCTAGGTAGTTGCACGCATCTCAATCGATAATCCAGCTCGCTTAAATTCAACGCATTGTTCTTTGATCTCTTTCTTGGACCACTATATGCGTGGAACATTCCCTCAGATTCTGTATTTTCTTCACTTCTTCTTCATCTTCTTCTGGTACGACTCCACTATGCAAAGCTTCAACGCCATTATTTCCTTTTTTTTGTCTTCTTTTTTCTTTTCTTCTTAACCATCTTTCGTGTCCCATGCATGAAGTAAGCAAACATTCAATCTTCTTCATCTTCTTCAGGTACGACCCTATTTACATTCTCGTAAGCCATGCCAAGTTTCAACGCCATAAATTCCTCTTTTCTTGCATATTCTTCATCTTCTTCAGGTACGACCCGACTTACATTAGCATAAGCCATGCACAGCTTCAACGCCAAAATTTTCTCTTCTTCGTCTCTTGTTCTTCTTTCTCTTAACCATCTTTCGTGCCCAATGCATGAAGTAAGCAAACATTCAATCTTCTTCATCTTCTTCAGGTACGACCCTATTTACATTCTCGTAAGCCATGCCAAGTTTCAACGCCATAAATTCCTCTTTCCTTGCATATTCTTCATCTTCTTCAGGTACGACCCGCGTTACATTAGCATAAGCCATGCACAGCTTCAACGCCATAATTGCCTCTTCTTCGTCTTCTTGTTCTTCTTCCTCTTAACCATCTTTCGTGCCCATGCATGAAGCAGGCAAACATTCAATATTATTCATCTTTTTCAGGTACGACTCCACTTACATTAGCAGAAACCATGCAAATCTTCAACGCCAAAATTTTCTCTTCTTCGTCTCTTGTTCTTCTTCCTCTTAACCAGCCTTCGTACCCCATGCATGAAGTACGCAAACATTCAATCTTCTACCAGCAGACCGCTCCCTCATTATTCTACATACATTTGTGCAACTACCTGGTCCGGCTCCATACATAATAAGTAGGTCTATTTTATGACAGTCAGTAGCCAGTTAAAAACTAGTTACCCTAACTGGTGGTAGCAAGGCCTACCTAAACCTCTACTATCATCTGCAGTGATAGCACCCGCGATTCTGTGATCCCTAAGCACCAGTCCTAAGATTGTACCCGCAATATAGATGGCAACCACAGCTACCAAGTTTCAGCCAAATTCTGCTCACTTTGGCCGGGCAGTGGGCACCCCGTGGTACCAGTTTTTGACTATTTTTAAAGATTTGTTCTAAAAAGCTACAGTAAGGAAACTTGTAATTTCCTACCACTGTTAAACCAGCTCAGGACCGCGGGTTTGCCAAGATCCGTAGGCCATACCCAAAAATGTCCCTCTGTTCGGGAACTATTAAATATATTACAATTTTAAGTAATATTAGTACTGATATGTAAGATTCTTAGCGCTACGAAACTAAAAGTCCATTTGGCGACTGGATTTCCTAGGCCGTATTCAAACAATTATTTTTTTTATACAATTAATTTGAAATTCGTATTAAAACAAATAATTATTTTTTATGGGTCGATTTATTTCAAAATTGTGCAAAAAAAAAGACCTTGTAAAAAAAATTGGATGTATATACAAGAATACTCAAATACATCGAAGGAGCACATCAGAAATATCATTCATCATAAGTAGTGAAACCTGTCACAGGCTAGTCAGCTAAATGCCCAAGAGGATCATAGTTTTGGTGAAGAGTACATGAGAAGCAACAAAAATATTAAGTATTCTTAAATAAATAACATTACTTTACCATTTAAAAAAAATATTTTTTTGTATAGTAATCAATACTTTTGACCAAAGCTGTAGTTCTAAATTGTAAGGTTTAAAAAAACGTTTTTTTATATTGATTTCAAACCCAACAACCAAAATGTTATTTAAAATTGTAAGCAAACATAAAAAAATGATAGAAATTTTGATTTTATTCGAATTGGAATAAAATTTATACGAAAAAATTTACGAATACTCGTATTCTTCAAGTACACTCTTAAGATCATTCCATAAATATGATAAAATTTTAAATAGATTAAAAATTAAAAAACTAAAACGATAATTTGCTACATTTAAGCCTGATACACGTACCTGTTCAATTATAAATCTTGAGTTTACTGCGATTCTCTCCAATACAAACATTTCAATTCTCATTAAAAAATATTCCTGCCTCCAATTTTATTTATTTTTTTGTCGACAATATTTCAGATATCATCATATTTTTCTTTCTAAATTAAATTATATGAGAAAAACCTAATCCAATGATAATATCATATTATTAATAGTATCTGTCTAAATTTTATTAAAATTTTTATTGCCCTACTAAATCCCAGTAATCATTATGTATTAAGGCCAACTTTCTTTGGTGTTAAAAATATTTCGGATAATAATGATAAATTTCCATTCATTTATTAAATAAGTCGTTTTTATATTATACGATTAGACAGTTTATTCTATATTCGAATATTCAATACCGAAAAATATTCTTCCCAATTTTCCATTCCAACCGTTTTATTTATTGTCAAAATAAATTTCTTTCAATTTGCACATAATCTACAAAGTTTGCATATTATTTAAAGTGTCTACTATCCTTACTTTGTAGGTATTGTAATACGAACTAAAACACAGTGTACACTTTGATATTTTATATATTTAATGGGGGAAAAAAGGTTCGAATAATTAAAAGTATTCCCCATCCAGCTGGATTTTTAGTATTTACTTGGATGGTCGAATAAGAGATTGTTGTGTAACGACAAGTTCTAATTATTTGGGAATAACTTCGCAAGTTTAAACGTTAAAGACTGTCAATTGGAATGAAGAAACTTTACGCTTTATGAGCAGAACCTGCACTGAATGCATCCTCAAGTCCACCCCCACACTTCCCATCCGTTTTTTTTTAACAACAAGTGTGTAAATGTTTGTATTTTACCTGTACCTGCTGTTAAATATATATTATTATTTTTTTCCTAGTCCATTATGCTGTAGATTTTATGGTATGTTTAATAAGGGCAATGATCACTTAAACTAACGATGTTGGTGAAGGCTTCTCATAAATGGCCATTAAAGTATTCATAAAAAAAAACCGGTCTGAAATAATGGGCTCTGTTATCAACAGTAGCATTGAAGCTTGTTGCTTCAATCGTGGTAATTTTGTACGTATGTGTACGTACATTTCTCTATAGATGTAAAGGGTAAATTTTTTTTTTTTGTAAAACATTAAAACCATCATCTCACATCATTTCAACAATATAATCGCACCCTTCATGTAATTACAAACTTAACTTTAAATACTTGTGAGCATAATAATGGTCTATTTATGAGTATAATCTTCAGTAAAACCGATTAAAATAAATTCCAAAAAAGAAAAAAAAACAACTCAACAAATCTTAACGTTTCTATTTTTTGCTCATTAATTTTGCTTAAAAAAAAAATTATTGTTATTATACTTAGGAGGTTAGAAATGTATCTACAATAATTTGTTTACAAACAATTTGTTTTTTTCTTCTTCTTCTTAACTATCTTTATTTCTATTACTATCCTCAGAGAGAGCTTAAGCTCTAAGATATTTACTCTAAAAGGGATATGATTGTATCAATTATCCTTTATCCACCGCAGTCAGGGTTATTTGGTTTTGATTATTGTATATTATCACAAATTATCCAATTGCATGCATTAGCAATGATAATATTGTAGATAATCTTCGAAAATAAAATCAAATAATTTTTGTAAAAAATAAAAATAAGTGTTTTTCCAATATCTCTACTAAATTGCAATAATATTTATATTTTTATTATTAATCACCTTTTTTTATGGTGAATTTTTTTTACTTCATTAAATTTTGAATTTTTGTTTTTTTATTAATCAAAATTAAAAAGCGAACAAAATTTTTTAATGTCAAACCACTCATTTTAATTAAAGCAGAAAAACGAAATTTTGAAAATTTTTAACTTTTTAACTTTTATAGAATTTGTAAATATTATAAAATAATTTTTTAAAAAAACTCTTATTTTATATCGAATATGAATTTTTTTTGTCAAAAGAGAAAATATTATGCCAAATTTGAAATTAAATTATTTTTGTCCAGTAATTCTGTATTTCATGTTCTTGGTAAACTTAGTTTTTATTTTTTTTTATAAAATAAAGGGTTCATTTAAACAACACTAAAAGGGGTAATTCTCGTATAGATAAATGCAAAAGATAAGACATATACCTTGGTACGGGAAACATAAGAAATTACTCTTGTTACTTAATTATTCATGTACACGACTGTGTGTAAAATGTCTCAAAAAGTTTAAGACTAATTCTCTTAAATGAACACTGTGGAAATAAAGTTAAAGCAAAACTCAAAGGATTTAGTACAAGTTGACAAGATTTTCTAAAAGAATATTAAAAGTTGATTATATAGCTTTAAATTGAATAGTTATAATTTATTATATATCCCTTAGGTACGAGTATATAGATATTAAATTAAGAAAGAAAAATCTATTAAATATCAAAGCAGTTCTAAAAAAAAAATCATAATTGGTTTATAAGATTAGATGGAACGCTTATGATGGATGTAATATCAAAACTAATTTAAGAAAGTTAATTTTAATAAAATTTATAGTTAGTCAAACATTTTATTCTAATATCGAAAAATTTTATCGAATTGTACTATCAATTTTAAATTCGATATAATGAAATATATATTTTTGGATTATTTTATTAATGTTTGTTTAGTTCTTTGTAACATTTGGATAAGCGCCATGGGGAGTCAGTTTACATATTCACGGCAATGAGATTATGAGATTATTTGGCGACTTAAAGTTCCATTTCCTCAACGAAGCTGGTCTGTTTTTACGATTAGGTTAATATACATAATTACGTATATAGGGTGGATTATTTATTTATGATTTCCAAAAAGAAAAATATGGATGCGGTAGATTACAGTAAGAAATGAAAAAAAGTTTTAATATTGGACCAGTCTAAGTTTCTACTTATAGATGAGGATGTTCTTTGTCACTTGTAATTATTTTAATGGTTTTTGGGATATTTTATATATTTTTGATTTTATTTTTTTGTTAACAACCACATAATCTTATGAGTTCCAAAGATTTTATTATACGAGGTATGTTCACAAAGTATCGCGAATTTTGTGGTTTTTTTTTTCAAAAATTATTTATTTATTCATGAATATCTGTTTTGCGGCCTTCAAAGTAATCCCCACTACATATTATATACTTGTGCCAACGTTTTTTCCAATCCTCGAAGTACTTCAAAAAATCATTTTTTGTGATCTTGTTCAGCTCCTCCTTTGATGCCGGGGCTCTTCAGTTTCGGGAACAATAAAAAGTCACAGGGGGCCAGATCTGGGGAATACGGTGGCTGCAGCATTATTAGTATGTTGTTTTTGGCCAAAAATGGCAAAAGCCAATTTTTGTTCTTCCACAAATCCGAGCGTTTCTGGCAGATTGATTCGCGCAACTTGCGCATAACTTGCAGGTAATATTCCTTATTGACCATTCTACCCTGTGGCAAGAACTCAAGATGCACCACACCCCTGCAATCGAAGAAAACTGTAAGCAAAACCTTCACATTCGATCGAACTTGGCGGGCTTTTTTCGATCTTGGCTCGTGCGGCAGCTTCCATTGGGATGATTGAGCTTTGGTTTCCACGTCATAACCATAAACCCATGATTCGTCACCAGTTATGAACCTCTGCAGCAAATTTGGGTCGTCGCGGGCAGAGTCTAACGGCTCCTTAGCAATGTTAATGCGATGCTGTTTTTGGTCAAAAAATGGACAAAAATCGAAGACGAGCCAAAACACGTGCAAGCAAAGCAGCTGTCAAAAATTAACTGAACATTCCAAATGGCCGAACTTGTCGGCATAAGTGAGAGACATGAATACCAACATAACGCCACAAAAAATCGAAAATCGAATATACGTAACCCGCGGAAATTCAAAATTCGCGATACTTTTTGAACTGAACTCGTATAAATTTATTTAATTAGGTATTGTCCGTTTTTGTCGATGACCCTTTGCCATCTTTCAGGCAGTGTCATAATTCCGGGTTCGCAAAACTTATAACTTTTGCTATCAAAAAACTGAATTAAATGTGATTTTACAAAATCAGCGTCATTAAAAATTTTACCATTTAAGGAGTTCTGTATGGAACGAAATAAATGGTAATCTAAAGGCGCTAGGTCAGGGCTATATGGTGGATGTGACAATACATCCCAAGCTAATTCCAATAATTTTTGGCGAGTGACCAAAGATGTGTACGGCTTTGCATTGTCATGCTGTAAAACAACACTCTTACTACGATTTACCAATTCTGGCTCAGCTTGACGAGTTGTTGAACGTACACGGTGGAATTAATCGTTTGGTTTCTTGGTAAAAGTTCAAAGTGCAGAATTTCTTTATAATCCCACTAAACTGATATCATAAGCTTCTTTTGGTGCATTTCAGCTTTTGATGTCGTCTGAGGTGGTTCATCTCGCATCACCCACAATCGTTTCCGATTAACGTTGTTGTAAACTATCCACTTTTCGTCGCCAGTTATCAGTCGTTTCAGAAATGGATCCGTTTTGTTGCGTTTCAGAAGCGAATCGCAGATGCTAATGTGTTGTGTCAAATGAATTTCCTTAAGCTGATGGGGAATCCATAAATCGAGTTCCTTAACATAGCCAAGCTGTTTTAATTTTTTTTTTTCAATGCATTTACGCGATACATTGAGCTTGTCTGCAATCTCACTTGTTGTGCTATGATTATCTGAATCGATAATAGCCTTGATATGGGTCTTATCAACTTCCGCATTTTTTAGTGAAAAATCATCAGAAAGAAATTTAGCAAACCAATTTTAACACTGCCTTCATTCCCATATACGGCACATAACTTCTTGTTAACATTGTCCCTCCATTTTTAAATTTGGATGAAAACAAAACTAAATATCTAAACGATAAAATTTTTTACTAAATTGAAGACGAAAGTCCAAACAACAAGAAAACATTATAAGTTAGGTGCTTTAAACACGTTGACATAAGAAAAGAATCAGCTAATACCATCTATTGACAAAATCCTCAATTACTTAGTTGCCAACCCAATATTTATAGAAAAAATATACTCCTAGAGTTACAGTATCCATTATACGTTAAAAAAAATTTTAGATGCGAACTTGATAAAAAAGAATTGGTTACAGAAAATACGAAAAAAAATTTACATTTCATGAATTATTGAATAAATATTATAATATCTTATACATATTTCGTACTCTTAAATATAATATTTATACAAAATCTAATTTATACATTTAAGAACTAAAAATCAACTTTAATATAAATAACACTATTCATACTAACAACACGTTCTCATATCAAAAAGCATGCGTTAACTATACATAAAATTAACACTCCACCAAAATATTGTTGATGTTAAATATTTTTTTTTTTAAAAAACATAATTTTTCTGTTTATTGCAAACTTTTTAAAGCTTATTTTATTTTATTTTTAAATTTAACTCAACTAAATTTTTTAACAAAACATGTTTACAGCAATATATATATTGTAACTGTTTGCATTTTGTTAATAATAGTGTGCATGATCTTTTAAAGCATGCATTTAAAAAAAAAATTGGTGTATTTTATATTTTTGTCAATATAAGAAATATTGTTGTTTTTTTTTGTGAGTTTTTGTCTTTTTTTATATTTTTTATAATCTGAATAGTTTGTAAATGAACTTTTCTATAAATTAATTTTTGTTTTTGTCTTTAAAGTTCAAAATATAATAATATAACTAAGATAAGAAAAATATTTTTTTTCTTTTTTTCCAAAATTATTTTTTTATAGCTTAAGAAGCTAGAGAAATGCTATATACAATATCATCAACAATTGCAAACTGATAAGCATAATTTTATTAAATATTTAAAAAAAAATCAAGTAAAAGCTATTATCTACTACGAACTACTACATTAAAAAAAAATTCTAAAATTATCAAAATATCAAAACAAACAAGAATATATCAAAAAATCTCTATTTTTATATAGTTTTCTTTAAGACAAGAATATATATAAAAATTCAAATTTTTCCAAATACACAACAATTCATTAATTAAGATAAAATTCAAAAAAAAAAAAACTAATTGAAAAACAACACAAGAACAAACAGAATAGAATCAATATCAAATCAAAGATATTCAAAATAGAAATATTATTAAAAAGCAATCAAAATGAAGAAACGCGATACAGATTTATGACTCATAAAAAACAAATCAGGGAGTCACTATAAAGTGGCTACCCGTTGTGTTCCAGAAGTAAATATAACATCGCCGTCACCACCATCGATTCCCACATCAATAGTTAAAATCAAAGCGACCAATGATAAATATTATTCGTCGATAGTTGATCGAAGCGCAACAGCTACAGCAGCTGGATCAGCCATAATCGCGGCGACAGCATCTTCGGCTGGAATAACGACCACAGCTCCACCGTCAGTGGCATCGAGACGGGCATCATCGTTTCTAGGCTCATCGCCGTCTGACGGTGGTGTAGATGCGGCCACCGGAAGATCGAAGTCGTCCTCGTTATCGTCCACTAATGGTAAGACATCTACGCTATCGATAACAACGACGACTTCAACGTTGTCGCCATCACCGAATGATGGTGTACCAACATCATCGCCACTATCAGGATCATTCACATCAACGACAGCAGCAGCAGCAGCCGGAGCGACAGCAACGTCAACCGCTACAGCAGCTGTACAACTGTTACCGGGTCTAACCCCAACTAACGTTGTGACGGCGCCCATACCAGCAGATTCAACAACCGCAACTACAGTAACCTCGTCAACATCCAATTACACAAATAATCCCAATACGACTAGAAGTTGGCCAGTCATCTATAGGAATCCCCATCAATATGATTACGAGACACTATACGTCCTGAACAATAACAATAACAATAATATAAATAAAAATATAAATAATAATTATTGTTCGAGCACCGAGGATCTATCCTATGAAAAGTATCCTGACGCGAACATATATGAGACGAACAGACACAATAGCATATTTATTAGTAGTAAAATGCCCTCCGAGGCTCAAACACCAACCGGACTAACTCAAACCGGAAGCTATGGTTGGGGATGTTGTGGTCTCTGCACGGCACCGCCGCCAGTAATTTTTCTATTTGTAACGCTCCTGATGACTATCAGCGCAACAGCAATGCTCTGTGCGGCCATTATGACTGATCATTGGGAACATGTTACCTGGGATCATAGAAACCTAGATAAGCTCACCAACAATACAACACACCCCCCACTACAATGGATGTTAGATGATCGAGTTGGAAGATTACCTCTCAAACGTACGTAATTTTATTTATTTTTCATATTTTTTCATTTTGAATGTGTTCAAACAAAAAATAGATAATAAGAAAGATTAAAGATTGTCAACAGAAATATATAAAATTATTAATTCGTAGCAATAATAACTTTAAAAGAATTTAATAATTAATGAAATGTCATATCATCCATTAGGTGTTTTTTTGTTTGTATCAAAATGACTCCCCATAAATTATATCACGCACTCATTACAGACAAAAAAGTAGCTGGGGAATAACTAGCGTGACTAGAAAACGCCTTTATGACACCTTAACTTTGGTACGCTGCAACTAAAACAAACAAAGAAAATTTCGTAGTTCATTTGCAAAATTTATAATGTTTAAATAATATATGCGTACTATAATAATATTGGGGGTTACACAAAGCCCCTCCAAATATTATCTGGTGTGGCTAAAATGTTGTTCTTACTAAGTGAGAATTTTTCCATGGCTTAAGTTGATTCCAGTTTTTTGTTGAAAAAAATATAATTTTAATAAATATTATATAATATAGAATAAAAGTCACATTATCTTTATTTATGGATGTCGACCTAATTTGTATTCGTTCGTTAATCGGTATTGCAATTACTAAGCTTATGTCACTTGTGGTGAAAGCTTATCCAAAATAATCGTATTTTTGCCATAGTCGAGTATTTTCATATTTTTGAGTGATTAATGTCACTCAGTCAATGAATATCGATAATAGTTAAAGAATATAATCTGACGTTTAATAAGCGATTGAAATGCAATTAACTAAATAATACCTTCAAATATTTAAACTTGAATTACTCACTAAATTAAATTTTATAAAATGAAAATATCAACACTGACCAAATTTTAAAAAAAATGCATTGATTGAAAGTGACTCGAAAGCAGTAATACAAATGAATATTTCATAATCATTCATTTCTTCAGTCACTCAACTTCCCCAATTACGATTTGAAGTAAGTTAATTTTTTTTTTATGGCATTAGTTTCTGAATGTTGATCCTGTAACCACGCGTACGGGGTCTTTGTTGATTTAAATGAACTTTATCTTCATTTGAATATAATTGCTTTTAGAGTTGTAAACGATAATGATCATCATTAACGATGTGACAACCTAGACTCCGGTCTTGATTTAGTGAATCAAAGAACTCCAAACATTCTGATTTTGCAGCGTGGTCTTCCAGTTCGACAGCCCCAGTATTGGCGTCCTGGCTAACGCGGTCGCTCCACCGATAAAGTGTCTAGCTCATCACAGCTTATTGAGCTTATGTTTATCTAAATAGACTCCGGAATTCGGGCAATCTCATGTTGAGAGCCAAAAATTATCCGAACGAAGTTCAAAAAGTATCGCGAATTCCGTGGGCTACGTATATAATTTCTGACAAAACATCGAAGGTTCTGCTTACTGCAGGACATTAGTTTTGCCAGTTCTCATATAACGAGGTTTGTTCAAAAAGTATCACGAATTTTGAATTTCCGCAGGTTACGTATATTCAATTTTCGATTTTTTGTGCCGTTATGTTGGTACTCATGTCTCTCACTTATGCCGACAAGTTCGGTCATTTTGAAAGTTCAGTTAATTTTTGACAGCTGCTTTGCTTGCACATGTTTTGGCTCGTCTTCAATTTTTGCCCATTTCAAAAAATGGATCAAAGAATCTTTTTTGGGAACAAGAAAAAGTCACAGGGGAGCAGATCTGGAGAATACGGTGGCTGCGGCATTATTAGTGTGTTGTTTTTGGCCAAAAATTCGCGCACAAGCAACGATGCGTGAGCAGGGGCGTTATCATGGTGCAAAAGGCAATTTTTTGTGCTCATAACTTGCAGGTAATATCCCTAAATATCCGTCATGGTGGCTTATAACTTGCAGGTAATATTCCTTATTGACCGTTCTACCCTGTGGCAAGACCTTATGGTGCGCCACACCCCTGCAATCCAAGAAAACTGTAAGCAAAACCTTCACATTCGAGCAAACTTCGCGCTTTTTTCGGTATTGGCTCGTGCGGCAGCTTCTATTGGGATGATTGAGCTTTCGTTTCCACGTCATAACCATAAACCCATGATGCGTCAATAGTTATGAACCTCTGGAGCAAATTTGGGTTGTCGCGGACAGAGTCCAACAGATCCTTAGCAATGTTAATGTGATGCTGTTTTTGGTCAAAAATGGGCAAAAATTGTAGACGAACCAAAACACGTGCAAGCAAAGCAGCTGTCAAAAATTAACTGGACATTCAAAATGGCCAAACTTGTCGGCACAAGAGTACCAACATAATGCCACAAAAAATCGAAAATCGAATGTACGTAACACGCGGAAATTCAAAATTCGTGATACTTTTTGAACAGACCTCGTTATATGAGAATTGGCAAAACTTATGTCCTGCATTAAGCAGAACCTTCGATGTATTGTCAGAAATTATGAAGCGCAATAATCAAGACTTACTGAAACAGGCTCTGTTGGCTACCAGCATCAGTTTGCGAATTTCTTTCTTGCCGGAGACCATTTTGGATGCTAAATGACTTTAAAATTCATAGTCATGACAACATAGTCACCCTAATTAATATTTCTGTGATGCCGAACTCTCCATGAATGTGTAGAGTTTCCTCTACGTCGCTTTAGAGTCGATGAACATATGGTGGATCTGTTAACCATATTCCAACAGTTTTTCCATCGACTGACCCAAAAAGAAGCCTCTTTTGGTTTGGACCAATAATATTTTTGTGTTAAAGTTAATTTTACTGATTAAAGTAAAAATTTTATTCGAGTTTTGTTTATTTGATTTTTAATTTTTGAATAATTCAAAAATATTAATTGAAAATTTGATTACAGCTCCAAATAATCGTGAGGGCATATTTTTGGTACCTTTACATGGTGGAATTTGGACTCTATGCCTGGATTTAAATGAAAGCGATATGAGAGTCTTAGGTCGATACGGTTTTCCACATCGTCCACAATGTGTTAACTATTTAGCTGATACTATGGAAAATGGCCGTGGTGAAGAGACCCGAAACGATTGGCAACATAGTGAGTTCCAGCCGCCATTGCAACCGCATTTAAGTATGTACAACTAAGTGTGAAAAAATTGTTCGTCCTTTTATATTTGTTACCAAATTGAAATATTCGAATTAATCATTTTTATCTTCAAAAAAAAGAAGAAATTTTTATATAAAGAAGTGACAGCTATCAAAATGACTATTTAAATAATACTCATAATATAGATTTTTTTTGTCATTATTATAGTGTGGTAGTTAAACAGCAGTAGATACGGTATCTTATATAGTCGTATTAGAGATTTTTCATTTCAATTATTTAATTTATCGACTTCGGTTTATTCAGTCAGTCAGTGGATCAATCAATCAATCAATCAATCAATCAATCAGCCAATCAGTCACTCATGGTAGCACTAGTACTACTGCGAATACTTATCCTCTATTTAAAGTAACATTTTCATACAGCATCAATTCATTTTGATTTTGTGAAAATCTTTAAGGAGTATCTTCATTGGTATTGTCATCTTTTTTAAAAGAATAATAAAGCGTTTGAAAATTTAAAAAATTTATATCAAATAAGAATTTATCACAAACAGTGACTAATTGTGCGGAAAGAATATATTAAATGAAATTTTATTTTTTTTTTTGACGGGGAAAAACCTAAAATGAAATATTTTCACATTGGTTGTACTTAAAACATATTTTATTTTTATAAAAAAATTTATTCGCATTCTTCCTCTTATCTTTAACATAATGTTGATTTTTTAATGAATTTCTTCTAGATTATTTTTAATGCTTTTTTTTAAACTTTAATAAATTTTAAACGAGCTATTTAAAAAAAAAAAAAACAAATTAATTTTCTATTAAATTTCATTCTATGTAAATTGTTTATTTTCTTTCAATTTATTATTCTATGAATATCTAATATACTTTCGCATGCTCTTCTCTATGCTGTTATATACTTTTTTCTACTCATATTAAGCCTATTTTACACATTCAATTAAAATTTGTTTAAATTTTCAATGAATTTATTCTATTTGAGAAAACTAATTTCAAAAGTTTCCTGTTAATATTATTTTTTCCTTATTCTAAAATAGAGTTAATTTTTATTTTCGAAGTTACACAATTGATTCAAATTACAGTCATACCCCGTGTTACGTACACTCGCACTTACGTACATTTAATTTTTGTCCCCATTTGCCCATTATACGTACAATGATTCACACTTACGTACAAGTACATTTTTTTACTTACATTTTTTCTTGTTTTGCAATTTATAGAAAAAAAAATTATGTACTAGAATAACAAATTATGAATGTACACTTGTAACAACGTGTTTTTGTATGTGTGTACATTATTTCTATGAAACTTAAATTTTGTTATCGTATAAAAACGGAAAGTCCCCTTTTATATGAAACCTAAATTTTGTTATAAGTGAATGCAGATATGGAGAAATTACTAGTTATCTGGATAGAAAATCAAACAAAACAACACCTACCCTTAAGTCAGGCAATTATTCAAAGTAAAGCGCAAAGCTTGTTTAATGACTTAAAAGTTAAAAAAAGCGCAAACGAGACTAAATTTTGTGCTAGTCGTGGATGGTTTCATCGATTCAAAAACAGATCCAACTTACACAACATTAAAGTCACCGGTGAAGCAGCAGCTGCAGATGTTGAGGCTGCAAAAATATATCCAGGAAAACTCGCAAAAATTGTGAAAGAAGGAGGATATACAAAAGACCAAATTTTTAATGTTGATGAGACAGGTGTTTTTTGGAAGAAGATGCCAGCTAGAACTTTTATTTCTAAAGAAGAAAAGACTATGCCAGGATATAAAGTAACCAAAGAGAGAATTACTCTGCCGCAGGAGTGTTTAAGTAATGGGTTTAAGTATGGGTTTAAGTAATGCCGCAGGAACGTATAAACTTAAACCCAGGCTTTTGCATCGCTATAAAAACCCTAGAGCGTTAAAGAACTATTCGAAAGATAAATTGCCAGTCTACTATAGATCTAACCCTAAAGCATGGGTTACTGCATATATTTTTGAGGAATGGTTTAACAAATATTTTACGGCTAAAGTTAAGGAATATTGTAGAAGCAGAAAAATACCGTATAAAATTTTATTAGTTATCGATAATGCTCCCGGTCATCCGCAAAATTTAGGCAACGATAATATTCGAGTTGAATTTTTACCTCCAAACACCACATCTATTCTTCAACCCATGGGCCAGTATGTTATCGCGTCATTTAAACTGAACTATTTTTAAAAAAACATTCAGTAAAATAATTGCTCCAATTGACAGTAAAGAAAGTTCAGGTAGGGAAGTTTTAAAAAAAGTTTGGGCGGAATAAAATATTTTAGATTGCATAAAGATAATTCGAGACACCTGGAATGATATTTCAGTTTCTACAATGAAAGAGGCCTGGAATAAATTATTTCCGCAGGAGCCAAAAGATAGGGAAGATTGCGAAGATAATAACGCTGAAATCATTTGCAATATTATAGATATGGCGCAACATCTAGAGTTGGAGGTAGATTCAAATGATGTAGTTGAACTTATAGCATCCTACGATGAGCCTCTCAACAATGAAGATCTTTTAGAATTAAATGAACACATACAACCTGAAAATTTAGTATGCAATGTCGCAGAAAATCCACTAAATCCGAAGGACTAACATCCAAAATTTTATCAGATGCTTTCCAATGTTTTCAAAATGGAATGGCTCTTTTTGAAAAATACGATCCAGATTTTGAGAGGAGTTTAAAGGTTAACAAAGACATTATGGACGCATATTCCTGTTATTCAGAATTATACAGGGAAATGAAAAAACATAGTAAACAAAGCTCTTTAAAAGATTTTTTTGCTACAAAAAATATATCACCTAGCTCAAAATCAAAAGAAAATCGTAATTTTGCATCCACTTCAGGAAGTCGCAAGACTTTTTCAATAAGTTCATGTACATCTCCTGACTCACCAGCAAAAAAGCGTTTAGCGGTTGATTACACCACTTATGAAGATGATACATCATTCTCTACGTTATTGAGCAATTAAATTTGAATTACAACATTATACCAATTGAATTCTATATTTAAATATGTAGTACATATTGTTGAATTTTGAAGTTTATGTTTATTTTTTAAGTTTTGTTTAATATGTATGTATATGAATTTGTTTTTTTGTTTTTTTTTTGTTATACACGTTAAATATAGCATTAAAAAAATATAAACGTATGAAATAAAAGTGTAAAACTACATACATATATCCCTCTTTTTCTTTTTATTTATATACTTATTGTTTTAGTTTGTTTCAAACATACATATTCATCAATAAAAGCAGTAGTTTCGCTTTACGTACATTTTCGTTTTACGTACACGCTCCGGTCCCAAAGTGTACGTAACTGCGGGGTATGACTGTACAGACAAAAGACATATGCCAAATTGAGTGTGCATTTTTTGGATAGTTATCAAAACTCAAATAGACCAAAAGGTCTGAGAATTCATATAATCTTATTAAAAGCATATTACTGACTAAAGGTGGTCAACCTTAGCAACGTTACTTTGTTTTTTTTTCTTCTCTTATAATATAAACTTTCACACCTTCAAAATACACTTTATAAAAAAGATACAAATTTAGCGCTTAAGAAACATTTTGTATCGTAACCGTTTTTAATCGAATACGGTCAAAAAGGAGAATTCTCTTTTACAATATACCCTAATATAAAAAGGTTATCAGTATTTTTATGCTCATACAGTATATAAAAGTTTTTTTTTTTTTAATTTTAAAAGTGGAAAATTAAAAGGTTACTAAATGGAACAGGATAAAAAAATTTCACCATAAATGGTTCTCGTCTATTTACTCAGTCCTTTTAATGTCTTTACCAAACAGTGAGCTCACCCTTTGGCAATGTGTGCTTAACAAAAGCAACAGACTGGAACCGACCAAAAGCCCTTGACAGAAGTCCACACACAACTTTACGAGCGAACACACTACATTTTACTCCCACTTCTATAATGTCCTGTTTGTTTTGATGTGAGGCTTTGGATTGAGACCAGATATGCGTATTGCGTTGACTTTTCCATTACTAACCCCCCCCCCCCCCCCTTCCTCGTGCACTATACAAACACAAAGAGAAATCGATTGTGTAAGAATAATAACAACAACAACAAATAATTACCAACTATTATTGCTGGGTTTTGTTGAAAAATTCGAATATTTCTATTTTTCTGTCATTTAATTTTTACTTTAATCACTTACCCACCATTATCGACTATATTCACTAACCCTTACATGCACAGATTGTCTCCTTTTTAAAATAGAAAATATAAAAATATTCGCAGTTCAACTCCAACATAAAATTATATGCAATAAAAATAATACCCAATTTTCACATAGAAGAACGTTTCGCTTTTGGATCCTTACCAAAAATTTCATCTCATTTGTGGAAAACCAATTGAGAATTTTTATTGCACCAATTGTTTTTTTTTTGCCTCACCCCCATTATTGCATAATCCTGTTCATATATGCTTAATACCGTACCTTTTGTATTTTTGGCATCCTTCTGCTAAATTCATGTCAACTCGTTTGTAATATTTCGTTTCCGTTTTTTCGAAAAACCATAAAAATCCATAGGATTTTGGTTATTTTATCAAAGACAATACAAAACTATTTTTTTTTATTGTAAATATTTTCGCAAAAAAAAGGATTTTCATGTCCATTCTAGATTTTAATCAATTGATGAGAACATTTTTTATCTGATTTTTATATTTAAAATATAATTCATTAATAGGAATTCATCATTAGATTCATAATCCAAACGAGATATATTTTTTTTTTCTATATAAATTTTTTATATATAAAAATTATCTTTAAAAGAATAAGAAATTCTATAATTTTTAACTTGAACATTTTAAGATGGAATGATTCTTATGTAAATCTTATAACTTGAATTTGAATTCCTTGCGGAATCAACTTTGAGCATATTTCTTCTTTCGTAGCACGTAAAAAACTGCCCACAGTATTGATATAAAGTTTGTTATACATAAATAATATAAAAGTTTTAAACTTTCACATAAATTCATATATTGTTGTAGTCACAAAATGAAAAAAAATCTCCAAATTGTCAAATATTTGACGATTTTCTATTGTCGCCTATAGTGTATGTACTTTATAAACTATAAAACTTTCTATAACATAAAATTTGAAATTTTATAAATAATATGAAATTTATATTTTTTGATCTTTTGCAAGGAATTACATTAAAATTAAAATGTAATAGTTCAGAAAAATTATGGATTTTTCCAATTTAAAAAAAAAAAAACTTTCACTAATTGTTATTTATAAAAACTTTTAAAAAAATATACACATTTAATTATAAAAATAAATTCTTCTTGCTTATAATAGAAAATGGCTCCCCACAGAAAATAATCCAACGGGCTCAAATCATAGCTCCGAGGCGGCCAATTGACATCAGAATTTCGGCTGATTATTCGGTTTTAGAAAGCAGTGCCCAAAAGTTGGATTATTACGTTGGCTGTGTGGCAAGTGGCCCCGTCCTGTTGAAACCAAATATCGTCCATGCCATTCTCTTCAACTTTTAGAAACAAAAATTCGTTGAGCATGTCACGATAGCGCTCACCATTGACCGTAACGGCGGCTCCTTCATCGTTTTCGAAGAAAAACGGGCCAATGATGCCTCCAGTCCAAAATCTGGATATATCGGCTTTTCCATGGTGACGTATGGATTTTCTGAGCCCCAGATGCGACAATTGTGTTTGGTGACATACCCACCGAGGTGGAAATGGGCCTCATCCGAAAAGGTGATTTTTCGGTAAAAATGCTCACCTTCGGCCAATTGATCTTGAGTCCATTGGGCAAACCGAAAACGCATCGGATGGTCATGCGGCTTTAGTTGTTAGACTAATTGAACTTTGTAAGCTTTCATATCGAGATCTTTGTGCAAAATTCTCAACAGAGAAGTGCGAGAAATGTTCAATTTCTGAGAACGGTGACGAGTTGATGTTGATGGACGATCACGGACATTTTCAGCAACGGCGGTAATATTCCCGTATTAGAGCGGGAACTCTCTTCACGAATTTGTCCACAAGTTGACGTGATGGCATTCGATCTTTGCTCATTTTTTTTTTAAATTTCTCACAGTTTGGGTTGAAGACTCACCACTTTGGAATTTAATTTCTCAATATTTCCCAGTTTTTTTCAAGCGTATGGATTACCATTACGTAAAATTCAGACTTTCAACTAACAATCTGTCAATTCGTGATGACATTTAACGCTCAAGTACTTCAAATAAATAGTAGTTCAAAATGGAACCGCTAGATGAACCATCCTATATTATTTACGTGCCTAATACTTGAAAAAATTGCCATACAATCACTAAAAATTGCATATGGAACTTGTCTTTTATTCACGAATGTAATTTAATACTTACCCCAAATTTATTATAAAATAAAAATTTTCGTATAGAAAAACTGCATTTAATAGGAGAGATTCTTGTTACATATTAGAATTGGTGGGTAAATCAATTTACAATCTGGACTTCCAACAACTGTCATTAGGTCCAATTAAATGTGTATTCTTTTATGCTAGTGCCCAATTCCAATATGTAACAAGAATTGTAGTTGGCTATTTTCCAATTTTAATTTTTTTAAACCATTAAATTGTAGATAATTCTGACAGAAAATTTTAAATTTATTATAAAATAAAAATTTTCGTACAGAGAAACTCCATTTTAGAGAAGGCGCTCTGCGGTGAGTAAGTCAATTTACAATCTAGACTTCCAACAACTGTCATTAGATCCAATTAAATGTGTATCGTTTCATACTTATGCCCAATTCAAATATGTAACAAGAATTGGAATTCACAATTTTCCAATTCTAATTATAAAAAACCATTCCAATTCTAATTGGAGATAATACTGACAGAAAAAGTTAAATTGCTTGTCAAATTCGTGACAAATTTATGTGGACAGTAATTTCAACAAAAAAATTAACCACATTGTGACGACGAAAAAAGAAATGTCATCGGCTGAGTAGAATAATTTTTCTAATTATGCTTAATTCAATTTTTAAGTTCTATTAATTAGTTTCCTTGGAAAGTTTCTACTCTTCGTAGCATTCCTCGAAGGCTGCAACGAGCTCCTCAGTTACAGTCCTTTGGATCTTATCGACAATACCAAGATGACGATGCTTTTTAGAACTTGAAGAACAAAAAAAATAACACGTGGTCTGTAATCAAATCAATAACAGCAATTTCTTATTCCGACAAAAATTAATTGATCGAGATGTCCGTGTAAGAGGGGACATTTTTATGCTGGAGCAAAATCCTATCTGACGCGATGATCCCTATTTCTGAGCCTTTCAGAGACTTCTTCATAAAACGTAGGCGCTTCTATAGGGTTTTCCAAAAAGAGTGATATGATTTCTAAGTGACGTTTCGGCCATTTGTAATATGTCATGATCTGTCATTTCTTTTCATTGTATTCAGTAATGTTTACAATTTCATCATGGAGAAATATACGCAAGAACAACGTTTACAAATTATTCAATTTTATTATTCAAATAATCGTTCTCCAATTGCAACTTTCTTTAAGAAAATTATCTTCTCCGATTATGCTCACTTTCATCTAAGTGGTGCGGTAAATAAACAAAACTGTCGATTCTGGTGCGAAAAAAATCCACAAATTATTTATGAACACGCATTACATTCACCTAAATTGACAGTTTGGTGTGGTTTTTGGTCTGGTGGAATCATCGGTCCGTACTTCTTTTGAAATGAAGCTGGTAACACCGTTACTGTCAATGGAGAGCGGTATAGATCGATGATAACCAACTTTTTTATGGCCGAAATTGAAAGAAGTTGATCTTGACAACATCTGGTTCCAACAATATGGGGCTACGTGCCACACAGCACGTGCAACAACCGAATTATTGCGAGAAAAGTTTGGAGATTCGATTATTTCAAGAAATTGTGACATTGAATGGCCTCCAAGGAGTTGTGATTTAACACCATTAGACTATTTTTTGTGGGGTTATTTGAAGTCTTTGGTCTTTAGCAATAAACCAGACTCTCTTTAAGGTTTAGAAGTCAATATTGAACGTGCTATTCATGACATACGACTTGATTTAGTGAAAAAATTGCTCGAAAATTGGGTTTATCGAATTCGTTCCTGCAAAAGAAGTCATGGAGGCCATTTGAATGATACATTTACATTTTATATAATGTACTTCACATTAAATAAAAAACATTTGAATTTCCTTAACAATTAGTGTGTGTGTTTTTTTTTAAAAGAAATCATATCACTCTTTTTGGAAAACCCTAAATAAAGAAGTCCTTGAAAAAGTAAGTCAAACTGGCTGATATAATGCGCTATAGGGTCATGTAGTTATCATAGTCCGTAGTATTGCCAGATCGTTCTCATTTCGATCAGTTTTCATTAATATATCATAAATATTCTATTTAATTTCTTTAATCAAGAATCTAATCAATTTTATTGAATAGATTAAAAACATTCTTTTATATTCACTGAAAGAATTAATAAAGAAAGGAGAAAAAAAATTACATAAGTACAAAATACCAAATTAAATGTGTACCAAAATGAATGACTACATTAAGTAGATAGAGTAGATTAACCAATATTCGTACTAAAATAATTGGTGTAAAAAAAATGTTTATATCGTCCTGGATAATGTTAGCCAATCCTACTTAATTCTGTCCAATCCTGTTCAATACAAGTTAATGGTGTTCAGATTGGGGTCATAAACAAATTACAATATCCCAAGTATAACTTTATCTGATTATTTCTATATGGGTTATCTATGCGTTGACCAGTTGAGTTCCATTTTACTAAAAGGAAAACATGTAAATAGTGTAGGCACTAACATGTGGGCGGTGTTACTTATCGCGTCAGTATGCCAAGAGGATGAGTATTTAATTTTCCTATGAATATTCATTTGTACTATCATTTAGAAATTATGATAGACTAACTTTACCAGCACAGGTACATAAAATATTCTCGTATTTCTGGACTGACGAAATATACATTATTGATTTTATACTTTCGTATATGGATGTACTCAGCGCATAGTGAAAATAGGGCGGAACAAATTAAACTTTCATGATTAATGGCCTCAATGTTTGTCACATGGAATTTTGTAGTATAGTCTAATATACATTTATGAAGAATAACGACAATTCATAACCATACTTCATCGATCGAATTACAAGAATCGACTTGTAATGTTTTCCACCATTAAATAAATAAATTCTAGTGACGAAAAACTTCGTTCAATAAAATCCATTATTTTCATCAATATGGAATTAAATTATTTATCAATGGTGCACGATTGAAGAGGTTTTCTTTTAGATTTTTTCTATAAGAAATCAATAAAAGTAAAATTATGAATACTACTCGTAGAAGAAGCAAAAAGTACAAAATATAAAACACTTTCGATACAATGAGCAAAAGATTTTATTATTTAAGGACGATAGATTTCTAAACGGACAAAGACCTATTGATTACGATATTCAATTTCGGTTTCATTGAACTGGACCTTTTTGCACTATCTAGAATCACATCAAATGTAAATATGTATATATACATTGGCCATTACGTTCACATACCAACTTGAATCCTTTTGAAATTTATGTACGTGCAACATAAAATACCTTAAATCTAAGAGAAAATATTTTTTCCAATTACTGGGTGGCAATATATCATAACATTTCATTCAACCACTCAGTAACATGCTCCTATCGTTTTTATTCTGCTGCGTCCTAATCGAACTTTCAACATGATTCGATGAGTTTTGAATATTCTAGTACTTTATGCGGGGGAGGGGGATGTCGGAAAAAACAATTTTCCGATATCAATTCCTGATCACAAGCCTTTTTGCCTGATTTCAATTTTCGAAAATTGCGAAAATTTCCTTTCTGACCATGACTTTCAATCTTATTATAGCATATGGAAAAAGACCATTTCGGAATAATCGAATGGTTTTGCCAATAATGTGAATAAAAAAAAATTATTTTTCTAAATATGTCTTCTTCTTGAAAGCCAATATAAAGACCAACTTATTATATTTTAAGTAGTTATTTTGGTCTTTTTTCTTCATTTTCAATAACGTAAAATATATTTTTTTTGAAATTCGAGAACATTATAGCATCAAGCAAAGTTCTTATCTGCTTCCAATTGGACATTGTTTTAAGTGGAACCAAGTCCAAATTATTTTGGCGCAATGCCAAAAAAAAAAGTCCAAATCACCAAATTGCCATTTCGTCGAAGGCTCCTAACATACGAGTTGAACATCCAATCCCTTGCGTAATCATCAACTAGTTATTCTGGGGAAATTTTGTTTGGTTTCTTTTTTCGCTTGCTTTAAATTAACCACTGCAGTACTTTGCATTACTTAATAGCATATGTAAATGTTATGGATTTTGTGTAATTTTACCATAAAAGTTGTTATCATAATCAAAATAAATAGAAAACAAAATTTGATTCGTTCGTTTAGATTTAAAATCAAGACTGCAAAAGAAAATTTCTTCTATGCGCAAGTATTTGTTTTTATTTAAAAAAAAAAAAAGATAATTCACATTATAGATAGTTCGATTCTTTAAAGTAAAAATCTTTGTGGTTTTAGTTTAATATTTCATTCAAAATGTTTAAAGAAAATTTGCTTGAGTATAAAATGTACGTACATCTAGAAAAGTTAATCATTTAAATGTGCATAACTGCATCAAAATTCAGAAAGTTTTCAAATTCCAAATAGTTTTGGTGGATTCTTTCAAGCAAAATTTATAATTAAGACAATCTAAAATATGAAACGTTCTATAATTACTCATTTTTTTTTAATTTGTGTTTAGGATTTATTTTTAATAAAAATACCAGTTGTATAAGCTTAAATCCACTGTTTTTTAGTCAAAAAAACACATGTTTTTTTCATAGAAAGCAAAAGCAAATTTATTCAAAGTACTTGCCCTCGCTAGCTACACATTTTTCTCATCTCTCGGGCAACTTGTGGATACCACGACAAAAAAATTCCTCCTTTTTCCAGGCAAATCACGTCTTCGTAAGAATCGAAGTGCTGCTCAACGAGCCCGTGTCCCATCGACGAAAACAGGTAGTAGACGGAAGGGGCCAGGTCTAGTGAATAAGCGGGGTGGGGTAGCACCTCCGAGTTCAGTGCCTCCAAGTAGTCTTGGACCATTTTTGACGTGTGCGATGGTGCGTTGTCGTGGAGGAAAATCAGCTTGTCATGTCTTTGTTGATAATCCGTCCCTTTTTCACGCAGAGCACGGTGCAATTTGATCAGTTGTTGGTGATAGCGGTGGGCATTGACAGTTTCACCAGGTTTCAACATCTCATAGTAGACGATATCCTGCTGTTCCCACCAAACGCACAGCATCGTCTTCCGTCCGAAAGCGATTTGGCATGTGTTTTGGCGTCGCTCCATCTGCCTATCGTTAAATTCATACGGCACCCATTTTCCGATTTTTTCAATCTTCCCCACGGCACGCAGACGCATGGAAATGGCTGGTTGAGTAACACCCAATTACTCCGCGAGCATTTTTTGCGATTGGGTATCGCCTTCGTCCAAACAAGCCTGCACTTGATGGTTCTCAACCTTCCTAGGTCGATTTTCACGTTTCTTGTCCCAAAAGTCAAAATTGCCGTCTTTGAACCGACGAAACCAATCTCGGCACGTTGTTTCCGATAAAGCACTGTCACCATAGGGCTCCATAAGCCATGATTACCAAAGGGAAAATGTATGTTGTACGAAATTTCTGACAATGTGCACTGATTAATTTTGACAGATGTGAAAACTAGCCACGATTACCAAAGGAAAAATGTATGTTGTACGAAATTTGCTGACAACGTGCACTGATTAATTTTGACAGATGTCAAACTCATAAAAAAAACAAGTATGGCGTGCCCATGGTCGCTTAATACGCTCACTCACGTCATCTATGACCAAACAGCGGATTTAAGCTTATACACCTAGTATATGGATATTTATTTCCCATTATCTAAATCTCTTTGTTACTATATTGTAGTTGTAAATATCTGTAAAATTTCGAGAGAAAAAAACCACCGGCGGTAACCGAGGAACTTAAGCGTCTTCGTAGTAGCCTTAGAGGTTCTCGGTTATACTCATTTAGATGTTATGGACAATATAAAAATGACGTCCTTTCAAGTATTTTATTTATTTTAATGAAGAAAAAAGCCACAAACACTTAAATCATGTGAATAGACGGACTGCAGAAACACATGAATCCATTTTTCCGAGAAAAAAAACTCGTTGATTAAAATAGCAGTCCAAGTGTCTGCAATGACTGACCTAACGCGAATAACCCTTTTTCTGAGTTTTTCAAGGACTTTCTTATGAAAAACTTATTTGACAGTTTGTCTTGGAAGCACAAATGTCTTTGTGATCGATCTTTGTAGTTCCAAAAAACAAATAACCGTGGACTTGGCTTTTAATTCACTCATTCGAGCTTTTGTCGGTAAAGGAGATTTGTCTTAGTGGAACTATTCATCACTTTGACATTTTGTTCCTGGATCATACTTGAAAATCGATTATTCATTTTTGATTCTGCCAAAAAGGTAAAGGGAAACATTTTTCAGTTTGTCTTTCTGTTCAATCGTAAGAATTTCTGCAACCATGTATCCTGACTATGATTATAAATCAGACGAAGGCATTCAATGTTAATCTACAATCTGAACACTCAAGAGCCTTGACCCGTTCCACATTTACATCAAATTTCGATGTTTAAGACCTTCCTGAGCGAGATGCGTTTTTCACTGCTTCTTTACACTTTAAAAATGCTCAATTCCGCAAATTCACCATGTTTAACATAAAATTTGATAGTACATTTATTAATAAAACTTCGTTTCCTGTCAAATTTAATAAAATAATATTTTCATAAAATTTAATATCTACTAAATAGATAAACATATTTTCTTATTCTGATTTGCTATAACAACCGGAAGAAGAAATGTTATGATCGGAAATAGCAACATTGCAAAATCAAGTTCTGTTGGAAAAATGATTAACATTAATTGTATCGAAATAAATTTTCTGCTTACAAAAGTTTTAGTGTCACTTTGAAAGAGTGATATTATTACAAATAATGTTCCATATCCGGTATATTCAGTTTATTTATCTGTTTTCTATTCTGGCTCTAAGCAATATTTGCGAGTATTTTCATTTAAATATTTTGCAATCAAAGAAAAAAGAAGAACAATTTTAGAATAAATTTATTTTCATATCAATATATATGATTTTTTTCGTAATTATTTATAACCAGATCATCGATACTAAAAACATACAGAAAAGTACGTAAATTGTTGGTAAATTTATATTTTTTATTAACAACAATATACATACTCGTACGTTAGAAGCTTAAAAATTTACTTGCTATTATATAAGTTTAGTTTGTTTCAATATATTTACTTAAATGTAGTTAAAATTAGCAATTTTATTAGAATCCAAATGCATACTGCTTTAAGAGCATATCATATACATGACACTCATATAAAAATATTTACTTCTAGAATTAAATAATTCCGACAGATGCATTCACACTAAAACTATAAAAAATGTATGCACTGTAAGACCGAAAGCTGGACATTTTTGCATTTTTCTTAGTAGAAGTTCACATGTCTTTTTTTTAAATAATTTTAAATTTGATAGAATTGGTAACAAATATTGCTAAGGTTGTGGTGCTTTGAATGCATCTAAGGAAAGTAAAATCGCATTGAAATCAAAATTCAAATATTATTTTTGAGTTCTTATCAAATCGATCATTGAATTGGACCAGTTATGGCCAGCGTTGCTACTGCTGCTATTACTGCTACTAACGCTTATCAAACAATAGTGTAGCCAATAGAGTGCATTTTGTTTATTTATTTATTGCAAATAAAAACGTTTACAAAAATAAATAACTTTCTTATGGCTACTGTTATATTTTTATAAAATTTTTGCAGTCAAGAAAAAAATCGATATATTTTTTTAAATTAAGAAGAAAAAAAACCATACCAAGATAAATTTATTGATTATATTTTTTCGATATTTTATTTCGACTATTTCAAATGTATATAGGAATGCAAAATTTATCGATATCCTGCTCATTAGTGTGCCTGATAATACTTGGAAGTGCTGGTCTTGTAGGTGCGTTTGGTGTCTGTCAGAGACAGATAAGTGCTATACTGATAACAGGGGTTATGTATTTATTGGCAGGTAATTTTAATCAAATTAAAAAATTATTTTACGTTATCAAATGTAATATTTGAATAATTTCATTTATTGATTGACATTTTTTTTTAATTTTCATATCAATAAAACGTAAAATATTTCGATTGAAAAAAAAATGTCTTCACGTTTTTAAAGAAGAATGGAAATATTCTAAATTAACACTTTTGATTGAATATAAATCAGAAACATAATTCAAAATATCTTAAAAATATGTTGTAAAAAAATTTGATGTTTTAATTAATAAACCATTATCCATTTCGTGATTCGAAAGGTACAGCCCTATCGTTTGACAGCTGTCAAAACATACATGTTATCCAAGGTGACATTTCGTTTGCCATTTTACATTATAGATAGTGTAAACGACCATAGAAAGCATAAAAAATATGCCAATTGAATGCTGGAACAATTAAGAAAATTGACGTATATGGGGCTCTGAAAACCCACAAGTGCTATTGAATACGAAAAAATAACTATTTGGTGTGGCTTTTGGTCTGAAGGTTCATGGGGTAGTATTTTTTTGAAAATAATGAAAGAGACACTGCCTTAATCTGTACCAAATTGCACCAAAAGTTTCCATAACGCGTTTTTCGAATATTGTGATGGCCGTTAAATTATGCTACATTCCATGCATACTGACCAAGGTCTAAGAAATATAATAAATTAAAAGTTTTACCGAAATATGCATTTTAAATGTGTATTATTTAATTTCACTTTTCAAAGTACAAATTGGATAAAGCGTTGATTCAATATCGATACAATGCCATAAAATCAATTTAATAGCAACGCCATCTATTGGCAAATAGAAACATATGAAAAAATTTAAAGACACGAATTTTGTTCCAGCCAAGAAATTACTTCAAAATGATTGAGACCTGCAAAAAATATTGTGATGGCCGTTTAAATTATGCTACATTCCATGCATAATAGCCAAGGTCTAAGAAATATAATAAATTAAAAATTTTACCGAAATATGCATTTTGAATGTGTATTATTTAATTTCAATTTTCAAAGTACAATTTTGGATAACACTTTATGCCGACTCGACTAATATCATTTTCAATATCTTAAAATTTAAATGAGATAAATTTTTCATATTCTTTTTTAAAATGAATCAAAATCGACACAATGCCATAAAATCATTCAAATAGCAACGCCACCTATTGGCAAAAAGAAATATATGAAAAAATTTAAAAATATGATGAATTTTTGTTTCAACCAAAAAATTTACAATAATTTATAATTTCTAATATATTATTCTTTTTGTATAATTTTTTCTAGCTCTTTTTGCCCTTTTCACACTTATGATCATACATTTCAAACGTCAACAAGGCCGACCATTACTCGATAGTGATTTCGATGGAACCGTAGATGGTATTGTAGCAGCTAAGGGTACAGCTATAGCTGCACAAAGCCTTCTAGGAGCTCGAGTATTTACAACATCATGGAGTTTGGATTTAGGCTGGGGTGGTGTAGTCTTATGCACAATAACATCATTGCTCTGGATACTATTATCAAAAATAATGCGATATAATCCAATTTCAGCATTTATGATATAATGTATATTATTAGCAATATGTTTTAAATAGTGTAGATTTATTAAAAATAATTAAAAATAGAGAAAAAAATCTAAAAAAAAATGACCTAAAATTATTAGAAGAACATTATAAATAATTATTAGATTGCCTAAAGAAAATTGTGCATATTCAAGATCTGATCTTAAAATTAATAGAAATGCTAAATTGCATATAACAATAATGTTGACGTTAAATAAACTAAAGGAAAATCCTTTAGTTGACATTTTCAATTAGTTTTTAATGTCCAAAAAAAATAGAATTATTTTAAACATATAGAAATAAAAAATACTATATAAATTTATGTATGTATACTATCATACTATTGGAATTGAATAATGATCAGAGCAATTATTAGATGAAGCAACAACAATTCGAGGAATTTTTTACCTAACAATAAAATAAAAATAAAAAAAACATAAATTAATTGAAAAGTAAAGAAAAAATAATATAAATAAATTATTAAATGCAGCTCAATGGAACCAACTAATAACCACCACCACCACCAGCCAATAAAGCTGTCCCAATTTTATCCTTGTGTGTAAATTTAGTATTAGTGCAATAATCAAGAATATATTCTCATGTTATATTATATACTAAGCAGCAGCTGCCTTTTATGTCATCACAAAATTCTTACTAATAATATCATGAGTACTACAATTATTATTATTATTACTACTATTTAAAACTACTGTAATTATTGTTACTATTATTAAAAAAGAAAGTTTTTAAATTGTACAAAATAATCAATATTACAAATCAATAGAAATTTAGGGTCTTAATACGGATGTCGAGGAAAAATATTTTTGCAGTGAAAACTTATGGTAACACATCGAAAATATCATATTACAATTGTAGAGTGAAATGTATTTTAAGTGATAAGTATTAATTAATTAAAAATTGCTCCAAAGTTTGAATTTCATTCATTAAATGTTACACACAAAAAAAATAGTAAACGATAAACAGGAAAAATTCTCTCAAATGACAGTTGCTCGACTACCATAATACCAATTATAAAAACACTCAATAGTACAGTATCTTAGGAAACATTGAGTTATTCAACATACACGTACGTCATAAGACCCTTCGCTTTTTAAATAACGAATGTGAAAGTATTTTTTTTTAAATTTATTTTTTTTTAAAATCAAGTTAAAATTATCAGAAAGAATACATTTTATCAACTGTTAATTGTTAGTAAATTAAAAAAATAAAATATTTTTTTTAATTAAGAAATTTCTGAAAAAAAAATTTTAAGCATAAAATTGTAGTTGAAGATAAAAAAAAACGTTTTAATAAAAAATGCCGTAATTATAAAGAGAGAAAAATTATAAACGAATGTATAAATTATTAATAAGAAAGGATACAAAAAAAAACTGATACTATATAAATAAAACCTTTTTGAAAAAGAAATACACAAATTACTCTATAGTAAAATTCAAAAAATATATAACAATTTTTTAAAAGTTTATTTACAGAATAATAATGCAAAACTAAATATTTAAGAAGTTACTATGCAGAATTCATTAGTAGGGATTTTGGCAATTTCATGCAATGCTTTCATTGCTAATTTTATTAACCTAATTTTTATAATATTTATTAAATTTATTACAATTTTTACTATTCGTATAGGTTAATATTATTATAACTATTATTATTATTATAATTATTCTTATTAATTGTTAATTGAATGAAATTTTCTATAATAATTGAATAATTTTATTTAAACGCTTTTGCCTTATTAATACAAAAAAAAGGAAATAAAAATAAACATACAAGAATATATATATATTATACATATTATACATAGATTATGAAGAGAAAATATACATTTGAGAAAAGATTTTATTTTTGTATTTTTCTCAATTAACGTCTAATGTGACCCCCAAAAAGGATATGCGAAAAAAAATGTAAGGATGCCCTTATGTACGAGAACATAATAATAAAAGTGTTTTTTTAATAAATGAATGGAAAAGTAGAAAAATACATTAAAAATTGTTGACTTTTTTTTTACTTTTCTGTAACATTTTTATATTAAAAAAAAAAGTAATATTAAATGTAATCGATGCATTGATGTACGAGGTCTGTTCAAAAAGTATCGCGAATTTTGAATTTCCGCGGGTTACGTATATTCGATTTTCAATTTTTGTGACGTTATGTTGGTACTTATATCTCTCACTTATGCCGACAAGTTCGGCCATTTTGAATGATCAGTTAATTTTTGACAGTTGCTTTGCTTGCACGTGTTTTGGCTCGTCTTCGATTTATGCCCATTCCAAAAAATGGATCAAAGAATCTGTTTCGGGAAAGAAAAAAAAATCACAGGGGCCAGATTTGGGAAATACGGTGGCTGCGGAATTATTAGTGTGTTGTTTTTAGCCAAAAATTCGCGCACAAGCAACGATGCGTGAGCAGGAGCGTTATCATGGTGCAAAAGCCAATTTTTGTTCTTACACAAATCCGCGCGTTTCTGGCGGATCGCTTCGCGTAACTTGCGCATAACTTGCAGGTAATATTCCTTATTGACCATTCTACCCTGTATCAAGAACTCATGATGCACCACGACCCTGCAATCGAAGAAAACTGTAAGCAAAACCTTCACATTCGGCCGAACTTGGCGCGCTTTTTTCGATCTCGGCTCGTGTGGCAGCTTCCATTGGGATGATTGAGCTTTGGTTTCCACGTCATAACCATAAACCCATGATTCGTCACCAGTTATGACCCTCTGGAGCAAATTTGGGTCGTCGCGGACAGAGTCCAACAGCTCCTAAGCAATATTAATGCGATGCTATTTTTGGTCGAAAAAAGACGAGCCAGAACACGTGCAAGCAAAGCAGCTGTCAAAAATTAACTGAACAGATAGGAGATTATAAATCGTTTTAATACAGATAGGAGATTATACATCATTTTAAATTTATAAGACTTAAATCATTTTCCCATTTGGGAGTTTCAAGAGACGCAGCCGACAACAACATATAGGTAAAAATCTTCTCACAGCCAACAGAGCCTATTTTAGTTAGTATAAAATATTTTGGTTGAAAATTCTGACCATTAAATCTAAGTTACTGCTGTTCAGGACACTAAACAGCAGTAACTTAGATTTAATGGTCCGTTTTATGTATTTTTCGCAAATTTGGGTTCTCGGCAAAAAAAAACTATTACAAAATCTTATCCGCGTTCGAGAGGAGGATCTCTGCAGAATTTTAGACCCCCTACATGAAGATGCACAATTCCATAGCCTATTTAACGACGAGATCGATAAAAAGTCGGTGGGCTTTAAGTGACCACACTTAATCCATACCAATGAGGAAGATCCTGCCCGAAAAGTTTTTATTTAATCCGCTTATGGTCTCAGAGGACTAGGTCTGGGTAGGCCCTGCCTTCAGTGGAGCAGCAGCGTTAGTCAAGACGCTCAAACCATACCGGGAGTGTTGAACTGGAAAACAGCGGTTATTTTGTAAGGAGACAAAATAGATTTTCATGAATAAATAATTTTTGAAAAAACACAAAATTCGCGATACTTTTTGAACAGAAGTTCCTACACAATCATAATCATAAATGAGTTATACAGGGTGGACCATTTAGAAGTTCCATTTTAAAAAGTAAATAAAAAAAACTGTTTAAAAAGTCATATGTTTTTTCAAATTTCCGGTTTTATTAAAAAGATTGAACCTTGAAATTTAAGAATGAAACACAACATCATTTAAATAACTTCCACGGCTGGCGTTACAGTACCCCATTCGCTAGATCCAATTTTTCAGTACATTTTCGATTGTCCGGGCCTCTATCTCTTCAATTGCAACTTTGATTTCGTGTTTCAAGGCCTCAATTGTCTCTGGATGGCTTGCGTAACATTTATCCTTAACGGCTCCCCGAAAATAATCGAACGGGCTCAAATCACAGATCGGAGGCGGCCAATTGACATCAGAATTTCGGCTGATTATTCGGTTTTCGAAAGCAGTGCCCGTAACGGCGGCTCCTTCATCGTTTTTGAAGAAAAACGGGTCAATGATGCCTCCACTCCAAAATCCGCACCAAACCGTGACTCGTTGTGGATGCATCGGCTTTTCCATGGTGACGTATGGATTTTCTGAGCCCCAGATGCGACAATTTTGTTTGTTGACATACCCACCGAGGTGGAAATGGGCCTCATCCGAAAAGATGATTTTCCGGTAAAAATGCTCACCTTCGGCCAATTGATCTTGAGCCCATTGGGCAAACCGAAAACGCATCGGATGATCATGCGGCTTTAGCTGTTGGATTAATTCAACTTTGTAAGCTTTCATACCGAGGTCTTTGTGCAAAATTCTCAACAGAGAAATGCGAGAAATGTTCAATTCCTGAGAACGGTGACGAGTTGATGTTGATGAATGATCACTGACATTTTCAGCAACGGCGGCAATATTCTCTATCGTACGCACTGTCTTAGAGCGCGAACGAGTTGCTTTGGCAACCAACAAACCAGTTTCACGAACTCGCTTCACGAATTTGCCCACAAATTCACGTGATGGCATTCGATCTTTGCTCATTTTTTTTTTAAATTTCTCACAGTTTGGGTTGAAGACTCACCACTTTGGAATTTAATTTCTCAATATTTCCCAGTTTTCTTCAAGCATATGGATTACCATTTCGTAAAATTCTGACTTTCAACTAACAATCTGTCAATTCGTGATGACATTTAACGCTCAAGTACTTCAAATAAATAGTAGTTCAAAATGGAACCGCTAGATGAACCATCCTATATTATTTACGTGCATAATACTTGAAAAATTTGCCATACAATCAACGTAAATTCGAATTTTGGTGTAAAATGTTATCAATGGCAAAAATAAACAATAAGAGTTTTAAATAGTATTCTCATCAAGGGGGTTCTATAGGTTTTTAGAGATGCGGTTAATAATTTAAAATTTCCAGAAAGCTGTTGTTAAATGACCTGTTATACCAATGAATATTTATAAATTTTCGTTAGCTTTTCTTTCAGTTTATCAGTACGTCGCAGTTTGTATCTCGAATCTACATTTGTATGTAGAAGTCAAAATTGAGGTTTTATTTCGAAAAGTTCGTATTAAGAGAGGTTTGTAAGTTCAGGTAACATTCTACTCTCATTTCACTAAATATATCACAATTTTGAAATATCGTAAAATATTCTGAGTTAAGTCAAATCAACGCAAATCGAGAAAAAAATACAAATCGGAACAAAACAATCCGAATCAACTCTTTAATGTGTTATGTAAGAATAATTACCCTAAAAATTTCTACGATAAAAGTTTCATTAAGAAAACCAAATATTCGCAGAATAATTAATAATAAAAAAATGCTTAATATATATTTTTAATAGAATACTCTCAATTAAATAAATAAATTTTATAATTTTTTAAAATCTGCTATTGCTGTTCTTTCTCTGCTATTGCTGTTCTTTCTTTAAAAAATATACGAGTATAAGTGACTTTTATCATAGTGCAATTTTAATAGTTAAAAATGACTGTAAGCTATAAAACGACTAAAAAAAACAATTCAATTCGTTAAGACAATAATATAAATATAGTTACACATATAATAAAAATACCATAAATTTCTGAACCATTGGCAAAAAAAACAGTTATTTTTAGTCATAACGTCTCATTATTATTTTGGGTACGAATAAATATAAAAATAAAACATGGAAATTGATTTTCTTTATTGATATTTGATAATCTCAATTATTTAAATACAAAGAAGATATTAATTTCCAATTTATAAAATTGAGAATTAATATTTATTGAAACGATAGTGGAACCATTTGGTATAATAAAACCTTTAGCGACCATTCAACCATATTCGTTTATATTGTATTTCTATAGACGATAATAGGTGTTTTTTTTATAAAAGAGGGAATCTTGAAAAAAGGGGGAACGAACATTGATGGAAAAAAAAGCTTCAAAAATAATAATGACAACACGGTTCTGTTGATAAATGTGCATTTATTTTTGGTGCTGAAAAATGCATAAAATTCGCAAAAATAAATTACATTAATTTGTACCCCAAAAAATAAAAATACTTTTCTTTTATTTTACATACAGTATAAAATCTTAATAATAATAAATTTAAAAAATATATATTTTCAAAATAGAAGAAGTATAAATTCTGGATTGCACTGAAAGTTTATGAATGTATAAAAAATATCTTTTAAATAAAAATTCAGCTCTTAAAATAAATTTTTTTATATTTTAATTTTTTTTTTTTTTTTAAAAACACATACTGCCAAAAAAATCAATTATAAATCTACTTTTAGGCATTTACATGTAAATTTGGATTTGAAGAAAAGAAATTTAAAAATATATCTTATAAAATAGTTAAATACTACGGAAAATATGCCTGGTCTTCAGTAATCAGGATTAACAAATAATATACAAGAAAAGCCGGGACGAAATACTAACAAAAGAAAAACCGGCATTTCTGATAGTGCCGTTTTAAGTAATATTGCGCCAAAAGTTTTCTCCAATCAAATTATGTCGTTTTATTTTTATAAACAATGCGATATTATTGATAATTAATAAGAAACGATGCTATCATCGACGCTTTATTTGTAAATTTAAATTTAGTACAGTAAATAGTAAATCGCGCCATTTTTCACGTGCACATACACACACACACTTCATAATATCTCAACTCGTTTACATAAATTCCGAAAAATATAGATTAATTTTTAGCAATAAAATGAATTTTTTTGACCCATTAAGTATTTTTAGAATTTGCATTGCAAAATTCCATTGATATCATTACTTTTTGACGGATATACCACAAAAAGAAATTATAAAATTTTTTGTGCAACTCAAAAGTCACTTTAGAAGTAATTTATATACTTAGCTTTTATTGTAACGAGATTATTCAACTTTATACAATTAATAGTATTTTAAATTTAGGCAGAGTAAAGTAATGTTTTTTTTAAAAAAAAAAAACAATTATACCATTTTATACAATGCAAAGTTGGAACCGTTAACATAACCTAATACTTTGTACAGATTCCTCTATGTTTACCGCATACAACACTTTTCAATAAATTCTGATTCATCCGATTACTTACCTTCAACAGAATTCTCTAATAATTGTCAACAGATAGAATTTTAAAATTGCTCTATTTCGAAATAATCAACACCAAATTTGTACAATAAAAATTTGCTACTTCTTATTAAATGTCAAACAAAACAATGAGCAGAGAAAGTTCACAATCCACAATTACTTGTACATCAACAAATAAACTCTACACTATACTATGGTGAATTCACATTCAAATACGATGCACTGCCGACCGCAAAGCGAAACATGAACTAAATTTTGGCGGTATAAATCGAAATGTTTCACTATTGCAGACCAATTATGATATTTCGTATATGTTGTTGACAATTTTGTTTAATTAAAATATAAATATAAATAGGTGGACATTTTTCTGACAATTAAAAATATTTTGTATAAGTTCAATTTGTCAATGCGAAATCTGCAGTTGTAATTATATATTCAAATATTATATTTAGTTTTATTAAAACAATGGCAATAAATTTATAGAAAATATATTCTAATATCCTATCGACTATAAGATTTGGATGTACAAATCCTGTCTTTGGTGCACATAACCTTATAGCTTATAGGATGTAATATTTACATTCTACAAATTCTATTATACTCTGTAATAGGATGTGAGGTTATGCATATATCCCGCCTAAATATCTGTCAGAGTGGTAACAATTTACATACCGACCATAATCCTGTCTTAAGCTGAAGATTTTTAATACAAAAACCAAATAATAAAACTCCGAATATCAGTCACTTCCCTTTAAATCACATCGATAACCCATTAAATTATCACAGCAAAACAACAAAACAACCAAAAAACCAACTTTTATTATTTTTTTTTTTTATTAAATCAACAATCACAAAAAAAGTGAAGCTTTTGCTTTCCATAGAAATAGAAAATATACACGAAATATTAATCCAGAAATTCTTAGTCGGATTATATTTGAAAAGTAATGCCCTAATAATAATTGGTAGATGGTAATTTCGAATTATACCGTTTCTACAAATCCCCTTCGTTTTTCTTTATCTTCACGTGCTATAAAAGAAGTCTCTTCAGAACTAGGAACAGCCTCTTTAGCGATAGCCACACCCAGCCCATTCGGTACAGCGACATCACGTGGGCTTACTACAACACTGGTTTCGCATACAACTCGGGACGGTGTATGTGATCTGGAAGGATTAGCAGAAGACCCACGCGATATAGGGCTGGAGTTGCGCGAATGTGGAAAATCCTCCAATGGGATTTCTTCCGATCTGTCAAAGTTTAAAGCGATTGTAATCACTTTTATTTGAAATTATCCAAAATAAGAGATTTTAACCAGTTGTAATGAATAGAGTTTACCTTGGACGGGGCATCCTAGGACTGCCTTCTTTTGAACGTGGAGATCGCGTTCTTGAGTGTTCACGGGTTTTTACATCGCTACCGCTGGGAGATATCTCTCTTGCCACAGTCCCATTGCTCGAAGAGGTGCTAGTATTGGAATTGCGACGTCTGCGAGAACTATCCCCACTGCGAATCCTTTAAGCAACAACATAAAAAAAAGGGGGTTATTCATGCATTATTGGTTCTTGGAGTAAAAAAATGCGAATACTTACCCTTCTATAGAGCGATTCGGTGCAATTTGAACACGACTAACACTTCCTGACGGCATACTCTCACGTCGTAGTGCGGCCGCAAAACCGGGCACACGATTTGCTGTCGAGAATAGAGGTCTGTGCTCACGTGGTAAACGCGAGCTGCCCGAAGTTCGTAGTCCAGACGAAGTGTAAAGAGGAGAATCGACCATTTGGCCTGGAATTTCCAACAGTTGGGCAATTTGGTACATTTTCTTTTGCCTTGCTTTACTTCGTCCCTGAGAATAGACATAATATTATATTTGTTTTGTTTATATGTAAAAAATTCTCTGCCCACTTTAGTTAGACGCTGTTTAGCTGCCATACATCGAATGTGATCATCGAAAAGGAACTTGGCCGATAGAATTGGTGTACGATTATGGGTCGCCCCACCTCTATGTATTGTGATATGTAAACAACGTGAATCGTCTTTATCGCCGACTACTTCAACGTCTTGCAAAAAGCCAACCAATTTGGCTACACCCCATCCAAGCCTTTTCGACTCTGGCTCTACCAGAATTAACTGCAGTGTGTCAATAACTAGGAATCGTCTGTACTTGGTAGAGTCTTTTGTTACGACTGTGCATGCAATCAGATCACTATTATCTAAGAAAATGTAATAAAATTTTAAAAATGCAAATCCAAAACGTTTTTAAAATTTTATATAAAACGTTTTTAACTTACTTAAATCCAAAACGTTTTCAACTTGAACGCAGTTGCTAGGATTCGTGAGTGGAAGTAATGATTCGATTTCACTTAAATACTGTTGGCACGCCTTACGCAGCAGGAAAAATACTCTAATGGCACGGCGTGCCTTCTCGACCTCGCCACATGGCAACCGTCGCGTGAAGTTAATTCCAGTGAGCGGAGTACCCGTAGGCGGTAACAATATAGCCTCATCCATGCACAAAAACTCTACATTCAAAGTCGATTTCGACATCTCGTTGAACTCATCCTCGAACAGATCCAAGAATATGTCCTCCGATTTATAGAAGTTTCGCAATACTGTCATAGCCTGATTTCGCGCCGAAAACATAGTGGCTTGTTGCAACTCGGTAATGCAGCATTCCTCATTTCCCGGTTTTGTCAACTGGATCATAAGACTAAGTGCAATTTCTAGCGATACTAAACGTGTACGACAAGCTGCAAACAATCAAAATAACATCGTTACTGAAACATACTCAATCTACAAAAGATTCAGATAACTTACAGGGCTGACTAGAAATGATAATGATCTGCAGCAGTCTCTCAACCAACATTGACTTGTATTTGGCCGCTGATTTAGCTGATTTATTAAGGACCTGCTCTAGCCATTCAGGACTAACACCTACGATAAAATGATTAAAAATTATTATCGGTATTAATTTTGTTAAATTTTGCTTACATAAAAAAAAAAACATTTAAAAGCTCTACAAATTCAAAAACCAAATAGAAAATTTAATGAACATTGCTAATTAGCAGTTTTATACATGAAAATACATACCGTCTAGGTGACAATTTTATCAAGCCGCATTAATTATATATGATTTTTTTAGAAATTAAGAAACATTGAAATGATTTGTCAACTTTTATTAAAAACTGAGAGAGCACAAGATATAGTAATATTTTACAAGCAAAGAAGGGACTTACCTTTGTTATTGGCGAGCGCATATATCAAACAAAGTCCCAAAAGTGCTAGGTAATCATTTTCTGTACAGTCCAATGAGGACAAAACCATATCGAGAAATGGTCGACTTAAATCCGTTGTGGCAGGTAGTTCCATTTTTCGTAATTTTTCCTTCTCCTCATCGGTTATGTTCACCTTTTCTAAATGTTCGCTGAGCGATTGACTACGGGTGACAGAGTTATCACGGCTTGATGAGGTGCTGGAGCTATCTTCACGGATAGCGTTCACTGAACTGGTTGAAGAGGAACTTGCCGAACCAATCACAGTGTCGAGTGCCTCTTCAAGACTCTCCTGCGGTTGACCAAAACCAAGAGCTACAGCCTCTCTACGCTCAATGTATGCATTCAGCACTTCAGCTGCGCCCTCCTTAAACACACTATGATCGGCATTTAATATGACCCAGGCAAGTGAGTGCACAAGCGGCCCATGCGTTATAACTAGAAACACCAAAGACAACAGAAACAGGGCCACCACAGACGACACCCGCGGATTGTTCATTTCCTGAATATCGATATCGACAACCTTATTGAGTACTGCTGCCAGATTCTGTGTAACCACCGCCATCGACAACGGTGGTGCTGGCGTTAATGAAAATATATACAACGGCACAAACAGCTTGTGCAACAGGTGCTCCGTTAACACCGCATTCAAATCGCCTATTTCCAAACACAGAATATCATTCAAATAATGTAGGTGGTCCAAATGTTCTGCTACTAAATTAGACAGTCGTTGTTGCGATTGGTGACTGTAATTTTCACAAAAATATATAATTAAGCATTGTTGTTAACAACACAACAAAAAAATAGTTTTTATGAACTCACTCAATATCATTTCGTACGCAAGCATCTAATTCGAGAATATGTTTACCAATGAACCAGACTAAATTACTAAAATACGGGGCCGCTGTCCTAAAATACAATAATAGCCAAATGTAAACAAAACTATCGAAATCTTATTATTAAACTTACTTATCTCGTATGAACTGGAGCATGCTTGCATTCTGAACTTTGTACACATTCAACGAAATCGTTCTAACTGCAATACGTACCATTGATTCGGGATGATTGAAAAATTTGATCGCTTCGGTATAGAGTGGAAAATCGTTGGTATGCTTCAGGATCAAAGAAAAAATAATAATAATCAAATCGCAGCTCAACAAATATGAATTTTCACTTACTTCATTGTAAAAAAAATGTATTGTATGAGTATTTAACTTTAGACTTAACGTTTTAAGAAATAAAATGTAATAACCCATTACGTCTTCGTCAGAGAAATCAAATTTATGCACAATTATCGAGTTGACATGATTATTACTAAGTAAATAATCTATAAAATATAAACAAATGTATATGATTTAAATTGATAATGTCCTTTGTTATTATTCTGTTTGTTCTGTTCTTACACAAAGAAGTCTCATTACGTATGTTCTCAAATAAAATATTTAAAGTCTGTAGAAGCTGGACACAAACAAAACTAGAACCACCACTTTTCTGTCTCATGATATGTAAAAAATACGAGAGCATGTTTTTCTCAAGAAAAAAACTGAAATTTAAAAAAAAAAAAATCATTAGTTATTAAAGACGTAATAATTTTTTTCAAATTCGTATAATAATAAATAAGATTTACTCGAAAACGGAAGAATCATTTTGGTCACCCCAAATCAGTATCTCTGCGATGCAGCGTAAGGACTCAACCAAGAGACCACGATTATTCTCTGAGACGGTTGTGTTCCTCTCTAGGACACTATACAGATACTTGAGATGTTCCAATGATAACCGATTTTTCGGACGATTCCAGCCGCCCCCAAACCAGCTACGACTGCGAAACATCTCCTCGTCGTTTTCTGCAATTTATTTCCCACTCGATTGCACACAAAACAAAAGTACGCAACTCTCTCTCTTTGTTAAAATAAAATTTTTGGTACAATTATCGCATCCACCCACAATTATATGAAACCACACTTCTTATAAACTATTAGAGTTTTATCAGATCGCATAAAGTGCTCATTCTACTGAAGAAGCATTGGCAAAAATTCACAAATTTTCTAATTTTATTCGGTCAATTATTTATCAAAATAAAATTAAAAAAAAACTTCTAAGATTAATATGTGTAAAAATGTATTACTCCGCGCTAATGTCAAATCAGTATTGTTTTTCTTTGCACTTTTACTTTTTATTTTCTTTTGTATTTTTATATTTACTCCACCACAAATGTCAGAGCGAACATATGACGAGCTATTAAAGCTATGGTCACATTGATGGTGTATAATGGACAGAATTGTTTCAAAGAAGACTATTTTTGAATTATACTTTGTGCTTGAAAATTTTCACCAGAATTTCTTTTATTAAGAAAAATTAGAATTTTTTAAATTTCATTATTTTTTAGTAAAATTAAACTTTATTTGTGACACATATATAATATTAATCCAATTGATTTTTATCCATGAATCTTGATTGAACGAATCTTGCAAATTTTGTTTATTCCGTTGGGTTTTATAATTAAACCTTCTTAAAACGTTTACTTTTCTTGTCGATAATACCAAAAAGTGAGCAACACACATAAAATTTAATTTAATTATGCTATCGAAACAATAATTTTAGAACTTTTCTGACATTTTAATATCTATATTAAATAAAATATATTAAAATTTATATTTTAAATTATTATTTTGAATAAATTGATTAATTCAAGAATATATTTTTTACACGTTGACTGCTACGAAAATTTTCAGAATTCCGGTCTAAAAAGCCAATTTCATTTAATCATATTATATTATTAAAAACTTCAATTATAGTACATAGTTATCATCAAAAAGCATTATCTCGTAGTTTGCTTATGTAACAGAAATTTCTTCGCGGAAACCAACTACGGAGTTAATTCCTCCACAGATACGCTTAGACCTGTCGCTTGGCTTAAGCTGGATCAGAGATATGCGTTCATATTCGTCAGTAGTATCTCAGATATTGTCGAGTGCATCACATTTACGTCTTTCTTGAGTGAGTTGTTTTATAATTATTGTTATAATTAAATTATCGAGAACCCAATATGGGTAAGGAAAGACAACTGACTCAAAATGAACTTGAGTACTACGCTAATCTAAGTGATTCAGAATATGACGAGATTTTTGGCAAGGATGGTAACTAACATACAATAGCGATTATGAACCCTCTGAAAATTCAAGTGATAGTAACGATGAAAATGAGGTCTCCGAACTTGAAGTTGTTCCCGAATCTGATAATAATGACGATGATTCCCAAGCAACAACATCAAATGCGAATGATAATTTGTGGACAGAAATTCAACAAAATCCTGAATTATATATTTTCCAAGAAAATGTTGGTGTGAAATTGGATACGTCAAATTTTACAGTGCAAACGTTGGTGGACTTATTTTTTTCGAAATAGTTTCTTGCATTACTAGTCGAACAAACTAATTTATATGTTGCGCAAGAAATTGCAAAACGCAAAGCAATAAAAGCATCTAACAGGGTATCCAAGTGGACAGACGTCAGTGCTGCAGAGATGAAAGGTTTTATTGGACTTTTGTTACAAATGGGGCCTTGTTCTTTTCCATCAATTGAACATTACTGGAGGCGCTCAAATATGAGTCGAAATCTATTCCAGTTGTTATTTCGTTAGTTTCATTTGGTTGATAACTCAATACCATCTGCCGACAGATTATACAATACTAAATCATTTCAATAATATTATGCGTGAAAACTATGTACCAGGTTAAAATATTTGTATTGACGAATCCATGATGCTGTGGCGTGGAAGATTGCATTTCCGCCAGTACATAAAAATAAAAAAACACAAATACGGTGTCAAACTGTTTGAACTATGTGAGTCCGACGGTCTGGTAATGAAAATAAAGATTTACAACGGAAAATCTGAGGAAACTGACTATAATTTAGGTCACACTACTGATGTTGTGTTACATTTACTTAAGGACTATCTCGATAAGGGATACAATAAAGTAATGTCTGGTATTAACCGATCAGATCAAATGCTGTCGTACTACACATCTCTAAGAAAGACTATTAGATGGCCCAAAAAGGTTTCACTACATATTATAGAGATATATATACACAATGCGCATAAAATTTTTCAAAAAGTAACTTCTTCTAAAATAAAACTGATAAAGTTTAGAGAAGAATTCGTCGTCGCGTTGATTGGAAAAGAGATTCAACCAGTTTAAAAAAAAATTAGATTGCAAGAGCTCCATTATTTAGAGCAATGATTCCCAAAGTGGTATATATCGACCCCCAGGGGTCTATAACAACCTGCAAGGGGTGTACGTCAGCGAAAAAAAATTTGGGGTCCATGAAATGAAAATGAGGGTCTACGATAGTGGATCTCAACATACACTGATAGTATCTATTTACTTACATTATACTATCTTATAATATAAAGCCATATACATTATTTATAAAAGTACCTATGAAGTAAAAAATTTATTATACAGTAATACACCATTTTTGTCCCTATTTGCCCATTATACGTACAATGATTCAAACTTACGTACAAGTACATTTTTTTAATTACATTTTTTCTGGTTTTGCAATTTATAGAAGAAAAAAAATTATGTACTAGAATAACAAATTATGAATGTACACTTGTAACAACGTGTTTTTGTATGTGTGTACATTATTTCTATGAAACTTAAATTTTGTTATCGTATAAAAATGGAAAGTCCCCTTTTATATGAAACCTAAATTTTGTTATGAGTGAATGCAGATATGGAGAAATTACTAGTCATCTGGATAGAAAATCAAACAAAACAACACGTACCCTTAAGTCAGGCAATTATTCAAAGTAAAGCGCAAAGCTTGTTTAATGACTTAAAAGATAAAAAAGGTGCAAACGTGACTAAATTTTGTGCTAGTCGTCGATGGTTTCATCGATTCAAAAACCGATCCAACTTACACAATTTTAAAGTTACCGGTGAAGCAGCAGCTGCAGATGTTGAGGCTGCAAAAATATATCCAGGAAAACTCGCAAAAATTGTGAAAGAAGGAGGGTATACAAAAGACCAAATTTTTAATGTTGATGAGACAGGTCTTTTTTGGAAGAAGATGCCAGCTAGAACTTTTATTTCTAAAGAAGAAAAGACTATGCCAGGATATATGTTAGGATTATGGAATGTTTTAGGAAAAATCTAAAATGTTTTAGTTATTTTCCAAAAGTTATGGAATGTTTTAGGTATTTTCCAATACACACTCTCATTTGTTGGTTTTTGAAGTACCTGCCATGGTTGGACGTTAACGTGTATTTATAAGGTATTTAAAACAAAATGTGCCAGAGGTGTTAGCAATACATTGCGTCATCCATCGACAACATTTAGTTGCTAAAAATTTGAGTGTTAGATTGCATGAATCTCTTCAATTAGTTATTGATGCAGTAAATCAAAAGCGGTTATTTGCGCAGTTGTGTGAAGAAAATGACGAACACTTTCATCAATTACTCCTTCACACTGAAGTACGCTGGCTGTCGAAAGGCTTATGTTTGACAAGATTTTTTGCACTTTTTGAGACTATTTTAGAATTTCTGGATACTAAAGATAAAATTTTAAAAGACAATTTAATGAAGTGGAAAACAGACATCGCCTATTTAACAGATTTGTTTACAAAATTTAATATGGTTAATTTGCAGTTACAAGGCGACAGTCTAAATTTGATTAAAACAAAGTCCATCTTATCAGCGTTTCTTGTCAGAGTTAAACTAATGAAGCAAAATATTAGACGAGGAGTAGTTTTAATTTAAATTCAATTAATAAATGTATAAAACTTAACATGTGTTTTTACTTTAAGTTTTTAACACTAAACTTCACTACAATTAGAAATTTACAAAAAATCAATATCAGGTAAGTAGTGGGTCTACCAAAAACCGAAAAACATGGCAAGGGGTCTACGACACAAAAAAGTTTGGGAGCCTCTGATTTAGAGAGTCTGCCATCTACCGAAAAAAACCGCGTCCGACAAAGCCATGTCGTAAATGTATCCAAGCAAAAAAACTCCTAGAAACGCGTTATTTTTGTCCGACCTATGAAGAGAAGCTCACCCTTTGTGTGGAAGATTGTTTTAAAAAGTTTCACAAACAATAAAAATATTCGTTTACTTCTTGATTTTGAATAAATTTTTTATAATTATATTTTCTGTTCATTTATTAATAAGTTTTCTGTTCATGTAAGCCAGCATTAATGTTTTTGTTCAATTCCCATAAGCCATCTATCCATATTACAGCACTGATATATTACGAGTTTAATCGTAGCTGCACAAATATGGCATTTTACATGATAATTCGTAGTTGGCGTCCTAGCAAAGAACGCAATCTACGAGTTATCTCGTAGTTGGCAATCAACGTGTTAATTATAGAATAATTTTTTAATGAAAAATAAGTTTTTTGTTCTCCTAGAAATTCTGATCCAACCTTGGATCAACATTTTTTAATATTTGACTTCCTAAAAATAAAATGTATAATAAATAATCCCATAGGAATGAATAAATACAGAAACAGGTATCAGGAGCTGCTATTGCTACATGTAATCAAGAAAAAAAGGAATTTGAGTACTTTAAGAAATTACTAATCACCCAATAATTATTATTTCAAAACCATAACTTTAAGATATAATATTTAGGATTTAGTTGTTCATATAATCTATCGGTGGCAGGCCTATCTTCTTTTGCCATAATCTAAGAATCTAATCAAATGTCAGAAATGTCAAATATAGTAATCAGCTGTCAAAAGATAAAGATAATAAATGTCAATTCAGTTCGTAGATTCAAATTTTTATTGTAAAACAAAAATTCACTTGGCTGCGATGAGAAATTATCAAAGATTGATAATTTATTTATAGAAGAAATTATGCAAATTTTCTTATATGGTATACAACGAATAAAATAATCAATAAAAAGTAATTATTCCGTAACGATAAACTAGTTATAAAATCAATTTATATTGGGACAAAAAATGAGTTTAAATGGGAACAGTTCGGAGGTGAATGTGAAGACGACAAATGATAATGAATCGACCGATTCTGAGAGTTTACAATTTATATTCGTTCCAATGGCGGTATTAATAACAATAATGTTTCTATCAGCAATGGTAGGTGATGTGTTTCTGAAATGAACTTTGGATATAATCCGTTCAATTTCTAATTGGAAAACTTTTTCTATTTAAGGTGTATCTTATGGCAAAGAACCGAAGAAAATTATCAAATTTTTATAAGCGCGTACAAGCGCCGAGTTTCTCGTTTAATGAATCGTCGTCAGACTCCGAAGACGAGGATCCAACCGAGTGCCTCCTAACTGGAAAATTACACATCGATAATGTAACCAAAACTTCACACATCTTTTCTAGAGTTTTATCAATTATCTAACAAATTTTTTAATTATCTGTTTCATCAGCGCTACGATTCATACCAGATACAAACTTACAATGAAAAAAGTGAATTATATACTTAAAAAAAGTATCAACAACTCCAAAAAAAAAGAGGACAGAAAAAAGCTAATTCCAAAAACAATTTATAAATTCTATATTTTCTCCCAAAACCTATATATATATATATAGATTATTATATATTCTTTTTAACAAAAACGAACCAATTACTTATTTAAACATTTATTTACAATAATATAAAACTTTTGAACAAATTTATTTCTTAAAATCATAAAAATATTTTATAAAGTAAATTTATGAAATTCTATCTAAAAAGTATTCCAATTAACAAAAGACTATGTATGTATTAAAAAAAAAACAAATGTGCAGCCTGGAATTTGTGTAAGTTCCCCGCGTTTAGTCAACACTTGTCGCCGCCTGACTGTTTAGATGCAAAAGACGTGATGTCAAATCATAAGAACCAAAGAAGACTGCTCCGCCAAGTGTTATCCAAAGAACGCGTGGAACAAATCCGGCAAAAAGTCTGAAAAATCATATATAAACAAAAAAAAACATGTTTACTTATATTTAGTCATTAATTAAGTACTTAAGAGAACCAAAACTTTTAGTGATATTTTATTTTGTGGTGGGTGGTGGTTGTTATTAAATTTTTACTGTAATAAATTTCAATATTAAATGCTTGTTTTTATTTTTTTTTATAGTATTAAATAATGTAAAATTTAATTCCATTTAATATGTGAAAATTTTAGTGAAATTGTATTTTGTCCGTTCATGGTTAAAGTTGTTTTTATATTTTTTACCATAGAATACAAAAGAGCCATTCTTAAGATGGCATATACGAAAAACCATGTATTAATATTATTACTATTATTATTATTATAATTATATTGCCAAAGAGATATATTAATAAATTGAAAATTGACTAAAACAAACCCTTTTATTCCTCGTTCCAAGTAGATTGGTTTCAATACTGCATAAACGTTTAGTCGTTGGCCAGTGCCTTGTTCCGCGAGCATAATTCTTGTTTTTGCAACGTCTAGGGGTGTTGTTATACCGGCCGCAATACCACCGGCGAAGGCACCGCATACAGCTACGGAAGCTGATGTCAACTTCAGACCTGTCAGACTTGTCCAATGGAGCTTGAAGAATTCCCACAATGGAAATTGGATAATCGAGAAGGGAATCTCTCTAATAATTGTCGTAACAAAACCTCGGTACACTCCACGGCATAGACCCTCTTTGCGATATGCTTCTAATAATATTTGAATTGCTGTACGATCCGAATTTGCTGCAATGGCCTGCTTTCGTTGTTTGGCTATTTCGACTGGCACTCGTATCAGACAGGCTACCTTAAATTAGCCCCCACCCCAAAAAAAAAACACTTCTTGTCGTATAAACGGAAAACTAACACATTTAAAGTGATTTTCTTCCTCACCAGTTCACCGAAAGATGCTGATGCCATATGGACAAATGGTGACTGCTCACTCCTAGTTTTGTGGTTTTGTCCCAAAAATATTTTACATGCCTCGTAGGCACAAAAAAACAATGCCGCTACAATTGATTGGTTATTACTTTGTGCATTAACATTTTTCTAAATAACTGAAGGCTCCAAGAACTTACGTAATCGAAATTGAGATATTCTAGAAAAACTGTTTACCTGTTGGAGCACTACCAGCCGCAGCTGGTGCTAATCCTTTATAGATTCCATTGAATCCTCCAGTACGCCAAAATCCTCGTTCACTTTGTAGTCTTGTTTTGATCGTATCGATAGGGAACAGGACAATATCTACCACTAAACCGGCAACACCGCCTGACTAAAAATATGACAAATTCATGTTTCTCATAAATTCGATTTCATTGAAATTCATAAAATGTTCTATGCCATACAATTAACGTGGAGATAAATTTGTATCGTGATAATGTGTTCTCTTCCATTTCTATGTTTAGCAGTTCACAACAAATTGATAGTCTTAAGCTAACCTCATACTTTTCCTATTACGGTGGCATTGCATATGCAAAATCGATGTAATTTTGTTATATAATTTAATGTTTTTAACATTTATAATCACATTTCAATTATATTAAAAAAAATATATTTTCAATATAGAAAAATTCAATTTTCCACTGTATTATTTGAAAATACACTAATTGAGGTTATGTTCTTAGATTAAAGGTTATCTCTTCTATAATCTAAGGTTATGTCATATACGGAACGAAAGGAGTTCGATTGATGACCGACAGCATTTGGCGAGATTTTTTGGTCTGCTTTTGCTGGCAATCAGACTGTGGTGCCTTTCCTGTTCGGTTTTAAATTGTTATTGGTTTTTACAGAACTTAGATTATAGAAGAACTGGGTAGGCCTCTCTCTACACAAAAATTCTGTCCAAATTTTGTTGGCAATCCATTCATAGAACGCACACACATGCAATACAACAGAAACGGCGTTATACATTGGGGGCCAATTTAAAAGTTCAGTAAGGGAATGAAGCAGTTTGTTTAAAACCATTTTTCATATGTAATATCATTTATGTGTAGAGAAGCAGATTTTTTAATATTGCGGGTCTTGTTGTTTGATGGAATTAGTTTTGTAAATATGCAATATAACACAGTATTTTTTTATTAAATATTTATTTATTTATTATGTATTTTCATTTAATTTATTTCACTATATATTACAAGATGAACAATTTACAAGATGAACAATTTAATATACTTAAAAAATTAATAACTAATATTCTAGAAAAAAGAAAACAATATTATTTAGTAAATGCATTACAAAATGGTATAATAGAGCAAGCAAAACAAATTTATTTAAATAATAAGCCTACCAAAGAATATACTTTATTTATTTTAACACAATAGCCGTATTCCAATGGAACAATTTTGCTACACACAAAAGATATCACTAAAAAGCATTTAGGCACATCACAAATAAAGTTTTTCTTATTTTGTTTAGTAAAAATAAGGATGTCAACTTCCAAAAGAAAGAAATTCCCGGCTTCCTCATTTTTTCGTATGAGAACCAATTTTTCACAAAACATTTCATTTCCTGAAATAAAAACTTCGTATTAACTTTTATTAATAATATAAACATTTGTATAAATACTTACTTTTCCGTAAATACTTCTAAAAAGATGGAAATAACACTTTTAAAAACACTTTCCGAACCGCAAAAAAAAACAACTGAGAAATGTTAAAAATAGCCCGCTGTTTTCGGTATGTTACTTCTTTCATGGAGAATGGCGCGTTTGAAAACTCTCCAAAATTGAGGCGCTTTATATTTGATTGTAATTTACGAAATGAATAATAAACTTAAAAGAGAATTCCATTCCGTATCAAAAGATTGTACACAAAATTAAAATTGCATATTGTTTTGTTTAAATTGTATTTTTGTTTCCAATAAGTGAATTAAAAAGAATATAAATAGGCTTTTACAATGTAATAAATTTCTATAACGAGAACTAGATGGCAGTGAGTGTCATGTCTACATAAAAAAATCTACACAAAAATATCACGCTTTTGCCATTTCTCGCCGCTTGGCAATAATTTGTACACAAAATTTCGTATACATATACGGTAAGGGCCTATCCAGGTATTCTTTAATCTAAAGCCTGGTATGCAGCTCGAGCTAAGATAAATTTTAACGTGATCTCCACTACTCTCCCATTTAGCGCATCTAAACGAGAGTGAAAAGTTTTTGTGTAGAGATAAATTTTGACATTTCGGAACTTTTTAATTTCGATGTTGATGTTTTGTTGTTATTTTAAAAATAAATGAAGTGAATAGCTTTTTTAGCTGGATTTTATTGAAAGGATATGATTTTAGAAATTGTATCTTTATCTTATTTAAATATATTTAGTTTTTTCTTATATTTTTTTTTCTACAGGATTAACTGTTTGTTATTCAATTTGGTTAGTTTATTACACAATAACTGGAAATTTTAATGTTATATCTTTACATTTATTAAATGATGAGGGTTGAATTATATTAAAGGGAATAATGGGATTATTATTTATAGCAGTTATTGGTGAAAGTATATTAAATTGATTAATTTTTCCAGTTCCTTATATAATTTATTTACCTGATTATTTAAAGTTAATAACTTTATTTGTTTGTATTATAGGGGGTATTATGGGATATTTAATTTCAAATGTTTCTTTATATTTTTTTAATAAATCATTAAAGTATTATTTTTTATCAACATATTTAGGGAGAATATGATTTATACCTTATATTTCTACTTATGGAATTATTTATTATCCTTTATTTTTAGGAAGTCAAATATTAAACAATGTTGATCAAGGATGATCAGAATTTATAGGAGGTCAAAAAATTTATAATTCATTAAAAAGTTATTCTATTACGAGGGTCGTTCAATAAGTCCTTAGAAAAAGATGAAAAAAAAAATCTTTTTTAAAAAAAAAAATTATATTTTTTAACATAATCTCCTTTTAGCTCTATACACTTTTCCACCCGTTTTTCCAAAATTTTTATCCCGTCCAAAAAATAGGATTTCGGAAGTTCTGCAAAATACTCATCCGTTTGAGCAATGACGTCCTCGTTGGAAGTGAACCGTCATCCGCCAAGTCATTTCTTCAGATTGGGGAAAAGAAAATAGTCACTCGGGGCCAAATCTGGTGAATAAGCGGGATGCTGCAACAATTCCATTCTCAATTCCACAATTTTGGCCATGGAAACAGAGCAGGTGTGCACACGCGCATTGTCCTGATGCAAGAGGATTTTTTTCTTCTTCAGACGGGGGCGTTCTCTTTGATTTCCTCGCTCAACCGTTGCAATAACGACGCGTAATACGCTCCTGTTATTGTTTTTTCTTTTTCCAAGTAGTCGATAAAAATGATGCCCTGCGAATCCCAAAAGACCGTGGCCATCACCTTGACGGCCGATGGCACAGTTTTTGCCTTCTTCGGAGCCCGTTCACTCTTGAAAATCCACTGTGATGACTGTCTCTTCGTTTCTGGAGTGTAGTAGTGTATCCAGGTTTCGTCCGCAGTGACATATCGACGAAGGAATTCGGCAGGATTGCGCTGAAAGAGTGCCAACATAACCTCAGAGTCCACTACACGATTGCGCTTATTCTCCTCTGAGAGCAAACGCCGAAATTTTTTTCACAGACAATTTTTCATGCAAAATTGAAGCGACTGTACCTTGTGATATGCCCGTGGCCTCAACTAATTCGCGCACTTTAATTCGCCGATCGTTCAAAATCAGATCGTGGATTTTGTCGATGATTTCAGGAGTAGACACCTCAACTGGGCGTCCTGAACAATGTTCATCTTTTGTGGATGAACGGCCACGTTTAAATTCATTCACCCAATTGTAAACCGTCGTAAACACAGGTGCAGATGTGCCATGAACTGCATCCAACTCGGCTTTGATTTCTTTCGGGCTTAAGCCTTTCAAATGGAGATGTTTGATGACTCGCTTTTTTCCATTGTTATGCACAAATAAATGTTGTTAACTTTAATCGACGATAGAAATTGACCTACGCTATGGATCGAGCTGAAATTTTGACAGCTTTCCTGTCGATAATGCTACTTACAAAAAAAATCCCTACCGACACTACGAGCGCAATTTCTCGGATTTTCTAAGGACTTATTGAACGACCCTCGTATTAATCAATTAATTCAAAATAATAATTTAAAAATTTATTTAATAGTGTTTGTTATATGAATTTTTACATTATTGTTATTATTTTTATTTATTTAAGAATAAGTTATCACTACTACGATAAAAAAAAAAAAAAACGTTAAAATTTATCTAGTATTTATCTTCGATTATTGTCCCGTGCTTAGATTAAAGAATACCTGGATAGGCCCTTACCGTATATGTATACGCAATTTTGTGTAAGAATTTTTACGAAGGGGATATGACTGTCAAAAAATTTTTATGTAGATATGACACCCAGTGCCATCTATGTGTCGTAATGGAAATTTATTTAATTGCAAAAGCATAATTTATATTTATTTTAATTCACTTATTGGAAACAAAAATGCAATTTAAATACAACGATAGGCAATTTTTATTTTTTGTACAATCTTTTGATACGAAATGGAATTCTATTTTAGGTTTATTATACATTTCGTAAATATCAATCAAATATAAACCGCCTCAATTTTGTAGGCTTTCGGAGAGTTTTAAAACTTTAATTCTCCATGAAAGTGGAGACTTAGGGGATAGCTTTGTCATTTCTGAAATTGTTATTTGGTCACATAAAAAAGTGAAATTTAAAGTGTAATTTGTATCTATTTTCAAGTATTTACGAAAAAGTAATTATTTTTATAAATTGTTATATTGTTGTTAGAACTTAATACGAATTTTTTATTTAAGAAAATGAAGTGTTTCGCCGCATCTGTTGTATTGCATGTGTGTGCGTTCTACGAATGTATTGCCACAAATTCGGTCAGAATTCTTGTGTAGAGGCCCATCCAGTTCTTCTTTAATCTAAGATCCCGTGCATTTATTTGTAGTGAAAACCCTTAGATTAAAGAATACCTGGATAGGCCCTGACCGTATATGTATACGCAATTTTGTGTCGGAATTCCCGCTTTTGCTATCCCGTTGTTGCCATTTCTCGCCGCTTGGCATAGATTTGTTTAGATTTTTTTATGTAGACATGACACCCACTGCCATCTAGTTGTCGTAATACAAATTTGTTGAATCGCAAAACCATAATTTATATTAATTTTAATTCACTTACTGGAAACAAAAATACAATTTTAATACAATTGGCAATTTTTATTTTTTGTACAAACTTTTGATGTGAAATGGAATTCTATTTTAGGTTTATTATTCATTTCGTAAATATCATTCAAATATAAAGGGCCTCAATTTTGTAGACTTGTGGAGAGTTTTAAAACTTTAATTCTCCATGAAAGGAGAGACTTAAGGGATAGCTTTGTCATTTGTGAATCCGATGTTGACAGTTCAATGTTTACCATAAAATATTGGGTTGGTGCAAAAGTTATGACGGTTTTTTATGATCCCAGGTAAAAAAATTTTTTCTTCAGAAATGATGAATAGTATCTTTTAAATGATTGCATTATATAAAGGATGCTTTCCCTCAACTTTCTATTCAGTTTTGGCCTGGCCAGAGTACAGTGAAGAGCTCTTGTATTGTTTCAAAATGTCGGTCGATAAAGTGCATTTACGTCATTGTTTACTTTATGAATTCCGTAAAGACAATACCGCGAGTGTGGCAACCAAAAACATGTGCGAAGTGTATGGAACAGATGTCATCAAAGTTCGACAGGTACGAAGATGGTTTACAAAATTTCGATCTGGGAATTTTTCACTAATTGATAAACCACGTACCGGGCGGCCATTGAAGTCTGATGAGGGCAAGTTAAAAGTCATAATTGACACCAATCTACGTCTTACCACCAGGGAGATCGCGTCGATGCTGGGAGTCAACCATACAACCGTATTAAGGCATTTGAAGCGTATGGGGATGGTTTCGCGGTACGACGTTTGGATACCTCATCAATTGTCGGCTGCCAATTTATTGGATCGTGTTTCAACGTGCGTTGCTTTGAGTGCGAGACAAAACATGAACCTTTTTTGCATCGTTTGGTAACGGGAGATGAGAAATGGGTCGTGTACAACAACGTGACAAGAAATAGACATTGGGCTATACCTGGACAAGCCCCATTAACAACTTCGAAAGCCGAAATCCATCAAAAAAAGTTATGCTTTGTGTTTGGTGGGATTGTAAGGGTATTGTGTATTTTTAACTCTTGGAATGCAATCAGACAATTACATCAGAACGATATTGTCAACAATTATCCAAATTGAGCACCGTCCTTCAAAAGGATAGACCAGATTTGGTAAACAGAAAAGGGGTAGTGTGTCATCACAACAACGCGCGACCACATGTGGCTATGATGACCCAACACAAGCTGAATTGGGATGATATCAAGCATCCATCGTATTCTCCAGATCTTGCTCCTTCCGATTTTCATTTATTCCGATCACTGCAAAAAATTTTAAATGACAAAAAATTTGATACAATAGAGCTGGTAAAAACATCCCTTTCTACATATTTCGCATAAAAATCCAAGGAATTTTACACTAATGGTATTAATAAGTTGATAGAAAGATGGGAGAAGGTTATAAGAACGGATGGAAATTATATAATTGATTAAATAAATAATACAAATTCAAAAAAAATGTTTAATTGTGTTTTTTTCATTGCTGTTTTCATTGTGTTATAATAAATAAAGTTTATTCTTCGGTAAGCTTATTATTTAAATAAATTTGTTTTGATTGCTCTATTATACCACATTATAATGCATTTACTAAATAATAGTTTTTTAATTTTTTTTAAATTTTAGTTAAGTTTTTAAGTACATTAAATTTTTCATTTTGTAATTTAGTTTTAAAGCATTTTCTTTAATATTGTATACGATTAACATCTTATTGTGCACATAATTGTTTTGATATAATCAAATAACTTACAATTCATATTTTAAATACTCTTCCCCACTTTCAAAATTCTGTTTTAATAAATAATATATAGTGAAATAAATAAAATGAAAATACATAATAAATAAATAAATAATTTAAAAAAAAATACCGTGTTTGATTGCATATTTACAAAACTAATTCCATCAAACAACAAGACCCGCAATAATCTGCTTCTTTACGCATACGTGCATGTGTAAACGATATCACACATGAAAAATGGTTTTAAACGAACCGCTTCAATCGCATACTGAACTTTTAAATTGGCCCCCAATGATTTACGCCGTTAATGATTTACGAATGGATTGCCAACAAAATTTGGACAGAATTTTTGTGTAGAGGCCTATCCAGTACTTCTTTAATCTAAGGGTTTTCACTACAAATAAATGCACGGGACAATAATCGAAGATAAATGCTAGCTAAATTTTGACGTTTGTTTTTTTTAATCGTAGTAGTGATAACTTATTCTTAAATAAATAAAAATAATAACAATAATGTAAAAATTCATATAACAAACACTATTAAATAAATTTTTAAATTATTATTTTGAATTATTTGATTAATAATAGAATAACTTTTTAATGAATTATAAATTTTTTGACCTCCTATAAATTCTGATCATCCTTGATCAACATTGTTTAATATTTGACTTCCTAAAAATAAAGGATAATAAATAATTCCATAACTGGAAATATAAGGTATAAATCATATTCTCCCTAAATATGTTGATAAAAAATAATACTTTAATGATTTATTTAAAAAATATAAAGAAACATTTAAAATTAAATATCCCATAATACCCCCTATAATACAAACAAATAAAGTTATTAACTTTAAATAATCAGGTAAATAAATTATATAAGGGACTGGAAAAATTAATCAATTTAATATACTTTCACCAATAACTGCTATAAATAATAATCCCATTATTCCCTATAATATAATTCAACCCTCATCATTTAATAAATGTAAAGATATAACATTAAAATTCCCAGTCATTGTGAAATAAACTAACCGAATTGAATAACAAACAGTTAATCCTGAAGAAAAAAAATATAAGAAAAAACTAAATATATTTAAATAAGATAAAGATACAATTTCTAAAATCATATCCTTTGAATAAAATCCAGCTAAAAAAGCTTTTCACTTCATTTATTTTTAAAATAACAACAAAACATCAACATCGAAATTGAAAAGTTCCGAAATGTCAAAATTTATCTCTACACAAAAACATTTCACTCTCGTTTAGCTGCGCTTAATGGGAGAGTAGTGGAGATCGCGTTAAAATTTATCTTAGCTCGAGCTGCATACCAGGCTTAAGGTCCCGTGCATTTATTTGTAGTGAAAACCAAAGTGAAATCGCGTGGAGACTTATCAATGCCGCCATCTACGTTTCAGTAGATTCACTCTCCTTTTCACTTCCATTTCACTCTCCTTTTCACTTCCATTTCACTCTCGAGCTGCGTACTGCCCGGCGAAATCGTGGGCTAAATTTTTCGATTTCGCTAGCTAAAAATCGTATGAAAATTTATCATAGCTCGAGCTCCATACCGGCCTTAAGTTACAGAACATGCGTACCCTAATTAAGCTTGATTTCGAAGAGCAGAAATTAGATTAGTTACGGTATAAGCGCTACCGTAGCTAATCCAATGAGGTTCTTTGGCACTGCAGATAGGAAAAATACAGTAATGCCCCCCATGGAACCGATTGAATATTTTTAATTTAACATTCATAAATTATGCCTCCTCCAACAAGAATGAACACTTTTATTACCCAAAGAGAAAAAAAATTACATTGAAAGAAAATAAATGCAAATTGCCTTTTTCGATTTTATTATTTTGCTAACGTTGCAATACATAAAAAAGAGCACGTAAACTTGAAGAGCTGAATTCGCCATGCACTCACTTAGGCTGATGCCTTAGCGGCAGCAGCAGCAGCTTGCGCTTGTTCTTCGCGGATACGATCCTTTTTGAGTGGTCCCATAAAGGCCAATTTGTCAGCAGGCGTCTGGAAGCGACCATGTCCCATTTTCGATGAGGTATCGATGAATTTCAGGGCGATTTGTTCCAAAGCCGAGCGTTTCGTGTGCACCAACAAAGACTTACGCAAAGTAACGATGCGCTTCTTCGAGCCAATGCAGCAACCTTTCAGCATAACAAAATCGTTGTTCACCTCACCGTAATGGGGGAAGCCACCCATCGGCGTGATGGACTTGTCCGTTAAATCGTATTCGGTTGAGGCGTTGTTCTTTATCAACTGTGTGCACAACAAACAAAACAAAAATACAATTTGTTTAATAAAATTGACAAAAGAGAAGAGCAAATCATATTTTTTTTTTGGTCAGTCCTATCATTTAGTTATCATTGAAATTTACTCAACAAATTAATTCTTTTTGGCTCTTAGAATTTAAATCATCACAAACGGAGTATATTGAGAAAATTTCAGGAAAATAATTTTAAAGGAAACCAAACTTCAAGCCTACCTTTCCGTCCTTGGTGTGGATGCCAGCACCAATGCGGTAAATCTTCTTGTTCAGTTCGGTACGGTGATGGTAACCTTTCTGACCGGCACGAGCAACTGTGAACGACACACGACTTGGATGCCATGCTCCAATACAAGCGACTTTGCGAAGACCTTTGTGAGTCTTGCGGGGCAATTTCTTCGTATGCCAACGACTCGTGACTCCCTTGAAGCCTTTACCTTTGGTGACACCAATACAATCGACCATCTCATCCTGACCGAATACTTGACTAACAGGAACTGGCTTTTCTAAATGCTCTTTCACCCATTTAACTTTATCCTCAATAGTTCCGCCGTTCAATTGGATTTCCATGATGTGAGCCTTCTTTTGGCGTTGCTTTATCAAACGGATCTAAAGAACAACGAGGGGGAGAAAATGTCAAAATTAAAGTTGATATTAGAAAATAAATTTTTTTTTGTTTTTTTTTTTATGGAATGTGCTTGATATGGTTTGACTAAGCGGTAATTGTCTGAACGACTCCGCGAAGTTTATGGAATATATCTTGCACCACCACCTTTTTAACGGGTAGCAGTTTGATCTGCGACGTTGCGGTAATTTCCATCGTGCATTGATTACCACGTGTTAGCCGCCTTTTAGAAATGACTGACCACCGGAAATCTCCCCGAAAGGAAATTTCTCAGCAGACAATCAAGTCTAGGACGTCGCTTGGGGATATTTTTTTTATTATTTTTTAATGCCTATGTACACATACCTGTGAATGAGCAATAACTCGGATTACTTTGCAATAACGAATCATTTTCTTGAAGTCATTTTCAATACTCTTCTTGCCAAATTCATCGTTCCACTTTTTGTTAGCCTTTGTGAATGCCTTCTTCTTACTCTTATACCTAAATGGTTTTATAGAAGAGACACACAACGTATTATATAAAATCATCTGATTTTAGGTCGACCATATCCGGTAAAATCCCGAATTATTCACATTGCGATTCTAAGCTGCGAAAATGTTCAATAAATTGAAGAGTATCTCATCAAATTCATTTGAGCGGAGATAACAACTTCCAAATCATGTTCACCCGTTATACGCATAAAAATACTTGCGTTGGCTTATATGATAAATTTAAAGAGCTCTCTCTTGCAAAGATCGAAGAGCTTTAGTGATAAACTTTAGTAAAAATGTACACTTTTTCCAATAAATACTGGATAGAAAGGATGGGAAAAACGTATCAACAATCAGAAGGAAGGCAGAAGGTAGATGGTTACAATTTCGTAATCAACATTATTAATTCTGGTACCATCTTTTCATCATTGTTGATTCATTTTTCCCCTCAATTAGATTCATAATCGACACAAGTACTTGGAAAACTCTTCAAAAAAGAAAAAAATACATACCAGTTCTTGTAGAAGCGACGACGGCACTCTTCAGACAAATGCTGAGCCCAAACATTAACTAAAGCTCGCATACCGAATGGTGTTTCGATATAACCAACAGCACCAACCATAATCATTGGTGGTGTTTCCAAAATGGTTACAGCTTCCACAACTTCCTTTTTGTTAATTTCTACAAAGAAATAAATAGGATTTTTTTTTTTAAATTTTTGCTCAATATAATTTTTAATTGTTTTTAATTAGGCTAGCATTATTCAGTCCGCCCTAGTTAAAATCATTGTATATCATTAAATTCTAACCATAAATAAAAGTAAATCATCATTATAAATGCAGCAGCTATTATTTCACATGTTATACATACTTCCATGTGTTTTGTAAAAAGTAATGAAAATAGATTTTAACTTACTGGATCCTGGACGATCTGCTTCACGGACAATATGCGTCATACCAGCTTTATAGCCGGCAAAGCATGTTAAATGAACTGGTTTTTTGGGATCATCCTTTGGGAAAGCCTTAACTTTACCACGATGTCTGCGTGAACGCTTTTTCGGATAGAATGCCATTGAGCCATGGCGAGGCGCCGAGAATTTACGATGCGACTAAACATTAGACAATGAAAAAAATAACCAATGAAAAAAAAATTTGAGGTTAAATTCCACACGTGGCTTTGCAAAAATTAAGAAAAATTTAAATGCGTTTTAAAGGTAAAATTTAATTACAATTGTTTTTTTTTTTCTTTTAAAGAACACTAGAAATCTTATAATTTTTGATAAAACACAACAGCAAAATTGTTTAAAGTCAAAAAATAAAAAGTAATTACTTACCATATTCTTTACTTATTGTACGTCCGAACTTGTTCACTGACGTTGAAGGAAAGAAATTTTGTTAGCTGACGAACTCCGATCTACCACGATTCAAATTAGTTTTAATATTTCCTTTGTGGCAGTGCTATCGATAACCGCTTGAATCGGTTCTGTTCTCTTTAGTACACAAATTGGATGATTTTTTCAAAATTTAATTAAAAGTAATTATCAAATATTTATCTCTTCTATAACATTGAAATAGATTTAAAATTAAAATATGGTAATAAAATATTATTTATATCTTAATTAAAAATATTTTTTTTGTAATATTTAAAATATTTCACATTTGGTTAAGTGAAATTTTAGTACAAAATGACATTTGTTTGGAACAATTTAGATTTTGACAACAATTTTCATCTCAGATTGTGTAGAATACTCTGTAATCCAGGATTTTGTTATTGTTTTGGGAAAAGGTTTATGGAAATATATTTTTTAAATTTCCACATATGGACAAGGAGGATATAATCATATATGACCCCAGTGGTAGTAAGTCTGCATAATATTTAAAATTTCTTTAAGATTTAACAAGTTTTTTTTCTTTGGTTTTGTAGGTTCAGATGAGCTTGAAAATGCGGCGGACGATGATATAGGTGCATATGAGGATGTGATTTTAGATGATTCGCCAAAGAAATCAGATTACGAAGATATTGAAAAACCATTCTATATAAACTATGAATATAAACAATATGAGATATTAGAAAATGATGATTTTAATATATTAGAAAAAGATGAAATAAAATGTCCTGCCTGTGAAGAAATATTCACAGATATAACACTATTAAAAGAACATTGCACCGAAGAACATTGTCCATACAAGTGCAGTGAATGTGCGAAAGGTTTCTCATCGGAAAAGAGATTGAAACAACATTTAAGATGTGCACATTTGGAAAGTATGAATTTAAAGTGCTCCATATGTGGTAAGTGTTTACCCAATTACTTCATTTAAGAGATTTTTAATAATTGTAATATTTTTTTTTTTTTTTTGGTTTAGGAAAAATATCAAAAAATAAATATTGTTTACAACAGCATTTATTAACGCATTCAAAAATTCGACGATTTAAATGTAATGTTGCGAATTGTGGTAAAACATTCCGTTTGATCTCGTCATTCCGTCAGCACGAGAATACACATACTCTAAAGAATAGAAAAGAATGTCCAGTTTGTCATAAATTTGTAACAAAACTATCACAACACATTGTGAAACATTCTGAAATACCACCGTTCGCTTGTAATCAGTGCAATAGAACATACACAACGGAAGGTGCTTTAGATCAACACGTTCGCAAACATATTGGCACGATATTAATTTGTAATCAATGTTCGGCGAAATTTACAAATAAGCACGGTCTACAAAAACATAAGAAAACAGTACATGGATCGACATTTTTCAAATGTCCATACTGTAAAAATAATTTTAATCGTAAAGACAATTTATTGGTACATATTAGGACCGTTCATAATACAATAGCACATACAAAACACGATCTAAGACGATCTGGTGATTTTGTTAAAATAGCTGAATTAAAAAGTAAACGAAATTTAAAATAATTGATTTTTTTTTATAAAATTGTATAAGAAAACTATAAATTATAAGATAAAATAGGAAATTACATATTTTTCAATATAAAATTCATGGTTTTTTTTTGTGAAGTCCCTTGGAGTTTTGTTCTTTTTGTTGTTGCGCAAATCGATTTAGCTGCGGCTCGTCCTCTCCCCGGTTTTCTAATTTTTGAAATTTTTTTTTATTAGAACAAAGATATATTAGAGATCTAGTATTTCTTATAGTATTCTTCAGTATCGATCAAAACAATTACAATTTTAAATATGTGGTAGAGGATAAATCTAGCGTCACTATGCTTTATATTGAAGAAGAGGCCGAGCTAGTTGCTCATTAATTTCCGTAGCATAAGGAAAACAATAAATACCGAACTTGATATTTAAATCATACACCATGCAGCGCCATTTATTGAAAATTTGCAGCATTCAAAAGATACATTCATCCTCTTTCAAACGCACCTAAATTCATGTAAATCGGATGACAGATGTGAAACTTACAGCCATTTATAGGAATGTTTTTCAGCACCTCGGTTACGGCTGCTTGAATGGCTGGTATATCATCATAAAATGCTCCTTCCATCTTGGTTTTCAGTTTTGGAAATAGAAAATAGTCACATGGTGATAGATCAGTTGAATACGGAGGGTGGTTGATGAGAGAAATCCGTTTTTTCATCAAGATGGCGCTGCATGTTGTATGATTTAAATATAAAGTTCGGTTATTTTTGGGACACACTCTTGTTTTTAATTCACAAAAGGAAAGATGTTTATAATGTTTGGTTGTTGTTGTTTATGCGAAGTTAGCGAGTGTTACTGCTGAGCGCTATGGTACGACTGACTGTGCAACGCACATTTATTGCCATGGTGCTCAGCTGTGTACAAGTGAATGCTAATGTGTGTATGTGTAGTATGACTGTTTGTATGAATGTTTTAGTTTTAAGTCCAATTGCCACAAAGTTTTTAGGCGCAAAGCGTAATCGCAACAATTATTTTTTCAATATTAAACAGAGACGGCATGGGGAATTTTTTAGCAATTGGGGTAGATTTTCAATAAAAATGCTCCCAATTTACAGCATCAAAGGTAAACAAACCCACTTGATGATGGTGAAATATTTTTTTATTATAAAATAGACTCGAGATATGCCCTTAATCTTTAATTTTTGGTCTTTAACTTCAACGTATATGGGCGAAAAATCAATTGTCAAAAAAATATAGCATCAAAAGGAATTAAAGGAGTTTTATTTTAAGGTTTATTTTTTTGTTTTAAGCTACCATCGGCACGCCATACTTTTTTTTTATGGGTTTGACATCTGTCAACATTAATCAGTGCATATGCGGGAGTTATTTTTCCTTTGGTAATCATGGCTAGTTTTGTGCCAGAAAAAGAGCATATGCGGGAAGCTCTGCTTTTCTGCTTCAATTTGAAGAAATCGGCTGCCGAATAGTATCGAATGCTTATGGAGGGTTATGGTGACAGTGCTTTATCGGAAACAACGTGCCGAGATTGGTTTCGTCGGTTCAAAGACGGCAAATTTGACTTGTGGGACAAGAAGCGTGAAAATCGGCCTAGGAAGGTTGATACCCGATCACAAAAAATGTTACTCAACCAGCCATTTCCAGCAATTGGGTGTTACTCAACCAGCCATTTCCATGCGTATGCGTGCCATGGGGAAGATTGAAAAGATCGGAAAATGGGTGGCGCATGAATTGAACGATAAACAGATGGAGCGTCGCCAAAACACATGCGAAATCTTTCTCGCCAGACAGAAAAGAAAGTCCTTCCTACATCAGATTGTGACAGGCGATGAAAAGTGGATATTTTTCGAGAATCCTAAAAGCAAGAAATCGTGGGTTGATCCATGCCAAGACCAAATCACTTCGGACGGAGACGATGCTGTGCGTTTGATGGAATCGGCAGGGTATCGTCTACTATGATATGTTGAAACCTGGTAAAACTGTCAATGCACACCGCTACCACCAAGAACTGATCAAAAATCAACAAAGCCATGACAAGTTGACTTTCCTCCACGACAACGCACCATCGCACACGTCAAAAATGGTGCGAAACTACTTGGAGATATTCAACTGGGAGGTGCTATTCACCAGACCTGGCCCCTTCTGACTACCACCTCTTTTCCTCGATGGACAACGCTCTCGATGAGCAGCACTTCGATTCTTACGAAGACGTCCGAAAATAGCTTGATGAGTGGTTTGCCTCGAAAGAGAAGGAATTTTTTTTGGCGTGGTATCCACAAATTGCCCGAGAGATAAGAAAAATGTGTAACTAGCGAGAGCAAGTACTTTGAATAAATTTGATTTTGCTTTCTATGAAAAAAACATGTGTCTTTTTGACTAAAAAACAGCGGATTTAAGATTATACACCTGGTAATAATGCTTATTTTGAGCAGAGCTAAGTAAAAGAATTGTTTAATTCCGTACATTTGAAGAAGCTTTTCAGTTAAAGAGCCGCTTAAGTTAGAGTTACTCATATTTTAATTAAAACACAATAAATTTATTCTTTTACGAATTTTTCCCATTTTTGGTTATCCATTTTATATTTCGAAAAGTACAGCTCTGACAATCATCAAACATATACACATACTCTTATATGTTATTTAAGGTAAAATTTGTTTCGTTTAAAATTTGCCATCATAAATTACAATATGTTAAAATTATAAAAACTTTTGCAAAAGAGGTTATTCTTTTTAATCGGTGAAGAAAAGAAAATTTTCTGATGATTATGGAGAAGCCATTGTACGAGGTCTGTTCAAAAAGTATCGCGAATTTTGTATTTTTTCAAAAATTATTTATTTATTCATGAATATCTATTTTGTGCCCTTCAAAGTAATCCCTACCAGATATTACACACTTGTGCCAACGTTTTCTCCAATCCACGAAGCACTTCAAAAAATCATTTTTTGGGATCTTCTTCAGCTCCTCCTTCGATGCCGTCTTTACGTCCTCAATCGTAGCGTAGCATCGTCCTTTCATAGGGCTCTTCAGTTTCGGGAACAAGAAAAAGTCACAGGGGGCTGGATCTGGGGAATATGGTAGCTACGGCATTATTAGTGTGTTGTTTTTGGCCAAAAATTCGCGCACAAGCAACGATGCGTGAGCAGGGGTGTTATCATGGTAGAAAAGCCAATTTTTTGTTCTTCCACACATCCGGGCGTTTCTGGCTGATAGCTTCGCGCAACTTGCGCATAACTTGCAGGTCATATTCCTTATTAACCGTTCTACGCTGTGGCAAGAACTCATGATGCACCACGCCCCTGCAATCGAAGAAAACTGTAAGCAAAACCTTCACATTCGTCCGAACTTGGCGCGCTTTTTTCGGTCTTGGCTCGTGCGGCAGCTTCCATTGGGATGATTGAGTTTTGGTTCCCACGTCATAACCATAAACCCATGATTCGTCACCAGTTATGACCCTCTGGAGCAAATTTGGGTCGTCGCGGACAAAGTCCAACAGCTTCTTAGCAATGTTAATGCGATACTGTTTTTGATCGAAATTGAGCAAAAATCGAAGACGAGCCAAAACACGTGCAAGCAAAGCAGCTGTCAAAAATTAACTGAACATTCAAAATGGCCGAACTTGTCTACTATACTATTTTCTTCATTTCGTCAATGTTTTCGTCTGTTGTTGATGTGCTCGGGCGTCCTGCATGCTTTTCGTCGTTCACATCTTCTCGGCCGTCTGAGAACATTTTGTACCGGTTCAAGGTAGCTTCACTATATGCCACAGTCTATATTCGGAATGCGAATATATTTCACACAAAATTTGATACAGATTCTTTATTCCATTTTTTGGAATGGGCAAAAATCTAAGACGGGCCAAAACGCGTGCCCGGCATAAATGAGAGACATGAGTACCAACATAACGCCACAAAAAATCGAAAATCGGATAAACGTAAACCGCGGAAATTCGATATTCGCGATATTTTTTGAACAGAACTCATATATGCGAAAAGTGACTGTTTGGTGTGCATTTTGGTCTGAAGATATCGTTGGCATGTTTTTATTTAAAACTTTCGTCATTTTCTATCTTAACTTAAAGACTTTAAAATATTAAAAATAACAAAACCACGCCCAAAGGTACAAAACATAACGAATTTTTGCTTTTATGCACGAAAAGTTTTCAGGATACGTAATTTTCGCTTTGATGATGTCGATCAGCCTCCAAGATCGTGCGATTTGACGCTGTTGGACTTTTTCTTGTAAGACTATATAAAATATTGTATTTATGTAGACAATTCTAAATTCATAGAGCATTTCGAAAACTAACATTCTTCAAGGAATGGTTGTTACCTGAAAAGGATTCTATATGAAAAGGATTCAGTACTACACCATAGTCTTGTGGCAATTATTTAAATAGTATTATATTTTATGTATAATAGCAAGGTTTAGATAATTTAATAGAAAAATTATTTTAATAATATTTAAGTAGATTTTAAATAATTTTACTTTCGAAAATACAACTTGGATAATTCATTATTTCATTGTAAAAGAAACTTTCAAGCTTCCTCCTCCTAACAGGGGCATTTATACTCGTAGTATTTTGCAAAAAATCATCCTCATAATTATAAAAAAAATTATTATTTAAAGAAAATGCTAAAATAATTCTCAAAATATTATTAAAATAACAAATTCCTATAAACAGTTAACAATAATTTAACCTCAATGATAATGGTGGGAAAATTCAATTTTCTTTGACGTTAAGATGGGAATGAAGGAATTCTTTATAGTTAATGAGAGTTTTTTTTCCTTTAGTTTTTTCTTTTCTTAAACAATTCAATGATTATGAGCTAGACTAAACTGTATCTGTATAGGTATGTATAAAGTACAAGAAAATGGGAAACATGCCGAACCAATATAATATTGGCCACTTAATTGAGTTAATAAAAATCCAAGGAAATGAGCTAAGTAACTGATGTTCTAATTTGACACACCTGCTCCAACTGCAGACTTGATTGCAGTTGCGTGATGATAAATGGCATAAATCGCTTACAAATTATCTTCATTATTCAAATATTTCCACAGCTAGTGTTCGCTAATAATTTGAATACTTTACTGAGGAATAGAGTGAGCAGAGTATATTGAAATCGTCTGAACTGAACATGTTCGGTTCTTGTAAATGTGGGAGAATTCCGGACATGGGAGCGATAAGGGAACGATGCATACATAAACACATGCATACGAAGAGATACACAGGATCAATAATGTTGTGCCATAGAAATCAGTTTGTAAGGAAACGAACGATTCGGTTAGTGTGAAACGGGCGCTCAATGTAGCTATCACTGTAGTCATCACCATAATCGTCATCATCACCATCACTATTGCCAATGCCATTACCATCGACAGAGGGATCGCCATCGCCATCGCCATCTTCATAGCCCCATGGCTATCGTCATCACCATTTCTTTTTGATGCAGATGGGCTACGTAAGCTTTTCGCAACAACATCCGTACGGAGTGTACATTGTTCAACTATAAAATGGAAATGGCCCAGAATTTCGGTCAAATTTCCACAAGAAATACCATAAATCTGGTTTTTCCTTTCCCATCATCTCTGGCCTCGATTTTCGGTAGATTCCGGTAGAAGAGCTTTCTGGCGTTAGACACTTGGCTCCCAGCTAAGTGTGCATCGTTATACTTCACTCGTCGTTTTTCTTCCAGGAAGGTGGAAATATTACTGCTGCTCCTTTCACAAGTATTCTAGAATACCAGCACACTATTGCCAATAAATAATCGTATGTTCGTAAATATCTATGCACATAAATATATTAATCCTTAACAGTACGTACATGTCTGTATGTATGTGTGAGGGAAGCTATGTAAATTTGAACATGCAAGTTAACACAAAAGAATGCGTCTTTTATATGGTACGGTAAACTGGCGCATTTGCTTTTGTTGCTCTTGTAATACTCGTATTTGGACCAGTTAACAATTCTTAGAGAATCGATGAATTTACGAAATTGTTAAAGTTCATGCATACTTTGTGCAAATTCTTGTATACTGGGCAGATTATTACCCCCTTCCTCAGGAGTCGTTTAGTCGCTTTTTACTTAATCCGAAAAGTGCATTGTAGATCGTCAAGTTTTAGAAGAAGTTTTACAACGCTTTGTGTGTTGGCGTAAGTACGTAACTAAATCCCAAAGACGGTATACCCATTAGAATCCAATTAGAAAATGATATTTTTAAGTTTTCTATTCTTAATGTAGGAGTAAAAGATTGTTAGATTCTTGTTCCGAATATGAAAAATAGAATATCGGATAAATTTATTAAGTCAAATTCGTTATATTTTTTGCAGTAATAATTTATAATTTAAAAAGCAAATATAATTTAGAACAAGTTGTTTACAAAATTATTGTTATAATAATAATTGGGACTTTTTAAATATAATTAATTTTTGATAAAACATTTTTCACAACAAATTTTAAATGACCAATATTTTTTTTGGAAAATGATGACTATTGTAAGTAATTTATTCTAACAAATATTTGCTGGAATATTTTTGCTGGTAAATTTTATTACTACTGAGTAATTTTGCTTGAATTCAATAATTAAAAAAACTCACTTGGTGACACCTTCAGTTTAAGACTAGGACTGGTAAACAATTTGTACTAAAAATTTTTACTTAAAACTTTTGCTAACAAATGATCACTGCGAATTTTCACATTTTTTTTTGAACAATTTTAATTGACAAATTTTTACAGAACAATTTTTGTATAACCATTTTCACTAAAAATTTTTTTACTGAAAATTTTTTTACTGAAAATTTTTTTAACTGAAAATTTTTTTAAATGAAAATTTTTTTACTGAACATTTTTTTACTGAAAATTTTTACTGAAAATTTTTTTAATGAAAATTTTTTTACGGAAAAAAGTAAAAAAATTTCAACATAAAAATACAACAAAAACAAATTGTTTTTTACTGAACAATTTTTACTGAAAATTTTAACTGAAAATTTTGACAGAAAATTTTTACTGAAAATTTTTACTGAAAATTGTTTTACTGAAAATTGTTTTACTGAAAATTTTTTCACTGAAAATTTTTTCACTGAAAATTTTTTTACTGAAAATTTTTTTACTGAAAATTTTTTTACTGAAAATTTTTTTACTAAAAATTTTTTAACTGAAAATTTTTTTACTAAAAATTTTTTAACTGAAAATTTTTTTACTGAAAATTTTTACTGAAAATTTTTACTGAAAATTTTTACTGAAAATTTTTACTGAAAATTTTTACTGAAAATTTTTACTGAAAATTTTTACTGAACATTTTTCATGAACATTTTTACTGAAAATTTTTACTGAAAATTTTTACGGAAAATTTTTACTGAAAATTTTTACTGAAAATTTTTACTGAAAATTTTTACTGAAAATTTTTACTGAAAATTTTTACTGAAAATTTTTACTGAAAATTTTTACTGAAAATTTTTACTGAAAATTTTTACTGAAAATTTTTACTGAAAATTTTTACTGAAAATTTTTACTGAAAATTTTTACTGAAAATTTTTACTGAAAATTTTTACTGAAAATTTTTACTGAAAATTTTTACTGAAAATTTTTACTGAAAATTTTTACTGAAAATTTTTACTGAAAATTTTTACTGAAAATTTTTACTGAAAATTTTTACTGAAAATTTTTACTGAAAATTTTTACTGAAAATTTTTACTGAAAATTTTTACTGAAAATTTTTACTGAAAATTTTTACTGAAAATTTTTACTGAAAATTTTTACTGAAAATTTTTACTGAAAATTTTTACTGAAAATTTTTACTGAAAATTTTTACTGAAAATTTTTACTGAAAATTTTTACTGAAAATTTTTACTGAAAATTTTTACTGAAAATTTTTACTGAAAATTTTTACTGAAAATTTTTACTGAAAATTTTTACTGAAAATTTTTACTGAAAATTTTTACTGAAAATTTTTACTGAAAATTTTTACTGAAAATTTTTACTGAAAATTTTTACTGAAAATTTTTACTGAAAATTTTTACTGAAAATTTTTACTGAAAATTTTTACTGAAAATTTTTACTGAAAATTTTTACTGAAAATTTTTACTGAAAATTTTTACTGAAAATTTTTACTGAAAATTTTTACTGAAAATTTTTACTGAAAATTTTTACTGAAAATTTTTACTGAAAATTTTTACTGAAAATTTTTACTGAAAATTTTTACTGAAAATTTTTACTGAAAATTTTTACTGAAAATTTTTACTGAAAATTTTATTACTGAAAATTTTTTACTGAAAAATTTTTTATTGAAAATTTTTTTACTGAAAATTCTTTAACTGAAAATTTTTACTGAAAATTCTTTTACTGAAAATTTTTACTGAAAATTTTATTACTGAAAATTTTTTTACTGAAAATTTGTTTTACTGAAAATTTTTTTCCTGGAAATTTTTTGACTGAATTTTTTTGACTGAATTTTTTTGACTGAAAATTTTTTTACTGAACATTTTTTGACTGGACATTTTTTTACTGAAAATTTTTTTACTGAAAATTTTTTTACTGGAAATGTTTGTTACTGAAAATTGTTTTACTGAAAATTTTTTTTACTGAAAATTTTTACACTGAAAATTGTTTTACTGAAAATTTTTTTACTGAAAATTTTACGGAACAATTTTTACTGAATAATTTTTAGTGAACATTTTTACTGAACATTTTTACTGAACAATTTGTATTAAAAATTGTCACTGAACAATTTTTTGGCGAAAACTTTTACTGAACAATTTATAATGGACATTTTTACTGAATAATTTTTACTAAACAATTTTTTACTGAAAAATTCAACTCAAGATTTTTGCAAAAAAATTTTTTAAAATTAAATTTTGAACTAGAAAATTTTTAGTTCAAAATTTTTAGTATAACGTTTTTACTGGAAGAAAACTTTAGTTCAACAACTTTAAAAAGTGTATTTTCACAAGAATTTTGAAATGAAATTTTTATTCAAAAATTTTTGATTAAAATTTTCTATGTTAAATTTATGATCAAAATTTCCACTCAATAATTTTTAACGACAATTTTTACAAAAAAATAAATATACTGAAACATTTTGCTCAAATATTTTGATTGGAATATTTTTAATGGCAAATTTCAACTGGAATATTCTTCCTAAAAGATTTTACTTAAAGTTTTTTTACTAAAAAGTATTTTTCAGACAGTTTTCATGGTAGATTATTTGAAAATAAAAATCTAATTATACCTAAATTAAAAATTTTAATCTAACATATGTGTAAGTTACATAAATTTCAAAAATGATAACAATTGATATTTGGATACAAGTTTTTTTTTCTTCATGAAAATTCGTCATCTGAACATTTTTATTATTCTCATGTAAATGAAAATTTACGAGCAAAGTTTAAGAACTACTTTTATATTTATTACAGCAATATAGTAATTTTTCATCATTTTATTTTTATAGTCTTATATAGAAAGCCAATAATCCTGCAGGTAACAGGCAGATTTTTCTTCCGACAGGTAAATTCTTTCGGATATACTTTTTGAATAATTTCCTTAATGTTTCTGGTAACTTAAACTTCAATATGTCTTTTGAACTGGTGTAATTTGAACTCAATTCGCAAACTATAGTCGGAGTAAACTTTTCGTCTCGATACTATCTTTACAGAAGACACAAAAGAAAAACTGGGTCAACGTATAAATTAAGAACGAAAGGACATTTGTCAACACTCTATTGATTATTCAACACTTAATCCTTTTTAGATATTCGATAAAAATGAGGAAAAATAAAATCGACTAGAAAAAATAATTCATCGTCGGATTTTAGAAAAAAAAACGCACAATGTTCTTTCCTGGGGTGATGAAAGAAAAAAAATATGGTCTTTGGTATTGTATAAAATAAGGAAGAATGTCAAAGTAGAAATTTTTATTCAGAATACGATGACCAAAAGATTACTAATATATCTTCGGAAAGTTTTTTCATACTCAGAATATTTTTTTTCCAATAACTTTTTCTTTTTTTCCTCAATAATTTTCCTTTCCGTTTACTAGCACACTCATAGATAAGGACACCTACCTGCATTTGTATAAGGGTGTGTAAATAGTTGTGAAGATACATAAAGGGCAGTCATGCTTTCAGTTGAGATCGTGTCACCCCGATAGATTCGGGTCTTGAATCGTACGAATGCATCTGGTCAAAATTATATTTTTCAAGTTTTCCTACTAGTGTGTCCAGTGCTAGGACTTTCGACAAAGAAAATACATTATTCGCTTAGGCAATTCCACCATTTTTTGGATCATTTTACATGTTCGTATGTGCTATTAACTATAAGTAGTAGGAGTGAGAGATACGATATTTATACGGGTATATCGACTGAATTGTCCATGATTGCTTTTTTTATTTACTTGGGATAGCAATATGACTGGGATTCATCAAATCAGAACATTTTTGTTTTGTAACATGAATTTTATGGGACTCGACGAGCATGTGAACAAAATTCGTAGTTTTTCTTTGCAATAGCATAGATCTTTCTAATGGATTCGGATTTGGTTTCATTATTTCGATCCCTTATCCCACTATAGGTTTTGTTATTATTTGCTATTTTTTTTCTTATAAAGTATTTGTCAGATGGCACAAAATTATTTTTTTTTGCTTTTTTTCCTTCTAGATATTATAAGAGTAATTTCTATTTTATTGGATATGGTCTGCTGAGCATTTTCTTTTGTTAAATATATATAAAAATTAGATAAAATTTAGAATCAAATAGTTTCTTCTTCATATAAGAAATATGATCAGGTTTTTCAGTATAATTTTTTTTTTACTCACTAATAAATATTTTTTAACTCACTGTTAAAATTTTTAACAACACAAATAATTTTTTAGAGTCTTTTTAGATTTTATATTAACTCAAGTAATAGTTATAATTTTATTTTCTCTATTATACTTAAATATCGGTTGAATCCTTAAAATATTCAACCAAATACTCTCTATTAAAAATGTTTACGGTCTTTATATCCATTTTACGGTTTGAAAAAAAAACAGCACTATCATTTGACAGTTGCCGAATATACATTATACGAGGGTCGTTCAATAAGTCCTTAGAAAAAGATAGCAAAAAAACTGTTTTTTAAAAACAATATACACTTTTCCAACCGTTTTGCCAAAATTTTTATCCCGTCCAAAAAATAGGATTTCGGAAGTTCTGCAAAATACTCATCCGTTTGAGCAATGACGTCCTCGTTGAAAGTGAACCGTCGTCCGCCAAGCCATTTCTTCAGATTGGGGAAAATAAAATAGTCACTCGGGGCCAAATCTGGTGAATAAGCGGGATGCTGCAACAATTCCATTCTCAATTCCACAATTTTGTCATGGAAACAGCGCAGGTGTTGCAAGAGGATTTAGGAAGAAAAATCGTCCTGATGCAAGAGGATTTTTTTCTTTCTTTCTCTTTGATTTCCTCGCTCAACCGTTGCAATAACGATGCGTAATACGATCCTGTTATTGTTTTTCCTTTTTCCAAGTAGTCGATAAAAATGATGCCCTGCGAATCCCAAAAGACCGTTGCCATCACCTTGCCGCCCGATGGCACAGTTTTTGCCTTCTTCGGAGCCCGTTCACCCTTGAAAATCCACTGTGATGACTGTCTCTTCGTTTCTGGAGTGTAGTAGTGTATCCAGGTTTCGTTCACAGGGACATATCGACGAAGGAATTCGGCAGGATTGCGATGAAAGAGTGCCAACAAAGCCTCAGAGTCCACTGCACGATTGCGCTTTTTCTCTTCTGAGAGCAAACGCGGCAGCCATCTTGCCGAAATTTTTTCACAGACAATTTTTCATGCAAAATTGAAGCGACTGTACCTTGTGATATGCCCTGAACGATGTTCATCCTTTGTGGATGAACGGCCACATTTAAATTCATTCACCCAATTGCAAACCATCGCAAACACAGGTGCAGATGTGCCATGAACTGCATCCAACTCGGCTTTGATTTCTTTCGAGCTTAAGCCTTTCAAATGGAGATGTTTGATGACAGCCCTAAACTCGCTTTTTTTCATTGTTATGCACAAATAAATGTCGTTAACTTTAATCGACGATAGAAATTGACCTACGCTATGGATCGAGCTGAAATTTTGACAGCCTTCCTGTCGATAATGCTACTTACAAAAAAAATCTTTACCGACACTACGAGCGCAATTTCTTGAATTTTCTAAGAACTTATTGAACGACCCTCGTACTTAAGATATTATTTAGTACGTTTAAAATTTAATTAATAAAAATTACTAAAAAGTGTGAAAAATTGTAAAAAAATTCTAAAAGGGGTCAGTTCTGCAGCACCCAAGTTTCGCGATTAATTTTCTTCAAAGATGAGGATTGGTTCTCGCTCGGTGGAATAGGCAATAAGCAAAATTGCCATATACGAGGTCCTAAAATCACCATGAAAAAAAATTGTATTCGCTGAAAGTAACTAACTATCTGGTATGCAATTTTGCCTGAAGGTGTAATTGGCCTTTATTTCTTTAAATACGAGGTCTGATCAAAAAGTATCGCGAATTTTGAATTTCCGCGGGTTACGTATATTTGATTTTCGATTTTTTGTGGCCTTATGTTGGTACTCATGTCTCTCACTTATGCCGACAAGTTCGGCCATTTTGAATATTCAGTTAATTTTTGACAGCTGCTTTGCTTGCACGTGTTTTAACTCGTCTTAGATTTTTGCCCAATCCAAAAAATGGATCAAAAAATCTGTATCAAATTTTGTATGAAAAACAAAATTAATTGCGCGGATGCATTCCGAATGTTGACTGTGGCATATAGTGAAGTTACCTTGGACCAAAGCAAAGTTTATCGGTGTTACAAAATGTTCTCAGAGGGCCGAGAAGATGTAAACGACAAAAAGCATGCAGGACGCCCGAGCACGTCAACAACAGACGAAAACATTGATGAAGTGAAGAAAATAGTATTGGCCAATCGTCGAATCACCATTAGAGAAGTTGCTGAGGACTTAAACATATCGCTTGGCTCGTACCATACGATTTTTACCAATAATTTGGTTGTGAGACGGGTCGCCGCGAAATTCGTACCAAAATTCCTAAATTTCGACCAAAAACAGCATCGCATTAACATTGCTAAGGAGCTGTTGGACTCTATCCGCAACGACCCAATTGCTCCAGAGGGCATAACTGGTGACGAATCATGGGTTTATGGTTATGACATGGAAAGCAAAGTTCAATCATCCCAATGGAAGCTGCCGCGCCTTCGAATGTGAAGGTTTTGCTTACAGTTTTCTTCGATTGCAGGGGAGTGGTGCATCATGAGTTTTTGCCACAGGGTAGAACGGTCAATAAGGAATATTACCTGCAAGTTATGCCAAAAACGCATCGTTGCTTGTGCCAAAAACAATACACTTATAATGCCGTAGCCACCATATTCCCCAGATCTGGTACCCTGTGACTTCCCCCCCCCCCCCCCGAAACTGAAGAGCCCCATGAAAGGACAACGCTACGCTACGATTGAGGAGATAAAGACGGCATCGAATGAGGAGCTTAACAAGATCACAAAAAATGATTTTTTAAAGAGCTTCGAGGATTGGAAAAAACGTTGGCACAATTGTATAATATCTGGTGGGGATTACTTTGAAGGGGATAAAATAGATATTCATGAAAATAATAAATAATTTTTGAAAAAAAATACAAAATTCGCGATACTTTTTGAACAGACCTCGTATGAAGAAGGTTGTCATCAATTCTGAGCGCTATGGCGGTATGATACCCGATTTTGTTTTATCGTGATTTTAAAATTTGGACCATCTCTGAATTAGCATAATGACGCTATGGATTATACAATACGACAAAGTTTATCTTTATTGAGCAAAAAGTTTCCACGATACGTAATTTTGATATTTTGTGATGTCAATCGGCCTCCAAAATCAAGTGATTTGACGCCTTTTTTTTAAATAAAATTTCTTAGAACTTCTATGAAAATAGTGGATTTTGAAACTTTAAAGTATTAAGAAACCAATATCCGTTAAGTTATGACCGAAATACAGCATAAAATGTGCGAAAAAATCATTAACTTAAAATTTTTGGGTCGTACTCGTAAAAGAAGCCTTATGACCGTTATTTGAATAATATTATAGTTTATGCATAATGCCAAAATTTTATCAAATTCTAATTTAAAAATATACTTTACTTTTCAAACTACGTGTATAAACTGAATAATCCTTTATATGTACTGCTATTTTCACATAAATATAATAAACAATAAAATATCCTTTATTCAGTATCTTTTATTGTAAATCTATTTATACTCGTATATTACTGTTAGCGATGATGTAGTAGCATCTTAAGAAATTACCAAAAATTTCTTTGTTGTATTAAATCCTTTTTCATTTTAGCAACATTGCGGGTATTTATTATAATCTGTACATAAAAAAATTTATTGTTGAAATATTAATAAACAGGAAAAATGGTTGTGAATTAGGTGTCAATAGTAGGAATCATGAAGATTTACAATAGGAGTATTTGTTTTCGATTTGAGTATACGTGTATATATATATATATTCGCTTTGTTGATAATATTCTAAGAAAGAACGACAGCAAAAACTAGATGAAGATGATGGTAGGACGTAATTATATTTTGAATAGGGTTGATAAAGAATAAAAGATGGGCGCACAGCATTATTGCTGGGATCAAATTGAGTATTCTGAAAATATTATGTCCTTTTTTGGTAGGTAAATGGTATGTTTTGTTTATCAGGCAATTGAGCTTATGAAATGACAAAGAATGGAGGACATTAGCGGCTCCCTATTGCGGTTTAAGTTACAAATACCAGTACTTAAAACATGAAATGAATGACTTGTCTATGTTGAAATTGCTCGTACACCGAAATGCCTGGCAACTGATTCCCTCAACATTTTATTTCTGAACACCATTAATTTTGATACGAAGAACATAATGTTACAATGTTAGCCCATAATACTTTAATAAATATTCACATTAAATAATTATTTTCAATTGCTTTTTCGTGCGATTAATTAACGCGTTTAGATGGATTTGTTCCATTTTATTTAAGTACTTGGTTTCTTTGTTCCTTCTCATTAAATAATAAAACGAACATTGTACAAATATCAGAGTTGCTCTCTTTATGCCGTCGGATGTATAACTGTTCAAATAAATTTTTCCTATCTTAAAAGGGAATTTTTCCTAATTTTATGATTTTTTGTTTTTGCAAAATATCCTTCTTTTCACTACATTTAATATGAAGAAAAAAAAAACTAATAAGCAAGAAATTATTAACGCTAAAGTAGCTTATCTGATCGATCGATCGATTATATGATATAAAAATAAAATTAAACCAAATATAATCGGTTTTTATTTTAATCTACTATATTATAACCGAAAGCCCTTAGGATTTATAGATTTATGTAAATTGTATCTGCTAAATGTGCTGGCATAAAATTTAAAACATTTAAGCGATTAGAATTCTTATTTGATAAAATTTTAGGTGAAATTTTGTGAATTTTATGACTATTATTATTGTGACTAACAAAATTATTAAAACTAGATAAGCCAATAAATTGAATTAATTTATGTGAAACTCTGAAAAACTACAATTTTGTTATTTGGCTTGTGATTTATTTGCACTGAGGTAATTGTAAAACAAAAGATAATATTTATAGTAAATTAAGTGTTTTGATTTAATGCACAAATTTTACTGAGACACTAAGTTATTATGTTCTGAAAATATTGTTTGTTTTTTGCTGAAAAATACTCACTGAAGAAAAATAGGTCACTGAAAAATTTTTACAGAAAAATGTTTACTGAAAAATGTTCACTGAAAAATGTTTATTGAAAATTGTGCATTGAAAATTGTTCATTCAAAAGTATTTAATGAAAATTGCTCACTAAAAAATATTCACCGAAAAAAATTCTTAGAAACATTTTCACTGGAAACTGTTTCTCTGAAAATTTTGTTTTTTCACTAAAAAATATCGATTACAAATGTTAACTGAAAAATAATCACTGACAAAAATTTACTAAAAATTGCCACATATAATATATTCGCCAAAAAATATTCACTGGAAAGCATTCACTGACAATTGTTCACTGAAAACTATTTTCTTAAAATTCTTCCAAGAAAAGTATTCACTAAAAAATGTTCACTGAAAAATGTTAACTGTTAAAAATGTACACTGAAAATTGTTCACTGAAAATTGTTTCCTAAAAATTCTTTCCTGAAAAGTATTCACTGAAAAATGTTCCCTGAATAATGTTTACTGAAAAATGAACACTAAAAAATATCGATTAGAAAATGTTTACTGACAAATATTCGCTGAAAAATGTTCAATGAAAAATATTCAATAAAAAATGTTCGCTGAAAAATGTTCTTTGGAAAATAATCTTTTAAAAATGTTCATTAAAAACTGTTTATCGAAAAATATTCATTGAAAACTATTTACTGAATTATGTTCATTGAAAAATGTTCACTGAAAAATATTAATTGAAAATTGTTCACTGAAAAATGTTCACCGAAAAATGTTCACTGAAAAATGTACACTTAAAAAAATCCATTACAAAATATAATATTCACTGAAAAATATTAACTGGTAAAAATGTACACTGATTATTGTTCACTGACCTTTGTTCACTAAAAATTGTTTACTAAAAATTCTTCCCTGAAAAGTGTTTACTGAAAAACGTTCTCTGAAAAATATTCACTGAAAGGTGGTTATTGAAAAATGTTGATTGAAAAGTGTTCATTAAATAATGTTCACTGAAAAATGTTCATTGAAAAGTATTCACTGGAAATTGTTCACTGAAAGTTGTTCACTGAAAAATAGTCACTGAAAATTGTTTACTGGAAAATGTTCACTGGGAAATGTTCACTGAACAATGTTCATTGAATAATGTTCACTAGAAAAGTTCATTGAAAAATATTCATTGAAAAATGCTCACTGAAATTGTTTACTGAGAATTGTTTACTGAAAATTTTTCTCTGAAAGTTGTGCACTGAAAAATGTTCACTGAAAAATGTTCACCGAAAATTCTTCTTTAAAAATGTCCATTGAAAACTGTTTCTCTGAAAATTTTATCTGAAAAATGTTCATTGAAAAACCGGTTTACGGTCTATATCTGTGATTCAAAGAACGCTAGACGTTCCGGTGCTGCGCGGCGATTCCAGCATGTGTTTAGGGTCTTGATTAATGCATGCGATCTATCGAAGGTAGAGCCAGTCTCGTTTTCTGGAAATGTAAATAACAGCAGCATAGACTTTCCTGACAGGATCTCCTCTGTATCATATGGATGATAAGGTGTTCAGCTCATTGCAGCATATTAAACTTGACTGAAGCCACAACCGGGCGCTCGTAGGGGTGATCTATGATCTCATCGTTCATTCTCATGCAGGAGTTCCAATATTCTTCAGAGAATTCCGGCGAAAAGCTCACAGCTTCTATGTTATATTTATACTAAAAATTTGTGTTGAAAATTCTTCTAGAAAGTTTTTTACTAAATATATTTTTAAGATTTTTACTACAATAAATAATTTTTTTCTTTAAATTTCTACTCAAATCATTTGCTTAAAGTGCTTATAATATCTTTAATGCTGTTTTTTTACGATTAGGGAATAAATTGTTTGCTGAAATTTTACTTTATCCAAAAGTATATATACAGAACTTTTTACCATATGTAAAATCAATAATTTTATCTTCTGTAGTGCATTTCGAAAAATATAGCTTAAAAAACAAACTTAAAAAAAGAAAATCAAAAACATTCGCCGAAATATTACGATTATCATTCTTATTATTACAATATTTTTAAATAGGTTTTCCTTTTTTACCTATAAATATCTATATACATTTTTTTGATGAAATTCACAATATTTATTATAGTACAAGATATATGGTATGGGGGTATAAGGTATAAGATGCATTCATTAATGTCAAGGTAAATATAAATGGAAAAGTTCAAGAGTATGATGGCAATTCTTATGATAGCATAATAAAACGAAATTGCTTGGCATAAAACACAAAATGCTCTAATAATAAAGAAACTCAGCAAAATATTCGAAATGCTTTCATAAACCTGAGTGAACTTCAGGTGTAATATCTATACACAAATACCAGTATATAAAAATATTCTACCATATATATATATATATACAACTATAAAATTGTATTAGAGAATATTTTGTGTTTGTAGTATATGGCGAATATGGCGGTGTTTTTGGATGCGTTTGAACAACGCCAAACGCTTTAAATATTCTTTCTGTCTACTAGACAGAATTAAGTAAATTGTATTATTTTGTTCATTTATATTTTTTTTTTCCACCTGAGAATAAGAAACAACACTTGCTGATAAAATATTTAAAATTTCATTCATATAAGAGTCTTTCTATTTGCTCTTAAAAATTCTATTAACATTTCCTTAAAGATAAAAGCCAAGACAACAAAAATATAACATATTATTTATTTTTTCTAATATTCTAACTAGTAACATTTTAATTTTGTTTTGTATATTTTTATTTGTTTTCAAATAAAGTATGCATTAACTTAATTCATATTAACTAAAACCAAAATATATGAAAATAGTTTGAAGAATATTTCTTTACAAGAGATAATGTCCTATTTTTCTTATATTATAAATTAAGAGGGATATAAAAATTATTAAAGAAAATTCGATTAAATTTTGATATAATCAAAAGTTGGATAACATATTTCAGTTAAGATTATTGAGAATATACAGTTCCACATTGAGAATATTTGGTAAAAAAGTTGTAATTTTTCATTATTTATCCGAAATATAAATGATAGGAAAGGACTCGATACTTGACAGATTACTAATAAAATTGAAATATGTTCATTCATAAATCATCATCGATTTTGGGCAATGTTCCTTAACGAATATCAAAAGATGTGGTGATGACTATTTTTACGAGTATGACGATTTTTTTCTCTTAATATTTCAGAAAGTTTCAACAATTCTGAACATAAAGTAATCTTTCTTAGTAAAGTCTTATTTGCATATACTTGTATGTATGGTACACGTATATAAAAAAAAAAACTCTTATTTTATTCTATGATAATGTAAGATTATTGTTTACTAAGAAAAGAAAACAATTTTTTTTATAATGATTTTAAATAAAATATAATAAATAAACATTTTTATTCTTTCACGAATATTGCATTTGTAGTTTTCCCCTCTACATTTTCGTTTTCCCCTCTACATAGATTGTTTGGGCCTGTATTTCTTCAATGGCAACTTTGATTTCGTATTTCAAGGCCTCAATTGTCTATCCTTAACGGCTTCCCACAGAAAATAATCCAACGGGCTCAAATCATAGCTCCGAGGCAGACAATTGACTGACAATTGAAATCATAGCTCCGAGGCTAATTATTCGATTTTCGAAAGCAGTGCCCAAAAGTTGGATTGTTACGTTGGCTGTATGGCCTCGTCCGGTTGAAACCAAATGTCGTCCATGCCATTCTCTTAAACTTTTGGAAATAAAAATTCGTTGAGCATGCCACGATAGCGCTCACCATTGACCGTAACGGCGGCTCGAAGAAAAACGGGCTAATGATGCCTCCACTCCAAAATCCGCACCAAACCGTGACTCGTTGTAGATGCATCGGCTTTTTCATTGTGACGTATGGATTTTCTGAGCCCCAGATGCGACAATTTTGTTTGTTGGCATACCCACCGAGGTGGAAATGGGCCTCATCCGAAAAGATGATTTTTCGGTAAAAATGCTCATCTTTGGCCAATTGATCTTGAGCCCATTGGGCAAAGCGAAAACGCATCGGATGGTCATGCGGCTTTAGTTGTTGGACTAATTGAACTTTGTAAGCTTTCATACCGAGGTCTTTGTGCAAAATTCTCAACAGAGAAGTGCGAGAAATGTTCAATTCCTGAGAACGGAGACGAGTTGATGTTGATGGATGATGACGGACATTTTCAGCAACGGCGGCAATATTCTCGGTCGTACGCACTATATTTGCTTTGGCAACCAACAAACCAGTTTCGCGAACTCCCTTCATGAATTTGTCCAAAAGTTGACGTGATGGCATTCGATCTTTGCTCATTTTTTTTTTTTTAAATTTCTTACACTTTGTGTTGAAGACTCACCACTTTGGAAGTAAGTTCTCAATATTTCCCAGTTTTCTTCAAGCGTATGGATTACCATTTCGTAAAATTCAGACTTTCAACTAACAATCTGTCAATTTGTGATGACATTTAACACTCAAGTACTTCAAATAAAAAGTGGTTCAAAATGCAACCGCTAGATAGACCACCCTATATAAGGATTATTACTATTGAGTAAGGAGTTTAAAATAAAAATGTATCCATTAATTTTATCCTATGAATTGATAGATATCAAATATATTATATAATCGAAGTTTTGTTTAGTTTAAAATTTGCCATAATGTATTGGGTTGTTCGCTGTTTCCGAACAGAGGACTTCATTATATTTTTCCACAACCAACTTCACACTTAAGCCGCGTAATCATTTGTATTTTGACAGGTGACATAGCAAGGCTTCCCAAGTAACGCACTCGGAACTCACTCAATAAGTGCCGTCAATGAGTTCCGTTTTTGTAACGTCTGACGGCTCTTAGTTCAGCATTATGTCGTATTACGAATGAGTGCCGTCTATGGACTTGAATGACGGAACTAACTGAACTCGAAATGAATTTAGTGCGAATGTATTGTAAATTTTCATTTCTATTAGTTGTGAAATAACCAATTGCTAATTGAATGTTGCGGCGACAACAAGTTTTCCTCGTGCGTAAAATAAAGAAACGTAATAGTACATTATATTAATTAAACTATATTATTAGAATTAAAATATATAATAAATAATAATATTATTAAAAGGAAAATGTCCAAAAGAGCGTACGATAGGGAAGTCGCGAACGAAGTGAAAAGAAAATTAGTATGTGCAGTAAAAAAAAAAAACCTAGAATTCACACTTGTTGATTTGCCTATACCGGTGCAAGGTAATATAATTGAAACCGACAATTCCATTGAATATCTTGAAAGTTTGGATAAAACAGAAGAAAGGTCCAGCACTCCACAAATACAACATTATTCCACTGTTATTTACATTTGATGGGAGGCAGGCAAATATTGGCTTCAAGGACCTGAATGTGTCAAAAATAATTAAGAGTAAGCATAATCTAAATTATTTTTAAATCTATGATAACATAACTAATAACTATTTTTTAATATAGATTGTGCATTGGATAAATTTCCCTTCGTTAGGGAACATGATATTAATATAATTTTGAGGAGGTTTTTTTATACCACAAAAGACAATATATCCAAAAAAAACAAAAAAAAGGAACAACATTGTGCAACTACTTCGGACACCTAATTGTTCCATGACATCGAGTTCTTAGAAATTAAATAGGTTTTAAGTTTTTTATATGGTTATATAGCTAGAAGAGGCTATTTTATTTAATTTTTAATTTTTTTTTATTAGAAGAGAATATTTTATTTAATTTTTTGTTATTAATTTTTTAATTTTATAAAAATATTTTTGATTACAAAAAAAATTAAAAATATTTAACTATATGAAGACCCAAGTAACACCAGTTACGAAAATTAAGCTGTTTATCGGCACTCTGACGGCACTCTGTTCCGTCAGCTAATTACGAATTTGTTTAAGATGGGTTCAGAAACGGTTTAGAAACTGTTCGTTCTTTGTCTGTAAAAGCCGGAACTCGAAAAATTTGTTTGCTTTCATGTATGGGTGCATCCATACATGCAATTTCATGTTGATACACATTTTTTTCTTGCTGAAACGTGCTGTCCAAGCAAGAAAAAAATTATCCGATGTGTATTGGAGAAGATGTGTTATGTGAGCGCCAGTGTCAAAATTGGTTTGCAAAATTTCGATCCGGCACTTTTGATCTCAAAGATGCACCACGTTCTGGAAGGCCAGTTGAAGCTGATGAAGACACAATAAAGGCATTAATTGATACAAACCGGAGAATAACAACATATGAGATCATGATCATTTGAAACAGCTAGGTTTAATCTGAAAGCTCTCCCATATGTCGAGTGAGCTCCTCATCTTCTTACGGAAAAAATGTTGTCCTGTCGCATTGACGTTTGTGATTTGCTTCTCAAACGCCAAGAAAATAATGCATTTTTGAAGCATTTTATCACTGGGGACGAGAAATGGGTTGTCTACAACAATGTTAATCACAAAAGATCCTGGAGTAGAAAAGATGAACCGGCTCAAAGTATTTCGAAAGCCAATATTCATCAAAAAAAGGGTATGCTTTCTGTTTGGTGGGATTTCAAAGGAATCATTTATTTTGAGCTTGTACCGAGCAACACAATGATCAATTCTGAAGTGTATGTGTACTGTCATTAGTTGGACAAATTGAATGATTCACTTAAAGAAAAAAGGCCAATAAATAAACTATTGGGTTGTTCGGAAATTAATTTCCTAATAATTTTTCGAGGAAACTTTTTTTTCAACGATTTTTAGAGCCTCATATATGAAAATTATTTATACTCGTATGTTCATATAGTAATGAGACTCTAAAAAACATTTTAGCCTGATGATGTCCCTGACCAATTCTGAGCACTATGCCCGTATGATACCTGACCTTTTCCCCCTCATTATTGCGTGGAAAGTTTTCGGAAAGCGTGCTTTCGAAATTATGTGCGGAAAAGTGATCAAAAATTACGTCAAAAGGAACGAGTCCGCGAAAAAGGCTGCTATAAAAATTTATTTGAATTATGTTATATTTTATACGTAATGGCGAAGTTAAATCAATAAAAAATTATTATATTGTTTTTGAAAGTCTGAATTTTAAAGTATATTTAATTTAACTTTACTGTCCAAAATACAAATTGGCTAACACTTTGCTAGAAAAAGCATGCATATACAATCATACCAGCAAAGAATATGTATGATAACATATGATACCGCTTGTGAATGTGAATGTTGTTTTGTATCCTGTTTATATTGCTTGTAGAAGGAAATGTCTTTTGAATAACATCAGCTATAAGTCATGTAACTACTTTTATAAGTTCTGGTGATTCTCACCAAATATCCTTAATGGATTTGTCTTGACTCATAAAATTCTTAAGTGATTAAATACTGAATATTTTTCATTAGTTTAATATTTCAAAAATTGTTTAGTTTATGTTAATTTTCACAATTTTAAATGTCATATTAAAATTAATAATATCTATTATGGATGGAAGAGAAGTTTTTAATTACCACTTTTATTTTTTTTATTTTTTAGGGGGCTTTTTTTTATTGGATCATCTTGGATATCAGAGGAAATTTTCAAAAACACTTTTACTAACGCTAATTTTTTTAAAATAAAGATATCAGTACAGTTACTGCGAATTCCTTTTATATAAACTATTAAAATTTTACATTGTACTTTTGTTACTTTATTTATTTAATTTTATATTGTATATCTTCTTTTACCAGATGTATAAGCTTAAATCCTCTGTTTGGTCATAGGTGGCGTGAGTGAGCGTATTAAGTTTGACATCTGTCAACATTAATTAGTGCACATTGTAAGCAATTTCGTACAACAACATACATTTTTCCTTAGGTAATTAAGTTTTGTGCCAGAAAAAGAGCATATACGGGAAGCTCTGCTTTTCTGCTTCAATTTGAAGAAATCGGCTGCATTTATCGGAAACAACGTGCCGAGATTGGTTTCATCGGTTCAAAGACGGCAATTTTGACTTGTGTGACAAAAAGCGTGGAAATCGGTCTAGGAAGGTTGAGGACCATCAATTGCAGGCTCTTTTGGACGAATGCGATACCCAATCGTAAAAAATGTTCGCGGAGCAATTGGATGTTACTCAACCAGCCATTTACATGCGTCTGCGTGCCATGGGGAAAATTGAAAAGATCGGAAAATGGGTGCCGCATGAATTGAACGATAGGCAAATGGAGCGACACCAAAACACATGCGAAATCTTGCTCGCCAGACAAAAAAGAAAGTCGTCCCACATCGGAATGTGACAGGCGATGAAAAATGAATATATTTCGAGAATCCTAAACGAAAGAAATCGTTGGTTCATCCCGGCCAACCATCAACATCTTCCCCAAGACGAAATCGCTTCGGACGGAAGACGATGCTGTGCGTTTGGTGGGATCAGCAGAAGTATCGTCTGCTATGAGATATTGAAACCTGGTGAAACTGTAAATGACCATCGCTACCACCAACAACTGATGAAATTGCACCGTACTCTGCGTGGAAAAAGAACGGATTATCAACAAAGACATGACAAGCTGACTTTCCTCCACGAAAACGCACCATCGCACACGTCAAAAATGGTCCGAAACTACTAGAAGACATTCAACTGGGAGGTGCTACCTCACCCCGCTTATTCACCAGACCTGGGCCCTTCCGACTACCACCTCTTTTCGTCGATGGGCAATGCGCTCGCTGAGCAGCACTTCGATTTTTACGAAGACGTCCGAAAATGGCTTGATGAGTGGTTTGCCACGAAAGAAAAGGAATTTTTTTTTGGCGTGGTATCCACAAATTGCTCGAGAGCTAGAGAGGGCAACTAATTTCAATAAATTTGGTTTTACTTTCTATGAAAAAAACATGTGTTTTTTTGACTAAATAACAGCGGATTTAAGCTTATACACCTGGTATATTACGATAGATATATTTTATTGACTAACCTTTCAGTTCTTACTCTCTTTGCCTATATAAAATAATAATATATTTTATTTTTTACATAAAATTTTATATATATTGTTGAGTTTTGAAAAAAAAACAACAATAAATAATAAAAAAATTATAATATATCTAGTTGTGTATAAATTAACGTTAATTGCAATTTTACAGGTGCAACAGTGCAAGCAAACAATCTTCTATTGAACATGAATTAAAGTATGTTGATTAAGTGCATGCTAAATGGATGTCAACCATCTCATATTTTTTAATTAAAAGCAACGTATACACAAATAAAGTTTGCTCAACAGAGCATGTTGTTTTGATAGCAAAAAAAAAACCTTTATCAAAAAATAATATTAAAAAAAAATTCAGAAAAAAACTGTAACAAACAAACAAAATATACAAAAAAAAAAATACGAGTAGATCACGTTATTTCTAAGCAGAACAATTTTTTTGTGTGTGCTTAGGTTCAATTTTACACTCTGCCTAATATTCACAGAAAGTTTTACTAGCACTATTATTGGTACTTGCACAAACTGCTGATTGAAGGTGCATCAGTAAATATCACAGGTGCATTCTTGTTGAACAAGCAAATGAACACGAATATGGATGTTGTTAGAGCATTTTATGAGACAAACAAAGAATTCAATAGAATCTGGAACATATCTACAAATAATATCTACATACCATACCTGCCCATATGAACTAGCACTTGTGAATATATAAACTACAAAGAACATAAGCATAGAGCCTTGTACTGAAATAAAAACTACAATTTTTTTAATTAAAACGAAAGAACGCCAAACCTTTGAATGATGGTTTTGAAAATATCTTTTCTCTTTGGGCTGGAAAGGAGAAAAAAAAAAGTTTATATTTTTACCAAACTTTCTCTCGACAAACCTGAGTGAAAATATTTTTGCCGTAAAAGTTTTTCAAACAAACAAAAAAAAGCAAGTGTGTGAAAATTTTTAAAAAATATATATTTTGTCAGTTTGAGTGGTACAAATAATCTGATCCTGAGACTAGAAGTGATGGAAAATTTGTAGTTTTAAATAAACATAGCCGAAAAATAAATTTTACCAAACGATTAGGCATAATTCAAATAAAGGATAAATTCAGCTTAAACAACAACTAACCTAGAATCCTTTCTTATATATTAGAAACCTGATGCCTGCTGTGATGGTTTCATAGCATGTAGACAACTACCGCAAAAGTGTCAGTGTTTCTGCTTAATTCTGTTTTGAATGGATTTCAGGATACTAAAAAGGGTATCGTTTTAAATTCAAACCAAAAAGTTACTATCCAATGATTTACGAAAGTTTGTAGTGGTATTTAGAATAAATCTTAGACATGAGATTGGAGATTAAATTTAAAGCATATTTTTCACAATGAAAAATGAATTAATCAAATCGGATTTGGATACGAGTAGTATCATATCAGGATAGATTTTATTTGGAATAATAAAATATTATCAATGTTTCAGATTTTATATTTAATTCCAATTAAATTTATTGAAAAGAAAATTCAAATATTTTGAAAAGTTTTTTGTTGTTGGAATTCTTCTGAAAAAAATCAATTTTCAATAATATTATCTAAAAAAAAAAAAAAAGAAAACAAAATTTTGAAAAGTAGGTCAGCTAAATATAACTTGGATCAGCGTTTGAGATACTATCCAGCACTGATCTTAAATGGCCATCAAGATCGCTCAATCGTTGTAGGTTAAATTGGTCTTAATAGGCTGCCTTAGGGTAGACATACTAATCCGTTTGGATGAAGGACATTCGGCAGTAGCTACATTCACATTAGCAGTATACGAGAAAAGCTTTGTCTTCGGTGCGATGATAGTATCAGTCTGGAAATATACGTTTTTTTTGGGAACACCGATCTCATCTGGCTTGGGAAAGCAACAAGATCTTTATTTATGTTAGTAGAAAACCAGGACCGCCCTTTCTTCGTTGAAGTGATACTATCAGCTAAGGCGCACGAGTTATGTTAGGAATCCCGATTCCATCTGGCTTGAAATATTACAAGGGCTCTACATTTATGTGGTAGCCCTTGTCTTTGTTAAAGACTATAAAACGATGCCCAAGTTATGTTGGAAACACCAATTTCATCGGGCTTGAAATATTACATTTATATTAGCAGAAGACATGGTTGCTTCTGTCTTTAATGAAGCGGAACAATTACTCAAGCAAAGGACGAGGAATTCTTTGTCTTTGATATAGTCATAGCGTCAGCTGGACATAAGATCTTGAAAGCTCAGGATTCATGCTGCCAGGAAAGTTCACATTGGCTATATTTTCGGCATAAGGGAGACACTATTTCAATGGGAAAATACGAGGTCTGTTCCGCGGGTTACGTATATTCAATTTTTTTGTGGCGTTATGTTGGTGCTCATGTCTCTTACTTATGCCAACAAGTTCGGCCATTTGGAATGTTCAGTTAATTTTTGACAGCTACTTTGCTTGCATGTGTTTTGTCTCGTCTTCGATTTTTGCCCATTCCAAAAAATGGATCAAAGAATCTGTATCAAATTTTGTGTGAAAAACAAAATTAATTGCGCGGAAGAATTCAGAATGTTGACTGTGACATATGGTGAAGCTACCTTGGACCGAAGCAACGTTTATCGGATGTACAAAATGTTCTCAGAGGGCCGAGAAGATGTGAACGACGAAAAGCGTGCAGGACGCCCGAGCACGTCAACAACAGATGAAAACATTGATAGAGTGAAGAAAATAGTATTGGCCAATCATCGAATCACCGTTGGAGAAATTGCTGAAGACTTAAACATATCGATTGGCTCGTGCCATTCAATTTTTATCAATGATTTGGTCTTGAGACGGGTCGCCGCGAAATTCGTACCAAAATTGCTCAATTTCGATCAAAAACAGCAACGCATTAACATTGCTAAGGAGCTGTTGGACCCTGTCCGCGACGACTCAAATTTGCTCCAGAGGGTCATAACTGATGAAGAATCATAGGTTTATGGTTATGACGTGGAAACCAAAGCTGAATCATCCCAATGGAAGCTGCCGCACGAGCCAAGACCGAAAAAAGCGCGCTAAGTTCCGTCGAATGTGAAGGTTTTGCTTAAAGTTTTCTTGGATTGCATCATGAGTTTCTTGCCACAGAGGCGTGGTACATCATGAGTTCTTGCCACAGGGTAGAACGGTCAATAAGGAATATTACCTGCAAGTTATGCTCAAATTGCATGAAGCAATCCGCCAGAAACGCCGAATAACAAAAATTGGCTTTTGCGCCATGATAACGCCCCTGCTCACGCATCGTTGCTTGTGCGGGAATTTTTTGCCAAAAACAACACACTTATAATGCCGCAGTCACCATATTTCCCAGATCTGCCCCCCTGTGACTTTTTCTTTTTCCCGAAACTGAAGAGCGCCATGGAAGAACGACGGTACGCTACGATTGAGGAGATAAAGACGGCATCGAAGGAGGTGCTGAACGAGATCACAAAAAAGGTTTTTTTTGAAGTGCTTCGAGGATTGGAAAAAACGTTGGCACAAGTGTATAATATTTGGTGGGGATTACTTTTAAAGGGGACTAAATAGATATTCATGAATAAATAAATAATTTTTGAAAAAACACAAAATTCGCGATACTTTTTCAACAGCTCTCTTAGTGCCAGCTAGGATATACGAGTTACTTTGGAAGCGCGGATTTTATTTGGTTTGGAGTATCCGCATTTGTGGTATAAGAAGACAAGGTAAGTCTTGCCTTTAATGGGGCGATAGTGTTAGCTAGGACGCAACGTGTTATGTTGGGAACATAAATAAAATCCTGAACGAAAGTTCGGTCTTCGATGGATTGCTAGCGTCAGCTGGAATGTATGAGTTAAGTCGGAATACAAAATGTGAAGCCGGGATTATTTAATTTAGCATACCTAAAAACCGGAGTCTCAGTTGTTGCCCCATCAATTATGTGATAATGAAATGTTTTTTTTTTAAATATGGCAAATTAAATATCTTAAGTCAGTTGAATACCTTTCAAAAGTCGGTAAGTATTTGTATCTGCTGATAATGTTTTTTTTTTAAATTGTAGCTACTGACCCGAAATATAAATTAATTTATTCGAGTACTATATAAGAAGAACGTTTATTTGTATATAATTTATAGTTGCTAACTATACAATAATAGATAGATAAAACAATTAATTATTATAACTAAAAGTATTAACTATAAAAGTACATGATATGGCCCATAATATCCTGGATAGCGTCTGTAGATTGCCATTTGGTGTTTATAATATTTCCTCTTATAGTAAATTATATAATAAAAAAAAAGATAATTTTATATGTAACTAAATAAATCCTTAAAAAATAACATTAAAATTTTTACAAGATTTAATGTGCTCCTAATGTTTAGCTAGTACTAATGTACTACCAAATTTCATTAAGTCTTATATAAATGGTCCTTTTTTCTATAAAAATCCATATTCATTCAATTTTATTATGACCTATTATTTATAGAGATAATATTTTTTTTTCACTATAAACGATAAAATATTTGTCACATAAATTTGCCAAGAAATGTATATATTTTATTAATAATAATAGAGTTGGTTATCTTATAACTTAAGCTTATCAAACAAGGATACTTAATTGATAGTCGTCGGTAATGTTTAATTTTGTCGCTTTTAAAACCGAAAAATGACTTAGGCAACAATGAAAATAATATAATTTTTTTGCTTATATTGTATTTAATCTTACACATTATTATCCTGTTACTTAGTTGTCAGGACATTTAATTATTTTGCTAGATAATTCAAAGGCATTTTTATTTGCCTCATTTCTGTTGACATTTTTCGGAAATTTGTTTTTCATTTTGAATATTAAAAAGTTTTAATGGTGTATTCTTTGTGTTAGAATCAATTAGGTAAGTAAAAGTGCTCTAAAAACATCTAAAAGCTATTATTAGGGCTTGACAATGGCTAGGAGATATAACAACGTTTAGGGGATGTGCTCTTAGGCAAGGGTGTCGAAAATAAATGCCAAACAAATGATTTAAACTAAATTTATATGAAGTTGTTAAATACTTTTAGAGAAGGAGGATGTACATGATCGTATGTATCGTAAAAATTTACATCATAAACTTTAAGTCCTAATGAAATTGCACATCAACTATGTGGTAATAGGGATGCAAATTGTTGAAATTCCAAATTGAGCGGAAATAAAAGTATTTAGAAATATAATTTAAATACAACCAGGAAATAATTCAATTTCTTAATTGAGGAAGTTGTTATGCACCATCATGTGAAGTGTATTTGTGTTTATTTTCTTAATATTAATCGTATGTGACTAGTATTGTTATTTTAAATAAAAGTTAAAAAGTCTTTAAAGACATATAATAGCTATTAGGCAAATAATTTATAATTAAATACAATAAATTTATAGTTTAAAAGTGAATTTTCACATAAAAATTATATAATATTAAAGAAAGAAAACTTTCATTATTAATTAAGTATTTGCTAAGAAGATCTTTATTTTACTGAGACAAAAGTCCGGAGCCATTTTGTAGCGCCATGATGATGAGGGCATTTCACAACATCATTTTACGTGCATAAAATGGCATTTCAAGCTTCCCTTAAGATAATACTCGTAGTTGAAAGTTAGTTGAAGAGAGCAATTAAAAGTGGTTGAAATTTTAAGGAGAATGTTAGATTCTTTTAGAGAATTAAAAGAAGGACTTAGGACCTCCACAATTGAAAAAACTGCTGCTCACAGCCTAGAATTCACTTGTCCAGAATTTGTAGAATGGTCATTGAGTAGACTGGCTTTAAGATGTTTGGCAAAAGCGTGGAAAATTATCTTCTACGTGCTATTTGGTTAGTAGATTTTGCAAATTAATTTTTTTATCAGGAGTTATCTAATAAAGTAGATCCATAATTACAGGAATCCTATTTAAAAAGAAATTCTGGATTAAATAGCATTCGTCAACGATATTCTGAAAACGTTCCTTGCCTAGAATTTGGGAATGGTTGTTGAGTGGATTGCCTAAAATTTACTATAGAAATGGGAATGCTATTTGCTAAGATTCTATACTTTGTAGGTGTTTTTTTTTTGCATCTACTCAGAGAAGTATTGTAAATTTCCTCAAATTCTCTCCTAATCACGTAGCTTAGATGATATTTTTATAAAACAATTGCCTGAAATTTATTAAGAGTAAATTGTATATGTTTTTGCATGTATTTTGGCGTCGCTCCATCTGCTCATGCGAGCAAGATTTCGCATGTGTTCTGTCGTCGTTTCATCTGCCTATCGTTCAATTCATGTGGCACCCATTTTCCGATCTTTTCAATTTCCCCTATGGCACGTAGACGCATGTAAATGGCTGGTTGAGTAACACCCAATTACTCCGCGAGCATTTTTTGCGATTGGGAATCATCTTCGTCCAAAAGAGCCTGCAATTTATGGTCCTCAACCTTCCTAGGCCGATTTTCACGCTTCTTATCCCACGAGTCAAAATTACCGTCGTTGTTTCCAATAAAGCAATATCACCATAGGCCTCCATAAGCATTCGGTACGATTCCCCAGCTGATTTCTTTAAATTGAAGCAGAAAAGCAGAGCTTCCCGCATATGATTTTTTTCAGACACAAAACTAGACATGATTACCAAAGGAAAAATATATATTATTATACGAAATTGCTGATAATGTGCTTTTTAATTAATGACAGATGTAAAACTCATAAAAAAGGTATGGCGTGCCCATGGTAGCTTAATATGTTACGCTCACTCACGTAATCTATGACCAAACAGCGGATTTAAGCTTATACACTTGGTATATCTTAAGTGATTTGATAAATTTAAGTTTTAAGCTTAATAAAAATTAATATACAATAGAAATCAATATATTTCCTAAATTATTTAACTCGAATTTTCAATACCAAATATTGGAAAGTGTATGAAAATTTGTAAAGAAACCGATACAAAAGTAGATACGAGAGTTGTTCAATAAGTCCTTAGAAAAAGACAGAAAAAACTGTTTTTAAAAAAAAAATTTTTTATATTTTTTAACTTCATCTTCTTTTAGCTCTATACACTTTTCCAACCGTTTTGCCAACATTTTTATCCCATCCAAAAAATAGGATTTCGGAAGTTCTGCAAAATACTCATCCGTTTGAGCAATTACGTCCTCGTTGGAAGTGAATCGTCGTCCGCCAAGCAATTTCTTCAGATTGGGGAAAAGAAAATAGTCACTCGGGGCCAAATCTGGTGAATAAGCGGGATGCTGAAACAATTCCATTCTCAATTCCACAATTTTGGCCATGGAAACAGCGCAGGTGTGCACACGCGCATTGTCCTGATGCAAGAGGATTTTTTTCTTCTTCAGATGGTGGCGTTTCTCTCTGATTTCCTCGCTCAACCGTTGCAACAACGACGCGTAATACGCTCCTGTTATTGTTTTCCTTTTTCCAAGTAGTCGATAAAAATGATGCCCTGCGAATCCCAAAAGACCGTGGCCATCACCTTGCCGGCCGATGGCACAGTTTTTGCCTTCTTCGGAGCCCGTTCACCCTTGAAAATCCACTGTGATGACAGGATTGCGATGAAAGAGTGCCAACATAGCCTCAGAGTCCACTGCACGATTGCTCTTGTTCTCTTCTGAGAGCAAACGCGGTACCCATCTTGCCGAAATTTTTTTCACAGACAATTTTTCATGCAAAATTGAAGCGACTGTACCTTGTGATATTGACGTGGCCTCAACTAATTCGCGCACTTTAATTCGCCGATCGCTCAAAATCAGATCGTGGATTTTGTCGATGATTTCAGGAGTAGACACCTCAACTGGGCGTCCTGAACGATGTTCATCTTTTGTGGATAAACGGCCACGTTTTAATTCATTCACCCAATTGTAAACCGTCGCAAACACAGGTGCAGATGTTCCATGAACTGCATCCAACTCGGCTTTGATTTCTTTCGGGATTAAGCCTTTCAAATGGAGATGTTTGATGACAGCCCTAAACTCGCTTTTTTCCATTGTTATGCACAAATAAATGTCGTTAGCTTTAATCGACGATAGAAATTGACCTACGCTATGAATCGAGCTGAAATTTCAATAAGTCGATAATGCTACTTAAAAAAAAAAATCTTTACCGACACTACGAGCGCAATTTCTCGGATTTTCTAAGGACTTATTAAACAACCCTTGTATTAATTAAATTTTACAAAAAAAAAATTATAATATTCGTAAAATTGATGTTTTATATAATTCTACTTTTCCAATTATAAAATTAATAACTTTAATATTAATTTGCAAAATTTCACAGGTAAAAAGCGTATGTCAAAAAAAATTTTAATAAAAGTCACATTCGGTAAATGAAAAAAAAAACACTTTACGATAACCTTTGCGACAATTTCAAATTATTTTATTTAAAATAAAAACGATAGAAAATATTCTTTGAAGTATAAATTCTTATTAAATACTCGTATGAGTAAAAAAATATAAATTTACATTAATAAAATTCATAAGAAATATCAAAAAGGCAATTTTTTTGTTTTAATCATAAAACATAAAACATATTTTTAGATATTAATATTATATTTATTAAATTTATACACATGAAAAAATATTTATTATTATAAACATGTATTGAAATTTTTATATATACTTTTATACTCGTATATTCACGTATACATACTTATACAATAAATTTTGAGCTAAAATGAAAACAAAAAATGAAAATAAAATCCAAATAAAATTGTTTGTAAGGACTTTAAAAAAATCGATTGAATTTTCCTTTTTCTGTACAGTTTGCAAAATGATCCTGAAAAAGGACATCATTATAATCAGAAATATTTAATGCGATGACAAAGCATTTTCTCTTCTTTAAATTTTTTCATTCTTAATCACCAAAGTCGAATAATAAAAAATAAGTTCTGTCCGATTTGTTTTTATTTTTTATTTTTTTTGCTTTTGCTTTTGGATACAACATCATCATTGTCATCATCATCATCATCATCATCATCATCATCATCATCATCATCATAGTAGTAGTCATCATTATTATCAATTTCATCATTGTCTTCGTTCACAGATAATGTCTAACGAAAATCTAAAAAGTAAATAAGCAAAATCATTCTGTTATTGTATGTGATTTTAGTCATTGTGAAAATTTTTTATGTGCACATTTTCCATAGAAAATGATTTTTAAATCGATAAATCGATAAATATGCTATTAATCTATCTATATCTATTATCTATAAAAATTAACAATTTAATGATAATTGTATATAATATATTTATTATTTAATTAATTTTATTTCGATTTAATTGTCATATATTTTCTTTGATTTTATTTTCATTCCATTAGTACAAATCGATTGATTTTTTACAAATAAAATATAGCAAAATAATTTTTTAATCTAATAATTAAAATTAATAAGTTTAGGAAAAAACATGTAATTACTATATATCGAAGGGATGAAATAAAAGATTTCACTACTCCTACAATTTTTGGGTAGTTACTTACCAAGTATTCAGCGGTAACCATTCCGTAAATTGGTAAAAGAAAAACGTTAGAAAAATATTTGAACAATACGGAATTCTATTTTACAAATTGTTCAATTTTATTAATTTTAAAATTTTATATTTTAAGGGAAAATAATAATTTCTATATTGCCGGCCCCTGCTGGCAGCAATTGTAAACATTTGTCGGTGTCACTATTCTAAATTGTGCAATTCCTTTTCTATTGGTATATGAAAAACAAATTAGAAAAATATTTGACAATTCGGTATCGTGGTGAAAAGTTAAAAAAAAAAATAAAAATCAAAACTTATTTTTCTGTCGGTTTTTGTAAGTAGCATTTTCGACAGGAAAGCTGTCAAAATTTCAGCTCGATCCATAGCGTAGGTCAATTTTTATCGTCGATTAAAGTTAACGACATTTATTTGTGCATAACAATGGAAAAAAGCGAGTTTAGGGCTGTCATCAAACATCTCCATTTGAAAGGCTTAAGCCCGAAAGAAATCAAAGCCGAGTTGGATGCAGTTCATGGCACATCTGCACTTGTGTTTGCGACGGTTTACAATTGGGTGAATGAATTTAAACGTGGCCGTTCATCCACAAAAGATGAACATCGTCCAGGACGCCCAGTTGAGATGTCTACTCCTGAAATCATCGACAAAATCCACGACCTGATTTTGAACGATCGGCGAATTAAAGTGCGCGAATTAGTTGAGGCCACGGGCATATCACAAGGTACAGTCGCTTCAATTTTGCATTAAAAATTGTCTGTGAAAAAAATGTCGGCAAGATGGCGCTTTCAGAGGAGAATAAGCGCAATCGTGTAGTGGACTCTGAGGTTATGTTGGCACTCTTTCATCGCAATCCTGCCGAATTCCTTCGTCGATATGTCACTGTGGACGAAACCTGAATACACTACTACACTCCAGAAACGAAGATACAGTCATCACAGTGGACTTTCAAGGGTGAACGGGCTCCGAAGAAGGCAAAAACTGTGCCATCGGCCGGCAAGGATCATTTTTGATTCGCAGGGCATCATTTTTATCGACTACTTAGAAAAAGGAAAAACAATAACAGGAGCGTATTACGCGTCGTTATTGCAACGGTTGAGTGAGGAAATCAAAGAGAAACGCCCCCATCTGAAGAAGAAAAAAATCCTCTTGCATCAGGACAATGCGCGTGTGCACACCTGCGCTGTTTCCATGGCCAAAATTGTGGAATTGAGAATGGAATTGTTGCAGGATCCCGCTTATTCACCAGATTTGGCCCCGAGTGACTATTTTCTTTTCCCCAATCTGAAGAAATGGCTTGGCGGACGACGGTTCACTTCCAACGTGGACGTCATTGCTCAAACGGATGAGTATTTTGTAGAACTTCCAAAATCCTATTTTTTGGACGGGATAAAAATTTTGGAAAAACGGTTGGAAAAGTGTATAGAGCTAAAAGGAGATTTTTAAAAAACAGTTTTTTTCCATCTTTTTTGAAGGACTTATTGAACGACCCTCGTAACAATGAACTTGCAAAACAACATCTGGACAGTGCCATATAAAGTTGACCATTTTTGTGAATGTTTATTTTGTATCCCTGTAGAAAAAAAAAGTGATAGATTTTTTTTTGTATATGCCTACCGCCAAACTTTATATTGAAATTGATTACTGTGGTATGATAAAATGAAAATGACGTCCTTGCGTTATGGGTTTTAATATTGGTAAGCAAAAAAAGTCCAAAGGACTAAGATCAGGTGAATAGGAGAGTTGGGGAACTTAAAAAAATCATTTTTTCTAACGAACACTTATTGATAAAGATAAAGTGTGACCGGATTCTCCTATACGATGCGAAAACCCTTTTTCTAAGCCTTTCTGGAATTTTTTTTTTGGAAGATCATTCTGGTGGGCTCAATGCAGTTATCGATGTTGAAGGTCGCCCTAACCGAGGTTTATCATACACTGTTTTCGGGCTTCCAAAAATGTTTTTTTTTAACACAAAATTTAATAGAATATTATTGATTCGAATTTCGCTGTTATATTTTTCGTATCGAACTACAAAAACATAATTTTACTTATTATGCGCCATAATGTATAAATGCAGTGCAAGTTTCAACCTAACCAGTAACTTCTACGTGGAGGGAAAGTTCGCAATATTTCCTAATCACTCTCAGTGACTTTTCTACCAAACCTTGTGAGCCATATTTTCTTTTCTTTAATATGCATCCAGAAATTTAGAACAAAATATTGAATATAATATAAATTGGATCAAAGATATTGGGGTGTTCGGAAAGTAATTTCGTTTTTTCCCAACAGAGGACTTAATTGTACGAGGTCTGTATCGCGAATTTTGAATTTCCCCGGGTTACGTATATTCGATTTTCGATTTTTTGTGGCGTTCTGTTGGTACTCATGTCTTCCACTTATGCCGACAAGTTTGGCCATTTTGAATGTTCATTTAATTTTTGACAGCTGCTATGCTTGCACGTGTTTTGGCTCGTCTTTGATTTTTGCCCATTCCAAAAAATAGATCAAAGAATCTGTATCAAATTTTGTATTAAAAACAAATGTTGACTGTGACATATGGTGAAGCTACCTTGGACCGAAGCAACGTTTATCGGTGTTACAAAATGTTCTCAGAGGGCCGAGAAGATGTGAACGACGAAAACCCAAGTTCGGTCGAATGTGAAGGTTTTGATTAAAGTTTTCTTCGATTGCAGGGGCATGGTGCACCATGAGTTCTTGCCACAGGGTAAAACGGTCAATAAGGAATGTTACCTGCAAGTTATGCGCAAGTTGCGAGAAGAAATCCGCCAGAAACGGCCGAATTTGTGGAAGAACAAAAATTGGCTTTTGCACCATGATAACGCCCCTGCTCACGCATCGTTACTTGTGCACGAATTTTTGGCCAAAAACAACACACTAATAATGCCACAGCTACCATATTCCCCAGATCTGGCCCCCTGTGACTTTTTCTTGTTGCCGAAACTGAAGAACCCCATGAAAGGACGACGCTACGCTACGATTGAGGAGATAAAGACGGCATCGAAGGAGGTCCTGAACAAGATCACAAAAAATGATTTTTTGAAGTCTTTGAGGATTGAAAAAAACGTTGGCACAAGTGTATAATATCTGGTGGGGATTACTTTGAAGGGTACAAAATAGATAGGCATGACAAAAAAAAAAAATTTTGAAAAAACACAAAATTCGCGATACTTTTTGAACAGGCCTCGTATTTTTTTCGCAACCAATTTCACACTTAAGCTGCATCATCATATGTATTTTGACAGCTGACTTAACAAGGCTTGCTTGTAAAAAGTTCGATTGATTCTGAAGAGTAGTTTTTGGTTGATACCCTTTTAAATATGGAAAGTAAAAAACAGCATTTTCGGCATATTTTACTTTTTTACTATAGAAAAGATAAAACTGCTGTTCTAAAAATAAAAATAAAATGAAATAAAAAATTCTTTAAACCCACACGTATGTGTAAATTGAGAAAAATTGATATTGACTGACTATACATACCAGATGTATAAGCTTAAATCCGCTGTTTGGTCATAGATGGCGTGAGTGAGCGTATTAAGCTACCATGTACACGCCATACTCTTTTTTATGAGTTTCACATCTGTCAACATTAATTAGTGCACATTGTAAGCAATTTCGTACAGCAATATACATTTTCCCTTTGGTAATCATGTCTAGTTTTGTGCCAGTGAAGAGCATATACGGGAAGCTCTGCTTTTCTGCTTCAATTTGAAGAAATCGGCTGCCAATCGCATTGAATGCTTCTGGAGGCCTATGGTGATAGTGTCGAGATTGGTTTCGTCGGTTCAAAGACGGCAATTTTGACTTGTGGGACAAGAAGCGTGAAAATCGGCCTAGGAAGGTTGAGGACCATCAATTGCAGGCTCGTTTGGACGAATACGATACCCAATCGCAAAAAATGTTCGCGGAGCAATTGGGTGTTACTCAACCAGCCATTTCCAGGCGTCTGCGTGCCATGGGGAAAATTGAAAAGATCGGAAAATGGGTATCGTATGAATTGAACGACAGGCAGATGGAGCGATGCCAAAACACATGCGAAGTCTTGCTCGTCAAGCAAAAAAGAAAGTCGTTCCTCCATCGGATTGTGACAGGCGATGAAAAGTGGATATATTTCGAGAATCCTAAACGCAAGAAATCGTTGGTTGATTCCGGCCAACCATCAACATCTTCTCCAACTATGAGATGTTGAAACCCGGTGAAACTGTCAATGCCCACCGCTACTACCAAAACTGATCAAATTGCACCGTGCTCTGCATGAAAAAAGGACGGATTTTCAACAGAGACATGACAAGCTGATTTTCCTCCAATACAACGCACCATCGCACACGTCAAAAATGGTCCGAAACTACTTGGAGACACTCAACTGGGAGGTGCTACCCCACCCCGCTTATTCACCAGACCTGGCCTCTTCCGACTACCACCTGTTTTCGTGGATGGGCCACGCGCTCGCTGAGCAGCAATTCGATTCTTATGAAGACGTCCAAAAATGGCTTGATGAGTGGTTTGCCACGAAAGAAAAGGAATTTTTTTGGCGTGGTCCCCACAAATTGCCCGAGAGATGGGAAAAATGTGTAGCTAGCGAGGACAAGTACTTTGAATAAATTTGTTTTTGCTTTCTATGAAAAAAACATATATTTTTTTGACTAAAAAACCGCAGATTTAAGCGTATACACCTGGTAGTACGACAAACTATCAAATTTTCTTATCTTCAATAAAGCATGAGTAACAATAAAAATCTACATCAATGATAGGTATTTTGTTTTCTTCAAATGAATAATAAATAATATAAATACAATATAAAATAGAAATTTACAAATCAAATTATTTATTCAACATTACAGTCAACTCCAGCTATAAAAAATTTACAATTCATGTTGTTCTGCGTTGACTATTTATTCTCTGTGATGCAAAAAAAAAAATTAAAATAATTTTAAAATTAATTTAAATTGAATAAATCAATAGAATTAAATAAAATATTTTAAATGAATTCAGCAATTAAGTAACATGAAAAGACTAGTGTACTCGTAGTTTAATGTTGCATCGAGCAAATATCTAAGAGTGTAATTGTAGGTGATGTCAAGGTGATAACATTATTTAAATTTCAAATTATTGTACAGATAGATACGTTACGTTTTAATTATATTTATATAAAATCTACATAGGATACACGTATATGACCTTTTTATGCAAATATAACCTTCTACAATTTCCTTTAAATATAAATACAGATATTTGCAGAGATTTTTCTTCAGAAATTTATAGAAAAAATTCATCTAAGTTAGTATACCAAGAAGAATAATGAAAATAGAGAGTACTACTAGTAATTAATAATTTATGTTCACATTTGGAAAATTACTTGACAGAATGTATATCTTTTGAATAGATCGTCTTCAGAGATGGTTAAGTAAATTAGTATGCAAGAATGTCACCATCATTGCTGTCACCACCGGAAATTAATGCAGCGGAAAATTTCAACGTAAATATATTAATTTTCTTGATGCACTCAAAGTGGAGTACGGAAACTGTAGACGAAGGAGCAGTCAAAACCAACAGACGTCAGTTAGTTTATTTTAATTTGCCTTAAAGTAATTTTATTGTTAGGCAACCATTCCTACTTAATACCTGGAAAAAAAACCAAATAAATACTCTATTCCTATCAGTCTCATGTCCTCTTTCCTTTTATCCATAAGAAAAAGACAAATGCAAAAAAGTTTAAATAGAAGAAGCAGATTCAGTGAATAAAATTAAATATTTTCATTTTGATGAATTTACTGAGAATTGCTTTCATGCCATGATTTTGAATATTCTTTTATACAATAGATATACGAGTATGTAAGTATAGATAAGTCTTATATCCTCAGATCTATATACAGGATAATGTCAAGGAACTTCACATTCAGTATTATTAAATTCTATTCAATGGCAGGGCTTCTTTCTTTTTGGTGAACTTTTTATTTTTGTATTCATAAGAACGTCAAGTCTAACATTGAAATTAGAAAAATTATTTTTTTTTTTATGATAATTTCTTTTTTTCTATCTTTTGATAGTAGTTATGAAAAGTTGTCATAATAAGACTTTTTAAAAAAAAAAATATTTCAAATAAAAACAAATATAATAACAGTCATGAATTTATATTTATGTTATGAATTTTTTATGGATGAACATAAATCTACGAGTATAATTTTAAGGTATTACTTAGATTGGGAGAATTACAAGCATTTGGGTTAATGTGGTAAAATACTACTAAAAATCTGAAAAGTGGGTCATTGCTTGAAAAGTTTTATATTTAGAAAATATATAGTGATGACCTTGTCTGAAAACTTTATTTCTACATCTTCACTTTCATACATAATAGTTGGTATTTTTTCTTATTATATACTCTAGATTTGTATATACGTGTATGTGTAGTTTATTTTTGTTTATAGTCTATTCATTTAAAAAAAAAAAAGTTTCATATTTTTATAGTTCTACTATTTAACAAAAATTAGTATTGAAAAAGGTCAACTTTAATTTAATTACAATAATATTTAAAGTTGATTTGTTAATGAATTAAGATTGAGAAGTGTTTGTTTTACGAAGGATTCATATTATATAATTTTGAATTATATTGTATGTTAATATGGTATATTTTTTCTAACTAGAACTTTCATAATATACAATAAAATTAGTGGATCTAACATAAGAATTTAAAATTTGGGAAGATTAGATTGTTCAAAGAAGAGAAAATGGGGATTTGGTGATAAAAAAAAACAAAACAAAAGAAATTATTTTAATTAAATATAATTAAATAGTCTAATTTAAATTTGATACTATATTTACTTCTTCCAATTGTTATAGTAAGCTGGAAATCAGCGAAAGACGATGCATGGGATGTTTAACGGCACCAGGCATTTATACGTGGAGCTGGAATTGTTCTCGCGAAAAGTTTGAAATGCTGAACGCCAAAATATTTCCAGCTTCGCCGTTGTGGAATCTTTCCTTATAGGGTAACTCCATATTAAAACAGCACATGAAATTATGACCAATATTCCCAGCCAACGTAGAGCTACTATTTTTAGCGACAGCCTTGTCGCCCTTAAAGCTATTTGTGGCTTATTGAGTGACCCAGTCTCTAGCGCAATTCATCATAGCCTACTTAACAATAGGAAAAGCTTCTGTGAATCCAGATTAGAGATCCTTTTCGGGCACACAAATCATCCTTTATACCAATCATGTGGCACCCATTTCACTATCATCCATATTCTACAGGAATGCCACATAACCAAGAATTACTTCGCGAGCAAGATTACTCCTATAATGGAGCTTCTGGACCCAACAACTCCATTCCCTAGTCCCCTATTTAAATTTGTACAACATATGGTACTAATCTGCTCCACAAAATATAACAAAATTCTCAATATTTTATACTACTAACCACAGACCGGTCTCTCTCAGATGATTTCCCACACGTACTACGAAGTCGCCAAATGGCCTCACGGTCGTGGCGCTAAAAAGTGGCCCCTGGCACATGTCTAAGGGACCTTACAAACAAACAAATGGTCGTGGCGCTATGAAATAGCTCCTAGCACATGTCTAAGGTGTCTTACGAACAACAACAACACCAATATTTCCAGCTTATTGGTGTTGTTATTGTTCGTAAGATCCCTTAGACATATGCCAGGAGCCACTTCATATGTTTCCAAATTTTCTGCGAGTTCAACAAACATTTTTGCATTTCACCTCTCTCCACTCAGAATAGAAGGCATTCTGCAATCTCTACCACCTCGTCACATTAAGGGTATTTTGCGCTATTACAAATTTAAAAGGATGTTGGTAGGCCTGTAAGTAGTCCTGCGCCATCAACAAAAAAAAATGGCAATCAGACGAACCTTTGCTTCACCGGCAGAATTTCGATCGGTAACATTACGGCTACAATACATGCCGCCTTGTATAAGACTGCGCGAAATGTGCATGGCACGCTCAATCCGCTCCTATGATTTACTGAAGCTACTTTACGATTATAGGTTGCTCAACTCAACGCATCCGCCCAAATAGATGATTTTTCGATATGAGCATGGTCAGGATTGACCTTGGCGGGGTCACTAATAAGGTAGTACTCCTGCTCTGCCTTGGTTTTGCAAGCTACGGTATATTCGATTTTTTTTAATGTGTAGAAGAGTTAATCTCTATAAAACGCTGTATTCAGTTATGCTATTCCTCCAACATACCAGCAATACTATCATTTCTGCTATGACGACTATCTGGGATAGGCGTGGATTGACGAATTTACCTACTTCCTTTTTTTCATTGGTAAAATGTTAACAGATTTGCATCCTTAATTGTGGGGAGATACGTGGAGGACATCGTATCATTTACAACTTAAGGCAATATGGGTATGTTGTAAAGCACCCCTGTTCATGTTGTGGTCACTTTCCATGACCTCTTTCGTTTAACATGGCTTTGTCTACAATAAGGTGATCCATCTATTTTCATTTAGTCGATAATCCGTAATGTTATTGCCATACCACTACTGTATTGGTTTATTTCATCCTTTTTCATATAGCGCGGATGCATTTCATTTCCTTTCTATCGTCAATTATAGATTCTGGCATTCTTATCCGCCAAAAGCTAAATTGGCGACATATTAGCAATTGCACAGACAACGTTATACGAAACACGAAGTGCGCTCCGATGATGTACTGCCATTATATGACATCTGTTTAATTCGGTCACCATAGGCCAAAAAGAGGCTGGGCACAGTGCGCATCTGGTAGAAAATATCGCCAAGTAGATGCTTCAATTGCTGGCATTTTGGCCATAAAGCTCTTGATTGCAGGAAGAGAGTAGACCGCAGCAAGACCTGATTTAGATGCGGCAAGAAAGGTACAACGCACCAAGGATCCAAGGAGCCTCCCAACTGCATCCACTGCAGGGTGAAGGATCCAAAGAGTGACTGTAACCATACAGCCGGGGGATGGAAATGTCTCATCTTCAAAAATGGCAGAAGAGCTGTCCAGAGTACAGAAAATGAGAGTGCTACAACTTAATCTCAACCATGGCAGGGCAGCCCAAGACTTGCTGACACAGCGAGTCAGAGAACTGGACATTGACGTGGCTTTGCTGTGCAAGTAGTATGACGAACTTGACACCCAACCATGGGTCTCAGACAGCACAAAAAAGCAGCAATATGGGCATGCGGTAGACTGCCTTTCGAACAGCTACCAACTAACCTCATGGTTTGTCAGGACCAAGATACGAGGGGTGCACCTGTATAGTTGCTATGCTCCACCGAGTGCTCCAATTGACATATTCGAGGACTTCCTGGACACTCTTGCAGAGGACGTGAGAAGACATGACCCGGTCGTAATCGCCGGAGACTTCAATGCTTGGTCCATTGAATGGGGCAGCCGTGAGACAGAATAGGTGAAGCCCTGCAAGAAGCTTTCTCGACATTAAACCTCGCTCTCATGAATGAGGGAACTGCGAGCACCTACCGCAAAGGCGCCGCGAACTCCATTATCGACCTGACGTTCATTAGCAGTGTCCTAACGAAAGGGGGCTGCAAATGGAAGGTCGATGAAGAGTTCACAAATAGCGACCATCAAGCTATAATCTGGGAAATCAACAACAGTCCCAGAAGCGGGTGGCGTCAGAGACACACAAGGACGCAGCCAGTGGGCTGGAACAGCAAATGCTTTGATGTGGAGACCTTCAGGTCGATGATGAGCGGATCACCAGCGCCCCGGACAACAACTGCCGAGGGCATCACAGAAGAGGTAGCAGCGACCTTGGTGGCAGCCAGCGATGCGTCGATGGAACTCGACCATCGCCCTATACCGGCGAGCATGCCTTAAGGTAAGAAGGCAACACCAGCGCGCTCGTAAGCGAGACAGGGGCTCAACAGAGGAAGAAACGCCATCAACTCGAGTAAACGAGATTATTGGAAGGAACTCTGCGCGGAAGTGGACCGGGACCCGTGGGGCAGACCGTAAAAGACGGTCATGCATAGGATTAAAAGCCTACCCGCAACAAAACCAACCTGTCCCAACATGCTGCACAGAATAGTAGAACATCTGTTCCCGGAGAAACTAGAACTCCCCGACTACCACCCTGAGGATGAAGAAGTGGAAATTCCCGGAGTGACCATGGAAGAACTCACAAGGGCATGCACTAGATTGCAGAATGGCAAGGCACCAGAACCAAGCAGCATACCCAACATCGCACTGAAGAGTGCAATTGCCGCCAGGCCAGACATGTTCATAAGCATGTACAACGCCTGCCTGCGGCAAGGCGTATTTCCGACTCGATGGAAGCAACGAAGATTAGTCCTTATCCCAAAAGGGAAGAAACCACCGGACGAACCAGCATCCTATCGTCCACTCTGCATGCTGGATGCGGACGGGAAGAACTTGGAGCGGATAGTGGCCGACAGATTGGAGCATTACATCAATCCTCAACTTTCCGAATTCCAGTGGAACTCGTCACGAACATCGAAAAGGAAGTCATCTCAGGAAAGAGATAGAAAGGCGGTTCCAAAAAGTATTGCCTCATTGTCACTCTGGACATCAAGAATGCATTTAACTTTTGGAGGCTCTTGAGAACATGGGGGTGCCTTACTACCTACGGACGAAGGTCAGATCATACTTCAGTGACCGACAACTACACTCCGAGACGGAGGATGGACCAGCGGAGTATGGGGTCACGGGAGGGGTACCTCAGGGCTCTGTCCTGAGGCCAGTCTTGCGGAACGTCATGTACGACGGCCTACTTCATCTGGAATTACCGCCGAACACAACACTCGTGGATTTCCCGGACGACGTAGCGGTTGTCTTTGTAGCCAAATACCTGGAGGAACTGGAAGCCGCATTCTCCACTACCATCCGGAGGATAAGACAGTGGATGACATCGGCAGACCTGTCTTTGGCGGAAAATAAGACCAAGGCACTCCTTGTGAGTAGCCGGAAGAAAATGGAGACCATCACCATAAGAGTGGGCGACCACGACATCCAGTCGCTACCCTACATCCAGTATCTAGGAGTGATCTTGGATGGGGAAAGTGATAGTCTCATTTACTTTTCTACCAGTACTGATAATAGCCAATGCCTAATAATCTGAACTGCGCCATTTACGGTTTGAGTAATATCATCTGGGAGTTTACTGACAGCAATCGCCGCAAAGTCATCATCGAAACTAACCAACGCTGCATTTTTGGGCACCACGAATTTGAGCAGCGCATTTATACATTTCAATCTACAATATAATAATGGGCAGAGGACCGAGCCCGGTATAAGCTCTTACAGTACTATTGATACCCTAGTCATGTTTTCCCTATGTATTGTAGATTAAATAGGTGGTCCTCAGTACTATATTTACGTACAAATACACAAATTTCAAATGTTTATGGTTTGTACAGGAATTCTCACCGCTCTTTATTATAAGAACGATAAGCTGTGCATTTATAAACAGTGCTCAGAAAATAAAATTTTTTTAAATCTTAATTAATATGAATTATTTAGAAAAAAAACAATATTTTTATAATATAGAAAATTGGTTATGATATAATATATTATTTGTGATAAGTTAAATATTTTTTATAATATTTTTAATTTGGCTTAAATTTTACAGAATGTTATTAAATTATTTTGAATTTGGTCAAATTTGACTAAATGTGACAAAATACAATTTCGAACATTTTCATAATAAATTAAATTATATTTTAAGAAAGATTTCTTAAATATTTACGAGTAGTATAATACAGAGTCTCAAGTAATAAATACAAATATGGATATTTGTAAATCAGGTCCGTTTGTATTAGCAAATAAACCAAAACTCATTCAATTTGATTCAATCGAATAAAGGATCAGAGATAATATAATCACCAACACGATATATATTGAATCAAATGTACTTGTTTATTCATATATGTTATTATAATCATACATGGATGGGATATAGTATTTATATAAATTTAAATAAGGATTTATATAATTATAATAGTTAACAATTCAGGAGCAAAAAGGGATATTAATATACATATGACTACATACTCGCATGAGTAAAACTGGCCAATATTAGATGATAGAATTCTTGTTTTGACTGAAATTAAAATCAGAACTGAATTGTAAACAATGTTTTGATGAAATTCTTCACTTTCTGGACTAATATAATATATATAAATAGTTGTGCATAAATGTATATATGCATGTGTGTGTTATGAAACTTAAATTAAATGAATTATAGATAAAAGGACGATGAAATGTAGAAATGTTTTCAATTAAATAGCTAATCTCTTTAGAAAGGTTCTTGATGAGAACGAATAACTTGAAATATTCGATTTTCGAATTTTGTTGAATGTACAACAAATTTACAAAGACTGCAATCGTATACTATACTAGAAATTGGAATAGAATTTCGAATGAAACAAAATGGACTTTTCTTATTTAGGGAATAGAAATTGAAGTTCCCATCCGGAAGAATCCTGATTCCACGTTAGACTGGTCTAGGTCTAGGAGGGATGCAAACGTAAATAAATTTGTTTGAATGTAATATGTTAGGGAAATTTTTTATTTAGCTTATCTTCAAGCAGAATACTTTATTATGCCAGCTTGTATACTATTTTATTTTTCTGTAAGGAAATAAATTTTCGCCAAAGGCCAAAACGAGAATTTATCGCAGAAAATTCAAAAATACGTTTTCTGAATTAATAAAAAGTTTTTTTTTCTGTTTTTTTGTTGTTTTTTTTTTGTTGGTATTCTTTACCACTAACCGATATAAAACCAAGAAGAAGATGAATTTTTTTTTCCACAGCTTCTTGATAATAAAAGCAAAAAGCTTAAAATACACTCTTTGTTTTTACATTGGTTAGCCTTAAGAGGCAAAAAAAAAAAAATAAATAAAAATTATTAAGAGAAATGTTCACTGTTATTACATGTTTGTTTTGAATTATTTATAATTTTTTGTAAGGAGTTTTTCTCGTTGCTCCTTTCTGTTCATCAAAATTATATTTGGTTATATAATATTTTCCGTGGTATTTTTCTTAACGGAATGAAATTCTAACCAATTAGAATGCATGTATAATGGGGCTTTTATACTTATACTTATGTGGAATTTTTTTTTTTAAAGAAAATATTCATATAAATTGGTTGAATTTTATTTAACAATATTAAAAACAAAACATTACGTATTTATATTGCCATTTAATATGTTGAGTATATCATTTTAATTTAATTCAAAACAACCTGCACAGAAATTGAAACAGTTAGAAATGTGTTAATTAGGAGTAAACAAATTTTTATATTCTAAATAATATTAAAATAAATGTTTATTTTTTTCTATGAAGAGACAGTCGAAATCAAATGAGCCCGCAGGATATTTTTTAAGGACTAGATAAATTACAAATACTATGACATTCAAATAATTGACTTTCCACGATGGAAATTTATATTCAATTATAAGAAAATATACAATTTAATAATAAAAATTAATATCATTTTTGAAATTAAGAGTTACTAAATAAATAAATGGTATTAGAAAAAAATTTATTATTGACATTCAAAAAGCATCTGAAAAATTAATATTAAAAGAAAAACAAACCATATTTAGGCTTATGAAAAGTTAATATTAAAACAAAATTAAGTATTTATTAAAATTGGAAAAAATTATTTGGATTATATTAAAATGATTTTATTTAAAAACGAGCATCAATTATATTTTAAAAATATATTAAATCTTAAAATATGTGAAAATATTCAAAAATAATGATATTTTTGGTAATATCGAAAAGCTTTCGAAAATTAAGGTTACTGACCGCGTTCTCATATATCTCAGCTTCGTTATCGTATATTAGAGAGTCTTTGACTTTGTTGTTCTGTCTTTTTAGTCATTGACCTTATATGACAAGGTCCTTGAATTCGTTGTGTCAAAGTTATTGGTTTTTCTTACAAAACATATAGATTTATTTATTTACGTACCAGATGCATTACTTTTGTACAAAGAAGACGTCCTTTCGTTCCTTTTGGAATACCAAGATGATGTCCTCCAAAGAGTGTTTTGATCTTGAGGAACACGGACTAAGATTAGGTGAAGATTTTCGGTGGTATCAGGTGGTGTTCTTATGGTGAAGCCGTGTCCGATCTGATGCAAAGAACCATATAACTTATCCTTCATAAGCCTTCTTTATAAAAAGAAGTCGTTTTTATAAAGAAGTCCTTGAAATATTCTTCATTTTTAATCAGTTTTCGATATTACAAACTTTCATGGAAGGAAAAATTTCCTTATGACACCGATAAGATCGTGTTTTTTTTATTGTATACAAATTATTTTCCATAGGTTCATTGAAACTTTTCGTAAGTCAAATTTAAGGATTCACCAAGTTTAATACAAAATTTAATAAAACACCAAATTTCATAGTTGCATTTTTCATAGCTTAAAAGTGTTTTTTTGTTATATTGGGGAAAAAATCAAGTAACACAAAATTAGATCAGTTGAAAAGGGGGTGCAGCATCCAAGTATCGGCAATATCTAATCTGATGTAAATAACCCTTTTTCTGAGCGTTTTAAGGACTTTTTTTTTTACAAAAAAACTTGATTGAGAGATTGCTCTGAACGCACAAGAATCCTCATTCTTCTACATTTCGGCCCTACAAAAATGCCGTCTCAGAACTTGTGCTTTTTAGTATAAATGTTTCCCATAACGTTGCTGCAAGGATTCATCGAGATTAATACAAAATGTGATTTTTCGTAACTTAAAAGGTTTTTTTTTTTGTATTGGGGAGCAAAATAAAGTTATACGGGCTTATATCATGTGAATAGAGAGGCTGAGGAATACAGGAATCCATTTATTCTGACAAAAACTTAGATAGAGATGGTAAATTTAGTCATTTAATAAGATAAAATTCGCCAAAGCGTGTTAATGATAGTTATACCTAAGAAAAAAAAAACAATCTCCTAATATTATAAATATTTTCTATTTTGCCCCCTTTCAAATAATCCCCACCAGATATTATACACTTGTGCCAACGTTTTTTCCAAACTTCGAAGCGCTTCAAAAAAACATTTTTTGTGACCTTGTTCAGCTGCTCCTTCGATGCCGTCTTTATCTCCTCAATCGTAGCGTAGCGTCGTCTTTTCATAGGGCTTTTCAGTTTCGGGAATAAGAAAAAGCCACAGGAGGCCAGATCTGAGGAATACGGTGGCTGCAGCATTATTAATGTGTTGTTTTTGACGAAAAATTTTCACAAATCCGGGCGTTTCTGACGGATAATTTGCAGGTAATATTCCTTGTTAATCGTTCTACCCTGTGGAAAAAACTTATAATGCGCCACGCCCCTGAAATCGAAGAAAACTGTAAGTAAAACCTCGACCAAACTTGGCGCGCTTTTTTTCGGTAAGCGACAGCTTCCATTGGCATTATTGGGCTTTGCTTTCTACGTCATAACCATAAACCCATGATTCGTCACCAGTTATGACCCTCTGGAGCAAATTTGAGTCCAATAGCTCCTTAGAAATATTAATGCGATGCTGTTTTTAGGCGAAATTAAGGCAAAAATCGAAGACAGCCAAAACACGTGGAAGTAAAGCAGCTGTCAAAAATGAACTAAACATTCAAAATGGCCGCACTAGTTAGCGAAAATGGAATATACGTAACCCGCGGAAATTTAAAATTCGCGATACTTTTTTAATTTTGATATAATATTAAGATATTATTTACTTTGACCTATAGAGAATTTGTTTTTTTTTTTATTTATAAAATTCACAAAAGTAAACTTGGTTTCGTTTATTCTAATTTTCTTAAAATAATCTGATAGAATTTTTTTTCTACACACATAGAGATTTTTTCAAATTCTAATAAGAGCCTCTTAAAATAAAAATTCTTATTTAGTTTCAATTTAATTTGATATGTCACGGTTAATTTTATTTAAAAGAATCCTAATAAATGCGAGTACGATAGACCAAAAAATATTCTCAAATAATAAGATTAATAGAAAATTGATAAAAATTTACACTTTGAAAAAACTCGTATTTTTTATACATATTTGTGTTATTTTATAAAAATTAATGGATATCGTCAATATATGAAATCTTATCAATGATGGTAATTTAACTATTTGAAGAAAAAAAAAAGACAACCAAGATGGAAATAGTCTGATTTTGATCGAAAAATTAGCTTTTCAATACTAATAGAAAGCTGTGGACTGAATGATTGATTAGAAACGACAGAAATGAACAAGTGAAATTGATTATTTCATTCCATTTGCAATATATTTTACATTAATATGTGTATATGTGTATAGATATGGTACCTATTAGGGTGGATGTGTACGCAGGTAGGTTTGTAGGTGATCTATAGGTGAGCGAACAATTTGATAAAAATTGAATTTATTTACAATACGTACACATACTTTGCTATTCAGTTCATTTAATTCTACCAGCTCTACGATGATTCAATGAGGCAAATACCCGACATATTGTTGTGCACCACCCACACAATATACAAAAACATACATAAAGTACTCTCGATGCTACTGAAGTTGTGCATATCATGAAATGTAATTTGCTAAATTTGTCTTCTGTCTATCAGAAAGATTTTACCAAAGAAGTCTCTGATATGGATATAACAGTACGTACCTTTATACATTTAATATAAATACTATTGTACAATGGCAATAATTTTATACTACAATATATAAAATTAAACATGCTGGAAAAGTGGAAAATTTAACTTTTGAAACAAAATTTAATTCGTAAGCGATAGAGTTTTATATTTGGTTTTGGTAATAGTCTATGGGCGGGGTATGGAAAGTTGTGTGCTAAAATAAAAATATGCCGAAAACACCCCCTCTTCCCCCTTTTCCAAAAAATTGTGAAGAATTTTACTAACAAAAAGTTTCAATGACGGTGCAGAAAACAATCGTGAATGTTTCTAATGAATTCAAATTCAAAATGACTGAATTTATATTCAGACAGATTTAAAATTTCAATTCAATCTACCTTATATTTATTTATTCATGGAAATTCGTAGATATATGTATCTATTTGTGTTTATTGTACGAGAGTAAAATATGGCATACGTACGAGCGTACTCTGATTGCAAGTTTACTCGTATGTTCGTAGATACTTGAATGGGAATATACAGGTATGAGTGATAGGGTATCCCACCAACTTAAGGTATGCTTATACTATATTTACACCATAGTACTGTTCATCCTTAGCTACTCAGTAAATGGGTACTCATCATCTACGATATTCACATGAATAATTTCACCCATTATCGATCTGTTTATTGAATTAACCTATACAACTGAGAATATAAACATAAAAAATGATTACCACAATTAATTTTCGGAAAAGTACCATTTGTGTAATAATATTTTCCGTTAATTTTTCTAATTTATTCCATTATTTATTTGTTTATTTACATTTGTCATTCGAAAACCATAAAATCTTTTAGGGGATGGAATATTTCACTTTTTTATTTTTAATCAATAATTTTTAGATTTATTCTTTTAAAATGTTATATGAGTTTTTTTGTCTTTTATTGGGTTATTATTTTTTATAGATAAAAAAAAGCCTATTTTTCCATAAGTTAAATATGGAAATGATACGATTTTAAGGACTATTTTATCACATATCTAATAACGGATATTATAGAATTTTGGGATTTTTTTTCTTCTTCTGTAGATTATAGAAGAGTTTTATAAAACTGATTATGTAAATTTTGTTATGAAAAATTGTATGACAACATGAATTTTTGGATTATGGTTTCATTTATTTTAATTATTATGACAAAGAGCATAAATAATAATATTTTTTATATTATTATTTATGATCGTTTTTATTAAAATTACATTCGGTACTTGAGGCTATTCTCACATAGGGGAATGATTTTTCGAAAATGAAAAACTGAACTTTCTTTTCTAAATGATTCAACATAGAAAATATAGAATTTTCTTTTCAAATAAATCAATTTCTACTTATTTTAGAAGTTATAGTTTGAAGGAAATTTTGGAAAATAGATTCCTAGAAAATAAGTTAGTTAGTAATTTTTACCCTATTGCAATTTGTTTTACTCTAAAGATTTTCGATGGCAACGAGTATATATATTTTAGATTGTCATATATTTATATAGAGACAACTTGCTAAGAAAATTTATAATGGTCGTAAATGCGACACAGAAGTTTAAGAGTTCATGAGAAAAATTACTTTACTTCAACAGATTTATAGATATCACTGGGGAGTTGATGAATGGATTTGAAAAAAAAAAACCAAATTTTAAAAATATAAAATTAAATAAATATTTAAAAGAAAATACATTGTTTTTTACTAGGTGTATAAGCTTAAATCCGCTGTTTTTTAGTCAAAAAGAACACATGTTTTTTTCATAGAAAGCATAAAAATAAATTTATTCAAAGTACTTGACCTCGCTAGCTACATATTTTTTCCATCTCTCGGGCAATATGTGGACCATCGACGAAAACAGGTGATAGTCGGAAGGGGCCAGGTGTGGTGAAAAAGCGGGGTGGGGTAGCACCTCCCAGTTGAGTGTCTTCAAGTAGTTTTGGACCATTTTTGACGTGTGCGATGGTGCGTTGTCGAGGAGGAAAATCACGCTTTTTCTCACGCAGAGCACGGTGCAATTTGATCAGTTGTTGGTGGTAGCGGTGGGCATTGACAGTTTCACCAGGTTTTAACATCTCATAGTAGACGATACCCTGCTGATCCCACCAAACACACAGCATCGTCTTTCGTCCGAAGCAATTTGATCTTGGGAAAGATGTTGATGGTTGGCCGGGATCAACCCACGATTTATTGCGTTTAGGATTCTCGAAATAAAGTATATCCACTTTTCATCGCTTATCACAATCCGATGCAGGAATGACTGTCGTTCAATTCATGCAGCACCCATTTTCCGATCTTTTCAATCTTTCCCATGGAACGCAGACACAAGGAAATGTCTGGTTGAGTAACACCCAATTGCTCCGCGAGCATTTTTTTGCGATTGGGTACCGTCTTCGTCCAAAAGAGCCTGCAATTGATGGTCCTCATTCTTCCTAGGCCGATTTTCACGCTTCTTGTCCCAAAAGTCAAAATTACCATAGGCCTCCATAAGCATTCAATGCGATTCGGCAACCGATTTCTTCAAATTGAAGCAGAAAAGCAGAGTTTCCCGTATATGCTCTTTTTCTGTCACAAAACTAGATATGATTACCAAAGGAAAAATGTATGTTGTTGTACGAAATTGCTGACAATGTGCACTGATTAATGTTGACAGATGTCTAACTCATACAAAAAAGTATGGTGTGACCATGATAGCTTAATACGCATACTCACGCCATCTATGATTAAGCTTATACACCTCATGAATATTATATTTTTCTAGATAAAAAAGATTTAATTTTGCTATTATTACAATTAAAAAGTGATTTTTTTTCGAGGAGTTTTCGACCCCCCGCTAGACCTTGTTTTGAGAGTCAGGTAATGTCTTGAAGCGATTTGTCATCATTATAAATAGTTATTATCTATAAGGGGTGTTGTAAATAATTGATGTTGGTATACTCTAAGGGATGTTGTAACACAGAGCTGTTGGTATACTCTGCCATTTTTTATCCTTTTTAGTATCTGGTTTTGGTTTTCTAATGAACTACAAGTTTCACTTATTCCAAAAATGCCCGATCTAACTGTAAAAAACCGTTTTTCTAAGCCTCTCAAGGACTTCTTCGTCGACCAAATGTTAATCGATTTAACCTCACAATAGCCATCGCTCATTCCTCATTTTCATTTCTCCACCTTGGGTACCTATTTATTATCGGTGCCTTTGAATCCTTTTTGATATTGGGAAACAAGCAAAAATCTCAAAGACTATGATCGCGTTAGTAAAAGGGTTGGAGAACTACATAATATCTTTTCCTTAAAATATTTCTACTGCAGTTCAAGGAGGGACCAGTATTACTAGATCACCAGAAGTATTGTCAGTCTCATACTTTGCTATTAAAAGTATCTTATTTTTTTATTAATAAAAGCGAATAGTTTCAGGAGCATTATCTTCTTAAGATTATTATTTTGTTTAATAATATTGGAACCACCATTACCAATCATCTATTAAACTCAAATAAACTATAGTAAACACTAAATAAATAAAATCTATAAGTTTTTTTTGGTAATTTATAGAGGCCTAATTTATTATATTATATTCAATATATTATTCAGTTTATTTTTTTCATTCTATTTTGGGTAAAAAAGAATATTATTTTTTAAAAAAATCTCATAAAGGAAAGGTTTAATATTAGTTAATCTTATTCGTATATCTAGTAAAATGATAAATATCAAATATTCCAATGGAAAATTTAAATAATTTATAAATTTTTATAGTTAATATTTTTCATTTTATTCGATTGATATATTTTAGTCGTAAATCATTTTATTTATAGTCAAGGTATAAAAATGATAATGTCGTTTCAATTTCCGTTATTTCCATTAAAAAGATGGCTTCTATTTATTTATATATTTTTTATTTTTATTCATTTATAATGTTGGTATTAGAATATGTTAAAAAATATGATGAAAGATGTGAAAGAATGGAAATGATGTTGACTTTTGAAAATATATTGAGATGACCATTCGAATTGGGGTTGGTAAGTAAGTGAAGCTGAAAAATTTTATCATAACAATCAACAACTGACCACATCCAATGTCCTTTTCCTTTTTCACTTTACGAGCAGATAGGGTTTGAAATATTGAAATGCACACAGAGACTGATATTAGGGAAAACCGAAAGAAAATTGAATATTATGTCTCGACCCCATACAGAAGATTGAATGGTTGTCAATTTTCTCTTTCCTCGATTCAATAGAAATCAGAAGGAAAAGGGTTGAATAGTCTTTTTGAAGAGTTTTGTGAAAATACTAAAGGTGATTTCATGCAAATAAATTTGAATATGCAAAAATACGTTTCGCTTGTACCTATTCAGTCAGTTGGAAATATATCTTCACATATCCGAGCATATGAAAATGTAATTTTTTTTTTTCGTCTCTATAGCAAATATTATATTATTGTATTCGAAGTATACTTCTATGATATTAAATGCATTGTATAAGGGTGAATTTGAAATCTAAAGAAAAATATAAACGAAAAAATATGAATATTATAATGATTTTTTGGGGGGATAAACTCTTATACACGTATTATTATATGTAAATGAAAATGAAAATAAGTGCTTGATATGAATAAGGGGTATGCGAATTGGAATATATCAATAATAGCTTGTTATTTTATATTCTTAAATGCAAAAATAATTTTCACGTAGATATATGTTAAATAAATTTATGTATATAAGAAAATTATTAAAAATGTTCTTTTTTTATTTTTATTTCAAGATATTTTAGTAATGGAATTAAATTTTCTGAGTGCCATGACACTGAATGTCAGTTGGTGACAGATTATCCTAAGTCATTTTCGGACTAGACTTGATCTGTCAGAGGATTGTTTTTCCCTTAGACATTTCCATGACATCATGTCAAATTGGCGAATTCAAGTTCCACGTGTGTAACATTGCAAAGGAAGCCATCTCAGGAAAGAGATAGAAAGGCGGTTCTAAAAAGTATTGCCTCATTGTCACCCTGGACATCAAGAACGCGTTTAACTCGGCCCGCTGGGATCGAATCTTGGAGGCCCTTGAGAACATGGGGGTACCCTACTATCTACGGAGGATGGTCAGATCATACTTCAGTGATTGACTACTGCAATACGAGACCGAGGATGGACCAGCAGAGTATGGGGTCACGGGAGGGGTACCTCAGGGCTCTGTACTGAGGCCACTCTTGTGGAACGTCATGTACGACGGCCTACTCCATCTGGAATTACCGCCGAACACAACACTCGTGGCTTTCGCAGACGACGTAGCGGCTGTCCTGGTAGCCAAACACCTAGAGAAACTGGAAGCCGCATTCTCCACCATCATCCGGAGCATAAGACAGTGGATGACATCGGCAGACCTGTCTTTGGCGGAACATAAGACCGAGGCACTGCTTGTGAGTAGCCGGAAGAAAATGGAGACCATCACCATAAGAGTACTCTTATGGTGATGGTGATCTAGACCACTCCTAGATACCGGATGTAGGGTAGGGTCGCTACCCTACATCCGGTATCTAGGAGTGGTCTTGGATGCCAGACTCAACTACAAGGAGCACATCTCCAGCGTCAGCAGAAAGGCATCAGCAGTACAGGGCGCGCTTTCGCGGATAATGCCCAATATCGGAGGCCCCAGGCAAATCCTAAGGCGACTACTGGCAACTGTGGTTACCTCCGTCCTGCTATACGGAGCACCAGTGTGGGCGAAATCGCTAGAGCTAACAACATACCGCAAGACAATGACATCAGTCCAGCGGCTCTCAGCGATCAGAGTGGCGTCAGCATACCGAACGGTATCACACGATGCGGTCAACATCTTGGCATCATGCCCACCCATCGACATCCTGGCAGGAGAGCGGGAACGCCAACATTGTAGGAAGAAGAAAGAGTGGCGAAAGGTCCTCTGTGAAGAGGAGAGACCCGAGAGTCTTCGCCTCTGGCAAGAGAGATGGGACAACTCGACGAAGGGTCGGTGGACTCATCGGCTGATCCCACATGTTACCAAATGGGTCAGTCGCCTGCACGGGGAAGTCGGGTATTACATCACCCAACTCTTGACTGGGCATGGATGCTTTCGGGCATACTTGCACAGATTCAAGAGAACTGACTCCCCAAACTGTCATCATTGCCGCAATGTGATCGAAGACGCAGAACACGTGTTCTTCCAGTGCCCCCTCTACGAGGAGACGCGGGTGGAGCTGGAGAGAAATCTGGACCGTTCCATCAGTCCAGAAAATATAGTGGAGTGCATGCTGAAGAGCCAATCGGCTTGGAACAGAATTGCAGAGTACGCGGAATCCATTATCAAGGATCTCCACACAACGTACGAAGAATAGGCAGCGAGGCGTCATAACATCGGGACAGTAGTAGCATCAAACAAGAACACCCCGGCGAAGTAGTATTTAAAAAGAGTGCCGCCGGGGAACCATCGTTCCGGGAGCAATATCAGAGGTACAGGTTAGGTTTTAGCGAGGTAAAAATCCCGCATAATTCGCCTGGCAGGAAAAACTTCCAGGCGAGTACCTTTTGAAGGTTTCCCCCTGTACCTCATTAATCTAAACAGAAAAAATAAGAACTTTTTTTTTCTGTTTAAATTAATGAGGTACTAAAAATAACAAATGAAACTTGTTTATTTTTAGTAGAATAAAACAGTTAAGCTAGTTAAATTTAATGAAAGATGTTAGTATATTTGATCAGGTTAAAAGTGGGACTTGGAAGACAAATTTTTAGATCTAAGAGCTTCTTTATGGGAGGAAATCTACTAGCAAAGAAATTTCTTATTTGCTGATATTTGCTACAAATATGTGGAATAGTTAGCAGAACGCTACAGGATTGATAAAAAGGATGTAAGTAGAATTTTTGCACCCAGGATCTCAGTATGGATGTTCAGTAAACTGGATAGTCAATAGTTTACTAGTCAAACGCTAAAAAGTTTTCAGTATTAGTCCAGTATGTCTTTTTACGTATGGCTGAAGATTTTTTGCTATTCTACTAGTAAGCGAGGCAGATAAGAGATAACTGTGAGCAATTCGACACTTAACTATGAGCAATTCGACAGTTAAGTAGATTATATCATTCGACGCTTCGTGAAAGGCTTTGAGAGCAGCCAAGCTGTTAGGAGAAAAAAACGATACTAATTTCAACAGCACCTTTTATTAGACAAGGCTCTCCATGGTACGAAGGCGCCCTGCATGAAAAGATCAAACAAAGAAGATTATGGATTTGGGTACCATTGGCCTTAATGACTATAAGGAAAATTGCTTTGAACATTCTCCGAGCCCGTCCACTGTTATGAGAAAAAGTTTCCAGTAAAAAAGGATCGGTACTTAGATTCTTAAGCCTATCTAGAAACGTTTAGAACACCGCTTCCAGGTGGTGATCTGTCTCTAATTTCAAAATGAATGGGTAGTGTTGAAGAAGATGAATTTTTTTCTAATTGGGGGTAGTTTAATAGTTTTAACTAAATTATGATAGTGATAATTAATAAAGGGAAGGCTTTTATTGTATAAATAAATTTGACTTGACCTTTGTAAAGTTCAAAAAAGATGGGTTCTCGATCAGTTTTGATTAGGATTGAGTTCATCGGGCAAGTCCGATGTGCCCCACTGGCTCATACAATAATAACAGCTGAGAAAAATTTTTTTTTCTCATATAAAATCATATCTCAAAAAGTATTGTTTTATTTTAAATGTTGATCAGCTTAATGAAAAAGTTTTTTTTTTTATTGAAAGGATAATTAACTATTTAAAAATTATATGAAAATTAATTAAAATGTATAATAATTAAAAATTAACACTGTAACAGACATTGATCTATGTAAAAACAAAATTTCAGTCAAATTTATTTATAACATTAGGTTTATATGCCAAATTAACAGTTAAATACTGATTTTGGAGGAAAATTTAGCCGAAAAAAATGTGAATCAAAGTTGTAACATGTAACATAATAAATTGAAATTAAGAGTCATTAAAATTAATCAGATATAAATTAAATATAATATTTATTTAAATATTTATAACTAGTATTTTGATATAAAACTTATACTTACTACATATAATATCTTGTATAAGATAACGAACCCTTAAAACATGTGCTATCGTATATAAATTTAATCCCTTAAAACTAATGCATATTGTATGTACTATCCTATATAAGTTAAAGATCAATAGAACTTACTATATATAATATTCTATATAACTACAAGCCCCTAAAATGTATACATACTGCATGTACTATACTGTAAACCGGGTGTATAAGCTTAAATCCGCTGTTTTTCAGTCAAAAAAAACAACTTTTTTTCATAGAAAGCAAAAACAAATTTATTCAAAGTACTTGCCTTTGCTTGCTACACATTCTTCCCATTTTTCCGGCAATTTGTGGATACCATGCCAAAAATATTCCTTCTCTTTCGAGGCAAACCACTCATTAAGCCATTTTAGGACGTCTTCGTAAGAATCGAATTGCTGCTCAGCGAGCGCGTGGCCCATCGACGAAAATAGATCGTAGTCGGAAGGGGCTAGGTCTGGTGAATAAGCAAGATGAGATAGCACCTCCCAGTTGAGTGTCTCTAAGTATTTTCGGACCATTTTTGACGTGTGCGATAGTGCGTTGTGGTGGAGGAAAAACAGCTTGTCATGTCTTTGTTGATAATCCGTCCTTTTTTCATGCAGAGCACGGTTCAATTTGATCAGTTATTGGTGGTAGCGGTGGGAATTGACAGTTTCACCAGGTTTTAACATCTCATAGTAGACGATTCCTTGCTGATCAAACCAAATGCACACCATCGTCTTCCGTCCGAAGCGATTTGGTCTTGGGGAAGACGTTGATGGTTGGCCGGTATCAACCAACGATTTCTTGCGTTTAGGATTCTCGAAATATATCCACTTTTCATCGCCTGTCACAATCCGATGCAGGAACGACTTTCTTTTTTGTCTGGCGAGCAAGATTTCGCATGTGTTTTGGCGTCTCTCCATCTGCCTATCGTTCAATTCATGCGGCACCCATTTTCCAATATTTTCAATCATCCCCATGGCACGCAGACATATGGAAATGGCTGGTTGAGTAACACCCAATTGATCCGCGAGCATTTTTTGCGATTGGGTATCGTCTTCGTCCAAAAGAGCCTGCAATTGATGGTCCTCAACCTTCCTAGGCCGATTTTCATGCTTCTTGTCCCACAAGTGAAAATTGCCGTCTTTGAACCGACGAAACTAATCTCGGCCCCCTGTTTCCGATAAAGCACTGTCACCATAGGCCTTCATAAGCATTCAATGCGATTCGGCAGCCGATTTCTTCAAATTGAAGTAGAAAAGCAGAGCTTCCCGCATATGCTCTTTTTCTGGCACAAAACTAGACATGATTTCCAAAAGAAAAATGTATGTTGTTATACGAAATTGCTGAGAATGTGCACTGATTAATGTTGACAGATGTCAAACTCACAAAAAAAAGTATGGCGTCCCCATGGTAGCTTAATACGCTCACTCACGCCATTTATGACCAAATGGATTTAAGCTTATACTGGTAAGTTATAGACCCATTAAACGTGTACTTACTATATATACCATCCTATATATGTTTAGGACCTCTACGAGGGTCATTCAATAAGTACTTAGCCTCACCGCCCGATGGAACTGCTGTCACAAAAGAAATTCACCATCATGCAGTACATTCTTTTAATAGCCTACTGTCAAAGTTTCAGTCGAGTCCCTATATTAGTTTTGTTTTGAGAGGCTGTGAAAGCGAGCGTGTCGGTCGGTTGCACAAAAATGGAAAAAGAACAATATCGTTCGGTGATTAGATTCTTGTTTTTGGAAGGGAAAACGCGCAGCAAAATCAAAGATCGCTTGGATGCTGTGTATGGTGACTCTTCTCCTTCGATGGCGACCGTCAAGAATTGGTTCAACAAGTTTGTTCGTGGCCGCACGTCGGTTTTTGATGAGCCACGCCCAGGTGCCCCGAAAACGGCTGCTACGGAGGAAAACGTTAAAAAAGTCCACGATCTCGTATTGGCAGACCGTCGATTGAAGGTTCACGAGATAGCTGAGACTGTGGGCATCGCAGTAGAATGGTGCATTATATTCTACACGAAGAACTGGGCATGAGAAAGCTGTCGGTGCGATGGGTGCCGCGTTTGCTCACACCGGAAAACAAGCGCAACCGTGAGACCACATCGGCGACGTGTTTGGCGCTATTTCAGCGCAATCCAGCGGAAAACAATCACGGGGCGCTACTATGCTGACTTATTGGGCCGATTTGACGTCGAATTGAAGAAAAAGCGGCCCCGCTTTGCGAAGAAAAAAATGCTGTTCCACCACGACAACGCGCCGGCTCACACCTCCGCCGTCGCCATGGCCAAATTGGTCAAATTGCGCTACAAATTGCTGCCCCATCCACCGTACTCTCCAGATTTGGCCCCCTGTGACTACTTTTTGTTTCCAAACCTGAAAAAATCACTCGCCGGGAATAGATTTGGGTCGAATGAGGACGTCATCGTCGCCACGGAGGCCTATTTTGCTTCCCTCGAGAAAATGTATTTTTTGGACGGGTTAAAAAAGTTAGAGCATCGCTGGGCCAAGTGTATCGAGCTTGAAGGAGAAATAAATTGCCACCTTTCCAAAATTTTCGTTTTTCTTTTGTAGGCTAAGTACTTGTTGAATGACCTCGTAAAAGTTATAATTACTGTATAGACTGTTCGTTATAATTTTAAGATCCCTCAAATTTATACTTTCTGTGTGCACTACCTTTAAAATTTATAGTTAGTATATACACTATCCCATATATGTAAGTTTATGACCCGTAAAGCTTAAACTTATTAGATGTACTATCCTGTATAAACTTAAATAAAGTACATATACATATAGTATCCGCATCTTGTCATAATACGAGGGTCATTCAACAAGTACTTAGCCTACAAAAGAAAAACGAAAATTTTGGAAAGGTGGCAATTTATTTTTCCACATAATCTCCTTCAAGCTCGATACACTTGGCCCAGCGATGCTTTAACTTTTTTAACCCGTCCAAATCTATTCCCGGCGAGTGATTTTTTTAGGTTTGGAAACAAAAAGTAGTCACAGCGGGCCAAATCTGGAGAGTACGGTGGATGGGGCAGCAATTCGTAGCGCAATTCAACCAATTTGGCCATGGCGATGGCGGAGGTGTTAGCCGGCGCGTTGTCGTGGTGGAACAGCACTTTTTTCTTCGCAAAGCGGGGCCGCTTTTTCTTCAATTCGACGTCAAATCGGCCCAATAAGTCAGCATAGTAGCGCCCCGTGATTGTTTTACCCTTCTCGAGGTAATCGATGTGGATCATACCTTGTGAATCCCAGAAAACGGTGGCCATCACCTTTCCGGCCGATCGAACAGTCTTCGCCTTCTTCGGAGCACGTTCGCCGGGTGAAGTCCACTGTTTCGACTGTTCCTTGGTCTCTGGTGTGTACCAGTGAATCCATGTGTCGTCGACGGTCACGAAACGACGCATGAACTCCGCTGGATTGCGCTGAAACAGCGCCAAACACGTCGCCGATGTGGTCTCACGGTTGCGCTTGTTTTCCGGTGTGAGCAAACACGGCATCCATCGCGCCGACAGCTTTCTCATGCCCAGTTCTTCGTGTAGAACATGATGCACCATTCCTACTGCGATGCCCACAGTCTCAGCTATCTCGTGAACCTTCAATTGACGGTCTGCCAACACGAGATCGTGAACTTTTTTAACGTTTTCCTCCGTAGCAGCCGTTTTCGAGGCCATTGGGCGTGGCTCATCAAAAACCGACGTGCGGCCACGAACAAACTCGTTGAACCAATTCTTGACGGTCGCCATCGAAGGAAAAGAGTCACCATACACAGCATCCAAGCGGTTTTTGATTTCGCTGCGCGTTTTCCCTTCCATAAACAAGAATCTAATCACCGAACGATATTGTTCTTTTTCCATTTTTGTGCAACCGACCGACACGCTCGCTTTCAAAGGCTCTCAAAACAAAACTAATAAAGGAAATCGACTAAAACTTTGACAGTAGGCTACTAAAAGAATGTACTGTGCACGATGGTAAATTTATTTTGTGACAGCAGTTCCATCAGGCGGTGAGGCTAAGTACTTGTTGAATGACCGTCGTATTATTTGAATAATTAATATAATGTTTGCTCTCTTATCGGCTAGTCTAAAGACCATTTACGAAGCAAACTACTTTGTATCGTTTTTTTAGTTATAACCTACTATTATGATAAAATTAAAACTTGGCTCTTAATTATTAAAAAAAAGTCGTATTTATTTACTTAAAAAAAATTTTTTTTATGTAAAGGTGAGGGAAACATTTAATTTTATTGTCATTTTTTCAATATGTTTTTATATTATTATTAGCGTATTCTGATAATTAAATCAGAAATTATTTTTTTTTAACAGAGCTGATATGCTTAATTAGACATATTTGTTATAAAATTTCTAAAAACTCTATCCTTACATAGTTACAATTTAATAATGAAGAGAAAAATTAAATTCAAACGAAAGTCTTTTAACTCAAAGTTCTTTTAAGAAATTCAAAAGTGGAATTTTTTAAATTAAAATACTTCCAAAGATTGAACATAAAAAAAGTTACACTTTTTAGAAAATTATTCAAGACATAAGAAAATTTTATAAAAGTACATGAAATACAAATTAAAATCGATTTATATTTGTCTATTTTGATTTAAAATAGGAAATAAGGTAAAAATAGCTTTTCTTTACCAGAAAAAAAAACCCGATTAAAACACTCTATTTTCGGAGCAATAAATCAAAGTTTTTGATTTCAAAACTTTGTCTTTTGTGAACTTGTATAACTACTACGAATACAATAAGAGAAATATTCATTTCCAGTGAAAAAAAAATTAGCTACAACTCTCTTAACGCATACAAAATAAGTTAATAAACTTAACTATTTGTATTCGTATAGTACGAATCGTAAGTATACACCTGTACGTTTTGGAATTTACATCATGTTAAACTTCTACTCGTAGAATGAATCTATAATAAAACTGTTTCAGTACAAAACGCAAAAACAGATTTCCAGACAGTATTCCATGTTAGACGATGATACTAAAATAGGATTAGTACTGTTGGGAAAAATCGCTCTAATAAATCAATATTCAAAAATTAGGGAAAAATTTACGGCCTTAGCTATTTTGTTGAAAGTCAAATGCTCGTAAAAAATAAATTCAAAAGTTGTCAAACACTCTTGGGAAAAGTTCAATAAATATAATTGCTTGTGACAGGCTTATGTAACGACTTTTTCTGAAAATTTTAATACTTCTATCACAATAGATTTATTGAATTATTTAAAATGAAAACAAAATGGATATTTACCCTTCTTAAGAACGAGCTTTTTTTTGAATTAAAATTTACTCAAAAAAAGCTCGTGATGATTTTAAATTTTTTGCAATATTTTTTTGTTTTAATTTTTTTCCCTGCTATATCGATAATCAATATTTTAATATGTTAAAATTGTTAATTTTCATAATAAAGTTTCAAAGCTTTATGGTGTCCATCTTTCTAATGGCTTGTGCCTACTGTAACTCCTCATTTACCACATATACTGGCGAAATGGCATTTAAGATTTTTGGCAAAACGTAGGCAAATTTACTGGACCAACAGTGGCAGATTGTTTTCCACCCATTGGCCAAAAAATCAGCAAACCAGTCTACTCAACAACCATTTCAAAATTCTGAGCAATGAAATTTGTCAGTATTTTCTCTTCGGCAACAAATTTCATCCTTCATAGCATTCTTGTGATGTTTAACTCATTATTTCGCGGATGCTCCATTGACCAGGTGATTCGGCAGACCTGAACCAAAAAACTATAAAAGGTTTTATCGATAGTATGCCCCGAATTAGGGCACTATTAAAACCCAACCGAAAACACACCAAGTATTGAATTCACATGCTTTTTTATTATGATTAAATAAAAATTACGCACATAAAATAATTTTATTTTTAAATTTTCAAACATTAATCATAGTTAACATTAATTTATTTTTACCAATTATTGAGGGAGTTTTAATTAGTAATCCACAAAATAAGCAAAACATTAAATTGTTCCCGCGAGTCTAATAATTTGCCTGAGGGATGTGTTCTGGTTATAGAATTTGAGGTTTTATTTTGATTACTACAAAAATAATACAAATACATCCTATTGGGTGTATACCTTAAAAATGCGGGATTGACAACAGATGGCATAACTTTTACACATGGTTTGTGTTAATAATAACTCATATGGCATTTTGGAGGTTAAACATCTGTCATTCATTTTCGATTAGTCATTGAACGAAATAGTGTAAACAACAAAGTTTTTTTTTGCTTCAAAAATGTCGAATTTCGTACCAAAAAAGTCCTATTTGCGGGAAGTGTTGATTTATTTCTTCAATTTAAAAATAAGTGCAGCTGAAGCACATCGATTGCTCACCGAAGCTTTTTCCATCGATTTCAACATGCGAGAGATGGTTTGTGCGGTTCAGAAGTGGTGATTTTGACACGGAAGACAAAGAACGACCAGGTCAGCCAAAAAAGTTTGAAGATGAAGATTTGGAGGCATTACTCGACGAAGAATGTTGTCGAACTCAAGAAGAAATTGCAAAATCATTGGGAGTCACTCAAGCAGCTATTTCAAAACGTTTGAAAGCAGCAGGATTCATCCAAAAGCAAGAAAATTGGGTCCCATAGGAATTAAAGCCGAGAGACGTTGAAAGGCGATTTTGCATGTCCGAAATGCTGCTTGAACGGCAGAAAAAGAAGTCGTTTCTGAATCGAATCATTACTGGCGACAAAAAATGGATTCATTACGACAACCCAAAGCGCCAAAAACCGTATGTAAAGCCCGGCCAACCAGCCAAATCAACGCCAAAGCCAAATATCCATGGCGCCAAGGTAATGCTCTGTATTTGGTGGGATCAGAAGGGTGTGATCTATTATGAGCTATTGAAATCGGGTCAGACGATCACAGGCGACCTCTACCGAACACAATTAATCCGTTTGAAGCGAGCATTGGCCGAAAAACGCCCGGAATATGCGACCAGACACGAAGCCATAATTTTCCATCATGACATGCAAAACGCCCTTGCCGGAATACGCTTCACTTCAGAATAGGGCAACAAAAATTGGCTCGATTTATTCTTGGCCTCAAAACCGGAGTAGTTTTTTTGGCGCGGAATCTATATGTTGCCAGAAAGATGGGAAAAAGTAGTGGCTTCCGATGGACAATACTTTGAATAAAATATATTGTAACAATTTTTCAAAATAAACACTCAAAGTTTGCCAAAAATCCCGCAGTTTTAAGTTATACACCTAATATAATATAAAAATATTATAATTTTTTATTTTAAAAGCCCTGCAAATATAAAATTTATAAGTGTAAATTCAATAAATAAATATGCAAAAATAGTAAGGCTTATAAATTTCAATATGCCCCTATAAACAGCAACATCAAAATCGGATAATTATGGCACATTCTTTTTGCCGTCGCTCATGCATCTTTTTTACGGTTGAACTTTGTATATTATTTATTTTTAAAAGCTTAATTTCAGAATATATAATCTTTGTTAGTTTATTTAAAAAAAAAACAATTTAAAAATGATTCAAAATTTCCGCTGCAAATTTAATTATTATTTTTGCAAAAATATTGTAGAGTAAACATTAATTTTTCATTGTCGATAGAGGTTTTTTGTTCAAAAAAGGATACTGCCAAATTATCCTTTTTTTATTAATACTTGAATTAAATAGAAAAAAACAATAGCTATTAGAGTATTTATGGGAAATGATAGCTCTCTATTAATACGATGAGTGTTTATGGGGAAGATAGCAGAGAAATGTTTTTTCATGAGTGGTTTCTCGTTATAAAAAGAAATACAAATCATGAATAAAGACAACATTTTCGGTCACAAAGAATAACGTTGTTACAAATATAGAACTGAGCATCAATAATTTTTTGGAGAATGTTAAATGGAAAGGATTGGATTCAAGATAATCTGATACAATTATTAGAACCATTTCAGTGTTCCATTCCATAAGTCCAAATTGGTTTTATAATTAAATTCTTTATTAAAAGTTTATTCTTCAGTGTAAGATTAAACGATTATCCAGTTGTCCAAGTAGTTGGCGATAATGTTTGTTAAGTTCGGGTTTCAAAGAATGCTATAAGCTTTAAGTTGTATGAGAATGGGTAATTTTCGCAGAGGCTGATGATGGTAATATGAACACTTTTCCGATATTTATCTTTACTTTCTACCTCGATAATCAGTCTTGGAGATTTTTAAAATGGATTTAAAAATAACTGGAAGCTATTTGGATATTTTAATGGAGTAGAAGAATAAAGATATCATCCGCATAGATAGCTATTATAGTTTTGAAATTAGTTAAGAAGTCGAAAGAATAAACTTTATGTAGCAGTGGATCAAAGGGCACACCATCTGTAATAGGAACAATTTTCGAATAGTTAAAATTTGAAAGTGATGTTGGTAAAAGTATGATTTTGAATTAAGAAAGCTACTTTAGCATCCACAATTCCTTTTTTATTTTATTGATTAATCATATTAGTAATGAGCGAATATAAAAACTTTTGACAAATACGAGGTCTGTTCAAAAAGTATCACGAATTTTGTGTTTTTTCCAAAAATTATTTATTTATTCATGAATATTTATTTTGTCCCCTTTAAAACAATCCCCACCAGATATTATACACTTGTGCCAACGTTTTTTTTTTCAATCCTCAAAGCACTTCAAAAAATCATTTTTTGTGATCTTGTTCAACACCTACTTCGATTCCTTCTTTATCTCCTCAATCGTAGCGTAGGGTCGTCTTTTCATGGGACTCTTCAGTTTCGGGAACAAGAAAAATTCACAGGGAGCCAGATCTGGGGAATACGGTGGCTGCGACATTATTAGTGTGCCGTTTTTGGCCAAAAATTCGCGCAAAAGCAACGATGCGTGAGCAGGGGCGTTATCATAGTGCAAAAGCCAATTTTTGTTCTTCCACAAATTCGGGCGTTTCTGGCGGATTGCTTCTCGCAACTTGCGCATAACTTGCAGGTAATATTCCTTATTAACCGTTCTACCCTGTGGCAAGAATTCATGATGCACCACGCCCCTGCAATCGGAGAAAACTGTAAGCAAATCCTTTACATTCGACCGAACTTGGCGCCCTTTTTTGTACCACCGATAAACGTTGCTTCGGTACAGGTAGCTCCACGATATGTCACAGTTAACATTTAGAATGCGTCCGCACAAATAATTTTGTTTTGCACACAAAATTTGATACAGATTCTTTGATCCATTTTTTGGAATGATCAAAAATCGAAGACGAGCCAAAACACGTGCTAGCAAAGCAGCTGTCAAAAATTAACTGAACATTCAAAATGGCCGAACTTATCGGCATAAATGAGAAACATAAGTACCAACATAACGCCATAAAAAAAAATCGAAAACCGAATATACGTAACCCGCGGAAATTCACTTTTTGAACAGACCTCGTATTTAACATTTTATTTAACTAAAGAATAATAAAATGTTTTCAATTAATTCATTAGTGTATTTTAGGTTTTATACGTCTAAAAAAAAAAAAAAAACTAAAAAATCGTACCGTAAAAAAATATTTTGCATTGAAGGAAGTTTAACGATATATTGTTTTTTTCCAAAAAGGAGCAATTGTGTTAAAAACATGATACGTGAATTGTTCTTGTTTCCCATATGCTGGCATGTTAATCAAACTCTGAATTTCAGAAGTTGTATCAATATTTACAAAGGATGACAGAATTGTAATAGAGAATGCAGTTTTTTAGCACATCCTTTTGTATCCTTTTCAGTTGGTGGTAGCATTTTTGGTATAAGGAAGTAAAAGGAAATCAAAGTTTTGGAAACAATCCAAATTTCACTGTGAATCGAGTCAATAATGAATTGAGTATGCCTCATGGCAGCTAGCAATAACAATTTTTATTCTATCAAAGGAATTTTCATATTGAAATTGCCCAATACAAACAGCAATAACAATAGCAATAATACAGATAACATCAAACCAATCCAAAGCAAATGTTGGCCAAACACATATTGACGTATTTAAAAAATTCCTTTTACCCTTACACGTATACACACAAAAGGTGTACGTAAAAATTTAATAGGATTCCAATTTTGATTCGTACTTCTAAGAATGGAAATTTGTAAATTCATCCATTTCTTATTTTACATTTGATTACTTGAAAATGCAATTTATTTTGATTGTTTTTATAAGTTCCATCAAATACTTATAATTGGTAAGCTGATTTTCATGTTTATTACAAACTACTTATAGGTTTTCAATTGTAAAAAACAAGCCTTAAAGGTAAAATAAACATAAAAAATATATAGAAGGAAATTTTTTTATATATTGTAAAAAAGAGAAAGGCAACTTAAAAAATACCCGCCTTACATGGAGTCAATTTCTTTGCAAATTAAATGAAAATTAAATTATTTTTCTCTTATAAAATGGAGAATTGAAAAAGTTTATAATTACTTTTTGAAATGATATTGTATGAAAAAGGTATACAACTTTTCTATAATACATTTTGTTTACTTAATAAATTCTTGGACATTCCATCTGGATATTTTTCATTATATTTAAATTACTTAGAAATTGTATTGAAATTTATTTTCTAATTACATCTAATGTTTGTAAGTATTTGTTGTTATGAATAAAATTGTTATATGGAAAAATAAAAAAAAATCCATACTTTTAATTTCATCAAATATTTTTTCTTGATAAAAATAAAAATGTTTATTCCCAATAAATGAAAGAATTGTTAAATTTTTAGTAAATAATATTTATTGAAATATTGTAAAATAGATTATAGAAATTAAATCTTATCCCAAAAATGGTCTTTCAATTATTAGAAAATGAGAAATTTTAATATAAGGTTTTCCAAAAAGAGTAATATGATTTCTACGTGACGTTTTGGCCATTTGTAATATGTCATGATCTGTTATTTTTTTTCATTGTATTTAGTAATGTTTACAATTTCATAATGGAGAGATATACGCAAGAAAAACGTTTACAAATTATTCAATTTTATTATCAAAGAAATCGTTCTCCAATTGCAACTTTTCGTGCGCTTTTGTCATTTTATGGTCGTAATAATCGTCCAACTGTGCTCGCTATTTGTCGAATTGTTAAAAATTTCGAGCGTACATTTTCTTTATATAATGTTCAAGTGCCAATAAGATAAATAACCGCTCGAAGTAATGAAAATATTGCTGCCGTTCAGGCAAGTGTTGCTGACGACCGCAATTTGTCGATCCCAAGATGTTCTCAAAAATTGGGACTGTCTCAAACCACAACCTGGCGGGTTTTGTGAAAGGATTTGGGCTTGAATCCGTATAAAATTGTTATCACTCAAGAACTGAAGCCATTAGACCACCGTTAACGTCGTGAATTTGATGATTTTGTCTTGGAACAACTTGAAAACGATAACGATTTTTTTAAGAAAATCATCTTCTCCGATGAGGCTCACTTTCATCTGAGTGATTCGGTAAATAAACAAAACTGTCGCCCATTACATTCTCCTAAATTGACAGTTTGGGGTGGTTTTTGGTCTGGCGGAATCATCGGTCCGTACTTCTTTCGAAATGACGCTGGTAACACCGTTACTGTTAATGGAGAGCGGTATAGATCGATGATAACCAACTTTTCATGGCCGAAATTGGAAGAAGTTGATTTTGACAATATCTGGTTCCAACAAGACGGGGCTACGTGCCACACAACACGTGCAACAACCGAATTATTGAGAAAAAAGTTTGGAGATTCGATTATTTCAAGAAATTGTGACATTGAATGGCCTCCAAGAAGCTTTGATTTATCACCATTAGACTATTTCTTGTGGGGTTATTTGAAGTCATTGGTCTTTAAAATAAGACTCTCTTCAAGCTTTAGAAGTCAATATTGAACGTGCTATTCATGACATATGACTTTATTTAGTGTAAAAGTGCTCGAAAATTGGGTTCATCGAATTCGTTTCTGCAAAAGAAGTCGTTGAGGCCATTTGAATGACGTTTTATTCAGAACTTAATTGTATCGATTGTACTTCATATTAAATAAAAAACATTTAAATTTCCTTAACAATTAATGTGTTTTTTTGAAAAGAAATCATATCAATCTTTTCGGAAAACCTTATATTTTTGATAAATAGTTAAGGTGGTATATTTTCTTTTTTAGAATTTTTTATGTTAAAATCGTAAGTCTACAAATTTCACAGAATAGGGTCAAGAGTTCTACCCTAAGAAACACCAGATTTAATGAAGTGGCAAACAATTTGAACTGCAGAAAATATTATTATTTACCATATAAATTTTGATTTTTTAAGAGATGCGAGGTTATATTCTTTATTACAATAAAACTGAAGGTGCTGCTAAAACGGACACTAGTCTAGCCAGTCTTCATGTATTCTTCGGAACCTAGGTTCGTGTTCGAGAGGAGAATCCTTCGAAGACTTTTTACCCCCCCCCCCCTTCATTACAAGATCCTGAAGCACTACCGCTACTACCCGTTTGTGGATAAAATTAAGCCTAATAGGTTGCGGTGGGATAGACACTTAATTTATATAGATGAGGAAGATCCTGCCAAAAATGCCTACAGTGGCCCCATTTATTGGTCTATTAGACTGGTGTAGGCCTTACCTATATTGGTCTAATGGGTCAATAAGGATGACAAAAATATTCTAGAACTCTAGATCTTTGATACAGCAGGGGCCTATATCGGATTCATTGTTGATGATGAAGATTATAGACAAATATCCTTAACCAATGTCGAATACCACGTAAAGGTTGTTCTACCTCAAAAAAATAGGAAGCTAGTGCGGAGTCGACTTAGATAAATATTACTTTGAGATTGTTAGGAAGTGGATTTATTGAGGGTATTGAATAAAGTTCTAAGATAAAATGAGCGCGAAAATAAAACGAATAATTTTACTCACTAATAAAGCCTTCTTTATCTTGAACCAATAACGATTAATTTAAAGCCATTAAATTCCTCGGATGGTTGAAGGCTTTGCTTTTAAGATCTTAATGCAGCTGACTTTACTATATGGCTCAGAAAAATGAGCAATGGTAAAATTGCTCTTAGTAATTTTGAAAGAAAAGTCCTTTATAAGATTTGTACCACTAGCAGAAATGGCAAGGTTGTGATGGCTTAAAATAGCATGTACTATGCAAATAAATGAAAAAGGTGCTTAGAAAAAAATGTACTAAGCAAGTTCGAAATACGAATAGACTCGGTGTCAAGGTAAAAGACAAAATAAGAAAAATTTGGCAAACTCTTCTTGACGAGTGCCAATTATGACTGACAAACATAAAATTTTATATTTTTTTTTCATATAAAATTTTATGCCCCAATACACTTTTTGTATAAGAAATAATGTTGTATGAAAAAATAAACATTTTAAAGAGTGTTCTCCGACTTTAATTCATCGAAAAATGGTAACTTTAATAAATAAGATAAACTTTAACCATAAAAACAAACTAAAATATTTTCGTATAAAGGTAAATTGTCTAGAAGTTTATGTGAAGATTAAGTATAAGGAAGAACTACCAAATATTAGATACTTCTTGGCCATATTCGACTGTACTAAATCTGGTATACTTAAAAAAAAAAAGTATTTTCGTGTAGATAGAAAAAGTAAAATTGATTTACGAGTTGATTCCAGCGTACGAAATATATGCTTTTTGACTTCTAATAATCTTAAGAGTTGGAAACAACTCAAACTTGCAATTTATTATAGTTAATTTCTCTATCGTTTTCGTATGGAATCAGTTCAACAATAACAGAAAGGCTAAAATAATTTATCTTTAATGAATTTGTATAACTATTTTCCTAAGTTTGTTTTTCGATTCAGACAAAATTATGATTACGTAATTCCTAATCCATAAATGCTACTTAAATGAGCCAAAAATATATCATTTTCTAATAAACAAGTATTTATATATATGTGAATATATAAATATTCTTGAAGGAAATAATACGAGTAGTAATAAAATTACGAATTAGAGTGGAAATACTTTGATTGATAGTTTATGAAAATAAAAAATAATCTTTTATGTTAATGTTCATGGGAAATTATTTGTAAATAGTCTTAGCCAAGTCATTGTATTAATTACTCCTTAAACTATATTCGTTATGGTTTTTTTTAAAAATAATTTTGCTGTTTTTTTTTTGCCATGTGTTTTCTTAATATTTTTTTCTTTGCTTTTTACATTTTCTTGATTTTTACAAATTTTACTAAACTAAAAACTTGAAAAAAACTATATATCTTTAATGCAAATGTACACAAATTTTTAATATTTTAGAATAGTCCCGAATTTTTGTAGTTAATAATTTAATTTTACAAATTTTTACGAAAAGTTATGAGACTGACATTACAAAAAAGTTATGAGACTGACATTACGGGAAGCTATCTTAAAATTTGTCTTTTATAAATGTGCAGTAGAAGTTTCAATATCTTTTGGTAACTATGCGGTACCTTAGAAAGGTTTATAAGTAAAGCTGTATTTTTTATAGCGTTACATAAACTGAAACAGCAAACTTTGAAGCAACAATGTGTCATCAAATTTTTTTGTTGAAGCTTGGCGTTGCAATGAGCCTATGAAAAAATTTCCTTATCAAGAGTAGAAGATTTTTGGTGGCATAAGTCGTTTTTGTAGGACTGAGAATCCCAGGATGACGAACCTCATTTTAGAGAGGTCTTAAACATCGAACACTTTTAAATGCCTAGAACAAACAAGGGCTCTAGTAACATTCTCGAAGGCTTAGAAAAAGGATGCTACTGCCAGATAGGTCTACTCGGACACTTGGATGCTCCACCATAACAACGCCGTCCATAACATGGTAATCTCCATCAACATGTTTTAATCTAATTATAAATACCATTGGTACTATTATAACTACACTCGTATTCTTGTTCTAATTTAGTAGAAGCATAATCTGCCAATACTAGAGACTCCACACCCCCACCCCTTTTGGAAGTTACGGGACGAGGTTCAAATTTGTACCATACGTTTAGGAGGGAATAGCTTGACCTCATAAGCTTGATTGTAAATTTACATTAAAACTGATAAGTAGTAAGTTAAGTGAATTTTTGAAAGTCCCAGATTGGAGATTGCCTATCGCAAGATCACCTCCATCGCGAGATTTTTTTTCGGAAAATGAGATTTCCGTGAACAATATTTACCTGATCTTAGTTTATGTAACTTTTTTTTCGCCAAGATAAAACTGGTTGTCATCTTGGTACTATCGATAGCATCTAAAGTGGTGTAATCGATAATCTGAAGATAATTAAATAGTAAAATCTTTCCAGAATTGCGGCGAAGAGTTGAAAAAACGACTCCGCCGATATATAACTACCATAGAGATCTACAATATTTTTAAAAGTATAACACATATGTTATTTAACAGGTGTATACGCTTAAATCCGCTGTTTTTTAGTCAAAAAAACACCTGTTTTTTTTTCATAGAAAGCAAAAACAAATTTATTCAAATTACTTGCCCTCGCTAGCTTTACATTTTTCCCATCTCTCGGGTAATTTTTGGATACAAAGCCAAAAAAATTCCTTCTCTTTCGAGGCAAACCAATCACCAAGCCATTTTCGGACGTCTTCGTAAGAATCGAATTGCTGCTCAGCGAGCGCGTGGCCCATCGTCAAAAAGAGGTGGTAGTCGGAAGGGGCCAGATATGTTGAATGAGCGGGGTAGGGTAGCACCTCCCAGTTGAGTGTCTCCAAGTAATTTCGGATCATTTTTGACGTGAGCGATGGTGCGTTGTGGTGGAGGAAAATCAGCTTGTCAAGTTTTTGTTGATAATCCGTTCTTTTTTCACACAGAGCACGGTGCAATTTGATCAGTTGTTGGTGGTAGTGGTGGGCAGACGATACCCTGCTGATTCCACCAAATGCACACCATCGTCTTCCGTCAGAATCGATTTGGTCTTTGGGAAGATGTTGATGGTTGGCCATTTAGGATTCTCGAAATATATCCACTTTTCATCGCTTTTCACAATCTGATACAGGAACGACTTTCTCCGATCTTTTCAATCCTTCCCATGGCACGCATATGCATGCAAATGGATGGTTGAGTAACACCCAAATGCTCCGCGAGCATTTTTTGCGTTTGGGTATCGTCTTCGTCCAAAAGAACCTGCAACTAATGGTCCTCAACCTTCCTAAGCCGATTTTCACGCTTCTTGTCTAACAAGTCAAAATTGCCGTCTTTATACCGACGAAACCAATCTCGGCACGTTGTTTCCGATAAAGCACTGTCACCATAGGGCTCTATAAGCATTCAATACGATTCGGCAGTCGATTTCTTCAAATTGAAGCAGAAAAGCAGTGCTTCTTGTATATGCTCTCGTTCTGGCACAAGCTAGACATGATTACCGAAGGAAAAATGTGTGTTGTACGAAATTGCTGACAATGTGCACTGATTAATTTGACGGCTAGCAAACTCATAAAAAAAAGCATGGCGTGCCCATATTAACTTAATACGCTCACTCACGCCATCTATGACCAAACAGAGGATTTAAGCTTATACACCTAGCAAGAATTAACATTTCTTTGCCATTTTCTATTTTACACTTCTTTATCAATTAAATTTATTATTTTAGACTTAATAACAAAAAAAATTACTTTTAAAGATAAAAACACTTTATCACAAACTTCCCTTTTTTTTGCATAATCAAAAAGTAATTTTTTGAAATTTTTTTTTATATACCACTAAAAATGGTCCTATCACTTAAAGTCATTATTCTTCTAAAAATGATTATCTACTTTGGTTTGTTTTTTTTGATCTAAAATACTGCATAGTCCATTTATCTTTATTGTTTACCTGAAAAGATAACAAAAAAATTTACTCAATAATAGAGTTTATATATCCATTAGCTTAATTTGTGATATATTTAGTTTAATTTAGTTAATATTAAAAAATTACCCTCTATACAAAAGCTTTCTAATAAAACAAACACATATAAATCACAATAATGCTAATATAAAGAAAAAAGATACTACTTTTAGAGAGGAAAGTATTTGTTTTTTTCTTCTGATTTTCTAAAAGCATAAAGATTGGTATTGAAAGTAATTTTTGGTAACAGTACGAAGAGAATTTTCCAATGTTATCGATAGAAGTATAAATACTTTATTGATGATGATAGCCTATAGATAAAAATATTTGAAATTAGCTCTCTTTACGAAATGTATAAAATGTCCTAATGTAATGTTGTAAATTGTCGAAAATTGCTGTCATTTATCAATGCATAATAGCAAATTCCTGTTAGAGAAATAAACAAATTTGATATTACAATTCTAGCAAAACCATAGATTTATCTTTTGTAGCTAATGTATTTATATAATTTGAATGGAACGTGTTATAATGTATAAAGGTGAGCTCTAGACTTTTATCTGCGGCTGTACATCCATTTAATTTTCGAACAAATAGCCACCAGTTATTGCTGTTATTATTATTGTGGTGTATTTTGGTACTATGAATCCATTGGACGGTAACTGTCATAGGTAGCGATAGAATCTTATCTGTCAGGAGATTCACCTGGAAGAGTTTTCATTCATTTGGCTTTAGTGCTAGTATCGATTTCACAATAGCCTTTCGACAATAATATTGGGGTGGCATTGCATATCGAAAACCCTAATCTGCCCGCAACATATTCAACAACAACTATAATACTATCGACAATAATCTCTACACTCTTCCATAGTGTATAGGTCAGGACAGTTGGCTTGACCGAATGCCAAAAGGATGTAGAAATAGCTGAACAAATACTTTGATCCAACCAAATGAGCTTTTCAAACACTTTCGACGGAAATTAAAATAGAAATTCATCCTTTTTACTGACCGCCTGTCAGTTCGATCGATTAATTTAATTCAGTAACCAAATATCGATCACGATTAAATTAAAATGGGTCATTAGGAAATTTTCTCTCTATTTCTACCTTTGCTCATTAATTATTCGTTTTGAATATAATTTGTTTCCTCTTTTTTTTCTCCTTTCTATTTTATACAATATAACATCATCTTGTTGCAAAGACAAAAAAAAAACATTTTTTAACGTACTGTGAAATTTGGGTAAACACGGGTTAAAATATTTCTTTTATTAAATACTGAAAATAACAATTATACAAAGAAGTGCTTCCAAATTATTACACGGTACCCAATTAATTATAAACGGTTTATTTTATTTTTCACTACGGATTGTTAATTTTCTTATTTGCATGAGAAGGAACCATTTGTTAATTCGGCCATAGTTAATAAAAATATTGTCTATTTTTTATTTGAGTCCTATTTATTTGATTAATAAAAAAAAATAGATAATTACTAGTAATAAGTTTATTTTGAATATGTACAATTTATAATAAGTTTTTAATTATATTGAACCACTTTTTAGGATAATTTAAAAATTGAAATTGTTTTAAGTTCTTTGCATTTTTTTTAGTAAATATATTATAGGTAAAATTTAATTTTAGGACCGAAGACCCAGCCTTATTGAACCTCCTCCCTTGTATAACTTCTTCTTGTTTCTATTATTCTGGTGATAGATTCTGAAACACTCATTAAGCCAAATGAATCAAGAATACAATCCCATCTCGAATGATTTTACGCGCAGTGCTGACAACCGAATCAATAGCAACTAAAGAGGAGGGTGCCCTCTTGAAACAAAGAGCGTATAAAATATGCTTGAGGATTTTCCCTGTTATATTTTTCAAAGGAGTACACGATGTAACTTGACTTTTCTACTAGCTCCAGAAGTAATTTTGGGTGTGCCATAATAATATGCGCTTTAAGCGCAACAGAGAGTGTGGCATTGGCCCCAGGAGCCTTCTTATCTCCGAATTTTTTGCAAGGCCCGAGGAATTCATCTTCAGTAATTTATGGCTGTCAGGTATTAAGGTTCGCTACCGGGAAAATGGAAAAACTAAAAAAAAAACAAAAAAAACTCAAAAACTCAAAAACTGAAAAACTGAAAAACTGAAAAACTGAAAAACTGAAAAACTGAAAAACTGAAAAACTGAAAAACTGAAAAACTGAAAAACTGAAAAACTGAAAAACTGAAAAACTGAAAAACTGAAAAACTGAAAAACTGAAAAACTGAAAAACTGAAAAACAACTGAAAAACTGAAAAACTGAAAAACTGAAAAACTGAAAAACTGAAAAACTGAAAAACTGAAAAACTGAAAAACTGAAAAACTGAAAAACTGAAAAACTGAAAAACTGAAAAACTGAAAAACTGAAAAACTGAAAAACTGAAAAACTGAAACACAACTGAAAAACTGAAAAACTGAAAAACTGAAAAACTGAAAAACTGAAAAACTGAAAAACTGAAAAACTGAAAAACTGAAAAACTGAAAAACTGAAAAACTGAAAAACTGAAAAACTGAAAAACTGAAAAACTGAAAAACTGAAAAACTGAAAAACTGAAAAACTGAAAAACTGAAAAACTGAAAAACTGAAAAACTGAAAAACTGAAAAACTGAAAAACTGAAAAACTGAAAAACTGAAAAACTGAAAAACTGAAAAACTGAAAAACTGAAAAACTGAAAAACTGAAAAACTGAAAAACTGAAAAACTGAAAAACTGAAAAACTGAAAAACTGAAAAACTGAAAAACTGAAAAACTGAAAAACTGAAAAACTGAAAAACTGAAAAACTGAAAAACTGAAAAACTGAAAAACTGAAAAACTGAAAAACTGAAAAACTGAAAAACTGAAAAACTGAAAAACTGAAAAACTGAAAAACTGAAAAACTGAAAAACTGAAAAACTGAAAAACTGAAAAACTGAAAAACTGAAAAACTGAAAAACTGAAAAACTGAAAAACTGAAAAACTGAAAAACTGAAAAACTGAAAAACTGAAAAACTGAAAAACTGAAAAACTGAAAAACTGAAAAACTGAAAAACTGAAAAACTGAAAAACTGAAAAACTGAAAAACTGAAAAACTGAAAAACTGAAAAACTGAAAAACTGAAAAACTGAAAAACTGAAAAACTGAAAAACTGAAAAACTGAAAAACTGAAAAACTGAAAAACTGAAAAACTGAAAAACTGAAAAACTGAAAAACTGAAAAACTGAAAAACTGAAAAACTGAAAAACTGAAAAACTGAAAAACTGAAAAACTGAAAAACTGAAAAACTGAAAAACTGAAAAACTGAAAAACTGAAAAACTGAAAAACTGAAAAACTGAAAAACTGAAAAACTGAAAAACTGAAAAACTGAAAAACTGAAAAACTGAAAAACTGAAAAACTGAAAAACAACTGAAAAACTGAAAAACAACTGAAAAACTGAAAAACTGAAAAACTGAAAAACTGAAAAACTGAAAAACTGAAAAACTGAAAAACTGAAAAACTGAAAAACTGAAAAACTGAAAAACTGAAAAACTGAAAAACTGAAAAACTGAAAAACTGAAAAACTGAAAAACTGAAAAACTGAAAAACTGAAAAACTGAAAAACTGAAAAACTGAAAAACTGAAAAACTGAAAAACTGAAAAACTGAAAAACTGAAAAACTGAAAAACTGAAAAACTGAAAAACTGAAAAACTGAAAAACTGAAAAACTGAAAAACTGAAAAACTGAAAAACTGAAAAACTGAAAAACTGAAAAACTGAAAAACTGAAAAACTGAAAAACTGAAAAACTGAAAAACTGAAAAACTGAAAAACTGAAAAACTGAAAAACTGAAAAACTGAAAAACTGAAAAACTGAAAAACTGAAAAACTGAAAAACTGAAAAACTGAAAAACTGAAAAACTGAAAAACTGAAAAACTGAAAAACTGAAAAACTGAAAAACTGAAAAACTGAAAAACTGAAAAACTGAAAAACTGAAAAACTGAAAAACTGAAAAACTGAAAAACTGAAAAACTGAAAAACTGAAAAACTGAAAAACTGAAAAACTGAAAAACTGAAAAACTGAAAAACTGAAAAACTGAAAAACTGAAAAACTGAAAAACTGAAAAACTGAAAAACTGAAAAACTGAAAAACTGAAAAACTGAAAAACTGAAAAACTGAAAAACTGAAAAACTGAAAAACTGAAAAACTGAAAAACTGAAAAACTGAAAAACTGAAAAACTGAAAAACTGAAAAACTGAAAAACTGAAAAACTGAAAAACTGAAAAACTGAAAAACTGAAAAACTGAAAAACTGAAAAACTGAAAAACTGAAAAACTGAAAAACTGAAAAACTGAAAAACTGAAAAACTGAAAAACTGAAAAACTGAAAAACTGAAAAACTGAAAAACTGAAAAACTGAAAAACTGAAAAACTGAAAAACTGAAAAACTGAAAAACTGAAAAACTGAAAAATTGGAAAAACTGGAAAAATTGGAAAAATTTTAAAAATTGGAAATATTGGAAATATTGGAAATATTGGAAATATTGGAAAAATTAAAAAAATTGGAAAAACTGGACAAACTGAAAAACTGAAAAACTGAAAAACTGAAAAACTGAAAAACTGAAAAACTGAAAAACTGAAAAACTGAAAAACTGAAAAACTGAAAAACTGGAAAAATTGGAAAAATTGGAAAAATTGAAAAAATTGAAGAAATTGAAGAAATTGAAAAAATTGGAAAAATTGGAAAAATTGGAAAAATTGGAAAAATTGGAAAAATTGGAAAAATTGGAAAAATTGGAAAAATTGGAAAAATTGGAAAAATTGGAAAAATTGGAAAAATTGGAAAAATTGGAAAAATTGGAAAAATTGGAAAAATTGGAAAAATTGGAAAAATTGGAAAAATTGGAAAAATTGGAAAAATTGGAAAAATTGGAAAAATTGGAAAAATTGGAAAAATTGGAAAAATTGGAAAAATTGGAAAAATTGGAAAAATTGGAAAAATTGGAAAAATTGGAAAAATTGGAAAAATTGGAAAAATTGGAAAAATTGGAAAAATTGGAAAAATTGGAAAAATTGGAAAAATTGGAAAAATTGGAAAAATTGGAAAAATTGGAAAAATTGGAAAAATTGGAAAAATTGGAAAAATTGGAAAAATTGGATAAATTGGAAAAATTGGAAAAATTGGAAAAATTGGAAAAATTGGAAAAATTGGAAAAATTGGAAAAATTGGAAAAATTGGAAAAATTGGAAAAATTGGAAAAATTGGAAAAATTGGAAAAATTGGAAAACTTGGAAAACTTGGAAAAATTGGAAAAATTGGAAAAATTGGAAAAATTGGAAAAATTGGAGAAATTGGAAAAATTGGAAAAATTGGAAAAATTGGAAAAATTGGAAAAATTGGGAAAATTGGGAAAATTGGGAAAATTGGAAAAATTGAAAAAATTGGAAAAATTGGAAAAATTGGAAAAATTGGAAAAATTGGAAAAATTGGAAAAATTGGAAAAATTGGAAAAATTGGAAAAATTGGAAAAATTGGAAAAATTGGAAAAATTGGAAAAATTGGAAAAATTGGAAAAATTGGAAAAATTGGAAAAATTGGAAAAATTGGAAAAATTGGAAAAATTGGAAAAATTGGAAAAATTGGAAAAATTGGAAAAATTGGAAAAATTGGAAAAATTGGAAAAATTGGAAAAATTGGAAAAATTGGAAAAATTGGAAAAATTGGAAAAATTGGAAAAATTGGAAAAATTGGAAAAATTGGAAAAATTGGAAAAATTGGAAAAATTGGAAAAATTGGAAAAATTGGAAAAATTGGAAAAATTGGAAAAATTGGAAAAATTGGAAAAATTGGAAAAATTGGAAAAATTGGAAAAATTGGAAAAATTGGAAAAATTGGAAAAATTGGAAAAATTGGAAAAATTGGAAAAATTGGAAAAATTGGAAAAATTGGAAAAATTGGAAAAATTGGAAAAATTGGAAAAATTGGAAAAATTGGAAAAATTGGAAAAATTGGAAAAATTGGAAAAATTGGAAAAATTGGAAAAATTGGAAAAATTGGAAAAATTGGAAAAATTGGAAAAATTGGAAAAATTGGAAAAATTGGAAAAATTGGAAAAATTGGAAAAATTGGAAAAATTGGAAAAATTGGAAAAATTGGAAAAATTGGAAAAATTGGAAAAATTGGAAAAATTGGAAAAATTGGAAAAATTGGAAAAATTGGAAAAATTGGAAAAATTGGAAAAATTGGAAAAATTGGAAAAATTGGAAAAATTGGAAAAATTGGAAAAATTGGAAAAATTGGAAAAATTGGAAAAATTGGAAAAATTGGAAAAATTGGAAAAATTGGAAAAATTGGAAAAATTGGAAAAGTTGGAAAAGTTGGAAAAGTTGGAAAAATTGGAAAAATTGGAAAAATTGGAAAAATTGGAAAAATTGGAAAAATTGGAAAAATTGGAAAAATTGGAAAAATTGGAAAAATTGGAAAAATTGGAAAAATTGGAAAAATTGGAAAAATTGGAAAAATTGGAAAAATTGGAAAAATTGGAAAAATTGGAAAAATTGGAAAAATTGGAAAAATTGGAAAAATTGGAAAAATTGGAAAAATTGGAAAAATTGGAAAAATTGGAAAAATTGGAAAAATTGGAAAAATTGGAAAAATTGGAAAAATTGGAAAAATTGGAAAAATTGGAAAAATTGGAAAAATTGGATAAATTGGAAAAATTGGAAAAATTGGAAAAATTGGAAAAATTGGAAAAATTGGAAAAATTGGAAAAATTGGAAAAATTGGAAAAATTGGAAAAATTGGAAAAATTGGAAAAATTGGAAAAATTGGAAAAATTGGAAAAATTGGAAAAATTGGAAAACTTGGAAAACTTGGAAAAATTGGAAAAATTGGAAAAATTGGAAAAATTGGAAAAATTGGAAAAATTGGAGAAATTGGAAAAATTGGAAAAATTGGAAAAATTGGAAAAATTGGAAAAATTGGGAAAATTGGGAAAATTGGGAAAATTGGAAAAATTGAAAAAATTGGAAAAATTGGAAAAATTGGAAAAATTGGAAAAATTGGAAAAATTGGAAAAATTGGAAAAATTGGAAAAATTGGAAAAATTGGAAAAATTGGAAAAATTGGAAAAATTGGAAAAATTGGAAAAATTGGAAAAATTGGAAAAATTGGAAAAATTGGAAAAATTGGAAAAATTGGAAAAATTGGAAAAATTGGAAAAATTGGAAAAATTGGAAAAATTGGAAAAATTGGAAAAATTGGAAAAATTGGAAAAATTGGAAAAATTGGAAAAATTGGAAAAATTGGAAAAATTGGAAAAATTGGAAAAATTGGAAAAATTGGAAAAATTGGAAAAATTGGAAAAATTGGAAAAATTGGAAAAATTGGAAAAATTGGAAAAATTGGAAAAATTGGAAAAATTGGAAAAATTGGAAAAATTGGAAAAATTGGAAAAATTGGAAAAATTGGAAAAATTGGAAAAATTGGAAAAATTGGAAAAATTGGAAAAATTGGAAAAATTGGAAAAATTGGAAAAATTGGAAAAATTGGAAAAATTGGAAAAATTGGAAAAATTGGAAAAATTGGAAAAATTGGAAAAATTGGAAAAATTGGAAAAATTGGAAAAATTGGAAAAATTGGAAAAATTGGAAAAATTGGAAAAATTGGAAAAATTGGAAAAATTGGAAAAATTGGAAAAATTGAACAAACTGGACAAACTGGACAAACTGGACAAACTGGACAAACTGGACAAACTGGACAAACTGGACAAACTGGACAAACTGGACAAACTGGACAAACTGGACAAACTGGACAAACTGGACAAACTGGACAAACTGGACAAACTGGACAAACTGGACAAACTGGACAAACTGGACAAACTGGAAAAACTAGAAAAACTAGAAAAACTAGAAAAACTAGAAAAACTAGAAAAACTAAAAAAACTAGAAAAACTAGAAAAACTAGAAAAACTAGAAAAACTAGAAAAACTAGAAAAACTAGAAAAACTGGAAAAACTGAAAAACTGAAAACCTGATAACTGAAAACTGGAAAAACTGGAAAAACTGAAAAAATTGGACAAACTAAAAAATTTGAAAAAATTGGAAAAACTAGAAAAAAACTGGAAAAACTGGAAAAACTGGAAAAACTGGAAAAACTGGAAAAACTGGACAAACTAAAAAATTTGAAAAAATTGGAAAAACTAGAAAAAAACTGGAAAAACTGGAAAAACTGGAAAAACTGGAAAAACTGGAAAAACTGGAAAAACTGGAAAAACTGGAAAAACTGGAAAAACTGGAAAAACTGGAAAAACTGGAAAAACTGGAAAAACTGGAAAAACTGGAAAAAAACTGGAAAAACTGAAAAAACTGGAAATACTGGAAAAATTAAAAAAACTGGAAACACTGGAAAAAATGGAAAAAATGGAAAAAATGGAAAAACTGGAAAAACTGGAAAAACTAGAAAAACTAAAAAAACTAGAAAAACTAGAAAAACTAGAAAAACTGAAAAAACTGGAAAAAGTGGGAAAACTGAAAAAACTGAAAAAACTGAAAAAACTGAAAAAACTGGAAAAAAGTGGAAAAACTGGAAAAACTGGAAAAACTGGAAAAACTGGAAAAATTGGAAACACTGGAAAAACTGGAAAAACTGGAAAAATTGGAAAAATTGGAAAAACTGGAAAAACTGGAAAAAATAGAAAAAGTGGAAAAACTGGCAAAATTGGAAAAATTCTAAAAACTGAAAAAATTGAGAAAACTGGAAAAACTGGAAAAACTGAAAAACAATTGGAAAAACAACTGGAAAAACTGGAAAAAAACTGGTAAAACTGGTAAAACTGGAAAAACAATTGGAAAAACTGGAAAAACAGAAAAATAGAAAAACCGACTTTACAAAAATAAAAAACTGAAAAACTGAAGTTAATGATAATTCTGTCCGGTCGGTGCGACAACGGGAGAATATTTTAGCCTCTTCATAAATGTGCAATACGGCCTATCCCATAAGTCGTTCTCGACATCACTACATAGTTCCCTCCAGCATTGGCCTTTGCTCTCCTTAAAAGAGTAACCCAACTCTGTCCTTTCTACCTTATCTTACTAAGACGAGATAGAAAGAAGTACTGCGACTTGCTCTTAGAGTGTTTACACAGTCTTCTTCTGTGACTGCACCTTTTCTAAAGTTCAGCAAACTCATCATTCAATCAAAAAACTGGTGTACGTCTACCATCTGCTGAGCTCCTTGCAGGAATCAGAAAAACCAGACAACCGATTTGTTAAAGAGCGAATGTCTTTACCCTTCAACCGGTTGCAAAGACCATCGAGATTGTTGTATCAAAATCGCGTGCAGACCTACTGACAACATATAGTCTACTATGAAGCTGAGGTCTACTATGTATTCTTTCTCACCCCTGAGCACAAGAGTCAGAATGGCAAGGGTCTTAAGCAAAACCACTCCCCTCCAATTTGTCACTCTGCTTCTCTTCTCGATGGCCTAAGCAATAAGGATACCTTTACGCCATCTTGAGTTCCAGTCGCTTGAGCAAGCGTGCGAGGTCCTTAACAAATGTATATGCGAGCCATTCTTACCCAAGTAAACCCAGTTTCTGGATTTTTTATCCTCACCAGAATTGAACCCTGTTAAGAACATGCTATGTTGTTAGACATGTTTGAAGCAACATAACCACACCTTTTTTGTGGTGAATGTTATTTTTTTGATGAATGATTTATTTTATAGTAATATTCTCCTCAATAGTCAATATATCAATATTTATTCGAAAACCAAATTTATAAATGCCAAAAGATTTTGTATTTTTTTTAAAGCAACATTTTATATCCCATTTTAATAAATAAGTTTTCATTAACCAAATAAAATAAGTGGAAAGAATTTAAATAATTTCTTGTTAAAATTTTTTGATTTTTATTTCTACTATCCTATATTCATTAGAGTTGTAGTTTTAGTCATATTCTTTTCAAAAAAAGTTTTACCTGTATTTATAGTACAAGTAAATTTTTTTTTTGTAATATGAGAAATAATTTTATTGAAAGGACTTTGAATTCTCCTATGGAATATTGTACAAACAGAGCAGAGCATTCGAAATTTGTCAAATATCTCTGATGAAATATTTTAGATTATTCTGAAACAAATATTTTATCTTTAAAAAAGTATAGTTAAATTGATTTTTTCTCCTAAACAAATTGACAATTTAATAAAATTACTTTCTTAATAACATAGCGAATTTATTTATTTGAGGATATAGAAAACGTGATAATTTGCAATAAACTTGAATAAAAATTAAATTAGATTCTAAAGTGATATTAATAGTATTTTATGAAATTAGCTGACAATGATATATGTGTACGTACGAGTATATACATACATATATCCTAGAAAATAATGGTGCTCTAGAAGGCTCCATAGCATTAGAGTTAATCTATAATTTAACTTATACCTTATGTTAGTATTCATGCATGACATTTTTGAATGCGTGTATTATAAATTATGTATATTAACTATTTGTTAGCACAATATTAAAAGTTCACGTGATACATGATAAAACTGAATACAAAAAGATATTGTATTAGATAAAATATGTACTAATATTTGGGTGTAGATACTTTTCTGTTTAAGAGATTGCCCCATTTATAGAATCTTAGTACTACAATATAAAGTGAGGTAATTTGAAAATAAGCTTTCATAGAATTTTCCAATTTGCTTAAGGAATATTTGATGTGCATAAGCATATAGAAATTTATGAACTTAGAGATAATGAACAAATTGCTTTTTTGATGAATTTATTTCTTGAGGCAAAGTGAGTTTCGAAGTTTTCGATGATGTTTTCTCTGTATTTTTTTTGTTGTTTTTTTTGTTTTTACTTTACATTTTGCTAATATCTGCGAATAGTGGAATACGTGTTCTTCATAGTGAATACAATAGCTTAATGGTCCTTTCAACTTGTTGTGTACGTGCCAGTGCTAAAAGTATGACATTCATCTTTGGACACAATATTCGACTTTTATCGAGTTGTCAATGTTCCAAACGGATAAGTAAGATCGTTTGCTTTTACACAAATCGTCTGCTAGTCTGTAAATCTGCACGTACAGCATATTGAACGAATGTACAAACAAGTACTTCAGCTATGTACAATATTGCAACATTTTACACCTCTTTTTCAACATTCCATTGCCCCTTTCCTCGTAAATGGGAAAGGATTTTCTCTTCAAATAAATATAAAAGTGCAGAAGACTTTTCTATATTATATCACATAATTTTGTGTACTAGATTTATCCTTACACTTACTTATATAACAGAATGAATTCTTGTCAAATTGTCTGAACTGAATGTCTTATCGCCTCAATAGCCTAAACTGACAAGTTTATAAAACAAAAACTTTTCGTGGAATCAGCCAGAACCTTTAGAAAATTTTTATATTCAACTTCTCATATAATATCGATCGATATCCTTATATGCTAACTTTTCACTATTCTCTCATGTATATATGATTTTGTTAAAAAAAAAAAAATAATATTCTATGTTTGAAGTTGGTCCATATAAGTTTGATTATAGCGTGTTTACACAAAATTATTATCTATTTGAAAATGTTTTTGAGATTTTAAAGAATATATTTTCACTCTATTCAGATTTAATGAACTTTAATATTACTTATACTTATAAGAAGATATATTATAATAATAAATAAATTTACTTCTAAATAGATTATGTAAAAATATTGGTGATTTTTTGCTATTTTCAAGCTGATTTTCTTGATTTTATTTGAAAATTTAGTTCATTTGAATTTTCTTATTAAAAGATTTCTTTAAAATGGGAAAGTTGAAAAATTCAAAGTGTTTGTAAGACATTTTAGAGGTTTTTTTTTAGGAATTTACGTAACGAAGGTTAGAAATCTGAGAAATATTTTAGATAACATGAATATTTAAGCCTTATTACAATAATTATAAAAAAAATTATATAAATCAAAAATACCAAGGAACATTTTTCTAAAAGAGTTTACATTGTAAGTTTCTAAATGACAAAAATGTTAAACTGAATGGAATTTCAGGCCTTACTGGTACGTATATTTTGAGAAATAAGCTAGATAATCTGGACCAATGGTGGAAAATTTCTCTATACATTTTGGCCAAATATTGAAAAGCTAGTAGCTCAAGAACCAAAAGTTTGATTTCTAATTCTGTTCAATTAAATATGACTTTTAGGGGCAGTAGTAATATTTATGGTATTTTTCAAGAATATTTGAATTTTAGAAAATAATTAAATATTGTTTTCTTTTTATTATATAGTTTCTTAAAAATATATTATTAATATAATATTTTTAAAAATAACAACGGCGTCAACTTTTTGAGTTACACTATTGACCAGTTTTAGATATTTTCCGTTTAATATTTTTCCCCATTCCTGTAACAATTTGCTTAGAGGATTATTTTTTATCTTTTGCTTCAATAAACCCTATACGAGGTCTGTTCAAAAAGTATCGTGAATTTACTTTTTGAACAGACCTCGTATAGGGTTCGATTTTCGATTTTTTATGGGGTTATGTTGGTAATCATGTCTCTCACTTATACCGATAAGTTCGGCCATTTTGAATATTCAGTTAATTTTTGACAGCTACTTTTTTGTAGCTTCGATTTTTGCCCATTTTTGACCAAAAACAGCATCGCATTAACATTGCTAAGGTGCTGTTGGACTCTGTCCGCGACGACCCAAATTTGCTCCAGAGGGTCATAACTGGTAACGACTTATGTGTTTATGGTTATGATATGGAAACCAAAGCTCAATCATCCCAATAGAAGCTGCCGCACGAGCCGAAACCGAAAAAATCGTGCCAAGATCGGTCGAATGTGAAGGTTTTGCTTACAGTTTTCTTCGATTGCAAGGGCGTGGTACCACAGGGTAGAACGGTCGATAAGGAATATTAACCTACAAGTTATGCGAAAGTTGCGTGAAGCAATCCGCCAGTAACGCCTGTATTTGTGGAAGAACAAAAAATTGGCTTTTACACCATGATAACGCCCCTGCTCACGCATCGTTGCTTGTGCGCGAATTTTTGGCCAGAAACAATACACTAATAATGCCGCAACTACCGTATTCCCCAGATCTGGTCCCCTCTGACTTTTTCTTGTTCCCGAAACAGATTATTTGATCCATTTTTTGGAATCGAAGACGAGCCAAAATACGTGCAAGCAAAGCTGCTGTTAAAAATTAACTGAACATTCAAAATGGCCGAACTTGTCGGCATAAGTGAGAGACATGATTACCAACATAACGGCATAAAAAATTCAAAATTCGCGACACTTTTTCAATAGACTTCGTATATACGCTAATGGATCAAGGTCTGATAATTGGATTTGCCGTATGGCGCACACTTTCTTGTTGATAAGTCCCACAAACAGTTTATTAGATTTAGCTCTAGTTAATCTCTTTTGGATTTGTAGCGTGGCGAATTGTGCAGCTGCACCTCGAGCGGGTGATATGAAAGGTAAATCGACTGAGGACGCTTGCATGTGTGTAAAACGGTATGTTGCTGAGAGTGAGAGTAAGTACGTACACATATGTGGTGTGTTTGTGGATTTTCGAAGTTCGTTCAACTGCCTGCGATGGTATCGCATTATTCAGCGGCTTGAGGAGGTTTCTTGTGAAGAAACTTATCTATTGGATAGTGTGCGGGAACAATAGGAGGGCTGTTCGCCAGATGGCGCATGGCTGCCTACAGGGATCTATGGCTGGCCCCGCCATTTGGAATATGATGATTAACCGTCTCTTGGTGCGGTTGGAGGAGACGGATTGCGGTGTGATCGCATATGCGGATGATCTTCTACTTCTGATTGAGGGGGGAGTAGGTCTACAGTAGAGATAGCGGGAAGCCGCTTTATGCAGATGGTATCTGAATGGAGGAAAAGAATGGGAGTGAATGTTTCTAAAAGGAAAACTGTATGTATGTTGCTAAAGGGTTTTTTGGGCGCCAGTAGGCTGCCTAATATTCATTTAGAGGCGATCGGGGTCCGCAATGCGCGGGAAGTGCCGATACCTTGGCGTAAAGGTTGGAGAAAGGCCTCACTTATAACATCTTAGGAGCGGCGTGGCCGGTTTGGTTGGCATGCTGGTGCGAGTATTTCGGGGATTTCGATCCAGAGCGGTGAAAGTCCTGTACGAGAGTGTGTATCTTCAATCCAGAGCGGTGGGGATTTCGATCCAGAGCGGCGAAGAATGGGGACTTCGATCCAGAGCGGTGAAAGTCCTGTACAAGAGTGTGTTTGTTCCGTGTGTAATGTGTGCGTCGTATGTTTGGAATGACATTATGCGCCACCAGTATGCAAGGGTGCGTATAAATTCAGTTCAGTGTCTGACTTTGTATACATGTTATGGTACCTTTGAAGTTATGTATGGTAGAACGATGTATACCGAGGCGAGGCAGGTTCTTATGGGAGAAATTCCATGGGACTGCGTTGAAGCATCCACTACCGTCTACGGCGGGGTATCCCGCTTGCTGATTGTCCGGCTATGACTGAAGAGGTTCAGGATATTAGTCCAGGCCAGCGACATGTGCTGGTCCTGAACAGAATATATGAAATTTGGCAACGTCAATGGGATGAGAGTGTGAATGGCAGATGGACGCACATGTTCATTTCGCATGTGTGCTTTACATCTGCGTATGGGTTTGAATTTGGTCCGTACCTTGGGTATTTACTCACGGGATACGGCAGTATGAATGGGTTCCTGTACAGGCGTGATCTAGCTGCGGATGCCTTTTGTGTGGCGGTGGATGAGAGTGCCAAGCACATTCTCATTGAGTGTGGCCTGTACGGGGATTTGCGTGACTTGGGTGCATGTGAAATCGTGGTGAATGATTTGCCTTAATTTGCCTTAATAGATTTGGCGTGGCCCTTTTTGAGAGGAGAGCTAGAATGGTGCGTGAATGAGTTTATGAATGACACACAGGATGGCTACAACTGGGTGAAAGATCAAGGTCGATTCCAGTTGTACTTTCGGGTCTTGGCAAGCCCGCGTACCTGAGCTGGCTTAGCGGTGCCTAGGAATTTACAAGTTTCTTTACCGTAGCTCAATGAGCGGACTACAAACCAAAGTATTCTTAAAACAAAAATTGGTACCACAGGAGTCCGGGTGTCCCATGGTGCGAAAACACATTGTGTCCGATTATGATGAGGTGCCGTTTGGCATCAGTTAATACCCATATCGCGGGTACGATCTCCGGATCGCGGGTAGGAGATAACCGGCAATAACTTGCAATTATCTCGGGCACTGTCACTGCTTATAACAGTAGAGGTTTAGGTAGTCCTCGCTACCAGCAGGTGGAGGGGTCAGCTTGTAACTAATTACTAACTGTTAACTGCCAGTAATGGTGGTGCGTTGATTGAGCATAACTCAATCCCTATAGTCGTAGGCGACTCGTGGTTTTACGTATAACTGTGCTGTTAATATTTCAAATTTTCCAAATTTATGTTTTTAAAAATCTGTACCAAGGACGGTTCTATAGATGTTTCAAGATTTCTATGTATTTTTCACTGTTTATTCGAATATCAAAAATGAAGAGTTCTCCAACACCATTTGTACCTACGCTGCCCTACACCATAATGCTTAAAGCTCCGTGCTTGATATGTTCTTTCAATAGTAATATTATTAAATAAAGAATATTACAGAAATGCATACATCAAAATTTAACTTATTTCTTCAAATTTAAGGATATGAATTTTACCTTAAAAATTGGAATCATTGGTCCTCGTATAGTAAGAACCAATAAGTCAAGGAAAATTCTATGTTTGACTAGTTTACATCTAAGTGGCTTTTTTTTGCAACCTCTTAGGTCAGCTTCAAAGAGACTTCTGCTAATTGTTCTAGAATATATTGGCATAAATTTTATTCACTTAAGATGGTAGTAGGGTCCATCTTGATAATGTTTTTTTCGATGGTTTTTTTTTTTAAAATGAAGAATGGATTATAAAATTTTGTTGTAACTAATTTTCCTCAAGATTGGTGAAAATTCTCAACCGTTATTTGGATGGTCTAAGCACCACGTGATTGTAAAAGTACTTGTATTTAAGTTAAGAAATTAAATATAATAAAAAAAATCTTATTAAATTACTTATTTGAATAAAAAGCTAAAAAACTGAAGATCCTCAAAGAAAAATAAGATACTTTAAAGGGAAAAAATTACACTCCAATTAAAATCATTGGAATTGTAAAAAAAAAATAGTTTGGAAATATTGTGTACTCTACAATAAAGATAATCATCTTAAGACTGTGAAAAATTCCTTTAGAATATATGAAATTCAGAGTTTTCTTCTTTGGAAAAGAAATTGCAATTTAAGAATGGCAATACTGCTGATAAGTTTAAAAGATAAACGGTTTCGATGAAATTATCTATTATGCTAGCCAGGAAATTATATTAATTACTATTTTTTTATAAAAAGAAAAGACCATGCAATATTTAAAAATAAATCTTAAAATTTGTTCAGAATATATTTAATTATAGTTTGAAAAATTTCTAAGATACACGTATCTTATAAGTATGAATAATAAGCTTAAGTTTAACTATTTTAAATAGAAGAAAATAATTAAAATTCATATTTTTTTTTTTTTTTCATAGTGAATAATATTATCTTTTATTTTAAAACTTAAATTAAATTTGGTCTAAAGAAAATAGGTTTTCAGAAATTGTTTGTTCACATAGATTGCACTTTTAATCAAGTACAAGAGAACTAAGTTATTTGAATATTTTCACAGGCTTCCAATTAAATTTGTCCACTATAAGATAGTTAGACTAAATCATCAAAAGTTTAATCTACTTATTAGTTCAATCTACTTAATGTACATATATTATAAAATTTAGAAACAATGCACTTACGTTATGTTTGTATAAGAAAATTGTATTCTAATAGGAGAAGAAGTGTCCATCAGTTTTGTAGCAAACTCGGAAGTTGAAATGAGAAAATGTTCATAAGTAAAATCCTATTTCTTGGTGATAGTAGAAAATATAATACAATAGGATTTTATATATTATGTCTAGCTTAATGCATATATATTTGTATAATATCTAATAAATTCCCTGGTATTAATGTTCAATTATAGAGTAGAGAAAACTGAAAAGAATATTTTATCTTTGGATATACAAGTACTAGAACGTATGAATACATTATTCGTATTTGTGTTAAACTTTAATATGTTATTCAGTGAATTGTAAAATATTGAAAAAAATAAGAAAACGGAAAAATGTCGTTTATCCTTGGAGGCCGATTTTACGTGTTCTTCATTTATCTAATCTTCACTTTAGCCTCACTTTAGCCACAACGTAAACATTTTTACGAATAAATTTTCGTTGCCTTGACACAATCCAATACATCAGTGTTAGTATATATATATATGGTGTTACAAAAATATTCTCAACGAAAAATTGTAAAAATCTAAATAAATGATATTTTTTTCAAAAAAAAAAAAATTTATTGTACATATATTTATATTTCTTTTCCCTGGATTGACTTTGTAACGTAGATTGAACGCCATGAACGAAAGCAATATCTTTACTCCTGGTACATATTATTCTACAAATACACTTGCCCAAATATAACCGGCCTGCACATATGTATAAGGCACAACCCCCCCCCCCCCCCACCCCCAAAAAAAACAACAGTGAATTTTTTTTTTATATGCAAAGGATACAGGACTAAGGATATGCAAGAGTTCTTTTGGGTTTTTTTTTCCTTTTATTTTTCTTATAATATCAATAAAAATGTCAATTGCCTTGGTGACTCCTTAGGTAGAATTGAACGAGTAAAGAATTGAAGAAAAATTGCTAAAAGGTGAAATTAAATGGATTTTTTTCTATTGGTATACAAAATAACAATATTATACCAATATTGCCCCAAAGTGTGCTTTGAATAAAAATTTCGCACAGTTCTGTAAAGGATATTTTCGAATAATAAGTATTAATTTATATGTTCTTCTTGAATTTTCATTAATACGAATTCAAAACAATCAATGTGTCCTTTTTGAAATTATCTATTGTAATATATATCAATATTTTATGAATAAATAAATGAATAAAAATTGAAATCCTTTTAACTGATATAATTCGTAATTACCATTAAACTACGATGGGGAATATAATAAGTTCTATTATTTGCATTAATTTAAAAAAAAAATAATTATTATATTTGTAAATGAATAAATAAAAACTTGTATTTGACATTTATGCTTTCTATTAGATTGAATTGGATTTGAATTAATCCCCTTGTCAGTTATATTGTTGACATTTTTCAAGATAATCATCACCACATCTCTGCATTTGATTTAGTCTTTTTTTGAGAAAGAAATCTTTTTATACGAATACCTGATTTCTTAAATATATAAAAAAAATTTAGTTTAAAAAAAAATCCATTTTCTATTGAAAATATTTGTAAGGATTTTATGGTAGAGCTCCTATATTTTCTCCCTTTTACTATAAAACGTGTTCAACTTCAGTAAATATATTCATAAAATTTTTAAACAGAAATATAAAATAATAAAAACTAACAAAAACGCCGAAAATTCTATAGAAAAACTTGAAAAGGGTTAAAAGACTATTTTGAATATTTTTTGAAATATTTTTTTTTTACTCCTGATTCAGAAAGTTGGGAACCATAGTGTATTGCTTATTCAATATATTATATATTCTTGAGAATTATTTAAATAAATACATAAAAAAAAAGAAAAATATCTAAAGTATTATATTAGTTGATAAAAAAAAAATTTCTTTCCACTTGAATTTGAAATAAAGTCACATTTTAGGACATTTTATGAAAAGGGTTTTAATCTTATCTGTGTGCGGGATTTTTTTTTTTTTTTTTTGATAAATTTTCTATGCAAATATTGTACTGTTATTCTTAAGAGTTTAATAAAAGAAATTGTAAAACAATTCAATCTTAGAATTCGTTGTTAAAGAAAAACAAAAACAAAACAGAAATGGACAATATCTAAAAATTCTTTAGATAAATTCTAAAACATTTTCTGTCATTTTAAATAAAATATAAAGCTTTTTAATAAGAGTTCTATAGACATTTTTAATGAATTGTCTACTTTAAATAATACCTTTTATTATTAATTATATTCAAAAATATTACTTTAAAAAGAATAATAACTTAAAGACGGATTTCATAATTAAGGCTTTTATTACAGAGTCGATAGCATTTTCATCTTAAAGTATGCTGCATTTGTTAAATATTATATATTAGACAGCAAAATTTTATGCTAGAAATGACTTCCTTTGCTCAACATATACTATCATATCTAAATGCTTGCTAATTAATAGTTCCGATGACCATCTATGATACCTTTTTGGTCTTGACATATTACATATACTGGCATTCAGAATCAGAAAGGCCATACTACTTTCAGTAATGATTTTCTATTTTATCAAACATTATTTATTTATTCAGGAATATTTATATTGTCCCCTTCAAAGTAATCCCCGCCAGATATTATACACTTGTGCCAACGTTTTTTCCAATCCTCGAAGCACTTCAGAAAATCATTTTTTGTGATCTTGTTCAGCTCCTCCTTCGATGCCATCTTCATCTCCTCAATCGTAGCATAGCGTCGTCCTTTCATGGAGCTCTTCACTTTCGGGAACAATAAAAAGTCACAGGGGGCCAGATCTGGAGAATACGGTGGCTGCGGCATTGTTAGTGTATTGTTTTTGGCCAAAAATTCGCGCACAAGCAACGATGCGTGAGCAGGGGCGTTATCATGGTGTAAAAGCTAATTTTTGTTCTTCCAATAATCTGGACGTTTCTGGCGGATTTCTTCTCGCAACTTGTGCATAACATGCAGGTAATATTCCTTATTGACCGTTCTACCCTGTGGCAAGAACTCATGATGCACCACGCCCCTGCAATCGAAAAAAACTGTAAGCAAAACCTTCACATGCGACCGAACTGGGCGCGCTTTTTTCGGCCCTCTGAGAACATTTTGTACCACCGATAAACGTTGCTTCGGTTCAAGGTAGCTTCACCATATGCCACAGTCAACATTCGGAATGCGTTCGCGTAATTAATTTTGTTTTTCACACAAAATTTGATACAGATTCTTTGATCCATTTTTTGGAATGGGCATAAATCGAAGGCGAGCCAAAACACGTGCAAGCAAAGCAGCTGTCAAAAATTAACTGAACATTCAAAATGGCCGAAATTGTCAGCATAAATGAGAGACATTAGTACCAATATAACGCCACAAAAAAATCAAAAATCAAATATACGTAATGCACGATACTTTTTGAACAGACCTCGTATGTCTCGTCCTTAATGCACATTCTGCGAAGACTCACCGGTATTGCCACTCAACCTGTATTTATTTTTCCATCTTCTTTGCTCAACTATCTCTGACATTCTTCATCCAACAATCTCATTTCCAAGTTTACTATTGCATTTATAAAATCATCTCAATTAAACACATAGAGTATATAGATGAGACCCAAATTTTTATCGAAAATTTTTAATAAGTGACCAAGACTTCGTTAATATACAAAATAATGGCTTTTGCAGAAATAAAAATTCAGAGCTAAGAATGGCGCCACGTAACGAACTGAAAATCTTTACTACTGATGTCTTCTGATCAAATTATCTCAAAAAGTGACTAAATTTAACCGCTTTCAATTTCTTCCTTTAGGGTTACTTAAATGGTAAAGCCTACCCTAATCAACCGGAGATAACTGAAGATCTTAAAGAAAACATATGCAATGAAATTAACAAAATGATCGCGGAAATATTTGAAAGCATTTTGAAATAATGTCATCAAGATAGCAGATAGTTTCTACAAAGCAGATAGTTTCTACTTTTATCATTATTTTAAAACACCGTGTTTATAGGGAACTTATCCTTATACTCAGTATCACAACAAAACTCAGTTGAAATTTTTTTGAAAACTATTTAAAATTGATAGTAATTTGATAAAGTTATAAAATTCAGGAAAGAAAAAAGTATTAAAAAGATCTAATGAGATAGCGCCATCTGTTATTAGGTAGATATTTTCGATAAAAGCTCATTTTTCTGCTTATAGTTTTTTTTTATTGATTTTTCTAATGTTATTTTCGTCTTTTTACCACTGTTTAATATTTAAAATTTTTTTTTATTATAAATAAAAATATTTCATTTTGCCTAAGAAGAACAAGTTTTTTTTAATAACGTCCTGAATATATTTAATCCTAATTTTGAAAAAAAAAAATATAAAAAATCTCTACAAGATATTTTATTAAAATCTTATGAATAAAATAATATTCTAATAAAATTTATTCATCTATCTGGAAATATTATCGTACCTTATAAAAGTTCAAGTGACTGAAAAATAATTTTAATATTAACTATACTTTGATCCCTGTGAACATAGTAAATTTACAAACAATTTCGGTTTTCAAACATATAAAAATATATCTCATAAAAGAACTCTGGTCCAAAACTATTTTTTTTGTTTATTGATAATATTTTGTATATTTATAATCGAAAGGAAAATTTGGATCCTTTTTCCAGTCGATTGATTATTGAATGGTTATCTTAGAAAGAAAATTAATCGGAGTTATTAAAAATATTTTAAATTGAAAATATTTTTATTTATATTATAACCAGAAACTATTCTCGTTCCGTTTCCTATAGGAGTGTATTGTTCTTATTAGGGATGATGAGTACTAGGATAAACCGATAACTAGGACATCGCATCGATTTCTCTTTTTTGAAATGATTATTAGTACAATGAATGAACACACATGATTCATACAAACCATTAAGTAACGATATTATAATAATTGGATATTCATGTTTTGTTTGATAGTTAGTATCCTTTCTATATTTGTTGTGTATATATGGAATATTGAATGGAAGGACAATATTTGGAATTATATTCAAGGTACGACCAAATTAAGTGGAATATCGAATTTGGTACCATGTTCAACTTCATGTTTGCTATATTCTCGTTGATTGATTTCATTTCATATTACATAAGTTAGATTGCTTCCTCAACATATATTGTACATAAACAAAATTATATATTTCTGAATATGAAAAGCTATCTTTATCGATAATGACAATATCTTTAAAAAAATATTTACACATTTAGTCAAATGTATTTTGTAATAATTTTACAAAGTTGCGATAGAAAATTTGTTTTGATAGACTTTTGAGAAGTCAAAAGTTATTTATGGAAATTATGAAACTTATTTAATTGTTTTTTTCCTGCTTGGACCAGTAAGAGGTAAATCGATTTTATAGAGCATGTGAGTATGTTTTAAAAAATTAAAAAGAGGAAAGTATGTTGAGGGATTTAAGAGTTACGAAGGATTTAAAATACCCTCTCTTTCGAGGCAAACCACTCATTAAGCCATTTTAGGACGTCTTCGTAAGAATCAAAGCGATGCTCAGCGAGCCCGTGGCCTAGCGACAAAAACAGGTGGTCGTCGAAAGAGGCCAGGTTTGGTAAATAAGCGGGGTAGGGTAGCACCTCCCAGTTGCGTGTCTCCAAGTAGTTCTGGACCATTTTTGACGTGTGCGATTGTGCGTTGTCATGGAGGAAAATCAGCTTGTCATGTCTCTGTTGATAATTCGTCCTTTTTTCACGCAGAGCACGGTGCAATTTGATCAGTTGTTGAAGGTAGCAGGGGGCATTGACAGTTTCACCAGGTTTCAACATCTCATAGTAGACGATACCCTGCTGATCCCACCAAACGCACAGCATCGTCTTCCGTCCGAAGTGATTTGGTCTTAAGGAAGATGTTGATGGTTGACCGGGATCAACTCACGATTCCTTGCGTTTAGAATTCTCGAAATATATCCACTTTTAATCGCCTGACACAATCCGATGCAGGAACAACTTTCTTTTTTGTCTGGCGAGCAACATTTCGTATGTGTTTTGGCGTCGCTCCATCTGCCTATCGTTCAATTCATTGAACCATTTTCCGATCTTTTCAATCTTTCCCATGGCACGCAGACGCATGGAAATGGCTGGTTGAGTAACACCCAATTGCTCCGCGAGCATTTTTTGCGATTGGGTATCGTCTTCGTCCAAAAGAGCCTGCAATTGATGGTCCTCAACCTTCCTTAGCCGATTTCTAGGATTCTTGTCCCACAAGTCTACATTACAGTCTTTGAACCGATGAAACCAATCTCGGCACATTGTTTCCGATAAAGCACTATCACCATAGGCCTCCATAAGCATTCGATGCGATTCGGCAGCCGATTTCTTCAAATTGAAGCAGAAAAACAGAGCTTTCCGCATATGCAATTTTTCTGGTACAAAACTAGACATGATTACCAAAGGAAAAATGTATGTTGTTGTACGAAATTGCTGACAATATGCACTAATTAATGCTGACAGATGTCAAACTCATAAAAAAAAGTATGGCGTGCCCATGGTAACTTAATACGCTCACTCACGCCATCTATGATCAAACAACGGATTTAAGCTTATACACGTGGTAGTTGTAACCGTTTACATAAAAAATAAAATTTTTCTAATATTCAATTTCCACTGAATTTCTTTCACTTCTACTTAAAATTAATTTTCCAATTAATATTAATGAGATAGAAAATAAAACAAACTTAATTAAATAAATAACAAATAAAATCAATCATTAAAAAATCTTATTACTACAATATTAAGCAATTAAGGTCTATAAAGCATTAATTGAATAAGAAATCATCTGAGATAATCATAGATAATTCTATGTAAAAACTACGATTTTCTTAACGTAAGTAAATTTGTATTGTTTTGTTTTCTATGAAATAAACTTAAGGAAAGTTTTTTTAATTAGAAAAGAAAATTTAATTTAAGTATTTTATTTACGATTTTCTTTTTGTTTAAACAATTTTACTGTTAAAGTTATCCACTTTCCGGAGATACTTGTAAATCAAATTTCCCTATTGCATAACAACAGTCTTTATATAATCTGTTTTTATAATTGAATTTATTAGACAAAGAAATCATTAGCTTATTGCTTTTAAGTAGAATTTTAATTTATGTTATTTTAATTAACATTTTATAATTGAAAAAAAAATAATAAACATTTTTAATTTGTAAACAGAATTTATTAATATTATAGATAAGAAGCTACCATGGCAATCTGTGATTATATTTTAAAATTTCTGTTTTTTATCTGCAACTAAAAATATATATTGTAATAAGCAGATTTACATAACAAATTAATTAGTACTATTATGCAGCATGAAGTGGGAGTAAACACCCATCTGGGTTTGTCCAACTAACGAAAGTTAGATTGCGCTAACAAATCTCGGCGAGAGTAATAGAGAACCATTCTCTTACATGCTGATTATGATGGTAGCGGGAAATAAACAGGTTCTAAACAAAGAGAACATTAAGATCATGAGTAATACCATTATTTTGCGCATAAAAAGGGACATCTATAAATTTGCGGATGATCTTGGTTTGTTGCGGTATGAATTGGAAGCTTCAATTCCATGTGTCCTAATAGATTTTATAATTGAGCGTTTGTCCAGTAGTCTAAGAAGTTGTAGGTAACGTCCGTTAGCTTCAATTCTTTTCAGTCAAGTATGTGGCTTCTATGTTAATCTCTTATCGAGGTGAAGTCCCAAATAACGCACTTTATCATATTGTGAAGAATCATATTGCTATTAAGGTATAAAGGGGTTAGGGTCTCCTTGGTGAAGAGTGAAAGTAATGTGAGCATTTTTATGCTCACTTTCCATCTCTTAAACCAGGATTGAAAGTTGTGGATATGGGATCGTAAATTGTTGGAAGCTACGTCAGGATTTGTATGGGTAGTAAGTATGGCTGTATCATCTGTATAAATGCCAATGATAGTACTAGGATCAGATGGGATATCATGGGTATAATTATTATTAAAAATGGGACCAATAATACTACCTTGTGGGACTCCGACTAGAATAATGAGGAGTCTGAGTTATATGCTAGCTGGAAATGACGTTGGAAGAGATATGAATTAATGATAAGCTAGTATGTTAAAGAAAAAAATGTCCAGACTTTCCAGAGGAACACACGATACCACACACGATCAAAACTTTGTGAGATATCTAAAAGTTCTCCTGGGCAATATTCCTTCCTCTTAATATAGGATACAATGTGATCAACAATACTGTAGAATTGATGGATGGTAGAGTGTACAGATCGAAAGCCGAATTGGTGACCAAGAATAAGTTTTTATATTAACTATGACCGGGTAGAGTCCGTTTAATAGGAGTTTTTTAAAAATCTTCCCAAGGAATGGTAAGAGACTGATAGGTTTATAGGAAGAAAGAGAATTAACGGGTTTATTTGGGTGTAGGAATCATTTTAATAACTGAAAATTTCCAGAGTAAGGGAAAATTGGTTATGCGGAAGATACTATTGAAAATGTATGTAATAAAAACTAAACTTTTCGGTAAATTTGCTTGAGAAGAAAAGCTGTTATTAGATTATAACCAGCAGATTTTTTATTGGGAAGGTGTAGAATAGTAGATTTTTTTCCGAGGATCTAAAATTTTTGGGAGGAAGACTCATAGGGATTGGGAACACTAATTCTTCGGTGGTGGGGGAGGAGGTTGATGAGTGTGTGTGGCGAGTATAGTAAGTTTTTTGGTATGATGTATAAGATAGTGGTCCTTGAAGAATCTTCCTCGAGAGTTACCAATACAGAAATTCCATTGAGGGTGTTAAACATTGTAATCAGCACCCGCGAGGAACGAAGTTTTAAGTAAATATACGAAGGATAATAAGTCAGAACCGGTTATGGATTGGTTAGTAGGAGAGTATACAGATGCTCCATTAAAATTAAATGAGGAGGTATCAATAGTAGCACCTGCATATTGCAGGGATTTGGGGGCGAAATTGGAGTCGATGTAAGGATAGCTGTACCACCATGTGCTGTATGGCCAGGGTGACAGTTCTGTATGTATCGCAGTCGCATAGCGTAAAATATGACCTAGATGGGAAGTGTGTGTTAGTTAATAATAACGTTAATGCGTCTGTCATGTAGAATAATATCTAGTTCTTATCGATGGGGGTTTAATTCATTTGCGTTCCATAACAGGACGAAGAGGGAATTTGTAGTAGAGTGTGACATTTAGTTTTGAAGAGTGGAGAGTACGAGGTCTGAATTTCCGCGGGTTACGTAAAATTCGATTTTGGATTTTTTTTGTGGCATTATGTTGGTATTCATATCTCTCACTTATGCCGACAAGTTCGGCCATTTTCAATGTTCAGTTAATTTTTGACAGTTGCTTTGCTTACACGTGTTTGGCTCGTCTTCGATTTTTGCCCATTCCAAAAAATGGATCAAAGAATCTGTTTCAAATTTTGTGTGAAAAACAAAATTAATAGCGCCGGCACATTCCGAATATTGACTGTGGCATATGGTGAAGCTAGCTTGGACCGAAGCAACGTTTGTCGATGGTACAAAATATTCTCAGAGGCCCGAGAAGATGTAAACGACGAAAAGCGTGCCGGACGCCCGAGATCGTCAATAACAGACGAAAAACATTGATGAAGTGAAGAAAATAGTATTGGCCAATCGTCGAATCACCATTACAGAAGTTGCTGAGGACTTAAACATATCGATTGGCTCGTGCCATTCGATTTTTACCAATGATTTGGTCGTGAGACGAGTCACGGCTCAATTTCGACCAAAAACAACATCGAATTAACATTGCTAAGGAGCTGTTGGACTCTGTCCCCGACAACCCAAATTTGCTCCAGAGGGTCATAACCCGAATCAGGGCTTATGGTTATGACGTGGCAACCAAAGCTCAATCATCCCAATGAAAGCTGCTGCACGAGCCAAGACCTAAAAAAGCGCGCCAAGTTCGATCGAATGTGAAGGTTTTGCTTACAGTTTTCTTCGATTGCAGGGGCGTGGTGCATCATGAGTTCTTGCCACAGGGTAGAACGGTCAATAAGGAATATTACCTGCAAGTTATGCGCAAGTTGCGCGAAGCAATTCGCCAGAAACGCACGGATTTGTGGAAGTGAATTGGCCAAAAACAACACACTAATAATACCGCATCCACCGTATTCCCCAGATCTGACCGCCTGTGACTTTTGCTTGTTCCAGAAACTGAAGGGCCCTATGAAGGACGACGCTACGCTACGATTGAGGAGATAAAGACAGCATCAAAGGAGGAGCTGAACAAGATCACAAAAAATAATTTTCTGAAGTGCTTCGAGGATTGGAAAAAGCGTTGGCACAAGAGTATAATATCTGCTGGGGATTACTTTGAAGGGGACAAAATAGATATTCATGAATAAATAAATAATTTTTGAAAAGAAAAACAAAATTCACGATACTTTTGGAACAGACCTCGTGAAGCTGACACAATAATTCCTTTATAAATGGTGTTAATATTTTTATTATTTCCTAGATAAGTGAATTGGTTAACATTGAGGTTATATCGATGTAAGACAATGACGGAGGGTTTATATAACTTTTATTTCTATATTGTTGTTATTGTGGTTGTTGTAATTGTGGGCGCTGATGTTGCTATTGATGAGGTTCTCCAATTTGATTATGCTGGTTTTAGTGACACGAAAAAAAGTGGCAGAAGAGTAACTCTTTTTATGCTAGAAATACTAGTGACAGTATGTCTTTAACTCATTTTTTATTTCTTCAATGGATGTGGTATGATGGAGGTAACAGATCATTATCTTGTAAGCCTTTTCCTCTTTAATAAATCCGTTTTTCTGCGTAAGAGGAATTTTTTGATTTCCCAAAATATCTTCGAACAATACTTCTGTAAGAGGAATTTGTAACCGTCGCAATGTTTGAATTTTCCGGCAATAGAGCAGATCAATTGGCATAACCGTTTCCTGCTGTGACCAATACTGGCAAGTTTATATTTTTATTTTTATTTTTAGCCTTTTGCGACTAGCCGAGATCGTCCAACAGATTTTATGGATTCCCTGCTGGATATTATCATCGATATTCCTGCACTCATTCATTATCATCGATATTCCTGCACATTGGTCAGTGATCTCAGTTTATTTGAATGTTAATTAAAATTTTAAATCAAGTAACTTATATTATTAATTAATTAATTCAATATTCTAGAGAAATAAAATTTTTACTTAAAAGAATATTTTTTCTTTTTTTTCTCAAACAAAAATCTTATAAATATTTTTTCAAACTTGATTGAAATTTTCCAATGATTCATGCTCAAAACCCACGTTTAATAGAATAAAGGATGACTGGCAATATAAAGGAAGATATAATTTAGTAATACCAAATTTTAGGTAAGAAGATATAAGTAAAGTGGAATGATTTTTATTGACTAATACATAATCTATAATCTGTCAAGAGCTGCAGGAATATTTCATTCCATAATGTTACCTAATGGGTTATTCGTTTAATGGTTTGGAATGTACATCATTATTATTAAATGTTTCTCAAATATCAAGTTGGAAATTTTGCACTGGAATAATAGGCTTTTGGTGCTGATTGTCCGACCACAAATTTTAGGAGATGGGGCTCATTTTTCATTTCGTGCTTTTAGGCGGCTAAAAGTCTATGAGTAAGTGTAAAGAAGCCATTGTATCTATGAGAAGCGACTATCTGGTGTGGAATTTTGTCTGAAAATGTCATTGGTAAAAAAAGGCTTAGATCGTTACCATCAATTCTGATATTTGTTGGTCTGAAATTAAAGATTTTCATTTGAATCACATATAATTTTAACAAAATGATAATACAAGACATACTAGACAAAAAAATTTTGGCGTTATTGTGGAAAAACTTTCCAGGACGCGTAACTTTGTGTTTTGAATATGTCTGAACTTAGAGAAATTGGCCTCTAAAATTGTGCTATTTAATACCGTTGGATTTATTTTTATAAAATAACGCAGAAAAATCGATTTATTCAAGTAATTTTCAAATTTTAAAACAAACCAATTAGCATCAAGTAATGAACAATCCGATCTGTGCGGAAAAGTTTCGTAGCATCGATTTAAACAAATAATATTTTATACAGAATAGGAAAATTTTAGCATTCATTATAAACAAATAATTTTTTTAATCAAAATTTGAGAAAGCCCAATTTAGATAACTTTTTTGTTAACCACAGATCGAATTCTGAATAGAATAACGAATTTCGGATAAACTCAACTAAAATAATAGCCTTCAAGATTAAAGAAATTGTGACTATAATCTTATTATTTTTATTGCAGTATTTTATGCAGCATCAATTTTAGATGACCCATAAAATCGAATCAACTTTTTGTGTGCTCTTTCATATCGAATTTTCATATCAAGTTCGCCAAATGGGCTGATGGTCATAGTTTTACATCATGACCCCAGATGGGTCTTCATGTTGTAAGAACTTAAGCTGTAAAAAAAAAAAATAAACCAATAATTTCTGTACCGTCATCTAATGGATTTTGTTTTAGTCTAAGATAACGCACACTCGTTTTTTGTGGAATATTACTGTTATTAAGGGTTTTTGCTCATTCACATTTACTCTCCAATTTTGAACCGAGCATCTAAGGAGTTGATGTGGTTCTGTAAAATAGTGGTGAGTGTGGAATAATCTTTATAATAGGTAAGGCCAGCTGTATAGTGAGCATATATTGTGGTCAGGATATTATAATAACAGGGAATATTATAGGTATAAATGTTTAAATGGATAGTAAGTACCTTGAGAAACAACGGCAATCATACCATATGATATACGAGATCTGTTCAAAAAGTATCGCGAATTTTGTGGTTTTTCAAAAATTATTTATTTATTTATGAATATCTATTTTGGCCCCTTCAAAGTTATCCCCACCAGATATTATACACTTGTCCCAACGTTATTTTCAATCCTCGAAGCACTTTAAAAATCATTTTTTGTGATCTTGTTCAAATCCTCCTTCGATGCCGTCTTTATCCCCTCAATCGTAGCGTAGCGTCGTCCTTTCGTAGGGCCCTTCAGTTTCGGGAACAAGAAAAAATCACAGGCGGTCAGATCTGGGGAATACAGTGGCTGCGGCATTATTAGTGTGTTGTTTTTGGCCAATTCACTTCCACAAATCCGGGCGTTACTGGCAAATTGCTTCCCGCAACTTGCGCATTACTTGCAGGTAATATTTCTTATTGACCGTTCTACCCTGTGGCAAGAACTCATGATGCACCACACCCGTGCAATCGAAGAAAACTGTAAGCAAAACCTTAACATTCGACCGAACTTGGCGCGCTTTTTTGCTCTTGGCTCGTGCGGCAGTTCCCATTGGGATGATTTAGCTTTGGTTTCCACGTCATAACCATAAACACATGATTCGTCACCAGTTATGACCCTCTGGAGCAAATTTGGGTCATCACGGACAGCTCCTTAGCAATGTTAATGCGATGCTGTTTTTTTATCAAAATTGAGCAATTTTGGTACGAATTTCGCGGCGACCCGTCTCACTCACAAACTTCTCCTCAGCAACTTCTCTAATGGTGATTCCACGATTGGCCAATACTAGTTTTTTCACTTCGTTAATGTTTTCGTCTGTTGTTGACGTGCTCGGGCGTCCGTCACGCTTTTCGTCGTTCACATCTTCTCGGCCCTCTGAGAATATTTTGTACCACCGTTACTTCGGTCCAAGGTAGCTTCACCATATGCCACAGTGAACATTCGGAATGCGTCCGCGCAATTAATTTTGTTTTTCACACAAAATTTCATACAGATTCTTTGATCCATTTTTTGGAATGTGCAAAAATCGAAGACGAGCCAAAACACGGGCAAGCAAAGCTGTCAAAAATTAACTGAACATTCAAAACGGCCAAACTTGTTGGCATAAGTAAGAGATATGAGTACCAACATAACGCCACAAAAAGTCGAAAATCGAACGTAACCGGCGGAAATTCAAAATTTTTTTTTAACAGACCTCGTATGTCAGATTACTCAACATTTTCAGCTAACGAAAGATATCAGTCTGATAGATAAGAATCTGATAGAATATTGAATATATAGAAATAACTATACTGTAAAGCACTCCAGCTTAATACCTTTAGTTTCAATAATAAGATTATCATATCTTCGTGTTAAAAAAAAAATAGGCTGAAGATATTTAAGTATTAAATTTTCAAGGATTTTTGATAGAATGAAAAGGAGATTTATGGGTCTAAATAAAGTGGAAGAATTTTAAGATTTGTTGGCTTTTGCGGATTTTATTCAGTTTAAAATTTTTGGAGAATTATGTTTTTAAATTTGCCAAAAAATGAAATTAATTTTTATTAACGATAATTCTATCTATTATTTTTCTTTAAGTAATATTGTATCAAATTGGATTAATTTACTATACACAAAAAAAGTAAAAAAAAAAAAACTTATAATAATAATTATAGATAAAAAAAAATAGTAAAAATTCACACGTTTATATTGAACAATTGGTGTTAAGTGGTAGAAAATCAACAGTAATGAAGACAAATGGCAATTGAAATATCATATTAAGAATGATAATTAATGGTGTTCAAGGACTACTCTATGCATTGATGTATCCATAAATATCTTGTACCTACTCGTATATCTAGATTGATGTTTGTCTATTCATGGTAATATTTATGTACATATTTCAAAAAGCCATTCATCTTATTCAATTATCATGGTTGCATATGATTGGATACCTGATGTTAAGTACTGGCACTATAATATCCTTACAATATTATATATCTATAATAATATGCATGTATGTATATGGTAAATTCTATATAAAATAAACCAAAATACTTTATTCGATGAAGGAAGATTGAAATTTAAGAGAAAACTTCATTCTCATTTTAGTATATTGGAAAAAATCTTAAGAAGTACCAAAAAAAAAAAAGAAAAAAAGTTCGTATTCAGAAGATGAATTAGATGAAAACGCACACTCATTTTATGGTTCTTTCTTTATCAGCCATAAAAAAAAAATCTTAAAAAAGCAGAGGAAAAAAAAGAAAACATATTCAAATGTGAATAGAAACTTATATAGACGAGACTGTAGATGATGACAAAGAGAGATTAGAATATGAAGAGGGTAGGAGCAACAACAAGCAGACTTCCATACAGACAGAGAAAATTTAAATGTGGTAGGATTTGTGAACTTTTACCTTCACTTGACACTCCATTAGCCGGCAACAAAAAAGCCTATTTCTGGTTTGTATACATTGGACTAAGATCGATATTCTCTACAAGGAAAGAGGGATATTTTTTCGGGAGCAACTATATTTATGTATGTATATACTTTATAGAAGAAAATGCTCTGAAAGAGAGTAAAGGAGAATGTTTATTTCGAAGATTTTCTTTTGGTATTTTTTCATCGTACACAAAAATGCTTTTATGTAAATTTATTGGGCATCATGTTGGAATCAAACATCTCAATCAATTATCAATTTAAGGATCGGCCCTTCTGTTACTCATCTCCACTCTAGTCTACTCTTTAGAATTTCCATTATACTTATTTAGATAGAATGATGATTTCCTGTATCCCATCAGCTCTTTCATTATGATATTTTCATAAAAAAAAAAAAATATTTTCCTTCAATAAAGTTCCTTTCTTCTTATTCATCGTTAATACAATCATCAATGAAGTGTGCGTTTATTATGTTTTTTTTTTCTTCATAAGAATTATAATTTTAAAGTGAATTTCTCTTATTTATTATGGTTAACATTTTTGAATATGGAAGAAAAAATTAGCAGATAATATTATTCATCATAAATAAGGGGATAAAGATGAAAGTGTATAATTATAATATACAAATTTGTTTACAAATAAAACCAGAAATCATTTTCAAGGGTAAGAAGGTAAATAGAAATTTTCGAACTTAATAAAGTCTCCATAGATGGCGGTATCTGTATATGGTGAAAGAAAGCTTTTGGCATTTTTTGATTGTCCTGTTGTTTTTCAAATAATTCTTAAAGTTTGTTTTTCATTTTGCTCTATCACTTGTTATGAAAGAGGTTAGTATGATAAGTCAATCATAAATAGAACAAATTAATTTATTCAACAAAAATTGATTTATTTTTCAATATAGTCGCCTTTGGGCTAAAAATACTTCGTCTAATGATATTACAATTTTTTTATACCAGAATTGGACAATAATTCAAACTTCAGAATTGAATACAAATTTGTTCCCAATAAGCCATTATTCCTGGTCAGGAATCTCCATAACATTTTGAAGGTTGATTTTGGTTTCAAATATTATTTTTTTCCTTAAAAAAATTTTTTTTTTTTTGAAAATACAAAATTCATTTTTTTCCACATTTTTTAAAAGAACCGCAAACTCTGTCTGCCCTCAATGGCCGTCAAAACTAAAATAATAAACAAATGTTAACAAAATGTTTTATATGACGTCTCTTTTAGAAATCCAAATGATAAAAAAAATATAGTTCGCTTATATCATTTAGATTTTTATATTTATCACTGATTTATCATATTGATTTCGTATACGTATATGTTGATACAATTACAAAAATAGACTATTCTGTTATTGCCTACCAAATTTAGGTTAAATAGAAATTATTTATTGTGGTTAACATTTAAGAATATGGAAGAAAAAATTAGCAGATAATGTTATTCATCATAAATAAGGGGATAAAGATGAAAGTGTATAATAACTGAATATACAAATTTGTTTACAAATAAAACCAGAAAACATTTCCAAGGGTAAGAAGGTAAATAGAAATTTTCGAACTTAATAAAGTCTCCATAGATGGCGGTATCTGTATATGTTGAAAGAAAGCTTTGGGTATATTTTTAATTTTCCTGTTGATTTTCAAATAATTCTTAAAGTTTGTTTTTCATTTTGCTCTATCAGTTGTTATGAAAGAGGTTAGTATGATAAGTCAATCATAAATAGAACAAATTAATTTATTCAACAAAAATTGATTTATTTTTCAATATAGTCGCCTTTGGGTTAAAAATACTTTGTCTAATGATATTACAATTTCTTTATACCAGAATTGGACAATAATTCAAACTTCAGAATTGAATCCAAATTTGTTCCCAATTAGCCATTACTCCTGGTCAGGAATCTCCATAACATTTTGAAGGTTGATTTTGGTTTCAAATATTATTTTTTTCCTTAAAAAAAATGTTTTTTTTTTCATTTTTTTCCAAATTTTTTAAAAGAACCACCTATTCTGTCTGCCTTCAATGGCCGTCAAAACTAAAATAATAAACAAATGTTAATAAAATGTTTTATATGACGTCTTTTTAAGAATTCCAAATGATAAAAAAAATATAGTTCTGCTTATATCATTTAGATTTTTATATTTATCACTGATTTATCATATTGATTTCGTATATGTTGATACAATTACAAAAATAGACTATTCTGTTATTGCCTACCAAATTTAGGTTAAATAGAAATCATTCTCACTTTTTATGTGAATTGAACAATCATGAGAGTAGTCCTAAATGTGTTCATGAGTAGTAAATGTACACGTACGTCATCTATATTTAGGCGTAATGGAAGGATGTGAAGTGATTTAATACGAGCAGATAAATTAACATATAAAATGCATTCAGTTGTATTGAGTGGCAACTCCATTCGATTTGGTAATTTTCTTTTTGATTTTCCGACGCAATTTGCAATTAATTACTCTACGCGCAACTCTATTCAATCACAGCAGTCGAAGCAAATTCGTTTAGATTTGGAAGTGTTTTACGTGCGCAATTTAGGGTTGTTATCCTCGATATGGGTAATAGATGTTCATGAGATTCAGTGACGAACGCGACGAACGCCTCCCTTAAATGGTGGTGATAGTAGTGATGGTTGCGTCTGGAATGGTGGCACAATTGCTGTTGGATCAGAAATTCAGGGTAAGATGATCCGGTACGATTCTGAACGATCCGCTAAGCAATTTTCAGATAAATTGATTACCGAAAATTTCAGCATTTTCACAACTTCTTCACTTATTGCGTTCTGATGTAAGTTTACGATGTTAACGGAGAGGTTCCTAGAAAGATTACTACTCTGTTTATGGATAATAAATCGACGGTTGCTATTTGGCAATATTTTATTGCATTAAAACTTTTACTTATCAAACAAAACCAAAACCAAAAGTAAAGCCAACCTAAACCAACTTTGACGAACCAACGTTCGTCTTGCATTCAGAAACTTTTGCCCTTCATGGCAATATTGGAAATTTTTCCTTAAATTGATTTTTTGGCATAAAACTTTTTTTCTTCTATTGATTGCGGCTTAATAGGGGAATTTGAAAAGTATCCGATTAAGATTTACAGCATTATTATTACATTTACTTTTATTTTTTTTACTTTTTATTTTTTATTTTTATTTCTTCAATAATTAAATGTTATTTGTTAAGTGTAATTGTTAGAATTTGTTGTGCTATAATTTTAATGTATTGATAATTGCTAGTAATTATGTAAGAGAAAATTTTAAATTAGAATCTCTCTAAGCAGTGGGTGTATACATATTTTTTTTTGTAACTGAGGGTAGATCAAATTTTGTTTGTTTTATTTTAATTATTATTAAATATCTATAAATAATTTTTGTTTATAATTAAAATATAATTAAATCTAAGAATAATGTGTTACACAATATTATTTTTGGATTTAATTATATTTATTTAATAAAGTGAATTAAATAAAATAAACCGGCAATATTGTTGTGCATTTTCTTTTATTTTACGCAATTTATTTTTAGAATCTTTGGTTATGAGAAAAAAAAAATGACATAATTAAATATAGAATATCAATATTATTAATGAATAATAAATAAACGTTTGGTTATATAACATTATTTAAAATAATTAGTCTGAAATTATTTGAAGAGCTTTTACATTTCATATTCTTTACTGAGTACACTGGAAAAACTATTACCGATCAAAAAGGGTCTAACAAATAAAATTGTAATCAAACATTAAAAAGTACTCAAAGCATTGCCAAACAATTTGGATTTATACACTAATAATAATGTGTTTTCTTAGCACTTATATTAAAAACGATGATGAAAACATAATCAAACACTCAATTTTATGGGTTATATTTATGCTCGCACTTTCAGTACCAATTCATCTACTTTGACAAGAATAAATATTCTTTCATAGCTCATAAATTATGAATGGAGAGACTAAAAGTAAATATTTTAGTAAAGTTATCAAGTAATTATTGGTCAATTATTTAATTATAGTTACTTAGGAAAGTAATAATACACCTTTAAGTTAGTTACATTGTGATTCAAGTACTAAAAGTATACTTCTCAAATACTACTTTAACTATTATTAAAATTAGTAAATTTTTTTTCGAAAAATGCAAATTTTATCTACTACAAATTTTTAGCAAATATTTTTTAACTGAAAATTTTTGAACCTTAACTTTTTAACTGAACATTTTTTGACTTAAAATTTTTGAACTAAAAATTTTGAACTGCAAATTTTGAATGAAAAGTTTTCTTTTAACTGAAATTATTTTAATTGAAAATTTTAAAATTGAAAATTTTTTAACTGAAAATTTGTTGACAGAAAATTTTTTCAATGGAAATTTTTTAACTAACAATTTTTTAACTAAAAGCTTTTTGATATAATTTTTTAATTGACTGAACATTTTTAAAATTTAACATTTTTGAGCAGAAAATTTTTGAACTGCAAAATTTTGAACCGAAAATTGCAACTGGAATTTTGTACTGTTAATTTTTGACTGAATATATTTAAACTGAAAATTTTGTAACTATAAATTTTTGAAATGAACAATTTTTAAATTAAAAATTTTTCAAATGAAAATATTTAAATGTAAATTTTTTAACTGAAGATATTTGAACTGAAAATTTTAAATGGAGAATTTTTAAACCGATAATTTTTTAACCGATAATTTTTTAACTGATAATTTTTTAATTAAAAATTTGATGACAGTAAATATTTTGACTGAAAATTTTTTAACTAACAATTTTTAAAATAAAATTTTTTTAACTAAAAGCTTTTCGACAATAACTTTTAACTGACAATTTTTTATATAAAACTTTTTAAACTAAAAATTGTTGAACTGAACATTTTTGAATTGAAGATTATTACTGGAATTTTGTACTGATAAGTTTTAACTGAAACTTTTTAGTGAAAATTAGTTTTACCAAACATTTTTGCATGCAATTTTTTACTAACTCATATTGCCATTTTTTCTGTGAGTCCAAATTTTTTTACTACTAAATTTTTTTTTTTTTTGACTGAATATATTTCAACTGAAAATTTTTCAACTATAAATTTTTGAAATGAACATTTTTTACGTAGAATTTTTTTAATTAAAAATTTTTCAAATGAAAATATTTAAATGGAAATTTTTTAACTGAAAATTTTTTAACAGAAAATTTTAAACGCAGAATATTTAACCGAGAATTTTTTAACCGATAATTTTTTAACTGATAATTATTTAATTAAAAATTTGATGACAGTAAATATTTTAACTGAAAATTTTTTAACTAACAATTTTTAAACTAAAAATTTTTTAACTAAAATTTTTCGACAAAAACTTTTAACTGACAATTTTTTATATAAAACTTTTTAAACTAAAAATTGTTGAACTGAACATTTTTGAATTGAAGATTATTACTGGAATTTTGTACTGATAAGTTTTAACTGAAACTTTTTAGTGAAAATTAGTTTTACCTATTTTTTACTAACTCATTTACCAAATTATTCATTATTCATTGAAAATATTAACTAAAAACCCTTAAAGTCAATTTAAAAAAAAAAAAAGTTAAAATATTGTATGTAATATATAAGAACTCTGATAATTATTTCAGAATTAAGATAAAATCAATCTAAAGCTTATTATGAGATAATTATTTAATAACTGAAAAGAGAATACATAATTCAACTTTTGAATTTAAATTCTTGATGGAGTAAATATAGATTTTTAGATATTATAGAATAGAATTTTGATATGAAATTGAATTAGCAGACTTCTTATTTGAACATGAAAATGGAAATGATTAATAAAAACTTTCTAATATTAAGACTGCTATAAAAGTAAAGGTTTTATTTTGGTCCTTTCAGTAAATATAATTTTCAAATTGATTTTCATGTATCTTATTTTTTTTATATTAACGTGAATACACTTAGGTGATTCAAGTTAATATAAAATTGACTATTTCTATTGACTAAAATATAAAAGACACAAAAAAAAAATGAAAAAGTATTAACGAAAGATTGTTAGTAAGAAAATCCAAAATTCATTATTAACATTCGATGTTATGGTAGGAAAATTAGAAGATCTTTTCAGATACAAGAATTCTATTTAAGTACAATCAATTGATCTAATAGTAATTTTATAAATGCTAGTGTAGTCTCCACTAACAATAAAGATAAGCTTGGACAGCAATAGTAACTTATCTAGTATAGATATCGAATATCTAATTGGAAAAATCTGGCATTAATGTTCAAAGGAAAATGGAATTAAATTTGTATTGTAGTTGCATTGGGTCATGATGGAAAATATGCTCGTCCACGCTCCAATTAGCAGTAAATTTTGATAAAATCTACAACCACAATACAAGTTGTGATAAGCAGAATTACCACCTTATAAAGTAACATTAAAACTAAACATAATTCCAAATATGAATCGAATTGTTTGGTATCCTCGGAGAGGGGTTGGAAAGTTCTCCATTATTTTTCTGTTTTGATTTTGTATTTAAAAAAAAAAATTGTTTATTTATTTTTATGCTAATGAAAATTAATGTTGTTGATTTTTCGTAGAAATTAGAAAAGAGGTGAAGAAAAAAAAGTACTACCACATTAAAATTTATCATATACAACAAAACAAAAAAAAAAAAATAGAAAATAAATGCCGTATAAAAAAAAGTGCTGTTCACTGATAAAAAATCACGCAAACAAAAACTGCATAAAATTATTTTAGCTCAGATTTTTTTTTATACTCTTGCAAGGATATACACATCCTTTTATTCCCTTTTATTTGATAGAATTTACATAAATAAATGGTTATTTATGAAGTCGAGTTATATGTATACTATACTGTAAATAAGCGCAAATGTAAATATATATTGTATATTGTTTTCATACGATTGGAAAAATGAACAGAGTACGATTGTTGTGAAATGAAATATTACTAAGATTTTTGATATGATTTCCATAAAAATTCTATAAATGTTATTTTATTTGAACTTCTATATAAGAGAACATACGAGCAAGTACGTGTTGCTTCTGTATAAACCTTTGTACATACATATATAAATAAAAATTCTGTTTGGATATTTTTGTGGGTTGCTGTGAGGGGAAAAAACTATGAACATGACAGAAAACTACAACGAAAATTTGTGGAGTTGTAGAACATTGAAAAGAAAGAAATGATTTACCTCGGGTAGATTCGTTTGTTCATCCTTAAAGATTTTTTTGATTTTTGCGGAAGTTTTTGATTACTTTAAAAGTGCATAAAAACCTGCTATTCGATGCACAAATAATGTTTGGTAAGTTTAAATATTTCAGGTTATCCATTTGGTACTTTAAAAAGTAAAATTCTAAAAAAATATAACTAATATTCAAGTTTTAATAAACAATTTTATTTTATAATAATCCATAAACTTTGCCTTTATGCATAAAATTGGATATTATTCAAATGGGCTGTCACAAGACTTCTGCAGGAGTCGATTCTTTTGAGGTAATTTTTTAAATTTTGTAAATTTTTAGGCTGTAATTGGTCATTACTTAACGGATGTTGGGTTTTAAATTGTCTTCATATAAGGTTTTATCTACGCAAATATAACTTTTTATCTAGCCTGACTAGAAAAGTTCATTTGCGTCAAATCTCACGATCTTCGATTTTTGATTGACATCACTTAACATAATCTTAAAATTACATGTCTTTGGAGCTTTTTGCGCAATAAGTTTAAAATATGTCATGTTGTGTGCCTTGTGATGGTATCTTGTTGAAACCACCTATAGTCTAAATGAAAATCTTCAAGTTTAGATTTGGCATTGTATGGTAGTCAATTAATTCAGATTATTAAAATTGTAATAAAAGTTATTATTTTAAAACTGATTTAATCTGAATATTTTTGCATTTAGCATTTTTCTTTTTAAACAAATTTTTTTTTTTAATTAGAATTTTTTCTTAGAAAAATTCATTAAAAGTTAAAATTTATTAAGAAAAAAAAAACAACATGTTTTTAGAAAATAATATAATATTTTATTTAAATTTTCCAATTAAAAATATATTTGATATCACATATTTTTTTATAACTTTTTGTCTTGTTATGCTTCAATAAACTCAGAATTATTTATTGAGGCATATATAATTTTCGATTATCTGTAATCCAATATGACTTCAGATTTAAGAGAAGAATCTTTGTTATTATTATTTTTGTTAAAAATTAATATAAATAACTATGAAATCGTAGAGGTTGTTTTTTATTCCTAAATTGTAGATTAAGAGTTTTCTAAAAGCTTCCATTTCGGATGATTAAGCTTTAAGAGCTACTTTCAAGACTAATTAAAGAAAATTTTATTTTCTATATTTTTGGTAATTCTTTTAAGTAACATCATTACTGAGATATAAATTCCAAGCACCACGACCCAAGTCGTAAACTTACACGATTACCCCACATCAGAGTACAAAGTTTGTACTGCCAAATTTTTACTGAACATTTTTTACTAAATATTTTTACTGGCCAATTTTTGCTGAAAAATGTATACTGAAAAATTTTTACTGAAAAATGTTAACTGAAAAATATTTACTGGAAAATGATTACTGAAAAATATTTACTGGAAAATGGTTACTGAAAAACATTTACTGAACAATTTTTGCTGAATATTTTGTATTGAAAAATGTTTACTGAAAAATTTTCACTGAAAAATTATTACTCAAAAATATTTACTGGAAAATGGTTACTGAAAAACATTTACTGAACAATTTTTGCTGAATATTTTGTATTGAAAAATGTTTACTGAAAAATGTTTACTGAAAAATGTTTACTGAAAAATGTTTACTGAAAAATGTTTGCTGAAAAATTTTTACTGAAAAATTTTTACTGAATGTTTGTTACTAAAAATTTTTACAGAAAATTTTTTACTGAAAAGTGTTTATTGAAAAATTTTTATTGTAAAATGTTAACTGAAAAATATTTACTGAAAAATGTTTACTGAAAAATATTTACTGAAAAATATTTACTGAAAAATATTTACTGAAAAATATTTACAGAAAAATTATTACTGAAAAATGTTTACTGAAAAATGTTTACTGAAAAATATTTACTGGAAAATGATTACTGAAAATTGTTTACTGAAAAATGTTCACTGAAAAATTTTTACTGAAAAATTGTTACTGAAAAATTATTACTGAAAAATATTTACTGGAAAATGGTTACTAAAAAACATTTATTGAAGAATTTTTCCTGAATATTTTGTATTGAAAAATGTTTACTGAAAAATGTTTACTGAAAAATTATTACTGAAAAATATTTACTGGAAAATGGTTACTGAAAAACATTTACTGAACAATTTTTGCTGAATATTTTGTATTGAAAAATGTTTACTGAAAAATGTTTACTGAAAAATGTTTACTGAAAAATGTTTACTGAAAAATGTTTGCTGAAAAATTTTTACTGAAAAATTTTTACTGAAAAATTTTTACTGAAAAATTTTTACTGAAAAATTTTTACTGAAAAATTTTTACTGAAAAATTTTTACTGAAAAATTTTTACTGAAAAATTTTTACTGAAAAATTTTTACGGAAAAATTTTTACTGAAAAATTTTTACTGAAAAATTTTTACTGAAAAATTTTTACTGAAAAATTTTTACTGAAAAATTTTTACTGAAAAATTTTTACTGAAAAATTTTTACTGAAAAATTTTTACTGAAAAATTTTTACTGAAAAATTTTTACTGAAAAATTTTTACTGAAAAATTTTTACTGGAAAATTTTTACTGAAAAATTTTTACTGAAAAGTGTTTACTGAAAAATTTTTACTGAAAAATTGTTATAAAATTATATTTATAGGAAAATGCTACTGACAAATTTTGACTAAAAAATGTGTACTAACAAATTTTTCTATTATTGAAAAATTGTTACTGAATATTTTTGGAACTGATATTATTTTGGTGATTATGTTTAATCAATAATTGAACAAACATTTAATTTTGTATTTTCGGAGAATTTTTTTTTTTAAATTACTACAATATTTTTTTAAATAATTTTATTTTTTAAGATAATAAAGTTCCAGCTTAAAGGATCTATAATAAATACGATATTATTTTAAGGATAGTTTTAAATTCAATAGTTTGACATCTTTTATTTTAAGTCCTTGAAAGAAAAGCTTAAAAAAATAATACTCAACGCTCTCGCTTAAAAATCACTCAATCAATCAGATATAGCAAAAAAATTTAAATTCAGTTTTTATTAAATAAAGAAAATGTTTTCTATCTGAAAGTAACTATAATAATATAAAAGTATTTCTATTAGTCGATGTTATTTTTAGATGAAAAATTATATGCAGACTAATTTTATTATTTTGTCTTTTCAATTAGAGTTAATTCTTTTTGGCAACTCATTCATCATAGCTGCGTAATTCGCACTTTTGGATAACAGCCTCCATACTATACTCACACAACAGAATATAGTTTTTTCAGGTATACGTGTAATTCATTAAAATCTTCACCTTAACCAGAATTTAATGCTTCTGGATTTATTCACCCTAATAATAGTATGGTATTTTTATACGGTTCTTGATTTCACATTTTCTCGTATTGGAGTACCCCATTTTCTTTCGCTGGTCATGAATCCTCCCCCGATTCGACCTGAGATGAAAATGTGAGTTCACGTGTATATTAGCATTTCGCATGAATATTGTAATACGGCATAACCGCACACCTTAAGAAAACAAGCCCAGACAGTGATTGATGAAATGTGAGGAAATTTGTTGTATTTCAGGGGTCGCGCACATAATGAATGAACGAACACTGTAATATAATGTTGCGTTTTTCATCATCCCGAAGTAAAAATTACATTCTTTGCTAAAGCTAATTTAGGCTTTGGTAATTTTCAGAATTTACTGTGAAAAATTATTCAACGCAAATGCATTAAAAATTCAACTTACATTTTCCTACATGCACACCCACACGCAGCCATTATATTTACTTAAAACAAATCGATTTTGAAATTATTTCCTTGAATTTGTCATGCATTGTGACCGAAATTAAATTAGTGCTGCTTGTTCATATTTACATAAATAGCTTCCATTTAATTTAATAGAATGAGTGATTTATAAATTATGCTATGTGTAACCAAAGAAAGTTTTCTTTTAAATATTTTTAATTTTAACATACCATAAATGCCTTTATCATAAAGAACTATCAGAAGAATTTCTTAAAATGATATATACAAAATTATATTATTTAAAAAAGTTTTTTTTTATTTGCATAATTTGATTTGATTAAAAAAGGTTTTTAAATAGGCTTATAAGTATCCGCTTTTTAAATTGTTGAGAAGTTTTCCTAAAATTTTGCCTAATAATTTTGCATTCTTCTATTAAAGAAATTTATTTAAGAGATTTTTTTTAATTATGAAAGATTCTTCATTATAAAAACATTTATTTAAACTATTTGCTAAAAACATATTAAAAATGGTTTTTTAACATGTTTTTCACCAAAAAGAATAATTTAACTGACAAATTTTTACTAAAGAATTTTTACTGACTTATGTTTACTGGCAATTTTTTTCTGATAAATTTTTACTGACAAATTTTTACTGATAAATTATTAGTGAGAAATTTTAAGATATTTTTACCGACATATGACGACTGATATATTTTTAATGAAAAATTTTTATTGTACAAACAAATTCTGGCTGACAAACAGTAATTGACAAATTTTTACTGGCAAATTATTATTTATAAATTTTTAGAGACAAGTTTTTACTAGAGAAATTAATAGTGACAAACTGCGACTGACATATTTTTTAATGAAAAATTTTTACAGGCGAACTTTTACTAATAAAATAAATCGGCAAATTTTTACCGGCAAATTTTCACTGAAAGCTGTTAAATAAAAATTTTATACTAATTAATTTTTTGAAATATTTTTAAATTTTCACTAACAAATTTTTACCAACAAATTTTTACTGACAAATTTTTCTAACGATTCTTCTAGACAAATTTTTAGTAACAATATTTTTTACTGCTAAATGTTTGATGAAAAATTTTTGCTGACACCTTTTTACTTACAAAGTTTTACTGACAAATTTTTATAGACAAGATTTTACTAACAAATTTATTCTTCAAACTTTTTACCGATAAATTATTATTTTACACAATTTAAGGTGGTCGAACTATGCAGATGCGTGAATGCGGTGAATGACTGGTTTTTGCGTGAAAGAGTAGCGGGGAATAGGAAATCGGCTCCATGGTGGAACCGTGAGCTAGCTGTGGAAAGAAGAAAAGTTGGTAGATTGCGTAGAATCTACCAGCGATGTAGGCGCCGTGGTGCAGATGCGCACACTGGATACGTGGCGAGACTCGCCAAGGAAAAGCACTGGCAGCGGTATGTGAGTGAATGTGGAAACTCGGATGTATGAGGTCCGGTGTATCGATTGTGTATGCGCAAAGGTGCTCGGAATGATATTTTGAGTATCAGAGTAAATGATGGGTACACTAGTAATTGGGAGGACAGCGTGAATGCATTGATGAATGATTTATTTCCTGGGATTGAAATGCAAGAGGAAGAGGTACCCCCTGCCCTTTGAATGGGATGAAATTGATGCGTCTGTTTGGCGCACGAGAGTGAGAAATGCCCCAGGACTAGATGTTGTGACTGGTCAGATGATGAGAAGTGTTTGGCGGACTGTTCCCGCACATGTAAGTAGCCTTTAAGGTGAATGCTTGGAGAGTGGCGTGTTTCCGCGTGAATGGAAAGTAGGAGACGTGGTCATCCTTCCGAAGTCTCCGGACGGGATACGGACTGATCCGTCTTCCTATAGGCCGATATGCTTACTGCCAGTATTCGGCAAGGTCCTCGAGCGAATGTTGGTACACCGGTTGAATGTGAAGTTGGCAGACTTCAATGTATCCGGCTCTCAGTATGGATTTACGAAAGGTAAATCGACTGAGGACGCCTGGATGCATTTAAGGGAGTATGTGGATGAAAGTGTGGGTAAGTACGTATGTGGTGTGTTTGTAGATTTCAAGAATGCGTTCGGCTGCCTGAGATGGGATCGCATCATTGAGCGACTAGTGGAGGTTTCATGCGTGGTGTAAGTAGCCTTTACGGTGAATGCTTGGAGAGTGGTGTGTTTCCGCGTGAATGGAAAGTAGGAGACGTGGTCATCCTTCCGAAGTCTCCGGACGGGATACGGACTGATCCGTCTTCCTATAGGCCGATATGCTTACTGCCAGTATTCGGCAAGGTCCTCGAGCGAATGATGGTACACCGGTTGAATGTGAAGTTGGCAGACTTCAATGTATCCAGCTCTCAGTATGGATTTACGAAAGGTAAATCGACTGAGGACGCCTGGATGCATGTAAGGGAATATGTGGATGAAAGTGTGGGTAAGTACGTATGTGGTGTGTTTGTACATTTCAAGAATGCGTTCGGCTGCCTGAGATGGGATCGCATCATTGAGCGACTAGTGGAGGTTTGATGCGAGGAGGCTCCGCTATAGCGGAGTTACTTCCATGAACGGTATGCGGTGGTGTGCGGGAATAATGCGAGGGTTGTTTGCTAGATGGTGCGTGGGTTTTTTTTTTTTTTTTTTTTTTTTTTTTTTTTTTTTTCCGTTTAGATTAATGAGGTACAGGGGGAAACCTTCAAAAGGTACTCGTCTGGAAGTTATTCCTGCCAGGTGAGTTATGCGGGATTTTTACCTCGCTAAAACCTAACCTGCACCTCTGATCTTGCTCCCGGAACGATGGTTCCCCGGCGGCACTCTTTGTAAATACTACTTCGCCGGGGCGTTCTTGTCTGATGCTACTGCTGCCCCGATGTTATGATGCCTCGCGGCCTATTCTTCGTACGTTGTGTGGAGATCCTTGATAATGGATTCCGCGTACTCTGCAATTCTGTTCCAAGCCGATTGGCTCTTCAGCATGCACTCCACTATATTTTCTGGACTGATGGGACGCTCCAGATTTCTCTCCAGCTCCACCCGCGTCTCCTCATAGAGGGGGCACTGGAAGAACACGTGTTCTACGTCTTCGATAACATCGCGGCAATAATGACAGTTTGGGGAGTCAGTTCTCTTGAATCTGTGCAAGTATGCCCGAAAGCATCCATGCCCAGTCAAGAGTTGGGTGATGTAATACCCGACTTCCCCGTGCAGGCGAGTGACCCATTTGGTAACATGTGGTATCAGCCGATGAGTCCACCGACCCTTCGTCGAGTTGTCCCATCTCTCTTGCCAGAGGCGAAGGCTCTCGGGTCTCTCCTCTTCACAGAGGACCTTTCGCCGCTCTTCCTTCTTCCTACGATGTTGGCGTTCCCGCTCTCCTGCCAGAATGTCGATGGGTGGGCATGATGCCACGATGTTGACCGCATCGTGCGATACCGTTCGGTATGCTGACGCCACTCTGATCGCTGAGAGTCGCTGGACTGATGTCATTGTCTTGCGGTATGTTGTAAGCTCTAGCGACTTCGCCCACACTGGTGCTCCATATAGCAGGACGGAGGTAACCACAGTTGCCAGTAGTCGCCTTCGGATTTGCCTGGGGCCTCCGATATTGGGCATTATCCGCGAAAGTGCGCCCTGTACTGCTGATGCCTTCCTGCTAACGCTGGAGATGTGCTCCTTGTAGTTGAGTCTGGCATCCAAGACCACTCCTAGATACCGGATGTAGGGTAGCGACCGGATGTCGTGATCGCCTACTCTTATGGTGATGGTCTCCATTTTCTTCCGGCTACTCACAAGGAGTGCCTCGGTCTTATGTTCCGCCAAAGACAGGTCTGCCGATGTCATCCACTGTCTTATGCTCCGGATGGTGGTGGAGAATGCGGCTTCCAGTTCCTCTACGTGTTTGGCTACCAGGACAACCGCTACGTCGTCCGCGAATGCCACGAGTGTTGTGTTCGTCGGTAATTGCAGATGGAGTAGGCCGTCGTACATGACGTTCCATAAGAGTGGCCCCAGGACAGAGCCCTGAGGTACCCCTCCCGTGACCTCATACTCTGCTGGTCCATCCTCGGTCTCGTATTGCAGTAGTCGATCACTGAAGTATGATCTGACCATCCTCCGTAGGTAGTAGGGCACCCCCATGTTCTCAAGAGCCTCCAAGATTCGATCCCAGCGGGCCGAGTTAAACGCGTTCTTGATGTCCAGGGTGACAATGAGGCAATACTTTTTAGAACCGCCTTTCCATCTCTTTCCTGAGATGGCTTCCTTTGCAATGTTCGTGACGAGTTCCAGCGCGTCGATGGTCGATCTCCCCTTCCTGAATCCGAATTGAAATTCGGAAAGTTGAGGATCGATGTATTGCTCCAATCTGTCGGCCACTATCCGCTCCAAGTTCTTCCCGCCCGAATCCAGCATGCAAAGTGGACGATAGGAAGCTGGCTCGTCCAGTGGTTTCTTCCCTTTTGGGATAAGAACCAATCTTTGTTGCTTCCAACGGGTCGGAAATATGCCTTGTCGCAGGCATGCGTCGTACATGCTTATGAACAAGTCTGGCCTGGCGGCAATTGCACTCTTCAGTGCGATGTTGGGTATGCCGCTCGGTCCTGGTGCCTTGCCATTCTGCAATCTAGTGCAGGCCCTCGTAAGCTCTTCCATGGTCACACCAGGAAATTCCACTTCTTCATCCTCCGGGTGGTAGTCGGGGAGTTCTGGTTTCTCCGGGAACAGATGTTCTACTATTCTGTGCAGTATGTCGGGACAGGTTGGTGTTGTTGCGGGTAGGCTTTTAATCCTATGCATGACCGTCTTATACGGTCTGCCCCACGGGTCCCTGTCCACTTCAGATGGTGCGTGGGTGTCCACAGGGATCTGTGGCCGGCACCACTGTCTGAAATATGATGATGAATGGTCTCTTGGTGCAGTTGGAGGAGGCCGGCTGTGGTGTGGTTGCATATGCGGACGATCTTCTGCTCTTGATTGAGGGGGGAGTAGGTCTGCGGTGGAAGTGGCGGGAAGTCGCTTTATGCGTATGGTTTATGAATGGGGGGAAAGGATGGGTGTGAGGGTTTCCGAAAGGAAAACCATGTGTATGGTATTAAAGGGTTTTTTGGCGGCCAGTAGGCCGCCCAATATTCGTTTGGAGACGGTTGGGGTCCGATACGCTCGGGAAGTGAAGTACCTTGGAATGAAGATTGGGGAAAGGCTGAATTTTCGGCCTCACTTGCAACGTCTGAGGGCACGCGTGGCCGGTTTGATTGGCATGCTGGTGCGAGTGCTTTGCAAGGAATGGGGGCTTCAGACCAGTACGGTGAGAATCCTGTACAGAAGTGTGTTTGTTCCATGTGCGTGCATCGTGTGTGTGGGCTGATACTATGCGCCAACAGTATGCGAGGGTGGCCATAAACTCAGTGCAGCGTATGGTATTTCGTGCATGTTTGAGTGTGTGTAGGACCGTGTCGACCGAGGCGATGCAGGTTCTCATGGGAGAAATTCCATGGGACCTGGAGGTGCTGTGTGGAGGTATCCACTACCGTCTGCGGTGGGGCATCTCGCTGGCAGATTGTCCGGTTGGGAATTATGAGGTTCAGAATCTTAGTCCGCGTCATCAGCGCGTACTGGTCCTGAACAAAATGCATGAGATATGGCAGCAACGATGGGATGAGAGTGTGAATGGCAGAGGGACGTACATGTTCATACCGGATGTGTGATTTTTCTCTGCGTATGGTTTTGAATTCGGTCTGTTCCTTGGGTATTTGCTCACGGGATACGGCAGTATGAATGGGTTCCTGTAAAGGCGTGGTCTGGCTACGGAGGCTAGATGCCCTTGTGGGGCGGAGGAGGAAAGTGTTAAGCTCCTTCTCGTGGAGTGTGGCCTGTACGGGGACTTGCGTGATTTGAAGGCGGCGTGTGGAATCGTGGTGAATGAGGAGGGTGTGAATGTGAGTGGTGTGTTGTGTGTGAAAGAGAGATATGAATGCTTGAATGCGTTTGCCGTGGCACTGTTTGAGAGACGAATGAGAATGGTGCGTGAATGAGTGCGTAAATGACACCGTCGGTTCCGGTTGTATCTTCGGGTTTGGCGAACCCGCATACCTGAGCTGCCTTAGCGGTGCCTAGGAATTTACAAGATTCCTTACCGTAGCTCTACGAGCGGAATAGAAACCAAAGTACTCTTAAAACAAAAATGGGTACCACGGGAATCGGGAGCCCCACAGTAGAATATACTGTGCCCGATTGAGGTGAGGCGCCATTGGCAGCTACGTGGTGGTTGTGGTTAATACCCATGTCGCGGGTACGGTCTTCGGATCGCAGGTGGGAGGTAACTGGCAAATGTAGCAATGCATTGCACTTATCTCGGGTGCTAATGACAGTAGAGGTTTAGATAGTCCTCGCCACCAGCAGGTGGAGAGTCAGCTTGTAACTGATTATATCTGTTAACTGCCAGTAATGGTGGTGCGTTGATTGAGCGTATCTCGATTCCTAAAGTCGTAGGCGACTCGTGGTCTTATGCGCGGGCAACTAAACCACGGTAAATAATAAACTATAACTGACAAAAAATATTCTACATATTTTTACTGGCAAATTTTTACTGACAAACTTTTACCAACAAATTATTATTGATAAATTTTTAGACTAAGTTTTTACTGGAGAAATTAATATCGACAAACTATGACTGATATTTTTAATGAAATATGTTTACAAGCAAATTTTAACTAACAATTATTAATCAGCAAATTTTTACTGAAAGCTGTTAAATAAAATTTTTATACTAACGAATTTTTTGAAATATTTTTATTGTCGAATTCTTACTGTCAAATTGTTACTAATAAATTTTTATCGACAAATTTTTACCAACAATATTTTTTATTGAAAAATTTAACTGATAAATATTAGAAGAAAAATTTTTACTTACAACTTTTTATTATTATTTATACAAAGATTTATTGACAAATTCTTATTGACAAATTTTTGCTGAAAAGTATTTACTGACAAATTATATTTTATTTTTTTTTAACAAATAGATTTTTGTCTAAAGCTTTTTTACTAAAAACTTTAACTCAGAATCTAATTGTAATAAGTTTATGTATAGTTGTAGATGGAAAGACCATTAGTGTATAATAATTCTTTATAATCATTTGAATATTTTTTGTTGTATCTTTTTTCGATGTTTTGTCCATTTAAAAACTTGTTAGCTTTTAGATTCTTTCATAACATTAAGTGGTGATTATCTAAATTTGAATATAATTATTGGAGTGAAAGAGTAAAATGGACTGTACTATTAGTTCGGATAATTGAATAAGTCATTTGAGTTTATAAATACTTGTAGATCTTTAGAGAAGCAATTGACTGCATAAGAATTGAAATTAACTTAAAAAGAATGAAAAAATACCAACGAGGGATAAAGTTTTCTTTTCGATAGAATCTCAGCATTCCCAAGAGGAAAAGATGAACGTACCAAGACATTTAGTTGACCATGATATTAACCAGAAGTAATTATCTTAGAAATTTAGTCGGTCGGAACATGGATACACTAAGAACAGTTTTTCGACCGTAGTACTTGCATTTTCCCAATTAATTTGCATTTATTAAAAAGTTTTTAAAGAAAAAAAAATCAAAGGATTTTGCTCACATTAGAGAACATTTTTGTGTCCGTTCCTCTTAATTTTAATTTTCGTCTTATCATCATTTCGTTCCATGTTGCTGAGTAAGGAATTTGCTTCTCTAATCAATATTTGTCTATGATTAATTTCAATTTCTTAAGACTTTTTCTTAATGGAAAAAATTCACCGTCATTTTCATCTGCACTTACCACAATTTGAAATACTTATCCTGGACTTTTAGATTATATTTTAAAAAAAAAGAACTACAAAAAAGAATATGAATGGAAGGAGAGCTTTTCTGAAAGATGTCAGTTTTTGCCCAGAATTTTTTTAAATTTTTTGCTTATATATTTCTCTTTTTTTAAGCTTTATTGTAGAAATTTTTGCTTTAAATAAAAAGATAAAAATAATTTGCGTTTGCTTGAGAGGAAAAGTTTTTTGCAAATCTTTCCAAATATAATAAACTTAACCTTTCGGTGAATTGCGGATTTTTGAATAAATTGTCTGCTGATACTCTTTTTAGATTGTACAACAAATTGAAGAAATTTTATTTTAAGGAATATTAATTAAGTAATTCGTATTTAATATATATTTGAAAATTTCTTCAGATATTATAAATTAATTCATGAATAATTATAATGAATAGCAAAAAAAATCAATAGAAAGTATAATTATTAAAATAATTATTATAAATTTATATATTCAAAGTATAAAAGTAGAAGATAATTTATTGGACTTTTAATCTACAAAAGAAGATATCTTCTTTAAGAGAAACACATAAAAATTAAAATTGTTAGGAAAATATCTCCTAATATTATGGTGAATTGCAGGATTTTATGGAATTCTATCCTTTTGAGGGCCCTCTCCTTAAATATCACTGGATATTATGCACCAAACTAAATAAGATTATAATTGATAGCATATAATTATAGAAATATTTTTAATATTCTTTCATGAAAAATAGTAAAATAAGTTGTTAAAAGTGTCAGCAAAGAATTGTATAGAAAATATCTCTGAATAAAAAAAAATCCCTATAAAATATGCAAAAAATTGATAGATAATTAAAACCGAAAGGGTCTTTCTAAATGAAGTAATTCAGTGGTAGAAATTTTATGTATTTTAGGAATTTGAAGATATTTTTATTGTTGAACAATTGTAGTTAATGTTATTATTTTTTTTTTTTGGAATAGAAATATTTTGGAGTCAAATTAACCGCCAAAATGAAAAAGAAATGTGTACACTGGTCATAACAGTTTCCAATCACAAAGTCGTGCGTATTTGCTGATGTTATGTTAGCTTAATTCTTAACAAGACTAATGAATAAAGAAAACAAGAGCCAATATTAAAATATTTTGTTCATTTTGCATAGTAAAACATCTAGATTTATACATTTTTATTCATTGGATAATATCTAATTTTAAATATTTAGATCGGAAAATCCTGTAAATATTTGAAATGTAATTTTTCAAAGGTAAAAGTATATTAACCGTGATATCCGTTCATTATGTTTTCAAATCTTCAATAGTACTTTATCGATTGAATTTAGTTAACTTTCCCTAAATACGAGCAGTAATAAGGGGATATTTGTAAGGTAGAATAGAATAGCAGAAAAAATTTGCAAGAAAAAAAAACATGGAAGAAATTAGGGAGAGGTAATCTAAAGTGGAGCATTGAATTGTATTAGAGCATATAACAATAGGCTTTGGTGTGCTATCAAGGCTATGGCAATAATGTGGGGATGACATCATGCCTTCTAGCGAACATCAATTAAGGTGAAAGGCTTCGAACCGAAAACTTCCAGAGAAAATTCCATTATTCTTAACGAAAAGTAGGCATTCTTTCCGCCTTTTCCTTTTCCAGTAAAATACTTTTCCGCTAAAAGCATTATAGGAATTTCATCGAATAGGCTTATAGATTCGTTGTTCTCTGTTTCTATTTCCTAAGAATATCATCCTTCGAATAATATAAAAATAAAACTATCCTTTTATTTCGTTTGGTTAAATTAAATTTATAAGGAAAAAAAAATCAAATAACAATTTATTTCCTATAATTCTTATTAAAACCCTTTCTATCTATCATTTAAAAGGTTAATATAAAGTCTTTAAAGCTTCTCTTGGCAGTGTTAACTTTGTTAATCATAGTTTCTGAAAAATGATTTAATTTAAGAAATGGAATATTCTTTCAATTATCGAGACGAATTTCAAATTTTTAATTATGAAAGTTTTTCTATCGTAAAATCTTTAAGGAAATATATTTAAATAAACTTTTCAAAAATACTTTATTCAAAAGTTTGTTTAAAACTATGATCGAAAATATATGTATAAATAGTAAAAAAAATTACTTACAAAAATTGGTTTACTCTTTTTAAAAATTTAACCAAAAAAAATGTTTACGAAAATGTTTTTTACTGAAAATTTTTACTGAACAATTTTTATTGAGCAATTTTTATTGAGCAATTTTTACTGAAATATTTTCACTGAACAATTTTTACAGAAACATTTTTACTGAACAATTTTTACTGAAAAATTTTTATTGAGAATATTTTACTGACAAATTTTTACTGACAAATTTAAACTGCAAATTTTTACTGAAAATATTTTGCTGGCAAATTTTTTTGACAAATTTTTACTGAACATTTTACTGATAAATTTTTACTGACAAATTTTTACAAACAACTTTTTACTGATAAATTTTTGCTGACAAATTTTACTGAACAGTTTTTACTGAAACATTTTCACTGAACAATTTTTACTGAACAATTTTTACTGAAAAATTTTTACCGACAAATTTTTACTGACAAATTTTTACTGATAAATTTTCACTGACTAATTTTAAATGACAAATCTTTACTGAGAAAATTTCACTGAGAAAATTTTACTGAACAATTTTACTGACAAATTTTACTCACTAATATTTACTGACAAATTTTTACTAGCAAATTTTTACCGAATAGTTTTTACTGAAAAATTTTTATTGAGAATATTTTACTGAAAAATTATTACTAACAAATTTTAACTGCAAATTTTTACTGAAAACATTTTCCTGACAAATTTTTACGGACAAATTTTTACTGAACATTTTACTGACCAATTTTTAATGAACATTTTTAATGACAAACTTTTAGTGATAAATTTTTTTGGTTTACTGAAACTTTTTACTGACAAATTTTTACTGAAAAATTTTTACCAAAAAAATTTTTACTGAAAAATTTTTACTGAACAATTTTTACTGAAAAATTTTTACCGACAAATTTTTCCTGACAAATTTTTACTGCGTATTTTTACTGACAAATTTTTACTGAGAAATTTTTACTGACTAATTTTAAATGACAAAACTTTACTGAGAAAATTTTACTGAGAAAATTTTACTGAAAAATTTTACTGACAAATTTTACTGACTAATATTTACTGACAAATTTTTACCGAATAGTTTTTAATGAAAAATTTTTATTGAGAATATTTTACTGATAAATTTTTACTGACAAATTTTAACTGCAAATTTTTACTGAAAATATTTTGCTGGCAAATTTTTATTGACAAATTTTTACTGAACATTTTACTGAGAAATTTTTAATAAACATTTTTACTGACAAACTTTTAGTGATATATTTTTTTGGTTTACTGAAAATTTTTACAAACAACTTTTTAATGACAAATTTTGACAAACAACGTTTTACTAACAACATTTTGCTGATAAATTTTTACTAACCAAATTTTACTGACAAATTTTTACCAAACAAAATTTACTGAAAAATGTTTACTGAATAATTTTTATTGACAAATTTTTACTGACAAATTTTACTGACAAATTTTTACTGACAAAATTTTGCTGACAATTTTTTCCTGAAAACTTAATGACAAATTTTGACTGACAAACTTTTACTGACAATTTTTTTTTTACTGAAAATTATTACTGGTAAATTTTTACAAACAACTTTTTACTGAAAATTTTTACTAATAATTTTTGCGGAAACTTTTTAATAAACATTTTTATTGAAAATATTCAATAAATTTTTTTTAAAAAATTATTTTCGATCCGTTTCTTAGAAAATTTTTCTAGGGGGAGTATTTATTGTATTTACTTCTATTTGTCCTGACCTATAATGAATCCATCGGCATTTCTTCAAATAAATATAAATAATGAAGTCACTGATGATATATTTGGTTGGCTTCACTTTTCACCTAATTTAACACATTTACTAGTGGTATTCAAATTTCAACATTTACATTTTGGTTTGATTTTCAAATTTGTGTACATTTCCGTAACTTTATTTTTTAATGTGGTCGACATCAAAATATAGAAGAAGAAAAGATTTTAGATAAAGAAAGAAAACTCATTTTCAAATAGAAGAAAGTAGAACTGAATAATAGCATTGAGAAAAAGGTTGAGGATAAAACATCTACATAAAAATAAGCAAAAATTTCATCAAAAGGCTATCAATCATCAATAATTTATCAACAAAAAAAAAATCATAAATCGAAAAAACGTCGTGATTGAAAATAGTAAGGACAAGGGACTAAAATACAATATCTTTATAAACTAGTATTTGATGTTGAAAAGAAAAGGAGCGAGTCACAGATAATAAGTTTTATAAATAAATTTTTCTGACAGTGAATTTTTTCCGGTGCTTTTGGTCTTTTGTTATTATTATTATTATTATTATTATTATTACTCTTATATTTATAAAAAAAAAAAAAAACAAACAAAAATCATATAAGGGAAAGGATGTTGTAATCATATCAATTGTAGGTAGCTAAAAAGAGTAGAAAAAAATATGAATGGATCCTTGGAGAATTGAAGAATCAATATTCCATACAAATAGGTTTGGCCCATAACCTCAATATAAATAAAATCCTTCGGGGGTTATGTTTATTGATTTACGGAACTTTTTCAGGATGAAAATTACACATCCGTTGTACAGATATGTTATTTGAAAATTTCTATTTATATATACTAATAAATGTAAATATATATGTGTAGTATAATCAGAGAATATAGTATAGGAAGGATCAATAATTCAACGAGTTGAAGACATGTTTTTCTAAGTTCAGTTTATCAGATTTCATATTTTATAAATGTTTTTCTTTTAACTTTTATTTTTCTTTTAAATAATAATGAATAAATGTATCAAATTTAATCTTATATTACGAAAATAAATAGAGAATCATAGATACAAAATTTTCGAAAGGATATTATAATTTCATAGCAAAAAGAAATTTGTCTTTGTACGATAAATATTTACATATAAATTTTTGTTTATTTATTTTATCAAAATTATATTATTTGCAAATAGTTACATTTGTATATTTAAAATTTCTCAAAATAATTATTTATTATATAAGATAAAATAATTTATAATTTAGCTGATATTTTTGCTAGTTGTTATTAACTTTGATGTAACCGTTCGGCCAAAACTCTGAGGTGTGAACCTTTGCTAAGATTGACTGTTCAAAGAAGAATTTTACTTCTTGGGCTTTACCAGAGGTAAAATTGAATAAAACGATTATTAGCCAAAGCTAATAGAGTTAAAAAAGGTGAGGTAAACATAGGTAAGGATCCTATACGGTCATTTACGATATCAGTAAACAAAGTTTTTATTCTAAAATAAAAGCGTTTCCTACAAAAAATAAAATTTTTTATTTTAGTTTTTCAGTAGTGAATAATAATGCATAACTTAAAAATTAATTCAATTATATAATTTGTTGAATAAATATTTAATAATATTATACATTAAAAATTATATAAGAACTTAACTAATAAACAAAAACATAGTTAACTTAAGGTATTCTGTTGGAAATGTTCAAATTTCTAAATTCAATAAAATATATTTACCTTCCAATGAGTGAATGCTTGAGAATAGTGAATATACAACAATGTATACAAGTATTTAGTCGATTCTACAATTTAAAATATACCCAAGGGATACAGTATATTCGACCATTTAATGTAACATCTTGACCACAAAATGTTCTCTTTGAATGGTCAAGTATACAAACATAAACTGGTATACCTTGGAAATATTTATAAAGCCATTTACCTTGCCACTGTTTCTAATTAAAGGACTACGTATACCAACTGTTTGAATTAAGGAAAACATATTGACTCAGGTGTATTTGAAACAGAATGAAATTGAAAAGGTTATACCATGGCCATCACATTAATGTCGGTTTAAATAACAGTCAGAAATAACCTCTTGTTATACTTATTTTAGATGCATTAAATTTTCAGAATTGTTAAATACTCAGAGTGGTATATTTTCAGACAATTTAAGGGAGTTTTTTAATTTGGCTAGCCAAACTCAACTCTATGTAATTTAGTTGAATTCAGTTCGGATTTTTTCTCGTTCAGATTCAGTTTATCTAAGCTGTTGGGTCTTTACTCACGCTACCTCTTTTTCAATACTCTAATGCGAAGTTTCCTACAATTAAATACCACAAAAATAAGTAGTCCATGTTATCTCTACTCTAGTTATATTTCTTTGCTTATATAAGTACTTCTAATTTAAATGGAAATTTTCCCATTTTCCTTATCTCATATTATATACTACAACTACATGTATGCTGTTTTGCTTCCGGAATATAAGAGTTTATTATCATTTCATATAGAGTAACATATATGTTAGCTAAAATACAATTTATTTGATTATATCATAAAATACTATAAGAGTACTGTAGATAAACTGTTAAAAATATTTTTTTCTAAAAAATACTATCTAAAATGTATGAAATATTATAAAATAAATTTCATCTGAACTAATGTTCTTGTATATACGAGGTCTGTTCAAAAAGCATTTTGAATTTCTGCCGGTTACGTATTTTCGATTTTCAATTTTTTTGTGGCGTTATGTTGGTACTCATGTCTCTCACTTATACCGACAAGTTCGGCCATTTTGAATGTTCAGTTAATTTTTGACAGCTGCTTTGCTTGCACATGTTTTGGCTCGTTTTCGATTATTGCCCATTCCAAAAAATGGATCAAAGGACCTGTTTCGGGAACAAAGAACAATGCGTGAGCAGGGGCGTTATCATGGTGTAAAAGCCAATTTTTGTTCTTCCACAAATCCGGGCGCTTCTGGCGGATCGCTTCCCGCAACTTGCGCATAACTTGCAGGTAATATTACTTATTGACCGTTCTACCCTGTGGCAATACTTTAGGATGCACCACGCCCCTGCAATCGAAGAAAACTGTAAGCAAATCCTTCACATTCGACCGAATTTAGCGCGCTTTTTTCGGTCTTGGCTCGTGCAGCAGCTTCCATCGGGATGATTGAGCTTTGGTTTCCACGTCATAATCATAAACCAGTTATGACCCTCTGGAGCAAATTTGGGTCGTCGCAGACAGAATCCAACAGCTCCTTAGCAATGTTAATGCGATGCTGTTTTTGGGCGAAAATGGGCCAAAATCGAAGACGAACCAAAACACGTGCAAGCAAAGCAGCTGTCAAAAATTAACTGAACATTCAAAATTCGCGATAATTTTTGAACAGACATCGTTTAGTAAAAACGTAATGAATAATACAATAAATTTATTTTATTTTTATAAATTAATGCAATTCTCTTCAAAGGAGTTTTCTTAGACGAAGGCGCTGCTGTTACACTTCAAGTAGTGCAAGAACGTTTCAACTGGTATCGCCTTCAGCTCACTGGTTGCGGTCCTTTTTATTGGAAAAGCTATTCATATTGAGGAATAAAAATAAATTTTTTGGAAGAGGTATTCATATTGAGGAATAAAAATAAATCACACGGACTTTTGATCAGCACAATAGAGGACTAAAAAACCACTTGGATAGCTTTTCCCGAAAAAAAAAAAATTGTTAATGGCAATGGTCTTGTGACAAGGGGTGTCTGCAATATCTGATCTGATACAATCAAAGACTTTTTATTTAAAAGCTAGTTGACAGTTTATCTTTGAAGGCATAAAAGTCTATCTTCATTATATATTTTCAATGGTTTTTGGCGTTAAAAGCATTTTTGGTGAAAATAAGAATTTTTTTTATGGAAATTACTATCATTTATAGTAATTTTTTTTTTCTATAAAAATCGAACATTGCCAAATGATCTCAAGGTAAAGACGCAATAAAAGGGCCTCTGTTAAATATCTCAGAGATTGTATATTTAAATAAATATTGATTTAATAATATTGTATTTTTTGCATTTTTTGGCTAGTTTTATAATTCCATTAATAAAATAAATTCTGATAATTCTGACGAGAGGACTTAAACCGAATTGATCTGCATAAACTAACGAGGGCCAAGAGCTTCCCAATAAATGTTAATATTTTTCAAGTCTTCTTTTCCTTCAAAAAATATATTCTAGATAATGGCAACTAAACCAATTAAAAAAAAATTTAGATGGAGGAATATATTCAATTTTAACAAAAAATTTAAATTACTTTAAAAGCTTAATTTTAAAAATTCTTTTATTCAACTTTACTTTCTAAAATACAAATTGGATAACTCCTTACGAAAAGTATGTTATGCAACTATAAAACACTTATAATTAAAACAGAAATTGGACTTTTATTTTAAATATTCATTTTTATTTTTTTCCTGAATCAATAAACATACTAATACACATATACATTTTATTTAAATAAAATACAATTAAGTAAGTCGATTACGTATTTTTCAATTATCACGTACAGGAAATTGGTAAATAATAATTTAAATGTCAATAAAACTCAATCAAAATTTTTGATAAAATAAATATGAACTTACACAGATGGTCAAAAATTTTATATTACAAATAAATTTCTATAAATATGGAAATAACAAAGATTCCTTTACAGTCCATGTTTACAATTTATATAGTACTGTGATTGATTTTCACAAATATTTTATCAATAATATTGGCTAATCTTCATTGGATATGTGCTGGCATAGTTGAACATCGATTGGATTATTAAATTGGAAGAATTTTTTAAAAGCTGTCAACTTATACTTACACGTTATATTAATGTTTATAAATATAAAAAAAGCTTGATAAAAATTCAAAATAAAATTATATATCAATTTTAGTAATATACTTGCTAAGTAAAAAAAATATTTACGACATTTTCATATATTGTATAATAAGAGAATGGCAAGAAAAGTTAATTTCTTCCATTATAATTTTTATAAAATCATATTTTCCAATTGTGAAATTCATGTAAAGCATTGTCACAAAACCGGAACCATTAAATAATATAAAGAAATACAATTTTCGTATTTCTTTTCTTAACTTCCGGTTTTGAGGCGATATTTTCAAGGAAGGAAGAGCAAAAATTGAAATCGGCAAATTTTCACAACAAGCTGTTGAATATGGACGCTTTCAATTTGGTGTTCTTTTTATATTATATCATTTTTATATATGGTTATATATTTTATACAAATTAAAATCATAAATCAATTATAAGGTGTAACCGTATTTATACTTCTATCATTGGTTTTATTGATTTGTGCATATAAACAAATTTTAGTGTACGTAAATGTATATACACATTTGTTGTATACACAATTATGCGTACCATTGCGATTTAATTTTTTTTTTTTGAATCTTTTCTATTCAATTAAGTTGCTATTTACTAGAGATAAAGACTCCAATTCAAAACGGAATCATATTTTGTTATATTGGAATTAATGTACCTATGATCTAGTACCAAGACCATTAGGCTAATTGGCATTTAACTTCTATAAGAAAAGAAAAATATTTACTGAATTAAAAGTGTTATCTTTTTTAATTCTATAAACTAAGCTTTTTTAGAAAGCTAATTGTTATTGTTAGCGATGTAACATAGCTCGGTGGGGTTCTGAAATACTCTGGAATAGTTAAATGTGCAAAGTAGTTACGATACAGTCGAAATTAATAGACAAAATAAATAAATATTTTGTAAAATTATAACAACGTCGGAGTGGAAGATAAAAGAATAACGTTGGTGTGGAAGAATATAACAACGTTGGTGTGGAAGAATAGCTTTGATATGGAAGAACAACGTTGGTGTGGAAGAATAACGTTGGTGTGGAAAAATAACGTTGGTGTAGAACAATAACTTTGGTGTGGAAGAACGACGTTGGTGTGCTAGAATAACGTTGGTGTGGAAAAATTAGGTTGGTGTGGAAGAATAAAGTTGGTGTAGTAGAATAACGTTGGTGTGGTAAAATAACGTTTTCGTGGAAAAATAACTTTGGTGTGGAAGAATAACGTTGGTGTAGAAGAATAACTTTGGCATTGAAAAATAATGTTGATGTAGAATAATATCGTTGGTGTGGAAAAATATTGTTGGTATGGAAGAATATCGTTGGTGTGAAAGAATAACGTTGGTGTGGAAAAATAACGTTGTTGTAGAAGAATAACTTTAGTGTGGAAGAACGACGTTGGTGTGCTAGAATAACGTTGGTGTGGAAAAATTAGGTTGGTGTGGAAGAATAAAGTTGGTGTAGTAGAATAACTTTGGCGTTGAAAAATAATGTTGATGTGGAATAATATCGTTGGTGTGAAAAAATAATGTTGGTATGGAAGAATATCGTTGGTGTGGAAGAATAACGTTGGTGTGGTAAAATAACATTGGCGTTGAAAAATAATGTTGATGTGGAATAATATCGTTGGTGTGAAAAAATAATGTTGGTTTGGAAGAATATCGTTGGTGTGAAAGAATAACGTTGGTGTGGTAAAATAACATTGGTGTGGAAAAGTAAAGTTGATGTAGAAGAATAACTTTGGTATTGAAAAATGATGTTGGTGGGGATGAAAATCGTTGATGTGGATAATTAAGGTTGGTGTGGAAGAATATCGTTGATGTGGAAAAATACGGTTGGTGTGGAAGAATATCGTTGGTGTGGAAAAATAACGTTGATGTTGAAGAATAACTTTGGTGTGGAAGAACAACGGTGGTGTGCTAGAATAACGTTGGTGTGGAAAAATTAGGTTTGTGTGGAAGAATAAAGTTGGTGTGGTAGAATAACGTTGGTGTGGTAAAATAACGTTGGTGTAGCAAAATGACATTAATGTGAAAAATAAAGTTGGCGTAGAAGAATAGTAATGCTATTAATTGTATATAGGAAAAAGTCGTTTACTCTATCCATCGAATCTATATGAGATCATAATAATATTTTCAATGAGAGTGAGCAAAAATAAATCATACCCGTTGAATCCTGGAATTTCTCTGAATTGTAAGAGAATTTAACTAATTACTTTGTTGTTAGGTTCTGAAACGATTCTAGGTAAAGGATTATTACTTTAGATTCCTTGTTCATTGATATGTTGGGTATTATTAGGATGGGATGGTCTCAATTCTTACCAATGTGACGTACCTTAAGAGTCACTGATCTTAAATTGAATATATTTGTAGTTATTTACCGACCTAATTGGCCATATTTGTTTATATATAGTACTGATTATAGGTATATTCAAGTTAAATATGTTTGTATGTGATTTATTTGTTGTTTTATTGATGTCAATTTTATACGATATCTATTAATAAAGAAATACTTACCGGTTCTTAGAAGCATAGTATGAAAATAAATATTTTTCGCAGCACTTTTTCGATATCATACATAATATTATGGAAAAAAGATTGGAAAAATTCATAAAATACAAAATTAGCTTTGGTTATTATGAAAAATAACTTTGTCAACTTAAAAACAAAACCAAGAAAAAAAAACCCAAAATAATATACACAATTAAAATTTATTTACTGCTATAAAATGGTTTTCTTTGGCTTTAGGTAAGAGCATATTGAAAAATAATTTCTCCAGGTATTACGAATTTCAATTATATATTTATTTCAGGTGAAATACCTTCTGGCCATATTATAAACCTACTTTGATACACGTACTGGTACGTGTACGTGCGTAGATAAAATGGCAAATTAATTTTGATTACAGCAGATTTTTCGAGTATCACCTTCCACAGTATTCGATAGAACGAAGAGGCTACATTCGAATTCGAAAGGAAACCATTTACTTGACAATTACAAATTACTTACCGTTTGTAATCTCCATAATACCAAGTTAATTAATTCTCATACATAAGTGGTTTGCTTTCCAAAACAGATATACCACATGCAGAGTGAAATGTTCAACATTCTATGCCCATATTATCATATGAGTATTGTTGGTATTATCATATCAGTATTGAAGGTAAAAATTACCAATTTCTAAAGTGAAATGTCTTCTTTATCTCTCCCAATTGAGAATTGAATTTTATACAAATACATTCACATCAAATACATTTTATGAAAATTTCATACAATAAATTTTGCTATAATTTAGATATTTGCAGATGGGAAAAAAAGAAATTCTCTCAAGTTAAAAACGACAATAATATTTTTAAAAAAAATGTTATTTCATATGAATTTATAATGTTTCTATAATTTTTAAGTATATTAATTAATAATGCATGTAATAAATTTGAATAAATATTGTAGAATTATTTTAACTATAAATAAAAATTTATATTAATTAGAAAAGGATGTTTATAATGAGTATTTGGAAAAAAAAATTTCTTGATAAGATTTTTATATAAAATGAAATTTTGATTTAATTAAAAATATTTAAATGTCCAAATTATATTTATTTAAATAAAATAACAATTAATTTACTAAGAAGAATCATTTTTTTTACCTGGATAGAAGGACATATATTATACAATAGTTTATATTTCCAAATACTAAGGGAAAAATTTTGAATTTCCGCGGGTTACGTATATTCAATTTTTGATTTTTTTTATGGCGTTATGTTGGTACTCATGTCTCTCATTTCTGCCGACAAGTGAAAAACATTAAAACCAACATAACCCCACAGAAAAATCGAAAATTGAATATACGTTTAATTGAATATTCGGGCATTTTGAAAGTTCAGTTAATTTTTGACAGCTGCTTTGTTTGCACGTGTTTTGGCTCGTCTTTGATTTTTGCCCATTCCAAAAAATGGATCGAAGGTTCTGTATGAAATTTTGTGTGAAAAAGAAAATTAATTGCGCGGACGCATTCCGAATGTTGACTGTGGCATATGGTGAAGCTACCTTGGACCGAAGCAACGTTTGTCGGTGGTACAAAATGTTCTCAGAGGGCCAAGAAGATGTAAGAAGAAAAGCGTGCCGAACGCCCAAACACGTCAACAATAGACGAAAACATTGATGAAGTGAAGAAAATAGTATTGGCCAATCATCGAATCAATTTCGACCAAAAACAGCATCGCATTAATATTGCTAAGGAGCTGTTGGATTCTGTCCGCGACGAACCAAATTTGCTCCAGAGGGTCATAATTGGTGACGAATCATGGGTTTATGGTTATGACATAGAAACCGAAGCTCAATCATCCCAATGGAAGCTGCCGCACAAGCGAAGACCGACAAAAGCGCGCCACGTTCAATCGAATGTGAAGGTTTTGCTTACAGTTTTCTTTGATTGCAGGGGCGTGGTGCAGCATAAATTTTTGCCACAGGATAGAACGGTGAATAAGGAATATTACCTGCAAGTAATGTGCAAGTTGCGCGAAGCAATCCGCTAGAAACGCACGGATTTGTGGAAGAAAAAAAATTTGGCTTTTGCCATTTTTGGCCAAAAACAATACTCGAACAATGCCGCAGCCACCATATTTCTCAGATCTGGGCCCCTGTGACTTTTTCTTGTTCCCAAAACTGAAGAGCTCCATGAAAGGACGACGCTATGCTACAATTGAGGAGATAAAGACGTCATCGAAGGAGGAGCTAAACAAGATCACAAAAAATGATTTTGTGAAGTGCTTCGAGGATTGGAAAAAACGTTGGCACAAGTGAATAATATTTGGTGGAGATTACTTTGAAGGAGACGGAATAGATATTCATGAATAAATAAATAATTTTTGAAAAAAAACACAAAATTCGCGATGCTTTTTGAACGACCTCATATAAATTGATAATAATAAATTAGAATACGTTTTTTCATGATATTCTACGATTAATAATTAAAAAGGTATAAGTTCATGTCGGAATAATACTATTTTTCATATATTATTAAAATACAAAAAAAATGCATACAATATTTAAAAAATTCTCTAAGAAAATTTGTGTGCTATAAGAAAGAAATTGTTTAACTTTCGTGAGCATTTTTTATCATATATAAATTAAATTGAAATAAAATCGGTTTAATGAATTTTTTCATTTTTTAACATTTTCAAATCCCAGAAATATAGAAGAAAAATTAATTTTTTAAATAGCCATCAGTGTACTGAAAATGTTCATTGAATTGATATTAGCATGAAATTAAAGTTCACGAATAAATTAGCTATTATGCCATTATCATTGACAGTAAAGGAGAATAGTGGTGAAAAATATCTATATTCACTACTATTCATAAACGAGTATAATAAAAATAGCAAAGGATCTATAATAAAATCCTTGTCTATGGGAGAAAATAGAAATCTTTTTCTCTATTCAATAAAAGAACTGCATAGAACCGAAAATGAACAGAAAAATGCCATACCAACTACTATGAAGAAGGGTGACAATCGAAGGATGAGAAAAAGCAAAAAAAAAAAACGAAATATATTCCGAGTGAAAAAAGTTTCATTTAAATTAACAAAAAGTCAAAAATGTTCATCCTAACTAATTATTGGGCTAGTCCCATGGTTTTGGTCATGGTTGTCATTTGCCCAATCTCATCTCTAAATCCCAACTATAATTTCAACTTCAACTTTTCCTCCACGGATTGCAGACTCAAGTTGTTCGTATGGACTTTTTGTAGTTTCGCTTCCAGTTTGGATAATTAAATTTTTTATATGATGCCAAATGCTGGTGATTCTCTGAACTGAGCTTTAGTTTATGCAGATGTGACAGATCCCAAGAAAAACAGAATCCACCCTCCAATGGGAAATCTTCGGCAACAAAGAGTGTCTGGACGTAAAAAGTCACCAGCTTTTCACAATAGAATTTTTTCATTTTTCAGTATTTTCGTTAGCTTTTTTTCAGGCTATTCAATAATATTGTTGGTAGTCTTTTCATAACAGTCAAATAATTTATTTAGTTTTATGTTTGAATTAGTTTGGTAAAATGAGCATTTATATATAAAAAAAGAAAGTGCGATTTTATTCTAGGTGGAATTGATTGTTTTCGTTGAATAAATTTTTTTTTCGAAGCGAATTTCTTTTAAAAATTTTCCATTTTAATATCTATAAATGGAAAAGTATTTTCATAATTAATTATATACCATGTGTTGAAAATTATGCATTTTCATTTATAATTTTCGCTTATTTAAAAATATTCTGATATCTTATTTATTTGCAAATAATAAAAAAAATTATTATTATTTAAAAGAAATTGAAATTAATTTTATTGATAAGGAAGTGTATGAAAAAGGTTATATTATCTTAAATAGAAAAATTTTTGTTAAACAATAAGGTTATATATTATAAAGATGTGATCTCAACATATAGCACTCACATATCATATCAATGCCACTTGACCAAGAAAGACTTCGTCTACGAGGTCTGTTCAAAAAGTATCGCGAATTTTGTGTTTTTTCTAAAATTATTTATTTATTTATGAATATCTATTTTGTCCCCTTCAAAGAAATCCCCACCAGATATTATACACTTGTGCCAATATTTTTTTCAATCCTCGAAGCACTTCAAAAAATCATTTTTTGTGATCTTGTTCAACACCTCCTTCGATGCCGTCTTTATCTCCTCAATCGTAGCGTAGCGACGTCCTTTGATGGGGCTCTTCAGTTTCGGGAACAAGAAAAAGTCACAGAGGGCAAGTTCTGGGGAATAAGGTGGCTGCGGCATTATTAGTGTATTGTTTTTGGCCAAAAATGGCAAAAGCCAATTTTTGTTCTTCCACAAATCCGAGCGTTTCTGGCGGTTTGCTTCGTGCAACTTTCGCATAACTTGCAGGTACTATTCCTTATTGACCGTTCTACCCTGTGGCAAGAACTCATGATGCACCACGAACCTGCAATCGAAGAAAACTGTAAGCAAACCATCCGACCGAACTTGGCGCGCTTTTTTCGGTCTTCGCTCGTGCGACAGCTTCCATTGGGATGATTGAGCTTTGGTTTCCACTCATAACCATAAACCCATGATTCGTCACCAGTTATGAACCTTCGAAGTAATATGTGGGTTGTCGCGGACAGAGTCCAACAGCTCCTTAGCAATGTTAATGCGATGCTGTTTTTAGTCGAATTTGAGCAATTTTGGTATGAATTTCGCGGCGACACCGATAAACGTTGCTTACACAACATTTTGTACCACAAATAAACGTTGCTTCGATCCAAATTAGCTTCACCATATGCCACAAGTCAACATTTGGAATGCGTCCGCGGAATTAATTTTGTTTTTCACACAAAATTTCATACAGATCCTTTGATCCATATTTTGGAATGGACAAAAATCAAAGACGAGCCAAAACACGTGCAAGCAAAGCAGCTGTCAAAAATTAACTGAACATTCAAAATGGCCGAACTTATCGTCATAAGTGAGAGACATGAATACCAACATAATGCCACAAAAAATCTAAAATCGAAAATACAGAACCCGCGGAGATTCAAAATTCGCGACATTTTTTGAATAGACCTTGCAGATTCAAAAACTTCATTGCCAAGTTCCCACTCTAATTTTTTACAACAATTTATCTGCTTCACAAAATCAAACAAAAATTCTCACTATTCTACCCTACTAGCCAAAAAACCACTCCTATCTTGGACTCTCAACCATGACAGCGCCACAATAGACTTGGACTCTCAATCATAACAGCGCCACATGTCGCACGCCATTTCTATTTATGAGTTTTTGTCGGGACAAGGGATTCTTGTCATTTTGCAGCCGCCATACCCCCCTGGCCTAAGTCCATTTATTTTTCTTTTATTTTCCAAGAGCAGAAAACCCAATTTCCGGGACTGGAAAAAGGAGTCTAAACAATGCCTCCTCTTTAAGAGAATAACATTGATGTAAAAAATAAAAAAAAAATATGTGTCCTTACTTTTATGCCACATCTTCTATAGTACCAATGGGTTTTTATTATTGTAATTTATGCCATAGTAATTGATGTGAATTTTTCTTTAATTAAAATAAATAAGTAATTTTATTCTCGATTTCTTATTATTAGTATTTTTATTGCATAAAATACAAGTAAATGAATTTTTACATTACTCTAAATGGATATGAATTTTTTAAAGAATCTAATTTAAAAATTATATTATTAATAATATAATGAAAAAGAATCTTTTAAAATATTAATACGTACCATACAAATATAAATAGAGCAGATTATGTAGGTAAGAATATTTAATAATTTTTAATAAAATTGAATAATTTATTTAAGTCACTGATTCGGAAATTTTTAATCAAATTTATCAATACGCTGCCAAAATATTATTAAATATTTATGTTGAAAAAAAAATAAATATAAATAAATATAGTATAAAATGAGTCTGTTTTTTATCAATTTACTGAATTATTTATAAATTATTCTAGATACACTCATACGTGTATGAGCAATTTTTAAGATTATTTATTGATATTTTTCTCTATTAAAAATTTATACAGTTTTTTTTATTTTTATAAATACAGTAAAAAACATTTCATATTATTATTATTTGTTCGTTTGGAAGATAAAATAAAAAAATGGTTTATTTGCCAATTTTCCTGAAATATTTATTTAATTTAAAGTGAACGCAATTAGTAAAAAAGGGAACGAATGCGAAAAAACATTTCAATTTTTACAGTAATTACACAATAAAAGTTTTAATACCAATTTAAATTATTTAATTAAGCCAATTTGTATTTTTTATATAATACTTTTAATCCATTTATTATATTAAGCCTCTTATTTATAGAGTTAAAATATATCATATGAGCGGATAGTGATGGGAAATAAATTAAAGATTTATTTAAAGACGGTTAGGAAATTTTTAACAACACCAAATATAAATAATTGCGTTATACTTTAAATGGTATAAGCTTGTTAAAAATATATTAAATAAAATTTGGTAGAATTTATCATAGAGAGAAAAATTTTAACATTTTCAAGGAGAAAAATTTTCACAATTATTGGGAAAGTTTTTTAAGAAGATTTTTTAATATAATTGTTTGTTTACATGTACAGCCCAAGGATATGGGTCAGAGGCTGTTTGGTGATCTGTAGAAGTGAGGGTAAAATGTTAGTCTTTTTTTTTTGAATAAAATGCACTGTACAAATTATTTAAATTTACGTTAAACTTTAACACAAAACCGAAATATTTATCGACTATTAAGGATTTGGCTTAGATGGCATAAAAAAATGTTAATCAGATAGATAAAAATAATTAAAGTAAAAAGAAAAGAACGGGTAAGTCTGTACTTCGTTAAAGTAAGGTCAAATTCGGTTAGTTCATATTTAACTTGTAGTAAGGATAATTATCTTAGGTTGAATTGATAACGCATAAAAAGTAGTTTATTAGCAAAACAAAAGGATGACCCCGAACTTCTTAAATTTACGTTAAAGGTCAGTTAAAAGAATACCAAATTGAATATCTAATCAAGTCTTATTGAGAATATATATCATGTAATTTATATGTTAGATTTAGGAGCTAATCTTTATATCATCAGCTTACATAGTTGAACAATATTGTCAACGGCATGGATGAACAGCATCGGATCGAGATTGTTACCATGCGGGACACCGAAAATAATCCCAGAAATAGAATTGAGGTAAGACACCTATTCAACCCTGATTTAATAAAGTATTAATAGACCATATTTCTATTTGGGGTCAAGATTCGGGTAGGATCTTCCTTTTCTATGCGGATACGGATATTTCTATTTGGGGTCAAGATCCGGGTAGGAGCTTTCTCTTCTATACGGATTAGGTATACAGCTTTTTTGGGGTTGGATAATTAATCCGTATATAAGAAGAATATCCTACCCGGAAAGTCTACAGTGGCTCCATTTTATGGTCTCAAAAGTGGAGATGTTCCATATTATCGGTGGAGTATTGGCATTAGCCAGGACGCTAAACATACAAGGTCTGTTACGTATATTCGATTTTCGATTTTTTTGTGATGTTACGTTGGTACTCATCTCTCTTACTTATGCCGACAAGTTCGGCTATATTGAATGTTCAGTGAATTTTTGACAGATGCTTTGCTTGCACGTGTTTTGGCTCGTCTTCGATTTTTGCTCAATTTCGACCAAAAATAGCATCGCATTAACATTGCTAAGGTGTTGGACTCTGTTTTTTACTCCAGAAAGTCATAACTGGTGACGAATCATGGGTTTATAGTAATGACGTAGAAACCGAAGCTCAATCATCGCAATGGAAGCTGTTGCACGAGCCAATAACGAAAAAGGGGCGTGCTTTCTTCGATTTCAGAGGCGTGCTTTTTTCGGTCGTGGCTCGTGCGGCAGCTTCCATTGGGAAGCGCGCCAAATTTTTCGATTAAAGTTTTCTTCGATAGCTGGGGCGTGGTGCATCATGAGTTCTTGCCACAGGGTAGAACGGTCAATAAGGAATATAACCTGCAAGTTATGCTCAAATTGCATGAAGCAATCAGCCAGAAACACCCGGATTTGTGTAAGAACAAAAATTGGCTTTTACCATTTTTGGCCAAAAACAATACACTAATAATGCCGCAGCCACCGTATTCCCCAGATCTGGCCCCCTATGACTTTTTCTTTTTCCCGAAACTGAAGAGCTCCATAAAAGGATGATGCTACGCTACGATTGAGGAGATAAAGACTGCTTCGAAGGAGGAACTGAACAAGATCAGAAAAAATGATTTTTTGAAGTGCTTCGAGGATTGAAAAAATATTGGCACAAGTGCATAATATCTGGTGGGGATAACTTTGAAGGGGACAAAATAGATATTCATGAATAAATAAAGAATTTTTGAAAAAACACCAAATTCGTGATATTTTTTGAACAGATCTCGTATGTTGAATATAAACTAAAAAGTTGACAGTTTTTACAACCATACGCCTGTTATTAAAATTACATTTGTTCCTATAATAATTATTAGTCCCGGTAAGTTCATATAAAGTTGAAAGGCACATAAATTCATTGAATCAATTTTGATCAGAATATCCAAAAAAAAAGTTTTCGTTATAAAAATATCGAGTTTTTATTTTTCTAATTCGGAATATCAAGCTTTTGTGTAGTTTTTAAAAGAGAATATATAAAAATACCAATTTTACTTAATTTTTATTTAAATTAAGATGATTTTCTCATAAACTAACATTACATAAAACAGAAAGCATATTTTTGAAACTTTTACAAATCCTTTTTTTTTTTTTATTAAATAAATGCATTTAAGAAAAAAGAAATGTAATTTGAAAAAGTTCAAATTTTCCTAATGTAAAAGTAAATCGAATGTATTTTCTTATGGTTCATACTTTTGCTTATTCTATAGATTATTTTTACCTAACTGGGCATTCTAATTAAAGGATCCGATAATATTATCAGAAAAGTTTCCGTTTCTTTTTCAAAAGTCAATTTCTTCAAAATACACATGAGCACATACATACTTAATAATAAGTAAGGAGTTCTGGTAACGATTGACGTGTATATAAATGTGAAAATTAGAAAAAGGTGCCGGATGGAAGGAGAAAAAAATGTGCTGATGAACAAAAAGTCATACTATAAAAAGGACAACAACAAGACCAACAATGTCGAAGGATGGAAAATAGACAAAACAAAAAGAACATCATACAAAAGAAGCCATTTTATGCTCATAGGGTGGAAAATTGTTCCCATTTAATGAACGAAGCCATTCTTTTAGTTTCTATTTGACACCAACTCTGTGCACATTTTTATTATGTTCTTACGACTTTGTATGTTCTTTATTTGTTCTTTGGTTATATGCCAAAATTGTACATTTTCTATAAGTATATATGCATGTATGTATGGATGTATGTATGTACCTAGTTAAGAACAAACGTGCAATATACAAAGGATAAGAGGAATAGTTTTGCTTTGCTCATTGATAATAAAACTGCAGCGAAAATATTACACCTCAAAAAGATTATTATAAGAAGTAGTTCATACACGTACTATGAAAAGTAGAGCCATTCGAAGATATTTTCGGAGTCAATTTTACTTACAGTTTTTTCTTCTTCTTCTTCTTCTTCTTCTTCTTATTTTTAACAAATTATTGAGTCTAGAATATATGTATATAAATAAATGATCAGAGCTACGAGAGTTTCTTATTATATTGTAGTCTATACATTAAATAGTAAAGTAAGAATAAAAATTTCTATTTGTAGCAGTTTATTTTCATTAAGTCAAATATGGGAAAATTATTCCATTGTGAATATGTTTTTACCAATTGTAATGGCAGTAGAAAATTGCAACTTTTACAATTACACAACAAAGGCAGTCTGATTTCAGTAAGAATCCTTGAGACTTTTAATACGTCTATCGTACTCGTATCCTAGCTATATTGGCAGTTGAATATTTTTTCTACTATACACGTACAAGTGAATGTTATATAAAGTCCTAGTTATTTTTATGTACAATATAAGAAATTCTTTTAGTGTGGCATTTTGTTTTCGTTATCAATGAATCGATATGAATTTGTGTGTACATAGTAACTTAACAAATAAAAAAAGGATTGACTATGCAAATAGAATGGAAATCATAGTAAAAGTCTGTTATTCTTTTTATTCAATAAAAATTTACCTTATTTGTTATTCAAATTTACTATATTCAAACATGGTATTATTGGATTTAATTCTATATATTTTCTTATATTGTTGATTGATCACTTTAAGAAAAGTTGAACTTTAAGAAAAAATTTAAATATTTTTGTTTTATATAAATATAGAAATTGGGCATTTTAAAATTTTTTATAAAAGAAAATAGAATATTTTTTTCTCTCTGTATTTTATAAGGTACAATAATATGGAATTGCTTTAAACAAAATATATATACCAGGTGTATAAGCTTAAATCCGCTGTTTGGTCAAAGATGGCGTGAGTGAGCGTATTAAGCTACCATGGAACGGCATTTTCTTTATGAGTTTGACATCTGTCAACATTAATCAGTTGACATTTTCAGCAATTTCGTACAACAACACACATTTTCCCGTTGGTAATCATGTCTAGTTTTGTGCCAGAAAAAGAGCATATGCGGGAAGCTCTGATTTTCTGCTTCAATTTGAAGAAATCGGCTGCCGAATAGCATCGAATGCTTATGGAGGCCTATGGTGACAGTGCTTTATTGGAAACAATTTGCCGAGATTGGTTTCGTCGGTTCAAAGACGGTAATTTTGACTTGTGGGGCAAGAAGCATGAAAATCGTCCTAGGCAGATGGAGCGACGCCAAAACACATGCGAAATCTTGCTCGCCAGACAAAAAAGAAAGTCGTTCCTGCATCGGATTGTGAAAGGCATAAAGTGAATATATTTCGAGAATCCTAAACGCAAGAAATCGTGGGTTGATCCCGGTCAACCATCAACATCTTCCCCAAGACCAAATCACTTCGGACGGAAGACGATGCTGTGTGTTTGGTGGAATCAGCAGGGTATCGTCTACTATAAGATGTTGAAACCTGGTGAAACTATCAATGCCGACCGCTACCACCAACAAAGGATCAAATTACACCATGCTCTGCGTGAAAAAAGGACGGATTGTCAACAAAGACATGAGAAGTTAATTTTTACTCCACGATAACGCACTATCGCACACGTCAAAAATAGTCTGAAACTATTTGGAGACACTCAACTGGCAGGTGCTACCCCACATCGCTTATTCACCAGACCTGCCCGCTTCCGACTATCACCTGTTTTCGTCGATGGTCCACAAATTGCCCGAGAGATGGGAAAAATGTCTAGCTAGCAAGGGCAAGTACTTTAAATAAATTTGTTTTTGTTTTTTATAAAAAAAACATATGTTTTTTGGACTCAACAATAGCCGATTTAAGCTTATACAGTTCGTAAACTATAAAAAAAGAAAATTCGATTCCTTATCGTGGTGAATTTTGGCTTTATGAATATAGAAAGGAGGATTGAAATTGATGGGAATAAGAATAATTGGTTAAACTCTAAGATTTGAGTTCGTAAGCCCATAATTGTGTTGTAAATTCAAATTTTCTATTTATTGATAGTATAGATCATCCGTTAAAAAAAAATCATTTACAATAAACGATACCGTCATAATATTCTGGTACATCACGCATGTAGAAAGTATCAAAAGGGATAAAGGAAAAGATGTCGATGCCCTGTTGATTGCTATGACCAGAAAATACCGAGTAAAGCAGGGCTTTCTATATTTGGATTGAATGATTGAAAAAGTCATTTTTATATTTCGGAGGATATCCAAAGAGAAGAGTTTTATGGTGACATAATTGTAGGGTTGGAATTCAACTATAAAATAATGAAACAAGAGGGATATTATGGAAGAGGAAATATTTAATATAAAAAACTGAGAGTACTCTCATTAGCAAAACAGTGGATTCTATAAGAAGTATCTCATTACAGGTCATTTATAAAGATAAGAAGAAGCATTTCTTTGGTGAATTGCAGAGTTACAATCATTGAACGGGACGAAAAATAGCTTCTAATCCATTTCAGTAAAGCACCTTTTGGCTATACGAGGTCTGTTCAAAAAGTATCGCGAATTTTGAATTTTCGCGGGTTACGTATATTCAATTTTAGATTTTTTATGGCGTTATGTTGGTACTTATGTCTCTCATTTATGCCGACAAGTTCGTCTATTTTGAATGTGCAGTTAATTTTTGACAGCTGCTTTGGTTGCACGTGTTTTGGCTCGTCTTCGATTTTTGCCCACTACAAAAATGGATCAAAGAATCTGTATGAAATTTTGTGTGAAAAACAAAATTAATTGCCCGGACGCATTCCGAATATTGACTTTGGCATATGGTGAAGCTACTTTGAATTAAAGCAACGTTTATCGATAGTACAAAATGTTGTCTGGGGGCCGAGAAGATGTCAACGACGAAAAGCGTGCCGGACGCCCGAGCACGTCAACAACAGACGAAAACATTGAGGAAGTGAAGAAAAAAGTATTGGTCAATCGTCGAATCATTGTTAGAGAAGTTGCTGAGTACTTAAACATATCGATTGGCTAGTGTTATTCGATTTTTACCAATGATTTGTGCGTGAGACGGGTCGCCGCGAAATTCATACCAAAATTGCTCAATTTCGAACAAAAACAGAATCTCATTAACATTGCTAAGGATCTGTTGGACTCTGTCCGCGACAACCCAAATTTGTTTCAGAGGGTCAAAACTGGTGACGAATTATGGGTTTATGATTATGACGTAGAAACCAAAGCTCAATCATCCCAATGGAAGCTGCCGCATGAGCCAAGACCGAAAAAGCGCACCAAGTTCGGTCGAATGTGGAGATTTTGCTTACAGTTTTCTTTGATAGCAAGGGCGTGGTATATCATGAGTTCTTGCCATAGGGTAGAACGGTCAATAAGGAATATTACCTGCAAGTTGTGCGAAAGTTGCGCGAAGCAATCCGCTAGAAACGCCCGGATTTGTGGAAGAACAAATATTGAATTTTGCACCATGATAACGCCCCTGCTTACGCATCCTTGCTTGCGCGCGAATTTTTGGTCTAAAAATAACACACTAATAACGCCGCAGCCACCATATTCCCCAGATCTGGCCCCCTATGACTGTTTCTTGTTCCCGAAACTGAAGAGCCCCACGAAAGGACGACGCTACGCTACGATTGAGGAGATAAAGACGGCATCGAAGGAGGAGCTGAACAAGATCACAAAAAATGATTTTTTGAAGTGCTGCGAGGATTAGAAAACACGTTGGAACAAGTGTATAATATCTAGTGGGGATTACTTTAAAGAAGACAAAATGGGTGTTTATGAATAAATAAATAATTTTTGAAAAAACACAAAACTCGTTATACTTTTTGAACAGACCTCGTATATGCTATCTAATCACCAGTGGATCCTTTGCTACGGAAACCATATTAACAGTCACTGAGGAGCGTTTCTATGATGTTGAAAAAAAATGATTTTAGAATGGTATAATAGGTCATCAATAGGTGTAGGGGGGAAGGAGGTGTCCTTCTTGAGAATGGGTGAATAAATGTTGTTTTCGATGGATGGAAAGGCTTACAGAGTGGTTTTGCCAGTGTGATAGAACATCTCCTTAGAACTATATAGGATAGATATCATTAGGATATCTATATCCTTAAGTACTTTTCATGTTGCATGAGTACAAAATTAAATTTGTGTCATAGAGAATTCAACGAGCTTTAATACAAGTAGAGAAAAGGCAAAATCAGGAAAAGAAAAAGATTCAGAAGAGTAATCTGCGAGTAAATTGACTTTATGTAATGAGCTGGCAACTGGAGTTCCATTGTGAATAAACGTTGAAATGGATTAAAAATCGAAGTTTCTGGCTTATTTAAAATTTTTTTATTACCATATTCTTAAAAGGAATGGTCCCCTTTAAACCGGAAGCCTAACTTTTTTCTATGATAACCTTTATCAATATAATCTCCGTAGTTATCGGCTTTGGACAAAGAGTAAAAGTAACGTGTATACTTTTTCTTTAATTTACCTTTTTTTTTATGTCGTAAACTAATCTTGAAATTTTCGGATATTTTGCTAAAGAATTTAAGGTGCAAGTTAAAAGGTATATCAGCTGTACGAAGTACTGCTTCATCGACATATGTGCCAACAAGGATATAATTTATAGTAGCGATATCGAAATCGTATAAATATTATAAAGATTGGAACCTACCTTGAGGAATTCCTTCTTTAATAGAAATAATATTATTATATTTTTTATCATGCATAAAATTTGGATATTAGGTTCCAAAAAAAACTCGATTTAATTAGAAAATATTAAATATAATAGGAGAAATTTGCTTTAGTTATTGTATTATAAAAGGTTTTTGTTTTTAGCCATATGATGCACACAAATATAAATTTATTTAATTAAACAATAATAATTGCCATTGTACAACAACTATCATATGGCAATTATTAATAGAACTAAATCCAAATTATTCATTTTGCTATTACAATATATTCGGGGAACATTTAAAAAAATTCAATTTATCTTAAAAAAAGTAGATAATTTTCCTTGTTAAAAATAAATTCAATAACATATTCCAAGAATGCCAAATGAGAAGAAAAACTGAACCAACTACAACGAAAACTGAAACAAGAAATAATTCATTATAATAACGAACGATTTACTGAATACACAGAATCACTAACAACTAATAAGTCTCTTTGGACACCCGCTCCGGAATACCGATGGAACCTGGGCAAAACCGGATAAACAGAAAGCCGACATCTTCGGCAAACACTTAGAAAACATCTTTAAACCTCACGAAAATGTCCAAGACATTCTGCATGACGAACAAATATTCCGACAAATATCAACTCAGTTGCCCATAAGTCCACCTCCTAAGTTTTTCACTCCTTCCGAAGTTAAATTCACAATAGAACACCTTTCCAATAAAAAAACCCCAGGATATGATCTAATAACTTCAGAAATCCTGAAGCAAATTTCCAAAAAAACCCTCGTCCTTATAACCTATATTTATAATAGTATCCTCCGCACATCATTTTTTCCTTCCCTGTGAAAGTTTTCTATAATTAAGATGATCCCAAAACCCAATAAGCCCAAAAACCTTCCTACCTCATATAGAACTATAAAATTTTTTTTAGAAAAATTATTCCTAAAACGCCTTTATCCCATTTTTGAAACCGAGGGTGTCATTCCTCAGTATCAGTTTGGATTTCGACCTGAGCATTCCACTATCCAGCAGTGTCATCGCGTAGTGTTTCTTGACATTTCGCATGATTTCGACCGTGTATGGCACCCTGGATTGCTTTGGAAGTTGCAGCGAGTCCTAGCCTCGGGTTATTTCCACATCCTTAAATCTTATCTCTCTGAGCGATATCCTAGGTCCTATCCTGGAATACTGCCCAGGCGTGTTTCTTGACATTTCGTATGCTTTCGACCGTGTATGGCACCCTGGATTGCTTTGGAAGTTGCAGCGAGTCCTACCCTCGGGTTATTTCCACATCCTTAAATCTTATCTCTCAGACCGGCAATTTCCGCCGGTGTCCCTCAAGGAAGTATCCTAGATCCTATCCTATATAACATTTATACCCATGACATTCCTTGCCACAACAACATCCTAACCGCAACATATGCTGACGATTCAGCCATCCTGACACATCACAAAGATCCTTCCACAGCCATTAGTATCCTACAGAACCATATCCACTCCTTAGAAACTTGGTTCAAAAGGTGGAGAGTGAAGGTAAATGAGCAAAAATCTGCTCATATAACTTTCACACTCTGTCGAGAATAAATTCCCGACATAATCCTAAACGGCAGTATTATTCCACAAAAAAATAGCGCACGCTGCCTTGGACTTATATTCGACAAACGGTTGACCTGGAACCTTCATACGAAAACTAAAAGACGTGAACTTAACGGACTTACAACAACAAGTAAACTATTACTATACAATACAGTTCTGAAACCAATATGGACATATGGTCTAGAACTTTGGGGTTCGACTAAGCATTCCAACTCCCTTCCAATCCAATCCCTACAATTCCGAATCCTTCGTAAAATTGTCAATGCCCCCTTTTATGTGCGAAAAACTGTTATCCAGCGTGAGCTAAATGTTCCATTTGTTCGTGAACTATGCACCTCCCGATATAAAAAATTCCATTCGCATCTATCCTTCCACCCTAATCTTTTAGGAAGGGAACTTTTCACACCCACCCTTCCAGTATACACCCATTGACGTTTAAAACGGCGATGGCCGAGAGATTCTCTAAAATTATAAAATAAAATTACCCCGTTCTAGAGGTAACATCGATGGGTGTTTTCCTCCACAGTTCCTCATGTCCATGTATATTCCCGTAAAAAATCTGCTTGCAGATAACATTTAAAATAAAAAAAAATAAAAATTAAAAAAATAAAAATAAAAAAATAACATAACATATTCGTAGGAAAATTCAATAATAATAATAATTTTCCGTTTAAATATCTAAAAATAACAAAAAAAATTATATATAAAACAATTTTTATAAAACGAATTGAAATTTCACAAACTTTACAATTTAACGAAGAATTTAAAAAAATTTTATTTTATTTTCTGTTTGTTTCCAAAAAGTCATCAATAGTGTTTGGTGGCGGGTCATCGAATACATATGCTTACGCTGTACGTGATAAAAGATGGAAAATTATCCGACAAATCCTGTCCATCCTGTCAAATATGATCGATGCTGAATGTTAGTGGTGTCATCTCGTTTATAGCATCAGGTATGAACAATTTATCATCCGTCAAGGTAATATGATTTGGTATCAGGTATCACATCCTTACAACCAATCGACATCCGACCCAGAACATCCTGAAAATATGCACTCGCTTTTTTTCTCCTATTTATACCTATTTCTATCTGCGTGTATATAGGATGATATGGCCAAAAATAGTTGTCGTATTTTGAATTGACATGCAATACAGATTGTGCAATGGAGTATATTTTGTTTAGGTGAATTGCAAGCGCGGGAAACATTATTCATCAAAAGTTGGTCGTTACTACATGAAAACAAGAAGATGATCTATGGTATCGTACCACGAGAGCTAGAAGGTTGCAGAGTGATCCATGTCCTTGCTGTGCAAGCATATTTGAAAATTGTTAGTTAGGAGTTCAACAAAAAGGAGAATAATTGCAAACAAATCGAGATGTTATCATAAACAAACATGAAGAGATTAATTTGACTTTTATCACCTGAAGGATTTTTCCTTTACAGTTTTGTAACTAAATTGTTGAAAAAGTAAATATTCCAATACTTATATACAAGGAAAAACTACCAAATATAGTAGTAGACAATTCAACAATTTTATACCAGACTATCTAGATGCTGTAAAAATCTATAGGCATTTTGAAAAGTTTTCATTTATATAAATTTTTTAAAAGTTTTTTTTATCATTGAAGTTAAATTAAAAAGTAAATTTAAAAACTAGTTAATTTGACTTGTCAGTAGAGAGAGGATTTCGCCCATAAATTATATTGAATATGTTGAGAGAGCAAAACGCAAAGCACGAATGATTGAGATTGCTCAGTGTAATATAAGTAGTAATTAAATTACAAAACTAACACGCTCCAATAATCGAAATGATTCACAAATACAAAATTATCTGCAAAAGATAGTACGGGAGGTCCAAAAGAAAACATGAAGTTTGATTAAATTAAATTAGTCCCAAATTTTCAACACAAGTTCAAACATCACACTCTTCAAGGCGTCTCGAACGAAGTGAGTCCTGATGTCGATATGCTTCAATCGAGCGTGAAAGACGGGATTAGTCGCGAGTTTGCTTGCCGACTGATTGTCCTGTTTTAGCCAAGTAGGAAAAGCCGAGATCCTTCAGAAGGCAAGACAATTAAATGGCTTCTTTGGACGCATCCGATAGACTCATATACTCGGCCTCAGTTGAAGATAAGGCCACAGATTTTTGTTTCCTGGAGCACCAAGAGACGGCGCCGTTAGATAAGGTGAAGACGTATCCTGTGTAGGAGCGCCTGTCTGAGATATCCGAGCCCCGGTCAGCGTCGGCGAATCCCTTTAGGCCGTCTTCGTCCTTGGAGTAGACGAGCTTCATGTTGGAGGTTCCCTTTAGGTAACGTAACACTCGCTTAGCGGCTGCCCAATGAGTTTCGTCGAAACAAGAATTAAATTGGCTCAACCAGCTCACGGCGTGGGTGAAGTCCGGTCTCGTCCCGACTGACAAGTACATAAGGGCACCAATTAATTCACGGTACGACAATGAGACGGATTTATGACTTTTGCTGGGCTCGAGTCTGGTTCCACTCGCGATGGGAGTGGAGACAGGCTTGCAATTGGCCATGCCGAAGCAATTCACGATATTGCTGATGTAACCGCTTTGAAACAGTGATATTGACGCTCCAGTTTGCTCGATTTCGATGCCAAAGCAATACGTAGCCAATCCCATGTCCTTCAAGTTGAGCTCCTCGACAAGACCCTTTTTGATTTCTCTGACTCTTGAAATGTTCTTCGAGGCAAAAAGAATATCATCCACGTATAGAAGAATGAACGTGAATTTGTCGCGGGAGTCGACGTAAAGGCATGGATCGCTGTTGGTTGGCCGCAGTCCGAGCTTCTTGAGTGCGTTATCGATTTTCTCGTGTCACCTGCGTACTGCCTGGCGTAATCCATAGATGGCTTTGTTTAGCTTGCATGCGAACTGTCCACCCTTTTTCAGATCTGTGAGCATGGCCTACGCTTTGCCGACTGTAGTGCAGTCCTTCTCTGAAGTCACTATTGACTCCAGGACTTCGGCGAGCATCTTTGGAGGTTTCATGAAAAGCTCGGTATCAAGCTCTCCGTGGAGGTAGGCTGTAATGACGTCTGACTGGAAAAGCTTTAAATCATGTCTGGCTGTGATGGCTGAAAGGATGAGAAGCGAATCCAATCGGGCTACAGGAGCAAAACGTTTTGCAGAAATCAGTACCAGGGACTTGAGAGAATCCCTGGGCCACTAGACGAACCTTACGACGGCAAAGCGTGCCGTCTGGATTGAACTTGTTGCGCAAAACTGTCCTACAGCCTATGAGCCTCAAGTTGCGAGGTTTCTCCACGACAGTCCAAGTGTCGTTATCTATGAGGCACTTGATTTCCTCTCGCATGGCTTTAAGCCAGGCTGCCTTGTCCGGTCCTCTCAAAGCTTCTCCAATGTCCACCTCGCAAGCACTCATGGCGCTCTCGGTTCCATCTTCATGGTGTCTGCGACGATATATAATGTGGTCATCGTGTGAGCCTTCGTCGTTCGGGTTTGCTTTTGGCAACGTGAAATCGAATTTTTTGAATCCGGCCGAGTCGTCGTTGCTCGAAGGGAATCCGTAGAAATCAGGCTCGTCGTTCAGGCTCGAATTTGGCACTTCTTGAATGTTGATGTCCTGGGCGGCGTCGTCAAGATCTTCGTTCACTGTCTCATTTACCTCAGGAGTGACAATTTTTACTTCAGTGAGCAGATCGACAGTGCGTTCTTTGGTAGGAGTGACCTGATTTTCTCCACTTTCCAATATCTCGGGTGACGGAGAGGAATTTCCAGGTGTGCTTGAAAATTTTACGCCACTTGAAGAGACAATTTTCTTCGCTTCGGTTAGCCATACTCGAAAAGCTTTGGAATCGCCTGAATATCCTAGAAAGATTCCCTCAAGTCCGCGATGGTCAAATTTTCCCTTTTTGCGCCGAATGATCTCAAATGAGAGATACTAGGTCTGCGTCCCGTTCATTTCTCAAATGGACTGCAGCCGACAATTTCGGAGTAACATATGTTCCGTATATAGTTAGCCGTGTGAATGGCCTCGGCCCAAAAACTTGCTAATAAGCCGGATTGTAAGAGCAGGCAACGAGCAGTTTCATCGAGGGTGCGGTTCTTTCGCTCTGCAAGGCCATTTTGCTGAGGCGTATGTGGTACTGTAAAACGGCGTTTTATGCCGGCGTCTTTGACCAGCTTGTTTTGTTTGTTGTTGTCGTATTCTTTGGGCTTTTCCCGTCATGAAAAATACGGCATTTATTGGTTACTTGGGCTTTTCCCATCATGAAAAAACCGGCACAGAAGCGCGTGTGCTCGTCAATTAATGTGACGAACCATCGAGCGCTGCCTTTCGAGGTGGTTCTCATCGGGCTGCATACATCGGAGTGGATGACTTCGAGGGGCTTGATTGCGTATTTTGTCCGAGGCTGGAAAGGTTCTCTGCGCAGGTTGAGCACTGATCAATGTCTTCGATCTGAACGTCGTCGATGCCTTCGGCGTGTTTCTTTGCGAAGATAGTTTTTAGATCTTTGGAGTTCAAATGACCGAGTCGTGCGTGGCATTCGTTCATCGATACTTTGATTTTTGAAAATGCCGCGATGACGCATGACTCCTCGGCGTCGTTAAAGAAAAATAAATCGCCTATTCGATCGGCCTGAGCTTGGATTTCGCCATTAGAATCAAGAACTTTGGCACGATCTTTAACGAAATTTACGTTAAAACCAGCGTCTACGACTTTAGCCACCGAGACTAAGTTTGTTCGGAGATCAGGCACGTATAGCGTGTCCTTCAAGGTTATGGTTTGACAGGTCTCGCTTGTTTTAACGCTTACGTCGCCTTTGCCACAAATGTCTGCTGTGGCATCACTGGCAAGTTGCAGCCTGCCTCTAGTACGAGATGTAATTTGAAAACGATCTTTGTCGTTGCATACGTGTGAGGTGCTACCGCTATCCAAACACCATCTCGTGTTTATTGCTGCGCCGGTAAAGAAAGAAAGATTGGAGCTATGACCTTTCGACTCTTGTATGCTTTTCTTCTTCTTGTAGCAATCGGCCTCTTTGTGTCCTTTATTTTTGCAGTAGCCGCATTTATATGTTGGCTTTTGTTTTTGTGGTGTGGAGTTACCGTGCGACGATTTCGTGGAAGATCGCTTTCCGTGCGATTGTAGTTGGATCGCGTATTTGTCAACATGGCCGAACTATGATGGTCTTTTCTGTGACGAGATCTGTGCTCTTCGAGTATTTTGATTTTTAGAATCTCGAGCTCGGGTAGCTTATCACGTGATTCGATCGCGTATCTAAAATTTTCGAAACTATTTGGTAGGCTGTGCAGCAGCATGATTGCTAGTAGATCGTCGTCGAGGTTGGCTCCAGTCGACTTTAATTTATCGGATGCTTCGAAGAAGCCCTTTAGGTGCTCGACCATGCTATCGCTGTCGGCCATTTTGTGTTGAGTGAGCTGCTTGTATAGCGCGGCTTTTCGAGCTGGTGTCTTGGATGCGTACGTCGATTCGAGTTTTTCCCACACGTCGTGCGATGAGACGCAATTTTTGATTTCCTTCAATTCGGATGCTGAGATAGAGAGAATTAGGTCCGCTTTGGCTTTTCTGTCTTTCGCTAGTCAATCTTTGTATGCTGTTTCACTCGCGACCGCTCCGTTTGCTGTCACTACCGCTGGTGCCGGTGTAGTGCCCGAGACGTAGTCCCAGCCGTCGTTTTTGAAGAGCAATGCTTCTACTTGGATCCTCCAAGTATCGTAGTTTTCGCGTGTAAGCAGTTCGAAGCGCGGAGTGTGCGTTGTATACTGATTTTCGGACATTTTGAGTCCTAGTCGATATTGCGCGTATGGCCTCACTTTCGACGCCTTCTTTTTTGGCACTTTTAGACTACACTTTTAAACTACACTTTGAAACTACACTTTCAAACTACACTTTTAAACTACACTTTCTGCTACCGATTCGCTTGATTCGTAAATTTTTACTCATTCGGTTATGTTTCGCGTGTGTCTGGGCCCATAACCTGTTGAATGAGTAAAATAAAATTCACTAATAACGAACACAAGGATAATAAATTATTGACAAATAAAGCGCGTGCTATCGCGACGGCGAGAGCAAAACGCAAAGCACGAATGATTGAGATTGCTCAGTGTAATATAAGTAGTAATTAAATTACAAAACTAACAGAATATATAAGTTTCAAATAATTGCAATTATATCCTTTCACTGATTTAAATAATTTTTATATTGGTTATCAGTATGAGTAAGCAATCAATTCAAAATTAATTATGTTGACATATTTTTATTTTCTAAAGCAAAAATCAAATAATTTTCAATATGATTTAAACAAACCAAGAATTTTTCTTCAAACATTTCTAATTTACATACGTATATATGCACGTACATACACACTTTTTTTAACAGCATTTGAGGTGGAAATCAATATCAATTAATCTTTATAAAGGTCCTGTCCAATATCCATACTCATATATCAATCAATTCAGGTGCTCACTTTGCTTACCATAATCAAAGTCATTTAAACATTAAAATTGGCTATAAAAAAAAACCTTTTTATTAAAGAAATTTTATTTATACTATTTTTAGTTGCTGTTGTTATATTTAATTTGTGATAAATATTTTGACTATTATTATTGTATATTATTATATGGGCAACTTTTATTTAAAAAAAATTATTTTTGAAATTTTTATATTAACATAATATTTTTTATGGTTGTACTAGAATGGTAAGTAATATATCAGTACGCTTTTAAAACAGGATGGACATTAAAATAAAAAAATATATAATTTTGTTTACGATTTTTCTAATTTTTATTATATTTTATTTAATATACACGAACAAAATTATTTTTAGCATAAATTCTTGCATGATGAAAAAAGTAAAATTTTCCTATACCATAAAATGTATTATCGTGAGTATTTTTATATCATAAAGTATACTATTTAATGGCACACCTTATATATCTCTATATAAGATAAAAGCTATGTTTATTTATAAGAAAAAAGTTCATGTTTTAGTCCTTTAAACAATGATACCAATTCAAATATTATATATATCCTTTAAAATTAAATTATTCATGTTTAAAAGAATAAACTCAAAATAATATATAGAAAATTAATGTTTACGACCTCATAGACAACAAATCTGACCACAGTTCAGTATTACTAACTCTAGATATATAAAAATCATGATCCTAAGAAAAGCTCCACCTAAACTCATAAATGGAAAAGTTGAGTGGGACAGTCATAAATATAAAACCCAAAAACAAACTCAAATAATTCGATAAATCGAGACTCTAACATATCAAGACTAGTCAAGAAATATATTAATCTTTGCTAAGGCAATACTATTATCAGAAATATAAAATTTATTAAAGAAAAGAAAATGACCCCTAAACCAAAACCCACTATCCTTTTATCTTTCTGTAACGTACTCATTACTTTACTTCTAATATAGGCAAAAATCCTTGCAAGACTACAACATTAGGAATGATTCCTAATCATCAGTTGATTATTATATTGCCCACGTGTTTTATCAGACTTTATCATAAAGTCCTATTTATTACAACGTCACTTTAAAGTTATGGAATATCAAATAATTTAATTGATCCTGAATTACCGAGTGACGTTCATTACGTATAAGTTATAAGTATTGCTTCCATATTTTATAATATCTTTACTTCAAATATTTCCATAGTCAATAATATCCTTATAATCATATGTAATATTAAAAAACCGAAGACAACATTATCATATAAACCACTTCTATGCATAAAACGTAGAAGTTAGTAAATAAAAACCCATTTGGACTTACATACAAACCCATTTGGACTTACAGACTTGTACTTTGTGTTGCCGGCAATCTAGTTACTGATGCTATTTTCTATATCAGAAATAGTTTTATATACCTTGAGCGAAATATCAACTCTGTCCGAATCCTAATAAAAAAAAACTCCTGCTCAAAATTTCCCTTATACATAAACTTTTATCTGTATAAGCTTAAATCCGCTGTTTTTTGGACAAAAAAACACATGTTTTTTTCATAGAATGCAAAAGTAAATTTATTCAATGTACTTGTCCTCGATAGCTACACATTTTCCCATCTCTCTGGTAATTTGTGGATACCACGCCAAAAAAATACCATTTCTTTCGAGGCAAACCACTCATCAAGCCATTTTCGGACGTCTTCGTAAGAATCAAAGTGCTGCTCAGAGAGCGCTTGGCCCATCGACGATAACAGGTAGTAGTCGGAAGGGACCAGGTCTGGTGAATAAGCACAGTGCAATTTGATGAGTTGTTGCGGTGGTTATTGACAGTTTCTCCAGGTTTTAACATCTCATAGTAGACGATACCCTGCTGATCCCACCAAACGCACATCATCGTCTTCCGTCCGAAACGATTTGGTCTTGGGGAAGATGTTGATGGTTGGTCGGGATCAACACACGATTACTTGCGTTAAGGATTCTCGAAATATATCCACTTTTCATCGCCTCTCACAATCCGATGCTAGAACGACTTTCTTTTAAGTCTGGCGAGCAAGATTTCGCATGTGTTTTGGCGTCGCTCCATCTGCCTCTCGTTAAATTCATGTGGTACCCATTTTCCGATCTTTACATTTTTCTTCGTGTCACGCAGATGCATGAACATGGCAGGTTGAGTAACACCCAATTGCTCCGCGAGCATTTTCTGCGATTGGGTATCGTATTCGTCCAAAAGAGCCTGCAATTGATGATCCTCCATCTTCCTAGGCCGATTTTCGCGCTTCTTGTCCCACAAGTTCAAATTGCCGTCTTTGAACCGACAAAACCAATCTCGGCAAGTTTTTTCCAATAAAGCACTGTCACCATAGGCCTCCATAAGCATTCAATGCTATACGGCAGCCGATTTCTTCAAATTGAAGCAGAAAAGCAAAGCTTCCCGCATATGCTCTTTTTCTGGCACAAAACTAGACATGATTACCAAAGGAAAAATGTATGTTATTGACAACTTGCACTGATTAATGTTGACAGATGTCAAAATCATAAAAAAAAGTATGGCTTGCCCATGGTAGCTTAATACGCTCACTCACGCCATCTATGACCAAACAGCGGATTAAGCTAGTTTTATCTTGGAAATATATTAATTGACAAATTACAAATTTATAACGAAAATTCATAAAAATATCATATACCATATTATTCAGATACTTATGAATCCTAAAGATAACAATATATCAAATTAAATTGATTATAATTTATATCTAAAAGAAAAATTTAAAAAAAAAATCTATTAAATTTATCTTATAGAAAATATTATATAAAAAATTATATTTCCGCTTTTTGTTGTTTGAAAATAAAAATATTTTTCTAATCGAATATTCTGTGATACATTTTATTTATAAATTTCAAAATATTACCATACTCGTAAATAGATGAATTTGTTATTGAAGAGAAAAAGCATCTAAAAATGGAACTATTGATAAATAGCCAATCTAATATAATGAGGAGATTTATTATTAGAAGTCTTCGATTTCTCCAGAAAAAATGTGGTAGCATAAAAAATCTTTTTAAACCTGATTTATTAGGAGTTTTTGTTAAAATTTTTTTTATCATATACAATATTTTGAAGGAAAAATGTTGTAGATATTTTTATATGGATAATCAAATTTCATTAGTTATTTGTTTAGACAAAAAAAAATTTAATTAATAAAAATATTTCATTAAATATCTATTGATAATATTAAATATGTATTTGTGTAATAAATTATTTATTTGATAATTTATATTTGATGTAAAATTTGTTCATTTATACATAAAAAGGTCATAAGCTAAGTTTGGAATTTTCATGAGAATTATTTTCCTAAATCTCTTTTATATAATACAATGATAAAATATTGTAGGCTTACTTCTATGAATATTTTATTAAAATAATATAACAGAAATGTGTAAAACTATTTAGATAGATATTGATGTAGGCAGCCTAAAAAGTTTCATTATTTCTATGAAAATCTATATAAATAAGTGCAGAGATCAATACGTGTACAAGTACAAGAATCCATAATTGGTATCAAACTGTTTATTGTTTGTATAATATAACAAACTACTAAAGGTGAACAGAATAACATTTTATATCATATTAATAACAATTTCATACCATAGCCTTATTAAGGTTAATTCCAAGTAACTGATGCTTTTTATAGGAGACAATATTAAATTTTGTAATTTTGGATTAATTTTGATAAAATTCAATAGGATTAATTTTCATATGTACTATTAACAATATATTTAAATATTAAAAATTATGTGTACAGTAGGTTACTTGGCAATTTATTATAAGATACTACATTATAGACGTGGAACTATAAAGGGTAATCTTATTTGTGGTTCGGAAAGTAAAGTTAAATTAAACATACTTTTATATCGTATTTTAATTAAATTTTTATTATATATATAGTATTAACTTTGCCATTATACATAAAATATGACATAATATTATTAAAATACGTATCATGAGAGTTTTTGTAGAACTTGATCTCTTCAAGGTGATTTATGATGAATTTTTTTTGCAATTTACCGCTGTGATTTGGTACACGTATTTGATGGATCTTGATTTTTAAATGCTTTTAAATTTTTAAAAAATACTTTTGATTTTTCAATGCTTTTTAATTTAAAAAAGAAAAATACTATTTTAAAACGGCATCAAATCGTACAATTTTGGTAGCCACCTGATATCACCAAATCTCGAAATTACGCGTTCTAGGAACTTTTAGCTCACTGAAATAAAAATTTGTCGGGTTGTGTGACTTGTGATGCCATGTATGAGTTTAGTCTAAAAAGAGTCAGTTCTCATATGGCCATAGGGCTTAGAATTATGAATAACGAGCTCTCCTTCTTTATTTTCCAAGAATTATGGACCAATACCACCTTCAGATGAAAAACACAGTAAACTGTTACAATGGATTCTTAATAGTTACTCATTGGGGATTATCAAAGCCTCATATATGGTAATCTTATTCATTGACGTGATCCACAGATCGATTATTAATCCTCATCTTTGAAGAAAATTAATACATTTCTAAAAAAATTTCACAATTTTAATATATTATATTTTTATCTAAATTAAATGCTGCCTTAAACTATTTGGTATAACTACAATATTAAAAAAAATGAATTTTACTTTTTAAATTACAAAATGGATAACCCGTTCTAATACAAGGTCTGTTCAAAAAGTATCACGGATTTTGAATTTCCGCGGGTTACTTATATTCGATTTTCGATGTTTTTGTGGCATTATGTTGGTACTCATATCATTCACTTATGCCGATAAGTTCGGTCATTTTGAATGTTCCGTTAATTTTTGACAGCTGCTTTGCTTGCACATGCTTTCTTGGCTCGTCTTCGATTTTTGCCCATTACAAAAAATGGATCAAAAAATCTGTTTCGGGAACAAGAAAAACTCAGAGGGGGTCAGATCTGGGGAATATGGTGGCTGCGGCATTATTGGTGTATTGTTTTTGGCCAAAAATTCGCGCACAAGTAACGATGCGTGAGCAGGGGCGTTATCATAGTGCAAAAGCCAATTTTTGTTCTTCCACAAACCCGGACGTTTCTGGCGGATTGCTTAATGCAACTTGCGCATAACTTGCAGATAATATTCCTTATTGATCGTTCTACCCTGTGGCAATAACTCATGTTGCACCACGCCACTGCAATCGAAGAAAACTGTAAGCAAAACCTTCCCATTCGACAGAACTTGGCGCGCTCTTTCGGTCTTGGCTCGGGCGGCAGCTTCTATTGGGATGATTGAGCTTTGGTTTTCACGTCATACCCATAAACCCATAATTCGTCACCAGTTATGACCCTCTGGAGCAAATTTGTGTCATCGCGGACAGAGTCCAACAGCTCCTTAGGAATGTTAATGCGATGCTGTTTTCGGTCGAAAATGGGCAAAAATCGAAGGCGAGCCAAAACACGTGGCATAAGTGAGAGACATGAGTACCAACATAACTTCACAAAAAATAATGGAAAAAGCGAGTTTAAGGCTGTCATCAAACATCTCCATTTGAAAGGCTTTAGCCCGAAAGAAATCAAAGCCGAATTGGATGCAGTTCATGGCACATCTGCACCTGTGTTTGCGACGGTTTACAATTGGGTGAATGAATTTAAACGTGGCCGTTCATCCATAAAAGATGAACATCGTTCAGGACGCCCAGTTCAGGTGTCTACTCCTGAAATCATCGACAAAATACACGATCTGATTTTGAACGATCGGCGAAATAAAGTGCGCGAATTAGTTGAGGCCACGGTGATATCACAAAGTACAGTCGCTTCAATTTTGCATGAAAAATTGTCTGTGAAAAAAATTTCGGCAAGATGGGTGCCGCGTTTGCTTTCAGAGGAGAATAAGCGCAATCGTGTAGTGGACTCTGAGGCTATGTTGGCACTCTTTCATCGCAATCCTGCCGAATTCCTTCATCGATAGGTCACTGTGGACGAAACCTGGATACACTACTACACTCTAGAAACGAAGAGACAGTCATCACAGTGGATTTTCAAGGGTGAACGGGCTCCGAAGAAGGCAAAAACTGTGCCATCGGCCGGCAAGGTGATGGCCACGGTCTTTTGGGATTCGCAGGGCATCATTTTTATCGACTACTTGGAAAAAGGAAAAACAATAACAGGAGCGTATTACGCGTCGTTATTGCAACGGTTGAGCGAGGAAATCAAAGAGAAACGCCCCCATCTGAAGAAGAAAAAAATCCTCTTGCATCAGGACAATGCGCGTGTGCACACCTGCGCTGTTTCCATAGCCAAAATTGTGGAATTGAGAATGGAATTGTTGCAGCAACCCGCTTATTCACCAGATTTGGCCCCGAGTGACTATTTTCTTTTCCCCAATCTGAAGAAATGGCTTGGCGGACGACGGTTCACTTCCAACAAGGACGTCATTGCTCAAACGGATGGGTATTTTGCAGAACTTCCGAAATCCTATTTTTTGGACGGGATAAAAATTTTGGAAAAACGGTTGGGAAAGTGTTGGTTTTTTTCAAAAAAAAAAAATATTTTTTTAAAAAACAGTTTTTTTCCATCTTTTCCTAAGGACTTATTGAACGACCCTCGTATCTTTTAGCTAAAAAAGATGTTACAATTTTTTTTTGGCCGCTGGAAAATAAAAAAGAGGAGCTTTTAGTGAAAATAAAAAAAAAAATTACTATAACATAAAAACCATAACTCGATTAATTCAAATTATAATAAAATTGGCTTATTGTTTAGTTTGTAATCAAATTGATTGTGATTAATGGAAAATGTATTGAAATTATGAATAATAAAATATTGTAAATTTTCTCTAAACGGTTGAATAGAAAATAATTTGATATTTTATATTCGTATTGTTGGAGCGCATTGATGCCCAATTAATAGCAACAATTCAGTAGATTAGCTTTTCTCCAATTTGTCAATGATAATTCCCAGAGATCTATCGAGCCATACTTGTAGTAAAATCAGACTGTATAGTGGCGGCAGTCTTATTCTGTTCATGTTTATGGCTAATCTTAAAATAATTATCGAGTTTAGGATTATATGAGATGAAATCGAAAAGAAAACAAAATCCTTTTGTTATTCCATTTGGGAAAATAGGAAATATTATGCTTGAGCGAACGTTGTAACAATTCGATTGGGGGTTTATTTCTAACAAGCAAGAATATTAAGTGAATCAAGAGGAGAAATTCTCTTCTATGTTAAATTGTTCGATATCCTATTCCATATATGTGTATGTACTATTGTAAATAGACAAACATACACATATTCATGTACATATTTAAATATTCTAATACGCATTCGAAATGAATCGATTTAAGAAAGGATATAAGTCACGTGTGCTTAAGGAATACTAAAGAGAAATTCAAATAGAAATAAGAGTGGGTATAATTATTGCGTCTATTTGTAAGATAATTATGTATTTTATTCATAATTAATTGTTAGACAGTTAATCAGAAATAAAATGTTATAATCGAAGTATACTCCTATGAGAGTATGTGCATTTGCTTGGTGCTAAATTGTATATTCAATAAAATATTTATAACTTATTCATTAATAGAAATTATTATTTAGAATATTACGCAGATTGTTCTGATAATGCCAGACTTACTATTTCATGATTCGGAGAATACAGACCAGCTATTTAATAGCTGTCAAATATGTAAGTATTTTTTAAATTTGCAAAAAATCACAGATAAATTGCAATAGTTTATTTGAATCGATGTAAATAATTGGCTACGATTACATTTTAAGTGATCCATATTTTAAGTGAGGTACTATTTTGAACCACTTTTTTCCAAGACTGCAAATGACGCCCATTCATATATAAAAAAAGGTCTAAACGCGTCAAATCGAACGATCTAGGAGGCCAACTCACCAGTCCAAAATTTGACATAAATTGCTCATCGAACTCATATCTTAATATGTCCATTGTTTAATGTGCTGTGTGGCATATAGCGCCGTATTGTTAAAACCACATGTCGACATGCTGCAGTTACTGTATTTTGAGCGAAAAAATGTGCGGTCAGCGTTGATGGTAAAGGTGCGGTCAGCGTCATCTTTAAAGAAATACAGATGATTTCACCATTCACCGGTGAGTGTAATGGTAATTCTTGTTTGTGTAATGGCAATTCTTGTTTTGCCTGTGATTGGTCATCAGACAAAATGAGACAATTTTGCTTATTAACATGCCCATTCAACGGGAAATGAGCTTCGTCGCTGAACGCAAATTTTTGGCAAAAAAACTCACTGAAAATTCGTCGCTTTGGCAGGTTGTTCGGCTTCAATTCTTATACGAGCTTTATTTTATATGCTTTCACACCAAGCTGCTTGTGTAAAATCTTTCACATAGCCGAGTAACACTATCTCAATTGCTATGTACTCATTTGACGCACACGGGTTGGTGGTTTGATGACCAATAGCAAAAAATTGCTCCGAACTTGAATTGCTTGCTCAGTAGATCAATTATGACGACCATGAAATGCTCGAAGTACGCGAAACACATTTTTTTCAGAGTAGGAATTTTGATAATAAAATTCAATAATTTGTAAACATTGTTTCAATGTAAGTCTTTTCATGTTCGAATATCAATGCTAACTGAGCACTTTTGACTTTGACATATGTCACGTGTTAGACGCAATATATCAAAAATAAAAACATAAACTTCATCCTAGGTAACATTTTTTCAGTTTGTCATTTTATATTATGTATTATTTAGTCATATTGCAGAAAATACGCCGATTGGTGGCTGTTTGTTTTGTTTTGTATTAGGTACCACATGAAGGTAGGTCAGGGATCACTCCCTTAGCATCACAACCTTGACGGCCAGGACCTTGGCGACACAAAAACTCATTGGATATTTATATGCCATGCATCGATGGATTAGCAAAACATAATTACTATTTAGCATAATAAGTTTATAATGTTAGTTCGGTAGAAATGAGAATTGAGTTTATATTTTATTAATAAAACCTAGGTGGCTTAGGTGATTATAAAGAGGGCTTCGGAATAAATCAGAAGGGTCAAGTAGCACTACATAGGAGGAATCCTACCAGAGAAAAAATCAAAGCTTAAGAAGCAGTCCCTGAGGGGATTAGAGGTTGTTAAATAGGAAGTCGTGTGTAAGCGCAATATGAGCAATTCTAATCCCGGAGCAGTTTTTCTTACCCAAAAGTTTGGATTGGTTTCCGAATATATGGGCTGAAAAGTGTGATTCTAGTGTTTTGAGAAATAGTTACTGCTGGAAAGCTAGGTTATCATTCTGGTTTCGATTGGTTACTGCAAGAAAAGGTTTTGGGCATGTCAATTATTATATGATAATCAATCAATAAAATTATATTTCATTTAAAATTTATTAAAAAAAAAAAGTTTAACCTGGAACATAAAACGCACCCTGTAAAACCTTCAAATTCACACATTCAGGTCAGATTGTTCATCCTTGTTAGGATCCAATGTAAATTCGATGGATAGGGTAAAGGATAAAAATAAAATGTTAGACAAATTACTAATGTTACACAAATATTAGTTGCTGCTGGAAAGCCAGGTTATAAGTCAGGTTTCGATTGGTTGCTGGGAGAGAAGGTTTTGAATGCTAATTTTTCGGAAATTTTTTTTTCAGCGATGATTTCTCGTTTTCTGGGCCCGTTAATTATTAAGAATATTATTTGTGGGGCTCTGAAAACCCACAAGCAACTACGGAGAAGTCATTGTGTCAACCAGTGTCTAGTGTGCATTTTGGTCTTAAGATATTTTAGGTTCGTATTTCTTTAAATATGACGAAGTAGTCTCAATGTAAATTATAATCGGCTTAGCCATATAATAGTTGAATTTTTGTGGAATTGAACTTTGGTTAGCGCCGAAAGCTACAAAACGCAACAAATTTTGGTTTTATTGCGCTGAAAATTGCCGGTATATATAATTTGAAGATTTGGTGATGATAATCGATATCATGCAATTTGACGCCGTTGAACTTTTATACGTAGCGAAAAAAACTGTGATTATAAAAAGGCAGCCTTTTAAATATTAGTCTCCTATAAAAAATTCTGCAAAAAGTCTTTAAATAATAATCTCATCTCCAATTATTATTTTATTTATTTGACAGGTTTTTCATTTCTACGTTATTGTACAATTTTTACATAACACATATATGCATTTTATACACATAGACATGAGACACAGTCGCTCCTGTGGAGCATATAGCGGCACTAGACTTGAGACTCTGTGAACTCTCTTCCTCTGCTTCTGTCCTGGGCTAGCCTTTTCACTTCCGACCATGACTTACAAATTTGTTGGTGTTTGTTGGTGTTCGCGCTTGACTGATCTTCTCCAAGTGGTCCTTGGTCGTCTTCTGCTGCGATTGCCCTGTGGGTTCCAATCTAGTGCCAGATTGCCCTGTGGGTTCCAATCTAGTGCCATCCTTGCTATGTCCGTAGGTGGTTTTTTTTCGCAAGGTGTGGCCAATCCAATTCCATTTCCTGCGTTTCATGTCAGCAAGCAGGGGTATTTGCTTCGTGAGAAGAAGCAGCTCATCGTTCGTTATCCAGTTCGGCCAGAAGATCTTCTTGTGCTGTTTCTTGATAAGGTGTTTTTTTTATAGCTTGCGGCTTATCAGGCCAGCGAAGCAACCCCCAGTTACGTTGGGGGATCCTACGGACTACATATATAAGGCTTGTAGTCAGCCTCTCATCCCGGCACCAATGCTGAGATGGCGGCAGCGGGAATCGAACCCGCTACCTACCGAATGTGAGTCGGTCGACTTGACCACTGCACCACACACACGGCAGAAACCTGCGACACGCGGTGTTCCCAAGCGGTCACCCATCTAAGTACTAACCACGCCCAGTCCTGCTTAACTTCGGTGATCGGACGAGAACCGGTGGATCCAGGACGGTATTTGTATTTGTATTTATTGCTAAAAAGCAACCAAACCTCGCCAGACGCTTTCGCATCCATCTGCTCAGGCGGTTTGGCTGTCCTGTTGGGTATACATATCGTCCTTAGCAACCGAATTTTAGTTGACCACCTTTGTAGTCTCCAATTTTAGCTCTTATTATTGTTGTTATTTTTCCAAGACTGTGGTGTAATTATTCTTCTTTTTTTTTCCTAAATCAGCTGGTGACGTGTGTACTGATGGAGACCGCTCACACTTGCGACCGTGGAGACAAATATGCCAGCCTCCCCGATGTTCTGGTATGTTGGAGTAGTTTAGTTAATGTTAATATATTTTTTTTTATTGTTTTGTTAGTTGTACCTTAACCTTATTCCAAGCTATAATCTAGTCTTAGAACTTATGTGTTTGGGGATATCTTTTCAATAAATAACCTTTTTTCTATTGAAACAGTATTTTCCAATTTTACCTTAAAAACTCTATCTTAGATACTATTAACCTAACATAATTGTCCATGGTGCAGCAGTTTGATATTGTTTTGCTGCAACTTGTAGATCGTCCATATCCCCGCGGCCATAGGTCGGGGGAAGGGATCTAGTCGTGATAGACAATTGGGACTCGAGCGTCCCCGATAAACTTTAGCAAAATCCTAAAGTTACCTGAAGGAACTGCCCCGTCTGTGTAGGACGGTATAGTCGCAGTCTCATCTCCAATGGTAAGAATCAAAACAAGAGATAAAAATGTATTTTCCAAAATATAAATTGGATATTAATAGACAAATAATTCTATCACTATTTGTTAGGTGTGTCAACCTAATCTCCTTAAAAAAATTTTCTATATATTAAATTAGTTTCTTAAAATTTTGCAATGATCTACACTAACCTTTCTGATAGCTTCAATTTTAATAAAGGATATACCTTAGCGTACCTATTATAATAGAATTAGAAATAACTTATTGAATTTTTTTTACATATTTGCTTTTAAAAATTTGTTTTTTGTTTGCCTTGATTTAACCATACTGGGATATCTATATCTAGATATCCCAGTATGGTATACAACATGCAGCGCCATCTATTGAAAATTTTCAGCATTAAAAAGATACATTCATCCTCAGATCAGCAACGGCTAGTACGCAGAGATTCTGAATTAAAATTTAGCTAGGAATATTGCCAGATTTGAGCCCTTTAGTTTCCACAAAATGGCAAGAGATGTCGTGACACTAAAAATTTATATTTGAGTAAAATTTTTACTAGAAATTATGTAGAAGAAAAAAATTACTTTAAACCGAACATGAGGTTATTTACAGAAGATTCATTTTTTGAGAACTCACTGAAAAAATAATAAAAATGTTTGGCTTTGAGAACAATTTCTTTGCTAGCGTATCTCTTTTTATAATTTATAATCGTAGAAGTTGATAAATCCTATTGATTGAGAAGTTGTAATTTTATTGATAGTTTTTTTTTAACTACTGTCAAATTCGCTTAATAGTATAAAATCTATAGCTTTATAATGTAAAAGTAATAATTTCTTTAGAGCGAATTTTACGAGAAAAAGAAAATTTTTATTTACGTGTTTTTACCAAAATTTTCAATGTCCGTATACGTGTTTGATGAAGTATTTATTGTTTAAATATAAAAAAAAGAAATTTTATCGCATGATTTAATATTAGTAAAATTTTTTCTCTAACCCTTATCGATATAATCCCTAATGTGTAAGACGTATTTTAAAGGAAAAAAAAAAACTTTTCTTTTTTTTCATAGCGAAAGCTTATGGAAGAAGATTTCTCTAGAATAGAATCAATAATTTCAACATGTCATAAGGAAATGGTATCGAATACTTAACGGTACGAATCCAACCATATATCTTTTCTATGAAAATAACTTACATTTAATAGTAATGGTGACTTTTTTGTAAGACCATCCTGCTTTCTACGAATTTGATTTATGCGAAAAAAAAAAATGCTCAACATTTGAAAAAATACGAAAGCAGTATTCTTATTAGCATATAGCCAAAAATCGAATATTTTCTCTTCTTTTGAATGGCATCATCATTTCACTATACACACACACACACACACATACTAGTGCATATACATACGTTTTTAAGAATCCTTAAAGCTATTTTAAAAAATGCGTTCGCATGTGTGCAGAAATATTTTATTGTGTTTAAGTGATTTTGATAGTGTACCATTACGTGTAGTTTCTATTATTAGTGTGTTGTTGCTGGCTATTGTGTAGTAGTAGTTGTTTTCGATAAAAAATTGTATAAAATTCGTGTTGATTTCCTTAGAAAACTATTCCAGTTTACATGAAAGGGCATCTTAACCACCCATAAAATAGTAAATCTTTGCATAGCGGACGGTTTTTTTTATAAAGGCGGTCGCATCGAAAATTTACGATTTCTGCTTAGATAAGCATGAAACTTGGAGAAGTTCTACCAAAAATTTTCACAGGCAACATCACGATTCCATCGAAACTCTTCCGATTCCGCCCCCGAAATGCAAAACTATGCAAACATGTAAATGAAATATATGGTATTGATGGTAAGATTCTGTTTATGACCTAATTTGAATTTATTGTTTTTTCTTCGCATATAAAAAGCTTATTAATGTTATTCTTATTCTTGTTCTTGTATGAGTAGTCTTTCTATTCTTACTATTTAAATTCTAACATTACCATTACTGATAACTCTATTCGGATTAAAGTAATATTAAAAGTTTATTAAAAATAATATTATTCTCATTTGCATAAAATCTGACATATGTAAAATTGGAAAACATAAAACTTTAGAGATCATTTGGATATTATTTATTGTGTATTAAAAATTTACTGTTTAGAAGAACTCTTAAGTAATGTTAGCGATACTTTGGCAAACGAGAGTAGACCCTATTTAGTTACAACTATGATTTTATTGTAAAATACCTTTTGCATACCATGCTTACTTATGTAACTGATGGTTGTTTTGTAATCAAACTTTCAATTAAGTTAGGTGTGAATATATAGGGTTTTCCAATAAGAGTGATATGATTTCTAAGTGACTTTTCGGCCATTTGCAATAAGTCATGATCTGTTTTTTTTCCATTGTATTCAGTAATGTTTACAATTTCATCATGGAGAGATATACGTAAGAACAACATTTACAAATTATTCAATTTTATTATCAAAATAATCGTTCTCCAATTGCAACTTTTCGTGCGCTTTTGCCATTTTATGGTCGTAATAATCGTCTAACTGTGCTCGCTATTCGTCGAATTGTCAAAAATTTCGAGCGTACATTTTCTTTACATAATGTTCAAGTGCCAATAAGATAAAGAACCGCTCGAAGTAATAAAAATATTGCTGCCGTTCAGGCAAGTCTTTCTGAAGACCGCAATTTGTCGATTCCAAGACGTTCTCAAGAATTGGGACTGTCTCAAACCACAACCTGGCGGATTTTGAGAAAGGATTTGGGCTTGCATCCGTATAAAATTGTTATCACTCAAGAACTGAAGCCATTGGACCACCGTAAACATCGTGAATTTGCTGATTTTCTCTTGGAACAACTTGAAAACGATAACGATTTTTTTAAAGAAAAAGGCTCACTTTCATTTGAGTCGTGCGGTAAATAAACAAAACTGTCGATTCTGGTGCGAAGAAAATCCACAAATTATTCATGAAAACCCATTATATTCACCTAAATTGACAGTTTGGTGTGGTTTTTGGTCTGGTGGAATCAACGGTCCGTACTTCTTTCGAAATGAAGCTGGTAACACCGTTACTGTCAATGGAGAGCGGTATAGATCGACGATAACCAACTTTTTATGGCCAAAATTGGAAGAAGTTGATCTTGACAACATATGGTTCCAACAGGACGGGGCTACGTGCCACACAGCACGTGCAACAACTGAATTACGACTTGATTTAGTGGAGAAGAGCTCGAAAATTGGGTTCATCGAATTCGTTCCTGCAAAAGAAGTCGTGGATGCCATTTGAATGACATTTTATTCAAGACTTAATTGTATCGATTGTACTTTACATTAAATAAAAAACATTTGAATTTCCTTAACAATTAGTGTATGTTTTTTTTAAAAAGAAACCCTATAGTTCTTATCTTTTTAATTTTATTTAAAATGTGGCCAAATTATAAAAATCAACTTGGAAAATTAAATTGTTTTAATTCTATCGCATTTTTATATGCAATTATTTTTGACTTAAAGTTACTATTATCAAGAAAAATTGTCACTTTTAGAGTAAGAAAAATCTACAAGAGATACTGGAGATAGCTTTTTATTGACAAACAATTTGCTTTTGAATGTTTATTTATTCTTCTTTTTTATATATTACTTTTGGATGCTTAAAATATCCCATGGATGCTTATTTATTTTAAAGCAATATTGAAACTCTCGTTGCGGTTAGTAGACAGAAAAGATTTTTTTTTTAAATATTGGGGAGCATAGATACCCGCGACATATGGTTACGTCAGCTTTTGGTGTTACTATCCATTCATCTCTCCAGAATTGACCAATTTATTGGGTTTTAACTTCACTATCCGTTTATTTTTTTTTAGGGATATGTAAAGCTGACAAACTAGCAATAAATAACGTCTGGAAAGGTAATATTTAACGATTTATATACCCATCGTTCCCATCGTTAATATATATAACGATTTATATATTAAACGAGTGTGGCGCTCTCATCATTCCGATTTGAGTTCTGTTTTTTTTGTTAAGTTGGTACATCTATTATTGATAATCTCTCTAAATCTAAGCGCCATACCTTGACATTTGCAAAAGTTACGTAGCCAGAGTACATCTATCTCTGTGTGTGTTAACGAATTTTTACAATTTTAGATATGGATTTAAATTTGCAACAACGAACTTGTTTTAAATTTTGCGCAAAAACCGGATTTAATGGTGCGCGAACGTTCGAAATGTTGTAAAAGTGTTTCGGCAACGATTCTCTAAAGAAAACGGTCGTTTACCAGTGGCACGAGCGGTTTTAACCATCAGAGAGATAGCGGAGGACTTGAACATTGCCTATGGATCCGTCCAAGACATTTTGGTTAATGATTTTGGTGGTTTCCGTCGTGTAGCAGCAAAGTTGGTGCCAAAAGACCCCAATTTCATGCAAAAAAGATACCGTGTTGACGTCGCAAAAGACATGATTTGCGAGGCTGAATCCGATCCCATATTCATCAAAAGGATCATTACTGGAGACGAGGCATGGGTTTATGAGTACGACACGCCAGATCTGAATCTAGACATCAGGCAAGTGAATAGCGTTCACCAAATGAGCCGAGACCAAAAAAACCATGTTGTTTTCAGTCAAAAAAAGAAGGCAATGCTCACGGTTTTCATGGATTACAACGGTGTAGTGCATCATGAATTTTTGCCAGGAGGCCGGACAGTAAACTAATAGTATTATTTGGGTATTATGTGACCAGAATTGTGGGCAGAAAATTCGCGGATTTTGCACCATGATTACGCACCTTCGCACAGTGCCATCATTATTCGTAATTTTTTGACGAAAAATGCAACAAATACCATCCAACAACCACCGAATTCACCTGATTTGGCTCCCTGTGACTTTTTTCTGTTCGATCGAGTTAAAAAACCATTACGGGAAACGCGTTTCAACAGCCGAGAGGAAGTAATGGAAAAATTGCAGGAAGCACTGATGGACATACCGAAAACCGAATATAAAAAATGTTCCAAGGATTGGATCAAGCGCTGGCATAAGTGCGTTAAAGTCGATGGGGATTACTTTGAAGGGGACAATATAGATTTAGATGAATAAACTTGTATTATTAATTTTCTGAATAAATTCCAGTCACTTTTTGATCAAGGTGGTAGTAGGATATTTACGGAGATAAAGCCTGATTTTTCTTGAAAAAGCGGTCAAAAATTGGGCCGATCAAATAAGCTCTAGCCATACACATATGTACCAAATAATTTTTTAAAATTTATGGTAAAAAATTTTCTTTTGAATTTAATAAATTTAATTTTTTGATTATTAATAAAAACCTTATTTTTTTTGTTTTAAAAATAATTTTTAAAAAATATGTTTTCCTCATATTTAATTTTTTCTTTTGCACGTACCAACAAAATATAATTTTAAATCTTCCCTTTTTTAAAGTTTTTTTTTCAGCATGTTCTTTTTCTGTTTTATTATAAATTATATTATAAATAGAGCCGCTAAATCTTATATGAATAGGGAATTTTTTGTATTAGTGACTTTTAATATTCATCACCGAATTTTTTTCGTCTGGAATATACTGAAAAAAATGTTTTCTTTAAAATAAAGTACTCCATTTTTTATGTTGAAACTTTAATTTTTTTTATTTTGTTTTATTGCCATCCTTAAATTAATATTTTTAAAGTTAAGGGAGCGTTTCGAACCGGGGAAATTTCTATGAATTTAAGCGTTTTTAATTTTATAATATTGTAATTATGTTAAGACTAATTTAAAAAAATTAAAATAACTGCAAAAATATAACTAGTAATTAAAAATATAAGTAGCGATTTTTTTAAATACAGCATTGTTAAAATGAAAGCTGAACCTTTAACAAATTTTATAGAGGATGCTTTTTATGTCCTTGGTCGATTTTGTTTAGCTGCCATTTTGGTTTTAATAAGATTTGGCTATTGACATTTGATAATTATAGGGAATGGTTAATAGAAATTTATTATAAAGTATTTAACGCTACAATATCGTGTAAAAATTATTAAAACATGTTATTTAAATAATTGTTCAATCGTGAATACGCGGAGAAAATTACGAGACTTTTTTGGTGTTAATCATATGCTGGACAAGTTAACCATTTAGCGTATAACGAATAATTTTGAAAATGCACTGGAAGATGAAGCAAAATCTGGGCGACAATTAAGTCAACGTACATCTGAAAATATTGATGCAGTGAGGGTGTTACTGAATGTTCGGGTAGCTGTCATAGACGCCTTGCACAAGAATAGGGAATATCTCCATTATGTTTGTTAATAATTCTTAGATAAGTTTTGCTTTCTTACCCGTAAAAAATTCAATTGGCACAACAGCTGCAGAAAAATATCTAAAAACAGGTCGATAATATATATATTACAGGTCGTTATAGACGACCACCATTTTTGGCAAAAAATCATTATGAGCGACGAAGTACACCTCAACTTGGCTGGCTTTCTTAATAAACAGAATAGCCACTAGTGGGACTCTAAAAAACCTTAACTGTTAACAAAGACCACTACACCCTCGTAGAGAAACTGTATGGTGCGTCATTTGGGTCGGCGGCATAATTGGTCTATATTTCTTTGAGGATGCTGGTTGGAATGCTGTAACAGTTAATGTTGACCGTTATCGGGACATGTTGGAAAACTTTCTTCTACCCAAATTGGATTAATTAGGCTTACAGAACATATGGTTTCAACAAGACGATGCCTCATCATACACAGCTCGTGCTACGATGCAAATTTGGAGAGAAATTTTTCCCAACTGAATAATGCCAAAAAGTTATGATATTGACTGGTCCCAATGATCCCCTAATTTGAACCCCTCCCGATTTCTTCATAATATGGTACTTGAAGGAAAATGTATAAGCCGTAGCTGGAGGCGGTCATTTAACCGACATGATATTCCATTCATAATGCTAAAGAGCATGTAATCAATCAATAAAATATAAATTATAAAATCGTATTTTATTTAAGAGATATTAAAAAAAACCGATCTGGAACATAAAACGCACACTAAACAATCTCAAAATGCACATATTTAGATCAAAATGTTTATCCTGTAAATAAATTATTTTGAGTGTAGAAGAAGAAAAAAATAACTGGAAATATTGTTAGGATCCGCTTTAGATTTGATATATAGGGTAAAGGACAAAAATAAAATGTTACACAAATTACGAGACGTCTCCACAATACTTAATCAACAATTAAATCATATACAAATTATGGAGCGTCTGCTTAACACTGCTTACAATCACTGTTCAGACTCAACTAAACTAAACTCTCTATGGTATCGCGAGCAGCGTTCAAATTCATACTCTCTAGAACCGGTTTCCTGGGAACACGCCCAAACCCATGCCACATCGTAAAAAATCTCCTAGAAAACGTCAGAGCCATGACATGTCATTACGAAGGTCATTCAACAAGTACTTAGCCTCACCGCTCGATGGAACTGCTGTCACAAAAAAAATTTACCATCGTGCAACAATTTTTTTTAATAGCCTACTGTCAAAGTTTCAGTCGATTCCCTTTATTAGTTTTGTTTTCAGAGCCTTTGAAAGCGAGCGTGTCGGTCGGTTGCACAAAAATGAAAAAAGAACAATATCGTTTGGTGATTAGATTCTTGTTTTTGGAAGGGAAAACGTGCAACGAAATAAAAGATCGCTTGGATTCTGTATATGGTGACTCTTCTCCTTCGATGGCGACCGTTAAGAATTGGTTCAACGAGTTTGTTCGTGGCCGCACGTCGGGTTTTGATGAGCCACGCCCAGGTGCCCCGAAAACGGCTGCTACGGAGGAAAACGTTCAAAAAATCCACGATATCGTGTTGGAAGACCATCGATTGAAGGTTCACGAGATAGCTGAGACTCTGGGCATCGCAGTAGGAACGGTGCATCATATTCTTCACGAAGAACTGGGAATGAGAAAGCTGTCGCATTTGCTCACACCGGAAAACAAGGGTGCCACGTTTGCTCACACCGGAAAATAAGCGCAACCGTGAGACCACATCGGCGACGTGTTTGGCGCTGTTTCAGCGCAATCCAGCGGAGTTCTTGCGTCGTTTCGTGACCGTCAACGAAACATGGATTCACTAGTACACACCAGAGACCAAGGAACAGTCGAAACAGTGAACTTCACCCGGCGAACGTGCTCCGAAGAAGGCGAAGACTGTTCGATCGGCCGGAAAGGTGATGGCCACCGTTTTCTGGGATTCACAAGGTGTGATCCACATCGATTACCTCGAGAAGGGTAAAACAATCACGGGGCGCTACTATACTGACTTAGTGGGCCGATTTGACGTCGAATTGAAGAAAAAGCTGCCCCGCTTTGCGAAGAAAAAAGTGCTGTTCCACCACGACAACGCGCCGGCTCACACCAAATTGGTCGAATTGCGCTACGAATTGCTGCCCCATCCACCGTACTCTCCAGATTTGGCCCCTGTGACTACTTTTTGTTTCCCAACCTGAAAAAATCACTCGCCGGGAATAGATTTGGGTCGAATGAGGAGGTCATCGTCGCCACGGAGGCCTATTTTGCTTCCCTCGAGAAAATGTATTTTTTGGACGGGTTAAAAAAGTTAGAGCATCGCTGGGCCAAGTTTATCGAGCTTGAAGGAGATTATGTGGTAAAATAAATTGCCACCTTTCCAAAATTTTCGTTTTTCTTTTGTAGGCTAAGTACTTGTTGAATGACCCTCGTAAATAGTAAAAAGTAATCCATTATTTTGCCAATAGATGGCTTTAGGAGTGTGTATCTCCCGTTTTAAAAGTGCGATAGCGTTAGAAAGATAAGATTTCGTAGCGTTAGAAAGATAAGATAGCGTTAGAAAGATAAGATTTCGTACTAAAAAAGCTTCTCAAAGATAAGATTTCGTAGCGTTAGGGTTGCACTAGATAGCGTTAGAAAGATAAGATTTCGTACTAAAAAAGCTTCTCATACAGTTTTGTGATTACTTAACTCAGTAGTTTTTTAGCACGCGTCAAAGATGGACACCAACAAAGAGAAAATACGCCATATTTTACAGTTTTTCTTTGATAAAGGCGAAAACGCAAGCCAGGCAGCTGAAAATGTGAATAGTGTTTATGGTCTTGATATTGTAACAGCCAATCATAAGCAATTTTGGTTTCGTCGATTCCGTTCTGGTAATTTTGATGTCAAATATGTACCACGCTCTGGAAGGCCAATTGTCGAAAATGTCGATAAAGTAATGGAAATCGTCGAGTCCGACCGTTACGTAAGCACTGTTTCGATTGCCCCAAAAACCGTTTGGAACCACTTAAATAAGGCTGGATACAAAAAGAAGCCCGATGTATGGGTGCCACACGAGTTATCGCAAAAAAACCTCATGGACCGAATTTCCATCTGCGAATCGCTGCTGAATCGCAACAATATCGATCCATTTCTGAAGCGGATGGTTACTGGTGATGAAAATTGGGTCACTTACGACAACGTCAAGCGACAACGGTTTTGGTCAAATCGCGGTCACCCAGCGCAAACGGTGGTCAAGCCAGGATTGACAGCCAGGAAGGTTTTGCTGTGTGTTTGGTGGGACTGGCAGGGAATCATCTACTATGAGCTGCTACCCTACGGCCGAACTCTTAATTCGGACATAAACTGTCAACAATTAGATCGTCTGAAAGAAGCAATCGCCCAGAAGCGGCCAGCTTTGGCCAATAGGAAAGGAATTGTGTTCCATCAGGACAACGCCAGGCCGCATACATCGATAGTGACTTGCCAGAAGTTCCGGGACCTTGGTTGGGATGTTCTTATGCATCCACCTTATAGTCCGGATCTGGCACCAAGTGATTACCACCTCTTCCTGTCTATGACGAATGATTTTGCAGGTGAAAAATTCGCCTCAAGAGAAGATTGTGGAAATCGACTGTCCCAGTTTTTTGCTAATAGGGACGAGGGTTTCTATGAGAAAGGCATTATGAAATTACCTCCAAAATGGTGCATATTTGACCTAAATCGTATCATTCTATCTATGCTAAATAAAACCTTCAATTTAATGCAAAAATAATGGATTTCTTTTTACTATAACTTATATTAGAATTTAGTATGTTTATATAATCAGGAAAAATAGCAAAAAACCATTTATTCAAATACCTATAATTTTTTTTTTTTTTTAGTTTAAGTAGAGCATTTATTATTTCCATATTACTTGCACATATTTACATGGTATTTAAAGTGTAGAGCTGACACATGCTCTGTACATCCTTTGCTTTTATAGTAAATTAGTTTTTAATCACTAAGTACATGAATTGCTTACAACTATGGCTTAAAAATTATATGTGCTTGCTCAAACACTATATTCTATATATTTAATTGCTTACAGACTAACCTTAATTCTAGACTTCAGAAAAAAAAGTAGGGAAAGGAATATTCAGGGAGAGTGGATTAGGAGTTTGGGATTTTTGGGAATTTTTGGGAATTTTGTGTTGCTTCCGCTAACCACGATGGAAATGGGGAGTTACGGAATTATAAAACTGAACGTTCATAATATCACTGTCCTTCGCAAAATCAGATATGATAACTGGTGAGGCATAGAGGTAATCATTGTATAAGTTTCTGTGTTGAGTGGCTTGGGTATTAATCCTTTCTAGTAACTCTTGAATGAGTGGATTGGTATGGTCTATTAAATGCTGAAGAAAGTTTTTGGTTAGACCAACCATGTATGAAATAAAAGGAGTAAGATTACTTTTCTGATATATATAGGAGTTGGAGTAATGCTTACCGTCTATTTTACGATATTTTGAAAGGCTTTTCCTAATGATTGACCTTTCGAATACATGGACTTTATTGGTATACGTTTTCGAGAAACTAAAATAGATCGGAAAACAGTAACTTTGTATTTATACTAAGCCCTTTCTGACGCCTAAGTAGGAATAGAAAGGTATGAATAGCCCTTTTGGCTTTTTTCAGAGTTAACTTAATGTGTGTTAAATTTGAACATTGAGTTAAAGTTGATGCCTAAATATTTAAGTTGATTTGAGACTGGAATCAGAATACGCAGCTTTTTGCTCCATGTAGCAATTTTCCTCGGTCCGCGAGTGCTGGGGTTACGGAAACAGATTAAATTGGACTTATTAAGATTGACTGATAAGTTCCAGTCATCATAATAATTTATAATTTTAAAAAGTAGCTCCAAATCCAAACCCTACAGAACTGGTTTACTAAGTGGAGAATAAAAGTCAATGAACGTAAATCTATCCAGGTAACTTTTGCTCTCCGTCGTGAGACATGCCCTCCCATATACCTTAATGGCAGTGCCATACCTCAACACACCGAAGCTCGGTATCTAGGACTTTTTTTTTTTTTTTTTTTTTCCGTTTAGATTAATGAGGTACAGGGGGAAACCTTCAAAAGGTACTCGTCTGGAAGTTATTCCTGCCAGGTGAGTTATGCGGGATTTTTACCTCGCTAAAACCTAACCTGCACCTCTGATCTTGCTCCCGGAACGATGGTTCCCCGGCGGCACTCTTTGTAAATACTACTTCGCCGGGGCGTTCTTGTCTGATGCTACTGCTGCCCCGATGTTATGATGCCTCGCGGCCTATTCTTCGTACGTTGTGTGGAGATCCTTGATAATGGATTCCGCGTACTCTGCAATTCTGTTCCAAGCCGATTGGCTCTTCAGCATGCACTCCACTATATTTTCTGGACTGATGGGACGCTCCAGATTTCTCTCCAGCTCCACCCGCGTCTCCTCATAGAGGGGGCACTGGAAGAACACGTGTTCTGCATCTTCGATAACATCGCGGCAATGATGACAGTTTGGGGAGTCAGTTCTCTTGAATCTGTGCAAGTATGCCCGAAAGCATCCATGCCCAGTCAAGAGTTGGGTGATGTAATACCCGACTTCCCCGTGCAGGCGAGTGACCCATTTGGTAACATGTGGTATCAGCCGATGAGTCCACCGACCCTTCGTCGAGTTGTCCCATCTCTCTTGCCAGAGGCGAAGGCTCTCGGGTCTCTCCTCTTCACAGAGGACCTTTCGCCGCTCTTCCTTCTTCCTACGATGTTGGCGTTCCCGCTCTCCTGCCAGAATGTCGATGGGTGGGCATGATGCCACGATGTTGACCGCATCGTGCGATACCGTTCGTTATGCTGACGCCACTCTGATCGCTGAGAGTCGCTGGACTGATGTCATTGTCTTGCGGTATGTTGTAAGCTCTAGCGACTTCACCCACACTGGTGCTCCATATAGCAGGACGGAGGTAACCACAGTTGCCAGTAGTCGCCTTTGGATTTGCCTGGGGCCTCCAATATTGGGCATTATCCGCGAAAGTGCGCCCTGTACTGCTGATGCCTTCCTGCTAACGCTGGAGATGTGCTCCTTGTAGTTGAGTCTGGCATCCAAGACCACTCCTAGATACCGGATGTAGGGTAGCGACCGGATGTCGTGATCGCCTACTCTTATGGTGATGGTCTCCATTTTCTTCCGGCTACTCACAAGGAGTGCCTCGGTCTTATGTTCCGCCAAAGACAGGTCTGCCGATGTCATCCACTGCGGTATCTAGGACTGTACTTAGACAAACGCTTGACATGGAACCCACATACAAGACTTAAAAGATAAGAACTTAAAAGACGATACCTAAAACTACTTCGACTTCTAGACAAACGTTCCAAACTTAAAAAATTTGGAAGAATCCCTTCAATCAAAAATACTCCGTACAATTTTCGATGCCCCCTTTTATGTTCGCAATACTGTTATTCATCGTGATCTTAAAGTCCCATTTGTTTTTGATGTGGCTGTATCTCGTTATAAAAAGTTCCGTTCCCGTGTCCTCAATCATAATAATCCTCTTGTTCAAGAACTATCCTCCACTTCCTTTCCTATTAATACCCAACGAAGACTTAAGCGTCACTGGTCGCGTGATTTACTTAAATAATGAGGCCTGACAGAAACACACGCTAGCAGGAGGAACTTCATTGGATGTTTACTCCCCACAACCTATCAAGTTAATTTATACTATTGCAAAAATTTGCTTATTACTATGTTGTAGTTGTAAATATCTAAATAAATAAAAATAAAAAAAAAATAAAAAAGTAGCTCTTGCGTTCTCTTTAGAGCTAATTTTGGTGATTTGCTTTTGGCATAAACAAGAGTGTCGTCTGCATATAGTATCATTTGTGCTTTTGCGGCTGTTGGTATATCTGCAGTATATATTGAATACAGCAAGGGACCTAATACCGAGCCTTGTGGAACTCCTTTACCTATTGTAAAGAATTCGGAAGTCGTGTTCTGATATCTGACGCAAGATGATCTATCCTGAAGAAATGAGTGCAGCAGCAGCGTAAAATATGGAGGGAAATTAAGTTTACATAGTTTGTGCACTAGTCCCTTATGCCAAACTGAGTCAAAGGCTTTGATAAGATCTAGGGAACAAGCAACTGTTAACTCTTTATGGTTTAACCCAGTTGTGATCTCACTATGTAGTAGAAGAAGCGCATCCAAAGTTGAGTGCCCTTTCCGAAATCCGAATTGAAAGTCGGGAATAATTTTATTTTCATTACAAAATTCATTTACTTTTTCGTAAAAGAAATTTTCTAATATTTTTCCCAAACAGAGAAGAAGAGATATAGGTCGATGTTGTTGGTTAGCTGCTCTACCTTGAGTTTTCGGAATATTAAAGATTATGCCTATCTTCCAAGCTTTAGGGAAGTAGAAATTGTTGATGCAGTGATTAAATATTGCAACTAAGGGACTCAAACTCTTTTTCGGTATCTTTCTCAGCATAAAATTCGATATATTATCGATGCCAGCAGACTTTTTATTATTTAAAGATTTTATTATAGAATAGAGTGTGTTTTCGGATATAAACATATCTAGAGAGCTGGGATTGCTTGCACTGTTATCGGTGCTGAATTTTGTAATATGAATTGGGGAGTTTGATAAAAAACTGTCGACCTGATCGTTTACATGAGTTTGTAGAAGTGAGCTGGAATTAGAGTTGTAAAGATCTTTATAAAATGAGGCAAAGTTTTTAGATATATTAATTGGACCTCCTTTTATTTCTCGGTCGTTATTATCGGTGACTGTTACTTTATTGAGAGACTTTCGGCCGGTGATTGCGTTAATCTGCTTGAAAGCATCAGGACCTGGACGTACTTTTGAAAGTCGCTCAGAAAATTAGCCATTAAAATGTTTGTTAACTTTATTACGTATCATAGTTGATATGCAGTTAACCTGTGCCTCTAAGAGACGATAATCTGAAGATGTAGTGTTTAATTCTCTCCGAAAAATGCGTTTCATTTCCCTTACCCAACGATTTTTCAACCAATACAGTTTCTTAATGTCCTCGGGGAGAGAATCAAATCGTTGGCTTCTATTAGACAGTTGTCTTGAATGTTTATGAAATACATCCGAGACAATTTGGCTAAAGGTTTCTATATGGAAATCAATTTCTTGGTTTGTTATATTCTTGAAGGAAGGAACATTCATTCCCTTAGATATGGCCAAATCTACATCGTGCCTAAATTCTTTCCAGTTCGTGTTCTTATACGACGTGAACGATTTTAACTCGGTATATTCAAAGTTGAATTGAGTTTGAATTTTAATTTGCATAAGAATTGGATAATGGTCTGAATGAAAGTCGAGAGTTGAACAAGTAATGTTCGAAGAGTAAGGATTAATTAAACAACTGGAAACGAAAAACAGATCGACTACAGATACGAGGGTCATTCAACAAGTACTTAGCCTACAAAAGAAAAACGAAAATTTTGGAAAGGTGGCAATTTATTTTTCCACATAATCTCCTTCAAGCTCGATACAATTGGCCCAGCGATGCTCTAACTTTTTTGACCTCCTCATTCGACCCAAATCTATTCCCGGCGAGTGATTTTTTCAGGTTTGGAAACAAAAAGTAGTCACAGGAGGCCAAACCTAGAGAGTACGGTGGATGGGGCAGCAATTCGTAGCGCAATTCGACCAATTTGGCCATGGCAACGGCGGAAGTGTGAGCCGGCGCGTTGTCGTGGTGGAACAGCACATTTTTCTTCGTAAAGCGGGGCCACTTTTTTTTCAATTCGACGTCAAATCGGCCCAATAAGTCAGCATAGTAGCGTCCCGGGATTGTTTTACCCTTCTCGAGGTAATCGATGTGGATCACACCTTGTGAATCCCAGAAAACGGTGGCCATCACCTTTCCGGCCGATCGAACAGTCTTCGCCTTCTTCGGAGCACGTTCGCTGGGTGAAGTCCACTGTTTCGACTGTTCCTTGGTCTCTGGTGTGGACCAGTGAATCCATGTTTCGTCGACGGTCACGAAACGACGCAAGAACTCCTGCTGGATTGCGCTGAAACAGCGCCAAACACGTCGCCGATGTGGTCTCACGGTTGCGCTTGTTTTCCGGTGTGAGCAAACGCGGCACCCATCGCGCTGACAGCTTTCTCATGCCCAGTTCTTCGTGTAGAATATGATGCACCGTTCCTACTGCGATGCCCACAGTCTCAGCTATCTCGTGAACCTTCAATCGACGGTCTGCCAACACGAGATCGTGGACTTTTTTAACGTTTTCCTCCGTAGCAGCCGTTTTCAGGGCACCTGGGCGTGGCTCATCAAAAACCGACGTGCGGCCACGAACAAACTCGTTGAACCAATTCTTGACGGTTGCCATCGAAGGAGAAGAGTCACCATACACAGCATACAAGCGATCTTTGATTTTGCTGCACGTTTTCCCTTCCAAAAACAAGAATCTAATCACCGAACGATATTGTTCTTTTTCCATTTTTGTGGAACCGACCGACACGCTCGCTTTCAAAGGCTCTCAAAACAAAACTAATGAAGGGAATCAGCTGAAACTTTGACAGTAGACTACTAAAAGAATGTACTACACAATGGTAAATTTCCTTTGGCACAGCAGTTCCATCGGGAGGTGAGGCTAAGTACTTGTTGAATGACCCTCGTAAACTACTAGGTCTGGTAGGACCAGAAGGTGCAATTACCTGTAATGTTGAGATACTAGTGAGCAAATTTTGAATACAGATACCTGAAGAGTTACGGATAGAATCCCCCCATGAGGTGTGTCTGGCGTTAAAATCCCCTCCCATGATTACCTCATATCATTTGCTGATGAGATCTTGTAAGAATTCGAACAGGTCCTTAACTTCAACGGGTGAACACTTGCAGGCAATATAACACAAATACCTATAATTGACAGTTCCATATGTCTAATGGTCTCATCCCATATATGCAGTAACAAAGAGGGATTAAATTATATTCTCCAAAATAATATTAATTAATAATAATCCTGGAAATTCAAAAAAAAAAACAACTAATAAATATGTCACCACCACGTTTCTAGCTAATACTTATCAAAAATCCAATACTGATTTGTCGAAAATTGATTTTATCGATAGAATGTAATAAATTTTAATTAATTTCCGTTTCGTATAGAAACGCTGTACGAGTATTAATACCCAAAAGATTTGTTACCATTTAATCCATTGAAAGTCATTATTTTTACACTTTATTTAGTAAATCCGTACAAGATTTACATTAATCGTGTTGAGTTGTCATTTGGTATTTTCGTGATGGCTTGGAGACAACGAAACGTCTTCGGAATTGTTAATTTTGTAATTTTCCCATAGCGCTCGTATTGTAAAGTAATTGAGATTTTCAAAAGAAATTCCATAAAATATGAAAAAGAAAACTTCCATTGTGGGGAGTGTTTCTTCATTGAATCAATTTAATAATGATATCTTAGATGAGACAAAAAGTAAACAATTGCGGAATGGATGGTTTTGGAGAAGATGAAAGAAATCGATTACAGCGAATTTGGGAAAAAGTTGGTAAGGAGTTTGCTAAGGGAGGAGCACATCATATCCAGCCAAACGAGGATGACTGTTAATTTATTACAATAAGAAATTATTATTGGCATTTTTGGAAATTGTTTGCTTAATCATATGACTGTGTAAACAGGATATTCCGATCAACATGAAACATTAGACTGTTAATGAACCGATTGCTAAAAGCTAAAAGCCTTTCTGTAGAAGTTTAGCTAACATGTCCAAGAGAAAATGACGCCATTGTTTACTTTCGCATATCACTTTCAAAAAAAACTCTGACAATTTTGTTTCAAAACTTTGATAAGATCTTCAATTTATACCATTTGCATTCTGCCTGCTGGAAAGAGCATAAACTTTTATGAATATTTGCATTTGTTCTTAGGGAAATGGTCTAATAAATGTCATACAAAATAAACAAAATCAGTCAGAAGCAACATTATAACGATCGATTGTGATGTTACTGTTAGTATTACTTATTGATGATGCGTTGTTCGTTGTCAACTACACCACATTGACTTGAGCTCGACGATTATATGATGGAACGCCTTGAAATTTCTATGCATGATAATCGAATAAATCACTGAAAATATTCGCCATTTACATAGAATGTGACGAGGGATTTCCATTAATTTTGTTGTTATTTTATTGCCATTAATAAAACACTTTGTAGAGTGTGACGCAATAAATTATCGCGTATTTAAGTGCATAAAGGTTTCATTTAAGGGACCAGATATGAATCGGTGAAACGGAAGCCACAGAATTCGGAATTAGTGGTGCTTCGTTCTTGCTTGCCCAATCAAAATTATGCCCAGACTCTATAGTGTACACTATAATAGGTATGAGAGTCGGTAGAATTAATGCTGGCCGCATAGTATCCGTTTTTGTGGCTTTCTAGCCCATGTACGCTTAGGTAACGCTATTCAGATTGTACCAGAAAAACTAATACGACGATCCTGATGTGTCCATTCGTACAGACGGTCATAGTCATACCATGTTAACTTCTAATCCGCATTTGCAGTTACGTAGACACTGCGAAATTAGTCTAAAGTTCGTTATAGTAATTAATTGTTAGATTGTTAGTTCTAAAGGGATGATTTCCAATTTGAGAACTTTGTAATTCGCGTTACGTGGATTTGTATGTCTATACTTACCTGTTTTCACAAAACCTAATTAAAAGTGAGCAATTTGAATAGAAGGATCCGATTTAATGTTGAATTAATTTTTGACAGACATCGATTTCCATTACTTGAGAGATCTTTTAATCAACTAGAAGGATTGTATTTATACAAAATACAAGCAACATGCTCTAATTCATTAAAGGATATGCGACACTCTGAGTATTTTAAAAAAGTTTATTTATTTTGTGTAGCATGTCTGCCATTCTTGTTTTTTGGTTTTTTGTTTTTTATAATTAATAGATTGAGTATTTTTTTTTCAATTTTAAGTTTAAATTAAAATGAGAACCGGGAAAATTTTAAAGATTCATAAAGTGTAAATAAGTAACTATGTTTAATACGATAAATAAATTTAGGGTCTTGTAAAATTAAAAAAAATCCAGCTCATAAGTTCAAAGTGGTCTAAGAATGTATAGTATTTCAAAGATCCCAGCACATAATTTGAAAGTGATTTAAGGACAACTTTCGGTCTTGCAGAATTTAAGAATGAAAACTTTAGGGTCTTGCAGAATTTTAAAGATCCCAACTCATGAGTTCAAAGTGGTCTAAGTTCAATAGAAAAGGAAAATAGTCTAAAATATTTAATATACTTAATGATAATATTAATTTATCGAATTTAAGAAAAACTTTTTCACTTGACATTACGGATTATCCATTTTATAGATTAAAATTTATAGCCCTGATATTTAGCATTTGTTTTTACACAAATATTTATGTTAGATAATATTTATTTAGCCATTTTAAATTATGTATCATTTTGTTACCAAAAAAATTGTAATATATATGCCAATTTGATGTGAGAATAAAAGGCTTTGGATGTTTATTCAGTCGCTCAGGGTTAAATTTTCAGTCGCTTGATAAAAGGGCTCTACAGAAAATTATCGAAAATGTTATTGTATTATTGATGCCTATTTCTTTTAAAAGCAGACGTGGTTACCGTTGATTTTTCCAAAGTAATGAGGCTAAATTTTCAGTCGCTGAATACAAGGGCTCTACATAAAACTATGGAAAAATGTGATCGTCTCATTGACGCGTATTTCTTTGAAAAGCAGAGATGATTACCGTTGATTTTTCCAAAGTAATGAGGCTAAATTTTTAGGCGCTGGATACAAGGGCTCTACAGAAAATTATCGAAAATGTTATTGTATCATTGACACAGGTTTATCTTTCAAAAGCAGATACGGTTACCGTTGATTTTTCCAAAGTAATGAGGCTAAATTTTCAGTCGCTTGATACAAGGGCTCTACAGAAAATTGTCGAAAATGTTATTGTGTTATTGATGCGTATTTCTTTAAAAAGCAGATACGATTACCGTTGATTGTTCCAAAGTAATGAGGCTTAATTTTCAGTCGCTGGATACAAGGGCTCTACAGAAAATTATCGAAAATGTTATTGTATCATTGACAAAGGTTTATCTTTCAAAAGCAGATACGGTTACCGTTGATTTTTCCAAAGTAATGAGGCTTAATTTTTAGGCGCTGGATACAAGGGCTCTACAGAAAATTATCAAAAATGTTTTTGTATCATTGACACAGGTTTATCTTTAAAAAGCAGATACGGTTAACGTTGATTTTTCCAAAGTAATGAGGCTAAATTTTCAGTCGCTGGATACAAGGGCTCCACAGAAAATTATCGAAAATATTATTGTGTTATTGATGCGTATTTCTTTTTACCGTTAATTTTTCCAAAGTAATAAGGCTAAATTTTTAGTCGCTGGATACAAGGGCTCTACAGAAAATTATGGAAAAATACTATTTTGTCATTGACACATGTTTTTTTTAAAAGCAGAAATGGTTACCCTTGATTTTTCCAAAGTAATTAGGCTCAATTTTCAGTCGCTGGATACAAGGCCTCTACAGAAAATTATCGAAAATGTTATTGTATCATTGACACAGGTTTATCTTTCAAAAGCAGATACGGTTACCGTTGATTTTTCCAAAGTAATGAGGCCTAATTTTTAGGCGCTGGATACAAGGGCTCTACAGAAAATTATCAAAAATGTTTTTGTATCATTGACACAGGTTTATCTTTAAAAAGCAGATACGGTTAACGTTGATTTTTCCAAAGTAATGAGGCTAAATTTTCAGTCGCTGAATACAAGGGCTCTACATAAAACTATGGAAAAATGTGATCGTCTCATTGACGCGTATTTCTTTGAAAAGCAGAGATGATTACCGTTGATTTTTCCAAAGTAATGAGGCTAAATTTTTAGGCGCTGGATACAAGGGCTCTACAGAAAATTATCGAAAATGTTATTGTATCATTGACACAGGTTTATCTTTCAAAAGCAGATACGGTTACCGTTGATTTTTCCAAAGTAATGAGGCTTAATTTTTAGGCGCTGGATACAAGGGCTCTACAGAAAATTATCAAAAATGTTTTTATATCATTGACACAGGTTTATCTTTAAAAAGCAGATACGGTTAATGTTGATTTGTCCAAAGTAAAGTGGCTAAATTTTTAGGCGCTGGATACAAGGGCTCTACAGAAAATTAAGGAAAAATGTGATTGTCTCATTGACGTGTATTTCTTTGAAAATGAAGAACCAGAGACGGTTACCGTCAATTCTGAGCGCTATGACCGTCAATTCTAAGCGCTAAAATATAGCTAACATTTTTTGCATTGAACTTAAAGATTTAAATTTAAAATATATATTATTTTCACAAGATGGCACCACAAGTCACACAACACAAAAAGTTTTGACTTTATTAGGTGAAAAGTTTCGACCACGTGTAATTTCAAGATTTGGTGATGTACTTTCTTTGTTAAGAAAAATATATAAAACGAATATTCGTTAATTAATTGCCAATATAGATTCGAAAATTTGCGAAAAAATCTTTAAAAAATTATCTAAAAAGGATCAAACACTATAATAAGTGTACCTGTAGTTATTTGAAAATTTTTATAATTTTTTAATAATGGCATGGCAAAAATTAGATATTTTATTGAAATAAAATATAAATCAAAATTTTTAGTTAAATGTCTATTAAATATAATTGTAATATTTACAGTGCAAATTGGATATGCCTCTAATTATCTGATACTACGAGGGTCGTTCAATAAGTCCTTAGAAAAAAATGGAAAAAAACTGTTTTTGAAAATAATCTCCTTTAAGCTCTATACACTTTTCCAACCGTTTTTCCAAAATTTTTATCCCGTCCAAAAAATAGGATTTCGGAAGTTCTGCAAAATACTCATCCGTTTGAGCAATGACGTCCTCGTTGGATGTGAACCGTCGTCCGCCAAGCCATTTCTTCAGATTGGGGAAAAGAAAATAGTCACTCGGGGCCAAATCTGGTGAATAAGCGGGATGCTGCAACAATTCCATTCTCAATTCCACAATTTTGGCCATGGAAACAGCGCAGGTGTGCACACGCGCATTGTCCTGATGCAAGAGGATTTTTTTCTTCTTCAGATGGTGGCGTTTCTCTTTGATTTCTGTCATTGTTTTTACTTTTTCTAAGTAGTCGATAAAAATGATGCCCTGCGAATCCCAAAAGACCGTGGCCATCACCTTGAAGGCCGATGGCACAGTTTTTGCCTTCTTCGGAGCCCATTCACCCTTGAAAATCCACTGTGATGACTGTCTGTTCGTTTCTGGAGTGTAGTAGTGTATCCAGGTTTTGTCCACAGTGACATATCGACGAAGGAATTCGGCAGGATTGCGATGAAAGAGTGCCAACATAGCCTCAGAGTCCACTACACGATTGCGCTTGTTCTCCTCTGAGAGGAAACGCGGCACCCATCTTGCCGAAATTTTTTTCACAGCCAATTTTTCATGCAAAATTGAAGCGACTGTAGTAGTTATGGTATGGAAAATTGCCTAAGATTAAAATATTATTGAAATTTGTTTTAGTAAAAACAATAGTCAAAAGGGTATTTTTTTTAATTATCATACTGATAGTATTCTACAAATTATACATATTTGCTTTTTATAAAGTATAATGTTTACAATTTCATCATGGAGAGATATACGCAAGAACAACGTTTACAAATTATTCAATTTTATTATCGAAATAATAATAAAATTTATCTTCTCCGATGAGGCTCACTTTAATCTAAGTGGTGCGGTAAATAATCAAAACTGTCGATTCTGGTGTGTAGAAAATCCACAAATTATTCATGAACACCCATTATATTCACCTAAATTGACAGTTTGGTGTGGTTTTTGGTCTGGTGGAATCAACGGTCCGTACTTCTTTCGAAATAAAGCTGGTAACACAGTTACTGTCAATGGAGAGCGCTATAGATCGATGATAACCAACTTTTTATTTCCGAAATTGGAAGAAGTTGATCTTGACAATATCTGGTTCTAACAAGACGGGGCTACGTGCCACACAGCACGTGCAACAACCGAATTATTGCGAGAAAAGTTTGGAGATTCGATTATTTCAAGAAATTGTGAGATTGAATGGCCTCCAAGAAGTTGTGATTTAACACCATTAGACTATTTCTTGTGGGCTTATTTGAAGTCATTGGTCTTAAGCAATAAACCACACTCTCTTCAAGGTTTAGAAGTCAATATTGAACGTGCTATTCATGACATACGACTTGATTTAGTGGAAAAAGTGTTCGAAAATTGGGTTCATCGAATTCATTCCTGCAAAAGAAGTTGTGGAGGCCATTTGAATGACGTTTTATTCAGAACTTAATTATATCGATTGTACTTCACATTAAATAAAAAACATTTGAATTTCCTTAACAATTAGTATGTTTTAAAAAAAAAAAGAAATCATATCACTCTTATTCGAAAACCCTACGAGGGTCATTCAACAAGTACTTAGCCTACAAAAGAAAAACGAAAATTTTGGAAAGGTGGCAATTTATTTTTCCACATAATCTCCTTCAAACTCGATACACTTGGCCCAGCGATGCTCTAACTCTTTTAACCCGTCCAAAAAATACATCTTCTCGAGGGAAGCAAAATAGGCGTCCGTAGCGACGATGAATTCCTCATTCGACCCAAATCTATTCCCGGCGAGTGATTTTTTCAGGTTTGGAAAGATAAAGTAGTCACAGGGGTCCAAATCTGGAGAGTACGGTGGATGGGGCAGCAATTCGTAGCGCAATTCGACCAATTTGGTGTGAGCCGGCGCGTTGTCGTTGTGGAACAGCACTTTTTTCTTCGCAAAGCGGGGCCGCTTTTTCTTCAATTCGACGTCAAATTGGCCCAATAAGTCAGCATAGTAGCGCCCCGTAATTGTTTTACTTGTGAATCCCAGAAAACGGTGGCCATCACCTTTCCGGCCGATCGAACAGTCTTCGCCTTCTTCGGAGCACGTTCGCTGGGTGAAGTCCACTGTTTCGACTGTTCCTTGATCTCTGGTGTATACCAGTGAATGCATGTTTCGTCGACGGTCATGAAACGACGCAAGCGCCAAACACGTCGCCGATGTGGTCTCACGGTTGCGCTTGTTTTCCGGTGTGAGCAAACGCGGCACACATCACGGCGACAGGTTTCTCATGCCCAGTTTTTCGTGTAGAATATGATGCACTATTCCTACTGCAATGCCCACAGTCTCAGCTATCTGGTGAACCTTCAATCGACGGTCTGCCAACACGAGATCGTGGACTTTTTTAACGTTTTCCTCCGTAGCAGCCGTTTTCAGGGCACCTGGGCATGGCTCATCAAAAACCGACGTGCGGCCACGAACAAACTCGTTGAACCAATTCTTGACGGTGGCCATCGACGGAGAAGAGTCACCATACACAGCATCCAAGCGATCTTTGATTTTGCTGCGCGTTTTTCCTTCCAAAAACGAATCTAATCACCGAACGATATTGTTCTTTTTCCACTTTTGTGCAACCGACCGAAACGCTCGCTTTCAAAGGCTCTCAAAACAAAACTAATGAAGGGAATCAACTGAAACTTTGACAGTAGACTACTAAAATTATGTACTGCACGATAGTAAATTTCTTTTGTGACAGCAGTTTCATCGGGCGGTGAGGCTAAGTACTTATTGAATGATCCTCGTATATATAGTTTAATGTCGATTTATCGTATATTCAATTGGATTTGGGTGATTCCCTTTCATTCTAATCATGCATATTTGTACATATTTACTAATGGAAAAGAAAAAGTTTAAAAGTAAATAAATTTTCTTATATTTAAAATGGGACTGCATTGAATCCATAAAATTAATTATGCTTTAATCTTGATTTACCGGTTACTATAGATTAATTGCAAGTTAATTAATGTAATTATTTAATGACAGCGACAGAATGTTTAGCATAATCATGTTTAAGTTTGGAGACAAATTTAATCTAAGGATTAAATTGTTACAGGAAATTAGTCCCATAAATATGTGTGTACATACTTATTGGCGTGTGTATTTACATTTGAACATTTGTATTTGAATAGCTGATGTAGAATATTCATCTTTGGAAGGATATGCATACACATGAGTCTGTTTATACGTGGGCTACTATATATATTTCTGGCCTAATAATGAAAATGCGAATATTTATCAACGAAAAAGGTTTTATTGTTTTTCAAAATATTCTCCATCAAGATTTATACACTTTTGCATGCGCTCAAACCAATTTTCGAAGCACTTTTTCCACTCCGATTGAGACACCTCCAAAACATGGTTTTTGAATGCTTCAACAGCATCTTCTGGCGACGAAAATCGTTGACCACGCATTTTTTTCTTGATGTGTGGGAATAAAAAGAAGTCATTGGGTGCCAAGTCAGGGCTGTACGGAGGATGACCCATCAATTCGACGTTTTGTCCGGTCAAAAAGGCGCTGGTTTGAGCCGATGTGTGAGAGCTCGCATTGTCATGGTGCACAATGATTCGACTTCTCTTGTTCGTTTTTCGAATTTCTCCGAAGACTTCAGGCAAACAAATGGTGGTGTACCACTCAGAATTGACCGTCCTACGTTGCACAAGCGGAACAGTCGCCACATGACCAGTTTTGCCAAAGAAACAAGCGACCATTTGCTTCGAAGTGCTTCTTCCACGAACAACTTTCGTTGGATTTGACTCGTCTTGGAAGACCCACACGGTCGATTGCTGTTTTGTTTCGGGCTCATACGCATAGATCCATGATTCGTCACCTGTGACGATCTTATAAACGTCTTTTGAAGCACCGCGATCGTATTTTTTCAGCATTTCTTTACACCAATCCACACGAGCCTTTTTTTGAGCGATTGTCAAATTGTGCGGGATCCAACGAGAACAAACCTTTTTTACGGCCAGGTGTTCATGCAATATCGAATGTATGCTGGTGGGAGAAATGCCTAGGCATGCCTCTATCTCACGGTATGTCACATGACGGTCTTGCATTATCAGTTCACGTACGGCATCGATGTTTTCTGGAACAACGGCTGTTTTTGGACGACCTTCACGGAATTCGTCTTTGAGCGAGCGTCGGCCACGATTGAATTCGTTGTACCAGTTTTTCACAGTGCTATAGGATGGTGCTTCATAGCCATACAAAGATTTAAGTTCATCGATGCACTCTTGTCGTGATAATCCACGTCGAAAGTTGTGAAAAATGATCGCACGAAAATGTTCACGAGTTAATTCCATTTTTTTGCCAAATTGATTTTTTCAAGTCACTGTAAACAACACAAATGATAGTCGTACGTCAAAACGTTCTGAGTACGTTTATGCTAAAAAATGTCAAACTTTCCAATGGAAATGTCAGATCGCACCTGGCAACACTTAGTGTTGCCTAGGCCAGAAATATATATAGTAGCCTACGTAGAGACACGATATGTCGCTATCTTCTCTTCTTCATTTTTCAATTAGATTTGTAGAGTACTTCGGAGTTTAAAGTGCTCAATACTTTGGCTATCTGCTATCCTATAACGTAAAGAGAAATTTTTGAATAAACATTTTCCTACTAACCTGATGTAAACTATGCACTTATCAGTTCAATTGAACCATCATCTCGACTGAAGTGTCTGCGATGGAAGACTTTCATTCCACTATTCTGTTTATGCTCGTTCTTTTATGTAATAAGTCCGAATAGAGTAAATCTCGAATTATTCTGCTTTTTTTTTTATTGGTCTGTCGCTTTTTTTTGTATTTACATTGCTTCACCCATTTTATTATCGATTTAGCTAACTTGAAAATTTATCTAGAAGTATGCTGCTACTAGATAGTAGTTGCTGGTAGTAGCTATTAGTACACTCTATTCTCATATGAATTGAACTTCAGTTAAATTCGATTCTTTCCGATTTGAATTTCTCGAGTAGTTCGAGTACACGTAATATTCAGAAAAGCACGCTGAATTACGATAAGAGAACAACATGAAACAGCAAACAAACTGTTCCATTGGGATTTAAATATTATCGAACAACGCAACTGGGGATTCTGTATGTATCATATTTGAATGCATCTGAACGTACTTTTATAATGTTCTTATGGGAATTTACTATAAAAAATATTGTTTTTCTCCTTGAAACTATTCACTTTTTGTAATCGAAGTTACCATTTTACAAAGTAAAAAAAATAGTTTATTTTTGTTGTGTGTTTTGTTATATTTTTTGTTGTTGAATATATCACTTAGGTACTCTGTTAATGAAAAAATGTTTGATAAATATTGAAAAATGCACTCTTTAAAAGTTCATAATGGTTTGGCTTTTTTTCGCAGTCATCAACAAATGAATTTTTAGACGAAAGATGTATCTCAAAAAAATAATGAGTCTCCAACTTTGTTTGGAAATTACGAGACTCTATGCAGTCGCGATAAGTAAAGTCGTGTTTTGAGCAGTAAAATTTTTTATGAATAAATCCTTGAGGAGCTCCGAAAGAAGAATTCTTCTTATCAAATCTTATATTGAAGACATTTGGATAACTCCATCAACAAGTTAATATCTAAAAAATAGATTTCTGTAATTTTGTCTACTCTTTATTCATTTGATCTAGGTCTGTGTGACTTTTCTATTTACATCCAAGATCAAAAAATACTTCAAAACATGTCATCTTGGTATTGTCTATGTCATCAAAACTCCGACATATAGCTATCCAAGAGAAGTATTCTAAAAGGATGTATAAAAATGGTATGAAGTTGATGAGAAAAAAAATCAGTCTCATTATTTTTGTGGCATATCTCCTACGTTAGAAATTTAATATTTTAATAAATTGCATGATCAATTACAGTTTAGTTATTGGTAAATTCTTATAAGAAAGGATGTACAGGATAAAACAATTTAAACCTTTTTATAACGAGACACTGCCTAACTACGAGCATAAATGTCCTAAGGATTTAAAATATACCAGGGGTATAAGCTTAAATCCGCTGTTTGGTCATAGATGGCGTGAGTGAGCATATTTAGCTACCATGGGCACGCCATACTCTTTTTTTATGAGTTTGACATCTGTCAACATTAATCAGTGCATATTGTCAGCAATTTCGTACAACAACATACATTTTACCTTTGGTAATCATGTCTAGTTTTGTGCCAGAAAAAGAGCATATGCGGGAAGCTCTGCTTTTCTGCTTCAATTTGAAGAAATCGGTTTCCGAATCGCATCGAATGCTTATGGAGGCCTATGGTGACAGTGTTTTATCGGAAACAATGTGCCGAGATTGATTTCGTCGGTTCAAAGACAGCAATTTTGACTTGTGGGACAAGAAGCGTGAAAATCGGCCTAGGAAGGTTGAGAACCATTAATTGCAGGCTCTTTTGGACGAAGACGATACCCAATTGCAAAAAATGCTCGCGGAGCAATTGGATGTTACTCAACCAGCCGTTTCTATGTGTCTGCGTGCCATGGGGAAGATTGAAAATATCGGAAAATGGGAGCGACGCCAAAACACATGCGAAATCTTGCTCGCCAGACAAAAAAGAAAGTCGTTCCTGCATCGGATTGTGACAGGCGATGAAAAGTGGATATATTTCGAGAATCCTAAATGCAAGAAATCGTGGGTTGCTCCCGGCCAACCATCAACATCTTCCCCAAAAGCAAATCGCTTCGGACGGAAGACAATGCTGTGCGTTTGGTGGGATCAGTAGGGTACTATTAGATGTTGAAACCTGGTAAAACTGTCAATGCCCATCGCTACCACCAACAACTGATCAAATGGCACCGTTCTCTGCGTGAAAAAAGGACGGATTATCAACAAAGACATGACAAGCCGATTTTCCTCCACGACAACGCACAATCGCACACGTCAAAAATGGTCTAAAACTACTTGGAGACACTCCACTGGAAGATGCTACCACACCCTGCTTATTCAACAGACCTAGCCCCTTCCGACTACCACCTGTTTTCGTCGATGTGCCACGCGCTCGCTGAGCAGCACTTCGATTTTTACGAAGACGTCCGAAAATGGCTTGATGAGTGGTTTGAATCGAAAAAGAAGGAATTTGTTTGGTGTGGTATCCACAAATTGCCCGAGAGATAGGAAAAATGTGTAGCTAGCGAGGGCAAGTACTTTCAATAAATTTGTTTTTGCTTTCTATGAAAAAAACATTTTTTTGACTAAAAAACAGCGGATTTAAGCTTATACACCTGGTAAACAGGAGTATTGACCCAAAGGCAATGAAGATAATTTAATTTGAATCCTTTTAGTGTTACTTCGACGTTTAGCTGTTCTAGGGAACTGCTGCACGTATGATGGTGATACCAAAGATGGTCAAATAACGATTCATTAACTAAATTAATTAAAGATTGATCTTCAACAAGGATTTTAATATATATTGTTCTTGTTAAAAAGTCATCCCAAATAAATGATAGTATGTATATGTACTTGTACAGGCTATGATAAAAAAATAAACTAGAATATTTAATTTTTTTTCCAAGTAAAACATAATTAATTGATTGTTAAAAACTTAACTAATCTAACGTTTATTTAGAGTACGACATACACAAATAATCTGAAGTTTTTAATTTACGCATTTGTCTCACTTTTGAAAATAAATTTAATATTTTTAATAAATTTACATAATTTTGTCTACACTTTCAGAAAAAAATTAATAATTATATTAATTTGCATGTTATTGCAAACAAACATACTTCAAAAAATTAAAAAAAAATTAATGCGCATAAAATTTTCCTTCTCCAAAGTAGTAACAATAAATGTAAAATCTTCTTTTAAAAATTGATAACTTTTTAATAACAACTGCAAAATTTTCAAGCTGTTCAAAAAAAGATAAAGTTGACAAATAAAAAAAGTTTACAAAAAAAATTATTACTTATTTACGTATAAAATATTTAAATTATTCGACCAATCAAATTTAAATAATCATAAAAAAGTTAGTAAAAAACAAGTTAGTAATAGTTATGAAAAGGAAACATTTTTATTTAACACTATAGTACACAGCCGAAAAAGTATTGTACAAAGAACACTTAAAAGAAGAAAGTTTTTCTTATAAATGAATTCCTTATTTTCTTTCTCTTCATTTCAGTTAAATTTCCAAGTTAAACTTTTATGCCAGTTTTTTGTATTAAAATTAAAACTAAAAGGGGGGATACGATATATTTCGACAAAGATTATTTGGAATTTTTCCTTTCCTCCTTATAAGCAAATTTCAATTCATTTCGGCCCATTGGAATTTGCCACTTTTATTGAAGTCTGTTGAATTGAATACCTTAAGGAATTGCTGATGCCTAAAAAAGTAAAAAAAAAAAAAATAAAGCAAATCCACCCCTAATACTCTCCATGTTATATCTGAAATTTATTTGTCCTTTTTCTTAAAATGTATTTCTTAAAATGTTTTCTTTTCATGTAAATTTCAATTGTTTTCATTTTCACTGATGCAACAAAATTTCTATTCTGTATTAAGTATAACTTTTGTCTTTTTTATTCTTTTACATCAAGGGGATATAGTCCTGCGTACATCAATGTAAAAGTTCTTATCCTTTTATCCACTTGTTTACAAGTCAGTAATGACATTTTGTTTATTTAGGCATACACTTTGGAATACGTTCTGTTCCTAAAGTGACAGTAAATATAAAAAAAACTGAAATTTTAGTGGAATAAAAAACGTAAGAAAAAACAACCAATTTTGCAACAAAAACAAATTCTTCTGTAACAGGAATAATTCAAATAAAATGCAGAGCAAAAAAACAAAAATTAAGGACTACAATAACAAAACAAAAATATAGAAAAATCAGAAAGTTTATTTTTCTCCTTTGTTCCTTGCCATTTAGATATCACGCCCTTATTGAAAAATAAGAGGTACGCTTGTGTGTGTATGGTAAGAAATGCTCCTTCGATAAGAAAAGGCAAACCTCTTTAAATAAGTCTGTTTAGGAACTGATGAGATACTGTTAAGTGTTATACAAATATTTTTAAACGTGCTCAGAATGAAAGTTTTTCTGTAAAATGTTAGTTATTTGGTTGCTGATTGCAGTTGTTAGATTGTTTTCAATTTATCTGAATAGAAAGAAAATTCAACGAAAACCACTTATATTATTATCATTTGAGCATATAATTTTTTGCTTTCATTTATTATTACTAAAAGGACTTGCCAAATTCATCATAGAAAATTACTGATTCAAATTGAAAGAATTCTTCTTAACATATTAAAAAGCTATTCACAAAATTGGACCTACACATAGGTTGCTTAATAGAAATGAGGAAGTTTTTAAATATTTTTCTATAATGTTTCTCAATAAAAATAGTTCCTTTTTAAAAAAGTATAAATTGTTACGGACAATTTTGGCAAACAATTTTTATGATCCCAACTAATGTTGCCTCGACAAAAATCCTATAATTGTTATAGTTTATTTGAGAAATTCATAGAATGGAATGAAATAAAAATATATCTCCAAGTGGGTCAATTGCCACGTTTTGCTAAAATAATTATAAAAAGGATGGATACCTTAAATGCTCACTAAAATTATACGAAAAAATCTCATCAGCATTTTGAGTTTGACTTATTAAGAAAGTCTATAACCTTAGATATACAGTACATTCCATCCAATAAATTTAAGGCTACACCATCGATCAGAAATATATCACCCATCATTTTTCCGATTAAGCGCTGTCACCATAGGCCTCTCTAAGAATTCAATGCCATTCGGCAAGCGGTTTTTTTCAAACTGAAGCAGAAAAGCAGAGCTTCCCGCATATGCTCTTTTTCTGACACAAAACTAAACATGATTACCAAAGAGAAAATGTATGTTGTTGTACGAAATTGCTGACAATGTGCACTGATTAATGTTAACAGATGTCAAACTCATAAACAAAAAGTATGGCGTGCCCATGGTAGCTTAATACGCTCACTCATGCCATCTATAACCAAACAGCGGATTTAAGCTTATATATTCTTAACTTAACCTTAACCCCTAAAGCTATTTTCATAAACTAAAGAGACGTTTTTTTAGAATTATTCGGCAACTGCTGTATTTGATTTGTCCTCCTCATCCTCTTCGGTTCTTCCGACCTCATTTAATGTAATTTCTAACCTCGATGTTCTTCCTTTGCCTTCTTTTTGTAGAGCTAAAGACGCTACTGCAGAGCTTCCTCTATATCCTCAAATAGAAGTAAAAGTGACAGGTACTTGGAGTTTCTCAGAATTTACAGTAATTTGTTTTCCGTTAGATGCTTGGCTTCCCTAAAGAAAATCATGATGGGCTAATGATTTCACTTATTTGTGGGGAAATACCTTCATCCCTGTATAACCTGTCGTTTAATATAAACTTTTTTGTCTGTCTAGATCTGCCAAGTCCTGTGGCTTTTCGTAACAACTTCCTTTCCATCCTGTGCAGTTCCGTTGCTACTGTTGTGGAAAAACGATGACCAGATGCTAGGGTATTGTCTGCGTATAATACCATATGAGTATTTTTGCTTAGAGGTTATATAGCTTAGGACCAATTAATGAGCCTTGAGGTATGCCTGACAATACCTCTGAGAACCGCAAGTGTACGTCTCCATATTTCAGTCTGGCTTTTCTAAAAATTACAAAATTGATTATTAGATTAATCAGATATTTTTGAAATTATCTGGTTAATCTAATAATCAGTTTTATTATATGCGGCTTTATTTGCTAGATATTCAAAAGGACTATCGAACCATTTTGAACGACTTTTAATTCCTTTAAAAGTGCCGGCTGTGTAGAGTAGCCTTAACGAGACCCATATTGGAATTCTGGAATTATGGGTTCTTTCTCAATTAAGATATTAGGTCTATCTAGGATTGACCTTTCAAACAATTTTCCTACATTAGAAAGAAGTGATATTGGCCGAAAATCTGTTCAGGAGTGCGGTTTATTTTGGATGGTTACAATATCTCCAGACTTCCATATCGTAGAGAAGTGCCCATTGTTAATGGAGTTATTGTAAATAAGTGTTAGCAATGCTATTGCTAGCAGGGTTTTCATTACTAAATTGGATATACCATCCGGACCATGGGATTTTTGCAAGGTCACCCTCTCAATGTAGGATTTGATGTTGCTTTTTGTGACGAAACAATGTTTTTTTGACTTTGTCGGATTGGTACTTAGAATATTCGATGCAAAGTATGTCAGTGGTGCCAAAGAGCTGCTGCTTCGCGTTTAAATTTATCTACGGTATCTTTCACGATCGGTTTACGAGGTCTGTTCAAAAAGTATCGCTAATTTTACGTATATTTAATTTTTGATTTTTTTTGTGGCGTTATGTTAGTACTCATGTCTCTCACTTATGCCGATAAGTTCGGTCATTTTGAATGTTCAGTTAATTTTTGACAGCTGCTTTGCTTGCACGTATTTTGGCTCGTCTTCGATTTTTGCCCATTCCAAAAAATGGATCATAGAATCTGCATCAAATTTTGTGTAAAAACAAAATTAATTGCGCGGACGTATTCCGAATGTTGACTGTGGCATATGGTGAAGCTACCTTAGACTGAAGCAACGTTTATCGGTGTTACAAAATGTTCTCAGAGGGCCGAGAAGATGTTAACTGTAAGCAAAACCCTCACATTCGAAAAGGTCATATGTGAAGGTTTTGCTTACAGTTTTCTTCGATTGCAGGAGCGTGATACATCATGAGTTCTTGCCACAGGGTAGAACAATTAATAAGAAATATTACCTGAAAGTTATGCGAAAGTTGCGAGAAGCAATCCGTCAGAAACGCCCCAATTTTTGGAAGAACAAAAATTTGTGTTTGCACTATGCTAACGCCCCTGCTCACGCATAACGCCCCTGCTCATCAAAAACAACACACTAATAATGCCGCAGCCACCGTTTTCCCCAGATCTTGCCCTTTGTGACTTTTTCTTGTTCCTGAAACTGAAGATCCCCATGAAAGACGACGCTACCCTACGATTGAGGAGATAAAGACGGCATCTAAGAAGGAGCTGAACAAGATCACAAAAAATGATTTTTGAAGTGCTTCGAGGATTAGAAAAAACGTTGGCACAAGTGTATTATATCTGGTGGGGATTACTTTGAAGGGAACAAAATAGATATTCATGAATAAATAAATAATTTTTGAAAAAACACAAAATTCGCTATACTTTTTGAACAGACCTCGTATTTTGGCTGCCATATAATTTGGAATAGTAATTTTGGAACATTTCGTTTTTGATTTTATTACGAGGGTCGTTCAATAAGTACTTAGAAAAAGATAGACAAAAAACTGTTTTTTGAAAAAAAAATTTTTTATTCTTCAACATATTCTCCTTTTAGCTCTATACACTTTTCCAACCGTTTTTCAAAAATTTTTATCCCTTCCAAAAAGTAGGATTTTGGAAGTTCTGCAAAATACTCATCCGTTTGAGCAATGCCGTCCTCGTTGGAAGTGAACCGTCGTCCGCCAAGCCATTTCTTCAGATTGGGGAAAAGAAAATAGTCACTCGGGGCCAAATCTGGTGAATAAGCGGGATGCTGCAACAATTCCATTCTCAATTCCACAATTTTGGCCATGGAAACAGCGCAGGTGTGCACACGCGCATTGTCCTGATGCAAGAGGATTTTTTTCTTCTTCAGATGGGGGCGTTTCTCTCTGATTTCCTCGCTCAACCGTTGCAATAACGACGCGTAATACGCTCCTGTTATTGTTTTTCCTTTTTCCAAGTAGTCGATAAAAATGATGCCCTGCGAATCCCAAAAGACCGTGGCCTTCACCTTGCCGGCCGATGCCACAGTTTTTGCCTTCTTCGGAGCCCGTTCACCCTTGCAAATCCACATGTGATGACTGTCTTCATTTCTGGAGTGTAGTAGTGTATCCAGGTTTCGCCCACAGTGACATATCGACGAAGGAATTCGGCAGGATTGCGATGAAAGAGTGCCAACATAGCCTCAGAGTCCACAACAAGATTGCGCTTATTCTCCTCTGAGAGCAAACGCGGCACCCATCTTGCCGAAATTTTTTTCACAGACAATTTTTCATGTAAAATTGAAGCGACTGTACCTTGTGATATGCCCGTGGCCTCAACTAATTCGCGCACTTTAATTCGCCGATCGTTCAAAATCAGATCGTGGATTTTGTCGATGATTTCAGGAGTAGACATCTCAACTGGGCGTCCTGAACGATGTTCATCTTTTGTGGATGAACGGCCACGTTTAAATTCATTCACCCAATTATAAACCATCGCAAACACAGGTGCTGATATGCCATGAACTGCATCCAACTCGGCTTTGATTTCTTTCGGGCTTAAGCCTTTCAAATGGAGATGTTTGATGACAGCCCTAAACTCGCTTTTTTCCATTGTTATGCACAAATAAATGTCGTTAACTTTAATCGACGATAGAAATTCACCTACGCTATGGATCGAGCTGAAATTTTGACAACTTTCCTGTCGATAATGCTACTTACAAAAAATCTTTACCGACACTACGAGCGCAATTTCTCGAATTTTCTAAGGACTTATTGAACGACCCTCGTATCCGTGACAATTCTATTCCCCTTTTTTAGACCTAGACTACCTTTTGTTCTATCCTTCATCAATTGCTTAATTTTAAAATAAGCATGTGGACCGGACTCTAGATTACGTAGAGTACAATCGAACATCTTTATTTTATTAAAAAAATTTATATAACGTTTTCAACTTCTTGAGAAAATCAAAGAATATTTTCAGAAAAATCCCTAAAAAATCGTCTTTCTATAATTCATATTTTAATATGGCTAGTTTTTATATACTCAATAAAAAAATACTCGTACTGTAAAGATTTTATTTTTTAAAATAATAAAAATATGACTTAATAATAAAAAAATTTGAACTTATATTTACTTTCCGATGACCGTAAGTACTTTGCAGTGACGGTACATATACGTGTATACATAACTAAAACAAGTACTTAATTTTGAGTCAACAAATCCTGTGCCACTATTTTCACAGTAAAATTATTATCGGATACTATAATATCCTTTGTGGTCTTTGAATTAATAAGCCAATAAATTATGGTTCATTTCGTTTTGGTATATTTGCAGTACAGATTCGAATTAGAGTGGTCGAAATATGAGTGTCATTGGCATAAACAGTATAAACGTGGACACGTAGCAATGGGGAAATATATATTCGCCACATACGGCTGTTTTCGAATAGATAATCTACTTGGTTCATATAGTATCGTCCTTACCCGTATTGGTTTTTGGTAAATCGTATACATCAACGCCTAGTAACAGAACACCAGTGGCATTGACAGAAGTAATCGTTATTCAGAGCAGATATCGGTATTCGATGGTCTTCCTTGTACACTTCGTATATACGAGCATAACGAGACTTGTACTATGCAAATAGTTATCATGAGTCACACCATCTAACTGCGTAGTATACAAAATAGCTTCATAATTTCACCCAAAGATTCGTAAAGGACTCTCTGTTATAATTAATTCTCGAATTCGAGTATTTTATTGATATAAATTGTGATATTATATTCACAAGACTTGGTGGCATATGATTGTTGAATTCAATTAAAAGTTTACTTGTAAATATTTGCCAAGATTGAATTTAATATTAAATTTTTGTACTCTCTTTCATTTCGTGAACAGACGGTAACAATATGTAGTCTTTGGTTAATTTCAATTTAATTTGCATAATTTCGATTTGATCAAATAACAATTTTACCTGTATTATTCAATTTGTATAGAAAATTGCATTTTTTTGTTTGTTGCCAAAATGGTAACTAAAGTATAATGGAGAAAAGAAAAAAACTCCCAATAGGATTTATTAATTAAAATAATAATAAAAGAGAAAAAAATTATTTGCAAATAAGAACATCTTGAATGAAATCTTTTATACGCTTTTCTGTCACAAATAAATTTACAAAAGTATTGAAATATCCTTGAAAGCCACGTCTTGTTAATAATATTTTTGCTCTTGTCTGGCATAAATTGTTTACTTTTATCTATAAAATGAGGAGTTTTTTTTTTTATTCTGAAAAGAAATTAAAAAATATAAAAATATATATTCACGTAGTACAAAAAAAAAAAATTAACCTTCAAGGTAAGAACATGGAGAATAGGCAAACGATTTTATTCATAGGCAAACGATTTTATTCATAATTAATAGCGTTTTTTTTTTTATTAAATTTTTGATAAGGCTTCAATTTTTTATAAATAATTCTTGTCTTTAAAAGTCTTAATATGGCTGGAATTCTACAACGAAAAGCTTAAAAATATTCACCGTCTTTTAAAGATTTAGCACAGGTGATTTAAAGTAACAAAAAAATAGTAATCAAGCAGATAGAAAAATTTAAAGTGAAAACAAAATATGTTTAAGACGGTCCCTAATTAATGAAAGTTAAAACAAAAAAATATTTAAGACGGTTTTTTATAGAAAGTATTTTTTCCAGAGCCATAAAGACGAATATCGAAAAATAATGGAAATGTTGGATGAGTGAAAAGCTCATGTTAGATAGACAATTGATGAAAAAAAATATGTTGAAAGACTCAGAAAATAGGATTTTTCGCATCAGTTCAGACATTGCAGATACTTGGATACTCAAACATTACACTAACCCCTGCCACGTGGTCGTTTTCTATCAAGGAGGTTTTATCAAAAAAGGAATTTCTGTTGTTTCCCGGTACCCATTCTATCTGACTTTAGTTGGAGTAACTTTTTTTTTATTTACCTAAACCAAAGAAAAACTTGAAAGGATTTCAACTGAAATTGACGATTATATCAAAAAAAAAATAAAATGATCAAATTTTTTTGTCATATGGTTTTTTGCGGAATATCTCTTAATTCAAATTTGAGAAAGTAGTACACATTTAATTGTTCTACTAAATATATAATAAGGTATAAAGAACTCCGCTTCATATTCTTATATTGTCCTGAAAAAGGAATAGCACAAATACATTCAGATTTATAAGCTAAAGAAATCCTTTTTTCGATGCTGTATACAGTCTAAAGTTTAGCTGTTCGGATCGACAATATAATTAATGTGGGAAATAAACTAGATTTCTGTCCAGTTTAACCTCATGCCGGTAATAAACTTTACTTTTTTATACTAGTTATTATAAAAGGATAATCAATAATGAGTAGACTAAAGTTTCTAGAAAATATCACAACCTCACACTTTTCAAAGTTAAGTTAAATGCTATATAGAACGTTTTAGAAACTACACTTCAACCCTAACGAAAAACATAACTTTGTGGACGGCTACAAGACAAATACTATCTTATAGAAAAACAAAGCACCCTTTACGTAAAACTGACGGAACCTGTGTCAAAACGGACAAACATAAAGCCGGCGCTTTTGCTGAACACCTTGCACAAACATTTACTCCACATGAGGACATATTAGACAGGACTCATTGTACTACAATCGAGACGGAACTGTCCATTCCTTTACCCATGAGTCTTCCCACTAAGGCAATCACTCCTTCCGAAGTTGCCAATTTAATAAAGCTCCTTCCCAAAAATAAAGCAACTGGCTATGATCTGATTACCTCCAATATATATATAACTCCATCTTTAGAACAACACATTTCCCAATCCTATGGGAATCATTAAAATGATCCCTAAGCCCAATAAACCAATAAACCGCCACACGTCCTACAGGCCAATAAGTCTCCTTCCACTACTCTAAAAAATCTTTGAAAAAATCCTCCTTGGTCGCTTACATCCTCTACTCGAATCTTCAAATTTAATTCCTAATCACCAATTTGGTTTTCGCGCCGAACACTCCACTACCCAGCAGTGTCATCGAGTTGTCGATTTCATTGCATCCTCTTAAGAAAGAAAAGAGTACTGTCCCGGGGTGTTTCTTGATATAAGTCAAGCTTTTGATAGAGTTTGGCACCCGGGACTACTCTGGAAACTAAAGAGGTTCCTTCCTTCCACCTTTTTCCTAGTCCTAAGATCATTTTTTTCCAACCAACACTTCCAAGTAAATAAATCCAACGAACTCTCCAATATCTCTCCGATATTGGCTGTGGTTCCTCAGGGTAGCATACTTGGACCCATCCTCTACAACATTTACACATCCGATATCCCAACCTACCCTAATACCTTCTTTGCTACATACGCCGATGATACAGCCTGCCTTGCATCTAGCGAAAATCCCCAACATGCTTCCGAAACTCTCCAAATCCAAATCCAAACCCTCCAGAACTGGTTTACTAAGTGGAGAACAAAAGTAAATGAACGTAAATCTATCCAGGTAACTTTTACTCTCCGTCGTGAGACATGCCCTCCCATATACCTTAATGGCAGTGCCATATCTCAACACACCAAAGCTCGGTATCTAGGACTGTACTTTGACAAACGCTTGACATGGAACCCACATACAAGACTTAAAAGACAAGAACTTAAAAGACGATACCTAAAACTACTTCGACTTCTAGACAAACGTTCCAAACTTACTATAGATAGTAAAGTACTGAAACCCATATGGACATACGGACTAGAACTCTGGGGATCTACTAAGCCTTCTAATTCCATTCGAATCCAATCCCTTCAATCAAAAATACTCGCAATACTGTTATTCATCGTGATCTTAAAGTCCCATTTGTTTTTGACGTGGCTGTATCTCGTTATAAAAAGTTCCGTTCCCGTGTCCTCAATCATAAAAATCCTCTTGTTCAAGAACTATCCTCCACTTCCTTCCCTAGAAATACCCATCGAAGACTTAAGCGTCACTGGTCGCATGGTTTACTAAAATACTGAGGCTTAACAGAAACACACGCAAGCAGGAGGAACTTCATCCCTTTCTCCTGCTTGCGTGTGTTTCTGTTAAGACCTTTCAAGCTAATTAATACTATTGCTCAAATTTGCTTATTACTATGTTGTAGTTGTAAATATATGTAAAAATAAAAAATAAAAATAAAAAAAAAGTTAAAGGCTAATAGAAAAAAAAATGTTGATATCGTCAGAATTAATAAGAATTCTAGAGTCCTTAAGAAGCTAAATATGCAGTCAGTTTATATGCAATTTAGAAACTTCTAAATAGTATAAGAAGTGATTTTTAAAAAGGGCTGCCGCTATTAATTTGTAAGGATAAATTATGTCCTGTTGATATGTTGCTTAGTATAAATTATGTCCTACCATCGTTTAATAAGATGTGAATAAAACGCCGAAAGGAATAAATTTTTTTAATTGGTTTTTCTTAACAGTTCTTCAAAATAATTATGCCGTTTATAAAAAAAAGGCTTCTCTTCTTACAAAGGATTTTCTAATGTACTCGATTACAGTAAGATTCAAGTACAGTTCTATTATTGTTGTAATTTGTCTACGCAGGATCATATGACACAATTTATAATTTAAAAACTCGAATTAAGAAAATTCCCAACAAATCATCACATTTCTCACGAGGATTATTTTATGAAAAAATTTATATTAAAAGAAAATTTCAAAGATACACGACTACCTTATACGTTCGAGTATGTAATTTATTTTTTTGTTTTTGCTTGTATTAAAAAATAAATGTTATTAAAATTCTTCTTTGAAGGAAAAGTATTCTCATTCAGTTTATTGGTGGAAAAATTATATGTCCCACTTGAAAATCTAGTCTAGCTTCGTTGTGAATTTATATTGAAATTTATATGTTTGAGATTATTCAGTAAAAATATTCATTCTCAATTATTAAATATTACAAATTTTTAAATAAAAAATAAATTTAAAAATACTTCAAATTTTTTTGAGTAATTTTTAAAAAAAATATTACATACGAGGTCTGTTCAAAAAATATAGCGAATTTTGTGGTTTTTTCTTTTCAAAAATTATTTATTTATTCATGAATATCTATTTTGTCCTCTTCAAAATAATCCCCACCAGATATTATACACTTGTGCCAACGTTTTTTCCAATTCTCGAAGCACTTCAGAAAATCATTTTTAGTGATCTTATTCAGCTCCTCCTTCGATGCCATCTATATCTTCTCAATCGTAGGGTAGCGTCGTCCTTTCAGTTTCGGAAACAAGAAGAAAGTCACAGGGGGCCAGATCTGGGCAATACGGTAGCTGGGGCATTATTAGTGTGTTGTTTTTGGCCAAAAATGGCAAAAGCCAATTTATGTTCTTCCACAAATCCGGGCGTTTGTGGTGGATTGGTTCAAGCAACTTGCACATAACTTGCAGGTAATATTCTTTATTGACCGTTCTACCCTGTGGCAAGAACTCATGATGCCCCACGTCTCTGCAATCGAAAAAAATTGTAAGCAAATTCCTTCACATTCGACCGAACTTGGCGCGCTTTTTTCGGTCTTGGCTCGTGCGGCAGCTTCCATTGGGATGATTGAGCTTTGGTTTCCATGGCATAATTATAAGTCCATGATTCGTCACCAGTTATAACTATCTGGAGTAATTTTGGGTTGTCGCGGACAGAGTCCAACCTTAGCAATGTTAATGCGATGCTGTTTTTGGTCGAAATTAAGCAATTTTGGTACGAATTTCGCGGCGACACTTCTCACGGCAAAACCATTGGCAAGAATCGTATGACACGAGCCAATCGATATGTTTAAGTCCTCAGCAACTTTTCTAATGGTGATTCGACGATTGGCCAATACTATTTTCTTCACTTCATCAATGTTTTCGTCTGTTGTTGACGTACTCGGGCGTCCGGCACGCTTCTCATCATTCACATCTTCTCGGACCTCTGAGAACAATATAGCTTCACCATATTCCACAGTCAATATTCGGAAAGCGTCCGCGCAATTAACTTTGTTTTTCACAAATAATTTAATACAGATTCTTTGTTCCATTTTTTGGAATGGGCAAAAATCTAAGACGAGCCAAAATACGTGCGAGCAAAATTAACTGAACATTCAAAATAGCCGAATTTGTCAGCATAAGTTAGAGATATGAGTACCAACATTACGCCACAAAAAAAATCGAAAATTGAATATACGTAACCCGCGGAAATTGAAAATTCACGATACTTTTTGAACAGAAATCGTATTTAATTTATTCTTATAACCTTAATATAAGGTGTAGTAAAAAGAAATAATTTTTGCATTAAATTGAAGGTTTTATTTAGCATAGATAGAATGATACGATTTTGGTCAAATATGCACCATTTTGTTCGATAACTTGTTGCCATTTTGGTGGTAATTTCATAATGCCTCTCTCATAGAAACCCTTGACCCTATTGGCAAAAAACTGGGACAGTCGATTTTCACAATCTTCTCTTGAGGCAAATTTTTCATCTGCAGGAAGACGTGGTAATCACTTGGTGCCAGGTCCGGACTATAAGGTGGATGCATAAGAACATCCCAACCAAGGTCCCGGAACTTCTGGCGAGTCACTACCGATGTATGCGGCCTGGCGTTGTCCTGATGGAACACAATTCCTCTCCTATTGGCCAAAGCTGGCCGCTTCTCGGCGATTGCTTCTTTCAGACGGTCTAATTGTTGACAGTATAGGTACGAAATAAGAGTTCGGCCGTAGGGGAGCAGCTCATAGTGAATGATTCCCTGCCAGTCCCACCAAACACACAGCAAAACCTTCCTGGCTGTCAATCCTGGTTTGACCACCGTTTGCGCCATGTGACCGCGATTTAACCACGTAACCGTTGTCGCTTGACGTTGTCGTAAGTGACCCACTTTTCATCACCAGTAACCATTCGCTTCAGAAATGGATCGATATTGTTGCGATTCAGCAGCGATTGGCTGATGGAAATTCGGTCCATGAGGTTTTTTTGCGATAACTCGTGTGGCACCCATACATCGAGCTTCTTTTTGTATCCAGCCTTATTTAAGTGGTTTCAAACGGTTTTTTGTGCAATGTTTAGCTCCTGGGCAATCGATTTCCATTATTTTATCGACATTTTCGACAATTGGCCTTCCAGAGCGTGGTGCATCTTTGACATCAAAATTACCGGAACGGAATCGACGAAAGCAAAATTGTGCATGATTGGATGTTACAGTATCAGGACCATAAACACTATTCACATTTTAAGCTGTCTGGCTTGCGTTTTCGCCTTTATCGAAGAAAAACTGTAAAATATGGCGTATTTTCTCATTTTTGGTGTCCATCTTTGACGCGTGCTAAAAAAAAACTGAATCAAGTAATCACAAAACTGTAGCGTTTTAGTACGAAATCTTATCTTTCTAACGCCACCTAGTGCAACCCGATCGCACTTTTAAAAAGGGAGATACAGACTCCTAAGGCCATCTATTGGCAAAATAATGGATTACTTTTTACTACAACTTATATTTAGTTAATGATATGGTCATATAAGATCCTTTATATTGTAGTATATTTTTATATCAATCATTATAAATTATATGCAATATATTGTACATGATGTAAAAATGAAAATTATCGTTAACTCTTCTTTTTTATTATTCAAATATAATTTCAGGTAACATAAGTTGAACATAAAAAACTTTAAGATTTGCGATAGTCCGTCCTTAAATTATTTTGTTTGAATTGGCAACATAGAAACATAGCCTTTGAATTTAATTTGCATTTTTTAAAGTCTACTATTAGTATTATTATACGTAAAATGGGCATTTAAATTGTGGCTTCGAACAGTGAGTAGTGAGTTGTGATACGTTAAAATTTCCCCCAACGATGTTAATCTTGGTAAGTTTTCTTTTTATTTTCGTCTAGCAAAGACATGTTTTGTATATTCCCTAATGTTGATTTGAAAATGGTAATTTTCTTTAATATCCTTTTAGTTGTGGTTGGTTTATTCAGATATATAGATTTTTTTTTTTTTTTTGTAAAAATTTCACTATTTCTTTTATGTGTGTTATTATTTTGTCAAATCAAAAAATAAAAGGAAAAGGACAAAAAACAGCTTAAGTCCGGTCAGGTTTATTCTATACTGCTTTCGTCCTTGACTATTCATATATTGTATTCAATACTTCTAGATTTTCATTGTCAATGTAATCGTCTAGACATGTGTAATAAGCTCCTTTGAATGCTAAACGTCTGGTATATATTCCACTCATTCTATTATATCTAATAAGCATTTAGTATTCCAAGGATAAATGTGAAATTAAATTAAAAAAAATGTTCATAAATAAATGAATTGAATCAATTTCGCTTTTAATTCAATTCAGCATAGAAAGAAAGACATTTATTTTATTGCCTATTCTTATCAATCGATTATGTTATTTAGTTACTGGAACATTCAATTCCAAATAATTTTTATTATATTAAATACATAATTAGAAATATGTGTATGGGTATATATAGATTATCAATTTGTACAAAATTTGATTACGAGTTTCTTAGTAATTGGCTACATAGGAAAACTTATTAATGTCTCTTAGCAATGAAATATGATTTTTATTATTGCTATTCTTCAATATAGCATTTTTCTACAAAATATATTATTTCTAATCGAATATAACAAATTGAAATTATTTCAAAGGAACGAGAAAATAATTAATTATGTTTTAGGATTTATTTTTGTCTACACTCGTAAATAGATTCATAATAATTAATGTCATAATAATTTTTATTCGGAAAGAAAGTTTCGAGGGAATTTGAATGAGAAATTTAATTTTTTGATGTACAATATTCTGAAGAAATTTATTTTTGTATTTTGCTTAAAATTAAGAGTCATTTCTTACAAATGCGTAGTCTTCTTTTAATCCTGTAAAATTTTTTTGATAAAATATTTCTCCACTGTTTATATTTGCTGCTCGAATTTTCAAATCAAATTTGAATTCTCAAATCAAATTCCAATTCTGTTTCCGTTGGGAATATTCAATTATCCAGTAATGCTATAGAGTAGTCTATTTAGAATTATCGATAATATCACTTATTATTTAGTCTTAAAATAATTTCTTATAAGTCAGTTTTTCCAAATAAAAGAACCTAATGAACTCTCGATCATCTCCATTATACCAGGTGTGTAAGCTTAAATCTGCTGTTTTTTAGTCAAAAAAATACATCATTTTTCATAGAAAGCTACAACAAATTTATTCAAAGTACTTGCCCTCGCTAGCTATACATTTGTCCCATCTTTCGGGCAATTTGTGGATACCAAGCCAAAAAAAATTCCTTCTCTTTCGGGCCAAACCCCTCATCAAGCCATTTTCGGATGCCTTCGTAAGAATCGAAGTGCTGCTCAGCGAGCGCGTGGCCCATCGACGAAAACAGGTGATAGTCGGAAGGGGCCAGGTCTAGTGAATAAGTGGGGTGGGGATGCACCTCTCAGTTGAGTGTCTTCAAGTCGTTTCGGACCATTTTTGACGTGTGCGATGGTGCGTTGTCGTGGAGGAAAATTAGCTTGTCATGTCTTTGTTGATAATCCGTCCTTTTTTCACGCAGAGCACGGTGCAATTTGATCAGTTGTTGGTGGTAGCGATAGGCATTGACAGTTTCACCAGGTTTCAACATCTCATAGTACCCTACTGATCCCACCAAACGCACAGCATCGTCTTCCGTCCAAAGCTATTTGGTCTTGGGGAAGATGTTGATGGTTGGCCGTGATCAACTAACGATTTCTTGCGTTTAGGATTCTTGAAATATATTCACTTTTTTATACATCTGCCTATCGTTCAATCCATGCGGCACTCATTTTCCGATCTTTTCAATCTTCCCCATGGCACGCCGACGCATGGAAATAGCTGGTTGAGTAACACCTAATTGCTCCATGAGCATTTTTTGCGATTGGGTATCGTCTTTGTCCAAAAGAGCCTACTATTGATGGTCTTCAACCTTTTTAGGCCGATTTTCACGCTTCTTGTTCCACAACTCAAAATTGGCGTCTGTTTGCAATAAAGCACTGTCACCATAGGCCTCCATAAGCATTCGATGCGATTTGGGAACCGATCTCTTCAAATTGAAGCAGAAAAGCATAGATTCCCGCGTATGATCTTTTTCTGGCACAAAACTACACATGATTACCAAAGGAAAAATGTATGTTGTTGTAGGAAATTGCTGACAATGTGCACTGATTTATGTTGACAGATGTCAAACTCATAAAAAAGTATGGCGTGCCCATGGTAGCTTAATCATTCACTCACGCCATCTATGACCAAACAGCTGATTTAAGATTATACACCTGGTATTTACAGGTATTCCATATGACTGCGAACTTGGCCTCAGTCTCTACAATATTTATACTTTCAATATTATAATTTGTCTTAATACATTCTTAACTGTATATACTAATGATATAGCCTATCTTCCATTAAACAAAAAAATACTTATTAATCTTCACAAATTCTCTAAACCCAAATTTAAATTTTCAAAAACTTGTTTACCAAGGAGAGAATAAAAGTGAACAAAGGAAAATGTGTCCACGCTACTTTTACTATCTACCGTAAGTCATGTCCTCCTGTTTATCATTATGGTAATGCCTTAGATTTGATACCTGTTTTCGCTTACCAGTCTCATTACTTTTTCGCCATGCTTCATATTTTATTGTAATAGATATTTATTAAAATTGGATTTAAAAATAAAATTACCTAAAAGATAATTAAATTGTACTTCGGCTGCTTAGAGTTTTATTGAATTTAAATTGAAATTTTATTATTTTGACAAATTATTTTTCAAAAATTATTTTTTATTTTATAGTTTTTTATTTAAAAAAAACTTTATTTTTGGATTATTTATTTACTGATAAATTTATTCAATTTCATATTAAAAATAGAACGAAGTAACTAGAATTTTTTTTAATTAAATTTAAATTAAAAATAGTGTCAATCAAAAATTCTAATCACATTAGAATAACTGCAATTTTATATTGAATTTTTTATGAATTTTTATTACAAATTAAATCAAATCCATTCCATTAATCTTCTTCTATGTCACATTTACAATATTTAATCAAAAATCAAATAACTAAATTGAAAAGTGGTTAAAAAATATTCTAAAATATAATCCTGCGCCTGCCTGATAATGGTTTGCATATCGAATATTTCGATTTAGTTGATTTTCGCCACAAAACTCTATTACGTATTCGGCTTGTAAGTAAATATTACGTATATGTACAGATTTTGGGGTTAATTCAATGTGTTTATTAAATTGTGGGATTAACAAATTCAATTTCGACTTGAATATGTTTAGATTTTATGTATTTTCCGAATTTATATAGTTTAGTAATAAAAGCAAAACTAATTACTTATTACTTGTTTAATAATAAATGATCATTTTAATAACAAAATTTTGGCTAATGAAATAATATATTTAAAAATACGAAATGCACTTGATAAGATAATTAAATATTTATATGAACGGTAATGTTTATTAGTACTGAATATTAAATTAAATTAATTTTATACACTTTTTTATGATGCTAATTAAAATTTTATAACTCTATTTTTTACTAGTGCAATTAGATATCTTACAAAGTTTAAACATTTGTCTACAAAATATCATTGTATAAAAAAGAATATCTGATTGGTGAATCGGCGAATCAGATTCTTGGTGTATCTGAGAGTTTTTTGGTCCTTGACAACGCCTACTATCACAAGGTTATCCCCACCAACTAGTTTTTGTCAGTAAAAAGGATCCCGGTGTCCTATTTTTACCTTATCTAAGTCCGTGTGGCTTTTTTTTATTAACTAAGATCAAAAATTTCTTGAAAGGACGTTATCGGCGTACTGTCTATAACCTTCAAGGGAGTACAACCGGGGAACAGAGGAGTGGAAAAATCGTCGTCCGCCGATCTCTTAGCTGCTCTAGAGAACTCCTTTTTAGTGGATAAACTAAAAAAAGACCAAGGGTAAAAGACAAAAATAAAATGCTGTGCAAATTACGAGACATTTGCACAACATTTTATTTATTAACAAACAAATTCCCTTTATAAATATAAAATAAAATAGAATTTTTTCAAAATAAAATCAATCTCATTACTTTTTTACCACACCTCGTATTATCTTAGTAAATTTTCACTTAATTCTACGATGGGCATTCACTGATACTGCATACCCAAGAGCCGAACCACACATTAGCATTCTTTGTCCGTGTTCGAATATTTTGAGCGCAAATTTCTACGCACGCGTTTGGCTTTGCTGATCCTAAGGTGCGGTGCGTTCGTACAGCGTACGGACTCAAATGCGCTGCTTTTTTTTGGGATAAGCATATGCTGACCATGAGGTGGTAATTGATTATATGCATATCCTTGAAAAGAACTCTGCTTATTTCAACAAAATTTGCATATTTGACCGCTCAAAATATTAAAATTTGAGTTGGTAGTTCCACGTTCAAAAACACGCACGTTGGCACCGCAAATGTATACGAGGTCTGTTCAAAAAGTATCGCGAATTTTGTGTTTTTTCAAAAATTATTTATTGATTTAGGAATATCTATTTTGTCCCCATTAATATAATCCCCACCAGATATTATACACTTGTGACAACGTCGAAGCACCTCAAAATTTTTTTTTGTGATCTTTTTTTGTTTAGCTCCTGCATTTCTGCCGTCTTTATCTCCACAATCGTAGGGTAGCATCATCATTTTATGGAGCTCTCCAGTTTCGAGAACAAGAAAAAGTCACAGGGGGCCAGATCTGGATAATATGGTGGCTGTGGCATTATTAGTGTGTTGTTTTTGGCCCAAAATGGCAAAAGCTAATTTTTGTTCTTCCACAAATCCGGGCGTTTCTGGCGAATTGCTTCACGCAACTTTCGCATTACTTGCAGGTAATATTCCTTATTGCCCGTTCTATCCTGTGGCAAGAACTTATGAGCACCACGCCCCTGCAATCGAAGAAAGCTGTAAGCAAAACCTTCACATTCGACCGAACTTGGCGCGCTTTTTTCGGTCTTGGCTCGTGCGACAGCTTCCATTGGGATGATTGAGCTTTAGTTTTTACGTCATAACCATAAATCCATGATTCGTCACCAGTTATGACCCTTTGGAGCAAATTTGTATCGTCGCGGGCAGAGTCCAACAGCTCCTTAGCAATGTTAATGCGATGTTGTTTCTGCTCGAAATTGAGCAATTTTGGTACGAAATTCGCGTTAAACCGTCTAACTACCAAATCAATGGTAAAAATTGAATGGCACGAGCCAATCGATATGTTTAAGTCCTCAGCAACTTCTCTAACGGTAATTCGATGATTGGCCAATACTATTTTCTTCACTTTTCATGACCGCCACGCTTTTCATCGTTCACATCTTCTCGGATCTCTGAGAACATTTTGTATCACCGATGAACATTGCTTCGGGCCAAGGAAGCTTCACCATATGCCACAGTTAACATTTGGACTGCGTCCGCCCAATTAATGTTGTTTTTCACACAAAATTTGATACAAATTCTTTGATACATTTTTCGAAATGGGCAAAAATCGAAGACGAGCCAAAACACGTGCAAGCAAAGCAGCTGTCAAAAATTAACTGAACATTCAAAATGGCCGAACCTATCGGTATAAGTGAGAGACATGAGTACTTTATTGTTCGAATTTCATTGTGTTATGGAGGAAAATACTTTTATTTTGTGTGGACTAAATAAATAAACATAGAAAAATAATAACTTCGCAGCTTAAATAAAATGTTGAGCAAAAAAACTGTTCAGAAGATAAACAGAATATTTTTTTTACTCATCCATTATATAACAAAACTTAACAATAACTTATTTTCTAATCAGAGTTTTTTTTATATTTCTACCGCAATCCTGTCCCAACTTTCTTCAATATGTAATCTAATCAATTAATCAATTCCAAATGACCTTAGCGTTGTGGTACTTTTAACAAAGCTATCAACTTATATCTTTGATAACTTATACAATATAAAAACAAGCAAATAATTTCTTCTCATGACAATACTTTTATTATAATTTAAATTATTATATTCACTTTTCAATAAAGTCCAATAGTAAATATTAATTAGCATAAAACTTTTACTATCAATCCAATTTTTAATTCTCTTCTACAATATAATGAATTCATTTTTATTTAATTAAAAATCACAAAATCCAACAGTTTAGAAGTGATTTAGATTAAATTAAAAGTATAAACTTAATTTATAGTAACTTACTTGGAATCTTTTTTAAAAAATAAAATTGTTTTTTTGTTGGAATTTTTAATAAATGACTTGTAAAAGTACTTTACGAATTACTTGATAGTAGCCACTTTGTGTTAGTGAAAAACTTCGAGTGCAGCTGTCAGGACTTATTATAAATGTATGTGGCCACGTTAAAGAAGAAGACTGGAGAAAAATGATTATCTCTTAACATGAATAGATGAAGATGTAATTAGTTGAAGTTGTATTCTGTCTAATAAATAAAGTATTAAAACTTGTCTAGTTGAGCGAGTATCAAGTTTGATGGAATAAAACGTTTCAGATACTGTTGGGTGATATTCTATTGTAATATTAGTAAAAAAGTATATCTATATGAGTAAATATCCTAGATACTCCCATTTAACTGGTAAACTTTTTGTATTAATATTTCAATGAGGTAATATTGAAAATAGTATGTAGATGGTAAAGTATTTTTGTTAAACTAAACCTTCTGTCTTGTAGATTAGTTAGAGAAAATTTATATGAGCATGACTATAAATAAATTTATCTCTCTTAACGTGAGATTGAAAAGAGCATAGCCGATGACAGGATAATCCTATTTTTTCCTTCTAAATAAGATATAAATTGCTAGGGTCAATCCCTATTTATCAAAGGTATTGTCGAAACAAGACTATTTGTACATATCTATATCAATAGGTAGATATAGAGATTATTATTTATCTATATCGATATATTCATTGGTTGGCATTTCAGTATTTTGGATTGCTTCAATATTAGACTGAGATTGTTCTAGACTTAGAAGGGTTATAAAAGGATAAAAGTATATATATTCTATAGAAGAATGATAGTAGGATAAAAATCAGTGTCAATATTTGATATAATCAATCATACGGATTTACATTTGAAAGTTTAACTCATTTTTTCTAGACGAGGGTCAGGAATAAGATTTGACGGAATTTTCTTTTTTAACTATAATTTCATTTTTTATATTTGTTTTGATAATATCAAAATAATATTTATTTGAGTTTTTTCCTATCATATTTGTTTTTTTTTTTTTTAGAATAAAATCTTATTTTCTTTAAACAAATTTTATTTCATGTTATGTTAAACAAAAAATAAGGAAAAGTCTTTTTTTTCAGTTACATTATGGTTTATTTTCTATCGACGTGTATGTTTGAATTTATTAGTTTCAATGGAACATTAGAGTTTTCTTGATTATTAATTAAAAGAAAATGTAAAAATTTTATAATAAAGAGGCTTATTTTTCCAAAATACTGAAGATAATGTGAATTTTTTAAAATTGATATTTTAATTAATATTCATAAATATTAATTTTTTTTCTTGTATATATATTTTAAGCATTTTAAATATGATATATTTTTCCTTTAATATTCCTTAAAAAATCAATTGACTAAATTCACCATTGAATGATAAAATTTATAAAAACTTTTTAATTTAAATACGAGGTCTGTTCAAAAAGTATCGCGAATTTTGAATTTCCGCGGGTAATGTATATTCGGATTTTGATTTTTTTTTGGCGTTATGTTGGTACTCATATCTCTCACTTATTCTGACAAGTTCGGCTATTTTGAATGTTCAGTTAATTTTTGACAGTTGCTTTGCTTGCACGTGTTTTGGCTCGTCTTCGATTTTTGCTCAATTTCGACCAAAAACAGCATCGCATTAACATTGCTAAGAAGCTGTTGGACTCTGTCCGCGACGACCCAAATTTGCTCCAGAGAGTCATAACTGGTGACAAAGCATGGGTTTATGGTTATGACGTAGAAACCAAAGCTCAATCATCCGAATGTGAAGGTTTTGCTTGCAGTTTTCATCGATTGCAAGGGCGTGGTACGTTAATACGAGGTTCGTTCAAAAAGTATAGCAAATTTTGAATTTCCGCGAGTTATGTAGAAAAATTTTTTTGCTACGTTATATTGGTACTCATGTCTCTCACTTATGCCGATAAGTATAGCCATTTTGAATGTTCAGTTAATTTTTGACAGCTGCTTTGCTTGCACGTGTTTTGGCTCGTCTTCGATTTTTACCCATTCCAAAAAATGGTTCAAATAATCTGTATCAGATTTTTTATGTGAAAAACAAAATTAATTGCGCGGACGCATTCCAAATATTGACTGTGGTATATGGTGAAGCTACCTTGGACCGAAACAACGTTTATCGGTGGTACAAAATGTTCTCAGAACGCCGAGAAAAAAGCGCGCCAAGTTCAGTCGAATGTGAGGGTTTTGCTTACAGTTTTCTTTGATTGCAGGGGCGTGGTACATCATGAGTTCCTGCCACAGGGTAGAACGGTCAATAAGGAATATGACTTGCATGTTATGCGCAAGTTACTCGGGGTAATCCGCCAGAAACGCCCGGATTTGTGGAAGAACAAAAATTGGCTTTTGCCATTTTTGGCCAAAAACGAAATACTAATAATGCCGCAGCCACCGTATTCCCCAGATCTGCCTCCCTGTGACTTTTATTTGTTCCCGAAATTGAAGAACTCTATGAAAGGACGACGCTACGCTACGATTTAGGAGATAGAGACGGCATCGAAGGAGGAGCTGAATAAGATCACAAAAAATGATTTTTTGAAGAGCTTCGAGGATTGAAAAAACATTGGCACAAGTGTATAATATCTGGTGGGGATTATTTTGAAGGGAAGAAAATAGATATTCATAAATAAATAAATAATTTTTGAAAAAACACAAAATTCTCGATACTTTTTGAACATACCTCTATTGATTTAAAAACTGTACTTAAAAATAAAAAAGGGGCCAATTGATTCTAATATTTTAACAGAAGTAATAAGCCAACTCCCAATTCGAACTTATATTTTTGGGCAACTTTTTCTTAAACGATTCTATTCTATACTTGAATATTCGAACATAATTTTCGATAGTCAGATCGAATTTAGAGTACTGCGTAAGTATGATTTTAGACTTATTGGACAGTGTCTGAAATTTTGCTTTTACTAATTTAAAATATAAATACACTTCTCATAATGCTGTTTCTAAGCAAAACTTAATGTTCATCAGGATAGTACCCCTGAGCCTATCCTACACAATATCTGTAGCTCAAACATTCCCATCCTAACAACCTTACGGCAATCTATTTTGTATGACATACCCATACTAATATATATGACACTCCAAAGCTGATTCTCAAAGCGGAAAGTAAAATAAAACGAACAAAAATACATTCATTCTTCATAGTGAATCAACATCCATGATAAATCTAAATGGGAGTATAATTCCTCTAAAAGAAGACGCTATTATTTGGCACTGTATTTTGGCAAACGATTAAGTTATAATCCAGTTCTTAATATTTAGTATCAAAGTAATCTCAAAGTTCGATTTGTTTAGGATTTAGCTATTGCTCGTTATAAAAAAAATCTCATTATCAACTGTCCTACCATTCAAACTTTCTTGTAAGAAAAAAAAGGTTTGCTAACACTCTCCAGAAACATTCTTTATCGTCAATGGCGACAAGAAATTTTAAATGAGTGGATAAAAGGGCATGCAATTTTATATAACGAGAAACAGTTTATTGACGAACGAAGAAAATCATTTTAAGTGACCCTGCTTAGAAACATCCCTTGACATTTGAAATGCCAATGGCTATTAGTATTATTAAACTAATTAAAAAGTTAACTAAATTAAACTTTATTAATTGCAAAGAAACACCGATGGATGCTTATTGCTCTCTTATATTTCAAGAGCATATTAAGTAATTTGATACCATAAATATTTGAGAGAAAATATGTCTATTACATGAAGTGCAAAATACGTAATTAGTTACAAAAAAGTGAAACTTTTATTAATGCATGTTCATAAATACTAAATTTGATTTGAACTTTTTTAATTTTAACTAGAGAATTGTATAAAAAAATTTTTTTTGAAGGTTTACTTTTTTTTTTTTTAAAAGAAAAGGAGTGAACGGATAAAATGTTCAAACTTCTTTTATCGTTTAACATATAATACTTGTGAATGAAGTCAAATACTCTAATTTAATCCGTTCGGTATTATTTGGCCACATTTGCTCAAACGAATGGAATAAAATCACAGAAATACGTACTTATTCAAAGCAATTTTTATTTTACGTTTTTCAGTTATGTTAGAACATACCCGTTATACTCATGTTCAAGATATCCCTATAATAAAAGGACTTACTGTTGAGTATAAGGGCTAACAGGGTTTGTTTAAATTATTTATCATGGAAAAGTTGCGCTGCAACATTTAAAATGTGATCATTTAAAGTTTGTGGTCAATGTTTTGTTCTGGCTTTTATTTTCCGTGTTCGTCCATATAGTCTAGCCATTACTAGAAACAATATGGTCCAACAATTCATTACTATTTCGTGTAGAAAAACTTTTAAACATATACACACACTATGGAAAAATTATGTAAGGGATTTGTTAATTTCTATACGGCAGCAGAGTTCTAGTTTCAAAATTGAGTTAAAAGTTTAAATGTCGGAAAACTTTTCACGCTAAATTTTTTAGTCCAATGGAACGTTTGCTAGTTCTGTTCAGAAATATGACAACACTTCTACCTGGAAAATATATTTTATAGTTCGTTCACTATTATTGTTTTATATGCTATAAAGTAGCCATAAAGCATTGTGAATACTCGTAGCATAAGAGAAATTTGTCCGAAAGAATTGCATTAGAAATTAAGGAAATTCTGAATTTCAAATAAGAATACTTACCATACACACACAAGTAAAATGTCAGAAATTAAAATGAAAATGAATGAGAACCAGCCCAAAAATTTATTTTATTTCTTCTAAATTAAGTTCATGTGCTGCTATAAAATTTGCATAAATAATTATAGCCATTTTAGCTGTACTATTAATATTATGCGCTCTTTGTCTATTCAAAAAGAAAACAAAAAAAAAAATAAAAATAAAACAGTAAATAAAAAATAAATTCTTTATTTTATGTCAATTTTATGAAATTTATTTCATTTTATGGCAAAGTTTAACTTTGTGGAATGCATTTTAATGAATATTTATTATGTACAAACAAGAAATATTTATTCTTATTAAATCAAGAGCGTTAAACTTATAATTTTTTAAAATTAATTTTATGTTTTTTTTTTTTTGAAGATATTTAATATGGAAGAAAAAACGAAGTGTGTAGAAAATTATAAAAAACAACCTTTATTTTTTGTTTTTTTTTTTATGAAAATGTAAACTTAATTTTATGAATAATTGGTAAAAATTCAATTCATATTAAGAATATTAGTTTATGTTATACTTTGGGGAAAAAAATTAATAAATAAAATGATTTTTTTCTTAAATTCTGGTAATACAGGAATCTTTTTCTGTTCCAGGTCAATATTGTTTGGCCGCCATTTTGGTTTTGGATGACATATGTCTGTTGGCATTTGACAACTCAAGGAGAATTGTCAAATGCCAACGTATTGACAATATTAAAATATTTTATTTAAATAGTTGTTCAATGGGAATTCGCAGAAAAAAATACTTTGGTGTTATTAATATGCTGAGCAGGTCAACCATTCAGCGTGTAATGAATAATTTTGAAAAAAAACATATACTGGGAGATAAAACAAAGACTATGTGACAATTAGGCCAACATACACCTGAAAAGATTGATGCCGTGCTTGTTAAAAATTCTCAGAAAAGTTGTGCTTTCTTACCCGTAAAAAATTCAATTGACGCAACAGCTCCGGGCAAATGATCATGAACGGCAGCAAGACGGAAGTGCTCGAGTTTTACAGTTCGGTATAGACGACCACATTTTCTGGCAAAAAATCATTATGAGCGACGAAGCACATTTCGACTTATCTGGCTTTGCAAATATACAGAATACTTGCTATCGGGGCACTGAAAACCCTCAACTGATATACGAGGTCTGTTCAAAAAGTATCGCAAATTTTAAATTTTCGCGGGTAACGTATATTCGATTTTCGATTATTTGTGGCGTTATGCTGGTACTCATGTCTCTCACTTATGCTGAAAAGTTCGGCCATTTTGAATTTTCAGTTAATTTTTGACAGCTGCTTTGCTTGCACGTGTTTTGGCACGTCTTAGATTTTTGCCCATTCCAAAAAATGGATCAAAGGATCTGTTTCGGGAAAAACAAAAAGTCACAGGGGGACAGATCTGGGGAATATGGTGGCTGCGGCATTATTAGTGTGTTGTTTTTGGCCAAAAATGGCAAAACGCAATTTTTGTTCTACCACAAATCCGGGCGTTTCTGGAGGATTGCTTCCCGCAACTTGCGCATAACTTGCAGGTAATATTCCTTATTAACCGTTCTACCCTGTGGCGAGAACTTATAATGCACCATGACCCTGCAATCGAAGAAAACTGTAAGCAAAACTTTCACATTCGACCTAACTTGGCGCTTTTTTCGGTCTTGGCTCGTGCGGCAGCTTCCATTGGGATGATTGAGCTTTGGTTTCTACGTCATAACCATAAACCAGTTATGATCCTCTGGAGCAAATTTGGGTCGGCGCGGACAACAGCTCCTTAGCAATGTTAATGCGATGCTGTTTTTAGTCGAAAATAGGCAACAATCGAAGACGACTCAAAACACGTGCAAGCAAAGCAGCTGTCAAAAATTAACTGAAAATTTTTCAGTTTTGAAGCAAAACCTTCACATTCGACCAAACTTGGCGCGCTTTTTTCGGTCTTGGCTCATGCGGCTGCTTTCATTGGGATGCTTGAGCTTTGGTTTCTACGTCATAACCATAAGCCTATGATTCGTCACCAGTAATGACCCTTTGGAGCAAATTGGGGTCATCGCGGACAGAGTCTAACAGCTCCTTAGCAATGTTAATGCGATGCTGTTTTTGGTCGAAAGTCGAAGACGAGCCAAAACACGTGCAAGCAAAATAGCTGTCAAAAATTAACTGAACAGTCAAAATGGCCGAACTTGTCGGCATAAGGGAGAGACATGAGTACCAACATAACGACACGAAAAATCGAAAATAGAATGTACGTACCCCGCCGAAATTCAAAATGCCCGTGATACTTTTTGAACAGACCTCGTAGATTAACTGTATAGTGCGGCATTTGTGCCGGCGGCATCATTTGGGTATATTTCTTTGAGGATGCTGGAGGTAATGCTGTAACAGCTACTGGTCACCGCTATTGGGACATGTTGGAAAACTTTCTTCTACAGAACATGTGCTTCCAACAAGACTGTGACATATCACACACAGCTCGTGCTACGATGCAAATTTTGAGAGAAATTATTCCCGGCCAAATAATGTCAAAAAGTAGTGTCATTGACTGACCCCAACCCCCAACCGCCTCCCTGATCACCTGATGTGAACGCATCCGATTTCTTCGTATATAAATACTTGAAAGAAAAGGTATACACTAACAAACTAACCACAACCCGGATGCTTAAGGACCACTTCTCGAAAAGAAGTTGCTGAAATAACACTAGAAGTCTGCAAGCATGTTATGAAAAATATGCTTAATTGACATCATATACCATTCATAATACAAAAGAACATATAATCACCAATAAAATACAAATTATAAAATTGCATTTTATTTAAAATTATTTTTAAAAAACTTCGACCTGGAACATAAAACGCATACTGTAGAGTTTTTATACGCAACAGTCAGTTGAGGGATGAAACTTCTTAGCTTCTGGATCGATCATATAGCATTTATCCATGATTCCAAAAACTAGTCTTATCTTTCATCCCACTTCTATGCCGTTCAACTCGTCATTCCTTATATTTTAAATGAAAGCTATTTAATGTCAAATTCCCCTTTGGACAGGACTAATTTGATTGTGATACTCCTTGACTTCACAATTCTTTTCCTCAATCCTCATTTGAAAAAATAAAATATGTTATATTATATCTGGTAAATTTGTTCTGCGATCATAACATTTAATAAAAAAGAAAAATCAAAAAATGAAACTTTTTATAAAATTATTTTTAATAAAAAAATGTTGATAAAAACAAAACGTTTGCACATTTTATTCAGATTCTTTTATAAAAAAAATGTTATCAATAATTTTTGTTTTGTTTTATATTAAAAATAAAAGTGGATTGAAAAGCCGATATTTTTTAATGATCAAATTAGACTGATTGTCACTAAGAGCATCAACTGGAAATAGTGGGAATGGTAATTTTTTGCTCCTTAAGATAATTCTGCTATCACTAAACCTTACAAATGCAGTGGAAAAGTGCGAGATTGCGTTAAAGAAAGTTTTTTATTTTAAAGAAAGTATATATCCACGTCAATACAAATATTTTTATTTCGGTTGTTGAAATTGTTGTTTTTTTTACAATAAATATGAACAATAAAAGATTATTTTCAAAAAGTCTTTGGTATTAGGAATAGTAATACTGCTTATCCGCGATATAAGTAAATCATGGCACTTATAAATGCTAAACTCTAAAATCGATTAGAAGAAAAATTATAAAAAAATAATATTTTATTGCAATGGTGACTACACTACATTAAAATATTTATGTTGATCCTTTTGATGACAATCAAATATCAAACCAAAATATTAAGGTCAAGTCAGTTCAAATTATTCACAGCTGAAGGATATAAAAACAAATCTTGGCGAGATGGCAGAAAAAAAATGTATATAGAATCATATAAAGGGAAACAAATACTAAAAATCCTGCTGAGGAGAAAGGAACTTTCAGTTTTTCTGGCACATTTTCAACATCCTTCACTGAGTGGAAACGAATAATTTGTCATAGTTGATGAGTCCCACTGGGAGTCTCATCTGTGTGTATCTTTGTTTGTATAATAGCATTAGGAGTCCTTGTAACAAAATGACATCAGTACAGGAAACTTTTCTTGTCGAAAACATAGAAAATAACAAGTGCAAAAGATGTCTTTCCATCCATATTATTTTACACTTTTAATGTTGTTTTCTTACCCTATTATTTACTATGATGTGATTTTCGAAAGATACGAGTATCTTCTTCAATAAACTCATACAAAAGTAGAAAAATACATTTTCTCTGTTGTCATTTTGTACAATGAATTTGGAATAAAATTATTCGATTTATTACGTAAAAGTCTTATAAACTTGCAATTTGAAATGAAATCGAATTTCTCTTCTAGACTTAAATAGTAAATAAAATTACTAACAAAAAATTGAAATTTATAGGATTTTTGCTAAGCTTTATATTTTTTGAAGGCATGATTTTTCTTTAATATTAAGTTTTTAGTAAAAATTGAATTTAACAAAAATCTTTTTTTATTAAAGACTATCCAATTTGTGCTATTCAAAAGTAAAGTTTAATAAAACACACTTAAAATTTTCTACGTGAACTAAAAATGGAAATTAGTAAGCACTATAATGAACGACATGAAACTTATACAAAATCGCTAAGTGACAATATTTCTTTATGGGAAGCCACTAGACGAATACTCTCGTACAAAAAAACATCACACCCACTAAAACAAAATGACGGTAACTGGGCAAAAACAGACAAAGAAAAAGCCGAAATATTTGCTAAACATTTGGTAAATACTTTTGCTCCACATGATGATATAGAAGACAAATCTTATACTAACAAAATCATCGAAGAACTCATGTTCCCACTCCCTATGAGTGTTCCTCCCAAAAATTTTAAGCCCTCGGAAATTTAATCTACAATTCTGCGCCTTCCCAATAAAAAAGCTCCTGGTTATGATTTAATAACAGCTCCTATTCTGAAGCAAATTTTCCGAAAAGGTTTAGTTTTAATCACATATATTTTTAATAGTATACTGCGTACAACCTATTTTCCCTTACTGTGGAAATATTCTGTCATTAAAATGATTCCTAAACCAAATAAATCCATTAATTCTCCTTTCTCCTATAGACCTATCAGCCTCTTACCAATTCTTGGTAAGATATTCGAAAAACTCCTATTAAAACGACTCTACCCTGTCTTAGTTAACGAAAAAATTATTCCTGATCACCAATTTGGCTTCCGATGGGAACACTCCACTATCCAGCAATGCCATCGCATTGTTGACCATATTGCATCCTCTCTTGAGAGGAAAGAGTATTGCCCAGGAGTATTTCTAGATATCTCCCAAGCTTTTGATCGTGTGTGGCATCCTGGACTCCTTTGGCTTTGGAAACTCAAGAGCTTTCTTCCTTCAACATACTACCTTATCATAAATTCATATCTCTCCCAACGACATTTCCAAGTTGCAATCAACTCAGAATCGTCGGAAATATATCCTATTCTCGCCGGAGTACCACAAGGCAGTATCCTTGGTCCCATCTTATATAATATTTATACGCATGACATTCCAGCTTATCCTAATACTATCATTGCTACTTATGCAGATGATACGGCCATACTTGCTACCCATAAAAATCCTGACATAGCTTCCAACAATTTACAATCCCATATCCACAACCTTCAATCTTGGTTTAAGAGATGGAGAGTGAAGGTAAATGAACAGAAGAGTGCTCACATTACTTTCACACTTTGTCAAGGTAAACCTACCCCTTTATACCTTAATAGCAACATGATACCGCAATATGATAAAGTGCGTTATTTGGGACTTTTGCTGGACAAGAGACTAACATGGAACCCACATACTAGATTAAAAAGAGCTGAAGCTAACAGACGTTACCTACAACTTCTTAGACTACTGGACAAACGCTCGAAACTAACAATTAAAAGTAAACTTCTAATCTACAATACAATTATAAAACCAATTTGGACATATGGAATTGAACTTTGGGGTTCAACGAAACGTTCCAATTCCTATCGCATCCAGGCCTTACAATCCAAGATCCTCCGTAAAATTGTTGATGACCCCTTTTATGTTCGTAACACTGTAATACATCGTGACCTAAATGTTCCATTTGTTCATAACCTGTGTATTTCCCGCTATCAAAAATTTCATTCCCGTTTATCCTATCACCATAATCCACTTGTGAGAGAATTGTCTTGTACAGCCCTCCCCGGAAACACTCATCGGAGACTTAAGAGACAATGGCCTAGAGATTTTCTAGAGGAATCTAACTTTCATTAGTTGGAGAAACGCCGATGGGTGTTTACTCCCACTTCATGATGCACAAGATTGTTAATTAAAATGTTATGTAAATTTGCTTGTTACAATAAAATTGTAGTTGCAGATAAATAAAAAAAAAAAAAAAAAAAAAAAAAAATTTTCTTGAACATCATTCCATCATTTTTTGGATAATTTTTGATGACTTTTTCTTCACATTTTGGGCTGTATTTTAGTCATTATTTGATGGATATTAGTTTTTAAATGCCGTTAAGTTTGAAGATTATCTGCGTAAATATGATCTGCTAAGTAACTTTACAAGAAAAAGTTCACGGGTATCAAATTGCATGGTCTTAAATGTCAATCGACCCTTGAGTACTTTCTGTGAAATAATGCCTAAATTTGTTCTCTTTTGTAACTTGTAGTAGCATTTTTTTGAAATCATATATGCTATCATATGTGTATGGTCATAGAATTGACGGTTAAATGTTGATGATATTTTTATTCAAATATACAAGGTCTGTTTAAAAAGTATCGCGAATTTTGAATTTCTGCGGGTTACGTATATTCGATTTTCGATTATTTGTGGCGTTATGTTTGTACTCATGTCTTTCACTGATGCCAACAAGATCGGCCATTTTAAATGTTCGGTTAATTTTTGACAGCTGCTTTGCTTGCACGTGTTTGGGGTCGTCTTCGATTTTTGCGCTATCAAATAATCTGTTTCAAATTTTGTGTGAAAAACCAAATTAATTGTGCGGACGCATTCCGAATGTTGACTGTGGATAGCAACGTTTATCGATGGTACAAAATGATTTCAGAGGGCCGAGAAGATGTGAATGACGAAAAGCGTGCCGGACGCACAAGCACGTCAACAACAGACGAAAACATTGATGAAGTGAAGAAAATTGTATTGGCCAATCCTCGAATCACTGTTAAAGAAGTTGCTGAGAACTTAAACATATCGAGTGACTCACGCAATTCGTTTTTTACAAATGAATTGTCGTGAGACGGGTCGCCGCGAAATTCGTACCAAAATTGCTCAATTTCGACCAAAAACAGCATCGCATTAAAATTGCAAAGTTTCTCTTGGACTCTGTCCGCGACAAGCCAAATTTGCTTCAGAGGGTCATAACTGGTGACGAATCATGCGTTTATGGTTATGACGTGGAAATCAAAGCTCAATCATCTCAATGGAAGCTGCCGCACGAGCAAAGACCGAAAAAAGCGCGCCATGTTCGGTCGAATGTGAAGGTTTTGCTTAAAGTTTTCTTCGATTGCAAGAGCGTAGTGTATCATAAGTTCTTGTCCCAGGGTAGAACGGTCAATAAGAAATATTACCTGTAAGTTATGTGCAATTTGCGCGAAGCAATCCGCTAGAAACGCCCCGATTTTTGGAAGAACAAAAATTGGATTTTGCGCCATGATAACGCTCCTGCTCACGCATTGTTGCTTGTGCGAGAATTTTTGGCCAAAAACAATACACTAATAATGCCGCCCCAGATCTACCCCCCTGTGACTACCGTATTCCCCAGATCTACCCCCCTGTGACTTTTTCTTATTCTCAAAATTCAAGAGCTCCATGAATACGGGCTCAAATCGATATATCGGATACGGGCTCAAATCGATATTTTAAGTAATAACTTCTTTGCATATTTATGGACTCTAATAAGGAAATTATTTAGCATTAAAAAATATTAAAAAACTAATTTACACACAAGATATTTATACATCCATACAAAAACAAAGCCCAAATTGACATCACCAAATATCAATAAAGCCAAAATTTATTGTGTGGTGTAACTTGTGGCGTAGTTTTATCAAAAGGCCGTCCGCTATTATATGGTCAAAGAGCTTCGAATTTTTAGTAACGGGTTTTCTTCTTCATTTTTAAAGAAATATGGGTCGATGAAACCTTCAAACCAGAACGCACACCAGAAAGTTACGCTTTGCGGATACAATGGCTTTTTTATAGTTACTTATGGATTTTTAGAGCCCCATAAATAGAAATTCTCTATCAAGTGGCAAATAAGTATCTTTTTGGAAGAAAATTTTGTTTCATAAAAATTCCCACCTTTGTAGAAAGTTTTAGTAACTTTTTCTCATTTTTTTTAATAAGAAAAAGAAACTTATTATAAAATGGCAGTTTTAAGTCTAACTTAATTTTATCTTGAATAATTTATTAATTATATTAAAATAAAAACAACAGAACTATAACTTTCCAAAATACAAAATGGATATAACTATATAAAAGAAAGTAAAAAAATATGATTATTATTTTTTTGTTATTATTTAAATCACTTTTAAAATCGTAAAATTTTTTTTTAGCATAAAAAATGATTTAAAAATAAATTTGAAAAAATGTATATAATAAAATTACTAAAAAAATATTTATTCAAAAAAGGGAAAAATTCAGAAAACCTTATCATTATCCTTGAGCATACCCAGATGCGTTCGATTATATGAATTTCTTATAATCGTTTTCATAAACCACTCATTTTGTATTACATCAAATTGTATTGTATGCAGACGTATCCATCTCCGTGCTCTGTTATCCGAAAATTTTCCGAGCTTTATGTGGAAAAATTCATTTTGTACTGCAATGTGAAAGTCACGTTTGTTCCATAAAAATTTTTACAGCCTATTTCGCTTGTTGATGTCGTAAAAATCGGAAGTAAACTAATGGACGACACGACTCCAGCCGCATATATTCAGCAATTGAGGCAACAACGGCATTTAGTAATTTCAATACTCCCAATCAGTTTCACCCCTACTCCCTGCCAAATATTATTTAACTTTGACGTTATGGAAGTCAGAAATCAGTAATAGTCAGCAGTCACAGAATTATCAGCAAACCTCTTTTCTACAATATATTTTAGAGAAGATTGCAGATGTGCGTAGGCATCCAATTCTCATCATCCCTTAATCTATTCACGTACATTGACATATGTGCGTGTGGAATTATTGTAAATCAGTAATTGTGAGTGGTGGTAGGAGAGGATGATGAAAACCGATTCCGGAAATACAGCTAAAAGCTTTCCCGACAGACTATAATATTTGTACATCTTTCTTCATTGATCCTTTGATTGATTTGGAAATTGTGGGCGCTTAATTGACGCAATTATTTTGCATTATTCTACTCGGAAAGATTTTTACAAATTGATTTTGACATCTTATATTTTCGAATAATTAACGTATTTCTTGAAATATTTATCAATTATAAATTTTGCATCTTTTTTTTTAGAATTTTTATTTTAGAAAAATATATTTTTGCAATTTTAAAAAAAAAAAAATCCTTATTATTAAAAGTACGAGTAATTAAATTCTTAGTTTAGTTAGTATAGAAAACAATGAAAATAAGTATGGAAATCTATCTCTTTTGATGCTTTAAATTTATTCTTAATTTAAGATTTTTCAATACTGTACTAAGTTGTCTTTGATATAATTTTATAACGTTTTTTTTTAAGAGGACTATCTTGTTGGCGATTCGAAAATAATGTTTTTTAGTAAGTCTTACATATAGATTATTGCTAATTAGACTTTGAACTCACATACTTTTTAAGAAACAAAAATTTAAAAAAAAAATAAAATCATCTACACTAATTTTGATGCAGACTTTTTGGTCAAACGCAGTTAAATTGCATAATTTCTAGTTTTGGAAATATTTTGTAATAAAAGTTCATATATGAATAAGAATTTTTACATACTTCTCGGCTTATGAACTTATACTACAATAATATTCATAAAGTCAAATAGTCTTTAACAATTTTTGCACAAATCATCAATGGGAAAAAAGTCAATATTCGTCTTATAGCATAAATGAGAAAGCTAACGACTCCAAATATAAAAGTATATTAGTCGTTTCGTGCATGCTTGCAAATTATAGCTCCGAACTAATTTCGAAGTCCTGTGGTGCATATTGGAAGAAGGATGAAGTATGAATCTCAGTTGGCTAGTATAATTTGCTATTGACCATTGACTATTTTGATTAGCTCAAGTAGAAGTAATCATCGAACCTGCTGGGCATTTTCAATTCCAATAAGTTGACTGGAGAATAAAATGATTGTTGAAAAGTTTGTCGTTGACGCTCAGCCATGATATTAAATTAATGGTGTCGAATGGAATGGAATTTATTGAATTTACACAAGGAGTATGATATTAAATTTTTTTTTTAATTTTATTTATAAAGTTTCAATTTTTTACCATAAAATGCATCTTTTTTGTTGAATTTTTGCAGATATTTACAAGTAAAAAATTATTTTGAGCACTTTTAACCTCGTCCGGTAGTTAGGCGACTTTATAGATCATGATAAGTAAAGCTGGCTTTTTGTAGTGATTAACGAAAAATGGAAAATCAAATGATAAGTTTTAATTGGCAAAAATTGCTACAAGCCTAATAATAATATTATTCTTATTAAGAACACAAATTTTTCTTTGTCATAAGGCAATTCTGAAGGGTCGATAAGAAGTAAAGGATTCACTTCAATATCAAAAAATGATGAAAATTTATAATTTTTAAAGGCTAGTTTTATAAACAAGTCCTTGACTCGAAGATGAACTTCGCCCAGCAAGGCCTTCAATATCAAAAACGGAAAAAAATTTGGTATTTTTTATATAAGTCCTTGACTAGAGGAACAACATAAAAGGTTTCTTTGCATCAGATCGGACATTGTAGATAGTATCTCACCACCATCTACATAAATGAGTCCTTTTTGAAAAAAAAGGATTTTTGTAGTTGCCTAGCCCATTTATGCATCTAAGCTAAGCCCATGTGACTAGTTTTTTCCCAACTACATCAAAATTCACTTTAAAGGACTTTATCTTAATGCTTTTGATAACATCCAAAGGATCGTAACCGAAAAGTTGAATTTGATTCCACTGGAAGCCTTTTAGCACAATGCCTCCAACGATGTATACAAGGTATGTTCAAAAAGTATCGCGAATTGTGTGTTTTTTTTTCAAAAATTATTTATTTATGCTTAAATATTTATTTTGTCTCCTTTGAAAGTAATCCCCACCAGATATTATACACTTGTGCTCACGTTTTTTTCCAATCCTCGAAGCACTTCAAAAAATCCTCAATCGTAGAGTAGTGTCGTCCTTTCATGGGGCTCTTCAGTTTCGGGAAGAAGAAAAAGTCACATGGGGCCAAATCTGGGGAATACGGTGGCTGCGGCATTATTAGTGTGTTATTTTTGGCCAAAAATGGCAAAAGCCAATTTTTGTTCTTCCACAAATCCGTGCGTTTCTGGCGGATTGCTTCGCGCAACTTGCGCATAACTTGCAGGTAATATTCCTTATTAATCATTCTACCCTGAGGCAAGAACTCATGATACACCACGCCCCTGCAATCGAAGAGAACTGTAATCAAAACCTTCACATTCGACCTAACTTGGCGCTTTTTCCGGTCTTGGCTAGTGCGGCAGCTTCCATTGGGATAATTGAGCTTTGGTTTCTACGTCATAACCATAAACCAGTTATGATCCTCTGGAGCAAATTTGGGTCGGCGCATACAACAGCTTCTTAGCAATGTTAATGCGATGCTGTTTTTAGTCGAAAATAGGCAAAAATCGAAGACGACTTAAAACACGTGCAAGCAAAGCAGCTGTCGAAAATTAACTGAACATTAAAAATGGCCAAACTTGTCGGCATAAAATAGAGACATGAGTACCAATATAACGCTACAAATAATCAAAAATCGAATATACGTAACCCTCGGAAATTCAAAATTCGCTGTCGACGAGAAGTACTTTAAAGACAATAATGCTACTTTAAAGGGAAAATATAAAAATAAAATAAAACTGTTGCAAAATAAAATAAGTTGCAAGCTAAATATTTTGATGAAAACGTTTTATAACGAGACACTGTGTCATTACGAGCACGTGACTATTACGAGATGAAATTGAAATTTTTACAAAGTCGAGGGTCGTTAGATAAGTCCTTAGAAAAAAATGAAAAAAAAATGTTTTTTAAAATTTTTTTTTTTAATTTTTCAACATAATCTCCGTTTGAACAATGACGTCCTCGTTGGAAGTGAACCGTCGTCCGCCAAGCCATTTCTTCAGATTGGGGAAAAGAAAATAGTCACTCGGGGCCAAATCTAGTGAATAAGCGGGATGCTGCAATAATTCCATTCTCAATTCCACAATTTTGGCCATGGAAACAGTGCTGGTGTGCATACGCGCATTGTCCTGATGCAAGAGGATTTTTTTCTTCTTCAGATGGTGGCGTTTCTCTTTGATTTCCTCGCTCAACCGTTGCAATAACGACGCGTAATACGCTCCTGTTATTGTTTTTCCTTTTTCCAAGTAGTCGATAAAAATGATACCCTGCGAATCCCAAAAGACCGTGGCCATCACCTTGCAGGCGGATGGCATAGTTTTTGCATTCTTCGGAGCCCGTTCACCCCTGAAAATCCACTGTGATGACTGTCTCTTCGTTTCTGGAGTGTAGTAGTATATCCAGGTTTCGTCCACAGTGACATATCGACGAAGGAATTCGGCAGGATTGCGATGAAAGAGTGCCAACATAGCCTCAGGGTCCACTGCACGATTGCTCTTATTCTCCTCTGAGAGCAAACGCGGCACCCATGTTGCCGAAATTTTTTTCACAGACAATTTTTCATGCAAAATTGAAGCAACTGTGCACGTATCCTGCGATATGCCCGTGGCCTCAACTAATTCGCGCACTTTAATTCGCCGATCGTTCAAGATCAGATCGTGGATTTTGTCGATGATTTCAGGAGTAGACACCTCAACTGGGCGTCCTGAACGATGTTCATCTTTTGTGGATAAACGGCCACGTTTAAATTCATTCACCCAATTGTAAACCGTCGCAAACACAGGTGCAGATGTGCCATGAACTGCATCCAACTCGGCTTTGATTTCTTTCGGGCTTAAGCCATTCAAATGGAGATGTTTGATGACAGCCCTAAACTCGCTTTTTTCCATTTTTATGCACAAATAAATGTCGTTAACTTTAATCGATGATAGAAATTGACTTACACTATGGATCGAGCTGAAATTTTGACAGCTTTCCTGTCGATAATGCTACTTTACGAGCGCAATTTCTCGGATTTTCTAAGGACTTATTGAACGACCCTCGTATTTTTAACTGAATCCATGAAGGTAGGTTTTTATGAATATTTATTTATTTAATTAAAATTCTAAGCGCCATGACACTTATCCAAACTATTTTCTGAGAGGACTTTTTTTTAGACCGTATTCGACCTTAAGCATATCTGCGTACTATTAGAAAATCTTAAAACATAAAACAAATATTAATAAAATTTGCAAGTGCACTTTTATTTTATTTGGATTACTTGAAATTATTATTTTCTTTGTTCTATCGACTATTTACTATTAAAGTAACTGAAATGATAGACTATAAATCTACTTATTTCAACAATGACCATATCATAAGAGAATGAGTTCGAAAGTTGATAGTTTTTATGATTTTTTTAGAGAAGAAAAATGGCTAAGAAAAGGAAGACCAAAGTCTTGAAAAAGTAGAAAAGTCTTTAAGTGGCTTTTTACGTGCAATGGAGAACTGAAATGAATAGGGAAGAATTTTACAAAACTATGATAAGTGTGCACTCATAATCATGACATGCACTTTAGTACTGAAGTTTTTCGCAATAAAAATGGTAAAGATCTTTGAAAATTTTCAGTTTCTTTTCAGTTTCTAGAACTACTTTAATATGGAGACATTTTCAACGAATTACATGAATAAAATGCATTTTGAAATTGTAATTAGTAATAATTTCTTTTATTTTTGATTAATTAAGTCTTTCTATTTGACAAGAATGCATTTTCTTATATGAACTGCTAGCAAATAAGAACTTTAAACATTTTCTTTAATAGTCCATGTGCAGAATTTCCTTTAATTATGAACATGAGTTGATGGATGCGAAAACTGTCGAATCTTCTGAATGCTAGAATATTTCTGTGTATATGAAATATTTTGAAAAAAAAACAACTTGCCAAATTAGTGATTCAGACTTTCTTGTTATAATAATAATAACTAATAAATTAAATATTGTAGTATGAAGACAGACATTTCAAAGTTCAAAAATTAGCATACAATTTACATAATCAGACGAAATTTGATGTCAAATTTTCAAATATTAATTGTTAAGAGGATAAAAAATTTCTTACTTTGGAAGAGACATTTTTTACTCTCAGTTCTTAGAAAGCATTTTGAAAATATTGTACCTGCCCAATATTTGACCGCTTTTTCAAATAAATCTGGCTCTATTCCCATTACTACTTACTCAATACTTGCTGTCAAGTAATCAATTGTTTTTAGTACGTAAGCTACACAAAGGACTTTATAGATATCCATAGAAAATTACTGAGCGATGTCAAATCTTATGATCTTGGAGGCAAACTCATAGGTCGCTTGCGTGAAATCTCATTGTTGCCAAATTTTTTTCTCAATAAATCGTTGGTTTTTTGAGAAGATGTCGACTTATTTCTGAAGAGAATTTGAAAATTTTAAAAATTTCTTTGAAGTTTAAATATATTTATAATAAAATAACAAATTATATTTAACAAAAGTTACTAATAAACTTTGGGACACTATAATATTGTATAAAATGATATCTTTTTTATTATTCAAATATCTTTTGTTAATTTTATTTCAAAATTTTTATTAATTTATCAAAATCTTTGAATACATTAAAATGGTCTTGTGAAAAAATAATTTTCTTGAACACAAATCTAGGCTAACGGCTACGAATGCTATTAAATTTAGTCGTTCATGGAAAAGGTATTAAAAATTATTGTATTTATTAAATTTGTACAAATAAAATCTGAAATAAGTAAATTTTTATTATGAATGTAATAAATGATGAGAAATAATTAATTGTAAGGTATTTAAACCTCCAATAAACCTAGTTTTTATGTTAACTTACATTTCAACTTTAGACTACATGAAACTGCAACTGCAGTCTCGCAAAAGATAATATCCATGCGGATGACACTACTATTTTTACACATGGTCGAAAACCATCTATTCCTATACAAGAGTACATTAACGTAAATATTATTATACTAAGAAACTGGGTCTATACCTAAACAAATATTTTACCTAAAATACTTAAATGAGACTAGAACTTATAAAAACCTGTTCAAAATTAAACCTTATATTAACTCACTAATTTTTACTCTACTACATAAAATCAATCTGGACTTACGGTATTGAACTTTGATGTTCTACAATATTAAATGATCTAATTTCTGTTAAATCTGAACTCTTTCAACTCAATAATCCCCCATAAAATCTTTGATGTCCAATTCTTTGTTTATAACAAACTTATCTTTTAGATATTTTTTTATTCATGATCTTTGGATTTCTCGTTATAAAAAGTTTTAATTCCGATTGTAGGTATAATCCTCTTGTTAGTCAATTTTCTATTATTACCCCACCCATAAATACTGCTTGTAGATAATTAGTAAAATTTAAAAATAAAAGACAAAAAATAATTTTTATTATCTGGCAACAGTGCGGATTTGCGTGTTAGAATTGCGCACTTTACCTCTACTCTGATCTAGATGTGCAGTACAAGCTTCTACTTCATCCATTAACTACGCTATCCTAAAAACCTCGATGAGTAAAGTTGTATTTTTGAAGAGCGTTACAGAAATGGCAGAGTAAAAGCTTAAGCAACGATGTTAAGCTTAGTGAATCCGTAAGTTTAGACTTACAAGTTGCAACGTTTATAAGGCAAATATTTTACATCAAGAGAAAAAGCGTTCAGTGTCATAAAGTAATTTTAAAGGACGAACTTAGCTTAGAAAATCCTCTATTTGCTTTAACAGAATGGGGAGCGAATTTTGAATTTCCGCGGGTTACGTATATTCGATTTTCGATTTTTATATACTTTCTGATAATCTGATGAAAATTATCTGTTTTTAAAAATGATTTCTAAACCAAACAAACCAGTAGATTTTCCAAAGTTCTATAAATTTTTTGTCCTAGAAAAAATTGCTATAGATCTATTAACACTTGGAAAAGTCTTTAAAACATCTTCATTCCATTTTTGAGGATGTCCAAAAAATATCTGATCATCAATTTGGTTTTCGATCTCACTACTCCACATTCGAACGATGTCATCTTAAGCAGAATAAGTACTTTTTAGGAGCGTTTCTGGACATATTATGTCCTTGATTGTGTGTGAAATCCTAGACTAAAAAAAGGTTCCTTTCTTTTATAAAATCATAACTTTACCAACGTTCTTTTCAAGTAGCAGTTAATACTGACTTTTCCGAAATATTTTATATTAAGAATGATATACCGCAAGGCAGTATTCTTGGTCCACTTCTACAAGGTCTGCTCAAAAAGTATCGCGAATTTTAAATTTCCGCGGGTTACGTATATTCGATTTTCGATTTTTTGTGGCGTTATGTTGGTACTCATGTCTCTCACTTATGCCGACAAGTTCGGCAGTTTTGAAAGTTCAGTTAATTTTTGACAGCGGTTTTGCCAGCACGTGTTTTGGCTCATCTTCGATTTTTGCTCAATTTCGACAAAAAGCAGCATCGCATTAACATTGTTAAGGAGCTGTTGGACTCTGTCCGCGACAACCCAAATTTGCTCCAGAGGATCATAACTGGTGACGAATTATGGATTTATGGTTATGACGTGGAAACAAAAGCTCAATCATCCCAATGGAAGCTGCCGCACGAGGCAATACCGAAAAAAGCGCGCCAAGTTCGGTCGAATGTGAAGGTTTTGCTTACAGTTTTCTTCGATAGCAGGGGCGTGGTACATCATGAGTTCTTGCCACAGGGTAGAACCATCAATAAGGAATATTAACTGCAAGTCATGCACAAGTTGCGCGAAGCAATCCGCTAGAAACGCCCGGATTTGTGGAAGAACAAAAATTGAATTTCGCACCATCATAACGCTCCTGCTTACGCATCTTTGCTTGTGCGCGAATTTTTGGTCAAAAATATCATACTAATAATGCCGCAGCTACCGTATTCCCCAGATCTGGCCCCCTGTGACTGTTTCTTGTTCCCGAAACTGAAGAGCTCCATGAAAGGACGACGCTACGCTACGATTAAGGAGATAAAAACGGTATCGAAGGAGAAGCTGAACAAGATTACAAAAAAATATTTTTTGAAGTGCTTCGGGGATTGGAAAAAACGTTGGCATAAGCGTTTAATATCTGGTGGGGATTATTTTAAAGGGGACAAACTAAATATTCATGAATAAATAAATAATTTTTGAAAAAACACAAAATTCGCGATACTTTTTGAACAGACCTTGTATGTGCCAATCAAGTTTTTATAAAAAATCCTTCAATGGCTCAGGAAAAGCGTTGAAGATTTGTAGTGCTAAAAAGGAGTGTAGTTAAAACCTCTCCTCTGATATATAGATGCCCAAGAGAAAAAGGATAACATTGATGTATAAAAAAATAAAATAAAATTATTACAAAAAAACTTCTATGCCACATTTTGTATTCTCTATAAAAATTCAATCAAGCGTATTTGTTCACACGCAAAATGAGTAAACTTCTACTGGACTATGAGTACAAAAAAAAGTGTAATATAAAAATAAATAACTAATATAAAATAAAAGCCTATGAAAAATATTCACTTTCATTAATATTATATATATATATTATATAAGAATGGAATTATTTATATCATAATACTTAATCATATATTACAAATTTAATTACAAAAGAAATAAAATTACATAATTTTGTTGACCATAATCTAGAATGAATTATTTCGATTTAATTAAGGTTAATACTCTTTGAATATTTTTTTTTTCATAATACTATATATTGTACATATGAGATTATTTCTAGTTATATTAAGTAATATTTCGAATTATGACAAAGAAAAACTCATTTTTATTACCAATAAATGAAAAGAGGTTATAAACATTTTATGAACTATACATAAACGGATTAGTCATATTGCAATTTAGCCAGTTTGCCTTTTATTTTAGTGATACAATCATAACGAAAATCGTATACACTAAATATACTTTTCTGTACATATTAACAACATTAACTTTATGATTACTCAACAAATACCATGCATGATTATTTCCTGTGGAGAATAATAACCAAACGAATATTAAATATATTCAAAGCCAAAAAGACCGCAGAAGAATTTCCTTGATCCTACCATGACTTATTTGGATAAATTTCCGAATTTCATGATTACACAATGTTTTGTGTATAAAATATTTATTTAATCAAAAATTAAAATAATATAAATAATTTCCTTTATATTAAAATGTATAATATTATTTATTTGTGAATATTAATTTTTTATTTTCATATCAAACTTCATCATATCAATTGTGGATTACAAATTATTTTCACAGTAGTATTGGGTAAAAGCTAAAAGGATGATATAAGGAAAAATATTTATTTCTAAATAAATTGATGTGCATATATATTTACTAGTTAAATTGCATATTACTACGAGTAGTTGTAAAATTTCTCAGAGCTTTATGTGCTGGTATCTTGAAGAACGTGTACAGAATTTTTAATCTGTAAACGGCAGTAAAATTTATGCTGCAAGTTTGTTGTTGAAAAATTATGGATTGTGGAAAAATGTATGCACTTCGTTTCATTTTTAAAATTGCATCAAAAAAATTCAATCTACAAATTTTGATATATTATTAATTTCTAAATTGCATAATAAATAAAATTTGTTAGTAATTTTTTTTTATGAAATTGAAAATTTTATTATTTTTTATTGAAAAAAAAATGAATAACATAAAAAATATGGAGAGAAATTTTAAACAGAATTATTACTAAAGATGAAAGATCTTTTTGATAATTCGCCTACTTAAAAAATGTGGCAATTTTTATCCCTAATTATCTTAGGCAATTTTTATTCCTGATCCTTTTTCAATTTATTTTGATTTCAGTCCAGCGTCTGACTTTGTATGCATGTTTGAATGTATGAAGAACCGTGTCAACCGAGGCGATGCAGGTTCTCATGGGAGAAATTGTATGGGACCTGGAGGTGCTGCGTGGAAGCATCCACTACCGTCTACGGTAGGGCATCCCGCTTCCTAGTTGTTTGGTTATGAATTGTTTTGGCCAGCGGATTGTACTGGTCCTGAACACAATATATGAAATTTGGCAACGTCGATGCGATGAAAGTGTGAATGGCAGATGGACGCACATGTTCATTTCGGATGTGCGCTTAGCATCTGTGTATGGATTTGAATTTGGTCTGTACCTTGGGTATTAACTCACGGGACACGGTAGTACGAATGGGTTTCTGTACAGGCGTGGTCTAGCTGCGGAGGCTAGATGTTTTTGTGGGGCGGCGGAGGAGAGAACCAAGCACATTATTATTGAGTGTGGCCTTTTTTTTTTAGATTATTGAGGTACAGGGGGAAACCTTCAAAAGGTACTCGACTGGGAGGCCTTCTACCTGTCAGACGAGTTATGCGGAATTTTTACCTCGCTAAAACCTAACCTGTACCTCTACCCATGCTCCCGGAACGATGGTTCCCCGGCGGCACTCTTTGCAAATACTACATCGCCGGGGCGTTCTTATAATATTTTACTATTTATTATATTTTACTGCTGTCCCGATGTTATGATGCCTCGCGGCCTATTCTTCGTACGTGGTGTGAAGATCTTTGATGATAGATTTCGCGTACTCTGCAACTCTGTTCCAAGCCGATTGATTCTTCAGCATGCACTCCACTATGTTTTCTGGACTGTTGGAACGGTCCACATTTTTCTACAGTTCTGCCCGTGTCCCCTCATAAAAGGGGCATTGGAAGAACACGTGTTCTGCATCTTCGAGCACATCGTAGCAACGATAACAGTTTGGGGAGTCTGTTCTCTTGAATCTGTGCAAGTATGCCCGAAAGCATCCATGTACAGTCAAGAATTGGGTGATGTAATACCCGACTTCCGCCGGGTCCGCCGAACCTTCGTCGAGCTGTCCCATCTTTCTTGCCAGAGGCGAAGACTCTCGGGTCTCTCCTCTTCACAGAGGACCTTTCGCCGCTCTTCCTTCTTCCTACGATGTTGGGGTTCCCGCTCTCCTGCCAGAGTGTCAATGAGTGGGCATGATGCCACTTTGATCGCTGCCAGGGTGTCGATGGGTATGCTGACGCCACTCTAATCGCTGAGAGCCGCTAAACTGATGACATTGCCTTGCGGTATGTTGTTAGCTCTAGCGATTTCGCCCACACTGGTGCTCCGTATAGCAGGACGGAGGTAACTACAGTTGCCAGTAGTCGTCTTCGTATTTGCCTGGGGTCTCCGATATTGGGCATTATCCTCGAAAGCCCGCCCTATACTGCTGATGCCTTCTTGCTGGCGCTGGAGATGTGCTTCTTGTAGTTAAGTCTGGCATCCAAAAACACTCCTAGATACCTTATGTAGGGTAGCGACTGGATGTCGTGGTCGCCCACTCTTATGGTAATGGTCTCCATTTTCTTCCGGCTACTCACAAGGAGTGCTTCGGTCTTTTGTTCCGCCAATGACAGGTCTGCCGATGTCCTCCACTGTCTTATCCTCCGGATGGTGGTGGAAAATGCGGCTTCCAGATCCTCCAGGTGTTTGGCTATAAGGACAACCGCTACGTCGTCCGAGAAGGCCACGAGCGTTGTGTTCGTCGGTAATTCCAGATGGAGTAGACCGTCGTACATGACGTTCCACAAGAGTTGCGCCAGGACAGAGCCCTGAGGTACCCCACCCGTGACCCCATAGTCCGCTGGTCCATCCTCCGTTTCGTAGTGTACTAGTCGATCACTGAAGTATGATCTGACCATCCTCCGTAGGTAGTAGGGCACCCCAATGTTCTTAAGATCCTCCAGGACTCAATCCCAGCGGTGACAATGAGGCAATACTTTTTGGAACTGCCTTTCCATCTCTTTCCTAAGATAGCTTCCTTTACGATGTTCTATTGAGTGTGGCCTGTACGGGGATATGTGTGACTTAGGTGCATGTGGAATCGTGGTGAATGATGAGGGTGTGGACTTGACTGGTGTGTTGGCTGTGAGAGAAAGGTATGAATGCCTTAAAAGATTTGCCATGGCACTTTTTGAGAGGAGAGCGAGAATGGAGCGTGAATGAGTGTGTGAATTACACTCAGGGTGGATACAACCGGATGAAAAACCAAGGTTGATTCCAGTTGTACTATCGGGTCTTATAGAACCCGCGTACGGTGCCTACGGATTTATAAGATTCCTGACCGTAGCTCAATGAGCGGACTACAAACCGAAGTATTCTTAAAACAAAAATTGGTACTACGGGAGTCGGGGTGCCCCATGGTGCTGGAACACACTGTACCCGACATTGGTGAGGCGCTTAGGCAGCAACGTAATGGCTGTGTTTGATACTCATATCGCGGATACGGTCTTCGGATCGCAGGTGGGATATAACTGGCAATAACTTGTAATTATCTCGGACGCTGTCACTGCTAATGACAGTAGAGGTTTAGCTAGTCCTCGCCACTAGCAGGTGGAATAGTTAACTTGTAACTGATTACTAACTGTTAACTGCCAGTAATGGTGGTGCGTTGATTGAGCCTAACCCAATCTCTATAGTCGTAGGCCACATGTGCTTTTACGTTGAAAGACAATTAGGTCACGTTAAATAAAACATTGTACGTGTAGGCAGAAGAGCCTTACTAATTACACATTTATATTAGTTTTTGACGAGTAAGGCCTCTCTGAGTTAGATTTGTCTTCTACTGTTTCGCAGCCTTCTAAAAATGCGTAATGTTATCAAAAAAATTATAACGATTGTTCCTCAACTTTTCGTAAGTCAAACTCGTAGATTCCGTTCTACAGCTTCAAACTTTTACAAAGTATCTCAAAAGATTAGGCACCATATTAGGGCTTCTAACTATTTGGCGTAGAACTTTTTTGATAAAAGAACTTTGCTTTTAAGGATTTAAATTATGCCCCCTTTTTTTTAATTATTTAATTTTTTTCAACTTATAATTATTAAATTACTCTTTTTCTTGGAAAATACATAAAATAATACATCCAATCAAAGTAACTGCATAAGAATAATTAATGAACCTAAACAGTTGTCCGCCATAGGGAGATTTTTCTTAGCAAAATACCTATTCGAAAATTTAATAAATTTTAATAAAACTGGGTGTATTACTTTACCTGCTTATATATAACATTTTAAACCAAAAAATCATAAATAAATCGCAAAAATAGGTGGTTTTAAATATATGGCGGACATTTAATAAACTATTTTCCATTAATTTTTACAATTAGTCTTTGAACTGCAGTTTTTTATGAAACAATCATTTTTTTGAAAGAAGTTTTCAAATATTTTCTGATAAATTTTTGAATATTTTTAGGTGTTAAAAAAAATTATACTTTTTAACAGGCAGTATGGCTTCAGTGAGTTTTTATTTCAAAATAATATTTTTATATACCATAATTTACCTTGATTAGATCAATGTAATTTTTACAATGAGTCAGAACTGAAATTTTTTAGAAAATAGTAAATTTTTTGAGAGAAGTTTTCAATTATTTTCTGATAAATTTTTGAATATTTTTAGGTGTTCAAAAAATTATACTTTTTAATAGGCAGTATGGCTTCAGTGAGTTTTTATTTCAAAACAATCTTTTTATATACCATAATTTACCTTCCTTTGATAAATGTCATTTTTTCAATGAGTCTGAACTGCAATATTTTAGGATAGAATCATTTTTTTGAGAGAAGTTTTTAAAGTTTTTTTTAGGTGTTCAAAAAATTATTCTTTTTAATAAGCAGTATCTCTTCAGTGGGTTTTTATTTCAAAACAATCTTTTTATATGCTATAATTTTCTTTGATTAAATCTTTTTTTAAAATATAAATAATTGCAAAAATAAAAATTTTATATTAATTTCGATTGAGTTCAGTTTTTACGAGTCCATGTCTAATCAAGCTTATGACACTAAACTAAAATATTTACCTTTGATATGTTAAAGAAAATATATTTTTCCAATAATAATAAGAATATTTTGTTTATTAACAATATTTCCATAGAAGAAAATAATTTATTTTATATGAAAATATTGTATTTGACACAATAAACGTGTGTGGATACGATATTGTCACATGGAAAATTTTTTTTTTTTGCTTTCAGCTTCTTTGTGTCTGCCTTTTTTTTGTTGTCATAAATGATATTAAAATTTAACATGCAAAATGTATGAAAGCTTTTGGGAATTCTCAAATTTATTTGCTATTTTTTTACGATATTATAAATTGTTTACGATCAAAAATATTTTATGTTTTACAAATATTTGTACAAAGTGTTGTATAGTACAATTGTACGTGATAAAGGATGATTTTGTTTTTTTTTCTGTTTTTTTTTTTTACAGTGTTGCTCTACAAATACCAATAATCCTTTTGCTTTTTGTATTTTTATTTTGGCATATTCCACTTTATTTAAATTTTGGTAAAGCTGCAAAAAAAACTGTCAATTTTTTATATACCAAATAGGATAGAAACACTCTGGAGGATTTTCATTTGACTTTCCACATCTATATCTTTTGTTAAAAGAAATATATATATTTATATATTTCTCAAAAGATTTGACTTTGACGAATATTATATCGTTCATCGATTCAAAATGAAAAATACCAATGACATTCAATTTATTTAGAATTTTATGTGTTCCAAATGTCTACAACACAATGTACTCGTAAAATCTTTACGAATTCTCATATGCGTTATCAAAGTTTAACACGAATTCCATATACGAAATATTTTTGATGATTATATGGTTTTTTATGGATTAAATATTAACTTATATTAGATCTTAATAATTTTTAAACATGATATCTTTATTATTATATTTGCTTATATGTTTGTATTTTGTTTGTAGGTGCTACATGAACATATGCCAGGGGCAACCACAGTTTTGAAGGTCATATGTTAACATGGGAGTTCGTTAGATATTGTATGTTATAAGTTAATTAAGATTTTATAACAAAACATGGCAATATCAAGTGTTAAGCTAGGTAAGAACAACAGTTTAATTTAATTTTTTTAGTAATACATTGGTGGGTAAGGAATATATTGGGTTGTTCGGAAAGTAATTTTCATAATAAAAATGAAAAAAGATTTTCTTAAAATGAATTAATTTTTTATTTAATAAAATATTGTCCGGTCTGATGCAATATCCTTTGCCATCTTTCTGGCAGTAGCATGATTCCACGCTCATAAAATGTTTGTTCTTTGCTGGCAAAAAACAGATCCCAGTGATTTTTAACCTCCTAATTTGAATTAAACATTTTACTGTCTAAAAAATTTGGTACAGACCGGAACAAATAATAATCGGAAGGTCCTAGGTCCGAATGGTATGGTGGATATAACAGTACATCCCATCCAAGCTATAAAAGCTTTTGCTGAGTGGTCAAACTTGTATGTAGTTTCGCATTATCCTCTTGGAACACTATACCTTTCCTATTGACCAATTCTGGCCTTTTTCTTTAAGTGAATCATTCAATTTGTCCAACTGATGACAGTATACTTCAGAATTGATCGCAGTGTTGCTCGGTAGATGCTCAAAATAAACGATTCCTTTGAAATCCCACCAAACAGATAGCATAACCTTTTATTGATGAATATTGGCTTTCCAAGTGCTTTGATCCGGTTGATCTTTCCTAGTCCAGCATCTTCTGTGCTTAAAATTATTATATGCAACCCATTTCTCGTCCCCCCCCATTGATGATATGCTTCAAAAATGAATAATTTTCTTGGCGTTTGAGAAGCAAATCACAAACGTCAATACGACGGCACAAATTTTTTTTCCCGTAAGAGGATAAGGAATCCATATATCGAGCTTTGAAATTAAACCTAGCCGTTTCAAATAATCATAAACAGTCGAATTTGTTAAATTTAATCGCGCGGACGGTGAGCCTTTACTCGTTCACCATTTGTATTAGTCTTTGATGTTTAGGCTTTTCCTAATTCCCAGTAAAAATTTTCCACCTCTTCTCGGACCCAGTAAAAAAAGCTTTATGCTCCTGATAAGATCTGAAATTAATCGACAGTATGACTTTCCACGAGCTGTCACTTATTCCACATTTTCTTCTTCCAATGATTTTAAGCTCCTCGAAAAAGCTCATTTTCTATTGATGAATATTGGCTTTCGAAGTACTTTAAGCCAGTTCATCTTTTCTACTCTACGTGTAGGATCTTTTGCGCTTAACATTATTGTAGAAAACTAATTTCTCATCGCCACCCAGCCCTCCCCCCCCAGTGATGAAACGCTTTAAAAATAGGTTATTTTGTTGGCGTTTGAGAAGCAAATCGAAAACGCCAATGTGACAGCTCAAATTTTTTTCTGTAAGAAGATGAGCAACCCATCTGTCAAGCTTTGAGATTAGACCAAGCCGTTTCAAATGATCATGAACGGTCGAATTCGATAAATTTAATCTCTTAGCGATCTCGCGAGTTGTTATTCGCCAGTTTGTATCAATTAATGCCTTTATTGTGTCTTCACCAGCTTCAACTGGCCTTCTAGAACGTGGTGCATCTTCAAGATCAAAATTGCCGAATCGAATTTTTGTAAGCCAGTTTTGGCACTGGCGCTCACTTAACACGTCTGCTCACTTAACACATCCTTTTCACAAGCAAATCTTCCTATGTGAGCTGTCAAAATATATATGATTATATGGCTTAAGTATGAAGTTGGTTATAAAAAAATACAATTAAATCCTCTGTTGGGAAAAAACAAAACTACTTTCCGAACAACCCAATATGAAAAAGCTCAGAAATGAAGCGGATTGATCAAGTAGCAGAGGAAAAAATCAATTGTATAAGTCCGTGAAGGGATGAAAAATTGTTAGAGAAACTAACAAATTTTTCCAGACAGAAGATCATTCCTAATTCTGAGACGTTTTTGTGCCCAAAAGGGCGTGTGATATTCTTGTAGGTTGAAAGCCAGGTTAGAAGTTTGGGTTCCTTCTTGATGAGAAAATATTGCCTAAAGACCTAAAATCCATTGAAGTCCGATACATCCAATTAATTGTTAATCGAAAATTTAGAGAATCTGATCCAGGACCAGATCGCTATTTATACCAATGATGGCAATAATTATTTCAGTATTTTCCTAGAGGGCGTTAAAATTAATGTCTATGGTATCGGTTAAAGGTAGGATATAAAAGGACATTGCCATGAGACGAAAAATACGATAAAATCGTTTCAGGTATAACAATTAGCATTTTTTTTATCTTATTACAAGACACGCTCTTACAAGAAAATTTATTTGTTAAAAAATTTTTCAGATTTATTTGGTAGAATGGAGTGTTTTAGGTAAAAAGCTTCAATTTTTATGAACAAATTCTATAGACAATCGGCTACAAAATGATATCGTCTCTTTCCTGAGTTGGATCAAGTTTCAAGTTCAGTGATCAAAAAATATAAATTACTGAAAAAATTTAACACCACTCAGAATGCTAGAATAGTAAAAGAAGATTAATAATTTAAGAAAAAATAATAGGAATTAATATAACCCAAAGTTAAGACTCTATTAAATAATTATTATGTGAAATAAAATAATATTTTATAGAAAGCTTTTTGTATAAAAACTGATATAAATTATTAATATGATTTTATAAAGCTATGCTATACTTTTTATGACTGTTAAATGCCAATTGACAGAATTGTAGTAACTTGAAATGACTTTCAACATAAGTTATGAATCTAATTTTAGAAAACACTAAAGTAACGTTGGAAAAATTATTAATTTTTAGAGTTTTTATTAAGAATGCCTTCTTTTTCTTGCAAGGAACCTCGAAAGGTATTAAAATTTGATTTTCTAGGTGCATTAATTCTGGATTTGTGCTCTCTACAGTAATGCGTAAATTACGAAGGTCGTTCAATAAGTCCTTAGAAAAAGATGGAAAAAAACTTTTTTATTTTTTAACATAATCTCCTTTTAGCTCTATTCACTTTTCCAACTGTTTTTCCAAAATTTTTATCCCGTCCAAAAAATAGGATTTCGGAAGTTCTGCAAAATACTCATCCGTTTGAGCAATGACGTCCTCGTTGGAAGTGAACCGTCGTCCTCCAAGCCATTTCTTCAGATTGGTGAAAAGAAAATAGTCACTCGGGGCCAAATCTGGTGAATAAGTGGGATGCTGCGACAATTCCATTCTCAATTCCACAATTTTGGCCATGGAAACAGCGCAGGTGTGCACACGCGCATTGTCCTGATGCAAGAGGATTTTTTTCTTCTTCAGATGGTGGCGTTTCTCTTTGATTTCCTCGCTCAACCGTTGCAATAACGACGCGTAATACGCTCCTGTTATTGTTTTTCCTTTTTCCAAGTAGTCGATAAAAATGATGCCCTGCGAATCCCAAAAGACCGTGGCCATCACCTTGCCGGCCGATGGCACAGTTTTTGCCTTCTTCGGAGCCCGTTCACCCTTGCAAATCCACTGTGATGACTGTCTCTTCGTTTCTGGAGTGTAGTAGTGTATCCAGATTTCGTCCACAGGGACATATAGACGAAGGAATTCGGCAGGATTGCGATGAAAGAGTGCCAACATAGCCTCAGAGTCCACTACACGATTGCGATTATTCTCCTCTGAGAGCAAACGCGGCACGCATGTTGCCGAAATTTTTTTCACAGACAATTTTTCATGCAAAATTGAAGCGACTGTGCACGTACCTTGCGATATGCCCGTGGCCTCAACTAATTCGCGCACTTTAGTTCGCCGATCGTTCAAAATCAGATCGTGGATTTTGTCGATGATTTCAGGAGTAGACACCTCAACTGGGCGTCCTGAACGATGTTCATCTTTTGTGGATAAACGGCCACGTTTAAATTCATTCACCCAATTGTAAACCATCGCAAACACAGGTGCAGATGTGCCATGAACTGTTTGATGACAGCCCTAAACTCGCTTTTTTCCATTGTTATGCACAAATAAATGTCGTTAACTTTAATCGACGATAGAAATTGACCTACGCTATGGATCGAGGTGAAATTTTGACAGCTTTCCTGTCGATAATGTTACTTATAAAAAAAATCCTTACCGACACGACGACCGCAATTTCTTTGATTTTCTAAGGACTTATTGAACGATTCTCGTGTTTTATTGATCCATTTTATAATATTTCTTATAGTTAATGCCTGCGTTTATAGTAATTTTTTTTCAAAAGTTATTTTAAAAATATTTTTTTAAAATTTATGGTATTTTTATTAAATTTTTTTTTATAATACCAATTAAAGTACAATTACACAATTTATCTTTATATCCAACTTCATCGATTATATATTTTCATATGTGCTTTTGTAATTTCACTTTTCAATTGTATAAATTACATCGAACAAATTATTTTTCTTCTAACATAAATAAAACAACACAAATCAAATTATTAATTTTTCATCTAAAATAATGGTATATAACTTGTTCAAAAAGACCCATCCGAAATGATAATGAACGTTTGTAGTAACTGCTCCCCATTTGTACTTTGGTACGTTATTTATTTTGAGCTGGTCCACTTCATTCGGATATTTGGTCATGTAGAGAGCAGCTAAGTACATAAAATTCAGTTTACAAGAAAGCTATTCGAGTAACTAACCAGTCACAAACTAACCAACAACATTTCTTATTAAAGCTTAATGGCTAAGGGAGCTTACGTCCCAGGAAATCGATATATAAACACTACTGTTAGTACTGCCGACCCAAACTGTGGGGGATAGAGTTACACAAGATAGAGCCGTACTGTATTGATGAAGATATTAACTCGTTAGTGTGAATTTATTATTCACACTATTCTAACATATATTTTCAACCTTTCTGTGTTTTCGTGCACAGAATGCATTTGCGATGAGTTCAATATGAGAATTTGTACCGAGCACTCGTAAAAGGGGTATTTATCGTTTTGATCCAGACAGCTAGTTAAATATTCTATTGCATAAGTAATTAGATTCTTCCAAGTACGGTTATATTCATGATGACTGACTTTTCAGGGAATAAACTATGGTAAAATTTGTAAGAAATACTAATTCCCTAAGAAATTATTTATGAATAAATCCGACTATGAAATCATATTAGTGATCACAAGGCGTTTAATTTATATTTCGAAATGCATGCATAAATTTGTATTCATTCTCATATATATGTTGTAAACTTTTATCTATTGTATTATAATTGAGCTTTAAGAAATTACATTTAAATATTTTCAAAAGTGACATATAATTTTATATAAGAGTAAAAAGAATTTTACAATTGAAATGCATAAGAAATAATTTTTTTAATTGTGCAATTTTCTTAAAAGGTCCTTTATATTATAGTAATATTCTTCCGTAAATTTTTATAAGATTTTAAACATTCCCCGAAACATTTACATGGTGAATTTGTTCAACGAAAATATTCTGATGTTCGGATTTTTAGTGATAAACACAAGGAGTAGGCGACTCGTATCACTGAGAGGTATCTGATAGCAATGCAGATAATAACTTCTACAATGATTTCTTGTAGATATGGAGTCCAAGTTTTAACATCCGGTTCCGGTAACCTTACGATCTTATATGTGCTTTTGTAGTGCGCTCCGAAAAATTAAACAACATATTTTAAATCAACGATGCATCTGTGCTTTTAGAAATCGTAAAAATATAATATATTGGCTAGAATTAATTTATCTGATCAGACTTAGCAATGTCAGTTTATGAGGATTCTATTTTTTTCCCGAATAATATTTTTTTTCTTCAACAAACTATTCTACGTTTTCCTTTTGATTTCCATTGAATTGAGTTAATTAAAATTATTAACAAAAATTTTGAAAATATATTTTATGAGTCAATTAACCTAAAAAATGGGAAATTACTTCGGTGACTTATTATAACTTTACGATGAAATTGATTAGTCGAAGGTGTCGTTATTAAATGGTAATTTTTTCGTGTGTCATAAATTAATTTAAAAAAAATATGTTTGAAGAAGCAGAAATGAGAAATGAGTTGTTTTTTTTCAAAGAAAGGAAAAATACCACATTAAAGACAATTTTTAGCAAATATAACCTAAACATTTTTTTCTCTTTTGATTTTGAAAAAAAATTTTGTACTTCAAAATTTGTCTTCATTTTTACTGAAATTTTTCAATAGTTATTTTACAGTATTTTTTTTCCTTCTTTTTCGTTAATATTTAAATAATAAAAAAAATAATTATTATTATTAATTATATTTTATTCAAAAAAAATACTGACAACAATAAATATGCAATAAAATAATGTAGCCCAATGTTAATGAGTAATATTTAAGGTAAAAACAAAAAACAAAAATTGTAAAAAAAAAATCTAAACTTTAAAAAGATGTAAAATAAAAATTAGCAATGAACAAAAAGCAACAACAACAACAGACAAATATAAAGAAAAAAACACCATATGTTAGCTGAATGTGGAAATTTTGGAGAGCTAGCTAGTTAGCTGTCTTCTTGTATCTAACCTTGAACTGACACACCTTTTGCAAGACGTAATCTATCTTAATCGCGAGCCTAAACCGCACCAAAAAGAGGTTCCGCGTGAACCTGGGCGAGTCACATTTTCATCAGCTTGGGTGGTTTTTCTTGTTATTACTATTATTAGTTTTATTCATATTATCGTATTTTTCCTTAAAGGAAAAAAAAAATTTCCCTATTTTACTTCTATTTATATTGTTTTTTTATATTTTTGTTAAACTTTTGTCGTTTATTAGCTCCCATCCACATAAACATGTGCCTAATTATTTAAAAGCTAAAGATTTTATATATTTAAAAGTTTCTACTCGCATCATTTGCTTAATAATTAACTTAAAAATTAATAGAAATTAAACCAAAAATCTACTTCAGTTGCGGTAGAAGTTCAGAGTAAGGATCAACTCAAAATGCGTTTATGTATTTTTGTAAACTATATTGAAATTTTTAGTTTTTTTTTTTAAAATAAAAAATAGAAGAAAGGATAATCTATTTAATTATTGGAATATTTTTAGGTATTTATTTAGAAATAAACAAATGATATCAGAGCAGTAATAAGTCATATTTAATTGTCAAATGGAGTACTAGATTGATTGTGCACGCATTGAAAATTAATACAAGCTCATATTTTTAGTACTAGATATATTCTGATATTGTCAAATAAAATACTAGATCAACCCGTTATGCATGAAAAATTATTATACGTTGGTATTATCGGTACTAGATCTTTTAACATTTCCAATCAAAGTACTAGATTAACCGTGCACACATAAGAACTAAATATGAAATCATTTCAGCAATACTTGCTATTCTGATTTTACTAACAGAAGTAATAGATTATCTATGCATACACTAAAAATGAATAGAAGCTTATATTATTAGTACTAGATCTATAGGATGCATACAGAAAATAAACCACAAGCTTCTATCAGCAGTACTAGATCTTTAAAGTTTCTTACCATTTGTAATTGATCTTGTAATATCGTCAAATAATGTACAAGATTAATAATTTGCTTACAAAAAATTAATAAAGCTTCGTATTATCAGTTCTAGATCTATTAACATAACCAAATAAAATACTAGATCAACTGTATACACCATTTGCATACAAAAAATCAATAAAGTCTCATTTTATTAGCAATAGATTACTTAAAATTATGAAAAAAAGTACTAGATTATCTGTTTTTGGTCAATCTAATCAGTACTAGATTCTTAAAAATTAACAAAAAAGGTACTAGATTCTCTGTGCATGAACAGATAATTAATACGAGTCCATATCAAGCTATACTAAACTGATTCTACCAAAAAACTACTTACTAAACAGTTTACGAACAGAAAATAAATATAAACTTGTATCAGCAGTACTTAACCTCCTCAACTCGTATCATCAGTACTAGATCTTTCAGCAATACCAAAAAATATATTGGATTAACTTTTCATGCACAAAAAATGAATTAAATCTCAAATCATCAGAACAAGATCATTAAACATTACCAAAATAGTACTAGATTAACCGTTTCCGAAAGGAAAATAAGTACACACTTGTATCAGCGGTACTAGACCTTTTGAGCTCGTATTATCAGTACTAGATTTCTTGCAATTGCCAAAAAAATATAATCTTAACTTTTAACGCACAGCAAATAAATACAAGCTTATATTATCAGTACTAGATTTTTAATATTACAATAAAAAGTACTGGACTAGCTGTACAGGTACAGAAAATAACTATGAACTTTTGTCTTTAGTACTAGATTACTTAGAACTACTAAAATATGTAATATATCAATTGTGCATACACAGAAAATTAAGTGAATCGCGTATTAGCAGTACTAGATCTTCTGCAATTGCCAAAAAAATACAAGACCAACTTATCACGCACAGAAAATAATACAAACTTGTACCATTAGTACTAGATTTTGTAATATTATCAAAAATAACTTAGTGGATTAACTGTGCATATACAGAAAATAACTACGAGCTCATATCTTTTGTACTAGATTTATTATCACTACCAAAATAAGTAATATGTCAACTGTGTATACACAGAAAATTAAGCGAATCGCGTTTTAGCAGTACTAGATTCTCTACAATTACCAAAAACATACAAGATCAACTTTTCACGCACAGAAAATAATACGAACTTGTACCATTAGTACTAGATTTTCTAATATTATCAAAAATGACGTACTGGATTATCTGTACAGGTACAACAAATAACTACGACCTCGTATCTTCGGTACTAGATTTGTTATTACCACTAAATTTAAGTAATATATCAACTGTACATGCACAGAAAATTAAGTGAGGATACTCACTATCATGAGTACTAGATCTCCTTAAAATTTCTAGTAAATTTTTTATAGAAGCAAAAATGGTAAACACCACATTTTAAATAATTTCTTCATTTTCTTTTTTTATTATTTTCGCTAAAAATATCTTTATCCGTTATATAAAACTCATCCTACTAGTCGAAGTACTAGATTAACTTCCTATGCAAGCACGTTATGTCAGATTACATAAATTGACACATAGATAATATTCCTTATTAGAAGCACAAGTTTTTTGGTGGAGTTACGGATATTCAGATGGACAAAAAGCAGCAAAAGAATAGCTCTTGTGAACTAACTGATGAGTACTCTTTGAAAAGCTCAGAAAGAAGGTTGTTTTCGTCAGATGACTATTGAACAATTTTTTGTCGGAAAAGGGGATTGCATCTAAAAATTATCTCAGTTTGTATTAGCTTTTTTTTGGGACTCCAAGATCAACAACTACTTGAAACGACATCATTTTGATACTATTGATAATATCAAAATAAGGATAACTAAGTGTATAAAACGCCATCTTCGATGTACGAGGTATGTGCAAAAAGTATCGCGAATTTTGTGTTTTTCAAAAATTATTTATTTATTCATGAATATCTATTTGGTCTCCTTCAAAATAATCCCCACCAGATATTATACACGTGTGCCAACGTTTTTTCTAATCCTCGAAGCAATTCAATAAATCATTTTTTGTGATCTTGTTCAGCTCCTCCTTCGATGCCATTTTTGTCTCCTCAATCGTAGTGTAGCGTCGTTCTTTCATGGGGCTCTTCAGTTTCGGGAACAAGAAAAAGTCACAGGGGGCCAGACCTGGGGAATACGGTGGCTGCGGCATTATTAGTGTGTTGTTTTTGGTCAAAAATTCGCACACAAGCAATGATGCGTGAGCAGGGGCGTTATCATCGTGCAACAGTCAATTTTTGTTCTTCAAAAAATCCGGGCGTTTCTGGTGGATTTCTTCACGCAATTTGCGCATAACTTCAAGGTAATATTCTTTATTGACTGTTCTACCCTGTGGCAAGAACTCATGATGCACCACGCCCCTGCAATCGAAGAAAACTGTAAGCAAATCCTTCACATTCGACCGAACTTGGCACGCTTTTTTCGGTCTTTGCTTGTGCGGCTGCTTTCATTGAGATGATTGAGCTTTGGTTTCCACATCATCACCATAAACCAGTTATGACCCTCTGGAGAAAATTTGCGTCGTCACGGACAGAGTCCAATAGCTCCTTAGCAATATTACGTGTAATGCGATGCTGTTTTTGGTCGAAAATGGGCAAAAATCGAAGACTAGCCAAAACACGTGCAAGCAAAGCAGCTGTCAAAAATTAACTGAACATTCAAAATGGCCGAACTTTTAAAAGCGGTTTAAATTGTACAAGACCTCAAACTAATTAGTCCTCAAATGTTGTATGAAAACTTAGACTCTCATAAAAATTAACTTAGAGATCTTATACATATTAAAAAAAAAGATTATTTATGAATATTTCTAACTCTTTCTTAATACTAAAATCATATAGAGATATTCCAAACCAAAATGTTAAGATTGATTAGCCCCTACATTGGGTCACAAAAGTCAAAGCATCCTTTCAGGGAAATAAAGCATTATTTAGAATGCTTAAAAGATTTTTGATTTTTAAAACTGAGAATCTTAGCTCAAAATTAAAATAATAGTGGTTTTAAAAAAAATTAAGAAAATATTATGATTTTTATTTAATTAGCAATTCCAGTCACGACTGGTATCATCTGCCTACTATTTCTAGGATTTCTTTAAACATACGCGTATAGAAATGACTATAAATTATTGCATAAAGTTTAGCAGCATAGAAAAAACAAATTATTTTTTCACATAAAAACATTTAACCTAATTTAAGTAAACAACTAAAAATCCTAACCATTTCCATAATATCCTGTACAGGATATACGAATACTTATTAGCTGTACGAACAACTATAATTGCATTCAGTTTTCTTAAGAATTATTATTCCAAGTATAAGAAATTCTACTAGCATATCCGACATAAAAACGAGTTGTATGCACAAAATTGCTATCTAATTAAATTACCTACAATTTATACAATGCCTTCTGATGCCTTATGCACTAGCATTTTTCTCAAGCCATAATCATCCTGGTGGGTTAAATGATTCTGGGTAACTTTGAAAAAATGGGTTAAAATGGGTTGCGATTCATTTAAACAGGAACACGGATTTTAAATATTTTAAGTTTCTCTGAAATGTTTTCTTGTTTTCTGTTTACCAAAAGGCAAAATGAAATGGTAAATAATTAACGTCGTTAATATAATCTTAATGAGAATTTTGTAATTTTAGTTCCTTATCTTTCAGTATAAGTCGTTCCCTCCATTCAATACAAAATATTCTTAATTGTCCTGTTAAGAATAAACGGTAAGACTATGAAATCTATACTAGCCTAATACTTATTTATATTCTATTTATTCATTTTGAATAGCGGAAATTATTGGCAATCTCAAAAAATTACAAAATTATCGTAATTATTAATGGAAATCAGTCGGATTAGTTATGGTTATGAATTCACAGGTTAATTTGAAAATTTTTTTTTTATTTTTCAACATAATCTCCTTTTAGCTCTATACACTTTTCCAACCGTTTTTCCAAAATTTTTATCCCGTCCAAAAAATAGGATTTCGGAAGTTCTGCAAAATATTCATCCGTTTGAGCAATGACGTCCTCGTTGGAAGTGAACCGTCGTCCACCAAGCCATTTCTTCAGATTGGGGAAAAGAAAATAGTCACTCGGGGCCAAATCTGGTGAATATGTGGGATGCTGCAATAATTCCATTCTCAATTCCACAATTTTGGCCATGGAAACAGCGGGGGTGTGCATACGCGCATTGTCCTGATGCAAGAGGATTTTTTTTCTTCTTCAGATGGTGGCGTTTCTCTTTGATTTCCTCGCTCAACCGTTGCAATAACGACGCATAATACGCTCCTGTTATTGTTTTTACTTTTTCCAAGTAGTCGATAAAAATGATGCCCTGCGAATCCCAAGAGACCGTGGCCATCACCTTGCCGGCCGATGGCACAGTTTTTGCCTTCTTCGGAGCCCGTTCACCCTTTAAAATCCACCGTGATGACTGTCTCTTCGTTCCTGCAGTGTAGTAGTGTATCCAGGTTTCGTTCACAGGGACATATCGACGAAGGAATTCGGCAGGATTGCGATAAAAGAGTGCCAATATAGCCTCAGAGTCCACAGTACGATTGCGCTTATTCTCCTCTGAGAGCAAACGCGGCACCCATCTTGCCAAAATATTTTTCACAGACAATTTTTCATGCAAAATTGAAGTGACTGTGTCTTGTGATATGGCCTCAACTAATTCGCGCACTTTAATTCACCGATCGTTCAAAATCAGATCGTGAATTTTGTCGATGATTTCAGGAGTAGACACCTCAACTGGGCGTCCTGAACGATGTTCATCTTTTGTGGATGAACGGCCACGTTTAAATTCATTCACCGAATTGTAAACCATCGCAAACACAGGTGCAGATGTGCCATGAACTGCATCCAACTCGGCTTTGATTTCTTTCGGGCTTAAGCCTTTCAAATGGAGATGTTTGATGACAGCCCTAAACTCGCTTTTTTCCATTGTTATGCACAAATAAATGTCGTTAACTTTAATCGACGATAGAAATTGACCTACGCTATGGATCGAGCTTACCTGTTGATAATGCTACTTATAAAAAAAAATCTTTACCGACACTACAAGCGCAATTTTTCGGATTTTCTAAGGACTTATTGAACAATCCTCGTAACTGAAAGTTATTTAAAATTATAAATTAGAAATTTCATTTAAATTAATAATTATCTTTGACTTTCAAATTTTATTCTCACATATAAATATGATTTTTATTTCGATTGTTATCGCATAAACTAAAAGTTCTAAAATTCTTCACAACAAAATTAACTGAAAGTTTTTAACTTAAATAACATTTAACATTTTATAGTAAATTTATTTAATACAAATTTTGACTGTACAAACATATACAAACTGAAACTATTATAACTCAAATATAAGTAAAATTTTCTAGTTTAACCACGAAATCGAATTCAAAGTTTTAGAAATATTTTAGGAACAAATGGAAAATGTTTGAATAAAATATACAATATTTAATTTGTTTTATTTTTTTTTTATATATTAGTTTATTATGGTGGTTTTTTAACGAATAATTTAAAGAAAGAAAAAAAATAGTTGCACTTTCATGGAATTGGAATAAAAAAAATATGTAACATTTTTCATTTAAATGTGTAGATTTTCTATTAAGTCGAAATATTTTATATAAAAATATTCTTATTATAAATTAGAGCCATGGAATTATGGTATCAAAATATACCGTAAAAATTTGAAGTATTTTTTGAGACTATAATTTTTTTCTTATATTTTAATAATTTTCAGCAAAAAAGTTTTCATTGATTGATATTGCTCAAAAGAACCGTCGTCAGGCATTACTTTGTGTGGTAGTGATTGATCAAAATTATAATTTTTTGCTTCTTCAGACGTAGTTTTTTTCGGACGGTTATCGCAAGGACTTCGACTACCTCCCAGGATGTCCCCGAGTTCAACATTCACCGGTATTAGAGGTCCGCTAGCGCACTTCTTAGCGTCTTCTCTTTCCGCAACGAATCGAGCGCAGTAACAGAAGACGTGCTCCGAGCTCTCTAGCATCACGTTACAAGTAGGGCACATTGGGCTACAACCAAATTTAGATCGGAATTCGTAAGGCCGAAAAGATTCATGTCCCGTCAAAAATTGTGATAGATAGTAACCAACATCACCATACCGTCGGTCCTATCTCAGATCCACCACCGAGATAAGAAATCCACGGAGAAATGACCTCCACGATAGCCCATTAAAAAATCCCCTTCACTTTAATTTTTTTTTTTTTTTGTAATTTATATATCTACGGAATTATATAAAAAAAACTTCAATCCATTTAATTTAAAAAATTCTATTAGCACAATAAGAAAATTATTAGTTTTTTTGATGTGTCAAAAACAAATCGATTTTTATATTACTTCAATTATAAATAGCGTCATATACTGTAAGTTAGCAAATTTAGATTTTATTTATTTGCTTTTATAGATTTTCTTATTTATTATTATTATTAATTTCGTATACTTTTGTTTAATTGAATTAGAAAGAGAGGCGAGAACCAAGAGTTTTCTCTGAACACTACTGTCCTGCTCAGCAGCATAATATTCACTTTTCTTTTTTATATAAAATTTTACTTCAATTTTATTTGCACAAGAATTTTTTCCCATTTAATTATGACAATCGCGCGCACATTTTAGAATGTCTGAGAATAATTAGTCAAAATAAGCACTTTACATCAAATTTTACTCTCCGCAGCCCAACGCCACCTCACAGTGTCATGGCGCGGACCCACTTGTATCGCATGATCGTACGGTCGGTTTTGCCGTTGATTTGAAAAAGCGTCATCAGATCTTGGCATCTTCTGACAGTAGTAATACCCGAGGTAGCAAACTGGACAAAGATTCCATATATGGCCTTGGTGATTTGCGAGCCACCTATTTGGTAACGACTAAACCATCAATGCCATCGATAAGGCTACCATAATATCTTTCAACATACATCTGTCAGGATAATTAACCCTTAACGTCTAATATGAGGGTTGAAAAAGATACATCAACGCTTTGAAGGAGTATGAACTAACGTTATAAGTGGAAAAAAAATCGCAAATTTCCATTGTATGTTTATGGCTTATGTTAGTTACTATTCATACATATTCAAGAGCGGTAACACATTTTTATCGGACTATATCGCTCATGACAACCGCAGCGTGATTAAAGGAACGATCTCACGTAAAAGTTCTACAAAACCCATACGGGCTGTAGGAGATAGTGTATCATTTGAATGATCAAGAGGGAGCCATCAGGCTTATTAACCCTTAATATCCGATAAGTGAAGAAAAAGGACACGTCAACCCTTACCGAGATTTAAAGTTGTGAACTAAATGTTATCCTTCACTATTGCGCCAAGCACGTCAGTGAAACTTGACGCACGGGTTTCGTCAATTATTTGTGATCAATGGAGCTTGACGCACGTGTTTCGTCAATTATCTGTGATCAGTGAAACTTGACGCACGTGTTTCGTCAATTATTTGTGATCAGTGAAACTTAAAGCACTTGTTTCGTTAATTATTTGTGATCAATAGAACTTGACGTACGTGTTTCGTCAATTATTTGTGATCAATGGAACTTTGCGCACGTGCTTCGTCAATTATTTGTGATCAGTGAAACTTGACGCACGTGTTTCGTAAATTTTTTGTGATAATGAAACTTGACGCACGTGTTTCGTCAATTATTTGTGATCAGTAAAACTTGACGCACGTGCTTCGTCGATTATTTGTGATCAGTGAAACTTGACGCACGTGTTTCGTCAATTATTTGTGATCAGTGAAACTTGACGCACGTGTTTCGTCAATTATTTGTGATCAGTGAAACTTGACGCACGTGCTTCGTCGATTATTTGTGATCAGTGAAACTTCACGCACGTGTTTCGTCAATTATTTGTGATCAGTGAAACTTGACGCACGTGTTTCGTAATTTATTTGTGATCGGTGAAAATTAACGCACGTGTTTCGTCAATTAATTGTGATCAGTAAAACTTGACGCACGTGTTTCGTAAATTATTTGTGATTAATGGAACTTGATGCACGAGTGTCGTCAATTATTTGTGATCAATGGAACTTGATGCACGTGTTTCGTCAATTATTTGTGATCAATGGAACTTGACGCACGTGTTTCGTAAATTATTTGTGATCAGTGAAACTTGACGCACGTGTTTTGTAAAGTATTTGTGATCAATGGAACTTGACGCACGTGTTTCGTAAATTATTTGTGATCAATGAAACTTGACGCACGTGTTTCGTCAATTATTTGTGATCAGTGAAACTTGACGCACGTGTTTCTGCAATTATTTGTGATCAATGGAACTTGACGCACGTGTTTCGTAAATTATTTGTGATCAGTGAAACTTGACGCACGTGTTTCTTCAATTATTTGTGATCAATGGAACTTGACGCTCGTGTTTCTACAATTATTTGTGGTCAATGACACTTGACGCACGTGTTTCGACAATTATTTGTGATCAGTGAAACTTGACTCACGTGTTTCGTCAATTATTTGTGATCAGTGAAACTTAACGCACGTGTTTCTGCAATTATTTGTGATCAATGACACTTGACGCACGTGCTTCGTCAATTATTTGTGATCAGCGAAACTTGACGTACGTGTTTCGTCAATTATTTGTGATCAGTGAAACTTGACGCACGTGTTTCGTCAATTATTTGTGATCAATGAAACTTGACGCACGTATTTCGTCAATTATTTGTGATCAATGGAACTTGTCGTACGTGTTTCGTCAATTATTTGTGATCAGTAAAACTTGACGCACGTGTTTCTTCAATTATTTGTGATCAGTGAAACTTGACGCACGTGTTTCGTTGATTGTTTCGTCATACGCTGAGTTAAGTATTTGTGGCGTGTGTTGTTGTCTCAAAAACTTAAATGAATTTTTAATTAGAATTTATCGTTTATGATAGGCTTTAGAAATAAAACTTTTAACAAATTTTGATTAAGCTCAAAAATAATATTTACTGCAACGCTCAGTTTTTGATTATATGGCAAGAGTCTTCTTTTCAAAGATTTTATCTGCTTGCACGTTTTTCTAAACTTTAAATTAATTTTTAATTTTTTTAATAATAAAAAATGATTTTTTATTTTAAAAAAAGAAAACTGTTCCCATTGAACTGATACGTGTTCATCACAATCGAAATTAATTTATTGGTAAAAAGTTTCTTATATTTCATACGATTTGTGGAAATCAGATGGTGCGTGTTATGAAAATGCAAATTTGCAAAATTAAATTTAATATTAAATAGTTTTTATTGTGCTTTGGATTGCATAAAAAATATTTATGCATTTTCATAAAAATTCTTTACATTTTCCATACAGTCTGAGCCTGTATGCGAGCAAATCAAATTTATCGAATTTCTATGAAATTTTCCGATTTCATATGCAGTACACGTTCTTAACTAAATCAGAATAGAAATTAAAGCAGATATTTTTTTTATAGTTAATTTAACGGTAAATAAATTAAATTTTATAGAATTTGCATATTTCTATTAGATAAATATTTAAGTAACATTTCAATTCAGTAATAAATGAATTATTGAGTATAATTTTTCATCTATAGTATCTGTAAATTCATACCGCACTACCCACCGCCCCCCCTCCCTAATAAAATAGATAAATATTTATGCTTAATTTTTTCAATTATAATTAACTTTATTTAAATGTAATTTTTTTTAAAAGTTTTGCTTGCTTGATTAAAAAAAACGATAAGTTGCAAAATATTGAGTATATTTTTAATAGGAAACTTGAATATAAATTTTAAGAAATTTTTTAAAAATAATTTTAAATAATTGTTCATTACAATATATATGATATCTTTAGTAAAAAAAAATAAATAAAAAAAAACGAAGGTATTAAGAAATGATTATATAATAAGCAGATTAGAAATTCTTCATATGTCACGTTTCAATTTAAAAAAATTTCCATTCCCAAACTGAATATTGGAAAATGTTATTTATTTATGAAGAAAATTATGGTATTTTTTTCTTTTCTTTTAATAGTCAGTTCTTTAGTATTTTGTGCACTATTAACTTTGAACATAAAGCAAACCCAAGAAGAGTCGATAAAAACCTCAGTAAAAGGATAGAAAATTCCATATTTAAGGAAGGTAAAAATCGAAAACGTGAGCTGGTTGCAATGGAGCTATTTTTCATCGTATTTTCTACAAAACGACAAATCGTTTCAATACAAAAGTAATTTCGATAAAATTTATTTCAATGATCAGAAGGATTTTTACAACTATTAGAACATCATATACTATTGAATCTTTTACTGGTATTTATTGGCATTTAGAATAGTTTAAAAATTTATCAGGTTTTCATAGTGAACGATAATAGAATCAATTGGGGGGTTTATTCTTAAAATTTGTAAATAAGATTTATCATTGATTTTTCTGATATTTATTTTAGAAAAAAAAAAAAAAAAAAAACATAAATTTCTTATTGAAAAGTGGATATTTTTCTCAAAATTATTATTGTTTCAATATTTTATATAAATAGAAGAAGAAAAAAATTATTTCCTTAATCACTAAACTTTATATATTGAAAAAGAAAACAAATTTAATTATATATTCACTTTTAAAAGGTTTGTTATTAGTTTCGATTCAAATGAGTGTTCTACACTATAGAATAATCAATTTAATGTCTGGAAAAACGAAACAAGTTTGAAATTTCGTTAAACTGAACTAAAATTTTCTATAAAGTTTATTTATTAAACCGCAATGGTTAATAAATTACCAAAATTTTGTATTTGCAGAGAATTATTTTGTTAGATTTCATATCATCATGAGAACAAGCCAATATGCCCACAAACTCAGTAAACCGCAAAATATTATGAATGAACAAAAGTATAATTAATTTTTCTACCAAGAAATACATATAACAATTCACTCTATACTATGTTATACTAATTTTCATTAAATATTGAATTTCCAGAAATTTCATAAAATTAATTTCATTATTTTTTGTTATTGTCAAAACTAATAATAATTTATGCACTTATTTTTTTTTTTTTAAATTTTCATTTTATTATTAAAATTCTATTTAAAAATAAAAAAGATTATAATATAAGCGAAAATATTATATTCAAAAATAAATCCTATATTAAACCGAATTACCGATAAAGTAATTAGGATAAAATCAATATTCTACCAGTGACTCCCAATATGTTTTTATTATAATACAATAAATGATTTTGTAAGCCAGGTTAGGATGTGAATAAAATTGGGCATTGAAGAATGATCCCGTTTTTCCTGTATGACCAATCTTTTTGAGTTCAGACCAAAGACTGCCGGAGTCAAAATGATAGTACAGCTTGGATGGTTTCTCTGTCACTCTATTGCACTATGGTTTCACTGAGAAAAGGCTGTAAGGGAATTAATCGGTTTCTCGCTCGTTAAAGGAATGTTATTATTCTATTGATTTGTATTAAGAATAGTATTATAACCAAGTTTTCTTGCATCGTTGAGAAACTATCAATGTTATGAACATTAGAAATTCTTCACAGAATATCGGTACCTAGATACAGTCAATATCCTTTCTGAATTCTTCTTAGGAATATACAAGGTCTGTTTTTTTTCAAAAATTATTCATTTATTCATGAATATCTATTTTGTCCCCTTCAAAGTAATCCCCATAAGATATTATACACTTGTGCCAACGTTTTTTCCAATCCTCGAAGCACATCAAAAAAACATTTTTTATGATCTTGTTCAGCTCCTCCTTCGATGCAGTCTTTATCTCCTCAATTGTAGCGTAGCGTCGTTTTTTCATGGGGCTCTTCACTTTTGGGAAAAAGAAAAATTCACAGGGCGCCAGATCTGGAGAAAACGGTGGCTGCGACATTATTAGTGTATTGTTTTTGGCCAAAAATTCGCGCACAAGCAACGATGCGTGAGCAGGGGCGTTATCATGGTGCAAAAGCGAATTTTTGTCCTTCCACAAATCTGGGCGTTTCTGGCAAATTGCTTAGTGCAACTTGCACATAACTTAAAGGTAATATTCCTTATTGACTGTTCTACCCTGTGGCAAGAACTTATGATATATCACGCCCCTGCAATCGAAGAAAACTGTAAGCAAAACCTTCACATTTGACCGAACTTGGAATTTCGTCATTCACATCTTCTCGGCCCTCTGAGAACATTTTGTAGCACCGATAAACATTGCTTCGGTTCAAGGTAGCTTCATCATATGCCACAGTCAACATTCGGAATGCGTCCGAGCAATTAATTTTGTTTTCACACAAAATTTGATACAGATTCTTTGATCAATTTTTTGGAATGGGTAAAAATTGAAGACTAGCCAAAATACGTGCAAGGGAAGCAGCTGTCAAAAATTAACTGAACATTCAAAATGGCCGAACTTGTCAGCATAAGTGAGAGATATAAGTACCAACATAACGCTACAAATAATCAAAAATCGAATTTACGTAACCCGTGGAAATTCAAAATTCACGATACTTTTTGTATCCTCGTACATAAAACAAGGACAAGATTTCTTTAAAAATAATTAAGAAGGATTCTTTGGCTTTTTAATCATATACTGAAGACATTAATGTTTCCATATGACTAAATGTCTAGCAGGAGGACTCTAATCTATGAGTGCTGCGAACGCAGAGTCGGTGATTTGTTACTTTGTCCGTAGATAAATCTATTTAATTGGGTAAGTGAAGACTCTACTTAGCTATTCAAAACCTGTTCTGGTTCTTATTTACTAGTTAGGACCTTACCGATAAAGGAACAAGTATACTTTTTGCAAAACTATATGGTATTACATGGCATCCACCAAAGATACACATCAAAAAGCAATCCTCTTCTTCCGACAACCTTCACAAAAATTCTGGATATCACCATTACTCGAGGAAGAAATATATCAATAACAAAATTTTTAATACGGAAAAGATTTTGGTTAATAGCAATGGAAGTAATTTACACCCCATTAGACAGAAACCTGCTCAGAATGTCAGCAACAGGATTAAAGCAAGTTAAAGCTGTGATAAGAATTTACATTTGATTAGCTAATGAAGCACACCAAACTTCACCGCTGGACTCCATCCTTGTTAAAACTGGTCGAAAGTTCCAGAGATTTCATCTCTACTCAAAAATTATCATCCTCCATTTCCCTAATGATCTCTGAGTTGGAAAGCGATCCATCTAATCTTTTGTTTGATCTCCAAACAAGTATAGATTGCCTACGTGACTCACCAGGTGCAGTATGGTAACCAGCGATCGATCTGTCTCTAGAACTGTTAAGTGGACTCGATCATTCAGTTCTAATGTTCAGTAGAATTTTTCCAAGTAAGACCTTCTAACTGCACAGTAGAATTTTTCCAAGTAAGACCTTTGAATTTTATGTAAAGTTATTGTCAATTAGGACGGGAGTTGTGAATGCGATCAACCTTATAGTCAACAAAAAGGCCTTACGCTGTTCGTGAATCGATAAATATATCGCATTTTATTAAAAAAAACACAAACGGCATATTCTTTAACAGAATGCCATGTATTTGACGATTCACAAATAGCATACTTGGCTGTCAACCCAGGCCAATAATCGGCAAGCCAGTCTAACCAACAACCAAAATTCTAAGCAAGAATCCATAATTGATTATACTGCACTTACCCGTAATTTCCTGATCGATGAACAATCTCATCTTTCGTGCCATTAAATGAATGCCACTTAACCCAGAATTCCTTTTCGAATTGGATGCGTTGCACTGTAGTGCATCTAGGCTTAAGCACAAAAGCCGCCAAATTTAGTTATGGCCATTTTTTAACAGAATGTCATGTATTTGACGATTCACAAATAGCTTACTTGGCTCTCAAGCCAGATAACAAAATAAAACTTTATATCATTAGCCATGCTTAGATAAACATAGTACAACAACGATGGAAGATTTCTCTCTAAATCTTGGCCAATAATCGGCAAGCCAGTATACCCAACAACCAAAATTCTAAGCAAGAATCTATAATTGATTATACCGCACTTACCCTTAATTTCCTTTTTGATGAACAATCTCAACTTTTATGCCATTAAATGAATGCCACTTAACTCAGAATTTCTTTTCGAATTGGACGCGTTGCACTGTACTGCATCTAGGCTCAAGCACAAATGTCGCCAAATTTAGTTATGGCCATTTTTTAACAGAATGCCATGTATTTGACGATTCTCAAATAGCTTACTTGGCTCTCAAGCCAGATAACAAAATAAAACTTTATATTATTAGCCATGCTTAGATAAACATAGTACAACAACGATGGAAGATTTCTCTCTAAATCTTGGCCAATAATCGGCAAGCCAGTATACCCAACAACCAAAATTCTCAGCAAGAATCCATAATTGATTATACCGCACTTACCCGTAATTTCCTCTTTGATGAACAATCTCAACTTTTATGCCATTAAATGAATGCCACTTAACTGAGAATTCCTTTTTGAATAGGACTTCATGCACTGTAGTGCCTGTAAAAAGCCGCCAAATTCAGTTATGGTCATGTTGTCAGACAACATGACCATAACTGAATTTGGCGGCTTTTTACAGGCACTACAGTGCATGGGTTTCAGAGACCTTACGAATAAGCAGATAGACAAATAAATGATGCCATAACATTTTCTTAATTTTTTTATACGAAATTTTTGAATAAATTCACTGATAGAAGAAATTTAGTATTTAGAAACAGTAACAGGAGCATATACAGCAAGTATTTTATGTTCCAGATCGTTTTTTTTTAAAAATTACTTTTAAATAAGATATTGTATAATTTTTTAATTTATATTTTATTGCCTGATTATATGATTTTTAACATTATGTAGAAAATATATTGTCGGTCAAATGCCTATCACCGGCCGCGGCACATTGGCGAGCTCTTTTAAGCATATTTTTTATAACATTTTCGCAGACTTCTGCTGTTATTTCAGCAATTTCATTTCGAATATTGTCCTTAAGCATCAAGGTTATAATTGTTTTGTAAGTGTATACCTTTTCCTTCAAGTACCGCTATACGAAGATATCCGGAGGGTTCAAATCTGAGGGTTGTTGAGGCCAGTCAATATCATCACTTTTTGACATTATTCGGTCGCGAAATATGTCTCCCAAAATTTGCATTGCAGCACAAGCTGTGTGTTATTTGGCACCGTCTTGTTGAAACTACATAGGCCTATTAAATAGGCCTAATTGATCCAATTCGTGTGGAACAAAGTTTTCCAATATATCCCGATAGCGGTCATCAGTAACTCTTACAGCATTGCCTCCAGCATCCTAAATGAAATGTGAGTAATATGATTTCTAAGTGACGTTTCGGCCATTTATAATATGTTATTGTATGATTTGTCATTTTTTTTGCATTGTATTTAGTAATGTTTACAATTTTATTATGATGAGATATATGTAAGAACAACGTTTACAAAGTATTCAATTTTATTATCAAAAAATCGTTCTCCAATTGCAACTTTTCGTCCACTTTTGTCATTATATGGTCATAATAATCGTCCAACTGTGCTCGATATGCGTCGAATTGTTAAAAATTTCGAGCGTACATTTTTTTTACATAATGTTCAAGTGCCAATAAAACAAAGAACCGCTCGAAGTAATGAAAATATTACTGCCGTTCAGGAACAACTTGAAATGAAGCTGGCAACACCATTACTGGTGTTCCCAGCACTTGGAACAACTTGAAAACGATAACGATTTTTTTAAAGAAAATCATCTTCTCCGATGAGGCTCACTTGCGAAGAAAATCGACAAATTATTCATGAACACCCATTACATTCACCTAAATTGACAGTTTGGTGTGGTTTTTGGTCTGGTGGAATCATCGGTCCGTACTTCTTTCGAAATGAAGCTGGTAATACCGTTACTGTCAATGGAGAGCGGTATAGATCGATGATAACCAACTTTTTATGGCCGAAATTGGGAGAAGTTGATCTTGATAACATCTGGTTCCAACAAGACGGGGCTACGTGTCACACAGCATGTGCAACAACCGAATTATTGCGAGAAAAGTTTGGAGATTCGATTTTTTGAAGAAATTGTGACATTGAATGGCCTCCAAGAAGTTGTGATTTAACACCATTAGACTATTTTTTGTGGAGTTATTTGAAGTCATTGGTCTTTAACAATAAACCAGACTCTCTTCAAGCTTTAGAAGTCAATATTGAACGTGCTATTCATGACATACGACATGATTTAGGTTCATCGAATTCGTTCCTGCAAAAGAAGTCGTGGAGGCCATTTGAATGATGTTTTATTCAGAACTTAATTATATTGATTGTACTTTAAATTAAATAAAAAACATTTGAATTTACTTAACAATTAGTATGTTTTTTTTTTAAAAAGAAATCATATCACTCTTATTCGAAAACTCTTTAGTTACTCTACGAGGCTGTAGTTGTCTTTGTAATATCAGTTGAGGGTTTTCAGTGCCCCAATAGCAGTTAATCTGTTTATTAACAAAGACAGCCAAGTTGGCAAAAATGGTGGTCTCAACTTTTTTGAGAATTATTAACAAACAAGATGGATGGGAATATTCCCTATTATTGTGCACGGCGTCTATGAGAGTTACCCGGACATTCACCAACATTCTGCCTCACTGTATCAATCCTTTTTTAAGGTGTACGTTAGCTTAATTGTCGCCTAGTCTTCGATTTTTCTCCCAATATATTTATTTTTTCAAAATTATTTATTATACCCTGATAGATTGACTTCCTCGGCATATGATCAATACCAAAAAAGTCATTTAATTTTCTCTGCGTATTCCAATTGAACAATTATTTAAATAAAATATTTTAATGAACTTATGTTATTGCGGTGTTAGATACTTTATAATAAATTTTTATTGACAATTCTCTGCGACTGTCAAATGCCAATAGACTAATATCAATCAAACTAAAATGAATCGACCTTTTATAAAGTCAAGTGTTAGGTATTGTTTTCAAAAAACTTTGAAGATTCCTTAAAATATTATGCAATATTATAATTACAATATTAAAAATATTTAAATGATCTCACGTGTTTTAAGATACTTAAGAATATCCCAAAAACTTATTTTTTTTAAAGGTAATCTCCCATATAAAAGAGTAGTTAGCCTAAATTTTTTCATCAACATAGAAAAAATATAATAAATAAAAGGCAATTTATTATAAGTAAATGAAAGTCAGTTGCAAAAGAAACTGACTTTCATTTACTTATAATGAAAAAATTTACTTATAATCTGTCAAGAGAAAGCCAAGATATTTGCGAACAAGCTGGAAGAAGTTAGCCACAATGCCGAAAGGCTGACATGGCCTTCTCTACTGCACAAACTAAAAGATGGTTAAACGCATGGCAAGGGATGACAAGAGGAACTACTTCAACGGAATAACCAGCGAAGCAGAAGCCGCTGCACACCGGAGCGACATCCGCAGTGTCTATGCATCAATTCGTAAACTATCCGGAAAAAGAACACCCTCACTGCCACCACTTAAGAACAAAGACGGTCACTCTCTCCACGGATGAAGAACAATTCGACCGCTGGAAGGAATTCTTCTCAGAATCCCTTCCAGTAGCTCCAGAATTCCATCCTCCTCCTCCAGTGATGCGCAGAAACCCACGAAGATCCATCCCAGCAACACCGCGCACGATTATGGAGATACCAACAGCAGTCAACAAGCTCAAGAACAGCAAAGCACCCGGACCTAACAACCTGGCCCCAGAGATTCTGAAGTTTGACCCGCCACTGCTGTCCTCGCTGTTGCATCCTATAATCGCAGAAGCCTGGACACAATGCCACTTCCCGGACAGCTGGAAAGAAGGAGTAATTATCACCATCTCGAAGAAAGGTGACCTTGGCGATTGCAAAAACTGGAGGGGAATCACTCTGCTGAATACCATCCAGAAGCTAATCGCCTCAATCATCCTAATTCGCAACACTCCAACAGTGGAAATTGCCCTTCGCAACGAGCAGTCTGGCTTTAGACCAAACCGCTCCTGTGTTGATCACATCAGCAGCCTAAGAATGATCATTGAACAGTAGAACGAATGGAACAGCCCGCTCTATCTTCTCTTCGTTGACTTCGAAAGAGCCTTCGACATGATTTCTCGCGACGCCATCCGAAATGCTCTGGCTGAACTAGGCATCCCACAGGCCATCATCGATCTCATCCGAGAACTATACCGTGAGCCCCATCTAGAGTGCGCTTCAAAGGACGAAACAGCGATCCATTCAACATCTCGAGAGGAGTCAGGCAGGGCTGCGTAATCTCTCCTATCCTCTTTATAATCGCCCTAGACCTAGTCCTTCAACGGACTACAACGGTATCCAGTGGACACTGCGTGAGAAGCTCCACGACCTGGACTACGCCGACGACATATGCCTCATGTCCCACACCTTCAACGACATTCAGGAGAAACTGAATGCTCTGGCCTCCAACGCCGAAGAAGTGGGGATGAGAATCAACATCAAGAAGACCAAGTTGATGCGTATCGGCGCCACTTGTGAGAGGCCCTTGATGCTACACGGTACCCAAGTATAAGATGTCGAAAAGTTCTGTTACCTTGGCAGCATGCTCAGCAAGGATGGTGGAACTGAAACAGACATCCAAACGCGCATCAACAAGGCGCGACAAGCGTACACCTCAAACTTCGAAAATTCAGTTCAAACGTCAAGCATGTCCTGCTGTACGGCTGCGAAACATGGAAAGTAACCGACAGCACGACTCGTAAGCTTCAAACATTTGTGAACAGATGCTTGAGGCGTATAAGCAAGATCTTCTGGCCTAACTGGATAACGAACGACGAAGTGCTTCTTCTCACGAAGCAAATACCCCTGCTAGCTGACATCTAACGCAGGAAATGGAGTTGGATTGGCCACACCTTGCAAAAACCACCTACGGACATAACAAGGATGGCACTAGATTGGAACCCACAGGGAATCGCAGCAGAGGACGACCAAGGACCACTTGGAGAAGATCAGTCGAGCGCAAACACCAACAAATTGGCAAGTCATGGTCGGAAGTGAAAAGGCTAGCCCAAAACAGGAGCAGATGGAGAGAGTTCACAGAGTCTCTACTGCCGCTTTATGCTCCGAAGAAGTGGCTGTGTCTCATGTCTATGTGTATAAATGCATATTTGTGTTATGTAAAAATTGTACAATAACGTAGAAATGAAAAACCTGTCAAATATCTCAAGTTTCCAATTATAAAATAGGATCGCGAAAGACATTTAGAATTTATTATATCAAAATCAAATTTTATATTAAAAGTTTTCCCTTCCCTATACGAGTATGTCTTCATAATTTTAATATAAATAGTATAAAAACTCAACGGATTCGTGATATTTCATTTCAATTTAGTTACATTTAAATTGGATGATCGTTTTCAATAATTTATAGTATAACAGGAGATATATTCTTGCAAATATAAAAAAGAAATATAAATAAATGAATATCGAAAAGATATTCGAATCCTTAGAGACTATACCTGAAGTGTTCACAAATTATGAACACTCGATTTATATTTAATCGAGGTCAACACTTTCTGATTTTGTTCGTAAGCAAATAAAAAATTATGTCTCATTTGGGGATATTTTTATATTCAGATGGATAAAAAAAATCAATACAAAACTACCATCTGAATATACGAGTCGTATTATACACCCTCATTTGCTGCATGAGTTGAATATTTTCATTTAATTTTCTTCTTTATGCTTGATAGCCGCCCTGCCATATTATTACGTTTATTGTTTCTGATAAAAAATACATCAAATACGACAAAATTCTCTACAAATGATGAAATTCTACAAATCCGTATGGTTTCAATTCCTTTTAAGTCTTGGGGATTATTTAAGGAAATTAAATAAATGAATGCGTATTACCCATACAAAAATGAACAATTCTACTATATTTTTTCTGTTGTTGTTGTTGTTGATAAAAACCCTTCTTGATTATTTACCTCCAAAATCAAGGTAGAAAACTTCTAATCCTTAATTGCTAAAGAATTATACTGACCTAATTATACAATTCCTAAGCATATGATGTATAAAAATTTTCTTCTGAAATAAATAAAAGAAACCCGATTTAATGGACTTCCGTTCACAATAAGGCATCTAATTTCGACTAATAATTCTCTTTCATTAAGAAAAATTTATACAATTTACTAAGTTTATTTTTATTACACAAAATAATATTGTTACAGAAGGTATTCTTTTATTATTGATGTTAAAAAAAAAGGAATTTCTTCATTTCGGATTGGAATTTTCGTATTCCCCTTGTATTTCCTAAGAATTTTCTTTTTGATATAATTTAATTTTTTTTTTTTTATAAAAATTTCTTCACTTTAATAAGTAATATAAATTTATTAATAAAAATAATGTATAAGAGCTTTTGAGAACTTTGTATCAAAAAAAATAAAATTAAAGCCCATCGAAAAAGGTATTTAAAAAAATATCTTCCATTTTTCCATTTTTGTTAAAGGATTTTTTATAATAAAAAATCTAAAAATAAGAAAAATCTTCTACGAATTTAAATTTTAGATATTCAAACTTATAGAATTCATTGTAAACTCTTGGTTTTTAATGTTTCTTAAGAAATTTTTGAAGAATAATATTTTTTAATTATAATAAAAGCACATATGTAAATAGCTTAATTCAATATTTTTTTTATACTTCTTCAGATTGTAAGATATTCTTTGCAAATTTTAATAAGAAAAACATTTGTTTACAGTATATAATTTTTAATATAAACAAGAACAAGAAAGGACAGCAACCAATGAGCAAGAGTGAGGCCAAATCGAAAATCTGTTTCAAGTGTGAGAAGAAAGGACACTTTGTGAGGGAATGCAAAGGCAAGCCAACACCAAAGTACTTAGGATATTGCAAACGCAATCACGCCTGCAACAAGTTCGGAAAGAAGGGACACTTCAAAAATGAATGCAGATCACTTTCCAGTGAGCAGAGTAATCTGTCACCATTGGCACTTCTGAACACATCCCATGACACAAACTCATTGCTGAGCAGCAATTTAGTGAGCAAGGACGAATGTTGGTTCCAGGACTGTGGGGCGAGCCAACATATGTCATCACACCGCAAGTGGTTCACCGACATGGTCGAACTGGACAAGCCTGTTCCCATCCTGATTGGAGATGGCACTCAGCTAGATGGCATTGCTGTTGGAAATGTGAAATTGGAAGCATATGATGGCCAGAAGTGGAAGGAAGTGGTTCTCAAAAATGTTTTGTACGTGCCAAGTCTTGGATTTAACCTCGTCTCAGTGGGGCAAATCCTGGATAAAGGTTTTCAACAAAAGGCTGACCACAAAACGTCAAAATTTGTCAACCTAAGGACAAATGAAGTAGCTGTCATGGCAGAACGAGAGGGCAACCTATTCAAGATGCTACTGAGGAGAGAAAAGAAAGTTGAATGCACTTTTATCACGTCAATCAGGACATGGCATGAGAGACTGGCGCATCAAAACATAAAGTACGTGAAAAACATTTTGAAAAGTCAAAATGTGAAGTATGTGGACGACTGGGATGGCACCAACTGCATAGGCTGTGACTATGGGAAGTACCATCGGATCTCTCACCCTGCAAACCCGAAGAAAGCGAAACAACCCCTGGACCTGGTGCACGTGGACATGGGTGAAATGGACGTTCCTTCTCTCGGAAACTCAAAGTACTTTCTCCTATTTAAAGACGACTACACACATTATCGCACGATATACTTCATGAAGTCCAAAGATGAAGCTTCAAGCAAACTTGAAAAGTACATCAACCTGGTAAAAAATCAATTCGGGAGGAAAATAAAGAAACTCAGATCAGACAACGGAACCGAGATAAGGAACGCCAAACAAGAAAGATGGTAGAGGAAAGAGGAATTTTTCACACAGTCACAAACACCCACACACCAGAGCAAAATGGAAGGATCGAGAGGGAAATGCGAACCATCGTAGAAGCCACTCGTACAGCGATTTACTCTAACGGACTAGACAAGAGACTATGGGTGGAGGCAGCAAACTACGCAGTCTTCACCATCAACCAGACTGGCACAAGCTCCGTTGAAGGAAAGACATTAGCACAACTTTGGTTTGGACGACAGGTCGACATCAGCAAGCTGCGTGCATTCGGATGTGAGTGCTACGTACTTTGTTTACAGTATATAATTTTTAATACAAACCAGAACAATTTTCTTCAATAATAAGTAAACAATTTTATGATAAAATAAATTTTGCCAATTTCTTTATTTGTTTTTTTTTATTAAAGTTAAACATTTTAAAAAGTCGTAAAAAAATTATTTCATTTGGGAATGCATTTTAATTAAAATGAATTATTTCTTTTTTTGGATTATTATTTTTTATTTTTAAATTCAGTAACTTCAGCTATAATAGTTTAACTGCAATAAACTGGCATAGCAGAATATCAATAATTACTTCCTCTGGGAAATCAAGATGCATTGTTGCATGTCTGATTGAAAAGTTGTTGATCAGTAGTCAATATAGTCGGAAAATTGTCTGATAAAATATTATTATTTTTTTTATTTATTGTATAGTCGATGAATTGGTTGAAAATTTAATTGAATTTTACATGTATCTGTAGCGCATTCATACAAGATAGTAGAGTATTTCCATACCAAATAAGAATAATTGTAGATATGCAAAAGGATATTTTTTAAATATTTGTGCTCAAATGCTCATTCGTGAATACGTTATTATTTTTAATTAAAAAAGTCTTTATTGCAATGCAATTGGGTATACACCTTTACCTCGTTTTCGATTTACGGCCTAAAATGTTTCGCTATAACGGCAAAAAAAACTTTTTTCGAATATCGCTATAACTACATATTGAAGAATGGAGATACCGATGAATCTGCTGAAGATGTCACATTTCAAGATAGCCGAGGATGGTTTGAAACATTTAAAAATAGATTTAATTTGCATAATTTGAAAATGAAAGGTGAAGCAGCTAGCACCGATGACGCCGCATCTAGAGAATATCCCAACATTTTAAAGGGAATTATTGAAAGAGGTGGTTATAAACTTGAATAAGTGTTTAACGTAGACGAAACAGGGCTTTATTGGAAGCAAATGCCTGATCGTATCTACATTTCAAAGCCAAAAAATCTGCGCCTGGTTATAAGGTGTCTAAAGAACGATTAACTTTGCTATTTGATGCAAATGCCGCAGGTGATTTTAAGCTAAAACCACTCTTAATATATTTGTCCAAAAATCTAAGGCCTCTTAAAGGACTAAATAAAAATCAATTACCCGTCATATGGAGATCCAACAAGAAAGCTTGGATGACTAAAGCTACTTTTGAGGATTGGTTCAAAAATCACTTTTGTACAAAAGTGAAAAAATATTTGCGAGACAATAACTTAAGCAACAAGGCTTTGCTAATTTTGGATAATGCACCAGGTAATCCTACTTATTTATCCGAACTACAATCTGAAGATTTCATGATTGAGTATCTTCCGAAAAATACAACAGCTCTGATCCAACCAATGGATATTACCTACGCCGAACTTTCCGAAAACTTATATTGATCTCGGCTTTGAAGGTTTGAACGAACGTGATGTGCTTCATCTACTTGAAGCTGATAGGGAACCCCTTTCATATGAGGAACTCATTCATGTGCAAGCAGAACCGGCATTTGATGAAGAGACAGAGCCTGTTGTATACAAACAGCTAACATCAAAAAATTAGTCGAAAGCTTTTTCCTATTTCAAACAAGAAATAAACATCCTCCTTGAAAACGATCCTGACGTCAAAAGTAGCGCTAAAGTTTCTCGACGAATTAACTCAGCCATTAGCTGTTATAAATCACCGAAGAAAGAAATATGTTAGTTGCCTTCGAGGGCGATACAGCGATTATAGCGATCTTCCAACTTTTCGATACCATTTTTATAGTACTCTTTCGGTTTTGCCTCAAAATAGGCCTCAGTTTCGGCAATCACTTCATCATCGGTCTTAAATTTCTTGCCAGCGAGCATTCTCTTGAGGTCTGCAAACAGGAAAAAGTCGCTTGGGGCTATATCTGGAGAATACGGTGGATGGGGAAGCAATTCGTAGCCCAATTCATTGAGTTTGACCATCGTTTTCATCGAATTGTGACACGGTGCATTGTCTTGGTGAAACAACACTTTTTTCTTCTTCAAATGAGGCCGTTTCTTAGCGATTTCTTTCTTCAAACGATCCAATAACGCTATATAATAGTCGATGTCGACGCCATCACCTTGCCAGACGACTGTTGCGTCTTTCCACGCTTTGGATTCGGTTCGTCGCTCGCTCTCCAGTCTGCCGACTGCCGATTGGACTCTGGAGTGTAGTGACGGAGCCATGTTTCATCCATTGTCACATATCGACGCAAAAATTCGGGTTTATTGCGCTTGAACAGCTCCAAACACTGCTCAGAATCATCAACACGTTGTTGTTTTTGGTCCACAGTGAGCTCACGCGGCACCCACTTTGCAAACAGCTTTCGCATGCCCCAATATTCATGCACGATATGTCCAACACGCTCTTTCGATATCTTCAGAGTCTCAGCTATCTTGCTTATTTTCACTTTACGGTCCTTTAAAATTATTTTGTGGATTATTTTGATGTTTTCTGCCGTAACCACCTCTTTTGGGCGTCCACTGCGTTCTGCATAAACTGTGCTCGTACGACGAATTCGAAATTGACGAAACCAATATTCCACAGTTGAAATAGCTGGAGCAGAGTCCGAAAAACGTTTGTCAAACCATGCTTTGGTTTCCACTGTATTTTTTTTCATCAAAAAGCAATTCTTTATCAATACACGAAATCCGTCTTTATCCATTTTTTTTTCAATAACAAAAGTTGCTTCACTCAAAATGCTATATCTCACGAACCAATCAACCGATTGCTGTCAAATTTTGACAGAAATCATTTGAAGGATGGTGCTTTGTGAAAATTAAGTAGATTTTTGCAAGAAGCGCCATCTAGACGTCAACCTTATAAACTAAGACAAGAAGGCAAGACAAATAATGTTGGACCATTTTTTTTAAGCCAGGCCCTTACCAGTGAAAAATGATGACGACAGTGATCTGGAGGTTACCATTTCTTCATCGTCTTCAGATTAAAACCATTTTGAAAAATGGTTATACACATAATTTTTAAATAAAAACATAAAATGCATTTTAAATGATAGACCATGTTACATATTTAACAAATTTGGAACCGAGCAGATAGGATTTGTATGAATTTGTATTATAATAATTGATTCCTTATACGGCTTTTCGCTTTGCGGCCAAGTTTCGTGGAACGTATCTACGTGTAGGCCGTAAACCGAGGTCCATTTGTACTCTGGAGCAAGCAACGTATAGTTGACAGTTGACCATGGGCAAAGTAAGCATTTTCTAAATTCAATCCAGCAATACTTAGCGATTATTCTTTGGGTTTGTTGATTATAATTATCGCTGATAATTGTTGCTTCTATCCGATAGTAGACGGCAACTCTAGTTACAAAGGAGCATTATTGGTGCACTAATTTTCAAAGTTAAAACGTGCTTTCCAAATGGCTCCAATGAATTTAGAAACTTTATTGGATAATTAACAGCTTGATCTATATCTGTAATTGTATCCTATTGAATTCGATCGCTTAGAATAAATTTGCCATAGGGTGAGATATTCATAGCAAATTGTGAAATGATAATAATCCTATAACTACAATATTTCTGATATACAATATTATCTATGTCCATACAAAATTTGGAGCATCTAAGGTAAGTGAATTAAATTTTATAAGAGACAAACTTATTGTAGAAAAAAAGTTTTAACTTTTATATATACGAGATCGTAAATTTTGTGTTTTTTCAAAAATTATTTATTTATTCATGAATATCTATTTTGTCCCCTTCAAAGTAATCCCCACCAGATATGGTCCCAACACTTGTGTCAAAGTTTTTCCCAATCTTCGAAGTACTTCAAAAAATCATATTTTGTGATCTTGTTCAGCTCCATTTTCGATGCCGTCTTTATCTCCTCAATCGTAGCGTAGCGTCATCCTTTCATGGGGCTCTTCGGTTTCGGTAACAAGAAAAAGTCACAGGGGGCCAGATCATGGTGCAAAAGCCAATTTTTGTTTCAACATAAATCCGGGCGTTTCAGGCGGATTGCTTCTCGCAACTTTTCAACATTCGAAATGCGTCCGCACAATTAATTTTGTTGTTCACACAAAATTTGATACATTTTTTGGAATGGGCAAAAATCGAAGACGAGCCAAAACTTGTGCAAGCAAAGCAGCTGTCAAAAATTAACTGAACATTCAAAATGGTCGCACTTGACGGCGTTAGTAAGAGACATGAGTACCAACATAATGCCACAAAAAATTGAAAATACGTAACCTGCGGAAATTCAAAATTCGGGAAACGTTTTGAACAGACCTCGTATAAAATTTTTGATTGGAGTAGAAATCAATTATTTGGTTGAGAATTATGCATTATAAATAATATCGGCTTTGGAGTTGTAGTAAACGTCAAGCTATCGACATCACCAATTTTTAGTATAATTCGGTCAAGAAACATCGGTTGCTAAATTTTCATTTTACCGCTTGCACTCTTTGACGTGGCGCCGTCTTGTTGGAAACATATTCCGTAAAACCCCAACTGGTCCATTTTATAAATGAAAAATTTCTGTGGCATCTCTTTTGATCACTCATCAGTCACCTTAAATGCATTTTCAGTAGCTTGCTTAAGGAAACACAGACCAATTATACCTTAAGACCAAATATTTTATTACACAGTCACTATACAATGGCGTAAGGATTGTGTCTTCTCTTTAAGACTGTTGAATATTAATCGACAAACTGTTCCTAACACTAATCTTAACGCATTAAAAATATATATTATTTTTCTATAATAGCAATTATTATGTCCTTATCAGTACAAGTAACGCGATAATTCCGCAACACATCCTTCATTGAAGCCTTTTCTTAAAATTTCTCAAATTATAATCTTGAAGGTAGAATTTTTTTTTATTGACATTTTGGTGATTATTTATAATAATACAAGGTGTGTAAGCTTAAAATCGCTGCTTGGTCATAGATGGCGTGAGTGACCATGGGCACGCCATACTTTTTTTTATGAGTTTGATATCTGTCAATATTAATCAGTGCATATTGTCAGCAATTTGCCTTTGGTAATCATGTCTAGTTTTGTGCCAGAAAAAGAGCATATGCGGGAAGTTCTGCTTTTCTGCTTCAATTTGAAGAAACCGAATCGCATCAAATGTTTATGGAGGCCTATGGGGACAGTGCGTTATCGGAAACAACGTGCCGAGATTGGTTTCGTCGGTTCAAAGACGGTAATTTTGACTTGTGGGACAAGAAGCATGAAAATCGGCCTAGGAAGGTTGAGGACCATCAATTGCAGGCTATTTTGGACAAAGAGGATACCCAATCGTAAAAAATGCTTGTGGATCAATTGGGTGTTACTCAACCAGTCATTAAAAAAAGCGGATATAAGCTTATATACCTAGTAAATTTTTTACTATTATTAATCTTAATGAAGCGTACAAAATTTCGATCTGATATGACTTCATAATTGAGAGTATTATTGGAAATAATTTTAACACAAATTTTTATTCTGAAAAACTTCCAAAAAATGACTCCAAAATTATCTTTTTAAATTCATAGTAACTAAAAAAAATAGTTTTTTTTATTGAAATTTTGGTACAATTACTTAAAGGAACTTTTATCTTTCAAAACTATGGTACAAAGTTTGATTAATCCGTGACCTTAACTTAGGACAGGTTGCAAAGAACCTGTGGGAAACATTGCTTATCAAAAATATATGCTTTTTGGTGGCAAACAACATTTGAGAGAGTTGATAATAGGTACGAGGGTCATTGAACAAGTACATAGCCTACAAAAGAAAAACGAAAATTTTGGAAAGGTGGCAATTTATTTTTCCACATAATCTCCTTTAAGCTCGATACACTTGGCCCAGCGATGCTCTAACTTTTTTAGCCCGTCCAAAAAATACATTTTCTCGAGGGAAGCAAAATAGGCCTCCGTGGCGACGATGACCTCCTCATTCGACCCAAATCTATTCCCGGCGAGTGATTTTTTTAGGTTTGGAAACAAAAAATAGTCACAGGGGGCCAAATCTGGAGAGTACGGTGGATGGGGCAGCAATTCGTAGCGCAATTCGAACAATTTAGCCATGGCGACAGCGGAGGTGTGAGCCGGCGCATTGTCGTGGTGGAACAGCACTTTTTTCTTCGCAAAGCGGGGCCGCTTTTTCTTCAATTCGACGTCAAATCGGCCCAATAACTCAGCATAGTAGCGCCCCGTGATTGTTTTACCCTTCTCGAGGTAATCGATGTGGATCACACCTTGTGAACCCCAGAAAACGGAGGCCATCACCTTTCCGGCCGATCGAACAGTCTTCGCCTTCTTCGGAGCACGTTCGCCGGGTGAAGTCCACTGTTTCGACTGTTCCTTGGTCTCTGGTGTGTACCAGTGAATCCATGTTTCGTCGACGGTCACGAAACGACGCAAGAACTCCGCTGGATTGCGCTGAAACAGCGCCAAACACGTCGCCGATGTGGTCTCACGGTTGCGCTTGTTTTCCGGTGTGAGCAAAAGCGGCACCCATCGCGGTGACAGCTTTCTCATGCCCAGTTCTTCGTGTAGAATATGATGCACCGTTCCTACTGCAACGCCCACAGTCTCAGCTATCTCGTGAACCTTCAATCGACGGTCTGCCAACACAAGATCGTGGACTTTTTTAACGTTTTCCTCCGTAGCAGCCGTTTTCGAGGCACCTGGGCGTGGCTCATCAAAAACCGACGTGCGGCCACGAACAAACTCGTTGAACCAATTCTTGACGGTCGCCATCGAAGGAGAAGAGTCACCATACACAGCATCCAAGCGATCTTTGATTTCGCTGCGAGTTTTCCCTTCCAAAAACAAGAATCTAATCACCGAACGATATTGTTCTTTTTCCATTTTTGTGCAACCGACCGACACGCTCGCTTTCAAAGGCTCTCAAAACAAAACTAATAAAGGGAATCGACTGATACTTTGACAGTAGCCTATTAAAAGAATGTAATGCACAATGGTAAATTTCTTTTATGACAGCAGTTTCATCGGGCGGTGAGGCTAAGTACTTGTTGAATGACCCTCGTAAAAGACTGACTAACCTCGGTCATGGAGGCCTTCAACACCGAAAACTAATCAAAATGCGAAATGCTTGAGGTTAAACAAATTTTTCATAAAGAAAATGTCAGACCATTGCTTAACCAATTTTTTTAAAAAGAAATTTTTGAGAGGCTTAGTAAAAGGATTTTTTAACTTAGATTGGATATTGCAGACACTTGCGTGCTCCTCCATAGCAACGGCCTATATCACACGTCTATCTCCATATATGAATTTTTGTCGGAAAAAGGATTATTGTCTTTTTCTATGATAGCTTGACTAATTTTATTCTCTGAGATTGAAACACACTTCAAAGGACTTCTTCGTGTCAGATCGGACATTGCAGATCCTTGTATATAATTTTACCATCTTCATCAAAGAGTTTTTATAGGCTACACCGTTGCCTGTAATTTTCCTTTTTCGCCTGTTTAATGTGCGTATTTTTAAAAATTGCTTTAAAAGGACATCATCTTGATACTATCGATAACATCTAGATGAGTATAACAGAGGAACTGAAAGCTATTGCGCTAAAATCTTCCTCGTACTGTTAAGAAGAGTGAGAAATCATTTGAAGGATGGTGCTTTGTGAAAATTAAGTAGATTTTTGCAAGAAGCGCCATCTAGACGTCAACCTTATAAACTAAGACAAGAAGGCAAGACAAATAATGTTGGACCATTTTTTTTAAGCCAGGCCCTTACCAGTGAAAAATGATGACGACAGTGATCTGGAGGTTACCATTTCTTCATCGTCTTCAGATTAAAACCATTTTGAAAAATGGTTATACACATAATTTTTAAATAAAAACATAAAATGCATTTTAAATGATAGACCATGTTACATATTTAACAAATTTGGAACCGAGCAGATAGGATTTGTATGAATTTGTATTATAATAATTGATTCCTTATACGGCTTTTCGCTTTGCGGCCAAGTTTCGTGGAACGTATCTACGTGTAGGCCGTAAACCGAGGTCCATTTGTACTCTGGAGCAAGCAACGTATAGTTGACAGTTGACCATGGGCAAAGTAAGCATTTTCTAAATTCAATCCAGCAATACTTAGCGATTATTCTTTGGGTTTGTTGATTATAATTATCGCTGATAATTGTTGCTTCTATCCGATAGTAGACGGCAACTCTAGTTACAAAGGAGCATTATTGGTGCACTAATTTTCAAAGTTAAAACGTGCTTTCCAAATGGCTCCAATGAATTTAGAAACTTTATTGGATAATTAACAGCTTGATCTATATCTGTAATTGTATCCTATTGAATTCGATCGCTTAGAATAAATTTGCCATAGGGTGAGATATTCATAGCAAATTGTGAAATGATAATAATCCTATAACTACAATATTTCTGATATACAATATTATCTATGTCCATACAAAATTTGGAGCATCTAAGGTAAGTGAATTAAATTTTATAAGAGACAAACTTATTGTAGAAAAAAAGTTTTAACTTTTATATATACGAGATCGTAAATTTTGTGTTTTTTCAAAAATTATTTATTTATTCATGAATATCTATTTTGTCCCCTTCAAAGTAATCCCCACCAGATATGGTCCCAACACTTGTGTCAAAGTTTTTCCCAATCTTCGAAGTACTTCAAAAAATCATATTTTGTGATCTTGTTCAGCTCCATTTTCGATGCCGTCTTTATCTCCTCAATCGTAGCGTAGCGTCATCCTTTCATGGGGCTCTTCGGTTTCGGTAACAAGAAAAAGTCACAGGGGGCCAGATCATGGTGCAAAAGCCAATTTTTGTTTCAACATAAATCCGGGCGTTTCAGGCGGATTGCTTCTCGCAACTTTTCAACATTCGAAATGCGTCCGCACAATTAATTTTGTTGTTCACACAAAATTTGATACATTTTTTGGAATGGGCAAAAATCGAAGACGAGCCAAAACTTGTGCAAGCAAAGCAGCTGTCAAAAATTAACTGAACATTCAAAATGGTCGCACTTGACGGCGTTAGTAAGAGACATGAGTACCAACATAATGCCACAAAAAATTGAAAATACGTAACCTGCGGAAATTCAAAATTCGGGAAACGTTTTGAACAGACCTCGTATAAAATTTTTGATTGGAGTAGAAATCAATTATTTGGTTGAGAATTATGCATTATAAATAATATCGGCTTTGGAGTTGTAGTAAACGTCAAGCTATCGACATCACCAATTTTTAGTATAATTCGGTCAAGAAACATCGGTTGCTAAATTTTCATTTTACCGCTTGCACTCTTTGACGTGGCGCCGTCTTGTTGGAAACATATTCCGTAAAACCCCAACTGGTCCATTTTATAAATGAAAAATTTCTGTGGCATCTCTTTTGATCACTCATCAGTCACCTTAAATGCATTTTCAGTAGCTTGCTTAAGGAAACACAGACCAATTATACCTTAAGACCAAATATTTTATTACACAGTCACTATACAATGGCGTAAGGATTGTGTCTTCTCTTTAAGACTGTTGAATATTAATCGACAAACTGTTCCTAACACTAATCTTAACGCATTAAAAATATATATTATTTTTCTATAATAGCAATTATTATGTCCTTATCAGTACAAGTAACGCGATAATTCCGCAACACATCCTTCATTGAAGCCTTTTCTTAAAATTTCTCAAATTATAATCTTGAAGGTAGAATTTTTTTTTATTGACATTTTGGTGATTATTTATAATAATACAAGGTGTGTAAGCTTAAAATCGCTGCTTGGTCATAGATGGCGTGAGTGACCATGGGCACGCCATACTTTTTTTTATGAGTTTGATATCTGTCAATATTAATCAGTGCATATTGTCAGCAATTTGCCTTTGGTAATCATGTCTAGTTTTGTGCCAGAAAAAGAGCATATGCGGGAAGTTCTGCTTTTCTGCTTCAATTTGAAGAAACCGAATCGCATCAAATGTTTATGGAGGCCTATGGGGACAGTGCGTTATCGGAAACAACGTGCCGAGATTGGTTTCGTCGGTTCAAAGACGGTAATTTTGACTTGTGGGACAAGAAGCATGAAAATCGGCCTAGGAAGGTTGAGGACCATCAATTGCAGGCTATTTTGGACAAAGAGGATACCCAATCGTAAAAAATGCTTGTGGATCAATTGGGTGTTACTCAACCAGTCATTAAAAAAAGCGGATATAAGCTTATATACCTAGTAAATTTTTTACTATTATTAATCTTAATGAAGCGTACAAAATTTCGATCTGATATGACTTCATAATTGAGAGTATTATTGGAAATAATTTTAACACAAATTTTTATTCTGAAAAACTTCCAAAAAATGACTCCAAAATTATCTTTTTAAATTCATAGTAACTAAAAAAAATAGTTTTTTTTATTGAAATTTTGGTACAATTACTTAAAGGAACTTTTATCTTTCAAAACTATGGTACAAAGTTTGATTAATCCGTGACCTTAACTTAGGACAGGTTGCAAAGAACCTGTGGGAAACATTGCTTATCAAAAATATATGCTTTTTGGTGGCAAACAACATTTGAGAGAGTTGATAATAGGTACGAGGGTCATTGAACAAGTACATAGCCTACAAAAGAAAAACGAAAATTTTGGAAAGGTGGCAATTTATTTTTCCACATAATCTCCTTTAAGCTCGATACACTTGGCCCAGCGATGCTCTAACTTTTTTAGCCCGTCCAAAAAATACATTTTCTCGAGGGAAGCAAAATAGGCCTCCGTGGCGACGATGACCTCCTCATTCGACCCAAATCTATTCCCGGCGAGTGATTTTTTTAGGTTTGGAAACAAAAAATAGTCACAGGGGGCCAAATCTGGAGAGTACGGTGGATGGGGCAGCAATTCGTAGCGCAATTCGAACAATTTAGCCATGGCGACAGCGGAGGTGTGAGCCGGCGCATTGTCGTGGTGGAACAGCACTTTTTTCTTCGCAAAGCGGGGCCGCTTTTTCTTCAATTCGACGTCAAATCGGCCCAATAACTCAGCATAGTAGCGCCCCGTGATTGTTTTACCCTTCTCGAGGTAATCGATGTGGATCACACCTTGTGAACCCCAGAAAACGGAGGCCATCACCTTTCCGGCCGATCGAACAGTCTTCGCCTTCTTCGGAGCACGTTCGCCGGGTGAAGTCCACTGTTTCGACTGTTCCTTGGTCTCTGGTGTGTACCAGTGAATCCATGTTTCGTCGACGGTCACGAAACGACGCAAGAACTCCGCTGGATTGCGCTGAAACAGCGCCAAACACGTCGCCGATGTGGTCTCACGGTTGCGCTTGTTTTCCGGTGTGAGCAAAAGCGGCACCCATCGCGGTGACAGCTTTCTCATGCCCAGTTCTTCGTGTAGAATATGATGCACCGTTCCTACTGCAACGCCCACAGTCTCAGCTATCTCGTGAACCTTCAATCGACGGTCTGCCAACACAAGATCGTGGACTTTTTTAACGTTTTCCTCCGTAGCAGCCGTTTTCGAGGCACCTGGGCGTGGCTCATCAAAAACCGACGTGCGGCCACGAACAAACTCGTTGAACCAATTCTTGACGGTCGCCATCGAAGGAGAAGAGTCACCATACACAGCATCCAAGCGATCTTTGATTTCGCTGCGAGTTTTCCCTTCCAAAAACAAGAATCTAATCACCGAACGATATTGTTCTTTTTCCATTTTTGTGCAACCGACCGACACGCTCGCTTTCAAAGGCTCTCAAAACAAAACTAATAAAGGGAATCGACTGATACTTTGACAGTAGCCTATTAAAAGAATGTAATGCACAATGGTAAATTTCTTTTATGACAGCAGTTTCATCGGGCGGTGAGGCTAAGTACTTGTTGAATGACCCTCGTAAAAGACTGACTAACCTCGGTCATGGAGGCCTTCAACACCGAAAACTAATCAAAATGCGAAATGCTTGAGGTTAAACAAATTTTTCATAAAGAAAATGTCAGACCATTGCTTAACCAATTTTTTTAAAAAGAAATTTTTGAGAGGCTTAGTAAAAGGATTTTTTAACTTAGATTGGATATTGCAGACACTTGCGTGCTCCTCCATAGCAACGGCCTATATCACACGTCTATCTCCATATATGAATTTTTGTCGGAAAAAGGATTATTGTCTTTTTCTATGATAGCTTGACTAATTTTATTCTCTGAGATTGAAACACACTTCAAAGGACTTCTTCGTGTCAGATCGGACATTGCAGATCCTTGTATATAATTTTACCATCTTCATCAAAGAGTTTTTATAGGCTACACCGTTGCCTGTAATTTTCCTTTTTCGCCTGTTTAATGTGCGTATTTTTAAAAATTGCTTTAAAAGGACATCATCTTGATACTATCGATAACATCTAGATGAGTATAACAGAGGAACTGAAAGCTATTGCGCTAAAATCTTCCTCGTACTGTTAAGAAGAGTGAAAAATAATAACAATCATGTTTAAAATAAAATAAAATTTTTACGTAAAAAAAAACCAGTCTCATTACTTTTTTCCCATACATAGGTTTCCTTAATTACTTAAATCGAGTTATTAATATAATAAATTTCATCATGTTCTCTATAGAAGTTAGCTGGTACCTTATATTTTTGTTTTTCTTCTTTTAAGTTGAAAAACTTTTTTAGAAATTCTATATTTTGACAGAAAATGTTATTTTCTAAATTCACAGATCAAATTAGTTGGTGAGTACTTTACTTGCTAGAACGTGTCTAATATAAGTCCTTGATGCATACGTGCAGAACTTGAAGTATCTACACGTGAACTTTCGTATAAAATTTTTCACATGAGAACAAATTCTTCCAAAAAAAAAAAAATATTGGTTAATTGGAGAAATTCATATCTAGTTTAATATTGTATTATATCTAAAAGCTTCTAGTTACAAAAATATCTTTAATAAAAATTTTTACTATATAAATTTATATTTTAAAATAAAGTATGAATATTTTTAAATTCGAAAGAAATTTTTAAGATCTTAATCTTCCATATATTTAAAGATACTGAATTTTTTATTTTTTGTGGTGACATTTGAAGATTTCCAGCAAAATAGAACTACTATTGTAGATAAATCTAGTAAGGACCACAGAATTATATGTACTTCGATGTGCTTATATCTTTTATAAACAAGAGAGAAGTTACATTGAAAAATTCATGAAATTAAGGATTTGTATCCTCTTGGATGGATATGTTCTCGGTATATTTGACTTCATGTCTATAGGGAATATATGTCCATACATAACACAATGCAAATGTAAAGTGCACACATCCATACACATAAGTACATATACGTATGAGTATATATAGAAACAATTCTCGACATAGCATATAAATCAGATAGTAGTAATAGATGCGTGAATATATTTAAAATTTATGTTAGTTTCCTTGAATAGAACACAGAAACATAGTTCGGGAGGATCCGTTGGGAACTACTCTCAGACATTAATAAATGAGGATAATGTAGAACTATTCATAATTTGATAGTGCGCATGCTGGGCACAATATCAAGAGGAATTCAGACAGCACAGAAAAAAAATCTTTAATTATGAAGCCAATCAAATCTCTTTTTAATTGTAAATCCTATTTGAAATGGTCATGGAAATATTCCACTTCCAAGAAAATACAATCTATATAAAGAGCAGAAGCTGTGATTTACTATTATAAAAATATGTTCGTATCTTGACTCAACCGGAGATTAGACTCTTAACCATTCCTTGTACAATAGGTTAGAGCAGGTATTTTAATGCATCACTTCTAATTGGTGTTGCATGCTTGCAAATCTCTACCGGAAAATTCTAACTATTTTCCTTAGTATTATAACAAAATGCACAGTTCCGTCTATTCCATTACGTGCATTTATACTTTAAAGCTTAGGTGTTCTTCCTTCAATTCAATTATATAGCGTGAAAATTTTTTTATTGCCGAGTTTGAAATGCTGACTTTTAAAAAAGTGCAAAAGTTAGAAAGAAAAAAAAATATTTTAAAACAAAAAACATTAAAGACTATTGAACAATTTTCTTTCACTTTTTCTTATATAAAAATCTCAGGAAGGATATAGTTTTTAACTGTGTATTTTATTGATATCATTCGTATATGATTATTTAGTTTATAGTGTATAGTACAAAACGAGAGCAATTAGCTAGACCATGAAAACTACTTTTCTAGTGAATTTGTAATAGTGCAACTACACAACGTTCAGGACCAAACATCCTGACAATACTGCCCACGGTGGCACTGCTATCCTCATTAGAAATTCCTTATCCTTTTCTTTTCATTCCCATAATACAGAAGATTTTCTTCAATCCACCGCAGTATCAATTGACTGCTCCCCTATCCCCTTAACTATTGCCGCAACCTATTGCCCTCCTAATAAACCTATAAACTTCCTTGAATTTAGGTCATTTTTCCAAGCTCTTGGGAATTCTTTCATTGCTGGTGGTGACTTTAACGCCAAGCACCCACAATGGGGCTGTCGAGTCTCTAATCCCCGTGGGATTATTCTTCATCAAGTGCTTTAATCCTCTTCCTACCAAGTCATCTCTCCTCCGACTCCCACATACTGGCCAACTTCCCGATCTAAGCTTCCGGACATTCTAGATTACTTTATAACTAGTCCCATGAATTCCTCCAATATTAATGTTGATTCACTTCTAGATCTTAATTCCGATCATAGCCCTGTTCTACTAGTTCTCGATTCGCAATCCACTCCAAAAGTCAATACGCCGAGACTTATTAATGGACCAATTGACTGGGAATTATTCAAACAACATATTGACGAGCATTTAGACTTACGACAAAGTTTAAAACAGAACAAGAACTAGATGACACGGTACACAAGTTTACATGTTTACTACAAAATGCTACAGACTTTTCGCAAAAAAGTAAAAACTCGAAACCTACACAAAACCTGACAATTTAACCATTAACAATTAGGCGTCTTATTGCAGAAAAACGAAAAGCAAGATCTCATTGGTAACATACAAGAATGCCCAGCGACAAAACCAAACTGAACAAACTGCAAAAAGAACTACATGACGAAATCACTAAATACAATACAGAACGTTTTAGAAACTATACTTCAACCCTAACGAAAAACAGAACTTTGTGGACTGCTACAAGACAAATACTAGCTTATAGAAAAACAAAGCACCCTTTACGAAAAGCTGACGGGACCTGGGCCAAAACGGACAATCATAAAGCAGACGCTTTTGCTGAACATCTTGCACAAACATTTACTCCACATGAGGACATATTAGACAGGACTCATTGCACTACAATCGAGACGGAACTATCCATTCCTTTACCCATGAGTCTTCCCCCTAAGGAAATAACTCCTTCCAAAGTTGCCAATTTAATCAAGCTTCTTCCCAAAAACAAAGCTCCTGGCTATGATCTGATTACCTCCAATATACTCCAACAACTCCCTAAAAGAACAATAGTTTTCCTTGGCACAATATATAACTCCATCCTTAGAACAACACATTTCCCAATCCTATGGAAATTTGCAATCATTAAAATGATCCCTAAGCCCAATAAACCAATAAACCGCCACACTTCCTACAGGCCAATAAGTCTCCTTCCACTGCTCTCAAAAATCTTTGAAAAAATCCTCCTTCGCCGCTTATATCCTCTACTCGAATCTTCAAATTTAATTCCTAATCACCAATTTGGTTTCCGCGCCGAACACTCCACTACTCAGCAGTGTCATCGAGTTGTGGATTTCATTGCATCCTGTTTAGAAGGAAAAGAGTACTGTCCCGGTGTGTTTCTTGATATAAGTCAAGCTTTTGATAGAGTTTGGCACCCGGGTCTACTCTGGAAACTCAAGAGGTTCCTTTCTTCCACCTATTTCCTAGTCCTAAGATCATTCCTTTCCAACCGACACTTCCAAGTATATGAATCCAACGGACTCTCCAATATCTCTCCGATATTAGCTGGGGTTCCTCAGGGTAGCATACTTGGACCCATCCTCTACAACATTTACACATCTAATATCCCAACCTGCTCTAATACCTTCTTTGCTACATACGCCGATGATACGGCCTGCCTTGCATCTATCGAAAATCCCCAACATGCTTTCGAAACTCTCCAAATCCAAACCCTCCAGAACTGGTTTACTATGTGGAGAATAAAAATTAATGAACATAAATCTATCCAGGTAACTTTTACTCTCCGTCGTGAGACATGCCTTCCCATATACCTTAATGGCAGTGCCATACCTCAACACACCGAAGCTCGGTATCTAGGACTGTACTTAGACAAACGCTTGACATGGAACCCACATACAAGACTTAAAAGACAAGAACTTAAAAGACGATACCTAAAACTACTTCGACTTCTAGACAAACGTTCCAAACTTACTTTAGACAGCAAAGTACTGTTATACAATACCTTACTGAAACCCATATGGACATAGGGACTAGAACTCTGGGGATCTACTAAGCCTTCTAATTCCCGTCGAATCCAATCCTTTCAATCAAAAATACTCCGTACAATTGTCGATGCCCCCTTTTATGTTCGCAATACTGTTATTCATCGTGATCTTAAAGTCCCATTTGTTTTTGACGTGGCTGTATCTCGTTATAAAAAGTTCCGTTCCCGTGTCCTCAATCATAATAATCCTCTTGTTCAAGGACTATCCTCCATTTCCTTCCCTAGAAATACCCATCGAAGACTTAAGCGTCACTGGTCGCGTGATTTACTTAAATACTGAGGCTTAACAGAAACACACGCTAGCAGGAGGAACTTCATTGGATGTTTACTCCCCACAACCTATCAAGTTAATTAATACTATTGCAAAAATTTGCTTATTACTATGTTGTAGTTGTAAATATCTAAATAAATAAAAAAAAAAAATTGTATAATAGAATATTTAGGTATATTATATTGTAGTAAAATATATCTTTAAAAAAGAATCTATATAATACATAATTTAAAAAAAAAATCCTATTTAATTTCGTAAGGATTTTTAAAACAAATCCTTCGAAAGCTGCCTTTTCGGATTATCTATAATGGATTTAAAAGAGTTCGCATAGTAAAGTCAAATAAAATACATTTTAAATTTAGCTTTTGTTAAAAAATTTATTTAATTATATTGATTTAATGCTGCCATTATTTAAATGACTGCTACGAGACTTATTAATGGGCTTGATCCTTTTTTAGTAATTTTTGATATCTTTGTTGTACATTTGGGAGTGTGATTCGGCTATTATGTGATGAATGTTGGTTTTTAATGCTCTGAAGTTTTGGAAATCATTTGTTTAAATACAGTTCTTTACATAGTTTTATGAAAAAAAATTCAAAGGTGTTAAATAATATAATCTTGGAGATAAATTTGCTAAAATCACATATTGTCCAGATGTACATCTTTAAGTTTAGGCCAAAAAAAGTTGACTATCAAACAGTGCTAAAAATTTCATAAAAATTTATAAAAACCTTGCTCAGAAAGGCTTTCATGCAAAACTAATAAAAATGCGAAACGAGTGAGTGCTTTTGTGAGGTCAGACCGTCGATTAATATTGGCAGTAATAAATAAGTCTCTGAACTTACAGACGCTTGGCTGGCTCCACTTTTGATTGAAAAAAATGGTATTTTTGTGAAATTTTATCTCTCCAATATCGAAATCACTTCAAAGAATGTCAAGTGGTTTCGATATTGGGGAGAACATATTTGTACTGTTGATAATAGCCAAAGATGTCTTCCCGAGGAGCTTAAGCCAATTTTAGTTGAAGTATTCCAGCATTAATACAAAAAGTAGAGAAAATTCTCTAAAAAAAATTTTCTACAAAAATTTCTTTACAAAATTTTCTACACAAAAATTTTTCTATAAAATGTTCTTTACAAAAATTTTTCTATAAAAATTTCTATATAAAAAATTGTCTCGATCAAAATTTCTTCATAAACATTTATAAAAACCTCGTTCAGAAAGGCTTTTATGAAAAACTAATAAAAATGCAAAACGAGTGAATGCTTTTGTGAGGTCAGACTGTCGATTAATATTGGCAGTAATAAAGAAGTCTCTGAACTTACAGACGCTTGGCTGGCTTAACTTTTGATTGAAAAAAATGGTATTTTTGTGAAATTTTATCTCTCCAATATCGAAATAACTTCAAAAAATGTTAAGTGGTTTCGATATTTGAGAAAAAATTTTGGCACTGTTGATAATAGCCAAAGGTGTCTTCCCGAGGAGCTTAAGCCAATTTCAGTTGAAGTATTCCAACACTAATACGAAAAATAGAGACAATTCTCTACAAAAAATTTTCCACAAAAATTTCTTTACAAAATTTTCTACACAAAAATTTTTCTATAAAATTTTCTCTACAAAAATTTCTCTATAAAAATTTTTCTACAAAAATTTCTCTAAAAATGTCTTCATAAATATTTTTATGCCAATATTTCTCTTCAAAAATTTTTCTACAAAAATTTCTCTACAAAAATTTTCCTATAAAAATTTTTTCCTACCAAAATTTCTCTACAAAAAAATTTCTCGATAAAAATTTCTTCATAAAAATTTATAAAAACCGCACTCAGAAAGTCTGAGGTTAGACCGTCTATTAATATTGGCACCAATAAAGAAGTTTCTTGAACTTACAGACGTTTGGCAAGCTCCACTTTAGCAACGCCCTCTGTCACCAATGAGTTTTGATTGGAAAAAAGGGGTTTATGTGCAATTTTATCTCTTCAAAATCGAAATCACTTGAAAGAATGCCAAGTGGTATCGATCTTAGAGAGAATATTTTGGTACTGTTGATAGCATCCAAAGGAGTGTAACCAAGGAGCTGAAACCGATATATTGCAGCACTGATACGAAAAGTAGAGACAATGCCTACTTTTCGTATCTGCGCTAGAATATGAAGGAGGCTTGTAATTTTTTGAGTCCCTTGGAGCAGTGGAAGGTAAAGATTGGTCAGAAGCTGTTGAAAATGAGAAGACTTTCAAGATTTATTTTATTAAAAAGGAGTTCTTCTTATATAAAAAAAACCTTGTATGACTAAGAAAAAGAGTTGTACGCTTACGATTCGATATTGCAGATACTTTGTTACTCCACCATGAAAAAGCTGTCATCTCGATCACAGAGTGTTTTTGGAGAGAAAAAAATCCTTTGTTTATTGAGCCCCTTCCCTCCCTGATTTACCTGATTATAGATTGCGTGACTTTTTGTTGTTTCCTCAGATGAAAAAGCATTTAAAAGGTTGTCATCGTGGTACTGCAGATAGCATCCAAAGGTGTATTCCTGTGGAGCTGAAACCAATTTCAGATGAAGTATTCCAGCACTGATACGAAAAGTTGCGACAATGCCTACTTTTCGTATCAGCGCTGGAATACCAAGTAGGCTTTTAATATTTTTGGGATCCTAGAAGAAGTGGAAGGCAAAGATTGCTCAGAAGCTGTTGAAAATAGGAAGCCTTTCAAGGACGCTTTTATTAAAAAGGACATTTTCTTGTAAAAAATAACTAAAATAACTATATAGAGACTTTATTTTCAAAGAATTATGGGCCAATAATATCTTTAGACTAAAATAACAATTGGCCAGGAAATTTTTAAGGATAAAATGTGTTTTCAGAGATCTTTTTGTTAGAAAAATCAGCATCCAAAAAGCCTGTTGTTAGAGCACCCAATTCGCTTATGGTATGGTAGAATTATTTTATGGTTAATAAAAAAACTGTTTAATATAAAATGGTAAAATTAAATATAATTAATGGATAAACCGATTTATCTAAAAACTTAAATTGCATAAAAAAATGATATAAAAAACTAGTACTAAAAAAACGATTTTTAATTTTGAAAAGTGGAATTTTTTTATTTATTTTTACATTTATATAAAGTAGAACTATTTATCAAGGATTCTTTATTATATGTAAATTTTTCCACATAGTCTCTTAAAAATAAATATCAAAAATAAGTCATCATTAGAAAAATAAGTTTTTTTTTTATCAAAAATAATCCTTTAACTTTCACTTAAAGGATAGACGCCACTTGAAATTTTCTGAATATTATAGTATCAGCGTATTAAATAGTATAAAATGTAAAAGGGAGTCTAAATTTAAAGACTAAAGAAGAAAGTATATAAATGTAATACAGTAAATGTTAGAAATATTAAATTTTTAAAAATTTTTACATATATTAAAATAAATTTAAGATAAATGTACAAATAGTATTGCCTTTCAATACATGTAATACGATATTTATAGTATCATAAAAAGTCGAATATGCAGACTAAGATATTCTTTGAAGTTTGGAAGATATTTTTTTAAACCAAAATTTTAGAATTGATTAGGTAAGAAAATTTAAATATGTAGCAATCTAAACTTTAAATCAAATTATTATTTTCATCTGTTGAATATGTATTTCCCTATACCCGGTAGATTCTAAAAGAGTGCTGGGTATTTTCATTTCCTGTGGATGAAGATGGAATTTACAGGTCAACAATACTATTGACAAAATCAATTCTATCCAAAGGATGGTTAAGGTTTTGCTCATTTGGTCAGTAGTTAATGTAAGGTCACATAGGATGAGGATATTGGAGTGACTAGCGTACTCCTGGATGGAATTTTGTACTCTATTCTATCACTTTCTGTATCATAATACCAACAGTAGAGTCAAGGCCTGTCGAAGCCCGATTTAGAATTATCTGTAATAATCTTTGCTTCGATAATTATCCTGTCCATAATTTAATCAAAACTATTATAACTACCCTCAACTCGGAAAGAAATGCATCCTCTTTATTGCTTATAATTTAAAAATTAGAGAAGATCTATACACTCTCTGCCCTCCACGTCTAAACTTCCATTCCACTTCCAGAGTGGATGCCATGATTGGGAATGGTGTTGAGAATATCTACGTCTCTTATCGACTCGTCTACCTACAGGCTATTTTTTCGAACAGTTAGATGGGCTCAAAGAATGTGTACTTCTTTTTACGGATGCGGCGACCGACCTTAATACAACTTCATTTGAAGTTAATAAGGTCAATGAGACACAAATCCACGATCTGCATTGTCTTGGGGCCACTCTTGTGGAACGACGGCCTACTCCATCTGGAATTACCGACGAACACAACACTCGTGGTCATCATTTTAACTGACAGCCAAGCCATCCTCAATGCTACTAGCGGCCCATAAGAGTCTACATAGCCTATTCCTCAACAATAGGAGTGACGAGGTGCGTTGGGTGCCGGGTCATGAAAAATGAACGTGCTGATTAGTTGGCGGAAGAAACTCTCCGGCGTTCTGTGCATATAACTATCCCCAATATGCGTCGCCTACGAACAGAATGGCAAACGACTGAACATCCTTACTGAAATTCTGGGCATAAAAACTGTTCAGAATTCAGATAAGGCATAGTGCTCTTACCACCAACTTTCTTTTTGGAAACCATACTCGTTCTATGTAAATATTCTATACATTTTGAGCGAATGCTAGCAAACTAAGAGTTTCTTTCCGAGCAGAGGTCTTAGATCTAACTATTTAAAAAAATATATGTTTTTCGTTTATTAGCGTTTTTTTCCAGCGTTATTTTCGTTTTTTTGGCGTATTTTAATTTAAGAAATTACCTTTGTATGCTTTTTAAATGTTTATTTTCAATTTTTTTTGTATTTGTGTCCAATATTTGCAAGTTTTTACGATTTGTATGTTTTATAAGACTTTAACCAGGTGCATAAGCTTAAATCCACTGTTTTTTAGTTCATCTTGGGATACCACACCAAAAAAAATGCCTTCTCTTTCGAGGCAAACCACTCATCAAGCCATTATCGGACGTCTTCGTAAGAATCGAAGTGCTGCTCGGCGAGCGCGTAACCCATCGACGAAAACAGGTGGTAGTCGGATGGGGCCAGGTCTTGTGAATAATCGGTGTGGGGTAGCACCTTCCACTACCGGTTGAGTGTCTCTAAGTAGTTTCGGACCATTTTTGACGTGTACAATGGTGCGTTGTCGTGTAGGAAAATCAGCTTGTCATGTCTTTGTTGATAATCCGTCCTTTTTCACGCAGAACACAGTGCAATTTGATCAGTTGTTGGTGGTAGCGGTGGGCATTGACAGTTTCACCAGGCTGATCCCACCAAACACACAGTATCGTCTTCCGTCCGAAGCGATTTGGTCTTGGGAAAGATATTGATGGTTGGCCGGGGTCAACCCCCGATTTCTTGCGTTTAGAATTCTCGAAATATATCCAATTTTTATCGCCTGTCATAATCCGGTGCAGGAAAGACTTTCTTTTTTGTCTGGCGAGCAAGATTTCGCATGTGTTTTGGCGTCGCTCCATCTGCCTATCGTTCAATTCATGCGGCACCCATTTTCCGATCTTTTCAATCTTCTCCATGGAACGCAGACGCATGGAAATGGCTGATTGAGTAACACCCAATTGCTTCGCGAGCATTTTTTACAATTGGGTAAAGTCTTCGTCCAAAAGAGCCTGCAACTGATGGTCCTCAACTGATTTTAATACTTCTTGTCCCACAAGTCAAATTTACGGTCTTTAAACCGACGAAATAAATCTCGGCATGTTATTTCCGATAAAGCACTGTCACCATAGGCCTCAATAAGCATTCGATGCGATTCGGCAGCCGATTTCTTCAAATTGAAGCAGAAAAGCAGAGCTTCCCACACATGCTCTTTTTCTGGCACAAAACTAGACATGATTACCAAAGGAAAAATGTATGTTGTTGTACAAAATTGCTGACAATTTGCACTGATTAATGTTGACAGATGTCAAACTTAAAAAAAAAATTATGACCAAACGCCATACGCTTACTCACGCCATCTATGACCAAACAGCGGATATAAGCTTATACACCTGGTAATTATTTTTTAATATTCTCTATCCCAATAGTAAATTTTTTTTTTTCAAATATATTATAGGTATAAATGCGGCTATATTTTTAAAGGTGTATTTATGGTATAAAGAATTCACCCCAATTTGTCCCTCGATTTTTTGTGACTTCAGTTTCCAGTGTGCCTTGCCTTCGAATTTAAAAATACTTGCTCTCTCCATGGTCAAGTATACGTTACTTGCTCTAGATTAGAAACACCAAAAAATATTGACACCCACTTGTATTGTAATAAAGTCTTTTTTAACTAAAAATAAAAATCCACATGTTTTATTTATTGAGGGGCACATTAACCCTGAGACTTTCTATTGCAAAATATCTAATTTAAAGTTAGCTCATCAGAAACAAACGCTTTATATAAAAATACTGGAAATGCCTTGTAAAAAATTATCTCTGTTCCATAAAATAGAACTAATAGATATTTAGTCTTTTATAATATTATATATATTTGTCACATATTTCACTTTTATTTATTTAAAAGAATAATATTATATATCAGAAATATAAATAAAATAATTGCACAGAGAAATCTTTTTAAAAATTATCTCAACTAAAGTGAACAGTGCATGTATATAATCTGCATTTTTAATAGAAAACAAGGTACTATCATAAATTTTTTCTCTATTTGCATTTCACAAATGCACTATCTAATTACAATTACTTTCCTGTACTATGCTTATCTATAGAAAATTATGCAAATTTTCGCAATGTAGTTGCAAAACAATAATGAAAATACAAAAAATTACTAGATAGTGTCGAGTTAGTTTTACTCTATTGGCTAGCAAAACTTTTCTCTTCGCCATAAAGTTTAGAATTACATCAAGATTGCACTCGTTCTATATTAGTTGAACTAAACTTTTGAATCTTTATATAAAAGAAGTTTCTTTGAAATAAAACTTTTGTTTTAATTTAAGATGACAGAAACAATCCGATGCAAAGTTTTAGAGAGTAGTGAAAATTTATGTTAACTAAACCGATAAGGAATTAATTGTATAGCAAACAAAAAATTTGTTATTTTTAATAATTTCTTTTCAGTTATTTTTTTGTTAATTATAATTTTATTTATTGAAGTTTGGTAGAATTTCAAATAAAAGTTGTAGTAAAAAGAAATCCATTATTTTTGCATTAAATTGAAGGTTTAATTTAGCATAGATAGAATGATACGATTTAGGTCAAATATGCACCATTTTGGAGGTAATTTCATAATGCCTCTCTCATAGAAAGCCTCGTCCCTATAAGCAAAAAACTGGGACAGTCGATTTTCACAATCTCCTCTTGAGGCGAATTTTTTACCTGCAAAATCATTCGTCATAGAAAGGAAGAGGTGGTAATCATTTGGTGCCAGGTCCGGACTATAAGGTGGATGCATAAGAACATCCCAACCAAGGTCCCGGAACTTCTGGAGAGTCACTATCGATGTATGCGGCCTGGCGTTGTCCTGATGGAACACAATTCCTCTCCTATTGGCCAAAGCTGGCCGCTTCTGGGCAATTGCTTCTTTCAGACGGTCCAATTGTTGACAGTATAGGTCCGAATTAAGAGTTCGGCCGTAGGGGAGCAGCTCATAGTAGATGATTCCCTGCCATTCCCACCAAACACACAGCAAAACCTTCCTGGCTGTCAATACTGGCTTGACCACCGTTTGCGCCGGGTGACCGCGTTTTGACCTTGACCGTTGTCGCTTGACGTTGTCGTAAGTGACCCACTTTTCATCACCAGTAACCATCCGCTTCAGAAATGGATCGATATTGTTGCGATTCAGCAGCGATTCGCAGATGGAAATTCGGTCCATGAGATTTTTTTGCGATAACTCGTGTGGCACCCATACATCGAGCTTTTTTTTGTATCCAGCCTTATTTAAGTGGTTCCAAACGGTTTTTTGTGCAATGTTTAGCTCCTGGGCAATCGAAACAGTGCTTACGTGACGGTCGACAATTGACCTTCCAGAGCGTGGTGCATCTTTGACATCAAAATTACCGGAACGGAATCGACGAAACCAAAATTGCGCATGATTGGCTGTTACAGTATCAGGAAAATAAACACTATTCAAATTTTCAGCTGCCTGGCTTGCGTTTTCGCCTTTATCGAAGAAAAACTGTAAAATATGGCATATTTTCTATTTGTTGGTGTCCATCTTTGACACGTGCTAAAAAAATACTGAGTCAAGTAATCACAAAATTGTATGAAAAGTTGTTTAAGTACAAAATCTTATCTTTCTAACGCCATCTAGTGCAACCCAATCGCACTTTCAAAACGGGTGATACAGACTCCTAAAGCCATCTATTGGCAAAATAATGGATTACTTTTTACTATTATATATTATTACTCTTAGAACTAGGACTTATGTCTTCTTATGCGGTATGTCACTTAATGTAACGTTATTGAATGCCCTTTCAATATAAAGATTCACAAAGCTGCCTTTTGATCCTTAATTATTGGGTGTATAACTTAAAAATGCGCGATTGACAACAGATGGCATAACTTTTACACATGGTTTGTGTTAATAATAACTCGTATGGCATTTTGGAGGTTAAACATCTGTCATTCATTTTCGATTAGTCATTGAACAAAATAGTGTTAACAACAAATTTTTTTCGCTTCAAAAATGTCGAATTTCGTACCAAAAAAGTCCCATTTGCGGGAAGTGTTGATTTATTTCTTCAATTTGAAAAAAGTGCAACTGAAGCACATCGATTGCTCACCGAAGCTTGTTCCATCGATTTCAACATGCGAGAGATGGTTTGTGCGGTTCTGAAGTGGTGATTTTGACACGGAAGACAAAGGACGACCAGGTCAGCCAAAAAAGTTTGAAGATGAAGATTTAGAGGCATTACTCGACGAAGACTGTTGTCGAACTCAAGAAGAAATTGCAAAATCATTGGGGGGCACTCAAGCAGACATTTCAAAACGTTTGAAAGCAGCAGGATTCATCCAAAAGCAAGGAAATTGGGTCCGTTAAAAGGCGATTTTGAATGTCCGAAATGCTGCTTGAACGGCAGAAAAAGAAGTCGTTTTTGAATCGAATCATTCCTGGCGACGAAAAATGGATTCATTAGGACAACCCAAAGCGCAAAAAATTTATGTAAAGCCCGGCCAACCAGCCAAATCAAAGCCAAAGCCAAATATCCATGGCGCCAAGGTAATGCTCTGTATTTGGTGGGATCAGAAGGGTGTGATCTATTATGAGCTATTAAAATCGGGCCAGACGATCACAGGCAACCTCTACCGAACACAATTAATCCGTTTGAAGCGAGCATTGGCCGAAAAACGCCCGGAATATGCGACCAGACACGAAGCCATAATTTTCCATCATGACAACGCTCGGCCTCATGTTGCAAGACCGGTTAAAAATTATTTAGAAAACAGTGGCTGGGAAGTTTTGCCTTACCCGCCTTATAGCCCAGACCTTGCTCCGTCCGACAACCATTTGTTTAGATCCATGCAAAACGCCCTCTCCGGAATACGCTTCACTTCAGAACAGGGCATCAAAAATTGGCTCGATTCATTCTTGGCCTCAAAACCGGAGCAGTTTTTTTTGGCGCGGAATCCATGTTATGTTGCCAGAAAGATGGGAAAAAGTAGTGGCTTCCGATGGACAATACTTTGAATAAAATATATAAAAAGCTATTTTCTATAAAGGTTATTGTTGAATTTTTTCATACTCCCTCGTAAAAAAATCTCTATTTTGTTTTATAGCTAAAAAATTAAATTATATCCGTTTAACTGTATTTGCTTGAAAGGATTTGCTGTATTTCTTTAATAAAAAAATAATGTTTTTTAATAAAAATATACAGAAAATATACAAATTTATTGCGTCACTTTTATTTGTTTTTTCTTAAATATTTCTATGTCAAGTCCATCAGACATGAGCTATGGGTAATGATGTAGCGCCACCACAACCATGGAGCATTTTGGCTACATATGGTGGGTGGATGAAATTTAATGGCATGGACCATTTAAGGATGATTATATTTCATTTTATAGATCTAAACGTTTGTTATGTTTTAAGAAATTAACGAGAGGTCTTAAATACCTCAGCTAATTGAGGGTAGCTTCCAGCGGGATCTACAAAATCTAATCACCTTCAACTGGTCCATCTACAATTGAGGAAATATTATTAGAACAGAAAATTTTGGTGAAACTGTGACGTTCAGGATGTTCAGGAGTATGCATATTTCCTAAAAAGGAATTTATGTGTAAGATCAAAATTTTGCTCAGGTTGTCGAGTAAACTGGTTGGGCAATAGTTAGCCAATATTTCAAAAGAAACCTTATGTAACTTTTTTATTTTTGTTTCAAAGGAATTAATCCTTTATTAGATTTATTACGCATTATTTGGACATGAAAAACATGTGTGCAAAGATAATAATTGAACACAAATAAAACTTCATCATTCTTGACCTTCTCAACATAATCTCTTGTGATCCTCAAATATTCTGTGTTATCTTATTTTGTTCCCAATGATCAAAAATCACTCAAAGTGATACTGTTGATAATATCTAAAAAATAGTAATTTATGAACCGAAGGTGATTTCAGTTGAATCCATTTAGTACTACTATTTGAAGTGATAGTCCTTGAAGGATGATTACTTTCCTATCAAATCTTATATAATTTATTTATTGGGCTCTCAAAAAGATAATGTTATGAATTTTAAAGAAAAAATTTTGATTCTTAAATAAAATTATAGCATCATTTTTATAAGGACATATTTGCTTTATTATCTTAAATTTTTCTTAAACTAAGTACTCTTATTTCTATTAACATTACTTTATGATTTACATAATCAATAAATTTATAAAGTATAAGAAAAATCTTGATAGTTATAGTTTAGAAAATGGTATTATAAGTAATGAGAACTTTATTGAATTTCTCTACAAAACAATTAAGGATAAAGTAATCAAAATTTGTTAAAAGTTCTGAATTTGACATACCCCTTAGCTGATATGGTAAAAGTTAGAATCTTGAAATAGAGATATTTGATTTGATGTTAAATGTGAAATAAATTTAAAATAACACCAAGGACTAGGAGAAACAGCAACAATAACAAGAGGAACAACAACTACCACCGTTAAATAAGCCATGATGTTATAAAATTTAGTACGTGCACGACGGAAATATCTGTTATTGAAAAGGTTGCTTACAAAGCAATTTTAAAGAACACTACATGAAAAGGTACATACAGGTAGACAGCAGCCAATATTACTAACGTAACTAAATTAAGATCCGAAAATGAAAATTCAAATATCAGCAACCTTTCCCTTGTCACGTAAGACACATGGGATATGCCTTTTGAGAATTCAGCGACAAGACACAATATGCTTGCTTGGTCGTACGGTCGTCGGTCGGTTTGATCAACTAACACAATCCATGGTTTTGCTTTTCATATTCTACTACAGACTCCTCAGTTCCAAAATACATATTTCCACACCTTTCATTAGTATCACTTCTCAATAGATACTCTTGATGTCTAAATAGAGCATTGAAAACATTCAAAAAACCATCTAAAACGATGGCACCATGTGGAGCTGTTTTTATCAGAACAACCACACTAACAGCATGTTGTTACGACCTAGAATAGATTTGCTAAAGTTTTCCACTTGTTCTGTTGCCATTTTCTATCTTACCTGCCTACATTTTCTACGGAAGAAGAAGTTCAATTTATGCATTTCATGTCAAAGATAGTCCCGCTTTCCACCAAGTAAAGCTCATTTAAGTAACTGTACATGCATATATTTTTATTTGACAACCACATTTTAGCAAAAATGATTAATGGGTTATGCCATTTTTACTACAAATAGTAAAAAAAAAAATATAGTATTCCCTAACATTTTTTCTTTTATACCAAAATTCAATAAATAAATTATTTTTAAAAAAATTATTTATTTCTTATATTTAGTTTGCTTTGGTGAAATTTAAAAATTGTTAGTTAAAGATAAAATTTTTAACTTCAATTAAAAAAAAAAAAATTTTCGTAAAGAAAATACACAAAATCATGTTATGTCAATTATGAAAATAATATTTAGTAGGTGGTGGTGTATGAATACTTGTACTCGTATGTATATAACTATATGAATGGCAAGACAAATATTAAGAAGGACACGAATATCATTTTTAACTCAAGAAAAACTCAAAGAAACAAAACTCTAGACAGACACAAGTAGGTGTGTTGGTATCCTCTGTGCACTTGTACTATAATATAAGTGGGCCGTATACTCGTAAATCCCCTTAAACAGCGTCCTTAATCTACAAATAAGACTCATTCATAAGCTGATGGGTAGATGAAAATTAATATCTTTAATGTATCATATTTATATAATAGGTTCGAAAGAAAATTGGGAACAATTCTTAATCTATCTTATTTTAGATTTTATAATATGAATTTATGAAAAATTTAATAGAACAAATATAGTCTTATGTGTAGTCAGTATTATGGAATGAAATTAGGATAAACATTTTGATGATATTCTGACACATTATGATTTTTAATCAAATAAGATATTATAGAATTTATATAGTTTTCGTTTTTTTTTTTTTTGAATGAATCTTTAAAATATGATATTGCATAAAATGAAATGTTTTTATTATTTGTAAAATGTCCTTTTTCGTAAAATGTTATAATAATGTAGGCTTTCTGATAAAAAAATAATCGAAAAGATATTCTACATAATTTTTGAGAACATATTAAATTTTTATTTTAAATAAATTATTTCCTACTTTTTTTTTTTGATAAAATTTTTTACCTTAAAACTAAGTTTACTTGACGGGTGATTTTTTAATACTTAGAAAAATTACTTGAAAAACTTATCCTGAAACGTTTCTAGAGTATAACAATATAATTTTAATTCAGCAATTTGGATTCAGAACTGAACACTCCACAATTAATCAGTTCAAAATTATATAGTTTTTTTTCTTAAACAGAAAGATTATTGTCCAGGCGTATTTCTAAATGTTTTCAATGCATTTGATGGAGCATTACATCCTAGCCTACTCGAAATGTAAAAGAAAATTCTTCCCTCTACTTATTTCGTCGCCATCAGATCCTACCATCGCGAACGATATTTTCAAATAGTTAAAACTGATGAATTCTCCGAGAATTTCTTTATCCTTGTTGGCACCTCTCAGGGTAGCATTCTAGGCCCTTTATTGTCTAATAATTACACCTATGAAATTTCATCCAGAAACAATACCTTAGCAGTTATATATGTTTCTGACACTGCCATTTTGCAACGTCACCAATTGATTCCCTTTAAAACTTCTTCAGAAAGTGGAAAATAAAAGCATAACGAACAAAATAGTGTTCATGTTTCTTTTACTTTTTGTCAATAACAATCGTCTTCAATACATCTTAACATACGAGGTCTATTCAAAAAGTATCGCGAATTTTGATTTTCCGAGGGTTACGTATATTAAATTTTCGATTTTTTTGTGGTGTTATATTGGTACTCATGGACAAGTTTGGCCATTTTGAATGTTCAGTTAATTTTTGACAGCTACTTTGCTTGCTCGTCTTCGATTTTTGCCCATTCCAAAAAATGGATCATAGAATTTGTTTCGGGAACAAGAAAAAGTCACAGGGGGCCAGATCTAGGGATTACGGTGGCTATGGTATTATTAGTGTGTTGTTTTTAGCCAAAAATTCGCACACAAGCAACGATGTGTTAGCAGGGGCGTTATCATGATGCAAAAGACAATTTTTGTTCTTCTACAAATCAAGAACAAAATTTCTCTTTATTGACCGTTCTACCCTGTGGCAAGAACTCATGATGCACCACGCCCCCGCAATCGAAGAAAACTGTAAGCAAAACCTTCACATTCGATCGAACTTGATGCGCTTTTTTCGGTCTTCGCTCATGCGGCAGCTTCCATTGGGATGATTGAGCTTTGGTTTCCACGTCATAACCATAAACCCATGATTTGTCACCAGTTATGACCCTCTGGAGCAAATTTGGTTCGTCGCGGACATGGTCCAACAGCTCCTTAGTAATGTTAATGTGATGCTGTTTTTGGTCGAAATTGAGCAAAAAGACGAGCCAAAACACGTGCAAGAAAAGCAGCTGTCAAAAATTAACTGAATATTCAAAATGGCCGAACTTGTGGAAAATCGAATATACATAACCCGCGAAAATTCAAAATTCGCGATACTTTTTGAACAGACCTCGTAAGAAACAGGTACCTTACCTACGTGACCGTACATGGATAAATGTTATGACTTGGGACCTACACACAAAACTGATAATAACTAAAATGAACAGACGGTATAGATAATTGGAAAAACTTTCAGATAAAAGATAAAAATTGAAAGTTGATAAAAAAGTAATTTTTAACAAAACAGTATTAAAATTGAGATATCCGAAAGGAAGTGTCATAATTTGAGCCTTTTACTCCTCTACTATGTATCATGTTAATGGGTTTCATGTTTAAAAATTCTGTTTTTTATTTAAAAATAGTTTTAGATCATAAAAAGATCATTGATGTTTTTCAATTATGACACGTAAAGTGTGCCTACACTGCTGGCCAAAAATGTGCGGGGACCTGGTTTTTTAAAGCGAAAACATTTGACAAATCTTGGAAATTTAAAATAATTTAAAAAAAGAACTGCATTAATTTTTAAATTAAAACATAACAATACAAAAATATTACCATATGCAATTATTATTATCAAATTAAAAATTGAATATTTAAAAAAAATACTCAAATTGGTTTTACGTCGAAAAAACTTCCTTTGCGTTTGATAACATTTCAAGACATTCTCTTGTCTTTATTTTTCGGATTTTTGTTTTTTTGATATGCTATTATAAAATTACAAAATATCCTCCACAAGGCTTTTCTGGAGAATAAATAGTGCTCTGGACATTTTTAGGGGGTTGAGATCGTATGATTATAGTGCCTTTTGCATTTTAGTTTGTAGAAAATTTCTTTTTCTATTGAATTTTTTATCAATTAATTTCTTCTGCAGTATGACAAATGCTTCACAAACTAGCCGAAGTCGTAATGGAAGAGCAGTGGTATCTAAAATATTAGGGCAGTAAAGTGTCCGGTTGTATTTCTTCGCTAGTATTGGAGTACACGAACATTTTTATTTTGAACCCAAAGATATGAAAGTTTTACTCATTATTCCAGATCAATCAATTATCCTTTTTTTTTGATTTCCTAACCACCAAAAACTAGCAGCTCTCAATAGCGTTTTCAAATGGTATTTTTTTTTTTATTTGTACCAAAATACAAGCTTGGATCAGATGAATAAGGGGACTGGGAAACCACATCAAATTAGTTTTCGGGCAAAAGTTCGTTGATGGAGATGGCTGCATGACAGGAGCTTTATCATAGTGGACCATCCAAATATCTCCAATGTGCACTCTGACAAGAAGAACCCTTTTTCTAAGTCTTTTAAGGACTGCTTAACTAGCTTCTCATCAGTAACAATGTTAATCGATGGTGGGACCTTACAGAAGCCCTTAATTGTTCGACATTATCATAAGTTGTCAATTTTAAAGTCTTCTCTGTCTGAGGTTTTTACGTTTTCCAAAAATGCTACCAAAAACTAACGGTTCCCTCTCTTGTTAACACATTTAAGGGGAAAAATTCACAATATAGAAGACAAGAAAATGTACAAGAACAAAATCCTTAGAAAGTTTATTAAAATAACAAAACTACTCTAAAAACAAATTTGAAAAGAAAACTACTCTAAAAAAATTAAATACAGATTTTTGGAAGAAAAGTAGATTTTTTCTTCATTATATTGCATGTGTATTCAAATATATCAGCTTGAAAGTTTATAAAATCATGCATGTGGTATTTTTGTGTAAAATATAACGAATATCCTTTAAGGAGATTTCATCTGTTTGGATGGCATACACAGTTGTTGCATGAACAGTTTCTTTTTAAATTGATTGAATTCGAGCACGAGTTGAAATTTTCAACAAAATCCCTTTCTAAGTGCATCATACACTTTGGTTACAGTATAAATTGATTTTCTTAAAAGGTTTTCTAAAGGAATTTTTGAAAATATTTTACATTTACTATCAATTTAAAATATCCGGAAAAAAATACATATTTAATTGATGTTATGGGTATGCATACTTGTATTAATGTAATTTTATTTATATTTATTTTTTTAATACAAAAAAAAAATTATTTTCAAATTTAGTAAGAATACTAAAAAAATATATCTGAAAGGACATCTTCTAATATCGGGTTTTTGTTAATATTTCTATTTTAATAGTATTTTTTTTTTATATAATGAATAATAATTTGTTAATTATCATAAATAACTTTATTAATTTCACAAAAATAGCCATTTAAAAATATCAGAAAGCTTTTCATAAATATTTATAATTCCTTAATAATATTACAATTTAAAAACAATACAAATAAATTAAATTTATTTTTAGAATAATCAATAAAACATTATGGTTAACTTTTTTTTTGGAATATTTACATTTCAATTTTATTATCTTATTTATTAAAATAATAGAAAATCTTTAAAATAATAGAAAATCTAAAATTTAAGTGTGTTCGGAAGTCATTTTAAATTGGAATGCAAGCAAACTTTTGAGAAAAGTTTTACATTTGTAAATTAGAATTTCATGTACTATGAATTTACTGCATACTTAAATAAATGGACTTCAGTCTCGAAAAATATTTATTGGATTTGTTCAATTCGTTTTCAATTTATATCATTTTTTTTTTTTAAATTTTACTAAGCCAGTTAATTTGTTAGTATAAAACTTAATGCAATGAATTTTTTTTTTGTATAACCAATTATAGTTTTGCTATAAAACTAAGTTTAGTTAGTGTGCAAATAAAACTGAAAGAGGATAGGTATTAGGATTTAGCTTATTTAATAGAATGTTGGTTGTTCAACATATTTTTTGGAAGTTAGCAGATGTGAGACTTCGTAACAAGTAATCTGAATAAAGATAAATTTACAACTTTAATTCGATGCCACTTAAGTTAGCAGTCATTCTGTTAGTTGTTATTTTATAGTAATAGAGACTATATAAAATGTATATGACGCTCTAAAAATAATGTTAAAAATTGAACAAAATAAAGAGTTCAATAATAGACAAAATAAAGAGTTCAATAATAGACCAATAATAGACCGATTGTGATTTGTGAAAGTGCAGCTAAAGGTGCACTTTTGCACTAAAATTTTAATTTTTACTTGCTCAGAATGCAGATGATATTAGAACCTATTAAAAATGTTTTTAAGAAAAATTGATCATGAGTGACAAAAAGCATTTCGACTTAAGCGGCTTCATTAATAAACCATATATCCGCTTTTAGTGATGTGAAAATTCAAATGTTAATGATGTGGAGTTTTTGCATTAAGATTTAAATTTATACCTGCTCAGAATGCAGATGATATTAGAACCTATTAAAAATGTTTTTAACAAAAATTGATCAAGAGTGACAAAAAGCATTTCGACTTAAGCGGCTTCATTAATAAACCATATATCCGTTTCTAGTGATGTGAAAATTCAAATGTTAATGATGTGGATATTTTGCACTAAGATTTGAATTTATCCCGGATCAAAATGCAGATGATATTGAAACCTTTTAAAGATAGTTTAACAAAAAAACTGATCTTTAGTGAGAAATAGCATTTTGACTTAAGCGGCTTCATTAATAAATCATATATTCGCTTCTGGTAATATGAAAATTCAAATTTTAGTGATGTGGAGTTTTTGCACTAAGATTTGAATTTATACCTGCTCAGAAAGTGGGTGATATTAGAATCTCTTAAAGGTATTTTTACCAAAAATTAACCATGAGTAACAAACACCATTTTAACTTAAGCGGCTTCATTTATAAACCATATATCCGCTTCTGTTGATATAAAAATTTAAATTTTAGTGATGTGGAGTTTTTGCACTAAGATTTGAATTTATACCTGCTCAGACTGTAGGTGATATTAGAACCTCTTAAAGGTATTTTTTACCAAAAATTGACCATGAGTAACAAAAAACATTTTAACTTAAGCGGCTTCGTTAATACATCATATAACCGCTTCTGGTGATATGAAAATTCAAATTTTAGTAATGAGGAATTGTTGCACTAAGATTTGAATTTATGTAAGCTCAGAATGCAGGTGATATTGAAACCTCTTAGAGGTATTTTTACCAAAAATTGATCATGAGTAACAAAAGCCATTTTAACTTAAGCGGCTTTGTTAATAAACCATATATCCACTTCTAGTGATGTGAAAATTCAAATGTTAATAATGTGGACATTTTGTACTAAGATTTGAATTTATATAAGCTCAGAATGCAGGTGATATAAGAACCTCTTAAAGGTATTTTTACCATAAAATGATCATGAGCGACAAAAAGAATTTGGACTTAAGCGGCTTCATTTATTAACCATATATCCGCTTCTGGTGATATGAAAATTCAAATTTTAGTGGTGTGGAGTTTTTGCATTAAGATTTAAATTTATACCTTGCCAGAAAGTGGGTAATATTAGAACCTCTTAAGGTATTTTTACGAAAAAACTGATCTTTAGTGAGAAATAGCATTTTGACTTAAGCGGCTTTCTTAATAAATCGCTTCTGGTGATATGAAAATGCAAATGTTAGTGATGCGGAGTTTTTGCACTTAGGTATGAATTTATACCTGCTCAGAATGTAGGTGATATTGGAATCTCTTAAAGATTTTTTTTACCAAAAATTGACCATGAGTGACAAAAAACATTTTAACTTAAGCGGCTTTGTTAATAAACCATATATCCGCTTCTGGTGATGTGAAAATCACATTGTTTGATGTTGTATTCAGAGTAGGGGTGTTATGGGGTCGTATTTCTTAAAGGACGCTGTTATATTAATCCTACAGAATCTGTCCATTCTTGAATTTGACCAATTGAAATTCAAAGAAATGTAATTCCCGGAGAGCGGCGGCACAAAAATTCTGCGGGTGACTAATGATTTCTTCGCCGTAGATTTTTTTCTATAGGACCACTAAAAGAAAAGCTATGCACTAATTAATTAGAGATAATTGAACAAAGTAAAGAAATTATATGCAAAGGAATCAATTAAATCAATCTGAAAATCTGTGAAAGGATATGGAAAAATGTCACAAAAAAAGTGGATACTGTTTTTCATTTCCAACATTAATTATTTTTAGAGTATTCTACATATTTTTCACTGAATACCTTATAACATTATTAAAAAACAAAACCTCCGAACTATGCCATCCATGCAAAACGGCACTGACTCAAAGCTTATGGAATCATATGAAGATATCCGTAACATATTTGCAAATAGAACTATTCGCGGCACGGAAAACAACAATCCAAATTATGCATTTTCAGTGTGGAGACTTCAGCTTAGGTATTAGTTATTCTTTTTCCAGCCCAGAAGTTACATTTGACTTAGGAACCTTAGATCCCTATTTTTTCAATAAGAAAATATTTTTTCTTAAATAAAAATCGAAAGAAATAAATATAAAAAAAATCACCTTGTCCAAATTTCTGTCCACACCCTCAACACTAATAAATATGAAACTTTTACTTCAAGACGAAAAAACCAGTTCAAAAGATTGCTTATATTCCAACTAAAATAACGTATTTTAAGAATGAAATAATTTAATTCGTATTTATTTAACAAAAGTTAACGAGGATATTTAAATAAATTGAGGGTAACCAGAAAGGATTTATGTTCATTTCCATTATTTGCTCTTCTTGTGGAACAAAGCTTTAATTTTGAAAATAAATCTAAAATCTTATTGTTTTTGACTTTCAAGAGTATTACTTCTTTAGAGTGTCGAATACTCTTTTCTTCATTGCGACATAAAAGCATTATTACTGCAAAATCATGATAAAATCTCTTTTATGTATGTTGCACATAATTTTCATTTTAAATATTTGCTGAACGCGCGCCAAATGCAAAAGTGAACTGAAAACCATTCGAATTTTCCTTATCGAGAATGTTAGCTGAAATATTTACTAAGCAGTGGCTTTTTTGTAGGATTGTTGTGCTCGTTATCCAAGTGCCATTACAATCCAGTAATGGTATTTTAGCTCAACAGAAATGCAATAGTTAAACAATGCTAGAAAACCGAAACTTAAAAAAAACAAACAACTAAAAATCAAATAATCAAACCGTACGTGCTTGAATTGCAGTCAAAAGTGCAGAGATTTTGGTCTCGTCTACTATGACAAAGTAAGATGAAAGACGACATTTCTATGAATGCTGATTGTGTATAAACGGAAAATAGCTTTTGAGATTTAATTTCAAGTCACGAAAATTTTCACTGCAAAATAAAGAATTGAAAAGGTACTGAAAATGAAGCAGTGAGAAAATCGGAAAAAGGTATCTGAATACTACAAGGAATAATAACAGGATAAAATATAAGCGAAGGAAAGCTTAGCAAGAAATAGAAACCGGATGGCAAAAAATGCAAATGGTGAGTTAAAAAGGAAATAAAACTTTTCCAAAACCGAAGTACGATTACTCCATCCGGTGTTGGAGATTCTGGAGTTTTTATCGAGAAAAGTATTCAAATTGAGTCATTCTTAATGTCAAAGTAAACCATAGAATGCATTTGAGTATTTTAAAAGAAATTTACACCACAATAAAAACATTCTCTCTTTCAAGAATTGGGTTTTAAATAAGAAAAGACCGAAATAATCTACATTTTTATTTGCAAACGATTTTTAGGAAAGCGTTCATTAAGCTAAAAATTCTGTTATTCTCGTATATATTGTATTAATTAAGGGATATTTTATATATCTTCAGTCAAAATAGAAAACCTTTGTCATTAAACAATTAGTGAAGGTTTTCGTATACAAAATATTAATTTTTATTTAAAAGTGTTGCCAACAATTTTTATAAATATTTTTTTTTTTTTTTTTTAAATGCAGATTTTGTCCCAGAGTAAATCTGGTCAGTCTTGCTTGTATTGACGCACGCGGCTGCTTGGGCCATAGGGCGCTTAGAGGAAGGGATAAAGGATAAGGATATGAAAGAAGATTTAGAAAGTAAAGCGGTGAGGTAATTAGCGTAGGGCCATGCTGCTACAGTGGGATTCGAACCCACGACCCTTTGGCTGGTAGTCCTAGTACGCTATTGACTGTGCTACCGGGGCCGTTTTTATAAATATGTCTCAATACATAACTTTTCAATTTTCCAGTTAATATTATTCAATAAAATATTTTTAGTTTACATTTTTCAGTTAACAGATTTGAGAAAATAAATTTGTCGGGACAAATTTGTCAGTAAAAATTTGTTTAGCAAAATTGTTTGGTAAAAATTTATTATGTAAAATTTGTCAGTAGAAATTTTAGGAAAACATTTTTCAGTCAAAATTGTTCAGTCAAAATTTTTCTGTAAAAATTTGTCAGTAAAAGTTTTTCAGTAAAGTTTTCAGTAGAAATTTTTCAGTAAAAATAGTTTAGTTAAACTTTTTCAGGAAACATTTATTTGAAAAAATTTGTCGGAAAAAATTTCTCAATAAAAATTTATCGGGAAAAATTTTTCAGAAAAAATATTTCAGTAAAAATTTGTCAGTAAAAATTTTTCAGTAAAAATTTGTCATTCATAATTTTTCAGTAAAAATTTGTCAGTAAAAGATTTTTTTTTTCGTTAAAATTTTTTTATAAATATTTCTCAATACAGAACTTTTCAATTTTCCAGTTAATATAATTCAATAAAAAATTTTTAGTTTACATTTTTCAGTTAACAGATTTGAGTAAATAAATTTGTCAGCAAAAATTTCTCAGTAAAAATTTGTCGGGAAAAAATTGTCAGTAAAAATATTTCGGTAAAAATTTGTCAGTAAAAATTTTTTTAGTAAAATTGTTTAGTAAAAATTTGTCATTAAAAACTTGTCAGTAGAAATTTTTCAGTAAAAATTTGTCTGTTAAAATTTGTCAGTAAAAGGTTTTCAGTAAAATTTTCAGCAGCAATTTTTCAGTAAAAATTGTTCAGTTCAAATTTTTCAGGAAAAATTTTTTTGAAAAAATTTGTCGGCAAAAATTTGTCAATAAAAATTTATCGGGAAAAATTTTTCAGAAAAAATATTTCAGTAAAAATTTGTCAGTAAAAATTTTTCAGTAAAAATTTCTCATTCATAATTTTTCAGTAAAAATTTGTCTGTTAAAATTTTTCAGTAAAAGGTTTTCACTAAAATTTTCAGCAGAAATTTTTCAGTAAAAATTGTTCAGTTCAAATTTTTCACGAAAAATTTTTTTGAAAAAATTTGTCGGGAAAAATTTGTCAATAAAAATTTATCGGGAAAAATTTTTCAGAAAAAATATTTCAGTAAAAATTTGTCAGTAAAAATTTTTCAGTAAAAATAATTTTTTTACTAAAAATTTTTCATTAAAAATTTGTCATAAATAATTTTTCAGTAAAAATATTTCAGTAAAAATTTGTCTGTAAAATTTTTTTGTAAAATTGTTTACTAAAAATTTGTCAGTAGAAATTTAAGGTAAAAATTTTTCAGTAAAAATTTGTCTGTAAAAATTTGTCAGTAAAAGTTTTCAGTAAAATTTTCAGTAGAAATTTTTCAGTAAAAATTGTTTAGTCAAAATTTTTCTGTAAAAATTTGTCAGTGAAAGTTTTTCAGTAAAATTTTCAGTAAAAATTTTTCAGTAAAAATTGTTCAGTCAAAATTTTTCAGGAAAAATTTATTTGGAAAAATTTGTAAATAAAAATTTATTCAGTTGTTCACTAAAAATTTATCAGCAATAATTTTTCGGTAAAAAATTTTCACTAAATATTTTTTAGCATAAATTTTTAAGTAAAAATTTGTCATTAATAATTTTTCAGTAAAAATTTGGCAGTAAAAATATTTCAGTTGTTCACTAAAATTTTTTCAGTAAAAGTTTGTCAGGAATAATTATTCGGTAAAAATTTTTCACTAAATATTTTTTAGTATAAATTTTTCAGTAAAAATTTTTCAATACAAATTGATGAGTAAAAATTTTCCAGTAAAAATTTTTCACTAAAAATTTCTCATTAACCATTTTTCTTAAAAACTTGTCAGGAAAAATTGTTCAGTAAATAAGTTTGTCAGTATAAAATTTTTTAGTAAAACTTTGTCAGTAGAAATTTATTAGTAAAAGTATTTCAGTAAAAATTTGTCACTAAAACTTTTTTAGTTAGCATTTTTTTAGTAAACATTTTTGAGTAGAAATTTTTAGTGAAAATTTTTCAGTATAAATTTTTTAGTTAGCATTTGGTAGTCAAAATTTTTTAGTAAATAAATTTTCAGTATCAAATTTTTTAGTTAAAATTTGTCAGTAAAAATTGTCAGTAAAAATTTTCACTAAAAATTGTCCAGTAAAAATTTCCCTAAAACTATAAAACTAAAAATATCACACTTACATATTTTTATTGCAAACACATACAAACAAATACAAATACATTTATTGATTTTCATTTGGAAATGAAAAAAACAAACAAACAAAAATATAGTAAAATAATTTTATTTCTTTCACCAATTTCGTATTTATTGGAACAATTTAAACCTGTGGCCTTGCTGAAAAATAAATTGCTTCAAACCGCAAATTACCTAAAAAGTTCTATCTACTTTTATGTATTATGCTATGTGAGAACGGTGGAAACTTTTCAATTGAGGCTTACGATGGCGAAACATCCACTTTTCTTTGGTATTAAATATTATCGGAATAGTACTCAGAAATAGAAGTAAAGCTAACCAAGAATCAATTTATTTATTTTGTAAAATAAAATAAAAAATCCTCTATAAAGATACAAAAAATTGAGTGGCAATCTACTGAAAATATGTACATATATTCACACCTTCAAAAATCCGATAAAAAATCAATAAAATTTAAAGTTTCCTTCCGAATAGAATATTTATTTCGAATCGGGTTGAAATTTTTTTCAATTTATTTTTAATGGTGGTAAAATATCTACTATCTTCTTGGAATAGAAATACTTTTAAACTATCTAGACAATTGGACAATAAAGAAAGATTTGGTAAATGTTCTAATTAAGTAAAATTTACTTTAAAAACAAATTGTTCATTTGTCGTTACTTTCGAAACGTAATAAAAAATATATTTTTTTTTAACAAAATGATTGGAAATCATTCCAGGAACTTTTTTCAAAGTAGGAAAATTTATACATTTTCTCGTCCGCTTGCAATATTTTGGTATAAAGCTGCTATTATATCAGTTATGATTACCATTATCGTATGTGTGCTTAAAAAACTTCTTTAAATATATAGAAAAAGTGGCAGAAAATAAATGATACTTAATTTTTTTTAATGTTAATCCCCTTTAAACTGGAAGCCTTGTGTCGATAATTAGCTAACGAAAGGAACTAACATAGTTCGAGGGGATTAACATTAAAAAAAGTGCTGAAAGAGTTCAAGTGGAATTGCCTTCAGCTCTTTGGCAAAATTCGTTTAGATGCTATCAACACGATGTCCTTTCAAATGTTTTTTTTTCTTAACTCAGACCATGATCAGGTTAATAAAGCTAGGGAATTACAGGACTCATTTTGTTCCAACAAAAGCTCTTTGATGGAGATAGCACTCTACCACGGAGCGTTATCATCATGAAGCATTCAACTGTCTGCAATCCTTTCAAGCATCTTTTTTCAAAACTTTTTTGATGGTATGTCTTCTAGGTACAAGTGCATTCCACATTTTTATCGGTTTTCGATCTTTTAATGCTTTTCGGCCCTCAAAAATACTTTATGCCACCAAAAAAACTTGTGCTTTTGATAAAGTAAAAGGGAACTTTTCACTCCCACCCTTCCCTTCCTAAAGGATTAGGGTGAAAGGATAGATGCGAATGGAATTTTTTATATCGGGAGATGCATAGTTCATGAACAAATGGAACATTTAGGTCACGGTGGATAACAGTGTTTCGCACATAAAACGGGGCATTGACAATTTTACGAAGGATTCGGGATTGTAGGGATTGGATTGGTAGGGAGTTGGAATGCTTCGTCGAACCCCAAAGTTCTAGACCATATGTCCATATTGGTTTCAGAACCGTATTGTATAGTAATAGTTTACTTGTTGTTGTAAGTTTCGATTTACTGTTTAGGAGACGTAGTAATTGTTTGTATCGTTCGTTAAGTTCACGTCTTTTAGTTTTCGTATGAAGGTTCCAGGTTAATCGTTTGTCGAATATAATTCCAAGGTAACGTACGCTATTTTTTTGTGGAATATTACTGCCGTTTGGGGTTATGTCGGGAACTTGTTCTCGGCAGAGTTTGAAAGTTACATGAGCAGATTTTTGCTCATTCACCTTCACTCTCCACCTTTTGAACCAAGTTTCTAAGGAGCGGATATGGTTCTGTAGGATACTAATGGCTGTGGAAGGATCTTCGTAATGTGTCAGGATTGCTGTATCGTCAGCATATGTTGCGGTTAGGATGTTGTTGTGGCACGGAATGTCATGGGTATAAATGTTATATAGGATAGGACCTAGGATACTTCCTTGAGGGACACCGGCGGAAATTGGAAAAATGTCAGAGTACTCCATATTTTAAGTTACCTGAAAATATCGGTCTAAGAGATAAGATTTAAGGATATGGAAATAACCTGAGGGTAGGACTCACTGCAACTTCCAAAGCAATCCAGGGTGCCATACACGGTCAAGAAATAACCTGAGGGTAGGACTCGCTGCAACTTCCAAAGCAATCCAGGTGCCACACATGCGAAATGTCAAGAAACACTCCTGGGCAGTATTCCTTTCGCTCTAGCGAACACGCTTTGTAGTCGACTACGCGATGACACTGCTGGATAGTGGAATGCTCAGGTCGAAATCCAAACTGATGCTGAGGAATGACACCCTCGGTTTCAAAAATGGGATAAAGGCGTTTTAGGATTAATTTTTCTAGGATTTTTGATAACATGAGGTAGGAAGATTTTTGGGCTTATTGGGTTTTGGGATCATCTTAATTATGGAAAACTTCCACAGGGAAGGAAAAAATTATGTGCAGAGGATACTATTATAAATATAGGTTATAAGGACGAGGATTTTTTAGGAAATTTGCTTCAGGATTTCCGAAGTTATAAGGTCATATCCTGGAGCTTTTTTATTGGAAAGGTGTTCTATTGTGAATTTAACTTCGGAAGGAGTGAAAAACTTAGGAGGTGGACTTATGGGCAACTGAGTTGATATTTGTCGGAATATTTGTTCGTCATGCAGAATGTCTTGGACATCTTCGTGAGGCTTAAAGATGTTTTCTAAGTGTTTGCCGAAGATGTCGGGTTTCTGTTTATCCATTTTTGCCCAGGTTCCGTCGGTATTCCGGAGCGGGTGTGTAGCTGTTTTGTATTTGAGAATTCGTCGGGTAGCTGTCCAGAGTGACTTATTAGTTGTTAGTGATTCTGTGTATTCAGTAAATCGTTCGTTATTATAATTAATTATTTCTTGTTTCAGTTCTCGTTGTAGTTGGTTCAGTTTTTTCTTCTCATTTGGCATTCTTGAACGTTGTCACTGGGCCCTGGCTCGACGTTTCTCGCTTATCAAGCTGCGAATTTTTTGCGGAGATTATAGTCATGTGTAGTGTAATCTCCGCAAAAAATTCTTTTAAGGAAGGAGAAATGAGTAGTGTTAGGAGAACAGGGGAGTGGTCGGAATTCAGGTCAAGGAGTGTGTCTATGGAAGTATTAATGGAATGTGTAGTTATGAAATAGTCTAGAATATCTGGAAGAATTCTGGCACTGGTCGGCCAATATGTGGGCGTGGGAGGAGATAGGACCTCAAGAGTGGTATGGGAGAGGAGTTCTTTTGGAGAATCTTTCCTCGGGGATTCAAAACACGGCAACCCCATTTAGGGTGCTTGGCATTATAATCTCCCCCCGCGATGAAGGATTTTCCAATTGATTTGAGGAAGGAATGGAGTTAATTTTTTATTTGGAGGACAATAAACAGATACAACGTTAAAGGTAAAGGATTAATATTGAAGGGTTATAACTATTGACTGAAGGGATTCGGTGGCAGTTTGTGAGTGGAAGGAATGATTTAAGGATTTTCTAATAAGGATGGCAGTTCCACCATGTGCTGTGTTTTCTGGATGGTCAGTTCTGTATGTTTTATGGTAACGTATAGCAAAAAACGACCAGGACGTAAAGTGAGTTTCTGTAATCAGTGCAATGTCTATGAGAATATCTAGTTCTTGTCGGTGTAGAGTCAGTCTGTTAGCAATCCAGAGAAGGATGGATAAGGATTTATCGGTAGACGAGAATATTTATTTATTCATATTAACAGAGGAGTGAGAAGAAGAGTAATTTCTTGAATTAATTTTTTGGTTATTGTAGACAGAAGTGTTGTGAGGTCTGAGAAGGAGGATAAAGGGGGAGGAATAGGAACATGACTACCATTTTTCTGCTGTTGTTGTTTTTGCTGCTGTTCCTGGTGTTGGTGATGTTGCTGGCGCTGTTGTTGGTGCTGCTGCTGATGTTGTTTCTGCCCAGATGCAATCTCAGCAAATGTCAGGTTTCGTCGCACTGGCAATGATGTTAGTCCCGTATTATTTGTGGAGGTATTAATATTGTATTTGGGGGTATTTTTGTCTAGAGCATTTTATATGTGGAGCAGCCTTTGTAGTTTGCCGGGTGGATTCCAGCACAAAGTACATACCTTGCTGGATTGTCTCGCGTTTTAATTCATTCTGTGGTCAGGTGTTCCCCTGCACATTTTACGCATTTTGGCTTGTGCCGACAGTATGATTTAATGACCTGATTGCATATTATTTTATAAGTCTAGAAAAGAACAAATTCGCATTATTTTTTTCCCCACTAAATAGATTAAATCAATATGATAAGTTGTATAATAAGGTTTGGCTTAAAAAAATATTCATTTAATCTATCTAAAAGAGGAAAAAAAACCCAATATAAATATCATTTCTATTACCAATTTATATATAATAAATATTTCGATAAGACTTTACGGATTAGTTGAATAAAAAATAAATATTACACAAATAAATTAGGCTAATTTACCTTAAAAACCATAATCTAGATAAAATTTGCAAAAATCTTTGCGGATTATTAAATTTATAATTATTTACAAAATTCCTAATAAATATTATGAAAAACCTAATTTTACCATGATCTATAAAATAATTTATTTAACTGATTAAATTTTATCTTCGATAATTAATAATATAATTTTGAGAAGTTATTCTTATACATTTAAATAGAAGTAAAAAAAAATTAAAATATTCTCACCTTTATTTTGTAAATTTTATATAACAGTAACTCTTAACAAGTGAAATAAAATTATAAATACATTTAAGTACCTAGTGTCAAGGTATTCATTCAAAAAATTGGGATGAGTGCTCATTATTTTAGCAAAATCATTTCGTTGCCTCTTAAAAGTTAATTTTGTCACAAGTGCAGCTTTTCTAAGGATATTCATGTTAATAGGACATTATCAAAAACCATGAACAATTCCGTTTTCTTATTTGAGTTTGGAAGATTTCACTTTAGATTTTCATATTCGACAAAAGAACAAATAAATAAATAAATGTATGAATACACACACATATACAATATATAGTTAGATTGTTAGACAGACAGACAGAGAAAAACCTTATCGCGTCCTTGCCGTCAATGATGTCCTTACAATTCTTACCGTCATTGGCATCGTTGGTATTGCCATTTACAATAACTGATATGAATCCGTTGGATAGGACTACTTGTCGTTTTAGATTAGAAATGAAAGCCGTCCTTGTAATTCAGTTTGGCTTAAATGGGATTAAGTTATGACGAGCTCCTTGCTTCTTTTCAGTAGCCTACCACCATTCGCCATCAGATTGAACAGATTAAATACTACAGAAATTCAGTTATTATCACAATTTCCACTTAATTTCATTCAACCTTTTGTTATTATCATGTTTTTCACAATATTTATTTTCATAAAAAAAAATTTATTAATTATAATAATAATAATAATAATAATAATAATAATATTAACAATAATAACAAAAATTAAAGCAATAATCACTCTGATAAATATTTAAAAAAAAAGTATTTACGTAAAAATCCTCTTCCATTAACCAGAAAAATAGGTTTTCTTTTTTAATATTATCAAAAATTAAGGATGACTTTTAAATTCTAAATGAATATCCATAAAAATTTATTGAACTATATTTGCGAAATTCGATTGAAAGTATTATTTAGAATATGCGTAAATAAAATTTTATATTAATCAATTAAAAATCACTATTACTTTTGATGGAATTCCCTAATTTAACTATTAATTATAAAATAACATCTGCCTACAGAAAAATGATATTGAGGAAAGTGCGTCCATTTTCTACTCATAGACCCCAATGTCTATTCGGGCAGAAAGTACGTATCTTAAGGAATTCATGTAAGATATTCAGATGGGACAAAATTTTATGTTTATCTAAACTCATATACAATAGAAACTATAAAATATAGACAAATTTCTGACAAAATAACATGTTAGCATAAATGTTGAACAAGACCTTTTTCTCTTACAAAATACTCCCACGATAGTAATTTTACAAGATTTTCCCTTTCATTTTCGTTTAATTTAAAAGATGGTAATTTTCTTTACCATCGAATTTAAATTTACTAAATAACATGATAACATACATAAATACATTAATGAAATAAGTTTAGAAATTTTATTATTATTATTTTTTTTCGTTGGTTTGTATTTAATTAAATTTATTGTATAATAATTACCAAACTTATTTAAAATAATTAATTTATGCTCTTTTTTTCGAATAGTTTCCATAATTAAAGATTAATAAAATTATTACAAAAATTTAAAAATTAATTATCATATTTTATGGTGTATGTAGCAGTTTTATAGGTAATATTATCCTTGCAAAAGGATAGGACACTACCCTTTGTTTGGTGTTTACCTAGTTTGCCATTTTTGTTAGAAAAACTTTGGAAAATCTATTTATTGTAGGAAAAATACAAATACTTTTTTAAAAATATTTTTTTTCAATGAGAGCTTTATAGTGATAGGATAGTCGAGAATGAAACTTTTTATAACGAGAGACGCACAAATTATGAATGAAAGGAATAATTAGTGTCAGTTTCGATCGGATGTATCGCAAATTTTGAATTTCCGCGGGTTACGTGTATTCGATTTTCGATTTTTTGTGGCATTATATTGGTACTCATGTCTATCACTTATGCCGACAAAACAGCATCGCATTAACATTGCTAAGAAGCTGTTAGACTCTGTCTGCGATAACCCAAATTTCCACCAGAGGGTCATAACTGGTGACGAATCATGGGTTTATGGTTATGACGTGGAAACTAAAGCACAATCATCCCAATGGAAGCTGCCGCACGAGCCAAGACCGAAAAAAGCGCGCCCAGTTCGGTCGAATGTGAAGGTTTTGCTTACAATTTTCTTCGATTGCAGGAGCGTGGTGCATCATGAGTTCTTGCCACAGACTAGAACGGTCAATACGGAATATTATCTGCAAGTTATGCGTAAGTTACACGAAGCAATTCGCCAGAAACGCCCGGATTTGTGGAAGAACAAAAATTGGCTTTTGCACCATAATAACGCCCCTACTCAGGCAGCGTTGCTTGTGCGCAAAATTTTTGCCCAAAAACAACACACTAATAATGCCGCAGCCACCGTATTCCCCAGATCTTGTTCCCGAAACAGACGAGTCACTACACGTGCAAGCACAGCAGCTGTCAAAAATTAACTGAACATTCAAAATGGCCGAATTTGTCGGCATAAGTGAGAGACATGAGTACCAACATAACGCCACAAAAACCGAAAATCAAATATACGTAACCCGTGGAAATTCAAAATTCGCGATACTTTTTGAACAGACCTCGTATTGTGGGCTTCTCATAATAACTTTTTATGACGAGAGACGCACAAATCATAAATGAAGGGAATAGTTAGTGTCAGTTTCGATCGGTTGTATCGCGAATTTTGAATTTCCGCGGGTTCCTATATTCGATTTTCGATTTTTCGTGGCGTTATGTTGGTACTCATATCTCTCATTTATGCTGACAAGTTCGGCCATTTTGAATGTTCAGTTAATTTTTGACATCTGCTTTGCTTGCATGTGTTTTGGCTCGTCTTTGATTTTTGTTCATTTTCGTCCAAAAACAGCATTGCATTAACATTGTTAAGGAGCTGTTAGACCATGTCCGCGACGAGCCAAATTTGCTCCAAAGAGTCATAACTGGTGAGGAATCATGGGTTTATGATTATGACGATTGCAGGGGCGTGATACTTTATGAGTTCTTGCCACAGGCTAGAACGGTTAATAAGGAATATTACCTGCAAGTTATGCGTAGGATTGCTTCACCGAATTACGGTGAAGCAATCCGCCAGAAACGCCCGGATTTGTGGAAGAACAAAAATTGGCTTTCGCCATTTTTGGCCAAAAACAACACACTAATAATGCCACAGACACCGTATTCTCCAGATCTGGCCCCCTGTGACTTTTTATTGTTCCCAAAACTGAAGAGAATAACATCGTATATTGGGATTGGGTAGATTTTTGCCGGTGGGGTGGGGGGGGGGTATGAAGGTAACATATACCACCTTGTAAACCAGTCTTGGAGATTTTTGATAGGATGCAAGGATAGCACTGTCTTCAGAAAAGGGAGCGTTTATAGTTTTGGAATTAGTTGGGATATCACAATATAATAAATATTGTACACGATTGGACCGAGAATACTGCCTTGAGGAATACCAGCTGTGATAGGGGAATATTTCTGAATAGTCAGTATTAACTGTTACTTGGAAATGACGTTTGAAGAGATATGGCTTTAAAATAAGGAAGTATGTGGTGGGTAGGATGTTCTTCAATTTTCAGAGCAGTCCAGGGTGCCACATTTGATCAAAAGTATATTATATCAGGTGTTGTAAGTAATTCGTAGCGTTTTTTTGCAAAATTTCGTGGTTTATTATTACAGTATCATTACAGAAGCGTTATTCAAAGTATTGTACTTCGTTATTCACTACTTTTTGCCATCTTTCTGTCAATGCTCGGATACCGCGTAGGGAAAATTCTTCTTCTTTAGATTCGATGAAAGAATCGATCCAATTTTTGGTCATTTCGTAGTTATCGAAATGCTGCTCTGACAAGCCATGCGCCATGGATCAAAACAAATGATAATCAGATGGGGCAATGTCTGGTGAATATGGCGGGTGAGGCAGAACTTCCCATTTCAGCATATTTAATATTCAACACAACACGGGGTCTTGCATTGTCGTGGAGCAAAATTACTTTGTCGTGTCGATCTTTATATTGCGGCCGCTTTTCTTGTAATGCTCCGTTCAAACGCATCAATTGTCGTCTGTATACGTCCTCATTGATAGTTTCACTCGGTTGGAGGAGCTCATAATAAATAACACCCACCTGATCCCAACAAATACACAGTAAGATCTTCTTTCCATGAATATTCGACCTGGGGTACGAAGTCGATTCATGACCGGGCAAGCCCCACGATTTTCTGCATTTGGGATTGTCGTAGAGTACCCACTTCTCATCACCAGTGACGATTTGATGCAGAAATCCCTTTCTTGCCTGCCGTTGGAGAAGAATCTCACAGGTGACTAAACGCCGTTCGACGTCCCTTGGCTTCAACTCATGTGGAACCCACGTTCCCTGTTTTTGTACCATTCCTATGGCTTTTATGCGTTTTCCGACCATAAAAAAGTCGACTTCAAGCGATGTGGACAACTCCCGGAGTGTTTGGCACGGGTCTTCATCGAGCAACGTCACCAAATCTTCATCTTCTAACTATTTCGGCTGTCCGGGACGTTCCATGTCTTCCAAATCAAAATTTCCATTTTTAAACCGAGCAAACCACTTTCTGCAAGTTTGCTCAGCAAGAGCATGTTCACCGTAGACATCCACTAAAATACGATGACTTTCCGCGACACTTTTCTTCATGTTGAAAAACGATTTTTCAGGCACGAACTTCGACATGTTTGACACTGCGCAACAAGTGCTACTGATACTATAACAAAATTTCATATAGTGGAAAAGTTGCGTTATGTCAGTAGCTTCTGGGAGAATATTTACTTTTGTATGTGTGACTATGGATAGTTGGCTAACGCCATCTTTTGTAAAACGCTACGAATTAATTCCAATACCTGGTATATCTAGGAACACGCCTGCATAGTACTCTTTTGGCTCAAGAGAGAACGCAATGTAATCAACCACGCGATGACATTGTTGGGTTATGGAGTGTTCTGATAGGGAATAACTTTAAGATCTCCAAGAATAGGGTAAAGGCGTTTTAAGAGGAGTTTTTCAAAGATTTTTCTTAGGATTGGTAACAGATCTTAACGAGGATGGGGAATTTACTATTTTTTTTTTGGTTTTGGATATCATTTTAATAATTTGGAAATTTCCAAAATAAGGGAAAATAGGTAATACAAAGAATACTGTTAAATATGTTGGTTATAAAGTGATAAATACGAGAGTTTTTTTGGAGATTTGTTTGAGGATAAGAGCTGTTATTAAATCAAAACCAGGAGCTTTTTTTTTATTAGAAAGTTGCTGGATTAGATTTTTAATTACGGATGGGATAAAATTTTTGGGAGGAGGCCTCACAGAAAGTGGAATTGTGAGTTTGTTATAAATTTTCTGTGATTACGTCTTTTCTTCTCTGTTCTTGTGTGGAGTGAAAGTATTCACCAAGTGCTTGGTAAAGACCTCAGCCTTTTGTATGTCCGATTTTGTGCAGGTACTATCGTTTTGTTGTGGTGGGTGAAATGTACTTACTTTAATAAGACTGAATTCGATAGCCATTGTGCTCTAGCTTTTCGTTTTTCGTTAATTAAAGTCAGTAAAGTTGAGGGCAAGTATTGTTATGACGTTTGTTTTCTGTCGTATTTAACGTGAGCTTTAGTTACTGAACATATTTGGCAGATATGTTCATATGCCAAATATGTTCAGGAGAAATATGACGCTCTTGAAAACGTACTAAAGAAAGTAGAAAACGAATCTAAAATAAATAACAAAATTAAGGACAAAATAGGTCCAGAGGCAAGAAGTCTACTTATGCAGAGGAAGTCTATATTTAAAGACAGAAAAAACAACAAGAAAAAGATCGAAAGTCTAAGTAAAGAAAAAAATATACAAATCAGGAAATATAGACAAGAAAAAAGGAATAATATAATAAATGATTATATAGAAAAAAACAGGAGGAGTTAGGATAGCATTAAAAGAGCTTCGAGAAAGTACAAACTGGATAGACAATATGACACACCAGAAAGATAAGAGAAAGAAGACCGATAGAATCGAAATATTAGACATAGCCACGGATTACTACCGTGAGCTATACGACAACGACAAAACACCAGACGAAATCCACCAACTAACTGAAAACGATACAAATAATAACGAAGAAATTCCAAGTATACTGAAAGAAGAAGTAGAAAAAGCTATTAAATCTTAAAAAAGAGGCAAAGCACCAGGAGAAGATGGCATATCTAACGAAATTATGATAGGAACATCCCATATTATAGTAGACACTATTACAGATTTATTTAACCAAATTTTTGAGACAGAATATATACCTCACCAGTGGACCACGTCAACTATAATATTACTACATAAAAAGGGAAATAAAGACAACATAACTAACTACAGACCCATCAGCCTGATGTCGAACGTATATAAAATCTTTTCCAAAATACTGTTGAATCGTTTAACAAAGGCTTTGAATGAAAACCAACCCAGAGAACAAGCAGGCTTTCGTCGCAAGGACTTTTCAACAACCGACCACATACACACCATAAAACAAGTTATCCAGAAATGTACAGAATATGGTATCAATTACTATTTGGCGTTTGTAGACTATAATAAAGCTTTCGACTCATTAAAACATACAAAAATATGGGAAGCGCTTAAAAATATATACAAGAACATGAAAGCGAAAATAAGAACAGAAAGAGTAGGTGTATACTTCCCTATAAAAAGAGGAGTCCGACAGGGAGACCCACTATCACCCAAACTTTTCTCGGCGGTGCTTGAATATATATTTAGACGTCTCGAATGGAGTCAATATGGACTAAACATTAATGGAATGCAACTGAACCATTTAAGATTTGCAGACGATCTAATTCTAATCTCTGAAGACCCGAGAAGCCTGCAAGCAATGCTTGAACAGTTGGTGTACGAAAGCGATAAAGTCGGACTCTCCATTAATAATACAAAAACCAAAGTAATGACTAATTCCCAAAAAATCACCATTACAGTCAACGGCAACAAAATAGAGTACGTCAATGAATATACATACCTAGGACAGATAATATCACCAAAAGACCTTACAACCAAAGAAATAAACAACATAGTACAATTAGCATGGAAAAGATACTGGTCTCTTAAAGAAATTGTCAAAAACCCGCAGGTACCACTTAAAGCTAAGAAAAAAATATTTGATTCCTGTATTCTACCTATCATGACATACGGATGTCAAACTTGGAGTCTAACAAAACAAAACTTACACACACTAGAAACCTGTCAACACAGCATGGAGCGAAGTATGCTCAAAGTCAAGTTAAGAGACAAACTAAAATTAACGATTTAACATACTGCATAAGAAAATTAAAATGGAGTTGGGCAGGTCATATGATGAGGAGTAAACAAGAAAAATGGGCTAAGGATGCAACCGAATGGTGTCCAAGACAAAATAAAAGAGGGAAAGGGAGGCAGCTTCTGAGATGGGAGGACGATATTCAAAAAATAGCCGGTGCTACTTGGAAGAGGACGACTCATGACCGGAAAGTGTGGCAAGCTCTACGGGAGGCCTTTGCGGAAACGCAAGACAATCTCAAAACCGGTGTCAATTAACATAAGTGATAGTAACTTTTTTCTAATATTGTTAAATAAAGGCTATTATTATTATTATTATTATTAGTTACTGAATTTTATATATATGTATAGTAAGGACCTCTACTACTAAATCTATGTCATTTACTATTTTTAGTTTTTGTTTTAAGTTAATTTGTTGATCTAATACGTGCCGAAATGCGTTCCAGTCGATTGCTCCATTTATTAGTCTGAGAGGGGGATTTTCGATAAAAGGATTTATTTCAAGTGTAAGGACTATGGGCAGAATTAAGGTCTGTTAAAGTATCTATATAGGAATGTAGAGCTATGGAATGAAAGGTAATAAAGTAATCAAGGATATCAGGTCGTTTAGGAGGAGGGGATGACCAGTAAGTTGGAGCTAGAAGAGAAATTACTTATGCGTCTTGCAGAGTCACTCCTCGAGGATTGCTAATACGGTAAGCAAAATGAGGGTGCTTAGCATAACCCCAGATACTATATTTAGAATAAATTGGAAGGTATTAATTTCGAGGTTAAGTTGGAGTGGATGTAATGTTTGATGGATTATCTTATAAGGATATATAATCCATCATACGCTGTATTATCAGGATGGTCTGTTCTGTATGTGTCGTAGTCTCATATAGTAAAGTTCAATCTTGAGGTGAAGTGCATCTCTGTTAAAAGTGCTAAGTCAATACCTTTAATCCTGTCGATGAGTGTTCAACCCATTGGCGTTCTATAATAGGATGGAGACGAAATTTGTGGTGGAAGATGACATCTATTTTGGAGTAATTGACGCTAAATTGGATACAAGGGACATTACATATTTATAAGTGGTGTTAGTTGTTTTTAGATCAAAAAAAGATATCTGATTATTATAGTCTAAGCTTACCCTAAAAGACTAATCCAGCATCATTTATTTTTGATAATTTAATTGATTTACAGTCTAGCAGTTAATTTTATAAAAAATATTTTGAGCTTTCCAGCAATCGGGAATAGTTCATCTCATTTATTGCCTAGCACGATTATCCGATAAAGTCTGTATTATCAGAACATGCGACTAGAGGCTAGAAACATTCCAAATATCATCATCACATAGCTTGTACGTAAGGACCTTCTAGACATGCAATATAAGTTCCAATTTCGTCTGGTGACTACGCAATCCTAAAGAAATTAAATAAAATATTATGTTCTTTACAGTGCTTTGGTATAGCCAAATTTAGTGTAAAAGAAGTCCTTGAAAGTCTCAGAAAAATAGGGTTCCTGTTATATGACCATTTTCATTAGCAAATTTTTTGAAGTAATAATTTTCTCATGAAAAAGGCCATATAATAGGAACACTATTTCCTTAATTTCACACCATGTAAATTTTTGTTCGTTCCCAAAAATCATCGACTAAAACTGTCGATAACAACCTCATTTGGTGTACTGATTTTCTGATTCAAAATTTTTGTCGTTTGAAAACTAATTTTATATTTTCAAGACTTGTAAGATAATTAATTATAAAAAATTCTACAATTGATCCATCTTATATACTGAGACATTTCAGTTGTCATCTGGTTAGAGAATTATTATTTACTTCTTGGAATCTTTTTCTTTTCCAGATTGTGTCTTACCTCCTCTTCTATAAATTAAGTTCATTTTTGCACTCAAATGTTAGAAATTATTTAAAAATCTTGATCTACATAAATCGACTGGCTTAGATGGTAGCTACTCTATAGTTATAAAGAGGTGTTCATTTAGGCAAACTATTATGCCTACATTTTTAGTCAGAGATCCATTCTTGTAGATGGAAAACAGCATTTGTTCAAACAGTCCCCAAAAAAGGGCAAGTTTTAAATTACGTTGAGAAGCATTTTAATAACTACTGCTTTAACGTTTCTTTTTTTTTAATATCATAGAATAAATAAAATATCTCGAATCGTGGTAGGTATTCAGTAACCGTCAATATAATTTCCGCTGCAGTGGATCCGCTGATGGTTTGATGTCTTTGGGTAAATTAGGATTAGTGCACTTGATCTTCTCAAAAACCTTTGCTAGAGTTTTGAATCAAGCTTCTTTGTGTAATATGTGATCATGTGCTATCGACGATTGCCTCCTGTAAAAGGTTAGAAGTTATCTTTGGACTCGTTTAATCCAAGGAATTTTCGATGGCAACAAATCTGTAGTTCATCAAATAAATGCTTATATTCCCCTAAGGTCTCCAACTATATTTTTTATTTCCAAAAATGATCTCCTGTCTAATACTTCTAATCCAATCCACTATTTCGCTAATGACAGTGCTTTGAGTTTTTTTAAAGTCCTTCGCTGATTGAAATTCTTACGTTTCGGCCATGGAAACGCAACGGCAATTTATGTTAAACTACTTAAAATCCAACATAAACAGACATATTACTATGGGGTTGAGAGAACACTTAATACGAGGGTCGTTCTATAAGTCCTTAGAAAATCCGAGAAATTGCGCTCGTAGTGTCGGTAAAGATTTTTTTTTTGTAAGTAGCATTATCGAATTTCACCTCGATCCATAGCGTAGATCAATTTCAATCGTCGATTAAAGTTAACAACATTTATTTATGCATAACAATGGAAAAAAGCGAGTTTAGGTCTGTCATCAAACATCTCCATTTGAAAGGCTTAAGCCCGAAATAAATCAAAGCCGAGTTGGATGCAGTTCATGGCACATTTGCACCTGTGTTTGCAACGGTTTACAATTGGGTGAATGAATTTAAACGTGGCCGTTCATCCACAAAAGATGAACATCGTTCAGGACGTCCAGTTGAGGTGTCTACTCCTGAAATCATCGACGAAATCCAAGATCTAATTTTGAACGATCGGCGAATCAAAGTGCGCGAATTAGTTGAGGCCATGAGTATATCACAACGTATAGTCGCTTCAATTTTGCATGAAAAATTGTCTGTGAAAAAAATTTCGGCAAGATGGGTGCCGCGTTTGCTCTTAGAAGAGAATAATTGCAATTCCTTCGTCGATATGTCACTGTGGACGAAACCTTGATACACTACTGCACTCCAGAAACGAAGAGACAGTCATCACAGTGGATTTTCAAGGGTGAACGGGCTCCGAAGAAGGCAAAAACTGTGCCATCGGCCGGTAAGGATCATTTTTGATTCGCAGGGCATAATTTTTATCGACAACTTGGAAAAAGGAAAAACAATAACAGGAGCGTATTACGCGTCGTTATTGCAACGGTTGAGCGAGGAAATCAAAGAGAAACGCCCCCATCTGAAGAAGCAAAAAATCCTCTTGCATCAGCACAATGCGCGTGTGCACACCTGCGCTGTTTCCATGGCCAAAATTGTGGAATTGAGAATTGAATTGTTGCAGCATCCCGCTTATTCACCAGATTTCGCCCCAAGTGCCTATTTTCTTTTCCCCAATCTGAAGAAATGGCTTGGCGGACGACGGTTCCCTTCCAACGAGGACGTCATTGCTCAAACGGATGAGTATTTTGCAGAACTTCCGAAATCCTATTTTTTGGACGGGATAAAAATGTTAGAAAAACGGTTGGGAAAGTGTATAGAGAAAAAAATCTTTAAAAGGAGATTATGTTGAAAAATAAAATTTTTTTTTTTAAAAAAACAGTTTTTTTCCACCTTTTTCTAAGGACTTATTGAACGACCCTCGTACCATTCTTCGTTAGAATCACTATAAAATTAATATAATTAAGAATATGGCAAAATCCTTACGTTAGCTCAAGTGAAGCAAAAATGTCCTCACAATTTCTGATATACCTAATTTATATGAAGCTGGAACACCTTTATGTGATCAATGATTTCCCTTATTTAATTAGTTTTTATATAGTGTTCTAGTCAACTGCATAGTTGCATTCGATTTTTTCAGTTATTTTACCGTTATACTCCCCCTTTTGGACATACTATGAAATGTGAAGATTATTTCTTCAATCGTTCGATCCAAATACTGAATGCAATGCCCCACTCGGTTTTAGTGCAAATCTTAAATGAAACTCGGTTTTAGTGCAAGTCTTTAATTCCTTTAGTGCAAGTCTTTAATGAAAAAATGTTATATAAAATATAAAAGTAAAATCTTGGCTATCAAAATATAAAATATTTAATTTAACAATCACCCATCAATCATACTAATTATATATGAAAATTTTTCTCAAACTTTTTTATTTATTTTCAATTATCTTTAAATAAATTTGATATGAAAACTTTTCATTTTATATAGTCTAATAGCTTTTTTATAGTCAAAATAAAATATATTTTTTACTTAAGTTTTCCTTTTTTGTAAAATTATATTTTTGAAAATTAGATACAAAAAAATCAAAATCAAATCGAAATTTTTTCAAGCAAAAGTTAAATTATTTCTAAAATTTTACACATACTCATTTTTTTTATATTTACGAATACAAATGTGTACATACACATATAGGCACATAACACTTGGTTTTTTATCAAGATTTTAGAATGAAATCAAAATTTTTACACCTTATTTTTTGAGCAAAAAGGTACGTAAATTCTAAAATGGAATGGAAAGACTAAATATGGTATCATCTCCCCTTTCATAGTTATCAACAGAGTTTACACTTTATCAGCTGTTATGTTTTCTTTGAAAGTTTATAAAACACGTTCAACACATAAAACTCTTGAATGGGATAAATGTAAGCACACATGAGCAGCATAGTCCGGATTGTTAACAATGCGGAAAAGCGGAAGAAGAATTTATGAGTTCCTGTAAAGTATATTCCAGTTCCTTCAATATTAACTTGATCCACACAACTCCATATATATGCATATACAAACATGGTTTACTTGTATGTAAAAGGGAAAAAGGTTGACTTATTATTCAGTTTTGTTTATTTTTTTCTGCTCATCTTATTCCAACATTATTTTTGGTTTCAGCAAAAAGTAAAGAAGGAACACTCGAATGGATATGAAAGGACGAAAGGATGAACGGTTGTATATTGTAGCATTTAAAGAATTTACTTTTCTCCTTTGGCCATAATATGATCTGCCCTTTTGTAAAGCATCCTAGAGGGTCCTTCAAATGACAATAAAATGACCGTCAACATGAATTTTTTCCCCCAACATACACCGAACAAGATTAAATCCGTCTAGACATAGCCACTATAGACTACCATAATTCCATTCTATGCTTAGATGAAAATTCACACAAGCTTATATATATACGAATACACCCACACCAAAATACAAACCGATATGCTCTATTCAATGAATACTAATGGTCAACATTAAATTGTGATTTACTTTACATTGCATGACTGTTAAGGTAAAATAATTACACTCAATAAAAGCTGTTATCAATCAATATTAGTAAAGGATATACTATGAAATACACGTAAACCACAGCTATGCCCATAAAATAATTATAAATTTATTATGCAAATTTATTTATATCTTGTTGTATTTAAGTAAAAATATATAAGAACATAATAGATACTCTTAATTATATTTTTTTTAATAGATTTTATGAAATACTCCTTTAAAAACTGAGAACAGATTTTTATTACAAAATTTGTTTTTCGGATGGATTTTTATTGATCAATTAAAAAAAGCACTATTTTTCGAAGAAATATTTTCAAGTTTTCATTATTTCCAATGAATAAATTTAATTTTTTCATTATTCCATAAACGTTTGTTAGCTCAAAAAAAAATACTGAAAGTTGGTAATGTCCTATTGGATATAATGGTGTGATGTTACCTTACCATATGTGCCAGGATACCAGCATCAGGGTTTAAGCTAGTTAAGAGAGAAGTTGACTGTTAAAAAGTTTATCTTTTCAAATGTCATACAAACTTATTATATAAAAACTCTTATTACTATAACTATACTCTTCATAGAGTATAGTTATACGTAAAAAAAAAATTCACGTAGTAATAAGAGTTTTATGTTTAAAAAAAAATTCATCTGTTCTTTCAATACTTTTCTCTAACGTTGGAAGAAATCCTTCCGTAATTTTGCGAAATCTCCTTCCCTCATCTTCTGACTAGAAACCATTAGTAGACGTAGTCTTGAGAGTATATACATCCATGAAGAGATACAAAAATCAAATACTGATCTGACCTTCAATGTAATTTGTGCTTTTAGGGCATCTGAAAATATTCTTTTAGGGACGCAAAATAATTTATCATCTTCAGTAGCAGCCCCGGGAGCTATTCATAGTATATCAAGTGATCTTATTCTCAACAAAAATGGGGTTTTAAATTATTTTGTGTTTCTGATCATATAGAAATTTTGGACGGAAGAAACAAAAGTTTCCACCTTCCTGGTCCACCTAACCAAATAAGGAAGAACAACTTTAACCGTTCATAGAAATAGAAACTAATCAGTTTACTCGAAAACATTATTAAAATTTTGGGCAAGGAAATTGCTCCGAATTTAGATAGGACACTTGTTCTCATTCATTCTGCCATTTCTGTAAAGGTCAATTCACTATCGCTGATCTTCTAATGAAATGCCATCTAAACCAAATTTTTTTCTATTGATATTATCTTAATTTCAGACCTTCAATATCCTTTTCAAGTATCCTTTTCAATACTCTTTTTAAAACAAACCAACCTGCTTAACAAAATTGAATCTATCAAATTAATAAATAACCGATTTATTAATTTGATAGATTCGATTTTGTGTAAGGACTTCACACTTGAAGGTGGTGGAGTCCTTACACAAAGCAAATATACAAATTTTGTTTACAGTCTATCAATGTGACCTAAAGTAGCATTGGAAGGCGATGAAGGTATCAGTCAATAAACTGACAGAATACTATAAGAAATGGGTTCTTCAAGTAAACATTCCAAAGTCAGAGTGCTTGTGCCTTAAGCCGCCAGGGAAGAAAAAAATTCGTAGACTGTGGGTTTGGGGATAAGCATGACCCGAAAATGAGGCTCGTAAAGAATTTTAAGTATCTAGGCTTGAATCTTTACAAAAACCTCAAATTCAATTCCTTTGTCAGGGATAAAATTAAAAAAGACAACTGTATATACGAGGTCTGTTAAAAAAGTATCGCGAATTTTGAATTTCCGAGGGTTACGTATATAAGATTTTCGATTTTTTGTGGCGTTATGTTGGTACTCATGTCTATCACTTATGCCGACAAAAACAACATCGCATTAAAATTGCTAAGAAGCTGTTGGACTCTGTCCGCGACGACCCAAATTTGCACCAGAGGGTCATAACTGGTGACGAATCATGGATTTATGGCTATGACATGGAAACCAAAGCACATCAGACCAATGGAAGCTGCCGAAAAAAGCGCCAAGTTCGATCGAATGTGAAGGTTTTGCTTACAGTTTTCTTCGATTGAAGTGACGTGGTGTATTATAAGTTCTTGCCACAGGGTAGAACGGTCAATAAGGAATATTACCTGCAAGTTATGCGCAAGTTACGCAATGCAATCCGCCAGAAACGCCCGGATTTGTGGAAGAACAAAAATTGAATTTTGCACCATAGTAACGCCCCTCCTCAGGCATCGTTGCCTGTGCGCATAATTTTTGGCCAAAAACAACACACTAAAAATGCCGCAGCCACCGTATTCCCCAGATCTGGCCTCCTGTGACTTTTTCTTATTCCCGAAACAGACGAGTCAAAACACGTGCAAGCACAGCAGATGTCACAAATTAACTGAGAATTCAAAATGGCCGTACTTGTCGGCATAAGTGAGAGACATAAGTACCATCATAACGTCACAAAAAACCGAAAATCTAATATACGTAGCCAACGGAAATTCCAAATTCGCGATACTTTTCAAAGAGACCTCGTATTGTGGGCTTCTGATAATAATAATGCTCAGAAATCCTACGTAAGGACATCAAACTCATTATTTATAAGTAATTTATAAGAGCGTACCTATACTACAGCTTCCCCATTTGGTCATCTATTTCCCCAATAGTAGCAACGAAACTGCAGATGATGGAAAGGAAGGTGTTACAAAAAGCCACAGAACCTTTCTAGACTGATAAAAAAGCCACAGAAGGCAGATCTAGACTGATAAAAAAGTTTATATCAAATGGCAGTTTGTACAGAAAGGCAGGCATTTTACCATTTGTAGTATAGCAAATGGGAATAAAGCATAAATTGGTGAAATCATTAACCCATCATCAAAACAGAGCAGTAAGAAGCCAAAGTGAGGTTAGCAACTACATCACAAGAGGTCGGAAGCACAGAAAGGATTCAAGAAGACACAACAAACGCAGCAGTTGCCGGATTAAAATATAGAATATAGAATTTAGAATTTTGTTTTTAGTTTTTAAGAATAAAACTGTAAAAAATACATATTTAGCTTATAAGAGTAGATTTAAGTGTTAGGGTTAGGTTTAGGGTATAAGAATATTTTTTAAAATATCATAATAAAGATAAATAAAATATTATATATGTATTAGATGAAATTTAAGGATAGAGGAAAGCTAAGAACGAATAAAGACAAAGATTGAGCTAGGAATAAATATTTTTAAAAGCAAATAGTATTAACAAACTTGATCTTAAGCAATTCGGAGAATTTTAAAGCTGATACAAAAAAAATGTGTACTAAAACTGATTATAGCCAAAATATAGCTTTTCTTAATTTTTGACATTATCTTTAATAAAATTTTCTAAAAAATAGCTTTAGATATTAACATTCACTTTGCTGATAGAAGTTATAGTCTTATTGGAATATCTTATAATGGTCAGATAGTCTGAATTATATTAGCATAAGGAGAGAAAAAATCTTTTTCGGGAACAAGAAAAAGTCACAGGGGGGCAGATCTGGGTAATACGGTGGCTGCGGCATTATTAGTATGTTGTTTTTAGCCAAACAAGCAACGATGCGTGAGCGTGAGCAGGGGAGTTATCATGGTGCAAAAGCCAATTTTTGTTCTCCCACAAATCCGGGCCTTTCTGGCGGATTACTTCGCGCAAATTGCGCAAAACTTGCAGGTAATATTCCTTATTGACCGTTCTACCCTGTGGCAAGAACTCATGATGCACCTTGCTCCTGCAATCGAAAAAAACTGTAAGGCAGAATCGTCCGGCACGCTTTTCGTCGTTCACATCATCTCCGCCCTCTGAGAATATTTTGTACCTCCAATACACGTTGCTTCGGTCCAAGGTAGCCTCACCATATACCACAGTTAACATTCGAAATGCGTCCGCGCAATTAATTTTGTTTTTCACACAAAATTTGATACAGATTCTTCGATCCATTTTTTGGAATGGGCAAAAATCGAAGACGAGCCAAAATACGTGCAAGCAAAGCAGCTGTCAAAAATTAATTGAACATTCAAAATGGGCGAACTTATCGGCATTAATGAGAGACATGAGTACCAACATTACGCCACAAAAAATCGAAAATCGAATATACGTAACCCTCGGAGCTTTCAAAATTAGCGATAATTTTTGAACACACTTCGTATTCTATGGAAAAAACAAAAACAGGAAATTAACAAAGCGAAAGAATTCTTTTTTATACGATATTATTCGTACTCAAATTCTATAATTATCGTAAGTCTATTAAATGTTACCTAAGAAGAATATTATAATAATAAATTATCAAAAAATTCCATATATTTTAAGTCTCATTATTTAAAATTTTAATTAAGTAATTAAAGATAATTTAAAAACTACCCTAAAAATTCCTCTGAATATGACTTAGCAAAAATTGTAAGAATTCTTAACAGTCCCTTTTAAGTTAATATGTTCATTCTATAAAAAATTAATTTTTTTTAACTTTTTATTTATCACCAAATTTTGTAGTTTTTTTTAAATAATTTTAATAATATTTTTAAAATAATAGTTAATAATCTCTGCTTAAAAACAAATAAGACAATCTAATTAAATTTTTTTTTTTAAATTATGATATTTTCTTTTAAATTGTTGCACCTGCAAAAATACAAAATATCGTATTAAAAAAAAAATCATTAAAAAAGTGTTTTTGCAGCTAAAAAAAAAAAAAATTAGGCTATAGAAAAAAGCGTAAACTATTTTCTAAAAATTTAAAAATATTGTTAAAATTCAGTTCATTGATACCTTTTCTAATAATTATTTAAATATTGTATTTTTCTATCGATTCAGAAAACTATAGCATTCCTTTCAATTCATACCACTCTCCTTCAAAATAAAATTCACCACGAATTTGTCAAAGTAAAAAGTGAACCCCACAAGGAGCCGCCCGAATTCTCTCCACTTTTATCAGAGTCATAAAAGATGGCAATTTGTTTAATTCTGATTTTATGACTTCTCTTTTTTATCCTGCATATTTTTTTTCTTCGATAAGAAAAAAGTAAATGCGTAAAACGTAGGTCTTAAAGCAATCCAAATCTCCATAGGTTGCATACACCCTCACAACAGACATAGTCAAAGTCATAAAATTTAACCACTTTTGTTTACAGTTCGTTCAATTATTTATTAAACAATTAATGTGCGTGACTTTTTACCTTAGTCACCACCTAGTAAGCTCGTAAATATTTCCGTTTGGCGAAAATTGACTTATAAAATAAACAACTAAACTTAATGGAAATGCATGAAAATTTCTCATTTCACTTTCAAATATGAATTTTGTGTTGCTATTCTAATTACTATTTGTGCGCTGTTGTTGGCATAAATATTTTGTACTTTATATTAACAAAAATTATACCAAAACAAAAACCACCCTCAACAACGTATTGTATATTTTAAGGCAAAAAATAAAAAAAAAAATATTGCCTAATAAGTTATACCATCAATTGTGTATGCTATTAAATACATTATAAGATGAGAAAATTTAATGTCAAAAGAAAATCTAATATTAATAATAATAATTACATCTCTAGACGGTCATTAATTCGACTAATGCGAGTAAAGAGTTAAAACTGATTCAATCAAAACTTTATGGAATCATGGTTGAAATGTCTGCAAAAAGTATTAAAATTAACCATTTACTTGTGTATGCAAATAATTATACAAATACAACCCAACCAACTAGCCGCCCAACCAGCCATTATCTCATCGTATTTTAGGTATTTGCGGCTATAATTTGTATGGGGTTTGTGAGGGCCCCTTTTTTAATAGCATTAAAACTTTTCATGTCACATGCTACAATGTCATTTTATTCTGTACTTTACCCATCCATACATATACTCTTATGTACACATATTTGTACAGGTAAAAAGATAAAATGCCGAAAATTTTGTTCGTTATTCACCTTCACCTTTTATATGAACATAAGATTTTTCAACTCAATGGCTTCATTAGAGTTTTTTTTTCTTATTTTCGACTATAGAAATGCAAAATTCTTGTTCATATTTTCAGAACAATTTTTCAAAGTGAACAAGTCAACTGAGAATGACTTCTAGTCTTGAAAATGAATCTTTATAAAATTTACAAGCACATCGCTAAGTTACTATCCGAATTTTGATTTTCAACTTAAAGCCGAAAAATTCATTAAAAGTAAATGACACAAAATTTTTGTTTATTCAGTTTCTAAAAAGATAATTTTTATAAAACATTTTTCTATATTCAAATAAAAGTTTGAATTGATATAATTTAAATTTTTTTCAGAATGATGTGTGAATATACGTGTAAACATCCTTCAAATGACCACTCTGCTGTTACCAACAAATACAGGCTTTTTCCATAGCACTTTTCATGACCGCATTTAAGTTCATGTATTGTTTGATGTTTATTTACGTAAATCCGTCCTTTCGAGTAGCCATTTTGGTGCCATCAAATCAAGTGAATGCTATGGCGAAATTAATTCAGAATTTTTTGAAATTATTCGATTATTTTTTGCAGAAGGTCGATCGTCACCCTCGCAGTAGTGAAACCATACCATCTCATTATCTTCGACCCTTAGGCGTATAAAATTTCAAGCATATTTTTAGGTAAATTTTTTTTAGTAAAAATTTTTAAGTAAAATTTGTCAGTAAAAATTTGTCAGTAAACAGTTTTCAGTAAAAATATTTTAGTAAACAGTTTTCAGTAAACATTTTTCAGTAAAGATTGTTCAGTAACAATTTTTCAGTAAAAATATTTCAGTAAAAATATTTCAGTAAACATTTTTTAGTAAAAATTTTCAGTAAATATTTTTTAGTAAAATTATTTCAGTAAATATTTTTCAATAAAAATTTGTCAGTGAAAATTTTTCAGTAGAAATTTGTCAGTAAAAATTTGTCAATAAAAATATGTTCAGTAAAAATTGTTCAGTAAAATTTTGTCATTAAAAAATTTTATTAATATTTTTTAATAAAAATTTGTCTGTAGAAATTTTTCAGCAAAACTTTTCAATAAACAGTTTTCAGTAAAAATATTTTAGTAAATTTTTTCAGTAAACATTTTTTAGTAATAATTTTTCAGTAAAAATATTTCAGTAAAAATATTTTAGTAAAAATTTTTTAGGAAGTAAAAAATTTTTCAGAAAAAATTTGTCAGTAAAAATTTGTCAGTGAATATTTGTCAGTGAAAATTTACTAGTAAAAATTTGTCGGGAAAAATTTCTCAGTAAAAATATTTCAGTAAAAATTTATCATTAAAATTTTTTTGAGTAAAAATTTTTCAATAAAATTATTTCAGTAAAAAGTTTTTCGTAAAATGTTTTCAGTAAAAATTATTCATTAAAAATTTTTTCAGTAAACATTGTTCAGTAAAAATTTTCCAGTAAAAAGTTTTTTAGTAAAAATTTTTTAGCAACAAAGTTGCAGCAAATTTTTTTCAGTAAAAATGTTTCAGTAAACATATTTCAATGAACAATTTTTCAGTAAACATTGTTTAGTAAAAAGTTTTTAGTATAAATTTTCCTTTTAAAAGTTTTCCGTAAAAAGTTTTCAGTAAAAAGTTTTCAGTTTAAAGTTTTCAGTAAAGTTCTCAGTAAAAAGATTTCATTAAAAAGTTTTCAGTTAAAAGTTTTCAGTAAAGTTCTCAGTAAAAAGTTTTCAGTAAAAATTTTTCAGTAAGAATTGTTCAGTAAACAATTTTCGGTAAAAATATTTTATTAAACATTTTCAGTAAACATTTTTCAGTAAAAATTGTTCAGTAATAACTTTTCAGTAAAAATTTGTTAGTAAAAATTTTTCGGTAAAAATTTTCAGTAAATATTTTTCAGTAAAATTATTTCAGTAAATATTTTTCAGTAAAATTATTTGCAGTAAAAATATTTTCAGTAAACAATTTTCAGTAAAATATTTTCAGTAACAATATTTCAGTAAAAATTTCTCAGTAAAAATTTGTCGGGAAAAATTTGTTAGTAAAAATATTTTAGTAAAAATTTATCATTAAAAATTTTTTAGTAAAAATTTTTCAATAAAATTATTTCAGTAAAAAGTTTTTCTTAAAATGTTTTCAGTAAAAATTATTCATTAAAAATTTTTCATGAATAATTTTACAGTAACAGTTTTTCAGTAAACATTGTTCAGTAAAAATTGTTCAGTAAAATTTTGTCATTAAAAATTTGTCTGTGAAAATTTGTCAGTAGAAATTTTCAGTGAATATTTTTTAGTAAAAATTTGTCTGTAGAAATTTTTAAGCAAAACTTTTCAATAAACAGTTTTCAGTAAAAATATTTTAGTGCATTTTTTCAGGAAAAATTGTTCAGTAATAATTGTTCAGTAAAAATATTTCAGTCAAAATTCTCAGTAAAAATTTTTCTGTAAACATTTTCAGTATACATTTTTTATTAGAAATTTTTCAGTAAAACTTATCAGTAAACAGTTTTCAGTAAAAATATTTTAGTAAACATTTTCAGTAAACATTTTTCAGTAAAGATTGTTCAGTAATAATTTTTCAGTAAAAATATTTCAGTAAAAATTTTTCAGTAAACATTTTCAGCAAATTTTTTTTCAGTAAAATTATTTTAGTAAATATTTTTCAGTAAAATTATTTGCAGTAAAAATATTTTCAGTAAACATTTTTCAGTAAAATAGTTTCAGTAATAATTGTTCAGTAAAAATTTGTCAGTAAAAATTGTTCAGTAAAAATTTTGTCAGTGAAAATTTTTCAGTAGAAATTTTCAGTAAAAATATTTTCAGTAAAAATTATTTAGTAAATATTTATTAGTAAAAATTTATTAGTAAAAATTTGTCAGGAGAAATTTGTCAGTAAAAATGTGTCAATATAAATTTGTTCAGTAAAAATTGTTCAGTAAAATTTTGTCATTAAAAATTTGTCTGTAAAAATTTTTTATTAGAAATTTTCAGTGAATATTTTTTAATAAAAATTTGTCTGTAGAAATTTTTCAGTAAAACTTTTCAATAAACAGTTTTCAGTAAAACTATTTTAGTAAATTTTTCAGTAAACATTTTTTAGTAATAATTTTTCAGTAAACATTTTCAGTAAAAATTTTGTAGTAAAAATTTTCAGTAAAAATATTTCAATAAAAATGTTTCAGAAAAAATTTTTTAGTAAGAATTTTTCAGTAAAATTTGTTTAGTAAAAATTTTTCAGAAAAAATTTGTCAGTAAAATTTTGTCAGTGAAAATCTGTCAGTGAAAATTTGTCAGCAAAAATTTGTCAGTAAAAATTTGTCAGTAAACATTTGTCAGTGGAAATTTGTCAGTAACAATCGGTCGGGAAAAATTTGTCAGTAAAAATATTTCAGTAAAAATTTATTATGAAAAATTTTTTAGTAAAAATTTTTCAATAAAATTATTTCAGTAAAAAGTTTTTCGTAAAATGTTTTCAATAAAAATTATTCATTAAAAATTTTTCACGAAAAATTTTCCAGTCAAAGTTTTTCAGTAAACATTTTTCAGTAAAAATTTTTCAGTATATATTTCCCAGTAAAAAGTTTTGCAGTAAAATTTTTTGAGTAACAAAGTTGCAGCAAATTTTTTTCAGTAAAAATGTTTCAGTAAACATATTTCAATGAACAATTTTTCAGTAAACATTGTTTAGTAAAAAGTTTTTAGTTAAAATGTTTTAGTCAAATGTTTTTAGTAAAAATTTTCTTTTTAAAAGTTTTCCGTAAAAAGTTTTCAGTAAAATGTTTTCAGTTAAAAGTTTTCAGTAAAGTTCTCAGTAAAAAGTTTTCAGTAAAAATTGTTCAGTAACAATATTCAGCAATTCTGAGAATTTAAGGGAAAACTTTAGTTAGTGGTATGATAAATATAAATTAATTTGATAGAAATATTGAGGCTTTTCGGTTACAAATAAATACTTAGTAAATTTAGATAGAAACATAAAATATTGAATAGAAGTTTTTCTCTATTCTATCATGGCAAGTAGATAGTTTTGGGTAAAGTTGTTTTATGACAAATAATTTTATTATGTATTTCTAAGTAAATTTTTACATAATAACTTAAATGATATAATTATGATCCATTTTCTAAAATGAATATTTGAAAATTAAATCATTATTAGAAAATCCTTCGATAGAATATATTCTTAATTTATTATAAATTCTCAAAATCTACCTAAAAGTTAATACAACAAATATTCCCATAAATAAGTATCCTTCTTGTAAAAAAATATCTTTACACAATATTTGATTTGTTTTTTTTTTTTAACGAAAGGATTAAACTCATGGATAATATTCATAATATTATATAAGAATTATTTGAATAAAAACTTTTAGCAAAATTATATCACATGGGAGTCCCTCTTTTAGAAAGGGTTCATTCTCAAAGGTACTATTTCAGCATATTTGCTACTAACATACATGATAATACTCGTATAACTCTTTTAAAAGAAGAAAAACATTGATAAAAGCATGATTTAAAAGGAATTATCTATAATTTATTAATGTTAATGGAAGATTATTTTTGATTTATTAAAAATTCATATAATAATTGTCAAAATTGCCTCAGAAAAGCCTTGTATGCTGCATAAGAAGTGAATTGATATTAATAATCAATTTAAAAATGTTTATTATCAAATAGAAGCAAGTCATTTGAATCTATAAAGATAATTTGTTGAAAAAAAAATCAAATCTAATACCTGAACTTGTTATTTTATTTAATACAATAATTCTATAATATTATATCTGCAAATGAAATCTTATAAATTACTGCTACGCAAGTAGATAATTATAAATAGTACTGTAATTATTAGTAGATAAGCCTATTGTTAAAGGTAAAAATTTGACTAGTCAAACGTGATAATCCCTGGAGTATATCAAGCATTAACGCTATATATGTACACGATGAATCAAAGAGTTTGTCTAGACCACTTACTACAATAAACTCCCACGTTTGTCTAATAATCGCTGAAAGGATTCAAAAGGTGTGATTGATATTTGATAACAATCGCATGCGAAGCACAATTCAAACTTTTTAAACATGAACTGCTCTAGAACTTGCCATTTACATCTAACACATCAATGGAAAAAATTATTTTCTATCGGTGGACTTATTATTGCGAAAATATGTTAAAATAAACCAAATAAGCATACGGTGGATTTGATAGTAGTTGCTATGTAAAATATGGCAAAGTCAAATGGAACCACACAACATGTTTGTTACTAAACATATCGGATTTTATTTTAAACAAAGTACAGTGCTTCATTGTACAGTACAGAACAGGGTTTACCAGTGATTTTACGCTAACTGACGGATTTCACGGGTGCAGCTTATCCGTTTCCGATCGAAACGGTTCAGGTTACATCATACGACCACTTGTTCAATATTGAATTGTCACCCCATGCGAACGTGGAAGCCATAAACATACTTTATTCAAAACCATAATCGTTTCGCATAAGTCAACAAAGTATTTCTTCGATAATAGAAAGTTAAAAATAATGTCAAACGGTTAGAAGAAATTTCTATAAAAACATTGGCCGTAATCCAATAAAAATTACATACGATTTTTAAAAATATTATTCTACAAAAATACATTCACATAAGAAAATAATTATAAAACATTTGTTTCGAAATAACTAAACTAAAATTATTTTAAAATCCAGTTACTTTGAAATATTATATGACAAATTTTTTACAGAAAAAATTTTTACCGAAAAATTTCTAGTGAAAAATTTTTACTGAAAAATTTCTAGTGAAACATTTTTACTAAAAGCTTTTTACTAAAATCTATTTACTGAAAACTTTTTACCGAAAACTTTCACTAAAAAATTTGTACTGAAAAATTTTTAATGAAAATTTTTCGCTGAAAATTTTTACTGAACATTTTTAATGAAATGTTTTACTGAAAATATTTACTGAAAAATGTTTACTGAAAAATATTTACCGAAAATTATTACTGAACATTTTTACTGAAAAATATGTACTGAAAAATTTTTCCAGAAAAATGTTTACTGAAAATTTTTACTGAAAATATTTACTGAAAAATGTTTACTGAAAATTTTTACTGAAAATATTTTCTGAAAAATGTTTACTGAAAATTTTTACTGAAAATATTTACTGAAAAATGTTTACTGAAAATTTTTATTGAAAATATTTACTGAAAAATGTTTACTAAAAAATGTTTACTGAAAAATGTTTACTGAAAATGTTTACTGAAATTATTTACTGAAAATTATTACTGAAAATTATTACTGAAAATTTTTATTGAAAATTTTTGCTAAAAATGTTTACTGAAACTCGTTTACTGAAACTTTTAACTTAAAATTTTTTTCTGAAAAATGTTCACTGAAAAATTTTTACTGAAAAATATTTACTGAAAAATGTTTACCAAAAATATTTACTGAAAAATGTTTACTAAAAAATGTTTACTGAAAAATGTTTGCTGAAAATTTTTACTGAAAATATTGACTGAAAAATGGTTACTAAAAATGTTAACTGAAAAATGTTTACTGAAAATGTTTACTGAAAGTGTTTACTGAAAATTATTACTGAAAATTTTATTGAAAATTTTTACTAAAAATGTTTACTGAAAATGTTTACTGAAAGTGTTTACTGAAAATATTTACTGAAAAATGTTTACCAAAAATATTTACTGAAAAATGTTTACTAAAAAATATTTACTGAAAACTTTTTACTGAAAACTTTTCACTGAAAATTTTTACTGAACATTTTTACTGAAAAGTTTTACTGAAAATTTTTACGGAAAATATTTACTAAAAATGTTTACTGAAAAATATTTACTGAAAAATGTTTACTAAAAATCGTTGCTAAAAATTATTACTGAAAACTTTACCAAAAACTTTTTACTGCAAATTTTATTACTAGAATTATGCAGTTTCTTCCAAATAAACAAAGAATTAAAATTCGAAAAAAGTTTCTCAAAGTATTTTTTTTTAATGATATAATGATACACACTTTAGATATGATTTATTGAAAAAATAATAATAAATATGATTTAGAAAACATTTTTTATGTTAATTATTTAGAAAAAAATATCATTCATAAGTCTATCAAGAGCTTTATAATTAACCGGTTGTGGGTTTCCTTTGGTGGTCCAAATAGTTAAGCACAAAGTACATACGACAATGGTGATGATCGCAAAAAATTCTATTCAATGAAACAGATACAATTCACTTTAAAATTTAATATGATCTATATAAAAATAATATATAATTAAAAATAATATGCAAGAATATAACTCATTTTAGTATTAATCCAAAATTTCACAAAACGTGCTTAATCGCATATACTCCCTATAAATACTGAATAATTTCTTTACGAAAGCTTTACGTTGTACGTCATGTGAATATATTGTTGAGAAAAAAACAGCTTTACAAATAAATCTGTTTGCTGTTTTTTTTTTATCAAACATTTGTTTTTATTTCAAAAACATTTTTAATTTTTTATATCGAGACTAATATTTTCTGGAGGAAATTGACTACTTGAACTTTGCGAATGGCTTTCCATTTGATAATGTTTACTTTTATAAAAAAATTCGCAAACGTTTAACAAATTTTGAACTACAATAGTTACAAAAAATGTAAATTTTTATAAAAAAATTATAAAGAATAAATTTCGTAAAAATTTGTAGATTTTTTAATTTTTAAATTTAACTTAATTTTATATTTTTTATCAATAGCACCAACATTAATTTTTGAGAACATATTGTAAAAAGTATTCTTTTTTTGATGTTTATGCGGAAAGGTACCCGGCTCGAAATTTTTCCTGCCAGGCGAGTTATGCGGGATTTTTACCTCGCTAAAACCCAACCTGCACCTCTAACCTTGCTCCCGGAACGATGGTTCCCCGGCGGCACTCTTTGTAAATACTACTTCGCCCGGGCGTTCTTATTTGATGCTACTGCTGTCCCGATGTTATGACGCCTCGCGGCCTATTCTTCGTACGTTGTGTGAAGATCCTTGATAATAGATTCCGCGTACTCTGCAATTCTGTTCCAAGCCAATTGGCTCTTCAGCATGCACTCCACTATGTTTTCTGGACTGATGGAACGGTCCAGATTTCTCTCCAGCTCCGCCCGCGTCCCCTCGGAGAGGGGGCACTGGAAGAACACGTGTTCTGCGTCTTCGATCACATCGCGGCAATGATGACAGTTTGGGAAGTCGGTTCTCTTGAATCTGTGCAAGTATGCCCGAAAGCATCCATGCCCAGTCAAGAGTTGGGTGATATAATACCCGACTTCCCCGTGCAGGCGAGTGACCCATTTGGTAACATCTGGGATCAGCCGATGAGTCCACCGACCCTTCGTCGAGTTGTCCCATCTCTCTTGCCAGAAGCGAAGACTCTCGGGTCTCTCCTCTTCACAGAGGACCTTTCGCCGCTCTTCCTTCTTCCTACAATGTTGGCGTTCCCGCTCTCCTGCCAGATTGATTATTTGTAGTCAAGCTTGTTGATATTTCAGTGCATGTGATTTTTTGTATACCTTAACATTTTTCCTACATAGAGAATGAAGTTTCCTAAAACCTAAATAATATTAAACTACAAAAAAAATTATTTTCAAAATTAAATTGTATCAAATACAATTTTAAAGATTATAAAGTTATTGCCCCAGACTTGGAATCAATACCGGATTGGGATTATAACATATTTTGGAAGTGTCACGGAATGTTTCGGACTGGTGGCAGCAAAAAAATTTTTTTTTCTTTACCAAAGGATAAGAAATCGTCCGACAATGGGTCATGGGTCTTCCAAAATACTAATCCATATATAGAAAGCTTAAGTATCGTTAATATGGTCCGTGAGGTTGTTTATGAAATACGATGGAAGTGAGATGGCAAAAAAATAATGTGCTGTTATAAAACTGTGCCTAATTCTAGAGGGTCCAGATAGAGCCGACGAAAGCTTCCATTTACAGTTATCAGTTCTAAGATATTTTATACGGTCCCTAAAAATGTTGGCAACTGAATCGTTCAAGCATTCCATACTATATCCTATAAAACTATCTGTTATCGATAATATACCACCAATCGAACTTTTGCTGGATCAAAGGGTCAGTATCTCTCATCAAGGATGGGAGATTAAATAAATCCATTGGCATATCGTCTGCTAAGAGAAAAGAAGGAAGGCAATAGTAAAATGGCAACGATATTATTACTTATCGCCTAAATGAAAATGGACGTATCACCTCATTTCTGACATTGTCCCGTAGAAAGCAAAAGGTTATGAAGAAGTGGACGACTATGTCGTCAAATATCTGATGGGATATATTTGCTTCAGGGCATATCTATATCACTTTATCATGTCTTTTTCCACTGTCCATGCTTTCCCGTGGGAAAAAATGAATTATAGAAATATCTCGATGTATTGCATATTGAAGGGCGACAGCTAATACGTACCACGTGTGTAAGCTTAAATTAAAGCAAAATAAAATTTATTCAAAGTACTTGCCCTCGCTAGCTACACATTTTTCCCATCTTCCGGGCAATTTGTTGATACCACGCCAAAAAAATTCCTTCTTTTTCGAGGCAAACCACACATCAAGCCATTTTCGGACGGCGTCGTAAGAATCGAAGTGCTGCTCAGCGAGCGCGTGGCATATCGACGAAAAGAGGTGATAGTCGGAAGGCACAAGGTCTGGGACCATTTTTGACGTGTGGGATGGTGCGTTATCGTGGAGGAAAATCAGCTTGTCATGTATTAGCTGATAATCCGTGCTTTTTTCACGCATAGCACGGTGCAATTTGATCAGTTGTGAGATGTTGAAACCTGGTGAAACTGGCATTGACAGTGTTACCAGGTTTCAAAATCTCATAGTAGACGATACCCTGCTGATCCCATCAAACGCACAGCATCGTCTTCCGTCGGAAGCGATTTGGTCTTGGGGAAGATGTTGATGGTTGGCCGGGATCAACCTACGATTTCTTGCGTTTAGGATTATCGAAATATATCCACTTTTCATCGCCTGTCATAATCTGATGTAGGAAAAACTTTATTTTTTGTCTGCCGAGCAAGATTTCGCATGTGTTTTGACGTCGCTCCATCTGCCTATGGTATGGTTCAATTCATGTGGAACCCATTGTCCGATCTATTCCATCTTCCCCATGGTTGAGTAACACATAATTGCTCCGTAAGCATTTTTTACGATTGTCCTCAACCTTCCTAGGCCGATTTTCATGCTTCTTGTCCCACAAGTCAAAATTGCCGTTTTTGAACCGACGAAACCAATCTCGGCACGTTGTTTCCGATAAAGCACTGTTACTTTAGGCCTTCATAAGCATTCAGTGTGATTTGGCAGCCGATTTCTTCAAATTACAGCAGTAAAGCAGAGCACTCACGCCATCTATAACCAAACAGCGGATTTAAGCTTATACAACTAGTAACTCGGGTTATAATCGAAGAAGCTTTACTATGAAAAAGCTTTTGGATTCAAAGGTGATAGTGCTTGAATCAAGTCTACTATTCAGGAAGTAACGCTTACTGATAAGCAGATAGAAATGTAGATATATAGAAAAATTTTGTTCAATTTTAATAGGTAAGAAACGCACCCAATGTAGAGTTTGGTAGCTCCTTAGTGCCTTTTGATTTATTTCCTTATATTTGTTTAAAATAATGAATAAAACTATAGGCATATCTAAGTATTTAAAGTAAAATCTTGGGGGAAAAAAAACCAATCTTGAAAAAATATCTTGCATTAATTAAGCAGGCAGCTGAGCAGAGATTGTTTATTATAAATAAAAAATTGTGTACTGATGATAATGGTCTTCTTCTTTTTTAAGGTTTAAATTTTAACCTCCGCTTTTATTGGGAATCATTGAAATTTTTTTTTTAATATTTCATTAACTTATATTTTAAAAGACTCTAAAAATACTTAACACACCAAAAAAATAATACTCAAACCTAAACTCCGCATACACCATTGAACAATTTTCAATATTTTATTTATAGTTTTTCTCATAACTACTAAAAACTAATTTAATATGAAATTGTAAATAATAATTTAAAACTATAATCGAAATCTATAAAATTTCCCACAAATTCAAGTGGAACTTTTAAAATATTTTGCTATATCGTAAATATTTTACAATTGGATGCAATCCAAAATCCATTAAAATCTGTCAACGAAATTTGAACTTTAACAAAACTTTTGGCATCGAATCATATTTACTTTATTTTAACGATTGAAAACGGGAAAAGTCATTTTGTTATTTTATATGATGACTATTTATTTATGTTATCAATTCTATGAAAATTCAATACAAACAAAACTGACAATTTTTCATTTTATTTTAGTTAAGCGAAGTACATTATTTTTGCAATATCGTTTTGACTTTCATGGAACGAAACTGTTTATAAGCATAGTTTTCATAGTAGCATAAGTGTAATTATATTTAAAAACGTTTAACTTTTTTGTGGGATTAAATTATTTCTACCAGCAATTCGAAAATTATATTGAAATAGTCAAATAATGATATACGAGTACATTCTTTAATAATTTACTATTTGAAAAATATTATTTTATATTTTTCTAATGTATACTATCCGGCAATGAAATGTGTTTTCCGTAAATTAAAAAGTAAGAAATCAATGGCACTAGTCGAAGCAGAAATTTATATCCTCAAATAGGAATAATATTTACTGTAATAATAGTTAGATACTCACTCCTATTAAGCAGGTATAAATAGGTAACAAGCTAGAATACCTGGATTTATATTTCGGCTATGACCTGCATAGATAGTACACAGGACATTATTCTATTTAATAATAAATAAAATCAGATAAATCCTTTAAAAAAAATAGACTAAAAATAAACTTAATCAAATAATATCCAATTAATTGTAAAAATATGTGCTAAAAAAAATGTATGCAAATAAATATGTACAATTAAAATTGTTAATTTATAAATTTCGCAAAAATGTGAAAGCATTTTTGATAGTGTGAACAATAATTTTGATTATGTTTATATAGACAATATCAAAAGTTATTAATATTATTTATAAAATCTCATATAAAAAAGCCAATTTACTATTGTATAAGAAAAATTAAATAATATTCAATTTAATTTTATTTATTAAGTGATTTTTAAGCAAGTATATGCCTTGAATTATAGGCAATTTTAAATATTTAATTTTAATGATAACCATTTAATATAAAATTGACTAGAGTAATTAATAACATTTTGATTTAATAAAATATTTTCAAGGAGTTCATAAGTTTAATTGATTTTGATCCTTAATGCATTTGTAATAATAAAATGGAATTTGCGGCTTTTAATGAGCAAATTGAAAGTTTTGAATGTTTTTTTATATTGGTTATGCTGGTATACAGACTATAATATTTTTCGATGTAAATATTTTTAGGGATAATATTTTGGTTTATTTCAACAAAAAATTGAATGGGTTCTTGAAGGGAAAGGAGGGCAAACAGATCTCCTTATGAACTAGAGTTCATTTTCCTTATCTCTCAGACTATTAGTAATATTTTAAGGTTATAAATGGTATCAACTTAAAATATTTCTTTTGAGAAAAACTTTGTTCAAATCCAGATTTTCTTATTGTTTCCAGTAGAACTTATTAAATGGAGTAAATTATTATAAATATGTAATTATAATACAAAAAGTATCGTGAATTTTCAATTTCCGCGGGTTATGTATATTTGATATTCTTTTTTTTGTGGCTTTATGTTGGTACTCATGTCTCTCACTTGATGAGCCAAACCCGCCATTTTGAATGTTCAGTTAATTTTTGACAGCTGCTTTGCTTGCACGTGTTTTGGCTCGTCTTCGATTTTTGCCCATTCCAAAAAATGGAGCAAAAAATATGTATCAAATTTTGTGTGAAAAACAAAATTAATTGCTCGGACGCATCCCGAATGTTGACTGTGGCATATGGTGAAACTATCTTGGACTGAAGCAACGTTTATCGGTGGTGGAAAATGTTCTAAGAGGGCCGAGAAGATATGAGCGATGAAAAGCATGCCGGACGCCCGAGCACGTCAGAAACAGACGAAAACATTGATGGAGTGAAGAAACTAGTATTGGCCAATCATCGAATCACCGTCAGAGAAGTTGCTGAAGACTTTAACATAAAATTGCTCAATTTCGACCAAAAGCAGCATTGCATTAACATTGCTAAGGAGCTGTTGGACTCTGTCCGCGACGATCCAAATGTGCTCTACAGTATCATGTGACGAATCATAGATTTATAGTTAAGACGTGGAAACCAAAGCTCAATCATCCCAATGGAAGCTGCCGCACGAACCAATACCTTTTTTTAGGTCAAGTTCGCGTCAAGTTCGGTCGAATGTGAAGGTTTTGCATACAGTTTTATTCGATTGCAGGGTCGTGATGCATCATGAGTTACTGCCACAGGGTAGAACGATCAATAACAAATATTACCTGCAAGTTATGGGCAAGTTGCGTGAACCAATCCACCAGAACCGCTCGGATTTGTGGAAGAACTAAAATTAAATTTTGCACCATGATAACGCCCCTGCTCACGTATCGTTGCTCCAAAAATAGCATACTAATAATGCCGCAGCCACCGTATTCCCCAGATCTGCCCCCTGTGACTTTTTCTTATTCCCGAAACTGAAGAGCCCAATGAAAGGACGACGCTACGCTACGCTACGATTGAGGAGATAAAGACGGCGTCGAAGGAGGAGCTAAACAAGATCACAAAAAATATTTTTTGAAGTGCTTCGAGGATTGGAAAAAACGTTGGCACATGAATAAATAAATAATTTTTGAAAAAACACAATATTCGCGATTATGAATAGATCTCGTAACCCCTAAAACTAGGATTAGAAAGGTGAAGATGCTAAACTCTTTGAATAGTAATTTTTAATTAATTTAATTTATTACTAAAAGTGGCCTACTTTGCTTGAGGACGTTCAAAAGATCCTTTCTTTGGATTCGGGTACTTTTAACTTAACACCCTACGTAATAGAATAATTTACAAAATTGGGGACAATTTTTCTTAGTCGTTCATAGAAAAGATGATGTACTCGTAGCTGATGCATTGCCAAGTAGAATATGGTATTTGACGATAGTTTTATTATACAAATAAGAGCTTAAAATTAATTATAATTAATTTAAGCATATATAAGCACATGGATGAAATATATTCTGGAAGAATAATTAATTTTAAATATAATATATAATTCTCAAAAGTGAAATAGTTTGAAAATTTATTTAATAATACCAAAATTTTCTCGAATTCGTGGTAGTATTGAATGAAATTTCATCTTGGTTTGCTAAAAATTTTCTATTTATTTCTGCGAAAGTTTTCAATAATAATATTTTTAGAAAGAATTATTTTGTATAAAATAATTTATAGAATAGTATCCAGCTTGAAGTTCCAATAAGGATTTTTGGATTTAAAGCATATATAAAATTAAATGAACAAAATAATTTAATGAAGCTTTATTTTTAAATAATTTATATTGTAAAAGCTTTTAAATAGTTAATTAATTTAAAAGCTTTTAAAATCTAAATTATTTCTATTATATGCGTTTGCATTATTAAAATAGATAAACAAATTCATATTAGAAGGACTAGTATGGTTGGAAAGATGCGAATATCACTTTTTATAACGAGATACAATCATAATACGAATAAATGGAAATTTTAGAAAGGGATGAACGAGAACATTTCAAATATGAAAGAGATTCTTGACAAATATTACAAAAACAATTTTGAGGGAAGAGATTTCGTTCGATAGAAATTGGAAGATTTGGTAAAGTTCCTGAATACTAGTTGGTAAGTCCATATTGGTTTAGTAAGCCAATTCAGTTCAAAAGTACTTTGCAATCTATTCTGAAGTTTTGTGTATTTATCTGGAACTTAAAACAATCGGCAATATTATTCGCTTAATTTTCGTTTTTTCAAGTGCTAAATTCAAGAGCATTATATAAAGTAAAAATTAAAAGTTATGAGAACACATTTAATTTAATTTGCTTTGATTTTCTGCTTGGTAAACAAATTTTAAGGTGTTTGAACTTGGACTTGGATCTCCATGTGTAGTCTATAATCCGTCTAATGTGATCTTGCTCACTAGTGGAAGTACCGGGAAGCTATTAGAGAGTTTATTGGAGTCATTTAAGTGATTGTAGTATTAGGTTTTGGACAATGTATGCCCAGATTCAAAAGCTTCATAAGTGTCTGAAAATGGATCAGGACAATATTGACTTTTTAGCAATACACAATTTTTTTAATAAAGGACACTTGTGCCAGATATTCTTTGATTGTTATTTGTGATATTTAAAAAAATACAGGATGTACCCGGTGTACAAGCTTAAATCCGCTGTTTTTTAGTCAAACAAATACTTTTTTTTTCATAGAAACCAAAAACAAATTTGTTCAAAGTACTTGCCCTCGCTAGCTATATATTTTTCCCATATCTGGGGCATTTTGTGGATACAACGCCAAAAAAATTCCTTCTTTTTCGAGGCAAAGCACTCATCAAGCCATTTTCGGACGTCTTCGTATGAATCGAATTGCTGCTCAGCGAGCGCGTAATGCATCGACAAAAACAGGTGGTATTCGGAAGGGACCAGGTCTGTTGAATAAGTGGGGTGGGGTAGCACCTTCCAGTTGAGGGTCTCCAAGTAGTTTCGGATCATTTTTGACGCGTGCGATGGTGCGTTGTCGTTGATAATCTGTCCTTTTTGACGCAGAGCACAGTGCAATTTGATCAGTTGTTAGTGGTAGCGGTGGGCATTGACAGTTTTACCAGGTTTCAACATCTCATAGTAGACGATACCCTGCTGATCCCACCAAACGCAGAGCAGTGTCTTCCGTCCGAAATGATTTGGTCTTGGGGAAGTTGTTAATGGTTGGCCGGGATCAACCCACGATTTCTCGCATTTAAGATTCTCGAAATACATCCACTTTTCATCGCCTATCACAATCCGATGCAGGAACGACTTTATTTTTTGACTGGCGAGCAAGATTTCGCATGTGTTTTGGCGTCGCTCCATCTGCCTATCGTTCAATTCATGCGGCACCCATTTTCCGATCTTTTCAATCTTCTCCATGGCACTCAGACATATCGAAATGGGTGGTTGAGTAAAACCCAATTGCTCCGCGAGCATTTTTTGCGATTGGGTAGCGTCTTCGTCTAAAAGAGCCTGCAATTGATGGTCCTCAACCTTCCTAGGCCGATTTTCACGCTTCTTGTCCCACCGACGAAGTCAAAATTGCCGGTTTTGTACCGACGAAACCAATCTCGACACATTGTTTCTGATAAAGCACTGTCACTATAGGCCTCTATTAGCATTCTGATGCAATACGGCAGCCGATTTCTTCAAATTGATGTAGAAAAGCAGAGCTTCCCGCATATGCTCTATTTCTGGCACCAAACTAGACATGATTTCCAAAGGAAAAATTTATGTTGTTGTACGAAATTGCTGACAATGTGCACTGATTACTTAAAAAAAAGTATAGCGTTCCTATGGTAGCTTAATACGCTCACTCACGCCATCTATGCCCAAACAGCGGATTTAAACTTATACACCTGGTACACTAATGTGTAGTTGCTCAATGGAACTACTTTTAAGGGAATAACCTATAATATATAAAAATAAATATAAAATAATTGCACAAAAAATCATTATGACGTTTTTGCCACACCTCGTTGATTTTAAGGTATAAATTTCAAATGAAGCAATTTATTAAAAAAAAAATACTCAAAACATTTCTAAGAAGAAAAAAAAACCTTTTAATCAAAAAAAATATTATAAATTTTATAATTTCTGTCCATTTTCTGTCATTATAATATTTTTTTGTCAAATAAGGAGCACTTTTAAATTTGAACTTTTCTGATAGTCTGTAAGTTAAACTAACACAGTAATAAGTAAAATGCAAATGATCATTAATTATTGATGGAACTTTTATGATACGAGCATAAATAATGATATGAATTGTGGAACTTAAATAAAAATATTTTTTGGTCTAAGTATCATCATTCATTTAATGTGAAATGTAATTTTTATATACGATGATTTTTTTGCTATGTATTGTAAATTCTGGGCTATTGTGAATTATATAAATTTGCAAATATGTATCCGATATGAAAGTAGATGTTAGCTAAATTGTGAATAAGTTCATGCGGCGTAGAAAATTATTTTTTCTATTAATAATAGATATTGTTAAAAGGTGGCAATTATGATAAGAAAATAGAAAAATGATTTCTGTCGATGACGCATTTTTCTTTCGAATCAAATCGAAAGAGAGGAATGATTTTATCGTATGGTCGGTTGGCTATAGAGTACTCTCTTGGTGACAACTTTCAGATATGAGGACCATTCAATGTGTCATCCTTTTGTTTTCTTATATAAATTGATAACTTGGAATTATTGAAATATGGAATACAGATATAGAAATTCTAAGATAGATTGTACTCTTTTCATGAGATATTATTATAATTTGTATTTTCTATCTATTTCCTTATTTTATTCAGAAAATTTATGAATGTATTTATCCACATATATGTGTTTTTGTATAGAATTGTTATCTTATTATTCAGATCGAAGGAAATTCTATTTAAGTAGAATTTTTTTTATATAAAACAAAAATTTGATGGTTGTTTAAAAATATTCTTTAAGCTTATTTGAAAGTTACATATTTATTTTTGTAATTTTAGCTGAAAACATTTTAGCTAATTAAAAATATTTAACAATAATGAGACAATCGGAAGTATGGCCTAGTCCTGCTGAATTCAAGTATGCCATACGTGTAGGTTCCGATTACGCACTGCGGTTTTTCATCACTCCATCTAAAGCATCGTTTTCTGAGATCATAAATGACGCCTTTACAGATTTTTTGGGCAGAATTTTCTACATCCCTATGAATTAAGTGTACAGATTATAGGACCCTATTGAGCTTGATTTGGACCATAACTGGGCAATAGTGACAGCGCTTGATGGTCACATCAGTTTACAGGCTGAGGAATCATCCATTCTTATCTAGCGTGGCAATGATTCTTAGAAGAACTTTGCTGAAGATACAAATTTTTAAACAATTAATTAGGATGAATGTACAAGAGAAGCACAATCCTTTATGGCCGGAACTTTAGAGGGAAATAATTTAGATTGATTTAAATAGACTCTATCCTATGTTATTGCTACCTACGATTCTTGACTCTACATTGAAAAAGAATTGAACTTTTTCAAAGCTGTAGTGTCCTACCTGTATGTGCAGGTCTTTCATAAAGTTCTTTTTGAGCGTGAAAATTGAACATACGAGGTCAGTTCAAAAAGTATCTCGAATTTTGTGTTTTTTCAAAAATTATTTATTTATTCATGAATATCCATTTTTTGTCCCCTTCAAAGAAATCCCCACCAGATATTAAACACTTGTGCCAACGTGTTTTCCAATCCTCGAAGCAGTTCAAAAAATAATTTTGTTGATCTTGTTCCGCTCCTCCTTCGATGCCGTCTTTATCTCCTCAATCGTAGCGTAGCGTCGTTCTTTTATGGAGCTTACCCTGATCTGGAGAATACGGTGGCTCCGGCATTATTAGTGTGTTGGTTTTGGCCAAAAATTCTCGCACAAGCAAAGATGCGTGAGGAGGGGGGTTATCATGGTGCAAAAGCCAATTTTTGTTCTTCCACAAATCCGGGCGTTTCTGGCGGATTGCTTCATGCAACTTGCGCATAACTTGCAGGTAATATTCCTTATTGACCGGTGTACCCTGTGGCAAGAACTTATGATACACCACGCCCTTGCAATCGAAGAAAACTGTAAGCAAAACCTTCACATTCGACCGAACTTGACGCTTTTCGTCGTTCACATCTTCTCGGCCCTCTGAGAGCATTTTGTATTTTTTGTGATCTTGTTCAGCTCCTCCTTCGATGCCGTCTTTATCTCCTCAATCGTAGCGTAGCGTCATCCTTTCATAAGGCTCTTCAGTATCGCGAATAAGAAAAAGTTACAGGGGGCCAGATCTGGAGATACGGTGGCTCCTGCATTATTAGTGTGTTGTTGTGGCCAAAAATTCGCGCACAAGCAACGATGCGTGAGGAGGGGTGTTATCATGGTGCAAAAGCCAATTTTTGTTCTTCCACAAATCCGGGCGTTTCTGGCGGATTGCTTCATGCAACTTGCGCATAACTTGCAGGTAATATTCCGTATTAACCATTCTACCCTGAGGCAAGAACTCATGATACACCACTCCCCTGAAATCGAAGAAAACTGTAAGCAAAACCTTCATATATGATCGAACTTGGCGCTTTTTTCGGTCTTGGCTCGTACGGCAGCTTCCATTGGTCTGATTGTGCTTTGGTTTCCTTGTCATAACCATAAATCCATGATTCGTCACCAGTTATGACCCTCTGGAGCAAATTTGGATCGTCGCGGAGAGATTCCAACAGCTCCTTAGCAATGTTAATGCGATACTGTTTATGGTCGAAATTGAGGCGAAAATCGAAGACGAGCCAAAACACGTGTAAGCAAAGCAGCTGTCCAAAATTAACTGAACATGCAAAATGGCCTAACTTTTCGGCATAAGTGAGAGACGTGAGTACCAACACAACGCCACAAAAAATATACGAAAATGGAATATACGTAATCCGCGGAAATTCAAAATTCGTGACACTTTTTTAACAGACCTCGTACAATGTCGATGTAGTCAGAGTATGCTCAAACCTGTCCAAAATAAATAAGGATACTACCCCTTGTACTATTCCAAGCGTCATTTAAACTCCACATTGTGATACAAGAGTCTTGCTGAATCATTGAAAAGTAAAATATAAACAAGCGAAGAAAACTGAACAAAATTCTTTCCATTAATAAAAGCGTTCATTTTTTATTACCATCAATGTAAAAATAAGCCGTACGTCAATTTGCTCGTGCGTCAATGTTATCGTTGCGTTAAGCAGTCTCACAACACATCAACTTTCTTGTGCCGATGAAAGTGCAGTCAGCGTTAAGCACATTTAGTCGCTGTGCGTCAGAGGATAACTTCAACTTCAAAAATTCAACTTTAAGAAGCCAGGCAGAAATTAGCTAAATTTGAAAACTTTTTAGTTCGCATATTTCACGCAATTGATTTCGAAAATTTCCTTAAAATAACTATAGAAGAATTTAAAAAAAATGGACTAAAAAATGCAGTAATATTTAAAAGTATTTAAGTGGTTGTTTTATTAAAAAAAAAAATTTCCCAGGCTAAAAATATAAATAAACTTTGGAATTTTATGTTATTTAATGTGGAATCTTAATTAAGAATTTTTATTTTATTTTTTAAAAAAGCAAGCGCCTTCAACATTTGGGATATTTTATTTTATTTTGTGTTGAGTTTAAAAATAATAAAAATATTTTAGCTTTACTTTGTTGTTCAAAAAAAAAAAGGTTTTACTATTGTACAAGCTTATCGTTACTAATAGGGTGAATTAATTATTGTTTATGCTTAAAAAACATACAATTTTCTTCAAGAAATCATTAGTTCCTACATAGAAGGATGTATATAAAAAAACTTAAAAATAAATTGAAATTTTCTAGTCTTCATAAATATTTGATCTAAAATCTAAAGTAAAAAAAAAAGAACTTTATAATTAAATTATCGAAATAATATATTTAGATGAAATATAAGCTAAAATATGGTGTTTTTTTTTAGAATTTTCTGTGGAAAAAGGGAAAAAGGAAGAATCCTTAGAGTACTTTTAAAATGCGTTTTGTATATGGAAATATGCCTATTTGATTATCTTTATGCTGAAATAGGAGAATATGGTATTCATTTGATATTATTAAATTTTCCATAGAAAATGAATAGAAACCTTAAATATTAAATTACTACAATATACGCATAAGTATATGGTGGCTTATATTCATATCAAAATAAAATTCTAGTAAATTTTATTATAGCAAAATTGAACATCTCACAAATAAGTTTTCTTCTATTTATATTAATTTAAAAACTTTTATATGTAAGAAGTGTTTGAAGGTCTTTGTATAAAAGAACTCAATTTTCATGATGACGTACAAGGATAACTAGTAATTCAAAATTAATTATTTTCTTTGAATGATTTTTTTTAAATATTACTATAATAAAAGATACATAGATAAATATTTTAATTAATAACTTAATAAAAGTCGTTTGTTAAGTTACAATTTTGATTTCTTATCTTAGACGTTTGGTAATTTTATAGTACTTAATTCATGAATAAAGATAAGGACTTTTCTAAAAAAAAAATTTGCCTCATAATTAAAAGAAATTATTTGATCCAAATATGAGACAATTTTTTTGAAAAATAAATAATGTTATTATTATTATTATAAGAGAAAATTATTAATTGAAATTTTTAAATGAACAATTCAGGCATTTTCTTAAAAATAATTTTTTTGAACTTTCGATTAAAAAAAAATTTATATAAATTTTTTCAAAAGTATTGAGAGTACAAATGGAAAATCGCCGTTTTTTTTTTCAAAACTTGAGGCTTTATTGTGGAAAAATGCTCACATATTTATGGTTCATAGTATTATCCATGCAAGACGTAATTTTTTTCCATCTTTCTGGTAGTATACGGATTCCATGTCGAAAAAAGTGCTTGTGTTGTTTTGGTCTCTTCGTAAGAATGGCAGTGCTGCTCAGCCAGGCCACATGTGAGCTACCGGAAGAAATAGTAGTCGGAAGGGTCGATGTATGGAGAATACGGCGGGTGGGGCAGAACGTCCCATTTCAGTGTTTCCAGGTAGATTTTAACCACCTTCGCAATATGTAGCCGAGCGTTGTCGTGCTGTAGAATTTACTTTGTCGTATCTTTGCTCGTATTGTAGCCTTTTTTTCTTCAATGCTCGGCTGAAAACTATCAGTTGTGTTCGATAGCAAGCTCCGGTGATGGTTTCACTCTACTGCAATGGCTCATAATACTAGGTCTGTTCAAAAAGTATAGCAAATTTTGTGTTTTTTAAAAAATTATTTATTTTATTCATGAATATCTATTTTGTCTCCTTCAAAGTACGAAAGTCATTCAACAAGTACTTAGCCTCAACGCCCGATGGAACTGATGTCATAAAAGAAATTTACCATCGTGTAGTACATTCTTTTAGTAGCCTACTGTCAAAGTTTCAGTTGATTTCCTTCATTAGTTTTATTTTGAGAGCCTTTGAAAGCGAGCGTGTCGGTCGGTTGCACAAAAATGGAAAAAGAACAATATCGTTCGGTGATTAGATTCTTGTTTTTGGAAGAGAAAACGCACAGCGAAATCAAAGATCGCATGGATGCTGTGTATGGTGACTCTTCTCCTTCGATGGCGACCGTCAAGAATTGGTTGAACGAGTTTGTTCGTGGCCGCACGTCGGTTTTTGATGAGCCACGCCCAGGTGCCCCGAAAACGGCTGCTACGGAGGAAAACGTTAGAAAAGTCCACGATCTCGTGTTGGCAGACCGTCGATTGAAGGTTCACGAGATAGCTGAGACTGTGGGCATCGCAGTAGGAACAGTGCATTATATTGTACACAAAGAACTGGGCATGAGAAAGCTGTCGGCGCGATGGGTGCCGCGTTTGCTCACACCGGAAAACAAGCGCAACCGTGAGACCACATCGGCGACGTGTTTGGCGCTGTTTCAGCGCAATCCAGCGGAGTTCTTGCGTCGTTTCGTGACCATCGACGAAACATGGATTCACTGGTACATACCAGTGAACAGTCGAAACAGTGGACTTCACCCGGCGAACGTGCTCCGAAGAAGGCGAAGACTGTTCGATCGGCCGGATAGGTGATGGCCACCGTTTTCTGGGATTCACAAGGTGTGATCCATATCGATTACCTCGAGAAGGGTAAAACAATCACGGGGCGCTACTATGTTGACTTATTGGGCCGATTTGACGTCGAATTGAAGAAAAAGCGGCCCCGCTTTGCGAAGAAAAAAGTGCTGTTCCACCACGACAAAGCGCCGGCTCACACCTCCGCCGTCGCCATGGCCAAATTTGTCGAATTGCGTTACGAATTGCTGCCCCATCCACCGTACTCTCCAGATTTGGCCCCCTGTGACTACTTTTTCTTTCCAAACCTGAAAAAATCACTCGCCGGGAATAGATTTGGGTCGAATGAGGAGGTCATCATCGCCACGGAGGCCTAGTTTGCTTCCCTCGAGAAAATGTATTTTTTGGACGGGTTAAAAAAGTTAGAGCATCGCTGGGCCAAGTGTATCGAGCTTGAAGGAGATTATGTGGAAAAATAAATTGCCACCTTTGCAAAATTTTCGTTTTTCTTTTGTAGGCTAAGTACTTGTTGAATGACCCCGTAATCCCCACCAGATTTTATACACTTGTGCCGACGTTTTTTTGATGACGTCTTTATCCCCTCAATCATAGCGTAGCGTCGTCCTTTCATGGGGCTGTTCAGTTTCGGAAACAAGAAAAAGTCACATGAGGCCAGATCTGGGGAATACGATGGTTGCGGCATTATTAGTGTGTTGTTCTTGGCTGGTTGATAAATGATGAGAAATGGCTGGTTGATCTTTATCCAGTAATGCCTCCAACTCAGCCTCTTCAAACTTTTTCAGTAGTCCGGGACGCTCTATGTCTTCCACTTCGAAATCACCATGTTTGTGGCGGTGGAACTATTTCCCAAACGTTTTCTCAGTAATACAAGCCAAAAATTCGCGTACAGGCAACAATGCGTGAACAGGGGCGTTATCATGGTGCAAAAGCCAATTTTTATTCTTCCACAAATCCGGGCGTTTCTGGCGGATTTCTTCGCGCAACTTGCGCATAACTTGAAGGTAATATTCCTTATTGATCGTTCTACCCTATGGCATGAACTCATGATGTACAACGCCCCTGAAATCTAAGAAAACTGTAAGCAAAACCTTCACATTCGATCGAACTAGGCACTTTTCGTCGTTCACATCTTCTCGGCCCTCTGAGAATATTTTGTACCACCGGTAAACGTTGCTTCGATCCAAGAGAGCTTCACCATATGCCACAGTCAACATTCGGAATGCATCCGCGCAATTAATTTTGTTTTTCACACAAAATTTGATCCAGATTCTTTTATCTAATTTTTGGAACGGGCAAAAATCGAAGCAAAGTAGCTGAACATTAAAAATGGCCAAACTTGTCGGCATAAGCGAAAGACATGATTACCAACATAACGCCATAAAAAATAAAAAATCGAATATACGTAACCCGTGAAAATTCAAAATTCGCGATACTTTTTGAAAGGACCTCGTATAGCTTTCACGGTATACGAGGTCCTTTCAAAACGCCGAGCTGGTCCCAAAAAAATGGCTTGGCATTCGATATTGATGCATAGCTTCGCGCCTCCACAATTTCCTTCACTTTGGATTATCGAATATCTTCACTGAATAAAATGCAGAAAATCCCTCTAGTTTGCACGTTCACCAAAAATCATTTCCTTGCTTTTGCATCATTCCCAAGGCTTTCAAGGATGAGAAATGTGTGGTTGATCCTTATCCAGTAATGCCTCCAAATCTGCGTCTTCAAACTTTTTCAGTAGTCCGGCACGCTCTATGTCTTCCACTTCGAAATCACCATGTTTGTAGCGATGGAACCATTTGCGAAACGTTTTCTCACTAAAACAAGCCTCACCACCATAAGTTTCTACAATCATTTTCGATTTTTTCGAATTGAAGGCAAAAAGCAAATTTTCCCGAAATTGACGCTGATTTGCTTGAAATTTTGACATTTTCACGAGCAAAAAAATGTATATAATGCCTAACCTTACGATTTGACGCTTCTGATCCGACATTTTGTTTGTTTTACTATTTTATTTACTTAAAAATTTTAATTCATTTATTTTGTTGAAAATACTTTTCCTTTTTTATGGAAAATAATTTGAACTGAATTTTTTAGTTGAGAAAATGTCATTTCTTAAAAAATCCTTCGATAAAATTGTCTATTCAATTTTTTTTCTCAATATTTATAATTTCAGTTTGTAGGCAAATTTCAATATTGTGTCTTTAAAAATGTATAACACAATATACGAATATCCACTATGTTATGAGTATTTCCCCAAAAGTGTACATATTTGTAAATATTTTATAAAACTTCGCTATTTGCATACTCGAATGTGTACTTTTACTTAACTTACTTGCTTAAGTTGCACTTAACTAAATACCCTCCTATAAAAACAATTGGAATTCATGACTTAAGGATATTTTCGAAAGTGTTTGTGAAGATTATAAGAAGCACTTATGTGAGATTTGTTTTTTTTTTTTGATGGGGCGGAGGGGTTATGTTAGGTTTTCTAGTATATATTTAATGAAGAAGAGGAAAAAGTTCTGGATTTAAGCTAGTATTTTCCTGTTCGAAAATATGGCAATTTGTTTGGATAATTTCTTACTTTATTTAGAATTGTTCTTATGAACTCTTTATAATGGGTTAACGTAGGATTATGTGTTTTATAATTTTTAGTATAAGTTTTATAACTTTATAATTTTTAGTAAAATTGGCACCGTCTTTGGATGTTCTTAAAATTTAAAGCATTTATTAGTTAGTTCAAATTAAACTGAGTTATTTTTAAAAGATTCAGAATTTTCATAAACTTTTAGAATTTTTTCTAATAGATTTCTTATTATATTAAAGCTTTTTGCATAAATTTTCTCTTTTGTATGAAAATCACAAAACACATCATTTATAATTGCTTGTTGTATATAAATAAATTTACCAATTGATATTCTAAATTAACATCTGATTATGCGGGAGATATGATAATTTAATAATAACAAAATTTATGTCGATAGCATCGCAAAATAAAGCGTAGGCCGAAAACTTTTCGAACCACCTTTTCATTTTCTAAAAATTTTGTTTTATACTATTTATTTTCGTTCAAATGCATTTATGGTGATATATATAAATATAATTTTAGCAGAAATTATCAAGGTCTATACAAAATTACAAAATATAGAAAGGAGTACGTTTTTCAATAGAAGAATGAATTTTTTGGGGAATTTCTAAATGTAAAACGGCGAAACAAATCATAAGCTTTTTGGTCATCATCTATTTTCGCTTGATTGCGGTTACGATGAAAAGTATAAAATTACCATTTTGTAAGAAAAAAGTGAAGAGAATACGGAAATGTACTTCCAAAAAAACTTAATCTGTCCAACAAAAAGCAATGCTTTCAGTAAACTTTTGTAAAAAAACAAATTTCCGAAGAAAAAGAGATTAATGAAAATTCCTTTAATTTGGTTTGTGTGCCCATGTAAACGAGAACTCTCAATTCTATTGCCATATTCTTAATTCTTTCCAATTCAATTTTTTAATCAAAAAAAGTTTTTAAAGTTTCTATGATATTAGAAGAGAATCAAATTATTTACTTAATCAAATTCTGTTCAAAATTAGAAATAGTTTTTGTTTTTTAATTTTACTATAAACAAATTGCAAATTTTCAAAAATTGTTCAACTCGAAGTTAATTTACTAGCACATTACAAAACAAAACAACTCAGCAAAATTGAAGTTATTGATCAGAAGTTCGGAAAATTGAAAATATAAAAAAAAGTGTTTACGAGAAGCTAGTTAAGAGCAAATTAAACTTCGAAACGTTATGATTGCTTCGCTCACAGAGGGTAATGTTCCACTCCAGGGCAAAAATTCCAATGATACACTTTTGAGAACTGAGTAGGAGTAATGTCCTTTGATTGTCTTTGATATCATTCGGTCTTCTGAATCAATCATTCGAAAATAGGATTACTGTTGCCCAGTCCTTTTGTTGTAGATTGGACTACTTTCAAAGTTCAGCAATTTCTTTTTGTCTTTGAAGATGTTAAATAAAATTGGGTGATTGCACACAAAAGAATTAAAGTGTTTTGTCTCATCATAAAAGGCTGCTTATTTATTTTATGGTTTTTGATATGATTTGATGAAAAATTTCCTTCTGGATCTCCTTGCAATGTTTTTTAAAAAAAGATCTTCTAAAAAAGATTTCAGAAAAAATACAAAAATACTTTTTCATTAAAAAAAAGTATTAAACGAAAATAGTTTTTACTGAAAATATTATATTTTTACTGAAATAGTTTTAACTAAAAATATTTTAAGTGAAAATATATTTTAACCGAAAATTGTTTTTACTGAAAATTTTATATTTTCACCGAAAATATTATATTTTTACTGAAAATATTATATTTTTACTGAAATAGTTTTTACTGAAAATATTTTTACTGAAAATATATTTTAACCGAAAATTGCTTTTACTGAAAATTTTATATTTTCACTGAAAATATTATATTTTTACTGAAAATATTATATTTTTCCTGAAATTGTTTTTGCTGAAAATATTTTTACTGAAAATATTTTCACTGAAAATTGTTTTTATTGAAAGTATTTTTACTGAAAATATTTTTACTGAAAATATTTTTACTGAAAATATTTTTACTGAAAATATTTTTACTGAAAATATTTTTACTGAAAATATTTTTACTGAAAATATTTTTACTGAAAATATTTTTACTGAAAATATTTTTACTGAAAATATTTTTACTGAAAATATTTTTACTGAAAATTTTTTTACTGAAAATATTTTTACTGAAAATATTTTTACTGAAAATATTTTTACTGAAAATATTTTTACTGAAAATATTTTTACTGAAAATATTTTTACTGAAAATATTTTTACTGAAATCATTTTTACTGAATATATTTTTACTGAAAATATTTTTACTGAAAATATTTTTACTGAATATATTTTTACTGAAAATATTTTTACTGAAAATATTTTTACTGAAAATATTTTTACTGAAAATATTTTTACTGAAAATATTTTCACTGAAAATATTTATTTATACTGAAAATATTTATTTATACTGAAAATAGTTTTACTGAAAATATTTTTACTGAAAATATTTTTACTGAAAATATTTTTACTGAAAATATTTTTACTGAAAATATTTTTACTGAAAATATTTTTACTGAAAATATTTTTACTGAAAATATTTTTACTGAAAATATTTTTACTGAAAATATTTTTACTGAAAATATTTTTACTGAAAATATTTTTACTGAAAATATTTTTACTGAAAATATTTTTACTGAAAATATTTTTACTGAAAATATTTTTACTGAAAATATTTTTACTGAAAATATTTTTACTCAAAATATTTTTACTCAAAATATTTTTACTCAAAATATTTTTACTGAAAATATTTTTACTGAAAATATTTTTACTGAAAATATTTTTACTGAAAATATTTTTACTGAAAATATTTTTACTGAAAATATTTTTACTGCAAATATTTTTACTGAAAATATTTTTACTGAAAATATTTTTACTGAAAATATTTTTACTGAAAATATTTTTACTGAAAATATTTTTACTGAAAATATTTTTACTGAAAATATTTTTACTGAAAATATTTTTACTGAAAATATTTTTACTGAAAATATTTTTACTGAAAATATTTTTACTGAAAATATTTTTACTGAAAATATTTTTACTGAAAATATTTTTACTGAAAATATTTTTACTGAAAATATTTTTACTGAAAATATTTTTACTGAAAATATTTTTACTGAAAATATTTTTACTGAAAATATTTTTACTGAAAATATTTTTACTGAAAATATTTTTACTGAAAATATTTTTACTGAAAATATTTTTACTGAAAATATTTTTACTGAAAATATTTTTACTGAAAATATTTTTACTGAAAATATTTTTACTGAAAATATTTTTACTGAAAATATTTTTACTGAAAATATTTTTACTGAAAATATTTTTACTGAAAATATTTTTACTGAAAATATTTTTACTGAAAATATTTTTACTGAAAATAATTTTACTGAAAATATTTTTATTGAAAATAATTTTACTGAAAATATTTTTACTGAAAATAATTTTACTGAAATTATTTTTACTGAAAATAATTTTACTGAAAATATTTTTACTGAAAATAATTTTACTGAAAATATTTTTACTGAAAATAATTATACTGAAAATAATTTTACTGAAAATAATTTTACTGAAAATAATTTTACTGAAAATAATTTTACTGAAAATAATTTTACTGAAAATATTTTTACTGAAATTATTTTTACTGAAAATATTTTTACTGAAAATATTTTTACTGAAAATATTTTTACTGAAAATATTTTTACTGAAAATATTTTTACTGAAAATATTTTTACTGAAAATATTTTTACTGAAAATATTTTTGCTGAAAATATTTTTGCTGAAAATATTTTTACTGAAAATGTTTTTACTGAAAATATTTTTACTGAAAATATTTTTACTGAAAATATTTTTACTGAAAATATTTTTACTGAAAATTTTATATTTTTACTGAAAATTTTATATTTTTACCGAAAATATTTTTAGTGAAAATATTTTAACTGCAAATTGTTTTTACTGAAAATATTTTTACTTTAAATATTTTTTACTGAAAATATTTTTACTGAAAATGTTTTTGCTGAAAATAATTTTCCTGAAAATATTGTTACTGAAGACATTTTAACTGAAAATAATTTTACTGAAAATAATTTTTGCGGAAAATATATTTTAACCGAAAATTATTTTTACTGAAAATATTTTACTTAAAATATTATATTTTTACTGAAAATATTTTAATTTTGACTGAAAATATTTACTGTAAATATTTTTAGTGCAGATATATTTTAACCAAAAATTGTTTTTACCAAAAATATTGTACTGATAATATTATATTTTTACTGAAAATATTTCATTTTAACCGAAAATTGTTTTTACTGAACACATTTTAGCCGAAAATTGTTTTTACTGAAAAAATCATATTATATTTATACTCAAGATTTTTTTACTGAAAATATTTTTACCGACAATTTGTTTGCTGAAATTGTTTTTACTGAAAATATTTTAACTGAAAATGCTTTAAAAAAATGAGTTAAAGCACTTCTTAGTGAATAAGCTTAATTATAGATTTCGTAAATACCGAAGAGAATATAGTTGAAAAGTAATTAATAAGGTTTCTCTTGGATTTAATAGTTGAATGAATAGTCTAGCTGCTGGTAGCTTGTTTTGAGTAAACTTTACTTTATGTTAGTTGAGAGTCATTAAGGTTAAAAACTCCAGCATATCCGTAGTAGAATTATAAAGGCAACATTAGTGAAATGTTAAATCAAGTCACTTACTTGGAAAGTAATTTGCATTGATGAGAAATTTCCTCCTTCCGATTTCATTTCTAGTTGCTTGATAGAAACAATTTGATAGCATTGGAAATTATACTCTAGAGAGTTACACATACGATTGAGTTTATTGTGAAGTGAAGTGAAAGCATATTTGCCCTTCCAGTTTTCTGTACACGTTTACATCCTCTGCATTTGGTAGATTTTTCTTTTCAATGTGTTCAAATGGTCTGTTTCCGAAGCTCTTTAGTTTATTTTCTAATTGAATTTTCCAATTGCAAATAGTTTTTTTTCTTCACCGTTTTGCCACTAGTACTGTACTGTTGTGCTGTAAGATTGTCAAGAAATACGTAGGGGGTGCTTTTAATTCAAATGATTCACATTTCTCTTTACCATAAATCACAAGTGCACCAGCCAATAGAATCAACTCAAATGGAACGTGCAAATCGTAGCCTTGCAAATACAATGGCTTGATTTATTTGCCGTAATTTTCCATTTCTGAACAGTCAAACAACCAAACTAGCTTAATCATTTCTTACTTAGTCAAAAAGCTACCGAATTTCCAAAGCTGACTAGCTAGTTGGGTTGGCTATGTATCATGTGTGTATAATATATATATATATAGACGAAAAAAAAAACCAAACAAAATTTCAGCTTATACATCATATTAGGTCTACATAAGCCGCAAAAGATAAATGATTCCCATTAAGGGCATGTCAAGTGACAATTTCACTAACTCGTAAAAACCAATGCCATTTATCTCTTCGATCATTTGTTCAGAACAAAAATTTTGTCAACATCTTGTGCTAAAGAATAAAAACACACTTCGTTAATCTACAGTCACATGTAGAAGCGATTTACCAAAACGAAAATTGAAAATTATTGCCAACCCAAACACACAGTATGTGTATTGATTTAACTATTTAAAGATTAATTTTATCTATTTTCATGTTATAAATAAGATAATAAATAAAATTATCTAAAAAACAATTCACTAAAAATATCAATTTCAAAAAATTTTTACCAATCAATAAAATATTTTCAAATTTTTTCATGTGTAAAATTGACTGAGAGTTCAAAAATTCTTTGTTCAAACTATATAATGAATAACAAATTTGATCCTTTGAATTTTTTATCCTTTTGAATTTGAAATTAATTTGTAACAACTATTTTCTCAAATAAGCACTTTCTTATAAAATAGATTAATGAATTATTAAAAAAGAAAAAAAAATTATATATAGTATATATTCCTCCTTAATAATTTTGATTATGACATTAAAGTACTTGAGTATCCTAGGAAATTGCTATGCCAAACAACTGAATGAATCCGATGCGGAAAATATTAAAGAAGGAAGAAATGTTACCGCAATGAATTATTCATGAATTTGGATCCTCATCTAAATCGAAATTTAAATTATTATCCACAAAGAAAAAAAAAATGAGAAATGAATAAAAAAAAAAATGAAATCTTCTAAGGCTTTTGGGAAATCCTTTGAGGTGATTTTGAATTTAGTTCAATAGTAGTTTCTCTATTCGCCTTCTTATCTGCAGCTTTATTTGAAATTTAAAATAGAAGAAATAGCAAAAGGTGCCGGATTTTATTTTTAAGGTTATGGGCAATTTGCTTTTCCAGAAGGTTTTTGAATTTATATATTTTTTTTTTATAGTTTTACTACTTGTATAGATAATCCTTATTTGTTAACAGAGTTATGAGTATATTTAAAATATTTTTATCGAATATTGGTTAAATTATTATATAAATGTTTTTATTTATAAATATTCTAAGAATATTAGTTCAAGGGCTATTTTTGAAAAACTAAAAACTAATTCTGATAAATTAGGGGATAAACCTCCAAAAGTATTTTAATTTTTATTTAAGGTAACTCAATTTTATAAAATAGTTTAAAAATAATATTATTTTTTTTTAGAATAAATTATTTTCTGTTATTAGAAGTACTACTTTGTGTATAAAGTATTTTTAAATTGCACTTTATTAGGGATACTAATTATAAAATTTTTACTGACAGTTGAGATTTGATGTGCAACAAAATTATGTTTTTAATCAACTACTTATTAATTTAAATGGTATTATTTTTGGTAAAAATTTTAATAAATTTTTCTTATCTTTTTTTTGAATATTAATTAATTTAAATGAAATTGAATTAGAATTCTGTACTATTCGTGCTATAAACTTTGATGAATAGAAATTTGTTGACTAGTAACTTTCAGAAAAAAACTAAAAAGAATAGAATTTTAAGTTCACAAAATTATTAAAAGTAACATGTTACGAGGGTCATTCAACAAGTATTTAGCCTACAAAAGAAAAACGAAAATTTTGGAAAGGTGGCAATTTATTTCTCCTTCAAGCTCGATACACTTGGCCCAACGATGCTCTAACTTTTTTAACCCGTCCAAAAAATACATTTTCTCGAGGGAAGCAAAATAGGCCTCCGTGGCGACGATGACCTCCTCATTTGACCCAAATCTATTCCCGGCGAGTGATTTTTTCAGGTTTGTAAAGAAAAAGTAGTCACAGGGGGCCAAATCTGGAGAGTACGGTGGATGGGGCAGCAATTCGTAGCGCAATTCGACCAATTTGGCCATGGCGACGGCGGAGGTGTGAGCCGGCGCGTTGTCGTGGTGGAACAGCACTTTTTTCTTTGCAAAGCGGGGCCGCTTTTTCTTTAATTCGACGCCAAATCTGCCCAATAAGTCAGCATAGTAGCGCCCCGTGATTATTTTATCCTTCTTGAGGTAATCGATGTGGATCACACCTTGTGAATCCCATAAAACGGTGGCCATCACCTTTCCGGCCGATCGAACAGTCTTCGCCTTCTTCGGAGCACGTTCGCTGGGTGAAGTTCACTGTTTCGACTGTTCTTTGGTCTCTGGTGTGTACTAGTGAATCCATGTTTCGTCGACGGTCACGAAACGACGCAAGAACTCCGCTGGATTGCGCTGAAACAGCGTCAAACACGTCGCCGATATGGTCTCACGGTTGCGCTTGTTTTCCGGTATGAGCAAACGCGGCACCCATCGCGCAGACAGCTTTCTCATGCCCAGTTCTTCGTGTAGAATATGATGCACCATACCTACTGCGATGCCCACAGTCTCAGCTATCTCGTGAACCTTCAATCGACCGTCTGACAACACGAGATCGTGGACTTTTTTAACGTTTTCCTCCGTAGCAGCCGTTTTCGGGGCACCTGGGCGTGGCTCATCAAAAACCGACGTGCGGCCACGAACAAACTCGTTGAACCAATTCTTGACAGTCGCCATCGAAGGAGAAGAGTCACCTTACACAACATCCAAGCGATCTTTGATTTTGCTGCGCGTTTTCCCTTCCAAAAACAAGAATCTAATCACCGAACGATATTGTTCTTTTTCCATTTTTGTGCGACCGACCGACACGCTCGCTTTCAAAGGCTCTCAAAACAAAACTAATAAAGGGAGTCGACTGAAACTTTGAAAGTAGGCTACTAAAAGAATGTACTGCACGATTTTTTTGTGACAGCAGTTCCATCGGGCGGTGAGGCTAAGTACTTGTTGAATGACCCTCGTAAAGCCCATGGAAATAATATTGCGAGTTCGAAAAATATTACAGCGACTGGTCGTTATCGACTTGAGTGAATATAGTTTGAAGTAATGGATAAATGTAAAATTTGTCTATTACCCTTTAATATTATAGAAAAAAAAATAATTTGAGGGGGTATAGTTTTATTTCGAATTTGGGATTTAATTTTTTTACCAGGCCTAAAAGCACACATAAAGGCATATATGTGTACTAGGTCTGTTCAAAAAGTATTACGAATTTTGTGTTTTTTCAAAAATAATTTATTTATTCATGAATACTCGTATCTATTTATTTTGTCCCCTTCAAAGTAATCTTCATCAGAAAGACACTTGTGCCAACGTTTTTTCCAATCCAATCATTTTGTGTGATCTTGTTCAGCTCCCCCTTCAATGCCGTCTTTATCTCCTCAATCGTAACGTAGTGTCGTCCTTTCATGGGGCTCTTCAGTTTCGGGAACAACAAAAAGTCACAAGGGGCCAGATCTGGGGAAAACGGTGGCTGCGGGATTATTAGTGTATTGTTTTTGGCCAAAAATTCGCGCACAAGCACTGATACGTGAGCAGAGTCGTTGTCATGGTGGGCATTTCTGGTAGATTGCTTTGCTAAACTTGCGCATAACTTGCAGGTAATATTCCTTATTGACCGTTCTACCCTGTGGCAAGAACTCTTGATGCACCACGCCCCTGCAATCGAAGAAAACTGTAAGTAAACCCTTCACATTCGACCGAAGTGGCGGCGCTTTTTTCGATCTTGGCTCGTGCGGCAGCTTCCATTGGGATGATTGAGCTTTGGTTTCCATGTCATAACCATAAACCCATGATTCGTTAGCAGTTATGACTCTTTGGAGCAAATTTTGGTCGTCGCAGACAGAGTCCAACAGCTCCTTAGCAATGTTAATGCGATGCTGTTTTTGGTCGAAATTGAGCAATTTTGGTACGAATTTCGCGGCGACTTGTCTCATGACAAAATCATTGGTAAAAATCAAATGGTACGAGCCAATCGAGATATGGTATTTAAGTCCTCAGCAACTTCTCTAACGATGATTCGACGATTGGCCAATGCTATTTTGTTCACTTCATCAATGTTTTCGTCTGTTGTTGACGTGCTCGGGGGTCCGGCACGCTTTTCGCCGTTTACAGCTTCTGGGCCCTCTGAGAACATTTTGTACCACCGATAAACGTTTCTTCAGTCCAAGGTGGATTCATCATATGGTACAGTCAACATTCGAAATGCGTCCGCGCAATTAATTTTGTTTTGCACACAAAATTTGATACAGATTCTTTGATCCATTTTTTGGATTGAGCAAAAATCGAAGACGAGCCAAAACACATGCAAGCAAAGCAGCTATAAAAAATTAACTGAACATTCAAAATGGCCGAACTTGTCGCCATAAGTGAGAGGTATGAGTACCAATATAACACTATAAAAAAAATTGAAAATAGAATATAGGTAACCCGCGGAAATTCAAAATTCGCGATAGTTTTTGATCAGACTTCGTATACCATTGACCTAATAAAAGCCATTAGTTTTTTTAGCAAACAAAAAATAATGTTCGAAAAACAATATTTGTTTTTTTTTGGATTTTTTAAAAATATCATTATCAACAGTGAGGCAACTGGGATACCGGCCTAGACCCGTCTTCTAGTTTGGCACTACTAGTATGTCCTGGCTAATGCCACCGCACTACCGAATGCAGATACTACATTGGCTTCTCGGATCATAAATGGAGCTACTGTACATTTTCCGAAGAGGATCCATACGAATTCATTGTATTTAAGTTGAGCTTAATTTTATCCAAAACCAGATGGTTGTGTTCACGCTCCTAGATCTTATCGTTAAAGAGGCTCTAGAATTGTACATCGTCATCTAAGGCGCCAATAATTCATTGAAAAATCTACTTACCAAACGTGTACAAGAGTTCGTAATGGATTTTTACTGAGTCAGTAGTTTCGATATTATGATCAGAATATTCAAACGAAACGAGGAAAAATACAAAATAAGGTAGAAAAAATAAGGTGTATTGTTCGGAACAATGTTGGATATAACTTACTTAGTAATAGGCATCTTTGATTGATTTGAATTTCACACACTTATTCTTAAGGAAATTCAAATGTTTTTTATTTAATGTAAAGTACAATTGATACAATTAAGTTCTGAATAAAACGTCATTCAAATGGCCTCCACAACTTCTTTTGCAGGAATGAATTCGATGAACCCAATTTTCGATAACTTTTTCTACTAAATCATGTCGTATGTCATGAATAGCACGTTCAATATTGATTTCTAAAGCTTGAAGAGAGTCTGGTTTATTGCTAAAGACCAATGACTTCAAATAACCCCAAAAGAAATAGTCTAATGGTGTTAAATCACAACTTCTTGGGGCCATTCAATGTCACAATTTCTTGAAATAATCGAATCTCCAAACTTTCCTCGCAATAATTCGGTTATTGCACGTGCTGTGTGGCACGTAGCCCCGTCTTGTTGGAACAAGATGTTCTCAAGATCAACTTCTTCCAATTTCGGCCATAAAAAATTGGTTATCGTCGATCTATACCGGTCTCCATTGACAGTAACGATGTTACCAGCTTCATTTCGAAAGAAGTACGGACCAAAAAGTGAGCGCACAAAAAGTTGCAATTGGAGAACGATTATTTTGATAATAAAATTGAATAATTAGTAAACGTTGTTCTTGCGTATATCTCTCCATGATGAAATTGTAAATATTACTGAATACAATGAAAAATGACAGATCAGGACATATTGCAAATGGCCGAAACGTCACTTAGACATCATATCACTCTTATTGGAAAACCCTATATCTGCATCCATCAAATTTGCTGCATGCATTAGAGTGCTGCGCAGAAAGGTGTGAGCATTGGGTTAGATGCGTGCGTATTTTTGTTTTAATTATAGTCCCACTGACAGACAAAGTATGGACTTATACAAATTTCCTTACTTGGTTACATTTCTAGATCTCCCTAGTTTTTTTTTTTTTTTTTTTTGAGATTATTGAGGTACAGGGGGAAACCTTCAAAAGGTACTCGACTGGGAGGCCTTCTACTTGTCAGACGAGTTATGTAGGATTTTTACCTCGCTTAAACCTAACCTGTACCTCTACCCTTGCTCCCGGAACGATGGTTCCCCGGCGGCACTCTTTGTAAATAATACTTCGCCGGGGCATTCTTATTTGATGCTACTGCTGTCCCGATGTTATGACGCCTCGCGGCCTATTCTTCGTACTTGGTGTGAAGATCCTTGATGATAGATTCCGCGTACTCTGCAACTTTGTTTTAAGCCGATTAGTTCTTCAAGCTGCACTCCACTATGTTTTCTGGACTAATGGAACGGTCTAGATTTTTCTCCAGTTCTGCCCGTGTCCCCTCGTAAAAAGGGCATTGGAAGAACACGTGTTCTGCATCTTCCAGCACATCGTAGCAACGATGACAGTTTGGGGAGTCTGTTCTCTTGAATCTGTGCAAGTATGCCCGAAAGCATCCATGTCCAGTCAAGAGTTGGGTGATGTAATACTCGACTTCCCCGTGAAGGCGAGTGACCCATTTGGGGACATCTGGGAGCAGTCGATGGGTCCACCGACCCTTCGTCGAGCTGGCGAATACTCTCGGGTCTCTCCTCTTCACAGAGGATCTTTCGCCGCTCTTCCTTCTTCCTACGATATTGGCGTTCTCGCTTTCCTGCCAGGATATCGATGGGTGGACATGATGCCAGTAGTCGTCTTCGAATTTGTCTGGGGCCTCCGATATTGGGCATTATCCGCGAAAGCGCGGCCTGTACAGCTGATGTCTTCTTGCTGGCGCTGGAGATGTGCTTCTTGTAGTTGAGTCTGGCATCCAAAACCACTCCTAGATACCTTCTGTAGGGTAGCGACTGGATGTCGAGGTCGCCTACTCTTATGGTAATGGTTTCCATTTTCTTCCGGCTACTCACAAGCAGTGCTTCGGTCTTATGTTCCGCCAATGACAGGTCTGCCGATGTCATCCACTGTCTTATCCTCCGGATGGTGATGGAGAATGCAGCTTCCAGATTCTCTAGGTGTTTGGCTACAAGGACAACCGCTACGTCGTCCGCGAAGGCCACGAGCGTTATGTTCGTCGGTAATTCCAGATGGAGTAGGCCGTCGTACATGACGTTCTACAACAGTGGCGCCAGGACAGAGCCCTGAGGTACCCCACCCGTGACCCCATACTCCGCTGGTCCATCCTCCGTTTCGTAGTGTTGTAGTCGATAACTGAAGTATGAACTGACCATCCTCCGTAGGTAGTAGGGCACCCCCATATTCTTAAGAGCCTCTACGACTCGATCCCAGCGGGCCGGGTTAAAAGCATTTTTGATATCCAGGGTGACAATGAGACAATACTTTTTGGAACCGCCTTTACATCTCTTTTCTGAAATGGCTTCCTTGCGATGTTCGTGACGAGTTCCAACGCATCGATGGTCGATCTCCCCTTCCTGAATCCGAATTGGAATTCGGAAAGTTGAGAATCGATGTATTGCTCCAATCTCTCGGCCACTATCCGCTCCAAGTTCTTCCCGTCCACTATCTAGCATGCAAAATGGACGATAGGATGCTCGTACGTCCGGTCGTTTCTTCCCTTTTGGGATAAGAACCAATCTTTGTTGCTTCCATCGAGTCGGAAATTCACCTTGCCGCAGGTTTCCCTAGTGTGTGTGTGTGTGTTTTTGTAGCAGCTTTTTTACAGCACCAGTTGGCAATCCTGTAGGCCTTTTGCAATTTTTTTACAGCAAGTGCAGACAGACCAGCAAAAATTCCAGCAAGTTTTCACATACACGCACACATACATAAATACATCTCAAAAAATTAATTCACTTTTAAATTACATCAGTTTAAGTACTAGTTTCGTTTAGAAGAACAATTTTTAAAGCAAATTTCCTTTTAATGATAATCAAAGTGTACAATGTAATTTTTTTTTTTACATTTTAATGAACATTTAAGAAAGAAAATTATGCAATACTTTTGCATATTTTACTATATAACCACTAGAAACCATTATAGAAAAGAGTTAATGCAATCAAATTTTTAAAAAAAACTGCTTTCGCGCAGATGTTTCCAAATATAAAAGAAAACTTCAAGAAATAATTGAATGAAAACTAAGTTTTTATTTTATTATTTGGTCCTTTTCGCTTAAGACTCTTTATTATTTTTGAACAATATTTAATCGAAATAATAAAAAAAAAATTATAATAAAAAAATATTAATAGAAATAATATTATTTAAGCATGCTGAGAGAAGAGAGAAAAAGGTTTCTTTTTTATAACCATTGTTCGTCATTTATTGTACATTTTAAATATTCAAAGATATAATTATTTTGAAAGAAAAAGCATAATATACGTAATTTATGGAAAACAATAGCAACAAACGAATGGGTTTTACCTTTATGGTCTTATTTTTGAGCCTCCTTTGAAAAAATTTTCAAACATTTATTTTTAATAGAGATGTTTATGTATAAAAGTACCTTTGTAAATGGTTTTTTTTACACTTACGATATGTAAGAATATATTTATATTATACAAAAAAAAATTAGAGTTAAGTGGTTTTTATGTATTGAAATAAAATTAAAGGTCAGTTTTAATAGTAACAAAAAATGCTATGATATTTAACTGTTATGAGAATCTAATTAATTACATTTTTATTTTGTTGATAAAAAAATAGATTTCTGGTTATTATGAAAGGATAATTAATATTATATGTAATTTTTCACCACATTTTGAATAATATGTTTACATGTACAAAATTCTCACGATCACTTCATTACTAGGCTGTTAAGTCAAAAATTCTACCTTTGATCAAATCAATTTGAAAAAAAAAAAAATAATTTTATTATGAAAAGTTTTTTAAAAAAAATTAATAAATAATTTTGATTTTTAATAATACTTTCTTATATGATATTTAAATATTTTCAAATTCCATAATTGCAATAATTCAAATAAAAACTAAATCTGATAAATAGGCGAACTTTTCCACTTCTTATAGATCTAATAAGTTTTATTGTAATTCTATCAAAACTATTCAAAAAATTTTCCCTTAGCCGCTGAAATTCCTTTCTCGAATTCTTAAATTTAATTTCATGCCATCAATTGGATTTCCATTTTAAATACTCCACTATCCAGCAGTCTCATCGAGTTGCCGCTTTCATTGCATCCTTTAAGGAATGAATTGAGTATTGGTGTAGTGTATTTTTTGATATAAGTGCAGCTTTTAACATAAGAAAATTTTAAGGATTCTAAATCTATTGGGTTGGTGCAAAAGTTATAACGGTTTTTTATGATCCCAGGTAAAAAAAAATTTTCTTCAGAAATGATGACTAGTATCTTCTTTTAAATGATTGCATTATATAAAGGATGCTTTTCCTCAACTTTCTATTCAGTTTTGGCCTGGGAAGAGCTCTTGTATTGTTTCAAAATGTCGGTCGATAAAGTGCATTTACGTCATTGTTTACTTTATGAATTCCGTAAAGACAATACCGCGAGTGTGGCAACCAAAAACATTTGCGAAGTGTATGGAACAGATGTCATCAAAGTTCGGCAGGCACAAAGATGGTTTACAAAATTCCGATCTGGGGATTTTTCACTAATTGATAAACCACGTACCGGGCGGCCATTGAAGTCTGATGAGGGCAAGTTAAAAGTCATAACATAATTGACACCAATCCACGTCTTACCACCAGGGAGATCGCATCGATACTGGGAGTCAACCAAACAACCGTATTAAGACATTTGAAGCGTATGGGGATGGTTTCGCGGTACGACGTTTGGATACCTCATCAATTGTCGGCTGCCAATTTATTGGATCGTGTTTCAACGTGTGTAGCTTGGAGTGCGAGACAAAAACATGAACCTTTTTTGCATCGTTTGGTAACGGGAGATGAGAAATGGGTCGTGTACAACAACGTGACAAGAAAAAGACATTGGGCTATACTTGGACAAGCCCCATCAACAACTTCGAAAGCCGAAATTCATCAAAAAAAAGTTATGCTTTGTGTTTGGTGGGATTGTAATGGTATTGCGTATTTTGAACTCTTGGAACGCAATCAGACAATTACAGCAGAACGATATTGTCAGCAATTATCCAAATTGAACATCGCCCTTCAAAAGGATAGACCAGAATTGGTAAACAGAAAAGGGGTAGTGTTTCATCACGACAACGCGCGACCACATGTGGCTATGATGACCCAATACAAGCTGAATGAGTTGAATTGGGATGTTATCAAGCATCCACCGTATTTTCCAGATCTTGCTCCTTCCGATTTTCATTTATTTCGATCACCGCAAAACTTTTTAAATGATAAAACATTTCATACAATAGAGTAGGTAAAAACATCCCTTTCTACATATTTTGCATCAGAATTTTACACTAATGGTATATGTTTAAAAACCGTCATAACTTTTACACCAACCCAATATTTTTCCTTCAACCCAGTATTTCCAAGTAAATCAATCCAATGGTCTCTCGAATCTTTCAAAAGGCAGTTTTTATATCTAGCAAAAATTTCAAACTGCTTGAAAACTTCTCTAAATTTGAGTCCAAATCCTCAAAAATTAATTTGCTAAATGGAGAATAAAATTCAACGAACGGAAATGTGTCCAGGTGACTTTTACTCTTCACCGTAAATTATATTCTCTCTTACAGTTACAGGTCATTATTAATAAAAGTTAGATAAATACTTGATATAAAATCCACAAATAAATTAAACTTCAAAAAAATAGAAATAACTATTCAAAATTTTCCGTATTAAGTAAAGTAATTTAATACAAAGCCCTACTGGAACCAATTTGTACTTACAAAACTTAAATTCTGAAATTATATAAAGTCATCTAAGTCCTGTCAAATACAGTCTCTTTAACCAAAAATACTTTACTACATTATGGATATAATCCTTTTATGTTGATTATTTTTATATGCATCGTAAGCTTAAAGTGTCTCGTTATAAAAAGTTTCCTATCACAATATTTTTATTTTAATAGTAAAATAAATAATTTTCTCATTTGATGATGTTTAACTAATATTAAATTCCTAAAAAAATTGAGAGTATTTAAAAAAATGCTCTCGAATCTTTCAATGGTCTCTCGAATCTTTCAAAAGGCAGTTTTTATATCTACCAAAAATTTTCAAACTGCTTGAAAACTTCTCTAAATTTAAGTCCAAATCCTCAAAAATTAATTCGCTACATGGAGATTAAATTCAACGAACGGAAATGTGTCCAGGTGACTTTTACTCTTTACCGTAAATTATATCCTCTCTTACAGTTACAGGTCATTATTAATAAAAGTTAGATAAATACTTGATATAAAATCCACAAATAAATTAAACTTCAAAAAATCGAAATAACTATTCAAAATTTTCATTATAATGTAAAGTAATTTTATACAAATCTCTACTAAAACCAATTTGGACTTACAAAACTTAAATTCTGAAATTATATAAACTCATCTAAGTCCTGTCAAATACAGTCTCTTTAACCAAAAATACTTTGCTACATTATGAATATATGTAATCCTTTTATGTTGATAATTTTTATATTCATCGTAATCTTAAAGTGTCTCGTTATAAAAAGTTTCCTATCACATAATTTTTATTTTAATAGTAAAATAAATAATTTTTTTAATTTGATGATGTTTAACTAATATTAAATTCCTAAAAAAATTGAGAGTATTTAAAAAAATGCTCTCGAATCTTTCAATGGTCTCTCGAATCTTTCAAAAGGTAGTTTTTATATCTACCAAAAATTTCCAAACTGCTTGAAAACTTCTCTAAATTTAAGTCCAAATCCTCAAAAATTAATTCGCTAAATGGAGAATAAAATTCAACGAACGGAAATGTGTCCAGGTGACTTTTACTCTTTACCGTAAATTATATCCTCTCTTACAGTTACAGGTCATTATTAATAAAAGTTAGATAAATACTTGATATAAAATCCACAAATAAATTAAACTTCAAAAAATAGAAATAACTATTCAAAATTTTCCGTATAAAGTAAAATAATTTTATACAAATCTCTACTGAAACCAATTTGGACTTACAAAACTTAAATTCTGAAATTATATAAATTCATCTAAGTCCTGTCAAATACAGTCTCTTTAACCAAAAATACTTTGCTACATTATGAATATATGTAATCCTTTTATGTTGATAATTTTTATATTCATCGTAATCTTAAAGTGTCTCGTTATAAAAAGTTTCCTATCACAATATTTTTTTATTAATAGTAAAATAAATTATTTTTAAATTATTGTTGAAATTGGTATTTGATGATGTTTAACTAACATTAAATTTCTTTAAAAAAAATGCTATTCTTCAAAGAAAAAACAAATTTGATTATGTTAAAATGTTTAATTGTATTTTCTATCTATAAAAAGCAGAATATATAAAATATAATAATCTAAACCTAATATTTTAGCTCAAATATACTCCTACAACTCCCTAAAAGAGCAGTAGTTTTCCTTGCCACAATATATAACTCCATCCTTAGAACAACACATTTCCCAATCCTCTGGAAATTTGCCATCATTAAAATGATCCCTAAGCCCAATAAATCAATAACCCGCCCCACTTCCTACAGGCCAATAAGTCTCCTTCCACTACTCTCAAAAATGTTTGAATAAATCCTCCTTCGCCGCTTACATCCTCTACACGAATCTTCAAATTTAATTCGTAATCACCAATTTAATTTCCGCGCCGAGCATTCCACTACCCAGCAGTGTCATCGAGTTGTCGATTTCATTGCATCCTCTTTAGAAAGAAAAGAGTACTGTCCCGGTGTGTTTCTTGATATAAGTCAAGTTTTGATAGAGTTTGGCACCCGGGTCTACTCTGGAAACTCAAGAGGTTCCTTTCTTCCACCTATTTCCTAGTCCTAAGATCATTCCTTTCCAACCGACACTTCTAAGTAAATGAATCCAACGAACTCTCCGATATTGGCTGGGGTTCCTCAGGGTAGCATACTTGGACCTTTCCTCTACAACATTTACACATCCGATATCCCAATTCACCCTAATAGGCCTGCCTTGCATCTAGCGAAAATCCCCGACATGCTTCGGAAACTCTTCAAATCCAAATCCAAACCCTCCAGAACTGGTTTACTAGATGGAGAATAAAAGTCAATGAACGTAAATCTACCCAGGTAACTTTCACTCTCCGTCGTGAGTCATGCTCTCCCATATACCTTAATGGCAGTGCCATACCTCAACACACCGAAGCTCGGTACCTAGGACTGTACTTAGACAAACGCTTGACATGGAACCCACATACAAGACTTAAAAGACAAGAACTTAAAAGACGATACCTAAAACTACTTCGACTTCTAGACAAACGTTCCAAACTTACTATAGACAGCAAAGTACTGATATACGTTGGTCATTCAACAAGTACTTAACCTCACCGCCCGATAGAAATGCTGTCACAAAAGAAATTTACCATCGTGCAGAACATTCTTTAAGTAGCCTACTGTCAAAGTTTCAATCGATTCCCTTTATTAGTTTTGTTTTGAGAGCCTTTGAAAGCGAGCGTGTCGGTCGGTTGCACAAAAATGGAAAAAGAACAATATCGTTCGGTGATTAGATTCTTGTTTTTGGAAGGGAAACCGCGCAGCGAAATCAAAGATCGCTTGGATGCTGTGTATGGTGACTCTTCTCCTTCGATGGCGACCGTCAAGAATTGGTTCAACGAGTTTGTTCGTGGCCGCACGTCGGTTTTTGATGAGCAACGCCCAGGTGCCCCGAAAACGGCTGCTACGGAGGAAAACGTTAAAAAAGTCCACGATCTCGTGTTGGCAGACCGTCGATTGAGGGTTCACGAGATAGCTGAGACTGTGGGCATCGCAGTAGAAAGGAGATTATGTGGAAAAATAAATTGCAACCTTTCCAAAATTTTCGTTTTTCTTTTGTAGGCCAAGTACTTGTTGAATGACCCACGTAAACCTTCTAATTCCCGTCGAATTGAATCCCTTCAATCAAAAATACTCCGTACAATTGTCGATGCCCCCTTTTATGTTCGCAATACTGTTATTCATCGTGATCTTAAAGTCCCATTTGTTTTTGACGTGGCTGTATCTCGTTATAAAAAGTTCCGTTCCCGTGTCCTCAATCATAATAATCCTCTTGTTCAAGAACTATCCTCCACTTCCTTCCCTAGAAATACCCATCGAAGACTTAAGCGTCACTGGTCGCGTTATTTACTAAAATACTGAGGCCTAACAGAAACACACGCTAGCAGGAGGAACTTCATTGGATGTTTACTCCCCACAACCTATCAAGCTAATTAATACTATTGCTCAAATTTGCTAACTACTATGTTGTAGTTGTAAATATCTTTTAAAAATAAAAAAATATAAAAAAAATAAAAATAAAACCTAATATTTAACATAAATATTATATTTATATTCTAATTTCCTTAAAAAAAATTATTCAAATATTAATCAATATGGTGCGAATAAATGAAATTTTACCAAAAATCACCTGGACTGTTAATATGCTAACAAAATCGAATTAAGGAACAATTAAAAGCACCAAACAAAATAAATGTAGTGGAAATTATATTTCATTAAATTACCAATCAATAATATTCAAATTGACTGGCGTTTGCAAAAATTACAAACTTTTTTGTTATCTCTCTAATGAATAAACATAATTTCGTCGGTAACATGAACATAAAATAAATATACTCGAAAATAATTTTTATTAACATATTAATGAACTTAAAATATTCAATATTTAAACTTTTAGCATACAGACAGAAAATTAGTTAAATAAAATATGTTTTATGATATGAATTTGGCCAAAAAATTATATTCTCTTTAACAAAAGCATATATGTTATTATAGAGCGTGTATATATACGTAATAACCGTGGTTTGGAAAAATTTTAAATATTAACAAAAATTATAGGCACTGTAATTGAGGTAGAAGAGGTAGAAGAGGTAGATAGAAATTAATAATTATAAGTGTGTACACTTCACAGAATATTTAACATAAAATTGCTAAATTTGCAACATTTCATATTTACTGCTAATTAAAAAAATGTTCATTTTGTTTATATTGCTTTAGTGATAGTACCAATGTCAATTGGTGAATTTAGTGGATAGAAATTTATGCTGTTAATAATTTAATATATTTCATTTTTGACTATACTCAGGAAATTATGTACTTTCATATTCTATACTCGTTTGAAAATTGGAAATTATGATAATTAAGGCACAGTTGATTTTTTCTAGGCTGCATTGAAAATTAAATTGATATTTTTGAAGCTAAACTACAATATTTATGCCCACCTATGCTGCTGATATGTTGATAAGTCATTCAAGGACTACCGTTCCAGAAAAGAATATCTGTGGTGTTATTAAATCAGTCCAGAAAATTTCCTAATAAATTTAATGTTGTTGTTTTGGTGAAATTATTTAATGATTTGAAATAGTGTCGTTAAGATATAAGTCAAACAAAGGTCTTTTAAGTAAAAAATATTGTTGACAACTTACCGCAGTTGAAATAAGAAAATATTTTTTTCAAAAATTTCGAAAAATTTCTCCGGTAATTTTAGAGTTTGGAGAATAAATAATTTATGTACAATAGATAAGTTATAAATAAGGAAAAATTATTTTAGCTGAAAGATATTTGATGGTTCAACTTGACATCGCACCAAATATGAGCGAATATTGTTATTATGTATTAAATGGCATTAAGCTCAGGTGTACTTTTTTTTTAAGGAATCCTAACACCTTTGATAATACTGCGAATATCTTAAATTTATTTCGATATTGTAAAATGTACTTATATTGAAAAAATACTTTTACAAGAATGCTAAAATATATTAAAAAAATTGATAAAGGGTTTTTATACCAGGTGTATAAGCTTAAATCCGCTGTTTTTAAATTTAAAAAAAAGCGTGCTTTTTTCACAGAAAGCAAAAATAAATTTATTCAAAGTACTTGGCTTTGCTAGCTACACATTTTTCCCATCTCTCGGGCAATTTGTGGATACCACGCCAAAAAAAATCATTCTATTTCGAGGTAAACCACTCATCAAGCCATTTTCGGAAGTCTTCGTAAAAATCGGAGTGCTGCTCAGCGAGCGCGTGGTCCATTGACGAAAACTAGTGGTAATCGGAAGGGGCCAGGTCTAAAGAATAAGCGGGCTGGGGTAGCACCTCCCAGTTGAGTGTCTCCAAGAAATTGCGGACCATTTTTAACGTGTGCGATGGTGCGTTGTCGTGTAGGAAAATCAGTTTGTCATATCTTTGTTGATAAGCTGTCATTTTTCACGCAGAGCACAGTGCAATTTGATCAGTTGTTGGTGGTAGCGCTGGGCATTGATAGTTTTACCATGTTTCAACATCTCATAGTAGACGATACCCTGCGGATCCCACAAAACGCACAACATCGTCTTCCGTCCGAAGCGATTTGGTCTTGGGGAAGATGTTGATGGTTGGCCGGGATCAACCAACGATTTCTTGCGTGCAGGATTCCCGAAATATATCCACTTTTCATCGCCTGTCACAATCCAAAGCAGGCACGAATTTCTTTTTTGTCTGGTGAGCAAGATTTTGCATGTGTTTTGGCGTCGCTCCATCTGAAGCAGAAAAGCAGAGTTTCCCCCATATAGTATGCTCTTTGTATGGTTCAAAAGTAGACATGATTACCAAAGCAAAAATTTATGTTCTTATAAGAAATTGCTGACAATTTGCATTGAATAATGTTGACAGATGTTAGACTCATTAAAAAAAGAAGTATGGCGCGCCATCTATGACCAAACAGCGGATTTAAGCTTATATACCTGGTATATATGGAGTTTGGCTGAAAAGTAATGGAAATGAAAAATTTAATATAATTTTTATACATTAATAATATCCTTTTTAAAATAGTTTCCTTGGATAACTAAATGTTAGTGAAGGCGTTATTTGCACTCTTCAAAGGATTGTTTCCAGGTACTCAGTTTAGAGTTTTTTGATGTTAATGATAGTACTAAGATGACATGGTTTCGAGTCTTTTTGATATTGTGGGATAGAAGAAATTTATACTGACTTGAATCAGTAGAATACGATGGAATAGAAAGGTCTTTTTTACGGGGAAATCAAAAATTATTGATAAGCATGGCATTTTGACAAGGGACGGTATCATAATTGAGCATCCAATTGTCTCTAAAAATTGATCTGTTGTAAAGCACCTCTTTTTTGCGCCTTGCAGTAATTTTTAAATCACCTTTCATCGTCATGAATGTTAATTGACTATCTGTCCTTTATAAAAAAGAATGTCAATCGAGAATCTCATAGAAACCGACACTAATTCTGCATTTCAAAATTCGGTTTTAACGGCCTTCCTGAGTGAAATTAATCATTCGCTTTTTCTTTGCCCCTAAAAAATTCCTTTCTGCGTCCGAAAACTTATATTTGAAATAAGAAATATTATCTCATAACTTTTTGTAATTTCTTCTTACACAAACTCACAGTTTCTGTAAGATAAGTAAAAAATTAGAAATTTGCAGCGTTGCCAGATCACTCCAGTTTAATTGCTCATAAGCTTCATAATAGATTCATTATCATTTCCAGGTAGTCAGTTTAGAGTTTTTTTGATGTTAACAATAGTACTATGATGACATCTTTTCGAGTCTTTTTAATATTGTGTGGTGGAACAAATTAATACCGACTTTGATTATTAGAATACGGAGGAAGGGAAAATTCTCTTTTACAGTGGAATACGGGTTTGATGAACATGGCATTCTGACAAGGGACGGTCCAATTGTCTCTAAAATCCGATTTTATATAAAGCACCAATTTTTTGCGCCTTGTAGTAATTTTTAAAACATCTCTCATCAGCTTGAATGTTAATTAATTTTCTGACCTTTATAAAAAAGTATGTCAATCAAGGATCCCATAGAAACCGACACTAGTTCTGCGTTTCAAAAGCTTTCGGTGTTAACGGCCTTCTTGAGTGAGATTCATATTTCACTTTTTCTTGGCCCCCAAAAAATTCCTTTTAGCGTCTAAAAGCTTATATTTTTAATATGCTTCTTCTAAGTAAAAACTTCAAAATAAAGAATTTGAAATCTACAACGTTGCCAGTTCATTCTTAGTGACGCCAGTCTCATTGCTCTTAAGCTTTAGAAGATATTCATTATTTTTTCTACTAACTATTAAATATCTATGTTTCAAGTGCTCTTATTATAATAGTTGCTTTTTATTAGCATAAAATTTATGCATTATTGATTTAATATAATATTTTTTTTAAAAAACCTCTTCCTTTTTGTACAATATAAATTAATAAACATCATCATTTTTATAATTAACGATTACTTTCCGCTCCATTTATTAAAACAGTGTCACTTTATTTATATATGCTAGCTATAAATAAATATTCTCCTGAAATATTTCCACATGGGAACATTATCCGAAAATTTTATCCAACGATTTAAATTAAAGATAAATGCTATTACCAATATAGTTTCAACGTTATAGAGAGGATGATATAAGCTAAAAATTATTAATTTGAATTTGCTAGCCAAATATTAATTATGTTTTATTAATTAATATGTTATTGGCTTTTATGGAAAAATTTCCTCCTGTACATTTTAACTAAATTATTACATTCGTTCAATAGCAATTTCCTTAAAATTAATAAATTTCTGACTATTTGAAATAATTTAAATTTTTTCTTATATTAATTATTAATATTATTTCCGTTTTATATGAACATAATATTATTATTTATTTTTCCATTGATTTGCAATTACAAACAATAAATTTATTGTTCATTTTGTTCATTTATGAAAATTTTATATTATCGTAGTTTAGTACAGAAGTTTATGATCATAATTTATAATTGAAAATATTACGAATGAAATTGAATGCTGATAAATATAAACATTATTATTAAGTTGAAATTTTTATTGACTTAAATGTTTATTTATTAGATATCGATTGAAAATTGAAATATTTTTTATTGATATAAATAATGATAATTTTAGAGAATTTTGTATCTAAAATTTGTACTAAGTACAATTAACTATAAAATAGGCAATTTTATTTGGTATTAAAATTTCTAATTTTGACATAATGACACTTTGACTAAGTCAAGACTTTGATTGTAAGTAGAAAATATTCTCTTGGTAAAAATTAATTTAAGATAATTTAATTATTAACTAATTAAATTTGTTGCGATATTTATACCTAAATTAAAAGTAAATTTTATTACCGTACCTCTTGACTAACGAAAAATCATTTAAAAATTCAAAAACTGTTTATTTCCTGTTAAAATTTTATGAACTTTTTAATTATTCCTCTAATAAATTTTACCATAATAATAAAAAAAATGCCAAAATCTATACAGAAAAAGTTTATAAATTTTCAATTAATAAATTATTAGATACTACTAAAATGACTTCCTCTAACTTTACAAAATCAATAATTGAAAGGAAATTTACAAATACCTCTTAATAAATAATTTATTATATTTACTATAGTATATAATTTATATAAGTTAATCAATAACTATACCTTTTGAATAACTGAAGAGCAAAATATCGAATTTTATTAGAATTTATAATAAAAAAATATAATTATAAATACTTCACTGCATACCATAGAACTTTTTATATTAATTTGAATAATTAATAAAGAAATAGAAATTGTTTCTTGTTTAGAAGATGTTTCAATTTATTTATAATTATTATCGTTTACCTTTAGATATTTATTCAAGTTGAAAAGTTCATTTTGAAGGTAAAATTATATTTTAATTTCTATTTATCAAAAAGGTATTTTAGGCAAAATAACGAAATATATTTTTTTTTTCGCATGCAGACAAGAAAAAAAGGCAATTTTTCTATGTAAATTTTAAGATAATAAAAAAATTTTTGTTTTAAATGAGAATATTTTAGATATTCCAAAAATTGGATAAGAAATAAAAATAATAATCCTGAAGAAAATTATTAAATATTAGTAAAAGAAAAAAACTAAAATTTTTTTTTATAGAAATTAAAGTAATAGAAAAAAATCTAATAAAAATGGTTATAAAAAGGATAGATATTTTTAGTTTAATCTTATTGATAGAAAAGTATAAGCTTTAAGATAATATTCTTTTAGATATTATATAATTTTTAGAGTATAATTAAAATTTTTATATAAACAGGATAATTTTTTATAAAATATATTTTTCGGAGGTGCTCTTTGAAAATATAAGATTTGCAACTAGCATTACTGAGAGTGACTTTTAGGGAACATTCTTTCTAAAGAATATAAGTTTTCGGTGGAAGAAAGAATTTTTGGAAGGTTAGATCCATTAAAAAGGATTCAATAAAATGACTCTTTTTAGATTGGGTTAAGTAACGCTTTCACTGAGCTTTTTCAAGAAGTATGTCCTGCCTACGAGGGTCGTTCAATAAGTCCTCAGAAAAAGATGGAAAAAAAACTGTTTTTGAAAAAAAAAAATTTTATTTTTCAGCATACTCTCCTTTTAGGACACTTTTCGAACCGTTTTTCCAAAAATTGTATCCTGTCCAAAAAATAGGATTTCGGAAGTTCTGCACAATAATCATCCGTTTGAGCAATAACGTCCTCGTTGGAAGTGAACCGTCGTCCGCCAAGCCATTTCTTCAGATTGGGGAAAAGAAAATAGTCACTCGGGACCAAATCTGGTGAATAAGTGGGATGCTGCAACAATTCCATTCTCAATTCCACAATTTTGGCCATGGAAACAGCGCAGGTGTGCACACGCGCATTGTTCTGATGCAAGAGGATTTTTTTCTTCTTCAGATGGGGGCGTTTCTCTTTGATTTCCTCGCTCAACCGTTGCAATAACGACGCGTAATGCGCTCCTGTTATTGTTTTTCCTTTTTCCAAATAGTCGATAAAAATGAAGCCCAGCGAATCCCAAAAGACCGTGACCATCACCTTGCCGGCCGATGGCACAGTTTTTGCCTTCTTAGGAGCCCGTTCACCCTTGAAAATCCACTGTGATGACTGTCTCTTCGTTTCTGGAGTGTAGTAGTGTATCCAGGTTTTGTTCACAGTGACATATCGACGAAGTAATTCGGCAGGATTGCGATGAAAGAGTGCCAACATAGCCTCAGAGTACACTACACGATTGCGCTTATTCTCCTCTGAGAGCAAACGCGGCACCCATCTTGGCGAAATTTTTTTCACAGACAATTTTTCATGCAAAATTGAAGCGACTGTACCTTGTGATATGCCCGTGGCCTCAACTAATTCGCGCACTTTAATTCGCCGATCGTTCAAAATCAGATCGTGGATTTTGTCGATGATTTCAGGGGTAGACACCTCAACTGGGCGTCCTGAACGATGTTCATCTTTTGTGGATGAACGGCCACGTTTAAATTCATTCACCCAATTGTAAACCGTCGCAAACACAGGTGCAGATGTGCCATGAACTGCATCCAACTCGGCTTTGATTTCTTTCGGGCTTAAGCCTTTCAAATGGAGATGTTTGATGAGAGCCCTAAACTCGCTTTTTTCCATTGTTATGCACAAATAAATGTCGTTAACTTTAATCGACGATAGAAATTGACCTACGCTATGGATCGAGCTGAAATTTTGACAGCTTTCCTGTCGATAATGGAGCTTAATCTATTTAATGTGAAGATAGATAAAAATCAATTTACAAACAAATACAGTTCGCCAGAATAACTATAATAGAAGTTACTAAAAAAAAGAGAATTTTCATATAAAACAATTTTATTTAATTTTGAAAAAATAACGATGATGATTGAAATTAATCAAATTATTATACAATTGATGGATTAGCAAGTGTTAATAAAACTCTAAAATAGTATATAAATAAATTTAAATCGAATTTCTTTGAATTTATTAATTGATAGATAAATAAGCTATAAAATATTGTACTAATCATTCAATTTTCATAGAAAACACGAACTAAATTGAATTGTTAAAAACAAAAAATACTTCACTTATTCTATGAAAATGTCAATTAAATTCTGGTCACGATTTTTTAAATTAAAAATATATATTTTTTTTAAAAAAAATATACTTTACCTTTTTGTTTTGAAAAGGAAAGAAAAAATAAAATAAAAATTGTATAATATACAAAAATTAAAAGATAAATAAATTTGTTAATATTTAAAGCATGTACGATATTCGGCCACTACTGGTAAAGAATAAACATTCGCTGATAGAAAATCTCATTGGAATAGTAAAAGCCGAAACATTTTTTTAAAAGGGAGGCTAGTCCGTATTCATTAGGAATATAAATTACTTAATTAAATATTTAATATTTGTATGGAATAGTAATTAAAGCGATATTTCCTTTCCTGCTGTAAACATAAGTGTAAAATATAGTCGAGCTTTTTCAGATAGTCTAAGCCAAATTAAATTGACAAAATTTGAGTACGAATACTGCTGTATCTAAGCGTATGTATGTAACATACATATAATTGGCGTAGATGGGAGAATTATTTTTATATAAATTTTTAATTAAAAAATTCAATTTCATTTCTGTGTAATTTTCTCATTCAATTTACATATTATTAATAAAATATTATTTTTACAATTTATTATTATTAAAATAAGTCATCGAGTTTTTACCTAGAAATTATGTTTTTTTTTGTTGTTGTCTTATTATTAATTTTAAATTTTATATTTTAAATTTTTTTAAAAAGAACTTACTATCCTTAAAAATTTATAATGAAATCAGGGCAAAATCCGAAAGAGAAAATATAGAATTTTTGATATGAACTTAACTAAAAATATGATCTAACGCCTACCAAATAAAAAAGCACCAGATTTCGATTTTATTAGCGCTTTCGGTTTAGATAATATATACAAAATATTTCTTATTTTTAAAAAATTTGTATAAAATCTCTAAACCAAAAATGCCTATCTATTAACAGTCCTATAACAGATCTATTACCTTACTTTTCAAACTGGCTAAATAATCGAAAAACTATCCCTCAAAAGGCTCTGTCCGATCCCTTGAAGCCATCAATGTTATTCCAAATAAACACTTGAATGAAAAAAATATTGTCTAGATGTATTTCTAGATATGACGCATCCATTTTTACCTACCCGGCATACTGTATTATTAAAATTCTTATATAATCATAAAATTCTATTTATCACAACTTCACATCTAAGTCATGGAAAATGCCAAATATTCGTTATTTACGAGGTCTGTTCAAAAATTATCGCGAATTTTGTATTTTTTCAAAAATTATTTATTTATTCATGAATATCTATTTTGTCTCCTTCAAAGTTATCCCCACCAGATATTATACGCTTGTGCCAACATTTTTTCCAATCCTCGAAGCACTTAAACAAATCATTTTTTGTAATCTTGTTCAGCTCCTCCTTCGATGCCGTATTTATCTCCTCAATCGTAGCGTAGCGTCATCCTTTCATGGGTCTCTTCAGTTTTGGGAAAAAGAAAAAGTTACAGGGGGCCAGATCTGGGGAATACGGTGGCTACAGCATTATTAGTGTGTTGTTTTTGGCCGAAAATTCACGCACAAGCAACGATGCGTGAGCAGGGGCGTTATCATGGGCGTTTCTGGCGGATTGCTTCGCATCTTGCGCATAATTTGCAGGTAATATTCCTTATTCACCATTCTACCCTGTGGCAAGAACTCATGATGCACCACGCCCTGCAATCGAAGAAAACTGTAAGCAAAACTTTCACATTCGACCGAACTTGGCGCGCTTTTTTCGGTCTTGGGTCATAACTGGTGGCGAATCATGGGTTCATGGTTATGACATAGAAACCCATGATTCGCCACCACTTATGACCCTTTTGAGCAAATTTGGGTCGTCGCAGACAGAGTCCAACAGCTCCTTAGCAATGTTAATGCGATGCTGTTCTTGGTCGAAATTGAGCAATTTTGGTACGAATTTCGCGGCGACCCGTCAACGCCAAAAACATTGGTAAAAGTTAAATGGCACGAGCCAATCGATATGTTTAAGTCCCTTAGCAACTTCTCTAACGATGATTCAACGATTGACCAATACTATTTTCTTCACTTCATCAATGTTTTCGTCTTTTGTTGACGTGCTCGGGCGTCCAGCACGCTTTCCGTCGTTCACATCTTTTCGGACATCTGAGAACATTTTGTACCACCGATAAACGTTGCTTCGGTCCAAGGTAGCTTCACCATATACCACAGTCAACATTCGGATTGCGTCCGCGCATTTAGTTTTGTTTTTCACACAAAATTTGATACAGATTCTTTGAACCATTTTTTGGAATGGGCAAAAATCGAAGACGAGCCAAAACACGTGCAAGGAAAGCAGCTGTTAAAAATTAACTGAACCTTCAAAATGGCCGAACTTGTCCGCATAAGTGAGAAATATGAGTACCAACATAACGCCACAAAAAATTGATAATCGAATATACATAAGCCGCGGAAATTCAAAATTCGTGATACTTTTTTAACAGACCTCGTATTAACGCTGGTGTTCCGCAAGGTAGAATTTTTGCTCCCATCCTTTACAATCTCTTTTATTTTAGACATTTCCACAGTAAATAATATTTTTACAGTTATATTTGCTGATGATACAGCTATCTTACTTCCCAATTAAAATGCATATTTAAATCTTAATCGTTCAAATGTGGATAACCAAGTGAAAGAGGAAAGTCGAAGAGTGGAAAAGCGTCCATTTTACATAAGTACCAAAATTAATCTTTCTTCAGAAGCAATTAGTGGTGCCTTAAGAGACAAAAATTTTGAAATATTGAAATAAGCCTCGCAAAGTAGGGTAGTACTGATGGGTGCTTCCTAATTCTTATCATTTTAACTAAAAATTTGGACATAAGAAAGCTGTGCGCAAGTTGGGTTGCTGCATTTGCTCATAATGGAGCAAAAAAAGCGCCGGGAGGAAGTGTTTGGTAATTTTTCGCACTAATAAAACAACGTTTTTGCGTCATAGATTCTGTTATTTCATAGCTGAGATGAAGGTACAGTCAAAACAATAGACTAAAAGGGATGAATCGTATCCAAAGAAAGCAAAGACAATTCCATCTGGTAGCAAGATCATGGTGTCAGTTCTTTGAAAAACAAAAAAGAGAACAACAATCAACGGCGAGTATTATGCGAATTTATTTTACTTTTTGGGTAATAAAATTGAGGAAAAATAGCGGCATTTGACGAAAAATTAACATTTTTTTGCAAGTTACGCGATGGAGTTAAAGTTCGGACCCTGTTCACTAAATTTAGCCCCCAAGAAATATTTTATTTTTCCACATTTGAAAAAATGGCTCGGTGGGAAAAGATTTACTAACACTGATGAGATAAAGTTTACTGTTAATGGCTATTTGAGGAGCTTGACGGTTCTTACTATAAAGGTGGTATGCCAGGTATTTATGGGACTACCCTCATAATAAAATTTAAAGGTAATAGAAAAAAAATTACGTTTTAGCTTAAAATATCTCTTTAAGATTAATTAAAGAAAAATTCGAAATGGATATATTTTTCAACAATTTTAAATATTTAATTATTCCACATTTCTAAATTGATTTATAAAAATTTAATTGCACATAAATACCAGGTGTATAAGCTTAAATCCGCTGTTTTTTAGTCAAAAAAACACACGTTTTTTTCATTGAAAGCAGAAACAAATTTATTCAAAATACTTGCCCTCGCTAGCTACACATTTTTCGCATCTCTAGGGCAATTTGCGAATACCACGCCAAAAAATTCCTTATTTTTCGAGGCAAACTACTCATCAAGCCATTTTCGGACGTCTTCGTAAGAATCGAAGTGCTGCTCAGCGAGCGCGTGGCCCATCGACGAAAACAGGTGGTAGTCGGAAGGGGTCAGGTCTGGTGAATAAACGGTGTGGGGTAGCACCTCCCACTCCCACTTGAGTGTCTCTAAATAGTTTCGGGCCATTTTTGACGTGTGCGATGGTGCGTTGGTTTGGAGGAAAATCAGTTTGTTATGTCTTTGTTGATAATCCGTCTGTTTTTCACACAGAGCACAGTGCAATCAGTTGTTGGTGGTAGTGGTGGGCATTGACAGTTTCACCAGGTATAGTAGACGATACCCTACTGATTCCACCAAACGCACAGCATTGTCTTCCGTACGAAGCGATTTGGGCTTGGGGAGTTGATGGTTGGCCGGGATGAACCCACGATTTCTGGCGTTGTTTTGGCGTCGATCCATCTGTGTATCGTTTAATTCATGCGGTACCCATTTTCCGATCTTTTCAATCTTCCCTAAGGCATGCAGACGCATAGAAATGGCTGGTTGAGTAACACCCAATTGCTCCGCGAGCATTTTTTATGATTGGGTATCGTCTTCGTCCAAAAGAGCCTGCAATTGATCGTCCTGAACCTTGTTCGGCCGATTTTCATGCTTCTTGTCCCACAAGTAAAAATTGCCGTTTTGAACCGACGAAACCAATCTCGGCACGTTATTTCCGATAAAGCACTGTCACCATAGGTCTCCATAAGCATTCGATGCGATTCGGCAGCCGATTTCTTCAAATTGAAGCAGAAAAGCAGAGCTTTCCGCATATGCTCTCTTTCTTGCACAAAACTAGACATGATTTCCAAAAGAACAATTTATGTTGTTGTACGAAATTGCTGACAATGTGCACAGATTTATGTTGCCAGATGTCAAACTCATAAAAAAAAGTATTGCGTGCCCATGGCAGCTTAATACGCTCACTCACGCCATCTATCACCAAACCGTGGTTTTAAGCTTATATGTCACACCTGGTATGATTGTTTACGGAATATTTGAACCGATTATAAATTAAGTGAATAAGAGGAAATTATTAAATTCAACGAATAACTCCTTTTTTAGTGAACCAATTTTGTAGGGAAGATGTATGTATATGTGTAGTTTTGTAGTTGATTAGAAATACGAGTATTTTTATGCCTTTTAAGTGTAGTGTCAGCATCTGCAAATATGTTTAAAATTGTATAGGTGATAGCAGAACTAATAATAAAAAGTATTCATATCATATAAAATAGTTAGCCCCATGGATACAACCTTGAGGAACTTAGAAAGACAGCAAATAAGAAAAAGCAAAATTTTTAAGTACTAGAAAATAACATTATAAATTATATAATATATCAACAAGCAAATAAAATATAAAAGAGAATTTTTTAATTTAAATAGTATTATTTAAATACTGTTCTAAGTTTTTTTTTTAAATTAAAATACGAGTATTTATTTAAAAATATCTAGTAATACTGATTTATTTAATTAATTACTGACGATTTTTTTTAAAATTTGCTACAATTAATTTAGTAAAATCTAAGATAAAAAACACAACATTTGAGATAATGTTGATCTCTTAAAATACAGAATATGAAATTTGCAACTTTTTTCTTCATAAATTTAATTTACAAAAAACAAGGAAAAAAACGACCCCAATTCGAATAATTTTCACATACCATACCTTAAAAAATATATTAAAAATTAGTATACAAACCGGAAAATTATTTTTCATCTTTTCATATTGTGTTTTCCGAAAATTTTTCACCTATCCACTAAATACTTTTGTTCTAAGAAGAATACACTTGATGGGAAAAGGTGCCAAAATAAGAACAATTTCCTTTTGCAGATGCTCAGAATATGATTTTCACATTTACTATTCAACATTTTTGCTATCGTAAAATTTATCTTGAAAATATTCTCGGACTATACTCTTCCAGAATTTATCCAGAAGAGTAAATTTGCTTTTCAAATGTCACCAGAACAAACAGTTTCGTGTTAGTGGTTACTAGTAAGAATGAACAAAATCTCACTTAGAATATGGTTAAAAGTTTTTCTATTTGTTCGGGATTTTTTTTGTCTGCATACGAGTATGTATATTCTCTAAAAGATGCACTTGTCCATGTGAAGGAAAGTTGGCATGGATTCTATTGCAATGAAAAATAAAGTAAAATTTGAAAAGGATAAAAGAATATAAAATAGTGGATAGTTTTGAACGAACATCCACAAAAAATAATCGTATTCGCAGAAGATATCCATTGTTGGTGGTCTTTCTCATAGCTGACAGAATAGACAAGAAAAGTAATTTGTGTTCATGGAAAACCAATATTCCTCACTTTTTTCTTACATCTTATTTTCTTCAAGTTATTTCTTCTTTCAAGTTTTTTTTTTCCGATCCTATATTATATATTGTTCTCTTGTAAATTTTTATTTGGACACGTTTTTTTGTAAAATTCGTATTTTATAAAATGGAAAAGTTATAGATTTTCCGTTTTTATATTATATCAATTCCAACTATAACATATAACCATGAACTCAATTCAGAAAATAGAAGAAAATCCTTCCATAAAACGAGTTTAAAGTTCGGTGCAATTTTGTCCTTTTCTCTTCTTATTTGGAAGAAATCCTTCTGAGAACATTCATTTTTAAAACCCTTTCTTTTAATGTTTTTCATTTTTTTCTTCTTCTGCTTTTACTTAGAAAGTTTTCTAACGCCCTAAAAAAAGTAGAAAGGATACGAATGGCGATAGCATAAACAGTAACGACAAACGGAATTGAATTTTGCAAGCACAACTAGCACCATAAAAGTAAATTTAACAATTTCGATTGGTCGAAAATGTACGGATTTGTTTAGAAATTTTACAACAATTTTTATTGGAATAGGAAATTTCTATTTAAAAATTAATTTCAATTTTCTCTTATTGCTTGTAGACTGAACAATAACGTGGTAAGGATGCTCCTATAAGCCTATACAGAGTGGTCCAGTATTGTATTAGAAATGAGCATATTGCAGTGATTTTCTTCTTTATATTATAGTATGGAAAAGATTTCGAATGAAGGACGTATAAAAAAATATTACCACAAATAAATAAATTGAATTTTTCTGTAATGATATGCCTTGATTTTTTTTTTTTTAGCAATTATTATTATTTTCCTTCATTAAGAGAGATATTCTTTTATGATAAGCCGATAAAATATTGAATAATTTTTTCTATGAATAAATCGTCTTAGACATATTTTCGACTATTTCGTAATAGAAAATTTTCATTTCTATGGAAAATTATTCCATTTTGATAATCGTCTAAGAAAATTTATAGAAGTTCACAATTCTTTTACAATTCTATAATATATAAATATTAAATGTGTGTAGATAAATAAAAATATCAATTTTCTGAATAAAAATAAATTAAAAAAAAAGACTTACAGAAATTTTATAAGAATATCGTTATTTTGTATTATACTATAAAATAACTTCATTAAAATTTTATAAAAAGAACATTTTGTATCCTTGAAATGTTTTCATTTTATTGAATATATCTTTATGCCTAAAAAAAATATTCTCAAATTAATGAAATTTGAATACTAATTTTGATATATAGTAAAGGCTTTTTTTTTCAAAGGTATAGTGATAAGGATTTAAATAATTTAAAATTCAAAGTGATAAGGATTTAAAATTCAAAGAATTGAAGGATTTTTTTACAAAAAGGAGCAGAAACTAAATATTTTACAGATGACTCTGCTCTTCCATCAGGCTTAATTGGTGAAGGATCCATTATGCAACTGGATAACAATCCTAAACATTGTTCGAGATTATGTGGAGATTTTTTACAAAATAAAATATGACGACAATCACAATTAACCGGCCTCAATAACAGAAATTTCGACCTCAAATGCAGAGAAATTCCCACCTCAAACGTAGAGAAATTCCGACCTCAAACGTAGAGAAATTCAGACCTCAAACGTAGAGAAATTCCGACTTCAAGCACAAAGAAATTCCGATCTCAAAGCACATAAAAATTCGGACCTTAAGCAAAGGCAAATTTTAAAGGCGACCTCAAACTCATAAAAACTCAGACCTCAAGCACATAGAAACTCCGACCTCAAGCATAGAAAAATTCTGAGCTCAAGCACATAAAAAGTCTGATCTCAAAGCACATAGAAATTCAGACCTTAAGCGCAGGAAAATTTCGACCTCAAACATACAGAAATTTCGATCTCAAGCACAGAAAAACTTTCACCTCAAGCACAGAGAAATTCAGACCTCAAATGTAGAGAAATTCTGAGCTAAAGCGTAGATAAATTCCGATCTCAGAAACAGAGAAATTTCGACCTCAAGCACAGAGAAACTCGGATCTTAAGCACAGGGAAATTCCGACCTCATTCGTAGGGAAACTCTGACCTCAAGCACATAAAAACTGAGACCTCAAGCACATAGAAACTCCGACCTCAAGCACATAGAAATTCCAATCTCAAAGCACATAGAAATTCGAACCTTAGAGAGACATTCCGACTTCGAATACATAGAAATTCCGACCTCAAGCACATAAAAACTCAGACCTCAAGCACATAGAAACTTCGACCTCAAGCACAGAAAATTTCGACCTCAAACATAGAGAAATTTTGATCTCAAGCACATAAAAACTTTGATCTCAAGCACAGAGAAATTCAGACCTCAAATGTAGAGAAATTCCGAGCTAAAGCGTAGATAAATTCCGACCTCAAAACACAGAAAAATTCCGATCTCAGAAACAGAGAAATTCCGACCTCAAGCACAGAGAAACTCGGATCCCAAGCACAGATAAATTCCGAGCTCAAGCACAGACTATAGGTGAATTAGAATTTAGACTAAAATTCCGAACTTAAGACTATAGGTAAATTAGACAGAATTGCCCATTCCCCAAGGAAGACTTGCGGAGTATTTCAAAGGATACAAAAAAATACGAAGGAGCTTACAAACGTTTTTTCGATGGCGTAATATATTTTTGGATAGCCGAGAAATTGCGAGAGACGAACCTTGGCTCAGAAAAACCTTCAACATCAACAACTGATGAAAATCTCCAGCCTTTCAAGGAACTTCCTTTTATAAATTAGTCCTTCAAAGACTCTGATCCTTATCAAGTCTTTTCCCCTAATTATTTTCATTTTTCTTTTCTTCCGAATCAAAAACTGAATTACAATCCAAGATCCTCCGTAAAATTGTTGATGACCCCTTTTATGTTCGTAATACTGTAATACCAGTTCGGCTGAAAAGTTTATAAGATAACACAGTAAAAATATTTTTTTTTGCAAAATCATTTTTATTATTCAACATAGTTGCTTTCGAGGGCGATACAGCGATTATAGCGATCTTCCAACTTTTCGATACCATTTTTATAGTACTCTTTCGGTTTTGCCTCAAAATAGGCCTCAGTTTCGGCAATCGGTCTTAAATTTCTTGCCAGCGAGCATTCTCTTGAGGTCTGCAAACAGGAAAAAGTCGCTGGGGGCCAGATCTGGAGAATACGGTGGATGGGGAAACAGTTTGTAGCCCAATTCATTGAGTTTGACCATCGTTTTCATCGACTTGTGACACGGTGCATTGTCTTGGTGGAACAACACTTTTTTCTTCTTCAAATGAGGCCGTTCCTTAGCGATTTCTTTCTTCAAACGATCCAATAACGCTATATAATATTCGCTGTTGATCGTCTGTCCCTTCTGGAGAGAGTCAATGAATATTGACCAAAATGTTCCCTTTGTTCATGACCTGTGCATTTCCCGATATCAAAAATATCACTCCCGTTTACCCTATCGTAGCCAAAAAGTGTTGATTTACTTCTTTAATTTGAAAAAAAAAGTGCAGCTGAAGCACATCGATTGCTCACCGAAGCTTATCCTGAATATGTTCCATCGATTTCAACGTGCGAGAGATGGTTTGTGCGGTTCAGAAGTGGTGATTTTGACACAGAAGACAAAGAACAACCAGGTCAGCCAAAAAAGTTTGAAGATGAAGATTTGGAGGCATTACTCGACGAAGACTGTTGTCGAACTCAAGAAGAAATTGCAAAATCATTGGGAGTCACTCAAGCAGCCATTTGAAAACGTTTGAAAGCAGCAGGATTCATCCAAAAGCAAGGAAATTGGGTCCCATATGAATTAAAGCCGAGAGACGTTGAAAGGCAATTTTGCATGTCCGAAATGCTGCTTGAACCGCAGAAAAAGAAGTCGTTTTTGAATCGAATCATTACTGGCGACGAAAAATTGATTCTTTACGACAACCCAAAGCGCAAAAAATTGTATGTGAAGCCCGGCCAACCAGCCAAATCAACGCCAAAGCCAAATATCCATGGCGCCAAGGTAATGCTCTGTTTTTGGTGGGATCAGAATGGTGTGATCTATTATGAGCTATTGAAATCGGGCCAGACGATCACAGGCGACCTCTACCGAACACAATTAATCCGTTTGAAGCGAGCATTGGCCGAAAAATGCCCGGAATATGCGACCAGATACGAAGCCTTAATTTTCCATCATGACAACGCTCGGCCTCATGTTGCAAGACCGGTTAAAAATTATTTAGAAAACAGTGGCTGGGAAGTTTTGCCTCACCCGCCTTATAGCCCAGACCTTGCCCCGTCCGACTACCATTTGTTTAGATCCATGCAAAACGCCCTCACCGGAATACGCTTCACTTCAGAATAGGCTATCAAAAATTCGCTCGATTCATTCTTGGCCTCAAAACCGGAGCAGTTTTTTTGGCACGGAATCCATATGCTGCCAGAAAGATGGGAAAAAGTAGTGGCTTCCGATACTTTGAATAAAATATATTGTAACAATTTTTCAAAATAAACACTCAAAGTTTGCCAAAAATCCCGCATTTTTAAGTTATACACCTATTATCGTAATATGACAAAAATTGTATAATTTGTTAAAATTGATTTTAATCGACAAAAAATTTAATGGCTCCAAGAAATATAAATATATATTTGAGATGATAGATTATTTTTTATTATATTTAGAAAAATATACTAATTTTAATATTATTATAATAGTACATCCTTAAAGGATATTTAAATAGTATTTCGAAAAATTTTATCACTACAGTTTTTACATTCCAATTAGCATCTTAAATAATGAGAATACATATAAATTTATTTGAAATAAATAAAAATAAAGATTTCCACTGATACAATGAATAAGGATATAATTTTATTTATAAATATAAATAAACATTTGTTATAATAATGTTATTTTAATATATTTTTTAACTAGAATCAAACCATTTTTTTAACAAAACGAAATTCGCAAATTGAATTTTCTTTTAATATTTTTTTTTGCGGAAAACAAATTTGATTATAAATTGAATTCTATGGAAATTTTTTTACCAAAAAAAATAATTTTTGTTGCATACACTATAATGATTGTATTATATTTTATTAACTTCCGTTTTAAATTAACAGCAAAAGTAAAAGTTTGTCTAATACGAGTCCTTGGAGAATCATAAAGACTTCCATTTTGAATATGAGAAGGTTAGCATTGTTTCCGAGTGGCATGGTAAGTTGTTATTAGTTTTTGGCAGACAAAATTTGTGACACACTTTGCAAAAGCATAAATTTCTCATAAAATATTTAGAAGCTAATTTTAAGCTCTAAAATTTGCATACCAAATGTTATCGTTGGGAAAACTTTAACTAGACGGTTTTTTGTTTGTTCAACCAACGTAAAATATTCGCGTTCAATTTGGTAAATGTTATTCTGATGGATGATTTTATCATAAATAAAAATATTTATTAAAATAATAGAATTTGAATATAATTAAAAGAATAGAAATTATGTACATGTACGGCTAATTTTCTTAAGATATTTTTATAACTAAAACGGTTGATTATGAAAGAAAAAATTTGAACATTTTCTGCATCAATTCACTTCAATAAAAAATTCATAAAATATTATGCAAACTGCAATTTACTATTCCAATAAAGATTGAATGCATAAATCCTTGTCATGCATGAATTGATTTGATTTCTGGGCACGAATATTTACCAAACGAATCCGAAAACAAACGTGCAGATTTCGAAGAATTCATAAAAATTTGCATGCAGCACACGTCGTTTCACACGCTCTCATTCATAAATTTAAGAATGGAAAAAAATCAAAATAAGAAAAGATATATTAAAAATTACAGCTACCATAATTCCTTATTATAGTTTAGTGTTTAAATCCATGCACTTTCTGCGTCCGAATTTAGTTATACTGAAATTTTATGGTGTTTACTCCATGATAATTATTTCTAGTGCCGCCATATTGGTTTAATTGTTGTTGCGATAAAAAATTTCAAATATTCTTCATAATTTAAAAAAAGCTTAAGACTGCTTGAAATTTATTGATATGCAAATAATGCTTATGCATGGTATTAAGTAGGAGTTTAGTTAAATTTGGTGTTTAGAAAAATTTCGTTTTGGGGTCCTAGAAATTTGGAACTTTTTAATGTTGTTGGTCTTCTAAAAAAATCATAGGTACAGAACTTTTAAAGTCGTTAGGCTATCAAAGCTCAAACGATTAAAAACATTAAGCTCTAAGGTACAAGCAGAACCCACTTATGCGACATTATATAAAAACGAAGAATTTGAAAATTCATACATTCAAATCGTGTACATGCACATACAAGCCATGAGAACTTCGTGGTGACCTGGAATTTATGATAAATTCTCAAGTTCCATAGCCGTCGGCTTTCGGTGGAAGTACTTATCAAGGTCATGACGTGCAGGGAGATAATTAATATCATGGAACCATCATTTAATTATGCGGAAGTCCTTATTAACGCAATGCTATGGTTGTAGGTCTATCTATTCTGCATGGGGCAAATTAAAGCGAGGGTTACGAAGGTATTGGCACTGCTAATGCCGAATTTTCGGGTACTCTGGTGTCGAGCAGAAGATGTGGTTCTATGCTGAGAAAGCGAAGGATTACATACAATTTTGAAATCTGATTCCGACGATAGACGTAGTCATTGTCTAATTCACACGGTTGTGTTATGGCTTTAGTGGAAAGTGCAAACACGTATTTTCTTACTTCCAACTGAGGAACAAAAATATGTTGGTAAGCGTCTGATGCCAGAGAGAAATGAGGCTCAATGTTGAGCTTCCATAAACTTTGGGCAGCTGTCGACATCTGCTCAATAGCAGTATTATAGTAACCCCATCTGGGTGAGAGAAAATGTAACTTGTAACCAGGCAGAGTAATAGTAGCTTAACTATTCAGTTTTTCAAAGAGAAATATGAGAGATGTCAGAAAGTCTGCTATTATTATGAGTAATTTGGAAATAGTCCGGACTACCTCTTCAATGAGCTTGCACCTTAGTCCCTCAGCATAAAACAGCAAGAAAAGAGTTGAAATGCTCAAGAAGAGCAAACGCTAATGCTGGAGAGAACTATGCGCCGAAGTTGGTAACAACCCATGGGGTAGGCCATGTCAGGTAGTTATGAAGAGGCTGAGGGGTTCTTCCTTGGTAGTTTCGACATGCCCTGGACTTCTGGACAGAATAGTCATCCGCTTCTTCCCTCAGTAACTGGTAACTATCTGGAAGGGTAGTTTGAGGCCTGGCAGCATTCAGGTTCCACGAATTGCCCAGGACGAACTCCTTAGGGCATGCAGAAAAATCGGTGATATAAAGGTATCTGGGCCCGATCGCACTTAAAGCGGTTGTCGCTGCGCATCCGAATTTATTTTTGAAAGTGTTTAATACCAGTTTTAGTAAGGGAATTTTCCATAACTTTTGAAGAGGCAACGTCTGGTGCTACTACCAAAGGGAAGGGGGCTACACATGGAGACCCTTCGTCATACTGCCCATAATATCTTCTGGACACGGCAGGTAAAGTTCTCGAATGAATTCTATGCAATCGATTAGAAAAAAATCACCAAGGGGCAGAGGGGCTCTTCTACAATTTAATTTGGCTTCAGGAGGGAACGCCCTACCTTTGATGCTATTGATTTGGTCGTTGGCAAAGCTTTCGAAAGCATAAGGTAGAAAAGTAGCTCCATAAAGTACTGCGACATTATTACTCTTCATGTGAAGAACGCCTTCAACTCGGCGAGATGGAATCGTATTCTTGACGCACTGGGCACAATGGAGGTTCCGGAGTACATTATCGGGATAATAGAATACTACCTAAGTAATAGAATTATGTTATACAGGACGAGCTGTGTGGAGAAAGCATACATAAACACGAAGGGGGTCCTTCAGAGCTTGGTTCTGGGCGCTCTGTTGTGGAATGTGAAATATGATGGTATTCTCAGGCTCTATGTCCCAGAGGAAGAGAGAATCATCGGATTTGCCAATCATGTTGCTGTGATCGGAGTGGCCAAATGCGTGGAAGAAGTAGAACAGATATGTAATGAGATTGTCGCTTCAGTTCGAAGTTCGCGGACCATACGATAGAGACAGTCCTAATAATAGTCAGGAGCAGAATAGGGATTATTATCATTAGGATTGGCGAACATGAGGTGATATCGGGACCATCTTCATTGGTGAGAAAGCTACTGGGACTATGATGGCGCTGGTGCGCTTAAAGCCGAACCGTAAGGGATCCAGGCAGAGCAGGAGGACTCGGTTGGTGACTGTGGTTAGGTCTATACTGCTGTTTGCTGAGCCAATATTGTTGGATAGGTTGATTAGAGCAACCTACATACGTGGAGTTATTTCAGTTTATCGTAGGAGCACATTTAGGATGGCCTGCACATTCCGATCAGTGTCTTACGAGGTCATTTGTGTTATGATCGGAATAATATCAATTGAAATACTGCTAGATGAGCAGAAGAGGTTGTACCGCCGGAGAGGTTGGTGCGACGCTATTGCGCGATCCGTGGCATGTACGGAGGAAAGAAACTAGTCTAAGAAGAGGTGGCAAATTTGTTGAGATGATGGCACCGATGGCAGATGGACCCACCGTCTTATCTCGGAGGTGTTTCCGTGTGTAGACCGACGTCATAGTGATATTGGTTACTGTTTATCACAAATTTTGACGGGCCACGGATGTTTTCGGGTTTACCAATTCTGCTTTAAATTGGATTCTAAGCCCTACTTATGATGGGTTGGCGGAGAGCGCGGATCACGTGTTATTGCTGCGCACGATTCAATGTGGAAAAAGAAGAGGCTCACAAGAGCGCTGGCGAACCTCTAAAACCAGAGAGTATAGTGGCGCTGATGTTAAACTCGGGCATGGCCTAGGAGGCTGTCTAGAGGAGCGTGAAAGAAAACGATAGTGATAATTTACTAGAGCAGTGATTTCGATAAAGTCCTGCCCCATGCAGAAGTGCCTGACAGCGGTTCCGTGGGGTGATATAGATATGTGACCAAGTAAAGTAGTTTTAGTAGGTTAAAGTCCCACACTTTGTGTTTTGATAATTTCCACCTTACTATAACAAAAAAAAAAGTTAGTAAAAAAATAAGTTATTAATCGCTCATTAAATAAATTTTCTTGTAAAAAAAAAGTTGTGTTTTTGAAGTACGCTACTAAAAATGGCAACCATTTGAATTTGGTGAATCCATGAGGTTGACTTATGTGTATAAAAGGTTTCAATGAACCTCTGGGAAATATTTCTTATCAAGTGCATAAGTTTTTCGGTAGCATATAAGCATTATTGAGTATCGGGAAGCATTGGAAACGAACCTCGCTCGAGAAGGCTTATAAGATCGCAAACTGATAGAAAATGTGAAACCAGTAATGCCTTTTGTCACATGGCCATATCCATTAACGAGATAAGAGAGAGATTTCTGTGCTTCCGCAGCCCAATTTTTCAACTGATCCAAAGAAGTGTAACCGAGAAGCTGAAGGCAATTCCACTTGAAGGCTTCGATCACTCCTCCAAAAAGTGCCCATAACGCTTTTGCCGATGTAAATGTACCCAAAGAATCCACTTGGATGGGGATAACATTAATAAAAATAAAAAAGTAGAAAAATGAATTCTTTACCATACCTCATAGAAACATTACCAAGTTAAGCAGTTTTAGTTACTTAACGTAGCGCTCTTTGTATCTTGATGATTTCCACCTTACAAATGAATTTTGAGTAAACTACCAAAAATTAACCAACTTGCAACTGAATTACTTAAAAAAACCAGCATTTTCTTTTTGCAATTTTGTTTTTTATAATTTTTATTTATTATAATTACTACAATAGTTTAATTATTATTTTAACAAACTAGTAAACGCATTTTGTTTAGAATTAATTTTTTTTCTTCTTTTTTATTTTTTTTTATTTTTTTATTTATTTAGATATTTACAACTACAACATAGTAATAAGCAAATTTTTGCAATAGTATAAATTAACTTGATAGGTTGTGGGGAGTAAACATCCAATGAAGTTCCTCCTGCTAGCGTGTGTTTCTGTCAGGCCTCAGTATTTAAGTAAATCACGCGACCAGTGACGCTTAAGTCTTCGTTGGGTATTAATAGGAAAGGAAGTGGAGGATAGTTCTTGAACAAGAGGATTATTATGATTGAGGACACGGGAACGAAACTTTTTATAACGAGATACAGCCACATCAAAAACAAATGGGACTTTAAGATCACGATGAATAACAGTATTGCGAACATAAAAGGGGGCATCGACAATTGTACGGAGTATTTTTGATTGAAGGGATTGGATTCGACGGGAATTAGAAGGCTTAGTAGATCCCCAGAGTTCTAGTCCGTATGTCCATATGGGTTTCAGTAAGGTATTGTATAACAGAACTTTGCTGTCTATAGTAAGTTTGGAACGTTTGTCTAGAAGTCGAAGTAGTTTTAGGTATCGTCTTTTAAGTTCTTGTCTTTTAAGTCTTGTATGTGGGTTCCATGTCAAGCGTTTGTCTAAGTACAGTCCTAGATACCGAGCTTTGGTGTGTTGAGATATGGCACTGCCATTAAGGTATATGGGAGGGCATGTCTCACGACGGAGAGTAAAAGTTACCTGGATAGATTTACGTTCATTGACTTTTATTCTCCATCTAGTAAACCAGTTCTGGAGGGTTTGGATTTGGAGCAAGGCAGGCCGTATCATCGGCGTATGTAGCAAAGAAGGTATTAGGACAGGTTGGGATATCGGATGTGTAAATGTTGTAGAGGATGGGTCCAAGTATGCTACCCTGAGGAACCCCAGCCAATATCGGAGAGATATTTGACAGTTCGTTGGATTCATTTACTTGGAAGTGTCGGATGGAAAGGAATGATCTTAGGATTAGGAAATAGGTGGAAGGAAGGAACCTCTTGAGTTTCCAGAGTAGACCCGGATGCCAAACTCTATCAAAAGCTTGACTTATATCAAGAAACACACCGTGACAGTACTCTTTTCTTTCTAAAGAGGATGCAATGAAATCGACAACACGATGACACTGCTGGGTAGTGGAGTGTTCGGCGCGGAAACCAAATTGGTGATTAGGAATTAAATTTGAAGATTCAAGTAGAGGATATAAGCGGCGAAGGAGGATTTTTTCAAAGATTTTTGAGAGAAGTGGAAGGAGACTTATTGGCCTGTAGGAAGTGGGCCGGTTTATTGGTTTATTGGGCTTAGGGATCATTTTAATGATTGCAAATTTCCAGAGGATTGGGAAATGTGTTGTTCTAAGGATGGAGTTATATATTGTCGCAAGGAAAACTATTGCTCTTTTAGGGAGTTGTTGGAGTATATTGGAGGTAATCAGATCATAGCCAGGAGCTTTATTTTTGGGAAGGAGCTTGATTATATTGGCAACTTCGGAAGGAGTGATTGCCTTAGGGGAAGACTCATGGGTAAAGGAATGGATAGTTCCGTCTCGATTGTAGTGCAATGAGTCCTGTCTAATATGTCCTCATGTGGAGTAAATGTTTGTGCAAGGTGTTCAGCAAAAGCGTCTGCTTTATGTTTGTCCGTTTTGGCCCAGGTTCCGTCAGTTTTTCGTAAAGGGTGCTTTGTTTTTCTATAAGATAGTATTTGTCTTGTAGCAGTCCACAAAGTTCTGTTTTTCGTTAGGGTTGAAGTGTAGTTTCTAAAACGTTCTGTATTGTATTTTGTGATTTCGTCATGTAGTTCTTTTTGCAGTTTGTTCAGTTTGGTTTTGTCGCTGGGCATTCTTGTATGTTGCCAATGAGCTCTTGCTTTTCGTTTTTCTGCAATAAGACGCCTAATTGTTAATGGTTGATTTGTCGGGTTTTGTGTAGGTTTCGAGTTTTTACTTTTTTGCAAAAAGTCTGTAGCGTTTTGTAATAAACATGTAAACTTGTGTACCGCGTCATCTAGTTCTTGTTCTGTTTTTAAGCTTTGTCGTAAATCTAAATGCTCGTCAATATATTGTTTGAATAATTCCCAGTCAATTGGTCCATTAATAAGTCTCGGCGCATTGACTTTTGGAGTGGATTGGGAATCGAGGACTAGTAGAACAGGGCTATGATCGGAGTTAAGATCTAGGAGTGAATTAACATTAATGTTGGAGGAATTCATGGGACTAGTTATAAAGTAATCTAGAATGTCAGGAAGCTTAGATGGGGAAGTTGGCCAGTAAGTGGGAGTCGGAGGAGAGATGACTTGGTAGGGAGAGGATGAAAGCACTTGGCTAAGAATAATCCCACGGGGATTGGAGACTCGACAGCCCCATTGTGGGTGTTTGGCGTTAAAGTCACCTCCAGCAATGAAGGAATTCCCAAGAGCTTGGTTTCTTCTTTAAGCTTTAAGTTTCTAATCTTTAACTTTGTAGGATATTGTCCCAACATCAAACGTTAATCAACACTAAATAGACAATCAATTCCAGGATTTGGTTTAATTTATAGAGAAAAAAGAATTTTTAGTAAATAAAAAAAAAGTAAATAATAGTATTTAAGAGAGTCAGTCTCATTTATATGAGAAAATGTGACTGAAAATATTTTTTTGGTTTTTGTTTTCCCTTTAATCTTATCACCTTACGGTATATACACCGCTATATGTAGCGAATGGTGGTGGTTTGGGTATTTTGTTCAGTATTATTGGCATCCGCATCGAAAATATAGTTTCTCGTAAATTTCTGAGAAACTAGGAAATATCGTTTTTTATGTTGATTTTATAGGGAAAACTATACCATGGTCGTCTCCCTTTGAATCTCCTTTGTTCATCTTATAAATCCTTGCTTGGCAAAGGACGCTGCAATACTCTTCCGTACAGCACTCGATATCGTAAATTTACGATTTCTGCTTAGATAAGCGTGAAACTTCCCAGTTTGTAATGGACATACCGCATCGCAACGTTTCTTACCACATCGAATCCACCCTTTACACTATGCCAAAGCATACCACATTGCCTAGACCTCAACATGTAGTCACAGTACTAAACATCTTACCGTATCCGTATCGTATAGGAGTCCAACGTTAGATCTTATAAGCAAATATATTTACAAATGTACGTTAGTATATCTTTCAGCCCATTTAGTAGCTCTTCCTCTTCCGATAAACAAAAATATTGATTAGAAATCTTTTCTTATGACATGATTTAGATGTTTTCCTATTTGCACATACTGAATTCGTTTGTTTTGTATGGAAAAAAAAAATCATTTACTTTGATATATTCCCAATTTATGGACGATTCTATTGATTTCAACAACAACGCTTCAGGGAATTTAAGTGAATCCTTCCACTACATGAAAATTAAATTTATTTTTAGTAATAGTTAGAAGAGTTCCAATGTTAAATATTGAAGCAGACCAAAAAAAAAGAAGAAAAAATCATAGAAAAACCACAAATAACCTTTTAACGGGGAGAAATTGGTTTTGTTTATAGAATGTAAAGAGTACGAAACATTTTCAGTGAGGGTTTTTTCTTGAAGGGTTGTCTACGAGTATATATACAATTTGATAGTGGTGGCATGTAAATTGCATTAATTTCATTTTATAGAGTTAAAATTAGAAAAATTGATGCAACAAGACCAAACTTTTATGTGTTAAATAGTGTCTGAGTAATTTGTGGTACACTAAGCAGTCCATAGTCAGCATATTTACAAGAGCATTACAAAGAAATAATACGAAATAGAAGGAAAAAAAATACAAATGAAATTTTCCTATTACTTCGATATTCAAGTAGCTGAACACAAACTAAATTTCAATTGCAGTTTAAGGAGCAAATGTCCTTTGGTTGTTTGAAATTATTTTATGCGCTATTTTAATTACTGTCAATTAATTGATGTCGTTTTTTTGAAGTGTAAATATTCAGAAGTGCTTATTTCTATGAATTTTGAATTTAGTATTTTGAATTTTGCAATTATTAATTTTTAACAAATATACGAGGTCTGTTCAAAAATTATCGCGAATTTTATGTTTTTTTTTCAAAAATTATTTATTTATTCATGAATATCTATTTTGTTGCCTTTAAAATAAGCCCCACCAGATATAATACATTTGTGCCAACGTTTTTTCCAATCCTCGAAGCACTTCAAAAAAACATTTTTTGTGATCTTGCTCAGCTCCTCCTTCGATCATAGCGTTGCGTCGTCCTTTCATTAGGCTCTTCAGTTTTGGGAACAAGAAAAAGTCACAGGGGGCCTGATCTGGGGAATACGGTGGCTGCGCCATTATTAGTGTGTTGTTTTTAGCCAAAAATGTCAAAAGCCAATTTTTGTTCTTACACAAATCAGGGCGTTTCTGGCGGATTGCTTCGCGCAACTTGTGCATTTCTTGCAGGCAATATTCCTTATTGACCATTCTACCCTGTGGCAAGAACTCATAATACACCACGCCCCTGCAATCGAAGAACCCTGTAAGCAAAACCTTCACATACGACTGAACTTGGCGCCTTTTTTCCGTCTTGGCTCGTGCGACAGCTTCCATTGGGATGATTGAGCTATGGTGATTGAGGCACGTCATAACCATAAACCCATGATTTGTCACAAGTAATGATCCTCTGAAGCAAATTTGGGTCATCGCGGACAGAGTCCAACAGCTCCTTAGCAATGTTAATGCAATGCTGTTTTTGGTCGAAAATTTGAGAAAAAATCGAAGACGAGCTAAAACACGTGCAAGCAAAGCAGCTGTCAAAAATTAACTGAATATTCAAAATTGCTGAACTTATCGGCATAAGTGAGAGATATGCCTACCAACATGAGGCCATAAAAAAAATCGAAAATCAAATATGCATAACGCGCGGAAATTCAAAATTCGCAATACTTTTTGAACAGACCTCGTACATAGCGAAATTGATGTTATTGGAATTTTTTTTTTTTTTTTTAATTAGCAATACTAGGCATTATTTCGAGCGATTTTTTCAGAGTTTGTAGTGTGATTTGAGTATAACTTTTTATGATTCCGCTTATCCTAAAGAGGTTTGATTGAAGCAAGATTTGGTGCCAGCGGTGGCCGAAACATCAATTTAAGAAGCTCCTGCTTCAAAAATTATGACGATTTCAATTGAAAAGTTATCTAACATCCTTGCTTTGGAAAAAATATCGGATATTTTTAATATATCTTTGTTGATATCCTTTTCAATTTTGTCTTACTATTCTTTCAGTTATGGGCTTTCTTCGTTCACACTAAAGCCTATTGCAGTTGTCTTTTTCGAAAAACTCCGATTTGTAAACTCGCTCATTTCTAGATTTTTGACCAAAAAAATTTACATATTTTCATTTTAACTAACTTCGATTTCTTATTTAAAATAAATTTTTAATAAAATAAAATAAATTATTAAAAAAAAATATTATAAAATTAACCAAAAAAAAATAAGGGATCAACTCCAAAAAAAGGATCAATGCCAAAAATAATTTTTTTCAGTTTTGGTACGATGCAAAATTAATTCCGAAAACTAATTCAGAAATTGGTCTATTTGGCTACTTTGCTTTTAAAATTCCTTTCGGAACATAGATACCTTTTTACAAATATTCTAATTACATGTTGGCCTGGTAGTATCTCTCGTTAACGTGCTGAACTATAAGCCAAATGATCCTACGTTAATTCATTAAAATAGAAAGACTTTCCAACCTATTTTAATTTCCTATATTTTTATCTTTTGCTTAACAAAAATACCTAGAAAAGCCATTAGCCATCAGAAACACGAAAATAATAATACCAGCTTTCAGCCGGATAATAACCCGAAATGGATATAATTACCGCTGCAAACTGCACGAAAATTAGTAGTACTCGTAGTATAGGGAAGAAAAATATATAATATAAAAGCAGTACAAATAAAATTTAAAAATATGCTTTCGCAAAAGAAGGACTATTCCATATTATCTTCCTTTGATAAGAAATACTTTTCATTTGTCAATATACAAAAGCCTACGAAATGTATGAGGTTGAAAAAATTGATTATTAACCAAAAAGGTGGTTGATTCCAACAAAATTATTTTTTGAATTTTATTTAATGAATAAAACAAATGCTTTTAAGTAAACTTCAGGACTAGGATTTTTTTTAAAACGAATTTTTAATCACACTTGAAAATGCTTGATTTCTTTACTGAATATAGTTTCGACCCTTAAAATTTCCTTATCAGTTATTCATATTTTCTCTCAAATAAAATTTCTCAAATATTCAATTGAATAAAATTTGATTTGATTATTGTAGAGTATCTTTTATAGTTCATATTTGTTTTATGAATAAATATTTTGCATGAAGATATTATATAGGGGATTAAATACAAACCACTAACGATAAAGTTGCAACAACTTGGAGTAAAAGTCGTAGAGCCCTTCTCTACCAAACCCGTTTATACTGCGTGTACCTCTACAAAAAAAATATATCTACGTAGAGTAATTGTAGATAAATTCCTAGTAGATCTTTACCAAATGCTCTACTTGCCATCTATAAATATTCTTTGACAAGCAGATTTGCACCTATATTTCTACGGTAATAAAAGGGAAATAAAATTACAATGCCGTGCGTTTTTGATGCACTCTATACATCTTGGAGCAAAATCGGTAGAGCTCTTCTCTACCAAACTCATTTACATCGCTACAATAAAATTTATATACGTAGAGTACTTGTAGATAAATTGCTGGTAGATCTCTACCAAACGCTCTACTGGTTATCTAAAAATATTTTCTGATAAACATATTTGTACCTATATTTCTAAGGCAATGAAGAGAAAATGAAATCACATCGACGTTTGTTTCTCCACTTAACGAGAATAAGAAGATTCTAATGTGCCCTGTACAAATTGGAGCAAAATTGGTAAAGATTTTCTCTACCAAACCGATTTACAATGCATGAATTTCTATAATAAAATTTATCTACGTAGAGTGCTTGTAGATAAATTACTGGTAGAACTCTACAAAACGCTCTACTTACCATTTATAAATAATTTCTGATAAGCAAATTTGACCACCTAACATATGTTTTAAGGCAATGAAGGGATAATGACATCACATCGGTATGCGTTTCTCTGCCTAATAAGAATAAGAAGGTTGCAATGCTGTATACACCTTTAAATAAAAATGGTAGAGCTTTTCTCTACCAAACCGGTTTATACTGCATACGTCTCTACAATAAAATTTCTCTATGTAGAGCTCTTCTCTACCAAACCCTTTTACACTATGTGCGTCTCTAGAATTAAATTTATCCACGTAGAATGCTTGTAGATAAATTTCAGATAGATCTCTACCAAGCGTACTACTGGCCATCTACACTGACTACTCTGAGTAGAGCACGCAATGACAATTTCTTTCGGTGCATCCATATTTCACACAAAAATGAGTGTTCGACGAAAAATAAACGAAATTGAATCAATGTCATAGTTGACAGGAAAAAATAAATACGATCAGCAGAATACACACAAATTTAACCTAAAACATAATTACGATTGAAACTGACAACTGCATGCGGTCGCTACTGTCAAAATTTTAAAACTATCACAGTCTTATGGGTTATACATAAAACTCCAACTATTTTATCACCGAAATAAATTTTATTTTAATTTTTTAATTGTAGTTAAAGTACGACCATACTTTTAAGTATTTTGTTATGTGGCAGAATTGTTTTCTAACAGTCGAAATTAAAATATAAATAAAGTAAATAAATACATTATTTATAGTTATAGAGTTAAATTTTACAGAATTTATTTTTAATTGGTTAATTTGTACGAAATTCGTTAGTTTTTGACAGTATTTGCAGTTCAGTTTTTAGTTTCCATCAGAATTGTTTCTACTAATGTGTAGAGCTCAATGGTCTATTTAGCATGTTGAATAAAGGGTAGAGATGATCTACAGAAAAATCTCACCTAAAAACTCCGGTGCTTACACTATCGACATTTTTCTCTAATTCTACTACTTTTCTCTATACTGCACATTGGACTTAATAAATCTTGATTCCACTGTCTCTTTAGTTTCCGATGGGGATTATGTACAAAACCACTAACGATAAAGTTCCAATACCATCTTCATCCTGAAGTATGTGGTTTTGAATAGAGTTTGTCAAAGGGTAACAGCATTAAATCACTAATTGGTGGTTAATACATTCACTAAGTATGAAGAGCTAGAATGACATTAATTTAGATATATTAATTACACAACCCCAATAACCACATAATGAATTATTACGTATTAGAGAGAAGTACGTTAGAGTGGGTGTTCTAGTTTCAAATTTTAAAAAAAAATCAAAATATAAAAATTCCAGAGTTTGTCACTATTTTTACTATTAGATAATTCATAGAAGACTAAAAATTTATTCCGGAAAGGCAGTAGAAACTTTAAATATGGTAAGAAGAAAATTTTTGCTTTATTAATTTTATTTTTAGTTTATGTAAAATTTTTTCTAAGTATTTAAAAAAAACTGACTAATGTCCGTTTAAATTATAAAGTTTTTATCTATTTTATTGTATATCTAATTTTATATTAATTTACAAGACATTTAACAGTTCGGCTGAAAAGTTTAGAACGAAACACAGTAGAAATATTTTTTTTTGCAAAATTCATTTTTATTATTCAACATAGTTGCCTTCGAGGGCGATACAGCGATTATAGCGATCTTCCAACTTTTCGATACCATTTTTATAGTACTCTTTCGGTTTTGCCTCAAAATAGGCCTCAGTTTCGGCAATCGGTCTTAAATTTCTTGCCAGCGAGCATTCTCTTGAGGTCTGCAAACAGAAAAAAGTCGCTGGGGGCCAGATCTGGAGAATACGGTGGATGGGAAAGCAATTCGTAGCCCAATTCATTGAGTTTGACCGTCGTTTTCATCGACTTGTGACACGGTGCATTGTCTTGGTGAAACAACACTTTTTTCTTCTTCAAATGAGGCCGTTTCTTAGCGATTTCTTTCTTCAAACGATCCAATAACGCTATATAATAGTCGCTGTTCATCGTCTGTCCCTTCTGGAGATAGTCAATGAATATTATACCATGCGCATCCCAAAATACAGACGCCATCACCTTGCCAGCCGACTGTTGCGTCTTTCCACGCTTTGGATTCGGTTCGTCGCTCGCTCTCCACTCTGCCGACTGCCGATTGGACTCTGGAGTGTAGTGACGGAGCCATGTTTCATCCATTGTCACATATCGACGCAAAAATTCTGGTTTATTGCGCTTGAACAGCTCCAAACACTGCTCAGAATCATCAACACGTTGTTGTTTTTGGTCCACAGTGAGCTCACGCGGCACCCACTTTGCACACAGCTTTCGCATGCTTAAATATTCATGCACGATATGTCCAACACGCTCTTTCGATATCTTCAGAGTCTCAGCTATCTCGCTCAACTTCACTTTACGGTCATTTAAAATTATTTTGTGGATTTTTTTGATGTTTTCTGCCGTCACCACCTCTTTTGGGCGTCCACTGCGTTCTGCATCAACTGTGCTCGTACGACCAGTTCGAAATTGACGAAACCAATATTCCACAGTTGAAATAGCTGGAGCAGAGTCCAGGTAACGTTTGTCAAACCATGCTTTGGTTTCCACTGTATTTTTTTTCATCAAAAAGCAATGCTTTATCAATACACGAAATTCGTCTTTATCCATTTTTTTTTCAATAACAAAAGTTGCTCCACTCAAAATGCTATATCTCCCGAACCCATGGACCGATTGCTGTCAAATTTTGACAGAAATCATTTGAAGCATGGTGCTTTGTGATAATTAAGTAGATTTTTGCTAGAGGCGCCATCTAGACGTCATGGTTCGGCTTTTCAGCCGAACTGTTATTGTTAATCAAATACTTTTTGAAACTTTTCTATAGCATCTACCTAAATTAGAAGGATAATTCAAATAAGGATCTAACAGTGCCTAATAAGGATAACAAGAAAAGTTATTATTACCACAATAAAAATATCTTATCTGTTTGGACTCAAGGTTGTGCACTTATCTGATGGCTAGAAAAAATAGTCGACTGAAATTTCTTTTTGTTAATTAAATTTTGTTAAACTTTCATAAAATGCAATCACGTGACAGCTTTCACAGATGCCTTCAAATAAGCTTTTTTTTACGATATTTTTATTGGACTAATTTTCAAAATAAATAAACTCCAAAAAATATAAAACGAAATAATTTTTTTTTTGTTTTTGTTGCAAAACGATTAAAATAAGACCATTTTACAATAATCAATATATTTCCAGGCAAATATAATATTTCAAGTAAATTGATTTTATTGCTGTTGGGTCAAAGCAGAGGTTACTTAATAACCAAAGCATATAAACCAAAAACCAAAACCAAACATTAAAATCTAAAAACAAGTCTGAATATTATTTATACAAAATATATGGTATATAAATTAAAGTTTTCGGAAATCTTTAATCTTTAATCCCTTTTAATTAAGTTTTAAATGAAAATTTCTTCAAGATAAAATTATTTTTCTATCATTGGACTATTATTATTTTGTTAGTTAAAATACGCTTTATTTTTATTGAAGGAACAGTTGAGCATTTTTGTTATTGAAAATTTTACGTAAATTTCAACTTGACTAACTTTAGACGATAGAGTAGTGTTAATTTGCAGGAATTTGCTATTCCATTGTCTAGATATTATAAGGTGTACAGATAATTAATGGATTTTCACCTGAAACATTTGATTATCGAAGACTAAGAAAATACCCCAAAGCATTTAAGTACTACTCATTCAATGTCAAACAATGAATTCTAGTCGAAAGAGTACATTTTCTATTGTAATTTAGTGTTTTGATTACCGATTGTGTCGAAAATTGAATAGACTTCAATTGTAAAATTTCTATTTAGAATGTAATCTGCCCATTATTACATTTTGGAAGATTTCCTTACTTTACAACATGTTCATTAAAAGAATAACAATAAAATGTTCCATCTCTAATGGAATTTGAAATTTTTATTTCTAAGTGAATTATTGGCAAATTTTATTTGAATTTACATGAAATATTGCTCATTAGTAATTCTTAGACTTTATAATAATTTAATAATTTTGATAAAAATATTATAAAGATAAAGATATGAATGAGAAAATTTTGTTTTTTAAGAAAATCTATAGCTAAATTCGAAGTAATATTCTCATAATTTTATATTTCTCAAAATGGTTTTTCTTAGCTGAAAAGGCTTCAGTTATTTGTACCCAATTTCTTCAGATATATCGGTAATACCAAGATGATATCCTTTTCACGTAGGAAATACAAAATAAAAGTCACACGGACTTTGTTCAGTTAACTAAGGTAGCTGAGAAAGCTCCTATTTTCGATAAAAACTCGTTAATAGAGATGGTCATATGAAAGAAGGCGTTGGCTTGGTGGAGCATCAAATGCTCGATCCGATGCCTAAAATCTTTTTTTTCTGACCATTTCAAGGACTTCTTAACTCACTGTTCATAAGAATCATTATAAAGCACCGGCCTTACCTTATAAGAGCCATTACTATAAATTTCCATCGGTTATCAACGTTCCTTTTAAAAAAATTTCCACCAAAAATATTGTAGATTCACCAAGCTTAACAAAAAAATTGTTGAAAAATCGTTGCTCCCAATTTTACTGCTCAATTATTCGTAGTGGACTATAAATGCACAACTTTACTTAGGGTTGTGTAGTAAACGGGTGAGATATAAACTTTTGCTGCAAGTTAAGAAGAAACTGTTTATTCAGATCTGTAAGTATCTATCTTAGAAAGTAAGTTAAAAGTTTATAAAGAAATAAAAATTTGCAAACTCTTTTAAAAGGAATTTTAAGATCTACAATATAAGAATAATAATAGAATATAAAATTTTAGTAAATCAGTAATGATTAAAACAATTTTCTACTAATTTATAGGATAAATAATTTTACACATGTGCTTTGAATGTGCTTAAAAAATAAATTGGCTTTTTATAACTAAGAATATTTTTAAATATTATCTGAATAATATCTAACGGCCAATTTTCAGATAATTAGGATGTGGATCATTATTGTAAAATTTTTATTTTAAAGTATTTTGGCATACATAAATAACTAAGAAACTCTTATTGAACAGACGCTTCATAGTTCTTACCGGAATGTCATTGGCATCCCATCCATCCAGTCAAAAATTCATTCCAAACTTGTGAATACTCGTCACTATGTTAATAGTAGTTTTATATAAAATAAATTAGCTGTTGTTAAATAGAAAAAGTTACATGCTCGTTATAAAAAGTTTCAAAATTTTTTTGTAGAAAAATTATGCGCAGTAAGACCTAATCAAAAGTTAGTCTAATCAAGCCTTAATAAATTTGGAGAAACATCAATATAAAAAATTTCATGCTCGTTATAAAAAGTTTCAAAATTTTCTTTATAGAAAAATTAAGCTCACCTAATCAAATGTTAGTCTAATCAAGCCTCAATAATTATGGAGATGCATCAATATAAAAAGTTGTATGCTCATTATAAAATTTTCAAAATATTCTTTTTAGAAAAATAATGCTCAGTAAAATCTAATCAAAAGTTAATATAATCAAGCCTCAATAATTATGGAGAAGCATCAATAAAAAAGTTTCTTGCTCGTAATAAAAAGTTTCGAAATTTTCTTTGTAGAAAAATTATGCTCAGTAAAACTTAATCAATAGTTAGTATAATCAAGCCTAAATAATTATGGAGAAGCATCAATATAAAAAGTTTCATGCTCGTTATAAAAAGTTTCGAAATTTTCTTTGTAGAAAAATTATGCTCAGTAAAATCTAATCAAAAGTTAGTCTAATCAAGCCTTAATAATTGTGAAGACGCATCAGTATAAAAAGTTTCATGCTCGTTATAAAAAGTTTCAAAATTTTCTTTGTAGAAAAATTATGCGCAGTAAAACCTAAACAAAAGTTATTTTAATCAGGCCTCAATAATTATGGAGAAGCATCAATATAAAAAGTTTCATGCTCGTTATAAAAAGTTTCGAAATTTTCTTTGTATACAAATTATGCTCAGTAAAACCTAATCAAAAGTTAGTCTAATCAAGTCTTAATAATTGTGAAGACGCATCAGTATAAAAAGCTTCATGCTCGCTATAAAAAGTTTGAAAATTTTCTTTGTAGAAAAATTATGCGCAGTAAAACTTAAACAAAAGTTAGTCCAATTAAGCCTTAATAATTGTGGAGAAGCATCAATATAAAAAGCTTCATGCTCGTTATAAAAAGTTTGAAAATTTTCTTTGTAGAAAAATTATGCGCAGTAAAACCTAAACAAAAGTTAGTCCAATTAAGCCTTAATAATTGTGGAGAAGCATCGATATAAAAAGCTTCATGCTCGCTATAAAAAGTTTGAAAATTTTCTTTGTAAAAAAATTATGCGCAGTAAAACCTAAACAAAAAATAGTCTAATTAAGCCTTAATAATTGTGGAGAAGCATCGATATAAAAAGCTTCATGCTCGCTATAAAAAGTTTGAAAATTTTCTTTGTAGAAAAATTATGCGCAGTAAAACCTAAACAAAAGTTAGTCCAATTAAGCCTTAATAATTGTGGAGAAGCATCGATATGAAAAGCTTCATGCTCGCTATAAAAAGTTTCACAATTTTCTTTGTAGAAAAATTATGCGCAGTAAAACCTAAACAAAAGTTAGTCCAATTAAGCCTTAATAATTGTGGAGAAGCATCAATATAAAAAGCTTCATGCTCGCTATAAAAAGTTTCACAATTTTCTTTGTAGAAAAATTATGCTCAGTAAAACCTAATCAAAAGTTAATCTAATCAAGTCTTAATAATTGTGAAGACGCATCAGTATAAAAAGCTTCATGCTCGCTATAAAAATTTTAAAAATTTTCTTTGTAAAAAAATTATGCGCAGTAAAACCTAAACAAAAAATAGTCTAATTAAGCCTTAATAATTGTGGAGAAGCATCGATATAAAAAGCTTCATGCTCGCTATAAAAAGTTTAAAAATTTTCTTTTTAGAAAAAATATTCTCAATAAAACCTAATCAAAAGTTAGTCTAATCAAGCCTCAATAATTGTGGACAAGCATCGAGAAGGTTTTTTTTCAATAAATTTTACTAAAATTTGAATTATAAATGTATTCCAATGCCAGTAAATGCATTGGAACTGAAAAATATTAGACGCAGCCCGTTTATTATTTTTTTTTTTTTTTTAATCAGAACACCGCCGAAGGATGTTTGCTTCTTTTTATTATTTCCCTTGATATCTTGTATACTGAAAAAAATCAGAAAATATATTTTATATTGCTTTTGCTAATGAATTTATAATTTAAGTTCATAAATGGTATAAAAAAGGAAAATAATTTTTATAAAAAATTATGGAAAAAATATTATAGTTTGTGATTAGTAAAAATAATTGTAATTCTTGCTAAAAGTACATGTAAATGGAAGAATTTCTCGATTATGATGGCTCAGACAACTTGGAAACTTATAAAAACTATAATATTTATAATCCAATTAATAATAAAAAAATGTCTGCAAAAAAATAAATGAACTAAAATATTTTTCATTGAGATTATCTATAAAGCTATCAAACTGAAGAGAAATAGATAAAACTTTAGTTAGCCCAATTCATATGGTCCGTTCTGTGGTTGGTCCGAACTAGAAGAAAATTGGAATTTTCGCTTAATTTCATTAATACTATATCCTATTTGAAAAAGTGAAGTAGATCATGTGGAAAATTAATTTTGCAATTTCCAATAGAAACAAAAACCATTCCAGAAATCCGCAGCATATCAAATCGGCAGGGAGGATAGAAGGAGACTTTTTCAAAATTCTCATAATACTAATAGTAATAAGTAGGAATTATAATAGCTACTATAATGAAATAAAAATTAATATTATCATATCATAGCGAAAACAGAAAATTTTTGTTATTTAGAACGTAATGAAAACATTATGAAGTGGAAAATCACTTAATCCAAGATATTTCCAATCGATTACTATTCTAATTAATTATTGTACGTATAACGTGCTGTCGAAAGTAAAATATTTTCAGTTGGAATTTTCTTCAAGATGATTACCTTCCGACATGGCAGAGTGTAAGGCTAATTGCAAGAATTACCATTGTAATTACTTGATATACATACTTGCAAGCAGATTGCATTGGTTTTTAGTGTCTCTTCTAAACGATGAGATGGTATTTATGTTCGCAGATAATGCTGGTCTTTAATATCTTCTGTTTTGCTGTTATCTGCTTTGTTTTCCATAGTGTACTGGATTCTGTTTTTAGTTTCATGGCGCTTAAGGATGGCAGAAAATTTGTATGTAATGAATTTGAATGCATAATTTTGCTACAGAAAATATACCAACTCGTTTATTAAAAACGAATCCTCTATGATATGGTATTAAATTCAGGATGCATGTTCATGCTGTAGCCCATGAAAGTACCGAGAAAATATCACATATGTACTCAGGCCTGAAGTACCCGATAGCAAGCATGGAAATTTAGCATGGCTGCTTGTGCACAAGGACCAGAACGACAAATCAGTAAATTTTCATGGTATGAAATTTTCAACAAGGTAAGCGAAAACAATTGCCAAACAAGTGTTTTTGAGAATGTTTGTTGGGCAGGATTCTCAGAAAACATCAAAATACCAACACCCGAATTTTGGATACAGGCTTTAATTTCAGTTCTTCTGTTTATGCGGTGCCCAATATCAACACGTTCATATTGTTATGCATACTTTAGAATTTTGTATTTAGGTTACGGATAAATGTATTAACTATACTGTAATAGTTAATATATGCTTGTGTTCTTTGAAGTAGGCTATTTCTGTAATCTTGCATAGGGAATATAGGAGTACTTGTACTCTACCTGACCAAATTTATTGAATTCAAGCCTCGAAACGGATATTAAACCAAAAGCGGTATCAAAATCTCAAATGCCACTCAAAACAATTAAAAAAATGAAGGACCTTTGTTCACGTCACAGACAATTTACGATTTCCAAAAATTCCCTTAAATTGTTCTCGTAACAAAAAATAATAAAATTGAATTTTTTCTAAAAAAATTCAAAATATATTACTTATTTTATAAATCGGTAAAATCGTAATATTTTTTGAAAGTTTTTTAATTGACATTATATGTATAGACATTTTTTTTTTTTTGAAAGGATAAAAGCAGAGATTTCAATATAGTACCTAATAGCAAAGATTTATATAACTAGAACATAAGTAAAGAATGGAATTATATAGGATGACCAAAAGGATTCATAATATAAACATTAAGTAATGATAAAAAATAAAAATAATAATAAATAGATTGATTTAGGATCTAGAGTCAAATTATCGGATAACGACCATAAATTAAAAGCTGAAATGTTTCTATTGCTGTGGATATTATCTTCAAGGATCCTTGATAGAATATTTGAAGAAATTGTCCGTGAAGACGGATTCGCAAATCCTCGAAAGCAATCAATTATTTTTAACCATAGTTATTGGGTTGAGATGCTCTTAATTGATTAAAATACAATAATTTCTTAAGTCCTACCAGCAATTAGCGTATTCTTTTTCATTATATGAGAATGCATTTTTAAGTATAAATTCTCTAAACTCTTATAACACGACATAACCACAATAATAAAATTGTTAGACGATAAGTGGGTAAAAACACACAAAGAAAAAGCTGAAGTGTTTGATAAATATTTGGTACTGAGTCTTCCTCCCAAAAGTTTTAAGCCCTCGAAAATTATATCTACTATCCTGCGCCTTTCCTATAAAAAACCTCCTGGTTATGATCTAATAATAGGTACTATTCTGAAGTAAATTTTTCAACGAGCTTTAATTTTAATTACATACATTTTTAATGTTATCTTGGGCAAAACCTATTTGCCCTTACTCTGGAAATCTTCTGTTATTTAAATAATCCCTAAACCAAATAAACCCGTTAATTCTCCTTTTACCTTTGGACCTATCAGCTTCCTACTAATCCATGCTAAGATTTCTGAAAAACTTCTAATAAAACGACTCTATTCATTCCTAGTTAATGAAAAAACTATACCTGATCACCAATTTGACTTCCGATCTGAACACTCCACAATCCAGCAGAGCAAAATTTCGGTATGGATGTTAAATAGACATCGAATGAGTCACCAAAAATGTGTCGCTATTGGTCCAGTTACCGTATCTGCCATTCGGTTAGTATGCGAGGCAGATTGGGAATGACTGTGATCACTGATCGATTGAGTGTTTCTCCAGCCAACTGCTCAGCACTTTTAGTTGCCCTAAATTCGCACATACGACTCGACGCTCCTATTGCTCAGTAGGCTATGACGAATTTCACTAAGTACTGGGTCACCCGATAGGCTAAAACTTCAATTGCTGTTTAAATACCACACAGCTCCCCGTAATATGGATTTTCCCTATAAGTGTTCTTGTAAATTAAGTTTAGGCGAGCTTTTTGAAGACCAAAGTACAATAGATTGGTTTTCGACCAGTCTCTAACAGTATGGATTCCACTGTAGATGTCCAGTGTGCGTTACTGGCAAGTTTGATGCAACAGCTTACCGCTTCTTCTGCTCGGAACCACATTTAATTTTTGCTATAAGCTTTTTGGAAAACAATCCCTCATCAAAACCACAAGTTTTTCGGTGGCATAAATCCTTTTTGGAAATAAGAGGAGCAGTTGAGGACAAACCTCGCTAAATGAGGCTTCTTTAAACATCGAACACTGATGAAAATGTAGAACGAATGAAGGTTATTGTGCTTCAGACCGTCGATTAACATTTAAGCTCCTCGGAATGCTAAAAAAAATTATTATTATTTCCAGATCGGATCATGCAGACACTTGGATGCTCCACCTTGACGACAACGCCCCCTGCCACAAGGACTTTTTTGGTTTTCCAGCCCCTCTATTCATCTGATCAAAGTCTGTGTCACTTGATTTTGTTTGCCAAGACCAAAGAAACACTTCAAACAACATCATCTTGGTATTCTCGATAATATCCAAACGGGTATAACCGAGGATCTGAACGCAATTCCAGTTGAAGCCTTGCAGCACTGCTCCGAACAGTAGCAAAAACCTCTCCGCCAATACAGGACGAATTTGGAAGAGGATAACATAGCTAGAAATGTTCTGACACAGAGCATACCCTTTTTTGCTAAGATCAATTTTACTATAATTTCCAAAGAGTCCTGATTCCATAAAAAATATTATTATTCCCAAAATAATCGAATTAAAAAAAAGTGACTTTTATGCAATTTGTTTTAGCAAATTTTTTTACTACTCGTATTGTACAATATTTTTATTTTAACTATTTTATTATATTTTAATTATTTTATACTTTTTTTTTATGAAAACGTAAAAATGTTCGTTTAACTTAAAATTAATCAAAATTTACGCTTTAAAAGTTTTCGCAATTTTAATTTTAATTTTGATTTCTAACGAACACAGAAAGGCAACGACGCAGCGGTCACATTGTGTAGCATTTCATATAAGTATGTGAACTGAGTTTGTGGAAGCTGCAGCATAAGACCTCGAATGCTCGACTGTAAAGTTTCAGGTCGCAATTGAACACAGCACGACGCGCACTAGTTCCGAACGTAACCTACCTTCGCATGCCGACGATTCAAACCTGACGCAGCTGTTGAGAGGAAATAGTATTGCCCAGAAGTATTTTTAGATATCTCCCAAGCTTTTGATCATGTGTGACATTTTGAACTCCTCTGGAAACTCAAGAGCTTTTTTTATTCAACAAACTATCTTATAATAAATTCACATCTCTCCCAATATCATTTCACATCTCTACCTGGAGTCGCACAAGGCAGTATTCTTGGTCCCATTTTTAATAATATTTATACCCATGACATCCCATCTGATCCTAGTACTATCATTGGCACTTATACAGCTGATACGGCCCCACTTGCTACCCATAAAAATCCTGACATAGTTTTCAACAATTTACAATCCCATATCCACAACCTTCAATCCTGGTTTAAGTGATGGAGAGTGAAAGTAAATCAACAGAAGAGTGCTTACATTACTTTCAGACTTTATCAAAGAAAACCTACTTCTTTATACCTTAATAGCAACATGATTCCACAATATGATAAAATATGTTATTTGGGACTTTACCTGGACAAGATATTAACATGGAACGTAAAAAAACCTGAACCCACTAGACGTTACCTATAACTTCTTAGACTACTAGACAAACTCTTAAAACTAACAATAAAAAAGTTAACCTATTTGGGCATATGGGATTGAACTTTGGGGTTCAAAGAAACGTTTCTATTTCTATCGCGTCCAGATAATCCATGATCCTCTATAAAATTTTTAATGCCCCTTTAATACATCCCTTTGTTCAGGACCTGTACATTTTACTTCCGTTTATCCTATTATCCATAAAACTGCCAATTATATAGAGAATAAATAGTACCTGAACAAGGATATAAGATATGGTATAGTACTTCCAAAAAGTAAAATTAGAAAAATAATAGCAAATGCCTTAAAGAATAAAGATTAAATAATGCCAATAACATTTTATGGTCAAGGATCTATTTATTATAGTTTTAAATTTTATATTTTTTTAATAAAAGCTTAAATTCGCTTTTGTTTTCTAGTTTAAATTAAATTTATTTATTTTTTCTTAATAAAAGAACAACTGTTAAAAGCACAGGACGTTCTATGAGAAAATTAAATTTTTATAAAGTAGTCATATTATAAATGGTTCTGTATTCGTAAATTATTAAAATCCATAAACTATATCAGAACTCTTTTCGGCTCTAATATCTTTAGAAAATTGTTAAATTTTTAATTATCTTATTAACGTTTGTGTACTTTTTCTTCAAAAATTCATATTAATATGCTACCCTCTGGTATGATAAAAAAACATAAGAAAATATATGCTGATCTTTATAAAAGGCATTAATAAAAGCAAAAAGAAAAAAGTAAACAAAAATTTATTTGAGTTAGAAAAAAAAATATTTTGAGTTTATTCTAAATAAAAAAAAAAAAAAAACAAATAAATATTTGACATTAATATGAGAAAAAGCCACAAAAATTCCACCTTTGTTGTTGTCGTATGAGTATTTGCCTGAAGAGCCACATTTTAAAAACTGGTAGAAATTTCGTTTGATGATTGAATTTCATCGCGATTTTCTCTTCAGCTCTACTTTTGCAATGGGTTTTATTCTGAAATTTTTGTATGCCGCAGGATAATATAAAATTAAATATTTTGACTATGTAAGGGGTGGTTTTTTCAACATCTAACGAATAAGAGTATCTAAATCTTATATAATTCGTCTTATGAATATCTTAAATAGAATTAATGCAAATATTCCGGAATGCTAACAACGGGCATGATAAGAATTTTTTAACATTATAAATAACGTACCTTATAATCCTAATATACAAACAAATAAACTAAATGATTTTCATTTTTTTCCCCCTTAATAATATATATTTTTATAATTAAAGATTACAGATTTTTATTAGATCTGTTAAAAAAAAAAATTAAAAAGAAAAAATTATAAGATTTATTTGCAAGAAAAAAGAAAAATTCATAAATTTGGGCTTAAGCTAAGAATTGGTTTGTGTACTTGCTAAAGTGTAATAAATTTAATTCATTATAAATTGTGCTTTCCTTAGCAATTTATTAAATTTTTTTAATTTAATGTGTAAAGCTATAAATATTTTCTGACTAGCAGATTTGCACCTACGTTTCTAAAGCAATGAAGGGGAAATGAAATCATATCGGCGTGCGTTTCTACGCCAAACGAGAATAAGAAGATTCTAGTGTGCTGTGTATACCTTGGAGTAAAATTGGTAGAGCTTGTCTCTACCAAACCCGTTTACACTGCGAGCGTCTTTACAATAAAATTTATCTACGTAGAGTACTTGTAGATATATTGCTGGTAGATCTCTACCAAACGCTCTACTGGCCATCAATAAATATTTTCTGATAAGCAGATTTGCACCTATGTCTCTAAAGCAATGAAGGGGAAATGAAATCACATCGGCGTGCGTTTCTACGCCAAACGAGAATAAGGAGTTTTAATGTGCTGTGTACACCTTGAAGTAAAACTGGTAGAGCTGTTCTCTACCGAATCCTTTTACACTGCGTGCGTTTCTACAACAAAATTTATCTACGTAGATTGCTTCTAGATAAATTACTGGTAGATCTCTACCAAACGCTCTACCGGCCATCCATAAATATTTTTTGATAAGCTGATTTGCACCTATGTCTCTAAAGCAATCATACCTTTCTCCGCCTCACGAGAATAAGAAGATTATGTGTAGACCTTAGAGTAAAAGTGGTAGACCTTTTCTCTACCAAACCGGCTTACACTGCATACATCTCTACAAAAAAAAATTATTTATGTAGAGCTCTTCTATACCAAACCCTGGTACACTACGTGCATCTCTACAACAAAATTTATCCACGTAGAGTACTTGTACATAAATTTCAGATAGATCTCTACTAAACGCTCTACTGGCTACTCTGACTATAGATATGCAATAGAGCACGCCATGACATTTCGTTCCGGTGCGTTTATATTTCGCACAAAAATGAGTGTTCGACGAAAATTAAATCGGGCAAAACGAACTAAATTGAATCAATGTCATAGTTGACAGAAAAAAAGAAATTCTATGAGCGCAATATACATAAATTTGCACTGTGTGCAGTCGCTACTGTCAAAATTTTAAAATTCTCACAGTCTTATGGGTTATACATAAAACTCTGACTATTTAATTACCGAAATAAATTTTATTTTAATTTTTCAATTATATTGTAGTTCAATTACGGCCATATTTTTCAGTGTTTTGTTATGTAGCAGAATTGTTGTTTGACAGTTGATATTAGAATATAAATAAGGTAAATAAATACATTATTTGTAGTTATAGAAAAAATAAGTTAAATTTTACAGAATTTATTTTTAATTGGTTAATTTGTATGAAATTCGTAAATTTTTGACAGTATTTGCAGTTCAGAGTTTTATTTGCCGTCGAAATTGTATTTTTACCAATATGTAGAGCTCAACGCTCTATTTAGCATGTTGAATAAATGGTAGAGATGATCTATATAAAACTCTCACCTAAAAACTTCCGCGTGGAATCACTGTTGAGCTCTGCACTCTAGCTCTACATAGAGTTTTATAAATCTTGATTCCACTGTCTCTTTAGTTTCCGATGACTGCTTTTGGGGAAAGTTCTCTCATAATGAGTATATTATGATGAGGTCTAATAATTTTTTTAAAGCTTAATAAAATGATTATGAAAACAGAGAGTGTTAAGGTTACGATGCATCATTTTCCAGTATAACAAATATAAAAGCCGCCATCAAGATAAGATATGGAAAGTTAATTTAAAACAAAAAAATTTAAGTTTCTAAGTTCATAAGGGTTTTTGAATTGCGTTGTAAATGAAAAATTTTCTATATGCTATTAATTATGAATGGTTGTTTAGTGAGCCTAAAAGTTGTTGATAGTGTCTGTCAGCTTGGCTAAGTCTTGTTAACCTAGTATGTGGATTCCAGGTTAATCTCTTACTAGACAACAGCGTATATCATTTATATAATTTTATTTTAGGATTCGATCTCTTATTAGAATTTGTCTTTCCAATTTTTGATTGGAAATACAAAGGAACGCATATTTTATTGCAGAACGTTTAAAATTTTTGGGAGGAAGTCTCATAGAAATCGGATTAAATGTGTGCTTTGTTGATTTGATTAGTATGTGATTTGTCTTTTACATCTTTATCTGGAGTTATAGTATTTTTCAAATATTTTTTTTGGTAAGAAATTGGCACAATATATTAACTTTATAAAAATATGAATATGCTATGCTCAAATAAGGAAAAAGTAAAAATATTTAACTAACAGTTATCAGGTGCATGTATTTACTATACAAAGGATTTGAGTTAAAATTTAGCTAAGGATGTATCTATATTAAATTGGTATAATACGAGGGTCGTTCAATAAGTCCTTAGAAAATCCAAGAAATTGCGCTCGTAGTATAAAAAAAAAACTTACTTTTTTTTGTAAGTAGCATTATAGACAGGAAAGCTGTCAAAATTTCAGCTCGATCCATAGCGTAGGTCAATTTCTATCGTCGATTAAAGTTAACGACATTTATTTGTGCATAACAACGGAAAAAAGCGAGTTAAGGGCTGTCATCAAACATCTCCATTTGAAAGGCTTAAGCCCGAAAGAAATCAAAGCCGAGTTGGATGCAGTTCATGGCACATCTGCACCTGTGTTTGCGACGGTTTACAATTGGGTGAATGAATTTAAACGTGGCCGTTCATCCACAAAAGATGAACATCGTTCAGAACGCCCAGTTGAGGTGTCTACTCCTGAAATCATCGACAAAATCCACGATCTGATTTTGAACGATCGGCGAATTAAAGTGCGCAAATTAGTTGAGGCCACGGGCATATCACAAGGTACAGTCGCTTCAATTTTGCATGAAAAATTGTCTGTGAAAAAATGTTTGGCAAGATGGGTGCCGCGTTTGCTCTCAGAGGAGAATAAGCGCAATCGTGTAGTGGACTCTGAGGCTATGTTGGCACTCTTTCATAGCAATCCTGCCAAATTCCTTCGTCGATATGTCACTGTGGACGAAACCTGGATACACTACTACACTCCAGAAACGAAGAGACAGTCATCACAGTGGATTTTCAAGGGTGAACGGGCTCCGAAGAAGGCAAAAACTGTGCTATCGGCCGGCAACGTGATGGCCACGGTCTTTTGGGATTCGCAGGGCATCATTTTTATGGACTACTTGGAAAAAGAAAAAACAAGAACAGGAGCGTATTACGCGTCGTTATTGCAACAGCTGAGCTAGAAAATGAAAGGAAACGCCCCCATCTGAAGAAGAAAAAAATCCTCTTGCATCAGGACAATGCGCGTGTGCACACCTGCGCTGTTTCCATGGCCAAAATTGTGGAATTGAGAATGGAATTGTTGCAGGATCCCGCTTATTCACCAGATTTGGCCCCGAGTGACTATTTTTTTTTCCCCAATCTGAAGAAATGGCTTGGCGGACGACGGTTCACTTCCAACGAGGACGTTATTGCTCAAACGGATGAGTATTTTGCAGAACTTCCGAAATCCTATTTTTTGTACGGGATAAAAATTTTGGAAAAACGGTTGGAAAAGTGTATTAGCTAAAAGGAGATAAAGTTGAAAAATAAAAAAATTTTTTTTTTTAAAAAACAGTTTTTTTCCATCTTTTTCTAAGGACTTATTGAACGACCCTCGAAATTTAAAAATTTAATAATTTTACAAAGAATATTTTTAAAAGAAGAAATTTTTATAATAAAAATTTTATTTTATAAAATAATGCACTAAAAAAAAATTCTTTTAAATTGTTGAAGTAGATATTTTGTAAAAATTTTGTTCAATCGAATTAGGTAGGCTAGGTTGGAAGTCCTTAACATTAAACAACGATTTAAAAACAATTCTCTTTTTAAATATTATAAATCTTCTTTCTTCAACTTTTCTCTTTAAGTATTATAGCATTAAAAATTTTGAGCTAAAAAACTTCTAATTCAATTATTAAATTTGCATTTATTAATGTATTTTTGAACGAGAAATAATTATTTAAATTTATTTTTATTATTTAATATTTTATATAAAATTTTCTGAATTTATATGATAAATAAATTTCATAATTCCTCAAAAAGGAAAATTTTTAACAGAAATAAAATTATTTAATTTTTGATGAATATTTAATTAAATTTTGTAACTTATTTTTAATATATTAAAAATGTTTCGAAGTTGTTTTTCAAATGAAATTATGATAATATTGTATAAAGTTAATTTTAATATTATTTTAATGAATGAAGACTAATTTTAAGTAGTATTACTGATTTTTTATATCTGTAATATTATACTGAATTCAAATGCTTTTATAATGAAATTATTTAATAATAAATATTTCCAAATAAAAATACTGTTCAGATTATTAGAAATTATTAAAACTAATTATTGTATTACGTATTTAATATTTGTTTTAGATATTGTAAAAGCGTTATTTTACAAAGTTTTTCAAATTCTTAAGAATACCCAGCATCACTTCAAATTATAGCTAATTAAGTGCGTATTGATAATTAATTATTTAATGGGTTTGGCAAAATTTCCCAAGAAAATCTTCTCATCATCGGTTCAAATTGATATTGACATCTGTTTGTAGAAATTGTTAACATTTTATCTAGAAACAACCTTGTTATTAAAGTCGATATTATTTGAATAGTATTTGTTTAAAAGGTGGAAGAATTCCACTAATAAAATTTGATGTACTTTTTAAGTAGAAATGTAGCGGTTATCTACTTAATTAATTAATTATATAGCAAATTGTTTGAATAATAATCATTTTTCCTCAAAATAACACTAAATTTTGTTGGCTTTTTCATAAAATAACAAATTATTATTTGAAATGAATTAAACAATTAAGAAGATAAAATTGATACTTCAATATTTTGTTTATGGAGAAAATTATTATTATTATGATTTTTAAATATAGATAAAAAAATTAAAAAATCTTATTGATTAGTTATTTTAAAAATATTGTTGAAATTACTTTTCTAAAAAAAGTATAATAAACAGAGGAGGAGGACAGTGAATGTGTTTCTTTTGGGCCATGTTTTTAACATTAATGTTAAAAATCTTTTATAGATAATATATGTTTAAAAAAAATACTCATATGAAGAAATATTTAAGACAGGTCGAAATAAATTTTAAGTTAAAATTTTATAAGCTTTACTATCGATTAAAAATAATATACAACCCATTATGTAGGAGAGATTTCATCCAAATCTGGTATGATAAGTCCGTCATAAATGCAAGGGCTATAGCTGCTATTAATAAAAATATATTTTTTTATGATTTGGTATTAATGTTTTTCATGTATTACTAGTATAATATATAAATAAAAGACAGTCAATTAACTTATTTAATTATATTCCAAAAGTATTTGATAAAAAATGATTCTCAAAATTATATATAAAATCTCATCAGCATCATCATCAAACCTAATAGAGCTTGATATTAGTTAAAATTCAGTTAAGACCATACTTCTTGTTCTTATCATTAAGTAGCCTAAGAAATCTTCTACCCTAATGTATGAAGGCTATTTGATAAGTCAGTGATAAATGCAAATAACAGTGATATATGATGATATCTAAAAAATTATATATCATAATTATTTGGTATTCTTAAAAAGACCTTATATAATGTTTTATAAACATCTGTTCATTAGTTTAGTTTATAGACCTTATATAATGTTTGACTAACGCCATTGAATTATTATCCATAAGGGTGAGGAGCCGGGCTCATTGAAACCCGTAGAACTTGATATTAGTTAAAATCCAGTTAAGGCTACACTTCTTCTCCTTATCGTTAAATAGCCTAAGAAATCTTATGATGGCAATTTGATAAGTCAGTGATAAATGCTAGAAATACCAGTAATAAATTTTGATATCTGCAAGACAATATTCAGTAATCATCTGGCATTCTTGGAAAGATGCAATACAATATTTTATAAATATTTATTCATTAGTTTAGTTTTGACTGCCATTGAAAGTATTCAAGGTTGGTTTTTTCATTAATATGAAAAAATGTGAATTTACTATTTTTGAGAATGAAAATAATATCTCAAAAAAAATTTATTTGAAAGACCATGGGATGATTTAGAAGTGAAAGTGACATAGTAAATCATATTAAAAGAATGTATAAGCTACATTTTATACGAAATTTTGGCTATGAGAAAGCTATGGGCGAGATGGATGCCACGTTTGCTGAGAACTGATAAAAAACGTCTTCGCGTAATGACTTTATTGGAGTGATTGGATATTTTTAAGTATAAAGAAAATAAATTTTTGAATCCATTCATAACTATTGATGAAATATTATTGTACCATTATACATCAGAAACCAAAATTTCAGTTAAAATAATGAACTTCTACTAGCGAACGCGCACTAATGGTTCCATACATATGGTATAATTTTTATTGACTATTTTGAAAAAGAAGATGCGATAAAAGAACTGTATAATTCCAACAGCAAAACTAGTTATGAATTGCTTCCCAGCACACCATATTCTCAAGATTTAGTTCATTTCAATTTTTACCTTTTTCCAAATATAAATAAATAGTTTTAATGGAAAAATTGGAAATTATAACCGAAACTAAGCAGAATTGAATAAATCATGCTGTCACGGATGATATAAAGAAATTGAAATATTATTAGACAAAGCATATTGAGCTAGACGGAGACTGTGTTAATAAATAAATTAATTCTTATTGAATAAACTAAGTATTTATTTCATTTATCACTAACTTATCATATTGTCTTCGTTAATATAAATAAAAAAATACTTTGACACATTTTTAGTCAGTAAACAACTAAAGCAATCTGAAATCTTATCAACCAAAAAAACATTTTGTTTAACAGGAAACCTTGGCTTGGTCATTATGAAAGTACACAATATATTTTAAAATAATTTTATCGATTCTACGATAAATATTTGGAGAATAATAGATATAAAAAATATATCTATAAATATTACCATATAAACTAATGTAGCAGTAGAAAATTTTCAAAAATATCTGATCCTTCGGATTTTAAAAATATACAAATCTTAAAACATGTCCTGGAGAACATTTTAAGTCATCATCTCTTTAAATTTATAACAATAGGAAAAAAATAAATTTTCCCTATAATTTCTATAATGAGAAAAAATATACGAAATAAAACTTCAAAGTAGCTTTTTATTAACACTTTTTAATATAACATTAATAAAACTTCTTTAAATAATTGGATATGGATTGTCGGGGATCTGCTCTTTCATCTTATTTAAAAATTAATTTGCACTCACTTTAAACTTGTACGTCGAATTAAAAATGCAATTTTTTAGTAAAGCTAAATAAAATAAAAAACAAATCTGAAACTAAAAACGAACATTAAACGGTATATTAAAAGGATAAAGGATAATAACTATATAGTAAGTTAGAGCTTTGAGTCAATAGCAAGAATGGTAAATAATGAATTTTTTATTCATACTAGAAAACTATTCTAAAATTATTAGCACTTCTTTAAACAGAGTCCAAGTCAAGTCAAGAAAGGTTTTGGTCTCTTCAATTAAGCTTAAAAACCACTAAGGACGCTACTAACAGACTTTACTCCATTCAACGATTTAATGAGCCGTTCGAAGTTAATTAATGTTCTTTTAGTTTTTATTGGACCCTAATTGGGAAAAAAAACTTTTTCATTGTTTTTTTTTTTAAAGGCAATTATGTTTTTATTAGTATTTTTTTTTAATTAGTTTTTTTTATTTTAAATAAAATAATTGGAAAATACTTAGTTATGTTCTATGATTCCACAGAAAAAATTTAGATTTAAATTATGTCTAAAATGAAATTCTACAAAACGCCTTTTTTATACACGTGCATGCATACTTAAAAGGAAAAATCTATAATTATTTTTTAACAGAAAATTAATTATACCCAAAAACTAATTAGTTCGAAGAATTTATTTATTAATTTATAGAAAAATTATAAGTTCTTCTATTTTCATGAAAAGTCGTTCCACAAATCCAGGCGTTTCTGGAGGATTGCTTGCAGATACTATGCCTTATTGACCGTTCTAACCTGCGGAAAAAACTTATGATGTACCACGCCTATGCAATCGAAAAAAACTTTAAGCAAATTCTTCACATTCGACCGAACTTGGCGCGCTTTTTTCGGTCTTGACTCGTGCGGAAGCTTCCATTGGGATGATTGAACTTTGGTTTTTACGTCATAACTATAAACTCATAATTCGTCATCAGTTATGACCCTCTGGAGCAAGCAAAGTAGCTGTCAAAAATTAACTGAACTTATCGGCATAAGTGAGAGACATGTGTACCAATGTAACGCCATAAAAAAATCGAAAATCAATTATACGTAACCCGCGGAAACTCAAAATTCTTGAACGGACCTCGTATTCTGAAATTGTTTGTTTGTAAGGTCCCTTAGACATGTGCCAGGGGCCACTTCATAGCGCCACGACCGTGAGGCCATTTGGCGACTTCGTAGTGCGTGTGGGAAATCATCTGAGAGAGACTGGTCTGTGGTTAGTGGTATGGAATATTAAGAATTTTGTTATATTTTGTGGAGCAGATTAGTATGTTGTAGAAGTTTAAATAGGGGACTAGGGAATGAAGTTGTTGGGTCGAGGAGCTCCATAATAGGAGGAATCCTGCTCGCAAAGTAGTTCTTGGTTTAGTAGCATTCCTGTAGAATATGGGTGATAGTAAATTGGGTGCCACAGGATTGGCAAAAGGGAAGATTGGTGTTGCCAAAAAGGAAGTTCTGAGTAAGAGAAGTATGTCCAATCCGGATTCTGAGGAGCTTCCGCGCCCAAAATTTCGGTATGGATGTTGAATACACTGGTTTATTAGTGGTTCTCCAATGAGTCGACAAAATGTGTCGCTATTGGTCTAGTTATCGTGTCTGCGGATGGCTAAAGGTGTTAGTTGCCATTCTGTTAGTAGGCGAGGCAGATTGGGAATGACTGCCATCACTGGCCGACGGAGTGTTTCTCCAGCCAACTTGTCAGCACTTTCATTACCCACGTATTCTGAAATTGTATTCTTAGACATTATAAGTAATGACACTCACTAAGGGTAATCTGGAAATATTGACAATTTTTCCATTAGGTATCTTTTACAGTAGACGTTAGTACAAGTTTCAACCTGAGCCGGTAACTCATGATAAATGAAGCCATTAAATTTTGTGTTAAGATTCATTAATTCACGAGTTTAACTTATATGAAATATTCCTTATCAAGAAAATAATTTGTAACGGACCATTAGGATCATTTCTTATCAAAAGGAAAGGTGTATCGATGGCTAAATAATTTTTGGTGCCCCAAGAAAAAATGGAAGGTTAACCTCACTCAGGGAAGCAATCAGAATTGAAAACTTACGGGAATATGGAACGACTGGGGGATTTCGTAAGGTTGCACCATCGATTAACATTGATGGTGCAACCTCACGAAATCCCAGGAAAAAAGAATTCATGTATTTTTTGAGCCCTCATATTACCCTCTTCTTAGACCGTGTGACTTTTCTCCTGTTTTTTAGGATCAAAAAGGGACTGGAAAAACTTGACCTTGCTAATTTTGATACCATCCAAAAGAGCCTGGAAGATTAAGACAATTCCAGTTAAAACCTTCTTTCCATTCTGTAAGCCACTTCGGAATAGTAATTAATACAGAATTCTTTGAAATACATGATGCCTTTTATGTTCCAGGTTGATTTTGTTTGGCTGCCATTTTAATTTGGATAATATTCATATATTGAAATTTAACAGTCGTGGAAAGTGCTCAAGAACTATTTATTAAAAGGCATCTAATGCCTTAACAGTTTGTTGTAATTATTAAAGCAATTTATTTAAATAATTTTTCAATTGTGAATACACAGAAAAAAACACGTGACTGTTTGGTATTAATCATGTATTGAGGAAGTCGATCGTGTAATGAATAATTTTAAAAATATGCATACACTGGAAGATTAAATAAAGACTGAGCGATAATTAAGCCAAAAGTACATCTGAAAGGATTGATGCCTTCTTACCTGTTCAAAATTCAATTGATACAATAGCTGCACACATATGGCTATGAACGGCGGCAAGAATGAAGTGCTCGATTTTTACAGCTCGGTATAGACGACCACCAGTTCTGGCAAAAAATCATTATGCGCGACGAAGCACACTTCAACTTGGCTGGCTTTATTAATAAATAGAATAGCCACTATTGAGGCACTAAAAACCCTCAACTAATACACCAACGACCACTAGACCCTCGTAGAGTAACTGTATTTGGGCCGGCGGTATCACATGTTGTTCTAACAAGACGGTATCACCTCATACACAGCTCGTGATACAAAGCAAATTTTGAGAGAAATTATTCCCGCCCGAATAATGTGAAAAAGTGGTGATATCGACCCTTCACCGAAAACAACTGATGTGAACCCACCCAATTTCTTCCTATGGTGATACTTAAAACCAACCATGACCTTGATGCTTAAGGACAATACTCAAAGCGAAATTGCTGAAATAACACCAGAGGTCTGTGAAAATTTTAAGAAAAATGTGCTTAAAAAAGCTCGTCTTTGCGCCGCGGGCAGACGCCACCATTTGACCAATATCTTATTTTATACATAATGTTGAAGACCGTATAATCAATTAATAAAATATAAATTATTAAATTATTAAAAAAAAAACTTCGATCTGGAACATAAAATACATCTTTTATTCTATTTTAGCTTGAGTTCCACATGGTAGTCCAGTTGGTCCTATTTTCTAGTTTATTTTATATGCAAGTTATTCCAAAATTCTTCCTTGAGTAGATGATACGACCATACTATTAATAACCATCACATGGTACTTAATATTTTTCCCATTGGAGTTACCTGAACCAATTACCTGAATTTGAAAATGTTATTAGTACTACTTCTATTGGGCAGAGCCCTAAATTGTTATCCACCCATTATCCAATCTGCTTTATAACATAAAACCTATTAGGATCTTTTAAGAATTTTTCTTGTGTCACCGGTAAATACTTTTCGATTTCTTTTTTATAGTCCTAATTTGTTAATCAACTATATTAATAAATAGGCATTAATAGGTTCCACAATACCGAAATAGGTTTTTGTCATCATTTTTCATTTGAATCCACGTTTATGAGAAAGTTAAAATTGAGAAAATTGAAAAAAATCCCTGGAATATTAATTATCAAACCTCATACATGAAAGTAAATGAAAATTTTTTTTCAATGCAGAATAAAAGAAGAATTCTTTGGGAATTAAAACTTTTCTCTCTTCTCGACCCAAATCCACATCATTAATATTAATAGTACTCTCGAAAAAAACCTAACCTAATAACGCTTGGATCCAAAAAAGAAGAAAACCAACCAAAACTTCGATTATTGTGCTTTATTTATTTATTGAAACCACCTTATTTGAACTATTTTCGTTTTTATTACTAATGTTGACAATGTCACATTATTCTTTATGAGACTAGTCACGTTTCAGCCATTTCATATGCAAGTTATAAAAGAAATAATAGTCCTTATAGTATGATATACCTTTATCCTTTAGAATAAACATATTTTGATAAAAGTTAATATTTTCCTTAATAATTTAAGTCGTTATCTTATTTCAGCCTATTCAAATTTGATCTACACTTTACAGAGTGGATAAACCCAATAAAGAAAGACTTTTGTTATTTTCTTACAAGGATGTGAAATTTTTTGATAAGGTACCGAAAAATGCACAAAAAAAAGAAATGGTAATAACTTATCAAGTTAATAAAAGTATCATTTTGATTAATATTTACTTTCACACATGCTGATACTATTTCTCATACCATTTGATTTATTTTTCATATTTGATATTGTATAATCGCAAAGGATAAGTTTTTTTTTTTTATGTTTATAAGTCTACTTTCTTAGATATATAATAAAAGATATGGAATAATCAAAAGAGCAACAAAAAAAAAAATAACAAAAAATTATGAAATAAAATTTAATCGAATAATAAAATGTTCAAAACCCTCATAACAGGAGTAAAATGTTTTTAAGTGCAATAAAAAATTAAATTATTAGTGAAATTAAACTTTTAACACCTAAAGTTTATGATTTTTGTTCTATAATAAAATGGAATGAGGGTAAAATGATACCTGATGATGCATGAAAAGGCTTTTCAACAACATCATAAAACTCCTTGAATGCTCATTTGAAGATTTTATGCACCTTTAGCATATCCTTTAGCATAGCCAAATATTAACATCTGTATATTCTTATATGTTCGAATGTAGATGATACAGGTTTTTAGATAGGTAGAAAGGATACTTCTGAAAGCGGAGTAAATTTGAGTGTGTATTTGTGGGTGAATAAAATCCTGAATATTGCTTGCTTCATAAAAAATGTCTAGTGGTGCTCGTCATAAAATATCTTGTTATGTTTTCGTATAATGCTCTCATATGAACTTAGCTTACCACTTAAGATCTGGAGCGGTGCATTTATGGAAATTTTTACCATCATGCACAACTGAATACTCGTAGAATAGAAATTTCCAAAGCAATCATATGCAAGCCATTAAAAAGCAATATTCATAAAAATTTCCATACATATACACAATGATACAAATGAATTGGAAGTTAGTCTTACTTTATCCTATAAATCTTATCCTTTTAGCAGTTATAATCTATCACTTCTCTCTATTTGGAATATCTAAGAAATTTAAACTTTAGTTACTGGTTATGCCCTATTCTAGAAACTCGAGAGAAATTTTCTTCTCACTACTTTTTTTTCATCAATAAATTCTACTATTCTAAGTGAAATTTTTCATAGAGCTCGAAAAATATTGAATATTCTCTATTCTCACTGAGTATAAATAATAAAAAGGTGACGCCCAAGATATATTGTATACCTAATTTTTACTTTAGATGAGTCAATTTTATATCAAATCACATAACCTCTATATACCTTCACCTCCACTTTTAAGTGTTAGCTTTATATACTGATAATACTGCCATTCTTTCACATCATAAAAATCTAACTTCTACATCCTCTTATGTACAAGAGCATACTGATAATTTACAAAGCTGGTTAAGAGTGTGCAAGAGTAATGGTAAATAGAAAAAAGTGTCCATATTACTTTTACTCTTCGTTAAGAACTACCCCTTCTCATACATACTAGCGGTCATATTGTTCTACAAAAGAATTAGGAACGTTATCATATTATTACAGTTAACAATGCAGATAAATGGCTATAAGGGATTTTGGTTCAAGTTACCAAACTTCGAAGTACAGCAGTAATAAGACTGTCATTTTTTCTAAATTTTATTTTATTTTGATATCTTTCCTTCAAAGCAATTTCCTTTAGTAGCTATATATGGGCAGAGGCTTTTTTTTAAAAATGGTTATACTTCTTTCGATGTTATCAACAGTACCAAATAAACGACTTTTTAAGTACCATAATTTTTAATTTTTAAGGGTTGAGGAGCCATAGAATAAAGATGGTCGTATGACAGGGGGCATCCAAGTATCTGCAATGTCGAATCTGATACAAAGAATCCTTTTTCTGTGAATTTTTTTGTATTAATCATCAACTTTAATGTCAATCGACTGTCTGACCGCAAAAGAACCCTCACTCGTTTCTATTTGTCTTGACCATTCAAAAATAGGGCTTCCTAGTCATGTACACTCGTTGCAATATTTCGTAAATAGCTAGCACAATTGTGTGGTAAGCTCAATCTCAAAAATAAGTAGAAGTCTTATTGGAACGTGGAGTATGTACGAGGTCTGTTCAAAAAGTATCGCAAATTTTGAATTTCCGGGGGTTACGTATATTCGATTTTCGATTTTTTGTGGCGTTGTGTTGGTACTCATGTCTCGACAAGTTCGGCCATTTTGAATGTTCAGTTAATTTTTGACAGCTGCTTTGCTTGCACGTGTTTTGGCTCGTCTTCGATTTTTGCCCATTCCGAAAAATGGATCAAAGAATCTCTATAAAATTTTACGTGAAAAACAAAATTAATTGCACCGAACGCATTCCGAATGTTGACTATAGCATATGGTAAAGCTACCTTGGACCGAAGCAACGGTCGAATGTGAAGGTTTTGCTTATAGTTTTGTTCGATTGCAGGAGCATGGTGCATCAAGAGTTCTTGCCACAGGGTAGAACGGTTAATAAGGAATAGTACCTGCAAGTTATGCGGAAGTTGCACGAAGTCATCCGCCAGAAACGCCCGGATTTGTACAAGAACAAAAATTGGCTTTTGCACCATGATAACGACCCTGCTCACGCATCGTTGCTTGTGCGGGAATTTTTGGCCAAAAACAACACACTAATGATGCCATAGCCACCGTATTCACCACATCTGGCCTCCTGTGACTTTTTCTTATTCCCGAAACAGATTCTTTCATCCATTTTTTTGGAATAGGCAAAAATCGAAGACGAGCCAAAACACGTGTAATCAAAGCAGCTGTCAAAAAGTAACTGAACATTCAAAATGGCCGAAATTATCGACATAAGTGAGAGATATTAATATCAACATAAATTCAAAATTCCCGATATCTTTTGAACAGACCTCGTACATTGGTTTTGAGATTTTGAATAAAAAAATTCTTTAATTATTTTATAGTTAAAAAGTAAAGATTTCGCCCAAAAATTTCTATGAAGAAAAGCTGCCCCAAAGTGGGATCTACACTATTTTCTTCCTTATTAAGGTCAGATGAATTCGTGTATAATAAAAAAGTCTATTAAAGGATGAGAGCTTCTGCGAATAATTTTTTTAAAAATTAATTTGACCTTCTAAAAAACTTACTTAAAACTTCTTCAAAATTCAATAATAATTTTTTTTAACTTTGTTAATAGTTATTACGGGTTTCTTTTAGAAATTTATTTTGAATTTGCATATGCAATTAATTGAAGAGCTTTTTATTTTTTACTGTCAGATTCGTAATTATTATTATTGTTATAAACTGGCATACTAGAAAGTTTATTTTATTTAACAAAATCCTCCAAAACCGATGATGGCAACTTGATTCAATGAATACAATTAGTATTTTTTACTAGTATTATGGCTAAGGATAATTTAGTGATATTTTGTAATTTTGTAATCGGAAACTTGGAAACGTTAGTAAGGAACTGTAACAACGCATTAAGATAGAAATTGTGTAAATACTGGTACATTTCGTAGAAAGTAATTCAGTTGATTTCTTTGTTAGACTCGCAAAACATTTCGTAATTGATTTGTCAAACAAATCTCTTGGGATACTGAACTTTAATACGGGCATACGAACACGAATCAAGGATCATGATGAGTTGCCATCTGTCTATCCATTCCGATTCCTATTTCCTATACCATCCAAATTGTGTATTCTTTCTAAGATAGTAACAACTTTACTCATTTGTGAGGCCGTATCATTTTCTATAAAAACGACTCTACTCGTAATCATGGAAATTAAGATGCTATTGATGGGGATGGTGGTAGTGTACATCAAGGATAGTGAAGATTTCTTTTTGAACTTATCCAAACTATGTTTGTCGCCGCGCTATAATGAAGGATCCGCCAACCTTCTTTTGAATTTGTTTTGTCGTATTTGTTGATACGTTTCTATGCATGTATGTATTTATACTAGTACTTTACTAATGAAAAGGTATGAATTTGTTAAAATGAACATCATCCCAAAATGACTATTAAGACGATGGAATGTAATTATAATTGAGGATTGTGCAAGTAACAGCTTTGAGAAGCGCTATTCAAATATTGTTAATACGGAGATACGAGTATGATTGTAAGTAATTCCAGTTTGGGGTTTGTTTTAGCTCATCCTTAAGATGATAAACTTTTGCTAGTTTCAACGGTGCTGTCAATTGGAACACAAAAATTTTCGGTTCGTTTAATATGCGAATCATTTTCGTATTTTCATCATCGTTATTATCGTTATTATTATTATTATTACTATTATTATTATTATTACTATTATTATTATTATTATTATTATTATTATATTTAGTATTATTACTATTTTAACTTTACTAATCTATTCCTAAAAAATATCCTTTTCGTACAGATCGATTAGTTTTCTTATACTCATATATGCTGACATTTTCTATTTACTTCATATTTTCATATTCGGAACTAGCAATGCCAACATTTATTTTGTGACAAAATATTTGTGAAACTATTTACGATAATGGAAAACTGATAGAATAATATTTTCATATATCATTGATAGTGTTTACTCTTAAAGTAGTTCTACAATATTCTGACTCGTAAATAAAGAAAACTTAATGCCATTTAAAGGGAGTGTATTTAACGAGAATGTTTATTTCTAAGAAAAAAAAAGTTGAAAAGATATTTTGAGTGGAAATCAATACGTTATTAGTTAAAGAACTTTTGATTTCTGACTTAAGAAAATTTAAGGGAAATCGATGAATGTATCTTAAACGATTTTAGTCTTTTAGTTAAGCTTATATAATAGTAAACATAAAATTAGTTTTTGGAATAAAATCAAACTGGTTGGATAGAAAAGTTTAGTGCTTTTTATCATCTAATAATTATTATTGAATTAATCTTACTGCAAGGTTTGGTGGCATCTTTCAAATTAGGTACGAGTATGTCTTCCTCTTTTTTTGATATTGTTGTATCGACGGACTTTTGGCACAAGAATATTATTGCCCATGAATTCCTCTCACGCAAAAAAATAAATTAATAAATATACCGGAAATTCTTGTAATAAAAAAAATTAAAAATAATATTCCATTACTACAAGAATGTAAAGGGATTAAGGACAAAAACTACTAATCTATTTCAAGCATCACTCTCTTCAGACGTGGTTGCATGATGGATTTAATAATGCGTGTCATATTTTCCGTAAGGATAGATACTCAGGATCTGATACACGTGGTGGGGCAGTGCTTATTGCATGTAAATCGCACCTAAATAGCAGTTTAGTTGAAATTCCGTCATTATCCGATACACTATCAATTGAGCTCTTAGTGTTCAGAGCTTGTTTTGAGAGGTGTAAACTCTACTTGAAGTGTCTACTATTGATGACTATCATCCGCCGCTCTTGATTTCTTATAGTCATCTTGTCTGCGGAATTGAGAACTTTTCGAGATCTACAATTAAACGTGTACAAACTGCTACTAACCTTGGGATATTACTAGATAAGAAACTCGAATTTATTCCCCAAATTTAACAACACTGTTGCTAAAGGTAGTGCACTTTTAGGATTTATAAAGCGTTGACCTTGGGAACATTCTTATGTTAATACCTCGGTGCACTTATACGTGTATTGTTCCCTGGTTAGACCTTTTCTGAAATATGGAGCTGTAGTTTAGTCCTACTTTTACAGTACTCATATTAAACTGCCGCATGCGCTAAGACCGAAAAAATCGCGCCAAGTTCGGTCGAATGTGAAGGTTTTGCTTACAGTTTTCTTCGATTGCAGGTGCGTGGTGCATCATGAATTCTTGCCACAGGGTAGATCGGTCAATAAGGAATATTACCTACAAGTTATACGCAAGTTGCGCGAAGCAATCCGCCAGTAACGCTAGGATTTGTGGAAGAACAAAATTTTGCTTTTGCACCATGATAACGCCCCTGCTCACGCATCGTTCCTTGTGCGAGAATTTTTGGCCAAAAACAACACACTAATAATGCCGCAGCCACCATATTCCCCAGATCTATCCCCCTGTGACTTTTTGTTTTTCCCGAAGCAGATCCTTTGATCCATTTTTTGGAATGGGCAAAAATCTAAGACGTGCCAAAACACGTGCAAGCAAAGCAGCTGTCAAAAATTAACTGAAAATTCAAAATGGCCGAACTTGTTGGCATAAGTGAGTACCAACATAACGCTACACAAAGAATTGAAAATTGAATATACGTAACCCACGGAAATTAAAAATTCGTACAAGTTTCAATTTTAAGTTTCAAAACTACTAACTACGCAATTTTGTAGTTTTTCGGTGTCATTAACCATTTTTTAAGGCTCCAGATGCAGTGGAATCTTGATGAAAGGAAGCCTATAACATGAAAAACTGTTGAAACTGTGCAAGAAGATCGGTTACTCCAAGAATCTAATTAAAGGTTATGTTAGGAACCCGATAGGTAGATCAGATTATCTAGTTGAAATTCTTATAGTTACGAGGGAAATAAGTCTTATCAAAGACTTTAAGTTTAAAACAACCCCTAATATCGTATAAGCTTCTGTGCAATATATTTAAGTCGGTAGTTTTGCGATCTAGTAAATCTACATTTTGGCGACTCTTGAAATTAATTTAAACCAAAATATTTCGCTTTTACTTCCATTCTGAGCTTATTTCAGAAGTCTATATTATATGCTCAATAAATGGACCTCTTAGCAATATAAAATTCAAAATTATTTATTCTGACATTTTGGCTGAGCTTATGTTTTTAAGGTGATCGCATAGTTGGTTTGTCCTCATTTGTATAAAATACCATTCATCTGGCTGCTGTCTTTAAAATGGCAAAATACTCTTTGAAAATAAGATGGCTGCACCCATTGAAGTTTATAATAATAATAAAAGAGGCTTCCCTTTACCAGGTCTGTTCAAAAAATATCACGAAATTTGTGTTTTTTTTCTCAAATTATTTATATATTCATGAATATCTATTTTGTCCCCTTCAAAGTAATCCCCACCAGATATTAAACCATTGTGCCAACGTTTTTTCCAATCCTCGAAGCACTTCAAGAAATCATTTTTTGTGACCTTGTTCAGCTCCTCCTTCGATGACGTCTTAATCTCCTCAATCAGAAGCGTAGCGTCGTCCTTTCATGGGGCTCTTCAGTTTCGGGAACAAGAAAAAGTCCAAGGGGGCCACATCTGAGGAATACGGTGGCTGAGGCATATTTAGTGTATTGTTTTTGGAGCAACGATGCGTGAGCAGGGGCGTTATCATGGTGCAAAAGCCAATTTTTGTTCTTCCACAAATCCCGGAATTCTGGCGGATTGGTTCGCGAAACTTACGCAGAACTTGTAGGTAATATTCATTATTGACCATTCTACCCTGTGGGAAGAACTCATGATGCACCACGCCCCTGCAATCGAATAAAACTTTAAGAACTGAAATTCGCGCTTTTTTTTCGGTCTTGGCTCGTGCGGGAGCTTCCATTGGGATGATTGAGCTTTGATTTCCACGTCATAACTATAAACCCATGATTCTTCACCAGTTATGACCCTTTGGAGCCTCGCGAACAGAGTCCAACAGCTCCTTAGCAATGTTAATGCGATGCTGTTTTTGGCCGAAATTGAGCAATTTTGGTACGAATTTTGCGTAGACGCGTCTCACGACCTAATTATTGGTTAAAATTGAAAGGCACGAGTCAATCGACATGTGTAAGTCCTCAGCAACTTCTCTAGCGGTGGTTCGACGATTGGCCAATAATATTTTCTTCACTTCATCAATGTTTTCGTCTGTTGTTGACGTACTCGGGCATCCGGCACACTTTTCGTCGTTCATATCTTCTCGGTCCTCTGAGAACATTTTGTACAACCGATAAGCGTTGCTTCATTCTAAAGTAGCTTCACCATATGCCACAGTCAACATTCGGAATGCGTCCGCATAATTTTGATACAGATTTTTTGATCCATTTTTTGGAATGGGCAAAAATCGATGACGAGCTAAAACAAGTGCAAGCAAAGCAACTGTCAAAAATTAACTGAACATTCAAAATGGCCGAATTTTTCAGCATAAGTGAGAGACATGAGTACCAACATAACGCCACAAAAAACGAAAATCAAATATACGTAACCCGCGGAAATTCAAAATTCGCGATACTTTTTGAACAGACCTCGTATTTTAACTTTAGTTAATCCTATTTTTTCCGAAGCAGATAGACCATAGGAAACGTTTTTTATTATTTAAAAAGTCTTGGCGATCTTGCCATTAACCGTTACTCTTTTCAAAGTTAACATATAATATTAATATAGACAGCATTGGGAGGAGCCATATTATTTTTAGATATTTAAAAGGATCATTTTGCATATATTTATGAGTATCGAAGGAATATCAAGTTTTGCTATTGTTTTAAAAGAGATCATCCCTCCTAATTATAAGTTGTTCGAAAGTGATGAGTGTTAATATAAAATGTTCGTGCATCCTCAGGTATATGTCATATTGTAGAAATATGGTCACGTGATAGTCGGTTTAAAGCCATATTAAAATATCCTTCAGATTTACTGATTTCAGTTCGACATTAATACGTCTGGACCTAAAGCATATCGTTTTACACTCTAATAAATTTTCCACGCCACTTAAATATTATTAAATTCTGATACTTTTTTATTCTCTCAAATGTATTTTTATAACGCCCAAGAATTTATCCAACTTCAAAGATGACTCATTATAATTAAGTCCTTTTTAATTGACCGTATCTAAAATTAGTCTGCATTTCTGTAAATACTTATTATTTGCTCAAATTGATATGCAAAATATATTATTCTGTTTGGATTTATAATAATTCCTTAGAGAAAAAGAAGAAAAGTTCCCACACATTTAATGATGCTATATTTATAATTACAAAGAAAAAAACGTATTAAAAAGGTAAAATACTATAATTTACATTTAAATAATTTGTGAATATTCTATCGGAAAATTATTTGTAAAAATTCTCACAAATGGTATTTCAGTTAATTTTTATTCTGTTTATTTTCATCTATAGATCAATTAATCATCACTTATATGTGGTTGGTCGTATTTAATAAATAAAATTCGAAAAGCTTATCGTTGGACTTTTTGATAAGAGATAAAACCATTTGGGTGTAATTATTCAATATTTTTACTATAGAAAAAAAAACGTAAATTACGACCATATCTGTTCATTAAAGAAAAGCTATTAATTTTTTTTTTCAATATTTATATACGCTTGGGAAAATATCGATTTCATATTACCATTGGCATTAAAAAATATCTTTGGCCAAGGGAATTTTTACAAACGTACCCTAAGAGTATAATTGGTTTTTACGGTAATATACGGTCTGGAATTTCAAATTTAATACTATTGATATTATATTAATATTGTTACTACTATAATATTTTTATTTTTTTTATATTGTCCATTTTAATAAAATTTATAAAATGAATTATGGATATTTGGCAGAGAGGTGACAGTATATATTGAAATATTTCAATTAATAGATTGTATCAGGATTCAGACTGTTGAAGAATATTTGCATGTGTATAGGATATTTTGTTATTGTTGATCAATGTAAGGAATATTATTATTAAAATTTATGAAGATCGATTGGATAAATATTTAACTGCTTGTGGATTATTATTTTATCACAAATATATAATTGTACTTTATGATAGATATTAACGATAATATAAATATATATTGTATTTAATATATTGCCATCAATAAAGAATAAGAAAAATATATATATTTATTTTAAAAAATACAGAGCAATATTTGGATGTCCTTTTCAAGTATAATATTCATAAAAGTACCGAGAACTTTTCCAGGAATTTTAAAAATATATTAAGTACATTTCGTTGTAAATTTAAAAAAAAAAAATTTATAATAAATCAAGGATCATATTAATACTTTTGAATAAGTAAAAATAGAAAATATTGAATTTTCTATTGCAGTTAAAAAATCAACAATCTGAATATAAGAGAGAAGCTGGATTTTTATAAATAAAGTAAATTTTTTCTTAATATTTTCCATATAAAATTTTTAAAGAATACCATAATTATTTTAATAAATAATTATAGTTTTTTGTTTGAAGTAAAATCCAAAAAAAAAAAAATTATCACTTATACTCTCATAGAAGAATTAACAAATTTTCTGATAGATAAATATTATTATTTATGGTATGATTTTGTGAAAGAGAATTTTTAAGAAGAATTTTATTCGCTGAATAAGATGTGATAAATAAAAATCCGATTTGTATTAGTTAGGATGACATAAAATAGAAATTTTAAATTTCAGATCGCTGAATAATAATAACTTTATACTTATTTATATTAATATACAAATAATATATATAATATGATCAAATACAATATAATAGGTGTGCTCATAAGTTTAGTTATAATTATTTGTAAAAGTTCAATAATCGTATTAGCTGAATATGTTGGTGAGTCGAATAGTGATGTATTTTTGTGAGATTTTATTATCCACAGTGGACAAGATCTAAACAAATAATATTTTCTGTCTAAAATTTATGTAATATTATTAAAAATTTAAATTAATATAGAAAATCATTATGGTTAGGTGATGTATGTAATTTCACAACAACCTATACACAGTACACGGGAGTATGTCAACTAATAAGAGATTGTCCGGTTGTTGTAAATGATATTCAGCATAAACGGCCCCATACACATAGTAGCTGGCAAAGAAAATTCGAAATTGTTTGTTGTCCAAAAAAAAAAAGATATTATCAGCCACATAAGTTAAATTTATTTATATTTATATTAGATAAATAAAAAAATAAAAACCATTTTTAGAATGTATCGAATACGGAAGAGCTGTACTCAAGGAAATTTATTTAATACCACCGATGGCACAAAACTTTGGAAGTGTGGCTGAACGCTTATTAGTGATTATTACATTCTGACCGTTGCTCATTGCTTGTATTGTATATAAGCCCTTAGTAAATTATAAAATGGAATATTTTCAGATACAATATTAAAATTAATGATTTGTTTTACAGTGGTGATGTCAATTACGTTCGATTAGGCGAGCTTGATATTAATAGTGATATTGATGATGCAAAGCCAGAAGATTTTAACATAGCCGAATTAATTTCACACCCGGATTATAATAACGACTCACACTATCACGATATTTCCCTTGTCAAAATGGAGCGACTAGTTCAATTTAGTTTTTACAAGAGACCGGCATGTGCGCGTGGGGTACCTCAGGGCTCTGTCCTGGCGCCACTCTTGTGGAACGTCATGTACGACGGCCTACTCCATCTGGAATTACCGACGAACACAACGCTCGTGGCCTTCGCGGACGACGTAGCAGAGGTCCTTGTAGCCAAACACCTGGAGGATCTGGAAGCCGCTTCTCCACCACCATCCAGAGGATAAGACAGTGGCTGACATCGGCAGACCTGTCTATGGCAGAAAATAAGACCGAGGCTCTCCTTGTGAGTAGCCGGAAAAAATTGGAGACCATCACCATAAGAGTAGGCGACCACGACATCCGGTATCTAGAAGTGGTCTTGGATGCCAGACTCAACTACAAGAAGCACATCTCCAGCACCAACAAGAAGGCATCAGCAGTACAGGGCACGCTTTCGCGGATAATGCCCAATATCGGATGCCCCAGGCAAATTCGAAGACGACTACTGGCAACTGTAGTTACCTCCGTCCTGCTATACGCAGCACCAGTGTGGGCGAAATCGCTAGAGTTAACAACATACCGCAAGACAATGTCATCAGTCCAGCGGCTCTCCACGATCAGAGTGGCGTCAGCATATCGAACGGTATCACACGATGCGGTCAACGTTGTGACATCATGCCCACCCATCGACATCCTGGCAGGAGAGCGAGAACGCCAACATCGTAGGAAGAAGGAAGAGCGGCGAAAGGTCCTCTGTGAAGAGGAGAGACCCGAGAGTCTTCGCCTCTGCCAAGAAAGATGGGACAGCTCGACGAAGGGTCGGTGTACTCATCGACTGATCCCAGATGTCACCAAAGGGGTCACTCGCCTGCACGGGGAAGTCGGGTATTACATCACCCAACTCTTGACTGGGCATGGATGCTTTCGGGCATACTTGCACAGATTCAAGAGAACAGACTCCGCAAACTGTCATCGTTGCTACGATGTGCTGGAAGATGCAGAACACGTGTTCTTCCAAAGCCCCTTTTACGAGGGGACACGAGCAGAACTGGAGAAAAATGTGGACCGTTCCATCAGTCCAGAAAACATAGTAGAGTGCATGCTGAAGAACCAATCGGCTTGGAACAAAGTTGCAGAGTACGCGGAATCTATCATCAAGGATCTTCACACCACGTATGAAGAATAGGCCGCGAGGCGTCATAACATCGGGACAGCAGTAGCATCAAATAAAAACGCCCCGGCGAAGTAGTATTTACAAAGAGTGCCGCCGGGGAACCATCGTTCCGGGAGCAAGGGTAGAGGTACAGGTTAGGTTTTAGCGAGGTAAAAATCCCGCATAACTCGTTTGACAGGTAGAAGGCCTCCCAGTCGAGTACCTTTTGAAGGTTTCCCCCTGTACCTCAATAATCTAATAAAAAAAAAAAAAAAAGAGACCTAGGCATGTCTACCATCGATTGAGGATAATATTATAGGTAAGGCAATTGCAGCAGGCTGGGGACAGATTATATTCGCTGGTCCTTTTTAAAGTTATTTTAGAAAACTTTACTGACGGCGAATGTGAGAAAATTTATAGTGCCAGACCAAAATTGTCGTCGGGATTTTTGTCACAATTCCCAATATGTGTGGGATCGCATTCCAAAGAAAAAGATACATACCAAGGTGACTCAGGCAGCCGTTTCAAATCTATCACCATGAACAGTATTGTATGTATACAATTATTTAAATAACATCTTTTGGTATAGGATGTGGCACTAAACGACTTCAAGCCCTATATACCACTCCTATCGTTATGATTTGAGTTCTGTTTTTTGTTAAGTTGGTACATCTGTTGTTGATATTCTCTCTAAATCTTAGCGTCATAGCTTGACATTTGCAAAAGTTACGTAGCCAAGAGTACATGTATCTCTGTGTGTATTGGCGATTTTTTACAATTTGAGAAATGGATTTAAATTTGCAATAACGAACTTGTATTAAATTTTGCGTAAAAAATGAATTTAATAGTGCGCGAATGTTGTAGGGGGGGTGCTCTAACAGCCACCATAACAAAAAAATCATACCCTAAACATATAAGGGGAAAAAGAAAGATACCGTCTCTCCAGAGCAGTGTTTTCATGTGGATCGGGTATGAAACTATTTGTAATGAAAAACAACGAAAATATTTAATAATTTTAAAACAAACATAGGATTGAGTTTTAAGGGATCTTATAAACAAAGGATACTCATTTTCGGAAGATTTTGCATTGAAGGAATTGGATTTGATAAAAATTTAAACGTTTATGAGTACTCAAAATTTTTTTTAAAAAACTGTTGTAGACTTGAGTCTACATCCATAAAAAAAAACTTCGATCTACCAGGGGTATAAGCTTAAATCCGTTGTTTGGTAATAGATGGCATGAGTGAGCATATTAAGCTACCATGGGCACGTCATACTTTTTTTCATGAGTTTGACATCTGTCAACATTAATCAGTGCACATTGTCAGCAATTTCCTACAACAACATACATTTTGCCTTTGGTAATCATGTCTAGTTTTGTGCCAGAAAAAGAGAATATGCGGGAAGCTATGCTTTTCTGCTTCAATTTGAAGAAATCGGCTGCCGAATTGCATCGAATGCTTATTGAGTCCTATGGTGACAGTGCTTTATCGGAAACAACGTGCCGAGATTGGTTTCGCAATTTTAACTTGTGGGCCAAGAAGCGTGAAAATCGGCCTAGGAAGGTTGAGGACCATCAATTGCAGGCTCGTTGGGGCGAAGACGATACCCAATCGCAAAAAATGCTCGCGGAGTAATGGGGGGTTACTCAAGCAGCCATTTTCATGCGTCTACATGCCATGGGGAAGATTGAAAAGATCTTAAAATGGGTGCCGCATGAATTGAACGATAGGCAAACGGAGCGACGCCAAAACACATGCGAAATCCTGCACGCCCGACAAAAAAGAAATTCGTTCTTCCATCGGTTTGCGGCAGACAATGAAAATAGAATATATTTCGAAAATTCTAAATGCAAGAAATCGTTGGTTGAGCACGGCCAACCATCAACATCTTCCCCAAAATCAAATCGCTTCGGATAGAAGACGATGCTGTGCGTTTGGTGGGATCAGCAGGGTATCGTCTACTATGAGATGTTGAAACCTGATGAAACTGTCAATGCCCACCGCTACCAATAACAACTGAGCAAATTGCACCGTGCTCTGCGTGAAAAAAGGACGGTATCAACAAAAACATGACAAGCTGATTTTCCTCCACGACAACGCACCATCGCACACGTCAAAAATGGCTCGAAACTACTTGGAGACACTCAACTGGGAGGTGCTACCCCATCCTGCTTATTAACCCCTTCTGACTACCAACTGTTTCCGTCGATGGGCCACGCGCTCGCTGAGCAGCACTTCGATTCTTACGAAGACGTCCAAAAATGGCTTGATGAGTGGTTTGTCTCGAAAGAGAAGAATTTTTTTGGTGTGGTATTCACAAATTGCCCGAGAGATAGGAAAAATGTATAGCTAGCGAGGGTAAGTACTTTGAATAAATTTGTTTTTGCTTTCTATGAAAAAAAACATGTATTTTTTTGACAAAAAAACAGCGGATTTAAGCTTATACACCTTTTGATTAAAAAACAGCGAATTTAAGCTTATACGCCTGGTATCTACATTCATACAAAAATTCAGTTGACTCAAAAACTTAATACATAAAATCATGCGAAGTTTTGGGTAGCAAAAAACTTGGGGCAATAAGGAACGTTTCTCAGATTTGATAAAAAATTTGTGTTGAGTTACGAAGCACATTGTTAGCTAAAAGGCTACGTAAATAAATAAAATTATTATGTCTGGGATAAAAAGCAACTACAACAGTTCCAAGAGCATCTTTTGCATCAAAAAAAAAAACTTACTCACTGATGGGGATTTTGGTTGGGCGAATAATCGGACTGTACTCCTTTCAACTACCGATTTTTTTGGGTTCCGTTAAACGATATAGACTCGGACAAAATGCGATGCCAAGAGGACTGTACGCAGCAGTTGAAATGGTATCTTTATAGCAGACGCAATTTTATAGCAGGTACCTTATCCGATTGCTTGATGGAACATGATTGCAATTAAAGTGTATAGATAGTAAAATAAATATATTATTTATATCCACTAGAAAAGAATTTATAGCTTTAAAATGAGGGAAGATGTCTAAGGTTTAAACAATTTATTAAAGACCAAGACTACACTCTTGCGGAACATTTTAGAATATTCTAAATTAACTGATAATTGTCTAGTCAAATTCATAGTTTTGTTTTTGTATTCAGTTAATAATAGAAAATATTTATTTATTGTTTCGGAAAAATTATTTATAATAATTTTTCCAGTAAATATTTATAATTACTTCAAACTGCAATTTAAAATTACTACACAAAATTATGCAATAAAAAATATGAATAATTTTAATTGAATACCACCCAAATGGGTAAAATTATTAATTATGAAAATGACAAAAATTGTAATTTTTAAATTGCTTTGAACATTTCATTTATTTTAATTCACTTGTCCTGTTCTAGGATGAATTTGGGCCACGAATAAAAAAAAACCTCTCCGGCAGAAGCAAAATTTTTGAAGTAGAAAATTCATCGACCAAATACACTGAATGGCCACTTTAATGGCACATGGTGTCGAGGTGGTGTCATTAACAAAATTAAGAAGTTCTTTTATGATCAATTAATCTGTCGGAAATAATAAAGTTTGTTTTTACTTTTATGATACCCTCGCGAAAGATTAGTAGCAGATTGCAATGGAAATCATATTGGAGCATAATTGTTTCGGTTCTTTAGAGTTGCTCATCAAACAAAATATTTGTAGCCTCTGCTGTTGTTCGTTCGCGGATTTTATGGTAAAAGTCCATGTACGAGTATTTTCGAAGATAATTTCCGAAATGGATTTTATGTCGCCACAAAAACTCATTTTAACAACCGCCAAAAATATGTGCTTATACGAAAAATAAATTTGATTTTCACTCGTCCATAGAAATTATCATGTTTATTGATCGATTTTATCAAATTCAATCCCGATTTTAAGAGGCTCTCAAAATAAAAATTATCAATTAAATTTTATATATTTAATTATCTAATAAAAGTTAATTTAGATTTGAATAGAACATCGAATATAATATTTTCGATAATAGTCTGATGAAATTCAACTTCTTCAAATCTGTTCATTTGAACAAAATTCAATTAAGTATCAGAGTTGATAAAGTAAATTTTATTTCTGTTCATGAAATATTTGTAAATTGAATAGTTTAAAAACAGTAAACTAACTTTTCATAAACAATAATTTTTTTTTTTTTACATATAAATAACTGGAAAGAATTTAAATATTTTTTCTATTATATTAAAAAAAATCATTTTAAAAGTAGCAGAATTTTTTGAGAATTTCTTGCACGTTCAATTATAACAACTTTGAAATTTGCTTGAATAAGAAACACAAAAAATAATTCCGAATAATTTAAATTTTCTTATATATTTTATATAAAAAGCGATAAAATGATCAATGCTTAGGATTTTTTCCTATAATTTTTTTAAAGAATTTTACAGAAATTTTTTATTTATCGTTGGAAAAAACCAAAAATCTATTACATAAAATACAAATTTACATGTTTTTTCAACAACAAAAAATTAAAAATTTGATAAAAATGTATTTCTGTTAAGTTGGTACTCATGTATATAATTGTCACGGTGCTTTATGACATGATCTGTTTACTTATTTGTGTACAATTATTGGTATTGCTAGTGGATTAAAAATATAGAAAAAATGGTAAATCATTGTTAATATTAAAGAAGACTTAAAATAGGTTGGTTATATTAAAAACAAAAGCATGATGGTTCAAAGTATATGAACAAGGTCGGGAATTTCTTAAGGACTGAACTAATTTTCTAAATTCTTTTGAGACGCATATTAACAAGTAATAAAACGTGAGCTTAGAAACTTCTATAAACCAATCAGCAAGCTTCGAAATGGCGCATCCATAATAATCCATATGACAAAAACACACATCAAAGTTGATCAAAAATGAAAGTAGTGTTGACTATTTTCTTTGACTTTCGTACTCCGATTTGTGGCAAGTCCTGAATTTTGAATCATGATAATTCACTCTTCTACTAAGATATAACACATGGAACGTTTTTCTTCTCTAAAGCTGAAATTACCACTTTCAGTCCATTGAAGCCAAAAAGAAAAATTTTGCAGCAGGAGTTGATGGTGATACTAAAAAGTGTTGCTAGAGGTAGGTTAATCTGGCATTTTTGTATAGTTTCAAATGAAGCCTATATTAAAGGCAACGAAATAAATCCAAATGTTATATACCTGCGTATAAGCTTAAATCCGTTGTTTTAAAGTCAAAAAAACACTAGTTTTTTCATAGAAAGCAAAAACAAATTTATTCAAAGTTCAGCTCTACTTTCTATGTGGCATGGTGTCATGGATGTATTGAACATTCTTTGCTGACCGAATTACATTAAAAAATGATGATGGCAATTGGTTCTCTTACTCCTCAGATTTAACTGTTCCCGTTTTCATAGAAAGCAAAAACAAATTTATTCAAAGTACTTGCCCTCGCTACCTACACATATTTCCCATCTCTCGGGCAATTTGTGAATACCGCGCCAAAAAAAGTCCTCCTCTTTCGAGGCAAACCACTCATCAAGCCATTTTCGGACGTTTTCGTAAGAATCGAAGTGCTGCTCAGCGAGCGCGTGGCCCATCAGCGAAAACAGGTGGTAGTCGGAAGGGGCAGGACTGTTGAATAACCGGGGTTGTTAAGCACCTACCAGTTGAGTGTCTCCAAGTAGTTTCGAATAATTTTTGATATGTGCGATGGTTCGTTGTCGTGGAGGAAAATCAGCTTGTCATGAAAATCAGCAAGCACGGTGCACTTTCATCAGTTGTTATTGGTAGCAGTGGGCATTGAGAGTTTCAGCAGATTTCACTATTTCATAGTATATGATACCCTACTGATCCCACCAAATGTACAGCATCGTCTTCCATCCGCAGCGATTTGGTGTTGGGGAAGATGTTAATGGTTGGCCGGGATCAGGCTCACGATTTTTTGAGTTTAGGATTCTCGAAATATATCTACTTTTCATCGCCTGTTACAATCCGGTGCAGGAACGACTTTCTTTTTTGTGTGTCGAGCAAGATTTCGCATGTGTTTTGGCGTTGCTCCATCTGCCTATCGTTCAATTCATTCGGCACCCATTTTCCGATCTTTTCAATCTTCCTCGTGGCACGCAGATGCATCGAAATGGCTGGTTGAGTAATACCCAATTGCTCCGCAAACATTTTTTGGGTATCGTCTTTATCCAAACGAGCCTGCAATTGATGGTCCTCAACGTTCCTAGGTCGATTTTCACGCTTCTTGTCCCAAAAGACAAAATTGCTGTCTTTGAACCAACGAAACTAATCTCGGCACGTTATTTCCGATAAAACATTGTCACCATAGGCCTCCATAAGCATTCAATGCGATTTGGCAGCCGATTTCTTCAAATTAAAGCAGAAAAGCATAGCTTCCCGTATATGCTCTTTTTCTGGCACAAAACTAGACATGATTACCAAAGGAAAAATGTATGTTGTTGTACGAAATTGCTGACTATATGCACCTGATTAATATTGACAGATGTCAAACTCATAAAAAAAGTATGGCGTGCCCATGCTTAGATTAAAGAATACCTGGATAGGCCCTTACCGTATATGTATACGCAGTTTTGTGTACAAAGTATTGTCAAGCGGCGAGAAATGGCAAAAGCGGGATATTTTTGTGTATATTTTTTTATGTAGACATGACACCCACCGCCATCTAGTTTTCGTAATACAAATTTATTGAATTGCAAAACCATAATTTATAATCATTTTAATTAAAAAATGTGTTTAAACACAACAATAGGCATTTTTTTTTGTACAATCTTTTGATACGGAATGGAATTCTATTTTAGGTTTATTATTCATTTCGCAAATAACAATTTTGTAGACTTTAGGAGAGTTTTCAAACGCGCCATTCTCCATGAAACTTGACATTTCTCAAGTTTTATTTTGACACTTATCGGAAAGTGCAAGCGAAAGTGTATATTTTATGTTTTTTGAAGTATTTACGAAAATGTAAGTTTTTAAATAAATAGTTATATTGTTAATAAAACTTAATAGGAAGTTTTTATTTCAGGAAATGAAGTGTTTTGTGAATAATTCCTTCTCATACGAATTTCTTTCTTTCGTTAAGTTGACATTTTCATTTTTACTACAGAAATTAACAAAAATTTATTTTATAATGTGTTTCGATCCAAAAAATGGCTAAAAAGTGGAAATTTCGGCATTTAATAAATGTAAACAAATACGATGTTGACAGTTCAATGTTTACCATATAATAGTTCAGTGCCGGTGTATATAAAGTGTGTGTAAGAAAGTTTAAGGGACCGAATTTTACAGTCTATTTTCCATTGCTGTTTTCATTGTGTGAAAATAAATAAAGTTTATTCTTCGTTAAGTTTATTATTTAAATAAATTTGTTTTGCTTGCTCTATTAGACCATATTATAATGAATTTACTAAATAATATTTTTTTAATTTTTTTTTTAGACAGAATTTTTGTGTAGAGGCCTATCCAGTTCTTCTTTAATCTAAGTGCCCATGGTAGCTTAATACGCCCACTCACGCCATCTATGACCAAGGAGCGGATTTAAGCATATACCAATGGCAATAACTTCACTGTTTTATATAATAATTATTTTTTATTCATTTGATAAAAATATATATTTATAGAGAATTGAAATTGTTTCTTTTGAAAATGATATCATTGTGAATCCATGAAGCTCACTAAAAATTTTAAGTAAACTTCATTATAATTCTTAGACGAAATTAATCATAAAAAAAATTACAAAGCACGAACGTATAATAAGATGCAAAAAATTGGCAAATTTCATATGAACAAATTTCAGTAACTACAATATTTCACAATAATAAAAATGAAAGTATATAAAAAAGAGAGTTTTAAATATATTTTTATAAATCAATAATTTTTTTAATCTTTCTTCTTTTATGTGCCATTTAATGGTAATTTTTGTTAAATATTGACTAATTTTTAATGATTAAAAGAAATTTGCTTAACAGAGAAGTTCAATATCACCACCTTACATGAAAATAATAAAACTGTATATAATTTCAAAAATGATTTAAATCTTCAATCAAAGTAAAATTATTTCAAAAGTATTTTGTATACAATTTTCCATAGACTTATACATTTTGAAACATTTTACCATAAAAATTGTGAATAAAACAATATAAACAGATAAAAAACCATATAAACAAAAAATTGAGTTCTCTTCTTTAGGCTAATTTTTTATATGATTTTATATTTTCAATTTATTTTTCTTTTATTAATACCAATTAAAAGTTTTGAAAAGTTATAAGCTCTCTATAATATGAATATAAATCCATAATGCGTACAAAGTGAAAAATATTACCACAAACAAAAGTTTAAATCCAAAAACTAAAAGCAACGAATTTGATTACGTAAAACTGAATAATTTCAATGAAATGTTTTGAAAATATCAGTAGTATGGCTTGAGATGTAAGATAACGTACAGTAAGTTTTTGTGAATATTTTTCCAAGCTTTTCACTTACGGCAAGAGTACATTTTTTGTATTTTTTTTTATCCATAATATTTTGTAATTTCAGCTTTGATAATGCTGTGTACTTTGAGTATATATATAGTGAAGAATGTCATATAATTGACAGTGTGTGAAAAAGTTTATCATGTCAAAGTTTGGAATGTTTACTAGCGTGAAATGTTGAAAACTTTACCTTTGCATAAAGACAAGGAAAATATAAAAATTTCCCTTTTTTTTTGCATATATTTTTTTTTATATAAAAATATTCTGCTATATAATAAATTATTTGAAGATAGAACAATATTTTATTACATGCTTACGCTCGAGGAATTTACTTTGCAAAAATATTTTTCTAGATAAAAAAAAAATTAAATAACCAAACTGACAACAAAAAGTTATATTCAGATTTTCAATCCGGGAAAAGCTTTCAGTTCAAATTGATCTTCAAAAAATGCTGTGACAATCTCAGAATTCGTGTTAGTTGAAGTTCCTCATTTTGCATTTTTTTCATATATTATTTTGTAGAAATAACTTTTTATACTTTTAAAGATTTTTTAAACAGATTTTCAATTTTTCTATTATAATTTTATTCAGGAAAATTTTACATTCTAATTAATATTTTTTTTAATAATAATTTTTTATTTTTAGGGACCATGATTAGATGATATTCCAGCACACTAACAACTGTGCTATCAGAACGGCTACTCAAGATGTAAAGGCATGCTAAAAAAATATCTTTATTGCCTTTCGCATATTAAATCGTAATTGAAAAATAATAACTTATACGGGGTCTGTTCAAAAAGTATCGCGAATTTTGAGTGTTTTTTTTAAAAAAATTATTTATTAATTCATGAATATCTATTTTGTCCGCTTCAAAGTAATCCCCACCAGATATTAAACACTTGTGCCAACGTTTTCTCCAAACCTCGAAGCACTTCAAAAAATCATTTTTTGTGATCTTGTTTAGCTCCTCCTTCGATGCCGTTTTTATCTCCTCAATCGTAGCGTATCGTCGTCCTTTCATGGGGCTCTTCAGTTTCGGGAACAAGAAAAAGTCCCAGGGGGCCAGATCTGAGGAATACGGTGGTTGTGGCTTAATTAGTGTATTGTTTTTGGAGCAACGATGCGTGAGCAGGGACGTTCTCATGGTGCAAAAGCCAATTTTTGTTTTTCCAAAAATCCAGGAATTCTGGCGGATTGGTTCGCGCAACTTACACAGAACTTGCAGGTAATATTCATTATTGACCATTCTACCCTGTGTCAAGAACTCATGATGCAGTAGCAAGGCAATTGAAGAAAACTGTAAGCAAAACCTTCACATTCGACCGAACTTGGCGCTCTTTTCGGTCTTGGCTCATGCGCCAGTTTCCATTGGGATGATTGAGCTTTGGTTTCCACGTCATAACTATAAATCTTATAGTTTTAACCAGTTATGACCCTCTGGAGGGTCATCTTATATAACTTTGATGACCCTCCATAGTTTTAACCAGTTATGACCCTCTGGAGCAACTTTGGGTCATTGCGGACAGAGTCCAATAGCTCTTTAGTAATTTTAATGCGATGCTGTTTTTGGTCGAAATTGAGCTAAAATCGAAGACGAGCCAAAACACCTGCAAGCAAAAACTGAACATTCCATATAGACGAGCTTGTTGGCATAAGCGAGAGACATGAGTACCAATATAACGCTACAAAAAAAACTCGAAAATCGAATATACGTAACCCGCGAAAATTCAAATTTAGCGATATTTTTGAACAGACCGCGTATATTCAGTATCATGTTAATATCGATTTTTTTTTTAATCTTCAAAATAATTGCAATCTTGAAAGATTTGGTCTACCTATTAGAAAAGCTTGTTTGTTTTTAATTTGATTACTGGCCAATCAAACAAAACTGTTACTATAACATCCAATCTATAGAAAAATTTTAAAGCCAATCTGGACTAACGGTTTTGAACTATGGGCTCTACTGAGCATTCGAGTTCCTGGCAAAACTAATCCATTTAATCCAGAATTCTTGAAAATTATATAATAACTCCCATTATAATAAATCTACAAATAACCTCCTACCACCGCCTCCCCCCCCCCCCCCCAATTAAACCATCGCTATAATTTTATCATTATAAAATTTCATCTATTAACTTTCCCATAACTACTTATTGGATTTAAAATGGAAATTGGTTATAAGATCTCCGCAAAGTTAGAAATGTCTCGAGAGTTAGAAAATTTAAAAAAATACATTGTTATATAGTGCAAAAAATTTATCACCACCACTTTTACCATTTGAAAGGAAAAATAATAGTTTCCTTAGGCTTACCTTAGATAAGAGATTTTAAACCCACCCTTAAGAAAAAAAATTCTGAAAATAGACATTTTTAATTTATTTCTTATTTATAAAAAAATCAATCTGATCTGTAAACACTTTAAAATTTATTTTTTTTCAATTAAATTGAAAAATTAATTCAACATAATTTAAAAAAATAAATTTTAAAGTGTTTACTAAAAAAACGTCCTTTTATTACCAAATAAAAGAGTAAATTTAAAATTTATCTAATTTCTTGTAAAATAAATGCTGTAAAATAATTTTACAAACAATAAGGATTTGTTCCGATATGGTAAATATTTACCAACATTTAAGTTTACATACAAATATCATATTTAGGGTACACAGTTAACATTTCGTAGCATAATATGCATGAAATTGGTAAAAGCTTCTGGGATTTGGGGATGGTATTCAGTCTGAACGCAATTATCATTAGTTCTATTGTTAAACCGTTTACTAAAAACCGCATGGCTTTGGTAGTCGAATAGTTGGCTGGAAATAATGAGCAAACTTTGTTGGCTGCATCCTTGATAAATGATCCAAGTTGTCTAGTATTAAGTGCATTAGAGAACTTTTTGGCGGTTACTTTAGCATAAATGCTATTTTATTATTTGCAATCATTCGAACATACAAGTACGAGTACTTATTTGACCATCTATTGAATAAAATTACATTTTAATTTCTATTTCCTTTTCTATGGTTTTTTTAAATATAACTTTTCATATATTTAATTTAGTTTTCTGTTTATGATTGAAAATTAATTAAAATACTTCATAAATCAAAAGTAATTCTTATTCGTTCAATGAAATTTATTATTTACTTTTAAATTAAAATGTTTACAATTAGAAATTATGAATTTGCTATTATTATTATTATTATTTTATATGAAACAACGAAGAAAAAAAATGAATTTGTTTTGGTATTTTTCTTTCATTTTATAAAATATTTAAGTGAATACTGAAAGAGTTGAGAATATAATTTCTATAAAACTTAAACTAAAGAAAATTTATTTAGAAGAACGATAAAGTTTCACTTACAGTAGATACGAAAAGTATTTCATTAAATTCAAAATAAAGTTTTCATATGGTTTGAAAAGTTTATAGTGAATACAATTCTATAGGTTGACCACGAACTTTTAGAAATTGCATTGCAATTTGTAGATGGTCCAGTGTGACGGATACAATTTCTTCTTTTGGCATACTAAGAGTACACAGTTCAAACGATGCAACTCAAACAGTTCAATAAAAAATTTAAAATAACAACAAAACTATTGCCTTTGCTTGAACATTAATTTTCAATTTCCCTAGACTATAAAAATTTGTAGCCTACATAAAGTTTTGTACAATTTAAATTGAGTGTTTTTTTTAAAAAGTTCCATAAAATAAGAGTGATAATATCATAAATATTTCATATTAGTTTTTATTTCATAAAAGTTAATTTGTCAATATTAAATAAATAAAAGTATTTATTACCATATACTAATAAGTTTTTTTAATACAAACTTTTTGTTTAGTGCAAGAATTATATTGATTTTTTGTTGTTGAAGTTTTAAGCTTAAACTTGAAGCAGGCACTTCTAAAACAAAGGTTGGGAAATATTCAATTTGAACTAGAAGTCGTTGAGTCCTTAGAAGTAGAAAGATCGAAATTTCTATAGCTACCAACAAAAATACATACACGGTTTATTGGTACGTGAAATATTATTATATAGGTCAATTTTATTGATTAAGAAACAAAAAATGAATCCTTAGAGATATTGTAGTTATTAAGCCACTGTAGCCATTCACAATTATTTCTGTAGCTTGGGTTCTAGGATTTTTGATTGAAGAAGAGTTTTAAAATAAAATACTCACTAAATAATAAAAAATATCGTTATCTGAAATTGTGGTGCAATGTGCCCTTTACTTTAATACCTTTAGCTGAAAATGCTAAAACTTATTCTGTTATTAATTTCAAAGGACACGAATATCATGGTTTGAATAACTTTTACTAATTAGGTCCAATATTTTAAAACATCTTTTACTAAATGCAATTATTTTTGGTTTTATATTGGTGTGAAATAACTTTTATTAAGGTAGATTGTTTTTTTTGGGAAGCAAACATTATGGACTTCCTCGCCACATAGCTTGTACGTTAGTCACTTTAATTTTGCGAAAACGAACCTTACTTAGAGAGGCCTCCAACATCGAAAACTGATGAAAATGTAGAACAAATATTGGCTTTTGTGAAGTCAAATCTTCGATAAATATTGAAACTGATTTTTTAATTTCTTAAGATCTACAAGATATAACCGAGGTGCTAAAGGCGATTCCAGTAAAAGTCTTCCAGCAATGCTATGAATTAACTTCAAAAATAAATCTGACTTTGTATGCGTGCTTGAATGTACGAGGTCTGTTCAAAAATTATTTATTAATTCATGAATATCTATTTGGTCTCCTTTAAAGTAATCCCCACCAGATATTATACACTTATGCCAACGTTTTTTCCAATCGTCGAAACACTTCAAAAAATCATTTTTTATGATCTTGTTCAGCTCTTCCTTCGATGCCGTCTTTATCTCCTCATTCGTATCGTAGCGTCATCCTTTCATGGGGATCTTCAGTTTCGGGAACTAGAAAAAGTCACAGGCAGCCAGATCTGAGGAAAACGGTGGCTGCGGCATTATTAGTGTATTGTTTTTAGCCAAAAATTCGCGCACAAACAACGATCCCTGAGCAGGGGCGTTATCATGGTGCAAAAGCCAATATGTGTTCTTCCACAAATCTGGGCGTTTCTGGCGGATTACTTCGCGCATTTTACGCATAACTTGTAGGTAATATTCCTCATTGACCGTTCCACCCTGCGGCAAGAACTCATGATGTACAACTCCCCTGCAATCGAAGAAAACTGTAAGTAAAACTTTCGCATTCGACCGACCTTCCGTCCGGCACGCTTTTCGTTGTTCACATCTTCTCGACCCTCTGAGAACATTTTGTACCACCGATAAACGTTGCTTCGGTCCAAGGTAGCTTCAAGATATGCCACAGTCAACATTCAGAATGCGTCCGCACAAATAATTTTGTTTGGCACACAAAATTTTATACAGATTCTTTTATCCATTTTTTGGAATGAGCAAAAATCGAAGACGAGCCAAAACATGTGCAAGCAACGCAGCTGTCAAAAATTAACTGAATATTCAAAATGACTGAACTTGTCGGCATAAGGGTTACCAACATAACGCCGTAAAAAAAATCTAAAATCTAATATACGTAACCCGCGGAAATTCAAAATTCACGATACTTTTTGAACAGACCTCGTATGTACTCGTAGAACCGTGTCAACCTAGGCGATGCAGGTTCTCATGGGAGAAATTCCTTCGGACCTGGAGGCTTTGCGTGGAAGCATCCACTGCTATTAACGGCGGGGCATCCCGCTTGCTTGTTGTTCGGTTATGAATGAAGAGGTTCAGGATCTTAGTCCACGGCTAAGATCCCGAACCTCTTCATTCATAACCGAACAACAAGCAAGCGGGATGCCCCGCCGTTAATTGGTCCTGAATAGAATGTATGAAATTTAGCAACGTCGATGGAATTAAAGTGTGAATGGCAGATGGACGCACATGCTCATTTTGGGTGTGTGTCTTGCATCTGCGTGTGGATTTGAATTTGGTCTGTACCTTGGGTATTTACTCACGGGACACGGGAGCTTGAATGGGTTCCTGTGCAGGCGTGGTCTAGCTTGGGAGGCTAGATATCATTCTCATTGAGTGTGGCCTGTACGGAGATTTGCATGACTTAGGTGCATGTGGAATCGTGGTTAATGATAAGTGGTGTGTTGGATGTGAGAGGGAGGTATGAATGCCTAAATAGATTTGCCGTAGCACTTTTTGAGAGGACAGCGAGAATGGTGCGTGAATAAGTGTGTGAATGGCACGCAGGATGGCTACAACCGGGTGAAAGACCAAGGTCGATTCGGGTTGTACTTTCGGGTCTTGTCGAATTCGCGTACCTGAGTTGGCTTAACGGTACTTAGAGATTTACAAGATTCCTGACCGTAGCTCAATGAGCGGAGTACAAACCGAAGTACTCTTTAAACAAAAATTGGTACTACGAGAGTCAGGGTGCCCCATGGTGTTGGAATACATTGTGCCCGACATTCATGAGGCGCTTAGGCACCAACGTAGTGGCTGAGGTTGATAACCATATCGCGGGTACGGTCGTCGGATCGCTAGTTTGAGATACTGATAATTATCTCGGGCGCTGTCACAGCTTATGACAGTAGAGGTTTAGATAGATCTGGCCACTAACAGTTTGAGTAATTAGCTTATAACTGGTTAACTGCCTGTACTGGTAGTACGTTGATTGAGCGTAACTCAATCCCTATAGTCATAGGCGACTCGTGGTTTTACGTTTAAGGACAACTAAGTCATATTAAATAATATATTATAACTGTATTATCGCAAAATAGTGTTAAGTAATGAGGCTCATATTTTTTTGAATTAAGATTGTACCTTTTGGAAAGAAACAAATCCTCAAGAAATATTTCAGACACCATTTCATCTACAAAAATGCACTGCTTGTACGACGGAGGGATCCAAACGTTTTCCGAAATGGGACTCGAGCTTGCGTTACAGTTAATGGGAAATACTGTCATAACCAGATCAATAATTATTTCTTTGAAACGTAGAAGACCTCTAAACCCAAATAAAATATGGCTCCTGAATAGCCTACAAAACAATCGATTTATTGAACACATAAATTGGCAAATACGAGTACGTGATTTCCCGCAATGAACTCTTAGACGCTTCGTCAAGAATAGTCAATGTGGCGAGTTTAAGTATCTTAATTTATTAGATTTTTCGAATACAATTTTTTTTTGTGCACGCATTTTTTATATTTTTATTTATTTTATTTGTTTTTATTTTTACTTAATAATAATACTCTATTTTTGATTTTATTTTTAAAATAATTTAATTCGATAGGCGATGGGAAAATGAAAATTCTTAGCTAAAAGACAGACTGCGTTAACCGGGCAACGAGAATAAATGAAAGTAAAATTTTGTCTTATTTTAATAAATTTATTCTGATTTAATTACGATATTCTTTGCCTACTTGTACAAAATCAATTACTCTATCCATCAATGCACTGTCCATCATTGATGGCAAAAATATAATACTTGTTCCATCATCAGAAATCTATAGTGTATCGAAAAATGAGCAAATTTGTTTTTTATAATAATTATTTTATCTAAAATATTGCATAATACCTCAGATGACTTAATTCAATATTCCACAATTATCTATACATGAGCCGATAACGCTTTTCAATTAAAAACGGAAGTTGATTCCAGAAAAAAAAAAATCAGTTTAGTAGTTATTCTTTGAAAATTTTTTAATTCAGGACGTGCAAATAGAAAAAAATATTTTGAAAAATTATTTTTGAATTATTGTACAGATATTTACATAGAACAAATATATCTTTTTTAAAGTAGTTTTCAATTAGTAGATGCGTAAAAAATAAAATCATAAAAAGTATTCAGTTTGCCATTAGAGAATTTTGTTCATTATTTCAACTCTTTGCGTCTGATGTATTTTGTATAGAAAAATGGAAATTTTTACTTTCAACTTTGTTTCATTGCAAATGATATGATGGAGAAAAATTTGTTTTTTTGCTGGAAATAACTCTACAATAATCTATTGATATAAATATATATGAAGAGATTTTTATTTACCACTGCAAATGAACAAGCAAGCATTTAAGTCCTATAAAAGGCTTTTAACGCTATAAACGAAGAGGAATTATACACACAAGTGCATTGTTCGTTCAATCCTTCGATGTAAGTATGCTACTTACTTATATTATTTAAGCTATTATATTTTCTCTTAAAATTTATAAGAAATGTCATAAGTGAACTTTCAAATTCAAGGATACAAAATTATACTTCTTTGTGTCCCTCTTTTTTTTACAGTGAAATTGAAAATTAGGATCAACATTTCGATATTAACTACTATGCAGTCTATGAACTTGTTTAATATTTGTTTTTTTGCTAATAATTTGAAAAAGTTGCAAAAAATATAAATTATAGAATATATAAGTTGTAGTAAAAAGTAATCCATTATTTTGCCAATAGATGGCTTTAGGAGTCTGTATCTCCCGTTTTAAAAGTGCAATCGCGTTGCACTAGATGGCGTTAGGAAGATAAAATTTTGTACTAAAAGTTTCTCATACAGTTTTGTGATTACGTGACTCAGTATTTTTTTAGCACGCGTCAAAGATGGACACCAACAAAGAGAAAATACGCCATATTTTACAGTTTTTCTTCGATGAAGGCGGTCCTGATACGGTAACAGTCTGATGTTTATGGTCCTGATGCTGTAAAAGCCAATCATGCTCAATTTTGGTTTCGTCGATTCCGTTCCGGTAATTTTGATGTCAAAAATGCACCACGCTCTGGAAGGCCAATTGTCGAAAATGTCGATAAAATAATGGATAAAATAATGGTCGAGTCCGACCGTCACGTAAGAACTGTTTCGATTGCCCCAAAGACCGTTTGGAACCACTTAAATAAGGCTGGATACAAAAAGAAGCTCGATGTATGGGTGCCACACGAGTTATCGCAAAAAAACCTCATGGACCGAATTTCCATCTGCCAATCGCTGCTGAATCGCAACAATATCGATCCATTTCTGAAGCGGATAGTTACTGGTGATGAAAAGTGGGTCACTTACGACAACGTCAAGCGACAACGGTTGTGGTCAAATCGCGGTCACCCGGCGCAAACGGTGGTCAATCCAGGATTGACAGCCAGGAAGGTTTTGCTGTGTGTTTAGTGGGACTGGCAGGGAATCATCTACTCGTACTATGAGCTGCTCCCCTATGGCCGAACTCTTAATTCAGACCTATACTGTCAACAATTGGACCGTCTGAAAGAAGCAATCGCCCAGAAGCGGCCAGCTTTGGCCAATAGGAGAGGAATTGTTTTCCATCAGGACAACGCCAGGCCGCATACATCGATAGCGACTCGCCAGAAGTTCCGGGACCTTGGTTGGGATGTTCTTATGCATCCACCTTATAGTCCGGACCTGGCACCAAGTGATTACCACCTCTTCCTGTCTATGACGAATGATTTTGCAGGTGAAAAATTCGCCTCAAGGGAAGATTGTGAAAACCGACTTTCCCAGTTTTTTGCCAATAGGGACGAGGGTTTCTATAAAAGAGGTATTATGAAATGACCTCCAAAATGGCAACAAATTATCGAACAAACGGTACATATTTGACCAAAATCGTATAATTCTATCTATGCTAAATAAAACCTTCAATTTAATGCAAAAATAATGGATTTCTTTTTACTACGACTTATATTTTGAAATTTCTGAGTTTGCATATATCTTAAATTTTCTATTTTTTTTCATTTATGTTGATTATAATTTCCAGAAAAATATCCTTGCTAACACTTTTTTCTATATAATAATAGCATTTTTTTTTTGGTATATTTAATATAATACGAATTGAATTTACTAGAATATATTTCAAATTAAACGTTTCGAGAGATAATAAAGTTTAATCAAAACTTTTACCTTAAATTTGAATAAATTTTTTTTTAAAACCGATTCTTAATTACAATAAAATAATTTATTTATTCAAAACAATAAGTAAACAAACTTTTACTTTTCAATAAAAATTATTATTTTCTCTTCAGTAAAAAATTTACGTTAAAAATATAAAATCACAACAGCATCATACTTAATACTCTCATCCCATTAAAAAGTTTTCATATTTTTCTTATTTTTATTGGAATAAAATATATATTGTACGTATGTGTATATGTATAAAATCTTAAATATAAAAAAAAAATCCACTTTTATGCAATGTTTTCTTAAGTAAGTACTTTTGTTGATATTCAGAAATTCTACTGCTAAATATTGTATGATGGAATAATTTAGAGGTTTAGGTATACTTAATACGCAAAAGTTTTAAAGAAGCTTTTTATAAAATTGTAAAGTAATCCAAATTATTGCATATTTTAAATAAAATTCATAAATTTTTAAAAAAATATTATTTACCTTTTTTGCGCATTTTTTGCATTTTGTTAGACATTATTTGAAAGTTTTTCGAATTTTATTCCAAGTGGTTTTATAAAATGAAAAATTAATTCATATTTTTTTGCATATTAAAAAAAAATCATTTATTTTAAATTGTCTAAAAATTATTTTTTTTCTTGAAGGTTTTAATTTTAATTCACCTTGAAAGGTTTAATTTCATAATAAAAACCAATTTTACTTATTTTTATATATTGTACATAAAATATGCTAAAATTTTTATAATGTTTCAAGCTGTCAAACACGTGTAATTATTGAAAAATAATTTTATGAAAATAATCCATCAATTACTGTGGTGCTTTGAATATTGCATGAAAAATTGGGTAGGAATAATGAGTCTTTATATTGCATTGTTTTTTTTTGTATATTTAATACGGTACAGTGTTCGATAGACCGAAAACACCCTTAAGGCATCGTACATCGTTCCTAAAACCGTCGATTGGAAAATTTTTGCGTAAAAATGTGCGTTTATACCGGTTAAAAATTTATGTAACATAGGAACTTGAGGCTGGAATTAATAAGCGAACGCACTTCAGCTCTACTTACTATGTGGCATGGTGTCATGGAACTATTGAAAATTATTTGCTGAACGAATTACATTAAAAAATGATGATGGCAATTGGTTCTCTTACTCCTCAGATTGAACTGTTCTCGTTTTCTTAGAAAGCAAAAACAAATTTATTCAAAGTGTTTCTCCTCGCTAGCTATACATTTTTTCCATCTCTCGGGTACTTCGTGAATACCACGCCAAAAAAATTCCTTCTCTTTCGAGGCAAACCACTCATCAAGCCATTTTCGGACGTCTTTGTAAGAATCGAAGTGCTGCTCAGCGAGCGCGTGGCCCATCGACGAAAACAGGTGATAGTCGGAAGGGTCAGGTCTGTTGAATAAGCGGGGTGGGGTAGCACCTTCCAGGTGAGTATCTCCAAGTAGTTTTGGGGCGTTGTCGTGGAAGAAACTCAGCTTGTCATGTCTTTGTTGATAATCCGTTCTTTTTTCATGCAGAGTACGGTGCAATTTGATCAGTTGTTGGTGGTAGAAGTGGGCATTGACAGTTTCACCAGCAGATACCCTGCTGATCCCACCAAACGCACAGCATCGTCTTCCCTCCGAAGCGATTTGGTCTTGGGGAAGATGTTGATGGTTGGCCGTGATCAACCCACGATTTCTTGCATTTAGGATTCTCGAAATATATCCAATTTTCATCGCCTGTTACAATCCGATACTGGAAACACGTTCTTTTTTGTCTAGCGAGCAAGATTTCGCATGTGTTTTAGCGTCGCTCCATCTGCCTATCGTTCAATTCATGTGGCACCCATTTTCCGATCTTTTCAATCGTTCCCATTGCACGTAAACGCATGGAAATGGCTGGTTGAGTAATACCCAATTGCTCCGCGAGCATTTTTTGCGATTGGGTATCGTCTTCGTCCAAAAGAGCCTTCAATTGATGGTCCTCAACCTTCCTAGGCCGATTTTTACGCTTCATGTCCCTAAAGTCAAAATTGTCGTCTTTTGAACCATAGGCTTTCATAAGTATTCGATAAGATTTGGCAGCCGATTTCTTCAAATTGAAGCAGGAAACCTCTTTTTCTGGCACAAAACTAGACGCGATTACCAAAGGAAAAGTGTATGTTGTTGCACGAAATTGCTGATAATGTGCACAAATTAATGTTGACAGATGTCAAACTCATAAAAAAAAAGTATGGCGTACCCATGGTAGCTTAATACGCTTAGTCACGCCATCTATGGCCAAACAGCGAATTTAAGCTTATACTCCTCGTAGAAAACTAAATAAATGAAATTACCTCGGAAATGTGTAAAAACGTTTTGAAAAATTTTATCAAAAGAGTGAACCAAACGAATTACGTCAACTAATTTCCTATTTTTTAGTATAATGTAAAATTATTTAATAAAAATTTATAAAATTATCTTTGGAATACCCTTTGTTCAATATTAGCTTTATAATAAAAATAAACATTCTATTAGACAATGTAGAATTTTATCTTTTTCATCAATAATATTTATAAAATATTAAGCTCTAATTGAATCCATATAAAATATTATAAATAAATTTCAATGCTCTTATCTATACTAGAAAAAAAAAAAATAAAAAAATTTCCAAGTATCAGGTTATAAATTTTTAATATTCCTTAATGGAATTTGATAGGAGATTGATATTTCCTATAATGTTCTGCCTTGGAAAATGTCGTAATTCTTTTTAAAAAAATATTTTTTTACTTTGATTGTAATTAAATTAGTGAATTTTTGAAATTTGATATGCTCAACATTTATTTTAAGAAATATTATATTATATTAAAGAAATATTGTACCATACAATAAAAAATGCCAGTAAAGATCGAGTTTGTATATATTTTGAACAGGATATATTTAAAGTATTATGGAGTGGATAAATAAAAAATTCATATGGCATTCAAAGTTATACAAATGCAAGTAATTATGCCATTTCAGGTACTGCTAATATTTTTATTACAAATTCTGGTATGAAAACCAACTTTCTTCATGTCGGAGCTAATTTCAAAAATTATTCATATTAATTTTAATATTTGTTTATGGTAAGTGCATACCTGTTTATGGTAAGTGTAATATCCGATTGGATAAATTCTGGGTTAATAATCAGTGCATTTTTATTAAATTATCTACTTGCTTACTAATCATTTATTAGTTTTGACTCCACTGGTAGTCTGGTAAAAAGGTGCTTCGATGCCTTGGTAGGGCCTATTAGAATATATAGCTTAGAGGATTTTTCGCTGGTACGAGGTCAGTTCAAAAAGTATCGCGAGTTTTGAATTTCCACGGTTTACGTATATTCGATTTTCGATTTTTTTGTGGCGTTATGTTGGTACTCATATCACTCACTTATGCCAACAAGTTCGGTCGTTTTGAATGTTCAGTTAATTTTAGACTTGCAAGTGTTTTGGCTTGTCTTCGAATTTTGCCCATTGCAACGGATCAAAGAATCTGTTTCAGGAATAAGAAAAAGTCACAGCGAGCCAGATCTGAGGAATACGGTGGCTGCGGCATTATTAGTGTGTTGTTTCTGGCCAAAAATTCGCGCAAAAGCAACGATGCAAAAGCCAATTTTTGTTCTTCCACAAATCCGGGTGTTTCTGGCGGATTGCTTAATGCAACTTGCGCATAACTTGCAGGTAATATTCCTTATTGACCGTTCTATCCTGTAGCATGAACTCATGATGAACCACTCCTCTGCAATCGAAAAAACCTGTACCTTCACATTTGACCGAACTTTGCACTTTTCGTCGTTCACATCTTCTCGGCCTCTGAGAATATTTTGTACCACCGATAAACGTTGCTTCAGTCTAAGATACCTCGTAGTGTCGGTATCTTACTGACAATTGCGCTCGTAGTGTTGGTAAATATTTTTTTTTTAAGTAGCATTATCGACAGGAAAGCTGTCAAAATTTCAGCTCGATCTATAGCGTAGTTCAATTTCTATCGTCGATTAAAGTTAACGACATTTATTTGTGCATAACAATGGAAAAAAGCAAGTTAAGGGCTGTCATCAAACATCTCCATTTGAAAGGCTTAAGCCCGAAAGAAATCAAAGCCGAGTTGGATGCAGTTAATGGCACATCTGAACCTGTGTATGCGATGGTTTACAATTGGGTGAATGAATTTAAACGTGGCCGTTCATCCACAAAAAATGAACATCGTTCAGGACGCCCAGTTGAGGTGTCTACTCCTGAAATCATCGACAAAACCCACGATCTGATTTTGCACGATCGGCGAATTAAAGTGCGCGAATTAGTTGAGGCCACGGGCATATCACAAGATACAGTCGCTTCAATTTTGCATGAAAAATTGTCTGTGAAAAAATGTTTCGCAAGATGGGTGCCGCGTTTGCTCTCAGAGGCGAATAAGCGCAATCGTGTAGTGGACTCTGAGGCTATGTTGGCACTCTTTCATCGCAATCCTGCCGAATTTCTTCGTCGATATGTCACTGTGGACGAAATTTGGATACACTACACTGTAGAAACGAAGAGACAGTCATCACAGTGGATTTTCAAGGGTGAACGGGCTCCGAAGAAGGCAAAAACTGTGCCATCGGCCGGCAAGGTGATGGCCACGGTCTTTTGGGATTCGCAGGGCATAATTTTTATCGACTACTTGGAAAAAGGAAAAACAATAACAGGAGCGTATTACGCGTCGTTATTGCAACGGTTGAAGGAAATCAAGGAGAAACGCCCCCATCTGAAGAAGAAAAAAGTCCTCTTGCATCAGGAAAATGCGCGTGTGCACGTCTGCGCTGTTTCCATGGCCAAAATTGTGGAATTGAGAATGGAATTGTTGCAGCATGCCGCTTATTCACCAGATTTGGCCCCGAGTGACTATTTTCTTTTCCCCAATCTGAAGAAATGGCTTGTCGTACGACGGTTCACTTCCAACGAGGACGTCATTGCTCAAACGGATGAGTATTTTGCAGAACTTCCGAAATCCTATTTTTTGGACGGGATAAAAATTTTGGAAAAATAGTTGGAAAAGTGAATAGAGCTAAAAGGAGATTATGTTGAATAATAAATTTTTTTTTTTAAAAACAGTTTTTTTCCATCTTTTTCTAAGGACTTATTGAGCGACCCTCGTAGCTTCACCATATGCCACAGTCAACATTCGGAATGCGTCCGCGCAAATAATTTTGTTTTGCACACAAAATTTGATACAGATTCTTTTATCCATTTTTTGGAATAGACAAAAATCGAAGACGAGCCAAAACACGTGCAAGCAAATCAGCTATAAAAAATTAACTGAACATTCAAAATGGCCAAACTTGTCGGCATAAGTGAGAGATATGAGTACCAACATAACGCCGAAAATCGAATATACGTAACCCGCGGAAATTCAAAATTCGTGATTCTTTTTGAGCAGACCTCGTATGAGTAGACTAGCAATCACTCGTGTTACAGTTGGGCCAACTTTTTCTAAGGGTTTGTTATTTACTAGCACTTCAAAAATTAATTCCTGATAAATAAAAATTCAGTTTAGTAGTTTTTATTTGAAAATACCATCTTTCAACAAAATTTCATAACAAATAATTTTTTTATTATAATTTTTTTGTGATCCTTTTTTCTCTATCATTCACTGTTTATTTATAGCAATTAAACAAATTCATTTTTTTTTTCAATTAAAAATACTTAAAATATGGTATAGGAAAAAAAAATATTTTTATTACCTATTTTTGAATTAGTCTATAGAAATTTAATTAGAACAAAAAATCACTTTTTTAAAAATACGAGTAGTTTTCAATTAGTAGATGCGTAAATAATAAAATCATAAAAAAGTATCCAGTTTGCCATTAGAGAATTTTATTCAATGTTTTAACTCTTTGCGTCTGATGTATTTTGTATAGAAAAATGGAAATTTTCACTTTCAACTTTGTTTCATTGCGAATGAAATGATGAAAAAAAATGGGTTCCTTTGATGGAAATAACTCTACAATAATCTATTGATGTAAATATTTATGTAGAGTTTTTTTATTTTCCACTGCAAATGAACAAGAGAGCATTTAGGTCGTACAAAAGGCTTTTAACGCTCTAAAAGTCCTATTCAACTGGAATGCTTTCATACTCGTATGCACTTGAAGAGTATTCATATACAAATAGTGAATATTGAAAGTTTATTTATAGTAAGAAAACAGGAAATTAAAGTTTGCATAATCGAAGTTATTAAATGGAATTTTTTTTGGTACTATTTTCGTATTGAGAATGTTTTTTTGAATAAATATTGCTGGGAGCAGGCCACCATTTTTTGTGCAGAACTTTTTTTTTAAGTTTTCATTAAAAGTAACTATTTCCTTTTAATTATTTTGCCTAAATATAAAATATATACAAGAAAAAAATTTTCTACCATATTCTAATCAATAAAGTATTTATATCACAAATAAATGCATAATTTTTTTTTTTTGCTATATGAGGGCGGATTGAAAAGTTTCCGGCAGGCACTACTAGGGGGGCAAAATATTACAAATTTTTTATGTTGTTATATTATCAATTCTATTATTATCTAAACGTAGAAACGTGAAATTGATTGGCTATGTAATTTTACTTATCTCTTACTTTTGAAAATAGAAATAATTGAAGCTAGAGCATTTATAAGGATTTATTTTTTTAATTAGAATGAAAAATCTCCAAGGTTATATAGTTAAAATTTGATAGTATACTATGCTACCATTACCTTTATTTTCCAATGTTAATTTTTAGGTTTTCAAATTAAAATGGTACAGAACCATGCTTAAAACGATTAAAAATGGCTTCCACATCAGAAATAGTGGATAAAGTTCTTGTCACAATTCGGTTAGACCCAGACAAGTGATACCTTGGCGGCTCTGAAAATTTCAAAATCATTTTTACTACTGAAAAGATAATGACTTTAGTTTTCTTGGATTAAAAAATTCTAAATCGTTCAAAATCAACTATATTTGACAGATTTAGATACAACCGACTTTCATCTGTTTCCGAAAATGAATGTGTTACTGTCTGGAAAGAAATTCAAGGTGGATGTAGAGGCCATAGATGCTGTTAGCTGATAAATTGATATTTTGAGGGTCGTGATATTTCGAAAGCCACTTACAGAAGGGAATCCAAAAACTTGAGAGTTGGAGGATAAAGAATGGTGTGACTATGAGGTGTGGCACTAAGAGCGATCTCAGAACAAGTGGGGTTTCGTCTGAGGTCAGAACAATAAAGTTGAAAAATGGGTCCTTCACAGGGTAAGAAAAAGGAATCCTTGCATCAGATTGGACATATCAGATACTTTGAATATTCGAACTTTATAACCGTTTCTATTTTGTCATAGAAAGATACTCATGTAGTTCACCAGCCCTCATATTGACCTGATATTAGTTTGTATGTAAATTTTTTTTATGCTTGAAGATCGAAAACTTTCGAAAGGATCAAATCATAAGTTCCCTTTTTGGCAATTATATGAAATGTAAGTGTTATTTTTTCAATCTGATTGTAAAATGTCCTGCCTCTCCCAATTAATTGGAGTCATTATAATCAAAAACTATTTAAAAGTAAAATACATTGGCAGTCTTCCTTTCATTCCTGCTAAAAGGATATTCATTCATCAATTAATATAAGTGCTTTATAAAAAGAACTATATTAAAAATAAAATTTAAATGAGTACAACCTCTACCATCCCCAGGCTAATAGTATGGGTGAGAAATGTCATGACAACTCAAGGCCTCACTTTAATCTAGAGACAACTTTGTTATTAGGAGTCTTGAGCTTCCTATTATCCTCGTCGAAATACGTGCAATGCTTAGTGAATTTATGCAATCAAAAACCTGGGATTTCCTAGGGAAAATTTCGTTGGCAACCTAAATTCGGAACAGCTAGATTGTGACGCATTTATAGAAAAACTGCGAGCTGCAAAATAAAATTTAGTCCTGAAGAATACGTGATACGTAAAAGAAAATTACATTTTTATTGCAAAATCATTCGAGTTCGTATTTGTCCGAATTGATAAACTCCTTCATACGAGGGACCTTATAAAATTATGCGTTAGTTCGGGAAATATTTTATTATTGACATTGAAAATAAAAATTGTTCTGTAGAGGACATGGTCAGTATTTACTTTGTCCACCATCTAGAAAAATATATAATTATTTTTAATATAAAGAAAAATATGCATTTTAATACTTCCTCTTTAACAAGAGTTATTATGAGCAGTTTTTTACTATTTTGTCTACTCTTAATAAATCAATTATAATTTATGATTTTAGATAAGAAAATTTTATTCTGATAATAAATTGAATATTCCTATTATATTACGAAATTTTAAAATTATAGTTTACTGTAAGGGCATTTCGCTTAATAAACATTGAAATTTTTATTATGAAAGTTTGAAATTTATTCTAACTTCCGAAAATTTGCATCATTCGATTTTTTTTTCCTTTTATTGAAAGAAGAATCATTTTTCAATAGAAAATCGTAATTTCAACAAGTACTTAGCCTACAAAAGAAAAACGAAAATTTTGGAAAGGTGGCAATTTATTTTTCCACATAATCTCCTTCAAGCTCGATAAACTTGGCCCAGCGATGCTGTAACTTTTTTAACCCGTCCAAAAAATACATTTTCTCGAGGGAAGCAAAATAGGTCTCCGTGGCGACGATGACCCCCTCATTCGACCCAAATCTATTCCCGGCGAGTGATTTTTTCAGGTTTGGAAAAAAAAAGTAGTCACAGGGGGCCAAATCTAGAGAGTACGGTGGAGGGGGCAGCAATTCGTAGCGCAATTCGACCAATTTGGCCATGGCGACGGCGGAGGTGTGAGCTGGCGCGTTGTCGTGGTGGAATAGCACTTTTTTCTTCGCAAAGCAGGGCCGCTTTTTCTTCAATTCGACGTCAAATTGGCCCAATAAGTCAGCATAGTAGCGCCCCGTGATTGTTTTAGCCTTCTCGAGGTAATCGATGTGGATCACACCTTATGAATCCCAGAAAACGGTGGCCATCACCGTTCCGGCCGATCGAACAGTCTTCGCCTTCTTCGGAGCACGTTCGCCGGGTGAAGTCCCTTGTTTCGACTGTTCCTTGGTCTCTGGTGTGTACCAGTGAATCCATGTTTCGTCGACGGTCACGAAACGACGCAAGAACTCCGCTGGATTGCGCTGAAACAGCGCCAAACACGTCACCGATGTGGTCTCTCGGTTGCGCTTGTTTTCGGTGTGAGCAAACGCGGCACCCATTGCGCCGACAGCTTTCTCATGCCCAATTCTTCGTGTAGAATATGATGCACCGTTCCTACTGCGATGCACACAGTCTCAGCTATCTCGTGAACCTTCAATCGACCGTCTGCCAACACGAGATCGTCGACTTTTTTAAAGTTTTCCTCCGTAGCAGCCGTTTTCGGGGCACCTGGGCGTGACTCATCAAAAACCGACGTGCGGCCACGAACAAACTCGTTGAATCAATTCTTGACGGTCGCCATCGAAGGAGAAGAGTCACCATACACAGTATCCAAGCGATCTTTTATTTCGTTGCGCGTTTTCCCTTCCAAAAACAAGAATCTAATCACCGAACGATATTGTTCTTTTTCCATTTTTGTGCAACCGACCGACACGCTCACTTTCAAAGGCTCTCAAAACAAAACTAATGAAGGGAATCGACTGAAACTTTGACAGTAGACTACTAAAAAAATATATTGCACGATGGTAAATTTCTTTTGTAACAGCAGTTCCATCGGGCGGTGAGGCTAAGTACTTGTATAATGACCCTCGTATTAATAAAAATAATAATTTTCTGATTTTGAAATTGCAGTTAAAACTTTCCTAAAAAAAATTCCAAAAACTATTTTTTCGATCCCGAAAGTTTAAGTTAAGTTTCAAAAAGAATCGCTAAGCACTTTTCATATAGAAATATTCTCAAAACCTTTAATACAAAAGCTCATCGTCTTTTTGTTTTTAAATATACAAAATATTAAAAATGATTTTTTCCAAGAATCCATATCATTAATTGTAATTAGTATTCATTTTTTATTCATTTGTTGTTTTTTTTTATAGGAAAAATTAGAAAATATCATTTCTTTTCTTAGAACAAAAAAAATTATAATCAAATTATTCAAAGATTCTGATTCGTTCAGATTATTTGGACAATTACGATATAAAAAAAAAATTGATGTGAAATCCAATTTTTCTTGATTTAATGACGAATCCAAAATAATGGCATCCAAAGATTAGAAAAAATCGTTCAGGGAAACAACAATGACTTTGCCAGCAGCTATTCAGACAGAAAAAAAAAATATTTTTTTTTTATTTTTATGTAACGTTAAAAAAAGTTTCGAAAATAAGAACATTGAAGAGAAATTAGTGTTCCATGATAAGAAAATATTTTCCACGATTAGTATACGTACTGTTCCATTTTCTTATATTCGTCGTCAGAATTTTTCTCATGTCATTGAAACGGGGATGATCGCAAGGTAAACAACCGAAATTATTTCGTAAACAACAATTTAACAGTTCAGCACCGTAGACGCAATTTATAAAATTTAAACCGAATTTCACGAAGCAATTGATATTCAAATGCAGAAGGAAAAATCCTTACTCTTACTAAAAATTGATTTATGGCTTGTGGATTATCAACAAAAAATTATCCTCACCAGGTATAAATAAAGAACTCCCTCTCTATCTCGTTTACTAAATCGGGGAGGTTTTTTTTGTTGAAAATGTATTGAAACATCTACCTTGGTTATGCATCATAGCATTTGGTTGTGGTTTTATTATTTTCATCCCTAATCTCACCCATTATATTTATCATTTTTTTTTTCTATACAAAATCTTTTGATCAATGTTATTTAATTTTTTACACAAGATTAAGATTATAGTCCTTTATAAATATTCTATAGAATAATGATTTATATATTTGGATATCCTGAAATTTTTCTGAATAACTCAAAATGAGATTTTACTTGAAATAACTTGAATATTGTTTAATTGATTATTTTCATAGAAATAAAAAAAAAACTGATTATATATTATTTATAGAAAAGAATTATATCCTTTTTAATTTTTATTTTTATAACTTTTAATTTATAAATAAGAAAAAATTGTAATTTGAAAATATTAGCATTTAAATTTTTCATAAGTTTAGATAAAAAATAAACTATTTTAATAAGAATAATTACTTTATTTGGAAAAAGTTCTTTAATTGATTGTTTATCCAAAAAATTTCTAGGACCTATAGTAAAAATACAAGTTATAGTATTTTTTTTTGTAAATAATTTTAAAAGAGTTCTTATTTTACGAATGCAAGAAATGTCCTCGATAATATTATCTTTAATTTTTTGGCTCTATTTGCAATGGGATCATTTTTTTAAAATTAAATATTGGTTGATGCAAAAGCTATGTACGTTTTTTATGATCTTAGGTAAAAAAAATTTTTCTTCAGAAATGATGAATAGTATCTTCTTTTAAATGCTTCCATTGTATACAGGCTGCTTTCCCTCTACCTTCTATTCAGTTTTGGCCTGGCCAGAGTACAGTGAAGAGCCCTTGTATTTTTTTAAAATGTCGGTCGATAAAGTGTATTTACGTCATTGTTTACTTTATGAATTCCGTAAACACAATACCGCGAGTGAGGCAACTAAAAACATTTGCGAAGTGTATGGAGCAGATGTCATCCATAGTTCGACAGGTACGAAGATGGTTTACAAAATTCCGATCTGGGGATTTTTCACTAATTGATAAAACACGTACCGGGCGGCCATTGAAGTCTGATGAGGACAAGTTAAAAGTTATAATTGACACCAATCCACGTCTAACCACCAAGAAGATCGCGTCAATGATGGGAGTCAACCACACAACCGTATTAAGATATTTGAAGCGTATGGGGATGGTTTTGCGGTACGACGTTTGGATACCTCATCCATTGTCGGCTGCCAATTTATTGGATCGTGTTTCAATGTGCGTTGCTTTGAGTGCGAGACAAAAACATGAACCTTTTCTGCATCGTTTGGTAACGGGTGATAAGAAATGAGTCGCGTTCAATAACGTGACCAGAAAAAGACATTGTGCTATACCTGGACAAGCCCCGTTAACACCTTCGAAAGCCGAAATCCATCAAAAAAAAGTTATGCTTGGTGTTTGGTAGGATTGTAAGGGTATTGTGTATTTTGAACTCTTGGAACACAATCAGACAATTACAGCAGAACGATATTGTCAGCAATTATCCAAATTGAACATCGCCCTTCAAAAGGATAGACCAGAATTGGTAAACAGAAAAGGGGTTGTGTTTCATCACGACAACGCGCGACCACATGTGGCTATGATGACTCAGCAAAAGCTAAATGAGTTGAATTGGGATGTTATCAAGCATCCACCGTATTTTCCAGATCTTGCTCCTTCCAATTTTCATTTATTCCGATCACTGCAAAATTTTTTATATGACAAAATATTTGATACAATAGAGCAGGTAAAAACAAATAATTTAAAATAATAAATATTTACTTTAGAAATTTATAGACATAAATTTCTGTATGGATTTTTTATAATATTCCAATTTAAGGATGTTGGGATTACGTAAATAAAGAGCGCAAACGGAGAAAAAAAAGGAAAGTCCAAAAATTGGAGCGGTCAGAGAACTGGCAATTTAATTTTAAGAGACACAAATTTCCCCTCAAATTACCTTCGAAAGACTTTTCGTTGAACGCCTGCATTACCTCACAGTATGACATTAGGACGTCGTTCTAGATGAGGGAACTAAGTAATGATATAAAGCTAACTGTATTGAGGTTGCATCTTAAAACAGGAACCAGAAAAAAAGTTAAAAATAAGTTTATGCTCTAATGCAGTATAATTTTAATCATAAAATTGAAAAAATTCCTTAGGACCCAATTGATTTCAAACAAACAAGGACGAACGCGGCAATGTGTAGCCCAGTGGTTAGGGCATTAAAAGGGAGTATGAGTTAAACATATCCGGGTTTCGATTTATGGTCAGGGTAAGCCACGAAATAATTGGTCGGGCTTTGTCCTTCACTTAACACATGGAAACCAAACAAAAATTATTTTAAGAATACAGTAAAAACGCTGACTTAAATTATTGAAAGCTCGAATTTCAAGCATTTAAAAAATTTATTTACCGTGTCCTAAGGCTGTACTTTCACTAAAACTTTTTTTTTTTTGGGTGGTTTATCTGTCATGCATAGTGTTAATTACCAGTGAAACAGTCTCGCCACTATCTATTAATCTTACTTGATAAGAATTACCTGATAGATACACGAATCGAGTTTGGAATAAGGTACGCTTATAGGTTTATCAGGCCAGCCTGATCAATACAACAGGACTATAGGAAGAAACCGTTAAAAATAATGACCTTTAAAAACTGCCAGAACAAAAATTTTCTTGTTAATCTTGAAAAAAGTATTTCTCAATATGAAAGATATTAAAAAAGTGATGTTTCTGTATTCATAACCGAATTAGGAAGGCAATAACTCAGATTTTAGGAGGAGTACAAAAACGGAGGCCATCTGCCGCAGCTTTGAAAGCCATTTGGTGCTCCTCAGCAGACCCCCGTTCTCGACTATATTCGACGATGGTTTTCGACTGTGACAAGAGGAAAGGTGAATTGCCTTGGGTAGCAAACCAGACAACAACTCTAGGGAGAAAAGCTGGAAGGCAAGTCAACTACTATCGGCAGATAGGCTTCTCAAAATCCTGATTAATCGTACCGTACTATTTCTTTAGTATTCAACATCTTCTACCTCATATCATAAACAAATTCAACTTAATCCTGCTTTTATTTTCAGAAGGGACTTCTTCCAATGTGAGACAACTCCTTTTTCAAGTTCTGAGTTCGATATTATAAAAAAATCAAATATACTCCATCAAATTTAACAAATTTCAATGTTTTCCTTCAAATTACGTCTGACATTTTTCGTTAGGAAAGTTAACAATACCAAACAACATGAAATATAAAATCACCAATTGACCTCATATCTGTGACACTACAGAATAGCATCTGAATTGTGTTTCAGAGAGCTTACATGCAGTCATTTTTCCTATTAACTCGTGCTTGGTAGACTAGTAATGCATTCTAAGCACTTAATGGGATCTTACTGTATCAAGTATTTTTATTTGAAAATGAAAATACAAAATGGCCACTTTTTCTAGAACAGCTTTTATGAAAATTTTAAAATGGGATATTTTTATATTAAGTGCAGTTGTGTTCAGTAGCGGCTTCTGTGATTGTTTCACCCGGTGACAGCAGCTCTAAATATACCACGCCGAACTGGTCCCACCAATTTCCTTGCTTTTAAATCATTCCCGATTATGTTAAATGATAGAAAATTATTTTTTGAGTCCCGTGCAATGATTCTGCAAGTTATTGTTGCGTTTGACAAGAATCTTTATCCAGTAATGCCTCCAAATCTGCGTCTTGAAACTTTGGAGAAGCTCTTGCCTTCTACATCGGAATCACCTCATTTGTAGTATTGGAACCATTCGCGACACGTTCACTTACTTATTCAAGCCTCACCATAAGTTTTTCCAATCATTCGATATGCCTCAACTGCAAATTTTTTCGAATTGAAAGGAAAAATGACGGTGATTTGGGTTTTTATTTCGACATTTTCACGCACAAAAAAATATACGAGGTCTGTTCAAAAAGTATATTCGATTTTTAATTTTCTGTGGCGTTATGTTGATAATTATGTTCGGCCATATCTCACTTATGCTGACAAGTTCGGCCATTTTGAATGTTCAGTTAATTTTTGACAGCTGCTTTGCTTGCACGTGTTTTGGCTCGTCTTCGATTTTTGCCCATTCAAAAAAAATGGATTAAAGAATCTGTATCAAATTTTGTGTGAAAACCAAAATTGATTGCGCGGACGCATTCCAAATGTTGACTGTGGCATATGGTAAAGCTATCTTGGACCGAAGCAACGTTTATCGGTGGTACAAAATGTACCGAGAAGATGTGAACGACGCAACGTTTATCGCAGGACCGAGAAGATGTGAACGAAGAAAAGCGTGCCGGACGCGCATCACGGCAACAACAGACGAAAACATTGATAAAGTGAAGAAAATAGTATTGGCCAATCGTCGAATCACCGTTAGAGAAGTTGTTGAGGGCTTAAACATATCGATTGGCTCGTCCCATTCGATTTTTACCAATAATTTTCGTGAGACGGGTCGCCGCGAAATTTGTACCAAAATTGCTCAATTTCGACCAAAAAGAGCATCGCATTAACATTGCGAAGGAACTGTTGGACTCTGTCCGCGATGAACCAAATTTGCTCCAAAGAGTCATAACTGGTGAGGAATCATGGGTTTATGGTTATGACGTGGAAAGCAAAGCTCAATCATCCCAATGGAAGCTGCCACATGAGTCAAGACCGAAAAAAGTGCGCCAAGTTCGGTCGAATGTGAAGGTTTTGCTTACAGTTTTCTTCGATTGCAGAGCCGTAGTGCATCATGAGTTCTTGCAACAAGATAGAACGGTCAATAAGGAATATTACCTGTAAGTTACGCGCAAGTTGCGTGAAGCAATCCACCAGAAACGACAGGATTTGTGGAAGAACAAAAATTGGCTTTTGCACCATGATAACGCCCCTGCCAACACCTCGTTGGTTGTGCGCGAATTTTTGGACAAAAAGAACACACTAATAATGCCGCAGCTACCGTATTCCCCAGATCTGGCCCTCAATGACTTTTTTTTGTTCTCGAAACTGAAGAGCTCCATGAAAGGACGACGCTACGCTACGATTGAGGAGATAAAGACGGCATCGAAGGAGGTGCTGAACAAGATCACAAAAAATGATTTTTTGAAGTGCTTCGAGGATTGGAAAAAATGTTGGCACAAGTGTATAATATCTGGTGTGGATTACTTTGAAGGGGACAAAATTTTAATGATGAGCAGTTTTTGACAGATGCTTAAGCTCACGATTTGACATTTCTGATTCGATATTTTCGACCAGCATTTACTGCTGGCACCATCTATTGCCAAATAGCAGTTTCTCCATTTTGAATACGTTAAATATACAGCTTATCAAATAATGGATATTGTTGCATGGGTGAAAAAAGTATAAGGCAAATTCAATATTGTTTCTTTTTATCTCCAATATGACCTTTATTGAATTTACTCTCGACTTTGGGAGTTAATGACTTTTAGTTTTAAGGTTATTGATTTTAATATCATCAATATCAAATTTATTGTACGTAAACTAAGAATATCTGATTATCTTTTACATACATTTTGATCTCTTCACCCTATTTAAGGTCAATCTTTCCTTTCTACGCAAAAAACCATGCCATAATTACACAGCTCACAAATCAAAATTTTATAATAATCTTTATTTATTTTCTATTCCACAAAGCTTTGGTAGTCCCTTTATAATTATTTGCTTTTATATGAGTTTGCAAATTATCTATGATAGCTTAGCCAATACTGTGAACTCCTCAAGAGTATCAAATCCCTCTCGACTATACAAATTAAATAGAATTCAAATTCAATTAAAGTCAGTATATTTGCATCGAAAATTGAAGTGATTATATTAAAATATAATAGACAATTCTACTATATATTTTTATAAGTATTTGTGTACAAATAATATAAATTCTTATTCAATACTGCAATGAAATAAATTTCAAACTGACTGCAAGAAAATATCAATTTGAACTTTTGTAAATAATCATAGAATCAACAATGTTAACGATATTAAATTCCGTTTTTAATTTCTTATGTCAATAAACCATTCTGAATGGAGAGACATCCATCCAACCATAATCCTAATTTTAATATTTATTGAGGAGCAGACCAATCTTTCTAGAATCCTTTAATATTGAGTCATTTGCGAAGAAAGTATTTTCAGTATTTTATATCCAAACAATATGAACAAATTTTTGTCTAGTTTTATGACATTATTAGAACTTTTTATATAAGTTTTTTATATTGTATATTAGATAATATTTTATTGTAGTTTAATTTACTCAACACGAATTGGCCAAGAAGAGACGAATTTCTTAAATAAAAAAAAATATTCATTCGAAAAATCAATATTATTTTCTTTGATCATTTCTTAATTTTTATAATTTTTAAAATTTTGAATAGTCCAAAATCGGTTTTCTTATGTTTTTCGAAATACATTTTCAGTTATATTTTTGTAAGGTTCTTCCATGAGAACAGAATTATTGATAGTGATCTGGTAATACGAAAAATAGCTTGCAAGTTGAAACCTCATCTGGTAAGTAAGAAGCTACCCTATAGGGCGTGATAGTAAAGTTTTTTTTTTGGTACTGTGTTTCGAAAAATAGAGCACCAAAACCACAGTTTACCATCAAATTTTGTATCAAGCTTAGTGCATTCGTAAATTTGGCTTACAAAGACTTGCAATGAGTCTACGGAAAATATCCTTTATTAACAACACACGTTTTTCGGTGACATAAAATAATTTTGTAGAGCGTATGGATAGTGGTAGGCGAACCTCACTTTGGGAGGCTGTCAACATCGGAAGCTAATGAAAATTTCGAACGAGTGAGAGCTCTTATAAGGTTAAACTATAGATTAACATTAAAGCTCATTAGTGAGTCCTTGAAATGCTATAAAAAATTGTTCTTTGTGGAAGATCGGAGTATAGAATGTTCCACCATGACAGTACCTTATTTCACTTGAAAATATCCATCAACAGGGGATGGATTGCAGGGGCCTATTATTATTTAATATGAGGTAGTAAAAAGTAATCTATTATTTTGCCAATAGATGGCTTTAGGAGTCTGTATCTCCCGTTTTAAAAGTGCGATCGGGTTGCACTAGATGACGTTAGAAAGACAAAATTTCGTACTAAAAAAGTTTTTCATACAGTTTTGTGATTCTCATACAGTATTTTTTTAGCACGCGTCAAAGATGGACACCAACAAAGAGAAAATACGCCATATTTTACAGTTTTTCTTCGATAAAGGCGAAAACGCAAGCCAGGCAGCTGAAAATGTGAATAATGTTTATGGTCCTAATACTGTAACAGCCAATTATGTGCAATTTTGGTTTCGTCAATTCCGTTCCGGTAATTTTGATGTCAAAGATGCACCACGCTCTGGAAGGCCAATTGTCGAAAATGTCGATAAAATAATGGAAATCGTTGAGTCCGACCGTCACGTAAGCACTGTTTCGATTGCCCAGGAGCTAAACATTGCACAAAAACCGTTTGGAACCACTTAAATAAGCTGGATACAAAAAGAAGCTCGATGTATGGGTTATCGCAAACTAAACCTCATGGACCGAATTTCCATCTGCGAATCGCTGCTGAATCGCAACAATATCGATCCATTTCTGAAGCGGATGAAAAGTGGGTCACTTACGACAACGTCAAGCGACAACGGTTGTGGTCAAATCACGGTCACATGGCGCAAACGGTGGTCAAGCCAGGATTGGAAGCCAGGAAGGTTTTGCTGTGTGTTTGGTGGGACTGGCAGGGAATCATCTACTATGAGCTGCTCCCCTACGGCCGAACTCTTAATTCGGACCTATACTGTCAACAATTGGACCGTCTGAAAGAAGCAATCGCCCAGAAGCGACCAGCTTTGGCCAATAGGAGAGGAATTTTATTCCATCAGGACAACGCCAGGCCGCATACATCGATAGTGACTTGCCAAAAGTTCCGGGACCTTGATTGGGATGTTCTTATGCATCCACCTTATAGTCCGGATCTGGCACCAAGTGATTACCGCCTCTTCCTCTCTATGACGAATGATTTTGCAGGTGAAAAATTCGCCTCAAGAGAAAATTGTGAAAATCGACTGTCCCAGTTTTTTGCCAATAGGGACGAGGGTTTCTATAAGAGAGGCATTATGAAATTACCTCCAAAATGGCAACAAGTTATCGAACAAAACGGTACATATTTGACCAAAATCGTATCATTCTATCTATGCTAAATAAAACCTTCAATTTAATGCAAAAATAAGTAAATTTCTTTTTACTACACCTTATATTAACGGAACTTTATTTAAATTTGAGATTAACTCCCAATTGCATAAAAGATTAACTATCTAGAGAGATTAACTACCAGATGCAAGGGAAATTAATAACAGAAGCTATGATTTTTTAAATTTTATAGGTAATATTTTATAGATTTTCATGAAAAATTATTTATTTTATAGATTTTTATAAAAAGATTTCATCATAAAAGTGACTTTTTGAAAGTAAATAGTTTTAATTCAAGAATAAATCCAATTATAATAATTCTAGAAATAAATAGATAGTACTAAAGTAGTTTTTATTATAAATAATTCAACAAAATAGCTTAAACTTTTTTTTCATTTATTATTATAACTTCCAAAGTTATGTACAATTTACTTTGTACAACATCGATCAAATTATTGAAAGTTATCTTCAGAAATTATCTAAAAGCAATCGTTTCCTTACTATTTTCTTCTATAACATTTATTATTATCTTAAAAAGTTAACTGAACAATAATGGATTACTCAATATCTATTCTATGTGCAAAAAAATATAAACTAAATTTTGGCAACTAAAATTAAATCAGAAAATTTTAGATATAAAAAATAAAAAAAATTCGATAAGAAAATAAGAATGGGAGAAATTGTGAAATAAATTAACTAAAAGTTTAAGTTAGTTTTCAAAGAAATTACAAAACATTCATTAAATCTTTGAAAGTCCATTTTTAACACTTCGATTACTATCAGTACTTAGTAGATTGAAAAAGTTTTGTATAAGAATTTGCACCGACTGCAGGTAATTTGATTTGTTGAAAGTTGAAATTTTGTGATTTTATCTTTCAGAACACATTCGATAAGACGAATAGAAATTTGAACGTAATTTAATTGTTGCTTTTTCAAAGAGTTTTCTTTTTATTACTACAAAATTTGTTAAGAAAATATGATGAAGTTTTCTTGAGACAATTTTTTTTTTCAGTTTTAGAAGTTACATGTCCTTGCAAATGGAATTTTTTGAAAACCTTTAATAATGTTAACTTATTACAATATATTTGAATCTACAGATACTGGTCGAAAATATGTGTTTAAGCAAAGTACAAATGCAGTTCAAAAATATCCTTTTTACTAAAAATGCAGGAATTATCAGTCAACCATCCTCATATAAGCGGAAATATGTTCGAGAATCTTTTCTTTAACAAAAACTTTTCAATTTAAATTAAATTTTATCAGGATTAAAATAGAGTAAATTTTAATTTTTATAAACTAAAATTTTATATGAATTTTTTTTTAATGTTTGTAATTTAAAAATGTTTTAAATAATTTTTTCCTAAATCCGAGAATTAAATTTTCCCTAAATCAAAAATATTTGTCTTTATGAGAGTTTTATAATTGATTTGATTTATTCCCAGTTCATTCATAAAGATTTATTTATTGCTATTTCTAGCCATTCAAGGAGTTTTACTTAAATTTTGTCAACTTGACACTCTTTACCTGTACTAGGAGTTTTACTTAAAAAATTTATAAAATTATACTCTTAACCTATATGCCCCCCCCAGATATTATACACTTGTTCCAACGTTTTTCCTAATCCTCGAAGCACTTCAAAAAATCTTTTTGGTGATCTTATTCAGCTCCTCCTTCGATGCCGTCTTTATTTTCTCAATCGTAGCATAACGTCATCCTTTCATGGGGCATTCAGTTTCGGGAACAAGAAAAAGTCACAGGGGGCCAGATCTGGGGAATACGGTGGCTGATTGTGTTAACTAATAATTTTTCTGTTCTTCCACAAATCCGGGCGTTTCTGGCGGATTGCTTCACGTAATTTGCGCATAACTTGCAGGTAATATTCCTTATTGATCGTTCTACCCTGTGGCAAGAACTCATGATGCACCACGCCCCTGCAATCGAAGAAAACTGTAAGCAAAGTCTTCACATTCGACCAAACTGGGCGCGCTTTTTTCGGTCTTGAGATGATTGAGCTTTGGTTTCCATGTCATAATCATAAACCTACGATTTGTCACTAGTTATGACCCTCTGGAGCAAATTTGGGTTATCGCGGACAGAGTCCGCTATTTTTTGGTCGAAATTGAGCAATTTTGGTACGAATTTCGCGGCGGCCCTTCTCACTCCAAATCATTGGTAAAACTTGATATATTTAAGCCCCCAGCAACTTCTCTAACGGGGATTTGACGATTGGCCAATTCTATTTTCTTCACTTCATCAATGTTTTCGTCTGTTGTTGACGTGCTCGTGCGTCCGGCGTTCACATCTTCTCGGTCCTCCGATAAACGTTGCGTCGTTCACATCTTCTCGGTACATTTTTTACCACCGATAAACGTTGCTTCGGTCCAAGATAGCTTTACCATATGCCACTGTCAACATTCGGTATGCGTCCGCGCAATTAATTTTGTTTTTCACACAAAATTTGATACAGTTTCTTTGATCCATTTTTTGAAATGCGCAAAAATCGAAGACGAGCGAAGGCACGTGCAAGAAAAGCAGTTGTCAAAAATTAACTGAACATTCAAAATGGCCGAACTTGGCGGCATAAGTGAAAGACATGAGTACCAACATAACGCCACAAAAAATCGAATATACGTAACCCGCGGAAATTTAAAATTCGCGATACTTTTTGAATAGACCTCGTAGAAGTGGACCAAGAATACTGCCTTGAGGTACGTGGGTCATTCAACAAGTACTTAGCCTACAAAAGAAAAACGAAAATTTTGGAAAGGTGGCAATTTATTTTTCTACATAATCTCCTTCCTACTGCGATGCCCACAGTCTCAGCTATCTCGTGAACCTTCAATCGACGGTCTGCCAATACGAGATCGTGGACTTTTTTAACGTTTTCCTCCGTAGCAGCCGTTTTCGGGGCACCTGGGCGTGGCTCATTAAAAACCGACGTGCGGCCACGAACAAACTCGTTGAATCAATTCTTGACGGTCGCCATCGAAGGAGAAGAGTCACCATACACAGTATCCAAGCGATCTTTTATTTCGTTACGCGTTTTCCCTTCCAAAAACAAGAATCTAATCACCGAACGATATTGTTCTTTTTCCATTTTTGTGCAACCGACCGACACACTCGCTTTCAAAGGCTCTCAAAACAAAACTAATGAAGGGAATCGACTGAAACTTTGACAGTAGGCTACTAAAAGAATGTACTGCACGATGGTAAATTTCTTTTGTGACAGCAGTCATTAAATTTCTTTTGTAAAAGTCAGTATTAACTGCTACTTAAAAGGAACGTTGGTAAAGTTATGATTTTAAAATAAGAAAATTTATGAAAGAAACGAAGTTTTTTTTAGTCTAACATTTCACACACAATCAAGGTCATAATATGTCAGGGAATGCTCCTGAAAAGCACTTCTTCTGCTTAACAGAGGACACGATATAATCAACTATGCGATGAGATCGTTCGAATGTGGAGTAGTGAGATCGAGAACCAAATTGATGATAAAATATTTTTTAGACATCCTCAAAAATGGGATGAAGATGTTTTAAAGACCTTTCAAACTGTTAATAGATCTATAGGAATTTTTTCTAGGCAAATATAATTTATAAAAACAAAGGTTTTTGTTGTGATTTTTTTTAAGATAGTTTCTATGCTTAATAAAAGAAAATCTTTTAAAATTATTTACAATCCAGAGCATTTTAATATTTTTAGAGTAGATAATTAGATAGAATTTTTTCCATAAAAATATTTTAAAACTAGTTAATGAATCAAAAATATGATAGAAAAAATCTTTTAAAATTGCTTCTAACTTTACAACCTATTTAAGATCTTATAATATTCTCACACTGAATTTATTCGTGTTTTTTTTTTAACCTTTTATTTTTAACTATACAAAATTTTGTTGAAATTTTATAATTACATTTATTGGAAAAAAATATTCTTTAACAGAAAAAAAAACAATGAATTCAAGAAAACCTTGAATTATATTAATTATCAATATTATCATATTATTATATCCAATTTTTTTATAAATTTATTTAGACTTTATTAAATTGTAATATCTTAGACTATATAAAACTTTTTTTTTGTTGTAAATTTGGGTCAGACTAACCGAAATAAGAATTTTTCTTTTAAACTATATAGACTACGACTTTATTAATGTTACTTAAAAAGGATCAATAGTTTTAATTGCCTTAAAATTTCATTCCAATAAATTTAAATTAAATCAAATATTCGGCAGTATTCGCAAAGAAGCTATACACTTGTCTTTATTTTGGTATAACAATAACTAATTAAATATATAAACGCTAATTGATTACAACTGATTGATTAATTTTAATAATAGTAATTAATCAAATGGTTAAATTAATGCAAAATATAATAGGCACTATTCCCAAAGACCACCTGTGATAATTAACTAAAGTCCAATAAAATATTAATGGAATCATTCTCTTGGAAAATGTTGATTTATTATATAAGAAGAGAATAGCTTATAAAACAGTCTCCACAGACAAAGTTCTTTTTGAATTGTTAAATTTAAGCTAACAATTTTTGTCATATACGAGATTTAATTAGAAGACGTTGATATTTTGGTAAAGTTTCTCTTCAATAATAAATTACTCATTAGGTTATTTGGAAACATATACAATAATGAGAAAATTTCACCCATATATAGTGAGAATTATTATTACAGATACAATTTATATATATCTATAGATATTTATATATTGTATTTTGGTTATTATAAATAATTAATTTATAAGTTAGAACAAAGCCAAAGATGTCAAGACACTCATTAGACGGATGACAGACAATCCTACTTATTTTGTCTAGAGTCGTTGAACGATATTTTATGAAAATTGAAAGGGAAATAAGAATTATTATTATTGTTGCGAAATTTATATGATGTTTACTTTCTTTGTCATACTCGTAATTTTGTTTTTGCAAATAATATTAAAATGATTAAAGTACAATTAATATTGTGATTGTTTTTCCTAAGACTTTATAAATTTGTTGAATTCTTAATGAGTAAGAAAACTTTTTTTCAAAATTAATACAGTTTTTTAAAATGCGTACAAAATAGATGTATTAAATTTTAAATAATATTTAGGAAAATTTTGGTCTAAAAGAAAAATATTAAGATATTATTATAAGCAGCCTAGTATATTTTTAATATGAATTTCTTTGGCCATCAACATTATAAATGTTTCAGCAACTATTTTGCTTGCTACTTAATATAGCGAGCATGTTGGAAACTCTATAATAAAATATTTTTTCTCAAATATTTATTAACTTGGTATAAAATGGTAATTCTACCATAGCTACATTTTGTGCTTTAATAAGAGATTAAACTTGGAGCACCTATAAAGCGAGTGGTCATACATGGATCTCTATGAAAGAGCCATTGTATCCGCGAAAAGTTACATTTTGGTTTCCATTTTTTGCATAAATACGATGCTATGTAAACCATCGTATTAACACAAATAATTTTAAAACTTTAGAGCATTTGAAAGTCAATATTTATCAAGTAATAGTCAATAGTTAGAATTCCAAATGATACTGTTTTCTCAAAATGATATTATATTTCATAAATGCCTGAAATGTTCGAAAAAGTCTTTATAAATTATATCAAAAGGATTGAGTCCTACAAGAAGTCTTGTGGCAGCCATTTAATTAATATTATATTTATATATAATAACAAAGTAATGGATTATTTTTCTAAGAATTTGAATTTGAAATGTATTTTATTTAACTTTATTTTCTAAAGCACAAATTGGATAATCCTCTCGGAAGGTCCGAATATTGATTTAACAGGAATTTTTATGATTGAGTGAAATGTTATAAAAATTCAATAAAAAGATCTCCAAAATAACGTAAAATAACGTCATGGAATATCCGTAAAACTTACAATACAAAAGTTAGTCAATTTGTGAATGTTGCACAATTTCAAAATATTTTTCTTCTTCATTCATATTATTTTACCAAAGTAATAATTTTGGGAAAAAAGAAATCCATTATTTCAAGACTTTATTTAACATGGTTCGGATTGTCCGATTTGGGTCAAATATGCATTATCCCTAAGGTAGTTTTACTGCAATTATAAAAAAAAGATAGTAATTGCTTGTCTCTAGGTCTGGACAATAAAGTGGATGCATCAAAACGTCCCAACCAAGGTCACAGAGTTTCTGACGAGTCACTATAGGCGTGTGTAACCTGGCGTACAATAAATTTAACCCAAATTTTTTTTTTTTACAATAAATTTAACCCAACTTTATGTAATAGCGATTGTGCCTGGTAAAAGATTTTTTTTAAATTCTTTAAAATAACTATTAATAAATACTCTAGGCTTCAATCATAATATGTATTTATGGATTTACATTGACAACAGCTTAAATATTGTTTAGTCGAAAAAGTTCATGGCGTTTTTACGTAAAATAGATACGTTTTAAGTGAAATATAGACTCTATTATTTTATCAATATAGAACTTCTGTAGTTTATGGTTGAACAACTGAATCTAGTTTGACGTGTCTTTTTTGAACTTAAATAACTTTTCATTCAAGGTGTATAAGCTTAAATCCGCTGTTTTTTAGTCAAATCTCTCGGGCAATTTGTGGATACCACGCTAAAAAAATTCCTTCTCTTTCGAGGCAAACCACTCACCAAGTCTTTTTCGGACGTCTTCATAAGAATCGAAGTGCTGCTCAGCGAGCGCGTGGCCCATCGACGAAAACAGATGATAGTCGGAAGGGGCCAGGTCTGGTGAATAAGCGGGGTGGGGTTGAGTGTCTCCAAATAGTTTCGGACCATTTTTGACATGTGCGATGGTGCGTTGTCGTGGAGGACACCGGTGGACATTGGTGATAGCAGTGGACATTGACAGCTTCACCAGGTTTCAAAATCTCATAGTAGACGATACCCTGCCGATCCCATCAAACGCACAGTATCGTCTTCCGTCCGAAGCGATTTGGTCTTGGGGAAGATATTGATGGTTGGCCGGGACCAACCCATGATTTCTGGCGTTTAGGATTCTCGAAATATATTCACTTTTCATCGCCTGCCACAATCCGATGCAGGAACGAGTTTCTTTTTTGTCTGGCGAGAAATATTTCGCATGTGTTTTGGCGTCGCTCCATCTGCCTATCGTTCAATTCATGCGGCACCCATTTTTCTATCTTTTCAGACGCATGAAAATGGCTGGTTGAGTAACATCCAATTGCTCCGCGAGCATTTTTTGCGATTGGATATGGTATTCGTCCAAAAGAGCCTGCAATTGATGGTACTCAACCTTCCTAGGCCGATTTTCACGCTTCTTCTCCCACAATTCAAAATTGCCGTCTTCGAACTGACGAAACCAATCTCGGCACGTTGTTTCCGATAAAGCACTATCACCATAGGCTTCCATAAGCATTTAATGCGATTCGGCAGCCGATTTCTTCAAATTGAAGCATAAAAGCAGAGGTTCCCGCATATGCTCTCTTTCTGGCACAAAACTAGACATGTTTACCAAAGGAAAGATGTATGTTGTTGTACGAAGTTACTCGCAATTTGCACTGATTAATATTGACAGATGTCAAACTCATAAAAAAAGTATGGCATGCCCATTAATACGCCCACTCACGCCATCTATGATCAAACAATGAATTTAAGCTTATATCCCTGGTACATTTTACCGATTTCAATAAAATTTTATACTAAGCTTTAACGATAATTTTTTTACCGCGCTTCTATTGTTACTATAATGCAAGTGGTGATAAATGAGTTATTTACTTTAATTCCAATAATTTTTTTGTCCAATTATTCGATTATCTATCAAAAAAGGACAAATCTGTATAATAAAAAAAATTTTTTAACTAAAATAATTGCACGTTAAATATGGTAAAGATTCTGCTTGGCAATAACGCGCCTGTTAGACGATGGTATAATATTTTATCATACTATATATGCCAGAATCCTACTAGCATGATCTCATTATGTAAGTATGTTAAAACACCTCCTAACCGTTGAATTGAACCGACCAGTGAAGTGCATCAAACTTTCCCGATGGGGTCCCAAGCTTATCTTTCAATATATCCTTAAATCGTGAACAAACTTATAAAGACTGGTCATAATGCTCTATTATGGCTCTTGCGTCCCGTTCGACAGACCGACAATATTTTTATATACCGACAATATTTTCATTTCGAAAATATATTACAATATAAAAAATTAAATGACATAAAGGATTTTTGGAAGACTTGATCATTTTTTGGAGAACGAATCTCTTTCAGGAAGATCTTCAACATCGAAGATTAATGAATTTCTTCTGTAAGATCAGAATATCAAGTAATAGAAAATCGCCTCAGACATTTGGCAGCTCCATCATGACAACGCACTTTTGCACACGATCATCTCCATCAACGAGTTTTCGTCGGAAAATGGATTCTTTAAGTTCCCCAGGCCCTTAAATCCATCTAATCAGACTCCATGCATTGATTGTTCGTTCCTTAAGAATAAACAAAATTTAATAGGACTTTTTTTAAAACTATCGATAATATCCAAAGGATTGCAACTGCGGAGCTGGAAGAATTTCCAGTCCAAAGCCTTCTAGCACAGCTATGAAGAGTGAAACCAACTGCACCACCTGTCTGAAGGAACAACTTTGAAGGGGATACATTGCTACAATACCACCCAAAATTTATCCAAAATTTATCATCGAGTTAAGATAATTCAGATTTCTTTCCAAAATCCATAATCAAAATGCCATTTAATTAAAATAATATATCTGAATTTGACAAAACTTATTTAATTAAAAAATTTTTTTTTAGAAATGTTCAATTTTAATTAAATAAGTTTAATGATAAAAAGAAAATATTCTTTTGCATGTGTAATTAGTTAAAGAAATTTGTTGAATATTTTATAAGCATCCCATTTTTATTTTCTATTAAAATTTTCACAATTCATATATAGTTATTAAATTGTCCTTTTTTTCTATAATATTTTTATCAAGAAATAAATTCACTATTAAAAGAAGATAAGACTGCATAAGAAGTTGTTAACCGAAAAGTAGTGCTGAGTGAACATTTTTAGCATAATTACTTATAATATCCTTGGAAGTCTGTTATTAGTTTTATTTTCTCTGTACCAAAAATGTAAATAAAACAAAAATGTACCAAAAAATGTATTTGACATACGAGGGTCGTTCAATAAGTCCTTAGAAAATCCAAGAAATTGCGCTCGTAGTGTCGGTAAAGATTTTTTTTTTGTAAGTAGCATTATCGACAGGAAAGCTTAATCTATAACATAGGTCAATTTCTATCGTCGATTAAAGTTAACGACATTTATTTGTGTATAACAATGGAAAAAAGCGAGTTTAGGGCTGTCATCAAACATCTCCATTTGATAAGCTTAAGCCCGAAAGAAATCAAAGCCGAGTTGGATGCAGTTCATGGCACATCTGCACCTGTGTTTACGACGGTTTACAATTGGGTGAATGAATTTAAACGTGGCCGTTCATCCACAAAAGATGAGCATCGTTCAGGACGCCCAGTTGAGGTGTCTACTCCTGAAATCATCGACAAAATCCACGATCTGATTTTGAACGATCGGCGAATTAAAGTGCGCGAATTAGTTGAGGCCACGGGCATATCACAAGGTACAGTCGCTTCAATTTAGTATGAAAAATTGTCTGTGAAAAAAATTTCGGCAAGATGGGTGCCGCGTTTGCTCTCAGAGGAGAAAAAGCGCAATCGTGTAGTGGACTCTGAGTCTATGTTGGCACTCTTTCATCGCAATCCTGCCGAATTCCTTCGTCGATATGTCACTGTGGACGAAACCTGGATACACTACTACACTCAAGAAACGAAGAGACAGTCATCACAGTGGATTTTCAAGGGTGAACGGGCTCTGAAGAAGGCAAAAACTGTGCCATCGGCCGGCAAGGTGATGGCCACGGTCTTTTGGGATTCGCAGGGCATCATTTTTATCGACTACTTGGAAAAAGGAAAACAATAACAGGAGCGTATTACGCGTCGTTATTGCAACGGTTGAGCGAGAAAATCAAGGAGAAACGCCCCCATCTGAAGAAGAAAAAAATCCTCCTGCATCAGGAAAATGCGCGTGTGCACACCTGCGCTGTTTCCATGGCCAAAATTGTGGAATTGAGAATGGAATTGTTGCAGCATCCCGCTTATTCACCAGATTTGGCCCCGAGTGACTATTTTCTTTTCCCCAATCTGAAGAAATGGCTTGGCGGACGACGGTTCACTTCCAACGAAGACGTCATTGCTCAAACGGATGAGTATTTTGCAGAACTTCCGAAATCCTATTTTTTGGACGGGATAAAAATTTTGGAAAAACGGTTGGAAAAGTGTATAGAACTAAAAGGAGATTACGTTGAAAAATGAAAACTGATTTTTTTTTTTAAAAACAGTTTTTTTCCATCTTTTTCTAGGGACTTATTGAACGAACCTCGTATGTACCAAAAAATAATAGAATTGCAAAATATTATTTTGTTTTTAATGCAGACGATTTTCTTTTTTAAATTGCATTTTTAAAATTATATTTACAAAAAACCAAGTCATCTATCAATAAGAAAGGCTCTTTATCCGATTCAAATTTAATATGCTGTGTAAAAAAAAAAATCAGAGCAAACGTCTTTGAAGTCCAAATATATGGTCTAATAAAACTTAAAACAGGATAAAAGAGACATTATTTTTTTTTGTATCTTAAAATGTGTGCCAATTATTTTGTCTGTGTTTTGTCAATTTCGTAAAATGACAGAAGATAAATTAGTGTGCACATTCAGTTTTGTCCTTATTTTATATTAAATACAAAAAAATATTTCAACACATTTTTTATCATATCCATGTTGACCATATTATCTAGGACACCTATGCATATACATACTAACTCTCGTATATTCCGATTGATAAACATATTGGAAAAGATTAAAAAATAAAATAATGAAAAAAAAACGCATATTTTTTTAATCTTTCAAGCAATAGCCAGTACCAATTTAATGTGAGACGTAAAAAATCCAATATTTTCTATTTCATTTCTAGGTCTCGGCTATATTCCAATTAACAATAATCATTAGACAGACAAAGGACTATTAAAATCTGGTCTGAATTGCTTGTATGGTCTCTCACATTGCACTCGGATATAGATAATAATGCAAATGGATTTCCTCCTAGTTTATCTATACGGAAATATTATATTTTTGAATTTTACAATTCTACTTTAGTCTGTGTAGATTTTGTTATTTTTTCTCCTGTTGAAGTGAGACATTCCACACCATTCACAATTTTTTGTGCTGATTTTAATTAAAACTATAAGGAAGAATGAATACGGGATTCTTGTAGCCCAACAAACACGTCGACACTTGATGGTTTTCGTTATTCGAAATTAAGCCTCTGGGGTCTAGGATTCATAATAATTTCGAAGTATACTCCTATTCATATTCATCTATGCCTACATGATTCCCATATGCTCAGATTATTCAACGCATCCTACATATTTATGTACTCATACCGAGTATAATTGAAAATGTACTTGTTTAATGTATGATGGAGATAACTAGGAAGCCAAGCCTTTCGTATTGGTTGAGAGTTCGGGAAAAAGGCATTTGCTCTAAAAGGTGGTAGAATTGTTCACACTTGGCTGCAATACTTTCGCTTGGATTAAAGCTGCTGTGAGAAAATCTAATGCCGAAATGTAAAGTGTATGAAGGAAAATTCTCCACGATGGGAAAGATTATTTGTTAATGTCGTGAGAATAACCTTCCTCGCCGTCTGAGAAACAATACCGTTTACCAGGTATTACAGAAATATCATGTACATATGTACGTATTAATATATAACCAGCCTACTTTACTTGACTGGAAAAAGTACTTTTCGATTATAAGAAAATATTAAAACCGAAAGAACAAAAACAAAAATACTGAAATGAAATTTTGTACGTGCTTCGCATACCAAAGGTCCGAACAATTGCAATGTTTCATAGAAAAAATGTGCAATACATGTAATTGTATTAGCAGAGATAAACTAAATAATTAAAATTCTCATATGAGAAACAATTATTAGAAATGGCACTGAACATTCCGTCTAACATTCCTTATCGTGTACGTGTTCAATCGTAAATGGTAGTCCTGCGAACTTTCAGATTTTTTTAATTTTGCAATGTACGATCGTCTTACGGGAACTGACCTTAGAACAATATTAACTTCAAGCATATTTTCATAATATTTTAAAATCAGATTTTATTCTATGGAAAAGATTTATTTTTTATGATTGTAATTTTATTACGTAAATTTTAGTTGTGTTTAAGATTGTAAATTAATAAAAAAAAAAATTATTTGTTATATGAACTTGGAAAAAAAGGGACAATTGAGGAAATTCTGAAAAGTCAGTCTTTATTTGTAATTAGTATGAAATTTATTTACACTTGAGGATAATATTATTTTTTGTTGTTGTTAATTTAGCACTCTAAATTTCATATTTACAAGAAATGGCAGAAAAGTAATGAGAATAGTAATACTGAAAGTTATCAGACACTATTGCGGAATCCTTATCTTAGCAAACCCGCATACCTGAGCTGGCTCAGTACAAACGGGAATATACTTAAAACAAAAATTGATACCGCGGGAATTGGAGTGCCCCATGGTGTTAAAACACACTGTGCCCGATAATACGATAATGGTGGGACGCCTTAGGCAGCAATATGATGGCTATGGTTAAAAGCCATTTCCTGGGTACGGTATCCAGATCGCTGGTGGGAGATATCGGTAATTATGTCGGGCGCAGTCACTGCTTATAATAGTAGGGCTTTAAATAGACCTCGCCACAAACAGTTGGAGTTATCAGCTTGTAACTGGTTGCTGACTGTGAACTGCCACTAATAGTGATACGCTGATTAAGCGCATCTTAATCTCTATGGTCGTAGGCGGCCCGTGGCATTATATCTAACGATAGGTATGCCACGTAAAATAAATAGAAAATTCTATATTATATACTAACGCAAAAAAATTTCAAATTTGTAAGTGCAAAAGGGTTCAAATACTATATTATAAACTAATGCATTGATAACTGTTAAATACTTTGCTTGTTATGAGGTCTGTTCAAAAAGTATTGCTAATTTTGAATTTCCGCGGTTTTTTTGTCGCGTTATGTTGGTACTCATGTCTCTCACTTATGCCGAGAAGCTCGTCCATTTTGAATGTTTAGTTAATTTTTGACTTCGATTTTTGCTCAATTTCGACCAAAAACAGCAACGCATTAACATTGCTAAGCAGCTGTTGGACTCTGTCCGCGACGACCCATAGATGCTCCAGAGGGTCATAACTGGTAACGAATCATGGGTTTATGGGTATGACGTGGAAACCAAAGCTCAATCATCCGAATGGAAGCTGCCGCATGAACCAAGACCGATAAAAGCGCGCCCAGTTCGGTCGAATGTGAAGGTTTTGCTTACAGTTTTTTTCGATTGCAGGGGCGTGGTACATTGTGAGTTCTTGCCACAGGGTAGAACGGTCAATAAGGAATATTACCTGCAAGTTATGTGCAAGTTGCGGGAAGCAATCCCCCAGAAACGCCCGGATTTATGGAAGAACAAAAATTGCGTTTTGCCATTTTTGGCCAAAAACAACACACTAATAATACCGCAGTCACCGTATTCCCCAGATTTGGCCCCCTATGACTTTTCCTTGTTCCCGAAACTGAAGAGCCCCATGAAAGGATGACACTACGCTACGATTGAGGAGATAAAGACGGCATCGAAGGAGGAGCTGAACAAGATCACAAAAAATAATTGGATTGAAAAAAAAACGTTGGCTCAATTATATAATATCTGGTGGGGATTTATTTGAAGGGGGCATGATAAAAAAAATAATTTTTTAAAAAACACAAAATTCGCGAGTCTTTTTGAACAGACTTTACTTAGCTTGTGATTTATGAGGAATAGCCCAAATTTTGTGGTTGCATAAGCATATTTTGGGGGCCGTAGTAGTTAAAGGGGCCTCAACATTGAAAATTGGCGTAAATGTGAAACGAGTGAGGCATCTTGTGCAAGGTCAAATTGTCCATTTACGTTGAACATGATGAGTAGTCTCCAAAGGATTAGAGAAAAAGTTTTCTCAATCAGATCAGACATTGCAGATCCTTTTCTATCTTCAAATTATTTTTAATAAATCTGCAATAATATTTTTATGTCATCTGTGCCGAATCCTTAATAGCCAGTGCATATTTTGAAGCTTTTGTTGCAGGGGCTTATATTTAATAAAATTGCTTGATTAAATTCCATTCGATTTAAGACAATTTATCAAATTACTGTGGTGAACTTCCTTATAAATAGGTGGACCATATACTATTAGCTAAATATAAGATGTTGTATTGAAGAAAATTACAAAAAAATGAAATTTACGGATATTACTTTCAATTTATGATAAATTTTTAAAAAGAATTTTGGTTATTCAAGTAGACAGGATGTCCTTTATTTCTCATCAAATCGCCTTAATTATTGTAATACTAAGAATATAAACAATATTTAATACGTTTTAGAAATAATATTTTTTTTTAAAATACCCTTGAAGAAAATTACTAAATAATTTCTTTTAAAATTGTGTAAAAGATTTCATATTTACAAAAGGAAATGTTTTTTGAAAATATCATCGAAAGTAAAATTCTGCAAGAGTTTTTTTTTTTAAAAATTCTTTTATTTTTAAAAAATTTAGTAAAATAAAAATTGTAGTGTATTTTAATGGTTGTTAAATTTTTCTTGATATTAATAAATATTCTTACTTTCTCTATAAGTAAGACTATATATAAACCTCAGATTGAATAATAATTAAATATTACAGACAAAATTTAAATTATCTTCAAATAATTATTAAAAATAATACCACAATTAATTAAAATTCTTGGAAAATTTATTTTCTTAAACCAAGGTCACAAATGCTATACCAAAAATCATACTTTCATTATACTAAATTAAATTAAAAATGTATTTTTCAAAATTTAATTCTTAAATTTCTATTTTAATTTCAATTCTTATTAAATTTGCAATATTTTTTTCCGAATACGTCCCAACAGAAGATGTTGTATAAATTTGTTAATTTTCTAAAATCTTTGCGTGGTATTTTAATAAATATTGTATTAAAAAAAAAAAATTTCGTTTATAATTAAGAAAATGTTGGTTTCTTAAGAAAATTAAATCAAATTCTTTTAATGGGAAAATTATTCTTATGCATAAAATTGGGAAAAAATTAATTCACATAAAAATATTCGTTGAAGAAAAAAACGAAATTTTTTTCCCTACTAGTGACTAAAAATTCTATTTTTCTAATTTAATTTAATTTTACTTTATAAACATATACACTGACTTACCTAAGTTTGTAAAAAAAAAAAAAAAATTCCCACTTACAAAACCAGAATGAAGAAGAAAAAAAATGACTAATAATTTGCCAAGCAATATAAAATTAAGTCTTAGATTTTATAAGAAAATTGAATTTATTTTCAAGTCACGGTATTTTTCTTATAAAAATGAACAGAATAAAAGTAAATGAAAATTAACATAAAAAAATCTGGATATAATAAAAAAAAAAAATGCTTTATAAAACTCTGACTAAAAGGACGAAGAATTTTAACTTTAAAATTGATACAAGACCAACCAAATGTCCTTTTGCAAACTTCCTGTATTCATTAAAAATTCAAATCATTCGTTCAATGAATTCAAAAACAATTTCTAAATAAGAGAAATGTACACTTATCAAGGTGCCATGGAATAAGGACGATGCTAGTCCAAAAGGGAAACATTGAAAATAATCACCTGGTAGGTAGGTTTCTGAATTACACGTACTTAAATCTTTGTTCAAATATTATTTTGGTTTGATTCGATTTCTGGGAATTTCTGCAAATTTCTATAAGTTTATCAACTATAAAAATTCAATTTGTTGTCAGTTGAAAATAATTTCAGAAAACCAAAAGTGGATAAGTTTTTCTTATATTGTATAACCAAAAATTTATGAAATAGTTATCAAATAAGTGAACTCTACGACATTTAAGAATGATTTATAATGGAGAATGGTGCACGTACTAAAAGAGGACTCTGTCAATTCAGCTTACATCTACTGGATGCTGATAGGATTTTGAAGTCCTGCTGTTAGTATTAAATACGCTTTTATATAGACTCGATTGCACTATATGTGTCTGAGCTAATACAATACTTTCAAGTGAAAATGAATTGGAGAAAATGTCATCTAGTTGGTGGATCGATACATTGCATAGTTTCGGAAAATGTTGATGCTGTTTTTGATGTTCAAGTTAACTCAATGTCCTGCTTGATACTACAATACATGGATAAATTCTAAAAAAAAATAAAAAACACCAAATTAGAATAGGGAAAATTTATTGAGTTACTAAAGAAAAGGTTTAGGATAAAATAGTTTGATAAAAGCGTAGTAAATACTTTCTCAAATTCGGTTGGATCTGATTTTACACTAAACGAGGTCAAATCATTAAGGAAAATCTTATTTGCCTTTCAATCAGATCGTGCCAAACTATTAATATATTCTTGTACTATGTGAATTCAACTAAAATATTTCCCTTTTATTTTTCATAAAATCTATTGGGATGATATCGAATATATACGAGGTCTGTTCAAAAAATATAACAAATTTTTTGTTTTTTTCAAAAATTATTGAAAATATTCGGTTGAATACAAGTTTTTATGAGGTTATTGCATATTTTAAGTTAAACATTCTATTAATAATGTATATAACATTTTAAATAAAATACAAAATAATTAATTTCTGCCTTCAAAATAAGCTCAATTTAAAGAAAAACATTGCAGCAAGCGAATAACCTATGTTATCCTACCCTACGAAACACTTTCTGTAAACTGTCAGCGCCTTCTAAGAAATTCTCCTTGATGGCTTCAATAGATTTAAAACGTCTTCCGTAAAGGGATAATATCAAGTTTATGAGTGTAGAGTCTGAATAACTCCTTTGAGCACATGTGCACCAACCGATTTGCGATAGTTTTTTTAAAGAAAATTCAGCTCCTTCAGACCATGTAAAGTTTTTTGTATAAAATTAACTCAAATTATGTGACAGACTTTGTAAAATACCAGGTGTATAAGCTTAAATCCGCTGTTTTTTTGTTAAAAAAACATGTCTTTTTCATTGAAAGCAAAAACAAATTTATTCAAAGTACTTGCCCTCGCTAGCTACAAATTTTTCCCATCTCTCGGTCGATTTGTGGATACCACGCCAAAAAAATTCCTTCTCTTTCGAGGCAAACCACTCATCAAGCCGTTTTCGGACGTCTTTGTAAGAATCGAAGTGCTGCTCAGCGAGAAAACAGGTGATAGTCAGAAGGGGCCAGGTCTGGTAAATAAGCGGGGTAGGGTAGCACCTCCCAGTTGAGTGTCTCCAAGTTGTGTCGGACGATTTTTGACTTGTGCCATGGTGCGTTGTCGTGGAGGAAACTCAGCTTGTCATGCCTTTGTTGATACTCCGTCTTTTTTTCAAGCAGAGCATGGTGCAATTTGATTAGTTGTTGGTGGTAGCGCTGGGCATTAACAGTTTCACCAGATTTCAACATCTCATAGAAGACGATACCCTGCCGATCCTACCAAAAGCACAGCATCGTCTTCCGTCCGAAGCGATTTGGTCTTGGGGAAGATGTTGATGGTTGGCCGGGATCAACCCACGATTTCTGGCATTTAGGATTCTCGAAATATATTCACTTTTCATCGCCTGTCACAATACGATGCAGGGACGACTTTCTCTTTTGTCTGGCGACCATGATTTCGCATGTGTTTTGGCATCGCTCCATCTGCCTATCGTTCAATTCATGCGGCACCCATTTTCCGATCTTTTCAATTTTCCCCATGGCACGAAGACGCATGGAAATGGCTGTTTGAGTAACACCCAATTGCTCCGCGAGAATTTTTTGCGATTGGGTATCCTCTTCATCCAAAAGAGCCTGCAATTGATGGTCCTCAAGCTTCCCAGGCTAATTTTCAGGTTTCTTATCCCACAAGTCCAAATAGCCGTCTTTGAACCGACAAATCAATCTCGGCACGTTGTTTCTGATAAAGCACTATCACCATAGGCCTCCATTAGTATTCCATGCGATTCGGTGGCCGATTTCTTCAAATTAAAGCAGAAAAGCAGAGCTTCCTGCATATGCTCTTTTTCTGGCACAAAAGTAGACATGATTACTAAAGGAAAAATGTATGTTGTTGTACGAAAATGCTAACAATGTGCACTGATTAATATTGACAGATGTCAAACTCATAAAAAAAAGTATGAACTGCCCATGGTAGCTGAATACGCTAACTCACGCCATCTATGACCAAAGAGCGGATTTAAGCTTATACACGTGGTATGTTCAGATATTGAGCCACTTCCTCTCTTAAGCTAGAATAACAATTTTTCATCACCATCGCCGTCATTTTGTAAATGTTTTTCATAGTTCAAAATGTTGAAACCTACAATTCTGGGCTGTTGGTGTGAAAATTATTGTTGAAAATTAACATGATCAAAGAAATTGATAATTTTTCAATTATCAAAATGATTGAAGAAACCAAATGTCAAATTATACTTCCAGGTAATTTCTTTGTACTATACTTTTGCTTAAATATATTTTTAAAAAAAATATTTGATAACAAATAAATAACTTTAAAAAATATAATTTTAAAATTTCCTAAGGTAAATTTTTTTGTGGTTGAAAAACGTCCAAAAAATATAAATTAAACTTAGAGAAAAATCTAGTTACAAATTATTTACATATTTTTAAATTTCCAAATTTCCATAAAATTATTGATCAACTAAAATAGTTTGGAGTGTATTTTTTCTTTGTTTTTTTATTTGAGACCTACAAAATAAATTACGTGACCAAGATCTTTTTAGGGTTTGCTGAGTGCCAGTAGGAGAAAGCTATACAATTGACAACTCTACGAAAAATTCAGAATTGGAATAATTGGATACGAAATGATTTGTTGATACCGACAATTTGATTTCGTAAGTCCAAAGGGGTTAAAGTAAGAATGTATAAACAAGAACTTTCTCGTCAAGTGCCTATTATAACCATTGATCTATAGAGGCTTAGGAGATGATCTGTCTGCTGCAGCTATTCTACTGCTTATATTCGTGCAGCTTTTGAAGCGGTGCCATGCTTCTACTAGACGAAGGTGGGACCATTATGTCCATTTTGAGTTGTTGTCTTTGACCAATATGGGTGTTTATTCTCAATGGGTTTTTTCTTCCAAAAGCATGTATTCATATTTTCGTTGATGATTCATAACTTTTTGAGGTATTTTTTTCGCATGTTTTGTGACGAAAATAATAACAGGATAAGGACCATGAGATTCGAAAGACTTAAAATACAATCGAAAAGAATATTTTTTCCTCTCAAAAGCAAAATAAATAAAGTTTCTGGCGGATTTATTCGTGCAACTTGCGCATAACTTACAGGTAATATTTCTTATTGATCGTTTTACCCTGTGGCAAGAACTCATGATGCACCACGCCCTCACAATCGAAGAAAACTGTAAGCAAAACCTTCACATTCGACCGAACTTGGCGCGCTTTTTTCGGTCTTGGCTCGTGCGGCAGCTTCCATTAAGATGAATGAGCTTTAGTTTCAATGTCATAACCATAAACCCATGATTCGTCACCAGTTATGACCCTTTGGAGCAAATTTGGGTCGTTGCGGACAGAGTCCAACAGCTCCTTAGCAATGATAATTTTGGTCGAAATTTCGCGGCGACCCGTCTGACGCACAAATCATTGGTAAAAATCGAATGGCACGAGCCAATCGATATGTTTAAGTCCTCAGCAACTTCTCTAATGGTAATTCGACAATTGGCCAATATTATTTTCTTCACTTCATCAATGTTTTCGTCTGTTGTTGACGTGCTCGCGCGTTCACATCTTCCCGGCCCTCTGAGAACATTTTTTACCACTGATAAACGTTTCTTCGGTCCAAGGTAGCTTCACCATATGCCACAGTCAACATTAGAAATGCGTCCGCGCAATTAATTTTGTTTTTTACACAAAATTTGAAACAGATTCTTTGATGTATTTTTTGGAATGGGCAAAAATCGAAGACGAGCCAAAACACGTGCAAGCAAAGCAGCTGTCAAAAATAAACTGAATATTCAAAATGGCCGAATTTTATCGGCATAAGTGAGAGGCATGAGTATCAACATAACGCCACTCGAAAATCCAATTTACGCAACCCGCGGAAATTCAAAATTCGCTATACCTTTTGAACAGACTTCGTATATTAAATGGACTGAAATTTATAAAAAAATTTTGAAAACTTGGAAATTTTATTTTATTTTATTATAAGTGTAAATATATATCTTTGAGGGGTGTTCGTATTATATTACATATGGCACTTCCTATAACAATATTATTATTATTAATATTTTTATATATTTTATATATTCGCTTTATAGTTTTATATAGTTTTTTTTAATAAATAAATAAGTTTTATCAGTTTAGTATAATTGTTCTGGTCACAAACTTAAAACAACTGTGCACATGCGCTTATTCCCATTAATAAGGGTACCCTTATTTTTATATTATGGGTTTTTTTTTTATTTTACACAAATATAAAAACTAGCAGCATAATCTGCTTGAGAATTAAATTTTTCCCTTAAATTGTTCTCTATTGTCTATATAATATATGAATAAAAAATTTTCAAAAAAAATAGTAAACAATTTCTTATAATATTAACAATTTTTAATTTTGGATAAAAATCAAAATATTCTACAATATAATACATGGCAAAAAGTACTTATTCAATATGATAGCCTGCTTAGATTATTTTTTTATTCCTTTTTACAAATATGAATGTGTGGAAGATGTAATTTTCTTTTTCTTTGGAAGAATCTTAGATCACTATCAATAGATAGATATCCTTAGGCGGATTGCTATAAAAATTCATGATTTTCTATTGCGATATTGAGACGAAGAAAATATATACATTTCTAGAGGGTTAATAGCATTCAATGTGCTACCACCACCAGTAGTGGTTGTTTCAAAAAAAAAAAAAAAAACCAAGAAAAGCAGTATTTGAGCCGTAGAAAAAGATTTTTTCTCGAAGCCTGAAGATATTTGATATGATGTGGAATAAAAGATGATTTGACAAAGGGCCATCGTTTTACTAGCAGATTTGCAATGGTGGACAGCATCATAATGGACCGAAATTTAAATGAAATTTTGGTGCTTATTCAAGACTATCCATGTATGTAAGTACGTTGGTGTAGATATTTTTTGGAATTTAAATTTAATTTATAAATGCTCATACAGCTGTGACCAAAAGGCAAAAACAATGTTCGGCCCCTCTTTCCGAGTACATAACATAATAAAATTTCATGATAACTCGCATCTTGTTATTTTCAACGGATGTCATTTTAGTTAATGTTATTGGCAAAAATGGCTAAAATTACTGCAAAATACGAGCGCACAAATACGAGTGAAAATGTTTGTAACTTTTTGAGGGCGTACACACTAATGTAGAGGCGGATCACAAATGAAATTTCATTCATGAACGAATTCAAACAAGGACACTAACCCCGATTAATTCTTGCTGGATGAGCGGGAGCCTACAATGTTTTTGTACACAACTAAATATCATGTTTTCTTTGGTGTTTTTTTTTTTTTTACTCTACCCCAAAATCGACGATAATATTGACTTAATCCATGCTTTGTACATAAAACAAAATTAATCGTAATCTTGACTTTAATACAAAGAATTTTGACTATTATTCTTATTTATTCATGGATATTCAAAGCTATCAAAATAACACTATTTATTTAGAGATTTTATTTCATTTTTTGGTCTTTTATTTAAAGTTTATGGTAGAGAATTTATTATTTTAATTCGATAAAATATTTATACAATATTTCTTATTTGAATTTTGTATTTTTTATAATAGTACCGGGATTATCTTTACTGATTCACAAAAGTTTGACCTTAAAATCTTAATGTTAAAATTTTGTAAGCCTTATAATTTTTGAGGTCCTAACCGCAAATTTGAAATCTGACGTGTAATGAGACCTCTGCGTAAATTTTTTTATTTATTTATTGTAGACGGTATACATTTTTTTTAACTACTCCTTTGATATTGATGATAAAACATTTTTAAGTTGATAATTTATTATTCTACTATGAGGTCATTATGATAAGTCAGTGATAAATGCAAGAAATGTAGCTGATATCAATAAAACAATATTTTTTTTAGGATCTAGCATTTTTGAAAAGATGCCATACAAAATTTTGTAAGTATTTTTTTATATACGTGTATGTGCAGTTTTGACAATTATTGAATGTAAATAAGGTTTTTATTTTCTTTATAAATATGGTAGAAAGTGAATTTTGTTTATTAAAAAAATATTATTTTTTTAAGAAAAAAATATAGTATCTATAATCAAATTAAGGATTAAAGACTAGTTGAATAATTAATTCAAGATGAAATTGGTAAAGAAAAAATTTCTGTTTCATCACGAAAATGCACCTGCAAATTCATCTATAATTGCAGCAGGAAAATTAATAAAATTACGTTATAAATTGCTTCCACGTTCGCCGGGGTAATTTTCATGAAAATAAAAAAGCGGTTTGGTGGAAATAAATTTCCATCCAATTCTGAAGTTATATCTGAAGTTTGGATTTATTTTGGCATATAAAAAAAAATGAAATATCGTTGAACAAAATATATCCAGATAAAAAACTAATATGCTCGAAAACAAATTTATATTTTTCAAATAAATTAATTCGTTGTTTTCTTTATCACGGACTTATCATGATTTGTTATACCATCAACTTGGAATAAGTTTTATCGTCGCTATTAGAGGAGTATGTACATTTAAGAGCAGTTCTAATAGAATTACGTAATTTAATAGAATTACGTTAAAAATTGCTTCCACGTTCGCCGGAGTAATTTTGACGAAAATGAAAAAGTGGTTTAGTGGAAATAAATTTCCACCCAATTCTGAAGTTATATCTGAAATTTGGGTCTATTTGAGCATAAAAAAATTGAAATATCGTTGGACAAAATATATCCAGATTAAAAACTAATATGCTCGAAAAAAAATTATTATTTTTCAAATAAATTATTTCCTTGTTTTCTTTATCACGGACTTATCATACTACTCAAACCATCTGCCGGTTGATGGTTTGTTATACCATCAACTTGGAATAAGTTTTATCTTTATTATCAGAGGAGTATGTACATTTATGAGCAGTTCTAATGGAAGCTCATATGAGTTTTCATCATCACATTTTTAATATTATGTACTTTCACATCCACTTATCATTAGTTGACTACATTTCATAAATTATTTATCAAATAAACCCCCACCTACTCATTTAAAAATATGCATTAATTTCTCAATGTTCTTTTAATGGATAATACTTTCTATAAACAAAAATGTGTAAACTTTTCATATCAATGAAACAAAAAAAAAAGTTCACTTCCTATTTTTATAAAAAAAAAACAATAATAATAAATCAGAGTTTATTGAAATTATAAACTCGTAAATTTATGCTTAACTACGAGTATAAGGATATAAGAAGCAATGAAGTTTTTCCTATTTAACCTCCTTTAAATGTTCATTTCAAGTCCGTTTACTCGTGTTTTAGTGATTGCTCACCTAAAGAATTATTTCGTTCATAAAACGAGAAATAAATTTAAAATCCTAGCCAACATATAGGCTAAAGTAGGCTAAGAAATATTATTATATTTTGCAACAATTGTCTTGAGTTGTATAATTCTGGAAAACATGTTTGATCCTAGTGCAAATTACAATGTACCAAACGAAAAACGTTTTTGCTTCTATCCATGCGTACACGAAAAACTATAAAAAAGTGCACTAGAAATTTAGTTCACCTAAACTTTCCAACGAGCAATGCGTTTATAAAGTACCCTTTTTTATGGGTAAAGTAAAACGTGGCTGGTATCGTGGGACAAAAGTTACAGGATGCTATGATATTTTTCCATTCTTGAATGAAAGGGCGAATTTTTTTCTTGAAAAGTCAAAAGAAACAAACGAATAAAGCATGACAAAAGGGAAAGTCAATGAGTGAAATCTGCACAAAAAAAAAACTTAAAAAAAATCAGAACTTAAGCATTGAATTAAAAAGGTCCTTTTTTACGTGAACTCATTTTTTATTGTAAATTCTGTCAAATAGAAGAGGCATTAAAGCTTTTATAAACTACACATACAATTTATAATTTACCATATATGCAAATGTGAATTTATTTGTATTTCATCGTTTTTTTAGTTGTAGTAAATTTTAAGCTTACTTATCTCGTCTTTTCTCCTTTATGATAAAGACCTGTAAAACCATATGAGTACATATATATGCATAGTTATAAATACTAGAGTAGAAGAAAAATAAGCTTGAATTTTTTTTTTTGGTACTCCATACTTTAATATCTATTGTACTATCCGAATTTTGATCCTTGCAACCGTTCAATTTAAATGCTGGTTGGTGGTTGTGACATTTTTTTTTTTTTTTATTCTTCTCTTCTAACTAGAAAGCTTAAGCGTCCTTACATTTAATATCCTTTTCTATGCTTAGTAAAACGTGTAAATTATTCATAAGATTTTGAAATATGGAAAATTCTTAAGAAAATATTGAGAATTTTTACAGCAGGAGAAAAAATCTCTTTTATTATAACTACAGGGAGTAAAATAAGAAAGGAGCGTTTATTGGTTGGTATAAGCTTAATACTATCCCATGCATTTGGTTAAAGTAAAAGGGAAGAGATCATCCTTGAATTGTTTTTCCTGTTTGTATTTAGATTTATTAAGTTATGTAATTTTTTCGTATTCTCGAGGGAATTTATTCAAATAATTTCAAATATTTCTTACTTCAAATATAGAAGAAATTGTTGTAAGATATGATAACAGTGCTATTATTGAATAACATTTATTATATAAATAAATGCGATATCTTCTAGTTTTCTGTTGGAAAATTGAAATGAAGTTTTCCTTTGTTCTATTAATGTTGGCTGATTTTTTTATAAGTATTATCTATAATATTTTTTCTAAATACAATTATTCTTCTATTGCCAATAGAAATTATCTTTTTCCTGTAAGTAAATGATATCTGGTGCAGTGTATTCAAATCATATTTTTAAATTAAACAATTAATTTGCTCTATATTAATACCAGTTATTATTTACAAATAGTCTACGCCCAGCTTTTAAAATGCTAGAAACAAAAATTTATAGAAGTTTTGAGTTTGAATTTAGCTAATGAATAATAAAGATGGCTTTTAGTTGTCACCAAATGGCCTGACTTGTCGTTGTGTTTAAAAATTTCCTTTTCTCTTTAGCATAAAGGCTTACTAGGATTGACCGTAAAATGAAAATATCTTTTTTGAATATTTAAAAAAATTATTCTTAAATTATTAAATAGATTTTCTAGGAATATACCAGGTGTATTAGCTTAAATCTGCTGTTTTTTAAACTAAAAAAAAAACACATATTTTTTTTCATAGAAAGCAAAAACAAATTTATTCAAAGTACTTGCCCTCGCTAGCTACACATTTTTTCCATATCTCGGGTAATTTGTGGACACCACGCCAAAAAATTCCTTCTCTTTCGAGGCAAATCACTCATCAAGCAATTTTCGGACGTCTTCGTAAGAATCGAAGTGCTGCTCAGCGAGCGCGTGGCTCCATTGACGAATACAGGTGATAGTCGGAAGGGGCCAGGTCTGGTGAATAAGCGGGATGGAGTAGCACCTCCCAGTTGAGTGTCTCCAAGTAGTGCTGGACTATTTTTGACGTGTCCGATGGTGCGTTGTCGTGGAGGCAAATCTGCTTGTCATGTCTTTGTTGATAATCCGTCTTTTTTTCACGCAGAGCATGGTGCAATTTGATCATTTGTTAGTGGTAGCGGTAGGCATTGACAGTATCACCAGGTTTCAACATTGGTTTTGGGGTTTAGGATTCTTGAAATATATCCACTTTTCAGTGCCTGTCATAATCCGATGCAGAAACAACTTTCTTTTTTGTCTGGCGAGCAAGATTTCGTATGTGTTTTGGCGTCGCTCCATCTGACTATTGTTCAATTCATGCGGCACCCATTTTTCGATCTTTTCAATCTTCCCCATGGCACGAAAACGTATGGAAAAGGCTGCTTGAGTAATACCCAATTGCTCCGCGAGAATTTTTTGCGATTGGGCATCCTTTTCGCCCAAAAGAGCCTGCAATTGATGATCCTCAACCTTTCTAGGCCGATTTTCACGCTTCTTGTCTTACAAGTGAAAATTGCCGTCTTTGAACCGACGAAACCAATCTCGGCACATTGTTTCCGATAAGGCACTGTTACCATAGACCTCCATAAGTATTCCATGCGATTCGGTGGCCGATTTCTTCAAATTGAAGCAGAAAAGCAGAGCTTCCCACACATGCTCTCTTTCTGGCACAAAACTAGACATGATTACCAAAGGAAAAATGTATGTTGTTGTACGAAATTGGTGAAAATGTGTACTGATTAATGTAGACAGATGTCAAACTCATAAAAAAAAGTATGGCATGCTCATGGTAGCCTAATACGCTCAGTCACGCCATCTATAACCAAATACGATTTAAGCTTATACACCTGGTACCTTAAGTCAAATTTAAGATATTATTCCAGTGAAGTTTGTCGCACGTCTACAAAATCATCTATAATAGACTGTAGGGTACTTATCAGGAAATAACTATATTTACCTAATGTTTAATAGTTGAATTCCATTTAAAAGCTCCTTATACTTATTGTATTTAAATATATTAGTTTATTATCCAAACTATTTTGAGAAATGGGTTTCCAGCAAAGGTCCTGGAGACTTAACTGAAAATAAAAAAATATGTTGAATATCTTCTATGTCCCACAAGATAGCATCATAAGTCCAATAACTTATAATAATTACATCGATAAAATTCGTTATCATAATCATTGCTAATATCTAGATTTATCAAGTACTTAAATGTTTATGCAGCCATCACTATTTAATAAAATCACACCAAATTCTAAGGAGCCTAGTTTCGAAAATACCAACTTAGCAAGAATGCGCTTAAATATATGAAATGAATTGACGATAAAAACAACTACTATGAATACTAAACAAAGGTCAAAACTGAAAACATTGGAACATATTGCCAATAACCGCACCCTATAGTGAGTGAGATATTTACCCACAAAAGCCCACCTCTCTGTTTGTCAAATATGCCACATCATCGGATCACCATCAGACGTTACTTTATGAGAAGCAAACACGCTTTATCAAGCCTATTATGCCATTTGGGCTCCTACTCACGCTTCTCTCACTTTTTTACATGACGGTGATCCTTAATAACTTGAGTTCCGTTTCCAGCTATCTCACTTCAATATGCCCGTTATGATATCATCTTTTCTGGAGGAGGCTTTGCATGTCCTTCTTTCTTCAGTAAACCGTATGCAGTGAAAAATGACATACATTCTCAATTGTGAATTAATAGGTGGGACATTTCATAAGTTTCTTCAGTTTAGATCGATATAAGTATGCCTTATAGCACCCATGTCCCGTCAGAAATTGGACCATATAATAGTCCACCTCTCGGTAAACTCCACCGTTCCACGTTGATATGTAAGAATAACGTCCATTTTTCTTTACTCAAAAAATACCAAATTTTGTCGCCATTTCGTTGCTGTATCTTTTTTTCTCTTTGCTGACGGTGCGTCGATCGAGTATCACAAATTTTGAATTTCCGCGGGTTCCGTATATTCGATTTTGGATTTTTTCGGCCATTTTGAATGTTCAATTAATTTTTGACAGCTGCTTTGCTTGCACGTGTTTTGACTCGACTTCGATTTTTGCTCAATTTCGACCAAAAACAGCATCGCATTAACATTGCTAATGAGCTGTTGGACTCTGTCCGCGACGACCCAAATTTGCTCCAGAGGGTTATAACTGATGACGAATCATGGATTTATGGTTACAACGTGGAAACCAAAGCTCAATCATGTCAATGGAAGCTGCCGCACGAGCCAAGACCTAAAAAATCGCGCCAAGTTCGGTCGGATGTGAAGGTTATACTTACAGTTTGCTTAGATTGCAGGGGCGTGGTGCATCATGAGTTTTTGCCACAGGGTAGAGTGGTCAATAAGGAATATTACCTGCAAGTTGTGCGCAAGTTGCGTGAATCAATCCGCCAAAAACTACCGCATTTGTGGAAGAACAAAAATTGGCTTTTGCGCCATGATAACGCATCGTTCCTTGTGCGCGAATTTTTCGCCAAAAACAACACACTAATAATGCCGCAGCTACCGTATTTCCCAGATTTGGCACCCTGTGACTTTTTCTTTTTCCCGAAACTGAAGAGCCCCATGAAAGGATGACGCTACGCTACGATTGAAGGAGGAGCTGAACAAGATCACAAAAAATGATTTTTTGAAGAGCTTCAAGGATTGAAAAAAACTTGTCGTGGCACATGTGTATAATATCTGGTGGGGATTAATTTGAAAGGGTAAAAATGGATATTCATGAAAAAATAAATGATTTTTGGAAGAAAACACAAAATTTTTTGTACTTTTTGAACAGACCTTTTACCGTCATAGCCCGACGTTTGAACGATTCGGTCGGTATAAATAGAGGCTGCGTCGAATAGCATAGACCTGATAACGCTAAACAGACTTTTATGTGAGCTTTATCTGGGGACTTTCATGGCTAAGCATAATCCTTGTAACCCATCTGGTCTCTTCAGCAGCGATATTTAGATGTTCGCCAACGTTCTTATCTCTCAGCTATCAATGCAATAGCAGTGAAATAATATTGCAGTCATCGATGATGAGAGTGAAAGTCTCCTTTACTTTTTTGCTGGCTATCAAAACACTTTCGGTTTTTTGATCAGCAACCTCCAGGACCACTAATAAAAGCCAAGGTATGATAAGTAGGCCTGGAGCTTAATGTATGAACTGTGAGTGATCTCCTCCAGATAATGTTCCCCAAAAGTGCTTAAAGTAAATACACTATCCAAAAATGATTCTATTAAGTTTCAATCAAGAAATTTATTATATCAATACGATGGATTGTCGTAATAAAAAAATTCTTTTGCATCAAAATCTTTTATTTTGTAGAAATTAAAAATTATAACATAATCAATTTAATTTCCGTTTTAATTGCACTACAATTAGTATTACTGATTTATAAGGTTGACGTCTAACTGGCGGCTCTTGCAAAAATCAGCTTAATTATCACAAAGCACCATCCTTCAAATGATTTCTGTCAAAATTTGACAGCAATCGGTTGATTGGTTCGTGAGGTATAGCATTTTGAGTGAAGCAACTTTTGTTATTGAAAAAAAAAATGGATAAAGACGAATTTCGTGTATTGATAAAGCATTGCTTTTTGATGAAAAAAAATACAGTGGAAACCAAAGCATGGTTTGACAAACGTTACCTGGACTCTGCTCCAGCTATTTCAACTGTGGAATATTGGTTTCGTCAATTTCGAACTGGTCGTACGAGCACAGTTGATGCAGAACGCAGTGGAAGCCCAAAAGAGGTGGTGACGGCAGAAAACATCAAAAAAATCCACAAAATAATTTTAAATGACCGTAAAGTGAAGTTGAGCGAGATAGCTGAGACTCTGAAGATAGAGCGTGTTGGACATATCGTGCATGAATATTTAAGCATGCGAAAGCTGTGTGCAAAGTGGGTGCCGTGTGAGCTCACTGTGGACCAAAAACAACAACGTGTTGATGATTCTGAGCAGTGTTTGGAGCTGTTCAAGCGCAAGAAACCCGAATTTTTGCGTCGATATGTGACAATAGATGAAACATGGCTCCGTCACTACACTCCAGAGTCCAATCGGCAGTCGGCAGAGTGGAGAGCGAGCGACGAACCGAATCCAAAGCGTGGAAAGACGCAACAGTCGGCTGGCAAGGTGATGGCGTCTGTATTTTGGGATGCGCATGGTATAATATTCATTGACTATCTCCAGAAGGGACAGACGATCAACAGCAACTATTATATAGCGTTATTGGATCGTTTGAAGAAAAAAATCACTAAGAAACGGCCTCATTTGAAGAAGAAAAAGTGTTGTTTCACCAAGCCAATGCACCGTGTCACAAGTCGATGAAAACGATGGTCAAACTCAATGAATTGGGCTACGAATTGCTTCCCCATCTACCGTATTCACCAGATATGGCCCCGAACGACTTTTTCCTGTTTCCAGACCTCAAGAGAATGCTCGCTGGCAAGAAATTTAAGACCGATAATGAAGTGATTGCCGAAACTGAGGCCTATTTTGAGGCAAAACCGAAAGAGTACTATAAAAATGGTATCGAAAAGTTGGAAGATCGCTATAATCACTGTATCGCCCTCGAAAGCAACTATGTTGAATAATAAAAATGAATTTTGCAAAAAAAAAATATTTCTACTGCGTTACCTTATAAACTTTTCAGCCGAACCGTTATAATATTTTTTTTTTCATAAATAGGCGGCTACTAAATTGAACATCTAATATTTTATTAAAGCTATTTTTTGTATTGCTTAACAGAAACAAAGTATTGCATATTGGGACTAACCAAGATCTATTCGTATATGCTTCAGTAACTGTACAGTCAGAGGGAAGTAAATATATTAGAAGCTTTTCGACTTCCTCATATCATTAAGTGAACTTTGAGTCTATGTATACTCGCATATTTATATAATGACCTATTTGGCCCTTACTATAGAAAAGTACTTTATATAATAAAGAAGTTACCCTAAGGAGCTACTGGAAGGATTTTATATGCAACACTATACAATAGCATTAACTATTTTCTGAATCGTTCGCTCAGAAGTATAATAACATCACAGTTCCTAGGTTGTTTTGGTAATTTCGTCGTTCTTTTAGTTTTTCCTGTCTACAAAATAAGCTTTGGTAAATGTTTATTAGCTGTTCTAGTTCTTCAGAAATTTTATCTTAAATATTTCATATTAAACCTGAAGAGTACTTGCCTTCCATTTACGAATATCCTTATAGAAATTTGCAAATGGAAATATTTTTATACTGGTACGTTTGCCATTTCTAATATAATTTAGTATAGAAATCATTTAAATTTTTGAATGCAATTTCCTACTTTAAGTTGTTGAAATTCTCCGAAAGATGCTATATTGAACTGGGGAAGTCCTAAAAGATCTTATGCATTTTTATAAGAGTACGAGTATAGTACTATAACAATATAGATATTTTCACTTTGGATGCTGTTGCTGCTAATGGTATGTGTTTGATTCGACCAGGATGGAAATGCTTATGCAGAATGGTTTCTTGATCTTTATCTGGTAGAAAAGAAAATTGAGTTGGCTCTTGAAGCATTGAAGTTGAAGTGTTCGGATTACTTTGGATATGATGAAATTGGAAAACCTACAAAATGAATCTGGTGAAAAAATTTTTATCACTGCCGCAAGTAGTATCTTTGCACGCAATAACATATACCATAGTCATCCATATACTGACTGTATTATACTTTGGTAGATCGTAGATGTACATTTACTTTCATTTTGCATGTTAGGTGATTCGATTTTCAAGAACACTCAACAAAACTGAAGATGAAAATTGAAAAATCCAAACTTTTTCTGGGACATTTAATTTTCTAACTTTAGGATAACACTGCTCATACTCAATATTTTCAAGTGAAATTTCCATAATAATAATAATCCGATGACACCGTTGAATATAATCTAACATAGAACTTTTAGGGCTGATATTGAAGCTTTTAAGGCTAAGATTTCTTATTTTTTTCAAAATAGTTTTTTAAAATAATAAATTCAATATTGTATAAAAAATATTAGAAAAATAATAATCTGACATAATTTTGATTGGATTGCAATTTGTTTTATTATTTGACAATTTATTTGAGTATTGATTAAAAAAAAAAAGGAAAACCAGGTATATTGACAGCTTAGAATTGGTTTGTAAAAAAAATTCCAGTAAAAAAATATTCTAGTTTTTATATTGAAAAAATTAATTATATCAACAAAAAAATCGAGACGAGTCTAAAGGATTTGTTTAATCTGCCGTAGCAAAATATTTATAAAATAAATTAGAGAATCCTCCGGAATTCTTACCTTTACTGAATTCATCAAGGTTTAAGTAGTCATTTTCATATTTGGCATATTATAAAAATAAAAAAACACAAATAAAACTCAAAAAATCCAATGGATAAATTTAAGATAAAACTTAAATAAAAATTGATAATTTTCTTAACGAACATTGCAGAAAATTAATATTAGTTTTGGTTAATATTAATAAGAATGAGTATGTTAAGATCTTAAGAGATTAATGCTAAATAACTGTTGACTTTATTTTAAAAAAAAAATGGCTTTGAGATCAAGTCTTTTTTTTTTTATAATATCTTGAGAAACTATAAAAATCACACGGACACAGATCGAACGAATAGGGGCTGGGGTGTTACAGGAATTCATTTTTTGAGCAAAAATGCACTACAAATAGACGTTCCTTTTTGAAAGAAGTCCTTGAAAGGCTCAGGAAAATGAGTACTTCGTCTCAGATCAAACTCGTGCATGAAGCTGGCCTGATGAGTTGTATTTTCATGATGGAGAAGCCAAGTATCTGTAATGTTTGAGCTGAGTCTATATGCTTATAAGCTTAAATCCCCTGTTTGGTCATAGATGGCGTGAGTGAGCGTATAAAGCTATCATGGGCACGCCGTACTTTTTTTATGAGTTTGTCATCTGTCAACATTAATCAGTGCACATTGTCAGCAATTTCGTACAACAACATACATTTTTCCTTTGGTAATCATGTCTAGTTTTGTGCCAGAAAAAGAGCATATGCGGGAAGCTCGGCTTTTCTGCTTCAATTTGAAGAAATCGGCTGTCAAATCGCATAGAATGCTAATGGAATCCTATGGTGATAGTGCTTTATCGGACAAAATGTGCCGAGATTGGTTTCGTCGGTTCAAAGATGGCAATTTTGACTTTTGGGACAAGAAGCGTGAAAATCGGCCTAGGAAGGTTGATGGCCACCAATTGCAGGGTCTTTTGGACGAAGAGGATACCCAATCACAAAAAATGCTCGCGGAGCAATTGGGTGTTACTCAACCAGCCATTTCCATGCGTTTACATGTCATGGGGAAGATTGAAAAGATGGGTGCCGCATGAATTGAACGATAGGCAGGTGGAGCGATGCCAAAACACATGCAAAATCTTGCTCGCCAGACAAAAAAGAAAGTCGTTCCTGCATCGGATTGTGACAGGCAATAAAAAATGGATATATTTCGAGAATCCTAAACTCAAGAAATCGTGGGTTAATCCCGACCAACCATCAACATCTTCGCCAAAACCAAATCACTTCGGACGGAAGATAATACTGTGCGTTTGGTGGGATCAGCAGGCTACCGTCTACTATGAGATGTTGAAATCTGTTCAAACTGTCAATGCCTACTGCTACCACTAACAACTGCTCTAATTTCACTGTGCTTTGCGTGTAAAATGGACGAATTATCAACAAAGACATGACAAGCTGATTTGCCTCCACGACAACGTACCATATCACATGTCAAAAATGGTCCGACTCTACTTGGAGACACTCAACTGGGAGGTACTACCCCACCCCGCTTATTTACCAGATCTGGCCCCTTACGACTAACACCTGTTTTCGTTGATGAGCCACGCGCTCGCTGAGCAGCACTTCGATTCTTACGAAGACATCCGAAAATGGCTTGATGAGTGGTTTGCCTCGAAAACATGTGTTTTTTTGACTAAAAAACAGCGGATTTAAGCTTATACACGGGTATATAGCTTATTTTTGAGCCTTTTAAGATTTTTTTTAAAAAGCAGCTATTCATTCTACATTTTCATCAGTTTTCGATTTTAAATTCCTGAATAAGCATGGTTTTGTCTCGTATTGCTTCTCGACCCTTTAAAAATGCTTTTTGCCATAAAAAAACTTGTACTTCTAAAATGGATTATGTTCTATAAGATTACTTGTCGTAAGTCAAAGTTGAGGATTCATTAAGCTTAACATAAAATTTAGTGGTACATCGTTGCTCCGAAATTCGCTACTATAATACATTTTTCGTAACGCTTTATAAAAACACAACTGTTTCGAGTCGCATAGTTTGCAGTGTTGCCAGATTGCTCTCATTACTCTTCTGCCACACCTCGTATTTATCTTTTTAATAGATATTATGGCTATGGAAAATATGTTTCTTTATTGAGGTTACAAATAATTTTTTTAATATCCTTTTTTTAACTAAAGTCAAACTTTCCACTTAATGAAAATGCTGAAATTTTAATGAAAATACTGGGATTAATTTGGGTATGATTTGATTTAAAATAAGATAACTGCCCACGAAAGGATTTATGTTTGCCAAAAACTTGGCTGAACTACTTGTATAATCCACATGTGAATTGTTATTATTATTAATTAAATTTTAAATCTTCGTATGCAGCAGTCTTGATATTTGAATCCAATTAGTGAATAATTTTTCAAATAATTTCGAATTAAAAAATTGGTGATATCGAAAATAAAAAAAATCCACTTACAATTTCATTTAATATAAATAGCGTAAATTTTGTATATTTGCATTTGATAAAAATTATATATATATAATACCATATAATTATTTGTTTTTATTGAATCATCTTCTCATTATTATGGTTCATCGATAGTTGGGTAAGTCGTCATCATACGAATAATAGTGGAATAGCCAAGAACGGAATAATGATCAACATCATCTGATCACCACCATGGCTGACGATTGCTTCCTTTCTTCAAACAATGTTTTCTTTCTTTATTGGGTCGTCGGTTTTTTTTTTTTTCAATTTTTTTCCCCAGTTTTATAGGTTTTTCCCGTTTAAATTTATATTTCATATCCAATTTTTTTACCGCTCCTTCTAATGCTCATTATTACCCCTTTCCCTAGGGAAATATTTAACGCTTCGGTAGTAAAATAAAAATCTTCCAGAAAAAGAAAACACCACCCCTCCCCCCCCTCCATCATTTCCCTCAGCAAATACGATTGTCTTTCAGCATGCCTGCCACTCCCTCTTCTTCTGAATTGTTAATCTACCCCTCTGAGACTTTACGTACAAAAACAAGTTTTCCTTCCATCCAGGTAACCAAGAAAGATTATCCCTCTTTTCGACCAAACTTAAAGTAAAGAACTTAGCAAAATATTGCTGTACTTTTACATTACTCTCACATAATTAAAAAAAAAATTATTTCTTTTATTAGATGAATGAAAATACAATATAAAAAATTTTGCTACATATATAAAAAAATTAAAAATGATAGTTTAGAACACATATTATATGTCATAAGCAATTTTTTTGTTTCAGTTAAAATTTATTGATTTCCAAATTGCAATAGAATTTCGGTTTGTTAAAAAAAGTTTTTCATATCCGAAATTTATGTCAAAATGTATAAATTTTCATAGTTAATAGCTTAATAATTTCAATAAACACTATTAACCACTATTAACCGAATATTTATTTTGACAATTCAAATCGTAACTCCTCAACTTAAACGATAGTGATTCTGAGACCCCAACCAAATTAACTAAATTCCTAGCTGATGACATTTATTTATGGCAGATGGTACCGATATACGCTCATAGAGCTGTACCCTTATCATGAGTTTGGTGACATTTATTGAACCAATAATATGATAAATTTATATATTATCATTTAAAATTGTTGCTATTATAGTTTTTGTTTTATTTTTCTTTTAAAAATATCATCTTTTAGTCTGCCTTAGAAAATATTACGTGCGTACAGTAGTTTTGCAACTAAAATATGGTCATTTTGGCAGTTGTTTAAAATTTGTTAAGAGATGATAAGCTATAATTTAAAAATTTTAAAGTAATAAAACTATAACGTCTGGCAAAAATACAAACTTTAGTTAAATAAATTGTTTATTTTGTTTGATAAATTTTTTGCGCCTATCATAAAAATTACTTTTAATTATTATATTTAAATAAATTCGGTACTGATAACTTTATTGGATAAAAATAGACTAGTTAATTTTTGTAAAAAATACTATATTTAACAAGGTCCTTTAGTATAAATTTAAAAATATTTGCATCCTTTAGTTTAGTTGTCATAAACATTTCAACTACTTTTTATATTAATTAAAATAGAAAAATAAATTGCTTAGGAAAGAATATTTTAATGTCTGAACAAAATGGGAGATTTTGATCAAAAATCACATTAAAAAAATATTTAAAAAAGACCATGATAAAAAAAATCCTATTAAAATAATAACATTCAAGTCTCCTCCTTTTTATGTAGAAGTGCATATTTCAGTTTTGACAACCTAAAGGCTTCTGCAGACTACAATATTTTGCAAATTGCTTGCATACAAAGACCATTATAGGATTGTCTTAAACAGATTTGCATTTTGAGGTTTTTATGCAGTCACCAACAAACTTCTTTTGAGAAAGGATATAATTTTCTCTTTTATATCCTATTCAAACATGGCATAATTTTTTTTGTTGAAATGATATATAATTAAAGGTTTTTATAAAATATTTTTTGCAAATACCATATGGTATGTTTATGGCAAATGAAATTGCATTTTTTTTGGGTTTTTTTGATTAAAGAAAATATCAACTATGGTTTAAATAAAAAGCAATTCATTTAGCGATTACAATACAGTTGAATATTGATATTAAAGGAAATGCATATTATTTTTCATGAAGGTACAAAGCCAGAGGAATTGACCAGATGCTCAGGTGCTCGCTTAGAAATGGTAAAATTTTATTGCTTACTTTTATTATTATTGTTAGTATTATTTTAAGCTAAAATGTAGCTTAAATCTTTTTTTTTTTTAAATTTAATAAAAAATTTTGTAATTGAACAATTTTTGATAAAATGTATTAAAATTTTGTAATATCGTTTATAGTCAATTTAGATAAATAGAACCTTTTATTAGGAGGCATATTATGAAAACTTATATTTTTATTTATCAAATAATTTCATTTTCAAGCTGTTCAATAATATATGAACATATGTGATAAGGATGTAAGGACTTTAAAAAAATATTTGGATAAATTATTACGGCATATAAAGCGATTAAGATTACATTTGTATGTTAAGGTCTCTGATACAAGAGCCAGAGGTCTTTATGTAGCGGTTTTGATGATTTTATGCTTATCTTCCCTAGTGAAACTTAATAATATTTTGAAAAGGAGGTTAACGAACCGTACTCAAAGAACACTATTTGGATGCACTTAGTATCCTTGCATATGAGTACTATAGAAGCGATAAGGAAGTTTTAAGTTTGCAGTGAGACTATACTCCCACCCACCCACAGGTCTGCCTGCCGGCCGTACATGCAAGGAAAGCAGCGATGCTTGGTAAAATCAGAGTAGGCTGGGGCACAGTGCGCATCCGGGAGAAAATATCGCCATGCAGATGCTTCAAGTACTGGCATTTTGGCCACAAAGCTCTTGATTGCAGGAAGAGAGTGGACCGCAGCAGGACCTGCTATAGATGCGGACAAGAAGGGCACAACGCACCAATGTGCGAAGAGCCTCCCAACTGCATCCTCTGCAGGGAGAAGGACCCAAAGAGTAACTGTAACCATACAGCCGGTGGATGGAAATGTCCCATCTTCCAAAATGCCAGAAGAGCTGTCCAGAGTACAGAAAATGAGAGTGCTACAACTTAATCTCAACCACAGCGAGTCAGAGAACTGAAAGTTGACGTGGCTATGCTGTGTGAGCAGTATGACGACCTGGATACCCAAGTATGGGTTTCAGACAGCACAAAAAGGGCAGCAATATATGCATGCGGTAGACTGCCTTTCGAACAGCTACCAACTAACCCCACCTCATGGTTTGTCAGGGCCAAGATTGGAGGGGTGCGCCTGTATAGTTGCTATGCTCCACTGAGTGCACCAATTGACATGTTCGAGGACTTCCTGGATACTCTCGCAGAGGACGTAAGAAGACATGACCCAGTCGTAATCGCCGGAGACTTCAATGCCTGGTCCATCGAATGGGGCAGCCGTGATAGGGACAAAAGAGGTGAAGCCCTGCAAAGAGGCTTTCTCGACATTAAACCTCACTCTCATGAATGAGGGAACTGCGAGCACCTATCGCAAAGGCGCCGCGAACTCCATTATCGACCTGACGTTCTTTAGCTGTGTCCTAACAAAAAGGGGTTGCGAATGGAAGGTCGATGAAGAGTTCACAAATAGCGATCATCAAGCTATAATCTGGGAAATTAACACCAGTCCCAGAAGCGGGTGGCGTCAGAGACCCACAAGGAGGCAGCCAGTGGGCTGTAACAGCAGATGTTTTGATACGGAGACCTTCAGGTCGATGATGGGCGGATCACCGGCGCCTCGGTCAGCAGCTGCCGAGGGCATCACAGAAGAGGTAACAGCCATCATTGTGGCAGCCAGCGATGCGTCGATGCCAAGGAGTCACCCAAACAGCGGCCAAGCATCAGTCCAATGGCGGAACCCGACCATCGCCCTACACCGGCGAGTATGTCTGAAGGCAAGAAGGCAACACCAGCGTGCTCGTAGGCAAGACAGGGCCTCGACAGAGGAACTCAGATGTATCTACGAATAGAAAATGCGTATTCTCAGAAACGCCATCAACTCCAGCAAACGAGAATGTCGGAGGGAACTCTGCGCGGAAGTGGACCGGGACCCGTGGGGCAGACCGTATAAGACGGTCATGCATAGGATTAAAAGCATACCCGCAACAACACCAACCTGTCCCGACATACTGCACATAATAGTAGAACATCTGTTCCCGGAGAAACCAGAACTCCCCGACTACCACCCGGAGGATGAAGAAGTGGAAATTCCTGGTGTGACCATGGAAGAGCTCACGAGGGCCTGCACTAGATTGCAGAATGGCAAGGCACCAGGACCGAGCGGCATACTCAACATCGCACTGAAGAGTGCAATTGCCGCCAGGCTAGACTTATTCATAAGCATGTACGACGCATGCCTGCGACAAGGCGTATTTCCGACCCGATGGAAGCAACAAAGATTGGTTCTTATCCCAAAAGGGAAGAAACCACTGGATGAGCCAGCTTCCTATCGTCCACTTTGCATGCTGGATTCGGGCGGGAAGAACTTGGAGCGGATAGTGGCCGACTGATTGGAGCAATACATCGATCCTCAACTTTCCGAACTTCAATTCGGATTCAGGAAGGGGAGATCGACCATCGACGCGTTGGAGCTCGTCACGAACATTGCAAAGGAAGCCATCTCAGGAAAGAGATGGAAAGGCGGTTCTAAAAAGTATTGCCTCTTTGTCACCCTGGACATCAAGAACGCGTTTAACCCGGCCCGCTTGAATCGAATCTTGGAGGCCCATGAGAACATGGGGGTGCCCCACTACCTACGGAGGATGGTCAGATCATACTTCAGTGATCGACTACTGCAATACGAGACCGAGGATGGACCAGCAGAGTATAGGGTCACGGGAGCGGTACCTCAGGGCTCTGTACTGCGGCCACTCTTGCGGAACGTCATGTACGACGGCCTACTCCATCTGAAATTACCGACGAACACAACACTCGTGGCTTTCGCGGACAACGTAGCGGTTGTCCTTGTAGCCAAACACCTGGAGGAACTGGAAGCCGCATTCTCCACCACCATCCGGAGCATAAGACAGTGGATGACATCGGCAGACCTGTCGTTGGCGGAACATAAGACCGAGGCACTCCTTGTGAGTAGCCGGAAGAAAATGGAGACCATCACCATAAGAGTAGGCGACCACGACATCCGGTCGCTACCCTACAGCCGGTATCTAGGTGTGGTCTTGGATGCCAGACTCAACTACAAAGAGCACATCTCCAGCATCAGCAGGAAGGCATCAGCAGTACAGGGCGCACTTTTGCGGATAATGCCCAATATCGGAGGCCCCAGGCAAATCCGAAGGCGACAACTGGCAACTGTGGTTACCTCCGTCCTGCTATACGGAGCACCAGTGTGGGCGAAATCGCTAGAGCTAACAACATACCGCAAGACAATGACATCAGTCCAGCGGCTCTCAGCGATCAAAGTTGCGTCAGCATACCGAACGGTATCACACCATGCGGTCAACATCGTGGCATCAAGCCCACCCATCGACATCCTGGCAGGAGAGCGGGAACGCCAACATCGTAGGAAGAAGGAAGAGCGGCGAAAGGTCCTCTGTGAAGAGGAGAGACCCGAGAGTCTTCGCCTCTGGCAAGAGAGAAGGGACAACTCGACGAAGGGTCGGTGGACTAATCGGCCGATCCCAGATGTTACCAAATGGGTCACTCGCATGCAAGGGGAAGTCGGGTATTACATCACTCAACTCTTGACTGAGCATGGATGCTTTCGGGCATACTTGCACAGATTCAAGAGAACTGACCCCCCAAACTGTCATCATTGCCGCGATGTGATCGAAAACGCAGAACACGTGTTCTTCCAGTGCCCCCTCTACGAGAGGACGCGGGTGGAGCTGGAGAGAAATCTGGACCGTTCCATCAGTCCAGAAAATATAGTGGAGTGCATGCTGAAGAGCCAATCGGCTTGGAACAGAATTGTAGAGTACGTGGAATCCATTATCAAGGATCTCCACAGAACGTACGAAGAATAAGCCGCTAAGCCTTATAACATCGGGACAGCAGTAGCATCAAGCAAGAACGCCCCGGCGAAGTATTTTTAAAAAAAGAGTGCCGCCGGGGAACCATCGTTCCGGGAGCAAGATCAGAGGTGCAGGTTAGGTTTTAGCGAGGCAAAAATCCCGCATAACTCGCCTGGCAGGAAAAACTTCCAGGAGAGTACCTTTTGAAGGTTTCCCCCTGTACCTCATTAATCTAAACAGAAAAAAAAGCCAGATACACAAATTTTTACTTGGAGGCACCTATGAGTAGTAAATTTTCCAAGGGTAGTCAAAAAGAAATTAGGGTTTTGAGGAGAAGGAAATAAGAAAAGGTTGTGGAATTTATAAAAATTGGGATCAGAGTAAACAAGAATTTCAAAAAGTTGGGAACCCCAAACAAGAGATTATCGAAAGAATAAGTCTATGGAGTGAAATCTCTTCATGGCAATTGTCGAAAAATCACCCATGGCACTCCTGCGATAATCGAATTTTATTAATGAGTGATTTATTTATTATTTTAAAAATATATATATTAAGTTTTTTATTAATTATATAAAAATTTATTAAATATTTTAAAGACAAAATTATTCTTTAGGAAGTTTTTTGTTTCAATTAGAAAAAGAAGTAAACAGAATATTTTTTTAATTCAAATAAATATAAATATTTTGAAAAGGAGTTAAATCATAATAAAAACTATAAGAAAAGATAATCGATAAGGATCTATAAAACTGGGTTAATAAAAAAAAAATGAAGAAATTTTGGCCGCACACCTACCCAACTCACTGATCCACCACCACCCGATCAGCTTCACCGTTCATTTAACGAAGACGTCGGTCGAATTTTGAAATTTTTACTGGCATTCTTACAAAATGTATCAAAACCAGAGGAGAAGACTAAATAAACAATTCCACAAAACTATGGCCAAAGTTACTACAATATAATAATTTAGTTTGCGGAAATAGTTAGAAATAGATTTAGCACAAGTTTAAATTTATTAAAAAAAAAATAAAAAGAGGACTTGCAAAAAGTTGTTTAGTCTAGAAGTCCAACCGCAAGATGAGTATTATTGGACAAAAATATCTTTTGTCGAGGTTGCTAATCCTAGTTAAGAGTAGATGGATCAGTTAGGATTTTGAATTTCCTTGCCCGCAAATTCACAATTAATTTGAATAATTTATTGGTATTAGGCCAGAATCGATCATTCATCTATTTTCTTTTAATATGTGTAAACAACCTGCAGATCGCCTAACTTAAATGTCTATTTTAGTTAATTTAGTTTGAATATTTTAAAACTTGAGTAATGCAAAACTTATTATCGAATACAGGTTAAAAAGTATATCATAATATTTAATCTAGTTATGGTCCTAGAAAGGATCTTTTGGTTCCTGAAAAGAATCTTTTACTTATACAGGGTGGTTTTTATTTTCCAGGACGATTTTGTTTGATCGCCATTTTGGTTTGAACGATATTTGTCTATTGGAATTTGGCAGTTATAGAGAGTGGTCAATAAGAATTTATTATCGAGTATTTAATACCGCATTAACTTGTTTAAATTATGAAAACATTTTATTTAAATAATTGCTCAATTGGAAACGCAGAGAAAATTACGTGACTTTTTTGGTGTTAATAATATGCCGAGCAAGTTAATAATTCAGCGTTTAATGAATAGTTTTAAAATATGCATACACGGTGTGTCCCAAAAATAACCGAATTTTATATTTAAATCATACAATATGCAGCGTCATCTATTGACTGATCTATCACCATGTGACTATTTTCTATTTCCAAAACTAAAAACCAAGATGAAAAGAGCATTTTATGATGATATCCCAGCCATTTTTGTTTTGTAACATTAGCACACTTTTTCTTTTATTGAAATGGCTGTAACTTTCACATCTGTCCTCTTCATCATTGCTGCGAGTATGTTTTACCACAAATATGCTTCTTTCCTGAAAGCACTATATTCGCTCACTTCCTTCGAGCATTATATCTGCTTCATTCCTCCGAGCACTCTACCTGCTGACCTCCTCTGAGCATTATATTAACTTTCTTCTTCCGAGCTCAATATTCGCTCGGCTATTGTGAGCTATATTTTTGCACACCTATGCTCTGCGATTGTTTTGCCGTAAAATTTCCCACGAGCAAGATATCTGCTCACGTCTGATCCGGACTTTTTTTTCGGTTCTGCTCACGTCTGATCCGGATAAATTCACATCTGTCATCCGATTTACATGAATTTAGGTGCGTTTGAAAGACGATGAATGTATCTTTTTAGTGCTGCAAATTTTCAATAGATGGCGCTGCATGTTGTATGATTTGAATATTAGTTCGGTTATTTTTTGGACACACTGTGTATACTGGGAGATAAAGCGAATACTGGGCGACAATTCAGCTTACGTACACCTGAAAAAATTGAAGCAGTGAGGCAGAGTGTTGCTGAATTTCCGGGTAGCGCTCATAGATGTCGTGAATAAGAAATGGGAATATCTCCATCCATCATGTTTTTAAAAATTCTCAAAAAAGATTGGCCTTCTTAATTGTATAAAATTCAATTGACACAACAACTGCAGGCAAATGACCATGAATGGCAATGAGACTGAAGTGCCTGATTTTTCGGTATAGACGACCACCTTTTTCGGCAAAAAAATCATTATGAGCGACGAAGTACACCTTAATAAATAGAAAAGCCACCATTGGGGCACTAAAAACCCTCAACTGATATACCAAAGACCACTATACCCTCGTAAAGTAACTATATGGTGCGGCATTTGGTCCGGCGGTATCATTGGGCCATATTTCTTTACAGATGCTGGAGGCAATGCTGTAACAGTTACTGGTGACTGCTATCGGAACGTGTTGGATCAATTAGTCAAACAGAACATGTGTTTTCAAGAAAACGACGCCATATCATACACAGCTCGTGCTACAATGCAAATTTTAAAAGAAATTTTTTAAGGTCGTATAATGTCAAAAAGTGGTCATATCGATGATCCCCTAATGTTGTAACATACCCTCCCAATTTGGTCGTATGGTGTACTTGAAGGTCTAAGTGTACACTAACATACTAACCACACCTTCGATACTTAAGGACAACACTCGAAACGAAATCGCTTATATAACACCAGAAGTTTCCGAAAATGTTATGAAAATGTGCTGAAAAGTGGACATTGTTTATTTAAAATATAAATTATAAAATTGTATTTAATTTAAATGTTATTTAAAAAAAAAAAACTTTAAACTGGAATATAAAACACACCCTATACGAGTATATGAACTTTTTTTGGAATATTTTTGATCTGAAAATATAATATTTGAGAAGTTTTCGTAAGTTTTCTTTTAAGTTTTTGTCTTGATAATTCTTTTATATCATCTAAACTGAGTTATTAATAGAAGCGCTCTAGATTGTACAAAAATTAAATCTAGTTAATAAAAATCTTTAAATTTTAAGGGACAGGTTATAATGAATTCTTGATATTTTAAAACTGAGAATATAAATTATAAAAGTGGCTATTCACTATTTCTTATTAATTCTTATACATGATTTTATCTATTCAAAGTTTTTATTTACTCTCCTTTAAATGGACTTGATCTATTGAGTCTAATAAACTTAATTTTACAGTCACATATCAGTACATTAGTATGAAGAAAAGTTTTCATTTTTCTCAAAATAATTTACACAATAATGAACGAGTATAGGCAATTCCAAAATACTTCTAACCCCCAAAAATATAAGGTAAATTTCATCTTCCGACAGATATTTATTTTATGAAATTAGAGTTTTTTTTAAAAAAAATTAAGAACAAGTACCTCAACAAAAAAAAAATTGTCCAACCACTTCGGTTCTACTAATAAATTCCAATATCTTTTCTTTACTGGTAACTTCTGTACAAAAAAAACTGAACTAATCAAAGAATATCAAAACATTAACAAATACTGTTTGCAAAAGTAATTTTTTTCAATTAAATAAATTTATTAAACTAAAAACTTTATATAATTTCCAGTACATTTCTGTAAAGTTTCTCTTCTTTGTAAAGTGGACTTTTTATTTTCTTACATAAAATTGAAAACTTTCTTGATGTAATTTTTCCAAAAAAAGAAATTTTAAATGGAATAATTATAAAAATTATTTTCTTTATAAATATTTTCAATTAAAAAAAAAATATACAAAAATCATAATTGAACTTAAACTAAAAGAACATTTTACTGTCGAATAAGTTTTTGGTCAAAAAAAATTTTTTTCCATCTTGTCAATAAACATTTAATACTCCTTAAAATTATTTACTTTCAAAAGTTTTTTACTTTGAGTAATTATATATTTTTTTAATTATAAAAAAAATAATTTTTTATAAAGAAATTATTAAAATGGAATACATGAAAATAAGTAAAAATTTTTTTTTGTTGAAAACTTTTTTGTAAAGTAGAATTATTTTCTTGATTCCAAATGCAATTATTTTTGCTTGGTTCGGTTCGCATTTAAAAAGGCCCAAAGTGAGCTACATTTAAGATTTTAATATAAAAATTTTCCATAAACAAATTATCTCAAAATTTTACTTTATGAACTATTGTAACTTTCTCTACATAAAAGTATTATCGTAACAGCAATTTTTTTAACATAACAATTTCCAGTAATTTTTTTGTAATGGCAAATTTTTTTTTCAAAATAATTCTCATATACGTGAGACTAAATCCAATAAGACTAACTTATTTTTGCATATATTCGTGTACCAAAAAAAAAAAAAAACTATCATGTATAGTATGAGAAAATCACGAGAATTTTCTATATTAATGGACTGTACTTTGGATATGAGAAAAATTAATAACTTGTTCTGAAGTAATATAATGAATAAAGAGTTAAAACAAAATACAAAGTCTCAACTAAAGGAACAACTTGAATGAAGGCGAATATTTTTATCTCACCACATTCAGAATGTAATTGGATATGAAGCTTGGAATGCAATTATAATCTAAGTTGGAAAGTTTGTCGTCCGCAGTAAACCCCCTTTTTTACTTGGGTTGCATTGTTGTCATTGCATCATATCCTGTGCACGAGATCGACATGAGAATTCATAATGTCAGATACTAAAAACTAACTATGGTCACGTACAGAATAACTACGCGAACAGCAACTTACTGTCTTCATCGAAAATTAAAGATGATAACTACAAAATTGCTTCCCACTTGGTATAAATTTTTCATTCTATTATTATTATTTTTGCAGGATAACTTTATCCTTCATTTTAACCTGCTAATATATAGTCGTATTAATAAAAAAAAAAGTTACAACTAAATTTTTCGTAATGTAGAAAGTTTTGTGAATTTTTTTTCTCAGTAGCAGAAACACAAACATGCCGGTTGTTATTGCAAAATGTGGTTATTTTACTGCAAATTGTGGTTATTTTCTATACTTATATCGAATAACATGTTGTTACGATCCAACGTAGAGTAGAAGACTTTATACAATCCCTCTTCGGCTAGCGCCAAGTACTATACCTCTTCTCCACGAATTACCTCGCTCACCTTCGACGATTACTATATACTCGTAGCTTACCTCTTTTAAGCACTATTCTTGCTCACCTCAGCAAAATTTCCTTTGAATACTGTTTCTTCTGACCTCTGCTTGAAGTCTGTTTTACCACAAGAGTTCTTCCGAGCACTTTATCTGCTCGCTGGCTCCTAGCACTATATCTCTTCATCATTGCTTCGAGTATGTTTTACCATATATTTACTTATTTTCTGAAAGCACTATATTCGCTTACTTCCTTCGAGCATTACATTAACTTACTTCTTCCGAGCTCAATATCCGCTCGGCTATTCCGAGCAATATTTTTGCATACATATGCTTTGAGATTATTTTACGGCAAAATTTTCCCCGAGCAGGATATCTGCTCACGTTAGCTCCAAGTATTTTTGGATACAAATCTTCCTCCGAGCATTTCAAGTGCGATTGGAAAATTTTAAATAAAATTAATTTATTTTAAAAAAAGATATGAGTTTTTAAAAATAAAAATGTGAAACATTTTATATTTGATATAGAAAAATTGCAAATATTTTAATATACTGTTTGTTGTGTGCTCTAAAAAAAAGTTAATCAATGTTGTAGAAACAGAAAATAATGTTCCGAGCACTATATCTCTTCATCATTGCTTCGAGTATGTTTTATCATAAATTTACTTATTTTCTGAAAGCACTATATTCGCTCACTTTCTTCGGGCATTATATCCGCTTCTTCTCTCCGAGCACTCAACCTGCTGACCTCCTCCGAGCATTACATTAACTTACTTCTTCCGAGCTCAATATCCGCTCGGCTATTCCGAGCAATATTTTTCCACACACATGCTCTGAGATTATTTTACGGCTAAATTTTCCCCGAGCAGGATATCTGCTCTCGTTAGCTCCAAGTATTTTTGGATACAAATCTTCCTCCGAGCATTATATCCGCTCAATTTCTCAAAGCACTATATTTGCTCACATCCTCCAAGCACTATATCAATTCGTTTCATGTGCGCACTATATCTGTTTCTATTCCCCGACCACTATTTTAGCTCATCTCTGCTCACAGTCTGCTTTAAACGTTTCTCCAAGCACTATGTCAACTCACTTCCTCTGAGCAATAAATCCAATTATTTCCTTAGAGCATTACATGTATAAACATTCACTTCCTCCGAGCACTATATACGATCGCCTATTCCGAGCAATATTTCCGCATACCTATGCTCTGATATTATTTTACCGCAAAATTTCCCCCGAGCAAGATATCTGCTCAAGTCTGCTGTGGACTTTTTTTGATACAAATCTTCCTCCGAGCATTATACCTGCTCAATTTCTTCAAGCACTATGTTCGCTCACTTCCTCTAAGCACCATAGAAACTTGCTTCCGTCGCACACTATATCTCCTTCTATTCTCAGAACATTATTTCAGCTCATCTCTACTCACAGTTTGGTTTAAAATTTTCTCTGAGTACTATGTCCACTCACTTCCTCCGAGCAATAGATCCGCTTACTTCTTTAAAACATTATATCCATTCACCCCCTCCGAGCACTATATCCGTTTGCCTATTACGAGCAATATTTTCGCATACCTATGCTCCGAGATTGTTTTACCACAAAATTTTCTCTGAGTATTATATTTGCTCGCGTTTGCACCGTGTCTTTTTTGACACAAAACTTCCTCCGAGCATTATACCTGCTTAATTTCGACAAGCACTATGTTCGCTCATTTACTCTAAGCACCATATAAACTCACTTTCTTCACACACTATACCTGCTTCTATTTCCCGAGCACTATTTCAGCTCAACTCTGCTGACAGTCAGTTTTACCACAAAAGTTTCTCCGAGCACTACCATATGTCCACTCACTTCCTCCGAGCAATAGATCTGCTTACTTTCTTAGAGCATTGTATTCATTCACTTCCTCCGAGCACTATATCCGATCGCCTATTCCGAGCAATATTTTTTCATACCTATGCTCTGAGATTATTTTTCTGCAAATTTTCTACTTGCACTATATCTGCTCACGTCTGCTCGGAGTCTTTTTTGACACAAATCTTCCTCCGAGCATTATATCTACTCAATTATTCAAAACACTATATTCACTCACTTCGTTCGAGCACTATATCCACTCACTTCCTTTAAGCAATAAATTTGATTACTTTATTCCAGCACTATGCCCGCTCACCTCTTCTGAGTTAATCCTTCAGAAAAACTCTAGCCATAGTCCAACAACCCAGCTGACTGCTCCAAACTCTCTGTTTGCTTTATTTCATTATTTATCTTATTTCTTGCTTTAAAGTTTCTAAGATAAAAGTTAGAGGCGAATATGTACTGCCATAATTATGAACCTTTTTGGCCGCCATTATATATTCCGTTATTATAAAAATGAGTTACATTTTTTATTTACAATTTCATTTTTGATAATCTTTTAACTTCTTCATCTCTACTTGATAACCTCAAATCTAAAAATTTAAAGTTCGTTTTTCTTTTGTAAAAAATTTATGATAACTTTTACAATAGATACGAAAATGTTTGCAGTAGGATTTTTCATTTCTTTTTTTTAAAGATTTATATAAAATTTGCAAATGAAGTAAAATTCATAATATGAAGTACTGTGACATTTTAGAATATCAAAGCTAAATTGAATTATGGTATTCCATTAGGAAGCCATAATTATTTGTATATAATATTCATGGAATTTCCCAAATATGACACAAACCATATGAATTTTAGTGTTCAAACCAAAATCCGTTTAAATATTCAAAACATCTCATATGCACTAGTCAAGATAGCATATAATAGAATTTCCATTTGAGCATCCACTCGTAGCTGATCTATAATAGAAATTTGTCTATGGTACTTGTATGAATACACCTGCAATACCTTCAGAGATTATTCTATACTAGCCAGTTAATAATCTGAAAATGTGCTAATTTACTCTGAGCATATAACACGATTGATAATGATGACAATCCATCACATCGAATGATATCAACCAAAGCTGATTTTCCTGTCGGTTCATGATTGAAAGGAGAAACTAAATTTTATATGAAATCGAATTATCCTTGCTAATATTCATTGTTTTCAATCACATAGTTCAGAAGTAATGCAATGTTATTTGGAGTTTGAAATTTTGTGCGTATCCAAGCATCTATAAAAACATTAGAAATTAATCTTCCTATCAATTAATTGTTTGTAATTAACAAATTTTTGGATGGCTCAATATTTTGATCTCTATAAGTTTACGACAATATGAATGAAAGGTATTTAATGAGTGGACGAAAAATATTATTTTTTCATTCAATCTGAATTTAGTTCATTTTATCCGTGAATTGTTAAATTCAATTATATACAAAATGTCTTAGTTAAGAGGTAAAAACTTAAAAGGTAAAAATTTTGCCCATAATTAAAATAGATAAATTGGATTTGAATAGAAAACAAAATTAATAATGAGCAAAGTTGGGTAAATTCAAGCATCAAAACCACGTCCTAAGGAGTCAAGTTTTCTATTATTTCATATTTTCAATTTGATGTTACCACGTAGGCGTTTACTTACAGCTCACAAATAAGCATGCTCGTCTTATTATTTTATCCTTCTTGGGGCTAACTAAATTATTTGAAGGGTATTTTTGCATAGTAAATGATGACAATTGTTAGTTAAGGGTGGTCTTGTTAAGCCTTTAACAGGAGTCGACGTTGTCGTTATTCAACTTTTCTCATTTTCTTTTCCAAATTTCCCTTAATGAGGTCCCATCATCATTGTTTCGAAATATTCTTCTACGATTAATAAAGATGCCATTCGCAGGCTAAAATGACTTTTACTATATAATTACAAAAATGTTCATAGTTACAATGTCAAAATTATTCTTTGCAGATATTATTAAAGGAATGATTTTATGAATGCTATCATGTATAATATTTTTCTCCATTCTAGTAGCCCAGACGATTGTCATAGTTTCAATGGAAAATACTTTACCAACTAAACGTTAATGAAGTATAGTATTTTGGTCTTGGGTTTTTATGCTAGATAATTTTGAAAAATATTTAATTTTTCTTTCCATTGTCAAATTTAAAAAGGATAATAAATTTATGTATATATTATGAAATATTTATAGTAAAAAAAAAATTTCTTTCTGCTTAAGTCTCTGGACGAGTATAATTTTAATTTGCAAACCCGATTTATTTTTAAAGAAAGAAAACTATATAAAAATTCCAAAAAGTGATACACAAAATCAATCTAAATGTTTACAGCTTTTGAAATCAAATAATAAATAAGACTACCTATTTTTTTATATTAAATTATATATTTATATAAAAAAAATTATATATGCTCAAGAATAATATGAGTGAATATACACGTATGAGTTGTTTGAGGGAATTCTTTCACCTAAACTCAAATTCTTTCACCTAAAAAAAATTTTATAAATACAATTAATTTATTTTTTTAAAAATCTATTAGTTTTTAAAAATAAAAATGTAAAATATATTATATTTGATATAGAAAAATTGCATATATTGGGTGTATAACTTAAAAGTGCGGGATTTTTGGCAAACTTTGAGTGCTAATTTTGACTCCACTACTTTTTCCCATCTTTCTGGCAACACATGACTTCCGCGCCAAAAAAACTGCTCCGGTTTTGAGGCCAAGAATGAATCGAGCCAATTTTTCATGCCCTGTTCTGAAGAGAAGCGTATTCCGGTGAGGGCGTTCTGCATGGATCTAAACAAATGGTAGTCGGATGGAGCAAGGTCTGGGCTATAAGGCGGGTGAGGCAAAACTTCCCAGCCACTGTTTTCTAAATAATTTTTGACCGGTCTTGCAACATGAGGCCGAGCGTTGTCATGATGGAAAATTATGGCTTCGTGTCTGGTCGCATATTCCGGGCGTTTTGGCCAATGCTCGCTTCAAACGGATTAATTGTGTTCGGTAGAGGTCGCCTGTGATCGTCTGGCCCGATTTCAATAGCTCATAATAGATCACACCCTTCTGATCCCACCAAATACAGAGCATTACCTTGGCGCCATGGATATTTGGGTTTGGCGTTGATTTGGCTGGTTGGCCGGGCTTCACATACGATTTTTTGCGCTTTGGGTTGTTGTAATGAATCCATTTTTCATCTCTAGTAATGATTTGATTCAAAACGACTTCTTTTTCTGCCGTTCAAGCAGCATTTTGGACATGCAAAATCGCCTTTCAACGTCTCTCGGCTTCAATTCATATGGGACCCAATTTCCTTGCTTTTGCATAAATCCTGCTGCTTTCAAACGTTTTGAAATGGCTGCTTGAGTGACTCTCAATGATTCTTCTTGAGTTCGACAACAGTCTTCGTCGAGTAATGCCTCCAAATCTTCATCTTCAAACTTTTTTGACTGACCTGGTCGTTCTTTGTCTTCCGTGTCAAAATCACCACTTCTGAACCGCACAACCCATCTCTCGCACGTTGAAATCGATGGAAAATATTCAGGATAAGCTTCGGTGACCAATCGATGTTCTTTTTTTCAAATTGAAGAAGTAAATCAACACTTCCCGCAAATGGGACTTTTTTGGTACGAAATTCGACATTTTTGAAGCAAAAAAAAACTTTGTTGTTTACACTATTTCGTTCAATGACTAATCGAGAATGAATGACAGATGGTTAACCTCCAAAATGCCATATGAGTTATTATTAACACAAACCATGTGTAAAAGTTATGCCATCTCTTGTCAATCCCGCATTTTTAAGTTATACAACCTTTTAAGTTATATTTTAATATACTGTTTGTTGTGGGCTCTTAAAAAAGTAAATCAATATTGTAGAAACAGAAAATAATGTTTACTATTCAGAATATTATTTTTAAATAACTTTATTTTTAATTTTTATATCTAAATGAATTAAAAATATGAACAAAAGTTTTACTCAATAGAAAAATCAAAATAACAATCCAATTTGGAATACAAATGGTAGTCGGTCAGGTGGAATCTCTCATTGGATCCTATTTCCGGTAGTAGTATTTTGATGGTTGGTACTGTGGTTGAGTAGCGTGGCAGACGTTTTTCAATTTCTATTATTGGGACCCCTTTTGTGGTTAGACAATTGCTGAATTAATGGGGAAGTCAATGTTAATCAGACCGACACAAACTAAAATGTTGCCAATTATCATTCCTGTTTATGTCCCCATTATGTTGCCACTGATTGAAATAATATTTCTCGGTTTTGAATGCATTGTGTGTGGGTAAAGAAAAATGCCATTAGTTAACATAGCAGAATCCTTCATTCATTAGGGTAAGGGGTGGTGTAAATAATGAAATCCACAAGTCCGCATGAGTTGACAGTGATGAAGGTGCAAGGGTAGCTCAGTACCTTTTTTTACGAGGAATTCATAGAATGCCTCTATTTCAAGGACTTTTCTACAAACATATGTGCATACATCTAGGATGTTTACTTTATCAAACAAGGTACTCATTCATATAAAGTACATCAAGTCCTTTTGTGATATCCGGACTATGATGATTGGTAGATTGAAAATGATGTTGACAATTTATTCAATAGCAAATAATAAAATACGCCTGGGTATCGCTCGATTTTTTTTTCATTACTAATGGGGTTGAGTTGATTTTTAAGAGGAGTAAAAAAAATTCTAAATAAAAATGTTATAAAAAATATATATAAAAAAAAGGATCTAAATGAAAAATTGTTCTCTCTGGTTAGAAAAATTATTTTTCATTTACAATTTATTAGTATTTTTAGTTTTTTTTTTCCTATTATTTGTATAAATAATATAATTTTGATTTGAAATTAAAAAATATAGTAATTCTCTTTTTTCCTTTATGAAGGTGACTAAAGGAGTTAATTCTAAACAATAGTGCGAAAAATAAATGATAAAACGGAAAAAAACGATATTAAAAGCACATCAACTACAATATTTGTTAAAGACTAGACTAAAGAGAATTCCAAAATAGTTGAACAAAATATTATATACTATTTGCTGTTGTACAAACTAAAATTAATACAAGATTGAATAAATTGTTAACCATAAAATATTGAGATTATAATTCGTATAAGAGTCTTATCTTTATAAGAGTCCTTTATAAAATAAAAGCTATATTTCATCATTAAAATATTGCTTTCTGCTATCCGAAAAGTTTTCCTATCTACTATCTTTGACCTACAACATTCTGAGAGTCATACTCAAAAAGTTTGTCCAGTCTTTACTAGCCTTTGTACTATAATTGGAATGCTTTCGTTTCAATAATTGGAAAATTCTGGTCATATAATTGCAAAACTGAATTTAGTTAATTTTTTTTTTTAAATTTTCATATTCATAAAGAAAATTATATATTTTTTTTTATTATGAAAAATTGTTGACAATTGCAAGTATGCTATTAAAATTGTATGCATATCTTTAAGTAGAGTTCTTCTATCCAAAATCTCGTCATAAGATATATGCTAGTCAGAGTATTGGTATTATAAAATTATTTTCATCAGTAATGTAAGAAATATTTTTGAAATTATAATTTGCTATATAATTGGTCTACCAATATTAGCCTTTTTTTTTAATAGGGTTAAAATTGGTTCTTTTCTCTTTTTAAGTTTCTTAACATAGTAAATGGCTTAAAACTTTAAAATTATTTTCAATTTTCCTCAAAAATTATATTAAAATAATTCAAATCCATTATGAAAAAATGGTCGATCTGTGAAAAGTACGTTTTGAAATATTTGCAATATTTTTGGTCCTAATAATCGTTCATCTGGGCCTACCATCGAGAATTTGCTTGATGAATTTGATTCTACTTGTTCGGTACAAAATATACCAACAATAACACGTGGTTGTACAAGCCGCTTAGCTAAAAATAAAGCTTTTAGTTTTATCGGTTTAATGATGTTCTCAACTAGTCCACAATAAGCACATGGATAATTTAGCGCAAGGAAAGTAATTTTGTTGTTTCCCAACAGAGGACTTAATTGTATTTTTATTACAACCAACTTCATACGTAAGCCGCATAATCATATTTATTTTGACAGCAGACATAACAAAGTTTATAAGGTTGACGTCTGGATGACGCCTCTTGCAAAAATCATCACAAAGCATCATTCTTCAAATGATTCCTGTCAAAATTTGACAGCAATCGGTCGATTGGTTCGTGAGATATAGCATTTTGAGTGAAGCAACTTTTGTTATTGAAAAAAAAAATGGATAAAGACAAATTTCATGTATTGATAAAGCATTGCTTTTTAATGAAAAAAAATACAGTGGAAACCAAAGCATGGTTTGACAAACGTTTTTCGGACTCTGTTCCAGCTATTTCAACTGTAAAATATTGGTTTCGTCAATTTTGAACTTGTCGTACGAGCACAGTTGATGCAGAACGCAGTGGACGCCCAAAAGAGGTGGTTACGGCAGAAAACATCAAAAAAATTCACAAAATAATTTTAAAGGACCGTAAAGTGAAGTTAAGCGAGATAGCTGAGATTCTGAAGATATCGAAAGAGCGTGTTGGATATATCGTGCATGCGAAAGCTGTGTGCAAAGTGGGTGCCGTGTGAGCTCACTGTGGACCAAAAACAACAACGTGTTGATGGTTCTGAGCAGTGTTTGGAGCTGTTCAAGCGCAATAAACCCGAATTTTTGCGTCGATATGAATGGATGAAACATGGCTCCGTCACTACACTCCAGAGTCCAATCGGCAGTCGGCAGAGTGGAGAGCGAGCGCCGAACCGAATCCAAAGCGTGGAAAGACGCAACAGTCGGCTGGCAAGGTGATGGCGTCTGTATTTTGGGATACGCATGGTATAATATTCATTGACTCTCTCCAGAAGGGACAGACGATCAACAGCGACTATTATATAGCGTTATTAGGTCGTTTGAAGAAAAAAATCGCTAAGAAACGGTCTCATTTGAAGAAGAAAAAAGTGTTGTTTCACCAAGACAATGCACCGTGTCACAAGTCAATGAAAACGATGGTCAAACTCAATGAATTGGGCTACGAATTGCTTCCCCATCCACCGTATTCTCCAGATCTGGCCCCCAGCGACTTTTTCCTGTTTGCAGACCTCAAGAGAATGCTCGCTGGCAAGAAATTTAAGACCGATGATGAAGTGATTGCCGAAACTGAGGCCTATTTTGAGGCAAAACCAAAAGAGTACTATAAAAATGATATCGAAAAGTTGGAAGATCGCTATAATCACTGTATCGCCCTCGAAGGCAACTATGTTGAATAATAAAAATGATTTTGCAAAAAAAAATATTTTTACTGTGTTATCTTATAAACTTTTCAGCCTTGTTAGCAAGGCTTGCTTGTGAAAAAATTCACCTGCAGATTGCCTAAGTCTGCAGGTGATAGACTAAGTCAAATGTCCAGTTTTGTTAGTTTAGGTTTATATTATAAAGCCTGAGTAATACAAAACTTATAATCGAACGAAGGATAAAGTGTACGTCATCATATCTAATCCGGTTATCGCTATTTTCGTTTGAATCGCCATTTTGGTTTGATTGACATTTGTCTATTGTCATTTTGCAGTAGTCGCAGAGAATGGTCAATGAGAATTTACTTAACGTTGGTTAAATTTCGCTCCGGTTATTTTGATCTCGAATATGCATCACGTTCTCATCTTATTACGGAAAAAAAAATTTGTGCCGTCGCATTGACGTTTATGATTTGCTTCTCAAACGCCAAGAAAATTATCCATTTTCGAAACATACTATCACTGGGGACGAGAAATGGGTTATCTACAACAATGTTAAGTCCAAAAGATCTTGGAGTAGAAAAGATGAACCGGTTCAAAGCACTTCAAAAGCTAATATTCATCAAAAAAAGGTTATGCTCTCTATTTGGTGGGATTTCAAAGGAATCGTTTATTTTGAGCTTCTACCGAGCAATACAACAATTAATTCTGAAGTTTACTGTCATCAGCTGTATAAATTAAATGATTCACTTAAAGAAAAAAATGTCAGAATAAAATATTAAGTCACTAATATTTTATTCTCACATTTTTTTCTTTATTACCAAATAACAATAAAAAATATATAACAAATATTAAGTAAGAAAATCGTATTTCATTTTTATAAAAAGAAAATGAAATTACTTTCCGATCAACCCAATACAACGTTGAAATTTCGCTAATTAGATTATGATGCAAATTTTTTTAGAAAAAATTACCATCTACTTTTAAAAAACAAAAATGTCGCATTTGGGTATCTAATCATGTGAGCTGTATGGTCCGTATTTTTATACATTATTGATCACGTGTCACGGTATAGTAAGCTGTGTGGTCCGTAGTTTTTCGAAAATGACCTTATTGCTACAGTTACTGTCAATGGAGTACACTACAGATTTTTATGGATCCTTTTTTCATGATATGAATATCGATGACTTGTGCCTACACTGGGTAAGAGAAATTCGATTTTTTTAACACTAAATTCAATGGATGTCTAATTTTGCAAGGAGTTAATGTCAATTGGCAACCAAAGTCATGTAATTTAACGCGTTTGGACTTCCTCTAATAAGGTTATATAAAAATTAAAACATTTTTAGAGGATTTATAAAAATAGTCCGCATACAATTCAAGAGCTCAAAACTTATATCAATCATATTATCTGTAAAGTAGAGCCGCAATTATGCAAAAATATTATCGAACATTTTATAAAAAATGTTTGTTTTATTAAAAATTTTTAAAAAAAAGTCCTAATTGGTCGATTCGGTAGTATTTTAAATGGGAAATACTTTAATGTAAAAATATAACTTGAAAATATAAAAATTATTGTAAAAACATTATTTAATACAATATATTCCATTTTAGCATCATTCTATGATGATTTTAAATTTAACTTTTTCGATAAAGCTATTTGAAATTCAGTACAAATCGTTTTATTTACTTCTAAATCATATAAAAAGGATAAAAATCATAACGAGGTTCAGTCGATGATCCACTCACGTGCAAAAAATACTTATACTCTTATATTCTGGTATATTTATTAACTGTTACTCAAGGGAATATATTTTATTTTTCCTATATTTTATTTGGTGTTTTTTTTTTTACCATATTTCAAGTATCAAACAATTTTATCATAGAGCAAAAAATAAGGAAAACTCTTACTTTTTCGGTTGAAACTTAAAACGTTTTATTTTTATGACCAGTCCTTTTATAATATCAAAAAGAGTAACTCTTATTTCTCATCCTTTCATTTATTTCATAGTAAGGATATTTTTCTCTAAACTTTATCCTTTGCTGTTGTTTCTTTAGGATTTGTGGTGAATTTTATTACAAAGCTTCCATAATAAATACCTTTTTATTCGTAGGTACTAACTAGCATACCAATAAAATGTTATAGGTTAACAATTTAACAATTCCTTTTATAACAAACGATTTTATTGTTAAATTTGCTGGTAAAGATTATAGGGATTTTAGTGCAAATTTCCTTTTAATCTAAAAACCATCTATTTTATTACTTATTATATGAAATTAAAGATTTTTCTTTAGTCTGAACCATTGTTCAGAATATTAATTTTGTTGGCTAGTTTTTTTTCTTTCTAGAATTTATTGGTTTTATTTATTTTCTTTCTAATGAGAAAAAATAGAGTCAAGAGATTAAAAATTTCCATTTTTTATACCGTCTTTTATCAAAAAATTGTTATTTAATCTTTTAGCCCAGATTTTTGGAAGTTTTTTTTTATAATTCTTTTAGCTCCAGTGTGTCTATAAATTGTTTTTCTGTTGAAAAAAGTTAAAGTCGTAGGCAATTGCTTATAAATAATTCTTTATCCCGATTTTAATACCATTTTTTTTTATAAAATATTTTTAACAGTTTTAAAAAATCATTTTTTGTGATATTGTTCAACTCCTCCTTCTACGCCATCTTTATCTCCTCAATCGTAGCGTAGCATTATCCTTTCATAGGACTCTCCAGTTTCGGGAACAAGAAAAAGTCACAGAAGGCCAGATCTAGGGAATACGGTGGCTGCGGCATTATTAGTGTGTTATTTTTGGCCAAAAATTCGGGCACATGCAACTTGTGCGTTATAATGGTGCAAAAGCCAATTTTTGTTCTTCCACAAATCCGGGCGTTTCTGGCAGATTGCTTCTCGCAACTTGCGCATAACTTCCAGGTAATATTCCTTATTGGCCGTTCTACCCTATGGCAAGAACTCATGATGCACCACGCCCCTGCAATCGAAGAAAACTGTAAACAAAACAATCCGGCACGCTTTTTGTACCACCGATAAACGTTACTTTACCATATGCCACAATCAACATTCGGAATGCGTCCGTGCAAATAATTTTGTTTTTCACACAAAATTTGATTCAGATTCTTTGATCCATTTTTTGGAATGGGTAAAAATCGAAGACGAGCCAAAACACGTGCAAACACGGCAGCTGTCAAAAATTATTGTAACTGAACATTCAAAATGGCCGAACTTATCAGCATAAGTAGGAGACATGAGTACCAACAAAACACCACAAAAAAATCTGAAATCGAATATATTTAACCTGGGCAAATTCAAAAATTTTCGATACTATACGAGTCTCTTTAAATCAGTGCCAGAAAATTCAGCTGGAATTAGTTTTAGCTTCTCAGTTTCAATCCTTTTGGATATTAGCGGCAGTATACCTGATGACTCCTTAAAATTTTCAGTACCCTATTTATTGGATGTAACTTACAGCGTCTCAAAGGAATCTTTACTGCCAACAGTAGCCACACCACATGGTGCAGCATGTAAGTGTATGCAATATCAAATCTCAGGTAAAGACCCCGTTTTCAGAAAATTAAAGACAACTATTAGAACTCACAAAAGCCCCTAAAAAAATACTAAAAAACTTGTGTTCTTGTTGAGTCATTACCAACTATTTTGGATGTCACAAAACGACAATTAAATTTTACAGAAGTCCATAAAAAAATACTAAAAAACTTGTGTTCTTGTTGAGGCTCTATCAACTATTTCAGATTTTGTAAAAGTCTAATGACTTCACAAAAGCTCTTAAAAAAATACTGAAAAACTTGCGTTCTTGTTGAGTCTCTAGCAACTTTTTGTAAATTTGATGACACTTCGTTATTTTTCGAAATGTTGATAGTACTTAATATATGGTCGCATAGTTTCCGAACGATATTAAACATTTACTGTACGTCTATAATATTACCAGATTAAGCCTGGTATGCAGCTCGAGCTAAGATAAATTTTCATACGATTTTTAGCTAGCTAAATCGAAAACGAAAAATTTAGCTCACGATTTCGCCGGGCAGTACGCAGCTCGAGAGTGAAAACAAAGTCTCCATTGACAAGTCTCCACGCGATTTCACTTTGGTTTTCCCTACAATTAAATGCACGGAACAATAATCAAAGATAAATGCTAGCTAAATTTTGACGTTTGTGTTTCACTCTCGTTTAGCTGCGCTAAATGAGAGAGTAGTGGAGATCGCGTTAAAATTTATCTTCGCTCGAGCTGCATACCAGGCATTACTATCTATTTATAGAGTGTCATTCAACAAGTACTTAGCCTACAAAAAAAAAACGAAAATTTTGGAAAGGTGGCAATTTATTTTCCCACATAACCTCCTTCAAGCGCGATAAACTTGGCCCAGCGATGCTCTAACTTTTTCAACCCGTCCAAAAAATACATTTTCTCGAGGGAAGCAAAATAGGCCTCCGTGGCGACGATGACCTCCTCATTCGACCCAAATCTATTCCCGGCGAGTGGTTTTTTCAGGTTTGGAAACAAAAAGTAGTCACAGGGGGCCAAATCTGGAGATTGCGGTGGATGGGGCAGCAATTCGTAGCGTAATTCGACCAATTTGGCCATGGCGACGGCGGAGGTGTGAGCCGGTGCGTTGTCGTGGTGGAACAGCACTTTTTTCTTCGCAAAGAGGGCCGCTTTTTCTTCAATTCGACGTCAAATCGGCCCAATAAGTCAGCATAGTAGCGCCCCGTGATTGTTTTACCCTTCTCGAGGTAATCGATGTGGATCACACCTTGTGAATCCCAGAAAACGGTAGCCATCACCTTTCCGGCCGATCGAACAGTCTTCGCCTTCTTCGGAGCACGTTCGCCGGGTGAAGTCCACTGTTTCGACTGTTCCTTGGTCTCTGGTGTGTACCAGTGAATCCATGTTTCGTCGACGGTCACGAAACGACGCAAGAACTCTGCTGGATTGCGCTGATACAGCGCCAAACACGTCGCCGATGTGGTCTCACGGTTGCACTTGTTTTCCGGTGTGAGCAAACGCGGCACCCATCGCGCCGACAGCTTTCTCATGCCCAGTTCTTCGTGTAGAATATGATGCACCGTTCCTACTGCGATGCCTACAGTCTCAGCTATCTCGTGAACCTTCAATCAACGGTCTGCCAACACGAGATCGTGGACTTTTTTAACGTTTTCCTCCGTAGCAGCCGTTTTCGGAGCACCTGGGCGTGGCTCATCAAAAACCGACGTGCGGCCACGAACAAACTCGTTGAACCAATTCTTGACGGTCGACATCGAAGGAGAAGAGTTACCATATACAGCATCCGAGCGATCTTTGATTTTGCTGCGCGTTTTTCCTTCCAAAAACAAAAATCTAATCACCGAACGATATTGTTCTTTTTTCATTTTTGTGCAACCGACCGACACGCTCGCTTTCAAAGGCTCTCAAAACAAAACTAATGAAGGGAATCAACTGAAACTTTGACAGTAAGCTACTAAAAGAATGTACTGCACGATGGTAAATTTCTTTGTAACATCAGTTCTATCGGGCGGTGAGGCTAAGTACTTGTTGAATGACCCTTGATATTTCAAGGGGCAAAATGTGAGGTCATTTTGTGTCAACTAATAGATACTCCTGCAATATAAATATTTTTAAAATACTTAAAGATATTCTGATCACTTTTTAAAAGGTTATTTTAAGAAAATAATAATATACTATTTAATTTTTTTTTTAAAAATACGACGATTCTATTTAATTTGTATATCAAATAATCTTAACAAAATGTTATTGACTAAATTTCCTTTTATTAAAACCTTTTGAAAGCATATCGGTTTTAATTTCACAAATGTAAATATTATTTTTTATCCTTCTATTTATTACAATAATAAATCTTAAAATGAAAATATTTCTCTCCTAAAATATATCATAAAAAAATATAATTAATTAAAATGTTTATATTGAAAATGAACTAAAATGTCATCATGTTTATTTATGAAATTTGGTTTTAATGAAAGTAAAAAATTTCAATGTCAAGAATACACAAGGACAATAAAGGAATATATTTTAAATATTCGAAATGTCTTTTAAAATAAATTCAAATGGTTTTTTTCCGCCTTCTTTCTATGATTTTATAAAGAAAAATCCGTCTTTATTATGGAAAATATTCGAATCTGGTTGAAGAAGTTTGTCTAGACAAAATATTTTATTTTATTTTTCCTCTTTTTTAAAAATTTTAGTTTACTCTTAAAAAAGATGATTTATAATAAAATGTATCTTTTAGCAAGAATATCATATAAACAGTATAAGTAACAATAATATTTGTAATGATAATCATAATAATATGTAGCAATAATAATAATGATATTGTAATAAATGAAATTTTTTGTTGTAGTTGAAGTTGAATTTGAACTTGGATAAATATTAAATGGTGAAAATATCACAGAACGTTATATTGATGCATTAAGAAAATATATTTTCCTAAATATCACTATTATCTGAAACGTGATCCTTTTCGAGATAAACACGTATCCCATTAAGGGATTAACCATAAAATTATTTCCATTTGTGCGGTTTATTATCATCAATAAAAATGTTTTCTGCCTTTAATGGCATAACTTATTCTTGGTTTGACTATCATTTATGTTTATCGACAAAAATTTTTATATTCTTTCAAAGTGCAATACAACTTCTATCTGGCTATAAGAAAGTTATTCATAATTTATTCTATTTACGACTATCACAATTAATGTATTTCAATTCTTTTATTTAGATTTTTCATTATAATTAATGCTGGGTATTATTATTATTATTCAATTTAAGTCTACTACTATGTATGACTTAAAAAAATAAAATTTTATCTAATTAAGTAAAATAATATTTTACACTCAACTATCTTAGATGGGAAATTAAATCAGTTTAAAGGTTGATTTCAATTTATTTAAAGTGTAATAAATTTTTGTCAAAGTAAGTATTATATTTGAGAAAATTCAGTTACATAAAGTAAACACAATAAATTATTTTACTGTAACGTGAATTTCATTCACTTTGAATAGCATTCAATCTATTGAAACTGTCTTAAGGATACTTACTGAGTTACACATAACTCATAGTATGCTTGAATAGGTTTAAACGCCTAAAAGGCGGAACTGCCTTCATTTCGCAGAACTTCCTTGGCATTGATTTATAGATGAAAAATGCAAATGAATTTGAAAAACTGCATCAAGGATATTTGCTCGTTTTCTATGCTAAGCAAAAATTTTCTCTTTGTACCATTTCTACAATATATTATGAAAATCAATTTTCATTCCATTAACATGAATAAATACTTACACAAGGAAAATAATTTTTTTTATAAAACCCATTTAATTGAAATATATTTTTATTTTTATATATTTGCATATGGTTTATAAAGAGAGAGAGAAAGAGAATAATTCAATAAAGAAGATATTCTTTAATTAAATGAACTGTAATATTTTATAAATAAATATAAACAAAAGGTTCTATTATTCTGAAGCTTTAGAATATACTGTTATCCTGATAGTAAAGTAAGAAATGTATATTAAATATTATTAAAAATATAACAGCAATATTAATTAATTTAATTAAAAGTTTATATTAATAAAATTTTTTGTAATGGATTTTTTATATGTATAAAGGCAGTCTGTTAAGTCAGTGATAAATTAAACATATAATTAATTTATTCAACAAATTTTTTTTTTAATTTTATACAATTTAACTAATGCTATTCCAACTTCTTTATACAATCCGTAAAGTGATTTATCAAGCTCTGCAAAAAGTTCTCAGTTTTGTATATAATTTCAGAATTGGATGTAAAATGGTGAATGAGAATGCAAATTATAAAATAATTTCACTAATTTTGGCATTGAAATTGACGATAAATGTGCCCGTATGATACAGAACTTATTTAGTATTTTATTAACATACGAAATTAACTTTTTTCCACATTAACAAAAACTACAAAACTTGTCTGATTTCAATGGCCGTCAAAAATAAACAAATAAAGAAATTTATATAAAATATTATTTGCCGTATGTCAAAGAATACAAGAAAATAAAAAAAATATATTTTTGCAAATATCAGCCAAATTACTAGCATTTGTCACTTACATATCAGACTAAACTTGTAAGATCTACGAAAAATATATACCAAAATAAAAAGATACTTCTATTTTAAGGATAAGATCTTACGAGGTCTAATTTAAATTAAGTAAAAATTATAAATTTTAAATATATTCTTAAATATTGGTAAATGATATTTTTAAAATAAATATAAAAATGTATTGAAAAAAGCGTATTTTGTAGAATTTAGATGCTAACATCCTTGAAAAAAGGAAATTCGATGTGTATTTGCTGAAATGAGTCTTTTTATTTCTCTAAAATAAGTCTTTTTACTAGCATTTATCACTTACATATCAGACTGATTTTTATTTCTCTAAATTACTAGCATTTATCACTTACATATCAGACTGACATCGGAAGACCTACGAAAAATATGTACCAAAATAAAAATATACTAAGGATAAGGTCTTACAAGGTCAAATTTAAAATAAATAAAAATTATAAATTTTAAATATATTCTTAAATATTGGTAAATGATATTTTTAAAATAAATATAAAAATGTATTGAAAAAAGCGTATTTTGTAGAATTTAGATGCTAACATCCTTGAAAAAAGGAAATTCGATGTGTATTTGCTGAAATGAGTCTTTTTATTTCTCTAAAATAAGTCTTTTTACTAGCATTTATCACTTACATATCAGACTGATTTTTATTTCTCTAAATTACTAGCATTTATCACTTACATATCAGACTGACATCGGAAGACCTACGAAAAATATGTACCAAAATAAAAATATACTAAGGATAAGGTCTTACAAGGTTAAATTTAAAATAAATAAAAATTATAAATTTTAAATATATTCTTAAATATTGGTAAATGATATTTTTAAAATAAATATAAAAATGTATTGAAAAAAGCGTATTTTGTAGAATTTAGATGCTAACATCCTTGAAAAAAGGAAATTCGATGTGTATTTGCTGAAATGAGTCTTTTTATTTCTCTAAAATAAGTCTTTTTACTAGCATTTATCACTTACATATCAGACTGATTTTTATTTCTCTAAATTACTAGCATTTATCACTTACATATCAGACTGACATCGGAAGACCTACGAAAAATATGTACCAAAATAAAAATATACTAAGGATAAGGTCTTACAAGGTCAAATTTAAAATAAATAAAAATTATAAATTTTAAATATATTCTTAAATATTGGTAAAGGATATTTTTAAAATAATTATTAAAAATGTATAAAGAAATTAGATTTGTTTTTGCTAAAATGAGTATTTTCATTTCTCTAAAAAAAAGTATTTTTTTTTGTTACTTAATAAATTAATAATATATAATAATAAAAATATGTCATATTAAAAATATAAAATTTAAATTTTATGGAATATTTATCTTCAAGTCAATTTGATGTATGCGAAAAAGGACTCGTTCACATTATTATAGTTTTTTTTATAACCAGAAGAATAAATTCCCAAAAATTGCATAGAAACACAATAAATCCTTATCAATAAGACCTTCTTAGAATACAATTATTGAGAAAAGTATTTTTTTTCCAAATAAAGAAATTTATATAAAATATTATTTGCCGTATGTCAAAGAATACAAGAAAATAAAAAAAATATATTTTTGCAAATATCAGCCAAATTACTAGCATTTGTCACTTACATATCAGACTAAACTTGTAAGATCTACGAAAAATATATACCAAAATAAAAAGATACTTCTATTTTAAGGATAAGATCTTACGAGGTCTAATTTAAATTAAGTAAAAATTATAAATTTTAAACATATTCTTAAATATTGGTAAATGATATTTTTAAAATAAATATAAAAAATGTATTGAAGAGATCGTATTTTTTAGAATTTAGATGCTAACATCTTTGAAAAAAGGAAATTAAATGTGTGTTTGCTAAAATGAGTCTTTTTATTTCTCTAAAATAAGTTTTTTACTAGAATTTATCACTTTCATATCAGACTGATTTTTATTTCTCTAAATTACTAGCATTTATCATTTACATATCAGACTGACATCGGAAGACCTACGAAAAACATGTACCAAAATAAAAATATACTAAGGATAAGGTCTTACGAGGTCTAATTTAAAATAAGTAAAAATTATAAATTTTATATAACATATATTATATATTCTTAAATATTGGCAAAGGATAATTTTAAAATAAATATAATAAATGTGGTAAAAAAAGCGTATTTTTTAGAAGGTAGATGCTAACATCCTTGAAAAAAGGAAATTAAACGTGTATTTGCTAAAATGAGTCTTTTAATTTCTCTAAAATAAGTCTTTTTACTAGCATTTGTCACTTACATATCAGACTGACCTCGTAAGAGCTACGAAAAAAATGTACCAAAATAAAAATATACTAAGGATAAGATCTTACGAGGTCTAATTTAAATTACGTAAAAATTATAAATTTTAAATATATTCTTAAATATTGGTAAATGATATTTTTAAAATAAATATAAAAAATGTATTGAAGAGATCGTATTTTTTAGAATTTAGATGCTAACATCTTTGAAAAAAGGAAATTAAATGTGTGTTTGCTAAAATGAGTCTTTTTATTTCTCTAAAATAAGTTTTTTACTAGAATTTATCACTTACATATCAGACTGATTTTTATTTCTCTAAATTACTAGCATTTATCATTTACATATCAGACTGACATCGGAAGACCTACGAAAAACATGTACCAAAATAAAAATATACTAAGGATAAGGTCTTACGAGGTCTAATTTAAAATAAGTAAAAATTATAAATTTTATATATATTATATATTCTTAAATATCGGCAAAGGATATTTTTAAAATAAATATAATAAATGTGTTAAAAAAAGCGTATTTTTTAGAAGTTAGATGCTAACATCCTTGAAAAAAGGAAATTAAACGTGTATTTGCTAAAAAGAGTGTTTTTTTTCTCTAAAATAAGTCTTTTTACTAGCATTTGTCACTTACATATCAGACTGATTTTTATTTCTCTAAATTACTAGCATTTGTCATTTACATATCAGACTGACCTCGTAAGAGCTACGAAAAAAATGTACCAAAATAAAAAGATACTAAAAATAAGGTCTTACGAGGTCTTATTTAAAATAAATAAAAATTATAAATTTTAAATATATTCTTAAATATTGGTAAAGGATATTTTTAAAATAATTATTAAAAATGTATAAAGAAATTAGATTTGTTTTTGCTAAAATGAGTATTTTCATTTCTCTAAAAAAAAGTATTTTTTTTTGTTACTTAATAAATTAATAATATATAATAATAAAAATATGTCATATTAAAAATATAAAATTTAAATTTTATGGAATATTTATCTTCAAGTCAATTTGATGTATGCGAAAAAGGACTCGTTCACATTATTATAGTTTTTTTTATAACCAGAAGAATAAATTCCCAAAAATTGCATAGAAACACAATAAATCCTTATCAATAAGACCTTCTTAGAATACAATTATTGAGAAAAGTATTTTTTTTCCAAGCATAAAATCCATTCAGAAAATAGAATTCATAGTAACAGAAAATAATGTATTCGTAACTAGGACAGATTACTATCAAATCAACCCAGTTTTTGTCTGATAAAAAAAAACTTACAAAAATTAAAATAATAAAAAATACCCAATTTAATATGAGACATTTAAGAGATTAATTGATGGTAGTACAAGTGCTATGTTTGTATTTTAAGCCTTCAACATTGTTCGAGTGTACGGAGAAAATTCTTTTTGTTCAGCATAAAAAATGCGCATAAAAACGGATCTACTCGTTCGTTGTATGTAAATTTTTTTTGAAACATTTCGAGAATATATCGCATTCAGAAACTGTTTTAATGTTTTCAAATGGTGAATAAGTGTCCATAAAAAAGTGCATCCATAAATTTTCATAAAAGTGCTCTAATTTTTTTTTCTTCCCCACCCGTGTAGATATGTATTTGTTCAGGGTTGTTATCATATTTCCTTTCAATAAAAATAGATAAAATTTTAAAATTTTTAATTGTTATTTTATGATTAATTATATCAACAGGTTATTTATGGTCTAGCTTTAAATTTAACTTTATATGTCATGTTTAGGATGTATTGTTTTTGATAATAATCTGTAAATGTTCTAATAAGCAAATCAATCAACAAGTTTTAGTATTACTTTGCTTGTGTGGAATAATTATTGTTTTTTGTAAAATAATTTTTATTGCAATTTTTATAAATAATTTAAAATTATATTGTTTATCGCATAAAAATATTATAGTATAAAATAAATTCTTTTTAATAATAAAAATTAAAATTTGATAGTGACATAGTTAATTTTATATTGAGTTAATTTAAAAGAATAATATTTCACTTAGGAGACTGACAAGTAATGAGACTAATTATATATGAAATTTATACCCTTCAAATAAGTGTACGAGGTCTGTTCAAAAAGTATCACGAATTTTGAATTTTGAAACTCATGCTTCTCACTTATGCCGATAAGTTCGGCCATTTTGAATTTTCAGTTAAATTTTGACAGCTGCTTTGCTTGCACGTGTTTTGGCTCATCTTCGGTTTTTGCTCAATTTTGACCAAAAACATCATCGCATTAACATTGCTGTTGGACTCTGTCCGTGACGACCCAAGTTTGCTCCAGAGGGTCATAACCCTTATGACATGGTTAATGCTTATGACATGGAAACCAAAGCTCAATCATCGCAATGGACGCTGCCGCACGAGCCAAGACCTAAAAAACCTCGCTTAGCTCGGTCGAATATGAAGGTTTTGCTTAAAGTTTTCTTCGATTGCAGGGGCGTGAGGCATCATGAGTTCTAGCCACAGCGTAGAACGGTCAATAAGGAATATTACCTGCAAGTTATGATCAAGTTGCGCGTAGCAATCCGCAAGAAACTGCCGGATTTGTGGAAGAACAGAAATTGGCTTTTGCCATTTTTGGCTAAAAACAACACACTAATAATGCCGTAGCCACCATAGTCCCCAGATCTGGCCCTCTGTGACTTTTTCTTGTTCCCGAAACTGAAGAGCCCCATGAAAGGATGACGCTAAGGAGATAAAGACGGCATCGAAGGAGGAGCTGAACAAGATCACAAAAAATGATTTTTTGAAGAGCTTCGAGGATTGGAAAAAACTTTGGCACAAGTGTATAATATGTGGTGGGGATTACTTTTTATGTTTTTATTACTTTTTTTTCATGAATAAATAAATAATTTTTGAAAAAACACAAAATTCGCGATACTTTTTTAACAGACCTCCTACTTATGCAGCTATACATCAGCTGAAGATTGTTTCCAGTCTTTGTAGCAGTAGTGGAACCCTTTAACTAAAGTCGAGCTCGGTTATACTCCTTTCGATATTATTGACAATACCAAGATTCTCCTGCAGGGGTGTTATTTCTGGGTGAACGATCAAATTTAATATCTATACCAAAAGTGGCCTACGGATCTTGGCGAACCCGCAGCATCTGAGCTAGTCTATCAATTGCAGGAAATTACTTTACTGTAGGTTTTTGAGACTTGAGTACTCACTAGGTACTCTTAGAAGTAAAAATGATTGGTACCGCAGGGGTTAAGAGCCTTTAGCTCTTAGGTGGTGGATGTGTTTCTCACCTGCATTGCAGATACACCCATGGCGGGATCCCTGGGTGCTATCACTACAGATGATAGTAGAAATTTAGGGTAACAGTTAGGGTAACTAATTTGTAAATGGTTACTGGCTGTTAGCAAATAGAGTTACCTATGATGGATTGAGCTGGTAAAGAGGCACTACCACAAGAATTATATGGAAGGTTAGGTACAAGATGGTTAATGGCGTTTAATGGTAGAAATAGTATTAAGACCATCTGGCCATGGAGAGAACCAATTTTCAAGAGGTTCGGAAAAGAGGTTTGAAAACGAGGGAATCTGATAGAACATTCCCTGTAAGAGGTGGACCAAGTAGAAAATTGAATAAAGCATTGAATTGCAGCAAGCTGGTTTACTGTTGAGTAATTGAGTTACATGCAACCACCTAGATTTATTTTGCTGAGCTGGAGAAATTCATTACTGAACAGGTCTGTTTGCGCGTTGACTGGGCCTATCTGAATTCCCATGGTCGTAGGTGACCCGTAGTATTATGTCTAATGATAAATATGCAACGTTAAATAATATAAAGTAAAGATCCAAAATGAGTTCCTTTCAAGGAACTTCTAAGTATCTGCAATACCTAATCTGATGCAAAGAACCAATTTCCTATGTTTCAAGGACCTATTTTTTAAAGAGAAGCTCCATTTATAAAGATTTTCTTGAAAGGTTCGACAATTTCAATCGTTTTTGATATTAAAGGGTAGCCCTCCCTGAATGATCATTTTCTTCAACTGCTTCTCGGGTCTCCAAAATTACTCTATGTTATTAAGCACTTGTGCTTTTTACCAAACACTTGCAAATTTCAATAAAGCGAAACTGCCGATTCACTAAGTCTTCAATTGTCGCTGTTGAATTTTTTGTAACGCACTCCAAACACGATATCACTTATTATGCTTTTTAGGGCCGCGTAGTTATCGGACGAGCTCAAAATTAATACTGTATGTCTAGAAGAAGGGGGGAAGGGGGGGAACTTTTTCAGTGCTATTAGGTCCCTCTTAGTGATTCCGTTCTCGTGTATAGAAAAATTATCGAAAATTTAAATCTTAATAGTCACTGTCTGGGATGGACTTGCTTATAAGATCCGGTCTCAGTTGAGTATTGATTCTGATTAGTGCCATGACTCAATGAGGATGAAACCATGCTCAAACTATGCTTTTAGTACGTAACAAAAAATATATCACATTATATACTATAATTTTTGTAATAATCTATAAAAAAAAACTATTCTAAAAAAAAGATTGTAGCGTCATGACTATGAGGCATATTCAGTTTCGTTAATAAAACCAGTCTATAAGTTTTGAGTATTAATTCGAAGTTATTAAATATTAGATTGTTTTAGATAATTAAGTAAAGGGTTTGGATTCAAAAGCTCCATATTAAAGGAAGTCTTCTTCAGAAAAAAAATAGTAAAAGAATACTATTTATCTACGGTTGGTCAATAATATCAGGTGTAATTTTATTATCAGATCATTTTGAAAAGCACAGGATAGTGGAGAGTCTCCACTTATGGACTGCCAAAATTTTTTAATATTTCTGTTGTTGAGCTGACAAATTTCATGATTCAGAAAAAGCTTCAGAAGTTAACAAAATATCATTAAAAAAAAAAACAATTAAAAAAAACTATTATTTTTAATCTAAGCTATTAAAAGATAGGAAATTAATTGATTAATGAAATCAATACTAAAATTTTCATCTTATTTTAAAATACTTTCAATTTGTGAAATTAAAAAAAGGAGATAAATTTATTTAGATGAATTACAAAAACAATATGAAATCTATACAGACACTCTTAAATCAAACAATTCTTTTTGAATAAGTACTATACACATAAGTTCTATGAAAATAAATCTTAAATCTATCATCTACAAATTGAAATATCAATAAGAATGGACAATTTTCTATATCTAATATTGATTGAATCTTATACTATTTGCTATTCGTACATCTTAAAAGATATAAATAAGATTAATGAAATGATACTAAAGTAGATAGGAAAACTATTTGCAGCTCAGGAGGAGCCTACCATCACAATAACATGCAATTCTCAGTTCTAAGAAAGCACCAGTAAATAAGATCTTTTAGTGTGAAATTTGAAAATACAAATAGTAATATTATGACAAATACTTCAATTTTATCTTAAAGTACTTTTACAGATTTCTAGTTGTACAGAATTTTTGTAAATAACTTTTGAGCGAATAGAAAATGAAAAATTATATTATTTTGAAATGAGTATTGAAGATTGTAATGTATCCGTGTCCATGTTGGAGATGAACCGTGTTGATAGTGAAATTTTATGCAAATATATTCAACTGAAATCAGACATTTTATTGAATTCCCTAGGCAAGAATTTATACATTCCTTAGAATGCTGACAATTATTCTCTTTTTTCAGTATTTGATTTTTCTTTAGACCATCATCTATTGGTTTCTGTTTTTCCGTTCTATCTAGGATGGAATTATTTTTGTATTTGTAGACAAGCCAATCGATAGATACTATTTGCTCCTCTATTATTACGGAAAAACTGTACTCAATATATACAGAAATTATAGATATCTTCATATACATGTATAAATATAGATGAATAGTTTCTTTCACATTTCTCTATAGTATAACAGGAAAACGATGCTGAACGCCCGACTGGACTCCAAGCTGCAATTAAGCAAAACAATTCAATTTGATGCGAAAATTATTCCTATTCACTCCGGATATAATTATTTCATATTGCTGCTGCTGCCTCTCGAGCACTATGTGGATCGAAACCTAATGTTTTAATTATGGAGTCGCTTTTACTTCGTCGATTTTTCCATTTTAGTAGATTCCGACTAATTGTGATGTTCAAATTGGTATGAGAGAACGATTCATTGATGGAATTGCTTCCGCAAACTACCACATTTATGCTTGCAAATTCTTTATTAGAATAACAAAAATGGAATATTATAGATTTTCCCCCCCTTTCGAATCGTTGAAATTGATTCCATATTAGATATTGCAGAGAGAGAAAGAAAAAATCATGAAATTGCCATTAGAGCCTTATAGATAATAAAAAGTTGGGGAAATTATGAAGATGGATGGAAAACTGCTGTTTGTGATTAACTGGAAAGGAGCTAGTTCATGTGAAGGCACCAAAAAACAAAAATAATAAAATCAAAATAAATATTACTGAAAATTATTACTTAAGAAAATTTCACACTACACTTAATATGAGGAAATTTTTGAATTAAAAATATTACATTTAAACAATTAAATTTTATATTATAGAAAGTAAAATATTATAAAATATGTTCTCGCATAACATAAAAATACATTTCCGAATAAAAGTGAGTTACATTCACATTTCTAGATTCAATATTCAATTTATTGGAAAAAAAGGTTCCTTTGAAAGAAATTAAAAAAATTTCACTTAGAAAAAAAGATCCGGAAGTAAATTGAGTTAAATTCAATCCTTTTAGTCTTCCAGATTTCTTTCATATAGAAGAAATTTATCTGTGAAAACAATCAAAATTCATAACTAAATTTTTCTTGAACAAAATTAAGTTGAAATTTAATTTCACACTCAGTGAAAAATCAAAATTCAGAATAATTTCCTACCATAGTATTATTCAGTAAAAATTAAATTATCATTTGAAGACTGATAGAAATAAAAAAATTAGAAAAAACGATCCCCTAAAATTTTTAGTCGAAAACCGTTTTTATTAAAAAAATTAAAAGGTGTGAAATCACAACAATTTTTAATTCATGATTAAATGCTTCTATAAATAATTACCATTGCTATAAGCTTAAATTCCCTGTTTGGTCATAGATGGCGTGAGTGAGCGTATAAAGCTACCATTGGCACGCCATACTTTTTTTATGAGTTTGACAGCTGTCAAAATTAATCAGTGCACATTGTCAGCAATTTCGTACAACAAGATACATTTTTCCTTTGATAATCATGTCTAGTTTTTTGCCAGAAAGAGAGCATATGCAGGAAGCTCTGGTTTTCTGCTTCAATTTGAAGAAATCGGCTGCCGAATCGCATCGAATGCTTATGGAGGCCTATGGTGAGAGTGTTTTATCGGAAACAACATGCAGAGATTGGTTTCGTCGGTTCAAAGATTTTGACTTGTGGAACAAGAAGCGTGAAAATCGGCCTAGGAAGGTTGGGGATCATCAATTGCAGGCTCTTTTGGACGAAAACGATACCCAATCGCATAAAATGCTCGCGGAGCAATTGGGTGTTACTTAACCAGCCATTTCCATGCGTTTACGTGCCATGCGGAAGATTGAAAAGATGGGAAAATGGGTGCCGCATGAATTGAACGATAGACAGATGGAGCAACGCCAAAACACATGCGAAATCTTGCTCGCCAGACAAAAAAGAAAGTCGTTCCTGCCTCGGATTTTGACAGGTGATGAAAATTGGATATATTTTGATATTTCTAAACTCAACAAATCGTGGGTTGATCCCGGCCAACCATCAACATCTTCCCCAAGAACAAATCGCTTCGGACGGAAGACGATGCTGTGCGTTTGATGGGATCAGCAGGATATCGTCTACTATGAGATGTTGAAACCTAGTGAAACCGTCAATGCCCACCGCTACCACCAACAACTGATCAAATTGCACCGTGCTCTGCGTGAAAAAAAGACGGATTATCAACAAAGTACATGACAAGCTGTTTTTCCTCCACAACAACGCACCATCGCACAAGTCAAAAATGGTCCAAAACTACTTGGAGACACTCAGCTGGGAGGTGCTACCCTACCCCGCATATTCACCGGATCTTCCGACTATCACCTGTTTTCGTCAATGGGGCCACGCGCTCGCTGAGCAGCACTTCGATTTTTACGAGGACGTCCAAAAATTGCTTGATGATTGGTTTGCCTCGAAAGAGAAGGAATTTTTCGACGTGGTATCCACAAATTACCCGAGATATGGAAAAAATATGGAGGTAGCAAGGGCAAGTACTTTGAATAAATTTGTTTTTGCTTTCTATAAAAAAAAACATGTTTTTTTTTTGACTAAAAATCAGCGGATTTAAGCTTGTATACCTGGTAAATACATAAGCTATATTTTTGAAATTGCAAAAGGGATAACTTTTTTTTTTGTTGGGTTTCCGGAAAAGTGTATTTTTCTATACAAAAAGCAGAAAGATCAATTTGCTCGATAACCTTTTATCTATAAAAAAAGAACAAAGACCTATTTTGCTCAATAGACTTTAACCATCTTTCAGTGACATTCATAATTCGTCGTTAGTAGAAGAACCTATCTTTATTGGCGAAAAACTGAATAAGGTGCTGATTTACAGCCTCATCTGAATTAAAGGTTATAGCACGGAAGAAGTTATGAAAAGACCGGCAGCAGTAGAAGTGTGGCGTGGTAAAGCCAGGCGATTATTGCGGGTGTAGGGACACATCCCGTCCAAGCTCCAATATTTGTTGATGCATGATCGATAAATGACCTCCGGAAGTTTCTGGATGATGAATTCATTCAAACTGTGCAATTGCCGATATAATTTCAATACCTTGAAAATTCCACCATATTGAGAGCACAACCTTCCTCTGATGCATATCCCGTTCCGATGCCGTTTAGGGTGGGTTATCTCACCGGGACCAACACAGTTTCTGAACCATATTGTTATAAATAACCCACTTCTAATCAACAGTTTATAAATTGCATCAAAAAAATTCTTTCTCTCATGTTTAATGACGATGTCGCGGATGTTTATGCTTGCCATCAAATGAACTTTTTTGAGTTCATTAGGAATCCGAACATCGAGTATCATAGCTGCTTCAGATGATCGTGAATGGTTGAATGATTTATAATTAATATTTCTGCAATCTTTCATATCGTGTAAGCTGGTTTGACTCAATGAATGCATTTATTTTATTGTCATTAACCTCGTTTTTTGTTGCTGACCATGATTGGCACTAACGCTCTTATAGAGTACGTGTATTAATCACCGTAAACTTAATGCAACTTTTCATAAGCTTAATGCGTATTATCGTAAAATCCATAGAAAATAAACAAAGTCACTGGCAAAAATAAAGAAACGCCATCTAGTACGAAAAATGACTTTTATGATAATCCAAAATTTCAGGAAAATTTTCTAAACAAAAAAAAGCGTATTTTAATTATAGTTATTAATATTTCAAAAAAAATTTTCAATAATTATTAATCATTCTACAGAGAGTTGGAATTATTTAGACTACAATATTACACAAATATTTAAACTGTTTTTAACTTTAGTATGATTTAGAAATACTATTTTTAACTTTAGTATGTTAGTTTTTTTATCAAAAAAAGGGATTTGTTATATCCATTAATTTTAAAGAACTACTGCTCCTTTAAAGAAAAATATCTTTTATGAAGACTATTTCTGAATATAATATTTATTACAATACAATATGTTATTGCACATAATAGTTAACAATGCAATGTACAAAAAAGGATTCAGTCTTAGGTACCAGTTAAATTCCTTTCACTATAGATTCGAAACATAAAGAAAAGAGTAAAAACGAACAAAACCACCACATTTTCGCAACTAATAGAGATTCTTGTATGTGGTTTTTTATTGGGGAGAAAAAATCCCTAACAACTGGTATATCATTTTGCAGTCGATAGAGTTTCCAATAGAAAAAATAGACGAGATCAGCTTTTGTGAGATATTTTTATTTCAGGAACTCTTATTTAGTCACAAGACTTTATTGTTAAGGGAAAATCCATAAAGGATATGGCAATAAAAAAATGAAAAAGAATCAAATAGTGAAATTGTAAATGTTATCTGCATGGATACCAAATTTTTCATCATATAAATATCAGTGTACGATACATACACATCCATATGCCTCCTGTGAAGTAAGAAAATAGGAAAATAGGAACAACGCCAAGTTTTCCATATAGTCAACGAACAATTCCTTTGTTCGTTGATTTTCTGGGTAGAACTTATGATTCGATATGCAAATTTTCCAAGACATTAAATTCAATCACGGACATACAATAATAAATTCATCGTACTAAAGGAAGAATATTTTTCATGTACAGAACATTTGGAAGGATTTTAAGCAGTTTAAACGGTTATTCGAACAGTTGTCTGAATTAGATTAAATACCACATTAGCCTACACATACACCCACCATTCTTACCATATTATAAGAATTTTGTATTATAACAATACAAAAAAAAATAAGTATCATTGTAGTAAGGTGAACAGATAATCGTAAGATTTAACACAACAATAAAGCATCCAACCATACAAAAATACATATGTGTTATGGGGACAATATAGTTTGGATGGATCTGTTAAGCAATTTGCAGATAAATAGATTATCCTAAATTTAAAGCCTTTTACTTATACCCTTTTAGAGAGAATTGTTATTTATATTCATGTGTATGGCGATTGTGTAGAAAATCAAAAGTTGCACCCATACAAGCTTCTTCAAAGAAAACTATTCAAACAAATCTTCATCCAATCAAACGTATAAGAAAAATAGGCAAAATTCAATTAGGACATAATTTACTAGAAATTTCCATTTAAGGATATTATCAATAGTCCTGTTTGATTCCTGTAAAGGCTATTTGTATAATAAACATTTCTATAAATTTGAAATAATTCTTATCATCAAATTTTGCTAAGTACGAGATTCAATCAACAAGTACTTAGCCTCACCGCCCGATGGAACTGCTGTCACAAAAAAATTTACCATCATGCAGTGCATTCTTCTAGTAGCCTACTGTCAAAGTTTCAGTCGATTCCCTTCATTAGTTTTGTTTTGAGAGCCTTTGAAAGCGAGCGTGTCGCTATCGGTGATTAGATTCTTGTTTTTGGAAGGGAAAACGCGCAGCGAAATCAAAGATCGCTTGGATGCTGTGTATGGTGACTCTTATCCTTTGATGGCGACCGTCAAGAATTGGTTCAACGAGTTTGTTCGTGGCCGCACGTCGGTTTTTAATGAGCCACGCCCAGGTGCCTCGAAAACGGCTGCTACGGAGGAAAACGTTAAAAAAGTCTACGATCTCGTGTTGGCAGACCGTCGATTGAAGGTTCACGAGATAGCTGAAACTGTGGGCATCGCAGTAGGAACGGTGCATCATATTCTACACGAATAACTGGGCATGAGAAAGCTGTCGGCGCGATGGGTGCCGCGTTTGCTCACACCGGAAAACAAGCGCAACCATGAGACCACATCGGCGACGTGTTTGGCGCTGTTTCAGCGCAATCCAGCGGAGTTCTTGCGTCGTTTCGTGACCATCGACGAAACATGGATTCACTGGTACACACCAGAGACCAAGGAACAGTCGAAACAGTGGACTTCACCCGGCGAACGTGCTCCGAAGAAGGCGAAGACTGTTCGATCGGCCGGAAAGGTGATGGCCACCGTTTTCTGGGTTTCACAAGGTATGATCCACATCGATTACCTCGAGAAGGGTAAAACAATCACGGGGCGCTACTATGCTGACTTATTGGGCCGATTTGACGTCGAATTGAAGAAAAAGCGGCCCCGCTTTGCGAAGAAAAAAGTGCTGTTCCACCACGACAACGCGCCGGCTCACACCTCCGCCGTCGCCATGGCCAAATTGGTCGAATTGCGCTACGAGTTGCTGCCCCATCCACCGTACTCTCCAGATTTGGCCCCCTGTGACATTTTGTTTCCAAACCTGAAAAAATCACTCGCCGGGAATAGATTTGGGTCGAATGAGGAGGTCATCGTCACCACGGAGGCCTATTTTGCTTCCCTCGAGAAAATGTATTTTTTGGACGGGTTAAAAAAGTTAACTAAAAAAGTTAGAGCTCGAAGTGTATCGAGCTTGAAGGAGATTATGTGGAAAAATAAATTGCCACCTTTCCAAAATTTTCGTTTTTCTTTTGTAAGCTAAGTACTTGTTGAATGACCCTCGTAATTAGGATTTTTCCAAAATTATATTTAGAATATTAATAACGTTTGACGCATCAACTTTCCTGTGTTTTTTCTAATATTATCCCTTAACTTCCGAATAAAAATGTATAATTAAAAATATTATCAACTATTTAACAAACAGCATTTTTAAATCAATCATAATTGATTTTAATAAAAAAATATTTATTCAATTAAATTAGTTTTGAGAGATTTTTCATAAGCATTAATAGATTATATTCAGAAGTTTTCCATAAATAACTCTAGAGGAAAATCTCTAAAAGTACATTGGATAAGTTCATGTAAGTTTTCCTTATTAAATTTTTTTTCGTTTTGAAAATAACAATTTTGATTGATGTTTATTTTAAAGAAAAACTATTGAAGAACACTTTTACTCACATGTTAGCTATAATCAAGATTATAGTAAAGAGAGAGTTTTTGTATTAAAACTGGATTCATAAATCTTCTTCAACTATAATCAACTTTGATGGAAGAGAATCAAGGAAAAAAATTAAATGTCAGTTTTAAAATAATATTAACAAAAATAAAAATATTTATTTTAAATTCTCTTCCTAGAAACTTTTAAATAAATAAATAAAATTTCATTCAAATACATTTCGGTTTTTCCAAATATTATTAAAAGCTATACTATAATTACATATTATTATATACAGAAAATACAAACTTAACGAAGAACCTCATGTGGCTTTGGGAACCGCATTTGCCTATCCATAGTCTATATTAAATTTTTTTTTTAAATTCATTTTGCTTGCTTTGTTTTAAAATTTTTTAATTAATATATTTCAAGGGAAAAGTCATAATTTACATGACTTTTCCTACTTTTGATACAAATGAATTGTAATTACACTAAGACCTCGGAGTTGCGTCTTTAACAAAATTTTTTACTTGCGATACTGAAAGCCGTTATACTCGCATAGTGCGCTAAGAGAATTTCTAAACGGTTCGAAATTATTTCAAATTTACTCAAATTATAATTCCAAGAGTGTGGCATAAATGTAATTAGACAATATCATAAATACTTATCTGGTGACACTGTGGACTTGTAGATGTGGAAAAAATTCAATACCGTCCGTTAAATACTTGACATTATAAAGGGTAATAATTATAGTTATTTTATAGTGCATTAACGAAAATAGAACAGCGAAAATTTTGTTCAACAATTTGCCATAATTTTTTTGTTAAGCTTTGTAAATTACTAACAAAAAATTGCAATGAGCCTATGGGGTACCTTCCTTTTCAATAGCATAAGTTTTGCAGTGAAATAAAGCCTTTCTGGAGGGATTAAAAGCAGTTGGAGATGAACCTTGCTTAGTGAGATCTTTAATAATTAAATACTGATGAAAATACGGAACCTTTCACGGACTAGAGACTTTATTTTAAAAATAAAGTCTCTAGTCCGTGAAAGGTTCAGTATTTTGCTTGATAAGAAAAAATAAAGACACCTAGATGCCTCCTGTCACACGGTCCACTCTAACAAGAAATTTTTATCTGTAAAGAGGTTTTTGTGGTTCTTCAGATACCCCCACCCACTCTTTATGCCCTCTATCAAGGTCCTCGCAACATTTTATTTCCAACTTCAAAAAAGACTCAGTAAAAGACACCTAGATGCCTCCTCTCACACGGTCCACCTAACAAGTAATTTTTATCTGAAGTAGGTTTTTTGTGGTTCTTCAGACACCTCTCCCCCTATTCCCTCAATCAAAGTCCGCATAACTTTTTATTTCCAACATCAAAAAAGACTCAATAAAAGACACCTAGACGCGTCCTGTCAGCAAAAGACACCTAAATGCCTCCTGTCAGTAAAAGACACCTAGATGCCTCTTGTCAGGAAAAGACACCTAGATGCCCCCTATCAGCAAAAGACATCTAAATGCCTCCTGTCAGTAAAAGACACCTAGATGCCTCCTGTCACACGGTCCACTCTAATTTTGTCTGAAGTGGGTATTTTGTGGTTCTTCAGACACCTCTCCCCCTATTCCCTGATCAAAGTCCGCATAACTTTTTATTTCCAACACAAAAAAGACTCAGTAAAAGACACCTAGATGCCCCCTGTCAGCAAAAGACACCTAAATGCCTCCTGTCAGTAAAAGAAATCTAGATGCCCCCTGTCAGTAAAAGACACCTAGATGCCTCCTGTCACACGGTCCACTCTAATTTTTTCTGAAGTGGGTTTTTTGATGTTCTTCAGACACATCTCCCCCTATTCCCTCTATCAAAGTCCGCATAACTTTTTATTTCCAATATCAAAAAAGACTCAATAAAAGACACCTAGACGCCTCCTGTCAGCAAAAGACACCTAAATGTATCCTGTCAGTAAAAGACACCTAGATGTCTCCTGTCAGGAAAAGACACCTAGATGCCCCCTATCAGCAAAAGACATCTTAATGCCTCTTGTCAGTAAAAGACACCTAGATGCCTCCTGTCACACGGTCCACTCTAATTTTTTCTGAAGTGGGTATTTTGTGGTTCTTCAGATACCTCTCCCCCTATTCCCTGATCAAAGTCCGCATAACTTTTTATTTCCAACATCAAAAAAGTCTCAATAAAAGACACCTAGACGCCTCCTGTCAGCAAAAGACACCTAAATGTATCCTGTCAGTAAAAGACATCTAGATGCCCCCTATCAGCAAAACACATCTAAATGCCTTTTGTCAGTAAAAGACACCTAGATGCCTCCTGTCACACGGTCCATTCTAATTTTTATCTGAAGTGGGTTTTTTGTGGTTCTTCAGATACCTCTCTCCCTATTCCCTGATCAAAGTCCGCATAACTTTTTATTTCCAACATCAAAAAAGTCTCAATAAAAGACACCTAGACGCCTCCTGTCAGCAAAAGACACCTAAATGTATCCTGTCAGTAAAAGAAATCTAGATGCCCCCTGTCAGAAAAAGACATCTAAATCCCTCTTGTCAGTAAAAGAAACCTAGATGCCTCCTGTCACACGGTCCACTCTAACAAGTAATTTTTTCTGAAGTGGGTATTTTGTGGTTCTTCAGATACCTCTTCCCCTATTCCCTCTATCAAAGTCCGTATAACTTTTTATTTTCAATACAAAAAAGACTCAGTAAAAGACACCTAGATGCCCCCTGTCAGCAAAAGACACCTAAATGCATCCTGTCAGTAAAAGACACTTAGATGTCTCCTGTCATACGGTCCACTCTAACAAGAAATTTTTATCTGAAAAGGGTTTCTTGTGGTTCTTTAGACCCCCCCCCCCCCCTATTCTATCTATCATAATCCGCAGAACTTTTTATTTCCAACTTCAAAAATGATTTGAACCGCCGAGCTGATGGCGATTCCACTTGAACCCTTCCATGCTAAAAAATGCATAAAAACAGAATAAAATTGGTGCGAAACAAAATTAAATCTTATTACTTTTATACCATATGCAGTATGAAAATTCAATGCAAAATCTTTTAAATCAGGCAAAAGTGAAAACGAATTAATTAAGAGAAAATATTAAAACTTTTAAAACGTTTTAAATCTACACAATTATTTGTGAATACGTTACTAGAAAATTTGTCCTTAACGCTTACTGCGAATTTAAATAAAGAAACTTTGCATAACTTTTCTGAAGTTTTTCGATCTCGGATAAAGAAACTTTTAAGGAACCGTATTTCGATTTGTATCTTCTTGAAATGTGTTATATTTTTCTGGGCCAAATTGATGGCGCACAGCGACGTATTGTTATATATAAAAATTCTCTTAATATTTTGAACTCATAATACCAGATGTCTAATGGTTGCCAAAGAATTTCCATGTCTACAATTCTAAGCGAAAACACAAGATAATAAATATCCTTAAAAACAAAACTGTTTAATATTTAAAATTTTATAATAAATTAAATCATCAAAGTAGTATAACAACTTTATTACAAACAATTTTTTTACCTTTAAACACTATTAATACACCTGGTAATTAATTGTTACACGTGAAAATTCAACATATTTGAATACATAAGTAATTTGAAGAAGGTGTTTTCCACGGAACATGTTCAATTTCCTGCAGTTTTTCCTGTTGTCCAAGAAAATTGCTTATCTTGGCTGCAGTCTGTTCCAAGTAGAAGTTTTTCCTACGTGCAAACTCTTGGGAAGCTTCTCGTTTATCGAAACCACCATATAGGTTGGTATGCAATTTCAAAATCCGTAATTATATACGTAAGAAGCATTTATGCACATTGAAACGATTGAAAGCAGAATTCCTTACTGGATCAGGAACGCAATTAGGAATGTCCGGATTTAAGCAGAAGGCAAACAGCCAGACAGGATATTCCCCTGTTTGTACAATATTTCATTGCACATTGGCGCAAAATGAACGGAAACAATTTCTGCTGACTTGCAAACATTCTTGGCGCATTCAAATTGCCTCAATACCCGTAATGGCATTTCAAAAAGCTCTTTTGGCCATTTTAGTTATTATCGCTAATGGCGGTATTACAGGAAATGTAAACTAAAAAAAAAAAAACCTAGAAAGGAAGAGAACTTATTTATTAGTTTGGTCAGACATTTATATTATTGTTTGTTACTCCCTACTCCCAAAGGATCTCTACGATTTTATTAAAGATAAAAGAAAGATAAAAACCAAAAATGAGAAGATGTGATTTTTGTTTTGTTTTTGTTAGTATTAGTGATTTGTAGTGTAATTTCTTGTCAAAAACTTTGGTCGAATGACTTTATTTTCTTCCTTTTAAACTCAAACTCTTCTATACCGTAAATGATATAAGAAGGACAAAAAAAATTTATCCAAGGCTACAATTTTACTTGGTAAAAGTTTTTTAAGTTCAAGAAGAGTTCATTGTTTTGCAAGTTGGAAACTTTTTGAAGAGTTTTCTTTCAACAGCCTTGCCCCGAAAAGGGAATTGTCTACTCAGAAAAGAAACGATCTCGATTACACCCACGTTTTTTCCTTATTTTTATAATTTTATGGAAAATATGTACAATATATTTTCTTAAACTCCAACAAGTTTATATTGATGGATTATTGACATTTTAGTAGATATTATCTTATAAGGCGGTTTTGCTACTAATTTTTTATTATTAAAAAAAAAGAATATTTAAAAGCAACTAGTTTTTCGTGTACTAATCTCAGTAATTTATTTATTCGTATTCTTCCGAAAAAAAAAGATAATTTAACCAGCAAAAAAAAATTATTGTACAATTTTATTATGAAATCTTAATTTTATCTTTCCTTTTTACTAAAATTGTTCCAAAACATTATTTAAAAAATATACAGAAAAACTAATTTTAGGTTTAAAATGATATTTTTTATCTTAGGATTAGCTTTTTACGAAAAATTATTCTTTGGTGTGGAATTATTGAGTAGATTTGCGCATAATTCAGAGTTTGACGATGTTTTTGCTTTTAGTTATTTAATTTTAAAGTATTATTCCATTAACGTTTGAAAATAATTTTAGGCATATAAGCACAAACTGAAAGTCTTATTTTTCAGTAGTTGTGATCTTGTTCAGCTCCTCCTTCGATGCCGTCTTTATCTCCTCAATCGTAGCGTAATGTCGTCCTTTCATGGGGCTCTTCAGTTTTGGGAACAAGAAAAAGTCACAGAGTGTAAGATCTTGGGAATACGGTAGCTGCGGCATTATTAGTGTGTTGTTTTTGGCCAAAAATGGCAAAAGCCAATTTTTGTTCTTCCACAAATCCAGGCGTTTCTGGCGGATTGCTTCTCGCAACTTGTGCATAACTTGCAGGCAATATTCCTTATTGACCGTTCTACCCTGTGGCAAGAACTCATGATGCACCACGCCCCTGCAATCGAAGAAAACTGTAACCAAAACCTTCACATTCGACCGAACTTAGCGGTTTTCCACATTATAACAATAAATCTATGATTCGTCACCAGTTATAAGCCTTTGGATCAAATTTGGGTTGTCGCGGACAGAGTCCAACCGATCCTTAGCAATGTTAATGCGATGCTGTTTTTGGTCGAAATTGAGCAATGTTGATACGAATTGCACGGGGATCCGTCTCAAGACCAAATCATTGGTAAACATCGAATGAGCCAATCGATATGTTTAAGTCCTCAGCAACTTCTTTAATGGTGATTCGACGATTGGCCAATAGTATTTTCTTCACTTCATTAATGTTTTCGTCTGTTGTTGACGTGCTCGGGCGTCCGGCACGCTTTTCGTCGTTCACATCTTCTCGGCTCTCTGACAACATTTTGTATCACCGATAAACGTTGCCTCGCTCCGAGGTAGCTTCATCATATACCACAGTCAACATTTGAAATGCGTCCGCGCAATTAATTTTGTTTTTCACACAAAATTTGGATACAGATTCTTTGATCCATTTTTTGGAATGGGCAAAAATTGAAGACGAGCCAAAACACGTGCAACCAAAGCAGCTGTAAAAAATTAACTGAACATTCAAAATGGCCGAAATTGTTAGCATAAGTAAGAGGTATGAGTACCAACATAACGCCTAAAAAAAATCGAAAATACAATATACGCAAACCGCGGAAATTCAAAATTGGCGATTGTTCTTCAACATACCTCGTATAATGGCCAAATGTGAGAATTTTGCTACTTGAGTTAGCCATTCAACGAAAAGTGAGCTTTGCCTTCACAATTTTATGGTGAAAATCAAAATCAAGAGCAATCTCGTTCTTGGCCCATTCATCGAAGGTACGACACGCAGCTTCAATTATTGCTCGAGCTGGACCTCATAAGCTCCTAAACCAAGATCTTTCCATAAAGTCTTCGATAAACTAGATGGATACAGCTCTAATTATTCTGCACGATGTCGAATCGATACGTTCGAGTCCTGCTTAATACTATGCTTCACAGGAGCAACTGCTTCTTCGGTGTACACTATACGACGTCTCTCCAGATGCGTATTATTGTATTAATTAGTGTGCGTAGTTCTCTAATTGATAATACGCATCCGCAAAATGATCCATGGTTATTCGTATTACTTGCTCGAATGAACGATTATGTAGATCGTATAATAGCCAAAGTGTAAGTTTCGCAAACTTAACCATGATTTTCGAAATAAATTTTCAAATTCAGCATAAATTAGTTAGAAGCTCTAAAAATAATTTTCAATTCCAAAAATAAGCCTCTCACAAAAAACACCAGTTAGTACTCATTATTTATTTGCCTAGATTGCACGCCCAATTTTCCAGTTTAAAAAAAAAACAAGAACAATTTTTAATTTATTTTGTATTTTAAAAAGAAACATGAAAAATAAATTAATTGTTTATAAAAAATTTAGACTCTCCATTATTTTCTCAATGAGTTATTAAAAGACCACCATTAAGAATTTTTTTATAATTTTAATTGCAAATAACAAATTGCTTAAAAATCCTTTAAAATCATTTGAAGATTTCTATTATATTTACAAAAAATTTTGTAGTTTATGAAAACTTTATCCAGTATTACTCAAGGTAGCTATCGGAGTCTTTTATTGCTTGCACCTTCCATTGATGATATTGTTTTTATCACATAGGCCAGGATTCAGTTTACATTGGCACAACTATGAGAACATTTGCCAATTTGAAAGTTTGTAGTTCGGATATAATCGGTCATCTATTAGCTGAATAGATAAGTTACAAATAATTGGATTTTGTTGATATAAAAATGTTGGTTTATTTGAAAAAAATTAAAAAATGAATTGGAAAGGATATCGAGGTATCTAAAAGCACCATAATAGAGATAGTGGTTCTCGAAATAGTGGTTCTCGAAATGGAAATGTGTGAAATTTTCTAAATTCTAAAAATCCTAATTCAGAACAGTCTGCGAATTCTAAAATATTTTTGGTAAGGTTATCAAGTAGACTGTCTGGGCAATGGTCCATGTTTAAAGGTGTTATTTGCTATTTGTTTAGCAGGAGTGGTAAGTTAGGAACTACTGTGAATACCAGGCAATCAAGAGTTTCTGGAATGCCCAACCTGACCTATGAGAAAACACTTTTTTTTTTATAATCTTATAGACAAATTTTTATTACCTTAGAAGTAATTTTCTAAAGAATATAAGATTAATAAATATTCAAATAAGATCAAATATTCTCTATTTATCAACAGTTGTTTATATCGTTCCCAAAGGATATTTCATCACCTACTGAAGTGAGTGCATATTCAGAATAAAGAACATCGTTTATTGTGATTGTATTGGGGAAATCATTGAATTCCATATTACATTCCATGTGTCCAAGATATGGATAACTGAAATGGCATTCTTTTCGTTAATATGAAATTCCTACCCTTTCATGATACCCAACCCACCTCTTATTAGTCATAGTGAATAGAATATTTCCACACTATTTCATATTATATTAAAATACTGCCTTAATAAATAAAATTTCTTTCGAATAGTAATCAAATATATATATTTGGAAAAAAATACCCTTAACACTGAACAAATTCAAAGAATGTTTTATTCTAGCAGATAAACAAACCCTTTGCCGCATAAATTTTTGTAAAAGACCACTATTTTTATTTTTTTTTTATTTAATTTTTTACTAAATAATGCTTAGAAATTAGTTTATTAAATTTTATTACAATTTTTTTTTTGCTGAAAGATTGAGTTTTCAAATTGATTTCGAAAAGAGTGGAATATTTTATTTTATCACAGGTGAGTAACAGGTTAACGGTTTAATGTTCTGTTGAATTATTTCAACAGTTCTGAAAATTGTCTATGGCAAGCAACCAGAATTATTCAGTTTGTATAAATGCCAATGGGGATGAATATGTAACAAGGACGACAATTACCTTTGGGAAATCAAGCAATTGCATTTGTTCGAGTATGTAGAAAGACCACGAAGATGTGTTCAGAATCTTTTACTAAATGCATAGCATTGGGATCTACTTAGTTGCTTGAGCACAACCAAGAATGTTAATAAATTTACTTTGGAACACTTGGAAAAATTTACACATATTTTGTGAATTTGCAGTATTTATTTTGATTTTATTTTTTAATATATTTTATTTGCTAAAAGGGATTTAAGACTAATTTATTTAGTTAGAATGATTAACGAGTTTTTTTTTTAATTTTTTATTTTTACAGATATTTACAACTACAACATAGTAATAAGCAAATTTGAGCAATAGTATTAATTAGCTTGAAAGGTTATGGGGAGAGTAAACATCCAATGAAGTTCCTCCTGCTAGCGTGTGTTTCTGTTAAGCCTCAGTATTTTAGTAAATCACGCGACCAGTGACGCTTAAGTCTTCGATGAGTATTTCTAGGGAAGGAAGCGGAGGATAGTTCTTGCACAAGAGGATTATTGTGATTAAGGACACGGGAACGAAACTTTTTATAGCGAGATACTGTCACATCAAAAACAAATGGGACTTTAAGATCACGATGAATAACAGTATTGCGAACATAAAAGGGGCATCGACAATTGTACGGAGTATTTTTGATTGAAGGGATTGGATTCGACGGGAATTAGAAGGCTTAGTAGATCCCCAGAGTTCTAGTCCGTATGTCCATATGGGTTTCAGTAAGGTATTGTATATCAGTACTTTGCTGTCTATAGTAAGTTTGGAACGTTTGTCTAAAAGTCGAAGTAGTTTTAGGTAACGTCTTTTAAGTTCTTGTCTTTTAAGTCTTGTATGTGGGTTCCATGTCAAGCGTTTGTCTAAGTACAGTCCTAGGTACCGAGCTTCGGTGTGTTGAGGTATGGAACTACCATTAAGGTATATGGGAGGACATGACTCACGACGGAGAGTGAAAGTTACCTGGATAGATTAACGTTCATTGACTTTTATTCTCCATCTAGTAAACCAGTTCTGGAGGGTGCATGTTGGGGATTTTCGCTAGATGCAAGGCAGGCCGTATCATCGGCGTATGTAGCAAAGAAGATATTAGGGCAAATTGGGATATCGGATGTGTTAATGTTGTAGAGGATGGGTCCAAGTATGCTACCCTGAGGAACCCCAGCCAATATCGGAGAGATATTGGAGAGTCCGTTGGATTCATATACTTGGAAGTGTTGGTTGGAAAGGAATGATCTTAGGACTAGGAAATAGGTGGAAGGAAGGAACCTCTTGAGTTTCCAGAGTAGACCCGGGAGCCAAACTCTGTCGAAAGCTTGACTTATATCAAGAAACACACCGGGACAGTACTCTTTTCTTTCTAAAGAGGATGCAATGAAATCGACAACTCGATGACACTGCTGGGTAGTGGAGTGTTCGGCGCGGAAACCAAATTGGTGATAAGGAATTAAATTTGAAGATTCGAGTAGAGGATATAAGCGGCGAAGGAGGATTTTTTCAAAGATTTTTGAGAGAAGTGGAAGGAGACTTATTGGCCTGTAGGAAGTGGGGCGGTTTATTGGTTTATTGGGCTTAGGGATCATTTTAATGATGGCAAATTTCCAGAAGATAGGGAAATATATTGTTCTAAGGATGGAGTTACCTATTGTGGGTTATTGAACATTAATAGTTTGGGTAAAGATTAATATCGAGAATGGCACATAATTTGTATTTATTTTTTAATGCTACGATATTACAACAGTACAAAAATATAGTAATAAATATATTTGAATCACAAATTCATTTACGATATCTTGAAGGAATAAGATGGGAGTGAATTAGTTCTAATTAGTCAAGATTCACTAGCGCTACAAAAGATCTTATGAGGATAGTTTTAATAGAAAAATGGAAAAATTTTACTGGTTTTTCGCTTCTATATCTAATATAGATTGGAAATATAATTAAATTTCAGGAATAGTTTTAATAGAAAATTTTCACAAAATTTACCAAGAGTTAAATTTTGTGAAAATTTTCTATTAAAACTATTCCTGAAATTTAATTATATTAGATATAGAAGAAGGCCATTAGTTTATGGAAAAATAGAAAAATTTTACTGGTTTTTCGTTACGGAATTATTTTATAACAGAAAATTTTCAGAGTAAAGTAGAATAGGTTATACCATTGAAAATTTATACAATTTTATATTAGGATAAATTAAAAATATTTTGAAATTTATTATATTAAAAGATTTTGAAGTTTTTTCGTGCGAAATTACGTTATAATTAATAATAATATGCTATTTTAATTAAAGGCAAATAACGATATTTTTAAAAACGAAAACACTTTTATATATACAATTACGAGCTTTTATAAATAGTTATTCTAATGCATCAATAATACTTCCAGTCTAGAAATTGCATGAAATTATTTTTATTCAACTTTGAAAAAAATTATCACAAGGAATACATTCAATTTTTCTTCAAAAATAATTGCTTCAGTACTGGATATTCTTACACATATAAGAAATAAAGTTGAAATTTCAAAGTAATCAAAATTTTCTTCAGATGCAGAGAAACTTCGTGACATCCTTCGACCACAACAACATATGAGGTTGAAGCAGTTCGTGTATTTTATTGCACGCTGAATGAATACTAAAAGTTTATGCAACATTTGAAAAGTTGAACAAATTCCAAAACTTATGCATTTGGTTCTGGTCGATTGTTTGTTAAGAAGTTTTTGTCGAACGAAATGCACAACAGTATAAGAGGTTACTAGACAATATACAAAGTGTCCTCGGCTACAATGGTTTTCAAATTCGATTTAGAATAGTTTAAAGTTAAAAAAAAAACTTGAAAAAAATATCCTGTTTGTTGCTTCAAAGAAATCTATTCATTATTTGAACATATTCCCTAGAAACCAGTACGGAATGTTCAACAATTTCTCAACATTTGTTTTATATACAATATTTTCTAAGAAAAAAATAATTTCAGATTGCTTATAAAGATTGATTATTATAAGCCTTTTAATAATAAAAGTTTAAATAAAATAAGTTTTCTCAACTTATTTATTGCGTGAGATCTTCTCATTTTTATGAGAAAAAAATAAATTCTGTTTTGTACGAGGTTACGTATATTTGATTTTCGATTTTTTTTGTGGCGTTATGTTAATACTTATGTCTCTCAGTTATGCCGATAAGGTCGGGCATTTTGAATGGTCAGCTAATTTTTGACAGCTGCTTTGCTTGCACGTGTTTTGGCTCGTCTTCAATTTTTGCCCATTCCAAAAAATGTATCAAAGAATCTGTATTAAATTTTGTGTGAAAAACACGCATTTCGAATGTTGACTGTGGCATATGGTGAAGCTTTCTTGGACCGAAGAGACGTTTATCGGTGGTGCAAAATGTTCTCAGAACGAAGAAACGTTTATCGGCGTGCTCGGGCCGGACGCCCGAGCAGGCCAACAACAGATAAAAACAATGATCAAGTGAAGAAACTAGTATTGGCCAATCGTCGAATCACCGTTAGAAAAGTTGGTTAGAGCTTAAACATATCGATTGGTACGTGCCATTCGATTTTTATAAGTGATTTTGCGTGAGACGGGTCACCGCGAAAATCGTACCAAAATTGCTCAATGTCGACCAAAAACAGCATCGCATTAACATTGCTAAGGAGTCCGCGACGATCCATATTTGCTCCAAAGGGTTATAGCTGGTGATGAATCATGGGTTTATGGTTATGACGTGGAAACCAAAGCTCAATCATCCCACCCAATGAAAGCTGCCGCACGAGCCAAGACCGAAAAAAGCGCGCCAAGTTCGGTCGAATGTGAAGGTTTTGTTCGGTTGCAAGGGCGTGGTGCATTATGAGTTCTTGCCACAAGGTAGAACGGTCAATAAGGAATATTACCTGTAAGTAATGCGCGATTCGTGAGAAGCAATCCGCTAGAAACGACCGGAGTTGTGGAAGGACAAAAATTGGCTTTTGCACTATGATAACGACTCTGCTCACGCATCGTTGCATGTGCGCAAATTTTTGGCCAAAAACACACTAATAATGCCGCAGCCATCGTATTCCTCAGATCTGGCCCCCTGGAACTTTTTCTTGTTCCCAAAACTGAAGAGCCCCATGAAAGGACGACGCTACGCTACGATTGATGAGACAAAGATGCCATTGAAGGAGGAGCTGAAACGCGAAAAGCAATAATTTTTTTTTTTAGTATGCTTTTGCTTCTGGAGTAGTCGTTTTGGTAGCACAGTTGTTAGTGTGCTGGAATATCATCTAATCATGGTCCCTAAAGTATGGTCCTACGCTGATTTGCAAAAAACCATTTTCCCATTGCTCCTTTGAAAATAATTGTGTTACGAAAAAGTTACACCTTTGGCGTATTCGTCGATTTCGCTACAGTTTTCGCTGGTCTGTGACCCAATACAATTGTAATTATAATATTTGTAAATAGGTTCCATGTTCCCAAAAGAATGGTCAATGGGGAATAGCATTTGCTGCTTAATTGCTGTCAAGCGGCAAATGCTATTCCCTATTGACCACTCTTTTAAAAAAAGTATAAAAAACTGAAATATTTTATTTAAGTAATAAAGCAGTTTTAAATTTATCGCTTCTAAACTAGTAATATAATTTCATTTTTTGAACTTCTATGAAACCTGAGATTGTTTTTTAATAAAAGGTAATTTTTTTATAAAAAAAAGTTAAAATTTTAATGGACTCACGCTTGAGCTACAATTTGAAAATAGGTAGTCATTTTGCAAAATTTTGTATTTAGCGATGAGCCAATTTTTGAGCTTAATGAATTTGTTTCCAAGCAAACTTGTTACGTTGGGAGTAAGAAATAGACAACATTGCATCGGCAAAAATGCGGTCACTATTCTTAAATTTGTGATTATGAGATATTAATATACAAAAAACTATCTTGAGATCCTACTACCTATAAGAGAAATCGTGAGGTGGGTAGCAAAATTAAGAGAGTTTTTATCCCACAAAAATTACTTAGAAACAGGCCTATAGTTTTGTGAAAACTGAACTATAATCAACAATTTTTTGAAAACGTGGAAGATATGCCCTTTGATTTGAGAATTACTGGACGTTGATCTAACTTGTACTTTAAAAAGTAAATTTAAATGAAATATAATTGAAATTATAATTTTGAATAAATTTTATGAAAATATATTATAGTTTTTTATTATTTTATCGAATATCGATGTAGAGTATAATTAGGGCCCTACTTGACAGCGCCTAAATATTGTATACGGAAACGCGATATTTAACGTGATTTTATCTAAGTCCAACAGTGCTAATTCAAATAATCTTGAAAGTTAATTAACATCGTCCTGGGAACTTTCCGTGAAATGAAGCTAGAATTTATTGGGTTTTGCAGCTTGCGATGCCATCTTGTTCAATCCACATATGGCCCAGATAAAAAAATTTTTGTTATCATATGGTCATAGTGCTGAGAATTGACGGTGATGGTCTCTTATTCTTTATTTGCACAGAAACACACCGTCAGCGCAACCTTCAGTGTATAAAATGACTTCTATAAAGCTCTATTTTTTTGTTTTAAAATTAAGGAGACACTATCTGTTTGAAAAATCAACCTCAAGAGCCCTATTATTTTTATTCTAGCAAGCTAGTAAGAGATTAAATTTGTTTTATTCTACGAGGGTCGTTCAATAAGTCCTTAGAAAATCCAAGAAATTGTGTCGGTAAAGATTTTTTTTTTGTAAGTAGCATTATCGACAGGAAAGCTGTCAAAATTTCAGCTCGATCCATAGCGTAGGTCAATTTCTATCATCGATTAAAGTTAACGACATTTATTTGTGCATAACAATGGAAAAAAGCGATATTTAGGACTGTCATCAAACATCTCCATTTGAAAGGCTTACGCCCGAAAGAAATAAAAGCCGAGTTGGATGCAGTTCATGGCACATCTGCACCTGCGTTTGCGACGGTTTACAATTGGGTGAATGAATTTAAAGATGAACATCGTTCAGGACGCCCAGTTGAGGTGTCTACTCCTGAAATCATATACAAAATCCACGATCTGATTTTGAACGATCGGCGAATTAAAGTGCGCGAATTAGTTGAGGCCACGGGCATATCACAAGGTACAGTCGCTTCAATTTTGCATGAAAAATTGTCTGTGAAAAAAAACGCGGCACCGTTTGCTCTCAGAGGAGAATAAGCGCAATCGTGTTGTGGACTCTGAGGCTATGTTGGCACTCTTTCATCGCAATCCTGCCGAATTTCTTCGTCGATATGTCACTGTGGACGAAACGTGGATACACTACTACACTCCAGAAATGAAGAGACAGTCATCACAGTGGATTTTCAAGGGTGAACGGGCTCCGAAAAAGGCAAAAACTGTGCCATCGGCCGGCAAGGTGATGGCCACGGTCTTTTGGGATTCGCAGGGCATCATTTTAATCGACTACTTGGAAAAAGGAAAAACAATAACAGGAGCGTATTACGCGTTGTTATTGCAATGGTTGAGCGAGGAAATCAAAGAGAAACTCGTTCCTTATAAAATACAAAAAATTACCGTAGAATAAGGAATTTTTTCGAAGGCTTAGAAGCACTCAAATATGATCCGTATGCAGACAGACCTTCAACATTGAAAGCACTTCTCCTTAGGTATAGATACCTTCAACATAAGGTGGAATAACTTTCAAGATCATTGTAGGCATTTGGACACTATTGGGTTCTTCGGAAAGTAATTTCGTTATTCTGGAAGGCTTAGGATTAATTGATACAAACTGGTGTACTCATGAGATTGCTGCGAGTTTAAATTTATCGAATTCGACCATTCATGATCATTTGAAATGGCTCGGTTTAATTTCAAAGCTCGACATAGGGGCTCCTCGTCTTCTTACGAAAAAAAAATTGTTGAAAAAAATTCATTTTTGAAGCGTATCAGCACTGGAAACGAGAAATGGGTTGTTAACAATAATGTGAAGCGCAAAAGATCCTGGAGTAGAAAAAATGAACCTGCTCAAAGCACTTCGAAAGCCAATATTCATCAAGAAAATGTTATGCTGTCTGTTTGGTAAGATTTCAAACGAATCGTTTATTTTGATCTTATACCGAGCAAATTGAATGATTCACTTAAAGAAAAAAGGCCAGAATTGGTCAATAGAAAAGGTATACTGTTCCAACAGGATAATACGAAACCACATACAAGTTTGACCACTCGGAAAAAGCTTTTAGAGCTTGGATGGGATACACTGTTATACGCACTATACTTTCCAGACGTAGCACCTTGCTTCCTATCGTCCACTTTGCATGCTGGATTCGGACGGGAAGAACTTGGAGCGGATAGTGGCCGACAGATTGGAGCATTACATCGACCTCAACTTTCCGAATTCCAATTCGGATTGAGGAAGGGGAGATCGACCATCGACGCGCTGAAACTCGTCACGAACATCGCAAAGGAAGCCATCTCAGGAAAGAGATGGAAAGGCGGTTCCAAAAAGTATTGCCTCATTGTCAGCATCAAGAATACGTTTAACTCGGCCCGCTGGGACCGATTTTTGGAGGCTCTTGAGAACATGGGGGTGCCCTACTGTCTACGGAGGATGGTCAGATCATACTTCAGTGACCGACTACTACACTACGAGACGGGGGATGGACCAGCGGAGTATGGGGTCACGGGAGGGGTACCTCAGGGTTTGTCCTGTGGCCACACTTGTGGAACGTCATATACGACGGCCTACTCCATCTGGAATTACCGACGAACACAACACTCGTGGCTTTCGCGGACGATGTAGCGGTTGTCCCTTGTAGCCAAACACCTGGAGGAACAGGAAGCCGCATTCTCCACCACCATCCGGAGGATAAGACAGTGAATGACATCGGCAGACCTGTCTTTGGCGGAAAATAAAACCGAGGCACTCCTTGTGAGTAGCCGGAAGAAAATGGAGACCATAACCATAAGAGTAGGCGACCACGACATCCGGTCGCTACCCTACATCCGGTATCTAGGAGTGGTCTTGGATGTCAGACTCAACTACAAAGAGCACATCTCCAGCGTCAGCAGGAAGGCATCAGCAGTACAGGGCGCACTTTCGCGGATACTGCCCAATATCGGAGGCCCCAGGCAAATCCGAAGGCGACTACTGGCAACTGTGGTTACCTCCGTCTTGCTATACGGAGCACTAGTGTTGGCGAAATCGCTAGAGCTAACAACATACCGCAAGACAATGTCATCAGTCCAGCGGCTCTCAGCGATCAGAGTGGCGTCAGTATACCGAACGGTATCACACGATGCGGTCAACGTCGTGGCATCATGCCCACCCATCGGCACTCTGGCAGGAGAGCGGGAACGCCGAAATCAAAGAGAAACGCCCCCATCTGAAGAAGAAAAAAATCCTCTTGCATCAGGACAATGCGCGTGTGCACACCTGCGCCGTTTCCATGGCCAAAATTGTGGAATTGAGAATGGAATTGTTGCAGCATCCCGCTTATTCACCAGATTTGGCCCCGAGTGTCTATTTTCTTTTCTCCAATCTGAAGAAATGGCTTGGCGGACGACGGTTCACTTCCAACGAAGACGTCATTGCTCAAACGGATGAGTATTTTGCAGAACTTCCGAAATCCTATTTTTTGGACGGGATAAAAATTTTGGAAAAGTGTATAGAGCTAAAAGCAGATTATGTTGAAAAAAAAAATTTTTTTTTTTAAAAACAGTTTTTTTCTATTTTTTTCTAAGGACTTATTGAACGACTCTCGTAGTAATTAAAAATCTACAACGTTTTCCGTTGTTTAGACATTAATGTAAGAGCTACAAAATAGCGAGGCTGAACTTTTTAAACCACAAAATGTATAACGCACTACATTTTAAAACCCCTCATCGTTAAAAACATCTCATTTTTAAGCTTTAAATGATCAGTCGATATAAAATTTGTATAAAAACAGTAAGCTTTGCGAACCAAACATAAGCTCTCACATGTAAAGTTAGAAAATCTTTACAAAAAACCAAAAAAAAAAGAATTTTTCTATTTTCTAATCCAGAAGAAAATATAAATATTTAATATATTATAATTTAAATTTTAATTAGCTTATCAAAAGGAATATGTATAAAATATCAAAAATATTCTGCCTGTTTTCCCTCTTAAATATATTCAGGCATATATTTTTTTAAACTATAAAATTTTGATTATAATTTAAAAATTCATTTAATTTTTTTTATCTACTTAATGTGTATATATTCTTAAAAATTCCAACAAAAATATTATAACTTTATTTACCTTGATAATGTTTGTGCTTTTTCACAATCATCCAATTCAGATTTTCTCATTTCGCATCAAGGAGACATCTACCCTCATACATAATTTTTCACTTTTAAAACTTACTTTTTACCTCCCGTATAATATTTACCACTTTCCAATTTAAACATTTTACTTTTTAGAAAAAAGAAAAAAAAAACGTAACCTTCTCATATACGCTGTAGAAATGTAAAAAGTTTTGATGTCTTCAATAAAATGGTAAGGACTATTTTCATTTTCTGTATACTCTTTGCTGACTTTGGTTTGTTCTTTTCATTTTTAGAGGATTTCGTTTTATCTTCCCACAATATAACAGTTTCCTTTATTCCTCGCACTTTCCTATACAATTTAGATTTTTTTGTTGTTGTACCCTTCATTTTGCAATGCAATCCTACTCACAATACTAATAAATTGATAACAAGCATATTCTTAGAAGTTCCCTCTTGAATAAGTTTTTCTGGTTAAAGGGAATGAGGAAAAAAAGGTAACATTGAATTACAGAAGTTTGGATTCTTTCCAAAATTGATTTGATTCTTGTGGCCACGGCTCGTTTATGAAAAAAAATCGAATGAAAACTTTTCCATATCTACCGAACCAAACCAGAAATCTTTTGTATTGATGGTCTTGTTATCTCTATCGTATATTATAGGCTATTGTATGGATATGTCTATTTATATCTGAAAACGAAAGAAAAGTTGAGGCAAATCTTAAGGAAAAATCAAAATGGAAATAAGTTCGTATGGAATGACAAGGAGCTACTGTGGTTGATTCTAGTCGTCGGGATGGGGATTTCCTTCGAATTGTTTATTGAGGGTCAATTTCAATTTATCAATGCTCTGGCTGTGTATTGTATCACCCTTCCGGAATTAGAGGGATCTCTTTTCCTCTTTCAAGAAAATTTTATACGGTTTTGGTTGAGATCTCTTTGGGCATACTTAGTTACTTATTTCATAGAAAACTATGTTGACAAGTTGATTGTTTACCTGCATTTAGGATATTTGATTTGATTTATCCATAATATAATAAATGTATTTGAAATCCTTTCTAAATTATATCGTAAATACTTTACTTAATACAATGTATTAGAAAATTTTTACTTTTCAAAATATTCTCCTCAATTGTAACAAATCAAATTTTATCTAATTTAAAAATAGCATATTACAATTTATTAAAATTAATAAAAGTGCTCTTATTATATGAAATTATTACATAAATAATAAATAGGAAATATGACTTTTTCTAACTTTTATTAAATTGTAACTACTTAAGCTAGTCGATATATTTGATGTCTAGTCAGGAAGACCTTCCGAAAAATAGAAAAAGAAGAAAAATAGTTTCCTAAGCCAAAAATACTAAATAATTATATATTAAATATAATTTTCATCAATCTTATGGCAAAAGAAAAAATTTAAAAATTATTATTTTTAGAATTTTTTGATAATTTAAATAATTGTTGACGTAATTTTTTTTGACCTATCTAGTTACAAAAATTATTAGCATATAATTTACCCTATTTTATAAATTACCCTTTTAATTATAAATGCACTTAAATTTTTTAAATATTTTATAATGAATATAAAGTTCCAAATGATAAATTACTTTGATATAAATCCTTTTTTTGTATATAAAAAATGTTTACACAAGCTGGCTTCTAATCTATGATATTAGTTCTAAGAAGTGTAGCAGAAAATTAATATAGTGCAAGTTTCAACATCGTCCGGTAACTAAAGAACTCTTTAGATCCTTTGATAACTAAAGTTGTATTTTTATAATTGAATAGTAAAAATTTGCAGTAACGATGTACCATACTTTTTTTTGTTCCCATGACACCTTGGGACCATTCCTTATAAAATACAAAAAATTACCGTAGAATAAGGAATTTTTTCGAAGGCTTAGAAGCACTCAAATATGATCCGTATGCAGACAGACCTTCAACATTGAAAGCACTTCTCCTTAGGTATAGATACCTTCAACATAAGGTGGAATAACTTTCAAGATCATTGTAGGCATTTGGACACTATTGGGTTCTTCGGAAAGTAATTTCGTTATTCTGGAAGGCTTAGGATTAATTGATACAAACTGGTGTACTCATGAGATTGCTGCGAGTTTAAATTTATCGAATTCGACCATTCATGATCATTTGAAACGGCTCGGTTTAATTTCAAAGCTCGACATAGGGGCTCCTCGTCTTCTTACGAAAAAAAAATTGTTGAAAAAAATTCATTTTTGAAGCGTATCAGCACTGGAAACGAGAAATGGGTTGTTAACAATAATGTGAAGCGCAAAAGATCCTGGAGTAGAAAAAATGAACCTGCTCAAAGCACTTCGAAAGCCAATATTCATCAAGAAAATGTTATGCTGTCTGTTTGGTAGGATTTCAAACGAATCGTTTATTTTGATCTTATACCGAGCAAATTGAATGATTCACTTAAAGAAAAAAGGCCAGAATTGGTCAATAGAAAAGTTATACTGTTCCAACAGGATAATACGAAACCACATACAAGTTTGACCACTCGGAAAAAGCTTTTAGAGCTTGGATGGGATACACTGTTATACGCACTATACTTTCCAGACGTAGCACCTTGCTTCCTATCGTCCACTTTGCATGCTGGATTCGGACGGGAAGAACTTGGAGCGGATAGTGGCCGACAGATTGGAGCATTACATCGACCTCAACTTTCCGAACTCCAATTCGGATTGAGGAAGGGGAGATCGACCATCGACGCGCTGAAACTCGTCACGAACATCGCAAAGGAAGCCATCTCAGGAAAGAGATGGAAAGGCGGTTCCAAAAAGTATTGCCTCATTGTCAGCATCAAGAATACGTTTAACTCGGCCCGCTGGGACCGAGTTTTGGAGGCTCTTGAGAACATGGGGGTGCCCTACTGTCTACGGAGGATGGTCAGATCATACTTCAGTGACCGACTACTACACTACGAGACGGGGGATGGACCAGCGGAGTATGGGGTCACGGGAGGGGTTCCTCAGGGTTTGTCCTTTGGCCACACTTGTGGAACGTCATATACGACGGCCTACTCCATCTGGAATTACCGACGAACACAACACTCGTGGCTTTTGCGGACGATGTAGCGGTTGTCCCTTGTAGCCAAACACCTGGAGGAACTGGAAGCCGCATTCTCCACCACCATCCGGAGGATAAGACAGTGAATGACATCGGCAGACCTGTCTTTGGCGGAAAATAAAACCGAGGCACTCCTTGTGAGTAGCCGGAAGAAAATGGAGACCATAACCATAAGAGTAGGCGACCACGACATCCGGTCGCTACCCTACATCCGGTATCTAGGAGTGGTCTTGGATGTCAGACTCAACTACAAAGAGCACATCTCCAGCGTCAGCAGGAAGGCATCAGCAGTACAGGGCGCACTTTCGCGGATACTGCCCAATATCGGAGGCCCCAGGCAAATCCGAAGGCGACTACTGGCAACTGTGGTTACCTCCGTCTTGCTATACGGAGCACTAGTGTTGGCGAAATCGCTAGAGCTAACAACATACCGCAAGACAATGTCATCAGTCCAGCGGCTCTCAGCGATCAGAGTGGCGTCAGTATACCGAACGGTATCACACGATGCGGTCAACGTCGTGGCATCATGCCCACCCATCGGCACTCTGGCAGGAGAGCGGGAACGCCAACATCGTAGGAAGAAGGAAGAGCGGCGAATGGTCCTCTGTGAGGGAGAGACCCGATAGTCTTCGCCTCTGGCAAGAGAGAAGGGACAACTCGCGAAGGGTCGGTGGACTCATCGGCTGATCCCAGATGTTACCAAATGGGTCATTCGCCTGCACGGGGAAGTCGGGTATTATATCGCCCAACTCTTGACTGAGCATGGATGCTTTCGGGCATACTTGCACAGATTCAAGAGAACTGACTCCCCAAACTGTCATCATTGCCGCGATGTGATCGAAGATGCAGAACACGTGTTCTTCCAGTGCCCCCTCTACGAGGGGACGCGGGCGGAGCTGGAGAGAAATCTGGACCGTTACATCAGTCCAGAAAATATAGTGGAGTGCATGCTGTAGAGCCAATCGGCTTGGAACAGAATTGCAGAATACGCGGAATCCATTATCAAGGATCTCCACATAACCTACGAAGAATAGGCCGCGATGCGTCATAACATCAGGACAACAGTAGCATGAAATAAGAACGCCCCGGCGAAGTAGTATTTACAAAGAGTGCCGCCGGGGAACCATCGTTCCGGGAGCAAGATTAGAGGTGCAGGTTAGGTTTTAGCGAGGTAAAAATCCCGCATAACTCGCCTGGCATGAAAAATTTCCAGGCAAGTACCTTTTGAAGGTTTCCCCCTGTACCTCACTAATATAAACATACAAAAAAAAATACGTAGCACCTTCCGATTATTATTTTTTCTGGTTTCTACAAAATTTTGTAGACGGTAGAACGTTTAATTTAAGTGAGGAGGTCAAAAATCACTTGTGTCAGTTTTTTGCCAACAAAGAACAAAAATTTTATGAGTGTGGAATTATGCTACTGCCAGAAAGAATATGAAGGGTATTGGATCAGATTGGATAATATTTAATTGAATAAAATATTAATCACTATAAGAAAATCGTTTTTCATTTTTATAAAAACAAAACAAAATTATTTTCCGAACAGCCAAATATATCATCATAACCCATCCTATGACAAGGCTATCCCCATTAAATAACTTTTATCGGAAAAATGGATTCATGTTGTTTCCCAGCTATAGCAGCTAGAAGGAAAAAACAGTGTTTAGATTGGAGCGAAATTGGTATTCACCGACTAAATGAAGATGGACGAAAAACGTAATTCCTTGCATAGCACGTGAAACGGAAGAGTTAATGAAGAAATGCATAACTATATAACCCAATTTATTTAAGCACATAGTTGTTCCACTGGCCACGCTTTGCCGAAGAAAGAAAGGAACTGCAGAAAATACACGATTAATGCCAGTCCCAAAAAAGCGTTAAACGCAGGTTATACAAAATAATACATTTACACGTGACTTAATATATAACACAGGTAATCGAAAAGATCCATCATGAAGAAAGAATGGGAAATTGATAGCTTGAAGTCTAGATAGAATAGGAGTCTAAAAACTTGTCTACTCTTCGTAAAGTTGTATCTAATGGAGAGGTGGTCTAATGGAGAGGCAAATTTGGAGAATAGCGATACAGATTTTAGTGGGTAAAAATTCCAGAATCATCAAAACCAATTCAAAATCTTCCCAAAATTTTTTTCTATCCGGTAACTTTATTTCAATAATAAGTATTAATATTTATGTTTTTAAATATAATATTCTCGACCAAATTCTACATTAAAATTAATACAATCTCAAATACGATTTCACTCTAACAAATATGATAAATTTTTGTAATATAAATACAATATTGAAAAATGAGAGACCCTAAATTTTTCGAATTACCTAGAAGAGATGAAAACAAAGACCAAAAAAAAAAAACAAATGCCATGGAATTCTTTTTTGTGGATTAAAAATGATTTTCAACCATGCTTGAAATACCTACAATATCAATCATTTACCACTTGGAATATTTTCGCAAATATTTTATATTTTGAATGTGGAAATTCCTTGGCATTCCAGGTGTTTATATATTCATATTCGTCCAAACCCAACCATAGCTATACACCGAGCAGAGACACACATTAGTTATCTTAACTACATACACACATATATACGCAGACGCATTTATATATGAAAATAAGTAAATTTAAAATATTTATTGACATTTTTTTTTTGTCAAGGATATTAAGCAGAAACACGGAGGAGACAATCCCTCTCAATGTGTAAAGACGGGGCAGGTCGCCATAATAAATCGATGCAATTTCTCATTTTACATTTGTGCGCGAACCCAAGACTAAGTTTATGCGTCTTAAATGTATTACTCAATTTATTTGGAACAATTTACGTGATAAAAATATTCAAACTTTTTTATCATTCTTACTTTGGAAGGATTCAAAATCATAACTTCATAGTACATACTATTGGAGGTACTAAGCTATCACATCGCTCGCAGAGACTAAGGATAAGAATATTTTTCATATTTAACAAAAAAAAAAAAAAAAATATTTTTATCATATTTAAGATGAAAGAAGAAAAAAATATTCAGTGTATATTATTTACGTTTATGAGTAATTGTGATAAACGTATATAAATTTGATTGTATTTGAAAAGCTTACAAGTTTCATAGATACTTAAAAGTATAAAATTTTGTAAACAGTGCAGAAGTTTTTTTAAAAAAATTTTGCTTAAAAAAATTTAGAAAACAATATTTTAAAATTTTTTTTTCAAATAATTTTAATAGAAATATTTTTTGCTAAAAATTTAAATGAAATAATTTTATTGGTTATTTTTACAGCTACAAACAAACGAAATTCGTGTATAATATTAAATTTGATTATTTTAAAATACCAAGGGTATAAGCATAAATCCGTTTTTAGATGGCGTGAGTTTGGTCATAGATGGCGTGAGTGAGCGTATTAAGCCATACTTTTTTTTATGAGTTTGACATCTGTCAACATTAATCAGTGCACATTGCCAGCGATTTCGTACAACAACATATATTTTTCCTTTGGTAATCATGTCTAGTTTTGTGCCAGAAAAGCTCTGCGTGCCATGGGGAAGATTGAAAAGATCGGAAAATGGGTGCCGCATGAATTGAACGATAGGCAAATGGAGCGACACCAAAACACATGCGAAATCTTGCTCACCAGACAAAAAAGGAAGTCGTTCTTGCATCGGATTGTGACAGGAATTAGAAAATGGATATATTTCGAGAATCCTAAACTCAAGAAATCGTAGGTTGACCCCGGCCAACCATCAACATCTTCCTTAAGACCAAATCGCTTCCGACGGAAAACGATGCTGTGCGTTTGGTTAGATCAGCAGGGTATCGTCTACTATGAGATGTTGAAACCTGGTGAAACTGTCAATACCCACCGCTTCCACCAACAACTGATTAAATTGCGTGAAAAAAGGACGGATTATCAACAAAGACATAACAAGCTGATTTTCCTCCACAACAACGCACCATCGCACACGTCGAAAATCGTCCGACACTACTTGGAGACACTCAACTAGGAGGTGCTACCCCACCCCACTTATTCACCAGACCGGGCCTCTTCCGACTACCACCTGTTTTCGTCGATGGGCCACGCGCTCGCTGAGCAGCACTTCGATTCTTAAGAAGGCGTCCGAAAATTGCTTGATGAGTGGCTTGCCTAAACAGAGAAAGAATTTTTTTGGCGTGGTATCCACAAATTGACCGAGAGATGGGAAAAATGTGTAGCTAGCGAGGGCAAGTACTTTGAATAAATTTGTTTCTGCTTTTTATGAAAAAAACATGTGTTTTTTTGACTAAAAACATGTATTAAGCTTATACACCTGGTAGGAAAATTCTCTCAACCAACGCTTTATAAAATCTAAAACTGCATTTACTTTAACAACAATGTTGTTAATTTGGAGAATAAATTCAAGTTTCTTATCTAGTAAAATTCCAAAGGTCAGTAGAATGCAGTAGCTGCAACGAGATTTCTTACAGTACTCGATATTATGGAAGTAATTTTTTAAATAAAATTTTCATATACTTCGATTATTATTTTACGGAAAATAGTTTTTAAATACTATAAAGTTTAGAAATTCTACGTCCTGGGAACTTTTCTTTCAATTATCAAAATATGGCAACGTCTCATTAAAATTAAGCCAAAATATGGCAACGTGGTTGATAAAATGCCCTTTTCACATGTACTTGTGGATTTTTAGTGCCCCTTAATTTGAGTAATTGACGTATCCACTTAGCGAGAATTGAGCCTCAAATCGAACGAAAATTGGGGGCTATATGTGGCTACTGTAAAATGTTGTGAAAAGTTTATATAGCTTTTACGTATAGTAATGACTCAAAATATAAAATGGCAATTAAATATATTTTAAATATACTAAATGACGTGGCTATAATTTTTTAACAAAAAATGGATAATCCTATTGTATATTTAATGAACTTATGAATATTTAATTAGAATTGTAATGGATTATCGTAATTATTTATTAATTAAAATTATTTTTATATATTTTTAATTAATTTAAAAATAATTATAAATAAAAAAAAATTTAATTATTTAATATTACTGCATCAAAATTAATTGCTTTCTCCCCAAACTATAACAATAAAATTGGACTTAATACAATATAAAGCACGTTTCAGATTGTAACTATGATTTATGATGGAATTGTTAGGACTTTGTGGTTTTGTGAAAATACTGTAATAGAAAAATATCAAAATTGATAGTAAAAATAATGAAAAAATTCTAAAAGAAATCGATTAAACAATGTGAACAATACTATTTTTTCGAAGCAATTAATTTGGTCGATATACTTATATTAGAACGTTCTTTGTTTTTGAAATTATTTAAGAACAAATGAACCATAAGCCATTTCGTCCTGGAAGTAGTATACATTTTTCTTTCTATTTCAATGTAAAATTGAAAATGACGCAAATATAATGTATCGTTCTAAGAAAAAAAATTATTAAAAAAACCACTAAAGTTTGATTATAGTTTCTGGTTTTAAATTTACTACTCGTTCAGACTAGAAATGAAATGAATCAATTTAATACCAGTGCTTGTAAAAGAATTTTTAATTTATTTATTGTAAATTTACAATTTTCAAAAGCTTTCGAGAACTGTTTCGGTCGGTTGTATTTCAATCAAACTTGAAACTTTTTCCATCGTTCCTTGAGGGGAAACTTCAAAGTTCAAGATTATCTTTTTGGCTTATGACAAATCAAAACAATTTTGCATAAAAGCAAAATCATGTTAAATTCTACGGTCTCTTCCTCAAGAATGATAAAGTGAACAAATCCAAACCAAACTTCGAATGGAATAAGAATTTTCCACACATTAATTGCCTTCGCTTGCACTTCAATAAATTTCACAAGACAGCATGCAAAATTTTCTCTTCAAATTTATTCTCTACCGAGTGATTCTATCTTCCATGATGTTTCTGACAGTAGACCAAAGTTTTGTCTTGAAACTTCTTATTTGCTGCTAAATTTTATTGGATGCTATGTTCCAGAAAGTAGTCTACACACAAAAATAAACAAATAAAAATAGAAAAAAAAATTATAAACAAATCAAACAATATTTAAATTGAAATTTTCTTGTTACTCCAAATCGAATTTAGAAATTTTTGGAATTAGAAGGCCGTACTGGTATGTCTATGACGTGTTAATTCATTTAGAAAGTTATGTCTTTATTATATATTGTATAAAAAGAATTCCTCGCTTGAATTTATAATAAAATAGACAATTTAGAAATTATTCTTTGGACGATTAGAAATGGATTTATTTACACATCAAGTATTTTTCATAAAATATTATTTTATTCACTAATACAATAATGAATAATTTTTTGAAGTAATTTTTATTAAGTTTGTGGTAATATGAGTCCGGGAATAATTTTTTTTTTATTTACAAATTTCTAAAAGAATGTATAAGAAAATTGCTTTTATAATCTTGTGAAGACTTTATCTGAGAAGTCCCACATATACTAAATGAGTTTTTTTGATATTTTTTTTTAAATATTTAACTTTAAGCTTTAAATCGAAGCACACAACTTTCAACAACAAATGCTAAGGAATATCCCAAAAAATGATGGAAATAAACCTAGAAGTAAGGTCCAATTTCTTACATCTACAAAACAGAAATACACATACTGTTCATTGGCTCGTGTAAACTATAGTTAGACGTAGAAGAAAGAGGTAATCTCTTTCAATTATAATTCAGCCATCTTAATGACACCCGATTTCTAAGTGCCTGAGAGTCCATTTTCGAATTTAAAAGTTGGTGAATGAAAACTTAATTAACAACTTTGTGTCATTTGTCCAGTGTTGGCATTTGAAGAAAATTCAGCCGGCCTATATAAGAATGACTACGAAGGTCATTCAACAAGTACTTAGCCTACAAAAGAAAAACGAAAATTTTGGAAAGGTGTCAATTTATTTTTCTACGTAATCTCTTGCAAGCTCGAAACACTTGGCCCAGCGATGCTCTAACTTTTTAACCCGTCCAAAAAATACATTTTCTCGAGGGAAGCAAAATAGGCCTCCGTGGCGACGATGACCTCCTCATTCGACCCAAATCTATTCCCGGCGAGTGATTTTTTCAGGTTTGGAAACAAAAAGTAGTCACAGGGGGCCAAATTTGGAGAGTACGGTGGATGGGGCAGCAACTCGTAGCGCAATTCGACCAATTTGGCCATGGCGACGGCGGAGGTGTGAGCCGGCGCGTTGTCGTGATGGAACAGCACTTTTTTCTTCGCAAAGCGGGCCGCTTTTTCTTCAATTCGACATCAAATCAGCCCAATAAGTCAGCATAGTAGCGCCCCGTGATTGTTTTACCCTTCTCGAGGTAATCGATGTGGATCACACCTTGTGAATCCCAGAAAACGGTGGCCATTACCTTTCCGGCCGATCGAACAGTCGTCGCCTTCTTCGGAGCACGTTCGCCGGGTGAAGTCCACTGTTTCGACCGTTCCTTGGTCTCTGGTGTGCACCAGTGAATCCATGTTTCGTCGACGGTCACGAAATGACGCAAGAACTCCGCTGGATTGCGCTGAAACAGCGCCAAACACGTCGCCGATGTGTTCTCACGGTTGCGCTTGTTTTCCGGTGTGAGCAAACGCTGCACCCATCATGCCCAGTTCTTCGTGTAGAATATGATGCACCGTTCCTACTGCGATGCCCACAGTCTCAGCTATCTCGTAAACCTTCAATCGACGGTCTGCCAACACGAGATCGTGGATTTTTTAAACGTTTTCCTCCGTAGCAGCCGTTTTCGGGGCACCTGGGCGTGGCTCATCAAAAGCCAGCGTGCGGCCACGAACAAAGTCGTTGAACCAATTCTTGACGGTCGCCATCGAAGGAGAAGAGTCACCATACACAGCATCCAAGCGATCTTTGATTTCGCTGTGCGTTTTCCCTTCCAAAAACAAGAATCTAATCACCGAACGATATTGTTCTTTTTCCATTTTTGTGCAACTGACCGACACGCTCGCTTTCAAAGACTCTCAAAACAAAACTAATAAAGGGAATCTACTAAAACTTTTACAGCAGTTCCATCGGGCGGTGAGGCTAAGTACTTGTTGAATGACCGTCGTACTAAGACGATCAAGCCAATGAAAATTCTTCAAAGCAAATCGAACAAAGTTACTATTGCAACCAATTCTATACGCTTAATATGAGTACTGTAAAAGGGCTATCAAACTAAAGCGGCATACTCAAGAATAGGTCTAACTAAGCAAGAATATAAGTGCACAGAGTTATTAATATACCAGGTGTATAAGCTTAAATCCGCAGTTTGGGCATAGATAGCGTGAGGGAGCGTATAAAACTCTGCTTTTCTCCTTCAATTTGAAGAAATCGGCTACCGAATCCCATCGAATGCTTATGGAGTCCTATGCTGACAGCGTTTTATGGGAAACAACGTGCTGAGATTGGTTTCGTCGGTTCAAAGACGGCAATTTTGACTTGTGAGAGAAGAAGCGTAAAAATCGGCCTAGGAAGGTTGAGGACCATCACTTGCAGGCTCTTTTGGATGAAAACGATACCCAATCGCAAAAAATTGCTCACTGAGCAATTTGGTATTATTCAACCAGCTATTTCCATGTGTCTGCGTGCCACGGGGAAGATTAAGAAGATCGGAAAATTGATGCCGCATGAATTGAACGATCGGCAGATGGAGCGACGACAAAACACATGCGAAATCTTGCTCGCCAGATAAAAAAAAAAAGATTGTAACAGGCGATAAAAAATAGATATATTTCGAGAATCCTAAACTTAATAAATCGTGGGTTGATCCCGGCCAACCATCAACATCTTCCCCAAGACCAAATCGCTTCCGACGGAAGACGATGCTGTGCGTTTGGTGGGATCAGCAGGGTATCGTCTACAATGAAATGTTGAAACCTGGTGAAACTGTCAATGCCCACCGCTATCACCAACAACTGATCAAACTGAACCGTGCTCTTCGTGAAAAAAGGACGGATTATCAACAAAGACATAAAAAGCTGATTTTCCTCCACGACAACGCACCATCGCACACGTCAAAAATGGTCCGAAACTACATAGAGACACTCAACTGGGAGGTGTTAGTCCACCTCGCTTATTCACCAGACCTGGCCCCTTCCGACAACCACCGGTTTTCGTCGATGGGACATGCGTTCGCTGAGCAGCACTTCGATTCTTACGAAGACGTCCGAAAATGGCTTGATGAGTGGTTTGCCTCGAAAGGGAAGGAATTTTTTTGGCGTGGTATCCACAAATTGTCCGAGAGATGGGAAAAATATGTAGCTAGCGAGGGCAGATACTTTGAATAAATTTGTTTTTAATTTCTATGAAAAAAAAGTTTTTTTTTTGACTATAAAACAGCGGATTTAAGTTTATACACCTGGTAGGAAAATTCTCTCGACCACCGCTTTAGCAACAATGTTGTTCATTTGGGGAATAAATTCAAGTTTCTTATCCATTAAAATCCCAAAAGTCAGTATAAATTTGTGCAAGTTTAATTGTACATCCCAAAATGTTATAAGAGAAAGTACGAGGATTGAGACATCTGGAAAATGTCATGACTTCACATTTATCCAAATTAAACTCAAAGTTATTTAATACGAACTAATTATTAAATAAGTTCATATTGTCGTGAATGAAGGTTGTATGATTGAAATTTTTAATTTATGAAATTTCCTTGCTTTTGGATGAATCCTGCTGCTTTCAAACGTTTTGAAATGGCTGCTTGAGTGACTCCCAATGATTTTGCAATTTCTTCTTGAGTTCGACAACAGTCTTCGTCGAGTAATGCCTCCAAATCTTCATCTTCAAACTTTTTTGGCTAACCTGCTCGTTCTTTGTCTTCCGTGTCAAAATCACCACTTCTGAACCGCACAAACCATCTCTCGCACGTTGAAATCGATGGAAAATATTCAGGATAAGCTTCGGTGAGCAAACGATGTGCTTCAGCTGCACTTGAAGAAGTAAATCAACACTTCCCGCAAATGGGACTTTTTTGGTACGAAATTCGACATTTTTGAAGCAAAAAAAAACTTTGTTGTTTACACTATTTCGTTCAATCCCGCATTTTTGTTATACAACCAATAATTAAGAAGAATTGGAGGAAATTCCATTTTCTTTAGTTTAAATAAAATAATCGAATAAAAATGTTGGTAGTCGTTAATCTATAAAACTATAATGATTAGGTGAGATTAAGCAACTACACTGCTAGATGAGCTGCGACTATACCAACGACTCAAATAACGTTGGAATACTTGATAATTTTGCTATAGATCTGTAGTTGATAATTTTCGTTTTAGGACCTTTTTTAAAAACGGATATTATAAAGGCCTATTTCCAAACTTAAGGAAATTTAACAATCTGGATTGATTTTTTAAAAATAATTTCTAGTAGATAAAGTAAAATGATAGAGCATGATTTTATGCATCATATAATAAAAAGAATAAATCAAATTTGAGATCATTAATACTATATAGAATGATATCTTAAGTTATTACAGGCAATAATTCTAAAGAAATTGGTAGATTAGAAAGATACCAAAAGTCGTTTACATTAATATGAAAATGATCAGACGAAAAGGTATCCTCAAAATAAGATGTGAAAAAATCAGCTATGGTTATTGCTGAAAAAGCCATCATAAAGGACGTTCAACGGATAACCATTAATTTTCCATTTCATGTTATTAAATTTGTAAAAAAAATCGAGGATCCTTAAATTCATTAAAACAGGTGACAAAATCGGAATAGGAAGAAAGGTTCTTAAAACGCAAATAGGCCTTCCATAATAGCTTTTTCTTGTTTCTAAGTTGACATAGTTCCTTATTAAACCATGACAAAGATTGAAAAGGAGGAAAGTACTCATACTTTTCCAAAACATATTTAGTTTGGATTTTAAAAAAAAAAATTTCACTTCTACATATTAATGTATAGGAAATTAAAAAATAATTAACAAAAATGTATTTATATTCTGGCATGTATCTTATAAAACAGGAAATTCAAGATGAAATTTATCGTAGTAGTAAGTAAGGACTTTTGGACTCAATTTCCTGTATCTAAGAAATGATATATATTTTTAATATATCTATAAGGTGTAGTAAAAGGAAATCCATTATTTTTGCATTAAATTGAAGGTTATAGTTAGCATAGAAAGAATGATAATATCTAGGTCAAATATGCACCGTTTTGTTCGATAACTTGTTGCCATTTTGGAGGTAATTTCGTAATACCTCTCTTATAGAAACCCTCGTCCCTATTGGCAAAAAACTGGGACAGTCGATTTTCACAATCTTCTCTTGAGGCGAATTTTTCACCTGCAAAATCATTCGTCATAGAAAGGAAGAGGTGGTAATCACTTGGTGCTAGGTCCGGACTATAAGGTGGATACATAAGAACATCCCAACCAAGGTCTCGAAACTTCTGGCAAGTCATTATCGATGTATGCGGCCTGGCGTTGTCCTGATGGTACACAATACCTCTCCTATTGACCAAAGCTGGCCGCTTCTGGGCGATTGCTTCTTTCAGACGGTCAATTTGTTGACAGTATAGGTCCGAATTAAGAGTTCGGCCGTAGGGGAGCAGCTCATAGTAGATGATTCCCTGCCAGTCCCACCAAACACACAGCAAAAACTTCCTGGCTGTCAATCCTGGCTTGACCACCGTTTGCGCCGGGTAACCGGGATTTGACCACGACCGTTGTCGCTTGACGGTGTCGTAAGTGACCCACTTTTCACCACCAGTATCTATCCGCTTCAGAAATGGATCGATATTGTTGCGATTCAGCAGCGATTCGCAGATGGAAATTCGGTCCATGAGGTTTTTTGCGATAACTCGTGTGGCACCCATACATCGGGCTTCTTTTTGTATCCAGCCTTATTTAAGTGGTTCCAAACGGATTTTTGGGCAATGTTTAGCTCCTGGGCAACCGAAACAGTGCTTACGTGATGGACGGACTCGACGGTTTCATTTATTTTATCGACATTTTCGACAATTGGCTTTCCAGAGCGTGGTGCATCTTTGACATCAAAATTACCGGAACGGAATCAACGAAACCGAAATTGCGCGTGATTGGCAGTTACAGTATCAGGACCATAAACACTATTCACATTTTCAGCTGCCTGGGTTGCGTTTTCGCCTTTATCGAAGAAAAACTGTAAAATATGGCGTATTTTCTCTTTGTTGGTGTCCATCTTTGACGCGTGCTAAAAAAATACTGAGTCAAGTAATCACAAAACTGTATGAAAAACCTTTTTAGTACAAAATCTTACGTTTTTAACGCCATCTAATGAAGCCCGATCGCACTTTTAAAACGGGAGATACAGACTCCTAAAGCCATCTATTGGCAAAATAATGGATTACTTTTTACTACACCTTATATATGTTAAAATTAATAGGATGGAGTATTAAAAGTCTCTTAAAAAAAATTTCTACGAGAAATAACTCTAAGTAAATAGTTCTCTCACTTAAAGATTAATTTACCAAGCATATTTTTATGAAAATATATTTAAAAAATTTACAGTCTTATTATTCTAAAAATCTATAAAAGTATCCATTTATTAAAAATAGTATAAAAAACCAAATCCATTTTTTTATGAATAAACTAATTTCTAATCCTTATTTAATGAAATATTATAATTATCGGAATTTTCAAAGTTAGCAAAAGATTAAAAATATTTAATATTTCCATTTTCTATTAGTACGAGTATATTCAACTGTTGTTGTAAGGGGTATAAATTGAAATTGAATTGATTTTAGCTTTATTTATTTATTTTTCTTTTTATTAATATTATTTGTATATTTTCAGTAAATTCCTATAGTAAGTATTCAATCTCATATATGATTCTTTAGCTTACTTTACATAAAAGATATGCTCTATCTATGTCATTGAATTTATAAGTACATGTACTAAGTTCTATCCAAAGATGAGTACTCCATCAGACTTAAAAGGAATTCGCTTAGTCATAGTTATATGCTCAGCATTGGAATGAGAGTCCTACTTCTAGAACCGATTATAATGAGCTACTTATAATCAGGTACAGCCTACTCATATAATAGATGTGATTGCATATACATTTACGATTAAAATCCTTCAAGTCTTATGTACTTTAAGTGTGTACGTTGGGATATACTTTCAAGAGGAGAAACAATATGGTGCAGCAGAAGGCTAAGCAATGACAACACACTTAAAAATAATTACAACATTAAAAATGTAATAACATCGGTAACAGCAATTTTTAAAAAAATGTAAGAGGCAAGACTTGGAAAATTACAGATATTAAAATTTTAAATAATATCCAATCATAAACCGACAGGTGTTGCGGATTCTATTTACAGAAAAGAATTACAAAAACATGCACGTTTTTTATGAATTTAAGAGTTCAAAAGTGAAGGGAAAAAATTTAACAAAACACAATTGACGATTATTTTTCCTTTTAAATACTTGTGTATAAAACGATATTACCCATTATTATGAGTATGGAATTAAAACTACTAACTACCAATAATTATATAAAATTATTTGGCAAAGTATCCATTATTGATAGATAATTTTGAAAGTAGAATATTGGAATTGGAGAGCATGTAACAGAATTGGAGGCAGAACCAATGCGGCAATTATATGTAACTTTTTCGTATTAAATAAATGTGCCACTTCAGATTATATAAACTACTCGAAAGTAAAAATAAATCGACTAAAAGAACCGATATCAGATCGTTTAGTGAGAATAATTAGTAGAAATGTTCACAATCTTAAACAAAGTATAGTAATCAGGGAATAGGAGTGCGAAAATTCCATCCAATATTGGCTGGCATTAGTCCAACTTGACTATCGATTTTGTTTCAAGAGTTGAATTTTTCCAATGCTACTTAACTATTAAGTTTCCCATTGAAATAGTCGTACTCGAATAAATAGTTTCATTTTTGATAATATAACTTCAAGGATGTAGTACATAAAATCGTGGCCATAACAGATTAGTAAGGAAATTGTAGAAAATTAATTCAAGTTGAGTTCGTTTTTATTTTTCTCTATCAATTCAATAGTGAAATATTTGCTAATTTATGAAATGCGGATTTCGAAATATTTCTTAAATGTCCTTCAGAGAAGTAATTGATTGTGAAAAATTCGATATTTCCATTCAAATAATATTCTCTGAAAATATTCATTTACTAAACAGAACAGATGTACGGGGTTTTATTGGAACATTTTTATTTTTTTTAATTATTTTGGATTGAATAAAAAAAATTTTTATTTGGTTGATCAATTTCGTTTGTATAGATTTGAGACTTAAATATGGAAAATAATATCCTTTGGTATTATAATAAATATCTGTTTTTTTTATGTCATTTTTCAATAAATCTAAAGCCCTATGAGCTAATTGAAGTCTCCAGTTTTCTATTTAATTCGATCAAAAAATATCGGTCGCAGAATTCTCATTGGCGCCATCCTCTTGGATTCGTGGATAAATAAGTGTCAAAGCACTTCTCTACATCGCTAATCAGTCACTATAACAGTATTGCCAGGAGAGTTCGGAAAAAATAGGGTCTAATGATGTCTCTGATCCGATCACCGAAATGTACGAGGTCTGTTCAAAAAGTTGAGCCGAAATAAAAAAGTACTTTCAAGTTTTGGCGTAACCGCGTACCTAAGCTCAGGTACGCGGGTTCGCCAAGACCCGAAAGTACAACCGGAATCCACCTTTGTCTTTCACCCGGTTGTAGTCACCCTGCGTGTCATTCACATAATCATGCCACGGCAAATCTATTAAGGCATTCATACCTCTCTCTAACACCACGATTCCCCATGCACCTAAGTCACGCTAATCCTCGTATGGGCCACACTCAATGAGAAGGTGCTTGGTACTCTCCGCCGCCGCCCCACAATGGCATCTAGCCTTCCATTGATACTGCCGTGTCCCGTGAGTAAATACCCAAGGTAGAGACCGATTTCAAATCTATACGCAGATGCAAGGCACACATCCGAAATGAACATGTGTGTCCATCTGCCATTAACACTTTTATACCATCGACGTTGCCAAATTTCATACATTCTATTCAGGACCAGTAAACGGTCCTGAATAGAATGTATAAAATTTGGCAATTTCAATTTTTTCCGCTGGCGTGGAATAAGATCCTGAACCACTTCATACATAACCAAACAACCAGCAATCGGGATACCCCACCGTAGACGGTAGTGAAAGCTTCCACGCAGCACCTGCAGGTCCTAAGGAATTTCTTCCATAAGAACCTGCATCGTCTCGGTTGACACGGTCCCACGAGTTCATACGAGGTCTGTTCAAAAAGTATCGTGAATTTTGAATTTCCGCGGGTTACGTATATTCGATTTTAGATTTTTTGTGGCGTTATGTTGGTACTTATGTCTCTGACTTATGCCGACGAGTTCGGCCATTTTGAAAGTTCAGTTAATTTTTGACAGCTGCTTTGTTTGCACGTGTTTTAGCTCGTCTTCGATTTTTGCCCATTCCAAAAAATGGATCAAAGAATCTGTACCAAATTTTGTGTAAAAAACACAATTAATTCCCCGGACGCATTCCGAATATTGACTGTTGCATATGGTGAAGCTACCTTGGACCGAAGAAACGTTTATCGGTGGTACAAAATGTCCTCAGAGGGTCGAGAAGATGTGAATGATGAAAAGCGAATGTGTTGGTTTTGCTTACAGTTTTCTTCGATTGCAGGGGCGTGGTGCATCATGAGTTCTTACCACAAGGTAAGAGATCTGGTCCCCTGTGACTTTTTCTTGTTCACGAAACTGAAGTGCAATTAAGGAGATAAAGTCGACATCGAAGGAGGAGCTGAACAAGATCACAAAAAAATAATTTTTTGAAGTGCTTCGAGGATGGGAAAAAACGTTGGCATAAGTGTATAATATCTGGTTGGGATTACTTTGAAGAGGACAAAATAGATATTCATGAATAAATAAATAATTTTTGGAAAAAAAACACAAAATTCGCAATACTTTTTGAACAGCCCTGAATGTGGACTCAACGATCGTTCGTCAATTGCTTCGAGATTTTCATTTCCCCAGAAGCAAATCATTTATTTAGTAATAAAACCGCTTAAATTAAATAGTGCTTCGTCACTGATTTAAATTTTCTAAAAAAAAACTCAAGGTTTTGTCTCTTAGACGTTTTGCTCTGCTATCGATGGCGCATATGATACGAGGATCGTTCAATAAGTCCTTAGAAAAAGATGGAAAAAAACTGTTTTTAAAAAAAAAAATTTCTCTTTTTTAGCTCTATACACTTTTCCAACCGTTTTTCTAAAATTTTTATCCCGTCCAAAAAATAGGATTTCGGAAGATCTGCAAAATACTCATCCGTTTGAGCAATGACATCCTCGTTGGATGTGAACCGTCGTCCGCCAAGCCATTTCTTCAGATTGGGGAAAAGAAAATAGTCACTCGGGGCCAAATCTGGTGAATAAGCGGGATGCTGCAACAATTCCATTCTCAATTCCACAATTTTGGCCATGGAAACAGCGCAGGTGTGCACACGCGCATTGTCCTGATGCAAGAGGATTTTTTTTTCTTCAGATGGGGGCGTTTCTCTTTGATTTCCTCGCTCAACCGTTGCAATAACGACGCGTAATACGCTTCTGTTATTGTTTTTCCTTTTCCCAAGTAGTCGATAAAAATAATGCCCTGCGAATCCCAAAAGACCGTGGCCATCACCTTGCCGGCCGATGGCACAGTTTTTGCCTTCTTCGGAGCCCGTTCACCCTTGAAAATCCACTGTGATGACTGTCTCTTCGTTTCTGGAGTGTAGTAGTGTATCCAGGTTTCGTTCACAGTGACATATCAACGAAGGAATTCGGCAGGATTGCGATGAAAGAGTGCCAACATAGCCTCAGAGTCCACTACACGATTGCGCTTATTCTCCTCTGAGAGCAAACGCGGCACACATCTTGCCGAAATTTTTTTCACAGACAATTTTTTATGCAAAATTGAAGCGACTGTACCTTGTGATATGCCCGTGGCCTCAACTAATTCGCGCACTTTAATTCGCCGATCGTTCAAAATCAGATCGTGGATTTTGTCGATGATTTCAGGAGTAGACACCTCAACTGGGCGTCCTGAACGATGTTCATCTTTTTTGGATGAACGGCCACGTTTAAATTCATTCACCCAATTGTAAACCGTCGCAAACACAGGTGCAGATGTGCCATGAACTGCATCCAACTAGGCTTTAATTTCTTACGGGCTTAAGCCATTCAAATGGAGATGTTTGATGACAGCCCTAAACTCGCTTTTTTCCATTGTTATGCACAAATAAAAGTCGTTAACTTTAATCGACGATAGAAATTGACCTACGCTATGGATCGAGCTGAAATTTTGACAGCTTTCCTGTCAATAATGCTATTTACAAAATAAAAATCTTTACCGATACTACGAGCGAAATTTCTCTGATTTTCTAAGGACTTCTTGAGCGACCCTCGTATCTGGCCTATATTTCCTGTATTACCTGCATTTAAAGCATGTATATGTAGAAATGCAAATAACTATTCAAAATATTCCATGCAAAAATATTCAATTCCTATGCACACTGCCTAATGATGGTTTCCGGACTTAGTTGTACGTCAGGTTCTACAATGGCCTGGATTCGCTCTATCAAACAGTACAATTTAAGGGCCCATAATTCCGATTAATTTTTAACATATTATTTTATGTATCATACTGAATTATTTCCGAAGAATATTTTTACGGTAATTAAATATTGGTAAAATTTTAAGGATTTGTAAATAATTTTACCGTCTGCATCTCTTTTTAACTCAAATATCAGGTGATAAAATAACATATAACAAAAATTATCATCAAATTAAAGTTATATGTGTGTACCAATTAAAGTATGGGAAAACGAATTATTAAAAATCCAAAAATATATCGTATAAAAAATATGATACTCATTGGCATACAAGATATATAACTGCTCCATAAAAATGATGAATATTGTATCAATTTTATGTTATAACAAGAGTATAGAGAGTTAAAAAATTTGAATAGTAAAAATTGCATAAATTTAAATAAACATGGTGCATTTTAATTATCTGCACAAAATCATAATAAAATTTTTGTGGCCCACCTGAATTATTTTCACGATATTCCTTGTTAATTACCAGATATGCTGGTTGATAAAAAAAAAAAACAAAACAAAAATATTTTATGCAATATTCGAAATACTTTAAAAAATTCCTAAAATAAATTATTAAAGTTCAAATTTATTTTTGTAAACAAGAAATATTTTTGTTAAAATAATAACTTTAAAATTTCTTCATTATCGAAAGTTGAGAGGAAAAATATGTTTTAAAAATTTATAATGACACTGATACCAGACCCAGACTTGCGCAGTTTATATCCTTACACTCAAACTTATAGTATGCCATATGAATTTGTATATAAGACAACTCTAAAGAAAATTACTTAATAGTGCGGAGAGCAGATTTAAACCATTTCCACAATCCTTGCTTCTGCCATCGTAAATCTTTGGCGTAGAAAAGCGAGCCATTTGCAGGAGCGGTCGTATTGAAAATTTACGATTTCTGCTTAGATAAGCATGAAAATCGTGAAAGTTTTTACACAAAAATCTTCCCGTACATATGAATTTTAGTCTATTGCGAAAGAATATAAACGAAATATTGATCGAACATTCTTCTATTATGACATGATTCAAATACCTATTCAGATTTCTATATATTCAGTATATGTAGTTGTAATTTTATATGCAATTTTTTCAAAGATTAATCATAAAATACAAAAATACAGTTTATTTTTAAAATAAAATTTAAAAAAAAACTAAATAGTAAAAGTACTGATTTCAAGAAAATCCTTCTAAAACGCGATGATTAATATCTTTTCTATTTAATTTTTTTGAAAAAAATATATTGTACATACTTTCTCTACCCTCCCCCACCCCCCAATTTGAACTATTTGAATGCAGTTTTGAAATTGACTCTTTCATTTAATTATACATATGCACTTATATATTTAATACGTTTCTTTTACAATAGTTTAACATATTATTAATTTTTGTTATTTTTCCCAACAATACATTTAAATTTGAAAATCTGCACTTACTATAATTAATCATAAATCAAATAATCTACAATATTTATAGGAATACGAGGTTTGTTAAAAAAGTATCGCGAATTTTGAATTTCTGCAGGTTACGTATATTCGATTTTTGATTTTTTTATAGCGTTATGTTGGTACTTATTGCTCTCAGTTATCTCGACAAGTTCGGCCATTTTGAAAGTTCAGTTAATTTTTGACAGCTGCTTTGTTTGCACGCGTTTTGGCTCGTCTTCGATTTTTGCCCAATTTCGACCAAAAACAGCATCGCATTAATATTGCTAAGAATCTGTAGGACTCTGTCCGCGACGACCAAAATTTGCTCCAGAGGATCATAACTGGTGATGAATTATGGGTTTATGGTAATGACGTAGAAACCAATGCTCAATCATCCCAATGGAAGCTACCGCAGAACCAATACTGAAAAAAGCGCGCCAAGTTCGGTCGAATGTGAAGGTTTGCTTACAGTTTCCTTTGATTGCAGAAGCGTGGTGCATCATGAATTCTTAGCACAGGGTAGAACGTTTAATAAGGACTATTACCTACAAGTTATGAGCAAGTTACGCGAAGCAATCTGCCGGAAATGCCCGGAATTGTAGAAGAATAGAAATTGGCTTTTGCACCATTATAACGCCCCTGCTTACGCATCTTTGCTTGTGCGCGAACTTTTGACCAAAAATTATACACTAATAATGCCGCAGCTACCGTATTCTCCAAATCTGGCCCCATGTGACTTTTTCTTGTTTGATTGTTCGAAACAGATTCTTTGATCCATTTTTTGGAATGTGCAAAAATCGAAAACGAACCAAAACACGTGCAAACAAAGCGGCTGTCAAAAATTCACTGAACATTTAAAATGGCCGAACTTGTCGGCATAAGTTAGAAATATGAGTACCAATATAACACCATAAAAAAGGCGAAAATCAAATATACGTAACCCGCGGAAATTAAAAATTCGCAATACTTTTTTTTTCGTATTTGGTTAGCAATCGTAGAATTTCATATTTTATCTCATTAATTATCTTATACAATATTTAATATTTTTACTGCTGATTATTTGCAATTAATAATGAAAATGTGATCTTATCACCTATTAGCGCTGGTATTACACAAGGTGGTATTGTCGAATACAGTACCAAGGATATGTTAACAAATCTCAATAGCAACAAACTAAACCGATAGTATAATTATTTTTATACCACTTACAAATTTTAAAAAATATTATTAATCCAGTAGAAAATTCTTCAATTCTATGATAGATTCTTCAATAGCTTCTAGGATCTAAGAACAGTATTATATATCTGATCTCTCCCTTTTCAACCAAACGTCTACTTTGATTTTTAGTATTCTATATTTCTACATTTTAATATTTCATAAAATGTTATTAATTATAAGTATTATTCTGATACCTGTTAAAACTTTAACTTTGACTGCAATTTGCTATCCTTTAAAACACACCTCTTCTCCTATTCCCTTAAAGTAGATTTCACTGATTCTCTTTGGCTTTTCCTTGAATGGTCTGGTAAACTAATAAATTTCTTATTTAAATGTCATGAACTCTAAAATCCGCTCAGTTTTCATATTCCTTTGCTATATAATTTTTATTCCCAAGTTTTTTTATCTAATTTTCTTTAAAAGGTTACTTTTTCTAAAAATATCAAGGCTACAACAGATATCGCTCATTCTTTTAAATAGTCCTTTTTAAAAAAATTGAAAAAGGAAATTTTCTCGAAATATGGAAGTGACCTTATACAGTTTTCGGGTAAAATAAAAATTATATTCGATTAAAAAATAAAGTGACAAACTCTGGATTGTATTTTGAGAGTCGATTAACAATAAAATCCATTTGGACTTACGAGAAATAATTTTGGGGTTATGTCAAAGGCTCTATTTTCGATTCATCGTCCGCTTCCAAAAAAAAATCAAGTAAATACCAGTATGTCTCTGATACTAACCATATTTATGTAAATAGAAAATTTAATATAGTTTTGGATACCAAAGTACCCTAGAATACCCCCACACAAAATAAGGATGTGTAAAATTTCCGTTCACAATGAGACGCTAAAAAATTATAAAATTTTTAAATTTCTTTAATTCTAAATTATTAATTTTTTCCATTCATAATTGAATTGATTTTAAAATTTAATTATAATTTCAATTAAATGAAAGCCTAAAGAAAATTATTAAATTTTTCATTCAATTCAAAATTTACTCCAATAAATTTTTAATAAAAGTGAAGCTTTTTTTTGATTTATTTGCCTACTGCCTTTTAATTTTTAAATAGAGAAACTAAATTTTATTGACATTTAAAATAGTTGAATTGGAACTTTTTTATTGAGCTAGACATTTTGTGATAAAAGTATTCCATCCATTGCAATTCAATGATGCAGAACTGCACTCATCCTTGGAAGCAGGTATCATAGTAAGAGCATCGTTTCTAGTAGAAAATTCCCAAATGGGGAGCTCTAACGTACAATGTGTTATTAATGCGTTCCAATTCATTTGAATGACTTTTTGTATATTTGTAGAATATATTATTGATGTTTATTGGAAATTTCCCAGTTTTTTTTCTTCACAATGATTATTTTGAATATTATTTATATAGAAATGATTAGCAATAAGAATTTTATTAAATTGTTTAATTTATTTTTATTATAAAATTAAAATAAACTTTTTAGTTCCATGTTAAAGTCAGTTCAAGAAAGTGGAGGAAAAACTATAGTGTAGCTAACAAGTTTTGCTGTTATCTTGTTTGGCTTTAATATATGCTCCATGTGTACTTAATTCTGTGGATAATTGCATTTAGTCCTTACTATCCAAAAGTATCAACCACTATCGGTATTGGTCGTACTACGAACATGAACTATTCTGATTGCGGTTCAACCAAATAATTTACTGCTTTAATTATTCTCTTTAGCGTAAATAGTATCTATACAAGTGTGTATACATGTAAAATAGTATCTGTTTTTCTATGGTACAATTCTACCGTAAAGTATCCTAGTTAAAAGCTATTAAAGTTGTTTTGTACCGTTTTCGATATTTTTTTTATAGGAATTCTTTTTTCTCGACAAAAAAACCATTTCAAGGAGGAACTTTCAACTGACAGTGGCATATAAAATACTTGGACGATGTGTTGTGGTTTTTATTGTTATTATCTGTTTGAGATATCAAAAAAGCTCTTCCTTTTCAAGCTAACATATTATAATCGTATATGTATAAAGAATCAAATCAAATAGATTGGAAAGTTTAAAAAAAACTATAATAGATAAAAAAATAATCTAAATAAAAACAGAAACCCAATAAGCTTTTATTAAAAAAATTGCTCTAAATTGTTTGAAAAGTAATTTTTTTTTCCATAAAATTAATTAAAAGATTAAATGAGCTTATATATTTATTAATTTTTATACTTTAATTAAAAATTCCATTTTCATAGAATGTCTAATACGAATACAGCTTTAGTTATCGCTAAAAGCATATGTTAAAAGTGGGAGAAAAAAAAATAAAAAAATAATTGTAAATTCTAGTAAGTTACGATACATACAAAAAAGGACATATTTTAGATAGCAAAGAAATTGTTTTTTTTTGGATTTAGTCATATTCCAATCGTATTTATACAATAATTTTTGGGAATTTTTTTTTTTAACAATATCTAAATGCAAATATTGTCTAAAAAGCACGTATTATTACCACAAAAAATAAGGATGAATTCATATTATGAAAATCTTAAAGCTTACAGCATTTTATACCTTTGTGCATATTTTATTAGATAAGTTGTTGTAGGGTAAACAAGGTCGAAGATGACAAATAAAATTTAACCCAATAGAGTAAAAGGCAAGTTGTTCTGTGTACATATTCTTATCTGTGGATTGTTTAGTTATGAACGATGAAAATACTTAGTAGGTTAGAGAACATTTTACAAGGTTGGGTTTATCTTTCATACTTGAAATTCTTAGAAGATGTTTCCAACAAAATAGAGTAACCAAAAAAAAAAAAAGAAGAGCACAAAATTAAAAAGAAAATACTTAACTGATATACAAAAAGGACATCGTATCACTCTGCCATGTACATACGCATCTACATACCTTATATACGATTGAAGGCTAAAAACACAGGACTCCCGTTTCTACTTTTTGCTCTTTTGTAACGAAATTCCATATTATCCAACTCGAACTTGAAATTGGGTTATAGTATAAAGCCACAAAATGCTTCACTCATATATTCTAGGCATTAAGGACATATTTTGCCTATTAGGGACCTATTTTGATACCGCATAAGCTTAAATACGGATTAGTACGTTGCCTTTTCTAGGTAACTTAAATTATATACAATTGAAGGTAAAAGCAATACTAGGCTTTTTGCGTACCAAATAAAGACGGAAATTATAATAAAATGAAAACGTGCCTTGTACATTTGTAAGGAAATGAATACTTACTGTTAACATGTACAAATAATTTATTTAACATATAATATTATTCATATATACGAATTCAATTTAGCTTAAATATGTACGTTCTACTGAATTCATCTCCATTTACTACAAATGAAAATAGTGTACATATTATATTATATTTGTAAAATAAAAAAACGACTTTTTAAAATATATAATTATTATAAAATAATTTAATTGTTTTTTTTCGTTAACAATAATTATTAAAATACTGTATTTCAAAAATCTTAAACGTATCCTTTTTATAATTTGACTATAATCTTCATTTATTATCTAGGAAAATTTATAATTTACAATAATAATTTTTAAAAAAAATCTTAAAAATTAAAAAGTATTTTTTTTTGCGAAGAAATAGAGCTTATATAAAAAAGAGCTGAGCTGTTGAAAATAAGCTTAAGGTGGATAAGCTTAAATCCGCTGTTTGGTCATAGATGGCGTAAGTGGGCGTATTAAGTTACCATGGGCACGTCATACTTTTTTTTTATGAGTTTGACATCTGTCAATATTAAGCAGTATACATTGTCAGCAATTTCGTACAACAACATACATTTTTCCTTTCGGCCAGAAAAAGAGTCTCTGCTTTTCTGCTTCAATTTGAAGAAATCGGCTTCCGAATCGCATCGAATGCTTATGGAGGCCTATGATAACAGTGCTTAATCAGGAACAACATGCCGAGATTGGTTTCGTCGTTTCAAAGATGGTAATTTTGATTTGTGGGACAAGAAGCGTGTGAAAATTGGCCTAGGAAGGGTGAGGACCATCAATTGCAGGCTTTTTTGGACGAAGACGATACCCAATCGGAAAAAAATGTTCGCGGAGCAATAGGGTGTTACTGAAGCAGATATTTCCATGCGTCTGCGTGCTATGGCGAAGATTGAAAAGATCGGAAAATCAGTGCCGTATGAATTGGACGATAGTAAGATGGAGCGACACCAAAACACATGCGAAATCTTGCTCGCCAGACAAAAAAGAAAGTCGTTGCTGCATCGGATTGTGATAGGTGATTAAAAGTGGATATATTTCGACTACCACCTGTTTCCATCGATGGGCCACGCGCTCGCTGAGCAGCACTTCGATTCTTACGAAGACGTCCGAAAATGGCTCGATGAGGGGTATGCCTCCAAAGAGAAGAAATATTTTTGGCGTGGTATCCACAAATTACCCGAGAGAGGAGAAAAATGTGTAGGTAGCGAGGGCAAGTACTTTGAATAAATTTTTTTTTGGTTTCTATGAAAAAAAACGTGTTTTTTTACTACAAAACAGCGGATTTAAGCTTATACACCTGGTATTGAAGGTACGGTTACCATATTTTAATGATAGGACCATATTTTCTAAGGATATTAGAGAGGTACTGAACCATTCGGCGCATAGGACTTCTGCTTACTAAAAGGATAATAGTACATGCTCTCAAAAAGTAGGCTAGTTTCAAGGCCTTATATATTTATGGGGTTACAGTTGGCTTTTTGCTGCTGAGAAGTTATAAAAAAAAGCAAATTAAAATCCTGAAAGTGTAATAGCATGCGATATTTTCATTTTTGTAATGTTGTTATTAGAACAATAATATAATACCATAAAGACATGCTGTCAGTGTTGCAAACGATTTCTTTGAAGACAGATCCTGGCTTTCTTATACCCCAAAATCATGAAACTTACAGTAAATTCTGAGTCTCAAAGTGCGTTTCGACGATATTCAACCGTCGATCGATGTTTGTATAATTGATTATTTAAATTTCAGATGAAAAAAAGTTATCTGTAAAAAGTCTGTGTTGGCTCTGTATGGTTCTCCCATTATAAACCATGATCGTTGCTAAAGCATTTACTACTCGACATGCCTTTTTACCAGAGATTTTTATATGTTCGTCAAAGTTTAGTTTGGAATCTATTAAAGCTCTCAAAAACACTTGATTAATAATTAATATTAATGGTGGGATTAAAAATTTTTCTTAGTTTCCTGCTGGTCACCAGTACTGACTCGGTTTTCTGATCAGACATTTCTGGGCTCATTCATAAGAGCTAATACCAAATATTGTGGACTACATTTTTTTCGGTTTGAGTAATAGCCCTTAGCAAGTTATACTATTAGGCATCCAGCATTTTGGCACTGCGTCTTTTATAATATTAAAGATAATGCACCCAAGCCTCCCTCAGTGATGTTGTATACTCTCATTCCTAATACACTATTGTATGTTAGCATTCTTTCGGTAAAATAGTCTGCGATTTTCTTTTTGAGATACGCTGGAACTTTAAAATGATAAAGCGTATCGAGAATACTTCAACTTGGTTTCATAATTTTGCTTCAATGGTTTTATGGGCCATATCGACGACTGTGTTAGTGGCATTCACCATTGATCTAGCTTTTCTCGATTTACATATGTTTTTTGAGATACACACAGCTCCTTTGGTATTAATCTCTGGAAGGATCTTTTGTCGGGCTCTTCCTTATTTTTTGGTAGAAGAAGAAGCCTTTTTGCGTGTTCACAATTCCAATATTAGGAACAACATTCGGTACTGAATACGAGGTCTGTTCAAAAAGTATCACGAGGGTCATAACTGATGACGAATCATGGGTTTATGGTTATGACGTGGAAACCAAAGCTTTATCATCCCAATGGAAGCTACCGCACGCACCAACACCGAAAAAAACCCGCGCTAAGTTTGGTCGAATGTGAAGGATTTGCTTACAGTTTTCTTCGATTGCAGGGGCGTGGTGCATCATGAGGTATTGCCACAGGGTAGAACGGTCAATAAGAAATATTACCTGCAAGTTATGCGCAAGTTACGCGAAGCAATCTGCCAGAAACGCCCGGATTTGTGGAAGAAGAAAAATTGGCTTTTGCCCCATGATAACGCCTCGTTGCTTGTGCACGCATTTTTGGTCAAAAACAATACACTAATAATGCCGCAGACACCGTATTCCTCAGATCTGGCCCTCTGTGACTTTTTCTTGTTCCCGAAACAGATTCTTTGATCTATTTTTTGGAATGTGCAAAAATCGAAGACGAGCCAAAGCACATGCGAGCAAAGCGGCTGTCAAAAATTAACTGAACATTCAAAATGGCCGAACTTGTCGATATAAGTGAGAGACATGAGTATCAACATAACGCCACAAAAAATCGAAAATCGAATATACGTAACCCACGGAAATTAAAAATTCGCGATACTTTTTGAACAGACCTCGTATAAGCTTTTTGAACAGATCTCGTATAAGCATAAAACTTTCGGATTCCAAATTTTATTCCAATTTTACGAATAGTATAAGACTTTCGAATCCTTAATTTTATTCCAGGCTTTTAGTAGTTTATCTCTTATACCTAGACGCACATAGTCTTGATTGACACACGATAAATTGTCTGATATTGTTACCAGTTTTTATGGGAAAAAACCTTTACCAATTCGCTCAATAAGCCTGAGCGTGCCGGAATTACGGAAGAGCAATTTTTCAGCTAAACCGTGATAAACTTATTTAGGACCAGAACAAATCACCTTACGACTCCCTTATTTATTCATTGATTAATACAGCTTAAAGTCAAATTTAAATATTAAATGAGCGCCTCGGTTTTGGTGTATTTACTCTCTGTCAAAACGTTTCAGACCGAAATATCTCCTAGATTACATTGATTCATAAGATTTTTTCCAACTTTAAGAGGATATAATCTACACGCGTATATACACTCATACTACTCCCATTTTTAAATATTTTTAGTAGAAACTTTGCAAATTATAAAATATTTTCAAAGTCTTTAATTACTTTTCCTTAAACTAAAAATAAATATAACATTTCACTTCACAGTTCAGTGTCGGAATTGGAACTAAATTTCACAAGGCCATATGGATTTTTACCTCCTACAAGGATGTTCTCATTTTTTATCGATTATAAAGCGTTTGGCTAAAAATTTTATTTATTCCAATACTTCTGAACATAAAGCTAGAATATTTAAATCAATCTGCAGATGTTTATATCCAGAAAAAATAAAAGACAAAAATCGTAGAAATAGTTTTTGTTAATTACAATCTTCTCACTCCTGAATTGGTTCTTTTATAAAAATTTTTCTATTTTTCATTTATCTAAAATTAATTTTTCTATAATTAGAATGTAATCTTATATTTTTGTTATCATTTCCAGTAATATTGGTACTGAAAAGTACATTCTAAGTATCACGACACTAAAGGCCATTTGGCGGCAAAGGATAAGGAGATTTTATTTTTTTTATTTTTTTTTATCAGCAACTGCAATTGTATTGTAAGAATCAGGTTTACATAATATTTTAATTTATAATTTTGTGCATCATGACACAAGGCATGTCTCCAATTAATGTAAGTTAGATTCACCTAGAAAGTTTCGAGGCCATTTTGACTTAAGTCTCCGATGAGTGTTTCCGAGGAGGGCAGTACACAAAAATTCGCTCACAAATGGATTTTGATGATAGGATAAACGGAAGTGAAATATTTGATTGTGGTAAATGCACAGGTCCTGAATAAAGAGAACATGTACATAAAAGGGGGCACCAACAATTTTACGGAGGATTTTGGATTATAAAGCTTGGACGCGACAGGAATTGGAACGTTTCCTTGAACCCCAAAGTTCAATTCCATATGTCCAAATAGGTAAGTTTTCCTAAACAAAGAGTGAAAGTAATGTGAGTAATCTTCTGTTCAGTTACCTTCACTCTCCATCACTTAAACCAGGATTGAATGTTGTGGATATGGGATTGTAAATTGTTGGAACCTATGTCAGGATTTGTATGTGTAGCAAGTATGGCCGTATCATCTGCATAAGTAGCAATGATAGTATTAGGATCAGCTGGGGTGTTATGGGTACAAATATTATATAAAATAGGACCAAGTATACTGCCTTATAGGACTTCACTAGAAAAGGATATATTTCCGAGGATACTGAGTTAATTGCAACTTGGAAATAATATTGGAATAGATATGAATTTTTGATAAGGTAGTTTGTTGAAGGAAAAAAGCTCTTGAGTTTCCAGAGGAGTCCAGGATGCCACACATGATCAAAAGCATGAGAGACATCTAAAAATACTTCTGGGCAGTACACTTTTCTCTCAAGAGAGGATGTAATCTAATCAATAACTTAATTGTGGAGTGTTCAGATCAGAAGCCGAATTGGTGATCAGGAATAAATTTTCTATTTACTAGAATTGGGTAAAGTCGTTTTAATCTTACTAAGGATTTGCAGAAAAATTAACTGGTTTATTTGATTAGTTAAGAAAATTAAACTAGAAATTGAAAAGGTAATATTTTTTTGGGGCCTAACGTAGGATCATGCCTCAGTGGGCACTTAAATGGTAGTCCAGTATACTAACCACTGTGCTATCGAGCCGGCCTAATATAAGCTTATTAATAAGGTTACAAAAAAAATATATTTTTCAATTGATAATATTCGAAAATAATTAGTTTTATTATGTAAGAAATAATATTTGTCCCATAAAAAATATATTTTTATATGAAAAATTCTCCTATAAAAAAAAGAGGGCAATTCTGCAATAGCTAAAAATAAAACTGCCCTAAATAAATTTCTTTAATATTGAAAGTCTTTAATAGAGTAAATTTTGTCAATAAACGATAGATGATTCCGTTCAAAGTTCATAAATAAGATGGAATCGGTAATAAATATCTACGCTGGCATAGAGATTTATTTGAAGTTTTACGAAATTGCACAACAATTCCAAAATGCTGAATAGATCAATTATGCGTTGTTATTCAAATCCTGTTGACTTGTATAGCTTAAATTGACAATAATTGATGCAGTGCATGAATAAAAGCCAAAACATTGATGAATAATCTCCTTTCGTAGAATGAACCATTTTAAAGATGGATGGAATCATTTCCGGAAATAATGAAACTATATAAAGCGATCTACAAAGTTTCGTAGTTAAAGTCTACAAAATCAATGCCCTAAAAGGAATGAAATTATGTGGAAAATTAAAGGACATTGTCAGATAATTGAAATGATGCATATACATACATACTCGTACTAGTTAAAAAATTGTATGTGAACTAAAATTTCAAGCAAACAATTTTACTATTACATCTCGATTTCCATTACGATATTCATAGTATTCTGACGTAATGATTGATATTTGATAATCATAGAAATGGCAATGAAAAAAAAACCCACCATCTTACGACAACGGCTATATTATAGCAAAGGTTCAGATCAGCCTCAGTAAAAATTCGACCATCTTTAAAATTATTCAGAAACTTAGAAAAAAAATAGATTTTTTTTTTGATTATATCCAATTCCAGAAGCAATTCATGCATTAAAAATTGAATCTTCTGATAACACCTGAGCATATTTGTTAGAGTTTGTAAAAAGAAAATTTCAAATTCTACATCAATAAATATGTAAATGAACTTTCTAAGGAATAGAAATTCAAATATTCTAAAAAAATTCCTAGAAAATAGCAAAAACCAGTTTCTCATCGTATTTTTGAAGTTTGTTTATACTTTTGGTGGAAAATATGGACTTTTTGAAAATATGCTATCACCAGAAGTACTCTTCAAGCTTTAGAACGACGCCTACAAATCTTCAACTATGGTATGAGAACCATATTTATAATCGGGTTAAAAAATATTGTAGTATTTTTTTTTCTTCCAGGTAATAGTTTCAGGGTATTTTTTTTGAGTTTACATTTTTTTAAAATGAAAAAATTAATTCAACTTAGAAAAGTATATCCTTCAATTGTAAAATATCTCCAATTAACAAGCAATTGAATTATAATAAAATAAAAACCTTGGTAAAAACCATATCAAATTCTGTAGAAACTAAGTCTTTTCAATAAGTATCTATTATTTAATATTCAGATAATACTGTAAAGTTTATACGATCGCATTTTGATATATTTACAATTTAATACCAAAGAACTGTATGATGGAATAATATATCGAAATATTGTAATAAAAATTATTTATACGAGGTCTGTTCAAAAAGTATCGCGAATTTTGAATTTCCGCGGGTTACGTATATTCGATTTTGAATTTTTTTGTAGCGTTATATTGGTACTTATATCTCTCACTTATGCCGACAAGTTCGGCCATTTTGAATGTTCAGTTAATTTTTGACAGCTGCTTTGCTTGCACGTCTTTTGGCTCGTTTTTGATTTTTGCCCATTCCAAAAAATGGATCAAAGAATCTGTTTCGGGAACAAGAAAAAGTGACAGGGGGCCAGATCTGAGGAATACGGTAGCTGCGGCATTATTAGTGTGTTGTTTTTGACCAAAAATTCGCACACAAGCAACGAGGAGGGGCGTTATCATGCGGCAAAACCCAATTTTTGTTCTTCCACAAATCCGGGCGTTTCTGGCGGGTTGCTTCGCGCAACATGCGCATAACTTGCAGGTAATATTCCTTATTGACCGTTCTAACTTGTGGCTAAAACAAAGCGCGTCAAGCTCATAAAAAGTGCGCAAAGGGACCGAAAAAAGCGCGCCAAGCTCATAATGCACCACGATCCTGCAATCCAAGAAAACTGGAAGCAAAACCTTCACATTCGACCAAACTTGGCGCGCTTTTTTCATGCTTCGCTCGTGCGGCAGTTTCCATAGGGATGATTGAGCTTTGGTTTCCACGCCATAACCATAAACTGAAGCAAATTTGGGTCATCGCAGACAGCTCCTTAGCAATATTAATGAGCAAAGCAGCTGTCAAAACTTAACTGAATATTCAAAATGGCTGAACTTGTCAGTATAAGTGAGAGACATGATTACCAACATAACGGCACAAAAAAATCGAAAATTGAAATTACGTAACCCGCGGAAATTCAAAATTTACGATACTTTTTGAACAGACCTCGTATCTACGATTTGATGAAAAAATACACTTTAAAAATGAAGCGTTCTTTTGACTGAGTGGCTACGTACGAGTATACATTTAAAATTGGGTCAGGAATTAAAAGCAATCAATCACAACAGTTTGTACTCAGAAAAACTAACTTTCTATCCACATCCTTCACAAGAGGGTTCTTCAGGTAGAACGGTCAAACGAAAACTAATTGACAGATCCTAAACAGGGGTTGATAAGAACTCATACCTACTTAACTAGCTGCTGGATTACCTACCACACCACAACAACTTACAATAAGTTGGATTTTGTGAATTGAAGTCACCCTTCGTTAAAATTTGTGTTGCTTCCTTTTTTTTAAATTACTCTTAAAGAAATGGGGGGGAGGAGTGCTTATTAAAAATGTCGTGTGCAAAAATTAAAAATTCAATCGTCACCGCACCCAAAAAATTTCAGTGAGTAATCAAAAAAAAAATTGTTCACATTCTTTTCCCGAAAAAGGTAGTTTTTGAATTGCTCACGGGTCTTGCTAAATCCGCGGACCTGAGCCGGCCTAGCAGTGCCCAAAAATTTACAAGTTCCTTACTATAGCTCTTTCAGTTAGAGTATCGACTAAGTACTTCTAAAACAAAACTGACACCATGGGGATAAGCTACCTCATGGTATTATAAAACACTGTGCCTGATCAGAGAGATGAGGTGCCTTTGGCTAAAACGTGGTAGCTGCGGTTTGATATATACATCGCGGGTACAGTCTTATGACAGGTGGTGAAGGATACCAGTTATCCCGGGTGCGGATGATAGTAGAGATCTAGGTAGGGCTTGCAACTACCAGTTATGGTAACTGGCTTGTAACTGTTACCAATGGCAGTAGAGCTAGTAGATTGGGCTGATCAAGGATCTTACCAGCCGGAAGCATAGTTATTGCGAGTTGAAGTCTAGCTTAGCGATCTGCATGTTCCCATAGAAGAATTGATGAATGGATTGCTTGATTGCTTTATGCGTAAAATAAGAGGCAGATTTTAATTGAGTAGAATACTGAGGCCACATGCTTGTAGGTAGTAACAGAATGAAGCTCATGACATAGAGCGGAAGGCGGCTTTCCAATGATGAGAATGGTAGAGTAGATAATTGAGTCCGCTTGTTATTAGAGAAGTTCACGAACAGGAAAAGAAGATGTACAGGCTTCATCTGCATGACGCGATTTTAGCATTTTATCAAGAAGAGATGAAGATGGAAAACGAGTATCCTTAATGCAACTATTTGGATCTAGTCAGAAGTGCTACCGAAATCCATTACAAGTGCAGGTCTATTGGGGATGATTTGTTGTGTCAATTCCTATGATCGTAAGTATAACACCTTAAATAATAGAATTATTTTGTCTCTCCACACTATTTATGACCCGATATAATTCTATCCATCTTCGATCTGTACTGCTTTCGAAATAAGGCTTTCGCAACTGTCAATGATGGTAACTGGCAATGGCGTCAGGTATCGAACAATGATAGTCGATTTTTTTAAATTTAAATTTGACTAAACCTATTTTGGTCTCAATTGAAAACTTCCACGTTGCATTATATCTCAGAAGGACAGCTGACCTCTAAGGATCAAGCTATTTAATGCTCTTAGTTGTAGTATTGGAAAAATGCGGCTCTGAGAACCCCATATAGCTTATCTTTGAAGTTGAATTTATATATTTAATACTATGTAACTATAGTGAAGCTCTTAATGATATATGAAAGAAAAACTGTAATTAGGCTTTTTGAACGGCATTATTTTTATTTATTAATGACAATTAAAATCCCTAAAAAAAGTCATCATCGAAACTCACCTACCTCTGTTGATCCAATTAAGTTAGAAGACTTTAGAGGGTGACATATTTTTTACAATTTATAAAAGCTGGAATAGTCATGATTTTTTGATATTTTAATAGTTAATCGAAATAGTTTAGATTGACTTGAAAAAATTTCAAAAGCAAAATTAATCTTATTCAGACTATGATGATAAATCTAAACAAAAACATACATAATTGCACAGCAAATTAAACTTCAGAATTCAGAATTTATATTTGAAAAATATATTATATGAAGGATTAAATATATTGCCTGTAGATATAGGTTGAAAAAAAACGCTAATCTATTTTAATAAAATTCCTTATAAAAACCACTAATTTATTTTCGTTTTCCTTTAAGATGAACTTCAAATAAGCCCTGAACTAAATGAAAAAGTAATTATCATCCCCATTTACTATGTAAATTAAATAGACAACTTTCGTTGAAAAAATTTCATAAAAAAATAACTCCTTTTCTTCTGATCAAAATAAAAAGAATTTATTAAATTTTTTTTTTTGTAGAAAAATAAGTGCATTTTTTTAAAAATAATCCTTTGCATTACAATACGTGTAGTCCTTTTTATGACCATAATAAATCTAAATATCCACAATATGCTTGACCATAATGTGCCCATTTTTCTCTATTATGTTGTCAATATATTTGCAGGGTGGCTTTATTTTTCGCCTTCAATAGAGTTGTTGAATTAGCAATACTAAAATTCAGCACAGATATTCGTATTATGGTGGAATAACGAGTACTTTAAGAAATTTCCTATCAAATTTTTAATGGACACCTCTAAACCACAAAAATAAGTTCGCATAATTTTAAAAATGATTTAATAAATATTAAATATTAAGAGATTTATTTATTTTTACCAAAATATCCTATATAATATTTAAACAATTTTCCAATAAAATTTTACAAATAATTCTACCCTTCAGAATAAGATATTATTCTAATATTTGCTGCCTTAATCTTGGTAAGAAAAACTTAAAGGCATCTTAAGAATTTAATCCATCCACTAATGCATATTTTCATATTAATATTCTAGAACAAGTTTTATTAAATATTAATAGGGGAAAATATTCAATGAAAGTCTTCATGATAATCTGAATTATGTAAATATGAACTTTGAGTTAGCTTATCGAAAGGATTAATATAAAACAGTGTAGGCTGTGAAAAGATAGAGGAATATCTTTTACTCAATCCAAAATATCTTAAATAGATAAATTTTACACTATCATATATGTATGTATGTGTGTATAGAAAATTTCTTTACCAGCTGTGCGATTTAATATGGCCTCTTTTGCCATATTATATTATATTATTTGAGTTGAAAAATTACCGCTTGCTTAATCAAGTATTTCAAGTTTCATGAAATTTTCAGTTAAATGAAAGCAATTAACTTTAAGTTAACTTTTGTAAGTATCTCACTATGCAAGATGGATTAAGCTAGGCTTTTACAGTCTGGGGTTTGATAAATCGAATAATTTAATTTTGAAGGCTTTCTCCGGGATTGTGCTTTAACGGGCATTTTAAGATTCGATTTTAATTATTCTTATCTGAAGAGAATGTAAATATGCTCATTAATCTTAACTTCAAAGAGACCAACCCTTTAGTCGAATGCTGAACATGAAATAAACGAAACAGCAGAATTTATCCATTTCGAAATAATTTCAAAAATACCAAGGATACTCTTATAGTTTAGTTATCTTTTTGTTGTTTTTTTTTTTTTGTTTTTTTTTTTTTGCTGCCTATCTGTGCAATTGTATAAAAGACAAATAAGTCATTGGTAAGGAATATTCTTAAAATAAATGTAGGCATCCGTAATTATACTTACGTGTATATTCGTACATATATAAGGGTAGATTTGACAATTTTAAAAGTTGAAAATCTTCCACAATTTAATATTCATTCTAAATTTAAGATGTTATATTATGGCAAGAGAATTATTTTTAGATAAAAGTTCCGATACAAAAATGTACAATGTTTAATTTAAGCTAAAGGGTAAATATCATGGTATTAGATTGGATTAATCTAAATCGAAATCATTTTAAATAAAGTAATTTATTCAGTGTTCATTAAGTTTGGATTTTTTTTTAATTAGGTTGTTTACTTGTTAATTCAATCTTATTTTGCTGTCAAAGGACAAATATACAATTTACGAATTTTATTATTAACAGAAGTTACTGAAAATGAATTGCTATCGTAAAAGCGATAATTAATTTATTAAGCAATATTCTCTAATAGAAATTTAATTTGCAAAAAGAAAATTTTTTGTATATTATTTTTCTTTTAAATTTTACTACGAAATTATGTTATTAGAAAATTTTATAAATTTTTATATTTTTACTATAAAAACTGCACATTTTATTTACTATGAAGTATTTACCGGCTTGTGAATTATTTTGATAGCATTACGAGGTAAAGCATCAAAGTGATGAGACTGAATTTGAAAATCTTATTTTATCTTAAGCATTATTATTATTCTCTTCAAAGTAGTTACCTTTGGCAGCTACACATCGACAAAGGAGTTGTTTACAGGCTTTTTAGATCGCCTCCAGCTTCTCAGATACAATACTTTAGATGTTATCGACAGTACCAAGATAACGTCCTTTCAAGTGTTTTTTGATCTTGGGGAATAAAATCGAGAAGGTTTTAAAAAAAAATTACTAAAGATTAGCTAAAAGCTTATAGATCTTAAGAAATTTCCTGGTGTATTTGGTTTAGGAATCAATTAAATAAATAAATACAAAAAAAGGAAAAACAGGTTGTCCGCAGGTAACCATTAAAAAATTGTTTGTAGTGAGGAAAAAAGTATTTTTTTTATAAATTTGCTTTAGATTATTAAATTATTATTAGGAAATTGTTTTATTGGAAAGGTGAAAAATAACGGATTTAATTTAAGATTAAAGAAGACTCATAGGGACTGGGGTGCTTGGTTTAATTTATTGGTACGAGATTTGTCTTCGAAAACGTCGTGTGGAACTAAAGTACGAGGTCTGTTCAAAAATTATCACGAATTCCGCGAGTTTCGTATATTCGATTTTCTATTTTTTTTATGGCATTATGTTGGTACTCATGCCGACAAGTTCGGCCATTTTGAATGTTCAGTTAATTTTTGACAGCTGCTTTGCTTGCACGTGTTTTGACTCATCTTCAATTTTTCCCATTCAAAAAATGGATTAAAGAATCTGTTTTGGGAACAAGAAAATATCAAGGGGGCCAGATCTGGGAAATACGGTGGCTGCGGCTTAATAGTATGTTGTTTCTGGCCAAAACTTCGCGCACAAGCAACGATGCGTGAGCAGGGGCGTTATCATGGTGCAAAAAAAAGCCGGGCGTTTCTTTGCGGATTTCTTCACGCAACTTGCGCATAACTTGCAGGTTATATTCCATATTGACCGTTCTACCCTGTGGCAAGAACTCTGTAAGCAAAACCTTCTCATTTGACTGAACTTGGCGTGCTTTTCTTGGTCTTAGCTCGTGCGGCAGCTTCCATTAGGATGATTTAGCTTTGGTTGCCATGTCTTAAGTAATGACCCTCTGGAGCAAATTTGGATCATCACGGACAGAGTCCAACAGCTCCTTAACAATGTAAATGGATGCTGTTTTTGGTCGAAAATGGGCAAAAATCGAAGACGAGCCAAAACACGTGCAACCAACGCAGCTGTCAAAACTTAACTGAATATTCAAAATGGCCGAACTTGTCGGCATAAGTGAGAGATATGAGTACCAACATAACGGCATAAAAAAAAATCGAAAATCGAATATATGTAACCCGCGGAAATTCAAAATTCACGATACTTTTTTAACAGACCTCGTATTTACAAAATGTTTGGAAAATATTTCGGATTTTTGTTTGTCAGTTTTTGCTCAGTTACCATTTTTTAATTTCAGTGGACTTGATGTTCTTTTGTATGAACATTTTTATATCGATTTTCCCGTAGGGAAATATTGTCACTTGGTGAACTTGTTTAATGAACATACAATATCCATAAGTCCATAATTATACATTATTAAATAATATTTTTCAATGTATAATTTTAAATCTATTTATTCTATTATCACGAAAATAAGTATAATTTTTTTGGAAATCCTTTACTGACAATAATTGAGAGCTGTTATCAAAGTAAGATAATTTTCTAATCAATTCACCACTTGAATAATGAGAAATATTACATTGCCGAAAAACTTTTTTTTACTCAAAATTAACTCAATTAAAGATGTTTACACTTTAAATTATTTTTCAGAAACTTAAAAATCAAAAGAGAATTCTATTTTTATTAAATATTCCATTTTATGCCATTTAACTAATGGCCAAATAACTCAAAGATTATAAAATCAAAATTTTTCTCCTATTCTCACTATAATTTTGCTATTTGCAAAGTTATATAAAAAGTAATTATTAAATATTATTTTAAAAATTTCATAGTCATTTTAAATGAATTCGCTTCAATCCACTCCGTTCTTCATGAAAATCTATCCTTTGCTAAAAAAAAGTAAAAATGTGGAGCTTCTCTAAAATTCCAAACATGCTTAATGATACTGATTTGAGCGATGTTATCCATAATTTAACCTCAAGATAATAATTTTGGCATAATCTTTTAGCAATTTCGATGGCACAGACTAAACTTTACCTAAAAGTCGGGACCACATATTTTTAAAAAAAACTCCTAATTACATTGGACTGAATAATGAAAATTAATTTTTTTCATATACTTTTCTTTAAAATGTAAAGCAGAATCCCTTTTAAGATAAATAGCATCTGTTGCATGAAACTTTTAATAATTCTTAGCAATTACGAGTATTATTAATTAATCATTATATATTGCGAAAATGTATTGACTAATATTGAGTTGAATAAGTCCATTATACTTTAAATATATACAAAAATAATATCTATATTATTTATCACTAACTATATGATTGAAAATATATATTCTATAAGGACTTTTGTCTTTTGCCTTCTTAAAGTGTGAACAACACAAAAGTATAGAGTAGAAAAAACTTCTTAAATCTTATCGATGTAAAATACTTTTGAAGTCGAGACTAAATCACCACATTTAGCCAATTGTTCTTATAATTTATGATAAATATTCAGCAGACTAGGGCGACGATTTATTCCTATAATTTATGAACCTTCTTATTGTTTGATAACTCAATTTATATTTCAACGAACGCCATTTGGACAACCCCCATAACTGCTCCTTGAATTGTCGGCCATTTCCACACTATCTTTAATGTACCATTAACCGTTCAAAATTTCACTTTTCTGAGCAACTAACCGCTTCGGGAAATATAATTTGTCTTTGCAAAGGACCTTTTGCAATCAGTTTGACTTCGTCTTGTGCATTGTCTTTTTTAGTGAATTTACTAGAAAACCGAAGGCAAATTTGAATTTCCATTTGGTAAGGCAAGAGTAATTGTGAATCTGACAACATCGTTAGTAGAAATGATTGAAGTTGTTAAAAAAACTCTCTTCGCTGAGTACTTAACTATATATATGATGTTTGACAATAAAAAAAAAGGCAGTACTTGTATTATAAAAATTTGTTTAGATACAAAAGATTAACGACTTTAACGAGCTTATTATAAATATATTCTTGCTAATGTTGGTGGTATAGTGTTAATTCATATCAATTTATGGAAGATTTTCTAGTAAATATATTACAATAAATTTATTTAAAGAAGATATAAAGTTATCAAGTGTAAACAAATATAAACAAATGGATTTATTGAATACTTCAATCGATGATTATATAAATTAATCATAGTTTCTATAGGGCAATTATGAAAATTATTTTTTATATCAATACAAACTCTAAACATATTTTGATTCAGGACCAATTATGTTTTTTAAATAACGTCTGAAATGGTAATTTTGCCAGTTATTCTGCCAATTTTTGCAACAAAAAATTCATTTGTATTGTCCTTAGTGCCTAAGAGAGATATTTTTTTTTTGGTATTAATTTGTAGAATATTCGTATTAAATCAGTAATATTAAGATTCTTAAAAAAAGATGCTTCTCATTTAAGTAAAAAATTGTCTTGGATTTTAGCAATATGACAGTCATGGTCAAAATACTGGGAAATATTAATAAAATGATTGGTCGCAAAAACATGAACGAATTCTAAAAAAATTTGCATAATTTTAATACAGGTTTCATAAAAATAATTCTAAAAAATTGTTTATTTTTAATACAGATTAAAAAAAATAATTTTAAAAAATTGTATACTTTTAATATAAGTTCAAAAAAATAATTCTAAAAAATTTTATATTTTTAATGCAGGTTCAAAAAAATAATCCTAAAATATTGTCTATTTTTAACACAGATTCAAAAAAGTAATTCTTAAAAATTGTATAATTTTAATAAAAGTTCAGAAAAATAATCCTAAAAAATTGTCTATTTTTATGCAGGTTCAAAAAAAAATAATTCTAAAAAATTTTATATTTTTAATACAGGTACAAAAAATTAATTCTAAAAAATTGCATAATATTAACACAGGTTCAATAAAAATAGTTCTAAAAACTTGTATAATTTTAATTCAGATTCAAAAAAATAATTTTAAAAAATTATATATTTTTAATATAAGTTCAAAAAAATAATTCCAAAAAATTGCATAAATTTAAAACAGATTCAAAAATAATAATAAAAGAAATTGTATATTTTTAATACAGGTTCAAAAAAAACAATTCTTAACAATTTTATATTTTTAATACAGGTTCAAAAAAGTAATTTTTTAAAATTTTACATTTTGAATAAAGATTCAAAAAAAATATTTCTATTGAATTGTATAATTTTAATACAGATTCAAAAAAATTATTCTAAAAAATTGCATAACTTTAAGACGGGTTCAAAATAATTAATTCCAAAAAATTTTATATTTTTAATACAGATTAAAAAAATGAATTCTAAAAAATTGTATATTTTTAATATAGGTTCAAAAATAATAATTCTAAAAAATTATATAATTTTAATTGTATATTTTAATATAGGTTCAAAAATAATAATTCTAAAAAATTATATAATTTTAAACTTTAACACGGGTTCAAAAAAATAATTCTAAGAAATTGTATATTTTTAATACAGATTCAAACAAAATAATTTTAAAAAATTGTATATTTTTAATATAAGTTCAAAAAAATAATTCTAAAAAATTGCATAAAATTAAAACAGATTCAAAAATAATAATAAAAAAAATTGTATATTTTTAATACAGGTTAAAAAAAACAATTCTAAAAAATTTTACATTTTTAATACAGATTCCAAAAAAAATAATTCTATTAAATTGTATAATTTTAACATGGGTTCGAAAAAATAATTCTAAAAAATTGTATATTTTTAATACAGATTCAAAAAAAATAATTCTATTTGTATAATTTTAATAAAAGTTCAGAAAAATAATTCCAAAAAATGGTATTATTTTTAATACAGGTTTATTATACGTGATTTAAGTAAAGCTGACAGAATAGGACTCATTCAGGCCAGTATTATAGAATAAAAATTTTTTTATGGATAATTCTCTATTTAATTCTTTATAAAAGTTGCCATTCTCATTAATGTTCACAACTTTCAAGATATAAAATATGAGCTTTAAAAAATTTAAAAATACGAAAAATTTACGAAAATAATTGCGAAAATTATTTCCATTAAATTTCCTTAAAAAATTATTCAAATCATGCAAATTTCTATCTGAAAGATGATAATTCACATCAAATTAAGTATAAAATTTAAAAAAAAAATATTTTCAGTTAATACTAACCCATTTGACGAAATAATATTTTATCCTTTTGCTATCTGACTGAATAACTTTTTATCTGTAATCTGCTGTGAAAAATTTCATTTAATTCATCAAAGGATTTCACTTAAATACAATATCTTCCGCTTATCAAATAAAAGGTAATATAAAAATTTTACTGAATTAAAGAAGTACTCTAAATTGATTTAAAAATACTTTTCATGAAAATAATCCTTTTTTAAATATGGTCAATACTTTCATTTGAAAATATATATAAATAAAAAAAAAAATTTCGACTGCCTCTTGATCTTATTTTTCTAGCTCGCCTTACAAGTACCGACAGAACCATTTTCTTAGTTTTTATTTTTTTTTTAAAGTTCGTTTTGGTTCGATATTTGATAATCTATTATTGTAATTTATATAAAAAAATGGATAGTATATAAAATTAATTTAAGTATTAAGTGTAATACAAGACGATAGACGGATTGCTGTCGATAATGAACGTTTCGCTGACAGACCTCTCTTTACCAGCGGATTTGGACAACAGAAATCTCTGCGATAAGATCATTATTCAGACCAAATATTCATCTCAAATTCAACCGATTGGAAGAACTTTTTAACACAATCATAAAGTTATTACGAAAATAAAAGTTCTTTAAATATAACATTTCGCAAAATTTCCAATAATTTCTGTGTTTGTTCGCAAAAAATCCACAAATTAACTCATATTCAACAATAACATTCTCCTCATCTCAACAAAATCTTTATATAATTTGTAAAAAAAAAATTACTCAGATAATTAATAAATTATCCTATTATACAGAAATTATACTTTTACTCAAAAAGAAAATAAATAACTCTTAAAACTATAATATTTTTTGTCGATATGGCAAATATGTTATGTAGACTTGAAAAAGTATTTTCTATATAATAAATAACTAAATATCATATCGCTACGAATCTATAATAAATTCTGTCGAGATTTTCCATAAACAATTCTCTATATTCTGTATAGAATCAAATAAAATGGATTATATATCAATTTTTCCCAGTGATGATAGAAGAGAACGATGCAAAGTACAAATACCTAGCTATGGTGTCTTCTTAACAAAAACATTGTTTATAGTTTTGTGTTTTTGCTATAAAAGCTTTATTGCTCAGAAAATGTCATGTTTATACACAGCGAACAATAGTAGATTTCCCAAGAAACAAGAAAAATAGCAGGAAATCAAACTCTTTTTAATCAAAACTTTTCGATTCAATCCAATCTGATCCGATTCGTTCCGATTCGTAAATACTTACGATTTTGCTGTTAGATATCAGGATATCAAAAGGATACAAATACTATTCTTTACCTAGTATTGTGGTATTCATTAAACAAAGAGTACTATTTCTTATACATGAGCATAAACTGTACCGTGAAAATTTACCACTAACTTTTATTTCTTAACCAAATGTAAAAAGTGTTTTAGATTTAAACTTTCTGATTTTATGTGTTGCGGTTTCTATAAAAGTTGAAATTATTAGTTTTAGTTATTCGAAACGGAAGAAATATTTCATGCACACAAGAATAATAAAATCTGTTAAAATTAGATTCTCATTTCAATTGGTTCCATGTTGCACTACAAAAAATTCCACCTTAGACTATTAAGAATATTTCGTCCTTATAACTAATATGATATTATTAGTTTAGAATTTCGTTATTATCGACATTTTTGTACCGAAAATATATGAAAATTACTCTGATCTGTATTTGACATAAAATACTTTTGATGAGTCAGTATCAGCAGGGGTGACATAAAAATGAAATTCCTTGATTGCTTCACAGCAGATAACAATTATTTCGAAAATCTTCCGGAAACCTTGGGAAATCATATTTTGGGTATACTAATGAGGGTAGCCATAACAGAATTAAAAATTTTGTGATGCAAAAATATATTATGTGGTTTTGTAATATATCTTAGATAAATAGAAGGGTTTGTTATTTATTTTTTTTTATAGAAAAACGTAAAGAAAAACACATTCAGCATTTTTTATTTTTTATTTTTTTAATCTTAAATTCCACATAAGTAAGAATCAAATTTTAAATAACATAAAAGATAAAAGAGTAAACACTCAATGTGAAGAGAATTATTTTAAATTCTTAAAAGATACGTCGTACATTGTCCTTCTAAGCGGTGAAGATTATTGTTTTGGGAAGGTATACAAACAATTTTGTACTAAAAGATGATTTAAAGGATAGGCGATAGATTAACATATAATTTATTTAGAAAAAGGATAATTTTAGTTATTATGAATTATATTGTTACGCATATAAAAAGGAATATTAATGAATTGAAGGAATTAAAGAATGGGAAAGCTTAGTTAAGCCCTCTCTATTTTTGTCCGTTGTTTTAGATTGTTTTTAAAAATTAACTTTAACTCTTTATGTTGAAGTATCCTTTTATAGAAAAAGGATGTAGTTTAATAGTTTTTAAATATGTTATCACAGAAATCCAATCTGCATAACTAATTAACAATGTGTTAGAATAGTTAGAGAAATCGATAATAAAAATATTATTTTAAATAGGATTAAGAATACTGCCTTGAGAAATACCACCGCAGATAGAACGCAAATCAGAGAAATCAAGAATTTGAAACATTTTAAAATAATGTTAAAAAATATATGATTTAAGGAATAGAAAATATTTAGAGGAGCAGAAATGCTTTAGTTCTTACAGTAAACCTGGATATCAAACGCAATCCAATTCTCGTGAGATGTTCTAATGGCAATACTTTTTATACTCCAGAGAGGACGTTTTGAAATCCACAGCTTCATGGTTTGTTAAATGGCATAAAATTTCAAATTCAAGTATAAGAAAAATACATTTAAGGATACGTTTTCTTAGAAATCATCAAAAAGTAGAAAGAAGGTCTGTTCAAAAATTATCGCGAATGTTGTGTTTTTTCAAAAATTATTTATTTGTTTATTAATATCTATTTTGTCCCCTTCAAAGTAATCCCCACCAGATATTATACACTTGTCTGAACGTTTTTTCCAATCCTCAAAGCGCTTCAAAAAGTCATTTTTTGTGATGTTGTTCAGCTCCTCCTTCGATGCCGTCTTTATCTCCTCAATCGTAGCGTAGCGTCGTCCTATCATCGGGCTCATCAGTTTCAAGAACAATTAAAATTCACAGGTTGTCAGATCTGGGGAATACGGTAGTTGCGGCATTATTAGTGTGTTGTTTTTGGCCGAAAATGTCAAAAGCCAATTTTTGTTCTTCCACAAATCCGGGCGTTTCTGGCAAACTGCTTCGCGCAACTTGCGCATAACTTGCAGGTAATATTCCTTATTGACCGTTCTACCCTGTGGCAAGAACTCATGATACACCACGCCCCCTGGAATCGTGGCTCGTGCGGCACTTTCCATCGGGATGATTGAGCTTTGGTTGCTACGTCATAACAATAGACCTATGATTCGTAACCAGTTACATGAACCTCTGGAGCAAATTTGGGTCATCGCGGACAGAGTCCAACAGCTCCTTAGCAATGTTAATGCGATGCTGTTTTTGGTCAAAATTGAGCAATTTTGGTACGAATTTCGCGGGGACCCGTCTGACGCGCAAATCATTGGTAAAAATCAAATGAGCCAATCGATATGTTTAAGTCCTCAGTAACTTCTCTAACGGTGATTCGATGATTGGCCAGTACTATTTTCTTCACTTCATCAATGTTTTCGTCTGTCCAGCACGCTTTTCGTCGTTCACATCTTCTCGGCCCTCTTAGAACATTTTGTACCACCAATAAACGTTGCTTCGGTCCAAGGTAGCTTCACCATATGCCACAGTTAACATTCCGAATGCGGCCGCGCAATTAATTTTTTTTCAAACACAAAATTGTATACAAATTCTTTGGTCCATTTTTCCATTGTACTGAACATTCAAAATGGCCGAACTTGTCGGCATAAGTGGCAGACATGGGTACCAACATAACGCCACAAAAAATCGAAAATCTAATGTACTCAACCCGCGGGAATTCAAAATTCGTGATACTTTTTGAATAGACCTCGTATATTTATCGGGTTTAAGAGATTTAAGAATTATATTAATTATTGAGTAAATATCTTAAAAAATTATTATTTGGCCAAATGGTTTCATGGACGTGGCGCTATAGAGCAGCCTTTTTTCTCAGAGATCTTATTACAAAAAAAAGAAAATTATTATTTTCATGATTTTGTTGAGTAGTTTTTAGTAAATTCATTTAAAGAACTTTCATTTTATTTAATTATTAATTTAAAAAATTACCTATCTTATATCTATTTTTAAATATATTCAAATCAACAATCAGAATAATATTGTAAAAAATATTACTTTCTTAATAATTTTTAATAAAAGAATCCTTATTAAAAGTGAAAACCCTCAAGAATTTTGAAATCAGTCGCCATAGTTGGATTAACCAAGATGATATTTAATTTTAATTAGGGGTGATTTTTTTCAAAAATGTGGTTGTTTTGTATCTTTTTTAATGATAAAAGATACTTTAAGAATATTTGAAGTTTCGTTTTTCATATTAACAGTTTGTGACTCCGACCTTTGGTGTAACATAATCGAGTATGTTTATGACTAGTACGCCAAATGGCCTTTGAACTTATGGCACACCGTATTTACATTTCACAGCTGATGTACCTTAAAATAATAACAAAAACTATACGCGAATCTGGAAGTATTTTTTTAGCAAAGAGAAATTGTTGGAATTAATTGTATCTAGTATAATTTACTTACAATTTAATCGCATTAATATAATTTGAAAACAAAATAAATAAAACAGTTGACGAATAAATAACTTAAGATTATTTCCAGATGCCTGGCCAAATTATTCCCGAATAACTTCAGAGTACTGCCTTTAAATTGATTCAAAATTTTTTTTATAAAATTATTTCTATGGCATTTTATTTTTGATTCAAAATTAATTAAATTCTTAATTACATCTCAGTCCTATTTCCTTATATATTTTTTAAAAATTGCTATCCAGACAATAATACACTTAACAAAATTTAGTCAACTGTCATAATAATAATATCCTTCTGACCTATTTTTGTGCTCATGTACAAGTTATTAACACAGTTTTTTTTTTTAATTTTTTAAAGTTCTTTCGAACATATTCTAAATACAATAAAATAAATTCACTGAAAAAAATTATTAATAACAAAGAAAAGTCCTCATTTCTAAGAAGAAGATACAAGCCGGTTGTATCTAGACTAAATTTTTACTTAGTCAAAATTGTAAGCGATTTCGTATTTAATAATAAAAGTAAGTTAAATTAGAAATCTTAAATCAACATAAACAATATTTTAAGAATATCATATTTTTCATAACAATATCTTTTAATAAAAAATCAAAAAAAAAAAAAAATTATCTTAGAAGTCATGAGGTCAGTATTTTATTTTTGTTGGCATCATATTTTTTTATATAAAAAGTATGAAAAAATAAAGACGAGAAAATTTCCATTAGTTTAGGAGGAAATTTAAACGAAATTTTACCCACAATATAATACTTGTAGGCTGCCATAACTACAAGGATAACAGTACAAGGAAGTAGTATTGCCATCTTGTTGGTAATGAAGTAAAAGAAATCTAGTAGGGCATAGAGGAAAGCATCCATTTGGATCCTTAATCAATTCCTAATCTAATCAAATTTGACCATAAATTGTTCTTGTTTTAGCCATATAAGAGCTTTTTTGATAAACGTTGCGTAAAAACTAGTGACATAGTCCAGAATTTCATTGAGTTCCTTTCCATTACTTGCATGAGTAAATACAATAAACTGTGTAAACTTATTACGGTCTGTTTTCTTCCAAAAGTAATTTATTTCTGGCCAATGCTCAATCCTTTCGACTATGAAATTTGACTGCCTTTTAGCATGGTAAATTGTTCACGTTCACAACTCTTTGGCCAAATTCGTTTCCGACTACTAGATTTTCACCAACTTAACTGAATTGAAAATTATTAAGAAAAAAACAAGGTAAAATTGTTGAAAAATATCAAAGAAATTTTTTTTTTTCAATTTTTGGAAAATGCAATGCATTTACTTAAATAAGAAAAAGAAAAATTTTTCAAATTTTCCCATTTTTTCAACAGATACAAAACGGAAAATTCCCAATCGAGAACCATTCTACCATTTATGCACATATCGTTCAATGATGATTTATCGAATGCTACATAAAAGCTGTTCGATTTGATTTAATGTGAAATATTAAATATTGAATTATTTTCGCTTCCTGCATACAGTCTGATAAGAGTAGTATGTATATTGAATGTCGAATATTAAATTTCACATCTCAAATATGATAAGATAATACTCCTTTGTTACGAATATAAAACAGAATCTTGATTTTGTATGAAAAATTTTAACAACGCAGAGTAAGTACTCAGGTTTGATGAAAATTTGAACAGATTTCCAAAAGGTACTTGTATCTTATCATATTATAACTGATTATATTCTTTTCTAAAATAATTTATTTCATCTAAAACATATTGTCAAAATCAATTATTATTATTTTCAGATTAAAAAAAAAAATACCAATTCAAATAACAACAATTTGTCCACGTTTCAGTATTGGAATAACCAAGTTAGATGAAAAATGTTCTATTTTATTCGTTGTAAGGAATACTTTTGGATTGGTTTGGGTATAAAATAATTATTTTCTAGTGGCAACTGCGGATGAAGCTGAAATTTTCATCATTTTCATTAATTAGGACTTCATTTTCTTAACACTACTTGGGCATTAATCCTTGTATACATTTTTAGCTCTTCTATAAAGTTAAATGGATATGAAGTTCTATTATGTTCTTAAAGTTTTTTTGTAATGAAATTCTACCATTCGACGTGTAATAGAGAAAATAAAAAAAATATTTAAATTATACTCGCAGGACATATTAAGTACTTAACATGAACTAAAATTTATATAATTGACTTTTGAGATTTTCAGAATACTGCAAACTTCTATAGCATTTTGGAAATTATAATTCTTGAAAATTGTCGCATTTAAAATGAACCTCTTGACCTCGTTCTAAATAATTTGTTCTTTTATATTTATATTAAGTTTTTTTTTTTGTTAGATTATGGAACATTCAAATCTTGTATAACTTTTTTTTTATTTGTTAAGTAACATTTTTGGCATGTCATTTAATATGAATGGTAGTACATGTGTGCATAAATGTAATCAAGTTTTGGTTTTGAGAATTCGTATTACTACTAAAGCTCCGGGATCCTGTTAGGGAACCATTCTGCTGTATATAAGGTATATCCATAAAAGTAGTTTCTGTAATAACATATTTAATTAAATATTAAATATAATAATTGCAAACTTATGCTAATCGTTCTGTTAAGTAGGTAAATTTTTTTGGTCTTTCCAAAATTTCGTACACTATTTTCATCAACAAAATTATATGTTAACTATACTGGACAAAAAATAAATATTTTTTAAAAATATTCACCGAATGGATAAATAATCTTTAAACTATACCTTTGATTTTTCAGAATATAAAAAAAAGTGTCTGTTTCTAAGCAGACCCAAATTTGGTTTGAATGAGAACCAGCTTATTAGAATTTATTGTGATTACTGAAGTTCAGAACTCCAAATTTTTTATCCTGCCATATCATAATTATTTATTTGTTTGTCAAATAAAAAATATTTATAATTTTTCTAAATACCATAATTTTAGTAGATTTTCAATGAGTAATTTTATGATTTTATAGCTTAGTAAACTGTTTTTTATATTTATCTTCAAAAATGACATCACTTATTGTATATTGATTGTTTTGAATCCGTAAACTTTTGGAATAGAATTTTACGAAACATACTTTTTATTAATTATAGAAGTTGACCAAAGAGATATCAAAGGGAAAATTAAATTTTTTATTTTATAGGTAAAAATTGTTAATTCAGCGAATCTAGATAGTGTATTAGTCTACCTCCTAAGTTTATATGTTAGGTATCCCATAATTCTACTGGAAAAAGTAGATGGAGCAGTAACAGGTTAGCCAGTGGAGCCATCCAAAACTTCAAGCGAAGTGGAAAGTTTTTATATACTTAAGAAGATCTCCTATCAGGTAATACGAGGGTCATTCAACAAGTACTTGTAGCCTCACCGCCCGATGGAACTGCTGTCACAAAAGAAATTGACCATCGTGGAGTACATTCCTTTATTAGCCTACTGTTAAAGTTTCAGTCGATTCCCTTTATTAGTTTTGTTTTGAGAGCCTTTGAAAGCGAGCGTGTCGGTCGGTTGCACAAAAATGGAAAAAGAACAATATCGTTCGGTGATTAGATTCTTGTTTTTGGAAGGGAAACCGCGCAGCGAAATCAAAGATCGCTTGGATGCTGTATATGGTGACTCTTCTCCTTCGATGGCGACCGTCAAGAATTGGTTCAACGAGTTTGTTCGTGGCCGCACGTCGGTTTTTGATGAGCCACGCCCAGGTGCCCCGAAAACGGCTGCTACGGAGGAAAACGTTAGAAAAGTCCACGATCTCGTGTTGGCAGACCATCGATTGAAGGTGCACGAGATAGCTGAGACTGTGGGCATCGCAGTAGGAACGGTGCATCATATTCTACACGAAGAACTGGGCATGAGAAAGCTGTCGGCGTGATGGGTGCCACGTTTGCTCATACCGGAAAACAAGCGCAACCGTGAGACCACATCGGCGACGTGTTTGGCGCTGTTTCAGCGCAGTACAGCGGAGCTTTTGCATCGTTTCGTGACCTTCGACGAAACATGGATTCACTGGTACACACCAGAGACCAAGGAACAGTCGAAACAGTAGACTTCACCCGGCGAACGTGCTCCGAAGAAGGCGAAGACTGTTCGATCGGCTGGAAAGGTGATGGCCACCGTTTTCTGGGATTCACAAGGTGTGATCTACATCGATTACCTCGAGAAGGGTTATTTGGCCGATTTGACGTCGGCCAAATACCTACTATGCTGACTTATTGGGCCGATTTGACGTCGAATTGAAGAAAAAGCGGCCCCGCTTTGCGAAGAAAAAAGTGCTGTTCCACTAAGACAACGCGCCGGCTCACACCTCTGCCGTCGCCATGGCCAAATTGGTCAAATTGCGCTACGAATTGCTGCCCCATCCACCGTACTCTCCAGATTTGACCCCCTGTGACTACTTTTTGTTTCCAAACCGGAAAAAATCACTCGCCGGGAATAGATTTGGGTCGAATGAGGAGGTCATCGTCGTCACAGAGGTCTTTTTTTGCTTCCCTCGAGAAAATGTATTTTTTGGACGGGTTAAAAAAGTTAGAGCATCGCTGGGCCAAGTGTATCGAGCTTGAAGGAGATTATGTGGAAAAATAAATTGCCACCTTTCCAAAATTTTTGTTTTTCTTTTGTAGGCTAAGTACTTGTCCAATGAACCTCGTAGTAAGCATGTGACAGCCATTTTCATACCAGGTGTATAAGCGCTTAAATACGCTGTTTTCTCATAGAAAGCAAAAACAAATTTAGTCAAAGTACTTGCCCTCGATAGCTAAACATCTTTCCCATATCTCGGGCAATTTGTGGATACCGCGCCAAAAAAATTCCTTATCTTTGTAGGCAAACCACTCATCAAGCCATTTTCGGACGTCTTCGTAAGAATCGAAGTGCTGCTCAGCGAGCGCATGGCCCATCGACGAAAACAGATGGTAGTTGGAAGGGGACAGGTATAATGAATAAGCGAGGTGGAGTAGCACCTCCAAGTAGAGTGTCTCCAAGTAGTTTCGGACTATTTTTGACGTGTGCGATGGCCCGTTGTCGTGGAGGAAAATCAACTTGTCATGTCTTTGTTGATAATCCGTCCTTTTTTCACGCAGAGTACGGTGAAATTTAATCAGTTGTTAGTGGTAGTGGCGGGAATTGACAGTTTCACCAGGTTTCAACATCTCATATTAGACGATACAATGTTGATCCCACCAAACGCACAACATCGTCTTTCTCCAAAGCGATTTGGTCTTGGGGAAGATGTTGGTGGTTGGCCGGGATCAACCCACGATTTCTTGCGTTTAGGATTCTCGAAATATATCCACTTTAAGTCGTCTGTCACAAACCGATGCAGGAACGACTTTCTTTTTTGTCTGGCGAGCAATATTTCGCATGTGTTTTGTCGTCGCTCCATCTGCCTATCGTTAAATTCATGCGGCACCCATTTTCCGATCTTTACAATCTTCTCCATGGCACGCAGATGCATAAAGATGACTGGTTGAGTAACACCTAATTGCTTCGCGAGCATTTTTTCCGATTGGGTATCGTCTTTGTCCAAAAGAGCCTGCAATTGATGGTCCTCAACCTTCCTAGGCCGATTTTCACGCTTCTTTGAACCAACGAAACCAATCTCAGAACGTTGTTTCCGATAAAGCATTGTCACCATAGGCCTCCATAAGCATTTGATGCGATTCGGCAACCGATTTCTTCAAATTGAAGCAGAAAAGTAGAGCTTCCCGCATATGCTCATTTTCTGGCACAAAACTAGACATGATTACCAAAGGAAAAATGTATGTTGGTGTATAAAATTGCTAACAATATGCACTGATTAATGTTGACAGATATCAAACTCATTAAAAAAAAGTATAGCGTGCCCATGGTAGCTTAATACGCTCACTTACGCCATCTATGACCAAACAGCGGATTTAAGCTTATACTCCTAGTAATTACAGAAGCCGTGTTTTCCCAAAAAGGATAAATTCATACAATTTTTAACTATAGACCTTTAAAATTACAGTCGACATTGTAATTAATATTCCAGATAATCGAACTTAACTTATTCTCACTGATTATCTTGAAACTCTGCCGTCTTAATCTCATAGCTATTCTCAACTTAGCGTGTCTGCTAATAAAATGGCAATTAACATCTGATTCTTCATGCGCCACATTGACAGGTAATCATTAAGAATTTTCTCTCTTTGGAAAAAACTTCATATTCCATTTATCTATCCGGTGGCGTCCCTCTAACCAGTATACACTTCTATTGGAACTACCAAACCATTCACCGCTTCTTTTCTAAAAGGAATTCACATCTCAAAGAACTCTACTCAATTTTACAATTTTTTTAACTGGCACTCCTGTTAAAAAAAAAACTCCTCTCATGTAGTTTCATAACCTGCAGTGCGTCCTCCCCTATGGGTGGAGAAAACCATTCCAGGAGTGCGAGAAAGCTTTAGGATCTAGATGTGTAATAAAAAAATAAAGTTATCTTATACTATATGAACTTGACTTAACTGAACTATCAGGTATACTTAGACCCCCACTACCATGGTATTTATGGTATATACGGTTGCGTATTGTATATTTAGATATACTAGGTCTCTTCAAAAAGTATCGCCAATTTTTAATTTCCGCGGGTTACGCATATTCGATTTTTTTGTGGCGTTATGTTGATACTCATGTCTCTCACTTATGCCGACAAGTTCGGCCATTTTGAATGTTCAGCTAATTTTTGACAGCTGCTTTGCTTACACGTGTTTTGGCTCGTTTTCGATTTTTGCTCAATTTCGACCAAAAACAGCATCGCATTAACATTGCTAAGGAGCTGTTGGACTCTGTCCGCGATGAACCAAATTTACTCCAGAGGATCATAACTAGTGACGAATAATAGGTTTATGGTTATGACGTGGCAACCAAAGTTCAATCATCCCAATGGAAGCTGCTGCACGAGCCAAGACCGAAAAAAGCGCGCCAAGTTCGGTCGAATGTGATGGTTTTGCTTACTGTTTTCTTCGATTGCAGGGGGCGTGGTGTATCATAAGTTCTTGCCATAGGGTAGAACGGTCAGTTAGGAATATTACCTGCAAGTTATGTGAAGCAATCTGCCAGAAACACCCAAAAACAAAACACTAATAATGCCGCAGGAATATTACCTGCAAGTTATGTGAAGCAATCTGCCAGACGTTTTTGGCCAAAAACAAAACACTAATAATGCCGCAGCCACCATATTCCCCAGATCTAGCCCCTTGTGACTTTTTCTTGTTCTCGAAACTGAAAAGCCCCATTATAGGACAACGCTACGCTACGATTGAGGATATAAAGACGGCATCGAAGGAGGAGTTGAACAAGATAACAAAAAATGATTTTTTAAAGTGCTTCGAGGATTGGAAAAAACATTGGCACAATTGTATACACGTAATATCTGGTGGGGATTACTTTGAAGGGGACAAAATAGATATTCATGATTAAATAAATAATTTTTGAAAAAACACAAAATTAGCGATTCCTTTTCAACATACCTCTTATTTAAAAAATATCATTTATTATTTAGAAATTTTCTAGGCTTTTTTGAAAATTTGAAATTTTCTGAGCTTTAACAAATTTCTATTGTTTAAGTGCAATTTAAATTTATTATTTATCTCTTTTTAAAAATATAATTATAAATAAGTAACAATAATTTATATATGCCGATTAGAAGGCACAATTAAAAAGGAAAGTGTTATTTATAAATAATCATAAATACCCGGTACTGTATAGCTTCTAGAGAAAAATTTCCCTAGAAATTTCCCTAAATGAAAAACAAAATTTTAAGGCTGATTCTTCTTTTTTACCGCTAAGCTTTCATACAGAGAATTTTTTTGCTGTTTGTAATATAATTTTTCATAAACTATTCTGTTTATTTATTTTCTAATTTTAGAACACAATGAGTTATAAATTTTTTTTTAGATTTTACTATTTTCTGCTAAATAAGCTGCTTTAGTTTTAATAACTATTATAATTTTTTCAATAACAGTAAGCTTTTACCCAATATATACAAGTATCTAATGCAATAATGAAAATGTCGGCAATAATAAGTAGTTATGGCGTAAGCAATATTAAAGAAAAAGTTTTATCCAAAGTAGTACAATAACTTACAAAAGGAATTATTTCGATATTAATTGATCCGTTATCCTTATACAAGAAATGATTTATAATATTTTGCAAATCTTTTCTGAGTTATTCTTTAAAAAAAGACTTTATTATTAAATTGTATTTGCAAAATTGTTATTAATAAAAAACGGATTTATGGTAAGCCTAACGAAATTAATTTTCTTTTATTTAAAAAAAATCGTTCATAGTAAATTAAATATTCTAATATGAAAAAACAATTTTCAATAAATAAACTTTATAGTTTATAATAGAAAATTGATTTTTGCAAAATACAAATACAAATATAAATATTCTGACAATTATTTGAAAAGTCTTTTTTTTTATTGAAAAATGAAAGAACTAAAACTACAATATTAAAAAGTTTTTATTATACAATAATATTTTATTATAGGAATAAAGTGGCACTAAAATATATAAAAATTATTTCATATTATTTTTTTTGTGGGTTTTGTAGTAAAATAAAGATTATAGCAGAAACAAGTTTATACATTCACTATCATAGTGGCACTATAATTATTTTAGATGAAATATAAGACATTCAATTCGTTAAATAACATAACTAACTATATTAGTTTTTGGTTTTTATAACGTGTATGTTAGTTAAAATATTTTTAAATAATCTTTTTAAAATCATTTTAAAAATATTGCAAAATTAATTGAACACAAAAACTTTTAAAGCATATTTTTGTTAAGTTGCAATTGAATTTTTAAAAAAAATCTAATATCAGCACTGTTTTTTTCTTTATAAATATAAATTAAAAATATCTTAATTAGTAAAATAAATTAAGGAATAATATTTATTTAAGCCTGAAAGTGTAAAATTTTTATCCTTTCAAAGAAAAGACTTACAAAGTAGAAGCAATCATGTTTACCTTTATTTAGTCAAAACTTTAAGTTAGATAATTAATTTCTTTCAATCCTCAATGCCATAATTTAGCTTCAAAAGCTAATATTTAGTGCACAGGTGTGTTTTTGTATGCTCTTAATATAGTACTTCCCGGAAAAAGAGAAATTTCCTTAAACCAATTTATTCTCAAATATTATTTTTGAAGTGCTTTATTTTAACTTATATTCGTACACTTTTCTTAGCAACCACTCCCAGTTAATTTATTAGAAACATTAGCTCCTGATAAGAATATATAATTTATAAAAATATTTACTATAAATCTATCAACTTTAATATAAATTTAATATATTTTATTATATGATATTAAAATATATTAAATTTATTTGTATTGCATGGAAAATATGTTGAAATACTACTTAAAAAATAATAATAAATCAGTTTATTTTCAAAATTGTTCTAAAAATATTTGTAGAGTATCTAATATCATTAGATTTTTAAAAATAAATTCTATAATGAGCTTATTCTGATTTAATTTTACTTTTAATAGAAAGAATAAGAAAAATTAATGGAAATTCCTATTTTGGAAAGAAACTAAGAATTTTTGTGAAATTTTCTTGACTAAACAATAAAGAAAAGTTATTAAAAAATACCTTGTTCTAAGAAAAAAACGCTAATTAATGAAGTCTTACATACAAATTCAGTACTTTTGTAAAAGCTTTATTTTTATTCTACTCAATATTAATGCCATTACATTTATAGTCAAAGAGATGCTATTAATTAACGATGACTTTATATATTCGAAGACTTTTAAAGAGAACATTATTATTCGAAAATTTTAACACAGGGTTTTTATTACTATTTCAAACGAACTTCATTTATTAATTTTAAAATAGAAATTAAAATGTTCATATTTAAAGTAAGCTTAACCTTTAAATATAGAATCTGAAATATGAACAGCATCAAGAGAAACTTTGCTTTTATGTGTACGCTGAAGAAAACCTTAAAAAATTAAGAATTATAATATTGGATATTATTCCAGGATATACTCTCTAATAATTTAAGACCAAATAAATTATTATGGACAGTTCAGGTGGTTTTTGATCTTGAGGAACTGAAAAAACCTATACAAACTAAAATGAGATTTATAGTAAGGCTAAGAAATCATAAAAATCTGCTTTTTCCGGTTAAAAATTCCAAAATATTTAATAGACAGTCCAAAGGAAAGGGAACTCTGATATTGAACCAAAATCTGATAAAGCGTAATATGATTGAAATTTAAACCCCTACTCAATACTAAGTGTGGCACAAACGTAATAAGTATATCATTACTAACATCGATCTAATGAGATTGAATATATTAACCAACAAAAATCAATTCCGCCGCTAGATCTTGACACCAGATATTTTGAACAAGAACCAGCTCGAGAGACGGGTAATACGTGTAAACCAGTTTTTGAAATTCTTTGTTTTTGAGATTACCTGTTAACGATTTCTATCATGCTGAGTTGATATAAGAATTTAATAATATGTTACATTAATAAATCATGATATAGGGTTTTCCAATAAGAGTGATATGATTTCTAAGTGAAGTTTCGGCCATTTGTAATATGTCGTGATATGTCTTTTTTTTTCATTGTATTTAGTAATGTTTACAATTTCATAATTAAGAGTTATACGCAAGAACAATTATTACAAATTATTCAGTTTTATTATAAAAATAATCGTTCTCCAATTGCAACTTTTCGTGCGCTTTTGCCATTTTATGTTCTTAATAATCGTCTAACTGTGGTCGTAATTATCGTCTAAAATTTTGAGCGTACATTTTCTTTACATAATGTTCAAGTGCCAATAAGATAAGGAACTGCGCGAAGCAATAAAAATATTGTTGCCGTCCAGGCAAGTGTTGCTGTAGACCGCAATTTGTCGATTCCAAGATGTTCTTAAGAATTGGAACTGTCTCATACCACAACCTGGTGGATTTTGAGAAAGGATTTGGGCTTGCATAAAGAACTGAAGCCATTGGACCATCGTAAACATCGTGAATTTGCTGATTTTGTCTTGAAACAACTTGAAAACGATAACGATTATTTTAAGAAAATCATCTTCTCCGATGAGGCTCACTTTCATTAACACCCATTACATTCACCTAAATTGACAGTTTGTCATGGTCCGTACTTCTTTCGAAATGAAGCTGGTAACATCGTTACTGTCAATGGAGATCGATAATAACCAACTTTTTATGGCCGAAATTGGAAGAAGTTGATCTTGACAACATCTGGTTCCAACAAGACGGAGCTACGTGCCACACAGCACGTGCAACAACCGAATTATTGCGAGAAAAATTTAGAGATTCGATTATTTCAAGAAATTGTGACATTGAATAGCCTCCAAGAAGTTGTGATTTAACACCATTAGACTATTTCTGGTAAGGTTATTTGAAGTCATTGATCTTTAGCAATAAACCAGACACTCTTCAAGCCTTAGAAGTCAATATTGAACGTGCTATTAATAACATACGTCTTGATTTAGTGGAAAAAGTGCTCGAAATGACGTTTTATTCAGAACTTAATTGTATCGATTGTGCTTCATATTAAAGGAAAAATTTTTGAATTTCCTTAACAATTAGTGTGTTTTTTTTAAAAAGAAATCATATCACTCTTATTCAAAAACCCTTTACAATAGGAAGGATTCTATAGTCACAAATTCTCTAAACGTTTTAATTTTTATCACGTAATTCTAAATTTTGTACAAAAAAGTAGGGTATGAAAATTTACTAGTACGGATTTGTTTTCTAGAACTTGTTACTTATAAGAAAAGTATTGAGAATGACATTACTGAGGGCTATTTGGTACAACAGTACGGATAATTTACGTCACATAGCTTGTTCGTTCATCCCGACTGCAACGTACAGTAGAAATCAACTCCTGCCCGTATCTATGAGCGACCTTATAGAGCATAATAAGTGAAGTTGTGTTTTTGAAGTACATAAAAAAAGGAACAACTAACGTTGTAGCAATGCTAATCATTAGTTTGACCTTCCACGAGCCCTTACAGGTTTCAATTTTTCATCGGTTTTTAATATTGACTGATTTTTGGCCCTCCAAGAATATCTTTTCTCATTAATAAACTTATACTCTTGGTAAAAAATTCTTCCCATAGGCTCGCTGTAATTTTTTGTAAGTAAAGGTCGCGGATTTATTTAGCTTCACAAAATTTCTCTGTTGCATTTTCGGTTCCCCAAAATATTGTTTTTGCTATTTTTTACTATTTTTGAAGTCTATAACTTTTATTCGCATTTAATGGTTTTGATCAAAATTAAAATTTTGAGGTGATATTTTGTTAATTTCATTACAAAAACTTGATTGTTCTTTTCAACATACATAAAAGTTTCTCTATTAATTTATTTGCTAACATTTGACTCATAGGATATGTTCTGATATACCACATGTACTCGGTATGATTTTTTATGTTATTTATTTATTTTTTTAAAAATTTCCGACGGTTTTAGAAAATTATACATTTTAATTCTTACATATTAATGTATATTTAATAGATTATTTATGAATTAGTTAATTAGTAAACTAGTAAATTAAAATATTTTTTGTGTACATTTTTTATCCATTCCTATAAATAAATAGAATATTATTATTCAATAAAATGTAAAGATACACAAATTTTAGTAATTCTCAGAACAATTCCTTAACAATAATTCGAAGCATTCGAAGTAAATTTATTTATAACAAAACTTTGCCAAAGTTAAATTCATAAAATTGAATATAATAAATTAATTTAGAAAAAGAAAATTATTGCAAATATCTATAAATACAATTAGTTTCAATAATGATATCATAAAAATAAACATTTTCTTATATAAATAATATCGTAAATAATATTTTCTGTTAAAAGAAAACAATCTATTAAAATACCTTCGTTCATTTTGAATAAATAATAAACAGCCTACAAAAATGATTTTATTTGCAATAAAAACTATTAAAAAGTGTATTTAAATATAATCGATCGGATCGTTATATTTTCTTTGATCGTCTTTTATATAGAAGACCCCTTTTAAAAGGAATAAAGGACTAGAAACAAAAACTAGCTTACAATATTTATAGTAAGGGTATTCAATAATATTCTATATCAATAGTTAGGACAAAGTGGAAATTTTCAAGGAGCACAAAAACGGTAGAGAGTTTTAAACCGCGACTGCTTATACTCCCGCAGGATACTTGGAATGTAAAAAGTTGGTTTGGTCGATTGTACTTTGTGTCCTTTATGAGTTTGTTTACTTATAACTGAATCGTTCGCGTTCATTCAATATTAGAAAATTTCCGACGAAAAATTATTGCAAAACTTCAACAATACTATTTTTCAATTTAACATTTATTTATCCACGTCTTTCAATACTCTAATATTCCAATAAACTTTTGTACATGTAAACGATTTAAAATGGAGACTCCTTAAGTATTAGTAAGATTATAATAGTAGTTGTTGTAGTCCAATAGATTTTCGTTCAAATTCAATTTAATACGATTATGTATTTTAATTCAGCAAATTATTATGGATTTTATTACTTTTAAGAAACTTTCACAAATAATCTATTCAGTTTTACTACTTTGACAATTTTGTAACAGTTTGTTTTCGAAGAACTTAATTTAGAACCAACGTTTGCAAATAACGTTTGTTATGGTAAAAACTTTGAAATTAGCAGCCAAATGGATTAATATTTTTTGATTGTTTAGAAGGGTTTTATTTTCTATTATAAAAAGTACTTTTTTTTACTCCATTTGTTCGTTATTCTTACTATAATATATTTAAATCAATATTAAAAAAATTACTTATTAAGTTTATTATTAATAAAATCTCAGAAATTTTTTATAAATTCAAAATTTTTATCTATTTGGTTCTCTTTTTAAGTGTAATTTATTGGAGTCCTCCCGTGATATCATAGAATTCATTTATTATGATAACACTACTTTCCAATCTCTTAGATTATTAATTGAATGAATATAATATTTAAACTATAAAATATTCTAACTTCTGAGTTGTACAATTTCTCAGATAACATAAAATGTGTTTCAAAAAAAAATTTATAAACACGTATAAAATTAGGATTTTGATATAATTTATTTATTTAGAAAACAGAAGCTAGTAATTGTTCTTGAAATAGCTTCTTTTTCTATTAACATAAACGAGAAATATTTAAAATTATCATAGAAGGGGAATAATTTTTTTTATGGTAAAGTTTTATGGGTCACAACAAGTGTAACCATTTAAAAGTATCTTTGTGGTACTTAGGAGCACTTTGAGATGAATTAACTTGAGGCACTTTAGCAGGAATCTTTAAATTTATTTCAATAATATCAATGCCAATGCATATTAGATATAGACGTAGTACAGTCCTGTCGGAGATATTCTTTCCACTCTTAATATATGTTTTTTATTATTTTCGTGTACAAAACTAAGACACATGGACAAAAATTATTGATAAAAAAGACCATGTAACAGGAAGTATTATTAGTTAGTAAATCTTAGTACCTACAAAGTCCAACTCTTTTTCTGAGCCATTTAAGGGATTCATTTCCACTACTCATCATCTTCAATATTACTCGATGGTCTTTACGTCAGAAGATCCCTTACACTAGTTCCCTCAGTTTTTGATGTTGAAGACTTCCTAAAGTTAAGATCGTCTTCCACTACTTTTAGGCCATCAAAAAAAAAATTGTGTTTCTAATAAGAAATTTTGCAGGTTCAAAGTAACTTTTTTGAGAGATTTACCAAGTTTAACAAATATTTCAATTTTCATAACGGACACCGGAAACCAAACTTCACTAAACCCACTTTATAGAGCCGCGTAGTTTCTAGATGAAATTATCATAAACTGTTCAAACAGAGACAACTAGTATTCTATAATATAATAAATCTTAAAATCAAAATATGAAGATTAATTACAAAATTGGTTTATTTATTAAGAGTAATATAAATAATTTAATATATTTATGCATTCAAATATTGCTTATAACATGTTGATTTTTGTTATAAGAAATATAAATTTAATAGAAAATTTACGTTAGAATTCCTTTTTCATAAAATTAATGTACTTTTATTAAATTAAAACTTTTTGTTTTCAAAATTAAAATGATTTTTTTAATAAATTTCAAAGTTTGTGTAGTATTTAGAATATTTACGAAGAATTTCTAAAATTTCAAACTTTTTCTTTTGTTAAATTTACAAAAAACCAAATATAAAATAAATTAAGGATTTATTATTGTCAAGTAAATTTCTTCTTCAATAATGCTAGGAATTCTTTTGATTTCTAAAATTCATTATTTATAATCTATCTAATATTTCATATTATATCTTTATAAAATTTATAATTTTCTTCGTTTTTATAGACTAAGTGGACTTTTTAGAATTATCAGCTCTGCTTATATTGTAAATGAAGATTTTTATAAGATAAGAAAATAATCGAAAGGTAAACTTTATGAAATATTTTGATACATTTTATTACAAAAAAAAAATATAAACATTTTCAAAGTGATTATAAGCTATAAGAATTCCACTAAAAATGGAGTAATTCTTATTCTTCTATTGGTGAGATTGTTTGTAAATATTTTATAAATTAATTTATATAAGAGTATTTATTTTATCCATAATTATAGAACCTAAAAATATTTATTATATAATAATTTCTTTTTACCAACTGAAAATATTAGAAAATAAAATAATTTCTTTACCAAAAGTACAAATAAATTTTGTTTAACTAATATTCACGTCTGTATACATAAAAGGGAATTCAACTTCTAAAAGCTCCATACATGCTGACATAATCATATATCTCGGCATATAAAATATCTTCTTTTAAATAATAGATGGAAAAATAATTCTCACCCACAATACAATAGAAGAAATCTTAATTTCGGTTTAACAAATCCCGAAAGCGCAACAAAAGTGAAAAATCTTTCTTTGAATTTAAAAAAAAAAATGCAAAAAAATTTTAAAATATGAAAAAGAAATTTACAAGATATAACTAAAATGTCGACTATGAGTACTATTCTCTTTGAGCATGAGTATTTAATTCCCTTTGGCAAATGATAGTAGAAAAAATATATACCAGAATGTACGGCTTAGTAAAAATGATGAAAATGAAGAAAAAAAATATATATAATATATATAAATATAAGAGAAAATGAAAATATCCAAAAGGAAAACTCTTTTCAAAAAGAAAATGAGAGTCCTTGAGAATATCCTTGGGCATGTGAAAATATTCTCATATTGCTTCGCTTTTGCACATGAAGAAACTCTGTTGCCAATATACGAATGAGCATAGAAACATCGTATAAAATTTTCCAAAATGTTCAATTAATTCTTGTATTGAATGAGAATTCTGCCAATAGCAGAAGAATTACAATAACACAAAAACATAAAATAGAACCAAGAAAAAAAAGAGAAACATTTGAAAGATGAAAACCACCCTTCTTGTGCGAGACTGAAAATTTATTGGGAAGCTATCATTAGTTCGACTATTCGACATGCGCCACAACTTTTCAATAACTGGAAAATTGAATAAAGTAAACTGACTTTCAGGAACCACTTAATTTTATTGTACTGGGCTTTTAACTCACCTCTATTCAGCGTAGGTAGTGAAGGTCACTTCTGAAAATCATACATTGCCCAAGGTTATCCCCAGAAATCTAATCGATTCAATTATAATCAAATCGATGGAATTCTTGCAAATTTCTCCCACTTGTTCCGAACCTGTATCGAAGAAATTTTTTTACTTTTAAAAGTAAAGGAAGAGGTTTTTTCAACTTAAATAAATCAAATATAAAAGTAATTTTATTTGAAGGTTGTTTTCTATAAAATTTTTATTCTACATATTTGCATTCAATTTTTTTCTTCTTGAGAAACAAGAGTACGCGTGTTAGGTAGTATGTAAAAAAGATGAAAGATGATGCTGCCTTATACATTGTTCAATTTTGGCTCATTTAGTGTTTATATCAAAACTTGAAGAGCAATCAACTTTTACCTCTTATATCATATATATATACTTTTATGTTGAATATTTTTGATATATTTGGGAAAATACTCTTTTTCCCAAATACGAATTAAAAATCTTCACTATAAAAAAAAATATCTAAAACTAGTCTGCGTGAAGAGCAAAAGTAAAAAAAGGCGAATGTAACCAATTTACTTTTACTCTCCCCCATAAAACATGTCCTCCTCTGTACTGAATGACAGCAGCGTATCATAAGATACTTAAGTTTAATATTTAGAGAAATATTTGACGTGTAATTTAAAGATTCAAAAAGAAAAACTAACTAGTTAGACTATATTAAGGATAAATTGACCTCTAGAAAATTGTTCTAAGATTCCAATAGACAACAAACCAATATGAACTTATAGACTAGAATTAGTAGGCATTACTAAGCATTCCATACAGTATAAATTCAAATGAAAATAATGACCACTTACTGTACATTTTCGGCTAAAGATGTCATTGTTCTGGAAATAAAAAAAGGAAAAAAAACCGTTTAATTTTTTAACATAAGCTTCAAAATTTGAATTTTAATCAAATTTAAACAAATTTTAACTTTGTTGTGTAAAAAGTTCTCAAAAATGGTTACATTTGAGATATGATGGATGATGTTAATTGCCCCATAAAATAATATAATTTGATGCCGTTTGACATTTCCTTGTAGATATACGTAAAAATTTGTAGACAATCTTCATAATTTAGAACAATTAAAAAACTTCCATGTTTAGGAAGTAGTGGCGCAAAAGGTATCAAAAAATATTACTAAAAAATCGAGTCCAGCAAGAAGTCTCCTGGCAGTTATTTAAATAATTTTATATTTTGTATATAAGGTATGTTCAAAAAGTATCGCGAATTTTGAATTTCCGCGGGTTATGTATATTAGATTTTCGACTTTCTGTGACGTTATGTTGGTACTCATGTCTCTCACTTATGCCGATAAGTTCGGCCATTTTGAATGTTCAGTTAATTTTTGACAGCTGCTTTGCTTGCACGTGTTTTGGCTCGTCTTCGATATATGTCCATTCCAAAAAATGGATCAAAGAATCTGTATCAAATTTTGTGTGAAAAACAAAATTAATTACGCGGACGCATTCCCAATGTTGACTATGGCATACGGTGAAGCTATCTTAGACCGAAACAACGTGTATCGGTGGTACAAAATGTTCTGCAACGTTTATCGGTGGTACAAAAAAGGGCGCCAAGTTCGGTCGAATGTGAAGGTTTTGCCTAGAGTTTTCTTCAATTGCAGGGGCGTTTAACATTATGAGTTCTTGCCACAGGGTAGAACGGTCAATTAGGAATATAACCTACAAGTTATGCGCAAGTTGCGCAAAACAATCCGCCAGAAACGCCCGGTTTTGTGGAAGAACAAAAATTGGCTTTTGCACAATGATAACATCCCTGCTCCCGCATCGTTGCTTGTGCGCGAATTTTTGGTTAAAAAACAATACATTCATAATGCCGTAGCCACCGTATTCCCTAGATCTAGGCACCTGTGATTTTTTCTTGTTCCCGAAACGGATTATTTGATCTATTTTTTGGAATAAGCAAAAATCGAAGGCGAGCCAAAACACGTGCAAGCAAAGCAGCTATCAAAAATTTACTGAACATTGAAAATGGCCGAACTTTGCGGCATAAGTGAGAGACATTAATACCAACATAACGCCACAAAAAATTTTAAATCGAATATACGTAATCCGCGAAAATACAAAATTCGCGATACTTTTTAAACAGACCTCGTATAATGGCTAAATTTATACATCATTAGTTATTTCTAAAATATTATTACAATCTTACGTAGATTCTATGGATGGAGAAAACGACTTTGTTTTTGATTATTTAGAATTTTATTTATTTGGCTTAATTGTATTTTACAAATAGTTAATAAGTGTCTGTTTATTTAGGAGTTCACATTATATTTCTTCATTCCAAATTAATCCGCCGATCACTTAAATAGTCGTTCCTCAATAACTGTTCAGATGAAACTCCCCGACTTTATTTCGTCTATTAATGCCCAACTTCAACCAGTCTTTCCCGAATCGCTGTTTAGACTAAACTCAAATGCTCTGGCATGCTTCTAGAACATCCCGGAATCGTACGTTGCCAAATAATCTGGAACTCTCTAGAACCGATTTTATAAAATCTTCTAGAACACACCAGAGCCATGTTACGGCGTAAAATTTTCACTTAAAATATTTTTATCAAATAATACTTTTCGAAATAGAAACTGGTTAATCCTTAATTTCTTAAATGGACATTTTGTGTGCCGAATACAGACGTAGGAAAAAAATATTGTATAATACAGAATCTATCCATAATTTCATATAAAACTTTTGATTGAACAAATTTAAATCATAGAAAATTAAAAGGCATTCGAAAATTTTTTTTACACACGTTCACATGGATTTCTACAATAGATAAAGTCTTAGTAAGTACAGTTTATATGGAGACTTATTGGAAACAAAATTTTGGTGACGAACATCTTCGATGAATTATTTAAAATTTTTAAATGTTACTTTTGCTTAAAGAATTTGTCTTTGATTTTTTAATCAAAATATTTTTCTAAAAATATATTGTTATTTTATTAAATAGATTATTAAAGAAATTATTTTAAATATTGCACTATTTTACGAATAAAATTTTAAATTTTAATAAAAGTTTAATATTTTAAAAGGAAAAAAATAAAATCGACAGTGATGCAAATCGTTTCATTTTTATTTAAATTGCTTTAAATATTTACACCTATCTAAAGTAGTACCTGAGTGTTTAGAGTACATACAAATATATATACATCTTCAGTGAATAAGTTAAAAAAATCTGCAATTTTCATTCCAAAAAGTTAATCGGAACAAATAGTACACATTGAATTACTTACCTTTTAATACATGTTGTCGACTATTACTTATTCCCTAACCTCTTGCACGTAATCCAAAAATTTTCTCTTACATAAAATTCAGATAAGTATTATTAGAAGAAGATGTTTTTTTTCCATCAAGAAAATACCCCTTAATTTTAATCATACACATGCAAAGTATATAAGTACAAATATGTGCCTCAAATATGAGAGAGAAATTGAAGAAAAATAATTGCAATAATTTTAATATAAAAAGAAAACCCATGATACGACCTGGAAAAATCTTCTTTTATCAAATGAAATGAAAATAAATTTATTATTAAAAATGGTGTATACAATTCCATTTTGCTTATGTTTTTTTTTTTAAGTTTGCATTTCAGATACAGACAATTATGGAGAATTATAAGAAATTGTGTTTGTAATTTAGCTTTTATTTATAATCAGTAAATGCTGTTTTATTTCATTTGAAGTTAAGCTTTTGCCCTTTTTTTGTTCTCCTATTCAGTTTCATATTAAGTCAATTCAAAAAAGACGATTTCAAAGCTGAACTTTTATCCTTAAAGTTCTAATTTGTTAAGATATTTTCTAATATACTAATAGGCTTATAACCTGAAATAGAATTTAATATGAATAAAAAGTCCTGAATATATCCGCAAATCGGAATCGATTGAAGACCTATTCATTTCCTAACTTGTACACGTATAAATATTTTACTATATTTAATAGATATACCCATCAAATTTATATAAAATTGTATATCCTTTAAAAATATACTTTCATAAATGTACGATAGTACCTTTCTTATACATGGCTTAAAGATATAAGACTTTCTTATATTGTAGTCGTACATAAATTCTACACTCAATTAAATAGAAATCGGAATTAAAATGAGCATTAGACATGCGATATTCCGTGACAAGTTCATAATAATTTCATACCCTAATGGGAAAAGCTTAGCATTAAATATAAAAGTTCAACCGCAAAAATGAATGTGAACACCTGAAAATAGATGAAATTTGAGTGAAATTAACAAAAAAATTATAAGAAAAAAATAATTATATATGTGCAAAAAAAAAAAGAAAAAAAAACAACAACTAAAAATATACAAAGTCTAGATCGGAAAAAGAAGAAAAGACAGTTGAACTTATACAAATGTGAACATTTAATCGAACTTTTCACCCTCATCAAAATGCCGAAGGCTTTCTCTGATAATCTTATGCTTACAACTTCAATTATCCTCGACTGATATGAATTTTGAATAAGATTAACTGTAGTCTTGCCAACGTTATTTTATTATGCATAAGGAGGGTGGTTATTACAGAATTACTATTTTAAAACGATGGGAAGTAGTACCTGAGGGAGGCTACATCTTAGCACGCCCATGGACAAAGCTTATATTTCATTCCACAGCTATCCGACAATTTAATTTCGTATCTGAGATGCTTTATTTCCTTCCAGTGCGTCTTAACAAAATAACTTTATCACATCGCTTGTATAGCGAAAAACCACAAACGATCCCAAAGAGAGCCACTGTACTTGGATTCATACTTTAAAGACTAGTAACGATTTTAAAGAGACAACACCAAATAAACAGATTTCAATTTTTCAAAAGGATATAACATATACTTATAAATAATCAAACAAATCTATACAAGCTCTTGTAAAGAGAAAATGCCACCCTATTTCGGATATAATCAGCTTAAAGTTGGTTTAATTAAAAAAAAAATACCACAATTTTAATATAATTATCGCTGAAATGAAAAACTTTACTGACTTTTTTTTATTGTTGAATTACATTCTACGTTAAATGCTTATCAGTATCCTTTTTATAGAGAGAAAATACTTGAAATTAATCGAAGAGCAAAAAAAAAATCCATCAACGATGTACACATATCTTCTAAAATAAGAATTGTAACAAGAAAAATAAATTTAAAAAAACTTCCTGATTAGAATAAAATTTTTGTCCGTAAACAGAGGCAGTCACCTGCTCCTGAAAGAGCTCTGGCAGCGGTTTTAACTCTTATAACAGATGCGACCGTTTGATAATGTTGGTATTGCCTTATGAGTTGAAGGTTGATTAATGGCATGAGTAGGCCTCCTAAATGGAAGAATATCAGAAAACCCTTTTATGTGCCGCAGTCTTTAACCCGACAACCTTGCTAGGGTACTTGCTCCATGCCTAGTTTTCTGGATGCATAAATGACGCCACTATAGACTTTTTTGAGCAGGCTCTTCTTTATCTATATGGACTAAGGGTCCAGCCAATTATAGTTATTTGAGCTTAATTTTAGACACAACCGGGCTAAAATCTCATAGTAGATCCCTTAGATTGCATGGTTAAAATAGCTGCATAATCAGCTACCTTTATGTAGCGGGTCTCCGACATTTTTTACCGAGGATCCTAGTTTCCCAACAACACATAAGAACTGATAAGTAGATCCGAGTTTTCGAGCGAAATAATTTAGATGGAGTATTGCGCTGGCTAATAGTTCTTGAGCCAATACACAAAAAGGATTTATTTCATTCGTAACTACAATCGTTTATCTTAGAAGCTATAATCATTTTGAACTAGTTGGTATATGGCTGCGATCCCAGATCTCAGATAGAAAAAAAGATTTATATCATTCGAAGCTACAGTAATATTATATTATTTAGCGAGACTTATCTGTCGTTAAACATAAAACCACGAATCGCCTACGACTATAGGGATTGAGTTACACTTAATCAGACTATAGGGCTTGTAATCAGTTACAAGCTGATTACTCCAACTGTTGGATAGCGCCCGAGATACTTACCAGTATCTCCCACAAGCGACCCGTAGACCGTACCCGCGATATGAGCATTAACCACAGCCACTACGTTGCTGCCTAAAGCGCCTCACCAATATCGGGTACAGTGTGTTCCAACACCATGGGGCACCTCGATTCCCGTAATACCAATTTTTGTTTAAAGAGTACTTCGATTTGTACTCCGCTCATTGAGCTACGGTTAGGAATCTTGTAAATTCCTAGGCACCGCTAAGCCAGATCAGGAATACGGGTTCGCCAAGACCCAAAAGTACAACCGGAGTTGACATTATTCTTTCACCCGGTTGTGGCCACCTTGCGTGTCATTCACATATTCATTCATGCACTATTCTCGCTATCCTCTCAAAAAGTGCCATGGGAAATCTATTAAGGCATTCATACCTCTCTCTCACACCAAACACACCACTTATATCCATACCCTCATCATTCACCACGATTCCACATGCACCTAAGTGACGCAAATCCCCGTACAGGCCACACTCAATGAGAAGATGCCTGGAAATCTCCCTCTGGTTGTCCTGGTAGCCAAACACCTAGAGGAACTGGAAGCCGCATTCTCCACCACCATTCGGAGCATAAGACAGTGGATGACATCGGCAGACCTGTCTTTGGCGGAACATAAGACCGAGGCACTCCTTGTAAGTAGCCGCAAGAAAATGGAGACCATTATATAAGAGTAGGTGACCACGACATCCGGTCGCTACCCTACATCCGGTATCTAGGAGTGGTCTAGGATGCCAGACTAAACTACAAAGAGCACATCTCCAGCGTCAGCAGGAAGGCATCAGCAGTACAGGGCGCACTTTTGCGGATAATGCCCAATATCGGAGGCCCCAGGCAAATCCGAAGGCGACTACTGGCAACTGTGGTTCCCTCCGTCCTGCTATACGGAGCACCAGTGTGGGCGAAATTGCTAGAGCTAACAACATACCGCAACACAATGACATCAGTCCAGCGGCTCTCAGCGATCAGAGTGGCGTCAGCATACCGAACGGTATCACACGATGCGGTCAACATCGTGGCGTCATGCCCACCCATCGACATCCTGGCAGGAGAGCGGGAACGCCAACATCATAGGAAGAAGGAAGAGGGGCGAAAGGTCCTCTGTGAAGAGGAGAGACCCGAGAGTCTTCGCCTCTGGCAAGAGAGATGGGACAACTCGACGAAGGGTTGGTGGACTCATCGGCTGATCCCACATGTTACCAAATGGGTCACTCGCCTGCACGGGGAAGTCGGGTATTACATCACCCAACTCTTGACTGGGCATGGATGCTTTCGGGCATACTTGCACAGATTCAAGAGAACTGACTCCTCAAACTGTCATCATTGCCGCGATGTGATCGAAGACGCAGAATACGTGTTCTTCCAGTGCCCCCTCTACGAGCTGGAGAGAAATGTGGACCGTTCCATCAGTCCAGAAAATATAGTGGAGTGCATGCTGAAGAGCCAATCGGCTTGGAACAAAATTGCAGAATACGCGGAATCCATTGTCAAGGATCTCCACACAACGTACGAAGAATAGGCCGCGATGCCTCATAACATCGGGACAGCAGTAGCATCAAACAAGAACGCCCCGGCAAAGTAGTATTTACAAAGAGTGCCGCCGAGGAACCATCGTTCCGGGAGCAAGATCAGAGGTGCAGGTTAGGTTTTAGCGAGGTAAAAATCCCGCATAACTCGCCTGGCAGGAAAAACTTCCAGGCAAGTACCTTTTGAAGGTTTCCTCCTGCACCTCATTAATCTAAACAGAAAAAAAAACTCTCCCCCGCACGTCACAATGACATCTAGCATCCACAGCTAGACCACGCCTGTACAGAAGCCATTTCATACTGCTGTGTCCCGTGAGGAAATACCCAAAGTACAGATCAAATTCCAATCCATACGCAGATGCTAGGCACACATCCGAAATGAACATGTTCGTCCATCTGCCATTCACACTTTCATCCCATCGACGTTGCCAAATTTCATATATTCTGTTCAGGACCAGTACACGCCGCTGGTGTGAACTAAGATCCTGAACCTCTTCACTCATAACTGAATGGTAGTGGATACTTCCACGCAGCACCTCCAGGTCCCATAGAATTCGCCTCGGTTGACACGATTCTACATACCTTCAAACATGCATACAAAGTCAGACGCTGAAATGAGTTCATGCCCACCTTTGCATACGGGTGGCCCATAATGTCAGCCCAAATATACGATGCATACATTGCACACGCAACAAAAACACTCTTGTACAGGACTTTCACCGCTCTGGATCGAAGTCCCCATTCTTTGCAAAATACTCAGATCAGCATGCCAACCAAACCGGCCATGCGCGCCCTTAGATGTTGCAAGTGAGACCGAAAGTTCAGCCTATCTCCAACCCTTACCCAAAGGTGCCGTACTTTCAGCGCGTATCGGAACTCAACCACCCCTAAACGAATATTGGGCGGCCTACTGTTAAAAAAAAACCCTTCAGCAACATACACACAGTTTTCCTTTAGGAAATATTCACTCCCACACTATTCCCCCATTCAGACACCGGCTTCCCCCATATGCGATGACACTTCAACCGGACTCCTCCAACTTCACCGAGAGACCGTTCATCACCATATTCCAGAAGGCAGGGCCGGCCACAGATCCCTGTGGGCAGCCACGCACCATCTGGCAAACAACCCTCCCATTATTCCCGCACACTACCGCATACCTTCGCCGTTGAGAAGTTCCTTCATATGAAACCTCCTCGAACCTCTAAATAATGCGATCCCATCGCAGGCAGTTGAACGCACTTCAAAAATCCACCAACACACCACCATTCGTAGCTACAGTAATTTATCGCGCTTATCTTCCAAGCCAACGTAGCCACCATGTACTTTGCTCTATCAATATTAATGTCAGTTGAAGGTTTTTTGACGCCGGCAGGGTCTCATTCTTAGATTTTTTAGCAGGGTCGGCTCTTTATATCATTGCAAATATCGTCAGTGTATGCTTAAAGCTGGTATGATCTAATGAAGATAGTATCTTTTACGCTGAACTTCCCAATATGCATTAGTCAATCAGTTGACTTGTGAAGTTATAGAAAAGGATAGGAAATAGTTCAACGTAGATTTTTATACCATCTCTTAACTTAAGTGAGTATGATAGCTTTTAGAAGTGCGTTTTATGAACAGTCAATTTAAGTATGAACAAACGCATATTCTCTAAGTAAAATTAATGGATATTCTTGGTTGATTGTGGAATAAGGAACTGTAGAGTCAATTGAAGTTGACTGACGATTTAATGGTGATAGCTTCTATTAGGAAATGGAAAATTTTTAATGCATTTACTTTTAATTAAAATATATATAAACTTTTTTTAAATAAATCACCATCGCAATTACTCTAAATTAATTTCTTGATTAACATAAATAAAATCCTTGATAAATATCGATCGTACTCGAAGTTTTGATGATTATTTCAATAGAAATTTCAAAAAAAAACATCGTATATGAAAAATTCTCATAAAAAAAAATTAAAATTTCTTAAATTAAAAACAAACAAAAAATGGTAAAAAAACTAAATATTTAAAAGAGTTATTCTCTCTTCAAGCAGGAATTTGCAATAGTTCGAAAATATTTCAATAATGCAATTTTATTCAAACTTTTGAAATTTATACGTGTTTGGAAAAATATATTTCAATATATAGTTTTTCTAGAGTGAAAAAGACAATTTATAGTTTCAAGCAAGTTTTTCACAATCGAAATAGGGTAACGTATTCAATGAAAAGTTTTATTGGCGACAATATGGCTATGTTACCTTAATTTATTGAATTTGCATTTTTTTTATTGGTTATTGTGCATAAGTTTTCACAATTTGTGTCATGACTATGCAAATTTAGGCTAGAAAATATAATAACACACTTTAACATAAAAATTTTGATTTTCATTCAAAAAATCTATTTTAACATAAAATTTACTCCACCTTAAAATACATTTTTAATTTTGTTATGATTTTATAATAAAAAGGAATTAAACAAGTAAAAATAAATCGATCCTTGAGAAATATTTCTTTTTAATAATAATTTTTTTAGAAATATAATTGGTTTCATCCTCAAATCGAAACGTGATACAGTACGTTTTTTCCCCAAATAATATGTAAATTATACTCGTCCTTATTTGAATATAATGTTCATACTCTAGCAGGGAATATTCTTTTTTAATAGGGTCAAGGTAATTTATTTCATTATATTTTTATAGGTAAGCACTTGTTGAAAATTTCTAATATTTTAACATTAATTTCCTGTAGTTAGGACAGATGATTTTTATCTGCTTGTGTATTTGTGAACATTTGAGATCATTAAATGTTCCATATTTTATTATTCTTCGATTTTATATTTATTATAAATTTTTTCTGCTAAATTTTTTTCCAATCAAAATGTAATTTAAAATTTTAATTGAATCTTTTAAATTTTTTCAACAAAATTTTAAAAAATTGGGGGGTGTTATTACAATAATTTAATTTTATGATGAAATTTACTTTTCTTCTTTGAACATTTTTAAATTTTAATTGAATTTTCAACCCTAATAAAAATTTAATTTTCTTTACTTTCAACAAAAAACTGCAAAGGTTTTAATTTTTTATAAACAAAATTAAGATTATTTTTATTAGAACACATTTTTTTATTGAATTGTTAAAATAACGGTCCTTAATTACAACAAATTTTTAACTTTCCAATATTTTTAAAACGAAAATATAAATTACAAACTTCATGAAGAAAAAAAAAGTATTTCAGCGATTCTTATCTAAAAAAAAAAACCTTAGTTTAATTGTGAAGCGAGTGGAGAGTTCGACCTACTATCAAAGGTGGTTCAAAAAGTTTTTGGCCTAAGCTATAATCAGCGCTGCAATCGATATGCATTTTGATTATTAAATTATAATATCTGCTACATAATCGTTTATAAATTATTACCCCTGAGTGTAGGTCAAATTCCGCAAGCTGTGAAAAAAACTTACAACCATGCTGTTATTTAATTCCTTAAAACAGTTTTGACGTCATTAAAAATTCATAAAAATTTAGTAATAGCTTACAAAAAGTTTGATCTTACATTTCCAACTGTAAAAATTATTAAGATTTTTTTTATTAGGACGCATTTTTTTATCGAATTGTTAAAATTACGGTCCTTAATTACAACAAATTTTTAACTTTCCAAATTTTTTAAAACGAAAATTAAAATTAAAAACTTCATGAAGGAAAAAAAGTATTCCTTTAAAAATAATGAGAGATTCTTATCTAAGAAAAAACCTTTCTGTTATTGTCAATCGAGCGGAGCAGCAGTACATTAGTTAGAGTTTGACCTACACTCAAGGGTGGTTCAAAAAGTTTTTGGTCTAAGCTATAATCAGCGCTGCAATCGATATGCATTTTTATTGATAATTTATTGGGTGTATGCAAAAGTTATGCCCGTTTTTCATGATCCTAGGTAAAAAAAATTTTTCTTCAGAAATGATGAATAGTATCTTCTTTTAAATGATTCCATTGTATAAAGCATGCTTTCTCTCTACTTTCTATTCAGTTTTGGCCTGGCCAGAGTAAAGCGAAGAGCCCTTGTATTTTTTCGAAATGTCAGTCGATAAAGTGCATTTAAGTTATTGTTTACTTCCGTAAAGACAATACCGCGAGTGTGGCAACCAAAAACATTTGCGAAGTGTTTGGAGTAGATGTCATCAAAGTTCGACAGGTACGAAGATGGTTTACAAAATCATAATTGACACCAATCCACGTTTTACCACTAGGGAGATCGCGTCGATGATGGAAGTCAACCAAACAACCATATTAAGACATTTGAAGCGTATGGGGATGGTTTCGCGGTACGACGTTTGGATACCTCATCAATTGTCGGCTGCCAATTTATTGGATCGTGTTTCAACGTGCGTTACTTTGAGTGCAAGACAAAAACATGAACCTTTTTTGCATCGTTTTGTAACGGGAGATGAGAAATGGGTCGTGTACAACAACGTGACAAGAAAAAGACATTGGGCTATACCTGGACAAGCCCCATTAACAATTTCAAAAGCCAAAATCCATTAAAAAAAAGTTATGATTTGTGTTTGGTGGGATTGCAAGGGTATTGTGTATTTTGAACTCTTTGAACGCAATCAGACAATCACAGCAGAACGATATTGTCAGCAATTATCCAAATTGAACATCGCCCTTCAAAAGGATAGACCAGAATTGGTAAACAGAAAAGGAGTTGTGTTTCATCACGACAACGCGCGACCACATGTGGCTATGATGACCCAACACAAGCTGAATGAGTTGAATTGGGATGTTATCAAGTATCCACCGTATTTTCCAGATCTTGTTCCTTCCGAATTTCATTTATTCCGATCACTGCAAAATTTTTTAAATGATAAAAAATTTGATACAATAGAGCAGGTAAAAACATCCCTTACTACATTTTTCGCATCAAAATCCACGGAATTTTACACTAATGGTATTAATAAGTTGATAGAAATATGGGAGAAGGTTATAAGAACGGATGGAAATTATATAATTGAATAAATAAATAATACAAATCTAAAAAAAAAATGCCTAATTGTATATGTAAAAAATGGTCTAAACTTTTGCTTAGTTTGATCTTAAAAAAAGTTTGATCTTTCATTTTCAACTGTAAAAAATTATTAAAAACACAATTTGTAAAAAAAGTTGAAGGATGTCAAAAAACATACGAAATAATAGAAAAATATTTTAATATGTTGTAAGACAGTGTGTGAGTAAGAATATTTATATGAGATAACTGAAACTGTAGGCAAGTTAACTCCTTGAACTTTTGACATATAATATTATCTAAAGAATGATGGAATTTTTATATATGATATATTATCATAAGTGTGTGAATTTCAAAAAAAATTGTATATTTTTAAGTTAAAACGGTTCCGAAAATTTAAAAAAAATAATAACTGGGAAAACAAGTATTCGGAAAACTAATAACAGAGAGGCGACATTGTACTTAGAATACCACTGAAAAAAAAGGGTCGACTTAAAAAAAATTTATTATTATAGCTAGTAAACTTTTTAAATATAAAGAAATATCCAATTTACTTTGGAAAGTATTGTAAAACTAAGTAAAAGTTTACACATAAAAGGTTATCCAATTTAATTTTAATAAAAGTTTTAATCTATTACATAACATATAAAACCTCTTGCAATTGTGCATTAAATAGATCCGATCCTTTTGATATAATTTTTAATTGGTTTTTTCGCAACTTTTTTGGAATGAAATTCAGAAATTATTTGATGTATATTGTTTTTTGAATCCTTTAGAGTTCGAAAGTTATTTACAAAAATATTATTTTTAATATAGTTTTATCAGCAAAATTCTAACTACTTGAAATCTTATAATCTTTGAAGATGGAAGATTTTACCAAATTTACGCATTCTGGGAAATTTTCACCCAATAAAACCAAAATTTGTCCTGTTCTGTGTCTTGTACTATCATGTCGTTAAACTTTTATATGGTCCAAAAATAAATGGCTTTTCTACAGTCAATTGTAGATCTTTTGAGCTGCATATGCAGAATATTACATTTACAGGGTGGACCATTTAGAAGTTCCATTTTAAAAATTAAATAAAGAAAAAACTAGTGTATATTTTTTCAAATTTCCGGTTTTATTAAAAAGATTGAACCTTGATATTTAAGAATGAAATACAACATCATTTAAATGATTGCCACGGCTGGCGTTACAGTACCCCATTCGCTCGACCCAATTTTTCAGTACATTTTCGATTGTCTGGGCCTGTATCTCTTCAATGGCAATTTTGATTTCGTGTTTCAAGGCCTCAATTGTCTCTAGATGGCTTGCGTAACATTTATCCTTAACGGCTCCCCGCAGAAAATAATCCAATGGTCTCAAATCACAGCTCCAAGGCGGCCAATTGACATCAGAATTTCGGCTGATTATTCGGTTTTCGAAAGCAGTGCCCAAAAGTTGGATTGTTACGTTGGCTGTGTGGCAAGTGGCCCCGTCCTGTTGAAACCAAATATCGTCCATGCCATTCTCTTCAACTTTTGGAAACAAAAATTCGTTGATCATGCCATGATATTGAGCATGCCCACCATTGACCGTAACGGTGGCTCCTTCATCGTTTTCGAAGAAAAACGGGCCAATGATGTCTCCACTCCAAAATCCGCACCAAACAGTGACTCGTTGTGGATGCATCGGTTTTTCCATGGTGACGTATGGATTTTCTGAGCCCCAGATGCGACAATTTTGTTTGTTGACATACCCACCGAGGTGAGTAAAAATGCTCATTTCATCCAATTGATCTTGAGCCCATTGTGCAAACCGAAAACGCATCGGATAGTCATGCGGCTTTAGCTGTTGGACTAATTGAACTTTGTAAGCTTTCATACCGAGGTCTTTATGCAAAATTCTCAACAGAGAAGTGCGAGAAATGTTCAATTCCTGGGAACGGTGACGAGTTGATGTTGATGGATAATCACGGACATTTTCAGCAACGGCGGTAATATTCTCGGTCGTCCGCACTGTCTTAGAGCGGGAGCGAGTTGCTTTGGCGACCAACAAATCAGTTTCGCGAACTCGCTTTACGAATTTGTCCAAAAGTTGACGTGATGGCATTCGATCTTTGCTCATTTTTTTTTTTTTAATTTCTTACACTTTCGGTTGAAGACTCACCACTTTGGCAGTAAGTTCTCAATATTTCCCATTTTTCTTCAAGCGTATGGATTACCATTTCGTGATCTGACTTTCAACTAACAATCTGTCAATTCGTGTTGACATTTAACACTCGAGTACTTCAAATAAATAGTGATTCAAAATGGAACCGCTAAATGTACTACCCTATATAATTACGGCAGATTCACAATATTTGTAGAAAGTTTTTACTATATTAAGGCGTTTTTTGATAATTTATTTTAACAAGCTTTAAATGACAGAACTATAATTTTTTCAATACAAAAAAAAAAACAAAATTTATTTTAACAAGCTTTAAATGACAGAACTATAATTTTTCAATACAAAATGTATATGCCCTTACCAGTATTAAAATCACTAAGCCAATGGTTCTAGTCTAAGGACTAAATAAATTGTTAAAAATTGCACCCTTCAAGAAATAGTTACTTCTTTAATTTTTAAAAATCTACCGAAAACCAATTTATTATTGATAGTAAAATATAAAAATAATATTTTTATTTGAAAGTTGTTTTTTTTTAACTTTTACCACTGATGCTTAACACCATTTGAAATAGTACTTTTTTTCATCATGTCAAATTTAAATTTGTACAGATTTCATTACTTATTGAAGGAAAATTATTTTTTTTGTAAAAATATAAAAAAATAATAAAATACTAATAATATTAAGTAAAAAATGGATTTACAAATAAAATCGAGCATTTTTCTTCCATATTTAAATAAATGTCTACTTAAAAATTATCGATATTGCTGGCATTCGTTCATCGTATATTGAAACTCTTTGCGATCAATGTTTATTAGAATTATCGACATCAATTTTGTTGAGAGAAGAGCCACTTTTCCGAATTCATGTAGCAGATTTTATTGATTCAGTCGGAAATTTACGATAGTCACGTTAAGCTCCACATCGACACAGACGAATCCTCATTTGATACACGCCATTACTCCTTCGTACATACAAATAAGCGTGTATACAGGATTCTTTAATAGGCTTCAGATTGGATAACCTATTCGATGTGGTTAAGAGCCCAATCGAATTGCCACCATAATCTGATGAAATTTTTAACCGATTATATTTATTTATATCCATATGGAAAATTTTATAGAAGAAAAAAAAAACTACTACCACCGGTTCAGTGGCTGCATTTATGGTGGTTTAATGTTACAGAAATTTCATGACCGAAAAATATTAAATAAAGTCTAAGTTATTATTCGTATTATTTATGGAAAAATTTAAATATGAATTTTTTTACTTATTTTTATAGCAAAGAATTTTTTGAATTAAATTAATGAATCGCCTGAAACTTCTTTTAAAAATATAATATTATTCGTCTCGACAGAGAAATTAAATGGTAATTTATCTACTGAGTATAATATTTTGCGTAGTTTCGTATATTATCTTAGAAAAAGTCGAAGATAAAAGGAATCGATGTGTCTCAGAACTTCGATTAGACGATATGCATCATAAGGGATAAAGTTTTGAAAGTTTTCGAAATTAGTGGTAATCTGACTGGAGAAATAATGGAAAGAAAAATTCTATACTAACAAGTTTGTCGAGGTCTCAAAAATAGAGTATGTCTAGCCAATTTATATAAATATGTAAAAATTTAAAGACGATCAAAATTTTTATATTGTAGAATATATATTATTATTTAAGATACTATGTGCAAAAGTCCAATATATCATGCCGTTATCGAAAATAATTCTTATTTCAAAAGAGGGTTTATGTGTAAAATAGATATTCAAAAATGCTATATAGAATATTTTATGATATCTTACTTAAAAACGTCCTTTGTTAATATAAAAGAAAGGATAATAGTGTCCTGATTTGAGATTGTTTGAGAACATTAATTTGGGTTATTTTGGTTACAATAAGGAGTGTGGGAATTTTTTTTTTTGCTATGTAAAGCTACGGTTATAAGCCCGTTTATTTATTTGATTGTTTTTATGTAAGGTCTTTTGGACAAGAGCCAAAGAGGTTATTTTGTAGCGCCACGACACAGCTTAAGTATGGGAGAGAACAATTAAATACTGCTAAATATTGTACAGCAAATTAGATTGTTTTAAAATAAAATTTAATTTGCTCTACAATATTTAGCAGTGTTTAATTATGAAAAAAAGATTTGAAAAACAAAACAGAAATTGATAGATCTTCTTTTAACTTGGAAATCATATTAGGGTAATGGAGGATTGTGGATATAAGTTGGTGTACGAGGTCTGTTCAAAACGTTTTTGGATTTTTTATGGCGTTATGTTGGTACTCATGTCTCTCACTAATGTCGATAAGTTCGGCCATTTTGAATGCTCAGTTAATTTTTGACAGCTGCTTTGCTTGCACGTGTTTTGGGTCGTCTTTGATTTTTGCTCAATTTCGACCAAAAGTAGCATCGCATTAAGGAGCTGTTGGACTCTGTCCGCGATGACCCAAATTTGCTCCAGAGGATCATAACTGGTAACGAATCATGGGTTTATGGTTATGACGTGGAAACCAAAGCTTAGTCATTGCAATGGAAGCTGCCGCAGGACCCAAGACCGAAAAAAGCGCGCCAAATTCCGTCGAATATGAAGGTTTTGCTTACAGTTTTCTTCGATTGCAGGGGCGTGGTGTATCATAAGTTCTTGCCACAGGGTAGAACGGTCAATAAGGAATATAACCTGCAAATTATTGTGATAAGCAATCCGTCAGAAACGCCCGGATTTGTAGAACAACAAAAATTGGCTTTCTACATTTTTGGCCAAAAACAACACACTAATAATGCCGCAGCTACCGTATTCCCTAGATCTGGTCCCCTGTAACTTTTTCTTGTTCCTGAAACTGAAGAGTCCCATGAAAGGACGACGCAACGCTATGATTGAGGAGATTAAAACGGCATCGAAAGAGGAGCTGAACAAGTTTACAAAAAATGATTTTTTGAAGTACATCGACGATTGAAAAAAACGTTGGCACAAGTGTATAATATCTGGTGGGGATTACTTTAAAGGGAACAAAATAGATATTCATGAATAAATAAATAATTTTTGAAAAAACACAAAATTCGCGATACTTTTTGAACAGACTTCTTATATATTTAGGTATTTTTCACCTACTAATGAAGTAGAAAATTAATTTAAAGTAATTTATATAAAAAAAATTTCTACGGAAGTGTCAAACTGAAATAATTCAAATTCAAATAATTTATAAGAAACAACTGAATGAGCAATTTCTATTACTTTTTTTTTGTATAAAAGAAAAAAATTGCTGACCTAATTCGATTGCATGAAACGTTCGAATGTAAAGAATAAAAATTGTCATGGGAATTTTATGAGAATTTTAACAATTCAGTTTTAAGAATGTTTTTTATTTTAAATTTTATTTTGTTCACTAGTTGGTATCGTTGCAATTCAAAATAATTTCTACCCACAACAAACCAAAAACACTTAACAACATTACTTATACAGAGGTAAGTACTATAAAAACCCAAAAGGAAGTGCATAAGTTTGGTTGTGCCCACATAGTCGTATGTATTTCGAGCATTGAAGTTGGGGTTACCAGTGGAATCTTTCTGATTCACACACTTTCTGGTATTTTGTTTGTAGAATGAAAGCAAACAAGGATAACAAATAAATCTCTTGGGGGAAAATAGCTTGTAGTATTTTTTTTTAATATTTTAACTAGTTTTTGTTTTCAAATTTCCACATATGAACGCGTAAATCCTCCATCCCCAATGGTTCATTACTCTACACGTATTGTAGCATATCCTTTTGATTTTACAACATTCGATAATTTAACATTTTCATTTTATCGTTATATAAAAATTAATAAAAATAAAAACAAGTAAAATAAGGTAGAAATAAATAGAAAACCATTTTTAGGTTAGTATTCTGTATAATATTCAAAGTTTTACGACAACTGTAGGTCGCCAAATCCCTAGGGGAGATCATATGACCCAAAAGTTCCTTCATGAAATACTGCTCCAGTTTTTTTATGTTTTATAAAAAAAAAGTAAATTTTTACTGCGGTTTTCCTTTTTCAATTTTCTCATTGGGTCTGTGGCTAGGCTGCTTGCTTGTGGTTTATCCTCTTTTAATCCTTCCATATTAAATTTAAAGAACACAAAAATATCTAATTGAATGTCTAGTAATATGAGTACAGAATATATTTCATGTTTGAATATTACCAAAAAAATTCACTACAAACTTAGTTCAATACTTTATATTATTTTGCATAAAACCATAAATATCTCATTTTATTTAAAAAAGCAAAAACAAAATACAATAGCTTTATAGGTTTTTTTTTTGTTTGGTTTTATGATTTGTTCATGAATTTTTTGATATAAAAACTAAAATATGCAATAGATAGGATCCTTTTGAGGATTTGGTATAAAAAATTAATTTACTAAATTATTTTGTCTCTTATTTTATTTGGATTTTTTTTATTTTCTTTTCTCTTGAAGTCCTGCATGGAATTAAATTTGAAAGTAAATTACATTTCCTTGTTTTTTTTTCATGATAAATATATTTAAAAAACCATTTGGGTGACCATTTTTTTTTTGTAATATTTACTTCTGTTTGGTATAATTTATATTAAGAAAGCTTTTATTTTATTTAATTTGATTTTCATTCATTTCTTATGTTTTAATATATAAATTGAATAAATAAAGAATTGAATTAACTTTGATAAACAACACAATGCAAAATAGAATCTTTTTTGTACGTTGTCACTTCAATTTTAGAAGAAATATCTTAAGGTAATTTGAGAATATATAATTTTGAATTTTCTTGAATAATGGAATTTTTAAAAAACTATAGGGCCTACTGAATGAAATAGAAGAAGGAAAATTGCCTACGATAACTTTGATTTTTTAAGTACAATACGAAAAATTCAAGAATTTTTTTAAAATTAGGGTTAGATCTAAATTAATTTCGTATAAAATTTCAATTTTACTAACTCATAATTTTTCATATAATATTTTTTGATAAATTTTATACTATATAATAAATATTATAGCATTAATTAAAAAATACTAAACATTGTTATTAGTTTTAATGTTTAAAATTTAGTAATTATCATTTTAGTAATTTTATTATTTGAGTAGTAATTTTACAGAAAAAGGTACAATCTAAGATAATTTTTAAGGTATGACCAGCTATATATCCATAGGGGTCAACTATATAAGGGAGGACTGATAAGTTTTCAGCTTAATATATAGATGGCCTCAGCAGAGTTAATTTCCTAAGGGAATCTGATAACACTATTTTTTACTAGTTTGCCTACAAAATTACAGGTCAATAAGTTTGCTATTAAATATTTGGCTACCTTTGAAACAAAAAACAGTTATAAAATACTTCTATTTGAAATGAATCATCTCTAATTAAACAAGAAATTAACTCAATACTAATAAAATCTTCTATACTATATTCAACGATAAAATAGTTGCTTTTTGAATTTAAAAAAGGTTATAAGAGCTTTAAAGATGAGCCATGGTTTGGACATCCTACTGAGGGACCAACTCCGAAATAATTGAAAAATCTATGAAAGCATACTGGAAGATTGCAGCTTAAAAATGCTTGATATAGCATTCGACTGTCAAAAAGATGTATAGACAATGTTTTACAAAAATTTTTGGGTATGGGAACGCTTTACGCATGATGAGTGCCGTGTTTGATAACGTCCCAACAAAAAATTTCAACGGACACCCGTTTGAACAGAGAATTTAGTAGAATTCCAGTGAATTTCTGTGTCAATTCATAACTGTTGATAAAAGTCACCTACAAAATTATGTAATTTAAATCGTAATTGGATAGTTTTGTAAATCACTGTAATTACAGTGACCTACAAAATTATGTCATTTAAATCATAATTGGATAGTTTTGTAAGTCATTGTAATTACACCGACCTACAAAATTATGTGATTTAAATTCTATTTAGATAGTTTTGTTAGTTACTATTGGGATAGGCAACAGTCAGAAAAATAGACTAGTACAGGTGAACCACCTAAAAAATTTTGTAAATTAAGTCGTAATTGGATAGTTACACCGACCTAAAAAATTTTGTAAATTAAGTCGTAATTGGATAGTTTTGTAAGTCATTGTAATTACAATGACCTACAAAACTATGTGATTTAAATCATAATTGGATAGTTTTGTAAGTCACTGTAATTACAGTGACCTACAAAATTATGTGATTTAAATCGTAATTGGATAGTTTTGTAAATCACTGTAATTATAGTGACCTTCAAAATTATGTGATTTAAATTCTATTTAGATAGTTTTGTTAGTTACTTTTGGGATAGGCAACAGTCAGAAAAATAGACTAGTACAGGTGAACCAACTTCAAAAAAAGTAGACATAATTTTGTTGCCAATCAAGGTTATGCCGCCTGTTTTTTTGGGATACAAAAAGATAATCTTTATTAATTAGCTTAAAAAGACTGAAACTCTCAATGGTGAGTACTACATAAATTTATTGCAGTATTTGAGGGGCGTATTTAAAAAAACCCGACTATATATAGCAAACAAATTCTTCAGTCATCGCAATGGCTAAGAAAATCAACAAACTAAAATTCGAATTGCTTGTTCATCTGGCTTATTCACCAACCTCAGCATCCAGCAATTATTACCTATTTTCTAATCTCAAAAAAGGGCTGTATGGAAAGCGATTTAAGAACAACAAAACGGTTATTAATGCTGTAAATGGGTATTTTGATAACCGCGATTAATCACATTATAAAAATGGTTTAACTAAATTAGAGCACCTTATAAATATGGTAGAGATTGTAGAACCGGGAAATCCCAAAAAAGTGTTTTTTTCTTTATTAGGCCGGAAACTTATCAGGCCACCCTCGTATGTCGATGAAGACTAACTATATCATGATAGAGGTATTATTTCCAGTCCTCGTAGTAGGATTGGCGGGCTATAATTGAAAACAGCTTTAGCTCCTCGGTTACACTCTTTTGGATGTTATCCACGGTACACTCCTTTCAAGTGTTTTTTTTTATCTCGGAAAAGAAAAAAGTTTACAAAAACCTAGATCAGGTGAATAGAGATTGTCGGAATGTCCTAGGAATAACTTTTTTGACAAAAATATCTATGATAGAGATGTTTGTGTAGCATAAAGTGTCGTCTTAATTTGTTTTTCAGTATTCCTTTTACCGACCAAAAATACGTGTACTTTATTCCACCAAAAAACGTATAATCTCAATAAAGAATGTTCCCCATAGTCTCCTTACAACTTTCTATAAATCAAACTTGCTCCAAAGGGTCACTTAGACACTGGACGTGATTGAAATTTTTGCTGCAAGTTTAAAAGGATAAAGTATTACCCATCTGAAAAATAAATTAAATTTATCCTTAAAAATTAAACAAAAATTTACAGAAATATTGCTTAAATCAGTTTTTGGACAATGTGTTGTTAATAATTTGATTTCCTTTTTTCATACTTTTTAGAACTATTTTAATTTATTTACTTAAAAATTCAACCTACATCAATAAAAATATTTATCTTCGCCTCCTTCATCAAATAAAAATTACATATTGAACGCATTCCAATTAAGATTTGTTTATTAAAATAATTACTTAAAATGTTTTGATTAATTCAACTTAAGCTTATTTTTTACATTTTTTAATAAATTCTTAATAATTATAAGAGAACAATTCAGGATAGAAAATAATCCTTAACATCAAATTGTTAGTAAAAACTTTTTGTTCTCTAATAAATTATCGTAAATATTACGAAAATATAAGTACTTGATTTGAAATGAATAGAAATGTATACTTGGATTAAGCATAAATAAATGCTTTTGTGGAACTAGTCATATTTGTATTTCTCTTATATGTAATTCTATTCAATGCGTATAAGAAGCATAAGTATATGCTGTTATGTGAACGAAAAGTTTTCTTTATAAATTTTGCTAAAGACGCAAAAAAGGAATGATGCAAAAATGTTTCGATTATGCCTGGCATTTGAGTTAGAAGTGGGCTCCCATACATTATTCGATAATATTCGGGTATCGTTTTGGCTTTTTTTGCGCGATTATAGCCAATAAAGATTAGGCTTGATTGCGTCATTATTGATAAGATTCACGAGATAAGTACTTTATGAATCAGATCTTATCTAGTCAAGTATTTCTATAATTTTCACATTATTCTCATATTGAATAATCGCAGATTGCTTTAATAGCATTAACAAGTACCTCATCGCTCCGTCTATTTTTCCGATAAAAAATCAATGAAAAACAGAAAAGGTAGAACAAAATTGACCATCGAATTATTTTGATCCTCGACATATACACATACACCTTGGGAGACTTAGACTTAATTAAATGGCCCAGCCATATAGAAACTCAATAACAACTACCTATTTGTATAGAAATCTTTTTGGAAAATCCAAATTCAACAATAGATTCTTGAGACTCCTCAAACCATACAATTTTTCAACTCACTTAAGATGCTACCAGAAATTTATGTACCAAAAATCAATATGTTAGGATATGCGCGTACAGTATTTCCTTTCGCCTTTTGACTTTCCTTACTCAACTCCTATCCGATAACAATACACCTACACGTTATTTTTTTTCCCGTCTAGTCCTTTTTGATTTATAGTATATTTTTTGTTGGATTTATTTTCACACAGATTAAAATTAAATAATTATAAGCAAATCATATTTGATAGGATTATAATAAAAATATTTCTTCCATTGAGTACAAGTACTTAACCATCAGTTTGATAATAATTCGAATCAATTGAGAAAAAATTTTCGTACTATTAAATAAAACTTGGGCCAAGAAAAAAATATTATTATTTTTAAAAAAAAACTACGTGAAATATATTTTTTTAAAGAAAATTTTTTTTAATTTTTTGTCAATAAATTCAATTAATTGATTGCGTTGAGATCAAACGTGGATTTTTTTCAAGCTGATAACTCTGGAATCGTTGAAGAAACATTTTCGTTAACTTTATGTTTTTTTCCGTTGTCAATAATATGATTTTTTGCTATAACAAGTATATAAAATTTTCTTCAAGATACTGTTTTTAACTTCAAAATTTATAAAAATATATAAGGTTTCTTTTAAAAATGTAGAATATTTATCTGTAATCAAATTTTAGAAGCATTATTCTACAACTAAACACATGAAAAAATATTCTGCACAAATTCAAAAGATTTCCATTTTACCTTTGCATAAAGATATACTATATTTAAAAAAGGATTTTAAAGCTTTTAAGTTTTTTTTTAAATGATTTCGTATTGCTTTTCATACCCTATTGGTTTTAAATCAGATTTCGTATTGCTTTTCATACCGTATTGGTAAAATTAGTTAACAGCAACCTACGATCCAGAATTATGGATGGATTCTGTCTTGAACATTGAGGGATTGTATTGGGTTGTTCAGAAAGTAATTTCGTTTGCTGATGAAGACACAATAATGGCATTAAATAATGCAAATCGGCAAATTACTTTATTAATCAGTTAGACAATTTTGATTCACTCAACAAAAAAAGGCCAGATTTGGTCAATAGGAAAGGTATAGTTTTCCAACAGGATAATCGTTTTAACACTAGTCAAAAGCTTTAAGAGCTTGGATGGTACGAAAGTAGTTCAATAAGTCCTTAGAAAATCCAAGAAATTGCGCTCGTAGTGTCGATAAAGATTTTTTTTTTGTAAGTAGCATTATCGACAGGAAAGCTGTCAGCTTGATCCATAGCGTATGTCAATTTCTATCGTCGATTAAAGTTAACGACATTTATTTGTGTATAACAATGGAAAAAAACGAGTTTAGGGCTGTCATCAAACATCTCCATTTGAAAGGCTTAAGCCCGAAAGAAATCAAAGCCGAGTTGGATGCAGTTCATGGCACATCTGCACCTGTGTTTGCGACGGTTTACAATTGGGTGAATGAATTTAAACGTGGCCATTCATCCACAAAAGATGAACATCGTTCAGGACGCCCAGTTGAGGTGTCTACTCCTGAAATCATCGACAAAATCCACGATCTGGATTTTTAAGGGTGAACGGGCTCCGAAGAAGGCAAAAACTGTGCGATCCACACCAGCAAGATGATGGCCACGGTCTTTTGGGATTTGCAGGGCATCATTTTTATCGACTACTTGGAAAAAGGAAAAACAATAACAGGAACGTATTACGCGTCGTTATTGCAACGGCTGAGCGAGTCAATCAAGGAGAAACGCCCCCATCTGAAGAAGAAAAAAATCCTCTTGCATCAGGACAATGCGCGTGTGCACACCTGAGCTGTTTCCATGGCCAAAATTGTGGAATTGAGAATGGAATTGTTGCAGCATCCCGCTTATTCAACGGATTTGGCCCCGAGTGAATATTTTCTTTTCCCCAATCTGAAGAAATGGCTTGGCGGACGACGGTTCACTTCCAACGAGGACGTCATTGCTCAAACGGATGAGTATTTTGCAGAACTTCCAAAATCCTATTTTTTGGACGGGATAAAAATTTTGGAAAAACTGTTGGAAAAGTGTATAGAGCTAAGAGGTGATTATGTTGAAAAAAAAAATTTTTTTTTAAAAAAACAGTTTTTTGGCCATCTTTTTCTAAGGACTTATTGAACGACCCTCGTATGTACTGCCTCAATCACCATACTCTGTATACCGAGCATCTTCCGATAATGCTTTATTTCGACTCTTCAAAATTTTTTAGACGTTAAAGCGTTTAATTCAAATGAGGAAGTCAAAAATCACTTGAATAAGTTTTTTGCCAGCAAAGAACAAAAATTTTATGAGCGTGGAATCATACTACTGACAGAAAAATGGCGAAGGATATTGGATCAGACTAGACAATATTTAATTGAATAAAATATTAATTCACTGAAAGAAAATTGTCTTCCATTTTTAAAAAAAAAAAAACGAAATTACTTTCCGAACAACCGAATAGATGAATTGTCTCGTGAACCACCGAAGAGAATGGACGGATTCCATCTTTGCAATGACGAATTCTGTTTAAATTTAAATTATCAGAATATTATTTGCTTTTTGAAAAAAAAATATATAATAATACAATAGTAAGTAAATAAAAGGAAAAAAATTCTTTAAAAACAAATTTATATAATAAATCAATTAAAAATAATTTTGAAAAAAAAATAAAAACAAATTTCTTTAAGGAAATTATTCTTTAAAATACTAAATATAGTAAATATTAAAATGTTAATTAAAATAAACATTAAATAATAATAGAATATAACGGGCTCATTAAGTTTAATTAATTAATTAATTAATTAATTATTTTTTCTATATGAATTTTTAATCTAATCTGAAAGAAAAAGATATGATGGACAACTAAGTGAGATTTTTGTTCAATCCGTTGCGACCGATCCTGTCCCTTTAGCGCTATGGTTCTTCGGTAAAGTAGGTAAATCGTTGATTATATAAGGACATCTTCAACATCTAGACAGAAGTGTCCTGGGAGATATTGGTGCATATGGCAACCGGTGATTTATTAATGGTAAGGTCAAAACCGTCTTTAACAATTACTACTCCTTCATCAACATCGTCTTAAGTTTTTTATCTTTTTTGCTGTCGTTTTTCTTTTTTTTTGCAAATTATTTCATCATTACCGTAGTAATTTTTTTCTGCTCTCCTCCCCTCTGCTAATTTTTATCCACTACCAACTTTGTGTGTTTTTATGAACCCATCTATTCTTGGGAAATATATACTCTTCGAAGGTTTCTCAAGTCCTTTTTTGGATTTATTTATTATATGAAGGTGTGAAAAAGATAATAACCTACTAAAATATATATGCTACACGAAAAGTATGCCCCCAACTAGTTGGTCATCTGAGTAGTTTATCTTCTCTTTCTAGTGTGCAAGTCTTTATATTACCTTATCTAAGTCCAAATAAGGAAAAAATCGTTTTTTTTTTGTTTTTAAAAATAAAGGTTTAAAAACATAATTTTTTTTCTAAATTAACAAACTATTAATTTATAAAGAATCGGATTAAATTAAGCTTTCATTGGTAAAGTTGGTTATTTATTTTATTAAAAAAAAAAAAACTAAAATATTATTGAATAATTGTAAATATTTTTTTGAAAATTTTAATAACCATACTCACATAAACCAAAAACTTATTTTCTGCAATTTTTACTCTGCAAAATTTTATGAAATTTTAAATATATGCAAATGCTTACCTCATAAAGTGTAAAAGATTCCAAAATATATTGTTTCTGAAAAGACATTTCCTTTTCTTTCTAGAATTTAAGAAATGCTTTAGCATATAAAGCAGAGTATTTTGCTCCTTTTTTTTTAAATTATACTAAAATAAATAAACTGACTGAAAAATATATTGTCATATAATTTTACAGGAAGATGTTAGCTTCCATCATCAAAATTGAAATATAAATAATGAAGAGATAATTTAACTGTAACATGTTTCTCTACAGCTAAAAATTACTTTCAGAACAATTTTCAACTAAATTATTATACCATAAATAAACGTTATTGTATGATTTCCTTATTAAAAATGTTGAAGTAAAGCGTAAAAATAAACGTTCGGCTAATGCATGCCAATAAGAAAGGAATGAACCCTTGTTAAAGCTACGTAAATCCTTTAAACGCATAAATATTCCGACGCATTTCAGTACAGATGATTTTATACAAAAAGATAAGAAAAAAACACATTCGTTTATATTTTTATAATTTTTTTAAAATCTTTATTCCTTAAGTAATTTTATTCAATAACTTTTTTTCACCGATCCTTTTACGTTTCATTTTTATTAAAGTGATAATTAGTTTGACTAATCTTTTTATCATTAATATTAATTATCATCCAATTTATCATGAATTTTTTACATAATTTTCCTTTTAAACTATTTACAATTATTTTTAATACAAATTTCTGCTTACCTTTTTATATACTAATTATTAAATTTTTTTTTCTGTTTAATTTACTTTTTTTTTTTTTTGTTGAATTTTACAAGAAAGTCTTGATTTATAGAAGTTTTCATAATTTTTTATCGTATTTAAATGTTATTAAAAAGGATTTTTTTTTTCTTTTTTTTTGCGAATTAACTAACAAATAAAAATATGTTGTCTTTCATTTAAAGAAATAACGTTTTTATATTTTATACATAAAATCATAGTTTTTTTTGTTTTTATAATAAAATAAATATTCTTTTTTGAAGACAATTTGTAGAATTTATTAAGAGTATTTTTTTTTCAAATAATTTCGTTTAAACAACTTAAATTTGTTTTTTTTTTTATTTTTCGTAAAAAAGTTTATTAACTTTAAATATATATATTTTAATAATAATCAACAAAATGGAAACTTTCTTTTCACATAAGTATTTTTATACTAACATAATTTACATTTATTTACTTTGTTTGTTTTTAATAAAGATTAAAACATTTTTTTTATATACTTCCCTTATTATTTCTTTTTTTCTTTTTTTTTTAAATTTTATATAATTTCCATTATTTACTTTTATTTTAAATTTTAGTTTAATACTTTTTATATATATATTTATTTATTTATTAATTTATGTGCTCATGCAAATTCAGTCTTTTAAAGATTTCTATTCAATATAATAATTAAAGTTGAATAAAAATAAATATTCGTAATTAGGAAAAAATATTAAATATATATTTTTTAATAATTTCTTTAGAAATAAATTATATTTTTAAGGAAGGATATTTAGCTTTTTATATTTTTTCAGATGGGAAATTGGTTTTTATTATTAAAAATTTATACTATGACCTTGTAAATTATACTATTTTTCATGGTATAATTCTGAAGGACTTTTCACTATAAATAAGTTAGAAATTATCTAATAATTGATTAAAATTTTCTTCAAAATAATAATATTATTTTTCATTTTTCATGAACAATTCCTTCTACCCTGACTAAAGTAATTATTTTATACAGGAAAGTATTGATGATAAATGAGGACAGAAAAGTTTTCTTGACGGGTTATCCATTTTTAGATTTATAAAATTTAGCCCAGTCATCTGACAGATATCATTGAAATAAGGATCGTTTCATTACCAAAGTATATGTTAAAATTACCCAGAATATATGCCGATTGGTGGCCTGGAACTACAAAACAAATTTCTGGAGTGATGAGGCTCATTTTTTGCTTATTGAATACGTCAATTAGAACAATGTGGGGTACTAAAAAGCTAAAAGTTAGTTCGAGGGTCGTTCAATAAGTCCTTAGAAAAAGATGAAAAAAAACTGTTTATTTTAAAACACTTTTCCAACCGTTTTTCCAAAATTTTTATCCCGTCTAAAATATAGGATTTCGGAAGTTCTGCAAAATACTCATCCGTTTGAGCAATGACGTCCTCGTTGGAGGTGAACCGTCGTCCGCCAAGCCATTTCTTCAGATTGGGGAAAAGAAAATAGTCACTCGGGGCCAAATCTGGTGAATAAGCGGGATGCTGCAACAATTCCATTCTCAATTCCACAATTTTGGCCATGGAAACAGCGCAGATGTGCACACGTTTCCACACATTTGAGAGCAAACGCGGCACCCATCTTGCCGAAATTTTTTCACAGACAATTTTTTATGCAAAATTGAAGCGACTGTACCTTGTGATATGCCCGTGGCCTCAACTAATTCGCGCACTTTAATTCGCCGATCGTTCAAAATCAGATCGTGGATTTTGTCGATGATTTCAGGAGTAGACACCTCAACTGGGTGTCCTGAACGATGTTCATCTTTTGTGGATGAACGGCCACGTTTAAATTCATTCACACAATTGTAAACCGTCGCAAACACAGCAGTCAGATATGCCATGAACTGCATCCAACTCGGCTTTGATTTCTTTCGGGCTTAAGCCTTTCAAATGGAGATGTTTGATGACAGCCCTAAACTGTCGATAGAAATTGACCTACGCTATGGATCGAGCTGACATTTTGACAGCTTTCCTGTCAATAATGCTTATTACAAAAAAAAATCTTTACCGACACTACGAACGGAATTTCTTGGATTTTCTAAGGACTTATTGAACGACCCTCGTAACAAAAAGCCATTGTATCCGCAAAAAAGTTCCTTTTTTTTAAGAAATTTTAGTTTGAATATAAAAGTTTTAACAGAGACACCATAACAAATAAAATTTCCACTCTATTTCGAGAAAAATTTCCAGAACGCGTAATTTTAAGATTTGATAATGCCAATTTACTGCCAAGATCGTGCAATTTGACACCATTTAACTTTGTTCTTATTCAATTTTGTGCATTTAAAAATCAACATTCGTTAAGTAATGGTCAAATTAAAAACTAAAATATACCAACAAAATTACCGCAAATATTTAAATAAAATTTTTTTTTAAAAGTTAAAATTTGTTAATTATAAAAATTTCTTTCCAAAGCAAAAATTCGATGTAGGTCAGAATGTTCAATGGTAGAAAAGGCCAAAAATATTACGAGTAACAAGAAAAAAAGGAACATATTTTTTGAAATCATATGAAAGTCTTAATAAACTTTACAATCGATTTATACAATTTAATTACAGTTTAATAGATATAATTTTACTTTCCAATTAATATATTATACTATTTTTACTTTAGTTAAATTCCGGTAGGTAATTAAAACTGTAAGCCACTCAACTGTTCAGCTGAAAAGTTTAATTAGTAACTAAAAAAATTCAATTCAATTGCCTTGAAAAAATTATCTTAAACTAAAATATTTATAATAAATATACATAAATCCTTTGCCCTTTTATATCCTTCCAAATATTTATGAATAAAACTGGTACCACATGCGTGCATGTTTTTTTTTTAAATTTCAAATAAAAAAAAATAAAAAAATTTGTATTTGATAATCTAGAAAAAAATAAATTGTTTTTAATATTCATATAAAAATTAAATATTTCTTTATATAATATTTCTTAATTATATTGTAATTAAGTATAGACGAGTAGTACATACTCCAATTTTATCATTTTTGACAAGACTATAATTAATAATCACTAAATATATTATATATTTTTTACCTTTTAATTAAATATTTTGTTCTTTCCTTTTTTTTTTGTATATGTATTTTTTTTTTTAAGTGCCATTAAAAATATGTCCTGTTATATTTTGTACAGTATAAAAACTTCCAAATGAGCATGTTTAATTTTTATCTAGTCATGTTGTTTTGTTTTTTTTTTTAATTTTCTATATTAACATTTTCTTCCTTTAAATATATCTTAGACTAAATGTAATTTAAATAAATAATTTTTTTTTAATTTTCCCTTTTAAGTTTTTTTCTTTTAGTATTAACACGTTAAATATATTTCGAAAATACAATTATCAATAAAAATGTTTAATCATTTTTAGTACATTATATTTATTTTCTTGTTTTTATTTCTCAATGTTGTTATTATTAAAACAACATTTTTTTATTTATTATTTTTATTCAATGTCTTTTTTTTTTGGTAATAATTTACACTATTTATTTTTTTGTATTATGTTTTTTTTTTATTTATTTAAATTAGATCATATGTTAAATTGGTTAAATATTTGTGGAAAGTTGTTTTCGTTATCTTGCTTTTATTTATGATTTCATTAAATAATGTTTCGTTTGTTTTTTTTGTTGAAATATTGTAGATTTAAACTGAATATAACCAAAAAGATTTTTTTTTAACATTTCCTTTCTATATTAATTTTTTAACTATAATAACTTTAACATAAATTATTTGGTTAATATTTTCAAAATATAAGATTTTGTTTTTAGTTTAAAAAGATTTTGTTTTGTTTTTATAGTTTAGTCTTAAAATATTTTATATGTATTTTTACACTTTGTGTTTACTTGTTTTTATTAATAAAAAGTTTCATAAAAACCCATAACTTATATCGTTTTTATTTGAAATAAATTAATTTCTTTCATTTGGTATCCATCTATTTTCGAGTATATATTTAGTAAAGTAAGAATACGAATTTCGTGAATATTTTAACATAAATCCGTCGATATTTATATGTATGCATGTAATCTTAATATTAAAATCATTTATTTTTCTTATACACACACGCACATTTTATTTTTCTCACTATTTATTATTTACTAAATTTCTCATTTCTTATTGAATATTTTATTTATACTAATTTATATCATCCACAGAAGTTTTTATATTTATCGATTAATTTACTTTATACATTTTTGTGTGTTTTTTTTTTAATAGAATTATTATTTAGTTTCAGTTTTCTTTTAGTTTATCTATTTAACTACTTACGAGTACTTTAAATAAAATTCAAATTTGTTGTTTGCACATTTCTGTATTTTAATTCACTTTTGTAAATGTTCACTGGTTAGTTTTTTTTAAATAACGTAGAAAAACTTATTGGAAAAGTTTACGATTAGTTACCCTTATTAGAACTATTGGAAAAAAGGGTTTTTTTTTATATTGTTCTCTTAAAGGAATTAAAATATAAATTTAAAATTTTTTAACTTAACAGAACGTGAGGAAAAGATTTATAATTTTTCTAATAGATTTACTAAATTTCACTAAAAAAGTTTTTTTTTTTTTTTTAAAAAAACGTTTTTATTTAATTACAAATTTTTAATTTTTATATTTAATTTAAACGTATTATTAAATAAATCACAGAAATGTAACATTCAACTAGTGTCACACTCTTAGCTCGTCCATTATATTTTGACTATTTCCGCTATTTGTCGAGGATTGCTTCATGCAGCTTTTTTTAGTTAGTGTGCCGCATTGATTGCCTATCATTTGTAGCGCATGGGGTGGTATCATGCTACCCTCTGGCATTGATTTAAGATGTTTCGGTGGAGGTGGCGCTCGCTGTGGTAAATCAGCAAACTCTGGTGGCGGCAGCTGATGATGCTGCAAGGCATGATGATGTCCCAATATGGTCGCAGGATCACTTTTCGAATGAATGGTTAGATTCTCCAAGTCACCGCATATATTATTGGGCATCTGACCATTTTCATTGCGTTTTTTATGTGGTCGCGGCTCGTTCAGTCGTGTCTTATCACGCTGGTAGTACACTCCCGCAAATATTAGAACATTTAGTATGAGAAGACTGCAACCGATTGCAATTGTAACACTCAACGCTGTACTATAGGCGGCAAATCCATCCTCCTGGGGAGAATTTGTACCGTGTTGTGAATCATCGCCAAAGTCATGGTCATGAGAGGATGATGACGACGATGAAGGAACTTTATGCTGATTATATCTGCTATTGTTCAGATGATGGATAGACGATGGTGCTGAGAGGTTCATTAAAGAAAATATTGGAGTCGTTATAATACTGAAATTTGATGGCTGGGGATCTCTGTACGGTGGGTTTAACGGCTTTACTGTTGGCTCTGTGTGATTAGGCAGCTCATCATCATCAAGTTGGTGATGCGAAGCTGGCACATTGTCACCGCCAGGCTTGTGCAAATCAGGCACCAAATTCAACCAAAATGATAACCGATGTGCTCGATAGTGATTTTTCAATTTCGGCTTAGTATCTATTCGAGAGAATACAACAACAACAAAATATTTATCGTAGTAACTCTAGAAAATGGGATTTTAATGGCAAAAAAATATTCTTTGGAAAAAGACCTTAATAAATATTAAATATTGGAAAAAAATATTATCTCTTTATTCTCTTCTAATATTATTTTATATATTTTGGAAAAAATTTTAATTTTTTTTTACCCAACTGAATGTTACATAAAAATAATTATTTTTTTTAATAATAGAAAGATAGCAACTATTTTTTATAAAAAAAAAAAGAGCTCTTACCAAAATTCAAATATTTTTTATGCACACTTTCATATGCTATCCATTCAATAGTCTTGTAACGACCACGTTCCTGTCGATTGCTATGTTCACTTTCAAGTTGTTCATTTGGATTTCTGTTAATTAAAATAAAATATTTTTGTTTTATTTAATTTAATATTGCATAAAAAATTTTTGGTAAAGGATTAACATCTCTTATATAGAATACGAATCGAATGTTTAGTTAAACTTACCCAGTTCGAACGAAATTCGCCCAATAGAGCATAACTATTTCCGACAGACTAATCTCGGATTTTGTATAATTTCTGGTAAAGTGATTAAAGCCACCCACTAAAGGTGCACCAAAAACATATGGTAGATCTTCTCCATGAATACATCCCTGTCTCTGTTATTGATTTAAAGTTTGAAAAAGTACAGAATAAAAAATGAAAAATATACAAAACTAACAAATGGTAAACGTAACACACATTTTTATGGGTTTTTGGAAAGAAAAATGTGCATTTGAATTGTTCGCCATATTTTGAATGTTAGCTTAAATCCTGAAAAACTGTAGTAGTACTCACTTGTGGAAAATCACCGAACTTGGTTTGATAATCGAACACGTACAAGTATGAATTTCGATGGTCCGCTGAATGCAAATCAACTGTGAGTGCAGCAGGTGCAACAACTTGAGCATCACTTAACGCCTCTAGAGTCTCATCTCTAAAGGATTAAAAAACAATTGAAAGTGATTTAAACGAGAAAAATTTTTAAAACTATTTCTACAAATTTAATATCGTTTATTTATTTAATAAGTTATTTGGTACATAAAATTGTACACTTTAAAGATTTGGAATTATTCTGAACAATTCCAAATGGTTAAAGTGTGAATATTTTTTTTTTATTAAACTCACCTAATATTTATTGGATGTTGTACAGGACGTTCCCAATCAGTATATTCATTGACGATTGTTGCAAAAATTTCGTTAAGATGATACGAGTACGTATTACGAACGTAATTTTTAAGAATTTTCGATCGTCGATCAGCTTCAATGCCGTATTGAACATCTTCCGAATTGAATGAGAAGAAAGCTTCGGCACGTGTTACACCAGCCATTAGATCATACCTTTTAATAATACAAAAATAATCAATGACCATTTGGCTGAAGGGTCATATTTTAAATCAATAAAAATTTTGCATTTAGCATTAAGCGGATTAGCGTTTTATTATTAAAATAAAATGTACAAAAATCATATAGTTACTAGCTAAGCTTGATGAATTCAGCTACAAGCAATATACACACATTATTTAGTTAAGCGTAATATTATGTTTAGGCATTGGAATTTTTTTAGGATAATTTGGGATGTTAGCAAACTTACCTTGATAATTTGTTAATGGCACTTTTCCGCATCAGCACTGAATTAATTAAATTTAATGTATTCGGTTGGTGTTGTGAACTTTTCGGTGTTGGTATACCATAATCATAATTACCCGTATCTTGCGATGACTGCGCCATTTCACCAATGTCTATCATGACACCGTCGACGCTGGGTCCGAACGCATATCCGAATTCCGGCTGCCGTATTGGCACCGCCAGTAATTGGTCTAACGTTTTCTCACGCAAACATTTCATCAGCTGCGAATGAGGTAGATCCGGTGAACAATTAACGTGATGCGAAATAATGGCAGCATATTTTGATGGATTGCCAACCAATGACCACGGTGCAAGACCGGAGCCGGACATTAAAACCGCACGATTGAAAAGTAAGCCTGAAATTATGTTGAACTAAATTAATCTGCGAACTCCGGTGCTACTATTTATTACAATTATATCATCTCTAAAAACTAACGAAATTTATGTGCAAGTAGATCTCGTCCTTTTGTAATTTATGTTACACATGCGTATCGAAATTTAAATGAAAATTTACTAAGTATCTATAAAAAGATGGGTGACATAAAAAAACATGTATCTATTTACTATAAACACAACCATATGTGTGTGGGGTTGTACATGTAAAATTTATGACTTTTCAGTTTTGCTAAGCCTCTCCCATTCTAATCATAATTACGTATTTACATAAAATATTTAAATTATATCACATAAAACATATCCCATTTCTTGTTTCTAATATTTTACGAAATTTCACGTTTCCATACACTCATTCTATACTGAAAAACAATAGCAAATGAGAACAAACATGAACCCTGATGACCGAGAATACTACCCTTAGGCGTTATATATATATACTCGTATATATGATTATACTCATACCAAGTATCCTTTTGCAAAAGGGTTATTTATCTGAAAATATGTATGAATCAAAACATTACCTGAACACTATGATATAAATAGTAAAATCATTTGATAGAATATTATCCTCACAGATATAAATTGTAGATATAAAATGGTACTAAACCCTTTTTATTAAATAAAGTAAACTTTACCCTATCATGTTGCTAAGGACTTATCTACTCGTAGTCTGAATATGAAATTTTCTATAATATTTAAAATTTTCTAATCACTGAATTTTTTACTATTTATAATTTTTTTTTTAAGGGACCGAGGTTTATTTAAAAAATATATTTTTTTATAATATTGTTTTTGTATAAATATAATTTATTATAATTTACCTTCAGGCACAGCACTAGATGAAATTAAAAAATGAACACAAGCTGCACCTGTACCATGTCCTGCCAATGTTATACTCTGTGGATCACCACCAAAAGCTGCTATATTCTCCTTTAGCCAATGCAATGCTGCAATTATATCCATCAATCCATAGTTAGCTGGAAGCTTTGCATATCGATCGGTGTTTGCATTTAAAAAACCTGCATTAATTATAAATTTAAAATAAAATAATTATTTTTTAGACTTGCTCAAAAAGGACACAAATTCTTAAAGGATTTAATCATTTTTAACCTTGAAGGCGACAAAAAAAGTATTTTGATTTAATTAAGAAAATTAACTAATATTCAAAAGAAATTAAATTGGAAATTTTATCAATTCGTTTTGAACTCTTTTTAATCCTTTGACTACAGGACGTGGTGGTTAAGGAAAATTTTTTCCAAAGGCAAAGTATACGATTATATGATATAATAAAAAAATATAAAGAGTTTTACTAATAAAGTTCTATTGAAATAAAATAAAAATCTTTAACTTTTTTTATTTTAAATAATTTTGTTTAAAAAAAATTGTACTGAATATCAACACCCATTGGCGTTTTTCAACCTAGCAGGTTATTTTGAGAGTTTTCTAAGAAGAGGATTATAGTAGTATGATACTCGAAAATGAAACTTTTTATAACGAGTACACATAACGATTAGTATTTTTGTTACTAACATAAAATAAAACAACAAAACTTTTTCGTATAGCATTTTGGATTGAGGGGATTAGATTCGAGAGTAATCGGAGCACTTATTAGATTGGTTTTAAAATAATTTTGTACATTAAAAGTTCGTTTTCTTAATTTCAGGTGTGATCGAGTGTCCAGTAGTATAAGTAGTAGTCGAGAACATCTGTTAAGTTCGTCTTTTGGATTTTGTGAGAGGATTCCGTATAGGTTGTTTGTCTAGCTTAAATCCCAGATAGCGTACTTTTTCTTTTGGTGGAATGACTTTGCCATTAAGGTATGAATACTCTCGTACATCTTCTTTAGATATTTGCTGTAGAATTTCAAAATAAAGGTAACCATCCCTGATTGGATATAATTAAAATTTTTCTGTATTAACAAATATTTGGGAATTATGTTAAAAGAGACTACGAGGTCTGTTCAAAAAGTATCGCGAATTTTGAATTTCCGCGTGTTACATATATTCGATTTGCGATTTTTTGTAGCGTTATATTGGTACTTATGTCTCTCACTTATGGCGACAAGTTCGGCCATTTTTAATGTTCAGTTCATTTTTGACAGCTGCTTTGCTTGCACGTGTTTTGACTCGTCTTCGATTTTTGCCCATTCTATAAAATGGATCAAAGAATCTGTTTCGGGCCAGATCCATAAAATGGATGAAAGAACAGAGGGCCAGATCTGGGGAGTACTAGTGTGGTGTTTTTGGCTAAAAATCTGCGCACAAGCAACGATGCGTGAGCAGGGGCGTTATCATGGTGCAAAAGCCAATTTTTGTTCTTCCACAAATCCGGCCATTTCTGGCGGATTGGCAGAACTTGCAGGTAATATTCGTTATTAACCGTTTTACCCTGTGGCAAGAACTCATGCTGCACCACGCCCCTGCAATCGAAGAAAACTGTAAGCAAATCCTTCACATTCGACCGAACTTGGCGAGCTTTTTTCGGTTTTGAGTCGTGCGGCAGATTCCATTAGGATGATTGAGCTTTGGTTTCCACGTCATAACCATAAACCAGTTATGACCCTCTGGATCAAATTTGGATCATCGCGGACAGTGTCCAACAGCTCCTTAGCAATGTTAATGCGATGCTGTTTTTAGTCGAAATTAAGCAATTTTGGACTCTGTCCGCGACGACCCAAATATGTTATATATCTCGGAACACGCCTGAACAATACTGTATTTGCCTAAAAATGACGCAATTAACTATACGATGTTATTGTTGGATTGTGGAGTATTTGAATCGAAAATAAATTTGTTTGATTGGGTATTATTTTTGCATCTTCAAGGATAGGGTAAAGGCATGTAAAGTGAGGAGTTTTTTTAAAATTTTCTCAGGGTTGGTAAACAAGCTTATAGGTTTTTACGAGACTGTTATGAAAATAACTTTTTTTCTTAGTTATGAAATTATTTTAATGATTGAAAATTTCCAATCTATCGAGAAATAAGTGATGGGAAGATTACCTTCTTGGAGAATTTTTTATTGGAAAGTTGATGAATGAAAAAAATATTATTTCGGATGGGGTAAAATTTTTGAGTGAAGGGACTCATAAAAAGTGGAATGGTGAATTCGTTATAAATTTTCTATGAGAATGTCTTATCTTCTATAATTTTGTGTGAAGTGAAAAAATTTTGCCCAGGACATAAAGACTTCACCATCAAAAATGGTACAATACCGGAACTGAGATAAAAGTTTTGAGAAATATTTTTTTCTTCTGTTAATTAATTTAATTGTTTATGAAAAACTTTTACTTTAATCAGAGAAAGCTTTTGGAAATTTATATTGGAAAATTATTTATTAAAAAATAATATTTTATTTTGCATTTTACTTTCATAACGCGAAATTTTAATAAAAAATTAAGTGCCCTTGACTGTTTTTAAAAAATTTAAGAAAAAATCTTGAATAATAATTTTTTTGTAAAAATATGAAGATTTGATTAGAATCAGAAAATAAATTTGTGAAAAACTCCTAATGTAATTTAATAAGATAATCTCTACAAAATAGAATAAATTATTTCAACTGTGAATATTTTTCATAAATTATTTAAAAAATTATTTTTGAAAAAACTCTAATACTGGTTGGGTTTTGTGAGAAGGAATTTCTACAATTTTTAAATAAATAAAAAATAAAGTTGACTCAAATTAAAGATCATGATGAAAGTGATTTTTTTTATACCATATTAATTGATAATAAAAATAATATTTATATTAAATTATGCCATTAAAATTTAATTTTATGGCTTTACCAGTATTTAATTTTCGAAAAAAGCTATAGTTTTATATAAATTCTATCTAACATTAATGGATAAATACTAATGTAATGCCAAATGAACCAATTTAAATATAAAATGTTTATAGAATTTAGATTGAGCATATTTGAATTTAGTAATTATTGCTGAAAATATCAACAATCATGTTTGCATAGAAATTATATAATATATTGACCTGTGAGCATTTTACCACGTAGTATTTATATTTATTTCATGAATATAACAAATACAAATTATCGAAAACATGGAAATTTTCCCTATAGAGAAATTATTATTTGAAATTAAAATTGGATTAACTATAATAAAATGTGGTACCGAATATGAATAATTTATTCAAATGCGAACTAATTTGGTTACATTTTGATTTGTCAGAATTATTGCTCAACACCTCTTAAAAGAAAAAATATAATTAATAAAAAAAGGAATTAATTACTTACCAAGAATTCCAAGCCGATAGTTAATCGTAACAACTAATATCTGCCCATAACTAGCTAATACGGATCCGTCATAAGGATTTCCGCTATTCCATTCGTAGGATTCGCCATGAACAAATACCAGGACGGGGTATTTTCCTTGGCTGCCTCCGCTGCCACTACTACTACTGCTACTACTTCCGTAACCACTATTTGAGCTGCTAGAACTTCCACCACCACCACCACCACCTCCACCACCCGAATCTCTTGAGCCAACTATAAAAAAAAATTCCAAAATATATTATACAATTAAATTTTAATCTCTTTTTTAGACAACTTCAGTATTTTACTAGTTTTAAAATTATTTTTCTCACTTAAACTACACATATTCGATGAGAATTTTTTAAAAATTATCCATTTTTAAAAATGTAATTGACGCACATTTTAGGTTAATTCAATTTTTTCACAATACCTATAACACTTTTGATTATATCAACTGTTTTCGTCCATTAATTCATACTCAAGGGATACCATCCCTTCAGTATTAGCCGTCGTTTGTTTTGAATATATTTAGAGATATCTGAAATTCAGAACGCTATTTCGAACAACTCCCGGAATAACTAAAAACTCAACTCTACGATACGGCGTTAAAATTGTGGATTATCATGGATTCAAAAGCGACTAATATTGATAAACAAAGCATACAAATACGCCCATAGTAAACTCATATTTATTCGTAATCATTGTTAATCCTTCTAAATGGCAATACGAGAGAAAATTTTATCGGATTAATTAAGATTTTAATTTATGCAAATATTCGAGAGGCTTAGAAAGTGCTCAACAAAAATATTACAACTGAAAACACTAAGCTTTAAATTTTGTCTCTCTTTTCAAGTAATCCCGCCAGCAATCAATCATAAGAAATTCGTTAAGAAATTCTTAACCGTGGGTGGAAGAAGAGATGTGCTCGTCTAACGATAAAAGGATCTTTGCAAAATTTTCTTCTCTTCAAAATAATTTTTCCATTTCTTTTTTCAAAAATAATTTAATGTTTTTCGAATTTTTCTCTTCACAAACAATTCCATTCAATATTAAAGATAGAATAGAAGAAATTATCATTAAATTGAGAAGCTCAACAATAGCCGAATACATGGTTTGAAATAAAATATATTTTATTAGATATTATTTATCACAAATCCCCTCCCCCCCTCAGGTGCATGTAAAAATTCTTCTCGTATCATAATTTTTATCTATTTTATATTTTATATTAAATATTCTAAAGTTGAATATCAAAACAAAAAAAATATTTTTAGTGTTACAGTCTTTAAGAAAAGTGTGAAATCTGAAATTGATAAATAATTCTCATTTTAATAAAAATGCTAAAATCGTTAAAATCAATTAAAAAAAAAAACGTGTGACACAAAAGCAATGAAATCGATTATTTTTACAGCAATATTATTTTATTTTGCTGGAATATTTTTTTTATGTTGCAGCAATATTAAATACATTAGCGGAGGGTCTCCACTCTTCGTAGCAGTGACGGAAAGCTTTAACTGGAAGCCTTCCGTTATACTCCGGTAAATGTTATCGACAGTACCAAGATAATACCCTTTTATTATAACTGTTTTTTTTTATCTTGGGAAACCAAACAAAGTTACAACACACCCCCCCATCCCCCGCTTTATTTACCTGACCCAAGTCTATGAGAAAAAATGTGATATCCAGTCTGGTAGGGGGTGTTTTAATGTTGGAGCATTCTAAGTGTCTGCAATGTGCGATCTGATGTAAAAAAAAACATTATTCTAAGCCTTTTAGCATCAGATTTAATTTTAATCGATGATATGACTTCACAAAAGCTCTCATCCTTTCCATATTTTCATCAGTTTTCTATATTCGGGGTATCCTTGTGCGAGGTCTCTCTACCTTTATTTCTAGGTTTCGTTGCCAAGAACGTTGTTTGCCACCGAATTTACCTTTTATAAATTGAACGTATACATTCTTTAAGATTAACATAATAGTTTTATTACTTTTCTGCTATACCTTTTAAAGATAATAAAATTTATAAAATGAAAATCTTAATAGGCGCATTATTACGTTTAAAGAGGCATTTTTCTTAAATAAATTGACAAAAATAAAATATAAAATCTGAAATATAAACAGCAGCAACTTTTAAATAAATTTATATTCTGCATAAGAATCTACTATGGAATCTCTTCCACTAAGCGAATGCTAATTTGTTTGATTTGATATTCAACATTGAAAGACATTAATTTTTATGTTCTTCCAATAAACATTTGTTTGGGAAATTTCTATTACCACCCTTATCAGGTGTATAATCTTAAATCCGCTGTTTGGTCATAGATGGCGTGAGTGAGCGTATTAAGCTACCATGGGCACGCCATACTTTTTTTTATGAGTTTGACATCTGTCAATATTAATCAGTACATATTGTCAACTATATCGTACAACAACACACATTTTTCCTCTGGTAATCATGTCTAGTTTTGTGCCAGAAAAAGAGCATATGCAGGAAGCTCTGCTTTTCTGCTTCAATTTGAAGAAATCGGTTGCCGAATCGCATCGAATACTTATTGAGGTCTATGGTGATAGTGTTTTATCGGAAACAACGTGCCGAGATTGGTTTCGTCGGTTCAAAGACGTCAATTTTGACTTGTGAGACAAGAAGCGTAAAAATCTGCCTACGAAGGTTGAGGACCATCTATTGCAGGCTCTTTTGGACGAAGACGATACCCAATCGCAAAAAATGCTCGCGGAGCAATTGGGTATTACTCAACCAGCCATTTTCATGCGTCTGTGTGCCATGGGGAAGATTGAAAAGATCGAAAAATGGGTGCCGCATGAATTGAACAATTCGAAATCTTGCTCGCCAGACATAACAGAAAGTTGTTCCTGCATTGGATTGTGACAGGCGATGAAAAGTTGATATATTTTGAGAATCCTAAACGCAAGAAATCGTGGGTTGATCCCGGCCAACCATCAACATCTTCCCCAAGACCAAATCGCTTCGGACGAAAGACGATGCTGTGCGTTTAGTGGAATCAGCAGGGTATAGTTTACTATGAGATGTTGAAACCTGGTGAAACAGTCAATGCCCACCGCTACCACCGACAGCTGATCAAATTGCAATAAAGACATGACAAGCTGATTTTCCTCCATGACAACGTACCATTGCATACGTCAAAAATGGTCCGAAACTACTTGGAGACACTCAACTGAGAGGTGCTATCCAACTCCGCTTATTCACTAGATCTGGCCTCTTCCGACTACCACCTGTTTTCGTCGATGGGCCACGCGCTCGCTGAGCAGCACTTCGATTTTTACGAAGACGTCCGAAAATGGCTTGATGAGTGGTTTGCCTCGAAAGAGAAGGAATTTTTTTTGGCGTAGTATGCACAAATTGCCCGAGAGATGGGAAAAATATGTAGCTAGCGAGGGCAAGTACTTTGAATAAATTTGTTGTTGCTTTCTATTAAAAAAAAAAGAGTGTTTTTTTGACTAAAAAATAGCGGATTTAAGCTTATACACCTGGTAATATATAGATTCGAATTTGCAATTTTTATATTATTGTAATTTAAGCAGTTTGTTTAAATTATCTTATTTAGAAATATTTATTAACAATTAAATTTAATGTGAAATTTATTATTTCTCCTGTCATCTACAAACATTTCAGGCAAAGATTCCTCATTAAGAAACATATTCACAATGTCGTTATAAATTTATTTGAATTATAATTGAACTGAGACCAATTTTAAATAATAGATATTTTTGTTTGTTGTATAAAATCTCTTTTTGGGAGACCAGTAATAATTTCAGAAGAATTAATTTTTTGGGGCAAAAATTTACAAAAGAGCTAAAAATTTTCACATTAATTGTTCATACTCTAATAAATAATATCATTTAATTCTAATAATGCTGATGATAGAATGATATAAATAATGTTCATCATTCAATTATTCAAAATAATTTTCAGCAACATTTTGATGATGAATTTGATATTTATGTGTACAGTAAATCTGTATCGGGTCAATAACTTCCATGAAAACTTTCCTATTCAAAAGCTGATATTTAAAAGGACATGAAGCTTTGTAGAAAATCTAAAATAATAATAATGATTACTATTTTCTCTTCTAATTAGGGTGCTTATGCTTTGCTCTTTGTTATTAAAAAAAAAAACATTTACAATAAAATTGCTAAATTGTAAGTAAAATCGAAATAATTAAGAAAATCTCTTTTGTATCAATTTTGAAAAGATATTATTTCACTTGATTAATTTCAATCCGATTTTCAAAATTTATATTCAATTTGTACTATAATCAAGACAAAATTATATTTTCTCATACAAAATAAAATTAAAATTGTCTAATTTGTTATAGCAGTTTTTAGAAAAATTAGATAATTTTTAATATTTAGGCTTTTATTTTTCAAAATATTGTCCTTTTTGTTTTAGAAAATAAAAGCTCAAATAGTAAAAATTATCAAATTTTGATCGATTATGAAATTTAAATTTATAAAATAAAATTAAAATTGTCTAATTTGTTATAGCAGTTTTTAGAAAAATTAGATAATTTTTAATATTTAGGCTTTTATTTTTCAAAATATTGTCCTTTTTGTTTTAGAAAATAAAAGCTCAAATAGTAAAAATTATCAAATTTTGATCGATTATGAAATTTAAATTTATAAAATAAAATTAAAATTGTCTAATTTGTTATAGCAGTTTTTAGAAAAATTAGATAATTTTTAATATTTAGGCTTTTATTTTTCAAAATATTGTCCTTTTTGTTTTGGAAAATAAAAGCTCAAATAGTAAAAATTATCAAATTTTGATCGATTATGAAATTTAAATTTATAAAATAAAATTAAAATTGTCTAATTTGTTATAGCAGTTTTTAGAAAAATTAGATAATTTTTAATATTTAGGCTTTTATTTTTCAAAATATTGTCCTTTTTGTTTTGGAAAATAAAAGCTCAAATAGTAAAAATTATCAAATTTTGATCGATTATGAAATTTAAATTTATAAAATAAAATTAAAATTGTCTAATTTGTTATAGCAGTTTTTAGAAAAATTAGATAATTTTTAATATTTAGGCTTTTATTTTTCAAAATATTGTCCTTTTTGTTTTGGAAAATAAAAGCTCAAATAGTAAAAATTATCAAATTTTGATCGATTATGAAATTTAAATTTATAAAATAAAATTAAAATTGTCTAATTTGTTATAGCAGTTTTTAGAAAAATTAGATAATTTTTAATATTTAGGCTTTTATTTTTCAAAATATTGTCCTTTTTGTTTTGGAAAATAAAAGCTCAAATAGTAAAAATTATCAAATTTTGATCGATTATAAAATTTAAATATAAAACCCACGTACACATACTATAATCATATTTTTATACTTATAAGTGTAGATGTTCTAAAAATCTAAGTTCAAATAATTGAAAATAAAAAAAAATTGAAAAAAAGCTTTTTTATTACAATAGTTTTGCCAGAAAAAAATGTTTAAGTAAATTTCTAATTCAAGAAATTACTCTTCTTCTCACTCCTCGGTTAACTACTTTAATAACCGCCATTTCCTCACTAACAAGCAATATGAATAAATAAATGTTCTCGTCAACCGATAAATCCCTATCCATCCTTCTCTGGAATGCTAACGGACTGACTTTACACCGACAAGAACTAGACATTCTCTTACACAACAAACGCATAGACGTTGCACTGATTACAGAAACTCACTTTACGTCCAGAACTAGACATCCAGACAACACAGCACACGGTGGAACTTCCATACTTATTAGAAAATCCTTAAATCATTCCTTCCACTCACAAACTGCCACCGAATCCCTTCAGTCACTAGTTATAACCCTTCAATGTAAATCCTTAACCTTTAACGTTGCATCTGTTTATTGTCCTCCAAATAAAAAATTAACTCCATTCCTTCCTCAAATCAATTGGAAAATCCTTCATCGCGGGAGGAGATTATAATGCCAAGCACCCTAAATGGGGTTGCCGTGTTTCGAATCCCCGAGGAAAGATTCTCCAAGAACTCCTCTCCCATACCACTCTTGAGGTCCTATCTCCTCCCACGCCCACATATTGGCCGACCAGTACCAGAAACCTTCCAGATATTCTAGACTATTTCATAACCACACCCATACATTCCATTTATACTTCCATAAATACACTCCTTGACCTGAATAACACTAGACACTTCTCCTTCCTTAAAATCCTATCCTGCCAAACTTGTAAATGGAAAAGTTGATTGGGACATTTTTAGACAGAACTTAGACCAACAGATTCATTTACAACAAAGCCTTAAGAACGTACAAGAAATAGACGATGCCGTAAACGACTTGACTGTTTGCATACAGAACTCAATCACTAACGCCCACATAACTCATAACAAACCAACCATACGAGAACATGACTATAATCTTCCGCAAAAAATTCGCAGCTTGATAAGTGAGAAACGTCGAGCCAGGGCCCAGTGGAAATCTGAACCAACTACAACGAGAACTGAAACAAGAAATAATTAATTATAATAACGAACGATTTACTGAACACACAGAATCACTGACAACTAATAAGTCACTTTGGAAAGCTTCCAGACGAATTCTCAAATACAAAACAACTACACACCCGCTCCGGAATACCGACGGAATCTTGGCAAAAACGGATAAACAGAAAGCCGACATCTTCGGCAAACACTTAGAAAACATCTTTAAACCTCACGAAGATGTCCAAGACATTCTGCATGACGAACAAATATTCCGACAAATATCAACTCAGTTGCCCATAAGTCCACCTCCTAAATTTTTCATTCCTGCCGAAGTTAAATTCACAATAGAAACCCTTTCCAATAAAAAAACCCCAGGATATGACCTAATAACTTCAGAAATCCTGAAGCAAATTTCCAAGAAAACCCTCGTCCTCATAACCTATATTTATAATAGTATCCTCCGCAAATAATTTTTTCCTTCCCTGTGGAAGTTTTCCATAATTAAGATGATCCGAAAACCCAATAAGCCCAAAAACCTTCCTACCTCATATAGACCTATAAGCCTCCTTCCCATGTTATCAAAAATCCTAGAAAAATTAATCCTAAAACGAGGGTGGAGGAAATTAATCCTCATAGTAGACGATACCCTGCTGATCCCACCAAACGCACAGCATCGTCTTCCGTCCGAAGCGATTTGGTCTTGGGGAAGATGTTGATGGTTGGCCGGGATCAACCCACGAGTTCTTGCGTTTAGGATTATCGAAATATATCCACTTTTCATCGCCTCTCACAATCCGATGCAGGAACGACTTTCTTTTTTGCCTGGTGGGCAAGATTTCGCATGTGTTGTGGCGTCGCTCCATCTGCCTATCGTTCAATTTATGCGGTCTTTTCAATCTTCTCCACGGCACGCAGACGCATGAAAATGGCTGGTTGAGTAACACTCAATTGCTCCGCGAGCATTTTTTGCGATTGGGTATCGTCTTCGTCCAAAAGAGCCTTCAGTTGATGGCTCTTATGGACGAAGACTAAAATAATCGGCTTTGAACCGACGAAACCAATATCGGCACGTTGTTTCTGATAAAGCGCTGTCACCATAAGCCTCCACAACTATTCAATGCGATTCGGCAGCCGATTTCTTCAAATTGAAGCAGAAAAGCAGAGCTTCCCGCATATGCTCTTTTTCTGGCACAAAACTAGATATGATTACTAAAGGAAAAATATATGTTGTTGTACGAAATTGCAGATAATGTGCACTGATTAATGTTGACAGATGTCATTTTTGAAACCGAGGGTGTCATTCCTCAGCATCAGTTTGGATTTCGACCTGAGCATTCCACTATCCAGCAGTGTCATCGCGTAGTCGACTACATAGCGTGTTCGCTAGAGCGAAAGGAATACTGCCCAGGAGTGTTTCTTGACATTTCGCATGCTTTCGACCGTGTATGGCACCCTGGATTGCTTTGGAAGTTGCAGCGAGTCCTACCCTCGAGTTATTTCCACATCCTTAAATCTTATCTCTCAGACCGATATTTTCAGGTAGCTGAAAATATGGAGTACTCTGACATTTATCCAATTTCCGCCGGTGTCCCTCAAGGAAGTATCCTAGGTCCTATCCTATATAACATTTATACCCATGACATTCCTTGCCACAACAACATCCTAACCGCAACATATGCTGACGATACAGCCATCCTGACACATCACAAAGATCCTTCCACAGCCATTAGTATCCTTCAGAACCATATCCACTCCTTAGAAACTTGGTTCAAAAGGTGGAGAGTGAAGGTAAATGAGCAAAAATCTGCTAATGTAACTTTCACACTAAACGGCAGTATTATTCCACAAAAAAATAGCGTACGTTACCTTGGACTTATATTCGACAAACGGTTAACCTGGAACCTTCATACGAAAACTAAAAGACGTGAACTTAATGGACGATACAAACAATTATTACGTCTCCTAGACAGTAAATCAAAACTTACAACAACAAGTAAACTATTACTATACAATACGGTTCTGAAACCAATATGGACATATGGTCTAGAACTTTGGGGTTCGACTAAGCATTCCAACTCCCTTCCAATCCAATCCCTACAATCCCGAATCCTTCGTAAAATTGTCCATGCCCCCTTTTATGTGCGAAACACTGTTATCCACTGTAACCTAAATGTTCCATTTGTTCGTGAACTATACATCTCCCGATATAAAAAATTCCATTCGCATCTATCCTTCCACCCTTATCCTTTAGGAAGGGAACTTTCCACTCCCACTCTTCCAGTATACACCCATCGACGCTTAAAACGGCGATGGCCGAGAGATTCTCTAAAATTATAAAATAAAATTACCCTGTTCTAGAGGTAACATCGATGGGTGTTTTCCTCCACATGTCTGCATGTCCATGTACGAGGGTCGTTCAATCAGCCCTTAGAAAATCTGAGAATTGCGCTCGTAGTGTCGGTAAAGATTTTTTTATTTTTTTTGTAAATAGCTTTATCGACAGGAAAGCTGTCAAAATTTCAGCTCGATCCATAGCGTAGGTCAATTTCTATCCTCGATTAAAGTTAACGACATTTATTTGTGCATAACAATGGAAAAAAGTGAGTTTAGGGCTGTCATCAAACATCTCCATTTGAAAGGCTTAAGCCCGAAAGAAATCAAAGCCGACTTGGATGCAGTTCATGGCACATCTGCACCTGTGTTTGCGACGGTTTACAATTGGGTGAATGAATTTAAACGTGGCCGTTCATCCACAAAAGATGAACATCGTTCAGGACGCCCAGTTGAGGTGTCTACTCCTGAAATCATCGACAAAATCCACGATCTGATTTTGAACGATCGGCGAATTAAAGTGCGTGAATAAGTTGAGGCCACGGGCATATCACATGGTACAGTCGCTTCAATTTTGCATGAAAAATTGTCTGTGAAAAAAATTTCGGCAAGATGGGTGCCGCGTTTGCTCTCAGAGGAGAATAAGCGCAATCGTGTAGTGGACTCTGAGGCTATGTTGGCAATCTTTCATCGCAATCCTGCCGAATTCCTTCGTCGATATGTCACTGTGGACGAAACCTGGATACACTACTACACTCCAGAAACGAAGAGACAGTCATCACAGTGGATTTTCAAGGGTGAACGGGCTCCGAAGAAGGCAAAAACTGTGCCATCAGCCGGCAAGGTGATGGCCACGGTCTTTTGGGATTCGCAGGGCATCATTTTTATGGACTACTTGGAAAAAGAAAAAACAATAACAGGAGCGTATTACGCGTCGTTATTGCAACGGTTGAGCGAGGAAATCAAAGAGAAACGCCCCCATCTGAAGAAGAAAAAAATCCTCTTGCATCAGGACAATGCGCGTTTGCACACCTGCGCTGTTTCCATGGCCAAAATTGTGGAATTGAGATGGAATTGTTGCAGCATCCCGCTTATTCACCAGATTTGGCCCCGAGTGACTATTTTCTTTTCCCCAATCTGAAGAAATGGCTTGGCGGACGACGGTTCACTTCCAACGAGAACGTCATTGCTCAAACGGATGAGTATTTTGCAGAACTTCCGAAATTCTATTTTTTGGACGGGATAAAAGTTTTGGAAAAACGGTTGGAAAAGTGTATAGAGCTAAAAGGAGATTATGTTGAAAAATAAAAAATTGTTTTTTTAAAAAACAGTTTTTTTCCATCTTTTTCTAAGGTCTTATTGAACGACCCTCGTATATTCCCTTAAAAAATCTGCTTGTTACTAGCATAAGTACGAGTAGTAGTAGATAACATTTAAAATAAAAAAATAAAAATAAAAAAGTAAATTTCTTTCTTACACTCATAGGGATGCGTATTACTATAGGAAAATGAATGATTCAATTTAGTTGAGAGAATTGAATTCATAGCCAGACAATTTGTCAAACTAGATGGGAAAGTGGAAAAATAATATTTGATTGCATATCGAACCGTAACGTACGTGTAGTAAATTGAATTTAGCGGTTAAAGATAAAAGAGCGCATTCAAGCAGTTAATCGATGGTTCCACTTAAACTTTCAATAATGCTTTCATAGTATGCAATCCTTAAATCCAACATTTTGTATCGGGTGTTGTATTACTTCAAGAGGAAAAATAAACTTAATTCTAGAAAATTGAATCCGGCTTCATCTGAAGACCTAGTTTCTAGGACTAACAAAAATTCCTTAATACAAAAAAAAAACCCAAATAAATTTCCTGATGGCAAGGATGATATAAATGAAAACTCCGATTTGCGAGTTACGATAAATGCGGTCCATTCGAATTTCATAACAATTCAAATTGTGAATTTTGAAATCAAATTCATTGGACTGGATAAAAGGATACAGCATTTGGCAACTTACAGAATTAAGCCATTCTGAATCGCAAAGTACATGGACGGATATTCGGGTGTATGGATATATGTTCGACTAAATTTTTCTACCTTAGATATTCATAAAATTTGAAAGGTTTATTATACCAAAAAATTATAATCTCCAAAATCTAAATATACACTACTCATGATATTATCTACTATGAAGTAAATTTCTAAAAGTTAGAATATAAGGCATAAATCTTGTTTATATCCAAACAGGAAGATGGCAACATTTTACATGTATATGTACTGATTCAAAATATAAATTGGGAATTTTTGGTCCTTAGAATATTGGTTCTTTATAGAAATTTTTTTATTTTCTTTTAATAAGATTATATTATTTCAGGAAAAAACCTTTTCTAATAATATCAATTTAAGAAGATCTATATTATTTTGATAATTTTCTTCTACGAGTATATCAAATTCGTATTGATAAGTGAATATTGATATGGTAACCGTTAGTTAATAAAATTTTAAAAATAATTTAATTAACCAAGAAATTATTAAAAAATAATAGAGTAAATTATTCAAAAAGGAAGAAATTTGATTCCTTTACATAATTTACTAAAATTAATAACAAATTCAGGATGAAAATTTACTATTAAAGAAAGAAGATTTTATATTTGTTTTATCTTTGAAATAGGAAAAAATAATAAATAAAAAAGGACGTAGACCATTTATATCAATTATAGGATTTTTTTTGTTTTTCTATTAAACTAATCAAAAAAAAAAATTGAAAATTTTTAATCAGATTCCACTGAACATGAATTGTGAATAAAGCTATGATATCAGAAAAAAATTAATAAAGATGGTTGTAAGGACCCTCTTAAAAATTTTAGATTATTTTTGAAGAGGAAAAATAGTAAAAAAAATATTAATAAAATTTACAGCTTAGAAATAGACAATTTACCGATGTTAAATTAGGGTTTGTGTGGAATATATTTTTATTGTCTTAGGGTGGATAAATTTACTATTCAGAGGATAATGCAAGGAGTGGCAACAAAATTAACAAGAAAATTTTTTCTTTTGGGTGACTATACATCAGAAAACCATTTTTGCAATAAAAATTCGTTGATGAAGAGGGCCTTCTGACATCATTTTTAAGAGGAGTGTTGCTTGATGAAGAGGGTCGTCTGACAGGGGGCGGTGTCTGAAATATCCGAAATGACGGGAAAAATCTTTTTTCTGTGTCTTTTTAAAAATTTCAATGTAAATTGACAGTTTGACCTCATAAGAATACAGACACCCCCCCCCCCTTTTGAGCTAATCGTTCAACATTTTTATCAGCTTTTGATCTAAACAGAACTGCCTGAGCTAGGTTTGAATTTGACTGCTTCCCGGTCGACCAAAAGTATTTTATGGCACAGAATTATTGTGTTTTTGCATAGGAATGTTTTTAACATACTCGTTGAAGCTTTTCTTAACTAAAACTTACGAATTCTCAAAGCTTAACACAAAATTAGATAGAACATTGTGACTCCAAATTTCACTGTTCCTGTTTTTTTGGAACGCACTACAAAGGCACTCATCATGATCTTTAGAGTCGCGTAATTACCGGACGAGTGTCAAAATTTTAGTACACGTGTACGGAAAATTATTGTACAGGTGAGAAAGTTGGTAGAGTATTACGAGCTCATTCTCTTATTACTTGTCTGCTATAATACGTACACTTAAATATTTATATTGAATAAATGTCACCAACAAAAATAAAAAATTAAAATCCCATACGCTAATATTATCGGGGTAGTTTTGACTGAGTCTATTAATATTTTACAATAGAAGTTAATCACATTCTAGTTAAACTATTATTAGGGGTGCATAAATATATTCTTTTAATATTTACATTATAATAAATAAAATTTATTCATGTAAAAATGTTACTAAGCTAAAATGCTTAAAGATGTAAAATGTATTAACGATCGATGAAAAAATTTATAGTTTATGTTAAAATTTTTTAGTAGCATCATAAAATTGAATAGTTTAATACTCTCTACTAGAAGAAGAAAAAAAATACGGTAATATATGTTTTATGACTTCTTACGTTTGTTTCATTGTAAAATATTACAATATATGATCATAAAAATTGTCTAAAATGTTAAATGGTGCTGTATAATTTTCTGTATCCTTGCACAAATTATTTTTCAACATTTTTATTTCTCCAATATGGTTTTCTTCTTATTCTATTGTACTATCTAATATAAGCGGGGGGTTTTTTTTTTTATAAGAAAAGATCCTACGAATATCTAGAGTAGAGCATATTAAAATGGTATTTATTCATATACAGACGATGTGAAATCCTGTCGGTCGTAACTCTAACGATAATAAGCCTTTTGCCAAAATGAACCTTAAAATATTATATTATTCAACAGACGTGATAGGATCTGAATATTTGATTGCCTTCGTTCATTTCTTAGCTACCATTTCACCTGAGTATAATTTTATATTTCCCTATGCTATATACTAAAATTGAACGGATCGAAAAAATCATATTACATATCTGGTACAACACCAAAGTGCAGAGAGTCAAAATATAATTTGATTCTAATCTCTTTATTTCGGAAGAGATTTTGGTATGTTTTTGGTTTTTTAGCTTTCAAATTAACACCAACCACACAAGTGGATTTTGATATGATTTACCAAACAGACATGGCATCTTGATTACATACAACATGGCATCGTTATAAGAGTATTGTGACATCGTGGCAGCAATATCCTCATATGAGTATGAGAGAATCCTTGACTGTATCAACTGGTATGAAGGAATTTTTGTTTTTTTTTTGTTTTTTTTTTTGATTTACGATCGAAAGTTTTTCTGCACTGTATATAAAAGAATTTTATTGCTTTTTTATTTATTGACTAACTTAGTTACTTGATGGCATACCACCCGGGAAAGAATAAAACTTTATGATTCATTCATTCTTTCAGTGTCTCTCTGTCTCCTAGAATACTTTCATCATAAGGCTTCCTCGACCAATTTTTACTCCGTTTAAGATTTCCTATATATTGTATAATAATAATTTTTTTCACCGTATATAGTAGCTTTTGTGTAATTTGGAAAATGGCAAATTTGTCTTTATACTCTGACAAATGACTCTATGCCTTTTTCCAAGTATTTTCACTTTTATTATGCAATTTGAAAATTTTCTCTCCAATGAAATTAAATTTACGAGAGAAATTTTTATGCTCATACATCACTGAAACATGCACACATGCTTACCATATATTAAATTTTATTCCATGCATAATTCCTTTTTTCTTTACTGGTTTTTCTCCTCTCCTTTGATGAATTACTTACTAACATACTATCTTACTTCAAACCTTTTTTATATGAAATTCTTTTTAAAATTTAAGAAAAACTGAAAAATTTCATTTCAAACTTAAACAAAAAGCTAATTAAATGAGGATTTTATTTAATAAAAGTTCTTGTGTAAAGTTACTAAATCAATGAATATGATGTTATTAATTCGAAATGACGTATTTTCAAAGATTATACAATTTTCCTTTCTCGTTCGACTTGAAAATATTATATGAAAAAAAAAGGAAGTTGAAATGGAGCTTTTTCACTCTTTTCATTTATCAATGTTAATACTGTTGTTTCCTGTTCTTTTAACTTAACTTGAAGAAATTCTCATTCAACAAGATTAATAGGCTTTCAACTTCATTCTATTTTAAGTGATTAGCTTTTGATATGTCAACACAATTCAATTTATTTTATTTAACAAAAATGTTAAAATACAGAATATGTGTTTTCTTCTCGAATATTTTATAAAATTACATAAAATCTATCGAAATAAAAAGGAATTTTTTTTAACTTTATTCGAAAGTTAAATTTAGTTAGTTTGGAGAATTTATTTTGAGACAATAAAACATTTTAAATTTAACAAAATTTTTTATCAGAATTTAATATCATACGAGATCTGTTCAAAAAGTATCACGAATTTTGTGTTTTTTAAAAAAATTATTTATTTATTCACGAATATTTATTTTGTCCCCTTCAAAGTAATCCCCACCAAATATTATACACTTGTGCCAACGTTTTTTCCAATCCTCGAAGCACTTCAAAAAATCATTTTTTGTGATCTTGTTCAGGTCCTCCTTCGATACCGTTTTTATCTCCTCAATGGTAGCGTAGCGTCGTCCTTACATGGGACTCTTCAATTTCGGGAACAAAAAAAAGTCAAAGAGGGCCCGATCTGGTGAATATGGTGGCTGCGGAATTCTTTTTTTTAGCCAAAAATGTCAAAAGCCAATTTTTGTTCTTCCACAAATCTGGGCGTTTCTGGCGGATTGCTTCACGCAACTTGCACATAACTTGCAGGTAATATTCCTTATTGACTGTTCTACACTGTGGAAAGAACTCATGATGCACCACGCCCCTGAAATCTAAGAAAATTGGAAGCAAAACCTTCACATTCGACAGAACTTCGCGAGCTTTTTTTCGGTTTCTCGTGCGGCAGCTTCCATTGGTATGATTGAGCTTTGGTTTTCACATCAAAACCATAAACTCATGATTCCTCACCAGTTATGATCCTCTGGAGCAAATTTGGGTCGTCGCGGACAGAGTCCAACTGCTCCTTAGCAATGTTGAGGCGATGCTGTTTTTGGTCGAAATTGAGCAATTTTGGTACGAATTGCACGGCAACCCGTCTCAGTACAAATCATTGTTAAAAATTGAATGGCACGAGCCAATCAATATGTTTAAGTCCTCAGCAACTACACTAAGGGTGATTTGACGATTGGCCAATACTATTTTCTTTACTTCATTAATGGTTTAGCTGTTGTTGACGTGCTCGGGCGTCCTGCACGCTTTTTGTCGTTCACATTTTCTCGGCTCTCTGAGAGCATTTTGTACCACCGATAAACGTAGCTTCACCATATGCCACAGTCAACATTCGGAATGCGTCCGCGCAATTAATTTTGTTTCTCACACAAAATTTTATAAAGATTCTTTGATCCATTTTTTGGAATGGGCAAAAATCAAAGACGAGCCAAAACACGTGCAAGCAAAGCAGCCGTCAAAAATTAACTGAACATTCAAAATAGACGAACTTAGCATAAGTAAGAGATGTAAGTACCAATATAACACCACAAAAAATTGAAAATCGAATATACGTAACCCGCAAAAATTCAAAATTCGTGATACTTTTTGAACAGACGTGGTAAATAAGGTTTTTTTTAACTTTTGTTGTTAAAATTTCATTTAAACTATTTTTAAAACGAAATTGTTTCCGTTTTTTTAGTATTTTTTTTTCGCTATTAAACATAGGCTGTAGTTTGTTGATATTGGGTGTATAACTTAAGAATGCGGGATTGAGAACAGATGGCATAACTTTTACACATGGTTTGTGTTAAAAATAACTCATATGGCATTTTGGAGGTAAAACATCTGTCATTTATTCTCGATTAGTCATTGAACGAAATAGTGTAAACAACAAAGTTTTTTTTTACTTCAAAAATGTCGAATTTCGTACCAAAAAAGTCCCATTTGCGGGAAGTGTTGATTTACTCTTTCAAGTGCAGGTGAAGCACATCGATTGCTTACCGAAGCTTATCCTGAATATGTTCCATCGATTTCAACGTGCGAGAGATGGTTTGTGCGGTTCAGAAGTGGTGATTTTGACACGGAAGACAAAGAACGACCAGGTCAGCCAAGATGAAGATTTGGAGGCATTACTCGACGAAGACTGTTTTCGAACTCAAGAAGAAATTGCAAAATCATTGTGAGTCACTCAAGCAGCCATTTCAAAACGTTTGAAAGCAGCAGGATTCATCCAAAAGCAAGGAAATTGGGTCCCATATGAATTGAAGCCGAGAGACGTTGAAAGCCGATTTTGCATGTCCGAAATGCTTCATTAACGGCAGAAAAAGAAGTCATTTTTGAATCGAATCATTACTGGCGACAAAAAATGGATTCATTACGACAACCCAAAGCGGAAAAAATCGTATGTGAAGCCCGGCCAACCAGCCAAATCAACGCCAAAGCCAAATATCCATGGCGCCAAGGTAATGCTCTGTATTTGGTGGGATCAGAAGGATGTGATCTATTATGAGCTATTGAAATCGGGCTAAACGATCACAAGCGACCTCTACCGAACCTAATTAATCCGTTTGAAGCGAGCATTGGCCGAAAAACGCCCGGAATATGCGACCAGACACAAAGCCATAATTTTCCATCATGACAACACTCGGCCTCATGTTGCAAGACCGGTTAAAAATTATTTAGAAAACAGTGGCTGGGAAGTTTTGCCTCACCCGCCTTATAGCCCAGACCTTGCCCCGTACGACTACTATTTGTTTAGATCCATGCAAAACGCCCTCACCGGCATACGCTTCACTTCAGAGCAGGGCATCAAAAATTGGCTCGATTCATTCTTGGCCTCTAAACCGGAGCAGTTTTTTGCCATAAAGATGGACAATACTTTGAATAAAATATATTGTAATAATTTTTCAAAATAAACACTCAAAGTTTGCCAAAAATCCCGCATTTTTAAGTTCTACACCTAATATATAGTAGATGAGTAAACATCCATTATATCGAAATCTTAAAGAGCCTTTTTATTTACATTTACACTTTTTTCGGGCATCTATATTTTCCAACTATCGAACCAGGTAGTTTTTTTCTTTACATAACAGTATGGCAACCTTTTCAGCATTAACATCCGTTATGTTTTTATCTTTAAAAGGAGTATTGCGGGTATATATATAATATAGGAGGTGGCAACGAATGCCGCCTTAAGGGACACGAGCAGGAATACGAAATATATCGGTAAATTTGAAAATATTTTTCGGATATTTCTGATCTGCAAATTATTATTTGAGCTTTCAGAGTAGGCCAGGATAATACAATGTATCCGGTTAAATGCAATGGAGATATTTACAAATATATCTGGAAAATACATTTTCCAGTTAAGAGAAGATACTATACAGTCTGTAAGAAGACTACACTTTTTAATATTGAAATGTGCAATTCTCAATCCAAACCAACCATTTGGAATAATGTTGTTCTACTCAAGAATTTTCCTATGCTAAAAAACAGATTAATACCTTCGCATAAGGATACAAATCAAGGCAAAATTTAAGGTATGGAAAATATCGTTTAAAATCTACGTAATTAAAACGATTGCATTTTGCAAGATTGTTTTAGTATATCAGAAAACATAACCCTTTTACTGAGAATATGTTGGGTAAGATTCCTTACTTTGGAGTAGAAGAGTCTTCGTAACACCGATAAATTTTAATGAAATTTTTCAGACTGTATTTTAGTATTAAACTCCTTGTGTGGACTTAACAGAATTTTTCTGTTTAATTATCCGGTGGTTAATTGCTTAAAGCTAGAAAATTCTTTATTATTATAATTTTTTAATTATTTTTAGTGGTCCATCTTTTTAGTAGACAATTTTTTTATAATCTAGAATTAAGTAAAGCAAATATATGCCAAATTATTAGGTTTAGAATAGTTAGTGATATTTTATGGATAGATTTTTTTAATAACTTATATTTAAAATATATAATTACTATTTTTAATTATCTAAAATTGCAAAAAAGGTAGACAGTTTATATCATATATGCCTATTCTTATAATAAATTATGTCTAACACATAATTTCCCCAAAGATTCTTAGAATGTAAAATACAAGCTGTCAAGAATAAAGAAAATTGCCAAAATATTTAAATTTTATATATAAATAAATTTTATATTAATATACTGATTCGATTATAAAATATATTGATATAAAGATTTTCTTTTGAATTGAAAAAAAAAAATTTAGAAGCAATATTTTCTTACAAAATTAGATACAAAATTAGATGGACCGAACTGAATATCAAATTTACCCCACTTAACCTTAACTGTTTTGTGAATAGAATATCTCATCCATCAAAATGTTTTATTCAATATCCCAAAAGTATACCTGTCAAAATCGACATGAAAAAAAAACCCTGAAAATAAGGCAAATATATTACCTTTTTTTTATATTAAAATTATAATATTGGCACATTTTTATTTTCCAAAAACACAAAAAAAAAATAGAGAAAAAAACCACTTCTATTCATAATTGTATTCTTTATGCTTGAAACAAATTTCAATTTTCTTTGGTGAAATTGAAAATATTATTAAATAAAATATTCTTGAATAACTTACCTTGAATAGGAGCATATATATTTAAATATAAGCAATCTTCTGATTGATTCCTAAGATATGGTATTAGCCTCTTTAAATATTCCAATCGTCCACGAGGCATTCGTTCTAGTGCTGCCGTCTCATTGCTAATATCGGGTAGCCTTTGTGGACAAACAGCACCAAATCTGTATTCAAGAGAAACGATACTTTTTTATAAATGCTAAGATAAACATGTAAAAGTAAATGACAATTAGATATATTGGTTTCAATTCAAACAGTGATATCAATTCGACTATAAGTCTACAAGGATCAGCGAAAAAATCTCCCTCCCTAATTGTACTGTCACATTTATTGGACATGATGAAAAGAAGGATCAAAATAGAATTGTCAAAAAAAATAGAAGGAAAACAATAGTAACAATGAATGAAGAAAATTAATCTTGAAATATAGCAGATATAAAAAAAAGTATGCTCGTAGATGATATTAAGAGAAACTCAAAAGGAAAAAAAGAACCCCAAAAAATCCTCAGAGTGTTATAGTGTCTGATATAAAATACCAACGTTAGCAAAGAGAGTGGAAAAGGAAGTTAAAGTGGAATTGTAGACAAATGAATTTTAGGCTAAGTAACGAGGAACGAATTAAATTGAATTTACCTTTTTTCTCTTATATTCTTTCTTAAAAGTTTTTTGTTCATTTTTCCTTATATTTATCTGCCATCCCCTTGAGTAACCATCAGTATTCTAACAACCCCAACATCTTGCAATTTGCTCTTATATTTTGCCATGCTTGTAAGGATTTTGATATATTTTTTCTTTTGTTAACAGAAATGGGGAAAAGAAGATATTTACATCATGTTAAAGGAAAATTCTTAAATCAAATCCGAATTATCCTTGAAAATGACAGAATGGATCAATTCGATCGTTTTTTATTTACCCGGCTGCCCTTTCCATAAAAGTTTTTCTTGAATTGGGAAACATTTATTTCGTCGTTCTTATGAAAAGAAGTATTTCATGGCAAATTCAAAACAATAATGGATATAAATAACAAATGAATATGCAAAATAGCGTAAGGAAAATAAAAAGCAAAAGAACAGAATAATAAAAATAATATTATTAAAATTTTAATATTTAAAATAAGATTGAATATCTTTCTTCACTGTAAATACTAAAACGGACACGATGATAATCAACAATTTATATTTTTTTTTTGCATAATTCTCTAACAATAATAATATAAAATATATTTAAGAAATAATTTTTAATATATAAAAGAAATCAATTTTTATAATTCAAATTGGCAATGAAATATATTTTTTTCAAATAAATTCTATCACTTCTAATAAGAAGAATTCTTTTCTCGATAGAATTTTATAATTTTTCTAATGGTTTTCAGTAAATACGCAGTTTCAAAAAAATTATTTTAGCTAACTTAAAATTTTGCTGCAGTAAGTTTTTTTTTGTTGATAAAATCCAGATCTTAAATATATCATAAAATTTCAATTTTACAGAGATATTTTGTTATAAATAAAAAGATATATATTTATGAGTACTAAAAGTAATGAACAATTTTGTTATTTAAAATACCTTAAAAAGTGCTTGGAATATAAAGGAGAAGAAGTAAACGCCCATCAACTTTAAGGCTTGATTAGGATAAAACGGCTTACGATGCATCTAGCAAAAACACCGAATATGCTCCTGTATTTTAAAATATATAATAAGCCTTTACTTACATTCAGGAATATACAGGTGAGGAGAAGGAATTTTGCTCGATTTTGCAATATAATTTATTTAATATCAAAACGGTTAATAAAACTTTTAAAAATATTTTGAAATCTATTATAATGATATATTTTGGTAAAGTTTAAGCTTGTTTTTATAGTTTTTTAATAAATATTTAGATTGTTCAGAAAATAATTACATTTTTTCCCAACAGGGGGCTTCATTGTATTTTTTCACAACCAACTTCACACTTCAGCCGCATAATTATATGTATTTTGACAGCTGACATAAAAAAGCTCGATTGATTCTGCACAGTAGTTTTTGGTTGATATCCTTTTAAATATGGAAAGTGAAAAACAGCATCTTCGGCATATTTTTCCTTTTTTACTATAGAAAAGATAAAAATGTTGTTCAAGGAAGAAAAATATTATCCTATGTGTGTGGAGAAGATGTACTAAGTGAACCCCAATGCCAAAACTGGTATGCAAAAATTCGATCCGGCAATTTTGATCTCGAAGATGCAGCACATTTTGGAAGGCTAGTTGAAGTTGAGGAAGACACAATTAAGGCAGTAATTAATGCAAACCAGTGAATAGCAACTCGTGAGATCGCTGAGAGTTTAAATTTATCGAATACGACCGTTCATGATCATTTGAAACGGCTAGGTTTAATATCAAAGCTCGGCATATAAGTTCCTCATCTTCTTACGGAAAAAAATTTGTGCCGTCGCATTGACGTTTGTGATTTGCTTCTCAAACGCCAAGAAAATTATCCATTTTTGAAGCGTGGCATCACTGGGGACGAGTAATGGGTTATCTACAACAATGTTAAGCATAAAAGATCCTGGAGTAGAAAAGATGAACCGGCTCAAAGCACTTTCAAAGAATCGTTTATTTTGAGCTTCTACCAAGCAACACAACGATCAATTCTGAAGTGTACTGTCATCAGTTGGACAAATGAAATGATTCACTTAAAGAAAAAAGGCCAGAATTGGTCAATAGGGAAGATATCGTGTTCCAACAGGCTAATGCGAAACCACGTACAAGTTTGACCACTCGGCAAAAGCTTTAAAAGCTTGGATGGGATGTATTGCCATACCCACCATACTCTATAGACCTATCGCATCTTTCGATTATCATTTGTTCTGGTTTTTGCAAACAATTTAAGACAGTAAAACGTTTAATTTAAATTAAGCGGTTAAAAATCACTACGATCAGTTTGTTGACAGTAAAGAAAAAACATTTGATGAGCGTAGAATTATGCTACTATCAGTAAGGTGGCAAGGATGTAGGATTAATTTTTAAAAAATACTTAAAAATTTATAAGAAACTAAAAAAATTATTGAATAATTTTTGCATAAAATAATTAAGATAACATGTTGAAAATAAGGCCAAATTTTTAGAGATGTATCCGTAATTTAAAAATATATATATATAAGGACTGTGCCAGAAAAAACATATTCGCTATTGTTAATTAATATATTTCAGGACTAAGCTTAGAGAGGCCTTAACCATCAGAGAAATTTAATTCAAATATAATTCATAAAGAATATGGATTTGATGTAGGATATCAGTTTTTCCCATATAAAATAATGCACAGAATGAATATACTTACTGATAGATAAGAGCTTTTTTTAAGAAAATATCCTCTGAACAACAAAATGTCTGCTAGAAAATTATTTATAAATAGATGATAAATTTGTAAAGAAAGTACGAGTATTCTAAAATTTCTGAGCAGTTCTATTTTAAATTAGTTCAACGTTTACGAGACGAAAGGTAAAAAAGGATTAGCTGCCAAAGAAGAAAGAACTTTCCGGTTCTAATAATAACATATTAATTTTAACAAGTTTAAGGACTCTTTTGGAAATCGTGTTATGTCGGTCCAAGAAAGAAAGATGTTACTTTATATTGAAAAATGTGCATAATTATGACAAGACATTTATATGATAAGCATCTGTCCAAATTTAAATGCATTATCAAGGACCACGATACCTATTGCAAGGCAGATGTTAATCAAATACCTGTTCTTGGGTTTTACATTACCAACTTAACAATAGAAACTTTTCAATACAGACTGTAAATTTACAATACAAAATATAGGCAGATTCAAGAGCGGCTACTTCTTCTCATCATAGGGTATCAAGGACGTGTTGCTATGATAAAAGCAGTTTTCCCCTAAATAAAGCGTATTATATCCTACTTCTGTAAATAATAAAATAAAAAAAAATAAAAATTCTAAAATTTAGTCGTATTCTAAATTCTAAGATGGTTAAAAAATTATTTTCAAATAAGTATTATAATACGAGGTCTGTTCAAAACCTATCGCGAATTTTGAATTTCCGCGGGTTACGTAAATTCGATTCTCGATTTTTTGTGGCGTTATGTTGGTACACATGTCTCTCACTTATGCCGACAGGTTCGAATGTTCAGTTAATTTTTGACAGCTGTTTTGCCTGGACGTGTTTTTTAGCTCGTCTACGATTTTTGCCTTAATTTGGACCAAAAACAGCATCGCATTAACATTGCTACGGAACTGTTGAACTCTATCCGCAACTACACAAATTTGTTCCATAGCGTCATAACTGGTGATGAATCATGGGTTTATGAAGCTCAATCATCCCAATGGAAGCTGCCGCACGAGCCAAGACCGAAAAAGCGCGCCAAATTCCGTCGAATGTGAAAGTTTTGGTTACATTTTTCTTCGATTGCAGGGGCGTGTTGCATCATGAGTTCTTGCCACAGGGTAGAACAGTCAATACGGAATATTACCTGCAAGTTATGCGCAAGTACCGCGAAGCAATACGCCAGAAACGCCCCGATTTGTGTGGCTTTTGCACCATGATAACGTCCCTGCTCCCACACAGTTGCTTGTACGCGAATTTTTGGCCAAAAACAAGACACTAATAATGCCGCAGTCACCGTATTCCCCAGATCTGGCCCCTTGTGACTTTTTCTTGTTCCCGAAACGTATGTGCAATAAATTTATTTATATATTCATAAAATTTAGTGAGAAAAATAATTGTTAATTTTTAATGGATTAAACTTAAATTTTTTGTAAGCAAATAAAATAGTGATTATCGAAAAGTTTTTTTAATTTGATGCATGCTTGTTAATTTTTCTCCCAAATTTATTTGTGCAATTTTTGCAGATCACACATTCAATAAATAGTAATGCAGGTCATGTGCATTAAAGCTCACTATGGGAACTGTAAACACGCAATATAACTTTTATCCTTTTAATAAAGCTGTAAATATTTTTACAGGTATTAGAAATATTAAAATCTATAATATTAATGATTTTTGAGCAGGTTTCTATTTTTAATTATTATTTTTCATGGCGGAAAAGTAATGTTACCATATTTTTATCGGCTATCTTGGCAGAGTCGTTGTTTTAATTGGAATCGCCTTCAGCTTCCTGATTACACTTCTTTGTATTTTTAGTTTTGAATAGATAAAAATAAGGACTCAAAAACCCAAGGCATTACTTTTCTCGACAAAACTCGTCGAAGAAAATGCCCATGTAGAATTCTATTTCTAAGCCTTTCAAGTTACTACTAATCAGCTTCAATATTAATCTGTCCTTACAAGGACCCTCACTTATTCCACATTTGCATCAATTTTTGAAGTTAAAGTCCTGCTCGTGTAAAATTGATCTTCCATTGACCCCCCCCCCCCCCCTCTTCAAAAGATTTATATAATAAAATAAAACCTGTACTCTTGATAGGGAATAGTCTCCAGAGGCTTGTTATAACTTTTCGTAAGTCAAAGGTGCGGATTTACCAATTTTAAAACAATATTCAAGGGCATATCGTTGTTCCAAATTGGGTGGGTGCATTTTTCGTAATGCACAAAAATACACCACTATACTTATATCACACTATAGGATAAAGTAGTTAAAGGACGACGCTAAAACATCTAGGATAGGATATGTAGCAGAGAAGTCCACAGTAGTGCCAGATCGCGCTAGGTGATGCCAGAGTCCTATTATTTTCTGCCACACCTCATAGAATTACCAACTAAATAAAGGATACCAAAAATAATTGTAATCAAAGTTCAACTCAAATTTAATGGCAATTTACAAATGCTCATTTTTTTTGATTGAATAGAAAACTTATTCTTATCGGAGTGGTAACAAAACGGAGTGTGAAATTGTTATTTTGCAAAAAAAAAGAACAGAAATTAAAGTGCATTTATGAAAAAAATTAATTGATAAATTTAAAAAAAATAACTATAATCAAAAAGATACTTCCCTAATTAATAAGGATAGAACTTACTTTAAGGACAAATATTCTAAGAAGTAAATATGATATCAAAACTGTTACTATAATTTTAATTCCAAAAATGAAAATAAAGCTATCATCATAAAGTTTATAATACAAATAATTGACTTTGTAAGTTGACAATAGAAAACGAACCAATTTTTGGGGTAAAAATATTAAATCGTTATTGTGTGTAGGTAAAAGTTTTCATCTGGTAAACCGATACCTTAAGATTCATTGTAATCAAAACCCGCAGAATATGAGATAGTTTAGAAATATTTGTACACTATTCCTTCTATCGTCATCTGTAATTTAATTCGGTTCATTCTTTCAACCACAAATAATAACTATAACAACACGTATGTGTCTTCATTCATATAAGGGAAAGTCACTATCAGTTTGGTCTTAATTGTTCTCTGTTCTATTTGAAAATTTCGGCAATGAGTTGCTACCAAAAATGGGAAAAGTTCATCTTTAGATTTTTGCTAGTATGAGTACGATGACTTTCTGAGGGAATTTCTATTGGCAATGATAGTGGAATCAATGGTAAATAAGGCAAATAAAAATTACCATTAAACTTAGCAAATGTACATTACTGATTCCGTACAATTTTCACATCGGCAATTCAGTCAAGTTTCGTCCTTTTCCTGCATAATCGCTAATGATACGAATGATTGATTAAGACTTTGTAGACATTCTCGTATGTCATAAATGTTTTTACGCCTGATGAGAATGAACTCTATCTACTTTTACAATACAAGTGTGAGGATGATTTTGTATATAGGAGAAATATTGAAATTAGAATTCCGTTGGCAACGTACTCGTTTATAGACTCCTAATTAGGAAGATGATGTTAGCTAAAATATAACATTTTATGTGGATTATGTAGCAAATTCAATTATGGTACCAAATATGCTATTCCGTTTAGAAGGCGAACAATTCGGTAGAAAATTATTTTCCTAAATTAGTCATGTATAAAGTGTAGAGGAGGGGAAAATCTCTAAAGGTGACGCGGTGACAACATGGTTTGGCTGGAAACGATACTGTCACGGTTTATGGCGAAAAGCCACAACCGCAATTGACTCAACTCTCATCACATTTTGCTTGTATTATCTTGCTTGGAATCAGAATTAACATTTTCGAGGAGTATTAAAGCTTAAGAATTATAGATAAACTACAACCTGGTGTTCAGGACTAAAGTTAGAGAGGCCGATCTACCATCAGAGAAATTTAATTGAAAAATCATTAAAATAATTGCCCAGACAGGTTCAGGTAATTGCATAGTTATGGTACGTATGAACATGTACAGAGTATGTCCTGATTTTGTACATGGTTTATTGTAGTTAATCACATTCGAGGATGCCCTTGTCGTTGGTAATCAACTCGTTAGGTGTTGATTGGTAGTGGGAGATGGAGTAAATTATAAATTCCTTCGGAAGTAATGTAATGTTGGTAATTTGCTTACCTGTCTGCTTTCTTAACACCAGACCATAGTGCACCGGTAACTGGCGGCATAAAGCGCAATGACCCCACTGGCGGTGAGGCATAAGGTATTCCTTTAAATGCTTCTACCGGTTCTAAGTGCCGTCCATCCAATTGGACTATAACACCCGAAACTGCACCATGCTTTGTATGAACTACACGCGAAGACAGTGTAACCGTCTGCGAATCACCTTTGTTACCAGCTGAACTACCACCACTACTGCCACTACCGCTGGCTCCACTACCACCACCACATGATATAAAAGGTACAACAAACAAATACACTAACAGTATAGCTATCACCATTATGACAAAAAAAAAATTATTTATTTATTTATTTATTTAATTAAATTTTTTTTTCCTTCTAATTTCTTTGAATTTAATCAATTATTATTAATAACTAAAATCGTAACGACTTTGATTAGTATTTTTACTCTTATACACTTTTTATATCTCGATATATTATTTATTAAATTAAGATAATTCTTCTTTATTTAAATATATTTCTAATTATTTATACACAAAAATTATAATTAATATTAATTGGGGGTGTTTTATGTTAAGTTAAATTCTATTTAATTATTTTTTTTTAGGGCCAACGATAATTTTTCACTTTACGCTAGCGACATACTTTTGGTGCTAGTTTTATTTTTGAATATTGCATTGGTGTTCGTTTATAGTGGCACATTTTTAATTTTTGGCTGCACTTTATACACCTGAAAGTAAAAAAAAAAAAATTTCCATTAATATTATTATAAGAAAAAAGCTTAAAATAAAAGACTCAAATATTTTTAATTTAAATATAGTAAAAAGTTTTCTTTGAATAAAGAAAAATTCTCACAAATTTAATTAGGAAAACTACCATTTTTATGTTCAGAAGAAGCAACATGAAAAAAAATTAGTGCCAGACGCTGGTCTAGGCAGTAGTACACATTTTATTTTAAAATATATTCAAATTCGTAACTGAAATTAAGCCTTATAGATTTAAAAGGAAAAACTATAATATTTATGTTATTAATTCGAATTACTAAATTTATTTCGATTAAAGTTCATTAATCAACCGTCTAATTTGTAGTGAGCATATTTTTTTACAAAGTTTCTATTAAGATATCATTTTATTAACCTAACATCCATTTATGATAGGATTTCTAGGTGAAAATAAATTCCAATTCACGTGAGAAAAAAAAATTGGTATTGTAATTTGCTAAAGACATGAAACGTTCTCGTAGAACTTTTATTAAGCAATTCTAATGGTTTTAATATTAACATTATTTTCCAAATAATGTTTGGTGACATTTGTAGTTAATGTAATATAGTATAAGAAATATTTTTTTCTTTCGGCATATCTCTTTTATTTTCATATTTATTCATATTTTTATTACAGTTGATTACATTTTTATTAGATTTACATATTTTTTTTATTAATTTTATTAAATGGGTAAATTGTTTTTTGATTGAAATTATATATGAATTAGCAGATTAACACTAAAAATATTGCCAAAAGTTCTGTTGATGTGGAATTTTCACAATTTACTTACAATTAACAATTACATTCGAACTATTTGGTTTTCATTAGTGGAAAAATAAAGTTGATATTTTATACTTATTAAATAAAGTAATAAAGGGAAATTTTTATATAAACTGCTCAATAAAGCAAAATTGATTTGGCGATTTAGTGATTAAAATTGCTTGATTAAAGATGTCTTGGTGGCAAAAAATGGTAATGTCCTCATGAACAGAAATTACACAACTTTTTTGAATCTTTTTTTGGTTACATAAATTAAAATTCCATAATCAACAGTACCAAGACGACATTTTATTAGGTACGAGAATCGTTCAATAAGTCCTTAGAAAATCCAAGAAATTGCGCTCGTAGTGTCGGTAAAGATTTTTTTCTTGTAAGTAACATTATCGACAGAAAAGCTGTTAAAATTTCAGCTCGATCCAAAGCGTAAGTCAATTTCTATTGTCGATTAAAGTTAACGACATTTATTTGTGCATAACAATGGAAAAAAGCGAGTTTAGGGCTGTCATCAAACATCTCCATTTGAAAGGCTTAAGCCCGAAAGAAATCAAAGCCGAGTTGGATGCAGTTCATGGCACATCTGCACCTGTGTTTGCGACGGTTTACAATTGGGTGAATGAATTTAAACGTGTCCGTTCATCCACAAAAGATGAACATCGTTCAGGACGCCCAGTTGAGGTGTCTACTCCTGAAATCATCGAGTTTCTTTGATTTCAACGATCTGATTTTGAACGATCGGCGAATTAAAGTGCGCGAATTAGTTGAGGCCACGGGCATATCACAAGGTACAGTCGCTTCAATTTTGCATGAAAAATTGTCTGTGAAAAAAATTTCGGCAAGGTGCCGCGTTTGCTCTCAGAGGAGAATAAGCGCAATCGTGTAGTGGACTCTGAGGCTATGTTGGCACTCTTTCATCGCAATCCTGCCGAATTCCTTCGTCGATATGTCACTGTGGACGAAACCTGGATACACTACTACACTCCAGAAACGAAGAGACAGTCATCACAGTGGATTTTCAAGGGTAAACGGGCTCCGAAGAAGGCAAAAACTGTGCCATCGGCCGGCAAGGTGATGGCCACGGTCTTTTGGGATTCGCAGTACATCATTTTTATCGACTACTTGGAAAAAGGAAAACAATAACAGGATCGTATTACGCGTCGTTATTGCAACGGTTGAGCGAGGAAATCAAAGAGAAACGCCCCCATCTGAAGAAGAAGAAAATCCTCTTGCATCAGGACAATACGCGTGACACACCTGCGCTGTTTCCATGGCCAAAATTGTGGACTTGAGAATGGAATTGTTGCAGCATCCCGCTTATTCACCAGATTTGGCCCCGAGTGACTATTTTCTTTTCCTCAATCTGAAGAAATGGCTTGGCGGACGACGGTTCACTTCCAACGAGGACGTCATTGCTCAAACGGATGAGTATTTTGCAGAACTTCCGAAATCCTATTTTTTGGACGGGATAAAAATTTTGGAGCTAAAAGGAGATTATGTTGAAAAATAAAAGTTTTTTTTTAAAAACAGTTTTTTTCCATCTTTTTCTAAGGACTTATTGAACGACCCTCGTAATTTTTGATCTTAGATGATAAAAAAAGTTGTATGGACTTGGATAATATAAATAAAGAGGTTGAAGAAATATCTTTTCCGACAAAAACTCGTTGATGAACACGGAGCATCTGAGCATCTACGATCTGACCTGACAAACATATTTTCTGATTCTTTCTAAGAATATTTTTATAAAAGCAGGTCCTTTTTCTCAAGCAATTTGTTGAAGTTTTTTACAATTCCATTAATTTTCGATATTAAAGGATTTCCTGAGCAATTTTTGTTATCCACTTCTACATGACCAACCAAAAATACACTTGATTCCACCGAAAAACGTTGTACCTTCGGGTCTTAGCGAACCCGCATACATGAGCTGGCTTATATGAGCGGAGTACAAACCGGAATACTCTTAAAACAAAAATTGATACCACGGAAATTGGAGTGTACCATGGTGTAAAAACACACTGTGCCCGATAATGGTGAAGCGCCTTAGGCAGTAACGTGGTGGTTATGGTTAAAGCCCATATCCCGGGTACGGTCTTTGGATCGCTGGTGGGAGATGTTGGTAACTATCTCGGGCGCTGTTACTGCATATGACAGTAGAGGTATAAATAGGCCTCGCCACAAACAGTTGGAGTTATCAGCTTGTATGCTGATTAAGCGTACCTTAATTCCTATAGTCGTAGGCGGCCCGTGCTATTATGTCTAACGATAGGTATGCCACGTAAAATAAACAGAGAATTCTATATTATGTATTAACGTAAATACGAGGTCTGTTTAAAAAGTATCACGAATTTTGTGTTTTTTCAAAAATTATTTATTTATTCATGAAAATCAATTTTGTCCTCTCCAAAGTAATCCCCACCAGATATTATACACTTGTGCCAAGGTTTTTTTAATCCTCCAAGCACTTCATTTTTTGTGATCTTGTTCATCTCTTCCTTCGATGCCGTCTTTACCTCCTCAATCGTAGCGTAGCGTCGTCATTTCATGGTGCTCTTCAGTTTTGGAAACAAGAAAATGTCACAGGGGGGCAGATCTGAAGAATACGGTGGCTGCGGCATTATTAGCGTGTTGTTTTTGGCGTACAAGCAACGATGCGTAAGCAGGGGCGTTATCATGTTGCAAAAGTCAATTTTTGTTCTTCCGCTTCGCGGTACTTGCGCATAACTTGCAGGTAATATTTCGTATTGACCGTTCTATCCTGTGGCAAGAACTCATGACGCACCACGCCCCTGCAATCGAAGAAAACTGTAAGCAAAACCTTCACATTCAACCGAACTTGGCGCGCTTTTCTCGGTCTTGGCTCATGCAGCCACTTCCATTGGGATGATTGGCTTTGGTTTCCACGTCATAGCCACAAACCCATGATTCGTCACCAGTTATGACCCTCTGGAGCAAATTTGGGTCGTCGCGGACAGAGTCCAACAGCTCCTTAGCAATGCTAATGCGATGCTGTTTTTGGTCGAAATAGAGCAATTTTGTTACGAATTTCGTGGCGACACGTCCCACGACAAATTATTGGTAAAAATCGAATGGCACGAGCCAATCGATATGTTTAAGTCATCAGCAACTTCTCTAAGGGTGATTTGACGATTGGCCAATAGTATTTCCTTCACTTCATCGATGCTTTGGTCTTCTCGGTCCTCTAAGAACATTTTGTACCACCGATAAACGTTGCTTCGGTCCAAGGTAGCTTCACCATATGCCACAGTCAACATTTGAAATGCGTCCGCGCAATTAATTTTGTTTTTCACACAAAATTTGATAAAGATTCTTTGATCCATTTTTTGGAATGGGCAAAAATGGAAGACGAGCCAAAACCCGAGCAAGCAAATCAGCTGTCAAAAATTAACTGAACATTCAAAATGGCCGAACTTGTTGGCATAAGTGAGAGATATGAGTACCAACATAATGCCGCAAAAGAAATCGAAAATCTAATATAATTAACTCTCGAAAATTAAAAATTCAAGATAGCTTTTGAAATTTCAAGTTTGTAAGTGCAAAAGGGTTCGAATACTATATTATATACAAACCCATCGATAATATAGGCTTTAACAACAGCAAACATTGGTTTGAGTTATCTGAAACTGTTAAATACTATGCTTGTTATACAATAGCAAAAATCTAAAATTACACAATCTACAAATTCTTCAAATTCGATACTCCATTTTAACCATAATTAAGTGGCCAATAATTAAATAATAGTGGGTGAAACTTAATGCTTTAAGTGCTTCTAATACTAATAATTTTCAATTTTCCTAAAATAATTAAAAAATATTCCTCTTTATCTTAAATCATTTCTGGATCGGTTTTAGGAACCTTTTAAGAATTTAAAAATTCAATTTTGGTCTTTACTACTAATAAAAAATTTAATATCGCTATTTAAAAAAAAAAACGAAATGAAAAAAAATTGTATCCCTATCGTTTATCATTACGTAGTATTTAATTCAAAATTTCCATCTTTACCTCGTATCTGCTTATTGCTAATAAAATATTTACAATCGAAATGAAAGAAATAAACTTTATCAAGTTAGAAAAACAAAATAATATTCTTCGAAGTAAATTAAATTGAAATATAGTCCAGTCTTATTGTTTTTTTGTTTCTTTAGCAAAACATAAATGAAAAAAGTCATACCCTTTTTATCAATAAAATGGAAAAATAAACAAATTAGTTGCTTTCGTACAAAACTCCTAAAAACTCAAACATTTTTGTATAGAAGAACCGAAGCTTTTATACAAACAATATAATCTATAATAAGAAAACATGGAAGAATTGTATTAAAAATTTTAATGATTTTCATCTTATCGGTTAATATTATTATTATTTGTAAAAGGAATGAAAATTTTTATATTTGATTTTCCCAAAGACAACAATATTTGTATTTAATTAAAATTCAAAATGTGTAAATATTTTTATTTTATTATATTAGAGGGAGTGTTGGCATGGGATATTACGATATAACACTTGCCATGTCTGGCTCTTGCTAATGGAATATCATAAATGAGGCTACCTCATCCTTTGGTGGTAAATATAAACTTGAGAAATGTAGCATCTTCACTTAATTACCAATAAAGTGTCCTTTTGCTTGTACCTTCCATTTTAATGGGTTCAAAAGTATCATGAAAAAAAAACGAAAAAAGGTAACAAAATTTCAGCACAGAATAAGAGAGTTTCAAATGCAAGGATGTACTTTTATTACCATTTTACTACTCTTTCTTATTCATTTTTTTTCCTTAACTTTTACTGTTTATGATTTACTAAGTTGTTTACAGCAATCAACACCAGTTTTGAATTAAAGAGAAAAATATGCATACACTTAAAGTACGTAAAACGTGTACAATCTCGTATAAAATAAATGTTATCTTGATTTTAGTAAAGTAGAAATGGAATATCTGCGGAAAGCTATTATGCAATACTCTATAAATATATCTTATAAAATTTACTCGACGACCATTATCTGTTTTCGTATTAAATAAAAGTACAAAATGGATTTCACTTAAAAGATTTTCTAAGGACGAAAATGCCAAAAACGAAGAAAACGATATCCGTTCATTATTTTCTTCACATCTTCAAATGATATTTTCATCTTGATTTGTTTCATTTTTCTTGCCTTTCTTATCTTTTATTATGAGAAACATTGAATTTTCAATAAAGGACTTACAAATACTCACACTATAGTAATGGTAATCGTATTTTTCTAATAGAAATTATATTAGAATATAAAAATCGATCGAATAGTTTAAAAATGAATTTCATGGAAAATGAAACTTCCGTTCAAATTTATTTCGCTTTATTCCATATTGTCATATTTAAAAGGATTTTTGTGTTATTTCTCTAGATGTAGAGTATATACAATAAATGGGTGAAAACAAAAATATACCGAAAAGAAAAATGATCTCAACAGTAAAAACTAGAATGTACCTGACTATACATAAAGTATGTTCCGGACTAAAACAGGAATAGTTGAAAAATGACTAAAGTAATACTTTATGCCAGCTGGAATTCGTGCAATACGAGTGCATGTCGATAAATGATGACATTTTTACATCGGTTACATGAGAACCTGACTCATACAAAAAATGAACCAACATGACAGGGAATCTACGGCATACTCTAAGGTATGTATTCGGATGCCATATGAGTAGTCCTGCTAGAATCAAGGGAACATTCGTTGCTTGAAAAATGTCGAGGATGTACGAAAATTCAACAGCATCACCTACACAGTTCGTGACATTTGAGCTGAGTTAAAATATATTTTTTTCTCTATTTTGTTTGACTAAAAATCACAAAAAGAAATGAGAAAAAAATTTAACAAAAATTTATCGAAACTTTAAACCTTGTTTGGTGTTTTGGAAAAATTTCACCCACATTCGACTAAATTCCCACTCGTAACATAATATCTGCAGGTACAATGATGCAAGTTAGTTTTGGCAAGCCATAATCCAAAAATGAATATGCCAAAAGTTTCATGTTAAATTTAGTAGTCACTTTTCGGATAAATTATTGAAAATTTATTCAGATATTGCTGATATTAAGGTAGATGTAAGAAAAAAAAATAGCTAGATAAAATGGGTCAATGAAATCAGGCTAAATTATGAAGTTTAACTATACCAAAGGAGAATGCAAAATAATTCAGAATAAAAAGTACACACACCCTATGACCATGAAGCATGTTGGAAGAAATTCAAACTCAATATGTTCGTAAATTACTCTTCTACAAGTTAAATTGACTCAGAACCATTGCTGAAGCTGGAAAATAATGTTAAAGATTTTAAGTGGATTAAAGTTCACTGTTCAATATAGCTGGAGCAATCGTAAGCGCCATAGCGACGTCGGTGTCTCGTTCGAGAAAGAGAAATTCCAGGACGAAAGCCAAAAGCAGCATGAGTATGGGAAATAGAATCCAGAACCAAAGAGGAAATTCTAAAGACGGTAAGGGTCGAATTCTAGCAGGACCTATAGTAGAACTGTTGTAAAAATGACGATGAGACTTATAAAGGAAAAAGGGAATTTTACAAATCAAATTTCGGAATAGGTCTGCCGCCAACCAGGACGATAAGAGAAGAGAAGAGGATAATGCTGCCCTCATTGTCGATATCGATGTTGAAAACAATGTTGAAAGAGAGATATTTTTATTAAGTTCTGTGTATTTGTATTGAATCGAACAGTTGCAGAATGAAAGTATATGTGTGCGTAAATTCGAAGTGTACATTTTCGTTATGCAATCATATTGCGGATGCACAACCACTAGTTCGTTAGATGAAAGATGAAAATTGGAATCGATATTTCATTGAAGGTGTTTAAATCGTGATGAATATGAATACGAGCATAGTGCACACAGGTTCTTCACCAAAAAGAATAATGTAGACCCTATTAAATAAATGGGACCAACTAGAGTACTTTAAAATATGCCATAAAGTTTCTTAGAGATTGCGGATAATTCCGTTTGACTATAGATGATCCTAGAGGGCATCAATGAATTCACATTGCACTAGTTCAAGTTGGTATAAAAAAATTTCAGACAGGTCGGAAATATCCCGGCGGGGTACGCAAATTTCAATATAATAGAGGTGATTATATAATTTTATATATTATAGAATTATATAATCACCTCTATTATATTGAAATTTGCGTACCTTTCCAAAGGAAGGAAAGGTTGACTGCATCGTCAATTGCCAGAGATGACATCATATAAATAATAAATTTTTACTCTTATAGACATTATCGTTATCTCAAATCTTATTGCAGGAAAATCATCAGCAAATACAAAGTACACTTTACTATATGAGATGCTGAATCGCAGATATATCTAAGTGGGTTTATGAAGATCCTGCGTTACTCTTATACTCGAATAATCTAATATTATCCATGGTACTTATATTAGTAGTTTACGTTTATATAGCTTGAATAGCAAATAAACTTATTCATGGTAAGATATATGGCCATGTATCATATATCAATTGTCCTGGGAAAGAAACTGACTGTACTAAAATTCGAATGGCTCATAAGGATATTATCGTTTAAGGTTTTCGCTCTCTTTCAACACATCCAAGTACCCATAATAGTTAGTGTCTGCATTTTCCATCATCATCTTCTGATTCCTTGGTCTGTTAATCACTCTCGATGCGGTTATTATCTAAGCCATACATAAATATATCCTTATAGAAGATATTATCATCACCATCAACATCATCTATTTATTATTATTATTATTATTATTATTATTACTATTATGAAGCTATGAATGCGGATAATATGATCAAATGATAATTGAAATAAAGCTTTCAGAAATACTATTTTCACTACTTCCCTGATGGCTTTGAATCGATATTGTAGATCGTCGAATATTTCCTCATATCAAGGAGAACTCTTTTTTCTACAATAACAAAATATTTACTACTATACTTTGCCATAATTTTATTATGTCCTTACATTAAAAAGTATCTATATATGCTTAATTTTTATAACTTTCAACAGGATTCAGATTATGGTATCTTTTCAGTAATTGTATTAAAATGTTAAAAATATTATATAGAAAATATATACGAAGTCTGCTCAAAAATTATCGCGAATTTTGTGGTTTTTTTTTCAAAAATTGTTTATTTTCATGGGGCTCTTCAATTTCAGGAACAAGAAAAAGTCACAGGGGGCCAGATCTAGGGAATACGCTGGCTGCGGCATTATTAGTTTTTGGCCATTTTTATTTTTCCACAAATCCGGGCATTTCTGGCGGATTGGTTCGCGCAACTTGCGTATAACTAGCAGGTAATATTCCTTATTGACCGTTCTACCCTGTAACAAGAACTCATGATACACCACGCCCTTGCAATCGAAGAAAACTGTAAGCAAAACCTTCACATTCGACAGAACTTGGCGCTTTTTTCGGTCTTGGCTCGTGCGGCAGCTTCCATTTGGATGATTGAGCTTTGGTTTCCACGTCATAACCATAAACCTATGGATTCGTCGGAGCTAACGGAATCCAACAGCTCCTTAGTAATGTTAATGCGATGCTGTTTTTGGCCGAAATTGAGCAAAAATCGAAGACGAGGCAAAATACGTGCAAGCAAAACAGCTGTCAAAAATTAACTGAATATTCAAAATGGCCGAATTTATCGTATAAGTGAGAGATATGAGTACCAACATAACGCCATAAAAAAATCGAATATATATAACCCGTGGAAATTCAAAATTTGTGATACTTTTTGAACAGACGTCCTATATTTTTTTCAATATTGCTTAAGCAACCTATTTTCTTAAATTCTTTATTTTTTATGGTTCAATTTCCTAATTTGACAAAACAACATTTTTAATTAAGGAGAAATAATAAACTTTTTAAAATTTCCGAGAAACATTAACATTTGTTTTTAACTTCACTTTTTTCGCACTAGAAGAAATTTACTTTTTTCGAACTTACAAAAGCTGTTGTCTGATAAGTCAATAGCTGTCAGATGTAAATTAATGAATAGATTTTTATAAAATTTTTTATAGCAACTTTTTAGAAATGCCAGATAAGAAAAAATTTTTATTCTGCTGATATCGACTACATCTTTTGCATTTATCACTGACTTATCAGATTGACACCGTATATGAGTAAGAATTTTTTGATATTTTGTTGGTTTTTTTTTTATCAAAGTAAAATATTTATTTAATTTATTATATTTGAAATGGAAGTTATTTTTCTTTACCTTAAACTAAAATAGTATACAAATAAATAGAAAAATGTCCATAATTTTCTAGTTGATAGCCTATTTCAATCACTAAGTAATGTAATGATACAAAGACAAAATACCATTTGCATTTGTAATTTTTGCAAAAATGTAATTTTACAAGACAATATCAAGATCCTTTCTTATTTTGTCTTCGTTTTTTGGTAATTTTTCTGATTTACATACCGGAAATGAGCTAAAGATGAAGATAAATTTCCAGTTCTGTTGCAAAACCATTTATTCTGATCGCATTTTAAATGACTTTATTTTATATTGGAATAAATTATTACTTACGAATATGCTTTAACAGAAGGAATGCTCGTAATTGTGTATAGAGTCTCCCCACATGCTGACTGTATATTTATTCGTAGTAATTTGAAATCACTTGAATCACCTAAAGTACGTTTTGTGTCGTATGATATCGTTGGGAAAACTTAATTCATTTCACTGTCAGTGTCGGCGACTTGATTCTGTTGATTCTGCCTCCTTTCACCAATTCTCCTTAAATTTATTCCTGTTATATTTTTTTCTTCCCCAACTGGCGGCACATCTTCAATTTTCTTTTTTACTCCCGATGACTATCAAATATAAAATTCTGTACAGTTGGACTTATTTCTGGTTGATATGAATGTCCTCGTTATTATTGTACTAAAATATGAATAAATGTTTCACATATATTCAAGTTAGAATAAGCCAGTTTCCGTATACACGTTGGATGGACTTTTATGAATACAACCCACGCCATAGCTCCATATTTGTAGAGTGAAGACAGCCTTGGCCTTACACAGTGCTTGTATGGCATTTTTCATTTTTCCGTCTGTTCGACGAATGCTTTTGTCCGTCTGGGGTGCAAAAAGCAACTAATGCTGAGCCTAACAAAAACCATGTTGGGCCATCTCGTCTATGCATGCTCATCCCTCCACACGACAGCTTAAGGGCAAATATACATACAAATTCGTTCATGAACAAGATGATACAATACGGTTGGACAATGATACCAACGCTACTCATAAAATTCTTGATTTAGGACATCACCAGATATGATTCCTTTTCCTAGTGCAAAATTGCTGGCTGCTTCCTTTTGTGTCATGTATTCATTAATTTCATTTCTCTACCATGTCACATCGCTCATATAACCGTATCTATAGTGACCATATCGTCACCAATGTCTGTTTTAGATCCACTTCTTCTCGTTAATAAAAGCTCAACCGTACTATAGAAATTTTCCACAATTGGACTTTATTTCTCTGAAATTCAAACTGATTGTATCGTAAATTTCTCTACGGATGCGCATACGTAATCAAAATTAACCTCTGTAAGCACATATCCGTATTTAATAATGAATGTTTTCGTATATAGAAATATTGTCACCCTAGATAAAAATGTCAATAAAATACACATAATTTCATTGTACATATCATAATACCAATAATAAATTTACATTATTGTATTGCTTATATAATAATAATAATAATAATAATTATTATTATTATTACACTTCTTGATTATCACTTGTCATCATCATTGTTTATCTATGAATATTTATGTACACATCTACATAGCTTGATATCCAATTCAAATTTTATTCTAAATTTTTATGTTATTCATAATGTAAAAAAAATGCTATTATGTCAACAGTTGTTATTATTTATAGCTTAAATAAACATAAATTTAAACTTTTTATCGATTTTCATTAATAAAAATATTGTCTCACATAGAGACAAATAATTTAATGTAACGTAATAGCAAAAAATAACTGAACAGTAAAAACAAAATATTTAAAAACACTAAAGTATAAAAAAATAATTATGTAAATTTTTGAAGTAACTGAATATGAGTTACTAAATATTAATTTTAAAAGAAACTAATTTTTAGAAAAGAAACCCTAAAATGAAGAAAATATATTTAAAAATTAACTGAATATGAGTTAAAAAATTTATCTTCTATTTTTTTTGGCTGAATCGGATCCAGTTTACGTCAGATTCCCATATATGTAAGTACTTCATCCCTTCTGCAATTACACATCTTATAAAAAACATTCCTATCCGAAAAGTCTCCGGTTATGATCGGATTACCTGTATTATCCAAAGGCAACTTAATAATAAATATATTTTTCTAATAGCATCCTTGCTCCTGGATGGAGCTATTTGCTTAAAATTAAAATTTGCTTAAAAATCTACGAAAAGCTCACGAAAACTTAACTTTAAATCTGTGGTTTAGATTTAGAATTAAATTCAACAGTGTCATCGTTCTGTAGACTGTACAGAATCTTTTCTTGAGCACAGAGAGTATTGACCAGGCGTGTTCCTACATAATATGAATGTATTTGATCGAGAATGGCTCCCCAACTAACTCAGTAAAATTAGTAAATTACCCCTTCCCCCCTCCCCCCCCCAAAAAAACATACACAGAGCTTTATTTCTCATCATCAAAAGTAACATCTCAGAACGATGTTTTCAAGTAGCTAAAATTGTCGAATACTTCGAGAACTACTATATTTTTGCTAGTGTTCCTCAGGGTAGTATTTTTGGTTCTCTTTTGTATTATATTTATATCCACAATATTCGTACTTGCCAAAACATTTTAATAACTATATGAGGTCTGTTCAAAAAGCTGCGATATTTTTAGTGTGTTGTTTTTGGCCAAAAATGGCATAAGCCAATTTTTGTTCTTCCACATATCCGAGCGTTTCTAACGGATTGCTTCACGCAACTTGCGCATAACTTGCAGGTAATATTCCTTATTGCCCGTTCTACCCTGTGGCAAGAACTCATGATGCACCACGCCCCTGCAATTGAAGAAACACGTGCAAGCAAAGCGGCTGTCAAAAATTAACTGATCATTCAAAATGGCCGAACTTGTCGACATAAGTGAGGGACATGAGTACCTCGAATATATGTAACCCGCGACAATTCAAAATTCGTGATACTTTTTGAACAGACCTCTTAAATACTGCTGCCTCCTACTTTAGAAATTCCCTTTAAACCATAAAAATTCACATCAAAACTGTTTCAGTGGACAGTAAATGTAAATAAAGAAAAAAAATGTTCATGTGACTTTCACTCTTTCACGAGTAAAAGGGTGCCCAAAAGAAATCGATTTTCAATCGAGCACTATGATTTTTTTATTCATTTTAGTATTAAAATTTATAATTCTAAAATTCAAAGCACAATCCGCACCTGCCCTTAAACTGAACATTTTTTTAATTCTCTCCAAAGAATAGAACATTATTTTGCTATCAAAAATAACTCTGGACAAATTGCATTGGGAAACTCACAATCAACCCTTGATAGACAAAATTGGCATTTTCAAATGAAGCCATTCCTATTTTCTGCGCATCTTTTTTAAATGATGTCATAGGTACCAAAAATTGTCAAGAACTGTACTTTTATTGAAAATTATTAACACCAAAACGAACAGAAAAATCAATGTGCTCTTTAGATTCCCCCACTACACATAAATAAGCTTTTGTATGGCGTTTATTTCAGCTGACGGTACACAGAACTATAACAACATTTCGGTTAGTGGTTAAAACTAACTGTTGAAAAAAATTTATTTACATACAGTACAGTAATAAATCCTATATGGATATAAGGAATAGATTTTGGGGGGCCAAACCAGCATTTCAATTCCAATTTTTTCAATCAAAACTCCTCTGAGCGATCATTGATGCTTGTGTTAATAGTGTGCACCAACGTGACCCCATTTTTCCCTTAAGTTCGTGAATTTTATGTTAGACGTTGCAAAATATTTCATACTCATTCCATAATAATCCTTTTGAAAAATAATTGTTCTCATACCTCCCTCCCTACCCTCTCACAAAAAAAAAATTAACATTAGCCTGGCAGTAGCCACGAGAATTCCTAAGTTCAAAAAGGATCGATAGTTGTTTATTCCTATGTGTCATGTTACTGTTCCTCATGCTTAAAAAATCTATCAATTATTCTAAAATAGTTATTCATCATAATAAATAGATTTTTTTTAAAAAAAACTTCTTTATTAAATAAAAGTAAATTTTTTAAAACCATTTCATATACAAAATGTTCTTAACAAAACTTATACCAAATTATAAAATTAAATTATTCGAAAATAAGGAAAATATTAAATATACAAAAACTTTTACCATAAAATTAATAAGAAGCAAAATGAAGAAACGATATAATTTTCCTTAAATATAAATATAATTATGGGTCTTAAAATATTGAATATTCAATTAAAAAGTTTCGAACTAAGAAGAAAATTAACAACATGAAAATAACTTCGAAAGTGCTTATATAGTTTGTGGGGATTGTTGTGAATACATAATTTTCTGACCAAGTGAGGACATTTTGATTTTCTATACTAAAAATATATTTTCTATATATTTACAACAGAAACAGTCACTATAAAAATATAAAATAAATATTTGTCCATTTATTTAGTTATCTACAATAAATGTTTGCTTTTATATTTTCCGATAATAAATTATTGTTGAATAGAGGATTTGGCAAAAATCGATATAGTGAGTTATAAAAACTATATGCAAAATCTATGATATGAACTTTCTATTCTTCTATCTGATAGGAAAAACATATTTTCCAATAAATCAAGAAGAAAAAAACATCTCTTCTACTGATGTGGAGTTGAAATAAACTATAATTTATGACTATTTTATGAATTTAGCTTTTACTTATATCAGTTTTTTCCTTCTGTTTTTTTTTTTATATATATTATTTATTATTCTTTTTGGTTTAACCCCAAGAATATTTGAAAACTATTTTTTCGTATATAGCACAGATGGTTCAAGTTAACTTGCTCTATTATTCTGTTGAGGAAATATTTACAAAATACAATTTTGAGCATCTGTGGAATGATATTTTAGTGAAAAATAAGGCAAAACTACACTTGTCTCACAACAAATCAACCTCTCCACAATGTTAATAGGGACAAAACTCATCCTATCAAATTTTGGTTTAAATGTCCACGCTCAGCTAAGCTTAGCCACAACCCAACTTACCACATTATGCCTGCATAATATTTGTGAATAAATAGCTTTCCTTTCGCGTACCAAATGTGTAATTTTATTTTCGTAAACAAAATACCAAATTTTATTCATACATTAATTCTTTTTCCATTCAGTTTTTGTTTATTTCCATTTACGATATTTCATTTTTTCTTTTCGTTTCTAGAAATAATTATTAATTTAGCTGTTCTTTAATAAAAAATTAACAAGGATTCAATCGTCCTTCCACTTGTAGATGAAAAATATTTTGTTTTTGCGCTTTTATCGTAATTTGAAAATGTAACATACACATTTATGAAAATAAAAAGGAATTTTCTATAAAATAAGGACAAATCTCATATTACTTTTACAAATACACAGTACTTTTATTCACATACACATGTACAAGTATATATATGAGAGCAGAAAAAAGAGAATATCTATAAAATTTTAATCAGATTCAACTTTCAATATATTTTTACTTGTATGTAAACATTTTGTATAAATTTCATGAATATTTACAATATTTTATTTTCAATGTTTTTAAAAAGGAAGTTTTTTTTTTTGGTCATATTTCCATTTTTCCTACATATATAATTAATTTACTTTCTAAAATTTTTGTTATTTTGGTAAATATATAAAAATGTTATAAAGATTTGTGGGCGGGTTTAAAAAAAAATTAAAATTTTTAATTAAATATAAAATAGCTAGAAATTTTTCGATAATAAATTGTTATTTATTTTTTGTACAAATGTTTGCACATAATATTATTTATTAATTTCTGGGTAAAGGACAAATTGCTGGGTAAGTGAAAGAAAAGGTTGGAAAAATTATTTTGTGATCTATTCCAACCAGTTTGGAAATAAAAAGAATGGTAAAAACAATTAACATTTATTAAAAAGAAGCTTTTCAATATATACGTACTATTTTTGACAGTCTATTACTTGAACATTTTATATGGCACCTAGAATAATTTTATAAATTTATAAAGTGCTTTAGCCATCATTTAATTAGAATAAAAAAATATGAATTATATGTTATGGTACTTTCATAAAAAGGTCAATTTTTGACCAATTTATGGTGACAAATAAATATCCTATCAAAGACATAGTTCAGCGTCTATGCAGAAAATTTGAGGAAATCAGTTCAGATGCCAATTGGTCAGTGCCTGAACGTCAGAAAAATCCTCATAACTCCGAGTTATTGTCAAGAATAGGACTTAGTGCGACTTTAACTACATCCTAAAAATATTTAATTAACTCAAAAAGATATGAAGAGATTATCGTTTGCTTACTGGGACCTTCAGCAGTTGGAAATTAATCCTAGATTTGGTTAAAAATTATGTTCAGCGACAGAACCTACTTTTGATTAAATGACTACGTAAACAAGAAAAATTATCGGATCTGGGATGAAAAACAAGCGCAACAGTTCCAGCAGCTTTCTTTACGTCCAGACAAAGCTACTTTCTAGTATGGATTTTAGTCGGGTGGTACCGTTATCAAAACGTGTCTGCAACGACGGTAACTCAATTTTTTTGGGCATAAATAGGACAATTTTTTTACTTGAAAAATATCGACTTACCATACAACCCTTTCGATTGGCTACATTAAAACATTGGTCTATATTATGGCTAGGCCAGTCACAGATCAATGAAAGCCGCACTACTGCTTTTAATATATTATAAAGAGCCAAACCATAACCACATTAAGTGATTCAACGAAGTTTCACCATCAAGGGCAGTACGAGGTCTGTTCAAATTGTATCGTGAATGTTGAATTTCCGCGGGTTATATACATTCGATTTTTGATTTTTTGTGGCGTTATGTTTGTACTCATATTTCTCACTTATCCCGACAAGTTCGGCCATTTTCAATGTTCAGTTAATTTTTGACAGCTGCTTTGCTTGCACGTGTTTTGGCTCGTCTTCCATTTTTGCCCATTCCAAAAAATGGATCAAAGAATCTGTATCAAATTTTGTGTGAAAAATAAAATTAATTGCGCGGACGCATTTCGAATGTTGACTCTGGCATTTGGTGAAGCTACCTTGGTGTGAACGACGAAAATCGTGCCGGACGCCCGAGCACGTCAACAACAGACGAAAACATTGATGAAGTGAAGAAAATTGTATTGGCCAATCGTCGAATCACCGTTAGAGAAAAAGCTGAGGACTTAAACATATCGATTGGCTAGCGAATTTGATTTTTACCAATAATTTGTAGTGAGACGGGTCCCCGCGCAATTCTTACCAATATTGCTCAATTTCGACCAAAAACAGCATCTCATTAACATTGCTAAGGACCTGTTGGACTCCGTCCGCGACGACCCAAATTTGCTCCAGAGAGTCATAACTGGTGAGGAATCATGAGGTTATGGTTATGATATAGAAACCAAAGCTCAATCATCCCAATGGAAGCTGCCGCACAAACCTAGACCGAAACAAGCGCACCTCGTTCGGTCGAATGTGAAGGATTTGCTTACAGTTTTCTTTGATTGCAGGGGCTTGGTGCAGCATAAGTTCTTGCCACAGGATAGAACGGTGAATAAAGAATATTACCTTCAAGTTATGCGCAAGTTGCGCTAAGAAATCCGCCAGAAACGCCCGGATTTGTGGAACAACGAAAATTGGCTTTTGCACTATGATAACGCCCCTGCGCACGTATTGTTGCTAGTACTTGCATTTTTGGACAAAAACAATACACCAATAAGGCTGCAGCCACAGTATTCCCCAGATCTGGCCCCCTGTGATATTTTGTTGTTCCCGAAACTGAAGAGCCACATGAAAGGACGACGCTACGCTACGATTGAGGCGATAAAGGAGGCATCGAAGGAGGAACTGAACAAAATCACAAAAAATGATTTTTTGAAGTGCTTCGAGGATTGAAAAAACCTTGGCACAAGTGTATCATATCTGGTGGGGATTGCTTTGAAGGAGACAAAATAGATATTCATGAATAAATAAATAATTTTTGAAAAAACACAAAATTCGCGATACTTTTTGAATAGGCCTCGTATGTACAATTTAAACGCGTCTTTTACTTAGTCAATTTAACACAATTTATAAAAAAAATCAGAAATAAAAAAAAATAGATCAAAACTTTTAATGGGAGCCACACTTAATGCAATGTGGAGCCCCATGTGGCTCTGACAGTCGCTTTTGCCTACGCCTGATCTATGCCAATGAACCGACAATATACGTACTCTTCGAGCTGTACACATAAAAGAGATTCAGCTCGATGATTTATGTGGAACAGTCATGCAAAATTGGATGTCTCGGAACAGCTCTTGTTAACAAAGTCATGTAGGTTATTTGAACGATATTATTTTTATATAATAATGGTATCAAATATACTTTAATTTAAAAAAAAAACAAAATTTTCCTAGCTTAGATACAATTCTTTTAATTTAATTTCAAATATTAGGCATCTTTTATAAAAAGTCAATTCAGTTCATGATAATTTAATTATATTAATTTTTTCATATTTTCTAATATATAATTTTTTTATATCTTCAAATATCCTTCCGATTTTAGTAACTTACTTTTCTATATAATAATTTTTTGTGAAAATCATTTTATACTTAATATTATATGTTTAGCAAAAGGACTTTTAATATTATAACTTTTATAATTCAAAAATAGCAATAAGTACTTTCGAAGATTCTTAAATTTTTTTTTGGTGTATTTTTTCTGTTTATATACAAAGAAGATTATTTTGTTCAAAGATGATGGTTTTAATGTTCCACGGAGAAAATAATTTAGAAAAGAATAGAAAAAAGCAAAATTATTCTATTAATATATTGTACAATATTTTGAAATTTCAAAAGAAAAAATAATATTGAAGGATATAATAATATCAGGAGTTAATAATAAAAAATTTTTTTTCAAATATAGCCAAAAATTTAATAATAATACGTAAGAGCATATTTGCCATTAAATTGCTTGATTTACTTGAAAATAATTATGAAATTTTTCTATGATATTTTTATTAATTTCTTAGATTTTTATTTACAATTTTTTTTCTGAAAATATTTTCTTATTTCTAAAAAATTCGAAACAGTCCCAAGCTATAAAAATGGGCGTACATAATTTTTTGTTACAAGTGAAATATATTTTTTTTGTTGAATACTTGCTAATATATCTTTGTAAAATTAAAAAAAGAGTGAGTTTCTCATTTTACCATATGAAAATTTCTTTTTTTGTCTCGAATATTTAAATCATAACATATCCATATCGGTCGTATCTTAATATTTATTTTTATATCGTATTATTAATAATATATACAACAGAAGAAAAAAAGAAAAACATTACTTAAACCAGGTAAAACGTATGCTATTTTCTTCATTTATTTACGTAAAAAACGTATTTCGAAATAAACTCACACGATTATGAATGAATATATATAAAAATCGATAACAATAAGCTTTGACACAAATAAAAAAATATCCTATCATATTTCTTGTCATACTAGCTGGAATTGGAAGAGCTTTACTGAAACGTTATAACAGCTAAATTTTTTTGTTCTCCTGATAGGTTAGTATGGTTTATCTTGGAAGAAAAACTCAACCCAACCGATCTGCTTCTATTCCAATTGGAATTTATATAAGTTATGAATATGCCAAAGTAAAGACCTTACCGATAACGTATAGCCATCCCTTTATTATTTTTTTTTTGACTACTTCTCCTTGTATCCTTGATGTCCCATAAAAAACTTATATGAAGAAATATCGGTCCTTTTAATATAGAAATGAGTTCTTTTTGCAAAAAATTTCCATATCGCTTTATAAGGATTTATAGCTTATCCGAGTATAGAAAATGTAGATGATATTTTCTGAAATATGCCCTCTCAAAATCTCGGAGTAACTGGCTGTTCATCTCATTTCTTCCGGAAGGATAAGTCAGCAAGGAGATTATGTAGTCATATAAAAGGTAATTATCTGTGGCTCTTTTATACAATTTTTTATTCATTTATTTTTTGCCAATACTTTTCTTATCCAATTTTAATATTAGTAAGAAAAAAAAAAAGAATTTTAAATAAGAAAAATGTGAAAATATTAACCAAAAAAAATAAAAAATCTTTTTGATGGGGGCAAAAAGTGATATTCAAGAGAAAAGTTCTACTTAGACAGATTTTCTATAAGCTCTGATACCAAGTCCTACACAATCATTTTTTTTTTAAGTATCTATCAAATTTTATTTAGTCTTAATATAGAATTCGCATTGGTAGATTATGTAAAAGTCAGTCTGTCATACAAATCACGTGGTTGAATGATTTTAAGAACATACGCTCTGTTTTTTTTTTATACCTGACTGAATATGACGGGAATTGAAAAAGATTAAATCACCTTAAAATATTTATATTCCAAACATTTCTCTAGTCGATTATTTTTATATTATTTATATTACTACAATACAATATATAACAATCTAGTTATTTTTAAAAATATATTTTTTTTTATACGTGTAATAGTATAAAAGTAATGCGACTGATTTTTTTTGTTGTTGCTAAAAAATTTATTTGCTTTCAAGCACCAATCTTATCCCCTTCAGAATATATTGGCAATTCGATTTTTGCCACTCTTCGAAGGAGTTCTGTAATGTTTCAACTGGAATGGCCTTCAGCTCTTCGGTTACATTCTTTTGTATGTTTTTGATGATGTCCTTGCAAGTGGTTTTTGTTACTGATTGTTTTTGTTATTGAGGGGACTCCGATCTGATACGAAAAAACCGTTTTCTAATATTTTCAAGGCTTTCATTATAAGAAAGAGTCATATGTAAAAAAAATCTTAAAAGGACTATGAATCTGCTTAATTTTTTTTTTTTTAATTTGACAGGTTTTTCATTTCTACTTTATTGTACAATTTTTACATAACACAAATATGCATTTATACACATAGACATGAGACACAGTAGCTCCTATGGAGCATATAGCGGCACTAGAGACTCTGTGAACTCTCTCCATCTGCTTCTGTCTTGGGCTAGCCTTTTCACTTCCGACCATGACTTGCCAATTTGTTGGTGTTCGCGCTCGACTGATCTCCTCCAAGTGGTCCTTGGTCGTCCTCTGCTGCGATTGCCCTGTGGGTTCAAATCTAGTACCATCCTTGCTATGTCCGTAGGTGGTTTTCGCAGGGCGTGGCCAATCCAACTCCATTTCCTGCGTTTGATGTCAGCTAGAAGGGGTATTTGCTTCGTGAGAAGAAGCAGCTCATCGTTCGTTATCCAGTTTGGCAAAGAGATCTTGCTTATACACGTCAAGCATCTGTTCACAAATGTTTGAGGCTTACGAGTCGTGCTGTCGGTTACTTTCCATGTTTCGCAGCCGTACAGCAAGACTGGCTTGACGTTTGAACTGAATATTCGAAGTTTGAGTGTTATGGAGAGGTGGTTGGAACGCCACACGTTCCCAAGTAAGGTGTACGCTTGTCACGCCTTCGTGATGCGCGTTTGGACGTCTGTTTCAGTTCCACCATCCTTGCTGAGCATGCTGCCAAGGTAACAGAACTTTTCGACATCTTCAACTTGGGTACCGTGTAGCATCAAGGGACTCTCGCAGGTGGCGCCGATACGCATCAATTTGGTCTTCTTGATGTTGATTCTCATCCCCACTTCTTCGGCGTTGGAGGCCAGAGCATTCAGTTTCTCCTGAATGCCGTTGAAGGTGTGGGACATGAGGCATATGTCGTCGGCGTAGTCCAGGTCGTGGAGCTTCTCACGCAGTGTCAACTGGATACCGTTGCTGGCTGTGTTGTTAGTGCGTTAAAGGACAAGGTCTAGGGGGATTATTAAGATGATAGACGAGATTACGCAACCCTGCCTGACTCCTCTCGGGATGTTGAATGGATTGCTGTTTCGTCCTTTGAAGCGCACTCTACACGGGGCCTCACGGTATAGTTCTCGGATGAAATCGATGATGGCCTGTGGGATGCCTAGTTCAGCCAGAGTACTCCAGATGGCGTCACGAGAAATCATATCGAAGGCTCTTTCGAAGTCAACGAAGAGAAGATAGAGCGGGCTGTTCCATTCGTTCGACTGTTCAATGATCATTCTTAGGCTGCTGATGTGATCAACAAAGGAGCGGTTTGGTCTAAAGCCAGACTGCTTGTTGCGAAAGGCACTTTCCACTGTTGGAGTGATGCGAGTCAGGATGATTGAGGCGATTACTTTCTGGATGGTGTTCAGCAGAGTGATTCCCCTCCAGTTTTTGCAATCGCCAAGGTCACCTTTCTTCGAGATGGTGTTAATTATTTCTTCTTTCCAGCTATCCGGGAAGTGGCATTGTGTCCAGGCTTCTGCGATTATAGGACGCAATAGCGAGGCCAGGAGTGGTGGGTCAAACTTCAGAACCTCTGGGGCCAGGTTGTCAGGTCCGGGTGCTTTGCTGTTCTTGAGCTTGTTGACTGCTGTTGTGATCTCCATAATCGTGGGCGGTTTTGTTGGGATGGATCTTCGTGGGTTTCTGCTCATCACTGGAGGAGGAGGATGGAATTTTGAAGCTACTGGAAACGATTCTGAGAAGAGTTCCTTCCAGCGGTCGAGTTGTTCTTCATCCGTGGAGAGAGCTTGACCGTCTTTGTCCTTAAGTGGTGGTAGTGAGGGTGTTCTTTTTCCGGATAGTTTGCGAATTGATGCATAGACACTGCGGAAATCTGCTTAATACCGCTGTAAAAATTATGCTCTTGGAAAAGTATGATCCCAATAGGTTTATAATAACATTTTATAGATCAAACTCTTGGTCTCACTAAGCTTAACATAATACTTGACAACAAAATTTCACTCTTCGTTTTTTCATTAAAATTTACTTAAATTATATCCTTCTATACGGTCGTGTAGTTCAAGGACGAATTTGAAACTTATACTGCGGAAATAGGAAAGACTAGCTTTTTCTCAATAATAATAGTCTCATTAATTCTAGTTAAATTAATTTTAAATTAAATAACAAAGCCAACTTGATTAAATTTTCATTAATTGTATGATTGTGCTCTTTAAATTTAAAAGATATTTTTATATTTTGTAACAAAATATCTTTTAATATTTAATAATAAGTAAATAAAAATATCTAATAGTTTTCCATAAACTTTTATAAATAAAGATTTTATTTATTTTAAATGCGAAAATAAATCCTGTTTTCCAATAAATATACGTAATATCAAAGTTGAAAAGCTAACTTTTTTCTTACTTGAGGTCATTGCATATATTTTAAAATTGCATACTCCGATCTTTTAGCATGAGTATTGTATAGATAAAATATTGAGAGAAAAGGCAGTGCAATTTAAATTCATTCATATTTAAAAATATTTATCGATTTTTTGAAAAGAGAATCTTACCTTTTGCAATATAGTTATTGAAAAGCTACATTAATTTTTCTTTGAAGTGTATCAGCCGATGGCAACTACTTGAAAATTCATTACTTCTCTATACATATGTACTTGTACGTTTATGAAAGGAGCTTATATACGCATAAGATTTAACGAGTAAAAAGCTCTTAAAATTTTTATCAAGGAAGGTATTCTGAAGAAAGAAGAGATAATATTACGTTCAATTTCATATAAAATACAAGAGATTAAAAGTACTAGAGAAAAAATAAAAATAGGTCTTTTACTGAATAAAAATCATATGTACTTAAAAAATCAATAAATATTTAAATATATATATATGCATGTATACATGAAAAGATAGATTTATCTTCTAGGCTATATGAAAAGCCAGCAGCAGATAGGAAATAATCTGAAATTTTTATATAGTCAAGTTGTGAATATATAGTATTTTCCGAGAAAAAAAATTCTCACCTCTCCATTTTGTGGCAATAGAGTAATGCCATACTGAAATTCTCTGTATCTACATAAAAGTAGACCTAACGAAAGAATATTTTACAAATATGATACACTAAATTATGAAATACTCTTTGGTACTGACAATATCAAAATCATCATCGAGCAAAACAGCCAAGCTGAAAAACGGATTTCACTTAAACGTGGGTGGTGTATTTACATCTGCAACCTAAAAACGTGCTTATCGATGAGATATTCTAAGTCCTTTTAACGAAATTTACATGAAGTTATCAAGGTAAATAATAGTATAATAAAAAATATATACTGAGAGGGACAAAAAAAAACAACAACAATTACATAATGACAGCAGAATAATAACACAATGAAAAGGACTAAATATCTGAATTCAGACTAGTACGACTGCAAAAAATTTATGTCGCATTAATTTAAGGAGACTAGGGAGTTGATTGCCGGTACGGTATATATCGCATTGTTTAGCAGACATAATACATACACAGCCCCTCAACCACCACACCAAAATGATAAAGAGTAGATTTTTCAGAAATTCTAATTTCAGAAAAGTTTATCATATCCTTGACAAATTCATAATTTTATGCAAGGTAGAATAAACACAGTTGAATAAATGATTAATAATCTCAATTTCATTTGTTGTTTGTGCACATTTTCATTTATCTTCTAGTTCGTTTTGTGTTGTTTATGCGAATAAATACCTTACAGATTATCAAACCAATGAGCTTTACTGGGACATTTTTGAATATCCATTTTGTCGTCGTATATTGTAAAATTTATCCGAAAATATTACAGATTCAAAATATTATTCTGTATGCATATACAAATACTGATAGAGCACGAAGAAAACTACACAAAATACGGCTCGATAGAATACTAGAAGGACGAATTTCATTCCAACACATTGATAGTATAACTAAAATGGCTGAATTTTAATTAGAATTAAGTGAATTTTACTGTTTGGACAGCCTACATTTCTATGTGGTATCTTCTGGTAATCATACTATCAGGACTGGTTGAGATTTTGTTGATTTAAGATATTAACAATTCTTGAAATTTTACAGCGATTGAATCTGAATTCGGAGACAAACCATGCTAATTATTTTTATTTATGGAAACATTACTTTTTTGGCAAGTTAACTGAACTGAACAGTATATATTTCGGAATATTATTTTAATATAGTATGTAAATATAAATAATTAATTAGAATTTTCATATTCTAATTATGAAAATGAAAATCTTTAGGGAGTGAAAATTTTCTTGCTAATTTTCCCATTTTTCTAATAAATAATTTTTTTTTTGGCTCAATTTTTGAAAAATACAATTTTTTTTTTCTTGGATCAAGATTTATTATCATATTTATTTCATGTGGAAATAGTCACATGCGTTCGTAGAGGATTTTTTTTTGGAAATTTTTTTTTTTAAATTTTAATGTTAACTGCAAAAACAATTTGTAATAAGCATATTTTTTTAAGGGATGAGATGGGAGTGAAGAATAGTTTTTTTTGGATGTTTGTAATAAAGGATGTATAGTCCATATTAGTTTCAGAAATTTGTTGTATGGTAATAGTTTACTCTTTAATGCCGGTTTTGACATATTGTCTAGGAAATGTAGTAGGTAATGGTTTTTATATCTATTAAGTTGACTTTTTTTATATCCTTGTCATAATAATACTAAGAATCGTAGTAATGGTTTTTATCATATGTTACTTACCACTCAAATGGTATGGTTAGCAAATCATTATGACAAGGATTATCTGTAAGTGTTTTCAAAGATTGAGCCTAGAATACTTCCCTTAAGGACACCGGTGAAGGTACTTAATATTTTAAGCTATCCGAAAATATCTCTTAGAGTGACTAAGACTCGCCACAGCTTCTAAATCTAAGAATTCTCTACTTTTAATGATCGAAATTTTTTTCAATATTTTTTTTAATCCTTTGATATTTTATACTAATCAATAAAAATGATATAAAATTAGTTTACCGACATAATATATAGTCAAAGAAAACGTGACAAAATGAACTTTTTAAAGCCAACTTTTGAAAGTTTTTCCAACAAAAAAATTATAATTAAAAAACTTATAATAATTTTAAATAACTTTTAATACATAAAATATAATTAATTAAGTAATATTTTTACAAAAAGTACAATATTTATACAATAGTCTTTAAAAACAAATGTTTTAGTTTACTTAGTAATTTTATATAAAAAACTTTTTAAAATATTTTGTTAAATGTTAAAAATCTATTAGAAAAATTTTAGAAATTGTTCAGCAACATTTTAAGTAGGCTTATAAATTTTATTGATTAATAACAAAGGTAATAAATTTTAAAAAATTTATTTGTAATAAAAAATATTATTTGCAGTAAAAAATTTCATTTTTAATACGACTAATAATTGATAAAAAGGTTCAAAATAAAACAAAAAACACCTACCAAAAAAAAAAAAAAAATAGAAATATTTATTTTTAAAAGAACTTATATATTCAGAAGTGAATAATTGTTTTAGTGAATTTTGTCAGTTTAAAAATATAGTTTCATATCTGAAAGCACATTTTCACCTTTCATTTTCTATTAAATATTATATTGTATAAAATAATAAATTGAAAAAGAATATTGAAAGAAAATTTTCTTTAACTTACATTTATCTTTTTATTCATAAAATAATATGAAAAATACTTAAAATTTTATATGCAGTTATATTCAGAATTCCATAAAACCGTTTTTGTATACTTGATTTAGAATTTGTACATATTTCTAACAAAAGAGCAAATAATAAACATTTAAAAGCAATTCTATTCTTGTTGTTATAACTTTTCAGAAAACATATTTTTAAACTTTTCTCGTTTACTTTAATATGCTTGTCTGCATAAGTGCATGTTTCCGTACAATTCGTTCAACTTCTACCAAAAAGGCATATTTGGTCGTTATCCTTTCGACCGGATACTATACTCGAATGTAGTATACCCGAAAAGTGTACACATATGATTGTATGATTTTTGAATTGTATCACGGAATGAATGTGAATGTATTCATACTTTTAAGAGTACTTTACCCTCCTTTTACCATCTCCCAAATAGGAGTATAATTATAGACTATTAGATTTCACCTTTATGCTCGTATAAAATCTACCATAAAAGCTGGATTTTCTACTTATTCAACAATTTATTTCTCCTTTTACTATTATTTGCTTTTTGCTTAAAAAGTTTAAACTATTTCCCGTGTTTGTAAATATATTTTAAAAGAAATTGTTAAAGTTTTTGTATACAGTTTCGAATGGAATAACTTTGAATGCAGTCAAATTTCGTTATTAAATAATTTATGAAAATCTAAAACAATAATAATAACTGCATAGAAATTTATATGAAATAATATCTAACAAATGGGTTTTACTTTCATAGACAATATATATATTTAAGGGTACTGTCGAAAATTTTATAAATATCTCTGCTCTAAAATGTAAGAAAATATAGTGAAACCTGCTAAAAAGATCGCGTACAACATTTTTGCTTAAAAATATTTTTAAAAAACAATAAATCTTAAAAACTAAATTTTCCGATAGGTAAAGTATTGTTGAAAAGTCTAATCTATCCATACCAAAACAAAGTACTGATATATGTTAGAAATATCGATAAAATTTACTCATTTAAGAATAGTTTATTTAGTAATTACCACGGATATAAGCTTAAATCCGCTGTTTGGTCATAGATGGCGTGAGTGAGCGTATTAAGCTACCATGCAGACGCCATAGTTTTTTTTATATAAGTTTGACATCTGTCAACAATAATCAGTGCATATTGTTAGCAATAACGTACAACAACATGCATTTTTCCTTTGGTAATCATGTCTAGTTTTGTGCCAGAAGAAGAGCATATGCGGGAAGCTCTGCTTTTTTGCTTCAATTTGAAGAGATCGGTTGCCAAATCATATAGAATACTTATGGAGGTCTATGGTGACAGTGCTTTATTGGAAACTACGTGCCCAGATTGGTTTCGTCAGTTCAAAGACGGCAATTGTGACTTGTGGGTTTTTTTTGACCTAGGAAGGTTGAGGACCATCAATTGCAGGCTCTTTTGGACGAAGACGATACCCAATCGCAAAATATGCTCGTAGTGCAATTGGGTGTTACTCAACCTACCATTTCCATGTGTCTGCCTGCCACGGAGAAGATTGAAAAGATCGGAAAATGGGTGCCACATGAATTGAACGATAGGCAGATGCAGCGACCCCAAAACACATGCAATATCTTGCTTGACAGACAAAAAAGAAATTTTGATAGACGATGAAAAGTGGATATATTTCGAGAATCCTAAACGCAAGAAATCGTGGGTTGATCCTGGACAACCATCAACATCTTCCCCAAGACCAAATCACTTCGGACGGAAGACGATGCTGTGCGTTTGGTGGGATCAGCAGGATAACGTCTACTATGAGATGTTGAAACCTAGTGAAACTGTCAATGCCCACCGCTACCACCAAAAACTGATCAAATTGCACCGTGCTCTGCGTGAAAAAAAAGGACGGATTATCAACAAAGACATGACAAGTTGATTTTCCTCCATGACAACGCACCATCGCACACGGGAGACACTCAACTGGGAGGTGCTACCCCACCCCGCTTATTCACCAGACCTGGCCCATTCCGACTATCACCTGTTTTCGTCTATGGGCCACGCGCTTGCTGAGCAGCACTTTGATTCTTACGAAGACATCCGAAAATGGCTGATGAGTGGTTTGCCTTGAAATAGAAGGAATTATTTTTGGCGTGGTATCGACAAATTGCCCGAGAGATAGGAAAAATGTGTATCTAGTGACGGCAAGTACTTTGAATAAATTTTTTATAAAAAAAAATTGTTTTTTGACTAAAAAACAGCTGATTTAAACTTATGTTAAATATAGGTAAATATAAATTGTATTAATAAAAAACTTATACTAAATTTGTGATTCTGCGGCTACTACACATCGCGCTTTAAGAAAAGATTGTTTTTTCAATGATGACCAATCTGAGATTGTTTTTTCAGTGATGGGCGTCCGTTAGATAAATCATTAAATCGAATTGTTATACGTAAGCTTTAAAAAATTTACAAGTAATCAGTAAAAATAAGATTGTATTTCTTTAAAAATGGAAAAGTAGAGACCGTTTTGTCAATTCTGAGCTCTACGATTGTACAATGAGAAACTTTCTTCGGTCTAAACTTAAAGATTTTAATCTGGACCATGTGTGGTTCTAACAAAACGGCATCACAAGCCACACAAAACGATTAATTTTAGTTTTATTTCGCGCTATGGTACGCCTAATTGCGAGATTTGGAACCGTTGGACTTTTTCCCAACAAGATCCAAAAAATTAGTGTTTACGCAGAAAATCTTTTAATTTTAAAGCATTTAAAAACCAATATCCTTGAAGTAATGGCCGAATTACTTCAAAGAATTTGAATTAAAATCTGGAAGATTTTATAAATCGTTCATCACAACCAAAAAATTTTCTGATGAACGATTTGAACGATTTGTAATTAAAATAAATATGCATTAATGTTTCTAATTTATTTCAGAAAAATCAAAGTGAAAAATTTCCACCTCCTCATAATAAAATAAGAAAAACTATTTCAAAAATTTATTTTTTAATTCAAATGAAATTTTAAAAACATTCATTAATTATGTCAAAACAATTTTGAAAAGTAAATTACATCTTTTCAGTCACTGAAAGAAGGAGAACACATATTTAGAATTATTCAAAGAAATTTTGTGGAAACATATTCCATATCTATAATTATGTAAATTCCGAAAAATTGAGAATAATTTTAATTTCCACTAAAAGTAAAATTTAAAATTCCAAGGTTTCATCCCAAATGAATTTGTTGAAAACTAAACCAAAACAATAGACCTTCCTTAATTACATACTATAACAATAATAATGATAGCATTAGTGCTTAGCTGGCAATCTAAATTTTTTCCCTCGTCTATCATCGTCTTTTTTATGAAAATCCTCTGTGCTAGTAAAAATGTAGGGAACATAAGCATTCTACATGGAAGATTTTTGCCAAAATCTCTGCCATTAATCAAGTTGAATAACAAAAGCATAAAAACCACAAAATAATACATCAACATAAATTCACACCCACAAATAGAAAAAAAAATACACAAATTTATATACAAATACAAAAACAAACATCCTTATACATATAATAATGTAGATTAAACGACAAAAAAAAATAATTTATTTATTCGCAGGATCAACAAAAGCTGCGGAGCTAGCGAAACAAGGAAAAGTCAACATTCGCATAAAATTTTCTTTCATATTCTCCGAAGGACATACGTAGAAAGTAACAAAAAAAATGATATGACATGCAAATGTATTTTATATAATTTTCTTTGGCACATATTTTTGTATATATTCATGTAAATCTTATGATTTTTTTTTCAAAACATGCGCATGTAAAAGTGTGACAAATACTTTTTTTTACCTGTACCGAAATTTAGGTGAAAAAAAGAAATGGAATCGTTCATCCTTTTCTCAAATCCACAACCATTTTATCTACATGCATATTGAATAAAACCTATCCAACTCATTATACAACTTGCTTAATGTAAACATAGAAATATCATTGATTCTGCTCAAAAAGGAATCATAAATTCACCAATATTAAGGAAAATATATAAAAATTTACAAAATTTCCGAAATGTAAAGGGAATTTTGCTTAGGATAAATATTTGCATACGAAAAGAAGGTACTCTAACAATAAGTTAAATAATAAAAAATTTGCAAATATTTGTATTCATTGAATATGATAAGTTATGAAAATAAACATAAATATGAATAAAAAGGATATTTTGAACAATAAAAATGAAAGAACTATCAAAAAGAGAGATAAATTTACATTAAAAAAAATACAAGATTATATAAACAAATACCGAAAACAAGCTTTGACCTTTTGCGGAGGACTGAAAAGTATTTTTTATCAAATTTAATAAAAGAGTAAAGTATGAAAGAACCCTAAGATAAGTGACTTAACATGGAGCAACTATGGGCAAAAAAGCTTTTTGGGGCTTTGAACTTTCTTTACTCGACTGAATCGAATACTATTAAAAATCCAATTTTGTGTATGAACCTTTATACAAATTAAATTTAAAAAGTTTCTGACTTCTAAAATTTTATTAACTATCCACTTCCAGAACAAAGAAAACATAACTCACAAATGTAAAATGAACTTGAAATTACATAACAAAATTTCATAATAATGGGAAGAAAAGAAAAATTATTTATTAAAATAAAATTACAGCAAAATGCACACAGAAAGAAAAATTTAAAAAATTCTTAGTCGATTGTGTATTTTCAGTAAAAAATTTTCATTGAAAAATTTTCAGTAAAAAGTTTTCAGTAAAACTTTTTCATTAAAAAGATTTAGCAAAAAATTTTCATTAAAAGTGTTCAGAAAAAAGATGTTTAGCCAAAATTGTTATTGAAAACTGTTTAGTTAAAACTTAAAGTAAAAAATGTTCAGTAAAAAATTTTCAGTATGGTAAATATGTTCAGTTAAAAATGCTCAGTAAAATATTCAGTAAAAAATGTTCAGTAAACATTTTCAATAACAAATTTTTAGTAAACATTTACAGTAAAATATTTTTAGTAAAAATGTTCTGTAAAAAAATTTCAAATTAACATTTACAGTATAAATGTTTAGTAAAAAATGTTCGGTAAAAATTTTCAGTAAAAAGTTTTCAATAAAAACTTTTAGTAAAAAATGACCAGTAAAACTTTCAGTAAAAAATTTTCAGTAAAAATTTTTAGCAAAAAATATTCCTTGGAAAATTTTCAGTAAAAAATTTTTAGTAAGACTTTTTCATTAAAAATTCAGTAAAAATATTCAGAATAAAATTTTCAGTATAAATTTTCATAAAAAAATGTTCAGTAAAAATTTTCAGTAAAAAATTGTCAGTAAAAAATATTCAGTAAAAGTTTTCAGAAGAAAATTTTCAGTAAAAATTTATAGTAAACATTTTCGACAAAATTTTTTCAGTAAAAATGTTTAGTAAAAATGTTCCATAAAAAATTTTCAGTAAAAATTGTTTATTAAAAAATTTTAATAAAAAATATTCAGTCAAAATTTTCAGTAAAACATTTCAGTTAAAATTTTCTGTAAAATTTTTCAGGAAAACTTTTTAATTAAAATTTTACAGTACACATTTTTAGTAGAAAATGTTTAGTAAAAACTTTTAATAAAAAATGTTCAGTAAAAATATTCAGTCAATAATGCTCAAGAAAAAAATGTTCAGTTGAAAATTTTCAATAAAAACTTTTAATAAAAATGATCTGTAAAAACTTTCAGTAAAACATTTTTAGTAAACATTTTCAGCAAACAATTTTTAGTAAAAATGTTCAATACAAAATATTCAGGAAGAATTTACAAATAAAAATTTACAATAAAAATTTTCATAAAAAAATGTTCAGTAAAAATTTTCTGTAAGAAATTTTCAGTAAAAATGTTCGTAAAAAATTTTCAATTAAAAATGTTCAGTAAAAAATAAAAATGTTCAGTACAAATTTTAAGTAAAAAATTTTCAGTAAAAATTTACAGTACACATTTTTAGTAGAAAATGTTTAGTAAAAACTTTTAATAAAAAATTTTCAGTAAAAATATTCAGTCAATAATGCTCAAGAAAAAAATGTTCAGTAAAAAATTTTCAATAAAAACTTTTAATAAAAATGATCTGTAAAAACTTTCAGTAAAACATTTTTAGTAAACATTTTCAGCAAACAATTTTCAGTAAAAATGTTCAATACAAAATATTCAGGAAGAATTTACAAATAAAAATTTACAATAAAAATTTTCATAAAAAAATGTTCAGTAAAAATTTTCTGTAAGAAATTTTCAGTCAAAATGTTCATACAAAAAATTTAATGTTCAGTAAAACAATTTTATTAAAATTCCTGAAGAAATTTTCTCCAAAAATTGTTGTTTAAATTTAATTGAATAAATTTTTTTAATTAAATATTTCGTTAATTTTTGAAAATATTTTTATTAGAATGTTTTTTAGCCTGTTTGGAATTTTTCAATAAAACTAGAAAAATTGATAGATTATGGTTTGGTCAATAAAATGACAACGTTTATGACAATTTTTCTTAAAGTCTAATTCAATCAAATTATTTATATAATTTTTATTGTTTGACAGTAAATTTTGTTTGAGTGATGAAAATAATTTGGAATCTTGTGATTAATTTGAATTATTGCATATGAAAATTCCAAATCACTAAACAAATCCAAGAATCGGTATCGTGGAAATACTAATAAAATAGTTCCCAATCCTCCACATTAAATCATATTATTTTATTGGTACTCAAAGTGTTATTATGCTATCCTACTAATTTTTACTAATTCCATTTATTATGGCATTAAACTTTTCCTACTTTAACAATAGTGCAAATTTATGATTTGGTCAGATTATTAATTAATTGTGATTTTTCCATCCATTTTTTATATATTAGGTATAATTTTTCTTCAAGTTATTGTGCTAGGCTTTGATGGAAATCAAATGCAAAACCATAATTTCTGTAATAAAATCAATTAATCAATTTTATAAAAAGATTATCAGCACACTTTTAGGCTTAAGCACGATAAGTTTGGAAGTGTAGCAAAATAAAAGTTTATTTATTCCTAGCAAAATAAAAGTTTATGTGGTTAGTAAATTTCGCTTTTCTAGAAATAGTTTTCCTTAACTTAAGTTAAATTTGGAGTGTGAATAATATAAAAATTCTAATTAAAGAATATACAATTTTTAGTATATAAAATTGACTATAATTTAAATGAAAAGTTTAGTATAAAGTATATACGCATATAAGAAAAAAAACAAAAAATTTATAAAAATTAAGAAGTAAAAAAATTTATGTTTGAACACTGCATTTTAATTATTATACAAACAAAATTTATAAAATTATATACACCCCATTATGAAGGACTCTTAACTCTAATACGAAGTGGGCAAATTTATTTCAAATATATTTCAATACTGAAAAGAATCCTTTAAATTCATTCATTTCAATTTGTTTATTATTTTTACCAAAAGGAAGAGAAAGTTGTATTATTTTCTTGCTTACTTTACATATTGCGAAAATTTCTATCTGTTATATGGTTTTTTTTTTCACATTAAAAAGGGCAGAATACCATTAAACCAAAATATATAAAAGAAAAACAACAAATGCCAAATACAGATTTTTCTTAATAAGATAAAAAGTATAACTAAACCTAGAAGTACAGAGGAAAAAGCTCAACATACTGTAGAGTGAATTCTCATAAAAAATCGTACAAATTTAGTACACGCATAAAAAAAATATTCAGCTTCAGGTTAATTTCAAATTAAGCAGCGGCAAGAAACATTTCAGATTTCTTCATTATTATTTTATTATTTTTTGCAGTTGTTTTTTATATTATTTTTCTCATTTTTAAGTACACTTTTTCACCTCCTTAACCTTTCCATTTAGTAGTTACATCCAACCTAACCGACCTCATTTGATATTGTGTTATTTCAGTTTTTTTGTGGTTGTATCAAGTGGTAATTAGCTTTGCTCGTACTTTCGTTTATGAGCTTATATTAAGGTGTTTTATATTACTAAAAAAATTTCACCAAATTACTACTAAAAAATTATCCATTTGTGGATTTAGATTGTATAAAAAGTAGTCCATATACGTGCACATAGGAGTGAGTATACATATACTAGTGTGGTAATGAACAAAAGTGAAAATGTTAAATAGAAGAAAAGTTTTCCAAGAACCATAACAAAAAAGATACCAAAATTGGATTTGAATTTACGAGCACTTAATTTAAATGTTACTCTGGCAATTTTATTATAATTTGTTAGGATTTGTGAAAGGTTTCTTAGAGTTTTTCTTGTTTGTATATAAAATTGATTGAAAATCAATGACGGAGAGCTTTTGTATAGCATTTAATAAGTTATAGTCATATTGCCAAATATTTATTATACAATAAAGAAAACTTTACGGAATTGAAATTTCTTTTTTTCAACTGTTTTTTTTTCTTCAAATCAATGTATTTTCTAAACAGTCTTCTGTAATTTGAAGGCTGCATATTTTTTTATTTTTTTTTGAAGGTAGTATAAAAAAAAAGTATAACTCCAACAATCAATAAATTATTTGATGACTTTGACTTTTCATTAATCAAGCATAAAAAATACTTTTCTTAAAGTTTATGATAAATATTTCTTTTTTGTTTCATAAATTGCCAATTGAAATTTGAGAAAAGGTTATGAACAACTTTTTGTGATTATTCAATATTTGGAAGGGGGGTCTTTTCATTAAGATTGATTGATTATTAGGCTTTCAGAAAACCATAACAGTGAGGTTAATTTAGATTCAGCAATATTAAAAAAATTGTATAAATTATGAAAAATATCTTCTAATATATTAACGTACTTCGACTAGCTTTCAAGAAGGGAATTTTTATTGTTTTTTTTTTCCTTAGTAACTTTTTATTATTAAGGAAATGAATTTTGTAAAGTAAAGCTTTCCGAAGTAATTTGGAAAAATTTTCCAAAAGCCATTTAAAAATTATGTAGAAACTTTTCTAGAAATATTCTAATATATATTATAAAAATACTAAAATATTATTTGATTTATAGTTTAAAAGTTAAATTTATATTTTTAATACTGTCAACAACAGGCACAAAAATATAATTTAATAGTAGCTAGAGACATAGAAAAAGGTTAGCCAATTGGTCATTCTGCAAATAAATATAAATAAACTATTTTTATTATTCAAATTTATATTATATTTTTCTGTAAGTTTATTATATAAACCTTATTATAATGAATTAAATAGAAAATCATTTAAATGGCTGCAGTGAAAATTCTTGCTAGATTCGTAGCTTTTGAGGTAATTTTTGCACATTTCGAGCTGTAACTCAGCTATTAATAATAATCTTTATAGTTTTTTTAAAGGAAAAATCTAGCCGCATCAAATATTCTAGGAACTTTTTATTGTCTTAAAAAACATATCTCAGTTTAAGACGAAAAAGGTGGATTATAATACGCCCTTAGGGATCAGAATTGAGCAAAAAGATCTCTCCTTCTTCATTTTCAAAGAAATACGGGCAAATGGCAATTTTTCCAGATGCAGTTCTCATAGTTGAATTAACGATAATTTTGCTTATTAAAGTCAGAATTTAAATTTATCGCTGAAGAAAATTTGTTTTGATACATTCCTTAGACATACTTCAGTTTTGTAGTAAGTTTTGTCAAATTTGAAATTTTGTTTTCAGTTTAAAAGCGATACCAAATAATACCTTTATAAATCTTCCCTATATTCTCATTAATATTTAAGATAAATTATCTTTTATAAACAAAATTTCGATAATATATGATTTTGAACAAAACTGTATCAAAAGTCACACAACATGACGTTCGGCGTAAAATTACTAGAATGCATAATTTAGAGATTTGATTATGTCAATTTGCATCCAAGACTATGCAATTTAACTTTTATACGAAAATATTATATTATTTGAATTTTAGAATATTGAAAAATTAGCATCCATCAAATCATGATCAAATTTCTTCCCGAAATATATGAAAAAAGGCATCAGAAATTATATCAAAAAAAAGATCCAATCCAGCAAATAAATCTCTTAGCGGCCATTTCAATGTTCAGTACTATTGAAATTTTACTCAAATTTTATTCTTCAAAATTATTCTGAATATCAATGAAAGAAAATAAGGTTAATAATTTTTATAATAAAGTTTTATTAAAATAAATCAAATATTTTCATTTAATTAGACCATATTACTTTTTGAGTAACTAAATAAGTATGACCAAAAAAAAAAGCTTTTTAAAACCTAAAATTCGTCTATTTCCCACAAAATCTCTTTCAAACCTATTTAGAGTAATGCATTTTTAGAAATATTTCCAAATATTTAAATAAATTCATCAAATTATCCTTTAGCATGTACATAAGTCTTTTTATAGTTCAATTATTGTTCATGGAATTTATTTTCAATTTAAAAATCTACCAAAAAAATTTTGAGACAATAAGAATATAATTTACACTCAAATAAATAAAAATATCAGCAAAAATCCATAAACATTGGGTGTAAATAATTTTTCGGTAAGCAAAAATAATGGGATTATCTGTTCAATGATACCAACCAAATAGCACCAAATTTCCATATCAAATATATATATATATGCATAGATTTTTTTATCATAGCACATCCTTTTACATTTCGACTGAATATTATAAAATATATTTTTATGCCTTTTACAATCTCTTCCAACAGCGTCAGCAATAATATTTCATTCAAATGCATTTGCTTACAGATACCAATACAGAAAAAGAGCAAAAAATTGACCTACAAAATAGCACTCGATTCCACTCATGAATAATAAATCACAAAAAAAAATATATATATATATAACGAAAAACAAAATGAAAGAGAAAGAATTTTCGATTCATTCGAATCCCGTTCACCGGAATCCTGTTTACCCAAATCCTGTACTCGCATGAATCTAAAATATTTTCAAACCGAATTCTTCCTTTTCGTACACATTCTAGCTCGAATCGGAATATTCATAATCGAAATAATAACAAAAAATAAATAATATGAAAAGGACCTTTTATAAAAATATTTTAATAGTTAATATTAACTTTTTGTAATGGCAAAACTAAAATATTGTAAACTTTATATTCAATAATAAACATAACATGTATACAAATCGATATAGAAATTGTTGTAATAATATTTTTAGAATGCTTTTTGCCTTGAATTTATATTAGTTTATAGTGTTTTATCGATATTATCAGAAAAAAGAATGTTATATCCATATTCAATATTTGAGCATATACTTTTTTTTTATATTTTATAAAAACTTTATTCTTCATATTATTCAATAAATTATTTAAAATTGTAAAAGTTCTTTTTCTATATTTCTGAATATTTCTATAGAATATCCTTTTATATACTTACATTTTTTTTGAATTTAGACAATTTTATCCGTTGTATTATTTTAGAGCTCTTGCATCCAAACTGCATGGTTTTATTGACTTATTTCACCATAAATTTTCGTACACCAAATAGTCTACTATAAAAAGGACTAAAAAAATACATGCAACTAATTACGTTGTTCTCTTAATCGATTTCCTAATATTATCCAACTAATTACACCATTTATAATATAATTCATTTTTAACCATCATACAATTTACTTCTACTAAATGTGACATTATCAATTAATTAATTTAAACAAGTCACAACTGCTCCAAATTTGATAAATCTAAATGCATCAATGATTAATGAACATTCAATTCTCTCCATAGCTTTGGATTGGGACTTTTGTTAAATGAATTTTTACCATTTAAAAAAAAAAAAAAACTTTGTATTTATTTCATTTTCAGTTACGTAATTCATAAGAAACTGTACAAAAACATCTTACAACAAATTCAACTTTTCTTATTAATTAAGTAAGTATATATTAATTACAACAACAACAAAAAAAAAACAAACCCGAACTAGAACTATTTTTAAAAGAAGGAAAATTTTTACACACACTTAAAAAAAATTTTAATAATAATTTTAGTTTTATTATATTTTGAAAAAAAATTTAATTGCCAACAAATTCGGAATCTTTTTCTCTTTAAAGCACAATTCTAGCACTGAATTTTATACAATCAACTACGATAAGATGCAATTGGTAAAGAATCTCGATTGATGTATTTATCAATTCGCACTTGAGATATGATGGAATCGCGATAACTACCGCCACGGACACGTATTTAGCCAAATATCCATCAATCTTATTTAATACATAGGACACAATTGGTCAATCCTTTTAACGGATGATTGTATACCGTTTTCTGAGAAGAATGACATGATATTTCCGAATGTTTGGTCAGTTCTGCTGTTTTGTTATCTTTATTCTCTCAATTACTCCATTTCTCCTTAGTATTATCCTTTATGATATGGAAAGTATCAATTTGATATTAAAGTAAAAGCAACAATAAAAAAAAAATCAAATGAAGTCCATTCACTATTCGATTTAGTAGTATTTAATGGAATTTGGTTATAATAAAGCCCGTCGCTTTGATTCTACATACGGGGTGGTATGCTCTATTTTCGGCACCAACCATGACAAATTTCGATTCACGACTGACGTCAGATCTATGTATTCGGACCGAAACGAAACGAGAAACAGCTTACGGTTCGACAAGGCTGTCTGTGTGCGACAAGGCTCGAGACGACTCCCCGACACTTTGTCTGACACTCCAAAATCCAAATTCCAATAGTTCCTCGATTCGATTGTGGCGCCTTTGAAGTATCCTCTCCGAAAGGTGAACTTCAAAACAACTTATACCAATTCTATTCGTCCTGTTCCAACCAAAAGTCCCAATTATCATTGTTTCAATCATTGACATCGCCTTTATTATTACTCCATCAGTTTGCCAAAATTTGCGCATGTCCATTGAAAAAGGACGAGAGTAAATAATCTTACGTTTTTCTCTATTCGGTAAATCTCATTTTTCGAAATTCTCTTATACTCGTTGAGAAGGATATCAATTTTAGACCAATTCTCCCATCGATAATTTTGGTGTTTGGTGAATGCACTTGTATATGTCAATGTGATTATCATTGAATTGATATAAATTATTATAGTCGGTTTAGTAATTTATTCACAAAAAAAAATACAAAACAATCAAATGATATATATGAAAATAATTACCATTTTTACTTCTTATTTATTGTCATAAACATAAAAAAAAATTACAATGTATTAGATAGTAAATCTATGCACTTTTAAGGATGTGTTAATTATTTTTGAATATTATTATTTTCGTAAAACACCATTGATAATTTATTTATATAATAATATGTACTAAGATCTGTAAGCTCAAAAATGTATCTTCTTCCAAATGAAATAATTTTCGTCCTTAATATGAAATCAGTTATGCGTTCATAAATTAACATTAAAAATGAAAATGCAATATAAAAATAATTTTATATTATTCTCTGTTAAGAAAAGAACAATTTACTTACAGCTGTTAGAAAAATATATAAAAATAAAAACAATATCCTTCAAAATTACTTATCATCATCTGAATGGGAATAAGACGAACATTCTACTTCTGCCAAGAACACAAATATGACAAAATGTAATTTTTTATTAGTCATAATCCAGTAATAAATCTCAACGCTATTCGTGCAAATGGCAAATTAAAAAAAAACAACAAAAAAACAACAACAAAAACACAACGAGATGCAGGAAAAATAAATAATATTTTCCTACCCTCCTCGCCCCTAAATGTTTATCATAATATCGTATATTATTTTATATCAAAATTTATAGACATAAATCAGGGTAAAAGAAGAAAAAAATTACTCTGCTTGAACGACAAGTCAACATGTATTATGGATTGAATAGCGGGAGTGAAGTCGAGAGACTATGGTGGCCGGAAACCAATCTGTCGATAGAGGCTCAACCAAAGACAAAATGTTCAGACTGGAACTGGTGGAGTACTATAAGAATCGAAAGCTGTTGGAGATGTGTACTCAAGCAGATATTTTCATAGCAAGTGATCGATAACATCAACGGAATGGAATATGATTAATAGTGGGTTCGTGTCCTGTAAACATTTCATGCAAGCACCAACTAACTGTGCAATCACATGAGAAGGTAGCTCCTTTTCGCGAATATAGCCTACTATCCATACGGCAGTCATATGAATTAGGGTCTGAGTGAATACACAACTGGAATTGATCCAACACTCTAACCAAGTGGGTTTAATTACCGTTTCAAGTGTGAGCAAAATCATCATTGCGGTAATATTTAGTATGAGGATGTACCTAAATTTGAAAAAAAAAAAAATTTCCAATATACCTGAGCCAGACACAAGAGAATCGAGGCGGAAAACCTACCCCAATTACAACTACTGTCCACCGCGAAATTATCTCAATTTTTTTTTCTCATGAACATATCGCTGTAGCCATAATAAAAACCGAGGGGGGGAGGGGGGTTTTGACACTAACTCTATGGAAGCTGTTACACTCCAAAAAATCCATGCTTATACGAGTCTATCAAGTACGCGTGTACTATTATTTTTGCCTCTATTTTAGTATTATCCGAACAAGTTAGCATGATATGAAAAATTCGCTGAAATGGTCGAAAAAAGGGTACTCGTAGATAGTATAAGAGCTGGTATATACTAGAAAATTATTACTCTTGAGAGTTGGATATTCAGCCTCGTCCTTGTAGAAAGAATATGCGCAAATATCAATCTCTCTCAATAAAGGCGATGTCAAGGATTGTGATGGCAACAATAACTAACTTTCTTGGTTGAAAGTGGCAAACCAGTGTATGCGTTGAAATTTTTTCTAGTTTGATTTGTATGATAAAATATCCTAAAAGCGCTGCTATCGCATAGAGGAATTTTTTTGGTATGTATGCCTAATAAAAATACGAAAAATATTATGATAACATAGTCGTCATATTTAATACGAAGATAGTACACTCAGGGATGGTCCTTGCTTCTATATTGTCTGAAGACACATGTACTACAAAAATCAGTACTAATTCGAAATTTGTCACAGACGGTATTAAAAGACATTTTTATCATCAACATAAAAGATAATACGACGAATTTTTATAGAAGCATCCATCTACTATAAAAATAATTGGAAGTAAAAAGGATAATTTGTTTTTTAATTTCATTTTTCCAGTAATGGCAATTCTTGAATGATAATGGATGAAGTAGACTTGATTAATAATGATTACCAATTTGGTCTACATTATATTGATAAGTAAATAAAAGAGAATATATCTATAGTAAAGTTTCTAGAATAAGATTTTGTGTATTTTGCTTGTAAAATATTTTAAAAATTATAGTTATTTTGGTCTAAAGAGAGAATAGATGTTTTTAGAATTTAATAGATATGAATTTTTAATAAAGAATTTGTGCGGAAATATTTTCAAAATATAATTACCAAAAAATCTACAGCCCTAAACAATTAGATATTATTTTAAAAGTGAAGAAATATTAACATAATAATTTACATAAAATATTGTCAAAAAAAATTGCTTTTATCAAATTTTATTATTCATAAGAATATGCCAAAAAAAAAAAATATTATTTTAATTTTTTGATGTAAAAAAACTAACAAAAATTTAATCATAAAAATTAATAAAAAAAAAGAAATTATTAAAATTAATATTATTGTTATTGAAAATTTCTGAAATTATTTAAGTGTAAAATAATTTTTAAAAAAATTTAATATATTTTCGCCCATGTAAAAAGGATATTCTTCTCTTATTGGAAATATGATATCATTCTTCGATTATTTGTATGATAGGGCAGTTGATAAAATTTCAATCAATATTAGCATAAAAGTAGGCATTTTATTCAAATAGAGGTCATGGAAATTCAACGATTCCTAATTTTATTCACAAATCAAAATTCTGTAAGTTAGTGTATCATCACAAAATATAAACAGCATGCAAGAATTGCAAATATGGTAAAAAGAAAACGAACCCAAAAGATTTGCGCTAGGATTGCCGTGGTTTTTTATTTTCGACATTCAAGTATGCACGAGCTGGAGACATACATAAGCGATTCGACTGACAAATCCCAAAGCGCCCTCTATATCCAGATGAAAGAGGGTTAAATATAAGCAAACAAACTCAAGAAGCCATTACCAAAGTCATCCCATCTGTAAGGGTTACACCAGACGATTACCATATTTAACATGAGAACCAGTGGAACTGATACTGATGGCGGTGGATGGTTGTGGGTTGCGCCCAAATAATATTCGGAGAAGGTCATTTCTGTTGAAATGCAAAAGTAATTTATGAAGCCATTTATCCTCCTGGGTTGGGTTAGGTTCGCATACATCAGAGAACCTATCAGGAAATTTATCGGTTCGAAATTGATACAAACTATTTATGGCCACCATGGGCCCAGAATAATTTTAATAATATTTTACCCAAGGAACATCGACAACAGGAACTCAACGGCTTTCGACTTCAAATGCATGTAAATTGAAGAAAATTTAGTCCGATATTCAATTTCGAAGTCTCTCAATTTAACATCAAATTATTTTTATGCAAATAACTATTATTGGTTGGATCAACAAGGGTATAGTCTTACATAATAATGCACATTTTTATTATGCGATGAATTTGTTCACTATTTTTGTCTAAACAGACGCTGTGAAATTATTTCAATTATTTGGTATAATTTAAAATTTTAAATTTTCAAATTTATACAATACAAAAAAAATAAATAAATAAAAATAATTTTAAATTAATAATTTTTTTTTACTATGCATTTTAGTCAATCTTAATTATTTCACTTCAAAATTCTGACTACTAATCTTATCATTTCTTATATATTCTCCGGATACTTGCGTCTTCAAAGGCCCCTTATCCTTTTGAGTGAGGAAGATCCTGTTTAAAAAATATACAATGTAAGTTTTGCTTTCGGTGGTGCTATGGTGTTAGTCGGGATTCTTAAATTATGATGTGACAACGACGCAAAGCAGGGACGGAACGCCTACAGTTTTTTAGTTGAACAAGCCTAGACCAGTCTTTCCGTTGATGATGGTCCTAATGCGATCTTATATATAAGGTGTAGTAAAAAGAAATCCATTAATTTTGCATTAAATTGAAGGTTTTATTTAGCATAGATAGAATGATACGATTTAGGTCAAATATGCATCGTTTTGTTTGATAACTTGTTCCCATTTTGGAGGTAATTTCATAATGCCTCTCTCATAAAAACCCTCGTCCCTATTGGCAAAAAACTGGGACAGTCGATTTTCACAATCTTCTCTTGAGGCGAATTTTTCACCTGCAAAATCATTCGTCATAGACAGGAAGAGGTGGTAATCACTTGGTGCCAGGTCCGGACTATAAGGTGGATGCATAAGAACATCCCAACCAAGGTCCCGGAACTTCTGGCGAGTCACTATCGATGTATGCGGCCTGGCGTTGTCCTGATGGAACACAATTCCTCTCCTGTTGGCCAAAGCTGGCCGCTTCTGGGCGATTGCTTCTTTCAGACGGTCCAATTGTTGACAGTATAGGTCCGAATTAAGAGTTCGGCCCTGCCAGTCCCACCAAACACACAGCAAAACCTTCTTGGCTGTCAATCCTGGCTTGATCACCGTTTGCGCCGGGTGACCGCGATTTGACCACGACCGTTGTCGCTTGACGTTGTCGTAAGTGATCCACTTTTCATCACCAGTAACCATCCGCTTCAGAAATGGATCGATATTGTTGCGATTCAGCAGCGATTCGCAGATGGAAATTCGGTCCATGAGGTTTTTTTGCGATAACTCATGTGGCACCCATACATCGAGCTTCTTTTTGTATCCAGTCTTTTTTGGTGAACAAAAAACCGTTTATTTAAGTGGTTCCAAACGGTTTTTTGTTCAATGTTTAGCTCCTGGGCAATCGAAACAGTGCTTACGTGACGGTCGGACTCGACGATTTCCATTATTTTATCAACATTTTCGACAATTGGCCTTCCAGAGCGTGGTGCATCTTTGACATCAAAATTACCGGAACGGAATCGACGAAATCAAAATTGCGCATGATTGGCTGTTACAGTATCAGGACCATAAACACTATTCACATTTTCAGCTGCCTGGCTTGCATTTTCGCCTTTATCGAAGAAAAACTGTAAAATATGGCGTATTTTCCCTTTGTTGGTGTCCATCTTTGACGCGTGCTAAAAAAATACTGAGTCACGTAATCACAAAACTGTATGACAAACTTTTTTAGTACGAAATCTTATCTTTCTAACGCCATCTCGTGCAACCCGATCGCACTTTTAAAACGAGAGATACAGACTTCTAAAACCATCTATTGGCAAAATAATGGATTACTTTTTACTACAACTTATATAATTCAGAGAATGTATTATGATCAAAAAAATGTTAAATGCAATAAAAACAGTATCAAACAGCTACATTTTAATCTAAAGACCATTTGGCGACATTTTTTTAATACCATATAAAGAGATTAATTAAAAATTAAATTAATTTATTTGATATGTTGCGGTAGCAGAATATGAAAAAAACTCTAAATTTTTATTATGTACCCCTCCCTCCCCCCTAAAGAGCTACAAAAATTTTAAATATTTTTGGAGGTATTTTATTTCTTAAAATTCTAAAAGCTTTTTTATTCTTAACTGTACTAGTTGATTGATGGCCACTTGCATAGTAATTGCAATATAGCCATTCACGGAGGCTTTCAATAATGATAAGTCACTCCAAAATCTGAACATTATTTTCTTTAAGTATTGTTTTTACCAGGTGTATAAGATTAAATCCGCTGTTTTTTAGTCAAAAAACACATGTTTTTTTAATAGAAAGCAAAAAAATATTTATTCAAAGTACTTGCCCTCGCCAAAAAAATTCCTTCTCTTTAGAGGCAAAACACTCATCAAGCCATTTTCGGACGTCTTCGTAAGAATCGAAGTGCTGCTTAGCGAGCGCGTGGCCCAACGATGAAAACAGGTGGTAGTCGGAAGGGGCCAGGTCTGGGACCATTTTTTAACGTGTGGGATGGTGCGTTGTCGTGGAAAAAAATATAGCTTGTCATGTCTTTGTTGATAATCCGTCCTTTTTTCACGCAGAGCACGGTGCAATTTGATCAGTTGTTGGTGATAGCGGTGGGCATTGACAGTTTCACCAGGTTTCAATATCTCATAGTAGACGATACCCTGCTGATCCCATCAAACGCACAGCATCGTTTTCCGTCCGAAGCGATTTGGTCTTGGGGAAGATGTTGATGGTTGTCCGGGATCAACCTTCGATTTCTTGCGTTTAAGATTCTCGAAATAAATTCACTTTTCATCGCCTATCACAATCCGATGCAGGAACGACTTTCTTTTTTGTCCGTTGATCAAGATATCGCATGTCTTTTGGCGTCGGTCGATCTGCCTATTGTTCAATTCATGTGACACCCATTTCCGATCTTTTCAATCTTCCTCATGGCACGCAGACCTATGGAAATGGCTGGTTGAGTAACACCCAATTGCTCCGCGAGCATAATTTGCGATGGGTATCGTCTTCGTCCAAAATAGCCTGCAATTGATGGTCCTCAACCTTCCTAGGTCGATTTTCACGTTTCTTGTCCCACAAGTCAAAATTATCGTCTTTGAACCGATAAAACCAATCTCGGCACATTGTTTCTGATAAAGTACTATCACCATAGGCCTCCATAAGCATTAGATGCGATTCGGCAGCCGATTTCTTCAGAATAAAACAGAAAAACAGAGCTTCCCGCATATGCTCTTTTTCTGGCACAAAACAAGACATGATTACCAAAGGAAAAATGTATGTTATTGTACGAAATTGCTAACAATGTGCACTGATTAATGTTGACAGATGTCAAACTCATAAAAAAAAGTATGACGTGCCCATGGTAGCTGAATAAGCACCCTAACGCCATCAATGATCAAACAGCGGATTTAAGCGTATACACCTGATATTATTTTTTATCTTACAATCAACTTTTAGGTACTTTATTGGGTCTTCAAAAGAAAAAAATACCTTACTTGTTTTGACAAAAATTACAAAACATTCCATTACACATCCACCTTCACTGTCGTTTCGACTCGAAAGCAACGAAAGTCTTCGATTTCAAATATATGAAAGACTATTGATCTATAATTAAATTATTACAAACAATTTGAAATAAATTATATAAATAAAATACGAATAATTCGAAAATCATTAAATAAAATCCTTTTTAAGCCTTTTGCTACAGTTCAATAATACTGTCATTAAATGGTTAGGATTTTATATACAATAATATTATTGAATAAAATGAGTAATTAGTAAATTCCATTTCTGGCTGATTGATTTTAAATAAACTTAATCAATAAATTAGTATAAGAAGATTTCAATTATTTCATATCAAATGTCTGGAGAGAAATTAGATGATCAGTTTCAAGGTGGCGAGATATTGCCGAGCACCCATTTCGATTAAGCTTCTTTGGTATTTAATATCTATTGGCATTGGCTGTAAATTACCTTGTTAATGGAATTTAATCCATTCGTAAATCAAAACATGAATTCCCTTTGATAGGCTTAAGCACGTTAACTATTTCCATCATCTTTAAAGCGAAAATAGGTAAATTGAAATACTGCTGATTGTTGAATTGAATCTGAGAAATTGAATTTTTTTCTATTCTTTCGAACATATGGTAAATAAAATTATTAATAATATTTTTTTTTAAGTATCTATATCTTTATTTAAATAATAAGAATGGACTTTTAACAATTATGCATTTTTTTTACTACCATTTCAAATACGTTTTTTAAAAGTAATTTAAAGGCTGATTTATAAAAAACTCTTTAAAGATGAATTCATAAAATAGATAAACTACGAGTAATACAACTTCTTAATCTGTATTATTCCATTTCTATTAAGTACATAATCTGAATATTTATGTAAAAATAACTACTTTAAAAATATTATTCCAATATTATTGAATCGGAAAAAAATCCCAGCATGAGGTTAAGCTAAAAACATTAAAGTACTGGATAAAACTATAGAAAATATATCGACTTTTTAATGATAGCGACTACTTAACCTCAATCTCAATCGAAAAAATTCTAAATCTAAAGTAGTAAGATTCGTAAATTTTAATGAAGTCACTTTTTATACGTTTTGACTTTGTTAAACTTTTCTTCCTACTATCCACTGTCATTCTCATTCATTCCAGATGATAAAAAACTTAAGGAATGTGCACAGAAAAAAGAGTTGTTAAAAGCTTAAAGAAGAACCATTAATTTTGGCATCGATTTTAATTATTTTCGTCTTCGCAGTTTCGCTTCTTGTAAATAATTATCTCTTCAGGAAAATTTCAATTTGCAAAACAAAAATAATAACAAAAAAAGTTGAACATTTTCTAATTAAACTTCTATAGAAATTTTTCACAACTTGCATAATTTACTTTTATTGACGATACAAATAATTTTATATTACAATTCAAAAATCCATTTTTTTTCTCTCTGTATATTTTCCATCTTTTCTACCTTGAGTATATAATTACCTCAGGTGTTTTGACTTGCATTTTAATGTTTCGTATTTTCTTTATAATTAAATAACCAAATTCTAAAGTAATAGAAAATGTATTCCTTTGGCAAGCCAATATTTTTTGCATTAATTGGATAAAGAAAAGAAATTTAAATTAATATTACTAAGGAAAAAATATTAAATTATATTTTCGAGAAAAGGACGAAAGAATGCATTATAATTTGAAAACTGGATTGAATAAAAGATGTAGTTTGTGTCTTTAATATCGTATAAGCTCCAAATTAATATAATGAATATTTTTACCAAAAAAAGGTTGTGCAATTTTCATATTTTTTTAATATTTAAAAATATCTAGATAATTTAATAATATTATGGCAAATAAAGAAAATTGTTTTATTAAATTTATAGCATTTATTTTCATAATATATTGGCCGGATTTTTGCTCTTAAATAACCTCAATTAGCAAGAAGAAAAATATCGCTAAAAAGTTGTTCTTTATTTTTTTTTAAGGGTGACTTAATTTATATTAAAAGTATCTATACGAGGTCAGTTCAAAAAGTATCGCGAATTTTGTGTTTTTTCAAAAATTATTTATTTTATCATGAATACGAGTATCTATTTTGTCCCCTTCAAAGTAATCCCCAATAAATATTATATGCTTGTGCCAACGTTTTTTCGAATCCACGAAGCAATTCAAAAAATCATTTTTGTGATATTGTTCAGCTCCTCCTTCGATGCCGTCTTTATCACCTCAATCATAGCGTAGCATCGTCCTTTCATGGGGCTCTTCAGTTTCGGGAACAAGAAAAAGTCACAGGGGGCCAGATCTGGAGAATACGAAGTCTACGGCATTATTAATGTTGTTTTTGGCCAAAAATGGCAGAAGCCAATTTTTGTTCTTCCACAAATCCGGACATTTCTGGTGGGTTGCTTCATGCAACTTGCGCATAACTTGCAGGTAATATTTCTTATTGAACTTTCTACCCTGTGGCAAGAACTCATGATGCACCACGCCCCTGCGATCGAAGAAAACTGTAAGCAAAACCTTCACATTCGACCGAACTTGGCGCTTTTTTCGGTCTTGGCTCGTGCGGCAGCTTCCATTGGGATGATTGAGCTTTGGTTTCCATGTCATAACCATAAACCCATTATTCATCACCAGTTATAACCCTCTGGAGCTAAGTTGGGTCGTGTCACGAACAGAGTCCAAAAGCTCCTTAGCAATGTAAATGCGATGCTGTTTTTGGTCGAAATTGAGCAAAAATCGAAGACGAGCCAAAACACGTGCAAGCAAAGCAGCTGTCAAAATTTTACTGAACATTCAAAATGGCCGAACTTTTCGGCATAAGCGAGAGACATGAGTACCAACATAACGCCATAAAAAAAACAAAAATAGAATATACATAACCCGCGGAAACTTTTTAAACAGACTGAACTCGATCTAGGAACATTACGAAATTCCCATCCAAATAGCTTATAGATTAATCCTTTCTAGACGTGTAATATAAATTTCAATCCTCTTTTATAATTTTTTTCTATAGATATCTCGTACTACAAGAAAGTAATAAGAAAATTAATATAATAGTATTAATTAACGTTCAAAATTATGGGAAGTTAAAGATTATACTCCCTAAGTGCAAATTGGTTTTACTCATTCAGCAGTGATTTATTATCTATTGTAACTTTAGAACGTTAGGATGGAAGTCATAAATTTGATGTTAAAAGCGATTGTAAATATAAAGTCCTAGAAATCAAATTTTAGTATCTGGTATTATATTACTTCCAATAAAATAGATAAGAGGGAAAACTTTGCAGTGGAGAGTAAAAGTTACGTGGGCACATTTGCGTTTGTTCGTTAACTTAATAAACCTGTTCTAAGGAATTTGAGTTAGGATTTGGAGAATTTCGAAATTATTTTGGGGATTTTTATTGGATTCAAGGGGATTATCAGCTCTAGAAGCTAAATAATAGAAGGAACACTTCTCGCAAAGAAATTTTAAATTTACTGGCATTCAACTAAAATATGGGATAGCAAAAAGAACGCTACTAGGTTGACAGATAAGATGGCTGTGGTTTCCAAAAATGAAGTTATCAGTGAGAGCGATATGGCCCATCAGAATATTGAGAAGTTTTCGTACCCTAGGATCATAGTAACCATCTTGATTAGTGCAGGATTATCCAATGAACCCACTTCAGATCATGGATTTGGGAGTGATTGATCTAGATAACTGCGAAGGAAGTTACTATGAGGTGGTCGATTACTACAACCGTGAACAAAAATAATGATTCTTTGAGCTCGTCCAACTATCCTAGAAAAAGTACGCTGTATATTGATGGAATAATTTAAAGAAAGGAGCGTGATTTTCTTTTCGAGTTGGGGGTGATAATAATAGTTTGAACTAACGTATGCAGCAGATACTTGTAAATGTGAACAAATATGAGTTTTCGATCAGTTTCGATTAGAATTGCGTCCATCAGGATATAACTTTAAGCCAATTTTCGAACTGCAATTTTTCGAATCAGAATTTTTTTTTAGCAATTCTATGTAAATTTTATATAATTTCAAGAATTTCAATGATTTTAATTTGAAACTAAAGTCTAAAATTGGCTAAAATATCTATTTGAATAGTTCAAAAAAAACTCTATTAATTGTGGGCATTAAGAACTGATGTGAAGATATGTGTAACATATTGTATAATTAAAATAAGACTAATTATTAGGATAAAATTTTCAAGCAATTTAAAAACTGTATCCTCAATTAATTATGAAAATGGTAAAATTTTTCCACCGTCCGATGAGGTATTATCCAGAAGAAGAAATTTACAATAACCAGGATTGCTTATATTAAATGACAAGCTAGCAAACGTTAATAGGTGAGAATAATTAGGATTTAAGTGTGCAATTAAGAAGAAATCTGAGAAGAAAATTAAGCACATTAATCATCGGTCTGACATTGAAGTCTGATGCTCATAAATTATCGTCCTCATATGTTCTAGAAAGTATAAAAGTTTTGGTACTGAAAGTCATTTAGCATTTTATTAAAATTATTGCTAATATGAAAGTGTTTTTATATCCTTCTTATTGCCAGAATGGTAACAATCAACATTCCTTTATTATGAAGTAATTATATTCACCTTAATCTAATTATGGTAGATATTAAAATACATGAATTTCGAATTATTGAAGGCCATACAGCTACGGGTTTGTTATTTTATGATGCATTAAATATAATTATTTTATAGATGGTGAAAATATTTTTAAAATATTATTATTATTATTCATATTTATGTGTAAACAAATGGATTTCTGGTGTTTTTTTTCTGATTTTATTGGAAAGTGAGTACCCAAACTCTTTATATGTCAAATTTATTAAATTTTGAAATGCTGAATAAAATTTAAGGAAAATATTTTGATTATTGCAATCAAATATCGTTTTTCATTAGAGTATATTTTATTTAATTAATTATTTAACAATTTTGATATATATACATAAATTGAGTGCAGGTTACTACTATCTTAAAATCATTGAGTATTATTTCTTTCCATTCTATCATAAAAAAATGGAAATTTTCTCTTCGTTTCTCGAAAATTTATACACTAATTTATGAATAAGATTAAAAGTATGTCCCAAAAATAGCTGAACTTTTTGGATATAGAATAAAATACACATTATATAATCTTTGAAAGTTATTATTTATTCAAAATAGGTTCCATTATACTCAACACATCGTTTGGAATGATCAATCAGTGCATGCATAGATTTTTTATGTCATTTATAGAAATGTACGAGAGTAGTTCAAAAAGTCCTTAGAAAATCCAAGAAATTGCGCTCGTAGTGTCGGTAAACATTTTTTTGCAAGTAGCATTATCGACAGGAAAGCTGTCAAAATTTCAGCTCGATCCATAGCGTAGGTCAATTTCTATCGTCGATTAAAGTTAACGACATTTATTTGTGCATAACAATGGAAAAAAACGAGTTTAGGGCTGTCATCAAACATCTCTATTTGAAAGGCTTAAGCCCTAAAGAAATCAAAGCTGAGTTGGATGCAGTTCATGGCACATCTGCACCTGTGTTTGCGACGGTCCACAAAAGATGAACATCGTTCAGGACGCCCAGTTGAGGTGTCTACTCCTGAAATCATCGACAAAATCCACGATCTGATTTTGAACGATCGGCGAATTAAAGTGCGCGAATTAGTTGAGGCCACGGGCATATCACAAGGTACAGTCGCTTCAATTTTGCATGAAAAATTGTCTGTGAAAAAAATTTCGGCAAGATGGGTGCCGCGTTTGCTCTCAGAGGAGAATAAGCGCAATCGTGTAGTGGACTCTGAGGCTATGTTGGCACTCTTTCATCGCAATCCTGCCGAATTCCTTCGTCGATATGTCACTGTGGACGAAACCTGGATACACTCCTACACTCCAGAAACGAAGAAACAGTCATCACAGTGGATTTTCAAGGGTGAACGGGCTCCGAAGAAGGCAAAAACTGTGCCATCGGCCGGCAAGGTGATGGCCACGGTCTTTTGGGATTCGCAGGGCATCATTTTTATCGACTACTTGGAAAAAGGAAAAACAATAACAGGAGCGTATTACACGTCGTTATTGCAACGGTTGAGCGAGGAAATCAAAGAGAAACGCCCCCGTCTGAAGAAGAAAAAATTCCTCTTGCATCAGGACAATGCGCGTGTGCACACCTGCGCTGTTTCCATGGCCAAAATTGTGGAATTGAGAATGGAATTGTTGCAGCATCCCGCTTATTCACCAGATTTGGCCCCGAGTGACTATTTTCTTTTCCCCAATCTGAAGAAATGGCTTGGCGGACGACGGTTCACTTCCAACGAGGACGTCATTGCTCAAACGGATGAGTATTTTGCAGAACTTCCGAAATCCTATTTTTTGGACGGGATAAAAATTTTGGAAAAACGGTTGGAAAAGTGTATAGAGCTAAAAGGAGATTATGTTGAAAATTTAAAATTTTTTTTTTAAAAACCGTTTTTTTCCATCTTTTTCTAAGAATTTATTTAACGACCCTCGTACTTCAGCACCTCTGTTACGGCTGCTTGAATGGCTGGGATATCATCATAAAATGCTCCTTTCATCTTGGGTTTTAGTTTTGGAAATAGAAAATAGTCACATGGTGATAGATCAGGCGAATACGGAGGGTGGTTGATGAGAGAAATCCGTTTTTTCATTAAAAATTCGTTCACTTCTTTGGTCTTTTGAGGTGGTGCATTATCGTGCAATAAAAACAGCTGTTTTCCTGCTGGATATTCAGGTCTAACACGACTTATTCTTTTCCACAAACGATCTAAAATGCCTAAATAATATTCTCCATTAACAGGTCGACCTTTCGGAACAACTTCCTTGTGGACAATACCCTTCGAATCATAAAAAGTAATCAACATTGTCTTTATTCGAGACTTCTGAAAACGCAATTTTTTTGGTTTTGCCTCGCCTCTGGTTTTTATTTAATTCATGTGGAACAATACGCGCACAGACCTTTCTTTTACGTAAATTTTCAGTTAAAATTCTCCAAATTATGTTTTTACTCGTATTTAATTCCTTAGCCAACATTGTCGTAGTAAACTTTGCATCGATACCAATGATTTCACGGACTTTTTCCACCAATTCAGGACGATTACTAGCTTCTGGACTACCTCGCCTTAGGTCGTCTTTTAAATCTTCACGACCAATTGTTAAATCGTGCAAACCACGTATAAACTTTATTACGACTCATACAATCATCACCATAAACTTTTTCCATCAATTCGTATGTCTCAGCGAATTTTTTTTCAAGTCTAATAGAAAATTTTATATTTGCTCTTTTTTGTTTTGTAACATTAGCACACTTTTTCTTTTATTGAAAGGCTGTAACTTTCACATCTATCATCCGATTTAAATGAACTTAATTCGTTTGAAAGAGGATGAATATATCTTTTTAACGCTGTAAATTTTCAATAGATGGCACTGCTTGTTGTATGATTTAAATATGAAATTCGGTAATATAGTGTTCGGACACACTGTGTAATTTTTATTATAAATTAAATATTAAATATAATTTTTCCATTCTCAGTACGAAAATATTCTCAACATTTTAAAAATAATATAATTTTTTATTATATTGTAAAAAAAAATTATTTAATTATTAATGAACGTGAATGTAATTAAATTTAGTATGGGTTATAAAACTGATCAACTTTTAAACAAGTAAATGTCTTTGGTTTTATTTTAAAACTCTGAAGGCTAATCTTTGCTTCAAAAATAATTGATTTTTCGAAAAATTTTGTCAATTGAACGTTTTTATCAGATTTATAAATTAGCAGTATTCAAAACAAAAATCATACGATTATAAATTAGCAGTATTTGCATTCCATGCAAATATCATACGATCCTAAATAAAATCTAAGAAATTTTATTCTACAGTAAATGTTAGGTACAGTCGTTGGGGAAATAGCCAGGCTTTTAAATCCTAATTTGACCGTGGCATTTTTCGAACACAAAAGGGGCTCCATTTGAGCGTTCACATTTTATTTGAAACTAGGCCATTTTGATAGAATAGTTGTTAGCGTATTGGACTATCATTCAAGGGGTCGTTGGTTCGAATCCAACCGAATTATAGCGCTATGCTAATTCCCAAAAAAATACATTTACTTCCCATTCTACTTTAATATTCTTATCCTGTGATCCTGTCCTTAACAACAAAAAGGGCAGTAAAGCGATTCTTTTTTTTCTTGGAAACAATAACCAATCATGGATAAACACCCGTATTGGTCAAAGACAACAACTCAAAGTGGATATAATGGCCGTCTTTCCTACTGAACGAAGCATAGTACCACACCAAAAATTGTACAAAAATAAGCTGCAGTGAACAAATCATTTGTTAAAAGGAATGGTTAGAGATTTTTTCAGCCACTAGGTCACTCATCAAATAAGAATACGACCCTTCAAAATTTAAAAAGTAAAACAACTTTGAGCACATAGTAAAAATGCCAACTAAACTAAATTTTTTTGACCACAAAACCAGATTGGAAAAGAGATCTTATTGGCCATTGGGTCACCCATACAATAAGAAAACTATTAATTTAAATCTTTAAAAATAAGCAAATCTCTTCAGTCAATAGTTATTACCCTTCAATGTAAATCCTTTACCTTTAACGTTGCATCTGTTTATTTTCCTCCAAATAAAATATTAACTCCCAAACAATTTGATTCCTTCCTCAAATCAATTGGAAAATCCTTCATCGCGGGAGGAGATTATAATGCCAAGCACCCTAAATGGGGTTGCCGTGTTTCGAATCCCCGAGGAAAGATTCTCCAAGAACTCTTCTCCCATACCACTCTTGAGGTGCTATCTCCTCCCACGCCCACATATTGCCCGACCAGTGCCAGAAACCTTTCCGATATTCTAGACTATTTCATAACCACATCCATACATTCCATTAATACTTCCATAAATACACTCCTTGACGTGAATTTCGACCATTCCCCTGTTCTCCTAACACTAGACATTACTCCTTCCTTAAAATCCTATCCTGCCAAACTTGTAAATGGGAAAGTTGATTGGAACATTTTTAGACAGAACTTAGACCAACAGATTCATTTACAACAAAGCCTTAAGAATGTACAAGAAATAGACGATGCTGTAAACGATTTGACTGCCACATAACTCATAACAAACCAACCATACGAGAACATGACTATAATCTTCCGCAAAAAATTCGCAGCTTGATAAGTGAGAAACGTCGAGCCAGGGCCCAGTGGAAACGTTCAAGAATGCCAAATGAGAAGAAAAATCTGAACCAACTACAACGAGAACTGAAACAAGAAATAATTAATTATAATAACGAACAATTTACTGAATACACAGAATCACTGACAACTAATAAGTCACTTTGGACAGCTGCCCGACGAATTCTCAAATACAAATCAGCTACACACCCGCTCCGGAATACCGACGGAACCTGGGCAAAAACGGATAAACAGAAAGCCGACATCTTTGGCAAACACTTAGAAAACATCTTTAAACCTCACGAAGTTGTCCAAGACATTCTGCATGACGAACAAATATTCCGACAAATATCAACTCAGTTGCCCATAAGTCCACCTCCTAAGTTTTTCACTCCTTCCGAAGTTAAATTCACAATAGAACACCTTTCCAATAAAAAAGCCCCAGAATATGACCTAATAACTTCGGAAATCCTGAAGCAAATTTCCGAAAAAACCCTCGTCCAATAATCCCAAAAACCTTCCTACCTCATATAGACTTACACGTATAAGCCTTCTTCCCATGTTATCAAAAATCCTAGAAAAATTAATCCTAAAACGCCTTTATCCCATTTTTGAAACCGAGGGTGTCATTCCTCAGCATCAGTTTGGATTTCGACCTGAGCATTCCACTATCCAGCAGTGTCATCGCGTAGTCGACTACATAGCGTGTTCGCTAGAGCGAAAGGAATACTGCCCAGGCGTGTTTCTTGACATTTCGCATGCTTTCGACAGTGTATGACATCCTGGATTGCTTTGGAAGTTGCAGCGAGTCCTACCCTCGGGTTATTTCCATATCCTTAAATCTTATCTCTCAGACCGATATTTTCAGGTAGCTGAAAATATGGAGTACTCTGACATTTATCCAATTTCCGCCGGTGTCCCTCAAGGAAGTATCCTAGGTCCTATCCTATATAACATTTATACCCATGACATTCCTTGCCACAACAACATCCTAACCACAACATATGCTGACGATACAGCCATCCTGACCCATCACAAAGATCCTTCCACAGCCATTAGTATCCTACAGAACCATCAAAAATCTGCTCATGTAACTTTCACACTCTGCCGAGAACAAATTCCCGACATAACCCTAAATTGCAGTATTATTCCACAAAAAAAAGCGTATGTTACCTTGGACTTATATTCGACAAACGGTTAACCTGGAACCTTCATACGAAAACTAAAAGACGTGAACTTAACGAACGATGCAAACAATTATTACGTCTCCTAGACACTAAATCAAAACTTACAACAACAAGTAAACTTTTACTATACAATACGGTTCTGAAACCAATATGGACATATGGTCTAGAAGTTTGGGGTTCGACTAAGCATTCCAACTCCCTTGCAATCCAATCCTTACAATCCCGAATCCTTCGTAAAATTGTCAATGCCCCCTTTTATGTGCGAAACACTGTTATCCACCGTGACCTAAATGTTCCATTTGTTCATGAACTATGCATCTCCCGATATAAAAAATTCCATTCACATCTATCCTTCCACTCTAATCCTTTAAGAAGGGAACTTTTCACTCCCACCCTTCCAGTAGAACCTGTTCTTGAGGTAACATCGATGGGTGTTTTCCTCCACATGTCTTCATGTCCTTGTATATTTCCGTAAAAAATCTGCTTGTTACTAGCATAAGTAGTGGTAGATAACATTTAAAATAATAAAATAAAAAAAATAAGCAAACCCATTGTGTGACGACGAAAAACTTCTTTCGATCAAATTCGGCAATATTCCACTGGCATTATTGCTAAATCTGAAGCTAAAGCCACGACTACCTGAACGTAGTTAATATTGTACACTAAAAAATGTGTCTTAATTTTGTTATTCAGAAATTAAATTGATATATTTTTAAATAAAATCCAAAAATTTTAAGTTACAGACAATAACTCTTATGGAAATAATTTTGCCTAAATTGATTATTTTTTTTTATATAAAAGCCATTCTTTTTGTACAAAATTCTTATAATATACAAATGAATTAGGTAATAATAAAAATACATCTTAGTTAGTATTAACAAATTGTAACCTTATGCATAGCTTTCTAATATAAATAACTATGAACTGCTTCGATAAAGGGTCTGTTCATAATAATTTCTACACAAAAATTTCGTATTGTTCAGAAAGAATGAAATAAGCTCGAAAATACATATGTTAGTAGGGGATGTCATTTGTTTGTGAAATATTGAGAGTAAAATTCTTTGGGAAAGTTTTATTGTGTCATTCATAACAGTGAAACATATTCGAAACTGTTAATATATGTAGGTAGCAACAAACAAAAAAATCCACCCTTATCTAAGTAGTATAAGGATAAATATTTCTAGTAAAATATCATTAGACAGTTCAAGTTTGGTTGATGAGATCCTGAAGGTTGACTACTTGGATGGTTGAATTGGATTCTGTGTCAGCTCCTTTGGCCTGAGATTCATCCGAAATTCTTTTTACCAAGACGACCATATATAATATCGGAAATTTGATATTTCTGCTTAAATAAGCATGAGACTCGGAAAAGTTTCCGAATTCTCACATAGTACATACTAGTGCTAATGGTATACGATTGCTCCCCTACCGCATTCGTACCGTAAAGGTCCCATGGATCAATATACAGAACCGTGCCCGGAGCTTTTCTGATATTCCTATTTATTTTATTGCACAAAAACATGTTCATACCCTTATTGTTGCCACCCCGTTACGATGATCATAATACGAGCAGTAAATATGTAGCCTTAAGGGGCGGACGCATTCAGTTTTGTTCTGATGCGAATATAAACAGAGTATTGATCGGAAATCTCTGCTTATGACATGATTTACGAATTAGCGCATGTATTTGACTTCATAAAGATAAGAATAAAAATGACAACTTCTTCTTACAAACATGCCATGTCATCTATTTGAACCATGGAAATTTCACAATATTTCAACTGGTGAACGAACTGTCATAAAAAACATCTTGTTCGAAAAATGTAGGTGACTACAGTTCAAATTGATTCAGAGAATATCCTATATTATTGGAATTATTTTGCAAAAATATTATATTTTTTCATGTTTCAGTAGAATACAACCTATAGAATAATAAATCTTAAAAGGAAAATATTTTATATAAAAACTAAAATAAACATAAAATTATAAAGAGAAGCAAATATATTTACATATTATTTGAATGGAATTTGTTTTTACTTTTAGGAATTTTTTCTTATAAAAAGCATATTTTTCTTAATATATAAAATATGAGATAATTTTATTGTTGATGATAAGATTAAATTTTATAAATTTAATAATCCCGAATATACTATTTTCTAGAAATTGAGTATTAACACTTCTTTGGGTTCGTGAAACTTTCTATTCAAAACACGTAAATTTGTACAACACTTAACAGAGACACAACAAACCCTAAACACAGTTATTTAAAAGAGCTTAAGGCTTCACATAGTATTGTGTAGACTGAACTTTTTTTCTTATTTGATCCTTTTTGAATTTGCAGTCTGGTTTTTATTTTGTACTTATTCGTATCACATTTGTTATAGAATTCATAATGTTATACGTTAAAATACCTTTTTTTTCTGTAAGTTGGATTAGTATTTTTATATTTTTGAAAATTTAAATGCAAAAATAATTGTGTACGGCTCTGTGATTTTTTAAAAGAAAATAATATTTCCTGTTTTTATTTTTATAATTATTTCAGGTAGTCACATTAGACAAAAAAATTTTTTTCAACGACGAGGCTTATTTTTTGCGTCAATAAGCAAAATTAGCATATATGAGGCTCTAAAAAACCACAAGTGGCTATGTATTTCTGTCTAAAAATCTCATTGGTCTACTTTTTCTTTTCAATTGGCTATGGCCATAGGATAATGTATTTTTATTGTCTTCAACTTAAATTTTTTATCTCAACCATAATAAAAAACTATAAATCCACAAGCTATAAAATACGGTAATTTTTAAATTTATTATGAGAAAAGTTGCCAGGCCGAATAATTTCGAGAGTTTTTGAAAAACCATCTTCATACTTTAAGGCATTTAAAACCAACATCCCTTTAGTACCAGGTGTATAAGCTTAACTCTGAGATGACGAAAATGGCATCCTTTTGAGTCTTTTTGATATTGTGGGATGGAAAAAATTTATACCAACTTTGATCAGTGGAATATGGGAAGATCAAAAATTATTGATGAACATGGCAGTCTGACAAGGGAAGGTATCATGGTGGGGCATCCAATTATCTCTAAAATCCGATCTGATGTAAAGTACCGCTTTTTTGCGTCTTGCAGTAATTTTTAAACCACCTCTTATCAGTTTGAATGTTAATTGACTATCTAACCTTTATAAAAAAGAATATCAACCGAGGATCACATAGAAACAGACACTAGTTCTGCATTTCAAAAGTTTTCGTTGTTAACGGCTTTTCTAAACGAAATTAATCTTTCAATTCTTTTTGGCCCCCGAAAAAATTCTTTCTGCGTCCGAAAGTTTATATTTTCAATAAATAATACCAGGGTATAAGCTTAAATCCGCTGTTAGGTCATATATGGCGTGAGTGAGCGTATTAAGCTACCATGGGCATGCCATACTTTTTTTATGAGTTTGACATCTGTCAACATTAATCAGTGCACATTGTCAGCAATTTCGTACAACAACATACATTTTTCCTTTGGTAATCATGTCTAGTTTTGTGCCAGAAAATGAGCATATGCGGAAACTCTGCTTTTCTGCTTCAATTTAAGGAAATCGGCTGCCGAATCGTATCGAATGCTTATGGAGGTCTATGGTGACAGTGCTTTATCGGAAACAATGTGCCGAGATTGATTTCGTTGGTTCAAAGACGGCAGTTTTGACTTGTGGGACAAGAAGCGTGAAAATCGGCCTAGGAAGGTTGAGAACCATCAATTGCAGGCTCTTTTGGACGAAGACGATACCCAATTGCAAAAAATTGGATGTTACTCAACCAGTCATTTCCATGTGTCTGCGTGCCATGGGGAAGATTGAAAATATCGGAAAATGGGTGCTACATGAATTGAACGATAGGCAGATGGAGCGATGCCAAAACACATGCGAAATCTTGCTCGCCAGACAAAAAAGAAAGTCTTTACTGCATCAGATTGTGATAGGCGATGAAAAGTGGATATATTTTGAGAATCCTAAACGCAAGAAATTGTGTGTTGATCCCGGCCAACCATCAACATCTTCCCAAAGAGCAAATCGCTTCGGACGGAAGACAATGCTGTGCGTTTCGTCGATGGGCCACGCGCTCGCTGAGCAGCACTTCGATTCTTACGAAGACGTCTGAAAATGGCTTGATGAGTGGTTTGCCTTGAAAGAGAAGGAATTTTTTTGGCGTGGTATCCACAAATTACCCAAGAGATGGGAAAAATACTTTGAATAAATTTGGTTTTGCTTTCTATAAAAAAACATGTGTTTTTTTAACTAAAAATTCAAGCTTATACACCTGGTAATGTACAAAATACAACTTGAAATGTACGGAATAAAAAATTACCTTATAAGGATCGAAAGTCCTTTCGAAAGGAGTCCTATAGCAACTGTTTAAATAGAATTACAAATGCGTAGTGGCAAAACCATGGAATTACATCAAAACAACAAGTTTATCAAAATCTATATTTTAATCAGCTTTACTTAGTTGGATTATCCATTTTTTGTTGCAGTTTCCTTTTGTGAGATTACACTTTCTATAACGTATTTAAAACGTATAATTTTGCTTTGAACAACTATTAATATAATTTATTACTTGTAAAAATTTGATTTTTTAGAATGAGCAAAATCTTATTAGAAATTACATTTTAAAAAATTTTTCATATAAGAAATCAGCTTATTTAATATCAAAAATATTGTATATCAAAAATCATATAACTAGAAACAAAAGAAAACAATTTGAAATGAATAATTTCAAATTTATAAATTATTTTAATAAATATTTATAGAAAATACGTGAAATACGAGTACAAGAAATAAATATTAACTTTGTTCATAGAAAATCGGGTAAACCAAATTAGTTAATATAAAAATATCCTGTCTTTACACAAACAATATTCGTACATTAATATCAAGTCACGATTTTCAAATAATTTCATTTTTATTAGGCTATGCTGAAATTGAAATTCGATAAAAGTAATATTATACTAAAATTTATTATTGTTTATTATAGAGTTATTTTTATATACGTACATTATCAAAATGATATGGAGAAGCTGTTTACACTTCAAAATGTACAAAATTTCATATTTTGTAAGTCCATTAAAGAGAGTCTTTCTAATATCCTTTCGTCAATAAGGAAAATACGTAAAAGGGCGAATTGACATAATGTCTTACATTTAGTTTTTCCATGAATTTTCGAAATTGAATTATCCTAAAGAAGGTGTGCTATTACATAGTGAAGTTTTCATCAACCTTTATTTAATAGACTAATAAATAAATAATTATTTTTATGGTAGAGTAGTTTTCCCTTATATTATCAATAAACGGCATATTAAAAAATGTTCAAATAGCGCCATATAATATGAGGACATCTTCAAACGGAGTTTCATTGTTGTTAATAAGTAAAACATTTCACTGGTGCTCGGAATGATCTATCAAAATTTTATGCGGACATATAGAGCCCCCTTGGTTAATGCGCTCCTCTTAACTGATGCTATAAATTCAAACTAGTCGTATATTATGGAACTTCTTCCAACGTTTATGCTCTCATTAAAAGATTCCACCAACTATGACATGGAAATACTCGTAGTATTTAGACTGTTCAGAATACTTCGCCAAATTTTTTTCTTTATTTATTCGTTCATTTTCCTCATTCCATAATACAAAGCTATCCACTGAATATTTTTGTCCGTCGTCAGGTGGCTTTCGAGGTTAAGTTTACTTTTTAGCACCTCATATCTAGAAAATTCGACCGTAAAAAGCTGCAGAATAATTTTCATTTCATGCGCCTTATGAAATTTATATTCTGTAGAAACAAGAGAGTACTGAGAAATTATTTTTGTTATTTATTGCAATTGAAGCAGACCATAAAAATTTTGTTGAAGAGAAATTACATTTCATCCTTCAAAGTAACATTGACAATGAGCAAGTGAAACGTGGAAAGATGATAGCTCTAATATCGGAATCGACTTGAATCTAAAACTACCCTTGGAGAATGGAAAGCGGAAAAGGACCTTGATGAACAACAACTTGAAGAAAAACTATAAAATAACGTATAAAATACGAAGAATCAGAGTCGGGAATTAAATGATTTCCTTGCGCGAATTGAAATCGTCCAACCTAGAGACGACCACCGGCAACATGAACAATAGCAACAATCTTAATAATCCTCCCATCCAGTTCAGGTTAGTTAAGTTAGTGCTATGCAACAATTAACTTTATGTTTCTTAGGAGATTTTTTTAATTAAAAAAAATATCCAAGGAGAAACTAAAGAGCTCTCCAGTACTCGTAAATAACGTGTTTGCCAAGGTTTTTCATTATACGCCTTAATAATGTGTACGAGTTGTCTGGGATTTTCACACTTTGTTCAACAATAACAACAACCATACCAACAATGACTTAAACAATGACAATGGAAATAAACAACACTAAAAGTACATGACATTATTGCACAAACATATTCGTTAGAAATGATTTCTTAGCCATTTTTATACTCGACAATATTGTGCACGAATGTTTATTAAAGCATTTTCGAATCCTTATATTAAGGTGCGATTTAACATTTCCTGCTCAACAATTCAACACCGATGTAAGTAATTAGTGGTTTGCATCATCTATTATAAGTTTTCATTAAAAATACGTAGACGGAATGTTATTTTATAAAAATAATATATGAGCAAATGTAGTAAAAATCAATTTTTAAAAAATCATGTGCTCATAAATTATGGAATTATAAACACAAATATCATAAACTGCAAATACATATGAATTTTTTAATGGACAGTCAATTTTATAATAATTTAAATGATTATCCTAGTTGTGAATAATAAAAGTATTGAGACTGACATGACTGGTGCAATCTGGCAGCACTGAGGACTTCTGCACCAAATAGCAAATTTCGAAAAGTATCACGAATTTTCAATTTCCGCGGGTTAAGTATATTCGATTTTCGATTTTTTGTGGCATTATGTTGGTACTCATGTCTCTCGCTTATGCCGAAAAAATCGGTTATTTTGAATGTTCAGTTAGTTTTTGATAGCTACGTTGCTTGCACGTGTTTTGGCTCATCTTCGATTTTTGCTCAATTTTCACCAAAAACAGCATCGCATTAACATTGCTTAAGAGCTGTTGGACTCTGTTCGCGATAACCCAAATTTGCTCCAGAGGGTCATAACTTGTGATGAATCATGGGTTTATGGTTATGACATGGAAACAAAAGCTCAATCATCCCAATGGAAGCTGCCGCACGCGCCAAGACCGAAAAAATCTCCAAGTTCGGTCGAATGTGAAGGATTTGCTTACAGTTTTCTTCAATTGCAGGGGTGTGGTGCATTATGAGTTCTTGCCACAGGGTAGAACTGTCAATAAGGAATATTACCTGCAAGTTATGTACAAGTTGCGCGAAGTAATCCTCCAAAAAGGCTCAGATATGTGGAAGAACAAAAATTGGGTTTTGCACTATGATAACGCCTCTGCCCACGCATCGTTGCTTGTGTGCGGATTTTTGGCCAAAAACAACACACTTATAATGCTGCAGTCACCATATTACCCACATCTGGCCTCCTGTGACTTTTTCTTTTTCCCAAAAATGAAGAACCCCATGAAAGGACGACATTACGCTATGATTTAGAATATAAAGACGGCATCGAATGAGGACCCGAACAAGATCACAAAAAATGATTTTTTGAAGTGCTTCGTGGATTGGAACAAACGTTGGCACAAGTGTATAATATCTGATGGGGATTACTTTGAAGGGGACAAAATAGATACTCGTATTCATGAATAAATAAATAATTTTTGAAAAAAACACAAAATTCGCGATACTTTTTGAACAGACCTCATATGTTAGTCTGTCCTAGACGTGCAGTACAAACTTGTCTGGTAACTCTACGACCCTTAAAAGCGCGATAAGTGAATTTTTGATTTTGTAGTGCATTACGATAAATGAAGCAAGTAAGCACCAGACAGAAAATTGGTGTTAAGCTTGTCGAATCCGTGAGTGTAGCTTACAAAAATTAATCATATAGAAAATATTCTTTCTCAGGAGAGCAAGCTTTCAATGGCCTAAAGCCTTTTTAGGTGAACGAAAAATAGTGGAAGACGAATTTTGCTCTGAGTTGGATTCAATATCGAAAATTGATGTAAATGTGGAACGAGTGTTGGTTTTTGTGAGGTCAAACCATCAATTAATATTGAAAATGATGGGTAGTGAAATAATTGAATCCTTCAATAGCTACGAAAAAATATTCACTATGTCAGGCACGGCCATATTCATCGGAAGAAGGGATTTTTTTGGTTCCTTATTAATCTGATCTTAGTCCATGTGACTTTTTCCCCTCAAAATTATAAAACAGTTATAATAACGTTATCTCTGTGCTATCAATAACATTCAAAGCACAATAACCGGGAAATTGTAAGGCAATTCCAGTTGACCCCACTACAAAAACTGGAATCTATGCCTTCGCCGATGTATAGCTACCTAAGGAAACAACTTTGAAATTACTTAATAAAAATTAATTAAAATTATTGCAGATAAAATACAAAAAGTATCTTTACTTTTCTGCCATATCTCATATATTGTAGTAACTAGGTATGTGTAAACTAATTTTATTTAAATGAACGCAAAAGCTCATAAGATTCTATTACATCTCCTCTGGAGTTAATTATATTAGAACGATGTATTCTATATTAATAAAGAGATATTTTCGATAATTTTTAATAAAATAAAAATTATATTTAAAATAATGAAACAGTAATTAGTAAAAATAATATCTTAAAAAATAGTTTAGATTATATTGTAGCCGCTTTTATATTATAGATTGAAATTCATCATAAATTCCAGTTTCGAAACATTGAAAATTTTAAACGACAATTTGCATTTCTCGTTGCTAAAATTTTTATTGAATTTACTTCCTCTCAAAAAAATTCAATTTCAAATAAAAAATGTCTTTTATTTGGAAAAAATGAACTAATGCTTAATACAAAAAATTAAATTTATGTTATAAAACCTTATAATTTAGTTACAACTTAATAAATCCCCGTACTCCAATAAATTTTTCTATACTGACAGCAATGTCATCCTTGTGGTTGATTTCATTTTGTCCTTTTGTTAGCGGAAAATGTGTTGCCCAGATATGTTTCTAGATAAATGACACATCTTTGATCGTGTGGTATGCTAAATTGCTCCTGAAACTTTGGATCTTACTTTCCCGTACATATTTATTATTCACCTTACAATTATACCTTCCCTATGGTTATTTTCTAGTTTCAGTTTATACTAAATATGCCAAAATAGTTTCTATAATATATAGTAGGTGCTCCGCAGGAGAGTATTCTTGGCCCAGTTTTAACTAATAATTCTACCTATGACATACCAAACATCTCCAGAGCTAACTAAGAAGATGATTCCTATTCTAACGTCAATTTAATATATCTGAATGGCTTGCAATTATTTAGAATCCCATAAACAAAATCTTGAAGGCTGGTTTTCAGAAACGTTCAATCCCGTATCAAAAATTTCCAAGATAGGCTAATGAGGTCGAGAGTAAAGGTAAATAATCGATATGGCTGAAAACCATATAGCCCATGTATATTAAGTGAAAAAGAACGCCATTTGAGAAAATACATATTTTAAAAATTAGATTACAATTCTAAGAAATTAGTATCTATTCATCGTGTGACAAAGTACACCACCTGGAACTACTGATCGTGTGACTGAACGATATTTGCGCGTTGAGAGGCAATTTTCGCTCGCAGTTAAAAAAGAGAAGCAGAAATTAGCCCAACCTATACAAGATTTAATCGTATGCTCGTACATGGATTACATATGACCGTCGTTCATGTTGAACCCATCATTTTGATAATTTCAATATTTACTCTATTTTAGAGTAAATTATTTTATTTATGATTTTATAATTTATTATTTATAATTTAAAGATATATTAAATAAGTTTAATAAAATGACAGTACCAGTAGAACATGATATATTATTATTGAAATTATTATTGAATTAAATGTTCATAATAAAATTTAAACTGTTTACTAAATAAATAAACGACTAAAAATAATCAAAATTAATAAATTAATGTAAAAACGCCAATCATAATATAACGTAACATAAATAAAATAAGAACAGCGGCAACCAACTAGAAAATTCACCAATATAAAATCACAAATTGTTTTAACGATCAAAAATATATTTCAAGCTTTCGAAATTAATTATTCTTGCAGATTTATATCCTATTTGGATAGATTTGTAAGTTAATGTAATTACAGTGACCTACAAAATTATATGAATTAAATACTAATTGGATAGTTTTGTAGATCACTGTAATTACAGTGACTTACAAAGATATGCGAATTATATCCTATTTGGATAGTTTTGTAAGTCAAAGTAATTACAGTGACCTATAAAATTATGCGAATTCAATCCTAATTGGAAAGTTTTGTAAGTCACTGTAATTACATTACTCTAGGATTAGACTGTAACTACAGTGACCTATAAAATTATGTGAATTCAATACTAATTGGATAGTTTTGTAAGTTTCTGTAATTACAGTGACCTACAAAATTATACGAATTAAATCCTAATGGGATAGTTTTGTAAGTCACTGTAATCACAGTGACCTACAAAATAATGCGAATTAAACCTATTTGGATAGTTTTGTAAGTCACTGTAATTACAGTCACCTACAAAATTATATGATTAAATTCTAATTGGACAGTTTTGTAAGTCACTGTAATTACATTACTCCATGATTCGACTGTAATTACAGTACCCTACAAAATTATGTGAAATAATCCTAATTGGATAGTTTTGTAAGTTACTGTAATAACAGTGCCCTACAAAATTATGCGTATTAAATCCTAATTGGATAGTTTTGTAAGTCACTATAATTACATTACGCGGCAAACGTGCACAATCCCTTGCACGCGCAAAATGCGTCCGCCAGCTCGCATGCATTGCACTATCAGACGCGCTAAAAAGAGAAATTTTCACCTTAGACTTTAAAGCTAAAGTACAACAACATTCTAGATGCTCGATTTTGTATTCGTAATAAATCATTCACTGTACCACTATAATATTGGCTCTTTATTCATGATTTGTATGGTTCTCGTTATAAAAAATTTCATTTCCGATTATTCTGCTACTACAATAGCTCTCTTTTAAAATACTTTCGTTTATTATCTTCCTTGTAAATCAGATATATTATCATAAAAACGGCTTATTATAAAGTTTCAACAATTTTTTGATATCACATAAAATGAAAAATCATATCAAAAATTTGTATTTCAAATATTTTTTAAATTGTCCGAAATTTTAAAATGAATTATTTAAGCCTCCTTATTAATTTTATTTTTATTATCAGTACTTAAAACTATTTAAGTTGTATGTGAAATATTTAATTTTATATATTCAAATTTATAATTTTTCTATAAAATATAGTATAAAATTGCTATTAATAAAATATTCCATTGAAAATATTCCTAACAGAATAAATATACATATTTTTAACACTGAGTTCACATAATAGTCTAGAAATTTAATATACGTAATAAAATATATTAAGGATTTACATAAATAAATTTTTCTATCCTTTTTATTATCCTCTATTTGGTATACTTTCTCTGAAATATGCTATTTTCGTATGTCTAGACATTTAAGAGAGTGAAATATTATCGCTCTTTATATCGACAAATTTATTATATAAAGTAAAACTATATGAATTAAATATTATAAAAGGAAAAATGTCTATTTTTATCTTTGAAAATGAATTGTTACACCATTGTTAACTGACAAAGCCAAAATTATCTACAATTTTTCTATGAAATAACTTAAACTTGTACGTACTCGTACTACTATGAATTTCAGTTAATTGCTAAAGTTATTCTATAAACTCTATAAAAATTTAAAATCTCTACTTTACAAAAGTTTTCCAACATTGTCTAATACCAAAACTCATAAAAGTAGCATGAAATTTTAGAATTATTTCAAATTTATTTACTGTGTACCCTAAGAAATACTCAATAAAAATATTTTTTCGAAGAATTGTGGACATGATATCTAAAAATAAATTCCTCTTTTCAAGAAGTATATGTAATTGCGTTCGAACTAATATTGTGAATTCACATGCTGACACCAGAATAAAAATAATAGCCAAATGAATTGCCTAGAGATATAGACTAAATTGATTAGGCATAAAATTAAGCAGGTATTCACTATTCCGGACAGTTACTGTTGAGAGAATATCCCATTTTTTCTTCCTTAGTCGATTTGGCTGGTTGAGATATACGGGAACTATTCGAAGTTCTGATAGTGTGCAACCTTATGCCCCAGGGAAATCTAATTGAAATATTATCAATGACAAATGTGCTCAAGCTCAAACATAAAAAATTTATGAGCTCGTAATCAACTGTATTCGATCAAATTATAGTTTATTGTTAATGCTGAGTTATATATGAGCATATATCTGCACGATTGCCCTTTTATCGATGTGCTATCCCACAAAAAAGGATATAGCAGAGCTAAACGTAGGGTTAACTCTTTGTTTATTTTGTATGAATCTATAAGATATTGATAAGAATTTCCCCATTTATTTGTCTTTTTTATCTTAAGGATTAACATTTTCGTATATTTCAAATAATCGTTACTTGGCAGAATTTCTAGGGTATTTGTAGTAAAAAAAAACTTTTCTAGCTTACATCTTGTGTTCAATTAGCTCAGAATATTTATTTAAGATCAAATAAATAATTTTTATTATTGAAATTTGTAAACGTGCATAAAATTACTAAATTTAATTAATAAATAAATTCAAATAAATATGAATATAAATATTGTAACACAAAACAAAAAACCAAAATTCTTTAATTAAAAGATGAATATTTGTAATCAATGACAATAAATTAATGTAGATGTTACTGAAAGATATTTTTTAATGCTATTTATAAAAAAAAATAACTTTTTTTTAGATCTTAATTTTCTTTGCCTTAAAAAGTTTTATTAAAAAAATAAGTTTGTAGCTTCTTTTTTTATGTATATAGACCCCTTCACAATTGACCCCTTCAATTATTTTATAAAGTGTTCCGAAAAATGAAAAAACTAAATATGGAGGAACAGTGAACGATAAAATTTAGTACAAAGCTGGTGCCAATTCACGTTACAGAAAGTTCCAGCACGGATTATTACTTATCTAGAACATTTTTGAGGGGCCGAAGATTAGTTGGAAGCAAATGCACACCGGAGCGACATCCGCAGTGTCTATGCATCAATTCGCAAACTATCCGGAAAAAGAACACCCTCACTGCCACCACGTAAGGACAAAGACGGCCAAGCTCTCTCCACGGATGAAGAACAACTCGACCGCTGGAAGGAATTCTTCTCAGGATCCCTTCCAGTAGCTCCAGAATTCCATCCTCTTCCTCCAGTGATGCGCAGAAACCCACGAAGATCCATCCCAACAACACCGCCCACGATTATGGAGATCACAACACAGTCAACAAGCAAAGCACCCGGACCTGACAACCTGGCCCCAGAGGTTCTGAAGTTTGACTCGCCACTCCTGGCCTCGCTGTTGCATCCTATAATCGCAGAAGCCTGGACACAATGCCACTTCCCGGACAGCTGGTAAGAAGGAGTAATTATCACCATCCCGAAGAAAGGTGACCTTGGCGATTGCAAAAACTGGAGAGGAATCACTCTGCTAAACACCATCCAGAAACTAATCGCCTCAATCATCCTGACTCGCGTCACTCCAACAGTGGAAAGTGCCCTTCGCAACGAGCAGTCTGGCCTTAGACCAAACCGCTCCTGTGTTGATCACATCAGCAGCCTAAGAATGATCATTGAACAGTCGAACGAATGGAAAATCCCGCACTATCTTCTCTTCGTTGACTTCGAAAGAGCCTTCGACATGATTTCTCGCGACGCCATCTGGAGTACTCTGGCTGAACTAGGCATCCCACAGGCCATCATCGATCTCATCCGCGAACTATACCGTGAGGGCCCGTGTAGAGTGCGCTTCAAAGGACGAAACAGCGATCCATTCAACATCTCGAGAGAAGTCAAGCAGGGTTGCGTAATCTCGCCTATCCTCTTCATAATCGCCCTAGACCTAGCCCTTCAATGCACTAACAACACAGCCAGCAACGGTATCCAGTGGACACTGCGTGAGAAGCTCCACAACCTGGACTATACCGACGACATATGCCTCATGTCCCACACCTTCAACGGCATTCAGGAGAAACTGAATGCTCTGGCCTCCAACGCCGAAGAAGTGTGTTTGAGAATCAACATCAAGAAGACCAAATCGATGCGTATCAGCGCCACCTGCGAGAAGCCCTTGATGATACATGGTACCCTAGTTGAAGATGTCGAAAAGTTCTGTTACCTTGGCAACATGCTCAGCAAGGATAGCGGAACTGAAACAGACATCCAAACGCGCATCAACAAGGCGCGACAAGCGTACACCTCACTTGGGAACGTGTGGCGTTCCAACCACCTCTCCATAGCACTCAAACTTCGAATATTCAGTTCAAACGACAAGCCAGTCCTGCTGTACGGCTGCGAAACATGGAAAGTAACCGACAGCACGACTCGTAAGCCTCAAACATTTGTGAACAGATGCTTGACGCGTATAAGCAAGATCTTCTGGCCAAACTGGATAACGAACGATGAGCTGCTTCTTCTCACGAAGAAAATACCCCTGCTAGCTGACATCAAACGCAGGAAATGGAGTTGGATTGGCCACACCTTGCGAAAACCACCTACGGACATAGCAAGGATGGCACTAGATTGGAACCCACAGGGCAATCGCAGCAGAGGACGACCAAGGACCACTTGGAAAAGATCAGTCGAGCGCGAACACCAACAAATTGGCAAGTCATGGTCGGAAGTGAAAAGGCTAGCCCAAGATAGAAGCAGATGGAGAGAGTTCATAGAGTCTCTAGTGCCGCTATATGCTCCATAGGAGCGACTGTGTCTCATGTCTATTTGTAAAAAATGCATATATGTGTTAAGTAAAAATTGTACAATAACGTAGAAATGAGAAACCTGTCAAATAATTAAAAAAAAAGAGAGTCCTTCAAGAATAGAAAGTGACGAAAATGTGCATTATTATTAAGGATATTTTGTCTCAGAATAATGGTTCTTCGTAGACATTTGCATGCTCCACTAAATTTAATTTATTCCCCAAGATCAGAAATGTATTAGTATTGTCCATTCTATCCAAAGGAGTGTAACAGGTTTAAGTAATAGCCTCTCAGCACAGACACGTCTCCGTCGATATATTTTAGCTTGCCATAAAAATTACTTTAAAGAATATAAGATAATTTTTTTATTTTTTAATAATTTCAAAAATTCTGTATAATTATTGAAACACTCAATTTTGATAAAAATAAACAACAACAATTATTTTTTACTTATATTTAACTGATATTAATCGATGTTTAAGAACACTTGTAGTGATAATTGGTAAAATTTGATAGGATTAAATTATCGATAATAATTATTTACTTAATCAATTTGGAAATTTCTGTAGTTCTCCTTCGAAATATTTTAATACAAAATGTTTAAGAGGAAATTGCTCATGGTTTCATGAGTTCCAAATTAGGAATTTTTGTCTACCACATGAATGAAATTTCTTAATTATGAAGTATCCATTAGTCCAAGAGGAATAAAATTTTCTTTGTGTTTATTTACTATAACGGACTAATACGTATATTTACGAGTACTTTCGTGTACGAGTGCATATATCCTAAAGCTCATAATTCTTTATTCGTTGAATTTCTAGTACTTCTTATCATAGCTGGTTATATAATATGTTATTCGATCAGATCCTTATTGTGACTTTTAGGAAATGGTTAAGAATATGAAACTTTACTACTCAATACTAACAAACATTTATTCGAATAAGTCAGGTCACGTTCGATTATATTATATCCGGAAACTTATGTGTTAAAGAATGTGTGATAAATTTAGTATAAATAATATTTGGAACGCACGAGAGCAATTACATTATTATCTGGGTCAGAAGCAGTTGTGATACGAATAGTTAATAATTTTCTAAAAAATTTTATATGACATACTCCAGTCAGGTGTGTTAATACAAACATAGACTTTCGAGCACTTGTGCAAAAATCATAACTGAGCATGTTAATATTTTACTAAATTGCCATGTTGATTATTTCTCAAAAAAAAAACTACTTATAATTAGAACGACAATAAATTCTATTTTTGTATATAATTATCAGATATGAACTGTTATAGAGGAATAAAATTAAGTTTGTGCATATTTAAAGTACCTAAATTTCCGTTTTGTATTTTTTAAAATTTTACGTTTATATTATTTTTTGCAAACCTGTACTGATTGTACAATTGCATTTAAATTGTACTAATTTATTATCTATTATATACGAGGTATGTTATGTTTAAAAAAAGTATCGCGAATTTTGTGTTTTTTCAAAAATTATTTATTTATTCATGAATATCTATTTTGTCCGCTTCAACATTTTTTCCAATCCTCGAAGCACTTCAAAAAATCATTTTTTGTGATCTTGTACAGCTCCTCCTTTGATGCCGTATTTATATCCTCAATCGGAGCGTAGCGTTGTCCTTTCATGGAGCTCTTCAGTTTTGGGAATTAGGAAAAGTCACAGGGGAATACGGTGGCTGCGACATTATTAGTGTATAATTTTTGGTCAAAAATTCGCGCACAAGCAACGATGCGTGAGCAGGGGCGTTATCATGGTGCAAAAGCAAATTTTTGTTCTTCCACAAATCCGGGCGTTTCTGGAGGATTGCTTCACGCAACTTGCACATAACTTGCAGGTAATATTCCTTATTGACCGTTCTACCCTGTGGCAAGAATTCATGATGCACCACGCTCTTACAATCGAAGAAAACTGTAAGCAAAACCTTCACATTCCACCGAATGGCGCTTTTTTCGGTCTTGGCTCATGCGGCAGCTTGCATTGGGATGATTGAGTTTGGTTTCCACGTCATAATCATAAACCCATGATTCGACCCTCTGGAGTAAATTTGGGTCGTCGCGGACAGAGTCCAACAGCTCCTTAGCAACGTTAATGCGATGCTGTTTTTTGTCGAAATTGAGCAATTTTGGTACGAATTTCGTGGGGACCCGTCTCACGACAAATCATTGCTAAAAATCGAATGGTATGAGCCAATCGATATTTTTAAGTCTTCAGCAACTTCTCCAGCGGTGATTCGATGATTGACCTATACTATTTTCTTCACTTCATCAATGTTTTCGTCTGTTGTTGACATCTTAGATTTTCGTCCTTCACATCTTCTCGGCCCTCTGAGAACATTTTGTACATTTTATACCCATAGTCAATATTCGGAATGCGTCCGCGCAATTAATTTTGTTTTTCACACAAAATTTGATACAAATTTTTTGATCCATTTTTGGAATGGGCAAAAATCGAAGACGAGCAAAAACACGTACAAGCAAAGCAGCTGTCAAAAATTAACTGAACATTCAAAATAGCCGAACTTGTCGGCATAAGTGAAAAATATGAGTACCAATATAACGCCATAAAAAAATCGACAATCCAATATATCGTACGTAACCCGCGGAAATTCAAAATTCGCGATACTTTTTGAACATACTATGTATATAAGAATTAATATTTGTGTTTTCATATTTTATGCTTTCGCGAATCGGTCATCTGATTGAGTTAAAATTTTGCAATAATATTCATAGTAATGAAATGTCAGTAAGTAACACAATTGGAAAAAATAAGAAACATTTTGACAATTTGTAAATTAATGACAGTGTCGCTTTTTGTTTATTTATTTTTTATAAAATCAAAATAAATAGTGCAGCCGATTGAGTTGAAACTTTGTACACTTTTTGTTGCTGTCTTTAACAAAATAATCATGATGATTCTGATGAAGACAGCTTTTCAAACCACTGAGAAACTACAAGCAAGAAACGAACCAGTTGCTCAATCGCACGCATTAGAATTAGATGAGCAACGCACGTCAAGAAATTTTGCAAATTGCATACGACCTACTCGAACGCGTGCATTGGAATCAGAAGGTCAACAAACACTAAGAGTCGAAGCAGAATGTTTGTCGTCAATTACGACTTGACATCCACCACCTGAACCTCTGTTGTCATTGCTTTCGGGAAACTCAGCCGTTTCGAAGCAATTTTTACAAAACATTATAGCCGATAAGGTATCCTTTATCGCCGATAAGTTTTCCAAAACTAATATATGCAAACTTTCAAAATTCAAGGTCAAATATATCCGCGTTTGATCGCTTCTATCAGTTCCCGATGCTGAGCACAATTTTTTTCATATTGACTTCATCAGCGATGTGATTCAATTCCACGCACCAAACGTCATATTACATCAACTTTACAAAATTTTCTCCACCAACACAACGCCTTGATACGATTTTTCAAAACAGCAACTTGGGCAACAATAATTCTTTTGCGCAACATTAAACCACCGCGATTGTGCTCGCTGTCATAAAAACTGACGCCAAACGTCATCAAAGCGACAATTCTGAATGGCAAGTCAAAAGGAGACGATGTGGTGATTCCATGTATTCCCATGATTCCCACGGACATACCCTTTGATTTCAAACATCATCAACAAGACTTCAAGTATGTGGATTATATCTGGAAAATTCCAGTCAATTATATGTTGCATTCTCACGAGTGAGACAGCCCAAAAGTTTATTTGTTTTTTGCAGAAGATGGAAATACCAAACTTTTTGTATATTCCAAAACTCTTGAATAAATATTTTAAATCTAATTTAATGAACAAAAAAATTATTATCTTCTATTTATTTTGTATAAGTCTACCTACTATTAAAAAATTTCAAAAATGCATTGTAACGCATAGTAACATCATTAGTTATAACATTTTTGAAGTAAAGAAATAAAAATTACTTCAAAAATGTTTCTAAGAAATTTAACCAATTTTCTATTTAAAATATTAAAAGCAAATTCTTGTATTTCATTGCTTGATATTTATTTAACCAATAGACTAACTTTAACAGGGAAAAAAATATACAAACTTTAATAAAAAAAAAACATTAGTATTAAAATAAAAGTATTAGTATTAAAATAAAATTGAAGAATTTCAAAACAGTTTTTATCCATAAGAAATGCAGTATTGGAAAATTGTTTCAAAAGTTTCCAGACTGATGCTATTTGCTGTTTTTCTTAACCGAATTTGTAGTTGAAAACATTTTTTAAAAAAAATCATTTTAAATTCTTATTACAAATTTAATAAAAAATTAAATAAAAAACAATTATATTTAGGTAAGATAATTTTTTTTAAATTATAAAAAAACTCAAGTTGATAGCTGAACATAGAAAGATTCGAAGAATTTTAAATATAAATTTTTTATTGAAGCACATAAAAAAATGTTATATTATTAAAAATGTTCGATGCTTTTAAACTTATTTCCAAAATTCCAAAATACTAGACTGCAAATCAAAATGATATTTTATATTTTAAATTATAGTAAAATAAAGGCATTTTTACAGGATATAAATACGTCCATCCATCACCTGTGGCACTTAAGCTCTCTCAAGTTTCTATAATTTGTAGATATGAAAAATCGCGAACCTTCAAGTTTAGAGATTCTTAAAGATAAGTTAAAAGTACAATATTTTAATTCACATTTTTCCAATATTTCACCCATTTTTAATTATTTAAAATGTACGAAAATTTTCCGGATTGCATTGCATAGACAAATCTACCTTCTACTTTAGTTTTCGGATCTACTTTTCCGATCCTTTTCGATATCTTCGATAAAAAATGTTATTATTGAATTTTTCTGTATAAAGTGGTCATTGTTTCTTTTCTATTGTTTCAGATGAAAAGTCATTTATTTGTTAATTAGTAGATACTAAATTACTATGAGATTAGGGGAAAAAAAAAAGAATCGCTTTCCTTAATTGAGGATTATTTTTTTCTCAATTTTATAGGTAAGAAAAATAAAAATGTATTTATAAAGTAGTAAAAATATAATTAGTACTAAGTACAATAGCTTGTACGCTCAGTAGAAGATATTAAATCTCTATTGGAAGGAGACTTCTTTATCAAAAGAAACAGTTTCTACTTTAATGGCTTACAATTCTAAATTTAATCAAAATATAATTAAAATAATACCAAATCAATTACAAAATACCATTTAATTAATAGATGGTTATAAAAACGTGGTAATTTTTATAATGACATTTAAATTCTTAACCCCTACAACATTTTAGGCCATTTGGCGATAACTAAAAAGTACACCGGATATGGCTGGTTTCAAACGCAAGACTAATTCGTCCTCGAAGTAGACAAATTAATGAATTAAGGTACTCAAAAATAAAGTAGTCTGTTTTTTTTGTAGATTAATTAACATTAAATATCTTTTTAAAACAGTCACATTTAAGTACTAAACTAAAAAAAAATGGAAAATAAAAAAAAAAGATAAAATACATAAGCTTAAATACGCTGTTTTTCAATCAAAAAAACACAGGTTTTTTTCATACGAGGGTCATCCAACAAGTACTTAGCCTACAAAAGAAAAACGAAAATTTTGGAAAGGTGGCAATTTATTTTTCCACATAATCTCCTTCAAGCTCGATACACTTGGCCCAGCGATGCTCTAACTTTTTTAGCCCGTCCAAAAAATACATTTTCTCGAGGGAAGCAAAATAGGCCTCCGTGGCGACGATGACCTCCTCATTCGACCCAAATCTATTCCCGGAGAGTGATTTTTTCACGTTTGGAAACAAAACGTAGTCACAGGGGGTCATATCTGGAGAGTACGGTGGATGGGGCAGCAATTCGTAGCGCAATTCGACCAATTTGGCCATGGCGACGGCGGAGGTGTGAGCCGGCGCGTTGTCTTAGTGGAACAGCACTTTTTTCTTCGCAAAGCGGGGCCGCTTTTTCTTCAATTCGACGTCAAATCGGCCCAATAAGTCAGCATAGTAGCGCCCCGTGATTGTTTTACCCTTCTCGAGGTAATCGATGTGGATCACACCTTGTGAATCCCAGAAAACGGTGGCAATCACCTTTCCGGCCGATCGAACAGTCTTCGCCTTCTTCGGAGCACGTTCGCCGGGTGAAGTCCACTGTTTCGACTGTTCCTTGGTCTCTGGTGTGTACCAGTGAATCCATGTTTCGTCGATGGTCACGAAACGACGCAAGAACTCCGCTGGATTGCGCTGAAACAGCGCCAAACACGTCGCCGATGTGGTCTCATGGTTGTGCTTGTTTTCCGGTGTGAGCAAACGCGGCACCCATGACAGCTTTCTCATGCCCAGTTCTTCGTGTAGAATATGATGCACCGTTCCTACTGCGATGTCCACAGTCTCAGCTATCTCGTGAACCTTCAATCGACCGTCTGCCAACACGAGATCGTGGACTTTTTTAACGTTTTCCTCCATAGCAGCCGTTTTTGGGGCATCTGGGCGTGGCTCATCAAAAACCGACGTGCGGCCACGAACAAACTCGTTGAACCAATTCTTGACGGTCGCCATCGAAGGAGAAGAGTCACCATACACAGCATCCAAGCGATCTTTGATTTCGCTGCGCGTTTTCCCTTCCAAAAACAATAATCTAATCACCGAACGATATTGTTCTTTTTCCATTTTTGTGCAACCAACCGACACGCTCGCTTTCAAAGGCTCTCAAAACAAAACTAATGAAGGGAATCAACTGAAACTTTGACAGTAGGCTACTAAAACAATGTACTGCACGATGGTCAATTACTTTTGTGACAACAATTCCATCGGGCAGTGAGGCTAAATACTTGTTGAATAAGTTGTAGAAGGCAAAAACAAATTTATTCAAAGTATTTGCACTCGCTAGCTACACATTTTTTCCATCTCTCGGGCAATTTGCGGATACCACGCCAAAAAAATTCCTTCTCTTTCGAGGCAAACCACTCATCAGGCTATTTTCTAACGTCTTCGTAAGAGTCGAAATGCTGCTCAGCGAGCGCGTGGCCCATTGACGAAAATAGGTGGCAGTCGGAAGGGGTGAATTAGCAGGGTGGAGTAGCACCTCCCAATTGAGTGTCTCCAAGTAGTTTCAGACCATTTTTGACGTGTGCGATGGTGCGTTGTCGTGGAGGAAAATCAGCTTGTCATGTCTTTGTTGATAATCCGTCCTTTTTTCACGCAGAGCACGGTGCAATTTGATCAGTTGTTGGTGGTAGCGGTGAGCATTGACAGTTTCACCAGGTTTCAACATCTCATTGTAGAGGATACCCTGCTGATCCCACCAAACGCACAGCATCGTCTTTCGTCCGAAACGATTTGGTTTTGGGGAAGATATTGATGGCTGGCCGGGATCAACCCACGATTTCTTGCATTTAGGATTCTCGAAATGTTTTGGTGTCGCTCCATCTGCCTATCGTTCAATTCATGCGGCACCCATTTTCCGATCTTTTCAATCTGCCCCATGGCACGCAGACGCATGGAAATGGCTGGTTGAGTAATACCCAATTGCTCTGCGAGCATTTTTCGCGATTGGGTATCGTCTTCGTCCAAAAGGGCCTGCAATTGATGGTCCTCAACCTTTCTAGGCCAATTTTCACGTTTCTTATCCCACAAGTCAAAATTGCCGTCTTTGAACCAACGAAACCAATCTCGGCATGTTGTTGCCGATAAAGCACTGTCACCATAGAACTCCATAAGCGTTCAATGTGATTCGGCAGCCGATTTCTTCAAATTGAAGCAGAAAAGCAGAGCTTCCCGTATATGCTCTTTTTCTGACACAAAACTAAACATGATTACCAAAGGAAAAATGTATGTTGTTGTACGAAATTGCTGACAATGTGCACTGATTAATGTTGGCAGATGTCAAACTCATTAAAAAAAAGTATGGCGTGCCCATGGTAGCTTAATACGCTCACTCACGCTATCTATGACCAAAAAGCGGATTTAAGCTTATACCTCTGGTATTTTTATTTGAAAAGTAATTAAATCAACTTTTTTTTGATGATATACCATATGACTCGTTTGAAAATACCAACTTAACCATTTTAGGGGCTGGAAAATTCAACTCTATAATTTATCAACGGTTCAATAAATACATTTCAAAAGATATATTTTTTTTAGAATTAAATTCGCCATTTAAAATATGATATAGTAGGTTGACTATATCATATATGAGATGCTCTAAAAATCTACAATGACTAAAAGAAAGCTATTGTATCCATAAAAAGTGACTGTAAAGTGTGAATTTTTCTCTGTAGGTGTCATAAGCCCGTATTTCTTTGGGGTTAAAAACTGACTGTAAGATGTGAATTTTAGTCTGAAGGTGTCATGAGCCCATGTGTCTTTGGTTCGAATTTAAAGATTTTAATAGGGAGCAATAAAATCAACAAATACATACCACAACCAAATTCGTCCTTATTGCCTGAACATTTATTTTTTCGTATAGAGTAATGGATGGATACTCATATAATGTTTAAAAAATATTCAAATTACAACCCGAAACAAGTGAAAAAATCCAAAAAAATTCCAAAAAAAATTAAAATCCTGCAAAAAGTCTCGTGGTAGCCATTTGAATGATGTTATTGTCCATGAATAAGGTAAGGTCTAACCAAAATAATATAATAGACAATTTAAGTTTATTTTATTGAAGTTTTAGTTTCCGAAAATATAATATTTATTAAGGTTCCGATAAAAAATTGCTTAAAAATATTTATTAAGGTACTTAAACAAAAAAAACTAACGTTTAAAGAAAAATTTCGATTTTCTTGTATTCGATTGTGTGATAAGAAATTGCCACAAAAAGTATATATTTAATACTCTTGCTTAAATTTTAATGAAAAAATATGAAGATAAATTGTTAAAGCAAACAAAACTTAGAATTTTCATAGTTATAGTTACTGAAATTTAGAACAAAATTTCTGTTTAATAAACTAAAAATTCTTTCAGCATTTGTATCAAGTAAAATATTAACTATAATTTTTAATATTAAGAAAGAAAAAAAAGGCGTATACGAATTAAAATAGAAAATATTATCTAAGTTAATATAAAATGGAATGTAAGATACTTTCAATTAAAGGAATCAATACTTGTGAAATGAATACACTTCTGACAGTTTGTACTTTGGTGAGTGAATTTATGAGCAAGAAAATCTCTTCCCTAATGTGTACAACTTAATAAAAGCCTATCCTTAAGTAGAAATTATGGCATTCTAGGGATTTCTTTCCTTGAAAACTGAATGCAAGAAGACTGAACAATTTCAAGAAGTATTAAATACGGAATTATATTGTACAGGGCTGGCGTTCAACGTCAAGTAAGAAAATTAAGTGTTCCAATCACACCCAATGAAATTTGACCTTACGAACATTTCAAATGCGACTTCAAGGCATGAATTCTGAATAGTAAGAAAATGATCGCAACGGAAAAAGGTCGAAATACTGACAATGGATATTGTTTTTTTTCTCCGTCTCTATAACTATACACACACATAAAGTCTGGAAAATATTTCATCTAAAATAAGGAACTAAATGAATTTGCTCTCTTGCCACGTCAACAATCTTAATTTCTGGACTAAGATTATAAACAAAAGCTAAACGTTCAACTAAAAGAAAAAATAAAGAATTAGAGCAAATATCGTTAAGTATTCATTTGCTTGAGTATTCTTTAAAAGGATATAAATAAAAACTACGCAAGCAACAAGAGAGAGAAAAAAAAAACAAAAACAAAAAATGATTTTTTGAAAAAATAAAATTGAATTAAAATTTAAAAAACCAAGAATTAAAAACGAACGAACAATACAATGAAAATAAATTTACGACAATTATACCCACTCATTGTGGAGTATTGTTATTTATTTCAATACTCTCCTTTTAAGTAGCATTCAACACTGAGTATGTAAGTTGAATCCTTTCTACGAGTTCTTTTTGCGAGAGAAAACCAACGAGAAAAACGTGATATTGAAAATGAAAAGAAAAATATTTTACGAAAATGTTTGTGATTTTGTCATTTTAAATCCTGTGAATTTTCTTCTTTCTAACGTTGGTCCTTATTGGTACTGGTACTATTACTGTTGCTATTGCCGTAGCTATAACCCAATATATTGTTAGTATCGTTGGAGATATAATTCAGTTTGTGGTGGTATAGTTGTTGTCATTGTTGTCGCTGTTGTTATCGTACTTTTTTGAAAAGCTAAGTTTAATTTCCGTATTCCTATTGTCTTAAGCTTTCTTAAGTTTTCGAGAACTAAATGCGAAATCCTTTAACATTACTTTTATATTCGTTTATTTTTTAAGGCTTATAGTCATGGAATTGGATCCTTAAAAGTATTTCTATTCTCTCTAAATAATCATACCCTTCTCCAAATTATTCTCGTTGGTTTTTTTTTTTTTATTATTTTATTCTTTAAATGTAAACGACAAAATCATTGAGATTATTTATGAGAATATGTATATGTAATCGACAGAAAAGTATTATTTATATTAAGTATGAACTAGTAATAAAATTTCTCTCTTTGGACATATCTTATATATAATATGAGGAAGATTTGCATAATTTTCTATTGTATATGTTATATTCTTAGAATAGCTGATATCGATACTGTTTTTTTTTTTAATTTTTGTAAAAAGTTTTTTTGTATGCTTTAGTCTTAAATATTCTTAAAGATTTTTCTATTGAAATCTGAAAAACTACATTTCAAGTGAAATTCAAAATTAAAAATTTATTTATCTTAATTAGATAAAGTTATTTTCTATTAGAAATTTTAAAACACATTAAGAAAAAATTCCCTTTTCTAAAAAAGTGTAATAAAATTTTTAATTTAATTTTTTTTTTTTGTAAGCAAAAATTTTTTTAATTGGTTATTTAATTATCGATTAATTGGTACCACATTTATATTACAAAGTGTATCAGAAAAGTAATAGGACTAATTTTTTGGCAAAAATTTTATTTTATTTTTATATGGTATATTAATATTATTTGTTTTAAAGTAGATTCTTTGTGCAGATACAAGGTCTGCTCAAAAGGCATCACGAATTTTGAATTTTCGCGGGTTGCGTATATTCGATTTTCGATTTTTTGTGGCGTTATGTTGGTACCCATGTCCCTCATGGATATCAACTGACAAGTTTGAGCATTTATGCTGAAAATTTTGGCCATTTTGAATCCTTAGTTAATTTTTGACAGCTGCTTTGTACGTGTTTTGGCTCATCTTCGATTTTTGCTAAATTTCGACCAGCATCGCATTAACATTGCTAAGGAGCTGTTGGACTCTGTCCGCGACGATCTAAATTTGCTTTAGAGAGTCATAACTGATAACGAATCATCAATTTATGGTTATGACGTAGAAACCAAAGCTCAATCATCCCAATGCAAGCGTTGAAAAAAAAAACACTTAGTTCGGTCGAATATGAAGGTTTTGCTTACAATTTTCTTCGATTGCAGGGGCGTGGTGCATCATAACTTCCGGCCACAGGGTAGAACGGTCAATAGGGAATATTACCTGCAAGTTATGCGCAAGTTGCGCGAAGCAATCCTGCAGAAACGCCCGAAATTGGGGAAGAACAAAAATTGGCTTTTGCCCCATGATAACGCTCCTGCTGCCTCATCGTTGTTGTGTGCGAATTTGTGGCCAAAAAGAAAACACTAATAATGCCGCAGTCACCGTATTCCCCAGATCTGGCCCTCTGTGACTTTTTCTTGTTTTCAAAACTGAAGAGGTCCATGAAAAGACGATGCTACGCTACAATTGAGGAGATAAAGATGTCATCAAAGGAGGAGCTGAACAAGATCACAAAGAAAACATTGGCAGAGGTCTATTGAGAATTACTCTGAAGAAGACAAAATAGATATTCATGAATTAGTAAATAATTTTTGAAAATTACTTTTTGAACAGACCTCGTATATGTAAATACATTGGTGAAGGAATTAATTCCACTTTCCGTAACTGGTGCTTGAATTATCCACAATATTAAAGTTCAGTCCTTTCAAGTATTTTTAAATTTTGAGGACTTAGATCAAATAATGGAGATAGGCGTGTAGTAGATGGCGTTGTTATGACGCAGCATATATGTTTCTACTTTCTCCGATCTAAAGACAAGAATCCATATTTAAGCCTTACAAGAACTTTTTCTTAAAAAATGTTCTTGAAAGATTCCATATTTCTATAATTTTTTATTGTGGTTCCATTTTCTGAAGAAGATTCGCTGTTCACAATTTTTTGGCCCTCCAAAAAGCTTTTTGACTGCGAAAATCTCCCTGATGGCATGTCGTTGCGCAAAGTTTTTCTGTTCCTTGTAACGTACTACTTCACTTATTACCGAAAAAAAAATATTTGTACATGCATTATGTACAAATATTCTAAGAGAGAATAATTAACTAATTATGTCAGCAGTGTTGCCAGATCAGACTCATTTAAGCTACATTCAGTACTTTTCTGACACATTTTCTTAATTAAATTATAATCTGACTCGGTTATTTAAGTTGTGGTCTTAAATCATCAGATTTTTATAACACCGTTTATATAATGTATTATAAAGTATCTAAATTTGATATGAAAAAGAAGAAAATATATTACATTTAATGCTAATTTAATAATAATTCAATTTACCTAAAATTGTTGTAGCTACGTGTATTCAAATAATGTATAAAAAACAACAAATCTTATTTTGCCAATTTTACATAAATTCTTATATAAAATATTTCCAATTTAGTTATTACCTATAAAACTACGAGAAATATGAGAAAAAGGGAAATATTAATCATTGTAAATGCATTTTTATTAGAAAAGCATATTTTTAAAAGCTTTAGTTAAAATGACATTCAGACAGAGTAATTCATTTAAATTCCTAACGAACATCGTTATCCTTTCAGCTTCTCATATTCTTTTGGTAAACATTTAATTTGAAATTCATCACAGTGAAGAAAAAAAAATAGTAACTATAAATTCGAATTATATATTCCAAAAATATTCCATTCCTAACGATATAAATTTCTAAAGTGTTAATCTTTTTATGGCGACACGAAAAATATGGAAAAGTTTTTTTCTGCAACATTGAAATTAATTGTGTAGATTTTCGGAAAAAGAATAAAATTCCTTTTATGGAATTTATCATAAAAATTTAAATTTATTATTGTTCTTTATTATGATAGTATTTTTAGTATATAAAAAAAATATACCGTAATTTAGAAATGCATATGTATGGATCAATTATTCAATTAACTCCTACATTCAACTAAATCTCGTATGTGCTATAAAATTTTAAAAAATCTTATCAAATATTTGATTTTATTTTTTTATAGAAAATGTATTAAAATATTTAATTAGATTTAAAATGTATTTTGGGAAATGACCAACAGTACACAAGACGGCTACCAAGTGGTCCAATTTATGACGGGGCGTTGGTGTTTCAGGATATATCTTTATCGTTGTAAGCGTCCTACAAATTAGAACGCGGATTATGTCTGTTTATACAGTCAATGATTTACCAAAGCAAAAAGGAAGTCACAGAAAATCATCGATCTATGCCATTACCAGAAGGACATTATTACAAAAATATTACAATATTAGTCGTATTAGAGTGCAATATCTAAATACGCAATTCGAACTATCAAAAAGCTCCGTCATGAGGAATAACTAAGAAAAGGCTAAGTTGCAGTCCAGAAATACACGTACTCATAATCTTGACTCCATTCTGCTTAACGGTTATCTCATTGGAACTTTTATTTAAAAAATAGGGAGGCTGATAAAATATTACAATACATACTGTAGAGCTTCCTTAAAATTTTTTTAAAAAATTCTATCAGAAAAATGAGCTTAAAAAAAGAAATGCAAATATTTAAAAGAATATAAAACTTTATTTTAAATATTAAATCTGATTGATTTAAGTTAGTTTAGTTAAATAGAAATTTGTAATTTTTTAAATATTCACCATTTTTCAAAAGTACAAAATAAATGAAGAAAAAAAAATTCTTTAATTTTAGATATTTTTATTTAATCAATAAATTCAAACGAATGAATTCATCATGACTGAGTTAAAATGTAGAAAATTTCATGTCTAATAGAATGAAATGGAATTCAAGATTCATGTTTTACCAACATGACGATAGTTACTCCTCTAATCTAAATACTGACTTATCTAACTGTATGGATCAGCACTCAGCAGTACCTACTTGCATATATCTAAAAAGGACGAAATTAGTTATTTAGTTAGTATTCGATGTATTCGTTTTGTTAACAAGGTGTAAGATGTCATTTGTTAGTTTTTACGCCATCTTATGGCCGGAATTTAGTTTGTCTTCGATTTTTTTGTTAGAATTTTTCTCACGTCTCCGAAGAGATACATTACCTTCACTTACGATATTTTATTTCGTGAACGTGCAAATAATCTCTAATGAACTGTTATCCTTCGAAAATGAGTTCGGTTCTGTACGACAGTCTGTAGCTTAGTCCTTGAAGCAATCGAGCAGCATGGATAGATAGGGTGACCCAACCGTTCTGCTCAATTTAATGATTTCATGTTCTTATCAACTTCACCTAAATTTGGCCAGCTCATCTTGCGTACACTCGTACTTGTAGGGCTTCTTGGTCATTTCTCTCTTGTCTTGAATGAATCTTCTATTTTCCTGTAAGTCCTTATCATCTTAACCTGAACTCTCTTCATCTATTACTTTTTTCCTTTCTATATTTTATTCTTAGATAATATATTTTTTGATACATATTTAGTACACAATATTTTATAGAATTAGATTCATCTTCATTTCAGTTTTTCACTTTTTTGATTCCGTAATACTGCAGGGCAGATTGATAGAACGTTTTGAGATCGAAAGGTGTAAATTTTTTCAAGTGCAAATTTGAATTCGAATTCCAATCACATTCTGTGCACAGTTCGTAAAATTTATGAAATCGGCATAAATTATTTTAGCCTTACATCTACATGGGAAAAATTTAAGTTCGATAAATTCGATGCAGAAAAATAGTTTGCAAATAACAAGAATATCCTAAATTGGTAATCTTCGAAAATAAAAAAAATTAGAAGTAAACTTTTTTAAAAAATATGTCAATCGATTGGACATTTTGGCTGAATATTTTGTGCTGAAAACTTTTTTACTGAAAACTTTTACTAAAAATTTTTACTGCAAATTTTTGCTACAAATTTTTTACTGAAAATTTTTACTGAAAACTTAACTATAAATTTTACTGCAAATTTGTACCAAAAATTTTTATTGAAATTTTTTTTTAAACTAAATTACTAAAATTTTGTTACTGAAATTTAATTACTTAAATTTATTAATTGAAATATTTTTAATATAATTTATATACTGTAATTTTTACTGGACTTTTTGTACTGAAAATTTTTACCAAACATTTTTTCCTGAAATTTTTAATGAATTTTTTTTTAAAATTTATTTACTGAAATTTAATTATTGAAATTTAATTATTGAATTAAATATAATTCAATAATAATAAAATATAATTGCTGACAGTTTTTACTGAACTTTTTGTACTAAAAATGATTACTGCAAATTTTTTACTGAAAATCTTTACAGCAAATTTTTATTGAAAAGTTTTACTAAAAATTTCTACTACAAATGTTTAATACAAATTTTTTACTAAAAATTTTTACAGCAAATTTTTACTGAAAACTTTATTATAAATTTTAATGCAAATTTATACCAAAAATTTTCACTGAAATTTTTGAAACTGAAATTTTTACTGAAATTTTTTTTTAAACTTCATTACTAAAATGTTGTTACTGAAATTTAATTACTAAAATTTAATTAATGAAATTTTTTTAATAACATTTATATACAGAAACTTTTTACTGGAATTTTGGTAAATCAAATTTTTTCTGAAAATATTTACTGCAAATTTTTATTGGAAATTTTTACTGAAAATTTTACCGAACATTTTCCTGAAATTTATCACTGCAAATTTACAGCAGAAATTTTTACAGAAATTTTTGTACACGAATTTTTAGAGAATTTTTTTTTAAATATATATGCTGAAATTTTATTACTAAAATTTATTTACTGAAAGTTTGTACTGCAAATTTTTACTACAAATTTTTTACTGAAAAATTTTACTGCAATTTCTTACTGAAAACTTTTACTAAACATTTTTTACTGCAAAGTTATACTAAAAATTTTAATGTAAATATTTGTACTAAAATTTTTATAATTTGTTTTTGTTAAATATAATTACTAAATTTTTTTTACTAAAATTTTTTTACTGAAATTTAAATACTGAAATTTTTTTTACTGAAATTTAATTACTAAAATTTAATTACTGAAATTTTTTTAATAAAACATATTTACTAAAATGTACTAAATTTTTTTTTCACTGAACTTTTTGTACTAAAAATTTTTATTGAAAACTTTTAATAAATATTTTTGCTTCAAATTTTTATTACAAATTTTTCACTGAAAATTTTTACTACAAATTTTTTACTGCAAATTTTTACTGAAAATTTTACTCAAATTTTTCACTGCAAATTTATATCAAAAATTTTTACTAAAATTGTTTACTTAAATTTAATTACTAAAATTTATTTACTAAAATTTTTTACTGTTAAAAATTTATTTTTAATACTTTTGTATTAAAAATTTTTATTAAATATAGTAATTCAAATTTTTTTTAGTAAAAGCTTTTTACTGACAGCTTTTACTGAAAATTTTTTACTAAAAATTTCCACTGAAAAGTTTTATTAAATATATTAAGTAAATTAAATTATCTGTTATTTAATAACTAAATGTTTGTGTACTGTTATAGGTCATCAAATAATTTAAGACTGAAATTCTGGAAAAATCAAACTAAATTCTACATCAAAAAGAAAACATCCATCAGTAAAATACATATTATCAAAATTTATTATTTCATATCATTGAATGTTGAAGGCACTGAGTACAAATGTGTATTTTGGTTAAAAATTTTCCCTCAATATGCTCAAAATTGTTTAAGAAATAATATTGTAAATTTAAGCAACAAAATTGAAAATTTCCTTTCATCATTTTTTAAATAACAAATTGCTTTGAGTATTATTCACAAATGAAAGTGTATCTAAAAAATTTTATAATCAACCAGTCAGTTGGCTGTATGCTTATAATTTTTGATTCTTAGAATTTTTGATTAAAATAGGATTTACAAATCTATATAAGAGTAATTGCATCTATATCTAAATATACACATATATATCTAAAAATTTTCTTTTTAATAGAAAATATCCGCCTCAAACACTTATCCGCCTTGAACAGTTTAGAAATTATTGAAATTGATGCAATTACTTTGAAGTGACTGCATTTGCTGAAATAAGTGGCAGAAAATTGAAATTTTATGCCCAAGTTTGTCGTACAAAATATTATAGAGAAATTCAGTGTATGTGTAATCTTAAGATCCACTAATTTTGATTTGCTCTCAACTTATTGAAAATTCGATATTTTTATATACATCAAAAGTATTTCAAAATTAAATTGGGAAAAAATCCCTTTCCAGTCATCATATTCAATTTAAAATTAGCTAAATAAGCAGAAAATTGAAAATTTTGATGAAATTGAATCTTTCTGCTATATTATTTAAGTTGAAAATTTGAATTTTCATGCAAAGAAACTTAAAAAAATTTAAAAGTAAAAAAACTTTATTGTTTTTTAATTTATTTACTAATACAATTACAATTATTATAAGAAATAAATTTATTAACTATATTTTTACAATATCTTAAAAATAACAAAATGGGTAAGCACTCATTACTATTAATCCACTCCACGTGGGTTTATTGAATATTTCAAAAATCTGGATGCCATAGTCTCTTAAGGCGTTAATAGTTGGTTTTGACCAAGATAGTAAATGCAAATTAATGTGCAAGAAAGTTTTTATAGAAATTGAGACGAGGTAGAGATTTTTTTTAACGAGAAATCATTAGTTTAAAGGAAACGACGATATTAAGATTGCGGAAGATGTTGTAAAGGATGGGAGGAAAAATGCTACCTTAAAGAACACCACTGCTAGAGATTTTGCATAACTAGAAAATGACGTCATGAAAGACAGGACTTTATGATAAGGTAATAAGTAGAAAGCTCAGGTTTTTAAGCATTAATTTTACAAGAATATTTTCTAATATTGAAAGTAAGCTTTTAATAATGGTTAGGCTTTTAATGAATAGATCACCTCTTACAGATATATTTTAAAGAAAACTTTAGGATTTCAAAAAATTAGTTCACAAAAATTTCTTATTCATACTAATTTTGTTAGTAACATATTTTTTTCAAATAATCATTGAAATATTTTTCTATAAATTGGAAATTTCTTTAAAAAAAGTTAACTGATGATTTGTTAAAGTAATTTTTTACTGTAAATTTAGATCAGTTTTTATTATAAATTTTTACAGTAAGTTTGTATTATGTAAATTTTTTCTGTAAACTTTTCCTGTAAAATTCTCTGTGAAATTTGAATATTAAATATTTTGCTTTTATGTTTTCTTTTAAAAGAGTTTTATAAAAGATACTCAAATATTTCTCACACAATAGAAATGAATTTGTTCATAAAATTATAAATGTTTAAATAACTTATTTAATCGTTTCGTTTCTATCATTTATAAATAAAAGATTAATTGTAGAGAATTTTCAAATAATATAATTTATGGTTATGTTCGTTTATTATAATTAATAAAAATTTATAATAGACTTATTATTCGAATTGGTGATTTGCCTAAGGAATTCCCAATTATCTGCTGAAAGTTCAAGATTAGTCATTGCATTTATTACATACAAATTTGAAAACTTGTAGATAATTTTATACTACGAGTATTTTGTTCTTTTGCATGTTTTGCAAATGCAATCTGTTCTCATGGAAATTTATAACTTCGACTATAAATTTGAAAATTTTACCTTCAAAAGTTAAGCTGTAAAGTTTGTTAATCAGCCAAAATTTCAAGGACTACAACAAACAAAATTTGACCAAATACTCGCGCATCTAGCTTATACTAATATATAGTAAGTATGTATATCGTATCATTAATGGTGAAAGTTAACATAATAGTCCATTCATTTTGAGAAATGAGCAAACTTTTAACATTAATTTGAAGATAAAATTGCATGACTTTAAAATTGAAGTATAGAACGTTCAGATACACTATCTAAGCACCCGTATGGGCTGTTCATAGGAGAAGTTTACAGCCAAATTGGCGATCAACTTGAATATTTATTCAGAAATAGTGGTGTTAACATACTATTGTATGACAATGACTGAATATAAACGCCTAGGCTATGTTAGATCTAAATTCAGAATTCCCTTTAATAATAATAAAAGGCAATGTTTGGCTTTCAGCATATTTTCTTTGTCATTGTTGTCTCTTTTCTCGATAGTTGAATTGTTACTAGGTGAGAATTTTCAGTTGAAAGTTTAATAGGATCACATTAATTAATTGAAGTGAATTTCTACACGTGAAATCATCGTTTTATATACGAAAATTGATCATATTCACCGTTGTCTAATTTCATTTCTACTCATTTGCATATAAATTTATTGTATACGCTTGAAGAGGTTTCTTACTAAATCGATTTTGAGCATAACTAGTTACAAATTAAACCCTAAAAGCATATTCCACTCATATGGAATTATATGTCAGTTCTCTATTGAATATTCCATAGAATAGATTTATTTATTCTACTTATAAGACAATTTATTTTATTATCAAAATCATTATTATTATTATTAAAATTAGAAGCATTTATTTTCAATAGAAACTTTATTGAAAGCTCTTTTCTTACAAGAAAATGTATTGCAATCTATACGATCATCATCTGATAAGTCCGTAACAATTGAGATACAGAATTAATATATCCGAAAAAAATTGATTTGTTTTTAATCACAGTCTTTTTTTATCCTGAAACTTAAAAAAATCATTTGTTTTTACCACAGTCCAACGATATTACAACTTTTTCATACCATCCGTATAGTATGATTTGTCAAAAATCTGTAAAAAAAATGTCTGAGTTTCGAATATAACTTCGGAATTGGATGTAAATTTCTTTTTTTTCCCCAAGCCATTTCTTTATATTTGAAAATGGGAAAAATTCAAAAGCTTTCTCATATTCAAAATTATATTTAACCTGAGCTCGTACAACCATAATGAAAGTCAATAAATTACGACTGAAACCTTTAAAAATAATGGTGAGCAGTCTCCACAACACCTTTTAAGCATGCTTTCAATATCTGACGCAGTTTTTTCCTCAAAAAATAGTACACGGAATCCAATTTTTCCATATTAATAAAAAGAAACATGTTTTTTATGTGTTTTTGCATGATTGTAAAAACTAAACTTACTAACAAATATTTTTAAAATTGTATATGACCAAAAAAAATATTGATTTGCTGATATCATCCATATTTCGTATATTTATCACGGACTTTTCATATTGCCATCGTATTACTATAACAAAATTAGTAGAATTTTCAAAGACATAGTAAAAAATACAGCTTATTTTCTCTAATAATAATTTTTATGAATTAGATTAATTACTCAGAGTGTTACTCAGATGAAAATTATTTACGGTTAATAAGTTTTAATTTATTTAAATGAATTTATTTATGCAAATTTTCAAAGTGAAATTTACTCATTTCCAGATAGTAAGTATTTTATGTAAGAAATATTGAATAATATCTTTAATCAACCCTTTTGGACTTTAACTAACTCTTCCAAATTAAATATCTTTAAACGCACAAAATTTTTAGCTATTTTAATATATGAACAATGGACTAATGACTAATTGATTAAGGGATTTGTGTTTTTGGGCGTTTTTGTTGATAAAAATCTGATTCGAAAGCAATTTATAGTTGAATCACGTTGTCGATTTCTATTAATTTTTTTTTTGTTGGCTGATAATATTTCGATTCCGACAGATGAGCACAAATACCAATTCGACTAGTGGGTTTCCGGATCTAACATATTGTGAAATCTTGTATATCTAACAATGACAAAAACAGAAATTGTTAAAATCAATGCAAAAACAACAAATTCTATAACATACTCATACTGGGTTTGGATTAGAATTAATCGACATTGATTTCCTTTCATTTTTTTCTCTCTTAAAATCAGTAATGTTCCGATTTGTCGAAATAATCTCTGAAACGATTTGAAGTGTTCGACGAAGAGAATGGTCGTATTCGAACGAAGAATGAATCGTTTCGAAAGTTTATGGCATCATTAACGGAATACTGAGACTCTTCATTCCGAAAAGCAGAATCAACCAAAACCAAACCACTTAGCCAAAAATTGTTCATACGCTCCCTCAAACTCTTACTTGAACTGAAGCTGAAAGATAATAATTTATAGGACAATTTTGGAAAGCATGTTGCAAAGATAAGTAATCTAGATGCTGAATCCCAAATCCTCGTATTCAGAAATTACTTTAATTCCTTCATATTGGCTTTTTATACTCTTCGTTTCTCCTCCTTCACCCCTATCGATAGTCCCACTCAATTTCTTTGCCACAATCGCTTTATAGAAAATATCAAATTCAAATCGCATTCAATTATTTTCTCTTTTCACAATAACTATTATTGTTTAATGTCAGAAGATTGTCCTCAATTTATGTAAATCTTATCATAATATATTAAATATATTCTAATCTCCCGTACAAAATTGGTCTGGCTGTACTAAAACAATGAGAACATATCCTCCATAGCAGTTATTTCGTCTAGGGTATAGTGCTCGTAGTATGCGTAAAGACAATATTTGGTATTAAGTTTTTGATAAAAAAATTATTTTTAATTATTTCACATAAATTTTTTATTTACACAAGTATTACTAGTTATTAAAAAAATGTTTTTAAAAATAATTTTATTAGTAGATTTTTAAAGTTTAAAAAAAAATCCAATTTTTCCAGTACAATGAAAGTCAAATTCGGAGCATGGTTTCTGTCTGCTATTTTATATAATATTAATATTCGTTTATTTATTGCTATATAAAAAATATAGCTTTTATCTAATATATATAAATCAATAGATAGAAACTATATAAACGAATAGAATTCAAAAATAAAATTAACAAAATATATTGGAAAACTTTTATTATTCAATTAAGCTCAAGTATTTGAGCTTTTATGCATAAAATTCTTAAATATTTAATATGGGCAATTGTAGCATATAATTCATATAAGTAACTTATGAATATCTTTTATTTAAAATATATTTTACTTATTATTTGTTACTCTAAAATAGACAAATTTTGTATGGTAATTTTTTTTTTTGAAAACCCTGCAATCAACAAATATTGCGTTGTCCGGAAAGTAATTTCGTTTTTTTTAAAAATAAAAATGAGAGACGATTTTTTTATAGTGAATTAATTTTTTTTTTCAATTAAGTATAGGGTGGACCATATAAAAATTACATTTTAAAATGGTGAATCATTTAAAAACTGGTGTATATTTTTTAAATTTCCGTTTTTTTTAGAAAGATTCAACCTTGAAATTTAATAATGAAGTACAACATTATTCCCAGAAATCTGAGAAATATTGAGAACTTTCGAAAAACGAATAATAACCCGAAATTCTAATGTAAATTGGCCGGTTCGGAGCTGTGATTTGAGCCCGTTGGATTATTTTCTGTGGGTAGCCGTTAAGGATAAATGTTACGCAAGCCATCCAGAGCCAATTGAGGCTTTGAAACAAGAAATGAAAGTTGCCATTAAAGAGATACAGGCCCAAACAATCGAAAATGTACTGAAAAATTGGATCGAGCGTATGGGGTACTGTAAGGCCAGCCGTGGCAGTCATTTAAATGTTCTTGTGTTTCATTCTTAAATTTCAAGGTTCAATCTTTCTAATAAAATTGGAAATTTAAGAAAATATACAATAGTTTTTTTTTAATTTTTTTTGAAAATGCAACTTTTAAATTTTGCACCATCTATATGGTCCACCCTATATTATCCAAGCTGATCCAATACCCTTTGCCATTTTTCTGGCAGTAGCATGATTCCACGCTCATAAAATTTTTGTTCTTATCCAAGTGATTTTTGACCTCCTCATTTGAATTAAATGTTTTACCATCTAAAAAATTTTGTAGAGACCAGAACAAATGATAATCGGAAGCTGCCAGGTCTGCAGAGTATGGTGGTTGTGGCAGTATATCCGTTCCAAGCTCTAAAAGCTTTTGCCGATTGGTCAAACTTGTATGTGGTTTCGCATTATCCTGTTGGAACACTATACCTTTCCTATTGACTAATTCCGGCATTTTTTCTTTAAGTCAATCATTCAATTTGTCCAACAGATGACAGTACACTTCAGAATTGATTGTTGTGTTGCACGGTAGAGGCTCAAAATAAACGATTTGTTTGAAATATTACCAAACAGATAGCATAACCTTTTTTTGATGAATATTGACTGTCGAAGTGCTTTGAGCCGGTTCATCTTTTCTACTCCAGGATCTTTTGCTCCTAACATTGTTGTAGACAACCCATTTCTCGTCCCCAGTGATGATATGCTTCTGGCCTTCAGGGAACGTGGTGCATGTACGAGATCAAAATTGCCGGATCAAAATTTTGCAATCCGGTTTTGGTACTGGCGCTCACTTAACACGTCTTCTCCATATACATTGGATAATTTTTTTCTTGCTTGAACAGCATTTTTATCTTTTCTATAGTAAAAAAGTAAAATATGCCGAAAATGCTGTTTTTCACTTTCCATATTTAACCAAAAACTACTTTGCAGCATTAATCGAATTTTTTCACAAGCAAGCCTTCCTATGACAGCTGTCAAAATACATATGATTATGCGGCTTAAGTTTGAAGTTGGTTTTGAAAAAATACAATTGGTCCTCTGTTGGGAAAAAACGAAGTTACTTGTAGAAGGTTGGCGGCCTAAAAAGTTATTTGCAAATAATTTATTTGTTAACTGAATGAACCTTTATTCATGGAAAAATTATTTTTTGAGCAAGTTGACATTCTACTGAATGAAGAGCTACAGTTAATTGAGTATCACAGGATAGGAAGATGGGACTTGGGTGGTTACGGGAGAGGTCAGAATTCCGTAATTATATTCTGAGTAGTTTCCATGTTCAGAATTTCTGCAGGATATATCGAAAAAACTTTTTAAACAATGTTTTGAAAGAATGTATTTGCTACTTACCGGGAGAAGATGGCATATCTAACGAACTTATGATAGGAATATCTGCTATTATAGTAGACACTATTACAGATTTATTTAACCAACTTTTGAGACAGAATGTATACCTCACCAGTGGACCACGTCAACTATAATACTACTACATAAAAAGGGAAATAAAGACAACATAACTAACTACAGACCCATCAGCCTGATGTCGAACGTATATAAAATCTTTTCCAAAATACTGTTGAATCGTTCAACAAAGACTTTGGATGAAAACCAACCCAGAAAACAAGCAGGCTTTCGCAAGGACTTTTCAACAATCGACCACATACACACCATAAAACAAGTTATCCAGAAATGTACAGAATATGGTATCAATTTTTAGTTGGCGTTTGTAGACTATAATAAAGCTTTTGACTCATTAAAACATACAAAAATATGGGAAGCGCTTAAAAATATATACAAGAACATGAAAGTGAAAATAAGAACAGAAAGAGTAGGTGTATACTTCCGTATAAAAAGAGGAGTCCGACAGGGAGACCCACTATCACCCAAACTTTTCTCGGCGGTGCTTGAATATATATTTAGACGTCTCGAATGGATTCAATATGGACTAAACATTAATGGAATCCAACTGAACCATTTAAGATTTGCAGACGATCTAATTCTAATCTCTAAAGACCCGAGAAGCCTGCAAGCAATGCTTGAACAGTTGGTGTACGAAAGCGATAAAGTCGGACTCTCCATGAATAATACAAAAACCAAAGTAATGACTAATTCCGAAAAAATCACCATTACAGTCAACGGCAACAAAATAGAGTACGTCGATGAATATACATACCTAGGGCAGATAATATCACCAAAAGATCTTACAACCAAAGAAATAAACAACAGAGTACAATTAGCATGGAAAAGATACTGGTCTCTTAAAGAAATTGTCAAAAACCCGCAGGTACCACTTAAAGCTAAGAAAAAAATATTTGATTCCTGTATTCTACCTATCATGACATACGGATGTCAAACTTGGAGTCTAACAAAACAAAACTTACACAAACTAGAAACCTGTCAACACAGCATGGAGCGAAGTATGCTCAAAGTCAAGTTAAGAGACAAAGTAAAACTACGAACATTACGTACCCAAACTAAAATTAACGATGTAACATACTGCATAAGGAAACTAAAATGAAGTTGGGCAGGTCATATGATGAGGAGAAAACAAGAAAAATGGGCTAAGGATGCAACCGAATGGTGTCCAAGACAAAATAAAAGAAAGAAAGGGAGGCAGTTTCTGAGATGGGAGGACGATATTCAAAAAATAGCCGGTGCTACTTGGAAGAGGACGACTTATGACCGAAAAGTGTGGTAAGCTCTAGGGGAGGCCTTTGCGGAAACGCAAGACAATCTCAAAACCGGTGTCAATTAACATAAGTGATAATAACTTTCTTCTAAGAATGTTAAATTAAGGCTATTATTATTATTATAATTATTATTAGTCCATACAAGGTATTGCAGAAAAGTAATTTTATTTTCTTTATGTACGTCAATGTTATCTCCTTCAACAGGTATTGTTTCCACGCTGTATAACAACAGGTATTGTTTCCACGCTACAACTGAAATTCATCTTATCGTCTACACTCCCTTAGATGCTATTGATAGTACCAAAACGACATTTTTCCAAGTGTCTTTTTATCTTCACACGGACTTAGAGTAGGGTCACCGAAAAACACATGCTCTTTATAAAGAATTTATTTTAATTCTTCTCGGCCCCCCAAAAATACGTTATTCTACCAAAAACCTAGCATTCTTAATTAGGGATGAATTTCATTGTTTCATTTTTCGAAACGCAATTATAGAAAAACACAACTCCACTTATCGCGCTATTTGAAGTCACATAGTTACCAGGTACGAGGATTACTGTATCTGTAGATGAGATCAACATATAAACTGTGTTGTTATGTCAGTATCATTATTTTTCGGCACCATTACTGTCGGTGGGTGGGCGAAATTGTAATTTACCATTTCGTTAATAGGAGTGACTCGTTAGAAACTTCTAAAGGGAAAATACCCCATCAAATTATCAGCCCGCTCTTTCCCAAAATTACCACATGAACTTAAAATACCAAAACTACAAAGCGAACTTAAAACTCCTGTTATTAAGCAGCTAATGTAGAATATTATTGAGTAAATAATCACTCGATGGGTCACAAATAGCTTCCAGGGATGTGTGGCTATCACTGAAGGTGATGATATTGCGATGATTGGGAGTGCAAAATTGCAATCACAACCGCCATACTGATTGCCCACACTTTGCCATAATATAGAGTTTCTTTAATGCCAATAAAGTTCACGGATGCAGAAGATTTTTAACAACATAAAATATGATATTATCGTTAACGCCCGCATCCGTTCAATACGACAGCTATTTACTGAGTCCATTTAAAAAAGCTTTCTGTGGAAGGATGGATCAATAGTTGTCTTCTTGTACTTGTCCAGGGATATACTATAGATACTTCTAAATTTGCTTTTAGAAAGTTCTATTAAGATTAGATATTAATGCAAATTTGTGAATTAAAAAAGTAACCATTAATTGACTGATAGATAAAATATCATTAAAATTAATTAATAAAAATGCTTCAAAAAATACTTTTTAAAACTTAATTGATTATGGAAATTATATATTTCAATTACTTGCCATTATGTAGGAAAAAATTTTAGTATTTTTTTATTGAAATTTTTCCAATAACAGAAAACCAAAACTTTATTTTCCAATACTTACGTTCATTCGTACGAACCTATGATATAATAATTGTTTCAACAATCTGCACCCTTTCGCAATCGAAAAACATTCGACTATTGGAATTTCCATTAAGAGAAATTCATTGCAAAAATATTCCAAGCAAAAAAATCGTCTGCAGAATCCTTTATTTCATTAATTTTTAGATAAACCCAATTTAATTGTGGCAATTAATTAATTTTTATCCCATTTTTTGACCAGGTTTTTTATTTCAACAATACGGTTAACCTTCAATCAACCTCAATTCAATTTGGCCGACATGATACTGTGAACGAGATAATTTTTATTCTTTTATCTACAACTATCAAAAAGAATAACAAGGATACAACTGCAATTCAGAGCGAATAATGATTTGATTGAATTTTTTGGAAATTATATTCAAATTTATCCCTGGTACGTGCGCGCATATTGTGAATTGTGGTAGATTGGAAAATATCATTTATTGAAGGGAATATCACTAACAGTACGTATTGTTTATCTGATCTGCTCTGATGGGGAGGAGAGACTAGCCCAATCCGAACCGATAAACATATAAACATGGGGTGCTGCATGGGGTAACGAATAATCCTGCTGTCAATTCGTTTAGCAAGCTGTTCGAGAATCCAATATTTGATGATATAGAGAAATTGCATATTATCTATGATATATGATAAATAGCCGATATCGGACACAACAAATGAACTGAAATAATGATAGTTGACGAATTTATCGCCGTCAAACCTAAATGTGCCTGTAAGGTCATGATTTAGCGGAAACAATTTGGTTAACTCTATTTACAATACGCGTTATGCAAATTTTGTAAGCCAATATAAGCTTTAGCTTATAATAAATATTCCATAGTCATATTCGTACATATACCACAGTTTTATATAACGTTAAGTTAGATATAGAATTTGTACATAGGTTACTGCCTAGCTGGATGGATTTTTACGCTACAGATCACGGAAAATTCGTTTTGCCATCTAATCAAATTCGATATTCTCTAGTATTCAATGATACCAACTGACATACGAGTAAGTACGTATCTGTGCTATAAACTGTAAAGTAATCGTACTGAATAATTGAAATTTTATTCTAATCACGAGACTAAATTATCTGAATTTGTCAATATTTATTCAAACATTTCTGAATATTTTTCTAGTGAATTGAAATGTATTCGAATAAGTTAATCTGATACTAGAAATTCAAATAGAAGCATTTTTTTTTGGTAAATATTTTAGCAATTTTTTGGAGATAAAATATAAAAAAATTTCAGCAATAGAATAAATTACAAAGAATTTTTTTAAGCATACTTTTAATACAATAACAATGTTTTAAAGGTTTAATGACGATGGTAGTCTGATAAGTCAGTAATAAAGTTATTAAAATGTATCAGATATCATTTTTTTTTTATTTGTACAGAACAGATAAAAATTTGTATTTTTTTTTCATAAGAATGCAAAAAGTTGATTTTTTTTTGTATTAATATATTACAATTTTTTTTGAGGAAAAAATCAATACTCTATTAAGGAGACTCGTATTAATAAATTACTATTTTTTTAAGGAAAAGAGCACCAATTTAGGTGTCCAGGTCTTTTTAATTTTTAAAGATTATTGAATGGGTGTAAAATATAGTTGATATAGTAAAAACTAAAAAAAAATATAAAGGTAACAGTTTCTATAAAATTTTAAGTGTGGGAAAGCTGTCGTTTGTTACACCTTACCTAAAACGTGTACTTTTAACGAATTTATTGGAGTATTTGGAAATTTTTAAGAGTAACCAAAATATATTTTTGATTCGATTAATAATTTTATATGAAACATGGAATCACCATTAAAATCCAAAAGCCAAATTTGAGTTTAAACAATGGCGAACGTGCACCAAAGAAAATGAGAACAGTTCTTAAGGCTATACTCGTATTCGATTTTCGATTTTTTGTGGCGTTATATTGGTACTTACTTATTCCGACAAGTTCGGCCATATTGAATGTTCAGTTAATTTTTGACAGCTGATTTGCTTGCACGTGTTTTGGCTCGTCTTCGATTTTTGCCCATTTCAAAAAATGGATCTAAGAATCTGTATCAAATTTTGTGTGAAAAATAAAATTAATTGTTCGGACGCATTCCGAATGTTGACTGTGGCATATGGTGAAGCTACTTTAGACCGAAGCAATATTTATCGGTGGTACCAAATGTTTTGTGAGACGGCCGAGAAGTTGTGAACGACGAAAAGCGTGCCGGACGCCCGAGAACGTCAACAACAGACGAAAACATTGACGAAGGGAAGAAAATAGAAAATAGTATTGGCCAATCGTCGAATCACCGTTAGAAAAGTTGCTGAGGATTTAAACATATCGATTGGCTTATGCCATTCGATTTTTACCAATGATTTGGACGTGAGACGGTTCGCCGCGAAATTCGTCCTAAAATTACTCAATTGCGACCAAAAACAGCATCGCATTAACATTGCTAAGGAGCTGTTGGACACTGTCCGCGATGACCCAAATTTGCTTCAGAGGGCCATAACTGGTGACGAGTTATGGGCTTATGGCTATGACAAGGAAACCAAAGCTCAATCATCCCAATGGAAAATGCCGCATGAGCCAAGACCGAAAAAAGCGCGCCAAGTTCGGTTGAATGTGAAGGTTTTGCTTACAGTTTTCTTTGATTGCAGGGGCGTGGTGCATCATGAGTTCTTGCCACAGGGTAGAACGGTCAATAAGGAATATTACCTGAAAGTTATGCGAAAGTTGCGGGAAGCAATCCGCTAGAAACACCCGGATTTGTGAAAGAACAAAAATAGGTTTTTGCACCATGATAACGCCCCTGCTCACGTATCGTTGCTTGTGCGTAAATTTTTGGCCAAGAAGAACGCACTAATAACGCCGCAGCTATCGTATTCCCCAGATCTGGTCCCCTGTGACTTTTTCTTGTTCCCGAAACTGAATAATGAAATCAAGTTAAAACGACTGCTTTGGTAAAGGAAAAAATTCTGCTTCATAATGTCAATGTACACATATCTTCATATTAATCGGCAGCTGCAAAAGGATAATTAGAAGAATAACGTAAGAAAATTCTTCTTCACCCTCCGTATTCTCTAAATATAGTTCCGTTCGAGAGTTCTTTATTACCAAATATGAAGAAGGCGCTTGTTGGACAGAAATTTACCTCCAATATTTAAGTTATAACCGAAATTTATCACGTATAAATAAAAGTATTAAATAACCGGTTCGCTGTAGGAAAAGATTTTTGACGACGTAGTTAATAATATTTTGCTAAGCTTACGCATCCTATTACGAGATGGCGATACCAAGAAAATAGCAAAAAAAACTGGGCTAAACTTAGTCAATTTTTTAAGAGGTGGCGACACTGAACATTTGACTTGTCGTTACAATAGATGTCTTCCATTGGGCCTATTTTGCTACTCGCTAGTACTTGGGAGTACTTGCCCAATAGAACGCAGAGCTTACTGACAGAAGTAACATATAACCTCAAAATACTGAGTTTATTCAGCTTATCAACGTGAAGGGGAGTGGATGTGTTTCTGAGAATCTGAATTTGATAAATATTTCATACTGTCGAAAAATTGGACCTATAACGAGGATAAAACATTAATTAATATTGTACGAAAACATTTATTAATGCTTTACTCTCGTTACAGATCCAATTATCATCAAGAAAATGATAAGGCTGAAACTCGTTCTAAACTTTTAAATTAAATAATATTAAATAAGTTAAATTAAGATATTTTATATATGTGATAAATTGATTATTTTTATTTTTGTTAGCCAAGGAGGCATTTATTTACAATTGAGGGTGTTATAATAAATATGAAGTTACACGAATACATAATTTAAGTTTAAATTAATTTAAATTCATATTTTTAAACATTTGCTGACTCGCACCTGCACCATTGTTGCTTCAGATTCTGCATAATTCTGTATGTTGTTGTCTTTATTATCTAAATATGTTATTCTATGTCACATTAATAATTTTCAGTTAAGTTTCCAAAACCCTTAAATGTGGAAACTAAATATCTGCTTACACCGTACCGTACGCTGACTCCTCCTGGTATAATTATGGACTCATCCTCAATAATACGCCTGTAAAACGCCGATTTTCATAGAAGCTGTGCATCGTGCCTTGCACCAGGTTCACCACAGTGCACATCTATAAATTTTTTCTCGGCGGTTACAATTCCCTGTAAAAATCAGATTATAATATTTTTTCCTATTGGCAGTAAGCTTGTTTGTCGTGTTTAGGAGGATTGATTTTAATATGACAACCATCAATAGCCCCAACAACACCGGGTACACCTTTCCTAGCTGCAAATTGAATCTGGTTCTTTTGCATTTCGGATGCTGTTGGCCATTTTATGTAATTGACACTCACTTCAACAAACCATTTTACGACGCGGTATAAAATTCGATGGACACTGCTTTCTGTGACATCAAATCTGTCTGCAATTTGTCGATATACTTTCAGTATTTGCTAGAAACCACAACGGGATATATATTTCAACATCAAAAACAATTGCAGTACGTCCTCGATGACTTGGACGGTGTAAAAGCACACTGCAGTAATATTTGATTCCATTTATTTTTGCTTTTACTGCACGAATAAAGTAAACATAACAAAAATATGACACTTCAACATAACCAACGAACCCGCTAAGCTATCTATTTTCAATTTGGGAACTAAAATCCCCCTACCGTAACTTGTATGCGTAACTACACAGGCGAAGTACTCATTTCTATGAGCAAGAGTAGCTGCGAGTAGTTAGAAGCTTTTGTGAGTATCAAAATTTTCCCAATCGAAGACAGCTAATATATGTAATTTGATTACAAAGTTACAGGATAATTAAATTAAATTAAAAATCAAATATACTAAATTTTAACAACTTTTTTATGAATATATTTACAACACTTTTTTTCATATTCTGATTAATTAATTTTAATAGAATACATCTTATGCAGAAAAACTATTCAATTGTTATTTATCATAAATTTGAATAAACAGATTATAAATAAAAATAACTAACTTCTAAAAAAAATATATATCACATTTTTCATATTCCAAGCTTTTAATATTTTATGGTCTTTTGTCTATTTCAACTTATAGACAATAAATCAAAACAATAAATATATTCAGAAAAATATTGTAAACCATTCTTCCAAACAAAGAAAAGTTCTAAAAACTAACGCAAAGTTACACGTTTAGCTCTCGTATTTTAAATAAAACTTTCAAGAAAAACTTTGTCGCGGACTCTCAGAAAAAAGCGTTAACTTATAGTCTAGTATACTTTTTCCCATAGTACAATGCTGATTATTTATGTACATTTTTTTGCAAGTTGATTATTTGAATAATTGCGTTCACTTAATTCAAGTAAAAAGCAAAGCTACTCGTACCTACAAAAAATATATGTTGTCCAAACTGGCCAAACAGTATCAACTCTACTTGATGGAAATGTATTCAAAACTGCAGCGGGTGGTATGCAAATTCTTTCAAGAACAGCAGGACCGAATAGCAAAAAAACCATATTTATTAACAACAAATAATACAACAAAAAAAAATGTATAATATTTTTATTTAAGGTAAAATTGTCCACCCATCTACCTACATCATTAAACGTAGATTGTCCTTGTTATCTGAATCCTTCTATTTAAATGAATACGAAATAGTACTTCAAAATTCCTGTCATAAATTTTCCGGACCTTAGGCAAGTGAGTATTCATCGTAGAAGTGTACACTTGAACTAACCTAACCTAGCCTTTCTGCACTTACCTTGCTAACAGTTTGTCAGCATTATCATAAAAGAACGAAATAAATATGGTATTGCTTCGAGACATTTAATAATCTATATACAATATTGATAAGTATTTTTTTTATTCTGAGAGTAAAATTCCTTTTAACTTCTGAATAGAATGATATGTTTTTTATTCATTTCCGTAGATAGAACATATTTTCAAAAAGTAGTAAGTCAAAGAATAAATAAATAATTATTCCTGCCTCGAAGCTATTATCAATTCTATACTTTTCATTAATTTCAAAACAATATTAAGATTTCATTGTGATTATATTATATTTGATAATTTTTCGAAAATGTCACCATTATGTATCTATTAATCTAAAGAAAAACTAACGATTGTTTTTTACCTATCAAATTTAATCTGTAAGCGAATCCGCTAATATTTAAATCTGAATTAATAATGTACATTTTGAAACAACCTCACCGAGTAGTTCAAGTTCAAGTTAACTTTATTACATATCCTAAACTTTTTACATTTTTCTTATAATACTATCTTAATATAAATGTGCATATTTTATTTATCTTTATTGTGATATTTTTAAAAAAAAACTTGCTTACATCCTAAACCTATCCTTAAACCATAAATCTACTCTTATAACTAAACATGCATTTTTTACAATTATTCTTAAAACTAATCTTAAAACTAAAAACTTCATTATATATTTTATATTTTAATGCAGCAACTGCTGCGTTTGACGTGTCCTCTTGATTCCCTTCAGTGTTTTCGACCTCGGGTGATATAGTTGCTACCCTTGATATTATCCCATTGGCAGCTGGTTGTAGATCTGAAGACATTGCTTCAGAGTTTATTCTATGTCCTCCAGTAGAAGTAACGGTGACAGATACTTGGAGTTTCTTAAGATCTCCAGTAAGTTGCCTTCCTTCAGCTGCCTTACTTCCCTGTTTTGATGATGGACTAATGATTTCACCCATCTTTGCATTATTCCGATTTGCCGTACTACAAATGGAGAAACGCCTGCCTCCCGGTAAAACCTGTCGTTAGAAATAAACTTTTTCATATGTCTAGATGTGCCTAGCCCTGTGGCTTTTCGTAAGATCTTCATTTCCAATCTGTGCAGTTCTGTTGCTACTGTTGGGGAAATAGACAACCAGATGGTGAAGCCGTAGTATAGGTACGCTCTTATAAATTGCTTATAAATAATAAGTTTGACATCCTTGCATAGTATTTCTGAGCGATGCATTCTCAGAAGCCTGCAAAATTTGATATTACATTCTCAGAACCCTGAGTTGAATTTGAGGTTCTTTTTGAGATTCAAGCCTACATACTTAAGATTCTCTACGCGCCTCATTAACGACTCACCGTTATCTCCAAACCCGCAGTCTACGAATTTCTTCTTCCCTGACGGCGTGAGGCACAAGCACTCTGACTTTAGAATGTTCACTTGAAGACCCTATTCGTTATAGTATTCTGTCAGTTTATTGAGAGTTCATAGCTTCCAATACTACTTTAGGTCCCATTGGTGCACTGTAAACTAGGGTATCGTCGGCGTATAATACAATATGAGTATTTTCGCTTAACTAAACCTTTGTGTAGAGTGGCCTTCACGGAATCCATATTGGAATTCTGAAATTCTGGTTTCTTCATCGATGAAGAGATTAAGTCTATCTAGGATGAACCATTCAAATAATTTCCCTCCATTAGAAAGGAGTGATATTGGCCGGAAATCTGCTTCCGTGCAGGAGTGCTGTTTCTTTTGGATGATATCAACGCGTTGCAAATGTGAAAAAAAAACGTATAAGTGAGTTTTACCTAAGAATAAGGTGTTAAAAGCATATAAAGACATTTTTTGAAAACAATACAATTTTTTTAAAATACAAGCAGACATTTTTTTAAATAACAACCAAAAATTTACATTTATTTTGACAAAATTTTTTCAGGTCCCTTTAACTCACCTGTGAATGTTATTCATTTGTAAAAAGCAGCTTTGATAAAATAACTTGAGTCAATATAGAGACAGAACATAAAATTTAAAGCCGATTTCCTAGCACAAATTTCAATTCGAATGTATCTACCTTAAAATAATATGAATAAGTTTTATTGCTTAGATTTATTCTAAATAATGGAACGACGGTTTTACTATTTTAGCTTTTTAAATTTAAAATACTGAAGTATCTATAAAAATTATAAATTAAAAAACTTATACGGATAAAGGCAGAAAAGTAATAAGTCTAGTTCAGGACATACTTGCGATTGCGACTTCTTTCTCTGAAGTTACGTGAAAAGATAGGTACCGGGTTATTTTTAACTTTTCGGTTTTCAAATTTCCAAAAAACATAGAAAAATTGCAAAAGTATATTCGAATTGATAAATCACTACTTTCCATTTACTTCTTAAAGATTATTTCATGTAAATGTTGGCCACTACTACGTTTTAAGTGATTCATGCGAGAGGTCCAGTTTTAAACCACTTTTTCGAGCATCTCGGCTAGTATCTCGCTAATAACACGTGTAATGTTGTCTTTCAAGGCTGCAAGTGACCTTGGTTTATCGGTATAGTCGAGTTCACATAGGCCCACAAAAAATAGTCTAGAGACATGAAATCGTACGATCTAGGCGGCCATCTCACCGTTCCGAAATGTGACATAAATTGCTCACCGAACTTATCTCTCAATATATCCATTTTTTCACGTGCTGTGTGGCATGTAACGCCGTTTTCTTGAAACCACATGCCGACCATAAGCAGTTCTTATATTTTGTGCAAAAAAAAGTTCAAAATCATTGAGTGATATCGGGCGCAATTGGCGGTAACCAGAAATGAGCTTCGTCGCATGAACGTAATTTTCCTCAAGTTGTTATAAGGCCCAATCACCAAAAATTCAACGCTTTCGTAGGTCGGTAGGCTTCAGTTCTTGTACGATCTGTATTTTATATGCTTTCAGACCAACATCCTTGCGTAAAATCTTCCGCATAGTCGAGAACGGCGACGAATAGCCAATTTTCGGTCGACAGCAATACTGGACGCTACAGCAGCAATATTTTACTCTGTACGCACTCTACGCACACGGGTTGGTAGTTTGATATTTAATAGCCCAAAATTACTATCACATTTTGTCAATATAGCTTGAATTCCTTACTCAGTAGGTCGATTATAACGACCATAAAATGGTAAAAGTGCGTGAAACATATTTTTCATTAGTCGGACGCTAACTGAGCACTTTTAACTTTGACATATGTCACATGTCAGTCGGAATTTGTCAAATATAAAAACATGAATAATTCAACAGCAAAAAATCACCCGTTTATATGCCAGTATACCCCAGACTATTCCCAAGTTGAAGGACGAAATCATATGAAAGTATTGAGAGTGGTATCTTTGAGTGGAATTTGGCAACACTGCAATTTAATCTTCCCTTAGCTTGTGCGGTAGTTCCTTTTAGACGTGCAGAACAAGTTCCATGCTCGTTTGGTAATCTACACAATCCTATAGAGTGTAGTAGGTAAAATTCTCTTTTTGTAGAGTGTTACGAAACATAGAACACCGAAATTTGGAGCAAGGAAGTGCCATTAAATATTGTGTTAAGCTTTGTGAATCTGCGGTTTTTTTTGAGAAAAATAAAGAATTTTTGAAAGACTGAAAAGTCTTTGAAAATTATAAATTCAACATTTTGATGAAAATGTGTGGAACTTAATCAATTTTTTAATAAAAATGTTCCTGAAAGGATTTTTTTTATAAAAATAAAGAATTTTTGAAAAGCTGAAAAGTCCTTGAAAATTTTGAATTCAAAATTTTGATAAAAATTTGTGGAACTTAATAAATTTTTTAATGAAAATGTTCCTGAAAGGATCAGAAAAAGGGTTCTTCGCATTAGATAGGACATTGCAGGTATTTGGATGATCCAGTCGATAACATCTAAAGAAATGTAACCAAGAAGTTGAAGCCGGTTCCAGTTAAAGCCTTCTAACACTACCACGAATACTTTAATTTAAAAATAATGGGAAATACTTTAACAAGGATAACATTGATGTATAAAAATAAATGAGAAATAATTAGTCTATTTTCTTTTCTGCCATACAGCATACGTTAAAATTTCAATCTTTTCAAAATAAATATTTTCGAACTAAAAATCAGAGCACGTTCGTAATGTATTTACTTTCTATCTTAGGTATTTTCTTTATTCTTTTTTATCATATCTGCAAAGGTCAATGTACATATTTGTAATTTTATTAAAATTCACCAAATTTAACATAAAAGTCCAACAAGCATTTTAAATTTAATAGTTATTGTGATTATAATCGTTGGATCTTTTAAATGTAAAAATTTTCCATATCGACTTATTAATACGACAGGATACGATATGATAGCACAAGTGAATATCATATAAAATTTAATTGCGTGCTTGTTGAACTGCAAGCATTGCGGGAGAGCTTACCATACACCAGCGAATTATGCAAATAAATGCATTACTCCGTCGGATAATAAAACTGACCCTAACCAGTAGCTATAATAGCGTATCAGGATATGAATATTCGCAGTCATTTGTTCAATAATGTTTGTGCAGTGAAATGGAATATGCTCATTTACGTGGATTGCAATTCTCTATTACCACTCTACAAGGCAAGTAAATATGCAATTGTAAGTATTTAGCAAGTAGTCAATATTTTTTATCTTATTGCTCTCTAGTACTTAGTACATCCTATGCTCCATTATTACGATTCAAATAAGTGTTGTTGATTACATTTTACTATTTATCAATATTAATAATACGATAAAAGCAAATATTACATATAATAGGTATGAAAAAAAGTGTGTATATTTATTTTTTATTTAAGTACACATTTTTTGAATATTAACATTATAATAATATTATATAATTTACACATAAGTATTCTGTTATTACAAAAGAAATATTAAGAAAATTACTCCTTTTGACATCCTATAAATTGAGGGTTCTCCCGAAGTGCCTTATCTAAAAGGATTTTTTTCCAATGTCGAATAGGCTCCATTTTGCTTTGAGATTCTTTTTCTTTACACTCCATATTATTTTGGTTATCGTAGTTTTTATTTCGGTTATTTAATAATAATATAGTTATTAATTTTTATTATCGAGTATTTTAAATATTTAAATAATTGAACAAAAATTCATTTAAAAATCAAATTTATAATAACTTGACAGTTTAATGCATTTAAAATATTTTAGGATATTATATTTTCCAATTAAATAAAAATGATTTTATTATAGTATCATATCAATACAGTATTATATTTATCTTTTGATAAGAATTTTTACCATAATAGATATTTTTTCTTATTATTTATGATATTTTGAAAATATAAACTATTTTTTAAATATAGCCAGTAATTTTTGAAATAATTATCTTAATTTCTATATTGCTATCATTAATTTAAAAATAAAGATTATAGAACAAATAGAAATGATTAATGAATTTTATTAAGCATAGATAAATTTGTCTTCTTAATGATAATGACTAATTTTTGTAAATAAATGAAAATTCGCCGTAACAACTTTTATATAACTTAATATAATGGACGGATTACAAAAAACCTATAATCTGGAACTCAGTTAACCAGTTGACGCCTAATAATGAAGGGCATTTATTTTATTTAATCTAGTTACATTTTGATTCTTTATAATCGTAAACATTATTTAAAAATAACAAAATAAAACTTATTTAATATTTCTGATAATGCGAAAACCGATTTTTGTTTTGAAATATTTTTTGAATTTTAGAAAACATTTTTAGTGACACATTGTGATAATATTAAAGAGTGATTTAATGATAATGCAGGTATTTGACAATGATTTATTCTAATATATTAAAGTTTATTTATATTTTTATAATAATGTCATTTATAAGCTGCCAGATAGTTAATCATTGAGCGATGGATAGTTGGATAATATATAAAACATCCAAACCGTTTATGAAAATTGTAGCTTTGTTCGATGAAGAAATTTGAAAATTTTGGGTCGATACAAAACGGGGTAACACCAGTGTTTTTTTGGTTAGTCTAAAATATTGTCATTTTGGAAGAGAATGTTATCTAGGCCTCATTTTGTCGTCGTCCACAGTAATTCGGTATTTACTCTAGTACCACTCAAAAAGTTTTAACAAAAAAAAAGTAAATATTCTCAGACCTAAAATATCGTGATATGAGAAAAAAAACTTTTTATGGCCTAAATTAGATGACATTAACTTGATATTATGTGTTTTTAACAGGATGGTTCTACTTGTCACGTAGCGCAGGAAACAATTATGACAGAAATTCTCTGAACTAATTAGCTCACTTAAAAAACAATGTCAAAAAGAGCTCATAATCTTGCGAATTGAGATGATTGGACTTCTATGCCAAAAAACCGAGTTGAAGGACGAAATCCTTTCAGACTGACATAACTGAATACGATTTGGCAACATTGCAAAATACCTCTGCACAAAGTTTGTATATTAATCCCTCTTAGACATGTAAAATATATTTCAACCTCGTCCTGTAACTGGGTAATCTTTAAGGCCATGATGAATATACTGCATTACGGAAAAAAGAAGACCAGAATTTTAAGCAATGATGTAAAATCAAATTATTTGTTTAGCTAAGACAATTGCCAATTATGACATACTAAAAGTTCTAAGGACCTTGTGGCAAATATTTAACAAGAACCCGTGTTTCGGTTCCATAAGTTATTTTTGAAGAGCCGATAAGCAGTGGTAGACGAACCTCATTCAAAGAGTTCCTGATAATGGGAAATTGAACATTTAGAATACGCTAACCAAGTTTTTTTTATAAAGATGTTCCTAAATGATCGTAAAAAGGTCCTTTTGAGTCAGAATCGGACATTGCATAGATCCTCTCTATCATCGAGTTTTTATCAGAAAAAGCAATTTCTCTGTTTTTCCAAATATCACAACAATACCCCTCCCCTCCCCTTCAACTCATACTTTTCAAATCAAAATCCATTAAAATTAAAAGGATATCATTTTGGTACTGTTGATAATATCCGAAGGATTTTTATACAGAGCTAAGGCCTATTGTAATTGAAGCTTTCCAGCACAGCTACAAAGAGTGGTAACAAAATCCACGGCCTATGTTTAGCTATCCAAGAAAACAAATTTGAACAGAATTACCTTGATTCTCTTTAAAATTATTCCCTTTAGCAGCTTTACATAAATGAGCTACAGCCCAAGTTTATAAATGTGCTACAGCCCAAACTATGCCAAAAAGTCATGGAAAATTTTAAAACGCGTAATTTTGATAAGGACTTTCAGTCCTTAATATTCATACATATTTCTCTTATCGGCCTCGGGATGGTAAGTATATACCAGCTTCTCATCCCAATGATGGCATAAAAAGGAATAGGTAACAAGTGGCAAAAGTAGATATCCTACAGTGGATATAACGTGACTGGCAAATTTGATACAAGTATAAAAATTCATAATAAAGCCTTTAATAATCACATAGTAAACACCTCCTGGAGGGGAGGGGGGCAGTAGCCCATGGACAAAAATGATGGTAATGAAAATGAAGAGGAAAAAGATATGCGAAAGGAATAGGAAAAGGTCCCTGCGGAGGGATGTTAAGTATGGACCAGCTTCTCATCCCAATGATGGCATAAAAAGGAAAAATATAGCTAACAAGGGGCAAAATTTGATCCGTGATAGTTCATGTAATATTGTAAATTACAATTTGCCAAGTGCATGGTACAAAATAAGATTAGGAATTTAAAAGGTTCCTGACCATTTAGACAGTGAAATATAGGTACCACGGGAACCGAGACGCCCCATAGAAAAACAGATTCTCGATAATGGTGAGGTGCTTCGGAATTTACGTGGTGGCTGTGGTTGATACCTGTGGTTGGCACGATCTTCGGACCGCTGGTGGGAGATACTGGCAATTATCTCGGGTGCTGTCCTGCTTATGACAGCATAGGTTTAAGATGGGCCTCATTACCAGTAGTTCAGCTAATCAGCTTGTAACTGATTGCTGACTACACTGTCAATTCCTATAAGTCGTGGGGGACTAGTACTACGAGGGTCGTTCAATAAGTCCTTAGAAAAAGATAGAAAAAAACTGTTTTTTAAAAAACAGTTTTTTTCCATTTTTAACTCTAAAATATTTATATTTTAAACATACACTTTCCCAATCGTTTTTCCAAAATTTTTATCCCGTCCAAAAAATAGGATTTCGGAAGGTCTGCAAAATACTCATCCGTTTGAGCAATGAAGTCCTCGTTGGAAGTGAACCGTCGTCCGCCAAGCCATTTCTTCAGATTGGGGAAAAGAAAATAGTCACTCGGGGCCAAATCTGGTGAATAAGCGGGATGCTGTAACAATTCCATTCTCAATTCCACAATTTTGGCCATGGAAACAGCGCAGGTGTGCACACGCGCATTGTCCTGATGCATGAGGATTTTTTTCTTCTTCAGACGGGGGCGTTTCTCTTTGATTTCCTCGCTCAACCGTTGCAATAACGACGCGTAATACGCTCCTGTTATTGTTTTTCCTTTTTCCAAGTAGTCGATAATAATGATGCCCTGCGAATCCCAAAAGACCGTGGCCATCACCTTGCCGGCCGATGGCACAGTTTTTGCCTTCTTTGGAGCCCGTTCACCCTTGAAAATCCACTGTTATGACTGTCTCTTCATTTCTGGAGTGTAGTAGTGTATCCAGGTTTCGTCCACAGTGACATATCGACGAAGGAATTCGGCAGGATTGCGATGAGAGAGTGCCAACATAGCCTCAGAGTCCACTACTGATATGCCCGTAGCCTCAACTAATTTGCGCACTTTAATTCGCCGATCGTTCAAAATCAGATCGTGGATTTTGTCGATGATTTCAAGAGTAGACACCTCAACTGGGCGTTCTGAACGATGTTCATCTTTTGTGGATGAACGGCCACGTTTAAATTCATTCACCCAATTGTAAACCGTCGCAAACACAGGTGCAGATGTGCCATGAACTGCATCCAACTCGGCTTTGATTTCTTTCGGGCTTAAGCCTTTCAAATGGAGATGTTTGATGACAGCCCTACACTCGCTTTTTTCCATTGTTATGCACAAATAAATGTCGTTAACTTTAATCGACGATAGAAATTGACCTACGCTATGGATCGAGCTGAAATTTTCCTGTTAATAATGCTACTTACAAAAATAAATCTTTACCGACACTACAAGCGAAATTTCTTGGATTTTCTAAGGACTTATTGAACGACCTTCGTATTTTGTCTAACGACGAGGTATAGCACCATTAAATATAGAGAAAATAATATTCATAGATATTACATTAAAAATAATTAATAAAAAATATTATGCATGTAAAAATTCGAAATAACCTTCACGGTTCTTTTCTTATATTATAAATTTATAAGCAATGAAAAAGTATTTTTTTTGGCAAAGAAAAATTACTAACAGGAAGTAGGAAATACTCTAATTTATATACAAAATAGCGAAATTCATAAATACCTAACTACCCGTAATAATAACAGAAAATATATTCAGAGCCATTAATTTATAAAATATTGTTTTATAATTATGATAGAGAATTCCATTCTAAACGACTACAAATTTCCTGTTGGCGGAAATATTTGCATGACTCTATGTATTTAATATACTGTCGGTATGCATATAATATATATTTTTCGCAAACCTAAATTGATCTATGGGTTAGAATTTTCTTCCATTAAAAAAAAAATACCTTCACTATTTAGATTATTTATTTGAACATAAATAAGAAAATGCCAAAAATAATTTTCATGTATCGAGCATATATCAAAATCACAGCCTATTAATAGGGCCAATTTCAAATTTGGAAACAAAAACTATTCCATTTCTGATTTGCATTTTTCCCTATCTACTTAATATACTCGTAGATATGGTAAAAATGGTAATGTTAAAAAATTTATTCAAATATTATATTTTTGCTATTTATTACTTATGAATATTTTTTATTGTATATTATATTTTCGTTACGGCTTATTTAAGCTCATTGTTAAATTATAATTTAGAAATAATTTGTAATTTACTTGCAAATAGATAAATTACTTTTGCATTATCTTAGAAAATATAAATTATTTATTTTGAAAAAGATTCGAAATTAGTATTCGTTACTTTTTTTTCTTAACTTAATTGAGAACACGTTTTGTAATTTATTTAATCATTAAATAATTTTCTATTTGACTTAAATTATAGATTTTTTAATGGTAATTCAAAATTTTATATCAAATTCAGATATTTTTTTAAATAAAAAAAAAAACTTAAAAAAAAACGAATGTTCTTTAAAAATATATGTTATTACGAAAAATTTTCAAATTACCATCTGCAAAAAAAACGGAAAGAGGATGTATGTGTAGGATTGCTATACTAATTATCCTAAATAAATTCAATGGCATTTTGAATCTTCTCAATAAATGATCCATTAATGGAAAGTGAATCTATCAATAATGATTAAGTGTTATTTTCATAGTAAAGTATTTGCTAAAATATAAATTTTGTGAATATTGGATTCATCAATAACTTATAAACTTCCTATCGAAGTTATAATAAAATTTAAATTGAATGACCTCTTTTGTTCGAATTTTCGTCCCGAAAGGATTTGGTAAATATTCCAATTATTTATAAATACATCTGGTGTTGAAAACAATTCCCAATATACTTTTACTTTTGTACTTTATATGTGTATGTTATATTACAAAATTCAAATCTAATATTTCAGTCTAAAAGGCCTATAGGATCCGGGGTACTATGTAAATTCAGTATAAATATGACAAAATACGAATATTCCGAATATCGAGAATACTATAACGAATGATGTGAAATAAGTTTATACTCAAACTAGAAAATGTTCAAACCAAAAATAAATCGATATTATATTAGATGTACTCCTATATTCATATTTGATTATGTTGTTAAAATTTCAATAATTTTATTAAATATAAATTCAACTTAATCAAAATGTATCTAGAATATCTTAATTAGAATTTTTCTATGAATTACTTATATAGATTTAACGTAGAAAGAAGCAATTTTACACGTTATAATCGTTTAAATATTTGACAAATACTTAAATTGAGAATAGTTTAGTGTAATAATTATTTTTATTTGTTGGTAATTATGTCTATAAATAAAAAAAAAACCAAAATAAATAAAAAAAAATTTCATCCACTATTTGTTAAATTTCAGACAAACTTATTGATACGAGGTCCGTTCAAAAATAATCGCGAATTTTAAATTTCCGCGGGTTACGTATATTTGATTTTCGATTTTTTGTGGCATTATGTTGGTACTCATGTCTCTCAGTTATGCCGATAAGTTCGGCTATTTTGAATGTTCAGTTAATTTTTGACAGCTGCTTTGCTTGCACATGTTATGGCTCGTATCGCATTAATATTGCTAATGAGCTGTTGGACTCTGTCTGCAACGAGCCAAATTTGATCCATAGGTTCATAGCTGGTGACGAATCATGGGTTTATGGTTATGACGTAGAAATCAAAGCTCAATCATCCCATAAAAAGCTGCCGCACGAGCCAAGACCGAAGAAAGCGTGCCAGGTTCGGTCGAATGTGAAGGTTTTGCTTACAGTTTTCTTCGATTGCAGGGGCTTGGTGCATCATGAGTTCTTGCCGCAGGGTAGAACGGTTAATAAGGAATATTACCTGCAAGTTATGCGCAAGTTGCGCAAAGCAATCAGCCAGAAACGCCCGGATTTGTGGAAGAACAAAAATTGGCTTTTGCACCATGACAACGCCCCTCCTCAGCCCCCTGTGACTTTTTCTTGTTCACGAAATAGATTTTTTGCTCCATTTTTTGGAATGGGCAAAAATCGAAGACGAGCCAAAACACGTGCAAGTAAAGCAGCTGTCAAAAATTAACTAAACATTCAAAATGGCCGAACTTGTCAGCATAAGTGAGAGATATGAGTACCAACATAATGCCACAAAAAAATCGAAAATCGAAAATACGTAACTCGCGAAAATTCAAAATTTCATACTTTTTCGTACATTAATTTTTATGTTATTTGTTTCAAATTTCAAATATTGCCTTTGTACAGGATGCATTTTATGTTCCAGGTCGAAAATTTTTTTAAAAATAACTTGTAAATAAAATTCAATTTTATAATTTATATTTTACAAATTAATTATATGGTTTTTAATATTGTATATGAAATAAAATGTTGGTTAAATGCTAGTCTTTGGCTACCGTAAAGGGGCGAGCTCTTTAAAGCACATTTTTCATAACATTTTCGCAGACTTCTGATGTTATTGCAGCAATTTCGTTTCGAATGTTGTTCTTACACGTAAGTATTGAAGCTGTGGTTGGTTTGGTTAGTGTATTCCTTTTTCTACAAATACTTTATATATAGAAATCGGGAGGATTTAAATCAGGTGACCGTGGGAGCCAGTCGATATCACCACTTTTGGACATTATTGGGCCGGGAAAATTTTTTTAAAATCAAAATTTGCATCATGGCACGAGCTATGTAGGATGTGGTACCATCTTGTTGGAACCACATATTCTGTAGGCCTAATTAATCGAATTCAGGCAGCATAAAGTTTTCCAACATGTTCCGATAGTGGTCACCAATAACTGTTACAGGATTTGCTCCAGCATTCTGAAAGAAATATGTCCGCCAAGCCAAATGCCGCACCATACAGTTACTCTAGCAGTCTTTGGTATATCAGTTAAGGGGTTTTGAATGCCCCAATAGCGGCTAATCTGTTTATTAACAAAGCCAACCAAGCCGAAATATGCTTCATCGCTTATAATAATTTTTTTTTTCAATTGAATTCTAATTTTTTTGAGAATTTTGAACAAACATGATAGAGATATTTCCAATTCTTGTCCACGGCATCGATCAGAGGTATTTGGATATTCAGGAATACCCTGCCTCACTGTACAGGGGGAAACCTTCAAAAGGTACTCGCCTGGAAGTTTTTCCTGCCAGGCGAGTTATGCGGGTTCCAGTTCCTCTAGGTGTTTGGCTACCAGGCCAACCGCTACGTCGTCCGCGAAAGCCACGAGTGTTGTGTTCGTCGGTAATTGCAGATGGAGTAGGCCGTCGTACATGACGTTCCACAAGAGTGGCGCCAAAACAGAGCCCTGAGGTACCCCTCCCGTGACCACATACTCTGCTGGTCCATCCTCGGTCTCGTATTGCAGTAGTCGATCACTGAAGTATGATCTGACCATCCTCCGTAGGTAGTAGGGCACCCCCATGTTCTCAAGAGCCTCCAGGACTCGATCCCAGCGGGCCAAGTAAAATGCATATTTGATGTCCAGGGTGACAATGAGGCAATACTTTTTAGAACCGCCTTTCCATATCTTTCCTGAGATGGCTTCCTTTGCAATCTTTTCAGGTGTACGTTGACTTAATTGTCGCCCAGTCTTTGCGTTATCTTCCAGTATATGCATATTTTCAAAATTATTCATTACACGCTAAGCGGTTGATTTGCTTGGCACCAAAAAAGTCACGTAATTTTTTCGGTGTTTTCACAATTGAACAATTATTTAAATAAAAAGTTTTAATAATTTCAATACTTCCTTAATGTGTTAAATACTAATTAAAAATTTTTCACCGAGTACTCTCTACGACTGTCAAATTCTAACAGACAAACGTCATTGAAAACTAAAATGGAGGTCTAAGAAAATCGACCTGGAATATACAAAACCCCCTGTATATGGAAAAGTTTAAAGTAAAATAAATCCTTATATAATCAGTAAATTTTCATATTATTTTTAATCACAATAGCATTTGTCTTAACAATGAGCCCTTATTTCTATTACACTGAGACTTTATATAACTTATACTGAGACCTACGAGATCTGTTCAAAAAGTATCGCGAATTTTAAATTACCCCGAGTTACGTATATTTGATTTTCGATTTTTTGTGGCGCTATATTGGTATTCATGTTTCTCACTTATGTCGACGAGTTCGGCCATTTTGAATGTTCAGTTAATTTTTGACACCTGCTTTGCTTGCACGTGTTTTGGTTCGTCTTCGATTTTTGCCCATTCCAAAAAATGGATCAAAGAATCTGTATCAAATTTTGTGTGAAAAACAAAATCAATTGCGCGGACACATTCTGAATGTTGACTGTAGCATATGGTGAAGCTACCTTGGACCAAAGCAACGTTTATCGGTCGTACAAAATGTTCTCAGACGGCCGAGACGATGTGAACGATGAAAAGCGTGCCGGACGCCCAGTCGGTCGAATTTGAAGGTTTAGCTGACAGTTTTCTTCGATTGCAGGGGCGTGGTGCATCATGAGTTCTTGCCACAGGGGAGAACGGTTAATAGGGAAGATTACCTGCAAGTTATGCATAAGTTGCGCGAAGCAATCCGCTAGAAACGCCCGGATTTATGGAATGGCCGCAGCCACCGTATTCCCCAAATCTGGCTCCCTGTGACTTTTTCTTATTCCCGAAACTAAAGAGCCCCATGAAAGGACGACGCTACACTACAATTGAGGAAATAAAGACGGCATCGAAAGAAGAGTTGAACAAGATCACAAAAAATGATTTTTTGAAGTTCTTCGAGGATTGGAAAAAGCGTTCGCACAAGTGTATAATATCTGGTAGGGATTACTTTAAAGGGGACAAAATAGATATTCATAAATAAATAAATAATTTTTGGAAAAACACAAAATTCGCGATACTTTTTAAACAGACCTCGTATACCTATAAAAAAAGGGGTAATAAATATGAAATGAATTCGGAAGACTATAAGGAGTACACATTAACCGGTATCTCTCCTGTACGTGTTCATATGCAAAGTGTTCTAAAAATAAGTTTACGGTTTGTTCTTTAAATAATTATGGATTGAAATAAAAAACTGAGGAATTATTCGTTCCCAATCGTTCATATAAACTTGGGAATTATTTATGGCAAATAACATTAATAAAATTAATTGTTTTTTTTATGGCAAATAACATTAATAAAATTAATTGCAATCAAATCTGGGTGGGGATGGGGAGGCCATCCATATTACCACTTTCCGACATAATTTCGATCGAATTAAATACATTTTCTATTAAAAAAATATTTAGTTAAAAAAAAACTTAGTTCGAATATTGAATTCTATGTTAGAGTACAATTTTTCGTAGTAAACTTATTAATACTACTAGAACTATATTGATTAATAATAAAATGTACTCTTCGAATCACGATTTGTAAATTTAAAAAAAAAATGAATGGCCTGATTGCGACATGTAAAATGAAAGAGAAATAGTTCGGAACTAATCCAAAACTACTTCTACAAAAAAGTAGTCAAAAAGCGTAAAGAATTCTTAATCAAAATCAAGCTATTTCCTATCTGATTAAATCACTCAAATATTAGCTTATCGAAATGTACCAATTTAAATGGAATTCTTGTTAACATATTTTATTTTTAAATAAATTTCAAAATTCTTACATGTAACTTTTAGTTTATGGAATCAATAAATATGGTACGTGAAGATTTACTTCCAAATGTATGCAAAGATACTTAAATAAAACGCAATATTTTACATGTGTTTATATATATTTTTCTAGAAATATAAAAAAATAAAATATCCTTCATACCGATCATACAAACTTTCATTGGAGAAATAAATATTTCGAAAATATTCTGAACAAATTTTAGTTAAATAGCTCTTTGGGATAATAGGAACGAATTGCTCAACTCCAACGGGAAATAAAATTCGTCAAAAAATTACAGGAATGAATCCACTTCATATGGTATATTTTTTGAAAACTTTCAACTTATGTACATATGTGAGTGAAAGGATAATAAATTCTTCAAGAAAATAAAATTATATAAAAATGTTTAAAAAAATAGATATGGTAAGGAAAAGAATTTTTTTTTTTTCGGATATAAGAAGAAATGGAATCAATGTCATAAAATTACAAAAAATAAAAACGAGAATAAAAAGGATACCGTAGGCGAAATCTACGTTCACATTTCTAGCTGTCACGTAGTTGGTACAAAAAAAAGAAAAAGGAAACACAACCGCAGTCAAGAAAGCAGATGCCTGTCATTTTTTCAGGTCCCCGTAGTCTTGTTAGAAAAATTCATGCTTCGACAGCAATAGAAAATGCTTGGTTTCGATGGCGACCAACTGGAGCAAAGCATCTATAAAACGTCTTTGCTTGTTCTACATAAGAAGGGAGTGGCATCTATTCGGATCTTAATCAAGACATTATTCTATCTTGAAAATTCGTCCATACCAGTTTCAAGTTTAGCCTCATCTCTACTAACTGTGAACCGATTTGTTGTAATATTCCTTATTTTATCCTGATAACGTTTATAGTGTTGTTCAAACGAAGAGAAAAACCCATTCAATGGTGTGTTCGATGCGGATCAAATCCTAGATTTCGAATTCTGTTCTCTAACTTCTGAATCAGCACACTTTAAAGTGCTTTCTGTTCACTCAATTAAGTAGAAATACAACTAAAAATAGTAAAAATAAAAATTTATTTGTTCAAATTATTATACAAAAAGAGGAAAAAAAAATAATTTCATATCCGATTTAATTTTATATAATCATTTTAATTAGTATTTAGATATAATTTATGTAGTATTTATGATAAAAAAGTGATTTTATAAATGTATGCTTGCTATTTGTTATAGTAAAAAATATATTTTTACTAGTGATACAGAAGGGAAGATTTATTTTCCATTTAGTTCTATTTAGTTAATCATTTTCCAAAAAAGGAATGACAAATCAAACTAAATTGTACTAATCTATCCATTTTAATTATACTATTTACCTGTTTGTACATCTGCATGATTCCGGTATAACTAATCAGTATTCTTTATACTTGGCTTAGGTATGAACATGGATTGGCTCCTGCCAACGAAAGATAAACACATCAATTCGAGATTTATTTCAATTTCAAATTTGAATTACGTTCATTCTATGTGAGTAGAAGGAATTCCTTATGAATTTTCCTTTTGATTTGGAATTAGTAAAGAAACTCAAAATTAGTTGTTGAACCCACTTGTACACGTGTGCGCAAGTCCTGGTCGTAAGTTGTTCTTTTGATACTTTTAATATTCGTTCATTAGAAATGTCCTTTAATCATTTCAGATTACTTGTCTTTCTTCGTCATACTTTAAAAGTTCACCTTAAATATTACCAATGCCCTGTGTAGCTTACCAGTATAGTATTCATAGTTCCTTTCCAGTGCCACTAAATATACCATCAAGTTTGAGCATATTTTATAAATTTATGTGTTTGGAAGTCATCGAAACGATAGGTGAATGACATCGCAACTTGGATTCTAACAACGCAAACAAATACGCGTGCCCTAGCATAGAAGCCTCAGATTATGAAAGGTCTGGTATTCATTCATGTTAGCAAATATTTGTTGTCTGGCTTTAAGCCTTTCTTTGAGTTCTTAATATTCAAGAAGGATACTAAAAAACAGTACTGCTCAAAATGCTAAAGAAAAATATTCTCAAACAGAATAAAATACCTTCTCTGATGACAGATAGCACAGACGCTTTTAAGCAAATATTGTAACGTTAAATACGAATATATGCACGCTCATAACTTGGCTTGTTTGATAAGCGAATATTGACGTTATGTGGATAAATTCTAAATATTTCATGAATTTCTTTCCTTAACTCCAATCTTAAACAAAATCATTTTCAAATCAATTTCCAAAAATATTTTTGTTTACATTAAATTGTTTTTATTTTCAGCTATATTAATGAAAATTTTCAATTAGAATATTTAACATGTTGTTTTCGGTTTTTTAATTGATGGAACCAATTTTGCTTTGTTTTGTTCTTTTCTTCTAATTATATTAATTTAATGTTTTCGTATTTGTTTAGTAATATTAACTGTTGTATTTAGGGGATTGGACCATGTGTTATAACAATGCCTTTTTACTTACAGGGACCGCGTGCTCAGACGTGAGCAATTTTTTTTGTTTGAATAGAAACACATTCTTGCTGCTATGGGTTTAATGGGTGGTCCAGAATATACGAGGGTCGTTCAATAAGTCCTTAGAAAAAGATAGAAAAAAACTGATTTTAAAAAAAAAAAAATTTTATTTTTCAACATATCTCCTTTTAACTCTATACACTTTTCCAACCGTTTTTCCAAAATTTTTATCCCGTCCAAAAAATAGGATTTCGGAAGTTCTGCAAAAACTCATCCGTTTGAGCAATTAAGTCCTCGTTGGAAGTGAACCGTAGTCCGCCAAGCCATTTCTTCAGATTGGGGAAAAGAAAATAGTCACTCGGGGCCAAATCTGGTGAATAAGCGGGATGCTGCAACAATTCCATTCTCAATTCCACAAGTTTGGCCATGGAAACAGCGCAGGTGTGCACACGCGCATTGTCCTGATGCAAGAGGATTTTTTTCTTCTTCAGATGGGGGCGTTTCTCTTTGATTTCCTCGCTCCTGTCATTGTTTTTCCTTTTTCCAAGTAGTCGATAAAAATAATGCCCTGCGAATCCCAAAAGACCGTGGCCATCACCTTGCCGGCCGATGGCACAGTTTTTGCCTTCTTCGGAGCCCATTCACCCTTGAAAATCCACTGTGATGACTGTCTCTTCGTTTCTGGAGTGTAGTAGTGTATCCAGGTTTCGTCCACAGTGACATATCGACGAAGGAATTCGGCGGGATTGCGATGAAAGAGTGCCAACATAGCCTCAGAGTCCACTACACGATTGCGCTTATTCTCCTCTGAGAGCAAACGCGGCACCCACCTTGCCGAAATTTTTTTCACAGACAATTTTTCATGCAAAATTAACTAATTCGCGCACTTTAATTAACCGATCGTTCAAAATCAGATCGTGGATGTTGTCGATGATTTCAGGAGTAGACACCTCAACTGGGCGTCCTGAACGATGTTCATCTTTTGTGGATGAACGGCCACGTTTAAATTCATTCATCCAATTGTAAACCATCGCAAACACAGGTGCAGATGTGCCATGAACTGCATCCAACTCGGCTTTGATTTCTTTCGGGCTTAAGCCTTTCAAATGGAGATGTTTGATGACAGCCCTAAACTTGCTTTTTTCCATTGTTATGCACAAATAAATGTCGTTTACTTTAATCGACGATAAACATTTACCTACACTATGGATCGAGCTGAAATTTTGACAGCTTTCCTGTCGATAATTATACTTCCTTACCGACACTACGAGCGCAATTTTTTGGATTTTCTAAGGACTTATTGAACGACCCTCGTAGCATAAAAGTAATATCAGATTTTTTAAAGTGTAGAGCTCTTCTTCTGTATGGCACTAGAAACTGGTAGAAGTTATACAAGTTCACGGGAGAGTCCTACAGGTTTTGGTTTTGTACCCTTTATTGTGCAATGCCCATATATAAAAAAATGCTCGATTCGTTGTAATTCACAGTGATGTTGCTATAGTCGTGCTAATGGGAGCATCGTTGAGCAGGAAGTACCTGGTGGTCATGATTGATTCGAGGCTGTAGCTTCAGGGCTATCTATTATACGTAGTAGATTATTATGACACTAAGTTTTCTAATGCCGGACCTTGTGTGGCCGAGACAGTGTAGACCCCTACAGACGTAGAACTGAATCGGTCTATCACCGTATATATTGTGACTGACGTGATACCGAGAAAAATCACTCAGACTAAATAATAACTGGATAGGACGTTAAATTTTCAGATTAAATAATAATAACGTTAAATTTTCGTACATAATACGCAATTTTTTATATAAATTATCTCAAAAGTGGTGAGAAATCGTAATGCTTGCATACTTTTGTGTGAATTTTTTTATAGACATAACACCCACTGACATTTAGTTTTCGTAATAGAAATTTATTGATTTCCAAATGCATAAATAATATTCATTTTAACTCACTTATTCCCAAGGAAAATATTATTCAAATACGACAAAAGGCAACATATATTGGTTGTATAACTTAAAAATGCGGGATTTTTGGCAAACTTTGAGTGTTTATTTTGAAAAAATTCCGCGCCAAAAAAACTGCTCCGGTTTTGAGGCCAAGAATGAATCGAGCCAATTTTTGATGCCCTGTTCTGAAGTGAAGCGTATTTCCGTGAAGGCGTTTTGCATGGATCTAAACAAATGGTAGTCGGACGGGGCAAGGTCTGGGCTATAAGGCGGGTGAGGCAAAACTTCCCAGCCACTGTTTTCTAAATAATTTTTAACCGGTCTTGCAACATGAGGCCGAGCGTTTTCATGATGGAAAATTATGGCTTCGTGTCTGGTCGCATATTACGGGCGTTTTTCGGCCAATGCTCGCTTCAAACGGATTAATTGTGTTCGGTAGAGGTCGCTTGTGATCGTCTGACCCGATTTCAATAGCTCATAATAGATCACACACTTCTGATCCCACCAAATACAGAGCATTACCTTGGCGCCTTGGATATTTGGCTTTGGCGTTGATTTGGCTGGTTGGCCGGGCTTCACATACGATTTTTTGCGCTTTGGGTTGTCGTAATGAATCTATTTTTCGTCGCCAGTAATGATTCGATTCAAAAACGACTTCCTTTTTTGCCGTTCAAGCAGCATTTCGGACATGCAAAATCGCCTTTCATCGTATATGGGACCCAATTTCCTTGCTTTTGGATGAATCCTGCTTTCAAATGTTTTAAAATGGCTGCTTGAGTGACTCCTAATGATTTTGCAATTTCTTCTTGAGTTCGACAACAGTCTTTGTCGAGTAATGCCTCCAAATCTTCATCTTCAAACTTTTTTGGCTGACCTGGTCGTTCTTTGTCTTCCGTGTCAAAATCACCACTTCTGAACCGCACAGAATCTGAACCGGTGAGCAGAATTCACCACTTCTGAACCGGTGAGCAATCGATGTGCTTCAGCTGCACTTTTTTTCAAATTGAAGAAGTAAATCAACACTTCCCGCAAATGGGACTTTTTTGGTACGAAATTCGACATTTTTGAAGCAAAAAAAAAACTTTGTTGTTTACACTATTTCGTTCAATGCCTAATCGAGAATGAATGACAGATGTTTAACCTCCAAAATGCCATATGAGTTATTATTAACGCAAACCATGTGTAAAAGTTATGCCATCTGTTGTCAATCCCGCATTTTTAAGTTATACACCCAATATTTTTTCCATTCTTCTGGTATTGAATGCAATTGTACTCGTATATCAAGCACCTCAATTTTGTAGACTTTCGAAGAACTTTTAAAAACGCCATTCTCCATGAAATGGTAGCATACCGAAATACTTGCATAATTTTTTTTACATTTAGATACTTACCGCCAAGTGAAAGTTGAAATGCGGTTTTATTTAATTTTCTTAATAATTTACAAACAAGTTAGTATAAATTCATTCATTTGCAAAAATTGTTTTATACTTCACGATAGTAAATAGGAAGTTTTTATTTCAGAATACGAAGTAATACGTTCTTACGAATGTATTCTCGAACAATTTTGGACAGAACTTTTGTGTAGACACCATACTCAATTCTTCTGTAATCTAAGAAAAATCCTGGCGGATGAACGACATCGCCAGAGAACATGGAGAACTTAGTTTTTTACACAGTTTATTAGAAGGTAAAGAAATTTGACTTTTATATAGAAAAAAATGAAGTAATCCATGCAGCGAAGACAAAGATTCTGGGATGCTGGTTTTGGTGAATCTGTGGACTGACCGACTTCATGGTTAGGTTGGCTACTATCTAACACAGTTATTGATTGACCATGGATTTTTTTTGTGCTTACAGATACCTCTCAATATGGTACCTTTGTACCTTTATTGTGATAGGATGATGAAAAGCACAAAACGCGGTCGAGTAGAGAGAGAAAATCTTCAGAAGTGTGTTTAGCATACCTCTGACACCGGATAACATCGTGTGACAGCAGTCCTAAAAAAATGTCGATCAAATATTTTTCTTATATATTTTCTTTGTCATTTTTCGCTTTAGTTCAATTAATTCCATTTTTTGCTCTAAAAAGAAATTTATGAGGACTTTAATTTTTACTTTTGATTATTTTTCCTATTTTGTTTTAACGTCTTAAAAAATCTATTTATTATTAAAAAAAAAGATATAATTTATAGAAGAAAAATTCTCAATAAAAGACAATTTCCATGAAATTGTTTAAAAGTATATAACAACTTCCTTAATACTTCACACGTTTTGGAAAAAAAAAACAATTGAGAATATTCGAAAAATAAAAACTTTTATTTAAAGTGCACTTCCATTAAAATAAATTTTTCAAAATTTTCTATTTTTTCCAAAAATTTGTAAAACTTTTAGTTTTGTTGTTGTTTTTTTTTTTATATTTATATAATTTGTTACTAAGGCATTATTACAAATCCATTAAAATTCTATAATCTCTCCAAGATGGATACATTTTCTTCTCAATTTATCATTACACAAGAGATATAACTTTTGAAATTATCTAAAATAAATGGTATAAAATTTCATGTAGTTCTGTGTATTTATGATCGCTATTTCCTTTTAATAAACTTATCGGGGAAAAAACTTTTAATTTTAGGAAAATTTTCATAGCTATTAAGTCAATATCCTTGAAAAGTTATCCGATCAATTTCCCAAAAGAATATTAAATTTTAATTCGAATATTCTTTGTTATTATTTTACGAAAGGTGATACATTAATTCAAAGATTTTGTTTTTCAATCTTACTCGCAGGAGCCATTGTCCTTATATATTAGACTCTGTATTCAATACCATTAAATACTATTGGCCCATAATGTTTGTACAATTTCTCGAGCTAATATTTATTGATTCTACGGAACATAAACCTCATCGAGCTTTCGTACATCCATATGCCTATTGGTCCATAGGAGGATTGTTGGAATAGTTTCTATCTCAGTAGAATAGCTGCTTGATTTTAATAAGAATAGTTTTGTTAAGAGTATAGAAATTCTATATATTCAAGTGGCTATTAAGTATGGAATCAACGCAATAATATGTAAATTTGTTCAAGTAAAGTTATGACGACGTATTTCTAATATTACATAAATATAATTTTCATAATTTTTTAGTAAGCTTGCAAGCATAAAATTATCTTCATAATAATTGTTTGTATAAAGTGACCTATATTTTTAATAGAATATTTGTATATTATTTAACAATAGTCAATTTAGAGAAAATTCTTCTTTAAAATAATAAATTTCCTTTTCCTTAACATAAATCATATCAAACGGATTTACCAACAACTATATGGATATTTTTCTTCACTCTTTTTGTTATATAATTAAATTTTTCTCTAATCCTTTCAATTATGATTTTAAAATGATTTATTCATAAATATGTTCAATTTATGAATTTCTATAGCCATTCTTAAATATTTTATTTAAATGCTCTAAAGTTCAAGGATTATTTGCTCAAATATGGCTTAAATTTCCATTACTAACGTGGTTGCGAAAAAAAATTGTCTGACGGCTAGCTGACAAGTCGCTGACTGTTAACGTCGGCTGACGAAAAGTTTATGTATTACACAGTCAGCCAACTTGTGCAGCTAAATCTATTCCAAAGTCATCAGCAATTGTTAGCCAATTTTGCTAAAGTGGCTTATGGTGGCTGACGAAAAAAACGTGCTAAATAGACTTTCAGTCAGCTATTGTTACTCTAATAATTAATAATAAACAATTAAAAATTTTAATGTAATAATTTTTTTCAAAATTCAAATAAAACCTTTCTGAAAACATTTCAAATTTATTTTATAATTGCACAGGAAGGTTTATGTTAAATAAAAGAAATAATTTTAAAATTAAATATTTAAATTTCCTATATTAAGTGATTTTGCAGACGTGGCTGGTATAGGACATTGGTTAACGGTTTGGCTGACAAACTAATAAGTGTCTGCAATCAGCCAAATGTCACAATCATATTATTAGTCAGATACGTCAGCACACGTCATAAATCAGACTATTAGGCGGTTAGAAAATTTACGACAGATTCTGTCGTCATTTTGATGTGACGTTGCTTTACATCTGCAAACTTTAGGGAAAAATTCTATGATCTTGGATCCCAATTGACATCACCAAATCTCGAAATTATGCGTTCTGGTAAATTTTTTTTTTTTGCGCAATAAAGCAATAAGTTTGTTATTTTGTGATGCGTTTTGTTGAAAGTAAACAAGCTCAAACTCTTTACTCCTTCATTTTCAAAGAAATACAGGTAATGACAATTCCTTTTGGCAAATACAATGGCTATTTCACAGTCACTTTTTTGTGCAATAGACTGCAGAATGTCAAGGCACCAGGACCAAGCGGCATACCAAACATTGCAATAAAGAGAGCAATTGCTGCCAGGCCAGACATGTTTATAAGCATGTATGAAGCCTGCCTGCGGCAAGGTGTATTTCCGACTCGATGGAAGCAACAAAGATTGGTTCTTATCCCAAAAGCGAAGAAACCACCGGACAAACCAGCATCCTATCGTCCACTTTGCATGCTAGATTCGGACAGGAAGAACTTGGAGCGGATAGTGGCCGACAGATTGGAGCAATACATCGATTCCCAACTTTCCGAATTCCAATTCGGATTCAGGAAGGGGCGATCGACCATCGATGCGTTGTAACTCGTCACGAACATCGCAAAGGAAGCCATCTCAGGAAAGAGATGGAAAGGCGGTTCCAAAAAGTATTGCCTCATTGTCACCCTGGACATCAAAAATGTGTTTAACTCGGCCCGCTGGGATCGAGTCCTGGAGACTCTTAAGAACATGGGGGTGCCCTACTACCTACGAAGGATGGTCAAATCATACTTCAGTGATCGACTACTATACTACGAAACAGAGGATGGACCAGCGGAGTATGGGGTCACGGGTGGGGTACCTCACGGCTCTGTCCTGGCGCCACTCTTGTGGAACGTCATGTACGACGGCCTACTCCATCTGGAATTACCGACGAACACAACGCTCATGGCTTTCGCGGACGACGTAGCGGTTGTCCTTGTAGCCAAACACCTGCAGGATCTGGAACCCGCATTCTCCACCACCATCCGGAGGATAAGATAGTGGATAACATCGGCAGACCAGTCATTGGCGGAACATAAGACCGAAGCACTCCTTGTGAGTAGCCGGAAGAAAATGGAGACCATCACCATAAGAGTAGGCGAGCATGACATCCGGTCGCTACCCTACATCCGGTATCTAGGAGTGGTCTTGGATGCCAGACTCAACTACAAGGACCACATCTCCAGCGTCAGCGGAAAGGTATCAGCAGTACAGGGCACGCTTTCGCGGAAAATTCCCAATATCGGAGGCCCCAGGCAAATCCGAAAGTGACTACTGGCAACTGTAGTTACCTCCGTCCTGCTATACGGAGCACCAGTGTGGGCGAAATCGCTAGAGTTAACAACATACCGCAAGACAATGTCATCAGTCCAGCGGCTCTCAGCGATCAGCATACCGAACGGTATCACACGATGCGGTCAACGTCGTGCCATTATGCCCACCCATCGACACCCTGGCAGGAGAGCGGGAACGCCAACACCGTAGGAAGAAGGAAAAGCGGCGAAAGGTCCTCTGTGAAGAGGAGAGACCCGAGAGTCTTCGCCTCTGGCAAGAGGGATGGGACAGCTCGACGAAGGGTCGGTGGACTCATCGGCTGATCCCAGATATCACCAAATTGGTCACTTGCCTGCACGGGGAAGTCGGGTATTACATCACCCAACTCTTGACTGGACATGGATGCTTTCGGGCATACTTGCACAGATTCAAGAGAACAGACTCCCCAAACTGTCATCGTTGCTACGATGTGCTCCAAGATGTAGAACACGGGCAGAACTGGAGAAAAATGTGGACCGTTCCATCAGTCCAGAAAACATAGTGGAGTGCATGCTGAAGAAGCAATCGGCTTGGAACAGACGTTCATAACGTTTTTTTTTATTGATGTAACCAACGCGCTAGGATGAAGCCTTATCGCTGAACTTTTTTTTTCGTCGAATAATTACCATCCACAACCCATAATTTTAACATGCAATCGCACGGTTTTAATCTGTTACAAAAAGTCCATATTGTAAAATAACTAATTTTGAACAAAACAAACCTTACATTAGATTTCAAACCATAAAATACATAATTAAATGAAAAGATTGCATTTTTTTTTGTATATATAATAATTTAAATTTTATCATATGTGTATAATTATTATTTTTTAAAAGTTTACTTAAAACCATTTTTTTTTAAGAACAATATAAAATTTAATGTAAGTTAGTTAAAAAAAAATCATTAAGTATAACTAAATAAGTAGCTTTAAACTTTAGAGGATTATATTGGAGATATGTAAAATTTTACTTATTTTATCAACAATTTTACATGAAAAAAGAATGTAAATATTTTGGTTACTTAATCAAACATGAATTCTGTGCTGCTACGATACTGCTTGGTTTTCTATGGAGATGTAATTCCTTCTGAATTGAATAAACCAAAGTAGTGCTTAATTAACTGCATCACCGTAACTCGGAGAATTTAACTAGCACAGTTTGAGTTTTACTAAATTAACTAGGGACACACCTAACATACGAGTACTTATACGAGTATACACTTGGATACGACCACAAAATTAAACATACAAAAATGAGACCAAATAGTAAATCTTTGATATAAAAACTATTCAGGTATATGCACACCTTTATAGCAACTAATTTTAATAAATATTAAATTTTATATAAATCGCTTTAATTTCATATTCGAATGATTAAATAAATTCTTGATAATGCTTGATTCTTAATAGTAGGAAATACTATGTAATAAGTTAATTCAAATTACGATAATTCCCAAATCGACTATTTCTTCTGTTAATTAATTTTTATGAGCCAATAAATAATTTTTCCTACATTGCAGTCGATAGGAAAATCTGTTTTTTTTTCATGTTGGCAATAAAAATTTTCTACGGTAGACTTTTTTCAAATTTTCACATTTTTGTACTGTAATATAAAGCAATTAAATGCAATTTTTTACAAGTGAATATTACTTTGAGTATCTATTATTATATTTAATATACCAAATTGTAATGACTTTTCAGTTGAAAAATATGAATTTCTGGCTATGAAGTGCAATTTCATTCAATTTAGCTATGCTACAGTCGGAAAAGTGAAAATATAATTCGATTTTGATAGCAAGTATTCGTTTGGTTTTGCAATTTTCATCCCGAAGAACTCTAGCCTTTTCTATAATATACTTTCTCTATTTTCTTCGTAGTTTTTCATGGTATAGTGGGCAAAGCAAGTGAGCACATCATGAAAGAGGTGATTACCAATCAATATTATAGTACGTACAAAACAGCATTGACCATAATATTCTGTTATCGTTTCTTTAGTATCGTTTTATTGAGCATCGTTTACAACTTTTGATGTTCAAATGAACAAAAGGGCTTTCCATTCTGTCAATTATAAAATTGAAATTTGGCCAAATTGAAATACGAAATAGAAGTGATATCTACTAATTTCGAATAAATGGTTACTTAGTATTTTTTCTAGTTTCCCTTTCAGTTCTCCAGGCAACCCACCTTACACAATTGTCTGAAAATAATCAAAAGCTTCACGAAATAAACTAAAGCAGTTTTAATAGAAAATCAAATTGTTTTAAGACAAAAAGGATCTAATTTGATTAGGTAGTTCATGCTGGTATTATTCCCACTCGTCATGGTAATATTTAAATGCTTTAACTGAAATTGACTTCAGCTCCGTTGGATATAATTGACAGTATAAAAATATTATCCTTTTACGTATTTTTTATCTTGGAAAATAAGCAAATGTCGTATAATTTTGATCAGATAAACAAAAACTTTTTGATAAATATGCCCGTGTAATAGGAGATGCTATCTGGAATGTGAAGAATCGTAAATTACTACTTATCAGCTTTAATGTTAATCCACAGCCTGACCTCGTAAAAGCCATCACTCGTTCCATATTCTTATCAATTTTTGCCGTTAGACGCTTTCCTAAATCAGGATCATCTTGCATTGCTTCTGGCCCCTTCTAACAATCATAATGCCACCGAAACACTTGTGTTCTAAATAAAGAATATTCCCGATAGGCTCGCTGTAACTTTTCTAGAGATACGAGGGTCATTCAACAAGTACTTAGCCTACAAAAGAAAAACGAAAATTTTGGAAAGGTGGCAATTTATTTTTCAAGCTCGATACACTTGGCCCTTCAAGCTCGATACACTTGGCCCAGCGAAGCTCTAACTTTTTTAACCCGTCCAAAAAATACATTTTCTCGAGGGAAGCAAAATAGGCCTCCTTGGCGACGATGACCTCCTCATTCGACCCAAATCTATTCCCGGCGAGTGATTTTTTCAGGTTTGGAAACGAAAAGTAGTCACAGGAAGCCAAATCTGAAGAGTACGGTGGATGGGGCAGTAATTCGTAGCGCAATTCGACCAATTTGGTCATGGCGACGGCGGAGGTGTGGGCCGGCGCGTTGTCGTGGTGGAACAGCACTTTTTTCTTCGCAAAGCGGGGCCGCTTTTTCTTCAATTCGACGTCAAATCGGCCCAATAAGTCAGCATAGTAGCGCCCCGTGATTGTTTTACCCTTCTCGAGGTAATCGATGTGGATCACACCTTGTGAATCCCAGAAAACGGTGGCCATCACCTTTCCGGCCGATCGAACAGTCTTCGCCTTCTTCGGAGCACGTTCGCCGGGTGAAGTCCACTGTTTCGATTGTTCCTTGGTCTCTGGTGTGTACCAGTGAATCCATGTTTCGTCGACGGTCACGAAATGACGCAAGAACTCCGCTGGATTGCGCTGAAACAGCACCAAACACGTCGCCGATGTGGTCTCCCGGTTGCGCTTGTTTTCCGGTGTGAGCAAACGCGGAACCCATCGCGCCGACAGCTTTCTCATGCCCAGTTCTTCGTGTAGAATATGATGCACCGTTCCTACTGCGATGCCCACAGTCTCAGCTATCTCGTGAACCTTCAATCGATGGTCTGCCAACACGAGATCGTGGACTTTTTTAACGTTTTCCTCCGTAGCAGCCGTTTTCGGGGCATCTGGACGTGGCTCATCAAAAACCGACGTGCGGCCACGAACAAACTCGTTGAACCAATTCTTGACGGTCGCCATCGAAGGAGAAGAGTCACCATACACAGCATCCAAGCGATCTTTGATTTCGCTGCGCGTTTTCCCTTCCAAAAACAAGAATCTAATTACCGAACGATATTGTTATAATTCCATTTTTCTGCAACCGACCGACACGCTCGCTTTCAAAGGCTCTCAAAACAAAACTAATGAAGGAAATCAACTGAAACTTTGATAGTAAGCTACTGAAAGAATGTACTGCACGATGGTAACTTTTTTTTGTGACAACAGTTCCATCGGGCGGTGAAGCTAAGTACTTGTTGAATGACCCTCGTAAATCAAGCCTTTCACAAAATTTGATGGTACATCGTTGCTCGAAATTTCGCAGCTCCACAAAAAAATTACAACTTCCCTCAGCACACTTTATAATGTCAAATAATTACATGATTGATAGTTCGCTCTCCATGATATCAGTTTCATTACTTTTCTGGCTCACCTCGTATGCCGTGAGATTGCTTTTAGTGATATAAGTTTCATAAATTTGAAGCTCCATCTCGTGTATTAATTGAAAAATAGGAACCTAAAAACAAAATAAAATTATTTTTGATACAGCGTTAATCCCAAAAAGAAGTTATATTTCCATATGATCTGCGTCAATAGTTACTCAAATTTATAAGAAAAATAATATCAATGTGGAAAGGATATTATTTACCAAATATATTATTTACAGCAATAACTTCTAAAATCTTTTAATGTAAGAAAACTTGAATTTTTTATAAAAGAAATCTATTGCCATTAGCTACATTTTAATCGTATTGAAATCTTTTCTAATTAGTGGGACTCCCCGCAGATGAGCGTTTTTGTAATATTTATCAAAAAGGTTTAATATGAAATTTATTCTACCATATGAAAAGTATTTTACTATATATTAAAAAGTATCTACGATAGAGTATAATTTATTTAAAATTGATATAATATCCGTTTTCGAAAAAAAAAATAATTTCCAAAGTTACATTCAATGCATTTTCAACTGAAATAATTTCTCCACTCATCAAATTTTGTGCCCTGGATTTTAGGAGGAGCTTTTACAGTAGTATTGAAGTCAAATACTCGAACCTTGTCTATACCAAGTAGAAGTGAATTGATTTAGTGTCGATGTTCCATCATACCATATTGCCCTAAGCAAATCTTCAAAGTTAAACGAATTTTCCACCACTTTGAGTTATTTTCATTGACATCACTTTGGCGTCAGTTATTACCCAAATGTGTTTATCGAAGAACACAAAAATTGCAATTTAAAAAGATTTTGGAAATATTCTCAAGTGGGTGAATTTTCAAATATTTATAATGAATTTAAATTGACATTTACAAAAATGCCTGCTATTGGTTTTTTTTTATATATCAACAATCGATTTAGATTCCACTGGAAAAAGAAATCAAATTGAAATTTTTTTTTCTGTGGGAAATTACATCCTTCAATTTCATTTCGATGAATTCTTAAGAGAAAAATTACTTTAAAAATTGTTTCTATTTGTCATAAAGTAGATAACAAATTCAAGTGGCTTATGAAATAACAAATAATTTATTAATGTTTTTTTTTATGATGAATTAAGCTGGATTTATCTGCTGGGTGGGATTTTAAATAATTTTCAATTATAAAGTGACAAACTGGTTCATAAAGTCTTTCAATCCCTCAGTAATGGAGAAACGTAGGTTATATCTTATTGTTGCCTTCTATTAAAAATATCTTCTATATACAATAACTCCAAAAAAAATTGTCAAACAATGCGTTAACACTTTAGGAACTTTTTAAAAAGACGTGAAAATGCCGCAGACACGCTCCGAAGAAAAATTTTTTTTTTAGCAAAGAGGCTCAGTGGATATGTCAATAAACAAAATTGCTATGTATGAGGCTTTAAAAATCCACAAGTAATTACCATATAGAGAAGCCTGAAAATCATTGAAAAAATAATTGTTCCTTAAAATCTTATTGACCTGTATTTACCGTCAATTCTGAATAATGTGTCTTAATGATAACCGCATTTTTATAATCTAACCTTAAAAACTTGAATATTGATCATATTTTACGTGATATCATTTGGTAAACAGAATCGTTCGATTTGACGCTGTTGAAATTTTTTTTATAAAGCTAAGTAAAATATGATATTAAAAATAGAAAATTTCCATGTAATAGTCGAATTACACTCAAAAATTTTCGATAAAATCAATCAAAATGACTTCAAAAGGATCGAGCTTCGCATTAAGCTTTCGGGTGGATATTTAAATATTGTTAGAATTTGTGTATAAGATGCATAACCTTAAATCCGCTGTTTGGTCATAGATGGCGTGAGTGAGCGTATTAAGCTACGATGGACACGCCATAGTTTTTTTTATGAGTTTGACATCTGTCAACATTAATCAGTGCACATTGTCAGCAATTTCCTACAACAACATACATTTTTCCTTTGGTAATCATGTCTAGTTTTGTGCCAGAAAAAAGATCATATGCGGGAAGCTCTGCTTTTCTGCTTCAATTAGAAGAAATCGGCTGCCGAATTGCATCGAATGCTTATGGAGTCCTATGGTGACAGTGCTTTATCGGAAACAACGTGCCGAGATTGGTTTCGTCGGTTCAAAAACGCCAATTTTGATTTGTTGGACAAGAAGCATGAAAATCGGTCTAGGAAGGTTGAGGACAATCAATTGCAGGCTCGTTGGGGCGAAGACGATACCGAATCGCAAAAAATGCTCGCGGAGTAATGGGGTGTTACTCAAGCAGCCATTTTCATGCGTCTGCGTGCCATGGGGAAGATTGAAAAGATCGGAAAATGGGTGCCGCATGAATTGAACGATAGGCAGATGGAGCGACACCAAAACACATGCGAAATCTTGCTCGACAGACAAAAAAGAAAGTCGTTCCTGCATCGGATTATGACAGGCGATGAAAAGTGGATATATTTCGTGAATTCTAAACGCAAAAAATCGTGAGTTGATCCCGACCAGCCATCAACATCTTCCCCAAAACCAAATCGCTTCGGACGGAACACAATGTTGTGCGTTTGGTGGGATCAGCAGGGTATCGTCTACTATGAGATGTTGAAACCTGGTGAAACTGTCAATGCCCGCCGCTACCATCAACAACTGATCAAATTGCACTGTGCTCTGTGTGAAAAAAGGACGGATTATCAACAAAGATATGACATGCTGGTTTTCCTCTACGACAACACACCATCGCACACATCAAAAATGGTCCGAAACTACTTGGAGACACTAAACTGGAAGGTGCTACCCCACCCCGCTTATTCACCAGACCTGGCCCCTTCCGACTACCACCTGTTTTCGTCGATGGGTCACGCGCTCGATGAGCAGTACTTCGATTCTAACGAAGACGTCCGAAAATGGCTTGATAAGTGGTTTGCCTCGAAAAAGAAGGAATTTTTTAGGCGTGGTATCGACAAATTGCCCGAGAGATGGGAAAAATGTGTAGCTATCGAGCAAAAGTACTTTGAATAAATTTGTTTTTGCTTTCTATAAAAAAAACCATTTGTTTTTTTGTATAAAAAACAGCGGATTTAAGCTTATGCACCTGTTTTATTGGTATTAGCTATGCTTAAAAAAATAATAAATATACAGTAGTTAAAGTTACTTTCTTTTCCTGACTTATTTTGTTAAATTTATCAATTCGAGTGATTAAAATATGAATTCATAAAATATGAAAAAAAAAATATATTTACATAATTTTGAAGAAAGTTTGATCAGAACGCATAATTTTTTTTTTTAAAACCAGCCAATTTATTAGGAACAAACTTTGTTTAGACCAATTTATTCTACTTTGAAGGTCTTCCTAAATCTTTCTTACATAATATTTAAATAAAGCACTAAAAGAAGTCCAAAATATATTTATAAATGCTTCAAATATTTATAAATTAGTACTAAAGAAAATTATTAAATACAAAAGAAATAGGTTGTTTCTGTGCACAAATAGAACACGTGTAAGAGAAAATACAATAAGTATAATTAAATATTTAACAGAAAATATAAAATCAACTTGGTGGAAAATTTCTTTTAAAAAATTGCAAACATATTTTTTTTCTTAAAATTTTAATTTTATTCCATTTAATAAGTTTATGTTATCTGGTAAAATTTTCTTTCCAATAAACAAGAAATTAATTTTTTCTTGTATAATTTGAACAAGTTATTCATTTAATTTACTTATATTTATTCAAATATTATTAATAAACTTAAAAGCAGAGAATCTCCTGCATATATTTTCCAATATACAATTCCGTGTTTTCTGGGTTATTTCATAATATTACTTAGACTTTACAATTACGTAAGGAATATCACATCGTAACTTCCATGAGACTTCTTACTAAACTCGATCCTTTTGAAATAATTTTTGATGACTTTTTCACAGGTAATTCGGGCACTGCATGAAGCTTATGGAGTTTTCAAAGCTCTAAATTAGGATATTATTTGCATAAACATGATTGTTTATATAGTCGCACAGGAAAAAGTCCTACGGCGTCAAAAGGCACGATCCTGGAGATCAATTAAAATAACCAAATCTCGAAATTATACATCCTGGACGGTTCTCCGATTTCTTCCTGATTCAATTTCAAAGACAGAAGGTCCAATGAAACCATCAGACTAAGTCACTTTTTTTAGATACAATGGCTCCTTTAAAGTCATTGGTGAGTTATCAGAGCTTAACATATGGTTGTTTTGCTTAATGGCGTATCTAGCGTTTAAAAAATGAGCCTCAATGATAGAGAAAAATTTGTCTAAAAATAATCATCCAAAGCCTGCTGTCCCACGAGCCTATCGGTGTATTTTCTGAGCATTCTATAGTTGGTTAAGCAATCCATAACGTAATATAATGTCTTAAACTAAACAAATGCCAGCTTGAATGATAGATATGTTTGACAGCTGTCAAATCATAGACCTGTACTCCGCAAGGCATGAAACTGACACCATTACTTTTTATACGAGGTCTGTTCAAAATGTATCGCGAATTTCCACCGGCTACGAATATTCGCTTTTCGATTTTTTGTGGTGTTATGTTGGTACTTATATCTCTCACTTATGCCGATAAGTTCGGCCATTTTGAATGTTCAGTTAATTTTTGACAGCTAATTTGCTTGCACGTGTTTTGGCTCGTCTTCGATTTTTGCTTAATTTTGACCAAAAACATCATCGCATTAACATTGCTAAGGAGCTGTTGAACTCTGTCCGCGATGACCCAAAAATTGCTTCAGAGAGTCATAATTGGTGACGAATCATGGATTTATGGTTATGACGTAGAAACCAAAACTCAATCATCCCAATGGAAGCTGCCGAAAGAGCCAAGACCGAAAAAAGCGCGCCAAGTTCGGTCGAATGTGAAGGATTTGCTTACAATTTTCTTCGATTGCAAGGGCGTGGTGCATAATGAGTTCTTACCACAGGGTAAACCGGTCAATAAGGAATATTACCTGCAAGATATGCGTAAGGTACGCGAAGCAATCCGCCAGAATCGCCCGGATTTGTGGAAGAAAAAAAATTGACTTTTGCACCATGATAACGCCCCTGCTCACGCATCGTTGCTTGTCCGCGAATGTTTGGCCAAAAATAACGCACTAATAATGCCGCAGCTACCGTATTCCCCAGATCTGGCCCCCTGTGACTTGTTCCCGAAACAGATCCTTTGATCCATTTTTTGGAATGGGCAAAAATCGAAGACGAGTCAAAACACGTGCAAGCAAACAAACTGTCAAAAATTAACTGAACATTCAAAATGGCCGAACTAGTCGACATAAACGAGAGACATAAGTACCAACATAACGCTTCAAAAAAAAACCGAACAGCGACTATAAATTCGCGATACTTTGTGAACATACTTCGTATACTAAAAAATTTAGGAATCCTCATTTTTGAAAATATGAAAAAAATTTTAACAATAATCGATAATCTTTTAAATAGTTTAGCAAATTTTTTCGTAATCAAAAACTTATGGAATTCCTTTAATTTTCTTCACAATTTAATTAATTTGCGTATTAACATCACATACATGTCTACATATTTATAAGAAAACTATAGAAAATCAATTATCACAATTGACATATTTCCACATCAATTATGCAATTTTTTTTCAATATTTTTTTTTCGTCAAAAATTGGATCTAGCCTGTCTGTTGCATATGCTCTCGACAGGGAAATTTTGTTACATGATTTGGCATCAGATTTCTTTATAAATACTCGAAAAGTATTATAAGTACGATATTTATGTATTTGGATAAAACGTCCACAAATAAATGAGTATGTCAGATATGTTGGCTAAATTAAATTTCTAGTCGAATATTAAAATGGAAGCATACATATTTCGTTTACAAGTTTACTATACATTACCCCTTATTTTCCTTAAACATTTTTTGATAAATTTTCTATCATTGAATTTATTGGATTTATTATATTATAAAAATTATGATTGATATTCAATTAGTCAAAATGTCAACACCACATTTAGCTAAACTGAGAGTATGGTTAATATTGTATATTTACACTCAATTATAAAGAGTTGAAATTTAATTTTACCCCAAAACCATAATTTTATATAATAAAAATATGCTCAAAACGGCATTTGTACAATATTTATTGTTTTTTTTCTCTTTTTCATAAAATTGTTCCTATTTTTTCATAAAGAAATAAAAATAAACCATATATTTAAGTAAGCAATTTGTTGTTTTTTTTATTAAAATATATCAATAAATTAAAATTTAAAATTTAAATACAATAAAAGTGGTTGGAAATTTTTTTTTCTCATAATCCTTTTATGTGCATTTAAGCATTGAGGGAATTTGGAGAAAATCTCACGTTCAGGTATATATAAATGTACAGGACCACGTTCAACTAAGCCATTCCTGCAACTTACCCTCTATTCAAACTTTCCGAATAGCTATACACAAATACTAGGATTTCTATGTTTTTTTTCCCCATAATAATGGAAGAAATATTTTTCTACCATAAATATACCCAGTGGCATTTTCCGGTTCCGTTTGGTGGTATTTTTTGATTGTACTCTTCGAATATACAAAAAGTCACCGGAAAATACAGCACCATTTATTCCGCTGAATTCTTTTCTGATAATCGATGGAACATTCCCGTGAACAAATCCTTCTCCTACCAAAAAAAAAAATTGTTTTCATCCCAACGTTTTTATTCCATTTTATAATTTTCTCTTATTTCTTTTCTATAGCCAAATAAAATTGCATAAATTATATTTTTTTTTTTTGGTTGAATTATTATACACTTATTGAAAAGGATATGGCAACCAATTTAATTCATATTTTTCTAAAGTTTACATATTGCAAATTGGATGTGATTTTTTTTTCTGTCTCCTTCTGAAATTTAATTTGAAAGCAAATTAAATAAAGCTCATCTCGATTAATATGATGTTCTATTTGTGTTTCTACCAGAATTTCTAATACAGCTCACATGTCTTTATCAAGCGTAATGTTATTGCATAAATATGCATAGTGGAATTCGAAAATTGAAGAACCAGCATATCCCTTGAGCAAAAAAGTTGAATCGGTGCATCTGCATGCCAATGATAACGTACCAACATCATCCAAAAACATCCCAAACCCAAACTCCGCACCAAATACCATGCAAAATGGATCGTTTTAGATATGTTATTCAGGATAAAAAAAACAGTTGAGGTTTTTTCTGACGCCAAATCCTAGTGTTCACCTTTACATATGAATTGTTGCTCAGTAAAACTTTTCGCGATATTTTCCCTGTCAGAGTAAAGAACTTTGCTGGTGAACTTATCATCGGTACACCAGGTAGCTTAGAATCGCGTTTTCTCTACCACCTTTGCATATCCGTGCACGTCATTTCTTATATCTTACAATAACATCACCCTTTCTCCACAACCAAATAAACCCCTTTTTGAAATGCTTTTCAACTGTAACTGTTACAAGACTGATATTCTCTAGTAACAATACCGACAAATCATTTATTTTTAAATATTCACAAATGCAAAGTTTCCATTCTCGTTTACGAGTATTTGGAGAAATTCTAGACATCAACTTACTGAGTATATTCCGTGCACTTTTCCATTTATTCAATTTTGAAATAATTTATTTACGATGGATTCGTTATATTCCGTCATATTTTCGAATGATAAAAGGTTTTCGTACATGAAATTTTCTATTATTAAATTATACAGTACTAACACAATACAACAATTATATTTATTATTATTGGAACATACAATTAAATGTTAATATAAGTAATGCGTATAAATATGAAAAATTATAGAATTATTCATGAATGTGCATTTGTACAAAAATTTACCAGCATTTTTAATATTATTATTGATATTTTTCTTAACTTATATAAAAACTAGAAATTACAATCAAAATTTAAGGCAAAAAAAGTTTTCCAAATTACTTCGTTATAAAATTGGTTATTTTTTTGGGTTTTTTTTTTAAAAAAATGTTTTTATAATTTTCATAAATTGTTTTTTTGTTATAATTAAAAAATCGAAAATTAAACATTTTAAAATTAAAATCAATGTAAAAGGAATTACCGGTAATTTTACGAAGTATTTTTGACTGAAGAGATTGAAATCGACAAGAATTAGCGATTAAGTTAGGCTCAATCAATGCACCACCATTACTGGCAGTTAACAGTTAGTAATTAGTTACAAGCTGACTACTCAAACTGTTAGTGGCCAGACCTATCTAAACTTCTACTGTCATAAGCAGTGACAGAGCCCGAGATATTAATAGTTTCTCCCACTAGCGATCCGAAGACCGTATCCGCGATATGGGTATCAACCACAGCCACTACGTTGCTGCCTAAGCGCCTCATCAATGTCGGGCACAGTGTGTTCCAACACCATGGAGCACCCCGACTCCCGTAGTATCAATTTTTGTTTTAAGAGTACTTCGGTTTGCAGTCCGCTCATTGAGCTACGGTCCGGAATCTTGTAAATCCCTAGGCACGCTAAGCCAGCTCAGGTACGCGTATTCTCCAAGACCCGAAACCTTAACCCGAATCGACCTTGGTCTTTCACCCGGTTGTAGCCACCGGGTGTCATTCACACAATCATTCACGCACCATTCTCGCTGTCCTCTCAAAAAGTGCTACGGCAAATCTATTAAGGCATTCATACCTCTCTCTTACACCCAACACACCACTCATCATTCTCCACGATTCCACATGCACCTTAGTCACGCAAATCCCCGTACAGGCCATATTCAATGAGAAGGTGATTGGCACTCTCCTCCGCCGCCCCGCAAGGACATCTAGCCTCCGTAGCTAGACTACGCCCGTACAGGAACCCATTCATACTGCCGTGTTTCATGAGTAAATACCCAAGGTACAGACCAAATTCAAATCCATACGCAGATGCAAGACACACATTTTTTTTTTTATGTTTATATTAATGAGGTACAGGGGGAAAGCTTCGATAGGTACTCGCCTGGAAATTTTTCCTGCCAGGCGAGTTATGCGGGATTTTTACCTCGCTAAAACCTAACCTGCACCTCTAACCTTGCTCCCGGAACGATGGTTCCCCGGCGGCACTCTTTGTAAATACTACTTCGCCGGGTCGTTCTTGTTTGATGCTACTGATGTCCCGATGTTATGACGCCTCGCGGCCTATTCTTCGTACGTTGTGTGGAGATCCTTGATAATGGATTCCGCGTACTCTGCAATTCTGTTCCAAGCCGATTGGCTCTTCAGCATGCACTCCACTATATTTTCTGGACTGATGGAACGGTCCAGACCCCTCTCCAGCTCCACCCGCGTCTCCTCGTAGAGGGGGCACCGGAAGAACACGTGTTCTGCGTCCTCGACCACATCGCGGCAATGATGACAGTTTGGAGAGTCAGTTCTCTTAAATCTGACTCTCGGGTCTCTCCTCTTCACAGAGGACCTTTCGCCGCTCTTCCTTCTTCCTACGATGTTGGCGTTCCCGCTCTCCTGCCAGGTTGTCGATGGGTGGGCATGATGCCACGATGTTGACCGCATCGTGTGATACCGTTCGGTATGCTGACGCCACTCTAATCGCTGAGAGCCGCTGGACTGATGTCATTGTCTTGCGGAATGTTGTTAGCTCTACCGATTTCGCCCACACTGGTGCTGCGTATAGCAGGACGGAGGTAACCACAGTTGCCAGTTGTCGCCTTCGGATTTGCCTGGGGCCTCCGATATTGGGCATTATCCGCGAAAGTGCGCCCTGTACTGCTGATCCCTTCCAGCTGACGCTGGAGATGTGCTCCTTGTAGTTTAGTCTGGCATCCAAGACCACTCCTAGATACCGGATATAGGGTGGCGACTGGATGTCGTGGTCGCCTACTCTTATGGTGATGGTCTCCATTTTCTTCCGGATACTCACAAGGAGTGCCTCTGTCTTATTTTCCGCCAAAGACAGGTCTGCCGATGTCATCCACTGTCTTATCGTCTGGATGGTGGTGGAGAATGCGGCTTCCAGTTTCTCTAGGTGTTTGGCTACCAGGACAACCGCTACGTCGTCCGCGAAAGCCACGAGTGTTGTGTTCGTCGGTAATTGCAGATGGAGTAGGCCGTCGTACATGACGTTCCACAAGAGTGGCCACAGGACAGAGCCCTGAAGTACCCCTCCCGTGACCCCATACTCTGCTGGTCCATCCTCGGTCTCGTATTGCAGTAGTCGATCACTGAAGTATGATCTGACCATCCTCCGTAGGTAGTAGGGCACCCCCATGTTCTCAAGAGCCTCCACGATCCGATCCCAGCGGGCCGAGTTAAACGCGTTCTTGATGTCCATGGTGACAATGAGGCAATACTTTTTAGAACCGCCTTTCCATCTCTTTCCTCAGATGGCTTCCTTTGCAATGTTCGTGACGAGTTCCAACGCGTCGATGGTCGATCTCCCCTTCCTGAATCCGAATTGAAATTCGGAAAGTTGAGGATCGATGTATTGCTCCAACCTATCGGCCACTATCCACTCCAAGTTCTTCCCGCCCGAATCCAGTATGCAAAGTGGACGATAGGAAGCTGGCTCGTCCAGTGGTTTCTTCCCTTTTGGGATAAGAACCAATCTTTGTTGCTTCCATCGGGTCGGAAATACGTCTTGTCGCAGGCATGCGTCATACATGCTTATGAACAAGTCTGGGCTGGCGGCAATTGCACTCTTCAGTGCGATGTTGGGTATGCCGCTCGGTCCTGGTGCCTTGCCATTCTGCAATCTAGTGCAGGCCCTCGTGAGCTCTTCCATGGTCACAACAGGAATTTCCACTTCTTCATCCTCCGGGTGGTAGTCGGGGAGTTCTGGTTTCTCCGGGTGGTAGTCGGGGAGTTCTGGGGCGCTGGTGATCCGCTCATCATCGACCTGAAGGTCTCCGTATCAAAACATTTGCTGTTCCAGCCCACTGGCTGCCTCCTCGTGGGTCTCTGACGCCACCCGCTTCTGGGACTGGTGTTGATTTCCCAGATTATAGCTTGATGATCGCTATTTGTGAACTCTTCATCGACCTTTCATTCGCAACCCCTTTTTGTTAGGACAACTCCTTTTTGTTAAGAGTACTTCGGTTTGTACTCCGCTCATTGAGCTACGGTCCGGAATTTTGTAAATCCCTAGGCACCGCTAGGCCAGCTCAGGTACGCGGAGTCGCCAAGACCCAAAAGTACAACCCGAATCGACCTTGATCTTAAACCCAGTTGTAGCCACCCTGCGTGTCATTCACACACTCATTCACGCACTATTCTCGCTCTCCTCTCAGAAAGTGCCACGTCAAATCTATTAAAGCATTCGTACCTCTCTTTCACACCCAACACACCATCACATCCATACCCTTGTCGTTTGGCACTCCCCTCCACCGTCCAACAAGGACACGCCTGTACAGGTACCTATTCATACTGCCGTGTCCCGTGAGTAAATACCCAAGGTACAGACCAAATTCAAATCCATACTCAGATGTTAAGCACACATCCGAAATGCCATTCACACTTCCATCCCATGACGTTGCCAAATTTCCTCCATTCTGTTCAGGACCAGTACACGCCGCTGGCGTGGATTAAGACCCTGAACCTCTTCATTCATAACCGAACCACCAACAAGCAGGATGCTCCACCGTAGACGATAGTGAATGCTTCAATGCAGCACCTCCAGGTTCCATGGAATTCCTCCCATGAGAACCTGCATCGCATCGGTTGACACGGTTCTACATACATTCAAATATGCATACAATGTCAGACGCTGAACTGAATTTATGTCCACCTTGCATACTGGTGGCGCATAATGTCAGCCCAAACACAAGACGCACTCATTGCACACGGAACAAACACACTCTTGTACAGCACTTTTACCGCTCTGGATCGAAGTCCCCATTCTTTGCGAAATACTCACCAGCTACGAGCCCCCTCATATGTTGCAAGTAACGCCGAAAGCTTAGCCTCTCTCCAACCTTTACTCCAAGGTACCATACTTCCCGCACGTATCTAACCCCGACCGCCTCTAAACGAATGTTGGGTCGCCAAAAAACCCTTCAGCAACATACACACAGTTTTCCTTTCGGAAACATTCACTTCCATTCAATTCCCCCATTCAGACACCATATGCATATAGCGGCTTCCCGCTATCTCTACTGCAGACCTACTCCCCACCCCCTCCCTCAATCAAAAGTAGAAGATCATCCGCAATTAGAAAACTTAATAGAGTCCCAGAATTTAGGTCAGTAAGTCTATAATAGTACTTATCTATCTAAAATAAGTTTAAATAGAACATTTTATTTCACTGTCATTAAAGTACTTTCGAAAGACATGGCTTATGGCTGAGACTAAAAGTTACGTGGACACTTTTCCAACTGCCTTGTTGAATACCAGGTATTCTAGAGTTCAATAGCTTTATTCATTTAAGCCGAGAGTCCAAATGAATAAAAATAGTTTTTGAACTGAAAGTCCAAATGAATAAGATAGGCAGGATCTTTTTTATCTATACGGTTTAAGTGTTGAGTCCACCTCAACCTATTCTAAGATAATACCTCTCTCTATATATGTTTCATTCCGCGATATCTCCCTTTTTGAGTAAGAGACAGATAATACCAAGATTCCAGTCGTCGGGCATTGATTCGATGTCCCATACTTAAACCATTAATTGATGAACCGTTTGGTAAAGTGTGTAGCCTACGTGTACGTAGAAGAACCAAGAGTCGTCCCGGTGATCCAGTCGATACCAGACGACTTGGGGTTCTTAAGTCGACGGATCGCTTTTGATACATTCTTCAGCTAGCGAGACCTGGTGTTCTTACTGGTAAATATTCAGGAATTTATAAAAAAAAGTTCCACCCATCGCCTTAATATATCGAATTTGTGAGAAATCAGATCACCTTCTTCGCTGTGGCATGATGTGAGCATCGTGATGTAAGTGATCTTATTCTGCTCAAATCTAAGTAAGACATCTGCATCTGATGCGGTTGTTCCCTATTTTTTCTTTTTTTTTTTGATTTCGCAGACATGTTTGTTTTCTCAGGTTTTTTTTGTTTGTCTGTAAATCTAATTTAAGAAATGGTTTCAGTAAAAATTAATGTGCGTATGAATCGATCGAAAAATTAACTTATGTATAAAACACAGTATTAGAATTAAATTTGAATTTAACTGATTAAAATTACTGAGCAAAATAAAATGGTATAACTTTGAGCTTTTTATTAATTGGTTTTTATATCCAAATCAAGCAAAAATCACTACTACTATGATTTCTGTGTAATAAAACTTCTATAATAAAAGCATAAACGAAATATAAATTTCTTTACCTTTCTCTAAAAATTTTAGTTTTTTTTAGTATATTTTGTAAAGTATTGCTACGCAACATTTCTACTCGTAGCAGTTCCGCTACGTCATAACAGCATAATACCCAAAATCCAGCAATTCGTATTTCTAAGTACAGCCACTTAATTGAATATTGACGAAAAATTTAATAACTACAAATGGTGAAATATTTCTATTGAAATAATATCTATTCAATTTGTATAGAAGTATCTGTTCAATAAAGTCTAATTTTGTATTAGGTGCCAATAAGGAATATTGAACAAGCAAACTATATTCATGTTTATTAAAGCTTTTTGCCAATGTCCTCGAGGAATATTGGACATTGAAAGAAGTCAAAAGAGAAGTTTTAGGTTACAAGGAATGATACTTCATAAGATTTATGGTTTCCATGTAATTTATTAAGAATACTGACACCTTTCTAAATAGAAGAAAAAGATAACACAAGTAGAGAAAAAATTATAATATTTTTTTTGGAATTAAGTAAAGTGCCTATTTGCTCGGTTAGTTTTTGAAAACAATTTTATAGAATCAAACTTTTAATATAGTCAATTTGGTATTTTTACCAATAATTCTAATTGAAAATTTCATGCTTATTCAGCAAAAAAAATCATTATTGTATTTAAGATGTAAGGACTTTTTTCATATATTGAAACATTAAAGAATTTGAACAATTATAAAAATTAAATTAAATTATTAAAAAAAAAAAGTTGTGTTTGAACTCTTGAACAGAGCGGTCAACGACACCGTCCGTTAAATCTACGGATTCCGTTACGGACTCTGCCACATTCATAAAGCCGACTGGCAGAGATAGCCAAGTATCGGGAAAACGGCTCCCATCGCCAAAAACTCCAAGACCTCCAAAGAAGCAAAAGCAAGTAGCGGAGCCAACAACTAGTCAGCCATCGTGCAGCAACAGATTTGCTGCTTTAGCGCTTCCTGATCCTGATGCAATTGCTTCTAATGGTGATACTGGGGCGGAGAAACAGAGTACACCACCCATTTACGTTGGTGATTTAGGCCGTGCCATTGACAAACTTATTGGTACGAGTGAATTCACATACAAGGCCCATCCAAAAGGTCTTGCAATTTATACAGAGAGCGGCGCCTATTACAGAAGTGTCGTAAAGTACTTGGACGAGACTAAATCAGAGCTTCACACATATCAGCCTAAAAATTTAAAGCCTTTCCGTGTAGTGATCTGCCACCTACATCATACTACGCCGGTGGAAGACATCAAAAACGACTTGGAAGTGCTTGGTTTCGTTGTGCGCAACATCAATAACGTTAAAACCAAAGGACAAGAGGATCGATCTCTTCCACTATTTTTATGTGGACTTGGAACCCTCAGCGAAGAACAAAAATATTTTAAAAATACAGACATTGTTCTACACAAAAATTAAAGTGGAGGAACCGTATCCGCAAAAGGATATTGTGCAAGCACCCTTTACGAAAAACTGACGGAACCTGGGCCAAAACGGACAAACATCAAGCAGACGCTTTTGCTGAACACCTTGTACAAACATTTACTCCATATGGGGACATATTAGACTGGACTCATTGCACTATAATCGAGACGGAACTATCCATTCCTTTACCCATGAGTCTTCCCCCTAAGGCAATCACTCCTTCCAAAGTTGCCAATTTAATCAAGCTCCTTCCCAAAAATAAAGCTCCTGGCTATGATCTGATTACCTCCAATATACTCCAATAACTCCCTAAAAGAGCAATAGTGTTCCTTGTCACAATATATAACTCCATCCTCAGAACAACACATTTCCCAATCCTTTGGAAATTTGCCATAATTAAAGTGATCCCGAAGCCCAGAAGTCTCTATATATTTAATGGTGCTATGCCGCATCTTCAGACAAGATCTTCGATCCCGAAGCCCAATAAACCTATAAACCGCCCCACTTCCTACAGGCCAATAAGTCTCCTTCCACTACTCTCAAAAATCTTTGAAAAAATCATCCTTCGCCGCTTACATCCTCTACATGACTCTTCAAATTTAATTCCTAATCACCAATTTGGTTTCCGCGCCGAACACTCCACTACCCAGCAGTGTCATCGAGTTGTCGATTTCATTGCATCCTCTTTAGAAAGAAAAGAGTACTGTCCCGGTGTGTTTCTTGATATAAGTCAAGCTTTTGATAGAGTTTGGCACCCGGGTCTACTCTGGAAACTCAAGAGATTCCTTTCTTCCACCTATTTCCTAGTCCTAAGGTCATTCCTCTCCAACCGACACTTCCAAGTAAATGAATCCAGCGAACTCTCTAATTTCTCTCCGATATTAGCTGGGGTTCCTCAGGGTAGCATACTTGGACCCATCCTCTACAACATTTACACATCCGATATCCCAATTTGCCCTAATATCTTCTTTGCTACATACGCCGATGATACAGCCTGCCTTGCATCTAGCGAAAATCCCCAACATGCTCCCGAAACTCTCCAAATCCAAATCCAAACCCTCCAGAACTACTAGATGGAAAATAAAAGTCAATGAACGTAAATCTATCCAGGTAACTTTCACTCTCCGTCGTGAGACATGCCCTCCCATATACCTTAATGGCAGTGCCATACCACAACACACCGAAGCTCAGTACCTAGGACTGAACCTAGACAAACGCTTGACATGGAACCCACATACAAGATTTAAACGACAAGAACTTTAAAGACGATACCTAACACTACTTCGACTTCTAGACAAACGTTCCAAACTTACTATAGACAGCAAAGTTCTGTTATACAATACCTTACGGAAACCCATATGAACATACGGAATAGAACTCTGGGGATCTACTAAGCCTTCTAATTCCCGTCCAATCCAATCCCTTCAATCAAAAATACTCCGTACAATTGTCGATGCCCCCTTTTATGTTCGCAATACTGTTATTCATCGTGATCTTAAAGTCCCATTTGTTTTTGACATGGTTGTATCTCGTTATAAAAAGTGCCGTTTCCGTGTCTTCAATCATAATAATCGTTTTGTTCAAGAACTATCCTCCATTTCCTTCCCTAGAAATACCCATCGAAGACTTAAGCGTCACTGGTCGCGTGATTTACTTAAATACTGAGGCTTAACAGAAACACACGCTAGCAGGAGGAACTTCATTAGATGTTTACTCCCCACAACCTTTCAAGCTAATTAATACTATTGCTCAAATTTGCTTATTACTATGTTGTAGTTGTAAATATCTGTAAAAATAAAAATAAAAAATTAAAAATAAAAAATTATTAAAAAAATAAAATCTTTTTATGGCTCATCTTAAATTTGAATAGAAATATATTATTATTAATTTTTATTTATAAAATACCGGAAGTTCCTGTAAAATAAATGAAAAAATTAAAACTTATTTCTATAATTGAGTTCATTCTTATCAAAGGTACTAAATTTTATGCGCTAATTTTTATTTATTATTTATTAGGAAAGTAATTAAACTTTAGCAAAAGTAAAGAGTACAAGTCAGAATATTCTTTCTCTTTGGGGGTTTTCATTAAGTTAATCGGAAAATTAAAACTTTATGCTTTGAAAGCCTAAATAAATATATTAGAATAGGCTATTCCAACTAAACTTAGCTAAACAAAACTGAAATCTAATTTCAGTCATCTTTTTTCTATCGAATACTCTTGTTTAATTATATTTTATTCTATTGAATATTGTTGTTGTATAAAAAAAATAGGAAGAATATCCTTTTCATATAAGTAAAGTAGTTGTTAAGCTTCTGAAATATTATCCCCCGTCTTCACTTTTTCAACTTTATGTAGTTAAGTTTCCTTTATTATATTTATTTACGTTCCATAATGTGGAAACTTTTCTATAAATTCTATACCAGAAAAAATGTTATTTTAAAATAAGTCTTTTTTAATAACCTCATTTTTTTAAGGATGGCCGTTCATCTCACAAAAATACTGGAACCTTCTTACTATATTTTCTGTTAATTTTTACACTATCGTTTTGTATAATATAGTGGGTGATTATTAGTTATTTAATAGGTAGTAATATTTTATATCGAAAGATAGATACTTTCAAATTTTATTTTTGTGGATTGTAGTTTTTGACTATTTTTTTTGAAGAAGAGTCCATGGATTTTTATCGACAAAATATGAAATGAGATACTAAATTGAGTTTTAGAAAAACTTCTAAACTTGAACATTTTTAAATTGGAAAATTTTTGCGTATTTTATAATTAAAAAATTGTGTTTTTTTTTCATTAGTCATCTTCAAGTTATTTTGTATTTATCTGACTATTTAGTAAAAACTAGGGCGCCGAAGATGCTTCATTAGCCGAATTTGAACTCAAGAGCCGTACATGCAGAATAGATTTAATAGAAAATGTAAAGAATTTGATATAATATTTTTCCTAATTTATTTTTTAATGAAGTGATACATTTTTTGAAGTGCTTAAGGTATGGTATAATTGAAACATAATTTGTGTTCTATCAGTATATTCTCATAATTATTTATGGGGTTAAGCAGATAATTATCTTTATTTATAAAGAAAAGCATTTTAAAGCAATCAGAGCTTACTATTTTTTATAAGTGGAAACCCTTGCTTTGAGGATACTCCATACTAAAAAGTTCATACTAAGAAGCGGTTGTGGTATATATTAGGAATATTTTAGAATTATATTAGGGATGAGGAATGTATAAAAATTAGAAATTTAATAACGTGAAGTTCAACAGGAGTATGGACAGTTATGACCATACTCTCCAAAAATATGTGGCCGATGACTACCAATGGGAAGTATTGTGGAATGGTCAGTGAGAGACGTGCCAGCTTAGCCTTTACTAATATAGTCGTCAGTCAGCACCATTCTTCTTTTATTATTCTTCTATCTTTTATTATTTTTCGTTTTTCTTCTCCCACCCTTTCTCTTTATCTATACATGTCTATTTTTTTATTAATTTTTATATATTATATTATTCAGATTTTAAAATTTTTTGGCTTCACAATTATGATACCTTTCTCCCACACTTCTTGTTCCTTGAAACAGGTTCTTTTCATTTAAATTTTACTTTCTGTCGTTCTTTCTTTTCTATCTTTTCCCCTTCCATGGAGAAATTAATAACTTTGACTGATTTTTTTCTTATTATGTTGTACGAGGTTTGTTCAAAAAGTATCGAGAATTTTGAATTTCCGCGGATTACGTATATTCGATTTTCGATTTTTTGTGGCGTTATGTTGGTACACATATCTCTCACTTATGCCGACAAGTTCGGCCATTTAGAAAATTTAGTTGATTTTTGACTGCTGTTTTGCTTGCACGTGTTTTGGCTCGTCTTCAATTTTTGCTTATTCCAAAAAATGGATCAAAGAATCTGTATCAAATTTTGTGTGAAAAACAAAATTAATTACGCGGACGCATTCCGAATGTTGACTGTGGCATACACATATGGTGAAGCTACCTTGAATCGAAGCAACGTTTATCGATGGTACAAAATGTTCTCAGAGGGCCGAGAAGATGTGAACGACGAAAAGCGTGCCGGACGCCCGAGCACGTCATCAACAGACGAAAACGTTGATGACGTGAAGAAAATAGTATTGGTCAATCGTCGAATCACCGTTAGAGAAGTTGCTGAGGACTTTAACATATCGATTGGCTCATGTCATTCGATATTTACCAATGATTTGGACATGAGACGGGTCGCCGCAAAATTCGTACCAAAATTGCTCAATTTCGACCAAAATCATCATCGCATTGACATTGCTGAGGATCTGTTGGACTCTGTCCGCGATGACACAAATTTGCTCGAGAAATTCATGAAACTGGTGACGAATCATGTGTTTATGATTATGACGTGGAAACCAAAGCTGAATCATCACAACGGAAGCTGCCGCACGAGCCAAGACCGAAAAAAGCGCGTCAAGTTCGGTCGAATGTGAAGGTTTTGCTTACAGTTTTCTTCGATTTCAGGGGCATGGTGGATCATGAGTTCTTGCTTAGCTCATCGTTTGAAATAATTCCGCTGAAAAAAGTCTGATTTATTTTATTTCTGACCACTAAGAACAAAAGAAAACTGCATCCTTCAAAGTTGAAGGCCCAAACTATAACATAGGAATGTCCTTTGCTTCCGTTTTAATATATATTATTCAAAATTGAGTATTTTTTTGTTAGCTAAATATGATTTGTTGAATTTTATAAAACTTTCACATTAAGAAAATTCTAATAAATTTTGGCCCCAAATGAGTGTTTTTATGGAGGGTTATAAAATAAAGTTCTCTGACGAGTGGATTATAAAGTTAGGATAAACGCAAATTAAATTTTTGAAAATGGGAAATGCACTGGATTTTAACGATGGGACCATAAACATAGTCATGCATTCTATTATCGGATGTATAAGCTTAAATCCGCTGTTTATTATTTTAAAAAAACACATTTTGCCGGTTTTTTTGACAAAAAAACAGCGGATTTAAGCTTATACATGTGGTATATACCTGATAATATAATGCATGGTTATTTTAATGGTTTGCTAGAAAGCAAAAACAAATTTATTCAAAGTACTTGCCCTTGCCAAAAAAATTCATTATCTTTCGAGAATCGATGGCTCATCAAGCCATTTTCGGACGTCTTCGTAAGAATCGAAGTGCTGCTCAGCGAGCGCGTGGCCCAACGACGAAAAAAGGTGGTAGTCGGAAGAAGCCAGATCTGGTGAATAAGCGGGGTGGGGTTGAGTATCTCCAAGTAGTTGAGTGTCTCCAAATAGTTTAGTGTCTCCAAATAGTTTCGGACCATTTTTGACGTGTGTGATGGTGCGTTATCGAGGATGAAAATCAGCTTGTCATGTCTTTGTTGATAATCCGTTCTTTTTTCACGCAGAGCACGGTGCAATTTGATCAGTTGTTGGTGGTAGCGGTGGGCATTGACAGTTTCACCAGGTTTTAACATTTCTTTGTAGATGATACCCTGCTGATCCTACCAAACGCGCAGCATCGTCTTCCGTCCGAAGCGATTTGGTATTGGGGAAGATGTTGATGGTTGGCCGTGATCAACCCACGATTTCTTGCGTTTAGGATTCTCGAAATATATCCACTTTTCATCGCCTGTCATAATCCGATGCAGGAACGACTTTTTTTTGTCTGGCGAGCAAGATTTCGCATGTGTTTTGGCGTCCCTCCATCTGCCTATTGTTCAATTCATGTGGCGCCCATTTTCCCATCTGTGCCGCATGAAAATGAATGGTTGAGTAACACCCCATTGCTCCGCGAGCGGTTTTTGCGATTGGGTATCTTCTTCGTCCAAAATAGCCTGCAATTGATGGTCCTCAACCTTCCTAGGTCGATTTTCATGCTTCTTGTCCCACAAATCAAAATTGCCGTCTTTGAACTGACGAAACCAATCTCGGCACGTTGTTCCGTTAAAGCACTGTCACCATAGGCCTCCATAAGCATTTGATACGATTCGGCAGCCGATTTCTTCAAATTGAAGCAGAAAAGCAGAGCTTCTCGCATATGCTCTTTTTCTGGCACAAAACTAGACATGATTACCAAAGGAAAAATGTATGTTGTTTGTACGAAATTACTGACAATGTGCACTGATTAATGTTGACAGGTGTCAAACTCATAAAAAAAAGTATGGCGTGCCCATACGCTCACTCGAGCCATCTATGACCAAACTTACACACCTATTATGAATATAAAAGGTGCCATCAACAGCTTTGCTGACGATCTTAAATTGTATATTGAATTCCGTAAGTCCAAATTGGTTTTATATTTGTTTTGTATATCAAAACTTTACTTTTTATTATTCGCTTTGTACGGTTATATAGTATTAAATCTATTATCTAGAAAAAGTTCTAGATGACGAATTTTAGTACATTGTGAAATCGTATTTCCGTTAAAGTATATAAATTCAGGTGACTTTTGGCAAAGAGTGAAAGTATTGTGAGCATTACCTTCACTCTACATCTCATAACTCATGATGTGAGATTACGGACATAAAATTGTAAATTATAAGTAGTTATGTCAGGATTTATCTGTATTGGTGGCATAGAAAATCTTAAAATCATATAGGATGTCATGGCTGTGAAAATTATGTCAATAGGACCAAAAATATTGCTTTGTTCGACTCTAGCTTAAATAAGATTTATAATTAACTACCACTTTGGAATGATGTTTGAAGATATATGAATTTATAATAAGATTGTATGTGAATGTGAAAAAGCTTTTAAGTCTTCAAAAAAGTTCAAGATGCTAAAAATCATTTGAAAATATTTTGAGCCTCCGAAGAGGCATGTAGTTAAAACCATTGGAAATATCGAAGGATAATACTCTTGCATAATAAATACTATTTGCTTTGAAAATTTTTATTAAAAATTCGATTCCTTAATAAATAATAAAACTGATTTAAGATTTTTAGAAAACAATTTCATAATTACCCCGTAAAATTTATTGTGACCATTCTTGTGCAAAAATAATTTTTAATTTTTTGTGATCATAAGAAAGTTGAATTGACCTCAACGATGCTTTGGTCCCAGTTAAATTCGTATATTATTTTGATATCAAACACAGATGATTATTTATAAGTTTAATCTGATGTTCAAATTAATCTATTTATTTTATTTCTTTTAATCTAATTTTTCTCTTTCTAAAGAAATTTCTCTTACGAACTTTTGATCAATTTTATATTATTTATTAAAAAATATAAAGTTTACCAAATTTTTTTCAAACACTTTTTCTGGAATATCCTAGATAAGATTAAGTAATGATTTAATACAGGTAATTACTAAATTAATAAACAGATGAAATACTTTGAAAATACAATTACCAACTTTTAGTTATTAAAACGCATTTATTTAAAATAAATTTTCTAATTCTTTAATAGAAAATTTTATTTCTGAATAGAAATGTTGATAATTTTTTCCATTAACATTTATGATTCAACAAAATTAAATTAAACATAAAGGAAGAGCTTTGATAAGTATTATAAATCTCCAAAATAAAAATTTGAATAAAATAATTCATTTTCAAAGCAGAAATAATATTATTCTTTTTTTTCTTCATATTCAAATATGAAATATATTCAAATCCGGTAGACTGACAAGGAAAAGGATTATAAATATGACATAGATTCAACAAAAAAATAAAAAAAAAAACTTTTAAAAAAAACCGCAGCATATACCGAAAAAAAAAATTTATAAAAAAGTTTAGAAATAAATTTGCATACAGCATATATTTAGCTGTTTTCGAAAGGAGACTATTTGCGATGCTATTGAAAACTCAAAGCTTTACGAATAATCCAATATTTCAAGGGTTTTTCTTTCGATTGTGAATTTTCAACATGAATTCACTGCAATATTTTCCAGGGTAAGTAAAACTTTTTACATGTGATTTTTATCCCTTAAAAGCATTTTATCCTTTCCTCCCCTACCTCCCCCCAAAAAAAATTATAATAATAATAAAAACATTCTTTTTTCAGACAATAAAATCAATTCTGAAAAGTATTTCTGATGGAATTATGTGAAAAATTATTTCAATTTTCAACACGAGGAACTTTTGCAATTTTCTAAATTCTATAAAATTAATAGGGGCTTTTATTAATGAAATTATGTCGAGATGTGTATATGTACCCTTACTTAGATATGCCTATATTGGTTTCTCTGATTTTAAAGTAAATTGAAACTTTCATTATGGAAAAGTTCAAATATTAGATTAAAATAAAACATTTTTAATTAAAAGTGAATTTAGCATATGCCGAAGTTGGAAAATTCCACAATTGTCATAGGATATTCAAATGTGGGCATGAATATGTCCTTCGTCTATGTGTATCTGCTATTGGGAGTGCTTTCTATTCTCGTATAGAAAAATCTATGGTATTTTGTATAAAATTTATATATGGATTTTCTGAGAATGCATAAAAACTGATTACTTATTATTGGAAACATTAGATACTATGTGTACACTGCAAAATGATAAGGTAAAACCAAACAAAACTATTCCATTAGCATAACATAACTGAACATCAACTATTTATATTAAGTTAGTTTAATTGTTAATTAATTGTGCTGAGAATTGAAATTCAAATAAAAGCTTTCATTATATGACATGTTTATCTTAAGAATAAAAACTATGTGTATGTTAATAAATAAATAGTAAAATTATTTGTAGAATAAAAACAGTGCTCGTCTGCATACACATACGTGTGGATAGTTTACTTTTATTATTATTAGTAGTTACTAAAATAGCAATAATATTGGCGTTTATATACTGATTACAAAAACGATGCTTTTATATTAATCACCTATGTTTCTAGAGAACGTGTTTAAATCTTAATAAATATTCCTAAGAAGCTTTTAATGTTATTTCAGGTAATGGTGCCATTATAGATCCTTAGATAGTCAATAATATATCTTTTCTATTCTCGCAAGTATATTTATATATTATTTTCTGTTGAAATGTATTTAAATATACTTAATATAATATAATATACTATTTGGTTTATTTATATACTTTTCAATTCGAATGCAATATTTTATTTAGCAGAAAATAATTCGATTTTTTAACGTATTTATTCTTTTCTTCTTCTCTTGAAGAATAACAAACAAAATAATATTATCTAGATTCTTTAGGGAATTTTGTTAATGATACTAAAGAGAGTAATGTATTTAACAATTGGGAATTTTACTAATGCAGTTGTATAGTGAAAAGAATCATTTTTTATAATGATTTAAAAGAAACATTGGCCATTCATTTTTATTTCTATTTTGGTTTTAATATATTTTACCAAATTACAATTATTGTAAAAAGTTTCAATTTCAATATTTGATTATGTATAAAATAAGAAAAAAAAATTTTACTTTGACGCCATATATAGTCTTAAATTAATCTACTCTTAAAGATAATATAAGTTATTCCGGATATAAACTTTAGCTCCCTAGTTGGTAATTAACTGTTCATATTTTAGACTATCGATTATTTTTGTCTCTAGCATAGGAGAAAAAATACATATGATCGGAATTAAAAGTATTCCAGAGTTCTTAATTAGGTGAATAATGTTATCAATGGCCACAATAAATGGAAACAGACTTAGATGACTACCTTGGGGGACACCGACCTTATTCGATATATTTCCTGAATTCTCTAGAAATATAATGAAGGAAAGAGACGTATCAGTCGAATAAGTTGAAGTCTAGTAAAGTATTAATTATTTATAAAAATAAAAGAAATTTTATCAGGAGCCTTACTTAAATCAGGAAAAATATAATTTAGTTTACATGGTATTTAGACAATTTTAAATTGCTTTAAATAAGTGGTGAGGTTTGTATAAGCCGACTAGTCCTTAGGATAAGTTGAATATTGGTAACCACAAAATTGACTGATCAATTACATTTTTCTGATAACTACGAGGTCTGTTCAAAAAGTATCGCGGGTTACGTATATTCGATTTTCAATTTTTTTTGTGGCGTTATGTTGGTACTTATACATCTAATTTATGCCGACAAGTTCGACCATTTTGATTGTTTAGTTAATTTTTGACAGCTGCTTTTCTTGCACGTGTTTTGGCTCGTCTTCGATTTTTGCTCATTTTTCGACCAAAAACAACATCGCATTAACATTGCTAAGGAGCTGTTGGACTCTGTCCACGATGACCCAAATTTGCTCTAGATGGTCATAACTGTTGACGAATTATGGGTTTATGGTTATGACGTGGAAACTAATGCTCAATCATCCCAATGGAATGGGCTAAGACCGAAAAAAGCACCAAGTTCGGTTGAATGTGAAGGTTTTGCTTACAGTTTTCTTCGATTGCAGGGGCGTGGTGCATCATGAATTCTTACTCTAGGGTAGAACGGTCAATAAGGAATATTACCTGCAAGTAATGCGGAAGTAAAGCGTAGCAATCCGCCAGAAACGTCAGAATTTGTGCAAGAACAAAAATTGTCTTTTGCACCATGATAACGCCCCTGCTCTCGCATCGTTGCTTGTGCGCGAATTAATGGCCAAAAAAAAACACATTAATAATAACACAGCCACCGTATTCCCCAAATCTGGCCCCTGTGACTTTTTCTTGTTCCCGTTACTGAAGAGCTCCATGAGGCGATAAAGACTGCATCGAAGGAGGAGCTGAACAAGATCACAAAAATGATTTTTTGAAGTGCTTCGAGGATTGGAAGAAATGCTAGCACAAATGTATAATATCTGGTGCAGATTACTTTGAAGGGGACATAATAGATATTCATGAATAAATAAATAATTTTTGAAAAAACACAAAATTCGCGATACTTTTTGAACAGAACTCGTATAGTTTCAGAATCCTTAATTTTCAAACAAATTCTAAAATAATCTACAGAATATGATTTTTTGGAGCATATTTTTTTAAGACTCCAAAATTATTAATTGTTAAACAGATTCAATAATAATTTTTAAATATTATTTTTTTAGGTCATATATTATTTAACGAGGATAGTAGACAGTCCTCATTAACTGCTACTTACCTGCACATGCCTCTGTTTCTTATTATTACATCGTTTAATCTCAGATATATAAAAGTTCTCAATAAATATAACAGAAAAGTTTTTCCCTTTTCAAAATAATGTAGATGAAAAAGAAACTTTTTTGCTAAAAATCCCAATTTTAATTATAAAAAAAAATTTTACCAACGTGAAAAGAATTATTTTAATATTTAAGAATATCCTTGATTTTAAAAGCTCTGCCTTATTTATAGTATATAAAGTTATACTCTACACGAAATTTAATCGATATTTTTTTTTTAATTAAACTAATAAAAACTGTAAGGTAATAATTGGATTCTTCGAAATAAAACTCTTTTAAGTAATCGGAAAATATTTTCTTTTTACCATTTAATCAAGATTACTTTGTATAAAATATGAACTTAAGTTTGCCTTAAAATGATTACATTCAATATTTATTAAAGCCGATAGTTAATTTTATGTAAAATCGATACGTACTAATAAAAATGAATACTAACTACAAATAGTATATACTCATATATTGGAATCTAGGTTTTGCCCTTTTTCCGTTGATATAGATAAATATGTTTTGTCATCTACATGAAATCACGATAAGAGAAATTCTCTATCCTGATAGGCATAGTTCTTATATATTGAGTGGTGAAGCTGTGCTAACTTTGAACAAATGCCAGTATGTGTATAAACTATGGAATCATTACAATGGTGGCGGATTGGTTGGTTGGTTGGTTGGCAAATAGGGAAAAAATTTATTATCTACATAACACAGAAACTGTAATATAAATACACATCCAAACAAATACAATTCCGAGAAGAGAAGAAAGAAGAAACAATTTTCTGCTATAAGAATGGAAAATTGTTCCTATTAGAGAAAGGAGTAGAAAAATCCTTTCATAGGCACTAACTATGCTATGTATTTCTCATACAATTTTCCTATTTCTTCCTTTTATTTTTTTATTTTTTTAGGCTACTATATATTGTAAGAATTTTCTATTTGTAAAATGGACCAGATTTCATATGGTCTGGGTTGAAGTTTTCCACCACGATTCCTTCGAAATGGCATAAACGAACATTACACCCCTTAGAATGGCAATAAATTCACATTGTTTTCTAGCTCTAGCTAGGACCATAGTGGTTGCTTTCTTTATATTTTTCCTATTTTCATTTATTTAGATACCATTTTTATATTATTTCGTTTTCATTTTTTTCCCATTCGATTTTTTCTTTGTTCGTATATTGCATTCTTTTTCAATTCAAAATAAAAGAAATTTTAAGCGATCAAATTGTTTGCGCTCAAAATAATGTATGCTTTTACTGGCAAGGGAGTCCTTTTGTTCATATGCAAAATAGGAAAGATTGTTTCAAAATTGTATAATCCTTATATAAAATATATTTATTATATTTTGCAAAATATTATTCGATTGGCATATTAAGAAAAGGCGGAAAAAAGAATATTATCATATTTTAGTTATATTTTAAAAATTGTCTTTTTCAGTATAGTTATTGCATTAAAGATTAAAATATTTGTAGTCAACAAAGAAGCCTTCTACCACCAACTAGAGACGTGTATTCAATCTGCCCCGAAGAGCGACATCAAAATTGTAATGGGCGACTTTAACGCTAAAATAGGCCAGGACAACACTGACTGATCTTCGCTCGGTCATTGGAACACACAGCCTCCACGCAGAGGGAAACGACAACGGGAACCATCTCACTGACCTCTGCTCAGCTCATCAACTCTTCATCGGCGGCAGTCTCCGGATCGTGTGACCCGCAACCAGATAGACCACATCCTGATAAGCCAAAAATTCCTCGGATCGCTCCTGGACGTCAAGACAATCCGAGGAGCTGACATATACAGCCACCATCAGCTGTTACTTGGGGTGGTCAAACTAAAGCCTGCGGCAACTAAACAACAAGGTCGCGCAAAACGCCAACACGACATCCAACGCCTGCAAAATCCAGAGACAGCCGAGATATTTGCGAACAAGCTGGAAGAAGTTAGCCACAATGCCGAAAGGCTGACATGGCCTTCTCTACTGCGCAAATTAAAGTCCGCTGCAGAGGAAGCAACGGGCTTCCGGAACAACAAGAGGAAAGAGTGGATCCGCGAGTCAACCTGGACTCAAAGAAAAGGACGAAGAAAGCTGAAAGGTCTACTCGAAACTGCTCAAACCCGCGAGGAAAGGCACCATCTACAGACGAGGTACAACTTTGCTCAAAAGATGGTCAAACGCATGGCAAGGGATTACAAGAGGAACTACTTCAATGGAATAGCCAGCGAAGCAGAAGCCGCTGCACACCGGAGCGACAATTCGCAAACTATCCGGAAAAAGAACACCCTCACTGCCACCACTTAAGGACAAAGACGGTCAAGCTCTCTCCACGATGAAGAACAACTCTACCGCTGGAAGGAATTCTTCTCATAATCCCTTTCAGTAGCTCCAGAATTCCATCCTCCTCCTCCAGTGATGCGCAGAAACCCACGAAGATCCATCCCAACAACACCGCCCACTATTATTGAGATCACAACAGCAGTCAACAAGCTGTTAGGGCACCCGGACCTAACAACCTGGCCCTAGAGGTTCTGAAGTTTACCCCGCCACTCCTGGCCTCGCTGTTGCATCATATAATCGCAGAAGCCCGGACAGCTGGAAAGAAGGAGTAATTATCACCATCCCGAAGAAAGGTGACCTTGGCGATTTCAAAAACTGGAAGGGAATACCTCTGCTGAACACCATCCAGAAACTAATCGCCTCAATCATCCTGCCTCGCATCACTCCAACAGTGGAAAGTGCCTTTCGCAACGAGCAGTCTGGCTTTAGACCAAACCGCTCCTGTGTTGATCACATCAGCAGCCTAAGAATGATGGAACAGCCCGCTCTATCTTCTCTTCGTTGACTTCGAAAGAGCCTTCGACATGATTTCTCGCGACGCCATCTGGAGTGCTCTGGCTGAACTAGGCATCCCACAGGCCATCATCGATCTCATCCGACAATTATACCGTGAGGCCCCGTGTAGAGTGCGCTTCAAAGGACGAAACAGCGATCTGTTCAACATCTCGAGAGGAGTCAGGCAGGGTTGCGTAATCTCGCCTATCCTCTTCATAATCGCCCTAGACCTAGTCCTTCAATGCACTAACAACACAGCCAGCAACGGTATCCAGTGACACTGCGTGAGAAGCTCCACGACCTGGACTACACCGACGACATATGCCTCATGTCCCACACCTTCAACAACATTCAGGAGAAACTGAATGCTCTGGCCTCCAACGCCGAAGAAGTGTGTTTGAGATTCAACATCAAGAAGACCAAATTGATGCGTATCGGCGCCACCTGCGAGAGGCCCTTGATGCTACATGGTACCCTAGTTGAAGATGTCGAAAAGTTCTGTTACCTTGGCAACATGCTCAGCAAGGATAGTGGAACTGAAACAGACATCCAAACGCGCATCAACAAGGCGCGACAAGCGTACACCTCACTTGGGAACGTGTGGCGTTCCAACAACCTCTCCATAGCACTCAAACTTCGAATATTCAGTTCAAACGTCAAGCCAGTCCTGCTGTACGGCTGCGAAACATAGAAAGTAACCGACCGCACGACTCGTAAGCCTCAAACATTTGCGAACAGATGCTTGAGGCGTATAAGCAAGACCTTCTGGCTGAACTGGATAACGAACGATGAGCTGCTTCTTCTCACGAAGCAAATTCCCCTGCTAGCTGACATCAAACGCAGGAAATGGAGTTGGATTGGCCACACCTTGCGAAAACCACCTACGGACATAGCAAGAATGGTACTAGATTGGAACCCACAGGGCAATCGCAGTGGACGACGACCAAGGACCACCTGGAGAAGATCAGTCGAGCGCAAACACCAACAAATTGGCAAGTCATGGTGGGAAGTGAAAACGCTAGCCCAAGACAGAAGCAGATGGAGAGAGTTCACAGAGTCTCTAGTGCCGCTATATGCTCCATAGGAGCGACTGTGTTTCATGTCTATGTGTATAAATGCATAAATGTTTTATGTAAAAAATTGTACAATAACGTAGAAATAAAAAACTTGTCAAATAAATAAAAATAAAAAATAAAAATTTTTATTGAGTGTTATTCATTAGAAAGTTTAAAAAATATAGTCCTGCCATATGATAGCTGTTCAATATATTGACTTGGCTGCTAAGTGATTGCTGATTTTGTCAATAGATGGTAGTAGCTCATTCTTTTATTATGTCAACATGTTTAAACCACCTAACCTATATTGTTTTCTTGTTGTTTGGACTTCCGCCTTTAATTAAATAAAAAATTGTATCGTTCAGCTATTTAGTTTTGTTTTCATCCCAATTTAAAAACGGAAGGACAAGAGTTGCATTTTAGACATATTTTATTGTATTATTTCCGAAAAGGCAAGAACGCATCGCAGGTACACAAGGAGTTTTGTGCCGTATATGGGAATGAAGCTTTGAAAGAAAGGCAGTGTCAAAATTGGTTTGCTAAATTTCGTTCTGGTTAATTTTTACTAAAAAATGCGTAATGATCCAGTTGAATTTGATGAGACCCACATCAAGGCCATTATCGATTCAGATCGTCATAGCACAACACGTTAGATTGCAGAGAAGCTCAATATATCGCATACATGCGACTATGTTAAGAAACTTGATTTTTGGATTCCTTATCAGGTTAAGGAAATTCATTTGACGCAACGCATTAGCATCTGCGATTCGCCTTTTAAACGTAACGAACCGGATCCATTTCTGAAACGACTCATAATTGGCGACGAAAAGTGGATAGATTACAACAACGTTAATCGGAAATGATCGTGGGTGATGCGAGATGAACCACCTTAGACGACATCACCGTGTACGTTCAACAGCTCATCAAACTGAGCAATGCAGTTCAAGAAAAGCGGCCAGAATTGGCAAATCGTAAGGGTACTCGTATTATTTTCCAGCATGACAATGCAAGGCCGCACACATCTTTGGTCACTCGTTAAAAATTATTGGAATTAGTTTAGGATATTTAGTCACATCCACCATATAGCACTGACCTACCGCCTTCAAATTACCTTTTATTTCGTTCCATGCAGAACTCCTTAAATGGTAAAATTTTTAATGACGCTGATGACGTAAAATTACATTTAATTCAGTTTTTTGCTAGTAAAAGTAATAAGTTTTACGAACACGGAATTATGACACTGCTTGAAAGATGGCCAAAGTTATTTTTTTAAGTAAAAATTTTGAATTTTTCTTCTTATTTAAAATCCACAATCACTTAGTTGCTAAACCAAATATTATTTAATATTTATTCTGTCAAAAATAATACAATTTTATACAATAATGATAATTATACCGTAGACTTATGATATTGAATATTTGAACAAAATTTTCTTGAGCAACAAAGCTCATTTCCCGTTGGATAAGGCTATAAAACCTCACAAATAGGCTACATTGTATATAAAAAATTACTGTTTAGTATGCATTTTGGTCTAAGGAGATTTTTTTTCAATGAAAACCATTTCAGTAAAGATTTCAATCTGAACCACAAATAATTTGAATAAAATAATATAACACGATAATTTTTAACTTTATTACACAAAAAATTTACAGGTCATAACACCTTGATTAAAAAGTTACCGGAATTTATTTTAGAAAAATACAAGTTTATTCATCTCCCCCTTCAAAGTAATCCCTATTGACTTTAACACACTTATGCCAGCGCTTGATCCAATCCTCGAAACATTTCCTGCGATTTTTCCATTACTTCCTCTCGCCTGTTAAAACTCGTTAAATGGTTTTTTAACTCGATTGAACAGAAAGAAGTCACAGGGAGCCAAATCAGGTGAATTCGGTGGTTGTTGGATGGTATTTGTTGCATTTTTCGTCAAAAAATTACGAATAATGATGGCACTGTGCAACGGTGCGTTATTATGGTGCAAAATCCACGAGTTTTCTGCCCACAATTCTGGTCACTTTCGGCGAATTGCTTCACGCAAACGTCTCATAACGCCCAAATAATGAAAACCGTGAGCATTGCCTTCTTTTTTGACTGAAAACGACGTGGTTTTTCTTGGTCTCGGCTCATTTGGTGAACGCCATTCACTTGCCAGATGTCTGGATAGCATGTCGTACTCATAAATCCACGTCTCGTCTCCAGAAATGATCCTTTTAATGAATGTGGGATCGGATTCAGCCTTGCAAATCATGTCTTTTGCGACGTCAACACGGTCTCTTTTTTGCATGAAATTGATGTCTTTTGGCACCAACTTTGCTGCTACACGACGGAAACCCAAATCATTTACCAAAATGTCTTGGACGGATCCATAGGAAATGTTCAAGTCCTCCGCTATCTCTCTGATTGTTAACTTGCGGTTATTGGCCAACATTTCTTTTACTTTATCAATGTTTTCGTCAGTTTTCGACGTCGATGGTCTGCCATCATCTTCGATTGACTCACGACCACTTTTGAACCGCTCGTGCCACTGCTAAACGATCGTTTTCTTTAGAGAATCGTTGCCGAAACACTTTTTCAACATTTCCAACGTTCGCGCACCAATAAATCCTTTTTTTACGCAAAATTTTTTTACAAGTTCTTTGTAGCAAATTTAAATCTATTTCTAAAATTGTAAAAAATCGCCAACACACACAGAGATAGATGTACTCTTGGCTACGTAACTTTTGCAAATGTCAAGCTATGAAGCTATGATTTAGAGGGAATGTCAACAACAGATGTACCAACTTGACAAAAAAACATAACTCAAATCAGAACGATGGGAGCGCCACACTCTCATTGTTCCTGATCAATATACTTTTTGATATAGTTTTGAGATTTGGTGATGTCAATTAGTCTTTATGATCGTGTAATTTAATGCCGTTTCATTTTTTCTTTAAAAATTAAAAAAAAATTATATTAAAGAAAATAATTTTAAACTTTAGAGCATTTTAGAATCAAAATCCGTCAGATTTTACTACAAAATATTCAATAAAGTTATCAAAAAAAAAGGATTGAGTTCTCCAAGAAGTCTGCTGGCAATTATTTGAATAATTTTATTACTCGTATCTATTGGCATACTAAAATAAAAGTATATTTCCTATTAACGGAAATTTAACAATCCTTTATAAAAAATAAAAACACCATATTTACACTAATTAAACTTCTCCAGAACTATTAATAAACTCTTTCAAACGATGAAATTTTATTATTATTTATTTGAATAGTTTCTCTGAGATAAATATAAGAAAATTCATAGTTTATGAGTTGTCACTAAAAATTACAATATAATTTTTGTGAAAATAATTTTGGTGTATGTTTTGAGATATTAAGAATCTACACATAAGCGAATATAAAATTCTATAGTTAAATGTGAGATTGTTTATAGTTTTAAAGGAAACTATACTAAAAGCATTCATGGATATATTGTAGTCTCACGCTCCAAATAATTTTTCAATTACTTACGAGTATCTGATGAGGCTGGTTAGAAAGTAGACATTTGAGTACGTGACTAAAAGTACAATCATTACTGGAGAAGTAGATATTTTCCTTTAGTGGTATTTTTTACCATTTCCATCCTATGGTGAAGATGAAAATAAATATAAATTGTTCTTTATTTTTGTGGGATTATAATTATTATTATTTGTTATTCTAATTTATTTTTATAGATATTTTTTCCCAATCTTGTTATCCTTTTTACCTTTTATACTTTAATAAGAAAAACTGATTTATATTTCTTTTCATTTATATTTCATTTCTAATTAGTTAATATATGGAAAATTAACATTCTTTTAAAAACAGGCTATAAGCAAAAAACGGATTTCCTTTTTTCTAATTAATTTACTTAAATTCTATGATCGAAAGATATCCAAGCACTGTAGACAGTAATAATATCTGACTGATATAGAAAATCTTCAAAAGGATTAGAACCGTAATCGTTAATTATACACAAATCTATCTACTCAAGTAAGGCATACTATAAGAACTACTATTTATAAGTATTATCGATTGAATTTTATAAGGACCATGAACATGAGAGGATCCTCTGATTAATCGAAAATCCTCTATCTATTCGAAATAAAAACATATTTAATAATGTATATTCATGTCTACACACAAGTGCATAGCGAAATAAATTTCTTTAAATAATCATTAAATACATAATCGTATAGAAGAATAATTCCACGTTACCTTATCGTATACATGTTCTTAGTTACAATCGCCCAACTTATTATTAGAAATAAAAACTTACAATCGATTTAAGCAATTCTTTTATTTTATTATAATCTATAAGAATACTTTAATCAATATAATTACTAATTTTTGATAAACAAAAAAAAATTTAATTTAAACATTTAAAGTTATTGAAATATTATCTAAGAAAATTAATTTATTTACCCCTAAACCGTGCACAGTAAATTTCTATTTACAAAAAAATTAATTGTATTTAAATTAATCGAAATTGTACAATAATCTTAACAAAAATAATAAATCAAATAAGAATAAAAGAATAAAAAGAAAATTTCTCTATAACAACGGTGCTGCCACTTTAACCAAAAGTTCCTTGTTTTTAACTTCTCTTTAGCTCCTTTCTATATTATAAGATACACAGTTGACATGTGCCTTATAATTTCCCAACTTTCTCCCCTTAAAAGAGAAAGTTTTGATTTAAAAAATTAATTAAAGGAATTTCTTCAAGGAATTTTTCTCATTTTTCAATATTTCAATAAATTATTTTAGATAGAAAAGAAGAGCGACAAAATTGGACCGGATAGTTTTTGTTTTTTAATATTTACAATATAATTTATTCACTCTCTAGTGAAGGATATTATAAATTTTTATAAAACTGAGCTCAAATGTAATCATATACCTTTTTTTAATATTCCAAAAGATGATGTACAGAATTTCCTTTGCATACCATTCACTGAAATCTCTTATAAAGGAGTGATTAAGGACAACAACCTATTCAACATCAGATTTGGATTATGGCAAATTAATGATATACAATTTTTCTCGAATAAAACAGATTTTTTGCAGGTGTGAATATATTACATTTTCTGAAAAAAAAAACAAATAATATTTGCTTATTTTTACTGAAAATTTTTACTGAAAATTTTTACTGCAAATTTTTACTGAAAATTTTTACTGAAAATTTTTACTGAAAATTTTTACTGAAAATTTTTACTGAAAATTTTTACTGAAAATTTTTACTGAAAATTTTTACTGAAAATTTTTACTGAAAATTTTTACTGAAAATTTTTACTGAAAATTTTTACTGAAAATTTTTACTGAAAATTTTTACTGAAAATTTTTACTGAAAATTTTTACTGAAAATTTTTACTGAAAATTTTTACTGAAAATTTTTACTGAAAATTTTTACTGAAATTTTTTACTGACTATTAGGTGTTACTGACAATTTTTTTATTAACCTACGAGAAATTTCCATATTCTACTGAAAACTTTTTTTTACTGAAAATTTTTAATGAAAGTGTTTACTGGAAGTTTTTACTGAAAATTTTTACTAAAAATTTTTAATGGTTATTTGTACTGAAAATTCTTACTAAAAATTCTTATTAAAAATTCCTAAAAATTCATTTTTAAATGAAAATTGTTATCAAAAATGTTGATTATTATCAAATAGTTTTGCTAAACATTTTTACTAAAAATTTTTCACTAAAAATTTTTACTAAAAATTTTTTTAATAAAATCTTTTTTTTTACTGAAAATTTTTACTAAAAATTTTTGCTGACAATTTTAAGTGAAAATTGTTATCAGAAATTTTTACTGAAAATAGTTTTTCTGATAATTTTTAGTGAACATTTTTTTAATGAAATCTTTTTTTTTACTGAAAATGTTAACTCATAGTTTTTCTATTGAAAATTTTTACTAAAAACTTTTTTAATAAATATTTCGACAGATATTTTTTTTTATCTGTACTGAATACTTTTTTACTAAAAAATTTTACTAAAAAATACAATCCGCTGAAAATGTTAACTGAAAAATTTATTTTACTGACAATTTTTAGCAAACATTTGGTTTTAGTGAAGATTTTACAGAACATTTTTATTAAAAATTTCTACTAAAAATTATTTTACTGAAAAATATTTTTACTGACAAATTTTAGTAAAATATTTTACTGAACATTTTGTTATACTGAAAATTTTAATTTAAAAAGTTAACTGAAAACTTTTTTTTACTGAAAATTTTTAATGAAAAATTAGATTTTTTTTGTAAGAAAATTTTTACTGACTATTTAGTTTTATTGAAAGTTTTTTTCTACTATAAATTTTTACTGACAATTTTAAGTGAAAATTGTTATCAGAAATTTTTACTGATCATTTTTAGTGAAAATTTTTTTAATGAAATCTTTTTTTTTACTGAAAATGTTAACGCATAGTTTTTCTATTGAAAATTTTTACTAAAAACTTTTTTAATAAATATTTTGACAGATATTTTTTTTTTATCTGTACTGAATACTTTTTTACTAAAAAATTTTACTGAAAAATATAATCCGCTGAAAATGTTTACTAAAAAATTTATTTTACTGACAATTTTTAGCAAACATTTGGTTTTACTGAAGATTTCACAGAACATTTTTATTGAAAACTTTTACAAAAAATGTTTACTCATAATTTTTTATTGAAAATTTCTACTAAAAATTATTTTACTGAAAAATATTTTTACTGACAATTTTTAGTAAAATATTTTACTGAACATTTTGTTATACTGAAAATTTTAATTTAAAAAGTTAACTGAAAACTTTTTTTTACTGAAAATTTTTAATGAAAAATTGGATTTTTTTTGTAAGAAAATTTTTACTGACTATTTAGTTTTATTGAAAGTTTTTTTCTACTATAAATTTTTACTGAAAATTTTTACTGAAAATTTTTATTGGAATTTTTACGGACATTTTTAATTGACAGTTTATATTACCATCTCATGTGGTAATATTTTTATATTATATAAATGAAGAACTAAAATACTCGAAACTATAAATTATAGACCAATAAACCTCTATTACATACAGTAATGAAAATATTAACTGCATACAAAAACGGTGTGAATTTTTACAATAACTATTTTCAAGACTTTATTTGTTTCCAGTTGTGTGATAAACATATTGGAAAATAAATAAAATGTATAAGCAATTTTTTGATTTAATTAAGTTGTACTGATTTGAATAAAACTACTTTTGATAATAATATTTACTAAGAATCCAAGGATGGCGCACGAACCGAATGGAACTCCTATCAAACAGAACATGAAAACTTGAGGATAAAATCTATTTTCATAGTTCTTTTCAAATTACTGAAGGAATCGTCTATCTGCGAGAGAACAAGGTATTGATTTATTTAACACAATTTATAAGTTAGACATTCACGTTTCCTTTATTTGTATTTTTGTATATTTTTTTTATAGGAAAGCATGTTCGAATATTATTCATATCAGTAATCAAGAGGAAAATAAAAATTACAGGAAATACCAAATCGTATCTGATCATATCGTAGAGCAAATGCTTCCGTTAAATGCCGGAAAAAGATAAATCATAATGGGTTGCCTGGAACTATAGTCTTAATCGAACATTCAATCTATGAAGGGAAGGTCTTGTTTGTTGCCTGAAAAACCAAAGCAAAACCATGTATCGACCGGAAGAAATTTAATTCATGTAAATTCATTTGTTATACGCAAAGAGGGGAACTTTTATGGGTTGTTCAATATTTATTATTTGCAGTATCAAACAAAAAAGATTTTTCTATTTTTTTTTAACTCTGCAAATTGAATATTATTTGGAAAAGTGCTATCAGTTCGACGAATAGGTTAGATTAGGATTACTGCACATATTAAAAAAGATAATAAATTCATAAAAGAAGATTGTTTAAATTATATTAAATTACTTCTCTTTTATTTAAAGAGATTTTTATCAAAAAAGCATCTATTGAATATAGCATATTAAGTATTTATAGTTTAAATTATAAATAAATTAATGTATTAATTTTTCATTATTAAATCTTATAAAATGCTCCATTAACATAAAATTAAAGTAAATAAGAAAAAATTGACTAGGAAGATAATCACGTTAACTATTTTAAGTTAAAATTCTCAAGACGAGATTGTCCTTACGAAAATTCTTTAAGATTTATAAAATATCATAAAAATCAATATTTTCTAAGAAATGTTTTTAAAAAAATTCTAACAACCAAGAAAATCTACATATTATTCTACGACCATTTAACTTTACAGTCACAATTTAGAATCTAAATACAAAAGTATAGAAATGCTATTTGAAAATAATATTTTGTTACTTAAGAAATGAAATGATTTTTATTTTTTTGAAGAACATAAGAGAATATTTTGCCAGATTTTAAACGGTCGTAGACAATGTTCTTATCCATTTGGAAATAATGATATATAAAATCTAATTTCGTATATTTATATGGTGCACTGGTTAAAAAAGATTAATTTAAGGTTGGATTTATTATATCATAAAACAGTATTTCATGAATATATTCTCAAAGAAAAATTCTGAATAAATATATAAAAGTTATGAGAACAGAAACTTTATCTACATAATGCATAACCTGAAACGAGTATGTACACACGTATCTATATTTATGTACTTTGGAAAAATTAAAGATTGAAAAAAAAATTTCCATTACAAATCAAACAAACATTTTTAGTGCAAGGACTTAGAAGATCCAGACTTCATACGTAATATTTTGTTCGGTAAAAACATTTTCAGTTCCAAGAATTGCAGTTATTTCTTAAAATATATCTCTTTTTTTTATATCATTATTTTAATATGAATAATAAAAAGTTATTACGATTAAGATTAAAATATTGTACTACTTTTGATTTAACAAAAAAAAAAAAAAATTCTAATAAAATATTTTCATAGATAAAAAAAACTATCTTAACATTTTTACTGAAAATTTTTAATGAATATTTTTGCTGAAAATTTTTACTGTAAAATATCTTCCACAAAAAATTTTTACTAAAAAAATTTTTTTACTGATAGTTTTTACTGAAAACTTTTACTGACAATTTTAAGTGAAAAAAAACTGACAGTTTTAAGTGAGATCCAGACTTATTACGTAAAATTTTGTTCGGTAAAAACATTTTCAGTTCCAAGAATTGAAGTTAGAATTATTTTCTAAGTTGCTTTTAAGATTAACTCTAACTTTTATAAATATTCTAGAATTAATTCTAATATTAGCGCATAGTTAAAAAGGATTTAATATTGATTTAAATTTTTTATCGAATTTTGGATACTAGAACTTATTCTATAGATAAAATGTAAAAAAACATACTCTTACGGTTTTGTCTTAAATGTTATAATTTTTCAGATAAAACTTATATTTTTGAGTGATGGCAAAATTTTATTTTTATTTTAATTTTCTTCTCGATTGCACAGGCCACAGCTGCGTAAATATTTGGAAAATATGAAATTGATCAAATTACTATCGAAAGCTTAGCCCATTCTTGACAATTTTTCTAAGAAATCAGATAAATATACTTTCATCTTGAATCGATGTTTGAACGAAGACATCCGTTCTAATCCAACTTGGTCTGGCTAAAAGCAACGAGAACAAACAAACGAACTCTAACAAACATCTTCCTTCTTGGGACAACAAACACTTTTATACTCTTTGCAATTTTTCCGTATTTTATCTTTTCATCGGTTTTTATTTCACTAGCAATTTATGAGTGGTAATAAATTTTACCCCTTTCTGGCGATTGTTGTCTTTCAAATGTGAAATACTAGTGCCCGTTGCGAATGGGCTTAGGACTCTAGCTTGTTATCAATGTCTTGCCATATATTCGTACGTGATTTGCAAGCCCAAATACTAGTATACCGATAAGTATACTAAAATTGGCTATTAGATACCAGTCTCTAGGGACTCGGCACTATTTTCTAGGCTGTCTCATTTTTAAGTTGGAAAATTTCCCAATGGCTTGTGTGTAATATTAACCGAATTCCACTCCGAAACACCTTTTATTGTTATTCGTTATTTACTGTGCGTCCTTATGAAAAATTGAAAAATTATGTCTCGCAAGTTAATCTCCAGGATACTGGCACAAGACCTTTTTCATTTCACTTGAATATATTTTACGCTAAAAAGGATATTGTCAGCAGAAGTTTGAAAAATATTTACCACTCTTGCATTCGAAACCAAAATTCAAATAGCTTAAAATATATTATGTTCGTATCGCATGCAGACTATCGTCAGAATGTCATTTGGTTCGTAAACACTCTGAGGTGTTCTTTTTGAACTTTTGAATTTATGTACGCTCTTCACGCATTAATAATTCTTGTTGATATTCTTGAACCCGAAACAAAGGTAATTTTTTTTGGAATTCTTTTTATTGTAAACTAAATAATATTTAAACGTTGATTTGTACTTCAAAATTTTTAGTTTTCTCATCGGTGTAGTATGAGTCAATATTTTCTTATGCAAATTATTTCCACAAAATGTAAAGATTTAAAACGAGGTGTTCGTATATATTCACAGAAAAAGTCTGGTACGTGTTAATGGTTATGTCGAATACAAAAAATGAAAAACAAAATTGCATTAATTTACAATGTTATAAAAGCTGTAAAATATACAAGATTGAATGTATGCACATTAAAGCATAAACAAAAATATTCTATTGTTCATACATAAAATTTTATTGTTTTAATTTTGGTTTATTTTATGTTTATTTGTGACATTTCTTCATCGAAACGAGTGTAATTAAATTTTTTCTACGAAAATTATAGTAAAAAAAATTATTTGATTATTAGTGCAGAATGTCTGAAGGATTCTATTATTTACTGCTAAGTTCTAGTCATTCTCTAAGATTATTTTAAACTGTGAGATTCTATTTTATTGTACAATAAAAATTTACCAAATACTTTTTGGAAATATATAAAAATAAGTTTTTGAAAAGGAAAACAATGAACCATTCTTATAAGTCATTAAAAAAACTTTCTTTCGACGGAATTGAAAAAATTAGAATTGATGACAAACTAAAATATTCCTGGTTGTTTGCTAAAACAAAAAGTTTTATGACCAGACCTTAATTACCAAAATAAAATTTCTGTAGATGAGAAATATTAAATTAAATGGTCATGCAATTCGTAGTTCGGAAAATTCAGCCCTATCGTTTGACAGCTGTCAAACATATTTATTATCAGAATTTAGATTTAAGAATACCTAAATAGGCCGCCCCGTGCGTCAGATTTCCGTATACGAGGTCTGTTCAAAAAGTATCGCGAAATTTGAATTTCCGCGGGTTACGTATATTAGATTTTCGATTTTTTGTGGCGTTATGTTCGTACTCATATCTCTCACTTATGACGACAAGTTCGGCCATTTTGAATGTTAAGTTAATTTTTGACAGCTGCTTTGCTTGCACGTGTTTTGGCTCGTCTTCGATTTACACATTTTCGACCAAAAACGGCATCGCATTGACATTGCTAAGGAGCTGTTGGACTCTGTCCGCGATGACCCAAATTTGCTCCAGAGGGTCATAACTGTTGACGAAGCATGGGTTTATGGTTATGACGTGGAGACCAAAGCTCAATCATTCCAATGGAAGCTGCCACAAGAGTCAAGACCGAAAAAACCGTGCCAAGTGCGGTCGAATGTGAAGGTTTTGCTTACAGTTTTCTTTGATTGCAGGGGCGTGGTACATCATGAGTTCTTGCCACAGGATAGAATGGTCAATAAGAAATATTACCTGTAAGTTATGCGTAAGTTGCTAGAAGCAATCCTCCAGAAACGCCCGGATTTGTGGAAAAACAAAATATGGCTTTTACACCATGATAACGCCTCTGCTCATGCATAGTTGCTTGTGCGCACATTTTTGGCCAAAAACAATACACTAATAATACCGCAGCCACCGTATTCTCCAGATCTGGCCCCCTGTGACTTTTTCTTGTTCCCGAAATAGATTCTTAAATCCATTTTTTGGAATGGGCAAAAATCGAAGACGAGCCAAAACACGCGCAAACAAAGCAGCTGTCAAAAATTAACTTAACGTTCCAAATGGCCGAACTTGTCGGCATAATTGAGGGACATGAGTACCAACATAACGCCATAAAAAATCGAAAATCGAATATACCTAACTCGGGGAAATTCAAAATTCGCGATACTTTTAGAACAGACCTCGTATATATACACAATTTTCTGGCATAATTATTACAGAAGCGGGGAGAGATCGTACTTCTTATAAACGTTTGTGTAGATTTTTTTATGTAGACATGACATCCACTGCCATCTAGTTTTCATAATTAAAATTAATCTATATTCATTTTAGTTCGCTTATTGAAAACAAAAATACAATTTAAACACAACGATCGGCAATTTTTAGTTTTTGTACAATCTTTTGATATGAAATGGAATTCTTTTTTCGGTTTATTATTCATTTCGTAAATATCAATGCGCCATTCTCCATGAAAGTGGTAACATACTGAAACACACATCAGAAAGTGCAATTGCAAGCGTAGTTTTTATCTATTTAGAAGTATTTTTTACTATTATCAATAATAGTTATATTAATGATAATATTTAATACGAAGTTTTTATTTCAGAAAATGAAGTGTTTTATAAAGAATTGCTTTTCATTCAACAAAATGAGGAAGTTGGAAATTTCTTTCTTTCGGTAAGTTGACATCTTCATTTCTACTATATAAATTAACAAAAAAACTGAAGTTTAAAATTGGCCCCCAATGATTTACGCCGTTTCTGTTATTTTGCATGTGTGTGCATTCTAGGAATGTATTGCCTACAAAATTGTGCCACAACTTTTGTATAGAGGCCTATCCAGTTCTTCTATATTCTAAGCATCAGAGCTAATATTTGCTTAGACTATAAAATTGTTAAAACTTTCTAGAAAAATCGTGATTATACCGTAGTTACGTTTAAACAATATTTTCTTCAGCGATATGACGCATTTTCTACGTGGTGGATTCGTTAATTAGCAAAATTGTTATATATGGGGCTCTGGAAACCCACAAGTGACTATAGAAAATCCAAGCGCCCACAAAAAATAACTATCTGGTTTGAATTTTTATTTAAAGATGCGTTTGGCCCGTATTTCTTTGGAAATGAATCAGCAGAGAGAAAGTTGTCATCACTTATAAGTGCTATGATAGCATAATTAGCATATATTTTTATATACAATAAATTGGCCTCCAAAAGCCTATAATTTTAAAGCAAATACACGTTATATGAAAAGCATTTTTAAACAAATATCCGAATTACAGCCCGAAATGTGCAAAAAAGTCATCAACAATTATAACAAAAAAATTGATTCCTTCCAAAAAATTTTGGGGCAGGAATTTGAATAATGCTATAATTAATGTGTAATTGCAAATTTTATATAATTATTAACAAATAAAAATTTTAGTATATTTTAAAATATTTTTTTATTAAACTTTACCTTTTGAAATAGAAATAAACTTTTAATATTAATTCCATTATTTTCTATAATAAAGATTTTAAATGTTCTCAATTTGAACAGACAAAACTATTATTGAATTTAATTAATATTAACATAAAATTTCTATATAGTGAACTTTTATTAAAAAAGGCAGTTATGAATTAGTTTGAATAAAATTTTATAGCGGTTAATAAATATTTGTTTTAATCAACTCTTTTTTGGAACTAGGATATCAGTAGTGTTTAGTTCAAATCCAGTAAGTATAAAGCTCTTGCGTTGTTGCCAAATAGCCTTAGTTGTCCAAATATTACCGAAAACGTTCTTGAGAAAAAAATTATTGCCAAATTTTTATCCTGTACTGTACACTTAAAGCTTTTTTATTTCATTCCCTATAATCAAAGCTGTTTTAAAAAAAAAATTTTTAGATAAATATTTTTATCCGATTTCTGGAGCTTTACGTTACAATACGAAACTTTCTCTGCATAATAACATATTCAAAAAGCGCATTTGTTTCATAAAATATCTTTGTTGCCATAAAAAGCTTCTGAAAATTTATAGCATGATGGATATATGAGTTCTGTCTACGATTAGGATTAACTACTATACTAATTTGTATATATACTGTAAAAAAGCTGCTCCAAAGCTTCTATTTGAATTCAAACTTTAATCAAAAAATAACTATTCATTGTGCTTTTGTGTATTTTATATTACTTCGCTAAGCTTTTGATATTTTATAAATAAAACTTTTCATTAAAACATTATTCACAAATTTTTGTCGATGGATAGTTTTTTATCTATTTTCTTTTTTAGATTAAATTAATTTTATTTAATTCTTAATTTTCCCAAAAATATAAACATTCTTAATTTGTCCATAATATGATTATTTTTCATTCATAAAATTTCCCGGTCATCTGGTAATGGAAACAAAAATAATCGTTTTTCGTTGATTTGATAAATTTAGTCGAGTTTATTTGAATAAATAAACAACGTTTTGAGTTGATTGAAATAGACAAAATGTTTAGAATTGAAATGATGTGACATCAGATCAATTACTTAGCATTGCCCATAATTTATTTGACTGAGTATTTTTTTTCTATTTGTTATTGCATTTATTATAAACAAATTATAAATAATTGCAAACTTTTGGCAATTAATATTGGTGCCGATATTAATAAAAGTGTCAATTATATTTATTTATACATCAAGAAAAATGTTTCTTTATAAATCTTAAAGTTTATTGAGTATCAAATTATTTATTGAAAAATGTGTTTTTTACGAGTATGTACTCTATTTGCTAAGAAATTCTACTAAGTAAAGCGTTTATAGAAAAAGTAAGGGAAAATAATACGAGTATCAATCAAAAATTTTCTGAGACTTCATTTAGCAGAAGAAGAAGTTTGTTATCACAATCTTATAAAAGAAAAAAATTTATACATCGCCATCAACATATTCGATGATAAAATATTTTTTATATGAAAATTGGGAACTCGGTAAATATGGAAATTTTGCGAAACCCATAAATGGTAAGTTTGTATTTATGCTTGATTTATGTTCAAATGATACACTGTGTGTTTGGTAGAAATAGGAACTAATTGTTTTTTATTATAGGCATAAATGATAGTAATTGTGAAACCATATGAATATCTTCATCCCCAATAAATTGTCTAATGGGCAAAAGTAATTGCCAAATTATGACATGAAAACCATCAATCTAGTGTACAGAGAATCTAGTAACACATCAGATATGGTAATTTCTCTAAGGACAATTTCAACGGAAAATTTTAGACCATTATTTCAACAACCGAACATTGTGGGCTCCTTCTTGATTTGATTTTAGTGTTTCCGATAAGATAAACAGAGTGGCTGTTATCTTTCATGTAGATTCAGAAACATCAATAAACTACAAGTACATGAACAGATTTCGTCAGCCACAAACAGATTACAATTTTATAGGCTCGTACATCAAACGGGACTCGAATTGAAACATGATGACACATCACGATGAATTTCTGTTGTAAGATTTATTAGTTCATCTTGCCTTGTATATATTTTGAGTTTTTAATAAAATATCATTTTCTTCTCGGAAATTTCTTTCCTATAACATTCACTAAATTGTGTTATTATATAAATTTGAATTTTCATTTTGTCGAATACCTTGAAACCATTTTCACATAAATACAATATATGGAAAAATAAACATAATCTTTTTCGGTTATAGGATTTATATTTGAACATAAATTTGCCCTTTTAATTGCCATAATTCACAAAAACTATTCGACTATTCATTATGGTAACTATTTAAAAAAAAAATTCATCACTACAAATACGGATAATAGAAAAAATTTTCTTGACTTTGTAAAAAGATGAACGCGGGGTAGTCAGTTTTAACAATCTGCCATGTATTCGGAAGTGTGTCAATTTTTTGCAATTTTACTTCTAAACTTTTCGAAATTTCTGTATTAGATCCCATAAAAAATTTCTGAACTGAAAAGATAAGAAAACAACTTCCTGTACTGTTCAAATAATTTCACGAAGAGATCAAAGCAATTTTTACTAATATTGACTTCCGTCAAATTACCAATTCATACACATATCAAACTGAGTATAATTTAACTTCTTCGTTTTTTTTTGACTGATCTTTGATGAAAGTGGAAACAAAAATATTTCCGAAATATTGTATCTTGAAATTTATTTACAGACAGGGGTTTTGTGTAAACACTCTGCCATAGTTTTTCGTCTAATTGATGTTTACGAAATAAATTCAAAGAGTTTCGATATTGTTAATGAGATGATAGACAAAAAAAGATGAAAATATAAAGGAGACATAAAAATTCTACAATATATCTTAAAAGTACTCTTAAGTATCTCTCTATTCCGATTTTGAAACGTGATGTTCAGTTAAGATTGGTGTGGTGTGGTGTTATTTTCTGAAAGGCAAACAAATGCTCGTTTGTTGTTGATTTTCTTATTATAACCCTAACACTGAAGGCAATTAAAAGTAAAAATTATTATTACATTATATAGTGTTAATTCTGAAAATATTTAATTTATAAAGTACAGGAACTTTTAATTTATTTACAATTTTTTTGGCAAATATTTTTTTCATACCTTTTTGGGTCTTAAATAATTTTCCACAATTGCTCAGAAATTTAAATTTGTCTCATTTTAAATATACGCAATTTGCTATATAATTTATTTCGCTGCTCTTTTCAATAATATTAATGCTTTTAGAGCATATTTTAGGAGACTACTGATAGTATTAAAAGTCTCTTTAAATTGAGGATGTTAAAAACAACAACAACAATGCAACAGAGTAAAATTTGAACTTGTTGCCAATCTTAATTTCAAGGCGGATGAATCTTATTTTAGGAAGTGATGTGAAGGGCAAAGGTAGAAGTTTAAATTTTTTATATCAATATTATCAAAAGGGTCTTGAGATTAGTGATTATATAAGGTATAAGTAGGCCTGTTTTTTTCTTCAATTATTTTATTTTATTTTTTTTAAATATCAATGTTATCCGCTTCAAAGTAGTTCCCTGTTCAGCTGTAAATCTGCAGATGCATTCAGGACAGTTCGCAAATGGTACAACTCCTTTGGATGTTATCGACAGTACCAAAATGATATCCTTTTATGTTTTTTTTTAAATATTTGGGGAAAGCTGAGAACCAAAAAAATTATTGACGGAGAATGCCATATGACATGAGGTATTGTTAAGATAGAAACCGGAGTCTCTGCAATATCCGATCTGATCAAAAAAAAACCCTTTTCTGAGCCTTCAAAAAACTCCTCACTCGCTCTTTACTATCATCCATTTTCGATGTTGATGGTCTCTCTGAGAGGAATTTGTTTTCTACAGCATCTCACATCCCACCAAAAAAGGCTATGTGCCTCCGAAAAGCTTGTGATCTTCGTGAAAACTACTGGGGAAGTCCGCATTGTTGCCAGATTACTCTTAATATATTTTAATACTTATTTTGTAAATTAGTATTTCTATTTTCATATAAAATTTATATAAATTAGCTGTTAATTTATTTCAACTCAGTTCTTTGTAATTTCATTAAATATCAATTGAAAATATGTATATCAATTCGTCAATAAAATTGACTTAATATTTGTACTTTTTTTTATAAATAAATTCTATGAAATAAGACTTTTTTCAATATATTCCCATATAATATTGATTTGTCTTTGCATTTTTTTTACAAAATTAATAAAGAATATATAAATTACTTTAATAATACTTTTTTGAAATTATTTAATTATATTTGGTCATAGAAAATGAAAAAATAAATTTTTTAAGTTGTTTTTCCCTATGAAACGTTTTCCTGTCAAGTCAGAATTTATTAATTTCAGATTGAAATAATGTGTAAAGAAAAATGTTTCCACTACCCATGAACTTTCCAACATAAAAAGCTCTTTCTTTGAAATGTGTCTTTTACTATAATGAAATTCCTCTTAAATGTCTCCCTCTTAACTTATAAATAACATGAAAAACTTCTAAAATAAATAAGTACTTAATATTATTTAAAAGTAAAATAATTTAACAAAGTATCACCGTATAAGGCTATAGTCAGTTTGGCCAAAATTAGCCCTCGGCTACGTCGAATTGTGGAAATGAATAATTTGCATGAATAATTTCCGTAATATTATATTTATTCATCATAATTCAATTCTCGAAGCTACTTTTTAGCATATTTTTCTGATGTGTCGAAAAGTAATTTTTTTCACATTTTTTTGTGATACGATCTAGTTGACATTGCTCCCTGATAGTAGGGGTGAATCTATGCGAATATTTTTTGTGTTATTTATACACGTCCATATACACTATGTACTGTACACTTTAGATGAAAGCTAAGCGTGTGTCAAGTTAAATATTTGAATTATGAAAGAAAGAAAAAAAAACTTTCAAATGTACACACTATACAATGTATTATTGGAAAAGCAACAGTGGCAAAAAAATAATAATAAAAAAAACCCAACAAAATCGACTGAATTTTATGGTAAAAATAGAATTCACATTTTTTTTAGAGTCCCCCAAACTCTTTCCACTTATTAGATACGCTTTGAATGAAACGATTTGCACATATCTGTGTGGCATACTCACGTAGTACATATTTCGGGGCCCATTAGAGTCGGAGTCTCTTTAATAAGAATGTGTCACCAGCGTCACATTCCAAAATTTGTATTTAAGAAAATCCCGAAACTCGCTCGACCGGCCTCCATCCATCTGCCAACCGATTACGAGTATCTATCAGAGAAAGCCGCCCGGAATGCTTACTTTCCATTAGTTTAAGAGTTGACTTCTGAAACATGTGTCGCATCTATGATAGTTTTTCCACCACGTGATCAACATAATTGATTCTAACATCTGCCCCGTATTAATCATGAATTATATTACAATAATTTTGCGATGATTCTTGTCATTTTTCCGATTTTTATGCAATAGAAAAATCCAAAAATTCTTGAAATCGTTATGTTAAGAGAACCTTATACGGTATCCTCGGCGTTGATGCTTTCTTGTCGTCGAAAAGTCGCCAACACCGATAGATGGATGAATAGATATATACATAGCAACCACAAACATTTTGAAAGCACGAGAAAAGTGCCAACCAATAAATTTGGATTCTCGGGCTAAATAATGCCACTTCCCGTAATGCCAAAAGGCAAAACGCTCAAATAAATTAACATTAAATGAAACAACGAATAGCCAACCAGCTACTTTGGCAATGGGGAGATTCCGAAATGGGAAAAAAATTCCACCCCAAACAAAGAATTATTTTAAAAAAATAAATAAATAAATAAACATCATATATTCAATCTAGCAATAGCAAATGGAATATATTGAAAAGATGGGAGAGGGGGAAGGGGGAGGGGGTAACAAAAATGGCATGAAAACAAAAAACATTCGAAATAAGCTTTTTTTTTATTAGTTCTGTTCGACTTGATGTTTGATACACTGGAATTCGATTTAGGAAGAGAAAATTCTTTTATTCTATAATATATATAGTTAAATACACACAAAAAAAAATGTATATAAAAGATATTATAGAAATTGGGGGAAGAAAAATCACGTTTTTCTACTTTCTGAAAATTGACCGGAAAATGATTGTGTTGAATTACACCTGCACGCGGATGAGTCCACACAGTTTGTCTGTCACTGAAGTGAATCTTTCATCACTGCTTGAATTCCAATCGAATCCCTTCAACTATGGTACTTTGACGTGGTCGACACGTTTTTCCAAACCACAACAATTCCAGAAGAAAATTTCATTTTCTCAAAATCCTGCACAACAAAATCCACCTTTTTACGGTTCTTCTTTCAACAGTTCATATGGTATTCGTATGTTACTCACATAAAAGACAACAACAGCTCAAAAGAATTTCATCTTACAAGCACGTCATCCATGAAATATTTTCAAACAATTCTAGTCTTTCATTATTCGAAACATAGAGGCTCCCCTTCTGAAAACCATTTATCTATGAACATTTTTGTGGTTCATCAATTTGATTTCGTTTTTAATAATTTTCAATAAAATTCATTGAGAAAATCTTTCTTTTCAACTATTCACTATTAGCCGAATTCTCCTATCTTCGAACTCATTGAAAATCACTAGTTCTCATCTAAATTCGCCAACTGCAAAAAATATTACCAACAGCAAAAATATGAAATCCAAACAAATTTAATAAAATATTTTTTTTATTTCTTTACTCATATTATTAATATAAAAGTTGAATTAAGTTTCTAATAGTTTAAGTTGAAAATATGAAATTTATTATTGGACGCAATATTTGTTTTTTAATATTCTATAGTTAAATTATAGATTTTTGATATATGCTATTTGTAAGTTCGATTCATTCAATATATCGGACTGTCCGGAAATTAATTTCGTACTCCCCTAACAGAGGATTTAATTGTATTTTTTCACAACCAACTTCACACTTAAGCAGAATAATCATATGTATTTAAATAGCTGACATAGTAAAGCATGCTTGTGAAAAAATTCGATTGATTCTGCACAGTAGTTTTTGGTTGATACCCTTTTAAATATGGAAAGTGAGAAACAGCATTTTCGGAATATAGTCTGCAGTAGAAAGGATGAGCCCGTTCGAAGCACTTCGAAAGCCAATATTTATCAAAAAAAAAGGTTATGCTATCTGTTTAATGGGATTTCAAAGGAGCTGCTACCGATCAACACAACGATTAATTCTGAAGTGTACTGTCAACAGTTGGACAAATTGAATGATTCACTTAAACAAAAAAGGCCAGAATTGGTCAATTGGAAAGGTATAGTATTCCAATAGGATAATGCAAAATCACACCACATACAAGGATGGGATATACTGTCACACCCACCATACTATCCAGACCTAGGACCTTGGGCCTCGATAGAAGAACTCAGATGGACCTACGAAGAGAAAAGGCGTCTTCTTAGAAACGTCATCAACTCAAGTAAACGAGATTGTTGGAAGGAACTCTGTGCGGAAGTGGACCGGGACCCGTGGGGCAGATCGTATAAGACGGTCATGCATAGGATTAAAAGCCTACCCGCAACAAAATCAACCTGTTCCGACATGCTGCACAGAATAGTAGAACATCTGTTCCCGGAGAAACCAAAACTCCCCGACTACGACCCGGAGGATGAAGAAGTGAAAATTCCCGGAGTGATCATGGAAGAACTCACAAGGGCCTGCACTAGATTGCAGAATGCCAAGGCACCAGGACCAAGCGGCATACCCAACATCGCACTGAAGAGTGCAATTGCCGCCAGGCCAGACATGTTCATAAGCATGTACGACGCCTGCCTGCGGCAAGGCGTATTTCCGACTCGATGGAAGCGACAAAGATTGGTTCTTATCCAAAAAGGGAAGAAACCACCACACGAACCAGCATCCTATCGTTCACTCTGCATGCTTTATTTGGACGGGAAGAACTTGGAGCGGATAGTGGCCGACAGATTGGAGCATTACATAGATCCTCAACTTTCCGAATTCCAATTCGGATTCAGGAAGGGAATATCGACCATCGACGCGCTGGAACTCGTCACGAACATCGCAAAGGAAGCCATCTCAGGGAAGAGATGGAAAAGTGGTTCCAAAAAGTATTGCCTCATTGCTACCCTGTACATCAAGAATGCGTTTAACTCGGCCCGCTGGGACCGACTCTTGGAGGCTCTTGAGAACATGGGGATACCCTACTACCTACGGAGGATGGTCAGATCATACTTCAGTGACCGACTACTACACTACGAGACGGAGGATGGATCAGCGGAGTATGGGGTCACGGGAGGGGTACCTCCTGGCTCGGTCCTGGCGCCACTCTTGTGGAAAGTCATGTACGACGGCCTACTCCATCTGCAATTACCGCCGAACACAACACTCGGACGACGTAGTGGTTGTCGTTGTAGCCAAACACCTGGAGGAACTGAAAGCCGCATTCTCCACCACCATCCGGAGGATAAGACAGTGGATGACATCGGCAGACCTGTCTTTGGCGGAAAATAAGACCGAGGCACTCCTTGTGAGTAGCTGGAAGAAAATAGAGACCATCACCATAAGAGTCTGCTATACGCAGCACCAGTGTGGACGAAATCGCTGGAGTTAACAACATACCCCAAGACAATGTCATCAGTCCAGCGGCTCTCAGCGATCAGCATACCGAACGGTATCACACGATGCGGTCAACGTCGTGGCATCATGCCCACCCATCGACATCCTGGCAGGAGAGCATGAACGCCAACACCGTATGAAGAAGGAAGCAGCGAAAGGTCATCTGTGAAGAGGAGACACCCGAGAGTCTTCGCCTCTAGCAAGAGAGATGGGACATCTCGACAAAGGGTCGGTGGACTCATCGGCTGATCCCAAATGTCACCAAATGGGTCACTCGCGTGCACGGAGAAGTCGGGTATTACATCACCCAACTCTTGACTGGGCATGGATGCTTTCGGGCATACTTGCACAGATTCAAGAGAACTGACTCCCCAAACTGTCATCATTACCGCGATGTGATCGAAGATGCAGAACACGTGTTCTTCCAATGCCCCTTCTACGAGGGGATACGGGTAGATCTGGAGAAAAATCTGGACCGTTCCATCACTCCAGAAAACATAATGGATTGCATGCTGAAGAGCCAATCGGCTTGGAACAGAGTTGCAGAGTACGCGGAATCTTTAATCAAGGATCTTCGGACCACGTACAAACAATAGGCCGCGAGGAGTCATAATATCGGGACAGTAGTAATATCAAATAAGAATGCCCCGGCGAAGTAGTATTTACAAAGAGTGCCGCCGGGGAACCATCGTTCCGGGAGCAAGGGTAGAGGTACAGGTAGGTTTTAGCGAGGTTAAAATCCTGCATAACTCGCCTGGCAGGTGGAATGTCTTCTAGTTGAGGACCTTTTGAAGGTTTCCCCCTGTACCTCATTAGTCTAAACTTAAAAAAAAAAGACCTAGGACCTTCCGATTCTCATTTGTTCCGGTCTCTACAAAAATTTTTATACGGTAAAACTTTTAATACAAATAAGAAGGTCAAAAATCACTTGGATCAGTTTTTTGACAGCAAAGAACAAAAATTTTATGACCGTGGAATGATGCTACTGCCAGAAAGATGGCAACGGGTATTGGATTAGACTGAGCAATATTTAATTGAATAAAATATTAATTCACTATAAGAAAATCGTCTCTCATTTTTATTTTAGAAAAAACGAAATTACTTTCCGGAAAACCATTTTTTTATTATCATTAATTTATTTTTTGTTGGGAGTATAGTTAACATTTATAAGAAGGGTCGCAAATTGTTTAAGAAAAATGTTTCCATAAGAAAAATGTTCAAATATTAATTTTCTATATTATTATTAACGTAGAAAAAAAATTATATTTTTAAAAGCTTTTTTTTACTAAACTTTCACTTGAAAAATAATTTAAGTATTTTTTAGAAATTTGGAAAAAAAATTATGTGCAAAGTTCCAAAGAAGCATTTTCTTATTTTTGGTTACTAAGAAAAGTATTTTTAAAGTGGCTTTTGGTGTTAACGGGTTGAATATTTTGCACTTGACATCACGAAAGATCTGACAGTTAAAAATGACACGTCTCTGACTAAGATTCGTCCATCATATAAATATGGACGAAAAGGGAGAATTATCCTGATTCTATGAGAAAGTTATATGAGAGACACCACAAATTGAATCAGTACCCAAAAAAAAAGGCTAATTTAGTGAATATTCAAACCCATAATTGTTCTTTTGATATGTTTTTGCTCCAAAAGTGACTTGGAACAGGTACAAAAAAGCACCTACCAATCTACCCTCCTAGAGGAAACTTTTCTTAATGGTTGTTAACTGTTTTTCATGAATGCAGTCGTCCTCTCTTGTATAGTGTTTGAGTAAAGGTTCGATTATGTTATTGCCAGACTCTGAAAACGTTTGCATATTTTTGACGAAAAATTTATCACAAAAGTGTAGCAATAGTATAATCGCGCAACTTTTATCTGCAAACGTTGCCAAACAAGTCACTATCAAACAATTTTTTTGCAGGTGAAAATTCCAAACCGAGTGATCACACTTTGGGACATTTCTCAGATCCTTTATAGGCATTTGCAAATTATCAGATGGTAAGCATTATAACATCTGGCAACGCAAAAATTATCTGACAACAATTTTGTCAGACTATTTGAAGGCTAGTAAATTTTGATTATATCTAGCAATCGTGCGATCACTTGTCAAATAGTGTGTGTGGCAACGCTCATTGGCAGCAAACATTGTCAGATTCTAACAACTGTCTAATCGGTGTTTTAGAGATGGCTGTCATAACAATAAACTTCCGTGAGAATCTGCTAGACAACAGGGGTGTAAAATTGTATTGTGTTCCAGGTCATGTGATAATATCTGACAAGGAGCGAACCTCCTAACTAAATGCCAAATAAATTCGTACGCGACTAGTAAAATGTTCTTGCTGAAGAATTAACCCAATCGACAATCTTACAAATATTTTGCTCACGGAAACTGCTCAAAGTTTGTATAGGACATTCTGGGCTTACGCATAATATACTTTTCGGAATTACCCCTCGTCCCATCTGCCTTTTTGTGATACTCCATTCACTATCACTGAACTTCTAATGGAATCTTATTAAATATATCTCATTTAATGAGATTCTGACCATTGTACAGCCACGATACTTTTTTCGAATCCTATTTTCCATTTCCTAAATCAAACTTACATGCTCGAAAAAATCTTTTCAAGTCCTATTTTTCATTTCATAAAACAAACTTACATGCTATTAAACAAACAACAATCCTTCTTCTTAAACTATTATGTAGCAAAGAACCAATTTTCCTAAATTTACCAAACTTTAGTGTAAAATTCTTTGGACAAAGTGCAAAGATTGAATATCCACACAAAAAATATGCAAATAAAATTTAATGTGTTCATTAAATTATTATATATTTTGTACCTTTAAATACTCTAAATTATAACGTAACTATAGTTTCTACTAACATAACTTTTCCAATCAAAATGAAATGAATAAAATACTCTCTGAACGCATCAAACTTTTTCAATATATTTTTTATTGGAAAAAATTAAATTATTCAGCTTTTAGTTAGATCAGATTACTTTAACCATCAATTTTATTTATTTACAAAAAATTGATAAAATTTATTTATTTAAATTCGAACATATTAAAGAAGTCGACAAAAAAAAAACAAATATTTTCTACGTCATCTATGCCAATATTGTTAGTAGGGAAAAAAGAAGAGGAAAGTGTTGCCCTGAGCTATGAAATGGTTTATGGTTGTTACCCATAAATCGTTAAAGTTATTTTGTCGAAAATGAAAATTTCCAAAAAAAAAAACGAAGAGGCAAAAAAAAACAATGTTAAAATATAGAGAAACAAGACGTTAATATTGTTTTCTTTTCTTATGATAAACAACCGAACAAAAGTTGAGCAAAGTCAAATTGTTGATAAAGTATTTTATGATAAACCCCTTTGAAAATAAGGTAAACCGTATTAAAAAAGTTTGCAAAGATTTATTCTCAGCTCAACTGACTTGAGAAATTAATATTCGAAATTGAAATTTTTTTTACACTATATAATTTTATTGAAATTTTTAGGTGAATGCTTTGAGCATAAAGTAAAAATTTCCCAAGAAAATTACTCGTAAACTGCAAGGAAAATAAATAAAAATAGCAAAACAGACGAGACATTGGCGCACAAGTCTTTTAAAGTCTGTATTCTCGATTTCTCGAAAAACGTTCAATTGATGGCAGACCAGATTGCAACATAATCAAATCATCCCCTATTATGCTAAAGTAATCTTTCCCAAATACTCTTTTACTTATACGCACATGATGTGCACGTACTTGTATATATATTCACACGAAGGATCACCAAATAGATAAGATTGCTTTCGCTTTTCTTGTTTATTCACCCGCTCTAGCGTAAACCTTGAAATGCAAACCCTCACATACACGTACTTGTATGTATGCACTTGTACAACGAAAAATTCAACTATTTTTTCTTCTGAATAAAATTTGCCTAAATTTTATGTGAATCCAAGGTTTTTAAATGATTGTGCAGAAGAAAAAATCGTAAGATAGAAAAAGGATGTCAGGCCGTATCCTTGTAACAATGTTTCGTGATAAATCACTTTGTAGGCGTTTTTCAAGGATTCAAAAATGGCTTCTAAATGAATTCTTTCATACTCCAGCATTTGTTGTGGCCCATTTTCTTTCCTCCAGTGCAGTATGTCATTGTACCGAAGCAACTGGTGAAATGGTTCCATCCAAAATGAAATTACATTGATTCCATTGTGGACGAGATTTTTATTCAGAAAGTGATATATGAGCGTTTGGGGCTAGCAAACTGTCACGCATATATTCTACTTAATATTACGTTACAATCATCCCTATTCTAAAATGATCTGATCCTCAGACGATTTAGCTATTCCGAAATTTCCTAATGGGAATTGAAAAACGAGATTTTATCAGGCCAATCCTCCACTCCTTTCAAGTGACGTTTTCAGAACTCGTAATCATGTAAAATCTTACACACCACTATTAACAACCAGATCCAAGTAATTGTTATTCTAATACAAAAATAAATACAGAAACAAATAAATTTAAATAATTTATGGGTAACTCTATAACATTGTATGGGATTTTGCCTATTATTAACTTATTTTTAAGAACATTACACTGCTTGAAACGTGAATATTAAGTGCTTCCGTTTCCCATTAACTACACATCACGATAATTTCTCTAACAATAGAAAAAAATTATCTCTAAGTGAAATTAAAATTTTATTAAGAGCACTTGCACTTCACGCCTTTTTATCACTTAACCATTATTCGATATTACCAGCAGAAGTAAGAAAATTAAATTTGCTATGGCAAATTATTTTTACTGCAAATTTAAACTCAAAATATTCACTCAAAATTTCAACCGAAAATCTTCCCTAAAAGATTGACAGGCAATGTTTAACAGAAAATTTTTATAGAAAATATTTGCTGATTTTCGATTGAAAATTTATAGTGAAATTTGCATATTTTTATTTCAAATATTTTTACTGCAATTATTTTTACTTCAAACATTTTTCCTGCAAATATTTTTACTGCAAATTGTTTTATTACGAATATTTTTGCTGCAAATAGTTTTACTGCAAATATTTTTACTGCAAATATTGTTACTGCAAATATTTTTACTGCAAATACTTTAACTGCAAATATTTTGACTGCGAATATTTTTACTTCAAACATTTTTACTGTAACCATTTTTACTGCAAATTTTTTCGCTGAAAATATTTTAATTGCAAATAATTTTACTGCAAATAATTTTACTGCAAATATTTTTGCTGCAAATATTTATGCTGCAAATAGTTTTACTCTAAATATTTTTACTGCAAATATTTTAACTGCAAATATTTTTACTGTAAATAGTATTACTGCAAATGTGTTTACCGCAAATATTTTATTGCAAATATTTTTACTGCAAAAAGTATTACTGCAATTTTGTTTACCGCAAATATTTTATTGCAAATATTTTTAATGCAAATAATTTTACTGCATATATTTTTAGTGCAAATAATATTACTTCAAATATTTTTACTGCAAATATTTTTACTCCAAATATTTTACTGTAAATAATTTTACTATAAATATTTTTACTGCAAATTTTTTACTGCAAATATTTTAACTGCAAATATTTTTACTGCAAATATTTTTACTGCAAATATTTTTACTGCAAATAATTTTATTGCAAATATTTATGCTGCAAATAGTTTTACTCTAAATATTTTTGCTACAAATATTTTAACTTCAAATATTTTTACTGCAAATAGTATTACTGCAAATGTGTTTACCGCAAATATTTTATTGCAAATATTTTAACTGCAAAAAAGTATTACTGCAATTGTGTTTACCGCAAATATTTTATTGCAAATATTTTTACTGCAATCAATTTTGTTGCAAATATTTTCACTGCAAATATTTTTTCTACAAATATTATTACTGTAAATACTTTTACTGCAAATTATTTTACTACAAATATGTTTACTGCAAATATTTTAACAGCAAATATTTTTGCTGCAAATATTGTTACTGTAAATTTGTAGTGAACATTTTTACTAAAAAGGTTTACTGAAAATATCTTCTAAATTTATTTTAAAAAATATTTTTTCTAAATAATATATTTATTCCCAAACTGTTAAAAAATTTAATTCATTTTAAGATATCTTATTTTTTTTAAAAAAAAAGCACGGCTACATTTGTGTGAGGAATCTTTTGCAAGTTTCCATTTAATAGTTTTTAAAGAAAAAACTTACTTTCTTGTAGCCGTTAAATGCTGCCATCACATGGCATAAAATAAATTTTACCCACCGTAGACAAAACCGAACATACCACGTTTTACGGAAGCAAAGTTCATTTGGTCGGAAAAGTTTTCCCATAAAAGGATTTGAAACGTATTTAATTCGTAGACTCTACATTATTTCATAGAACCGCCCCACAAATCCCCTTCGAATAGGATTTCGGAAACTTTTAAATGTTTAAACCAAAATTTGAGTAATTAACTTTCTCAGCATACCGTATGTAAACATTGTTTTGGCTTTTTATTCATTTTAGCTTCAAATAATTTATATAATTGCGAACAATTATTACTTTTATCTTATTTAAACATAGGTTAAAATCAAATACTTAAAGCCAACCAAGCATATTAAATAGGATAAAACTTACTCTCCTTTAAACCTGATAATAACTGCTTTCTTCATTTCTATAGAGCAGCGAAAGTGACGAACGAGGTCATTTATCTGATAATGAAATCTTAAAGATTGAAATTAACATGATTAGAACTTTTTTAGAATACTTTAATGGAATAGTTAATAAAAAAAACCAAAGATATAAAGTTAATTCAAAGAATAATTTCGATATGGTTTTTTTGTTATGAAGTCGTGATACGAAAATAAAAAAAATTGCCTGCACGATCGCTTCTAATTTTGGTTAATTTACGGGTTTTATCTCTTAAAAAATCTATTAAATATTTTTAATTTTATTTTAAAGTAAAACTTAATTACAAAATTAATTATAATATTTTGTGTAATCTTTAATGAGTCCCTTTAGATAGATAAGATTTCCAAAATTATGGAAGAGATCTTTCTTTGCAAAGCAGCAGAATTCTATACCTTCTAGATCAAATACAACCTAAAAAATTAGGCTTTCCTTTCATAGTCACATGAATGGATTAGGTTTTAACTGACTCAATATAATTTTTGCAAGTTTGTATTTTGGGATATAAAAGCTCTACTTGGTGTATTATAAGGTAGTCATCTCGGTCAATTGCTGTTAATTTTTGCCGTCAAAGATATTTTGGAGAAGATATGAAACTTCTCAGAATCCAAATTGATCATACCGATGCTCTCTTCGACAACTAATGTCGTCCTTTGTCTCAAGGACCTTATATATAAACATACTAAGTATGTGGTAATCCTTCAAATTGGAGTGTAACTACAATCTGCAAGAACTAATTAACCGCATGTATTTGCCTGTTAATAGCTGCAAGGAATTTGACAGGATCTCCAAGAAACGTTTTTTATTTTTCCTGTAATTGGATAGTAAACTTCGTGATAATAGATATATTCAGAAGTTTTCTGAAGGAAGCAATGTATCTATTCTACATTTGTAAGATAAAATTTTGAAGCTATATTTTAGTACTCGAAGTTTTCTGATAAAATATTACTTATCACTGCAATAATTATTCGAATTAACAATTAAAGACCAGTTGGATTTTATAGAATCTTTTACTTTAGTAAAGAATAATCATCATCATCAACAACAGCGCGACAAGCGGGACTCTGGTCTGAGCCTACTGAATCAAAAAACTCCTAACGTCCCAGTTTCGCGCCACACTCTTCTAGTTTGTTACTTTCCGCATGTTTCTGGGATCCTGGCGAACGTCGTTACTCCACCAAATACAGGGCTTAATTTATCATCTGGGGCTATAAATGGTAGATTTTCCTGGCAGAATGTTTGATCACCGCAGCCTAATAAACTTAAATTTACCCACAACCGGTCGGTTATGGTAACTCTCCACGATCTCATCGTAAAATAGTCTCCGGAAACATCCATTCCCATGTGGGGACCACCAATTGGTCGATGCATCCTAAGGTATCCGCCATGCCTCTGAAATTGATTTGACTGCTTTAACTCTTCTTTCCATAATAGTCAAGATCAGCGTGATCAGTCTAATCAATTTAACTGCGATGCCAAACTCTCCTATCGATGTGTGAACTTGTACCCTTGCTATACTATCATAAATGGGTTTAAGGTAGATGAACAGATAGTGGATCTATTCGAGACGGTCCAATCTTGCTTCAAACTATTTACAATATTTAAAAAAACTCTGAATCGAATTCTCAAATGAACAACGATTACAATATCAAAAATCGATGAGAAAAAAGGTTGTGGAAAGAAAACCAAATTTAAATAAATCAACTAATAAATTATAATTTCAAAAAAAAAAAAGTTTTACATTTATTATGAAAGAAAATAAATTTCATTAAAAATAATTCAATGCTATCGTATTTTTATTTATATTTTTCATAAGGTCACAGAATAATTTATGAAGCTCATATTCTGATCTAAAATCATATTTGCTAACACAAAGTTATGTTTGGAAAAAGTTAATTAAAATATAATAGATATTATAGAAATAGCCATTCAAAAGACTTAATTTTGACGAACACTCTGTTAAAAGAGAAGATATCAAAATTTGCCGACAAAATTCATATAATTTTTCATATGCTTCAATTTATAAAAACTTCCCAAATCTGACAAGACAATATCAAAATCTTATATCATATTTATCTGATATTATTTATGAACTTTTTTTTTGTTGTATAATTTAAACCTACAGTTTGGTCGAAAGAGGAAGTGTCTGTTTTTTCTCATTAAAATTTCCTGTCTTGTCTTTTTTTTGTTTTCTATGGTGACATCCTTTAACGCTACATCTGGCTTATATCATTTTACACATTGGAACTGTCGGTAGTCATTTAGGAAATCTGGACATTTTCATATAAAAAGGGATATACTGATTTCAAAAGCAGAAAGACTTTGTATCTTGGCGAGATTTTTTATGGGTACGACTACTTCTATCGAAATAATACTGCCCGGTGAACTTTGATGATAGTGCAAACGGTGAAAATCTAGTACAATTGTTCACACTCAATAGTTCGATAAAAATAGTCGAACTTCTCTTGTTGAATAGCCAATAAAAATTCTAATACACTGAAGCACTCGGGAGCCAATCTAAATAAATCAAATGCACTTTAGGAACATCTCCCGTATTTAAAGCCAACAACGTAAATAGACTGATGCGTATGCTTAATTTAGTCTCACTGTACTACGGGACAACGTACGACCACTGATATTACTTTGTTTTTATTGCTATTGTTGGTGCCATCTAATCTGGTTGTCGAAAGAGGTTTTTTGTGGGCTTCTAGGGCTAAACAAACTATAAATAGCCAAATCTGAGATACACTTTGCTGCCATGTATTTACATATATCCAAAAAATTGCGCATACCGAATAGTACTCCGAGAAGAGTTATGAGACTAGAGCGACACATTCTCGATGGTATCTGAGTTTGGCATCTAACACGAGCCAGAGTAGATGAACTGTGCGACTATTAAACTTGTTTATTCACATTTTGTTCAACAAAACAAATGAGTTGCTATTTCGCAAGGGATACCAAACACCCTAACAGATACAATTTTACGTTTCTACTTGGAATATAATTTAGAAAAAATAAAAAAAAAACAATATTTTCTAAAAGATGCGCTGATATTTTTCGTAAGAAATGATGTCGAATAGAGTACGAGTAGATGCAGAGCCAAAAAGTTCCCGTACATCCGATGCCATCCGCATATTTATTTTTAGTAATTTTCGAATGAAAGTGAAATGAACGCATCGTTGTAGTAGCAACAACACTACCGCGCTACCAGCAACAAACAAAACATTGGTTTCAGCAACAAATAAGAACAACGAAAAATTTAAGTTTTCAGAAAAATTCCGACAGCTCCATCAGAACTCGTGCTTGAGATTTTTTCAAAATATCTGAAAATGATGACTCTCCTGTTTTGTTTTTTTTTCTAATTCATTAAAATTTACTAAATAAATGTTTTTTTTTTAATTTGATTTTTACATTTTTATGCAACTATGAAATTTTTCGACCATTACAAACGGTCTTCGAATATAAAATTTCTTAAATAGACTATTTTTATTGGAATTATTTAGTGATTGGCTTAATCTACTAAATAAATGCCGGTTCTTTTTATAGTGACAATTACGACAAACATTTCATAATAAAAAACTAAGAAATACATGATAGAAAAAAAGTTTGCGACAAAAATATTTTGAAATTTGTTAAAGAAAATTCTTTTAACTAAATTGTTACTGAAATTTTTACTGAAAATTTCGATTGAATATTACGACCGAAATTTCAACAGATTATTTTGACTGTACATTTCGACTCCAAAATAGTTTCTACCGAAAACTTATACTGAAAATTCTTACGAAAAATTTATACGAAATAAATTTACTAAAAATATTTTATATTTAGTGAACATTTTTACAGAACATTTTAAACTGAAAATATTTTTAATGAAATTATTTTTACTGAAAATATTTTTACCGAAAATATTTTTACTGAGAATATTTTTACTGAGAATATTTTTACCGAAAACATTTTTACTGAGAATATTTTTATTGAAAATATTTTTACCGAAGGTATTTTTACTAAAAATTTTTAATAAACATTTTTACTGAAAATTTTTACTGAAAATTTTTACTGAAAATTTTGATTGAAAATTTTGAATGAACATTTTTACTGAACATTTTTACTGAACATTTTTACTGAACATTTTTACTGAAAATTTTAACTGAAAATTTTGACTGAAAATTTTTACTGAAATATTTACCGAAAATTTTTACTGAAAATTTTTACTGAAAATTTTTACTGAAAATTTTTACTGAAAATTTTTACTGAAAATTTTTACTGAAAATTTTTACTGAAAATTTTTCCTGAAAATTTTTTCCTGAAAATTTTTTCCTGAAAATTTTTACTGAAAGTTTTTACTGAACATTTTACTGAAAATTTTTACTGAAAATTTTTACTGAAAATTTTTACTGAGAATTTTTCCTGAAAATTTTTACTGAAAATTTTTACTGAAAATTTTTACTGAAAATTTTTACTGAAAATTTTTACTGAAAATTTTTACTGAAAATTTTTACTGAAAATTTTTACTGAAAATTTTTACTGAAAATTTTTACTGAAAATTTTTACTGAAAATTTTTACTGAAAATTTTTACTGAAAATTTTTACTGAAAATTTTTACTGAAAATTTTTACTGAAAATTTTTACTGAAAATTTTTACTGAAAATTTTTACTGAAAATTTTTACTGAAAATTTTTACTGAAAACTTTTTACTGAAAACTTTTTACTGAAAACTTTTTCCTGAAAATTTTTACTGAAAATTTTTACTGAACATTTTTACTGAACATTTTTACTGAAAATTTTTACTGACAGTTGTTACTAAAAATTTTTACTGAAAATAATTTTACTGAAAACATTTTTATTGAAAATTAATAATAGTTATAGTGGAAATATTTTACTTAAATTATTTTACTAAAAACATTTTTACCAAAAATAGTTTTGCTGAAAATATTTTTACTGAAAATAATTTTACCAAAAAATTTTACCGAAAATATTTTTCCTAAAAACGTTTACTTAAAATTTTTCCTGAAATTTTTACTGAAAAATTTACTGAAAATATTTACTGAAAATTGTTACTGAAAACTTTTACTGAAAATTATTACTGAAAATAATTTTACTGAAGCTATTTTTATTGAGAATTAATAATAGTTTTAGTGAAACTTCTTTTTACTGTAAATATTTTTACCGAAAATTATTTTACTAAGCATATTTTTACCAAATGTATTTTACCGAAAATAGTTTTATTGAAAATATTTTTACTAAAAGTAATTTTACAAAAAATTTTACCGAAAATATTTTTAGTAAAAATGTTTACTGAAAATAGTTTCACTGAATAAAATTAACACCAATTTTTCAACTGAATAAAATTGAGTTATTTTCGAATAAAAAACAACTTACTAAAATTGAAAACTTTATTTTTAACTTAACATATTTAATTGTATTTTAAAACCAATTTTCTAGTCGGTTTTACCATATTTTTATATGAAATAAAATTTCTATATTAAAATCCTCTTATTTCCACATTTTTGATTTAAAGTCGTCTATTAAAAATACGCATTAGAAGAGTAAATATGAATTTTATTGATTTGAGATTCTGTCCGATCGTAAAATTATTCCATTCGGAAATTGTTTTTCTATTGGCATTTCGATGACGCTAATAAAATATTTCAAATGAAAAATTACTTCCATTCTAATTCGATAAATTTTAAATCTCATTTTTGTAAAATTATTTTCCCTTCATCAGCTGCATTTACTTTCCAACCAAAAAATATAATTTATTAGCCATTTTCGAAATGTTGTAAATTTATTGAAGAGTAATCAGATTTATAGAAAATATTGATTTTTATATACCTAATCAATTATTTTTTTTATTTTTGTTTATTGATTATTTACAATAAAATTAAGCTTTTCGAATTTTTTTTAATCAGTACGAGAATTTTGTAACAAATACACTTAATAATTTTATTAATTGCTTTGAGATTTTGTTAATTTTTTTAGGAATATATTTGCATGTCAAAATAAAAAGTTTTGGGCCCTACATTTGGCAAGATATTGTATTTTAGAGAAATTTTGGCATTCGAGTGTAAGCACATCACCTAAATTGCTTTAAAGTATTTTACTTTAAAATTGTAATAAAATTCATCTCTAAAAAGAGTCTATTTGAATGTTAACAAATACTAAAGTGAAAATACTTAAACATTTTCATATATAAATAAATTGTTTAAAATTTGAAACAATAAAAACTATACTCATTAACTAAATAAACTTATAGTAATATTTTATTCAACTTTTAAAATTTATAACTTATTTATATCGTATATAATTTTAAATAGTATGCATTAAAAATATTATAAAAAATAATAATACATAAAAACTTCATAAATCATATCAATTTCATTTTGACTTTGTCACATTAATAGTAGAGAAAAAATTCGATGAAAAATTTTCTACGAATTATTTTGATTCGATATTTAAAAAAAAAATTTATACACACGAATACTTATTATGAATATTAAAATATTTTATAAATTTCCGCAGCAAATATTTTGGCAAAAAGTCATAATTTTATAGTGTTTCTTAGGAAATTCCTCTGAAAAAATATTGTAGAAGTGGAGGAGATCTTATAAATTGAAACTTTAGAATTGAATTGTGTCAATAATCATTTAGTTTCAGTACTTAACTACCCTAGAAGCTAGAAAGTTTAATTTTTTTTCATTAAAACAAACTCATCAAACAAAAAAACTACCATCAATTCAGTTTAGTAATTTTAAGTTATGAGCAACCTGCTTTTTGAAGATCATCCCTGGTCATAGGGATATGAGGATGTCAATATTCTTAAGAATCGTTGACGATTCCCCTTTGGCTTGTTTGATTTTCTATACGTTGTGTGGTTTTTTTTTTTGATTTTTATTTTAGTTTTTTGTTTGTTTGTAGAATTTATTATAAATACTCTAGAGAACTCATCTAAAGATCTCCAAGATCTCTTCGGTAATGCTATTTTTAAATCAGTTCATCTCAATTCGTTTCAGTTCAACTCGCCTCAGTTCTTCTAAGATCATTTTAGTTGCCGAATACAATTTGTACGGAAAACACTCTCGTCTCGAAATTATAAAACATTATCTCGATCGAATCAGTTTTTTTATGCGTGTTTAGAAAAATCTTAATATTTATTCTAATAATCAACACAATCTAATATCTTTACGTGTTTTGTGGAATTTTTTCAAAAATTATGAATAAGTGCTTTGATGAAATCTTGACATGATTCGAACAAATTTAATAGAATTTGATGTTTTTACACTTAATTAAGCTATCGAATTAGATGTTTTTTGTGCCTAAACTAATCTAGATTGTTTTAGTGAAGAAAAAATTCTTCTAATGGAAAAAAGAATCTAAAATGAATTAATTTAAACTTTCATATTGTGTAGGAAAATTACAACGAAAAGTTTTTATTTCTAAGGAAAAATCCGATTTAATTATATAAAAAGATGCAAAAATAATTTATCTTCGAACAAGTGCATCTATTCTGTTCGTGTTTGTGCTGACATATTGTAAAATTAATATGATCTGTCTGTTAAATGAAAAATTATATTTTGCCGAAAGTGTTTAGTTTATTTTTTTTTAAAAAAGAAACTTTTTTTAATTAAATTATTTCAATTTGGCAACGTTGTTTAAACAAAAAAATTGTTCGTTTTTTCTTATTTATTTTTATTTAATGGAACTTTTTTAATAAAATAACAAAATTTATCTATTATGGTATATGTAAATATGGTGGTGATCTTGCTATTCCGTTTATTGATTGTGGTTGATTGTTTATTTAGTACAACAGTGCTTCACGATGAGAATATATTATCAGAAAAGTATACTATCAATAGTGAGAATCAGAATGGAAACGGTAATCAACAACAAATTCAAGATATTGCCTATAATGAAGAAAAGATAAACGATCCCGACGGCGTCGGTCGTAAACAGTCTAGATTCGATGAGATCTTTCAGAATGATGCACAGGCAAGAGACTCTTTTGGCGACAGCTTTTATGACGACAACTATGCGGTAGATGACGTTCGGCATTTGCACGGTAGCGAAGAGAGCTTTTTCAATGATCCACCAGTTGGTCGAAAGGTGGATCAGTCATTTATATACAATCGTCGACAAAATATAGATAAGCTTATGTACAGTAAAGAGATCAATATTAAACAGGGTCGATTGCGTGGAATTACCCGCAATATGCATCCCCAATCAGGGCTAAGTGATGTCGTACAATTTCTGGGATTACCGTATGCAGAAGCTCCTATCGGAAGTAAACGATTTATGCCCCCAGGTAATGTTATAGTTGCTCAACAACCCATTTCATTTGTATGCATTCCATTTGAATTGGTTGCACTTTTGGAGTTACTAAGTGGAGAATTTACAAACTCTTACACAATGTTATCACGAAAATAATTGAAGAAAATCAATATTGTTAAATCTCAACAAGTTCACTATTTAACGCCAAACAACTACACCGAATCTAAAGCCATTTTCGAATTTATAGCTTTCTTCTTAGTATCGTGGTGGAGTAGAATAGAAGCGTGAACGTGAACGGAAATCCCGCATTGAACACAGTTTCAGTCGTTAATGTCGAGTGCACTTTCTGTTGCAGAATTCAATTACATTTACGACCGTTTAAATTGTTGGCCATGTTTTATGTACTTATTCCCAATCACATAAATCAATAATAGTAATTATAGTTAAGTGATTAAAACAAAAATGGGGAGAAATTGGAAGAACGGTTCCAGATTGCAAAATGTAAAAATTTCAAAAATTAACAAATTCTTACTTAGGCGAATCCGTTAGCTAATTGTATGTGGGTGGCATCTGCTTGATCAACTGAATTTCTCTTATTTTAAATCCTTGAAAATAATATTGAAACAATTTGCACTAGTAAACTCTATCAAAATAAAATTTTCTTTAAATATTTGCAAATATTCATTTAAATTCCAATCCGTACAATTTTATAAATATTAATTTAAATTCAGTATAAAATGAAAAACTTTCATGAACTTAAATATTTTTTTTTACTTTTTTTATGAATTTATTGTACAACTTTGTAAAATAATTCATTAAAAAAATTCAGATATTTCGGCCGTACTTTGCGACTATCAAATTCTCTACTTGCCTCAGCTCTTTGGTTACACTCCTTTTAATATTATCAATAGTACCAATATGACATCTTATACTTTATGAAAAAGTCTGACCTACCAATTGTATAAGCTTAAATCCGCTGTTTGGTCATAGATGGCGTAAGTGAGCGTATTAAGCTACCATGGGACGCCATACTTTTTTTTATGAGTTTGACATCTGCCATCATTAATCGGTGCACATTGTCAGCAATTTCGTACAACAACATACATTTTTCCTTTGTTAATCATGTCTTGTTTTGTGCCAGAAAATGAGCATATGCGGGAAGCTCTGCTTTTCTGCTTCAATTTGAAGAAATCCGCTGCCGAATCGTATCGAATGCTTATGGAGGCCTATGGTGACAGAGCTTTATCGGAAACAATATGCCGAGATTGGTTTCGTCGGTTCAAAGACGATAATTTTGACTTGTGGGACAAGAAGCGTGAAAATCGGCCTAGAAAGGTTGAGAACCATCAATTTGAGGCTCTTTTGGACAAAAACGGTAGCCAATCGCAAAAAATGCTCGCGGAGCAATTGGGTGTTACTCAACTAGCCATTTCCATGCGTTTGCGTGCCATGAGGAAGATAGAAAAGATCGGAAAATGGGTGCCGCATGAATTGAACGATAGGTAGATGAAGCAACGCCAAAACACATGCAAAATCTTGCTCGCCAGACAAAAAATAAAGTCGTTTCTGCCTCGGATTATGACAGGCGATGAAAAGTGTATTTGTTTCGAGAATCCTAAACGCAAGAAATCGTGGGTTAATCTCGGCCAACCATCAACATCTTTCCCAAGACCAAATCACTTCGGACGGAAGACGATGCTGTGCGTTTGGTGGGATCAGCAGGGTATCGTCTACTATGAGATGTTGAAACCTGATGAAACTGTCAATGCCCACCGCTACCATCAACAACTGATCAAATTGCACCGTGCTCTGCATGAAAAAAGGACGGATTATCAGTAAAGATATGACAAGTTGATTTTCCTCCACGACAACGCACCATCGTACACGTCAAAAATGGTCCGAAACTACTTGGAGACACTCAACTGGGAGATGCTACCCCACTCTACTTATTCACCAAACCTGGCCCCTTTCGACTATTACCTGTTTTCGTCAATGGGCCACGCGCTCGGTAATCAGCACTTCGATTGTGACGAAGAAGTCCGAAAATGGCTTGATGAGTGGTTTGCCTCGAAAGGGAAGGATTTTTTTTTGACGTGGTATCCACAAATTGCCTGAGAGATGGAAAAAATGTGTAGCTAGCAAGGTTGCCCTCTTTAAATAAATTTGTTTTTGCTTTCTATGAAAAAACATGTGTTTTTTAACTAAAAAACAGCGGATTTAAGCTTATACATCTGCTAATAAAATCGTACACTCGTTCAACATTTTCATCAGGTATCCCTCTAGGGACATTGACTCAAATAACCTATGGCATTCATATCAGAACAGTAGTTTTTTTTTATTTTCTATATTTTTTATTATTTTTTATTTTTTTATATCAATTTTATCTCTTTTTAATTAATTTTCTTGGAAAGCCGTACGTCACCGTATGCGTTGTTTCCTCTTATTAAAGCAGTTCTGTTAGGCTTTAACTTAAATCGCCTTTAGCTCTTCAATTATATTTCTTTGGATGTTATCGAAATTACCAAGATAAGATTTTTTCTTAAAAAAGAATGTATTTTTATCTTGGAATACAAACAAATGTGTTTAGTTGAATAGAGAGCTAGAGAACCACAGGAATCCCTTTTCCGGATAAATACGTAGGCTACTATATATATTTCTGGCCTAGGCAACACTAAGTGTTGCCAGGTGCGATCTGACATTTCCATTGGAAAGTTTGACATTTTTTAGCATAAACGTACTCAGAACGTTTTGACGTACGACTATCATTTGTGTTGTTTACAGTGACTTGAAAAAATCAATTTGGCAAAAAAATGGAATTAACTCGTGAACATTTTCGTGCGATCATTTTTCACAACTTTCGACGTGGATTATCACGACAAGAGTGCATCGATGAACTTAAATCTTTGTATGGCTATGAAGCACCATCCTATAGCACTGTGAAAAACTGGTACAACGAATTCAATCGTGGCCGACGCTCGCTCAAAGACGAATTCCGTGAAGGTCGTCCAAAAACAGCCGTTGTTCCAGAAAACATCGATGCCGTACGTGAACTGATAATGCAAGACCGTCATGTGACATACCGTGAGATAGAGGCATGCCTAGGCATTTCTCCCACCAGCATACATTCGATATTGCATGAACACCTGGCCGTAAAAAAGGTTTGTTCTCGTTGGATCCCGCACAATTTGACAATCGCTCAAAAAAAGGCTCGTGTGGATTGGTGTAAAGAAATGCTGAAAAAATACGATCGCGGTGCTTCAAAAGACGTTTATAAGATCGTCACAGGTGACGAATCATGGATCTATGCGTATGAGCCCGAAACAAAACAGCAATCGACCGTGTGGGTCTTCCAAGACGAGTCAAATCCAACGAAAGTTGTTCGTGGAAGAAGCACTTCGAAGCAAATGGTCGCTTGTTTCTTTGGCAAAACTGGTCATGTGGCGACTGTTCCGCTTGTGCAACGTAGGACGGTCAATTCTGAGTGGTACACCACCATTTGTTTGCCTGAAGTCTTCGGAGAAATTCGAAAAACGAACAAGAGAAGTCGAATCATTGTGCACCATGACAATGCGAGCTCTCACACATCGGCTCAAACCAGCGCCTTTTTGACCGGACAAAACGTCGAATTGATGGGTCATCCTCCGTACAGCCCTGACTTGGCACCCAATGACTTCTTTTTATTCCCACACATCAAGAAAAAAATGCGTGGTCAACGATTTTCGTCGCCAGAAGATGCTGTTGAAGCATTCAAAAACCATGTTTTGGAGGTGTCTCAATCGGAGTGGAAAAAGTGCTTCGAAAATTGGTTTGAGCGCATGCAAAAGTGTATAAATCTTGATGGAGAATATTTTGAAAAACAATAAAACCTTTTTCGTTGATAAATATTCGCATTTTCATTATTAGGCCAGAAATATATATAGTAGCCCACGTACTCGTTGATGGAGATGATCTTGTGACAGAAGCGTTGACATGGCAGAGCATCCAAATATCTGCAATATCTAATCTTCTAGAAAAAAATCCGTTTTCTGAGATTATCAAGGACTTCTTTATAAAAATATTATTTTTTTAAAAAATCTTCCAAAGACTGCAAATTTTTATCAGTCTTCTACTGCTTCCCAATTCACCGAAAATTCTTTATGATACCGAAAAGCTTGAGCTTTTAATAAGAGATTTTTTCTGAAGGCTTTATGTACCATTTTATAGGTCAAACTTGCAAATTTACAAAGTTTAACATAAAATTTGATGGTACTTTATTGTACCAAATTTTGCTTTTTAATTTTTTATTACAAAAACAGAACTTATTTTATTATGGTGTAAAGGTTTACGTAGTTACCCCATCGCTCTTAACTGAAACTTTAGGAAGGACTAACATATAAGCTACGTAAAAGAAAATCCGCAATGTTGCCAAATTCCTCGCAATAATGATAATCTTATTCCATTTTTATTATTAAGTACAGTTTTTTCCAACCATCCCCACTGAATTTCATTTTATAAATAATAAAAATATTATCAAAAACTCTTTCATAAATTAATATTTCTAAAGAGGACTGCTTTTTCAATTGGTTTTATGAATGAAAAGAATTAGTTTTTAACAATTTAGATTTCCAAAAAAAAAGATTCGAACACTTAAACCGTTCTTTAAAAACTGGACTACTTAAAATAGTTTTTGTTTCCAAACAAAAAAAAAACTATTCCAAATTTTCAGAAAAAAAATTTCATATCAATTACAAAAATTTTAGGCAGATTAAAAAAAAAATAATCTAAACTGAAAAGTTTTTAAAATTCTACAAATTATATTTGTAAACTTTTAAAGAAAAACCATACTATTATAGTAATAATACAGACCATTGTTATTACTATAGTTCAATACTTCCGGGAAAATTCAATTAAAAAAAAAACTTTTAACCATCTATAATATGTAAATATTTTTGTATCTCATCAATTCAGCAATAATCATAAAAATGAAATTTCCACAGAAGCTTTAATTCTTTTTTATTGTTCATAATTTTACAACTATTCATTTGCATAAAAGTTAAAATTCTTATAGCTTTCATAAAATGGTACATTCTTAAAAGGACTTTGCTCTTCTTGACATTTTTTTTCTTTATTCCACAATATCAATGGTATTTATTTTCGAATTCCAGATAGGATCAGTAAACTTTTTTCCATAAAAGAGTTGATAGTGAAAAGTTCATACAAATTTACCACCCTTTAATATCAATTGCTGCCTCTTTTTTAAGGCATAAAATTTTACAAATCCTCTAGTGCTTTTCTACAGTATAAACAAAAATTGGATTGTTCATAAACTTTCAACTAAACCGGATAAATAAATTCGCGCACACTTTATCTTTAGAAATGGAACATGGAGCATAGAAAATAATGGTGGGAAAAATCATTCACAAAAAAAAATGTGTACCCTTTCTTCATAAAAATACTACGTTTTACGGAAATTTTTATGTATTTGTATTGTATTATACGTGTAAATATGAGTACATGTTACTACAAAAGAATCCTCTAAACGATACTAACGAATTCCAATGGTAATGGCAAATTTCGTGCCATAAAAATAAGTTACCCTTGGAAAAAGGGTCACATAACTAGGCAAATTGATGTCTTGCCTGTATTAACTTGTTCTTCCTTAGAATAGGCCCAATCCTATCTGGTATGGTATCGACATTCAGTAATTTATTTACATTTTTAAGATTACCTACCGAATCAATGACAATTTATGGTGCAATTTATTAGCAAAAATAACAAATGATTTCGAGCCAGCTCAGTTGGTGGATTCCAAATTCAGAATTATTTAAATTATTCGCATTTATTAAATTTTCACTTATTTAGCAACAAATAAAAACAAAATGCAAAAAACCATGGGCAAATTTTCTTCTCCTTTTGCTATTTGATTAATATTAAATAGAAATTCAAAAAACAAAAAAAAATTCCATAAATTCTAAAAGAACAACATTCACTTCCTCAAAAAATTGTTCGTTTAGTTTCTATTAAATCGTTTAATAAAAATTGCTATAAAAACTCTCTAAGATAGATTTTTTACTATAATAATTTTAATTTTTTTTTTTCAAGTGTTGTATAAAAAAAAAAACATTATAAAATATAGTATCTAAAATTGAGTTGATGTTCGTTCATAGATTTACTGCCATTTTCCACGAGCCACTAGCTAACTGGTGACATAAATCGACCTTAACTAAAAATAAATATGTCATTTTATAATCGATGAAAATTTTCATTGAATACTTGGTCAAATGCCAGGATTACTCAGAAAAAAGTTTTAAAAAATATTTCATTTTTTTTTTCGACAAAAAAGTTTCCGTACAATTATGAATGAATTTGTGGGGTAAGCATTTTGTTTCTTAATCAATTATCACAACAATTTATATAAATATTTCGTCGCAATTGAAATTTCATCGAGAAATTCTGTACAAATTTGAAAGTGGGATGGAAATTTTTAAATAATATAAGTTTTTTCCAACTTTTCTAGATAGTATAAAAGTTTTCACTTTCTAAGCTTTTAGAAAGTGAACAATTTATATACTATTATTTATATGAACCTTAAATTTGTCCACATTAAATAATTTATTTTAATTATAAGCATTTGCATTCTTAAAACTTAATTCCATAATAACAATTGCTTTTCACATAATTTAAATATTTTAATCTTGTCGTAAGTTAAGTTTTATAGAGGATATTTTTTTTGCAAATAATTATATACCCACACTAATAATCAAAAATTTTGCTGAGGTTATTTCTTAAACTTACTATTAAAAATAATTTAATGTTTTTTGATTGCAATTACAAATGTTTTTCATAAAATTTTAATACTTTTTGTTCCAAAATTTTTTTATACTTAAAAACAGGAATCAATTTTATTTTCAGCTCATATAAAATAATGATTTTAAGTCTTTAATAGTATTTGAAACTAATTTTAAGTTCTTTACTCTAACTAGGTTCTTATGGAACTCGGTTTATGTTATTTAATAGAAACAAATTTAACTACATAAAATATAAAGTGTTATTTCTAAAAAAAAAAAGAACAAATGATTTTGAATTTGTTTTAAAAATTAACTTTCGCTGAAAATTAAAGATAACAATCCTGCTTACTGAGAACTTTATATTCTAGTTCTGGCTATAATAATATTACTTCAAAATGATAGAAGATCATAAGTTTTCCAATTCGACATACTTTATGTCATGTAAGTTATAAGACTCCAAACTCTACGAAGGATTTGTCTGGCAACATTGACTGACAACTTCCTCGCTAAATTTTATTTGAAAAATTTTTGAATTTTATTTGAAGCTGAAAAAGGAAAATTTGGTGCAAAAATGTGTCATCAAATTTTGTGTTAAGCTTGACGAATTCGAAAGTTCGCCTTACGAAAAGATACACTCAGCCTATAGACAATATTCATTATTAAGAAATATGGCCTAAAATATATTTGAAAGGCCGAGAAGCACTGGAAAACGGACCGCGCTCAAAGAGACCTTAAACATCAACTAATGATAAAAATGCAGAACGTCGATTGTTTAGAAAGAATTTGTGACTCTAAGTTTATAAAAAAGTCATTGAAATTCTTAGAAACAGAGTTCCTTACGTCAAATCGGATATTGCAGACACATGGATACTCTACGATAACAAACCTAAGGAGTCCTTTTTTGTACAAAAACCTCATTAAAGAGTTTTTATTTCTCAAAGTCAACAAGTCCTTTCTTTTCATATGTCTAAGATCTGTAACTTTAAAGGACGTCATTATGAATAATATCTAAAGGAATATGACCGGATATTTGAAAGCAATTGTATATAACGCCTTCCAGTGCTGCTATGCAATTTATGACTGCTCAAGGGAGCTATTTTGAAGAGGATAATAAAAGAAATATTCATACAATATTTTTTTTACAATATTTGACAAAGTCATATACACCAAAAATAACCGAACTTTATATTTAAATCATACAACATGCAGCGCCATCTATTGAAAATTTGCAGCATTAAAAAGATAAATTCATGTAAATCGGATGACAGATGTGAAAGTTACAGCCATTTCAATAAAAGAAAAAGTGTGCTAATGTTACAAAACAAAAAAGAGCAAATATAAAATTTTCTATTAGACTTGAAAAAAAATTCGCTGAGACATACGAATTGATGGAAAAAGTTTATGGTGATGAATGTATGAGTCGTAATAAAGTTTATACGTGATTTACACGATTTAAAAATGGTCGTGAGGATTTAAATGACGACCTAAGGCGAGGTAGTCCAGAAGCTAGTAATCGTGCTGAATTGGTGGAAAAAGTCCGTCAAATCATTGGTATCGATGCAAATTTTACTACGAGAATGTTGGCTGAGGAATTAAATACGAGTAAAAACACTATTTGGAGACTTTTAACTGAAGATTTAGGTAAAAGAAAGGTCTGTGCGCGTTTTGTTCCACATGAATTAAATGAAGACCAAAAATTCGCTCGTGTGGAGCATTGCAAAGACATTGTTGAAACTGCTGAAAACGATCCAGACTTTCTTGATTCGATCATAACTGGTGATGAGTCATGGTGCTTTAAATATGACCCTGAAACTAAGCGTCAATCTGCTGAATGAAAGTCTAAAGGCGAGCCAAAACCAAAAAAATTACGTTTTCAGAAGTCTCGAATTAAGACAATGTTGATTACTTCTTATGATTCGAAGGGTATTGTCCACAAGAAATTTATTTTAGAAGGTCGAACTGTTAATGAAAAATACTATTTAGGCATTTTAGATCGTTTGTGGAAAAGAATTGGTCATGTTAGACAGGAATATCCAGCAGGAAAACAGCTGTTTTTATTGCACGATAACGCACCACCTCACAAGACCAAAAAAGTGAACGAATTTTTGATGAAAAAACGGAATTCTCCCATTAACCACCCTGCGTATTCGCCTGATCTATCACCATGTGACTATTTTCTATTTCCAAAACTGAAAACCAAGATGAAAGGAGCATCTTATGATGCTATCCCAGCCATTTAAGCAGCCGTAACTGAGGTGCTGAAGAACATTCCTATAAATGACATAAAAAAATCTATACATGCGCTGGTTGATCATTCCAAACGTTGTATTGAGTCTAATGGAACCTATTTTAAATAAATAATAAATTTTGAAGATAATATAATGTGTATTCTATATCCAAAAAGTTCGGTTTTTTATCTGTCATGCTCCCAAAAACCATATAATTACCATTAAAATATTAATCCATGTTTGGAGTGTGAAAATCTTATTGCAGGATCATACCTTAAGCTTCAATAGCAGTGTGAGGTATGATCCTGTCAAAGCATCTTTCAGCTTTTAAAAAAAAATTAATTTTCTTAAAATATTGAAATATATTTAATGGCAAATAAAATATGAACAAAAAATTGAAGAGCATTGTTCATTTGCACTTCCGTTAAAAATTTCATTCCTCCACACAATCTTAACTGAAAATTGCGGATGTATCTATCTAAATACTCCTACATAAATATAATACATTTTGTATATACCATCTGACCAAAAAAAATCCAATAAATCCTATCACATTCTCTATAAAGCATAAATATAATAATTGATTTTTTCTCATATTAATTTAAAAGTAATAACAAATTATATTAAAGAAATTTTTTATATTATTTACTTTTGATGCAAAGAAGATATAAATTTTTGAAATTGTTTTGATAGAAAAGTCATTGACATTTATTAGATGTTTACATAAATTTACACCAAAAAAAAATTCAGTTTATTATTTGTTTACTCATAAATTTTCTTTAAATATATTTTTTTGTATTCATAAATAATCATTTTAAAATATAAAAACACAAACATACATTATATAATATTATGTATTTTGTTAGGTTTATTATTCAAAAGTAATTTTATTTGTTTTCAGATAGTAGAATAAACAATTTACTTTTTGCTTGTTTTTATAGTAACTAAAGGATAAATTTTCTTTAATATTTTCTATTACTAAAAGGAATGGCGCCAACATATAAGTTTATTTTTATAAACTATTGTGATTTTTATTTCTTTTAAAATAGAATAAAATATAAAATTTTTCTGCAAAATTAAACAAATTTATGATATTAATTTTGGGATAGGAATTAAAAATTTATAACCAACAATTAATTATGGTAGAATTTGTAAATGTTGAAAATTTCCTTAAATAAATATAATATTCAAGTAATTTTATCAAAGAGTTTCTGAGTAAACATAAAAAAAAATTTATTTTGACTTAATTTAATAATATCGGAATGTCTTTCTCTAACCTATTCTATAGTAGCGCATAAAAATTGCTAAATAGATGTAAAATTCTACATATTATGAAAAATTTCTTTTCTTATAGAAAAATACAATTTCTTAGAATATTAATATTAAAAAACAATAATATACATTATGCTTCAAAAATATATTATGAGAAAATAATAAGCTAACATTATCATTAAATTTTAAAAAGCCTAAAAAAATTTATTGCAATACTTGTATTGTATCCTTGAAGGAATACTGAGCGATAATTTTGAATAACATCCGTTTAGAGAAAGTATAGCAAAAATTAATAATTTTCCAATTGAATTTAATTTTATTCCAAAATTTGCTATAAAAGAAAATTGCCTTCAATAAAAGCATCGTATTTACCCTGAAGGACTATGCTTTTATTGCACATGTAAATGTTCTTTAATTATTTTCGACAACATCAAAATTTATTATCATAAACAAGACTACATTTGCAAAGTTTACCAAATAAAAAAGTATTTTAAAAAAAGATTACAGCAAAAGTAAAATAAAATTATTATTAAAAAAAAAATTTTTTTCGTAAATATTGTAAGGAGTATTCAGAGGTTGATGTGTTAAAAGATTTAAAAATAGCAAAAAAAACGTTGACTTAATTGATTTCTAAGTTGCTAATTTCAATTAAAACGAAATAATTATAAGCTATTTAGATTGGTGTAATTTTGTCTTTATTGGAAATTAGAGGATATTTTCTTATTACTGTTTTTAAAGCACTTCATTATTAATAAATTAAAGAAAATAAAACTGCTTACACCTCTTTCAGTAATAACGACAATTTAAGAAATTTTGTTTCGTTCATTTTGGAAGTTAAAGATTGTTACCATCCTATTCCTCAAATTTAATTTCAATGATTCCAAGAAATCGTTGAGCACGCAGAAGCAATACTTATGGCGCCGCTTAGGAAGGATAGCCAACAAATATTCCTTTATGAGTTTTACAATGGAAACGTTTTGTATGTCATATGTGATAATATTTGTCTCACAAAAGGCACGTTTTCTGATGTAACTACAACAATTACAAATGATCAAAGTATTCCAAAGCATTTATTACTGAGAAAAATGATTTTCCCAAACTAAAAAAATATATATGCTTATTATCAATCAAATTAGGTTTTTCCATCTTATTTTCCTTAAAGCTTAAAACACTTTATTACTGATTTTTATAGCATTTGATATTTAGTACTTTATATTAATAACTATTTTTTGTCATACGAAAAAAATTCCATCTAATCTACTTCTAACAAAAAAGAGAAATAGCGACTACAGCTGCTCCTAACAAAATACCTACTAAAATCTTCAGCCAAACAAAACTAATCCAATAGTTTTTATCGAAAATCAATTTCACTTAACTTTCGCTTTAAAGTTTTGAGCAATTTAGGAACCTCTTTAATCCTACTTACCGATTCTGTGGCGATATTCTAACTATTTTAGCACTGTACCCACTTAAATTTTGTTCCCCTTCTCCTATACTTCATTTATCTATTACATCATTATCATTACTTAAACAAAAATCCTTTCCTCCCACTAACAGTATAAATACTCTCATATAGAAAATTGGATACACCACATGCTCCTAGCCGCCAAATCGGTTCAAGGCTATTTCTCAGCACGATATGGCTCCTGGATTTCCTTTTGAATATATTACAAAAAAAAAATTCTTCTTAAACTCTGGGTGGTAAGATGAAATAATAATTTCTGAAAATTTTATTATATTCTAAAGTTCTTTCCAATTTTTTTGAAGGGCGTATATATCGTCACGTAGAGAGCAATTCAACTGATTTTGCTTAAAAATAAGATTCATTAGAATAAATTCTTATTAAGCTAAGGAATAATGTAATTTTTTTATTTTTGAACATACAAACAATTTTAAAACTTTTCAAATCCATTAAATTTGTTTTTATGTAAAAAAATATTTTCTAAAGCTACAATAGAAAAATTCGTCTATTAGGAAAACTTTTTTCTTTTCCATTAGACAGACGAGAAGAAAATGTTAATTTAGGCAAAAATTTAAATCTAAACAAATAATTACATTTTGATTAGAGGGAAAATATCCTAAAACTACAAGTATTCTAGTTGAAAATTTATTTTATGTTGATTATTATGATAATATCTTTACCAGAAGGGAATTTGTATGAATCATGTAAATAGGCTTAAAACTGTTCTAATTTTCCAAAAAGGTTTTTCTCTTACCTTCACAATTACTGCTCTACAGAATGGTTAAAAAGTTCATATTTAAACGAAAACTTTTTTATTAAGTTTACAAAAGTAAAATTTTGCTCTCTTAAATTTTTCATAACTTTTATTGATTTTCTAATAGCATAAAACACATTTTGAAATATAATAACAGTTCATTATGTACATTTTTCTTTTCCATTTTCTTTTAGTTGTGAACATTTTTTTACAGAATTTCTAAATTTATTTTCCGATATGAATGGATTATTTAATGGCGTATTTTTTCATACTAGAAGAGGAGAAAAATTTATGAAATTCACAAGAAAATGAACGAATTCATATTTTTTGTGTTATTCTGAATTATGTTTTTTTTCTTAGATTAAAAATAATAAACAGAATAAAATTTGAAATTCTTCTGTTGATCCTAATGCTAAAAGTACGCAAATCCAAGTGATTCCCAGTCAGTAAAGCCGGGATGATTCTTGTTGAGGAACAATCGTAAACTAAAATGTTTTCCAATGAATCAAAATCATCGCCTGTTGATTTTTTTATGCTCGCTTAAACAATCAAGTTGAAATTATTATGAAAGTTTCTTCTTAATTTTATTTATTAGTATTTTTTTTTTGTTTTTTTTCCGTTTGCTTTCGTTTTCATTAATGTAATAATTTATGTAGAGTGGCCTGTTCATTTTACTAAACTTACCGTATTAGAAATGGGATTGTTTTTAGGAACACATTGATTTAGTTTGCTTTAAAAAAAAATCAACAAATTAAATTTTTCTATTTCCATGTTTTTGTCAGAAACTTGAATTCAGTATAGTTTCTTAATAAAAAAAAGAGATGAACGAGCGGATAAGCACGAGAGAAATGAGACAACTGCAATAGTAGATAGTGGCACATGGTGTAGACATTTGTTATTATTAGTCAATGAGAACACGTCGGCATTCATCATTGCACAAAAAGTTTTTCTTACAAAATAAGTAATATATCCAGATAGAAGTATCTTACTAATTGTGACTTCCTTATTAAGTGACTTTATATGATACCATGGATCATTCTACTATTTATAATTTTATCATAATAGATGAGCTATTATAAAATGAATTTATTTATTTCTCTCAAGAGGTTACTCTACTATCTGTAGATATATTAAATTGTATAGATATTTCATATTTCAGATTTTCTTTTAATTTTTCAATTTTAATCATATAATTTCTTGTAGAATCATCAATTAAGTAAATTATCAATAATAATATGTATTAAAAGGTTTTCTTTCAAACAAAAAACCTATTTTTAAATAAACTGAAAATATTATTTATATAATTTTTTTAACTTTATTATTTAAGAAAAGTAACCAAAACAAAATAGATTCTAAACATTCGACTTCGGAAATATTTTAAGCCTCCATTTGAGCAATATTAATATCTGCTTTTGCAACAATTTTCTACAACACCATAAACACAGTATCTTTAATTATTCTCTAAAAATTTATTTAAAAAAAAAAATCTACAATCCATTATATTTTACATAAAGAAGAGAAATTAATTTTATAAACTATGAAATGACGCAATATTCGAAATTTTCCATCTTTAAAAATTAAGGGAAAATTTAAAAATTTCGAAATTTTTTTCGATAACACAAATATTAAAACAATTTTTTTATTTTATTTTCAAAATAGAAAACATAACAATTGGGAAAATATAATTTAAAAAAACAATTTAATTAAAAATGTTCCCTTTTTTTTATAATTATTATCGATATTATCTTAATATTGCCCATTTAATTTTAGTATCATAATATGATCATATTTCTTATCCTAAGTGGCAATGACATAAAATAACAACGCTAAAACTTTATTAATGCAAAACGATTATGTAATTTTCTTCAAGATACTCATTTTCATTAATTAAAGTTCTGTAGATACTTAAGATATTTAATTAAAGTTATTTATTGCAGTCGCAGAAAGTTTGGAATTCTTCTACTAATGTTAATTTAATTTTGGAATAAAAAGAAGAACATTTAATTATGAAGAAAATTTTTATTAATTTTACTGCCATATGCATTTGACATTTTACCAAAAAAAAAAAAATCCTTTTCAACTCTGAATTAAATACACAGCTAAAGAGCTATAAGGCACCTTAAAACAGAATTTCATAATATGCAAAGTCGTAAGATGAATTCATTTTCATAATCTGTTACTCCACCTTAATTCAAAAATAGATATTCGTTGTGCAAGATGTAGTTTCTTAAGAAAAAAAATCGAAAAAGATTTTCCGCTGTTATCATATACCTATTTGAGTAATTTGGATGAATTGTAATATTAAATTTCTTAAGAAATGACAAATATATTCATTTTATAGTTAAAAGATACTTTATGCTTTTAGATTCATATATCAAGACCACCCCAGAGGGATAGAAAAAGAATATTTTAAGTCGATTGAAATTACTTCCGAAAAATATATTTCACATATTGTTTTTCGTTAAATATAGTTTTCTAAAAGAAAAAGATTGGATATGACATATAACAGCGCTGTGGGTGATATTTTCTTTCAATCGTAAATTATTTCCTATTTTATTTCTATAATAAAAAACCTCAAAATATCGGGTGAAGATAAATTTTGATATTTAATAATATTATCATAGGTGGTATTTGTTTTGAAGATGTTAGGGCTTAGTTTATAGGAAAAAAAGCCTTGACCAAAGTTATTGGACAACCTTCATTTTTCAGCTTTTTGTTAAAACGAGTGATGTCTCAAAAATATATTTTATCACTTTTTATATCTTTGTTTAAATAAAAAGAACTTTCATAGACAGATGGCGTTTATAGAAAGGTTAGTGTTTTTTGCGATAGAGGGCTCTGTTGTATAACTAATATTAATGGTTTTAGTTAGGCAAATATTTTTGGAGCAAATTCTTTTAAAACGGTGTATATTTTACAATGGTTATGAAAAAGACAAACTAATTCAACGGAAATTAATAATTAAATGTTTGTGAAAAGAAGGGAAGTCTCAAAAAAAATCGTTCATATTGTGCTGGTCAAAAAATTTTTAAGGTTCTTTTGTAATCTCATAACTATATCAGAAAGAAATAAATGGTAGACGTCATGACCAAATTTAAATTCTTTCATTATTAAATAACCGAAAATAAACAACTTTGAAGCTCGCTACTATCTGAAACGATAAAAAATACGCCAATTTTTTTAAGAACTATTAGAATGAGGATTTCAGTAGCGTTTGTAAGAGATTAGAATACAAAAAAGAAGTGATTTTTTATTCTTCCCAATAATAATATTTAAAAATTTGGTACTATACGAGGTCTGTTCAAAAACTATCGCGAATTTTGAATTTCCCCGGGTTACGTATATTCGATTTTATGGCGTTATGTTAGTACTCATGGTTCTCACTTATGCCGACAAGTTCAGCCATTTTGAATTTTCAGTTAATTTTTGACAACTGCTTAGCTTGCACGTCTTTTGGCTCGTCTTGGATTTTTGCTCAATTTCGACCAAAAACAGCATCACATTAACATTGCTAAGGAGCTTTTGGACTCTGTCCGCGATGACCCAAATTTGTTCCAAAGGGTCAAAACTGGTAAAGAATCATAGGTTTATGGTTATGACGTAGAAACCAAAGTTCAATCATACCAATGGCAGCTGCCGCACGAGCCAAGACCGAAAAAAGCCAACTTCCGTCGAATGTGTAGGTTTTGCTTACAGTTTTCTTCGATTGCAGGGGAATGGTGCATCATAAGTTCTTGCCACAGGGTAGAGCGGTCAATAAGAAATATTACCTGCAAGTTATGCGCAAGTTGCGCGAAGCAATCCGCCAGAAACTCCCGGATTTTTCGAAGAACAAAAATTGGCTTTCGCTATTTTTGGCCAAAAACAACACACTAATAATGCCGCAGCCACTGTATTCCCCAGATCTGGCCCCCTGTGACTTTTTATTATTCCCGAAACTGAAGCAAGGACGATGATATGCTACGATTGAGGAGATAAAGACGGCATCGAAGGAGGAGCTGAACAAGATCACAAAAAATGATTTTTTGAAGTGCTTCGAGGATTGGAAAAAACGTTGGCACAAGTGTATAGTATCTGATGGGGATTACTCAACAAAATAGATATTCATGAATAAATAAATAATTTTTGAAAAAACACAAAATTCGCGATACTTTTTTAACAGACCTCGTACATTTCACACTATACAGTGTAAGGTAGATGAGAAATATAGTCTAGAATGCATACACATAGTACCAACTGCACGGATGTGGAAGCATTATGGTCTGGGGCCAGTTATGTGAGAACACTGTTTATTTATGTTAATCGGATCAATATCTGAACTTGATATATATCAAATATGAACAGGCCAATGCTTTCTATCATAATTCGATATGTATAATGGAATGGTTTTCAAAGGACTCCGTAGAGTTACTTGTCAAACCTTCAAAGGCGCCAGATATTAATTCAATAGACTCTTTGTAAGATTTATTGACATAATCGATAAGAAAAAACTAAATTACGTCCAAGCAATATAATGACAAAGAATACCAAAAACTGGTAGCTAAAAATAATTATGGCTAATATAATTTAAAGGACATTATTAACAACAATTAATATTTTTTTAAAAACTCCTTTTTTTTACTGACTACAAAAAATATTAATACTTTTCAGAATTAAATATTATTATGGGATGAGTAATAAAATATTTTTGGCCACGGCTATTTGGGTCACCCTCCTACAATACGGTAGATAGGTTCATAGAAAATTACGTGTTGTATAAAATTGTATTATAGAAGACTAGAAGGAAGTATAAAATGAGGAGATGCGTTTTGAAGACTTCTTTAAACGAAATATTATTTTTGAAATTCTGTACTCATTTAGCTCAGACTCCTCTTAATAAATTTTTTCCTCATCAGTGATCAATCCAATGAAGCGAAAGGTATTTATCGGTCGAACGATACCATCAGTTTTTGAACTCATTTCTTTGCAAGTTTTTTGCCTTTTCTGCCCTCTTTAAAAATTCTCTTATTTTACTATGTTTGTTGTAAATCCTACTGTATATATATAGGCAATTATGTAGCTCTAATTTCAATTTTTTGGCGTAAAGATCTTAAGTATAGAAAAATAATTCAAGCGTTTTGGGTAAAGCCCATGTATATAAAAATCCTGTAAAAAAGACAGCTTGCACCTAGTAAAATTAAGGATGTGTTACAAAAGTTTAAAAAACCATGTATGAAACAAAAAGGATTATTGTTGTTTAAAAAAAATCGCATAAAAACGGAATAAAGAAAATGCACATTTATTAAATTTCACAAAACAATATTCATACGAGAAAAAAAGATTAAATTAGTTACAAGAAAAAATTTTAAAAATTCAAAGTAAAAATAAAAAGTTTATTCAGTAACTATTCATCCTTACTTGATGGTATTTTGGTGTAGAAACAATTTCACTTCGTATATTTAATATCGAGCAGTAGAGTTGTTAGTTAACAAATGGCAAAATACAGGCTTCTATTCTTATTAACTACAAAGTTAGCATTTCAATAAAAGATATTATTTATAAATATTATTGTTATCAAAATACTATATTTAGATGGTAACAGTTGAAGGTCTTGGAAGAAAATGAGACTTTTAAAGAAAATCAGAATATGATAAGATTAATTAAAATTAATCCTCAAATAACGTTAAAGCCAGAATGCTTCGAGAAAAAGTATTGGGTTGTTCGGAAAGTAATTTCGTTTTTTTTTATAGAAATATGAAAGACGATTTTCTTATAATGAAAAAATTGACCAATTCTGGCCTTTTTTTCTTTAAGTGAATTATTCAATTTGTCCAACTGATGAGAGTACACTTCAGAATTGATCGTTGTGTTGCTCGGTAGAAGCTCAAAATAAACGATTCCTTTGAAATCTTACCAAACAGATAGCATAACTTGTTTTTGATAAATATTGGCTTTCGAAGTGCTTTGAGCCGGTTCATCTTTTCTACTTTTCCGGATTTTTTACACTTAGCATTGTTGTAGACAACCCATTTCTTATCCCCAGTGATGATACGCTTCAAGAATGGATCATTTTCTTGGCGTTTGAGAAGCAAATCACAAACGTCAATTCGACGGCACAAATTTTTTTGCGTAAGAAGATAAGGAACCCATACGAGGGTTGTTCAACAAGTACTTAGCCTACAAAATAAAAACGAAAATTTTGGAAAGGTGGCAATTTATTTTTCTACATAATCTCCTTCAAGCTCGATACACTTGGCCCAGCAATGCTCTAGTTTTTTTAACCCGTCCAAAAAATACATTTTTTCGAGGGAAGCAAAATAGGCCTCCGTGGTGACGATGACCTCCTCATTCGACCCAAATCTATTCCCGGCGAGTGATTTTTTCAGATTTCGAAACAAAAAGTATTCACAAGGGGCCAAATCTGGAGAGTACGGTGGATGGGGCAGCAATTCGTAGCGCAATTCGACCAATTTGGCCATGGTGACGGCGGAGGTGTGAGCCGGCGCGTTGTCGTGGTGGAACAGCACTTTTTTCTTCGCAAAGCGGGGCCGCTTTTTCTTCAATTTGACGTCAAATCGGTCCAATAAGTCAGCATAGTAGCGCCCCGTGATTGTTTTACCCTTCTCGAGGTAATCGATGTGGATCACACCTTATGAATCCCAGAAAACGGTGGCCATCACCTTTCCGGCCGATCGAACAGTCTTCGCCTTCTTCGGAGCACGTTCGCCGGGTGAAGTCCACTGTTTCGACTGTTCCTTGGTCTCTGGTGTGTACCAGTGAATCCATGTTTCGTCGACGGTCACGAAACGACGCAAGAACTCCGCTGGATTGCGCTGAAACAGCGCCAAACACGTCGCCGATGTGGTCTTACGGTTGCGCTTGTTTTCCGGTGTGAGCAAACGCGGCACCCATCGCGCCGACAGCTATCTCATGCCCAGTTCTTTGTGTAGAATATGATGCACCGTTCCTACTGCGATGCCCACAGTCTCAGCTATCTCGTGAACCTTCAATCGACGGTCTGCCAACACGATATCGTGGACTTTTTTAACATTTTCCTCCGTAGCAGCCGTTTTTGGGGCACCTGGGCGTGGCTCATCAAAAACCGACGTGCGGCCACGAACAAACTCGTTGAACCAATTCTTGACGGTCGCCATCGAAGGAGAAGAGTCACCATACACAGCACCCAAGCGATCTTTGATTTCGCTGCGCGTTTTCCCTTCTAAAAACAAGAATCTAATCACCGAACGATATTGTTCTTTTTCCATTTTTGTGCAACCGACCGACACGCTCGCTTTCAAAGGCTCTCAAAACAAAACTAATGAAGGGAATCAACTGAAACTTTGACACTAGGTTACGATGGTAAATTTCTTTTGTGACAGCGGTTCCATCGGGCGGTTAGGCTAAGTACTTGTTGAATGTCCTGCGTATGTCGAGCTTTGAGATTAAACCTAGGCGTGTCAAATGATCATGAATGATCGAATTCGATAAATTTAATCTCTCAGCGATCTCACAAGTTGTTATTCGCCAGTTTGCATCAATTAATGCTTTTATTTTATCTTCATCGGCTTCAACTGCACTTCCAGAACGGTGTGCATCTTCGAGATCAAAATTACCGGATTGAAATTTTGAAAACCAGTTTTGGCACTGAGACCTAACACATCTTCTCCATACACATCAGATAATTTTTTTCTTCCTTGAACAACATTTTTATCTTTTCTATAGTAAAAAGGTAAAATATGCCGAAAATGCTGTTTTTCACTTTCCATATTTAAAAGGGTATCAACCAAAAACTACTATGCAGAATCAATCGAATTTTTCAGCTGTCAAAATACATATGATTAAGCGGCTTAAGTGTGAAGTTGGTTGTCTAAAAATACAATTAAGTCCTCTGTTGGGAAAAAACCAAAATACTTTGCGAACAATCCAATACAAGCAACATGAAGAAGTTTATACTATCAGCAAAAATTATAAAGTAAAGACTGAAATTTGCTGTAGAATTTTAGAGAATATCTTCAGATTATTGGAGAAATATTTTATGGACTGATCAGCTAACATTTTCTTAAGATGAGAGCTATAGAAGAAAGTTATGCTATTCTTCACCAAATAAACAAGGGAAAACTTTGAAAAATATTGATTTACGTTATATTGTTAGGCTACCTGAAAAAGTGAATCATTAATATTCCTTTAATGTATAATTAAGTACCTATACTATATCATTTAGTTTTTGTATGGCCTATAAGAACTTGAAATTTATTATTTTTTTTATAAAATTATAATTATTGAATTCAATATTTTCTACAATATAAATAAAACAAATAAAAATAAAATAATTTTTTTTATAAAATAATTTATTTATAATTTATTTTTAAAAAATTCTAATATATTATATGTGAACATTTCCAAAGACCATTTTTATTATACTATTTATTTGATAACTAGTAAAATTTCAACCTTTTTAAATTTTTAATAGAGCAAATAAAATAAAAATAAAAAATATTAAAATATTTTCGCTTCATTTTTTTTTTTCAACAATAAATATTCATAATATTTAAAATAAATTATATCCAAGTAAATAGTAGAGATTCTGTCAAATATTTCATAAATAAAATTTCATAATAAAGAACATATCTGTCCATAAATAAAAATTTTATTGCCATAAAAATATACGAATTATTCTATAATAAGAAAATAAAAATGATATACGAGTTTTTGGTATTAGAATTCGACTAGATATCGTTGTGTAGATTTAATAGAAGTTAATGTCCTTTTGGCAATGTTTATACATGATTATTCAATTTGTTTTTTTGTATTATTTTGTATTTCTGTATATACAAAAAATAAATATCGATTCATCAATTTTTTAATATTATAAATTTTCATCAAGAACAATTTATAAAAAAAAAGATTATATTATTTAAACAATATTTTCAAAGTAATAAGTTAGGTGGGAATGTCAAACCCACCTGAATATTAGTAATGTCAAAATAGAAATATTTTCAAATCTCGTTTACCATATGCTAATAATCAAAAAATATAATATAAAACTTCACTCCTTGAATTGACTATTTCTGTACTATTGAAATCTGAAATTTTTAATCTATGGTAATATAATTTATGTTTTGAATACCTTCAACATAAACACAATGCATATAAAAAAAATTAAATTTTCTTTTCTAATTTATGCAAAAGAAGATAAATCAATTTTACTCTAAAAGTATTGTTTATAAATTTCTCTAAAGGATATGAAATTTGATTTTGTTTATATTTTTTCCTACACTGACAGTTAATAAATTTAAAAAATAATATTTATTTTCAGAAAAATATATCCCTTTAATTAACGAAAATATTAATTGGAACAACTTCTAATATTTTAGTATACAAAACCGTATTTGGTGTAATTACTTCTCAAAATAGTCATTTCCATTCAAAATAATGAAATAAGTGAAAAAAGAAACGATCTTCCAAAAAGCATAAACTAATTTTTAATTTTAAAAATTTTATAAAACATTTCGAATAATACAAATAATTTTGATTATAATTTTGGATATTCTAATTAGTCCAAATAAAAATGTATGACATATTTTAAATTAATTACTAAAAGATGGAAAGCCATAATTTTATTAATGTTTATATACAAAATGTTGGAATATGAAATGTATAGTATTTTTGCAATAATAATAACTCTCCTAAAAAAAACTACATTTAGTTAAGTTGATTATAAAATATACTCTTTGATAGTTGAAAATTATGCAAAATTCTAATTAAATCAAATATTACCAAAAACGTATTTACTTTCTGTGGTAAAAATTTTTTTTATGAAAAATATTTAATTAACTTCGTAACTTGTGGTGATACATAGAAAACCGATAAAAAAAGAAGTTATAAAAAAAGCCAGACACAGTTTAAGTGGGCTACTTATTATTAAAAAAAAATTATTTTGACATTTTTATAAAATTATGTTTATTTTTACGATATATGAAATTTATTGGTGATTATGCCAAGAGGTCAGACAAGCATAATTTTCTTATTTCGTTATAAAAAAAACAATGCTTTTTTAAGCTCCTGGCATATAAGAAAATATAAAATATATTTTGAGCTCCTGAAGATTCATTATAAAAAATTATTTACAATTTCAAAACTATTTTCTTATTTAATTAAAATCACCTTAAAAACAAGCTATGAAAAATCAGGATTTTATATCAAAATATGTACGCAATTGTTTAAAAAAAAAAGAGGCTAATGCTTCAGAAAAAATGTGCTGATGTTTTGGGGAGTAGAAAATTTTATTACGCAATGCCAAAAATTTTTCATTTAAATTTTCACTAGAAAATAAAAGATTTCCGAAAAATTTTTCCTGTAGGTATTAGGTCTTTTTTTTTAAATTTTTCGAATAATTAAGAAGAGTATCTGAGATCAGAATCAAGAGAAAATAAAAGGTTGAATTTTTTTTTTGTAATATGTTTTTAATAAATCATTATTGAGTTATTAATAAAAAAAGGCGTATTTATAAGCCTACTCAATGCCACCACTACAACAGAAAACAAGGCAATTTTTATCAAAGATTGAAAGAATTTACTCATAAATTACATAAATTATTTAATTTTAATTTTTAGCAATCACCACAAATTCGAACTCTTCGAGAAATTTCCTTTAATTACTGAACAAAATAGTACTACTACTATCACTACAGAGCATAAAATAAATAAACTCTGATTAAGTATGATTAAAATAGATTGAAAGTACGAGTACATACTAATTTTGAATAACTTTAAATAAATTCTTTATTTCATTACATATTTATGATAAAATAAATCAAAACAATTCCATTAGAACTTGTCAATGAATAAAATTCCTCACTAATTGAAAATCTATTTCTATTCCGAAAGTTGAAATATTTTCTACTAATTTCTATATTAATTTAAGATCTTACACATTTTTGATAGAATTAAAATTATTTAATAGTTTTCATTACTAACTATTTATATTAATTGAATCTTGTCAAAACTTACCAATTACATTGATATTCTACTTTATATTTCCTTTGATTTTTAATTATAATTTATTAATAATTTACAATTTAATATAAAAATAAAACCACGGAATTTTTTAACTAGTATTTCAACATTTATTTCTGAATATGTAATTTTATTATAACATTAAAAGAGGGCATATTTAAATATATTTTTTTTAAATTAATTTACTAAAATTTGCCATATGAATATTTTGGATGCACTAAAATAATTTTTTTTTTCAAAAAGTTTGATATTATTGAAAATCATACCGCATCATAATTTATTAGTTATTTCATTATAAAATTTATATTTTGATCATATTTTCTATTAAATATTAAGCAATTTGGAAAAGAGTTTCTATTTTTGTGGATCATTTCCCAATACTGATTATCAAATAAAAAATTAACAGACTTTGATATTATTCTTCAGTAAATTTAAAAAAAAACAAATATTTTTAAGGCCTATCTATAACAGAACTATCCGTACCACATAATTTCCATTAATTTCGAAATTTTATATATAAGGAAATAAACTATCTAAAAAATCTTTAAACAACTACTATTTAAAAGACTCTATTAAATTCACCAATGTTTTATCGAATTATCAGTTTGATTTTAGACCTGATTATGTCACAAAATTGCCATTTTTATTTCAGCCTCTCTTGAATAGACAAATATTATCTAGATGTGTTTTCAGATATGACACTGTCTTTAGCTCTGGGAGCTCAAGAACGTACATTCCCTTACTTATTATCTTTTTATTAAGTTTATTCTCTTACAGTACCACTTCCAAGTGATGGAAGAAATTCAATATTCCGATATACGAGGTCTTTTCAAAACGTATCGCGAATTTTTTGTTTTCTTCAAAAATTATTTATTTATTTATGAATATCTATTTTGTTTCCTTTAAAGTAATCCCCACAAGATATTACACACTTGTGCCAACGTTTCTTCCAATCCTCGAAGCACTTCAAAAAATCATTTTTTGTGATCTTGTTCAGGTTCTCCTCGATGGCGTCTTTATCTCCTCAATCGTAGCGTAGCATTAATTTTCGGTGGCTGCGGGATAATTAATGTGTTGTTTTTTTTCCAAAAATGGCAAAAGCCAATTTTGCTCTTCCATAAATCCGGGCGTATTTGGAGGATTGCTTTGCGCAATTTGCGCATAACTTGCAGGTAATATTCCTTATTGACCGTTCTACCTTGTGGAAAGAACTCATGATGCATAACGCCCCTGCAATCGAAGAAAACTATAAGCAAAACCTTCACATTCGACCGGGATGATTAAGCTTTGGTTTCCACTTCATAACAATAAACCTATGATTCTTCGCCAGGTATGACCCTCTGGAGCCCAACAGCTCATTAGCAATGTTAATGCGATGCTGTTTTTGGTCGAAATTGAGCAATTTTGGTACAAATATCGCGGTGACCCGTCTAACGCCCAATACATCGGTAAAAATCGAATGGCACGAGCCAATCGATATGTTTAAGTCCTGAACAACTTCTCTAACGGTGATTCGATGATTGGCCAATACCATTTTCTTCAATTCGTCAATGTTTTCGTCTGTTGTTGACGTGCTCGGGCGTCCGGCACGATTTTCGTCGTTCACATCGTCTCGGCCCTCTCAAAACATTTTGTACCACCGATAAACGTTACCTCCGGTCCAAGGTAGCTTCATCATATGCCACAGTCAATATTCGGAATACGTCCGCGCAATTAATTTTGTTTTTCACACAAAATTTGATACAGATACTTTGATCCATTTTTCGGAATGGGCAAAAATCGAAGACGAGCCAAAACACGTGCAAGCAAAGCAGCCAGCTGACAAAAATTAACTGAACATTCAAAATGACCAAACTTGTTGGCATAAGTGGGAGACATGAGTACCAATATAATATCACAAAAAAAATCGAAAATCGAATATACTTAACCCGCGAAATTCAAAATTCGCGATACTTTTTGAAGAGACCTTGTATTTCTAATTAATGCCGGTAATACTCAAGATAGTTGACCCGGTAATACTCAAGATACCACCATTTAATCATAAATAGCAACAATATTGAACAGTGAAAATTTACTATATTCCAGCTTTGATGAAAAAATTATATTCAGTTACGTTAATAAGCAAAATTGTCGAATCTGGTACGGAAAGCAACCACAACAATTCAAGGCACCATCGGGCCTTACTGCATTCGAAATGACTTTGTTGAGTTTGAAATTGTGTATTTAATACTATTACATTTAGCTATTCGCAGAAACAATAATTGGACTAGTCGCGACAGGTTTTTCCCAATCAATCTGCTCAACAATCTTTTCAAAATTCTTCAGAAAGAAACTGCTCAAAATTCGGAGAGGACATTTTGTCCTCACACATTATTTCCTTTTCAGAAAACATACACTGCCTTTACCCCATCCAATAACGTTAGCTTACTATCCAATCAGATTAATAAAAATAATCCATTTTTTAAAAATGTCATTTCTTTTTTAAATGAGATTCTCGGTATTGTAATGTTTTTAATTTCTTAAAACAAGCTTAGATGCTCTACAAATTCTAATCATATGTAAATCCTTCATTTACCTAATTCCATCTAAATCACATAATAAAAATCCTGACTCATGTCCTAGGGATCTTACATACAAAAAAAAAAAACAAACATAAATGCAATAACCAGCATGTCAACTTTGTAGTTTTTCGGAGTTTTCAGACGCCATTCTCCATGAAGTGGTAGAATACCGAACTTTTTTACAGGGGCCTATCTAGTAATTGTATTAGGTAATTTTTTGCTGTTTGGTTTTTCATATTTTTTTTTGTTGACAGATCGTGTGTCAAAGTCAGAAGTGCTTATTTTGCATTGCTATTTTATTATGGAAAGACTTGCACTCGAACAAGACTTAGAAATTGTTAAATTTTATTATCAAAATTCGTTCTCTATGAAAAATGTGTTTCGTGCACTTGGAACATTTTATACTCGTCATAATGTACCTACTGAACAAGCAACTCAAGATTTAGTGACAAAATTTCACAGCCATTTGACGCTGTTGGATATCAAACCACCAACTTGTGTACGTCGAATTCGTACAGAGGAAAATATTGCTGCTGTTACGTCCCGTGTTGGTGAAGACCGATCCGTTGCCATTCAAAGAAATTGGGGGATTGTGTTACTCGAATTTGTGAAAGACTTTTCGCAAAGATCTTGATCTGAAAGCGTATAAAATATAGCCCTTGCAAGAATCAAAGCTGAACAACCTGCCAAAGCGTCCAATTTTCGGTAAATTAGAAGAACTTGAAAAAAATCGGTTTTTCTACCAAAAAATTGCGTCTACCAAAAAAAGCTCATTTATGGTTGAATGGGTAGGTGAATAATCAAAATTAACGCATTTGATCTTATGAACAACCACAGGCAAAACAATAACTGCCATTGCACCCAGAAAAATGCATTGCTTGGTGATTTCGAACTTTTTTTCGTCCAAAATGCAACAACTGCATCTGGTCGATATATGGTTTCAACAATACGGCACTACATGCCACATAGAACGTGAAACAATGGACATATTGAGAGATGAGTTCGGTAAGAAATTTATCTCATGTTTCGGTTTCACGCCTCTAGATGATTTTTGATGGGGCTACCCGAAGTCGCTCCTCTATGGCGATAAAGCAGCGTCATTTGCAGTGTGTTGGAAGACAACATTACACGTGTTATTAGCAAGATACCACCCGAAATACTCGAAAAAGTGGTTAAAAATTGGACCATTGTCGATTCAAAAAAAATTTCATAATTTTTCTGTGTTTCTTTTTGGAAATTTAAAAACTAAACCCTTAAAAAATCACCCGCTATGAAATTCTTGTAATAACAATTAAAGTGCATCTTTTATATAGTTGTGTGTGGAAGCCTAACCATTATTTTGCGGATGAAACACCATAGTTCGTATTCTCTGTGTCCCACTTGCCTTAGTTACGAAGTTGAAAAACTTTGACTTGGTCCGTTGAGATGGTGTGGAGTAAATAAAATACTCGTATAAATGTGGTGTGGCTCTTTATAATATATGAAAAACCAGAATGCGGCTCTTATTTACCCATATGAATAATATATGAAAAACTAGTGAATGCGGTTCTGTGCTATTAAACCGACAATACTTTCCGAACTTGAGAACAACATCATTCAAGCCATCGGTTAGATTCAGCCCGAATTTTGCGAAGACTCCTTTCGAATCACCTTCTGATTATTTGAATAAAATTTTATTTTAATAATAATAGTATTTAATTTGCTGAAATTTTTATTAAAGATATTTTCCTTTACTTTTTGGACAATTTTAAATATAAAACATACTTAATGTGAAATTCTTCATATGTACAATACAGTACTTGAACCCATTTTGACCTATGCACTTAAATTTTGGGGTATCAGCAAGCCTTTCTATTTCTTTCGAATACACTTCAATCATTTCAAAGTCCTTCGAAAGATTGTTGATGGTAAATTCTATATCTATAACCATATTAGACTCTACAATCTAAACATGTCCTTTCTCTATAAATTATGTCCTTCCATTTTATGACAAAGTACTCATCAGCATTTTTCCACAATAATTGAGAAAATTATAATTAAAAGTAAAAACAGTTAATGAAATCAAAAATTATTCTCAATTTGAGAACTTATTTTTTTATCGAAAATTAATTAATTTTGAAATTAAAAAGAATATTTAATTATATTTAAATACAATACAAAACGTTTTAGAAACTACACTTCAACCCTAACGAAAAACCGAACTTTGTGAACTGCTACAAGACAAATACTATCTTATAGAAAAACAAAGCACCCTTTATGGAAAACTGACGGAACCTGGGCCAAAACGGACAAACATAAAGCAGACGCTTTTGCTGAACATCTTGTACAAACATTTACTCCACATGAGGACATATTAGACAGGACTCATTGCACTACAATCGACACGGAACTATCCATTCCTTTACCCATGAGTCTTCCCCCTAAGGCAATCACTCCATCCGAAGTTACCAATATAAACAAGCTCCTTCCCAAAAATAAAGCTCCTGGCTATGATCTGAATACCTCCAATATATATATAACTCCATCCTTAGAACAACACATTTCCCAATCCTCTGGAAATTTGCCATCATTAAAATGATCCCTAAGGCCAATAAACCAATAAACCGCCCCACTTCCTACAGGCCAATAAGTGTCCTTCCACTACTCTCAAAAATCTTTGAAAAAATCCTCCTTCGCCGCTTACATCCTCTACACGAATCTTCAAATTTAATTCCTAATCACCAATTTGGTTTCCGCGCCGAGCACTCCACTACCCAGCAGTGTCATCGTGTTGTCGATTTCATTGCATCCTCTTTAGAAAGAAAAGAGTACTGTCCCGGTGTGTTTCTTGATATAAGTCAAGCTTTTGATAGAGTTTGGCACCCGGGTCTACTCTGGAAACTCAAGAGGTTCCTTTCTTCCACCTATTTCCTAGTCTTAAGATCATTCCTTTCCAACCGACACTTCCAAGTATATGAATCAAACGGACTCTCCAATATCTCTCCGATATTAGCTGGGGTTCCTCAGGGTAGCATACTTGGACCCATCCTCTACAACATTTACACATCCGATATCCCAACCTGCCCTAATACCTTCTTTGCTACATACGCCGATTATACGGCCTGCCTTGCATCTAGCGAAAATCCCCAACATGCTTCCGAAACTCTCCAAATCCAAATCCAAACCCTCCAGAACTGGTTTTCTAGGTGGAGAATAAAAGTCAATGAACGTAAATCTATCCAGGTAACTTTTACTCTCCGTCGTGAGACATGCCCTCCCATATACCTTAATGGCAGTGCCATACCTCAACACACTGAAGCTCGGTATCTAGGACTGTACTTAGACAAACGCTTGACATGGAACCCATATACAAGACTTAAAAGACAAGAACTTAAAAGACGATACCTAAAACTACTTCGACTTCTAGACAAACGTTCCAAACTTACTATAGACAGCAAAGTACTGTTATACAATACCTTACTGAAACCCATATGGACATACGGACTAGAACTCTGGGGATCTACTAAGCCTTCTAATTCCCGTCGAATCCAATCCCTTCAATCAAAAATACTCCGTACAATTGTCGATGCCCCCCTTTTATGTTCGCAATACTGTTATTTATCGTGATCTCAAAGTCCCATTTGTTTTTGAATTGCCAGTATCTCGCTATAAAAGGTTCCGTTCCCGTATCCTCAATCATAATAATCCTCCTGTTCAAGGATTATCCTCCAGTTCCTTTCCTAGAAATACCCATCCAAGACGTAAGCGTCACTGGTCGCGTGATTTACTAAAATACTGAGGCTTAAAGGAAACACACGCTAGCAGGAGGAACTTCATTGGATGTTTACTCCCCACAACCTTTCAAGCTAATTAATACTATTGCTCAAATTTCCTTATTACACGTACTATGTTGTAGCTGTAAATATCTGTAAAAATAAAAAAATAAAAAAAATTATATATAATGTAATAAATATGGTACTCGTAGTTATTAAAATAAAGCAAAATTCCAAAAATAATCATCATATGGCAATGGTATGTAATTTGTAAATGCATAATTGTGGTAGTTTTCCGAAAAAGCATATAAGATATTTTTGTAATAATTTCTTTGACAATAATTATTTAATATCTTTTCAAGATAATTAAATTTTTTAGAACGAAAATTTTCGACTTTAGCTTTAATCAAATTATTATAATTTCTTCATTTAATCTTAATTAAATAAAAACAAAACTTCAAATCAGCATTTAACTTGTAATTCATTAAGTCGAATATTAAATGTTTAAGGCTTTTAGTAATCAGCAAAATCGCAAGATTGCCCTGTCCTACTTAAGAGGAATAATAAAAACTTCGGATCGATTGATTTGGAATTTTTTTGAGTGCTGAAAATAATGCCAAGTCATTAGTAGCAATTCAATTAATTCAATTTGGAATACCTTTATTTTCGTCAGCTTGTAGCTAAATTAAAGTAATTCGAAGTACGAAATACCTATTAAGGCATTTTGTCATTATTTTAATAGGTGACAAGAGTAAAGGTGGGGAAATTATTTTTGTGCAAAATGCCTAATGTTCGCGATAATGAAGTAGTTCTTGTTAATCAAGAGTTTAATTGGTAAAACCGTTTTTGGGCGGGTGGCAGTTATAAGAACAGCCAAAGACGACTATTAGTACACTGTGTTCAATTGATATATTTTACACGGTGTATTAATGAACTTAATTATTGATTTTAATTGTAATAATAGTAGCGAAATATTTTCGACTATGCTGCTTTTATGTACACGTATATAGAGAAGAATTCGTTGTACAGTCGAATTCACTACTAGGAATTTTGTCGAGACAATATTCGATATTGGGACTTTGATCATGAACTTTATCTTTAACTATGTTAAGTAAGCTTTCAAAGGAAGGTTTGTAATTAAATTGTTCGATAGTGTGAGAGAATTTAATGTCTGTTCGTTTTGTATGATGTAAATTAGAGCTCTAAGCATGCATTCGAAATTGCTTTCATAGTAAATAGCTTTAATACCAATAATATACTTGTTAAAATTTGTTTTATTTTGAATAAATTTCAGGAGCACCACCGCCATGGCATGGAGTACGGGTTGCCTCTCATTTGCCGCCCGTTTGCCCACAGAATCTACCAAATATGAACAATGCAAAGACGAAAATGTCAAAGGGCCGGTACGATCAACTCGTTAAGATTCTGCCATACCTTAAGAACGAAAACGAGGATTGTCTGTATTTGAACTTGTACGTGCCAAAATGGAGTAAGTATAGTCGTCCTTGTACGTATATCTTTCCAAACATTTTCCTGTATTTAGCAAAGATGTGCCGAAAATATATCTAATCCCGTTAATGTGTATATTAATAAGTCCATTGGTATATTGATTACTTTTCGAGCGATAATGGTGCATCAAATTTCAATTATAGGTGGCGAAGAACCCAGACCCAAGTTTCCTGTCATCGTTTACATACACGGTGAGTCGTTCGAATGGAATTCCGGGAATCCTTATGATGGTTCAGTCCTGGCCAGTTATGGGCAAGTAATTGTCGTTACATTAAACTATCGCCTTGGAATCTTAGGTATGCGAGAGAAAAATCCAATCGATTCGAATGCGTGTCGAAAAGCCATTAATTCGAAACTTTTTTCATTTGTTTCGACATTAAAACGCCGAACAGGTTTCATGAGACCCGGCATTAACGAGCATACGGTCAGCAATTTCGGCCTCCTTGACCAAATCGCCGCCCTGCAATGGGTTAAAGATAACATCGGCTCGTTTGGAGGTGACAACCAAGTCGTTACTTTAATGGGACATGGAACTGGAGCTGCTTGTGTCAATTTACTGATGGTGTCACCTGTTGCTAAAGGTAATTCAGAACTTTTCGATTTTCAATTTTCATTTCTCTTTCACTTTGTCATCAGTCCGGATGCTAAGGAACAATTTTACTTCCTGAGCTTTTCCGATAAACGGAATCTATTTTTTGATAAGAAAAAAAAAAGTGAAAACGTTTTCAGCCGAAAAACGTACTTCATCCGCTTTTGAATAGATATCGATTGAATGATTGATTGATTTAGTGATTGTTTGATTGATTGATTAATACGAACGAACGCTCACTCTTTGCATTTAACGTTTTCAGGACTATTTCATCGAGCAATTCTTATGTCCGGATCAGCTATGTCCGATTGGGCAACAACAAACCATTCACTACAATTGACTATGCAAATATTACATGGACTCAACTGCCCCATGAGTGATGCCAATGATGAAATACTTTCATGTTTGAGAAGAAAACGGTAATAGAATTCGTTATTAATCTATATTTAATTTTATTTGATATTTAACATTGAATAAAATTGATTTTCTATTAAGTTGTCAGATATAATTTCTATTAAAATTTGACTTTTGTTTTTATATTTTAATAGACTAGCTTTATTTTTGCACATGATTGACTTTATAACAACTCATCAAATTTATTTGTGGTAAAATTTAAAAAGGAAAAAATATACTAAAAAAATCTAATCAATAGTTAATTATATAAATAAGTTTTAGAACTAAAGTTTAAGATTCAAATTGATCAGAAATTTTTATTAAACTATCATAAATAATTGTGCAAATACAAACTAACTTTAATAGTACCCTTATTTTAATATAATATTAGTTGTAGTAAACAGAAATCCATTATTTTTGCATTAAATTGAAGGTTTTATTTAGCATAGATAGAATGATACGATTAAGGTCAAATATGCACCGTTTTGTTTGATAACTTGTTACAATTTTGGAGGTAATTTCATAATGCCTCTCTTATAGAAAGCCTCGTCCCTATTGGCAAAAAACTGGGACAGTCGATTTTCACAATCTTCTCTTGAGGGGAATTTTTCACCTGCAAAATCATTCGTCATAGACAGGAAGAGGTGGTAATCACTTGGTGCCAGGTCCGGACTATAAGGTGGATGCATAAGAACATCCCAACCAAGGTCCCGGAACTTCTGGGGAGTCACTATCGATATATGCGGCCTGGCGTTGTCCTGATGGAATACAATTCCTCTCCTATTGGCCAAAGCTGGCCGCTTCTGGGCGATTGCTTCTTTCAGACGGTCCAATTGTTGACAGTATAGGTCCGAATTAAGAGTTCGGCCGTAGGGGAGCAGCTCATAGTAGATGATTCCCTGCCAGTCCCACCAAACACACAGCAAAACCTTCCTGGCTGTCAATCCTGGCTTGACCACCGTTTGCGCCATGTGACCGTGATTTGACCACAACCGTTGTCACTTGACGTTGTCGTAAGTGACCCACTTTTCATCACCAGTAACCATCCGCTTCAGAAATGGATCTATATTGTTGCGATTCAGCAGCGATTCGCAGATGGAAATTCGGTCCATGAGGTTTAGTTTGCGATAACCCATACAGCGAGCTTCTTTTTGTATCCAGCTTATTTAAGTGGTTCCAAACGGTTTTTGTGCAATGTTTAGCTCCTGGGCAATCGAAACAGTGCTTACGTGACGGTCGGACTCAACGATTTCCATTATTTTATCGACATTTTCGACAATTGGCCTTCCAGAGCGTGGTGCATCTTTGACATCAAAATTACCGGAACGGAATTGACGAAACCAAAATTGCACATAATTGGCTGTTACAGTATTAGGACCATGAATACTATTCACATTTTCAGCTGCCTGGATTGCGTTTTCGCCTTTATCGAAGAAAAACTGTAAAATATGGCGTATTTTCTCTTTGTTGGTGTCCTTCTTTGACGCGTGCTAAAAAAATACTGAGTCAAGTAATCACAAAACTGTTTGAGAAATTTTTTTAGTACAAAATTTTATCTTTCTAACGTTATCTAGTGCAACCCGATCGCACTTTTACAACGGGAAATACAGACTTCTAAAGTCATCTATTGGCAAAATAGTGGATAACTTTTTAGTACAACTTATATAAAGTTAATGTTTTAAGAAAATATTTTGTATAATGTGACAGAAAAATAATGAGATTATCATCACTGAGAGTGACCTGTCAGAACTAGACACTTTCCCTTTATATAGCTTGTACGTTAGTCCCTCCTTGTCGTGCTGTACAAGTTAACCTCGTTTGGTAACTGCGTAATCTTATAAGGCATAATAAATGAGGTTGTATTTTTGTTGTGCATTAAGGATCGGTGACATTTGGGGTAAAGATGTGCTATCGAATTTTGTGTTAAGCTTGGTGAGTCCGCAAGTTCATCTTACTGAATTTTCGAATAAAGCATGTTGGGTTTAGAAGCAAAGGAGGACAAACTTCGCTCAGGAAGGCCCTCAACATCGAAAACTGATGAACATGTGGCACGAATGAGGACTCTTATGAGGCGAGCCCATCAATTAATAGTGAAGCTGATGAGTACTTTTTGGGAGAATCAGAAAAATAGTTGTTCGCGTTAGATCGGTCATTCAAGATATGTAGTAGATGCGCCACCATGAAAACGCCCCTTGTCACACAGCCATATCTACCGATGAGTTTTTGTCGGATATTGACGAGATTCCTGTAATTTTTCAGTTCTCCTATTCACTTAATCCCCATGTAATTTTTTTTGTTTCTCAAAATCAAAAACACTTGGAAGGATGTTGTCTTGATATTTTCGATGGCATCCAAAGAAGTATGGTCGCGGAACTGAGGGCAAATGCCCAAGGCTAATACTTTGAAAAGAACAACAGTCTAATTACTTTTATGCCACATAAAAATTTCTTAAACACGAAAAGTGTTACAATATCGATGAAATTTCCCCAAAACCTTATAAATCATGAACATTTTTATGATTTATTATAAAATTTTTTGGCAAAAATCTACGATTTATTAAAAATTTTATTGGATAAAATATAAAATTTTTAAGTTTATTTATTATTTTTCGAATACTTTCAAAAATAAAAACTTGCCAAATAATTCTGACGCCATATGGCATTTACAATAGATGATTTCACTTCCATTTCATGTTGCGATTATATAAAAAGACTGGTTTTATAGGAACATTATCTGACTCATTTACTACTTAAATAATTTTCTGGGATTTTTGATTTTGTTATAAGAAATTCTTTTAACATAGTCGCATGGTAGCAATAGAAGTTATCCTAAATCAAAACTAATTAAATTCTACTTCAAAACGATATTTTTAATTGTCGTTGTCAAGCATCTGATAATTTTGTAATTAAAAATTAGAATCATAGGTTGTCAAAATAAAAAAATCAGTTTGGTGTTGATTACAAACACCAGCAAATTACGAGTAACTATATTCATTTTGGCATCTGAAAATTTTTATTAAAAAAATTCTTGTTTACAATTTCAAGTTATTACATTACGAAAATTATATATATCAGTTCCTACTATATGTAATATTCCAAAGTATATAATATGCATAAATTGTATTGAATATCATTTCCTTATGATACAATATAATAATAGGTTATAATATAAGTTCGATCCGATTTAGCGCTTGCATTTTCTATTGTACTATTTGCCAACTTTATGATATTAGATTATTCAAAACCACTGAGTTAAATACACAATGCTTTTAAAAGGATATATTGGCAGTATGAGAACGGAAACTGGGATGATCTAAACATTAAATAGGAGTTTTAACTGGATACTGTGCTTTCTCAATAGTGACGGGGATGCTGCTGTTGATATGCTCACCACAATTATTTTACTCGGTATGAACCATTTTATTTCTCATAAAATAAAGTGTACAGAGCCGAAAGGAAAAGTGTACTTTAAATCCAAAGGAAGTTTAAACAAAAGGAAATTTAAACGAGCTAAAAATTAATGATAATACTCACATTCGTTGCGTTGAATTCGTTCACGACCAAAATTTGAGGCAAAAAGTTTTGGTAATTTGTTAAAAGTATTAAAAATTCTGTCGAGTATATTATTGAGTTAGCAACTACGAGGGTCATTCAACAAGTACTTAGCCTACAAAAGAAAAACGAAAATTTTGGAAAGGTGGCAATTTATTTTTCCACATAATCTCCTTCAAGCTCGATACACTTGGCCCAGCGATGCTCTAACTTTCTTAACCCGTCCAAAAAATACATTTTCTCGAGGGAAGCAAAATAGGCCTCCGTGGCGACGATGACCTCCTCATTCGACCCAAATCTATTCCCGGCTAGTGATTTTTTCAGGTTTGGTAACAAAAAGTAGTTACAGGGGGCCAAATCTGGAGAGTACGGTGGATGGGGCAGCACTTCGTAGCGCAGTTTGACCAATTTGGCCATGGCGACGGCGGAAGTGTGAGCCGGCGCGTTGTCGTGGTGGAACAGAACTTTTTCTTCGCAAAGCGGGGCCGCTTTTTCTTCAATTCGACGTCAAATCGGCCCAATAAGTCAGCATAGTAGCGCCCCGTGATTGTTTTACCCTTCTCGAGGTAATCGATGTGGATCACACCTTGTGAATCCCAGAAAACGGTGGCCATCACCTTTCCGGCCGATCGAACTGTCTTCGCCTTCTTCGGAGCACGTTTGCCGGGTGAAGTCCACTGTTTCGACTGTTCCTTGGTGTCTGGTGTGTACCAATGAATCCATGTTTCGTCGACGGTCACGAAACGACGCAAGAATTCCGCTGGATTGCGCTGAAACAGCGCCAAACACGTCGCCGATGTGGTCTCACGGTTGCGCTTGTTTTCCGGTGTGAGCAAACGCGGCACCGATCGCGCCGACAGCTTTCTCATGCCCAGTTCTTCGTGTAGAATATAATGCACCGTTCTTACTGCCATGCCCACAGTCTCAGCTATCTCGTGAACCTTCAATCGACGGTCTGCCAACACGAGGTCGTTGACTTTTTTAACGTTTTCCTCCGTAGCAGCTGTTTTCGGGGCACCTGGGCGTGGCTCATCAAAAACCGACGTGCGGCCACGAACAAACTCGTTGAACCAATTCTTGACGGTCGCCATCGAAGGAGAAGAGTCACCATACACAGCATCCAAGCGATCTTTGATTTCGCTGCGCGTTTTCCCTTCCAAAAACAAGAATCTAAGCACCGAACGATATTGTTCTTTTTCCATTTTTGTGCAACCGACCGACACGCTCGCTTTCAAAGGCTCTCAAAACAAAACTAATGAAGGGAATCGACTTTGACAGTAGGCTACAAAAAGAATGTACTGCACGATGGTAAATTTCTTTTTTGACAGCAATTCCATCGGGCGGTGAGGCTAAGTACTTGTTTAATGACCCTTGTAAGTGATTGCGGATTTTAAATAAAAAGAATAATTCAAAATTTTTACTTAGAAAAAAAAAATTTCAATTAGGTATTGTCCATTTTTTCAATGATCCTTTGCCATCTTTCAGGTAGTGTCATAAAAACTTATTACTTTTGCTATCAAAAAGCTGAATTAAATGTAATTTTACATCATCAGCGTCATTAAAAATTTTACCATTTAAGGAATTCTGCATGGAACGAAATAAATGGTAATCTGATGGCGCTAGGTCAGGGCTATATGGTGGATGTGACAAAACATCCCAACCTAATTTCAATAATTTTTGGCGAGTGACCAAAGATGTGTATGGCTTTGCATTGTCATGCTGGAAAATGACACTCTTACGATTTGCCAATTCTGGCCGGTTTTCTTAAACTGCATTACTCAGTTTGACGAGTGATTGAACGTACACGGTGGAATTAATCGTTTGGTTTCTTGATAAAAGTTCAAAGTGCAGAATTTCTTTATAATCCCACCAAACTGACACGAATGAAGTTTTTGGGCGGTTTTTATACTCCTGGCAGTACTACCAGAAGTATAAAAAAAGTAATATTTCGACAGCACTTCCCGAAGCATGGGAACGAACCACTATTCCGGCAGTACGAATGATATTTACAAGCGGAATCATACAATTGGATAGATAGAGTCGGTGTGGTTCGCGGGAAAGAGATGCCGTAATGATGCGATCGTCCGTACGATCGTGCACGTAGGAAGCCGCCATCAGCGCGTAAGAAAATGCATTTTTGCTTGCACGCAGCGAGAGGCAGGACGATTATTGTGCGGTTCCGATAAATTTGAAAGTGAAATTCGTAAATTAATAATTCGTATCAATCGATTTCATTTTTTTTTCTCAAGTATGAAAATAAATTTAATAATAGTTTTAATAAAGGAGCGTAAAAGTTGTATTAATTTTTAATTAATTTCAATAATTAAATGCGAATTGGATGTATGCAATCCGAAATACAAAATAAGAAAAAAATAAGCCTTTATTTTTGAAAGTAGCATAAGTCCACTTTTGGAAGAAAAAAACCACAAGATAAAGATATTTCCATTGAGATACAAATGTCCTCTTTTTATATTTATAATCACACATTCAATAGTTCATGATTTCATAGTAATTTAAGCAAAAGAATTTTAGTTGTGAAATATAATCGCACTTATATTTTTTTTTTGAAAGTGGAATAAGTCCATTTGTAATAATTATGATTATACAAATATATACGAGGTCTTGCACGTATTTTGGCTCGTCTTCGATTTTTGCCCATTCCAAAAAATGGATTAAAGAATCTGTTTCGGGAACAAGAAAAAGTCACAGGGAGCCAGATCTGGGGAATACGGTGGCTGCGGTATTGTTAGTGTGTTGCGTTTGGCGCACAAGCAACAATGCGTGAGCAGGGGTCTTATCATGGTGCAAAAGCAAATTTTTGTTCTTCCACAAATCCGGGCGTTTCTGGCGGCTTTTTTGGCGCAACTTGCGCATAACTTGCAGGTAATATTCCTGATTAACCATTCTACCCTGTGGCAAGAACTCATGATGCACCATGTCCCTGCTATCGAAGATAACTGTAAGCAAAACCTTAAAATTCTACCGAGCTTTGAGCGCTTTTTTCGGTCTTGGCTCTTGCGGCAGCTTTCATTGGGATGATTGAGCATTAGTTTCCACATCATAACCATAAACCCATGGTTCATCACCAGTTATGACCCTCTAGAGTAAATTTGGGTAATCGCGGACAGAGTCCATCAGCTACTTAGCAAAGTTAACGCGTTGCTGTTTTTGGTCGAAAGTGAGCAATTTTGGTATGAATTTCGCGGTGACCCATCTCATGCCCAAATCATTGGTAAAAATCGAATGGCATGAGCCTCAGTAACTTCTCTAACGTTGATTCGACGATTGGTCAATACTATTTTCTTCACTTCATCAATGTTTTCGTCTGTTGTAAACGTGCTCGGGCGTCCGGCACGCTTTTCATCGTTCACATCTTCTCGGCCCTCTGAGAACATTTTGTACCACCGTTAAACGTTGCTTCGGTCCAAGGCAGCTTCACCATATGCCAAAGTCAACATTCAAAATGCGTCCACGCAATTAATTTTGCTTTCCACAAAAAATTTGATACAGATTCTTTGATCATTTTTTGGAATGGGCAAAAATCGAAGACGAGCCAAAACACAGCAGCTGTCAAAAACTAACTGAACATTCAAAATGGCCGAACCTGTCGGCATAAGTGAAGGACATTAGTACCAACATAACGACACAAAAAATCGAAAATCGAATATACGTAACCCGTGGAAATTCAAAATTCGCGATACTTTTGGTATAGACCTCGTATATTTAATATATTTATTTCTATTTTTTATACTGTAATAATATTTTTTTTCTTATGAAATATTTAATTTATTTTCTTATAATTTTTGTATCTTCTTTAATTATTATCTTATAATTTTTGTATCGTTCTTTGCTCTCTATTTTTCCCATAAGGAAATTAACACCTTTGGGTGTCTCCACTTACTCCTATATATTCTATACATTATTTTTTTATTGTGGTGGGTGTGAGATAACCAATTTGCACAAACTTCAAATCTCCCTACAATCTTCGCATAAAGCTATTAACAAGCATGCCTAGCAAACACAGGTGTTTTCTGAGTATGGTCGTTACTGTCCATACTTCTGTTGAACTTCACGTTCATAAAAATTACCAATTTTTATATCTTCCCTTTTCTATCTAACACTCAGTAAATAAAATATATAAAATATATGAAAATTTATAAATACATTAATATAATAGAGAATTTAAAGCTACAAACATATTAGTTAAGAATATAATAAATACAGAAAAATAAGATTTAATACATTTCTGGATCGATTATATTAAAAATAGTTTATAAATTCAATTTTATGCTTTTAGATATCAGGAAATCTTGAAAATACCAACATCATCACCAGAATTTTCTACTTCATTTGGTCCAGTTGTCGATGGATTGGTAATACCTAACCAACCGTTCAAAGTGATGGGACAATACACCGATCTTTTTAGCAGGTTATATTATTATTATATGCATTATCGTAAATAGATCCTTAACATAATGTTCTCTATCTATCGAATTAAGGTTTTATTAAATTTATATGCACTGCTGGTTAAGGATTTTTATAGTAAAAATAAATTTGTTCAGTTTATTTTTGGTTGGCTATTTTTACTGTACAATAAGTCGACTTTAATATTAATAAAAGCATATTTAGAGAATTTAAAAAGGATGAAAATTTTCTAACTATTGATCTATTTTACAAAGTTATTCTTTAATATAGAAAAAATTTAAAACAATCATTTATTTAGTGGTGATTTGATAATAATCAAATGACTATAATTTATAATGGGTATACATAAAATAATTTTCTGCTATTCTACTAGGCATGATTGTGTTATTGATATACCATAGAAAAATTATAGTTCAAATTTACAAGGCATAAAATGAATGAATTATATTTTTTTACTGCAAAAAAATCTATTTTATTTTTATACCTTAAAGTTATCGTTTTTCAAGGCATATCCTTGGGAAGCAATAAATCGACAAAGACGTTGCTTGCACTCTTCAAAGCAGCATTAGAAGGCTTCAACTGGAATCGGCCTCAGCCCCGTGGTTATACTACCAAGAGTTTTATCGACAGTATAAGATTTCGTCCTTTCAAGTGGTTTTTTTTTAAAGTTACATGGGCTTGGATGAGGTGAATAATAAGACTGAAGAACCACAAGAATCTCGGAATTTTCCCAAAAAAAAGTCCTGTGTGACAGAAGCCGTTATGAAAATAGAATACTCAAGTATCTGTAATGTCCCATCTGAAGCTAAGAACCCTTATTCTAAGCATTTCAAGAACTTGCTTATAAAAACCCTGATTGACAGTTTGTCATGAAAGCACTCACTCGAAATTTTTATAAAACTTGTTGCCAATTTTTGGTTGGCTCCAAATTCGGTTTATTAATTTTTTACAACCGAGTATCACCAGTACTAAATCAGATTCTTTACGAATATTAATCTCCTCAATAACAAGCGCTTTTTCAAATATTAACATTAAAGAATCTCCACCAAAAATATAGGTTCTTAAAATGTAGTTACTCTGTTAATTATTAAAATAATTTCTACTAAGTTTTAATAAAGAAAAAAATACAAATGAGTTCATATTTATTATGGACTAACAGAAAAGATACTATCACAAAACTTTAATTTTAATTTCCTTTTCCTTAGTATAATATAATTTTATTTTACATAGTCGAAAATGTAAAAAGTTTTATAGAAATTTGCGTTGTTATAAATCATTTTTCTACAGATATGATTTACTATTTGGTATAACTGAAGTGGAATCCTATCATATATTGGGTGCATCAGCATTGGAAGATGGTATACGGGAAGCGGATAGAGATAATTTATTACGACTTTATTTGCAAAATCGTTTTGAAATTCGTCCTGATTTAGCGTTAGCTGCAACACTTAAGAAGTAATTAAATTTTTCGAATTTATACCTATAACAGGCCTCGACTATTCTAATCGGTAATAGTAAATTTTCTGTTTTTTTTCTTCTATTTTTCTTCTCCATCTTTAAATAGATACACAGATATCTATAATAATCCAATAAAGGCTTCGGCACAAGAGCATCGTGATGTACTGCTGGATATTATGTCGGATGCAAAAGTTGTGGCTCCTATTCTACAGACCGGAATATATCATGCCAAAGTGAATCCCAGAAGTTATATGTACGTGTTCGGTCATAATAGTGAGGCTGGCGCTTATTCAAGTGTAAGTACTAATCCTATAAATTATAGTATAACCTAGAATAGATACTCGTACTCATATATCATTTAGTAGATTGGATTCTCCCCGAGAATGATCATTACATTAGAGCGATTTAAATTGTACACTCGGTGTTCGATTACACTTCAAAAGATAGATTTCTGTCAGTTTATCTTCCCAAACAGATAACACTTCAATTGCTACCAATTCCACCTTTATTAACTGTTCAGCTGTGGTCAAGTATTGTATAGCTTAATAGTGAATACTGGCTGTAATGGAAAGTTTTAGGGTTATAATTTGCAAATTGAGCTACGGAATATTTAAACATGTATACAAAAATATTTCCTTTTATGTGGTCAATAAATTCGCCATTAAATTGCAGTGTAAAATATTAACTGTATAACCTGTGAAAGAAATCAAAACTTCTTAATTATTTGTGAATTAAATTAAAATTAATATATTTGTTTATTTACGTCATTTTTTATTTATATCTCATAGTGATCAGAGATATTTTGTTTATAAAATAAATGAATGAATTTATTATTAGCAGTCAAAGTATATAATTTTCTTCCTTTTACAAAATTCAACACTAGTCAAACGTATTACATTTTAAAGTGCTCTTAATTCTTCTCTGGATTCAATTCCAGATAAATTAAATTATCGTCAGTTTATTTAATCCAAAAAGGAATAATTCTTTCATCTACATATATGCATACATACATACATACATATCAATAAAATTTACTCTAATATGAGAATATGTTAGATTAAATCCTTTCAAAGTTATTAATAATTCAGTTAAGTTTATCCTGTGTTATTGTGGTTATAGTTAAATTGATTGATTTACATAAAACCATAGAATTGAGCTCAGTACGTATTCATCGTCTAATACAATAATTATTATTCGATTTTAAGATTATCTTCTTGTGTATTTAAATTGATGAGAATTTAAAGTGTTAATTATAGCTATTTGTTTATTATTTGATTCTGTTATAATGAAAATGTTATTTTGTACTATTGTACTTTTGGGAATTATCAATAAGAAGATTTTAAATTTATTATTTTATTGCATACTAAGAAATAAGTTTAGTCAATTTGTACTTTTTCATCTTTGAAAACAAGTACAAATAAAAATGTTTATTTGTTTTAACAAATTTATGAACAAATTAAAAAAAAAAATCATTTGAAGAAGAAATATTAAATTTATAACAAATAAGAACAGAAAATGTATTTAATAACTTCTTAAATATTATGAAAACAAAATTTAATAATTTCTTTATTTTAAAGCAAAAATAATTTGTTAAATCGAAATTTCTCAAGAAAAATTTTATATATTTTTAAGGCAAGTTAAGTTTTTTTAACAGGATTTAAAAAAAAAACAATTGTTATTAATTAACGGTTACAAATGTTGAAATTGTTTAAGGTATCATTTCAACAGCAAAAATATTTTAATTAGAAAAGTCCTTCTTAAGATTTAAAAAATTCCTTATGTTGATCAAATTAGTCATTAATTCTTGAAAAAAACATGTTGATCAAAAAAACAACCCTAAAAAACATACTGCTCAAACTAATTATAAATGGTTTCTTTTATAAAAAAAAGATATTTCTTTCAGAATTTAAAACTATCGGAAAATCCTTAATTAAAAAATTTTATTTTTGCTAAAATAGCAGAAAATTTATCTAAATTTTGAATATCAAAAAACCGTTAACTGTCATTACATTCATTTTCGATAGTGTTCCATAAACAACCTATTATTCCGTTGCTCTAGATTTTTTCAGATATTAAAGTGATCCCTTAACCAAAAAAAAAACAGGGAGTTTTTCGTATTTTCTATAGACCAACTAACCTACTAATCCTTAGGAAAAATTTTAAAAGTGCATTTTTCTGAATTTTTGAATAAACTCCCTTTTTTTATAAACCGATAAATTTATTTATGATCATTAATTTTGTTTCCAATCGGAACACTCCCAAATTTATCAATGATACCGCATTGTTGATTATACGAGATCTGTTCAAAAAGTATCGCGAATTTTGAATTTCCGCGGGTTACGTATATTCGATTTTCGATTTTTTACGGCGTTATATTTTTACTCATGTCTCTCACTTATACCGACAAGTCCTACCATTTTGAATGTTCAGTTAATTTTTGACAGCTGTTTTCAAGGGGCGTTATCATGATGCAAAAGCCAATTTTTGTTCTTCCACAAATCCGGGCGTTTCTGGCGAATTTCTTAGCGCAACTTGCGCATAACTTGCAGGTAATATTTCTTATTGACCGTTCTATCCTGTGGCAAGAACTCATGATGCATCACGTCTCTGCAATCGAAGGAAACTGTAACCAAAACCTTCGCATTCGACCGAACTTGACGCGCTTTATTCGGTCTTGGCTCGTGCGGCAGCTTCCATTGGGATGATTGAGCTTTGATTTCCACATCATAACCATAAACCAATGATTCGTCAATGATCCTCTGGAACAAATTTGGGTTGTCGCAGACAGAGTTCAACAGCTCCTTAGCAATGTTAATGCGATGCTGTTTTTGGTTGAAAATGGGCAAAAATCGAAGACGAGCCAAAACACGTGCAAGCAAAGCAGCTGTCAATGCCACAAAAAAAATCGAATATACATAACCCGCGGAAATTCAAAGTTCGCAATACTTTTTGAACAGACCTCTTATTGTATCCGTTCTTGAAAAGAAAAATAATTGCCAAGGTATGTGGCATGCAAGGCTCCTCCACAAGCTCAAAGGGTTGTATTCATTCCACATACTATTTAATAATAAATTCATATATTTCCCAATGTAATTTTCAAGTAACGGTTAAATCGAAATCCTCTTGAACATATTCAATTTTAACTGGAGTCCCACAAGGTAGCATCCTTGGTATATTTTTATAATATTTATAACTGTGATACAGTCATACTTCCTACCAGTACAAATCCTGACATAAATTCCAATAATTTACAATGTTATATCTACAATGTCCAATTGTGTTTTACGCGTTGGAAAGTGAAAGTTAAAATAACAAAAAAGTGCTCACATTACTTTTACTCTTTGCCAAGACCAACCAACCTCTTTATGCCGCAATTCAATATGATTCCACAATATGCTATAGTGCGTTACTTACGACTTGATATAGACAAGATATTACCCCGAAATTCATATACTAGACTAAAAAAAATTGAAACTAAAAGTCCTTACAATCCAAGATAACCAAAATTTTGATCCCGTTTATTATATCACCATAATAAACTCCTAAGAGAACTTAATCCTATAACTTTTCCCGAAAAAACTCATCGGTGTTATATGCGAGCAGCTTCTCAATATAGTAAATGATCTTGTAATATAAATTTGCTTATGCTAATGTATTTGTTAATATTAGTTTTTCATCTTTTTTATATCATGAATTATTTTTTAGATAAAAGCACTTGCTTATGAGCAATATTTTTTTCTATTTACTTCAAATTTATTTGTTTATGTAATAAATTTTCAAAAAAATCAATAAATTATATGATATTGACTATAAAAAATTGATTTTCTGAAATTGTTTCGACTTTCTTAGAAAAAAAACTCAAATTACTTTTTATAAATACTACATTTATCCTTTAGACTAAAACTTCAAGCATAACAAATTGCCAAATATTTTCTAATATTGTATTATTTTTTTAGAATAAACAATATAAGTAAAGTTTTTTTAGCATTTTTACAGACAGAATAGAATAAAAATTACGCACGAAATTGTCGGAATATTTATTTTTATTCAAAAAGTATTCATTTTTTATCGAAATCAATGTTGAATAAATGTAACTTGGTACGATGGATATTTTTGGAATTTAACATACATGACTTAATGCAAAAATACTTAAATTGAATATTATTTGCCTAACTTTCATTCTATAAAAAGTAAATAAAGAAAAGATATCATCTTATGTGCTCTTATGATTTTTTAATAATGCAAACTTCCATATATGCAGCATATTTTGAAATTTTTGGCATTTTATTTTGGTCTAAATTGCAACGATGATCCTTAATATGAGATACAAATTGAATTTGATTTTCTCTCTTCGATTTTTATTTATTTCTTTTTATACAGTTTTCACATAGTATTATTGGTGAAGAGATAGCATTTGTATTTGGAGCACCACTAGCAGCAGCTGGACCATTCCATCTAAGATACAGTATGCAGGAAAGGCTCTTATCTGAAGCAGTTATGCTATATTGGACAAACTTTGCCAAGACTGGGTTAGTATCGTATTTATTGAATTTTTTGTTTTTTGTTTTTGTAAAAAAAAGTTTCAATTGAATTTTATAAAAATAGAAATCCAAAAGCACCATGGAGAGAGAGATTCATTAATTTGCATCCGCTTGAATGGGAACGTTATGATATTGACTGGCCAGAATTCAATGCCAGAAATCAGAGCTATGTGAATTTGGGTACAAATATTTGAAATTTTTAGACTTTGTAGCTGATAAAATAAATAATATGAAATTGTAGGTATACCTCCATCTCTGGGATATAAATATCGTAATATTTATATGAATTTCTGGAATAAAGAACTACCGGGTGAAATCAACCAAATTTCAAATATGCAGCCAGTACCACCTTTTGTACATCTATATCCGCCCAGTTCTACACATATTCCACAGCGCGGAACATCTTTATATCCGGGAGAAGTGATTACTGGCCAAATGAGTATTTATCCAGTAAGAAAAGTTGACCGAACCACCGAAGATCCATTTCGGACATTAAAAATTCTTCTCAAGGATCCAACAGATAATGAGATGTACAATGCCCAACCTACATATGGTGGATCAGAAGACGATTTGAAAATTAGTGGAGATGATGAGAAACCACAAGAAAATCAAATTGTCAAAGCCGAAAATACAATACAAATTCTCGTTGGTGTGGTGGTAGTATTTCTAATAATAAATGCTGTCGTTATTTCGATATATTTGGTTAAACGAAATAAGAAAAATAAGACCATAACTCGTAAAATGAATATTATCTCGTATGAAGGTAATACGGATGATGAACTGAAACGTTCTAAAAATGGCGATGGCGATGATAGTTACATTCTGGACATTGTTCGAAAAACGAATACATATGATATGCCAAAGTCTAGTCATTCACCAATTAATGGTTTTAAAATAACACGTCAACTCAGCACGAGTACTGTTGATACCAATACGAAAGTAAATGATTGGATTTCTCATGAAATGAATAAGTTTAGTCCTAAAAATGCCAAAAAACCGCCATCGTTTATAATGAAAGGAAGGAGTTTACTTAAAAAGCCTCGTAAAATTAGTGTTGCCATTGATGCCACACCACAAGCTCGAAGTGACAGTATCTTACGGCAAGAGCCAATCGAACTAACAAAACAGAAGACATTCGATTCTGGTAAGAGTATCATAATTTGCCAGGAAGTTGAAGTCGATGCTGATCTTATAAATCCAGACAACGATGAGTCAAGCCCCAGTCAGATATCTTTAGAAGGGCGTAATTCGACAACACCGACAACCGAAAATGACGAACCTTTGACTATTATACACAAGCATTCACGATCTGATCCTGTCCAAATGTACTACACACTACATAGAAACGATGAACAAGTCACAAGTTTCATCGATGAGGCCGATGTCAATGTAACATGTCGCGAAAAAAGTTTAGATAAAGATCCTCTTACTCCCGAGGAACAATTACAAAATATTAAAAGGCGAAATTTTCCCAAAGTGTTACCTGACCATCCTGATCAGGAAACAGATGCAATGAGAAATAGTGTTAAGCGACGATCATTGCCATTAAACAATTTCAACAATTCTATCAATTTAGTTTATAAAGTTCCTCCAGCACCACCACCACGGACAATTTCCACACTAGGCAGAAGACCATCCAGCAAACGAGAGAGTCGCAATATAACCACTTCACCTCTTATGCTGGCAGAAGATTGTCCAGAAGATGAGGAGCCAAAAATAAGCCAAAACACGCTTATTGTTGGTCCTCTAATACCAAAAAGCCAAGAGAGTCTCTACATGACGATCAAATCGAAAAAGCTGGATAATCCCCTAATCGAAAACAAGCCAGATAATAAACTGAATGATGACACAGTAAGCAAATCGGAAAAACCAAGTGGCATAAAGCCACCATCGTTAACATTTCATCCGCAAACAACGAACAAACAAATTGTGGCAACAGATCCACCTCGAGCGGAAACAAGACTAATCCCGAAACCGAATCCGATTAAGTCTGCACTTAAATCAAACACTCCAAGAGTCCCGGCCGTACTGGATAATACGTCTAGAATACCATATCTTAAACCGATAACGACAATTTCTGCCTCTGACAGGGAAAAGTCTGAGTCCAGAACACCAGAATCATCCTCGTCAGATACAACTAACTCCAGTACGGGTACAATCAAAACAGAACTCAAGCAGAAATAATCCCAACACTCTGACATGGTGCCGGATAATGGACAATTGTTTTGTATTGTAGCGTTATGTCTATCACTGTTTTCACCACCTACACAACACACAACAAATATTTACCAAGGACTCACATTACTACTCGTACGAGACTACGAGTATATGCGAGTATCAACACTGAACTACAACGTACGAGTATTTAAATTGTTCAAAGGTTAAGTAGTTTCTAATGCATCTTCTAATTAGATTAGTTTTAGTTCGAGTGTCATGACTGAATTTAATTCTTAGATTTAGGATTTCTTTCTTTCCGGTACTTAAATAAGAAAAATAGAAACTGAACTGAAATACTCTTCAAACTAGTTTCATAAATTTTCTTTTATTCAACTTTGATAACTTTGGCATATGGCCAAAAGGGCTAAAAGACACTCCACTGCTATAAAATCCCTTCTTCAGAATGACTATCAACTTGGAGTAGATAGCATTTATTATGGTTTCTGTAGACATACGATGTGGTCAATATGTTCAGAAAGATTTCAAAATAATATCAATAAAAGTTTCGAAACAATAATTAAACTTGAAAATAGGATTAAATTCAATTTTTTTTCTATTGTTTAAATTTTGGAAATATTAAAACTGTTCTAGAAGTTTTAAGGAATTGATAATATTTTCTTAAAGTGGCCAATACTCCTTTTTCTATTTGAGTTAAATGAATTTATCCAATTTTTAATTAATTATTGAAAAGTCCTTATCGATATTTAATATTCAGTTATTATCAATTATTCCTTAAATGCATTTAAAAATAAAAAAATTCAGAAATCTATTAAAAAAATTGGTTAAGTATTTTTGCAGCAAAGACACGCCAAACTTAAAAAAAACTACTACAAAAATTTCAAATATTGATTTTTTTAAAAAGTTTCCATAAAACTTTTAACGACGATTTTTTTTTCTAATAAATTACAGTAGAAGTCAAGGATCAGGAAAATAATTTTTGGGCAATATATTTTTTTTTTTAAATGACATTAGCATCTAACGTTGTTGAGCTCTCAAAATATCGCTAAGCAAGTAAAGGTCTCGCAAAATAACGCTTATAAAAAATATTATAAAATACACAAAAAATGTAAATTATTTAAAGGAGTAATTAATCTTTGAGGATTATATCAGGTGTTGTAATTAATTCATAGCTTTTTTTTGCAAAGTTTCGTGGTTTATTACAAATCAAAGTATTGTCCTTCTTTCTGGTAGTATTTTTGCCATCTTTCTGGTAATGGTCGGATACCACGTCGAAAAAATTCTTCTTTTTTAGATTCGATGAAAGAATCGATCCAATTTTTGGTCATTTGGTAGTTATCACCATGGATCGAAACAAATAATAATCAGATGGGGCAATGTCTGGTGAATATGGCGGGTGAGGCAGAACTTCCCATTTCAGCGTATTTAAATAAGTTTTCACGGCTTTCGCAATATGGGGTCTTGCATTGTCGTGGAGCAAAATTACTTTGTCGTGTCGATCTTTATATTGCGGCCGCTTTTCTTGTAATACTCTGTTCAAACGCATCAATTGTCGTCTGTATACGTCCCCAGTGATGGTTTTACCCGGTTGGAGAAGCTCATAATAAATAACACCCAGCTGATCCCACCAAATACACAGTAAGATCTTCTTTCCAAGAATATTCGACCTGGAGGACGATGTCTATTCATGACCGGGCAAGCCCCACGATTTTCTGCCTTTGGGATTGTCGTAGAGTACCCACTTCTTATCACCAGTGCCGATTCGATGCAGAAATCCCTTCCTTGCCTGCCGTTGGAGAAGAATCTTACAGGTGACTAAACGCCGTTCGACGTCCCTTGGCTTCAACTCATGTGGAACCCACGGTCCCTGTTTTTGTACCATTCCTATGGCTTTCGGGCGTTTTCCGACCATCGAAAAGTCGACTCCAAGCGATATGGACAATTCCTGGAGTGTTTGGCACGGGTCTTCATCGAGCAACGTCACCAAATCTTCATCTTCGAACTTTGTCGGCTGTCCGGGACGTTCCATGTCTTCCAAACCAAAATTTCTATTTTTAAACGGCGCAAAAACGATTTTTCAGGCACGAACTTCGAGAAGTTTGACACTGCACAACAAGTGCTACTGACACTATAATAAAATGTCATATAGTGGAAAACTTGCGTTATGTCAGTAGCTTCTGGGAGAATATTTACTTTTGAAAGTGTGACTATGGATAGTTGGCTAACGCCATCTTTTGTAAAAGGCTACGAATTAATTCCAATACTTGGTAAGTTCTTTTATATTTATTTTATAAATTGACCAATGACCGTTTTGGAAGGATTAAATGGGTTAAGTATAGTCGCAAAAGTATTTATAATTATAGGGTGGGATATCTAGCAGTTGGAAATTTAAAAGTTGCATTTTAAAAAGTAAATAGTGTATTTTTTTTTTAAATTTCCGGTTTTATTAGAAAGATTTAATCTTAAAATTTAGGAATGAAAGACAACATCATTTAAATGAATGCCACGGCTGGCCCTACAGTACCCCCCCATTCGCTAGATCCAATTTTTCAAAACATTTTCGATTGTCTGGGCCTGTATCTATTCAATGGCAACTTTGATTTCGTATTTTAAGGCCTCAATTGTCTCTGGATGGCTTACGCAATATTTATCCTTAACGGCTTTCCACAGAAAATAATTCAACGGGCTCAAATCACAGCTCCGAAGGGGCTAATTGACATCAGAATTTCTTTCGAAAGCAGTGCCCAAAAGTTAGATTGTTACGTTAGCTGTGTGGCAAGTGGCCCCGTCCTGTTGAAACAAAAATTCGTTGAGCATTTCACGATAGCACTCACCATTGACCGTAATGGCGTTTCGAAGAAAAACGGGCCAACGATGCCTCCAGTCCAAAATCCGCACCAAACCGTGACTCGTTGTGGATGCATCGGCTTTTCCATAGTGACGTATGGATTTTTTGAGCCCCAGATGCGACAATTTGAGATGCGACAAATGAGCTTCATCCGACGAAAAGATGATTTTTCGGTAAAACTGTTAATCTTCGGCCAATTGATCTTGAGCCCATTGGGCAAACCGAAAACGCATCGGATGATCATGCGGCTTTAGACTAATTGAACTTTGTAACCTTTCATACCGAGGCCTTTGTACAAAATTCTCAACAGAGAAGTGCGAGAAATATTCAATTCCTGAAAACAATGACGAGTTGAGGTTCATGGATGATCACGGACATTTTCAGCAACGGCGGTAATATTTTCGGTCGTACGCACTGTATTAGAGCGGGAATGAGTGGCTTTGGCAACCAACAAACCAGTTTCGCGAACTCGCTTCACGAATTTGTCCACAAGTTGACGTGATGGCATTCGATCTTTGCTCATTTTTTTTTTAAATTTTTCACAGTTTGGGTTACAAATTTACCACTTTGGCAGTAAGTTCTCAATATTTCCCATTCAAGTGTATGGATTACCATTTCGTAAAATTCAGACTTTCAACTAACAATCTGCCAATTCGTGATGACATTTAACACTCTAGTACTTCAAATAAATAGTGATTCAAAATGCAACCGCTAGATGGCACACCCTATATATTTTGTAGCTACTGCTTAATTTAGTTCGTTATTATACTGGATGATCCAACTTCAGTTTCTAAACTTGTTTCTTTTTTTAAAAAGCACAAATTCAAGAAAATCTTTATATTTTCTTTAAAAATCAAACTACGAGTATTAATGTATTTCATTAATAAAGCAAAATAATTTCAATTAAATGGCCACTAGTAACCGATCTTTTTGAAGTAACTTTTGATGCTTTTTATGGACATGTCAAGCTGCATTCCGGACAAAATATGGCAAATGTTGATTTTTAAGTGCTTCATTATTTTGGACTTGTCGGAGTAGATAAACAAAATGCAACGGCGTTAAATCGGGTAATCTTGGCCGCTAGTTGACGTCACCAAAACGTCACCAAAACATGAAATAAAAGACATGGGAACTTTTCACACAAAACATATAACATTACACCCAAAGTGTGATAAGTTGCTCCGTTTTGATAGAACGTCAATTTTTTGGGGTTTGCAAGCTGTCTGATTTACAGTCCTAGGATCACCCCGTATAAACTGGATCATAGAATTCGCTACTGTAATATATTGAAAATATTATTATAATAAATAGTCATCAACAGAAAGTCATTAAATTTAGGCTTGTTGAATCAAAGAACTCATATAAGCTAGACGATGAAACCCATTCTAGTCCTTCTGAATGAAATAACGACAAACTTCCAAGTTTGGGGCTACGATCTGCAAATTTATCAATCCTTAAAAGTTGTTTGTCTTATGGCTAACGCAGTCATTTACTCCATCTCAGGTAGGAACTATAAATGCGGCCACTGTACACTTTCCTGACAGGATATTATACCTCATCTATACGGATTAAGTGTCAAGCCCATTGAAGCCTCCTGAGCTTGCTAGTGATAAAACTCCATCGTTAGAAAGACTGCAAAATCCTCCATCCTCATATAGGCCCAAAGATCCGTCGGAGTATTCTTTTCCTAAACGTGGCTGAGAGTTTACATTAATTTTTGTGGGGACTCAAGCTTCCAAATAATAAATAAAGACTGGCGGAATTTTCGATCGAAATAGTTTATGTAAGCTAAAATTTCTTCCTTCATGTTATTATCGGCTGCAATCAATATAATCAATATCCCAAAATTTTATTACATATTCTATAATAAATGTTATCGCAGAGATTCTATTAGTAGTTAATTAATAAAAAAAATTTGAATGCAATTTTTAGATTAAAAACTTACAAAATAAACTAAATAAGTTATATATCAAATTACAATATATTTTGTATTTATCAATAAAAACAACTAATAATTACAATAACATCAAGAAAACACAAATAATAAAATAGCACATTCCAGAAAATATATTTTAAAGGAGATAAAAAATATGGAAAATTAATTAAAAATAGCAAATTTGGCAAGCAAGTTCAATACAATAAAATAGGTTTTTCATACTTTCAATCAATAATTTTATCGGAATAATTACAAAAATATAACAAATCTATTTTAATATTCGATCGAATTTATTATATTTAAACTTTTGTAAACTTTTCCTTATATTATCTTTGTATCTATGGTAGCTAAATAGATAGTTAGTGTATATTTATATTTATATTGTATATTTAAGTCGCAAAAATATTTGTATTATATGGAGTAATTATAGAATTTTTAATACATTGAAAATATAATTTTAAGTTATTTATAAATGGTTAGAATAAAATAAAATTCAATTTATTTGCATACATGTAGTTATATTTGTATATGAACTCGTATGTTAAAGAAGAATAATGAGAAAAAAGTGTCGTAATTTATTTGTTAACAAACCCCTTTAATTAATATGATGAGATGCGCTTAATTAATGGATTAGTGTATTAAGAAGCAGAAACAGGAGTATATAAGAACTACCATAATGGAGAGGAAACTTATTTCGATGTTATATTTAATGAAAAGCAAAAACCGAAAAGGAGACATCGTACGCACATCCATAGATATGTTATTTACTTATTCGTAGGTGGATGATACTCTTATCCCTCTTATACTACGAGTAAAAAATATTTTGTACGGTACATAAGAGAAGTTTATAAGAAGCCGTCGAATCAATTTGTGCAAAGCATTCGTTGTTTAATGGCTCATCAGAAAACACAGTAAACACATTAATACAATAATATAGAAGTGATGGAAAGGAAGTGTTTCACAAAAAGTCCTGAAGATATTTTGCTAAAGATATCTGACATGTACAACTATAAATACACGTGTTCTCCATTTCAAGCATACGAAAACTTTCCAAAGTACGAACAGAAGAATAAAAATGAAAAAGATTTTGGGCTTTTTTTTTATGCAAGTTTTATGAAAGTCTACAGAACATCTTGCAATTTTATATGCTTCGAAAAACCGAAATTGTAGATATTTGAACCGAAGTAGTATATAAAAGTTTCCATATATAGTGAAGTTTGGTCAACAGAATTAAAGATTTCCGTTCAAACCTTGTCGTATCAAGTCATGGAATTAGCTGAGAAGAAACTAACTTTTACGGATTCCATTTCTATTTTCACTTACATATATAAACTTGTATATTAAGTACTAATCAAGGAGTTTAATTTTGCTTAATACTGTATAAGAATAACAAAAACTCACAAACTTAATTTCGAATCATTCGAAATAATCTCGAGCCTAATTGGAGTGCCTTTCATCAACTGCAAATATATTTTAAGCGAAATAATCAAACTCTTACAAATTGCCATGATTTTGTTTGTATTGTTTCTCGTTTCAGTTCTAGTAGTGTGGAAAAGTTTTCGTAAACTTCATATACTCGTATATAGTATGTAAACAATTTATTATTTATTCCTTTGTTTATTAAGTATCATTCGAGAATCAAATAATGTAAATTAGAAGTGGGTGAAAACAACTCAGAATTTCATTTATTTTTTGTGATGATTTCGATTCTTAGAAAATGTTTAAAGGGTAATTATTATATTACAAATATATTGGGCTGTAAATTATACAATAAAAAAAATCTAATACGTAATGTACAAAAAGAGTCCTGTTGAATAAATGTGAGAAATTGAATATTTTTTGAGCTTTTAAAACAAACGAAGACATCCAAGACAATCAACTTAATGAAAAAATATACCACAAATTATCACTCTTACTAAATATAAAAGGCAAAGGATATGATCTGATAACTTCGAAAATACTGAAACAAATATCCACAAAACTATCCTTCGCCAATCATTTTTTTTATCATAAGTCTCCTTTCAATTTCGTCAAAAAAGTTCAATATTAAATATGTTACATTATCTGAATCGAGAGTGTGATTGCTCAGCGTCTCGACTATACGAGGTCTGTTCAAAAAGTATCGCGAATTTTGTGTTCTTTCAAAAATTATTTATTTATTCATGAATATATACTTTGTCCCCTTCAAACCAATCCCCACCAGATATTATACAGTTGTGCCAACGTTTTTCCCAATCCTCGAAGCACTTCAAAAAATCATATTTTGTGATCTTGTTCAGCTCCTCCTTCGTTGCCGTCTTTATCTCCTCGATGCCGTCTTTAATCGTAGCGTAGCATCGTCCTTTTATGCAGCTCTTCAGTTCCGTGAAGAAGAAATAGTCACAGGGGGCCAGATCCGGGGAACCCGCGGAAATTCAAAATTCGCGATACTTTTTGAACAGGTCTTGTATAGCGTGCTTGCTAGGGTAAAAAGAATACTGCCCGAAAATATCGATTTCTTGAAATTTTGCACGCTTTTGGTTGTGTTGCAAAGCATTTTATATATCTCCATCGGTGTCCCTCAGGACAGCATCCTAGAACCAATCATTTATAACGGTTGCGGATAATATTCGCTGATGAAAGAGTCATTGCACTTTCGTTCAGTGTTTAACTCTACTGATCGGTAGATGGTGCACTGATCGGTATAGTTCTCTCAATTGCAATGACAGCTCTCGCTAAGAAAACGGTTTCAACTGTCGTTGGGAGTCCGACAATGGAAGGAAGTTAGTTCAGTTCAAACTGAACATTAAGGATTTTGAGTCTAGAGATTAGGCATCCCATTTTAAAAGTAAACTAAAATTAAATAAAATTGTGAATAAATAATTAATTTAATTAAAGCTATCCTTATCCAGCATTAGATTTATTCCACAGTTACTTCTATTGTAGAAAACCACATCAACTTCTTAGAGGCCTTGTTGAAAAGTTATAGAGTAATAAGGATTGAGCAAAATTGTGCTCGTTACTTTTACTCTTCGCCATAAAACACTCTTTATATAATCATAAATAGCAGTGATATTCCAAAAAGAACGAGTGTGTGTTACTTACTCTTATAATCGACCTTTTGACTTGTAGTCGTAATAAATTTTTTTTTAATTTTATTTTTACGCATCAGTGTTATCTTCTTTAAGATGATCGTATGATAGAGATCATTGTCATAGTGGAGATGAGAAGCCGTTAAAAGCCTCATCAAAAGTGACAAGAACAACATTTTTTTCTGAGCCTTTTAAGGACAACTAATCAGTTTCAATTTTTTTCAACGGCCAGACCCCACAAGAATTCTCACTTGTCCCACATTTTCATATGTTTTCGATGTTGAAGGACTTTCTGAGCGGGATTCACAATCCACTGTTTCTCTGCTCTTCAAAAATTTTACGGCACATCTTTGCTCCAAATGTGACTGCTGTATTTTTCGTAATTCACTATAAAACCACTTTTTAGTCACGTAGTTACCAAAAGAGGTTGAAATTTGTACCTTTTATCTTGGCGGGACTAATGTTAAAAAAGGTTTGTAAAGGGGATGACTAAACCTTCTCGGTGATGCCAATCTCGCAAATTTTTCTCTACACTCCGTATATAATATATTTTCATTTTAATAAAAGAATTGTATTGAAATCTATTGACCATAAAACAAAGATGCTATTAAAAAAAACTTTTCAAATATGGTTTATTCCCGCCCTCATAAATTTCTTTGATGGCAACCATTCTCGCCCTATTTGACCTTCCTGCTGTGTTCAATTTACTGTCCTCTACAGTTTAACAGAATATCACCTTATCCAAAATATTTTATCTAACTATATGAAGCTTCTAGATGCGGCAATCCCTCTTTCCAATCAAAACTGTTTTATTTCTTAAAACAAACTTTTATTTTCAAATAAAAAATCTGCAATCACGATCATGGCTATGAGACTGTAATTTGGTCCGTGGCCTGTCTCATAGCAACTTCTTTCTTATAGAAAACTAATACAAACATTTTCGAAACAGACTTTTAATAATTGTTTTTCCTTAAACGAAAAATTAAAAAAAAAACAATATTAAAATACATTATATGAAAATAAATTCAATTATAAAAAATGTAAAAATCGATTTTTCTAATTTAATCAGCCAATAAAAAAAGCCAATGTCTATAAAAATAATTGATTGATTGTCAATTATGAAACAATTTGTCGAATTTATTTTTCCCATAAGATATCGACTACAGGTAAGGTGAACTACATAACTCATTGTTAAAAATAATTTATATTTATGTATGTACAATACGTCATTGCGAAAGTACTGGTACGTTCAAACGATATTAATCAATCTTTTTTGCGTGTTTTCATGTAACAAAAATTTATTAAAAAAAATAGAATATTATTTTTAAATATTGTACATAGTCTGAAATTTAATTCACATACTTAATTTAATACAACATTTCATAAAGATTTAAAAGGACAATATTAAAATAATTTATAAATTTTTATTTATTTAATTAAATTTGATTTTTTTTATGAGAGAATAGAAAATAATTCATTTAATTTCTCAAGAAATAAATCCCTAGATTATCAAATTGAGAAAATAATGGACGTTTAACAAAGTTATTGTATACAGTAAAAATACCTTGGTATAGATTTTCTAATTTTAATTTAGATAATAATTCATAAGGGATGTTTACCAAACAAATATTCTTTAAAAAAAAAAATCATATCAGCTACAACGGCATAATTATTGTACCTGGGCAAAATTGGACAGATAATAAGACCTAATCTGTATCTATTATATCTACGGTGTAGTTAGGGGTTAATAAACCAGATTTTTAATACTGTAGGCTATGAATTGGACTTATTAAAAATTATGTTGATAAAAGAATACACGTGCATTATTAAATATAACGTTCACATATGTACGAGGGTCGTTCAAGAAGTCCTTACAAAATCCGAGAAATTGCACTCGTAGTGTCGGTACTTTTTTTTTGTAACTAGCATTATCGACAGGAAAGCTGTCAAAATTTCAGCTCGATCCATAGCGTAGGTCAATTTCTATCGTCGATTTAAGTTAACGACATTTATTTGTGCATATCAATGGAAAAAGGCGAGTTTAGGGCTGTCATCAAACATCTCCATTTGAAAGGCTTAAGCTCGAAAGCCGAAAGAAATCAAAGCCGAGTTGGATGCAGTTCATGGCACATCTGCACCTGTGTTTGCGATGGTTTACAATTGGGTAAATGAATTTAAACGTGGCCGTTCATCCACAAAAGATGAACATCGTTCAGGACGCCCAGTTGAGGTGTCTTCTCCTGAAAACATCGACAAAATCCACGATCTGATTTTGAACGATCGGCGAATTAAAGTTCGCGAATTAGTTGAGGCCACGGGCATATCACAAGGTAAAGTCGCTTCAATTTTGCATGAAAAATTGTCTGTGAAAAAAATTTCGGTAAGATGGGTACTGCGTTTGCTCTCAGAGGAGAATAAGCGCAATCGTGTAGTGGACTCTGAGGCTATGTTGGCACTCTTTCATCGCAATCCTGCCGAATTCCTTTGTCGATATGTCACTGTGGACGAAGCCTGGATACACTACTACACTCCAGAAACGAAGAGACAGTCATCACAGTGGATTTTGAAGGGTGAACGGGCTCCGAAGAAGGCAAAAACTGTGCCATCGGTCGGTAAGGTGATGGCCACGCTCTTTTGGGATTCGCAGGGCATCATTTTTATCGACTACTTGGAAAAAGGAAAAACAATAACAGGAGCGTATTACGTGTCGTTATTGCAACGGTTGAGCGAGGAAATCGAAGAGAAACGCCCCCATCTGAAGAAGAAAAAAATCCTCTTGCATCAGGACAATGCACGTTTGCACACCTGCGCTGTTTCCATAGCCAAAATTATGGAATTGAGAATGGATTTGTTGCAGCATCCCGCTTAATCACCAGATTTGGCCCCGAGTGACTATTTTCTTTTCCCCAATCTGAAGAAATAGCTTGGCGGACGACGGTTCACTTCCAACGAGCACGTCATTGCTCAAACGGATGAGTATTTTGCAGAACTTCCGAAATCCTATTTTTTGGACGGGATAAAAATTTTGGAAAAACGGTTGGAAAAGTGTATAGAGCTAAAAGGAGATTATGTTGAAAAATAAAAAATAATTTATTTTTAAAAAACTGTTTTTTTCCATCTTTTTCTAAGGACTTATTGAACGACCCTCGTATATGCATCTAAGGTCGAATTGGAAAGCAATTCAATGAACAAAATCTGGGCTATTTCTTTTCAAATACTAATAAATCATAATCAAAATTGTAGTATCATCTTTAGAAGGAGAAAAATTTAATCAAAAATAAATTTAAGTAAAATAATTTATTTATTTTATGTATAAAATTGTCTATTAAATATAAATAATTATTTAATACTTGAAAAAATTATTATCTGCAAGAGAAGCCAAATTTAAATATTCACCAATTCATTATTATCATATAACTTTTGAAAGGATTTTTCTTTTTTCTGTTAATACATAAACTTACCATAAAATTGTCACTCAAATAAAACATGCAATGAAATAAATGGCATTCCTAGATTTATTTTTACAAAAAGCTTAATATTCCAAAGAGGTGGATTATTTCTTTCCAAAAAGTTGTTAAATATACTATCAATACTAATTTTAGTCCATAGTCATCTATAGTATAATAAATATGTAGGCTGCATATTTTTATTGATCAACTATTTTTTTTATGGCAAAAATAATATAACTTGTAGTCTTCAATATTTTTTTTCTGGAAAATAATTCATGTACGCCAAATTCATGTATGTACATACATCATGTTTACAGATTTCTCTTACTTTAATGTATTAATAAAAAAAAAAAACCATAAAAAAATCCGATAAATATTTCAGCGGATGTACGAATATTTTACCAATTTATTGAGTTTATAGTAACAAAATGTAATCAATGTTTTACCAATACTTTAATGACGATAACAATAAACAATACTATTTGGTAAACTACATATTTTCAACAACAAAAAATACTATAAACAATACCAAACTTATACAAATTTATTGATTTATTTAAGTACTAAATAAATCTTTCCCGGCAATTGGTAATAAAACTGAAATAGCACTCAATAAAACTACCAACTTAATATGAACGGATAATAGAAAATATTTGCACACGATTCTGTGAATATCACAAGAATAACAATTAAAATTTTAATACGTCAATTTGTTAACGTACTACATATTTGAATGTTGTTAAAAATTATTTTTAAATTTAAAATCAAAATTGTAATACAGATGATGGTGTAATGTACTAATTTGAAAATGTTTCATGTAAGTTTTTCTATACCTTAATTAGATTTAAAACAGTTCAATATTTTAAGAAAATAATAGTTGGCATATGAAAGTGCTTTCGAAAAATAATGAAACTGAAATTTTTTTTCATTATTGTAAGGTGTCTGAATCTAGAGATAGATGCCATTTTGCAGCGCCACGACCATGAGGCCATTTGGCGACTTCATGGTACATGTGGGCTGGTATTGCCAGCTTACGTAATGAACCTGCAAGAATCAATTAAAACTGAGAAAGATTTTATAGAAGATATTAATTAATTTTAACAAATTAAATACAGGACTTAGGAAAGGTGTTGTTGAGTGTAGGAGCTCCACCAGAAGAAGGAGTCCTAGTCAATAAAAAAAAAAGTATTGATTAAGTGATATTCATTTAAAATATGGGAAATTATGTATTTAATACTATAGGAATGACATGCAAGATGAGGGTTGTTATCAAAGCCATTTGTAGAAAGAAATCTTCATTCTTTTTGTTTACACTTGTCTAAAGGTGTTTAAAGCCATCTGGTGAGTTGATGCGGTAAGTTTAGAATTTCAGTGGGAAAAAGATAATTAATGCTCATAAAACCAACACCATGACCGTGAATCCGATAAATTCTGACATTTTTATTGAGACCGATTTTTTTAGCAACAAAGTGGAATTACTTTTAGTTCCTTCGGATGTTATCGACAGAACTTATAAACTGTTTTTATTTTATTTTGGGGTGTAAAAAAAATTAATGGGCTTTGCTTAGATCAAAATGGGGGTTTAGAAATGACAGACATCTCTTTTTCAAAAATAGCATGTTGATTGAATTGTACGCTTGATAGTGGATTTACCATTCGTTTAGAATGTATGATTTGATGCGAGAAACCCTTTTTCTGAATATTGACAAGGACTTCTGCATAAAAAAATTTAGTTGTCACGTAGTTCCCAAAGCAAGATAATCACTAATTCTACATTATCGCCCACTACTTTTCGACCCTCTAAAAATTGAAATTTTCGTAAATAAAATTTAGAAACTTTCAAAATCAATTATTTTGTTTGCCTAATTATTTATATTTAGATTTAAGGTAAAACTAATTTTTTATTTTAAAAAAAATATCCTTTGTGATTAACTATTATTATAATGTAGCTCTTTTTATATTATTAAATATATTCAATAATTTTTTTTATAATATTAAATAGAATTAAATGGTAATTAACTAGGAATTTTTTCCTTTCATAAAAATTAATGAAAATATGTGCAAGTGTATTAAGATTGTAGACTAGATTACTTATACTTTAAAAGCAGTATTTTATAAATAATTGATTATTGTTTATTTTAAAAAATATATCTACAAGAAGAATGCAACCGTTTTTATACGTCTCACTTATAAAATATTTGAGATATTTCCCTTTAATATACCGTAGGATAAATAATTAAATACATCTTAATTTATCTAAGAATAGAAAAATGTATGTAGAAAAATTAATAATAAATATATTGATCGAAAACCGTCTGGAATATTTCAAAAGAATAGAAATCATGTCCTCTACAGATAATAACTTGTAAAAATGTAATAAGAGAAAATCAAAAACAAGCATTTTCTAATCTGATAAGGAATAAATTTAAATTGTCAGTAAGATTTTTGTTATTCAACAAACTTTACATACATTTTGATATTCTAATACCATTCATTTGATATGCAAATTCACAATGAATCGTGATACCCCCCACAATTTCAACGTATCCAATTTTTACAAACTGAGCATCCCTTACTCGATTTGACAATGTCTTCGATTTCGTTTGCTCAATTCTGGATGCACATTTCATTACTTTACTTGAATATCTAATGCACATTAAATTATTTCCAGTATTGGAAATGTGCACAAGCCAATTCTACAACAACAACAAAAAAATCTAATTTCATTTATTACATTGGAAAAAAATCACAAAGTCTGTAAATTAAAAAAAAATTATTTATTCATATCGGTTCTGAAATATTTAAAAATTTAAAAACGTTTTTTAAGGGAATTTTTTATTTAAAATACTTAAAATTTTATAGAATATTTGCGTAAAATCGTAAAATAATGAAAAGCTTATAAAACTTTATTACAAAGGATTTTATTTATATAGACAGAAGGTGGGAAAATTATTCAAGCAGCTTTTCTAAAAATACCAGTTCGTATTATAACCCTCTTCATGGAAAACAATCCCAGCTTAACTTACAAAGACAATAAATTTTTTATATAAAATATTTTTTTTTTTATAAAATAAAAGTTTATTAGATAGGAAGTATAGAGAATTAATATTTATACAAAATAACAAAAAAAAAACATTGTTAATAAATAAATGAAAAGCGTGTGAAAGCTGTTAATTAAGGAGCTTATTGTAAATTTTAGAAAAACAACCCTGTCGCTTTTTGTTCTCTACTTGACAGTTGTGTAGCTAATTAAGCTCTATTTTGATTGAAAAGTTTGTAAAAGGACGATAGGTTTTTAAGGTTTCAGGCGAAATGTTTTTTTTTTTTTATATGAACTTTGCTTTAAAGTTTTTTCAATGTATTACCAAAAGGAAAAAAAATAATCTAAAATAATAACCAGAAAAATACAAGAAAATATCCGCTTTTATAAAAAATCAAAACATCTTTTAAAAATTTATAAATTATTTTTCGCTTATACTATGAATAATATGCATTAGTATTCGTTAAATATGAAAGAAAAGTTTATACAAAGAAGATGATAAAAAGGACTTTGGTACTTTAGGGCAAAAAAAATAATTAAAAGCTACTTAATATTATTGAAATTTAAAAAGAAATAGGATTTTTTTTTATATTAACTATATTTAAGTATTTCTTAAAAATAGATTAAGATGGAATTTTAACTATTAGAAAATATCATATTACGATCATAATCTAGGATGGATAGCCAATTACAGATAATTTACAGTGGAAAAATCTTATAATGGTATGTCCATTAAATGTAATTATTCAATTAAAAATTAATGAGCATTTGCAATAAACTATTTAAAGAATTGAACATTTTGAACAAGTTAAAATATCAAACAATGCTAAATAAAATAATTTTTTTAATAGGGTTTTATCAAAATTAAATCTTTTGACAGTTACTCGGATTGGCGCAATACAAATTTAAAAGTTATAAAAAATTTAACCATAATGTGATAATTGCAATTTGACATAACAGTTCGGCTGAAAAGTTTATAAGATAACACAGCAAAAATATTTTTTTTTGCAAAATTCATTTTAATTATTCAACATAGTTGCCTTCGAGGGCGATACAGCGATTATAGCGATCTTCCAACTTTTCGATACCATTTTTATAGTACTCTTTCGGTTTTGCCTCAAAATAGGCCTCAGTTTTGGCAATCGGTCTTAAATTTCTTGCCAGCGAGCATTCTCTTGAGGTCTGCAAACAGGAAAAAGTCGCTGGGGGCCAGATCTGGAGAATACGGTGGATGGGGAAGCAATTCGTAGCCCAATTCATTGAGTTTGACCATCGTTTTCATCGCCTTGTGACACGGTGCATTGTCTTGGTGAAACAACACCTTTTTCTTCTTCAAATGAGGCCGTTTCTTAGCGATTTCTTTCTTCAAACGATCCAATAACGCTATATAATAGTCGCTGTTCATTGTCTGTCCCTTCTGGAGATAGTCAATAAATATTATACCATGCGCATCCCAAAATACAGACGCCATCACCTTGCCAGCCGACTGTTGCGTCTTTCCACGCTTTGTATTCGGTTCGTCGCTCGCTCTCCACTCTGCCGACTGTCGATTGGAGTCTGGAGTGTAGTGACGGAGCCATGTTTCATCCATTGTCACATATCGACGCAAAAATTCAGGTTTATTGCGCTTTAACAGCGCCAAACACTGCTCAGAATCATCAACACGTTGTTGTTTTCGGTCCACAGTGAGCTCACGCGGCACCCATTTTGCACACAGCTTTCGCATGCCCAAATATTCATGCACGATATGTCCAACACGCTCTTTCGATATCTTCAGAGTCTCAGCTATCTCGCTCAACTTCACTTTAGTGTCATTTAAAATTATTTTGTGGATTTTTTTGATGTTTTCATCATTGCGTTCTCCATCAACTGTGCTCGTACGACCAGTTCGAAATTGACGAAACCAATATTCCACAGTTGAAATAGCTGGAGCAGAGTCCGGATAACGTTTGTCAAACCATGCTTTGGTTTCCACTGTACTTTTTTTCATCAAAAAGCAATGCTTTATCAATACACGAAATTCGTCTTTATCCATTTTTTTTTCAATAACAAAAGTTGCTTCACTCAAAATGCTATATCTCACGAACCAATCGAGCGATTGCTGTCAAATTTTGACAGGAATCATTTGAAGGACGGTGCTTTGTGATAATTAAGTAGATTTTTGCAAGAAGCGCCATCTAGACGTCAACCTTATAAACTTTTCAGCCGAACTGTTATGTAATAGAAATTTTAATATTTAATATTATTTTTTAAGAAATTGACAAACGTTTTATATGGAATTCATATACAAGACCTAAATGGCTAGTACTAAACCGCCAACTGCCTCAGCGCCTGGGGAAATATTTTGAACATACTACGAAGGTCGTTCAATAAGTCCTTAGAAAATCCGAGAAATTGCGCTTGTAGTGTCGGTAAAGATTTTTTTTTGTAAGTAACATTATCAACAGGAAAGCTGTCAAAATGTCAGCTCGATCCATAGCGTAGGTCAATTTCAATCGTCGATTAAAGTTAACGACATTTATTTGTGCATAATAATGGAAAAAAGCGAGTTTAGGGCTGTCATCAAACATCTCCATTTGAGAGGCTTAAGCCCGAAAGAAATCAAAGCCGAGCTGGATGCAGTTCATGGCACATCTGCACCTGTGTTTGCGACGGTATACAATTGGGTGAATGAATTTAAACGTGGCCGTTCATCCACAAAAGATGAACATCGTTCAGGACGCCCAGTTGAGGTGTCTACTCCTAAAATCATCGACAAAATCCACGATCTGATTTTGAACGATCGGCGAATTAAAGTGCGCAAATTAGTTGAGGCTACGGGCATATCACAAGGTACAGTCGCTTCAATTTTGCATGAAAAATTGTCTGTGAAAAAAATTTTGGCAAGATGGTAGCCGCGTTTGCTCTCAGAGGACAATAAGCGCAATCGTGTAGTCTATGTTGGCACTCTTCATCGCAATCCTGCCGAATTCCTTCGTCGATATGTCACTGTGGACGAAACCTGGATACACTACTACACTCCAGAAACGAAGAGACAGTCATCACAGTGGATTTTCAAGGGTAAACGGGCTCCGAAGAAGGCAAAAACTGTGCCATCGGCCTTCAAGGTGATGGCCACGGTCTTTTGGGATCAGCAGGGCATCATTTTTATCGACTACTTCGAAAAAGGAAAAACAATAACAGGAGTGTATTACGCGTCGTTATTGCAACGGTTGAGCGAGGAAATCAAAGAGAAACGCCCCCATCTGAAGAAAAAAAAATCCTCTTGCATCAGGACAATGCGCGTGTGCACACCTGACACCTGCGCTGTTTCCATAGCCAAAATTGTGGAATTGAGAATGGAATTGTTGCAGCACCCCGCTTATTCACCAGATTTCGCCCCGAGTGACTATTTTCTTTTCCCCAATCTGAAGAAATGGCTTGGCGGCCGACGGTTCACTTCCAACGAGGACTTCATTGCTCAAACGGATAAGTATTTTGCAGACCTTCCAAAATCCTATTTTTGGACGGATAAAAATTTTGGAAATTTTTTTTTTAAAAAACAGTTTTTTACCTTTTTTTCTACGGACTTATTGAACGACCCTCGTATAATAGACAGCAAAGACCTTTTGCACAATCCGTTCATGAAATCAACTGAAACCCAAACTCTTGTTCGGAAGCTATCCTTTACTTATTTCCTAATAAATACCCATCAAGGCCCTAAGCATCAACGGTTATCATAAATTTTAAGTGCAATTTTCTCGTAAAGTGAATATTTCTCGTTATAAAAAGTTTAATTTCTAAAATTTTTTAATATTAAAAAAATGATTCTAATGCAGAAATAATAATAATAAAATCAGTATTGTTCAGTATTAGAACCGAATACGAAAAATATTTAGTTTTGTATTATTTCATTTTTCAATATTTACCATCATATATGATACCTGATTTTCAGGCCATATTATTTACTAGAGCATGATTTGTGGTAAAAGCTTGAGTTGTTCAATAAATATGCATAAAATTATAGAAAATTGAATAGAAATATCTATATAGTATGCAAACAGACAATTTATTGGTAAATAATATCATCACTGAATATTATTAAGCCGAAGCTACTGATATTCAAAGTTTCCATAATATTGTATAGTAGTTTTATTTATTCTAACTTTGAATTTATTTTATCCAAAATTAGAATAATCATATTAGAAAGAAATTTGCATAGTTGTTATATAAATAATATTATAACTTAAAAGCTTGTAAATAAAACCCTTATTGTTTATTTTCAACTTAAACCTTTTATTTCATAGTAAATACTTTTCTCCCCATTTTTGTAAATTATAATAAAATATTTCCTCTTTGAATATCTAAATTTACTTTAATGCTTTTTCCTATCAATAAAATATAAAAATTTTATATTTTATAAAATAAACATTTATTTAACAATAGTTTATTATCTAAAATAAAATGCTCAAGAGATTTTCCTTTTTAACAAAAGCAAAAAGTTTATACAAATATATTTAATTTTTCTTCTTACAATATGTTATTATGCTATTGTATACGTAAAAAAATTTCAGCTTTCATTTTCTAAAAGGATATTCAGTAAAACCTTTTGAATCTTTATAATAAAATATACTTTCTCAGAAAAACTATACAGAATAAAATCTTAACGTATAATAACAAATAAAAAAAACTTAATAGTTTCTAATAAAATAATTCTTTTATGATTAGCTTTATTGTTACAAGTTGAATATTCTTACGAGGGTCATTCAACTTGTACTTAGCCTCACCGCCCGATGGAACTGCTGTCACAAAAGAAATTTACCATCGTGCAGTTCATTCTTTTAGTAGCCTACTGTCAAAGTTTCAGTTGATTTCCTTCATTAGTTTTATTTTGAGAGCCTTTAAAAATGATCGTGTCGGTCGGTTGCACAAAAATGGAAAAAGAATAATATCGTTCGGTGATTAGGTTCTTGTTTTTGAAAGGGAAAACGCGCAGCAAAATCAAAGATCGCTAGGATGCTGTGTATGGTGACTCTTATCCTTCGATGGCGACCGTCAAGAATTGGTTCAACGAGTTTGTTCGTGGCCGCACGTCGGTTTTTGATGAGCCACGCCCAGGTGCCTCGAAAACGGCTGCTACGGAGGAAAACGTTAAAAAAGTCTACGATCTCGTGTTGGCAGACCGTCGATTGAAGGTTCACGAGATAGCTGAGACTGTGGGCATCGCAGTAGGAACGGTGCATCATATTCTACACGAATAACTGGGCATGAGAAAGCTGTCGGCGCGATGGGTGCCGCGTTTGCTCACACCGGAAAACAAGCGCAACCGTGAGACTACATCGGCGACGTGTTTGGCGCTGATTCAGCGCAATCCAGCGGAGTTCTTGCGTCGTTTCGTGACCGTCAACGAAACATGGATTCACTGGTACATACCAGAGACCAAGGAACAGTCGAAACAATGGACTTCACCCGGTGAACGTGCTCCGAAGAAGGCGAAGACTGTTCGATCGGCCGGAAAGGTGATGGCCACCGTTTTCTGGGATTCACAAGGTGTGATCCACATCGATTACCTCCCGAAGGGTAAAACAATCACGGGGCGCTACTATGCGTCTAATTAAAGAAAAAGTGGCCCCGCTTTGCGAAGAAAAAAGTGCTGTTCCACCACGACAACGCGCCGGCTCACACCTCCGCCGTCGCCATGGCCAAATTGGTCGAATTGCGCTACGAATTGCTGCCCCATCCACCGTACTCTCCAGATTTGGCCCCCTGTGACTACTTTTCGTTTCCAAACCTGAAAAAATCACTCGCCGGGAATAGATTTGGGTCGAATGAGGAGGTCATCGTCGCCACGGAGGCCTATTTTGCTTCCCTCGAGAAAATGTATTTTTTTGACGGGTTAAAAAAGTTAGAGCATCGCTGGACCAAGTGTATCGAGCTTGAAGGAGATTATGTGGAAAAATAAATTGCCACCTTTCCAAAATTTTCGTTTTTCTTTTGTAGGCTAAGTACTTGTTGAATGACCCTCGTACAAAACAAAACAATAATTTTTCCATTTTTTTAAAAATATCTTTAAAATTATAAACTAAACTTTTTTTTAATTTGTTGAATTTTAAAAATGTCCCTTTTGATCCAGGAAAGGATATGTTATGTAAGCGCAAAATACGGTAATTATTAAAGGCTTTTTTTAAATTAATATATTACAGAGGTATTATTGGGAGTAAACACCAATCGAAATTTCTTCTTGCAAATGCGTACAATTGTGAATATAATTTAAAGTGGGAACAGTGACCTTTAATTCACTGACGGGTATTTATAGTGAAGAGAGTAGAGGATAGAACTCAAATGAGATATAGTCACATCAGAAAGAAATGGGTCTTTAAGGTCACCATGATCACTAAAGCTTAAATTATCGATTGGACATTGTTTAAAATGGAGTAGAGAATAACTCTGAAACTAGGGGATGAGTATAATTGGAAAGTTGATAATAAGACATCACCAACTAATGGAACATTAAACACACGATGACCAGTAACACAAGTCTTCGGTAATACGAGGTTTGTTTAAAAAGTATCAAGAATTTTGAATTTTATATGTTCGATTTTCGATTTTTTGTGGCGTTATGTTAGTACTTATATCTCTCACTTATGCCGATAAGGTCGGCCATTTTGAATGTTCAGTTAATTTTTGACAGCTGCTTTGCTTGCACGTGTTTTAGCTCGTCTTCGATTTTTGCTCAATTTCGACCCAAAACAGCATCGTATTAACATTGCTAATGTCCAAGACTCTGCCTGCGACGACCCAAATTTGCTTCAGAGGGTCATAACTGATGACGAATCATAGGTTTATGGTTATAACGTGGAAACCAGCTGCCGCACGAGCCAAGACCGAAAAAAGCGCGCCAAGTTCGGTCTAATGTGAAGGATTTGCTTACAGTTTTCTTCGATTGCAGGGGCGTGGCGCATCATGACTTCTTGTCACAGGGTAGAACGGTCAATAAGGAATATTGCCTGTAAGTTATGTGCAAGATGCGCAAAGCAATCCACCAGAAACGCCCGGATTTGTGGAAGAACAAAAATTGGCTTTTGCACCATTATAACGACCCTGCTCAATTATCGTTGCTTGTGCGCGACTTTTCGGCCAAAAACAGCACACTAATAATACCGGAGCCACCGTATTCCCCAAATTTGGCCTCCTGCGATTTTCATTTGTTCCCGAAACTGGAGAGCCCCATGAAAGGACGATGCTACGCTACGATTAAAAACGGCATCGAGGAGATAAAGACGGCATCGAAGGAGAAGCTGAACAAAATCACAAAAAATGATTTTTTGAAGTGTTTCGAGGATTGGAAAAAACGTTGGCATAAGTGTATAATATCTGTTGGTGATTACTTTGAAGGGGACAAAATAGATATTCATGAATAAATAAATAATTTTTGAAAAAACACAAAATTCGCGACTCTTTTTAAGCAGACCTCGTGTTTATACGAAAGGAAGTGTAGACATTAACTATCGAGAGTGAAACTTTTTATAACGAGACATAGTCATACCACGAACCAAAAGGTACTTTAATGCTACAATGAATATGATTATTATTAATTTAAAATGAAGCCTTTAAAAGTATTTTTGACAGAAGATATTGTATTCGACCCTCTAACCTTAGAGGGTTATTTGATAAGTCCATATATCAGTTTACTAGTCTTTCTATTTTATAAGTTTAGAACGTTTAATTTAAGTATTTTCTGTCAAATTTTAATTCTAGTCTTTTCAGAGCTAAATTTAAATACTTTTTGGTATTTGACTACAATTAAATTGACTGGTTTGTCCTCCTTGTCCTCCTCCAACTGAATTATTAGAATATCTACTATATTTTCTAACTCTATCTTATTAAATTATTGAAAGTTATCTCTATTAATGAACTTTTTCTTGAATAAATATTGGAGTTTGTCTTACAAATCTGTTAGGTCTAACAGATCTAACCTACTAAAATTTCTCTTACAACTATTTTCGAAAATTCAACTACTCGTATTTGTTGAATATTCCTCACTCTAAATGACTTAAATAGTTTCTACATGAACTCTTACAATTATTACAAAATAATCTAATCGATTAACCAAGTTAATAACTAATTCCAACCACTTTCAATACTATTTTTCTTTAAGCACGCGCTGGTTTACATAAATATCATCGAATTAAATTTTCAAAGTTCAATTCATTATTTGGTAAAAAAAAAAGAAGAAGGAAAACTATAATGAATAAAGTCCAAATTGCACATTCTTTCAAATTTTATTCAACTTTGATTTAATTTTTCTCTATTTTGTTGAAAATTACCATATCAGATAGAGGATATGTACGTTCAAATTGTCTGCATCTACTAGTCATTGTAACATAGGAAAATAAATTGAAAACAGTTTTTAGAAGTCGAAGAAAATACTTCTAATTTGTCACAGGTGTCATCTGACTAACCATGCTCAGTGAATGTGAGTGATACGTTGTCGTCTCTGCTTAAATTACCATTCAAAATGGTAAATGAACCAAAGGAATACATCGAAACGGGAACTGAAAATAGGGCATATCACATAGCAAGGATACAACTATAATCCAAAGAAGCATATTTAGAATTCCCAACTTCCAGCTAACAACACAGCTACACGTACCTATGCCAAAAGGATTACCCTTGGTTGAATCCTTTCTGCAACGTGGTGACATTACATATATGAGGGCACATTTAAAGAAATTGAAATGTCGCCAATTTCGGTTTATTTTTGTTTTTCTTTTTCTTCTCTCTTCTTTGACATGGAATCGAATAGAAATGGATTGAATCGATTGATCCCAAGTATTGCGGTTACCATTTGAACACCGTAGCAGGCTAATACACAAACGTATGCATATCATTTGAGGAATGGAAGAGTTTCAGTTTATACAAACGATGGCACCAACTTCCAGACGAATGCTTCTCAGGATACTATTGATTCTGGTAACGCTATAACCGAAATTGTTCTATAGTGTTTGTCGAGCTTCAGCTTATGTTTGCCTATGGGTGCTGTTTTAAAAATCAACCCTTGTTTATTCAAGTGAGGTGGCATTGCAATTCAAATACGATAAGATCACACGTGTAGTATGAAGAGCTTATGTACGTATCGCCTTCAAGGACATTGCTTGTTAGATGTTTATCCACCAGATACAATAGAATTCCTGAAAAAAATATATTTACGTATATATAGGTAAATTTTTACATACAAACATATTATACAGATGTGCACAAATAATAGAGATGCATGTATACTCATATACGAGTACAATAGAAGACAAATCGATTGAACTCAATTTGTATCTTGGCGTCCCGTTGTGCGACACTCTTCTTCCTTCTATAGGAAATTCTTCCTTTTTCATATAATACTAACCAAATACTCAATCCCAGTTTTATTTTCAAAACTAAACCAATGACAAAGAAAGTGTAAAAATATTACGATGGAGGTGATATTTTATTTTTATTTTTGGAATTTCAATAGGAATTTTCTTTGAAGTTCAACAAATTTCTATTCTGTGAAATCAAGTTCCTTTTGAACATAACATTACGTGAGAACTTTTTAAGGATCTTAACTAAAAAATAACCTATAAAAACTATTCAAAAGTATAAGAAAATTGATATGTCCCAGTATAAATTTGATATAAACAAGAAAATTTTTTAGAAAATAGAAAAGAATTTTTTTAACATTGCAAAGATGCCATCATATGAAATATATTTCCCACTTTCCACATTTTTGTTGAGATACTTTTCTATATTTTATTTCAGAGAATTTTATCTTTTTTTTATTTTAAATTCTTTTTATTACTTGTAGCATTAAAATAAATTTTTCATATTTTTCTTATAAAATAGGAGGCCATCAGAACTTTCCAATAAATATTTTATGATAGGTCTATTAAAATTTCACTTTTCTTAGTAAAAGCTGATCAAGATTTATACGCTACTTTTGTGAATAATTTTTCCCTTATATAAAAAAAATTAAATTTTAACAAATAAATATTAATATTATGTAACTGACTCTCAAAAAAAATATTGTATATTATATGAAAAGGTTTAGAAGAGATTCGTTTTTATATAATTCAAAAAAAAATCAAATTTTCCTTTTTCCAAAAATTTGTCCAATCCGAAAAAATATCTTTAATTTAATATAAATACTTTAAGCTATTGAGCCAAAATTGCATTTATTCAGCACTATTTATTTTTATTACTGGAATTTTGTATAAATATAGGAACATATATCCAATAGCCATAAGGCAATTGATTGTTAAGCAAATAGGTTTTTTTTTTTAAATTCCACCAAGGATACCATTTCATAAGTGGAATATGAATAATGTAAAAAGTTCACTTTTAAATATTCCTTAATTATTTATAGATAGAAAAAAAAAATGATATTTAATATTAAATTGTTGATAATACTATAGCTGATCTAATGAATATTCAATTTCATTTCAAGAATGCATTAATAAAAAAACGCTTCTAAAAATAAATAATCAACATTTTGCTACAATAATACATATTTGTTCGTAAATTTGCCAACATATGTGCTAACAAGCTTTGGAGGACACGTGCTCCTAGACAGTCTGACTACGGTCTGGCTCTAAAAATCCAACAATTTGAACTACTAAACTTGCAAGTTGTAATGTAAAAAGGACAGAAAATAACTAATGCTATTTCAATTGCTAGAGAGAATAAGGTGCAATTAGATAGCATGACTTATCTAACGAAGGATATGCGCATTTAAAGAAAGCTTTCACAAGCTTTTAGTTGAAAATTTACCTTTTAGTTGGAAATACGGTCCAGTATCAGTCTCCTTTCAATATTGATGTCGAGAAGGCTATCGCTGGAGCCACACAAAAATATTCTGATTTAACGGGAATACGAAAATATCAGTTTTGAGGATATCAGAAAAAAAACCTATCATATTTTGAACGGAGTGAATATTTTTGTATGTCCTGAAAATTGTAGCGAATATTTTATTATGCTCTTATGTTTTTCGAAAAATTAAATACTCGTTGCAGAAAAAAAAATATATTTAACTAACTTTTTGATATATGTTATTCTAGGAAAGACAACTTTAAATATTTTCACATTGAATGTTCTTTTAATATCTAAAAATCTCAAATAAAGAAAAAAAAATCCTAACTGATATATTTTTTGTAAATTAAATATTTTCTTTTGAAAATGTTTACTATAAATTATTAAGCACTATAAAATTGTTTATTCTTAGTTGCATTATAATAAATATTCTGCTTTTTTATTTTTTTTATGGTAATTTTATTATTAACTAACATTATTAAAAAAATAACTGATTAGCTAATATGAAAATATTAAGTATCAATTCCTCGAGGCTATTTTATAATTAGTCTAGGCTTTCATAAATAATTTAATGACAATTGATTGTATCAATTTTGGATCTAAAAATAAAAGATAAATCTACTACCAAATATTATACTGCCAGTAAAATTTTAATCTGCTACATTAAACAATTTTTATGGACAGCTACCATAAAAAAAAATTTTATATCGTAACAAAAAATAATCTAATAGAAATATGATGATATTTTAATAGCTAATATGTATGTAAGTATATTGTAGCAAAAACAGTTAATATTAATAACTATTCAGCGATTTTCCCAGAGCTGACTACGTAATACGAACACATTTACTAGTTTGGCCGAATGTGTTTTATATCGTATCAATTTCTGTATGTTATCATAAAGGGTTAAACTGTTTTCAAATTTCAAATATGCTGATAGAAAACAATTTTGTATAATTTGTGCATAAAAATTTTATATAAAAAAAATATGAAATAATGTCAGTAATAGCATTGTACTAGAAAGATATGTAATATTATTAGTTCTTCGTTTATTGGCATAGTATACAGACATTTGGCCTGTAAGTATAACACAATGAAAAGGCAGGTGGTAGTAATATTTTTTATAACGAGTAACATTTTTTATAACGTCGGAAATAGGAAGTCTTTGTTGAGCCCCATAGTCTAAGCGTGTAATCCAAATTGGTTTTTGAATTTTACTTTTCAATTTGATGATAAATTATAAGTAATTTATTTTCAAAGAAGAATTTATCAAATATTTGTCATGTCAGTGCATAAGAAATTGATAGTGTTTGCTTAGTTCCAGTGTTTTGATTTTCGTATTAGAATTCTAAGTTGGGCTCTTATCTTTTATATAGAAGGTTTGTACTCATTTTATTTGAAATAAATAAAAATCTTCTATATAAAATTGGACCAATTCTAGTGCTTTATGGAATACCAGCATTAGGAGGAAATAAATCAGGATAATATTCAAGATGTCGAAACATTTAAAAATAACGCTGTGAATGATATGGTTAAAGGATTAAGAAATAACTAAAAAGGAGGAAAACATCGATTATCTCTTTGTTATTAAGAAACACTCTAGAGAAATATTATTTTCGCTTAAGACAGGAGTTATGATATCTCAAATTCGGTGGTATTGTCGAATAGAATGTTATTGCTTTAATGTAATCATAAATAAATTAATTTAAAAAAAACTGCAAATATTGAAACTATTTTTTTTATAAACTTTCTCCAATTTGGCTACAAAATGAGTATTTTTTGAGAAAACTTATAAATATTTGTTGAATTAAAAACTATTATATTTTGTTATCTTTATTTAGTAAGAGTAATTTAAGAAGCTATAATTAAGTATATATAAGAAATATTTTTATGAATACTACTTTGATTTACTAGTTTATTGAAGGACTATATTAATATAGATCCATCCAAATGAGAAGGAATAGAATATTTAAAATTTAATTTTCAAACGTATAATATCATATATATAACGGTACCATGTATATAAGCTTAAATCCGCTGTTTTTTTTTTATCAAAAAAACACATGTTTTTTTCATAGAAAGCAAAAACAAATTAATTCAAAGTACTTGCTTTCGCTAGCTAGTCATTTTTCCTATCTCTCGGGTAATTTGGATACCACGCCAAAAAAAGTCCTTCTCTTTCGAGGCAAAGCACTCATCAAGTCATTTTCGGACGTCTTCGTAAGAATCGAAGTGCTGCCCAGCGAGCGCGTGGCCCATCGACGAAAACATGTGGTAGTCGGAAGGGGTCAGGTCTGTTGAAAAAGTGGGGTGGGGTAGCACCTCCCAGGTGAGTGTTTCTAATTAGTTTCGCACCATTTTTGACGTGTGCGATGGTGCGTTGTCATGGAGGAAAATCAGCTTGTCATGTCTTTGTTGATAATCCGTTCTTTTGTTCGCAGGGCACGGTCCAATTTGATCAGTTGTTGGTGGAAGCGGTGGACATTGACAGTTTTACCAGGTTTCAACATCTCATAATAGACGATACCCTGCTGATCCCACCAAACGCACAGCATCGTCTTCCATCCGAAGCGATGAGGTCTTGAGGAAGATGTTGATGGTTAGCCGGGATCAACCCACGATTTCTTGCATTTAGGATTCTCGAAATATATCCACTTTTCATCGCCTGTCATAATCCGATGCAGAAACTACTTTCTTTTTTGTCTGGCGAGCAAGATTTTGCATGTGTTTTGGCGTCGCTCCATCTGCCTATCGTTCAATTCATGCGGCACCCACTTTCCGATCTTTTCATTCTTCCCCATGCCTCGCGGACGCGTGGAAATAGCTGGTTGAGTAACACCTAATTGCTCCGGGAGCATTTTTTGCGATTGGGTATCGTCTACGTCCAAAATGGCCTGCATTTGATGGTCCTCAACCTTCCTAGACAGATTTTTCACGCTTCTTGTCCCATAAGTCAAAATTCCCATCTTCGAACCGACGAAACCAATATCGGCACGTTGTTACCGATAAAGCACTGTCACCACAGGCCTCCATAAGCATTCGATGCGATTCGGCAACAGATTTCTTCAAATTGAAGCAGAAAAGTAGAGCTCCCCGCATATGCTCTTTTTCTGGCACAAAACTAGACAATATTACCAACGGCAAAATGTATGCCGTTGTACGAAATTACTGACAATGTACACTCATTAATGTCGACATATGTCAAACTCATAATCAAAAGTATAGCGTGCCCATGGTAGGTTAATACGCTCACTCACGCCATCTATGACCAAACAGCGGATTTAAGCTTAAACTCCTGGTATAATAAATATACAATACTAAAAAATATATTAATTTCAATACTGTAATTCAAATATTTTATAATTTAATAGAAACAAAATTATTATCAAACTTAAGCATTCTTTCCTCTAAATTTTAATTATTAATACTCTACTTAAAATATTTTTTAGAGAAATAAGAGTCATATTTTTATTTAGTAATTTGCCAAATAAATGTTTTAGAATAAAAAAAATTTATAAAGTTTTTCTATGAATAATTTAATTGCAAATTTTGATCAGTAATAATTTACTAAAGTTACTTATTTTCGTTCAGAAAATTTTCATGAAATTTTTTTCTTAATATTTTGATTAAAAATTTCAACCGAAAATTAATGTTCAATTTTTTAGCAGAAATCTTCTTTCTCATAACAAATTTCGAATAAATTTTTAATATTTGATTTTCATAGATTGCATTTAAAATGTTTATGGGTAAAGTTTCTTATAAAAATGTGTCAAACGAAATTTGTTATTTTTATGTTTCAAATCATAATTTTAATAAATAGTTTATAGAAAAGTATTTTATGAACAAATTTTCGTTTGATTAATTTAACATAAAATTATTTTTGAAAAACTAATTTTAACTAAAAAAATTTTCTGAAAATTTTACTGAATTATTTTGAAATTAATTACATTTAATTTTTGAAATTATTTTTATAAACTTCCTCACTTTTAGTTTTTTATGACTAACTTGTAAATATTATTTATAATGCCAATAAAGGAATATCAATACTATGAAAATCCTGAATAGCAATTTTCGTTTAGGGAGAGTCCTTCTGGTGAAAAATCACAAGTTATCAACTAATATTTAAAAATTGGCGCTTAATAATTATGATTCAAATGCTTTGAAATTAAAGTCTTATATTAAATACTCACTGACTTTATTCTAAAAATAATGATTCTTAAATCAAGAACACCAAAAATATTACTGCATGGAAATAGTATTTTATGTTAAATAGCAAAACTATTGCAAACAAAATAATCTGTATCATTGCTGATTACATTAAATTTATAATTAATTATATATCATAATATTATTAAAGGAATTCTAATGTTTTCTATACAAATTTTACTTTATAACACTTCAAAAATATATTTTACTATATTAACTAAAGCTGAATCAGTATCAGCTTATAGTCAATATAGTAAAATATATAAAATTTTAATTAAATATTTTAGACGAAACCCTTAATAATAAATAATTTTAATTAAAAAAGAAAACAGATATTAAATTTAAAGACATTATATTAAAAAGAAAACAGATATTAAATTTAAAGACATTATAGATATGAAATCTGATATTAAATTTAAAGACAAAATTAGTTGATCAATTTCCATTTTAATAAAGCAAATATTATGTTTTGCACGCTTTTCGAATAATATTGTATTTAAAAATAGATAAATGGAAAAGGATCAGATTGCAAAATGTTAACAATTTGCTATTTATTATCTTATTAAGGATGCACATGACAATTTAGTTCACCATCAATATTCCAGAATTTGTCGAAACATTAAAATGCATTGCACAGAATTATGCATGGATTGCGTTTGAAGAGAATATTAGCACCAAGGAGGTAACAAAATGATATATTCGTGTCAAAGGTGGAAATAATTACATTCACAAGAGCATAAATTAAAATCATATTTCAATAGTATTCTCAACATTTTGTACCTTTGATATCTGTTTCTGCTATAGTTACAAAATCGCACTATGTATTAAGAATCCCAGGGGTTAACTGTCGTATGGTCAATTATGATTTATATTTAAAATGGGTTTTTATATGTTGCATTAGCTTTAATTTTATATATTTTATTAGCTGCACATGTAGTATTTATAGGGAATGAAAATAAAATTACAAAATAAAATTTTTAAAAACGTCAGTTAAGAAACTAAATATGTCAGTAAAAAAAATAAACAAATCCGAATGTCAGTCTGAGAAAATAATGCCAGACCTTTTTGGGCTAATAATAATTTTGACTAAAAATTATGACAGAAAATATTTACTAAAAATGTTTACCAACAATTTTTTTGCCGAAAATATTTTTACGAAAATTTCTTTCCGGAACATATATTTACCGAAAATATTTTTACCGAAAATATTTTAACAGAAAATATTTTAACAGAAAATATTTTAACAGAAAATATTTTTACCGAAAATATTTTTACAGAAAAGATTTTTATTAAATGTGGAAAATAATTTCACTGAAATTAATTTTTAGTTTTACCGCAAATATTTTTACAGGAAATTTTTTTACTTAAAATATTTTTACGAAAATATTGTAACCGGAAATATTTTCTGCGAAAATATTTTTACCGAAAATATTTTTATTAAAAGTTAAAATCATTTTACTGAAAATATGTTTACTAAAAGTTGAAAATAATTTCACTGAAATTATTTTTTAGTTTTACCGCAAATATTTTTACAGGAAATTTTTTTACTTAAAAAATTTTTACGAAAATATTGTAACCGAAAATATTTTTACCGAAAATATTTTTACCGAAAATATTTTTACCGAAAATACTTTTTTTACCGAAAATATTTTTACCGAAAATATTTCTACCGAAAATATTTTTTCAGAAAATATTTTTACAGAAAATATTTTTACCGAAAATATTTTAACAGAAAATATTTTTACCGAAAATATTTTTACAGAAAATATTTTTACTGAAAATATTTTTATTAAAAGTTGAAAATCATTTTACTGAAAATATGTTTATTAAAAGTTGAAAATCAATTTACTGAAAATATGTTTACTAAAAGTTGAAAATAATTTTAATGAAATTATTTTTTAGTTTTACATCAAATATTCTTACAGGCAATTTTTTTACTTAAAATATTTTTACGAAAATATTGTAACCGAAAATATTTTTTGGGAAAATATTTTTACCGAAAATATTTTTACCGAAATCATTGTTACAGAAAATATTTTTACCGAAAATATTTTTATTTCAAATATTTTTACTAAAAGTTGAAAATAATTTTAATGAAATTATTTTTTAGTTTTACCGAAAATATTTTTACAGGAAATTTTTATACTGAAAATATTTTTACGAAAATATTGTAACCGAAAATATTTTTACCGAAAATATTTTTACCGAAAATATTTTTACCGAAAATATTTTTTGCAAAAATATTTTTACCGAAAGTATTTTTACTGAAAATACTTTTACCGAAAATACTTTTACCGAAAATATTTTTACCGAAAATATTTTTTCAGAAAATATTGTTAGCAAAAATATTTTTACCGAAAGTATTGTTAGCAAAAATATTTTTACCGAAAATATTTTAACAGAAAATATTTTTACTGAAAAGGTTTTTACCAAAAATATTTTTAACAAAAATATTTTCACCGAAAACTGAAAATATTTTTACCGAAAATATTTTTACAGAAAATATTTTTACTGAAAATATTTTACGGAAAATAATTTTACTAAAAATATTCTTACTGAACATATTGTTACTACAAATATTTTCACTGCAAATATTTTTAGTAAACATTATTTAGTAAAAATATTTTTTTCTATTGATAAAAATTGCAAAAACGGTTACTGGAAATTTTAATTTACGTGTTTCTTCTACGATTCAATCAAACTCCCTCTACAAAATTTGTATCTTTCGTAAATTTGATATAAAAATAATTTTCTTAAAAATATTTCATGTCTTAACTTTTTGTGTTAAAATGTTTATTTTGCATCCAATTTTATTCCATCACATGAGTCTCAATTAGTGAACGACTTCTTTTCTACTTTATTTTAAATTTCTTTTTTTCAAATACAAAGTTCACCTGAACAGTTTGCTTATATTTTGGTTTATTGAACGACAACTTAAATTAATAGATATGGTGTCCTTTACATTTGCACGTTCATACAATATTCATAACGTCAACGTTTCGTTTAATTTACTCCTTAGTATGCATGATTTGAGCAAGCAAATAGCAAGTGTACAAGAAGAGCATGAAATATTCAAATAAGGGAAGGTAATAGTTAATGAATTGATATCACTAAATAGTTTTTGAAAGGAAAGCAAAAATGTGCACCGTACAAAAACTTTATTGCACTGAAAATCCGATTCAGAATTTAAAATTGGGGAAGAAGTTAATCTGGTTGAGAATAAACCGAGCATAGTTGTTAGTCGCTTTTTGTCCTTTTGTCAAGTGCAAAGATAAAAGTTCGCCTCGACCATCAAACAAATTGTCCCTGTGCGGGGTTGAACATCATTTAAATTGAACGCAAATGGGGCGAAGATAAGAAAATTGTCCTAATTTTTTTGTTCCTTCAATTGCTCTGCTCTCCGTTGTACTCGTATCTTATCCTTGTCGCTTTCTTTTATTTACTATTACTTAGTTGGGCGTTATCCCATTCGCTGAGTTGCACACCCACAACAAAACATATTTCGCATTCTATCCCTAAAATAAGTAGACAACACAATCAGACATTAAATAGAAGTCAGTCTGCCGAGAAGTTAAATATTTGAATTGTTTTAGGAATCAACAAAAATGAACTTTGTTTCGTGCAAGCAAATTATTTCGTTAACCCTTTGGCGTAAATTGCTATGAATTTATTTCGAGTGTAACCGATACGAATGGATTGCTTTCAATATTTAATCACATTTGAATCTAATCGATTTACAACAAAATACTCTACATATTATAACTGATACGGTTTGCTCTTTTAGAGCTGAAGGTAAAAGAAATTGCAAAATTTTCATTTGTTTAGTATATAAACAACTTCCGGGTTCAGTTCTTTGCCCTTTGGTGCATTGCTATTAGAGCCTACGTAATTATAGGCTATCAGCATCACTGTAAACATTATCAAGATCGTCCGTGTCTTTTATGAAATATTCGCCTTTTATACTACTGCAAATATTTTTCCTTAAATTAATAATCGGCTTTGTCATATCCGGCATTATGAATGCTATCATCATCGCCATCTTTAGCTATGAACGTTCTCCTCGATACTACGACTAACTTGAACAAAGTTGCTTGTAATCAAAAACTTAAACAAGTTAAGACAAAATGAAAACAATTGACTTCTGGATTTTCGCAGCTTTATGAAAACCGTTTATTATATTTATTTTAATGCCGGTATTAAATCTACTATTGACTTAATAATTAATCAAATTTAACCAATTCAATGGATGACTGAGTTATTAAGCTCAATTTAAATAATGGAACATTTTCTGATGGGTTGTAATAATCGATTTGGATTTTATGCAGGATTAGCATTATCCTGCCATTACATGGTATTCTATTATTGAATTTCAATATACATACTTTGTATATAGCTATAGAGTGAACGATATTAATAGCAGAGTATTTAAATGAAATTTAATTACTTATTTAGGCATATTTATAAATATTCTATTTACAAATAATTAAAAATTATATTAAACTGAAACGGTAGACATCTCATATTCACTGGAAATTTTTGAAATTTAAATCAATTTTTATTAAATAATTAAATTATTTCATAATAATTTGAATTTTAAATATTTCTAAAGTTTAATCAGATAAAATATTTAAATAATTTCCTATAATTAATTAGAATAAAATCTTTTTATTATTGCGATTCGAAAGGGTTTCATTTAAAAATTAATTTTTCAAATACGACATTGAAACTTACACATATCTCCAAGTGAATAGAAGTAAATACAAATTTACACTCTTATATAATAATTTCAAAATAAATATTTTTATATCATTAAGTGAAAGTTAGATTCTTATTAAAAGATATAAATAAGTTCGATTATAAGACCAAAAATAACATGCTGACAATGTTGTTAATATTGTAAATTTTTTTCCAAAATTGTTGCGTGATGTGGCAGAAACTTTATGAGACTGGCATTACTGGAAGAGATTTGATAATATTGTGTATACTCCCTTCACACAGCTCTTTAAATGAGCAATACAACTTGCAACGATATTCAATACTGGAGGGATCCTATAGAGCTAATAGAAAACAGCAATTTTTGGAGCAAATATGTACTATGAAATTTTGTGGTTAGGTCGATAAATCTGTTAGTTTGACTAATAAAAAGTTGAAACAATCGTATAGGAAATATTTCCTATCAAGAGCATAAGATAATAAAGGTGGCATAAATATATTTATAGAAATGAGCAGCAAAGAAAACTGATGAAAATGTTAAAGAAAAGAGGACTTGTATAAGGTCAGGCCGTCGATTAACATTAAAGCTTTTTCAAAAACTCAGAAAGTGGTTCTTTCTATCAGATCAAAACTTGAATACTCTACCATGACAATGCCTCCTACCATAACAACCGAGAAGTATTGGAAGATGAACCTCAATCAGAGACACTTGCAAAATCAAAAACAGATGCAAAATTTCAGGAATCACACGGATTCCTGTGATTTTGCTAGATCCTTTTCACCCGAGTAAAGTCCATGTGACTATTTTTAATAGGACGTTTTATTCAAAAACATCTTAAAGAGTGAAATCGAAACATCAATTACAGTTGAAGCCTTTCAGTATTGCATCCATCACTTATTTCGATATGTAAATTCCAAAGATGCTGACAAAAAGTATCGTGGAAAGACATAACTTTGATAACCGAAACTAAAAAAGAAATATAAATCCTAATAAACTACAATATATTATTTTCAATTCTGTAGAATTTTTCTCTGAAAGAGAAAAAATTCGCATAATAATTTTTAAATTTTAAATTAATAGATTTTTACTAGTTGTATAAGCTTAAATCCGCTGTTTGATCATAGATGGCGTGAGTGAGCGTATTAAGCTACCATGCATACGCCATACTCTTTTTTATGAGTTTGACATCTGTCAACATTAATCAGTGCACATTGTCAGCAATATCGTACATTTTTCCTTTGGTAATCATGTCTAGTTTTGTGCCAGAAAAAGAGAATATGCGGGAAGCTCTGCTTTTCTGCTTCAATTTGAAGAAATCTGTTTCCGAATTGCATTGAATGCTTATGGAGACCTATGGTGACAGTGCCTTATCGAAAACATAGTGCGTAGATTGGTTTCGTCGGTTCATAGACGGCAATTTTGACTTGTAGGACAAGAAGCGTGAAAATCGGCCTAGGAAGGTTGAGGACCATCAATTGCAGGCTCTTTTGGACGAAGACGATACCCAATCGCAAAAAAATGATCGTGGCTCAATTGCGTGTTACTCAACCTTCCATTTCCATGCATTTGCGTACCTTGGGGAAGATTAAAAAGATCGGAAAATGGGTGCCGCATTAATTGAACGATAGGCAGATGGAGCGACGCCAAAACACATGGGAAATCTTGCTCGCCAGTCAAAAAATAAAGTCGTTCCTGCATCGGATTGTAAGAGGCGATGAAAAGTGGATATATTTCGAGAATCCTAAACGCAAGAAATCGTGGGTTGATCCCGGCTAACCATCAACATCTTACCCAAGACCGAATCGCTCCGGACGGAAGACGATGCTGTGCGTTTGGTGGCATCAGCAGGGTATCGTCTACTATAAGATGTTGCAACCTAGTGAAACTGTCAATGCCCACCCCTACCACCAACAACTGATCAAATTGCACCGTGCTCTGCGTGAAAAAAGGACGGATTATCAACAAAGGCTGATTTTCCTCCACGACAACGCACAATCGCACACGTCAAAAATGGTCCGAAACTACTTGGAGACACTCAACTAGGAGGTGCTACCCTACCCCGCTTATTCACTAGACCAGGCCCCTTTCGACTACCACATGTTTTCGTCGATGGGCCACGCGCTCGCTGAGCAGCACTTCGATTCTTACGAAGACGTCCGAAAATGGCTTGATGAGTGCTTTGCCTCGAAAGAGAAGGAATTTTTTTGGCGTGGTATCCACAAATTGCCCGAGAGATGGGAAAAATATGTAGCTAGCAAAGGCAAGTACTTTGAATAAATTTGTTTTTGCTTTCTATGAAAAAAAAAACATGTGTTTTTTTGACTAAAAAATAGCGGATTTAAGCTTATACACCTGGTAAAAGCAAACTCAGCTCAAATAAGTATTTATCGAAAGGTGGACATTATAAAGCGGGTTGGTATTTTGCATATATGCAAAATTTTTAAACCGTAACAAAAATAACTCTCTAATTACAATTTTATAGAGAGTTCCTTGTATTATTTTGGCACTTTTACACAAAAGATTAAAGGACTAAAAGTAATTCAAATGCCAATAATTTATATAATACAAATAATATAATAGAGCTCAAATATTTAATGCAATAACAGCGATCCTTATAATCATCATTTATTTAAACGAAAATATCAATAAATAAAATAATTGACAACGAGCTATTCATTAAATAAACTGATTTTAAATAATTAAATAATAGTATTAATGAACATTTGAACAATTTCTCCTAAATCAAGTAAATAATATATCAAATTAAATACAAATGAACTAATTTGTGGGAATAATAATCATACTCATACGTTGGTGATAATCACAAACCTCAGTTATTCTACATAATACAATATATTAGAGATACCCCTAATTGAAAATAGTGTAACGAATAATTAACAGTGTCAAATGTGGACTATGCATCAAAATGAAAATGGCAAATATTATGGTGGAAATAAATTAATTTTCCAAAACAGGATCATGTTAGCGGTTACATATGCACTTAAACAATGTCGTATATGGATAAGCACGTATTGACACAAGCAATATAGATTTCACCCTTCTTGTTAGGGTTATCAACCCAAAGGGCTGTATGCTCTCAAACAATTTGCGAATTTTTTGTATTCTTCTTCATTTTTGTGGGTTTAGAAAATTTGTTATACTTCACACTGGCATATAACGTAGGTTTTTGTCTAAAACAATTTTGTGTGCCTAAAAATAAAAATATGATAAGAAACCAAAGTGAATATCACGCATAATGTTTCAATAAAACACATAGCTGGAAACGTTTTTAGAAAAAGGAAATGTTATTGATATTTGATGTACAAAATAAAATAATAACAAAATATATTTCTGGGTACCATATTCGGGCTTTAAGAAAAGCATTCATACTTGTTTATTTAGGCACTTGTTGGAAACAATATCTACCCGCTGAGGTAAATGTATTTACACGTTTATGTACCAAAAATAAATTTTCTTTTAGCTAGGAAAGGGCGAAGTCGAAAGGTTACGAACAACAATGCATGGAAAACACTCAAGATTTCGAAAATTTCTGTTGAATATTTTATAACATATTTTTAGCGACTAAAATAAGAACAATGCTCTCAAGTTTGAAGAATCTATGAAACATGTGCCAAAATATATTATTATTTTCAAATTCAATTAAAAAAAATAGAAGTACATACATGGATTTTCAAAAGGTTTCCATGGTTCTATTGTTGATATCTGTGATATCAACAATGTTTATGGTACTTCTACCTTATATTTTTTATAGGCCTTTCTTCTATCTTTTATAGAAAGCCGTACAATATTGGAAAGCATACGCTTCAGCATTATAATTATTTAAGACAACTTTCAATATGAAATCTAATGAAAGAAAATTTTAATTTATTTCCTCAAAATAAAATATTTCTTCAAGAAATATTAAAAATATTCGGGTAAGTTGAATAAAACAATCAGTAAAATGGGTAAGTTTTTAGTTTATATATTTTCAGTAAAATTATCATAAATTTTCAATAAAAATAATTTCACCAAAATTATTTTCAACTTTCAGTAAAAATATGACATTAAAAATATTTCCAGTAAAAATATTTGCAGAAAAATTATTTTCATTAAAAATATGTTCAGAAAATTATTTTCGGTAAAATTATTTTTGGTAAGAATATTTTCGATAAAAATACTTTCAGTAAAACTTTTTTTTGTTAAAATTTTTTTTGCAGAAAAAATATTTTCAGTAAAAATATTTGCAGTAAAAATATTTCCAATAAAAAAATTTGCAACAAAATTATTTTCGGTAAAAAAATTTCCTGTAAAAATATTTGAAGTAAAATTATTTTCAGTAAAATTATTTCCAGTTAAAATATTTTCAGTAAAACTAAAAAATAGTTTCTGTAAAATTATATTCAACTTAAAGTAAAAATATTTTCAGTAAAAATATTTTCTGTAAAAATATTTGCAGAAAATTAATTTTCAGTAAAATTATTTTCAGTAAAATAATTTCTTGTTAAAAATTTTTTCGGTAAAAATAATTTAAATAAAAATATTTTGAGTTAAAATATTTTCAGTAAAACTAAAAAATATTTTCAGTGAAATTATTTTCAACTTTTAGTAAAAATATTTTCAGTAAAATTATTTTTAACTTTTAGTAAAAATATTTTTAGTAAAAGTGTTTGCAGTAAAAATATTTTCAGTAAAAACATTTTCAGTAAAAATATTTTTAGTAAAAAAATTTCTAGTAAAAATATTTAAAATAAAAATATTTTCAGTAAAACTAAAAAATAGTTTCTGTAAAATTATTTTCAACTTTTAGCAAAAATATTTTCAATAAAAATATTTTCTGTAAAAATATTTGCAGAAAAATAATTTTCAGTTAAATTATTTTCAGTAAAAATATTTTCAGTAAAAAAATTTCTTGAAAAAATATTTTCAGCTTTTAGTAAATATATTTTCAGTAAAACCATTTTCACCTTTTAGTAAAAATATTTTTAGTAAAAATATTTTCTGTAAAAATATTTGCAGAAAAATAATTTTCAGTAAAATTATTTTCAGTAAAAATATTTTCTGTAAAAAATTTTGAAATAAAAATATTTTAAGTTGAAATATTTTCAGTAAAACTAAAAAATAGTTTCAGGAAAATTATTTTCAACTTTTAATAAAAATATTTTCAGTAAAATTATTTTTAACTTTTTGTAAAAACATTTTCAGTAAAAATATCTTTAGTAAAAAAATTTTCTGTAAAAATATTTTAAATAAAAAAATTTTATTTTTAAAATATTTTCGGTAAAACTAAAAAATTGTTTCAGTTAAATTATCTTAACCTTTTAGTAAAAATATTTTCAGTAAAATTATTTTCAGTAAAAACACTTTCAGTAAAAATATTTTCAGTAAAACTAAAAAATAGTTTCAGGAAAATTATTTTCAACTTTTAGTAAACATGTTTTCAGTAAAATTATTTTCAGTCAAAAAATTTGCAGTCAAATTATTTTCGGTAGCAACATTTTTAGTAAAAGTTCTTTCGTTAAAAATATTTTTTCAGTAAACTTATTTTCAGCAAAATTGCTTTAAGTTAAAATATTTTTAATAAGTTTATTTTCAATGAGAACGTCATTCTAAATATTTTTATAAAAATTCGATACGAGGCTTTCGATACAATATTTGCAAAATTTTCTAAGAATATGTAATTTCTGATAGAGTTTTCAAATATTTAATGAAGCATTTTAATAGTAAACTTTGATACAAATGACAAAAGTTTTGAAACTATTTAATATAAGGAAAAATATCTCTCTATGTGCTGATAGTTTATTTCAGAAAAATGTCAGAACTTTTCCTTTTATATTGTTTATATCCAGGAATATTAAAATTTCATAAAATGTATTATTCAGTTGGGTTCTTAGAATTGTAATTTAGCAAAAATTATTGGTACGTGTTCAGTTTAATTTGATCCAAGATATTCTTTATTATTAATTTGAATTTTCTGTGTTCTCGTATATCTTATTTTATTTGCATTTTGATTAAGTTTTCAAAATGCCGTCTACCTAGGATATACAGGATAACTGGGTAATTCAAAGGAAATGAGACAATGGAAAAACGGAAACTTATTATTTAGCTACCTTCACAATAAGCAATATTTTCTTTTCATCTTTTCTATTTAGAAATTATACGCAAATGCTATTGTGAATATGAAAAACGTGCACAGCCTATTTACTTACCTTATCCCGTAATATTTTTACGTACCTTCTAGTTAAGCTTATTATTAATATCAAGTAAATATTTTTTTATATTATATTGATTATTTTTATTTAATTTGGTTTTTTCCTTAGGGTTATTTTTCACAAATTTCACAGGAAACATTTTATCTGTTTAACAAAAATCGGTTTTTATGTAATCAAATAAAAACGAAACCATATTTAAAAAAAAAAAAACTAATCGGGATTATAATTTCTTTTCATAAGATTGAGCTTTAATTTAATAATGACATCATATTTTTTAATTCCTGTACTATTAACTTTTTGGTTTGAAAAATTATTGGACATTCCAATATTGAGAGATTTACTAACTTACTTAGTTGGCTAACTTAAATTTAACATTATCTAAATATTCTAACACTCGTCTCTTTCAAAATAACTTTAAAATCTCTTCAAAAAAGTTTTTGAAAAAAATGTGTTTCTAAGCAAATTTGAACAAGAAAACTTTTCCACTGTTTACATTATAAACTTTTGTAATTTACAAGCATTTTTGCATTATGTGGTATTTAAGTTTATCTTCTGAAAATGTTAAATTTTGTATTGTTAATGAATGTGGTTAGGAAAATTGATATTAAAAACGATGCTCGGACATGTTAAAACTTTTGTTTTAAGTCAATCGGATAATAAATTATTAGTAAATATTGACGGAAAAATTGTAGGCTTAGTCAAAAACCTCTCAAAATATTCAGCCACAAAAACTTTATAAAACATGTTCTGTCATATTCGAAATAGATGAAGTTTATCCTTCTGTTAATGAATTGGTGTCAATTTTCTTCTGCAATAATTGTCTTATTTGGGCAGACTTATCCTTGTTTATATTTATATAAATCTTGGGTTCGACCATTTTGAATGTTCAGTTAATTTTTGACAGCTGATTTGAAAATCGAAGACGAACCAAAACATATGCAAGCAAAACAGCTGTCAAAAATTAACTGAACTTTCAAAATGGCCGAACTTTTTGGCATAAGTGAGAGACATGAGTACCAACATAACGCCACAAATATCGAAAATCGAATATATGGAACTCACGAAAATTCAAAATTCGCGATACTTTTTGAACAGACCTCGTACACTTGCTTTCCACATTTTGACAGAATTTTCCGTTTTACAATTATTTGCACCAGCAATAATGAGAATTTCCAGAAATGCATAAAATTTTTTTGGTCTTGCACTCGTATCTTTCTATAAATGCAGTTTTTTATTTATATTATGTGTACTAATATCGACCATTTTATTCATAAAAAAACACATTTAAATGTAGACAAAACTGTTAGATTTTTTGTACGAGAGAAGTTCTTGATCGACTTCGAATTCCGTTTGATCTTTGAAGACTAAAGCTACAGTAACTATCATATCAGAATTATTGTAATTAGTCATCAAATCAATCTAGGATTATTTTTTTAAAATTTTTTGTTAGTTTTATCAAGTAAAAGCGATATTAATTTAATTTATATAATATTTAAAAAGCCAAAAAATAATTTCTGGGTAGTGGCACTACGATATGGTCTCAGCACACTTCTAAAAAAGCTGATGTTGATTATAAGAGAATAAATTAATATTTTTTTCTGAACTAGTATTATAGAATTAAAAACAATTGAAGCAAAAATTCAGAAATTATCATATTTGTAAAAAATAAAAAATAATTGATATACATACAAAAAAACACAGTTTAATATGAAAGACTGTTAGTTAAATTTTTTTATACAAAGTTATATAAAATGTCCATTAATAGAGGAAAAATTTCTTATATACTAAATAATACAATATTAATAAACCATGAAATTACAGGAATTGTTAGATTGATCGGTTAAGTAGACCGTACAATTTTTTTAGATATAATAGAAAAACTAAATTGGATAATTTGGTCTAATTAAATTTTGGTTGTCATCAAGTTAAGTAGTTCGATTGTGAAAGTCGGATCAGATCACCTTAAATATTTTCTAATAAATATTCTAACTATGAAAATAACCAGAAATCATCTACAATATTTTATAATCGTGTTTTTCTATTATTGTGCTCGCATTTTGGGAACAATCAATTTTTCTTTCGATACTAAGTTGAGAAAAGTGAAACAATCAAAATGTGCTATGCTTTATAGTCGAATATCTGGAATAATAATAGTTGGTTGTGCGATTTTTTCTGTAATTTTCCTTCAAGATGATTTCGACTATTACCATTTACGTCCAACATTATCATTTCTTTCTTCGATTGTATACAATATCATTTACGTGGCCTCAGTAACAGTATTCATAAAAGAAATCATTATGAAAAACAATCTTTTTAATATTGTCACCGATATAATTAGTATCATTGAAGACATGTCAATTTTTAGACGAAAAATCAACCTATTCAGAAAATCGTTCATTATTCAATTGGTTACAATATTTGCCTTTACTTTGATAGAATATCTAATGATACCATTCATCGTAGTTTTTTTGTTAACAAAAGGAAAAAATATAGTAATAGTGTTATTTATTATTGGAAATTATACATACTATGCCGCAAGTTCAAATATAAATTTATTTTGTATATTATTGGGATTATCAATAAGTCTTCATAGAAGTCTCAATGTTGAATTAGAAGGTATCTGTGCAAAGATCTTAAGTGAATCTGGAAATATCAGGCCCAGTGCTTATCGAATGCAAATATATTGTACATTATCTGACAAAATCGATATTATTGCTAAATTTAATGCTCGAATAAATTTAATTGTTGAAAAATTAATTAAATTCTTTGAAATTTTAATAGTTTGTATGCTCTTGCAAAGTTTCTTCGAAGTGCTTTTTTATTTATATGCACGTTACTGCTATATAATGTATAATGAAACAAATGATGATATAAGTACAGTTACCGAAATTGGTATTTTTTATACGATAAATATAATATCAACTGTAATAATAATAATATGGATAGCAAATGATTTTCATACGGAAAATAAATATACTAAAATTTTGCTGGGCAATCTTTCTTCCACAACTGAGTTAGATGAAAGATTGGATAAAAGTGTAAGAAATTATTATTTTCTTTATGAAATTTTGTATTAATAAAATGATTTTTTTTAGCTTGAAATGTTTTCATTACAGCTGCTTACATCTTACAATATGCTGGATATTTGTGGCTTTTTTAGATTGGATAATACATTATTATTTTCTCTAGGATCTACAGTCATAACGTACTTTATTATAATAATACAATTTGATACACCAAAAAATTAAAATATTAACATTCACTGTGTTAAATGTATGTTATTTTGTGCTATATCAATTTGTATGTTGCAAAGATATTATGTACTGAATATAAAGTGTTATTAAATTGATAAAACTTTTTCTAATAAATACTGAAATTATGATTTTAGTACTCATTTAATCCTAATGAGTAATATTCAATGTAGTGGTTTTCAGCAAAAACCCTTAAAACTTATTTCATGGGAAATGGCGGTAGCAAACGAGAAGATAAATCTCTTTATCTAAAGGCCCATTTTTGGCCTTTACAAATACAAAGGCCCATTTTTTTATAGGCAACCGTATGCCAAATAAATAAATTATTTCGGACTCAAGACGAATTCATTAACTCGGACCCAATACTATGTGATATGATTTATGAGAACATTGCTGGTACAAAGAGAAAAGTTATTCTAACAAATCATATCACATAAAAAAAATATGTCATAGACGTTTTTACAATTTGCATTTACTCTGACAGATTGACATAAAAAAAAAAAGCAAAATTAAATATCATCAGAAATCATGTGCTTTTATTTACGAGGCAGTATGATAAGTCGGTGATAAATGAAACAAAGAGTTAATTTGTTCAATAAAAATTGATTTATTTTTATAGATAGTCTGCTTTTAGTTTATATAACGATATTCCATTATTTTTATATTATCCGCGTAGTATAATTTGGTAAACTCTGCAAAATAGGCCTCAGTGAAGTATTCTACAAAAATAGGCCTCAGTAAAACTTTATTTAGATGACGTTTAACCTTATTGAAACCGTTACACGAATACCTTTTTAGATGTTACCTACACGTTATTTTGATATGCCGACCATGTCAGCTGTCTGATACACTATTATTCGACGGTATTTTAAAGTGCTATCATGAATTTTATTAATTATATATATTGTATGTTCAGTGGTAACATTTGCTTGCACCACCACATTTAGTAAAATACTTAAAGATGATTCTCTATAATACTTTTCCAGCTTTGTTTTGGTTTCAGTAGTGTTTTATTAATACTCAAAATCCACTTTTCCATAGTAATAAAAAAAATACAACCTTGTCTGCTTTTTTTTTTTTTTAGTTAAAAAAAGCTAATAAAAGGATTGATTTTTATTAAATTTCGCACAGTGATTTTTAAAGGATAGCGGATAATATAAATAATATCGTTTTACTGATATTATTACATCTCTTGCATTTATCATGGACTTATCATATTGCCTGGTAGAACACGAAGATGCAGGCATATAAATATTTTTATCTACCCCGTAACAATTCGTTTTTTTCAATAGTTATTTGTTCAAATTATTGCTTAATAATTTATTAAGGATCCATTAAATTCTTAATATCAGAATATTTTAAAAAAATACGAGTAATGTTATTTTATTACTTCTCTATTCAATATACGCAAATACTCTATGTAAATATTAACATTATAAACAAATGATTCCTATCTTCAACTTTACTATTTATTAATTTACTATTAATTAATTATATTAAGTGCTTTTCTACTCTACTAAGACCATATTCGAAATAGATTTTCCAATCGCCAATTTGTTCAGTTTTTCCATACGATAAACTCGTAATTTGTAAAATTTTCAAAATGGGATCTCTTATAAATAAATTTAGTGAATTTCTTATAAAATTAGCATTTTATTATGCTCGTTTTAATGGTGTTATAAATTTTTCATATAATTCAAAATTGAAAAAAGTATCTTTATCAAAATTTGCCATTGTTTACAATATTATAACTGGAATAGTGATAATAGTTTTGGGGGCACAAGTAATTCTATTCGTAAAGAATAATTGGGGTTATTTTAATGTGCGTCCACTTTTATCTTTAGTTGCAACAGTTACCTTCGAATTTATTTACGTTACAGCTGTTATGATCATTTTGAAACCAATCATCGTAAAAAATAATCTTATAAATATCATAAACGAATTAATAGACATTTTCAAGGATGTGTGCCGGATCAAGGGAACCACTACACTCCTGGACAGAGGGTTAGCCACACGAGTTATAATGAAGTCGTGTTCTCTATTTATAGAGACCTTCCTCGTTATATTAATATTCGTTTACACAAAAAATAAATCCAATTGGAAATTTATTATATCCTGGATAGCTTGTGCTCATATTTACGATGTTCTTATGGCAAACTTGAATATTTTCTATTATTTAATTGTGACGACTATCAATATTTGTCATAATTTGAATGCCGAATTGTTAAGTGTTTGCAATGAAATTTGTGATGTTAACAAGAATTGCTCAAAATCAGCTCTACGAATGGAAATGTTTTGTAGACTTTCTGATCGAATCGAAATTATTGGTGATTGTTATGATCGAATCAGTTTGTCGATTAAGAAATTCCGTGTCTATTTTCAAATTGAAGTATTATCGATTATTTTGCAAGCATTTGCTGAATCTTTATGCCAATTGTTCACAATGTACTGTTTATTGAAATATTCCTCAATAATGTGGAAATGCAATGCGGTCATAATATTAAATGCTATTTATGGATTAACCGCACTATATAATATTTGCTTATTGAGTATTGTTGGTAATACCTTACAAGAAGAATTTAGAAACGCTTTAGTTATACTGAATCAACTTGAGGAAGTACGTAATTCAGATGAGAGACTCGATAAAACAGTAAGTTATTTCGTAATTATTATAAATTAACAACAATCATATTAAAATAAAGATTAAAATGTTTACGGATTTTAGATCGAAACTCTAGTATTGAAGTTATCGATTCAGGATTTACATCTGAAGATTTGTGGACTTTTCGCACTTAATAAGGAGTTCCTTTTCAATATGATTCTGACTCTTATAACATATTTGGTGATTTTGATCCAATTCGATATCCCCGACGGGAATAAGACCTAAATTTTGAAGACGTTTTTTTTAAAGTCATATTCAGCAAACACCAGATTTAAAAAAAAAATATTAATGCATTTTTGTTATTGTCAATAAAAGTGTTAGTTGAACTTTTTTTATTAATTTATTTATATTTGTATTAATTTTTAAATAAATAATAATAGAAACAGTTTCAGAAATAAATTAATCCTTTTTAATTGTTATATTTAGTTTAGAAATAAGTTTTTTATTCTTACAAATAATATTTCCTATTTATTACCTCTAAAAAGGGAATGTTATTTGAATGTTACAAAAAAAATTGTACAGAAAATAATTAAAAGATTTTCAGAAGAAAACAAAAGGATCTGTACCTGTCCAAATTTGGATACGTTGACATGGACAACGATACTTTTAAGTAAGTGGACCTGTTCACAGATTTATTATTGTAAAAATGAAGGATAGTGTAAACAGTAAATTTGAAGTAAATAGAAGGCAAATTTTTGATTCACAAAAAACTGTAACATTTATAGTCAAAACAGAAGGCAAGAATGCCTATTAGCTCTCATGGCAGTGCGCCAAGGATCCACTATTATTTGTTTTTGTAGCTAAAGGTTTAAAATCCATTAAAATGCGGTAAAACTTGAAGAAAATATTAAAACTGCAATTACTTAAATGAAATCTATATAATTCTTGTTTAATGGTTAGAAACTCAAACTTCGTTACCAGGACTGGATAGTATCACTAAGAGCGATATTCCAACACTGTTCTACCCCTACACATAGCTTGTAGATTAGTCGCTCCTTAATATGCAATTGCAAAACTGATCAATTTTAGTGATAAGATCGATGAATTTATAAGTTTGGCTTACTCAAAATTTGAATAAAGCATTTTTACAAAGTCAAGGAAAGTATTTTCGAAGGACCGCAGTGAAAGAGAAAGTGTTGCTTAGGGAGTCCTTTTACACCGTGAACTGATGAAACTGCGGATCAAGCAGTGAAAGAGAAACGTTGCTTAGGGAATCCTTTTACACTGTGAACTGATGACACTACGGATCAAAAATACAAATATTGATACAGGTGAGTAGTGAATAAAATTTAAATGATTTTAATTTTCATTACTTTATGATTTAAGATTCGGGTTCTCTTACCGTTGGGATGCTCCAGCATTATAACGGTCCTTGTCTCTTGAAAGGACATTGTATTAGTACTATCGATAATATCTAAAGGATTATAACTGAGGAGCTGATGCCCTCCAGCAGTGCTACAAAAAATAAAAACAATTTCTGCGCCGATGTAAAACTGCGCAAGGGAACTACTTTGAAGCAAAAATAATTTCTCTTTCGGGCATACCTCGTGACAAGCTATAGAATTTTATGCAAAGCCAAGTTGTTTGTTATACATTTTCCTTATAGATAATCAAAAATATATATATAGTATATTAACAAATTAATGCATAAAAAATCAATACCAAAATTAATTAATAATGAAACAGCAATAATCTTTCTATCATAACTATTGACTGTATCTATTCAATAACCACCAAATTAAGGGGGTTGTAAATCAATCAATCAAGTTGATCGTGACAGTATCCTAGATGGTATAAAACTAATATAATTTATTGTAGTTAAATTTTGGTTACCATCAAGTTAAGAAGTTCGTTTTTGATAGTGGGAACAGATCATCGTAAATATGAAAATCATAAGAAACCGTTTGGAACATTTTATAATCATGTTCTGCTATTACTGTGCTCGTATATTTGGAGCAATCAATTTTTCCTTCGATACAAAATTACGAAAAGTAAAACATTCAAAATTTGCTTTGATTCATAGTCGAATATCTAGAATAACAATCGTTATTGCCTCGATTTTGTCAATAATTTTTTTACAAAACATCTTCGGGTACGCTAATTTAAGTCAAACACTTTTATATCTCTCTACGATCATATATAATATAATTAACGTCGCCTTCATTGTAGCATTCATAAAACAAATGATATTGGAAGATGAAATTTTTAATATTACTACTGACTTAATAAAAACTATTGAAGACTTATCCACTTTCATGGGAAAGTTTTATTTATTTCACCAAGGGTTTATTATTAAATTTATTATAAAGTTAATAATTTGTTTTATAGAAATAATATTGATTATTAAAAATGTATCACAATTTTTAAGTGCAAATCAATATACCGATGTACTGATGTGGATTGTGGGTAGTTTTGTTTTTTTTTCTACAGTTACAAATATAAATTTATTTAATATATTATTTGGACTAATAATAGGTCTTAGAAGAAATCTAAACGTTGAACTAGAAACTATCTGTACAAACATCTTGAATGAATCTGAAAGCATCAGGCCAAGTGCTTATCGAATGCAAATATATTGTACGTTATCTGACAAAATCGATATTATTGCTAAATTTAATGCCCAAATAGATTCAATTATCACAAAATTATTAAAGTACTTTCAAATTATAATAGCTTGTGTATTGTTACATAGTTTCTTCGAATCACTTTTTCATATATCGTTATTATACAGTTATATAATACATAATCAGAAAATTGATGAGATTCGTGGATTCATTAGTAGTGGTTTTTTTCATGTAATAGTCTTAATATATACTATAATATTTATAATAAACTTAGCAAATGGTTTTTATTCGGAAAATACATACACTAAAATTTTACTGGAAAAATTATCTTCTACAACTGACCTGGATGATAGATTGGATAAAAGTGTAAGAAATTAAATTTTTTGAATTCTTCTATATGAATTATGGGTTAATAAAATGATTTTTTTTAGATTGAAATGCTTTTATTACAGCTTCATACATCTTCGGATAAACTAAATGTTTGTGGCTTTTTTACATTGGACAGTAGATTATTATTTTCTCTAGGATCTGCAATCATAACATACACGATTATAATAATGCAGTTTGATATGCCAACAAATTAATATTATGGTAGATTTCTATGTACACAACAAAAATATATGTTCTTTCGTTATAATAAAATGTATTATGTATTTAAGTACGGAGTACTTTTAATTTTGGAAAATATTTCTTAATATAAGATAATGTTTAAATACGACCAATAATTTTTGTTATAACAAAAATCTTTTTACACAAATTAAGTTTGAATATTAACTTTGCGTTTCAAAATCTAGAAATTTAATATAATAGTTTACATATGCATTTATTAGGAAATATCATAATTATCGACGGGGAATCCAGACTGGGACTGTCCGGCTTCGTATGGTGGGACTGGAAACCCAGACGTCCAGCTTCGTATGGTGGTATTTCACCTCGATACTCCCAACATATTTCTTGTATTATTCTGGCAAAGCCTACCTCATCTTATGAGACTATAAATGGAGCCAATGCAGACTTTCCGGGCAGAATATTTATCATCTAAACGAAGTAAGTGTCCAGGTCACTGCAGCCTATTGAGTATATTTATATCTATAACCGGGCGTTCGCACTAACCTTCTAGGATCACGTCATCGAATAGGTTCCGGAATCATCCTCCTTTATGTAAGAGGCCAAATATTCTTTGAACCATATTTTTCTTGAACGTGGAGAAGAGTTCATAATGGTTTCCAATATATGTCTGCCTCTCAAGTACGAGCTCTGTTTAAAAAGTACCGCGAATTTTGTTTTTTTTTTCAAAAATTATTTATTTATTCATGAATATCTTTTTTGTACCCTTCAAAGAAATCCCCACCAGATATTATACACTTGTGCCAACATTTTCTCCAATCCTCGAAGCACTTCAAAAAATCATTTTTTTTTATCTTGTTCAGACCTCTTTCGATGCCGTCTTTATCTCCTCAATCGTAGCGTAGCGTCGTCCTTTCATAAGGCTCTTCAGTTTTGCGAAAAAGAAAAAGTCACAGGGGGCCAGATCTGGGGAATACGGTGGCTACGGCGTTATTAGTGTGTTATTTTTGGGAAAAAATGGCAAAAGCCAATTTTTGTTCTTCCACGAATACGGAGGATTCTGGCGCATTGCTTAGTGCAACTTGCGCTTAACTTACATATTATATTCCTCATTAACCGTTCTACCCTGTGGCAAGAACTCATGATGCACCACGCCCCTGCAATCGAAGAAAACTGTAAGCAAAGCCGTCATATTCAACCGAACTTGACGCTTTTTTCGGTTTTGGCTTGTGCGGCAGCTTCCATTGGGATGATTGAGCTTTGGTTTCCACGTCATAAGCATAAACCCATAATTCGTCACCAGTTATGACCCTCTGGAGCAAATTTGGGTTGTCGCGGACAGAGTCCAACAGCTCCTTAGTAATGTTAATGCGATACTGTATTTGGTCGAAATTGAGCAATTTTGGTACGAATTTCGCGGCGACCCGTCTCACGACAAATCATTGGTAAAAATTGAATGGCAAGAGCCAATCTTTATGTTTCAGTCCCCAGCAACTTCTCTAACGGTGATTTGGCCAATCGCCAATACTATTTTCTTCACTTCAACAATGTTTTCGTCTGTTGTGCTCGAGCGTCCGTCACGCTTTTCGCCGTTCACATCTTCTCGGCCTTCTGAAAACATTTTGTACCACCGATAAACGTTGGTTCGGTCCAAGGTAGCTTCACCATATGCCGCAGTCAACATTCGGAATACGTCCTCGCAATTAATTTTGTTTTTCAAATAAAATTTGATACAGTTCCTTTGATCCATTTTTTGGAATGGGCAAAAATCGAAGACGAGCCAAAACACGTGCAAGCAAAGCAGCTGTCAAAAATTAACTGACAGCTGCTTTGCTTGCAGCATTTTTGACAGCTTCTTTGCTTGTACGTGTTTTGGCTCGTTTTCGATATTTGCACATTTTCGAAAAGAAACAGCATCGCATTAACATTGCTAAGGAGCTTTTGGACTCTGTCCGCGACGACCCAAATTTGCTCCAGAGGGTCATAACTGCTGACGAACCATGGGTTTATAGTTATGAAGTGGAAACCAAAGCTCAAACATCTCAATGGAAGCTGCCGCACGAGCCAAGACTGAAAAAACACGCCAAGTTCGGTCGAATGTGAAGGTTTTGGTTGCAGTTTTCTTCGATTGCAGGAGCGCAGTGCATCATGAGTTCTTGCCACAGGGTAGAACGGTCAATAAGGAATATTAAATGCAAGTTATGTGCAAGTTGAGCAAAGCAATGCGCCAAAAACGCCCGGTTTTATGGAAGAACAAAAATTGGCTTTTGCACCATGATAACGCCCCTACTCACGCATCGTTGCTTGTGCGCGAATTCTTGGCTAAAAACAACACACTAATAATGCCGCAGCCATCATATTCCCCTGATCTGGCACCCCTGTGACTTTTTCTTGTTCCCGAAACAGATTCTTTGATCCAATTTTTGGAATGGGCAAAAATCGAAGACGAACCAAAACACATGCAAGCAAAACATCTGTCAAAAATTAACTGAACATTCAAAATGGCCAAACTTGTCGGCATAAGTAAGAGTCATGAGTACCAATATAACGCCATAAAAAATCGAAAATCGAATATACGTAACCCTCGGAAACGTTTTGAACAGACCTCGTATGTCCTCAATAATTTTGTAAAAATCAATCATTATCGTAACGGTGATCATCCTTCAAGAACTAATATCAATCGAGATTTATGGATGTAAATATCGATTGATGTTAGTTATTGACAAGTCTTAAACAAATAAAATATATAGTAAGCTGCATGTAATTTACAAATATATCGGAAGATAAAATTGTAAATAACTTAACAAAAAATAATATTGTAGAGGCAAGAAAATTTTTTCAACCCGCGATGGCAGGCGATCTTTTCTCAAAATTAAATATCTGTTTGATAATTTTAACGTAAAACCATACGATAAGTTACCAAAATTGTCAGTTTCTAGGCCATACACAAGAATACTATAAGGGTTCAGAGGTATGTTCCAACGCATCATACTCTAAGGAACAAGATGGAACACTTATATTTATCCGTAAGGACCTGAGTCCGAATCAGCCTATTCATGCCCTAAATATAGTACCAAAAAAGAAGTTTGGATAACCTGTATCAAGTTTCGATAAGTAACAATGTTATTTTTAGGAATGTGAGCCTGCCATTTTGCTAACAACAATAGGCGCTAGCCTGCAGAACATATTTTGCTCGAAAAATTAAAGCCTAGAACTGTTTCACTAAAAACTAAAGTCACCGTCACCATGCAAACTACATCTTTGTATTATACTGTTCTGAACTCTAGCATTCCGTATATTCAGTATGGTTAACAATCCTAATAACGGAATAAGTAATAGCTCTTCAAAAGAAAATCTACGAATTTTTAAATATTTCTTATAGTATAGTTAGTATTCTTACAGGCTTGGCAAGAAACAGAGTTACTCCATTCCTAAAACCAATCCTTCTACCAAGAATATAATATAAATGTTCATTTTTTAATAAATATAATAATGACAAGGAACGATAGATTGGGTTATCTCTTTGGTTTTCCATGTCCTTCTCCCCAATCCAAATTTCAACCAACATCCTAGCTGTTGTAATATGTGTCAATAGCGGTTTGGCAACGTCTATTAAGCCAATTGCTAAAAATCACAATCATCATCGGTGATTTCTATGCACAAAGTCTCGCTTGAGGCTGTAAAAAATCCTGTTGACGGAAAAATGTTTCAAGGAATGGCTCAATTCCAGCGGCTCAGGTCGTATTTACTAAATAGACCTTAAGCTAAATAGACCGAAAGTTGTTCGCGGTTCATGGAGAGCCGGAAAACTGGGATAGCTTAAGGTCTATGGTCACTTACCCTTGCAATACGTACACACACTCCTTATCCCATGAGCATTTCTCCAAAACACATTTCATTTATGCCGATAAGTTGTTCGTGCTGGCAGCAGAACCGCCCACTGAAAGAGTACTTACTACGGCAAATGAAGTTATCTCGATTGTGGACACTTGAAGCAGTAAAAGTAGTGCTTTTATAGGAATATCTTATCCTTCTTGTTTCAATGTTTGAAGAAAACGGAACTGTCACTCGAGCAGTTTTACATTTAGACCCAACAATATTTTTAATTTGCATATTTTTAATTTGCATATTCCATATATTCCAATATACCATTATTCATGGTGGAAGATGAAATCTGCAGATTATAAACACTATCAAAAATATGAACCTCAGAATAAGATTAGACAAACTGAGTGAATGAGATAAGCTAATACCCTGCTGGACAGCACGTTGCTCCATTTCTTTACCTTATGCGTTAGAATGTCAATAGTAAGGTAAAGGAAAGTTAAAGCAATGGAGCATACCGGATTTATACTTGTTTTACACATCCGGCATTAACCTCATTTATAAAAACCTTTGTTCTCCAGAGTTAATCTTCCATTTGCCACTTGATCTGTAACTTAGAAAAAGATCCTCCACCATTTCTCTCGATATCTCAACTGCCAAGGGAGCCGTGGTTAGGAGCAAAGTTCGGAGTGTCAAAGGCACATAAAAGATCCATTTAGCTAAAGGAAATTTTTCTAGAACTGTAGAATGGATTAGGTAATTCGATTCTAATGTTCACGGATGCAGCTGTTGATGATTATATAGCACCTTTTGCTACCATCCCTCCCATTTGTTGAGCTCTTCTTTCCATTGCGAGTTATGACCAACTAGGACAGCAGCTGAGAAAGCGATCAACCTCCTAGTCAATACCAATTTAGCTATATTATCTCGAAGCATTTCGTGGGTCATCAAATGGTCCGGTTCCCGGTCATATTGGCATCCTACGTAATGAATTCCTCTGCCTGCTTACAAAATGGGACCTAACATCATTATCGATGCGTAGACAACCAGATCATTTCCTTCCACAAATTAGCCGAACATTGCAAGCTCAGTCTAGTCAAAAATCACCACTCCCCAAACACACCACTCCCCATATTCAGAATTTATTTTCAAATAGGACTTTTTTGTAGTACATATTCTTCCCAAGTCTTCATTTTAATTTTCTAAAAAAAAAAACTATTATTTCGTGGCGCTTCAGAATGGATTCTGGCTTTCAGCTTGGAGACCTTACGACGACTAAATAAACAACGAAGATAATAGATCTGTTTAACATATCCCAACACAGGAGGGAAGACTCTCTGATATGGGCCAATAATTTTTTGAATAAATGAGGCTATCCCTACCTAGTGCGATAAAAAATAATTATATTATAAAATTTTAAAAAAGACTTGGTTGAACAGATCCCTGCATAATTTTTTTTTACATTTGAAATGTGGTTTCTTGTATGTACTATAAAAGCTTGGAGTATTTTCAAAATAAAGCAGAAAAAAATCAATAACCACATAAATTATTAATGGAACAATAATTATATTTTTTATATAACTATTAACAGTATCTATTCAATAACCACCAATTTAAGGGGGTTGTAAATCAATCAATCAAGTTGACCGGTAAATTATGCTAGATGGTATAAAACTAAAATTATTTACTGTAGTTAAATTTTGGTTATCACCAAGTTAAGAAGTTCATTTTTGAAAGTGGAAACAGATCATCATAAATATGAAAATCACAAGAAACCGTTTGGAACATTTTATAATCGTCTTATGGTATTACTGTGCTCGTATATTTGGAGCAATCAATTTTTCCTTCGATACAAAATTACGAAAAGTGAAACTTTCAAAATTTGCTTCGATTCATAGTCGAATATCCAGAATAGCAATCGTTGCAGCCTCGATTTCGTCAATAATTTTCTTACAAAACGAGTTCGACTATTTGCACTTCCGCCCAACACTAGCATACCTCTCCGGGATCATGTATAATATAATTTACGTAGCCTTCATTGTAGGATTCACAAAACAAATGACAATGGAAAATGAGATTTTTAACATTACTACTGACTTAATAAAAACAATTGAAGACGTATCAACTTTTATGGGAAAATTTTATTTATTTCACCAAGGCTTTATTATCAAATTTATTATAAAGTTAATAATTAATTTTATAGAAATTGTACTCATAGTTAAAAATTACTCACAGTTTTTAAGTGCAAAACAATATATCGATATGGTGATATGGATTTTGAATATTTTTTCGTTTTATTCTCTAGTTGCTAATATGAATTTATTTTATATATTATTTGGACTAATAATAGGTCTTAGAAGAAATCTAAACGTTGAACTAGAAACTATCTGTACAAACATTTTGAATGAATCTGAAAGCATCAGGCCCAGTGCTTATCGAATGCAAATATATTGTACATTATCTGACAAAATGGATATTATTGCTAAATTTAATTCTCGAATAAATTTGATCATTGAAAAATTATTAAAGTATTTTCAAATTTTCATAGTTTGCGTGCTGTTAAATAGTTTAATTGAATTACTTTTTTACATATCCTCATATTATAGTTATACAGTCTCTAGTGAAAAAATTGATGAGATTAGTGTGTATATTAGTAGTGGTCTTTTTTATGCAATAACCTTATTATATACTATAATATTTATAATATACTTAGCAAATGGTTTTCATGCTGAAAATCAATATACTAAAATTTTACTGGAAAAATTATCTTCTACAACTGACCTGGATGAAAGATTGGATAAAAGTGTAAGAAATTAATTTTTTTTTAAAAATTTTTGATAAATGAAATAATTTTTTTTAGATTGAAATATATTTCTTACAACTGAACATATTTTCGAATATACTGAGTGTTTGCGGCCTCTTTACATTGGACAGTAGATTGTTATTTGCTCTAGGATCTTCAGTTATAACATACTTCCTACTAATGATCCAGTTTGAGAATACAATAAATTAAAATTTATATTATCTTGTTTCCTTGATATTGTATTATATATTTAAGTAAAGAGTAATTATATTGATATTCCGTTTAATTTTTCTGAAAATTAAAATCTCTATTTTATTCTCATTGTCTCATCTTTACAATCTTATATCACTGATTTGCCAATTATTTTTAATGGGATTGGTAGATGGTATATGATTATGAATTTATTAGAGGCATCCTGATTAACTTTTCTACGGAATCCTCTACAAAAGTGATCTTTACCAAAACTTTTTATTACAAATTAGTAAATATCACAAATCAGTAAATAGTGAGTAATCGCAAATACTGATCACATATAAAAAGTAGGTGTGATAAGACAAATAATTTTTAATTATAAAACAAATTTAATTAAATAAATATTTTTGTAATATTGACCTTTGAATTGTAGTCATTATACCATATACTCAAACATTCGATGGTAATTCATATTCACTATTCACATTTCAAATTAGATATTAGATAACTAACCAATTAATTTAATTAGTATTAATTTAGTTATTAATATAAAATTTTAATATAATAGTTCACATCGTTTTTCATTAGAGAATATCATTCAATCAAAATATACACAATTTATTATTATTTTGGTTAATAAGGCTTATCTCAACCAGAAAATTATTGTATTATTGCCATGACATAAGCTAATGTCCCACATTTCTTCATAAACTATTTCTAAGGTTCGACATTAGATTATCCTCGATGAACAAGAATAGACCAGAATTGTGAGTTCTGAAAAATCTGAATAATTTCATTTTCGAATTAAATTACCAAAGCGTAAAATATTCTGTTATTATCAAAACTCAAGCTAATTAGTTTATTTGATAGAAGTATTATCATTACCAATTGCAATCAGGTAATTGATGATTTAATTATATACATATAACAGACCCAAATTTATAATGAGTTTAATAATAAACAAAGAATATTTGAAATACAATACTTTTTATTCAATTTATTCCATTTTGTTGGTCAATTAACAGGAAACTATTAATTATTTATGAAATTTTATTTCCAAAAATTTCCAGTTAAAGCGATCAAAAGTGCTCGCATTCTTAGTAAAATATCTGCTATTATCATTATTTCTTGTGCAATATTTTCTTATATTATGAAAATTGGAAATACGAGGTCTGTTCAAAAAGTATCGCGAACTTTGAATTTCCGCGGGTTACGTATATTCGATTTTTGATTTTTTGTGGCGTTATGTTGGTACTCATGTCTGTCACTTATGCCAACAAGTTCGGCCATTTTGAATGTTCAGTTAATTTTCGACAACTGCTTTGCTTGCACATGTTTTGGCTCGTCTTCGATTTTTCCTCAATTTCGAATAAAAACAGCATCGCATTAACATTGGATTTATGGTTATGACGTGGAAAACAAAGCTCAATCATCCCTATGGAGCTGCCGCCCGAGCCAAGACCGAAAAAAGCGCGCCAATGTGAAGCATTTGGTTACAGTTTTTTTCGATTGCTGGGGCGTGGTGCATCATAAGTTCTTCACATTCGACCGAACTTGGCGCGCTTTTTTGGGCCCTCTAAGAACATTATGTACCACCGATAAACGTTGCTTCGGTCCAAGGTAGCTTCATCATATGCTATTATCAACATTCGGAATGCGTCCGCGTAATTAATTTTTTTTCACACAAAATTTGATACAGATTCTTGGATCCATTTTTTGGAATGGGCAAAATTCGAAGATGAGCAAAAACACGTGCAAGCAAAGTAGCTGTCAAAAATTAACTAAACATTCAAAATATGCGAACTTGTCGGCATAATTGAGACACATGAGTACGAACATAACGCCACAAAAAATCAAAAATCGAATACACGTAACCCGCGGAAGTTCAAAATTCGCGATAATTTTTGAACAGACCTTTTATATTTTTTTCTCATATAATTTTGTTGCACATGGCATACACCATTTGAGTTCATCCGTCGAATGGTGAATCACTGTCGAATCTTGGAACTTTCTGACGTCAGTGTAGATCAAAATCTACCATGTTGTTTAGTTTGTGGCATCATTTGGTTGAAAAAACATATAATATAGATTAAACTCTTCAAGTTTAGACTAAAGAAGTCAATTATCAGAAGACCATAGTGCTCCGAATTGATGGTAACAAACTCTCCTTCTTCACTTCGAAAAAAATACGGGCCATTGATACGGCGAATCACTGTCGAATCTTAGAACTTTCTGACGGCAGTACCCGAAAAAGTTGAATTGTGTGAACAAAAATATTAATTTTCGTCCAGCCTAAGCTCTTATAGCTGCGGTATCATTCAATTTGATAATTATTGGTTCAATAATCGGATTTCGGAAATAAATTAATCACAAAGATGATATTTACGGTATTTTAGGTGAAATTAAAATAATTTACAAAAATGGTTAAGTTTTCGCAACAAATTTTATTATATTTCCACTAAATTTTACTATATCAATGATTACTAAGTTCATTATTAATTGAAATCATTTGAGTGATTTTTATTCCGATATATTTACTGAAAATAATTAGTTATTAATTGATATTAGCATTGATCTTTGATAGATGATATGTACTTCACTGTGGCTATGAATATAATTTTATTTTCTTCACTATTTGCATTATCAACTAGTCTGTATTAAAATATAAATGCCAACAGTTGTAAAATATTCAAAATGAAATCGAATGCAAATTATATAAAATAGATCAATTCCCACATACTATATTTATTTGATAAAATTTTTTGGAAATATTAAAATGCTTTTCGACTATAAGCATTTGTATAAAGTCATTTTCATATACAATATTTTCATTCTACTATTATCTCTATTTTTAACGTCAATTATATGTATGAAAATAATAATAAAAACCAACCAAATAATTACACTAATATTAATTTTTACTGTATACTTGAATGTGTTTATTTCAAATTGCCTACCATAAGAATAAAAAAAAATCTAACTAAACTTTTCTTTTAATAATTATTATTTGATATAAAATATTTCATTGTCTACTGCAAAATTATAATCATGAGTAGGGGAATATTTTTAAGGATTACTCATATAGAATAAAATTTAAAAAAACCGCTGTAAGATACAGATAATATATGAGGGTGGTTCGAAAAGTTCTCGGCTTAAGCTATAATTAGATTTTATAACTCGATATGAATTTTTGTTAAATAAAAAGTTATCACATCTAACACATAAAATATATGTTAATTAACAAATTGTCCAATTAATTTTTTTTGTAACTATATCGGACGTTTTTTGTAATTTTTTAAAAATTAAAAAAATAAAGACAGGGTTATTTTATAAATTTCTCTTCAAAGACCGTTTAACATCAAGAAAATTTATAAAAATTTGAAATCATAAAAAAAGAACAGCACTATTTAAAAAAAGTTCGTAAGAGTCTGGAAGATGACACACGTAAAGGACGCTCAAAAACGGTGACAACACAACGTAACATTCAGAAAAGTTTTACATGTAATGTATTTATTTCACATGAGTAATCTTCCAGACTTTTGGAAAATTATAGTGATAAATTCCGATCATAATTGAATAAAAAAAATAAAAATTCAAAATTATTCTTTGCAAATAAAAGATTTTTGTTAAATATTTTTGATATCAATTTGTTTTTCTGTAGAAAACACGGCTAAAAAGCATTTTTTCAACTGTATAAAATAATGATTAAAGATTAAATCGTTTCACTATATTTTTTAGTAGCGATAAAGTTCTAGAATAGTTGTATAGTTAATAATTATTTAAGTGCCAAAATATTGTATTTTAAATTGTAGAAGTGAACCAAAAATTAATTTTTTATTTAAATTGAAAAATCAGTTTAGGATTACAATGAATAAATCGAGTCATCAATTCTTTTTATCTTTTTAAAAAAATTATCAATTTGGAAAAACTATTACTTTAAGTACCTTATAAAAAAAAATTGTCAAACATTTGTTAACTTTCACTAAAAAGTCTCTCCTAACGTCTAAAAATTTGGTTAGTCCTCTGATTCGAGCTCGTATTTCAAATGTGTTGGATTCCATCAATTGTGGAACGCTAAGCCATTCGAGCTCTTATTTCAAAGGTGTTCGACTCTGAGAGCTTTTAAAAATGAACAATTGAAACATCCACTATTTTCTACACTCGGGCTTTCAACTTTCCCATAACTTTTTTTTCGGCACGACTATTTTGAAACATTAACTTAACAGGAAAATAGAACATAAAATAAATTCTGGAAGCCTCGCTTATTAGTCGATTTGCCTATTAATAAATATGGATATTTTTTTTTCTAAATATTTTTTCATTTACTTTTAAAATCTTAAACTTCCTATGTTTAGAGATTAATAGAATTTTTTTTTCAAACCATAGAATCTTTACACATTTTCTCTATCTAGGAGATCTATATTCTCTGTAATTAGATTATTTCATAAGAACATTATAATATGTGTCAATACCTATTCTTTAATCAACGTAGCCAATATATATATTGAGCATAATCTATTATTTTCATGAGCGGTTTGGCAACATCTTGTAAGCCAATCACCAAAAATCACAATCATCCTCTGTGATTTCTACGCAAAAAGTGTCGCTTGGGGCTGTTGACGGAAAAATGTTTCAAAAAATGGCTTAATTCCAGCAGCTCAGGTCGCATTTACTAAATAGACCTTAAGCTAAATAGACCGAAAGCTGTTCGCGGTTCATGGAGAGCCGGAAAACTAGGATTGCTTAAGGTCTATGGTCACTTACCCCTGCAATACGTACACACACTCCTTGTCCCATGAGCTTTTCTCGAAAACACATTTTATTTATGCCGACAAGTTTTTCGTGCTGGCAGCAGAACCGCCCACTGAAAGAGTACTTACTACGGCAAATGAAGTTATCTCTTTTACTTTGAAGCAGTAAAAGCAGTGCTTTTATAGGAATATCGTATCCTTCTTGTTTCAATGTTTGAAGAAAACGGAACTTCATTTTCGAATTAAATTACCAAAGCGTAAAATATTCTGTTATTATCAAAACTCAAGCTAATTAGTTTATTTGATAGAAGTATTATCATTACCAATTGCAATCAGGTAATTGATGATTTAATTATATACATATAACAGACCCAAATTTATAATGAGTTTAATAATAAACAAAGAATATTTGAAATACAATACTTTTTATTCAATTTATTCCATTTTGTTGGTCAATTAACAGGAAACTATTAATTATTTATGAAATTTTATTTCCAAAAATTTCCAGTTAAAGCGATCAAAAGTGCTCGCATTCTTAGTAAAATATCTGCTATTATCATTATTTCTTGTGCAATATTTTCTTATATTATGAAAATTGGAAATACGAGGTCTGTTCAAAAAGTATCGCGAACTTTGAATTTCCGCGGGTTACGTATATTCGATTTTTGATTTTTTGTGGCGTTATGTTGGTACTCATGTCTGTCACTTATGCCAACAAGTTCGGCCATTTTGAATGTTCAGTTAATTTTCGACAACTGCTTTGCTTGCACATGTTTTGGCTCGTCTTCGATTTTTCCTCAATTTCGAATAAAAACAGCATCGCATTAACATTGGATTTATGGTTATGACGTGGAAAACAAAGCTCAATCATCCCTATGGAGCTGCCGCCCGAGCCAAGACCGAAAAAAGCGCGCCAATGTGAAGCATTTGGTTACAGTTTTTTTCGATTGCTGGGGCGTGGTGCATCATAAGTTCTTCACATTCGACCGAACTTGGCGCGCTTTTTTGGGCCCTCTAAGAACATTATGTACCACCGATAAACGTTGCTTCGGTCCAAGGTAGCTTCATCATATGCTATTATCAACATTCGGAATGCGTCCGCGTAATTAATTTTTTTTCACACAAAATTTGATACAGATTCTTGGATCCATTTTTTGGAATGGGCAAAATTCGAAGATGAGCAAAAACACGTGCAAGCAAAGTAGCTGTCAAAAATTAACTAAACATTCAAAATATGCGAACTTGTCGGCATAATTGAGACACATGAGTACGAACATAACGCCACAAAAAATCAAAAATCGAATACACGTAACCCGCGGAAGTTCAAAATTCGCGATAATTTTTGAACAGACCTTTTATATTTTTTTCTCATATAATTTTGTTGCACATGGCATACACCATTTGAGTTCATCCGTCGAATGGTGAATCACTGTCGAATCTTGGAACTTTCTGACGTCAGTGTAGATCAAAATCTACCATGTTGTTTAGTTTGTGGCATCATTTGGTTGAAAAAACATATAATATAGATTAAACTCTTCAAGTTTAGACTAAAGAAGTCAATTATCAGAAGACCATAGTGCTCCGAATTGATGGTAACAAACTCTCCTTCTTCACTTCGAAAAAAATACGGGCCATTGATACGGCGAATCACTGTCGAATCTTAGAACTTTCTGACGGCAGTACCCGAAAAAGTTGAATTGTGTGAACAAAAATATTAATTTTCGTCCAGCCTAAGCTCTTATAGCTGCGGTATCATTCAATTTGATAATTATTGGTTCAATAATCGGATTTCGGAAATAAATTAATCACAAAGATGATATTTACGGTATTTTAGGTGAAATTAAAATAATTTACAAAAATGGTTAAGTTTTCGCAACAAATTTTATTATATTTCCACTAAATTTTACTATATCAATGATTACTAAGTTCATTATTAATTGAAATCATTTGAGTGATTTTTATTCCGATATATTTACTGAAAATAATTAGTTATTAATTGATATTAGCATTGATCTTTGATAGATGATATGTACTTCACTGTGGCTATGAATATAATTTTATTTTCTTCACTATTTGCATTATCAACTAGTCTGTATTAAAATATAAATGCCAACAGTTGTAAAATATTCAAAATGAAATCGAATGCAAATTATATAAAATAGATCAATTCCCACATACTATATTTATTTGATAAAATTTTTTGGAAATATTAAAATGCTTTTCGACTATAAGCATTTGTATAAAGTCATTTTCATATACAATATTTTCATTCTACTATTATCTCTATTTTTAACGTCAATTATATGTATGAAAATAATAATAAAAACCAACCAAATAATTACACTAATATTAATTTTTACTGTATACTTGAATGTGTTTATTTCAAATTGCCTACCATAAGAATAAAAAAAAATCTAACTAAACTTTTCTTTTAATAATTATTATTTGATATAAAATATTTCATTGTCTACTGCAAAATTATAATCATGAGTAGGGGAATATTTTTAAGGATTACTCATATAGAATAAAATTTAAAAAAACCGCTGTAAGATACAGATAATATATGAGGGTGGTTCGAAAAGTTCTCGGCTTAAGCTATAATTAGATTTTATAACTCGATATGAATTTTTGTTAAATAAAAAGTTATCACATCTAACACATAAAATATATGTTAATTAACAAATTGTCCAATTAATTTTTTTTGTAACTATATCGGACGTTTTTTGTAATTTTTTAAAAATTAAAAAAATAAAGACAGGGTTATTTTATAAATTTCTCTTCAAAGACCGTTTAACATCAAGAAAATTTATAAAAATTTGAAATCATAAAAAAAGAACAGCACTATTTAAAAAAAGTTCGTAAGAGTCTGGAAGATGACACACGTAAAGGACGCTCAAAAACGGTGACAACACAACGTAACATTCAGAAAAGTTTTACATGTAATGTATTTATTTCACATGAGTAATCTTCCAGACTTTTGGAAAATTATAGTGATAAATTCCGATCATAATTGAATAAAAAAAATAAAAATTCAAAATTATTCTTTGCAAATAAAAGATTTTTGTTAAATATTTTTGATATCAATTTGTTTTTCTGTAGAAAACACGGCTAAAAAGCATTTTTTCAACTGTATAAAATAATGATTAAAGATTAAATCGTTTCACTATATTTTTTAGTAGCGATAAAGTTCTAGAATAGTTGTATAGTTAATAATTATTTAAGTGCCAAAATATTGTATTTTAAATTGTAGAAGTGAACCAAAAATTAATTTTTTATTTAAATTGAAAAATCAGTTTAGGATTACAATGAATAAATCGAGTCATCAATTCTTTTTATCTTTTTAAAAAAATTATCAATTTGGAAAAACTATTACTTTAAGTACCTTATAAAAAAAAATTGTCAAACATTTGTTAACTTTCACTAAAAAGTCTCTCCTAACGTCTAAAAATTTGGTTAGTCCTCTGATTCGAGCTCGTATTTCAAATGTGTTGGATTCCATCAATTGTGGAACGCTAAGCCATTCGAGCTCTTATTTCAAAGGTGTTCGACTCTGAGAGCTTTTAAAAATGAACAATTGAAACATCCACTATTTTCTACACTCGGGCTTTCAACTTTCCCATAACTTTTTTTTCGGCACGACTATTTTGAAACATTAACTTAACAGGAAAATAGAACATAAAATAAATTCTGGAAGCCTCGCTTATTAGTCGATTTGCCTATTAATAAATATGGATATTTTTTTTTCTAAATATTTTTTCATTTACTTTTAAAATCTTAAACTTCCTATGTTTAGAGATTAATAGAATTTTTTTTTCAAACCATAGAATCTTTACACATTTTCTCTATCTAGGAGATCTATATTCTCTGTAATTAGATTATTTCATAAGAACATTATAATATGTGTCAATACCTATTCTTTAATCAACGTAGCCAATATATATATTGAGCATAATCTATTATTTTCATGAGCGGTTTGGCAACATCTTGTAAGCCAATCACCAAAAATCACAATCATCCTCTGTGATTTCTACGCAAAAAGTGTCGCTTGGGGCTGTTGACGGAAAAATGTTTCAAAAAATGGCTTAATTCCAGCAGCTCAGGTCGCATTTACTAAATAGACCTTAAGCTAAATAGACCGAAAGCTGTTCGCGGTTCATGGAGAGCCGGAAAACTAGGATTGCTTAAGGTCTATGGTCACTTACCCCTGCAATACGTACACACACTCCTTGTCCCATGAGCTTTTCTCGAAAACACATTTTATTTATGCCGACAAGTTTTTCGTGCTGGCAGCAGAACCGCCCACTGAAAGAGTACTTACTACGGCAAATGAAGTTATCTCTTTTACTTTGAAGCAGTAAAAGCAGTGCTTTTATAGGAATATCGTATCCTTCTTGTTTCAATGTTTGAAGAAAACGGAACTGTCACTCGAGCTCTCTTACATTTAGACCCAACAATATTTTTAATTTGCATATTCCATGAAAATTCTGGGTATAATCATTATTCATGATGGGAGATGAAATCTGCAGATTGTAAGCACTATCAAAAAAATGAACCTCAGAATAAGATTAGACAAACTGCTGGACAGCACGTTGCTCCATTTCTTTACTTTATGCGTCAGAACGTCAATAGTAAGGTAAAGGAAAGTTTAAGCAATGGATTATACCGGATTTCCCTAGTGGATTCTATCCCTGTAACCACATTTTATACACGTACTTGTTTTACACATCCGACATTAACCTCATTTATAAACATCTTTGTTCTTCAGAATTAATCTTCCAATATTTTTACTTAGAAAAAGATCCTCTACCATTTCTCTCGATATCTCAACTGGACTGGAAATCGTGGTTAGGAGCAACGTTCGGACTGTCAACGGCACTCAAGTAATCCATCTAGCTAAAGGAAATGTTTCAGAACTGTTGGATTGATTATGTAATTCGATTCTGATGTTCACGGATGCAGCTATTGATGACTATATACATGCTCTTTTTTCCATTGTGAGTTGTATCCAACTATGGCGGCAGTTGAGAAAGCGATCAAAGTCCCAGTCAACACCAATTTAGCTATATTAACTCGATGCATTTTATGGATCGTCTAATGCTCCGTTGCTCAAGGTGATTCGTCGGAATCTATGAAATTATAGAAACATCAACTTGCTTTTGGTTCCCGCTCATATTGGCATCATATGTAATGAATGGGCGGGTAGATTAGCGGGAATAGCTTTTCAACGTCCTGTATACACTGTAATTCTAAACTTACTCTGCCTGCTAACAAAATTATACCTAAAATCATTATCGATACGTAGACAAGGAAACTTCTCGAAAACATGTTCTTCATGTCATTTATATGCCGTTCAATATACTACTCCCCAACACACCACTCCCCATATCCAGAATTTATTTTCAAATAGGACTTTTTGCAGTACTTATTCTTTCCAAAGTCCTCATTTTAATTTTCTATAAAAAAAACTATTATTTCTTTCCAAATTTGACAAACTATTGACCAATAATCGTTAGGGAAGCTGACACTGCCAATGCACACAAAATATTGAGGCATAGTAAGTAAATGGCCTAATGGTCGTGGCTTTTGGCTTAGAGACCTTACGACGCCTAAACAAACAACGAAGATGATTGATCTGTTTAACATATCCCAACAAAGGAGGGAAGATACTCTGATATAAATGAGGCTATCCCTACCTAGTGCGATAAAAAATTATTATTTTTCTACAATACGTAACAAGCGATAAAATTTTATAAAAGCCTTAGTCGCTGGCAACACAATTTTTTTTTTGCATTTGAAATGTGGTTTGTACTATAAAAGATTGAAGAATTTTCAAATTAAAGCAGAAAGAAATCAATAAGCACATAAGTTATTAACGGAACAAGAATTAATTTTTTATCTAACTATTAACAGTATCTATTCAATAACCACCAAATTAAGGGGGTTGTAAATCAATCAATCAATCAAGTTGACCGTAACAGTATCCTTGATGGTATAAAACTAATATTATTTGCTGTAGTTAAATTTTGGTTATCATCAAGTTAAGTAGCTCATTTTTGATAGTGAGAACTGATCATCGTAAATATGAAAATCACAAGAAACCGTTTGGAACATTTTATAATCGTGTTATGCTATTACTGTGCTCGTATATTTGGAGCAATCAATTTTTCCTTCGATACAAAATTACGAAAAGTGAAACATTCAAAATTTGCTTCGATTCATAGTCGAATATCTAGAATAGCAATCGTTGCAGCCTCGATTTCGTCAATAATTTTCTTACAAAACAAGTTCGACTATATGCACTTCCGTCCAACACTATCATATCTCTTGGCGATCATATATAATGTAATCTACGTAGTGTTCATTGTAGGATTCACAAAACAAATGATAATGGAAAATGAGATTTTAAATATTACTACTGACTTATTAAAAATTATTGATAACGTATCCACTTTCATGGGAAAATTTTACTTATTTCACCAAGGGTTTATTATCAAATTTATCATAAAGTTAATAATTTGCTTTATAGAAATTGTACTCATACTTAACAATTTATCATATTTTTTAAGTGCAAAGCAATATATCGATTTGCTGATGTGGACATTGGGTATTTTTACTTTTTATTCTCTAGTTGCAAATATGAATTTATTTTATATATTATTTGGACTAATAATAGGTCTTCGTAGAAATCTGAACATTGAACTAGAACGTATCTGTGAAAAGATCTTAAATGAATCTGAAAGCATCAGGCCCAGTGCTTATCGAATGCAAATATATTGTACGTTATCTGATAAAATCGATATTATTGCTAAATTTAATTCTCGAATAAATTTGATCATTAAAAAATTATTAAAATACTTTCAAATTTTCATAGTTTGTGTGCTGTTAAATAGTTTACTTGAATCACTTTTTCATATATCCTCATATTATAGTTATACAGTCTCTAATGAAAAAATTGATGAGATTAGTGTATATATTAGTAGTGGTCTTTTTTATGCAATATCCTTATTATATACTATAATATTTCTAATATACTTAGCAAATGGTTTTCATACGGAAAATCAATATACTAAAATTTTATTGGAAAGATTATCTTCTACAACTGACCTGGATGAAAGATTGGATAAAAGTGTAAGAAATTAAATTTTTTTAATAAATTTTTGATAAATTAAATAATTTTGTTTAGATTGAAATATTTTTCTTACAACTGAACATATTTTCAAATATACTGAGCGTTTGCGGCCTCTTTACATTGGACAGTAGATTGTTATTTTCTCTAGGATCTACAATCGTAACATACTTGATAATAATGATCCAGTTTGAGAAAACAACAAATTAAAATTATGGTAGTTATTTTGTTTAAATAACAAAAATTTATATTGTTTTATTTCCTTGAAGTTGTATTATATATTTAAGTAAGGAATATTTATATTTATAATCCGTTTAATTTTTCTGAAAAATAAAATTTCTATTTTATTTTCATCGTCTCATCTTCACTATCTAAACATTTACTCATACTTATATCACTAATCTGCCAATTATTTTTTAATATGATAATAAATTCATTAGAGGCATCCTGATTAACTTTCGAACGGAATCTTCTGCAAAATAGTAAAAAAAATTATATTTCTTATATTAAAAGGAGATCTTTTCCACAACTTTTTATTACAAATCAGTAAATAGTAAATAACTGCAAATACTGATAAACAAATTTTATAAAATAAATATTTTTGTAATAATGACATTTGAATTGTAGTCATTATACCATATACTCAAACAGTCGATGGTAATTCATATTCACTATTCACATTTCAAATTAGATATTAGATAACTAACCAATTAATTTAATTAGTATTAATTTAGTTATTAATATAAAATTTTAATATAATAGTTCACATCGTTTTTCATTATAGAATATCATTCAATCAAAATATACACAATTTATTATTATTTTGGTTAATAAGGCTTATCTCAACCAGAAAATTATTGTATTATTGCCATGACATAAGCTAATGTCCCACATTTGTTCATAAACTATTTCTAAGGTTCGACATTAGATTATCCTCGATGAACAAGAATAGACCAAAATTGTGAGTTCTCAAAAACTGAACAATTTCATTTTTGAATTAAATTATCATAACGTAAAATATTATGTTATTATTAAAACTTAAGCTAATTTGTTATGTTGCCAATATTTGTACAATATTAAAAATGAAATCGAATGCAAATTATCTAAAATAGATCAGTTTTCACATATTGAGACCATAAAATTTTTCGAAAAATATTAAAATGCGCTTGTAGAAAGCCTTTTTCATATATGTGTACAATATTTTCATTCGATTCTGAGAGCTTTTAAAAATTTACAATTAGAACCTCCACTATTTTCTTCTCCGGTTTCCACCGATTACTCTAACCCTTTGGCTTTCAACTTTCACATAACTCTTCTTTCGGCACGACTATTTTGAAGCATTTACTTAACAGGAAAATAGAACATAAAATTAATTCTGTTAGCCTTGCTTATTAGTCGATTTGCCTTTTAATAACTATGGATAATTATTTTTTCTAAATATTTTTCCATTTACTTTTAAAATTTTGAACTTCCTATGTTAAGAGATTAAAAGCAAATTTTTTTTCATATTATAGAATATCTCCACATTTTCTCTGTCCAGCATATCTATGTTTATATAGGAGTATGCTCCTAAACAGTTACATTATTTCATAAAAACAGTTACAATTACTAGTGATTTTTTTAATTGGGCTTCTATAAATTTCTTCCAACAGAGGTAATTATTTTTGTTTCCGAATGAAATCATTTTTTTTTTCATATATACATGCATCATTAAATGAGAAAAAAAAAGAATATTTTATAAAAATAATGCAATTATTTTATTATAATTTTCATATTTCCTCTAATGTTTTTCTAAGAAGCTTGTAATTATATAAGAGCAAATATGGTATATAAAAAATTTAGTAGTGCATATAATGAATACATAATTCAAGCTGCTTTCTAATTTGACCATATCTTTGTGATGGTAATTTGAGGATATATTTTCATTTCGTACGTGATAGGATTTCCGATTAATGCAATTATTTTCCTCATTTAATCTACTATAATCTCTTTATTAGTGATATAATAAAGTCCCAATTATTTTGTATTTATTTAACTCGTATAAATATCGTATAAATATAAGATGAAAAATTTCAGAGTTAAATAAATACAAAATAATTGGGACTTTACTCACCAAAAAATATATTTTAATATAACTAGTTTTCTTATTTATATTTGAGAAAGTAAAAATTTATTTTCATATACAAGGAAGTGGAACAATTCCTTGCCTTTACTTATAATCTGATAATATAATCATCCCTTCCATAATGGCCTTTCAAGTGACGCTGAATCTTTAACAACCGCCTCAGGGTAGAATTCCTTATATTCTCTGGTATCCCTCAGGGTAGTATTCTTTGCGCTTTCCGGTTCAATATCTATAGTTCTGATATCTCTACATGTCCTTACATACTCTCAGTGCTTCCAATATATCACAAAACTATATCCTCGAACTACAAAATTGATTTTCAAAATTGAGACTAAAAGTAAACTAACTTAAAAGTGTTCACATAAAATTTACTCTTCACACTCACATACGAGATTCAAAAGACTTGAGGGGAACAGACGATATAAACAACTACTTAGACGGTGTCACTCACGTTCAAACCTCACAACTGACAGCAAATTATTTATTTACAATTATGTACTGAAACCTGCGTAAAATAATGAACAGAAACTCTGAGGTTCTACTAAGCCTTCCGATCCAGTCGTTTTCATTCCATTCAGTCAAAAATTCCTTTAAAATCTTGAAGCAGCTATTTATGTTCATTTTGTATATACGAGGTCTGCTCAAAAAGTATCGTGAATTTTGAATTTCCGCGGGTTACGTATATTCGATTTTCGATTTTTGTTGGTACTCATGTGTCTCATTTATGCCGACAAGTTCGGCCATTTTGACTGTCTAGTTAATTTTTGACAGTTCAATTTCGACCAAAGATTTTTGCTCAATTTCGACCAAAAACAGCATCGCATTAACATTGCTAAGGAGCTATTGGACTCTGTTCGCGATGACCCAAATTTGCTCCAGAGTGTCATTACTGGTGACGAATCATAGGTTTATGATTATGACGTGGAAACCAAAGCTCAATCATCCCAATGGAAGCTGCCGCACGAGCCAAGACAGAAAAAGCGCGCCAAGTTCGGTCGAATGTGCAGGTTTTGCTTAAAGTTTTCTTCGATTGCAGAGGCATGATGCATCATGAATTCTTGTCACAGGGTAGAACGGTCAATAAGAAATATTACCTGCAAGTTATGCACAAATTCCGCTAAGCAATGCGCCAGAAACGCCCGGATTTGTGGAATAACAAAAATTGGCTTTTTCCATTTTTGGCCAAAAACAACACACTTATAATGCCACAGCCACCGCATTCCCTGGCCACTTGTGACATTTTCTTGTTCCCAAAATGAAAGAGCCCCATGAAAGGACGGCGCTACGTTACGATTGAGGAGATAAAGACGGCATCGAAGGAGGAGTTGAACAAAATCACAAAAATTGATTTTTTGAAGTGCTTCGAAGATTGTAAGAAACGTTGGCACAAGTGTATAATATCTGGTGGGGATTACTTTGAAGGGAACAAAATAGATATTCATGAGCAAATAAATAATTTTTGAAAAAAACACACAATTCGCGATATTTTTTGAAGAGACCTCGGATGTGAACTAACTGTTTCACGTTATAAATGGTTTCATGCCACATTATCCAAATATCTTATTAGAGAATTATCCTTAGTGACCTTTCCAGTTACACCCCTAAGATCATCAAAATTTATTTTAACTAAGTCCATTAGTTCGTGTAGAATCGATGGGTATTTGCTTCTTGTTCGTCCTTAGAATGCGCTTCTTGTTCGTATTGAAAAAAGTAGATATCTACCTTAAAAATATTGTTGTTCGAAAGCCGACGACGACAGAATCACCACTTATTTGTACAAAATTTTTTACAATTTTTCCGTTATAACTGGTAAATATTTTCAGAATAATAGCTAAAAAAGTCCGATATATGTTTAATTAAGGATTCGGTATGATAATCTAAAAAAATTGTCTATAACACAATAATTTTCCTTAAGTTTAAATTTTATAAATAATTATAAAACAAGATATCTTTTTTTAATAAAATTAATTAAAAAATGATGAAAATAAAATTATCAATTTAATTATTTTAATTAATATACTACAATATATTTACGAGTACTTCAATATACCATATCGAATTGTATTAAAATGACCATATAATTAATTAGTGTTACTAAAAAAGAAAATATCATCCTATTATTCATTGGAATAAGCCCGCAGAGTTTTACATCAATTGCGAATATGCTCAGTTTCAATGCAAATTCATCTATCTACAATATAATGAAAATATTGAAAAGAGTACTTTAAAATATTTAATTATAAAATAGTGAATTACACTTTTATCGAATCGTTCATCCGCATCGACATCATCCACCAAATCTTTGAGTATATCTTTTGCCTTTTCGTATTCTTTCTGCATACTATTTACTGATTCAATTGCTACGAAAGCTGAAAACATTGAAAATGTAGCATACAAAATTCCAGTTTGAAAAAATACTTTCGATTTAGTGAACTGTTCTTCATGTTGTAAATAGCAATAAAATACGAAGAGTTGAAACATTGATTCCGTAAAAGTTTGAAACAAGAGGCAACAAAGTAATATTTCGTAATATTTAAATAGTTTATAAATTAATCCATACATCCGACTATATATCAGAGCAATATTTTCGATTTTTTCACTCATATTACAATAAAACTGCATTTGATAAGCTTTACTTCTCGCGCTTACAGTCCCGTCTATAATTGTTTTGCAGACTTTTTTCAGCTCAGTATTAAGATTTTGTAAAATATTTATAAATATCGCAACAAAAACACAAAATACATTCAAATTTGCAAACAATACCGAATACATATAACTTCCTAATAGCCAATAGAAAAACAACCATACATTTCCCATATTCACCATAACATAAAAAATTACAACGAACAGCACTGTCTCCATGAATATTGACACAAACTTTAAAAGTACACGAATTATAAAATTTCTTCCAAAAAAGTACGAATTTTTTGCCAAAATTGATAAATCATTCAAAACACTAATCACTTCAGTTGAAATGGTAAAAAGTTCATTTCGTGCTATGATTTGTTTTACGAATGCTAAAATGGCTACTATAAAAATAATATTAAATGAAACGAATGAAATTAATTCCATAGCTGGACGCGCTTTTAAATCTTCAAATTCAGTCTGCATTCCATGTAATGATATCGCACCCATAACAGAGACTATTGTCGCCGATAATATGCAATAGTTGTTAGAAAATTTAGAATGCTTTACAAATTTCGATTTGGTATTGAATGCAAAATTAATAACTCCTGCTGTACGAGCATAGTAGTACGTCCAAATAATTATGAACGACCCTAACCGATTTGTGGACGCATTCATTTTTAATCAAAACTTGTACGTATACTAAATATAAATGTAGACACACTCGCTTGCAGAAAAAATTCAATTATCTTAATTGATGGTATTTTTTATTCTTTATAAATTAGAAATGAATTAAAAAGAACACAAACATTTTCCCAAATACTTAACCATAAAAATATTGTATAATTGCTTAAATATTTAATATTCATTAAAGATTAATATTAAGTAGCGTATATCGATTTTTTATAATTAAATCAATTTAATCTTTATTTTAATCTTCGGAAACATAAATGGTAATTTTATATAGTACAGTAAAAAATGAACTTTTGCTTTTTTGACCAAAACACTTTCTGGCTATCCAATCTTATCATCAAGACCTTTAGTTTCATATTTCCAAATACGAGGTCTGTCGCGAATTTTGAATTTCCGCGGGTTTTGTATATTCGGTTTTTGATTTTTTTTATGGCGTTATATTGGTACTTATGTGTCTCACTTATGCCGACAAGTTCGGCCATTTTGAATGTTCAGTTAATTTTTGACAGCTGCTTTGCTTGCACGTGTTTTGGATCGTCTTCGATTTTTGCTCAATTTCGACCAAAAACAGCATCGCATTAACTTGCCTAAGGAGCTGTTGGACTCTGTTAGGGATGACCCAAATTTCCTCCAGAGGGTCATAACTGGCGATGAATAATGGGTTTATGGTTATGACGTAGAAACCAAAGCTCAATCATCCAAATGGAAGCTGCCTCACGAGCCAAGACAAAAAAAGCTTCGCCAAGGTTTTGCTTACAGTTTTCTTCGTTTGCAGGGTCGTGTTGGATCATGAGTTCTTGCCACAGGATAGAACGGTCAATAAGGAATATTACCTGCAAGTTATGCGCAAGTTGCGGGAAGCAATCCGCCAAAAACGCCCGGATTTGTGGAAGAATAAAAGTTGGCTTTTGACATTTTTGGCAAAAAAATGATTTTTTGTGATCTTGAAAAAGCACAAAATTCGCGATACTTTTTAAACAGACCTCGTATATGTACATGGGCCTTTTTCCCATTTGTTATAATTTTTGCTCATATTCTTAGGTCAAAGAACAACATTATCTTCTGGGGAAGATTTTAATTCATATAAAAGATTCACAAATAAAGAGATTAATCATTCTGAAATCTAAAATTGAATAAAAAACCTTTCTTAAATCTGAAATGGTCCAATTTGGTCCAAAAAATGATTGGGTCATAACAGAGAAACTTCGCTCCAAAGAAATCAGCAACAGATCAGATCTTCTGTCTGCGGCAGCCGATGAAAGTGCTTTTGGAATATGATTAAGAGATCCACCATCTTTTCGTCGACTTTAAAGCCACTTATGATTGCATGGCCAGGGCAAAACTCTACACATCCATTTGAGAGTTCGAGATACCCGGAAACATTTCGCAGCTTATTTTCAACCTGGCGCTAGAGGAAGTGATTCGTGATTTAAATGTAAGCATGAGCGTTACCATTCTCATTAACTTTGTTGAGCTTTCTGCAAACGCTGACGAAATCGACATTATGTGTCTATCAGAAAGAGCTGTGTGGGAAACCTTCATCAAGATTGAAACGGCGACGAAAAATTTTGGGCTATACATAAATAATGGAAAAATTATGCTGCTAATTAGTCTTGTCTTCAGCGTCGAAGACAAGACTTATTAGCACTAGACGCATACAGATAGGCGATTACAGCTTTAAAACAGTTAAATCAATTTTATATTTGGGGTCAAGTGTCACAATCGATAACTATTACAACACAGCAGAGCCTATTTCAGTCAAGATAAACTATTTATTTCATGATACTGGACTATTTCAGAGAGAAGTCCCCTACATGAAAATTGGCGATTCTGAGGCCTATTTAACAATCAAACGCTGAAGCATTACTACGACCAGCTGGTTGTGTATCAAATTAAGCTGATAAGGATACGGTGGGCTAGACACTTAATCCGTATGGATGTGGAAGATTCTGTTCGGAAAGTTTATAAAATCAGCCAGGTTGTGGTTTGAGACAGTCCCAATTCTTGAGAACGTCTTGGAATCGACAAATTGCGGTCTTCAGCAACACTTGCCTGAACGGCAGCAATATTTACATTACTTTGATTGTTTTTTTTGTCTTATTGGCACTTGAAAATTATGTAAAGAAAATGTACGTTGCAAATTTTTACTAATTCGACGAATAGCGAGCACAGTTAGACGATAATTACGACCATAAAATGACAAAAGCGCACGAAAAGTTGCAATTGGAGAACGATTATTTTGATATTAAATTTGAATAACTTGTAAACGTTATTCTTGCATATATCCCTCTATGATAAAATTGTAAACATGACTGAATATAGTGAAAAAAAAACAGATCATGACATATTAAAAATGGCCAAAATGTCACATAGAAATCATATTACGAGGGTCATTCAAAAAGTACTTAGCCTCACCGCCCGATGGAACTGCTGTCACAAAAGATTACCATCGTGCAGTACATTCTATTAGTAGCCTACTGTCAAAGTTTCAGTCGATTCCCTTCTTTAGTTTTGTTTTGAGAGCCTTTGAAAGGGAGCGTGTCGGTCGGTTGCACAAAAATGGAAAAAGAACAATATCGTTCGGTGATTAGATTCTTGTTTTTGGAAGGGAAAACGCGCTGCGAAATCAAAGATCGCTTGGATGCTGTGTATGGTGACTCTTCTCCTTCGATGGCCACCGTCAAGAATTGGTTCAACGAGTTTGTTCGTGGCCGCACGTCGGTTTTTGATGAGCCACGCCCAGGTGCCCCGAAAACGGCTGCTACGGAGGAAAACGTTAAAAAAGTCCACGATCTCGTGTTAGCAGACCATCGACTGAAGATTCACGAGATAGCTGAGACTGTGGGCATCGCAGTAGGAACGGTGCATCATATTCTACACGAAGAACTGGGCATGAGAAAGCTGTCGGCGCGATGGGTGCCGCGTATGCTCACATCGGTAAACAAGCGCAACCGTGAGACCACATCGGCGACGTGTTTGGCGCTGTTTCAGCGCAATCCAGCGGAGTTCTTGTGTCGTTTCGTGACCGTCGACGAAACATGGATTCACTGGTACACACCAGAGACCAAGGAACAGTCGAAACAGTGGACTTCACCCAGCGAACGTGCTCCGAAGAAGGCGAAGACTGTCCGATCGGCCGGAAAGGTGATGGCCACCGTTTTCTGGGATTCACAAGGTATGATCCACATCGATTACCTCGAGAAGGGTAAAACAATCACGGGGCGCTACTATGCTGACTTATTGGGCTGATTTGACGTCGAATTGAAGAAAAAGCGGCCCCGCTTTGCGAAGAAAAAAGTGATGTTCCACCACGACAACGCACCGGCTCACACCTCCGCCATGGCCAAATTGGTCATATTGCGCTACGAATTGCTGCCCCATCCACCGTACTCTCCAGATTTGGCACCCTGTGACTACTTTTTGTTTCCAAACCTGAAAAAATCACTCGCCGGGAATAGATTTGGGTCGAATGAGGAGGTATTTTTTTTTGGACGGGTTAAAAAAGTTAGAGCATCGCTGGGCCAAGTATGTATATTTTGGACGGGTTAAAAAAGTTAGAGCATCGCTGGGCCAAGTGTATCGAGCTTGAAGGAGTTTATGTGGAAAAATAAATTGCCACCTTTCCAAAATTTTCGTTTTTCTTTTGTAGGCTAAGTACTTGTTGAATGACCGTCGTACTTTTATTGGAAAACCCTATACATTATTAAGTTTTTATTATATTTTACTAAACAATATAATTTTATTGTATTTCTTTTTAGGATTTCCTTATAATTGTGCAGGCAGACAAACAGATAAAAGTCGGATAGTTCTAGTATAATATGGTGAGTGGCACAAATTTTTCTAGCCATGCGTCACGATTTTCTGGCGAGTCGTCAAAGAACCTAGATTGTTCTATTCACATCATTTATTTATTAAAAATACATTCCCAAAATAAGCCTTTATTTGAGTTTGAGCAGCCCTTTGATATCTTACCATAAACGTATCATGCCTCTTATTGAGGCTCAAGCTTGCTTCAAAATTGATGAGAACAATTTTCCAGACTCACTATATCCTCTTTTCCTTACAATATGCTCATACATAACCAACATTTCATTTCCTGTCCGCGCTAAGAGAGATTTATTTTTTGTATGAAAAATGTTCAATAGTAATCAAAAAAAAAAATTAAAATTTTTTCTTCATTTATTCCGGTATATCGAATTGTATTAAAAGAATAACATATATAATTAATGTTGTAGTAAATTTAAAAATTAAATTATTATTCAACGTTATAAAACCACACATTTGCATTTTCAATGTGAACGTATCTAATTTCAGAGCGAACAATTCTATCTAAAATAAAAATATTCATTTTATTTATTAAATTAATTTTTAAATAAGATAATATGTATATTCATTACACTTCTTTCTAATCGTTGATCTACGTCCAGGATCGTAGTTAAACTTTGGAGGGAGTTTTTGGCAATATTATGCTCATCCTGAAGACTACTTCCACATTGTATTATCGTCCACATAGCAAAGATTGTTTTTGAAACAAAAACAACCGTACCAATAACGAATATGTTTGTTGGGTCAATAGGTTCACTATATTGCAAAAAACAATAAAAACTAAACGTATTTGTCAAAGCATTTATAAACATTTCTGCCAAAAGTGTACAAATGAAAATTTCATAAAACTTGATTAATTTCTGTACAAATACATGAATCCGATTATAGAAATTTGAAATGTCATCTATTTCTTCTGATAATATGCAGTACTTTAACATACGACTGGCCTTACTACTCTTTTCCGTATCATTCTTACATATCATTTCACAAATTTTCCTTAGTTCATCGTTTAGATATTGGCAAAGATTAATTATAGTCACTAAAATTCTAGTAAATATTAATGATGAAGCTGTCACTAGATGGTACATATGACAACCGAAGACCCAAGTCATAACTGCTTCAAAATTTTTCCTTTTTAAGAAATAAACAATAGTCAAAGATAAAAAAAATTCTATAATTAATATTGTACACTCTAAAATAAGCATTCGAACATAACAATTTCTTTGAAAAAATTTTGGTCGCCTTCCCAGAGCGGATATGTAATTGAACATGTTAACCAATTCGTTCATAATATCGAAGAGGTGATTTCTATAACAAACTTGTATTGTTGCTGCTACCATTCCGACAAATATTGTACAACTCGCTGATATACGTGATATTAAAGATAGAACTAGACGGTCACCGAAATAATCAGAGTCACTATAAACTGTTAGTAATGTGATTAGAGCCATTCCGAATATTACAGACATTACAGCAGAAAATAAACTAAAACTCAAAGCAACTTTCGATGGTTTTAGTTTCCTTGAACTAGTGTCAAATGAAAAATTAATAAATCCAACTATTCGCCCATAATAATATGCAAATGCAATAACTGAAAAAGCTATATAACTCCTACTAAGACCCATTATGACTTGAATATTTAACGGGAATAGTAAAAACAATTTGTTCGAAACTATCTTTTCACTCCACACCACCTGATAACTAATTAATTCACATAATTGTTTTAGTGAATTAAAATAAATGTATTTCTATAAAGATGGCATTTCGATTGCTGATGGTTTAATTTCGTAATTGCATTCTTTTGAATATTTAAAAAAATAATTCCATAAAATAATTAAAAAGTAAATATTTATTAAAATTGATTATAATTGGCAATAGTCAGTAATTTAGTAGAGAATTTTTTTTTTCAAGCTAATTGATAAAGAATTTTCATAAACAGGATCTGTTATGTTTTGTGGAAAAAAATGCATTTCTCAATTGGCAGGATGAAGGTAAAAATTTGGAAAAGTACCGCATACAAAATCGAAAGGTAGCAAGAGCTTAATAAGTAAGTTAAAGAGTTCGTTTTCTAAGTAAGACTTATTTTACAGAGAATATGATAGGATCGTATAAAGAAAAGAATGCCATATACAAAGTTTTACTTAGAGACACCCATGGGCGGTAAGTTGTATACAGCAAGGGTAATTTAGAAATTTATAATTTAAAAAAAAGTTTTTCTATTTATACTCTTAAGCTAAGATTACACCAATCGAGAAGTGCTCGGGTTATTCGAGCAAAAAGTTCATCACAAATTTATCTACGAGGGTCGTTCAATAAGTCCTTAGAAAAAGATGGAAAAAACTGTTTTTAAAAAAAAAAAATTTTTTATTATACAACATAATCTCCTTTTAGCTCTATACACTTTTCCAACCGTTTTTCCAAAATTTTTATCCCGTCCAAAAAATAGGATTTCGGAAGTTCTGCAAAATACTCATCCGTTTCAGCAATGACGTCCTCGTTGGAAGTGAACCGTCGTCCGCCAAGCCATTTCTTCAGATTGGGGAAAAGAAAATAGTCACTCGGGGCCAAATCTGGTGAATAAGCGGGATCCTGCAACAATTCCATTCTCAATTCCACAATTTTGGCCATGGAAACAGCGCAGGTGTGTACACGCGCATTGTCCTGATGCAAGAGGATTTTTTTCTTCTTCAGATGGGGGCGTTTCTCTTTGATTTCCTCGCTCAACCGTTGCAATAACGACGCGTAATACGCTCCTGTTATTGTTTTTCCTTTTTCCGAATATTCGATAAAAATGATGCCCTGCGAATCCCAAAAGACCGTGGCCATCACCTTGCCGGCCGATGGCACAGTTTTTGCCTTCTTCGGAGCCCGTTCACCCTTGAAAATCCACTGTGATGACTGTCTCTTCGTTTCTGGAGTGTAGTAGTGTATCCAGGTTTCATCCACAGTGACATATATACTAAGGAATTCGGCAGGATTGCGATGAAAGAGTGCCAACATAGCCTCAGAGTCCACTTCACGATTGCGCTTATTCTCATCTGAGAGCAAACGCGGCACCCATCTTGCCGAAATTTTTTTCACAGATAATTTTTTATGCAAAATTGAAACGACTGTACCTTGTGATATGCCCGTGGCCTCAACTAATTCACGCACTTTAATTCGCCGATCGTTCAAAATCAGATCGTGGATTTTGTCGATGATTTCAGGAGTAGACACCTCAACTGGGCGTCCTGAACGATGTTCATCTTTTGTGGATGAACGGCCACGTTTAAATTCATTCACCCAATTGTAAGCCGTCGCAAACACAGGTGCAGATGTGCCATGAACTGCATCCAACTCGGCTTTGATTTCTTTCGGGCTTAAGCCTTTCAAATGGAGATGTTTGATGACAGCCCTAAACTCGCGTTTTTCCATTGTTATGCACAAATAAATATCGTTAATTTTAATCGCCGATAGAACTTGACCTACGCTATGGATCGAGCTGAAATTTTGACAGCTTTCCTGTTGATACGCTACTTACAAAAAAAATCTTTACCGACACTACGAGCGCAATTTCTCGGATTTTCTAAGAACTTATTGAACGACCATCGTATTATCTATAATTTGACGAACTTCTTAAAATCGACTACACTGTTCGAGCAGCTGACTCAGTCCGAGTATTTTTGCTCTCGAGTCTTCGGATGGGAAAAGTCTCAATCACGGATTCGAACCTTCAATAATTTTCGAGCAGTAATTACATGTAAATTCGAACAACCTTCGTCCAATCAGAATTTGTTCAAGGTACGAATTTTTTCTTCATTCATTTGACGTTTGCTAGGATTTCATCATTTTCAATTCAGTGCTTTTTGCGTTTTGCAGTCCAATTAATTAGGCAATTAAAGAAAAGATAAAAAAATAATTGTACAACATAAAAGAAAATAATAAATATATTAAAAAATAGAAAATATAATAATTCAAGAGAATGCTGCAACAAAAATGAGGTGCAGCAATTGGAGCAGCAGTTGCAGTGATGTGACTGATGTTGGACAGTAGCGAAATCGATGACGACAAAGCGTAAACACCGCCTATGCGGGGGAAGCGCGGTCAGTTGTACAGCAATTTTCACAGTCTTGCAAGGAACGATTCGATCACCTTTTGGAACTGAAGAAATGTACGAGGTCTGTTCAAAAAATATAAATTTTCCGCGGGTTACGTTCATTCGATTTTCGATTTTTTGTGGCATTATTTTGGTACTCATGTCTCTCACTTATGCCGATAAGTTCGACCATTTTGAATATTCAGTTAATTTTTGACAGCTGCTTTGCTTGCATGTGTTTTGGCTCGTCTTCGATTTTTGCTCAATTTCGACCAAAAACAGCATCACATTAACATTGCTAAGGAGCTGTTGGACTCTGTCCCCGACTATCCAAATTTGATCTAGAGGGTCATAACTGGTGACGAATTATGGGTTTATGGTTATGACGTGGAAACCAAAGCTCAATCATCACAATGGAAGCGGCCGCACGAGCCAAGACCGAAAAAAGCGCGCCAAGTTCGGTCGAATGTGAAGGTTTTGCTTACAGTTTTCTACGATTGCAGGGCCGTAGTGCATCATGAGTTCTTGCCACAGGATAAAACGGTCAATAAGGAATATTACCTATAAATTATGCACAAGTTGCATAAAGCAATGCGCCAGAAACGACGGATTTGTGGAAGAACAAAAATTGGCTTTTCCACCATGATAACGCCCCTGCTCACGCATTGTTGCTGGTGCGCGAATTTTTTGCCAAAAACAACACAATAATTTTTTTTTGGTATTCCCGAAACTGAAGAGTCCCATGAAAGGACGACGCTACGGTATGATTGAGGAGAGAAAGACGGCATCGAAAGAGGAGCTAAACAAGATCACAAAAAATGATTTTTTGAAGTGCTTCGAAGATTAAAAAAAAACGTTGGCAAAAGTGTATTATTCTGGTGGGGATTACTTTGAAGGGGACAAAATAGATATTCATGAATAAATAAATAATTTTTGAAAAAAAAACACAAACTTCGCGATACTTTTTGAACAGACCATGTTAAAAAAAAGTGCAACCTCTCGGTGAGTAACGGTCATCCAATAATTGGGCGATGTGGTAGTGCGCCGATCTCGATCTTTATTTTCCGCAAGCAAAGCATTCCACACACATGGGTTCACCTCATCAAAGCGAATTAATTTAATGATATCGTATTGCGACCAAGTGGACTTTCGAAAACGGTTCTCATGACGTTTACTTCAACGAAACCAAACGTAATATTTTCAAAGGTAATTCCACATAATTTTTTGTCTGAAGAAACGTTATTTACACAATTCACACTGCGAAATGCAAAATTGCAATGATGTTCAAAGTTTCCATTCGAATTGCGAGCTTCTTGCCTAAAATAATCGAGCGTCTACAATTTGATCCGTTCTCACCGTTCGAGCAAACCACCATATTTTCTTCGGCTCGAACGTGGTCGATCGAGGAGAAGGTGTTCGTCAACATGTTCAAGCATATGCAAATTACGCCGCTCAATACGAAAAATAATGGACGATTTTTATCTAAAATTAGCTTTAGGACCTAAAAATATGTATCAAAACAATAGAAAAAATAGCACAACAGTAGTGTAGAGTGCTAACTATTGTGGGAAGAAAGCTCAGGTATTATCTATCCCTCCCCAGAACCACTGTCCCAAAATGACCTATCAAATAGGCTCCGAAATCTCTCATGGTCAAGTTTACTTGCTTCGATTTATAAATTTCATAAACCATCGTCAAATCTACTCCATCACCAACTGCGAGAAGTGGCAGAAAAGTATTTTTTTTCTTTCTTATTTATATTTTTTTATGTTAGTCAAAAAGTTTGTGGAGTTTTTGAGTAAAATAGAGACGGTTAAATCAGAGTGTTAAAATCAATTTATTCAAACCAAATTGTCTCCATTCTTATCGACAATTTTTCGCCATTTTTTGAGCAAAGCCATGATTCTATCAGTATAAAATATATTTTTTTTTAAAGAAAATTCTTCATAAAGGCATGCATTTTTTGTGAGCTATCCCCTCGTTTTACATTTTCAACACTTGGCAATGAAGGAAGCCTCCCTGAAAGGGGTTTGTCTTTCACTATTTCTCGGCTCTCTAAAAATTTTCTATGTCTTAGAGAAACTTATACTTTTCGTAAAGAACATTTCACTGCTACTTTTCGTAAATCAAAGTCAGGAACTCACCAATCTTAACATAGTATTTGATGGCACATAATTTTTTCTTCATAACATATTACAAAATCAAAGCTTCACTTATCACGCCTTATTGGGTCGCGCTGTAACCGAACGAGGTCAAAACTTGTACTAGGAGAGACTAAAGTAGAAAAGTTATGTGGAGGCTAGTTACATAATTCTTCAAGTACATCTCGTTTATTTGACAGGTTTTCATTTCTACGTTACACATAGACATGAGAACACAGTCGCTCCTATGGAGCATATAGCGGCACTAGAGACTCTGTGAATTCTCTCCATCTGCTTCTGTCTTGAGCTAGCCTTTTTTCCGACCATGATTTGCCAGTTTGTTGGTGTTTGCGCTCGACTGATCTTCTCCAAGTGGTCCTTGGTCGTCCTCTGCTGCGATTGCCCGGTGGGTTCCAATCTAGTGCCATCCTTGCTATGTCCGTAGGTGGTTTTCGCAAGGTGTGGCTAATCCAACTCCATTTCCTGCGTTTGATGTCAGCTAGCAGGGGTATTTGCTTCGTTAGAAGAAGCAGCTCATCGTTCGTTATCCAGTTCGGTCAGAAGATCGTGCTTATACGCCTCAAGCATCTGTTCACAAATGTTTAAGGCTTACGAGTCGTGCTGTCGGTTACTTTCCATGTTTCGCAGTCGTACAGCAGGACTGGCTTGACGTTTGAGTTGAATATTCGAGGTTTGAGTGCTATGGATAGGTGATTGGAACGCCACACGTTCCCAAGTGAGGTGTACGCTCGTCGCGCCTTGTTGATGCGCGTTTGGATTTCTATTTCAGTTCCACCATCCTTGCTGAGCATGCTGCCAAGGTAACAGAACTTTTCGACATCTTCAACTTGGGTACCGTGTAGCATCAAGGGTCTCTCGCAGGTGGCCCCGATACGCATCAATTTGGTCTTCTTGATGTTGATTCTCATCCCCACTTCTTCGGCGTTGGAGGCCAGAGCATTCAGTTTCTCCTGAATGCCGTTGAAGGTGTGGGACAGGAGGCATATGTCGTCGGCGTAGTCCAGGTCGTGGAGCTTCTCACGCAGTCTTCACTGGATACCGTTGCTGGCTGTGTTGTTAGTGCGTTGAAGGACTAGGTCTAGGGCGATTATGAAGAGGATGGGCGAGATTACGCAACCCTGCCTGATTCCTCTCGAGATGTTGAATGGATCACTGTTTCGTCCTTTGAAGCGCATTCTACACGGGGCCTCACGGTATAGTTCTCGGATGAGATCGATGATGGCCTGAGGGATGCCTAGTTCCGCCAGAGCACTCCAAATGGCGTCGCGAACAATCATGTCAAAGGCTCTTTCGAAGTCAACGAAGAGAAGATAGAGCGGGCTGTTCCATTCGTTCGACTGTTCAATGATCATTCTTAGGCTGCTGATTTGATCAACACAGGAGCGGTTTGGTCTAAAGCCAGACTGCTTGTTGCAAAGGGCACTTTCCACTGTTGATGCGATTAGTTTCTGGATGGTGTTCAGCAGAGTGATTCCCCTCCAGTTTTTGCAATCGCCAAGGTCACCTTTCGTTTTTTGGACTTCTTGCTTAAGATAATATATGAAATTATCTACGGTTTTTTTTACATAAATTGATCATATTGGGTAATAAATACAATAAAAGTTAGCTGTTTTGATAATTGTAGATAAATTAATTTATTATTCATTTATAAAATCCGCATGGCATTAGCTTTTATCCAAGTTGAAGGAGTTCAAGTTGATTATATAAAAAAAGACAAAAATAATAAAATATTTATTTTAAAAAAGCAGTCTTTCTGTACAATTAATTTTTTAATTACATTTCTTCCTAGCTTCTAATCGGTACCCACATTATATTCAGCCAGTATTGAATTTACCTCATCAAATTCATACGTTAATTTGTCAAAATCAAACAAAGTGAAGTATATATGGAAAAGTTTAATTATACTAAAAGAATACGTCTATCATTGTTAGTGTTTAAGTTGCATTCACGTAGATGTAGGTCACATTGTAAAGAATATCGCAAGCTTAATATTTTACTTTTTAAGCTCAACTTGACTAGTTCTTCCATTAACCGTGTTAAATATTCATAAAAAATTTTGCACTTTTGTTCTATTAGCCCCACTCAAAAAAATGAATAAACTTTAAATAAATGTGTAAAAAATTACAAATACTATAAACCATGCCAAATTTTTTAGTATATTTTTTATAAATACTAGTAGTTGCTCGAATATCTAATATAGGATTATAAGTGACAAAACCAGACCATTAACATTTCCATTTTATATCTGATTTTATGATTCAATAATCACGTTAGTAATTAGTTTTAATAGTTTATCGAAATCTGATTAGAAATACTAAATTAAATGGTCGCATACACATAGTCTCTTATCATGACACAAACAAATAAAGAAAGCATATAATTTTATGTCGTATATGTGAATACATACATGAATAGGAAAAGGATATTCACATAAAAAATTTATAAAATTTCTATAGTATTTTTCTGGGTTTGCTTTTTCGTATAGCTTGCTAGTAACTTATTTGTAATTTTGAATAACGGTTGATGGCTGGATATGTAAAGGTCTTGGGCAATAAGTGAACAAATCGACTTACCAGGTGTTTGTAAATATTGGGTTGTTCGGAAAGTAATTTCGTTTGCTGATGAAGATACAATAAAAGCATTAAACGACCGTTCATAATCATTTGAGATGGCTAGGTTTAATCTCAAAGCTCGACATATGGGTTCTTCATCTTCTTACGGAAAAAAATTTTTGCCGTCACATTGACGTTTGTTATTTGATATTTAAATTCATATTTTGATTAAATTTTTAATTTTTTTTATTGTTTTAATTTTTCTATTATAAGTAAATTAAAATAATATTTAAAAACATGGCGAAAAACTTGTAATACTTTTGAGGCCACTTTTGGTGCCAAATATTAATTTTTAAATGCTATAAATTTTGAAAATTATGCACGTTAATATTATATTAATTTATTTGTACGGACAAAGTCAAATTGCACAATCTTGGAGGCCTATTGACATCACCAAATCATGAAAACCTTCACCGCAATAAAGTCAAAAATTTTCATATTGCGTGGCTTATTGCGGCGTTTTGTTAAAACCACATACGGTTCAGAATAAAATTCTTCAAGTTTAAGCAACAAAAAGGGCCATAGCGCTTAGAATTGACTGTACCGGCTCACATTCTTCAGTTTCAAAACAAACGGATTAATTACATGTCATAGATGTCAGACAGAGTCACTTTTCAAGAATACCATTGATTTTTTATAGTCACTTGAAGACTTCTATAGTGCTATATATGGTAATTTTACTTATTGACATATCTTTTTAACAAGAAACTTGCCTTCTCACTTAAAAAGTTTTATTAGAAACGTGGCTAATAATATACTCATACACTAAGGCTATACAGATTTTTATTGAGGTTTTTCTAAATATAATTGCGAATGCATTCTTTCTGCAAAATTTTATATTATTGATCACATTGAATTAAAAACAAAGAAACTCCAATTAGTGTTGAGAAATAAGTATAAGTAAAGTGATTATTAATCTCGAAAAATCCACACGGTTGAAATTTAACTTCGTATATCATAAAATGCTGAGCCATCAGTTCAACCTAATAAACAAAATACAAAACTAGATAAATTATTTAAAAAAAAAAAAAACAATAAATACTTACACTAACTTCGAGTCTTTCATCCAAAATACTGGAAAGAAAACACGACTGCAGATTGAATTTGGCATTTTTAAACTCACATAAAATGTTATTCACAGAACTTAATATCATTGAAACGGTCATGATACTCAGTAAAATATTCATAATAATCAAAATATAGAAATATTTATCTTTTATTTCATCTGCTTTTACTACCAAATTTGTGTACAGAACAATAATTTGTTGTAAGGATGTAAAAAAGGCACTAGCTAACATTAGAAGGATTTGCAGTTTATACCAATTGAAAAAGCTATTGCAAATATTACTTAGTTTCCTGTACGTTATAGTAAGTCTATCAATTTCATCAGCCAAATCACATAATTTCTGCATACGATTCGTATTCTTCCGGTTAATATCGGCAATAGTATTAATTTTCTTAACCACTAATTTTAAATATAAATTAACTTTTCCATAGAGCCTTCCAACCACTAACATAATCATATAAAAATAGTTAATATTCAAAAAGGCTGTATTTATTATAAGACCTCTTGTAAATTTAAATAAGAATTGCAAATTTCCCAGACGCGGATAACGATTTCGAAATATATTCAGAAAAATTACATTTAGCATTGGTAGGTAATTCACAACTATACCTACAAGTGTACGATTATTAAGCAATCTATACTGTACTGGCAATGAATTAATATAATCATAAAGTTGAATTAGCTTATTCAGTACGTCTAAAAATTTCTCACGAAACCATATTTGACAAAACAGCGTAAACACTGAAAATATATACAGCATAATGGCATTTAAATGTACAGATATGCTTAGCGATTTTGTATGCTGAATAGCATCCATATTACGAAAATTAATTAATATTATTGGTAGGGCGAAAACTATAATCCATACAAAAGTGGCTGTTGTATATATCATTCCGTTTCTAGATGTTCCAAATACTCGTAATTTACTATCGAATGTATAAAAAAATACACCACTTAATCGTGATATAAAATATATAAATTTAAATAAAAATTTCGCTATTGAAAATTGAATTTTTAACATGATAAATATTATATTCACACTATGCAAAACTACGTATTCGACTGATTCGGGCACAACGGTTACAACGGTTACAACTACGCAAAACCCAACAATTCGCTAATCAATTTCTATCGAATTAACATGAGTAAAAATATAAATTAATAAATAATTTGAATTGTTTTTTTTTTTGTGGTAAAATTTTTACGTTAATTTATTATTAATTTTTTTTCCCTATGTAAAAAACCAATTACATTAATTTATTCCTAAGTATCTCCATTAGAAAAATAATAAAAAATATTGAAAATATCATTAAACGTATTTATAGTAATTAGCTTAGGAGATATCATAGTATCTATTGATTAAAGAAAAATAAATAAATAATTAGATATGGTAACTATAATTTGTCAAGTTAGATATCAGATAATTAATTGGGAATTTCCAGCAAATATTTATATCCAAATCAATTTCCGTTCTCAGAATTTTTTTTACAAAATTTCCTTTTACTATATAATATAATCATATTTTATAATGTCATCCAGAAAATTCATAAGAATCGAATAAACCATTGATCCTTTGAATTTGACCAATATTGACTCCAAGTAGCAGTAACACTGCAAATATTTACATTTTCCTATAATATAAGGTGTAGTAAAAAGTAATCCATTATTTTGCCAATAGATGGCTTTAGGAGTCTGTATCTCCCGTTTTAAAAGTACGATCGGATTGCACTAGATGGCGTTAGAAAGATAAAATTTCGTACTAAAAAAATTTTCGATACAGTTTTGTGATTACTTGACTCGGTATTTTTTTAGCACGCGTCAAAGATGGACACCAACAAAGAGAAAATACGCCATATTTTACAGTTTTTTTCGATAAAGGCGAAAACGCAAGCCAGGCAGCTGAAAATGTGAATAGTGTTTATGGTCCTGATACTGTAACAGCTAATCACGCGCAATATTGGTTTCGTCGATTGCGTTCCGGTAATTTTGTTGTCAAAGATGCACCCCGCTCTGGAAGGCCAATTGTCGAAAATGTCGATAAAATAATGGAAATCGTCGAGTCCGACCGTCACGTAAGCATTGTTTCGATTGCCCAGGAGCTAAACATTGCACAAAAAACCGTTTGGAACCAACTAAATAAGGCTGGATACAAAAAGAAGCTTGATGTATGGGTGCCACACGAGTTATCGCAAAAAAACCTCATGGACCGAATTTCCATCTGCGAATCGCTGCTGAATCGCAACAATATCGATCCATTTCTGAAGCGGATGGTTACTGGTGATGAAAAGTGGGTCACTTACGACAACGTCAAGCGACAACGGTCAAGGTCAAATCACGGTCACCCGGCGCAAACGGTGGTCAAGCCAGGATTGACAGCCAGGAAGGTTTTGCTGTGTGTTTGGTGGGACTGGCAGGGAATCATCTACTATGAGCTGCTCCCCTACGGCCGAACTCTTAATTCGGAGCTATACTGTCAACAATTGGACCGTCTGAAAGAAGCAATCGCCCAGAAGCGGCCAGCTTTGGCCAATTGGAGAGGAATTGTGTTCCATCAGACGTTCCACCTCTTCCTGTCTATGACAAAAGATTTTGCAGGTGAAAAATTCGCCTCAAGAGAAGATTGTGAAAATCGACTGTCCCAGTTTTTTGCCAATAGGGACGAGGGTTTCTATAAGAGAGGCATTATGAAATTACCTCCAAAATGGCAACAAGTTATCGAACAAGACGGTGCATATTTGACTTAAATCGTATTATTCTATCTATGCTAAATAAAACCTTCAATTTAATGCAAATATAATGGATTTCTGTTTACTACACCTTATATATCCTTTTTTGAAATAAATAATTTGTGCTAAAGGAATTATCGTACGTATGAAAAGTATTAGGAGCGATTAAGAGAAAGATGTTGGTGCACTTTGCTCTTTAATAGCTATTGATTCTAATGATTTGTGAAAACTGAGTGAGGCAGAATATTCCACATTCGAATTGAACGGTTAAAAAAAGAATTTTTTAATTTTCAGTACATGCGAAAAGAGGATTCAGGGTTAAACTGACAGTAGACATCACGTCGGTGTTCCAATGAGTCTAATGACTCCGTAATGTTTTCGTCTCCTATAAATTTCATGGCTTAATTTTGTTACCCATATAGTAAGTGCAATGAAGTTTTAGAACCGCCTGCACATACAATGGAATTATATTCCAGCGTCGGAGGAATATATGCCTTGTATATATTGACTAGATCAGATGGAGTATTTATTTTCTTTCATAGCTTTATGAAGTAGAATAAAACTCAAGTAAGCCCAATATGGTAACCCAAAATCACCATGACATCCCTTCAAGATAACCCTATAGTGTATGTGTACATTAGTACAAGAGGTGGAACTACAATCTATTAATGCTCCCTGATCCCGAGATACCAATACATTTCTCGGGTAGAACTGAGTAACCCGCTGCATTCCTGTTTTGTCCAACTATTCACTTCAATGCTAATTTCATAATTTCTAATATTGAATATACTTTAGGCACTTCTTGCTTCACTTTGATAATAGGCAGTTCTTTATAAACCCAAGTGCATTTTGGGTTTTCATCTTGACAAGGATTAATAAAAATAACCACATAACAGACTACACGGACTTAATATTTATAGGCCATTTCTTAGACTTTTATCGACTATCTCTACAACTATAGATCATCCCTTGAGCAGTTATCGAGCATTCCTACAAAATCATTGCAAACATAAAACTTACTTTAGAGATCTAATAAGCATTAGGAATCTTATAAGCATTCAAAATCCTCGAAACAAATCCTCGATATAAAAAATGCTTATTTCTATTAAGCCAATATTGGTCTACTATAACTATGTGGGTGCGCAATTATATTTTTATAATTTTTTTTTTAAATTTATAGGGTTTTGAAATTAATTCGTAGCGTTTTTTGCAAAGTTTCATGTTTTATTATGACAGTATGATTACAGAAGCGTTATTCAAAGTATTGTCCTTCGTTATCCACTACTTTTTGCCATCTTTCTCTGATACCGCGTCGAAAAAATTCTTCTTCTTTAGATTCGATCCAATTTTTGGTCATTTCGTCGTTATCGAAGTGCTGCTCTGACAACTTCCCATTTCAGCGTATTTAAATAAGTTTTCACGACTTTTGCAACATGGGGTCTTGTATTGTCGTGGAGCAAAATTACTTTGTCGTGTCGATCTTTATGTTGCGGCCGCTTTTCTTGTAATGCTCTGTTCAAACGCATCAATTCTGGTCTGTATACGTCCCCAATGATGGTTTCACCCGGTTGGAGGAGCTCATAATAAATAACACCCAGCTGATCCCACCAAAAACACAGTAAGATCTTCTTTCTTACGTTCCCTGTTTTTGTACCATTCCTATGGCTTTCAGGCATTTTCCGACCGTCGAAAAGTCGACTCCAAGCGATGTGGACAACTCCCGGAGTGTTTGGCACGGGTCTTCATCGAGCAACGTAACCAAATCTTCATCTTCGAACTTTTTCGGCTGTCCGGGACGTTCGATGTCTTCGAAATCAAAACTTCCATTTTTAAACCGCGCAAACCACTTTCTGCAAGTTTGCTCAGCAAGAGCATGTTTGCCATAGACATCCACTAAAATACGATGACTTTCCGCGGCACTTTTCTTCATGTTGAAGTAATGGAGTAACACTCCCCGCAAAAACGATTTTTCAGGCACGAACTTCGACATGTTTGACACTGCGCAACAGGTGCTACTGACACTATAACAAAATGTCATATAGTGGAAAAGTTGCTTTATGTCCGTATCTTCTGGGAGAATATTTACTTTTGTATGTGTGACTATGGATAGTTGGCTAACGCCATCTTTTGTAAGAGTTAATTCCAACACCTGATAATAAAAATATAGTTAAAAAATATGCCGCAAGAAAAATAGACGTTTTATATTGTCTGCCAACTCAAAAAGCTTTTACCGTCAACCTACTTCCTGATCCTACGATTTTTTTCATCTAATCGATCGTCTCAGGTAAAGGAAAATACTAACTTATATATTAGATATTCGTCACATTACTGCAAGCGTTCCCTAGGGTAGCATATTGCCTCCTAACCGATATAACATTTACACACACGCAATCGAAATCTCAAATCTGTTCATGTATATTATTCCTTTGTTGTAAACTACAAAGAGTTCTAATTCTCTTTATACCCAATCATTGCAATCCAGCGTCCTTCAGAAAACTCTCAATCCTTTTTTCTACAAAGTGAGCTATATTAGATGGACTCACCACGCAACGCTATTATTATGAATGCAGCACGTTTATGAAACTTCAGTCCAAGTAGATTTTTTTCATAGAGCAGTATACGAGGTCTGTTTAAAAAGTATCGCGAATTTTGTGTTTTTTAAAAAATTATTTATTTATTCATGAATATCTATTTTGTCTCCTTCGAAGTAATGTCCACCAGATATTATACACTTGTGCCAACTTTTTCAAATCCTCAAAGCAATTAAAAAAATCATTTTTTGTGATTTTGTTTAGCTCCTCCTACGATGCCGTCTTTATCTCCTCAATCGTCGCGTAGCGTCATCCTTTCATGGGGTTCCTCAGTTTGGGAACAAGAAAAAGTCACAGGGGGTCTGATCTGGGGAATACGGTAGCTGCGGCATTATTAATGTGTTGTTTTTGGCCAAAAATGGCAAAAGCAAATTTTTATTCTTCCATAAATCCGGGCATTTCTGGTAATATTCCTTATTGACTGTTCTACCCTGTGGCAAAACTGTAATCAAAATCTTCACATTCAATCGAACTTGGCAAGCATTTTTCGGTCTTGGCTCATGCGCCAGCTTTCATTGGGATGATTGAGCTTTTATTTCCACGTCATAATCATAAATCCATGATTCGTCACCAGTTATGACCCGCTGGAGCAAATTTGGCTCATCGCGGAGAGAGTCCAATAGCTCCTTAGAAATGTTAATACGATGCTGTTTTTGGTTGAATTTGAGCAAAAATCGAAAACGAGCCAAAACACGTGCAAGCAAAGCAGCTGTCAAAAATTAACTAAATATTCAAAATGGCCGAACTCGTCGGCATAAGTGAGATACATGAGTACCAATATAACGCCACAAAAAATCTAAAATCGAATAAACGTAACTCCAAATTCGCAATACTTTTCGAACAGACCTCGTATTTATCGTTATTTAACTTATTGATATATCTTTCTAACAAAAATTTGCCTTATGACTTAAAAAGTTTTATTAGAAAAGTGACTAATAATATACTCATACACTAAGGCTATACAGATTTTTATTGAGATTTTTATAAATACAATTGCGAATGCATTCTTTCTGCAAAATTTTATTATTGATCACATTGAATTAAAAACAAAGAAACTCCAATTAGTGTTGAGAAATAAGTATAAGTAAAGTGATTATTAATCTCGAAAAATCCACAAGGTTGAAATTTAACTTCGTATATCAGAAAATGCTGAGCCATCAGTTCAACCTGATAAACAAAATACAAAACTAGATAAATTATTTAAAAAAAAAACATTAAATACTTACACTAACTTCGAGTCTTTCATCGAAAATACTCGAAAGAAAACACGACTGCAGATTGAATTTGGCATTTCTAAACTCACATAAAATGTTATTCACAGAACTTAATATCATTGAAACGTTCATGATACTCAGTAAAATATTCATAATAATCAAAATAAAGAAATATTTATCTTTTATTTCATATGCTTTTCCTACCAACATTGTGTACAGAACAATTATTTCTTGTAAGGATGTAAAAAAGGCACTAGCTAACATTAGAAGGATTTGCAGTTTATACCAATTGAAAAAGCTATTGCAAATGTTACTTAGTTTCCTGTACGTTATAGTAAGTCTATCAATTTCATCAGCCAAATCACATAATTTCTGCATACGATTCGTATTCTTCCGGTTAATATCGGCAATAGTATTAATTTTCTGAACAACTAATTGTAAATATAAATTAACTTTTCCATAGAGCCTTCCAACCACTAACATAATCATATAAAAATAGTTAATATTCAAAAAGGCTATATTAATTATAAGAGCTCTTGTAAATTGAAATAAGAGTTGAAAATTTCCCAGACGTGGATTATGATTTCGAAATATATTCAGAAAAATTCCATTTAGCATTGGTAGGTAATTCACAACTATCCCTACAAGTGTACGATTATTAAGCAATCTATACTGTACTGGCAATGAATTAATATAATCATAAAGTTGAATTAGCTTATTCAGTACGTCTAAAAATTTCTCACGAAACCATATTTGACAAAACAGCGTAAACACTGAAAATATATACAGCATAATGGCATTTAAATGTACAGATATGCTTAGCGATTTTGTATGCTGAATAGCATCCATATTACGAAAATTAATTAATATTATTGGTAGGGCGAAAACTATAATCCATACAAAAGTGGCTGTTGTATATATCATTCCGTTTCTAGATGTTCCAAATACTCGTAATTTACTATCGAATGTATAAAAAAATACACCACTTAATCGTGATATAAAATATATAAATTTAAATAAAAATTTCGCTATTGAAAATTGAATTTTTAACATGATAAATATTATATTCACACTATGCAAGACTACGTATTCGACTGATTCGGGCACAACGGTTACAACGGTTACAACTACGCAAAACCCAACAATTCGCTAATCAATTTCTATCGAATTAACATGAGTAAAAATATAAATTAATAAATAATTTGAATTGTTCAGCCCTAAATGAAAAATCAATTACGTTAATTTATTCCACGTATCTACATTAGAAAAATAATAAAAAATATTGAAAATATCATTAAACGTATTTAAAGTAATTAGCTTAGGAGATATTATAGTATCTATTGATTAAAGAAAAATAAATAAATAATTAGATATGGTAACTATAATTTGTCAAGTTAGATATCAGATAATTAATTGGGAATTTCCAGCAAATATTTATATCCAAATCAATTTATTTATATCCAAATATTTATATCCAAATCATGTTTTATAATGTCATCCAGAAAATTCATAAGAATCGAATAAACCATTGATCCTTTGAATTTTACCAATATTGACTCCAAGTAGCAGTAACACTGCAAATATTAACATTTTCCTATAATATAAGGTGTAGTAAAAAGTAATCCATTATTTTGCCAATAGATGACTTTAGGAGTCTGTATCTCCCGTTATAAAAGTGCGATCGGGTTGCACTAGATGGCGTTAGAAAGATAAGATTTCGTACTAAGAAAGCACGCGTCAAAGATGGACACCAACAAAGAGAAAATACGCCATATTTTACAGTTTTTCTTCGATAAAGGCGAAAACGCAAGCCAGGCAGCTAAAAATGTAAATAGTGTTTATGGTCCTGATACTGTAACAGCCAATCATGCGCAATATTGGTTTCGTCGATTCCGTTCCGGCAATTTTGATGTCAAAGATGCACCACGCTCTGGAAGGCCAATTGTCGAAAATGTCGATAAAATAATGGAAATCGTCGAGTCCGACCGTCACGTAAGCACTGTTTCGATTGCCCAGGAGCTAAACATTGCACAAAAAACCGTTCGGAACCAATTAAATAAGGCTGGATACAAAAAAAAGCTCGATGTATGGGTGCCAAACGAGTTATCGCAAAAAAACCTCATGGACCGAATTTCCATCTGCGAATCGCTGCTGAATCGCAACAATATCGATCCATTTCTGAAGCGGATGGTTACTGGTGATGAAAAGTGGGTCACTTACGACAACGTCAAGCGACAACGGTCAAGGTCAAAACGCAGTCAGCCGGCGCAAACGGTGGTCAAGCCAGTATTGACAGACAGGAAGGTTTTGCTGTGTGTTTGGTGGGACTGGCAGGAAATCATCTACTATGAGCTGCTCCCCTACGGCCGAACTCTTAATTCGGACCTATACTGTCAACAATTGGACCGTCTGAAAGAAGCAATCGCCCAGAAGCGGCCAGCTTTGGCCAATAGGAGAGGAATTGTGTTCCATCAAGACAACGTCAGGCCGCATACATCGATAGTGACTCGCCAGAAGTTCCGGGACCTTGGTTGGGATGTTCTTATGCATCCACCTTATAGTCCGGACCTGGCACCAAGTGATTACCACCTCTTCCTGTCTATGACGAATGATTTTGCAGGTGAAAAATTCGCCTCAAGAAAAGATTGTGCAAATCGACTGTCCCAGTTTTTTACCAATAGGGACGAGGGTTTCTATAAGAGAGGCATTATGAAATTACCTCCAAAATGGCAACAAGTTATCGAACAAGACGGTGCATATTTGACTTAAATCGTATCATTCTATCTATGGTAAATAAAACCTTCAATTTAATTATCGCACGTATAAAAAGTATTAGGAGGTATTAAGAGAAAGATGTCTGTGCACTTTGCTCTTAAATAGCTGTTGATTCTAATGATTTGTGAAAACTGAGTGAGGCAGAACATTCCACATTCGAATTGAACGGTTCAAAAAAGAATTTTTATAATTTTCAGTACATCCGAAAAGAGGATTCAGGGTTAAACTGACAGTAGACATTACGTCGGTGTTCCAATGAGTCTAATGACTCCGTAATGTTTTCGTCTCCTATAAATTTCATGGCTTAATTTTGTTACCCATATAGTAAGTGCAATGAAGTTTTAGAACCGCCTGCACATACAATGGAATTATATTCCAGCGTCGGAGGAATATATGCCTTGTATATATTGACTAGATCAGATGGAGTATTTATTTTCTTTCATAGCTTTATGATGTAGAATAAAACTCAAGTAAGCCCAATATGGTAACCCAAAATCACCATGACATCCCTTCAAGATAACCCTATAGTGTATGTGTACATTAGTACAAGAGGTGGAACTACAATCTATTAATGCTCCCTGATCCCGAGATACCAATACATTTCTCGGGTAGAACTGAGTAACCCGCTGCATTCCTGTTTTGTCCAACTATTCACTTCAATGCTAATTTCATAATTTCTAATATTGAATATACTTTAGGCACTTCTTGCTTCACTTTGGTAATAGGCAGTTCTTTATAATCCCAAGTGCATTATTTGGGTTTTCATCTTGACAAGGATTAATAAAAATACCCACATAACAGACTACACAGACTTTCTTTGACTTTTACCGACTATCTCTACAACTATAGATCATCCCTTGAGCAGTTATCGAGCATTCCTACAAAATCATTGCAAACATAAAACTTACTTTAGAGATCTAATAAGCATTAGGAATCTTATAAGCATTCAAAATCCTCGAAACAAATCCTCGATACAAAAAATGCTTATTTCTATTAAGCCAATATTGGTCTACTAGTACTATGTGGGTGCGCAATTATATTTTTATAATTTTTTTTTAAATTTAAAGGGTTTTGAAATTAATTCGTAGCGTTTTTTGCAAAGTTTCGTGTTTTATTATGACAGTATGATTACAGAAGCGTTATTCAAAGTATTTTCCTTCGTTATCAACTACTTTATCCCATTTTTCTAGTAATGCTCGGATACCGCGTCGAAAAAACTCTTCTTCTTTAGATTCGATGAAAGAATCGATCCAATTTTTGGTCATTTTGTAGTTATCGAAGTGCTGCTCTGACAAGCCAAATATGGCGGGTGAGGCAGAACTTCCCATTTCATCGTATTTAAATAAGTTTTCACGACTTTTGCAACATAGGGTCTTGCATTGTCGTGGAGCAAAATTACTTTATATACGTCCCCAATAATGGTTTCACCCGGTTGGAAGAGCTCATAATAAATAACACCCAACTGATCCCACCAAATACACAGTAAGATATTCTTTCCATGAATATTCGACCTGAGGGACGATGTCGATTCATGACTGGGCAAGCCCTACGATTTTCTGTGTTTGGGATTGTCGTAGAGTACCCACTTCTCGTCACCAGTGACGATTCGATGCAGAAATCCCTTCCTTGCCTGCCGTTGGAGAAGAATCTCACAGGTAACTAAACGCCGTTCGACGTTCCTTGGCTGTTTTTGTACCATTCCTATGGCTTTCAGGCGTTTTTCGACCGTCGAAAAGTCGCCTTCAAGCAATGTGGACAACTCCCGGAGTGTTTGGCACGGGTCTTCATCGAGCAACGTAACCAAATCTTCATCTTCGAACTTTTTCGGCTGTCCGGGACGTTCGATGTCTTCCAAATCAAAATTTCCATTTTTAAACCGCGCAAACCACTTTCTGCAAGTTTGCTCAGCAAGAGCATGTTTGCCGTAGACATCCACTAAAATACGATGACTTTCCGCGGCACTTTTCTTCATGTTGAAGTAATGGAGTAACACTCCCCGCAAAAACGATTTTTTGGCACGAACTTCGACATGTTTGACACTGCGCAACAGGTGCTACTGACACTATAACAAAATGTCATATAGTGGAAAAGTTGCTTTATGTCCGTAGCTTCTGGGAGAATATTTACTTTTGTATGTGTAACTATGGATAGTTGGCTAACGCCATCTTTTGTAAGAGTTACTTCCAACACCTGATACTAGAAATATAGTTAAAAAAATATGCCGCAAGAAGAATAGACGTTTTTTATTGTCTGCCTACTCAAAAAGCTTTTACCGTCAAACTACTTCCTGATCCTAAGATTTTTTTCATCTAATCGATTGTCTTAGGTCAAGGATAATACTAGCTTATATATTAGATATTCGTCACATTACTGCAAGCGTTCCCTAGGGTAGCATATTGCCTCCTAACCGATATAACATTTACACACACGCAATCGAAATCTCAAATCTATTCATGTATATTATCCCTTTGTTGTAAACTACAAAGAGTTCTAATTCTCTTTATACCCAATCATTGCAATCCAGCGTCCTTCAGAAAACACTCAATCCTTTTTTCTACAAAGTGAGCTATATTAGATGGACTCACCACGCAACGCTATTATTATGAATGCAGCACGTTTATGAAACTTCAGTCCAAGTAGATTTTTTTATAGAGCAGTATACGAGGTCTGTTTAAAAAGTATGGCGAATTTTGTGTTTTTAAAAAAATTATTTATTTATTCATGAATATCTATTTTGTCTCCTTCGAAGTAATGTCCACCAGATATTATACACTTGTGCCAACTTTTTCAAATCCTCAAAGCAATTAAAAAAATCATTTTTTGTGATCTTGTCCTCCTTCGATGCCGTCTTTATCACCTCAATCGTAGCGTAGCGTCGTCCTTTCATGAGGTTCTTCAGTTTCGGGAACAAGAAAAAGTCACAGGGGGCCCGATCTGGGGAATACGGTGGCTGCGGCATTATTAGTGTGTTGTTTTTGGCCAAAAATGGCAAAAGCAAATTTTTATTCTTCAATAAATCCGGGCACTTAAGACGGATTGCTTCGCGCAACTCGCGCATAACTTGCAGGTAATATTCCTTATTGACTGTTCTACCCTGTGGCAAAACTGTAATCAAAATCTTCACATTCAATCGAACTTTGCAAGCATTTTTTGGTCTTGGCTCGTGCGGCACCTTTCATTGGGATGATTGAGCGTTTGTTTCCACGTCATAATCATAAATCCATGATTCGTCACCAGTTATGACCCTCTGGAGCAAATTTGGCTCATCGCGGAGAGAGTCCAATAGCTCCTTAGCAATGTTAATGCGATGCTGTTTTTGGTTGAAATTGAGCAAAAATCGAAAAGCAGCTGTCAAAAATTAACTAAATATTCAAAATGGCCGAACTTGTCGGCATAAGTGAGATACATGAGTACCAATATAACGCCACAAAAAATCGAAAATCGAATATACGTAACTCGCGGAAAGTTACGTACGAATATACGTATTTATCGTTATTTTACTTATTGATATATCTTTCTAACAAAAATTTGCCTTATGACTTAAAAAGTTTTATTAGAAACGTGGCTTATAACATACTCATACTCTAAGCCTATACAGATTTTTATTGAGAGTTTATAAATACAATTGCGAATGCATTCTTTCTGCAAAATTTTATTATTGATCACATTGAATTAAAAACAAAGAAACTCCAATTAGTGTTGAGAAATAAGTATAAGTAAAGTGATTATTAATCTCGAAAAAGCCACACGGTTGAAATTTAACTTCGTACATCAGAAAATGCTGAGCCATCAGTTCAACCTAATAAACAAAATACAAAACTAGATAAATTATTTAAAAAAAAAAAACATTAAATACTTACACTAACTTCGAGTCTTTCATCGAAAATACTCGAAAGAAAACACGACTGCAGATTGAATTTGGCATTTCTAAACTCACATAAAATGTTATTCACAGAACTTAATATCATTGAAACGTTCATGATACTCAGTAAAATATTCATAATAATCAAAATAAAAAAATATTCATCTTTTATTTCATATGCTTTTCCTACCAACATTGTGTACAGAACAATAATTTGTTGTAAGGATGTAAAAAAGGCACTAGCTAACATTAGAAGGATTTGCAGTTTATACCAATTGAAAAAGCTATTGCAAATGTTACTTAGTTTCCTGTACGTTATAGTAAGTCTATCAATTTTATCAGCCAAATCACATAATTTCTGCATACGATTCGTATTCTTCCGGTTAATATCGGCAGTAGTATTAATTTTCTTAACCACTAATTTTAAATATAAATTAACTTTTCCATAGAGCCTTCCAACCACTAACATAATCATATAAAAATAGTTAATATTCAAAAAGGCTATATTAATTATAAGAGCTCTTGTAAATTGAAATAAGAGTTGAAAATTTCCCAGACGTGGATTATGATTTCGAAATATATTCAGAAAAATTCCATTTAGCATTGGTAGGTAATTCACAACTATCCCTACAAGTGTACGATTATTAAGCAATTTATACTGTACTGGCAATGAATTAATATAATCATAAAGTTGAATTAGTTTATTCAGTACGTCTAAAAATCTCTCACGAAACCATATTTGACAAAACAGCGTAAACACTGAAAATATATACAGCATAATGGCATTTAAATGTGAAGATATGCTTAGCGACTTTGTATGCTGAATAACATCCATATTACGAAAATTAATTATTATTATTGGTAGGGCGAAAACTGTTATCCATACAAAAGTGGCTGTTGTATATATCATTCCGTTTCTAGATGTTCCAAATGCTCGTAATTTACTATCGAATGTATAAAAAAATACTCCACATAATCGTGATATAAAATATATAAATTTAAATAAAAATTTCGCTATTGAAAATTGAATTTTTAACATGATAAATATTATATTCACACTATGCAAGACTGCGTATTCGACTGATTCGGGCACAACGGTTACAACGGTTACAACTACGCAAAACCTAACAATTCGCTAATCAATTTCTATCGAATCCAAAATAGTAAAAACATTAATTAATGAATAATTTGAATTATTCAGCCCTAAGTGAAAAATCAATTAGGTTAATTTATACTTAAGTACATTAGAAAAATAATAAAAATTGTCATAAATACTCTCAAAAAAAATATTTTATTGAAAATTTCATTAAACGTATTTAAAGTAATTAGCTTAGGAGATATCATAGTATCTATTGATTAAAGAAAAATAAATAAATAATTAGATATGGTAACTATAATTTGTCAAGTTAGATATCAGATAATTAATTGGGAATTTTCAGTAAATATTTATATCCAAACGAATTTCCGTTCTCAGAATTTTTTTTACAAAACTTTCTTTTACTATGTAACAAATCATATTTTATAATGTCATTCCTTAGCAAGAAACTGCCCAGGAAATTCGTAAGAATAGCTCAAACCATTGATCCTTTATGAATAAGAGTTTATCCTACGAGTATAAACAAATCTTCGAAATAAAAAACGCTTATTTCTATTAAGCCAATATTAATCTACTAATACTTTGTGGGTGAGCAATTATATTAAAAAAATTTAATAAAAATATGCCCGAAGAAAAATAGAGTCAAGAAGCTTTTACCGTCAACCTACTTCCTGATCCTAAGATCTTTTCTATCTAATCGATCGTCGCAGGTACAACAAAATACTGAATTATTAGATATTCGTCTAATTACTGCAAGCGTTCCCTAGGGTAGCATATTGGTTCATAAACTGTATACCATTTACATACATGCTATCCAAACCTCAAATCTGTTCATGTATATTAACTCTTTGTCGAAAACTACAAAGAGAATGATACGGTCATCTGGACGTTCTCTTTAGAAGATGAACGTGGTCAAGCAACAACCTTCAATCGAGCGCGTTATCTGGCTGTGATAACCGATTTTTTGTTGTTAACTACTTATGAAAATCATATGGATCACTTCTAGTTTCATTAAAACGGCGCTCCAGCTTAAAGAGCGCGAAACACAATCGATTTTTGAAGCCATTGTTCGCTGGTCTTTTGATTTCAAAAAATTATGATACTGACTGACCTTCCCGTTTGTCGGTGTGGCTACTTGAAGTCAAAGGTTTGCATCAATAAGCCAAAGCCACCTCTAGACGAACTGAAGACCAACATCCGCCAGGAAATAGCAGCCATATCGGCCGATACACTTGAAAAGCTTACACCATTCGAACTCAGGGCAACCACTTGCGAGATATCATATCTAAGAAGTGATTTAAACCGAATTAAATAATTTTTTCCTTAATCAGTAAAACAAATAAGTCCATATAATATGAATCACCCCGTATATGCGCAATTACACTATCCCTACGTGTTTTTAAAATTCCTTATGTAAATAATTTTGTTATGTCTCATTGCAAAAAAGGGCAGTCTCATCTTTCCACCCGCTATTGTATCCTCTTAAATACTCTTTCATAACTTACATATCTGTAAGCACTCAGTGACGTCCCAGAAATACAATAAATGAGCTTTTCATGGAGAAGCATCACTGGGTAATTCAGCATCAATGGCACGACATTCAGCAGTCTGGTCTAGAAAGAACTTCCAAAGTCCCCGGTTTGCGCCATGGGCCTTCAGTTAGACACTCCGGTAATGTTTTTGGTGATCTAGCTAAGGCGGTGGTTCCACCGAAAGAAGGACCTACCTCGTTTTCAGAGATTATAAATGGAGCCACTGCACACTCTCCGTGCAGGATTCTACTCATCCATATGGATAAGGTGTCTATCCCACCACTGCCTATTGAGTTTAATTTTATCCACTACCTGGCGGTCGCGGTAACGCTCTGAAATCTACTCCTCTCGAACGCGGACAATAGTCCCAATTTTCGAGCAAGATTTTTTAGACTGACCAAAAAAGAGTTTGTCTTGATTACAAAAAGAAAAATGAGTTAACTCTTTCAAAGCTATAATCTCCTATCTGTATTCGATTGGTCTATTCGTAGTCTCTTTACTCTTACTTTTTACCAGTTGTATAAGCTTAAATCCGCTACTTGGTCATAGATGGCGTGAGTCAGTGTATTAAGCTACCATGGGCACGCCATACTTTATTTTATGAGTTTGACATCTGTCAACATTAATCAGTGCACATTGTCAGCAATTTCATACAACAACATACATTTTTCCTTTGGTAATCATGTCTACTTTTGTGCCAGAAAAAGAGCATATGCGCAAAGCTCTGCTTTTCTGCTTTAATTTGAAGAAATCGGCTGCCGAATCGCGTCGAAGGCTTATGGAGGCCTATGGTGACAGTGCTTTATCGGAAACAACGTTTCCGATAAAGACGTCAAAGACGTCAATTTTGACTTGTGCGACAAGATACTTGAAAATCGGCCTAGGAAGGTTGAGAAGCATCAATTGCAGACTCTCTTGGACGAAGATGATACCCAATCGCAAAAAATGCTCGCGGAGCAATTGGGTGTTACTCAACCAGCCATTTTCATGTGTTTGTGTGACATGGGGAAGATTGAGAAGATCGGAAAATGGGTGCCGCATGAATTGAACGATAGGCAGATGGATCGACGCCAAAACACATGCAAAATCTAGCTCGCCAGACAAAAAAGAAAGTCGTTCCTGCATTGGATTGTGACAGGCGATGAAAAGTGGATATATTTTGAGAATCCTACACGCAAAAAATCGTGGGTTGATCCCGGACAACCATTAACATCTTCCCCAAGACCAAATCGCTTCGAACGGAAGACGATGCTGTGCGTTTGGTAGGATCAGCAGGGTATCGTCTACTATGAGAAGATGGAAACTGGTGAAACTGTCAATACCCACCGCTACTACCAACACCTGATCAAATTGCATCGTGCTCTGTGTGAAAAAAGGACGGATTATCAACAAAGACATGACAAGCTGATTTTTCTTCACGACAACGCAGCATCGCACACGTCAAAAATGGTCCGAAACTACTTGGAGACACTCAACTGGGAGGTGCTACCCCACCCGCTTATTCACCAGATCTGGCCCTTTCCAACTACCACCTGTTTTCGTCGATGGGGCACGCGCTTGTTGAGCAGAACTGCGATTCTTACGAAGACGTCCGAAAATGGCTTGATGAGTGGTTTGCCTCGAAAGAAAAGGAATTTTTTTTTGGCGTGATATCCACAAATTGCCCGAGAGATGGGAAAAATGTGTAGCTAGCGAGGGCAAGCACTTTGAATATAATTGTTTTTGCTTCCTATGAAAAAAACATGTGTTTTTTGACTAAAAAACAGCGGATTTAAGCTTATACACCTGGTATATTTCCAATCAATAAAATTAAAAATTATAAATTGAAAATAAAACATTATTAATGGAAAAAGGTTTTTGTTGAATTTTATAAAACAGAAGTAGAAAATTCCAAGGTAGGGTGTGATAATCCTAATAAATATTAGTTAAAAAATTAAACAACAAAAAGTTACAAATATAGTAATTTTCAAGTAAATTTGTCTATTTAATAAATGTTATAAATACATATTCTGTCGACAACGATTACAGATAGACCGAAACAAATTCTAATTTCTGATTGAATTATGTTGAATTTCTGCAAATAATCGGTATAATAAATAAATATAAGAAATATGTATAAGAAATAAATTATGATCATAAATTTTAACAACTAAGGTTAACGTGCCATTTGAATGTCATAACAAGGATCAACGATATGAACACGTACAAGTACTATCGAAAGTGTAATGTTCACCAAAGAAATAGAAGAAGAAAAACTACCCTTGTATGTGATGAATTCATATAATTTTTATTATTAATATTAATCGGCACTTCAAATTATTAAGGGTCAATCAAATATAATAAGACCCTCATTATTTAGATTTATTATATTAGAGGAGAAAGTTCGCAATTTTCTCTCTCTCTTTTAATGTCCATTAATAATTATATTGTAAATACCGCCACTTAGTTATATACTCGTACTCGCATAATGTTTGATAGACATTACAAAAGTCGTCCGACTTTTTATGAGACCAAGCCTAAAAAAAGAAAAGAAGAAATAAAAATAAACCGAAAAGCTCTTGGCCTTGTTTTGAATGAAAACATAAAATATAATTACTGAAGCTTAAGTCCTATAAAAGGTCAAGTATGCGGAAAATTGTGCTTTCGCTTTTATAACATTTACAGAATTTGCCCACCGAATCTTTAAGATTTACATTTTTTCTCTCTTCAACAATTTGGTCAAAAAGAAGCATTTCGTTAAATAAAATACATATAATTATATATGTATTATTTGATATAGTTTAAGAAAATTATTTTTGTCATTGTCAAATACCAACAAAAAAAAAACAGCCTATTCTGGTATAATTTATTGTGAAAATAAGAGTAACTTTAGAATTTTCAAGGCTAGAGTAGTCATCCTTTGCAATTATTTTTTTTGAAAGAAAAAGTATAATAAATAAAAAATAAATGGGATTTTTCTAAATTATTATAAGCTTATCGTTATTAATATTCCATTGAATTTAAAATGTGGCTCAGGGACTGGATATCCTTTTAGCTAATTGTTTAAATTTTTATATATGGATAAATGGTTTTATTCTAGATAAATAAATCAACAGAAGCCTTTTCTTTAGCAATTCTTCGAAAAGTTAATTCATCAGAAATTATTATTTCCTAATTCGAGGAAAAAATTATGTATTTTTTTAAAAACTTTTTATAACGAGATATGGAAAATAAGAATTCTGAGATTTAGAAAAATAAAATTATTACGAAGGTAAAAAGAAGTTTTACTAATTTTACGCACTGATTTTTACTAAAAGGCTTGGATTCAAATGAAATTGATTATTCAAGTCTCTTAGTCCATATTAAGTTGAGTAGCGTGTTATAAGAAAATACTTCTAAATAAGTTCTGAAATATTAGTAGTTTAGGTAACAAAATTTCGAAAGCAGATTGAGAAATTTTGCTAGAATAAAGGTAAGCCATATTAACAGCATAGGTTATGTATGGGGTGTGCTAGGTCTGGCGATTATGGTGCTAGGTCTGGAGAGTAGGTGGGTGTTACAGTATATCCCATCCAAGTTCTGGAAGCTTTTTTTTTTTTGACAAGTGGTCAAACTTGTCTGTAGTTTCGCATTATCCTGTTGGAACACTATCCTATCCTATTGACCAATTCTGTCCTTTTTTCTTTAATGAATCATTTAATTTGTTTAACTGATGTTAGTAAACTTCATAATTGATCGTTGTGTTGCTCGATAGAAGCTCAAAATAAACGATTCCTTTGAAATCTCACCAAAAAGGTAGCATAACTTTTTTTGATGAATATTGGCTTTCAAAGTAGTGCTTTGAGCCGGCTCATCTTTTCTACTCCACGATCTTTTGCACTTAACATTATTGTAGACAACCCATTTCTCGTCTCCAGTGATGATACGCTTCAAAAATGGATCATTTTCTTGGCGTTTGAGAAGCAAATCATAAACGTCAATGTCACGTTTAGCACAATTTTTTTTCCGTAAGAAGATAAAGCACCCATATGTCAAGCTTTGAGATTAAACGTAGTCATTTCAAATGATTATGAATGGTCGAATTCGATAAATTTAAAGTTGTTATTCGCCGGTTTGCATCAATTAATGTCTTTATTGTGTCTTCATCAGCTTCAACTGACCTTTCAGAACGTGGTGCATCTTCGAGATCAAAACTGCCGGATCGAAATTTTGCAAAACTAATTTTGTCACTGGCGCTCACTTACCACATCTTTTCTATATACATCCCATAATTTTTTTCTTACTTGAACAGCATTTTTATCCTTTTTATAGTAAAAAACTAACATACGAGGTCTCTTCAAAAAGAATCTAAAATTTTCTTTTTCCGCAGGTTACGTATATTCGATTTTCGATTTTTTTTGTGGCGTTGTGTTGGTACTCATGTCTTACTTATGCCGACAAGTTCGGCCATTTTGAATGTTCAGTTAATTTTTGACAGCTGCTTTGCTTGCACGTGTTTTGGCTCGTCTTCAATTCTTGCCCATTCCAAAAAATTGATCACAGAATCTGTTTCGGCAACAGCAGCTGTCAAAAATTGATCTGTTTCGGAAAAGTCGTACGGGCCAGATCTGGGGAATACGGTGGCTGCGGCTTTATTAGTGAGTTCTTTTTGGGCAAAAACTCGCGCACAAGTAACGATGCCTGAGCAGGGGCGTTATCATTGTGCAAAAGCCAATTTTTATTGTCCCACAAATCCAGGTGTTTCTGTCAGATAGCTTCGCGCAACTGCCTCATAACTTGCAGGCAATATTCCTTATTGACTTGTCTACCATGTGGCAAGAAATCACGATGCACCACGCCTCTGAAATCGAAAAAAAACTGTAAGCAAAACCTTCACATTCGACCGAACTTGGCTGGCTTTTTTCGGTCTTGGCTCATGCGGCAGCTTTCATTGGGATGATTGAGGTTTCGTTTCCACGTCATAACCATAAACCCATAATTCGTCACCAGTTATGACACTCTGGAGCAAACTTAGGTCGTCGCGGACAGAGTCCAACAGCTCCTTAGCAATGTTATTGCGATGCTGTTTTTGGTCGAAAATAGGCAAAAATCGAAGACGAGCCAAAATACGTGCAAGCAAAGCAGCTGTAAAAAAAATGAACATTCAAAATGGCCGATCTTATCGGCATAAGTGAGAGACATGAGTACTAATATAACGCCACAAAAAATCGAAAATCGAATGAACGTCACCCGCGGAAAATTTATATTTTTTGAACAGACCTCGTATGCCGAAATGCTGTTTTTCACAAAAAACTACTATGCAGAATCAATCAAATTTTTTCACAAGCAAGCCTTGCTATGTCTGCTCTCAAAATACATATGATTATGTAGCTTAAGTATGAAGTTGGTTGGTAAAAAATATAATTAAGTCTTCTGTTTGGAAAAAAAATACTTTCCGAACAACTAAAAATGTCAATATCGGCAAGATGTGCCAAAATGTGTAGGATAATTGTAATTGGTACAATCCTAAAACTCTAATTTAAAGACTATTTTTTGAAAGTCCATCAACATCAAGTTGAAAAGTACAAACCGAAGTGTGGATCTTTTGCATTTAAATTTTTTAATATAAATCATAAAAATATTCCTTAAAAAATGTACACCAAAAATTTGTTTTATAACATTTGAAAAGTTTACATATGCATTTAGAAAATATATATTGACTTTTAAAAGAAAACAATTTCCTACATACACCTATACTCAGTTTATACCTGAAAATTCCTCATTATATTAGACTGAAAGAAGAAAAGTACTTTAAATAAAAACGGAAATTGACTACTTTAGTATTCATATACAATACTTTCTCAAATTAATTTTTATACTTCAAAATGGAATTCTAATTTGTATTGGAAGTTCATTCGCTTCAAGATAAACATCTCAACAACTTTCATGCTTATATAAGCAGATTAATTATATACTCGATAAAGATCTGATTAATTGAACAATCATAAAAAAGTCATAAAAATTTTCATATTTCAGTAGATTGAAAGTTTTGATTTTCTTCCAATCAGACTTCATTTATTATTAATAAGATATTTTTATTCTTTATAAGACAAAGTGCTACTACAACCAAACTTTGAGAGGAACTCATTACATTGAGAAGTAAAGAGGCTGATTTCATTCTAAAGTAATCCCCTGTCATATGTCAAGAATTCTCAAAGGATATTTATCATTCCCTTTTTTATGTTATTATTAAAACTTGACAATTATTATACCTTTTTCTAAGTCCTTTTGAATGTTTTAGATAAAACGATAAAAACTTTGCCATATTGTCATAAAAACTCTTACAGATTTGTTTGCTAGCTTTTCAAAATTTTAATATTTCATTTATTTTGTTTCTATTTCGAGACTTTGTTTGGTCAACAAGACATTTTAGTGTTTTTTTTTAACCTAGCAACAACAAAAAAAAAGAAAGATACAAAATTTATCCTCACCTTAATCCTATTAATAAAATTTTAATAAAATATTCTCCGAAATTCTTGATTCATTTTGTTTTTTCTCCTAAAACTAAATCAAGTATTTTGAGAAATTTTCTACTCAATAAAAATAAACAAAATAATCAAATTTGTTTTTGTTTTGTTTTGATAAAGATTATATAAAAAATATTGTTAATTTTGTTCTTGTCTAAATTACTTAAATTTATATCCTCTTTTATATAGTTTCAGCAATTTTATTTATTTTTCGATTGATGTTAATATCCTTTTCAGTAGTTTTATTTACAAAATAAATAACATTTATAAGTAATAGCTCATTTAGGCTAAAGTGTTGTCATTCAATTAGTTAGAAAATAAATTGTATGCTTGAGTTTTACTTTCAAAAAGGTTGGATTACTTATAATCAAATTAGGTTAAATAGTGGTTAACTAATCTGTTGGATTTTAAAGTTGGAAGATTTTCGACATTGTCCTTAACCTATATACTAAATTTGCAATGATGAAAAGATCGAGGCAGACAAATACCATAATATTATCCATTTCTTTATATGCTATATTCAACGGATTATTAATTTTATATGGTATGCCCTGAAATTCCAGTAATATTAAATTTAATAATGCGGAAGGCAATATTCCAGGCAAACTAGCTTATAAAGGAAATTCCATTTATACCCTTTTCAGTTAAATGATTTATTGAAAATACAAAATAAAAAGCAACTCGACCATAAATATTATATGTTACCATTCATAAGAATTTCTACTTCTTATTCTCCATCTTATTTCTTATTTTATTTATATTTTCAAAAATACAAATTTATTCGATCATTTTTATAGAAGAAGTTGATGATGGGGTAATAGGGGTGGATGATATAAGATAAAAAAGTGAAATGAAATTCATAGAATTCGGGATTATTTTTGCAAAAAACAGAATAAAATAATACAAAAACAACTACGAATAGTATTTTTTTTCTGAAAAAAAAGACATCATAAATAAATTTGCTATTATATTATATCAATCATTTAAATATGTGTGCTTTTATAAATAAAAAAAAGGATATATTCATTTTCTGAAGTGATATAACAAGATTTTGTAAAAATTATAAAAGTGCTTATTGTTATGAAAAATGATGTTTTGGAAAAATTTAAGTGCACTTGTTTATAGAAATTTTCCAAGAAAATCTAATCAAATTTATTAGAAAGTCTTCCACTAGCTTAAGTACTCTCAAATCATGGATTTTAAAATCGTTTGAAAATCGTCAACAAAAATACAACATATTTTTTTGATAGATTTTTTTTTATATACTTAATATATATTAAAGAAAAATTAAAGTTTTCCATAAGTAATATTAAATATGGGAGGGGAATTTTAATTTTACTTTATTAAAATTTTATAGGCTACACTTTATCACTAACAAAAAAAGAGATCAATGTAGACGACAGCTACTTGGAAACCAATTAGATAAAACAGAATCTATTAAAATCCAAACAAAACGCACTATTCTCTTACTATTGACTCTTCTCCCACAAAGGCTATTGCTCCTTCCGAATTTATCCACACTCCCTCAACCAACGTAGTTTTCAATCCTCTAAAAACTTGCAATTATTAGAAAATATCTTTGAAAAAATATTCTTTTACCACCTTAAATCACCAAATTTAATTCCCAATCATCAATTTAGTTTTTGATCCGAACACTCCACTATACAGCAGAAAGAAAAGAAACTTACGACCTCCCGAATATCTCTTCGATATCTGATAGTATTCCCACAAAGTAGTATACTTGGTCCCATCCTGTAATAAATGAATACATGCAAGACTCGAATCTACACATATCCTACTAAAGTACTTTTATACAACGCGCTTCTTAAACCAATAAGGACTTACAGACTTGAACAATTTGGTTTTGCTAAGACTCCCTATTACTATCTAACCCAATGCATATACACCCGGGCCTCGTATAACACGGTTTTATATAACACAGTTTTATATAACACGGAAATTGCGGCGTATTTTTATACAACACGCTTTATATAACACGGTTTCACCTCCATGGAATGTGCCATGACAAATCTCATTGAGCATATCAAGACTTGTCAATTTCGTTTATTTCGAAACATTTTAGTTGCGCTCTGGCATTCAATGGTGCAGTGCATATTTCTTCGTAATCCGTAGATTTTTCTGGTTTATTGTTTGTATGTATGCAATTTACATATCCCTATTATGTACAATAATAACCCTTAGTAGTCCAGAGGCTTTATAAAATCAAATTATTAATAAAATAAAAAAAAAGACAAAAAAGATCTGCATTCGAGATTTTATATGTACGTGTGTGATTAGTGCAAATAATTTGATTGAAGCAGAACACATACTTATTCAGAAAAAAAACGTCATCTTTTTGAGAAATAGCTCTAAAAAATTAGTATCATGCAATAAACAATACAAATTTTTTAATCAGTTTTAAAATATTTAAACCCCAAAATGTCAACAGTTGCGGATGAAATTAGAAAAAAGAGAAATTTGAAAAAAAAATTAATATCCTAGATTGTCTCAAAAGAGGCAAGAGAGCATCATCTATTGCTAAAACTTTGAATTTAAATGAAGCAACAATTAGGGTTATACAAAAAAAATGAAAACAAGATTAGATCTACAGCTTTGGCAGGATCGTCTATCAGTGCGTCAAATATTCCGCGTATACGCTCAGTAATAATGAAAAAAATGGAAAAAGCTATTATGATTTGGATAGAAGACTGCAATGACAAAAACATTCCTATGGACAAAAGCATTATACAAAAGAGGGCACAAAATTTTTTCGATAATATAAAAATAACTGAGCAATCGTCATTGGAAGATCAAAACTCATCTCACAATTTTTCTGCTAGTAGAGGATGGGTTGAAAGTTTTAAAAAGCAATTCTCACTACATTATATAAAAACTCGAGGAGAAATTGCGTCAGCTGATGTAGAATCTGCTAAAAAAATTATTCCAGAATTCGTAGATATTATAAAAAATAAGGGCAATACACCAGACCAGGTATTCAACACGGACAAAATGGGATTGTATTGGGAAAAGATGCCCCAACGAACCTACATATCAAAAAACGAAAATTACGCGAAGGGATTCAAGGTGACGAAAGAAAGAATATTATTACTATTATGTTCAAATTCTTCTGGAGATTCCATAATGAAACCATTATGTACGAGGGTCGTTCAATAAGTCCTTAGAAAAAGATGGAAAAAAACTGTATACACTTTCCCAACCGTTTTTCCAAAATTTGTATCCCGTCCAAAAAATAGGATTTCGGAAGTTCTGCAAAATACTCATCCGTTTGAGCAATGACGTCCTCGTTGGAAATGAACCGTCGTCCGCCAAGGCATTTCTTCAGATTGGGGAGAAGAAAATAGTCACTCGGGGCCAAATCTGGTGAATAAGCGGGATGCTGCAACAATTCCATTCTCAATTCCACAATTTTGGCCATGGAAACAACGCAGGTGTGCACACGCACATTGTTCTGATGCAAGAGGATTTTTTTCTTCTTCAGATGGGGGCGTTTCTCTTTGATTTCCTCGCTCAACCGTTGCAATAACGACGCGTAATATGCTCCTGTTATTGTTTTTTTTTTTCCAAGTAGTCGATAAAAATTATGCCCTGCGAATCCCAAAAGACCGTGGCCATCACCTTGCCGGCCGATGTAACCGTTTTTGCCTTCTTCGGAGCCCGTTCACCCTTGAAAATCCACTGTGATGACTGTCTCTTCGTTTCTGGAGTGTAGTAGTGTATCCAGATTTTGTCCACAGTGACATATCGATGAAGGAATTCAGCAGGATTGCGATGAAAGAGTGCCAACATAGCCTCAGAGTCCACTATACGATTGCGCTTATTCTCCTCTGAGAGCAAACGCAGCACCCATCTTGCCGAAATTTTTTTGCACAGACAATTTTTCATGCAAAATTGAAGCGACTGTACCTTGTGATATGCCCGTGGCCTCAACTAATTCGCGCACTTTAATTCGCCGATCGTTCAAAATCAGATCGTGGATTTTGTCGATGATTTCAGGAGTAGACACCTCAACTGGGCGTCCTGAACGATGTTCATCTTTTGTGGACGAACGGCCACGTTTAAATTCATTCACCCAATTGTAAACCGTTGCAAACACAGGTGCAGATGTGCCATGAACTGCATCCAACTCGGCTTTGATTTCTTTCGGGCTTAAGCCTTTCAAATGGAGATGTTTGATGACAGCCCTAAACTCGCTTTTTTCCATTGTTATGCACAAATAAATGTCGTTAACTTTAATCGACGATAGAAATTGACCTACGCCATGGATCGAGCTGAAATTTTGACAGCTTTCCTGTCGATAATACTTCTTACAAAAAAAAAGTAAGTAATCTTTACCGTCACTACGAGCGCAATTTCTCGGATTTTCTAAGGACTTATTGAGCGACCCTCGTATTAATCGATCTTTAAATGCCCGAGCACTGAAAGGCTATGATAAAACGAATTTACCTGTTTATTAGAGAGCCAATAAAAAGGCTTGGACCACAAGTATTTTTTTTAATGATTGGTTTTACAATTTATACCAGATACAAGAGATTATATGAGGAACAAGAATCTTAATTTTTCAGGACACCCACTCGATTTAAAACATCCTAATGTTGAAATATTATTTTTACCACCAAACACTACGTCTATAATCCAGCCTTTAGACCAAGGTATAATTTCAACATTTAAAGCTTATTACATTCGTCAAACATTTGAAAAAGCTTGGAAAAATTTTTCTATTCGATATTGTTTCTGCACCCGCTAAAGGTATAACACAATCAACTTGAAATTCTTGCTGGAAAAAGTTGTGGCCAGAAGTAGTCTCTGGAGAAAATGTTTTACCATCAATAGAAGATGAATACCAGAGGACAATAAATATTTGTCGTGGTATTGGTGGAGAAGGTTTTAATCATGACATCCAAGAAATATTAGAGGACCGTTCGTTGAACGAAGAAGAATTAGTTGAAATGTTGAATGAACCTACCACAATTAATGACTCAGAAAACAATTGCAGCGAAGTAGCTATATGTTTCACATTAAAAACCATATATGCAATTGGCTATTAAATTAGAAAAAAATTTAATTGAAAAGGATCCTATAATGGAAAGAAGTTCGAAATTAAATTTATACGCTAAAAGCAGACAATCGTTTATTACCGAACTTTTGAAGGCTAAAACCACAAGAAATCCAGAGTCCTTCGATGATGAAAACTTACAACCGATCTCAAAAAAGAGTAAAATATATTTGTTTATTTAAAAAAACAAAGTACATGTTCATATAAACTATCTTCGATATTTTTTTTTTTGGAACGCAAACCCCAATTTTGTATGAACTTCAAAACTTGTATAATACAGATTTGTATTACACGACATTTTTGTGGAACCATATGACCGTGTTATATAATATATTGTTCCACAAAAACGTCGTGTTATTAAAAATAATTCGAGTGTTGTTAAAAATAATTCGTAAAATTGGCTAAACTTCTTTTTCTATTAGTAATAATATTATTCACTTTAACCTTAAAGTCCTTTATGTTCGTTATGTAAACGTGTCTCATAATAAACAGTGTATTGCTTATTTTTCAAATTATATTAATCCCCTTGTTCGATATTTATCCTCTAATTCCTTCCCATCGACAGCTTAGACATCACTGATCCCCGTAACCCTGCTTTTAATCAATAATATAGGACTACTATTCGAAGAGCATGTGGATATCACAGGAGTTGTAGATACGATATGTTGTCCGCATAGTACCTAAATAGGGACAAATTTTATAAATAACGATTCGCATTTAGACCAATTTGCTTACCCAGAATTTCGATATATGCTAAAGGACTCTTTGCCAAACTACAAAACTAAATGGTCTTGTGTCCGAGTTTAGTCTAAATTTAATACAGCAATTTTAGTTTGTTTATTGAAAATTACAAGAAAATATGTTGTTTTTCTTCAAAAATAATTTGTTGTCAATTTTCTAAATGCAATTTTTTTCTGAAGAAAGGTTCCTAAAAAAATTTTCTGGTTTAATTTATTACTTTCCACATTTTTTAGAACGATAACTCAGGCCATTTGAGGATAACTAAACTACAGTACCGGCTATATCACTAGCTAGATTCGAACTAGGACCTTACACATAAAATGCCCGTTTTGTTATTTGTCAACTCTTATCACTTATTCTTCGTAACTATTTCAAAACTATAAGAAAACAGTGATGACATGGAAAATGCTTTCACAAAATAGGAGTTAGAAAAAAAATCAGAATTATTTTGGCAGCTACTTAAAGTTGTCAGGAAAATCGTAGCTTATAACTTTTGAGAGATAGACACTAACAGCCTATGTTGAAACGAGCAAGTATCCAATTTAGTTCCACTTATCGATATCATTGCTGTTTGATAAGGCCAAAACCATGCTAAACAGTTCATAACAAAATGGATAAAAATAAATCTGTACTTGGAATATGTACGTGATAACATTTTCACTTAGAAAATTGCAAGGCCAAGCTAATATTCCCATAAAATCGAATAAAATTCCTCTTAGTATTCATATGTATCTGAAGGATATCTTAATATTCTGCTCTGACATAAAATCGATTTACAATACCACTAAAAGTAGTCGAACTAAAAGATTTCATGAAAATATATGAAAATCTGTGCATTCATCCTCTGAACCTTCAATACACATTAAAGTTTAGCATCTGCCGGCAAGGCACTTTTTGTAACTTTAACTTTTCAATATTCAAGAGCTCAAATTTAGCCTTTATGATTCTTTCCACACATGCATTTCAATTCGATTTGAAATAATAATTTTTATTAAATTGTTCCTCAAATTAATCCAAAATATTCGTAATTTTTGTTTTCTATTGAGGAAAATTTTAGTATAGTTTCTATTATAATTGCTTAGAAAAATTCTTACATATTTAAATGGCCTAATATCCTTCAAATAATGATTATTCAAATAGAAATTTTAATTATTACTAAAAATTAAGATTGATTTAAAATCAAAATTAATTTTACGCAAATTTCACCAATAATGACCAAGTAATAAAAAATTTGAGGCCTTACATTACTAACCACAACTAAAAAATCAAGTGGATTTTAGCCAAATCCAGATAAGAAACTACAGCTTAAAGATTCAGCAGAGATCTCTTTTAAGGGTCTCAGCTAATTTTTTTTGACTACTAATTAAAATTATTTTTTCTTGTAATAGTTTTAAAAAAAAATAACTTTTATAAATTTTTTAAAATTTTATTTATATGAATTCAACTAAATTGTTATTATTTTAAACGGAAAAAAAACAATAGCAAAAATTATTTAAAAAGTTTATACTTTCAATATTTTTTATTCTGATTTTTTCTAACAAAAATAAATTTTTCATTAGAAAAAATGAAAATTAAAAATATTTTGCTCAAAATTATGTAGTTTTTCAGTTTTTTTTTTCATTTTCTTTTGGGAAGTTTTTTTTCCAAAATTTTTTTAATAAATTTTATTATGTTATAAGAAATTAATAAATTAATTGATTATATTTTTCAGCACGCTTTCACACACTTCGGCGTTAATTTAATTGAAATCATTGCTGAGATGTTCCTCTTTAAGTAACTCTACAGTTTGGGAATCACCTATTGAACATAATTCGTTCAGGAATCACCGTTTACAGAATTTTATTGTAGCGTGTGTAGTGAGTATTATCTGGCGTCGTCTTGTTGGAACCACATGTCGCCCAACTACAAATGGTGCATTTCACAAATAAAAAAGTTCTATAGCATCTTTCTATATCGCCTACCAGTCATCAGAATAGTATTGCCAGTAGAATCCTCGAAGAAATATGGACCAATGATACTCTGGGCCCATACGCCGCACCATAAAGTTACTCTAAGTTTGTGTAAGGGTCTTTTGCAAATCTACTCTGGATTTCCATGTCTCCAAAAATGCGTATTTTGCTTATTAACAAAGCCAATTAAATTAAAACTCAATTCGCCACTTATTATAAATATTCTTAAAAATCGAGGTCTTGTCTATGAACCTCTAAAACGTTTTTACTCCATTAACGTTGACGAATATGACCTCTAGACTGAAGATCCTATATAACTTGAATTTTCTATGGGTGTAAATGCAAATATTTAAGCAAAATATTTCACACAACAGTTTGAGAAAGCTTTAATTCTTATTCCCGATCCCTCGGTCTAAGTATTTAGTATACGATAAACAATGTATAATAAATAAACTTCCAAAGATTCTGTAAGCAGATTTAAACATGTTTCCATACAAAATCCAAATGCTCCAAGCTGCAGTATCCCAGATACTCTGCACTGTCATACGCCATCATCTACAATATTTCAATACTTAAACAGAAAAAACAACATTATTCAGTCTTTAAGTGGCCAGTCTGTACAAGCTTAATGTGTTCAATACATTCTTATTTAAATCTTGTTCAGTGATTTTTATGGCAATAAAGATAAGTTAAAAAAATGGAAGAAAGTTTATTATTCAATCAAATATTGCTTATTTATTCTAGAAGTTGGCAAGTAGTTGTAGAATAGTCACCCAGAAGTTGAAAAAATATAAGAAACAAAGTTTATGCTGTACTAATTTATTGTACGAGGTCTGTTCCAAATGAATCGCGAATTTTGAATTTCCGAGGGTTACGTATATTCGATTTTCGATTTTTTATGGCGTTATGTTGGTACTCATGTCTCTCACTTATGCCGACAAGTTCGGCCATTTTGAATGTTCAGTTAATTTTTGACAGCTGTTTTGCTTGCACGTGTTTTGGCTCGTCTTCGTTTTTTGTTCATTCCAAAAAATGGATCAAAGAATCTGTATCAAATTTTGTGTAAAAAACAACATTAATGGCGCAGACGCATTCCGAATGTTGACTGTGGCATATGGTGAAGCTACCTTAGACCGAAGCAACGTTTATCGGTGGTACAAAAAGTTCTCAGAGGGCCGGGAAGATGTGACCGAAAAAAAGCGTACCGGATGCCCGAGAACGTCAACAACAGACGAAAACATTGATGAAGTGACGAAAATAATATTGGCCAATCATCGAATCATCGTTAGAGAAGTTGCTGAGGACTTAAACATATCGATTGGCTCATGTCATTCGATTTTTACCAATGGTTTTGTCGTGAGACGGGTCGCCGCTCAATTTCGACAAAAAACAGCATCGCATTAACATTGCTAAGGAGCTGTTGGACTCTGTCCGTGACGTCACAAATGTGCTCCAAAGGGTCATAACTGTTGACGAATCATGGGTATTATGGTTATAACATGGAAACCAAAGCTTAATCATTCCAATGAAAGCTGCCGCACGAGCTTAAACTGGAAAAAGCGCGCCAAGTTCGGTCGAATGTGAAAAGTTTTGCTTACAGTTTTCTTCGATTGCAGGGGCGTGGTGCATCATGAATTCTTGCCACAGGGTAGAATGGTCCAAAAAGAATATTACCTGCAAGTTATGCGCATTGTACGAAGTAATCCGCCAGAAACTCCCGGATTTGTGGAAGCGCAAAATTTGGCTTTTGCATCATGATAACGCCCCTGCTCACGCATCGTTGCTTATGCGCCAAAAACAACACACTAATAATGCCACAGCCACCGTATTCCACAGACCTGATCCCCTGTAAGTTTTTCTTGTTCCCGAAACTGAAGAGCCCTATGAAAGGACGACGCTACGCTACGATTGAGGAAATAAAGACGACATCGAAGTAGGAGCTGAACAAGATCACATAAAATGATTTTTTGAAGTGCATCGAGGATTGGAAAAAACGCTGGCACAAGTGAATAATATCTGGTGGGGATTACTTTGAAGGGGGCAAAATAGATATTCATGAAAACTCGTAAATAAATAATTTTTGAAAAAAACAACACAAAATTCGCGATATTTTTTTAACAGACCTCGTATATATATAATTTTGTACTTTAATTAAGTTTTCAAATTGACATAAAAAAATTTATCCAAACTATTTTTTTAAATTTATATTTATTAAATAATTTTCCAATCTTTAATTTTTTCACATACTTTTAATATAAATTTTTATTGAACAAAAAGTGTTTTAACTATATTAATTTATGTTTCTACCGCCAAACCAATAAAAGTTATAAGAACTTTTTGCAAATATATTATAAATGTAGAGATTTTCCCTATTTTCAGAAATAAATCTACTCTAGGTAAGTAAAAATATGTTAAAAATTTTATCATTGAGTTTACTTTAATTTTCTCACGTTTCCCATTTTATCTAATGTGCTCCAATGTTTTCGTATAAATGAAATTAGTGCAAACTCTGAAATTTTCATAGAAAATAAATTAAGTTTACTGAAAGTGAACTGTTTTTCTCAAAGGAATAATAATCAATTTTGTTGTTACATACAATTTGGTAAAAAGTTCATAAAGTGTTTATGTCGGATTAGTAAAATTATATAAAATATATTTTAAACGCTTTTATCTGTAAAATATTCAAAGTGTCTATTATATTATGATATATAAAAAAAAAAAACATTCTACAATTAATCGTCAATTTGGGACTATATTTGACATTATTAAAAAGGCAATATTCATTGGAACGCCATGAATTGATATGAACGTTTTCCTGAACCATAAACAATAATCAAGGTTTCCTTCAAGATTTAAGAAGCCAACGAGCACATTTATTATTCATTGTTTACCAAAGTCTAAATAATATGAAGCAATTAATTGACTACACATGTAGGTTCAAAAAATACTTACAGGATAATCTCTAATGTATTTGCTCTTATAGTTAAGTAATTTGTCACTTCTGAGAATAGACATATTAGATTTTTTCGTTACTTCTTTGGTAAGTTTCATACATTCACATAAATAATGTATGAGGCCGCAGGGATTTGTATCCTGCTACAAAATTCTTAGAGACACTAAGTTGTTTAGCAACCAATTCTTTATCTCAAATAGTTATGTTTATTTATTTTCTATTTTACTATGAATTAATACTTACATATTCGTCAATAATTACGAAGATTCACTTCGGATTAATTTCCTACTAAGTTATAAGCCCAGAATAAAAGTTAATGCAAATATTATTAAATACTTTTTGTACAAAAAAAAGAAGATTAATAATAAATAAATATTTGCCAAAAGACTTTTATTAAAACCTTTTTTTTATTTAAAACTTATTTTAACTGAAAATACAATAGTTTTACTCAAAAAATTTAACTAAAAAAAATGTATACTGAAAAAATTTTAATAAAAACATTTTTGAAAATATTTTTTACTTCAACTGAAAATACTTTTACTGCAACAGGAAAATTTACGGAAAATATTTTTGTTAAAACTGATTTTTATAAAAATATTTTTACTGCAAATATTTTTACCGAAAAATTCTAAAAAAAATTATAATAATGCTAATTTTTTTTTCTAGAAATTTTTATTGGAAAAAATATTAGGAAATTTTTTAATATAATATAGAAAAATATTGTTGTAATCATTTTAAAAAATAATATTTTTTAGGTCAAATATTATTTTTTCTTTATGTTTTTTTCGTTCATACGTGTATTATGAAAGTAAAATAGAAATCGATTTTGAAATGAGAAATCTCATTTTATTGAACTTTTGCGATAATATTTCTTCTACTATGTTTTGTTTGTAAAAATTTTTTACGCCCGTTGCCGTAAAATTAATAGATTCAGTGTGGATATAAGTATCAGAATATTTTTCACAAAAGTATTAAGTCAATTGATGTAGAAAATTTGTTCAGATTTGTGACAAGCTATAAACTGTGCTATTGTACTTTTCTGGTACTTTATTTTTCCGCAAATTTATATACTCTGAAGCGGAAATCAGCTTCAATCGAACGATCTTAACAAGAGTTTTAACTTATCGCGGTTGGTAAAAGCACTGAATTTCCGGTTGAATTATTTTGACTACCATGAAATTTGCTATCAGAAAATTTTTTGACAGCCTTTAACTTTTGGCTTTAGTTAGTTAACCATGGACAAATTTAACCCCTGTTATAATTGATGGGATTTTTTACGATATATACTATAAATACGAGTATGTTACGCATGAAAGAAAATATCATGTCGTTACTTTTTCAATACAAATATTAAGAAGTAATGACAAAATATATACTAGTGCTTTTGGTCTATCTATAAAAAAATATGAATGAAAAATGTCTCTATAGATGCTGTGTGAAAATATACTAAGTCAAGTACTCCCGAATATGGTTTAAGCATATAAAAATTGAACTTTTAAAATATAGGAAAAATTAATATAGTGCGTATGATAGTCTTTGTGGTGTTAACAATGATAATTTAAGTCAATCTCATGAAATTTTCAGGACTTGACCATAAATTAAGATGCTATTAAATGATCAGCTAATGTGATATTAAGAAAAAATATTTCTCAAAGTGGCAGACCGTGACCGATGATGAATTAAAGATGGTCAGCCAAATTTTAAATTATTCGTTTAAGTTGAAGACAACTTCAGATTTTTGATTGTATGTCCATCAAATAGTTAGCCAGGACTCAGCTGTTAGCCAATCAGCCAATCAGCGAAACGAAATAAAAACAGCATCTGTTAATGCATTAAACTTAAATGTGGCTGACTTACTAACTGGCTGACGGCTGACGGCTGACGCTGTTTTAAAAGCTATACAACTTTTTTAGACATTTTTAGCTATCCATTATGAAGGAATTAAAAATTGGTTAGCCATCTAGAAGTTTAATTTTTATGTTACCATACTTCCGTAAAATTGCCTAACGGTAGCTGACTACTTTGGGACAAATTTTGCTGACAAATCAGCCAAGTTAGTTTGAACGTTAAATACCTTGATTTTTCTTCAGCCGACGTTCCCCGTTAGCTACTCACTAATCAACTATAATCCAATTATTTTCGTGACATCATGTTGGCCTATGTCTGCCAATTTGACTGAATAGTTAATAGAACTAATAAAAGCTTAGTGTTAAAAGAAAAGAAAATAATTAAAAAAATTTTATTTTAATATTATTAAAAATTAAACATAATAAAAAATTATTTTTTAAATTTAAAAATAATTTTAAAAAAAATAATCAATCATTTCGTATTGCCATAATGGCACAACAGACGTAACTGACGTAAGATTGTGTCTGACGACTTGGCTGACGAACTGAAATGTGTCTGACGTTAGCCAAATATCATAATCATACTATTAGACGGTTAACCAAAATTGACTGATTCGTCAGCCAAATTCAGATTAATAATCGGTCAGCTCTATTTGGGACCAATTCTGGTCAAATTTTGACGTAACAGTGGCTCACATCTGCCAATTTGGATGATCGTCTAATAGCAACTTCATAATAAATTTCTACAAATATCCTCAAAATATAAAAAAAGGAAACTAAATTTTAATTTCTTATTATATTTTAAATCATACAAATTTAGCCTTAAAATAAATTTCAATAAACATAAAACTCAAATAAAACCGTCTAAAGTTCCCAATTTTAAAAGAAATTAAAACTATTTCCGTTTAAGTCGAAATAAATTCAAATTTACTATTACAACTAAAATCTTCATTATTGGTAACTTTTCCAATTATATCTACGATAGGATTTGAGAAGGAAGAAATTTTTATTTTTACTAATTTACTACTATTGAAAAAGTTTCTCTATTAACTTTGAAATAAATTCTATGATACTATTGAAAGAGTATTTATACAAAGTTTCAAGTAAACTGGAAAGAAAATATTTTCGGTTGCTTTTTTAGTAACAGTTTATATTCTATTGCCACCTATCAACTTGGCAAGAAAATGCGGGCTTATAAAATAAGTTTGTGTGGTCTTATCAACTTGAAAATGGCAAAAATTTTATAAATCTAGAAAAAAATTGCACTGAGAATTGATAAGACTAAAATAAATATTTATCTTATGTGTAAATATGGTATGCTCGTATGTCCATTTTATGGTATGGATTTTTAAAACGAAAATTTCTTCCTAGCAAAACTGTGTTTTTCAGATAAAGTTGGAAAGATATTTTCAGATTTCTCTTAATATCTTGGAAAATAATATGTTGTATAGTTTAAAAATTTACCAACGAAAATGGCAGATTTTTAAATGTTTACTTTATGTACAATAAATATTAGCGTCTACATGTGATATCCTATCTATGGTGTTTTATTCATTCAAATATAAGGTGTAAATAGTTATCTATTTTGCCAATAGATGGCTTTAGTAGTCTGTATCTCCCGTTTTAAAAGTGCGATCGTATTGCACTAGATGGCGTTAGAAAGATAAGATTTTGTACTAAAAAAACTTTTTATACTGTTTTGTGATTACTTGACTCAGTATTTTTTTAGCACGCGACAAAGATGGACACCAACAAAGAGAAAATACGCCATATTTTACAGTTTTTCTTCGATAAAGGCGAAAACGCAAGCCAGGCAGCTGAAAATGTGAATAGTGTTTATGGTCTTAATACCATAAGTATTATGGGTTCGTCGATTCCGTTCCGGTAATTTTGATGTCAAAAATGCACCCCGCTCTGGAAGGCCAATTGTCGAAAATGTCTATAAAATAATGGAAATCGTTGAGTCCGACCGTCACGTAAGCACTGTTTCGATTGCCCAAGAGCTAACCATTGAACAAAAAACCGTTTGGAACCACTTAAATAAGGCTGGATATAAAAAGAAGCTCGATGTATGGGTGCCGCACGAGTTATCGCAAAAAAACCTCATGGACCGAATTTCCATCTGCGAATCGCTGCTGAATCGCAACAATATCGATCCATTTATCTGAAGCGGATGGTTACTGGTGATGAAAAGTGGGTCACTTACGACAACGTCAAGCGACAACGGTCGTGGTCAAATCACGGTCACCCGGCGCAAACGGTGGTCAAGCCAGGATTGACAGCCAGGAAGGTTTTGCTGTGTGTTTGGTGGGACTGGCAGGGAATCATCTACTATGAGCTGCTCCCCTACGGCCGAACTCTTAATTCGGAGCTATACTGTCAACAATTGGACCATCTGAAAGAAGCAATCGCCCAGAAGCGGCCAGCTTTGGCCAATTGGAGAGGAATTGTGTTCCATCAGACGTTCCACCTCTTCCTGTCTATGACAAAAGATTTTGCAGGTGAAAAATTCCCCTCAAGAGAAGATTGTGAAAATCGACTGTCCCAGTTTTTTGCCAATAGGGACGAGGATTTCTATGAGAGAGGCATTATGAAATTACCTTCAAAATGACAACAAGCTATCTAACAAAATGGTGCATATTTGACCTAAATTGTATCATTCTATCTATGCTAAATAAAACCTTTAATTTAATGCAAAAAGAATGGATTTCTTTTGACTACACCTTATATGAACAAATGTAGAGTATATTTTTATAATATTTATTTTTTTATTACAATAAAATTAAATTTATGTGAATCAACAGGATAAAATTGTCATTAAAAAAAGATAGAGTATTTGATAAATAGCTTATTGGAAGGCAATGCAATTAGCAGTTGATTATTTTTAATTTTTTCTAAAATTTCTTTACTTTCAACTACGATAATAAAGTGACAAATTTAAGATCTACTATAATTTTACATCCTTAAATCATAATCATACAAAACGTCTTTTAGAGTATAATAATTGTATTTTTCTTTTTTGTACTTCTAGAGTTTGATGGAGAGACACCTATGCAATTTACTCTTAAATAGATGCGGATTTTAACGATCCAGAAAATTCGTAGTTTGTCCAAAAATTATTATATAATTATTTATTAAAGATAAACAGATTAGCATTCCTAACATAGCGAGTTTCACGGTGAAAAGCTAGAATTAATGGAATATACTCATAACTAGCCATTTGTAGAAATAATGTTTGCGATAATTTAGTAAAAGAAGGGATAGACAGAATTTATATATTAATGGGAATTTATATATTTCAGATTGGGGCTAGCGATGAATAAGTGAAATTTCATTTGGTATAATGGCACTTTGACTTAAAATTTTAATACCAATGTTGCTTGAAATTATATCACAAAAAAAATTTCGATAGTAACTTACCTTTTAAAAAATGTTTTAAACCTAAAATTATAAAAAATGTCTCTTCAAATATTATAAACAAGGCAGAATGGTTTTAAAAACAAAAAAAAAGGTTTCAAAAAGCTGCACAATATTATGTAATATATAGAAAAAAAAAATCTTTTAAAAAGCCTATGTAAACATAAAATCTTTAATCTGCTAAAAATAGATTTTAAAAATTTCCCCTTGTTGTTGGAAAAACAAAAAGTAAAATCAACCATTGAAAAATTCCTGAAAATAATGATAGAATATAAGAAATCCTCTTATAATAAGGACATTTATTAAATCTGAGAAGATGAAAATTTTCCAAATAGCAATAGTCATAAATATAAGTTGACAGACTATGTAAAAACTGCCGTTTTAAGCAAAAATATGAGTTGCTTTTAATAGAAATACTTTAAAGAAATTTTGATTAAAAAAAAAAATATCAAAGATTTTTATTAATTTAACTATAAAACATGAAAGAGGTTTTTAACATGATTAAGAAAGTTTTTTAATGTGAATACTAGTTTTTTTTTTTTGTATTCTATAACATAAATAGAAAAAAAAAATATTTGTACTTAATTTTTATTTTCTAAAAGAAGAAACTTACATTCCAGAACAAATTGTTCTTAAATTTGTCAACAAAAAAAAAATGTACAAATTTATATGAAAAAAAGGAAAACCTAATTTCATAATATAATTCCACTATAATGAGATAACTTTGATGATTTATGGTGGTGAAGTAGTTTTCGAAACTTCGTATATCTTTCATATCCCGTTTTGAATATATGTATGAAATGAAAAAATATCCTTGCCAAAATATATCTAAGTAAGATGGTAGTAATTTTGTCCCATTTAAAAGTTGAGCAGCACTCAGTTTAAGGACATACGGTTCCCTTCAAATTGGAATGGAATTTTCTCTGTAAATCTCGTCCAGATTTAAGAGCAGCAATGTAGGAAGTTTGCTAAACTTTTGACTTTTATTACTAAAGTATTTTCACATACATACATACGAGTTATGTGTAAATACATATAGCTAAAAGGAAATATAACTATTTGTATGCAAATTATTTTTAGTTTGTATCTAAATTCTATGCTATCAAAAGTTTGGCTGAGATTTGATTTATATTTTTTTTATGTATTTATGATTTTTTCTTGGGTGGGCGAAGAAACTGTTCTAATAAAAAATATGATAAAATCTTTGAACTATGAGCATACCATATATATGTATATATATATATATATGAAAAAATATTATACTATAGAGTTACTCTGCTCTTTCCCTTTTTCTCTTCAGTATTGCTTCATGGATTGAAATCGAATTTCGTTGTTAAAAACAGGCAAAAGACATCCTGCTACGAATGCTGATACTGCTGCAAATAGTCCTGATAACATCATTATTTCAGTGAATTTGACGGTTTCATCTATTATAGTATGAGTATCTGTAATAGTATTAGAACAAAAGACTGCTTATGGCATAGCTGTTCATCAGTTTATGTATGGTGATTTTTATTTATTATGTTCCTTTATCTGTTTTGGATTTCTATGGTATAGCTCGAATACACTCGTATATTGTAGTAAATATCTCCACTTACTTGACGACTATACTTGTACTTCCTTCATTCTAGGATACTGTATTGATTTCGATATAAATTTAAAAATAAACGTCTAGGATGAATATAAATTGCCATTACCGAAGCGGCTAAACGATACTTGATAAACTATAGAAAAAGTTGTGTTATAAATGAGAAAGGTTCTATTTCACAAAGTCAAATTTATTTGTTACAAAATAAATGATAATATTAGCATTTTTACTTTAAAGCAAAATAGTAATATTGATGATTTTCTCTCCAAAAATAATAAAGATTTCTCGCTTAGTATTTTATGGAAAATTTATTTCCAAACTTTTGCATTTTGTTTTCTACTTAACTTTAATTGGGATTATTTTTATTTTCAGTTAATATAAAATTGTGACCAATAGTAGATTTTAAACAACGATTTATAGAATTATTTATAATCAATCTGGAAAAACTCATTATTTTTAATAACATAAGAAAATATTCCTCTTTATTATGAACCTATGTGAACAAGATAAAAAAAAAAAACTTTAACATAAATTTATGTTTAAGCCCATATTTTGATTTATACAATTCCTATACCCATAAATTGATGGTGTTATCTTTATTGTTTCTATATTTATGAAGTTATTTTTGATAAAACTTTGAAAATATAATCAATATAAAATGAAAATTTCATGAATTCCTTTTAACAAATTATCAGTGATAAAACTATTGAACTAACTGAAAAGTTTTGTCCTGAACTTGGAAACAGAATAGTCCGATATTGATCATAATTTTGTCTTGTTTTTCGAGTAAAGTTCCTGAAAGCATTCATACAGATAGTTTTTCAACTGGTTAGAGTATATAGATACAATATTTCAACACTATTTAATTAATAATAGTCTTTTATTAATAGACTAGAACACAAAAAAAAAAAATCATCTACTATATAAATTTAAGTATTCAAATGAGAATTTTCATTTTGCGGCAATTTTTTAAAAGTTTTTACTTAAAGCCCAACAAATTCTACTAATCAATTAGTTTTATGAAACTAGAAATGAATCCAACCTTCCCATTTTACGTCTATAAATAGAAACGTAAAAAATACATTTTCCCTCTGGAATTAGAAATCAAACAATTTAATGAAATTCCAGATTGATTGGATAATTTCATTCCACAGTTATGGATTGTTGATACTTCACTTTCAATCCTTTCAGAAATTTAATTTTCCATTTCTGATAACAAAAACTAATGGCAGTCTAAAAAAACCTTATATAAATAGACAGTTTTTAAAATCTTCAGGGTTTGAGTTATTAATTAAATAAACTAACTAGATGGTTTATTCTATAAAAAACTAAATTGAAGGGTAATCCATTATTAAAATTTTACGTACAGAATTTTTTCAATCAAAGCATTTCACAAAATTAAATAAATTAAATTTTTTAAACTTAACATTCAATTCAATTTAACCTTTATCAGATTGTTAATACAATTTTATACCACAGAGTATTCAAAAAGCTATTATAGAAAATAAATTAAATTGTGGTAAAAAAAAACTAATATGTACAACGAAAAACTTTAATATAATCAAAAGTACAATTATTGTTCATCAAATAAAATATTGTTCTTGTTTGTAAATTTAATTATATAAAAATTTCATTTATAATTACTGGAGAAATAAGCAGATATAAAAGTCAAACTGAATGTTTATTTATAATTAATTACTTGACCATAAATTTTTGAATATATAATAATATGCAAAATGAAGGAAATTAAAAATAATTACAGAATAAATTGGAAATGTTGGATCAAAATTGATGCAAAAATAATAACAAATTGTGATTACTATAGCAAATTTTAAAAATATTTTCTGTAAAAATATTTTCTGTTAAAATATTTTCTGTAAAAATATTTTCTGTAAAAATATTTTCTGTAAAAATATTTTCTGTAAAAATATTTTCTGTAAAAATATTTTCTGTAAAAATATTTTCTGTAAAAATATTTTCTGTAAAAATATTTTCTGTAAAAATATTTTCTGTAAAAATATTTCCTGTAAAAATATTTTCTGTAAAAATATTTTCTGTAAAAATATTTTCTGTAAAAATATTTTCTGTAAAAATATTTTCTGTAAAAATATTTTCTGTAAAAATATTTTCTGTAAAAATATTTTCTGTAAAAATATTTTCTGTAGAAATATTTTCTGTAAAAATATTTTCTGTAAAAATATTTTCTGTAAAAATATTTTCTGTAAAAATATTTTCTGTAAAAATATTTTCTGTAAAAATATTTTCTGTAAAAATATTTTCTGTAAAAATATTTTCTGTAAAAATATTTTCTGTAAAAATATTTTCTGTAAAATAATTTTCTGTAAAAATATTTTCTGTAAAAATATTTTCTGTAAAAATATTTTCTGTAAAAATATTTTCTGTAAAAATATTTTCTGTAAAAATATTTTCTGTAAAAATATTTTCTGTAAAAATATTTATTTTCTGTAAAAATATTTTCTGTAAAAATATTTTCTGTAAAAATATTTTCTGTAAAAATATTTTCTGTAAAAATATTTTCTGTAAAAATATTTTCTGTAAAAATATTTTCTGTAAAAATATTTTCTGTAAAAATATTTTCAGTAAAAATATTCTCTGTAAAAATATTCTCTGTTAAAATACTTTCTGTAAAAATATTTTCTGTAAAAATATTTTCTGTAAAAATATTTTCTGTAAAAATATTTTCTGTAAAAATATTTTCTGTAAAAATATTTTCTGTAAAAATATTTTCTGTAAAAATATTTTCAGTAAAAACATTATTTTTAGTAAAAATATTATTGTCAGAAAAATATTATTGTCAGAAAAGTATTATTTTCAGAAAAATATTATTTTCAGTAAAAATATTATTTTCAGTAAAAACATTATTTTCAGTAAAAATATTATTTTCAGTAAAAATATTATTGTCAGAAAAAACATTATTTTTAGTAAAAATATTATTGTCAGAAAAATATTATTGTCAGAAAAGTATTATTTTCAGAAAAATATTATTTTCAGTAAAAATATTATTTTCAGTAAAAACATTATTTTCAGTAAAAATATTATTTTCAATAAAAATATTATTGTCAGCAAAATATTATTTTCAGTAAAAATATTTTTGTCAGTAAAAATATTATTGTCAGAAAAATATTATTTTCAGTAAAAATTTTATTTTCAGTTAAAATATTATAATCAGTAATTAATATTATTTTTGGTAAAAATATTATTTTCAATAAAAATATTTTTGTCAGTAAAAATATTATAATATTTTCAGATAAAATATTATTTTCATATAAAATTTTTAGTTAAAATATGCAGTAAAAATTTTCAACAAAATTTTTTTTGTTAATTTACATTTATTTGATGTTCTTTATTATTTCAAAAATAAAATAAGTAAATTAATTTTGTCCTTTACAAAAGTTTAATAAATTTGTATATTTACATCCCCCCCACTCCCTCAACATGACTTTATTTATCTAGTTTACTAGTCATATAATATCTTTTAATTGTTTTATATCTATTTCAATAATTTCAATTTTTATTTTGGACATTTAATTGTAACTTGCAAGAAAATAAACATTCCTTTTAGTAATAAATTATCTTAATCTTCCCAGTCTCAGTGAAACAAAGACAAGAATTCAATCTGTAAACTTTCATATTAACAACATTAAATATTATTTCGCTAATAATAAATTATTTGAAGAAACTTTTCGCCATTATTGTGTATTTTTCTTTTGTTTTCTTATAAATATTTTCTGTTGTTTTTATGTTGGAGTCGAATAAATGTGGTTAAATTTGGTTGTCTTATCTTTCGTACTACAAAATTCGTCTTATCATAGGGGGTGGTATCCAATCTAATTTATTTGGCTATTAAAATTGTATCCAAATCTTTAGAGAGCTAGTTTAAGTCAAATTATAATAAAAAAAATTAAATACTCATAGACATTTAGTCCTTATATTAATTCTATTTTATTGTTAATACTTCCGACTGTGTAAGCGGCATTACATAAAATACTCATAGAAATCCGTATCAGATACAATTTGCCTTACAGTTTGCCAACTAAAATTTAAAGACAAATTAAGACAGCTAATCGATTATATGGTGATAATTGCGTTTTTATGTTAATTTAGTATGAATTTCATACAATTATATTTGCAATTTTCTAGCGGTTACCATTTGTAATTTATGTGCAATAAAATCGCTTTAAAACCTATTTCATTTCAAATAAATAGAATTTAATACATTTAAGCATTTAAATCAAATTTTTAAAGTGAATCTTAACAATTACTCAATATAAAAGATTTTATTTCGTATTTTTATAACCATTTAATATCGTTGAGAGATTTTGAAATTCATTCTAATTTGCTATTAAATATTTCGATGGTAGCATACTTATGAGTTTGTATGTTTTATCTAAAATGAATTATCCTTTGAATAGCAAAAAATCATATCCTTTAAGTTTATGACAAAGAATTAACTTTTTGATTAGAAATAATTTTAATTTTTCGGTAAATTGAACTATTCAACAACGGTTCTAGTTGAATGCGGGTATTATTTATCTTTTTCTATATAATATTATTAATTTTTTCATTTCTGAATGTGAAAATTCATTTACACCTGCTAAAATGAAAGTTTTGCATAAAATACTGCACTTTTTCTGACCATTTTTTAAATATTATTTCCGCAAAAAAATATCTTTGCCTAGCACGTATGGAAATTGTATTTAAAATAAAGAGAAACTTTATAATTTATGATAAAATTTAATTTTATTTACCTTAAAAGTTTTACAATTCTTCCCGATTTTTATTATATTTTTTCAAAGCATATTTTTTGAATTTAACAATTAAAAAAATTTAAATAAATTAAAAACCTGGTGACAATTTAAATTTAAAAAAAAACTATATAAGCAATAGAAAAATGAATATAAAACTGTAGAAAAACTGAAAATTTCTTTATAAAATAACTATTTAGATGAAAATTTAATTATCCTATATTTGGGAGCAGTTCTATAAGTCTTATATCAATTTTATTAGCAAAAAACCATTCATTATCACAATTTATTTCTATTGCTTTTGGATTATAATTTATCTTAGGTTGATTTCATTATTCTTCTTATAGAAGTGGTTGGCAAACATAATAATGAAGAATGAACAATGATTCTACAAAATTATCAATGAGATCCTTTTAAGAAATTTTTGTATAATAATTTTCATCAAAGAGTAGTGAGAATATTTTATACTAGATCTATAGTACATTAATGAGGTATCCTTAATAAATTTATTCCATCCTAATGAAGTGAAAATCATTAATGGAATCTCGTTTATGCCTTATTGCTTAATTACCAAATCATTTGCAGAATTTTATGCAATTCGTTCAGAGTTGAGGCACGATTACGCCTTGATCGAATTTAGCTCTTAAGTAATTATATAAAAATGAATTTTTTTTATTGAATTTTATTAAATTTAAGGTGGCACATTTATCAATAAATATATTAATAAAATAAAATAAAATTATCCTATTAAAATGAAATTATAGTCAATATATAAATTTAATGAAAATTTTCAAAATTTTTATGGTAATAGATAAAAAGGAGTTAGTATTTTCTATATTCATCATAACTGATATTTTATCAATTTTCTCAAGTGTAAACTCTTAAATATAAAGAGTATATTTGTATATCAAAATTTAAAGTTTTTATCTGCAAAGATAAATATTTACAGTCTGAATACTCGTAGTATCATTCCCAAAAAATTATCACTTTAATGTTTATTTAAGATGATACACTAATAAATCATTTAACATAAATTATCATAATCAGCAATAAAAATAATATTAAATTTTGATTTGCCTTACAGTAATTTACCTTATAACTTGTTTTTACTATCGCAAAAGTTAACTGTTATTAAAGTTTACCAAATAACTTTTAACCAAAGACAAATAAGAAACGACAAAGAATTTCTGATTAAAATCAATGAAAAGTTTAGGGAAAAAAAAACTCAATGAATTCCAATTTTATCGTAACACTTTTGATTTGTACCAGGTTCAATGCTAGATAACTACTGAAAGCACTTATAAGCAAATTAGTACACATTTAAATTTCTTCAATTCGAACAAACCATAATTTATGACTAAAAACTTTTGCGTTTAAAAATTCATAGGTATTTGGTTAAATGTATTCAGTATAGTTGACTGTTGCGGAAGGATGTTAACCGTTTTGCTGTAAATTAGCGTTGCAACTATAGTTGCTCACCAAATGTTCCTTTAAGCCTAAGGGCCTCAACCAGTTAAAATTTAGGAAGTGTTGTCCTCTAGGAAGGTCGGGTATGGTGCAGATTACCCCATCCTATAATAACAATTACAATTAAAAAGCAGAATAAGAAAAAAATTGACTGAACCAACGACAACTGACGCGGCAAAAAAAGGTCCCGAAAGCTGAAGAATATATGCTGCCACCACCAATTATTGCGGAAACGATAAAAGCGATCCGTCATCTGAACAAACCTCCGTTATGGAGGGGATCGACAATAAACTGGTTAAGTATTGAGGTAACATTTTGCACCAAGCGGCTCATCAATTAATGGTCAAAGTATGGGACAACGATTCAATGCCCGATAACTGGTTCCCTATCATTATCTGTCCCATACACAAAATAGGAAAAATAACGGACTTGAAGAAATTATAAAGGCTTTACGTTGCTGAGTGCCATATATAAAATATTCTCCACTAATTTACTAGGTAGGATCATTCTCTTTACCCAAAAATTTATTGCCCATATTAGAGAGGCTTTACTCTAGGGAAATCAGGAACAGAACAGATCTTTCTTATGCAACAGTCGATCGATCCACCACCATCTATTCTTAGGCTTTAACCAAGAGACAGTTAGGCATCACGAAAAAATTTAATCGACTGACTAGACTAGTTATGGTTAGTGAGAGAGAGAGAGAAGGAATCAAAGCAGTCGAATCACTTTCAGCGCCATTTAATATCCTCAAAGGTCTCCGTCACAAAAACGCACTTTCATGAGTTCTCTTAAACATGGTGGTGGAAAAAGTAATTCGTAGCTCAAAGGTAACCATTAGGGGTACCGTTCTATTAGGGGTACCGTTCTCATTAAGTCTGTCCAGCATTTAGGTAAACCAACGACATCGATAGTATGTGTGCTAAAGAATGAGCTATACAGGAGTACTTCATAAACATTGCAGCGGCGGAAAAAATCTTGGGCTCCACAAAAATGAAGGCAAAATAAAGTACATGGTGGCAGCGTCGGCGCCGAGGATAAGACCAATAAGCACTAGTAGCATATGCGAGGTCTGTTCATAAAGTATCGCGAATTTTGAATTTCCGCGGGTTACGTACATTCGATTTTCGATTTTTTGTGGCGTTATGTTGGGTACTAATGTCTCTCACTTATGTCGACAAGTTCGGCCATTTTGAATGTTCAGTTCATTTTTGACAGCTGCTTTGCTTTCACGTGTTTTGGCTCGTCTTCGATTTTTCCTCAATTTTTTACCAAAAACAGTATCGCATTAACATTGCTAAGGAGCTGTTGGACTCCCCAAAATTGTTTCAGAGGGTCATAACTGGTGACGAATCATGGGTTTATGGTTATGACGTGGAAACCAAAGCTCAATCATCCCAATGGAAGCTGCAGCATGAGCCAAGACCGAAAAAAGCCGGCCAAGTTCGGTCGAATGTGAAGGTTTTGCTTACAGTTTTCTTCGATTGTTGGGGCGTGGTGCATCATGACTTCTTTTCACAGGGTAGACCGGTCATTAAAGAATATTGCCTGTAAGTTATGCGTAAGTTGCGAGAAGCAATCCGCCAGAAACGCCTGAATTTGTGGAAGAACAAAAATTGACTTTTTCTTGTTTACGAAAATGAAGAGCCCCATGAAAGGACGATGCTACGATACAATTAAGGAAATAAAGTTGGCATCGAAGGCTGAACAAAACGACATCGAAGGTTGAACAAGATCACAAAAAATGATTTTTTGAAGTGCTTCGAGGATTGGGAAAAACTTTTACACAAAGTGGGGATTACTTTGTAGGGGACAAAATAGATATTCATGAATAAATAAATATTTTTTTTTAAAAACACAAAATTCGCGATACTTCTTGAACAGACCTCGTAGATAGAATATTATAATAAAATGGAGGGAGATATCCGCATGTATTCTTCGAAAACTTGGGTCCACAGCAAAAACCATTGGGAACTCTTGTTCACTTCAAAAAATTTTTGGTCCTCTACACGAGGATGAACAATTTCGGAGCCTATTTAACGATAAGATGTTGGATCTAAAATAATATCAATAAGCTCTGCCGGGCTAGGCACTCAATCCGTAGCGATGAGAATGATCCTACCAGGGAAGTATACAGTGTCCCCATTTATCATCCCAGAAAATGGGTAGGCTCTACCTTTTAAAGAGCGATGTAGTTAGCTAGTCACCAAAAACATGCTGGGTGTGGTGAAGTGGAAGACCGCGGATGTCTGGAGTTCTTTAATTGGGCATGCCTCGATCAGACTCACGGTTGTCGCGTCATTGATAATGTCATGATGATCCGAAAGTAGTTGGTTATAACCAATTTAGTATGAATTTAATTCTCTTCAATTCGATTTAACTAGAATTTTTGACTAAAAGTTTATTTTGTGCTTAAAAATTCATGCGTTAAAGTTAAAGTTGTAAACTACATATTAGTTTCGATATTATTAAAAAAAAAACATATAAAGGACGAAAAGGTTGAAAATAACTAACTGAAACTTAGCAAAATAATAATGTTGTTTACTTTTATTTATTTTGTGGATTTTATTTTCATTTGATTCAAAATATTTATCAACACAAAATCATCAAAAAACAACTTTTGTGATAGTTACTAAGAAAAATATGATAACATCCCTTTAAGCTATTAAAAATAACTAAACATTTTTTGGTACAATAGAAAATAAATAATATTTTTTATTTATAGTTAAGGAATTTTGAGGTATTTGCTATCTACACGTATATTAAATTATACGTAACTTAAACATGGTTACTTATGCTACAAAAGTGCAGAGTTTCTTTTGAGCGAATTATATATAAACACTATTATATGTGTAAGCTTAGTTAAAAAAATAAAAACTATAAATATATAAATAAAAATAATACAATATGTTTCTAGTATATAGAAATAATATTTCAGTTAATTAAATTTCCAAAAAATATTTAATATTTCTCAACAAAATATTTTGTTTTATAATATCAAGACTTTTATGAAGATAATATTAATTATAGTCTAAAAATATCTTTAAAATTCTTGCACATAGAAAAAATTTTAAATTATAAAATTTCCTTAATTCCGAATAAAAAATGTTATCCCATATTAACCGACTAACTGAACATTTATTTAAATGTAGGCAATATTTTTGATCGGTAAAAAAAATATATAATAGCCTTCATATTTTATGAAACCATTTAAGTATTTTATGCCTATTTCTTCGTAAATAAATTTGCCAAATCAGCATATTTTGATAAATGAATGTGAGAATTTTTACAAAATATTATATTTTCCTCTTCATTTCAAGTTATAAAAAGGATGAGGATCTTCTAAATTCCTGAAATAAACAATTCCTGTTCCATAATATTTCATATTTTTGGTATAGATATATTTTATGATTCAGCAATAGTAGTATGTACTATTATATTTATAATGAAATTTAGATTAATTCTCACGCGATTCAGGATATATTGTATAACTCCTTCTATCAAGACTAATTTATTATTTTGAACATTTAATGAACAATAGTTATATATTCAGTTTAGTCAAAAACTATACTTTACACAATATTAAATATAAGATTTTATATAACAAATAATTTAATATAATTAATATTCAGTGATAGTATAGTGCATATGCTAATCTATAAATTAATTATTCGTACTGAATTTTAAATATTGACTCTTTATACAATAATGATTGTGAGTTAAATTAATTTTTGTATTTTTGTTACTGTTATTGTAATTTGCTGCTGTTGCTCTATTGATTAAATTCTAAAATTATTATAATAAGGAAAATTGCTTATATAAACAATTTAATTACAGTAAATTTTATAGCAAACATTTTGCCAAAGGAAAGTGATTAAAAGCATTATAATGAAAATGAAAATATTTACATTTAGCACGAAGATAAGGTGGCTTACAAACACCTGCATTGCTTAGAATTTCAAATTTATTCGACGAAAAAGGATATTCATATTAAAAGACTCTATGGAATCTGATAATTAACAGTGTTCTATTTATATATATTATATATGTCAAGGATTTTTATTTTTAACTAATTAACCACTGAGAGATGTTACTAAAAGAATCAAAATGTTAGTCTATAAAAAGAGCCCGAGCCCATTGTGTAGCGCCACGGAAACGAGGCCATTTGGCGATTGCGACTCCCTGTTTCATGAGATTTGGCATTGCCAGCTTCCTTAATGATATTGGTTGATAGCTAGTTCAGAGATTGTTAAATTTTGTATGATCGATTATTTTTAAATGTTCAAAAAGGGTTTGATAGGAAAAAATCAGAGATTGTTAAATTTGGAAGGAGTCCTATTACAATCTATATTCTGGGTTAACTGGTTAATTTAAAATATGAGGGATGGTGAATTGAACGACATAGAAATGACATGAAAGACGAGGTTGGTTGATAAACAGGAAATTATGGGTAACTGCATCATTACTAATCTGGATTCTGAGAAGTTTACTTGCCTTGGCTTTGGGATGTTTGGCAAATTTGTGGATAGAAATCTTCTACCATTAATCCAGTCTGTTTTTCTATGCATGGTTAATGATGTTAATAGGTGGGGTAGGTTCAAGTTTCCTATAAGGACAATAGGGGAGAATCCTATGCAAACTGTTAGCCTGCAAGATCAGGAACCCAATACAAGTCGATGTTTCTATTGTTTAAAATCTTGCGCACATCTTTTTTTTGATCATCCACGAATTTATTCGACAACCGATCGGCTATCAGCAAAAATGACTAAGTTGTAGTTGACTGGAAGGTTGATAGCATTCTCAACCGCTTCACTAATTGCCCACAGATCTCCATGGAAAGCTTTTATATGGAAACATTCTTTTGTATAGCAGAAGAATTTTTCCATATAACTGAACTGCGTGATACCAAAAGATGTTCTATGGTGATCAGGAGCTGCATCTGTGAATATTAGAACTGAATAACAGATGCCATCCAACAGTTCTACAAAATGTTTTCTGTAGCTAGATATATCGGTGTTTAGCTTATTGTACCTGCTGAGTTTGACTTATTGTACCTGCTTATAATACCACAATTTCCAGTCCGGATGCGAGAGGATAGTTGAGATATCAAAACAAAAGAATGGCTAGATCGTTTTCTAATTCAGATATCGATATAAAAATGAAGAATCAATTTATTTTTTTAGTATAGGACTTTTAAAATCTTCAAAAATCCCGAAAGAGATTCCCAAAATTCGGTTTATGCTCTTCGGTAACCAACCTCTCCTTTTATGATATTCCTTTAGTAGTTAACTAAATATCTTTCATATCCTAATTACTTTTTGAATATTCCATGACCTTTTTCTGATTAATAACTGAAAATATACGAGGTCTGTTGAAAACGTATCGCGAATTTTGATTTTAGATTTCTTTGTGGCTTAATGTTAGTACTCATGTCTCTCACTTATGACGACAAGTTCGGCCATTTTGAATGTTCATTTTTTTACAGCTGCTTTGCTTGCACGTATTTTGGCTCGTCTTCGATTTTTGATCAATTTCGACCAAAAACTGCATCGCATTAGCATTGCTAAGAAGCTGTTGGACTCTGCCCGTGACGACCCAAATTTGCTTCAAAGGGTCATAACTGGTGACGAATCATGGGTTTATGGTTATGACGTGGAAACCAAAGCTCAATCATCCCAATGGAAACTGCCATACGAGCCAAGACCAAAAAAAGCGCCAAGTACGGTAGAATGTGAAAGTTTTGCTTACAGTTTTCTTCGATTGCAGGGATATGGGGCATTATGAGTTCTTACCACAGGATAGAACGGTTAATAAGGAATATTACATGCAAGTTATGCGCAACTTGCATGAAGCAATCCGCCAGAAACGCCTGGATTTGCGGAAAAATAAAAATTGGCTTTTGACATTTTTGGCCAAACACAATACACTAATAATGCCGCAGCCAAAGTGTTCCCTAGATCTGCCCCTCTGTGACTTTTTCTTTCTTCCGATACTGAAGAGCCACATGAAAGTACGACGGTACACTACGATTGGGGAGATAAAGACGGCATCGAAGGAGAAGCTGAACAAGATCACAAAAAATGATTTTTTGAAGTGCTTCGAGGATTGAAAGAAACGTTGGCACAAGTGCATAATATCAAGTTGGGATTATTTTGAAGGGGACAAAATAGAAATTCATAAATAGATAAATAATTTTTGAAAAAACACCAAATGCGCGATACTTTTTGAACAGACCTCGTATAACAGAAAAATTTATTGTATATGAAAAAATTATAAATTTCAGTTCAAAGCAAATATTCTGTACGACAATTTTTAAAAAAACGCTTTGTTGATGCCAAATTCATAAATTTAAAAAATTGATTATTTTTTTTACATGATTAAGTCATATGCAGGGTAAGTAAAATAATAAAAATAGATAATACTACAGATTCGTTTAAGGTACCATCTAAAAAAAATTTTTCTTTACTATTTGAAAAAAGTTCTTTTTGCTCTTTGTCCAAAGCAAAATCACATACAAACATTATTATAGTAATCATAAATATTTGAAGTGAAAATCTACCCCAAAATGGACCTTTGAGAATCTTGTTGGCATTCAACGACATTCACCCAAAATAAACACAATCAAACTCCCATTTTCAATATATTCCTGATGATGTCCTGATATTTCCAAATACTAGTGCACTTACCATTTGTAATAAACTTACTTATCTAAAAATATGCACGTGTATAAGTAGACTTGTGTCACCATTCAACAGAGACGATGTTACTTGGAAATCATATTTAAAGAGATATTCAACTATGGAGCAAATTAACATTTCCAAATAGAGTATTAGTAAAAAAAAATACTTATATATATAGTAGGAATATACAATTGTTCAAGTTCACCCACACATAGAAAATATAATATTATATATTAAATGGAAAAATATACAAATCGATTTGAAAATTCAAAGATCAGAATTAAATTCAATTTCGTAGAGCTGATTGTTCGCACCACTTCAAATAAAACTAATCTCAAAGGACACTTTATGGAAAATTTTATGTTGAAAATTCAATTTCCATCTCAATGGTTATACGTTTTACACACAATATCCTTATTCGTCCATACAAAATATCCCGCCCTCTTCCTTTTACTTTATCTATTTTCTATTTTTACTCCTCTTTTATTACTACAATACTATTCTTACATATAAAATTATAGAATTATAACATTATTCCTCACACTCTGACTGTCTTCCTATTTTTGTATACTTTTTTTTTTCATTTCTTGATTTTTAGTGAACTTGTCTTTTTACAGAAAAAAAAAAAAAAAAAAATGTCCTTGTTCAGTTTGGGTATGGAATTCTTTAGTTATTGTTGTTCGGTCTGCCTCTCTGATGTATATGAAAAGTGTCCAAATGACGACAAGATGGACTTTTGAAACTCGCAAGGAAATCCCAACAGTATGACTAATAGTTGTGGGAAGTAACAGAAGCTCTCAAGGGTCTCAAAAGTCAAGACGTAGACGAATTGTTCTTGAACAATTGAATTTTCATACAAAATGTCTCTTCCACTATTCAAATGCTAAGAAAATGTTCATTTTCCTTATTTTCTTCTTCTTAAATATCATAGAAAAACAACACTCAAATAATGTCAGAATATACACATAGATAATCTTTTTAGAAATACAATAGATAAGAATAATTTCAATTCAGTAAGAGTATCAGTTCATACAAATATAAGGCGTATATATTTCCAATTTAAAATATTATAAATTTCATTAAATTTTATATTAGCAATTTGGTGTTAGCCTTTGAGCACAATTTATATTTGCTTATCAAAAAGATATAAGAATTTAATTTCATTTAATATTTTTTTAATATCAAATTGCATTATTTCGTATTTCATATTTATTTATAATTTCTTTTCAATGTTTTATTAAAGCTGGATTTTAAATTTAATAATACTTGTCAATATTCTTACTACAAAACATTTATTTAAAGGACATTTTTCAATTGAACAAATAAATAAAATTTTTATACTTAAAAGTTTAAAGATTTAACATTTCTTATACCTTCTTACTTGGATGTCTAATAGAGTTCAGTTACGATTCGAGAAAGAAAAACAGGGCTTGTAAATAAAAAATAGGAATTCTTGACGATATCAATCTGCGTCCAAATTGTTCCAGGAGATGGAAGATAAGTAGCTTACTTAAATATAATAGAATAAGTGTGGTCTCATAGTAAAATATTAATTGTTTGATGCAAACAAGACGAGCCTAGTGAATTCCGCCGAGATATACGTAGTAGATAGTGCCACCAACGATTATTTTTCTGCAAGGATGCGAAGTAAGGCTTGAATACTTGATAATGGTAATATCATCCATTTATGTGATGGTGAAAAATAGTATTTTTCAAGGAGTGCGTCTTTGAAATCGAAAGTGAACGTAGTGCACGAAGCGTCAGTTGAGGCGAATGGCGCAGGGATCATCCAAACGTCAGTGGTGATTGGCTTACGAACTAATTTGATTTTTCTTTTAAGAATTACCGACAAAGATCATGAGGTGATGTTTTGTTAAAAGGATGCATTTGTGCTCGGTGACCAAGGAAAAAAATTCGTATTCGCAGATCTCAAGGGCGATCTTTATTCTATTCGAACTGTCAATGTGTCATGAAAGAAAGCGTCATTTAAACGGCAAGGATCTATTGAATCTATTCAAAGTGCTAGTGGTATTCAGTCGGAAGGGGCCAGGTCTGGTGAATAAGCGGGGTGGGGTAGCACCTCCCAGTTGAGTGTCTCCAAATAGTTTTGATCCATTTTTTACGTGTGCGATGGTGCGTTCTCGTGGAGCAAAATCAGCTTGTCATGTCTTTGTTGATAATCCGTCCTTTTTTCACGCAGAGCACGGTGCAATTTGATCAGTTGTTGGTGGTAGGGGTGGGCGTTGACAGTTTCACTAGGTTGCAACATCTTATAGTAGACGATACCCTGCTGATCCCACCATACGCACAGCATCGTCTTCCGTCCGAAGCGACTCGGTTTTGGGGAAGATGTTGATGGTTGCTCGGGATCAACCTACGATTTCTTGCATTTAGGATTCTCGAAATATATTCACATTTCATCGCCTGTCATAATCCGATGCAGGAACGACTTTCTTTTTTGTCTGGCGAGCAAGATTTCGCATGTGTTTTGGCGTTGCTCCATCTACCTATCGTTCAAGTCATGTGCAACCCATTTTCCGATCTTTTCAATATTCCCCATGACACGCAGATACATGAAAATGGTTGGTTGAGTAACATCCAACTGCTCCGCGAGCATTTTTTGCGATTACGTATCGTCTTCGTTCAAAAGAGTCTGCAATTAATGCTCCTCAACCTTTCTAGGCCGATTTTCACGCTTCTTATCCCACAAGTAAAAATTGCCGTCTTTGAACCAAGGAAACCAATATCGGCACATTGTTTCCGATAAATCACTACCACCATTGCCCTCCATAAGCATTCGATGCGATTCGGCAGCCGATTTCTTCAAATTGAAGCAGAAAATCAGAGCTTCCCACATATGCTCTTTTTCTGGCACAAAACTAGACATGATTACCAAAGGAAAAATATATGTTGTTGTACGAAATTAATGACAATGTGCACTGATTAATGTTGACAGATGTCAAACTCATGGCAATGGTAGCTTAATACGCTCACTCACGCCATCGATGACCAAAGAGCGGATTTAAGCTTATATACCTGGTATAGTATTAACTGGAGACCTTGGGACTGCTATTAGCTCTTGCAGTAAGTTAAGGTCTAAAGATCTGCAACTTTATCATATTGTGATAGCATATTTAAATTGCATACTCCAAGACATGCAGGAATGTGATACTTCGGAGATCGGAATTAAAATAGTGCTTAAATAGTAATTAGTTTAAGGAAAGTTTTGTACGTCTTCAAATAAGCTGTTTGTCATTAGTATTCGAGACTATATATAAGAGTAGATAGTTTAGGATTAAAATCTGCGAAAAATAAACCATATATATCTTTTTTCAAAATAAATTTCATCCAAATAATATTTTTTATCGGTTTTTAATAAAATTGTTGATTAAAATTTTTTTCGATTTTTATCTAAATTTTTGTCATTTTTATTTCTTAAAAAAGATTTTAAAATATATTTTGCCTGTATTTTTTAAGACTAAACCATTATTAAACTCCGATCATAAATATTTCGCATTAATGGGAAATAAATTCCATTAAAATTTCATAATTTTTAAGTTCATTTTTTTAAAGTTTTTTAACTAGAACGTTTTTTCAAAATTATTAATATTAAAACATTAATTCACTTTCAATAAAGCTAAATTAATTATAAATATTGGAAATATAAAAATACTCTACCTATTCATCCATGAAATAATGAAAAATCACCTGTCATCGACACAAAAAATAAATGAAATTTTATGACAAGAGTTGATGTAAATTTCATTATATTATATAAAAGTTATCCTTTGGAAAAGCTTTTAAAGTTAATTATAATAAAAACAATCTAAATTGATCTAAAAACAAAGAAAAATAGAACATTTTCCAGGCAAAATCTAAATGGGAATATTGAAGATACACCTGCTCAACAAATGATTATTAAGAGTTAAATAATGTCTCATCTACAGTAAATGTCTACAAAACTTTTACAATAAGCAAAATTACATGCTCTTATTATTGAAATCATTATAAAAATTGCTATCAGCAAAACTTTATATAAACTTAACTCTATAGAAGATTTTAAACACAGTATATAGTATGTTAAATTATATTTACAAAACGAGGAAGTATCTAATTGTTGGTAATAGAAATGGAAAATAAAATTTGGTCCTTATTGTGTGAAGAAAAGTTTTACGTTTTCTCAAGAATATGGTTTCTTTCTATATAAAATTTTAAAAACAAACAATACATATTAACTCACTTATAAAAGTAAGAATTTCTTAGAAATGATATTACTTTTTTAAATATAAAATTATTATTTTTACGTATTCATAATTTTTATTCTAAAGGAATAAAGATGAAAAAATTAAATTTTAATAAAATTTTTGCAATGTAATATTTTTCTCATTCAATGTAGTTTATCCGTAAGAATTTCTATTAGAATGTTTTCATTGAACATTAATCTTACAAAAATGCTTTTGAAAATAAAAATGTTAAAGGTAAATAAACTATCGGATGTGGTCTTTGAACGCCCCATCGATTCTCATCGAAGAGTATTTCTTAACATTTTAATCCAATCGAGTAGTAGGTATTCCACACTTAAACTTTCACTTATTTAATCTGAAAGGCTTATGGCTGATGTTGCTTGTGTACTATCCCCAATAGGTTAATTATAATAGCAACATCCTCTAGCAGATTCTCTATTCTCTTTATTTATTCATTTGCAAAGGCAGCTGCTATAGAATAGGATAAATATAGCCACGTGTATCTACAGAAAATGCCATTTGTATAAGAACATGTCTCGTATCTCACCTGACTGACTACCATTTATTGTTTATTAGGTTCGACTTTAATTCTTAGCAAATATCGTATTTAATAGAAGTGAACTTTCACTTTCTGTGATTTTTGTGGTTATTCAAGCATCCTTGAGCTATCCTATGGGCAAAATAGCAAAAACTAACAAATTCATTTGGGCAAAACAAGTGATATATTGTATAAGATTTTACCGTTTTTGGAAAACATCGAATATTACTTGGAAGAATAGAAAAGCTTATATCTGTAGCTTTATGTTTTAACATACAAACAAGAATTCATCCGCAAACAATGATAATATTCGTATGGTTCGCTAAACTTTAAGATCAGATCTAAATGCTCTCAAAGGAACAACTCTTCAAATACCAAAACAAAAACGAAGAATAGTTAAAATCATCCCTACGGAAGAACAAAAGCGAATTCCTTTAATAAGATAAATATTTACAACTATAGTTGCCAAGTAAGTTAGACATAACCAAACTAATAAGCATATGGTCTTTTAATGCGACTATCCTGAAATTGTGTAAGTACATTTCGCAGGCAGATAAAGATACGAGTTTATATGTTGCAGTACTATCTGAATATTTGCACTTCAACAGTAGTCTACATTAATGGTAAGATAGCATTCGGAATTGCATCCTTTTTCAAGAATACATTTGTTAAGCTAATTATCATCGAATGTACAAGAACTCGTATGTATATACTCGTACCCACCTACATTAGAGTGTTTAGTATGCGTTTTATTTATTCGAAATATCGAATAAAATCTTAGTTCTTCAAGTTAGTTGGTTTTAATATTCATATAAATTTTAATTGAAAATCTTAAATTCAACGGAGATAGTGCAATTGAAAATTTAGCAATTTTCTAAATGACAATTCAAAAATGAGTTTTGATGATGGGTTAATAGTTAAATTTCTAACTTTTTCATGTTATTTGTTGACTTTTCTATATTATTTTTAAAAAAAATATACTTAAAAGTTAGAATTTACCAGAAAACTGCAGACTTTTTGTTTTTCAATTTCAGGATTATAAAAAAAGTTCAATTTTCATATGGTAATTTTATTTGAGTTTTCCAATAATCTCTCTAGTTTAAGGGGCCATTTTGGGAAAAAATTAACAAAAAAAAATAATCTCAAAATATTTATTAATATGAATATGATTTTTTGACGTTAATATTAAGTATTACATTAGAAAATAAGTTTTTGGTTTTAAGATTAAAGAATTTTTATCAGAGAATAAGACTTTTTTTTCAAAATTATTGCTCAATTTAAAAAAACAATTGTTCTAACGTAGTAATATTGAATAGATTTACAACTAGTAAGCAAATGTACTCGAGTTCGAATAGGGCTTAGGATATTTTGTCGCCAAGATAGCCTTTAGTATCTAAGTAATTCGAATTTATATTTTAAAACTTATAAAAACGACTTTTAAAAATAGTTTGTTTTCACCGCTTGCCTTAACAGGAGTCTGTTCTTAACAGAGCGTAAAAGTATCAGGTTTATAAGCTTAAATCCGGTGTGAGTGAGCGTTTTAAGCTACAATGGACACGCCATACTTTTTTTTATGACTTTGACATCTGTCAACATTAATCAGTGTACATTGTTAGCAATTTCGTACAACATACATTTTTCCTTTGGTAATCATGTCTAGTTTTGTGCCCGAAAAGAGCATATGCCGGAAGCTCTGATTTTCTGCTTCAATTTGAAGAAATCGGCTGCCGAATTGTATCGATTGCTTATGGAAGCCTATGGTGACAGTGCTTTATCGAAAACAAAGTGCCAAGATTGGTTTCGTCAGTTCAAAAACGGCAATGTTGACTTGTGGGACAAAAAGCATGAAAATCAGCCTAGGAAGGTTGTGGACCATCAATTGCATACTCTTTTGGATGAAGACGATACCCAATCGTAAAAAATGCTCGCGCAGCAATTGGGTGTTATTCAACTAGCCATTTCCATGCGTCTGCGTGACATGGAGAAGATTGAAAAGATCGGAAAATGGGTGCCGCATAAATTTAACGATAGGCAGATGGAGCGACGCCACAACACATGCAAAATCTTGCTCGCCAGACAAAAAAGAAAGTCGTTCCTGCATCGGATTGTGACAGGCGATGAAAAGTGGATATATTTCGAGAATCCTAAACGCAAGAAATCCTGGGTTGATCCCGACCAACCATCAACATCTTCCCCAAGACCAAATCGCTTCGGACGGAAGACGATGCTGTGCGTTTGCTGGGATCACCAGGCTATCATCTACCATGAGATGTTGAAACCTGGTGAAACTATCAATGCCCACCGCTACCACCAACAACTGATCAAATTGCACCATACTCTGCGTAAAAAAAGGACGGATTATCAACAAAGACATGACAAGCTGATTTTGCTCCACGCCAACGCACCATCGCACACGTCAAAAATGGTCCGAAACTACTTGGAGACACTCAACTGGGAGGTGCTACCACACTCCGCTTATTCACCAGACCTGGTCCCTTCAGACTACCACCTGTTTTCGTCGATGCGCCACGCGCTCGCTGAGCAGCACTTCGATTCTTACGAAGACGTCCGAAAATAGCTTGGTGAGTGGTTTGCCACAAAAGAGAAGGAATTTTTTTGGCGAGGGCAAGTACTTTGAATAAATTTGTTTTTGCTTTTTATAAAAAAAAACATGTGATTTTTTGACTAAAAAACGGCGGATTTAAGCTTATATACCTAGTAGCATAAGCACATTTTTGCTCATTTACGCTCACTCTCCAACTTTTAAACCAGATTTCTGGATGTGCTTCTGTAGAATAGTGGTGTAATATGGAAAGATCTGTATGATGAGCTAGGATGGCTGTATTGTTGGCATATGTGGCAGTTAGGTTAGCATTGTCACAAAAAATATTGCGGATGAAAATATTATAAAGGATTTGAACTATGATATTACCCTCAGAGGAGCCGGCAGAAACAGGGCAAATATCAGACTATTAAATGTATTGAGCTATCTGAAAATATCGGTCTGAGAAATTTAGGGCTATGGAAATTACAAAAACATAAGACTCACTGCAGCTTTAAAGTAATCCAGTGTATCATACAGGGTCAAGAAGTATGAAATAACAAGAAATACGCTTAAGCAGTATTAATTTTGCTCTAGCGAGTACGCGATCTAGTCGGCTATGCAATGACACTGCAAAATAGTAGGATACTTAGTTCGAAATCCTTGGGTATGCTGAGGAATCATACCCTCGGTTTCAATAATACAATATAATGAAGAAGGATTAGGATTAATTTTTCAGGTATTTTTACAATTCCCATTAAAAAATTTAGCTTTAATATTAGATCTTAGCGCTTGACTAAGCGCTGCTCATCGCTAAAAATTTTTTTAATTTTTTTTAAATTTTTAATACAATAATTTTTTTAAAACAGAAAAATTATAATTTAACTTTTTACCTATGTTCAGGAAGCATAAAAAGTCAAATTATAATTATCGAAAAAACTCTCCTGGACATAATAAATCGTAAAAAGGGCGAATTTGAGAGCTTCACGATATAAGCCATAATCCATTTTAGTAAGATTTAGATCCCTCTAATCTCCACCTGTTCCCAAAATTTAAAAATATAATCCTAAAAAATGATTGCCAACAGTTACGAAGATTATAAGCATTTTAAGCGGTTATTTTGAAGAACTTTAGGAAAGCGCTTGCAGGTAACAGACAATGTCATTAAAACAATACTGGAATAAGTGAAAAGGAGAATGCGCTAAATAAATTAGATGCAAAACACGTCAAATAAGTTTTTTTTTTTAAATTGATAATCAAAGGTTTTTTTTATCTCAGGCCAAGAACTTTCTGAACTGCCCTCTTATATAGGTGTAGTTGACCAAACTAGCAGACTGATAGCCTACGATAAAGTATGCAGCCTTGTAAGCTTAATATTCCAAACATGGCCTGCCTCCAAACCAAATCGAAAATACTTCCTTTATTTCCATACGAATACACACAGCATTTTATTTAATTTATGAATAAGGAAAGTCTGCAAAATTTTGTAAGGATATTTTATATTTACTGACAATTTATTTTTCACTTACCCTTGACACGCTAACTGCTATTGCTATGATCTGCAACATTTTATTTATCATCGCTTCTTTATAAGAAAATATTTTTTTAATTTATTTTTGAAATTCAATTTTTAAATATTTTAAGTAAAAAAAAATATTTTTAACTGAATTTTTACAAAATTTTACATATTGTTTTAATATTTGGTAGATCCACTTTCGTATTTTTAATATAATTATTAAATTAAAACCTACTTAAACAAAAATATGAAATTTGAAATTTTAATTAGAACTTATTTATATAATAATATTTTAGAAATGCATATCCTTAACTGTGCTCTACGCCTGCTTATATGTATAGGTAAGAAAATGAATTTTACTGATATGTATTTATACACTGTAATAATTAATAATAAAATTTTATATTAAAATAATATTTCAATTTAATTATTACTGAAAATAATATTTATTATATTATTGAAAAATATGAAAACATATGAGGAGGAGAGTCACTTAAAATATTATTCTGCATAATATCTAAAGTATATTTTATGTATTCCTCTTTATTATTAATTATAATTATCAAAATATTTGCAACGCATATGTACAAAAATAAATTATGATTTCGAATAATAACATAACTTCTAAAAACATGAGACAAACTTCGAGTTTAGTAAATATTAATTTAATAAAATTTTACTCTATTTATCTTAACTAACACATTAACTTTTCTCATAATTTAATATAAACTAGGATATCCTATCTAATGTTAGCATTACACGATAAATATTAAATATAAAATTACAAATAAAACAGTTGAAAACTTTAAATTACTCCATTTAGCTATTACTAATTATAAAGTAGATAATTTATGTTCATCTGTGATACTAACATAAAACTAAACTTTGCTTCCTCATTTAATATTTAATAATAGAAAATTAAAATGTATAAATCTGAATATTTTGCCTGAAACAATATTTGTACCGATAAGTTTTATTAAATATATAAATTTAAATTAAATATAAATGAAAATATATTTAATTGTTTTAGTTTAATTTGATTAAAATTCGAAAAATAATTAATAAACAAACTATTTTCAGTTTACATACATCATCAAATATGGAATTGTATACCCGGAAATAAAAAATATACCCTAAAATATGAAAATATGTAGTCTCTTTTAAAATAGCCAAAAATATGCAAACACTATTGCTCATATTGAAGGAGTACCGGTAAAAAATGTACAAATACTCATTCATATTATTATGTGTAATATGCTAAATTTACCATATTTATGGGAATTTTTATAAAGTGTTATCGACTTGATGATGGTACTCTTGAATTTTTTGCTAACATATTCGCTAATAAATTCAAAATATATTTGCATGTCAACTCGTTCAGGGCATTTATATTTTCTATATGAAAATATACGAGTATTAAGGATAGAAAGGAGAAAGTATTACAGAGAGAAAAAAATACCATCCTTTTCATATAATCGTTTCAATGATAACTTTAGCATTTTGGAAAACGATAAAAGACTCATGAAAAAACTAGGGAGAGAATTTTATTTACGAAATGGTATAACCATCTAGAATATATCATCTTTGAATTTTATTGAAATATCTATAAAAAAAAAACACTGAAAAATGTCCTTATTTCTCCCTAGCTCCTAGCAGTTAAATACGACTTGCATCACACATATTTCAAACTCCCACATAGTACATACTCGTATATTGCATGACTTTGGTAAATAGAAAGCTTTGGCAAATAAGGTGACATCAACTCATATCCCCAGCGGAGGAGATGTGATGTTACGCTCTTTTAATATACGAATATGAATGCGTATTGCTTGGTATAGTCGTATATCAACGTCAACGTACAGGATTCGTTTATATTTGGCGGATGAATTATCTGAAAAATCATCTGAGAATGATCTACTCTATCGATAAGATGCAATTGAAGTTTGAATAAGCCCCTCATGATTAATAATGAAATGGCAATTGACATTTTGTTAGCTGAAATACTTCAATAGAACTAAGCAAATAAAAAATTTAAATTATTTTAACTTTTTTTTTCTTTTGAACTCTTATAGTGTCAAGTTTCACAAATAGAGAATTTTTGTTTACATTTATTGTATCTTATTAACAGCGGAAGTTTTATTTTAAATAACAAAATATCTTACAATATTTAATGAAATTTTTCTAAAATTTCTATGGGAAAAAAATAATTTTGTTAATTTGTTATGGTAGTTGAGCTTCTGACAGTAATTCCTTCGAAACACTACCAAAAGTCGATGATGATTCTTCGAACAAGCGTCAAAACTGGTGCTACGATCGAGCGGTGTACAAAATAAAATACGTAGGAAGCTTTTAAAAAAAAAGACATAGTCCGATCGAATAAGTAAATTAGCTATGATGAAAGGGACTAGTGGTGCACGCCACTAACAGAATAAACCATCGGTCAGTGGTCAACATAAAAAGAGGGACGGTTTTTATCTCCACAATAATTTTATTCAACAAAAAAGAAGAAAATAATTTTTAAAAAATTGTATAAATAATATTATTAACAATAATCCAATAACAGTTCGGCTGAAAAATTTTTAAAAGGTTGACGTCAAGATGGCGCCTCTTGCAAAAATCTACTTAATTATCACAAAGCACCATGCTTCAAATGGTCGATTGGTTCGTGAGATATAGCATTTTGAGTGGAGCAACTTTTGTTATTGGAAAAAAAAATGGATAAAGACGAATTCCGTGTATTGATAAAGCATTGCTTTTTGATGAAAAAAAATACAGTGGAAACCAAAGCATGGTTTGACAAAAGTTACCTGGACTCTGCTCCAGCTATTTCAACTGTGGAATATTGGTTTCGTCAATTTCGAACTGGTCGTACGAGCACAGTTGATGGAGAACGCAGTGATGAAAACATCAAAAAAATCCACAAAATAATTTTAAATGACCGTAAAGTGAAGTTGAGCGAGATAGCTGAGACTCTGAAGATATCGAAAGAGCGTGTTGGACATATCGTGCATGAATATTTGGGCATGCGAAAGCTGTGTGCAAAGTGGGTGCCGCGTGAGCTCACTGTGGACCAAAAACAACAACGTGTTGATGATTCTGAGCAGTGTTTGGAGCTGTTCAAGCGCAATGAACCCGAATTTTTGCGTCGATATGTGACAATGGATGAAACATGGCTCCGTCACTACAATCCAGAGTCCAATCCGGCAGTCGGCAGACTGGAGAGCGAGCGACGAACCGAATCCAAAGCGTGGAAAGACGCAACAGTCGGCTGGCAAGGTGATGGCGTCTGTATTTTGGGATGCGCATGGTATAATATTTATTGACTATCTCCAGAAGGGACAGACGATGAACAGCGACTATTATATAGCGTTATTGGATCGTTTGAAGAAAGAAAGCGCTAAGAAACGGCCTCATTTGAAGAAGAAAAAAGTGTTGTTTCACCAAGACAATGCACCGTGTCACAAGTCGATGAAAACGATGGTCAAACTCAATGAATTGGGCTACGAATTGCTGCCCGATCCACCGTATTCTCCAGATCTGGCCCCCAGCGACTTTTTCCTGTTTGCAGACCTCGAGAGAATGCTCGCTGGCAAGAAATTTAAGACCGATGATGAAGTGATTGCCGAAACTGAGGCCTATTTTGAGGTAAAACCGAAAGAGTACTATAAAAATGGTATCGAAAAGTTGGAAGATCGCTATAATCGCTGTATCGCCCTCGAAGGCAACTATGTTGAATAATAAAAATGAATTTTGCAAAAAAAAATATTTCTACTGTGTTATGTTATAAACTTTTCAGCCGAACTGTTACAATAATTAAAACGAGAAAGAAAATTTTGTACAATGCATGATAATTCATGTCAATAGAGAGAGAATGAAAATTAAAGAAAATACAACAAAACAAATTAGTAAACTTTCCTGATGTAAATATGTTTATGCTATTTAATAGAAATTATATATTTTTCTACAAAAATATTTTGAATTATTTTAAATCTTAAATTGCAAAAGAAAATTTAATGAGTTGCAAAATATATACATAAATTATTATTTTACCACATATAATAATAAATAGTAATTATGAACTGAAAAAAAATAATAATTAACAATTCAAAATTATGTAAAAAAACATATGAGAAATCCATTCTATGTAATCGATAATGCCAGAGTAAATGTAACAAAAACCACAAAGGCAATTCGTTCCTACACGGAACTTTGGGTTATATTCATGGAAAGTTCATGGCTTTCTTGAAGGAAGTGACCACTTGCCCATACTTGTGGATGCAAATGTTGCGCACGTTAAAATAAAACCACTGTCACGGTTCATAGAAGAGCGCGCAAATTGGGAAAATTACAGAGCTGCGATTTTCAAAGTTGCTGCTGATCTACCCGTTGCCCAATCTCCTAACCTTGAGGCAGAAAGCGTGATAAAAATCTTCAGACGTGCAGCTGCTGGGACAATTTCCTCTTCAGTTGGCATGTCTAAAAAACAACCTAAATGGTATTCTCACGAAATCGCAACATTACGACGTGAAAGAAATATGGTCTGCAAAGACTACTCCTCGTTTTTCCAGTACGACTAATCTTATCGAATTGAGACTCAGGACTGCTCGAGTTAAAAGACCGGTGAAATAAGCCAAGCGAACAGCTTGGAATAACTTCACCGCCTCAATTAATTCCCGAACTTCACCGAAAGAAGCATGGAGAGGTATTAACTGCATTCTTTGTCGCCAAAAAAATGGGATCATCCCATCTATTGAGTCTGAGAATGGAGTTATATCCGACTCGACAGCTATCGTTGAGGAACTAGCATAGTCCTTGGCCACTTTTTCATCCAACAACCACCTTAGTGTTTCATGTCGTAGAGAGAAACAATTCTTCACGGAAAATCTCTCACCTATACCGTCAGCCTCCACCCTAATCTTGAACCTGCCAGTAACGCTTGCGGAGTTCAACTTTTCGTTGAATTCCTTCAAGGGAACCACACCTGGTAGGGACAAGGTTTCTTTTAAAATGATTAAAGAGGCACCTTCGACTTTTCATATTAGAATTGTCAACCTCGTTAAAAAAATTCAGGAAAAATCCATTTTCCCAAATTGCTGGAAGGTCGCAACAGCCATTCCAGTTCCCAAGAAAAATCTCTCCTATTCTTCGGCTAACAACTTTAGACCAATTTCATTACTGCCTTGCACTTCCAAGATCCTGGAAAAGATCTTTTTCGACGCGGTATCCGAGCATTACCAGAAAAATGGCAAAAAGTAGTGGATAACGAAGGACAATACTTTGAATAACGTTTCTGTAATGATACTGTCATAATAAACCACGAAACTTTGCAAAAAAAATGCTACGAATTAATTACAACACCGATATATATGATAAATTTTATAATAAATGAAATATATTAATTCTAAAAATGGGAAATTAAATAAAAAATGTATATTTTAAATACGAAATATTTTTATTGAAATTACTAAAATAAATAAACGTATTTCCAGATTCAAAATAAATAAATGAATGTGAAAATGTCATTCATAATATAAAGTAAATAAAATAAGACAGCATCGACTAACTAGAGAATTCATCAATTCAAAATGTATATGATAAAATATTTTCACGATCAAAATTATACTGCAACATGTTTAAATTAATTTTTGACCGCGTACATTGCTCGTTCATCGCAATTAATTATTCTTGCAGATGTTCATTCATGCCATTATACAATAATTAGACTCCTTATGCGATGCGAGAATTTTTTGCAGCGAATTTTCACATGTTATGCACGAGCAAAATTTGTACATGCTTGCACATTATTCGCTTTCGAATCGTGCTTTAGACAATCGATGTAATCGAAGGTTAAGGAATCGCAAATGTACTTAGCTGTGTCGAAAAAACTAAACTTGTTTTAAAAAAAAATTGATAATTACTGTCAATTAAATATGCACGTATCTGACTTCAATTTCTAAGTTCAATGTATCAATATACATGTATCTAACTCAATAACTCAATATTTTAATAATAACTATTACAATATTAGAAAAACAGTTTAAAAAAAGAAAAAATCCGCAAATATCTTGGATTATTGTACAAGAGCAGATTAAAATATAACCAAATGTATGTACGAGTATTAACATTTCTTAAAATATATTTTTTATACGCACGATATTTTTTCAAGCTAAAGATACATCAATCTTAGCACATGTCAACGCGTGGGCGGAATTTCAGCAAGGGTCATCGTTTCAATATAATTGATTAGATTTAAAAGTATTTTTATAAATGTTCTTTTCGTTGTATTGTTTTATAATCGACCAGTTAATAAAGACAAATCAATTTCAAAAATATCTAACGTAAAATATTGTAATTGAAAAATTGTTCAAAGAAAGTAATAATGATATTCATAAATATAGGCATTTTTTTTTTGTTAAAATTTATTTGTTTCGTGTCATTGATGTCATTTTATTGATAACAAATTATTTTGCAAATTTATCTATTACTAATTATTTTTGAATTATTTTTGAAAGAAAACCAAAAATTATTACTGACAGGCATGCAATTATTCTATTCCAAATTTCACTTGAGTAAAGAAGCATTATTATTTATATTAATAAAGTTTTATATGAATTTTTTATGAATAAATTTTATAATGAATTTTAACGAACGAGGTCCCGGTGAGGCCATTTAGTTATTTGAACTTTCCAATGTTGTGTAAAGGATCGTCGCCGTTGTAATATCTTTTTTCTTAGAAAGCACTGCAGGGGCAGCAATTACGAGGATGTCCATTTCGGGTTGTTGCATTTGACCAATCCATGATTGATTTTTCCTATAAAGTTGGTACAGATATTTCTGTGTTCTTGATGGCTGATGGCTTTTCGGATGTTTTTGCTGCACTTTTTGTTAAAGAAAGGATAACGGGATAATAAAATTGAAGTAGAATGGAAAATAAAGTGGTTTTTAGGAATTAACGCAGAACCATGTCACAGTGGGATTCGAACCCACAATCTCTTAGATGTTAGTCCAGCACACTAAGGACTGTGTTACCGGATCTAAAGGGGCATTTCAAAAAACTGGCCAAGGAGTGGCACGGGTGGTTTGGAAGAGACCTTACAACTTGTTCTTCCCCTCTTATATACGGCAGCTCCAGCATTTTAAGTTAATACTTCTATAGGGTTTTCCAATAAGAGTAATATGATTTCTAACTGACGTTTCGGCCATTTGTAATACGTCATGATCTGTCATTATTTTTCACTATATTCAGTAATGTTCACAATTTTGTATTGGACAGATATATGCAAGAACAACGTTTACAAATTATTCAATTTTATTATCAAAATAATCGTTCTCCAATTGCAACTTTTCGTGCGCTTTTGTCATTTTATGGTCGTAATAATCATCCACCTGTGCTCACTATTCGTCGAATTGTTAAAAATTTATAATGTTCAAGTGCCAATAAGACAAAGAACCGCTCGAAGTAATGAAAATATTGTTGCCGTTCAGGCAAGTGTTGCTGAAGACCGCAATTTGTCGATTCCAAGACGTTCTCAAGAATTGGGACTGTCTCAAACCACAACCTGGCGGATTTTGAGAAAGATTTGAGCTTGCATCTATATAAAATTATTATCACTCAAGAACTGAAGTCATTGGACCACCGTATACGTCGTGAATTTGATGATTTTGTCTTGGAACAACTTGAAAACGATAACGATTTTTTTAAGAAAATCATCTTCTCCGATGAGGCTCACTTTCATATGAGTGGTGCGGTGAATAAACAAAACTGTCGCCCATTACATTCACCTAAATTGACAGTTTGGGCTGGTTTTTGGTCTGGCGGAATCATCGGTCCGTACTTCTTTCGAAATGAAGCTGGTAACACCGTTACTGTCAATGGAGAGCGGTATAGATCGATGAGAACCAACTTTATATAGCTGAAATTGGAAGCAGTAGATCTTGACAACATCTGGTTCCAACAAGACGGGGCTACGTGCCACACAGCACCTGCAACAACCGAATTAATGCGAGAAAAGTTTGGAGATTCGATTATTTCAAGAAATTGTGACATTGAATGGCCTCCAAGAAGTTATGACTTAACACCATTCGACTATTTCTTGTAGGGTTATTTGAAGTCATGGGTCTTTAGCAATAAACCAGACTCTCTTCAAGCTTTAGAAGTCAATATTGAACGTGCTATTCATGACATACGACTTGATTTAGTGGAAAAAGTACTCGAAAATTGGGTTCATCGAATTTGTTCCTGCAAAAGAAGTCGTGAAGGCCATTTGAATAACGTTTTATTCAGAACTTAATTGTATCGATTGTACTTTACATTAAATAGAAAACATTTGAATTTCCTTAACAATTAGTGTGTTTTTTTAAAAAAGAAATCATATCACTCTTATTCGTAAGCCCTATTTTATGTTCTACCTTTTTTTATTCCCAAATATATACAAACCACCAACTGCCCCCCCCTCCTCCTCTTATTTAACTTTATATACCCGCAACTGTTCCAATTCTTATTTCATCTTGTCTTGAAAATAAATTTATGTTTATTTTTGTTATTAATTCCCTGTAATGGAGAAGTTAACATCCTTGGATGTGTTACCGGCATTATTTTTTTGTTATGTGGATATAAATTACTCATTTTCGAACAACCCACAACCTCCGTAATACTAGTGGCAAACAATTTTCAGGTGTTGTCTGAGCATAACAATGATAGCTCGTACTTCTCTCTAAACTTAACGTTCATTAATTCAAAATTTTATTACCATTCATCATCCTAGTTCACTAACCAGAAATATAACATAACAAATTATTAACATCTAGTCAATTTCTAATCAAGTCAGAATGGTTTTACAGGAAAATATTACTTATTAAAAAAAAAGTACGCTGAGGTCTATTTTTATTGGATTAATGCAGTTAGTTGAAAGTTATGCGCTTTTTGAAATGATGGAACGTATTAATAAAATTTTAGGAAGTGCATAAAACCAAAGCAACAAAATGGACAATGTTCCAAAATGCACATAAAAAATTATAATATAATTTATGTGTAGAAAACCATTCACATAAATAAAAAAACATTTTTAGATTAACCATAAGAGAAGTCTTAGCATTTGAGTTACTCAACCTTCGTTTGCTTGCAATTTTCCAGATTTTCTTTTAGACTTTCCGATATAAGTACGACTATGCGTTTTTCTCACTTAAGTTATGTATTCATCAAATCGAATTGACTTTTCAAAAGAAAAACCATTTGGAAATATTTTCCTTTAACTTATTTAAAGTCATTATTAAAAAAAAAAAAATTTATTCACATTCTTGTCAAATACAAATAATTAAATCATATTTTCCGATTCAAATAAGTAATAAATAGAATATTTTATTCAATTTATGAATATACGAATTTCCATTTAAAATACTGAATAAGATACAAACTTTATGAAAAAGTTTTACTTATCATAATATTTTTAATATATTTTTCCAATTATTTGAAAATTAAGAAGACAGGAAAAATTTATTTCAATATACAAAATTTATTAAAGATGTACTTAAGCTTGCACAAATTCAGCAAGTACTTTGAATTTTAATAAGCATATTTATAATGTACGAGTATCTGAAAAGTTATTGAAGTTCTTGGAAATGAAGTATTAAATTTAATATATTATAAAAAAAAATTGTTTATGCTTTAGTATAAGGAATTTCTGTATTTATTTATGAGCTATGAATGCAAATATGAAATTTTTCAAGAAAATTATTATATTGTATTATCCATGAAATCTTACAAAGTATAAAGTGATGATAGGAAGTATAAAAAAAAAGTTTCTTTAATTTCTTTTGCTTAATGAACAAATTTTAATTCTGTAAAGAAAAATGTTTTTTTTTTATATTTACATTTCTGGAATTAATTATTAAGTCTAGTCAGGTACTTTCTTATTTTTTTTCTCATTTTTAATAATCTAAATATTTAAAACAGAAAATAATTTCTAAAAAGAAAGGAGGGTGAAAAAAATAACAAAATAATTAAACTTTATTTTGAAATTAACTAAGTTTGTTGGAGTAGAATCCATTATTCTGTAAAGGGAAAACATAAAAAAATGAATGGAAAAAAACGTCTATATACGAGTACATACATACATATATAATACTAAGCTAGATGCAAGATAATGTCTTGAAGATGGAAAACGTAAATTCTAAAATGGTTCATTAGAACTTTTGAATTACAACCTCTCATATTCTGCTTGTTCTTGCAAATAATATTTTCCATCGAAATGCATAATTGTACCGTTGAAAGTTCCAAGGCTTTTAGTATTGAAGTTTAATTAAAGTCAAAAGCTCAAGAAAAAAATATAACTGAAAAAAAAATTTCTAAGCATATGAATGGATAAGGATTCAAGGGTTTACCTTCATTCTCATCCTTGTACAATTAGAGCAAAACGTAATTCGGTTTATAGGTCAAGTATTCATCAAAGAATGGATGAAAAACAAAATCAAATTACATTAATCAACACAAATTAAACATTTAAATGTATATTTTCTCATTATTTTTATTTTTAAAATAAGTAAAAACGCTCAAATATGGGTTTTCGCATATTTCATGGTTATTAAAATATTTGCTAGCAACTGAAAAGTTTTTTTTTATAGAAAATTATTAGTAATATTTGTGTTAATTGCATTTGATTTGTTAATATCGAATTTATAAATTCAAGTTTTTGTTTTTGTTTCAAATACTTACTCTCATAAAGTATTTTTTATGCTTTGTACTTTTCAAAAGTATTAGTTCTTGTTTATTTTCACTCATTAACAATTATGGAAAAAGTCACTATTCAGTTGAAAATGGAGTAATTGTTTTTAAAGGATTATCAGAAAAGCTGAATTTTTATTGATTTTAAATTTTTAATTGCAATGAATTCAATAAATTTTCAAATAATGTATACAATTTTGACTAACCAAATTAAAGAAAAAACATGTTCGCAAGTTTTACTTTTTAATATGAGGTCTAGCATAAAAATTGATGTTATATATTGTATTAAATAATTGTTTATAACTAAACTTGAAATAACTTTTTATATTAAACATAGAAAAGCAGTATTATGCAGTTATCAAAATTGAAATATTTTTTTTTGTCTGTAAGGTTCCTTAGACATGAGCCAGCGGTTATTTGTACAGAATCATGAGCTATGTAAAAAGTTCAGAATAGGCTGTGCGTTTTAAAATGAATAGATTTGAAAAACGATTTTTGACATGTCGATACATGGAACGAGCCATCAAAAAAAATATATTGTAATTTAAAATATTGTGAATTATAACATAATTCTAAAAAAAGTGATAATACAATAATTAGGACGAAAAGCTTTCAAAAATTCATGTAAATGAGCTTTGCCAGCTTTCTAAACGAAACTGTTTTGTTTTAATTTGGCTAGATCAGCTGGAATTTGTCAATTTCAGTAAAGCATATTAGTATATTCGATCAGATTCAGAAAATGAGCTACGAAAAAAATTTTGAGACTAGACGCTTCACATTTCTCTTTGAGAAAATTCCGCGTTTTCTGACATTTAATTAAAACTTATAATATAGTAAGCAAAACGCCGCAGGATTAACAAATAGGGGATGAGTGGATTCTAAAAAGAAAGTTACGGGTAAAAGCAGTATAACCTCTCCGAATTATGAGCTGTTTTTGTGCTCAGCATTTTGGTATGAATGTTGAGTAAACTTGATTGTTGGTAGTTGGCCAGTGACACAGCAAAAAAATCTCACTATTAGTCCAATCTGTATTTCTACCTAAAAATGGGGATTTTTTTGGCATTCTTGTAGTTAGCGAGGCAGATTACCAACAGCTGTAAGCATCTGAAGTCAAAGAGCTTCTGTCAGATAGCATGGCATCCAGAGCAACTCGATACTTCTGTAATTGAGTATGTTATTGCGAATCACGGTGAGTACGGGAGCATTTAATAGGCTGCAAAAAGCTTTGAAAATACTTCAAAGTTCCGCTTTTATTTTCCACAACAAACAGAGCTACCCTTTAAGGAAAGATCTTACAATGAAATGATGGAATTGGGTCGCATGGACTACAATTACTGTATAGGAAATTTCATCGAGGTCAAATGCCAAATCCATAAATAGATATAAAGATTATTGGAGCCCGTTCTCGAATGGGAAAAGCTAAGATATAATAACGTTTTATATCCCTTATAAAATTGTGTTAGCCTAAATTTTAGAGAGTATAATTAGAAAGGTAAATGTTATTATAAATTAATCATATTCCCGCTTTGTACAAGAGAAGGAATATGGAGTTTCGATTAGGTTGAAGTCCACCGGTTGAAGTTTGATACAATGGTTAATCACTGTCTTGACGTACCTTAACCTTGTTATTGACCTTCTGACGCATATAGTGACGAAATAGACAAATAATCCATCCTACAGGCAGCATAAACTCTGCGCGGAAGTGGACCGGGACCCTTGGGACAGACAGTATAAGACGGTCATGCATAGGATTAAAAGCCTACCCGTAACAAAACCAACCTGTCCCAACATGCTGCACGGAATAGTAGAACATCTGTTCCCGGAGAAACCAGAACTCGCCGACTACCACCCGGAGGATGAAGAAGTGAAAATTCCCGGAGAGGCAATGGAAGAACTCACAAGGGCCTGCACTAGATTGCAGAATGGCAAGGCACCAGGACCAAGCGGCATACGTAATATCGTACTGAAGAGTGCAATTGCCGCCAGGCCAGACATGTTCATAAGCATGTACGACGCCTGCCTGCGGTAAAGCGTATTTCTGACTCGATGGAAGCAACAAAGATTGACTCTTATCCCAAAAGGGAAGAAATCACCAGACGAACCAGCATCCTATCGTCCACTCTGCATGCTGGATTCGGACGGGAAGAACTTGGAGCGGATAGTGGCCAACAGATTGGAGCAATACATCGATCCTCAACTTTCCGAATTCCAATTCGGATTCAGGAAGGGGAGATCGACCATCGACGCGTTGGAACTCGTCACGAACATCGCAAAGGAAGCCATCTCAGGAAAGAGATGGAAAGGTGGTTCCAAAAAGTATTGCCTCATTGTCAACCTGAACATCAAGAATGCGTTTAAATTGGCCCGCTGGGACTGAGTCTTGGAGGCTCTTGAGAACATGGGGGTGCCCTACTACCTACGGAGGATGGTCAGATCATACTTCAGTGATCGACTACTGCAATACGAGACCGAGAATGGACCAGCGCAGTGTGGAGTCATGGGAGGGGTACCTCAGGGCTCTGTCCTGGGGCCACTCTTGTGAAACGTCATGTACGACGGCCTACTCCATATGGAATTACCGACGAACACGACACTCGTAGCTTTCGCGGACGACCTTGCAGTTGTACTTGTAGCCAAACACCTGGAGGAACTGGAAGCCGCATTCTCCACCACTATCCGGAGCATAAGACAGTGGATGACATCGGCAGACCTGCTTTGGCGGAACATAAGACCGAGGCACTCCTTGTGAGTAGCCGGAAGAAAATGGAGACCGTCACCATAAGAGTAGGCGACCACGACATCCTGTCGCTACCCTACATCCGGTATCTAGGAGTGGTCTTGGATGCCAGACTCAACTACAAGGAGCACATCTCCAGAGTCAGCAGAAAGGCATTAGCAGTACAGGGTGGTTTTTCACGGATAATGCCCAATATCGGAGGCCCCAGCCAAATCCGAAGGCGACTACTGGCAACTGTAGTTAAATCCGTCCTGCTATACGGAGCACTAGTGTGGGCGAAATCGCTAGAGTTAACAACATACCGCAAGACAATGTCATCAGTCCAGCGGCTCCCAGCGATCAGAGTAGCGTCAGCATACCGAACGGTATCACACGATGCGGTCAACGTCGTGGTATCATGCCCACCCATCGACATCCTGGCAGAAGAGCGTGAGCGCCAACACCGTAGGAAGAAGGAAAAGCGGCGAAAGGTCCTCTGTGAAGAGGAGAGACCTGAGAGTCTTCGCCTTTGGCAAGAGAGATGGGACAGCTCGACGAAGGGTCGGTGGACTCATCGGCTGATCACAGATATCACCAAATGGGTGCACTGGGAAGCCGGGTATTACATCACCTAACTCTTGACTGGGCATGGATGCTTTCGGGCATACTTGCACAGATTCAAGAGAACTGACTGCCCAAACTGTCATCACTGCCGCGATGTGATCGAAGATGCAGAACACGTATTCTTCCAATGCTCCTTCTACGAGGGGACACGGGCAGATCTGGAGAAAAATCTGGACCGTTCCAACAGTCCAGAAAATATAGTGGAGTGCATGCTGAAGAGCCAATCGGCTTGGAACAGAGTTGTAGAATACGCGGAATCTTTAATCAAGGATCTTCGGACCACGTAAGAAGAATAGGCCGCGAGGCGTCATAATATCGGGGCAGTAGTAATATCAAATAAGAACGTCCCGGCGAAGTAGTATTTACAAAGAGTGCTGCCGGGAAACCATCGTTCCGGGAGCAAGGGTACAGGTCCAGGTAGATTTAAGCGAGGTAAAAATCCGGCATAACTCACCTGGCAGGTAGAAGGTCTTCCAGGCGAGTACCTTTTAAAGTTTTCCCCCTGTACCTCATTAATCTAAACTTAAAAAAAAAAAAAAAAAAAATATGGTACTCGTAGATTTGTTGTAGAGATGACTGCGCTATTCGCACTTTGATAATAGTGTCACTGATTGGACTTTGAATACCTAAAAAATATTATGCGCATATAGGAAATGTTTATGTATGGAATATAAATGGGCATCCTTGTAAAATTTCATTTTCTGTCATCCAAAATAATGATTAAATCCGTTTTTTCGAACTGTGAAGTAAATATATATATTTTTTGTAAAACTATAAGTAAGCTTTATATAAAAGATAAACTAAAATCAGCTACTTCGGAATTATTTTTATTAAGGTTATTGGTAGTTTATTATTTTGAAAGCAAGCATTTCTGTTAAATTCAATCGTATATACTGTTTATGGAAAAGTTATTTCTCATAAAATATTTTGTTTTAGTCCTTAATTATTTATAAAAAAAAATGACTATGTGTCTGTCTGTATATTCCCTAAACAGCTCAACGGATCATCATGAAACTTTGTATATAGTACTTTTTGGGTACGGTGAATGTTTCAGCAGTGCTCATTTTACTGTAACTGGTCGCCAAAAGTACAACTATTTAAAAATATTTTTTTTTAAATGGTTTGTTTTTTTTCCATCGTTTCTTCATCTTTTTGCATAATATAATTTGAGAAATTACATTTTAAATATTTGTGTCCGGTTGTTTTTTGTGTATTTGTTATTTGTAAAATAATGACATTTATTTATTTATATTCTCTTACCCAATGGTAAATTTATTCAGGTATAATTCAGATGTAAATGATTTCCCCCAATTTTCCCTTCAATTTCTAGCCACTTCAGAACTACCAAGAACAATTGCTGGATTGAATTTAGAAAATGCTTGCTTTGTCTATGATCAACTAACTATACGTTACTTGCTCCATAGTAGGGACACCAAAAAATATTGGTACCCACTTGAATTGCAATAAAGTTTTTTTCAACCTAAAAATAAAAACCTATATAATTTATTTATTGAGGGACATAGCAACGTGCGCCGGAACTTAGCTGTATAAAAATGCATAAATAAAGAGTTTCTATAATATCAAAAGAGAGAAATCGATTTAATTTACATGCTAAAACGACCACATCGATTATACCTGCATATCTATATGTTAAATTCTTAGGAATCATTAATAGAGCAAGTACTGAAGAAATAAAAAAATAAAAAAAATAACTTATCAAAACTATAAGAACAAAAGTACAAGGTATTTTCACAAAGTATCGCGAATTTTATGTTTTTTCAAAAATTATTTATTTATTCATGAATATATATTTTGTCCCCTTCAAAGTAATCTCCACTAGATATTATACACTTGTGCCAACGATTTTTCCAATCCTCGAAGCACTTCACATTTTTTGTGATCTTGTTCAGCTCCTCCTTCGATGCCGTCTTTATCTCCTCAATCGTAGCGTAGCATCATCCTTTCATGGGGCTCTTCAGTTTCGGGAATAAGAAAAAGTCACAAGGGGCAAGATCTGGGGAAAACGGTGGCTACGGCATTAATAGCGTGTTGTTTTTGGCCAAAAATTTGAGCACAAGCAAGCTTCGCGCAACTTGTGCATAACTTGCAGGTAATATTCCTTATTGACCGTTCTACCCTGTGGCAAGAACTCATGATGCACCAAATGCCTGCAATCGAAGAAAACTGTAAGCGAAACCTTCACATTCGACCGAACTTGGCGCGCTTTTTTCGGTCTTGTCTCTTGCGGCAGCTTCCATTGGGATGATTAAGCTTTGGTTTCTACGTCATAACCATAAAACCATGATTCGTCACCAGTTATGACCCTCTGGAGTAAATTTGGGTCATCGTGGATAGAGTCCAACCGCTCCTTAGCAATGTTAATGCGATGCTGTTTTTGGTCGCAATTAAGCAATTTTGGTACGAATTTCAAATCATTAATTGTAAAAATTGAATGGCACGATCCGATCGATTCGACAATTTGCCAAAACTATTTTCTTCACTTCATCAATGTTTTCGTCTGTTGTTGACGTGCTCGGGCGTCCGGCCCGCTTTTCGTCGTTCACATCTTCTCGGCCCTCTGAGAACATATTGTACCACCGATAAACGTTCATTCGGTCCAAGGTAGCTTCACCATATGCTGCAGTCAACATTCGGAATGCGTCCGCGCAATTAATTTTGTTTTTCATACAAAATTTGATACAGATTCTTTGATCCATTTTTTTAAATGGGTAAAAATCGAAGACGAGCCAAAGCACGTGCAAGCAAAGCAGCTGTCAAAAATTAACTGAAGATTCAAAATAGCTGAGCATAAGTCAGAGACATGAGTACCAACATAACGCCACAAAAAATCGAAAATCGAATATACGTAACCCGCGGAAATTTAAAATTTGTGATACTTTTTGAACAGACCTCGTATACTCATAATAAACAAACTAATTCCTTTTAATGTTGTGTATATTGAATATTTGAATTGTGTTTATTATTTTTCTTATTTTATACAAACAAATATTTTTAATTAAGTTCAATGTAAATATTTATAAATTCATAATTTAAAAAATAATATCGCACATTTATTTTATGAGTTTTATAAAACTTTCTCTAGAAACTATCTCATAAAAGTACTTCATATGATAAATTTCATTAAATTTACGATTAAACACGACGTTTTTCTAAAGAATAAGTAATTAAATCATAAAATTATTTTATTCTATTTTTATACAAAAATATATAATATACAAATTATTAACTAGAGATTAATTCAAAACATTATTAATATTCCAAAAGAAATATACTCTAATATTTATAACAAACTTATTCTTATGTTGATTCTGTTTCTAACTTTATAGTATGCTACCGCAAAACTTTTGATATTCTTGATAAAATTGTTAATAAAGTTCTTGGAAACTTTTCTATAATATTGACTAGTTTCACAAGTAAGACTATTTTATATCTAATAATACCTAAAGAATATCACCCGAAAAATATATACAAATCTGATATAACGTACGTAAATTTAAACCTTACTGAATTCCAAAAATTTAATAAATACTTTAAAAATTTGATTAGATTTTTTAATGTTAAGCATTTGGGAAAAACTAAATAACATTTAATTATTTCACATTTTGAACTGGCATTTACTCGTACTGTATGGTTTTGGTTCATTATAAAATAACAAAGCACAAAGATTTTACTAAAAAATATTGATTATTATTACAAAAAAACCTATACTAATATGAAAAAGTATTTTTTTTTTTATTTTCTATTTGAGCAAAAATTTAATTAATATTTTTTCTAAGAAATATTGTAAATTAATAATAAAATTTTCACACGAATATGTCTACACTATAAAATGAAAAGCAAAATAATAATTAAAAAATAACAACAAATTATTCAGGTGAGAACTCTTCAAACATATAAAAAATCCTCGTCAAATTATAAAATACACAAAATACTACCTTATCTGTGTTCTCATACTCATACCCCTTAAGGGATGAACCTTAACGAGATGAATTTTCTGCCTTTTAAAGCATTTCATCCTTTATTTTTTATTTTCATTTCATTTTCACTGCGGTTTTTCCCTATAGAATCAAGTTTAAAAAATATATAAAAGAAGGTAGAAAAAGGGAAAATACACAAAAAAAGCTAAATGAAATCTGAAATCAAAACTTTTGCTTGAAGCTTAAGGGATTTATACACTGAATCGTTTTTTTAGCAATTTGGTATTTTCCACTTTACTCGTTATATCTTTTCACTTTCGTCACGTGTTTGATCATTAACTATAGTATAGATTTTATTTTATTTTGAAGCTTTCATTCTACTTTTCAATCTATAATATATTCAAAAAATGCTTTACTTAAATTTACAAAGAAATAAAATAATATATGAGAACAGTAACAAAAAATATTTAAATAACTTTGAATAAGGACACCTGTTCCGATCAGATTTGTTGACTTTTTACTATTTATAACATGTCTTATATGTGGTTTTTATATGATGAAAATTTGCATCTTTAAATTAGCTCATGAAATGATAAAATTCAATTTATTAATCATATTAAACAGGATAAAATATTAACGGAATAAATATAATTTAAAAACTTTTTATGCTATTCAAGAAGGCAGGGACTATCATCTCAATCAAAGAACTTCAGACGTTTCGACAGGTTGTTGGCATTCTGGTTAACGTCGGAGCTATAAATGGATCTACTAAAGGCTTTCCGATCAGGATCTTCCTTATCCATACGGATTAAATATTAAACTTAATTTTAAACAAACCTGAATGGTAGCGACAATCACGCAGGATCTTGTCATTAAATAGGCTCTGGAATCGTCCATTCTTATATGTAAAAGGCCAGAAATTCGTCGAAGGCTTCTCCTTTGGAACGCGGACAAGAGTTTATAATGGTTTCTTCTGAGAACCCTGGTTATCAAAGCATACCCGAGGACTAGTAAGATTAGTCTTATAGTAATACCTCTTCCTCTATCAGGATCAATTTTTTTTAGATGTCCAACTCCCTCATGGATATATAGAGTATACTCTTAATATGGTATCATAAGCGGATTTGAAATCGATGACCAGATGGTCGATCTCTTTACCATATTGGAACAGTTTTCCCTTCGACTGCCATGGAGAGAAGATCTCTTCTGTTACTAATTTCTCTTGAGTGAAGCCTCTTTGGTATGAGCCAATAATTTTTTAGGCAAAGGGACTATACCATATATAAATAATTTTTTAGGCAAAGAGGCTATCTTGCCTAGTAAGATAGCGGAGAATATCTTATACGAGGTCTGTTCAAAAAGTATCGCGAATTTTGAATTTCCGCGGGTTACGTAAAAAGAGCCAGAGATCACGAGCATATAAAAATAAGGCTCATGGTCTCTGGCTGATATCTCTTATCTCAGAGCATGTTCAAAAAGTATGCTGAATTTTGAATTTTCGCGGGTTACGTATATTTGATTTTCGATTTTTTGTGGCGTTATGTTGGTACTCATGTCTCTCACTTATGCCGACAAGTTTGGACATTTTGACAGCTGCTTTGCTTGCACGTGTTTTGGCTCGTCTTCGATTTTTGCCCATTTTCATCCACGATGACCCAAATTTCCTCCAGAGGGTCATAACTGATGACGAATCAAGAATTTATGATTATGACGTGAAAACCAAATCCCAATGGAAGCTGCCGCACGAGCCAAGACCGAAAAAAGTGCGCCAAGTTCGGTCGAATGTGAGGGTTTTGCTTACAGTTTTCTTCGATTGCAGAGGCATGGTGCATCATGAGTAAGGAATATTACCTGCAAGTTATGCGCAACTTGAGTAAAGCAATCCTCCAGAAACGCCCGGATTTGTGGAAGAACGAAAATTGGCTTTTGCACCATGATAACGACCCTGCTCACGCATTTTTGGCCAAAAACAACACAATAATAATGCCGCAGCCACCGTATTCCCAAAATCTGGCCCCCTATGACCTTTTTTTCCCCCGAACCAGATTCTTTGATCCATTTTTTGGAATGGGCAAAAATCGAAGACGAGCCAAAACACGTGCAGGCAAAACAGCTGTCAAAAATTAACTGAACATTCAAAATGGCCGAACTTGCCGCCATAACTGAGAGACATGAGTACCAATATAACGCCATAAAAATCGAAAATCGAATATACGAAACCCGCAAAAATTCAAAATTCGCGATACTTTTTGAACAGACCTCGTCTCCATAATTGTTGAAGTTCCTAATATCTCCTCTTTTAGGTATAGTCATCGAATGTTGATTTGTTCCATACTTTGATCATTAATTGGTGACCCATTTCTTATTTAACCAATTCGCTTTCGATTTCGTTGACATCCAGAGACTGTGATTCTTCAGTAGACTGATCGTCTTCGTCGTTTCGTCGATGCTTGACTGTGGCAGCATGTATTCTTCAGTTGACAGACCTTCCAAATCGTGTTCAAACTGGTTAATGCTTAGTAGTTCTAATTTTTTAAATAATTTATAATTAATAATATAAACATATTAATATTTTTTTATTAACTCACTCAAATTAGACTGATTTTTTTAAAATTTGCAATAAAAAAATTTGTAAAATTTTTTTTATGGTTAATTAAAAATATTTTGATTAATGGAAGAATATCTTTTTATTTTTCAAGTTTTTCTTAGTCCCTTGAATTTACTCTAGACAAAGTTATTCATAACAGTTACAAGCTTAATAATCGAGTTCGTCTGTCTTGTCTTATTTCCTATAAAGTCTTATCAAAATGAAAGATTAATAAATCAAAACCCTTTTTAAATTATTATTATTATTATTATTTACCAAATCTAAATTAGTAATTATTTGAATCTTGCAAGTTAAGTCTCATATGTTCAGTTTACTAAATAAAAAACTAATAGGGTCAAAATAAAAATTCCTATTTAGTAGAGAGTATAAAAATTGTAAGAAAAAATTACAATTATTTTGTCAATAGAATACAAATGAAAATTTATTTTAGAAAGTATACGAAAGAAAATTCATTTCAATTTTTTCTTTTTTTTTATATTGCTAAAAATTCTCTTAATAGAAAATACACCAGCATAACATTCAGTTCAATAGAAAAAAATAACAAATTGTTTTGGGTTAAATGGGGAGCCTTAACTGTGGGTTAATCAAAATTTTCGGTTTCGAGAATGGAAAATTCAGTAGACGGAATAATTTGTTGAAGGATCATTTATGAGTAAACAGAAACTTTTTTATTGATATTGATAGACAACAAATTTCAACGTAAACCAAAATAGAAAAAGGTCAAAAAGAGTATGGTATGCTGAAAAAATTTCTTTCATCCTGAAGAAAATTTATTTTAAAGGACGTCAAATTATAAATGCTCCCAACAATTCATCTGATTAATGGAAATTATTTTTTGGAAATTCTTTAAAAAAATTTATTCTTTTAATATTAAGTGAGTATATATATTAATTTAAAATGGTTTTTTCTTTCATAAGAAAGAAAATTCAAATTAAAAACGTTTACTTTTGATTGAAGAACAGTTGACTTTATGTGTCTTTTATCCAGATTATTTTAATATATTTCTATATTATGATATGCCCAATAAATTTTTAGATAGACTTCTATTTGCTTAATTGGTAAATAACTCTGTCTGAAAATTCCTTATTCTATCCGATTTATTTAATATTGTAGACTTAGTAAATAATTTTCTTTTATCAATTACACAATACTTGAGCAGAGAGTAGTCTTTTCAGTTATTAAAATTAATTAAATTTAGAGAGAAAAAACCTTGTTGAAATATTCAAACAATTTATCAATGTTGTAGCACTCGTTGGGGATTACTCCAATTTTTAAGGATACTCAGGGGCTATTAAAGATACTTTCATTTTTAACCTTCACTAATTTTTCACTTAGAAAATATCTTCTATGTACAACAACAATATGAGTGTTCAATGTTTATTTTATTAATTTGCGTTTTTTATATCCTAAATAATATATTAATTTTCAACATTTTTAAACCGAATTTTACAGTGATACTCTCATAAATTAAATAATAATGAAATAGTTTATTGCCGGTTCGTCATTATGAATTCATAGGGTTATTGATTTTGTTTTCTGCTTTCAGTTAAATAGCTTTCTTAATTTGAAAATCCTCTAATTTATTATAGTACGAAAAAAAAAACACATTTTAAGTATAATTATTGCTGAGTACCAGAATAAACCACATTTTAAGTAAAAATAATTATTTCTTTGTACTATCTATAAGATATTTTCCACTATCGTGTCATACAAGATAGCCCAATTTACCCAAAAAACTACTGGCCCATACCAGAAAGGCTTTACTCCAGGGAAATCAGCAACAGATCAGATATTCTTTTTGCGGAAGTCTATGAAAAAACTGTTGGAGTATGGTCAACAGATCCACCATCTGCTTATGACAGTGAATCTAATGTAAAACTGTACGCATCCATGAGAGTATTCGGTATGCCAACAAAATTGATTGAACTGACTGGGAATGGCCATAATATCCATAATGGTCTCCGGCAAAAAGAATCATATATTCTGGAAAAAGTGATTCGCGACTCAGCGGTAAGCATCCTCAATGAATCTGCTAAGCTTTTAGCATACACCAATGATAAAACGAGAATCCTTCCGTATGGGTGATGAAAATCCTGCCCAGAAAGTCTACAGTGATCTCAGAAAATGTAGTACACCTTGCTTTCGGTAGAGCAACGGTGTTAACTAGAACGCCAAAGCTCGAAGCCAACGGATATACTTCAATTTGTTGATTATTCTTATATCATTTTTAGTTAAGACTTTTTAAGTATTTTATTTGGGAAAAAATAACATCAAATTTATTTTCATTTTTCATACTAAAATTATGATAAAAAAAGATGAGCAAAAATATATTTTGTACAATTAACTTAAGGTAATAGTATAAATTGCCATATTCTATGTAATATAGTAGTTGTTGGTATACCGTTTCTGCAACGTTTATTTCTCTTTCAATTTGTGTCAACGTCGAGTACACTTGAGACACACTCTTACTTATATTCTAACATACAATTTTGTATGATGATTTTTTGTCTTAAAATACATTCAGGGAAAAAAATAGCAAAAAGAAGAAGCTGAAGCATGAATACGACAAGTATAAATGTTCTGTATAATACATTCTTGGATAGGATTTTATTTATTATTGTGTTAGAGCTCCAGAAGCTTTTATAAGGTATGGACAATGTAGACAAAAAACAAAACATACACCCCCTCCCCCACCCCAAAAAAAAAATAACTATTGTATAATATAAAAAAAATATGTATTTTTCTTGTTAAGTAATTTGATAAAATAACTGAACCGAACTGAATGTGCCGAATTGGTGCAAACGAAGGAAACTCTCGATACTAACAACAAGTGCTTACCAAACTTCTAATAAATATAGTATCTGAAGGATCTGAAAGATCCTTAAATGGAAGTCATGCACAATTTAATAAATAGATTGAGGAAACACCGAAAAAAGTAAAGAAAAAAATGAATAAATAACAAGGCTAAAATGAAATAGGACCCGGAGGACAGGTACAAAAGTGAATTTTGTCTTGTACGACCAATAGAAAAATGATGGGAAGATTTAGGAAAACGATTTTTTAAGAGCATTTTGAATATGCTAATTTTCAACAATATACGCTAAAGCTGTCATCATTAAAATTCATTTATCATTTTTAGAGTATTTTATACGGTAAAACTTTCTACTCAAAAGGCATTCTCATTTCAATTTTTTACTTTCATTTAAGATACCTTTTTCTTATAATACTATTTAGAAGACAACGTATACATAACATTCACATAATAGAAAGCGCATTTTCCCCTATTATCCTTATTTATTTAATATTGTAGCTTATAAATTTTCTCATAACTTTCTTTTACTTAATAATAAGACCAGATATTTTTTTCTTTTACATTACGCTATCGTAATTTAAAATAGAATTTATTAAACAGGTTTTATTTACTATTTGAGAAACTTTTCAACTCACAATTCTATTAAGTTTTTTTTTTGATTTTTTTGTTTTGTTTTTGGGAAATTTGAAGAAAAAACAATAAAGTTGTTTACTTATTGCTGTTGTGTAGATTGCATGACCTCTCTTTGGGGAAAATTACAATAAGATTAATTAGTTTCTTGCGAAAAGGTAACAAACAACTCAGTTGTAACCTCAATTCAAAAACAGTTTCAAAGGGATTTCCTGTATTTCCAAAGATATTATTTATGCTCTACACAAGTACCGTCCATTAGTTAGGTATTATTACTATAAGTTTTTAGGGTTGGTTGAATCTCAGCAATATGGGTTGGTCAAACCATAAATCACGATAAATTTTGCTAAGTCATTTTATCTTAAAAATACATTTTTCTACATAACATAATAATTGGACCGAACTCTTGAAATTCCTACCCAAACAATAAAAAAGTTAAACAAAATTATTAATGAACAACTGATTGAGGAAAATTCGCTTTAAGCTTTTTAATAGTTTAATTTTATTAAATATGAAATATTTACATTAATATTATGACTAATTATTTATTTATAGGCTTTATGAAATATTTATTTTAACTGAAACATATATGTTTGAAAAGATTTATTTTACAACAATATTAAAATTCATGAAAAAAAGTTATATTTGAACAAGGTAGTTTTTTTTAAGTATACCAGGACAATATGATATGTCAGTGATAAATACATTAATATCAACAAAATAATATTTTTTTTATTGTATAATTTTGGGAATGCCAAAGATGATATACAAAATTTTACAAATATCTGTTTATCAGTTTAATTTTGATAGCCATTTAAAGCAGATAAAGAATATATTTTTTTATTAATATGGTAAAAAGTAAATTTTATATGTAAATAAAATACTATTTAAAAAAGAAAAATAATATCTAAAATCAAATCCGAGGTTGAAAAGTCTTATAGAGACTCCTTGCAATTGAATAAAATTATTCAGAAGTAATTTACTGATATTTGCTGTAGTTGTACGAGGATACCACCGAAGTTATGAATAATAAAATCCATCACATCGTTTCAAAAGACCCTCAAGTAAAAGTGTATGAGTTGGTTAATATCGCAAAAAATTATGTCGGTAAAATCTTACGTTAAATTTTGGGTATGCATTTGGCACGAAAACTGGGGACTATTTTGCAGAGTTTGACAAATTCCACTGCACAGATGATATAAAGAAGTTGGAATTTATTTAGATGAGGATTATAAAGCTTCAGGAAAATCATATTGAAAATCAATCAAGTTTTATTGAGTAAATTAATTGTTGGTTGCATTTATTATTGACTTATCATCTCGCCCTTATATTATTTGAATTTGTATCAACAAATGTTTGAAGAATTTTCAATAAAAAGGTTTAGGCAAATATAATTATTTTTAAAAATTTTCTAATATATATTAAATTAAAAAAAAAAAAAAATTAATCAATTAAACTTTTTTTATTTTTTTTTTAAATCTGTAAAAGCACAAATTGTTAAGTTAATCTTGATTTAACATTTAATACCTATAAAAACAATTTATGACAAAAAAAAATCAATTATTTTTTATACTTTCTCTTTGAAATAAGACTTGAAATTAAAAAAAAAAAACGTTCAATAATATCATTTGTAGATAATTGATATATTTTGGATAGATTATATAAAAGATATTTGATGAAAATTAAAGATAGCCTATTTCTATTGTATTTTAAAAGAATATTATTTTGGATCACAAATGTTTTATATTAATACTCTGGATAAGAGTTATCAATTTAAAAAAGAAATAAAAAAAGGACATTCTAAGATTAAATACGGGTTAGTTTGACTTTCGACCTTGTTTGTTTTATTTTGATATATTTCCCGATAAATCCCTACTTCCAAGTGATTAAATGCTATTAACTCTAAATTGTTTTTATATTTTTGCTGATATTTTATAAAACAATAGTAGCCCAACCGGTAGAAATTTATATAATAAAAGTGTATCCTTTTATTATTTTTCAGGTCGAAAATATTTGCCAGCAATGGAAACGGAACTACTATTAATCAAATTTCTTTAAGGACAATATCGAAATTTTTTAGGAGGAATTCAGGAAAAGGATAGTTAAATATTATCCCATAAGTGTTAAAGGTTTCTACAAATAATTTGATGAAAAAGTTTTCACATGAGAAATCACAGTTTAAAAATAATTAACGTCATTTTGCAGTTGCAAAACCTAAAATTTTAATAATGCTCAACAAAAAAATACATTTAATAAAATTACAGTCAAAGTTTTCATAAATTTTGGCAAAATTATTTAAAGGCAAGTGAAAACTTTTATAAATATTTATTCAATAGATATTTTTCAATGAAAATCATCCTGTCAAGAAATTGTCTTATCTACTCCCTTAAAGACGTACAGTATACAAACATTTAACCTTTAACTTCTAAGTCAAAATAAGTGACAACATTTTTCTGTTTGACTTTCTGCACAAGTATCTGAAATATGACAAATATCACTTATTTTATAAATAAAGTGTCATACTCGTAAAATAAAAGTAAATGATTAGAAAATGTATTTTGTATATTTTGACACCGTAAAAATTACTGTACAAATATTTACAATTTAATATAAATTTATTTAATATTCTCAATTTAATATTTATTTAACTTTTATACGAATATAATATTAAGTATATGAAAGTGACACATATTTCTGCTTAACTTTACTATTGACAATTTGACAAAAAAAAAAATGTTTTTATCACAATGATGGATATTTTCTTCGTAAAAAAATATCATTAAATATATTGAGTTACTTTGATAAGGAGATTTTACGATAACATACTATTATTTGGGTATTTTTTCTCAAATAAAAAATCCTTCAAACAATATTTATCCAAGCTCCTATCTACTATATAATATAATTAATTCACCTCTCAATACAAGTATGTCATTTCATGATATTTGTATAGAAAATGCCAATTATATGATTATTTTATTTATATATCCTATATACTCGTATTATAATGATTTTCAATAATATATTGATACAAAAGTACCCTTATGAATGAGTAAAAATAATTGTAATCCTCTCTGAATAATATCCAAATTGAAAAGGGATATGGAAAACATGTAGACACGTGTATTGAATAACAAAAAAAAATAAGGAAATACAGATTCAGATACTTTTGTTGAAAATCCAAATCAACACCTTTTGTGGGTATACTTTAACTGAATTTCGTCATAAATAACCCTTATCTATTACAGATAATCACAACCCAAAAACAGTTTTGAATGAATTCGGAATAAACATTTTTCTAACCGCAAGCAATGTTTTCTTATTGATAATTACAAGCTAAATATTTGCAAAAAAGCTTATTTTTAAATCAGAACTTAGGGCTAATTATATGGAAATTTATTATGATAATATATTCAATGCTTAAAAAAATTGACTATTTTAACTATTTTAAGCAAATGCAAAAACAATACAAAAAAACAATACAGAAACCTTCCCCTATAATGTGAATGGAACTGATGATAACAACAATGATATTCCATAAAAATTTATTTCGTAAGAAAATACATCGAATTATATTTTCATTTCTTAGCTTTGAGAGGGTTTTTTTGTTGTATTTTTCTTGAAAATTGCTTGAATCAATTCCTTTATAACTTACGATATCTCCATTAGCAAGTATCTAACAATTCTTATCAAAATATTTCGATAATCTCCAATATCAGTTCAATAAGTGCTATACTAAAGTAACGAAAAGCTATCGATTCGTGCACATAGCGGACAGATGACTTCGAGAATACCTAACGTAGACATTGGGGAGCACCGTCTTTACGTGTATATCCAATTTTCTTCTCTGTGACTTCTATAGAAATATTTATCTAGCGCAAAATCTTTTTTGTCAGTCGATAACATAAATTTAATCATTTTCCATTTGAAATATGACACTTTCAGTATCACTTACGTTTCTACGTGCTAAGAAAGCTTTTACTCGTAAAAATATTATACACATTGTTTCTTATATAAGCTTATAAGATTAAAACTCTGGCGAAATTTTATGCCTTATATTCTTTAAAGATCTTTCTTTAAATATTAAAGTTAAAATGGCAATATTTTTGTCCAAATTTAATTTTAATATTGCTAAAATACTAAAGTTTAAATTGAAAATAATTTTTTTAAATTTTTATTGCTGATCGAATTGTAATATTTTTATTTATTTTTAATTCAATTCAAAAGTAAAGCTGTCTCTTCTTTCGTAATTGTATTTTATCCAGAAGTTGTTATCACTCAAAATTTTATACAAAATACTATATTTCACATTATAAATTATCCAATGCTTCTCTAGAAACTCATAACTTTCCTTCTTTCTACGTGCGACCTTATTATAAATTCATATTCCTCCACAACGACGTTTCCAAGTAGCAGTTTATTCAGAATCCTTAGAAATATTTCATTTTGTAGCTGGATACTCTTACGGCAGTCTCCTTGGTCCCATTTTATATAATATTTTTACCCATCATATCACATTCGATTTTCAGATTATCATTGCCACTTGTATAGATGATACGGCCATACTTACAACTAATATAACTCCTTACATAGCTTCCAATAATTTACGATCCCATATCTATAATTTTAAATCCTAATTTACATTATAGAAAGTGAAAGTGAATGAACAGAAAAGTGTTCACATTACTTTCACTCGTTGGTAATTTTTCTCCGTAATATTATTGATATCCCTTTTATGTTCGTCATAACGCATAACTTCGTGATGATTTTAATATTTATTTTGTTCAGGATCTGTACATTTTCTATTTTTTTTAAATTTCACTCACGTTTATCCTATCATCATAACCCAATTGTTAGAGTATTTTCCTTAATTACCCATGCCGAAAACACTCTTTGAAGACTAAAGAGACAATGACCTCGATATTTTTCAAGGTCATCTTGACCTTGAAAAATATCGAGGTCCTCTTGACCTTGAAAAATATCGAGGTCCAGATAGGTTTTAAAATTGTATTGTAAATTAAAAATTTTTTAAATTACATATTTTAAAAAGAAATATAATTTAAATAAAACAGCAGTCCGTATTTATATTACAGCTGTTATACGAGATCTGTTCAAAGAGTATCGCGAATTTTAAATTTCCGCGGGTTACGTATATTCGATTTTCGATTTTTTGAGGGTTTGATCATTTTGGATTCACAGCTGCTTTGCTTGCACTTGTTTTGGCTCGTCTTCGATTTTTACCCATTTTCGAGCTGTTGGACTCTGTCTGCAAAGACCCAAATTTGCTCCAGAGGGTCCATAACTGGTGATGAATCATGGGTTTATAGTTATGACGTGGAAACCAAAGCTAAATCATCCCAGTGGAAGCTGCCGCACGAGCCAAGACCGAAAAAAGCTCGCCAAGTTCGGTCAAATATGAAGGTTTTGCTTACAGTTTTCTTCGATTGCAGGGGCGTGGTGCATCATGAGTTCTTGCCACAGGGTAGAACGGTCAAAAGGGAATATTATCTGCAAGTTTTGCGCAAGTTGCGGTAAGCAATTCGCCATAAACGCCCGGATTTGTGGAAGAACAAAAATTGGCTTTTACACCATGATAACGCCCCTGCTCACGCATCGTTGCTTGTGCGCGAATTTTTGGCCAAAAACAACACACTAATAATGCCGCAGCTACCGTATTTCCCAGATCTGGCTCCCTGTGACTTTTTCTTATTTCCGAAACAGATTTTTTCATCCATTTTTTGGAATGGGCAAAAATCTCGAGACGAGCCAAATTACGTGCAAGCAAAGACACTGTCAAAAATTAACTGAAAATTCAAAATGATCGAACTTGTCGGCATAAGTGAGAGAAATGAGTACCAACATAACGCCACAAAAAAATCGAAAATTTTGAACCGCGGAAATTCAAAATTCGAGATACTTTTTGAACAGGTTTCGTACATAGGAAATAGGAGCCAAAGACCACGAGCCATATTTTTAATTTTTAAATAACTCATACATTTTTTTAAGACCTTCAGATATTGTAATTTTTAAACGGTATTCTCCATAAAGTATTCTCTGAACGGTATTCTCATACTTCATAAAGTAGCATAGAATGGGTATATTTTGCAAATATAAGTCTCTTTTGTCATTTTGATGAACCACTATAACTAGTTATTCAAATAAAAAATACAGCTGAGAGAAAATACACCTCAGTGGCTCTAACGTATGCACTTTTCAAGAAATATATAACGTTTTTATTGAACATTTAAGATTTTTTAAATAAAAATGTATTTATAAAAATCTGTAATCTTCAATAAAAACGCTATTTTTTCTCGAAAAGTGCATTTCAAAAAAGTTCTTCAACTATTTCGTAATCTAATTTAAATGAGAAAAAATTATTAATAAAATTCAATTTTATTTCAGCATCTAGTGGCGCTATGTAGAACCTCTCTGGGCACTTTATAGGTATAGGGATACACCCATTTGCTATGTCATAATTGTGTCTGTATTTTGTTTATCCATCTTAGATTAAGACTGAATTAGAAAATTTAAAATATTAAACTGAAATTAAAGATGATATTTATTTATAAAGTTCAAATAAAAGTATGTTAAAATAGTAAAATGATAAGGAAAGTATTTAATTTTTCTTCCCGTAAAATATTCTAAGCCTTCCAACAAGATATTACTAATACTGTATTATTGTGCTCGGTTGCTCGGTTAAGTACTTTTATTGCAGGGTGAGTAAATGGGACATTAATATTTGAACGGCTTCTCCTAACCAGTTAATCTATAGCCAATAGCATACCAGACAAGAGAATTTCAATATTATTTTTGTTTATTTATTTGTTTGTTATTATTTCGAGTATCATTTGTACTAAAATACATAGTTTAAGTGCCACAACCTTAAAGGCTACTTGGCGACAAAAGATAACTATATATAGAAAATTAAATAAAAAAGAAAGTGAAATGGTATTTGGAAATTAGCGTAGGATCATGCCTTAATTGGATTCGAACCCACGACCCATTGGTTATTTTATTTAATATTTCAATTACAGAATTATTCATTTTATAATTTAAAAAATACAACCCCATTATTGGACAGCTATATTATATATTAACTAATAAAGATAAAATTTGTTAAGTTTAAAGTCTGCCATTTAAAAATATTGATTTTTTTATATTAATGAACACTACATGCTTCGCGCATTTTCGAACAAAATTTTCATCAGTGATGAGGATTATTATCAATAAGGATAGAATATATCCTTATCAATAAGAAAACTTGCTATATTTTTGGTTTAATACGCCAAAATCGTAATTTCAAGACGTATAATTCTCAGGTATTTTTATATTAATTAACGTCTAAGATCTTGTGATTTGACACTGTTGAACTTTTGTTTTTGAAGTTTGGCAAAATATCGTGTCTGAACAGACAATCCTCAGACTTTTAACCATTGGAAAACCAACATCGGCCAAATTAAATTAAATACTCTTTAAAGTTAAATTTTTAAAATTTTTTATTTAAAGTGTGTTTAACTTAATTTTAATTTTTAAGGGAAAATATGGATAATGCTTAGGAACAATGAACAAATCACTGGAGAAGTTCTGAGATTCATGAGAAATTTTCATGATAAAAAATGTAGAAATTTTATTTTATTAAATGTTCATAAAATCTTAGTAAAGTTTTAAGTAATTTAAACATCTAAAATATTTACTTCATAAAAAATTGTATGCAATCTTAAAACAATAAAATAATAATTTCTTTTTATTATTTTTAGAAAATAGTATATTTCCGCAATAGTTGGCAATAACATTTTTTTTATTAACAGCCCCAGTGAGAGGGCTTTTTTACTAAGGACTTTTCTATGGAAAATATGGAATCTGCGGATCCACTAACTTTTGAAAAATTATTATAATTATTTTGTTACAAAAATAAACTCTTCATTGGATTACCTTAGTACAGTAAATTTTGTAAATGGCCACATTCGATTTTTAATTTATTTTTTTCAAAAACTTTACTCCAAACAGTTTTGACATATATTGTAAGAGAAAAAAAAAACATTTTCGATAAAATTTAAGATATTGTTTTTGCTATTATAAGAATAAATTAATCAAAACTTAAGGAATATTTTTCTTCCAACTACTAATAAATAAGTATACAAAAAATCTGATATTATTTACAATATTTTCCGGAAAAAAAAACTATTTACATTTTATTTAATACAATTTTTAAACCAAACAAACAGTATCTTTTTTTAAATACGATTTCAACCATTCTTTCGCAATTAGGTTGTATAAAATTAATTAAAATGAAAATGAATTATAAATAAATTAAATAGCAAATAACACTACTTATAATTTAGCATAAAAATGAATTGGATTGAATGCTAACTTCCTCCCTCCATTATTTAATTAAAGAAATTCCAATGAGTTCACTTCTAAAGAAATACTTTATAAAAATTTCTCTATTTGCTAAGCTCTAGTTTTAATACAATATTTGAAAGAATTATCCTTTTACCTTTCGCAGTATTTATTGCGCTTATTCAAGAATGAAATAAAACAACAACAAAAAAACATTCACCTTTTCTGTACTATTTTTAAGAAGAAAAAAAGCATATTATACAATTAAATAAAATGAAGAAGATTTTTTCCAAGTACTCCAAGTTGTGCAATATAAAATTAGAATTTATACTCATAGAATTCGTGAGTGACAATAGTAGCTCACAAACTTGACAATAGCTTCATTTAGTCCCCCTTTTGATTAAATTGCATTCATACCAAACGGCAGCATCCTTTCCACATTTCCAAATGCAATAGTTTTTCGTATCAAAGATTCTATATTTGTACGTGTATATGCAAAGTGCAGTGGTTTTTTGACCTTATCAACTGTCGGTAACTTAAACAAAATAATCACTAAATGAACTAAGATAGTCTGTCTGCATCATCCTTAAGCTGGTCTTAATTTTATTAATTTTCTTCAGTTTTGTTATACCATATCTCGAGGGTATAATAATATTCCACGGCATAAAGGACACGTTTGCAGTTTCATTTGCAACTACACAAATCTTATCTATGTAGAGGTGCATATATTCTCTGTTTAAATACAGAAGGTTTTTCTTATTTGCTTTCAATTGGAAATATAAAGACAATTTTCAATAAAGAATTTAAGCTTTTCAAAAAAAAAAAAACTTTAAGGAATAAAGTTAATTCTGTAATTTATTAAAATAAATATTATGTTTTTTATGTTTTTTCATAAGCCCTAATAGGATTCGTTCTATGAACTTACACGTATATGATTCTGATATTTCACATAAAAAATAGGACATGTTTTAACGGAGCAAAAATAACCCAAAAATAAAATGAATGTTAAACTTCTAGGATCAGAAGAAATCAATCTTTTTTATTGCATCATCTTAGTCAAATGGTTAGTATTTATTTCCTTTCCGTCCGCATATTAGTACGAACCCTAATAAATTTTTAGAGACATCCAAATCCAATGTTGGGTATTTTTTTCTTTTCAACCCCCGCTTTTTTAACACTTTTTGTCCATTTGCTTATTGAAAAACAACGAAAATGGAATACGGAAAATGAAACATTATCAAAAAAATAACAAAACAGAATGGATCTGCGTATATAATCTTGTGAAATTGTAGCATGATTTTATTTAGATACACAATGTTAGATTCATCTCCATTGGTTGAGTTTAGTTTGTTGGCTAAATATGACTTTTAGCAACGACTCCCGGTCAAACGGTTCTATATCAACATCAGGTTCGAGTACCTTCACTATGAGATATGACGAACATAAAATCTGAGCTTTTGACTTTAACACTGATATCAGTGTAAATGACATGATAACCCTTACTCTCATCACATTCCATTATCCTGTCCCATAACCCGGTGTTACCATCCATGAAAGGGATATTTAGGTAGCGTGTGGGTTGATGTTGTTATTTTGCCTTCTCAACTCCAATGGTTGTTTTGATATTTGCCTTCATTCTGTATTCTGTTGACAACATTCATTTTCATTGTACAGCACTCCATTGGCGATGGTAATGGAGACTACGAGATTTCAACATTTTTGATTGATACGATCGCGTTTATTTTTATTAACGTATTCAATCGTCTTTATTCTTTCAAAATGTCCTTTGCTAACCAGAAATCAAAACAAAACAAAACAAAAACAAATAATATAAGAATTTATGTCCTTTTGAGCATCAGTTGACAGTTATCAGTTTATTTGTAAGCCAAAATTTATAGTCGAATATGGCTGCGTATCATTTTTTTTTTTTATCAAATTATTATAGCTTTTCATAAAAATTATCAATAAAAATATTGAAATAAAATTTCCCGAAAAAAACACATATGGTAAGGTATTTGGCCTTTTTTTCCATCAGTCATATTTAATTTTATATTTGGGATCGAATTTTTCATAAAGTTTTAATAAATTCAATTTATGCTTAAGCTTATCATATGTCCTCGTATATTAATAAAATTTTCGTTACGTATGAAAATGCATTTTGTGAGCTAATAAAAATGTACAGATGAAAAAGGAAGTTAACTTAAAAAGGTTAAATTTGTAAAATTTTTGGTTTTTTTTCCATTAATTTTTTTTACCAGCAATTAGCGAAATATTTAACAGCATATTCTAGTGTGTTGTGCTGGTAGGCTATTGAAAACTCGCTTAAATTTTATGCATTTACTATAATTACAAGTTTTTATAAAATTATTTTTTTAAATATTTTAATTTAATAAAATTTAAAAAAATGTATTTATTGAAAAATGTTTGGGAAACTTTCGACAAAAGTAAATAAAGCGAATTCAATTTATAGAACTATAAGTTATCCAATTTATAGTTCGAAAAGTAAAAAAAAATTAATATATAACATTTTTCAAATGATTATCATAAAACTTTTAATAAAACTCGATATTTTTAAGATTAATTTTTCATCTAATTTTTTGTACATTTTAAGCTGTAACCTGAGCATTACCAGATGGATGTTGATTTTTAAATACTTTTTGGCTTAAAATTTATCTGCATGAATTCAAAAAATATCATTATGTCTTATGATATTTGAGGTAATTTAAATCTCTATATCTCGAAATTACGAGTTCTAAAACCATTTTGCGCAATAACGGCTAAATTTGTCATATACAAGGTGTATAAGCTTTAATCCGCTGTTTGGTCAAAGATGGCGTGAGCGAGCGTATTAAGCTACCATGGCCACGCCGTACTTTTTTTATGAGTTTGACATCTGTCAACATTAATCAGTGCACATTATCTGCAATTTCGTACAACAACATATATTTTTCCTTTAGTAATCATATCTAGTTTTGTGCCAGAAAAAGAGCATATGCGGGAAGCTCTGCTTTTCTGCTTCAATTTGAAGAAATCGGCTGCCGAATCGCATTGAATAGTTGTGGAGGCTTATGGTGACAGCGCTTTATCAGAAACAACGTGCCGATATTGGTTTCGTCGGTTCAAAGCCGATTATTTTAGTCTTCGTCCATAAGAGCCATCAACTGAAGGCTCTTTTGGACGAAGACGATACCCAATCGCAAAAAATGCTCGCGGAGCAATTGAGTGTTACTCAACCAGCCATTTTCATGCGTCTGCGTGCCGTGGAGAAGATTGAAAAGACCGCATAAATTGAACGATAGGCAGATGGAGCGACGCCACAACACATGCGAAATCTTGCCCACCAGGCAAAAAAGAAAGTCGTTCCTGCATCGGATTGTGAGAGGCGATGAAAAGTGGATATATTTCGAGAATCTTAAACGCAAGAAATCGTGAGTTGATCCCGGCCAATCATCAACATCTTCCCCAAGACCAAATCGCTTCGGACGGAAGACGATGCTGTGCGTTTGGTGGGATCAGCAGGGTATCGTCTACTATGAGGAGATGGAAATTGGTGAAACTATCAATCCCCACCGCTACCATTAACAACTAATCAAATTGCACCGTGCTCTGCGTGAAAAAAGGACGAATTATCAACAATGACATGATAAGCTGGTTTTCCTCTACAACAACGCACCATCGCACACGTCAAAAATGGTCCAAAACTATTTGGAGACACTCAACTGGGAGGTGCAACCCCACCTCGCTTATTCACCAGACCTGGCGCCTTCCGACTACCACCTGTTTTCGTCGATGGGCCACGCACTCGCTGAGCAGCACTTCGATTCTTACGAAGAGGTCCGAAAATGGCTTGATGAGTGGTTTGCCTAGAAAGAGAAGGATTTTTTTGGTGTGGTATCCACAAATTGCCCGAGAGATGGGAAAAATGTGTAGCGAGCAAGAACAATTACTTTGAATAAATTTGTTTTTGCTTTCTATGAACTAAAAAAACAGCGGATCTAATATCCACATTTAAAAAGCAGCGGATTTAAGCTTATACACCGGTTAAAGTTGGTGGAACCAATTTGCTTAGATTACGTATAAGTTCACGGTCTATCAGTTTCTGAGATATATGAATCTACATTACCTTGAAAACTAAAATTCAACTATACAGTCAAATCAGAAACCATATTTCATATTATTTACAAATATATTCAAAATAGTAAGAAAACTACAAAATAATTTACAGCATACTCGTATATTTTTATTAAGTTAATATCTTATAATTAAATATATTTTAATTAAATTGAATGAGAATAACTATCTTTAATTTAATAGAAAATTGTGCAAAATCAAATATATCTGATATAAAATAGATACCAATTAATATTAATAGCTTTTTAGCATAACATCATTAATATGACTACTAAGATATAAATTAGCATTGAAACTAAATAAATATCCAAAAGTCAGCATATAATGACTACTATTATTTATGAATATTAAAGCTTTTTTTTTGTATATATTCACTTTAATATCATCAAACAGGACGAAGAAATCAGTATCTATTACAAGAGACTTTAATTAAAGTAACTATGTTATATATCCTTAGCTATTGCCATAAGAAATTTATTCTGAGGGGAAAAAATTGCCTACAGGATCTTATCAATTTTTTCTTTGCTCATAATCGATATCGATTGAAAGGATAATACATAAATCCTGCATTGAAAAGAATATGGTCCATTATCATGTGAGAAATTCATGTGCAGTTTATTTTTATTCGATATATCCTCATTAATATACAATATTAGCAATAGACTGAAATGTTGTTTCTAATTTTTCTATTCTCCATAAATGGCCAAAAATTAGCGTAGAATTCAAATTGTAGAAAATCTAGTTCTTCGATAAGACTTTATTTTTGATCATCCGAATATTGAATTTGAAATTAATCCCTTATTAATACTATAGTTTCTAATAAAAATAAATATTTCTTTGGCTTTAAATTCGTTATATTTATTTTTTTATGTTTTTTTTCTCTATATTTTGACCTTCTTGTTTATTTATTGGAATTTATTTCTACACTTTATTATATGATTATATTGATCACTGATAAATTTTGTATCCTTACAAGCTTATTGACTACAAGGAAATTATTTCTAAGAAATGAGAAAAAATAAATAAATACTTTTTTTTCATAGCGTCAAATATATTACAGTAATAAAAGCTAAAAGAATACATTGATTTTCTGGTATATACAAAAAAAAATCAAAAGGAATGAAGAATAAAATCGAATTGTAGTGGAAAACTTATGAAATTTTCTACAATTTCAGGATACTATATGAAAATAAAGAAAAGACCAAAACTGGTAAAAACAAGGGAAAAAGAGAAACACCAATAAAAATAGCATAAATAAAACAATACGACAAAAATGTTTCGAGTCCAAAAAGTGACTGGATAAAGGAAACAAATTTTTAGTATATTTTATTTTGTTAAAGGTTTACAGAAGCGTACAGAATCAAATTGTTTCAAAAGCTGTACTGTATATGTACGGTTATGTATAATATATGAAAAATGGTAGGAAGTTACATAAATAAGGGATCTTAGATAATGCAAAAGCTCTGAATAACAAGGATAGAAAATAATAAGAGGTTGTAAGGATACTCTAATAAAGTAGAACAAATGACAGTCGAAAAAAGGACAAGCGGTTCAATTGGAATGAAAATATAGCAAATGGCATAGCCCAGAAGCAAGTAGAAAGAAGAAAAAAACTAAAAATAAGACAAAGTACTTGAAAATATCCGCTTCAAACCATTATTAGGGCCTATGGTGTGGGTGTTGAATAGCTTTTCTCTGGCTTTCTTTAGTTGCTATTACACTAGACTAGGCATATTTCTCTCGAATTTAAATAGTCACTAGAGATATAAAAATATTGATAAGTTGTCTCATATGTATTCATCCTATATTAAGGACGATTTAGAGTGAAATCTATGAAGAAAAACTTTCTACATGTTTAATTTATTTACTTATCAGAATTTTTCTACTTTAAATCTTTACAGTTTACTATTGCTCCTTATGGCCGTTCATTCAGAAATATAATAATTTATCAAATTTCTTTTTGTGAAATATGTTATATACAAAAACTGATATGATAAGTCAGTGATAAATGCAAGAAATATCGCTGATGCGAATAAAACGATACTTTTTTTTAGCATCTGATATTCCTAAAAAGATGACATATAAGTTTTTATAAATATCTTAATTTTGACAACCGTTGAAAAGAGACAATGATTGTATTTATTTATTAATATGATAAAACACTATTTTTTAAAGAATTTTTGTCCTAACACACATAAAGAAATTGCTTGGTGGAAAAAAAATTACGTCCAATTATGAACTAAGGCATATTTTTCAAATTTTGACAAATAGAACTACGCAGATGGTATCATGAAGTTACAATATTGTTCGACAAAGTTTATCAAGATAAAAATGGACTATGTTAAAAAATAAATCAATTTTGATTTTAAAAATTTATTCTTTGTTTTATTTATCACTGACTTATCATATTACCTACTTTATTTCTATATGTTTATATTTATATATGTATATCCTTTGCTATTTTTTTACAACTATCATTATCCATTTACTTTATTACTATGAAATTTAAAAAAATTCTGCATTATTTATAAGACTGTACAAATTTATTTTGTTTATATATTTATGTTCCCTTTTTTACGATAGTACAAGTTTCATTAATAAATACAAATGCGTTTGAAAAAATAATAACCATAAATTTATGATTGTTGCCTGAAAATGTTATCATTTTGAAAGATTATCGCAAAGCACAACCAATTATCATGAAACATTTTTAAATATTTATATTTTAATTTGCATTTGTTTCATTGTTTTTACAGTCGATTTAAATTACTGATATGAGGATATGCAAATTTCAGAAGATAAAAAATTATACTGAGGGAAAAAGGCAATATTTTACTATGGATACTTTTTATTAATTTGATGCTTTCAATATATAATTGCCATATATTCGTACTATGTGTATCGTGAAATCAACATAAAGGACTATGAATATTCAGTGCAATACGCTTTACGTACAAAGACGAGGATTTTAATAATAGATAATGGTATTTTTTCTGATGCGTTGCCTCCCTTTTGAATTATCCACTATATGGACTGAGTGTATAAATATGATATTTATAAAAGCTGGTTTTGTTTTTCAATTTTAGCTACTGTGTACATTAAAACAGGAGATAATACATATTATCAATTTTTCTACTCTATAATTTATCAAAATATCATATAAAATTTCAATATTTTCATAATGGTAAAAATAATATAAAAAATTTAAGTTGAGTTTATATTGTAACTACAAAAAATTAAATGTTTATTATTATTATTTGTTTATATTGTTATTCATATTATTTCGATATTATTTACTTTTAATTATGAAGTACGATTAATTAAAAAATTCTGGATAGTATTTAGTTAAAAAAAATTAAATTGGAAGATACTAATTTTATGATGTTAAGTAGATTCCTTAGAACCGAAAAAATCTAAAAAAAAATCCTTTTCTATCCTAAAAGAAAATTATTAATTGAAATAAAATTATAAATGTAGGCATACTCGTATGTTATGCATTTTTCTTTCTTTTGCGAATTTTACTTTAAATTTTCATTGAAATAATTTTTAATCAGTAAACAAATCTAAAATTTAGATTTGTTTACGTAGATTCTTTAGAACCGAAATTATATAATTTTACGTAGATTCCTTAGAACCGAAAAAGTTTAAAAAAAATACTCTTCTATCCTTAAACAAATCATTAATTGAAATAAAATTCTAAATGTAGGCATTTTTCTTCCTTTTGCTCATTTTACTTTAAATTTTCATTAAAATTAAAACACTTCTTAATCAGTAAACAAATCTAAAGTTTATATAAAAATTTATAATATAAAATATAAATTTAAAAAAAATTGAAAATAATCTGACTCGAGTAAACCTAATGTGCATTAAAGTGTCCAAGTAAATAAGGTTTTTTAAATTTTTTTAATAATATTTTTCATAAAAATTTCATGTTTATTCATAGTCTATTAATAGTCTATCTATTAACATAACACTTTCTAAAAAAGACGATCTAAATAAAAATCTAGTAATTATGTACTCTTAAAAGAAATGCTAATTCATAAATTTCAAGTAGACTTTTATAATACAAATAAAGAATAACTAACATAACAATTCCTCTCAAAATTTTTGCAATTCCTCGTATATATTCTTCGGTACTACTATCAATATGGTTGAACTTTAATAAACTTACAAGAAATTTATGTTTGGATAGTTCTTGTATTCAGGTAGAAAACTATTTTTACAAAAATTCAAGGTATGTCGAGTATGGATTTTAACATTATACAATCCCTTTTAAAAGGCTTAGGATAAAAGGACTTTGTTTCATATTTAGACTATCAAATTAAAATATAAGAAAGACTGAACTTATTTTATTTGTTTAGTGTAGCTCTACTTTTAACGGCTTTACCAAGTGTGATAAAAATGTTATGCAAACTGATTTGTTTTTGCAAATATTTTATTTTATTTTCAGCTATACATCAGTAGTAGACCTAAAAGAATATAAGTTAAATTACTTTAAGTTACTTCGTTATAAGCTCTTTTAGATGTTATCGACAGTATCTAGATAGCTTACATTGAAGTTTTTTTAATCTTTTTTTTTAAGGAATAAAATAATCACACGGGCTGCAATCATGCAAATAGAGGTGTTGGAGAATTGTACGAATCTTTTTCTCTAACAAAAGTGTTTTAACTAACCGATCTGATGCGAAGATAATTTTTCCGGATCCTTTCAAAGACTACTTCACGAACTTATATAACTACTCATCAAGTCGTCGATTACATTTCTTTGAATGCTGTCGAAAGTAAGAAGGCGATGTGCTTTGATGCGTTTGTTGATCTTGGAGAACAAAAAAAAATTAAACAAAAAATATATTAGAATGATAGGACAGCTGGGAAGGAACAGGAATTCATTTTTTCAACATAAACTTGTTTATGGAGATTGCCATGTAAAAGAAGGTTTCGTCATGCTGAGGCAGCCAATTGGCTAGAATGTCCGATCTGATACGAAGAATTCTTTTTTTTGAGTCTTTCAAGGACCTCATTAGCTTCAATATTAAATGACGGCCAAACCTCATAAGAGCCCTCACTCATTTCATATTTTTATTAGTTTTTGATATTAACTACTTCTCGGGCCATCCACTTCTTCTTGGCCCTCAAAAAATACTCCTTGACATCAAAAAACATATGCTCTTGATAAGAAAAATTCCTCGTTACAACTTTTCGTAAGTTAAACTCACAGATTCACCAAGCTTAACACAAAATTTTATGGTAAATTGTGACTCCAAATTTTGTCGTCCCATTTTTAAAAATGCAATTTTCAAACCTGTACTTAACTTTTTCTGACACACTTCGGTAAAAAGCATTTTGTCAATAAAAAAATAACTCATTTCAAATTAAACTTTTACACTTATCGCCAAAAAAAAAAATTAAACCATAAAATTTAATTTTTATATCTTAAATAGTTTTTTTTTATACCAAATATATATATATATGCCTACATCATCTCTATCATAAACGGTTACCATTAGGGTTAAAATGGGATCAGATAAAACTTTTTAAACTTCATTTACACAGACTTCAATAAAGGGTGTCAAGGATAAATTTATTTTCCTAAGAGTTAAGTAAAGAGAAAAAGGACTAAATATCCCTTAACTTAGTGTCTTCTTTTTCTTTTCTTTTTATTTGTCTTCTTCTTCTTCTTCTTCTGTTACAGCTGCTTCTCCTTCCTTTAGCCGTTTTGTATTATCTTATATTAAATCTTTATTTTAAATTTATTTCATTTATACCTAATTTAATTCTTAAAATTAAGAAACAAAATTTATTGAAGTTAATTTAAATTGGTTTGAAATAATTTGAAAAATTAAGTTAAGCACTTTAATAATTATTTTTCTTATGAAAAATAGAAAGTTCTGTTTTTTTTCGTACAAAAGTTTTTAAATAATTAAGAGAAAAGTTAGTTATTCTTTTTTATTTTATCTTAGAAAGATAAAAGATAAATAAAAGAAATTGAGAAAAAATTTGACACAACAGAAATGAAGTTTTCTTTTTGTATAAATATTGAACAAAACGCTACCAAAAAAAAAGGATACTTTCTTACATAATTTTCCCATAATAATAAACTTTATTTAATAAGACTTAATAAATTTTCCTTTTTCTGATAAAAAGAAAACACATAATAAAATACAGCAAAAAATTATGTCTTTCAAACTTTGTATAAGCTAATAAACGGAAAGTGGACAAAAACTACTCATCAATCACCGGACGTGATAGCATCATCTGAATAAAAATCATTACCTTGTCACGTCAACCGCATTGGATAATACGTAGTCATGGTAAGAGTAACTGCTCTAGGTCAGTATTAAGTCAATAAATTTCTAAAGCTAGACGACATACTATATATATTTGTACCTACATATATACGAGAATATATAGAAATTTTTTTACGAGGACACAGTTATGCCTGTATGAAAATATTCTGGACAAAATTTTTATCTTTTGCAAAAAAACATATCGAGGATAAAAGGTGTCAAATAGTTTGATAGGTTGTGCCCAATTTTTTTTTCTTTCATTTATTTTATGATATGTAATTTTTGATTTTTATAATCTTTCGGAAATATCATTTTTTGTTAACATTTGCTATATTATAAAAATCAACTATTCATTTTCGAATATAATCCTGATTGAGCCATATATGAGTGTTATTTTCTGGACATTGGAATTTTTTATATTGTGTTTATTGAAATGTTTTTTTTTTTAGAATTTCATAAATAAGAAACTACGATTCATTAATTTTCATGACGAATATTAAAAATAAAGTTTGATTGAATATTTTTTTCTTTTCGGCATTTTCAAAAAGAATTCTGCCTATAATAAGATTCATGGAACCTTTCACTTTCTATCGTCAATATGTGATATGCTGGATACAAATAAATAAGCAAATAAATATTCATTATCATCATTAACAATGCGACAATCAGAAGCCCCGTCTAGGCCTGTTGAAGCAAAGAAGTCCAGATGTCCCGGCTTCACGCTGCAGTCTTTCAGTTTGACACTCCCAGCACGTTTTCGGCATCCTGGCTAATGCCGTTGCTCAACCGAAAGCAATTTCGTCTTCATACTGTAAATGGAGCTACTCTATAATCTCCGGACAGAATCTTCCTTATTCATACGGATTAGATGTCCAGCCCGCCACTCGTCATGGTTACACTCCAGGATCTCAGCGTTTAATAGTATCTGGATTCGTCCAGTCTCATTTTGGGGCCAAAAATTCTTCGCTGAATTCTCCTCTCGAACGCGTACAAGAGTTTATGCTAAGAACTCAAGTTTCCGAAAAATATATGAGAAATGACAAGACTAGTATTTAACACAGCAGTAGTTTCGATGTTATTGTCAGAATTTTTATTCGCAATAATTTAGTCTAACTGAACCAGATTCTGCTGACTACCACCAACCATGCCTGGATTTCTTCCTCCATATTGTTATCCTTGACCCCAATTAGAAAAATGATTTTTAAAATCTTAAAATCAATTTCCTATTTGGGCAAAGGTGACTATCCACTATTTTGAATTTACCAGGTGTATAAGCTTAAATCCGCTGGTTTTTAGTCAAAAAAACACATGTTTTTTCATAGAAAGTAAATACAAATTTATTCAAAGTACTTGCCTTCGCTGGCTACACATTTTTCCCATCTCTCGGCAATTTGTGGATACCATTCCAAAAAAATTCCATCTCTTTCGAGGCAAACCACTCATCAAGCCATTTTCCGACGTCTTCGTAAGAATCGATGTGCTGTTCAGCGAGCGCGTGGTCCATCGACGAAAACCGGTGGTAGTCGGAAGGCGCTAAGTTTAGTGGATAAGCGGTGTGGGGTAGCACCTCTCAATTGAGTGTCTCCAAGTAGTTTCGGACCATTTTTGACTGTGCGATGCTGAGTTGTCGTGGAGGAAAATCAGCTTGTCATGTCTTTGTTGATAATCCGTCCTTTTTTCATGCAGAGCACGGATCAATTTGATCAGTTGTCGGTGGTAGCGGTGGATATTGACAGTTTTACCAGCAGATACCCTGCTGATCCCACCAAACCACAGCATCGTCTTCCGTCGGAAGCAATTTGGTTTTGGGGAAGATGTTGATGGTTGGCCGGGATCAACCCACGATTTCTTGGGTTTAGGATTCTCGAAATATATCCACTTTTCATCGCCTGTTACAATCTGATGCAGGAATGACTTTCTTTTCTCTCTGGCGAGCAAGATCTTGCATGTGTTTTGGCATCGCTCCATTTCTTTATCGTACAATTGATGCGGCACCCATTTCCGATCTTTTCAATCTTCCCCATGGCATGCAAACGCATGGAAATGGCTGGTTGAGTAACACCCAATTGCTCCGCGAGCATTTTTTACGATTGGGTATCGGCTTCGTCCAAAAGAGCCTCAACCTTCCTAGGCCGATTTTCACGCTTCTTGTTCCACAAGTCCAAATTGCCATCTTTGAACCGACGAAACCAATATTGGCATGTTGTTTCCGATAAAGCACTGTCACCATACGTCTCCTAAAGCATTCGATGCGATTCGGCTTCCCACATATGCTCTTTTTCTGGCACAAAACTAGACATGATTACTAAAGGAAAAATGTATGTTGTTGTACGAAATTGCTGATAATGTGCACTGATTAATATCGACAGATGTAAAACTCATATAAAAAAAAGCATAGCGTGCCCATGGTAGCTTAATACGCTCACTCACGCCATCTATTACCAAACAGCGGATTTAAGCTTATATACCTGGTATTAACAATGCTGACGCAGTCGCAATGTACATTATTAGCCTTCGTTCATGTGCAGTCAAAGATTTTTCGCTGCCGGCTCATAATATCGGTGTCGTCAGCGTATACAAAAATGAAGATTTTTCATGAAAGTGTATTCCCTTGATAGAGATTATTGTCGATGTTAAATAGCTCTGAGCTCTCCATTCCAGCAAAATTGATTAGACTGTCTATGTGTAGAGTTTTACGCTGATTATGCTATCATAAGCGTCTATAAAAATTAACAGATGGTCGATATATGGACCATATTCCATCAGTTTTTTCAGCGACTGCTGCAGAGAGAAGATCTGTTCTGTTGCCGATTTTCCTGAAGTAAGGCCTCTTTGGTATTGGATAGTAGTTGTTGGGTAAATATGGCTACCCTGCCTTATATGATAGTGGCAAATGTCTTAAAAATTATACTCAGTAATGTAATCCCATAATATCATCAGTTAATAGTTAACTTTGATATTTGCTTTTAACTTTTCATTTTAGAGTAGAATTTATGGTCTTATACAGTATTATATGATGATTTTACTGATCTTTAAAAATTTTATACTCTTTACTTTAAAACAAAAAAAAAATGACTTTACTTATTGAACAATTGAGTAAATTTCTGTGCCTGTGAATAAAATATTTTATCAAATATGTTCCAATTCCCATCATTTATAATTCCTATTATTACGTAATAAATTCAAATTTGCATAATTGTAAATAAACTAATTTTCATTTGAATTTTCATTGAATATTTGATAAATGTAAACAATTTAACTGGGTGATACTCGAATGAATGGCGTTCAAACAAATTGAAATGATTAGAATTCCATAAATTGTTGTCATAGCACATGAATTTTATGCAAAATTTATGCATTCCTGTATCATAGATACAAATAATTATAGCAACTCGAATGTACATATATGTTATAGTTAAAGTTTAAACTTCAAATTAACAGAAATTTACTAAAAACTAAGTTAAATAATTTAAGAGAGTTTTATTCATTTGAACAATACGAAATTGAACTTGAGTAAGAAAATGTCTTAAATTCGGACCTTATGAGATATGCTCAAAAACAAAGTATTTAATTTATATATTTTAGTCGTAAACTCCTTTTTTTGGTTCAATAATATATTGGCTTTCTACAATAGAATAGTACATACGGTATGGCTGATATAAAATGTTACCTATTTTACCTCAGTGCATTAGTCAAATATGTCACAAATAGTCAGATGTGGCCTCATGACAGATTATTTAATTGTCGAGAAGAACGGATTGTGTATTTGGTTGGAAAATCGAAGGTTTGTTAACAAGAAAATTATATTAAAGAAAATGAAATTTTTGAGTATTAGATCATAAACAGTTTAAGGGTGGCTCGAGAGAGACTGCAAGAGATAAATCGGAAAGTAAAAGCTCACATTCATATAAATTCCTAATAATACAGTAAAAAAAATCCTTTAACTGAATTAACTATAATTTCTGATGATAATAAAATTGCTGAATTAAGTAAAGGAATTTGGAAAGGATTAAATGGATTAATTCATATTGGCAGTCAGCTTGCTCCTAGTTCAACTTTACCATTTCTCACGGATCCATCTTTAAAAATATGCATAAAAATAATCTTCATCCCTTAGAATGTACACATCAGTTCCTTCAAAATCATATCGCTTGAGATATTTTCTTAGCAAAAGAAATACTCCGTCAGTAAACCATTATTCAGTTCCATTTCATAGTACGTTATACCCAAAGATGTCAGTTTCCAAAAACTTAGAAATTATAAAATTTGTTATATTGCTTCATGTAAAATAATTTTAAAATATGTAAAGGAATTTTCAACTAAAAGTTTTTTAGTATATACCAGGTGTCTTAAATCCGCTGTTTGGTCATAGCTGGCGTGAGTCTGCGTATTAAGCTACAGAGTCACTCCATACTTTTTTTTATGATTTTGACATCTGTCGACATTAATCAGTGCATTTCATACAACAACATACATTTTTCCTTTGGTACTCGTAATAATGGAAAATTTCATACAACAACATACATTTTTCCTTTGGTAATAATGTCTAGTTTTGTGCCAGAAAAAGAGCATATGTGGGAAGCTCTGCTTTTCTGCTTTAATTTGAAGAAATCGGCTGCCGAATCGCATCGAATGCTTATGGAGGCATATGGTGACAGTGCTTTATCGGAAACAACGTGCCCAGATTAGTTTCGTCAGTTCAAAGACGGTCATTTTGGCTTGTGGGACAAGAAGCGTGAAAATCGGCCTAGGAAGGTTGAGAACTATCAATTGCAGGCTCTTTTGCACGAAGACCATACCCAATCGTAAAAAATGCTCGCGGAGCAATTGGGTGTTACTCAACCAGCCATTTTCATGCGTATACGTACCATGGGAAAGATTGAAAAGATCGGAAAATGGGTGCCGCATGAACTGAAAGATAGTCAGATGGAGCCACGCCAAAACACATGGCGAAATCTTGCTCGCCAGACAAAAAAGAAAGTCGTTTCTGTATCGGATTGTGATAGGCGATAAAAAGTGATTATATTTCGAGAATCCTAAACGCAAGAAATCGTGGGTTAATCCCGGACAACCATCAACATCTTCCCCAAGACCAAATCGCTTCGAACGGAAGACGATGCTGTGCGTTTGGTGGGATCAGCAGGGTATCGTCTACTATAAGATGTTGAAACCTGGTGAAACTGTCAATCCCCACTGCTACCACCAACAACTGATCAAATTGCACCGTGCTCTGGGTGAAAAAAGGACGGATTATCAACAAAGACATGACAAGCTGATTTTCCTCCACGACAACGCACCATCGCATGTGCCAAAAATGGTCCGAAACAACTGGGAGACACTCAACTGGTAGGTGCTACCCCACCACGCTTATTCACAAGACCTGGCCCCTTCCGACTACCACCTGGTTTCGGCGATGGGCCATGCGCTCGCTGAGCAGCACTTCGATTCTTACGAAGACCTCCGAAAATGGCTTGTTAAGGGGTTTGCCTCGAAAGAAAAGGAATTTTTTTGGCGTGGTATCCACAAATTGCCCAAGAGATGGGAAAAATGTGCAGCTAGCAAGGGCAAGTACTTTGAAAAAATTTATTTTAGCTTTCTATGGAAAAAAAACCTGTGTTTTTTGACTAAAAAACAGCGGATTTAAGCTTATACAACTGTTAGATTTTCTTTAAAAACATTTCTCTGTGATAATACACTCGATGTTCGTAATATTGACTTGAGAAATTTACATAAAAAAAAGTTATGTTAATTTCTCAAGTCAATATTAAACAATTTTCAAAATTATGTTTTTCTGGATATTTATATATTTACTTATGCACGTAAAAATTTCCTTCTATTTATTCTTAAAACAAAAATCTTTCAGCCGATCCGGTACCACAGTTGTTAGTACACTGGGTTAGAATCCCACTGACGCATAGTCCTACGATAATCCCCAATAACTACTTTTATTTTTATTTCTAATTCAATTTCCTTATCGCAATATCATTTGACCTTTAGTATCGTGGTGCTAAGAATATACATGCTAAGCGCTAATGTTATTTAAAATTATAACAAACAAATGAAGAAAAATCTTTCATCTTCAAAAAAAAAATAATAGCAATATAAAAGAATTCCCCTTTTTATAAAGATAGAAATTTGCCAAAAATATCTTTGATTGATAATGTGTTTACAAAATGATACTAACAAGTAGAAAATTTTAGTTTTCAAAATCGAAAGATAGAAAAGAGAAATAAACTTTCCAGAAAATTCATAAGCAAATTCAGCTTCTGTGTAAGTGTTAATCAAAAACAAGAGAATCTGCTCAATTTACATATATTTTATTAGAAAGAAAAAATTTAACAAAAAAATACAATTTCACATTAAGATGAGTTGTTTCGTTACAGGAAAAGGAAATTTAACTCAAATCAATAGTGTTGATAATATATAAAATTGTGATATAAAAGAACGCGTTTTGATTATATTATAAAAGAAGAAAGCATTTTGAAACAATTAAAATTAATCGATTTCAAATACGAATACTCATGGAACAATTATTCTTCGGAATTGAATTGGAAATTTATTCAAATGGAAAGGAAATGGAATAGAATATAAATCGGCGATATAAATTTCTCGATTCAAAAAGATTATGGTAAAAAGAAATTCACTCACACAGCAAAAAAAAAAAATGTTTTTAAGTTTAAAAACATGAAATTTTCAAATTTGCTGGAAAACAATTTGTAGGCGCAGATGCATAAACAAAAAAAAAAAGAAAAACAACTACAGTTTCTTACTAATAAGAATCGGCTTCTTCTATAAAAAAATACGCCCATTTACCAAAGAATATTCTTATTACGAAGAATATCTAACAATCTTTTCAACAGAATAATTTGGCTCACTTGTGCTTCAAGGTATCTTCATTTAATTGGATTGATATGAATTCAAGTCTGTTGGTTAAACTGTGGAAACTTCCCGTATTCATAGTGTAGGCTTGTTGTATGGCTAACAAGCAATATGATCTCGTTTCAACGTCGATATTTTCAAAATTTATGGCTTACGAATTAATTCAATTAACTTTGAATAAATTACGAACAAATTTCAATTTGGAAGATGAAATTACAAATACAAAAATGCCATAGTTACGAAAGTCTGTGATGTAATCGAGCGAATTTCATCATTATTAGAAGATTGCTTTCACCTACAAAAACCTATTACAAGGCAATTCTTCTCAGATACATAATCGTATTTGTTTTTGCCTAGTTATGTGTATATGCACATGAACAAGGGATGTATATGAAATGAATCCTTGAAAATTTAAATAAACTTTTATATATCAAATACGGTTTTTTTTATGCAATTATATATGTTATATTTTAATATTGTAATATAAAAAAATAAAGCTACATATTTATTTTTGGAATGAGCATAAGTATTTAAATTCATCAAACCATAATAAAAACGAAAATTATAGGAATTGAAATAAAATAAATATTTTATAAAAGGTTATTAAAAATTTCAAGTATTTCAAAGTACGTTTATTATTTTAAATATTATTTTTAACAATAAAAAGCTCTATGGAGTATATAAATAGATACATTGAGAAGTTTTTAATGCAATTATCATTTAATTGATGGAATTAATCTTAAATGTATTTTCTATAAATATAATTTTTTTTCAATTTTTAAATAAAAACAATTGAATTTTGTGCATAATAAAATATTATCTTTATTATTATAAGTCACATTTTAGGGACATTTTCACCAAAAACAGGTCTTTCAATTATTGGGCTTGGATGATACTTCTTCGCTAAGAAGTATCGGGTTTTTCAATAGCAACTTGACACTTTTGATGTCTTACTTTAGTTCTTGAGTTAACTTGATCTTAAGTTCTTGAGTTAACTTAATATCAAATTAAGTCAAGAACTAAAGCCACTTGACCATATGAAGTGACGCACGTTCGCAGATTGAGCTCTAGAGAAGTTTGCCGAAAATGACGACTTTCATCGCAAAATCATCTTCAGTGATGAAGCGCATTTTTGGTTAAATGGCTTCGTCAACAAACAAAACATGCGTTATTGGAGTGCTGCAAACCCTCATGTGCTTCATGAAACACCACTTCATCCACAAAAAGTGTCTGTATGGTGCGGTTTTCATGCCGGTGGCGTTCTTGGGCCATTTTTCTTCGTTGATGAAAATGACCGTCACGTTATACAATAGTTAATGGTGAACGCTAAAGAGACATGTTGCAGCGTTATTTCTTCGATCACTTGCATGAAATGGACATTAGTGATATGTGGTTTCAATAATACGGTACCACATCCCACACAGCGGGAGAAACAATCGACTTATTGAAGTCCAAATTCAGTGAACGTGTTATATCGAGAAAAGGTCCTGTCGATTGGCCGCCGATACCTTGTGATTTAACACCTCTAAACTTTTTTCTGTGGGGCTACGTTAAATCGATGGTCTATGCCAACAAGCCGGCGACGTTAGAGGACCTAAAAGCGAACATTGAACGTGAAATAGCGGCCATTCCCGTGGAATTGTGTGGCCGAGTCATCCAAAATTGACTTCAACGAATCGAACGTTGCAAGCGTGCCCGTGCTGGACATATAGAGTTTTCCAATAAGAGTGATATGATTTCTAAGTGACATTTCGGCTACTTGTAATATGCCATGATCTGTTTTTTTTTCCATTATATTTAGTAATGTTTACAATTTTATCGTTAAAAAATATACGCAAAAACAACGTTTACAAATTATTCAATTTTATTATCAAAATAATCGTTCTCCAGTTGCAACTTTTCGTGCGCTGTTGCCATTTTATGGTCGTAATAATCGTCAAACAGTGCTCGCTATTCGTCGAATTGTTAAAAATTTCGAGCGTATGTGTACATTGTCTTTACATAATGTTCAAGTGCCAATAAAACAAAGAACCGCTCGAAGTAATGAAAATATTGTTGCCGTTCAGGCAAGTGTTTCCGAAGATTTTGTGAAAGGATTTGGGCTTGCATCCATATAAAATTATTATCACTCAAGAACTGAAGTCATTGGACAACCGTCTTTTCCGATGAGGCTCACTTTCATCTGAGTGGTGCGGTAAATAAACAAAACTGTCGATTTTGGTGCGAAGAAAATCCACAAATTATTCACCCATTGCATTCACCTTAATTGACAGTATGGTGTGGTTTTTGGTCTGGTGGAATCATCTTCTTTCGAAATGAAGCTGGTAACACCGTTACTGTCAATGGAGAGCGGTATAGATCACTGAGAACCAACTGTTTAGGGCCAAAATTGGAAGAAATTGATCTTGACAACATCTGGCCACACAGCACGTGCAACAACCGAATTATTGCGAGAAAAGTTTGGATATTCGATTATTACAAGAAATTGTGACATTTGTGATTTAACACCATTAGACTATTTCTTGTGGGGTTATTTGAAGTCATTGGTCTTTAGCAATAAACCAGACTCTCTTCAACCTTTAGAAGTCAATATTGAACATGCTATTCATGACATACCACTTGATTTAGTGGAAAAAGTGGTCGAAAATTGGTTTCAACGAATTCGTTCCTGCAAAAGAAGTCGTGGAGGCCATTTGAATGACGTTTTATTCAGAACTTAATTGTATCGATTGTACTTTACATTTAATAGAAAACAATTGAATTTCATTAACAATTAGTGTGTTTTTTTAAAAGAGATCATATCACTCTTATTCGAAAATCCTTTATAAGCGAAGTTGAGTTTCATTCATAATTGCATTGATTGTACTTTAAGCTAACAATAAAAGTTTTGATATATCTCAAATGATTTGCGAGATATTTAAAAAAAAAAGTTATCAAGTTCTTATTCAAAAACCCTTTAGATAAGATGTCCTTTGCAATTATAACTTATTAAATAAATTATCAAAAAATAATAAAATTTTTAAATGCAAAATAAAAAATTCAAAAAAAACAAATGTTTAAAATATTATATCCTGATTGAACGGTCCTATAGTATTAGACAAGAAATCGATTTTTTTTAGTTTATTTCATATTGAAGGATAAAATAAAAAAATTGTTTAATAACATATTATCCGTCCAAATGGTAATACAACAATTGTTTTTTGCAGCAATATTCTTGTATTTTTATACATAAATACTATCCTCATCAAGGTTGCACTCTTGGGTAGCTTCATATTAGTAGAGCAGCTCTTTCCACTCTTCATAGTAGTCTTAAGCCTGCGTCACCTTCAAATTCCCAGTTACACTTCTTTGCATACGTGTAGTATTAATAGTACCAAGATTTTATGATCTTGGCGAACAAAAAAAGTTACACGGATTGTGCTCAGGTGAATAAGGATCTGACGAAATATAAAGACTCCTTGATGGAATGATTTCATTAATTTTTTTTTTAAATTTTATGATAAATATCTTTATAAGAAGTTTTTTGAGCTGTGTAGAATTAATAGTTGAAATAGCGGACTTACCAAGAAGAGTACCGAACAAAAATATTTTCATTGCCAATTGAGGAAGCTTACAATTACGCGTTGTTCACAACAACTGGATTTTTCTGCAATTTTAAATTAGCAAATACACTCTATTCTCGTTTTATGCGGTTTTTTTTATGCAATTTTAGAATAATGCGGTGAAACAAAAAAAAATTGTTTAATAATTTTACTGGGTAATTGTGGATTTACAAAATTTTGTTTAAATTTTAGTGCGTACACATAATTGATATGCATTCAATTTGGCATACTGTTCTTGCTTTGAAAATTTGTCATACTGCTCTATTACGCATTATGTACAATACATTTTTATTGCTCAGTAGAAAACAAAACTCTGTGAAAGAAGGTTACTACTGGAAGATAAGTTTTTTCTATAATTTTTTTAGTCGTCTTAAGCAAAATGTGTAATCATAATAATAAAAACATAAAAGCAGAAAAGGAGTGCAATTTCGCTAGAAACCAAAATTATAATTCGGGATCGCTTGGCAAAAGGAGAAGGATCTACAGCAGTAGGTAAACATTATAATTTAGGCGAATCTACTGTTAGAACAATAAGAAAATCAGTCATATCTGGTACAGAATTGAGTGCTAAAATTTCTTCATATTCAAGAGACACTTTAATAGAAAAAAACGGAAAAGGCTCTCGTAATTTGGATTAAAGATTTAACTCAAAACAGAAAGCTCTTAGATTTTAGAAGCATCTGAAAGAATCAGAGCCATCTACATCTTCATGTGGAAGTAATTCACAATTCTCTGCCAACACAGGGTGGCTAACTGGTTTTATAAAAAGACATTATTTTCATAATCTGAAGATAAAAGGTGAATCTATCTTTAAAACCACATGCATTAAAAGGAAAAGACCTAAAGACCTGCTAGTACATTGGATGGCAAACAAGAAGGCCTGCATAACTACTGAAATTTTCACTGAATGGTTCAATAAATGCTTTATACCCGATGTAGAAAAATATATGAAAAAGATTGGTCTCGAATTTAAGATCCCATAACTTCTTGATAATGCACCAGGTCATGCAAATTTAGAACATCCAAATAAAGAGCTAGCCTTCTCCAACCCAAATTTAGAACATCCAAATATAAAGGTAGCCTTGATTAGATCACGGAATTATTCCAACATTTAAAAAATATTATGCCAACTTCACTTTTCAATTCATTTTCGATAAACTGGAATCCGAAACAATTTCAGTTACTGAAGTTTGGAAAAAATTTAATATTTTGGACTGTATATGGTAAGCCATGATGCATTAGCAATTGCTAAAATAAAACCACAAACATTAAATGCATGTTGGAAAGCAGCATATCAAAAATAAATGAATTAAATCAAATAACAACCATATCACCAGAAATTATTTCACTGGCTAAAGAAATAGGTGGGGAAGGTTTTAATAACTTTTGCAAAAACGATGTTGAAGAATTGCTTGTGGATGAAGCCTTAAGTGATGATGATATTTTGGACAGTAGTGAAAAAAATAGTGAACCGGAAGAAGAACTTGTTCCACTCGACGCAAAATTTATTCGGGAAGGCCTTCAACTTTCCAGTAAATTGGAAAATTGTTTCCTTTTAACTGATAATGATTCAGAACGCGACTTGAAATTCTGACGTGATCTGAAATTTTGTATGTCTGGCTACCGAGAGCTTTACAAAGAATTAGTCAATCCATCACAGTGTTTGATTACTGACTACCTTGTCAAAGGAAAAAAAAACTGAAATTTCTGATGAAACATTACCATGCAGATCTGATGAGGTGATTATATCTTCTAGTGATGAAAGTGATTTCGCACCAATCCACAAACGAATCCGTACATTATCAGACAGCGACCAATGATAAAAAAATTGTTTTTAATGTGATTTCAAATGAAGTTTTGTATATGTTATTTACATACCAGGTGTATAAGCTTAAATCCGCTGTTTTTTAGTCAAAAAACACATGTTTTTTTTTCATAGAGAGCAAAAACAAATTTATTTAAAGTACTTGCCCTCGCTAGCTACACATTTTTCCCATCTCTCGGGCAATTTGTGGATACCACGCCAAAAAAAGTCCTTCTCTTTCGAGGCAGACCACTCATCAAGCCATTTTCGGACGTCTTCGTAAGAATCAAAGTGTTGCCCAGCGAGCGCGTCGCCCATCGTCGAAAACAAATGGTAGTCGGAAAGGGCCAGGTCTTGTGAATAAGCGGGGTGGGGTAGCACTTCCCAGTTGAGTGTCTCCAAGTAGTTTCGGGCCATTTTTGACGTGTGCGATGGTGCGTTGTCGTGGAGGAAAATCAGCTTGTCATGTCTTTGTTGATAATCCGTCCTTTTTTCACGCAGAGCGCCGTACAATTTGATCAGTTGTTGGTGGTAGCGGTAGGCATTGACAGTTTTACCAGGTTTCAACACCTCATAGTAGACGATACCCTGCTGATTCCACCAAACCCACAGCATCGTCTTCCGTCCGAAGCGATTTGGTCTTGGGGAAGATGTTGATGGTTGGTCGGGATCAACCCATGATTTCTTGCATTTAGGATTCTCGAAATATATTCACTTTTCATGGCCTATCACAATCCGATTCAGGAACGACTTTCTTTTTTGTCTGGAGAGCAAGATTTCGCATGTGTTTTGGCGTCGCTTAAAACACATCGTTTCATTTTCCGATCTTTTCAATCTTCCCCATGGTACGCAGACGCATGGAAATGGATGGTTGAGTAACACTCAATTGCTCCGCGAGCATTTTTTGCGATTGGCTATCGTCTTCATCCAAAAGAGCATGCAATTGGTGGTCGCCTCAACCTTTCTAGGCCGATTTTCACGCTTCTTGTCCCACAAGTCAAAATTACTGTCTTTGAACCGACGAAACCAATCTCGGCACGTTGTTTCCGATAAAGCACTGTCACCATATGCCTCCATAAGCATTTAATGCGATTCGGCAGCCGATTTCTTCAAATTGAAGCAGAAAAGTAGAGCTTCTCGCATATGCTCTTTTTCTGGCACAAAAATAGACATGATTACTAAAGGAAAAATGTATTTTGTTGTACGAAATTGCTGACAATGTGCACTGATTAATGTTGGCAGATGTCAAACTCATAAAAAAAATGTATGACGTGCCCATGGAATGACGCTCATTTACACCATCTATGACCAAACAGCGAATTTAAGCTTATATACCTGGTATGTGTATGCATATTTTTTATTTTCAATAAAATATGAAGAAAAAAAATTTAGAGCAACTTTTAATTTATAAACATTTATGTTGTCCAATATTTTGAGTAATTTTCCATATTTTTTTATGATTTTTTTACTTTTTTTATGCGATTTTTGGTGCATTTTAAAACATTATTTAGGTTTTATACGATATTTTAGGTGAGTGGAACGTAACCATAATTTTGCATATGAATCTATGTCTATTTTTGTGTGATTTTTTATATGTGGATTTCCATGGAACGCTTCTACAGCATAAACTGAGAATAGAGTGTATTGCGAAAAGAACCACAAGATCATGCAAAGTGCTGGGCGTTCGATCACTGGACCGTTGCTTGGGCAGTTGAAAACAGATCCCCGATTTAGTAAAAACATCATTTTCAGTGCACACTTTTGGTTGAGTGGCTAAGTGAACAAGTAAAAATGTGGGCTCTGGGATAAAAGGGAATCACAATAGTTCGATTAGCTTCCTTTGGGTCAATACCGAGAGATATCAAGCGATGATAACATATTTTTCTAGCCACAATTGGATGATATGGACTTGGATAAAATCTGGTTTCATCGGGACGATGCGTCCCCTGCAAATGAAGCCGCATATCCCATTCGGATGATGTTATTTTTAATAGTCAATATTTCAACAAAAAAACTCTTTAATAGATCCCTACTATTCGAGTACTTTTATTTCTATATAATTAAATAATACAATTTTTTTTCAAAAGCAAATAAAGTACAACTAACGCCATCTACTTTTCTCTTATCGTAGATAAAAAATAGAATAAATTTTTACTACAGAATAATATATTGAATAATTTTCTTTTCTATAATTTATATAATAGTAAAATTCAAAGACTTTATATATTGTAAAACAAAAACATTATATTAATAAAAAAATATGCAAAACTCTTTTACCTTATCAAGGAATTCAAATGGGGCAGTATTAATTAGAACATAAATCCAACACAAGCAACTTAATTAAATTCATTCCGATCTTTTTATAAATGTACATTAAAGAAAAACAAATAAATAATATCAAATTTATACAAAAATCTAATAATTTATGTAATGAATACCTTAACAAAAGGTTTATTCTTCTAATGTTCAGATAAGACCCTATCATTTTTCAGCAAATTACCTGAAAATGAGTAACCGCCTATAGTGTTTCCAAAAATAAATTTTCTCATTCAACCATAGGAAAAATATTCACCTTTTGTAAAGAGGATTCGCATTATTTTGTATTCAATATCTAAGGAAAAGCTTCAATATTCCTTTTAGACACATTAATAAGCTTCAACAATAATAATCGATACTGTACACCCTTTTGTTATATCATATCAATACAGAAAAAATAGTTTCGTCTACAAATTAATTAATTCCTAATTAAATAAGTCAGAAAATATTAACAAAAAATTTGAATACAAATAATTAATTTACAAAAACGTAAAGATGCTAGTGTATTGAGTGAAATTTCGTATTTTATGAAATTGGAATTATTTCTTTTTTGAAAATACTTTCAATACTGAAAACTTACAATGAAAATGTTTTGTATTTCCGTTCCTTTAGTGGAGCTTGTATGAAATTTTCTGACAGGTAATTAATTCAAATTCATTATTTTCGTTTATTTACTTCGTTGTAACAAAGGTATTTCTTTTAGGTCATAGTACGATAAGCATTTGGTTGGTTGCTTTCCTACAAAATCGAAACTACCTTGAGACCAAAGGGGCCATGCATCCTTAAAAAAAGATTGTTTAGAGAGAAATTTGGAACATTTTATTGATAGCCGATTAAAAAAAAAAACAGATTTGAAATTTTAGAAGGAGGAATATTTTTCATCTAAGGTCCTAAATGAACAAAAGTTTGTAGCACTACACAATAATAATAACAATAAATGAATTCTGTACTATTTAACCTGATAACCTGAAATTATAAATAATAGTCTTGAATTATCATCTAATTTTTTTTTTCTTTGGTATTATTTCAAAAAATTCTGTTTATGGTTTTTTTTATAGCAAAAACTATTTCAGTTCTCATAAATTTCAAGCAAATACCAAGCATGAAAATGTACCAGCGAATTGTGTTGGTACTAAGAAAATATGAACTTCGTAGTCGCTTAAGATATGAAAATTAATAAATACAACTGCAATATAAACAAAGTTGAAGCTATTAACATCACTCAGAATTATGCTATTCCGTGGTTGTTATTATTTTTATTATTATACATTTTTTTTTTGTCGTTGTTGTTGAAAATTTCGTCCTATGCACGTCCGAATATTATTATGACCGAAGCTATAAGGATAATTTTCCATATACGTGTATGATTCTGGACTTTGCATAAGCTTATATGACCTTCAGTGTATGAATTTTCTATGGCATAATAATAAACTCTTGAGTTTTCTGAATGAGTATGTTTTGTAATTTGAACATCCCAGTTCAGGCAACATAAATAAATGGGCTTCTACGCAATAATAATGCCATTATAAGTACCACATACCACCATTATTATACCGTCTGCCATTTATAAATGTATCCATGTATGATCATTCTCCCCCTAACCCTACAGTATACTACAATATATTCAGTTGATATTAAGGGCAAAAAAAACTGGTAATTCATAATGAGGTGTTTTCACGGATGTAAAATTTATAAAATATTATTTATTATAAAAAGAAGCTTTTGTGTAACATTTTCTTTGTTAAATTCTAAAGATTAAGACCATTTGAAAACGAACAACATTTTGTATATAATAATTTTTTAGTAAAATAAAGCCCACCTTTCATCTTATTGCCAGAGAATTTATATTTTCTTGTCAAAAATAAAAAGAGCAGCTTTTCCGGATTTTAATACAATATTAAAAAAATATCATTACCGCAATTTTTTTTTCGTATATTTTTTGAGTTTACAGAATTTAAATATTGATGAATGTTACTTTGAACTTATAGGAAATCCTTTGAACATTAATAACAATTTTATTCAAAGTTGAATGGGAAATTTATAAATAGAAAGATATTAAGCGCTTAGTAATTAAATAATGAAAGGAAAGAATCTATAATACTTTCAAATTAAAATAATATTAGAAAATTTGGTTGACTAATATTTGAATTACAATATAATATATGAGGTCTGTTCAAAATAGGATCTGATTAAATCAGTAGGATCTGACAGGGCGGTGAACTAGGACCTCAACTTGTAACATTCTCACAGTTGCAGAGAAGTTATTTTCAACGTTAGTTTTATAAGATGATAAAATTCTGAATCATCAGATAACAGGAAGTCCGATTTAGAGCTACTGAATCAAAGAACTGCGGACCGCAGTCTTCCAGTTCGACACTTTCAGCATATTTTTGGCGTCCTGGCTAACGCCGTTGTTCTATCGAAAACAGGGCCAATATCATTTTATGAGACCATAAAATCTTCTGAGATCTCGTTTTCTAGGAATATTCGATAGTGGCTGTTAGAAAAATACTCAACAAATATTTTTTTATCAGTAAATAAACTTTAGCATAGAAACTTTTATAGCTGAAAAAAGAAAAATCCTCAAAATACAAATGATACCTAATACGAGGTCTGTTCAAAAAGTATCACGAATTTTGTGTTTTTTTTCAAAAATTATTTATTTATTTATAATTATCTATTTTGTCCCCTTTAAAGTAATCCCCACCAGATATTATACACTTGAGACAACGTGTTGTCCAATCCTCGAAGCACTTCAAAAAATCATTTTTTTGTGATCTTGTTCAACTCCTCCTTCGATGCCGTCTTTATCTCCTCAATCGTAGCGTAGCGTCGTCCTTTCTTGGGGCTCTTTAGTTTCGTAAACAAGAAAAAGTCACAGGGGGTCAGATCTGCGGCATTATTAGTGTGTTGTTTTTGGCCAAAAATGGCAAAAGCCAATTTTTGTTCTTCAATAAATCCGGACATTTCTGGTGGATTGTTCAAGCAACTTGCACATAACTTGCATGTAATATTCCTTATTGACCGTTCTTCCCTGTGGCAAGAACTCATAATGCACCACACCCCTAAAATCGAAGAAAATGTAAGCAAAACCTTCACATTCGACCGAAATTGGCGAGCTTTTTTCGGTCTTGGCTCATGCGGCAGCTTCCATTGAGATGATTGAGCTTTGGTTTCCACGTCATAACTATAAACCCATGATTCGTCATTAATTATGATCCTCTGGAGCAAACTTTGGGTCATCATGGACAGAGCCCAACAGCTCCTTAGCAATGTTAATGCGATGCTATTTTTTGTCGAAATTGAGCAAAAATCGAAGACGAGCCAAAACACGTGCAAGCAAAGCAGCTGTCAAAAATTAACTGAACATTCAAAATGGCCTAATTTGTCGGCATAAATGAAAGATATAAGTACCAATATAACGCCACGAAAATCGAATATACGTAACCCGCGGAAATTCAAAATTCGTGATACTTTTTGAACAGACCTCGTAAGGGGCTTTTCAATAGGTATACTTAATCTTTACAGCCTATTGCCTTAACGTTTTAAATGACAGCGTTTCCAGGTATGGGTATTTACAGGTATTTAATTATGGAGAACTACATGAGTAAACCACGTGTCGAGATAGTGAAAACCTATTATAGTTTTATATTTAATGATAGGATGAATTTTTGGCAGAATGAATCGCATCATATTTTGAGAAAGCTTTTTCTACGGGTGGTTTTCAACTTAACAATACTGAATTCACCCATTTTCCGAATATCCCTATCTCTTGTGAGTTTAAACCTCAAATAACCATACGCGGCTATATCATTTTGGATAGTATAAATGACCTTAAATATGATTTTTCTTATGGTCCCAATGATATCCCTCCGGCTTTCATTAAATTATGTTTCACGTCATTACTCTCTGCCTAAGAAATTATTTCAAAAAATTAATTAAGAATGTTAAATTTTTCTAACTAAAAGAAAAGATCCTGTATAATACCCATTCGTAGAAAAAAAGGATCAAAAAGTGTGGTAATTAATTACAGGTCAATTGCAAAGTTATCCGGTATTACTAAGCTATTCGAGCCGTTAATCTATTCTCAGCTCATCAAGCATTGGAGACGCCTAATCACGCCTAATCTCATGGTTTTGTGCTTTTCAGAGCAACAACAACGAAACTCCTAATTTTCACTTCCAACTTTTCCAATATTGACGTTTACAGACCGACTGCATCAGATTTTGACAAAATACCTCAGTCAGTTATTTTATTCAAGCTTAAGAAATTGCGCATTTTTCCAATATTTATTAATTGGTTTGGTTTCTATTTAAAAAATAAGACTTACAATATATTTACATTGAGAGACATTAAAGCTCTATCTTGTGTCTCTCAGGGTAGCCATCTTGGTCCCTTGTTTTTATTCTTGCAATTGATAATATTGTAGTGGGTTGTTCGGAAAGTAATTAATTTTTTTTTATAAAATGAAAGAAATTTTTCTTATAATGAATTAATATTTTATTCAATTAAATATTGCCCAATCTGCTCCAATACCCTTTGCCATTTTTCTGGCAGTAGCATGATTCCACGCTCATAAAATTTTTGTTCTTTGCTGGCAAAAAACTGATCCAAGTGATTTTTGACCTCCTCATTTGAATTAAACGTTTTACCGTCTAAAAAATTTAGTAGAGACCAAAACAAATGATAATCGGAAGGTGCTAGGTCTGGAGAGTATGGTGGGTGTGGCAGTATATCCCATTCAAGCTCTAAAAGCTTTTGCTTTGAAATCCCACCAAACAAATAACATAACCTATTTTTTTTATGAATATTGGCTTTCGCAGTGCTTTGAGCCGGTTCATCTTTTCTACTGCAGGATCTTTTGGGCTTAACATAGTTGTAAACACCCCATTTTCCGTCCCCAGTGATAATACACTTCAAAAATGGATCATTTTCTAGACGTTTGAGAAGCAAATCACAAATGTCAATGCGACGGCATAAATTTTTTTCCGTAAGAAGATGAGGAACTCATATGCCGAGCTTTGAGATTAAACCTAGCCGTGTCAAATGATCATGAACGATCGAATTTGATAAATTTTATCTCTCGGATGGTGAGCCTGCACTCGTTCACCATTTTCATTAGTCTTTGATGTTTAAGCTTTTCCTGATCTCCAGTAAAAATCTTCCACCTCTTCTCGTACCCAGTAAAAAAAGCTTTATGCTATCGAAAAACTTGCGCTCCGGATAAGATCTGAAATTAATCGACGGTCTGACCTCCCAAGAGCCCACACTCGTTCCACATTTTCTTCTTCCACTGATTTTAGGCTCTTCAAAAAAGCTCATTTTCTGTTGATGAATATTGGCTTTCGAAGTGCTTTGAGCCGATTCATCTTTTCTACTGCACGATCTTTTGGGCTTAATATAGTTGTAGACAACCCATTTCTTATCCCCAGTGATGATACGCTTCAAAAATGGATCATTTTCTTGACGTTTGAGAAGCAAATCACAAATGTCAATACCGTAAGAAGATGAGGAACCCATATGTCGAGCTTTGAGAATAAACCTAGTCGTTTCAAATGATTATGAATGGTCGAATTCGTTAAATTTAATATCTCAGAAATCTCACAAGTTGTTATTCGCTGGGTTGCATCAATTAATGCCTTTATTGTGTCTTTATCGGCTTCAACTGGCCTTCCCGAACGTGGTGCATCTTCGAGATCAAAATTGCCAGATCGAAATTTTGCAAACCAGTTTTAGTACTGGCGCTCACTTAACACATCTTCTCCACACACATCGGATAATTGTTTTCTTGCTTGAACAGCATTTTTATCTTTTCTATAGTAAAAAAGTAAAATATGTTCAAAATGCTGTTTTTCACTTTCCATATTTAAAAGGGTATCAACCAAAAACTACTGTGCAGAATCAATCGAATTTTGCACAAGCAAGCCTTGTTATGTCAGCTGTCAAAATACATATGATTATGCATCTTAAGTATGAAGTTGGTTGTGAAAAAATATAATTATATCCTCTGTTAGGAAATAACTTCCTGAACAAGCCAATAAAACTAATTAAACATCGTAAGATATAAAAATGTTCCCTAGAATTTGAAAAATTATTGATATTGATATCACACAAGAGTATTTTAACATCTTTTATAATTGATTTATTTTGAATTAGATAATTTTGAACCTAGAAAAATCTGACGTTATGAGGCAATTTCAAATATAATTTTCCGAAAATTAATAGAAGACTTGTTCATTCTGTTACGGATTAAACTGGATAAGAAACTGGAATTTATTCCCTACGTGAACTATATTATTTCCAAAAGTAGTTCAGTTTTAAGCTTTGTAAAGTGATGGCCAGGGGAACTGTCAAGCACAAGTACCTTGGTATATTCATATTTCTCCTTAGTTTGACCAAACCCAGAATATGCAATTATTAAGTGTGTTACGAGTATATTGATGCAGCACAACTTTGTGAGATTTGGATTGACAGATTTTTGTTGGTAGAACCGACTAAGATATTCACCATACACAGTTCGGCCTAATTCGCTTAAGTTACCTAAAAAGATGCAAAGTTGCTGAGTTGAGCTTCATCCACAAACGTTTAAACTCTAAGATTGACTGTTAGGATCTTGCAAATATGGTTCCTTTCAGACGACTGAAATAAAGTTTGCATATTTCGACTTTTCTACTTCTAAGGAATCGTTGAAAAGACTTCTTTTCTATCTTCACTTGTAGATCGATTTTTTTTGATTAATTATTTCTGAAAAGGAAAATCTCTTATGTAAAATTTACCAGAAAGACAATTTTTGTTGTGTTTTAAAAAAAAAAAATATTTGGTCAATCTTTTGAACTTTTTTTTTATTTTTTTTTATTTTAAATGTTATCTACAACTACTTATGCTAGTAACAAGCACATTTTTTACGGGAATATACATGGACATGAGGACCTCTAGAACAAGGTAATTTTATTTTATAATTTTAGAGAATCTCTCGGCCATCGCCGTTTTAAACGTCGATGGGTGTATACTGGAAGGGTGGGAGTGAAAAGTTCCCTTCCTAAAGGATTAGGGTGGAAAGATAGATGCGAATGGAATTTTTTATTTCGGCAGATGCATAGTTTACGAACAAATGGAACATTTAGGTTACGGTGGATAACAGTGTTTCGCACATAAAAGGGGGCATTGACAATTTTACGAAGGATTCGGGATTGTAGGGATTGGATTGGAAGGGAGTTGGAATGCTTAGTCGAACCCCTAAGTTCTAGACCATATGTCCATATTGGTTTCAGAACCGTATTGTATAGTAATTGTTTACTTGTTGTTGTAAGTTTTGATTTACTGTCTAGGAGACGTAATAATTGTTTGTATCGTCCGTTAAGTTCACGTCTTTTAGTTTTCGTATGAAGGTTCCAGGTTAACCGTTTGTCGAATATAAGTCCAAGGTAACGTACGCTATTTTTTTGTGGAATAATACTGCCGTTTGGGGTTATGTCGGGAATTTGTTCTCGGCCGAGTGTGAAAGTTAATACATAAGCAGATTTTTGCTCATTTACCTTCACTCTCTACCTTTTGAACCAAGTTTCTAAGGAGTGGATATGGTTCTGTAGGATACTAATGGCTGTGGAAGGATCTTTGTGATGTGTCAGGATGGCTGTATCGTCAGCATATGTTACGGTTAGGATGTTGTTGTGGCAAGGAATGTCATGGGTATAAATGTTATATAGGATAGGACCTAGGATACTTCCTTGAGGGACACCGGCGGAAATTGAATAAATGTCAGAGTACTCAATATTTTCAGCTACCTGAAAATATCGGTCTGAGAGATAAGATTTAAGGATGTGGAAATAACCCGAGGGTAGGACTCGCTGCAACTTCCAAAGCAATCCAGGGTGCCATACACGGTCGAAAGCATGCGAAATGTCAAGAAACACGCCTGGGCAGTATTCCTTTCGCTCTAGCGAACACGCTATGTAATCGACTACGCGATGACACTGCTGGATAGTGGAATGCTCAGGTCGAAATCCAAACTGATGCTGAGGAATGACACCCTCGGTTTCAAAAATGGGATAAAGGCGTTTTAGGATTAATTTTTCTAGGATTTTTGATAACATGGGAAGGAGGCTTATAGGTCTATATGAGGTTGGAAGGTTTTTGGGCTTATTGGGTTTTGGGATCATCTTAATTATGGAAAACTTCCACAGGGAAGGAAAAAATGATGTGCGGAGGATACTATTATAAATATTGGTTATCAAGACGAGGGTTTTTTTGGAAATTTGCTTCAGGATTTCTGAAGTTATTAGGTCATATCCTGGGGCTTTTTTTTATTGGAAAGGTGTTCTATTGTGAATTTAACTTCGGAAGGAGTGAAAAACTTAGGAGGTGACTTATGGGCAACTGAGTTGATATTTGTCGGAATATTTGTTCGTCATGCAGAATGTCTTGGACATCTTCGTGAGGTTTAAAGATTTTTTCTAAGTGTTTGCCGAAAATGGCGGCTTTCTGTTTATCCGTTTTTGCCCAGGTTCCGTCGGTATTCCGGAGCGAGTGTGTAGCTAACATATTTTGTATTTGAGAATTCGTCGGGTAGCTTTCCAAAGTGACTTATTAGTTGTCAGTGATTCTGTGTATTCAGTAAATCTTTCGTTATTATAATTAATTATTTCTTGTTTCAGTTCTCGTTGTAGTTGGTTCAGTTTTTTCTTTTGAACTTTTGAATATCATCTTTAAGAAATTATTTAAATTATAGCCTAAAAGTATAAATACAATGAATTGCGTTAAAAATATATTCAAATTTTAGACATTTAATAATAAAGATTTAAATTACAAAAGCCTTTTGATTTAGTTTTTTTTTATTGTAGAATATTTTAAACCTCATTAAAATTTCAAAAATTTTGTTTATATAGACTTGAAAATTATTAATGGTAAATAACATCGATTCGATGATTACTTTTGGCCTTGTAGAAAATTTCAGCTCTTTTGATGATATTTTTCAATAAGCTTTCTTATAATTCCGGGTTAATTTCATTGATATTGTTAAATATGTTTGCTTTAAATTTTTCAGTTGACTCTGGCTATTGGAAAAAATCTTTCCTTTTAGTATTTCTACAATTGGGAACGATTAAATCTGAGAAGGAAGGCGGCGATTCGACAACACCACCTTTCAACATGACTCGGTCTCAGAATTTCCATTGTAACGGAAGGAGTGTTGAGACCACATGTCATCCATCTATAATTGATCCAATTTAGGGATGACAAAGTTCTATAGCATATATCTAAATTACTCACTAGTCACTGTTACTGTATTACCATCAACATCCTCAGAGAAATAAGAACCAATGACACCTTCTAGAAGTGTCTAAACGTCCTTTGTGAATAGCCTCTAAATTATAACGTTTTTAGAAGAGGCTGTTTTTCTTATGAACAAAGGAGCTTGAGTTAAAATGCGCTTCTTTCGTTGCGTATAATTTTTTAAAAGTTTTCAATTTTGTCCGGTCGGTTAGCGTGGACCTTTTCTTTTAAGTAGCCCTGCAGAAGTATTGACTTCACGAATTTTTGATACTATTTGATGAGGAAATATCGGTTGCAGAACTTCAATTGTAGCATGTGCGTGTGTTATCTAGTGCCATCATGTTAGAACCATATGTCGTTCAGTTCTAATTGGTCCAATTCATAGATAAAATAGTTCTGCACTATCCTCTATATTTTCCATCAGTTAACGTGACAGTATAGGCATCAATGTCTTTAAAAAAAAAAAATAGAACAATGACACCTCCAGCCCAAACACTGCACCTTTTCACTTATTATCAAATTCCTATAAAAACAAGGGTCCTATCTGCGAAGGTCTATACATTTCTGTTCCACTTCCGACGACGGAAATGATCTCATAACTCAAGTTTCTGCATTTCTTAAATGTTGTAGGAGTATAAATGTAATATCCTCAGACGGAGTGCATTATGGAGATTCCTTGCAATATCCTCTAACACTCAGGTTTCAGTCTATATTTTTCAAAATTATTCACTATACGATAAAGAGTACAATTTGAAGCCATGTTATTCCAACTTAATCTATTGGGAAATTTTCTGAGTGACACAGTATCTGATGGTTTACTTTTGCAAAATCGTTTTACTATAATTACACGTTGTTTATGGTAATAATATTTAAATATTAACTGACGAAATACCCCATATTAAAATAGAATATATTTTACTTAAATTTTGACGTGATTTTGTATCCAACACAGTGTTTAAATAAATTTGAATAAATATATAATGAAACTTCCAGATTTTCTATTAAAACAAAATTAATTACCACTTTTTAAAATTTTATATCAAACTCTACTAAAAACAAAACAAAATTTATCCAGCTCTCTTTGAAACTGTCATCTTTAAAATTGATTTAAATTGTCTACAAATAATCACAAAATTACTATAAATTAAACATATTGTTGAATATCGATCAAAATATTAAAGATTAATTTATCGTTGACATCTGCCATGTGGAATATCCATTATTTTAATATCAAGCAATTTATTACAACAATATCAGAGGATATATTAGGACTAAAAGATGTTAACTACAAAAAAAAAATATATAATAATCAAATAGTGATAATTTCAAATAAGATTTATTATGAATTTAATTATAAATTCATATAGAAACTATTTAACGATAGCTTACTTATGTTGAACTACAGACCAATAAGTAAAATCGAAATAAATTTATAAAGGATAGTAAAAAAAATATTTAACTATTCTCCAAATACACATCGACTTTTATGTTCCTAATGTATAGTAACATTTATACGAATGCCACAAAAATGATATTTTCCTAAACCCAAAATCTACTAAAATGAAAAGTTTTGTCTGTATCACACCCTTGGGCATATTTAAAAATCCTACAAACAATTCATGGCGAATGTCATCAGTTCATAATCTAAGAATGTACAAAATGGGATAGTATATAACCGAAAAGGTTATTTAATAAATAAACAATTTTTTTCATAGTATTGCACATTTTTTTTCACTTTTTTTTTTATTAGAAAAACTAGGCGAACGTTTAAGTTTTTCTCCAGAAGAACTTTGATATCATCCGGTATTTGCTATCATGGTTTTTTCAAAATTTAATAAAAATAATTGAGTAAAATTAATCGCCATTTAAATATGCTTCATAAAAAATTATAAATAATTAATTTTTCTTTTAAATTATTAACAACCGAAAAATTTCTCCTCACTCAAGTCGCGACCACAACCATTTAAAGCAAAATTTGACCAGTGTCTTTGATAAATTTAAGGTTCATGTACTTGGTGCGAATTCGCCGCGCATGTTTTTCGTGTACACAACGACTGGTAAATTAGGGGAAAATAAGAAATTTCCCAAAGCCAGAAATACGATGAATTTAAGGGGAAGTTTCATTATTCATTATTCGTAACTGTTCGAATTTACCCCGCAGACATTTCTACACTTTATCAATTGCAAAACTATGCGCGTAAATAATTTTTTCTTAAATTATGTTCTATATTCTTTCCGTTGGATCTATTCAGCCATAGTACATACATAAAAAAAATTACAGAAAGACCATTGAAAATAACTTTAACAATAAATATAAAAAAATCATATTAATTTTAATATTTAAAAAAAAAAAACGCAATAAGAACATTTTTAATATTGTTCAAAAACTTTAAAATAATTGGAATTTTTTGGGGAAATAGACAAAAAATTTATTGGAATAAAAAAAATACCTGTTCATTAATTTTCAAGTATTTAACTGTATTTAATTACATTTAGCTGCGTAAACTTTTTATTTTAAAATCATATCTTTCCCAGCGTTATTTTCAAATTTCGGTTAATATTAAATTTTTTACCCAAATAACAGGTGTATAAGCTTAAATCCGCTGTTTGATCATAGATGATCAAACAGCGGATTTAAGACCATGGGCACGCCATACATTTTTTTTTAATGAATTTGACATTTGTCAACATTAATCAGTGCACATTTTCAGCAATTCCGTACAACAACATACATTTTTCCTTTGGTAATCATGTCTAGTTTTCTGCCAGAAAAAGAGCATATCCGTGAAGCTCTGCTTTTCTGCTTCAACTTGAAGAAATCGGCTGCCGAATCGCATCGAATGCTTATGGAGGCCTATGGTGACAGTGCTTTATCGGAAACAATGTGCCGAGATTGGTTTCGTCGTTTCAAAGACAGCAATTTTGACTTGTGGGACAAGAAACGTGAAAATCGATGTAGGAAGGTTGAGGACCATCAATTGCAGGCTCTTTTGGACGAAGACGATACCCAATCGCAGAAAAAGATCGCAAAGCAATTGGAGGTTACTCAACCAGCTATTTCCTTGCATGTACGTGCCATGTGGAAGATTGAAAAGATCGGAAAATGGGTGCCGTATGAATTGTACGATAAGCAGAAGTCGTTCCTGCATCGGATTGTGAGAGGCGATGAAAAGTGGATATATTTCGAGAATCCTAAACGCAAGAAATCGTGGGTTGATCCCGACCAACCATCGACATGTTCCCCAAGACCAAATCGCTTCGGACGGAAGACGATGCTGTGCGTTTGGTGGGATCAGCAGGGTATAATCTACTATGAGATGTTGAAACCTATTGAAACTGTTAATGCCTATTGCTACCACCAACAACTGATCAAATTGCATCGTGATCTGCGTGAAAAAAGGACAAATTATCTACAAAGACATTACAAACTACTTGGAGACGCTCAACTGGAAGGTACTACCCCACCCCGCTTATTCAGCAGACCTTGCCTCTTCCGACTACCATCTGTTTTCGCCGATGGGCCATGCGCTCGCTGAGCAGCACTTCGATTCTTACGAAGACGTCCGAAAATGGCTTGATGAGTGGTTTGCCTCGAAACGGAAAGAATTTTTTTGGCGTGGTATCCACAAATTATCCGAGAGATGGGAAAAGTGTGCAACTAGCGAGGGCAAGTACTTTGAATAAATTTGTTTTTGCTTTCTATGAAAAAAACATGTGTTTTGTGACTAAAAAACAGCGGTTTTAAGCTTATACACCTGGTATATTCTCTTTTAGAGATGGTGTTTCACAAGGCAGTGCTTTTGAACTATCTTAAACAGAGAATGTTTACCTTTCTATTAAAATTTTTAAATAGCTTCCAAAAAATTTTATTTCCATATGCAAAAAAAAATATTATAAATGTTCGAGGAGTTGGAGAGTGAAGAATAATGGGCAGAAGAATGTTTCGCCCTCTCTGACGAGAACCTTCTATCCCCATATATACTTTGATAGTAATAATTATTCCATGAAGTGACCAAGGACGCAACTTCGAACTACACATACTTTGACCAAAAACTTACCTGGAATCTTTATACAAGACTTAAAATACTAGAACTAAACAGAAGTTATCGATAATTACTTAGACTTTAGAACAATCGACAAAAACTTATACTAACATCCAAACATCTAATATGCAACAGAATTTGAACAACTCGGATCTACGAAAGTTTTTAATTCTTGTCGAAAACAATCCTTCCAATCGTAAAAACCATTTTTGCTATAGTCAATATACTTAATTGCTCTCTTTTTTCATGATTTTTGTGTTGCTCGTTATAAAAAGTTTCATTAAAAAACTTATCATGAGACCAGGTATACATTAGTCGTCGATAAGTCTTTATAGGGAACCAAGGTGAGAATAATTTTTAAACAAGGAGATTTGCATGTTATTAAGAGACCCAGACACGCAGTCTGGGTCTATTAATAACATATATCACGATGAACAGGCTATTAAGAATCAAAAAGCAAAATAGAGCACCTGAATTCTAGTCCGTAAGTCCAAATTATATAAAAATACTCTGCTATCTATTGTAAGTATTCTCTAGTTAGTTCTAGTCCCAAGAATCATCAATGTGAATTCTATGTCCTAGTGTCTTGTAGTATTTCACTGTCATTAACCCATTAGGTGGACACATTTGATCACTTTTATTCTTCAACCAAACAGAATATTTTATAAAAAAATACTCTTTTGCTCTAATAAGCTGCAAAATTGTTTGATAATTTTTCTTCTTCAAAAAATTCACTACGATTAATTGTATCTATTTTCCATATCAACAAAATTTTAAATACTCTTTATTGAAAAAAGAAAAAAAAATATAAATAATTACAGAAAACGATAATTAATTTACAAAGATATATTGTTTTTAATTATTTCCTATAAAATGTTTAAAAGATTCTCAACTGTGCTCGTATATAAGTAGTTACTTATTAAAGTTAGAAATCTTGAAATATTTTCTGAAATTCCTTTAGGGTATTATGACCACCAAGGAAAATCCAACCAAGACAATTTTCCAAGAATTTGATTTTTCTGCTTTCCTCTTTGGGCCTTTATTAAAGTCAATTGCTTTAAATTTATAAGACAATATCGGTTTTATAAGATGATTGTTCTTCAAGAAACAACAGAAACTTACTAAGCATAATTAAATGCGAAAAAAATTAAGTCTCAATGGAATTATAAAAATTTTTAATTTATTAAAAATTATGAACAAGAAAATGACAACTAAAACAAGTAATTGCAATTTAAAAATAGAAATGTTTTCTTTCTTCTTCCATTTTTATGAAAGAAAATTCATTTCCTTTTATATCATTTCATAAAAAATGAAAAAGCTTTTCTTTTTGCTAAATAATTTTAGTATTTTTTCTAATTGAATAAAAATTATGTAAATTTTTTGTATAAGAACTATGACATTTATAAGAATTGTTTTTGAAAAATTTAGATTTTTATCTACAGTTTTCTACTATTGTAAAAGCTCTATGTTGGCCAATTATTTAACACAACTTTTTTAATATCTAGTTTTAATTTTGTTACTATTAAAAATAAATACTATTGATTAAGATAAACGTGCAATATGATAAGTCAATGGCAAATGCAAAAAATATATCAGATATTAGCAAAATAATATTTGTTTAATTATTTGGCATTCTCTACAAGATGCCATCAAACATTTTATAAACATATATTGTATAATTAATTTTAGTTTTAACAGCCTTTAAAACACTATTTTTTAAAGCAAAAACAAAAAAAAATACTATTTTTTAGGTCAAAAATAAAATTGACAAACTTGAAAAGTCCTGTAATCATATAGGAACATAGATATTATTTTGAAAGACTTTTTTTTAATTTTAGGTATGAGAAAGCTATCGGCAAGATGGGTACCGTATTTGTTAACACGTGACCAAAGCTGTGTTCCTCTAGTGACTCCAGTCCAAAAAATTGTCCAAAGACAATGTTTACAAATATTAAAAAAATGGTTTGGTGAAAAGAAATTTGCGTTCAATTCTGAAGTTATAGCCAAAACTGATACACGGATGGCATAAAATATTGGAGTATTATTAGACGAATTGCATCAAGCTAAACTAAAACTACGTTAAAAAAAAAAAATAAATTTTTGTTGAATAAATTATTTTTTTATTTAATTTATCACTGACTTATCATACTGATCTCGTACTGTGCATATCTTATATTATTACAAAGACTCACACTCGTCTATCTTCTTTGTAAATATATGCTCATATTAAATCCATCTAAAAAATTAGTTTCATGTTTTGCTCAGACATTGCATCTATCCACAACACTATCTAAGGGAGGACTAGTAAAAAAAAAAAAAAAAAGATCCTGCCGAGAATATATTTAGATTCTCTTTAATAATTTTATACATTTTTCTCATGTTGCTTTTCTACTTTCTACCTAAAATCAAACAACTTGCATACAGTATATTTACATCATCCCTTAAAAAATATCTTTTGAAATAAATTGATTTGTTTTGAAATTTTCGTATTTACAATTCTAGACAACTCTGAAATACCATTTAAATAATAAAAAAAAGTGAACTGTGCGTGCACTTGATGTTCCTTTTTGAAAATATTTAAGACTATTCTACTTATTCTATAACAAACTGAAATCGTCTACCATATAATACGTATGTTAAATAAAAACCGACTCCTTATAAAGTCTAATATAAAGAACAGCATATTCGATCATGCATTAAATATGAATATAAGCCAGCAAAATTCTATACTGTCAGTAGTATTTTTATTATTATTTATTTATTATTATTTTTTTCCTTTTTACTAATCAGAACCAGACAATCGCTGAATAATAAATATCAAAAAATAAAAAATAAACTGTTTGCTTGTAAGAACCTACAAAATACCAAAAGGAAAAAATTGCATTTTATTTGAAGATAAGGAAAAAAATACCAGACCCAGCTTGAGGGTGGTTCTTATCAAATATTTTTAAATAAAATTTCACCTTCTGGAATAGATGCTTTTTATATTCTTTTGTAAATTTTTTTCTTTTTATAATATTGGCCAAATACACAATACAGTTAAAACTTTATAAAAATAAAATAAAAAAATCCATAAAAATCCAATAGAGATAAATCTTTACCAGTCGTTTGAAACTACTCCATTCCATTTTGTTTGGTTTTAATATTCTCTCTTGTATAAAAGGATTACCATCCCCTATTCCCGTTTAAATTTTTTTAAATGGCAGTCAACAAATCTTTATTCTTTTGAATTCAGTATTTATATAGTCAATGCCTCTTCATTGTAGAGAAATAAATATTTTCCTTGTTTAAGCTGATGTACAAATGCCAAGACGTTCGTATATTCCACAGGGGTATGTTTTCTTCAATTTTTTCCCATTTAAGTTTGTATACTTTTATCTGTAATAATTTTTTTTCTACTCTCAGGTTATTCAATTGTTAGTTAAGAATTATTTATTCAACTCTTTTATTTGTGTGATATTTTTTCCACCCAATTTTTATTCCGTAATTCAGTAACACTTCATTTTTAAGAAGTTTAAAATGCGAAAAGAAATTTTTTTGGCCACTTTTATCCAACTTTGTACACTATTTTAACTCACCCAAATGCATTCAAATGTACAAGAGATAAAATTCCTTTTTTCATCAATTTCGAAATCTCAACAAGACGGATTTGGAACAACTGCAAAATATTCAGATACATCTGTTGTATATCATCAACTGGCTCTCTGTAGTACGAGTATCAGATACTACACAAAACTGGGTTTGGTTTTGCTATTAATAAAAAAACTGAAATTGGTCCATCCTTCTACGGGATTAGCACCTGAACTTCTACTATGATCATTTCTATGAGTAACTGCAACTCGAACTATTCAGTTTAATACTCGTACATCGGGTGCAGTCCTTTTATATTATCTGAATTCTTTTCTAAACATGAAATATCGGATTTTTTCTTCCAAAGTTTTAAAAAATGTAGACAAAAGTTTTTATCCAAAAACTAACCAGAACTAGTCGAATTGGAATTTTCTTAGTCCTTTTGTTCGGACTGCATTAAAGTTTTGCACATACTTCCTTTTTATTGTCAATTTTATGAAATTATTTTTACTAAATAAAATAAAAACTCATCGAATTTATGAAATAACAATTTTGACTTAAGATTTATTTGAAAATAGTTTTTTTTTTTAATATATAGGGTTTTCCAATAAGAGTGATATGATTTCTAAGTGACGTTTCGGCCATTTGTAATGAGTCATGATTTGTTTTATTTTTTTTCATTGTATTTAGTAATGTTTACAATTTTATCATGGAGAGATATACGCAAGAAAAACGTTTACAACTTATTTAATTTTATTATCAAAATAATCGTTCTCCAATTGCAACTTTTCGTGCGCTTTTGCCATTTTATGGTTGTAATAATCGTCCAACTGTACTCGATATTCGTCGAATTGTTAAAAATTTCGAGCGTACATTTTTTTTACATAATGTTCAAGTATCAATAAAATAAAGAACCGCTCGAAGTAATAAAAATATTGCTGCCGTTCAGGCAAGTGTTGCTGAAGACCACAATTTGTCGATTCCAAGACGTTCTCAAGAATTGGGACTGTCTCAAACCACAACCTGGCGGATTTTGAGAAAGAATTTGGACTTGCATCCATATAAAATTGTTATCACTCAAGAACTGAAGCCATTGGACCACCGTAAATGTCCTGAATTTGCTGATTTTGACTTGCAACAATTTGAAAACGACAACGAATTTTTTAAGAAAATCATCTCCGATGAGGCTCACTTTCATCTGAGTGGTGTGGTAAATAAACAAAACTGTCGATTCTTGTGTGAAGAAAATCCACAAATTATTCATGAACACCCATTACATTTACCTAAATAGACAGTTTGGTGTGGTTTTTGGTCTGGGGGAATCATCGGTCCGTACTTCTTTCGAAATGAAGCTGGTAACACCGTTACTGTCAATGAAGAGAGGTATAGATCGATGATAACCAACTTTTTAATTTTTTTTTTTATAATTTTTTTTTAAATTGGAAGAAGTTGATTTTGACAAGATCTGGTTCCAACAAGACGGGGCTATGTGCCACACAGAACGTGCAACAACCGAATTATTGCGAAAAAAATTTGGAGATTCGATTATTTCAAAAAATTGTGACATTGAATGGCCTCCAAGAAGTTCTGATTTAACACCATTAGACTATTTCTTGTGGGGTTATTTTAAGTCATGGGACTTTAGAAATAAACCAGACTCTCTTCAAGCTTTAGAAGTCAATATTGAACGTGCTATTTATGACATACGACTCGATATAGTGGAAAAAGTGCTCGAAAATTTGCGTTCATCGAATTCGTTCCTGCAAAAGAAGTCGTGGACGCCATTTGAATGACGTTTTATTCAGAACTTAATTGTATCCATTGTACTTCATATTAAATAAAAAACATTTGAATTTCCTTAACAATTAGTGTGTGTTTTTTTTTTAAATAAATGATCACTCTTATTCGAAAACCCTTTTTTTATTTTATAAGAACTTAAAATTGTTCTTTTACGGAAGAGTATTTTATGTTCAAATTTTTTTAAATTCAAGGAGTAAATTTTAATAGTAAAATAAAATCTATAATTTTAACAATAAATTTCTTTCGTACTCTTTCCTCAAGCTTTAATTTATAAAAAAATATATAAAATTTATATATTTTATGATTTATCTAAAGTGATGATTCTACTGTAGGCACATTTTGCGCAAAATTCTCTTCAGCGGATGAGGCTCATTTCTGGTTCCGTGCATCTCAATAAGTAAAATGTTATATATAAGGCTCTAAAAACCACAAATGATTGTAAAAAAATTATGTTAAATTGGTGTCAACTCAATATTATTAAAGTTTGTTAGTCTCTGTCGATACGGTAGTAAATGCAGAGCTTTTAATATTGCATCCTCATTTATTGATATGTATTATATGGCACAGTTCTAAAAAATCCTAAACAACATACCAGTTTTCTGTTAGTATTTTTTAATATGATAAAAAAATCGCATCCTCTGGTGGCTTAGTTTTATTTCATTTACAATGACTTCGTAATATTCTGAACGATAAGCAATAAATTAATTTTTCTTAACGCCGAAGTTTCTATCATTCGTTAGAAATGAATTTCCTACCCTGATAACAGAAACTTATAGTCATTGATTGACATTATATTCGTAAGATTGAATAATTTTTAACCCTTTTAAAATTACTTTTATATTTCTACTTCATTCTGAATCCATAAGAGCATAATATACTCCATGTCTGTTTGAAACTTTCCAAATGGCACTTAAACTACTTTTTAAAAAAATTTCATTCTACAATATTAACCTTTTCTAAAACAAACTGCTTAAATATGCTCTGAATCTTTTTGATAATAAATATGATAAATAAGCTTACGTTTTACTTTTCAGAATAAAATTAATAAAACTTTTTAATATAAAGACTCCTCAATTTAACTATTTAATAACATAGAGATATGTATGCACGAGGTCCGCTCAAAAAGTATCGCGAATTTTGAATTTCCGCGGGTTACGTATATTCGATTTTCAATTTTTTGTGGCGTTATATTGGTACTTATGTCTCTCACTTATGCCGATAAGTTCGGCCATTTTGAATATTCAGTTAATTTTTGACAGCTGCTTTGCTTGCACGTGTTTTGGCTCGTCTTAGAATTTTGCCCATTCCAAAAAATGGAACAAAGAATCTGTATCAAATTTTATATGAAAAACAAAATTAATGATGTGGACGCATTCCGAATGTTGACTGTGGTATATAGTGAAGCTACTTTGGACCGAAGCAACGTTTATCGGTGGTACTAAATGTTTTCAGAAGGCCGATAAGATGTGAACGAAGAAAAGCGTGCCGGACGCCCGAGCACTCGACAACAAACGAAAATGAAGTGAAGAAAATAGTATTGGCCAATCGTCGAATCACTGTTAGAAAAGTTGCTGAAGACTTAATCATATCGATTGGCTCGTGCCTTTCGATTTTTACCAATGATTTGGTCGTGAGACGGCTCGCCGCGAAATTCGTTCTATAATTGCTCAATTTTCGACCAAATTGAAAACAGCATCACATTAATATTGCTAAGGAGCTGTTGGACTCTGTTCACGATAACCCAAAATTGCTCCAAAAGGGTTTATGGTTATGACGTGGAAACCAAAGCTCAATCATCTCAATGGAAACTGCCCCACGACCCAAGACCGAAAAAAGCGCTCCAAGTTCGGTTGAATATGAAGGTTTTGCTTCCAGTTTTCTTCGATTGCAGGGGCATGGTGCATCATAAGTTTTTGCCATAGGGTAGAACGGTCAATAAGGAATATTACCTGCAAGTTATGCACAAGGTGCGCGAAGCAGTCTGCCAGAAACGCCCGGATTTGTGGAAGAACAAAAATTGGCTTTTACACCATGATAACGCATCGTTGCTTGTGCGCGAATTTTTGGCCAAAAACAAGACACTAATAATGCCGCAGCCACCATATTCCCCAGATCTATCCCCCTGTGGCTTTTTTTGGTTCCCAATACTGAAGAGCCCCATGAAAGGACGACGCTACGATATGATTGAGGAGATAAAGATGGCATCGAAGGAGGACCTGAACAAAATTACAAAAAATGATTTTTTGAAGTACTTCGAGGATTGGAAAAAACATTGGCTCAAGTGTATAATATCTGGTGGGGATTACTTTGAAGGAGACAAAATATAAACTAAAAAACGTATTTAAATTGTAGAAAAAAAAACTATTAACAAAACTGATGATTCTGCCATAGCAACGTGTCCCGGTTTAAGATGAGATTATAGTAATTATAATTATTATTAATAATATTAACCTCATCACTGAGGTTCTAAAATCTCACAAATACTATCCGATGAGCGATAAGGCTCTAAAATCTCACAAATACTATCCGGTATAACATTTTGGTTATGAATATCTTTATAAATGAAGAATGATAGATTGTTACCATCAATTTTAAGCGCTATGGCCATATGAAGGCCGTCTTTTTTAGGCCTGAACTTAAAGATTTTAATCTGGACCATACCTAGTTTCAACAAGATGAAGCCACAAGCTACATAACAAGGCAAATTTTGTCTCTATTATGAGAGAGACTTCCAGGACTACTAATTTTGAGATTTGGTCATATCAATTGACCACCAAGATAGTACAATTTGACACCGTTGGACTTTTCTTTGTAAAGCTACGAAAAAAATTGTGTTCACGAAAACAATCTTTAAACTTTAGAGAGTTTAAAAACAAATTTCAATTAGCGAAATGTTATCAAAAATTACCTCAAAACGGATCAAGTCCTGAAATAAGTGTCGTGGTAAAATTTTCACTAAGAAATCTCATGGCAGCTATTTGAATAGTGTTATATTTTATGGATGGATAAAATAACAAGGTTAATATAATATAACTAAATAAAAATTTAATAAAAATGAAAATTTAAAATGTATAAGCTTAAATCCGCTGTGTTTTATCTTAAAATAACATATGTTTTTTTAATAGAAAGCAAAATCAAATTTATTCATAGTACTTGCTCTCGCTAGCTACATATTTTTTCCATCTCTCGGGCAATTTGTGGATAGCACGCCAAAAAAATTCCTTCTCTTTCGAGGCAAACCTCTTATCAAGCCATTTACGGAGGTCTTCGTAAGAATCGAAGTGCTGCTCAGCGAGCGCGTGGCCCATCAGCAAAAACTGGTGGTAGTCGAAAGGGACAAGGTCTGGTGAATAAGCGTAGTGGAGTAGCACCTCCCAGTTGAGTGTCTCCAAGTAGTTTCGGACAATTTTTGACGCGTGCGGTGGTGCGTTGTCGTAGAGGAAAATCAGATGGTCATGTCTTTATGGGCAGAGCACGGTGCAATTTGATCAGTTGTTGGTAGTAGCTTTGGGCTTTGACAGTTTCACCAGGTTTAAATGTCTCATAGTAGACACTACCCTGCTGATCCCACCAAACGAACAGCATCGTCTTCCGTCCGAAGCGATTTGGTCTTGGGGAAGATGTTGATAGTTGGCCGTGATCAAGCCACGATTTCTTGCGTTTAGGATTCTCGAAATATATCCAATTTTCATCACCTGTCACAATCCGATGCAGGAACGACTTCTGCCTATCGTTCAATTCATGCGGCACCCATTTTCCGATCTTTTCAATCTTCCTCATGGCACGCAGACGCATGGAAATGGCTGGTTGAGTAACACTCAATTGCTCCGCGAGCATTTTTTATGATTGGCTATCGTCTTCGTCCAAAAGAGCCTGCAATTGGTGGTCCTCAACCTTCCTAGGCCGATTTTCACGCTTCTTGTCCCACAAGTCAAAATTACCGTCTTTGAACCGACGAAACGGCCTAGGAAGGTCTCGGCACGTTGTTTCCGTTAAAGCACTGTCACCATAGCCCTTCATAAGCATTTGATGCGATTCGGAAGCCGATTTCTTCAAATTGAAGCAGAAAAGCAGAGCCTCCCGCATATGCTCTTTTTCTAGCACAAAACTAGAAATGATTACTAAAGGAAAAATATATGTTGTTGTATAAAATTGCTGACAATGTACACTGATTAATGTTGACAGATATGAAACTCATAAAAAAAATGTATGGCATGCCCATGGTAGCTTAATACGCTCATTCACGCCATCTATGACCAAACAGCGGCCCTGGTATTATTTAATTTTACTTTTCAAAGTACGAATTGGATAAGCTTTTTGTTAATTTGGCATTTTAAGTTTGTAGTGTCCTTTTCAAATCTTAGCAACAATCTTGCATTAGTGAAATTAATGGTTTTTTTTTAAAAAAAACTTATAATGTTCCTATAAATAAGTGCATTATAAATTTATATAACTAAAAGGATATCATCTTACAGTCTTTAATAGCAAGGGACTAACTTGTTATTATATCTGTGGAAAGTTAAGATTTATGGTCTTATTAGCCCGTATTCTCAGTAAAGGAAGGAGAGACTGTGTTACCATCAATTCTGAGTACTACACTTATGTTCATATGATAGTTATTTTTTTAGACCAAACTTTAAGAATTTAAGAGCAATAATAAAACTAACATTTACCAACTAATAGCCGAATTACAACCCGAAATATGCAAAAAAGTCATCAAAAATTACATCAAAAGGATGGAGTATTTAGTAAATATGTAACCCTAAATAATATTAAATGGAAAATCATAAAAAAACGATAGTATGATGTAAGGATGAAATAAATTTTTAACAATTTTCGACAATTTTCCAATCAAATCCTTTCAAATATAACAAAAAACTTTCAACAATTTCGATTATTACAAAAGATTTTTAGATTTTTTGTTTGCCTCTCAATCATAGAGTAAAGTTTTAAATCGATAGTCAAATAAATCAACATTCAAAACGCAAACGTTTATTACTACATCAACTAGGATACTGAATAAAATTTTATACTGACTTTTTCCACAAATGAAAAGAATTTTTTTTTCTGTTATTTACATTTTATACAATTTAAAAATTTCCTGATGATTTTCCAATAAATGTTTCTATTAAAAAAGTTTTTGATTCAATTGAATTTGAACTTTTCATTTGGAAACTGTTCGGTTCTTTCATATTTAATTCTGATCGATTATTGAACTTTGATAATTTTATGAATAATTTGTAAATTTCTCTATGCAGAAATAAATTGAAAAAGTTTTTTAATATTAATGTATTTTGGGTTTTTCCCTCATCCGATGACATTTTAACCTTTTGCATAATCAAAGTTTTATCATTTTTATTATCAAAATATTTTTTTTTTTGTAGCTATTCGAGATCTGACACTATCGTCCTACGATATCCACAATCATTTATTTGTAAATAAGTTCTAATAAAAAATTGTTTTCTATTTCAAGCAATTTTTATATTTAAATTAACTGATGCTATTATTATAGTTTAGATACTACATTATAGTAAATAAAATTTTGTTTAATTAAGTTAGCCTTAAACGTCGAGTAATTCTAGCAGTTAAGATAGTACGACGCTCATGCAATTGGATTCACAGGTATGTTAATTGAATTCACTTATGACCTCAGCCAAGTAAGGATCAATCACAGTAACCCACGTAATATTTGAAAACCTTTAAAGTTTGAAGCTGTTTGCTTGTTTATTGGATATGTGACCCAGTGTCCCAAAAAAATCTCGTCCTGCCAATTTTATGTGTATACTCATCCGGAGCCGATTTTATCTTTCAAAAAAATTTTGCGCTTTCCAAGTTGTTGTCAAAAATATAAAATATATCAAAAATTGCCACTATCAGTTGAAAGACATTTCTCGATTAAGGAAATCGGTACGAAGGTGGAAGAACATTGCTGTATATAAATGTTCGGTAGGAGAAAATTTTATTGACAATTATGGTCTCTAAAATAATTCTTCTTTTCCTTTAAGGATAACGAACATAAGTAAAACGTGTACTTAAAAAAATTTAGCCGTTTTTCTCTGTCCCCGAAGGAAATTGTGTTTTTGAAGCACTCTCTTGCAATTTTTCCTTTTAAAAGTCCTTTAAGGTATACACATACCATAGCAATACCTCCACCATATCTTATAGTATTAAATTTTGGCATAAATATAAGTTAGGGCATAAAAGTTAAGAGACTTTTATTATCGAGAACGTATACAAAACTTGGACATGCAGTACAAATTTAAACCTCATCCGGAAACGTGAAATTGTTTTTTTTTTAAATTGCGTCACCAAAAAATTCAGTAGCAAAATTTCGATCAAATTTTATGCTAATCTTAGTTAATTCGTAAATTTGACTTACAAAAAAAAAAAGTTGAAATGATCCTTTGGGGAACATTTAATATCAAAAATTAAGAAGGTTTTCGATGGCATAAAGTAGTTTTGGAGTGGCGAACAGTAATGGAAGACAAAAACAGACTCACGAGGCCTTGAAAATAGCAAACTGATAAAATTGAGAGATCGTGAATTATCATTGAAGCTATTGTGGAGTAAGTTAAGCTCTTGAAAGATCCAGAAAAAGGTCAGATACATGATGTTTCACCAAGACAAACCTCTTTATTATATGGCCATCTTTATTAAACAAAAATTTGGTACTCGTGAAACTTATTTTGTTTCGCAAGTTAAAATATTGATTAGCCGAAAAAGTTCATGACCTTTTAGAGATGACTGAATTGAGTGTTAAAATAAAGATGCTATCTTCTGTAGTTTCAGGTTGAAAGTGGTTTTTACGCGAATTTAATTTATTGAAGCTGAGAGTACTGCAAAGATAGGAACAAGTAATAGTCTGACCGTTATAAATATGTGCTATTTGGTGGATATATCAGAACTTCCCAGATAAGCTCTTTTAACTCTTGGCAAGTCATCAAATATGTGTTTAGTCGAGCGTTATTGTAGTAGAAGATGGTGTCCTTCAGGCTGTTTCTCTTAGTACCGACTTAAGTGTTTTGGTGAACGGTAGCTGTTCACAATAAACGATTCTCTTCTAATTCCCCCATACACACAGCGTAACATTATTAGCCATCAATCCTGGCCTTATAATTGTTTGTGATAGTTCACCTCTCTTTGTTCTTGTTTTTTTACGAACACATATTTTACTCATTTTTTTTATCGCCAGCTATGAATCGCTTAAAAAATGGCTCGATTTCATTGTGCTTCAGCAGCGTATCGTGAAGTTTTGTTTTCATTAACACATCCTTCCGCAAATAGTTTAATACGGTTTGATGGTGCATATTTAATTCATATTCTATTATATGTCATGACAGCTGATATGCCCGGTTTTGATCAATTTTTCCAAGAATTTTATCACTTTTTTCAGTAATTGACATCTAAATTCTCAGAACTAAAGCAAGCGAACGATTTGTGTACTGTTGATTTGATACAGCACCTTCACTATAAACACCACCATTTTTTTTTTCAAAAGTACAATGCGTTGTCATCTTAGCCGAAGTGGTATTGTGGTAGAATACGGCATCCTTCAAGCCGTTTCTATCAATCGCTTGGTGTAAACTCTCAAGTTACTGACACTATAGTACCGAGTTAAGTATTTCCCCAAATGATAGCAGTTCATAATAAATGATGCGCGTCTAATGTTGTCACAATACTCATAGTGGCTACTGATTTAATAACTTTTAATTCTACCATTCAGAAAATACCACGAACTTTTTCGGCTAACTTATATATACGTATTATAAAGGGTTTTTGAATAAGAACTTGACAACGTTTTTTTGAAATATCTCGCAAACCATTTAAGATATATCAGAACTTTTATTATTGCTTTAAAGTACAATTAATGTAATTATGAGTGAAGCTCAATTTTGGTCATATGTTCACCACGGGCATGCTTACAACGGTCGATTCGTTGAAGCCAATTTTCGATGACTCGGCCACACAATTCGACGGGAATAGCCGCTTTTTCTCGTTCGATGTTGGCTTTTAGGTCCTCTAACATCGCCAGCTTATTGGCATAGACCATCGATTTAACGTAGCCCTATAGAAAAAAGTCTAGAGCTGTTAAATCACAAGATCTCGGCGGCCAATCGACAGGACCTTTTCTCGATATAACACGTTCACCGAACTTGGAGTTTAATAAGTCGATTGTTTTTCCCGCTGTGTGGGATGTAGCACCGCCTTGTTGAAACCACATATCACTGATGTCTATCCTATGCAATTGATCGAAGAAATAACGCTGCAACATGTCTCCTTAGCGTTCACCATTGACTGTAACGTGACGGCCATTTTCATCAACGAAGAGAAATGGACCAATGACGCCACCGGCATGAAAACCGCACCAAACAGACACTTTTTGTGGATGAAGTGGTGTTTCATAAAGCACATGAGGGTTTGCAGCACTCCAATAACGCATGTTTTGTTTGTTGACGAAGCCATTCAACCAAAAATGCGCTTAATCACTGAAGATGACTTTGCGATGAAAGTCGTCATTTTCGGGAAACTTCTCTAGAGCCCAATATGAGAACGTGTGTCACTTCATATGGTGAAGTGGCTTTAGTTCTTGAGTTAACTTGATCTTGTTAGGGTGCAGGCTAAGATCCTTTCGCAAAATACACCGTAGTGTGGCCTGACTGATGCCCAATTCCTGAAAACGCCGTGGAATCGACTGATTTGGAGCGTTTGCGATGAACGCTTCAACGGCAGCAATATTCTCGGCGTTGCGACCGTTGCGTTGTCTCACTGGTCAAATTTGCTCTGCTTGTCTATTCGGGCGAGAATGACGACCCAAAATTGCTGTAAGCGCTCTTAAAATTGTAATCACCGACCCGGAACTTCCGTAGTAATTTTTAATTACTTGTTAACATTTTTCGTTCTTCGGTCTTTGCATGATAAAAATGTTTAAGTTATTGAGTGATTTGACAGTAACAGCATACTGATTGGTTTAAAGGTGCGTTCACAGTAAAAAATCAAAAGTGTCAAGTTGCTATTAAAAAATCTGATATTATATGCATTATTAGTGATTAAAATCACTCACAATTCATGTAATATTTAAATAATAAATTCTTAATATAATTACCTTGATCAAATAACTTATTTAAATAAATAAAATGGAACCCTTGACCAAATAACATATTAACAATTACTTGCGCTTGTTCAATACTCCTTACAGAAGGAATATTCAATGTAAATAATTTTTATCCTGTTTAAAGTGTGAATTATTATTATCTTTTCATATATACATCATTTGTGTAAAATAAACATTGAATATTGCTTCTGTAAGGATATGCATTCGAAATTTTTGAACAAAAACATCTTCGTTTTAAACAAGTGCGAACGAAAGGAGAAAATATTCAAGATAAATAAAATTTAAAGCATATTTAATATATGAAAGTTAATATTTTCTCAAGAAACCATAAGAAAGTTAATATTTGTTATAGTAAGCTTGGTTGCATCTAAACTTAAACTTTACTTTTCGATGAACTTAATGTAAATTCTACTATTTTCTACTAATAGTAGTGAATGAAAAAATTTATATTCACCAGACAGTGATGAAGAACCTAAAAACGAGACTTAAAGTATAAGAAAAAATAGAAAACTTTTTAAAAAAATATACGAAATTTTTCTTGCATCAATAAATTTTTCTCTAATCAACTTCTTTCATTAGCTTAACGAGCGTACAAAAAAAAATTAGTGGTGGAATTGAATGAGCAAAAAGCCAATCCTTAGCTATGGTGCTATGTCCTTGCATTCGCACAGGGTTAGATAGCTAAGTAAACGCTGGTATAATGCAAGAAGTAAAGAAATAATAAGACAAAACGAGAGTATAATCGGTCAGGTATAAACGATAGTCTGTCTACTTATTTATACAGACATGGGGAATTTCAATTAAATGAACTGAATTCGCCTCCATCGAGAAATGCAAAGATCACAGTCTAAGTGACTTGAAATTGCTAAAGAAGAAGTATTTAAAAGGAAAATAATAATAATAATAATAATAATAAAGAAGGAATCCACGGAAAAATTCACGTATTTCGGGGCAATAGCTCTGGTGTTACTAAATTCTTGAGAGCTGATTAAGTGAACCATTGCAAAAGATTAAAAACAGCATCCTACCATCTTGTCTGAAATAGACTAAAGGAGTACATGTCTGCTGTCTACTCTCTAAAGGATTTGAATACAATGTATGCGTCTTCTCGTATTTTAACGTACGAACCTTTTGCATTCCCTGTACATTAATGCAAACTCCTCCAATCCCTTCGAAAACCAGTACCGACTATCATTGCTGCATTTCTTAATCTAGTTCCATCGTTCCATGCCCGCTAACGTACACAATTTCAAATGAAAACACCTGAATTTGTTCTTTTTTTTCAAAGGATTTCTACTTCATGAAACGCAAAAAATCCGATTATACTCGCTCTTTTATTACTGCAAAAACTGCAGCCCATTTTCACTATTACTTAGCAACAAAAGAAAAAGTGGGAAAAAAACAAATAATAAAACTTAAAATAAAATAAAAAGCGTAGCAGCTTATCCTTCTAAATGACTGCACAAATGCACAACTCCATATACTCAATTATACGAGCAATAAAATGCTTCCCTTACTAAAATATGAAAAATTCAAAAAAATTTAGTATTTAATGAATCTACTCTGTCCAATAAGGGTAAATATTTAAAACTTTCGCTCAAAAGGGTGATGACAGTTATACCTTCAAATTTCTTTCCTCTCAAGTGAATATCCCCAATTTTATTTTATTCAATTTTTGGTTATACACGAATGTGCATTTGGATAGTAATTTTTATTTACAATATTTTCAGGGATGCAGTATTATTTGTAATCATGCAATTCTACTTTAACTATACACCAATTAAAGGATATTTTTTTATAAGTTTTATTACTGAAAATTGTATCAAATTATGTGCGCTTTGATATCCATTGTGTCCACTGTTCAAAAATAAATTTCATCGAGCACCGAAAATTCCCTCTCCATCTTTTTATGGAACGAAAATAGATTGAACCCCCAATCGACAAGAACTGGACATTCTCCTACATGACAGACACATTGACATTGTTCTATTAACTGAAACGCACTTTACATCCAGGTCATACTTTACGATACGAGACTACGATACGTACAGAACTGATAAGAAAATTCATTAAACATAACATTTACTCCAATTTCTCCTCCGAATCCCAGCAATCCACAGTTATTACTATTGATACCTCCTTATTTAATCTTAATCTGTATAATGTCCTCCCAATAAATCCATAACTGGTTCCGACTTTCTATCTTTCTAACACTCACTTGGAGCCTCGTTCCTTGCGGGTGGTGATTACAATGCTTAACACCCTCAATGGGATTGCCGCGTTACTAACCCTCGAGGAAAGATTCCTCAAGAAACTCTATCCCATTCATTTTACCACTTAACTTTCCCTCCAAATCCAACATACTGGCAAACATCTTGCTCCAAACGACCTGATATCCTCGATTACTTCATTAGCACTCCTACGATTATCATAAAATCTTGTATTAAAACTATTTCCGATTCAAACTCTGATCATAGTTCTGTTCTCCTTATCCTTTATTCTAAGCCAATCTTAAAGACTCTTCATCCTAGGCTGATAAATGGCAAAATAGACTGATACATATTTAGAAACAAATAAGACCAACAGATTGACTTAAAACAAACGTTAAAAACAGGAAACGATATTAAGATGATATAAATAACCTAACTATATATGGTATATACTAGGTGTATAAGCTTAAATCCGCTGTTTGATCATAGATCAATGTATAAGCTACAATGGACGCGCCATACTTTTTTTTATGAGTTTCACATGTGTCAATATTAATCAGTGCACATTATTAACAATTTCGTCCAACAATATATATTTTTCCTTTGGAAATCATGTCTAGTTTTGTGCTTTATCGGAAACCACGTGCCGAGATTGGTTTCGTCGGTTCAAAGACGGCAATTTTGACTTGTGGGACAAGAAGCGTGAAAATCGGTCTAGGAAGGTTGAGGACCATCAATTGCAGCCTCTTTTGGACGAAGACGATACCCAATCGCTAAAAATGCTCGCGGAGCAATTGGGTGTTACTTAACCAGCCATTTGGATGCGTCTGCGTGCCATGCGGAAAATTGAAAAGTTCGGAAAATGGGTGCCGCATGAATTGAACCATACCATAGGCAGATGGAGCGACGCCAAAACACATGCGAAATCTTACTCGCCAGACATAAAAGAAAGTCGTTCATGCATCGGATTGTGACAGCCAATGAAAAGTGGATATATTTTTCGAGAATCCTAAACGCAAGAAATCGCCGCGAAATTCTTACCAAAATTGCTCAATTTCGACCAAAAACAGTATCGCATTAACATTGCTAAGGAGCTGTTGGATTACCAAAGCTTAATCATCCCAATGGAAGCTGCCGCACAATCCAATACCGAAAAAAGCGCGCAAAGTTCGGTCGAACGTAAATGTTTTGCTTACAGTTTTCTTCGATTACAGGGGCGTGGTGCATCATGAGTTCTTGCCACAGGGTAGAACAATCAATAAAGAATATTACCTACAAGTTATGCGCAAGTTGCATGAAGTAATCCGCCAGAAACGCCCGGATTTGTAGAAGAAAAAAATTGGCTTTTGAACCATGATAACGCCCCTGCTCACGCATTGTTGCTTGTCCGCGAATTTTTGGCCAAAAACAACACACTAATAATACCGCAGCCATCGTATTGCCAGATCTGGCCCCCTGTGACTTTTTCTTGTTCTCGGAACCGAAGAGCCCCATGAAAGGACGACGCTACGCTACGATTGAGGAGATAAAGACGGCATCAAAGGAGGAGCTGAACAAGATCACAAAAAATGATTAACAACGTATCGAACTGTAAGACCGCGGTGCGTTTCCGGCACGTCTGCAGTTTTTTGATTCAGTAGCTCTAGACCGGACTCCCGGTTTTGCGCCATTGCTTATGATGATCTAGAATTTTATCATTTATAAAACTAACGTTCAAAATAACTCCTCCCCTCAACTTGAGGTCCTAGTTAACCACCCTATCAGACAGTACTGATTTAATCCCAGTTGAACTCCTCTACTATTTTATGTCAAATATTGCCCTATTAGGTTAGGTAAGGTTAGAATGTCCGCTGTTGGACACACTTAGATCGAAGTTTAGGTCTGTTGTAATACCACGTGTATAACATATGAGGTGACCCTGAGAACTATTGGGTTGTTCGGAAAGTAATTTCGTTTTTTTTGGTGCATACACTTTTAAATATGGGAAGTCAAAACAGCATTTTCGGCATATTTTACTTTTTTACTATAGAAAAGATAAAAATGCTGTTCAAGCAAGAAAAAAATTATCCGATGTATATGGAGAAGATGTGTTAAGTGAGCGCCAGTGCCAAAATCCGGCAATATTGATCTCGAAGGATGCACCACGTTCTGGAAGGCCATTTCAAGCTGATGAAGACACAATAAAGGCATTAATTTGTGCAAAATGGTTTGAGATCGCTGAGAGATTAAATTTGTCAAATTCGATGGTTCGTGATCATTTGAAACGGCTAGGTTTATTCTCAAAGCTCGACATATGTGTTCCTCATCTTCTTACGGAAAAAAATTTGTGCCGTCGCATTGGCGTTTGTGATTTGCTTCTCAAACGCAAAGAAAATGATCCTTTTTTTAAGCATATCATATCTGAAGATAAGAAATGGGTTGTCTACAATATTCTTAAATGCAAAAGATCCTGCGGTAGAAAAGATGAACTGCCTCGAAGCACTTCGAAAGCCAATATTCATCAAAAACAAGTTATGCTATCTGTTTGGTGGGATTTCAAAGGAATCGTTTATTTTGAGCTTTTATCGAGTAACACAATGGTCAATTCTGAAATGTACTGTCATCAGTTGGGCAAATTAAATAATTTACTTAAGAAAAAAGGCCAGAATAAAATATTAATTCACTATAAGAAAATCGTTTTTCATTTTTATTTAAAAAAACGAAATTACTTTCCGAGCATCCCAATAATTGGATGCTAGTGCAAGACACACAATATCACGTAAATTATCCAAGAAAAGAAACGGGTGGAAGAGCTAGAATCTATCACTAGAGGTATCCCCCGCAAATTACTTCTGTTTTAGCTTTACAGATTTGTATTGGCTGTATGTCAGGAATAACACAGACAGTATTTTACGAGGTCTGTTCAAAAAGTATCACGAATTTTGTGTTTTTTTTCAAAAATTATTTATTTATTCATGAATATCTATTTTGTCCCCACCAGATATTATACACTTATACCAACGTTTTTTCCAATCCTCGAAGCACTTCAAAAAATCATTTTTGTCATCTTGTTCAGCTCCTCCTTCGATGCCGTCTTTATCTCCTAAAGCGTAGCGTAGCATCGTCCTTTCATGGGGCTCTTCAGTTGCCGGAACAAGAAAACGTCACAGGGGGCCAGATCTGAAGAATATGGTGACTGCAGCATTATAAGTGTGTTGTTTTTGGCTAAAAATTTGCGCACCAGCAACGATGCGTGAGCAGGGGCGTTATCATGGTGCAAAAGCCAATTTTTGTTCTTCCACAAATCCGGACGTTTCTGGCGGACTGCTTCGCGCAACTTACGTATAACTTGCAGGTAATATTCCTTATTGACCGCTCTACCCTCTGGCAAGAACTCATGATGCACCACGCCCCTGCAATCGAAGAAAACTGTAAGCAAAACTTTCACATTCGACCTTATCGTCGTTCACATCTTCTCGGCCCTCTGAGAACATTTTGTACCACCGATAAACGTTGCTTCGGTCCAAGGTAGCTTCACCATATGCTACAGTCAATATTCGGAATGCGTCCGCGTAATTAATTTTGTTTTTCACACAAAATTTGATACAGATTCTTTGATCCATTTTTTGGAATGGGCAAAAATCGAAGACGAGGCAAAACACGTGCAAGCAAAGCAGCTGTCAAAAATTAACTGAATATTCAAATTGGCTGAACTTGTCGGCATAAGTGAGAGACATGAGTACCAACATAACGTCACAAAAAAAATCGAAAATCAAATATACGTAACCCACGGAAATTCAAAATTTGCGATAGTTTTTGAACAGACCTCGTACGAGATAGTGCAAAGCGTTTCCAAGACTAAAAGTGCGTTTCAACAATATACAGCCATCGCCTGACGCTGAAAAAATTCAGCTGCAATAGCTTCTCCCCAAATAGGCGCTGCAAAGAGTATCATAAAACTGATACCTATGGACAAAAGTCTCTTTCTGGTATCATTATGGTTAGGCATAATCCTTGCTAAGGCATTCACAACCCGACTTACCTTTTCAGCAGCAATTTTTAGATGTTTATCAAAGTTCAATCTAGCATCTATCTGAACTTCCAGGTATCAACGCGATGGCTGTGAAATAATATCGCCGTTACTGATAGTGGGAGTGCTAATCTCCTTAACTTGCCTGCTGCTCACAATCACTGCCTCAGAAAGAGTTCGAGGCGCACTGATAATAGCCAATGACGGATAATGTGAACTCCGCAAAACCAACCAAAGTTACTCCTGTTAGCATCGGGAGTTTGAGCAGCGCATTCATCCCTCCTGAGCTCCCCCAATGATGTTGTATGTTTTCATTCCAATTTTGGTCTACAATTAACCTTTTCATATACTCGAGGACTTTCAGGTGACGAAGTGCGTATAAAATACTGTTCCATCTCGTATTAAATGCGTTCTATTTGACATCAAATGTAAAATTGATGCAGTATTGCTTAATACCTCGTTTCCATCGTTTTTCTTCAGCTGCCTTATGGGCCATAACAGATGGCAACCTTAACTTTCTGAATTCACATTAGTTTCTGGCTAGTCCTTCGGGCACTTGGTAAATTATTCTATCCAAAACTTCACCGAACATAACCAACAAATACATGAGTACCATTTCTCATTGATACCATCGTTCCTTCAATTATAAATTTTCAGTTACTTGAGCAAAAAAATATCAATTTTTAGTCCTTAACTTCTAATTGCTCCAATGAAAAGCATACTTTTTGCCATACAAAAATATTTTTATTCAAAATAATTTCCTTTCTGAATTTGAATTTAAATTTATCGAAAAATATTAAGATTAAAACAAATTAAATAATTTTATTTTAGGATTGATCACATTGGACCAAAAATAATGCCATTCCAATTATGGTCATGAAAAATGGATACAACAATTGATCGTTAATTTCAAAAAGACCACACGGCCGGAAACATAATTTCTCTATTGTCAACTTTTGCATGATTAGGTCTATCTGAAAAGAAAAACGTGAAAAAAATTTAATACTTTAAAAGAAAAAAACAACAATATAGAAAATAAGATTTTTAACGTACACTCACTTCTAGCCGTTCGTCTAAATTGGCTATCGAAACGCAGTCTTCTAGAATTTCTCGTGTCCTTAAAAATTCAGTTTGCACACCGTAAATGGAACTGATGATTAGTAACATGTTGACAATATTAATCAGAACGCTGAGTAAGGACTGATAGGCCATACTATCTTTGAACAGGATGTTACTATACAGGGTGATAATCGCATTTAAACTTCCCGAAAACAAGCACACCAAAACCAAAATGATTTGCACCTGATGGAAACCGAAGAATTGATTGCACAGTGTCTGCAGTTGTCGGTGTAGAGATGCAATTTTGTCAATTTCATCTGCCAAATCGCACAGTTTCTGCATTCGATTTGTACACTTCTGGCTTTTATGAGCAACCTGTCTAATCCTCGTCATTAATAGAGTTAAGTGCATATTTAGGTGTTCGTACAGTTGCGAGAAGAGCAGCATTACCGCATAGAAAAAGCAAAAGTTCAAAGCGACTGTATTTACGATTGCCAAAATTGTCATGGAGGCGAACGATTTGAGAACTCCTTGAAAGTATTTCGCTCTCAACAATAAATGCACCACCAACGATATATTATGCAAATCGGGTACTAATTTCAGGAGTGCTCTTGATGAGATTTTATCCCCAATCACATCAAACTCCGGATCGAGCAATTCTATACAATCGGAAATCTGCAATAACTCGTTCAGAATCCGAATACACTCCCCACGACACACTATTTGCAGAAAGAGCGTAATTGCACAGAATATGAATAGTCCTGAAAATGTTAAAATCGACGTTATCAGAACTGCTATGGTACTTCTCAGAAATTCTATTTCCCGGATGCAGTCGACTGAAGCTGGTATCCCAAAAATCACAATCAAACCGAACAGTCCAATATTACGCAAAAGTCCACCTTTCGACAGTTTCAGGATTCTGTCCTTGGCATCGTATGAAAAATATTGCACACAAGTTATCCGCGAATAATTAAACAAAATCCACAAAATGAAACGCAACAAGCGACCTTTAATTTTCAACATTTTATCTATTTTATCCTTTCGACTATCGAACAGTGACTATTCCTGATGGTGAACTCTGCAAAAAACTATTCCCCAACCATTCAGTCACTATTCATCACTTTCGTAACAATTATTGGAGCAGAAAGCTTCGAAATATTTTTTTCACGCATTACCAATTTTTGATAGAATTAAAATAGATTTCTTTCTATCCCCACAATTCCCTTTCTTTTTCTCATTAATGTGATTAATTTTATTGGAAAAAAAATCGAAAGTTTATTGATTTTTATCTTTTTTATATACTCTAAAAATAGCGGTTAAATTTTTGGGGTTTTTTATATCAAGAACGGATAGTCTTTATAATTATATAAAAAAGGACTATTAGAGTACATTTGATGGCATTAATTATTTGGAAAAAAAACATTCTTCAAATGGTTCTAGGGGCTTTATTTCCAAAAGGTGATCTGAGAGGTCCCAATTTTGGATGACCCTTCCGCGTAAATCGTGTCACACTGTTGGTTTGAATGATGTTTTTCGGCAGCTCGAAAACTATTGTCAATTTATTGGCATTGACTATTAATTTAACGTAGTCTCATAGAAAAAATTCGAATGCCATTTAATCGCACAATCTTGGCGGCTAGTTGACATCAGCACGTCTCGAAATAACGCGACGTGAAAACTTCGCCCTCAATAAGTCCCTTGTTTCAACTGCTATATATTAAGTCACATCGTCCTGTTGGATCCAAATATTGTCGAAGTCCATATCTTCCAATTAAGACTAAAAAAATGAGCTACCCGCTCTCGATACCTCTACGCATTGACAGATACCAACGGGTTAGCCTCATCTCGAACACAGTATAACCTAACCAAAAATCCACAGCAGACAGATTAATTATATTATTTAACGTGACATACCTATCGGTCACTGATATCTATTCTGTAATGGATTCCCAACTCACTCAATCCAAGCTTGCTCAAATCTAAATTTCAATTTTGACTTCGCGCTTAGTAACAGTTCGGCTGAAAAGTTTATAAGATAACACAGCAAAAATATTTTTTTTTGCAAAATTCATTTTAATTATTCAACATAGTTGCCTTCGAGGGCGATACAGCGATTATAGCGATCTTCCAACCATTTTTATAGTACTCTTTCGGTTTTGCCTCAAAATAGGCCTCAGTTTTGGCAATCGGTCTTAAATTTCTTGCCAGCGAGCTTTCTCTTGAGGTCTGCAAACAGGAAAAAGTCGCTGGGGGCCAGATCTGGAGAATACGGTGGATGGGGAAGCAATTCGTAGCCCAATTCATTGAGTTTGACCATCGTTTTCATCGACTTGTGACACGGTGCATTGTCTTGGTGAAACAACACTTTTTTCTTCTTCAAATGAGGCCGTTTCTTAGCGATTTCTTTCTTCAAACGATCCAATAACTCTATATAATAGTCGCTGTTCATTGTCTGTCCCTTCTGGAGATAGTCAATAAATATTATACCATGCGCATCCCAAAATACAGACGCCATCACCTTGCCAGCCGACTGTTGCGTCTTTCCACGCTTTGGATTCGGTTCGTCGCTCGCTCTCCAGTCTGCCGACTGCCGATTGGACTCTGGAGTGTAGTGACGGAGCCATGTTTCATCCATTGTAACATATTGACGCAAAAATTCGGGTTTATTGCGCTTGAACAGCTCCAAACACTGCTCAGAATCATCAACACGTTCTTGTTTTTTGTCCACAGTGAGCTCACGCGGCACCCACTTTGCACACAGCTTTCGCATGCCCAAATATTAATGCACGATATGTCCAACACGCTCTTTCGATATCTTCAGAGTCTCAGCTATCTCGCTCAACTTCACTTTACTGTCATTTAAAATTATTTTGTGGATTTTTTTGATGTTTTCTGCCGTAACCACCTCTTTTGGGCATCAACTGTGCTCGTACGACCAGATCGAAATTGACGAAACCAATATTCCACAGTTGAAATAGCTGGAGCAGAGTCCGGATAACGTTTGTCAAACCATGCTTTGATTTCCACTGTACTTTTTTTCATCAAAAAGCAATGCTTTATCAATACACGAAATTCGTCTTTATCCATTTTTTTTTCAATAACAAAAGTTGCTTCACTCAAAATGCTATATCTCACGAACCAATCGAGCGATTGCTGTCAAATTTTGACAGGAATCATTTGAAGGACGATTTTTGCAAGAGGCGCCATCTAGACGTCAACCTTATAAACTTTTCAGCCGAACTGTTATATATGCTGACAATATTTTTATACTTGTATCTGGTGCTGATCTTCAACATCAAACTAATAATGCCATCCGCAACATCAACACTTGGAGCAGCATAAACGGTGAGGTCATCTGTACAACAAACCCACCTTACCTTCATATTTGCAGGGAAAAGAAATTATAGTGTAGCCCCTTCCCTCCCCACCCCAAAAGATTCCATGAAAATCCTGGGTATCTCAATTGCCCATGGAGGAAAATGGAATCTTCAGATTAAAAATGCTGTTGACAAAATTAACACCATCCTTCGAATTAGAGTAACCAACGCCCTTTTGGACGGAACCTCTATTTCCTCACTATAGTCGAGTCAGCGGTAAACTATTGCATTAGAGTAGCCAATGGAGCACATCAGACATCTCCGGGAAAAAGCTAGTCTACAAAAACCTATGCTTTCCAAATTACCCCCTTCACACTTTAATCGAAAACATTATCATCTCCACCAGTTCAAAAAGGAATTCATCATCGCTATCCTTATAAATATCCCACCTTGAAAGCACTTCATCCACCCTCCTCCTTGTTTTCCAAACTTCCTCTCCACACCCAGATTGGAAACCGTGGTTGGCAGCAAAGTTGAAAGTGACTGCTTCTCTTGACAGGTTTAAGAAGGCTTGTACCTTCAAGTTGGACGGAAAGTTTACAGGAAACTTTTCCTTGAACAGTTGGACGGATTAAAAGATCATCGACTGTTGTTCACGGTTAACGCCGCTGACCCCGATACTACATCTTTTTCGGTTGTCGAACTTTTTGGCTGCAGCACCCGCGCACTATGTTGTGGAATCTTCCCTTATAGGGCAGCTGCATATTACGGAGAGCTGTGCGCCATCAAAATGGCAATTGAAATTGCGGCCAACATACCCAGCCAACAAAGCGTTATTATTTTTAGCGACAGCCTTGCCGCCTTTAAAGCCATTTGTGGCCCATCGAGTGACCCAGTACTTGGCGAAATTTGTCATAGCCTACTTAGCAATAGGAGTGTCGAGGTAATGAAAGTACTGACACAATGACTGGACCTATAGCGACACATTTTTTTCAACTCATTGGACAACCACTAATAAACCAGTTTATTCAACATCCATACCGAAAATCTGGGCGCGGAAGCTGCGCAGAATCTGGATTAGACATACTGCTCTTACTAATAACTTCCTTTTTGGCAACACCAATGGTCCCTTATGCCAATTCTGTAGCACCCATTTCACTATCATCCATATTCTACATGAATTCCCAATAACCAAGAATAACTTTGCAAGCAGGATTCCTCCCATTATGGAGTTCCTGGGCCCAACAACTCCATTCCCTAGTCACCCATTTAAACGTCTACAATATACTAATCTGCTCTACAAAATATAACAAAATTTTTAATATTTCCACATGTACTGCGAAGTCGCCAAATGGCCTCACGGTCGTGGTGCTATAAAGTGGCCCCTGGCAAATGTCTAAGGTACCTTACAAACAAACAAACAGACTTCGCGCTTAGATTACCTCACGCCATAGAACGATCAGTTTGGTTATCTCCCTATGACTCAGAGCACTTTTCCATAGGTTGACTCAGCGCACATTTCCATAGCCATCTAGCAACACACTGACTGTGACATCTTTTCACGTACCTTCCCTACCAATCAGAAAACCATCATTCGTTCTATTATTAGCTATGACCTCTGTATGCCTAGTCAGCATGAATATTCAAACAGTCCGCTCAACCAGCTTCCTCTATAACAGGTAGGACCATTGCTAACAGTCAATAACCAGTTCGTAGGTACTTACCCTAACTGTTGGTAGCAAGCTCCGTCTGAGCCTCCACTAAAATGAAATTATAGTTCGAGGCCTAACGGCGTTCAGATCCCACGAACTACCCAGAATGAACTCCTTCGGGCATGCCGGAAAGTCAGTGATAAAAAGGTATTTGGGTCTGATGCCATACCCCCTGTTGCACTAAAGGCGGCTGTCCGAATTTATTTTTGGAAGTGTTTAATTTTTCCACCTTTGAAAGAGGTAACATCTGGTGATACTACCAAAGAAAAAGAGGCCCCTTGGTGATACTACCAATATGTCTTTTGGGCAAGGCTGGTAAAATTCTCAAACATATTCTATGCAATAGATTCGAGGAATTCACCGTGAGGCAGCGGGGCTTATCTGCTGTTCAATGTGGCTTCAGGTGGTCACACTCTACCTTAAGTGTTATTGATTTGGTCGTTGATACAGCGCGCAAAGCTATCGAATGCAAAAGGTGGAAAAAAGCTCCATAAAGTACTGCGTCATTATAAGACTTGATGTAAGAACGCCTTCAACTCGGCGAGATGGGATCGTATTTTTGGCGCCCTGGGCTCAATGGGTGTTCCAGGGTACATTATCAGGATAATAGAAGACAACATAAGCAGCAGAATACTGTTGTACAGGACGAGCTCTGCGGAGAGATCATACATAATCACAAGGGTGGTCCATCAAGGTTTTGTTTCGCGCCCTCTATTGTGCTATGTGATGTATTCTCAGGCTACATATCCCAGAGGAGGCGAAGAATTGAGCAAATCTGTAATGAGACTGTCGCTTCAGTTCGTAGTTGGCTTCTGGCAGCTTCTCTTAGCCTTGCGAACCATAAGACAGAGGCAGTCCTAATACCGGGCAGAAAGAAAAGAGAGAAGATCACCATTAGGATTGGCGCATATGAGGTGATATCGGCACCAACTCTAAAGTACCGATGGGTGATGATTAACGCAAGGCTGCACTTTCAGGAGCACCTACTCTATATTGGTGAGAAGGCTGATGGAACTATGATGGCGCTGGCACGCTAAACGCCAACCTTGGACGACCCATGCAGAGCATGAGGATCCTGTTGGCGACCGTGGTCGGGTCTATCCTACTGTATGCTGCGATAATATAAGCGGATGAGTTGATTAGAGTAACCTACATACGTGGTGTTGTCTCAGTCTACCGTTACAGGGCATTGAAGGTGTCCGGTGCATTGATACCGATTGAAATACTGGCAGATGAGCGACAGAGGATGTACCGCCGGAAACGTCGGTGTGACGCTATGGCGCGATCCATCCAAGAGGAGGTGGCAAAATCATTGGGATTATGCCACAGATGGCAGATGAATCCACGGTCGATCTATAGATAGGCTTACCAATTCCGCTTTAAATTGGATTCTAGCCCAATCTGCCCTACTTGCAACGAGATGGTAGAGAGCACGGAGCACCAGTTCTTTTACTGCGCCCGATTCAATGCGGAAAGAGAAGAGGCTCAGAAGTGCGCTGACGGATCTCTGGTACCGAACAATATAGTGGCACTGATGTTGAACGCAGGGACGGTCTGGGAGGCTGTTGAAGTTCTTACGACAACCGTCCTCAAAAAAACTACTTCCGGAAGAGCATGAAAGAAAGCGATAATGATAATGTCTGACAGCGGTTTCGTAGGGTGATATAGATATTTGACCAAGTAAGTTATAATATATTATTTAACGTGACTTATTTGTCTTAAGAACATAAAACCACGAGTCGCCTATTACAATAGGGATTGAGTTACGCTCAATTCACGTACCACCATTACTGGCAGTTTACAGTCAGTAACCAGTTACAAGCTGATTGACTATCTAAACCTTAACTGTCAGAAGCAGTGACAGCGCCCGAGATAGTTACTAGTATCTCCCACCAGCAATCCTTAGACCGTACCCGCGATATGCGTATTAACCCTAAGGCGCCACACCATTGTCGGGCACAGTGTGTTTTAACGCACTGGCGTGGACTAAGATCCTGAACCTCTTCATTCATAACCGAACAACCAGCAAGCGGAATGCCCCGCCGTAGACGGTAGAGAATGCTTCCACGCAGCACCTCCGGGTCCCGTGTAATTTCTCCCATGAGAACCTGCATCGCTTCTGTTGACACGGTTCTACATACATTCAAACTGGCATACAGAGCCATACACTGAACTAAATTTATGCCCACCCTTGCATACTGGTGGGTGGCGCAAAATGTTAGCCCATACACACGACCCTTGTACAGGACTTTCACCACTTTGTATCGAAATCCCCATTCTTTGCGAAAAAATTCGTACCAGCATGCCAACCAAACCGGCCACGCGCCCCCTTAGATGTTGCAAGTGAAGCCGAAAGTTCAGCCTCTCTCCAACCTTCACGTCAAGGTACCATACTTCCCGCGCGTATTAGACCTCGACCGCTTCTTAACGAATATTGGGCGGCCTATCAGCCGCCAAAAAACCCTTCAACAACATGCACACAATTTTGCTTCCTCAAACATTCACTTCCATTCTATTCCCCCATTCAGACACCATCTGCATATAACGGCTATCTCTATTGCAGACCAACTGACCCCCCCCCCCCCCTCCTCATCAAAAGCAGAAGATCATCCGCATATGCAATCACACCGCAACCGGTCTCCTCCAACTGCACCAAGAGACCGTTCATCATCATATTCCAGATGGCGGTGCCTGACCAAGTAAGGTGGTTTTAGTGGGTTAAAGTCCCACACTTTGCCTTTCGATGATTCCAACCTTAGCAAAATAGAAACAAAACCTAAGCCTCTGCTATGATCTATAGTGATTCCACCCGGGATCCTTATGCCCCTCACTTCTAGTCCTAAAACGGTACCAGTGACGTAGGTATTAAACCAGAGTCACCGCTTTTCAGCCAAAGGCTCCTCACTTTGGTCTAGCACAGCGACGAAACCATTTTTGGGCTCCCAACACCCATGCTACCAGTTTTGTTTGAGTCCTTACTTCCATCCAAAGAGCTAAAGTAAAAAGGAGCCTTGTAAATTCCTTGGCACTGTTAGACCAGCTCAGATACTGCAGGTTCGCCAAGACTCTTAGGCCACTTCTGCTACTGATCAAAGTTTGATCGTTACCCCAGAATAGGTAAGTTTTTCTGGTTGCAAAGGACACTTCCAGAACTGCTGTGATTGCTTTTTAATCCTGATCCAACAATGTTGCTTATTAACGTAGCCATCCATTCACCGAAAAAAAAATGCGCTCCGTCGCTGAAGATGATCCTATAAAAAATTATCACTATCCCGACGCGTTGTGGAATCGTTTAGGTCTCCACGATTAAATAGTGGCTATATCAGAATCCCAATGTATAAAAATGTGGGCGCTGTCATTTGAAATGTCATAACTGTAGGTTACTGAACGTACCCACCAATTTAGTTTTTTGATCCAGTCCAGTCTGGATTGGAATTTATACTCAAAATTTGATCATTTAACTCGAATTTGTAGCGTAACAATTTTTCTGATGTAATTTTTTTCTTTTGTATTGAAAAAGCAGAAAAGGAAAAATATTTTTAAAAAAATATTTTAGATCATAATTTTTCCAAGAGGGCAGTTCAGTTTTAATTGTACTTTAGTCCTTATTATGATAAGAGAGTTGGTTTGACCGAAGAAATTTTAATCAGATACAAAAAAGGAGTCCAGATACCAGATGTATAAGCTTAAATCCGCTGTTTTTTAGTCAAAAAATTATATGTTTTTTCATAGTACTTGCCCTCGCTAGCTACACATTTTTCCCATATTTCGGGCAATTTTTGGATACCACGCCAAAAAAATTCCTTCTCTTTTGAGGCAAAGCGCTCATCAAGCCATTTTCAGACGTCTTCGTGAGAATTCAAGTGCTGCTCAGCGAGCGCGTGGTGCATCGAATAAAACAGGTGGTAGTCGGAAGGGGCCAGGTTTGGTGAATAAGCGGGGTGGGGTAGCACCTCCCAGTTGCGTGTCTCCAAGTAGTTTCGGACCATTTTTGACTTGTGCGATGGTGCATTGTTGTGGAGGAAAATCAGCTTGTCATGTCTTTGTTGATAATCCGTCCTTTTTTCACACTGAGCACGGTGCATTTTGATCAGTTGTTGGTGGTAGCAGTGGGCATTGACAGTTTCACCAGGTTTCCGAAGCGATTTGGTCTTGGGGAAGATGTTGATGGTTGGCCGTGATCAACCCACGATTTCTTGCATTTAGAAAATTTCTTTTTTGTCTGGCGAGCAAGATTTAGCATGTGTTTTGGCATCGCTCCATCTGCCTATCGTTGAGTTCATGCGGCACCCATTTTCCGATCTTATCAACCTTCTCCATGGCATGCAGACGCATGAAAATGGCTGGTTGAGTAACACCCAATTGCTCCGCGAGCATTTTTTTGCGATTGGCTATTGTCTTCGTCCAAAAGAGCCTCCAATTGTCCCACAAGCCAAACTTACCGTCTTTGAACTGACGAAACCAATCTCGGCATATTGTTTCCGTTCAAGCACTGTCATCATAGGACTCCATAAGCATTCGATGCGATTCGGCAGCCGATTTCCTCAAATTGAAGCTTCCCGCATATGCTCTTTTTCTGGCACAAAACTAGACATGATATCCAAAGGAAAAATATATGTTGTTGTACGAAATTGCTGACAATATGCACTGATTAATGTTGGCAGATGTCAAACTCATAAAAAAAAGTATGGCGTGCCCATGGTAGCTTAATACGCTCTCACTCACGCCATCTATGACCAAACAGCGGATTTAAGCTTATACTCCTAGAAGAAACAAAGTTTTCTTTCATTCGCTGAACTGATTTTAAAGAATTTCCAAATCTTCAATACTGCCCCCAAAATGGAATGAGTTCATTTTCTGCTTGTCACGTTCTTTCATTATTTAAATTCTTATCAATTGTGTCCCTTTTCAAGAAGAAATTTTTTCGAATTACTTATTCTGAAATTGTCACAGGAAACTAATTTAAAGAAAAAGACGAAAAATACCGAAAGAATATCGATATTGGTCCTTCACTCAGACCAATTTAAACACGAATTCTCTCAAAGGAAATCATGTTCATATCTTATTTGTCAGTAGAAAAGGATGAATTGCAATAAGTAGACGACTAGAAGGATGGCAAATATGACAAATAAAATGGGGAGAACATTCCTGATTTCATTGTAAATAACCCTTCACTCAGTAGACGAAATTAACCATGAAATCAATAATGACAATAACAAGAAGAACAGCGGCCATAACTAAAATCCTGACCATGCCAACAAACCGAATCGAATTTAAAATAAGTTCCCAACCAATTGCATTCCTTTCGAAGGACATTCGCTTGGAGCGCTGGTACACCACAAATTTGCATTGCATTGCGTTTCGGTTTAGGAAATCTCATGGGAAGTTGCAGGTCGTTCGTTGTCTTGTACACAAATCGTTTGCAGATAATTCAGTTACTGATGCTTAAGTCAGTCATCCACCCACCCACACCAAAGGCGAAGAAATATTGGTCATTACCATTCCATTGTCTCACAATGCACTCACTCCGCACCAGCAATTCCCAATGCCAGTCTCCTAGTTGCAAGCTGTTTTATTATTTGTGGTCATAATGGATGACCGTACAAATTCGGTTTGCTTTAATTAGAAAATCCAATTCGATTCCGCCGCCTCCCCAAAAGATACCCTTTCTTTAACCAAGAAACCCACGAATAATCGACTCCCAACACCCTTTACCAGAGACCGATGTGGTTTGTCTGCGGTTTCCCAAATACATTCTCGATTCCATAATAATGCGACACAGTTTATTGTTACTTGTTTTTGGGATTTTTGTACATTTACGCTAACATTTATGTATGTTTCTAACGAAAATCCGAACAATTATCACAGTTCAAATAATTCCAACTCAATTTTCGTCATTCGTGATACTAAATATTTTTATAGCAAATAATAAGTGAATGTCCATATTTAGTTTTCAAAGGACTTTCCAAAAGAATTCGTCCTCAAATAAATTTTTCCAAATAGACTATAGATATTGTTTTTAAAACTTAATGCAAAAATTTATTATCAAAGCAGTTTTTTATGTAATTTTTTATTTATTTATTTATTTGGTAAAAAGTTCTTTGAAAAGAAAAAGTTACAATTTTTAAGAATTAAAAAGTTTCAGGAGTAGTAGTAATAAAACTAATTATTTTAAAAAACCAAATACTTTAAAAACAAAATTCGAGAAAAATTTAAATTTAAAAAAAGACATTTTTAAAATTTGAAAATTATGCAAAAAGGAAATAAATTTTAAGATTAGAAATTTTCGAGTGTAAAAAAAATATGAGGTTTCGATGGAAATTTTTTAATTTCTTTACTACTGCGCTTGCACCATCTTGCGGATCTCCAACAAAACATACTCAAAATAATACAGCATAGTTTTACTCTTGAAAAGTAGATGCCGCCATACACGTCTTAATAGTATTGTTATCGTAAATTGTATTCGCTAAGCAAAGTTTTCATTCATTTATGGTATTTTCACTAGAAAACTGCATTATCGATACCCTTTCGGATAAAAGATTTTAGTACATACTCGAACCGATATAGCGCACACGTTTCAACCGCAGAAAAGGAATTTATCATAGGCGCAAATTAATTATAGCCATCAGTGAGGAGTGTGTGTGTCAACACTAAACATTCCACATGTCAATTTCGTTCCACCCGAAGAGGAAGACTTCCTTCGAGCAATTCGGTTATGATAATATGGCGGCTAGTATTTATTGGACTGCACGTAAATTTCGAATAATTTAAAATAATTTAGCATAATTTTATTGATTTAAACCTAATCCCCCCTTTCACGTTAATCATTATTGTTGTATAAATTTGCTTGTTATTATGAAGTATGTAATTGTACACATTTGCCCGTTTAGAATAATAGAAAGTTTTTCTTTTAACTAACGCAATTTGTTCAAGTCAAGTTTTTATCATTCTTTTTTTGCTTCAATTTAAGTGCAAAACGAAATTATTTAATTTTTTAACAGTTTTTCTGTAGTTTGGGGAAAAATAAATCCATAAATTAATAAAAAGTATCGCGAATTATGAATTTCCGCGGGTTACATATATTCGATTTTTAATTTTTTGTGGCGTTATGTTGGTACTCACTGATGCCGATTTTTGCCCATTCCAAAAAATGGATCAAAAAATCTGTATCAGATTTTGTGTGAAAAACAAAATTAATTGCGCGGACGCATTCCGAATGTTGACTGTAGCATATGGTGAAGCTACCTTGGACCGAAGCAACGTTTATCGGTGGTACAAAATAATCTCAGAGGGCCGAGAAGATGTGAAGGACGAAAAGCGTGCCGGACAAACGAAAATAGTATTGGCTAATCGTCGAATCACCGTTGGAGAAGTTGCTGAGGACTTAAACATATCGATTGGCTCGTGCCATTCGATTCTTACCAATGATTTTGGCGTGAAACGGGTCGCCGCCAAATTCGTACCAAAATTGCTCAATTTCGACCAAAAGCAGCATCGCATTAACATTGCTAATGAGCTGTTGGACTCTGTCCGCGACGACCCAAATTTGCTCCAAAGGGTCTTAACTGGTGACGAATCAGGAGTTTATGGTTATGATGTGGAAACCAATGCTCATTCATCCCAATGGAAGCTGCCGCACGAGCCAAGACCGAAAAAAGCGCCAAATTCGGTCGAATGTGAACGTTTTGCTTACAGTTTTCTTCGATTACAAGGGCGTGGAGCATCATGAGTTCTTGCCACAGGGTAGAACAATCAATGAGGAATATTACCTGCAAGTTATGCGCAAGTTACGTGAAGCAATCCGCCAGAAACGCCCGGATTTGTGGAAGAACAAAAATTGGCTTTTACCATTTTTGGCCAAAAACAACACACTAATAATGCCGTAGCCACCGTATTCCCCAGATCTGGCCCCCCTGTGACTTTTTCTTGTTCCCGAAACAGATTCTTTGATCCATGTTTAAGAATGGGTAAAATTAAAGACGAACCAAAACACGTGCATCCAGAGCAGTCGAACATTCAAAATGGCAGAACATGTCGACATAAGTGAGAGACATGAGTACCAACATAACGCCACAAAAAATTTTAAAATCGACTATACGTAACCCGCGGAAATTCAAAATTCGTGATACTTTTTGAACAGACCTCGTCTATTTTGACGATAATATTATTCTATGAAGTGACAAAGGAAGCCACTTAGAACTACACATACTAAGACTAAAAACTTACCTGGAATCCTTATACAAGACTTAAAATACTATTGTAGAACTAAACAGAAGTTATCGACAATTACTTAAGCTTTAGAGCAATCGATAAAAACTTATACTAACATCAAAACATCTAATATACAACAGAATTTGAACTATGAGGATCTACGAAAGGTTTTCATTTTTATTGAAAACAATCCTTTCAATCGTAAAAAGCATTTTTGTTATAGTCTATCTATTTGATTGCTCTCTTTTTTCATGATTTTTGCATTTCTCGTTATAAAAAGTTTCATTAAAAACTTATCATAAAATACGAGTATATATAAATTTTAAAAAAAAATTATGTAAAAAAAACATATAAGAAATCTATTCTATGTAATCGATAATGCCATAGTAAATGTAACAAAAACCACAAAGGCAATATGTAATATTTAAAATAGTAGAAATAACATGTGAGAGAAAATAAATATTTTTTTCTCCTCTGGGTTTTTTTTACTAATTTTAAATTAATTTAAAATTGTCTTGATTACATAACTATAGGGAATATGGTACAGTTCAGGAGCGGAGAATTTAAGGTAAACACACAACACTGACTGGACTAAAAACTGGATGCAGTCACCCTGTAAAAAAATTTTAAAACTTTCACAGTCTTATGGGAATGCACAATACTCCGACTATTTTTGTGCTGTATTAGATGTTGTTTTACTGTTGCAGTCATCGTCCAAGCACGTTATGTGGCAGGATTATTCTTTGATAGTTGAAATTGGTAAATGAACACATTTATTGTAGTTATATTAAAAAATTGAATTAAAAAATCATTTATAAATAAAAAATGTTGTTGCAACTGAACTTAATTGGTTAATTCGGGTGAAATTTGTATTTTTTTTATAGTATTTTTAGTTCAGTTTCCACTATTAAAATTATTCAATCAATTTTTTCTCAAAAATTTAACGAATTCCAGTCTGAATAGTTTAGAATTCTTAGATTATAGAAGAACTGGATAGATAGGCCTCTTCACAAAAACATGCAAAATATTGTAACAGAAACGGCGTAAATCATTGGGGGTCAATTTTAAACTTCATTATGCGATTAAAGCGGTTCGTTTCAAATCATTTTCATATGAGCCGTTTATTTTGAAAGTGGCATAAGTCACTTTTTCAAAAAAAAATCGAGTTAATGGCAACACTAAATACAATTGAACGGTATCTTTTCATTTTTAAAAAATTTGCAATTAATAAGTTGATAACTATTGAGATTTGTTCGAGAGAAGTGTTGGTAATTAACGGTATAACAAACATGTTTATTTTGAAAGTGGCGTAAGTCGCTGTACTCAGGTAATTAATTACGAGGCTTAGTGTGAAAGAAATAGAAACATGTGATAAGTGTGTGTGAAGTATTGTTTTGAATTATTTTCAGTATTTTTAAAAAAGTTGTGATCATTGGACTTATCTTTATAAGTGCGAAAGAATAGTGCAGTTTTGTAAATTATATTATAGTGACATCTAATATAGTACACATAATTATCATTATTTTCTTAAAATTACTTTTATATGATGCACTCAGACAGCGAATCAGGTAAAACATACTTAATTTAGTTATGGAATTAGGTGACTTTCAATGCGCATTATTATTTTATAGAAATATTTTCTGAAATGAGAAAAAGCGTTAACCCCAGAAAGAGACATATGGGAGTGATTTCATCAGATGAAGAATCGACTTCTATGGAGTCATCAGAAAAGGAAAACAGCATAACGGAAGGAACAGAAACTCATCGCGTACGAAGGAAACCTTATTAAGGATAAAAGAAATAGTGATGAAAAATATGTAACAGCAAACTCCAAAATTATTTTTACCAAAAGAATTGCAGTTAAACCTTGTTGTTTGAAAAATTGTTAAGAAAAAATAAGTTCTTTTAATCGACAACTTATCTTTGATAAATTTTGGAAGTTAGCAAACTTAACGAACCAAAATTTGTTTTTACATAGTATAGTTAAACGAGAAATACCCAAAAAGAGAAGACCAAGGAACTCCAATTCAAAACCAAGCCAATGACAATTTAAATATTATTTGACACATGAAAATGTAAGCGTGTTGGTTTGTAAAACATTCTGTCTGGATACTTTCAACATCTCAGAAGGACGTCTGGCTCGTTTTATAAACTAACTTTAGATGAAAAAGATGAATTTCTAAGTTTGAATTTGTCACCAAAAAGAGGAAGACCTAGGCGTTATTCACAAATATAGATCGATCCGTTATACGCTGCACCTCGTCCTGTTTCTTCAGCAAAATACAAAGACATGATGGACTTGCTTGGGTTATATACCCTTACAATACGAGTACCACAAATTGAACTGATGTATTTTCATATACTCGTAAATTACTTATACTTACATAATGTTCCAAAATGAACTAATTATTTTTATATTTTATGAATATTAAAATAAAAAATACTAAAATCAAACTTTTATATCAAATATGTTTATGTGTATAACTTAAAAATACAGGATTTTTGGCAAACTTTGAGTGTTTATTTTGAAAAATTGTTACAATATATTTTATTCAAAGTGTTGTCCATCGAAAGCCACTACTTTTTCCCATATTTCTGGCAACATATGGATTCCGCGCCAAAAAAACTGCTCGAATGAATCGAGCCAATTCTTGATGCCCTGTTCTGAAGTGAAGCGTATTCCGGTGAGGGCGTTTTGCATGGATCTAAACAAATGGTAGTTGGACGGGGCAAGGTCTGGGCTATAAGGCGGGTGAGGCAAAACTTCCCAGCTACTGTTTTCTAAATAATTTTTAACCGGTCTTGCAACATGGGGCCGACCGTTGTCATGATGGAAAATTATGGCTTCGTGTCTGGTCGCATATTCCGGGCGTTTTTCGGCCAATGCTCGCTTCAAACGGATTAATTGTGTTCGGTAGAGGTCGCCTGTGATCGTCTGGCCCGATTTCAATAGCTCATAATAGATCACACCCTTTTGATCCCACCAAATACCTTGGCGCCATGGATATTTGGCTTTGGCGTTGATTTGGCTGGTTGGCCGGGCTTCACATACGATTTTTTGCGTTTTGGGTTGTCGTAATGAATCCATTTTTCGTCGCCAGTAATGATTCGATTCAAAAACGACTTCTTTTTCTGCCTTTCAAGCAGCATTTCGGACATGCAAAATCGCCTTTCAACGTCTCTCGGCTTCAATTCATATGGGACCCAATTTCCTTGCTTTTGGATGAATCCTGGTGCTTTCAAACGTTTTGAAATGGCTGCTTGAGTGACTCCCAATGATTTTGCAATTTCTTCTTGAGTTCGACAACAGTCTTCGTCGAGTAATGCCTCCAAATCTTCATCTTCAAACTTTTTTGGCTGACCTGGTCGTTCTTTGTCTTCCGTGTCAAAATCACCACTTCTGAACCACACAAACCATCTCTCGCACGTTGAAATCGATGGAACACATTCAGGATAAGCTTCGGTGAGCAATCGATGTGCTTCAGCTGCACTTTTTTTTCAAATTGAAGAAGTAAATCAACACTTCCCGCAAATGGGACTTTTTTGGTACGAAATTCGACATTTTTGAAGAAAAAAAAAACTTTGTTGTTTACACTATTTTGTTCAATGACTAATCAAGAATGAATGACAGATGTTTAACCTCCAAAATGTCATATGAGTTATTATCTGTTGTCAATCCCGCATTTTTAAGTTATACATATACAATTTATTCAACAATTTTAGTAAATCACTGCCCTTTCAAAACATCACTTCAGTAAAATACGTTGGACAAAATTAATATATATCAATCATTTTTCGAAACTATTTATTTTGAAAGTGGCTTAAGTCACTTGACTGTAATGAAAAGTGGTGATTTTTTAATGTTTATACGAAATTATTTATACTCAGAAAAATATCAATACCATAACATAAGATAACAAATACAAGTAAATCTTTTCGAAAGTTAGCATCCATATTTTTAAACGTGTTAAAACGCAAACCCCTAAATATCTCGACTTAAAAACAAAGTGACTTATGCCACTTTCAAAATAAACGGCTCATATGTGATATCATTTATGCGAAAACAAATAGATTTTTTTTAAATATTTCCGGTTTTGTTGTTTCATGGAATTAGTTTTGGAAATTAACAATAAAACACAGTATTCTATTTTAAAATATTATTTATTTATTTATTATATATTTTCATTTTATCTATTTCACTATATATTATTTATTAAAACAGAATTCTAAAGTGAAAGAGCATATACAAATACAAATTGCAATTTATTTGACTCAATTATCAAAATAATTATATGCACAAATAAAAATACATTTCAAAAATGCAAAATGAATTAAATCAGAGAATTTTATATTATGTTTACCAGGTGTATAAGCTTAAATTCGCTGTTTTTTATAAAAAAAACATATGCTTTTTTCATAGAAAGCAAAAACAAATTTATTCAAAGTACTTGGCCTCACTAGCTACACATTTTTCCCATCTATCAGGCAATTTGTGGATACCACGCCAAAAAAAATCCTTCTCTTCGAGGTTAACCACTCATCAAGCCATTTTCGGACGTCTTCGTAAGAATCGAAGTGCTGCTCAGGGAGCGCATGGCCCATCGACGAAAACAGGTGGTAGTCGGAAGGAGCCAGGTCTGGTGAATAAGCGGGGTGGAGTAGCACCTCCGAGTTGAGTGTCTCCAAATATTTTTGGACCATTTTTGACGTGTGCAATGGTGCGTTGTCGTGGAGGTAAATCAGCTGGTCATGTCTTTTTCACGCATATCATGGTGCAATTTCATGAGTTGTTGGTGGTAGCGATAGGCATTGACAGTTTCACCAGGTTTCAACATCTCATAGTAGACGATACCCTGCTGATCCCACCAAACGCACAGCATCGTCTTACGTCCGAAGTGATTTGGTCTTGCGGAAGATGTTGATGGTTGGCCGGGATCAACCCACGAGTTCTTGCGTTTAGGATTATCGAAATATATCCACTTTTCATCGCCTTTCACAATCTCATGCATGAACGACATTCTTTTTTGTCTGGCAAGCAAGATTTTGCATGTGTTTTGGCGTCGCTCCCTCTGCCTATCGTTCAATTCATGCGGCACCCATTTTCCGATCTTTTCAATCTTCCCCATGGCACGTAGACGCATGGAAATGGCTGGTTGGGTAACACCCAATTGCTCAGCGAGCATTTTTTTGTCTTCGTCCAAAAGAGCCTGCAATTGATGGTCCTCAACCTTCCAAGGCCGATTTTCACGCTTCTTGCCCCACAAGTCAAAATTTACGTCTTTGAACCGACAAAACCAATCTCGGCACGTTGTCTCCGTTAAAGCACTGTCACCATAGGCCTCCATAAGCATTCGATGCGATTCGGCAGCCGATTTCTTCAAATTAAAGCAGAAAATCAGAACTTCCCGCATACGCTTAATGCGCTCACTCACGCCATTTATGACCAAACAGCGGATTTAAGCTTATACACCTGGAACTTTCACACTTTGTCAAGGAAAACCTACCCTTTTATACCTTAATAGCAACATGATACCGCAATATGATAAAGTGCGTTATTTGGGACTTTTCCTGGACACATGACTAACATGGAACCCACATACTAGATTAAAAAGAGCTGAAGCTAACAGACGTTACCTACAACTTTTTAGACTACGAGACAAACGCTCGAAACTAACAAATAAAAGTTAACTCTTAATATACACTACAATTATAAAACCTATTTGGACATATGGAACTGAACTTTGGGGTTCAACGAAACGTTTAAATTCCTATCGCGTCCAAACCTTACAATCCAAAATCCTCCGTAAAATTGTTAATGCCTCTTTTTATGTTCGTAACAACGTAATACATACCTTTCTTCAGGACCTGTGCATTTTCCTCTATCAAAAATTTCACGCCCGTTTATCCAATCTTCATAATCCACTTGTGAGAGAATTGTCCTGTTCTGCCCTCCCCGGAAACACTCATCGGAGACTTAAGAGACAATAGCCTAGAGATTTTCTGGAGGAATCTTACTTCCGTTAGTTGGACAAACGCCGATTGGTGTTTTCTCCCACTTCATAATGCACAAGATTGTAAATTTAAATATTCTGTAAATATGCTTGTTAGAATACAATTGTAGTTGCAGAGAAAAAAAAATTTAAAAAAATTCTCAGATTTAGTGATACTCTTAAATACGAGTACAAATCGATTTTCTCTAATCTTCAAAAAATTATCAGTAAAAGTTAGTAAATTTATAATCTCACCAGGAACCTATAAAAATTATACCAATTTTTATTACAATATTAAATTTTTTACTAAAATATCCAACCTGATCGATCATAAATAAATACAAAAAGGCAAAAATCTCCAAAAACCTTCCGAGCTCAAATACACACTATTCATATTCAATAATCAATAGGAACAAAAACAATTTTTTTTTATTAATAACTACTCCCCCCACATTCGCTGTGGATTGTCAGTACAGTGTAAAAGTGGTGGAGAATCGATTCCGACTATCTAATCAGACCATTTACCTATCTACCAACCGATTGACGGCTGCTGGCTCTCCTCAATTAATATTATTAACAAAAAAGTTCAAACAAACTAGCAAAAACAATTGAGACAAAAAAAAAACAAATAAAACAATAAATTACATGTGATAAGATGCCATTAGCAAGATTATGTGGAGAATGTTCGGAAAATTTGCAGTCTGCCGCCCCACCAGTCAGTCGGTTTCAGCTCAAACAGTTTCCACCCGCACTCAAATCCAAATCATTTCAGTTATTCTCCGATCGTTCAATAATTTTTTTTTTTATAATTGCAAAGTGTGTTTAAAAAAAAACGTTTTTCTTTTATTTTTTCTAATAATTAGTTATAAACAAGCAACTTTTGGAGTTATTAAATTAGAGAAAAAATTTCAACAATTTTCTAGAAAATAGAAAAACCCATTTGAGGATATTCGATAAAAAATGGTTACGATTTGTGATATTAAATTTGATCAAAATGCCTACGGTATCTATTTTAGTGGTCAAGCTATGAGCGGAAAAGTTTATATTAATTTGGATAAACCAAAAACTATAAAAGGTATTTTTAATTAAAAGCCACAAAAAAAAACAAATTTAACAGTTAATTATAGTATGTCCGTCTACGTGTGCAGTGAATTTTTAAGATAACAGTTTTTATTTCCAACAAAATAGAAAAAAAATAAAACCAAAAGTAAATTACCCTGAACTGATGACTAATTTTATAAATTTTTTTATTATCATTAGGAAAAAAATTATTTACAATAAAAAACAAATAATAATTAATCAATGAACAAAACGCTATCAAAGCCGATAGTGAAAAAAGAAATGAGTTTTTATCATTTCTCACTTATCACTCTGATAACAAACTACCTTGAATATGAATTTATTTATGAATTTAGCACTTTTTTTTCGGTGATAAATTTTATATTCATGTAATTAAAATGAGGTAGGGGGAGGGGGGGGATTAATTCTGAGTTAGGATAACAATTATATAGGTTTATCCACTTTATAGTTTGGAGATTATAGCTCTTATTGTTTAACAATTTTTAAGAAGTTGTATCATAAAAGAAAATATTTATTTAGATAAAAATATGCCATTTTTTATTATAAAAATTTCAGTTATAAAATAATGCGTTTTAAGTGGAAAACTTTCTACGACCGTAATGGTTCTATCGTTGACTTGAACAAAATTTTCTTCAACGATGGAGCTCATTTGTTTCTTGCTAGAAATGTCAATGAGCAAAATAAGCAATTGTATCCTTGAAAAGTGACTGTGTAGTATAAATTATGGTCTGAAGGTATTAGTGGGCTTTATTTCTTTGAAAATGGAGAAGGAGAGACCGTCTGAGCACTTTGGTCACATGAAAAGCATTTAGTCTTGAATTAAAGATTTTAAGCTGGACTATTCGATGTCTGTTCAAAAAGTGTTGAATTTCCGCGGGTTACGTATATTCGAATTTCAATTTTTTTGTGGCGTTGTGTTGGTACTCATGTCTCTCACTTATGCCAAAAAAGTTCGGCCATTTTAAATGTTCAGTTAATTTTTGACAGCTGCTTTGCTTGTACGTGTTTTGGCTCATCTTCGATTTTTGCCAATTCCAAAAAATGAATCAAAGAATCTGTCTAAAATTTTGTGTGAAAAACAAAATTAATTGCGCGGACGCATTCCGAATGTTGACTGTGGCAAATTGTGAAGCTACCTTGGACCGAAGCAACGTTTATCGGTAGTACAAAATGTTCTCAGAGGCCCGAGAAGATGTGAACGACGAAAAGCGTGCCAGACAGACGAAAACATTGATGAAGTGAAGAAAATAGTATTGGCCAATTGTCGAATCACCGTTAGAGAAGTTGCTGAGGACTTCAACATATCGATTGGCTCGTGCCATTTGATTTTTACCAATGATTTGGTCGTGAGACGGGTCGCCGCGAAATTCGTACCAAAATTGCTCAATTTCGACCAAAAACAGTATCGCATTAACATTGCTAAGGATCTGTTGGACTCTGTCCGTGACGACCCAAATTTACTCCAGAGGGTCATAACTGGTGACGAATCATGGGTTTATGGTTATGACGTGGAAACCAAAGCTCACTCATCCCAATGGAAGCTGCCGCATGACCCAAGACCGAACAAAGCGCGCCAAGTTCAGTCGAATGAGACTGTTTTGCTTACAGTTTTCTTCGGTTGCAGGGGCGCAGTGCATCATGAGTTCTTGCCACAGGGTAGAACTGTCAGTAAGGAATATTACCTACAAGTTATGAGCAAGTTGCCAAAAACAACACAATGACAAAAGCCAATTTTTGGCCAAAAGCAACACACTTATAATGCTGCAGCTACCGTATTCCCCAAAACTGGCCTCCTGTGACTTTTCTATGTTACCAAAACTGAAGAGCCCCATGAAAGGACGACGCTACGCTACGATTGAGGAGATAAAGACGGCATCAAAGGAGGAGCTGAACAAGATCACAAAAAATGATTTTTTGAAGTGCTTCGAGGATTGGAAAAAATGTTGGCAAAACTGTTTAATATATGGTGCGGATTACTTTGAAGGGGACAAAATAGATATTCATGAATAAATAAATAATTTTTGAAAAAACACAAAATTCGTGATACTTTTTGAATAGACCACGTAGGTTTATTGCGCAAAAAATTCGTAGAAAGCGTAATTTCGGGATGTGCTGTCAATTGAGCAGTATGGAATATTGCGATGAATTCCTAAACACTAACTAGTCCGAACACGAGTTGGAAGTTCCACCAGCTGAACAATACAAGCTGCTACCACGAAGCATCGACGATATGGTAAAAGCGATCCGTCGACTGAAGGACAACAACTTGCCCGATGTCGAGGGCCCAAGTATGGTACAACAAATCAATGCCCGACGACTTGTACCTTGGCATTATTAGTCCCATTCTCAATGAAATTAGCAACAGATCAGATCATGTCTCTGCGGCAGTCGATGGCAAAATAATTGGCACCATCTGTTCATTCACTTTAAAGCATAGCTAGGGTAGACATAGACCCTACACATATATAAGAGAGTTCGATAAAAAATTGAATAGACTGACTATGCTGTATAAAAAAAATAGTGTAAGAGGAAGATTAAAAGCAATCGATTCACTTTCAGAGCTATTTAACATCAAAAATGGTATTCGGCAAGTAGACGAACTTTTCTGCGATATGTTTAACCTGGCACTGGAAAAATTCATTCGTAACTCAAGAGCTTTTAGCATACGCCGATGACATTGCTGAGCTGACAGCGAAAAATCTTCGGCTGCACACAAATTAAGGCAAAACAAAGTACTTGGTGACAGCGTCAGCGTTAAAGCCAAAACCAATTAGCACTAGTCACATACAGATAGGCGACCATAGCTTTGAAAAATTTAAATTATTTTCCTATTTGGGGTCAAGCGTCCAGCCAATAACAGCATCGAGGAAGAAATCCGCGCATGGCCTATTTCAGTCAATATAAATCATTTCACTCGAAGACCTTGCGAATAATTTAGATTGACTGAAGTAGGCCTTGCAAACTCTTGTCTTCATTTCAGAGGAGGATTCTTCGAAAAATATTTGATCCCCCTCATTAGGAGAAATGCTTTCGGAATCTTTTTAACGATGAAATACTGAAGTGTTACCGCGACCGCCCAGTTGTGTATAAAATGAAGCTCAATAGGTTACGGTGGGCTTGACACTTATTTTGTATGGATGAGGAAGATCTTAACCAGAGAGTCTACAGTGGCTCCATTTATGGTCCCAGAAAATGAGGTAATCTCTGACTTCGGTACAGCAACGGCGTTAGCCAGAACTCCAAAAGACATCGCCGCGAAACCGACACGTCTGGAGTTCTTTGATTCAACAGGGCTGATTCGCGCCTTTGATGAGGATGGAAAAATTATATTATCACAGACAATTTTTAAACATTAAAGCAGTAAAAAAAGCAACACCCCTCAAGCAATATAACAAACAAACAAACATAACTTGAGTATGCGAGACCCGGAGTCTGGTAGATGTTCCTTTCGAAACTCGAACGGACAATAGCTCCGAACTCAGAATAATCTGGCTTGAATGCGAGTTTTGGTAGTCAAGAAGCCCCTCATTCTATGAAATAGTCCTTGATAATTTGTGTAAGACTCGAGGTGGTGTTACTGTAGTCAAATGGTGGGGGTCAGAACTTAAAGGATGGGCATTGATTATGAAGGAGCTCCTGCTCAGCTATCTCAACTCCAGTTGTCAGCTCATTAAACAAGTCCAGTTTACTCGCAGATTACTTCTCTGTATCTTCCTACATTCTAACAAATTATTCCTTTCCACTGCCTGACTAAAAGGCCTACTCGTACAGTATGAAGAGTCCTTAGTGATCCCCCATAATTCGGAAAAGGTGTTCCTCCACACTAGTAAAGCCACTGCATAAGCTTTTTCCAACAATTTTCTAAATAGACAGAAAATAGCATTTGTTTCTTAAAAGAAAAAATCGAATACGAGTAGTCAAAAGAAAAAATTCTTTAAAAATTACCTCAAAAGATTGGAGGAGTTTTGCAAGAAGTTTTCTTTAATAAAAATATATATAATCTGTAATATAATAAAATTATAGTTTTATCAAAATATATAAAAGCACAAATTAGATAATCCTTTAGCAAAGAAAAAGAAATATTTTTTTGTGTTTTCTTTTATCCCGGCAGGCATATCACTTCAAATTTGTGGTTTTTCCAAGACGTCATGGAGAGAAATGAGTCATACGAACAAAACAAGACAACACAAATCGAAAGTGGAACACTATCATGGACGGGAAGATTACCTATCAACAACTACATTCCTGGTTGGCTCCGAAAATGGTATATTCCTTATATTAAGGACAAATTTTTTTATCACCGAATCGCTGTGATTTCAGGTAATAATATGAATTTAGTTCCTGGAACTTATACGTATTCATTCTCTTGCGCCTTACCGACGACATTGCCCTCATCTTTCGAGGGGAAACACGGCCATATAAGATATCTTGTGAGGATAGTTTTTGTACAACCGTGGAAATTCGATCAACGCTATACGGTAGGCTTTACGGTAGTAAAACCATTCGACCTGAACTATGAGGCACACAATTTAAATGTAAACATTGTCAAAATAGAAAAGTTTTACCATAAAAAAACCAAAACAATTCTTTCAGTTTCCATCACAAACAGAAACAATCAAGAATTTCTCTTGCGTATGCTCGTGTTCGAAGCCAATTTCGATTATTATGAATTTGCCACAGATCGGATTCGTTCCTGGACAAGTAATCCCTATCCAAGTGGATATTAATAATACTAGTAGTGTCCGAATTAAAAGTGTGGCTTTTTTTCTACAACAAATTATTACATATCACAGCCAAATACCTGAAGCGATAACTAAAATCGAAGTTGTTAATATTAGTAAACGGTCAACATTGGGTGTACCTAAGCATACGTTTAGAAGTATTAATGAAATGATACCTGTACCGTCCATACCACCGACTAGTTTGAATTATTGCCGTCTTATGCAAATTTGCTACGATATCAAAGTGGAAGCAGAAATCGCCGGCATACATGCAAATCCATTTGCGATTTGCACGATTACAATTGGAACAATACCTCTGCCAACACACACTACATCACCCTTTCTACATCAGCCAGAACCACCCCAAACAGATCCAGCCACTAATACAAATGATTTGAATATGTTGCCAATACGATCAGTACTGTCACCTCAGAAAGTTCCAGCCTCTTCTTCCGATTTGCGTAAGTCAAACTCTAACGTAACTCAGCAGCAGTTTCCTTTCTTTGACTAAAGGTAAAAAATTTCAATTTCAGCTCCTCCAACATACCAAGAAGCAGTCTGCATGCAACCAGCACAACTCGACACCGAAGATGAGCACCCTCTACAAAAATCAAAGTATTTACCGCGATATCCGGTTTACGATTTCGGTCAGGAAAATCCCGCAACACCCTCAGCACCATTGCCAGACTCTTCCAGTTCAAAAAATTTACAATAATTTATACTCTAAAATAATTTATAATTTTACTATTGTTATTATTATTATTTTTATTTTCAATAAACTCATTATATTGACGAACGTTTCCATCAGTTTTTTATTAATAAAGTCATGTTTAATAATAAGTGACGATATTCTTTTCAATCTGATAAATGCGATTTTAAGAAGCCATGACAGGATGAGCAACAAATTTTTCTTCAGTGTTTTTATAAATTTTGTATTTATAATCGAAACAATTCAAAAGTCACTAATCAGGAAAGCATAGATTACCTTACAAGAGCAAAACAAAAACTAGGTTATCAGATAATACCATAGATAATGATAAGTTAGCAATAAGAAAATTAGAATTAAATAAGATTTTAGTTTTGCTGATTTGAAATGCGTTTGAATAACTAACAGGAAAACTGCTTTGGAGCTTAGCTTGTAGAAGAACTGGGATAGGCCTCTACACAAAAATTCTGTCCAGATTTTGACGGTAATACCTTAGATTAAAGAATACCTGGATAGGCTCCTACGTCAGATTTTAGTATATGTACGAGTTCTGCTCAATAAGTATCGCGAATTTTGTGTTTTTTTCTTTAAAAATTATTTATTTATTCATGAATATCTATTTTGTCCCCTTCAAAGTAATCCCCACCAGATATTATACACTTGTGCCAATGCTTTTTCCATTCCCCGAAGCACTTCAAAAAATCATTTTTTGTGATCTTGTTCAGCTCCTCCTTCGGAGCCGTCTTTATCTCCTCAATCGTAGCATAGCGTCGTCCTTTCATGGGACTCTTCAGTTTCGGGATTCACAGAGGGCCAGATCTGGGGAAAGTCACAGAGCGCCAGATCTGGGGAATACGGTAACTGCGGCATTATTAGTGTGTTGTTTTTGGCTAAAAATGGCAAAAGCCAATTTTCTGGCAAATTGCTTCGTGCAACTTGCTCATAACTTGCAGGTAATATTCCTTATTGACCGTTCTACCCTGTGGCAAGAACGCATGATGCACCACGCGCCTGTAATCGAAGAAAACTGTAAGCAAAACCTTCACATCCGACCGAATTTGGCGCGATATTTTCGGTCTTGGCTCATGCGGCAGCTTCCATTGGGATGATTGAGCTTTGGTTTCCACCTCATAACCATAAACTCATGATTCGTCACCGGTTAGGATCCTCTGGAGCAAATTTGGGTTTACGCGGGCGAAATTGAGCAAAAATTCTATTTTTGGTCGAAAAACGATGCTGTTTTTAGTCGAAATTGAGCCTAAGTGAGACATGAATACCAACATAACACCACAAAAAAATCGAAAATCGAATATACGTAACCCGTGAAAATTCAAAATTCGCGATACTTTTTGAACAGACCTCATATACGTAATTTTCTGGCATAATTATTGCAGAAGCGGCGAAAAATCGTAACGCTTGCTTATTTTTGTGTAGATTTTTTATGTAGAAATAATACCCACTGACATCTAGTTTTCATAATAGAAATTTATTAAATTGTAAAAGCATAATTTATATTTATTTTAATTCACTTATTGCAATTTTTGTACAATCGTTTCAAAATATGCTCAATTGAGAGCATCTGCTCAAAATATGCTCAATTCAAAATATAAAAAAAAAATCAAAATATGCTCAATTGAGAGCATCTGCTCGGGAATCTGTATAATATTCAGAACCAAAGTGGTCGAAAATTAGCCTGAAAGAGGTTATTATAAAAACCAGTTTGGGGAATAGCTCATCAGAAATTGTCAGAAAAAGCAAAGAATTTAAAATATGCTCAGTAAAAAGCATTTAATTGGGAATCTTTATAATATCAGGGGCTTATCATAATTTTTTTCTTTGAAAAGGCTCATTAGGAAACTATATTTTGGAAGGATATTTATATGAAGACAATTTGTGAATTGAACTGAAAATAATTTTTCACAAAATAGCTCGACGTTAAGCACTTTATCAGTTAATATTGAAATAATAGAAAATTCTGAAAGTAATTTTTATCCATAATTGATGGTTAATTATTTATCTTTCATAGATTAGTTCAACAGATGCTTAACCTTCAGAACTTTACTAGCAATTAATAAGCGACGTCAAAAAAAGTTCGTTGCTGAGCACTTAATAACTGCATATTGTCATATTAAAATTATTTTAAAAGTCATTTTTGTCAATAATTTGCGGTTTATAAATTTTTTCGTAGAGCAGTTCAGTAGATGGTTAATGTTGAGCAATTTTTTAATAAATACAATAATTTGAAAAATGCAAAAAATTCAACAAAAATGCTCAATTGACAGCATCTGATCGGGAATTTATATAATATGCGGTAATTAACTTTTCAGGTATTTGTTTCATAATATGATTGTTCCAGCAGCATTTTAATAACAAAAAAACACACCGTAAATTTAACGGAAAACAATTTGCTAGAAAATAGTTCAATGATGAGCACATAATCAGTAAATATTGAAATAATAGAAAATTCTGCAAGTAATTTTTATCCATAATTGATGGTTAATTATTTACTTTTTATGGATTAGTTCAACAGATGCTTGACCTTTAGCACTTTATTCACAATTAACAAGTAACGTTAAAAAGGCTCGTTATTGAGCACTTAATCACTGAATGTTGGCATGTTAAAAAACATTTGAAAATTAATTTTTGTCAATAATTTGCGGTTTATTAATATTTTCATAGAGTAGTTCAGTAGATGCTTAATGTTGAGCAATTTTTTAATGAATATATTAGTTTAAAAAATGCAAAAAATTCAACAAAAATGGTCAATTGAGAGCATCTAATCGGGAATTTATATAATATCCTGTAATCAACTTTTAAGGAATTTGTTCCAATAATATGATTGTTCCAGCAGCATTTTTATAACAAAAAAACACACCGTAAATTTAACGGAAATCAATTTGCTAGAAAATAGTTCAATGATGAGCACATAATCAGTAAACATTGAAATAATAGAAAATTCTGTGAGTAATTTTTATCCATAATAGATGGTTAATTATTTACTTTTCATAGATTAGTTAAACAGATGTTGAGCAACTCATCCGCAATTAATAAGTGACGTCAAAAAAACAGCTCGTCGCTGAGCACTTAATCACTAAATATTGGCATGTCAAAAATATTTTAAAATTCATTTTTGTCAATAATTTGTGGTTTATAAATTTTTTCATGGAGAAGTTCAGTAGATGCTTAATGTTGAGAATTTTTTAATGAATATATTAGTTTGATTCAACAAAAATGCTCAATTGACAGCATCTGATCGGGAATTTATATAATATCCGGTTATTAACTTTTCAGGAATTTGTTTCAATAATAAAAAGCTCAACAGTAAACTAGTTGCAGAAAAAAATATACAAAAAAGTACTTAATATAATAGAAACAACTTATTAGAAAACGCTCGATGTTGAGCACTTCATCACTTAATATTAAAATGATTAAAAAAAAATTATAAAAATGAATAAACTAAAAAACTATCATATCGAGTTCGATAACTACCAGCATTTCCTCCCTGATTTAATAAAAAATCATTGATAATTGTCTATGATAATTATAAGGAAGAAAAAAAAACCTTTTAAAGACTATTTAAAGAAAAACCAAACAAGTTATTTTTAAACATTACCGTCTTATTCGCTAATTTCTAATTACTTATTATCAGTCTTATAGTCTTAAGATAAGATAAAATATTGCCGATTGAAATAATTCTTTTTAAACTTCACAAATTAGTCAGCATTTCGCTTAAAAAATGATTAGTATTAAAGTTTTGCTCATAATTCTAAGGTGATTTCTTTTTTAAAAAAGAAAAAAAAAACCTTTAAAAGACTATTTAAAGAATAAAAGCTAACTAATTTGTGAAGTTTAAGGAGAATAATTTCAATCGGCAATAATTTATCTTATCATTAAGACTATAAGACTGATTTTTTTTAACAGTATTAAAGTTTGCTCATTAAATTGAAACGACATTAAATTTAAGAAAATTACATCGAATAATTCTATAAAATGCATTTAAAATGTGAAGTGAAGTTTGATCAGAATCCACATGGAATATATTTTTGTGGACAAATTGTTTCCGGATCAGTTGAGATTTTAATCAAAGAACCAAACCGATATCAAGGTAAGTCAGTATTACTTTAAATATTAACTTAAACTTATATTAAAAAAATTACTGTGACTGTGGTTCTCCATAAAGTTTATTGATAAAAATTTCCAATAGTTCCTTGATTTAGCGACACTAAGATAAGAATAAGATACAGTATTGAGTTCGAATCAAGCTAGTAAAAAAACGCATCCTAGTTCCGGTTAGGATTTAATATTTTATTACAATTATTTTTCAAAGTGACAATCGAGAAAAAAATTCAACATTTTATCATTATTTCGAAATATCCAGCTTGCGTTGAGGGAATTTTCGAAATCAATTAATTTAAAGCTCATCATTTACAAATACTCGAACAATTTATCTACGCTCTAATGCACATTGTGATAAGATTAATGATAAGAATTGGGTATATATGATATATGGTTTATTTACTATTTTTACTGATTTATTATATTAAAAAAATATTTTTATCGATTTTTTTTACAAAATAACAAATTTATTTTCAATTGTTAAGACTATATACAAAATATCAAACAAAAATGACTACCCATTATGGTAGCGTCGGTATATCTTAGATTTACAATCTTTACTAGTGATTCATATAATTTTTTCTGTTTATTGTATGGCCCCAAGCCAACCAAAATATTTTGTGCCTACAAACTGACCAAATCGTTACAGATTATCCATTTTGCAATTTAAAAAGTATATCTCTGTCACTTAACAGTTTCCAAATATATAGGTCATTTAAGATTATAAATATTTAGTTTATGACTTGCCATTTTATAATATAACTTTTTTTTATAAAATAATACGGTAAAATTATAAAAATTTTCTACAAATGTTGAGCTCATAAAATCTACATCGTAGGTGTAAAGGTCTTATTTGCTCGTATTTCTTTGAAAATGAAGAAGTAGGAACCATTATCGTCAATTCGATGGTTATTTTTTGACCTAAACTTGAAAATTTTAAACTGGGCCAAAATATGTAATTTCAACAAGACAGCATAATTATGTATTATATTATTACTAAATCATAAGAAAAATTATGTCTTTATTGCGCAAAAAGTTCTCAGGATGCGTAATTTTGAGAAAAAGACTTAACAAATTTCCTCAAACGGATTGAAAATCTGAATTAAATTGTGTTTTATTAAAATTTACTTTCTGAAGTATAAATTCGTTAATGCAATTGATATTTATTATACCAAATGTGTTGTATTTTGAATATTTATTGATATAATTGGTTGAGTATTCAACACTAGATTTACCAGCTATTTAAATAAAGCCATTTCTACCAAAACCAGTCAAAATTTTTGTTTAGTGAGATTTCCAGTCTTTATTTTCTTTAAAAAAATAACAAAATAAGTTTAACAATATTCATTGTAATACATAGATTTATAGACATTATCAATTAATCTAACTTTTAATCGTTTCTTGTACATCACTCACAATTTTTACACACGTAGATTTTTCTCTGTGTACACTTTCCGCATAAATTTTTTCTTATTATTATGAAAATATCCTATTTGACACCATTTACGTACAGGAAGGATGGGACTTGAACTTGGTATATTAATTTCTTGTGGTTTTCCCTTGCAGTCTGATATTCAGAAGCAAGTTCTTCAGCTAAGCGAAACAGAAAATCTTTCCTTGATATAGTTTCTCCCGTTGTGTTTTTATACAATATCTCAGCTAAATCCAAGATATTGAAAAAAACTTGAAGCGGCCATCTTCTGGAACCTGACTTGACACTATACTTTCGTGCCATTTGATCAGTGATATCGACTCCAAATTTAGTGTTGTTATAAAAGGACACAGTTTCGGGTAGTCTCTTGTTAGTATTATCTATTTTTACGTGCTTGTGTTTTATACTTAGTAGAAGTACTTCTTATATGGTTTACTCTTGTAAACTGTAAGTGTATACAACACAGCAGATGCAGGTACAGCAACAGTCAATACAGGCTCAAACGCCAATGCAAATACCGGCAATGATACAGACTCCAGTTCAGATGATGCCCGTTAACCTACCATTGTCAGCAGGCCCAACAATTAATGAACAGATGCCGATGGCAATACCAATGTCAAATGTTACGCTCATGCAGCAGACGCAAACTCTTCCACAACAAGTACAGCCAATTCAGCACCGCAACCAGCACTGCAACTAGCACTGCAACCAGCACCGCAACCAGCGCTGCAACTAGCACCGCAACCAGCGCTGCAACTAGCACCGCAATCAGCACTGCAACTAGCACTGCAACCAGCATTGCAACCAGCGCTGCAACTAGCACCGCAACCAGCGCTGCAACTAGCACCTCAATCAGCACTGCAACTAGCACTGCAACAGCACCGCAACCAGCGCTGCAACTAGCACCGCAACCAGCACTGCAACTAGCACTGCAACTAGCACCGCAACCAACAATGCAACTAGCACCGCACCAGCACCGCAACCAGCGCTGCAACTAGCACCGAAATCAGCACTGCAACCAGCACTGAAACCAGCATTGCAACCAGCAAATCAACGACGACGAACTTGAACTAAATCTGAAAAATCCAAGTTCGTCGTTGGAAACTGCGATCGATGGCATCGAGGGAGCCGTAACGGTTGACGGACTGAAGGCCGCCGTCGTCGAAATGGAGGAGCTGCCCAGTCCTCGATGCCACGTGTAGATTATCAAAATTAAAATAGAAACAAAATAAATAAATATTACAACTAAATAAATGTGTTTTAATTAACAACTAGTTATTAAAACCATACATATATTTGATTCGTACAGCAACGTAGAGAAACGAGCCATGTCATCTTTTTCTGTTCGGGAGTTCCCTCTTGTTTGGACGTATTGTTCCAACTAAAGAAGTTTTTTTAGACAGTAATTTTAATGCCAGAGGAACACTAGTAAAGAAATTGTCCATTGCTATGGTCCTACCTTTCATAGTATATGGTTCTACAAGTTTCATTACAACAAATACACCTAATGGGGTTGATGAATTTCGAGCCTCATCTTTTCCTAAATAAGGAAAGCCACTTACCACATATTTGGTTTAACCATCAGAGGGAAGCCAAAATTTTATGCCAAATTTCTGAGGTTTGTTTGGCATATATTGTGTGAACCTGCATCTGGCCTTCGTTGGAAAAAGCTGCTCATCCACTGTAATATAAGCTCCTGGTTTGAAGCAATTTAGGCTATTTTCAATAAATTATGCCAAATTATTGAAACTAAAGCAAACGTTGACTTCTTTCATTTTTTTTGTCGAAAATGATAGTTCATCCATAGGTATGCTGGTTAGATTTTCCAAATACGTAGAAGGTTTCATTCGTTTTGCCATTTTCAGGGCCTGACGATAACTATAAAAATAAGTTGAAACTAATAGTAGGATAGTATCTCTATCTGTATTTAGTCTTCTTACTGAAGAATCTATTTTTGAATACTTCAACATCCACATAAATGTTTCTTACCAGTGTCACAACAAAATCTTCGATAGCCGACGCCTCAAAATTCAATGAACGAATGAAAATATATTACTAATTTAGCGATGAAGTTGCAGGAACTCACTAACTTTTGCTAACCGAATTTATTACAGTGCGATAATGATTTTATGGTACTACTTCACACGAAATCGTAAAAATACTTGTAAATATAGGTGACCGCAACTAAGCTGACGTGACTCTGGTCTCTTTTTGTGAAAACTATATTCCCCATAAAACCCGCGATATTGTATTTATCAGAATTATGGTTTTCCTGGAGCCGTAAATTTTTTGCCGAAAAATGTTGCAGTACTTACCAATTGTTGTAGCTGCCCCAATGTCATTTTATCACATAGAAATTTGTACCAGTCAAAATGACAGTAGGAATTTTAAATTGAACCTGCAAGACCAGTCATTTTGACTGGTCTGGTAAATCTAGTGTTAAAAAAAATCTAAATAAATAAAAAAAAATCCGATTTGCATAATTCTTATAGGTATATCCTTCAGTATAAGTGGGAACTCCCAGACGATGTGGGAGGAAGATAATCCGGCAGCTGCCAGAGATGAACGTCGTATACAATCGATAACATACACCTCCAAAGAGAATTACTTCTACACAAAAAAGTATCTGGAAAATAAGGAAATTGGTGCGTATAATATTTATGACAATGTATATTCAGATTTACATTCTTGTTATTTTAAGGTCCTGGAAAGTATTCGTACAATTTCTTATATACTCTACCAACAGTTTTGCCATCATCATTTGAAGGGACTCACGGACATATACGCTACATGGCAAAAGTTAGTTTTGAGAGGCGCTGGCGAAACGATCAAACATACGCTGTCCCATTTACGGTACTTAAGAGAGTTGATCTCAATTATTCTTTGCCACAGCTAAGAGTAAGTACTAAACGAATATACAGTAAATATAAAAATTATATTATTCTATGGATAATAGTTAACAAATTCTAGACTACAAAAAGGTAAACATATTCTAGATTCCTACTGAGGCGGAAATAATCAAAGAGTTCTGCTGTGGTCCATGCCGAACAAAACCACTCATAATAAAAGCATCAGTGCCGCAATCTGGATATGTACCCGGTGAAATAATTTCAATCAAAATCGACGTACAAAATAAGAGTCGTGTAAATATACCTTTTCTACTAGTTAGTTTGCGGAAAACTATCAAATACGAAAGTCGTATTCCATGTATAAAAAGCCATAATGAGTATATGAATATAGTTGAAAAATACACAGACCATGTGGAGCATAATAGTATAAAAACCTTCGATGAACAAATAAAAATTCCCCCAGTTCCACCTACAGATACATTTCCGTGTAAAATTATTCAAATCAACTATGAAATCCGCATTGAAGTGAAAGTTCTTGGAATTCATTCGAATCCATCCGCTACCATCCCCATTATTATAGGAACAATTCCTTTAACATCGTTAATAAAGACTTCTTTGCCCTTAGCCACTAATAATAAAACTTGGGCAAAATTAGTTATTGGCAAACTTAATAAAATTGGAAATACACAACCGATAACCAATCCCATTCAAGATGGAATGGAGCAAATGTGTTCCAGCATACAACCCCTCCGTAAGTATAGAAATCTGAAAAGATTTAGGAATTATCTCATCAATCACAATGTTTCGCTATACTAAAAAAAAAAAATTTAATTTGATATCATGGATACATACATTATCTAAAAAGTTTCCGTTTATAGCTCCTCCATCGTATGAAGAGGCAATCTATATGAAACGAACAAATCTCAACGATGGAGAGGAGCCCTTCATCGAGGCAACTGAATTTGCTCCTCGTTATCCCGTTTACAACTTCGGCGATGATTCAAACCAACCTAATACGTCCATTGAACTTCCGCAAACACATCTAACTATTGGTTAACATTTAATTAGTGTTACTTTTTTTTAAATTATTTGTAATTTTTGCACACTAATATGATAAATATTTTTATAGAAAATAGTTGCAAATTGCGTTCTTTTATTGTTTTGATAAAAAATATTTTTTAATGATCCGATGAAATTTTGGGTAAAAATTATCGAACAAATTCTTATTACGAGGATGGACTAAAAAGTTGCTAGATGGCACAATTTTTATAATATTTTTTTTTTGTTGTTATAATGACAGCTCTGTTACTACCAACAATATCTGCAAATGTCAAATAGATCGGCCATTTAAATTTATTTTGACAGTTATTGAGAATTATGAGCAATGAATTTTTGAAATGGAAAAACTGAAATCAGAATCATAATTATTTTTATTTAGAAGAAAAAACTATCAAGGATATAAGTTTAAAGTTAAGCTGTTTACTTGGAGATTCAACACCATCGTTTGCCATCGTTAGTTTTTGGATTTCACAAAACGATTGTCGCATTTGCTTAATGCAGAAATTTAAAGAAAAAATTCCTAACATCAGATAGTGGTTTAAAAATTTTTAAGAAAAATTCAGCAGATTTTAAAAGAAGTTTCTTTACCATAGATGAAAATGTAGACTTTGGGTTGTTACCCAGAAATGCAAAGGAAGTCAAATTATTTGGTTGCTGGTAGCGGATCAGTTTCTATGAAAAGAATGATCATTTCATTCGGTGGGAAGGTGGAGACATTAGTTTCTTGGTATTCTACTGAAGGAAAACTATCTCTGCGTTATACTATTGAATAGCTTTTGTATAATTCAAATGCAGTAATTAAAAAGATAGTTAAAAAAAATTATATTTCCATCATGAAAATGAATTTGCTCCCTCAACAAAAATTAACAGAATGTATGTTCTAAATCGCACCAACAACCGCTATAATTCGTTGGATTTAGCTCCATTGGACTTCCACCTATTCCTGATTCCTGAAAATAAAACCATCTCTGATTGAAAAAATATCATAATCGTATGAAAAGGCAATGGTCGCTTTAAACTGGTACTTTGTGGATTTTGAAAACAGGCACTTTCGGGAGAGGATCAAAAAATATATTGATTTTTTGATCCTGTCTCCGAAAACATTTTAATCCACTCTCAGAATTCAATTCTCTATTATATCGTATGTGCTTGAGGTCATAGTGTATTATTGTCACATAAAATTTAGAAATTGGTAAATATTTATATTTATTTGTATTCGAATTTATTATATTATTTATAGAAGAGCTAAAATCAGTATTATTTTAATAAAAAAAAATGTATTTTATGGTCAAATGTCAGATAGTTTTTGACAATCAAGCTACATCAGGGTAGCCGTTGGTCATTATAAAGGGTTTTCGAATAAGAGTTATATGATTTCTTTTTTCAAACAAACACACTAATTGTTAAGGAAATTAAAATGTTTTTTATTTAATGTGAAGTACAATCGATACAATTAAGTTCTGAATAAAACGTCATTCAAATGGCATCCACGACTTCTTTTGCAGGAACGAATTCGATGAACCCAATTTTCGAGCAATTTTTCCAATAAATCAAGTCATATATCATGAATAGTACATTCAATATTGACTTCTAAAGCTTGAAGAGAGTCTGGTTTATTGCTAAAGACCAATGACTTCAAATAACCCCACAAGAAATAGTCTTATGGTGTTAAATCACAACTTCTTGAAGGCCATTCAATGTCACAATTTCTTGAAAAAATCGAATTTACAAACTTTTCTCGCAATAATTCGGTTGTTGCACGTGCTGTGTGGCACGTTGCCCCGTCTTGTTGGAACCAGATGTTGTCAAGATCAACTTCTTTCAATTTTGGCCATAAAAAGTTGGTTATCATCGATATATACCGCTCTCCATTGACACTAAAGGTGTTACCAGCTTAATTTCGAAAGAAGTACGGACCGATGATTCCACCTGACCAAAAACCACATCAAACTGTCAATTTAGGTTAATGTAATGGGTGTTCATGAATAATTTGTGGATTTTCTTCGCACCAGAATCGACAGTTTTGTTTATTTACTGCGGAGAAGATGATTTTCTTAAAAAAATCGTTATCGTTTTCAAGTTGTTGTAAACATTGTTCTTGGGTATATCTCTCCATGATGAAGTTGTAACCATTACTAAAAAAATGACAGATCATGACATATTACAAATAGCCGCAACGTCACTTAGAAATCATATCACTCTTATTGGAAAACCCTATGCTCTTCAAGATTAATTTTTGTTTCAGATATTGTTTTTCGTTATCTTAAAAAAATCGTTATCGTTTTCAAGTTGTTCCAAGATAAAATCAGCAAATTCACGACGTTTACGGTGGTCCAATAGCTTCACTTCTTAAGTGATAACAATTTTACACGAATGCAAGACCAAATCCTTTCTCAAAATCCGCCAGGTTGTGGTTTGAGACAATCCCAATTCTTGAGAACGTCTTGGAATCGACAAATTGTGGTCTTCAGCAACACTTGCCTGAACGGCAGTAATATTTTCATTACTTCGAGCGGTTCTTTGTCTTATTGGCACTTGAACATTATATAAAGAAAATATACGCTCGAAATTTTTAACAATTCGACGAATAGCGAGCACAGTTGCACGATTATTATGACCATAAAATGGCAAAAGTGCACGAAAAGTTTCAATTGGAGAACGATTATTTTAATAATAAAATTGAATAATTTATAAACGTTGTTCTTGCGTATATCTCTCCATGATAAAATTGTAAACATTACTGAATACAATGGAATTCAGCTACATTCGTTTTGCGAATATCCCACAACACAAAAACGGATATTTTTCCGGTGTGATAAAACTTCCAGAAGGCTAAGCTCTCAAACAAGCTGAAATCTTGCAAAATATATCAATAATTTTTACTTAACTTGAATTGTCATTTTATCATCCATAGACTCAAAAAGATGATAAGCAAAATGTTCACTCTATTATTGAGGTATATTCACAAGAGATATTGGAAACCTTCATCACGTCCACAAAAATGCACTATTTAGCGTGGCAGTCAATCGACAGCGTTACCGATCCATAATCAACAATTAATTAATTGAACACATATGTTTCTAGTTCCAGCGAGATGGCACTACTGCTTGTACACAATGTGGTTAAGATGGCCCCACATTATTTAAGACACGATTTTCCGCCAACGTGATTTCACACAGTGGACCTGTCAATTCACTTCTAAGATCGATTTGGCACCACTCGATTATTTCTTTTGAGAATGTACACACCTCGACAATTGTTAGGAACCGCTTACAATTTTATGAATATCTTTATTGTTTTAGGTTGAAATTTTTTTGTAAGCATAATTTTAACAAAACTACAAAAAAAAAACAAATGATCAATAATTTTTTTTTTAATTTATTTTTTTGAAATATGTATCACAGCAGTGTGACATCTGCTTGAGGCCTTTAGGTATTCTTAAGTAATTTGTCTTTTACTTACTAAAAAATGACTCTAATTATTTCTTTTGAAGCATTTATTTATTTTAGTAGAAAGTAAAAGAAAAATTTTATGAATGGTAAGTAAAAAAAAATTTGGAAGTGAATTAATGGTAATTAATATAGTAGGTATATTTGCTTGCCAAATTTTCTAAGAAAATAGCATCTTGGGTGGGCTATTTCAAGGAAAGCTTCGAATTCTTCCTTGTGAGCAAAATAGATTATAGGAAAAGTTGGATAGTATTGGACTATCCAATATACAAGGTCCGTTCAAAAAGTATCGCGAATTTTGTGTTTTTTCAAAAATTATTTATTTATTCTTGAATATCTATTTGGTCTCCTTCAAAGTAATCCCCACCAGATATTATACACTTTTACCAACATTTTTTCCAATCCTCGAAGCACATCAAAAAATTATTTTTTGTTATCTTGTTTAGCTCCTCCTTCGATGCCGTCTTTATCTCCTCAATCGTAGCGTAGCGTCGTCCTTTTATGGGGCTGTTCAGTTTCGAAAACAAGAAAAAGTAACCGGGGGCTAGTATCTGGGGAATTTGGTGGCTGCGGAATTATTAGTGTATTGTTTTTGGCCAAAAATTCACGCACAAGTAACGATGCGTGAGCAGGGGTATTATCATGGTGTAAAAGCCAATTTTTGTTCTTCCACAAATCCGGGCGTTTCTGGCGGATTGCTTCTCGCAACTTGCGCATAACTTGCAGGTAATATGCCTTATTGATAGCTCTACTCTGTGGTAAGAACTCATGATGCACCACGCCCCTGCAATCGAAGAAAACTGTAAGCAAAACCTTCACATTCGATCGAGCTTGGCGCGTTTATTTCGGTCTTGGGTCGTGCGGCAGCTTTCATTGGGATGATTGAGCTTTGGTTGCCACATCATAACCATACACCCATGATTCATCACCAGTTATGACCCCTTTGGAGCAAATTTAGATCGTCGCGGACAGAGTCCAACAGCTCCTTAGCAATGTTAATGCGATACTGTTTTTGGTCGAAATTGAGCAATTTTGGTACGAATTTCGCGGCGGCCCGTCTCACGACCAAATCATTGGTAAAAATCGATATGTTTAAGTCCTCAGCAACTTCTCTAACGGTGATTCGACGATTGGCCAATACTATTTTCTTCACTTCATCAATGTTTTCGTCTGTCCGGCACGCTTTTCATCGTTCACATCTTCTCGGCCCTCTGAGATTATTTTGTACCACCGATAAACGTTGCTTCGGTCAAAGGTAGCTTCACCATATGCTACAGTCAACATTCGGAATGCGTCCGCGCTATTAATTTTGTAATGTCGCACTACTGTACCAGTTTTGTTTTTCAATAAATGAATTTAACCATTTGATTTGTCCTCTAATATGCTAAAACTAGGCTTATCTTTTAACCTAGTAATAAAAGAAATGTCCTAAAATAAGAAAAATATTTGAAAAATTCGGATGGTTCTTAAGAGGTATCGGTCAGTGTATAAGGTTATTGATATAAACTCTCTTTAGAAAAAAAAACCTAAATATCTTCTTTCTCTTTGAAAGAACTTCGCCTTGCACCTTCAATAGGTTTTCGTATATTTTTTAATTAATAAGTCCTTGTTTTTTATCAAATGAAATCTCTATTAAATCAGTTCCAGTTTAATGAATATATATTCATGGACATTTTTTGGGTTGTAATATTAAATTTAAATAGAAATTAGTTTTTCTCAAAAAGTCCCAAAGTGATGGCGTTGTTCTATAATAGTCCTTGGCTGATATTTATCAATACTAGCTCTTCAATTTATTCTGCGTCAAATCAATGATCTTACTCTTCAGACTTTAATTACAAATCAAATAATCTCAAAAGTAATTTGATAATTAATACCCACTTATCTGCAAATAGATTAATTAACAGTAAATGTTCATACAAATTACTGATCAAGTATTTGATTTAGTGCAAGAAAACTTAACTACTGACTTTCCGTAATGTGCATAAATAATGCAAAATAATTCGTTTTCACCTATAATAATAGTAAAATTATAGTACCATCGATTAATAATAATAAATAATTATTATAAATTTTAAAAAATATGTTCCTTTTGTGTTTAATAAAAATTTTCAATGTAATGACGCGGTAGAACAGTTTTTAGTGTACTGGACTACTATTCAAGGGGTTGTTAGTTCGAATCCCACTGAGGCATGATCCTACGCTACTTTCCAAAAACTACTTTTCCTTCCATTTGTACTTTAATTTCCTTGTACCGATATCCTTTGTCGCCAAACGGCCTTTAGTGTCGTGACGCATAGAATAAACATTTTAGTACTAATGTTACTTGAAATGAAAACAAAAAATTGCAACCCAATTTTTCCAAGTATATCCAAACTATGTACTCGTATATGCTTGTATATAGGCTGATGGAAATAATAACACCTACAATATCGTGTCAAATCTTTAATAATATTTTTTTAAAGAAAATTGTATAGTATAATTAATCAGATTTTTTGATAAAAATCTACAGTCATACGAATATAAATAAACAAGTAACTTGAATTAGTAATTGGAAAATGTTTACTGTACAATGTATTTTTAGAACCAGTTCACAAAAAATTCTTTGTTTAAGGTGACAAAATGGAAAATGTAATTCAATAGTAAATTTCCTGTACATATTAAAATGTTTATATTTATACAGGAGAAAGGGTTGGCCATATAATTATGCTATTCCTGTGAAGGAATACAAAAATAGAAAACTCCGAATAAAATTTATTAGCAAACCGACTATAATTATGGATGCACCTTAATTTTATACATTATTTATGGAAATAATACCCAACAAACTTGAAAGGCATACCTATTTTTTGTCTATATTAATACTAGTTTATTTAACACATTTGAACATAATAATAGAAATAATTCTTTAATGAATAACTTTTAGTGAACGAATTTTATGTAAAAAGTAAATTTTGTATATTCGTTACTTATTATATTAAAAGTGCATATAGAAAATACACTTAAATAAAATCTATTTTTATTTTATTATATTAACTTAATATTGTCATTATTTTAAAAATTAAATTTTATTTTTATTCACTCAGTTGCCACGAGATTTCGATCCTTTCGAGGTAATTTTTGATAAAATTCACATATTACGGGCTATAATTCGCATATATTTTGATAAATGTCAGTTAGTAAATATTCTAAAATTCTAATTTTTATAAAAAAAAATAGTTCAATAGCATAAAATTGAACAATCTGGAAGGTCAATTGCCATCAAAAAATCCCAAAATAACTCGTCCTAAGAACTTTTCGCACAATAAAACCAAAAATGTGTTAAGTTTTTTTAATATTCCTAAACAAAATGATCTTCTTTCTAAATAAACCGATATTTATCTTCCTAAAATTACTTATATTCAAGACTAAAATCTGTAAGTTTGGGCTAAAAACATCAGACCAAAATGCACACTCTACAGTCACTTTTCGCCGATACAATGGCTTTTTCATTGTCATTTCTTAATTTTTGAAGCTACATTTTCTTAATACCATATCCACCGAATCCAAACACTTAAGAATTTTTTGTTCGGAATCAACGAAAAACGTGGCTACAGCAGAATAACTACTACAAAATTTAATAGAAAGTTTTACACACATACGTATAGTTTGATAGTTTAACAGCTCATAATATAAAATGGCAGAATTTTTACCAAATATTTATTACTTTAAATAATATATTAGTTTAGCAGATGTTTAATAATAAAACTGTATTTTCCAAACCATAAAAGGAATAACCACATAGTGTTCATAAAATATTTTTCATTTTTTAATAAATAAAACATTTTATACTAAATTATGCAGTATTTTTCTCTTTAAAAATTGTTCTCATACATTTTTTTCTAAATAATTCCAATCAACAGCTATTTTAGAGCAAACTGCACCGCCGACATCTCTCCCTTATATCCCTTATATCCCTAGCACTTTTCACACTTGCGATATACCAAAACATTATTAAAAAATATTCAAAATTCCTTTCGCGCCACTGCTTTGTAAGAAATAAAAAAAAAAAATTTTATAAATTCTTTTTATAGAATAAAAAAAAAGTACTTTTAAAAAAAAAGTTTACTTTGAAGCTTAATAGTAAATATGAAAATTTTATAATTTCCGTTTTTGCAACTCAAATTACTACGATTTAAAGAATACATCCTAAAAAGCCAATCCTTAAAGCCTTTGTTTTTAAAAATTGGTCTCCTTATCTTTATTGTATGCGCACACAAATAAAAAACAACCGAGAAAATAATAATATTTGTAAAATACGATGAGATTTTCGTATGAAATTCCAATTTATTGAAGGACGATAAGCTTTGAACAAGGAGTAGAAAAATGTTTTTATTTTACATGAGAACGAATGTGTACTCGTGTAGAAGATCACGTGGACATAGGCAATTTTTATAGGGAGTAAAGAGTTTAAAAAGTTTGAGAGAAGGGTGTAAGAATCCTAAAAAATATAGCTTTGGCAATTTACAAAACTTTTATATTAATAAATATCCTTTTTTTGTCATTCTACTATATGTTCTCTTCGGTAAGTCATAAACAGTTTTTTTTTTGTAAACAAGAGCGTAACTTTTTTTTGTAAATAAGTAAACATAAACAAATACAAATATATATTCAATCGTGAATATCCTTATGAGCACGTGGAGCAAGAACAAAATATACTTTGTTCTAGAAATATGGCCGGGTGGGTGAGTGTACATATTTTTCTTTAGCGAAAACGCCGACCATCCCGAATTGGAAGCTTACACACTAACTTACGAGTATATCAAGATACATACTATTTTGTGACAAAGCTTTTTTTGGCATTTATATCGAATAGAATTTTGTAATGTTTACATCGGGTAAGCTTCTATGTTTTGATTAGTCATCATCATAACATTGGAAAGCTTTCACCCTGAATATAACTGGCATGACGATTTTCGATGCAGTATAGGTTTTCGCGTATTTGACCGCAGTTCGTTTGTGCGCCCATAATTAGTATTAATCCTGTTCGAATCTAGAAGTGCCATTTCAAATTTCAATTAACACATGACGGATATTTGCGTTTTCACATTTGATAATAATAGAAATGGAATATTCCATGGTGGAACTGTTGTCATAGGATCTATTGAACTTATAACAACAAAAGTCAAAACAGTTAGAGGTTTGTTGTTGGCAGTGATAATTTTTCATCTAATTAAATTATTCTTTATTTATTTTAAAAGGAAATTATAAGATTTCAATAATTACCTTATATGAAAAACCAATTTGTCAATTATAATATTTTTATTTCAATGTTTAAAATAAAATATAACATAAACTAAATAGTATAAATAAGTACTCTAATTTTAATGCTTGGATTAGTTTATAAAAAATACCAAATAAAGAGGAGATAGGCGTTTAATCATTGTCCTGATATTACATACATATAATTATGTAGTAAGAGAATTCAGAAAATACACATAAACTTAACAATAAATAACATAATAATTTTGTATTAATAATAAAATTTTAATTATGTTTTTACGTAAAATAGTGCCAAAATAATAATTCGATTTCTGCCCTAACAAAAGTCGTTACTATACAAACGATTTGTTGTATATGGCGACAACAAGACCAGACTAATTATGTTCAATAATTTCAGTCAATGTTTTTATTTCAATACAATTTTGGATATAAAAATCATATCAAAATGTTTTAAAATTATTTTATAAAAAAAAATATATTCTATTAAAATTCTGCTATTATATTAATTTATATGCGAATAATGATGTTTCTTATTATAAATAATAATAAAAAAAAATGGGAATTCTTCTTATGTATATTTGTATGTATATTTGGTCATATATTTACATTGTTTGTACATGGAAAAGGACATTATTTGGACTCTTTACAACAGCCAAAATTCAACTCATGATAGAGCATAATAAAATGTTCATAAACTGTTTATTCATTACTCACCATTTTCACTAACTTTATTCTGTTTAAAAAAATATATTCAAAATGTTTACTATAAAATTAATATTTAAATTGATAGTTATAGGAAATAGATCAAAATATTTTTAATATTAAAACCATATTAATTGAATTGTCGTAGAAGTTACAAATTCATTTTATGCTAATTATTTTTATTAATTAAGAAAATAATTCGATTTTTTTACAAAAGTTAAATATTTTATCAAAAATTTTGTTCCTTTTTTTAAGGATTTTTATAATGAATTGAATATAATTTCGTAGGCTTTTTCCTACAATATTGAAGACTAAATAAACACTCTAAATATACATTAAATGTTTAATAAAAAATCAATAAATCTAATGTATATTAGCGGAAAGTGAATTATATGAATATGTAGTCGTACATGTATATATGTAATTAAACAAGCAAATATATATTAAAGCACATATGTACACATATTTGAGTGGCGTCTATACATATATTTATTTTTATATCGAAAATTTGGTACATTATTCATGGGCATTGTGTCGATGAAAATCGATTTAATTATTGAGCTTAAAAATATTGTCCTTTCTACTACAATCATATAATTTTATAATTAATTGAAAAAAATTTTATATTTTTTAATTAGATGTAAATTTAAAATTTCAATTATAATATATCAGTTATTTTATTTTTTTAAAAATCCATTTCTCTACAAGGTCTTTAGGTCATGAAATTTTTAGATTTTACATTATAAAAGGGGTTTTGTAATCATGATTATTTGATAATTTTTTTTTAATGAATTCTAAGCTCTAGAAGTAACAAAAAGGGTATAGATTATAGAAGAACTGTAATAGTTTCAAACAAACTGCGATAAAAGTACGACACCAATAATAGTAGTACAGTGACAGTAACATCTTGTTGGGGGCTTTTTGATTTTTACTTAAGTACCATATTAAATAACAAGAAAAATTAGAAATTAGTGCTTTTGTGCAATATTTCAATACACTATCCTGATTGTATTTTTATTTAGATATACTTTATTTTAACTTAATGAATAAAAATCATCTATAATTTCAATTTTCTGTTTTGAATATACTCTCTTAATAATATATATCACCGTTGACACTGTTATATTGTAATTAAACATTGATTTTAAAATTTAAATTTAGATCACTTTACATTTTAGATCATTTAAACACTAGAAGAAGCTAATTACAGTCTTTTATTGGCTTTATTAAAGGAAAAATTCTCAAAACGCGTAATTTTTAAATTTGGTGATGTCAATTTGCCTCCCAAGGTGGTGCGATTTGATGCCGCTGAACTTTTCCTTGTAGGTCTATGGAAAAGATCAAAATTTTAGAGTCTTTAAATAACAGGAATATTTAAAAAAAAGGTCATCAAAAATTACCTTTTAACTTAATTTGCAAATTAAGTGGTTTTCTGATGAAATAAGAAAGAAACCAACTAAACAAGATCTGAGATAAAAACTGTTATTGCACGTCATCTTATAAGGATCAAACCTTACGAATGAGCAAAGTAGAAAATGCGAAAATAATTCATTTTATTAAGTATTTATCCTAAATAAGTCCTTGTGGAATTTAATTAATAAAAAAAGATAAGCCATTAGTCAATTTTAATCCAAATTGGTCATAGCACATTGTAGGCAGGTCCTCTTAATGTCTTTTAAGATTTTCACCTACCCAGGAAAAAAAATTACCTTAAAATTTATGCATTTACAATAACAAAAAAATTATCTAAATCTGAATTTTAAGTATATTTTATTTAACTTTACTTTCAAAGTAATACTCTATTATTACAAACAATTTGTAAAAAAACAAATTTTGCAGCGAAAATACAAGAACATGAGGACATGTAGGGAAAAATACCCATCGATGTTTCCTCAAAAACGGGATGGTTTATTTTATAATTTAGAAACATTTTGCAACCATCGCTATTTTAAGATTTTATGAGTATTAAAAGGGAGAGTAGCAATGTACATAATTAGGATAGTGTTGAATAAATGGATAATGTAGATCATAATGAATAGCACTTTTTCGAATATAAAAGGCAGTATTGACAATTTTTCAGAGGATTCGCAAATATTAGGTTTGTATTTGATGGGAATTTTCGTCCATTAAGTTCAATTCTTTTTATTTAAGAAATACACTTCTTTTTGTGGAATATTACTTTCATTTAGGGTTTTGTAGGGATTCAAATTGTAAAAGTAACATGAGTACATTTTTTCTCACTCACCCTTACGCTCCAGTTTTTGGAACCAAGCCCCAATGGATGAATTTTTATGCTGAGTAATCATTGTTAACAAAGATTGCACCTGAGATGCTACTCTGAGGGACATCGGTGGCGATAATTTCACGATCGAAAACCAAAATGCATGCGTAAATTGATTAGTGAGGTTCTACAAAACGCCACTAGATGCTACAAAAAACTTCGAACTGTCAAACGTTTTCGAATAAATTACGAATAATGCTATTTTAATAAAAAAAAACCATAATCATTTTCGATATAAAAAAATGACACTAAGGGGTCTTTACTATATTTTAGCTGGGTTTTTTTCAAGTTTACGTTTTACTAGTTCAGCAAAATAACTGTGGTGGCGTTGCAAATAAAATAGGCAAAATACAATCAATCTATGCTACGATGGTCATTCAACAAGTACTTAGCCTACAAAAGAAAAACGAAAATTTTCGAAAGGTAGCAATTTATTTTTCCACATAATCTCCTTCAAGCTCGATACACTTGGCCCAGCGATGCTTTAACTTTTTTAATACGTCCAAAAAATATATTTTCTCGAGGGAAGCAAAATAGGCCTCCGTGGCGACGATGACCTCCTCATTCGACCCAAATCTATTCCCGGCGAGTGATTTTTTCAGGTTTGGAAACAAAAAGTAGTCACAGGGGGCCCAATCTGGAGAGTACGGTGGATGGGGCAGCAATTCGTAGCGCAATTCGACCAATTTGGCCATGGCGACGGCGGAGGTGTGAGCCGGCGCGTTGTCGTGGTGGAACAGCACTTTTTTCTTCGCAAAGCGGGGCTGCTTTTTCTTCAATTCGACGTCAAATCGGCCCAATAAGTCAGCATAGTAGCGCCCCGTGATTGTTTTACCCTTCTCGAGGTAATCGATGTGGATCACACGTTGTGAATCCCAGAAAACAGTGGCCATCACCTTTCCGACCGATCGAACAGTCTTCGCCTTCTTCGGAGCACGTTCGCCGGGTGAAGGCCACTGTTTCGACTGTTCCTTGGTCTCTGGTGTGTACCAGTGAATCCATATTTCGTCGACGGTCACGAAACGGCGCAAGAACTCCGCTGGATTGCGCTGAAACAGCGCCAAACACGTTTCTGATGTGGTCTCACGGTTGCGCTTGTCTTCCGGTGTGCGCAAACGCAGCACCCATCGCGCCGACAGCTTTCTCATGTCCAGTTCTTCGTGTAGAATATAATGCACCATTCCTACTGGGATGCCCACAGTCTCAGCTATCTCATGAACCTTCAATCGACGGTCTGCCATCACGATATCGTGGACTTTTTTAACGTTTTCCTCCGTAGCAGCCGTTTTTGGGGCACCTGGGCGTGGCTCATCAAAAACCGACGTGCGGCCACGAACAAACTCGTTGAACCAATTCTTGACGGTCGCCATCGAAGGAGAAAAGTCACCATACACAGCATCCAAGCGATCTTTGATTTTGCTGCGCGTTTTCCCTTCCAAAAACAAGAATCTAATCACCGAACGATATTGTTCTTTTTCCATTTTTGTACAACCGACCGACACGCTCGCTTTCAAAGGCTCTCAAAACAAAACTAATGAAGGGAATCTTTGACAGTAGGCTACTAAAAGAATGTACTGCACGATGGTAAATTTCTTTTGTCACAGCAGTTCCATGGAGCGCTGAGGCTAAGTACTTGTTGAATGACTTTCGTACTCTATGGTGAAAAGGATGTCGGCCTCACATAAAAAATCAGCACTCACTTTAAAAAAATGCTGTTCTTGATATGCCCCTTTTTTTCTTATTTGATATAGTATGTATAATTGACTGTGCTGTATAATTTGCTTTGAAAACTTTGTATAAAATATTATGAAATGAATTACTATCGTTTATAAAATAATCTTAACTTTATTTCCGATTATTTTAACGATACTACAATAATAAATTAATTGTTTCTTCTGAGAAAAACAATAAACGATCGTCAGCGTAATTTTTTTTTTGTAGATAATTTAGCTTTTTATACAATTCAAAACAATTTAGATTTTTTTCGAGATTCGATAATCTTAATTTATTATTACATAAACTTTCAACTTTAACAATTATTTTTCTATGTTCTTTTTTGTCAATAGTATCACAAAGAGATTTTTTATAAAACCTTTAAAAAATCTATAGCACTAAGAAATTTGCACAATTTATTTAGAAAAATAATTTAAGAAATTTATGAAGTATCGTATTTCTTATAAAAGTATGTCCTAATATGTAGGAAATAGTTCTCAATTTTAATAAAATTCTGCAAAAAATATCTTATGAAGTTAAAGTTATAATACATAATCTATAAATAGAGGCATTAAGTGACAAAATTTAAGGTATCATATGTGAGTTTACCAAATATAAATATGCACATACAGTAAAACTACTGAGAAGTGAATATAAATTTAATTTTAGTAGACGAATTTACCATCCCATAAACTTAGATCAATATTAAATATACATACATAAGTATGATAAATTATTTGTAACTTTAGTTTGTGGTAAATTTCAAATTTTTAGTACAAATGTCTATTTACGATAAAGGCTATTAGTGGTGTCCCTTATGAATAATTATCTGATACTTGCATAGAATATTATGACGAAAGTTTATTAAAAGCATAACAAAATATGATAAAAATAAATTCGTTCGTAAAAAACATTGCAAAAATGATCAAATTAAGGAACGGAATAAGTTTATTAAAAAATTATGGCATTCATATATTCTGTAAACTATTTTGGTGAAAATTTTAAACTAACAAAATTATTGCAAAAAAAATAAATTCGAAAAAATTTTACGTTAAAATTACTTTTGTTTGAATTCAATAAATAGTGTCATAGATAAAAAATTTTAATAATTAGATTGTTTTTTTTTGCAATTTTTACATAGAATATTCTATAAATTTAAGGAATTTACGTATCAACAATTGGTTATGGTGAAGTTCGATGGGTAAAACGTACACCACATCGTGATCGTGGTGGTCGATACGATGTAGAAGAAGAAGTTTTCACATCAAAAGAAACGTATTTATCGGATAAATCGTATTTAGTTGGCGAAAAACATGGCACACCTGAAGAACTTCCACCCGGACGATATAATTATGAGTTCGAGATTCAATTATCACAGAGATTACCTTCATCTTTTAGCGGAACTTATGGACAAATTCAATATGAAATTATATGTACTGTCAATAATTACAAATCTCCAGATAATATATTCAGAAAGCATTTTACTATAATAAAACCTCTTAATTTAAATATAAATCAAATTTATCGGGTAAGCGCAATACCATAGTCGACAGATTCCGAATTTAATAAATATTTTGTTGATTGTTCTTCGATAATTTTTTCTTTTTATTAAATTTAATTACATTATTTGTTTAGGTACCTATAGATAGACAAGAGGAGAAAACATTTTGGTGTGGATGTTGTAATATGCAGCCAGTACATTTGGATGTGCATATTCCATATTCCGGATATGCGCCTGGACAGAAAATTCCCGTTCAGGTTACGGTTACAAATGATTCGAATTTCGATCTTCTTGGTTTAGATGTTCGCTTAAAGAAATATATTAAATATTCTACGGAATATCCTCGTCCAGATGTGAAACAGGAAGATTTTAAAATAATGAGCAAAGAATGCGGCCAAATATTACGACATTCAAAAAGGGAATTCAGCTCAATGTTGAACATACCATCAACACAACCGTCCACATTGGATTCGTGTAAATTGATTTCGATCTCATATTATATAAAAGTCGTCGCTCGAACACCATCCTTTCATCGTAACTGCTCCTTAATAATACCAATTACAATCGGAACTATTCCTTTGTCTACCTATGTCAGACCAGATATTATTATAACACAACCATTATCAGTCGAACTTCCTGAAATTCATAACGATAGACCTCCTCCCGCATACGGTTACACATGTAAGATAAAGTTTTGAATAAATTAATTTGTTATTTGAAAATTATATAGTACAATACCATTAATAAATATTATTTCAATTTTTATCAGCACCCCCATCTTATGAGGAAGCACTGAATCAAAGCGATGCATTTATTAATAGTAAATTTAGTGATGACCCACCAGATGATATTCTTGAAAGATATATGCCGAAATATCCAATCTATCGAAGAGAATAAGAGTTTGTTTTCTGTCAATTCCAATTTAGATAGGATTATAAAATATTTGATTCATAACTATAATGCATCATTTTATATAAGCTTTACAATAACTTTAATATTAATAATTTTTTTATTTCATAATCAACTCAATCCTGCAATGTACAAATGCAAGAAATAATAATATTTACAGCAAGAATTATAGTATTTTCAGCTAAAATATTGTATTAATATTCTATAAAAGAGTACATTTTAATGTGATTTATACACTTTTATATATAAAAGTGATATGTATTGTATTATATTTATATATAAAATAATTGCTTAAATAATGAAAATTTCTTATGACAACAAAAAATATATATATAAATTTTTCTGGTAATTTTTTCTTATACTCAAAATTGTATTTATAATATTTAACATGTAATATAAGTGAAAATTTTTACTTTCCTTAATTGTTCATTGAATAAAAATTATATGAAAATGTTTGAAAATTATCTTTTTTTCTCCTACTACAATAATTTTAATAATAATATTTGATTATGCATCAGATATCAGCACTATAGTTTGAGAATGTACTTTCGGTATAGAAAAACATATTTGAAATTTTTTATAAGTATTATTTATTTGTAATCTTTAAATATTTTTCTACAATTATTGGAATATTCTTAAAGTATCTTTCAATAAAAATTCACTTAGTCACTTGCAATTTTTCTGGAGTAAATAAAATCTGTTCATTCAAAAACGTTCATATTTATTTAATTTTATTTAATATTGCATCGAATAAAAATATTTTGCAACTTCCATGTTATTTAATTTAAAATATTTTCAACTATTATAAATGAAGAAGAAAATTCAAAATAATATTTCCTATTGTTACTCATTTTGAAGTAATAATAATATCGATTTTCAACTAAGCACCTTTAATTTATAGATAAGATAACATAAATGTTTATATAGGGTTTTCCAATAAGAGGAATATGATTTTTAAGTGATGTTTTGGTTATTTGTAATATGTCATGATCTATCATTTTTTTTCATTTTATTCAGTAATATTTACAATTTCATCATGGAGAGATATATGCAAGAACAACGTTTATAAATTATTCAATTTTATTATCAAAATAATCGTTCTCCAATTGAAACTTTTCGTACGCTCATCATCCATCTTCTCCGATGAGGCTCACTTTCATCTGAGTGGTGCAGAAAATACACAAATTATTCAGTTTGGTGTGGTTTTTGGTTTGGTGGAATCATCGGTCCGTACTTCTTTCGAAATGAAGCTGGTAACACCGTTACTGTCAATGGAGTGTTAACCAACTTTTTATGGCTGAAATTGGAAGAAGTTGTTTTTGACAATATCTGGTTCCAACAAAACGGGGCTACGTGCCACACAACACGTTTAACAACCGAATTATTGCGAGAAAAGTTTGGAGATTCGATAATTTCAAGAAGTTGTGACATTGAATGGCCTCCAAGAAGTTGTGATTTAACACCATTAGACTATTGCTTGTAGGGTTATTTGAAGTCATTGGTCTTTAGCTATAAACCAGACTCTCTTCAAGCTTTAGAAGTCAATATTGAATGTGCTATTCATGACATACGACTTGATATAGTGGAAAAAGTGCTCCAAAATTGCGTTCATCGAATTCGTTCCTGCAAAAGAAGTCGTGAGGCCATTTGAATGACGTTTTATTCAGAACTTAATTGTATCGATTGTACTTCACATTAAATAAAAAACAGATAAATTACCATAACAAATAACTTTTTTTTTTTAAAAAGAAATCATATCACTCTTATTCGAAAACCCTATAGTTGTGATTATAAGTTTTTGATAAAAAACCAATTAAAACTATTTTTGAAACTATTATAATATAAATAACAATAACAGAAAACAAGTGATAAGATAAGAAAAAGTTTTGATTTTTTAGGCAGATTTCTTTCAGAAGTCTAGAATATTAGTTGAGGCCTTTAAAATAAAACTAACGTACACATATAAAGGTTTTTTTTGTTTGTTTAAGGTAATGTGGATATTTTTTTTACAACCACACAATTTTATTTAATTGGCCAAATTATTTGTTTAGCTTATAACAAATGGGGTCATCTAATTTGTGCTTCAGAAAGTAACGTTTCGCGCAATAACACCAATTTCGTTGCATAGCACAAAAAGTTGATTATCATACAACTATAGAGCTCAGAATTGATAGAAGCGGTCTCCTCTTAGTCGTTTGCAAATAACTACAGACTTTCAGACCCAAATTATCACTTTTCGTGTATACATTTGGCATTTTAAACGCAAAATCTCAAAATTTAAATTATAACCTTAAAAGATATACATATTTAACAATTGTCAGCTAACAGGTCTGTGCTTTCCAAACTAGATACATATTTAAAAGGAAAAATACTTATAGTTGTTTTTTTTCCTTAATTTTATACATATGCTCATATGATGGTTGTTTTTCTGCTTGTTTTCTTACTTGCTACGGTGCTGGCTGCGGTGCTAGAAGTTACATCACTCCTTGAGCCGCTCCTTGTTTTCAAGCTAGATTTCCTAAATAGAACTGGTTCTATTTTTCGTGCCAATTTCACTACTAAAGCGAGAACTAATGGGAAAACATTATCTTATCACTTCGCAAGCATCAAAACCATAGATGGCGTGAGTGAGCGTATTAAGCTACCATGGGCGCGCCATACTTTTTTTAGAGTTTGACATCTGTCAATATTAATCAGTGCACATTGTCAGCAATTTCATACAACAACATACATTTTTCTTTAGGTAATCATGTCTAGTTTTGTGCCAGAAAAAGAGCATATGCAGGTAGCTCTGCTTTTCTGCTTTAATTTGAAGAAATCGGCTGCCGAATCGAATCGAATGCTTATGAAGGCCTATGGTGACAGTGCTTGATCGGAAAAAACGTGCCGAGATTGGTTTCGTCGGTTCGAAGACGGCAATTTTGACTTGTGGGACAAGAAGCGTAAAAATCGGCCTAGGAAGGTTGAGGATCATCAATTGCAGGCTCTTTTGGACGAAGACGATACCCAATCACAAAAAATTCTCGGAGCAATTGGGTGTTACTCAACTAGCCATTTCCATGCGTCTGCGTCCTATGGAGAAGATTGAAAAGATCGGAAAATGGGTGCCGCATGAATTGAACAATAGGCAGATGGAGCGACGCCAAAACACATGCGAAACCTTGCTCACCAGACAAAAAAAAAGTCGTTCCTCCATCGGATTGTGACAGGCGATGAAAATTGGATATATTTCGAGAATCCTAAACGCAAGCAATTGTGGGTTGATCCCGGCCAACCACCAACATCTTCCCCAAGACCAAATCGCTTCGGACGGACGACGTTGGATCAGCAGGGTATTGTCTACTATGAGATATTGAAACCTGGTGAAACTGTCAATGCCCACCGCTACCACCAACAATTGAGCACCGTGGATTATCAACAAAGACATGACAAGTTGATTTGTCATGTCTTTGTAAGTTTCGGACCATCGCACACGTCAAAGATGGTCCGAAACTAACTGGGAGGTGCTACCCCACCCCGCTTATTCACCCCACCTGGCCGCTTGCGACTACCACCTGTTTTTGTTGATGGGCCACACGCTCGCTGAGCAGCACTTCGATTCTTAGGAAGACGTCCGAAAATGGCTTCATGAGTGCTTTGCCTCGAAAGAGAAGGATTTTTTTGGCGTCGTATCAACAAATTGCCCGAGAAGTGGGAAAAATGTGTAGCTAGCGAGGGCAAGTACTTTGAATAAATTTGTTTTTTCTTTCTATGGAAAAAACATGTGTTTTTTTGACTAAAAAACAGCGAATTTAAGATTATACACCAAGTATATATTACACGAGGAGCAAAATTATCAATCTCAAACTCTACTAATCCTACTTATTATATTTATACGATCTACGAGTAATTTCAATAGTATTTCTGAAATTCGGCTTTGGCATTAGGATAGAAGGATTCGACGTATTAAAATTCCATGATTTCATGAAAGACAACAAAATAGCATCTTCCCAATTTTACAGCACGTAATTCTATGTACTTTTAACAACTTATATTTTTTGGACACTGAAAATACTTATAAAAACACTCCCCTCTTAACGTTGGAATAAGATTTTCTACTTAACCAATGTGAACATGAAACACACTAAAAATAAGCGTGTACGGAATGCGAAAAAGCTCACTAATATATGTTACAATATTATTCAAAAAGCTTCAGAGCTTTTATTGTATTTATGTTATTTTTTGCCCATTTTCGAAGAAATACTGAATGAAAAATTTGGTAAACATAATGTGTAAATAAAATAAAAGAAAAACTGTATACATACAAATGTACGTATGGAAATATATTAAATAAAACTGTAATCTAGAAGTACACAATACTATTGTAAATACCAACACCAACAAACGAACGACATACTTTCCATAGTTTCGGTAGTATTGTCCAAATTGTGAGGTGTCAATTCTTCGGTGAACTTCTTTTACACAATCTACTGGAAATATTGTTTTTTAATTTTTTTATTAGTGGTGTCGGTGCACTGAACGGTAGAGATGATGTTTTTAATTTAATCTGAAGATGATAACATTATTATTGACAAGTGTAAAGCAGTCAAGTTGTACAACTATTTTATTGGAGTCGTGGGGTATAAGTGGAACCAATTTTTGGCAGTTGGAAGATTAGTGGACTATTGAAATTCCAACCAAGCTGAGTCACATGGCGCTGCTCGTATCTGAAAGTTCCACTCAAATTTTAGTCACCGTTCGGTAGTAGTTGCGTAGAGTGTTGAATGTGCTCCGTAGCTTTAATTCGAAGCATCATTTTTAATACATAAAATTACATGTGTAACATACCTTAACATATTAATTGATAAAAATTCATAAATTTTCCTATAATGACAACGCTTTGTTTTTTTCGTTTCGATGGCAATGATGAGGTTGTCTATACCGGAAATAATTTTGTTTCGGGATCCATTAAATTGATAACGGGGAATCCAAAATACGCCACAGGTAGTGTATGAGCGAATAATTTTGATAAAAATTCATACCAATTCCAATATATAATATGGAGTTTTATAAAAATTACATATTTATAGCTATTGAAATATTAATGCGTGGATACGTGGAAATTAATCGGTCTAGTGCAGCATGCAGAACCGTTGATTTATATTCACATACTAATTTCGTACGTGGTGGGAGGAATGGAACAGTTTTCGTATTGGAGCCTGGAGAATCTGACTATCCATTTAGATATCTATTACCTGAAAATGTTGCACCAACTTACAGGGATAAATATGCAAATATCAAACATGAAGTTGGTGTTATAATACATAGTGCTCTGGCTGTAAAAGAACTGTATAAAAAAGAAATTCTAGTCGATCAAACAATTAATTTGAATTTAAATGACATTTATAAGGTCGGTATGTTTTTGATTAATATAATACAATTTTGAAGGATATAATACTAATTGGAAAATGATAAATACATATTATAGGTACCAATAAACGCTGGCGATGACAAGACAATTACGTCATGTTGTTATACTCATGGAACACTAAAAGCACAAATTTATACACCATATTCTGGATATGCACGCGGTCAAAATATACCTTATACAATTATTATTGAAAATGATTCTACAGTTGATTGTGATATAATATTGAAATTGAAACGTTGCATAGAATACGGTAGTTTGGAATCAGATAAGTTCCAATGTAGGGAAAGAATACACGAGAAGAAAGTTGGCAAAGTGAATAAATATACTAATAAAGAGTTTAAAGATACGATACATTTATCTGAACGATTAAGGTTATCAATGCTTAATTGTTCACAAATAAAACTGTCATATTATTTAAAATTAGATATATTGGCGCCAAAATGTTATTTTTGTGATTTGTCGGTTCGAGTCCCCATCGTAATTGGAGACATTCCCCTTGTCGAGACATTATCTGATGCCGATATTGCAATGTTGGAATCAAATAGTAACGAATCAGAAACAAGTCCAGAATCTACGACCCCATTAAGTATAGATCGACCTCCAGCCTACGCACGTTCATTTAGTCGTAAGTAAATCTCACCATTGCTTAATCGACTTTTTATTCATTTCTAAAGGTAAATTTTATATTATTATTTTTAGAGCCACCATCTTATAGTGAAGCATTGCAATCCAACGTGGCGAATATTGGCATTGCATAATTGTTTTTGCGCTCCTCTGTATACAGAAAAAAAATAATTGCCTAAAAAGGGAACCGAAACTGTCCAATATAAAGTATTGAAGTTGCAGAATAAGTGATACGAGCAAACACTAAAAAGTATTCCCTTCAATATGCCATAAAAAAAATGATGAACGTAACAAGTTATGACAATAAAATGTGGAACCAGTACTTACTTAATTACTCGAAATAGTAGTTTGAAAGATTATTACAATAATTTATTTCAAATACAATGTTTTTTACGGATACATCAACTAATACTTATTCCAATAATCTATAATATTAAAATGAAAAATCGAAACTACAATGCTTTTTGTAAAGGGTGGAATAAAGTGTCACAAGTGCTATTAAAAGCTTTCTTTACAATGTTTGTAAAAAAAATTCTTATAATATAAAAATCGTTTACTTATAAATTGTATTCAAGTAAAATAAAAAATAGTGAAAAAGTGACTAATTGCAAAAATTTAATTCCGATATCGCCAAATATATAAATAATATAATGTAAAAATGTCGGAGATATATTGCCCAAATAAGACGTGGAGATTATTCTAACTACTTCAAATTTTATCACATTTTAAAGTGAATTGATTTGATAACATAATACTTTAATATGACTTGCCTACGAGTATCATGCTCTTATTAATAGTATTTAATATATTATTATTTAAGCCATATACGCATTATATTGTTTTGAGTGTGATTTCAAAAAACAATATCAAAATGATTATGGCATGAAAACATTTTATAATTTCGTTGAATATGCCCTATTTTTTTTATTTTAAAAAAATTGGAAAATGTTTTTTGACGAAATTATAATATACGCGATAAGACTACAAGGCTACTCAAGCTTCTTCTGAATAATCATGATTTTTAATAATGGTTGTTCATGTTATATTAAGTGGAATATAAAAAATATACTTGTGTGTGTACATATATGATATCTTAGTCAAATTTTTATAAACTTTAAACACGAATTCATAATAACTTTTATATTATCAGATGCGTTTATTTTACTATATTAAAAACGAATTCTGTTTACTTAAAACAACTATGCTATAATATTATATGAGTATAAGTGTATTATAAAATGTGTGTTTATAATGTTTTTTATAATATGTCGAATGGAAATAAAAGAATTTATTATAAATTGTATAAAAAAAGTATAATTTAATTAAAAACTATATGAATTTTAGATTTAAAAAAATTATAAGCAACTATACATGTGACATGGCGTGAAAAAACTATTATTAATTTGAATAATTTTTTAAAAAAATAAATAATACTGAATGTGAATTTGCTTGTGTTTTGCTTATAGGTATTTTTTTTTTAAATTTTATACAATTGTTACAGAATTTTTATTTGATTATTAAATTTCCCGCCTAAAAATTTGTTTTTGCAGAAGTTTAATTAGTGAGAAGCAAAATTATCTCTAACAGAGTGTATAAAAATCATTACAAATATTTATCTGTAATAATAATTTTGGAAATGAGATGAAAATAGAGAGACTTTTGGATTGCAATTGAATGCGAAATCGATGTATTATTCTCGGAAGAGAGTGCGCAAATGTACACACCTTCCCAGCGCTCCTATACACACCGTAACAAATTGTTTCTTTTATTATTTGAATATTAGAAGTACTTACGCGTGAACATTTCCTTTCTCTTGGGAAATGTAAACAAAAACACTTTTTCAGCCAGGGTTCGAATCCCACTGAGGCATGGTCCTACGCTAATTCCCAAAACCATTTTTCTTTCCACTCTACTTTAATTTCCTTATCACGTAAGCCTTTGTCGCCAAATGACCTTAAGTATTGTAGCTTTTAGAATATAAATTTCATTACTAATATTCCTTGAAATAATAAAAAACAAACAAAAACAGATTTATAGTGAACTAAAGCTCCGCAAAAATGCTTTAAAATAATTGAAAGGTCATGTTTTAGAAATTATTTTCATTTGTTAGCAGTGTTTTTATAGTGTTATGAAAATGCAGTTCAATAAAATTAAGCTCATATTAAAATATAATTTTTTTTACCTAAAAGAATTGTGTTTTTATTTGATTTTTTATTATGTATATGTGACTGTAATTTTTTTAAGTGAAATAAAAATTCACATACACATAATAAAAGAAATTATAAAACTGCAAATAAAATATCCTTTAATTTGGGCTTCGTAAAATAAAGTTTTTGGCAATAAAGCCAAAATTTGTCGTATTATATGTTTTTGGCATCAGTTTATATGTTTTTGGCATCAAAAAAGTCGGTTATCATAAGGTCATACCGCTCAGAACGGAATGTAAAAGTTTCTCTTTTGTCATTTTTAAAGTAGTATGTGCCAATAAAAAATCCAGACCAAAAAACACATCGGACAGTCTCTTTACGTGGATATAATGGCGACTACACAATCACTTGTGAGTTTCTTTGTTAATAACAAAAAAATAGCTTATATCAGAGAAATGATATTTTTTTAAATATCTGACATTCTTTAAAAAACGCCATCAAAAATTTTATAAATATCTGCTTATTAGTTTGGTTTTGAGAGCCAATGAAAGCAGACAAGGCTTGCGCGTTTTGATTAATATAGAAAATGGGGATTTTTTTTTAAGGGGAAAAACAATATCTGAAACAAAAATTAAGCTTGAAAAGTGTAGGGTTTTCCAATAAGAGTAATATGATTTCTAAGTGACGTTTCGGCCATTTGTTAAATGTCATGATCTGTCATTTTTTTTAGTAATGTTTACAATTTCATCATGGAGATAACCATCTTTTTATTGCCGAAATTGGAAGAAGTTGATCTTGACAACATCTGGTTCCAACAAGACGGGGCTACATGCCACACAACACGTGCAATAACCGAATTATTACGAGAAAAGTTTGGAGATTCGATTATTTCAAGAAATTGTGACATTGAATGATTTCAAAAAGTTGTGATTTAACACCATAAGACTATTTCTTGTGGGGTTATTTGAAGTCATTGGTCTTTAGCAATAAACCAGACTCTCTTCAAGCTTTAGAAGTCAATATTGAACATGCTATTCATAACAACAACTTGATTTAGTGGAAAAAGTGATCCGAAATTGGGTTCATCGAATTCGTTCCTGCAAAAGAGGTCGTGTAGGCCATTTGAATGACGTTTTATTCAGAACTTAATTGTATCGATTGTACTTCACATTAAATAAAAAACATTTGAATTTCCTTAACAATTAGTGGTTTTTTTGTTGAAAAGAAATCATATCACTCTTATTCGAAAGCCCTTTATTATTAAGACTCCTCACCAAAAAAATGATTAATAAAACCCATGATATAGTTTTGAAAGTGTATGAGAAAACTAATATTGTAAACGGAAAAACGATAATATGGCAGTATTATATAGTATTATTAGATCAGTTGAATAATTATTGTAAATCAAGACAAAACGACCGCATTTGGCGAAGAAAATTTTTCTCTTTGCACATAAATTTCCTGCGCATCTACAGTATTCGCGAAATTTACCACCAGCGATTATTTCCTATTACTGAATATGAAAAAATGGCTGCCCGAAAAAATATTTGGCTTAAACGTAGAAGTAAATTGCTGAATTTAACGAGTATTTTTAAGGGTTGGAGAGATCGTATTTTTTAGATGGGATAAAAAAGCTAGAATAACGTTGGACTAAGCCTTTCAAGTTAAAGGGAGACTATGTTGAAAATTAATCATATAACCCTCGTATACGAGCAAGTTTCTTATTTTTTTAGTTTACTCAGAAATCGTAAGAATTATAAAAATCGATCGAATCCCATTTTCATTTGAAAGAAATAGAAACATTATAGACATATAGTAGGTGCGAAAAAAAGGACAAATAACTACACTTTCTTATAATACAACCTTATTCTGATAATATACAATATCATCACCTAGCATAGCGATTATAAGAAATATATATCATATTATTTGGTTTATTTTGGTTCCATGGATTGAAAATTTTGATTATCTAGTAAACTTCACGAAGGGCTACTTGGCAATAATACCATACGCATATGTATGAGTGAAAGAAGCCGTAATCGCATATCCGCTATGAATCAGAAAATGATAAAACATAATTCTCCTTTGTTTCTCTTTTAGACAACCTAGCTATGCATACGGGTTGTGCTCTGCATATGAATGCTGAGAGGTATGTTTCCTCTCAGCATTCATATGCAGAATGTGTACTCTCATATATTCTCTGAAACTATATTTATTGTAAGAACACAATTCCGACTGCAACTCTCAACTCCACACAGTTCTCACTCTCAAAATTTTAAAATCCTCATTACCTTACAGGAACTCACAAAACTCTCACTATTTTATCCTTGAATAAGATCTTGTTTGAAATTTGCAGTTGTAGTCCAAGTACTGCCATACAACTCAGTGTTTTTTATTATGACAGTTCAAACTGTAATAGAAATAAGGTAAGTGAATAAATGTTTTGTAGTTTAATTAAATTTTAATAAATAATTATTTCTTTAAAAAATGTATTCCATGGGGAAATTTCTAAAAGCATGAAGAGAACACGAAATAACATATAATTTAAGAAATATTGTAGAAATTATCGAAGGCAAAAATACTGTAGTGGATTTTTATGAATTTAATATTGAGTATTTGATAATATTTTATTTATTATCGTTGGAAATGTGTTAAACATATTATCTGCAGAATTGGGAAATTAGCGTTGCAAATGTGTTTGTTATCAGCAGAAATACAGAATGAAAATATAGTAAAGACAATATGTAAACAAAGTTATTAATAAAAATCAACTTTATACATACACGTACATGTACGTACGTGCATATGTAAACAAAACATACCTAGAAGTTAACAAGCAAACCAAGTTGTACAACCATTTTATGGCGATCGCGGAATATGATGGACGAATTTTTTGCAATTGGGAATTTAGTAAACTTTTGAAATTCCAATCAAGTTGAGTCACATAGAGCTTTTGATATCCTTGGATTAAAGAAATGTTTAAATATTAGTTAAATTTTGTTATAATGAAAACGGTTTGTTATTTTTCATTTCGAAGGCAATGATGAGAGAAGGTGTATACTCCAAGAAGTATTGTTAATGGTTACATCCAATTTGTAACGGGATGTTTAACATAAATTAAAGTACGTGACCAAACCTTTTTAAGCATAGGTCTGTTCAAAAAGTATCGCGAATTTTGAATTTCCGCGGGTTACGTTTATTCGATTTTCGTTTTTTTGTGGCGTTTTGATGGTACTCATGTCTCTCACTTATGCCGACAAGTTCGGTTATTTTGAATGTTCAGTTAATTTTTGCCAGCTTCTTTGCTTGCACGTGTTTTGGCTCGTCTTCAATTTTTGCCCATTCCAAAAAATGGATCAAAGAATCTGTATCAAATTTTGTGTGAATGTTGACTGTGGCATATTGTGAAGCTACCTTGGACCGAAGCAACGTTTATCGGTGGTACAAAATGTTCTGAAGATGTGAACGACGAAAAGCGAATGTGAAGGTTTTGCTTACAGTTTTCTTCGATTGCAGGGGCGTGGTGCAATCTTCCCACAGGGTAGAACGGTCAATAAGGAATATTACCTGCAAGTTATGCGCAAGAAACGCCCGGTTTTGTGGAAGAACCAAAATTGGCTTTTGCACCATGATAATACCCCTGCTCACGCATCGTTGCTTGTGCGCGAAATTTTTGCCAAAAACAACACCCTAATAATGCCGCAGCCATCGAATTCCCTAGATCTGGCCCGACGCTACGCTACGATTAAGGAGATAAACATGGCATCGAAGGAGGAGTTGAACAAGATCATAAAAAATGATTTTTTGAAGTGCTTCGAGGATTGGAAAAAACGTTGGCACAAGTGTATAATATCTGGTGGGGATTACTTTAAAGGGGATAAAATAGATATTCATGAATAAATAAATAATTTTTGCAAAAAAACACAAAATTCGCGACACTTTCTGAACAGACCTCGTATAACCGATATCTATGATGTGAATTTTTTTTTTTATTTTTGTGATCTGCCGGTTTAAGTCTCCATCGTAATTGCAGACAGTCCCCTTGTCGAGACATTATCTGATGCCAATTTTGCAATGTTGGAATCAAATAGTAATGGATCAAAAACAAGTCCAGAATATAAGACCCCAATAAGTATAGACTGACCTCCAACCTATGCACGTTCATTTAGTCGTAAGCATATCTCACCATTGCCTGCCTAATGGAATTTTTATTAATTTCTTACAGTTTTATAGTGAAGGATTACAATTGAATTGGCGTTGAACCATTGTTAGCTGTTACTTAAAAATTTTGTTAAAATAAAATAAAATTGTAGTAAAAAAGTGACTTATTGCAAAAATTTATATCATATAATGTAATAATGGCGGGGATTCATTGCCCAAACAAGAGGTAGAGATTTTGCTAAAATACTTGACAAAAGTCAAATTTCAAAATGAACGGATTTGGTAACATAATTATTTAATATGGTTTATCTATCATGCCTTTAATAATAGAATTTCATATACAATATTACTTTGTAAGTCATATAAGCGAAAGTAATTTCAGAAAACTATATCAAAAACATTTCATATTGTCATATAATACGCCTATTTTTCTTGTTTTGGAAATAATGGAAAATAATTCTGACAAAATTATAATATATTGCGATAAGGCTATGAACCTACTCAAATTTATTTGAATATTCATCATTTTGTAATGGTCATTATTGTTATGTTAAGGGAACTATATATACATACTAATAATAGCATTAACATAGATATAAATATATGATGTCGTAATTAAATTTTTATAAACTATACACGAATAAATAATAACTTTTAAATTATCAAATACGTTTTATTTTATTATTGTTAACCATAAATTCTGTGTTATTTTGTCTAAAGTTTTCTTTTTATCTACACTAAAATGTGTATAAATCACTGTACATGTTTATCTGCAATAATGAGTTCAAAGTGAAAAAATTTGTAAACAGAGAAACTCTCGGAAGAGAGGAATATTATTTGGAATATTCTCGGAAGAGATTACACACCTCCCCAACCCACATACACATCGTAATGAATAATTTCTACTATTAGTTAAACATTGGAAGGACATATTCCCCTTCTAATGGAATGTAAACAAAAACAATTTCTGACAATTGATTCCACTTTTGTAGTTAACAAAATTTCCGCAAAAATGCTTCTACAAAATTGTAAGCTCATCTTTTAGAATATATTTTTTTAATTTTTATGAACTAAAATTCATTTGGAGGCTGTGCGATTATATTTTTATTAAAATATATTATTATTTATTTAATATTTATCATATCATACAATCAAATTAAATGGCCATAAGATTGTTACAGAATGTATTCATACGAGTATATATTCCATTTCAAGAAAAAGAAAAGCGAAACTATTGTGCTTAGATTACAGAAGAACTGGATTACAGAAGAACTGGATAGGCCTCTACACAAAAATTGTGGCATAATTTTGTTGGCAATATATGTAAATATTGTAACAGAAACGGCGTAAATCATTGGGGGCAAATTTTAAACTTCAGTATGCTATTGAAGCGGTTCGTTTAAAATCATTTTTTATATGTGATGTCATTTATGCGTAAGCAAATAGATTTTTTAATATTGCGGATTTTGTTGTTTTATGGAATTAGTTTTGGAAATTTGCAATAAAACACAGTATTCTATTTTAAAATATTATTTATATATTATTTATTAAAACAGAATTACAAAGTGGGGAAACTGCAAGTTATTTGATTATATGAAATATGTATAAATTGCAAGTTATTTGATTATATGAAAATATGTATGTGCACAAATTTAAATCAACTTCAAAAATGCAAAATGAATTAAATGAGAGAATATGATATTATGTTTATATTGAAATTAAACCACACCGCAACTTAGTAAATATAAATTTTAATATTAAACAAGCATAAGTAGATACAAAAAGCTTCATTATAATATAAATGTGTGTTTGTGAATGGAAATGGTAATTTAAATAGGCATTAGGCTTTTCAATTATATTAAAAATGAAATTGAACTGTTAACATCACATTTGCTTACATTATTTATTGAATGCCGAACTTGTCACTTTTTGACCACTTTTTCGATAAAATAAATCACTAAAAGGCATTTGGGAACATCATAAACTAAATTTTTGTTCTTTTGTTTAGTAAAAATGAAGATGTCAACTTACCGAAAGAAAAAGATTCCCGGTTTCCTCATTACTTTGAAATTCTGGCAACGCTTTATAAAACACTTAATTTTCTGAAATAAAAACTTCGTATTAAGTTTTATTAACAATATAACTATTTAAAAAAATTTACTTTTTCGTAAATACTTCTAATTATATGAAAAATACACTTTTACTTGCATTTTCAGATGTGACAAAATAACAACTTGAAAAATGACAAGAATAGTTCATTATTTCGGTATATTATCACTTTCATGGAGAATGGCGTGTTTTAAAACTCTCCGAAAGTCTACAAAATTGAGGCGCTCTATATTTGATTAATAATAAACTTAAAATAGAATTCCATTTCATATTAAAAGATTGTACAAAAAAATAAAAATTGCCTATCTTTGTGTTTAAATTGTATTTTTGTTTCCAATAAGTGAATTAAAATGAATATAAATTATGCTTTTGCAATTCAATAAAGTTCTATTAAGAAAACTAGATGGCAGTGGATGTCATGTCTCCATAAAAAAATCTACACAAAAATATATCATAATTGCCATTTCTCGCCGCTTCGCAATAATTATGCCAGAAAATTGTGTATACATATACGGTACGGGCCTATCCAGGTACTCTTTAATATAAGATTGTTTGAGAAGTAAATCACTGTCATATGACAGCTGTCAACCATATATATGATCATAAATAGCCTTTATTTAGTTTAAAGTTAGCCATTTTACATTATAAACCGCTTAACGGACCATGCGCAGAATATACGCTGATTGGGTGCTGTAACAACAGAATTTAAATTTTGATTTTTCGAACAGATTTCCTTCAGTGATGAGGCTAATTATTTGCTCGATGGATACTTTCATAAGCAAAATCTGCATATTGAGATTGAAAAACTCATTGTGGAGTAGCCCTTGTATTTGTGATAAATGACTGTGAGGTGTGCATTTTGGTCTGAAAGAATTACACCTTAAAATATGCGAAAGTCATCAAAAATTACCTCAAAAGGATCGAGTATTCCAATTATAATATATATTCTATAAATAATGACAACGTTCGGGCAATGTAATAAATAAAAATCTGAATTTTCAATGTTAGTTTTACAAAACAAAAATTTGTTTATAATTCTTTACTACCATCTCTCCGTCTACATTTGCGTACGAGTATGCAAAAAAGAATTTTCTTCATATTAAATGAAATTTTGTTTTATTTAATTAAAATAATTTTTAATAATTATTTCTTTATAATAGTTTATTTAAATTTAAAAAAAAAACTGTTATAACAAATTACAACTCTGTTACCAATAGCTCTAATTTAAAGCTTTTCTTAATCTATAAAAACGAAAATCCCCTATTAAAATACACACACACATTTAAATTTTTTTCTTTTACCATATCTCTTAAAATAGTATCGAAGAGAAATTACCATTCAATCTAACCAAAGGCGTTGATATGACACTCTCGAAGAGGCTTTTCGATACGTTCTTAAGAATGTATTCTCGAACAAATTTGAACAGAATTTTTATGTCGTGTGAATATAAGCAACAATCAATCGACTGTCAAAAGAAAGTGATTCCAAAATAAATGTACACTAACACAATTTAGAATTTATGAAAACTTTTACTCCAGCCAAAAATGATTTTTATCAGCTGGTGAGCATACCGATTATTTCTTCATATGATTTAGTAATGTCATAGTCCGATAGTGCATTGTTGTCTGCAGCTCTCAAAAATATTTTTTAGTATTTCTTATTAGTATTTTCAAACTGTTTTGCTTTGAAAATGTAGCTAAAAGTGTTATTAATTAATTATTATTTAAAAAGAAAGGTATTAAAGACTATGTTGACGTGTACGTTCCAGTTTACGAGAAATTCTGGTGCAGTGTATGAGCCCGGACAGGTGGTTACCGGGGATGTCAAATTAACGATAACAAAAGCAATATTCGTACAAGGTGCGAAGTGTAGACAGATTAATTATATTAACAAGTTATTATCGAATTATAACATATAAAAGTGTAGATATTATACTATATGCAAATGATTTCATAAATCTACTTAAACTCCATGAAAATTACGATATGTATACCGAAAATTTTCTGTTCTTAGTTATTCAGTTTAAACAATTTTTTTTTCTTCATAGGCAAATGTATACACATAAGTAAAATAAAACATGTGAAAAATATATTTTGTTTAATAGGAATTCATATCGAAATTTTGGGCTATGCAGAAGTTTTGGATGGGAAAAATTTTCATGACCAGGAAGTGTTTTGGACGCATAAACATTATTATATTGGGGGACAAGACAGAGAGAGATCATATCTTATAAATGGAGTGCAGAAGTATGCATTCCAGAAACGTCTTCCACTCGATACACTACCATCTATAGATATACTGAATGGAAATATTTCCTACAAGATTATTGTTACAGTCGAAAATTCCGATGGAAGTAATGAAGAATTTAAGACGAAGTTTGATGTTATACGGTCAGTCGATTTGAATACGATCGATTGGTGCAAAGTACACATATATATATAAATTCATATGATATTGAATAAAATTATTAATTAATTATTTTCTATTCTCCATGACTAGAACGCAATTTTTAACGAAGATGAAAAATCCGTGAATTCATGCTGCTATAATAATGGAACTATAAAAGCTGTAATTCGTACACCATATTCGGGTTATGCTCCTGGGCAGACAATTCCATTTAAAGTTCGTATAGAAAATGAATCGACTGTAGATTGTACGGCTGAAGTTAAATTTAAGAAAAAGATTCAATTTAAATGTCGAAATTCAGAAAAAATTATCCAGTATAGTTTTCTGATATGTGAAAATTCATTGCCCGAAGTAAAGAAATTGAGCAATAAAGAATTTGAAGGTTGCATCAAATTACCAACCGAACTGACTGTATCATTGTTGGACTGTAATCTTATAACTATGTCGTACTATATCAAAGTCACTGTTGTAACGCCAATATTTTATACTGAATTTTCACTATATTCAGATGTAGCCGTAGGAGATATTCCTCTTCTAGAGACATTAGATAGTCCGAATGAAGGTGGCCCAGTAGTAAGACAGCCAACCTTAAGTCAAGTAACAACTTCTCTGGAGAGTACAAATTCTTCAAATAATCCACCGCCTGCATCCGATGATGGTATAATAATTTTTAACATTTTTTTATTATATTCATATAATTGATTCCAAAAAAAATTTGCTGTTTTAATCATTTTAGTAGAACCACCCTCGTACGAAGAAGCTATCTCGACAATGCTCCTACCTCTAAATATAACGAGTATCTCAAGTTAATATATATTTATTAATTAAAAGCAAAATATACGAATAAGTGTTTGTGGATATCATGTCAATTTTTTACTAATTTTTGGCTATATATGAATAATGAACGCTCCAAGAGTCGAAAACATTTTATTATGTAAGATAAAATATATGACAATATTATACATACTTAGAAGAAAAAAATGAGACTATATTTCCTGTAAATTTATTTTAAAATACAATATTTTTCCATGTACCAAAAAAGAAAATTAGTTTTTATATATTTCGATTTTTATCTGAAAATAAAGAAATGTGTAAATGTGTATTATTTATTTAAAATTATTTCTTTAGCTCCATATATACGAGGTATGTTCAAAAAGTATCACGAATTTTGAATTTCCGCGTTATGTTGGTACTCATGTCTCTCACTTATGCCGACAAGTTCGCCTATTTTGAATGCTCAGTTAATTTTTGACAGCTGCTTTGCTTGCACGTGTTTTGACTCGTCTTCGATTTTCGCCCATTCCAAAAAATGGATCAAAGAATCTATGTGCATATCAAATTTTGTGTGAATGTTGACTGGCATATGGTGAAGCTACCTTGGACCGAAGCAACGTTTATCGGTGGTACAAAATGTTCTCAGAGGGCTGAGAAGATGTGAACGACGAAAAGCGTACTGGACGCCCGAGCACGTCAACAACAGACGAAAACATTGATGAAGTGAAGAAAAAACAATAGTATTGGCCAATCGTCGAATCATCGTTAGAGAAGTTGCTGAGGACTTAAACATATCGATTGGCTCGTGCCATTCGATTTTTACCAATGATTTGGTCGTGAGCCGGGTCGCCGCGAAATGCGTACCAAAATTGCTCAATTTCATTGTTGGACTGTAAAATTACTAAGGAGCTGTATTTGCGACGACCCAAATTTGGCACAGAGGGTCATAATTGGTGACGAGTCATGTGTTTATGGTTATGACGTGGAAACCAAAGCTCAATCATCCCAATGGAAGCTGCCGCACGAGCCAAGACCGAAAAAAGTTCGCCAAGTTCTGTCGAATCTTAAGGTTTTGCTTACAGTTTTCTTCGATTGCAGGAGCGTGGTGCATCATGAGTTCTTGCCACAGCGTAGAACTATCAATAAGGAATATTACCTGCAAGTTCTGCGCAAGTTGCGTGAAGCAATCTGCCAAAAACGCCCGGATTTGTGGAAGAACAAAAATTGGTTTTTGCACCATGATAACGCCCCTGCTCACGCATCATTGCTTGTGTGCGAATTTTTGGCCAAAAACAACACACTAATAATGGCTCACCACCATATTCCCCAGATCTAGCCCCCTGTAAATTTTTCTTGTTCCCGAAACAGATTCTTTGATCCATTTTTTGGAAGGGGCAAAAATCGAAGACGAGCCAAAACACGTGCAAGCAAAGCACCTGTCAAAAATTAACTGAACATTCAAAATGGCCGAACTTGTCGGCATAACTGAGATACATTAGTACCAACATAACGCCACAAAAAAATCGAAAATTGAATATACGTAACACGCGGAAATTCTAAATTTGTGATATTTTTTGAACAGATCTCGTATATACAATATAATTAGTTTTATATATATTAGGTAAATGAAAGATGAAGCTCTGATACAAAAACATCAAGATAAAAATTGTATGCAGAAAAAGACACTCTACAGATTGCAATTCCTACCCAACATTTTTATAAAATTTCCATAGCCTTTTGTGTAAGGCCAATAACGGAGAGTCATAGGATCTTAATTACACATATATCTTCATATAAGAACGATTCCCTAATAAGATTTCTACAGGCGTTTTCAAAAAAATAAGTGTAGTCACATTTACGCATGGAGTCCCACAGCGCGATGTTAGATATAATGGGTTATCTATTTTGCGTTTTGGAAAATATAGTCCTATTATTTGATAGCTGTTAAACGTAGATGTTATCCAAGATAGTATTTATTTATTTTAGGCTTTACTCTGTTATATAATGAATTATTTAACTATCGAACAATGATTCTACTGTAGAATCATTGACCCACGTTTTGCTCTTTAACAGGAGATTATAGTTGCCATAACAGTCCTACTGAGAGAAGAAACTGGATGTGTTAAGATCTGTGTATCATCGTAACGCATAGTCTACTGAAAATAGCGCTGCTGTTAGTGAACGTACGGCCTAAGACACAAATTTATCGTTTTCACGGAGTGCTCAGATCTTAGGATTGGCTTTCGGCACACTATGGCCTATTTTGCATTCGAAATTACATCTCCATCCATATAAAGTTCAACGCACGGAAGAATTGAAGCATGTCGATCATGGAATACGTTAATTGTGTGCTGAAACTAGAAGCTTTGCATGTTGATTTTTTAAATAATTTTGTTTTCAGCGATGGGGCTCACATATCAGTCGGTGGCTACGATAATAAGCAAAATTTTCGCATATGGGGCTCCAAAACCCACAAGTTACTGTAGAGAAGCCATTGTGTCCAGAAAAAATGACCGTTTGAACTTGAAGATTTTATTCTGGACCATATACACGTATGGTTTTTACAAGACGGAGCCACAAGCCAGACAACACGACTCTATTGCGCAAAAAAATACTGGAACGCCTGATTTTGTAATTTAGTGATGTAAATTCCTGGAAGAAGTAATTACACCAGCTATTTGAATAATGTTGTATTTTGTGTATAATGTCAAGGTTGAGGCAATATAATGAAAAAAATTTCATCTAAATCTAAACTGTGTGTGTTCCTTAAATAAAACAAATTTTAATTGCAAATTTAAAAATGTATTAAAATATTTGATATAAAACTGTTCGAAAAGTACTGATTATAATACATAAACTCTACCATTTAATAAAAAAAAGTATTTACCTTTTCTGAAAATTAATTTGAATTTATATAAGAATTAATTTCAAAATTCGATTTACTGAATTTATTTTTAGTAAATATTCTTTCTAGAAAGAGTTGTAATTAGTCAAAAAAAACTTAATATAAATACGTGAAACGATTTTTCAAAATTTTAAATAATAATAAATTAGATGCAAATTCTTTTTACAAAAATTTTCGAATTTTTCCGATCATTTAAAGTTTGGAAGTTTTCTTCTAATCAAGATGAGAAACTTTGACGTAATAAATTCTATCGTATATTGTGTATATAAACAATATAAGTCAAAAAGAGAGAAAAATCAAATAATTTCAATATTTTTAATTTTAGATTTTCTATGTTCTATTTAGCTTTTAGTTTATCCAATGTCAAAATAGAACAGTTGATCACAGCAGTGCGCCACATATTGAGATAGTGTTAGTGGTGGAACATTGGAAATATAACCAATCAGAAATTAAAATTCTTTCTTATTATTAGTTATTTAATATTATTTGAAAACACTTCTTTAAAAAAAAAACAGATTGCCGTAATGTCATTTTGTCTTTTTCGTTTCGATGATAATTCAAATGCCTTTTATTATCCTGGTCAAAGAGTATCTGGAACAATTCGTCTATTGGCTGGTAAACCTGAAAAAATACGAGGTGTTATTATTATTATCTTATTTAATTTCTTTTTGATAAAATTAAATAGAATATGAGAGGATTATCTTTTTTATACGTTAATATTGAAATTGTTTTGTTTTAGCTATAGTGATATCAGTTGTTGGAATTGCAAAAATTCGAAAACCCAGTGGTACAAGATTTTTTGACGATAAAACTGATTACAAAACAATTGAATATATTTCAACAAGAAACTGTTTAATGGGTGATGAAAATGGTGAACTTTTCGAAATTCCATCAGGTGTTTATCGATTTTCTTTCGAAGTACAATTACCTGAGGATCTGCCATACTCATTCAGTGGTCTGTGCGGCTACATCGGATATAAAGTGGTATTGACTGTATTACGGCCTCGATTCAAATACGACAACATTTTCGAACAACCTTTTATAGTATTCAGATCTTTAGATTTAAATGAAGATAAACGTTATCGGGTATATTTAGTATATTATAAACCATAAAATGGATTTCGATATACAAATTTTTAGATTCCTGTTGCTCTAACAGCCAGAAAGAAGTTCTTCAATTATAAGACATTTCGTCTCGAACATTTAAAGGCAACTCTGCATTTACCATTAACAGGATTTGTTCCAGGGCAGAATATTTGTTTCAATGTTACTATTCAGAATCAAACCAACGTTATTTGCACTGATGCTAAAGTTCGTCTACTCAATATAGTCACCTACAAATTCGGCTCGTCCGTTTACCATGACTTCAATGCAATCGAAGCTAAAAATTTTGGCGGAGTGGAAAAGTACAGTACGAAGGAGATAAACAACTCCATTCCAGTACCACTTTTATTACCGTCATCATTGGGTGCATGTGATATCATTAAAGTCTGGTACTGTTTACAATTATTGATTCAACCTGCTGGTGCATTTACATCCTTTCATTTATCGATTCCAATAACAATCGGAACAGTACCAATTCTAAAACAACAAATAAATCGAAGTAATATAAAAATTCAACAATCACCAAAAGGTCTTAACAATTTATATAGTATATGCTATCATTTTTATTAAAATATTCATTGTTTTTAAATTGAAATAAAAAGAAATATGATTAAAAAAAACTTTTAAAAATCTTCAGAAATTTTTTAGGTTTTTTACTGAAATTTTTTACTCAAATAGGAATAATGATATAAAAATTATCAAAAAGTTTTCAAGAAACTTTCAAATTTCGAAGTTCTTTTAAATCACAAAAAGAAAAAGCTGAAAAAAATATACTAACTATTGTTATATTAACAGATGTATTAATATATAAAATGTTTTTAAATCAACAAAATTATGTATATGAAAAAAAATTCTGAAATAATAAGTATTAAATTTACAAAATTATTTTTATGTATTATACTAGGTTATCGATTATGTAGCTCGAAAAGTACAGTTATGTCATTTGATTTAAAGTTTGCAATTTTACATTATGGATTTTTTAATAAAAACTATAAATGATTGATTGCATTTTTGAACAAACTTTTCTTCACCGATAAGGCCCATTTCTCTCTCTGTGGACACATCTATAAGCAAACTTGCCATATATAAGTCTCAAAAATCCTACACAAGTAACTGAGGGGATAAGTTTTTGCATTCGCTCTTCCTTAACTACCTTAATTTGATGAAAGGAAATGTTATAATTTGGTTAGAAATACGGTCGTTTTCACTAATTTTGATAGTTTACTGACAACTCGTATTTCAAATAATCGACTTTACAATAACATTATTCATAAAAAAATCTCATTTGCAATTGTTATCGTTCACAGCAAAATAAAAAAAAATGATTTTAAACTGCAATGCATATAATACTTTTCTTAATATATTTTAAAAAACCTATTAAGATCTTTTAGAAAATATATTTTTTTAGAAATCGGTTCAATTGTAGCTTAAAAATTTAGATTTTATTCCTAAAATGTGTTGGGATAATAGTCAGACGATAATAAAAAATAATATTAAAAAAAGATGTTACAATCGAAAAATTTCTATCTCAATTAGCTTTTCAAATGCAGTAGATTTCAGAAAAAAAAACTTAAATAATCAACTGATGATAACACTATTTGGATAGTACATCCATGTTAATTGATGGATTTTGCGTATTTATGTTAATTAATTTTTTTATTTATTTAGATTAAAATTTACCTTTTAACATAAAAAAATATAAATCATGATATACGTATAAGATTCGCCGTTTGTACCCTGAAAACAGCTTGCTTTGGCTGATGATTTTTCTAACAAAATTTTCTTTACCGAAGAGGCTTATTACTCCCTCGGTGGATATGTTAGTGAGCAAATTGGAATTCATTGTATCCAATAAAAGTGACTGTTCGGTATGCGTTTTGGTCTAAAGGTGTCATTAGTCAGTATTTCTTTGAAAATGAAGACGGAGACACAGCTGCCGTCAATTCTAAGTACTATAAACGACGTTTTTTGGACTTAAATTTATCATTTTAATCAAGAAGGAGGTACAAGCCACACAAAACGATAAATTATGGCTCAATTAGGAGAAAAGTTCCCAAGACGCGTAACTTCGAGATTCGGTGGTGTCAATTGTCTTCTAAGATAGTGCGATTTTATGCCGTTCGATTTTTTATTATAAAGCTTCGCAAAAGATCGTATTTATGAAAATAATCCCAAACTCTAAAGAATATATAATGGCAAGATTTAAGTAATATAATATATTAAAAATTGTCAACTAAATTTAAAAAATGTTTTATTAAATTTCACTTTCCAAAGGCTAAATTGGATAACCCTTTAGTTCCCATAGTTCATCAAAGATGTTCCTTTTAGATATTTTTTTGAGTATTCATTTATCAATAGAAATAAATATTTTAGTTTTATCAATTATTTAACTATTAAACTAATAAACTAAACAAAATATGAATAATGTACTATGCATTTTAGTTTTATCATGTATTAATTAATTTATCTATAAATGGATACTAATTACAAATTTTTCTCAAATATTTTTTAGGAAATTTTATATACATAATAAAATATATTTCCAAAGCTGCTATCAATAATTTGAAGTAAATTTTCCATAAATATATTTGAGATGCGATTTGATGATATTTTCAACGAATCTGAGACTAACGCAATACACGTATATAAAAATACATATTTAAAAAAGAAATTTCCTCAAAAAAAACATATTGTGTAACTTAAGAAAATATTATTTTCTGAATAAAAATATAGAATAAAACTTAGACAAAATTGATATTATAAGTGATAATAAGTTTGAGAACCTCTTTTGTACTCCCTTCTGATCATGGCATAAAACTTAGAGAAGAAAAATTGAAAATCTCAAAGTTATCGAAAAAAAACATTAATAGGAAAACATTCAAATTTTAGTGATTTTTAAATTTAGACTTTCTTCGTTGTTGTCCAATATTATGGGATATAAATAATCTTGTAATAATTCCATCAACGAAGTTAGAAAATATACTCGTATATTCAGTTGGACAGTGTCAAGAGCATGTCGCTTTGTCTTTTTAAATTTGATAAAAATTCTGAAGCGATATTCTATGCCGGAGATGTAGTTTCTGGTGAAGTGAAATTGCTAACAACAAAACGTAAATTCATCCGAGGTATGAGTAGATTTATCAGAGTTTTTGTGTTTTCTGTGCGTCGAATTTTCATTTTTAAATTGTGATTTTAGGAATTTTTATATCTACCATTGGATATGCGAAAATTCGTCGTATGAAAGGATCGCATCTGATCGATGAGAAGACGCATTTTAGTGACGTTGATGAGGCTGACGTTGAATACTTATCTTCAGAAGTTTGGGTGCTTGGAGACAAACAAGGTGAAATATTTCCTTTAGAGAGCGGGGTTTATCGTTATAAATTCGAATTTTCCCTGCCTGATAAAATTCCTTATTCATTCGATGGTGTTTGTGGGTATGTTCGATACAAGATCACTTTAACAATATCACGATACAGATACAGATATAACAACATTTTTGAGCAGCCATTTTGGGTGTATCGGCATTTAGATCTAAGTAAAGATCATTGGTATAAGGTGGGTTAAATTTTTTGAATTTTCTGAAAGACAATTATTAGCATTTCTTGATCTTGTATTCTAGGTGCCAATAAATTTAAATACTTCAAAAGCATTTGGATTTTTTTGTTGGATAACAAAACCTATTAAGGCTAATGTTCACTTGCCATTGTCAGGATATGCTCCCGGAGAGAAAATTCCATTTACTGTGACTATTCAAAATGTGGCACAAATCACTTGTCGCAAGGCAAAAATTCGATTCCTCAAAGTTATCACATATAAATATGATACAGCCATTCGTGATGATATATTCGTTATCGATGAAAGAATTTTTGGCAAAATAGAAAAAGAGACGAAAAGAGTCTTTAATGGGTCCTTGAATGTTCCGCTAATACCGCCGTCATCACTAAGGACATGCAGCGTAATCGAGATATGGTATTGCATTCAGTTACTTGTGTATCCAACGAAATTTGATAAAAAATATCTGGATTTAACGTTTCCAATAACAATCGGTACCGTTCCAGTAACAAAAACAATCATCGATTCAACCAAATTAAAAAACTCTATTAAAAATTGACAACATTTAAAAATTAAGTGAAAATTAAAAATAAAATTAACTAAAATATTCGATTTTTATACAAAATAGTTTATGTCAATGAAAGTTTAAAAATTACTTTAGAAGACTTTTAAAATTATTCTATGCATTTCATTTATTCTTTTTAATTCTATAGAAGCAATTTCTATTATTTAGAAATAAATAAATGTTCACAAATAAAATAAAAAATACTTAAAAATACATATGCAAAAATTTAATTCTTACTAAAAGATTTTACTGTTGAATTTTGACTGCAGAATTTTTACTGAAAATTTTTACTGAAAATTTTTACTGAAAATTTTTACTGAAAATTTTTACTGAAAATTTTTACTGAAAATTTTTACTGAAAATATTTACTGAAAATATTTACTGAAAATGTTTACTGAAAATTTTTACTGAAAATTTTTACTGAAAATATTTACTGAAAATTTTGACTGAAAATATTTACTGAAAATTTTTACTGAAAATTTTTACTGAAAATTTTTACTGAAAATTTTTACTGAACATTTTTACTGAACATTTTTACTGAAAATTTTTACTGAAAATTTTTACTGAACATTTTTACTGAAAATTTTTACTGAAAATTTTTACTGAAAATTTTTACTGAAAATTTTTACTGAAAATTTTTACTGAAAATTTTTACTGAAAATTTTTACTGAAAATTTTTACTGAAAATTTTTACTGAAAATTTTTACTGAAAATTTTTACTGAAAATTTTTACTGAAAATTTTTACTGAAAATTTTTACTGAAAATTTTTACTGAAAATTTTTACTGAAAATTTTTACTGAAAATTTTTACTGAAAATTTTTACTGAAAATTTTTACTGAAAATTTTTACTGAAAATTTTTACTGAAAATTTTTACTGAAAATTTTTACTGAAAATTTTTACTGAAAATTTTTACTGAAAATTTTTACTGAAAATTTTTACTGAAAATTTTTACTGAAAATTTTTACTGAAAATTTTTACTGAAAATTTTTACTGAAAATTTTTACTGAAAATTTTTACTGAAAATTTTTACTGAAAATTTTTACTGAAAATTTTTACTGAAAATTTTTACTGAAAATTTTTACTGAAAATTTTTACTGAAAATTTTTACTGAAAATTTTTACTGAAAATTTTTACTGAAAATTTTTACTGAAAATTTTTACTGAAAATTTTTACTGAAAATTTTTACTGAAAATTTTTACTGAAAATTTTTACTGAAAATTTTTACTGAAAATTTTTACTGAAAATTTTTACTGAAAATTTTTACTGAAAATTTTTACTGAAAATTTTTACTGAAACTTTTTACTGAAAATTTTTACTGAAAATTTTTACTGAAATGTTTACCGAAAATTTTGTACTGAAAATTTTTGACTGACAATTTATACTGAAAACTAACCGACAATTTTTTTAGCGAAATTTTTACTGACAATTTTTAATGAAAATATTAAATAGATATATTGAGGTATAAAATTATAATGGAACAAACTCATATTCCTTCCTCCCTTCCCGGATTTGATATTTTTAGCAAACAAAAGTAAACATACCGAATCAACAAGTTATATCTCAAGCACCTCGTTTACCAATAAAACTAAGAAGCTTTCGGTCTTTTATGTATTCTTATAATTGTGAATAGAATTTGTAAGGTATTTAAATGGTTTAGTGAAAGCTTGTCAAAGTAATTCAACATATCGCAAAAGCTCTCAAAAACCTCAGTACGCTCAAATTTGTTCGAGAGACCAAATGAATTCGTGCATCTTCGAATTTGATAACAATCCCGATGCAGTCTTTTATCCAGGACAACATGTTAAGGGAACGGCTACTTTACATCTTCAAAAGTCGAAATACATAAGAGGTCGACTAGAAATAAAAAAAGCAGATCTATTTTATTTACTTTAAATTTTAGGTATATATATTTCGTTTACCGGTGGTGTAGAGACTGGATGGTCTACCCGAAAATATGAGCGATCTGATGGACAGCCTTCTAACATGAAATCGTTTTCAGCTACAGATGATTTCCTGTCGTTGAAGAATTATCTACTTGGCAGTAAGGATTCCGATTCATTTGAAATTCAGAATGGCAGCCACGAGTTAACATTCACTTTTACTTTACCTGAGAACTCTCCCGGATCATTTAATGGATATTATGGAAACATCAACTATGAATTAGAATTGACAGTCGATCGTCCAATAAGAAACAATTATTTTTTTAAGCATACGATAACAGTGATTCGTAACTTGGATTTGGATTTAATCGATCGATATAAGGTCCAGTACACATTTAAATTTTTGACGTACAAATATATATTTTTATGACAATTTTATAATTTATTATTCGAATAGTTACCAGCAATTACGTCAGAAGAGAAACATTACTCATGTGTCTGCCATAAAAGTGGATCATGGACGGTAACTTTGGAATTACCATATTCCGGTTTTGTCCCAGGACAGAAAATTCCCTACAAAATCCTGTTTCAGAACGATTCAACTATCGATTGTAATTCAGTATTTTTATTATTTATGAAAAATATACAATATTCGGCTGATAAAAACTTAGAACAGTGTTTGAATGATGAAATTCAACTGCATAAAAAATTATTTCCTGGAGTCAAAAGATATAGCAACAAAGAGTTTAGCAATTTCGTGATAGTTCCGCCAGTTCCAGCATCTACACTATCAATAGCTGAGTATATTGACATTTTTTATTATTTTAAAATATTAGCATGGCCGACCGGGTGTAAATTTTCTGGATTAGAACTAACTTTACCGGTCGTTATTGGTACAAGTCCATCACAAGAAAGTCTTAACAATAGTTCAGTTATGCCAGCACCAGACCTTAATTGTAGGGGAAATAACCAAATTTCTACTATTGGTAATATTGTGTTTATATTTTTAAGTATTTTTATTAATTCCTATAAATATTTTTTGAAATACAGTTCCAGATTGCTACAAAATTGACGAAACTAATCAATATAATGAAAAAATTACATTCCTGCCAAAGTATCCTGTTTATACGACATTTTAAATTGATTATTCTTAAAAACATTTCATATATAAAAATTAATATTAAATTTAAGAAAAAATTTTATATTGCCTGTAAATAAATGAAAAGACAATTATTATTTCTTCAACTTTGAAAATTGCATAAGCCTATAACCAACATATTAATGTGAACTTTTTTAAATAATATGACCTTATATGATGATGGAAATTAATTCAAGAAATTCTTCTACAGAATTGAAATTATTTTTGCTTTACAATAAAAAAAATTGTTTTATATATTAAAAATCATACTATAAATGTAAATTTTTTTATATATTTTAAAATTAATATTTTATTGAAGAAATGGAAAATATTATGCAATGAAATTCTATGCTACGTGAAAGATATTTCCCAAATCTATAAAATAATTATATTAATATATTTGGCAATCTTTTAATAAATATTTAATAATATTATAACTTTTTAATGAAAAATATAAGTCTGTATTTATTTTAATTTAAAATATTTTGGTATTTTTTTTAGTAGCACTATATTGTGATATCTTCAAATTAGATACAAATTTTCTGTTCGTTTGTTTGTAAGGTCATTAAGATATGATCAGAAGCCATGATGCAACGCCAGGATCATGAGAGCATCTAGCGATCTGTAAGTGCGTAAGTCCGATGAAATCTGTCATTAGTTAGCCAGTTAGAAATAATTCGATGATGGGCCATTAAAAGATAATTAGATTTTTTAGAGCATATTAGTTGGTTTTAGGTATCCAAAAGAGGACCTAGAAAGGATACTGAAGGATTTTAAAATTCCACAATAGAGCGAATTTTGTTAGAAAAGATAACAAGAAGAGAAGTTTCTGTACCAAAAATGTTGGTAAGGTTTTCGAGTAGACCCTATTAATAAGGCATTATAGGTTTCTGAAAGCCATTAGCACATTGTAGTGGGATTCTATTTAGAAATTACACTGGATGAGATTTGATTTTAATATCTGATAGTACATTAAAGGTAAAAAACTGTTCAGTTTCTAGGGCAATCCTTTTACTCATCTATAAGATATATAATTTATATATAAAATTTAAAAATCCCTACAAAAGTAAAAGAATTTATAACAATAAATAATATATTGTAGACATATTAATAAAGTATTATATTATAAAAATTACATCGTAGTCCGATGAATTTTTTTTTTTGTTTTGAAAAAATTGAGAGTTAGATTAGAAAAAATTTTGTTAAAAATATTATATTTTTTAAAAATTAAGATAATAAACAAAATAATCTTTAACAAAAGAAAAAAACAAAAAAACATAAGAAGTTAATATTTATCCAAATACATAATTATTCTTAAAATTATCAAAATAAATTTAATAATTTATTAAAATTTATTAGTTACTAAAATTGATAAAATATAAATTTGTTTTAAATATTTTTTTAGAGTTTCGATAGAAAAAAATTATTTTTTTTAGATTTTATTATTGTAAAATTTTATAAGAGACTGTATGGAAATTTTGTATATATTTACAAAAAACTCCTCTAATCAATATCAATTCAAATGAGATATTTTTTAAAACAATTATTTAAGTTAATTAACATTATTTATTTATATAATTAGAAAATAATATTTCGAATTAAATTGTGTAAACTTTTAATATTATTAAGAATAATTGATTTTTTCTTCTTATTTTCATTATTAAACTTTTGATAAAGTATTGTTTTCAATATAATAATAAACATTCATTTCTATTTAAATTTTATATCATATAGCTTGAAATCTCAATTATGCTAACTAAAAATGTATGACATGATATTTGTCCACATTATATTATTTAACAGTTAAGAATAGTACTATAAACACTGACACACGCCCTTTTGAAAATCATAGAAAAATACAAATACTCCGAATATATTCATCTTTCATTCAACAAGCATTGCCTTCACTTCGTTGAGAATATTTTTCGTTTCTATTTTACATTTACGTGTAGAAAATCTGAAATTTATTTCTCAAAAAATCATAAACTAATACATGCATAAAATGATAGTTATCAACATTGAATTTATGCTATTTAGTAATTTAACTGTAAACACTGACACCCCCTTGAAAAAAAACCCAACTGCTATCTTTGGAATATAATCACCTACATAAACAGATTTCTAGTATAATCACATAAAAAATATATTTAATTACGTTCAAGTTTGTTGCCGATGAATTTTTTCATATTGCGTGTTAATAGAACAATTTACGTATTGTAAATGTATAATAACGCGCCCAAATTTCTGATATACGCACACCAACGTAAACAAATAATTATTTTTTTATATCTGTACACATACATAGAATATTTGTTCTATGTATCATATATAGAAGGGCAATATGTAAAAATTAAAAAGTATTAGAGTAAAAAAACAATTTTGGAATAATACAAGTTCAATGAAGAATATTCAATGCCATGTTGGAAAGCTTCCGTCACAACAAAACACACTCTCATCAAATCATGACCAATTGCTTTGCCAAATTCCATAAAGCTTTTTTTTGGTAATGCTTGAAAATATTTTAGTTTGACTCTGCCGTTCTTAAAGTCGAGTAGGTTCCTTAGTTAGCTATCGTTCTAACTACACAATATTATTTAAAAAAATATTGTCAAATTTCAATAAACGAAAACTTTTTGTATAATTTTTAAATAAAAATGACAACTTGTGAATTCGTTCATGATAATAATAATGCCGCAGGGGTGTACTATGTTGGCCAGTTAGTTTCTGGAAAGTTTTTCTTAACTGTGAAAAAGACACAAACTGTAAAAGGTAATCTTGTGAAAAAGATTTTTAATCAAATTTATTAAATTGTACAATAATATATAAAAATCCAAAATTTTAAGTGATATTTTGTTTATGCATTATATGGTATTAAAATTTGATACTAGTCGCACATGGATATTTTTAAATTCAAAATTAAATTTAATTAATTTCAATATAGTGTACACGTAATTTTTTTAAATATATTAATTCGAAGAGAAAAAAACAATCAGCAAAATTTGGATCTATAAATTTATTATCTTTTGTATAAAAATTTATGGGTTACAAAAATATCTTATACCAAATTCAAATACATCGATAATAAATGTAAATAATAATTTACATACGTTCAAAATATATTTAAGTAAATAAGAAGGATACGTTATTTATAAAATTACAGAAAAAAAAATTCGAAAAGCAAATTCAAAAGTTTATTTTTATGATTTTTTCGCTCTATAAATTCGCATAGAATGTGAAATTTTAAGCAACGCTTTAGCGTTTGAAGTCATCCAATTTTAGAGAAGTTTTTTTCTTATAATTTTCTGATCTAAATTGGAGTTTGATAGCTAAATGGGTTTAAGAGTTACAGGGTATTTGAAAAATTTAACTTCAATTACTTATTTACTAGTAAATTTTTTTAATGCCTCACATTTCCGAAAACTAAGCTTTTATAAAAAGTCACTGAACCGATATAAAAGAATTCTCGACCATTAAAAAATTCATTTGGGAAATTGGCAGTGTTAACATTTTCAACTACAATATATCATGATTGTTTATTTAATATATTTAATATATATTGTAGTATATTTATAAAATTCCGTTTGAAAAATTACAGATTATCGAATTTCGGTTATTTAATATATTTAATATATATTTATAAAATTCCATCTGAATAATTACAGATTACAATGTTATTCGTTACTGAACGTCACAAGACTTCTTGCAGGACTTGATCCTTTGAAGGTAATTTTCCATAACTTTTTCGTACGTTTCATTACTTGTCGTATGTTTATTTTTAAGTACTCGAAAGTTTGAAATTATCTGCGTTAACCAAATTTTTTGCATTATGTTTAAAAAAAAATCTAACGACCTTAAATAATTTTGTGGTCATAGCGCTCAAAATTAACGTTAACAATCTTTCCTTTGCCATTTTCAAAGAAATACTGGCCAATGATACCCTTATTCCAAAATGCACACCAAACAGTTACTTTACACCCATACAATAGCTTCTTCACAGTCACTTATGGGTTTTCATAGCCCCCTACGTGTATTAATTTCGCTTATTGACTTATCCACCAAGAGAGAAATGATCCTCAACGCCGAATAAAATTTCTAGAAAAGCTTATAAAATAAATAAGAATTTAGTAATTGAAAAATTAATTTTATCAGCTAAGAATCTAAGCCTCTTATTACGAGACTTTCTATATTTTTAAGATAAACATTTTCATATACTCGTATTATTAATTTAATTTAATTTTTAAATAAAAATAGCATTCATATTAAATTTAATAATATTAAAATACTACAATATAATACATTTTTTTAAATTGTTTTATATATTTTCACTATCACTTAGTTTTCGAAGAATAGTTGATAAAGTGTAAAAAAAATTTATAATTTCATATTGAAATTGGAATTTTTAAGTGACTCATATTATGATAATACAAAAATAAAAATATTCAATAATTTAAAGAAAAAAACTTGTAAACACACTTAAATAATAAAAAAAAACTATATAAATTTTTAATTGAAATGATATTTGATATTCAATAATCAATGAATATTAAATTACTAAACTTTTTTTTTGATATTGAAAACAAGCTGTATAGTATATTTAGTATTTTTATATGATTTCAGCCATTATTGTTACATTTTATGCACGTTCATCAGCATCTTGGGCCACGACACGTCGAGAGTTCGATTTCAAACCGTCACCATATTCGAACGAATATTATGAAAAAAGGGAAATTTTAAAAACGGAAAATTATGTGCTGGGTAGTCTTAATTCAAATATTAAACACGATATATCTCCTGGCATTCATGAATACAAATTTGAATTGCGATTACCAGAAAATGTACCAATCTCTTTTCAAGGATATTATGGCCACAACCTTTATGAAATTCAAGTAACAGTTCAAAAACCAGGACTACATATTAATGATAATTTTAAACATCCATTTACTGTCATAAAACCACTTGATCTGAATAAAGAGATTCCGTTTAGAGTGAGTAATAAATGTGCACATATTTTTTTTTGAAATTTTATAAACATAAAAATATTTGAATTGAAAAATATAGTCATATCAATATTAAGATACTAGTATACAATGGCAGTATGATAATTCAGTGATAAATGAAACAAAGAATTCATTTAATGAATCAAAAAAATGCACAGTCTTTTATGCTCAATACACTTTGGCCAACGATATTCCAACTTTTTTATATTATCCGTATAGTACGATTTCTCAAACTCTGCAAAATAAACGTAATTGATAATGCAATTCCACTAATTTTGCTATTGCAATTGATGATGAAGGCGCAGGCGCATGATAAAACATAACTAATTATCCTTGCCAAATGCGGTCGTATTGTCTTAGCATCATTATTCAATTGGTTTAATAATGCCGTATAATACTGGTCAGTTACCATTTTTCCTTTTTCAAGTTAGTCAATAAAGATTATACTATGTACATCCTAGAAAACCGTGGGCATAACCTTTCCTGCCTATAGCACTGTTTTTGGTTTCCTTGGTGCACGTATGCTAGTATAACATAAGTGCATTGGTTTGACTAAACTTTGGTTTTTGGTATGTTATTGTAAAGGGCTATGAAAGGTCACTTGTGCTGGTACGACCGCAACGAAATTCAGTAAAGCACTTCTTAATCATTTCATATGATAATGAGAAGTCTTCATAATACTTTTCAAACTTGGTATTGGTTTCATATATAGTCCTTTTTCTTTAAAAAAATAGTATTTTATCAACACACGAAATTCATTTTTTCTATATTAATAAAAAAACACAAAACTTTGTCTGTTATCTTTTTCAATTGTTGTAAAAACTAATATATGTTTATATAATTTTGTATGGAGTCCTTTTTATAAATGCCAGATGATAAAAAGAATTGTTTTGACTGAACTTTATTTTCTGGTATATAATGGTGCGTCCATGTTTCAGTAAAATGTCTAAATCGACGCAAAAATTTATTTGGATTACGGTTAAAAATGGCCAAAGACACTACTGAAGTCGTTACAGGAACACATTTCTAGCACTCGCGACACCCATCTCATCTATAGCTTTCACAGATTCAAAATTTTATGTAAGATGTTGCTTACACATGAAATTCATTTTTTCCATATTAATAAAAAAAAAACAGAAATATTGTCTACTTTCAATGGTCGTCAAAACTAAACTAATGAACAGATATTAATAAACTTTTGTATGGCACCTTTTTTAAAAATGTCAAATGATAAAAAAAATATCGTTTTGCTTATATCAGTTGCATTTCTTGCATTTATTACTAACTTATCATAATGCCCTCGTATAGTCTTAATAATAGATTTTACATATTTTACTTTATAGGAACCGATTAATTTGACGGTGGAAAAGAAATTTTTACTTAGTCGTTCTACTACACCTCATATAATTGGATCAGCTCGTATACCATACTCTAGTTATGCGCCAGGACAAAATATTCCCTTGTGGATCCGAATTCAAAATGATTCTACATGCAATTGCTCATCAACCCAACTTAAGATGAAACAGTTGGTTCAATACCATATAAAAGCCTCATGTTATAGAGATGCTAAACTAAAAGATTCAGTTGTTATGTGCGAGAAGAAACTTCCCAAAGTACCAGCAAAAAGTACCAAGGAATTTAGAACTACCTTCAAAGTACCAGTATATGCGCCCACATCAGGAAAAGACGAGGATATAATTAGTATAACATATTATATTAAGTTGATAAGTTTAGTTGAAGGCTTTCATCGTAATTTCATCATGAAAATCCCAATAACAATCGGTACAGTTCCAATTTGGGATAGCATATACAATCCATTCAATTCACCAATGCAAACGATTCCAAATAGAGATGAAATTATCCGTGCCTATGGTAATATTGTTGAAATGATTATATTAACTATAAATATTCTATTATTTTTGTAATAAATTATAGCTTCGAACTTCGCTTACAAAGAGGACGAATCATCTAGACGTCTGGGAAATAAATACGTCCCTAAATATGTATACTATCCATATTTTGAGCAAAGTAATTTTGCATCTAATCCTCAAGAACAAAATCAATTCGTCAATCCATCAGATACAGAAAATGATCCACTAATCAAAGTGGCACCGACATAGTTGCCTTTAAGAGACTATTTCAACTTTAACATTATACAATCTTATTATTATTATTATTGTTTTTTTATACTAATATTCTAGAAAAATACTATATTTAAAATGGATTATAGTATCCATTTTTTTCATTTTTTAATGTATTCATTTATGTATAGAAAATTAATTCTATGGACGAATAATTTTATATAATATAACAAACTGACTGCCATTATGAATATACTTATTCGAAATTCGAACAATTTTGAATCTACAATAGAATTTATAGTAGTACAAATAACGTGAATATACTTACTTACATATGTACAAATACTACATTGCAATCATATATAAGCACAGATATTATAGAATTTTTTATATAGTTGAATATACACTGAAAAATTTTTGTACTTAAAGACATATACATATTTACATACAAAAATATATATTTAAAAATTTATTTATTCTTATATGGATATTGATTATTGGGATTTTCATGTATAAAAAATATGATATATATGCTAATTAAAAATATAAATAAATGCTTTGAAGTGCGATTTTTTTTTCAATTCACAATAATGCAAAAATTTTAATTGGAAAATCAAATTTTTGCATACATTTGTATTAAAAATGTTCATGATTATGTTTTTTTTTCAAAATAATTTTTTTTTACACATCAATATTATTTCCTTCAAAGTAACATAGTTGCCTTGGACAGGGCTATATCGGCGAAGACGTAATTTCCACTTTTCGTAACAGTGCTGTAATCCTTTTCAGCTCCTCGATTCATTCATTTAGTTGTTATTCACAGTACCAAAACGATGTCTATTCAAGTGACGAACAAAAATATTATATACGGACTTTAATCAGGTGAACAAAAGGATGAGGGAATTACAGGAATCACATATTTCCGACAAAAACTCGTTAATTGAGATAGCTATCTGAGCCTTTCAAGAAAACAAAAAAGAAAAATACTTTTTATAAAAAAAAGTCTAAAAGATTTTATACTTTCATCAGCTTTTGATGTTGACGGCCTCGCTTAGCGGAGTTCGTCTTTTACTGATTCTTGGCACTCCAAAAAGCTTTATGCCATAAGCTTTATGAAATGGAATCCTACAATGCTGCCAGGTCGCTCTCAGTTATATCATTACTATTTCTACCTTACTTCGTATGTTCTAGTCGTACTTTTGTCCAAAACTTGAGCTAAAATCTATCCAAGCGTAAAAGTTTTCAAATACAACTCATTACTCATCAGGTTTCATTCTTATCGATGGTCTTACGCCCTCACTCGTTCTTCTATTTTCATCAGTTTTCTACGTTTAAGCAAAGTTCGTTTTCCACAAGTTCATGGCCCTCCAATAATAATCTATTCCACCGAAAAGCTTGTGCTCTTGATAAGGAATACTCCCTATTAAATTTTTCTATAAGTCAAACTCACAAATTCCTCAAGCTTCAAATAAAATTTTATAAACATAAAAATATGTTAACTGAAAATTATAATCATGTCAATATTATGCCACTAATATACAAATGCAGTATGATAATTCAATGATAAGTGAAACAAGATATTCATTTAATGAACCAAAAAAATGCATAGTCTTTTATGTTCAATACACTTTAGCCAACTTTTTTATACTATCCGTGTAGTACAATTTGTGAAACTATGAGCCCTCACTCGTTCTTCTATCTTCATCAGTTTTCTACGTTTAAGCAAAGTTCGTTTTGCACAAGTTCATGGCCCTCCAAAAATAATCTATTCCACCGAAAAGCTTGTGCTCTTGATAAGGAATACTCCCTATAAAATTTTTTTGTAAGTCAAACTCACAAATTCGCCTAGCTTCAAACAAAATTTTATAAACATAAAAATATATTAACTGAAAATTATAATCATGTCAATATTATGCCACTAGTATACAAATGCAGTATGATAATTCAGTGATAAGTGGAACAAAAAATTCATTTAATGAACCAAAAAAATGTACAGTCTTTTATGCTCAATACACTTTGGCCAACGATGTTCCAACTTTTTTATACTACCCGTGTAGTACGATTTGACAAACTCTCAGCCCTCACTTGTTCTTCTATCTTCATCAGTTTTCTACGTTTAAGCAAAGGTCGTTTTCCACTGGTTCTCGGCCCTCAAAAAATAATTTATATTAAAAAATATCGGCTCACCGAAAAGCTTGTGCTCTTGATAAGAAATATTCCCCATTACAATTTTTTGTAAGTCAAACTTATAAAAATTGGCTAAGCTTCACAAAACATTTGATGGCATGTCGTTCCATCATTTTTTGTAATGGATTATAAAAGTATACGTTCATTTATGACACTACGTATATGGGGTCGCATAGTTTCCGGATGATATTGAAACTGGTACTGCAGGTCTAGGTAGGACTTTCGTAAAAGCTATGCAGCATTGCCTACATCAACGCTCTCAGCGCAGCATTTTTATAGAAAAACTAATCATACTATGCTAGATTAATATAAAGATAAAAATTCATCGATGAGAATTTTTGGAAATATTGTTTAAAATTTCCGTTAGTAATTGAATCCACCTGTATTTAACTCTTTAAAAAAAATTATATTTCCGAAAGAAAATATTTTTAGCTCTTCTTTTTGCTTATTTGTGCAAGCATAGACAATCAAAGATGTCAAGTTATACAGAAATTTATGACCCTAAAAAAATTAATTTTGATTAAAAGAATAGCTTCGTCCTATTCTAAATGGTATGTAGAATATTAAGAAATCTGTACCATATAAAAATGGGACTGCCGATAAAATGTTTTTTTGTTTGTCAAAATATTAACAAATCATTGTACTTTGGTTTCTTCGCAAATAGCCTGGAGTATATGTGTATATCTTTGTAAAATATCTAACCCTTAGGATATCTTTTCTAAGACAGTTTACTTTCCTATTTTAATCACAAATTCCATTAATTGCTAGTCAACTATTATGAAAAACAAATTTTTGTAAAATTAAATAATAAAATATGTTTTTTTTTTTGTTTTTTTTATTTAAAATTCAAATGAAATTCAAATATTAAAAATAAATATAGACTATTTAAAAATCCTGTACATACACATATTGAAATGTCTTTTTTGAAATTTACTATTCATAACACTATAGTTGAAAATAGAAAAGAATTTATGTAATTTTACTTTTCAAAAATAGCTTCTTGAAATTTGTTCATTATCAATACAACAACCTCAAAATAATAAAACAAAATATGTAAATTCAATTACAATACAAAAACGTTATGCAAATACCTTAGCTGTTAAGATCCACATAGTTTCAGTGTTTAAATATATGGTATGTACGACAAACGATATAGCTGTGAGGTCAACTGTTAAAGAATGCTTATTATAAAAGCGCAAAAGCTTAACCCAAATACATTGAAAGTGGAAACTAATAGTTATAGAGTCTAGTTTCGGACCACAGATCCATCACATCATATTTTATATCTTACCGTGAACTTCATTTCAGAACAAATAATACGAAAAACATAGCAATAATTCCAGTTCTTAATTGAATAAATTTGGTTTTTAATTGAACAACCCAGCTTTCGATATCAAACAACATTTATTATACTAATAAATTATCATTTTCCTATTAGAATACCACCTATGTATTAGTGGAGTATTGACATTTCTTAATAATATCTTCATTTACGCTCGCCTTTAAAATAGTCACTTAAATTTATTGTGAACAGTTTGACTTTGCCTCTCAAATCTGTAACATAAAATATACGAAATAAATATTTTTTTTTATGAATATTGTTTTTATATTTTTTTAAACATAAAAAGTTATTATAGTGAATTTTTAATTAATTTTTTTAGAATGAATTGTACTTTTCAATTTTATAAAAATCCTGATAAAGTATTTTATAATGGGCAACTAGTATCGGGTACGGCAAGTCTATCGGTTAAGACTTCAGATACAATACGAGGTAAACAAAATGAGCCTAAGAAGATCCTATTTTACTATTTAAAAGTGTATTTATCTAATTAGGTATAGAAATATCGGTAAATGGTTTAACGGAAGTGACTTGGTTACCGGATTCAATGCGAAGTCGTTCCGATGGTCCAAGTTACAAAAAACAACTATTTTATGGTGTAGAAAAATATATGAATTATGAAAAATTCTTACTGGGCGGCATGAAAGATACGGTAGAACTTACAGCTGGAAATCACAAATTTCCATTTGATTTTCAAATACCACAAAATGTTCAGACATCATTTATTGGCGCTTATGGATATATAAAATATGAAATTATCTTGACGATACACCGAACTCCACCACAATGTAATGATACATTCAGCGAACCAGTTACAGTGATTCGGACACTTAACTTGAATGCGGATAGTTATTTTAAGGTGAGTGCCCAAAAATTAAAGCAAGAAGAAATGTAGTAATAATAAAACCTATAAAATATTTACCATACAGAATTCTATTCGGGAACAATCTGAAAAAGAATTTTGCTGTGGTATTTGCTGTTGGCTGAAAAGAGGTCCATTTATCGTATACTTTAGTATTCCATATTCTGGTTATGCACCTGGCCAAATGATACCATTCACAATTAATATAAAAAATGATTCTTCTATAACATGCCGAAAAGTTAAATTGCGATTAATTCAAAATGTTCTGTATACCAGTCAAACGGAATTTGAAACACATATCAAAGAGAATCTGAAAGTTGCTGAAAAGGATATCGGAAAAGTAAAAAAATCCTCGAAAATTGAAATCAAGGATTCTATCCAAGTTCCTGCAATACCCCCAAGTAGTCTGTCTACGAGTAATCTTATTGATATTAGTTACGAGTTGCAGCTGAAATTTTATACACCAATGTGCCACATGAATTTCGAGACGGTAGCTCCAATTACAATCGGGACCATTCCACTAATAGAAACTTCAACAAATCAAAATCCAATCGTAATCAATGAGCCACACTGTTCCAATGGTAAATAAAATAAAATAATTTAATTTTTTTTTAAATTCTCATTCAATAATAAAATTTTTTTTTGTTTTTAATTTAGAAGCAAATTGTTCACATGCGACATCAGAAAGTCTAGAGAAAAGTTTATAAAGAAGGATATTTTTAATTTGAATTCTTGTCCATGAGCATATAAATATTATTAAAATATTTGATAAGAAAGAATAGTTTTTGATATTTTGAGCTTTTTATAATTCACTTATAGAGACTGATATATTTGTTAAATAAATTAAACTAATTAGTAAAATATTTTTTTTATATTTAAATGTAAAAAACAAATAAAATATGACATTTTTTAAAGGTTTTTATTGTAAATAAATTTTTTTAATTATTAACAATTTGGGTATTTTTTATGTTATGGAAATAATTATAAAAAACTTATTAAGTGATATCAGCAGAGATTGCTATTAACATCCCAGTCAGCAAAAATGTATCCATCTTTAGTGACAGTTTCTTAGCACTCGCAGATATTCGTAGATCGTCAAAGGATCCAGTGCTGAATTACATTTATCGAAATTTGTTAAATAATTGACGGGGAAGCTTTCCAGCATCCTGTATTCACCGAAAGCCCAAATTTTCCTTGCCTTTAACAAAATTGCACTGAACATCATTAGTCATGCGTAGGCAAACAGGCTGAACTAACGTTTGAAGATTTTTTTCCAACATTGGAAACCATTCCGAAATTCTGAAAAAAGAAAAACTGAACAACCTAAATGTTGACATGTATTGGCTTTCAGGTCATGCTGATATCCTTGGTCACCTCGTGACGGTTTTCTATCATCCTGTAATTCGAAACTTGCACCTCGCGACGGTTTTCTAGCCGACTGTTAATCGAAACTTGCTACATCTAAAGGTCAAATGGCTATAATATCTTTAGTTATGCGTAAACCAATAGACTGGACAAATGAATGGAAAATTTTTCAACAATTCTAAAATGCCGGCCAACGAAACTTCTCAGAATCCGAATTGGTCATACCGCACTTACCCAGGATTTCGTATTCAATAACCAACCTTCTTCTTCATGCCATTTATGTAACGGTCAACGCACGATTCGCCATATTTTAAATGAATTCCACTTAATCCAGAATTTTCTTTTGAGTACGACTTCTTGAATTGTGAAGCTTCTATGGTAGACCAATAATTCGCAAAGTGGTTTGTATGAACCCGCAAGGGACGATTCCCACTTGCAGGCGGTCTACGGCAGCGAGAAAAAAATATGAAGGTGTACGAGATGTAAATGTGAATCCGTAAGCGTAGTCCATTTAGGTAAATCATCGGCGTTCCGTAAATGTCTTATTAACCTAACACAAATTGTGTGTACATAATACTTATAATAAAAAAAAGAATCAGCAGTTCTAGCTTCATCAAAATAAAATATTCCTGTTGCATATCCTACATTGTAGGCTATCGCAAGAATATTTTTGAAAGCTTGCTCATCTTCGTAATTGGTGGGAAGGAGTTTTAGCGCAGTTGCCAATATTGTTTCGAAAAAAAATCGATTGCAAATTATTTGTCTATTAATTATAGTTAAGAGTTTCACTAGGTTCCGATTTGTTTCATTCCACTCTAAAAAAAACCTATGCATAACTAAGCCAAATGCTCTTACTCCCCATTATTTTTAACCAATTGGTCATAGAGTCGGGCAATGTTCACAATTTCCCAATTTTAAACGTGTATGATGGCGGAGTGGAATAAGAAAATCGATCGGAAATTGCGATCTTGCCCAATGCTTACATCTTACGCTGAAACGCCAGCTTGTCGACTTTGTAAACACCACAATTCCCTCAGGTCGAACACCAGTTGTCAGGGCCCAGTTGAAAGAATGGCGAGCCCCTAACACCAACGCACGGCATTTAACACAGTTTACTCTAAATTCGGAGAAATCACCCGTTCCCGAACCAACATCTGCCAGAGGCCCGATATTGTACACCGAAAGCACTGTTAGACTTTTTGTCCTATGCTTCACGGTTTTCATAGAAGGTTATTATGAATTGCATTGAATTAGCATAGGCCACTGAACGTTATTGGGATGTTAAGCTAGTTTATGCCTAACATCCGAAATGTAGGGGGGTCTACGGAAAACTAAAACAAAACAAAAAATATAGACTAAAAAAATTAAAATATCGGTGCAAAAAAGTTTAGAAACCCACGTTCTAGATTCAACAATTCCTTTTCCTAGCCCCATTTTAAAAACGAAATCTTAACACAGAAAATGACCTTATGATCGCCTCTGGCTCTATCTCAGAGATCTTACATACAAACAAACAAACAAATTTATTGAATAACAAACCTGCCCAAAAACTTTATGAAAAACTGGTTAACTATTCAAATGAGTATCAACTTAACGAATTATTAAATACTCGAATATCTAATCATTCGAGTGTCAGATACTGTAAAGACTAGTTTAAACATACTTTTTAGAAAATATTAATATTTAAAGTGGTTTGATAAAAATAATAACATTTAACAAAATGGCTTCATGTAAAATAAAAATCCATAATTTAAAAAATGGTATTTTAAATGATTATAAACTTATTGGATCAGCGATCTTAACAACAGATACATTAAAAATTATACGAGGTTTTTTTTAGAATTTATTATAATTTTTTTGTAAAAACTTTTCTTTTTCTTTAATTCGATTTGATTTTAAAAATAGTTATTAAATTATTTTGTGTGAATTTATTGAAATAAAATAGCAAAAAATAAATGTATTTTAGGTATTAATATTTATGTTCGATCTTGGATTGATATTGGTTGGTCTGAAACTGTAAAACGACGTGACAATAAACTTTCAAACAGTACCAAATCGAGGATAAATCGGAAAAAATCTTTATTTCTTTATAAGAAACAAGTTATGGGCGAAAAGGACGATGATACCTTTGAACTGTATCCTGGTGTTCAAAAATTCAATTTTGAGCTAGAATTACCATATAATATTCCATATACTTTTAAAGGATATTATGGTGAAGTTAAATATGATGTTTTATTGATAGTTGATGATCCTTGGCGAGCTTCTGATATTTTCGTTCAAGAATTTTCCGTTCATACACCGCTTGATTTAAATGCAGATCGCTTTTTTTTAGTAAGTTAATTTTTTTTATTATGAATTATTTTTATTATATTATTTTATAAAATTGATGTTTTTTGTTTATTTTATTTTTTTTTAAATATTAGCTTCCAATGGAAGTGGCACGTGAAAAGAATATGTCATCTTGTTATGGAGATGAACAACTTCTGAAAGCTGAATTTATATCACCTTATTGTGGTTATGCCGCTGGCCAAAAAATTCCATTCATCTTAACTATAGAGAATAATACGAATATTAATTGTGAATATTTTACTATCTCATTAAAAAAACATATTCAATACAAATCGCTTGATGAGAGTGATGAAATCTTTGAGACTTTTTCAATAGCCAGTATAACATTAGATAAAGTGAAGAAGTTGTCATCAAGAGTATTCAAAAATTCAATAAGAATCCCATTAAATGCACCAAATACACAGCTTTCGTTTAAATATATACAATTATCATATTATTTGGAGATAAACATTTTTACAGTACCTAAAGTTTTGCCTGCAGTTTATGCATTTTTCATACCAGTTAAATCTACACCAACTTTAACTTTAAAAACCGCAGTTACAATAGGATCAATGCCAATAGAAGAGACGATTTTATCAAATATAATTTCATCAAATTTATTAGTGAATTCACCTTCAATTGGTATGAAATTTTTCCATCTAAATAAATTACCAAAAATTCAATTTTTCAACCTTTCTAGAAGCAGATCAGTATCAAGAAGATGGATTATTTAAACGGAGAATAAAAACAAATTTTCTTCCAAAATATCCCATTCACTATAAATTTAAAGGGTTGAAATTTTTTGGTGATGATGAGAATATACCTGCTGACACTGTTACAAGAGCACCAATAGCCACTGTAGAAAGTTTTGCAGATGTTGAAGCTGTTGTATAATAAAATATAAACATAATAGAGTATATAATATTAATTAAAGTAAATTGTTTGAATAACATAAATAGCGTTTTTATTAATTTAACTCTTAAAAAAAATAATTTTATGCCTTTCAAATTTTGAAAAACATATTAAATATTTTATAAATATTAGTAGTGGCAGAACTGTGATTAGACTGATGGATTTTTTTGCAACAATTTCATTTTATTTTTATACATCAATGTTATTTCTTTCAAATTACTTCTCTTGGATAACTATACGAGGTCTGTACAAAAAGTATCGCGAATTTTGAATTTCCGTGGGTTACGTATATTCGATTTTCGATTTTTTTGTGGCGTTATATTGGTACAGTGTGTTATGTTGGTACTCATGTCTCTCACTTATGCCGACAAGTTCGCCCATTTTTAATGTTCGCATTAACATTGCTAAGGAGCTGTTGGACTCTGTCCGCGACGATCCAAATTTGCTCCAGAGGGTCATAACTGGTGACGAATCATGGGTTAATGGTTATGACGTGGAAACCAAAGTGGTATTTTTAAATGGAAAATTAAATGGTATTTTTAAGAGGAATATTCAGTAGTATTTTTAAAATGGAAAATTAAGTGGTATTTTTAAGAGGAATATTCAGTGGTATTTTTTAAATGGAAAATTAAGTGGTATTTTTTAAATGGAAAATTAAGTGGTATTTTTTAAATGGAAAATTAAGTGGTATTTTTAAGAGGAATATTCAGTGGTATTTTTTAAATGGAAAATTAAGTGGTATTTTTTAAATGGAAAATTAAGCGGTATTTTTAAGAGGAATATTCAGTGGTATTTTTTAACCAATGGAAGATGCCGCACGAGCCAAGACCAAAAAAAGCGCCAAGTACGGTCGAATGTGAAGGTTTTGCTTACAGTTTTCTTCGATTACAGGGGCGTGGTGCCACAGGGTAGAACGATCAATAAGAAATATTACCTGCAAGTTATGCGCAAGTTGCAAGAAGCAATCCGCCAGAAACGCCCAGATTTGTGGAAGAACAAAAATTGGCTTTTACCATTTTTGGCCAAAAACAACACACTCATAATACCGCAGCCACCGTATTCCCCAGATCTGGCGCCCTGTGATTTTTTTTGTTCCCGAAACTGAAGAGCCCCATGAAAGGACGATGCCAACGCTAAGATTGAGGAGATAAAAAAGGCATCGAAGGAAGAGCTAAACAAGATCACAAAAAATTATTTGAAAAAAACGTTGGCACAAGTGTATAATACCTGGTGGGGATTACTTTGAAGGGGACAAAATAGATATTCATGAATAAATAATTTTGAACAGACCTCGTACATCGGCGAAGGCTTTCTTTCCATTCTGCGTAGCAGTACTAGAAGTCTTTAACTCGAGTCGCCTTCCGGTCCCCAGTTACACTTCTTTGATTCTTACGCACAATACCGAGAGAGTGTCCTTTCAAGTGTTTTTTCATCTATGGAACAAAAAATGTCGCGTGGGCTTAGATCCAATGATAAAGGGTACTGGAGAACCAAAAAAAAAATTCATTGAGAAGAACGACCGTATGACAAGGCCATGTGTCCGCAATGTCTGATCTAGTGTGACGAACCTTTTCTCTGAGTCTTTGAAGGACTATTCATGAGCTAAAATATTTACTTATTCCAAATTATCACCAATTTTCCGTATCAAAGGATTTTTTTAGCTCCTTGGTTCAACTTCTCTCAATGATTTGGTGACGTTATTTCTAGTATTTTTTGAAACTTTTATCAGGAGATTGTCGAATTTTTGATCAGGAGAACGTGGCACTGGAGAGCAAAAATGACGGTATAACAGGAGCATGTTATGATGGAACCTCCAAATAGATGTAGTGTCCAATGTGATAGAAAACATTTTTTTACCAGCGCATTAGACACTGCATCCATTTTTCAGTCTTTCAAGAACTTCTTACTTTTCGATGTCGAACGAGTTTTTGAATGAGATTCGGCTTCCACTGCTGTACGATCCTCTAAAAATGCTTTATACCAGCGAAATACTGGTGCTTATAAATACAATAGAAATAATTTTTATAGGCTCGTTGTAACTTTTCTAAGTCAAAATCGCGGCTTCACCAAGCTTAACATAAAATTTGATGGCACATTTGTTAATCGAATCAATTCCACTTTAAATATGCTTAATATTCAGGTTGACAAGTTCCGATAAAATGAGGGTATTAGGGTTACAAACGTCCTGTTCGACAGAACGGCCCTCTATTACCTCACTCATAGATGCCAACAGCAGTACTTAAGCTAGTTAAGATAGCTTACCAAAAGCGATGGACTCACTACTTACTAAATCTGGTCGCAAGCCCATCTCTCATTGCTTTCTCAAATTCCGTAGAAACTTATTGTACAAAAACCTTTTTTTTACAAATACATATATATATATTCCGTTTTATTTTATAAAAACTTATACACTTTTCTATTCAAATAAAAAAACTAAAAAAAAAGTTAAATTGAATTATTACTGGTAAAATTATTTATTTGAATCCCTTGTTGTGCAATACTTTTAACAGAAAAAAAGTCGTATGCCAAAAAATCTTGTTTACTTTATAGTAAATTTAAATTCTTTCTATTTTTCATATATATTTTTGGCATGAATATTTAAATTGTGCAAAAAAAAAGTTCTGATCATTACCTTTTATGATTAATAAACATTAAGAATCGGACACAATTTCAGATGTTAAACAAAAATATCCAATTAATACTAAATCGAAATGATTATCAATGATATTTTTATGAATGAAAATTAATTGTAGTGAAATTTTATAATTTTAGTAATATGATTAATTAGATGTGTAAAAAAAACTAGAATTTTTATGAATGAAAATAATTTTTTCTTCGAAATGAGCTGAAATTTTCCGAATTTTCTGAATAATATTGTAGATAAGAATCAGCGGAAAACACAAGAGATTTTTAAGAATATTTTTATAAATTCTCTTACATGCACTTATACGTATTGGCAAATAAATATTTTATCTACAATGATATTTTGTATTCAAAAATATTAAGTATTGTATATAATCATGCATAGAAGCATCAATTCTATCGTCTTGATGGAAAACATGTACACAAACAACTGAAAGATTCTCTTGAAAATCCATTGAGTTTAGTGTATATTTTTGGATTCTAAAATATACAATCCAATTTCCCAATGGCACTTATACCTTGAAGTAATATTTTTAATTTTTGTCTGACTCTTGTTCTTTCGAATGATCTTATATTTGTAGTATGCAAAATAAGTATCTTCTGATACGCAAATATACAAATTTTTCTATATAAACAAGTACAGTTTATAGAGTTTGCTGTATGAATAAAATTGACAACTCTCAGTCGAAATATCTTAATACCGGTAGAAAGATTTGTTTTGTAAAATACTTTCGTTGAAAATTTATAAAATGTCCGAATTAAAATAAATTACTATTAGTTAACATAATCCATTCGAAAATAAAGATATTAATCAAATTATAATTAATTAAAGTCAAACATCCAAAGTACATTGAATATAGAAAATTCTAAGTGAAAGTGATGAAAGCACGGTGTTTATTTCGGTTCGATAATAATCCCAGTAGGGTATATTATAGTGGCCAGATCGTATCTGGAACAGTGACTTTAACAACAGAAAAACAAAAAACCATACAAGGTCAATTGTAAAGAATAAATTTATAAATGGAATTTGAGAATCACTTTCGAATTAAAGATATTTTTTTATAAAAATTCGAATACAGAATAAAATTGAAAATTATAAAAAAAAAATTTTCGGAATTTTTGGAGACAGAATATGAATTTAATAATTAAATTATAAGCTACAAAGCTTTTCATAAATCGAAAATGATCATAAAAAAATATTCAAAATTAATTCATCAAAATTAATAGTTTCAAAATGTATACATTTTTAGGTATTTATATATCAGTGACAGGATATGCTCAGGTTGGATGGAATCAAACAATTAAACGCAATAATGATCGTCGTAAAAAAGATGATTTCAGTGTCGAATTCTTATCATCTCGAACCTACGTAGTAGGCAAAAAGGGTGGAAATGAAACCGTTCGCCTACGAGGCGGTGTTCATGAATTTACATTCCAAATTCATCTCCAAGAAAGTCTGCCATCATCATTTAAAGGTACACACGGATGTATTTGTTATGAAATAGCCTTAGTTATAGAGCGACCACTTTTGAAAGTCGATTTTGATTTTCGTGAACCAATCACGATTTTAAAAACGTTCGATTTGAATAAGGATAGTATGTATAAGGTGAGTTGTACATATTTAATATAATTAATAAAATTCATAAAAATTCCAAATTAAAATATCATTAATATATTTGATTTTTATTGTAGAAACCTATTGATGAAGCAGCAGAAAAGGAATTTTACAATGCATTTTGTGGCGTAGAAACATTAAAACTAGAAATCTACATCCCACGATCAGCCTATGCGATTGGACAAAAAATTTTATTTTCCATTGTGGCAGATAATGACTCGACAGTAGAATGTCGATCATTGAAAATACGTTTATGGCAAAATATTGAATGCATTAGTGAGTTTGCATTCGGAAGTCATAATTTTGAAGCAATCAAGCTGGTGGAGAAGGTTCTAGGAAGTGTAAATAAATTAAGCTGTCGAGAATTTCAGGATACATTAGATGTGCCCACAGTGCAAGCATCGACATCAACTACATATCGTGCCATAAAAATATCGTATTCACTTGAAGTAGTGGCCATTTTTGCAGGTTATCATAGTCCTTTAAAAAAAATGATTCCAATCACAATTGGCACAGTGCCCATATTGGAAAAGGAAACTTTCAAATGCTTACCAACTATTTCTGAAGTACCTAGTTTTGCAACTGATTTAAATAATATATGTAGTGAATTTGTACCACCGTCAATTACTGAACAGCATCCCCAGAATATTATTAAAACAACCTCACAATTACAGCACATATCAAAGCCACATCGTATTTGTCGACGGGATTTTTCACCAAATATTAAATTTTATGGTTGGAATATTTAGTTTTTAATTGATATATTTTTAACTTTATTTTGTATTTATAGATTTTAATTTTTATATTTACTATAATCGATAGAAAATATTTTCCAATAAATTTATGAAATAATTTTTTGTAATTACTTAGACAGAATTATTTTTAATATTGAGAAACATATTGTTGAAAATAACGGGCTATCCATTTTATGGTTAAACAAATAGAGCTCTATCATTTTAAAGATCTGAAACTTATAGATCAATTATTATAAAATTTATTTAGCATATAATTTGCCATTTTTTATTATACTCTGATTGGATGCTCGACATCTGATTTGGATACTGATTTTTCGAACAAATTTTCTTCACCGATAAGGATCATTTGTCGTTGTTTAAAATTCCGTATATGGAGATCTTAAAACCCATATATAATTGTGAAGAAAATTTATTTGATTGGTATAAAGGTGTAATTGACCCATAATTCTTTAAAAATGATAAAGGGAATACCATTACAATAAATTCGGAGCGTATATTCCTATAAAAACCGACTTTTGGTGGCCTAAACTTGAAGATTTTAATCTGGATCATTTATCTGGATTTTAACAAAACGGTATCTCAACCTACACAATACAATAAATTTTGGCTTTATGACGCACAAAGTTGCCAGGATGTCAATTGGCCTTGATTTGAAGCTGTTGGATTTTTCTTATAATACTATTTAAAACATCGTTTTTACGAATCCAATTTTAATGGTGTAAAACATTAAAAAACTATCATTTATTATAAAATGGCCGAATAAAAGCCCCAAATATATGAAAAAGTTATTAAAAATTACATCAAAACGTTCGAGTTCTACCAGAAGTTTGTGGCGATCATACGTGGACTTCTTGCGAGGTTGAAACAATTTGAAGGAATAAAAGTTTTCTGAATATAAAATGTGTTCAATAAACGAATACAACGAACTCTCCAATATCTCTTCAATATATTGGCTGATGTTCCACAGGGAAGGATACTTGGATCCATTCTCTACATTTTTACATCCGATATACCAATCTGTCCCAATTCCTTCTTTGCTATATACGCTGATCCTGCCTTACTCTAGAGAAAATCCCCAACATACTTCCAAAATTCTCCAAACCCACCAGGACTTGTTTACCAGGTGGAGAATAAAGGATAATGAACGCAAATCTATCAACGTAACTTTTGCTCTCTGCTGCGAACCGTATCCTCCCATATACCTTATTGACAGTGTCATACCATAACACACCGAAGTTCGGTACCTGGGACTGAACTTAGAGAAACGCTTGATCTGGAGCCCACATATAAAACTGGAAAGACAAGAACTTAAAAGAAGATACCTGTAACTTCTTCGACTTCTAGGCAAATGCTCTTAGCTAACTATATGGTAGACAGTAAAGTACTTTTATACAATGCCCTACTGAAACGAATATGGATTGCTTAAGTCTTTGATAGGTCTTAAATTATATTTCGTGAAACTTCGATGGTTGTTTACTCTACATAATCATTCGAGTTAATTATTACAATAATATAAATCAGCTTGTTACTATGTTGTAGTTTTAGATATTTGTAAAAAATTTAAAAAAAAATGTTTTCATTTATATTTACGTTTCGAAGCGCAAATTTGATAACTATTTACAATAATTCTTAAAATGTGTGTATGTTTTCAATTCTTAAACAATTTTTTTTCAAAATACCAACTTAAAAAATTTTGAATTTAATTCGTTTTGCTATAATACATATTGTAACTTTTTGTAAATTTTTAAAGATGGCTAAGATTTTCGCAATGATTTTCGCCCTTTAAAAAGAAACCATTAAATTGGCAGATTATTTGTAGTTCATAAAATATTCAGTTTCAATTTTTTTGAAAATATTCAAGTTTTAAGTATAAAATTCTTTTGATTAAAAATCGTCTTTTCTCTGGCTTGTACTTTAAGTCAAATTTACTCAATTGAATGTTACTTTATTACTTACGTTATACAGAAAGTCCGATAATCAATAAATAATATATGGAGGGCTTATAGTTATTTATGGATTGTTTCATATTTCAAAAGTTCAAGAAATAGTATGGAACCCAAAAAAAAAAAATTAACTAAAATTGTTTTTAAAAATGTTTTCTTAGCCAAAACAAAGATGTGAAATAATAAAAATATTACAAAAAAGTTTTTTGGGTATAATAGATATTTAAAAAAAAATGCAAAACATCAAATGTAATAAATACTAAAATAGTAAAAAAATAAATACGCTTAGGGATGAGGTCATGTACGTGTTGGTTAGTATCACATACTACACGACGTTCTGGCGCCATGAAAAGTTCCAATGCGCAAACGCCCAAAAAACGTTTATGGGATTCCAATGAGTAAACAAAACTTTTAAGAAAATGACTCCAGTTCTTACAGGGTCATCCAAAAAAATTTCCTAATATTCTATCGCGTACATGATTGTAGCTGTTTCGTAAATACACACTTGTTAATCAGTAGTGACCCATGCATTACTCTAGGACCACAATTCCGACGACAAGTCCAACCTGAACTGCAAATACTCTAAAAAATTCCCAAATGAACCAATTAAATACAATTGCAATAAAATGAATTACTTATAAATGATATGTTATTAATTTTTTTAATAAAACTACAAGAATTGTATTAACTGTCAAACAAAAATCCTGCCACATAACAAAACAATGAAATGTTTGGTTATACTCGAATAACAACTTCAAAATTAAAACAAGATTTATTTCGGCAATAAAAAAGTCAAAGATTTGTGTATTCCTATAAGATTGTGAAGGTTTTAAAATTTTGACACCAGCAATTGCATGTAGTTTTGACAATCATTGGAATTGTGTTCCTACCATTAGTATAATTGCCAAGCATACTCATAGAACTGCCATGGTGTTAACCGTGACTCGTGATTCTCTCAATATGCTGATCTGTCACTGAATACTAGTGCACCATAAAATCATATCAAGAGCTTTTACTAAATATGCTTTCTCAGCCAGAGCAGCATATTGAGAGAATCCTTTGATTTCGGATAGGAAGTAGAGTAAATATGCATACATCATACAGCGTAAAAGAACGTTCATTAAGAGATAGTATATTTTCTATATTATTTGTAGTAATTATATATGTACTCATATAGGAGTACATTACGAAGTACGATATGTATTGTACTATTTTTAGAGAAGTGTTTGAACTTAACGTAGCTTCACTTTCTGTCAGTGACATTGAGTTCCCCATCAAAATAGCACGTGGTTGCTGTAAAGTGGCGCGTTTATTTTTAAAGAAATTAAATTAAGTTTAAAAATTTAACGAATACGCCATCACCAAATTTTTTAAAGATGACATCTTGTGAAATAGCTTTCGATAACAATCCGGAAGGCGTTTATTACGGCGGACAATTCATTTCAGGCTCCGTAAGAATAACTACTATTAAAGACAAAACAATTCGAGGTTAACATTCAATAATATTATTAACAATATAAAACAGTGCTTTTAGATAATAATTATTTGACATGATTTGCTCATCGCATGGTGCAGAATTGATAGTTTATTTTCGTCTGTGCTCATAATCAAATACAGTGAGAGACAAACGTATCCGACCACCAATTAAGAAATTCTTTTTTTGTGTCAATACCGTAAGATAAAAAAATATTTTCCAAATATAGGAATTGGTTACAATATATAAAACAATAGTAAATTTAATAGTTCAATAGTATCTAGACAGTACTACCAAAGCTATTACAACTTTGAATAATATGATATTGTATATTTGTACAGTTGTAAATATTCTAATAGTAATTATGATTTTTAGATAAACATTTTTATTTGCGTATATATCGAAACAAATTTAGTTGCGACAATAGTAATACAAACTTTATAATAAAGAAAATGGTGGAAATATAAAATATTATAATATATATGTTTCCACTTTTTTTTTATTATAAAAAAATATAACTATGGTGTTAAATAATCAATTATTGAAGACACAAAATATTTATTATAATAACTAATAAATTAGCATCTCATTTTAATTTTACATTTTACTATAAAAAATAAAATTAATAATAATATTGTACAATAATACAATTTGCTGAGGTCTCAATGTGTATTCTCGTAAATGGTTTTTTTGTTGTAAAAACTTTTAATATAATATAATTTATTTCCGATTGTGTTTACTCTTAATTGGAAAATGTATGAAATGAATTTTGCAAAAATTAAATTTAATAGCTATTCACATATCCATCGATGGACACGCTCAAGTGAGATGGACGGAACAGAAGACTCGTCGAGTTGATGGACGAGATGAAAGCTATACCGAAACCTACAGCGCCCGTGAGCAATATTTAAATGCTCGGACCTATTGTTTAGGACACGAGGGTGCCGATTCAATAGAATTACGTCCAGGTGTTTACGATTACAATTTCCGTGTTGCACTGCCGGAGAGATTGCCATCTTCATTCAAAGCTAATTGCGGACAAATCCTGTATGAAGTTGTAGTAACTATAGATCGTCCTTGGAGATTTGATAACGTTTTTACAAGGCCATTCACAATAATAGGATCATTAGATCTTAATAGAGATATCATGTATAAAGTATTATTAAAAAAATTTATATCAAATTTAATTTAAAAAGTTAATTTTTTTAATTAATAGACACCAATTAATTTAAATGATGAAAAACAATTTTACTGTGGTTGCTGTGGTGTTGAACCACTTAAAGCATTTTGTCATGTTCCATTATCTGGCTACGCACCAGGACAGAAAATACCTTTCATCATAACTATTCAGAATGAATCAACTATCGATTGTACAGATACTAAAATCAAATTAAGAAAAAATATTAAATTTACAAGTCATTCACCACACACTAAAAATCGATATGATGACATGACAATTACTGAGAAAATGCTTGGTCCAGTTTTGAAGTTGACCAATAAAGAGTTTAAAGACTTTCTTCAAATACCAGCAATACCACCATCATCTTTAGAAACGTGTTCAATTATCCATATAAGCTATTCCTTAGAGTTTGTGGTATATACTTCAGGATGTCATAGAAATATGCATACGAAAATTCCAATTACTATCGGAACTGTTCCACTAATAGAGAGTGCCACAAACCCAGCTAACGTTATAACCATGCAACCCAGCGCACCTAATAATGGCGGAGACAGTCCACCAGCATATGTTCCTTCTAGTAAATTTTTAATTCTTAAAAAACCAAATTGTATTTTTATTTAATATAATTATTTTTAATTTAATAGTGCCTCCATCCTATGAAGATGCAGTGAAATTTGATGATCAAGAATTTGAAGACGATGATGAGAATAGTCATATGAAAAAAGAATCTTTTGTACCAAAATATCCAGTCTACTATAATTTCGCAGCACCATCTGCACCAAATTTCGGATCAAATGCCCCACCAGCATTTGATTCTAGTTATACTCCAGCAGTTCCTAGTGGGTCGCCACCAAATCCAACGGAAAATAATCAACCAGCACCTTCATCGGGAACAACGTATGGTTGGACTAGTTAAAATTGTATAGATTGAGAAACTACCAATATTAAGATACCTCAAGGGCAATAGCAGTTTATTCAAACATAATATATACTACACTTATAGTCTTATATAGGGTATTATCATATTAAATACAAATTATGTTCACATATTTATGAAAAAATAAACGATTAAAAATGTTAAGAATTTCAATATTTTTCAATGTACTCATATAATACTTGGGTTTAAAGATTGCAATAATTCACCAAATCGTTAATGGAGAGTAACACGTTATTAGTATGGAAATGAGCTTTATTCGAGAATATTTTTAATGAAACAAGATGTGGCAGTTTGTCTGATTTTCCAATACATAGGCAAATATTTATTATGACGATCAAAGTTGGTTCACCTAGGAATTTTTTTTAGATTATGATATCTCTCCGCTTCTAAGGCATTCTAGTTATTCTCGTCAACATAAGTACAAAAAATGTTTTTCTCAATTGAATAATTTGTTTTTTTTTTTCAATAGTAAAGACAGTGTTTCTAGGTTCACAATTATAAAGTAAGAAAGTTTTGTTAAAAAAACTCTGCAATCGGTTGATATTATACTATTTGTGATAAAATATTTGTTTCAATTTTTTTCAATATTCACTTTCCGCAACCGAAGTGTATAAAGAACCTTCTCTTACACAAGTCTTCTACTACTCGTAATTGTGGATTAATTTATGTTCACCTGTTGAGTTAACATTCTGTTGCTGAGCATAACATTCAACTCTCATTTTAAAATAACGAACTCTACTGATTTAATCACTAACACATATGCAAACGTACTTTGTTTTTTGCTATAAAAACATATATATACGAATACTTGCATGTTTGCAAAAGTATTTATAAATAATGAAAACCTTCATAGTAAAATTGAATTTGGAATATTTAAAAGAAAATTGATCTTTTTTCTTGACCTTAAACCTCTATAAAAATTTAGATACACATATTAGCAATACAAGGTCAATTTGAAAAGATAAAAATTCAATAAAATACAACAAAAAAAACATTTTATATACATACACATTTATATATGATGTTTTGAAGAATACCCAAAGAATTTCTTGCATAATACTTACATCAAGAGATTCAAGTAGTGTAAATAACTACACACACTATCTTTCGGAATATATCAATTAAATACTATATACATAGTAAGTTGGTTTGTTAAAATAAGAACAAAAATTGCTTTTATGAAATAACTACAATACTATAAAATTTATTATTATTTCTAAATATTTTCACCAATAGTATGTAATATTTATACACGAAAAATTGTCATTAAAATAACAAAATAAATGATCTTATTTTATTATATGTCACGGTACAGTAATTTTTTTTTGGGGGGGTGGAATAAATTTTCGATAGTCAAAACTTTGATATTGTCGAGAATATTTCATTAGTTTTCTGTCAAATTGCAAACTTTTCGTCTCGAAGACTTAAGTTTGTTATTGTACTTATTCATATAACAAATATACTAAACACGAGATTATATCCAATAATTCTTTATATTAATTATATATAAACTAGGTTATGGCATCTCTGATCTGGAGTTCGAGTAGTTCTATTTCGATAGACTTCGTAATGCCCGAAATTGAACTGATTGACCTGATAAATGAGTTTAAGGGCACGCTAAATGGTGTGATATGCCATAACAAGGGAGGACAATTGCTAGAGAAGCATCAATTAAGCTACACCAAATATTAAATAATAGAATTGCAATAAAGTTTTTTAAATATTTTTCAAATACTACATAGTAAACATGAGAGCAAAAGTAAAGAACAATTTTTTCTTCTTTAATATTGAGGAAATTTTGTGGGATTTTTTGATAATCGGTCTATGTAGTGTATAACATACTAATTAAAATATATTTAATTGAATGCGATTAAAAATATTTAAAAAAAAAATATTTAACAATTTAGAATGGTTGAAAAATCAATTTTTAAGATTCTATTTTTCACGAAAAGTTACTTATGGATTAATAAAGAGCATAAACAGGCGAGGACGGAGATGTCGACAAGCAGGAAGTGAATTTGATGATGAAACTTCAAATCCGAGAAGGGAACTGAAACTCCGCAAGAATAAAAAGTAGAAGGGGGAAAAACGAAATCTCGATGGCGAACAGATATCACTAATTAACCTAAGATAAGAAAATTAACAACACAAAGAAAACAAATATATTGAAGAAAAAAAAATTATATTCAAATTGAAATATGGCATACAAGCACTTAATCAAAACATATATGTGTACGTTTATATAAACACCCCCAAACATATGCATACAGATATATAAATATTTCCATATATTTATTGAATAATTATCTCAATTGTTACACATTTCATTTTCTTTGAGTTAAATCTTAATGAAAAAATATTATAAATAAATATATTTAAAATTCAAAAATTAATCATGAATAAAAATATAGTAAATTGAGATGATCGTATTTTGAAAAGTTATAAAATCTAAAAAAAAAATCCATTATTTAAAAAAACAATAGATTACATTTATGTTTTTTTGTATATTAAAATTTCTATGATTAAAATTAAGAATTTATTTTAATTGATGCAATATAATTATGAAGTAACTTTTGAATGTACATTTATAAGAATAATTATTGTGAAATATATAATGGAAATAAAGATACATTTTTTTATTGAATCCTATGCTCCCGTTCTTGTACCTCACCATCATTGTTTGTTGGAAGACAGGTAAGTTGTCATCCCAATAGGGACACTTCGAACACCCAGCGAAAAGTGTCAAGGGTGAAACATGGGAAATGGATACTAGAGATCAAGGATATTTGTATCACCACTATGGCTTACGAATATTAATAGCTTTCAATTTTTTTTATTTTCCCATCTTGTGTTCATATCACCCTTTTATCCCTTGGGAAAAATTTACTGCTTGGAGGCTTCCCAAGTAAAATAAATTAAAATGTCCCTAACCGAAAAGGCGATAGTGGACCACTATCACCTTAAGAATTAAAAACACCACTCCACATCTACTCTCTCGTCTTCTGAGTATTTAAGCTACTGCTCTATGACTTCACGCCCATAATAAAGATTTCCTTCCACCCACGTAAAGAAGAAAGGTTTTCCTTTCTTTCTTACTAAACAACTAATAAAACATAACTATCATTTATTAATTATATTATCATACACATAAAATATAGTAAATATGATTAATTGTGACGATATTTAGTAATAATTGTAGTGACAGTAATAATAATAAGTACTAATCATTAATTTTTTTTAAAAAAAACTAGTGTTATTAAGATTTTATGCTCTGGAAAGAATATTTTTCATTTTTTTTTTTTATAAATTAAAAGAACCAAACGAGCGTGGACCAAAATATGGTTTCTGAACCATTGTTTAGCACCGACTTCAATTCCGACGAGTGACTGACTAGTGCCTATAAATTATAAATAAAATCATTTAAGGATCTCGTCTATTCAACAAATTAAACACAGCAGCTAATTAAAAGTCATCTTATCAGTTTATTATTCATATATATATTACTTAATGACTGCCACGGGACTTTTTGCAGGACCTAGTCCTTGACGGATATTGATTTTTAAATGATCTATAACTTGAGGATTTTTTGCAAAAACACGATCTTTTACATAGCCCCTACAAGAAAAAGCCTGACATAATGATGTCAGAATTTACTGTATAATTGTGGCTTTCGGTGCCATTTTATTAATAAAATATATGGTCCAGATTAAAAACTTCAAGTATAAGCCAAAAAATGGTGGTTATGAGACGGCTATCACATTCAGAATTTACGGTAACGGTCTTTCGTTCTTCATTTCCAAAAAATTTCCGTAAGTGACAATTTTAGACCAATAAACATACCAGAAAGTATGTAGTTCCACTAACTAGTAGGTTCCAAGAACCCCATATACGCTAGTTTGAATTATTGAAGTATCCACCGAAAGAGAAACCATCATCGTCGCTGAAGAAGAAACCATCATTATGTTCGGAAGATCACTATCAAAAACCTCTTGTTATAACACCCAATCTGCGTATTCTATTGTAATTAAACGTAAATGGCAAACTTCGAACTGGCTGTTCTTTCCGAACAACGAAATTATTGTCCGACGTTGTGGCTTAAAAAAAATTCCATTACGAAAACGTTCAAAAAACTTATGAGATTCCAATGAGTTAATATAACATGGGTCATAGTGTAATCTTTAAAAAAAAAAATGCTTCAGTACTTACAGGATCATCCAAATTTTATTTTAAACATTCTATCGCGTATTGCTTATAGGCGCATTCGTAAATGTACACTTATTAATCAGTGGCTACGCTTGAGTAAAATTTCCAAATAAATTGGAAGACTTACCATGATGTGGCCATTACTCGTGAATCTCTCAATTTCGTGCTCTCTCACTGAATACATACAGTGTAAGCAAATACCCATCGGAACTTAGCATATTTTGCGATAGTATTCGTAGTAATTTTATTCACGCGTGTGCGCTCATAAAAAGCTACGTAAATATACATTAAAATATTCTATGTTAAGTGTACGAATGTAGCGTAACCCCACTTTTTGTCAGTGACGTCGAGTTCCTCATTGGGTTAACATATTAATACCGGCAGAAGTCTCTTGTGCCTGTTCTAAACTGAAAAGTTCATTTTGTAATTTCGTAAAACCATTTTTAATCAAATTGAATAAAGTTTAAAAATTGAACGAATACGCCATCACCAAATTTTTTAAAGATGACATCTTGTGAAATAGCTTTCGATAACAATCCGCAAGGCGTTTATTACGGCGGACAATTCATTTCAGGCTCCGTAAGAATAACGACTATTAAAGACAAAACAATTCGAGGTTAATTTTATTTAATATTATTACATATTTTACATTTTGTAATATAAATCAGTGCTTTTAAATTTATAAATTTGTAAATTTCAATGAAATAAAATCAATTAGTTTAAATATACATACATGCATACTTCCGGAAGGTAGAAATGCAAAAGCAGTGCTCTCAGTAATAGAAATAGAATAAACGATGTTTTGTAGAACGTACTCTTCAAAAAATATTGGCCGTTGTAATGAATGTTTTGCCAAAAATATTGACTGCGGTTGATTGGTATTTTTATTTTTATATAATTATGTTAAAAATTTGTACAGTGGAACACCTGAAAAAAAATTTACATATTAAAATACACACAAATTATATTTCCAAATAAAAGAAGTCATGTGATTTGCTTGTACAAATATAATCTTAATAATTTAGAGCAAAATTACTATCAAGAAAAAAAATATGTATTTTTATTTTCTTGATAACAATTATTTAAAACAACATAAAAAACTAATTAGTTCGTGGGCTTTTCTAACTTATTTTATGTTTGAGATTATAATAATTGATACAAATTGAAAAAACCTCCGACAATTTTTCGATTATCAAATTCATATAAACCTTACGTATTTTTTTTATTTAAAGAAAACTACCATTTTTATAATTTTTACTTCGTCGTGGTTGTGAAATTAGTACGTGATTTATAATTTCCAACAGATTTTTATACATTTTGTGATGATTTTCAAAATTAGAACTTATTTACAAATTTTAAGAAAGCTTGAACTTACGCCCATTGTCTGATTACAACTTTTATTAAACATTTAACTGACCATCAGTAAATGGATGAGGCATAATCTTAATACATTCAGTTCTTGGACTATTCGTTTTTTGTTGTTGTAAGATCACTGAGACAATAGACAGATGACATTATGCAGCGCCACAACCATGAGGCTATTTGACGACTTCATGTTACGTGTGAGCCGGCATTACCAGCTTACCTAATGAAACTGATCGATAGTAATGTTGGGAGGATCAATTAGAAGTGTTTAAATTTTATGGAGCATATTAGTTACTTTTAGTGAATAGGCAGAGAATTTGGGAAAGGAGTTGTTCTGTCTTTCAAAAGGAGTTGTTCGGGTGTGGCACAAAGGTTTGGAAATTAGGACGAATAATGAATGCATGAGGATCCAACTTATAGCACGTTAAGGAAAGAAAGAACGAATTTCTTTTTGAGTGGGTGGTGGAAATACCTTTTTTTTAAATATTGAGAAGGGAATATTCGGTTGTGCAAAAGTTTTTGTAGATGAGGTTAATGCGGGATTTATGAGGATAGTGTACGATTGGTTTTCGACCATTTTCAACTAGAATCAAGTCTACGGCGGAGGTCCAGTGTGATTCATTGGATAGTCGAATAGAACGATTTACCTCTGCTTCCACTTGCCTTCACCTTACTACCAACATTCTGACAAATAAAGTGGGGAATTGTGCATCGTACTGTCTATTAAGACGTTAGCTGCTCTATTTATCTAATTCTTCATTTACTACCTTCCAAAATCTTCACTATTTTAAAAAATACAGCATTTTTTATCTGCTGAGTCCCACCATCGGTAATGTCAGTATCCAGGATTTTCATGAAATCTGTTGGAGGAAAGAAGTTGGGTCCAGATCCGTATCTTCCTGTGTCGCAGTTTTTCTTCCAAAAGCTGTGAAGTCAAAACGGATTGGTTGTCTTTATGATGGCTCCGCATTTCCTGTTACAGACATTCACGTCGGAAGTAAATTCATTCACCTGGTTGAGTGTTTCTGTTACATTAGTTTCAACAACCACCACGAAAAGGTTGTCGGCGTATAGAAAGTGTTTCGCTAGTGAGAGTGATGTGTATACGGAATGAATATAAGGTGGTGAATAATCTTGGGGAATACCAATTTTATGAGAAAATTTTTTCGATTCTTTGTTATAGCATATCTGGTTTTAGCGTTATGGATAATTATAACTTCGTACATGAATGTATGTGCCGGATGCTTTTTTAATAAATGCTTCTATATATTATTGAATACTACATCTCCCGCCCTAAAGTGCTAAAGTACCACCATAAACTTTCTTGGTGTAGATTTGGCTCTGACGTCTGTTGAGTAGGCATCAAGTCATTGAGTAGATCGCTGCTAATTATCAATAATTTGCTTGAAAAATAGTTAGTCTTATTACTAAAAAAAATGCTTCCAGTCAATTGAAGAGCACATATTTGTCGAATTTTTGTACCACAATTTGAATGAAGATAAAAATCGTTGAGCATTTTGTTCCATTCGTGGTAATAATGTTAGGTTAAATTTCACCATTGTCTGAAGCAAATTTAATAATTAAAATAAAGACTTAAATATTTTTAGAATAATTAAATTCCCAAAAATACCACGACTACTTGTCGTGGTATTTTTACCAAAAGAAGAACGTTTACCAAACTCTTTCCTACTAATAGTTAATTTATTTCGGATTGTATGAAAATTAATATTGCAAAATTAAAATTTAATAGCTATTCACATATCCATTGATGGATACGCTAAAGTAAGATGGACGGAACGTAAGACTCGTCAAGTTAATGGAAAAACTCAACACTATACCGAAACCTACACAGCCCGTGAGCAATATTTAAATGCTCGGACCTATTGTTTAGGACACGAGGGTGCCGATTCAATAGAATTACGTCCAGGTGTTTACGATTACAATTTCCGTGTTGCACTGCCGGAAAGATTGCCATCTTCATTCAAAGCTAAATGGGGACAAATCCTGTATGAAGTTGCAGTAACTATAGATCGTCCTTGGAGATTTGATAACGTTTTTACAAGGCCATTCACAATAATAGGATCATTAGATCTTAATAGAGATATCATATATAAAGTATTATTAAAAAAATTTATATCAAATTTAATTTAAAAAGTTAATTTTTTTAATTAATAGACACCAATTAATTTAAATGATGAGAAGCAATTTTACTGTGGTTGCTGTGGTGTCGAACCACTTAAAGCATTTTGTCATGTTCCATTATCTGGCTACGCACCAGGACAGAAAATACCTTTCATCATAACTATTCAAAATGAATCAACTATCGATTGTACAGATACTAAAATCAAATTAAGAAAAAATATTAAATTTACAAGTCATTCACCACACACTAAAAATCGATATGATGACATGACGATTACTGAGAAAATGCTTGGTCCAGTTTTGAAGTTGACCAATAAAGAGTTTAAAGACTTTCTTCAAATACCAGCAATACCACCATCATCTTTAGAAACGTGTTCAATTATCCATATAAGCTATTCCTTAGAGTTTGTGGTATATACTTCAGGATGTCATAGAAATATGCATACGAAAATTCCAATTACTATCGGAACTGTTCCACTAATAGAGAGTGCTACAAACCCAGCTAACGTTATAACCATGCAACCCAGCGCACCTAATAATGGCGGAGACAGTCCACCAGCATATGTTCCTTCTAGTAAATTTTTAATTCTTAAAAAACCAAATTGTATTTTTATTTAATATAATTATTTTTAATTTAATAGTGCCTCCATCCTATGAAGATGCAGTGAAATTTGATGATCAAGAATTTGAAGACGATGACGAGAATAGTCATATGAAAAAAGAATCTTTTGTACCAAAATATCCAGTCTACTATAATTTCGCAGCACCATCTGCACCAAATTTCGGAGCAAATGCCCCACCAGCAATTGGTTCTAGTTATACTCCAGCGGTTCCTAGTGGTTCGCCACCAAATCTAACGGAAAATAATCAACCAGCACCTTCATCGGGAACAACGTATGGTTGGACTACTTAAAATTGTATAGACTGAGAAACTACAAATATTAAGATACCTCAAGGGCAATAGCAGTTTATGCAAACATAATATATACTACACTTACACGTATAGTCATCTTATATATGTTATTATCATATTAAATACAAATCAAATATTATCGTAGCTTTTATACAAATTATGTTCACATATTTATGAAAAAATAAACGATTAAAAATATTAAGAATTTCAATATTTTTCAATGTACTCGTATAATACTTAATATTCACCAAATCGTTAATGGAGAGTAACACGTTATTAGTATGGAAATGAGCTTTATTCGAGAATATTTTTAATGAAACAAGATTTGGCGGTCTGTCGTATTTTCCAATACGTATGCAAATATTTATCATGACGTTAAAAGTTGGTTCACCTAGGAATACTTGTATATCTTCACTTCTTATGTATTTTAGTAATTTTCGGCAAAATAAGTCCAAAAAATACTACTCTCAATAAAATTGTCATATCAACTAAACAGTCTTCCTAATATTATCTCACGAGATTAGTTATTCCCTAGAAATTAATTGTATTTCATTCGATCACAGAAAACGATTTTGTTAAACTAAAGTTTCATTTAACAAATTCCAAAGTGTTTTTCTGTAATACGTATGTTATGTTTATATTTATTGAGTAATACGGAGTACTATCTACGTATATGAAAGAAGTAGTATAATTAGTGTTGGGGAAATAATTTATTTTCATTCAATAGTAAGGATAGTATTTCGAGCTCCGCCAATAATACATTGAAATCCTATACGAACGCAAAGTATTAATTTTTACAATATATACTTGTACTTACGAGTGCACACAATCAAAAATTTCCAAATAAATAAAACAAACCCAAGTAAGCTTTTCTCAAATTTTCTAACACAGAGAATTTCCCAAATATTTTTAAATATGGGCGATAGCTTCAAGTGACAGTTTGGATGTGTAATAATATAGAATATAAAATAAAATAGATACCACACGAATTACATGTATATTGAATAGACGTATTTTTTTAAAATCTATAACGACATCAAGGTCTCATATTTATTATATTTTTATCAGCAAACAGTATTTTTCAAGGCATATACATATGTACCCCAATAGATGCAATAGTATTCTTTTTTTTTAAACTACATTCATAAATACTTATGGTATAATGTTTTGTAATCAAATGCTTGATTACTAAGTGCAATCGTACCCGAAATTATTTTTAAAAGTATTCTCAACAAATAAAATTATTTTAAAAAGTAAAATTATAATATTTTCATTAAAAGACCGGAAAAAACAACAAATTACAATATTTTCATTAAAGCCCAAAAGTCTCCACTTTTATAACAAAAGGTTATCTATCTACAATAATTTTAAATTTATTTAAAATTCAGATTTTGATAAAATTTATAGTTTATTATATTATACTTTTCCATTAAGCATCATTCAAGTAGACGCCACCCAACTTTTGGCAAGACCTTTTATTTTTAAAGAAATTGTAGATGACTTTTTCGAACATTTTGGATATATCGTAACTTGGCGGATGCTGGTTTTCTGTAGCTTATCACACCATGATTGTTGAAATCACATATTTTTCAGATTAAAATATACAAGTTCATGCCAAAAAAACTTGCCTGTTCAGAATTGATAATTTTCGCTCGTGGGTTTTCAGAGCCGCATGTATGGCAATAACTCTTATTTTATATATTATATCATAGTAAGTATATTCTTACTGTTAGTGGTATACAACCCATATTCACAATGCAATAATAGTTATTACTTTTTTATTTTATTTTTCCGCAATCGAATTGCATAGAGAAGCTCTTCTTACACAAGTCTGCTACTACTCGTGATTATGAATGAATTTATGTTATGTTCACCTGTTGAGTTAATATTATGTTTTTGAGCATAACCTTCAACTCTCATTTTAGAAATAACGAACTCTACTGATTTGATCACTAACACATATGCAAACGTACTTTGTTTTTTACTATGAAAAACGTATTTATAAATAAAGAGAGCTTTTTTTATGAAAACCTTCATAGTAAAATTTAATTTCAAATATTTTAAAGAAAATTGATCTTTTTTCTTGATCTTAACCCTCTATACAAATTTAGATACACATACTAACAACACAAGGTCAATTTAAAAAGATAAAAATTCAATAAAATACAACACAAAAAACAATTTATATTCATACATATCAAAGAATTTGATGATGTTTTGAAGAATACCCAAAGAATTTCTTGCATAATACTTACATCAAGAGTCTCAAGTAATGAAAATAACTACACATACTATCTTTCGGAATATATCAATTAAATACATGCCAAAATATTTGCTTATATATATAGTAAGTTCGTTAGCTTCTTTAACTTGAAAAGAGAACAAAATTGCTTTTATAAAATAACTATTATAAAATTTATTATTATTTCCAATAGTATATGATATTTATATACGAAAAATTTTCATTCAAATAACACAAAATCATTTATATTATTATAGGTTTATTTTTGTAAGTCACTGTGCTGTAAATTTATTTTTTCTTTTGGGGGGAATAAATTTTCGACAGTCAAAACTTTGATTCGTCGAGAATATTTCGTTAGTTTTCTGTCATATTGAAAACTTTTCGCTTCGAAGAGTAAAGTTTGTTATTGTACTTATTTATATGGCAAATATAATAAATATGAGATTAAATCCTATAATTTTTAATATTAATTTTATAAAAATTATCATTTAATATTTGTATTATACAATATATAAAAAGTGGTAAATATGATTAATTATGACGATAGTTGGTAATAGTCGTAGTTATTGTGTTAACCATAAGTGTACGCAATCATATCAACGTTTAGGCTGTGTTAATATTCTTATCAAATTGAATAATTAAAAAAATAAAACTACCAACCTATGTTAATTATAGTTATAAATATATATATATTGTAAAATATTCTTGAAAAATAAATTACATTTTAATAGTCAGACAATTTTTCTTTAGTGAATGTTGTAAAAAAAACGTTTGTTATTTTAATTTAAAAATAATTAAAATAACCATTTCTTGTCAATTTAAAATGACTAATTATATAAAGCAGTATTATAAATAATAAAAAAAACTATTATTTAAATTATGTATTTACTTTTAAAATATATATTTTGTCCAATAAATAATCCCATTTGTAGGCGAGACAAACGTTACAATTTTTTTTTTAAATTTTTTGTTTTATAAACCAAGTTTGAGTTTGCTAGTTTTAAATAATCTCATATTGGAAATGGTTATAAAGTAGCAATATTTTATATACACGTATTACCCAAATTAAATATATTTATTAAAATTATCTTAATTAATGAATGCATATTATTTAAAAAATTTCTATAACAACTAAAATGACTTTTTCCCGCAAAAAAAAAAAATTTACTATTATATTTAACCTTACAAATATGTACATATATTCCTATTTTTTTTTTAAATAATAATGAATAAAAGTCAGGGTTATCCATGTTGCGGTTTGCAAAATACAGCCCTGTTATTTGATATTTGTAAAAACATTTATATTTAACCCATTGACATATGATGTGTCAAAATTTAATTTTAGTTTGTAAATTGATTGGGTGCTTAAACAATAGCCTTTGGATGCTGAATATTCGAACAAAATTTTCTTCAGAAATAAATTTAATTGCTTGCTTAGAGGATACATCAATAAGAAAAATACATTTCCGTATATGGGGCTTTAAAAATCCACAAGTGACTTCAAAGAAGCCATTATCTCTACGAAAAGTAACTGTCTGTTGTGTATTTTGGTCTAAAGATATCATTATTTCTTTGAAAATAAAGAAGAAGAAAGTGTTACAATTAATTCTGTGCACTATGACCATACAATAACCGACTTTTAGTGGTCTTAACTTGAAGATTTCAATCTCGACTATGTGTGGTTCTAACAAAATGATGCTATAAGTGATAAAACACGCAAGTAGTTCTCCCAGGATGCAAGGTTTGATCATGTCAATTATCCGTCAGGATCATCTGATTTGACTCCGTTGAGCTTTTTCTCGTAAGGCTACATAAAAAATCAGGGTAACGAAGATATTTCTGAACTTAAGAGCTTTTAAAAACCAACAGCCCGAAATGTGTAAAAAATTATTGTATCATAAAAAAGACGAGTTTTGTAGTTATTTGATATTATTGAATTATGACATAATGAAAAAGTTTATGCAATACAATAAAATATAAATTTTATTAAAATTTGAATTTTAAATATATATGATTTAATTATGTTTTCCAAAGCACAAAATGGATACCTTTTATTAAGAACAATTATTATATTTTTGACAAAAAAATATATAACAAATGACAAATGTTGCTAATACTAATTAGAAAAGCTACTAATTAATATTCTGTTGTTTTTTTTTTGGCAGAATAGAAATCAAATCGACTTTTGTACATTTTACCATAAAATTCTATTAACCAATATCAATAAACATTTTACACCCAGCATTTAATGCCGCATAAATATCGATTATTTCCACCAAAATTTCCTGTACTAAAACACGCACCTTATGCGTAAACTAATGAACTCTAACCGTTCTATACTTTAAAAGTGTTTTCTCTGCAAAAATCAATATCTGAAACATTATTAGGCTCCAAAAATACGGACGTTTGGTGTAATAATGTAGCAACTTTAGATATAGATGGAAATTTAATTATACTTTTTCTATACCATATTTATGAATCGATTTTAGGTGGATATCCAAAAACTATTATAGTGACAATTTTACTGTACTGTAATAACTCAAAAAAAAATATGACGATATTAAGTCCACATAATTATGCACAAATTATACTTTAAGTCATAGTATGTTAAGTCTGCAAATTTGTTACTTATACATTGGTGTCGATTTTTATTTGTAAGCTACTATTTGGGTGTGATTATTCTAATAATAGCACATGGTACAAAAGTTTTTCAAAAAAATAAATTTTTCTCCTATACTGTGAACAGTTTATTTTTTGTGAATTTGGAATTCGGTCTCTTTCGATATTTTTATTATAAGAAAATAATAATGCCGCAAATAACTACAATATAAAGTTTAATACAATTTTTTTTCTTCAATAATACCATTCAATGATAATTAAATATAGATTAAATAATTTTTTTTTATTGGAATGAACCAGTTATGCACCAAGAAGTTGAAAACTGAAATTCAATGTAAACACTCGCAAGTGTAGTGAAAGTCACGATTATCTGAACAAAAAGTTGAGAATATAATTCTTATTAAAAAAGTTGTGAATATTTTATGAAATATATAGTTGAAAAATTAGTATAAATGGTTTGTGGTCCCATATTTCGTGTTGTTTATAAAAATAACAACAGAGGACTATACTTTAGTGGAGAAAAAATTTCTGCTACATTAATTCTACAAACATGTTGGCCAGAATTTATACAAGGTTTGTTAAAATTAATATCAAATATATTTTTGACAATTGATTAAAATTCAATTTTTTTAAAATTATATTTTAAACTTTTTATTTATAATTAATTAGTTGATTATATTTATTAATCGTTAAGCTTTGAATAAACATGTTTTACTGATTGCTGCAATTTTATAATATTCAAACATCAATGAACAAGCAAAATAGTGTGTTACATTTATATTTTTTTTAAATATTGTATTGCTTAATTCGATAAACTTGTGTACGTACAAAAATATATACACTGCAGGCTAAAATTCTGCGACCACTTTGGTTTTTATTAGAATAAAATTCGGGAATAAAAATTAAAAAGTGAAAAAGAAATTATTTTTTCCTAATTTTAATCTTAAATAGAAAAAAAAATATTTTCTACACATTTACCAGGTGTATAAGCTTAAATCCGCTGTTTTTTAGTCAAAAAACAAATGTTTTTTTTCATAGAAAGCAAAAACAAATTTATTCAAAGTACTTTCCCTCGCTAGCTATACATTTTTCCCATCTCTTGGGCAATTTGTGGCTACCACGCCAAAAAAATTCCACTTTCGGACGTGTTCGTAAGAATCGAAGTGCTGCTCAGCGAGCGCGTGGCCCATCGACGAAAACAGGTGGTAGCCGGAAGGGGCCAGGTCTTGTAAATAAGCGGGGTGGGGTAGCACCACCCAGTTGAGTGTCTTTTTCGGACCATTTTTGACGTGTGCGATGGTGCGTTGTCGTACAGGAAAATCAGCTTGTCATGTCTTTGTTGATAATCCGTCCTTTTTCACGCAGAGCACGGTGCAATTTGATCAGTTGTTGGTGGTGGCAGTGGGCATTGACAGTTTCGCCAGGTTTCAACATCTAATAGTAGACGATACCCTGCTGATCCCACCAAACGATTTGGTCCGAAGCGATTTGGTCTTGGGGAAGATGTTGATGGTTGGCCGGGATCAACCCACGATTTCTTGCGTTTAGGATTCTCGAAATATATCCACTTTTCATGGCCTGTCACAATCCGATGCAGCAACGACTTTATTTTTTGTCTGGCGAGCAAGATTTCGCATGTGTTTTGGCGTCGCTCCATCTGCCTATTGTTCAATTAATGCGGCACCCATTTTCCGATCTTTTCAAACTTCCCCATGGCACGCGGACGCATGGAAATGGCTGGTTGAGTCACACCGAATTGCTGCGCGAGCATTTTTTGCGATTGGGTATCGGCTTCATCCAAAAGAGCCTGCAATTGATAGTCCTCAACCTTCCTATGGCGAATTTTAACGCTTCTTGTCCTGCAAGTCAAAATCGCAAGTTGTTTCCGATAAAGCAATGTCACCATAGGCCTCCATAAGCAATCGATGCAATTCGGCAACCGATTTCTTCAAATTGAAGCAGAAAAGCAGAGCTTCCCGCATACACGTATGTTCTTTTTCTGGCACAAAACTAGACATGATTACCAAAGGAAAAATATATGTTGTTGTAGGATATTGCCGACATTGTGCACTGATTAATGTTGACAGATGTCAAACTCATAAAAAAAAAGTATGGTGTGCCCATGGTAGCTTAATACGCACACTCACGCCATCTATGACCAAACAGCGGATTTAAGCCTATACACCTGGTATTATTATTTAAATAAATATAAAATATATTTTTAAAAAATATTTAAATTGCTATTGAAAAAACCTATTTTATTTGTTATGGCAGCTTGTACGATTCTAGGAATTCGGACGATCATTTTTTTTTACAATATCCTTTGAAATAATGTTCCAGCATTGCAAAGGATTATGTACAAGTCAATCATGGATCATATATGTGTACAGTGCATCAATAAAACTTCTTTGTGGTTGTAGCTGATTTCATAAAACGTCTTTGGAGTTAAGATCGATTGTTTGTGGTAGGTGGTCTTGTTATATTTTCCAAAATGGTTTTTCCTTTTTTTATTTATGTAGATAGTCTCTACATAAGTTTTTGGATTGTTATCATGCTTTATAACGAATCCTTCATTAATTTACCAAAGACATAATGAAAGAGCATTTATCTCTAAAATGCTTAGATACTGCTCTTATCTTCAAATTTTATCAATCCTTCTCCATCCGTAGAGACACAACCCAAAACTATAACCGAGCCACCGCCATAGTTAACGGTTGGCACCACGGCTTCCGGCAGCTATTTTTCTCCAGTACTTTGATGCAATCAAATTCTTTTTTTGGACCGAAAGATCTGAAACTTTGGCTCATCCGTCCAGAGTAAAATTCTAAATTCCTCAGCAGTCCAGCATTGATGGAACAAAGCCCAATCCAATATTTTTTTTTATTTTGAGGGCGTAGTAATAGTTTCCTTACCGCCACGCGCTCCAATAACCTAGCAGCTCTCAATGTCTTATCACCGCCGTTAGAAACACTGGTTTGATGCGGCTTTCATTTAATATGGAACAAATTTGAGGTGCTGTAAATTTCATTTCATTTCAAGATTTCTAGAGAATACGTTTTTATCAAAATAGTAGCAGACTTTTGGCCCGCAGTGTATACGTATACAGATAATTTAATAATTACAATCTTAAGGCGATATGCAAGGATTTTTACACTTAAAAATGAACCGATTTTTCTAAAGTCTAATTTTTACTTTGCACATTTTTTATAATATAGACGGTTTTTTAAGAGGTTTGTTTTTCGAATTGGCAACACTTTTTATAGTGATCACCAATTTCACAACTGATCGATGATTTGTGCTCAGATTGGTTTGCCATTTTCTCATAAGTAAGCTTATGCAAGAAGAGCACTTGCAAATTGTGTAAATTTTTTTCGAAAACTAGATTGCTCTTGATCCTTATTTTCAGCACAAGATTTTGCTTAGCAATGAATGAGGCTCATTTTTGGATGAATAGCTACGACTATAAGAAAAATTATTATTGAGATGCCGTTACATTCACAATAAGTCATTGTAGGGTGTGCCTCATGGGCTGGTGGAATCTTTGCTCCATATTTCTTTGAAAATGAAGCCGGTCGAAACGTTACAGTCAATAGAGAGCGCTATATATCTCTAATTATTCGCTTTTTCATTCCTCAATTGAATGGCATTAAAGTGGAAGAGCTGTGGTTTCAACAATACGACGCGATATGCCATACAGCGTGCGCCATAATCAATTTATTGAAGGAAATTGGCTTCCCAGATCGTGTTGTTTAATATTTTCGGATTATTTTGTGTCTATTGGCGTAGACTAGCGACTTCTCTTATAATAATAATTATTAACGGCATCATATATTATTATAAGAGAAGTCGCTAGTCTACGCCAATAAACCAGAAATGGACGAGTTCGAAGCCAACATACGCCACTTTATTGATGAAATACGACCCCACCTGTTCGAAAAAGTTGTAATGGCAATAAAGCCAATACCATAGCCACTACCACAGTTTTTATGTTTTTCATTTTATTTTAAAATTCTATACCTCTAAAAAAAACACCCTATACAAATTCTATACCTCTAATTAAATAATTAATTTAATTAATATTTTTTACAAAAAAAAATTCATTTTTGACTCAGCAAGTGTTTTGCTAAAAAAATTTCATTAATTCAGTTTATATGTTTGCAAAGCTTCTACAGAAATTATCAAATTTAATCAAAATTATTTTTGATTAATACTAATTGATTTTTTTTTTATTACGTAGAAGTACAAATACACAAATAAAATATATATTTTTACAAATTAAATAACATACTTTTACTAAAAAAAAATGTTATTTTGTACTCAGGTATTACGCTAGTTTTTTGGGGAAGAGTTAGTACTTATATGTTGAGTCCACAAAAATGTCAAAATGTTACAATATTAAATGAAAGAATAAACATTTTACGACGAGAAGATGGTCAATTCTTTCAACTTCCTGAAGGTGAACACAAATATGATTTTGAATTCCAGTTACCTAATGGATTGTTATCTACACTATATGAGCAATATGGTCATGTCCATTATGAGATGATTTTCACCCTCGATGGTAATAACGGAATGTACAGCATTTGTAAAATACCATTTATCATCCTACAAGATGACAAAAAATTCTATGAAGCACAACCGAATGTTGAGGTTAAACTTTTTCAAAATCCTCTTTACTTGAATTATAATTGTTTACAATAAATTCTAGCAAAGGGCTGAAGAAACCGATGAATCATGTATATGTAGTTACTGTTGTCTAATACAAGAACCAATAAAACTTCGAGCTTCTATTATACCAAAATTAGTACATATTGGACAAAATATTAATATACAATTAACGTTAGAAAATGGATCAAATGTTAAAATTGAAGAGATAGAATTTAAACTTAAAAAATGTTTGAAATTTTTTAACCAAGCGGATAGTAGTGAAACTTGGAGTAGAAGATATTCTGTAAAAAAGACAATTATTAATAATGATGCAGATATTGAACATAGTATGTCTAAATTATTTGAAATACCATTAACACAACCTTCGACAGAATTTAATTCAAATCCTTACATTAATGTTAGATATGAATTCGCAGTGAGTAGTATATGAGCAAATATCATATTTTACATTGGATATTGGAAGTATTTTTTTTTCTTTCAGATAAATGGAATTATACCAACATGTTGCGATGCTAATCTGGCAGTATTAATACCAATTGTAATTGGTCCTGGTAATTTTTCAAGTACAAGACAGCAACAATCTATTGGATTTAAAGTGGAACAATTTAGTAAGTTTTCAAATTGTTAAAAATATTTCAATGTATTCAACAATGAATTCCTTTTTTAAATAGACATTATGAATCCGCCTATACTGAATACTCCGAACGTACCAGTCGCTTTATCAAATCCGAGCAATGCCATGCAATATTCACAAATTGGTAATGAAAATACGCCAACAATCGAGGGGAGATCCGCATCGCCGATTATATTTACGCCAAAGGAACATTATCCAAATGAGCCGATGCCTTTCTATCAACCGTCACCGTTACAACAAACTCCGATATTAACACCAATTCAATATCCTCCATGTGTACCCTATCCACTTGAAATGAATGCAGAACAATATAACTTCACGGACAACACAAATTCAATGAAAACCATTTCAACGACTCCAAGTCCTTTTGTAAATATTCATACAATATCATACCCAACAGCCACTGATCGAGACTTAACACCAAGTGCCCCACCAGATACTCCACAAACAGAGATAATCGACATTGGATTTTCTAAATACACAAAAGGTTTTTCAAATGAAAATGCAAGTTCGGTTTCGAAGTATCTCAACAACACAGAAAAAAATTCTTTCCTCAATTCCTTAAAAGAACGAAGCGTATTGCAAAGATTGAACAGTCAACAATCCACCGATAATAATACATTCACAACTAACACAAATCAAAGTAAACCGCCTAACGAAAGAAAAAAGTTTCATAACAAATAATAATAGGCGCTTATTATCACAAATCAAAAAAAAAAAAAATGTATCTCCAGAAAACGAAAACTTATCTTCTAACATATCAAAGAACAATTATTATCAAAGTTAATTAAATTTAATATTTTCTAGATTCAAACTTAGTGATTTTTATTTAATAATTAATTTAAGATTATTATAGCGCTATAAAGTGGCATAAAGCATTTATTGGCGTGCCGAGTAGCCGTGGAAGGCGAACCTTCCTCAGGGAGGCCTCAACATCAAAAACTGATGAAAATGTTGAACCTTTCAAGGACTTCATTATAAAAAGGACTTTTTTTATATAAAAAAAACAAGTCCTTGAAAGGCTCAGAAAAAGGGTTGTTCGCATCAGATCGGACACTACAGACTTTTGGATGCTCTACCATGACAAGATCATCTCTATCAACGAGGTTTTCTCCGAAAAGAGAATTCCTTTTATTACCTAGACCTCTCATTTATCTAATCAAAGTTCGTGCGACTTTTATTTGCTCCCCAAGATCAAAAACCCCTAGGAAGGACGTTAAGAAAATCAAATTAGTCTCATAACTTTTTAGGCTTAGTCTTTTGCCTACTCCCACAAAAATATCCCACCAAACAACGTAAAACAACAAGAATATTCATAAAAATGTGGGTGGCTCGAAACACTTATAAGATAAAAAAACACCAGCAAATCCAACATTGAGCTAGTTATACCGGAGATAGTGCTGAATTTACTCGAAAAAGTGGTCTAAAATTGAACCGAACGATAAGCTTCGCCAAAACAGCCGCGGTCGCAATATGCTCAAAATCTTGAGCCACGGTCGCAATATGCTCAAAATCTTTTTAAAAAAATAATGAGAAGGAATAGTATGTCGAATTAAACAAAAAAATCTTTGTGAAAATTGCTTTTTTTGTTGTATTTAGAAAATTTTCGGCCACCCTCACATGTACGTGTTGATGAAAATTTTGCAACACGTGCAAAATTTCATCAACACGTGCAAATTTTCATTATTTTGATTGAAAATATTTAAAAAATTCGTAAAAATAATTAGAACGTATTTTTACGAAAGATCTTACATAAAGAAAAATTATTTTTCATTGAAGCTTCAATTTATTGAAATTACTCGTATGATTTAAAACAGTTCAATTCAGATCTTATAATTGAACTCTCTTTAGTCACAGATATAAATACATTGTTTTATTAAATAACTAAAAACAAAACGAAATATTTGATATTTTGCTGAAGTTGTTTATGTTTATATAGCAGAAAATGAAAGTAAATATAAATCGTTTTATGCACAGCTGCTTAGAAGAATTATTTTTAAATGTATGGAATTTACGTGATAATAGGACATTTATTTATATACAACTACTCGCAAATGTATCAAAATAATACAAATATTTTGTCAGCCAAATTACGTCAGATATGAATGTTTTCGAGTATTTTAAGTAGTTTGGCTTTTTGTATAATTAAGCAAATCATAAACTCAGCTTTTACCAAGTATATACTTGTTAAGTTTTTTACAAGTATTTGTAAATTATACAAAACTAAATAGAAATTATTGACCTTTATGTTCTCCTATATTAGTTTTACTTTTACTGGGACATAAACTTTTTGCTCAAATTCTATTTTAAATTACTAGACATAGACTTTTTGCACATACCATACAAATAAGTTTTGTTTACACAATTTTAAGTTCAGTGACATTTATTTTTTAATATACATTTTCATAACGTCTTAAGTAATCATGTCGAGGTCATGTTGTATTTTATATTCTTTATTATATCAACATAAACTAAATTAATGAATCATTATAGAATTTTAATTATATGTAAGTATTTACCGTTGGAATTTACCTATAAAATATATCTTAATAGAATTATCAATTTTGTGGTTTGGGGATTACAGCCCTATTATTTAACAGTTACTAAATATATATATCATTTAGGATTTAATTTTGTTAGCTTAAGGAATGCCATTTTAAATTATTAGTTAACTTAATGTACTTAAGATACACCGATTTGAAGCTGGCAGAATAGGCTTTAGATGCCGATTTTCCGAACAAATTTTCTTTTGCGATGAGGATTATTTCTCGTTGATAAACCAAAAATGTTTGTGGAGAAGCCATTGTATCTGTGATAATTGATGTCTGATGTGCATTTTATTCTGGTGTATTTTTTTTTAATGTAGAAGGAAATGTGGTTACCGTTAGTTTAGAGCCCAAAATTTTTTAGACTTCAACTTGAAGATTTTTAATCTGAATCTTATGTGCTTTCAATAATTATAATCCGAGTTCTGATTTTAAGTGTATTTTATTTAACTTTTACTTTTTGAAGCGCAAATTTAATAACCCTTTATATGCGCCTATTTCCTAAACACTTTCTAAGCCGAACCAATTCCCTTAATGAAGAATCAGATATGGACTTTATTAAACCAACGCCCCATATTATTAGATGAGGAATCGGCCAAAGCCTATAAATTTCGTACTCTAAAATTTTTTCAGTTTTCGCAATTATCAGTTCCAAATATTTATACATGTTTAGAATTAAATCAAATAATAATAGTTTGAGAAATTTACGAATTTTTAAGATTTTTTTTAATGGATTTAAATATCCATTAAAAAAAAACTTTAATTCACCAAAAAAAAAAATATTTATTTTATTTAACCATTCATAAAAAAACACCATCAGAAATTATGTATTACGACAGCTCTCAAAAGCTCGTTTATAATGAAAATGAAACTTTTATTTATAGTGAAAGTTCTCTCTCAACATTGACGCGCCAAATTACTTCCAATTTGTGACTATCCTGTACCTCCTATTTGTAAACGATTGCCACGTGCATTTTGTATAGTTGTGTGAAACAACCATTGACAAAATCATGGTCAAATACTAAGGTGAAGAACTTCCAATTTATTATATTTTATTCGATGTGTTATTTTATACAAAACAAATACACAGTCCCATCTACACTTAAGCTTTGCACAAAATATATGTTGGAAAGAGTCTTTTTAGTGGTGAAGACATTCTCTTTAATAAACTTTTAGGTATGTTGGAAAACTCCTTATCAGCCCCGATTTCTCTTATTCTTCCATTTGACAGTACGTAGTTTTTTGCAATCATCTAAACAGTCAGTTGGCCAAGTAAACGACATTAAATTGTTTGGCGTTTATTGTTGTCAAACTTTTTAATATTTGGATTATTGGATTATGATCACCTGTCAAATAATCACCAATAATAATTAGGAATGTGTTTTCTACTGTGGACAAACAATCTCAGGAAGAGCCACCATAAATACAGTGAATCCAATAGTTGTTCAAGGTTAATATCGAAAAAATAAAAATAAATTTAAAATTCTTGTAAAAATTCGAAAGTCTTAAATTTGCATAGTTTTGCGTAACTAATTAGCACAATATAGTTGTTAATGGTGTTTTTCCTTAACCGTTTTATATCGACTATTGCTCAGTTTGATTTTAGATATCGATATGTGTAGACATGTCACGGTGCGCGCGCGCATATCATTTTTAATTCGTCAATAATAATCATAAATAAACTTTTAAAAAGTATATCACGGTGAAAATAACATTAATTTTTGTAATTTTTTTATTAGTAAAAATTGTTTATTTCCCTCATACGATGTCGAATTCGTGAAGTAGCGATGATGATGAAAAGACTTGCGGAACTTTGCATGAAAATGTTTCTTTTAGTGACAGTGAGGATGAAATCACAATGTTTACAAATCGAAGAATGCTTCCGAAGATGATTCTATTTCTTTGGACAGTCTTGATACCGATACTGTCGTGCAACTTCCGTCCGACCTAAACTTTTCCAACGAAACCAATAACAATTTTTTCGATATTCCCGTACCAAAACATTTACCTGTCGGTATTGAAAAGCCTATTGGATATTTTGAATTATTTTTTACATCTTTGCTTCTTAAAACCATTGTAAAAGAAACCAATCGATATGCCCAACAGTACTTGAATTCTGGAAGTGAACTGAAATCGAGATCACGTGCTATATTATGGAAGCCAGTTACGGAATTAGAAATAAAAGCAATTATCGCAGGTTTATTGAAAATGGGTATTACTAAAAGACCAACTATAATTCCTATTGGCTGAATAACTCCAAATGTATCGCGTGGTTCAGAAAAATGTTTTCGCGGGACCGTTTTCTGTTAATAGTTAAATTTTTTCACTTGGTTCATAACAAAAATTTAGCTCCACCAGGTCAGCCAGATTATGATCCATCTGCCAGATTTTCTCCACTAGTTGATCACGCCAACAAAGTCTTTCGACACTATTACCAACCTCACTGAGAATTATCAATTGACGAGTTTGTAGTTGGAACCCAATGCAACTATGTTATGAAACAACTTTTACCGAACAAGAAAAAAAAGTAACACAACATCCAAAATTTTATGTCCCATAGGTGGGGCATAAAATTTTGGATGTTGTGTGACTCCATCACTAATTATTGCCTGGGATTTTGTTGTTACAAAGGAGCAAGGCTAGCGGGTGATAAAAATGAATTAAAAGAACATGGACTTGGTCACATAGTTGTAGAAAAATTACTCAATATGGGGACTATCTGAACAAGGGTTACCACTTATTCACAGACAACTTTTGTTACTCTATACAAGTTTGAAGCTTGCTAGAGCATTATTGGAGAATTGTACATATATTACAGGCATAAGAAATCGAAAAAACATTCCTAAGGAAGCAAAAACAGCCGATGTTGGTTTACCTAAATATTTCAAAACCAAAGATTTGGATGAACGGAGAACACTAAAATTTTGGAAAAAAGACACATTCAATATATTTGAAAGAATGATATTAAATTCATATATTTTATACTCAAACAACGTAAATTAAAATAGAAAGACTATACTACAGTTTACTTCAGAAATCATCGAGAATTTTGAGAAAGAGTGGATGGATAAAAAAAAAGCGTCTCCGAGAGCAAAGCTTTGGTTTGGAAAAGCTACCAGGGACAAAGCTTCGACACTGTACCGTTGCAGTAATAAAGGAGGTAAAGGAATAACACGATTTTCACTAATTTGTGCGCGGTGTAAGAAGGGAGTACATGAAGTTTGTGTGGGAAAACATTTTTGCATATAATTTTTTTTATATTCTTTTTTGTTTTTTTTTTTATTTTTAAAAGATAAATAAATACAGTTATAGTTAAAATTAAAATTATCTTTTATTTAAGTAGTTTGATATGTTCCCTACACACAACCGAAGGAATTACGGAAATCCCTCTATATTTGATGAAAATGTACACAATTTTGTGCACACTTATTGAAAGATTATTTTTTCTCTAAAATTCTTTCGCAATTTTCGCATAATATGTGAAAAAAGCCTCAGCAGTAAAACGGTTAAACCAAAACCAAGTGAAATAATTTTTAAAAAAATTATAGTTTTGGCACATTCTATGAAAATTATTGTTCGTTATTAACATAAAATAATTCAGACTAAATAATTTTCTATGCACAAGTGTACTCAATCAAAAATAAGTATTTTCTAATATTGAATTTTTATTATAATCAGTATTTTTGTAGTCCTTCAATATAATTGAAAAAAAAATTACCAATTAAAATTGTTCCTCATTTCTACTTTTGAGCGGTTGATAAATATTAGCTGTTTTCCATTGGACCAATTTTGCTACTCACAAGTACTTGCAAGTAGATGCCCAATGGAATGCAAAATTTACTGACAGCAGTAAAATATAATCTCAAAATAGTCAACAACAATACTGAGTTTACTCACACATAAACAATAAAAACTGAGTTTATTCACACATAAAGAATACTGACAAAAATATGACTCTTCAACATAACGAACGAACCCGCTAAGCCATCTATTTCTAGTTCGGGAACTGAAATACTCTACCGTAAATTGTATGCGAACTACTCATTTGTTCGAGGTGGTGTTGATGATGACAGCTATAGAGTGGTCCATATAGCGGTACCATTTTGAACTACTATTTATTTGAAGTACTAGAGTGTTAAATGTCAACACGAATTGACAGATTGTTAGTTGAAAGTCAGAATTTTACGAAATGGTAATCCATACGCTTGAAGAAAAATGGGAAATATTGAGAACTTACTGCCAAAGTGGTGAGTCTTCAACCCAAACTGTGGGAAATTTAAAAAAAAAATGAGTAAAGATCGAATGCCATCACGTGAATTTGTGGGCAAATTCGTGAAGCGAGTTCACCAAAACAACTTGTTCCCGCTCTAAGACAGTGTCTACGACTGATAATATTGCCGCCGTTGCTGAGAATGTCAGTGATCATCCATCAACATCAACTCGTCACCGTTCTCAGGAATTGAACGTTTCTCGCACTTCTCTGTTGAGAATTTTGCACAAAGACCTCGGTATGAAAGCTTACAAAGTTCAATTAGTCCAACAGCTAAAGCTGCATGACCATCCGATGCGTTTTCGGTTTGCCCAATGGACTCAAGATCAATTGGCCGAAGATGAGAATTTTTACAGAAAAATCATCTTTTCGGATGAGGCCCATTTCCACCTCGGTGGGTTTGTCAACAAAAAAAACTGTAGCATCTGGGGCTCAGAAAATCCATACGTCACCATAGAAAAGCCGATGCATCCACAACGAGTCACGGTTTGGTGCGGATTTTGGAGTGGAGGCATCATTGGCCCGTATTTATTCGAAAACGATGAAGGAGCTGCCGTTACGGTCAATGGTGGGCTCTATCGTGACTTGCTCAACGAATTTTTATTTCCAAAAGTTGAAGAGAATGGCATGGACGCCATTTGGTTTCAAGAGGACGGGGCCACTTGCCACACAGCCAACGTAACAATCCAACTTTTGGGCACTCTTTTCAAAAACCGAATAATCAGCCGAAATTCTGATGTCAATTAGCCGCCTCGGAGCTGTGATTTGAGCCCGTTGTATTATTTTTTGTGGAAAGCCGTTAAGGATAAATGTTACGCAAGCCATCCAGAGACAATTGAGGCCTTGAAACACGAAATCAAAGTTGCCATTGACGAGATACAGCCCCGGACAATCGAAAATGTACTGAAAAATTGGTTCGAGCGAATGGGGTACTGTAACCCCAGCCGTGGCAGCCATTTAAATGATTTTGCATTTCATTCTTAAATTTCAAGGTTCAACCTTTTTAATAAAACCGGAAATTTAAAAAAAACATACTCTAGTTTTTTTTTTATTTACTTTTTAAAATTGAACTTCTAAATGGTCCACCCTGTAGAACTACTCGTGAGTAGCAAAATTTTCCCAATGGAATACAGCTATTTACAATAAGTACGATTATAGTTGCGGACAAAATAATTTGATTTATTTTGAATATATTAAGAAAAACTATTAAAAATAAATTTGCATATTATAATTAAGTACATAATTTATGATTTTGAATAATTTACAAAAAAAGGTGCTTGTTAAGGCAGTCGAACAAAAAAAATATATAATGTAATGTTTTTAAAAATCCTAATTGAATGTAAAAAAAAATCTAAATTTCAGCTATTCATATATCTATTATTGGATATGGTCATGTGAAATGGGTTGATAAGAAAAAAGTTTACATGAATGGAAATCAACTTTTTACTAGAGAAAGACATAGTGGATATGAGGAATATTTATCAACACGAAAATTTTGTATAGGAAGTATGAATGGGATTTCAACCGAATTGAATCCAGGAAATTATAACTATGATTTCAATTTTGTCCTGCCGTATATACTACCATCATCGTTTGATGGTAAATATGGCCGAATACAGTATGATGTGGTTGTTACTTTGGAATGTCCTGGGTCCGTTAATAAAATATTCAAAAAGCCAATAACAGTAATACGATCAATTGATCTCAATGAGTACTTAAGCTACAGAGTATGTACTATTTTTATTAAATTTTATTTTATTTTTTTTAAATGAACTAAAAATAAAAATATTTTTAATAAATTGATTAGTCTCCAATAGATATAATAGAACGAAAACAGTTCCCCTATGCCTGTGGTGTTATTAAACCAATCAAAGCAAAAGTTTATATTCCATACTCAGGCTATGTGGCAGGACAAAAAATTCCTTTTTCAATAATAATACAGAATTATTCAGCAATCGATTGTATCGATACAAAAGTCAAATTACTCAGACAGGTTAAATTTACATGTAACACTCCATCGAAGAAGTATCGTTTTGATACTGTAAAATTTTGTGATAAAAGTCTAGGCGAAGTATTAAAATTCACTAATAGAGAATTCAAGGATTTCATTCAAGTGCCCGCAATAGGACCAATATCCTTAGAAACATATGGAATCATTCAAATAGGTTACTCTATTGAAATAATACTCTATCTGTCTGGATGCCATAGTAATATGAAAATTAAAATTCCAATAACTATTGGAACAGTACCATTAATTGAGATTCCAAATATTCCGAATACTGTCGTTACTGAGCAGCCAACCGCAAGACAACTGAGCAGTCAATTACAAGAGGAAGAGGACAACCCTCCTCCATATTTACCTTGTTGTAAGTATAACTATTTCTTATGACAAAAGTTAAATTAAAATTTGTTTCACTTTGGTTGTGTTTTTTTAATAGCGCCACCGCCATCATACGAAGAAGCCATAAAACTTAGAGAATCGGACTATGAGGATGGTGAAGATAATACACAGTAAACTCAATTTGTTCCGAAAAATTCCGTTTATCATAATTTTGATGCATCTTCCGGTAGCAATTCTTATGATAATACAATTTTAGTATCCTTATTAAGATCCAATGGCCTTCGTACAATATATTACTGTATATCATGTACTTCATTAATATCATAGGCATCTTCTATTAATACGACGTTGTCTTAAACTATTTTTATACAAATTGTTTTTAATTATTATACAAAATGAAGTGGTATTTTTAAGCACTATTATTTGTACTGAAAATAAAAAAGCTTGTTTGCCTTACATAGCTATTTATAATTGACAAAACAAAAGTAAAAAATCATATCCATTTACATAAATATTTCTAAAATTCTTGTAAATAACAAAATAAAATTTTTTACTGCATTGCTCAGTTTGACGAGTTGTTGAACGTACACGGTGGATTTAATTGTTTGGTTTCTTGGTAAAAGTTCAAAGTGCAGAATTCCCTTATAATCCCACCAAACTGACAGCTTAAACTTCTTTTGGTGCATCTCAGCTTTTGAACCCACTATCGTTTCCGATTAACGTTTTTGTAAACTATCCACTTTTCGTCGCCAATTATGAGTCGTTTCAGAAATGGATCCGTTTCGTTGCGTTTCAGAAGCAAATCGCAGATGCTAATGCGTCAAATGAATTTCCATAAATCAAGTTTCTTAACATAGCCAAGCTATTTTAATTTTTTTTAAATGCATGTATGCGATACATTGAGTTTCTCTGCAATCTCACGTGTTGTGCTTTGACAATCTGAATCAATAATGGCCTTGACATGGGTCTCATCAATTGCAACTGGACCGATCGTTGCGCATTTTTTAGTGAAAAATCACCAGAACGAAATTTAGCAAACCAATTTTGATACTGCCTTTCTTTCAAGGCTTCATTCCCATACATGGCACATGACTTCTTGTATACCTGCGCTACGTTCTTGCCTTTTCGGAAATAATACAATAAAATATGTCTAAAATGCACCTCTTGTCCTTCCATTTTTCAATTTGGATGAAAACAAAACTAAATAGCTAAACGATACAATTTTTTACTAAATTAAAGGCGGAAGTCTAAACGATATAGGTTAGGTGCTTTGAACACGTTGACATAACAAAAGAATGAGCTAATACCATCTATTGATAAAATCCGCAATTACTTAGTTACCAACCCAATATATTGAAAGTTATAATTTCGCAGAATAATTTTGTTTCTCAATACAATTAAATTTATAATTCTGAACATAGCTCGACTAAAATAATAGGCAGACTCTGGATTGTTAGTTACCGGAATTTATTCAGAAAATTAAAAATACAAGTTTATTCATCTAAATCTATATTGTCCCCTTCAAAGTAATCCCCATTACCAGCGCTTGATCCAATCCTCGAAACATTTTTTATATTTGGTTTTTGATATTACGAATAATGATGGCACTGTGCGACGGTGCGTTATCATGGTGCAAAATCCACGAGTTTTCTGCCCACAATTCTGGTCTCTTTCGGCGAATTGCTTCACGCAAACGTCTCATAACGCCCAAATAATACTTTTAGTTTACTATCCGGCCTTCTGGCAAAAATTCACGATGCACTACACCGTTGTAATCCATGAAAACCGTGTGCATTGCCTTCTTTTTTAACTGAAAACGACGTGGTTTTTTTGGTCTCGGCTCATTTGGTGAACGCCATTCACTTGCCTGATGTCTGGATTGCTTGTCGTACTCATAAACCCACGTCTCGTCTCCATTAATGATCCTTTTGATGAATGTGGGACCGGATTCAGCCTCACAAATAATGTCTTTTGCGACGTCAACACGGTCTCTTTTTTGCATGAAATTGAGGTCTTTTGGCACCAACTTTGCTGCTACACGACGGAAGCCCAAATCATAAACCAAAATGTCTTAGACGGATCCATAGGCAATGTTCAAGTCCTCCGCTATCTCTCTGATGGTAAATTTGCGGTTATTTTCGTCGGTTTTCGATGTCGATGGTCTGCCACTGCGTTCATCATCTTCGATTGACTCACGACCACTTTTGAACCGCTCGTGCCACTGGTAAACGACCATTTTCTTTAGAGAATCGTTGCCGAAATACTTTTCCAACATTTCCAACGTTCGCGCACCATTAAATCCGTTTTTTACGCAAAATTTAATACAAATTCGTTGTTGCAAATTTAAATCCATTTCTAAAATTGTAAAAAATCGCCAACACACACAGAGATAGATGTACTCTTGGCTACGTAACTTTTTCAAATGTCAAGATATGACGCTAAGATTTAGGGAGAATATCAACAACAGATGTACCAACTTAACCAAAAAACAGAACTCAAATCGGAAGGATGGGAGCGCCACACTCCCATCATTCCGGGAACTTTTTGATCAAGGTGGTATACTTTCACACATGAATTAGGTTCGATGGTCCTGAAAACACACAAAAAATAGACAGAACTATTTTGTTTAAAAAAACTGACTATAGTAGTCGATATAATAAAAATACAAAAGCTGGAAAATTTTTACCAAAATTATTTACTGAACATTTTTTTACTGAAAATTCTTTAACTGAATTTTTTTACTGACATTTTTTTTACTAACAATTTTCTTGTTGAAAATTTTTATCAAAAATTTTTCTGAAATTTTTTTTACTGAAATTTTATTTAATAAAAACTTTTTTACTGAGAATTTATTTACTGAAAATTTTGATTGAAAATTTATTTACTGAAAATTTATTTGCTGAAATTTTTTACTGAAAATTTATTTACTCCAAATTTTGAATGAGAATTTAAATATTTACTGAAAAAATTTTCACTGAAAATTTTTACTGAGAATTTTTTTTCTGAAAACTTTTTTACTGAAAATTTAGTTGTTATATGCTTTAATTGGTGTAACTCATTTACTTATATTAGCTTAACTTGCATGGTCCAGCAACTTTGAATACTTGAAATCTACTCACCATTCTATGAATTATTTTCAAAGTCCATAAAGTTTACAATAAAAGTAAATAAGCGTTGGTGTTTTTTTTATTTTCCATCCACAAGTTTCTAAAAAATCTACTCTAATTAGTATTTATTGAGGCATTGGATTTCAAAATATCGTTTATTGTGTTACCGCTTTTGTATTTTTAATATATCGACTACTATAGTTCTATAGTATTATTATATATAAATACAATAAAAATTACAATGTATAATATATTCAGATTTTCTTTTAAACAAAATAGTTCTATCTATTTTTTGTATTTTTTAGCTAAAACATCGAGCCTAATTCATGTGTGAAAGTATACGAGGTCTGTTCAAAAAGTATCGCGAGTTTTGAATTTCCGCGGGTTGCGTATATTCGATTTTCGATTTTTTGTGGCGTTATGTTGGTACTTATATCTCTTACATATGCCGACAAGTTCGGCCATTTGGAATGTTCTGTTAATATTTGACAGCAGTTTTGCTTGCACGTGTTTTGGCTCGTCTTCGATTTTTGCCCATTCCAAAAAATGGAGAATCTGTTTCGGGAACAAGAAAAAGTCACAGGGGGGCCAGATCTAGGGAATTCGTTGGCTGCGGTATTATTAGTGTGTTACTAAAAAAAAAATTCGGGCACAAGCAACGATACGGCCAAAAATTCGCGCACAAGCAACGTTGCGTGAGCAGGGGCGTTATCATGGTGCAAAAGCCAATTTTTGGTTCTTTCACAAAACCGGGCGTTTCTGGCGGATTGCTTCGCGCAACTTGCGCATAACTTGCAGGTAATGTTTCTTATTGACCGTTCTACCCTGTGGCAAGAACTCATGATGCACCACGCCCCTGCAATTGAAGAAAACTGTAATCAAAACCTTCACATTCGACCGAACTTGGCGCGCTTTTTTCGGTCTTAGCTCGTGCGGCAGCTTCCATTGAGATGATTGAGCTTTGGTTTCCACGTCATAGCTATAAACCCATGATGAGTCACCAGTAATGACCCGCTGGAGCTAATTTGAGTCGTAGCGGATAGAGTCCAACAGCTCCTTAGCAATGTTAATGCGATGCTGTTTTTGGTCAAAAATGGGCAAAAATCGAAGACGAGCCAAAACACGTACAAGCAAAGCAGCTGTCAAAAATTAACTGAACAATCAAAATGGCTGAACTTGTCGGCATAAGTGAGAGACATGAGTACCAACATAACGCCACAAAAAAATCGAAAGTCGAACATAAGTAACCCGCGGTAATTCAAAATTCGCGATACTTTTGAACAGACCTCGTATATTCACTAAAAATCCAGAGTCTGTCTATTATTTTAGGCAACCTATCTTGAGAATTATATATTTAATTGTATTGAGAAAAAAAATTATTCTGCGTAATTAGAACTTTCAATATATTTATGGTATGTAGAAGTTAATTTCAATAATTTTCACATATTTTAAAATGTTTGTTTTCTATTCAATATGCGTCTAAAACTTGGAAATGATTATGTTTCGTAAAAATTAAAGTATTCTAATAAATCTCGACGCCACTGTCTCTTTAGTCTCAAACAAGTGTTTTTCGGAGTGGTAAGAGAAGGAAGGTGTCTTACCAGTGGATTATGATAATAAGATAAATGGTATTGAAATTTTTTGGTAACAAAAAATACACAGGGAACATCTACAATATTGCGGAATATCTTGGATTGTAAGGACTAAATATTATAGAAATTTTAACTTTTGATTTAACCTCAAAATTTTATTTTATAGGTCCAAAAGGTTTTATAATTAAATTGTTCATTCAAGGTTTATTATTTATTGTTAGTTTCGAATGGTTGTCTAGTAGTCTAAGTCGTTGTTGATATCGTTTCTTAGTTTCAAGTTAATTTATTCTATTATTGGGGTTCCAGGTTGATCTCTTAGCTAGGTGAAGTTCTAAGTCAGGCACTTTTGGCAAAAAGTGAAAATTATATGATCACTTTTCTGTTCATTATCATTCACTCTCCACCTCGTAAACTATGATCGGAAATTTTCATAAGATATACTCAAATATAAAATATTTAATTTTGATTTTTTAGGTAACGTATTATTAAATATTTATTGGTGATTTTGATTACAATTTGCACTATAAAATCTGAGCAGAAAAGTTTCTCTTGCATAGCTGAATTTAAATCCAAAACGTGTAAGTTTTGACAAAAGTCGTAAAAAAACAGAATTTCTATTAGTATTAATTTAGTTTCCATTCAATAGATAATAAATATTCTTAGTACCATCTTTGTAAAAATTAAATCAAATATCTGCTTGATAGATAATTATTATTCACGGATTCATCGACGTAGATAATGGTGTCCAAATTTGGTTTCTTATAACAAATATTGAATATTCTAGGCTTCAATTAAAAATTATCAAAATTCTATTAACTAAAATTTAAACGCGTATTAAAATAAAAACTTTTGTTATTTGTTATTCATAGTTAATACGAACTAATATGTGTAAACAGTTTAATCTATGGCGGCGATCTAAAAGTTGCACATTTGATATAAACTACCATACATTCTGTCCCTCGAACTCTTTTGAAAATATATATTATTTATAATCAAAATAACTTTTGGACTTTTGATTATAAATAATATATATTTATAATAATTTTAAAATTAATATTGTAACTGAAATATTATATATTATACTAGTATAAGTATAAGTTTATGTACATAAACAAACTTATTTATTATTATTAAAATGGAAACTTTTACCAACTTAATCAATAATTATTATTAAATACATATATTGATAAGAAAGTGCAAATAGATTTATAAAATTATTTTTATTCAATTATCTTTCTTAATTAACCTCTCACGCTTGTAGAAAAATAACTAATAGGCGATTTTTTGACAACCTGATTCGATTAAAAATCATTACATCACTATCTGAGCCCAGGGTCATTTATTTGATTTCATTGAACTTATTTAAGTGGCAAGTGGTGTGAATAGTGTAGAGACATACAAGAACTTATTTTTGTTTAACAAACCTTAGTCATAGAATGGAGATTTTGAAATAATCCGGACAGAGACATCGAAATAATCCGTACATAATCATAGACAAAGAGTTAACAAAAGCTCAATATTTGCCAAAAAATTACTGAATTTCAGATGAATCCGATGAATATATTCAGCCTTCATCGAAGAAGATCTATCTACAAAACGAGAGACGTTCGTAGATGCGTAGTTATGTAGGCACACGGGTTACGGTGATGCTGATGCCTAAGAAAGTGACTAGCACATTTTCTACGTTAGGAGAAATTTTTTATATTTCAACGCATGATTCAGCAGCACCAACTTTGAGTGACTTTTTTCTGTGCAAATTTTAATTTTCAAGTTCCGCATAATCTTTTTTCTAATAAATTTTATGAGTCATGATAAGAGTTCTGATTTTCAATTAAGTGCATACGAATACAAATCAATTCTATACGTTTTCGGAAGTTCCTTAATTTATTATTCCATTAATTTTGCACTGTATCAACAATAACTAACATTTAAGAAATTATTTATTAATTCATCTTTACATACATATTTTAAATTAATTTTTTCTTTCTTCATGTACATACGTGTATGTGTATATACTTTGTACGTACAAAAAATATGAAATTCAGCCATGGAAGTAATCTCGATAAAAAATAAAAACAATTATTGTAAATTTTATATTTTTATATTTGTAATGATAACATTTTAATTGAAATAGTTTTCAATAAATACTATTTTTACGAGTATTTTAAGTTTATTGAACTAATGGCACAATTTATAGGATATATGATACTGTCGCTTCTAAAGAACGCGTATCAAATTTGGGCTTCTCCGATCGTACTTTATATTCATAATTATTATATTTAACCACATTTCCGGTATAATTTATTAAATGTTTCCATAAATATTTTTTACAACTTATCAAATTTTTGTATATTTTTCTTATCAGGTACTCTATATATATATATTTTTTGAATATGCCGTAAAAAAGCCAGCTGAGAAAAATTAAATTAAAGAAACGAAGTGACTAGTTATTATTGGTAAATTTAGGCAACTATTCGACTTGGAAATTTTGAATAATCAAACAAAAATTAGTCATATTGGCATATTATGTCAATATTTACAAATATATTTTTTTCTTGGAATTTGTTTAAGAAAAACATCAGTAACCAAATAGATTTTACCTTAATTTTGTTCAATAATCTGATCCTAAATTTCGATAATAATAACTCATTGTGCGATTTTTTTTATAGATTTGCTTTTTAACGAAATATGTAGAATTTTAAAGTTTGTACTATATGAGTATTTTCTAGATGAGAAAAAAGTTCTAAATTCATTTTTTATTCTGGATTTTATTAAATAATAAATAATACTATACATCATAAAAGATTGTATGTATTGTCTTCTAAGTAATTATTGCTCATTTTTTAAGAGCTGGAAAATACATTTTTTTTCAAATTGAAATAAATACGCTATTATATTTCCAAGTTTCTTGAAATTTTACAGGAAGTCGAAAAATTTTAAAAATCATGGTCCACAAATTACTTTTCTTAAAAAACACTCAAAAAACAATAGTGTTAGAGCGAGATACCTTTTGTCCACCCCCTTCAACATAAATAGATTTTCTTAAGTGTGTATTCATAAGGTTTCCACGCTAAATAAATAAATTAATTTTTTAAAATCTTTATTAGAAAAAAAAATACTTTACAAATACAAACAAACCAAATTAAACTAGCTATGAGATTGGATCTCGGAAACTTATCAGCAAAAACAATAATACATACTTATTAGAAAAATAAATACAATCTGTGCATGCAAATGTGTGTAGATAAGCTATATAGAGTAGTCAAATTTCGGTGATCAATACTGATAAGAGGTGATTCCTTGTTATCATACTCGTATTATGAAAAAACCGCATTCCATGTATTTGCTATTATTTTTAAAGAAAAAAACGGAAGTTTACTTTTTATAAGTTATCTTTTTGTCTGTACACATATAGATATAAATTATCAATTCTAAAAATACAAATTGATATACAATAAAATATATTTATTTTATTAATAAAACTTATTAAAAGAACGATTGTGACTTTAAAGTAAGACGTTTTGCTTATTCTTCATATTTTCGCTTAAATTAAATATAATTTTATTTTTATCCTTTTTATTTATTAAAATATTGCGCAAATTTTTTTATTTATAAAATAAAATATTCTATATTTATTTGAGCAATCTGTACTATTAAAAGGTGACTTTACGAAATAAGTCTGAAAAGTCAGTGATAAATGAAACAAACATTAATTTATTCAATAAAAATTTATTTATTTTTTCAACATATTCTCTTCTTAGCTTGATATACTTCGTCCAACGATATTCGCACTGCTTTATGCCATCCGTTTAGTACGATTTGTCAAACTCTGCAATGTAGGCGTCTGTATCGGTTATAACTTCAGAATTTAATTCCTAACATTTCTTCATGTTTGAAAACAGGGAAAAGTATCAGGAAGTCAAATCTGGAGTATACGGTGGATGAAGAAGCAAATCATAATGTAATTCCACAAATTTTCCTAAATGTACAGGTGCATTGTCATGATGAGACAGAACTTTTTTCTTTGCCAAATATAGTCGTTTTATCTTGATTTCATTATTAAACTGGTCTAATGTGCTGCATAATATTGTCCTATTATCATTTTTCCTTTTTCAAGATAGTCGATGAAGATCATGTGAATCCCTGAAAACATTAGCCATAACCTTTCTTGCCGATGGAACCCATTGTTTTCAGCAAGATCTATTGATCGTCGTAAAAATTCATTTGGATTGCGCTTTAAAATGCCCATACACTCCATTGAAGTCATTACACGAACACGTTTTTGGTCAGGTGTTAGCAAACACAGCAGCCATTTCGCCGATAGCCTTCTCATACCCAAAATTACATGTAAATTGTGGCCTCATAAACTTGCACTCAACGGTCAATTTAAATAATGTCATAGATTTTTTTTTGTATGTAAGATCTCTGAAACATGTGTCAGAAAGCACTTTGTAGCACCACAAATATTCTGGATTTTATTAATCATTTCTTCACTTTAGTTTTGATTTCAGATATTATTTACTTTCATCAAAAAAATAACGTTTTATTAATACACGAAATTCATTTTTTTTTCTTCATATTAATAAACAAATACAAACATTGTACGAGTATATTTGAATGGCTGTCAAAACTAAACCAAGGATCAAATGTTTATAAAAACAAAAATTGCATCCTTTTTAAGAATGCCGGATGATAAAAATAATATCGTTTTGCTTATATTATCTACATTTCGTACATTTATCACTGACTTATCAGACTAAGTTTTTAAAATCAAAAATTGACTATTTCGTAAGAAATAGATTTTTTCCATAATTAAAAAAAAGGAGTTTTTTCCAATCTCTTTCAGCTTTCTTGGTTACTTTCCTTTAACATCTACTTGTTAAAAATTATATTAAACAATTTTATTGCATTAAATCTTATCCACCGGGAAATTCTTATAAATCTCTTATCTACAGCATTACCCAGTATCTACATATATCGTATAGTATAAAACCGATCATAACAATAGACTTTGGAGAATATTAGGGCACATAAACCATAAAATGAAGAAAAAAAAGTAAACAGAAGAAAAAATATTGCCAATTCAGATTTAAATCTCAGATATTACGTATTACCTGCCTTTTGGACTATATTATTTTATTATGTATACATGCATGGACATTGTATATATAAACATGTTTTTTTGTTTGTTAATTCTTTATATTTACTATTTACAATATAATTCATTTGAAAGCATGCATAGGTTTGGCGAAATTTTTAACAGTGTACAAACTAAATGATTTTTATGCATTCAAATACATATGCGTATATTCGCCAACCTGCTTCCGTAAACATTGTTTACCAATTCGAATTCGTCATGTACACTGACTGCCTCACTCTTGCATGTATACAATATAAAGCATGCGGCTAGTCAATGTGAACAGAGCTGTACGTTTCCAATAGATTGGAATCTTTTGTTCACTGACATTTGTTATTATTTCGTAGCGAAACAGAGATGAATATTGTTATTTGCTCTCGCAGGCATACGTTAGCAAAACTAAGGCAACAATATGTATCGGATTGCAATTGCTCTAAGCTCTGAGCGCGGTGTATTGGCAGTTAGATGACACACTCAAAGGCCAATTGGGTATACAAAATACTTTGCCTCATTAGTGAGTGGAGTGTCCGAATGGTCGCGGTTAATTCTAGAATTGGCGACGGAGACGATTCAGTAAAGCTCGCAAACGGTTTTAAGGCCAATAAAATTCGTTCGTCTGTTGTCATTTTTTCCGCACTCCGCATCTACCGTATAACGAACGCCGTTTCAACTAAACAAATCGGCTACTGGCTAATTTTCTGACTGAAATTCAAATGACTAATTGGAAAATATTAATTAATATTGCTAACCTGAAAAAAAGTAAACAAAAAAAAGACAAAAATTAAGAGAATAATAAACGAAATAAAATTATAAGCAATGGTCTAAATAAGTGGTATTATAGTGTAAAGCGTGTGGGTGATATTTATAGTTACATTCAAAAATATACAATTTTTTTTTTTTTCGTTTTTGTTTATTTAGTTTTAATCGTTTGGGAAAAGAGAAAAAGAAAATAGGCAAATTTTTAAAATGGATACAGAAAAGTTTAAAGTTAAATTGAACAGTCCCGAAAATGTTTATTATGCCGGGCAAGAGATAAGAGGACAAATAACAATTGTCCTAACAAAGAAAACGAAAATTCGAGGTAAATACAATATTATCAAAGAACAATAATTCGTTTATGTTATTAAGTGATTAATTATAATATTAATATAATTTTGAAGTTATGAAAATTGTGATGAAAAAAAAAAATCATCAGATCCCTTTGTGATTTGGGCAGTTTCCTTTTTTACATGTTTGTTTTTCATAAAATTTTTATCAAAGAACATTGAAAAAAATTCTAGGTATTTGAAAGTTTTGACGTTTGAATATTCATAAAGGCATTTTTATTAATGAAAAAAGTGAGAGTGAGAGAGAAAATGAGCCCTTCATTTTAAGTGTTACCATATTTAGAATCTGTCAAAAAGGATAGTAAATAGTACAGGAGTCTTTGTTTATAATTTCCATTTGAAACCCTCCTGTTGATAGAATTTTTGTAGAATTTTTTGTAAATAAAGACCAACAAGTTACCAATAATTCGAGTATCTATCAGCAGAATAAAAAGTATTCCTATATTTAATTCGTGCACGAATGTCTATAGTCTTTTTGGTATAAGGCAATTGGCAGCATTCCATAAATCCGTAACGAAATCACATTTTGGGTCTACAATAGTGAGTGCGTATGCGCTCCATTTATACAAACGTTCCGATGTTAATGCATGCACATGTACATATACTCGTATATCACTTCAGTGAGATATCGTCTTTTCATTTTGTTAAATTTGTAACATTATTTTTATAGAATCCAAAGCATTTGAAATTAAGAAATCAGCTAGAAAAAATAGAATGATATTACGAAATTTAAAAATTATATTCAATATTAAAACACACAATCATGCATATACATACTATATATTAACGGGCGCATATCATATTATAGGACATTCCACTTTGGTCTTCGTTTTATCTGTACACTGTATTTTACGTTACATATTGCATCAATTCTCAATTGCAATAAATCATCCCAAAATAAAGTAAATATTCTAATTTATTCAAATATGAATTTCTATCTATCGATTTAGACGAACATGAATTGGAACGTCTTTGTACATTCATTGTTATTTATTATTGTCCATATAATCAAATGCAGAGATCTTATTTATCAATATGTACATATTCCAGTACATACGTACATAAATATATAATTGCTTTCTTTGTGAATTCAAGACACCACAAATCATCAAGAAATTTTGCCAAAGGAACTGAATGCAGCACTTATTCATTATTATATCTTGGAAGTCCATTTGCAATTAATAAGAAATTTTCTCAATTATAAAGAATATAAAAACCGAAAGGAGGGAGTACAAATGCACTTAAACTTGGGCAATTTTTATATTTATCCATACATCGATAGTTTCGACTTTTTAGATTAGAAAGAAAATCTTTTTAATAAATTTTTTCCATAAAAACAATTAGTTATGATTTTAAAAAAAAATCTATATCTGTTCACTAAGTGTCTCGGCAGTGCTATTATTAATTTAGAAAATCTGATTATACTCAAGATTTAATAAACATTTTATTATTTACAAGGTAGTTGTTTCGTGAATATAATTGCAAAAAAGAAAATTATAACAATAACACTCATCATCTGGAGATATGAATAATATTTTTATAAGAAATTTGATTAGTTTAGAATTTATCTAAATTATCATCAGACGACTGTATAGAATCGTAAATTTATGTCACTTTTTCTATGAAGAAATATTCATCTTATCTTTCATTCTACTTTCAATTTTAAAAAGTATATATTAGAAAGAAAAAAAAATTCAAATAGAGTAGAAATTTTATAATAGATTAGAACCCTGCGCGCATCCATTTATACTAGTACATACTATATGCTCCCTAATAAAACTAAGTTCTATTAAAATAAAAGCGATTTATCTATTTTTGGATAAAATAAAATTTATTCATAAAATTCTACAATATTTTATTAAATTGAAAAAAAAAAATTTTGATTTTTTTGTTGTATATTTTTGTAATTTTTTAAAAATATTATTCTAGATATAAAAGTTTGTTTTTGCTGTGCCTTTTTTATACTGTCTATAAGTTAAATTATATTTAAAAGATGAGATCAATTTAGAAGATGTTGTATTTAGAAAATACATAGGGAGACAAACAAAAATTTTCCATATTTCCGTTTTTAGCTTTTCTGTCGGATCCAAAATTAGACTGTAGCTATTAAAAATAAGTGCGAAACTCTTAATTTGTATTATTATCAATAATTTTATTTCCATGATCGAAATTATTTTAGAGATATTTTATGTAAAGCCGTTGAGGAAAAGGAATAATATTAGTTAAGCAGGTCCATCTGGAAAACGAAGAAGATACTAAGTAATCCTTAAAAATTCCATTAATTATAAAAATTTGCAGATAAGAATATGAGGACAGTCTGATAAGTCAATGATAAATGCAAGCTATGTAGCTGATATACGCAAAACGATATTTTTTTTATCATTTGGCATTTATATGAAATCTAACGCCATACAAAATTTTAAAAACATTTGATCATTAGTTTAGTTTTTACAAACCATTGAAGCAGACAATATATAAGGTTTGTTTTTCTATTATTATAGAAGAAAATATTATTTTTTGAATCTGAAACCAAAGCCAAGTTTGAAAAGTATTATGGAAACTTCTAATCATTATATGAAATGATTTAGAAGTGCTTTATTGAATTTCGTTGCGATCGTATCGGCACAAGTGACACTGAATGAATTTCGATTCATAACTCTTCACCATAACACCGCAGAAATCAAAGTTCAGTTAAAACATTGAATTTCTACTAGTTCAGTTCAAAGTTCAGTTCATTGATTGATTATTCATCCACCGTATTCTCTAGATTTGGCTCCCTGCTACTTTTTCCTGTTTCCCAACATGAAGAAATGGCTTGGTGGAAAAAAAAATTTGCTTTCAATTCTGAAATTATAATCGAAGTTAATCGAGCTAAAAGGAGATTATTTTGAAGAATAAATTAATTCTTTGTTTAATTTATCACTGACTTATCAAACTGCCCACGTTGCTCTTATAATAAAAGAATAGTGCGCGGCTCTCACTTATTCTCTCAGCTTAATATTGAGCATTCATATAAAAAAGACCGAAGTCCCCTAATTGCTTATGCTGTTGTAGCATATTTAACCTCTTGCAAATTTTACCCAATTTTATATATTCATTTGGATTTTTTTGTTTTTCTGTACAAACAAATTTGTTTTTAAAAAAATAATCACTTAACTATAATTTTTTAAGACGTTTATTCGATTTTCAGGCATATCATATCGGCTTCTTGGTTATGGAAAATGTAGTTGGGTAGAATTTCTAAAGCGGGAATCTCAAGTGAATACAGTAAAAGAGCAACGGTCCATGGCGTATACAAGTCGTGAAGAATACGTTCGACATGCGGACTATATACTGGGTTCAAAGACAGCCAAGCCGACCGAATTCGAGGCCGGTACACACAACTTCGAATTTGTATGTAATCTAGATACATATCTTCCGTCAACGTTTAAAGGTAAATACGGCTCGATAAAGTACAAAATAGGCATTGTACTTGAGAAGCCGTGGTCTTTCGATGAAAAGTACACATTGCCGATAACAGTTGTAAAAGCATTGCAAACATATCCTTCACAAGAGCCTGCATTCCAACAGATGACACGAAACATTGGAGTGTTTAGTGGCGGACCAATATCGTTAGTCGCCGAGTTGCCAAATTGTAATAGTGTACGAGGTGAAAAATTGAAATTATGCGTTACTGTTGACAATAAGAGCAGTACGCCAGTAGATAGATTGAAGTTCTCGATCAAACAGTACGTAACGTACTTTAGTCAGCATCCCATACCGTTTGTAAAACGCGAAGAAGTCATTAAAATATATAAAAAAGAGACTGGAAGTATAGAGAAGAAGTCACAACGATCCTTTGAACACGAACTACAAATTCCATACTGCCAACCCAGTGACAATGATTTGGCAAAAATAATTTGCATTGAATATAAAGTCCAAGTGGATGCAGTTCTTCCGGGTCTGTACAAAAATATAACAATAATATTACCAATGGTAATATGCTCGCACAGCGCAATAGCTAATATGAACACAAGCAGTATTGGCTGGGTGCAGCAGTATCCTAGGTTAGATAAAACCATATTGTCAATGGATGATTCGATGCATTCGACAACTAGCCCATCTCATTCGATAGCGAGTAGTAATAATTCTTCATTTTCTGAAGGAGTTGGATTAGCTGGTTCACCGCAAAGATTTCCTTCGATAATAACCAATGACCGTCCACCAAGTTATACACCCTCCGAATCTTCATCGTCGCCCTCTCGACTATCAGTTATTAGTACAGATTCATACGTGTTCCCTCATCAAATGCTAGAATTGGCAAGGGCATCTACTTTAACTACAGTTTCAACGGATTCACCTGCTTATGTATTAGCTTCAGCGGACTTCGCATCAGAATCACCGCCCTCACCAAGATTGTCCCTGGCAAATGTAGACGACTTACTACCAACTTTTTCACAGTCACGAGTATTACAACCTGCTTATGAATTAGCTTCAGCGGACTTCGCATCAGAATCACCGCCCTCACCAAGATTGTCCCTGGCAAATGTAGACAACTTGTTGCCAACGTTTTCACAATCGCGGGTATTACGACTTGGCGCTGAGGAAATTGCTCGAGAGCGACGACTTTCTCGTGAGGTTCCATTACCATCGTTCTTATCTGCATCTGCTAGACACTCACATCATCCAATAGAAAGTCGTAAGTGTTCACCAGCTCTAAATAATATGCCATTATCATAAAATAATTCAATTTTCTTATTTACAGCTCCACCGCCATCCTACGAGGACTTATTTGGGAGTACATCATCGTCAACTCCAGGAAATGTTCCTAGCGCCCCACCTATCTATAGTATAAAGCAATAAACTCACTTATAGTATTCATATTGTGTTTCTCAAAAAAAAACGAACAAAGCAACAAAAAAAAACGAATTTAGTTCTATTAGGAAAAGGCAAAATATAAATAAAATTTTGTTAGATCAATACAATTAATGCTGTAAATTTAGCACAAAATAATCGATTTTTTTTTATTAAATACTTTCGATTTGATCATGAATTAAATAAATATTTTTTTTAGACCATTGTTAATATTTAACAAACTCTATTTAATTTTGATATATTTACACACTCATATATTAACAATTTGACAAAAACGCAATTAAAAATAAAAATTTTCTTTGGTTTATTGAATTGGCCATCGAATTATATTCTAAGTTTAGACTCCTCCGACCAAACTACCCCCCCCCCCCCACTACTTTCTATAGTATTTTCTCTTCGTTTATAATTTTTTCTCGTTTTAATAAATATATAAAAAATAATTTTTTTATATTAAAAGTGATTTTTTGTGAAGTTTTATTATTTTTCTGTCCTTGCAATACCTACCACAATTTTTACCATATTCGAGAGAAGGATGTGTACTAATACATGGAAACGATTGTGCGCAAGCACATCCTTTTTGAATTTTAGAAAAAAAACTTCCATCAGCAGCAAAAGCATTCGTTCAGTATGAGGATTCGCATCGCTAAACTACAGTATTGATACAAGATGTACGCAGAAATGTAGGTAGAATATTTTTGCTGGATTCTGTGGCGCCAGACAGTCGCGCCTCAAAGTTCTTGAATCATACTACTGGGGATTGTGTCATTGCCTATACAAAGTGTGTGAAAATCAAACGAATTTCGTGAGTCGATTACAATTTTCTGATAAAGAACGGAATCGGTTTTTTACATCCAAGAAAAAAAAATGAATAAGGAAAAGTTCAAAGTCAAGTTGAATAGTCCCCATAGTGTTTACTTTGCCGGGCAGCAGCTGAAAGGTCAAGTAACCCTAGTTCTTACAAAAAAGACTAAAATCCGAGGTTTGCAGGAAACATTGTTTTCTTTAGTATTTATCGAAAAGTATGCTCCTATTAATAAAAGCATACTTTTCAATAAATGATAAAAGTAGATCTTACACTTAGAAAAACATAGATTCATCGTAAAGTCTTTCAGGCATATTCTACACTGTTCGAGGTTATGGAAAGTGTAGTTGGTATGATTTTCCGGGTCGAGATTACCAATCCAATCAAAGTCATGATAAGGACAGTAAAAAAACAATTATCTACACTGGAAACGAAGAATACATTCTCGGTGAAACGGCATATATTTATGGGACTAAATTTAGCAAACCTACGGAATTCGAAACTGGAACATATCGTTTTGAATTCACTTACGATATTAAAAATGATTTACCTTCCAGCTTCAAAGGAAAGTACGGTTCTATTAAATATAAAATGGAATTTCTCGTAGAGAAACCTTGGAGTTTCGATGAAAAGTATACGGTGCCGATCACAATAGTCAAGTCAATGGTTATGCCTCAGATGTCGGTGCCGCTTATTCAAGAACTGACACGGAATATTGGCGTATTCCGTGGGGGTTCGATAACGATTTGTGCAGAGATACCAAGTCGGAATGTTATGCGAGGTAGTAAGGTTCAGATAGGCGTTACCGTAGACAACAAGAGTAATACGCACGTTGAACGAATGAAATTTTCAATAATACAGTTTGTGACATACGTTAGTGAGAATCCTTTTTCGAATCGTGAAGAAATTATTGAATTGTTCAAAAAGGAGACCGGCGATGTTCGAAGGAAGTCAAAGAGATCTTTCCAATATGAACTTCAAGTTCCTTATTGCCAGCCAAGCGATTACGAATGCAGTAAAATAATTGTTTTGAGATATGAAGTACAAGCGGAGGCTATATTGCCGGGTCTGTACAAAAATGTTCGAATCTTTTTGCCCATAAATATTTGTTCGCACGAGGATAACGTGTCTCAAACACAATCCATGAATCGGTCAAACATTGGTTGGAATGCAATTCATCCTCGAATCAGGGTGGACAGTATTAGCGAAGATTATGATCCTTTCAAAGCTACATCGCTGCCGAGATTGACATCAAACTCTATAGATTATGGGACACCGGACAGTATGTGGGCTTACAGGCCGTCACAAGCACCACTTACAAGCCGAAGGCTTTCGGAAATCAGTTCGGAATTTCGACTTGCTCATGGTGTTCTTTCTGCACCGACATCGCCAAAGCATTTCTCCAATACAAGCCTTCAAAGTGACGAGGATATTCCATATGCGGACAGTCCTGAAGTTGACTTCTCTTCCTTGAGCATTGAACAAAACTATACACCAGCAATTTTCTCAGCACCCACATCTCCTACTCGAAGGTCTTTAATGCCAATCAATTTTAATGTTCCAAAAGAGATTTTCTCAGCACCATCTTCTCCGAGAAGATTGTCTTCCGCTATGCAAATGCTGCCATCAGCACCTCCTGTAGACATTTTCTTTGATGATTCTGAATTCTATCTTTTCGACGATATGGCTGGTTCTAGAGATTTGTCTCCAATTCATAGTAGACCAAACCCACCGCCAAGAAGACGAAGACGTTACCGTGATATCCGTAAGTGATCTGTCAATTTTTTTTTTAAACAAATTTTATTGTTAAACAGAGACTTGTTATCACTCATCTTTTATTTTTCTTTGCAGAACCCCCATCATATGATGAAATATAATTGTTTAAACTATTGTTTAATACTTGGACAATAATTAATTTTTTATTTACTTAATATGCACAGCCGTCCAATTGCGCAAAAGTTGATCAGGTGGCTGACGGCTACTTAATAAATGCCTTCGAAAAGTTTTTTTTTGTTGCTATTAATGCCAAATAAATATTTTTACATTTTATTATATTATGAATTCAGTAAAAAAATATATATATATTATGTATAAATGTTAGCATATTTAGGATTTTGTTTCTAATTTTTTCCAATGCAAATTCTAATTGGCATGAGTTGATTTTCTTATTTTAACTTCTATGCGACTTTATTACGTACTCATTACTAATTATAGAGCATCTTCCTTTATTTATCAATATATTTACATCATCAATCTTTATATTCTACAAATTAATTTTTGATTTTATTAAAATAAATAAAGCAAAACAAAAACATTCCGAATTGAATACGCATGACACTTGTCATTTGTTCTGGTAACCGGCATTAGTCAGCTGTTGTTATTTCAATGAAAATTACGTCATTGTTACCAGCATACAAGAAAATTTTGTTAAATAACTATATTTTGAACAAATTTTGTTTTTGTTTTCGTTAATAATATAGTAAAAACAGGTTATTTAATATGTACAAGTCTAAAATCTTCTTGTTATATCTCGACTGTCCTAATTATTTAAAAACTAAAATAACATCATGGAAATACAAATTATAAAAATCTAAATTATAAAAATCCGCTTAAATCGGTATAAACATTTGAAATGAAAGCTAATTTATAATACCTGTTTCATGGGAAATTTGGAAATTCACTCTACATATACAATCCCAAAAAGAAAGCAAATTTAAATTAAAAAATTCTCTTCATTTTATATGAATTTTATTCTGTGAAAGATGAATTAAAAATCAAAATAATAAATAAATATATTGTTTATATATTAATAAAATAAAATTTAATAATTCTAAGTATAACAAAGGGGATCTATTCTTAAATTTAGATAATGGGTTGTGTATTCTTATGCACACAAAAAATTTAAAATGTTAAACTTTGAACATTGATTGTGGGAAAACGGTTAGGCTTATGAAAAATTTAGTTGGAAAATGTTTTATTAAAACTTAAAGAACAATTTCATTTACATCACATATTTTTTTATTATAAAAGTAAAATGGTTTTTAATAAAAAGCTATTGAATTATTGTATAGTACATTTGTCATTGTTTAATGGGAGAGAAGGCAATACCATTGCAATTATAAATGCACATTGTCCCCTCAGGAGCACGTTTAGTCTTGAAATAAAATATCGGGGATTCCCCTTTGATATATTTTACTCAAGTATGTATTTACTTAAAAAAAAAAATTATTTCATTAAATTAACTTTAAACAAAACTATTTGATTGGAGTTGCTGTAAAAATTATTTCTAGACCATGAAATATTGATTACAGCAGCAGCAGAAATGTATATAAAATATCAATATTTGAAAACTAATTTAAATTAATTTTACCGGCTTGATCTGGTCACCCCATTTGTTCAGTTGGTCTGGTTGTGAGTGGTGCTGCTGCTGCTGTCCGTCACTGGCAATTGAGTAGATTGGAAACAATCAAACAGAGTGTGTGTTATTGTACTGAGGAAATAAAAGAATTTCCGGTTTCTATTGGACCGACTGTCGTTAATATTGTAATTTGTGTTTTTTGGGCGTGTGCATTTAAAGTTTTTTAAATTAATTGTTGTTAATAATATTGCTAATAACTGGAAAACGTAGAGTTAACGTGTTGTCAATAAACAAATTTGTTCTGGTACAAAAATAATTGATTGGTGAAAGACTTTTACTGTAGGAATCTGATTCGGAATCGGGATGGGCATAAAGGGGTGTCAGGTGCAATTGGACAATCCGTGGAATACGTACTATGCGGGACAAACAGTGAACGGGCAAGTGACGTTTACGTTCGATTCGCCTAAAAAGATTCGTGGTATGTGCAACTGAAAAAACCGAAATAATTTCTGTTTGCCTTTACATGAAACACTCCTACACCTTCGTTTACAACACTACACTAAATGGGCAGAATGCGTTGAAACTGAACTGATGCTATTTATAGACTCTAGTCGCAGTCGTCATCAGAAGAGAATTTGTTTTACAAAATTACAATATAAACACATTCAGTTATGCATTTGGCCCTGATCTCTCCCCAGTCCCCATTACTCATCCCTCAGCGATGCGAATTGGTGTCACTTTAATTTTCTTACACATTGTCACCCAAAATACATTTTTTTAACATTTTCAACTAAAACAAAATTTATTTTATAATTTTTAACAGTAACAAAAAAATTATAAGGCCAAAAAAAAAAGTTAAATCTGAACCAACAAAATAAAAAAACAAGATTTCTTGTTTCTTACAAACTTTTTTGAGTATATGCAAAATTAAGAAAAAAAAATACTAAACATACGTGTATATGGGTGTATGTGCATGTGTTGGCATTCTTTTGAATAGCGGATAAATGACGTCATACTAGTTTTGGGGCTCGTTTCTACCGTTGACGGTTCATGCAGGCAATTTTTTTTAATGAAAAATTATAGATTTTAAAAATAGTCATCATTATAATCAAATTTTACAAATAATATTTATTCAGCAATAATTTTCAATTTGCAATTTTGATAACTAAAATTCTGGAACAACAAGTAAATTTGCATTCAATCTTATCAGTAACTACCAGCTTGATCTTACTGGTAGACTTGTGTCAATGTTTATTGTGCAGATTTATAATTAAAATAATTAAAACATTTTAATGCAATCATTTAAAAGTGCTTATCGTAATATGGGAATGAGACGAAAATTGTTCTTAAAGTAGTCAAAAGAATCCAGAATGATAGATTTTTTACATTCTCTTTTCCTGAATATAAACATAATTTTGGTTGACCAATATTTTGCTAAAATTTTAAGCTTTCCTTTTTAAATTCAAATTACACATTTTATTTTTCATACAACAGCCAAAATATTGCAAAATCCAAAGTGTAGTTCATTAAAATTTGAAAGAATAATTAACAGAAAAACCACCATCAATGACACTCTATAGTTTAATTGTGGCTGCAGATGTAAAAGAAGTATTTCTAGGATTATTAAATGAGCATTAATCTTTAAAAATAAAAATTTATGCACAATATTGAAAATCATGAATTGATAAAAAGGTTGTTTTATTTTTTTTTTTTTTTTTTTTTTTTTAAATTTGCAGGAATTATTATACGATTTGTAGGTGAAGCGAATACTTCATGGTCCGAAACACGTTCAACATCTAATAGTGAAGGCAAAAGCGAAGAAGAGACAGAAGTTTTGACTGGTCATGAGGAATACTTTCAGATTCAGTATTATCTGCACGGTGGAAAAAATAGTAAATGCTTTTATAGAATAATTAAAAATGAACTTGTTAAAATATTAATTTAATGTCCATTTTACAGGTTCGGAAATAACTTTAGATGCTGGAACGCACAATTTCCCATTTACATGTGCCTTGCCACCTACTTTACCATCATCCCTTGAGGGTGAATGGGGACATGTTCGTTATACGATCAAGGTGACTTTGGATAGACCATGGAAATTTGATCAAGATATGAAAATGGCATTTACGGTAATATCGCCAGTCGATCTGAATTTGAATCCTCGCGTAAAAGTATGTATTAGTCTGAGAAGAGTTACGAAATACTTGTTTATGCAATATTATTAAAAAAATTAAATGATATTTTAAAGGATCCATTCAAATTGGAATTAGAAAAATCGTTTTGTTGTCTATGCTGTCGATCGGGACCCTTATCGGTGGTGGCACATGTCCCTGTAACCGGTTATGTATCAGGCCAAATAATTCCAATCACAGCTGAATGTGATAATGCTAGCAATGTCATGGTCAATTCGATCAAATTCAGTTTACAAAAAGTTATTGCCTTCCACGTTACACAGCCGAGCCGGGCAACTAAGAAAGATAACATAGTCATTAGCGAATTAAGTGTTGGTCCAATTGCTGGTAGTGAATCAAAAACGTGGACGCAAAATTTAGAAATTCCACCTTTACCGCCTTCAAATCTAGTAAATTGTGGTCTTATTGATTTAGATTACGAACTAAAGGTAAGCTTTTTTATGTTAAGTATTTTTTTTATCAACTCCTAAATACTTAACCATGATAGTTACGATTAAAATTAATTTGATTTTCTTTCAGGTTATTGCTGAAGTATCTGGTCCACATAGAAATTTACTGGGGTCCATTCCAATCTTATTAGGCACAATACCATTAGCCTCATTTAAACCACCAACACCATATACCGATGTACCACCTCAGGATCCGTCTTTAGCACCTACACAACCTGTGAGTCCTGCCAGTCCACCAAATGGAGCTGGTGGAGCATTGGGATGGAATGTTGCTGATAGTGCTGGTGGTGCTCTTTATCCAAATATACGTAAGAAAAAATTTTCCCCATTATTTTTTTAATAAAAATCGTATACTTTCGTTTACTTCAATATTGAAATAATGGTGACTGTTTATTTGCTGATTTCAGCTCCACCAACATTCGCTGAAGGAGACTATAAGCCTCAAAGTATCGTCGATAAACATGATTCGGAGCATACGATGATGGCGCAACCACAACAATTCGCCCCTCGATATCCAACATACTCATTCAATCCAAATGCTCCCACACACAATATTTAATCTAAAAAATCGTTCTCAGCAACAGAACTCTGTTTAACTTTCTAACTCCTATATACTTTTTGAAGCATAGCTATCGCAAATTCATTAATAGAAAAAAACGAAAAAAATATAGAACGCACACTTATTTTATAATTTTTACCTATTAGAAAATGAATATAAAAAATTAGAATCTTCCTCAAATTTTCCAGTTTTACCTCAAAAGAAAATCAGAAATTATTTGAAAAACAAGTTGAAACTGGTGCTCGTAGAGATTTTTCATATATTTTTGTTATAGTTATAATAATTAATCAATTATAGAAAAAATAATAAGAAGAAGAAAAGAAATGTTTTTATACTGGTCTATAATGAAATTTCGCTTCTAAAAAGTATAGGCGTCTTTTACAAAATATGAACAAATTTAATCTCATAAAGATAGTCGAAAAAATAGTCAGTTTAGATTAAGTGATAAATCGTTCAATTCATATATACTATAAGGAAAAAATAAAATTATTTATTTTTGGTTGGTTGGGTTTTGTATTTGTTTTTTTTTTTTAAATAATTTTATACAATGCTTAGTCATTTGAACACATGTATGTGGCTATATATATATTCGATATATTTTCTTTCTGTTTAAGCTTACTGAATTGCAATTTCATAATATCTTATCAATTATTAATATTGTGCTTTATATTATATTGTTGAGAAAAGTTATTTTATATACAATTTATTATAAAAGAAAAAAATAGCAAAATAATGAACACAAAAGTTTTCATAAAATCTTGTACTTTATATGAAATTTATTTATTTGTTGTAACTTGTTATTGTTTATTTAATGAAAAAAAAAAACTAAAAAATATACACTAAAGAAATGGAGTGCCTATTGATTAGGAATTTTAAATGTAAAATATTGATAAAAATAAATTATATACAACTGAACAAATCAATTCGAACAATTTAGCAGGAATAAAATTCTATACATATTTCAATGATAATTGTCGAATATGTAAACAATATTTGCATAACTGATAGTTTAGCTTTTTTTACCAACAATTAGAGTAAAAAATAAAAAGAAAAAGGAATTTATTGGTTCATGAACATTTTGATTTAGTATCATTATTATTATGATTATATATTTTTTAAATGAAAAGTTAAAAGAAAAAAACTAATGTAAAATTATTTAATTGAAAACTACAATTAATAAATGCTTTTGGTATAATTTTTGTTTTACTCACTTTTATTTCATAATTGGCTTAATTCCTAGTCATTTTATACATTTACAAAAAAAAAATGTTTGCCGAAAAACCAAGCAAAAACTAAACTTTTTTAAATTTAGAATAAAAATTTCCTTATTTATTTAGGATTATTTTTATTAATATCCTGACAGTGTATCATGACCTTAATGGCTCCCCCATGACCATAACGAGCCGTTTCAAATGCCTTGGCAGTCTCAGTTATATCGTAATTGTGCGTTATCAGTTTTTTAATATCAATAGAACCACTTGCAACTAATGCTAATGCAGCTGGATAACTATAATTGAAAAAAAATGAACAAATATGACTAATAAGAATAACGGATTTATGAAATTTGATCTTTGTGGAAGAACACATACTCGTTAGCATATCGGAAAACACCACGTATATCGACTTCGCGGATCAACGCATTGGCGAGTGGTATTTTTACCTCGGATGCTCCCATTCCAACTAGAACAACGCATCCCCCAGATCTTGTTGCCTACAAAAACATTCTAAATTATTCCAAATTCGATTCAAGTGGTTTGAATTTACCAAAATCGCCAGTCTCGAAGTCGATTCAGCGCCAGAGCAATCAATAGTTTTGTCAGGTTGTGTGTCCATCATTGAGTGTACGGTTTTAACAAGATCCTCTTCTTTAGCATCTCTGTTGATTAGAAGTGTATGAGTTGCACCGAGCGACTTGGCAACGTTGAGTCGGTCCTGAACCAAATCAGCTATAAGGATTTTCGAAGCTCCCATCGCTTTTGCTGTCAGCAACGTGACTAAGCCAATTGGGCCAGCACCTAATATCAATATTTCCGAACCTAAACCAACGCCAGCCCTTCTACACGCATGCACTCCTACCGATAACGGTTCTAACAAAGCGCCTTCTTCCATTGTTACATGCGGTGGTAATTTGTAACAAAAGTCTGCCGGGTGTCTGTAAAACCGGGTAAGATTACCATCGTATGGCGGTGTTGCACAGAATATCATGTCCGCGCACAGATTATATTTGCCATTCTAAATATTGTATATTAACTCAACTTTAGTCAAATCCAATAATTACTATAATGCAGAAAATCTTAAAATATTCCACCTTGCAGAATTCACACATTCGACATGGCACTCCCGGCTCAACAGCAACACGATCACCAATGACCAAATGCTTCACGTTTTTGCCAACTTTTGCCACAACTCCGGATGCTTCATGTCCAATCACCATCGGCTTCGTTAGGACAAAATGCCCAATTTGGCCTCTGAGTAAATAATGCACATCAGATCCGCATATGCCCACGCAGTCCATTTGCAAGAGTACATCTTAAAAATGTATTTATAGTAAACGTTCCATCTTTATTTCACTCTGAACTCAACCGGAGAATATAATAACTTACCATTATCAGATATTTCCGGTATCGGACGTTGTTCCTAATCGAATTGGAAAGAATTTTCAAAATTGAATAAATAATTCCAATTTGGAAAATCGATAAATTGAAAATAAATAAATAATCAAAAATTAAGCAATTTTTTCATACTAATCGTAGGTCCTCAATTCCATATAAAACTGCGGTTAAGTTATCTTGACTCGCCATCCCGAACTGCGGTTAAATTCCTTACAAAATAGAAGCAACTCAACTCAAACCAAAACAAAAAAAATATGCAAAGAACAAAGTGTTCGCAACTGAGACTTTTTTTTAAGGTGTTTACCACAATTTTGTTTTTATTTATGCAATTTTTAAAAAAAAAAAAACCAAAATTTAATTTCCGAAATCAAAGTAAGGTAAAGAAAATATAGTTTCACTGTGCCTTTCCAATAGTTTATTTTGATCTGATTTAACAAAAGTTCAGCAGTCAACTGTATTTAATTTGGAAAAGTCAAAATCTCCGTATTCGAAAAGACGTGTTCCGTACGAAGAGACACCACGAAATGTGGGATCCAAAAACAGACTATCAATTCCGAACTTACATTTGTATTTCCCTTCTGTTACGAGTTTATTTTCAAAACGCATACAGACGTTTGTACATTAACAGAATCCCGACAGCTCATTAGAATTTATAAATTATTTAAACAATACACAACCAATTGCTGTTTGATAACAAAATAAAAATTTTATTCGTTCATAATCAGTCAAGGCAACGATATTCATACGATTCTTAAAATAAAAACGATTCCCCCCACAATGTGCATATGTGTACTACGCGATCATAGAGACACTATCAACATAATTGTTATAAATTTGTTTATGTTGATTTATTATTATTAGTATTCTTTTTAAGTCAATAAATGTGTGATAGAACAAATAATAAAAGAAAAATCAACAATTTCTATTTATTTATTTTTATAAATTAGTTTTTTTTATAAATGTACGAGTACATGATAAGTGCCTGTATAATCGTATTGATTAGAAGTTCAAGTTCAATGTAAGGAGAGAAAAAATTAATTTATGTACATTCTATTTGGCATTTTGTTTATTTAATATTATTATTTATTATTGGTAGCAAAACAATATTGTTTAAACTAATTATTAATAATTTTTTAATTATATTGTATAATCAAAATCTAAAAAAAATCTATTTTTATGAGAATATTGTCATTTTGAAATTAAGAAAATATTGAAAGTAAATACAATTAGAGTTAAAAATGTCCTTCTTAATAAAGTCATTTAAGATACATATAGTTATTATTGTAGAATATAAATAATTTGTTTGGATATGAAAATTTCCATAAGTGGTGAGAAAATTATTTTAATTTATTTTTATTTTTATTAATAAAATAAATTTGAAAAAGTAAATTTATTTTAAGGATGCTTTTGAAAATTTTTCCCATGGAATTTGATTAAAATTCTATATTTTAGACATCTAAATAATTTTGTTGTTATTTTTACCTCCACTATGTAAATTTTTTTAATGAACTAACAAAACTCCTCATATACGTTTCTCATACTAATATTTGTTATATAAAGTTTTTCTTTGATTTTAATTCTAAAAAATTATAATATGAATTTTATATGAGGTCTAAATCCTTTAAAAAGTCAAAATTTGTATGAGACTAAATCGTATAAGGATTAAATTTTTAAGAGATTTAAATATTTTTTAAGTATACATTTTTTAGGATGTTTAAATTTTTTAAGAGGTCTTTTTTTAATGTTTAGATTAATGAGGTACAGGGGGAACATTCAAAAGGTACTCGCCTGGAAAACCTTCTACCTGGCAGACGAGTTATGCGGGATTTTACCTCGCTAAAACCTAACCTGCACCTTTAACCTTGCTCCCGAAACGATGGTTCCCCGGCGGCACTCTTTGTAAATACTACTTCGTCGGGGTGTTCTTTTTGATGTTATTGCTGTCCTGATGTTATGATGCCTCGCGGCCTATTCTTCGTACGTGGTGCAAAGTACCTTGATGATAGATTCCGCGTACTCTGCAACTCTGTTCCAAGCCGATTGGCTCTTCACCATGCACTCCACTATGTTTCCTGGACTGATGAAATGGTCCAGATTTCTCTCCAGTTCGGACCGTGTCCCCTCGTATAAGGGGCATTGGAAGAACACGTGTTCTGCATCTTCGATCACATCGCGGCAATGATGGCAGTTTGGGGAATCAGTTCTCTTAATACCCGACTTCCCCGTGCAGGCGAGTGACCCATTTCGTGACATCTGGGATCAGCCGACGAGTCCACCGACCCTTCGTTGAGCTGTCCCACCTCTCTTGCCAGAGGCGAATACTCTCGGGTCTCTCTTCACATGGTACCTTTCGCCGCTCTTCCTTCTTTCCATGATATTGGCGTTCCTGCTCTCTTGCCAGGATGTCGATGGGTGGGCATGATGCCACGACGTTGACCGCATCGTGTGATACCGTTCGGTATGCCGACGCTACTCTGATCGCTGAGAGCCGGTGGACTGATGACATTATCTTGCTGTATGTTGTTAGCTCTAGCAATTTCGCCCACACTGGTGCTCCGTATAGCAGGGCGGAGGTAACTACAGTTGCCAGTAGTCGCCTTCGGATTTGCCTGGGGCCTCCGATATTGGGCATTATCAGCTACTCACAAGGAGTGCCTCGGTCTTATGTTCCGCCAAAGACAGGTCTGCCGATGTCATCCACTGTCTTATGCTCCGGATGGTGGTGGAGAATGCGGCTTCCAGTTCTTCCAGGCGTTTGGATACAATGACAACCGCTACGTCGTCCGTGAAAGCGACGAGTGTTGTGTTCATCGGCAATTCTAGATGGAGTATGCCGTCGTACATGACGTTCCCCAAGAGTGGCCTCAGGACAAAGTATGATCTGACCATCCTCCGGAGGTAGTAGGACACCCCCATGTTCTCAAGAGCCTCCAAGACTCTATCCCAGCGGGCCGAGTTAAACGCATTCTTGATGTCCAGAGTGACAATGAGGCAATACTTTTTGGAACCGCCTTTCCATCTCTTTCCTGAGATGGCTTCCTTTGCGATGCTCGTGACGAGTTCCAGCGCGTCGATGGTCGATCTCCACTTCCTGAATCCGAATCGGAGAGTTGAGGATCAATGTATGTGTATTGCTCCAATCTGTCGACCACTATCCGCTCCAAGTTCTTCCCGTCCTCCGAGTCCAGCACGCAAAGTGGACGATAGGATGCTGGTTCGTCCGGTCGTTTCTTCCCTTTTGGGAGAAGAACCAATCTTTGTTGCTTCCATCGAGTCGGAAATACGCCTTGCCGCAGGCAGGCATCGTACACATGCTTATGAACATGTCTGGCCTGGCGGCAATTGCACTCTTCAGTACTATGTTGGGTATGCCGCCTGGTCCTGATGCCTTGCCATTATGCAATCTAGTGCAGGCCCTCGTGAGTTCTTCCATGGTCACTCCAGGAATTATCACTTCTTCATCCTCCGGTCCCTCTGAGTTCCACTGTCGAGGCCCTGTATCCCTTACGAGCCCGCTGGTGTTGCCTTCTTGCCTTAAGGCACGCTCGCCGGTGTTGGGCTTTACCAGTAGACTGATGCTCGGCCGTTGTTCGGGCGACTCCTTGGCATCGACGCATCGCAGAAATCCTTATCTCTTAAGAGGTTTAAATTGTCTACATCTCTGAAGATGTCTACATCTCTGAAGAGGTCTAGATCTCTGAAGATGTCTACATCTCTGAAGAGGTCTAGATCTCTGAAGAGGTCTACATCTCTGAAGAGGTCTACATCTCTAAAGAGGTCTACATCTCTAAAGAGGTCTACATCTCTGAAGAGGTCTACATCTCTGAAGAGGTCTACATCTCTGAAGAGGTCTACATCTCTGAAGAGGTCTACATCTCTGAAGAGGTCTACATCTCTGAAAGGTCTACATCTCTGGAGTTCTACATCTCTGAAGAGGTCTACATCTCTGAAGAGGTCTACATCTCTGAAGAGGTCTACATCTCTGAAGAGTTCTACATCTCTGTAGAGGTCCACATCTCTGCAGAGGTCTACATCTCTGAAGAGGTCTACATCTCTGAAGAGGTTTACATCTCTGAAGAGGTCTAGATCTTTGAAGAGGTCTACATCTCTGAAGAGGTCTAGATCTTTGAAGAGGTCTACATCTCTGAATAGGTCTACATCTCTGAAGAGGTCTACATCTCTGAAGAGGTCTACATCTCTGGAGAGGTTTACATCTCTGAAGAGGTCTACATCTCTGGAGTTCTACATCTCTGAAGAGGTCTACATCTCTGAAGAGGTCTACATCTCTGAAGAGGTTTACATCTCTGAAGAGGTCTACATCTCTGAAGAGGTCTACATCTCTGAAGAGGTCTACATCTCTGAAGAGTTCTACATCTCTGTAGAGGTCCACATCTCTGCAGAGGTCTACATCTCTGAAGAGGTCTTCATCTCTGAAGAGGTCTACATCTCTGAAGAGGCTTACATCTCTGAAGAGGTCTACATCTCTGAAGAGGTCTACATCTCTGAAGAGGTCTACATCTCTAAAGAGGTCTACATCTCTAAAGAGGTCTACATCTCTGAAGAGGTCTACATCTCTGAAGAGGTCCACATCTCTGCAGAGGTCTACATCTCTGAAGAGGTCTTCATCTCTGAAGAGGTCTACATCTCTGAAGAGGCTTACATCTCTGAAGAGGTCTACATCTCTGAAGAGGTCTACATCTCTGAAGAGGTCTACATCTCTGAAGAGTTCTACATCTCTGTAGAGGTCCACATCTCTGCAGAGGTCTACATCTCTGAAGAGGTCTTCATCTCTGAAGAGGTCTACATCTCTGAAGAGGCTTACATCTCTGAAGAGGTCTACATCTCTGAAGAGGTCTACATCTCTGAAGAGGTCTACATCTCTGAAGAGTTCTACATCTCTGTAGAGGTCCACATCTCTGCAGAGGTCTATATCTCTGAAGATGTTTACATCTCTGAAGAGGTCTAGATCTTTGAAGAGGTCTACATCTCTCAAGAGGTCTTCATCTCTGAAGAGGTCTTCATCTCTGAAGAGGTCTTCATCTCTGAAGAGGTCTTCATCTCTGAAGAGGTCTACATCTCTGAATAGGTCTACATCTCTGAAGAGGTCTACATCTCTGAAGAGGTTTACATCTCTGAAGAGGTTTACATCTCTGAAGAGGTCTTCATCTCTGAAGAGGTCTTCATCTCTGAAGAGGTCTACATCTCTGAAGAGGTTTACATCTCTGAAGAGGTCTACATCTCTGAAGAGGTCTAGATCTTTGAAGAGGTCTACATCTCTGAAGAGGTCTACATCTCTGAAGAGGTCTGCATCTCTGAAGAGATCTAAATTTCTTGTGAGTTCTAAATTTCTTATGAGGTCTGAATTTCTTATGAGGCCTAAATTTTTTACGATTTTTAAATTTCAAATGGGAACTTAAATTCTTGAGGTTTAAATTTCTTAGGTGTAAATTTCTATTGAACTCTAATACTCTTATGAAGCTTGAATCTATTATAAGGTGCTAATCTCTTATGGCTCTCTTAAATTTGAAGAAAAATACCCTAAATTTAGAGGAGTTAATTCGAATTGGGAAAAAAATGTAAGGCAACAATTTAAGTATGAAAATTTCTATGTAATTCAAATATTACCATTAGATTTACAATTGATAAAAACAACATAGCAATTTCATAAAATCTAAACAATTTTTTTTGAAAAAATTCTAGAATTTTTACACTGGAAAAATCCTTACAAGTGTTATCATCTAACAGATAGTAAATGTTTTTTGAAATATCTTTATCCTGCTGTAATATGATAAAAACTAATTAATAAATAAAATAAAAATTTGAAACATTTAAAAGCGCGTTCACATTATCTGTAATTTCAGGCTAACCAGAATTCTTAAAAAAATTTCCGCAACATTATCAGAGTACAGCAACTGTTTTTTACTTTCATAAATGTTCAAGAAATCTATTGTTTCCACGTGTTTATTTTGTACTATTTGGTAAAGTATGAATTGCTTTAAAATTATCTATTTCCTAGTTTTTTATTGTTTAATAGAAAATAGGTAATTTAAAAAAAAAGCATTTCTCAATTGCATCTGAACAACAAATAAACTAACTCTTATCATCACATCCATATTAAAAGATCTTGAATATTGTATACGAATTAATGTCAACAGAAATGAAATTGTAAGATTATCAGTTTAATCTTGCTAACATTTGTAAATTCAACAAATATTGTAAACAAAATGATGAGAATACACGTATGTTACAAAACATGAAAATTTATGGATTATTTATAAATGCATCAGGTTCCTTAAATAAGATAATATTTATTTACAAATAAACAAATAATTGTAAATTATTCAATTAGTTTACATTAGAAATCCCAGACAGCCATTTCTTTTACAGCAGATTTATTGTCGCGGCGCATTCGAGTTGTTGCATTTGCTTCACCTTTGGCAATACATTTTTTACGAATTTCACGTTTATCTTTTGCTTCCAATGTCTTTTTAATTCGATCTTTAATTACACTGGGGGCTATTGTACTGGCTGTAGTTGAAAATGATCGCATACTCCTCGTATCGGACAGAAGTTTTTCTACTGCTTTTAATCGATAAAGACGTGAATTTGGATCTAAATCTGATAGTTCACCAACTTCGTTAGATTCTAGTGCATTTGAACTGATCGTACCCGATTTAGATACGATATCCTGATCTGAATTATTATCTGTAACTTTAGCGGTAGTATTATAGTCAGCTTCATTGCTACTGTCATTATTAGTAGAAATTTCTGGTTTAATTTGATCCGTCGGCATATCGAGTGCATCGTGAAATTCATCTACAACTTCATATTCATGACAAATATCCATTTCTGCGGAACATGTTTTACCCAAATATTGAGAACATGATTCAATATACTTTCTGACGGAATCATCTGCTTTCTTGTTAGCGATTTTATCTTCCGCAAATTTCATTTCATTTTCTAATTGGCGGCGACACTCATCTAACTCTGCGTCGGTTGTAACTTTTTCTTGCGTTGCAGGGGATTCCTCAACAACATCATCTTCATCTTCAGAGTTTTCGTAGCTTTCCATACCATATTCCTACAATAAGTATTTTGAATAGTCTTTATATTTTAAATTTATACTCAAATACACTTACCTGAAGTAGATCCTTCTCCATTTCTTTTGTGAAACCATATCCAGTACATCGCACTTCGGCATCGAGGTCATCTTCTCGCTCTAAATCGTTAAATGTTGGAAAATCATGACTTTCATAAGCAAATTTCCTACGGAACAATTCTTTTACACAATTAACATCCCTTTCGAAGAACCTAAAATATTCGGAATTACAGGAAATAAAAAATTAGACTGAACAGAATATTTTGGAAGACGAACATTTCAGCGTTAGGATGCGATGTGGACATCATTTGTGGAAAGTCTATTAGAATTGGTTTAGCATCATCTGTGATCATTATGTTGAATTCATTAAAATCACCATGAATAACACCACAATTGCCTAAACGTACAATCAGATTCATTAATTCGTCATAGAGTATTTCTGGATTTTCTACTTCATTCACTTGTGTTCTGTGAAAATTTGTAAAAAATAATATTAGAAATTTGATTACGTTCTTGAAATATTTTTTTTTACAGGGGATAACCATTCACCAGTTCCATAAGCACACAGTGTCGGTTAAAGTCGATAGGTTTTGGTACAGGAAATTCTCGATCATACAACGCCGTCATATATGCGAATTCTCTGGTGGCTGATATTCTTGATAGATAAAGCCAAGACGCTTTATGTCTTCTCCCATGATAGTCTCGCTTTGTTTTAATATTTCGAAAGCATGTCCGCCCTAATCGATGTAATTTCAGACAAATTGGAGTCCCTTCATCATCCGCAACAATGTAAATATTTGACTCCTTTCCGACTCCAATTTGATTACCAAAGGATGCGACAGATTCACGCAATGACAATGACTTTAAAGCCAAGTAATCGTAGCCCATATTGGTAAGACGGTAACCATCATCTGGAAGTAATTTTCAATTTTATTTTAAGATTCAACAAAATGATTTCTACTAACTTACATTTCTTCCCTCGCTCATATGATAATAATTTGTGCTTGCATAATTCCTTCAGCAATTTATGCACTCCGCCAGCTTTTAAATTTGCTATTGTAGCCGCAAGTGCGCCAGGCACCAATTCGTGGTTCTTCATTCCCATTTCAATCTGAAATTGTTCAACTTGAACAAACTGTTCATTATGAGAAAAATTAACTGTATTACCGCTGTTAAGACACGAAAATCCTCACGTGTTAAGTATCTCAAAGTTGTGACATTTAATTTCCCCATATTTATCTCGTTATTTATGCCAGTATTTTTACCGAAAACAAATAAAATGCGTCCAAATTATACGACAACGAACCAACCCATGTGTTATTCAGCTGTTAAAAAGAACTGTCACTCGTATGAAAGTACTGCTGAGCCCTCTGGTATTTAGTAGTTCAAGTATTTTTACTGAGAATGAGTGAAACTACCAGTGATTCTCCAACGAAGTATTTACATTCGATTATTTAATCGTTTCCAAAATATACAATTTGAGTAAAAAAAATGCAATTTTTATCATAAAATCCGAAGAATCCAATTTATAAATTTCGACTAAATACAATTATAATACTAATAATATTGTTTCTAATATAATAATCATTATTTATATTGTTTCTAATAAAAAAATACTGAAATCATATCAACAAAAATATCAATTCAATCAAAATTATTCTCATTTGAAAAAAGTATGCTATTAAATATTTCCGTAAATAATATCAATTATTCAACGAAAATAAGTAATTTTTTATTATAAAATTTAAATCTAAATTATGAAATTTTATACAAAATTATGAAATTACATATATAAAAGGCTTTATAATTAAAGTGAACCCTAATTTGTAACTAATTTAAAATATTTCTTTTCGAATTCATCTTGGAAAAATATTGAAAAAAAAAAATAATGTTGCTTATACGAAATATATTTAATGTGAGTGAAAATAAATGATTAAAATTTCTTTAAATACGACATTTTTTTAAAAGAAATCATCTTTTCAGTTGGTCTTGAAGCAAAAGTATTTGGAAAGTATTCATAAATATCGTTATTTCGGGACAAAAAGATGGGATAAAATTATTGAAAAAGATTTAGTGAAGATGGATAAATCCAAGGATGAATATGGAAGTGGAAGTAATAGGAGAGTTGAAAGAATAACGCACAAGTTGGATACGTTAACTCCATCGAATTTTATTAAACGATCATTGATGAATGGTACATTTCATAGATCGGAGCTTAATCCATTCAGATCGCATGAGTTTGATTTTGCATTAAAACGGCAAAGTCTACCGTTGAAAGGATTTCATTTTCCTAAACGAAGTAGTAACATTTTAGACCGGGAAGAGAAACTAACAAATTTTGCAATGATTTCTAATTTAGAAAATCACATAACAAATTTTTCCACAGAACCGAAGAAAACTATATCAAATGTCGTTGTTGAAGCAAAAACTACTTCGGAAATGAATGCAAGTAACATTTCCGGTGATTTATTTAATAATGATTGCTCTACAAAATTGGAAACGGAAGTCAAACATTTAATTATGATAAAAATTCCTTATGCGTTTCATACTGATATGGAGGATATAAAAATTGATATTGAAAATCTTCAAGGAAAAATCGAATTAGATTTTGCGGAGGGTATTAAAACCTTTGTTTTGTATAATGAAAATCCAATCGATGAAAATAAAAATGATTGCCCTCAACTATCAGATACTATAAAGAAAATTGATGTTCAAGTAATTGAAAAAGATTTAGGAAAAAAAGATACATACGTGATTCCCGCAAGTTTTACAGACAAATCTAACAAGATTTTTGAAAAAACTCTAACCGAAGGTGGTAGAGAAAACCAATTTAAAGAGAAGGACATGATTTCTATGGATGTACACAATATTATAGATCTAACATCATCATTTAAGGACTTTATCAATTTAAATAAAATGAATTTAAATCGGTTTGGATTCGGCAAAATACATAAATGTACAGCTAATTTGGGTGGTTCTATAAAACTAGTCCATTATGAAGGAATTTCTAATAAACACGGAATTTTACAGAATCTGAAAAAAGAATTAGAGAATCTAATGACCATTATTTGTAAGAAATTAATCGAATATACTTTAAAAAATTCGGATCACAATACTAATTTTAGCATATTTATTAATTTGGACGATTCCAATTTAGTAAAAAAGGCTATTGCAACAGACAAAAATTCTAAATTGTCATGCATCCCATTGGAAAATAAAACAAAAATAAATGTTGAAGAAATTTCAAATTCATTTGAGAGCGTTAAAGTATCAAATAACCGTAAAAAGGTAGCTTTTTATTGTCCAGGAAGTGATAAGGACAAAATAGGTTGTACATCGCCTAAAATGAAGACACTCAAAAAAGACACTAAAACGTGTGGCTTTGGTGATACGGGGGCACCTCAAAAGATAAATTCTAGAAACTCAGAAGCAACAAAACAACAAGTGCCTGTCGTTTGTATAAATGTCCAAAAAGATTCTGGTTCTAAAATTCAAAATTCCAAAGCAACTAATTTAATTGAAAGTAACACAAACTCCGAAAGTAACGATAGTTCAAGCGCAGGAAATATGGAAGACTCTTTAACGACAAAAAATATACAAAATGAAATAATTCACGAAGAAAACGGAAATGAAAAAGAAATAAATTCTGAAAATGCAATGGCACCAAAGACGCCTGAATTCAAAATTGTTCAATGCCCTCCGTTGTCGGTTAAAGACCAACTAGCTGGTCCCAATGTTAATAAAGAAAATTTAACTGCCATCGATTTTGGTTGTTCTAATTTTTCTGAAAAAGAATATAAAAATGGCAAAGTACCTGAAAATAAAAAATCCGATGATGAGGAGGTTTCTTGTCAGTCTTTATCGCTAGAAAAAGATAGTAAAATTCGAGTTAGTGAAAATGTTGAAAAAAGTTTGAATGAAAAAGTCAAATTTAAAAATGTGGATTGTGCGTCTTCTCCTCAAGGAAATAAAATGACCGAAACAGAAGGGAAATTTGAAACAAAAAATAAAAATAATTTGGATTGTGGTGCTTTACGGGAGAAAAATAGTATTCAATCGAAAAGTGTGCAAGAAAATAAAAAGCAAACTGCTGATCGCTTGAATTGTTCAGTTTTACGCGACATGAAGGATAGTGGAAAGCAGAGTCAACACCAAACATCCACTGTTGAAGGTAGACGAGGTAAAACTGGACCATCGCTAAAGTCTCCGTCCTGCTTAGCCGAGCATGGACAAGATGTAAAATTGAAGGAAGATATAAACACTAAGGTAGCTTCGTCAAATGAGGATTACCGTCCAATCTTTTCCAAATTTTTATATCCTACTTCAGATTTAGCTACAAAAAACCTAGCAGTTGAGCGGCCAGGGAAGAATTTCGATAAAAGCCTATCAAAATCGAAAAGTTGTTCTAATGAAGATCATTTGGGGAAGTCGAAAAATCCTCCTAAGGTGCAGAAAGAAAATTTAACAGTTAAATTTGTGGACGCCATGAAGCTGAAATATCATAAGATTCCGATCCCAAAAATCAACGATAATGGTTTGTCCGAAGGCTTATTATTTCTTGTCGGTATTTTTTAATTTTTTTTTTTTTGCAGAAGTTCTGATAAAAATTGACACCGTGGGAATATGTGAGGCTGATATTCATATGTACGAAACGGGAGTAAACTCTTTCAATGGTGAACTAATACCATTGGGTCATGAAGGATCTGGTATAGTAGAAAAGGTTCAAAAATTAGTTGAAGACAGTTCCGATCAAACTTTGTCAGTAACGTTTGGCTTATTTCGTACTAGGTTGGAAAAAATGTTGAGAATCTAAAAGTTGGTGATTTAGTTGCCATCGAACCGAATGTGCCCTGTGGTCGGTGTAAATTCTGCCGAACTGGGCGTACCAATTTGTGCCAGGAGACGAAATATTCTGGCCTCATGTCGACTTATGTTGCCCACAATGCTGACTATTGTCACAAACTTCCCACAAACGTAACTCTTGAACAGGCAGCACTACTGCATCCCCTTGCGTTGGCTATGCATGCCTGCCGGAGGGGTGGTGTAACTGCGGGAACGAATGTTCTCGTACTGAGTGCTAGTCCATTAGGGATTTGTTCCGTGATCTGTTCTAAGGCGATGGGAGCATCACAGATAATAGTTGTTGGTTAGTTCTTAAAGTTATTATAATTAAATTTTATATTAAAAATAAATTTCTTTAAGATATGGAGGAGACTAATCTTAGTATCGCGACTAAAACTGGAGCGGATCACACAATTCACATTACAGATAAAATGGATCCACAGCATATATCCGAGTTGATTTGTTCAAAAATGTGCATTTATCCTGATGTGATAATTGACTGCTGTGGATCATCTCAGAGCATGAACTTATCAATATTAACTATAAATCCTGGCGGCATTTATGTTCTTGTAGGTTGTCAGGAAGAGTGTCCTAATGTTCCACTCCTAGCAGCCATGATAAAGGAAATTGAGTTTAAGACTAGTTTTCGTTCTGTGAATACGTAATTAACTAAAAAGAAATTCTGTTGAATCTCTGAATTATTTTTCTGATTTTCTAAAATTAATGTTCAGGTATCCTACAGCTTTAGATATGGTAAGTAAAGGGAAGGTTCCCCTTTCGAAAATCATAACGCATCGGTATGAATTTTCAAGAGCAAAAGAAGCCTTCGATACTGCATTGAATGAGGCTAAATGCAAGGCGATAAAAGTTATAATGAAATTTCCACAAGAAAAGCGTTCAGAAATTAATTAAATCTAAGAAAAAACAATCTACATTTAAGTCATAATATGTATGTATGTATAGGATTTAATTTGTAATAAACGAAATATATCAATTCAAAACTATTTAGAAAAAAAGAATTTTTCGTGCTTTTAGAAAAAAATAATACTAAAATATTTTTAATCCATATTTAAAAGAACTTTTTTCCCGCTTTCTCATAGCTGTATGTTAAGATACTAATTGTTGCCAGCTTCACTCATATTTTGAAAGACCGGTCCTCGAACTGTCAAAAGTATAATTTGTTATCAAATTTTACTCTGTCTTTTTGCATTTTATCAAGTATCACAAATTATTTGAATTGCGAAAAGCTTTTCTCATTAAAATAATTTCTAATTTATATAAAAATTCAAAATTTCTAAAATTTTTGAGTTCTAAATCAAATACGACAAACTGCGTTATAAAGCTTTTAGGTGGGATAGTGTTTTTTTTAATGGTTTATTTTGGTTTGGGTCTGGTTCGGTACGTATTATTTCCACTTTATTTTAAAGGGATTTTTTCACAAACCAACAGAGCTTTGACTATGAATTTTCCATCGACACTTGAAGGATTTGGATACGGTTTCAATGACGGTAAGATAAGAAGCTGTGCGACATTTCTGCAATTTCATGACACGTTTATTTTGCTTTCATTTTCAGAAGGTAAATTACGAAAATTGGACAAAAAAACTAAACAGTTAACCGATGAACTATTTGATTTTAATGTATATAATGATCAGAGTAAAAATCAATTACATTATGAAGCTTTAGGGGAGGTAAAATCCTTGGGTAGACTATGTGTTTTTGGCATATTAATATTTGAAAATTTGTAGACTATTACTGATTATGTTTACGAACTTCTCGAAAAGAATGGCTTGCATCGTTTGTATATACCCGATAGTATTCCTAAAGATGAAGCCACATTCGTTTTTGCCAGTCAGAAAAAATTGGAAAATCCAAAAAAGTTACTGGTTTTGATTCATGGAACCGGCGTTGTCCGTGCTGGGCAGTGGTCTCGCAGGTAATTATAATAAAATATATTTCAAAATATTCCTTGACTAATATGTTGAACTATTAGTTTGATAATAAATCATTCCTTGAACCATGGAACACAGATTCCCTATGTGAAAAAAGCTCGTGAACTAGGTTATGAAGTTCTAATACTAAATACTAACGATAATTATCGTACAATTAAAGGAAAAGAACAAGCAATTCCTGGTAATAATTCTCCACGTTCTCATGCAATATCTGTATGGGAAAAATATGTCTTAAACGCAAATCCGGAGAGTGTTTCTATTGTTGCCCACAGTTATGGTGGTATTGTGACAGTCGAATTGGTAAAGTCTAGAACTTTTTTTTTATACATTAATTAATTTTTTTTATATACTAAAACGATTTTAGGCCAAGCATTTCCCAGATTTCTTCAAAAAAAAAGTATTCGCGGTAGGATTTACAGATTCGGTTCATAGTAGGACGTCTTCAAATGATGGTGCATGCAAATTTTTAAAAAGCATCGGAAGAAATTGGGTAACGTCATCCAAACTGTTGGATGAAAAGTTATCTGAAAGTGACTCCGACTTACCTCGGTACTCTGCAGGTATAATTAACTTTATATTTAAGTCTATTTGCAAAATATACTTTATGTCATAATTTATTTAAGGTCACACAAAACATGAATGGACATCGTATGCATGCATGCCAGCACTTTTCGATTTCTTTGAAAGTCGGTACAACCAATTCACAAAACTGCACTCTGGTGAATTGTAAATGAATGTTAATATAAAAAGAAAATATTTTCCAAATGATTTAATGTCACTTTTTCAAAAATATGTACTTGTTGATAAATAAAGCGAATCTTCATGATTGCGATATGCATTTATGTTTTATAAAAAAATTATGTTTTCTTTGAAGTTCCATTTTTTTCTAGTATATTTGATAATATTTTTTAAAAAAATGAGAAAAATGTTTTCATTACATGCAATAATGTAAAATAATGTTTGTTTCTAGATTACATTATGTAAAAGCAATTAATTTTAGAAAAAAATTCATTGTGTTTTCCTTGCAGCATGATTTTTTAAAAACAATTGTAAGGTTTACTCGAGAAGTGTATTTTTTTTATAAACGGTAGGTGTTATTTCCTGCTTTGAAAATTTGATTTATTATTAATAAAATGCTTCTCAAAATTTGATTTATTATTAACAAAACACATGAGTAAATAATAATAATAGAGTTTTTATACAAAGTAATTCCATGAACTCAGATTATAAAATGGAAATCTACATTTTATTAAAATCTCTTTTTTCATTTATAATTATAACTCAATTTTCCATAGAAGTTATTTATATTTTTAAATATACATAAAATATTAAGTTATTATATGTTTTTTTTTGCATTTTAATTATAAAAATGCAATATTTAAAAATAATAACGCTCAACGCTATATTTATAAATAATAACAAATGTTAATAAGTAAAATTAGTTTTACTTTAATAAGTAAGACAATTTTACTTATAATAACAAATGTTAATAAATAAAATTGTCTTACTTATAATTTTCATTTCGAGTATTTAAAATAAAAACAAAACAAAAATTGGAAAATTTAGAAAACATTTATAAAATATTTTTTTGATTTGTTTGTTGCGCAATTCATGTGAATACCTTACAAATGTTTAATAATATCGTTTTATATATGCAAGATAAGAAAATAATGTTTATTAAAAATTGGCAAATTTTTAAATATTAAATATTGAAAGTTTTGCAATTAAAGTTTTTTTTTCTTTTCAAACTATATTAAATTTACTGTAAATATTTTTAACTAATATTTATAAAGAAATTAATAATAATTTATTTTTTTAGCTCAAATCTCAGTAAGATATTAAAATAATTCGATTAACAATAAGAAAATATAGTACTAAATTTCTATAATTGGAAATTCATCTTTAATATAATTAACAATTTTGTTTTTAAATTTAACTAAATTTGCTTCATATTTTAATTCCTTAGGTAATTTCTTAAATATTTGAAGTCCATTATAGACTCTTAATTTTTTCGTTTCTTACATATTTAAATCTAAAACAATAAATCTTATTCTAAATTAAATCTTATTTAATTTAGAATACTAATATGAAAACATTCCATTAGTGTCCTCTATTTAATACTTAACCAATTCAAACTTAGAATTCTTACAGAATTATGTAGTAACTTTTTTTAAATTAATTAAAATAATGCTTTGTAAAAAATTCTCATTATACACATTTACTACAATATGCATATAAATTTCTTTATATATCTGAATTTATGCGCTTTTGCTCAATTGATATTTAAATCATGTAAATTTTATTCTAAAGAATCGTATTGAATCTATCAGAAACACGAAATAAGAAAAATTGGTATAATTTCAATTATATATACTTGCATCGAGAAGAACTTATTCCGCTTAAATGTAAATGTACTCAAATTTAACTTTTAAGTTTAACTTCCTATTTTTGTCGAATGTTCTTTTTTTTCCTTTGCTGAATTTTACTATTGCAATTTATACAAAGAAAATGCTGGGTTGGGCTATTTCCAATACCATAATAGGAAGAAAAATCTTGCTTAGTGTATAAAATCTTAAAGAAAGAAAATATAAAAAAAGTCAGTTATTTTATATACTCGTACATACTTGTATTTTTATTTTCATATAAGTTAGGATAGGAAAATCTATCTTCCAAAGTGATGAAATTCAACATGAAAAGGCAAAAGGAAAAAATTGAATAACGACGAAATACGAATAACAGCAAAATTCTGATGGGAATCAAGACTTAGTGGGAGTGACTTTACTTAACAGTTTCGATTTTACATGTACGAGTGTTCATCTGATCCATAATATCCTCTTCCACCTTTATTTAAGTGGGTATACTCATCGGTTCTAGAAACCATTTGTGATACTGATGACACGAGGTGGAGAGCTTTGCCACGCGCATGACCCGAATCGACTTTTCTAAAAAGGAGAGCTTTCGACACACAAATAAACAGGGACACCCACAAACCACAAACCACAGTCAATAGGGGCCCGAAATAGGGCAGGTGAGGTAGTTGGGAGCATGTATTTGTTCACACAAGGACTATTTGTGTCTCATTCTCATGCCCTTTAGCCTAGGAGATAAACGAGTAAATGTATGGTCGTACGGTCAGGGCGTGTGCTTAGATCACTGTCAATAAAACAACTCAGAAAATTCTCACCAAATTTATTAATTTCTTATCCTTTTTTTTAAGTTGCTGTAAAATATTTGATTCATTTACATAACTTTAAATTACTCTGAGACAAATTATATAACAATATAGAATGTTTGGAGAAATTTATTTATAATCTTAAGTAAAATAATGAAAAAAAAATAATTTTAATCATCAATTTTGATAACAAAAGATGAGAAATTGAAATTTTAACAATTAAGTATATATATTTTGGCACAATAATTATTTTACAAGAAGAGTTTTGAATTTTTTCAATCACATTTAAAAAAGTCCTGATTTTAATTAATTAAAGTTTTTATTAAATCGATTCAAAATGATTTTAATTTTAGATATATTTTTTGGATAATATTAATAGGAGCACAAACCCCCATTTGTCCATATTTCTGTAATTTTATTAAAAAATATTACATTTAAGGAAATAATTTTTATATATATATTTTACTACGAGTATATTTACCCAAACTTTATATATATTTTTAGTATTGGAACATTTTCCATGAGTTTTTTTTAGTTTTTTAATAAAAATCGTTAAGAGAAGGAAAAATAAAACTAATATTGTAAATAAGAATAAACGAAGTACAGTAGAGCATATCATTGTATCTTAAATCTAATTATCCTTAACTAAAACAGTAAATTTGTCCTTTTGTCCATTATCGTTTCTAAAGTCTTAACTCTTACCAAAATTTATTCCAATCTAGATTTCCATCTCAACTCCTGTGCCCATTTATAATTCTTTCTTAGCTAACATCTTCCTTGCTATATCCAAGGACTCAGCATATTGTGGTTTACAGTTTTTGGCAAATATACAAATTTTCTTCGAGTAACAAAAAGAATGGGTAATACTTGGTTCTTTATATCCTTAAGATTCTAATCTGGAACATTGGTGTTTTCATGTTGACAAATAGAATCACAAGTGTGGGGTGGATTTGCGATGAGAAAATTTGTTTACATTAGTCAGAGATAGGCTTTGCTATAAATTTGATTGTGTTTGTAAATGACTCGATATCATTTCGATTATTTTCGCGTTTCACAACAGAGCTCTTCTTGGGTATATTGCCTTGACTTAGGCAAATATTTTCGATGTTAAATGAAATGTAATTTTCCCAGAATGGATACTGACTGAAATTTGAATAGGAAAATTTCAGTTACTTAAGTAACAAAACATACAGAGAAGTGATTATTGGATTTGATTCCAAGTTCTTCAACTGCAGTATTTTCGTATTCGAATTGAACAAATAAGAAAACCAAATAAAATTGAATTATAAACACATACGATATGTAGTGGGAGAGATAGATAATTTTATCACACATTCGAACACAAAGAAGTACATTAAATTCGCGAAAACCATTACAACAAAGTTAAATAAAGAATATGATAAGATCACATTTTGCCAGAATATTTAAATTAAGTAGAAGGTAAGTGCTGACAAAAAAGAAGAGAATTCTTGAAGAAAGTAGAGGGGTAAAAACCCCCTTAGTAACATTTACGTGCAAAAGTACACCCCAGGTTCGGAAAGAGTAAAAATAAATTGTCAGAGACTCTGTTAAAAAGTTCAAATCACATAAAGAATGGAAAATGGTATTTTTTCGCGTTTTTCTTCTTTTTTTTTTATTCTGCAAAGCAAAGTCTGATAGAGGAATAAGAAAAAAATACATTAGAAAAAATGAAAATAAAAATTGAAGGAAATCAAGAAAAGCCTTCCAAATATCCTTATGGGAATTGAGGGAATCGTTTGTGTTAAACTGTTTTGCATATCGTCACTTAAGAAATCAAATGACGTTACAGCCTTAACAAATTGGATAAACGTGTCCTTTTTTGCTTTGTCAAATCTAACATTATCCACCGCTTAGTGGAGTTGTGGGTTTTGCACTTTTACTATTTGATTCTTTTTTTTTTTTTTTTTTGAGTTTCCATTCAATTTTTTTCCTTGTTATTTTTGGCTGACAGCCTTGACATTTGGCCATTTTTTTTCGTCTACCCACCTTCAAATATATTATTTTAATAGTCCTCAGAGACAAGGAATACTTACATCCAATACATATGCAGTATATTTATAGAATTTTATATAAATGTTGAAAATAAACTAAAAAGTTTTTTTTTTTTTTTGTTGGAAAATTGTAAATTTGGGTTTAAATTTAATAGTTTTAAATTTATTATTTATCGGTATTTTATAATAAATTCAAAATTGTAAATTTTTCTTAAAGAAAAATACTGGAAAATATTGTTTGTTTATTTTGTAGATGAGGACTTTCAAAAATGAGTCAGGAATCACTTTATATTACCGTATGGGTGGGCGTTAGCAGTATCCTAAGCGAGGCTGGTCTGTTTTTATCAGGTAAGATAAGTTTGAGTTTGTTAAATTTTGTGAAACATGTTGTTCTATTTAATCAGGTTAGAAAGCGGACTTGGAAATGAAATTATTGGATCTAGGAGATCCACAACGGAAGAAATCCGATTGGTAAGAAAATTCTTGGATAGCTGACCTTCACATAATATATGTGGAATAGTTAGCAGACAGCCACAGAATTAATATATAGATAGGAATTTTGTGGCTTCCGAGAAGATACTTATTAGGTAAGAGCAGCATAACCTATCCGGATTCTGAGTAGTTTTCGGCAACCATGTTCAATGGACTGGATTCTTGAGATTCTGAAAAGAACTCACCATTAGTCCAGTCTGTATTTCTTATTATAGCTGAGATTGTTGTTTGCCATTCTGTTAGTAGACGAGGCAGATTAGGGATACCTGTAAACACCGGACGCCGGAGAGTTTCGCTCTAGCTGATCAGCACATTCATTTCCCATAATTCCCATAAACCCCGGTAACCAATGCAACTCGTCACTCCTATTGCTGAGTAAGTTATGTCTAATCTCGTTCGACAGCTCCCCGTAGTACGGAAATACCACTCAATAAATATCACAGATTTGGGAGCCATTGATCTCAATAACTACAAACAAAATTGTTTTGTCCGATTGTTCGAGAAAAGTTCCTTCAGAGAAAACTTCCATTCTTAAGCTTATCAAGAGTTCTAGATATTCTCAACGCCGCTTCCAGTTTGGTGGATGTGGAAGAATTTTTTGGAGATGCAGAGATAAAGTTAAAGGATATGTCTTTAATTTAATAGTTTTAAAATTTTTATAAAGGGAAAAATTACTAAAGAAAATATTATCATAATTTTATCTGATTTGGGCTTTGGGAAGTTTCGATTAAAATTAAGTCAATAAAAAAATTTTTTTTATTGATCTAGCACGCTCTCTATACTTTTTAGGTAAAAAAAAATAAAAGGACTTTTAATTTTTTTTACCTAAAAAAAAAATTAGGTAAAAAAAAATAAAAGGACTCTTAAATACTTTTAATAAATTTTGTTTAGTAAGCTTTGTTTAAAATTTTATGACATTTGAAAAATATTCCAAAAATGTGGAAATATTTTTTAAAAATTATTTATAAATATTTTTATTTGTAATTAAATATATTTTATATTAATTTTAAGTATTTTTGAATAAACTATAGAAAAAAATGGACGCTTCTAAGTTTGAAACGAAATATATGCCCATGTTGCTTAGGGATAATAAGATTGAAGTTTCGGAAGAATTGACAGATTTGTTGTCAGATATTTGTCGGGAAGTTTTAAGAGCACAACCTTCTGATATTTATAAATTTATTGCTGATATATTAGAATCTTATTTAATTGCAAGAGACAATGCAACAATGGCAATAAAGGCAGATGAGTATATAAAAGATCTTACGGCCAGGACTTACGATGCTTTGTCTGAGAGTGGCTTACCATATGGACAGACTTCTGATTTAGAAAAAGTAATTTCCAATCATTTACATTCCTATAAGCTGGGGTATTTAACGGGAACTTTTGAAGAGCGAAAACATACATTCACAAAAGAACTGCTCGAGGAAGTATCTTCGAAATTTGACACCGGTTACTTGACAGCATACCAAATGCAGCATATTTTCGAAGGTGCATTTGACTTATTAATTCAACATCAATCACGACTAATTGCAAAGGTATTAATGCATATTTTTTTTTATTAAAATCAAAAACAAATCTATTCAATTGAATTGAATTTTTTTCCTATATTATAAATAAACTCCTTTAATGTAGTATTGCAACGCTATACCTTTACCACCAGAGATTCATGAAAAGTCAAATGCTTATTTACCAATTTATACGGAATTATTTGGTACAGAATTGAAAATTCCGAAAACGAATAATAGAGAATCAAAAAATTTGATTTTATATGCAAATAAGATTAAAAAATGGTATCGTAAGGTGACTTTGAAAAAAATGCTCTTCAATGTTGGCAATCAAAAACAAAATGAATCATAATAAATTTTTTGTAATAAATTTTTATCTTAGATATCTTTTTAAATTGAAATAGTACTTTTAGATATTATAATATGAAATTTATTTATTGTATTATTATTGATTAATATTTTTTATTTTTTTTAAATAAAATATATTTTTTAAAAATATATTTTGAATTAGAGAAAATGTTTGCATTTGCTTTTTATTTTCATCGATATATACCACAACAAATATATAGCAGTAAGCGGATTTACATGAAAAGATTATTTAGAGTATTGTGGAATAATGAAATGAGAGTACTAGGTATATAAGCTTAAATCCGCTGTTTTTTAGTAAAAAAAACACGTGTTTTTTTTTCATAGAAAGCAAAAACATTTATTTAAAGTACTTGCCCTCGCTAGCTGCACATTTTTCCCATCTCTCGGGCAATTTGTGGATACCACACCAAAAAAATTCTTTTTCTTTCGAGGCAAAACACTTTTCAAGCCATTTTCGGACGTCTTCGTAAGTAGCGAAGTGCTGCTCAGCGTCGCACCATCTGCCTATCGTTCAATTCATGCGACACCCATTTTCCGATCTTTTCAATCTTCCCCATGGCACGCAGACGCATGGAAATGGCTGGTTGAGTGACACGCAGTTGCTCCGCGAGCATTTTTTACGATTGGGTGTCGTCTTCGTCCAAAAGAGCCTGCAGTTGATGGTCCTCAAGCTTCCTAGGCCGATGTTCACGCTTCTTGTCCTACAAGTCAAAATTTCCGTCTTTGAATAGACGACACCAATCTCGGCACGTTGTTTCCGATAAAGCACTGTCAAATTGAAGCAGAAAAGTAAAGCTTCCCTAGGCAGCCGATTTCTTCAAATTGAAGCAGAAAAGCAGAGCTAACCACATATGCTCTTTTTCTGGCATAAAACTAGACATGATTACCAAAGGGAAAATGTATGTTGTTATACGAAATTGTTGACAATGTGCACTGATTAATTTTGACAGATGTCAAACTCATAAAAAAAAGGATGGCGTATCCATGGTAGCTTAATACGCTCACTCACGCCATCTATTACCAAACAGCTTATACACCTGGTAAATATCTATCAATGTTACTCCAACCAATGATAGTTAAAAGATTCTAAAAAATCTCGGGGCCACTATCTCTTTAGTCAGCGATGAGTCTTTCCGGGAACGGTAATAGAAGAAAGTTACACAGGTTGCGACCAAAGGATATAATAAGATTACGATGCATTTCATTAATACCAACAAAAAAAGGGAATATCAAATGGCGTCAGGCTCGTATCGCTATAGAATAGTCGCTGGCTATTGTCTCAAGAACCTTACCACAAGCAAACAAATAAAGGGGACATCAACAATTTTGCGGAAGATCTTCAATTATAAGGACTGCATTCGATAGGACTTGGAAGCCCAAGTCCATAGGTCCAAATTGATTTATTAATAAGATTTATATTAAAAGTTGATAATTTGTAGTTATTTTTGAACGTTGTCCAGTAGTTTTAGTAGTTACCAATATCGTCTATTAGTTTTAGGTCTTTTTAGTTTAGTGTGTGGGTTCCAGGTAAAGTACCACACTTTTTCACATTGTGGAGTTATATTGCCATTAAGATATGAAGGAATATGTTACCTCATCTACAAAAGTGATGGAATCGTAGGGGTTTAAATATTATTTAAAATGTGACCAAGGATACTGCCTTGCAAGAAAACTATCACTAAAATTAGTTGTATTTCTAAGGACTCTGTATTAAGTGCTACTTAGAACTAAGGTTGGCAGATATATTTAGTACGATCAAAAGCATACAAAATATCTAAGAATACTCCTGGGCAAATACTTCTTCCTGTCAAGAGATTATTCAATATAATTAATAACGCGTTGGCATTACTGAATTGGGTGGGGAGTGTTCAGATCAGAAGCTAAGTTGTGGATCAGTAATATTTTTTTTTATTATCTAGGAATGAATATAGTCATTTTAATAAGGATTTTTCAAAAATTTTACCGACGACTAGATGAAGGCTAATAGTCTATATAAATATGAAAAAGATATCAACTTTTTGAGTTTAGGCAGAATTTTAATAGCAGCATACCATTAAAAATCTATAGTATAAAAATCACTTTAAATTTTATCAAATTTCGAGAAATTTTTGGCTAGTTTTCTATCCCGTAAAAATAACAAAAATACTAAGAAAATAAAACGTATAATAAATTCATTACAGTAAAATGAGAATTGCATAAATAAAAACTAATAGTATTATGAGATTTGCATAAAAAAATGATTTTTTTATCCTTTTCTTTGTATTGATACTACAAATGAAAGTATTTAAAGAAAATTCTATTAAAAGTAAATTTAAATAATATTTTAAAGGTTTTCTTAAAAGTAAATTTAAATAATATTTCCTAGTTTTTTGTAATTAGACTCTGAATAAATATAAAATTCAATATTTTTGTTTTATCTATAAGAATTTTTTTTAATTTGCAAAAAAAACGAGATAATACGAGATTTTATCAAATTAGAAGTAAATATTTTAAATAATTAAATTTTTATTTTTACGTGTAATTATAAATAAATATTCTTTGATAAAAATTTAATGTGATTTTTAAGAGACAGTTTTTGCGTTTTGCAAGTAATTTATGAGGAGTTTATTTATAGTTTTTATGAATAAAGTAAATAAATTTAAAATAAATAATATAAATTAGAAAAAAATACCTGTATTATTAAACAGAAAAAAATTACCATATAAACGTATTTATTTCCGATTATTATAAAATACCTACGCGAATGTATTCATAATAAATTCAGTCAAATTTTTAACCTAGTTAATTTTTTTTTTTAGAAACAATTAAAAATAAAAAACAAATTTGCAAAACGAAATAAATGATTATCATCGAAGAATAAAATTAAGCAATTTTCTCATCACGTTTATTTAATTGGGTCGTCATTAGGCTTGCTATTATATTCGAAATAATTATAACCATTTTCTTCACATATCCTTTTATCTCTATAGGAAAATAAAGACTTTATACTGATATAATTTTTTACATGAGCATAAATCCTTTATGAAAATTGTACGGTTTTTGTTGGCAGTTGTGAATCTAAGTGACTTCCACTTTATGTGACATCAATGGAAGAACAACAGCTCCACAAGTATTTTAGTGGATTCTCAATGTTCTCGCGTAATAATGAAAATCCATTATCGCAGGACATTTTCAAATGATAATAGAGGATACTTTTGAAAGAATACTTGTGCATACATGAATATTTAGAGCGTTGCGCTCATGAAAACCAATTCACTTAATGTGCACCACATTACCAATCAAGAATGTGAATGGCGGCCGCATCCATAAATGTGTACATCAGAGGTGATATTCACAGTTATGTGAGATCGTGTTCATTTGTTCCTTTGAGAGCACACACAAAAAAAGTGTATTGTCCTTTTAAGAGAATGAAAGGGTTGCGGTAATGGTATCCTTAACAAGTATCAGGCAGGAAAATAGGATGCCACGACAAATCATCAAATACACCACAATCACTAACCATTCTATTCTTGCAAGATACAAATGAGACGAAAAAGATTCCTTATCAAAAGGAAACCTTGCACATCACAATCACTTCCTTTTTTTCAAAAAAAAAACAAGAAAATTACACACCAACACATTTGCTTTAGTATAATTTCCATACCATATTTTTCCATAAACATTTTCAAATAAGTATTCTCCACTTTGTAACTTTTATTCTAGTATTAAATGTGGCCTAGATTATCTTTTATATAATACAACAAGAAATGCAAACTGAAATTAGTAAAATAAGCAAAAAAATCCTGGAAATTATTTGTTACAACAAGAAATTGCAAACTGAAATTTAGTAAAATAAGCAAAAAAATCCTGGAAATTATTTCATATTTTATTAAAAGGATTTTATTTTGTACAAAGTGATTGGTTAATATTAAAAATTGATGATTTAGGGCTGTTCTTAAAAAAAAATTGAAATTTGAAATTCTTTACGTACAAGGTGTGGCAGAAAAATAATGAAATTGGCATCACTAAAAGTGATCAGGCAATACTGTGGTTATTCTCTCTATAAAACCAATACATTAGTCCCTTTAATTTTAACCATGTCCTGTAGTTACGCATAATAAATTTGTAATTTTAATCAAAAACAAAACAATTAGAAAAGCCTCTAGCTCATTTGTTCGCTCGCATTGAACTGGCTCAAAATACTGATATTATTTGACATTGAAAAACTACAAAATTATATATTTCCAAATTAGAAAAATAAAAATGTCTGCTTCAATCATAATAAATCTGTCACATTCAATCTCAAGGTACAGCGTCACTCCAATTCGAAAAATTAGGTATATCTTATTTGTCGCACAAGGTCAACCTTTTTCGAACAAATTAAATATTAAATTACTAACGAAAAGTCGTAATGTGCCTCTATGGAGAGCAATTTGAATTAAGAGTATATGCTTTTTGTTGACATAAAGAATTTTTGGAATACGAATGAGAGGTTTTGTGAGGCGAATTTTTCAACGTCACACCGTCGACTAATATTGTAAACAAACTGTCAACTTCAAAAAAAAAACTGCCCACCAAGTTTTTTTTTTATAAGAAAATCCTTAAAAGGCTGAGAAAGATGTATTTACCGACAGATTGGATACTGCTAGGCACATGACAACGCCCTCTATTACACAAGATCTTTATCAAAGATTTTTTGTCGGAAAACGGGATTTTTGTAATTTTCCAACCTCACTATATACCTGATCAAATTCCGTGTGACTTTTTTTAATTATCCTAGATCAAAAAACACGTGAAAAGATGTCGGCTTGGTATTGTGGATAAGACCCAAGAAAATGTTACTGGGCAGCTGATGGGAGGCTTTCAACGACGAAAACTGATGAAAATATGAAAGAAGTGAGGGCTTTAGTGAGGAAAAGGGTTCTTCACATCAGATCCGATATTTAATATACATGACAACGCCCCCTGTCACACGGGCATCTTTATCGATGACGTTTGAAGGAATAATGGGTTTGTATCCTGATAAAATTCCGTATGACCAAAAACCACTTAAAATGACATCATTTGTGTAAAAAAAAATTTAATTAGAAAAATGATCTTTCTGAAATTACAATAATAATCTTTTAACTTTATTGTTAGTGTATTCTAAAAATTTCTAGATGATATGAAATTGAAACGAAAAGACAAGAGACCTTTTGTTAGTTTGATTATCTAAGGTAAATTTTTATTTGATCAGCAAATATTAGCAAAATAATAATTGGGAAAAAATGAATGTTTATTTATATATTTACACTTGCGTTTTTATCAATATAAGAATAATATCGTATAGCTTTAGTGAAAATGCGTAGAAAACCAAACAATCTAATCCTTGGGGAATGATCAATCAAATCAAATAAAGTTTCCAACTTTATCCGTTGCTGGTGTATTGTGGTAATATCAAATTAATATTGTTCCAAGGAGGGGCTAATAAATGTGATTGAGAGTTGTAATTACATACATCCCTCTAAATCGTTAAAAGAAGGATAAAGATGAACACCCCCTACACATAATATAGACTTCGGAAGTCTTAAATATGTGCTCGTATGTACTGGGAAATTTTTCATGCTTCTATAATTTGGACGAACAGATTGATTATTGTAATTAATCAGATTGAAACTAAGACTAGTCGGTATTTTATTCAACTTTCTATACTGTAAAATAATACACATAAAGTAAATATTTATTTCTAAAAAATAATAATGCTCATATTTAAAACTTTCCAATAGGAAAACGAGAAGCTTTCTGAGGTAATTGCTTAAGAAAGTTTGTGTTATTAGAAGTTGTAAGAACTTATGGGAAAAATGTATTTTTTGTAGATAAGCATTAGAATTTCTGTATTTTTGTAAATTTTAAGCATAAGAATTTCTGTATTACTAAATTAGAGAATTTTTTTTACAAATAAAAGTCAATCTTACAAAATTACACTTTTATTTTTACATAATAAAAGTCAATCCTTGTTCGTGTTCTTAATAAAAGTTTCTAGTAAAAAATAGCAAAAAGAACAAATTTAAATAAATTCTTAGCTTATATCGATGTTATGTATTTGTTAAGAATATAATACTAGCTTATAATACATTACCGGTCAAAAGTATGCGATCACCTTGATTTTTCATTGGAAAGTTAAATAAAACTCAAAAAGGAAGATGAACAAGCGAACATATTTTATATTCTTAAAATTACATTAATATTAATAAAAATATTAATTATATTGTATATTAATTATTGTCGAATTAAAAATATAATATAAAAAAAGCCCATTTGTCGAAAGTGTCCTTTAAGTTTGATGATACTCGTAGCTTTTTTTATCGTATTCTTTAAAATATTGTTCCAGTATTATAAAAGAATCCTGCACGGGTATTCCTTAGAGGATTAGCATTACTCATGTACTCTTCTGTCTAGCTCATCCTATAAAGCTTTTATGGGGTTGAGATCGTGTGATTGCTGTGGACATGTTATTATTTTCAAAATATTTTCTTATTAAATTTTATGTTTTTATAAAAAAAAAAAATCTCTATATAATTTCGAACTATGATGAAGATTGTTATCCGGTTGCATAAAGAATTCTTTACCAAAAAGCCTAATGAATAAAGGTCCAATCCAATTATTTTCTTATTTTGAGAGCGTACTAATGGTGACCTCAACGCCATGCTTCTTAATAAACTTTCAGAGACACTGGCTTAGCGGGCTTTAATTAGTTTGCATCGGATTTGAGGTCTCAAACGCCTTTTCACCATTATTAGAGGTACTGGTTTTGTACAGCATTTATTGGAATTGTAAGTTTCCGATTTCAAATTAATAAAAATCTTCGCTTAAACTAGTAATTTTAGGCCTACCAGACTAGGGTTAAATTTAATGACTTTCAGTCTGATTATATCAGTTAAAAAGTTCTAGAAACGCAACTCTTTGAAATTTTATAATTAGCCACCTCAAAATGCTCTGATTTATCTTTATTATTACATAAAGTAACAACAACAAATCTAAATTCAGAATTTTTTTTCGTGTTTTAAAATTAATACTTAAATAAGTAAAATAAAAATCTTCAACTTTAGATAAATATCAAAACAAAAGGATGAAATTAATCCTTTTATGTACCTACACAGAATAATGGTTAGGCATAGAAAAACCGTAAAATAGAAAAGAAAATGGAACATAAATAGATATTATCACATATATTTTTTTAAATTTTAGAAAATAATATAAGAATTTACCTTTTTTTTTTATTTTATTTTTTATTTTTTTAAATGTTTTCTATTGTACAACTACTTATGCTAGTAACAAACAGATTTTTTACGGGAATATACATGGACATGAAGACATGTGGAGGAAAACACCTATCGATGTTACCTCTAGAACAGGGTAATTTTATTTTATAATTTTAGAGAATATCTCGGCCATCGTTGTTTTAAACGTCGATTGGTGTATTCTGGAAGGGTGGGAGTGAAAAGTTCCCTTCCTAAAGGATTAGGGTGGAAGAATAGATGCGAATGGAATTTTTTATATCGGGAGATGCATAGTTCACGAACAAATGGAACATTTAGGTCACGGTGGATAACAGTGTTTCGCACATAAAAGGGGGCATTGACAATTTTACGAAGGATTCGGGATTGTAGGGATTGGATTGGAAAGGAGTTGGAATGCTTAGTCAAACCCCAAAGTTCTAGACCATATGTCCATATTGGTTTCAGAACCGTATTGTATAGTAATAGTTTACTAGTTGTTGTAAGTTTTGATTTACTGTCTAGGAGACGTAATAATTGTTTGTATCGTCCGTTAAGTTCACGTCTTTTAGTTTTCGTATGAAGGTTCCAGGTTAACCGTTTGTCGAATATAAGTCCAAGGTAACGTACGCTATATTTTTGTGGAATAATACTGCCGTTTAGGGTTATGTCGGGAATTTGTTCTCGGCAGAGTGTGAAAGTTACATGAGCAGATTTTTGCTTATTTACATTCTCTCTCCACCTTTTGAACCAAGTTTCTAAGGAGTGGATGTGGTTCTGTAGGATACTAATGGCTGTGGAAGGATCTTTGTGATGTGTCAGAATGGCTGTATCGTCAGCATATGTTGCGGTTAGGACGATGTTGTGGCAAGGAATATCATGGGTGTAAATGTTATAAAGGATAGGAGCTAGGATACTTCCTTGAGGGACACCGGCGGAGATTGGATAAATGTCAGAGTACTCAATATTTTCTGCTACCTGAAAATATTGGTCTGAGAGATAAGATTTAAGGATGTGGAAATAACCCGAGGGTAGGACTTGCTGCAACTTCCAAAGCAATCCAGGGTGCCATACACGGTCGAAAGCATACGAAATGTCAAGAAACACGCCTGGGCAGTATTCCTTTCGCTCTCGTGAACACGCTATGTAGTCGACTACGCGATGACACTGCTGGATAGTGGAATGCTCAGGCCGAAATCCAAACTGATGCTGAGGAATGACACCCTCGGTTTCAAAAATGGGATAAAGGCGTTTTAGGATTAATTTTTCTAGGATTTTTGATAACATGGGAAGGAGGCTTATAGGTTCTATATGAGGTAGGAAGGTTTTTGGGCTTATTGGGTTTTGGGATCATCTTAATTATGGAAAACTTCCACAGGGAAGGAAAAAATGATGTGCGGAGGATACTATTATAAATATTGGTTATCAGGACGAGGGTTTTTTTGGAAATTAGCTTCAGGATTTCTGAAGTTATTAGATCATATCCTGGGGCTTTTTTATTGGAAAGGTGTTCTATTGTGAATTTAACTTCGGAAGGAGTGAAAAACTTAGGAGGTGGACTTATGGGCAACTGAGTTGATATTTGTGGGAATATTGGTTCGTCATGCAGAATGTCTTGGACATCTTCGTGAGGTTTAAAGATGTTTTCCAAGTGTTTGCCGAAGATGTCGGCTTTCTGTTTATCCGTTTTTGCCTAGGTTCCGTCGGTATTCTGGAGCGGGTATGTAGCTGTTTTGTATTTGAGAATTCGTCGGGTAGCTGTCCAGAGTGACTTATTAGTTGTTAGTGATTCTGTGTATTCAGTAAATCGTTCGTTATTATAATTAATTATTTCTTATTTCAGTTCTCGTTGTAGTTGGTTCAGTTTTTTCTTCTCATTTGGCATTCTTGAACGTTGCTACTGGGCCCTGGCTCGAAGTTTCTCGCTTATCAAGCTGCGAATTTTTTGCGGAAGATTATAGTCATGTTCTCGTATGGTTGGTTTGTTATGAGTTATGTGGGCGTTAGTGATTGAGTTCTGTATGCAAACAGTCAAGTCGTTTACGGCATCGTCTATTTCTTGTACGTTACTTAGGAGGATATCTGAAAAATTATTTTGTCATCAAAGTGGTTGTACAATTTTTTGACGGCCCTGTATACACGTATTTAAAATTAAATCATTTAAACATTTGTAAATAAAGAAAAAAAGTAATTTCCTGTATTTTAAGAGATAAGAAATTATCTTAAATAAATCTTCAATTACGTTCGAAAGATGGTGTGCGATATTACAAAAATTCAATATAAGCCGACTTCCTGGTATAGATTTTATCGAAAAATGTTATTAAATTCTAACGAAAAATCACAAAAATCTAAGATATGAATTTATAAAATAATTTTCCAATAAATATAAATCGAATATACTTATAGATACATTATGAGTTTATTTTAAAAAAAAGGTAAAAACGCATTTGTCTATAAAGTTTGAAATTATTTAATACATATTTGAAAATGTAAACCCTTATTTAGGGGTTCGAATTATTTATATTATTATAAAAATTGGTGTGCAGAAAATCAGTTTTTTATTATGTATGTATGTACATCCATGTAAGAATCACTTCAATTTGTAATTTAATCAATCAGTTCACAATAGAATTCTTAACCCTCAAGCTAACCAATGGCAAGGATATGATTTTAAAGTCAAATCTAGGCACATTAGTATATCGCATTATGACAGAATCATTGCATATTTAATTAAACTCGTCTGGGTACAGATCATTCCAACTACTGCCTTATGGATTATTGGGATTTGGCGAGTAGCTCACTGGTCCTGTTCCAACCCTGGTGAACTCTTGTCAAAGAACAATGGAGCACCATTGAGAATTGGTAGAAAATTAAAACATCACCGCATCGTCACATACATACACCACAAAGTATGATTGCAGACTTTTCATTTCGAACGAAAAAGGGGTTAGTTATCAATACTTGTTTTGGGGAATGAAAACCGATACTGTTGGCTCTGTGTTTTTTTTTCAGATTCCCTATCTGCTAACAAAAAGATTTCATTGCGTTTGAATGAAATGATACTCATTGGCAAAAATAAAACAAAAACCCTTTCAACCCCTTTGAGAGCATAGTAGTAAATTAATACTGGACATTCAGTCTGATTCTTGAGTTAAATTTTATCGACTGTACTCAGTTTTGATTGTTAAGATTAGTAAAATGTGAAGGAGTATAAATTTGATATTGAACTGAAAGTTTAAAAAAACTTTTTAATAAGACGAAATGAGTTGGAATATCTTAAAAAGCTATTAAAAAATTCACCGAAAGATACTTTTGTAAAGAAATTATTATAGTTAGTTAAAATCTTATTTGTTTTTATCTTTATGCTTAATTTAGTGAATTGTTTGGTAGTACATTTATACTATACGCAAATAATCTATTTGAAAATGAGGTATACACTTCACATTTTATTTAAACTCCATAAAATAACCGACTACCAATTTTCGTTTACCATTTTTAGCATTTCCATTAAACGCTATACCATATGCACTTTTGTCTATAATCCTTCATAAATATTAATTTTTTTTGCAGAATTTTTTTTATATTTCCATCAAGTATTGGGCTATTTTCTAGTATTTTTCTGTATTTTATGAATTTTATTTCAATATTCACTCTCCGTTTGTGTTCATACAAAATTTCCAGTACATTAAATTTTATATTTCATCGAATTTAATTCGTCATTCTTTTATGGATTCAGGTGTTTTCGATTAGCATTCGTGATATTTGTTCATTCTTCCCTTTGAAATTATTGGGATTTTTTTTTAAATAAATTTTTAAATGTTCTGTTTTGAAGCAAAGAAGTATAAATTTGAAAAAAAATAGGCTAATTACTATTATAAAAATACAAATAATGAAAAATTTATATGCAAATTTTTAAATTCAAATAAAAAATTATCCATTTTATAGTTTGTAAAGTAGAAAAATTTGCATGTTTTTAAGTTTGCTATTTTTAAATTAAAAAATTTTTTACTTACTAAATATACCGTTAAAATTATAAAAAAAAACTTTTTAAAGCGTGAGAATTCTGCCGTAGCCACGTTGTGCGATTTAAGATAAGTGGTCATCGATGAGGCTCATTTCTCGCTCGGTAGATACGTGAATAAGCAAAATTACCATGTATAAGTCTATGAAAACCTAAAAGATAATATTAATGAGCCATTGTAACTGCAAAAAGTGACTATCTGGTGTGTATATTGGTGTAAGCGGTTCTTGGTACGTTAATTCTGAGTTCTTGTATACAAGCAATATAATACAACAAATTTCGGCTTTAATTTGCGAAAAGTTCCTAGTAAGAGTATTTTCAAAATTTGATGATATCAGTTGATATCCAGAATCGTGCGATTTGATTCCATTGGTCTTCTTTTTATGAAGCTATACAAAAGATCATGTTTATGTATATCGTTTTTAAACTTTAGATCATTTAAAAACCAACATCTATTCTGTAATGGCTGAATTAGAGACCGAAATGTGCAAAAAAGTCATTAAAAATTACCTCAAAAGAATTGAGTAGAGGTATCGGTGTAATTATTTGAAGAGTAGCGATCTCTTCAAATAATTACACGACACATGTCAAAAACCCACCTTTGGTGTCGCTCAAGATTCATTCGCAACTTGCGCTCTTCATCCCATCTTTGGAAAGTTGAATAATTATTCAATTTAATTTTTCAGTCAAATTTAATTCATCGTGTCTTCACCGAAATTCATACGACGGAAATTATATATTTTGGAATAACCAAAATTCACCGTTTGATATTTTAAAAAAAAACAAATTACAGTTCAAACTACAATTCTGTACTAAAAATATTAACATCGCCATCTATTATTTGATTCTATAGCTTGCTGCCAGGACCATCTATCAACATTAGTTATAAATAGAACCTTACGGATAAAACGTTAGGAATAGATATAAAACCGTAATTATATATTTAGATGTTTAAAATGTTATGCATTATGGCAAGAATTAACCAATATCAAAAATCTAAATTTTAAGTATATTTTATTTAATTATGGTAAATTTTAATCTGCACTAAATGTGATTTCAGTGAACCGGCGTCACAAGTCATACGATATTTTTTAAAATAAAAGTTTGTACCGAAATTATTTTTGCTTTAATACTTTGAGAAATGATCTTTTTCTTGTGAGAATTTGAGAAAAATAGTACGAGGTCTGTTCATGATTTATTTATGATTTATAAATATCTATTCTGTCCTCTTCAAAGTAATCCCCACCAGATATTATACACTTGTGCCAACGTTTTTCCAATCCTCGAAGCACTTCAAAAAAGCATTTTTTGTGATCTTGTTCAGCTCCTCCTTCGATGCCGTCTTTATCTCCTCAATCGTAGCGTAGCGTCGTCCTTTCATGGTACTCTTCAGTTTCCGGAACAAGAAAAAGTCACAGGCGGCCAGATCTGAGGAATACGGTGGCTGCGGCATTATTAGTGTGTTGTTTTTAACCAAAAATTCGCGCACAAGCAACGATGCGTGAGCAGGGGTGTTATCATGGTGCAAAAGCCAATTTTTGTTCTTCCACAAATCCGGTCGTTTCTGGCGGATTGCTTCCTGCAACTTGCGCATAAATTGCAGGTAATATTCCTTATTGGCCGTTCTACCCTGTGGCAAGAACTCATGATGCACTACGCCCCTGCAACCGAAGAAAACTGTCGTTCACACGCCCCGGCACGCTTTCCGTCGTTCACATATTCTCGGCCCTCTGAGAATATTTTTTACCACCGATAAACGTTGCCTCGGTCCAAGGTAGCTTCACCATATGGCACATTCGTCCGCGCAATTAATTTTGTTTTTCACACAAAATTTAATACAGATTCTTTGATCCATTTTTTTGGAATGAGTAAAAATCGAAGACGAGCAAGCAAAGCAGCTGTCAAAAATTAACTAAACAATCCAAATGGCCGAACTTATTGGCATAAGTGAGAGACATGAGTACAAATATAACGCCACAAAAAATCTAAAATCGAATACACATGACCCGCGGAAATTCAAAATTCGCGATACTTTTTGAACAGACCTCGTATTTATTTAGACCATCTTCCTTAAAAGAAATGGCCGAATTACATCCGAAATGCATAAAAAAGTTCATAAAAAAAATCAAATACTGAAAAAAGTCTTGTGATACTTATTTTATATGTTATGCAAAATAGCGAAATTTTAACAATTTAATCAAATAAAATTTTTATTAAAATCTGTAATTTTAAGTATATTTTATTTAGATTTACTTTCCGAAATATAAATTAGATAGTCTTTATTAACAAATTTATTCGGAAAAGAAATTTCTTATCCTTACCGAATTTCTAATTAAGAATGTATGTTGTGAGAACTGAAATTATTATTGAAATATTAAAAAGTTTTTATTATTAATTAGTTAACATTTATAAGTTTGATGGGTTGCATATTCCAGTAAATTAATTTGTAGAGGCGTTCACAAGAGAAAATCTTTTCGAAAATTTCAAAGATTAAAGAGCAAAGAAAGATACGTATTTATTGTATATCGAAAGTACTCGAATGTTTGATTGTTATTTTTTTCAGAATTCCAGAATGTGTGTTGAATTAAAATTTATAGAAAATAAAGAAGTCGATTTCCTTTGAATCATTAGAATGATAATATTTTGTAGTAAACGCAATTATTCAGTCAAACTTAGTTTGAATGTTTGTGTTTAATCAAAGTTAACCTTATAGCGGTTAAGTCGAAAGCTGACCTGGACTTTGTTAGTAGTTTTTGCTGTAGATGGGCGCAGACATTAGACCATCATCATGTGATTAATATCATGTAATAATTCTCTACTCTGTGAGATTAGGACTTTTTTCCTTCTGTACATTTCAATTTGTATTATTTTCCAACACATTCATATATAACAATAACAATAGTAATATACGTGTAGACAAGTGTTGTACATTGATTTCTTACTCTTCTCATAAGTCCCTCAACAGTTGTTGTAAGCTACCACTCAAGTCCATTCTGAAAATATTCCTACTCATAGGTAATTTGAAAAAGACCATCTGGAGTTGGTGATGGTAAAAGCATCAAGATTCTGTGAGCACTTCTTCTTGATTATCTTGATTGTCTCAAAAAGTCATTCCATTTGCCAGTAATTTAATTCTATTTTTTGTGTTTTCTTTTCGTAATTTAATTAAAAACATACCACAAATATTTGCCATTCCTTACTCATTATTCATTAATAATAATAATAATAATAATAATAATAATAATAATGATAGCGAAAATTTCCAGCTTCCTTTTTTCATATAGCGTTTTTCCTGCTTCATTTACAATATCATTTTATATGTACGGTGAAATTTGTGGTTTTAATGGTAGCAAGCAAGGCCGAAGATATTATTTCAAGCAGCGTTGTTTGCTGGCAAATCTTATGCCACAATTACAATCACAAAAACGATTACGACAAATTCCGAGGCCACAATTCAACTTATATAGTAGGTAGGTCGTAGCTTATTTTAGCTCCAATATTGTCTTAGGAACTGAAAAGACATAAATCAGAATTTTCCGTAACGAATCGAAAGAGAACTTAATTAACTTGAAAATTTATTAAGTCCTTTATCATTAAAATTCATTGAGCCTATTTTTCAGCTAAGAAAAACACAAAATATAGAATAAAAACAAAACCAAAAAAAAAAATAAAAACAACTTTCACGTCATCCTTGCTGGTACGCGTAAAACCGCCAGACGCACCCTGTACAATTGAGATAAACTTATCGGCCGGCAAATTTATATGCAAATCATTTTTTCAACCCTCCTTAAAATTACATTCTAATTTTCGTTTCACTATATTAAATTTCTATTCTATTATCAATTTTTTTGCTATCCTTTTTTTGTTTTGTAAAATACCATAGATTTTTGGTTATATTCTCTAGGATTTCTGGATTTTCCTTACTTATCCTTGACGATTTGATTTTGATTAATTAACTTGAAGTTCTCTACCTGCAGAAAATTTTTTATAGATTGTCCTTTCTTAAAGACACAGTTTTAATTGCTTTTTTTAATAGAAAATTATAATATTAAGTAGGAGAAAGTTTCTATCTGTCAATTGAAATTTTGAGACAGAAACGTTTCCTTCAGTTTTACTTTTTATTTTTTTTTTTCAGATAAATGTCAAATAGGCGATTTGAAAATTGACATATGCTTTGATTATTTTATTTTTATTTTTATATTTTTGGTTTTTAGTTTTTTCTTTTTCTTTTTTGATAAAGAATTATAGCCCAGTCTACCCCAATGAGTCAAGTACGAACGAAAATAGTAGATGCTGCTTTATGAATAATGCATTTTTTTTTGGTGAAAACTTCTTGTTTTCCATCTGATATCGTTGAGAATGAATTAGCCATAAATTTTGAACAGTTACTTTTCTGGTGCTGCTGTTATTTTTGTCATTAATTTTTTTTGTAGCTTTTTAAGCAAAAAACAAAAGCTGAATATTATTAAGGCGAGTAGAAAAATATATCCTAGAATTTCTTGAACGTTCCGATTCAGGAATTGCATTTATTATCTACAATATTTTGTCCGATGAAGATTTATTTGTACTGGTAGCTATTATGACCTGATTGCAAAATTATGGGGTTAGTTCAGAGTATGATAATTGCATTATAGACCTTCAACGTACAAATGGGATAGAGGGTTGAATTCTATTTTGGATTATCTGCAGTTATTTTACTCAAGTGGGGAGATGATTCATAATTCTTTAAGTTGTTTTACTCAAGAAAATATGTTCTTAAATTTATTTGAAGCTAAAAATGATTAAAATTAAATTCATAATTATTTTATAATGCAATAAAATTGACCTGTCAGCATTTTATTATTTAATTATTGATTTTTTAAGAAAAGGACATACGAGGTGTGGCAGAAAAGTAATGATTGGTGAATTCCTTATTTTGCGAAGCATTTTAAAGTGCGTAGGGGAGGGGTGGCGGTAGAAACTTGGTTTGTATTTCTCTTGTTCTCATACGTTGAAATTGATGAGTAGTTCTTAAATAATATTGGAGCTGATGAGTAGTCCTTGAGAGGCTCAGAAAAAGTTTTGTTCATGTCATGCCAAAAACATTGCAGACACTTCGATTTAATAAGGTTAAATTTAAAACCATTTAAAACTTAACAACGGAAATTAATTAATTCTCCCAATTTTGTATAAATTCACGATCTTTTTTTCCAATATTTTTTCTAATTTAACTATGCAATTCTACGTAAATGCCCAATATTTGTATCACAGAACTACAGAGGAATTCTGATAATAAGTTCTCAAATCCACCTGAGGGCTTATTCAGATTAGAATAGTTTAACCATATTTCAATTGATATACTCCCCTAAAAAAGTTGTTCACTTTCAATGCACCCTCTATTTATTTGAATTAAATAAATTATAAAATTCTGTAACTAAACAGGATATCGTTGAGTTCATGCATGGAAGGTTCTGTAAAAATTCTACTATCGAAGGGATTTTCGCACATTTTTCATATATTCTTTTTTATGTAACGATCATTTGGAAAGGAAATTGAGAACGAAATGAAAAAAAGGTGACAGACTTTTCACTTACTATCCAAAGTAGAAACTGAAACTGTACAATTGTCGAAGAGGACAAATCGTTTGCGTTCGGAATACGAAATTACCTGATTGTAGTATTTGGGGAACATAAATATCAAATTTGCGAAAAATATCAATATCCACTTTGGTGGATGCTGTCTGAATAAGTAATGACTATCCTTTTGTATTTGTTCCTAATATTTTGGAGTGTATATGGAGTCAGCTACTACTGTCAATTTGTGTTGGTAGAGCTGATGGAAATAATACTAACTCTGCTTCCGATAAGAGAAATGACACAGACCTCCATAGGAAGGAGTTGAAATTTATTTAGAAATGTTTTTATTTGAAAAGTTTTCCTACAAATTAAGGTCTGTTATAATAATTTCAATCTGTTTTTGTAAAGTTATTCAAGTTGAATATTTGCTCGGTATTATACTATAATCGTAAATGTTTTTGTGTGCAACATATCGAACCATCCCTTGAATGAATCCTGCAATGATAACGAATCCGCATGTTGTTTACGATAGTAAAAAAAAAAGGATTCTTATCGTTGGTGTATGCTAGTAAGTTGACATCAGAAGTTGGAATCCGCAGATTTTGATTCTAATTCTGATTGTGGTCTCGCTAACTTAACACAATCAAATAAAATTATGCAAATTTTTCATGTAAAAGAGAATCTGTTCATCGTGAACCATATTGTCCTGATATTCCAAGTTGATTTTATTACTTTTATTCTGTACGTCTTTATTTATGGGCTACAAAATAAAGTTTTATCTCTTCGTTCAAAAATTATATTATATTGTAGTTGGAATCAATTTGATGTTTGTTAAAATATTTAACAATTTCTTTATTATTTATGCGCTACCGTAAATTTTTTTTTTATTTGATGTTTTTTTTTTCTCAGAAAAATAGAAGTTAAAAAATCCTTAAATTATAAACGTAAATTTTTTTTTACATAATATAGAATTTGAAAAAATTTAGTTCTTTTAATTCAGAAAAAAGTCCTATTCTATTGATAAGCACGTTTTTAAGTATATACAATCGTCGGTTATGTTATGTATGGTATATGCATACATAGCCGGAAGCAATACGCCTTGTGGTTTTCTAGAAAACCTTGAAAGTAGGAGAATATCAAAGCACTTTAACATATGTTTCCTAATCCTTTTACAAATTATTTTATTTTTCCCATTCTAGTATGATAATTGCCTGGAAAGTGAACAAGGATTGCTGCCAGCTAATATTGAGAAAATTACTTCTTTATTCAAGACTGAAAGTGGACCGAATTTTCATAAAAGGAAAATGAGGCAGATGCTCCTGATTATGGTTACCAACTAGATACAAATTTCTACTCATAGTATAAAGAGATTTAAGTTACAAATACCCATGGCAGTTCAGGAAAAGTAAGTCTTTGCCGATAAATTTGGTGGTCCATATATTGTAGAAGTGAACGAAACCACAACAAACCTACCATCGTCCTTTTGTACTGAGTAATGATATTCACATAATTAAACGCACGCCACATACTACTGAGTATTAAGATGATTTGTGGCCATTCATGTGTGATTTATATTTAATAAGCCTTCGTATAGATGGTGTGTAAATTTTTTAATTATAAGCTCTTGGGAGATATTTTTGTTTTGTTTTTTTCTTTTTCATAAAATTTAAAAATAAATATATACGTGTGCGGTGGATCTTTTTGTATTTGTATAATGAACAAATTTTGGTATTTATCTGAAAGGGTTAGGACTTTAAAAATGTTGACTTTGGTAGGATTGGCTTCACTCTTTCCAATATATGAAAGGATTCTATTTAGGTTTTGTGGCAGCAGTTTTTGTATACGAACTTTTATTGGAACATGAACGTTAGCTAATCCTCTAATAATTCACACTCTTCGTTTCACATGTGCTACGTACCATTATCGTAAGTCCATGATGTTGTGTACACTTTGGATGTCATCTTAAACACAAATGTGTAAATAATTTAAAGTGGAAGTGGAAGAATTTAACGATGCATGTAATGTGATTAATTTTCGAAATGAGGATGATTTATTATGGCACTCTGATAAATATTGTATCAGTCTAATCGGTTAAGAAAGCTTTATGATTACGCCTTCGTATGGTAACAGTAGCAGTAGACGAAAGAGGAAATTATACAATTTTGATAGGATTTTATGTGTAATTTATTATAAAATACTAATAAATCAAGAAATTTTCAATTGAAAATCACTCAATGTTTGGGAAGTAAATTTATTAATTATTGTATATAGTTTTAAGATTATGTGCACTCCAGAATCATTAGTTAAAATATTTAAGTTTAAATATATTTGTAAGTCATAAATCCTTTTTTTACTTATTTTATTTTCTTGAAAACATTCGAATGTCCTTTTTATTGCAATGAATATGAATCAAATAGTAAAATAAGTGTAATATTATTGAGCGAAAAAATAGGTTTTTTAAACCGACAATACTCCCTGTTTTATAATGGCCCATAAAAAAACCATTCATATTCAGATTTAAATGGTTTAAGGATGCTAAATGTTTTACTTTGAAAATAGCATATCCATTGGATTGGTATAAGGATGCAAAGAAGTTTGGGCATATTTTTTTATGGTAGCAGGTGTATGTAGTCCTCTTGAATTTTTTCTTTTCATTTAAACCACTGAGGCTACCCAAGTGGCAATTTATTTTTTATTTGCATGGAAGAGATTAACCTACGAACTGAAAACATTGGGTTCACTGCGTGACATAACGAAATTTACATTTTTATATGCAAATAAAATTGACACTATTTGAATTTGATGGGTTGGTTAACGTGACTATGGATTGAAAGTATTTAATAATATTTATATTACTTGTTTATATTTTATAAAATATGCACATATGGGTAAACTCTTATCTTTTTCTCAAAAAAGTATAAAGATTTAAATTTAAAAATTTAAAAGAACAATAAAATTGTCATATTTAAAAAGGGAAAAAAATATCACCAAATCTACAAGTACATCTCTTCATTTACAGTCAACCCCTTTAAAAGTGTGGCAGTTTTAGATACTGACACAAAAACTAAGGAGCATTTTGAAAAAAACAATGAAGTCATCACGTTAACGGTGGGATTTTTATTAGGTTGTTTTCTTTTGAAAAGGGGATGAACAGATAAAAACTCAGCAGCTGAAATAAATTATTTGTTGTTATTATCAAAAATCGCGGTTTTCCCCCTTTTTTTCGGAATGGACTTTATAGAATCATCCCCCATAACATTGGGCCGAATATAAATTCACTTATACAAGGCATGATTATTTGGAAATATAAATACAAGTGGTGGCTGTATATAATGCTGAGCGAATTATTCTGATAAAAATTGTTCGTTTTGATTTTTCCTCCATTGGAAAAGTTTTGTTGTATTTTCGACCACTTTTTTTTTAAGACTAGGGAGTATGTTGGATCAAGTTAATATAAAAAAAAATAAAATACCTTGTTTAAAGGGTAAAAATGGGAACATAAAAAAAATTGAGCATCGTTTGCGGTGTGTGATTTGGGGAAAATTACATTAAACGAAATAAGATAGATTTTTGACGGTACTAATGAAGGTACAAGTAGGTACAAATGGGATCAACAAGATAAAATGTTGAAAAGGTTTCAATTTGAAACGATAAAAAATTGAATAAAAATGATAAGAAGATTGTGAACAAAACCAAAAAAAAAAAAATAAATAAAATAAAAGAACTATTAGGAAAATTGTATCCAGCCACTTAGAATCATGGAAATTATCAATTTGTAATCAAAGGACGATTTCTATTTTGAATTTTGCTTACAAAAGAAAATTTCAGTTTCTAAATTTTTAAAATTGTTATTAAATTCTTGAAAGCTATTAGAATAAAATAAGAGGGGTAGAAAAACGCATTGGACAAATAGTCAGTAATAAGGATTTTATTAACGACCAAAAATTTTACGAAGAGTAAGATTAGCAATAGTAGTAGCAGATAACTCTGAAGGGTTTTTGACTGAAATCCTTTTTAAATTATTTACGATTTATAAATTTCTTATAACCCTTTTTATCTGTGAATTAATTTTTTCATAGTAAATTTTAGCAACAATGAAATTGGTTTCGGTGTGTATTTTTGAATAGTCCGAGGTCGTAATAACGCCGTGAATGGGAAACTTTTAATGACTTTGCTGATGAATAAAAAACAACATTTTGGATATTTTACAATAAAATTTGTAATATAACCAAAAAAATTTATATATGGTATATATTTTTGCAATTACTCTCCTTTATGATTTGGTTACTGAATCCTAATTAGTACTACTAGACTTTTTTATTGGTTTATTATTACATTAAGAATAAACTTTCTTAATTAAAATGATTTGGATATTTTTTAATTGTATATAAATTAGTGCGATACAGTCATAATGGATCCAATATTTATTGAATGATTTAAAAGATTATTAAAATTTAGTAAGAATAATTGAAATTAATGAAATAAATTATAATTTTTAAAAAATGAAGTCTGAAAGTTTTGAAAATTAGAATTAATCCAATTAATGTTTTGGATAGTATAGTTCAATTAAATATAATAAAATTTTTTATTTTATTATATTTTTAAAATTTTGCCATTAAAACCACATAAAGTCTTAATTAAAATCTTAAGTTTAGGGTAAAAAAAGGTGGGTTATAGCGGTTGAAATCGACTTCTTATTTTCATAGATATATGGGCCAGTGAAATCTTCAGACTAAAATGCATACCAGATAGTCACTTTTCTTATATATTGTAATTAAGAGTTTTCAGAGCCCCATTTACGAAAATTTCAGTAAGAAAGAAAATTTGTTAGAAAAATCCGCATCCAAAACTCTTCACCTGCGTATTTTTTGTGTAATTTTAACACGCTGTATAAAAATTAATTTCAAATTATAAAAAAGTCAAATTAAATTTTAATAATATTTATTTTTATTGAACAATTGTCAAATGGAAAGGTTTATGTTAATTATACAAACACACAAAAAAAAATTTGATAAACTATTAATTTTTGTTGTTGAAAAAGTGTTGGTTTTCCCAAAATTTAAGCTAAAGTATGTGTAGATACTCAAAAAAGAATTAATAATATTAGGAATTACTACTTAACCATGCAACACAAAATCAATCTACTTTATAAGTTTAAGATTGGATAAAGTTTTAATAACTGCCAATTGAATATATTTAAGACATTATGTGGATAATATTTTTTAACTATATTTTTTAGTTTTTTCTTTATAAATATTTTCACACTTGTAATTATATAAGAAAATCAATGTTTCTTAAAATAGGATTGCAAAATAAATTTATACTTACGCATAGTGATCAGAAAAGTAAGATACTTTGTTAAAGTCACACCATAGAAGAAAAAAAATAACGCATCTCCATTATTGGGTCGATAAGTTCTTTTTTATGGAGCTCTAACAAGATGGGTGGATTTTTATGATCCCCAAGGAATACCATAGATTTATCGTTTGGACTTTTTTTCTTGTTTTTTTTTTTTTTTGGAAAATATCTAAACTTATGTAGACATAGATTCATTGTTTATTCTTATATTACGACTACCATAACAGACCATAAAATATCTCATCGTGGCTATCTTAAATACCATTGTTGTTCATAGAAGATATTTTTTGTTTCGATATTTTTTATCTTAATGGTCTGATAGTAATTTATATGAGATGATAAAAAGCACTTCAATAAATCTAAAGATTGATTTTGCTTAGCCGCAAACAACGTACCACATTGCTGGTGTTTGGGCGAATTGGGGAAGTTATTGAATACAGGGTGGTAGGAAGTATGTGAAGTATTCGTAATATTTTATTTTAAGGAAACTTTACCATAAATCATAAGAGCTCAAATAATTGATAATATGCTAGTTGTAATAGAAGGCAAAGGACTGTTTCTTTTCTCTACAATGACAAATATTTCAACAATAATTTACATGCATACAAAAGCGCCATTGTCCGAAACATTTATCCAAGCTTATACTTAGATGATAAATCAGCTATAGTTCGATAGTGGATGTTGAAAATCTGGTACTAAACTAATTTTTGGCATGTCCACTTTGGAGTATAATAGTTTCCGAGTTTTCGAATAGCTTTTGTTTGAAAGTTTACAGATTCTCTGGACATTCTAGAAAATGGAATCCTATACGAACAGTGTGCAGTTTGCTAAAGGGTTAAAATATTTTATCGAAAGGGGTTTTAGGTGAAAATTCATTTTACTCAGCAGTTCAACTTCAATTCAAGATATTAATCATGACATCTTTTGTTAAAAGATATTCATTTGTAGTCTAATTGTAAAAATTCAATAAGTCGAATATTTTTAATAGTTATTTTTGGTAGTTTTGATTTTCATTATAATCATTTAGATAATAATTATTTGTTGTTAGAGGCCTTTTTGTAGCGCTCCGCCCATGAGTCTAGAACGTTGATCTTGTAAGATTTGGAGAAGTAATTTAAATTGCTTTAGAAAATTAAATATAAATAAAAATTAACAATTAGATTTTTGGGTCTAGGAGCTCCATAATGAAAAATGTCATTTCAACAAAAAATCCTGTATTAAATGGTATTGATTTAGGATATCACAAATAGTCAATTGAATAACACAGGAGTGACATATCGATGAGATTGATTTGAAGATCAGGTATTCAGTCTATTTATTCTTCGAACGGTGAGGGTGTTACATACTATTAGGTCAGCATTTGTGGCAAATTGGTTATTAAGTGACCATAGTTGATCAGCTCGTTTATTGTCGAGGATACCACCATAATCTGGAACCCAATATAGTTCAATGTTTTGGTTCATTCGTAATGAATACGAAAGGCACTTTAGAATCGAGCTTTCAAAGCTGCGAGACTATCGCGAAAAATTGATATGCTTGAAGGTTTTGGGAGATTGATTACAGTCTCAACTGCTATCTTAATTGCCCACAGTTCGCCATGTGAATGGGTACTTTAATTTCAACGCTTCAGTTCACGATATTCGTCGATAACAAACTTGTTGACTGCAAAAGATACTTTGGAGTTCGCGACAGCTGCATCTGTGAACAAAAGTTTGGAATCACTCAATCCTAGGAATAGGAACATAGATCGGTGTTTGCCCTTTTTGCATCTCTTCAGTGATCTAGACATTTCCTAATCACGGAGCACCACTCCGGGTGATAAAGGTAGTTTTAAAAATCGGGAGAAAGGCTGAATTGATATATTTTTAGTTCAAAGATTAATAGGGAAAAGGAGGGATTTATTTTAGAAGATTGTGAAAGGGATGTTTGGGAGAGCAAACGTTTTTATAAATGCGGTAAACCTCGGCTTTTAACATACTTTTTCCTTTCTGCTAGCATTTTGACACTTATTTTTGTATTTTTGAAAGTTGATAAGTAAATACATTTATTGATATTAACAAAACTTTTTTTATGTTAATCAGAAATAAAAACAACTAATTTATTAGCATATTATAATATAAAAAAATTAAAAAACAATGAACATTGATTTGAAAATAATAAAATTAGAAAACAAATCTTTTCAATTAGAATTGATTTGGGTGTCAAGAACTATGCAAATTTTATTCCCTATTGTAATCTATAAGTGTGCAGATAGATCCACGGTGTCTGTTTGAAATTCTGAATAATGCAATAAACCCTTTCCCCAGTATATTGAATTGTTCGTCCAAAGGGAATTAATTATAATCCTTTGCCTCAGTTACTCAGTCAGAGGAATCAAATTAACTGTAAGTTAAATAGGAGACGAACAAAAACCGCGGATACGCTACAAACAAGATAGAATATTGTCTAAAATAATTATGGTGTCAGGAGAATTACCATCGCAACCATGAACTTAATCTGTGCTTCCAAAATGTGAAATAAACTCAAACTAGAAGGTATGACAGTGTGTTAAAATAGCAACCCTTCTATGATGACACCGCAATGTCACCAAAGCTTTAATTACACTCAATTACCGGATTTCAAAGTGAATTCCCTAAAATACGGCCCATCTCTTATAGTGGAGTAACGTGTGGCAACAGGTATTTCTGTTATGCAAATTTAATTCAAAAATATACTTTGTAAATTAATCCAGCTCTAACGATGGTAGAACGACTACTCTATGGGATGCAGAATCACCAAAGTGCGTACGATATTATTCCAATTTGCGTATTGCGTGCACTACGCAAATTTATGGACAAATTTCGAACAGACGGTAAGTCTAATTTATGATCTAAGATCTTTTATACCATTTTGAGATAGTACGAGTATAAAAATATCAAAACAAATCGGTAATGACGGTGTGGTATTTTTAAAATTAAATCCAGAATAATAAAATTTGCAAAAATTTTTTGAGAGTCAATATAAAAAATTAATTGATATATTTTAGGTCTCTTGTAAAAATAGGCAAAAAACAGGTGAAATAATTTATAATTATTTATTGTAATATAAAACTACATATAAAAACACATGGATGTATTTTTATATAAAAGTTCAATTTAATTCAGTTCATTTGAGTTGATTCTAAAAGGGTTTGTTCATTTTCATCTCATTCCAAGGTTTTTTTTCCCGAATGCATAAGTGAATGTGACAAAGGTATATTTTTTTTTAGTACAGCTTTTTATGTGTCGTATCCTTTATGTTTTTTGCGCATAGATATGATAGCCATAGGGAATGAAATGTATACCAGAAGGACCCATTTGTGTGACTAACATGATTCCGAGTAGCCATATTCAATGAACGTTTGCAGTTCATTGAATGGACGATATTCCTGTCTGCACTTACTCTGCAGAAAATGTTCACTTGCTACGAAGGATGTTCAAGTTTATATGATGAAATTTTCCATTTTCTCTACTCCGATCAGCATTTATTTTTCATGTGTCCATTTTTTTTATGCTCCTATACGACTTTTATGGAATTTGTAAGTGTGTTCAGTATCTAAACAATCCAATACAATTTCGTAAAGAGCCCTAAATGTTTCGGACACAATTGCTATTGGTGGTGTCGTCTCAATACTGACTATCCATAAAAAAGCTTTTTAGTAGATTCAGGGTGATATATGCCAAAATAAATCACAATCAAAACATTTAACACCTATCGACAGGTTGTTCGACTACAGATATTCACAAAATATATTTTTATATTATACAAAAAAATACCTTTCATTTTCACATTTCTTTAACATAAATAGTAGAGCATAAGTATTAGGGGGTGCATAAAGTATGAGTATTTTGGGGTGAATTTTCTTAAATTCCGTTACGACTGATACTGATTTTTGTTTGTTGATTGTGTGTTGTTGGTACTCATACAATAATATTGCTACTTTTATATAGGAATACCTTTTTATTTGAGGAAGGAGTGTTATGATTTTTTTTTTTTTTTTAAGATGATGATTATTCCTTTGGGAATTTGTGAGAAATAGGCGGAATAATTTTATCTGCCATCTAAACCAATGACTTCGATTGCTTGTCAAGTTGATGGTAAAATTTGAAAAATGCATTAAAAATTCTGACATGAGAACTTATGAATAATATATTTAGAAAATTTGTTTTTATTTAAAAACCAGTAGGGAACATTTTTTTCCCATTTGTTTCATTTTTTGTTGTTGTTCGTTTTACTTTTTTTTTACTACTTAATTTAAATTTCGAAATGTTTTAATAATAAGTATCCCAAAAATAAGTTTACAATAAAAATACAATGAAAAATAAACCTATTTTTTTAATATTTGAAATATTTTAATGGCAAGGAAAGGAGTTATAATTTAAGTTTTCTTTTAAAAGTTAAATTTTAAATATAATCAAGAATTTAACAAAATAAAATGTTCATGTCTTTTTTTTTTGTAAAAACAAATCCAATCAATTTTTTAATAATCCGCTTTTTTAAAAATTTATTTTGAATTACTACACAAAAATTATCTAAATAGTTTCAGATTTCAAAGTTATTTTGATGGACTAATATGATAAGTCAGTAATAAATGCAAGAGACATTGCTAAAATCAGTAAAAGGATATATTTTTTATCATTTAGAAATCTTAAAAAGATGGCATACAAAATTTTATAAATATCTGTTGATTAGGTTAGGCTTGACGAACGTTGAAATCAGACAACGTAAGAAAACTATTGGCGACAGTCAAAACAATGGACTTCTACAGTTTAGTCAAAATAATGGACTACTACTAGCAAACTTGCACCAAAAAAGACAAAAATGGTTCCTTCGGAAGGAAAGGTTTTAGCTACTGTTTTCTGGCATGCACATGGTGTAATCTTCATCGACTATCTTGAAAAAGAAAGAACGTTAACAGGATAGTATAATATAGCACTATTAGAATAAAGCAAATTTAAGATAAAACGACCGCATTTCACAAAGTAAAACGTTCTATTTCATCATGAAAATATACCTGCACATTCATCGCCATTTGCAATAGCGAAATTAGTGAAATTACGTTATGAATTACTTTCCCAACCACAATATTCTCAAAATTTGGCTTCCTGTAAATTTTTTATATTTAAACACTGAAGAAACGGCTTCGGCAAAGATATTTGTACCCAATTCTAAAGTTATAGTCAAAACTGAGACCTATTTTGCAAATTTTGAAAAATCATACTACATGGACATAATATATCAAACTTAAAAAAGGCTATATTATAAAATAAGTCAGTTTTGATTAATTAAATTTTTGTTTGTTTAATTTATCACTGACTTATCAGACCAACTGCGTATATCAACCCGAAATCTTGCTAATATCATTCAAATATTAATTTTCTGATTATTTTCTAATTATAAAATGACTTATATATGATATTACCCTCATAGTTACCATATTATTTTTTTATCTTATATTTTTCTAATTAAAATAATATTAAATTTTCACGATACATTTACCACCTTGGGGATGATTTCAATTAAAATATTTTTTGTGTTTTTTTTTTAAAAGTTTTTTTTATATTGTATTAAAATTATTTGTATTCTTAAAAGCTAATCTATTCATTTTAAAACAACAAAAAAATATCGTTAAAAATAGATCAAGAAAAAATTATCAATGATGATTTAGTCTTTAGACTATAGGAATTGACTCAATGTTCGTATTTGAACAAAGCCCAACCACCGAATGCGATCTTAGGATTTGCACCCTGAACCAGTCGCCCCCATTTTAATTTCCGTAGGCCAACTGATTACGACAAGAACAACAGCTGTCCGCATAGAAATTTGTAAAGAGCGGAAAATGTCACAACAAAATACAGTAAATTTCGAGGAGTATTCGTATCCTTGTAGATATGCGCAAATATTTATATTTTTGTGAATATCCTTTTTACGAGGATTTGTTTTTTCTATGTTGAGTTTTTGGAGATAAATCTACTATATTATCACACCACATTTTTATTGGGTCAATACGAACAATTCGCACTTGATTTCGATATGGTAACTTGCGGTGAATTATGCGTTGTTATATTTGCATTTGATTTTATTTTTGTGTAGGTGGTTTTATACGAGTACATACATAAAAAAATCTTTGTCACAATATGAGACTATATATAGTGAAAGTAGTAGAAAAATACTACGGTTACGATTCCAATGTCACCGATGCGACACCATAAATATTCAACAGGGGTGAAAATATTTTCTAATCGCCCGAAGACTTTTTAGACATTTCACTCCAATGCACAATTCATTCGGCAGCCTACGCTCTTTTCGGGTTAGGGGTTGCAGATGGCAAATCTTTTGTAAAATTTCAATGTATGTCAGTCAGTCTGTCATTTTTTCATTTTTTGTTGTTGCTTTTTTTGCAATAATTTCCATCTCCGGTATAGTCTAAATGATTTTTTTTTTTCGCTACGAATTTATTTTCTATTTTAATATTAAAAAGAAGGAAAAAAATTTTGTATTCACAACCATAACTTTAATTTTTTTGAATTCTTCTAGAATATTAAATTTTTTCATATTTTACCAAAAAACTTAAATAAATTCTGAATGTTAGTTAAATTTATACTAACAAATATATTTGTATATGAGAATAAATTTGAAAAAAAAAAACCGGAAAAGGGGTGAGGGTTGTATTTATAGGTTGAATAGAAGAATTGCAATAATAATTCTAGTGGCATTACATGACCTTAGGAGTATTAAAATTTTAATCATTCAACTATAAAATATAGATGAGAGAGCATATCCTGGCAAACTTCGTGGGCAAGATAACAGTTGGTTTAATAGAAACACAACCCTTTCGATGACCTTTCCGTAAAGAATAAAGTTTGCTGATAATCACAGTTTCTAAAGCCACAGGATAATAATGGGCAAAAAACGACCGAAGGGATACAAATTATATAACAAATTTGTATATTGTGATATACGCATCTTATGTGTATGGTGAATATTTATAATTATGCATACAATAGTATGTACACATTACTATATATTAATTCATATGAGTTTAGTGTGTACTTGAGCAATGTTTCACGCGATAAGACTAATAGAATTTGCAACAAAACAATTTTATTTGGTATTTTTGAAAGAGGGTATCTCACTTTCGACTCATTTATGACCCCATTCATAGTTATGTTTATTTATGTTTGCGAATGTGTGTGTTAAGTCAAAATGTATTGGAATATATATTTAATAAATTATTAACTACCTTATTATGCAAATGCTTATGTTATTAGGTGTACATAATAATTTTTGTAATAGAAACTTTGTTTCTTTTGGCCCCAATTCCATTTTGAACAAGATCTTTCCAAGTCGAGATGTTGAGCTATTCAGTTATTGAGTTATTTCGATACAACAAACAAATTTTACTTTACACTAGATCTAAATTCATGTTGGTATGCTTAAAGCATAATCTCAGGTCTGCTTGATTGGTTAGGCCTACTGCCACTGTATGTTTCTATTTTCCTCCCTACGTGTCCTGTATACCATTCAGTCTGCTTTTGGGTTAATTACAACATTTGGTCAGGTCGGACGAGATAAACTTAATCTCCAATAAATTAACGAATTGTTCGCCTTCACTTTTAGTCAAGTGCGTAGAGAACGAGCACAAAACACTTTTATTACCTAAATGGTTAGCCAGAATTTAGTTGCAAATGAGAATGGCTATGCATATGCACATATACTCATACAGTCTATGTTTGGACACTAATTTCAATTGTGAATGGTATAATTAAAACAATTGGCCCAGAACTCCTATTTAGTTAGTGTGGTTTTCAAATGACCAATAATACTCGTACTTGAGGACGTGGGGATTCAAACGTATTATCCGTAGATAATATAATTTGCCCAGGCAACCTGTTAAGCCAGTGGAAAATTACAGCTATCAGTGGTTGACCGTAAGTCAATCGGTCAAATGGCAAAAATTACCTATCGTATCATTGTACCTCCCTCCTTGCTCTCCGAATGATTGATTTCAATTCAAATCGAATTGATTCAAGTTGTTAAGTCCCTTTTTTTACCAAATGCAAGACAACAACTCGTAATTGCGTTCACAAATTATCATATCGAATGCATGTGGATTTGTTAGAAATTCAGTTATTACGCTTCGTAGTGTTTTACCATTGGCATCATAGAATAATACCAGTTGTTATAGTGTGTATATATGTAAGTGTAGGCTATTAGATACATTATAGATTGAAATTGGTCGGTAAGTATTTTGGCTTGAGGCTAGAGAGCCATAGAATATTAGAGCTGCAAAAAACTATACCCGCACTTAGAGTGTAGAGAATACCGCCAGAGCCTAATTGAATTATTACATGCTGTGATCATATGCGATGTTTATCGGCGATGGGCCTGGTGGTGTGGGCATGAAATTTCAATTGAAATCTCCTCTAATGAGATTTCGATTTTTGATTTTTTCATTTTTGATTTATCCATTGCGATTGGAAATCGAATTCGTGTGGTATAACCTTCCCCTGACCCTTAGTTGTGAACAACATCAAAGACTCAATTATTGGGTCATGAAATCAAAATCAAAGAAAGGATCAGAGTACATTACTGATTTGCATCTATTATGATGAATTATTATTTAATAGAAGCATTTACCATATACTGGTAATAAAATAGGAATACGAGAAAAGATGCTTTAAGTAGGTTTATAAGATTGTTGTTATTTTTTTAAAATATATTTTTTTATATGTAAGGTCCCTGAGATATGTGTCAGGGGCAGTTTTATAACACTACAACCATAAGACCATTTGGTGACATCATGTTACGTATGTGTTTGCATTTCCAGTTTATCTAATGAAATTAGTCAAACGTAAATTGGAGAGTGCAATTAGAAAAGGTAACGTTTTTAAAGAATCATCTTAGATTATTTTAATATATTAAAGACAGGACTTGAGAAAGGAGTTGTTGGGTCTATGAGCTTCATAGTAGAAGTAGTGCTATTAAAAAATAAATTCCAATTTACGTGATATTCATTTATGATATGAAAGATAGTAAGTTGAATATCATGGGTATGGCCAATTCGAATTATGAAAAGTTTCCCTGCCCAGAATTTCGAAGTAGGCTCGTAAACAGATAGATGTTTGGCCATTACGTGAAAAGAAATGTTTCACTATTGGCCAATTCAATTTTTCTACACATTAAAATTATAAAGAAATTTTATAAAGGATTTTTAAAAGTATAACCCTTTTATTTAACAGAAAAATTAATAAACATACTATTAAAAATTATTTTATTGATATATGGAACAATAAACGTTGTAGGCTGATTTTTTAAACCAAATCACTTTTTGAAAAAGCTCATTTTTTGTATGAGGCACATTTCTCTGTCAGTGGATATGTCAATAACCTAAATAAGCACGTATAGAACTCTAAAAACTATTAAATATTTTGGTGTGGAGGTGTCTTTAGCTAATCTTTCTTTGAAAATAAAGAAGGAGATAACGTTACCGTTAATTATAAGCGCTACTAGGTGTATAAGCTTAAATCCGCTGTTTGGTCTTAGATGGCGTGAGTAAGCCCATTAAGCTACCATGGGCACGCCATACTTTTTTTTATGAGTTTGACATCTGTCAACATTAACCAGTACACATTGTCCACAATTTCGTATAACAACATACATTTTTTCTTTGGTAGTCATGTCTAGTTTTGTACCAGAAAAAGAGCATATGTGGGAAGCTCTGCTTTTCTGCTTCAATTTGAAGAAATCGGCTGCCGAATCGCATCGAATGATTATGGAGGATTTTGGTGATAGTGCTTTATCGGAAACAACATGCCGAGATTGGTTTCGTCGGTTTAAAGACGGCAATTTTGACTTGTGGGACAAGAAGCGTGAAAATCGGCCTAGCAAGATTGAGGACCATCAATTGCAGGTTTTTTTGGACGAAGACGATACCCAATCGTAAAAAATGCTCGCGGAGCAATTGGGTGTCACTCAACCATCCATATCCATGCGTCTGCGTGCCATGAGGAAGATTGAAAAGATCGGAAAATGTGTGCCGCATTAATTGAACGATAGGCAGATGGAGCGACGCCAAAACACATGCGAAATCTTGCTCGCCAGACATAAAAAGAAAGTCGTTTCTGCATCGGATTGTGACAGGCGATGAAAAGTGGGAATATTTCGAGAATCCTAAACGCAAGAAATCGTGGGTTGATCCCGGCCAACCATCAACATCTTCCCCAAGACCAAATCGCTTCGGACGGAAGACTATGCTGTAGTCTACTATGAAATGTTAAAACCTGGTGAAACTGTCAATTCCCACCAATACCACCAACAACTGATCAAATTGTACCATGTTCTGCGTGAAAAAAGGACGGATTATCAACAAAGACATGACAAGTTGATTTTCCTCCACGGCAACGCACAATCGCAAACGTCAAAAATGGTCCGAAACTACTTGGAGACACTCAACTGGGAGGTGATACCCCACCCCGCTTATTCACCAGACCTGGCCCCTTCCGACTACCACCTGTTTTTGTCGATGGGCCACGCGCTCCCTGAGCAGCACTTCGATTCTTACGAAGACGTCCGAATATGGCTTGATGAGGGATTTGCCTCAAAAGGGAAGAAATTTTTTGGCATAGTCGTAAGATAACTGACTTTTTTTGTTCTGAACTTGAAGATTTTACCATAAATTTTCGTTTTATTGCGAGAAAATTTTTGAGGACGCGTAATTTTGAGATTAAGTATTGTCAACATGCCTTTAAAATCGTGCTATTTGACGCCATTGAAATTTTTCTTGTCGAACTATTCAAAAAAAATCATACATTCATAGATAAACCGCAAACTTCAGAGTATTTAGAAATCAACATTTGTCATGCAATGGCCCCGAAATTTTTATGGTCAAAAATCTTACTTTAAAAAGATAAAGTCCTGCAAGAAGTCTCGTGGTGACTAAAAATTTCATAAAAATCTGTATTTAAAATGTGTTTTGCTTAATCATACTTTTTGTAGGTTAAATTGAACAACTTTTTAAAATAAGTGAAAAATGCGGGAAGGTAAAGGTTTTTGGGAAAATATTTTAGAGTATATCTTATAAATCAGAATAAAAATTTTATACAAAAAATTTCAGTTTTTTTGGAAAACAAATTCAAAGCTGTACAAATTATAGCAATTTTGTAAAAATATATTTTTAATAGAAGTATTTTCGCAGGTATTATTAAAATATTTGTTTTTTCTTAAAGCCAATACTATATGGATAAATTTTCTTATGAACAAAATCGAATTGAACATTATTTTTACTGCAATAATGCTCAACGTTCATAGCAGAATAATTCATAAGAAATATGCATAACATATATGTATACGTACATAGAGGTGTGCTGTTTTTATTTTATTTCCAGATCACTTCTGTTAACTTTAAAAGTTACCCAAGTACAAGTTTCACATGGAAATAAATTCAAATCAAGTAGTATATTTAGTCTAGGCCTTATGAAAACTTCTGCAATACTATCTCACAAACAGGATGGGAAGAAAGTTGCCACTTTGCATTTCTAGTCGTTGCTTTTGAGTTCATATCTTTTGGGCTTCTGGTGATAAACTTTCCACTTGGATGCAATTGTTTAAGCAAGTTTACCGAATGAATATAAACTTTGACACATATGACACTTAAACAATAATTTCACCAAGTATTTTCCAAGGGGCCATTCCATTTGTTTCAATTCTGGTCCATAGAATGGATGTCAACCTGCATGTAGAATGTGTTCAACAATGAGCTGATGAAATTGTTATTTTTGTCAATATGTCCATCCTCTGCAATCTTAGTTGAATAAAAAAAAAATGAGTGAATATTTTATTTTTGCCAGATTATTCATTCTAAATCGTAAATCAGACCATGGAATGTACTTAATTGGTTGATTTTAAGATTTAAGATTTAGAAGATTTGTCTGGCCCACATTTTCATTGTGTAGCTTGTTGAATGCATTTTAGATTAATGCGTCTGGAATGTGTCGAATGCATGCTTCCCAACTTGGTTTACAACAAGCATAAATTTTCAGAATAAAAGATCATGTTTTCTTATTTTTATGGGCGGTTATCCTTTAACATTTAAGCTGCGACTATGAAAATGACGTTGTTTATTATTAAGAGAATATATTATTTATATTGTTGGTTAAATAGTAAATTTTTTATTGAATTAAAAAAACCTTCAATCTATTCGTATTATTTTAAAGAAAAAAAAATTTTGTTTAGATAATTTATTTGTAGCTAGATTTATGGTCTTTGTTTTATTTTTGATGTGCTTCTCGTGTGATTTACAAAAAATTATGATATAAATCCTTTTTTGTAGGAATGAAGGGGAAGAGGGTCATAAGCTGAGAATTGGCAAAGAAATCTTTCCAAAATTCGAATTGCTTGTGAAATATCCTCACGTAAATCGACTGCTGAATGCGTTGCAAATCAATAATCTTCCGTGAAGTAACATACGAGTTACAATAATGGAGTGGGATGCAGTGAGTAAAATAGTGTAATATTTTTTTTTTTTGTGATGAAAAAAATTTCATGTTACACGGAATCGCAAGAACTGAATTGATCAGAATCAGAACCAGAATCTGAGCATGAACCTGTTAAAGAATGATCGGTATGGACTACTTTGGGATTGAAAAGGAGCTGGTAATATGATCGTGCAAAACTGCTAAAGCTCGATCATATCCACTGCTAAAGCTGATCATCATCTTCGTCGTCGCCGTCGTTATAGCCATCTTTATAGCGATCATCATCATCATCATCATCATCATTATGATTGAACTAAAGCGCGAAAAACGATTTCGACACCTTTTGAATAGCGACTGCCGGCTTTATTACGAGTATTATGTGGATTATCGCGACTACGATTACTTCTGCGATTGCAATTGAACTGATTAGTTCGAGTGGTTGGTTGCCTATCGAATCTGTTTTAAAGAAGAGCATTCGAAAAATTCCAGCATTTTTCTACACATTTCTCACAAGAAGCGGTACAACAGATTAACGCGCACACCCATCAGATTCGGCGGATCAGAAACCCATGATCCACTTATGCTAATCAGATTTCAATAAGGGTCTAAATAACAGCTTAATGCTATAATAAATGCAATTTCGATACATATTCGAATGGAATTGCGATGTAATCAGTTTCCGGAGAGGAATTATGGGAATCGAATCGGTTTTGGATGCAAGCGCGAAGAAAACAAGAAGTTGTGATCCAACCTGATATGGATATGCATGCTCTTCAAAATGACGATTCCAATTTCTGCATAGTCCTTACGATCATTCGAATGGCAATAATCATAACAATGATCAGAATGGTTACTGTTACCGGCAAAAATATCGTTGATATCAGATGAGATGATGGCGGCAGTGATGAAGGCAATGAAGATGCTGATCATGATGTGGATGGTATTGTGTAGATGATTCCGGCAATACCGATTATTATGATACATACCCGCGTACAAATTCAATTGATATAAATCTAAATCTGTGATCGCTGAATATGATCTCAATAATTGAACAGGTGTTGAAACATATTCGCATCTTATAAACGTAAGAAAAATTCCAGTTAGTTAAGATTTCAAAGTATTATATTATATCGTTCAAAGGTGGACGTGATTTTAATCAAGTTGTAATCGAATTGTGTGCGACATGCAATGTTTTTATAAATTTTTTTTACTCTTGATTCAATTTTCTTCTCAATATTTTATAATATATTTCATGGTTTTTATTTAGGAAATTTTTGACTACTAACCGAATGATTATGGGTGGAAAATTGAATGAATTCAAAATTTACAATAAAACTGAATTCAATTTGAATTTTGGAGTTTATGGTAAAATTATGACCGATTACTGATTGCATCTTGTATCTGTCTACATTCCGACTACTGACTGATGTTCAGACCTCAATTTTAGGTAATTTTTTTTTTTTTGGAATTTTTTTCATTAACATGTCTTGTCATTTTATAAGATTGGATTTTTTGCAGCGTATTCAAAATATTCAGAGAACAATTTATGGTAGCTAAGTGAGATGGTATCTACTTTAATATCAAATGTATTTCATTTGGCAGACGACATTGTAATGTCGGATTAAAAAGTTACAAGTAATCCGATTTTGTATAATTTGCCAAGAAATTAATTTAAATTAATTTGTTAGACATTTTTTCGAGTAATATAGTGTGATATAATAGAAATATTGGTAGTTATTTTTAAGTTTAATTTAGCAATTTTTAATACGACGTACGGCAGAAAAGTAATAAGACTGATATTTTTTCGTAACAAATTAATTTTTTTATACATGAATGTTATACCCTTGAAAATATTTGCCTTGGCTCAGGTATGCATTGATGGAGTTATTGTTAGCTTACACCTCTCTGTGTGTTTTCGCCAGTACCAAGATAACATCCTTTAAAGTGCTTTTTGATCTTGGGAAATAAAAAATAGTCACACGGACTTTGATCAGTGATTAGGTTGCTGGAGAGCCATAAAAATTCCTATTTTCGACAAAAAATCGTTGATGAGAATGGCCATGGGCCAGGGGACGTTGTCATAGTAGAGTATCCAAGTATCTGCAATGGACGGTCTGATGCGGAAAACCTTTTTTCTTAGCCTTTCAAGAATTTCTTTATGAAGAGGAGTCCTTGAAATGTTCCATATTTTAATCAGTTTTTGATGTTGAAAGCCTACCTGAGCAAGATTCATCTCTTATTGAGGCTCCCCAAGGTTACCACAAAATTTTATAGCATATCCATGCTGTAAATTTGACAATTTAATTTTTTGTAATACACAATAAAGATACCAGGTGTATAAGCTTAAATCCGCTGTTTGGTCATAGATGGTGTGAGAGAGCGTATTAAGCTACCATGAACACGCTATACTTTTTTTTATGAGTTTGACATCTGTCAACATTAATCAGTGCACATTGTTAGTCATTTCGTACAACAACATACATTTTTCGTTTGGTAATCATGTCTAGTTTTCTGCCAGAAAAAGAGCATATGCGAGAAGCTCTGCTTTTCTGATTTAATTTGAAGAAATCGGCTGCCGAATAGCATCGAATGATTATGGAGGCCTATGGTGATAGTGCTTTATCGTCTTTCGTCGGTTCAAAGACGGCAATTTTGACTTGTGGGACAAGAAGCGTGAAAATCGGCCTAGCAAGATTGTGGACAATTGCAGGCTCTTTTGGACGAAGACGATACCCAATCGCAAAAAATGCTCGGGGAGCAATTGGGTGCCACTCAACCATCCATTTCCATGCGTCTGCGTGCCATGGGGAAGATTGTAAAGATCGGAAAATGTGTGCCGCATGAATTCAATCATAGTCAGATGGAGCGACTCCAAAACACATGCGAAATCTTGCTCGCCAGACAAAAAAGAAAGTCGTTCCTGCATCGGATTGTGACAGGCGATAAAAAGTGGGTATATTTCGAGAATCCTAAATGCAAGAAATCGTGGGTTGATCCCGGCCAACCATCAACATCTTCCCCAAGACCAAATCACTTCGGACGTAAGACGATGCTGTGCGTTTGGTGGGATCAGCAGGGTATCATCTACTATGATGAAACTGTCAATGCCCACCGCTACCACCAACAACTGATCAAATTGCACCGTACTCTGTGTGAAAAAGGGACAGATTATCAACAGAAACATGACAAGCTGATTTTCCTCCACAACAACGCACCATTGCACACATCAAAATGGTCCGAAACTACTTGGAGTTACTCAACTGGGAGGTGCTACCCCATCCCGCTTTTTCACCAGACCTGGCCCCTTCCGACTACCACCTGTTTTCGTCGATGGGCCACGTGCTCGCTGAGCAGCACTTCGATTCTTACGAATACGTCCGAAAATGGGTTGATGAGTGGTTTGGCTCGAAAGAGAAGGCATTTTTTTGGCATGGTATCTACAAATTACCTGACATATGGAAAAAATGTATAGCTAGCTAGGGCAAGTACTTTGAATAAATTTGTTTTTACTTTCTATGAAAAAACAGCGGATTTAAACTTATATACCTGGTACAATTTCACATATTACAATCTATTAAGACACGTAGTTACCGGCCGATGTCATCTAAAAACGACTTAACGTTAAAAGCCCGCAATGCTCCCAAATCGCGCTCAGTAATTACAGTCGTAAATAATTATTATTTTTAAATATGGAAAAGAAGAATATGAGAATAAAATTTTTTATTCTCATATATAAAATTTATCTCAAATTTTTTGCCAAAGCCAGCTGATTGGTAAAATAGAAAGCCTGAGGAAAATTCAGTCTAAAATTACATTCTACCAATAAAAACTCTAAAATTAGGCTCTATTAATTTGTTTTTTTTTTAAGGGGGTTGAAATTGTCTGTTCAGGTGTCACTGTATGGCGCGTTTTATGAACCGGAGGAATCGATGGTACATATTTTTTTTCTCGAAAATGACGCTTTTCTAACATTTACAGTCAATGGAGTACGCTACAGAGATGTGGTAACCCATTTTTTGATCATATGGGTGTCGACGACTTCTGGTACTACAGTTACAGTCAATTCAGCCCATACACAATTTCAGAGCTCAAAACCAATATCAATCGCGTCATCCGTGAAATAGGTATTATGCAAAAATGTAATCGAAAGAACCGATGTCTATAAACATAGTTGCGGTAAATATTTGTCAAATATTATTTTTTTATTTATAAATGGTAAAGTTTTTAAAATATAACCCAATAAGGAATAACAAATTTTCATATAAAATGTGTATTTTATTCGAAATTTAAAAAAAAAATTCTAATTTACAGACCCTCTGTTGTGTCCTGTCACCAGAGTGGGGAAGTTCAAGTTTTTATTGTAAAAATTCTTTACAACCTTAACGTAGGCTATATTGTTTTTATTTAATATACAAAAAATTAATTTAATTATATTTTTTTTTGGCAAAGAAAAGTCAACTTTATACGAAATATGCGTTGTTTAAAATAGTTTATCAACAATGTCTGGTGTTATAATATTTTGTTTAACTATCCATCGTTTACTGATATGTATCATTAATAATAAATGAAATTGAAAATTTACTAGTGCAGTTAGTAGAATGTGAAAAGTGCAAAAGATATTAATGATTGTTAAACAACAACTAATCGTGCACCTTAGGCTATTTGATTAATCTTATGCTCAGTTATCAATTTAATTAAATATTTATCCATCGGAGATTGCCAGGTTTTTATGTCGGCTGTTAAATATAAGATTTCCGATGCAGAAGTGCATACTCTTCACGTCTTACTAAACTTACTTTCTCTTGAAAAATGGAAAAAAAGAAGAAAACCCAACTCGGTATATAAAGTTAAGCTACTCTTACATATCGTCTGTGGTAGTAGGTCTTCTGCAAAAGATTATGTTAATCTGTGCAATTGTCGTGATCGAACATTTAAAGTAGAATCATTCCGAGCAATCCCTTCTTGTCCCCATATCAGGTATAGTTGTACATCTAACATCTGTACTAGCAATTCCGTAAGATAATAAAAGGATGGAACACTAGAAGTGCCTCAGTGCATAGTTGCGCGAATACATACTACAGATCTACAGATGGAGATGGCATGGTCTTAGACAGCATCTCAATATCGATATTGTTCGAGTACTTGGCGAAGAAAATTTATTGAATAAATATCTTGATGGGGTCTATGGGTCTCAGCAGATTGTTAGACATTTTCATTTAATTTACATATCGATTTCCAAGGAAATCGAAGGAGAATCGATAAGATGCCGATTTAATTGTTCTTAGAATACATAGTCTAGTCGAATGCTATAAAAGATTATCAAACAGTGAAGATTGTTGCAACAAATGTTAAATGCACTGGTTGGTTGTTGTGAAACGAACCAACAACAGGGACGCGGAGAGCCTAACCTTTTACACTGGCTCTACGATATTACCCTGTGTTGTTGTTGTTTACCGATTTTATTCGCAATCGTATTGAAATAAATGAAATAATTGCATTGAATTAATCGAATGCAATTGGTATGATTATGGACTAGTTTTTGTCAGTGTCATTCAACAACAATTTTCTGACTTTCGTGTATGCATAATAGTTTTTATTTATACGCAATACTTGCAATAATTACGAAAAAAACTTTGTTGTGAACGTAATTCTAATAATAAATTTTTTAGATGTTTTCGATTGTATATATTACCTATAATGGATAATATAAAAAATACGATTATATTAAAATATTTTAGAGAAATATTTAACTAGGAATTTTATATATACTTGTACAATATCTCCAATTTCTTGGAGAAGTAAGCATTATTTTAGGCTAAAGTAGGTAAGTCGTGTGCTTTATGGGAAATTGTTATGTGTGTGCTGATATATTTTAAAAAAACTATTTAAAGTGAAAAATAATTTTTATCAGTTTCAAGCAAATATTTTTGTTATTTGTATGATAAATCTTATATGTGTTAAATAAACAATTCTAGCAATTTAACCGGTCTGAAATGGACGATACATTTAAAATAAGGAAGTGCGAGCAGTATGAAAAATAAAAATCTGTTATTCAACAATTACCTAATAACACTATAATAATAGGTAATTTTTAAATTTGCCATTTTATAATAAGAATCATTTTAGTCGCAAATAATGTTTTAATTATAAAAAGTGGTGATTTCGCCATATTTACGATTATTGTTGTTTTTGCACAAAATTTTTTTCTGCAATGAAGCGCATTTCTCGCTCAGTACATACGAGGTCTGTTCAAAAAGTATCACGATTTTCGATTTTTTTGTAGCGTTATGTTGGTACTCATGTCTCTCAATTATGCCGACAAGTTCGGCCATTTTGAATGTACAGATAATTTTTGACAGCTGCTTTGTTTGCACGACCAAAAACAGCATCGCATTAACATTGCTTACGAGCTTTTCAGAGGGAGCATAACTTGTGACAAATCATGGGTTTATGGTTATAACGTGGAAACCAAAGCTTAATCATCCCTATGGAAGCTGGCGCACGAGCCAAGACCGAAAAAAGCGGTCAGTCGAATGTGAAGGTTTTGCTTATAGTTTTCTTCGATTGTAGGGGCGTGGTGCATCATGAGTTCTTGCCACAGGGTAGAACAGTCAATAAGAAATATTACCTGCAAGTTATGCGCAAGTTGCCAAAAACAACACAATGACAAAAACAACACACTAATAATGCCGCAGTCACCGTATTCCCTGTTACTTTTTCTTGTTCTCGAAACTGAAGAGCCCCATGAAGGGACGACGCTACTTAAACTGAAGACCTCGTATATCAAATAGCAAAATTGACGTGTAATTGGGCTTTAAAAAATCCACAAGTAATTATGGAAAAGTCATTGTAGCCTAGAAACTAGCTGTATAGTGTGTATTTTGGTATGCAGGTATCATCAGCCCGTATTTCTTTGAAAATAAAGAAGAAGGAACCGTTAACGTCAATTATCTGAGTCCTATGGGCGTATGAGAGCTGAATTATTTTAACTGAACTAAAATATTTTAATCCAAACCATATATGATTTTAACAAGAAAATCTTACAAGTAACACAACTAGATAAATTTTGGTTTTACCACGAATTTTGGTGCGAAAAGATCCTAGGATGCATTATTTAGATATTTGGTGATGTCAATTTTGAAAGCTAATTGGACTTTTTCTTGACTGCATTTGATATTTTCTTATAAGACTATACAAAAAAATTAGCTTAGGTAGATAATTTTCAAACTTAAAAGCATTTAAAGACCAATATCCGTCAAGTAATGGCTCAATTGTAGCCCAAAATGTGAAAAAGAGTATTTAAAAAATTAATCACTTTTTAATTTTTAATCACTTTATTATAAATATATTATATAATGTAAACATTTTAAAAATATATTTGGAATTTTTTTTGTAAAAATCTAAGTACAAAATATATTTAATTTAACCTTATTTTTAAAAGCACAAATTTGATAATTGTTTATGTTATAAAATTAGTATCTAAAATCAATTTTTTACTATTTTAATACTTTATAATATATGCAAATTAAACGTTAAAATTATTTTCATATTTTATTTAAATACATTTTAATTTTAATAATTAATAATAAATAAACAATAGCGTAGTCAGTAAAAAAATACTTTCTCCAAGAAAAAAATCTTCCTTAAAATATGAATTAAAGTAAAATTAATCAATATTACATAAAAAAATACATTAAATATAAATAAAAATGAACTAGTCCAAAAAAAAAAAAAAATTAGAAAATTCCTTGAAAGGGCAAACCATATAAAGTTTTGGAAATCGAATTGGCACCAAAAATGTCTGGTCACATTTGTCAATGTTACTTGCCATTAGAAATGAACCAAATATCCTCCGTGATTTTGCCAGTAAATAAAATTGATATAAAAAAATTGGAAGAAAAAACATTTCACTTTGACATGGAGTCAAGCAAATATGTAGAGAAAAAAAAATATTGGGGAGTAAAGTAGGAAACGATATATGTAAGAATATATCCGGAAAATTTATTCCAATGTCCACTGGGACACTCATCATACTTCGACAGGCACTTGCCGACCCATTTCCTATGTCCTGAAGATGACTGAAAGATGGTGTAAACTTGTACTGCGGGTAAAGGAAGGAAACATAAAAATCCTTAGAGACATTCAATGTATGGGCAGCTATGAAATGGGGGTGACTTATGATAGATGACATCCCGTCAACGATGAGTGGAATTGTTGAAATTATCGACTGTACTGGAAGACGATGTGGCATAATATCTAACATAGAACCGCATGTGACCGATAAAAATGTGTTACCAGGAAACACTTAATACACGAGGTCCTGGTCATAGTGGATTATTTTGTCATTGATAAAAACTATATCGATTTGAATTATCCTGTTTCTAGTTGGTAAATATTACGACTGTTGATTTATTCAATTTTCATATGTTAAAATTTCATCTTTAATTCGATCTTGAACTTTTTTTTTTACTACAGAATTTAATAAACATTAATTTTTATTTATATGATAATGGTTTAATAAAAGGATAAAAATTATATGATAATTATATGATTATATTTAAATAATCAAAATTTTAGTAAAATTGTTATAAATTTCTAGACAGTAAACAATGTCAAAGAGTTTCAATTTAAAAATTACAGACTATTATAAATTATAATAAAATCTATTAAATTATAGATGAAATATCATAAATTATATACTCATAAAAAGACTTAATTCGAGATGATATTGTATCTGATATTATGATAAGTTCAGTCAGCTTCGCAAATGATTTTTGCACATTATAGTACTGCCATACCAGAATTAACCTGTAAAATATTTACACTTGTCAGTTAATGTTGCCAATTACGTTTTGGGATATTTAAATACAAAAAAAAAATCCTTGTGAGAATACTGTGAATACCTCAACAAACCTACAATTGACATGATCATATAGTTATCCAGGCGCAATTATGTAAATTTTTCTTAGCTTCGATAGTAAAAACACTTGATTACGTTGGTGTAAAATTATTTGATAAAAAAGAAAAACATTAAAAACTTTACATAAATTTTTTCTAAATCAAATGTAACTTGCCAATAACAATTGAAACATAATCGCAGATTGTTGCAAATAAAATATAAGACCTGGTATGGTATCAGAGCAATTACCTGATCAAGAAGGTTACTACCCAATTTAATCCACCCCAAAAGTATAATGTATTCCGTGTTGGATTGAATAGCTATCATTTCATGAGTTGTTAATATGTAATTTTATTGGTAGAGCTTAGATAAGTATCGTAGCTTGTAGATATATCCTTCTATCGGGTTGGATTGTGGCAATCCACAGGCTTCGTCTGAAGATAGTTCTCAACTGGCAGAGAAATTTATATTCGCCAATAGAGTTCTATTGGAATAAGTTAAGTTATTACGAGTAGATTGGTAATCAACACCTATAATTCGTGAAGGTGGTAATTTCAATTTGCATAGAATATCACTTGTAGTGTCTTCTTGCTTTGGATATACTATCTTTAGACTAACAATTGATGCCCAGGTAAGTATTTAGTCTATGACCAGGATATCCCAATATACGAATGCGAATAGGTATGGAATTTCTTATTTGAGAAGAAAGTGTAAATTTATCTGGCATCTCTCAAATTTGTCATATCTCTACTTTTATCTTTTAATTCTAATCTAATCCTTTTCTTATTGGTATTTTTTCTAGTGTAAGATAAAATATGTCGGCAATATCATCATAATCGATGAATTTATCGTATTACAGACAATCGTAACCACTAACACCGTCATCAAGTCAATGGGGGCAAACTGATCCTAATCTGATTTCAACTCGTAACTCGTGCCGAAGGGGATGAGCAGTTACTCGTAGTTTCCTCTGTAATACTGAGAACAATGCTTTGAATAATCTGCACAGAACTATAAAAAGCCAGTACTTCCCTATAGGATGAACGAAGGTTTGAAGGTATGCTGATAGCAAATACTAGTAAGTCTATTTTGGATGAGGTAAGTTCAAGAAGAACACGAAGAAATGAGAGTCGAAACGAAGTAATGTAAATAAATTTCTTTGCTGGCTATGCAAATGTCTCATGAAAGATTTTAATCTTCTTAAAATACGATCTGGGCTACGGGCAATATTGTGTCAACAGTCCTCTATCCTATATCTGGACGGAGTAACAGCAATGTGCGTATATAAGTTTTGCGGATGTGAGAAGTACTAGGGACAGAGATAGAGAACAGAAGGCTGATCCTTTTGTACACCCTTGACCGCGAAGTGGTAGGTCTGTTGGGAGGGTTTTCTCAATCTTATGTGTGCATCTTATTTGAACAGGCGTTCTCGAAAAAAAGGACGTTACATTTTAGGGAGCAGAACTTTAGAATACAAGATTACATGATTGTGATGTCTTTTCAAGGACTTTTCCACATTTAGTTCGTTCGAAACGAACTCACCGAAAGGACTCACTGGAGCAAAAGTAAAGAAAAATCAGAATAATCGCATTTATTTTTTCTGTCATCGTTTAAAGTTTACATTTCTTTGGTTTTTGTATTCGATGTTCTCTAACGGCAAATGTACCCGTCAACAGTATAAAAAAGGGGTGCAAATTACTGTCTTTTGCTAGTCCTTATCTAATCTCGAATGGTGTTATTTTTCTTTCTCAGCATTGACTGAGCTTTAGTTGGAAATTTGTTTTGGATGACTCCGAAAGAGATTGAGTTGCAATCCAAAAAGATAAAAGCCATAGAATATTTTTTCTTACCTCGATGAGCTTACTCTCAATTACGTCGCCTCTATGCAAATCCCCATTTAATGCGGTTGATCCTTTTACGATTATTCACAATTGTATGCAAACAATTCGTGGTATTACACTAAGAACATTAAACATGCCACAAAAATCTTCTAAATACTATCGGTATATTTATTGCGACTGTGTTAAGTAAGGAATAGAAAAAATTGCAAAGAATTAATGTTATTACCTTAACCTAAAGGAACTTGAAGTGCTTTACTGCCGACAGAAAAATAGCAATCAGCCACTGTTTTTATCAAAATATATAGCCATCGGAATATATTAGGTAAAATATTTATTTTAGTTGGTATTGCTCAATAAGATTAAAAAGGTAAATTTACTTAATTGTATTTTTCATATCAGTAATTCTATAGAAGATTAATTTATATCGACATTTTTTTTTCCATATAATTTGATCATACAAAATAAGAGAACATTTTTATATAAAAATATAAAAATACTTGCAAAAGTAGGTAAATTTCAAAATATGACCAAATAATTAAAATAAGTAAATAAATTATCTTTGTCAGGAATATTTTTTCCTGTATATCATTTAAAAATATAAATACTACGGAAGTATTACATATTGAAGGTATTTTATCTGATGGAGGGGAGAATAAATCTAGTTACATGAATTTACAAGAAAACACCTTTTTAGAATGACGGAAATAACATTAAGAATACGAACGTGTACACGCCTACTCGTACTTTTAAATGTTTCGGCATTTTTTATTCACTCAATAGCTTCGAGGATTTGTGATGCTACTGATCCCATAGTACTGTTACGAAATGCTATTATTATGTTCCCATATTGGGAAGAAAGTCAAGTTAGAGCATCTTGCATAAAACTGACAAAGAAGCTATCATCTCGAGATTGTATGCAAAGTAGATTTGCCAAGCCCACGGATTTGTAAATTTGTTTTGGGAATTTCTCTTTCTATCATCGCTACTGTGACAGAAAAATGTTGTTTTTACTAACAGGACTCCCTCCATATCCAGTCAGTTTTTTTTTAAAGAAGCTAAAAAGATTATATTGGATCTGTTACAAATTGGAAAAAGGCGTGGATTCGTGAAATGTTTGCACATTTTCTTCTTATTCAAAAATACAAGTACATATATACGAGTAAGTGTTTTGAGCATTAAACATTTTATTTGATAAGAAATGCGCAATAATAGATATTATAAAACAAAATCATTAATAATATATAAGTATGAATCCAAAATTAATGTAGATTCAATTTTTGTATCTGAAAACTGATAAAAACCAAAAACCTACAATAGAAAAGTAGATTTACAGGCCATTAATTAAAATATTGGCAAACATCCGTCACCATGGGCATAGCGAATTATCGGTGCGTAAGACCACAAAATTCTGCTCGTACAGCACATCGGATATGATATTATGCGTGTCCATTTTACCCTGACTGCAAACAAATATTGCTTAAATGGCTACTCAGACTACAAAAATAAATAATATGGAAATAAGAAGTCCTGTAGTATGCACCTTGCAAAAAAAAAAATGGATTTGATAACATAGCAAATAGGATAAAACCACGGAAATTAATAAATTCATATAAAAAGGAGCCGAACTCGACATTTAGATCAACCCTCGTTTAGAATAAATGTCAGTCCCCTTTGGATAAAACAGTTTTCCGCTTTGCCATTTTTGAGGGTGGTAAAAAGCCATAGAGAAGGGTAGTGAAGGTTGTAGATTAATTTGAGGTCAGAGTTAAGAGTGTGACGAAACCTATACGATTCTCTTGAAAATTTTTGGCAAACAAGAAAAGACATTATGAGTCGCAGGATGATATGATAAGCAATGGATAAAAAAAGGATAGGATATAGAAAGAATTGGAATTTATTTTGTGGAACAGAGGGTGGTTTCTAAAGTGCAAATGAAAACTACCCAAGCCCCTAAAGTACCACAAACATGGCCAGAAGTCACATTCAATTGACACCGAACATCGGAAAACTGTGGAAATTACTTAACGCAAATGCCAAATACAAGATGTTGTCCAATTCGGTATACGAGAACACTAGCCACCCATTTCATGTTTTTTTAACAAAAGAGGGAACCAAACCGATTCTTTAGCATCGTTTGCCATAAATAAGCGTTTGACACCATAACTCGCTGACGCACATTACATTTTCTACTACTGGAATTTGGGTCTATTGCTATGAACTATACAACTTAAAAAATGAATTAAGGGATGTATTTTAGTTGGCTACGATTGCAATTCGTTCACCACAAATGGTTAACCAAATTTATTATTTAATTTTCTACACTTTTCACAATAATCTTATAGGTCAGATATTAAATTAGCCCTTGCTAAATAGTTTGAAAAAAAATATTGACGGTCAATTTCCTTCTTGGTCAAAAAAAAAAAACTAAAATAAAGATTTTTAAAAATTGAGAAAATTGAAAAAAATTTTCTAAAAAAGATTCTTCAGATTTTCACTTTGTGTACGGAGATTTTTATCTTTTGCTGAAATTTAAGGATTAAATATTTTTCGACAAATTCTTTCGTTATATTATTATTCTTCAGTTTGAATAATTGAAATTTTTTTGTTAAAAATGAAAAACAACTTAAATATTTCGTAAATTTTATAATTTAAAAAAAAAACATTTTGAATTAAATTTTAAGAGCTTTCTATACTGGGTGTGGCAGAAAAGCAAGAAGACTGAAACCACAGATAACAATTTGGCTACATTGAGGACTTTTTCTCCATATAGCTTTAAGGTTAGTCCTTCCTGGACGTGTAGTATAAGTCTAAACTATGTCCGGTAATTACGCGACCTTATAGCTTGATAAATAAAGGTATGTTTTTTTAGTACGTTACGAAATTTTGAGTAATATAAAGAAATTTGGAGTAAAAACATTTTTGGTGGCGGAAAGTTTGTTTTTGGAGCGCCGCGAAGCAGTCGAAGATAAATCGCGCTCAGGTAGACTTTCGACATGCAAAATTGATGAAAATGTAAAATAAGTTAAGGGCTCGTGTGAGGTCAGATCACCAATAAACAATGAAGTATGTCTTAAAAAAAACTAAAAAGAGCCCTTCGCGTTAGATCGAACATTGCAGAAACTGGAGTACTCCACCATGACAATATCCTCTGTCATATCTATGAGTTTTTGATGAAAAAGGGGATTTCGATAGGTATTTTTATGATTCCGCGAGGATGTACTATAAAATTTTATAGTAAGTTTGGTGAATCCTCAACTGCGACTTATATGAAACTTACAATGGTGATAAAAAGGATTCTTTACGTTAGATTAGACATTGCAGACACATGACAACATCCTTTGTCACATGGCCATCTTCATCAAACATTTCATTTTTTGTCGGGAAAAGGTAAATCTAATTTTTTAGATTTCCAAGATAAAAAAAACACGTGACAAAACGTTTTCTTGGTACTATCGATAACAACCAAAAGAGTGTAACCGAGTAGCATCCATGCCACACCGCGTGTATCTTCAAGATTCTTGATAGTAACGCTTTTTATTAAAGTAGATTTTTTTTCAATTATTCAAAAAATATTTAAAATAAATATTTGTTTATAATTTTTTTTTAGTAAATCTAAATTTAATTCATATTACGAGTAACTGCTAATAAAACATGAGTGCGAATTGCAGTATTCTACAATATTACCATGACTTTGAAGCACTTTATGAATTTTTTCATAGTATTTTAAAAAAAATGTATTTTTATTTTTAGAAAAACTTCATACATATAAAATAACTATTAAAAAAAGTCAATTTTTAATTTTAAAAAATCTATTAAAGAAAATAATTTCTGACATAAATATAGAAAATCTTTACAATATAGCATACACTGTAGTTAATAATGTCCGATTCAGTTGGAAATTTTCTCAAATCATAATTCTTGAACAAGTACTCGTACATTCATAGAAGACACTATGGGTTATGGTAAATTTTCTATTCCAGACTGAACTGCAGGTAAGTTAACTTCATGTAACTCACCTAACTTCGAGTTGATCGTGTTGCATCCCATTGAGTTTCGACCACATGACCTAAGAGATTAGCATCGAAATTTGCGTTTTAAAGGCCCGCATACCTGTTCAAAAATATGAACAACAAAAAAAAAACAACTAATATCTAAAACAACGGAGAAAAAAAAATCATAATAAAAACATAGCGAGCAATTTATGTATGTGCTCTGAAGTAGATGGTAAGAAAGAAATTATCAGTGGATTATATGCAAGATAATCGAATGGAGCAGTCGAGTATGGATTATGGATTATGAGGTATTGGTCCATGTAGTATGGACCATGGAGTGCGGATTATAGATTATGGGGATCGGTTTATATTATATATATAGCCATCTATTAAAAGGCAGTTCATAGAAAGATAGTTTGGAGCGACCACTGTGCCAACCTGATGCTCATATCTTAAGTTAAACTGGGGAAACTAAGTTCCGTATTAAGGCGAGTCTCAACTTGACTTATTCTTTCTACTATCTATGAAAGATTTAAGATCTTAGCGAATGCAACAAATTATATACGATATACGAGTATGCATTGAATAATAGTCAAAAGCGAATAGAATTTTCTTTAATACTCGTATTGCATGTTGTGGAGGAGGTTTCATTATGTTCTGTGAGAAAATTTGAAATTACATCAGAATGTAAACAAATTTTTCGCTTTGAATTTTGTTCTAAAAATATTAAACTATATATCAAAATTTGATAATAAACTTTTATGAAATTTCAAAAAAAACTCTTAATAAATATATATTTTTAAAGAGTTGATTTTGAAAAAATCTAACAAATTAGCAAAAATGGAAAATTTTTAATTCGAAAATCTAACGAATTGAAAAATTAATTTGGATTAAATAAGAAAATATATTTTAATAAAATTCTTATAGAATATATATTTTATAAAAAAAAATTATGGAGATAAGTCCAAAAAATATGTACTTATAAAAGGATTCATATTCGTAAGGGTTATCTATTACATGGTTCGGAAAGTATAGCATTGTTATTTCATAAATTTTTAATAAATTTATTATTGAGATTAAAATTGAATTAGTTTATTGACTAGAATTTTATATGTTATATTATTTAACTACTCAAAATGCATTTTAATCATGCAGAATATACGCCGAATGGGGGCGGGAAGTACAGGTTTTTTTTTTAAGGAAATTTTCTTCAGTGGGGAGGCTCATTTCTTAATATGTAAAATTATACCAGGAGTATAAGCTTACATCCGCTGTTTGATCATAGATGGTGTAAGTGAGCGTATTAGGCACCATGGGCACGCCATACTTTGTTTTTATTAGTTTGACATCTGTCAACATTAATCATTGCACGTTGTCAGCAATTTCGTACAACAATATACATTTTTCCTTTGGTAATCATGTCTAATTTTGTTTCAGAAAAAGAGCATATGCGGGAAGCTCTGCTTTTCTGCATCAATTTGAAGAAATCGGCTGCCGAATCCGAACGCTTATGGAGGCCTATGGTGATAGTGCTTTATCGGAAACAACATGCCGAGATTGGTTTCTGGGTTCAAAGGCGGCAATTTTGACTTGTGGGACAAGAAGTGTGAAAATCGGCCTAGGAAGGTTGAGGATCATCAACTGGAGGCTATTTTGGACGAAGACGATACCCAATCGCAAAAAATGCTCGGGAAACAATTGGGTGTTACTCAGCCAACCATTTCCATGCGTCTGTGTGACATGGGGAAGATTGAAAAGATCGAAAATTGGATGTCGCATGAATTGAACGATAGGCAGATGGAGCGACGCCAAAACATATGCGAAATCTTACTTGCTATCGGATTGTGACAGGCGATGAAAAGTGAACATATTTCGAGAATTCTAAACGCAAGAAATTGTGGGTTGATTCAGGCCAACCATCAACATCTTCCTCAAGACCAAATCGCTTCGGACGGAAGACGATGCTGTGCGTTTGGTGGGATCGGCAGGGTATCGTCTACTATGAGATGTTGAAGCCCGGTTAAACTGTCAATGCCCACCGCTACCACCAACAACTGATCAAATTGCACCGTACTCTGCGTGAAAAAAGGACGGATTATCAACAAAGACATGACAAGCTGATTTTCCTCCACGACAACGCACCATCGCAAAGGTCAAAAATGGTCCGAAACACTCAACTGGGAGGTGATACCCCACCCCGCTAATTCACTAGACCAGGCCCCTTAACCACCTGTTTTTCGCCGATGGGCCACGCGCTCCCTGAGCAGCACTTCGATTCTTACGAAGACATCCGAAGGATTTTTTTGTCGTGGTATCCACAAATTGCCTGAGAGATGGGAAAAATGTTTAACTAGCGAGGGCAAATACTTTGACTAAAAAACAGCGGATTTAAGCTTATACACCTGGTAATATATAGAGTTATGTCAATAAATGAAATTGTAATATATAAGATTTTGAATATCTACAGGTGATTGTTAAAAAACCATTTTATGCGGTAAAGGTTACCTATTGATACGCAGTTTGGTCTAAAGTTGTCATTGAAAATGACCATTAACGTCCATTTTGAGTGCTATGACTGCATAATAATTCAATTCTTTAAGAAAAACTTAAAGATAATAATTTAAACTATTTAAGTTTTTGAAAAAATGGCACTACAAGTGGCACAACATGACAAGTTTTAGCTTTCTTACACTAGAAAGAAATTACCGAACCTAATTTCGGTAATTGGGCTCTAAGACTGTCTAATTGACGCTTTTAGATGTTTTTATATGAAACAACTTAAAAAATTATATTTTCATCAATAAACCTTAAATTTTAGAGCATTTAGAAATCAATATCCGTTAAGTAATGGCCGAATAACATCTCGAATTGTCATTAAAAATTACTTTAAAAGAATCGAGTTATTTTTTTTTGTCATCAAAAAATTACTTTAAAAGAATCGACAAAGTCTTGCAACATTTATTTAAATAAAAATATATATTTAAAAAAAATGGCAAATTTTGAACAATATATTAAAAAATGATTTATTCACAATCTGATTTTTTATTATTTTTTTTACAAATTGTAAATTAGATAACTCTTTAGTAAAAGAAGGTCTTTTCCTTATGTTACACTATAAAAATATCGCACTGGAAATTATTTGAACCTATTTATAACAAAAGTAAAATCCTTCCTTTAAGTAATAGACTTTTCACCAACAGGAATCACTTCCATTATTTACAGATGTTATAAACACCTTTCCAGACAAATCCCAGAATTAATGGCACAAACAATAGATACTTATATGTTTACTCGTACATATATAGAAAATATTTCATAAAATAAATCCGAATATACTCTTGTAGATATAATTATATTAGTACTATTATATATTGAAGTTTGAGTAGAATATCCTTAAAAAGGCTTTTTTTGGAAGATGGTATTGTTTATATCCACTCGACAGACGGTCAGATTGAATGCCTAAATGTCCGAGACGAATATAAATTATCAGGAAAACATAAACGGACCGTTGAAATGACCAAATGTTTACACAATTTTGTCAAGGCTGCCTGCTGTGCCGACATGGAAAACATAAAAACATCCTTTTCACAATCATAGCCATTGTATTTTACAAGGATTTTATCAAACGATCCTTTTATTTATAATATTTTTTTCTAAACTTCTTTCTATTCGCTTATGGCTATTGTGCATTCAAGAGTTTCCTCATTAAACAAATTGAATGGTAGTTTTTCCAAAAAAAAGCCTAAGTACGTATAATATTTGGAAAATTTTCTCTTATAGTATCGAAAAATATTTGGCAGATATTTTTATTAGAAATTATATAAGAAATTATATATAAACATCGAGTGTATCTTCAAAAAATTCAGTTTCAAAAATTGATTTAATTTTCTTCTAAAAATTCATATTCAATATTAAGAGTAGTAGTTCACACATAAACTGAGTATTAAAAAAAAAACACATTGCTAATTAAAGATAAATATTTTAAAATTAAATGATTTTTATTCAATTTTAATTTATATTTAAGCTTATATCGTAACTTATACTAATTTATTTGAATATTATCTAAAGTCATGTATCTTATGACTTTTGTATTAATTTTCTCACTTCATTTAAATTTGTAATTCCATTTATATATTTTTTTTAATTTTTATCTTTAACATAACAAGAATCTATAAATTTGCAGTAATGTAATTATAGAAGAAAAAAAAATTATAATTTAAAGACTCTTTACACTTGTTAAATATTAGTAATTAGTTGCTATAATACTCGTATATCCGGTAATGTTCAGTTAAAATATCTGAAACTGTTTAATGTATCTTTAATCGAAATAGCATCTACGAAGATAAAATATATTCTTACCTTTTTATATTGTGTGCGGGAAAAAGTTGAAGTCATCTTTGCAGTTTTACCCATTACATACTATAGATTTGGAATCGTATTCTTATCGTTGGAATGCAGAATTCCAAATTGTAGTCAGATGCTAAAAATGGCCAACGGAATAGAAAAAAAATCTTAAGCAGGTACAAAAAACGAAGAAAAAAAAACAACAAAATAAATGTTTTACAAAAAAAAAAATTCGAATAACAGGTAGTTTCAATTATGAGGATTGAGGGAGTTGGAAAAAGCCGCTACAGTGAATAGATAGTCATTAGCTTTACCTGTCCAGATAACTAAGAATAAGCCTATCTCAATGTCCACATGCCATCGTATCACTCTCAGCACAGTATTGGTCATGTAGATCGAAAATCTTCGCTGAATTCTTGACAATATCTGAAAACAAGTTGGACTAGTGCTTAATGTTTAGTAATAAAAACAAGTATAAATATTAACTTGAGGTGACAAATTGGTCCTAAATTGTTTTTAATGAAACTCGATTGGTGCAGTGGTGGATGTTATCGCTGCCCAGACTCGTTTTTATCTGAAATTCAGCATTGGTAAAAAATACATAGTGTACTACCGGCACAGTACAGTAGTAAATATTCATTCCATAGTAGGGGAATAAAAATAAGTAAACGTTAATAAAAAAAAATTGATAATATACCTTATTATATTGTATTATGAATTTGCCATTTACAATATGACAAAATGTTTAAATAACTGATCATTAATTACTGGACTTAGTCCATTTAATAGTCGGCTTAATAGGAATAAACAATTGCATAAAAAAAAGATGATGATAAATTAAAATTTATAAAAGATGATTTTTAATTATGATTTACAGATTTTTATTATATTCAATTTGATCTTTTTAACAGAAGTAAGTATGTAGATAAACACTATTAGAAGATTTGATAAAACATCGAAACTCTAGAAAAAATGATGTTCCTCTTGAACATTTTATTATGTAAAACCAAAATTTACCTATAATGAACGCCTACAATTTTGTGCAGTTCTTTTTTTTCTCAGTTTCATATAAAGGAGTGCTCATACAATAAACATTGTTATTTTCAATTACTTTGATGGACTTTCCCCTTACAAAAGCTTTTATACATAATACAGAAAAACTTTACAAAAAAAATAATGTAAAAACAACAGAAAAGCATGCAAAAACTTTCGAATTCATAGGCTTAAATTTTTTTTAACAATGCCCTGTTGGGTTTTTTTTCCCTTTATATTTATGATACTATGTATATGGCAATTTGGAAAATATTAATTATTTCACTGAATTGTTGACTTTAAGCCAAAAAAAAATATACATTCACCAATATGTACGGAACATTTATCTAAATTGTCTATGCGAATACAACATTTTTTGTTGTTACTTATACTCGAATGCTTTTAGTATAATTTTTACTTTTCAAATAGTAAAAATATTGGAAAAAAATACAAACCGCCCAATTTATATTTTGGTTGAGTATCTATCGTTCGTAGAAATGGAATTTTTTTATATGTTGTAACGTGTATGGTATCAGACAAGCCTATTATTTCAGTCTATGCATTTTTTATATAAATTTTGTATGGTGGGGCGTAAATATTGTAGTACGATTTATGCACAACGATCCGAAATTATTTTATTTTCCATTCACTGTACATAAATACATCCAATTGAAAACGGAAAAAGTATTTGACCAATAATAACACTAAAAGCCAATTCTCCATATTTTCAATGTTAAATTTCTTAAACAATTTTATCATAAGAATAAATAAATAATTTCAATAAAAAACTGTTCTAATTAGATGGGGTTTTGGAGCATGTGAAACTTCACCGGTGAACTCTCTACTTATCTAAAATGGCCATAAGCTCAGTTTCGATTTAGAAAATCCCGTACTAACTTATAAAACTTTGTTGCTATTTATAATAGCCTACAAAACATATGAGTTATTGCATGAAAGCAATGAGACTGCCATAACTGAGAGCAATTCGGCAGTACTGTTGAGTGTCCCTATACATAGCTAGTCTGTCTTAAACGTGTAGTCTAAGTTTCAACCTCTTCCGATAACTCTGCGACCGTATAGAGTGTCATAAGTGGCTTTAAATTTTTGAAGTGCCTTACGAAAAATGGGACAACGAAATTTGGAGTAATGATATATCAGCAAATTAAAAATTTATAATTCCGCGAGTTTCACTTACGAAAAGATATAATGATTCTATAGGGAATATTCCTTTTTTTACCGGTAGCAAAAAACATGGTAGACTATCGATTGACATTGAGCTGGTCTTAAAGGGCTCAGAAATAGAGGTTCCATCAATGAATTTTTGTCAGAAAAAGTGATTCTTGTGGTTTCCCAGCCTCTCTATTTATCAGCTCTGCGTAGTCAGAATGGCGGTTGAGATTACAGTTCGAACTTCTAAATCATCGAAATGCCATTATTAATAGTGATAGCCACGCAGCCCTGGAAGCCCTTCGTGGCTCATCGTCAAGTGGAAATTTCGGGTTACGTGCATGTCGATCAACCCTTCAGTGAGGAGCTTTCAGTGGCCTCAATACCCTTTCCAGCTCTTTTTTAATATCTCAAAAACAAATTTCGGGTGATGTGGAAATTTCGGATTTCGAGCGTGTCGATCAATTCTTCAGTGTGTAGCTTTTAGTGGCCTCAATACCCATTTGCACCTCTTTTTTTTAATATCTCAAAAAAACCTCGGATGATGTGGAAATTTCGGGTTTCGAGCGTGTCGATCAATCCTCCAGTGTGTAGCTTTTAGTGACCTCAATACCCATTTCCAACTTTTTTTTTTAATATCTGAAAAACAAATTTCGGGTCATGTGGAATTTTGGGTTTTGAGCGTGTCGATCAATCCTCCAGAGTGTAGCTTTTAGTGATCTCAATACCCTTTCCAACTTTTTTTTTTAATATCTCAAAATAAACTTCAATATTCTACAAAATTTTATGATCTCTTACTAATCCATTCAATAATGAATAAATCATCAAACGGACTCATATCGTGGCGCTACATTATGACCACTAAACCATATCCCAGAAACCTTACATATAAATAAACAATTTTATAAGACTTTTGAACAATGGATCAGAAGAGCTTTATTCACAAATTGTCCTACTTAGAAATTATTGCAATAGATATGAGGCTTTAGTCATCGTGGGGTGCTTATACATAGAGAAGTTGAAGATATCTACTAATGACGATAAATAAGACTACTACGAATATAAAAGAAAGTACAGAAAGTTTTATGAATTATTTTATAGAAGAATAAGACACGACGGGAATCGGAAAGCTCAGTAGAAGACTGCTTTTAAGCCCGTAAGTTCATATTGGCCAAAACCTATTGTACGTCCATATATTTGCTGTCTATTGTAAGCTTTGAACATTTGTTTAGTATTCAAGGAAATTGTCAATACCATCTGTTTAGTTTTAGTGTTTTGAGTCTTTTATCTGTATTGAGCGTGTTGGAAAGAAAATATATTATTCCTAGTAGCTTTTTAGGAAACTTGTTTTTGGCAGGTTCTTGTGAATCATAACATTTGTAAAAATCATCAAAATAAAACCGCTTTAAACAAAAAAAATCTTGAGATTTTTTTTTTTTTTTTTTTTAATATTGCATTTTTTAATTAATTTATTTACTAATTATTTAAAGTAAAAAAAAAGTAATATTTGTCCGCTTAGAAATCGTAGTGTAAATAATTATGAATATGTTTTTGAAGTTTCTTACAGCTATTAAAACTATACGAAGCGTGAAATATATTTATAATAATATAAATTTTTTCCATTAACACTTAAATTAGCAAATAATTGTAAATAAAATTTAAATACTGCTTTAACAAAAATTAGCTATTAACCTTTTGGACTCTACTCAATTGATTTTCACCTGTACGACTATATAGGAGAGGTATTTTGTTATTATCGATTATATTCATAAGTATATCACGGAAGTGAATTAGTACAAAAAATTTTAGAAATAAAGAACAAAAGCTTACAATGTTGTAGAAAAATATGAGATGGAATAGTTATAGAAAAACGGTGAAAATAAATTCAGATCTTTTGTAATTTGCCGACTAACAGTTCAGCTTTCTTCATCAACTGGACATTGGGAATATATTGTAATTGTAATTCTCCAATTTCATATATATATATACGTATATAAATTTATTTATTAATGTCAAAACAGTAATAAGACTTGTGCTACAATATTTATGTATTTTCCTGCTAGATAAACGGGGGGAAAAACGAAAAGATACTAGAGTGTTTGGAACAGCAATAATAAAAAGAAGTGTAGAAAATCAAAAGATCAAACGGAGAAGATAATGTTTATGGTTTCAATTTTTGTAGTTGGCTTTTAGTTGGGTTTATCCAAATAGGTGCGAATAGCAATCGCAGTTATAATCGTAATCGTAATCTAACTGGCCAAATACCATCAGCCCATCCTGAGACTATGAGATCCCCATCGATATGGATAGACAGGGACTAACATGAATGGATCGGAATGAACTGTATTGGATATTATGCCGATTGCATTCGAATAATGCGAACTTATGAGCACAGATATGCTCAGCTAAGTTTATCTGCATATCTGTCAGTCGATCCAGGTGAGCTAATGCAACTCATAAAATTCTATAGCTATCCAACAAAAATTATTGTATATTTCTGGTATTGGAAATTTCTGTATTTAAACAACTCTAAACGCTGTAATACGAGTATCCTAGCATAAATGTACTCGTTCACAGATCTACGTGGAAAATAGTTTTATGCTCCTGAGTATAGTGACATGCAGATATCGATGGTCTTGGAGCAGATATCGAAAGATTCTGCACTGCTAGAAGAAAAAAAAAATATATTCCGTCGATAGATCAAGAGCGGGGGCGACGAGTTTATTTGCAAATCGAGTTCGAGTCTTATAACAATTTCAATTTCACGCATATCATTATACAAGAGGTTAAACGCGGCAAATTGCAGAAGGTCTTGCCAATTGCAATTTTCACCTTTGTTATAAATAATTCAAAATAGGCACATTCTCTTCAACGTTTTGCATATTGCATATCGTATATTCGATATTTGGTTTTTTTCACAATACAAACAGATACGAATGGTACAGAATCGTCTGTATTCGTGGTGCATCTGATCCGTAAGACTTTGCTGAGATGATTCCGGTGCCAGTAAAATGATGATCGATGGGATGCAGGATATTTTTATGTTTTTGGTGTACATATTTCTGTAAATGCTGTTAGATTCTTGTGTATTTTGACTAAACCATGTTGAGTGTTTATAATAGCGATTTTTCACTTTGGTGGTAAGTGCTGAGTGGATAGTGGCCGTATTGATATGCATAGACAAGTATTTTGTCTTGTTTTCCTTTTTATTTTCAAATAGGAATTATTGGTCAGTGAGCATTAGGAATGTGAATTCGATTTGTACAAAAACTATTGCCAATATCATTCCAACTGTGGATTTGTACTGTGAAAATGAAGAAAAATCGTGTGAAATCTGTGAAGGCGGGCGCATAACAATAAAATCGACAAGAAATTAGAAACGCTTCAAAAGTGTGCTTCATCACGTTGTGAAATACGAGTATTAAGAATCTACTATATCTACGTGTATATGATGGATTATCTAGAGTATCTATTCATAATAATTGCTGAATTGTAAATTTCTATTTTTCAGTAATTGACTTAAAAATTTCTGTTTTAACAACGAAATAAAAAAAGAAAAGATTTTTGAAAGTTTTCACTATTCTTGTATTAAGTTATTTCATTTTATTTATATTATAGTATGAATAATGTCAGTTGCAGAACTTTAACATATTTTGATATACACGAAATTGACTGATAAGACACAATGTAGTTAATGCAAATTAATTTTAAAATGTTTGTAAAAATACTGAACTATTTTGAGTTAGCCGTAAGTTCATCGTTTATGGTTCAGAGCTAACTCGTTAAGTTTATATAATTTCAGAATTAGTCTACTTCATAAAAGTATAGTTTATAATAGTGTTGTTATTATAGTAAAGTTACTAAAGAAGAATAATATTTACTGCAGTCCATACGATTGCTGAGTAGACTTAACGTGTTCGACTATTTTATGACTATTCCTCCAGACGGATACGGTACGTACTCTTTCTACCCTTAGTTCGCGTACATGAATAATTGATTGTTTCTAGTAAAGATAATATGATTATATGAGAAAGAGCGCTTTTAGTGATCGGTATTTGTTTTCAAAATCGATTATTTTCGATTCAGTGCTTTCGTTATGCCAGTCAACAAATTTTGAAAAATTAAATAGAATTTATTTAATTACTTTTTAGTTTATTGGAAATTATTCGGTCATATCACGAGGATCTGTCTGCTCATTATTGTTTACATATGTACCATGAATTTATTAATTTTATTTATTTAAACACAAATTTATTACTTTGAATATTTTTTAAAACATTGCAGTTTATGTGCTCTGTCTGTCTCCAGAATATTTTATTTCTATTAAAACTATTTCTAAAACAAAATTTCATCCATAATTAAATGTTTGCCTTGTTTTTTTTTATTATTAATTTCAGGTGATGACTTAAGAGTTTATTCATTATTTAGTTTCTTCACTAACTTCCGTCGAAAAAATATCGTATAAATTTTATCGGTTTTGTAATTGAATTCAGTTAAGATTTTTACTGAATTCAATTACAACATCGATAAAATTTATACGATATTAAGAAGATATGGAAAGATATAAAAATTTCGATTAAAATGCGTTCTTTAATTATGGATCATTATTAAATAGAAAAATTTATCGCCAAATTTTAATCATAGACAATTATTAACTAGATCTGATCGATAGAACAACATAATGGTGCCAAAAATTGGAATTTTGCTTTTTACGGATATTTTTTCTTTTCCAGAAGTGGACGTGAATTTAGCAAATGCTATATATACGATCTCAATATTAATTGTGTATAAGTTAGAATTACGGTTGTTGTCTGGTTCCTTCTTGTCAGTGCTATAAAGTCAAAAAATTCAAGGACGAAGAGAGCATACAAAATGTTTATGTGCGTCTCAACCGTTAAAAGAAGTTTTAAGGAGCTAGACCTCTATGGCCAAATAGGTGCTATGAAACCATTGTTACATATTATAAATAAAATAGACCGAATTATGTTGGCAAATGACACAAAAATTACATAATGCTATGTTAAAAATATCAACATTTTTAAATTTAAAAAAATATATGTACAGAAATATTTAAAAAAAAAATATTCGGCTATCAGGATTTTGCATTTTTTAACAAAAATTCACATTTTAGCACGATAACCATCCCAAAAACAGGTCGAAGCTTTGCAGGGATTATATAAATAAATTGCACACGACGCTAATTTTCTTGTTTATTTGCCTGCTAGATTTGCTGCTAGTTTTCAAGCTGGCTGCGGAACTTGGTTTTGTGGTAATTTTTAAGCGTGTTGGCTTCACTCGATATTTGTTATCAAGTTGGATTTCCAGCTGGTTTTGATACTTGTGCAGTGACAATCTAAATGTAAACAAACTTACATAAGTACGAGGTCTGTTCATAAAGTATCGCGAATTTTGAATTTCCGCGGGTTACTTATATTCGGTTTACAATTTTTTGTGGCGTTATGTTGGTACTCATGTTTCTCACTTATACCGACAAGTACGGCCATTTTGAATGTTCAGTTAATTTTTGACAGCTGCTTTGCTTGCACGTGTTTTGGCTCGTTTTCGATTTTTGCCCATTCCAGAGAATCTATCAAATTTTGTGTGAAAAACAAAATTAATTGCGCGGACGCATTCCGAATGTTAACTGTGGCATATGGTGAAGCTACCTTAAACCGAAGCAATATTTATCGGTGATAAAAAATGTTCTCAGAGGGCCGAGAAGATGTGAACGACGAAAAGCGTACCGGACGCCCCAGCCCGTCAACAACAGACGAAAACATTGATGAAGTGATAGTATTGGCCAATCGTCGAATCACCGTTAGAGAAGTTGCTGAGGACTAAAACATATCGATTGGCTCGTGTCATTCGATTTTTACCAATGATTATGCGTGAGACGGGTCGCCGCGAAATTCGTACCAAAATTGCTCGATTTCGACCAAAAACAGCATCGCATTAACATTGCTAAGGAGCTGTTGGACTCAGTCCGCGACGCCTCGAATTTGCTCCAGAGGGTCATAACTGGTGACGAATCATGGGTTTATGGTTATGACATGGAAACTATGGTTATAAAAGCGCGCCAAGTTCGGTCGAATGTGACTGTTTTGCTTACAGTTTTCTTCGATTGCAGGAGCGCGGTGCATCATGAGTTCTTGCCACAGGGTAGAACAGTCAATAAGGAATATTACCTATAAGTTATGCGCACGTTGCGCCAAGCAATCCGCCAGAAGCTCCCGGATTTGTGGAAGAACAAAAATTTGCTTTTGCACCATGATAACGCCCCTGCTCACGCATCGTTTTTTGTGCGCGATTTTTTGGCCAAAAACAACACACTAATAATGTCGCAGCCACCGTATTCCCCAGATCTGGCAATCTGTGACTTTTTCTTGTTCCCGAAACTAAAGAGCTCCATGAAAGGACGACGCTACGCTACGATTGAGGAGATAAAGACGGCATCGAAGGAGGAGCTGAACAAGATCACAAAAAATGATTTTTTGAAGTGCTTCGAGAATTGGAAAAAACGTTGGCACAAGTGTATAATATCTGGTGGGGATTACTTTGAAAGGGACAAAATAGATATTCATGTATAAATAAATAATTTTTGAAAAAACGCAAAATTCGCGATACTTTTGGAACAGACCTCGTATGTGTCATTTGCTCATGCCGATGACGTGACAAGGTAGTGTTTTCTCATTTGCTATTATAAGACCAGCAGCAAATCTAACACGATAAAATAGAACCCGTTCTTTTTCTTAAATCTAATTTAAAAACTAGCAGTAAAGCAAGCAGTGTCATAATTTCTAGCACAGCAGCCAACACGGTAGCATGCAAGAAAACAAACCGGAAAACTAGCGTCGTATGGAGTGGGCCTAATAGATTGGCCACCACAGCCACCTTACTTGAATCCTAGTAGAGATGGTCTTAAATACTTCCAGAAATTTTGGAAAAACTATTTATAAGAATATATTTACTATAATTATACTAACACCTGCTGTGAATTTTTTTCCCCTCAACTCATTATTTTTCAGGTTTTTAACTAAATTTTCTATAATTTTTTTAGTACATTTACCTTCATTAGAAAGCCTGTTCCAATTTTAACCATCTATTTCATCCACCTATCAAGTGTTTAATTACAAAGTTCTCTAATAGATATTTTTGTCTTGGAATTGTAATATGACTCCTGCGCTTTATTTTAGATACTTTATCTCCATATAAACAAACAAACTGTGAGTATTAATGTAAAAACAATTGCAAAATAAAAACACTTTTACTTTATTTTTATGGGTGTCATTCTTTGAAGTTATTATTAAAGATCTCAATTATAATTAATTTCGAGGACATCAAATGGTAATTAATTTTTGGATGAATATTTACCATTGCAATAACAGAGGTTCATTAGATAAAAGTTATTATGATCAAAGTAAAATCACTTTGAAAATTAATACGTCCTTTACAACGTAGATTGAAAAACTAAGGATATCAACAAAAAACCTCACTCTTCTATATGGAAGTACAGCCCCATAGTTAATTATTATGAAAATCCTTATTTTATGGAAAAAAATTACAAAAGATATTATATGGTAAAATTTATTCTCATATTTCCTCAAATGGTTTTTTTGTTGTAATAATTTCACCTTCTTTAAATGTGTTCACTTTTATTTTTCCCCATATTATTGAGGGAGTAGAGAAAAATATCCTTTATTCAATAAGTAAGCATTTTTGATGCGGAACTCTTTTAAGTCCATTATTAATATTGAATAGTACTTTACGGATTACTGCCGTATATATGATAATACCTAAAAGACGATGTAATTGCAAGAAAACGTGCAGAAAATTAAACAATGTTAAACACACAAAGTGACTTACTATAAATAAAAAAAAACCCCATATGAACGTTACTATAAATATACCGAAAAGTGGAGATTTCCTGTTGTGCTCACATATAAAGAGATGGTGTTTGTAAGCACCGTGGTTGGATGGAGGTGGGATATGCTTAGGAAAAAAGGACAATGAAATTGTTTGAATATATTTGTTCTGAGATGGGTAAATGTTTATATGAGTTTATATTCATACATTTTTAGGCAGGAGGGGGGGGGGGGGTTGGAGTAGTCACGAATACAAATTCGTATGTGGACTTAAGTATACTACGAACACGCACACATTTTAATTTGAACGCAAGCAGGGAATGGGACACTCTTTTCTGAACTATTGGAAGAGTTTATTTAGCGTGTAGGTTCATTTACAATCATCCCCTATGGTGTTTTCGTAGTGATTAACTTTGGTGACATTTCATCATAGCGATGACACTTTAATGATATGCAAATAAACGGAAACGTTTGTCGATGTATTTTTAATTAAACCACCGCTACTGGCAATGTTTATCTTCAAGTTATCAAAACGATAATGTTAACTTCTTGTTGGTAATGTTGACACGCTGTTAACTAACGTGAATATTGTCATTTGAACATTTTCAAGATTGTTTCGATATTAAATATTTTCTGTAAATATACCAAAGTTGTTTTCATCATTAAATAGCTGTAGGAAAATTTCAAATACTTATTGCTCTTTTTTTCTTTTCTTAATTAGCTTAATGGAAATTTATGAAACGAATCATGGTAAATATTAGTAGGAGTAATAGTAAAAAGTACTATTAATTAAAGGCATACATAACTGGTAGGAAAATTTATATCAATGAAATTGGTATTTATATTAAGTAGGGCTAATAAAATGATTATATATATATGCGTAGAAGGACATATAAGGGAAATTAGATATAAAAGGACGAGCTCCTTTTTGTATCTTGATTTGTCACTTTTTTTATAACTGTACTGAATAGAACGCAATAAAAATTAGAAAAATTTCTGCTGTAATTTAAGCTTAAAGCTATACCAAAGCTTTAGAAATGGGACCAATCATATTACTCTGTGGAACAACGGTTCCGGAAACCGTTAGACTTTGTTATAAAAAATGAATGTGAAGAAACAGACATCCAAACTAGTCCTTCTATGATTTAGTATGATTCTTTGAAAAAAAAATTGGATTTCCATATAAGATAATATTATAAATGGAAGGACGTATAAGTTAGATTAGTTATAAAATAAACCCTAGCTGCACGGACAAATAGTTTTTAAATAATTGTCCAGAATAGCACCTACCGAAAATTATGAGATTTTTCTCTACCTATAATTTAAGCCTTAAGCTATTAGGACAGCTTTAGAAATAGACCAATTATATTACTCTATGGAATATAGGCTCTGGAAGACTTAAAGCTATGTTGTAAAAAAATATGTAACGTTTTAAAAATCCAAATATTTACTATGATTTATTCCAATGAAGCTGTTATAAAATTATCAGTGAAAATAAAATAATATATTATATAAGGACATATAAGGAAAATTAGTTGTTAAACCAGATTTTAGCGCACAGACAATTGGCTATACCAGGTCCTTTTTGTATCTTAATGCTCGTTCTTTTTAATAACTGCGCAGAATAGCACTCAGTGAAAATTACGAAGTTTTTTTTGCTGAAATTTAAGTTCAAAGCTTTAAATTAGCTTTTGTTTTAAAAGATTATGTAGAAAAATCAAAATCCAATTTATTCCTAATATGATTTACTATAATTTTTTTTACAATTAATAGACAATTACATATATTAGGTCCTTTTTGTATTTTGATGTCTTTTTTTATAACTGTACAGAAAATAATCATTAAAATATTAGAAAATATTATTTTTTTTCAGTAATTTTAGCTTAAAGCTACAAAATAGCTTTCGAAATGGGATCTATCATATTACCCTGTGGAACATCGGCTTTGTAAAAATATCTTACAGCATATTTTATACAATCAAAAGTATGAGAAATGTTTAAAAATACTGCTAAGCATTATTTTGGATTTAGAAATTATTTCCAAGATAGAAAATTTACAGTTATAAAGATTAATATGCTTAAAATTAAATACTCCTGGACTATATTTTTTTAAATCTTTTAATTTTGTTTTAAACATTAAATGTTCATAATTAAAAGAAGAAAAAAAAGAATCTTTAAGTCGAGATACCTTATTAATGTAAATTCTCCCAAGCAATGATAAATCGAAAGTAATTTGGGCATTCAAATGCGTTCTTAATTGCTTAGTTTGGAAAGTTAGATACCATTTGAAATTCTGGGATCATTTCAGTTTTGGAATCTGAACTTTTGCAATTAATAATAATAATTTATAAAACCTACCCATTTGCAGTATGAATAAAATTTAAATGAAATTTTCATAATTTTAATATTCGTTCTTAAAAGAAAATCATTCAAAATCCATAAAATCTTTTGAAGTGAATCTCTTACGAAACGAAACTAATCGTTTTGATTACGTTCGAAATGACTGGTAATATTTTTTCGTAGGACGTCTTGAGGCTCATTATACTATATGCATACGTCTGAGACCATAAAATCGATTTTTTTTCCGTTTATTTTGTTTGTTAGCAAATCGCATTCATAGAATATTCTAATCACATTAATTTTTACTTCAACATTTCTCTGAGTGGCTCGGAAACTATTCGTATTCACGTATCTGCACAACTAGAAACGGAGGCTTAGACGGACATGAACCAGTATTCTTGGCACATAAGCGGATTCCAGGTGTTTGCTGCCGTTATTGTTCCATTATTATTCCTTAAAGTACTTCATAGTTGCGACAAAGATTTAACAAACATCAGGCCTCCTTCGAGATATTAAAATTGTTGCACAAAAGAATACAAACATCATCGTCATAGTAATCATTTTTTTTTTGAAAATTATTTTTTTCTAGTCACTTTTGCTTTGGTTTGAGATTTTTTTTTACTATTTTATCTCTAAACGCACGTGGCAAGAGCATCTTGAATGCATCTTTCGTAAGATGAGATTTGAAGAAAAAACCAACACGAAGTGTTGTTGTTGTTGGAATTTCTGTTTTACCTGATCGGAAGAGGTACTCAATGGGCATATTTTAGAAGATCTCTTCTATTCAGAAACAGGCCTGATGACTGTTTTCGGATTTTTGCCCCCGAATTGTCCATAATTGTGTCGAGAGTTATAATTTGAAGTTTGGTTCTAGAGGTAATGTTTGATCATCCATTGTGTGCTAAACAGATTTTGAGAGGCGATACAAATTTCTCCACAATGGACAAATAAAGAATCAAATGTGCGGTTTGCCTATTTACAAAAATGACAATTTCCTCTTTTATCTATTTAGAATGAATTTTCATTTACCTTACAAGGTGTTATGTACATTTATTATATAATATTTTTTTTTTTTTGTAAATTCAATTTATATTTTTTTCGTTATCCTAATTTTAACATTTTTGAAAATTCTACATTTTTAGATACGTCTTTTGCAGTACATTAAAATATTTTGAAAAATTAACTAATATTAAAAATATTTCTTAAACTTGGTTCCATTGAAATTTACATATAAAATAAAATCTTATATAAATTTAGATATGTTATATAATGTGATTACAGATTCTATTTGCAAAAAAATAATAAATTATGTATAATAAAGAGTTATCCAATTTATACTCTGAAGGGTAAAAATGAGTGAAACGCAATTTAAATTCAGATATCGATAAAAAAAAATTTCCTGTGAGCTTTCTGTGAATTTATACTCTGAAGGGTAAAAAATGAGTGAAACGCAATTTAAATTCAGATATCGATAAAAAAAAATTCCTGTGAGCTTTTTGACTAATAAGGATAAATTTTATTATGTAGTGTTGAGGATCTCACACATAGCTTAGAATAAAATCTTCAAGGGGATGTTCAAAGAAATGACATCTCCGGACCAAAATGCACACCAGAAAGTTACTTTTCGTGGATACAACAGTTTTTTTTTTGGGATTTTAGAACCCCATACATGGCAGTTTTGTTTATTGACTTATCCACTAAGCGAGAAATGAGCCTCTTTCCTGGAGAAAATTTTCGTGAGTACGGCAAAACCACCACTTTTGCAGAAAATTTTTAAATTTTGAGTGCTATTTTGTTATAAAATGGCAAACTTTATTCTAGATAAATTTTATCTTTAATAAAATTTTGTATCTATAGTTATTTAATAAGAAGGCTAAATTTTTGAACCAAAAAATTTGGATAAAACATTATCATAAAATTAATAATGCAAAATTCAAAAATGAGTTATATATTATTTCTATTCAAACTTTTTTAAATATTTTTTTAACTGAAAATAATTTCTTTTATTTACTATAAAAAGTTAAGGTGACAATGGGATAAATTCCAGCTTCCTTGTGGCTATAGCTTTCATGACTCGAATATGGTAACATCAATTGACCTTTTCTAAATATACACAGCGAATGATTTAAATCAGTTGACAGCTTTGAATCTTGATGTCCTCCCACTTTTGACTGACTTTATGAGTTCAGACACTTTGAAAAGTTGGTGGCAATATGATAGGCCTCAGCTGCAAGTGGCAGCAGATGGCACCCATCATAATTCCATTGTTTGACCCTCTTAACACTTCTTTAATTAGTCAGCGCGCGCGACACTCATAACGCATCTCGACCATTAACCATAATTAACGCAATGGAATTTTTTCGTTTTAAAAATAAAAAAAAGGGGAGCATCAACTTCCTCTTGTTAAAATTATTACTATTACTGTTGAAAACAATTATAGTGAAAGTACTGTGGATCCATGTAAGATGAACGCTACTTTATTTTGTCACCAAATGTGACTTCGATAGCTGTTGTTATCTTAAGTTGCATGACACAATCGACTAGATTAAAAAAAGCATCTCAGTTTAAAATATGTTTTTTTTCTTTCTTTTTATAATTATTCTTCTATCCTTTAAGCATAGAGTACTTGATATTCTTATCCAGTTTTTAATAGTACACTATTCATTCATGTAGCGGCATTTATTTACAAATTCCATACCATAAATACTTATTAAAAGCAATTGACTCAACTAGGGTGTACCGAGTACGAACAGAATTTTCCTTGTATTCAGTGTTCAACATTTTCTTTGGAAGAGCTTTTTTTTCACTTTTAAATTGTTAATGTTTCGATTCTACAATATTTCGATCTATTCTTAGAGTCTTCGTTTGATCTGATCTAGTTAATATTCTTTTGCTTCTGTTTGTTTGCCTCTTTTAGTGAATAGTTTAATTTTTTTGTTTTCATTCATTTGGGGAATGGTGACCTTTCAGTTAGAGGCCTCAATGAAGTGTCGTTATTGAATTGATTGAGATATGATTGGCGGAAAATTGTTTAACTTTGTTGTATATGGACAAAAGTTCGCGCCATTTTAGAAGTTCGGTTCGAGAAGTTGAAACATTTACTCTGCTAATAAATTGGATCCTAAATGAACGAGTATTTGTGTATCTAAAGTAGAGTTCATCTTAAGGTCTATGACTGTTCTATCTCGAAATGATATATAAAGTTGTCAACATGACTTAAATGTGTCAGTTGTTAATTATTGTAAAGCATAAAATACAAAATACGAATGTAAATGTACTTTATTATTGAAAAAAAAACTACTGAAAATAAGCAAATTTTTTTACATTTCTTAAAAAAAAAATTCTTATCCAGAAATAGAACAAAAATTAATCAGAAAAATTGGAATTTTTTTCTTTTTCGCTTATTTGAAATTTACTACTACAGTACAAGTCTTAAGAATATAGCGGAAGAGAAGACGCTCATTGGCGTTTCTCTATTTGGTGACTTCGATCATTCTAAATGATTTAAAATATGTGGTGTGGAATAATAGGAATGAGATTAACTTTTCACTATTATTTTTTTTATATATAAAAATTTATTCCTCTCAAAGGAGTTTGCTTGAGCAGCTATACATCGGCAAGGAGGTTCTCTCCACTCTTCGTTGCAGTGCTGCAAGGCTTCAACTGGAGTCACCTTGAGGAGCAAAAATGTGTCGCACAGACTTTGATAATGTAAAAAAGGGATGGAAAACCACAAGAATTCCTCTACCCGATAAAATGTCATTCATGTATGGTCCTTTAGAGAAACTACTTTTTGAAATAACTTAGTTGACAGTTTGACCAGGAGAGCCCTCACTTATTCTATATCTTTATTATTTTTCGATATTGAAGGCTTGCCTGAGCAAGGTTCATCTTTCCCTACTTTTCGGAACATCAAAAATGGTCTGTCCAACATTTTTTCCAATCCTCGAAGCACTTCAAAGAATCATTTCTTGTGATCTTGTTCAGCTCCTCCTTCGATGCCGTCTTTATCTCCTCAATCGTAGCGTAGCGTCGTCTTTTCATGGGTCTCTTCAGTTTCGGGAAAAAGAAACAGTCACAGAGTGCCAGGTCTGGGTAATACGGTGGCTGCGGAATTATTAGTGTGTTGTTTTTGGCCAAAAATTCGCTCACAAGCAACGATACGTGAGCAGGGGCGTTATCATGGTGGAAAAGCAAATTTTTGTTCTTCCACAAATCCGGGAGCTTCTGGCGGATTGCTTAATGCAACTTGCGCATAACTTGTAGGTAATTTTCCTTATTGACTGTTCTACCCTGTGCCACCACGTCCCTGCAATCGAAGAAAACTGTAAGCAAAACCTTCACATTCGACCGAAATTGGCGCGCTTTTTTCGGTCTTGGCTCCTGCGGCAGCTTCTATTGGGATGATTGAGCTTTGGTTTCCATGTCATAACCATAAACCCATGATTCGTCACCAGTTATGATCCTCTAGAGTAAATTTGGGTCGTCACAGACATAGTCCAACCGCTCCTTAGCAATGTTAATGCGATTCTGTTTTTGGTCGAAATTAAGCAATTTTGGTACGAATTTCGCGGCGACCCGTCTCACGCCAAATCATTGGTAAAAATCGAAGGGCACTAGTCCTTAGCAACTTCTCTAACGGTGATTCGACGATTGGCCAATACTATTTTCTTCACTTCATCAATGTTTTCGTCTGTTGTTGACGTGCTCGGGTGTCCGGTATGCTTTTCGTCGTTCTCATCTTCTCGGCCCTCTAAAAACATTTAGTACAACCGATAAACGTTGTTTCGGTCCAAGGTAGCTTAGCATATGTCACAGTCAACTTTCGGAATGCGTCTGCACAATTAATTTTGTTTTTCACACAAAATTTGATACAGATTCTTTAATCCATTTTTTGGAATGGACAAAAATCGAAGACGTGCCAAAACACGTGCAAGCAAAGCAGCTGTCAAAAATTAACTGAACATTCAAAATGAACGAACTTGTCGGCATAAGAGAGAGACATGAGTACCAACATAACGCCACAAAAAAAATCGAAAATTGAATATACGTAACCCGCGGAAATTCAAAACTCGCGATACTTTTTGAACAGACCTCGTATAAAGGTTAACTTATGAGAGCTTGTATTTTGTTGGTACGGCGATAAACCGATTTTCCGCATTTTTCTTGAGATTCGTTAGCGGTGGAATAGATACCATACTTAAAAGTACCATCGGAAATGTTTTTAAATTTCCAACATTCGATATCTTATCCTGCAATATAATATTTCTCATTATTTTAGAGCTATTCGCATATCGATATTTTTATATAAGGTATTAATCTAAAAATAAAGTGAATAGAATTAATAATAATAATTAAAAGCGAATTTTTTTTGACTTTGAAAAAACATAGATTAAACTTTTTTTTAATTAAAATTATTTCCATAAGAGTGAAAATGAGTCTTTCAAATATATTCTCTGGGATTAAGAAAAATCATTTTACATACCAGCGTAAATTTAAAACGCTATTAATGTAAATGCCCTCAAGAAAAAAATTTTAATTTAACTGCAATTATAAACAAACAAATTTGAATTTAAATTGAAACGATTACATTATATTATTAAAATCCCATTAAAGGGTGAATGAACCTCGAAATGCATATCAACCCCTTAAAAAAAACGATGCATTTTAACTTGTAATATTCATAAACGATTACAGAAGAAAAACTCTAAATAGAATGAAAAAATAAATTAATTGTTACAATAACAATTAATATAAACATGTGGGTCAGAAAAAAATTCATACAGTAAGCCTACATTGGTTCTACTCTACCCTATAGTGTGGAATACTACGAAGAAGTTGGAATTGTGCAGTAAAGTCTGTTGGAGAATCTGTAGTGCACGAAATGCGCACATCACATTTGATCATTTATTCGATTATTATTGCCCCCGAAACCCATCGGAACCAAATCAAATGTAAATGGGCCACAATTCAGTTCATTTAATAATTTGTCATATAACCCATATGTTATTAGTGTATGTATGCACGTCTGATCATCTATAGGACCTTAAATAAAGTGAGTATGACACGAAACCGAACTACAATGACGGATGGATACGTACTCGTACGAGTATGCAGAGAACGTCGATGGTATCGTAAATATTGACGATTCAGATGAGGTCCAGTGTCGTATTGTCTATAGTTTTTTGGAGGTCGTATTGATCAATTGGTGACGTCAAACTCTGTGTTTATAATGCTGGTCGTCGTTGTTTCAATTGCATAGTATGGGAGAGAAAAATGTGCCCATGAATCAAAAAAGGAGACGGAATGGCTTTAACTAAGTATATGCAACTAAAACCCAAAAAAATCGGACCCAATTACCACTTTGGTTACTTTATAATAAAAGTGGGAATATCGACTTTCGACTAGATGAAGAAAATTCAACATTTAATCATCTAACTAAAGTCTGTTTATAGATGTACTCTTGAAACGTGAATGAGTTAATATATATAAAGCCATCTTCGGCTCCAATTAATCGTTACTGGAGAACTTCTTAATGAGCTAAACTAGACAGAAACGTACGTACTAGAGTACATCAAGCTCTACCCGTACGTATTTAATATTTGTAATGAAACTTTTTTCAATAAAAAAACTGAATAAAAAAAAACAATAGAAAAACATCTTCTATTAATCATAAGGCGCCGGTTCTTTGATCCAAAAATTATTGCTTACTAAGGCGTGAGTAGCTAGTTTGGACTTAAAAATAATATTGCATGATTATTTTCTTTTAGTTATTTTTTTTTCTTCTTCTGTTATTAGATTAGATTAAGAATTTGTTTTTGTTTTTTGATTAACCTACGAAGATGGAACATAAATTTATGCTCATATGTGTACAGTTCCTTATGAGATTTTGTGAAAGAATCGTATTCGTGTCCAAGTGACTTTAATCAAATTTCACTTTTATGTGAGGCGCTATTTGTTACTATCATTATTTCAATATGGAATCATCCCACTCGTTTGCACATCATGAAATTATCAAATTCGAAATTATCAAGTAAGTTCATAATGAAACAAATGTGAAAATCCTCATCGATTTGATATTCACGCCATTTTACCACCAGCAGAAAATATTTTCTATCATTTCATTCGGCGGTAAGAAAAAAAAAATTTTCAGATCCATTCAGTATTTTGTCATTTGTGGGGGTGCTGAAGAGAATACCACTTTATTTGATTGTTGACATGACAACTGACATGACATTTATTGATGGATTCTAGCTCCAGCCCCACACCGAAACTTCCGTATCGGAAAACTCTTGTATTGAAGCTTCGGCAACCAGCTTGTAGACGTATTCAATGTTTATGAATGAACCCAAATATTGTTGATCGATAAGAAAATTTCATTTTTCTAAAACATAACTACTTTTTTTGTTATTTTTTTTTTCAAGAATAATTTCATTTTCCGAATACCAACTCGCTTCTAGTCACTTCCATGAAGATTTAATCCATAAACATACAACTTTAACCTTAAATATAATTTTGGTCTACAGATGAGTGTTTGTGGTTAAAATGTCCTTATCGAAGCATGAAGGACAAATTAACACCACTTTCATTAAACTTTAAATTTTGAACAATTTAAATCCTTAAAATTGTGGGAGAGAGCGATCTATTGTTGGTACTGCATTAGACTGCATGAATTGTTAATTACTTAATGAGTTGTTCATGGTAGAAGAGTGGCCATCCGTTACCATCATTAAGTCGTATCGCGGTAAATGAAGAACTTTCTTTGAAAATATCCTTATTTTGCCCATTCAGTCAAATTGAGTCAGTAAGCTTTTAAGTTATTATACATAGCTAAAATATGATGGCACAATATTAATAAATATTTAATTTCTTAATAGCTACTGTGGTGTTCACGTACATACATAAATATTACTAAATGCATAAATCCTGTACAGATGAACACCCTTAGTTAGTTTTCACTGGAGAATATTTCAAAAATTTTTCCCAAATATTCAAAGTCATCAAAAAAGAGGCCACAGATGTCTATCGTGAATAATAACTTAACCGTAAAATTAATGCAAACTTTTATTTTTATAGTAAAAATTTTTCAAATATATTTTTTTAATATAATTTTTTTTTTGATGTATTTAATAAAATATTTTTATTTGAAAATTTATTTAAAAGTAAATATTTGTAAACGATTTTTTTCATATAAAATTCATTTTAAAAGAATTTAGAAAAAAATTTAAAAAAATTTTTGTTCATCTACTACAAAATTTAAACGCTTTTTTGGTTGTCGAAAAAATTGTTCTCTTTTCTATTCTATGATTCAGGAAATTCCATCGCTTCTTACATAAGTCTACAAGCCATTATCGAAATGGTTGTCTCTGTTACAATACAATATATAGAATATTTTTCAATTAAGAGTTTATTCATAAAATAAAGAATTAAGAACCTTATAGAAAGTAATAAAATTTTTTTGTTATTGTCAACAAACAAACAATTTAGTTAAGACATTAACAAACAGACAAAAGAAGAGGATTTTATTAAGAATTATACTCTGACAATTATAGACGACTTTATTTACTGGTCAGAAATTGTTGGCAGTTTAGGCTATTTTTAGAAGCAAAAATTATTTTTTTGTGAAGAAGTTAGCATTTAATTAATAGCAATTAGAGAATTGTTTCATAGACACCAGTAACACGCGAAAATGTTATTTTTTGTCATATAATATCGACTGGCTGTGGTTAATTTTTTAACTGGGGTCTCTAGATTTTGTATTGGAAATAAAGTGGAGATTCTGAGAAGAAACTAATTTTTCATCTGACCAGTAAAGTAGAAATAAACTAAATGAAATACAAGAAAATTAATTTTATTTCTTGTAAGGATTTAAGCGAATCTGACGAATTAGTTACCCCATATTGCTGAACGATTAAGGGATTGATGCTCATCCATGTTTTACTGTCTGGTAGTTAACTCTCTCTATTCGAATACATCAGTTCTTAAGAATTTCTAATATTCTCTCTATCTGCTTGCCTTTTCCTCCCTTTTTAATTCTATTTTTCTCTTCAGTATATCCTAAACGAATAAGTTTAAGGGAACAAGGGATGATGGAAATTTTTCTGTTGTAGAAATCAGATGTAATCAGGTATTTATTTCCACCCCTAGGCAAAAAGACCACGGAAATACTGTCTGCCTGACAGTCTGTCTGCCCTCGAAACTCCCTAAGCGATAACCAACCATTGATGAAAGTTGCCATGGTATTATGCACTTGATTACTGGGATTAGGGGCGTTGATTCGGAAAAGCCACAATCAAATTGAGATGCAGCGATGGGAAAACTCATACATAATTAACAGATTTAAGAGGTGGAAGGTGGAACCGGATTAAATGCATTGATTCACCGTTATTCACCGCAATTCAACGTAATTCAAGGCAACCACCACCATGACCATTCGCTATTATTTATCGGCACTCAGTCAGAATAGAACACTTTGAGTTTCAGCTTTTCATATGATTTTATTTTGCCAACCTCACTTATTTCAGAATCCTTTTAAAATCGTCAAACAAGGAAATTAGCATTATTAGATAGGTAGATCCAATAATTCATGGTAAATGATTTTCATTAAATTTTATTAAGCCTTGAAAAGATACAAAACTCAGCGTAGGAGTTTGTATTAACGTGGGTAAGGGTATTTTTGGAAATTTTGCAAGCGAAATTAAAAGATCAAAATAATGGGAGAGGTGTTCACTTGTCATTTTCGTAATGGCTGCTTGTTAACCCTCCTCATATGAAAAATGAAAAAAAAACTGGCATACAACCCCAGTTTTAATCAAAGAGACAATCGTTTTGATGCATTTACGTGTAATTAATCAAAGCCTGAATATAAACCGAACAATAAGTGCATGTTTTGAACAAATAACGCATCCTTTCGTACATTGTGAATTTTGTAGCTGTTACGAATCAGTAATAGTAGTGCTGAAATGATTAAATTCTTGCATAGATAATAAATCAACTATTGCAATTTCGCCATTGTAGGAATGTCTATCAATGATAAAGGCTAATCGGGCTAATGTTAGAACGCTTTTGGATAGTAGAAAATATGAGGCTTGTGGCTGAAAAGGTAGTTTTTCGCAATATAAAAAATCTTCAAGCATTGGAATTTTATAATTAAAATATTCAGTAACAATTTTTTGGTTGAAATTTTCAATAAAATTTTTCAGTTTAATTTTCAGTAAAAAATTTTAGTAAAAATTTTTAGTAAAAATTTTCAGTAACACTAGTTTTTGGTAAAAACTAATTTTCAGTAAAAATAATTACCAGTAAAAATATTTTTCAGTTGAAATAATGTTCAGTAAAAATATTTTTTTGTAAAAATGTTCAGTAAAAATAATTTTCAGAAAAATAATTTTGAGTAAATACAATTTTTAGTAAAAATAATTTTTAGTTTTACTAATAAATACAATTTTTTAGTAAAAATAATTTTCGTTGCAAATAATTTCTAGTAAAAATAATTGTCTGTAAAAATTATTTTCAGTAAAAATAATTTTCAGAAAAATAATTTTGAGTTGACACAATTTTTAGTAAAAATAATTTTGAGATTTACTAATAAATACAATGTTTTAGTAAAAATAATTTTCGGTGAAAATAATTTCCAGTAAAAATAATTTTCAGTAAAAACAATTTTCAGTAAAAATATTTTTCAGTAAAAATAATTTTCAGTTAAAATAATTTTCAGTATACATAATTTTCAGTAAAACAAATTTTCAGTAAATATAATTTTGATTAAAAATAATTTTCAGTAAAAATAATTTTCAGTAAAAATAATTTTCAGTAAAAGAGGTTTTCAGTAAAAATAATGTTTTGTAACGACAATTTTCAGTAAAAATAATCTTCAATAAAAATTTTCAGTAAAAATAATTTTAAGCAAAAATAATTTTCAGTAAAAATAATTTTCAGTTCAAAAAATTTTCTGTAAATACAATTTTCATTAAAAATAATTTTCAGTAAAAAAGTTTTTAGTAAAAATAATTTTTTGTCAATACAATTTTCAGTAAAAATAAATTTCAGTTTAAAGAATTTTCTGTAAATACAATTTTCATTAAAAATAATTTTCAGTAAAAATAATTTTCAGTCAAACTTATTTTTAGTAAATTCAATCGTCAGCAAAAATAATTTTCAGTAAAAATTTTCAGTCAAAATAATTTTCAATTAAAATAATTTTCTTTAAATACAATTTTCAGTAAAAATAATTTCCAGTAAAAAAGTTTTTAGTAAAAATAATTTTTTGTAAATACAATTTTCAGTAAGAATAATTTTCTATAAAAATAATTTTCAGTTAAATAATTTTCTGTAAATACAATTTTCAGTAAAAATAATTTTCAGTAAACAAGTTTTTAGTAAAAATAATTTTTTGTAAATACAATTTTCAGTAAATATAATTTCCAGTAAAAAAGTTTTTAGTAAAAATAATTTTTTGTAATTACAATTTTCAGTAAAAATAATTTTCAACAAAAATAATTTTCGGTAAATACAATTTTCAGTAAAAATAATTTTCTGTAAAAATAATTTGTAGTAAAAAAAAAATTCAGTAAAAATAATTTATAGTAAAAATAATTTTCATTAAAAATAATTTTGAGTAAAAATAACTTTTAGTAAAAACATTTTTCAGGAAAAATAATTAGTAAATATTCTTAATCAAATTTTGCCGCTACAAATTTGTTTTTGTAAATTATTTCCAATTAATATTAAATAATTAATTTAACAATATTTATTTTATTAATATTTAAAAACTTTATTGTGAATTCTAATTCACAAATCGAAAGCACTGTCTGCTCTTGTGGGTGTTAGTACTTTGTCCGTCTTATTTTTAGTCGCCTGGTTTGCAGTTACTATTGCCGGCCGTACTAAACGACAACAAAAAGTGAAGTGATGGCCCCCAAGCGCAACTGACAAATTAATCAAAACAAATCCGAAGAAATATATCCCGTCATAAATAATTTGCATCCCAGGGTCCAGGTTCCTGCACATCCACCAAAGAGAAATATGCCCACCTTGTTTGTTTCTGACTGCAGAATGAACCAGTCTCCAAGTTCTAGTCAAGGCCTACAGAATGCTTTGGGACAACAAATGATGAGTTGCCTCTGCTAGGTTGGAGTTTTATAATTTTCTAAAAAGTACTCCACATGAATGGGAAAATGGCACGTAAAAACTATTTTGGCTTATTTTATTTTGAAGAAATGATGTAAAAACTTAGATAGAAGGAAGCACTAAAAATTTGCAAAAATAAGAAGAGAGCGAAAAGGAAGGAGACATAATAATATGCTATGAACTGGAAAGTATAAAAGCATCCACAGATGGTGATACTCGTAAAAGAAGTGAGGATATACTCATCCTTGTGTGTGGTCGGATCAGACTAGGGCCTATTTATCATCTCAAACTGCTAATGCTGACCTCAGTTATGGGCTATCTTCGGAGGGTATGGACATTTAAGGTTGCCCAAAGTAGATAAGTACCGCAGAACGAGAAGATTTCTGTTCGGAAGAATGAATACAGTTTTGAGATCAAGTAGAGAAATTTTCAGAAGGTTTCACTAACACTTAAGTTCCCTCCCCCTCACGGTATGACCCAGCTTTAGACGAATTTTTCTTTGGATTTGTTCGTGATTATTTACGGTGCACCATACAAAACATCACAACAAAAATCGAATTAAACCCTTCGTATTTCGAAAATGCAACTGAATAAATAGAAACAGATAAAAACCATGTGCCGGAGAGTGTGCAATTTTGAACACAATCGATTCTGTGGAAGATTCTGCTTCTTACTGAATCTAAATTTTGAAGTCGGTATTCTCCATTCTGCAATTGGATAAACTTGAAGAAGAGTAACCTTGGCTGCTTGTGCGTACACAAGAAGAAGAACGCATTCTGGGGAGTGTTCTGGGGAGCACCAGCAGCAACAGCAGGTAGAACACATGTTCTGCGTAATGAAATGGTCATTGGAGATTGCTTGGGAGCACAGCCAGTGTGGAGTGCGGAGTGCAAATCGGACCGGACCGAAAATGACGTTCGACATTAAATGTTAAATTATGCATTTGAAAGGATTACGTTAATTCATAATTTATGTGTCACCGAATTGAATGCAAGCGAATTATGCAAATTTATTGAAGTCCCGTTCGATTTATATGTGAATTATTAGGTTTCTGAACCCGATGCTCTTCAGCGCTTGCCTTGGACACGGTAAACAGCCACAGGCGGATCACCTTTAATTGGAAACCATGCGATAATTGCCTGTGACGAAGCGCATGGCACAAGGACCGTTTTGAGGACAGAGCACAGTGTGCAAATCTAGTAAAGGTACTGGTCACTGTAGATTGAACATATTTTAGATACTAGGTGGCATATTGGATTTAAGGTGTATTGAAATACTTTGGCAAATGGGTGAACAATATTGAACAAAGTCGAGAACATAGTCCCAATAACTGAATGTTTGGTCAATAATTTAAGATTTTCGAATGCCACCTTGGCGAAGTAAGGCCGAGTTGCATCTCATCCGAAAACTCATATCGCCACTGACCTGTAGAGGTTATGGTATTTTATAATCGGCAATCGTGTTTATCGTGAAATTCTCAACGTAAACATTTGTCATTGTGAATAATTGAAAAATCCAAAATAATTTGCGTACTTTTGTAAATTGTTTGCCGACAATTTCATCATTTCTCTTTTCTTGGACTGTCTTTATTTTTGTTTGCATTTCGTTTTTTTTTTTGGTTGGTTAGGATCCTGCCAAGGTGGAAGGAGGACTTACATCTTAAAAATGAAATTATGAATTTTACAGTATGTACTTTATTGGCTCTTCATCTTCAATAATGGTCCATCTATTTTGGAGCCGAAAGATTTTTGACAAAAATTCAAAATGAATAAAATTGATTTAAAATGCATTAACGAGTATCAGGCTTACTTTCTAGACATGATATGAATATCATGTAGAGATTATCTCATTGACATTTTTAATTGTAATGCCTGTGATCGGTATACAAAATCGTATAATCTAAATTGCGGTAACAAATGACAAACTAAACGAATGGATTCCGATTGGCGGCAATTGGCAACAGCCACCCGCGGTGAATTCAATTATCGCATGTTCACTACCCGTCCAATGATTGTCACAAATTAAGAAGAGATAACAGGTCGACGACGACAAATTAACAGTAGAACAAGCGACATGGGGACTTGTGATAAAATTCCAGCTCCCACCGTTCATTTTGACATATGAGTAGGCATATACGTACTGGGACAAGGTGTAGTTTAAAGCTGGCGATATCCCCTTTCCCTCCATTCAACCAAACCAATTTCAAACTTGGCTATAACCAATCCAACATGATCGAATATACAACTGCATTTGGAATGATACCGTCACAAATTACGATAACATATTAGAGGGCTTAACATTTTAAGTGCTGAAAATGTATTTGCTGCCATGGAATTGGCCAATAGTTGATTGTTTCATGTTGGACTAAGTTTCATTTGATTCCCAAGTAGTAGATCTAGGATTTTCTTAGTGTAGATATTTCTATCTGCCACTAGAACGCCCACGAGAATATGCAAGATTACATGACAAACTTGCTCGATTTACAGAACACCTTCTTGCCATTAAGCGCAGCGATTGCGAAATAAAATACATTCAAGCCTTTATTTACGATATCGACCACACAGAAATAAGGGCAATCGTGTAGTTTTTAGGTCAAACACGGAAAGCTGCAAATGAAAAATTTCCCTTCGTTTTCATGTTAGTTTTGTCGGACGTCACCAAAAGGACGAGAAATGAAATTTTACAATTTTTTGTTAAATATTTTCTAACACTTAATAATTTCATATGTTTGTTTTTATGTAAGGTCCCTAAGACAAGAGACAAGGGCAATTATATACCGTCACCACTATGAGGTCATTTGGAGATCTTTAAGCGTAAATTTCCTTTGCTTTTAAGTTGAAATAAATTTTCTATTTTTTGTATAAAATTTTTACAAGTTTTCAAGTTTAGAAGAAATTTTTGAAATTTCGTAAAAGAATTAAGAGGATTCTTATTAAAATATTTTCAAATAGTCTATGAGTAATTAAGTACCAAATTATCCGCTTTGTAGTTTGGAAAATATGTGTCTAATCCTTTAATTTGACTGATGGTTCTTATTTATATTTTTAAGATAGTTTTTCGATTAAATTAAAGTTTACAAATATATTCTAAGAATTAGTTAGTTACCAAAAAAATTACCATGAAATACGCAGAAGATACGCCGATTATGTGCTGGAAAAACAACCTTGCAATGATGATTTTCCACAAAATTCTTATCAGTTATGAGGCTCACTTTTCGCTTGGTGAATACACTAATATGCAAAATTATTATTTAGGAACATTTAAAAATCTATAAGTAACTATGAAGAAGCCATTGTATTCTTGCATATCTGATATGCATTTAAATCTGAAGGTATTTATTTGAAAATGAAGAAGAAGAGACAGTTACCATAAATTCTGAGCGCTATGGTCGTATAATAACAAATTTTTTTTAAAATCTAAGCTTAACGATTTTAATCTAAACTATATATGGTTTCAAAAAGACAACACCACAAGCCGCACAATATAATAAAAGTTTGTTTTATTAGCCGAAAAGTGGGCATATCAATTTATCTCCAAAATCATGCGATGTGACGCTTTAATACTTTTTATTATAAAATATTTATAAAAAAACCTGTATTAATGCAGACAACTTTCATTATAAAACTAAAATCTCTCAAGTAATATCCAACTGGCAGCTTAAAATGTGCGAAATAGTCATTAAAAATTAACTCAAATCAATCGAGTCCTTTTGAAGTAATATAATTAAATAACATTTTTTTCCAAAATCTAAATTTTAAATATATTTTTTCGAGATTTACTTTACGTATTTGATAATCATTTACATTTCGAGAAAAATATGTTCTCAAAATTGTAAGACTGCCACAAAAAAAAAATGCAATTTTTCCTATTCAAACAAAATAAAACTAATTTAATTAAAATTTCTTGTATGATAACTTTTCGAATAAATTTTACAATAGTTCCGACGATGAAGGTTTTATGTGCGTTGTGAGGAGTATAATCATTCATCATTTCAGAAAAGATGAAATTATCACATTAGCTCGACCCATCCATCAGTTGGAATCAAATTTCAGAAAAATGTCACCCTGGACATTTCCCATCTCAAGTTGTGTATGGCATTTGTTAACTTTTGCCCTTACTCGACCGACCCCACAATTGATTATCGCCTTGAAGGGATGTGCTTTTGTCTATGATATCGTCAGGACATAATGTGTGGTTCCTGCATTCTTAATTGGTATTCAAATATGTAAATTTGATTAGAGTGCACATAGATCAGAGTTAAAAAGCAAACCGAAAAGGATAATTTGGAAACTCTGCTTTAGCCAAGGTCCGTGGGGCAAATGTTGGGTGATGACAAAAATGATTGAATTGTCCGAAGGGATTTTGCTACTTACTTCTATCGTGGAAGTATCATTTTATCACATCTCGGTTATACGCCCCTAACGTAATATATAAACTTAAATTTGTGAATATTTTGAACTGGAAAAAAATATTTTTGAAAGTGAACGAATTTACCGACACTCGGAACGTTTGCGTCTACTATGTAGAGGTCCTGAGTTCGAATCGAACAAGGGGACATAGTTGTGGCTAAATGGTCTGCGTTGTCGTAGCACTAAGAATTTACATATAAGATATTTTTTTACTACAATTTACTTTAAAAAGAAAATATTTTCGAAAATAATTACTATTTTCGGGCCAAATTTGAAGACGAATATTTGCATTTTATTGTAACCGTCCAACGTCAGCTCATCACTTCATCAAAATTGCAGAATCTACATTCGACCTTGTACTCGTATGTGTTCACCCTTAGGGCAATTTGGAATTTCGCATAATTGATCCATCAAGGGGAACTCCCGACATTTAAGCCAATTTTCAAAGTTAATTTGTCATTTTTCTGAAGTCAAATGTTGAAATAGGAATATTCGGAAAAAAGAACTGTCGGGCGCCGCATACAACAGTAACTCTTACGAAATTGTAGGCTTAACAGTTAAGAGAGCTATACACAAACCTACATCAAAATCTTTGTGTATAAGTGAAGGGATCACAGTCGAATACGGGGGCCAGTACGTGGAAAATGAAATTGCATATGCACGCGATACGCAATTTATTGCATGCGAGATTTCCGCGAGATACGTGATCGCATAGTGCATCGCGCAAGGCAAATTAAGATTCCGAAAGTGATGCGGCAGCGGTCTTACTTCAAGGAATAGTCTTCTAGGTTCTATCCAAATGTACGAGTAACTGCAACAATAACGTGGCAGATGAAGAAGCAACTTTGAGGATGTGCGTGGATCAGCCAGAAACTACCTGTGTAATACTACTACTACGTGTAGTTATCATCTTTCCCAGGTGAACATGACACGAAAACAGACCATCCAATTCTTCTTTTTCTTCTTATTATTATTCTTTGCCTTCTTAAAACAATCCAGAGCGATAGAGTTACAGGTTATTTTCCATGTTGTGTGATTTGTTTCTGCATTTAAGTGTTTTTTTTTTTAAATACAATACAATTTCTGTTGGAAGTTTTATGTTTTTATCAGATTGCCCATTTTTTTTGAAAAGGTTTCCCGTGAATCTTCCTTATATATGTGTACAAGAGGGAAAAATTGTGTTTTTTCTTTACTTGGAAGAATTTTATAAAACAAGAAGATGGACGGATGATGAAATTTTTGATAACGCGAACAGATAGAATAAGAAAGTGTCTCGCTATAATTTCAGTACAGTAAAAGGCGGATTTTTTGTTGCCATTGCTGTGTGACATTGCGAAATCGCTGACTATTTCTTCATCGAAGAACAATTGTAAAGTGTTCGACTGTTAACCACTACGACTGTTAAGAAACGACACTTATTTTTGGTTTTCGTAAAATATCAAAATCTCCTTTTAGTATGATTGCAGTCCATTAATAATTCATGAAAACTCTTGGTTTTTTTCGAATCAAAGTCCAAAAGTTTCACTCACAACTGACTATTAGATCCATTTCAGTTCACACTAAGGTTTTGTATTAATTATAGTCGATTGAACAAATTCTATTTGATTAATAGTAATTTTATTGCCCTGACACCAAGAGAAGGAATTCTATTTCTTCCGTACGTTGTTGTACTTGCACTTTGATCATTTTACTCTTCTTCAAATAACGTTTAGGCTTCGTTTTGGTCGAAAATGTTGCGATGTCATTTGACAATAGCCTCTAGGCTAAGCATGTAAGTTTTAAAAAATCAGAAAGTATCTTTCCGCTTCTATTCATGACGACCACCATCCTGGAATGTCAATCCGACAGTATTGCAATAACATTAATCAAAATCATCAATTTAAAATTTCTTCCTTTGACCTTTTCAGACTTTTACGATTTATGATGGAAAGAATTCATGAATAAATTCTGTTGCGGCTTTTACCATATGGGTGTCCTGTGTATCTATATTGTCTGACGGCGAAAGTAACTATGGAATGTTTAAGCAGAGAAAGGTCAACAATGTCAATCATGTCCTTTTTTTATTATTAAAAATTTCAATACCTTGTTTTCACGAAAAATCTATTCTAGTAACTTAAAATCTACTTAAGGTCATCCTACATTTTTGATTGTAAGCGTGAACGTGAGTGACACTTAACGTGAGTTTTACGAACCTACATTTTTACTTAAAATGCTTAATGATAATTTTTATTGAAAATTATTTTTACTGAAAACAAATTTTTTTGAATATTATTTTTTAGCTGAAAATTTAAACTGCAAATTATTATCGAACATTTTTACCGAACAATTTAACGGAAATTTTTACTGACAATTTTTACTGAAAATTTTAGCTGAAAATTTTTACTAAACAATTTTACCGAAAACTTTTACTGATAATTTTTACTGAACATTTTTACCAAAAATTTTTACCGAAAACTTTTACTGATAATTTTTACTGAAAATTTTACCTGAAAATTTTTACTGAACATTTTTACGGACATTTTGAACTGAAAATTTTGAATGAAAATTTTAGCTGAAAATTTTTACTGAATAATTTTACCGCAAATTTTTACCGAAAACTTTTACCGAAAATTTTTACCGAACATTTTTACTGAACATTTCTACTCACAATTTTTACTGAAAATTTTACCTAAAAAATTTTACTAACAATTTTTACCGAAAAATTTTTAAAGAAAACTTTTACTGATAATTTCTACCGAAAATTTTTCCTGATAAATTTTACTGAAAATTTTACCTGAAAATTTTTACTGAACAATTTACCGAAAATTTTTACCGAATATGTTTACCGAAAATTTTTACCGAAAATGTTTACCGAAAATTTTTACTCACAATTTTTACTGAAAATTTTACCTAAACAATTTTACTGACAATTTTTACCGAAAAATTTTTAAAGAAAACTTTTACTAATCATTTCTACTGAAAATTTTTACTGATAATTTCTACCGAAAAATTTTACTGATAATTTTTACTGAAAATTTTACCTGAAAAATTTTACTGAACATTTTTACGGACATTTTTGAAAATGTCCATAAAAAAAATTTTTTTTTAGCTGAAAATTTTTACTAAATAATTTTACCGGAAATTTTTACCGAAAACTTTTGCCGAAAATTTTTACCGAACATTTTTACTGAACATTTCTACTCACAATTTTTACTGAAAATTTTACCTAAAAAATTTTACTGACAATTTTTCCGAAAAATTTTTAAAGAAAACTTTTACTAATAATTTCTACCGAAAATTTGTAATGATCATTTTTTCTGAAAATTTTTACTGAACAATTTTACCAAAAATTTTTACCGAAAATGTTTACCGAAAATTTTTACTAACAATTTTTACCGAACAATTTTACGGAAAAATTTTTACTGAACATTCTTACAAAAAATATTTACCGAAAATTTTTACCGATGATTGTTATCGAACATTTTTACCGAAAATTTTTACCGACTATTTTTAGCGAAAATTTTTACTGATAGTTTTTAAAGAACAATTTTACGGAAATATTATACCGAAAATTTATACTGAAAATTTTTACTGAAAATTATTTTTACTGAAAACTTTTTTTTACTGAAAACTTTTTTTTGCTGAAAAATATTTTTACTGAAAACTATTTTAACCGGTATATATTTTTACTGAAAATTTATTTACTAAAATAAATTTTTACTGCAAATATTTTTTTAACTGAAACAAATTTTGAATGATATTATTCAACCAATATTACTGGCCATGTGCCAAAGGATTATTCAATCATGAAACTAAAATATAATTAACTAATTAGTTGTTAAATTAAAAATACAAAAATAATTATAAACAAACCAGTTTTATCATATTTAATAATAGTAATTTCAATTTATTTTTATTTTACAATATTTTAATTATTTTTATTATATTTTTTTTCCACTATCATACATAACATCACATTTGACAACATTATTCCCCGCAATCATTTTTGGTTCACTCTTTCTTTCACTTTTTTTTTAAAATTAAATTACTAAAATTCAATTACAATTAATTGTTTTTAATTATTAAAACAATTTTTTTCTACAATATTAAAGTTATTAAAATTTTTGCGATTTGAAAATGTGTCTATTCTTTCCATTTAGTGATATTTTTTGCATTTAAATCTTAAGTGTTGGCTTAAAATAAAAAAATTAAAAAAAATCCATAATAATGAAAATTTTTTTTATTTATATTTATACTTTTAATTTTTTACTCTTTAGTGTATTATTTTTTATATTGGTTTTTCTTAACATTTAATCAATTTAATTTCTAATTACTTCTCCTATTTTGTAATTATTTAAGTTTTTTTTTTTTTATATAATATATTTCTATGAATATTTATGTATATATAGTTTTTCCTCGTTATGCGAACTTTTTTATTTATTTATTGATAAGTTTTATTATAATTTTACATACACACATTTTCTATATACATTGCTGAGATACATTTGCTTATAAACAATTTGCCTTTTCTAATGATATAGTGTTGATTGCTTCAATTAATCCACCAAAAGGCTTTTATTTGCCCTTTTAATCGATATATTTTATATTTAATTCTTAAAAGAAATAATCTGAATAATAAAACATTATTTATAGTTTCTTTTCTGCATATATATTAAAGTCTTTATTAACATTAATAATCTTCGTTTTTCATTATTTACAAAAGTGTATTTTTTACTATAATTCAAGTTTGTAAGAAATTTCTTTTAACTTAAAAAATAAACAATTTTTTATAAAATTTTTCAATCGTTTATTAATTTCTAATTCTAATTTTTTTTTTCAACATAAATTATAAAATCACAACTAATAATAATATATAATAAAAATTCTTTATTCTAAATATTGTGTTTGTTTTTGTAGCTATTTATGTGGTTTTTTTTTATATAATTAATAAAATAAAAATTGTTTTTAAAAAATTTGGTTTATTTGCGAAAGATATTATAGAAAATTTTTAATGTACATATTTTAAAACTATTTTTTGTTGTTGCTTAGAGTAAATTATTGTTGAAAGAATTAATTTTGATTTATTTATTAATAAATGGATTTATGATAACTTTAAAATTTATTCAAAAAAAAAATAACTAAACTTATTAGTACGTTCACTAAATTGCATTCAATAGTTAGATAATAACATTTTATAGATATAAAAAAGTGTCTTTTTTAACATTTTTTCTAGGTGGAGTTTTCAAAAAAAAATATATATATATTCAAAAATAATTAAAAAAAATACTATAAAACTGCATTTTGAACCAACAATTTAAATTTTACATTAGTCAAGAAAACATGGATAGAAATATCCTCTTAAGATCTTTCCAATCTTCATACCACCCACAAAAAAAAACTAAAAAAAAATACGCTTGCACATTTTGTTATTGTTTAAAAAAAAAAAATGTTTTTCCAAATTTTAATAGTATATGTATAATTATATTTACAAGAAAGTGGATAAAAATCGATAAAGTCTTTATAGAAAACTTTTAATAGAAAATGTCTTATAATAGAAAGATTAAAGTAAATAATTAACAATATTTTCCACAAAAACAAAGGAAATCAATTACCTAAACTTATAAAATAATGTTGCACAAATTATTTGATTTTAAGTTAACTCAATAAAAAATTTTATTTCATAAAAAGTTTGTTTGTTTTTGATTGAAGCTTAAACATTTTTTTTTTAATATTTAAGAATGAGTATTAAGAAAATAGTTTTTAAAAAAATTATAGACATTTAAGAATATATTTTCAAACTGGCATTTGCGCTGGCATATTTTTACTAAAATTATAATTTGAATTTTTTTTTTTTTTTAATTTATAATAGATTAAGGAGTATAATTATTATATCTTGTGTGCAGTACATTTATCCTTTTATGATAGTAAAAATGGCACCAGAAAAAAATATATATTTTTTGTTTGTTTATATTTACTTTAAAAATTTTATTTCTAAAAATATATGAACATTTTGATTTTTTAGCAAAATAAATTTAAATTTTTGATATTAAGTAAGAGTGCCATCAATGATGATCAAACGTTTAACGATGATCATTTAAGTTTTATCTTATAAAAGAGTATTCTAAGATTTATTGACATTACTTTGGAGGATATTTTATTTTACAATATTATGGCAAAAGTTGTTTGCCTTAATCAGAGTGATATTTTTTTTAAGCAAAAACTTATTTGCCTTACTTAGAACGGTACAAGATTTAACTAGCCTAATTAAAAAATGCTTTTAAAAAAAGGAAAAAAGAAATAATGATAAAAAAAAAACAGTGTGAAATTTTTATATTTTTCTAATAAAACTACTGAGGAAAATCTAAAAAACTACGATCGAATTTATTTTTTCTTTTTTTGTCATGAAATTTCTTTTAAATACTTTTCTCTAAAATAAGAAAGTTTATTTTAATATAATTTAATTTTTATAAATTTTTATTTATTTTATGGAAAAAAAATTGAAACAATATCTAATACTTTTGCATCTAATTTAAAAGCAAAAATATAAAGTGATTTCTGTCTTTTTCAAACTTGTGCATTCAAATGGTATCGTTTAGTTTGTCTTTTTTCAAATTTAAAAAAAATTGTGCTTTTAAATAATTTTCTAGATATTGATAGTAAAATTCTTAGACTTTTATAATAAAATTTCTAGATTACAATAATAAAAATCATATTGCGTTTAATTTCATTTACTTATGAAATATTATTGATAGAATAATTTGTTTCTTTAATGTTTTGATAAATTTATCAGAGAAATAGTTAAAAAAAAATTTAAATAAAAAGGAAACAAATTGACTTAAATAATGTCTAAACAGTCCTACTTGACATCAACAACAACTGGAACGTCATTGGGGTCCACCAGATTCGATGATGATGATAGGCTCTCAGGTAATAGTCCTGAAGACTGATTAACATCGGATGTTAGCATAGTATTAGTAGCACCACAATATGTCGGCAACGGGACCATTGAAGGTCCCATCGCTGATGATCAGGTTGTTGTCAATTGCCTCCACATTGTGTGTCACATCGACGGTAAATATGGCCACGAAAAACTGTTGCCCGATAATAGCATATCACGTATCAGCGTTTCAATTGGTGTTTTACCGACTAGACGTACGAAAAATAATTGTTCTATTACCTGTAAGAAAAAACAAATCATAATTATATTTAAGAAATGCTATTAAAAATTAAAAAAAAAACATTTTACAAACTAACGAATAATAGAATAAATTACAAAAATGATTTTTTACATTTAAAAGTATATTTTGTGTTTTAAAAAAATTGTTTTATAAAAATTTAAGGCATATTTCGAACTAATTAATATTACCCCTTATCAAAAGTGATAATTTTCTGTTAGGTGGCAAAAATTTTTAGTTCAAAAAATTAAGCTTTTAGTTAATGCAAATTTATGACGTGCGTGAAATATGCGCACGTAAAATTCGCGTGCGTGCTATCGGTAAATTACCGATCAAAGAGGATGTAATTTTTTTTTGCAGAAATTTCAACTAATAGAATTATTAATTTTAATATTGCAGATATTGTCCATTTTTAGTTAGGTAAAAGTTTAAGCTTTTACTCAGTTCAAATTATGTACGTGAAATATGCGCAAGTAAAATTCGCGTGCGTGCATTCGGCGTAATATCGATCAAAAACAATTTTTTTTAAGGAAAAAAATTATGAAAAAATTTACAAAATATTTATTTTATGAATAAAAAAAAACATTTTTTATTGTATAATTTGCTTTATTGAACTTACTTGTGATGAAACCGTCCTTAACGATGGCAGTCTCAATAGTAGTTTTCCAAATCTTGTTGGCTGATTCGGATATTGAGTTCGGCAGTATTCCTCTAGGGCGCACTGCGATTTCTCCTGCAATGATTCTATGTGGGTAACATCAGACAATCCACAAGCGTCTATTGCAGATATGAAAAAAAATTAAATTTTTTAATAAATAAAATTCAATTTTTTTTTGTGTAAATTTCTAATCAAAAAAATTACTTAACTATTGTTAGTATAGCAAAAAAGTCACGAAAAAATTGAAAACAAATCAAAACAAAACAAAAACTAAAAAAAATGAAAATTAAATTGATACTAAAAATATTTGAAGTTCTTAGTATACAATAAATATAAAAAAAAAATTAGTATAAAAGTATTAAAGTAATTACGAAGAGAGTAGTGTAATTTTTTAAGTAATTTGCGTACCTTTTTAATTTTAATTTATTAGTTTATTAATTTTATTTTTATTATCTTATTAAATAGATAAAATAAAATAGTATCTATTTGCATTTTTTTAAAATATTTATTAGCATAATAAATAAATATGATTATAAGACAATAATCATATTTCAATATGACGATAGATCCTATTTTGATATTTTAAGTTTTATAGGGAAATATCAATCAAAAACATCGCCATCCTGTTTGAGCATGAATTATCTTTTTTTAGTTAATTTTATTTTCCATTTGTACTTAAACATTTTACATTCTAATAAGTATAGTTTTTATATTATTAGAATATTATTTTTTTTTATAAAAAAAAAAGTTCAATCATAAAAAATTTTCCATATTGAACCACAAAATACAGTGTTGCATTCTCTCGAATTTTGTCTGTCATACAGGACACTATAAAATTAATTAAATCCCTATTTTTTAAAAGCAAACAGCTTTTTAAGAAATATTTCTTTATTAATCAGGAAGAAATTATTTTTTTTAACGAAGATTTATAGTCGAACCAATTTTTTATAAGAAGTAAAAATCCTTATTTTTACGGAAATTAAACAGTTTGATGATTCCCATGAGTTTGATTTATGAAAAGTTGCAACGAGGCTAGGGAAAACTTTTCTTATTAAGAGCACAAGTTTTTCGGTGGCAAGAAAACATTTTGGGAGATCAGAGAAGCAATGAAAAGTAGGCTTTCAGAATCGGAAACTGATGAAAATATGAAAGAAGTTAGGACTATAAAAAGATGATGCCGTCGATTAACACAGAAGCTCATTGAAAGGCTCAGATAAATGGTCCTTTCCATTAGATCTAAAATTGAAGATACTTGAACATTCTACCATGACAACGGGCGGAAGAGTAGTGGAAGAAAATCCTCGCTTAAAGAGTCTTTCAACATCAAAAACTGATAGAAAAAATTGAAAAATTCCCTTATAAAAGAGCCTTATAAAAAGGATTCTTCGAATCAGATCGCGTATTTCAGACCATCTTCATCAACGAGTTTTTCTAAGAAAAATAAATTCTTGCGCATTACCCAGTCCTCTTCGATTTTACCTGATCTATATTTGTATGAAGATAAAAAAAATACTTGAAAGGACGTTATTTTGATATTGTCGATAACATCCAAAGCAGTTGCTATCGATTCCAGCTGAATCGTTCCTATACAGATAAAAAGAGTGGAAACAATGCCTCTGCAGATGCAAAGTTACCCAAGAAAACTTCTTTAAAAGTGACAATATTAATATATTAAAAAAAATGAGTTTTAAAGCTTTTTGCTATTGTTTTCCGAATTTTTACACTTATTTTCGAAAAAACCTTATATGCACTGTTAAAATTCATTAAAAAAAAAGATCGTATATTTTTCTCGAAATAATTAAGGACAACACACTGTCTTTGAATATATTCGAAAAGCTCCTCCCAAAAACGTGCTGTTGACAAAATCTAATTTTCCAATAAGACGATTCGACCATTAATTTGTAGATACTTCAAATTAATACCAATTGAAATGGAAACTCATCGGTTCGCTATTTCAATTAGTTACTATCTATTTTTATCTTCTTTGAATGAATTATATAATTTCTGGTTGTTGTTGTTTTTTTCTTTTAAAGTTAATTAATATAATATCTTCAACAATTGAATTTAATTAAGTAAGAATAAGATTCTGGTATGGAAATTATTTGTGCCTCTACCAACAGCCAAAAGTAAGTATATCGTCAAAAATAATGAGTTAAATAATTTTACTTTTATTAGTCAAGTAATATTTTAGCATCTTTAACAAAGTTAAGCCAAAACATCTTAACCAAAAAAAGATAAATTATGATTATTCCCTTTTTCATTTACATTTTGTAAATAAGTCATTTTGCTTAGGCTTTTCATGCCATTTTCATTAAGAGTATTCGTGTATGATTTTAGGTATTTCTAAATTGTACAAAATTTTATCTTATATGTGTACATATTCGGACTGGTATCAATTACATCTCGATAGAAAGGTATCTGTTCTTCTGTGTATTTAATAGTGTCTATACCAAAAATTATAATTGCAAAATATATTGATGGACGTGTAATTTTTCTTACACTGTTGATATCAAAATGATTGATGACCATCAATCAATCATTTCATAATGAAAAACCTACACTTTACCTAACGTACGTACTCGTATGCGAGTATACGACTAATTTGGAAACCAAATGACTGCATACGATTGCTATTGAATTTATTTTATTGCATTTTTCTTATGAAATTATATATGGAAAATTTGGAAATTGAAAATATTCTTAATAGTGTAAATTTGAAGAGATAAAATTAGACCAATATATTATAGGCAAAAAAAATATAAACTAATTTTTTTTAACTCAATTTGATGTATACACCAAATGTATCCAAAAAAAATCGATTAATTTCCATTAATTTAAATAGAAAAAAAAATTTTATTTCTATATAAAATTTAATCGATTCTTTCGGACATTTTATGAAAGACAATTTTCACTACGAATGTTCTGAAGGTAAATAAAAAAAAATCTAATGGAGAAAAAAATATCTGAGAACCGGTCTTGTAGATCTTTGGAATAGTGCCTTATTGTACCATAGCCCCAACATTTGTTGGTCATGGTCTCTACTTCATGATTCAATACTTGCACAAACATTTACTTTGAAGATAAGTGCAAAGTTGAATTGCAGTCTACTCGTAAGTCAGCTATGAGCAGGTAAATATGCACCAGACTTTCAATATTCTTAGTACTCGTCGATATGCTCGCTAATATTAAGTATTAATACTCCTCATTTTACTGTCAATATTTGTCTGTGTATTTCGTAATTACTTTTAGCCTCAAAAATGGGGAAGTTAAAATATCGTGGATGAAATCGGACTGTTATCTTCGAGTGTGAATGGATTTTAATGAAATAGAATGTGTGTCTGGATCCTTTTGTGGAGTTTATATACTTTTTTTTACTTTTCAATAATTAACTTTTTCCCATTTCTATTCATAGACTAGCCATTCACACATATTATACCACAGCGAACTTCTGCAATGTTGACTATACCCTTCTGCGGTTTTCATGTCCTTTCGTATAGTAAATGGAAATATTTATTTTTGATTTTTTCCCAATTCGAAATTCAAAAATTGACTTCTCAATGAATACGGAATCATGTGGCCCCTTACAGATGGGATTAGAATTTTTTACTCTTTCCAGAACTTTGGAATTATATTGTTGATCAATCTAGAAATAAATTTTTTATGGTAGAATGAAGTGTTACCAATTCGCAATTTTGGCAAAAACGTATTTGTAGAGATTCTATCAGTTCCATCGGGTAGTATTGTATCATCCGTAAATGGTTTCATTGATCAATTGGAAAATAACAAACGCTAAAAATAACAAATCATATGGTATCCTTTACACTTGGATTGGGGTTGTACTATTTTGTTTTCTTTTCCGCTATTTTAACCCCAGAAATTCTATTTAAAAACTGAAATATTTGACATTCGATTTTATTCCATTTAAATATTTTTCTTTATTTTGGTATGAATAATATCAATGTTAGCAAAATTTAATCAATATTGCTTATACAATATTGATGATAGCTTTTTTTCCAAAAGCTTAATTTTCAGATTTGAAAAGAATTTTTGGTATTGTGAATTTAATAGATTTTTAACAGTACAAAGAGTTTAATTTAATTTCTAGAATTTTATTGCTGCTAGTAAAATTTTATATATATTTTGAAATTTAGTTATTTAGTGATGGACGAATGGAACAAGGGTTTCTATGCTTCAATATGATTATCATATTTTTATAGAGTCTTAGTTAGAGTAAATTGAGCTTGGATTTAATTAAATCAATTTTATAGCTTGAAAATTATAGCTATATCATTTAATATTGAATTTATTTCCCATAAAATATGCAATTTAAATTATGAATACATTTGAACGTTAAATGTAAAAATTGTTTTTAACAGAAGTGGTAATTTGGAGCCTCATTTCGCATTTGAAGAGGACAATATGGAGCCTCAGTTATCATTTTGCGCTCGGTGAAAATGTCAATAAACTAAATTGGTATATGTGTATATGAGGCTCTGACAATCCACAAGTAATTGTAAAAAAGCCATTGTATCTACGAAAAGTAATTATCTAGTGTATATTTTCGTATAAAAGTATCATTGGTGCATATTTCTTTAAAAATGAAAAAGGAGAGACAGTTAGCGTCAGTTTTACGCACTAGGACCATATAACAATCGGCTTTCTTTGGCTCAAAAATAAAGATTTTAATCTGGACCATATACAGTCTTAATAAAACAGTACCACAAGCCACCACATTGCGTGCAAAACTACTCAGGACGAGGTTTGGTAATGCCAATTGGCCTGCAAGATCTTATACAATTTCTTTTTTCAACTTTTTTTTAACAAAATCTATCAATTATTTTCCTAAAATTCTTTAAAAATAAATAAATATTCTTTAATTCTTTAAATAAATTCAGATTTCTTTTAATATTGCCCAAAAAAAAAAACTCTTCGAAAATATTCTTAATTGAAATTAAAATTAAAGCAATGTCAAAAGAGTCATGATTTTTTCACAAACTATAACTTTCTTAGATTTAAGATTATATTTAGTACTTCTGACAATTTAATTTAAATTAAATATTATTTTATTAATAGTATTATTAAGAGAAAAATAAAGCTTCAAATAATATGATTACAAAATATTACATTACAATTGAATTTTTCATGATTCACGCATAAACTAGTCGTAGTTGGATAAAAACTCCTGAACTAACAATAACAAAATAAAACGAAAAACTTTATGAGTTGAACAATTGATTTTTATCGATCATTTATCATATTATAAATTGATAAATAATAGAGAATAAATATTCGATTCGAGAGTAAAAATATTTGATTTTTTGTGTTGTTTTTTTATTTTTTATTTATGAACGAACTCTGAGACTAAGTAACTTAAATCAATAGTAAAGAAATATCAGAGAATGAACACTTCCAGAATCATGACTATTGTAGATCGTCAGTAACCTTCATTTTTATGATGCTTTCGTTTCTGATTCTACCAAAAAAAATATTTTATTAATTTTGAATTTCGTGGTAGACTAGATAAAAATATATTTTGTAATAAAATATTTAACATAAAAACGTATCGGCTATGGAGTAACTTTTGTATTTGTACAGTAGTAGAGTAAGTGGAATAATTTTTTTTTTTTTTCATAGTAACTTGAAAAAGTTCAGATAACGAAGATGAGAGAGTCGATTTTTTATTTATGCTCTACAAGTACATCAACCATGAGATGGAGTAAAAATAGAAAGTCTAGAGAAAAAATTGAATCAAAATAGAAAATTTCGCTTTTCCAGTCGAAGATGTCGAAGCGATAGTACTACTAGACTTAAACTTAAAATGGGAATGGAAATTTTTCTAAAGCAACCGAAATGATCTGAGAAAAAATAAGTTTCAAGAATGAACTATACGAGAAAGGGGGCTACTTAAGGTAGGTAAAAGCAAAGAAAAAAAAATTCACGACTTTTGAAAAGGAAGGAAACAAAAAACAAAAGCATATTTCTCCTTTTTATAAACAAATCGTGACCAAGAATCGCGAACGTTCAGTTAACGGCCGACAACTTTGGCTTAGAAACGTGGGCTCTGAACAAAAATTGCAGGCAGCTGTTTATAAAATCGCCACCGTTGATCAATCGTCAGTACTTGAGAAGACTTGCATTATTCTTCTAATGTTTGAAGTGGCAGAAGCCCAAGTAAATGACTCCCGTTAGCCGTCATCTATAGTTTCAGGTACTATAGCTATAATGGTACTTGCAACTGAAGTTGATGTTTTTGGGGATACAGATTTGTAGTTGCAGGTTCTTAGGGTTAACCACGAGGGGAAATCATACTGTAGTGGCAACGTTTGACAAGGAAACACAGAAATAGTACCAGTAGAGGAGTTAAATGCAACGGTTTCGCGTCAAATACCGATATATCACAGAAATCGTGTCCGAAAAAATGTGCAAAAGATCCAAAAACTTAGACCAACAACAAAACCTATAAACTGGAAAACTTTCAAGATGGCAATTCTCCGATTCATCCATACACTCAGGCATATCCAATAGGGTAGCCAAAAAGGTGCGGCTGCAATTGCATCTATAACTAGACATGGCCAACTATCAGATAGGGTACATTTTTCTTGTACTCAAGCACCTAGAAAAGATTTTGCAAGGCAGCCAGATAGTCTACTAGTTGTCTTAACACACTTCGCCGTTAGATCTTCGATTGGTGAGGATACTTCATAGAAATCGTCGTCAGTTAGCCGGTCAAGATCTCAGACGATCATCAACAATTACTATAAGTAAACATTCGAATTGTTTTCGGAATTCATTGCTAGTCATGGCCGTATTCGATTCCATCATCGCTCATGGACGATCGTTCTTTCATCCTCTATCGTTTCACGGTCCATCATTTCATGATTGTTCGCCGATCTCCATAATTTTCTTTGATTTTCTCTCCATTCGGAACGATATATTTTCGATAGTACAGTCCCTAATACACCCCCATTCATTCCTCACCACAGATCCTAAACTATGTTGCACATACTTAAGTGTATTCGAATTTTTGATATTAAGACGTCACGTTTAAAATATCTCGATTATCGGACTTATTGAATGTCAATCAAGCCTCATTGAATCTGTTTAAATTCTAATGAATGGACGATTTAAGTTTTTGTTCAGCTATCGCGCCATATTCAATAACGTTCTCTGGGGTCTCTTCTTCAAAATTTATTGTTTATTCATTTTTCTTCTGATCAATTCTATATGACCGTTAAACCATATGTTCAGTTGGCTATTTCTGAGACCATCTATCACATTTTGACTTTATTTATTTACCATTTTTGACGTCACGTCGTCCGTCTATTAACACAGTAAACGACACATTAACGAATTCCAAACTCAATCAAAATAAATAACCAAAAAAAAAAAAAAAAAATTGCCTAACAATTTTCTATTGAATGAGGCTTTATCTATAATACAACTCTGGGAAATTACTCATGGAATCCAAAAGAAGCAATAACACAATAAATTCCTTTCAATCGATTTTAAGGCCTCCGGAATGGGGGGGGAATTTACAATTCAAAAAATAATAGCCAGGTTTCTCGCCTATTCATAACAAGCATTTAAGTCTTTCTAAAGCGTGGTCAAATTTTACGTGCTGCATTAGTAAGAAATGATTAAAAAATAGGCATTTGTTTAGCTATAAAAATAATAAAATTAATAATATAATAATAAATAAAAGAAGTCTCGTTTTTTTTTTAATTCTGGAAATTAATAATAAAATTTTTATTTAATAAAATAATTTATGTAAAAATAAAAACAAAAAATAATTATAAGCAAATGAAAAGAAAAACTTACTAGTCCAAAACTAAATTTAAATTTGGCAAGAAATTATAAAATATAAATTAAATTATAAACTAAAATATATATATATATATATATAAATAATTACAAAGGTTCTATTTTTATAATAACAAATAATTATTAATCAACAAATAATATGAAGTAAACTAAATTGAGTCAGGAAAATATTATGTTGTGGAAATAAGGAAGCTTGTGGAGATAGAAAAGGAGGCTTATGGGGAATAAAAGATAAAGATTTTTAATAAAAACTATAACATATTTTGAGCAATATCATTTTTAAATGTAAAAAAAAAAAAGAAATCGACATATTTATATTCGTTTTTGGTAAATATCAGGTCCTTGATACACTTACCTACCGACAACAGTTTTTAATCTTATCTTCTAAGTTGTTTAGGTAATCTGCACAGTCGATAATTTTGTTTATCCACAATTGAAACATGAAATTTACCAAAAACAAATTATTTTCATGAAAATCTCTTTTTAAAGTCAAATTTTGACCAAAACAAAAAAAAAATGATAGCGCTCAAAATTCAACTAAACTAAACGAAAATAAGAAAAAAATTAACAATTACTTTATACAAAATTCTTACATATTAAAAAATGAAATTATAATAATAGAAATTTATTTAATTAATTAAGGATAGTACGCAAAAGAAGCTTACAACCATATTAGTAATTAGTGTGAACACTACTTTGAAATCTGTAAGTCATGCCAAGTAGGAGATAATCTTTTCCAAATAAACACAGGATTATCCATTTTATAGTTTAGAAAAAATACAACTCTTTCATTTAATAGTTTGTTAATTATATATATTATAAAAGATAATATTTATTTAGTTTAAAGATTGCCATTTTGTGATATGGATTGTTAAATTACAAAAAAAAAAATACTTTCAAATTGTAATCGATTGATTTTGAATATTGATTTTTTGAAGAAAATATTTTTTAAGAATGAGGCTCATTTCTGGCTTGCTGGATATGCCAACAAGTAATATTTTTATATAGAAGATACTGAAAACTCAGAAATAATTTAAGAGAAGATATTTTATTTCCAAAAAGTGGCTGTTGGGTGTGAATTTTGGTCTGTATTTCTTTGAAAATGAAGAAGAAAAAGAAAATAAGTTAAGGATTTTAACCTCAATTATTTGTAGTTTTTAAAAACTGCACTACAAGCAACACAACATGGTAAAATTTTTACTCAATTGTGTGAAAAGTTCTCAGAAAGAGTAATTTTGATATTTAGTGTTTTGAAATGGCCTCCAAGATCATAATATTTGACGCGTTTGAAATTTTTATTATGTAGACAACTTTTAAATTTTCAGTACGAAAAAATTAACATCCATGATCGAATTTTTGGTGTCAAAAAGGCTTCGAAAATTACCTGAAAAGAATTGAATTCTGCAAGAAATTTTCTAATATATATCTTAATATATATAATGGCAAATATTTGTTAATATAATTAAATAAAAATTAAAGCAAAATCTTAAATTTTTATTGCATTTTCTTAATATAACTTTCCAAACTATAACTTGGATAATCTGTTAATTCAAATACTTGGATTATGTGTCGTACAAGGCTATTTGGCAGGATACAGCGCAAAGCACTAATACTAGAAAGATTGAAAGGACTACAATACGAATGCTATATGAATCTCCCTACAATTGCCATCTACTACCAAAATTGTACGGAGAATATCGGTAACTAGGACTACTAAACGAGCTACTACTATTCGCATGGCTAACAAACGGTGTACTGTGGTGGAACATATCGAATGTTCCGAATGACCGTGGCGGTGTTTGATAGAACATCGTCGGTGAATTGTAGGTTCCCATACTACCTGTGCTCGGATTACTTAGCGGTGATGCAGCCGTGTTACTACTAGTATTTGTGCCGGTTAAATTATTCAAATTATTTAAATTATTGCTATTGAAGTAGAGATTGTTATTAGCAAAGTGACTACTGAGTGCCGACGTTATTGAGGAGGACGCTGACGGTGGCGCTGACATAGACGCAAACGACAACGCCGCCGACGACGCTGACAACGCCGATGACGCGGCCATCGTCGCCGTTTGTGACGTTGGCGTTGCGGAGTGCCTATGCGGCGAGTGTGCCGTACCCAATTTAATATCGTCGTATAAATGCAACGAAGACGACAATAACGACGAACTTTTCTTATCAGTTTCTAATAATGACTCTGTACTATGCTGTATGCTATTATAGGCTTGTTCATTTAAATGTAATTTAATAGTTTCCATCAATTCATCAAAGCCGATCATATGCGTCCATGTTAAACTACTACCATTATTGTTATCACTAACTGAGTTATTATTATTATTATTACTAGTATTATTATTATTATTTATTATATTATTATTGGCATGATCGATGTTATTTAAATTATTTGTGTCAGTGTTTGGTGTTGTGATATTATTATTATTGTTAGCGATATTGATATTATTATTAACGGTTTGTAATTTGGCTGAAATTTTTGTTAGTAAAGCTGGAACATCTTTATATAGGATGTCCAACAGCTTACCTGTGGTAAAGAGGACAATTGCTTTGAGACAGGAATACTCCGCCGAATCGACGTGTAATGCTTTCAGTTTTTCCACTTGCTCTTGGAATATTCTTATATGGTCCATAAATGCAACAACACGATCGGCTGCCATTGGTGACGCATGCAGTCCAGCGGCAGCTAACAGTGGCGCCACATGAAGTGGCATTGAACATTGTGACGCATTCAAAACGAACAATTCGGACCAGACTAATCGTAACAGGGCCACCTGATCGGTGACTTGAAGTTCCGGGAAGAATGGGATATTTTTTGCCCATTCAACAGCCGAAAATAATAGGCGGGCGGCTAGTTCACATATATTATCAATTCCCATAATATTATTTGGCTGCATACACTGACCATATCGTGATGTCGGATATGGTTCGGCACGTAATAGTAACGATATATAGGAACTTAAGTATGAATGGCCATTAAAACCAGCTACACCCATCGGATCGCCATTTGCTAACTGATATTGTCCATGCATTCCAGTTAATCCGGGCTGTGTTGGTGGTACTCGTCCTCGCTGAACAGCTGAAAATAAATGAAAATTTGATTAAAAGTAAGTTTCATTAGTTAGAGATTATTTTCAATCAAATATATTTGTTTTATCTAAAATTAACTAAAAATCGAAAATAAACAAAAAAATAAATTACTAAACCCTCTTGTACTTTGGTCTTTCGTAAACTTCAAATTTCGTTATAAGATATAATTTTAGTAATAAGAGTCTTGCCACAATAAAATGAATTTTTTTTTATCAGAAGAACATAGCATTAGTCTAAATTTTGCAATGGTTTCCGAGTATTTCAAAATTATTAAGAGATTTATCGTTAAGGATTGTTTCTCTATCATTACTCAGATAATCAATAAATGAGGATTATGACCAACAGCAATAATTGATAAATAATAGATGCGGAGTCAGTTATAGTCCTATTTTTGGCCTCAATAAAGGGAATAAGAATCTGATTAATTCCTGTTTGTGACTCTCTTAGTGAGGTCCTTCCGTCAATTGATGCGGTATATTTGTCCCTATCTAAAAGCATAGCCAATAATGCGACTTTTCTGGATCGAATTTTCTATACTCATTTTTCTTATAAAATTCTGTTAAAATTGATTCAATTAAGTTTCGCAAACGGAACTATGAAAATGGTTTTGTAAGAATATCTGTGAAATTTTATTTGAGAAGGTATAGTTAATTTTAATTTTTATTTACTATTTTTTTTAAATTTCAAAGGATTATAAAATGAGTAAAGTTTTCTAGGATGATAGCTTTCGAAGTGAAACTTTCTATAACGAGCCACAGTCACATTACGAACAAATGAAATTTTAAGACCATGATGACCAGTGACGCTGAAGTCATCGATGGTAGTTTATAGAAGAGGAAGTAGATGATAGCAGTTGAACAAGGGATTAGTATGATTGGAAAGTAAAGAGTAAAACTTTTTATAACGAGATACAGTTACATCTTCAAAAAATTATCCAAGACTGCAAAGTCAGGATGACCAGTGACGCTTAAGTCGTCGATGAGTATTTATAGGGTAGGAAGGGAATGATAGCTTTTAAACAAGGGAGTTAATATAATTGTAAAATAAAAAATGAAACTTTTTAAAACGAGACCCAATCACATCATGAACAAATTAAACGTTGAAGTCACGATGATCATTTGCGCCCAAATCATCGATGAGTGATTATAGGGATTGAGGTAGATGATAACAATTGAACAAGGTAAGTATGACTAGAAAATGGAAAGTAAAACGTTTTATTACGAGACACAGTCACATTATGAACAAATGGAACCTTAAGACCACGATGAACAGTTACGATAAAGTCATCGATGGTAGTTTATAGAAAAGAAAGTAGAGTATAACTCTCAAAAAAAGAAAACGGTATGGGTAGAAAATCGAGACTTAAACTTTTTATAACGAGATATGGTTATCTCATGAACAAATAGTACTTTATAAGCACGATAACGATTACCGCTTTAATATTCGATGAGTAATTCTAAGAAAGAAATTGAGCCGGACACTTTTTATAACGCCTAAGTCATCAAAGGATATTTATAGTGAAAAGAGTAGAGGAAGCATCGATAATTTTATTAAGTATTTTTAACTGAAGGTTTTGAATATGACATGTTAAGTAAACCTCCAGAGTTCTAGTATATAAGTCTATATTGGTTTTAATAGGGCATTGTATTATAGACAGTATCGCCTGTTTAGTTCTAGTGTTTTAGTTCTTGTATTTGAGTTCTATGTTAAGTGTTTGCTTAAGTGCGGTATTTCATAGCCACTAAGATATATGGGATGACATGCCTTACGGCAGATAGTAAAATTTACGTGGATACATTTATGTTCATGAACTTTTACTCTTCACTTGGTAAGCCAGTTGAATGTTAACTAGTTTATTAAAAATATAATTTGAAAAAAAATGTGAACAATCTTTTGTCTTTGGACGATCATCTGCACTTACAAAAAATTATAAATTTTTATAATTTTTAGTAAGTGCAGACGATTGACTTTATAATTTTTTTAAAAATTATAAACAATAATTTTTTTTGAGTTTGAAAAAGAAACGTAGAATATTGCAAATCCAGTTGTTAAAAAAATGTTCATAAATATTTAAAAAAAAAAAATTCCCATTTGGTAAACTAATTTTTTTAAACCCCTAATCAAATTTATGTATACACACATGAATACATAATTATATTTTCATCATAATTAACGAACAATTTTGTACTTTAAAAAATTATGTAAAATTTTCTGTCGATATGTAATCAACTTGAAAATGATGCTAGCAGGTGTACATTATTAGCAATTTCGAAGTTTTTCAGAGAATTTCTATGAATATATTTATATGGCGTGTAATTAATGTACAATTTTAATTGTATACAGTCAATAGTAATTATCGAATTTCGATTCGATGGGAAAAGTTTTATTTATCATACAATATTCTGAATACTCAATAAGTATAGATAGTTGTTAATCGATGCTGTTGAAAAATCCTCAACTGCTTAATTACCTGTTGTAATATATGATCTTAACCTGTATTTGAGTATAATTTTAATAAGTAGCCAATTTCAGTATGTAAAATCCTAATATTACCCACTTCAAATAGAATATTTAAAAAAAAAACAAATAAACCCAAAGCCATTAAAGGCTTTTCACAAAGAGGTTAAAAGCTCTTTACGAAAATACTATCATTTTTATATTGACATAATTTAATAAAAAATGACAAAAATAAAAATTAAAAAATTAAAATCTCATATTTGAATAATTAATACTATAATTTGTAATACTGCTTCGTATTAGAATATTTGAATTTATATTCGGATTAATTCGAATTGACAGAAAATCATGTAATAATGCCACCTATCACTTTTAAGAGTTAATGTATCTATTATTGGCACTATTAAGTATAGAAAATTTGCATTCATTTGAAGTTAGTATTTACAGAGACTAATGGTTAGTGTATCAGTAATTATTTTTATTAAAAGGAAAAAAATTACTTCAATCTGAATTAATTTATGAGAAAATCGAGTTAAAATTGCTCAGAAATGGAATAGTTTACTTGACTTTATTACTAAATCTATTAATTTCTTGGTTTATAATTACTGTTGATAATTGCAGGAAAAAAAACTAATATGTATATAACTATTTGTAAAATATAGAAGCAGATTAATTGACAACAGTTTTATTGCGATTTTATAATAAGAAATTAGAGAAAAACTTGCAAAGTAAATACGAAGTGTGCTTCTTAGCTAATTATCCCTAGAGTAAAATAGTATCTTTTTGAAATTATTCAACTATGCTAGATTCTATGATAAAAAACATATAATACAACTCTACTAGTACTAAATACACATAAAGTTGTTGATAATAAAACTTCCGCTACTCTTACGTATAGAGTTTCTCTAATGAAACTGGAAAACTTTAATGTTAGTATTCATAAAACAAATGCAAGTGTATATTGGCAGTCAGTATCTATAATTTTCAAATTAATCTTTAGAAAAACATGCAAGTAATAACAGCATTTCGGTTATGCAACTTGCGTCTCTAATTTGGTGCAATTAATTCTGTATACAAATGCAAATTACATGACAACAAAAAAACTCAATAGTGCAGCAGCTTCTCTAGTATTTGCCCTGCTAACAAATTATGAGTGTACCCCAATTTTTGAAATGGAGAAATAAATTCACACTTAATCTAGAAGGGGGATAGCAATAGATACAAGTTTGGAAAAAATAGAGACTACTCACTGAACTTGATCCAAACTGGAGAATATTATTTAAAAATTGCAATTATTCAACAAAAAATGGTTACAAGAAAACTTCTCCAAGAATAAATGCGAATATGCTTGTCTGCATATATTGTATAAATATCAAAATTACATATTGAATATTAAATAATATAATACCTTATATGACTTTATAGCCTTGAATTGGATTGCATTTATTCGACTGTGTTCGGATAGAAATTTTATGCATTTTCGCTTGCATAAATTCAAATATCGGAGTTGGTATAATATGAAGACTGTGTAAGTGCATATAAGTTTTAAAAAATATGAGAACTTTTCATCATCAATCATAAAGTTATTTATACTGAAATTATTAATTAATAATAAAAGTTTTTCTATGGTGGAATGGATGATGCTAGTATGACATAACTATGACAGCAAGATAGTCGGTCCATTATTTAAATGGTCTTCTGAGTAGTATGCACCTGAGTCCAACGTTGGCTACAACTGCATAATTACGATGAGGTGTAAAATTGCAGCATATTTGTTGATGATATGAAAAAGACTTCCAGGCCGAACCCCCTCTCCCTCCTATTTCCTATTTTATGAATGATCATTGGGCTACTGGGTCAAAATGTTATAGAGTTAGAAAATTTACAATCGTTTTAGAGCAATTAAAATTCTGATACTATATTCGGTGGCTAAGATGGTATCATTAAGAGGCAGTTAAAATGTTCACTATTGTAAATCAAAAATTTGATTATTTAAAGTGGAAGGATGCATCCTTGAGTGCAGATTTTAAAATCTTTAATGGAGGGGTTGAGAAGGTTGCTTTTCCCATTTTTTTTTTGTACGGACAAAATATAGGAAATTAACTGACTTTGGTCTATAAATATTGATATTTTTTAAAAAGACTTTTTTGAGTATTCTTTACTATTATTGATAATCTTAGAGTAAAATTTCCATCTCCCTTAGGATTAAATGTGGTATTTTTTTAAATACTAAAGTGCTATCCAATTTACTATTTGGAAAGTAAAAATCAATAAAATATAAATAAAATTAAGTAATTAATTAAATTTTTACTTAATAATTTTGTATAAACTTTACCATTATGCATTAAAAACAAAATTTTTCAAATAACTGCAAAAGTCTTCTTGCAAGACTTGATTCTTTTGTGGTAATTTTTAGTGACTTCCGCATATTTCGGGTTAGAATTCGGCCAATAGTTGACCGATATTAAATGCTGTCAATCTAAAAGATTATATGCGTAAATAAGTTTTTTATCAGGTATATAAGCTTAAATCCGCTGTTTGGTTATAGATGGCGTGAGTGAGCGTATTAAGTTACCATGAACACGCCATACTTTTTTTCATGAGTTTGACACCTGTCAACATTAATCAGTGTATATTGTCAGTAATTTCGTACAACAACATATATTTTTCCTTTGGTGATGATGTCTAGTTTTGTGCCAGAAAATGAGCATATGCGGGAAGCTCTGCTTTTCTGTTTCAATTTGAATAAATCGGCTGCCGAATCGCATCAAATGCTTATGGAGGCTTATGGTGACAGTGCTTTATCGGAAACAACGTGCTGATATTGGTTTCGCTAGTTCAAAGATGGCAATTTTGACTTGTAGGACAATAATCATGAAAATCGGCCTACGAAGGTTGAGGACCATCAATTGCAAGCTCTTTGAATTAAACGATAAGCAGATAGAGCGACGCCAAAACACGCCAGACAAAAAAGAAAGTCGTTCCTGCATCGGATTGTGACAGGCGATGAAAAGTGGGTATATTTCGAGAATCCTAAACGCAAGAAATCGTGGGTTGATGCCGGCCTGTGTGTTTGGTGGGATCAGCAGGGTATCGTCTACTATAAGATATTGAAACCTGGTGAAACTGTCAATTCCCACCGCTACCACCAACAACTGATCAAATTTCACCGTGTTCTGCGTGAAAAAAGGACGGATTATCAACAAAGAAATAACAAGCTGGTTTTCCTCCACGACAACGCACCATCGCACACGTCAAAAATGGTCCGAAACTACTTGGAGACACTCAACTGGGAGGTGCTTCCCCACCCCGCTTATTCGGCTGACCTGGCCCCTTCCGACTACCACCGGTTTTCGTCGATGGACCACGCGCTCGCTGAGCAGCACTTCGGTTATTACAAAGACGTCCAAAAATGGCTTTATGAGTGGTTTGGCTCGAAAAAGAAGGAATTTTTTTTTGCCGTGGTATCCACAAATTGCCCGAGAGATGGAAAAAATATAGGGTAAGTACTTTCAATAAATTTGTTTTTGCTTTCTATGAAAAAAGCATATGTTTTTTTGACCAAAAAAACTGCGGATTTAAGCTTATATACCTGGTATATATTTTTTATAATGAATGGTCTAATGATGTCAGATCAAAGTAATGACACCAAGTCTCAAAGTTACGTGTCCCGGGAACTTATCGCGCAATAAAGGCAAAATTTTTCATGTTGCGTAATTTGTGCCATGCTTTTTTTAGAACTATATATAGTCCAGACGATAATTTTAAAATTTAGACCAAAAGAAATTGGTTATCAAACGGCCATAGTACACAAAACTGACGGTAACGATATGTCTATCTTCATTTCCAAAGAAATGACACCATCAGACTAAAATAGTCACAAGAAAATCATTAAACGCCTCTACAATTGCTTCTATATAGTTACTTAAGGATTTCTAAAGCCTTTTATATAGTAATTTTGCTTGCGGACATATCCACCGAGGAAGAAATTAGCCTGATTTTTGGGAAAACAAATTCCGCGATAGGTGTCTGGTGATTCTAACCAAATTTGTGGAGACTTCTTAGAATTTTGTACTATTATTTAATAAATAAATAATTCATAATATAAAATTTATTTAGTAGACTTTAACAAACAAACTGATGACTTGCCAATTTTCTTTTCATGTATTCATAATAATTCCACCAAAAATCTTCAAGTTAGCTAATAATTATGTTGGATTCTCAGGACTTTCAGTTTAATAATTTTTACAAAATATAAAATAAAATCCTTTTAAAATAATGAAAATTTATTAAAAAAAAATTCAAAGAAATATTGCGAAAAAAAAATTCCAATCAATTCAAATTCAAACTCAATCAAAATGAAATTTTTTTTCTACTATTATTTTTACTAATTTACCAACGAATTCAGATCGAATTTTTTCTTTCTTAAAACTCTTCCGTTCATGGTAAAGGTAATAATCAATCGGAAAATATCACTAAATCAGTTTTATCAGTCGTTCATATCTCATCTCATTAAGAGACTTTGTGGAAATATTTAACAGTTTATAATCAACACTAACTAAATAACAATACTCGTCGAATACAATGGCTGTATACCCAAAGGGTGGGCTCCATTTGAAATGAAACATTGGAATTATTGGAAATGAATAGTGGGGTGAGGTATAGAGACCAATGTGGATATATGTATACTCGTAAAAATTTCAAAACTCATATTGTACCCAAAATAAATAAAATTGGCCAAAGACGATGGATTTTGTTACAACATCGAAATGATGGACTTTCTTCAGCAATTAATCATGCTATCTTTCCATTATATCAACTTCAACACAAAATATTACCAAAACGCTGAATTCAATCTTTATGACGTCTCATGATAGTCTTTATAGTCGATAGGCTTCTATGTGTACCAGTCGTAAAAGTACAATTTACAATTTAGGAACTGAATCGGATTGAATGGGACTGAACTGAACTGAAACAGAGCAACTCTTCACAGTTACTGGTCACGTTAGTTGTATGGGAGGGAGCCCGTCCATACACACTGCAATGCTAACATCTTTGCCACCTGCAAATCTGCCCCATGGCACTTACGAGTAAAGAGTGTACCTGTGATCAAGCACCTTCGATCGATACAGTCTCAGCCATAGCAGATATGGTGTTGTATCGGAACCGACCATGTTCATAATGCTTTCGAACAATCAAAAATTTCATATTTTCATGTTGCTTGTCTTTTTATATATTTTTTTTTTAAAATTTTTTTTTTATTCTTTATTATTGGTGGGACATGTCTGTCTCCCCCGCTCATTGTTGGACTTTTGTTGTTGTCGATGACGTTGATGTTACCAACCGCGAGGATGATGATGATGGGAGCGATTATGCTGATGCTGATGGCTGACGATGTCTATGGTGATGGTAATAATGATGACGATGCTGTCGATTACAGGCCACAGTCCATTCGATTTTTTTACAGAATCGACACAAAAGTCAAATCATTCTAAGATGTTCAATTTAATGCCAACTCATTGCCTAACAGTTTTTTGAACTTCAAACTTCAGCGCGCACTTATGCCCTTTTTGTGCTCTTCGCTTTCAAATGATCATAAATGCATGTTCGAAAATTAAAAACAAAGCTTAAAAATACAATAATAATAATAAAAAAAAAAACTAATAAAACAAATTAAATTTGTTCCCCTTTAACAATTATAGAACGTTTGGACTAATATACAAAAACCATACGGATAGTGTTCGATAATGTTTCAAAATAACAGGAATTTTTATTTTCTTCAAAAGCTTTTATAGCACAGTTTTTAAGTAAAATTCTGATTTTTTAAAATTTTTATAAAGCTAGAGTATATTAGTGTTTCTTTTTGCATAACAAATTATAAGTATAACTAAATGTGAAGTAAGTAAATTTTTCTAATGTGTAGCCAAATTCTTATCCTTATTGAGCCTCAAAGTGAATTTTTTGAGTAACCTTTTTTTTAAAGCTTATATTTGTATAACTTTTAATAACTATTTACTAATTTTTAATTGATTGTTATCAGATTTATTATTAATCAAATATTCATAATTTTTAAAGCAGTTTTAGTTTACGAAAGATTAAGCCTTAGATGTTATTTAAGCAGTTGATATTTGAAAATTATAGATAATGCATACCATAAATAATGTGTAATTATAAGAAAATGTTTACGTGTGATGGTAACAAAATAATTTAAAAAATAGGGTCCGGAATAACGTGCTTTCTAATTACTCTGTTCGATAGTCAAAGGCCGCGATGCATGAAAGTGTAACTGACAGTTCGGGAGCCTCCATAAGATATCGTGCACAAGAATTTAATCCTTTTCAAATTGTTTTTTTTTGGAATATTTTGGGATAAGGAATTTGGTTTTATTACCCTACAAAATGCAGGTGATATAGGGACTTTAGACCAGAGATCGTATGGAGCGTAGGAAATAGAAAGAAAACGTTTTAGAGCTGAATAGACAAGATTCAGATTTTTACATGAAATTAGTTTTTAATGCCAGTGAATTCGTTAATAAGTGAAGTAGCCACTTGTGAGGCCGAGAAAATCCAGAAGCATTTCTCGAATGACCTTTACGCCCTCGTTGACTTTAAGGTGCGCTGTTTGGGCCGGAAGGGTTAAAATTTTCAGCTATCTGTAATTATTATTAAAAATATTATATCGTGTTTTCAAATTGCACTTATATTATGCACGTACAAAATTCAGGTGATGCAGAAATAAAGTAACTACAAAATTCAGATGATGCCGAAATAAAGAAAATAAAAAGGAAACTGTCTTAGAGCTGAACAGACCAGATCCTAAATTATACAGCAAAGCTCATTTTAACTTAAGGAATTTTATTAACGACTATAACGTCGTTCCTTTGTTAATGACGAAAACGTCAATTCCTTTGACTTAAGGAATTTTGTTAATGAATTCTGGGGACGAAAACGCCATAATCGATTCACGAAAGACTTATGCCCTCTCCGAGTGACTCTGTGGTACGGTACTTGGGTTGGAAGTGTCATTGGTCCGTATTTCTTTGTAACACATCTAACAATACTATCACAATAACCAGTGAGTGATATATAAAGATGCTAGAACACTTTTTCATCCGTGAGTTGGGCTAATTGGAGTTGGACGATACCATGCCCCTCACTTCATGCCATACAACCCACATTTCCAGACCGAATTATTCCAAAAAGAGGTGATGTTTATTGGCCTCAACACTTTCCAGATAATCTCCGCTCCTCCACCGCAGTTTTATTCTATAAGGATACTTAGAAAGAAGGTCTATGCGCACTGATCTCTGGCAATTGCATAACTTAAAGAAAGCATATGCAACGAAATTAATAAAATTAACCCGGCAAAATTTGAAACTGTATTGAAAAATTCTATCAAACGGGCCAGATTTAGGTGATAATTTATTTTATACCTACTTTCTAGGTTTTTATAAAGGATTTCAGTAAATAACATTACTACTTTTCATTTGAATCTAAAATAAATTGAAAAAAATAAGATGTAACCTTATCTTTAGAACAGTCTGTAGAAAAAGTAAAAATTCTGTCTGAAGGTGCATTAAGAATTTTTTTAATATTTGCAAAATAAAACTCAACTAACTCAACTACTAAAATTTTATTTTTTGCAAAATAAAACTCAACTAACTCAACTCTTTTTTTCCGGAGCGACACCTACACGGGATCAGTTTCATGTCATCAGATCACTACGAGCCGATTGATGATTTTAGTTCCAACCCAATCGAAGTGTTAATCGGAAAATTTTCCAATCGCGTATTAATAATTTTATCTCAACTAATTTGTCTGAAAAAGTCTCAGACGAAGGGCAGATTCCTAACACGAGCGCCAAAGGATACGATCCCCACCGATGTGATGACTGTGATTATTTATCGAACATCAAAACATTTTTCGATCCGTTAATAGCGATAGTGTAGTAGTTTGCGATCACTAGTCTTAGAGGCTTTTAATATTAATCAATAAATTTTTTTTTGGTAAGATTTTCTTCGTTTTGTTAGATATTGAAGCTTGAAGATTCGAGATTAGCAGGGATTTTGTTTTCAAGTGAAGTGTTCTGTTAGAAAGGAACAACAGTTCTGCACAGAAATGGGATCGTCGATCTAGTATCTATGATCTAGGAGAATGGACGTTACGTGGATATGCGGATTATCGCAATAAGGGATATTTATTGTCTGTGCATTATCGAATCCATTGTCTATGCATTATCTGAGCTGACCGTAAACGCATGAATAGAAAACTGCTGAATGTTTAATAGCGGTTCTAGACTACACTGTTGACGTCTATGCAAATCGAAATATTTGAATGTTTTCCTTATTGAACACCTGGTTAATATTAGGTACTGGTCAGTTAGTCGTATAACAACGTGAGATGTGGTCGTATAGCAATCTGCATGAAATGACCAACACGAAGAAAAAACTCCTTTTCCATATAAATTATCTTCTATACATTTGTATAAGTGTGCATGAAGAGGTCTTCTATAAAAAAAATATATTTTTGGTAATGTAGTAGTAATGATGACTGGCCACTATCAATAACGATCGCCACCAGACACCCTTCTCTCGAAAGAAATTCAAGTTTGACCAGTTCACTTTTTCTTAATAGATAATTCCTTAGATTTTCGGTTTTGTTCCTGCAAGCATCTCATCGCCTCCTTTCGGTTTCTGTTCGTATGACTAGGACACACTATACGGGCACATCCTGTAGCGTTACAATGCGACTTGTTTTCTTTTGATTGGGGTAAATAATCTTTTGATACCTACTGTCCACCACTATTTGTCTTGCTGGTCATTCTGTTTAATATTTACACAATACATTTGCGTAATTGTGTTTTGATTCCATGAGTCTCCTGCGAAAATGACCGCTCGAATCCTTCCTTTTAGACTACGGTAGACGCTGAAAAACTGATGGCGATATTATTCAAAACACTGAACCACGTTTGATATGGTTCGATTCTTAAATGGAAAACTTTTCACTTTCCCAGGAATATTAATAAGCAGAGGGGTTCGAAAAGGATTCCTTTTAACTGAATTTTTTCCAGAGGTATGTGTACATACGCCAAATATTCACAGGTACGTAGCACATTTTCGTAAACCAACATAATACAAAAGGATTTTGATAAATTATGGTGAACGAGAATGAAGACCAATCGAAGACTTTAAACAGAATTAGAGAGAAAAAAAAACAATTCTCTGAGGTAAAAAAAAACAAGGATGAGAAGGAACATAAAACAATAATCTTTCGTCCAAGGCTGCGTGTGTTAAAGACGATTACGTTGCGGAAATATTTTGAGCCCTCGGCACATTTAGGAGTAAAGTTGTCGAGAATAAGACTAGGTAGCATCATCATAAGTAGGTATAAAAAAGGTAAAAAGTGAATGCTTCGTGAAGGTCTCGTATATTTGTGGAATAAGCTGTGAAAGATAAAAAATGAACGGCGTCAATGCCTTCGGAGAGGTCACGATCCTTGTACACGGAACTATGTATTTAGTGTTATGATGCAGGATGCTGAGCGGTCCTTAATCCGTTCTAAAAAAATATTGTGAGGTTTTCGATCCTTCGTGCCCTGAATGTGAATACACATCAATGGAATGGAGCGGGCACGTGCCAAAGTGGTCTTTTTTTATCACTCATTCAGCTTCCTGAACTTTTTAGTATCTCCCTGCCCATTTCTCTTCTGGAAAAATCCTCTTGTGTCCTATTAAGGCGTAACACTTTGCTAATCTGTATGCCTTCAGCACGATTACTTGCATTTTGGCGATTAAATAACGTGATTATTGAGTTATTTGGAAACTAAGAGTTCACTTATTTCCGTCTGAAGTACATTTTGCCCTTTTTTTTTATCCTACACCAAAGATTATCGTCATGTGCGCATATATACACACTTGAATTTTCTCAATTGCACTTGAACCAATTGAATAAAACACCTTCTCTTCATAGAATTGCATTAAAATATTGTTCGCTAACAGTGTCCGGATATTTTATAAAGGATACTTGAAAAATAAAATGCTTTTAGAGCAAGTAAACTAATTTGTTAATTGTCATATTTTGATGAAAGTAATTGTTATATTTTGATTAGAGATCGGATTTATTTTAATAATTTATCAGTCGATCATCCAGAATAATATTCAAATGTAATTTTAAATAATGACAAAATTCGATTTAAATTTTAAAAGTATTTCCTAAACATTTTAAAAAAATATATACAAATTTTATTTAGTATATTTTATACTTAAAGTATGCCGGGTTCTTGATGAAACATAATATATTTCGAGAAGAGGCTTCTACAATCGAATAATTTGATATCATTTAAATTCAGTAGATTATATAAGAAAAATTCCTAATTAAATAAAGTGGAGTAATTGCCTACTATAAATAATACAATGGATATAGAGTTATCCATTTTTAAGTTTGGAAATTTAAGTATAATAATTTAACACAATTTTTTAATAAATATTATTTAAATTTATATTTATTTATAATAAATTTTGCCATTTGAAAAACAAATATTTAAAAAATTAAATTTATAGCATTTTTTTGTTTAAATTATAAAAACTTTCTACAAAAATGGTTTGCCATAGGCATGTTTTCACGCAAAATTTTATTCAGCGTTAATGAGTAAAATTATCTTATATAAAGCTTTTAAACCTACAATTAAATATGAAAAAGATAATTAATCCTTAAAATATGACTCACTGGTGTATATTTTGATCTAAAAAAGTTTTTAGGCGGTTTTTATTCCGGAGGCTCCTTAAAATATGACTCACTAGTGTATATTTTGATTCCAAAAAGTTTTTAGCTGGTTTTTATTTGAAAATAAAGAAGAAGAAACCGTTAACGTCAATTTAGAACCCTATTACCACATGGTAACTGACTTTTTTAAATCTAAACTTAAAAATTTTAGTAGAACTATTTGTGGTTTCAAAAAAACAGTGCTATAAGCTACATAACATGGCAAATTTTGGCTTTATTACGGAAAAAGTTTCCAGGATACGTAATTCCGAAATTTGGAATATTAATTTACCTCCGAGACCGTGAGATTTACGCCATTAGAATTTTTTTCATAAAACTGTGTAAAAATTTATATTTTTTAAGATAATTTTTAAACTTTAGAATATTTAAATATCAACATTAATCCAAAAATGGCCAAATTAAAGCTTGAAATGTGCAAAAAGATCATCCAAAATTGCCTCAAAAGTATTTAGTTCTTCACGAAGTTTTGTGCGCAATATTTGAATAATTTTATACAATATTTTTTTACAAAATGCCAAGTTATAGGCAATATAATTAATTAAAATTTTTTATTGAAATTTTAATTTAAATATATTTTAATAAATTAGATTGTACTTTTTAAAGCACAATGTTGGATAATCTTTTTTTATGTTAAAAAAAAAATCAATTTTCTTGTAAATAAATATAAGAAAATAGATGTATTTCTAAAAACAAAATTTAATATTTAGAAAATGATAAAAAAAATATTATTTTAAAATATATAAAAGAAGAATAATGTCCATTTATGGGGGAGTAAAGAAGAAAATGTTAAATTCCAATGTTATTACTGGAATGCACTTGAGTAATTTTTATGGACACCTTTCCTTTCTATAAGTTCACACTTGAACAATAAAATGTGTGCGAAAAGACCAAAATGAGTAGAAATAAATAACTTACGGTCAGAATGTAGCAAATAAATAATATTTCAACAATAAATAACAAAAATCATTGAAAATAATATACGGCAACAAAAAATATGTGTAGTCAATAAAAAGAAGGAAAATACAATCTCTTCTGTCCAGATATACTCTCCTCAGATACTCCTATAGTATGAGATCCATAAAAATGAATTTTCTTTTTACTAAAAAACCCGTTTAAGATTTTTTGCTTAGGTTATACTGTGTATGACTGGATGGAGATCCTCGGATGTCTTTTGGCATTCAGTGCTTTGCAATATTGGAGATTTATCGTTGCTTTACGATAGAGTTTACCATTTAACCAGCCAGCAAGTCTACAATTCTGTTAGTGCTAGCAAAGTCGTCCAGCATCGTTTTCATCTAAACGAATAGATATATTTGCAGTATATTGCAAGTACTTCTATACTGATACTCTTCCAATATCGCAATAAATGCCGCTTAGAAAATCTATAAAAAGTCCTCAGATAAAATCTACCAAAACCATTTATGAACCAATGCAGACGAGCTGAGAGTATTAGAAAAATCTATAATTATCAAGCATATTTATTTGAAAAGGACCTAAAATAATGAATATTGCAATAGTTTCGAAGGAATAAACTGAGGAATAATTTTTGAAAGTCCCCTACACTTTCAATATTCATTATTTTAGGTCCATACAGCAGGTATGATGAGGGAGCAAGAACATTTTCTCTGTGGAATTTCACAAACGGAAGGGGTAGATTTTCATACTCAAAGAGGAAGAACTTGTCCACTATAACACACTACTGAATCGATGTGCTGAAAATATTTTTAAAAATATTTAATGATGTCCAAGGTGTGCCAGCTGAAATCCACACTAACGAGTCTTCTTAGTTTCTTGTTGAAAACTGTGAGAAAAACTTCGTCGAATGTCCCTTCTTGTATTTTTTTTTTTTGGATATCGGACTAAAAACAGGCCATAGCATATACCTCAGTATAAAAGGGTGGACATCAATTAAGTTGAAGTGTTAAAAATTCGTCTCAGTGTGACATCAAACAATACAGCAGGACAACAGGAGTTGACCATCGCAGATCGAACTACTCACTAACTAAACTGGTGGCAAAAAAACAAAAAAAAACTCCTTCGAAAACCGACCAGGATTTCAGTCTCTGATGGTCATTTGCATAATGTTCGAGTAATAACTCTTATGATGAACCAAACACATTAAGTCCTGCTTGGATACACACGTTGAATATTACCCAAATATGCAGCACACATATGCATACATTAGTGGTTGGGTGACCCCTGAACTGGTCACTTTGAGAGCTGACCTGTTCAGTAGGCTCTAGAAATGGTCAAGTTTTTGATTTTCGCCTAACTCTAGAATAGGCAAGGGTCAACTGATTCAGTTTTTGTTTTTATTTTTATTTTCTGTTATTTTTTTTTTTTGATTCTTCTTTCCAAACTGAACGGAAAAAAGGCGTAACCTGCTTTCATCGTATCACTGGATCAATTTTTACCTTCGGGCAATGCATTTTGCACACGGTTTTGAAATTTTTATTGTATTTTTATTCATTCGGATCATCATAAAGTTTAGTTAGAAAATATGAAAAAAATTTATTAAAATAATGCGAAAAGTAAACATTCACGGGTCTCATTTTGATTCGTTTACTTCCTGGGGTTTTCGGACAAATGCTAACTTGTACAACAGGAGTACGCTTAGATGCCAATGGAGGGAGATTTATAAAAGGGATCAGAAATGACTATACTTTTAGGCAATAATCATAAATTAAATGAAAATGTAAGGAAAGAGGACTCGTACGTATTACATACAAGAAAATGCCAATTTGAATATTTTTCTATGCTAGATTTTGCTAAGTAAAAATAAATCCACAATCAATGGTAGAGTTTTTTTTTGCTCAAAGTAAACATGTCATGATCAAATTCAGAATGATATATTATAATAATCCTAGTAATTTTTAAAAGTTTAACTATCATTTTCTAATACACGAATAGTTAGATTCCCATCCATGTGCAAATTCGTTTTGCATTCATAAATTGGAAGAAAAAAAAAATAAAAATTCAATATTGATAAACTTATTGTAGAAAAATATTTTATTTTCAAAGTAAAAAAAAATACTATTATTAATTATAAACTTAAATAAAATAGTCCACAAAGAAATGAGTGAGGGTACCTTTGATGTATTACTAAAAGCCGTTTGGCAACACTGCAAATTTTCCTTTCACACTAATTCTAGTTTGGCAACAACGATGTTCTTGTAATGCGTTACGAAAAATAGAACAGCGAAATTTGTGCCATCAAAAATGGTGTTAAGCGCAGAGAATGCACGTGTTTGACTTTCAAAAATTAGTAACAAGCCTTTGGAAAATATTACTTATAAAATGCACATTTTCCGGTGACATAATGCATTTTTAGAGGGCTGAATAGACGAGAAACAGAATCTTCGCTCGGAGAGGAATGCAAAACCGACATATTATGAAAATGTGTAACTTTTTAGTTACTTTGTTATGAAAATGACTAGTTTTTTAAAAAAAAAAGTCCTTGAAAGACTAAAAAAAAGGTTTCTCGAGTCTGATTGGACATTGTGGATCCTAGAATGCTCCGCCATGACAACCTCACATGGCCATCTTCATTACGGTTTTTGTCTGAAAAAGGATTCCTGTTGTTCCCAAGCTTTATCAAAGAGTCGGTGACTGTTTTTTGTTGCCAATATGAAAAAATATCTAAAAGGATGCCATTTCACTACTGTCGAAAGATCAACACTTGAAAGGCTATCGTTAAGTTACTGTTGATAAAATCCAAAGGATTGTTACAGTACAGCTGAAAGAAGACCTTTAGCATAGAAAGCTGTTCAAAATTTGAAGTGAGTGAAGACTCTTGTGAGGTTAAATCGTCAATTAAAGCTGATGGGTGAGTCATTGAAAGCCTCTATAAAAAAAGTTCTTAACTTTAGATCGGACATCTCCCACACGGCAGACGACACCTCTCACACGGTCATCTTCATTAACGAGTTAATCTAAATCTCTGTCACTGCTTTTTGTTCTTAAGATCAAAAAATACCTATAATGATATCGTTAATATCCAAGGAATATAACAGAGCAGCTGAAGAAAGTCCTTCAGTTGAAAATTTGGAAGGAGTAAAGGCTCTTGTGAGGTCAGATTCTTCAGATCGGACATTGCAGATTCTTGGATACCTCATTATGACAATGTTTCCTGTTATGAGCTTTTATCCAAATAAGGTATTCCGGAGGCTCCTGATCTAAGTTCGAATGAGTTTTTTATGTTCCCAACGATAAAAAAAACCCTCAAAATGACATAATCTTGGTACTGTCAAGAACTTTCAAAAGAGTCTAAACGAGAACCTGTACGCAATTCCAGATAAATCTTTCCAGCATTTTTACGAAAATAAGCAACAACACATCCACCGATGCACAGATCCCTAAGGGAACTCCTTTCAAGAAGATAGCATTGGTGCATGGAAATAAAATAGAATTGATTGCAACAACAAAAATCAGTATCATTATTTATATGCCTCATAACACTGAATATTACAAACACAAAAATATTGTTTATTTCAACAAAAAAAAATCACAAGAATAATAAAAAATTATTTACAACAAAAAAAATTTGTTCAAAAATACTAATTAATTTTTTTTTTAAATAAAATTAATTGTTAAAAAAATTTAAAGAAAAAATTGAAAAAGGACCTTATATTGCCCAAATAAGATATATTTCATATGAAAGAAAATATAATTGAATAAAATTGCGGAAGATTTAACATAATTTTATCTAAACTACTTTTCCACAAAATCTTTATCGAATCATAGAAGATATCTTAAATGTCCTAAAAAAAATATATACAACCTAATCGATCGGAAGCATTATATCATTATATCCTTATGGTTTTATTTAATATTGTTTAAATTTTCAAGTCATTATTATTATCTTATCGTATTTATTTGGTTGCATACGAAAAACACACGTGAGTATTGTGCACAGAAAGATTTTTGTTATTTTAATTAAAAAGAAAATACATCCTTTTGTGTAGCGATGCAAATATTGTCGGTTTCCCCTCGTTTGTTCTCTTTATCTGTCGTCGATTTCCTTACCAACAAATTTTCTTATCTCTAACCCTAATTTATAAACAGAAAATCTTATGGCAACCCTTCTGTTACCGACGCATCATATGAGCAAAGGTAATTTAATGTCCTGCGTCTTCTAATAGATTGTGCAAGGATGTATATTATGTGTATCCTTATGAATTTATAAAATTGTATTTGCACAGCATATTCATATATAGTTTCAGTAGATGTTGTAGTAAGATTCATTGTACAGTAAATTTAAGCATGACTGAATGGGTTTAAGGTTCTTACCAATATTCATGTCCTGTTTGAATTTTAGATAAAAACTCATTACTGACTAGAGGGATTAATGCAGCCCATAATGATATGCATATGTCTACGAATATAATGTAAGTGAATATAAAATAAGGTTGCTCGGTAGTTGAATGAATTTCAGGATTATTCACGTGATTTTAAATTTAGTGCGTTTTGTTTGAAATTAAAAAATTTTTTTTTTAAAAGGCATTTTACTTAAAAAGTTGTCTGTAACTTTGTCAAAAATTATAAGTTTATTTTTAGTTACATTGTATTATTTTTTTTGATACTTCGAAAGATATGAAAACTGGCAAGGATCCAAGAAGTTTAATTTCAAGGATAGTTGATTTGAATTAATTTCTATCTAATTTAGGTACAGTTATATTTTATCTTTTCTTACAAATTATAAATGATAGTCAATTTAATCAATAATGAAAAAAAAAATCTATTTGAACGAAAAATAATCTGTGATCAATAATAATTTTACATTTTGAACAGAGAATTATCGATTTTTCAGTTTAGAAAATTCAATCCTGTTATTTAATAGATTCTCAATAAATATATTATTTATAATACAGAAAATTTAGCATAAAATTTGCCAATATATACTTGGGATAGTTTTATAATTAAATAATAAATTTAAATTCTAAAAGTATTCAACAAATGTGGTAGTTTTGCGTAGCCACGTGTCAAGTAAATTTATTTTTTTCAGCGATGAGGCTCATTTCTCGCACGTTGGATATGTTAATAAATAAAATTATCATATATAAGGCTCGAAAAACCTTCAAATGATAGTATCTGATAAAAAAGATTGTCTGGTATGCATTTTGGTTTGTAGGTGCCATTGAGTTGGATTTTTTTGAAAATGAAGAAGTAGAGACAATTACCGCCAATTATGAGCGGCCGATTTGTTTATCTAAAATTAAGGATTTTAATTTGGATCGTATGTTTTTTAAAAAAATAGTACTATAAGGCACATAACATAATTAATTTAGGTTTTATTTAGTAAAAAGTTCCCATGATGCATAATTTCAAGATTTGGTGATGTCAACTAGCTTCCAAGATCGTCTGATTTGATGCCGTCGGCCCTTTTTTGCAGATTTTTGTAAAAAAAATTATTTGCGCAGATAATATTTAAATTTTATTTTAGAGCATTAAAAAATGAATAGTCGTTAAGTAGTGGCCAACTTACAGAAATATGCAAAATTAATGAAATTTATAAAAAACTACCCATCAAAATGAGGGAATTTTGCAAGACGTTTTGGGGAAACTATTTAAATATTAATATATTTAATACTTAATGGCAAAGTTTATGTAATATAAATAAATAAATGTTTTTTAAAAAACTAACTTTTAAATGTATTTTATTTAACGTTACTTTCTATAGTATTAATTGGATAACCTTTTGTTATTGAAAAATATTATAATTGTAGCAATAAATACAGACACTTTCTTTTTAAATATAATTTTTTTATACTCAAATATTATAAATAAATATTTAATTATAAAAAAAAATTATAGTTTATATAATTTTAGAATAGAAAATAAACTAAAAATTTGAAGCAAAAAAACTTTTTAATATTTTGAAATTTTAGCTTAAAAAATAAATTACAATAAAAAAATTGAAGTCCTATTTTTTAATAAAAAAAAATTTAATTTTGAATCTAATTAATGGCCACCATATTTTTTTGATAATATTTTTCTATAAAATATGTAATCCTAATTGTAGCTTTTATGCTAAAAGTTATAAAGAAAATTAATAAATTTAACTAAACTGAAATTATTTTTAAAAATTATTCAATTGGGTTTTAATAATTAAAATTTTTTTTTTGACCTATAACTAACTTACAATTAATAAATAATTTTTATTATAAATAGCTTTTTATCAATTTCTTAGGAATTTACCGAGGTGACCTATACTAAATATATTATTGTGCGAATAGTCACATAAATTGTCGTCTCAATAAGACAACAAAGTGTCTCAAAGATATTCTTCAGCTTACGGCAAAAAAAAAAACCAATAAATATATTTAAAAATTTTGAACACTTATAGTTTTGGTGTAATCTAACGTATCCCCATTAATCTATGATGTTATAAAAAAATTATACGTCAACTGAAAACTGAAAGAATGCCATCTAGGACAGAGTAAACGACAAAGTATGTTGCAAGACCAGAATCGGGAATGTCGCCTTCGAATTCGTTGGCCCCTTAACCAACGGGTTCGGTCTCGGGTTAATTTTATTCTGTTCGTAGAAGCACAAAATCAAACTTCCGTCCAATGGGGATGTTTCTTGTTGACTTTTTTGTCGCTGGTCTATCATGAAAATGTCCCCATCGCAACTATTTATCGTGACACTAGCTGGCCTTTCTTCAATTGGGACAGAGTTTATATTCGTTTGACACTGGCTGCTTTCATAGCAAATTCCCACTTTGACTTGTAGTACAAAATGGCGAAATTCTATTTTTGAAAATTCCTAACACAAAATCAAATGTAAAAATACATTTGTCAATAGCGATTGCAAAAAAAAACAAACAAAAATAATCGATTTGCTATACTAGATACTATTGTGTTTGTAGATACAAAATCGTCTACTCAGAAAAGTAAAAATAATTTTTTTTAAAATAGTTTCGGTCATCGTTGAAAGACGTAAAAATACCACAAAAAGTTCCCATATAGCGTGTGCTAAATTGTGTCGTTCACTTGTCAAATGCAGACAAATTTCAATTTCGCATTTAATTCGATTTGTTTTAATAAATTTTTAGACATTCTAAACAATCCCCCCCCCTCTTTTTTCTCAACAAAAAACCAAAAGAAAAAATGTAAATTTTCGATTTAAAAAAACTATTTCTAATATTTGGCAATATGAAAAAAAATGAATTTTTATGAAACAAAAAAGTCTATTCTTGACACTTCACTTACCTTCCCTGCGCATACCCATTTTCAGGCACTTCCTTAATCGGCAATATTGACATTGATTCCTATGGTGTTGATCAATTGGACAATTCCGATTGCCACGACATGAATATGTTAAATTTCTCCTAACTGATCTTTTGAAGAATGATTTACAACCTGAAATAGTTTTAAGAAAAAAAGAATTAATTAAAAATCAAAAATCAAAAATTTATTTAATAAGAATTTGCGTAAATATTTGAAATCTTTTTACAAAACAGTGTGTATTTTTGTCAGGTAAAATTTTGTTTTCAGTTGGTTTTAATAATTTATTCTGATTTATGTGATCAATAAATTATGAGAAAATGTAAATTTTTAAATTTCTTTTTAATATAATGCCCCGAACACAATTGAGATGAGGGACCGAGAAACGCTGTTATAATTCTACAAATCTTCACAATCTTATGGAAGTGCCCACATGGTCAGTCGTATATTTAAGTTTCAACCTCGTCCGGTAACTACGTGACCTTATAGAGCATTTTTAAGTGGGAACAAGTGGTAAGCGAAACTCGGTCAAGAAGGGCTTCAACATCAAAAACAGATTAAAATTTGGAACCTTTCAAGGAGTCCTTTATAAAAAGAGGCTCAAAAAATGGTTTTTTTGCATCAGGTACAGGACATTTCAGACGCTTGGATGCGTCCCCATGTGACAACGCCACTTCTTACACGGCAATTACCATCACAGCATTTTTATCGAACAAAAAGTGATTCCTGTAATTCTCCAGCCCTTTTATGAACCTGATCTCCTCCGTGTGACTTTTTTAGTGTTCCCGAAGATAATCTTAATACCTTCGATAATATCCAAAGGAGTTTAATGTAATAAGTGATAAATATTGCATATCCTTGAAAGAGTCTGAAAAATAGGTCTTTGCTTTGGATCAGACATTAAGAGGCACTTGGATGCACGAACATGAAAACAAAAGTTATTGTCAGAAAAGGGGATCACTGTGGTTCCTTAGCCCTTCTGTTCACCTTATCTCCTTCCTGTGACTTCTTTCTCTTTTCAAAGATAAAAAAAACTCTCGCAAATACATAATCTACTAGGTGTATAAGCTTAAATCCGCTATTTGGTCATAGATGACGTGAGTGAGCGTATTAAGCTACCATGGGCACGCCATACTTTTTTTTATGAGTTTGACATCTGTCAACATTAATCAGTACACACTGTCAGCAATTTCGTACAACAACATACAATTTTCCTTTGGTAATCATGCCTAGTTTTGTGCCAGAAAAACAGCATATGCGGGAATCTCTGCTTTTCTGCTTCAATTTGAAGAAATCGGCCAGCGAAACGAATCGAATGCTTATGAAAGTCTATAGTGACAGTGCTTTATCGGAAACAACGTGCCGAAATTGGTTTCGTCGGTTCAAAGACGGTAATTTTGACTTGTGGGACAAGAAGCGTGAAAATCGGCCTAGGAAGGTTGAGAACCATCAATTGCAGGCTCTTTTGGACGAAGACGATACCCAATCGCAAAAAATGCTCAAGGAGCAATTGGGTGTTACTCAACCAACCATTTCCATGCGTCTTGTGCCATGGGAAGATTGAAAAGATCGGAAATTGGGTGCCGTATGAGTTGAACGATAGGCAGATGGGGCGACGCCAAAACACAAATCTTGCTCGCTAGACAAAAAAGAAAGTCGTTCCTACATCGGATTGTGATAGGCGATGAAAAGTGGGTATATTTCGAGAATCCTTAATGCAAGAAATCGTGGGTTAATCCCGGCCAACCATCAACATCTACCCCAAAACGAAATCGCTTCGGATGAAAGACGATGCTGTGCGTTTGGTGGGATCAGCAGGGTATCGTCTATTATGAGATGTTTAAACCTGGTGAAACTATCAATGCCCACCACTACCACCAACAACTGATCAAATTGCACCGTGCTCTGTGTGAAAAAAGGACGGTTTATCAACAAAGACCTGACAAGTTGATTTTCCTCCACGACAACGCACCATCGCACAGGTCAAAAATGGTCCGAAACTACTTGGAGACACTCAACTGGGAAGTGTTACCCCACCCTGCTCATTCACCAGACTTGGCCCCATCCGACTACCACCTGTTTTCGTAGATGGGCCACGCGCTCGCTGAGAAGTACTTCGATTCTTACGATGACGTCCGAAAGTAGCTTTTTGAATGGTTTGCCTCGAAAGAGAAGGAATTTTTTTGGCGTGGTATCCACAAATTGCCCAAGAGATGGGAAAAATTTTTAGCTAGCGAGGGCAAGTACTTTGAATAAAATGGTTTTTGCTTTCTATGAAAAAGCAGGTGTTTTTTTTGACTAAAAAACAGCGGATTTAAGCGTATACACTTGGTAGGTACTGTCGATTACATCCAAAGAAGTCTAAACGAGGAGCTAATGGCGATTTTAGTTGAAGCCTTTTAGCATTGCTACGATAATAAAAAAAAATTTTAACTTATAAGATGACCTTTATTTACTCATCGTAAGAATGTCTACTTTTTTTTTATGAACCAGCGAGTTTTCTTATTTGACACAATTGTGACTGGAAACAGTAACTTCAACTGAACTCGGAATTTTGAATTTTTTTCTTTGATTTCAGTTGAAGCTACTATTCGCAGTCACGATTGTGTTCAGAGCATAAATTTGAAATTTCCAATTAAAAGTGAAAAATAAATAATTCTGAAAAATTAATTTTGCTTTTTTTTATAATTGTTGGCAGGAAATTTTTATAAAAAATAATTTTACAATTATTGACAATAAGATTTTAACTTTTAATCAATGCTTTTATTAAAAATTAATTTGCTCCCCAAAAAATTAATTAAACTGACAATCGAATTTATTGACACCTGATAGTTGATTATGTGCCGACATATTAATTGCAGTTTAAAAGAAATCAAAAGATCAGAGAAATGAATGGGGACTATAAGGAAGGAATCAATTTTATTAACATGTTCCGTGTTTACATTTAGTATCCATTCACTTTTGCTGTCATATATCATGTTACCTTTTTGGGAAAGAGCAGAACATTTGCTGCTAACAAGACAACTGGTTGACTATGTACGACAAAATGTTGAATACTGAATCAGTTTCTGATGAGATGATGGGGAGAGATGGGCAAATGGGCACCATACCAATATTGGTATCTGGGATCCGGCGTCAACCTTGCAAAGAACGTATCCATCTGTTAGTGTATATCCACACGTACAAAGTTGTTTGTGCATGTGTATTAAGTATTAAACCGTTCTGCCCCCCTATTCGATCCATTAAGATTACCATGCGAGTGCGCTTCTACTCGTATTTACAAAGCGGACATATATTCTTGGTGTCATATAATATATTGTCTCGGATCGCATAGGTACGTGCTGATTTGTTTATGTTGTCTTATTAAAATTTTCGGTATGTTAAAAGTTTATTCCGATGTCGTGCCGTGATGTGACATTATGATAATGGCAGCAGCAGCAACAGTAATAGCAGCAATGCTTATAGTAGAAGTAGCAGCAGCAGCAGCCGTGGTAGCAACAGCAACAGCCACAGAACGGATAGAGTTAGTTGACTGAGATCGAAGTTATAGCAACAACAACGAACATGACAGCGTTGCCATCATCCACAAAAGTTCCTTTTATCTTTTTATGCCCTTCTATCAACTAATTCCAACATACAACAGACCATAGATACACTTAGTATAGTATCTGTGCATAGGTGTACTCGTAAAAAACCGAAACGGGCTCCTTTTCGCCATATTCCACGTCCCATACTTATGACTACCACAACACACCATTTCGACTTCTTCTATTCTAAACATTTTATGAGAATTTCCAATCTTGTTTAAGGTTTTTCGTTAATTGAATCCCATTAAGGTAATTTTATAGGCGTTAAACTGTACTTTAGAATTTAAACGAACGAATTGACGGCGCAATGCCGTGATTTTATCGCCGACATTTTAATGATGTTTCAAATTTTCTCTACTTTGGATACTACATATTTAAACTTATTCCGATCGAAAGTTTCGCCTCATTTAAATAATCAGTGTTTATTTTGTAAAATAATGTTAATTTTTGTAAATGTCGATGGTAAAGAATGTGTTTTTTTGGCGTTTTTTTTGTCTCTTTTATTATTTATTTTTTGGTTAATTTTCAAAGGATTACTTGCACAATTACTATTTGTATTTTTGTATCAAACTGCTTGTGGAACATAAAAACATAAATTAAATAATGTGACTTTGAGGGAATTTTTCCGCATTCATATTGGAATGGATTTCACTAAAAATGTCTCAAAAAAAGTAGTGGTAAAGTTGCATAATAGAATGGGAATTTGTTTTTAGAGTATATCAAATCCAACAGCATGTATGGTAAAAAGAGGTAAATATTCCAGGTATTTGGAATTTATTTAATTATATTTGTTTTGAGCTTTTTTTCATATTTAGTATAATAATCTTCAAAAAATCGTACTAGGCGTGACAGGAAAAAAGGGAGATTGTTTTTGGGCAGTTATTAGTGCTGGAAGATTTCACCTGGAATCGCCTTCATCTCATCGATTATACTCTTTTGGATGTTGTCCACAGTACTAAGATGACATCCTTTTAAGTAGTTTTTGATCTTGGGGAACAAAAAAAATCAATAAGATGGAAATTAGATAAATAGGGTGCTGGGAAACCACAGGAATCCCGTTTTCCTACAAAAGAATAATGGATAGAAACGACCGTGTGACAGAGGCTATTGGCTGAGGATATTTACATAAAAAAAGTGCTTTAAAGTATTAACGTTTCCATTAGCTTTTGATGTTGAAAGCCTCTTTGACCGTAGTTCATCTTCCACTGATTCCCAGCCCTCCAAAAATTGTCACCAGAAGCGTGTGCTCTGGAATGAGTTTGTAACTTGTGCTGCACATATAAGAGGGACTTAACGTAGAAGCTACGTGGACAGAAAGTCCGCATTGTTGCCAGATCACTCTCAGTCCACATTGCTCCCAGATCACTCTCAAGGACCTACTAATTATGAAAGCCCAACTAGATGCGTTGCCTTCGAGAATGTTTTCATTTCGCTAAATAAGCGAAAGCCATTGATGACAATTTATTTTTAAAGGAATTTCAAGTTTTATATAAAAAAATAGAAAACCTAGGATAATTTAAATTAATTCCAAAAAAATTTTGTCAGATGTTTTAAATATCTTTTTACAGTTCACAGAATAAATAGATGCTAATTCTGAAAGTTTTATAGATAATATTCTCTGTCCAATACAGGACATTGTAGACAACATAAAATTTTGGTGAAATTAATACTAATTATAAGTAAAAAATATATTTTGTACCTGTTATGGGGCAATTATAAATAAGATAAAAATATTATTGCACAAATGATAATTTTTGATCCAATAGTATTGTTACTAATCAATTCTAACGATGCTAAAATAAGACATTACCATTACAAGAACTTAAATCTTATTAATAATTTTAATACCAAAAAATTGTTATATTTTTAGTCATTTGATTTATGATTTTTTTATAAAAACAGTTAAATTTAACCTCACGAAAAAGTATTTGCTTTTTAAAGTATTTTTTTTAAAAATGTTGAATCAATTTTTACAAACTTTTTCAAAAGGATTTGAACGCAAAAATAAAGTTTTTTAGTTTTAATTGATTATGATTAGTAATTTTTTGTTATAATATTTAAAAAATTTAAATCTTATTTTTCCTTCTTGATATAAGAAGCTTTCCTTCATTCCTTTTCTCATATAATTTTTAAATAGTCTATTTAAATAGTTTAATTTCATAATATAAAGTATTTTCCATTATTTATTATTAAATTTTCCAACATTAAAATCTGAATTTTAATTAACAGTTCATTGAACAAATTTATTAATCAACAAGGAAAACCTTGAAATATTTAATATTTTTTTTTTTTTGTGACTTTATTTATTTAATATAAGTATTTTTTTGTGTGACTTTATTTCTTTGTTAAAATCATTTCTTATGTGTAATTTATTTCAAAATCAAAAACCGATTATGCACATAAATTATCAAGAGAAGTCTTATTTTAGTATTCAGTGCACATCATTTGCATATGCAATTTTTTTTGTTTATTTTACAAAAAAGAAGTTTCCTTTCATAAAGTCCAAATTTTACTGTTTAATTATAAATTTTTATATTTAAGATTATATTTTACTAACTTAAAAAAATTAGTTTTTTTTTTTAATTTTAAGTAATTTTCTAAAAAACTTTACTTTAAACTTTATCTAAAAAATTTTCCATTCAACAAATTATTATTTAAATTAGACCTCATTTCCTTAAAGTTATGGAAAATTCACATTTTAGTATGTATTTAGTACAGACTAAAATGTAATATAAGTTTTAAAAGAATTTTTAATAATCAAATAAGTGTGTTATTATGTATGATGACTTTGGATAATATAGAACGAACATTTTACGTCACAATAGAAATTCACACTTTTTCCAAACTTTATAGATGTTTTTGTTTTTTTTTTTAAATTTATATAACTTACTTTATCTATTCATTATTATGACTAGAAAATCAAATCTTAAATCAGAAATCAAGTCTTATCATTATTTTAGAATTGATAGAAAATACGGAAAGTAAACAAATCAATCGAATTGCGATTCTTATAATATTAGTTTTAAATAACACATAATCGATGGATGAGAGAATTTTTTTTAATATGGAAAAATTTATCAGCTTTTATTCAGACGATTAAAAATAAGAAAAAGAAAGTTTTTTAGGTACCATGGAAATCGAGGCTATAAAAAATGAATCTATTGATGAAGTATATTCACACTTTTTTCCACGGCTTCCTTTTATTTTATAAAAGCATATGTTTAGTCTACAAGGTAATAAGACTGATATTAGTCAGTTTTTCTTTACACAGCTTGTATGTTAGTCTCTTCTAGACTACGCGACCCTATAGAACTGAATCCGAGAGTTTGATTTACGGAAAACTGCAGCGAAAATATTTTTCCTTTTCAACAAGCTCAGGGAGGCTTGAACATCAAAAATAGATAAACATGTACGATCACTGAGGGATTTTTAGTGAGGTTAGACCATCGATTAACATTTAACCTGATGAGTGAGTCCTTAAGAGTTGCAGACACTTGAATGTTCCACAATGGCAACGTCCCTATAATACGACAAACATCATCAAAGAGCTTTTGTCAACAACAAAAAAAGTTCCTGCGGTTCCTTAGTACCATTTTACAACTGATCTCAGACCCTAAAACTTTTTTCTGTCACCAAGATTTAAAAAAATTTTAAAGGACGTCATTTTGATACAGTTTCGATGGGCGGAAGAATTGTTCCTTTGAATGAGATAATATTAATCAATAAAATTGAAATAAAATTGTTTAAAAAAATCAGCTCTATTAATTTTCTAGTAAACTTATTAAAGCTCAAATAAACTATCACATTTTATTGAAAAAATCAACTTTACGGAAGTTTCATCAAAACTATTACAATTTCCTTTAAAAACCAAACCCTCTCCCCCCACCAAAAAAAGAGAAGCTTTTTCCAACAAACAAAAAAGTTGTCGGCAGAGATCACAAACCTATTCAAAAGTTTAAATGGAAGATAAAATAATTTCAATTTTATTATAGCATTTGTATAAGTGCGTGTCACCTCGTCTGTCTCATACGAGTAGCTGCATAGTCAGATATTTGAAGAATTTGTTTTATGGTCAGTAGTTAATTTACCTGGAACTACCGCAGAAAAGACACAATCTGATTTTAGTTAGAGTACCTCTAGTCCAGGTGCATGACAACAAAGTCGGCCCACCAATGGCGGTAGATTACACCAAAGTTACTGGTTAGATGATATATTTCGAGATAAAATCCAAAACGCAATATGACGCTGAAGATGATGGGGCTTAGAATACCTACGACTATACCGAGTATAGTGGATAACAACAAATCATGGTAGTGAAATTTCAAGAATCTTGCAGATGGACTAACACAAGATAATAGTTTTAGTTTTTAGTGCGAAACGTAGGGTGGTCAAGCCATTGGAATGATTCTTCAATGCTGGCGAGATAAAAATGATTTCAGTTTCAGTTTAAATTTAATTTCAGGGTTGTACTGTTGGTGCCCACCTCCTGGAATTGTACATGTTCACCATGTTCACCATCCACACTGTAAATCTATTATGGGAAGGATGATAGCTTTTTGCAATCAAGCAATTATCAAAGCCAATTGCGTGAAATTCATACGCACGAGATCATATACGTCAAATGGCAGTCACATTTCGTAACTAAAAATTATGTGATGAAAAATTCATTATTTTCCCTTTTGAGAATCCTTACTTGATTTTAATTTAAAAAAAAAAAATTACCTGAGTTTAAGATAGGAAGCTGTAAGATAATAGCAGTTTTATTCGTATATGAAATGAAATCGACTCAATTGTGTCGGTAATCGCCTTGATTTATCAAAAAGGTACTCCAAAAGTGTTCAAGGAATGAAAAGTTTGGCGCCGATAAATTTTTTACATTGGAAAAAGGCTAATTTATTCATAATAATGCAATTTCAGTTTTATAGTATAGTTGGTCGTATCCTTTCTCTGAGAAGAACCTTATCACCTCACATGAATATCTTCATTGAAATTAGTAATTCTAAATCAGTTTGCATACGAATATTTTGCGCAATATCATATCAGGTGGCACTGTTGAAAGTTCATTGCTGCACTTGCATAGAAACCATTTCGAAATGAAAGGACTCGACTGTATACAGTTCCTCCGTAAATTGAATTTTTCCATCATAGCTTTTCGTACATGGAGTCATGAATCTTTCGGATGAACTCCACTCATGATCTTTGATGTTTCGAGGTTTTTTTCAGTACGAATTGGAGCGATTTATAACGCTTTCGGGTAAGACAAGTGTTCACATATCGCAATTAAGGTCCATATTTATGCTCCTTGCATTTTATACTGCAATCCAGTAATCATCTGATTCGAGATTTACATAAATAATGAAGAAACAAATTACCAACGTGATGATGATCATATTTGAACGTACGAGTTTGTTGATGGATTTCTTTTCAAATAAAAATTGAAAATTAACGCATACACCTGTTTACGCAGTAAAGAAAAACGATTTTCCATCATGAAATGAATTAAAATGAATACCAAACTTGCAAACAAAAAAAAAACAACAACGAAATAAATTAAAAATAATATCCAGTAAACAAATTGTCTGAGACTGTCTACAGATACTATGGCCGACCAATAATCAAAATGTTAAAAATTCCAATGCCATCAATCAGAGTTTTTGTAATTTTTAAAATCATAATTTTATTTTGTAATTCATATTTTTTATATATGCAATTACATAAATACACTTTATTACGAACGGATTATAGTCGCCTTTTTCTATTTTGTAAATTATTTCATTTTGTAGTTTGGAAAGTATAACTCTGTGATTTAAAAGTTTTCCAAATAAGAAATTATTTATGTTTATATTTATTTGAAATTTTATTTGCCATTTTATTTATTTAAAATAATTAAATTTAAATAAAATTTTGTGTATTTTAAATTTGTAGAATCTTTCTACATATGAATGCGGTGATTTGTCATAACCACGTTTTGTGGTTGTTAGCGAACAAATGTTCTTTGGCTGTGATGTTCATTTATTACTCAATCAATATGTAAGTAAGTAAAATTATCATAAAAATAATTTTAAAAACTCATAAATGACTGTGGATAAGCCAATTACGAAAAATGACTGTCTCATGTGCATTTTGGTTTAATTATTGGAACATATTTCTTTACAAATAAACTAGGAGAGAGAGATAGTTGCCATCAATTCTGAGCACTAAGGCCATACAATTATCAACTTAAAGATTTTAAAACTGTTCGTATGCAATTTTAAAAAAAAACTATGCTCAAAATTACACGAAGTGACAAAATTTGACAAATTGCATAATTCTTTAGTGTAAATAGTGTGTTCTAAGTTTACCCAAAAAATTTTTGTGTTTTTTTCCGAATTGAGAGACTTTAAGATATTTAGTAAGCAATAGTCTTGAGTTTGAATCCAGCTAGTGGCATAGCAGAGGTGCCCTTTATTAGCCACCAAATGGTCTGAGTTGTTGCAGCGCTAAGAATGATATTAAAAAACTCTGTTCAAACTGCAATCACTTTTAATGATTATTTTGAAGGAAAATCCTAAAAAAACAATATGTTTTTTAGTCTAAAAATTGTTTTTTAAGGATTGAGAAAAACCAATTCTTAGTCGTAAAAATTTCCAATCTTTCGTTAGTTATTTTTTCAATGATATCTAATTTTTTTTCATAAAAACAAACACTTTTTACGTACGACTACATGCTGTGAAGAAAACGCTACACTTTCTGGTTAGGTTAAATGGCAGACTCAGACGTTTGCTTAGAGAAGTGGACTTAGAGTGCTTCCTTAAAATGATTAACAAAACTCTTTTCGTATTACAGAAAATGGCGTACCACCCTTAACACTTTTTACATTTCACTTTTAGAATACTTCGCTTCCATCGCTAGTTTATGCTGGACTATCTACCTTTCGTTATGATGGCTTTGCCATTTTTGAATGTGGTATCAAATTTTTCCACCCATTTTGACTTATTCGAATAAATGGCACGACCGAAGCCTTCCTTCTACGTGAAACTATTTCATCCGAAAAGATTAAGAACAAAATGCTACCCCGCATTTACTGGTGCACTTTGGGGACGATACCTTTTTGTTTTTGAATAAACCTACTTGTATGAACAAAACTCGATTTGACATAAATAGTCTTCCCATATCAGGTTAAAAGGAAAAACAAAAAGCCACAATAAGTGTAGTTTGCGAGTTTCGTTTGATTTATGGGAATTTTCGTATGCGGGAAGAGTGGAGAGTGAAGGAGTGGTCGACAAACAACCTTAAGTAGGTGTAATAAGTTCATTTGGGTAAATATGCGTGCATTTTGTCAAGTGAAGCTTAGAGGGCTTCGCCGATGATAGCCGTATTCACTTTCAATAAAGCTCATCGGACTAGACTAGGCTAGGCACTCTAAGATACTCGTATTTACGATATCATCAGCTACTGCTCTTTGACTACACCATCGAATTCACCCTTTTAAGTGAAAGTTTTCCACGAACGGTATCAGATAAGACACCAGTAATTGGATTGGGCGCTTAAGTACCTAAGGGCTCCGTCTACTCTTACACTCTGAACCTCCGCAGTGCTTTCTGTTAAACAGGCTTTTCGTTACATTAAAATAAAAAAATAAAGTAAAAAATTCTAATCTGTGTGTACTGTGGCAAATATTACTTATCGTCGTATTTATTATTCCATCTTTCTAGGTAGAAGATTCTGTTGAAGAAATAGTGGGAAAAAAAACTATTTCTTTGCGGACAGAGGAGGGTAAACCCAAGACTTAATCGTATGATTTCTGCCCTGTTGGCTTTCAGTTATGCATCCATAATTTAAATTGCACAGCACAGTAGCGATACTGTTCCCATTTTAGTATGGAGATAGTTTATGACTTCTTAGGCTAAACGGTATCTGAAAGGTAGTATAGATTGAAGTTTATCCGCATTTATTGTTAGATGGAAGTCTCTGAGAATCATGAGACTCTTCCAAAGTATATTAAAATTCGTAACTAGTGCCAAAGAATAACAAAAGATCCTGTTTCTATGAAAATATGTCATCTACTAGCATTGTTTTAATCAAATACAAGGTTATGCAATTTGTACTATGAAAAGTAAAAACTATAAAAATTACACTAAAAATTTTGATTTTGATAAAATTTTAACTCTATTATATTTTTCCAATTTTGCCATTATATTCGTTTATTACTTAATGATTGTTAGTTTTTATGTACTCTTAAGTTTAAAAATAATTGATGCAAATACAATTGTGTCAAATTTTACGATCTTCTATGCTACTTGACATCATCAAATTTCTAGTTTACACGTGGTGAAAAATTTTTAAACGATAAACCTTATCCTGTGGTGTTTGAACTGTTGCACCATTTTATTAAAATCACACATAGGGTAGTTAAAAACTTCAAGTTCAGGCCAAATAGCACACCAAACCGTCACTCCTTGCACACACAACTACTTGTGATTTTTTGGAGCCCTATATATGGAAATTTTGCATATTAATCCACCAAGCTAGAAATGAGCCTAACCGCTTAAGAAAATAATATCCACTTAAACAGCAAAATATGCCTAATAATTTCAGAGTATTTTTTGGTAGTTAAACTTACATTTTAATATAAAAACTCTGCTTTCCAAAACATAAAAGAGATAACAAATTATTATCTTATAATTTTATTAAATTTAAAAATAAAAATATTATTTTATTTTCACAAATATTTTGTCTTTCCAAAAAAAAAAAATTCCTCTAGAATGTCTTTGAACTAATCGAATACGATGCAAAACTGAGTTATAAATTGTGAAATTTTTTTATCTATCCGCATATTTTTATCATCCGCCTACTTAAATATTTGTTATTAGTTCTTGACTATTTAAACACGGCAAATTTTTATTGGTTCATGTATTTTTAGCAATATTTATGAAAATATCTAAATTTATATTAATCAGAATGCGAAAGAAATCGCAAACTTTTCTGTATAAACAAAAAATAAATTTTGTTCCAAAACAGTTCGAAGATAATGTACCTGTTCAGTTGACGATTAAAGAAAAAAAAATAGCTTCTTAGCTAGTTAAGAGTAAAAATGAATCTACAAAAAATTCCCGATTGGTCATATTCAAGATCATAAAAATATTTACGAGTTCAAATCGTACGCAATCTTGCTGTTGTGCTTAGAATATATGCGGAGGAGGTTCTCCAACATTACAGTAAAAAATGTTCAAGTTTAAAGCTCTTCGATTCGCATTCGTGTACAAGTTGAATTACCCCAGATTCCCCGCACATTTTAGACCGGACATAGGCCGCTGTTCAACTATTTATGCCAACTTTGTCTGGTTGGGTTTCCCGTGCATGAATCGTCGGGATTCTTTGGCTGAGTAGGTCCCTTAAACTCTTCACCGTTTCGTTAGTTTTGTAATCTTCTTAACCCAAAATCTTAGCTATCCTCATTTGTTGTCATGTTGAGTATGCGAAAATTGCGCGGACACACTAACCATATACGATATACTCGGACACGTATGCGCAACGGAATTGAGGATGGTATGCCAGCGATGGTATGTAGTTTGTTGTTATTGAAGATGCCAAACCCCGGTATTGTTCAAGTCACGATTTCTCAATGTGAATATATCCGAAAAAGGGTGGATACATGATGCACTTCTAACTCTTTGATCATTTCTTTGGTCTTGTATTTTATTTGCTCCTATTTTTAATATTGCGGGAAGGTTACCTTTACCATCACCTCTTCATTTGTATATCATTCACTTTTGTATTATATTCCCTTGCCGCGACTCTTACGCTCATAGTTACGTCTAATTCCGATTCTGTATACAATTCGTCGTGTAAGAATCCCGCTGATCTACCCGAAATAGTAGAGCATGTGTACTACGTTCGGATACTCGTGTACCCGTCGTTGCTTCATCCAAAAGACAACCAAAAGTTGCGCCTTTTATAGTTCCATTCGTTCTTCCCATATTGTTCTTCATGCATTTATTCGCGAACAGTACTTAGCTGAATTTGAACATATTAGCCTCCCTTATTATACTCTCGTTGGTGTACCTGAATCTGAACATTTAATTTTCTTGATTCTCAATGTTCTTAAGGTACAATCTTTGAACTGATCCAAACCGTACCGAAGCTGGGGTTTAGATGAAGTGAAGAAGAATCAAGTGAAGCCCTCAACCTCATTCAAGGGAACAGAGCAATAACATACCGACATATTATTATCACGTATTGATGAGAACAACAATGGATTCTTTATTTATTTTCTGGCTAACTTCAAGCAGAACCATCGGTTTTGGAAACATTTTCTCAAGGAAATCGACTCGTCCAGCCTGTTTACCAGTCGAATATGACCTCAAACACGTGGTCATTTAACACTAAACGATCCCAACGCAATAAAAACAATCAACTATGAATGACTCTCCCAGGAAGTTATTATTGTTCCTTATATCTTGTATCTTTTATCAGCAATATACTATAGAACAAAACAGAATGGTAGGTGGGAGAAGATCCATCCAATCGTATATACAGTTCGTGTTCGAATCGTTTTCATAAAAGAACCAACGTAACTTTTCCATTTCGAATATTTAAAAAAAATAATAATAAAATGCAACCTTTTCGAATTATTTGGATTGCATTTAAAAATATTCTTAATTTTTAGTTGGAGATGTAGAATTTTGCCTAACGAAATTTTTTTTACTCTTTCTTGGGGATGTAACGAGTTATCCATTTTGTAGTTTGGAAAGTACAATTCAATCGTTTAACAATGGTTAAAGAAAGCTATTATTTAAGATTAATTTTATTTACAATAAATTATACCATTTTACATTATGAATTACATAAAACAAAATATATGTGTTAAGGTACTATACTATCCATTTTTTACGTTTATTTTAATAAAAATTTGTCATTTTATATTATGGATTGATTAATCATTAAATAATGCGAAAAATTGGCCAAAATTTTTTATTAGCTCAAATCTAGAAAAACCATTGTATCTACGAAAATCGAAAAACTGAAGAAAGAGAAAATATCAATTTTTATTAATTAAAATTAGTGATTTTAACTTAAAGTGTCCATAAGATAAATTTGTACTTTATTGAGCTTAAAGCTCCCGGAATGCATACTTTCTAGTTTCTTGATGTCAATTGACCTCCAAAATGATGCAATTTGACGTCGTCAAAGATTTTTTTTTCATATAAATTTATTATTGTATATACAGTATTTTGATAACTAATTTTTAAAATTTAGAATATACAAGAACAAATATTCGTTAATTTCGAGCTTATTAAGAACAACCCTAAATGTGCAAAGAATTCATCAAAAATTATCTCAAAAGCACCAAGTCCTGCAGTAAGTTATTTTCATTCTAATTAAATTATATTTTATTTTATATATTGTATAATGGCAAAGTTAAAAAAATATAATAATTAGATTTTTTTAATAAAATCTATACTAAAAATAGGTTTAACTATATTCTACTTTCCAAAACGCAAATTGGATAATTTTTCAAAATATATTTTTATAACTAAACAATTCGCCTGATTAATTCTTAAGCTAAGAAAAAGTATGATTATGGATATAATCATCTAATAAGGTCCATTTCATATTTTAAATTAATTTATTAATATTTTTGTCTTATTAATATTAATAGTTTTGTCAAAGAGTTAAAAATTCATACAAGAAATTTATTCACGTGTAGGATAGTCGCTATCATGGGAACTTTCTGAAAGTTCTTTTTATGTCTCCCTGACTACGACAATATTTAATCGTCATATTTCATAGCCATATACATACTTGCACATACTTATTGTATAAACGACAGTATTCACGACATAAATATGATAAGCCAAAGAAATAAATGTGAATTTTTCTAAAATTTCTTTAAAGTTGTTGGTTATTGTTAGAGTCAGTAACATTGTTTGAAAGTAAACTGGGAAAATTTTTCATAAAAACCCACATCACTTAAGGTTCTTTACAATTTGAAGTGAAAAAAAAGGAAATTTTCAAAAAAAGTACAGTACCCTTTTTTTTGTATTACGCTATTCGAGGATAAAACGAGTAATAAGAATTTAGGAAAAATCGTGATCAAAAGCACAATTTTCCGGTAACGGTTTAATTAATTACGTTACTTTGGTTGGCAAAAATAAATCACATAACAAACCATTACTAACGATAATACTAACTGAGTAGAAGGGAAAAAATCTTAGATTCTCTAAGGAAGATCACTAACGAAAGACAGCAGCAAACAGCTAAAAATTAGAAATTCCCGAAGAAATTTGTTGTGCACCATTGCCAGTGTTCGTGGAAGTAAAATAAGAGATAACTCGTGTTAAGGGAATTATTATATTCCGATAGTGACTGGGGCTTTACTAATATTGAAAGTTTTCTATAAAATATGAAAATTTATGAAGTTTTGTGTTTTTTTTTTAATTACGGAACTCTTTAGTCAAAATAGTCTGTGAATTTAAAAATCCTCTTTTATTTTTAGTAGGACTTTTGATTATAATAAAAATATTTTTTTTTTCAATTTCATATTTAACATAATAATTATTTAAGATAGGTTGTTTCAAAAATACAATGACCGAAAAGAAAAAAAAACAATTTTCCCATTTCACTTCCCATATCGATAAGAGAACTTCTTACAAATCTTCTGATATTCCTAAGACTTTTACGAGATGAAATCTGTTTTTTAGTTCATGATTCCGTAAATTGTTGCATTTTCGTGAGCAACAGTATTGAAATAAATTCTGAAGATCACTCCACAAGTCGGAGTCGTTGACTACAGGAAGATGGAATAAGATATATCGTTGACCTACATTCGGAGCATGCACGAAGGAAGAGTCCAGAGTACCCATTGTGGCGAGGTTGATGATACCGGCGGTAGATGGTAAACGATCAAGAACTTCATGGCTACAGTTTGGAGGTATTTGACTGCCTACCATATACGAGTATACAGATAGACCGGCTTTCTTCCTTCCATCACTTGGAGGATAAGGGCGATTATATTTTTTATCTTTCGCTTGTAGTTAACCAAAGTTAAACTATGCTATTCTCGTATGAGTACTAGTACTATCTACCAATAGGTTCTGACACGTATTTAGTGACCGTGGTCAAAGTCGAACGTATGCTACCCCACTTTGTTACTTGTAGAGTTCATGCTCGTTCAGGTTATTCAGCAAATCATAATTATCTTATAAGAAACACGAGCAGAAAATTGCATTTAGATAGACGCGAATCTGTCGATGAGCAAAGTACGACAACTTCAGCAGAGCACTTGAAACATGTCAGAATTCATCGACTTTGTAAAACGTTATTCAAAGTGAGTGATGCCAATCGTTGAGAAAAAAAAACTCCATTCAGCCCCCGTATAAGAGCACATATTTGGTCTCCTCACAGAAGAGGAATACTCTAACTAAATAAACCAGAACTTTTAAAACCGCAAAGTTAAAAGGGGGAATAATAAGAGAGCAGATAAAAAAAAAAACAAATTAATATTACTCAAGAACATTGGATAAAAAGTGTAATTTTTTATTTAGCAATTATGTTATGAACGACTAATTAGTATCAAGCGTGCAACATCAATCGTTTCGTGAAGGCACCTCTACATTTACTACCACGCAAACAGTAATCCGAGCCGCATCTGACGTTTTTGTGCGGCGGCATATAACGTGCACGCTGTGAGACGTTATGGTGCGATTGGGTGCGATGCAGTGCGATCAGATACGATACTTGTCCAATAAGATATCGTGTGTAGATCATGGGGCTATGATAGTACTCAGATAGTGTTTTGAGTAGAAATGCATGCCCATTTATGGTTCATTTCTGTGCACTGTTTGAGTGAGGGAAGACGTTTGGATGACAGAATTCGAGTTGCAGCATAAATCGCCCTAGAACAGAACTAACACTATTCCCTATCTTCGCGTGAACCACACGCTCGGTTGGATGCGCATTTATTAGTTAGGATCATCGCAAGTGCACCGGAAAATTGCAACGATCTACTCAACTACCTGAGACAAGATGCATTTTGACGTTCGGTTTGAATATGCATAGTGCACCGCGAGCAAGTTCTTTGGATCAGCGCCTTAACACTTTGTCTGCATGGCTACAGGTGCTCTTGTATGCCCGACCGATGATGTGCGTTTCAACCGTCAGTTTAGCGGTCGCGGTGGTCAGTGATAAATGATGAGGCCAAGTGTTAAATCTAATTGCCCGCTGTTATTTCTTCTTCTCTTTAATAATTTTGATTACTCGAATCGGGCCAAAGTTGATCAATAATAACGGAGAGTTATTAGCATTTACGAATTCTTAATGTTGCGCAAATCAATCTTAACTCCAAACAGATCGATACAAATTATCTATAAAAATGCAAAATATGATATCGATTCAATAATTTAGCAGATATTAAAAATATAAAATTTATTAATTGCTTTTAAGTCATGGAATTATTTGTGATAGTGTTACTTGATGATCTCTGGAAATGGGAAAAAATTCCTTTCTTTTAATTATGATGACGTTAAGCTTTTTCTGCTTAGAAAGGGGCAAATAAAATTTATAAAATGTAAAAACGATCAACAATATTTCAGTATTGAAAATTTCATGATTTAATTTCAACGTGCGTACTAAAAAAAACGCACGTTGATTATGGGAGCGCAATGCAAATCGTTTTAAAGCTAACGTCGAACGTTAGCATCATCATTGTGTGAACGTTCTTAATAGAGAATGTGTTTAATTAAGGATGCGGTTACAGCTGCGAGTATTAATGGGAACGAAAATCAGCAGATTAACAAACATAATCAAAGCTTTGAAGTCAGCGTTTTCGTCAGTGTCAAGGAATGATAAGTCTTGAAGTTTTTGGCAACGTCAAGGACAACGTAACATTGAGCGTCAAAGAGGTTTTTGCTGACCGAAATAACATTGTTTGTGCAAAAAATAGGCTTAAAATAATTGGCTTCAAAAACATAATTGGAATAGAAACAAAAGTGAGCAGATTAGAACTAAACCACGACTGTCACTGCTGTTAGTTTCAAAGTTAGCGTTTTAGTGTAATGCAAAGCCAAAAACAACTATTATGGTTGAGAGGTTTTTGCTGACCGAAACATTGTTGATTGTTCTTGAACACTCCAAAAAAAATTAATAAATTGTCAAAAAAAATGTGAAAAATCGTACGGTAATTAGTACAGATCCACAAATATTGCTGTCGTTAGAGTCTAAGTCAGTGTTATTAACAGCGTGAAGAAGTATGGAAGATTCGGTGTCAACACGTATTTAGCTGTTACTGCTGAGAGGTTTTTGCTGATCGAACTTTGTTTGATAATTCTCCAAAAGAGTAATGAATTTTCTTAAAAATGGTGCTGCTATTAGCATAAAATTGACAGTTTTCGATGGCATCATTTGTTCTTCTATCCCTTTCATTAGTAATAGTTTTATACATAGTTCCTTCGATTACTATTGCTGCCATTAGCACCAAAGTCAGCAACGTTTTCGTAAGCATAAAAGCCGATGTAAAATTCGGCGTCAAAATGCATAAATCTATTACCCATGCAAGGGGCTCTGCTGACCCTTTGATTAGTAATAGTTTTATATATAGTTTGTTCGATTACTATTGCTGCCATTAGCACCAAAGTCAGCAGCGTTTTTGTTAGCATAAAAGCCAACGTAAAATTCGGCGTCAAAATGTATAAAACTATTACCAATACAAGGGTTCTGCTGACCCTTTCTTTAGTAATAGTTTTATACATAGTTTGTTCGATTAGTATTGCTGCCATTAGCACCAAAGTCAACAGCATTTTTGTTAGCATAAAAACCGACGTAAAGTTTGGCGCCAAAATGTTTAAAATATTTAACGCCTAGTGGTTTTTGCTGACCAAAGCTATATATGCTTCAAAAAATAGTGAATTTTCAGAAAAATATCTTATGAAATATAGTAATAAGAGAACGACGATTAAAGCAGCGTTTTGCTGTCGTCAGTTTCAAAAATATTGAAATAATTAAACGTTTTCTTAAGCGTCAAGTCCAAACAGACTGTTTTTTTTTAAAGAAATTTTTGAAAGACAGAAATAAGTTGTGTTGCATAGAGTAGAACATAATCACGAGTATTTCCGTCATTAGATTTGAAGTCAGCGTTTTTGTCAGATTTAATGCATATACAACGCGTTGCCGCTGAGAGTTTTTTGCTGACCGAAATATTTTCTGCAAAATAAATTACAGTAATAGCCAAGAAAATATTAATTATTGAACTCTCTCTCTACTTCTTCTTTTCCATTGCGGTTCATTTTTTATCAATTTTAAATAATGAAATTTTTTCTTGCCTAACTCTTCACATTGAATTAAATCTTCGATGCATATTTCTATATCTATTCCACTATCCATCTACTTTAAATATCATTTGTCATATCATATATTCTTTATCAAAAAATCACAAAAGTTCCATAGTAAAAATGCTTTAATTATGAAAATTAATTGGGGTGGAATTTTTTCTCCTTTTTTTTTTGTATATTAACTTGACGCGAAATAATAGAAGCTGATTCCAATAATTATAATGACGATGGATGGGTGATAGTGGCAGTGGTATTGGAATAAGTTATACTGAAACGTTGTTCGAAAATGTAGAGATTCTACTCTTTTTAATGTTGAATGAATGATGGAAAATATGCATTTGCATGGAGAAGAATTCTCATGATCCAATTAAAAAAAAAAAAGTTCAAATTAATTTTCTGCAAAGCGCAAGATCATTGTCAACAGTGTGCGCTGATGTTAAGGTGATATGCATATCAGTGTCCGTGTGACATAATGGAATGTAAGTCCGATCTTTCCAATAGGACAACTGAAGTGCATGTAAATACGGCCACATGGACTTCATCCGTCAAACTTTAATGTGAATGCATCTGCAAATGAGTCAATTTGCATAAGATCTCAGCAAGACACGATGGTATTGAATATTCACATCTAAAGTATACCAGCAAGCCTTTGAAGCGTGGTGATGATACGTACATGGAGTAGCATTGAAGAGGGGTACTTGGAATACCTTTAAAGAGGGACAGACATTGTGCTATATTTACGTCAAAATGTAGGTGTCTGAATGATTGAGTATCTAATTTGACTATTTCCGATGCATTGTTTCTACTCTGCTAAACAGAGCCAGATAACTAACAGCCATCAACTATTAACTACTGGTGGTTGCATGACAAGGAAAGATGAAAAAGAGAACCATCCAATTTTATTGTTTTTTTTTTGTTTTCATTTCCAGATCTACTCATGGAACAAAAAAAAACATTTATTAAAATGCACCTTGTGCAAAAATGCTGTCAAGAAAATCAAAGTAGCAAATTAGTTACCGTCGCGTCGTAATATAGTCTTAAAAATACGAGTTTAATTACTGCTTCATTATTATTAATAATTTTTCTTTTATTTTTAATAGTCTTTTAAGTAAATATGCCTACTGCTCTTATTATTATCTGGAGAAATATTGTAGTTTAGCAATAAAAGCAGTTATGATATTATAGAGAGTTTTTTCCCCTTTGCGAAAGAGCAATTGAAAATTAAAAAATTAATTGAAGGCTCTTATCAACAGTGGATTAATTAAATTTTTCCTTATCATTATTACTAACTATTTATAAATGTATGTAGAAAAATGTGAGCTTTTCTCGAAAAAAATCGAACACTCAAAATAAATGATTTTTTTTTAAATTTGAGACCTACAAAATAGGAATGTGTTCCTAATTTTTTAAAACTACTCTGAATAATATTTGTAATAGATTTAAATTCTAAGGACCACGACGATTCTAAAGCTATTTAAAAAATTAATAGTCCTTTTTTTGCACAATTTAAAAAAAACCATCACTGCTATTGCAAACTAAATATGGTTATCCAATTTGCGCTTTGGAAAATAAAGTTATATAAAATAAATTTAAAATTAAAAAGATGATAAAAATTTTATTTTATTATATTACTGAAACCTTGCTATTATACAAAAAAAATGTCAATTCTTGACGAATGTTGGTTTTCAAAAGCTCTGAAGTATAAATATTACCTGCGTACACAAAGTTTGTTGAATAATTTTATAAGAAAAAATCCAGCGGCATCAATCCTACGATCTTAGAAGGTAATTTACATGACCAAATCTCTAAATTACGCAATTCAGGAAACTTTTCGTGAAAAACAGCAAAAATTTATCATGTTTTGTAATTTGTGATACTATTATATTAAAATTTCATATATTTAAGACCAAAATTCTCAATTTGAAGCATAAAATGTTAGATTTCCATGCGGTTAAAGCACTCAGAATTTGCTTTAACAGACCCTTCTTCATCAATTTCAAAGAAATATCAGCTAATGACACCTCCAGAAAAAATGCCCAGAAAATAAATTTTTTACACGGATATAATTGCTTCTCTACTATCAATTGTTGCGAGTTTTTAGAGTCCTATATTTGATAATATTGCTTATTGAAGCATCCACTGAAGGTGAAATGATCTTTATCACTGAAGAAGGATCTGTTTTCACAGATTTTTATGCCTATTTTTCAGCACCCAATTGGCGTATTTTCTGAGGATTTCATGGTTATTTTTATAAAAATAAATATACTATAAAATATCAAATGGCAAACTATAATTTCAGAAAATATTATCTTTAATAACATATAATTTTTTTAACTGTTAAATAAAAGTATTATAGTTTCCAAATTATAAAATGGATAATTTGGTGTAAGACTTATTCTTATTCAGAGAAGTAAGTTTAATTTTTTTTTACTACAAAAGTAATTAGGAAAAACATCAGCAAAAAGTTAAAAAATTTCTGAAGTAAAATTCTGAATCTGATATTGCAGATAAAAGAAAACTTTCCTAAAGTAAACTGGCACGACAACAATTATTCTTTGAAATTACATGATGACATCGCCAATGCAGGATCAAAAACGGTTGATATGCTACAAGTTCTTGGAGAAAATTTTAATGTCAAAAAGCTTGACATATTTTTGACTTGGGTTTGGATTTATTGTACGGAGTTTTTTTTCTTCTTTTATTTAATATAATTTCTTATTTCATTCACACCAGAAATGACCAACCGAATCGGTAGTACAAAGTCACCAAAAGCCAACTGTTAAATACGAGACTACCAGACAACAGAGTATCCTTTTTAAATAATTTCTATTATCTTTGAAAATTTGTTTTTATTTCTTGTTGATTCATTTAATTTTAACTTTTTTGTTTACTTTATCACTTTATTTTTCATCTTCAAGAAATAAATGGTAACAAAATGAATATCAGGAAAAGTAAAAGAAGTGAATTTGAATTATTTCAACTGGGAAACATTCTCAAAGCAGTCGCCAAAAGCTCTGAAATTCAAACAAAATCCTTTTCCTACTTGGGTCGATTTTCAACCTTCAAACTCACCTCTCATCTTTTAAAATACCGATTTGCGTATCGTCTAGAGCAGATAAAGAATCTTCGAAGTGATTCTCCAAAAACAACCGTCGTCGTCCTTACGATGGTCGTCATGATTGATTGTAGTCAAAAACCAGGACGACGTATATACCATGTAAATGTCCTTTTTTTTCATATTCATGTCATTACTAATGCGTTTCGGTTATGTTTTTGTTGTGTTTTATTTTCTTATTTTCATTTGTTATTGTATTAGTGACAGAGACGTTGTTATTGGATTTTAGTTACTCGTACTCTGGAGACTGTTTCTTATGATCCTGTTGACGTTACTTTTACGAAAAAGGATTTTTTTTTTACGTCTGCATACGCTAGTTAGTTTGCCACTGAGTTCTTTATGAATTATTTTTGTTTTTATTAAACTCTGAAGATTATTTCTCCTTTTGGCTAACAAAAGTGTAATGGTCGCATTTGGAGGATGGATTCTGATTTGATTTGACTCTGGATGAATGAATAAAAGTAAAAACAAATCTGAACAAGGGTTCATGGATACAGTATTTTTTTGGTTGAACTAAATTTACTCATACCATCTATCAATATAGTTTATAAGAAAGTATTTGGTTTTATTTCTTTATGCTACTATAATCTCCCTTACCGGAAGTAGTTCTACCATATTTTCATCCCTTATGATTTTCTACTCACAAACTACTGGCATGTCGTATTGTTTTTCATAATTTGTCAAGTGGATGTAAAAATGATATTTTTATGATGTTTTATCGTCTGGATATTATGTGATTTGAATTTTTTATACATTCCAAACTATTGATTTGTATCCATATGGTAGATTTTTATTATAATATATTTCTTCGTTTACTCTATTATTTATGAGATATGATAATATTCTTATTGCATAATTTTTTTTTTTATTAAATTTATACTTTTTTGAAACTTTTTAAGATAGTATTTTTCTTAATATATAAACAGGGTAGAAAAAATTATTTTTGATAAATTTGTGGGAAAATGGCGTTTTAGTTAATAGTTTATTCTTTCTTTAAATTCAAAAACAAAAAAATCTAGAAAGGCTAGAAAGTCACCCCTTAGTTATATAATGTACAATTTCAATTAAATATAAAGGGCACACGCACATAAGTGTTAGTAGAGTCCATGTACGAATAATTTGAAAAAAGTTTCCCAGTAGTATTGACATTTACCACTTCCATTAAAATCATTCCTATAGGACAGCCCTGCGGTAGGTTTTGAATGTCTACGCCATCGCTAATTCGAAAAGTAATTTCTTCAAAACAATTGCGTGACCTTTTTTTTCAAATGGAAAACCATTTTCCAACGTAATTGAAAATTGCTGATAATTGATTTTGTAATTTTACTCATTTATCGGGTCTAATCGACGTACTGAACAAGAATTATATTCTGCCATTGAAAAAAAGTCACCTTCAGTTTCGATTTGTCTTTCAGTGTTCTACGGATTTGATCATAGTAGCCGGTAACCAACCAAACGTTAATAATAGCTTTTCCAAACATCTTTCAGGTGTATCCTTAGGGCGTTCGCTAAACTCTCATACAAACCCTCCTATTCAGGTGTTTTATAGAATCAACATCAAGTTAATTCTAGTCGTTTTGCGATTAATGCAAATCTTTTAAAATGGCTATTTTTATCAATTGCATTTTCTTATTGCATTCAATTTAATTTTGTAATATTGTTCACGGCATGCTTAATAGAATCCATAATATTTACTGTGCAACGGTTACGTTTGCATCAGGACTCATGGGACTAATATCCCACCTTCTTCTCAATTGTACCGATTAGTTAATAGTTATAAAAATTGAATCCAATCTAATCGAATAGAATCGAATTCAATTGAAATGGTATCCAAAGGAGTCTATTACAATCTGAATGAATACTAAAAGTCGAATCAAAAGGTGCAAAGGCTAAATCGAATGCGTTTCGATTGAACAGCTTCGATCGCAGACTGGATGAACATTTATTGTGGAATTAATTAAATTTGTCAAACCACAAAATTATTTTTATCGAAATTGCAAAATTGATATTGCATTTGGCAAATTCCCACCTCATAGTCTTATAACCATTGGAGGCTCTCCAAAGACAATTTCTTCGCATAATAGTGATTATAGGTGGGAGTTTAGAATTGAAATGACTTTCTTTGTGGTTAGTAAATATTTATTCTTGACTTTGATTTGAGTCCAATAACCTATTATGTTCAACAAAAAAAAACCCTAAATAGGGATAATTTTTTTTAAATTTTTTAGATGTATTTTTTCCAGGTATAAGTTTTTATGAAATTTTATGTACATTAAAAGTTAAAAAATCATTAATGGTATTTTCAGTGTTTTTCTTCACTGAAAAGTTTCGCTGTCAAATGTTTTTTTCAAAAATTTCTAAAAATTTAGAATCAAAATTTTCAAAAATATTGAATTTTGTTAAATTTAAAAATAAATTAATAAAATCTTAAATATTAAGTTTTGATGCCATAAGTTAATAAATAGTTATATTCCTTGAGTAATTAAAAGAAAAGTTTTGTTAAAAAATTGGTCTTAAATATTATTGCCTCGTTGTTTAGCAATTATTAAATATACGTATTATTTTGTATTAAACTTGTTTAGATGATTGTTTGCCATTTTATATTCCATTGTAGAAAAATAGTAGAAATTTCTACAAATGTGTTTATTTTTCCGTAGCCACAATTCGCGCTTTAAGAGAAAATTATGGTCATCATAATGAGGCTTATTTATCGCTCGATGAATATATCAATAAAAAATATTTCTATTTATGAATCTCTATAATACCATAAATAACTATAAAGGAGACATTGTACGAGGGTCGTTCAAAAAGTCCTTAGAAAATCCGAGAAATTGTTGTGTCGGTAAAGATTTTTTTTTGTAAGTAGCATTATCGACAGGAAAGCTGTCAAAATTTCAGCTCGATCCATAGCGTAGGTCAATTTTTATTGGCGGATAATGTTAACGACATTTATTTGTGCATAACAATGGAAAAAAGCGAGTTTAGGGCTGTCATCAAACATCTCCATTTGAAAGGCTTAAGCCCGAAAGAAATCAAAGCCGAGTTGGATGCAGTTCATGGCACATCTGCACCTGTGTTTGCGACGGTTTACACGTGGCCGTTCATCCACAAAAGATGAACATCGTTCAGGACGCCCAGTTGAGGTGTCTACTCCTGAAATCATCGACAAAATCCACGATCTGATTTTAAACGATCGGCGAATTAAAGTGCGCGAATTAGTTGAGGCCACGGGCATATCACAAGGTACAGTCGCTTCAATTTTGCATGAAAAATTGTCTGTGAAAAAAATTTCGGCAAGATGGGTGCCGCGTTTGCTCTCAGAGGAGAATAAGCGCAATCGTGTAGTGGACTCTGAGGCTATGTTGGCACTCTTTCATCGCAATCCTGCCGAAGAGACAGTCATCACAGTGAATTTTCAAGGGTGAACGGGCTCCGAAGAAGGCAAAAACTGTGCCATCGGCCGGCAAGGTGATGGCCACGGTCTTTTGGGATTCGCAGGGCATCATTTTTATCGACTACTTGGAAAAAGGAAAAACAATAACAGGAGCGTATTACGCGTCGTTATTGCAACGGTTGAGCGAGAAAATCAAAGAGAAACGCCCCCATCTGAAGAAGAAAAAAATCCTCTTGCATCAGGACAATGCGCGTGTGCATTTGGCCCCGAGTATTAAATAAAAGACTATTTTCTTTTCCCCAATCTGAAGAAATGGCTTGGCGGACGACGGTTCACTTCCAACGAGGACGTCATTGCTCAAACGGATGAGTATTTTGCAGAACTTCCGAAATCCTATTTTTTGGACGGGATAAAAATTTTGGAAAAACGATTGTAAAAGTGTATAAAGCTAAAAGAAGATTATGTTGAAAAATAAAAAAAAAAATTTCTAAAAAACAGTTTTTGTCCATATTTTTCTAAGGACTAATTGAACGACCCTCGTATTTGTGAAATGTGACAGTAATGTGTGCACTTAGGTCTGAAAGTGTTAAATGAAGAAGGGCAACTATTCTGTAATTTCTGAGCGCTATTGCCGATTATTTTTTTACCAGAACTTAAAGAATTTAATTTGAACTATATGTGGTATCAATAAAATGATTTCACGTGTCACACAATACAAGAAATTTAGGCATTATTGCGCAAAAAGATCCCAGTGCACAAAATTTCGAAATTTAGTGACATTAATTGGCTTTTAAGATCATCAAATTTGACACCGTTGGACTTTTTTTTAAAGATTGTCCACCGTTGGCAATTTTCAAATTTAACTTACTGCAATCTGTATTTTATTTAATTTTACTTTACAAAGCACAAATTGGATAACCCTTTACAAAAACTATTAGCAGAAAAAAAATTATTAAAAAGTTAAAATTTAATTAATTTCAAGAGAAAATGACCCAAATTTCTCTAATATTCATCTTTTAAAAAATTACGACATCTTAAAACATCAACAAAAAAAAATTATGATTTCTAATACCTCCCACTTGAAATTTTGATATAAAATATTTTTGTTAGCAAAAGAAAAAAAAAGAATAAAATTTTAAAAAAAAATGAGAAATGAACGCCAAAAATATCTCCGTGAAAAGAGCAAATCTAATTCGCAATTAGCCGTACAGTAAACTAATTTCATTTGTCATTAATCACTGGTAATAGACGAAAATTTACACATTTTTCGATTGTTTTAATGATTGTTTGTAGAGAGGATCGATACGATATCATAGGTAAAAAATCTTTAAAAAGAGCACATTCAAAAAAAAAATTAACAGTGGGAATTCTTAGTTAGGGTGGTGTAGAAATTGCACAAATAAAAAACCAAATAAACAGCAACAAAAAAATCAAATGAAGAAGAGATCTTTCTCTTAATCTCACCTTTGAACCGGTCACGATCATATATTATGAAGATTATTTATTGTAGACACAATCATCTTAAAGTAATAAAACAAGACATCGAGTAGAATTATGAGAGAAGGCAAAAATGTGACTCGTCTAAGAGGGTAATACAGAATCTGTATAAGATATTTTGTATTAGTAATTATTAATAATTAAAAATTGGGGGCTTTTTCTTTAAATTTATCAATTGTAGATAATCTAGATTTTGTTGAAAATACATTTTCCAATTGATTTAAAAAAATTACGTGTACCATGAAAAATTCAATATTACTATTTTCTTTTAAAAATATTTGTTTTTCACAAATTTTATTAAATTTATTTTCAAAACATTGTAAATGATCATCTTCAAGAGGGATACACTCGACGTGTAGTAGTCAAATTAAACAAAAATTAATCTGTATAGTTTCGGTCCGAGTTCACAACATTGCGGCATGTCGATGGTCTGGAAGATTTTTGGAAAAAAAAGCCGTGATGAGAGAAATGCAAGGTGAGGATTAGATAAGCGGGTAGTTTGGAATACCGGTTTTCGACTATATTACAAATACCGCAGAAGAGTCCCCGCTATCCGAGGGAAATATTTGATTGTGGGTAGTACCGTGAACCGAGTTAGGCATCTGGATACCGGAACTGACTTATTTCCAGTTCCTAGTCCTTGCCAGAAGGCATCATTTATTTCAGTTTTTCTCTTTCAGAATATATTTTTTTAAGACAAACAAAAAATAAAGAACTAAAAATTGACGAAGTTCTCAGGACAGAGAGAAAATGCACATGGAGTGATGGATTTATACGAAAGTCAATCTTATTTTGCCTGAAGGATTTGTTGGTTGTTTTAAGCTTTCGACTGTCTCTACATTTGGTTTGGTGATTGTAGCATAAACAATTAAGATTGTACTTAAGGTGCAATACTGAAGTTCAGGAGTTTGAGAATGATTAAACTATTTATGAAGTGCCGTCGGCTTTAGACCGACGGTTATAAAAAATATTTCATAGTAAAATGTGTTCCGTTTAAGTCCGTTTTTGTTTTTATTAGTTAACATACAGATTCGATCTCTGCTTCTTTTAAGATTTTGACTAAAAAAATTGTAAAATCATAACTTCTTGAAGAATAAAATAGTTAAGGAGTGCAAAAGCTATTTTTTATTGCTTACATAAAAATAAGACCTTGCAAATCTTGGTTGAACGTTAAAGCTTATTAAATTCTTGTAAGGGAAAAAATATTTTTTTCATCAGTAAAATTATTTATAAAACTTCTTTAGGACCAAAGACGAAAAAAAAATCTAAAAAATTTCATCCAATTTTCCGTGAGCATCTAAAAAAATTTTTAAAAATTTCTTATGATAGTAAATTGCCATGATTTAGAAAGAGGGTACACAAAGTTAAGCGATTTATTTATGCATCGTTAGTTACAATTATTTTTATTATTTTTTTTATATTAGACTTCATAGTGATTTCTTCATATTCGGGGTCTTTTCGTGCTCTTCTCCAAATTTTTTTGCTCCCTCCAAATCGAAAAATCAATTTTTCATCATTTTTTATTATTATTATTTTTAACTAATACTGTTAATATTATGCTACTTTAGTAAGGCTTCACAGATATTGTACGTATCCTTGGTATGCTGTTCGTGAGTGTGTGTGTGTGTGTGTGTTATTTATCATTTTAGTCTTATATGCAAATAAGATCTTGTTCTCAACCCTTTTGTCTCGTTGCGAATCAATCTTAGTGACTTTTTACTTGACGAAATCATTAATTATTGACATTTAAAAAGGGTTAAGTTCTATCATGATTCTTTTATGCCAAACTCTTGTTAAGGTACCGGTGACAGGGTGACAAGGTTACTGCTTCACTTTGATATGCAGACTAAATTTTATATTCTTAAATCTATATAAATTTATGCGAAATGGATTTGAATTTGTGCAATTCATCATGAGCCGACAATTTGTTCGTTGGGATAAATCTATTTACAATTATTGCTGATGAGGAGGAATACTCTTTAAGATTGTAAAATATCTTGTCTAAGATTTTTCTAATCGATATCATAAAAAGGTTATATTAAATAATTTAATATAAAGTATAAAAAGTGAAATTAAATATTGTAAATTTATTTATTTTCAAAAAAAAAAATTAATATTTCTTTAAGTCTTTTTAAATTTTTTGATACAATTCAGTTTTATTAAACCTTTTGTAATATTTTGTGAATGAAATTTTGAATTTTCTTAAATAAATAACTCTTGTCAAATAGAATATTTAATATCTTATGATTCTCATTCAAAGTATTGGGTAGTTTTTATATTTAAAAAAAAATATAATTTTATCTATGATAAGTGACTCTTTGGTGTGAATTCAGGTCTGAAGCTGTTATTGGCCTGTATTTTCTTTGAAGATGAAAAAGGGGGATTGTTACTATGAATTCTGAGCAGTACGGCCGCATGATCACCGAATTTTTTTATCCTTAACTTAAAAAACTTCATTTTTAATATATTATTAAACAAGTTTTGTGTAGCTTATGATACTATTTTTTAGTTGACGGTATCAATTGGACACCATTAAAAATTTTCTTGAAAGCTTGTAGAAAAAATTGCATTTTTATCAATAATTTCTAAATTTTAAAACATTTCAAAATTAATATCCCTCAAATATGGAGCGAATTACAGTCCGATATATGCGAAAAAATTATCAAAAATTACCTCAAAGAGATTGAGACCTGCAAGAAGTTTTGTGGCATTTATTTGAATAATGTTATTTTGAATACAAATAATTTTATATTATATAAAAAAATTTATCTAAATCTGAACAATTAATATATTTGATTATACTTTACTTTCCAAAGTACAAATTTGATAATCCTCTATTTTTAACACACATGCAAATTAAGAACTAAATATTTGTTAGGTAATTAAAGTTAGATAATAAAGTATAAAAATTGATTAAAATTATAAAAATTATTTACTTAGTAAAATAATAAATAATTATCAGTTTTATAGTTTATTCAAAAAAATATTTACTATTTATTTTTAATTATGGAGACTACAAATGGCCTGTTATACCAAAGGAAAAAAAACTATTTTCCATTGTGAATACTATATTTTCCATCATGATGCAAGTCTGTTTTAATTTTAATAATATTTTAAGCATTGATAATTGCAAGTAAATAAACTAAAATATAAGTAAAAATTCCAAGAAAATAAACTCATATAATTTAAAGAGTAAAGTCATCTCATAAACAAGTAAAAAATTATTTTTCTAAATTTTTTCTACGATTTAACATTTATCTTCTATGGTAATTGGTATACAATTTTAATTTTAATTTGCTTGTTTTCTTGTTTGGTGATTATATTTCAACTTATGTTTTAAGCAAAATTGTTTGTTATATTCCATTTTATCTAATATAAAAATATGTCTCAATAAATTAATAAATATCATCATAATTGTTATCTGTGCTTATTTATATTTATTTGGTATTTTTTTTTTGTTATTTTGTAGATAGACTCGTAAAATAATTTTTTTTTTACAATTATTCGTATTGCTGCTGATAGCTTTGTTTATTAATTGATAACATTCGTCGAATCCCCCCAAAATTCACCCATGTATGAGGCGGTAACAATTTTATTTTATTATTGAGGAGGACAGAAACAGAAACACAATTTTTAAAGTAAAATATTCCATTCGATGGCGCGTGTTAATCGATTTAGACTTTAGTTAGTCGAATAATAAAATCAACATACTAGAAAATTTACATAAATTACTAACAATAAGTATAGTCTGAGTTAAAAAAAAGCACGAACCAAAAGAGACAGACAATAAATTAGAAGTAGAAACGCATATGTACGAATTACGAATCATGAAACTTTTTTGCTGCTAATAATTCGAAGTCATTGAAAAAAGGGGAAAAACGAATGAGAAGGGAGTTGAGTTTTTGCTTTCGGAATTATTTACATGTATTCCTGGTTATCATAATATCACTTGACTAATATACAAAAAGAAAATACGTTTGATTAGTTAATTTAAAATGAAAAATAGAAAAAAAAGCTACCGAAAAAGGATTCACATTAGACGGACGACTTCTTCACTTACGTTTTCGTATAAATTAACAGGCGAAAAAAAGCACTTCAAAAAGCTTACAATTTTCCGCCATTTTTATTTGTTAGATGATCGCGAAAAAAAGCTTCGATGCAAGCGGTTATTTCTTAAGAAATCATGATTTTATTAAGAGTTTTTTTTTATTGTTGCAAAAATCATTAAAATTATGTGTTTGCGCAATTAAAAATTTTTTTTTTTAATTTAATTTTTTTTCAGTAATATTTTTAAAAATATTATTTAATACTTAAGGCATATAATAGATAACATATATGAAAAACGATTTCAAATGCATTAAAATCAAATAAGTTTTATAAGAAAACACAAAAGAAAAATAAAATCAGAAAATGGAAAAACTAATATTTCTGGCTTCACAAATAAATAAAATATTATTAATGTGCGCGAATACGAAAAATATGAAACGGAAATATTACCTTACCGACGGCATTATCGGCAATTAAATTACCTGCAATCGAGAGAATAAGTGCATAACAAAAAAACAAAACTCATATTTGAATGCAGGTGTGAAACTGCAATCAGAATAATATAGAATCTCTTTTAATTTTGTATGAGAATTCTAAGTATTTTCCTTATAATAAAATTGATATTTTTTTCCCGCAGTTCTTATTTTTTTGTTAAGGATTTTTTTCTTCTGGCAATGATTATTTTTTTTATTTAACTATAATTTTTATATAGTTCTAGTTGGAAAATGACCTTTTCTTCAAATCATTGAAATTATAAATTTAAAAAAGGTCATTTTCCAAATAGAACAATAAAAATTTGTCAAGTTTAAGATAAAAAATCCAATAAAATTGTATAAGACTCTTTTGAGTTAGTTTTTATTGGTTCATTTCTGAAGAGGGTTTTGCTTCTGCATGAAAAATAAGAAAATGTGTCTTTTTTTTAAAAAAAGGGGCTTATTTCTGCAAGAATAACAAGAAGACACTTTTATGGAATTTATTGAGCGTTAAATAATAGTACTGAGTGCACTCAAAATACTTTTATTTACGTACGTATAAATGGGGAAGTGTAAATGTACTGCAATTGAACCTTAAATGAAGGGCGAAACAACAGAAACAAAACAAGGGTATGTAAGGTAAAAAAATATACCCTTTTTTTATTGTTGAAATTAAAAAAAACCCAGAAAAAGTAGGTCATAATCTTTAAATGCACTCTTAAGTGATAATTACTTAATTTTAATATATTTTTTTTAGAGTTTAAAATAATCTTAACATAATTTGCAATAGATTTTGAATAAAAATCAAGTTAAGATTTTTTAGAATAAATAGTATACTTATGAAAAAAACAAGGATATTTGCAAATTTATAATTTTATAAAATTAATTGTTTTTATAAAATTAATTGCAAAATATACGCCTAAAACGCAAGGGTTTTTGGTTGGCTCTAAGCCTCCAGCTTAAAATTTTACTTGAAATGACATTAAAAAATTGTTTCGCTTTTAGATTCATAAATTTCTTTTAAACATTTTACCATCAGAAATTTTCCAAAAAATACGCTAATCCACCAGATGAATCTAAATTCTCATATCATAATTTTATAAAGCCTTTTTTTAAATTCAAAATCATATTACTATGTTTAAAGATTTATAACATAAAATTTCTATATTATTGATTATTTGATTTGTTTACTAAACTCCAAATTAAAGATCTAAAATACTTCAATTCTAATGGATCCTTAATTTTCTCACATTCAATATTTTTAGTAAATGAAATATCTTAAGAACTATTGAAAAAAAAATGGAATTTTTTAAAAAATGAAACTCACCCTCGCATGTGAATTGTCCGTAATGTTTACCCGAACTTTTATCACCGCACACAACACACTCAATATTTTGATTTTTGTCTACTTGTGATCCACCCCCGTTGCTACTTTGTGAACTATTTGCTTGTGATCCAGGTGTTGTGCTAGCTGGTATGCAATCGTTGTTCTTAATAATCGGCACTAAACTTCCACTATTCCCATTTCCGGAACCGGAGCCTCCTCCACCACCGCCGCCAGGATGTCCACCAGATAAATTAGTTAATTCCTCTTTTGTGGATACCGACGATGATGTTGTTCCACCAACACTGGACGCTGACACAGGTAAATGGCTGCTGATATTTGGATCATGCCATGCGCTGGGTGGCGGCGGAGCGACCAGTGCCATACTCCTTGGGAAACCCAGCTCGAGGGCGCTCAGTTCTGAGGACTGAGTCCGAGGGTTGAAGAATCCCGATGCTGTGGACGGTGAGGCGCACATAACGCCACCCCCGTACACACTTAATGAATTATGCGTAATAATTTTGCCGTCTATTAATTGGCCCCCTAAATATTAGGGGCCTTACTTCAATAAAAGGAAAATTATTTAAAAATCAACGAGATAGAAAATCTCGTAAACAATTTCTTTTCTTCACTTGTCCTTTAAAATTATTATTGTTTTTTATTTCCCCTATTTTTTTTTTGTTGTTGTTGAGTGTCACTATAATGAAGATGAAATTTGATTTTGTGCACCTTATTTTTTTGAAAAAATATTATTCACTTTATCGTAGAAATTGATTGTTTCAAAATATCCAAATATTTTGTCACTTTTCTTTGTATATAAACAAAATTATGTCCTTTATGTAAATTCATTTGTATTTAGTTTATTATTCAAATGCCTGAAAAAATTAGAAAACATTTTTACATTTTTCTTTTTTTTTTCTTGTAAATAATATTAAAATTGAAAGTATTTTTTTTTTTTAAATACAATTTCGAATATTTTAAGTGGAATTAATCTTATTTTAATTCTACAAAAGAAATTCTCTAAAATAGAGTACGATTAACACAAATTTTTTTCACTTTATCAAAATTAAAATAGAAAGTATGTTTTCAATATCTAATTATAGAAAAACTAAATAATTCAAAAGCACAACTGGAAAAATTAATATATGCGTAATTTTCACTATGGTATTTTCAAACAAATCTCACAAATTCGCGCCAAAATATTAATCCTGCACAACTTGAACGTCAGCACATTTGTCCGATTAATGTCGCACTAAAAAATAATCCCGAATCACACCAAACGATCAAGACCGACGAGTTAGTATTTTTTTTTTTTTAATTTTCAAGGATCTAAATCCAGATCAGACTATCTCCGTATATGATTCGAATGAAAATCCGAATTAAAAATATCTTTAAACTGTTCGAAGAGTATTTTAATAATTTCTTTTTCTTTTTTTTTTGCATAAATTTAAAAGGAGAAATTTTTAAGAAATTCCAAGTTGGATTTTTAATAGTTAAAAACAAAGAAATTTTTTTTAATAAATTTCGAAAAAATCAACAACCGTACCTATCGTATTGAATAAAAAATATAGAATAAAATTTTTTGGTTTTATTTTTTACTGTTAAACGCTTACAGTAAGCATATAATAACAGCTGTTCGAAAGGCCTTTTAGAGCCTGACTGGCAAAACAGTCAGTGCAAAAGGTACACGACCCGACCCGACTCGACCGTTTCGACCTGACATATCACACCGATTCCATCGCAACGTCGTTCACACACACACTCAATCGTTCCGTTCGTTCATTCGCATCGCATCGTTCTGCCGCGGCACGTAAATGCCGAAAGTGTGCACAACAGACTCTCTTTCTTACAATCCATCTTCTAAGATACCTTCCCCACTCTTAGCAAGATTGCACTGAATTACTCACACTACTGCTGACACCATTGCCCCCACTTCCATTTATCCAAACAAAACCAAAAGAAGAAACCTCTTCCAATACCACAAACCACTACCAACTCAGCTGCACCTCGGCATAGTGTGCAATCTGGGATTCAAAATACTACATGCCAGTAGGGTGTAGAGTCGATCGCCTACCGAGCACAGGACACCAATACAATCGGGATTTCCCATTCTTAGTTAAACATTCTCTCTTTTATAGCGAAGTGTACGTGCGTTTACTCCGCACACATCCAAGGGTGTCTGCTTCTACGCTCGACACTGTCTACAGTCTCTCTCAAGCGGTTCATTTTTCTGAACAAGTAACGTCGTTACAGCACACAAAAACCAATCGCTGCTGATCCGAGGTGACTTTTCTGCTTTCAGCCCTTGTACCGTGATCATTTTGGCCCTTCCTATACCTTATTCCGTTTCGTTCCTGTACATTCGATCGAGCCACATGTCTATGCCCTAGCGAAAGGGACAGAACTCGAGCTACCGAACCCGACCGACCCTTGGCACTCATTCCAACATTCCATTAGAAATAGATACTTTCGCAAAGATTTTCTTATTTGAACTTTCCAACCTCTGTACATCAGCTTGTCTCTAACGCTCCACATAGCATTTTCGATTGGCATTCACCCATACACATGTTCATCCGGATTCAACGGAACATTCCCTCGTTACACACGAGAAATATTTTACAGAGCATAGCAAGCAATGTGGCGCACAATTATATCCGTTGGTGTTGGGGTTCTTCTTTTCGGTGTGGCAGCAATTTTTTAACCAAAAAAAAGAAGAAAAATTTTAAATAATTTTGAAGAACTTTTCCACAGCTATTTTTAAGTGTGACTGAAGAGGTGTTTAGGATACAAGTAAGAAAGAGACGCAGAGCAACCGGGCGAATAGCGTTTCTTCATAATCACAGAGAACACGGCATCTAATTGGAAATAGGGGCGCGTTCAAAGTCGCGGTTGGAACCTTAACTGAATACAAAATGATAAGTGCGCTGTGAACTGATAGGTTTTGTTTGTACGCGATTGAATATGAATTTACTAAAACCAGCCCTCTCTGGCTTATAACAGTTCTTAGCACATAAACATTTCCTTGCAGTCAAACAGTAACGCACCAACCAAGGTCTTAATATTCCATAAGAAGCAGGGACCGTTTGTCCAAAAATTCGAATAACTTCAGAAAGAGAAAAAGTTTACGTGCAAACAAAATCTATAAGCTAGCAGCCACCTTCGGTATATGAAAATATTCAGCTTTGCCACCCCAAAGCCACCATTTAAAGCAGCAGTTGTAGCAGTATTGGCCCCCCACAAAACGCAAATTCAACTCTGTTGAACCGCTGCCATCGCATGCCATGGCACGGCACGGCATTTGCCTTCGATTCCACCTTTGGAAAATGTGGTGCCCCAAAAGCCACTAGTGGCACGGCACGTTACCACGGTTCGCTGTTCAGTATTTACCCCTGACCCCACTCCAAATAGATGAGTTAACGTATTTTATCGAAACACTTATACACATTTCCACGTAAGAATACCTCTTCCGTTCGCTCTCGTTCATTCCGAACGGAATTTATCAACCCCCCGGAAAATATTCACTCCATCACTCTCTACTAAATAGCATTCTAATCAGAAGCGATTTTCTCTTTCTATTCAATTGGTTTTGTGGGTGATTTTTTTCGGCTGATATCTGGTTGCGTGTGTGTGCATAAAACTGTACGCTATTCAAAGCTACATGTGCACACACACACACACGTTCGAAATGCTTCGAAGCACTTAGCATGCCGTAAACAGTATTAATAGCAGATCTGTGACAACGAACTTTTAAGCTCCGCCTTCGTATCAATCCGCAGAGGTCTCGCTCCGGATTGGCCTCGTCTATATTCATTCACTCCATTTCTGTCCGTCATGTACATACCCTCTGACTATTTCTCTTTTTCGCTCATTGACGATAAGGGAATATAGATTTTTCTGTCGCTGTCGTCGACTGTGTAGTCTGGGCACTTATCCGCTATGATTGCGGGGCTCCTGGGTTCGTTCAAAGTGCAGCAACTAGCACTTCATCGATTGGGGGCACCGTAGTGGAGCATCGGCCGTGATTTGTTTTTTGGGCTTTACTCACCGTTTTTCACGTATTGCGACCACTCCGCGCATGGAGCTTGTGTCAGCACCGAATAGCTTTAATACCAGTAGGTAAATGAAACAGTCGAACGGGATGATATAGATATAGCCCTACCATCCCCCCCCCCGCCACTAATCCATAAAATTAGGATCTCCATTGATGTTTATTTAGTAACTGTTTCGTTCAGTTCGCTTTTGGATCTTAAGTACGTACAGAAAAAGGACATCTATTCGAATAGAAGAAAAAGTCACCCCGGGGGTATGAACTAATTTCCATCTAACGCAACGAATCTAATGTGCTGATAACTGTGTCGGTTCCATATATTCATATGACATCACACCGATACTCCGTCGCATTAAGTGAAGTCTGAATACATACAAACATAATTTGGGGCAGATTCCTTTTGCCATTTATTCAGTTCAGAACGAATTTATCCATGGAGCCGTACTCGACGAAAAGGATGCTATCAATCCGCTTTCATTGAAGTGAGATGGGAGAGCAGTGTTCGGATTATGTGGTAATTCATCGTTTGGGGATTCGTTGGGTTATCTGACTCGATAGTTGGATTGCTGGCCAACATTACCCATTCAAGCATATACGAGTGCTCCTGTTGGCCACCCTCTGACCGACAGTTCAGATAGCAGTGAAAAGCCGTAGCCCTGGCCATGTCATCGCGGTTAAACTGATGGGAGCAGACGACACCAAGGTTCAGTGTGGATCTTTGAAATTGACTGAGAGTAGGAGGTAGGTCATAAAACTAAGACCCACCAACAAGCGGTGAATGAGAGAATTTTTTTAGCTATCCGTTTATATAAGTATGTGTGTAAGGACTACTCTTTGTCCGTTAGTCCATCTATTGTAGGAAGGTACACAGCTTGATGCGGTCTAAGTAGAGAATGTATGCGAATTTTGTTCGTATTGACATAAGATAAATTTTCTATTTTTGGATAGTATTTTTCTTCTTCGATTATCCTTCGTTGCTCAAGTAGTTACAATTCTTTCTAGTCGATAGATAATGTTGACAGCCATAATATATACATTTTTTAGTTCTCATTCTGGGATATTGTCTTAAAACTATAAGAAATGAAAAGGTCTTATTTGGGATGAGCTATTTTCTCTTATTTTGATTATTTTTTTTATTTTTTTGTAATTTCTTGAAGTTTCCTTGAATTTTATAATATTTACGAATATAGTTATGGTGAGTGGTGTGTGAAGATAATTCTAGGGACTAGTCGTTTAGGTTAAGATATATTATATCGTGTGTTTGTTTTTTGGACCTCTTGTGAATTCAAGCAAAAGTTCGGACGAGCAGAATAGCTATTCTATGACGGATTCTGTAGTTGATTCCAATTTACGATCGATAATCTAAAAGTCAGACTATTTCACTTTATTTTATTCTGTTTTTTTTTCTGAGGAGCATGAGAATCTCTCTAAAAAGCTTTTTACCTAATTAAGGATAGAATTTTTTTTTTCAACCTTTTTCAGTTCCCACTATTGTAGGTATGTATATAGTAGAATATATTTTCATTTATACGTGGATGTCATCTTCACACTTTCACAATGACATTTCTCCGGGAAGTTGATAAAGTGCGCATGGCATAGGTCAAAACTGTGTATTTTCTCGTTTTTATATACGAATACGTACAATAGATACCCGCATATATATCTGTCCTTGATTACAAAGAAACCAATCAAGTCCGATTGGTTGATAGCAATTCGACAGGATACAAGTACGATTCTCTACTCCTTCTCCGACTTTTCACTTCCATAGACATTTTAGATTTATTACAATCCGTCGTTCGGTCTTTTTGCCCTCATATCAAATTCAGTAAACAAAAAAAAAATAACATAAAATCAAATACAAAAATTTGCGAAATTAATCCAAGCCAATAAGAATGCAGAAAATCGTTAATATTTTGTTTTATGGAAACGAATTTTCTTCTATGTTTGATGGAATTTCTTTAAGAAATTTGCTAGGAACAATTATTTTTTTCGACAAAAAAAAAGTTACTAGGTATTTAATATGTGAAGATAAAAATGAATAGTTTTAAAACTGACAAAAATATATTCGCTTATATAAGGTCAGGAAATTTGTTTTTTACTATAGTTTTAATTAAGAAAAACTGCATTATTTTTATTTTCAAAAGTAACTTAATTATTGAAATATATTAAATTTAACTAAAAAATATAATAAATAACGTCATTTATTAAGTAAATTTACATAAATTTAAAAATACAAATTTTGTAGTAAAAGTTTATATATAAAGATACAAATTTTTGTAGGAAAAGTTTATTTGGCAGAAAACAAGATATTCTCACATAACAAGAGCATACTTATTATTGTAGATCAGACCCTAATTTCAGAAATATAGTTTGTTTTCGGTTTAATAAATTTATTTCTTAAAATTTTTTTTTTACATTAAAAACTATCTTTTCCATATTTGGTGGGATCAATTTACACAAGATGTACTTGAAGTCTTTTATATAAAAAAATTTACTTTGAATTTATTAACAAATATTTAATTTTGTTTGCATATCTGGTGTGGCAAAATCGAGTGGTTTGTATATAGTATGGATAAATGACCATTAGTAACATATTCTGGCGCTTAAAATTAGGATTTCAGTACTAATATTTACTTAAAATAATTATAAATAAAAAAATATATTTTCAATACATATTTCGAATTTTTTAATCGAAATTTTTGTAATTTTTCAAGCATTTTGTGTATTTATTCAATTCCGAAGATAAGTGGCCTATACAGTTAACGCGGTAACCATATTTTTGGCTGAAAAGGTGCGAAGGCAAATAAAATTGTCAGATCTGAAATACATAAGAACTATTGCAAGAGTTTTCTTTACATCTAGAAAATCCTACTGTCTGGAGGCTGGCACATCGGTAACTGTCAACGACAAGAGGTAGCCCGACTTTTTTGATAGACGATATGAACTTGGACAATACCTGGTTACAAAAGGATAGTGCAATTTACCATACAGCAGTTGGAAAAAGTGACTTATTGCAGATGAAAGTTTAATGTCGAGTTATTTTGAGACACGCTGATGTCAGTTGACTGCTAAGATCCTCCGATTTGATGTTCTATGGGACTTTTTAAATCAATGAAATGAGCCAAAAAACCGACAATACTTTTCGAGCTGGAAAACAACATCATTCAAGCCAGCGGTAAAATTCAGACCATATTTTTATGGAAGAGTCATAATAAAATTGGACCTATGGGATCACGTCCTACCAAGGAGACCATTTATAATAATGTTATTTTTATATAATAATAGTATGAAAAGTATTTTAATCGAAAATAAAGATTTATGCTTTACCTTTTATATATTTTTTGACGATTAAGTATTATTAATAAAAAGCCCTTTATTATGCTTTGGGTAATAAAATATCTTAAAAATTACCATTTCTGAACTACATAAAAAATTTACACATATTTTAACTATATAACATTTAGTATAAAATAAAATAAAAACTAATTTAACTACCAAATAATACTATAAATACACATACGTCTCTGAGTTTATATTGTGCATCATATTAAAATATAAGAATTGAGTGTTTATAAAGGAACTTCCAAATAAAAGATACACCCTGAGCTCTAGACCTTTTTGATGAGTGAATAAATGGCATCTAAAAATAAAAACTCTTTTAATATTTAAAACAAAATACTGTATACAAAAATAGTAAATGGCAAATAGTTCTCATCCCTAAACCTATTTGTTTATGATTTAAAATTACATAATTGGTTAAAAACAAAATTAAAAAGGGGGCGTTATTATAATTTTTTATAGCTAGGTATTTATTTACAAACATACTATATAGAAATCTCACCCTTTAATAGAAAATTCTCTAACAGAAAAATGGCTAAAAGGATAAGAAATTACTTCGAAACCCTTCAATTTCATTTTATACTTATTTCCCCCTTCTTTTTTTTAAGAAAAAAAAAAAAAACAAACTAATTCGAGTGTGTATATTAAAAACAATTTATAAGATTTTACAATTTTGAAAAAAAAAAAAAATTTCAAAAAAAAGTCATTCAAATTACAAGGGAAATCGATTGAAAAGTAACTTTAAACCATGTAATACCAATTGTCACAAATAACTCTTTTGGAATTAGAAAGATTTTATTGAGCTCTAAAAACTCTTTTTTCTTTTGTCGAATAGACATAAATTTTGTAATCAACCCCATCGTAATATAGAGGATGTGTCCGGAAAAAAAGGGGAAAATATTAAGTAAAATAGGAAAAATTTGTGAAAAAAATTCTAAGAGGAATGTGGAATATCAAAAGGCATAAATTCGAGCACACTTTACCCATTCGTCACTGAGATGAGACTATGGCCCTCTAACACACACGTACACAACACCATAGTTCGGGTTCGGATAGGTACAAAGATAGCCTAAATGGCTGAATGGAAAGCTGACTGACATTAACCCGTCCGATACACGTTGGGATGCAGGCAGAATCCCATCGAACTGCTCTCGGCAATGAATTGCGTGCTTGTATGAATAGACTTGGCTTAGTCCTTGGTAGGCCTAACAACTCTTAACTGAAGCAATTTAGCTAATGTGTATGGTGGTTTAGATTGAAGCAATGCGTACAGGAGGATGATCGTATTGTTAACAGTTCGGGATGCTCGGAATGAACTGCGGTGACCGGGAACGTCTCAGACACGTACCACACCCTCTGCCCTTAGTGCTCTGCTCTAATTTCACCCTTCCGCTTTTATGGCATGCTGTCCCATCGAAATCATAGTATCAGTGATGATGATTACGATTACGAACCTCATAAAAGTGCTCCTATTCTATACTAAGCGAAGGGATATGCGTTCGAGAGGGAAAGTAGAAAAATAACAATAGAAAAAAATCTTCAGTAGCCGAAAAGCCCATAAACACGCCATGTGATCGGCTTAAACACTGCAATGAAAGGATTTAGAACCGAATCGACCACAGAACAACCGTATTAGGTGTCACTTGCTCATTGTACGAAGACGATGGAGTCTGAGATTGGTTTGAGAAGATACCACGCCTTTGAAACCGATTAATATGTGTACAAGATTTCGATTGAAATGGATGACTATAAACAAGGGATTAACCAAGAAAATTCGAAAATATCTAAATAAAAATAAAAATATCTAAATAAGACGAGATGAATTACTATCAAATCGGATCCGATTGTCAGAAAATGGGTTATTCCAGATTTATTAGGAGGAGGTGGTGAAGCGTATTAAATATGAGAATTTAATGTAATCAGAGAATAGAAAAGGTGTAAAGGCGTTATACCACCTGTGATGTATTAATCTTTATTGTTTATGAAAATATAAAATTTATTCTTATGGGACATTTTTTTTTAAATTTTAAAAACTTTTGCTCTATTTTTGTTTAATAATTGGGAAAAAGTCTGTACTTTTTTGGTGAGTTTGATTTCTTATGGATTATTTGGGAAATATTTTTTCCAATTTTGTTGTTTCGACTGAATTTTGGAAGAGTAAAAATATGAAGTATGTTTTTTTGATCCTAAGAAAATCAGTAAAAAATTATATTGAAATGTTCTAAAAAATGGGGCTCAGAATTTAATAAATTGAGGCTGAGTGAATGTAAAAATTAAATTTTTTCTGACGATCTGAAGGATCTAAGGACAGGATCAAAACCTCGAACATTGGAAGTGTACAGTAATACATAGCCGAAAAACTAGTTTTCAACGGCTTTCATAACTAAAAAGGAAAAAAGGAGCGATTTTAGGCGAATAATAAGGAGTTCCGGAATATGTTCATAAATAAATTTAATATATTAAAAAAATATATAAATTCAAAATAAAACAAAATAAAATAGAATTTATTATTAGGGGTTAAAATGAACTAAAAAAGCCAAATTAGAGGCAGTAACTTTTCACTCAAACACTGTATTGATAGTTACTCAAACACTGTATCTAGTGTAAGTATTGAGAAGATTGCTAAAGCAGTGTTCCCAAAATATGGGTCATAACAAGATTTCATAGATTATAAAATGTTTAAAATTTTTTAGCAATTCCTGATCTAAGGAAAGCTACTTCAAAAAAATCGTCGGTAAATTTTCGCGACTATTAATAGTATCTAAATAGGGGATGAAATAATAAGAGTAAAGTTTGTAAAGAACCTAAATCTAGGTAATTTTCTAGAACTTAAGATAGAAATAACAAATTTAATTATCAAAAAGAACTTTAAAAAATCAACTACTACCACAATAAATAAACATTAGGGGTAGCCAAAGCCTAATAAAAGAAAAGAGTCGTTTTAAACGGTTTTGTGCAAATATTTTTAAAAATTTGTTGAATGTCATTGAAAATTAATTTCTTTAGAAAATTCTACCTTTATTGCAGTTTTTATAATTTTTTTGCTTAAACAAATCATTTTACAATTAAATAACATTATTTTAGATAATGAAAAAATAAAAAAAATACTTCTTATAACTTTATACTGACGACATTTTGAAAACGCCAATTTTGACTATGACGGGTTAGTTGTGAGTTTCCTAATGCAACTTGTCCGGAGTTGGTTTGATAGCAAAATAATGTTCTACTTTTTTGGAGAATTTAAGAAAAATCAACGTGCTCGTTTAAAAATGGATTTTTTAATGGGTACCCCTAATACTCATATACATATATGTACATAAAGAGAAAAGCAGCTAAATAATTTGCGACAAGTACTCTGTTCTGATAAAGTAAGTAGTAAAACTTATATCTGCAAAATTATAATATTATCAAAGAAACGCTAATATTTAAAAAGATACTTTAAACTACAATTTACCGTATTCTATTAAAAAATCATAAGTAAAAGATTTTTTTACATAATTTTGTTTATACTTTAAATAAAAAAAAGAAATTAAAAAAAAATATTAGAAAATAATTACATATAAAGTGTGCCTAACTGGTGATCTTATTAGTTAAACTATTTTAATATGGAAAGTCTTGATGTTAAAACGAATTTTTACACTAATTCTAAATATAAATACGAGTAATCTCATTGTTTTTATACACAGGGTATTCTCAAATTATATTTTGAAATTTTTTGCCCAAAAATTTTGGATTGATTGGTAGACAAAAATTGTTTGCATACGTGTAGACTTGGAAATTATGTATGGAAAATAATATTGACTAAATAACTACCGTTTGGGTTTGTAGCTTTTTTCACTAAGAATTCAAGCAGGAAGAAACTGGGAACGGGTTAATATTGGGAGCTAGAGGACTAATCAATATCACCACTTTTCGATATAATTTCTAAGTTCAGTAAAAATTAGTCGCAGAATTTCCATTGTAACGTTTTAAAACCATTCCAAAAAGTCATTCTAAGAGGGTGAATTGGTGTTTTGGGGAATGGCCTCTGATTTTTGATGGTCCCAGGAGCAGCTATTTTGGTTGTTAACAAAGCTCCTAGAGTCAAAATATGCTTTGTCACTTATTATAAATTTTATGTAACAATCTATAAGACTCAGCCGTTTATATCAACACTTTAAGAGCTTAATAGACAGGACCTTATAAAAATGGGGGTCTTTATTTCTATATTACCAACACTGCATATAATTTTTGGGCTGAAGTTTCTGTATCAGATGAATTGTTTCCGGTAATAAATGAAAATTCTTATGTAAAATATTCCCAATAGATTTGAGAGATTCCCGGACCTTATCCTACACTATGATGCACCACAACAATATTCTCAGTTGAGCGTCCGGTTATTAGGTGGCTTTAAAAAGCTATCAGGAATTTAAAAAAAATCTTAATCAGAGTAACCTTTTTTTTCTAGTATTATTTTCTATTATCGTTTTATTATTAACAAATTTACAAGAACTTTCCGGGATATTTTATGATTGAATATTGAAATTGTTAATAATAAGAGTTTATTCCTGTAAAAGTCAGAATGTTCAAATTTTGTGTTTTTTAAAACATAAATAATTCAAAAACTGTTAAAAATTTGACTTTAGAATAATGACTTTTTTTTATAAATATGAAACTATAAATCACTGCAGAACTAGTCCATTTAATGATGAAATTATTAACTACGAGTAGAAGACATTATTTATAGATTCATTGATTTGGAGAATATTTTCGATTAATGGCAAACTCTTTAAAAATCGATTAAGAACCAATCTAATAATAGGTCCGGATCGACTGAGTGCAATGTCCAATTTCGAAATTTGTGCAGACTTGGGGATTTTTTTTTTTTGGAACATGCAATCGGCAGTCACGAAAAATTTTAAAAGTCATGAATCATGGAGATTTGTGAACAGGATGCATTCGAATAATCATTTTTTTCCCTCACAGTCATTAAGACTAGATCCATATATATTGTCTCAATCAAGTGGTTTTTATTTCCATAGTTACAATCAAAAAAAAAGCGCGTATTTGATCGAAATGCACCCATAAATCAGTAAGGAACATTTTAAACGATCAGTAAATCACGTTAAAAAGAATCGAACCGAGTCTAAATTTGTATCATCTGCCAGTGTATATACAATGTGACATGGCGTAGAATCGAAAAGATCAGAAAATACTTTGCATTGTTTTTGGGGAAATTTTCCAAATCGAAATACAATTTAAGAAAACATTTTCGGCGATTGCACTTCCCGGGAAAATACTGCACCGTCGGTTCGATTATGTGACATTCCATCGAGAATCCTTTGCTGTGTTTTTGCAAATTCAATCCGATCAGCTAATAAAATGGGAAAAGTTTTTCAGCTTTTCCATTCGATTACTGATCAGAAATGATAAAAGGTATAAAAAAGCCCCAACGCAAGTGATTTGGTTGCAAGCATCGATTTTACTATAACTAATTGTCCTATCAGACTAGGGCAGCTAAAAGCGGTGAAAGGAAACAGCTTGTTTGGTCTCCATTTATCCCGAGATGCCACAACGGCCAATGATGATGGGTATTCTGGGCAATGGGGGACAAGAGATGAAAGTGGCACCGCATCTTGTTTTGCATCTTTTTTGATTTCTTGATCATAGATCGAATTACTTATGCAAATAGGCTACGATCAGAATTGCATTGCACCATGAAGATAGACACTTCAAACGAACAAGTGACTCTTTGTGTTTTCGGTTTTGTCCCGAGGAATTTTTCAGACGATTGTGTTCAGGGTTTTGTATTTTGTGTTTTGTGTTTTATGTTTTGTGGCAGCTCATCGCCCTCAGCTTAATTTGTTTATTCATTCTTTTCGTAGTTCGTGTCCATATCGTCACCACAGCTTCTAGTTTTAAGACGTTTTATTTTATTTATTGCAAAATATTGTCGTTTCGAACATCGACGTCAAATACTTACAAGTCAGTAAGTGCCATTTCCAAACACACACACACACACACACAAAAAATTATCTCTTCTCAACAGTGCGTCCCAAACTTACACGCGCTAAATCCTCCGTCCGTATGCGAATGAATAAATAAAGCCTCCAAGACGGAATACTACTAGTTTGGAAGTGTCCAAACATAGTGATCTGTGGGAATTTAAATCTTGTCCGACTTCTTTAAGTTGTTAATCGTCACACAAAAGGCCGCTTTGTCATTTTAAATCCCATCAACTCCTAGGCATTTTTTTCGGAAGTCTTTCTTCAGCCGTAATGAATGGAATTAGTGGTAACGGCGAATAGTGGGAGTTTATAAAGGCATATTGTTTGTATATATTTACTAGGTCCGTTATAAACGATTAAAGGTGCATTCTATATGCGTTGGCAATTAGTGGTGTCATTAAGGTATTCTTGCAATTTCCCAATTCAAAATAAACAATAAATATTCAAAAATAATGGCGAAAAGTCCAGACACTCAAGGCAAACACAATTTATTCAATCAATTTATTTCGAAACGGATCAACTCGGAATTTATAAATATTTTGGGGTGGATTAAAACTGACATGACTTTGTATATATTACAAAGAAAAAATATTCGGTTTTTTTTCTGTAAAATTATTACCCAGAAATAGAAAAAGATTTTTCGATTCAGTAATTTTTAATACCTTAAATAATTCTTGTCAACATTTTTTAATTTTTTTTTTGTGGAAAATTTATTGATCTTTTTTTAAGTAAATATTTTAATATTCAGAATATTTGCGTTCTTAAAATAAAGGATTATCCAATATGTGCTTTGGAAAGTAAAAATAAATAAAATACATTTGAAGTTTCAATTTTGAAAAAGCTTTTATTTTATTTTTATTGATTTAGTTTTGCCATTTAGTGTGGATAATAATATTTTTCCAAGAGCCACCAAGCGACTTCTTGCTGCACTCAATATTTTTAAGTTAATTTTTGATAGTTTTTTCGCATATTTCGAGTTGTAATTCGGCCATCAATTAATGGATTATAATTTTTAAATATTTTTAGGGTTAAAAATTGTCTGTGTTGACATAAAAATTAAAAGACCAATAATTAACATCACCAAATCTCGAAATTTGTGTGTCCTGGGAAGTTTCGTGCAATTAAGCTAAATTTTGTCGTATTGGCTGATTTAAGATGCGGTTTTATTAAAACCGCATATAGTCGATATTAAAATCTTTAAGTTCAAATCAAAAAAATGGCAGTAACATTTCTAAGACAAAATGCTTTCTCCATAGTCAGTCACTTGTGGGTTTCTAAAGCCTCATATAGAAAAATTTTGCTCATTTCCATCCAAACTCTACTGGATTTAAAAACTTATCAAAAATATAACCTTTCTTATATAATATTGTATTATTTTCTGTTGTCATTTTTACTATTAATTAAATACGACGTCTGTTCAAAAGTCGAAATAGTCCAATAATCACTGGATAACCCATTTCTATGTACTCGTAAGAAATAAAAATGAATTAAACTAGAATGAAATTTAAATTTCATTAAAAATTGTATTTGATTAAAATTATATTTTCAAAATTCTTAAGTTTCATAAAATAAAAATTGTAGATAGTAGCTTAAAAATGGATTAAATTTGACATGCAGACTCAATTTGATCAGAACTTTATGGATTACTTTATTAAATAAATCAATTTTACTATTTGATATTAGCATAAATAGTGCTTAAATATTTTTATGACAGAAAAGAATATATCTGGTTTTTGCCTAAACTTGTGGTTATTATCATTTTAGCGCAAGTGAGAAACTTTTAATGAAATATAAAAGAACACGTACTGTATGAGATTTTATAATGAATACAAAGAGTACATTTTCAATTGTCCTTATATAAAAGTATATCCTTTTTAATGGTCTCAAAAATAATACTTGAACAAATTTTAATGCGTTCATACAATTGAGCTGCGAAATTTTACTTTCAACATCATCACCATCATTCTCATCTCATCGTTATTATCATCAACGGCTAGGTTGTTATTATTCTGAACAATGTTATATGACAAAAAGGGATTTGTATCCTTTTGAGTAACACAATCGTATAGAAGTAATCGAGACAAGTGTTGAGATGTGAATTTTAACAGCCGCAATATGAATAAGTGTAACTAAAAAGCGGAGGATTTAAGTTGTTGTACTATTTAGAAGTTTTGTGTAAGAAATGGGACGAAAACAATGATTATCCTTATTTATAGGGATTATAGCGATTTAAACTCTTTTTTTTTTTTTGGTAAAAATAATTTATTTCTCACACTTTAATCGCTGAAAAGTTCATTCTTCTTGTTACTTTCTACTTATTTGGAAGCAAATAGAAACTATTTTCGCACCTAAAAACCTTTGTGTAATTCCTTTCATCTTTTCCCCAATAGTCTTAATCATGACTACAGTTTTTATAAGTTTTCATACTAAAATAATAGCGAATTCTGTCTTCTAGCTAAAGAGTATATTCACACGATGATTTTTTCTTCACCTAAAAGCGCACACCTTAACCTTTTGTCACTTTAAACATTTTCTTCTACCTTCACTTAAGTTAACTCATAGTTTTGTTAATACATTTTTATGGAGCTTTCCAAATATTTTTTGCTACTGTTTTTATTCTTTGAAAATAATAAAAACGTAATTCATAATTATTAAAAGGAAATATTAAAAATTGTACTTTTTCATGCCAGCATGTGTGTAAAAATGTACACTATCCCAAAAAAACAACGATTTTTGAATGAGAAGACATTTTTTGGGTGTTTTCTGTTTGAAGTTTAGTTAATTAAACTGCTATTAAGATAAATTTTTCATTAGACAATATTTTTTTTTTTTGGGGAAGAAAAGGTAACTTGATGGATCTTCGTTTTTTAATGCGATATTTTTTATAGTTTTATAAGAAAAATTCTAACAACGTCAATTATTATGAACTTGTAGGCCAAATTTACACGTTCTGGGGAACTTTTCGCACAATAAAGCCAAATTTTGTCATTTTGTGTGGCTTGTGGTGCAATATTATTGAAACCACATATGGTTCAGATTAAAATCTTTAAGTTTAGACTAAAAAAAATTAGTTATCATATTGTCATAGTGCTCAAAATAAATGTCAACTGTCTCTTCTTATTCATTTTCAAAGGAAAACGGGTCAAAAATAACTTCAGACGAAATTTTTTGATACAATGGCTTCTTTATATCAAAGTTTTCCTCGGTATACAGTGGATACCGAGGTATATAGTGAAGTCTACTATAAGGAAATTTGATTTATTAAAATATCCACTGAGCAAGAAATTAGCCTTATTTCTAAAAATCAGTATAAAATGATGTGGTTCAAGCACCCAATCGACGTATTTTCTGCGCATTTCATGATCGATTAAAAAATATCATGATTAATTTAATATTTTTATAAAAAATGCCAATATTTAGCGTATATAAATGTATTTTTTATAATATATTTAAAAGACAGCTGTCATATGACAGGGTTGTACTTTTTTAACAACAAAGTGGATAGTTCGGTATATACTTAGTCCATCAGAATAATTTGAAAGAGTTCCTTTGAAAATTGCACTTCGGGTTTAAAAATTTTATTTGAAGCAAATTTAATGAATATTCAGAAAATATTATTTTTTTGAAATTTTTATTAGATTTTATTTCTAATTATTTCATAATTAAAGCAACCGATTAAGTTTGAGAATAAATCCTTTTTTTTATATTTTATGAGGTAGTTTTTTTTTATATTTTCTTAAAAGAATCTTAGAGTAATTTTTATTTAAACAAAAGCAAATACTTTCAACCAAAAAAATTACATAACAATAACATAATCAAAATATCACCAAGGGAAAGGGAAAATGCACATACTGAGAGAGGTCTTGCAAAAGATAATCGGAAACATGAGGTCATGTCAGAACGGATAAGATATTCGATGGCAATACAAATAAGGGTGAATAAGTGCTGGTAATAAATAGATGCTGCATAGGATGATATCCCTACAGATGCAGTTCGACCTCGTGTAACAAGAAAATTAACCTTTTGGACTTGGTCCTGGCTACGATCGTCTTTATCATGCCTGAACGAAGCGATGCGATGGTCAATGTCGGCAGATCTTTGGTGAAGATGAAAATTCGATCAAAAGTACAGCAAAGTCTTTCCCTAAAAATACTTGAAATGTTCTAGATTGAAGTAAGCATTAGAAAAATATTAGATTTTCTGCACAAAAGAAAATCTTAAAATTCATTTCGTACGTGTCTGAATGTTATCCGTGCGGATATGTTTTAATGCGGGAACGCAAGGCGACAATTCCGTGAGAATTTCCGATCATCGTCGTTACGGTTTTCTCTTGTCCAGTTATCTATATTCTGAAGAAGTTTCTAACTAATCCGATATTAATGAACCGTAACCATTGTGGTAGAGCAGTTTTATTGTCTAGATTTGTGTCCAAACCTAAAGAAAAGGATAATTTATATGTGTCCAGTTAAAAAAAGTTTTGCGGTCAATATTGCACACCTGGACAGGAAGAATTTTTTTTCGATCAAATATTTTCTATCAACAATTTTATAGAAAATCAATTAAAATTAGTTGTTCTATTCAATATTTATGTTTTAACTATTTGAGAAGATATTTATTTAAAAAAAAAATTAAACTTTAGGTAATAGACTAAAATGAAATTATTATTAAAAAGAAAACGATAATCACAGTTTTACTGCTGCCCCAATTCTAACTGAGGAAACATTCCGACATGGAGAAGGAAATTAAATGTTGCAGAGAACATTTGTATTTGTGATATGAAGTGGGACCTAACTGCAGCATAGATAGATGATGACGTGCAGGAATTTTTCTCAAGAAAACTGTAACAGATTCTTATACTTAGAATTTCAGTTGTTTATGATGAGAAGGAGAATGTGAAGGAATTTTTAGATTTCTAGAATTTCTAGTAATTTACCAAACGATACAACTCGATTCAGCTAACTTGAATTATTGCATCGTTAAGATACACTTGAAAACTGAAGTCCGCTGCATTTCAGGTGCACCCCTGACGAAAAAAAATCAATTTCCATAAATCTGAACATATGCGAGCAATAAAATTTAATATCATCGAAAGGGTAGAACCAGAACGAACTCTCTATTGGAAAAGTGCAAGTGCAGTTGGAGAAATGAAAATAAATCGTTTAAAGAACTAAAAGGATTCGGTCATTATTTTAATTACTTTCTATAATTTAGATAGCGTTTTTAAGGATTTATTGGCGCATTAAGATAAATGGTTTCGAAATATTCAGTTCCGTAACTCTCTCCCATTGAGTAGGCAGAAGTACTGACAGTGTAATGTGTTTTGGAGGCAGTATTCGGAGCAGGTGTGTCATTTTGAAACCGTTTAATATTCTGAACAAAAATATCAACAACTTCTGTAGTAGCTGAAACAGTAGTTATAGTGGGAGGGAAATATAAACAAACAATTCGTATCTGACTTCATGGAAGATCAAAGAAAGTTCACAGATTGTTATTTTTAAAAAGTGAACATTTTGGGCACAAGTCTAAGTGGCAGACTATAATACTTCGCTGAGCATCGTTCACAACTTGGTGGAGATGACAACAAAAACGTCTGACGTCGACCGACAATAACTTCTTAATTATTTATTATGCCGCCAAATTGAATTGAACGTGTCTGAAGGCGTTTTCGTAAATAATCAAATGGACGGACGAGTTGTTTGATAATATTTTTAATATTCCATATAATATATATATAAAAAAAACTTAAGCCTCCAAAAGAAAAGTACGCATTTTTTTTTTAATATGATTGGATAGTAAGCAATTTATTTACTTCAGAACGATGCATAAAATTTGTTGGTTTTTTTTTTATTTCTTTCGAAAATCACATTTTTCTTGTTAGTCAAAGTTGATTATTTAATGCAAATTTAATTCGTTTAGATTTTAATTAATTACTTCTGATATTGAAAAGTTGAATTTTGTATTTACTTTCTTATTGAAAATAAAATTTTTCATTCTTCTAAAAAATAATGTTTTGAATAATTTATAGAAATATAAATAGAAATTGATATTTGTGTTTAATTTAATTGAATCTGCACAGTTTTTATATTGAGAATAATATCTTTTTTAAATTGTTTATATTTTATACATAAAAATAATGATAAAAGTGTATAAACTTTTTTTGATACTGTAACATACAAAATTCTAGTTTATTTTAGTTTAAATCGTTTTAAAATTTTTTTTTTTTTTTTGGGTTGAACAGAATAATTATAATTTGGGATATTAAAAAAATACCATTAATATAGAAATAAGTGCTTTTTATAAATTTATGTATGAGAATTCAAAATAGAATTAGAAATTTTTTTCCAATAATTGAACCAACAAGTACAAAATTAGTTCGATTTAATCAATTGGCGGCGTTGCGTGCTGAATTAAAATTTTTTTTTTTTGATTTTAGAACATTTAAAAATATTAAAATATTCAATAATTTTATTTAAAAATAAATTGCATTGAAATTATTGTATTGGTAATAAAATTCAACAAACAAAAAATGAGTTTCACGATCAAATTTGAAGTATGAAATCAAGGCAAAGTTCAACGCAAGCAATTATCGGTGTTGCGCGGTAACTTTGAACTACGTGCGTGGCGCTGTTGCTACTGCTACGTCCGCAGATGATCTAAAATATTCTAATTTATTTCTGGTGACCAAAGGTTTTATTTTAAATGGTTTCTTTAAAAAATAAATGACTTAAACAATTAAAAATATTTTAAATTTCAATAATTTTATTAAAATAAAATCGCATTCAATTTTTTTATTAGGAATAAAATTGGCAAAGCGCTAAGCAAGCAATTAGCGGCGTTGCGTGCTCACTTTATACAAGTACGTAAGTCGTACGTGGCGCTAAAAGAAAACGGACGTTCTGGTGAACGGTGGTTTTTTTTTCAAATAATTCTCTCTTGCCTATATAGGAAAAAAAATCACATTGTTTGTTATAAAAATATATTGCAAAAACAATCAAAATAATTAAAATATTTTAAAATTGTATAAAATGCATTAAAAAAATGTTTCTGTTTTTTTTACGCAATTTTTTGCGATAAAATGCATTTTTTTAATGCATTTTATCGCAAAAAATTGCGATAAAATGCATTAAAAAAATGTTTCTGACGAACAAATTAGCTGCGTTGCGTGGTCACTTTGAACGAAAATGTATGTTGTGCGTGGGTTTGCGGCTGCTGTTGTGTAGAGATTTGCAGATGAATTTAACAGAAAACGTTCGTGTAGAGACTTGCAGATTTAATCAAATTCAATATTTTAGACAAAATTGACATATTCACTTACTAATTCTTATATTGTATATTTATTCAGAAAAGACATAAAAGTTTTCTGCAATTATTTTTTTTTTATGGTAAATTAAATAATTTTAAATTCAAAACATAAATCACAATATTAACGGAAAATCTAATTTGATAATAATACACAGAATTTTTTGCATATATAATTATATAGTTAAATTTAATTAATTATAATTGTTTTAATAGAAGTTTTTCACATGTGCTTTTCAATTAGATTTTATTTGGTAAACAATTTTTTTTTTAATGAAGACACTGTTAATTAGTACAAAAATTATTCATAAACAATTTCTGTTAATTAATGGTGCCGTTAATTTTTTTTTTATTTCAAGAAGTTTTTAATTTAAATACTAAATTTTCATATATATAAAGTATAACATTTTCATATGTTTCGATTATAAAATAAATTTAAAACCAACAAATTGAATTTAAAAATGAAAGTTCAGCAGTATTTTAAGGAAATAATAGGAAGATATAAGCTATCGAAATCAATCCCGAAAAAGAAGTAATTTTTTTTCTTCAAATTTCACTATCGATTCTTTTAAAAAAGTACCGTGATGAATATCCTTTTTCCGGATACTCTGTAATGTGTAGTATAAAATACAAAGGGTCCTTGTATTCTGAATGCAAACACTGATTACGAAATTGTGATAAGGAAAAAAGAGACACACAAATTTCGTATTTTATGGTTTGCAAAACAAAATTACAAAGGACATTTTCCGATGGCAACAAAAGGATACCATCTTTCGAGTTGTAGTCCTTTTGTATAACAGTATAGAGTGCAGATGAATTGAAATGAAATGAAATAAAATAAAATAAAATGCGCCAGAGCAACAGAAATAGGACATAGTGAGGGAAGAGGATTGAATGGATGGCCATCATTTATCCTCTTGTTTGGTTGAATTGTACAAAACAAATGAACCGTTGTAGTGATTGCGGTGTATCATTGATAATATTACCATTGGTACTGTTGGTTATACCCGTTATTGTTGGTAGAGATGAGGTGATGGTGGCACCTAAAAGTGAACAGGATAAAAATTTGAAATATTTAAAATCGATCAGAATACTTGTGGTCCTATTTGAATTCGATACGACATTATCGGACTTCTGTACCACTTTAGTATCAGTTCAATCTAAGATTGCATAGCAGGATATATGGGTCTACTCAAGAAGGTACTCAAGGACCTACTCTATTCATTAAACTATATTTTATGGCAACTTTATGAGAATCTTGCTGAGCATAGATTATGATAATAGCAACCGTTATTTGTGAGGGTGAAACGGTGAGCAATGCTGGTAAGTGGTACTCAACTGATTGCGTACAAGATACAAAAGTATTTAAAAGGTGATCAATAGCTTGTTTGTGCACTTTGTGGTTGCGCTATTACCTCATCAAACAATGAATCTGGTTGCCCTAAATGACGGAACAAAACCAGCGTGGGATTACTTTATCAAATATTGATCGATGGGACTGGGATAAGAAAGAACCAAATCTCTTGAGAAAATCCAACTCTTATAATGGTTAGTATTGTGTCAATCTAAAATAGAAATTATATGCGCAAAAGAATAATTTTTACCATGAAACTTCCATCATTAATACTTAAATATTAATGTTAGGTAATATGCATTCCATAAATATAGTATGAAATTGTTTTGTTTTTAGTAGGGAAGGGACTCTTATTATATAAAGTAGCCCGGATTAGAGGAGTTACTTACAGAGGTAATCTCTCATAAAAATTTAAAGAAAAAAGTTTTCTTAATACGAGCGCCGTTCAATAAGTCCTTAGAAAAAGATGGACAAAAACTGTTTTTTTAAAAAAAATTTTTTTATTTTTCAACATAATCTCCTTTTAGCTCTATACACTTTTCCAACCGTTTTTCCAAAATTTTTATTCCGTCCAAAAAATAGGATTTCGGAAGTTCTGCAAAATACTCATCCGTTTGAGCAATGACGTCCTCGTTGGAAGTGAACCGCCGTCCGCCAAGCCATTTATTCAGATTGGGGAAAAGAAAATAGTCACTCGGGGCCAAATCTGGTGAATAAGCGGGATACTGCAACAATTCAATTCTCAATTGCACAGGTGTGCACACGCGCATTGTCCTGATGCAAGAGGATTTTTTTCTTCTTCAGATGGGGGCGTTTCTCTGATTTCCTCGCTCAACCGTTGCAATAACGACGCGTAATACGCTCCTGTTATTGTTTTTCCTTTTTCCAAGTAGTCGATAAAAATGATGCCCTGCGAATCCCAAAAGACCGTGGCTATTACCTTGCCGGCCGATGGCACAGTTTTTGACTTCTTCGGAGCCCGTTCACCCTTGAAAATCCACTGTGATGACTGTCTCTTCGTTTCTGGAGTGTAGTAGTGTATCCAGGTTTCGTCCACAGTGACATATCGACGAAGGAATTCGGCAGGATTGCGATGAAAGAGTGCCAACATAGCCTCAGAATCCACTTGCGCTTATTCTCCTCTGAGAGCAAACGCGGCACCCATCTTGCCGAAATTTTTTTCACAGACAATTTTTCATGCAAAATTGAAGCGACTGTACCTTGTAATATGCCCGTGGCCTCAGCTAATTCGCACTTTAATTCGCCGATCGTTCAAAATCAGATCGTGGATTTTGTCGATGATTTCAGGAGTAGACACCTCAACTGGGCGTCGTGAACGATGTTCATCTTTTGTGGATGAACGGCGACGTTAAAATTCATTCACCCAATTGTAAACCGTCGCAAACACAGGTGCAGATGTGCCATGAACTGCATCCAACTCGGCTTTTATTTCTTTTGGGCTTAAGCCTTTCAAATGGAGATGTTTGATGACAGCCCCAAACTCGCTTTTTTCCATTGTTATGCACAAATAAATGTCGTTAACTTTAATCGACGATAGAAATTGACCTACGCTATGGATCGAGCTGAAATTTTGACAGCTTTCCTGTCGATAATGCTCCTTACAAAAATCTTTACCGACACTACGAGCGCAATTTCTCGGATTTTCTAAGGACTTATTGAATGACCCTCGTACATTTTCATTTGTTTGAAATTTGAGAATTTTTTAAAAATTCAGAATAAAAATACACAAAAAACAAATTGTTTTTTATTTTTGGTATTCTGAGATTCATTGAATAAAATAGTGAAAGTTTACCTTTAAAATCCTCCAAATATCTGGAAATTTCCAATTTTTTATTGCTTCTTATTGAAAAGTTTTTTAATTAAGATATACTGAAAATTAATATTTTTTTATCAGTTTCCGATGAATTCATCAAATAACCTTTATTCTATGTATTGTAATTTATACTTAATTTTAAGATAAACAGTAGATAAAGTATATTATTATTAAAAGGCATACTGAATAGTGTACGATGTTGAATAGGAAAAAATTTAATTTAAAAGTCAAAAAAAAGAAGGAAAATGACAGTTCAATTTTGAGTTGATTGGAAGATGATGGGTGCATTCAAGTACCTTCCATTGATATTAGTAGATGACAAAGTGTAGGAGCATACGAACAGTTAAATTGAACTTTAAAATCTTGAATGGAATCATCAAACGTCTAGGGTGTTAAAAACTGCCTGAAGAAAAGGAATTCGAAGCGGTCGACTGGCACATGCTCAGCTTCCTACACACGTTCCTCTATTCTGCCAATATCCTGTCATCCTTTTGTTTGGATTCATTTCATGTCAATCATCTCCTGTGCATGGATGGGGTCATTCGTAAGAAAATTAAAATGTCAAAAATATTTTTTGCAAAAAAATTCCTTTCCAAACAGAAGTGATGAATTTTATTTTGTTTTTTTTTCTTATATTTTTTCATTTTTTTTTGTTGTAAAATTTTTATTTAGAAAAGTAACGGAATTTGAAAATATAATCAAAACCTGGAAAGATACGACACTCACCTATGGCAGTATGATTTACGTAATATTGTATTTAGTTATGCCATTAGAAAAGCTGCTTCATTTCAACGTCTCAAAATTCTAGCCATGCATAAGAAATCGCTGGACATATCCTAGTTCCAGGTGTGGTCATTTCTTATAGTTTTTTTTTTGCGCTTTAATCAGTTTAAAAACTAAGCCAACTAGTATTTTTCTTTGTATTCACTATTATTATAGTTAAAAAATTCGAGTGGGAAAAAAACTTCGAATAAATAAAAATTCATTGAATTGGATTTTTTTTTTATAATTAAAAGGAAGAAAGAAAAAAATTATGACGGAATTTTCTCAAGACCGAGTATTCTATATATCCTTGCTTGGTGATATGTTCAGTTCGGGATCCTACAAAATTAACCAAGCACCAAACAAAAAAAAAAAAAAAACGACCAAATTAACTATCGAATGGGCAAAATTGTCTTGGTTGTTATTATGCAAGGAATTGCATTAATTTTTTTCGGGAAAAGAGGTCAAAGTGCAAGTCTTTGGGGCAAAGGAAAACTTTCTTAAGCAAGCACGGATATGATGGGAACTAGAATCGGTTATCGTTTCCTTTCGGATTATTCCATATTTGATGTGCTAGCGTAACTGTCCGGTGATGACCTTTGATGACACTGACCATATTCAAATTTAAGAAGCTTCTTACATTGGACACTAACTCCTCGAATATGTCCTGATTAACCGGTTTACCGAAAGGCGTCCATTTCATATTTCCACAGTACACAATATACCAAACTGTCCGATACGATGAATTGCTTAAAAATAATTTCAACTACGCATATTGGAAGGTTTTGTTGTCTTTATTCAAATGCGGTGTGCCGTGATAGGTTTTGAAATATTGAATATTTTAGTATAAAATCTTTATACAAAGATAGTCATTTAGCGAATATTTAATTTATATCCTTTGCAACGATACAACATGAATTTTTTTTGTTTGTTTGTTGTTTAACTCGTTGGCTTATAATTTTGTATTTTTTTTCCAGTCATTTTAAATATTTTTCTCTTTTTATTTGAATAGATTTGATAGTTAATACAGAGAAGAGTCATATTCAATAATTCACTCTCTTTATCTAAGATATGAAAAACGGGCGATTACAAGGAATAACAATACAAATATCAATCATTTTGCTGTACTTCTAATTATTTTTGCATCCCTTATTGGTTCGGTTGAAAACCCTTTTGTGTATAATATATGGTCGTCCTTGTGAATAATAAAATTTCTATTTACCGAAAGGCTCTGGGTACTTCAACCGGTTTGGTTTTCGGAAGTTCATGAGGTTCGACCGGTGACCGTGCTGTGTTGGAAGATGAACTGCGAAGGGGTTACTCTGAGAAGATTCATTGCGTCATCAGTCAAGTTGATGAGGTAATTATTAAGATGCGGAGGCTTGTGCCCTGTACCCGAGCATTTGATAAGTTTGACATCCCCAGCATCCCTTCATCCAATCGCTGTAACCTGAAACGTACAAAAAGTCATACTGATTTGCATAATAAAAACGGATGCTCATTATTTTAAAAGAATTTTTTGTTTGTTTGTTTTGATATTGCATCCAGTACACTATTAGAAGTGATTATTATACCTGAAAAATATTTATTAGAATGAAAGAAGTAAAGGTCAATTTTTAACTGTTTATATCAAAACTTGCCTAATTAACATGATTATTTTAGAAGAGCTTGTTTCGAACACTAATTAACTGATTAAAGAATTATCCATTTGCGTTTCTAAAAGTAAAGTTAAATAAAACCAACTTTTAAATAGGATTTATAATAAATTTTTATTTTAGTATATTGGTAATCCTTTAGATTTATTAAATAGTTACTCTGGAATTTCTGGCAAAACTCGATTGTTTCGAGGCAACTTTTAATGACTTTTTCGCATATTTCTGGTTGTAATTTGGCCAGGACTTAACGGATGTTGATTTTTAAATGTTATAAAAATTAATGATTATTCGTAGTAATATGATTTATTTTACCAGGGGTATACTCTTAAACCCGCTGTTTGGTCATAGATGGCGTGAGTAAGCGTATTAAGCTAACATGGGCACGCCATTTTTTTTTTTTATGAGTTTGACATCTGTCAACATTAATCAGTGCACATTGTCAGCAATTTCGTACAATAACATACATTTTTCCTTTGGTAATCATGTCTAGTTTTGTGCCCGAAAAAGAGCATATGCGGGAAGCTCTGCTTTTCTGCTTCAATTTGAAGAAATCGACTGCCGAATCACGTCGAATGGTTACGGAGGCCTATGGTGACAGTGCTTTATCGGAAACAACGTGCCGAGATTGGAATACGATATCCAATCGCAAAAAATGCTCGAGGAGCAATTGGGTGTTACTCAACCAGCCATTTCCATACGTCTGCGTGCCATGGGGAAGATTGTAAAGATCGGAAAATGGGTGCCGCATGAATTGAACGATAGGCAGATGGAACGACGCCAAAACACATGCGAAATCTTGCTTGTCAGACAAAAAAGAAAGTCGGTCCTGCAACGGATTGTGACAGACGAGGAAAAGTGGATATATTTCGAGAATCCTAAATGCAAGAAATCGTGGGTTGATCCCGGCCAACCATCAGCATCTTTCCGAAGACCAAATCGCTTCGGACGAAAGATGATGCTGTGCGTTTGGTGGGATCAGCAGGGTATCGTCTACTATGAGATATTGAAACGTGGTAAAACTATCAATGTCTACCGCTACCACCAACAACTGATCAAATTACACCGTCCTCTGCGTGAAAAAAGACGGATTATCAACAAAGATATGACAAGCTCCACGACAACGTACCATCGCCAATGTCAAAAATGATCCGAAACTATTTGGAAACACTTAACTGGGTGGTGCTACCCCGCCCCGCTTATTCACCAGACCGGGGCCCTTCCGACTATCACTTGTTTTCGTCGATGGGCCACGCGCCCGCTGAGCAGTACTTCGATTCTTACGAAAACGTCCGATAATGGCTTGATAAGTGGTTTGCCCCGAAAAAGAAGGAATTTTTTTGGCGTGGTATCCACAAATTGCCCGAGGGATTGGAAAAATGTGTAGCTAGCAAGGGCAAGTACTTTGAATAAATTTGTTTTTGCTTTCTATGAAAAAAAACATGTGTTTTTTTGACTAAAAAACAGCGGATTTAAGCTTTTGACCCAAAAACAGCGGATTTAGGCTTCTACAATAGCGTTTATATAGAAATTTTGCGTCTTGGGAAACGGGTTTAATCTGGAACCAAATTTCTAATATTGTGTACCTTGTGATGAGGTTTTACTGAAACTATATATAGTCAAGATTGAAACTTTTAAGTGTGCATTAGTAAAAGCCGATTATCATAAGTTAATAGCGCTCAGAGTTGATGATAACCGCATATCCTTCTTCATTTTCAATGAAATAACTTTAGACCAAATGCACATTAGGTAGTCACTTTTTGCGGATATAATAATTTTTTTATAGTTACTTGTAAATTTTGTACGAAAAATCAGCAAGGAAAAATTGTTATTCCATCACAAAATTAGCATATTTTTGTACATTCCAAAGTCTAAAAATTTTACAATTTATATCTATACTATAAAATGACAAATTTTTATTTTAATTAATGACAGTACTATATTTTCCAAACTAAAAAATGGATAATCCATTATTAATTTTAATGTTGAAACTTGTAACATTATTAATTGAAATTGATTTTTTTTTTAAATTTATCATTGAGATTTATTTGTAGTTAAGAAAATACTATAAGGAGAAAAATAAGGTTGAGAAAACCTTAAGGAGAAAACAATTAAAATCCCTTCTCGGAATAGGATAATAACTTTTTTTCTTCTAAATTACAAAAAGGACAAATCAGAGTGAAATTTTTATAATTACAATATTTTATAAAAGTTCAAATTAAAAAAAAAATTCATCATGCAACAATTCAAGGATAATATGCCATAAGAAAAAATTGATTTTCGAAAAATTTTCATAAATTGAAGAAATTCTCACGCACTTTTATTTTGGGTATTACCAATTAGGTCAATATTTTTTCATCCTATTTCGGGCTACCCTAATTTAGAATATTGTCCAGACAACCATATTCAAATTTACGTTCGATTTCTTTAACTTTCTGGAATAGTACAATATTATTTTGCGAAACATATGTGTGAGCTTGTATGTTCACAAACTCATCCCTTCTTATACAATTTAGGGTGCGTTTCATATTTTGGCAATAAATTCTTCAACAATGTATGCTCGAATGTAGATCAAAAATGTCCTTGTTCGGTTTTGTGCATATCGATGGCATTTCGACCCTTCGGTATGTAAATATGCTTACAATATTTTCTATTCTGTTATGTTTGCTGATTTATTTTCGAAAATTCCTAAGAAAAATATTTAAATTCCCGATGCGATGTGACTTTTTCAAATATTACATAAATAAATCAAATCAGTTATGGATGAAAATAAAATTATTTTTCGACTGGTAAGAATATATAAATTTTTGAACAGTAAAATGAACAAAATTCTTATAGAAATTATAATTTTAATTAAATATTTAATTAGATTTTGCTAATTTGTACAATATTTCAAGGAAATTTTGTATTCTTCCTAAAAAATATTTTCCCATTAATCAAAATTACTTAAAAATAAGAAAAAAATATTTTACTAATAAAAATCACCAAATTCCCAATTCAATCTATTTCGATAACTGACCAAACTAATAGTGGACATATTCGAATTAGTGCACCCTAATTTCAAAGTAAACAGTCGCTTTTTCTATGGCAAATGGGAAACCTTAAAAAACACCATTGATAATTGGCCTATTGTCATCGACCCTAACGATTTATTTTAAGGAACCAAATTTTGGTCATTCTTATCTTTTGTAAGAAAAAACTGCCGCAAAAGGAAAACCTCTCAAAAAAATGGAATACGCTAAAAGCATAAGAAATGGTCAAAAACTAATCAGATTAGTTTGCAGATTTGGTGGGAACATATGTCCACGTATTACGAATTTTGGACATGCGTCAGTTTTTTCTATGTTGAACAGTAGTGGATGGACAAAAAAATAAATAAACATATAAATCCTATAAATTTGCATTCATCGGTACGTGCGTGTTTTTCCTCAAATTCAGAATAATCCAATCAAGCGGAAAGGTCAACAGGACAAATATAGTTTTTTCTTGAGTTTTTTTCTTCTTCTTTCCACACAAAAAATAGAGAGTTTATTAACAAGGCGTGAATTTTAAGGATCTCTTCTGGTTTTTTTTTGTATAAAAAAATGTGAAAATTGCATTTTTGGGATTATATTTTTTTTAAGGATATCGATTATAAATGCAACGATGCCCTAAAGGATGACCTTGCGTAGATTTTCGAGGATGGAATACACATTTTGAAGGGCTTTGGCAAACATATTTTGACAAAGTGTAACAAATTCTTTTTAGATCATTTTTTGTTTGCATTTACATTTTTTTTAAAAAGGGACATTATTAATTATGTTGCTGAGAACTTTCGGGATTTTTTCTTTTTATATTTAATTTTTGATATTCAGAATATGATTATTTGTTAAGGTACTTACAGAAAATCAAATTTTTTTATTTAATAGTTTTTATTAAATGAATTTTTTTTTTTTTTCAATAATCTTTTATGAGAATTCACAAGTTTTTAAGAATATTTTAGTTAAGATTACACCAAATCTGGTAACAAAAATTAATAATTATTCAGTACTGATAATTTTTTTTAAACTGTTTTAATTATTAAACTTTTTTATTAATAATACTTTTGCTATTTTGAAATTTTAAAATCATATGAAAATTTCTGTAGTTTTTTTAATGAAAATTTTCAAGTGAGCGCAATAAAAACTATTTTTATATGTTAATTTAGAAGAAAAGTTTATATCGTTTGTTTTCATAATTTTTAAAAAATGATTTCACCTTAAATTTGCACATACAAACTAATAAATTTCAAGTTCTCTGATTAAGCGACATTCAGACGTCTTTGTACAGTACCAAGAGGTCTCGGGCTCAAATCCAGCTAGGTACATAGTCTGATTTAGCAGTACTGGTACATTTTGAACGCAGCGGTCTTAAGTTCGAACAAAGCAAGTGAAATAATCAGGTTGGCTGTGGAATCCATACTGATAGAGACTGGTCGAAAAACTATTTCTTTCTATCTTCACTAGTTTAATTTACAAAAACCTATGCCTTCCAAATTATCCCCTTTACACTTTAATCAAAAACATTATCATCTTCCCCAGTTCAAAAAGGAATTCATTATCGCTATCCTTATTAATATCCCACCTTGAAAGTACTTCATCCATCATCCCCCTCGTTTTCCAAACTTCCCTTCCACACCCAGATTGGAAACCGTGGTTGGGAGCAAAGTTGAAAGTGACTGCTTGACTGATCCGTCCAGATATGTTATAGGAAATTTTTCGTTGAAAAGTTGGACGGATTAAAAGATCATCGACTGTTGTTCACTGATGTCGCCGCTGACACCGATACTACATCTTTTTCCGTCGTCGAACTTTTTGGCTGAGCACCCGCGCACTATGTTATGGAATCTTCCTTTATAGGGCAGCTTCATATTACAGGGAACTGTGGGCCATCAAAACGGCAATTGAAATTGCGACCAATATTCCCAGCCAACAAAACGTTACTACTTCTAGCGACAGCCTTGCCGCCCTTAAAGCCATTTGTGGCCCATCGATTGACACAGTACTTAGCGCAATTCGTCATAGCCTACTTAGCAATAGGAGTGTCGAGTTGCAATGGGTGCCAGGGTATGTGGGAATTGTGAGTAATGAAAGTCATGACTTTCATTACTCAGTAGGCGAGGCAGATTTGGAATGACTGATGAAATAATCGTTCCAATTGCAACTTTTCGTGCGCTTTTGCCATTTTATGGTCGTAATAATCGTCGAACTGTGCTCGCTATTCGTCGAATTGTTAAAAATTTCGAGCGTACACTTTCTTTAAATAATGTTCAAGTAGCAATAAGACAAAGAATCGCTGAAAGTAATGAAAATATTGCTGCCGTTCAGGCAAGTGTTGCTGAAGACCGCAATTTGTCGATTCCAAGACGTTCTCTAGAATTGGGACTGTCTCAAACCACAACCTGGCGGATTTTGAGAAAGGATTTGGGCTTGCATTCGTATAAAATTGTTATCACTCAAGAGCTGAAGCCATTGGAACACCGTCAACTTCGTGAATTTGCTGATTTTGTCTTGGAACAACTTGAAAACGGTAACGAGTTTTTTAAGAAAATCATCTTCTCCGATGAGGCTCACTTTCGTCTGAGTGGTGCGGTAAATAACCTAACCAAAGTGTCGATTCTGGTGCGAAGAAAATCCACAAATTATTCATGAACACCCATTACATTCACCTAAATTGACAGTTTGGTGTGGTTTTTGGTCTGGTGGAATCATCGGTCCGTACTTCTTTCGAAATGAAGCTGGTAAGACCGTTACTGTCAATGAAGAGCGGTATAGATCGGTGATTACCAATTTTTTATGGCCGAAATTGGAAGAAGTTGATCTTGACAACATCTGGTTCCAACAAGACGGGGCTACATGCCACACAGCACGTGCAACCACTGAATTATTGCGAGAAAAGTTTGCAAATTCGATTATTTCAAGAAAATGTGACATTGAATGGCCTCCAAAAAGTTAGGATTTAACACCATTAGACTATTTCTTGTGGGGTTATTTGAAGTCATTGGTCTTTAGCAATAAACCAGACTCTCTTCAAGCTTTAGAAGTCAATATTGAACGTGCTATTCATGACATACGACTTGATTGAGTGGAAAAAGTGCTCGAAAATTGGGTTCATCGAATTCGTTCCTGCAAAAGAAGTCGTGAAGGCCATATGAATGACGTTTTATTCAGAACTTAATTGTATCGATTGTACTTTACATTAAGTAAAAAACATTTGAATTTCCTTAACCATTAGTCTGTTTTAAAAAAAAAAGAAATCATATTATTCTTATTCGAAAACCCTTTATAACAAAATTCTTAATATTCTATACTACTAACCACAGACCAGTCTCTCTCAGATGATTTCCCACACGTACTACGAAGTCGCCAAATGGCCTCACGGTCGTGGCGCTATGAAGTGGCCCCTGGCACATGTCTAAGGGACCTTACAAACAAACAAAAAGCCGTTCCGAATTTAGCGGCACTGGCACGTCGGCGTTTAGTACGCGGCAGTCTTGATTAGATTATGACATATTCTGGATAAATTTTAGTTGACGTCAAATGGCCTGTTGACGTCAAAAATAAAACAAAAAAAGAATTAAATTTTTACCAACGTAATTTTACAAAACTTTATATTTTAAACTTCATAAATTTTCTGAAATAAAAAAAAACATAAATATGTTTTTACCTTTTGTAATTTTGTAATAACAAAAAATAATTATTTTCAATGGAAAATTATTAATACATAACCTCATTTATTTTTATGAGAAAAACAAGGTAAAAAAAATCTACTATTCACCAAATAAAAAAATACAAGTTTTCAAGATTTAAATAACTGAATTTGTAAAAAAAAAAATTAAGTGCTAAATTAAAATAGCAAACTTAATTACGGGAAGGTCAAGAGGTTATAAATACTTTTATTTGTATGCACAAGGCTGATGAATTTAAAAATTATGTTAAAAATATAAAAAAAAATTGTCAGAATTGATACAACAACAGTGATTTACGGAATATGTACGTGTATGTCGGAATATCAAAAGTGGAACGTAAATCTAAAAGTATTCAGATAAAGATTTTTCCGGTTGAACGAAAGAATTTTCAGAATTAATATTGGTCAAGACATAAGGACGAAATTTTTTTTTGTAGTTTTATTTTACCTGCGAAGATCTGTTTATGTTGAGTAAGTCGTGCGAAAATCTTCCAAAAATCGTCACTCGCTCTACAAATACATAACAATAGAATATGCGATATAAATATTTGATTATTCATGGTAAGGATATTTTCTATTCTAATTTAAAAAGAAAAAAACCTTCCAAAAAAAAAAATCCAAAATATCTGAAAAATTTGTAGTAAGATTTAAGGGAAATTTCGAAGGATTTACACATATTCAGATTTAAATTGAAATTGTTCTAGAAACTTTGACCGAATATGCACATATGCGGCTGGACAATATTGGATGGAAATCTGATAATCAGAGAGAGGGTCTAGTTTTTAAGATAAAGAGGGTCTAAATTTTGTATTTCACTTTTCTGATAATGAAATCGGTCAATTCGGTGTATGGACAGAATATTTGAATACGAAAAAAAAAATTTTTTTTTCAATGTTATCGAATCGAAATTCTTAAGTCTGTTCACGCCTTGTTAATTTTCTTACCGTGAAAATGTAAATCAAAAAGGACGAAATATTTTATTTTTTTCCCTATTTCTGTAATTCTTCGCTTCGATAGCTTTGTGTCGATGGTATAGTTACAATCATATTTTGGTGGCGGTTACGTGAATAGTTATTTTTCTTGAATTTTACAAATACTCCCGGCGAGGATAATGACAGTAGGCAAATTTTCGCTTCACTTGTCATACGTTACGCAAATTTGATCGAAATCAGGACGACACATAGGGTTGATAAAAATAAGGGGAGAGTGTTATGCGATTTCCTGTTCAGTTGAATTTTTCCAGCTGCCAAAAGGACTACACAAAAAGATTTTCATACTGTTTTCCGCTTCTTCAATGAAGTGAGTACTGATTTCGGTTTTTCGGTTTTTCGTGTGATGCCTTCACTTCCTTTCAATATAAAAAGTTACATTTATGAAGAATTTTCCATTTTCAAATTTATTTAATCAAAGGAAATGAACATAACGCATATATCACCTGCAACTATTTGCTATCGAATTGTGACATTTTTATCGGTAAGAGCGTAATGCAAAAGGATTGTTTGTATCCGAGAGAGTGCATAACCGATTCTTCTGTGGAAAATGATTGAAATTCACAATAAATTGACTTCAAAATCAAAATGTCCACTACGACGAGGGTGATTTTTGCGGTTTGACCTCAGGGTGTGTGGGAATTTTCATTGTTCATATTTTCTTTAGTCCTTTTAATCATCGAAGCGAAACCATACACTGTCCTCTATCATCTCGTCATGTACCCACAATACATTTCAGAAAATAAGTCAAAAATAACAAAATTGAACAAACAACACAGTCGAGTCCTTTATTTATGGCCATTCTTGCGTGTCCTGTTATTTAATGTCTCTTAAGTGTAATTATTACATTTAAGCACCCGTGATTGTATGGTGGTTGGAGATTTTCAAAACAACATTAAAAATTAACGTTAATTGAAATGAAAATAGAAGGGGGACATTTTTCAAAAGGATCATTTATGTTTGTGTGATTTTTTATGCTACTTTTGAATAGGTTTTTTTTATTATTATTTTTTTAAACATTTTTACTGTACCCACACCATTTGAATATGGTTCAATTTTCGAGTAAGTTTTGTGAGAATTTTTTACAAAAAATATTAATTCGTATGGCGGCCAGGTTTCTTTTCATGAAGTATTTTATAAATGCGAACAGTCCAGTTGAGGAATCCACATAGTTTTGGAATTATTTCATAACAGAAGCAACATTAATCAATTGGTTTTCAATAGGGTTTTTTTTAAAAAAAAAAAAAAAGTAAATCCACTAAAAACTATTTTGTTCGATGATTCTTCTCGTAACAGATCAGGAAAATGTACGAATAACCATCAATTGGCTTTGAGAATTGAAAACCAACGAAAATTAATGAACTATCAAGACAGCCTGTGGTGTTGTTAATTTGAAAACGAACGAGTTTATTATTCGGCTGAATTTTTTTATAGTCTTTACTATTAAAAAAACTACAAAAAAAAACAAATAGAATAATCGAGAAGAGCCATCACGACCAAATAGTACTTACTGGTGGTTATGAGCTCCTGAGCTCCTGATCAAAGAGGTCATTAAGTTTATTTAAATAAATTTATTACTTCATATTCGATTTGCTCATTATTTCACCTCAAATCAAATCAAATTAGTTTGTGGATGTAATTTTTTTTTTTCACTTGCAAGTCAAATAAATACTTTTGTTGGAATAATGGTAAGTTTCGCTGAAGTTGTGTCGGTTGTGTCTGTATTTTGCACATAAGCCGAGTTAGGGAAGGTACGTCTTCAATGCACCGATTTACAGATGCACTTTCATCAATCACTTCTTGTGGTGGTCGGCTTATTAACCTGTCAAACGTGAAGTGTCAATAGTTTAAAAAGTTGTGGTCTTAAATTTTTTCCCTATTTTTCAGATACAACTACCATAATATTTTTTAAGGGAAGATATTTTTTTTGTATAGTAAAATTATCTTCTTATATACGCTTTCAACATTTACACTCGCATATTTTTGGATACCATTTAAACTCTATTCTAAACTGGTAGATGATGAACAACTTCTAGATCTTTTGGGTAATTTAATTTCCAGCCTCTGAGAACGTGTTCTTCATTCACGCGATAAATTAAATTTTCTGGTAATTGAGTTGTTTCATGATTAATTATAGTTTTCAGTCGTTAGGCAGGTGAGTTAGTGCTTAAATGAAGTAGTCGGTCAAAAGTTCATTTCTTACAAAATTAGCCACTTTAAGTAACTGAGAAAATTTCTGTTTTTAGTAACTATTAAGATTATGATCCAAAGAATTTCTTTTAAAAAGGTTCAACTGTTGGTATTCGATCAGGAATATTCTCTTCCCATTGTATTGGGAAATTGCTAATGTTCTAAAATGGTAAGGTGAATATTTTTTTTTTTTTGCAAACATTTTCTCATAATAGATTCTTAAAAATAAAAACTATAATATTTTATTTTTTTTTAAAAGTTTCTTGTATATTTGAGTTTTTTCGGTAATCTAGTGATAATTGTTGTATAACATTATTTGGCTAAGGACGACCATACTAGGAGAGCACATTATTTTGGTAGGGAGGGGGAGGAGGGTTCCAAGTTTTAGCAGAGATATGCTACCACACCGGAACATATAGGTGATGATGGAAGCACCCGAAGGTGTTAAGAAATATGAAGAGCGAAGAAAGAATAGGAAAAACTAATTAAAAAAAATTACAAAAAATGAAAAAAAAAATTATCCAGTCAAAAGGGAAGGAGTAAGAATTGACAGGAAAGGTATAAAAATTTTGAAGGTAAAAATTTGTCAAAAAGTAAATACATCAAAAAAATTGGAAGATATTTAAAAATTATTTCAACGAAAAATAAATAAAAATTTAAATAGCCCAAAATCCAAGGAAAAGTAAAAGAGCGTAGAAGACGAAAAAAAATTTCTTAATTAATACGAGTAATGATTTTAGATATATTAAGTGTTTCTAAAATAAAGAATTCATTAATTATTGGAAGGAAATAAATATAAAAATTTTGCGATCACCGATTTTTGGATTCCCCAGTGACTTAACTTTAACTAAAAGCTTAAAAAACGATATTAAAACAAACAACAAATTTGATAATTATCATCATATACAAATTTTTTTTTAAATTAAATTGAAAGAAAAATTTATAAAATAATTTTCAAGGTCACCATTACCCATCCACAAGATCCTCGGTCCTTCAAGAGATCATCGTTGTGTTGCGGTCAACTTAAATAAAGTATATTTCCGGTAGAGTAAAAGGATTAAGGTTTGGAATCAAATAAGAAATTCAGTATCAACCGAGTAGGGTAACTAACTAAAAGTCAGATCCATCAATTAAAACCAATCGTCCGAATTCTCGGAGTAGTTAAAGCCAATCGTCCTAATTGTCGAGGTTAATTCATCCTAGAATCCGAGTTAATAAAATAAACGGAGACCTGGATTTAATAGGTTACTGTGTATAAAACTGGGCGAATATGTTCCATTGTAGCTGAGTCGAGTATTCTCAAGACTAAAGGGCATAATCTGTTAATGCTTAATTAGGCCCCACAATGATGGCATCGTTTTGTTAATACCTTCTATTAGTTAAATTGGTTTAAGTGCAATTGAAAAAAAAAAATTACTGTAGGAAAAAAAGAAGACTTTAAATGGTAAATAAATTTTACCTTAGATTTGTATACTGTTTAATGACTGAACTATATATTCTTAAATTATAAATTAGATCACTCAGTATTATTGGTAGAATTATGAAAAAAAAACACATAAATGATAAGCGACCGAAATAACAAGCAATTGTCATAAAATTCTTGAAAAACAAATTTATTTTTATATTTTTTAAATATGAAAACAATTACAAAGTATTGCCAAAAATTTAATATTTTTTATTATCTTTGTTTTAATCGAGAATCTTTCTCATACCAGACTTTTGGTAATATTTTATTATAATTGTGATTATTTGGTCTTGAAATGAATTTCAATATATAAAAACTTTTAGTTTAAAAGTCTTTTGTATGTTTTATTGAATACGAAATTACATGTTCGTCTAATCTTAGCTACTATTTCACATAAAACATCACAGCATCATTCTTTATCTATTTCTCTACTCAATATTAATATTTATTACAAAAAAAAGAAAAAAACAATTTAAAAAAAAACCAACGAAAACATCATCTCTTCCAATATTTATCAATAATTTCCACATATTCTAAGAGTATACAGAAAACTTATCAACAGTGAATATCGTATTTGAGGTTATCAATTCGGTGATAACCTTTTCAGTATAATAGCTGTTAAGTATGAAAGTCAAAACATGTTTTTCAGTAATAACAGACTAACTTTAAATTAACTCACTAGTCAGTCGACAATAAGCATAAAATGTTGTTCCGTTTTAAGTGGAAGAAAAATTTTCGCTGATAAGAGAAGTCCATCAATTTTTTGTCTTCGATTTTCGAAACTTATTCGATATGATCGCGGACACAAACGCATATAATCTGTATTTGTGTATAAATAAATTGTACAAAAATTATGGAAAAAGTAAGAATCTTTCTGACAACAACAAAAAGAAACCATCATAAAAATTTGGGAGAAAAGCGTTCGATGAGTAGAAACAAATCGAGTGATAATCGTCTATGACTCGCCCAATTCCTCCAGACAATAATCATTCGATGTCCTATTCATAATCTATCATTTTTCATTAATCTTAGAATGGAAGAAGATGTTGTCTGCTCTGACTAAGAAAGGAACTCAGAAGACTGAAATGTTAAAAAATGCCACATCAACTAAACGACGAAACGACTGAAAGTTGTTAAATTAACAAAATGCATTTCTCCCTACCGAAGCCCATTAGTGACTCTAAGAGTATGTTGAATGGTCGGATGAAGACATGTTCTAAGGCATTCGGCATAATCTGCGGATATATTCGTACATACATACTTGAAGTGCAGCAGAGAACAGTGCACCTTTTTAGAACAACGACGATGCAACCATAAACCATTTAGTTGCATTCGCCGAGGCCTGGAATCTGACAATAGTGCACGCATATGCGTACGTATTCGATTCTATTTACGTCTTCCTGGGTCATCTGCGGGTCAATCTTTCAGCTTTCTTCTACTTCAGTCATCTAACAGTTCCATTAGGTCGCCAGAATGTGTGCATCTAACAGCCGGATCGACTACAAGAGAAGTTGGGTTGTGTTCTAAACACGTTCGCGCAGTTCAGATAGATTTTCTAGGATGCAAATGGAAAGAACGTACATTAAACGTGTTAAGGACAAACTGAAATCCGGAGAGAAATTATAAGAATTTTTCTTTTTTAGTAAAATCCGTTAACCTGATCCGAGATTCTTCCAATATAACACATATTAAGAGGCAACCGAAGAAAAGCCATCAACCAAAAACACCTCTTCCTGCACATCTGGACTTCTTTGATTATTTGTCATTCTCCCATAAGTACACCCCCGCCGAAACGATTTTCAAAATTAACAATCATCATCACCAACAAACCATCATCATCGCCGTCAAATCGAACAGACACAATAATTCGGGAAATTTTGTAACAAAAATAAACTTGTCATTTTCGAATAACATAAATTCGAAGATGTGATAATTTTTAGTAATTAGTTAAGTCAGTGGAATATATTTTACTGTGTTCGTTTTTCGCCTTCCCGCCCTTTTTATCTAAATCAACCAAAAAAGGAGATTATTTTACAATATTATTTTTTTGTGGATTAGATTTATTTATAATTTGTTGTTATTGGTTTTATTTTGTATCGATTTAAATACTATTTTTATGTTGTAAGTCTTTTAAGCTGACTGGCTTATAATAATTTTCCCACTTAAATTGTATCTTGGCTTATGAGGTAAAATCATTTTAAGGAAATTCGATTTTCTTCTTCCGATTTTTTTCTTTTCTATACGAGAAACATTATTTTATGGAAGTGTTGGTATTTTGTCCTTTTTTTTTAGTAATTTATTCAGAAAAAATATTATTGAAATTTTTCGTTAGAGGTCATTTTGTAGCGCCATGACCGTGAGGCCATTCAGAAACTTCATGTTGCGTTTGGAGTGGTATTATCAGTTTACCTAATGAAATTGATTGGATAGTTAGTTGAAGGAAGCAATTAGAAGTTATAAAATTTTATGGAACATATTAATTACTTTTAGAAAAATAAAGAGAGAACTTACAATAGTAAAGGAGTTGTTGGGTCTAGGTGGTCCAGAAAGAGTTGTTTCTATTCAAAAACAAACTCTGGGTTAGGTGGAATTCACTTCCACTGAAGGACGAGGTTGTTTGCAGAAGTGATAATCATGGGGAAGTGCGGTATGCCCAATTCGATTTCTTAGAAGTTTCTTTATTCAGAATTTCGGAATGGTTGTAGAGTAGATTGGTTTTAGGATGTTTGGCCAATTCTCCACCATTGTTCCAGGCGACGAATCCTGTTATATTTGGGGAGATTAATTGCAGTCTCAACTAACCTCGTAATTTCCCACAGCTTGGCATGGAAAGCAGAACTTCTAGTAGATAGAATTCCACACGTTATCTTACGGTTATTTACCGCTTACAAGCTGGATGACAACAAAGGATGTTGCTTGGTCATTGACGGAGGCGTATTGAGACAATCACCCAATCTATTAACCAATTCAATGAAAAGTTTTCTTGATTTGGTGATTGTCTTTTTGCATCTACTTAGTTTCGTGGGCATCCTTATTCCTACTCCTAGCCATGGTTTTAAATCCGGGTGTGCCACTGAGTTTTGGAAATTAAAGCCAAGATCGGACGGATGTTTTTCCAACTCAGATGAATTTTTTTCCGAGTAGCTCTAACGAAAGGGCTGAAATCAGTCGAGTTTCTTCCTGTATCGCAGTATTAATACGTGGGGGCAACAAGGATATGTTACCGTGGAAGTAATTTCATTTACTGTGTTGAGTGTTCCTTGAACATTAGATTCAGCGACCAACTGGAAAAGGTTATAGGCTAAGAGAAAAAGTGTGTTCAAAATATTTCTTTTTAGATTTTAGAATACGAAAATCAAAATTGTCTGAATTTCATTAAAAAAATGTGTTCAACTATAATTATTTAAAATTCTGTACTATCATTACAGGGATATCCATTTTATATCTGTTAGAAAAGAAATTTCAGGTAGTATGGTCAGCATCGTTTAGGTCATTTGTGACAGAAAAATTCAGACACCCCGACTCTAAATTTATAGTCCAAAGTTTCTTAATTTCTAGTTCCAAATTTGTTACGTCTAAACTGAGTTTAATTTAAATTCATAATTAATTTTATTAATCATAAACTATTTCAATAATTATTAGGTCTACACCAAACTTCTCATTTTTTTTTTAAAGGAGAGATAAATACCTTCTAAAGTGTTCGTAATATGTCATATGCAATTTCGTAAAAAATTATCCATTTTTAAAGTATAAAAAGTATAGCTACATAATTTGGAAGTTAATAATTAAATATATCCAAATAGATAAAATTTATTTTGAATCATATTTGCCATTTTATATTATGAATTAGTTAACTATCAAACAAAGCTGCAAAATGGTATAAAAAAATTCTGATTCTGTCCTAGTTAGAAAATTTTATTCGCTAAATTTTATCAGATATTTTATATAAGATATGAAAAAAATATATTTTCCGTAAGAACTTTATTTTAATAGAATGTTTTATTATAACATATTGTAATTAGAGATAAGTTCAATTTTATTAATTTTGATGGTAAAAATAATACTCAAATATAATTTCAAATAATCTTATTTGAAGTGTTTTCTTAAGAATTAATGTTAACGTAAAGTAAAATTCAAATTTTAAATTATAATAAAATAAATTTGAAATAAAATATATACAAAATTATGCTAGCAAATAATACTAGAAGAAAAACATAATTTATATTTCTAATAAATTTTTTAAATCCAGTAGATTTTGTTAGAAAAACAGTAAAAGTAAATTGATTTAATCAACCGATAATAACAATAAAATATCCATTTTATAATTTCGATAGTACGTCCATGTTGAATTGATGACTTTTGCTTATTTATGCTAATTATTTTTTTATTTATTTAGATTAAAATTTCCAATTTAACATTATTTTATGAAAAATATGGTAATTATCACGGAAATTACTTTTTTTGCGTGTAGATTTTTCGAACAAAATATGCTTCAGGGATGAGGCTTATTTCTCGCTTGGAGGATATATGATGAGGGATGAGGCTTATTTCTCGCTTGGAGGATATATTAGGCAATATGTGTATTCAAAAAGACACAAATAACTAAAGAAAATCGATTTTATTATAGGAACGAGACTTTCTGGTGTGCATTTTGGTCTGAATGTGTGATTGGTTTCTATTTTTTTGAAAACAGGGAAGGAAAGTCCCCCGTTTCTCAATGCTCAATGCTGAGTACTATGGCAGCTTGTTAACTAACTTTTTGTGGACTGAACTTAAGGATTTTGTTATGAATCTTTTTTTAATTTTAACAAAACTTCACAACAAGTTACAGAGCATAAAAATTTTTCCTTTATTATACGAAAAATGCCCAAAACGAACCAAATGTACGGACAAGTCATCAAAAATTACCGAAACATATTTCCTATAATAACATCCCCAAATAATATTACCTATTCTGTTCTATTTTAATTATAAGTAAATATACAAAAATACCGTTTATGAAAAAAATGTTGTAATTATTTTTGGATAATAGAGAATTTACTGACTAATCATTAAAGTTAAGGAGAGACATTTCTGTCCTCGTTACTTTGTCAAAAGTGAAATTTCTGAAGTTATTTTTGTTAATTTCCAAATACTATATTAAAAATACTAGTACAAGTATAAAAATATTGTAGCTATTTTAGGAATTGATCTTTAGCGATATTTTTGTGGTAAATATTATCAATTTGAAGGAAAATTGTAGTGATTTTGTTATCAAGTCCAGTGGAAGTGACCTCCAATGTCAGCGGATTGTGATTGCGTATTTAGTGTTGAATACTGCGCCATGGTTTTTAAATTGATTGGAAATATTTGACTGTCTTGGAAAGCCTCTATTTAAGTTGGAAGTGACTATTAAGAAGCTATTAAATCTGTTGATCTTTCAAAACAACTTTCCTATAAACTGTTAGTGGCTAGTATGGAAGTGTGCAGTAAAAAAAGATGAAATTGACGGACCTCTGTCCTATGGCACTTTGTGCAGATCTTTCGACATCAATTTACAGGGTGACTTCAGTGCGAGTGAAGTTCAATTAGGCAAATGTTATAAACGCTAATTTGTTTAATCCACTTGAACCTAGATTGTAAGTGCCATTAAAGCCAACCGAATCCAACTTGAAGAAATCAAAATTTCACACTATCTGAAGGATAGCCCCCGGAATCGGGAAAATTCATCAATATTGTCTGTCAGTAAAAGTTGTAAGGTTACCAATAACTGGCTATGATTCGTTTCCATTAATAGTTATCGAAAATAATAGAAAAATAAGAGTTCAGTTTAAGAAGAGGATTAAATAACATTTTTTTTTGTACTATAAGACTTAAAATTTTTTGACTTTAATTTACTTTAAGTTAATTGCAATTAATAAGTTTTAATTCTATTTAAAAAATATGGAATAGTATGAGAAATTTTAGTCCATTAATATTTTAGTTCTTAATAAAAATAGTCTTTTAGTAAAATAATAACACTTATTAATTTGGGAATTTTTCAATGATTTTTTCTTCATAAGGTGTATCAGAAAAGTAATGAGACTAGAACTACGAACTTCCCTTCTACATAATTTGTTCATTAGTCGTCCGTAGACGTAACATACAGTATAAATTTAAACTTCATTCGGGAACTATGCGATTCTATAAAGCATAAGGCATTTTTTGATGTGTAGAACGTGTAAGATCTCTTATGAGGTCAGACCTTCGATTTATATTGAATCTGATAAAGTAGTCTTTTATAGGACCATAAAAAGGGCTATTGTTGTTGGATTGGATATTGCGGACACTTGGACGCCTCACGAAAAAAAAGCTTTAAAATCAGTGATCAGGTGAATAGAAGGTGGGAGTTGTGATCTTGGTTTTGTCGATAACATTCATTAGACTGTAACCGAAGAGCCTTCCAGGACATCAAGAAAGTGTTGCTTGTTCCTTGTTGCTTGTTGTTTGTTGCTTGTTGCTTGTTGTTTGTTGTTTGTTGCTTGTTCCTTATTGCTTATTGCTTGGTGCTTGGTGCTTATTCCTTGTCGCTTGTTTCTTATTGCTTGTTGCTTATTGCTTGTTGTTTGTTGGTTGTTGTTTGTTGCTTGTTGCTTGTTCCTTATTGCTTGTTGCTTGTTGCTGTTGCTTGTTGTTTGTTGGTTGTTGTTTGTTGCTTGTTGCTTGTTGTTTGTTGTTTGTTGCTTGCTCCTTATTGCTTATTGCTTGGTGCTTGTTTCTGGTTGCTTGTTGCTTGTTGCTGGTTGCTTGTTGCTTGTTGCTTGTTGCTTGGTGCTTGTTGCTTGTTGCTTATTGCTTGTTGTTTGTTGGTTGTCTTTTGTTGCTTGTTGCTTGTCGCTTGTTGTTTGTTGTTTGTTGTTTGTTGTTTGTTGTTTGTTGTTTGTTGTTTGTTGTTTGTTGTTTGTTGTTTGTTGTTTGTTGTTTGTTGTTTGTTGTTTGTTGCTTGTTCCTTGTTGCTTATTTCTTGTTACTTATCGTTTGTTGCTTGTTGCTTATTGCTTGGTGCTTGTACCTTGTTGCTTGTTGCTTGTTGCTTGTTACGTCTTGTTGTAGTTGCTGCTTGTTGCGCCTTGTTGTTGCTGCTTGTTGCGACTTGTTGTTATAGTAGCTGCGGTTTTTGTTGCAGTGACTGTTGGTGCAGACGCTATTGTTGAAGAGATTGCGGTTTTTGTTAATGAAGTTGCAACTGCTGTTGAATGGGTTGTTGCTTAATTGGCTGAGCCTGTTGAGCCTGACTGTATGCACTGTGGTATTTGCTGATACAGAGGCGGTAGCTGCTGAATTTGGGGTTGTGACTGTGATTTAACCTGAGGCTGCAGTTGAGACTGAGCTTGTTGCTGAGGTTGTGTCTGTAGAATCACATTTCTCTGTACACCGCTTCAAATGTTAATATTGACCGGCAAACTGGTTGCGTGAATTTGTACAGGGACTACTGTTGTCGTCTGATTTGCGTTCACGTAGAACTGTGATGGATAAGACTGACTCTGCTGTACATTTTACAAACTTGTTTGTTGATATTCGGACGTTACAAACTGTAGTTACTGCTGCAGTACTGTCGGTGTCAGTTGAATTTGAGCTAACATGATATTCTGTTCTGGCTGCTGCTGCTGAAGATTTATTTAACATTTGTGATTTGAGGCATTGTCTGGGCAAGCATTCCCGGTGATGATAATATAACTCCAACAGATCCTTCAATGGTCATACCACCACCAGAAGCTGACTGGCATACTTACGGTTGCGCTTGTCGAATGGCCTTTACATGTCCGACGAAATTCTTTTATCAGTATCACCAATAAAAAAGTTCCCCTCCGCGCTTTTCTGACAACAATACTAATGTTAATGAGTTGAAATAATTTTAAATTTCTTAATATAAACGAAAAACAAAATAATTTTAATCTAAACCTACGTGATTTTAGAAAAATCAGTCTTACTGAAAGGTTATAATCCCAATAACTGGAGTACAATTATCTCTCTTACCTTAAAGGATATCCATTAAAAATACAAATGCAATTATTATAATTCAAACTGTATAGAGTTCACGATTTATAAAAGAATAGTCAATGGCATATGATATTCTCTACTACTCCAGTGAATATATGCTTTTTCTAGTAAAAAAAAATAATAATATTAATATGACATGCATTTATTCATTTTTTTGATATTTTTTTCTATAAATTATTCGCTGATTAACACAAAAAATCACTTTCCAACGTTTGATTATCTTTTTGACATTTCATGTCGACAATTCCGTTATGGCTACAGGACACGCAAAACGAAAGCTTTAAGGCTGATAAAATCAAAGTCAATCCGTATTGTTGTCATCCATCAAAAGGGCATACCATAATCGTATTCCCAACTATCAAGAGCAGTGACTTTCTAGTTTAGTAAATGTTATGCCATGAACTCTTAGCTCTCCATTATAAACTATTCACATGAAAAATAAAAAACGGAATAAAAAAAAATTGGAACGTAACTAATTAGAGTGTAATACACTATGGCACTCGCACTGGAAAATGACATACTATCGGGCAATTGAACCAACTGGGATTAAGGGTAGGTACGAGCGTAGGGAAGTGGAAGTGAATATTTGTGGACAAGTGTAGATATCCAATGGGGCCAACTTATAACCGTTTATAAAAATTCAATTAGTACTCACTCTGGAGACGATGACAGGGCAGACGGCGCATTTGAAAATCCCAAAAGAACAGCAGCAGCAGCGCCATGGATAGACACCACACTTTGTGATATTATCGAGTCGGTGTATTATGGATCGTCCCCACGAGAACAGTTGAATATTGCCCACAAGCTTATTACGAACATCAACTTACCATTTCCAGTATGTTCCGGTATATGGGGTTGAGGTGGTTGTGGATGGTGAATATGTAGTCCTTATATGCCTACGAATTGTTATGAATGCCGAGTTCATAATTCGCCTCAGGCTTAGTTATAATATAAGTATGTGCACATCCGAACAGATTGGAATGAACTACGGATGGTGAAGACCACATTTTTCAATTCTTCTGGTTAATTATTTTCTTTTCGCTCTATTTATGCTGTCATCAAAAGTCACAAAAAACTATTCAAAAATATTTAAAAAAAATAAATACACATACACATTTACAGTCTGATACATTTAGTAGACAATCTCATAATTCTGTACAATATTAAAGAGAAGAGAAAAAGTCAAACAGAGAGTAGTGAACCCTTTTTAGTCTTTGATTCCAAAGTGTCATGACGGGAGTACAGTCACAGATGATTGAGTAGATCCCTCTAGATCCGATACAGGAATAAGGCTTGCATCGATTCGGTGACATGCATACACATCTGTGTACATACCAGAGTGTCTGTATATTTACGCTTGTTATATGTTTATCAGGATGCCAGGGAAAATATATATTCATCCCCTAAATAGATTGCTGGTTGAACGCGTGCAGAAACTGCCAACATTGTTGATATATCCTGAAAGGGTTGGCAGCAAACTCACCGAGGTAAATCTCTGTAACGATGCAATGGCAAAAGGGGCTTTACGGCTTTTGCGGCTTTGTGGCTGATTCTTGTGGCCACAGAATTGAGGGTGTAATTTAATAAGACTACAAATGTTCACCATCATTGATTGAATACGGATACAAAGAGAATCTGCATATGCACATAATTTTGGTTTTGGATTTCAATCCGTCGAAACAATAGGACATGATGCACTCGATATGTATTTTTACAATCAACATTAATATGGAAACGTATCATTTCGATTGAATAAGAAATTTATTGTAAAAAAAAAACTATTTGTTAATTATATTAAAGCAATTGTGATAGGTAATTAATTAATTATCGATAATTTTATTTGACTAAGCAAGGAAGAGGAGTAATGGTAACCTTTTTATGATGGAAAAATGTTTAACAAAATTTTGGAGATGAAATAATAAGCGCAGAAAAAGTAACACTGCACATTCTGGTAGGTGCTGCAGGAAAGTAAAGAGATTGTTTTTTTCCCTAAGAATTTTATTTTATTTTTATACATTGATGCTATACCAGTCAAAGTAGTTCCTTTGAGTTGCTATACATCGGCGGAGGCGCTGTTTCCACTCATCCATACAGTGCTAGAATGCTTGAACTGGAATCGATTTTAAGTCCTCGGTTATTCTGCTTTGGATGTTATCGACACTTTTAAGATGACATGGTTTTAAGTATTTTTTGATTTACAGAATAAAAAAAATTTACACGGACTTTTATCAGGTAAATAGGGGAGCTGGGGGACTAAAGAATGCCTTTTACCGGCAAAAACTCGTTGCTGGAGATGATCTGCGAAATCTGTCTGATGCAAAGAAGGATTTTTCTGAGCCTTCCAAGGACTTGTTTATAAAAAACTTGGTTCGTGGTTTATGTTTGAGGCACAAACGTATTCTGTCGTTCATATTGTCATCATTATTCAATGTTGAAGTTCTGCCTGAAAGCGGTTCGCTTTACATTACTTCTCAACCCTTTTAAAATGTCTTAAGTCGCTGAAAAACTTGCGCTCTTGATAAGGAATAAGTTTCTTAGCTCCAGAGGATCATTCCAAATTTTCGTAAGTCAAACTTGGGGATTCATCAAACTTGGCACAAAGTTTGATGGTACATCGTTACTACAAATTGTGGTATTCCATGTATTTGTAACAATTTCCCATATTACGACCCTCTATAGGGTCGCTAAGTGTCCGATCAGATTTAGGCGTCTAGAAAGGATTTACGTATAAGCTTTGCACAAGGACTTACGTTTAGAAGGAACTAGCGTATAAGATATTTGTATTTACAGTTCCATAATCGAGGGAATCTTGCTAGAAAAGATATTTTGGGTAAGGTAACATTGAGGGATAGTGAGTTAATTGTTACAGGAACAGCAGTTGGGAAGAGGGTGGTTTCCAAATAGGACAGGGTGGTTTCCAAATAGGACATTATATGAGAGAGCAGAATGTCCTATCTGAATTCAGAGCGGTTTCTGTGCCCAAAATGTTGTTAAAGATGTCGAGTAGACTGGTTGGCATTGGTTTGCCTATGTTTCACAAGAAACATTTTCCACTTGCACAGTCCGTGTATCTACGAATGGCCAAATATGACATATGACATTTCATTAGTAGGTGAGGCGGTGAATACCGTCCGATGCAGAGTTTCTTCGCCAGTTGGTCAGCCCGCTCATTCACCCCAAGTCCCATATGACCTGAAACCCAACGTCTGTTATTAAGCAGGTGATGTGAAATATTGTTGAAAAGAGGAAGAAAGTTCTCTTTTTGATTATTTTTAATATTTTTATTTTGTAATATTTCTGATTTTTATTATATTTTTATATAAGGTCCTAAGGGCTAGAGGCCATGATGCTGTTTGAAGATTCCAAAATAAATTTCAGGATGGAAACCCAAAGAGTTTTTACTGCTGTTGGATACCAGCATTTTGTGTGGTAGTACAAATATTATGAGATTTTTTTAGAGAACAAATAAAAATATTAGAAAAATATTCGTCAAATTGAAAATTAGTTTTTAGTTTCTTTAGGCTTTTAAATTCTAAAATTAATTACTGCCTAAATACTCATTGTTTTTTATAAAAATAAAAAATAAAAATATTTTTATTATAATTTTACTTTAAAGTTTTCTCTGTGTTTCTTGATATAAGTCAAGCTTTTGATAGAGTTTGACACCCGGGTCTACTCTGGAAACTCAAGAGGTTCCTTCCTTCCACCTATTTCCTAATCCTAAGATCATTCCTGTCCAACCGACACTTCCAAGTAAATGAATCCAACGAACTCTCCAATATCTCTCCGATATTGGCTGGGGTTCCTCAGGGTAGCATACTTGGACCCATCCTCTACAATATTTACACATCCGATTTCCCAATCTGCCCTAATACCTTCTTAAAAGACAAGAACTTAAAAGACGATACCTAAAACTACTTCGACTTCTAGACAAACGTTCCAAACTTACTATAGACAGCAAAGTACATACGGACTACAACTCTGGGGATCTACTAAGCCTTCTAATTTCCGTCGAATCCAATCCCTTCAATCAAAAATACTCCGTACAATTGTCGACGCCCCCTTCTATGTTCGCAATACTGTTATTCATCGTGATCTTAAAGGCCCAATTGTTTTTGATGTGGCAGTATCTCGCTATAAAAAGTTCCGTTCCCGTGTCCTCAATCATAATAATCCTCTTGTTCAAGAACTATCCTCCATGTCCTTCCCTAGAAATACCCATCGAAGACTTAAGCGTAACTGGTCGCGTGATTTACTAAAATACTGAGGCCTTACAGAAACACACGCTAGCAGGAGGAACTTTTTTGGACGTTTACTCCCCACAACCTTTCAAGTTAACTAATACTATTAATCAAATTTGCTATTACTATGTTCTAGTTGTAATTATCTAAAAAAAAAAAAAGTTTTCTTATATAATCGGTTAAGAATTGAATTTTTTTTATGCCACTTCGATTTTTTCCTGTTCAATAAAACAATTTTCTCCTCATTTACTATTGCTATGAACAGTTTTTGTGGGTAAATATAATAAAAAAATTATTTCAATATTTTCTATAAAATTGTTATATTTTAAAGGGTTTAAAGAAAAGTTTTTTCGGAATAATTTGTCTCACTACTTATTATTACTCAGTCTAAACGATTCTGCATTTATATTTTAACATTAACAATAAAGTCAAATTGCATTAAAAATATATTACGTGATCGGCCTTACTATTTATTTGAACTGCATATTTTTGTGTCAACACTATAATTAAGCAATCCATTAAACAATGTCTTTAATGATGGCGACAATGTTAATTTTATCGTCAAATCATAACATCTGATGACTACAATGAGTATTAAACACTGTTTTTTGGAAGGTGGGTTCATTTCATTATATCATATTTCGGTACCTGGTGGTAACAAGACTATTAATATAATAACTATAATTACAAAAGCTTTTTATGAACAAAGTCAAAACTCACATTAGAAGCGGTCAGAAGTCCATTTGGACGCTACTCATTCTAGTAAAATACATCTCATCAGAGTGATTGGTGTGTAAACATATACAATTCGATTCAAGTTAATATATTCGAAATCCTTAAAAGGAAAATATAAAAAGAATTGAGGAAAAAAACAACAATAAAGGCCATACGGCTATGTGTTTTGACTTTTACGATTTAGTTGGAACGATTCGCTTTTGTAGACAGAGTTTTGATTATGGAATTCTTGGAGAACATCATCGATACAAGCTTACTGCCACCACCTTCGCAATCTCAAGTTATAGTCTTACCTTTGTGAAGGGCAAACGATTCACTCTGACGAAGACCTCGGTCCGAGAACACAGTGGACTAAACGAAACTTCTGCTCGGTTCTTGTGAACACATAAGCATGATTGGTGAACTACTAAAAGCCAGTGATTAATCGCCCAGTCGAAGATTAATTCAAATCAATCAAATGTGAAGTTAACTAATGATCTGGTATTTGTTACGGAAATCCAACACAATCGGTACGAGTGTTGTTCCCTTCTTTTTATTTCGGTTGATTTTTTCCACGTTTAATTTTCTTTGAGCAAATAAATTCTTTCGATCGGTGAATTTGATGGGATTCGATTGCATACCAACGGGAGAAGCTATCCGCACTTTGAAAAAGGATACAACAACTATCAGAATTCGTCTTAATTCCAGTATATGAGCAAGGGGTATTCTCACATGTCCATGAACACTTAATGGAACAAACTTCTGAAGAATTGATCATTTTTAATGTCTACAGTGTCTATAGAAGCGAAGGTTCGAAGCTTCACTCTGGAATGCTTCAATTCTTCAATAGCTTGAAGCTGATAGTTAATAACTATGCGATGTGATTGAAACGTTTACCGGTGAATGGCTATTTTCGAAGCGGCCTGATCAATGCTTGCTAGTAAAGAGGAGCTTGCTGCTGTTGTCGGGATCAGTCACATCGGGTATACTGTTGATGGCCATCGCCGTAATCCATTGGTTCCCACACACAATCAGGTATGGATCAGCTAATGCCATTAGTCATTTGATACGTTTACCATACAATAATCGAAAATTCATAAACTTGACTGTGTTTATTTGTGATGAAACTACACGTACTCCTCCTTCTCGAATGGTAACAATACAATTGTCGGAACATTTTTCGGCTGATTTTCAGTTCTCAGATTTTATTTATGATCGAAAAATCATCGAAAATCTTATATTAATGAAGCTGTTAAGTGTGAAATATTATAAAAATGAATCAGAAACGATATAAAAATCAAAAAGACCATCAAATAATTCGATGACTATTATTAAATGTATAAATAATAGTAGCTCAATAGACATTCAAACATATTAGATGAGGTCAATCAGACAATTTTCTTATGAATCTAATATGATTGATTATGTTTGCATATATAATACCTATAATATTTATGTTAATATTTACTAGAAATATAATTTAGATTTTCTCATTTTACAATATTATTTGTTAACTATCAGTTTTTGTATTTTTTTAGTTATTTAACTAAATATTTTGTTATTTTGTTTTTATAGATTTATTATTACTAAAAAAAAAAATTATATGTTCAAAACTAAATCTTGCATCATGAAAAGTGACTGTTTGATGTGCATTTTGGTTAAGAGATGTCATTGGTCCTTATTTCATTACAAAATGTGGGAGACCACAACTTTGAATTCCGCGCATTATGGCCCTATGATAACTGATTTGTTTTTGCGTCAGCTTTTAAGAACGAAACCACAAGTCACATAATATAACAAATTTTGGCTTAATTGCAGTAAAAGTTGCCAGGACCCGTAATTTCGAGATTTGGTGATATCACTTGGCCTCTAAGATGATCCAATTCGACATTGGTAGAGGTTTTTTTATAAATTTATATACAAAAATTTTTTTACACAGATAATTTTTTATAATTTGGAGCATTTAAATCCAATATTCGTCAAGTAATAGCCGAATTTGAACCTGAAATATATTATAAAAATTTACCTTAAAGTGATCGAGTCTTTCCAGAAATTTTAAGATTAAAAAATAATGTCGAAATTTTTATCAATATTTTTATTTTAAATATATTTAAATAAATTTTATTTTCCAAAGAATAAATTGGAGAAATCTATTTTTGCAACATTTTAAAGTAACTAAAAAATCTTAGTTATTCTCCTTTAAAAAGAGACACACTTTAAGATGAAAAATATTTTATTTTATTAATAAAATAAATCTAAGCTTTTTATAAAAAAATTTTCATTTAATCCTAAATTTTTCTACTTCCTAAATCATAAATGCACACTTCCGTCAGATTTTTTTAATTGAAATCCAATCCGGGAATTGATCAACCAGAAAATGGCTAACCTATTGTTCATAAAGGATCCAAAGAATATAGAAAGAAACCACAAAGTATCGATGATCTCACTTTCAAAGCAAACAAGACCTGACCGATGGAATTGTTTGTATCTAGGGTACCAGGCTATTTGGCCTCTCGATCATTGCTGATGAATGGTGAGGTCTCAGAAAGGAACGCTGATCACTGAACTCTAAATATTGAACAGTGAATGGTGAATAGCAAAGACTAAACGCTTAATACGATAAGGAATAAATCCTGTCTAAATGTGTAAACTGATATTATGGGCTAGGCAAGAACTAATTAGGAATAAATTGAGTATGGGAAAATATTTTGTATTTCTCCCAAAGGAGCACTATTTGTGCCAGATTTACACCGCTCATTTTAAGGATGGATCAGTTATGGAATTTTTACATTGCGTTATAGTGAACCAGAATCGAGAATCGGAACATGAACTAATTTTCTTGCATGGGAAAATTCTTCGCGATGCTGTGACGAGGATGTTGTTTGTACACGTCCACACAGATCCCTAGATCTACGGAATGATCTGTAAATCATTCAAAAAGTTGTAGCTACATTCATAAAGTACACGTTCTCGTACCACCCTCGATTTTTCGATGGAAATAACACTTCCGGACTGTATGCGCAGGTGTTTTTCTTTAGACCACATACACTACACGCGCATTGCAACCTCGTCAGCCACAACCACAGAAACTAATTCTACCCTGTTTGTAGGTAAATTTTTTGTTTTTGGAAAAAAATTGCCATACTTAACTTACCCTGCTCTTGATATCGGTTTTCTTTGATTCGAAAGCAAAACAAAAAAAAAATATCCTAAGAGGTTTCAGGTGATTTACTGATATGGCTGGTGCTTGTGGTAATTGCGGTTTTTTTAACAATCGCCAACAGTGTAAGCGATGGTCACAGGGAGTGTCAATATAAAATGTGACCGTGCACTTCAGATTTTAGTTTGAATATTACTGATTTTTTGCCATCACACAAAAAAAAAAACATACTCAAATAGAAAATTTCAACATAAATATGTGTATTACCTACTCTAATAGAAGAATACCTAAAAAAAATAATTTATTTATTTCTCCACAAACTACTTAACAAAGACTTAAAAGATTTCATTTTCTTATATTTCATTTTGGTATTAAGTATCTTAGAAAAGGGGTTTTCGGTTTTATTCAACTGAATTCAAGGAATGGTAATCGATTCCCCCAAATAACAAATAACCCATAAATATGTCACCGAAAGAGTGGAATATTGTGACAGATTGTAGCATGTGCTTGTCTAGATAGGATTGTAAGTTTTAAATTACTTAATTTTCAACGATTACGTATTGGTTTTTAATTGCACACACGACCATTTAGGTGTCTTCGATATTAGAGAATCGGAACATATATTTTGTTCCTTCCAAAAATAAAATAGTACACAAAGTGCCGTTTGGGGGATAGATAAACTCTTTAATATGTTTTGAAGATTTCACTTAATTTATTTATGATTGAGTAGTAAAAATATGATATGTATTTAGGCTTAAGGTATACTTTCAAAAAGATTTCGTCGGGGAATTTTTTCATTTTCTTCTCATATTCCAAGATAAAAATATCCTCCCATCATCTTATTAGTCGTGTTGAATTAAGTTGTTATTATTGTTTTTTTTATTTTAAATTATCAAATGTCTTTTTGAAATTTGTTTAAAAATGTGATAAAAAATTTTAAGACATATTTTCAGGTCCTAGATTGTTCTGGTATTTTATTGATTGAAATTGAGAAATTTAAAAGATATTAAAAGATGAGGAATTGACAAAAATCTTATCTGAATACTTTTTTTTTAGAAGTTTTTTGATTTTATAAAATTAAGAAATTATAACTGAATCTCGTAAAATATTTTGAATAAAACTTACCAAAATTTGATAATTTTTTTATTCGTTATTTAATATACGATACGAGGGTCATTCAACAAGTACTTAGCCTACAAAAGAAAAACGAAAATTTTGGAAAGGTGGCAATTTATGTTTCCACATAATCTTCTTCAAGCTCGATACACTTGGCCCAGCGATGCTCTAACTTTTTTAACCCGTCCAAAAAATACATTTTCTCGAGGGAAGCAAAATAGGCCTCCGTGGCGACGATGACCTCCTCATTCGACCCAAATCTATTCCCGGCGAGTGATTTTTTCAGGTTTGGAAACAAAAAGTAGTCACAGGGGGCAAATCTGTAGAGTACGGTGGATGAGGCAGCAATTCGTAGCGCAATTCGACCAATTTGGACATGGCGACGGCGGAGGTGTGAGCCGGCGCGTTTTCGTGGTGGAACAGCACTTTTTTCTTCGCAAAGCGGGGCCGCTTTTTCTTTAATTCGACGTCAAATCGGCCCAATAAGTCAGCATAGTAGCGCCCCATGATTGTTTTACCCTTCTCGAGGTAATCGATGTGGATCACACCTTGTGAATCCCAGAAAATGGTGGCCATCACCTTTCCGGCCGATCGAACAGTCTTCGCCTTCTTCGGAGCACGTTCGCCGGGTGAAGTCCACTGTTTCGACTGTTCCTTGGTCTCTGGTGTGTACCAGTGAATCCATGTTTCGTCAACGGTCACGAAATGACGCAAGAACTCCGCTGGATTGCGCTGAAACAGCGCCAAACACGTCGCTGATGTATTCTCACGGTTGCGCTTGTTTTCCGGTGTGAGCAAACGCGGCACCCATCGCGCCGACAGTTTTCTCATGCCCAGTTCTTCGTGAAGAATATGATGCACCGTTCCTACTGCGATGCCCACAGTCTCAGTTATCTCGTGAACCTTCAATCGACGGCCTGCCAACACGAGATCGTGGACTTTTTTAACGTTTTCCTCCGTAGCAGCCGTTTTCGGGGCACCTGGGCGTGGCTCATCAAAAACCGACGTGCGGTCACGAACAAACTCGTTGAACCAATTCTTGACGGTCGCCATCGAAGGAGAAGAGTTACCATACACAGCATCCAAGCGATCTTTGATTTCGCTGCGCGTTTTCCCTTCCAAAAACAAGAATCTAATCACCGAACGATATTGTTCTTTTTCCATTTTTGTGCAACCGACCGACACGCTGGCTTTCAAAGGCTCTCAAAACAAAACTAATGAAGGGAATCGAATGAACCTACTTTGACAGTAGGCTACTAAAAGAATGTACTGCACGATGGTAAATTTCTTTTGGGACAGCAGTTCCATCGGGCGGTGAGGCTAAGTACTTGTTGAATGACCCTCGTATTTTCTATATAAAAGTAATAGGACTATTTATTTACAAATAATTACATTTTATTTTAATACACTAAAAGAATCTGCGGAGGCTTTTTTTCTAGTATTATTTGCAGTGCCTTCAGCTCCTCCGTTACACTGGAAATACCTTCACCTCCTCCGTTACACTATTTTCGGTGATATCGACAGTTCCTTTCAAGCAGTTTCAAAATTTTAAGAGTCAAAATAGTCGGACAGACTTTGATCAGAAGAATAGGCGGGGGTGGTGAACGCAGGAATTCTTGTCTCCAACAAAAATTCGAGTGACAGGGGAGTTGTCTTTTTGAAGTATCCAAGTTTCTGAGCCTCTACAGGACTTCTTTATAAAAACAAATTAGTTGGTTGAGTTTGTTGTGAAGTCATAATAGCTTTGACAAATTTCACATTTGCAACATTTTTCCATGTTGCAGACCTGTTTAAGTATGGGAAGCTTAAAATATTAAAATTTGTACAATTTTATTTTATTTTTATAAATTAATGTTTTCCTTTTTAGAGTAGTCCTTTAAGTAGCTGTTTATCGGTGGAGGCGTTTTTTCTACTCTTTGTAGCATTGCTGGAAGGCTTCAACTGGAATAGGCTTCAGATCCTCTGTTACACTCGTTTAGAATTGATAAGATACTATCCTTTTAAGTGAATTTAAATGTTAAGAAATGAAAAAGGTCACACAGGCTAGGATTCGGTAACTAGAAGCCAGAGAAAACGTACCAATTCCTATTTTCCAACAAAAACTCTTTGATGCAGTTAAACATGTGACAGGAGGCGTTGTCATGGTGGATCATCCATATGTCTGGAATATGCGATTTAACCAAAATAACACTTTTTCTGAGCTCTCCAAATACTTTTTTGGAATAAAAAGAGGTCCTTTTTATAATGAATTTTTATAATTTTCCAATGTTGAAGGTATTCCTTAGCAAGGTTCGTCTCCCACTACTTCTCAGAGATAGATGTCTCCCACTTCTCATGCAAGTATATGCAATTTTTTGTCTAACAGGGAAGACCCTTTTTTCAACCTTTCAAGGAGCTTCAATATTAATCGATGGCCTGACCAATATTTTAATTTGGATAAGTAAGGTACCACAAACCCACAAACACACCCCACCCCCACCCCGGCTAAATGTGAGTAGCCGGAAGAAAATGGATACTATCACCATAAGAGTAGGCGACTACGACATCCAGTCGCTACCCTACATCCGATATCTAGGAGTGGTCTTGGATGCCAGACTCAACTACAAGGAGCATATCTCCAGCGTCAGCAGAAAGGCATCAGCAGTACAGGGCGCGCTTTCGCGGATAATGCCCAATATCGGAGGCCCCAGGCAAATCCGAAGGCGACTACTGGCAACTAGAGTTACCTCCGTCCTGCTATACGGAGCACCAGTGTGGGCGAAATCGCTAGAGTTAACAACATACCGTAAGATAATGTCATCAGTCCAGCGGCTCTTAGCGATCAGAGTTGTGTCAGCATACCGAACGGATGCGGTCAACGTCGTGGCATCATCCCCACCCATCGACATCCTGGCAAGAGAGCGTGAACGCCAACATCGTAGGAAGAAGGAAAAGCGGCGAAAGGTCCGCTGTGAAGAGGAGAGACCCGAGAGTCTTCGCCTCTGGCAAGAGAGATGGGAGATGGGACAGCTCGACGAAGGGTCGGTGGACTCATCGGCTGATCCCAGATGTCACCAAATGGGTCACTCGCCTGCACGGGGAGGTCGGGTATTACATCACCCAACTCTTGACTGGGCATGGATGCTTTCGGGCATACTTGCACAGATTCAAGAGAACTGACTCCCCAAACTGTCATCACTGCCGCGATGTGATCGAAGATGCAGAACACGTGTTCTTCCAATGCCCCTTCTACGAGGGAATACAGGCAGATCTGGAGAAAAATCTGGACCGTTCCATCAGTCCAGAAAACATAGTGGAGTGCATGCTGAAGAGCCAATCGGCTTGGAACAGAGTTGCAGAGTACGCGGAATCTTTAATCAAGTATCTTCACACCACGTACGACGAATAGGCCGCAAGGCGTCTTAATATCGGGACAGCAGTAATATCAAATAAGAACGCCCCGGCGAAGTAGTATTTACAAAGAGTGCCGCCGGGAAACCATCGTTCCGGGAGCAAGGGTAGAGGTACAGGTTAGGTTTTAGCGAGGTAAAAATCCCGAATAACTCGTCTGGCAGGTAGAAGGTCTTCCAGGCGAGTACCTTTTGAAGGTTTCCCCCTGTACCTCATTAATCTAAACAAAAAAAAAACCCACCCCCACCCCTTAAATAGACGCTGATCAACTTTTTGTAAATCAAACTGACGGATTCTCGAAGCTAGCTTTAAATTACTCTGAAATGTAAGTCGCCAAAGTGCTTTCAGTCTCATTACTTTTCGGCGAAAGCTCATGCAATATATAATAATTTTTTAATTAATTCTACTACAATTAAATTGAAGAAAAAAATGTTTTTGTTCTTGTACCAATCAATAATTTTTCTTGTTTGTTGGTTTCCAATCCTTTACATAAAAATCTATTTGACTAGAAAATGAATAAATTTCAACACACCAACAATAGATAAACCCGATTTACGATAAAGCAACTGTCTACGCTTTAGTCAATGTACACCTTACAATATTTACCTGTATCCGTATTAGTTGCCCTTCGACAATTATCACAAGCAAATTGCCAGAGCGTACGGCCTTTCGAGAATTCGGTGGGTGTTTAATGAGTAATTACATTTTGCGAATTTTTAACGACGCCAACACGCCTACCCGCGGTGGGTGTTCTTGTTGCTGTCATTGCCGACCGATTGGATATCTATCTGCGTCCGAAGGCTATGACTTCCACATGGTTAGATTAGATGAAATTTGCTGGCATGCGAGAATGTTCAGCCTGAGCAGAGGGTGGCCATGGACATACCAAGTTCGGAGTGGTGCTGGTGGCCCTTTTAGCTAATCCGTTGACGTACGAGTATGTACACTGTTGTGCGTCCCCATTCTAGTACAAAACTAGCATTTATGAGGAATATGTTGCTTAAGTCATGAACATAGGAGATTTGTTTAACGATTCACTTTAATTTTTACGATCGAAAATTCCATGTTCCATGGTTGCTGTTTGATGTTTTCTGCTGCAAAGATCTGCACTCTCTCCCAGCCATTTCACAACATAAATTTGGAAAATACGACCTCTCATACTTGGGCTAACAGTCCATAATCACAGGTTGACCAAAAGTTGTTGAAAATGAATAAACAAAAGTCCTCGATAGGATAGAGTTCTTGAGTTGGAATCGAATCGAATCTCATTTCGGCGGATGTTCTTATGCAACTCTATGAAAACGCAAGCAGGTTTCTTGGCTCTAGCCTCGATAGACAGTGGATGTGATTTTCCCTGCTCTTGACAGCAGTTCATAGGTCTTCTCTGGTCACCTAATACTAAAGTAGCCGAAGTTCACGTAAAGGTCAATCCCTCAAAGTTGAAAAGAGCGAGCGCAAAACCAGGAACCAGTTGAACGGGTATTCTTGACCATGTTGTCCAGTTGGTTGATTGTTTTTAAGGATAAAACTGGTAATCAAGAGCGACATTTCGATGTCCAAGCACTCATTCGGTTTTTATTTTGTTACGAAATTTAGTATTTACTGTTCATTTTGTTCTTCTTTTTCTGATACTTTAGTTATTGTGCTTTACATTAATCTGGATTGCTTAATTCTCGACTACAAATTGCACTTTAGTAGCGCCGCATACAAACCGTGAGAATATTTTTTTCGCACAATTTCTTTCGTTCGCAAACAACCCTCGCCAAGGAACTTCTTCAACTTAACTTGTTTGGACTACGAAAAGTACTGCATACAACAGGGGAGGAAGAGTGTATCCGCAGTAGATGACACAAAAACTGCTGGTAATACACGGTGTCATCAGTAATAGATTCAGAAAAGAAAGTAAATTAACAAAATTCGTAATGAACAGTTTTCAATTAATTTGCAAATTTACGATAAGTTTTCAATAAATTGATCTGCCCTCGCATGCGATTCGCTATATTGTCGTAGTTTGCGCTTTTGAAGTCAGTCTTCCTTTCGGTGACATGCTTTTGCCGGGGGATCTTCTGACTTCGGAATTCATAAAAATATCAAAAGTGTCTCACATAAATTAACCTTTAGAAAAAATGCGCGCACATACTCGTATATAAAAGCCATTTTCTTTATGTTATTCGCTGACGGGTATAAGAATGTTGTCGGTGTAGTAAACAAAATTGCCTGAGGAGGACCTTCTGTTCTACGGGCACTAGTTATATATGTTATACTCATATGCTTACCACTTGTGAGACTTCTTAAGAGTCTCTAGGGCTAATTCGGAGGCGAATATAAGAAATACTCAATAGCAAACCGTGTGGATAGACGCGAAAAAAAACGTACAAAAAAAGCTGCGTTCATTCTTTGAACATGTCATGTTGTCGGTGACAGAAATGACCTTTTGCGACAAACAGTATTCCTCCGAGTGTATGCCAATTCGACTTAATTAAAGTTGATCAAATAAAATCATTCATTCTTTTCCTCGTTTGATTTTCATCAGAGTGCATATTTTCAAGCGAATGCATAAGCTAACAACTTATTCAATTGTGTGGAAATCTGCTCGAACATTTTTGCATTTGACAATTTTCCATTTGCTTTTTGAAAACTTTATTGTTTGGGTGGTCCAACATTTCACTAATATCTATATAACAATTCAAAACTACCACCGTATGGAGCTAATTCTTTTATTTCTCAACTAATTTAAATTGTAATTTTGTTAAATATTTTCAGTTATCAGAATGTGTAGGTGAATAGTTGCATATTTTTAAATTTCAAATAGTATTTCCTGAGTAGATTAATGGAAATAATAATTTTTTATAAAACAAATAATAACAATTAATATGAATATACTTTTTACTCATACTTTTTTTTTATTTGTAAATTATAAATTTTTAATAATTATCTCAAAAATCCTCTAACAGCAATGAAATAATGTTGATAAACATTTTTTTCCTAAAAGAATGCAGCTCAGCAACAAAAATTGTTTATCAACAAGTGCGCTTATCAATAAGTATGGAAAAAATATTACTTTTTTTTAAAAAATATTTTTTTTTATACAAATAATATTTAAATTTAAACTTTTTTTAAAATTATTTTTGTTTAGACTATATACAAAGAATTTTGTTAAAATTTTTGGATAAGAATTTGAGTGTACTTGTTACAATCAGTTAAGTTTTTAGGTCTCTGGTTAATTGGAGGGAGTAGCCATAAATTGTTAAAAAGTTTTGTTTTAAAACATTATAAATAGGGCTTCGAAAAGAATTGGTTGTGTCTATGAGATTCCCAATAGAAGGAGTCATACTTGAAAAGATATATTTAATTGAGTGGATATATTGAAAAGGCTGAGTTGAACGCCATGAAGGATAAAGTTGGATACAGATTTTGACAAATTTCCTTTCCCAGACTTTTTGAATGGTTTGGCCAATTCTCCACCATTGATCCAGTCTGTTTATCGACACATGACTAATAGTAACGGATTTTCCAGTTTATGCTTTAGAAAAAAAAACATAAAATTAATCATATTTATATATAATTATATTGCATAAAATTTACCATTATTTAATAATATAATAATATCTGAATTATTGGCACCAGACTTTCTGCAGGACTTGATTCTTCTTAGGTATTTATTAAGACCTTTCCGCACATTTCGGGCTGTAATTTAGACATTACTTGGCAGATGTTGATTGTTAAATGGTCTTAACTATAAGAATAATCTAAATTAGTGTGAGTTTTAAGATAATTTGATAATAATAAGTCCAACGGTGACATATCGAAGTTGGCCAATCGACATCACAAATCTTCACAATTACCTGGGAACTTTTCGCGCCCTAAAGTCAAAGTTTGTCATGTTTTGTAGCTTGTAGTACCGGTTTGTTAAAATTTTATATGATTTAGATATGCAAGCTAAAAATATGTAGTTTTTATGGGACTATAGCGCTCAGAATTTACGGTTACTGTCACTTCTTCATTATTTTTAAATAAGTACGGACCAATGACACCTTCAGACAAAAAGGCATACTACATAATAACTTTTTATAGATAAAATAGCTCCTTTAATACGAAAGAAATTAGTTATTTAAGGGGTTTTTCATCGAGCAAGAAATGATCATCATTGCTGAAGAAAATTTTCCGTAAAACGTAGCCATGCAAAATAACAACTTTTTTAGAAATTTTTAAAAAAATGGCATATAATAGAAAATGTAAATAATAACTTATATTAATTATTTTTGAAAAAATTTGATATAAAATAAAACTATATTTTCAAAACAACAAAATGAATCATTCGTTATTAAGTGCCATTTGCCAGCTGATCAGCCCATTTATTGCCGAGAATATGAGCATAAAAATAATTCAACATTCAATTTGTTCATATATTATTTTTTGTAAATAATTTTATTTAATTTAAATTTAATTTTTATATAAAAATCTTACCAACAGACTATCAGTTGCCTTAAGGAAATTATTTTTGAATTTTTTTAGGATTATTGCGATAGCAACAGTCTCTAAAGTATTGGACCTCATTAGTAATAATCTATGAAAAATATATTAATAAATGTCAATGAACAAAAATATCATTAATTTCTCAGAAATACATAATTAATCTGAATATTAATTTTATTCTCTATCACCACATGATACCTATTAAAATAACATTTGTCTTATCAATGATTAAAAATAATTTATTGGAATTTAATTAAAATTAATCAGAATTGTTTTTGTACATACAAAAATAGGAGTTTGTTCATCATCCACACAAAAAAACAAACAACAACAACAAATAATAATGAAGAAAAACCCTTACTTATGTTTTTGATAATATTTATGGAATTAAATGCTGTAATGAATATTTTTTTCCCTTTTCACATTAAAATTATATAAAATATTGCAAAAACTTCATTGGAATAATTGCCCATGCAATGTACTTGAACCAATGTAGTACATACTTTATAGTTTTGTGTAGTCTGGGTCTGTTCGAACAGAATCGGGTAAACGGTCTTCATTGTCGGCAACAAATGGCAAAATGGTAAAATTTATTATCATTAACTTTTAACACCCACAAAATGGCCATGAAATTACTTTCGGAAGTTGAAACATGCTCGCATTGACTGAAATTTGTGGGCAATATAACGAGTAACAAAAGATCCTATTAAGGTTGATAAAAGAGCGAGAGCAGACGTATAGGCATTCGGTCAGAATGGCCACAAAATTCTGCTATGAAATTACGTCAACACCTCAAATACACATTATGTGAAAGTAGTTGAAGTTCGAAAATTTTTGTTGTAGCAGTAAAATAGCCAATTTGGCCAGAACGAGAATGGACAATCAACTGGCAAACGACCAGCAAATTGTTTTCGACCTGGTCCAGTAGTCATAAAGCCATCCGTGATCCTTTTGTTTACAGACACAGATATTGGTCAATGGTTTAAGGTATCTGTTTGGATGATTATAGCTTACAATAGGTGTAGGTGTAAGTGACGAGTTTTATTTGGAAGCAACAAACAAAAGTAAAAAGGACATGCAATGATATATGGACACCAGATGCATCGGTCAAATTGAGACATCCTAATTGTCATCATTATCGGGTCATGTCCGGCGTTGGTCAAAGAAGATGTTAACTTAATTTATGAATAGATAGACATGAAAATATTCAATCACAGGACACACGTTGTAAGGAATTCACGCAGTGCAGACAAAACCGATCCGACACACGCCCCAACTTAAGGTGAACAATAAGAAAACGATTCGAAACGAATTGACAGTAACCGGAAGACGTTCGTAAATCGTGAACTCATTCGTCTCTTACAAATAGGATTTTTAGTATGCAATATGCGATAAAAGGACAGCTACTTACCACTTACAGAGTCGGAACTTTGACCATAACCGCATCCCTGCAGTCTCAGCTGGACACGCTGTTTCCTAACCGCAAAACGTGTGACCAGTTTCAGTTTCAATTTTTTCTACATTAGAAACTAAAAAAGTGCGTCTCGAGGATGCACTTGCACTTAAATCCGATCGGAACGAGGGTGGTTTAGTCGTATTGTATCTTCGACATGGCAATATGATACCAGAATTCAATCACCGGAAAATGCTTGACAGAATTTTCTATCGAGATTCGATAAATTTCCGAACTATTACCGTAGGTCTTAAAAATCAGGGCGGAATCAAAAATTATGACTTCTGTTCTTTTTCCGGATCGAATGGTCATGTCCACTTAACAAAAATTTAAAAAAAAACTTGAGCCCAAAAAAAAACAGAAATAACATTTTTGAAGACAAAAAATATAGTGAAAAAGAAGCAAATCCCAAGCCTGTAAAAACTTCCAGCTCTGAACGTAAATGACAACAAACCAAAGTGCAACTTGTACTCGGCGAATGCAGAATGGAATTGGTGCTCATAAATCGACCATCTGGGAATTCTCCGACAAAACTATTCGGCTGCGTTCTGGATGCGGCTACGACCTTAGACAGCTTCGCATATTTGGGAGGATTCGTTTCGTGAGAAGTGTTCGCGGGAAATTCTTCCGTCGGTCTAGCCAAAATAGTCTAGACACGCTGCAGACCGAAGTCATTAAGTTATGACAGCTTGTGAGAAAAAACCAATCCACCATGCATCGGTCAAATCATGTTCAAAAATATATTTTAAATTTGAAATAATCTCTTCGAAAGTACATGCACGCATAAGCACACTCACACGTCTAAAAAGTGTCTTCAAAAGCATACATTTGCAAAAATTCTAGAAGGTGACAGACTGTCTGTTTGGGTCAGGCCTTAGGCAAGCCTTGCTCAAAAAACTAAACAAAAAATGACTTTCAAAAGAGAATTTTGAATATTTTGAAAGGGTTTTTTTTTAGTAAAAGTTGTTATGGATTCTTCCTTGGTTAATTTTGAGCAAAAAATCGTATCGATAGAAGGGCAGCCATGGCCCATCGCACCATTTATCACTAAACCATTAATGCTTTACAAAATATTTGTACTAATAAACTTGATAGTATTTAATAAACTTTATTAAAATAATAAAAAAAAAATACTTGCGTTACTTCAGAAATGATTTTTTGACTGTTGAAAGTCTATAACTAGAACTGTGTTAATCCGATAATAACGCCCTTAAGCCAATGTGGACGTATTAAACACAGTTATGGGATTCTAGCAAACATTCGAATTTCAGCCCAAGTTCAGTCAAGAATACTCCGTAAGATAAAAATAAGAATATGCATTTACGAGTATACTAATGGTCGTTAGGGAATCAGTTGTTGCTTGCTATAAAAAGTTGCTCGTAATAAAGAGTTACATGCTACATAAGCTAATCATTTCAAATTATCAACAAATCGTGTAGTACTTACTAAAAATTTTTACTGAACATTTTTGCTGAAAATTTCTACTGAAAATTTCAACTGAAAATTTCTACAAAAAATTTCTACAGAAAATTTCTACTGAAAATTTCTACTGAAAATTTCTACTGAAAATTTCTACTGAAAATTTCTACAGAAAATTTCTACAGAAAATTTCTACAGAAAATTTCTACTGAAAATTTTTCCTGAAAAATTTTACTGAAAATTTCTACTAAAAATTTCTCCTGAAAATTCTATTGAAATTTCTACTGAAAATTTCTACTGAAAATTTCTACTGAAAATTTCTACTGAAAATTTTTACTGAAAATTTCTACTGAAAGTTTCTACTGAAAATTTCTACTGAAAATTTCTACGGAAAATTTCTACTGAAAATTTCTACTGAAAATTTTTACTGAAAATTTCTACTGAAAATTTTTACAGAAAATTTCTACTGAAAATTTCTACTGAAAATTTCTACTGAAAATTTTTACAGAAAATTTCTACTGAAAATTTCTACTGAAAATTTCTACTGAAAATTTCTACTGAAAATTTCTACTGAAAATTTCTACTGAAAATTTCTATTGAAAATTTCTATTAAAAATTTCTACTGAAAATTTCTACTAAAAATTTCTATTGAAAATTTCTACTGAAAATTTCTATTGAAAACTTCTACTGAAAATTTCTACTGAGAATTTCTACTGCAAATTTCTATTGAAAATTTCTATTGAAAATTTCTATTGAAAATTTCTACTGAAAATTTCTACTGAAAATTTCTACTGAAAATTTCTACTGAAAATTTCTACTGAAAATTTCTACTGAAAATTTCTACTGAAAATTTCTACTGAAAATTTCTACTGAAAATTTCTACTGAAAATTTCTACTGAAAATTTCTATTGAAAATTTCTATTGAAAATTTCTATTGAAAATTTCTACTGAAAATTTCTATTGAAAATTTCTACTGAAAATTTTAATTGAAAATTTCTACTGAAAATTTCAATTGAAAATTTCTACTGAAAATTTCTACTGAAAATTTCTACTGAAATTTCTACAGAAATTTCTACAGAAAATTTTTACTGAAAATTTCTACTGAAAATTTCTATTGAAAATTTCTATTGAAAATTTCTATTGAAAATTTCTATTGAAAATTTCTACTGAAAATTTCTATTGAAAATTTCTACTGTAAATACAATTGAAAATTTCTACTGAAAATTTCAATTGAAAATTTCTACTGAAAATTTCTACTGAAAATTTCTACTGAAAATTTCTACTGAAAATTTCTACTGAAATTTCTACTGAAAATTTCTACTGAAAATTTCTACAGAAAATTTCTACTGAAAATTTCTACAGAAAATTTCTACAGAAAATTTTTACTGAAAATTTCTACTGAAAATTTCTACTGAATATTTCCACTGCAAATTTCTACTGAATATTTCCACTGAAAATTTCGACTGAAAATTTCCACTGAAAATTTTGATTAAAAATTTTTACTGCAAACTTTTGCTGAAAATTTTTACTGAAAATTTTTACTGAAAATTTTTACTGAAAATTTTTACTGAAAATTTTTACTGAAAATTTTTACTGAAAATTTTTACTGAAAAATTTTACTGAAAATTTTTACTGAAAATTTTTACTGAAAATTTTTACTGAAAATTTTTACTGAAAATTTTTACTGAACATTTTTACTGAACATTTTTACTGAAAATTTTTACTGAAAATTTTTACTGAAAATTTTTACTGGACATTTTTAATGAAAATTTTTACTGAACATTTTTACTGAAAATTTTTTATTTACTGAATATATTTACTGAAAATTGGTGGTGCATTTTCCTGGAAAAAAATTAAGTAGCCTAAATTAAAAGATAAATTAACACTTATCGCTGTAAAATGAATATTATTAAAATAGAGAAATTATAAATGTGGAAACATTTCTTAAAAAATTTACATTAATTTTATTTGGCTGTCACTAATAATTACGAGAAATGGCATAAATAAGTGGTATAGAATGCAAATTATTTATCCTTATTCCCAGATCTAATAGTTCAGACTGAATTATAGCTCCTCAAGAATTCGAAACTATTATCCTCCCCTCGACATACTATCATACAAAATATTTATTTTATGACAAAAAATAAGAATTATAAAATTTGGAAATTTGTTTAAGTAGGTATAAAATATTTTTTTAATATGTCTCCATCATATTTATATAAATTAAAATTTGATAACTTTTTCTGATATGGACATGTTATTTGAAAGGTGTACCAAAATTTTCTTAATATAACAAATAAAATTGTTAAAGTTAATATTAAATTGAAAAAAATCATATCACATATTACTAAGAAAGTTGTTTTTTACTTTTTTTATTTAAAAAATATGAATCTAATATCAAATCTTTTAGTTTTAACTCACTTAACAATTTTAATTAAATAGAATAATTTTTTATAATAACAGAAATTTAAATAGTAATTTTTGTAAATCAGAAATTGTGCCGGTCAATGTTGCTAAGATGATTTTATTGTAAATATGTTTATTAGCAACAAGTTGATTGAAAATAAGTTGTAAAAGTTCTGCTTTAAAAAATTTTGTTAGTTTAAGCAAAATTTTGAAACGCTCCCATTTTATTTCTATAATATTTTCAAAACTAACAATTTCTTTGAGTAAATATAGAAATTTTTGTAATTTACCTTATGACAATAATTAAAAAGACAACTAGGAAAAATCACAAGTTTTCATTTTTAGGAACTACTCTGTAAGTTTTTTAAATGAGGTATAAAATTTTTTCAGATGCGTGAGAAATTTTCGGAGATAATTTTCCAAAGAAAAATTAAATATTCTTCGAGATAACTTAACACAGTTCTAGATAAGACAAAACTATGCATATTTTGAGGACTCGTCAACGTGGAAAAATTTCTTAACGCCGACGACTGTTTACCGACATAAACAAATTCTTAACTTCCGGCGGATAATATTTAATCTCTCAAAGATGTTTTCTTTAATAAATTTTGGTAGTGGAGAAAACTCAACAAAAAAAATATTTTAGTTCATCTTAAATTAGTTTAGTTTATTTAGTACGGATGTTGGCTACCTGTGTTAAAGTAAACAATTTGTTGAATTCATGTTGACAATGTAAACCTTTATACATGATAATTGGGTTAATAATTCGGTTAAAATATTGGAACATGAACACGTTTATGTATTCGTAAGTGATATAGATATTTCCTTTAAGCTTTTCTTACATGTATGGGTAGTTTTATAGCACTTTACAAAGTAGTTTTTAATAGTAGTTTAGTGCTAAATTGAATATTTTTGCGAATTGTCTAAATCAAATAGTCAAAAATATTTTATTTTAACAATTAAATTAAAAATGTGTAATTTTGATTCCAAATGTTCAAACAAAAAAAATTGATTAATCAAACTGGTGGATAGTTAATTGAAGGAAGCAATTAGAAGTGGTTAAATTTTTTAGAGCATATTAGATTCTTTTCGGAAGTTAAAATGAAGACTTGGGAAAGGAGCTGTTGGTTCTAAGAGTTCCGCAATGGAAGTCATTGTCAAGGCAATAATTGTTGGTTATAAGAGTTCGGTCATTGTCAAGGCTGTGAAAATGTTATTGGAAATTAATTTTAAAATGAGGTTTGTGGAGAGGATAATTGAAGTTTCAATTGCTATCATAATTGCCTATAGTTCGCCATAAAAAGGAAAAACTTTTATTTGGTAAGATTCATCACCTAATATCGCGATACTCACTGACAAGAAACTTGCAGATTTCCTGGAAAACAATAATTTTTATTTTAGTAAATATAAAAAATCGATGTATATTTAATATTCTTATTATATTTACAAATTTTATTATGAATATTTATTTCCCTTCGATAATCCATTATTTTTCTAAACGTACACAAAATTATTTTATCCCTAATTTGAATTAGAGCATAAATGAAATCTTTTACGCATATTGAAAATTGACATTTTTATTTCAGTCAAGTCCTGCAGTTTCCTTTTGTTAAAATAAAATTGCCAAATTATATTCTTATGAAGTGTGAAAGAAATACTATTTTTGCATTCGATCTTATAGTTTACATTTCTAAACATTTAATTAAATCTCTTCATGGGAAACTAAAACTTTTTTTACTTCTAAAATTTCCATACTTTTCTCACCAAAAAAAAAAAAATCCTAAAAATTACCGTGAATACATTATTTTCATATTGTACGTGTATATCTTTGCTGTAAAAATAAAATGAAAATAACTGGAACAATTTGAATAAGATTTAAGAAATTAACAAAATTTTCAGTCGTACACATCAAAATGGAAATGTCTTGAAATGGTAATCAATGTGGTTGAGAGAAGAAAAAAAAACAAGAAAAAACAGGAACCAAAAAAGTGCCATATACCATGTGGGGAGAAATTTTAAAATCAGATTAACATGACAGGAAAGACTTCGACAAAACAAAATTCTCTGTGATGACCCACAGGTGACCCCAGGAAGCCGTAAATAGAAATTTACGTTTGCATACGGGAGCTGCTGCGTACATACAAAATCGTTGACGGAACATTTCGATTCGATGCAATACGATTCTTTTATGAGCCACCCCACCAATCCCTAGACTACTTCTGTAAATCGTCATATTTTTAAAATTTTCATCGAACTACATCCTATTTTGAAGAGAGAGTGTTAACATAGTTTTAGGCAAGGAAATAGGGATAAGACATTGCGCACTTCCTTAGCGAGTTATTGTGAATCGGTCGATTGGTATACTGTTTCCATTACTCGTACCTTTAAGAAATTTTATTCAAATTGACTATCATAAAGAGTACCATGAAGCCTTGAAAGATACTCCCCCCTGACCCCTTCCACCGTCTTCGGAATAATTGTTCATTGACAACAGTAAATCGTATAAATTTTGAGGGTATTTTTGAATTTTCAAAAGCAAAAACTCAAATCTCAACTACATTTGCGTTCGTATAAGGTACCATGCATACATAGATAGAAACCATTCCTAGAGGCAAAAAAAACTGAAATGGCTTGGAAGACAACTCGTACGACAGTCATAATGAGTTTGAGAAATTCCATTTAAAAATTCCATCGAAATTAAATGAATTCATGCGACTATTTAAATTTCTCATAAGAACATTTCGCTCAAGTTTAATTTATTCCCTTAAACTCGTCCCCAAGTAAGAGTATATCGTTCGAGGTTTATAATTTTGTCCACTCAATTTTTTTTCTTTATAAAATCATTAATGAATTTTTATTATTTCTTGTGTCTTTCCAATACCAATTAATGTATAATTTTTTAATTATGCCAAAAACTTAATATTTTACTTATCAACAAAAATTCCCTAAAACAATTTAATTAAAGAAAATTTCGTCATTTTCGTTTGTCTTATCATATAATAAATTGTTTGGTAATTCGGCTAGAATTTATTTTTGTTTTTTTTTTCTTCTATAAATTTGATTAAATATTTTATTAATAAAAAAGTTTTCAGAAAAAAAAAAATCCCATTGATTTTGGTATATGGAAAATTACGGGTCAATTTTTTGATAAACTTTTCGATGAGCGAACGAACATGTGCGTATTCACGACAAACATTTCGTTATTAATTTAAGAATTTTCATACATATTAGCTGGACTATATTTTTTTTTTTGGTTTCGAAATATTTTTTTTTTTACTATGACTTGATAAGGCTTGTTCTATTTAAAGGTTATTACATATTCACAACTGAACCAACACCATTCGATATGACAAAGGTAATTTTTTATTCGAAATCGAAATTGATTCAAAATTTTTGAAAATATTTTCAATTAAACAAATTATCTGAAGATTATTTTTTGCTCAGTTTTAAATGCTTTTGAAATTTGTTATTTTTTTTAACGTTGTACCTTATTTAAAAATACATTTTTTTAAAAGGCTAAGATCTTCAGAAGAAATTTTACTTAAAAAAACTCACTGTCCAGTTAAAAAAAAATTTATAATACTTCCTTACCAATTTCTACTGCAAAATTTTCTACTTTTTTTAGGGGGATATTGGCAAGAGTAACTCCATCTCAATAATACCCACTGTAAAAAAAAACCAAAATATTAGAGTGAATATTGGTAATATTAACTTAGTCACTTCTTCTCATCTCATTTCGTTTCAAGTATTTCGGCATAAGCCAAAATTTAATACTCCAAGGTGATCTGTAAAATTAATGTTAAATAATTTATTATTAATTAAATCTAATTTTTAATCTATAAAAATTACTACTAATATTTTCTGTCAATTATAACAATATTATTGATTTTTTTTAAGTTTACCAACGAAATTTATATAATAATAACGAGAATAGAGGTGTGCCAGCAAAATAATATGAATGAAATCATTGAGAGCAACACTCATGATTATGCCAGTTTAATTGGAGGTACAAACAAAATAATTCTAATTATAGTGCGGGGGACTCTTCTGTTAATCCATACTAATCGAAATTGGTCGAAAAATTTGAACCTCCTTCGAGAACAACGCGATCTTATAGAGCGTGATAAGTAAAGTTGTGTTCTCAGAATCCTCATAGACCGTGATAAGTAAAGTTACGCAAAATCGAATTATGAAATTTGAGGCAAAGTTTTTCATTGGCTTAAAAAATAGGACTTTTTGATTACAAAGAGGTTCTTGAGAGGCTTAAAAAAATATTGTTTTTTTTGCATCAGATAGGACATTTCAGAGAGTTGAATGCCCCACCATGACAATGCCCCCCTCTCACAAGGCCATCTCCATCAAGTAGTTTTTATCGGAAAAGGCAATTTTTGTGGTTCACCTGATCTTAATCATCCTTTTAAGTATTTTTTTTAATAGATATAAAGATTTAAAAAAAAACACTTAAAAGGACATTATCCAAAAGATTACAACTAGAATCGCCTTTAGCTCCTGGGAGGTGATGACATTTGAGGAGCTGAAGACGATTCCAGCTGTAGCATTCCGAACTGCTACGAAATGTGGAAACAACTCCTCTGCCGACGTGTATAGCAGCCCAAGTCAGATAATATTGATTATTTTGCTAATTTTCTATCTAACCTTAAAGGATATTCATTAAAAAACCAGCGCAGGGAGGCCTTCGACATCAAAAACTGATGAAAATTTGGAATCTTTCAAAAACTTCTTTTTATAAAAAAAAGACTTTTGAAAGACTCAGAGAAAAAGGTTCTTCGCTTTAGGTGGGGCATTGCGGACTGTTTGGTGGTTCATCCTTAACAACTCCCTCTGTCACATAGGTTTCTCCATAAATGAGTTTTTATCGGAAAAAAGGGATACCTTTGGTTTCCTAGGCCTCCCCTGACCTGATCAAAGTCTGTGTTATAGTTTTTGTTATTTAAGATCAAATCCGATTTGCAGGGATGTTATTTTGGTACTGTTGATATCGGGTTTTTCAATAGCAACTTGACACTTTTGATTTCTTACTTTAGTTCTTGAGTTAACTTGATCTTAAGTTCTTGAGTTAACTTAAGATCAAGTTGACTCAAGAACTAAAGCCACTTGACCATATGAAGCGACACAAGTTCTCAGATTGGGCTCAAGACCAAAATGACGACTTTCATCGCAAAATCATCTTCAGCGATGAAGCGCGCTTTTGGTTGAATGGCTTCGTCAACAAACAAAATATGCGTTATTGGAGTGCTGCAAACTCTCATGTGCTTCATGAAACACCACTTTATCCACAAAAAGTGACTGTGTGGTGCGGTTTTCATGCCGGTGGCGTCATTGGGTCATTTTTCTTCATTGATGAAAATGACCGTCATGTTACAGTCAATGGTGAACGCTACAGAGGCATGTTGCAGCGTTATTTCTTCGATCAATTACATGGGCTGGACATCAATGATGTGTGGTTTCAACAAGACGGTGCCACATCCCACACAGCGGGAGAAACAATCGACTTATTGAAGTTCAAGTTCGGTGAACGTGTTATATCGAGAAAAGGTCCTGTCGATTGGCCGCCGAGATCTTGTGATTTAACACCTCTAGACTTTTTTCTGTGGGGCTACATCAAATCGATGATCTAAGCCAACAAGCCGGCGACGTTAGAGGACCTAAGAGCCAATATCGAACGGACGATTCCCATCGTATTGTGTGGCCGAGTCATCGAAAATTGGCTTCAATGAATCGACCGCTGCAAGCGTGCCCGTGGTAGACATATCACCGAAGTCGAGTTCCATTCATAATTGCATTGAGTGTACTTTAAGACAATAATAAAAGTTTTGATATGTCTCAAATGGTTTGCGAGATATTTAAAAAAAAAAGTTGTCAAGTTCTTATTCAAAAACCCTTTAGTATCTAAAGGGTGCTTCTAGTTCTACAAAACATCGTATTTCGATCAATATTGAAAGTTTATAGTCCTAATAACTGGAGTACAGTTGTCTCTCTTATCTACCTGACTGATATCAATTATTATAATTTAAACTGTATAGAGTTCAAGATTTATTAAAGATATCCAATTATACACTACTCCGAAGAATATATGCTTTTACTTATAAAAAAATTAATTGTAATAATATGACATGTACGAGGGTCATTCAACAAGTACTTAGCCTACAAAAAAAAAACGAAAATTTTGGAAAGGTGGCAATTTATTTTTCCACATAATATCCTTCAATCTCGATACACTTGGCCCAGCGATGCTCTAACTTTTTTAACCCGTCCAAAAAATACATTTTCTCGAGGGAAGCAAAATAGGCCTCCGTGGCGACGATGACCTCCTCATTCGACCCAAATCTATTCCCGGCGAGTGATTTTTTCAGGTTTGGAAACAAAAAGTAGTCACAGGGGGCAAATCTGTAGAGTACGGTGGATGAGGCAGCAATTCGTAGCGCAATTCGACCAATTTGGCCATGGCGACGGCGGAGGTGTAAGCCGGCGCGTTGTCGTGGTGGAACAGCACTTTTTTCTTCGCAAAGCGGGGCCGCTTTTTCTTCAATTCGACGTCAAATCGGCCCAATAAGTCAGCATAGTAGCGCCCCGTGATTGTTTTAACCTTCTCGAGGTAATTGATGTGGATCACACCTTGTGAATCCCAGAAAACGGTGGCCATCACCTTTCCGGTCGATCGAACAGTCTTCACCTTCTTCGGAGCACGTTCGCCAGGTGAAGTCCACTGTTTCGACTGTTCCTTGGTCTCTGGTGTGTACCAGTGAATCCATGTTTCGTCGACGGTCACGAAACGACGCAAGAACTCCGCTGGATTGCGCTGAAACAGCGCCAAACACGTCGCCGATGTGGTCTCACGGTTGGCTTGTTTTCCGGTGTGAGCAAACGCGGCACCCATCGCGCCGACAGCTTTCTCATGCCCAGTTCTTCGTGTAGAATATGATGCACCATTCCTACTGCGATGCCCATAGTCTCAGCTATCTCGTGAACCTTCAATCGACGGTCTGCCAACACGAGATCGTGGGCTTTTTTAACGTTTTCCTCCGTAGCAGCCGTTTTCGGGGCACCTGGGCGTGGCTAATAAAAAGCCGACGTGCGGCCACAAACAAACTCGTTGAACCAATTCTTGGCGGTCGCCATAAGAGTCACTATACACAGCATCCAAGCGATCTTTGATTTCGCTGCGCGTTTTCCCTTCCAAAAACAAGAATCTAATCACCGAACGATGTTGTTCTTTTTCCATTTTTGTGCAACCGACCGCCACGCTCGCTTTCAAAGGCTCTCAAAACAAAACTAATGAAGGGAATCGACTGAAACTTTGACAGTAGGCTACTAAAAAAATGTACTACACGCTGGTAAATTCAGTGTAGTACATACTAAAAGAATGTACTACACGCTGGTGACAGCAGTTCCATCGAGCGGTGAGGCTAAGTACTTGTTGAATAACCCTCGTATTTATCCTTTTTTCCCATTTTTTTATAAATTATTCACTGATTAACACAAAGTATTACATTCCAACTTTGATTGTACTTGTAGCCTCTGTCCAAAAGAACTATTTCAAAGGATATAACATTGATCTATAAAAATAAAATAAAATTATCGTAAAAAAAAAACAAATAAACAATATCATTACTTTTCGTCCCATTACTTTTTTATAAAAATTTTTTAAATGAAAACTAAATGAATAAACTTTTGAAAAAAGGATCATTCTCATCGCAACGATCGATTAGAATACAAAATTTTTGATTTAGAAAAAAAAAACTTTTCATATTCAATTAAAAAGTAATTACAATTTTGTTATTTTTAATAAAGAAAAATATCATAAACATTCCCTTATTATGTTTAAATAAGGAAGAGGAAAATTAAAACAAAAATTCCCACACAATAAGAGGAATAACTCTCAGGACTCTGAAAATAGAGCAATCGCATGAATGCGAGCAGTCACTTCAGTTGTGGGAGTACTCATAGTTAAACTTTACATCATGAAGGGTGCTACCTCATACTAACCACCCTCGAATTTCCCATTGAATTCTTATTTCCTTCCTTTCAGGAACTTCCTTGATGCCATAGATTGTTGATTTCCTCGGTGCATAGTATACTTGCTGGTTAGTTAGAGCTGAATAGTGATTTAATATCATGAACAAGTCCTTTTCGACAACTGGTGATTGCGTGTGCAGGTGGTTTTTATCATAATTTTGTTCGAGGTAAATACGATTTTCCCTATTGAATATTCACCGGAAAAAAAAACTAAATGGTTTTAATTTTTTTTTTTTTTTTTAAAAACTTGATTTTTTACGGGTAAAATTCTGAAATAAAATTTAATGTTTCCTTAAGTTTTTCGGTTATTTTAAAACCACACATTGAAATGATAATAAAAACGGAATTGAAACTACTTTTAAATAGTTTATAGTAGGGAAAAAAATCTTTTCACAGTTTTCTTATTATTTATATTAGCTCAGATAAAAAAAACAGCAGGATAAGTTATGAAATGTTTAAAAAAAATAGCCAATCGCACTCTGGGTAGACAATAAAATGGAACAATTGTCAACAACAGCCTTAAAGTTATTTTGAGAAATCGTCTTTGATGGGTCATGGCGAAAGTACGCTTGCCAACAAAAGGATTTGCATATATTTCGTGGTTCGCTATAAATACACGAATTCAGTCTTAATGGTCAACTATAAAAGTAAAGGGTCTCGTAAAAGAAAATCTCTGGTATTGAACGTGGTAGTCAATGACGCAAATCTTCTCGTAAAATGCCGCTGATAATACATACCCTACCCTGATGCGTACAGTACCTTTGAGAGTCGACAATTTTCTTAGTACTGGTACCTCCTGCCAAGGAACTATTGTACTACGGTAAGGTATTTACTCAGAAGATTTACATAGTTAGGGTAGGAGCACACTCTTCCATACCTTTCTCAATTTCTACCCTCTTCCATTGCCCGTTATTACTTATCCACATTCGCTTCGACTAATCTACCTCGACCAAAGGACGACGATTTTGGCTATTTCATGAATGCATAAAATATCCTGCCAAAGGATAAATTTATCATAATTTTTCATTTATGGAAAATAGTTGTCTGCCTTTGAGTTTATTTAAATATTCTTTCGATTTGACTTTCTCTTTGCGTACGCATACAACCGATACGATGCATTCAATCATGAATCTTCATCTTTCACTGTCCGTCCGATCTGTTTGGTCAAGATTTACAATAATCCCTGATCTCATAGAGTTCCTACCCTCGAAATTTCCATATATTCTTAAATTTTTTCTTGTTTCTTTACTGTCGAATTGTTTAATAAAATCAACAGAAAAAAGTAAACGTGTGTGTACATATACATATTTGTTTTGGTCCTTCATTATCCTTCATATGATATGACTGCATGTGTACATATAAATTTTATTTGAATTTCTTATTATCAAAAATCGACGAGTATCTAGCCTGTAAACAAGATGTTCAGATGCTTTAGTTGAAAATTGTTTAATTCCACTCATAGTGTTCAAATATCAATAACTCAATAAAGATGCAAATGTCATGGGTATAATAATATCAACAAAGCCTAACGAAATATTGAAATTTTGATTAAGGTTAACGACAGATAATAGAATTTGGCATCCAGGTGAGTTCAATCATAGATTTTTAATTTAACCTTGCAACAGAAATTGAAATATTAAAATTGGATAGTTCATTAAAAATATTACGGAAGGGGGAAGGGGTAGTGGGGGGGGGGGGGGTTATTGGTATAGTATTTAAAATTGATTTACTTAAAAATAACTGGACAGCATTGCAAAAAAAAAATACAAGCTTTGACTAGTTTTGTTATGCGTCAATTTTGACGTCATTTATTTAAGTAGTTTTTAAATATTTTATTGAAGGAAAACCTATAAAAAAATTACTGAATATTAGTTTTTAGTACACGTTGCAAAAGCTCATTTTATGAGTACCCAAAAAAAAAAATATTTTTATTACCGCACGTTTAAAAAATCTGTTTTATTAAATAGACATTGCTTAGATAAAAATTTGGCATTTTATATTATAGATATTTTTTGTCATATTTTTGTAAAAAATTTCTACAAATGTGATAATTCTGCTGTAGCCAGAAAATTTCATTCGCTAAAATTTATAGAATATTTTCTATATGATACTTGAAAAAAATTACATTTCTTACAAGTTTATTTAACGAGTTTTGATCTGTTACCATCGATCATTCAGAATAATATTCACAAATTATTTTAAACAATCAAAAAATCCGATTTTATTCAATATAACATATTATATTCCTAGGATATTCTGCCTTACTAATAAAGGGTATAACACTCCGAGAAGCGATTACTACGATCGAAAAATTTATATTTCTCATAAATTTGTAAATCTAGTAAATTTTAAAAGAAAAAATCTTTTAAGAATGAAGTAGAGTGTATTCTATAAATAATCAATCGATAATAACAATAAAATACAGAGTTATCCATTTTATAGTTTGGAAATAATATTCATATTATATTAAAGTTATTGTTTAAATACATATCTATTAAGATCATTTTTATATAAATAAAATTTTGCCATTTTATATTATTTATTATTTAATAAAATTTTTTCTTCAACGAAGAGGCTCCTTTATTAACTGGGTCATATGTGGTTTTAATAAAACAACCACACAATATGACATATTTCGACTTTATTACACGAAAAGTTCCCAGAACTCGTAATTTCAAGTTTTACTTATGTCAATTAGCCTCCAAAATCATTCAATTTAACGCTATAAGATTTTTTTTTTTTATAAAACTATGTAAAAAATTGTTTTTACGTAATTAAAACCTTTAAACTTTAGAGCATTCAAAAACTAAAATCCGCCAAATAATACGTCGAATTGTGTAATTTATTTAAAGAATACAATATTTTATAAATAATGGCAAAATTAAAGTAAAATAATTCATAATTAAAATATACGTAATTTTACTTTACTTTTAAAAGTGCAAATTGGATAACTATTTATTTATTTACCGCACGTCGTAAATATGCTTAGACCGCAGTTGTTACCACCTTCAAAAAGCCACGCACGTTCGACGCGATCGTAAAATTGCGTTGATCCACTAGCCTCTCTTTGACTGGTAATTAAATGAACGTTCCACTTAACGTACGTCTTGTATTATCAGTCTAAATTTAATCAAAATAAAACTGATTATTTTACAAAAAAAAATTATATTTTAAGAAGTTTCGCTTACAATTTAATGATAATTTTTTTTAAATATATATTTGAATGCAAAAATCACGCACGTTTGAATCGACACAAAAAATTGCGTTAAATATTTAGACTCTTTTTCGCTGATAATTTAATTTACGCTGCAATTAACGTACGTCTCGTATTATGTACGTAAATTCAATGAAAAAAAAAATGACAAAAAAATTATATATGTCAAAATTTACTAGACAATTAAAAAATAAGATTTTAGAAAAAAATAAATTTTATAAAAAATTTTCTTTTTATTAATTTTGTTTAATTACGTTTTGTTCTTCAGATAAAAATAAGAAATCTAAATAATAAGAATTTCTGAAATTCCTATCACAACAGAGAGTATAAAAGCTTAAATAAAACTAATTTTAAACTTAACTGGATAAATTTTTTTTTTAATTTCTTATCGTAATTAACCATTATCCGATTAAGTAGTTAAAGGAATTTGAAGAGAAAAAAAATTATGTTTGTGGGATTTTGCGAAAACCTATAATTATATTTTGCTACTGTTGCTACCAGTTACTGACCAACTGGGATTACACATTATCGGATAAGTAATTTTTCTCCATGGTTCCACTATAGCATAGATCAAAGGTCTCCACTCTTGTGGTAGCATAGGTCGATAAAGTTACTGCGTGGTAGGTAGATAATCGCACCTATAGACTAGTATTTTCACATTCTTTTCAGATCATTAATCAAAAAATTAATCACTTCGTAAAAGATTAATAATCTTTGACCGTTTTATAATATAAAGACTAGCGTTAGAACCGAAAAGAACTCACAGTTTTAATGTATTCGAAATTGAAGCTAAGAATTTATACAGAACGAACCGTCATTGAAGAGATAAATGAATAAGAAGAAGAAAATACTTTTCATAAAATCCTTTTTTAATGGTCTAATGAAAGGTTGCGCATTATGCAAGAAACACCCCTTCATTATCATATATTTGGTCAGCAGTATTTGGTAAGGATCGATCTTGTATACCGGCTGTATCTACAAGACGGTCAAGCGATCGGATAGTAAGCAATGGTCAGTAAGACCGATGCCGAAAGATAGGCAGATGTGTCAATATTTACCCCTAACGGACACGTTAATATGATAGTGGCGAAGATATTCTTCCTTTTTTGAATTAACATCGTCGATTTAAAGAAAATTCCAAGTGAGAAGACTCTGCTCTCCTCTTTTAGGACTGTAACGTCTACATTGGTAGTAAATTTTTCGGGTTTTTAATCCAAAATTATTGATGACGTAGTAGACGATATGCCATTTATTTTTAGTGAGCGCACCCAGTCAACCTTAATGTACTCGTACAAGACAACAAAGGGCAAAAAGTGCAATTTTCAAATAAGAGGTGAGTGAACAACGAATATGGAAGATGTCAAAATGGATTTTTACATGCTTGAAAACACTGAGTAAGGATCAAGGTGGTCACTATTGCGATTATGTGAGCAGAGTCCGTGAGAATGGTTACACCTCTTGTCCAAAAGGCCATGACGCTCTGTCCGATTCGAAAAGATTTTGTTTGAAGAAACGACACTCTAATGATTCGAGTAATTGATTGCAGTCAAGCATGCTGTCAGCGCTGACCATTAGAAATGATTTCGGCCTGTTAGTAAAAATCCCGTCAGAACTCGTCTCAAATTTCAAATCATAAATCCTTTAATCCGAAACATTAATTTCATTTCTTGAATATCACCTTTTATGCTCCTGCTTAAAAAACAATACACTGCAACTGGCCACAACAAAAGGATATCTTTGCATAAAATATGGATAATTATTTTAATGGGCTGCACACAAGGATTTTTTTCTAACAGAAGACCGGACAATGGACAGACAATGGACTGTTGAAAGAGTTTTGACTTAAATATGCTATTAATTATGATTTTTCGTTGATATCTTTAAGATATGCCTATGTACGTACAAAACCCTTTGAATTATGACAATAACGGTTAAAAAATTCGATATCCCTAAGGATTTAATAAAATTAACAATATTTCAATGGATTTTTCTTAAGGTACCAAATAAGAATAAAAACATTCTTAAGATACCAAAGAAAATTACTGTTCGGTTATTTTTAACGAATATTTATGTATCTTAGACACGTAAGAAAAATTTTACTCATGATTATCTAATATGATTTTTATCACTCTTTTTCTTGTTAGAAAAATTAGTAAAATTTTATCTAAAATGAATGTACGAGTACCAAACAGTGGCGTTAATTTTTAGACACACTAATCAGATTATATTAAAGTTTTTTTCATACAAATTTCAAGATACCTAGAGTGTCAAGTCTTTAAGAAAAATGTTTAATTGTAATTAGATTATATGCATTTTATCATTAAAAATATTTCGGCATATCTTATCTTATTTTTATGTATCGAATTTTAGGACGAACTTAGGGTACGTTTATATTAATTTATTTTATATTAATTAATATAAACGTGCCCTAAGTAATTAAAAAAAAAATTGTTTTTAGGATCATCTTATATGATTTTTATAGCTAAAGATTTTTGTTAAATCTTATCTATTTTTTATGTATCGACTGCTCACACGAATATTTAGATATATTAATCAAATTATATTAAAATATTTTTAATACAAAAACGTAGAATAGATGAAATAAAATTGATATTTGTTCTCTGTTTTAATGATTATTTTTCTGCTAAGAAAATATTGATAAACACTTTCATTTAGGATAATTTATATTATTTAATTGCATATATTGATAAACACTTTCATTTAGGATAATTTATATTATTTAATTGCATAAAAATAATTTAGCATATAAGATAATTAACAATATTCTTCAAGTAATGGCCCGAAATGTGCGAAAAAGTCATAAAAACATTTACTTAAAAATATCGAGTCCTGTAAAAAGTCTTGTGCAAATCATTTAAATAATATTATAGTTATTATATAATGGCAAAGTTTAGGCAATATATAAATAATATAAATTATATAAAAAAAATTATTTTAAATATATTCAATGCACTTTAGTTTCCAAAGCGTATATTGGATAGCTCTTTACTTCTTTGGCACACACTGTAAATTGGTCGGAACGCAATTGTTATGACGCTGCGCCGCATCCTTCAAAAGTCGCGCACGTACGACAATACACGCGTCTCTTTGACTGACTATTTAATTTACGTTGTATTTAACGTACATCCCACATTCTCTATGTTGATCTTTATTTAAAAAAACTGATAATTTTACAAAAAAAAATTAATACTTAACAAATCTTAGCAGATAATAAGAAAATATTTTTTAGTTGAAAATAAACTTTAAAAATATTTTTCTCATTATAAATTTTGTTCAAATACGTTTTCGTCTTTCAGAAAAATATCAACAATTCATCAATTCAAAATATTTAAGTTTTTATTATTAAAAAAATATGTTAAAAAAATATGAACACTTTTTGAAATTATAAAAAGAATTCTATTAAATTTAAACAAAAATTATTTCTACCTTTTTTTTCGGTTATAATAATTATTTTGCTTTTAAGAAAAATTGTTGTGCAAAAATTTTATTTAGGATAGTTTCTATCATTTAAATACGTATAAATAATTTAGCATTAAAGATAATTATAAAAAAAAAAATTGTTAATTCATATAAAATTAATTATGTTTTATTCTTAATAAAAAAAAAATCAAAAATTCAAAATACTTATTATAAATAACATTTAAAAAGCTCATAAGCTTATGCGTAAAAACGTTTTGTTTATAAAAGAAATAAAGAATGTAATATTAAAAATAAACCTCAAGTTTTAATGAATCCTTTTAAAAATGCTGTACACATGAAAAATCCGATACATTTTATATAGGATTTTTCCTTTTTTTTTCGCTCGCTTTTATTGACGATGAAAATGATACTCACGCGATACTTTCATACCTTATTTGTTGTTCTGTAACAGATCCGTATCATCGCTTACCTGTTCATGATCATTTCCGTTTGTTGTTTGGGAAATCCGACTACCGTTTAAAGGAGTCGTTCCCATAGTAGAAGAGTACGTCCACCACCAACCTTAAATAACAGTTTATCAAGGCAACAATCAACATCAACACCATCACCGTCGCTACCACCACCTGCTGAACCTACAATTTTACCTTCTTCCCTTCTTTGATGGCGTCTCCATTACTAATGCCGATATGGTGTCTCCTTTCATTTTTTCATATAAATTCGACTTTTTAAGCAAACACCTATCATCAGCCCCTGTTTTTTTTTTTAATTCGCGTTTTCCTTTTTTTTTTTACCCTTAATTCATGACTTTTATTACGATTTTTATTAAGAGCCACTTAAAAACGGAAAGAGTAGTTGAGTTTATTATAAGTTTTTGATGTAATTCGTTGTTTATGGTTTTATTATTGGAAAAATTGGTAAAGCCAATGGGGTAATTCGGAGAAGGGTTTTTTTTGTTGTTGTTGCAGTCATGCAATTTCATTCTTAATTTGAAGGTGTTGAAGGAAGAAAAAAATCAATAGCAAATGTTTTTTAAAATTGTGAAAAGTTTGATTGTGTTTATTTTTATTCTTTTTAAATTGTTGACATAAAAATGTGTTTTTTTGTAGAATATTTTGCTTTTTTACCCCTTTTTTTAAAATAAGGAATGGTTTTTCTTAAAATAAAAATGAGAAATTTAATTTGTTCAGAAGTTTTTGATTCTTTTTATAAGTAGAGGTTTAACTCTTAGCGTTAAGTGTTAAAGTACAAATATTTTTTTTTTAATTATAAGTTACCATGTGCTAGGGGGACGTTGTACAAAGGATTATCTAATTTACGCTTTGCCAAACACAGTTTAATTAAATACAAGGTCTGTTCAAAAAGTATCGCCAATTTTGAATTTCCGCGGGTTATGTATATTCGATTTTCGATTTTTTGTGGCGTTATGTTGGTACTCATGTCTCTCACATATGCCGATAAGTTCGGCCATTTTTTATGGTTATGACGTGGAAACCGAAGCTCAATCATCTCAATAAAAGCTGCCGCACGAGCCAAGACCGAAAAAAGGGCCAAGTTTGGTCGAATGTGAAGGTTTTGCTTACAGTTTTCTTCGATTACAGGGGCATGGTGCATAATGAAATCTTGCCACAGGGTGGAACGGTCAATAAGAAATATTAACTGCAAGTTATGCGCAAGTTCCGTGAAGCAATCCGCCAGAAATGCCTGGATTTGTGTAAGAACAAAAATTGGCTTTTATGACAACGCCCCGGCTCACGCATCGTTGCTTGTAAGAGAATTTTTGGCCAAAACCAATATACTAATAATGCCGCAGCCACCGTATTCCCCAGATCTGACCCCCTGTGACTTTTTCTTGTTTCCGAACCAGATTTTTTGATCCATTTTTTGAAATCAGCAAAAATCGAAGGCGAGCCAAAACACGTGCAAGCAAAGCAGCTATCAAAAATTAACTGAACATTCAAAATGGCCTAACTTGTCGACATAAGTGAGAGATATGAGTACCAACATAACGCAACAAAAAATCGAAAATCGAATATACGTAAACCGCGGGAATTCAAAATTCGCGAGACTTTTTGAACAGACTTCTTATATTAAAAAACTAGATTTTAATAAAATTTTATATAAATTATATTACTTTAATTTTGCCATTATGCATAATATATAAAATTATTTACATAATTATCGCAAAACTTAATGTAGTACTCAATTCTTTTGAGGTAGCTTTTGATTATTTTTTTCACATTTTCTAAGCTGTAATTTGGTCTAAAGTTAAAAATTATCTGCCTAAATAAAATATTTTAAGTAGTTTTATAAAATAAAGTCCAAATGTGTTAAAGCAAATTTTTCATATTAGGCGACATGTGGTTACTGTTTTGATAAAATCACATATGATCCATATTAATATTTTCAAGTTCTGAACTTACGATTATAGTACTTAGAATTGATTTTAATGGTCTCTGCTTCTTCATTTTCAAATAAATATTGGCCAATGACATCTTCAAACCGAAATGTTCATCAGACAATCTCTTTTCGCAGATACAATAGCTTCTCTATACTTGCTTGAGGATTTTCAGAGCCCCATATATGAAAATTTTGTCCAGTAATGTCTCCATTGAGGAAGAAATTAGCTAAAGAAAATCAAGTTCAAAGAATCGGCCAACAATCGATATTTTTTCTGTTCAATTTTAGCGCATTTTTTTGAAATATTTTTAAAAAAGTAATCTTTATTATAAAATGGCACATTACAATGTACTTAAATAAATTTTTGCATAATTTATATATTAAACAATTGTTAAATAAGCGAGCTACACTCTTTAAGTTGCAAAATGGATTAGCATTTTTTTTTCTAAATAGAAACATTCAAATTGAAACTTAATTAAATACTCAATTCTAAAATATTATTATAAAATCAGTTGATACAATTTTTTTGATCTTTTAAATATTCAACCAACGTAGGCAATATCTTAAAAATAATATTAAATTTATATCAGATAAATAGAATATTTAAATTAGTTTAATAGTATAAGATATATATTTTTAATTTTAAAACCTCTTTTTGAGCTCTCGTTTCTAATTCACTTTTCTCAATTATTTATGATATTTGAAATATTCCCTTTATTCTGTGAGTACTCGTATAAATTGTATTAATATCATTAATATATGCTACTTAAAATCAATAAATTTATTCTCAACATTCTGTTAGATTTGCTTCCCATTCTCCCATACTCCTTGATCTCTGGACTAATTGAAGCGCATTTAACTTTTGACATTGTATAGTCGATTGTTATTTGTTTGATTGCATAAAAAGATACCAAACCCTAAAATGTCTCTTTGTTAGGCTCTTTAAATTCAGACTGGTATAAATAGTAATAAAAAATAAAAACCACATTTCAAAATTTATTTAACTCAAAGAATAACAAAAATTAATCAGCTTTCAAAACAGCTCAATCAAAACGAATATTGTTCGAATGGAGAGGCAATAAGTAACTGGATGGCAGGTTCGTGTTCAAGAGGAGGAAATGGAAAATCCTCAGAAGAAGAAAAAAAATATATAAAAAACGAAAGACTATATACCGCCTATTATAAAATCTTCTCTTCTTAAGGATCTCCGCTGAGGTTATTTTTTTTTTTTTTTTAAAAACAATGTTCAATGCAGTCACAGTTTTTGAACTCTGCCGAACCGATACCTTCGTTAATAATGGAGAAAAAAACAAACACTCCGCGTAGGCCATTGCGTTCCCCTATCTCGAAGATTTGCGCAACGGCAAAGATGTTAAATGTGAAAAAGGTCCTTTCAAGGATCAAGAGACTGGCACTGAACTCGGTCAAATGTCAGGATACTTAAGCGATCTTAAGGCAGCATCTCTGCTGTTGTCAAACAACTGGTAACATTGCACCATTTATGATCAACTTGACAATGCGCATCAAGGATATCAAGGATAAAGTTTGTAATTAAATAACTTTTGTTATGATCAAGATTGTGCACTCAAAAGAAAATCATTTCTTTTATTACGATTGATTTTAACAATCAGTGTACGGTACTTTAACGGAAATAAAATATCTTTTAGGAAAATTTGATATTTTTCATTATTCCATTGATCGATACCCTTCAATCACTGGATGTATTCGTTTTCGATTATGGTTCATAAAAGCCTATTGATATCGACTATTATGGTGAAGAGTTTTAATTGTAAATCTTTGGAAAGACTCCTGAACCAGATTGACAGGATTCGATTTTTCTATTTTACTAAGTAATGGCCGAACGAACTATTGCAAAACCAGATTGGCAAGATTCGATTTTATATATTCTCCAAACTACGAGTATAGCTAAAAATCCGTTTCTTCATCCTTAAAATTTGTATAGCATTTTCTAAAAATTCCCTGACAAAGGGTGTAACTTGTAGGGCGAATCATGTTTATTAATAAAGGTGAATATAGCAAATACGAAATCTGTTAGATGGCTGTGTCTTAGATGTCTCAGTTTTTCAAAGAAAAACACTATGTGAAAAAGATGAAGAAGAAGATTGCAATGGGAACGATGACCAGGAGTTACGTTTAACGAATGAAAAAGGATATTTCAGATGGCATCTAAAGGTCAGTGGGGTCACTACTGGTCACTTCGCAAAGATCAAAAGGCTACCACCAAGGGGGATAGAGCTCAATTTACGAACATTTATGTTGTGTAAAAATACCAGTTTTATTAGTAGCCATAAGATAACCGGCTAGCTGAGCCTACTCCTGTCCAGTTTTGCCTTATCCTAACTTGGCTCACCTTATTTCAGGACAATCTATTCCATCATATTTTCATAGAAAAGTTTGTTGGACACAGCCAAATCCAGTTCCAATTCTATCTGGGCATGCCATATACAGAATATTCTTAGACAAAGCAGTTCTTCTTTAAAGTTGACGCATCATTTCTAGACGACCGAATGGACACACACACACACAATCGTATTCGTATGGATCCAATGGCAAATATTGTAATTGCATCAGATGCTCTTCCCTTCAAGTATCATCTGACCAGATGGCCATGCAGGATTCTGGTGGTCAATTAGAGGAATTGTGTTTGGATAAACGTAAATTCAACTGACAATAGCCAGGGATGAAAATTAACCATTTTTATTATTTGATTAGTATTTTTATGGATAACTGCTCTCAGACAGTTTTGTTATTTGCTGTTCCAAATCACCCTTTAGCAAATATATTTTTCTACATTTGCGCCTGTAAGAGAAGCCTAAATTCTATAGTTTAATTAAAAATTATAATAGATTAAAGAAATTCCTAAAATAAGGACTTGTAAAAAAAGAATTGTGTAAAAATATTCAGTGTTATTTTAAATTTTCATAAGAAAATTTAATGGTTTTTAATTTTTTAAAACCAGAAAATTCTTTATTTTTTCTTAAAATACTGAGAATTTAAAAAAAACTTTAAGTACAACATTATTTATTCAATGTAAAATATTATATAAAAAAAAATTTTATCTGAGCATCTTGTGGGGTGTTGTTTGAAAACAAAGTGTCTCAACCAATAAATTAGCGGAGCTAATCTCTGCATGATATTATATTGCTTAGAGACCTCAAAACATTGGAAATAAATTTACAATGATACTTAAAAATTATTTAAAATAGTTTTCATTAAATTTTACAAATACATAAAAACATTATAAAGGAAATACTTCTCAAATGAATCATAATTTTTCACATCATAATCATAATCCAAAAGAAGATCACAATTTAAAAGAATACAATAAAATATGGCAACGTTTTATAAAAAATTTTAATTTATGTATAATTTTAAGGCTATAAATTAGTATAATATGTTTTTATTTTTAAAATTATTATTATCATTCGATATTTTCTTTTAGAGTATTTTGAAGTGAACAATTTTGTTTGCACATACGAATTTGTATTGGAATTTCAGTTTATTTTGATGGAGTTTATTAAACTCTTATTTGATATCAAATCATTAAAATCATAATATTTTTAATAGTAATTCACTTAAAAAAAAAAAATAAAAACACGGAAATTCTAAAATTTTATTGGCAGGTCTTATTTTTCTGTCAAAGCAAATTTATAGAAAAAATTCGAAATTTTTGTTTCTAGTCGCCAAATTTATTTAAAAATGTCTGAAATTTGTGTAAACATTTTTTCAAATATAAAATTCCAAAAAATTCTTTTTATTTTTATAATTTACCTTAATTTAATTGTCTAATTTTTTTTATATTGTAATAAAAATAGAATAGTTAATAATTGGCCATTCAAATTGGCGACTTTTCCTTCGATTATGGATGGAGTACGATGTATTCTCTTGTATAAAATAATTTTGGTTGTAAGTTTGTTGTCTTAATAAAAAATTTTCTCACAATTCTTAGAGCAACATTTTCTTAGCAGCTCAAATAATTTTTACCTTAAAGCTGCTCAAGGGTTTACTAATTAAATATGTTTGTCTAATACGGGATTAGATCTCGTCCGATTAAGTTGTATTTTTGTAGTGCATTACGAAAAATGGAACAGCGAAATTTGGAGCTATGATGTACCATCAATGTTCGTTTGAACTTTGTGAACCCCCGAGTTTGACTTACGAAAAATTGCATTAAGCCTATGGATCATCGAAGCCTTTTCCTTATCAAGAGCACACGGCTTCCGATGTCGTGTAGTATGTTTGGAGGGCCGAGGAGTGGTGGAAGACAAACCTCGCTCAGGGAGGCTTTTAACAACGAAAGGTGATGCAAATATAGAACTTTTGAAAGACCTTTTTATTCATTTGACTTCAGCCCGGGTAGCTTTTTTTTATTCCCAAGGATCAAAAAACTACTTGAAAGAATATCAACTTTGTACGAGGTCTGTTCAAGAAGTATCACGAATTTTGAATTTCCGCCGGTTACGTATATTCCATGTTCGATTTTTTTATGGCGTTATGTTGATACTCATGTCTCTCACTTATGCCAACAAGTTTAGCCATTTTGAATGTTCAGTTAATTTTTGACAGCTGCTTTGCTTGTACGTGTTTTGGCTCGTCTTCAAATTTTGCTCAATTTCGACCAAAAACAGCATCGCATTAACATTGCAAAGGAGCTGTTGGGCTCTATCCGTGATGACCCAAATTTGCTCCAGAGGGTCATAACTGATGACGAATCATGGGTTTATTGTTATGACGTGGAAACCAAAGCTCAGTTATACCAATGGAAGCTGCCGCACGAGCCAAGACCGAAAAAAGCGCGCCAAGTTCGGTCGAATGTGAAGGTTTTGCTTACAGTTTTCTTCAATTGCAGGGGCGTGGTACAACATGAGTTCTTACCACAGGGTAGAATGGTCAATAAGTAATATTACCTACAAGTAATGCGCAAGTTGCGTGAAGTAATCCACCAGAAACGCCCGGATTTGTGGAAGAACAAAAATTGGCTTTTGCCATTTTTGGCCAAAAACAACACACTAATAATGCCGCAACCACCGTATTCTCCAGATCTGGCCATATGTGACTTTTTCTTGTTCCCAAAACTGAAGAGCCACATGAAAGGACGACGCTACGCTACAATTGAGGAGATAGAGACGGCATCGAAGGAGGAGCTGAATAAGATCACAAAAAATGATTTTTTGAAGTTCTTCGAGGATTGGAAAAAACGTTGGCACAAGTGTATAATATCTGATGGGGATTACTTTGAAGGGGACTAAATAGATATTCATAAATAAATAAATAATTTTTGGAAAAAAACACAAAATTCGCGATACTTTTTGAACAAGTCTCGTTTTCCCGATAATATTCAAAGTAATGTAACTGAGGAACTGGGTTTATTGACTTTTTAAAAAATACGAAAAATATTTATGGAACTATCAATTCACATTATTTTTGAGTATATTTTCTACTTAACTTTTTTTAAAGTAATTTTTAGCAACATTTTTATTAACCGTTCAGGCCACTTGGAACTATAACTTGAGGCCACTCCAACAATATCATTAGCTGTATTCGAACTCAAGACCGATACGTACTAGACACTGATGTCCCACTGACACTAAATCAGGACATCTTTTTCCTTCTTATTTTCAAAATAAATCAATTTTGGATTACTTTCTTTGGGCATGACAAAAAAATGTGAGGTTACATTCAAAAACGGAGAACAAAAGAATAAAACCGTGCATCTAGCCTCTACTGAATTGAAGATTTTTATCATTCAACCAGACCTCAATCACATTATTGATAAAATTCATTCACTTCTAAAGATTTGAAGATGTCGGCATCATTTTCGAAAAGGAGATAATTTCCCAATGACATGTAACCCGATCTATTTGTGGTGAATTTGTTCAAATTGACAACGCATATGGTTAAAAGCCTGGTGATAGCATCTCAGTACTGAATGAGAGCGCGTGTTCCAATTCAAACAGTTTCTAAATTAGAAGAACTCAAATTGAGGTGGACCTCAATGCAAATGGCATTTGTCAAGGGTCCCATTTGCAACTATAGTTCCTCATCCCTGTAACAATAGCATTTGTTTTTTTTCTTTTTATGAAAAACACCCTACAAATAGGTTAGATCGGGATTGAGATATTAAAATATTAGCGTTGACATTTGACATTTGATATACTGAAAAAATCATATCTAAATTCAAGTATCATATAGTTATCCTTAATGCTTGGAAATGTATATAGATGAAGAAAGTATCTTCGAAAAGTTTTTGTTTATACAAGAAAAAAAATTAACTTCGATGATACTCAAAAAGCCACTGCATAATAAATATTACTTGAGAAATTCCATTCATTATCATTTTATCCATTCGTCCTGAAATCAAATAGATTTATAGCGGAATTAACTGAATCTCATTGCAGGAAAGTGAATTAGTATAATTCCTTTTGCCTATGGCAATCATGATATTCTTGAGGAAAGTGTTGCGAATATGTCGTAAAATAACGCGAAATCAGCTATAAACCACACCGGAGACACGCAGTTAAAACAAATCCAATTGTTGGCTGAGATTTTAATTGCCTAAATCCTTCTGGAATCCTTTTGGAACTAATTAAGATTGCCAAAAGTCAGTGTACCAGATTGAAAGAAGCAGTATCTTCTTTAAAAAAAAATTAAAATCTTACGTACGCAGTTTTTATGGCCACCAGTAACTCTATTCATAAAATACAAAAATCATGAAAATCAGGGATAACCTCAGCTAATTACACAGCCACACATACATCCTCACAAATATGAGAATATATTTATATAAAAACTTGGTTTGAGCCTTTTCTTGATTATTGGCTATAAAACTTTTCTTTTATCTGGAAAAGCCTTTCTGCATGAACTTCAAATAATAAATTTTACTCTCAAATTATACTCAAGACATCAACTGTGTTCAAATTACTGGTTGGTAATAACTTCTTCGAATTGGCTTTTATTTCAAGTCAAGAACGAAAATTAATCATTGAAAATTAGGCAAAAAATTATAAAACTAGTTTAGATATATTGTTAAACCTGAAATAAATTAAAAATGTTAAGTTTCTTTAATTATTCAAATAAAAAATTAAAACGAAACAGAAAAAATTATTTTTACTAACTCTTCTTAACGGCGCCAAAACCGCCACAAAAAGTTATTGTGCCAAAAAAGCAATAATAATAATAAAAATTTTACGTTAAAATATTATCGATATACTTATATTAAAAAATTTTTATAAAATTTTTACTGAAACGAATTTTAAAAAAAAAATTTTATTGGAAAGATTTTGTTTCTGGATAAATTTTACTGAGAAAATTTCTTCTGAAAAGATTTTTACTGAAAAAATTTCTTCCCAAAAGATTTTTACTAAAAAAATTCCTACTCACAATTTTTACTGAAATTATTTCAACTCAAACAATTTTCAATAAAATAAATTCTATTTAAAAAAATTTTACCGGAACAATTTTTACTTTGCCATTTTGTTTACTCAAACAACTTCAATTAAAAAATTTGTACTAAAAATGTTTCTACTCAGAAAATTCCTATTTTAGAAAAATTTGGACGCCTAAAAATTATCACAATTTTACTGAAAACATTTTAACTGCAAATTTTGTTACTGACAATTTTTTAATGGAAACATTTTTACTGAAATAATTTTTACTGAAGAATTTTTAATGAAAAAAATTGCCTCATAAAAAATTTGCTGATCAAATTTTACTAGAAAAGTTTTTACCGAAAGTAGTTTTACTGAAAAAATTTCTTCCCAAAAGATTTTTATTAAAAAAATTTCCACTCACAATTTTTACTGAAATTATTTCAACTCAAACAATTTTTTAAGAAAAAATTTGTTTGAAAAAAATTTTCCGCTGCAATTACAAATTGCAATTTTGCCGCTCAATAATTTGTACTGAACCATTTGTTGTAGAAGAAATGTTTACTGCTTAAAAACTTTATTACTGAAGTAATTTCTACACAAAATATTTTTACCAAAAAAAGTTCACTGGAATTTTATTGGGTAAATAATGTTCATTAAAAACACTTTAACTGTCAAACATTTCTTACTGAAATAATTTTTAATGTTACGATTCCCACTGCAAAAAATTTGCTGTTTAATATTTTTAATAAAATAAAATCTACTTAAAAAAATTTTTTTTTTAAATTCCATTTTTAAAATTAAAAAAAAAAATGTTTTTCTTACAAATACATTCTTAACTAAATTTTTTTTACTGATGTAATTTCTACATAAAATTTTTTTAACTGAAATATTTTTTATAGAAAAATTTTTTACTAAAAAATTGTTACTACGATATTTGGGAAATCTTTACCGAAATAATTTCTGCTCAAATAATTTTTTACTGAGAAAATTTTTACTGACAAAATTTGTTTACTAAAATAATTTTGTCTTTAAAAATTAATAATATTTTTTAACTTATTTTAACTGGTAAATTTTTTAGTGAAAAAAAATTTGTTTAATAATATTTTTTTGTGGTGTATTATTTTAACTGAAAAATTATTTTAACTAAAAATATTTTAATGGATAGCATTTTTGGCATAATAATTTTTGTTCATTAAAAAAATGCTGACTGCCAACAAATTTTTACTAAAAGGATATCAATAAAAAATAATTTTTGCCTCAAAGACTCAAAACTATTTTACTGAAATAATGTTAACTCAAGTAGTTTTTACGGAAACAGTTTTAATTGAAATATTATTTTGTTTACTGAACTGACAAAATGTTACTATTTAAAAAATGGAATAACAAAATTTCAATTAAAAAAGTTTTAGTGAACAAAAGTTTTAATTAAATTTTTGCTGACAAAGCATATTTAAGCAAATGCTTTTCTAAGCAAGTTTTGTAAAAAAAACTGACGTTTTCTTTAAGATTGTTAATATTATTACTTATTACTTAGCTTTTCAGTTATTGTTATTTTATTCTATTTGTGCTTGGAACTAATTATTCTGATAGTAACTCGAGTAAGTATAGAAAAAAAAATCTCTAAATCAGAGGCAATATATCATATTTAAATATGAAAATTTTCCCATGGCATTTATTTCGAATATTTAAAGAGCTTTTAATAGCAAAATTTATATTTGCAATCGAATAAGTACTTATTCAAAAAAAAAAAATAAAAAATAGTCTCGCTTGTAATACATTGTATGTTAAAAAGCTATTAAGCTCACATGCCTATCGAATTTTAATTATTTCAATGACCCAGAAAAATATCAATTATTGCAAAAAAATATTATAGGCAAGACATGGAAATTCACACGAAACTTATCCAATTTGTCCACTTTTATACTGAAAGCGAAAAATAATTCTTTTCATCGCATTTCTGAAATTCCCACAATGAGATGGTATCGCGTTGATAGCAGAAGGCAACTTGATCCTCAACCAAATCTTTGGAATCGGTCAGACAGAGTCCGAATAGTCCGATCGTAAATTATGCGGTCGCTTAGCAAACATTCGAGGCAATTATTTATGTCATGACTGACCAAAATATGACCCAGATGTGGACAGTTTCCATGTTAGGACCCACCGGCCAGTCTAGCTCCGTATAGTTGTCGGGTTCTAGAAGACGGCAGGGAGCTCCGCAGTAACATCGACATCGCACCGCCTCATCGAAATTAGTTGAACCGCCAGAAAGTATGGAAGACTCATTCAAGATAACAACTGTTCCGACGTGGAGGTTTCCTAAGAACCTTAGCTTATCTTGTAGATCGAACAAAAAATTTACTCTTATTTTAATGACTTTTGTCATATTTCTTGTCATTTTTTACTTGTGTTCTTACTGATATGAATGCGAGAAAAAAATTGTGTAACACTGATTTCACACAAACTTCTGTCAACGAATAGTTATGGTCAACTGTACGGATTGCCGTTTGCCGTCTGGACCAGCGACCAGAGACAGTAGACCAGAGATCAGAGACCAGAGACCGGAGACCAGAGACCAAAGGCAATACTTCTTAGTCTTGAGGGAGGGCAGGGTAGAAATAATAGGCCAAGCGAACAAGTTGTACTTAGTCGCACAAAGAGTTATGAGGGTAGAAGTTTATGACCCACGACAAGTGAACAACGTATTTTGGGAGTTTTGGTTTGGTCGGTCAGTTCGGCTGGTCTGTCTGGATCTATGCGATTCTGTGCTCATATTGAAGGTTGAAGCATAAAACATGCTCCAAGATATTTGTATGCAATTGAATTAAGATTCCCGTATTTGAGAATTACTTGCGTTTGGGTTTTTTTATGGTTCCTCAGAACTCGTAATAGAAGGTGTTTATGGTTTTTGGGTGAACTTGTTCAGTTTCAAGTCATACGTGATATTATGGCAGTTGTCTATAAACCATAAGATTATGTATTATCTAATAAAAAAAGAAAAAAATAACGTAATTATCTTAAGATAAGAAAGATAGTTAAAAAAAAGTGAAAATATTGTTTGGCTTTAGAGCATCACATAAAAGTGAATTGATAGGAAAGTGTTTTTGAAAAATTTAGGAGTAAAATTTTTGTAAATATTATTTATTATACTCGTATTTTTATAATTAAATACTTTATATTATAGTAAATAGTAAGTAGACTTTAAAAAATAATTAGTAGAAAAATAACTCGTAAACAAGGGAACGAAAACAAACTAAAGGATTATCCAATTTGTGCTTTGGAAAGTAAAGTTAAAAAGAAAACATAATCAAAATTTAAGTTTTGATAAAAATTTTATTTTATTATATTACCAAAATCTTGTCATTTAGTATATACATTTTTTTTTTTAAATATTAACCATCAGACTTCTTGCTGGACTTGATCTTTTTGTGAAAATTTTTGATGACTTGTTTGCACATTTCGAACTGCAATTCGGTTATTACTTGAACAAGGTTGATTTGTAATTCCTTTTAATTTTAACTAATAGCTATTTTATGCATAGTTTTATAAAAAAAAAGTCCAATATTATCAAATAGTACAATTCTGGAGGCTAATTAACATCACCAAATCTCAAAATTACGCGTTCTGTGAAGTTCTCGCATAATAAAGTCAAAATTTGTCGTGCTATAGGGCTTGTGGTGCCATTTTTGCAAAACCACCTATGATCGAAATTAAAATATTTCAGTTTAAACTAAAAAAAAATCTGTCATTTTAGGGCTATGAGCTCCCCTTCTTTATTATCAACGAAATACAGACCAATAACACTTTCAGACCACTTTTCGTGTACAGCCTCCGAAGCCTGTTGTATCTTCTGCGCATACCGTAGTTACCTAAACAATTAATAGTAAAAAATGGCAAATTTGAATCTAAATAAAAATTATCTCTATCCAAACTAAAAAAATGGATTACTCTGTAATTAATTTTTTATTATTAATTCAATTCATTTAGTGCAGATACACTCTACTTTTGCTACTAAAAGTTTATCATCTAAAGTCAACTAGCTTTAAAAGATATCAAATATATAAATTTTTTTATTATAGTATTCTCTTTTTATAGTATTGTTAACTATTACCGTGTGATTATTACCGCAGCATATTTTGGTAATAAAGACCAAATTTTTCATTTGCAATTTAATACAGTTTTTTAAAAATATACTTTCTTAAAATTGGTTAACATATTTTTGAAAATATATCATCTTAAAACTTATTAAATTTTTAATTAAAATTCAAATTTTATTTTACTTTGAACATGAATAATTTAGTTGGAAAAATAACAACATCCTTTAAATGAGATTTATTTATAAATTATATTGGTTTATAGTCGATTATTTTAAATAATATTTGAATATCATTTAAAATAATCGATAGTAAACTATTAAAAATAAGATTTAAAAGGAAAAACTTCATTTGAAAAGACAAAAAGTCTAATATAATAACTTCTTCAAAGTTGCTTCTGCGTTTTCACAATTGAGCCTCATAGCTGAAAAAATATTTCTTTTTGTACTATTTTTGTTTATTGTTTAACAAATTTGGTATATATTTTGATAGTTTATAGTCATAATATAAAATGGCATAAATTGTTCTAAATAAAAAAATATCCAAAATTATATATATATTTAGTATATATCAAATGACAGGGTTATATTTTTAGAACTATAAAAAGGATAATTTTATATCACCGTCGGTATGGAGAATTTACAGAAAGTTTGTAAACTATAATGTTAAATTTTATTTGTTATAAAATATTTTAGTAAAAAATAAGCTATTTTATATGTAAATGATTAATCATCATTAAAATTTCCAAAGTTTCTTATTCGATTTTATAATTTATTAAAATAATTTTTTTAAATAATTAGAATTTTTTCGAGTAATAAGGATTATTTCAATAGAAAGGGTCCATTTTATTTGAAGGCTTTTTAATATAATACAAAAAAAAAGCTTTTATAGAAAATCTCAATTAAAATTTTAACCAAAGAAGTCATAAAGTAAAATTTTTGAGGCTTTGAAAGAAGTTGTTTTTGAAAAAATCTATTGAAAAGACGACTTTATAATAGTTTTTAATGAAATTGCTTTTAATTTGTAAAATATATCAAATTTTCTTACATTTTCCCATCAATTAAATATTTTTGAAAAATTTATATTATAATTATAATTTTTACAAAAAAAAAATGTATATTTTCTTATTTATTAAAAATATTTTGAAAATTTTTCAAATTTTTTTTTAACTACAAAATAATTAAAAATTTACTTAAGAACTTTTCGTGGAAAATAGGTATATTTTTGATAAAATCTTAAATACATTAGATATTTTGCATATTTAGTTTTTAAATTTAAAAAAACGGAATTGATTAAAAATTTTTTGCTAAAAATTTTTAAAGCCTAATGCAAATGCGGTTATTTTATTGCAAAAGTGGTCATTTTTATATTATCAGTACAGTAGAAATGTACATTTTCCAAACTTTTATACTAAATAAAATTCTTTTATATTATAAATTTAATTTAATTTTAGATATTTGATTAACTAACAAGTCATTAACTATTTTTAGATACATGTTTTCGGAAGCGAAGATATGAGGATACTTTTTTCACAAAATTTTTAGTTTTCTGTTCTAATTAAGAAAAAAATTAATCATTTTAAAATTTATTTACTGAATATTCACAAACTTTCTACATTTGTAACAATTCTAATAAATTTTTTTTAGATAAATTCAAAAACTGACTGTGCTTTAAAAACTCTCAGCAATTTGATTATAATTAATAAATCCACTCAGTTAGTAATAATTATGAAATTGTTTTAAAATACCAAATCAGCTAAATGAATCTAATTTGAAAATTTCAATAGTTTTAGTAATTTAAAAAAAAAGAAATTTCAGTCAACTACAGAAAAATTCGGAAAAATTCCGTTGGAAATCCAATGAAAATTATCTAAAAAAATTAAAGCATTTTCAGAAAGTACGGAAAATTTTTAAGCGTGGCCGAAAGCAGGCCGCAACTTTTCGAATAAGAGTCCAACTGGAAGTGAAGAAACACTATTCGTAGTAGGGCGCTGTTGTTGCAAAGGCATTTTCGGTGTCGTGCCCGTTCGTAATCGCATATGCGCACGGTAATGCCTCGAAATGGGCGGTGCTTAGAATTTATAAGGTGGTGTGTGAGATACGACAGTGCAACTGGTGTGCAAGAACGCACACTAAGAATAATAGTTATTTGAGCATGCGAATCGGTTCAAAATCGAGGAGAAAATTTCTCCATCTCCGCAACGATTGTGTGTGTGTGTTACACGTGCATAGGAGGGTAACGTATCAACGCACGTTCTGTTCTGCGAGAAGTGCATTCCGTTAGTGTTTGAAGAGCGTACGTTCTCATATTCTCAGGTCGCACGTCTGCCCGCACTCAAGTTTCTACACAAGAAATTGAAGCAAAACAAACTGAGTCGACGCACGCTAGCACAATATCACTTTCGACTTCAAAAAACATTTTCCTTTTTCTGAAAATATCATTATTTGTTTTTGTTTTTACCTATTAATTATTTATATTATTAAATAAATATTTTTTTTTTTAAATATTTTTGTTGAATATTATTTAAAAAAAGAAAGTTTTTCAACACAACTTAAAGTGCGTTGCATCAACGGTGACATTTTTTCAAGTTGACGTTGTCCATGATCAACCTTACACAGTGCAGTTGCAGCAACGGTGGCACTTTGAAGTCATTCGAATGTTTTGCTCGTCGTCACCATTATGATATGAACGCATAGCCGACGGTAGATGCAAACTGGTGTGCAGATACTGTTAAAAATTTAAGAATTTCCCTCAAATTAACTAATTAAATACAATTGCAATAAGTTTTTTATTTATAAATCATGTTTCATTGATAATGTATATTTTTTTAGCTTATTTCTACTCCAATTTCAACTGTCAAACAGCAATCCTGTCAAAAAAGAAAACACTGAAAAATGAACTGGCAGTACTTGAACTATAACTGCAGTATTGTGCATTCTCGTAAGATTGTGAGGGTTTTGAAAGTTTGAGGGTTCATAATTTTAATGCAATGCTACCGTGATCGGTTTTGATTTTAATGCGTTCTGCGTTCACTTTAAGGCATCAACTTTTTGAAAATGCAGAAAATTTGTTGAAGGATCTTTTTTTTTCTTAACACTAAGGAATTTTCTCTCATGGTTTGTATAAAGTACCTCGAAAAAGGGATCAAACACTACGAGTTCTGTTCAAAAAGTATCGCGAGTTTTGTGTTTTTTCAAAAATTATTTATTTATTCATGATTATCTATTTTTTCCCCTTCAAAGTAATCCCCACCAGATATTATACACTCATGCCAACTTGTTTACCAATCCTCGAAGCACTTCAAAAAATAATTTTTTGTGATCTTGTTCAGCTCCTCCTTCGCTAGCCGTCTTTATCTCCTCAATTGTAGCGTAGCATCATCCTTTCATGAGGCTCTTTAGTTTCGGGAACAAGAAAAAGTTACAGGGAGCCAGATCTGGGGAATATGGTGGCTGTGGCATTATTAGTGTGTTGTTTTTGGCCAAAAATGGCAAAAGCCAACTTTTCTTCTTCCACAAATCCGGGCGTTTCTGGCGGATTGCTTCTCGCAACTTACGCATAACTTGCAGGTAATATTCCTTATTAACCGTTCTATTCTGTGGCAAGAACTCATGATGCACCACGCCCATGCAATCGAAGAAAACTGTGAGCAAAACTTTCACATTCGACCGAACTTGGCACTTTTTCCGGTCTTGGCTCGTGCGGCAGCTTCCATTGGGATGATTGAGCTTTGGTTTGCACGTCATAACCATAAACACATGATTCGTCACCAGTTATGACCCTCTGGAGCAAATTTGGGTCGTCGCGCACAGAGTCCAACACCTCCTTAGCAATGTTAATGCGATGCTGTTTTTGGTCGAAATTGAGCAAAAATTGAAGACGACCCGAAACACGTGTAAGCAAAGCAACTGTCAAAAATTAACTGAACATTCAAAATGGCCGAACTTCTTGGCATAAGTGAGAGACATGAGTACCAACATAACGCCATAAAAATACGAAAATCAAATATACGTAACCCGCGGAAATTAAAAATTCGCGATACTTTTTGAACTCATTTGGCTTTCATCGAACAACCCGAATAGGTACCTGGAACGTGCGGACTCTCTTCCAAACTTCTCGACTGACGCAAGCTGGCTCCGAAATGCGACGCTATAACCTCGACATCCTGGGAATCTCCGAGACAAGGTGGAAACATCAATGAAACCTCACAACGCAGACGGGTGAACACTTCATCTACAGCGACAACGACAGCGGCCACACGCTAACTAGAGACGTGTATTCTACCACCAACTAGAGACGTGTATTCAATCTGCCCCGAACAGCGACATCAAAATTGTCATGGGCGACTTTAACGCTAAAGTAGGCCAGGACAACACTGATATTCGCTCGGTCATTGGAACACACAGCCTCCACGCAGAGGGAAACGACAACGGGAACCGTCTCACTGACCTCTGCTCAGCTCATCAACTCTTCATCGGTGGCACCAAGTTTCTTCACAAGAACATCCACAAATACACCTGGCAGTCTCCGGATCGTGTGACCCGCAAACAGATAGACCACATCCTGATAAGCAAAAAATTCCTCGGATCGCTCCTGGACGTCAATACAATCCGAGGAGCGGACATATACAGCGACCATCAGCTGTTACTTGGGGTGGTCAAACTAAGGCCTGCGGCAACTAAACAACAAGTGCCGCAGAACGCCGGCACGACATCCAACGCCTGCAGAATCCAGAGACAGCCGAGATATTTGCGAACAAGCTGGAAGAAGTTAGCCACAATGCCGAAAGGCTGACATGGCCTTCTCTACTGCGCAAACTAAAGTGCGCTGCAGAGGAAACAACGGGCTTCCGGAACTATAAGAGAAAAGAGTGGAGTCCTGCTGTACGGCTGCGAAACATGGAAAGTAACCGACAGCACGACTCGTAAGCCTCAAACATTTGTGAACAGATGCTTGAGGCGTATAAGCAAGATCTTCTGGCCGAACTGGATAACGAACGATGACCTGCTTCTTCTCACGAAGCAAATACCCCTGCTAGCTGACATCAAACGCAGGAAATGGAGTTGGATTGGCCACACCTTGCGAAAACCACCTACGGACATAGCAAGGATGGCACTAGATTGGAACCCACAGGGCAATCGCAACAGAGGACGACCAAGGACCACTTGGAGAAGATCAGTCGAGCGCGAACACCAACAAATTGGCAAGTCATGGTCGGAAGTGAAAAAGGCTAGCCCAAAACAGAAGCAGATGGAGAGAGTTCAAAGAGTCTCTAGTGCCGCTATATGCTCCATAGGAGCGACTGTGTCTCATGTCTATGTGTATAAATGCATATATGTGTTGTGTAAATTGTACAATAATAACGTAGAAATGAAAAACCTGTCAAAAAAAAATAAAAATACTTTTTGAACAGACCTCGTATATAATACAATAATTCTTTAGCATTGAAAAAAACCCACTCCTTAAAAAAAATACTATAGCTGTTCTTACAAGACAACAATTAATAACTTCATCTCCTGTTTAATTACCCGAAAATCTTTAACTTTGTTCATGTGACGACCATCTATTAATGAGATGCCATTAATAATGTTGACTATTACATTAATAGTCAAATCTAAGTGAAACTCTGTCCAGAAATAGATTATCCAAAATATTCCCACGCACTCATATTACTCACACATGGAAGACGAATGTGAATATGTGAATTTAAATTGAATTAATGGAAATTACAAAAATCGATTGAGAATAAAAGTAAAGATACCAAAGAATCTATGGTATATGAGATAAGACATTTGTGCAAATAAAATTTCTAATTTCCAAAACTAGACGATGGAAAAATTCTTCGCTAAAGTTGATAGAAAAGAATATGGAAAGTAAAGAGGGAATTTTACAAAAAGGATACTACCATTGACTGTCTAGGAGACAACAATAATCATGATAATTAATGATGTCAATGCAAATATTGATTCGAAAGTTGGTTACCGACATTTACGAGAGTTATCCTTATTGCAAGGACATCAGTGTCTGGCTTTTATAAGTAGAAATCTATGCAACTATTTTTGTTGCTTTTGTTGATTTTGCGAGATCAGTAAATTCCCTAATGATGTTAGGCCCATTTTTGTTCGTTTATGTATCGTTTTATTCAGACTTTGTATCGGAATCAGGTAATTAGTCGTTTTCCATTTTGTAGGTATCAAAGAAAATTTATCACTGAAAGAAATTCAATTTGTCAAAAACTTTTATTAAACGACAGTCGGGCAATGGCAAAGGACTACAACAAATCGATAATCATAATGAACATTTGAGTTTTGCTTTTTGCAAATATTTGAACGGAGAAATTTTCAATTACCAAAATTTAAAAAGAATTACGAAAATAATTATAATAGTTTTGAAAAATATTAAATGAAAGTTTTATGATAAAAGTTAGGAATATTTTTTTAAATACTTAAGAAAAAATTTTTGTTTTTCTTTACAATAAAATATTTTTACTAAGACTCCGATTTAAAAATACTCTCAATTGTTTTCATCTAAATTTGTTAAATCAAAATTTTTATTTAATATTTTAGTTAAAAATATGAAAAATTAAAAGAACGATTTTAAATTTGTTTTGTAAATTTTTGTAAGACATTTTGTATAATTAAATAGAAATCATAATAAACGTGAGCGATTAATTAAAATTTTTGTAATATACTCTTTTGAATGAAATTACAAGTCATGATATTATTTAAGAATAAATTAAGAAACTACAATGAAAATATCCATTGATGATTGTTTGGCCCACCTACGATTTTATAAAATTAATGGTGGCACGCGCGATTCATCTTCCCATGAGCTTCATTACGATTTCGATACTCACGTTTGTTGATTTGGTATTTTTATTTAATTCGCGGAAGAAAATAAAAAATAAAATAATCAATAAAGAAATATTTTTTTAACATTATTTAAAAGCTATGCTAATGTTAGTTTCCAAATTAAGTAAGTGAGTGAATGCCATCGGATTGGTGTGACCACCAGTAGTAAGTAGTACGACGAAGTAGATAGTCTAAGTACGTCCGGAAAAAGTTCAAATTCAACCAGCCACTGTTAGTAACCTTCCAGATGTGCTAATGGCTATGCTTATCGGTGGCAAAGTGTCACAATAGCTATTTTGTTAGCGATAAAAAGACTTTCAAGTAAATTTTAGGTGTGGGTCTATCGAATAGAAGGACGTGTAGCCAAAGACAATTGAATCGAAAGTGTGACGGCGATGATAAATTTGACGGTTTTTGATAAGCCGAACAAAAAAATTTTTGTGCTCAAACTGTTTTTATAAGTTTAGTCTCTTGAGGTGAAATGTTTTCCCATTAGCCTATTAGAAAAATCGAATCAATACGTTTCCAACTGATAAGGACATTTAGTATAAATTTCAGCATTTAGATAATCGAAGAAAAATTATACCTGCTGTGATAAAACACCTGCGCATTAAGCACTCTGGAAAATATTTCATCAACCTTGCACGAAAACTACAATATGGTATTAAAATTTTTAAATGATTTTTATTTATTTTTTATTATTGTAAATTAATTTTAAGCAATAAAAGCTATTACTATTTCTTCTAATATAGAATATCTTTTGAAAATTGAAATAAAAAATTCTATTATAAGTTTTAAAATGGTTACTTAATGTATCAGTTGTGTTAGAACTTTTTGTTATTGTTGTAATATTACATTAACAAGTTATCCAGTTTTAAGTTTGGAAAGTAATACCCAATCATTTGATTTTTTTTTAACTATATATATTATTAAAATTATGTTTTGTTTAGCTAAAAATGTGCCATTTTATATTAAATATTAAAAAATTTAATAAAAAATTAATATAAGGTGTAGTAAAAAGAAATCCATTATTTTTGCATTAAATTGAAGGTTTTATTTAGCATAGATAGAATAATACGATTTAGGTCAAATACGTGTATGCACCGTTTTGTTCAATAACTTGTTGCCATTTTGGAGGTAATTTCATAATGCCTCTCTCATAGAAACCCTCGTCCCTATTGGCAAAAAACTGGGACAGTCGATTTTCACAATCTTCTCTTGAGGCGAATTTTTCACCTGCAAAATCATTCGTCATAGACAGGAAGAGGTGGTAATCACTTGGTGCCAATTCCGGACTATAAGGTGGATGCATAAGAACATCCCAACCAAGGTCCCGGAACTTCTGGCGAGTCACTATCGATGTATGCGGCCTGGCGTTGTCCTGATGGAACACAATTCCTCTCCCATTGGCCAAAGCTGGCCGCTTCTGGGCGATTGCTTCTTTCAGACGGTCCAATTGTTGACAGTATAGGTCCGAATTAAGAGTTCGGCCATAGGGGAGCAGCTCATAGTAGATGATTCTCTGCCAGTCCCACCAAACACACAGCAAAACCTTCCTGGCTGTCAATCCTGGCTTCCACCGTTTGCGCCGGGTGACCGCGATTTGACCACGACCGTTGTCGCTTGACGTTGTCGTAAGCAACCCACTTTTCATCACCAGTAATCATCCGCTTCAGAAACGGATCGATATTGTTGCGATTCAGCAGCGATTCGCAGATGGAAATTCGGTCCATGAGCTTATTTTGCGATAACTCGTGTGGCACCAGCCTTATTTAAGTGGTTCCAAACGATTTTTTGTGCAATGTTTAGCTCCTGGGCAATCGAAACAGTGCTTACGTAACGGTCGGACTCGACGATTTCCATTATTTTATCGACATTTTCGACAATTGGCCTTCAAGAGCGTGGTGCATCTTTGACATCAAAATTACCGGAACGGAATCGACGAAACCAAAATTGCGCATGATTGGCTGTTACAGTATCAGGACCATAAATACTATTCACATTTTCAGCTGCCTGGCTTGCGTTTTCGCCTTTATCGAAGAATAACTGTAAAATATGGCGTATTTTCTCTTTGTTGGTGTCCATCTTTGACGCGTGCTAAAAAAATACTGAGTCAAGTAATCACAAAACTGTATGAAAAACTTTTTTAGTACAAAATCTTTTCTTTCTAACGCCATCTAGTGCAACCCGATCGCACTTTTAAAACGGGAGATACAGACTCCTAAAGCCATCTATTGGCAAAATAATGGATTACTTTTTACTACAACTTATATTATAAAAACCTTGAGCAGATATGGGTGAGTCTGCCGTAATCTCATTTTACAAAAACTATTTTTTAAGCGGTGCGAAGATTGTGGTATATGGGGCTCAGAAAATCCACAAAAATAACTGTGGACAAAATACTATATTTCTGAATTTTAATTATTTTTTGTCTAAACCTATCATTGGTCATATTTTCTTTGAAAATGAAGAAGGAGAGAGCGCAACCCTCAATTTTACGTACTATGACCATATGATAACCGACCTTTTTTGGCTTGAATTTAAAAATTTTAATCTGGATAACGTATGTGAATTTAATAAAACATTTCAATATTGAGAAAAAATTTGCGAAATTTTTCGATATTGTAATGTTAATTGACCTCCAAATTCCCCGGATGCATAATATCATGATTTTGTGATTTCAATTGGCCTGCTAAATCGTCAAAATTAACAATGTTAAATTTTTTCATGTAGGAATTATATAAGAGAACGTATTTGCAAAGGCAGTTTACAATGCTTAGAGCATCTACAAATCAGCAATGGGCGAATTACAGCCTGAAATGTGTAAAAAACTTATTAAAAATTTCTTCAAAAGAAGCGAGTCCTGTAAAAAATTCTGTGTCAGCCCCAAACAAATTTATTTCTAATGCCAATGTTTAAAATATATAATATTTCGTCAAATTTAGTTAAAATTTGAATCGAATTTCATTAAAATTTTCTTTCCAAAGCATAAATTGGATAATTTTCAATAATAATAATTTTTTTTTAAAAAATATCTTGTCTATTTTTACTGATTAACTAAAATGTTTAACTTAAGCTCAAAATTTTTTCTTAAGCTTTACATTCTTTTCAATTTTTTTTTTATTATAGAATTATTATGATTTTTTATATATTTGTATTGATGCAGTTTTTGAATAAAATCCAATCTGATTGAAATGGAAAAGAATCGAATCCATCATCAACGATACAAAAGTTCCGCATGTAAACTATTATACCTTCAGCGTGAACAGTTCACACTGGGGGACGCTTCGAAATGGAATGGCTTGACAACGACGACAGATCAATAATCGTTTAGGGATTGTTGAGTGGTCGATGGATATTATGCAGACGAAGATGAGGGGAAAGAGACTGGTGATCTGCCAAGAAGAAATCTGAAATCAACATTCGACATTCATCTTGTGGGCAGTTCGATTTCACACCTATTCAAGTTGTGCCCAGCATGATTGATCTTCGTGGCGAGGGCCATAGCAAATATAGGCGAAATTGCCACAGCGACGACTGCTATAGGAACGAGGGTGATGGACAACAATTTATCTCAATAGGTACGAGTAAGTGCTGCTTTTACTTGGGCCTGCCCGATTAACAGGCTTCATTCTTCGATTTGAAGCTTCAGTCATCTGCTTGGACAGATACTTTTGCGCCTTCGAGACGAACGAGTTCAGACTATTCAAACGCCGAGCATTCTTTATTGTAACGGGTCTTTGATCGACCCCCGCCGAGTCTTAAAAGTCCAATGTAATGTTATTGATGTAATTTATAAAATACCACGGAATGTACTTTTAGATGAAAGGCAAAACGTATGCTCCAATCCAACACTCTCTTCCCACATTCAGTATACACCGCACCGCTTCCGAGAGTTCATACCCGTCAGCGGTAGAAATTTTTTCCGCCACGCCGCTTCGGTTAGTGCCATTCAGTCCCCCTCCCTCACATCCAAAATACGAGTACCATTGACAGCTAACAAAATACAAACATAACTTTTTTGTCATGACCTAGTGGCGATCGCGAAAATGATCGTCCTGATGATGATCATTGCGTTTCGTTGTTGTTTATTTTTTGCGTAGCACGCACAATACTTGTAGTCGTACATACCACAAATCGATGGTGTCAAAGATTAGAAGGCTTTGATAGCACTGCTGGGGCAATGTCAGCTAATACTCGTCTAATACAGCGAATATTCCTCTTATGGAAGTACAGTGAATATACGAGTAATAACAGTAAAATAGTTACCTTTCGTAAAGAACTTGTAAAGACATTTTTGCAGTTTGATTATTTAATAGAAAAATATGAATTTCTGATCATCCATTATTGTCTATGGTTATTGTGTGCGTTTTTTTTGTTATTTGTTTATAAATTGAATTTCGATAGTACGAGTATGACATATGACAGTAAAGACCTAACTACAAACTTAAGAGAGAATGCAATTACTTTGTATCTTGGGAAATTTACAGTTAACTATTATTGAAAGGACAGTTTAAATAAATCCAGTAATAAATAGACCTCTTTAGTGTATCTTACAAGGAATAATTTCCTTTTTATTATCATTTCTGCAATTGAAAATTATCTGTGCTAATTTTGATTATGATCAATAGCAATACGGTATTTTGATAAATTAAACTAGATTCCATTGTGGATTTTCTACACACTCTACTATATATTATAATAAGATTTCAAATAAATCACAAGTCCCGGAAAAGGTGATTTTCATTTATACTGTCTAGTTAACAATGAAATAATAGATAGCCAAATGGTCTCGTACAAGATATAAATTTATTCAATTTGCGTTTTGGAAAGTAAAGTTTAATAAAATACAATTTTAGTACAGATTTTACCAAAACTTCTCTTTCATTATATTGCACAAACTTTGCCATTATATAATAAATATAAAATAATTTAAATATTTGCGAAAAGATTTCTTGCTGCACTCGGTCCTTTTGAGGTAATTTGTTGATAAACAATCTAAAGAGTTTTCGAAAAGATTCTGTTTTAAAAATAATGTAGTATTTAAAAAAAAAATAATGTTTTTCAATAATGCAGTATTTTTGAAATTATAAATCAATTTTTATTGTAAGAGGTCTGTTCAAAAAGTATCGCGAATTTTGTGTTTTTTTCAAAAATTATTTATTTATTCATGTATATCTATTTTGTCCCCTTTAAAGTAATCCCCACCAGATATTATACACTTCTGCCAATGTTTTTTCCAATCCTCCAAGCACTTTAAAAAATCATTTTTTGTGATCTTGTTCAGCTCCTCCTTCGATGCCGTCTTTATCTCCTCAATCGTAGCTTAGCGTCGTTCTTTCATGGGGAAAAGGTCACAGGGGCCCAGATCTGGTGAATACGGTGGCTTTGGCATTATTAGTGTGTTGTTTTTGGCCAAAAATTCGAGCACAAGCAACGATGTGTGTGCAGGGGCATTATCATGGTGCAAAAGCCAATTTTTGTTCTTCCACAAATCCGAGCGTTTCTGGAGGATTGCTTCGCGCAACTTGCGCTGAACTTGCAGGTAATATTCCTTATTGACCGTTCTACCTTATGGCAAGAACTCATGATGCACCACGCCCCTGCAATCGAAGAAAACTGTGAGCAAAACCTCATTCGACCGAACTTGGCGTGCTTTTCTCGGTTTTAGCTCGTGCGGTAGCTTCCATTGGGATGATTGAGCTTTTGTTTCCACGTCATAACCATAAACCCATGATTCGTGACCAGTTATGACCCACTGGAGTAAATTTGGGTCGTCGCAGACAGAGTCCTATAGCTCCTTAGCAATTTTAAATCGATACTGTTTTTGGTCGAAATTGAGCAATTTTTGTACGAATTTCGCGGCGACCCGTCTCACGAACAAATCATTGGTAAAAATCGAATGGCACGAGCCAATCGATATGTTTAAGTCCTCAGCAACTTCTCTAACGGTGATTCGACGATTGGCCAATACTATTTTCTTCACTTCATCAATGTTTTCGTCTGTGGTTGACGTGCTCGGGCGTCCGGCACGCTTTTCGTCGTTCACATCTTCTCGGTCCTCTGAGAACATTTTGTACTACCGAGAAACGTTGCTTCGGTCCAAGCTAGCTTCACCATATGCCACAGTCGGAATGCGTCCGGACAATTAATTTTGTTTTTCACAAAAAAATTGATAAAGATTCTTTGATCCATTTTATAGAATGGGAAAAAATCTAAGACGAGCCAAAACACGTGCAAGCAAAGCAGCTGAACATTCAAAAATAACCGAATATTCAAAATGGCCGAACTTTTCGGCATAAGTGAGAGACATGAGTACCAATATAACGCCACAAAAAAAATCGAAAATCGAATATACGTAACCCGCGGAAGTTCAAAATTCGCGATACTTTTTGAACAGACCTCGTATATTTTATAAAAATCCTCGAATTTTATATTGTATATAATAAAAAAATAAGTATTTTATTATTTATCAACTTGCGAGATTTTTTATGAAAAAAGTAAATATTTAAATACATATTTTTAAAGGTGCTTTTATCTATTCTATATAAAAAATATTAAAATTAATTAAAAAAATACAATCAGTTTTAATTATTAAAAACAGTTTTTATTTATGCAACTGGAAAGGAAAAAATTAATTCAAATAAGGAATTATCCAATTTGTGTTTTTGGAAAGTAATACTTATTAAATTTATATTTTAAATTATAGTTTTACTAAAATATCTAATTGTATTTTACCATTTAGTTTTTTTATTATTATTTAATTTAATTGATTACCAAAATACTTTTTCCAGAACTCCATCCTTTTGAGATAACTTTTTAATGACTTCTTCGCACATTTCGAGCTGCAATTGTGACTTTACTTGACTGATGTTGGTTTAAGCCAAAATTTGTTATGTTGTATAGATTATAGCATCGTATTGTCAAAATGACATATGGTCCATCCTCCGGGTAGGGTCGGAGGTAAAGAATAGCCCTACGGTATTTCCTGCCTGTCATAAGAGGCGACTAAAGGCTTAGATTAAAGAAGTACTGGATAGGCCTCTACACAAAAATTCTGTCCAAATTTTGTTGGCAATACATTCATAGAACGCACACACATGCAATACAACAGAAACGGCGTAAATCATTGGGGGCCGTTCGTTTAAAACCATTTTTCATGTGTGATATCATTTACACATACACGTATGCGTAAAGAAGCAGATTTTTTAATATTGCGTATCTTCTTTGATGGAATTAGTTTTGTAAATATGCAATAAAACACAGTATTCTATTTTTAAATATTTATTTATTTATTATGTATTTTCATTTTATTTATTTCACTGTTTATTATTTATTAAAACAGAATTTTTAAAGTGGGGAATAGTATATAAAAATATGAATTGTAAGTTATTTGATTATATAAAAACAATTATGTGTACAAATTTAAATTAATTTCAAAAATGCAAAATAAATTAAATGGGAAAATGTGATATTTTGTTTATGTTGAAATCAAACCACACCGCAACTTATTAAATATAAATTTTAATCTTAAACAAGCATAAGTACCATAGATGGAAAAACCTTAATTATAATATAAATGTGTGTTTATGAATGGAAATGGTAATTTAAATAGGCAATGTGCATTTAAATTAAATTAAAAAATAAAGCATTAATTACATAGAACATTACAATACATGAAGTTCTTGATAATATATAAGTTAATCGTATACAACATTAAAAGAAATGCTTTAAAACAAAAATAGAAAATGAAAAATTTAATGTTATTAAAATAATTAATAACTGATATTCTAAAAAAAAATGAAAACAATATTATTTAGTAAATGCATTATAATATGGTCTAATAGAGCAATCAAAACAAATTTATTTAAATAATAAGCTTACCGAAGAATAAACTTTATTTATTATAACACAATGAAAACAGCAATAGAAAATACGAGTAGACAGAAAAATTCGGACCCTTAAACTTTCTTACACACACTTTATATACACCGGCACTGTACTATTTTATGGTAAACATTGAACTGTCAACATCGAATTCACAAATGACAAAGCTAACCCCCAAGTCTCCACTTTCATGGAGAATTAAAGTTTTCAAACTCTCCGAAAGTCTACAAAATTGAGGCGGTTTATATTTGATTGATATTTACGAAATGTATAATAAACCTAAAATAGAATTCCATTTCGTATCAAAAGATTGTACAAAAAATAAAAATGACCTATCGTTGTATTTAAATTGTATTTTTGTTTCCAGTAAGTGAATTAAAATAAATATAAATTATGCTTTTGCAATTAAATAAATTTCCATTAAGACACATAGATGGCAGTGGGTGGGTGTCATGTCTACATAAAAAATTTTTGACAGTCATATCCCCCTAGTAAATATTTGTACACAAAATTGTGTATACATATACGGTACGGGCCTATCCAGGTATTCTTTAATCTAAGACTAAAGGGATACGGGGTCGTTGTCATGGCTGCTCTAGGTGGGGAATGGTCATGGCGTCGAGGAGGAGGGTGTTTGGGGATATTGAGATTAAAACGGGGAAAGGAAAATTAAAATTAAAATTAAAACTAAAATTCAAAATTAAAATTAAGAGGGTGTTGTGGTATGGAGATTAAAACGGGGAAAGGTGTAATAGGATTGTGAAGAAAATTAAAATTAAACTTAAAATAAAAAATTTAAATGAAAATGAAAATGGGAACGAAAATTAAAATGAAAATGAAAAATTAGAATTAAAGTTAAACTTAAAGTTACAATTAAAATTCAAAGTAAAATTAAAATTAAATTAAAGTAAACTAAAGCTAAACCAATTTAAGATTTAATTCAATTCGAACTGTTTTTGAATTGAAATTGAATTAAATAATATTTAATTTAATTTTAATTAATTAAGAAGAAAAAAAAGGAACAGGTACCAAAATAGGGGATCCTCCAAGGTGGTCAAACAGAAATTTCGGACGACTAGGACGGAATGTATCCTACACAGGACAGCCAAACCGCCTGAGCAGATGGATGCGAAAGCGTCTGGCGAGGTTTGGTTGCCCTTAAGCAGCACTTACATACATACATATGGTCCAAATTTACATCTGCAAGCTCAGGCTGAAAAAAATCGGTTATCATACGATCCTCACGCTTAGAATTAACTTTAGGGGTCTCAAAAAAAAAAATAATAATAGGTACAATGGTACTTTCATACCAAAATAGATATCACGCAATCACTTTTCACGAATGAAAGTGAAGTTTATTGTAGGTTTTCAGAGCCTCACTGAGCAGGAAATGAACCTCCACAATCGCCTCTTAAGGCGCAAAACGCGGCTACGGCCGTGGAATTACCAATTTTCTAGAAAAATTTCACAATTTAACTTGTTATTTAATATAAAATGGCAAATTTTTATATAAATAAATATTATCCCAAATAAAATGTTTATTTAACAATTGTCAAATGACAAAGCTGTACTTTCCGAGCTTTAAAATAGATAATACTGTACATTTAACTTAAAAGTATAAAAAATACTTTAACAAATTGTTATCTTAACTATATTCAAATTGGTTTACTTTATCAAAATGACTACTTTTTAAAAAAAAAAATTGTATTTATTTCCCAAATCGGCTTAATCTATTAGGAAAAAAATACTACAAGAATCACCAACGAAACTGGGTGAGATAAAATTTGGAATAACAAATTGTATTGTAAAATATAAAAAAAACAGCTGAAAAAAAAGACCCCAAAATAAAATAATCACAAATACTAAAAAACGATTACAAATCATAAACAAGAAGAACACGAATTATCGTACAAATAATTTCCAATTCATAGTCGGAAAAACAAAAACTTACAAGAAAAATGCTGATTACACCTTCGAGTGGGTGTGGAAAAAGCATTTTCATGTTAATAAGTGAAAGTTGATATTAAAGAAATTTTGTCTATTTTCAATACAATTTCTTTAATTATTTTCAATTTCTTTCCCATGCTTACTTAAACATTGTATTTACAATCTTTTTTTTTTTCATTTAAAGTTGTTTTAAAATGTTGCGTAATAATTTTAAAGTTCAATTTTTTACCATCAATATTTGGTATAATTTTTGTTTTAAATTGTTTTCATTTGAAAGGCTTATTGCAGGCCTTCATGTATTTTGAAATAATTAACTTTAATTAAAGAAGAATTTTAAAAACAATATGTTTAATAGCTTTTTTATAATTTGTTTTAGCAAAAATTATTTTATATAATTTGCTCTAAGAAATGAAAAATTTCCTCCTTTTTCTAATTTAATATATAAAAAATATTTAAAATAAAGAAATTAAAATGAAAAAAAAAACTGAAATTTATTTTGAAGAACCGCGATTCTAATTCAAAAATTAATTCAAATAACCTCAAATTATCTGAAAATTTTGTAAGAATTTTAATTTTATAATATTTTTTTTTTTGGAAGATTTTCCGGTATTATTGTTCTTTTTTTTTGAGTGTCTGTCCGTTGACACACTTACACCAAATTTAGATCCGCTGTGATACCACAAGAACATGATAAAGGATAAGGAAATGAAATGAAATATTATGAAACGAATTGAAAGTAGTGATAGGTAATATTAGCGTAAGTCTATGCCTTTAGTGGGATGCGAACCAACAACCCCTTGAATGTTAGTCCAACAGGCTAACAACTGTGCTACCGGAATTAGATATATTAAAATGCGTTTTAGTATTTTTTTAATAAAAATATTAAAATGTGTTTGTTTTTTCTGTTTATAAAATTAAAATTTGATTTATTTATTAATTTATTTATAAGGAGTATTCTAGACGGAAAGAAAAAAACACTCTTCAAAACAACAATTTATGTACTGCGAAACTAGACATTATGCAATCTAAAATATGGAAAACTATGGCGGTTAAATGACCCATCATAATATGAATTTATCAGAATATCTGCAAACACATCATCGAGAAATTCGTCAAATATTTGGGGTGTTTGACGAATTTCTCGATGATGTGTTTGCAGATATTCTGACAAATTTGACCAATAATTCGCCGCATGTCAGTATTTGTTTTATAAGCAGTAGTGGCAGGGAGATAAATCGCAAAATCTGGCTGGCTAATCGAGATTACACACTCAGTAAGCTTCTGATCATTGGCATCATCATTAACGGTACGATAACCAGGTGTCTGAATCAAAGAACTTCAAACGTCCCACTTCCCCACCGCGTTCTTTTAGTTTAATGATATCAGCATTTTTTTGGCCTAATTCGTCTTCTGAAATCATAAATGGATCAATTGTAGACTCTGCGGTAAGGGTCCAGAACCAACCAGCCTGGTGGTTGCGGTAACGGTCCAGAATCTTGTCGTTAAATAGGCTTTGGAATCGTCCATCCTTCTTGTCGCCTGCTTATACTTGATAAACGCCTCGATGACAGTAAAAAAAATGGTTTCTGTTACTTTGTCAAAAACCATATAAAAAAATTGCTTCTTTAGGATGCATCCATATTCCCTGAATTCCCCGAGGATTTTCCAAGACCCATATCCGAGAATTTTGGTTGTATACGATTCCTCGAGATGAAATTGGGGCGTTGTCAATCTTAGAATACACCGTGCGTCTAATAGACGATTTTCACTTGCCAATAGCTCCCTGTCAAATCGTTTAACTCTTCGAACACTGATCGTGCAAATGCACGATGTTTGCGCGTTCGCTCGCAAATTTTGCTCATGGCAAGAATGTAGAAGGGGAAATTTGGCGAACCAATACATGATTTCATATATTTTATTTGTGTTAAATTTTATTTAATTTATTAATTTTATGCTTATTGTTTAAAGTATAAAGTTATTTTAGCAAATGCAAAATGAAGATTACTAGATAAAAATTTAAGAAAATCAGCAAAAACTACTGTAGTGTGAAAAATTGTTCGTGTATAAATTTATAACGAAGTTTAATAAAATGACAGTGCCAGTAGAATATCAAATATTAATGTTGAAATATTTATAAATAAGTAAATAAATTCAAATAAACAAAATAAATAAATAAATGTGAAAACGTCATTCATAATACAAAGTAAACTAAATAAGAACAGCAGTGACAAACAACGTCAATATGTTGAAATTCTTTTTTGGTCGCTTAAATTGCGCGTACGTCGCCTTTAATTACTCTTGCAGATATTTATTCAATTGATTATACTATGATTAGACTGATCGTCAAATATACGATTTGCACAATCTCATTCACGCGCAAAGCACGTGAGTGTTCGCGCATCTATTACACTATCAAACGTGAAGAAAACGGGAAATTTGAAGTTTAGATCGTCTATTAGACGAGATCCCTAATCATAATTCAAAGGCGTTCTCTGATTTTCAGTTATACTCTACCATGGTGATATTCTTGGCTGACCTTCTGAATTAATTTGACACTCGTAAACATGGGGAAGTGCATGTATCACCAAATCGGTTTCTCGAATTTCTTCATGTAACGTTGATTACAGGAACTCATTTGAAAAACTTTTCTATAATATATTAAAGATTTTGCTATTTTTCGAATAAGCTATTATATACCAGGCCTAAAAGCTTAAATCCGCTGTTTGGTCATAGATGGCGTGAGTGAGCGTATTAAGCTAACATGGGCACGCCATACTTTTTTTTATGAGTTTGACATCTGTCAACATTAATCAGTGCACATTGTCAGAAATTTCGTACAACAACATACAATTTTCCTGTGGTAATCATGTCTAGTTTTGTGTCAGAAAAAGGGCATATGTGGGAAGCTCTGGTTTTCTGCTTCAATTTGAAGAAATCGGCTGCCGAATCGCATCGAATGCTTATGGAGGCCTATGGTGACAGTGCTTTATCAGAAACAACGTGCCGAGATTGGTTTTGTCTGTTCAAAGACGACAATTTTGATTTGTGGGACAAGAAGTGTGAAAATCTGCCTAGGATGGTTGAGGACCATCAATTGCAGGCTCTTTTGGACGAAAATGATACTCAATCGCAAAAAATGCTCGCGGAGCAATTGGGTGTTACTCAACCACCCATTTCCATGCGTCTGCGTGCCATGGGGAGGATTGAAAAGATCGGAAAATGGATGCCGCATGAATTGAACGATAGGCAGATGGAGCGATGCCAAAACACATGCAAAATCTAGCTCACCAGACAAAAAATAATGTCGTTCCTGCATCGGATTGTGACAGGAGATGAAAAGTGGATATATGTCGAAAATCCTGAGCCCAAGAAATCGTGGGTTGATCCCGGCCAACCATCAACATCTTCCCCAATACCAAATCGCTTCGGACGGAAGACGATGCTGTGCGTTTGCTGGGCAATGCCCACTACTACCACCAACAACTGATCAAATTTCACCATGCTCTGCGTGAACAAAAGACGGATTATCAACAAAGACATGACAAGCTGATTTTCCTCCACGACTACGCACCATCGCACACGTCAAAAATTGTCCGAAACTACTTGAACAGACTCAATTGGGAGGTGCTACCATACCCTGCTTATTCACCAAACTTGTTCCCTTCCGACTACCACCTGTTTTCGTCGATGCGCCACGCGCTTGCTGAGCAGCACTTCGATTCGTACGAAGACATCCGAAAATGGCTTGATGAGGGGTTTGCCTCGAAAGAGAAGGAATTTTTTTGGCGTGATATCCACAAATTGCCCGAGAGATGGGAAAAATTTGTAGCTAGTGAAGGCAAGTACTTTGAATAAATTTGTTTTTGCTTTCTATGGAAAAAACATGTGTTTTTTTGACTAAAAAACAGCGGATTTAATCTTATACACCTGGTACATAAGTGACATTTGTCAACAAAAAAAGCCAACGCTGGTAACCGGGAAAAAAATGGCGCGAAATTCAAAACACACGTTCAAACTGGCCCACACTATATGATTTTAATTTAATATAGAAAAAAAAATGACGACTGCCCATAACCCTACAATTAAGCTTCAATTGTGTTGACAACATATTTTCGCACATAAATTATGTTATCAATATTTTAGGTAATTTTTCTTTAGTTTAAAACATAATTATTTCCTGTGGAGAGTTGCTTGGGGTCTGAAGAGTTTTTTACGATGTGTGAAAATTAATAATTAATAAAAAACCTTTTCTGACTTTTTGTATTGAAATCATACATCTTAATATATTGTAAATTTTAAGATCATATATTATTTTTGTATAATTTCGAAAATATCCACGTTTTCAGGTGGTGAGTTTTTTCTGTTCATTTATGTTTTTGTTTTGAGCCCTCATCAAGTGGAACACCTGTGGATCTACGAGAACAGGTCTTGTCCAACTGTTAACGCAAAAGCTGCGCTTACACCATGGTCAGCTTCAAAAGGCAAGTGTTTCGATTCCATTCATTGATGTATGATCACGCAATAAAAACGGCAATTTACGTACGATTTCTTATGGGGTTCTCTTCAGTTTATAGATAAATTTTATGATTTACTTAAAGACGCATGTTTGTTGTTTTTATTTTTGTATAATATTTGATCAAGAAATTTCACATTCTGTATGGAACATGATTGGATAGTCTCGTAAATCAATTTGGTGTCAGGTTTAATAATTTGCAACTGAATTTATTACCACGAAATTCGTTCATCATTTTACGCCATAATGTCTGGTCGGTTAAGACAGTCTCTATCAGTGATGTATTCGGTTAACTTCTGATTGTTATCTAATGGGAAACAAGATTTTCTTTAAAGAAAAACTGGATCACAGATGTGTGAATCAAAGTCAATAGTATATGCGATGTACTATTGAATAGATTGTCAGCTTTTAAAACCAATTTCATTTGACATTGAACACAATTCGAAATGATGGGAAAAATTACGATCTCAAATTTAGGAAAAATAATATATTTTCTAAGATTGGTGGGGATTTAAAACACAATCTATTTGAAGAAAAAGTAATAAATTTTGAAGAAATGCTAAATTATTTAAAACTATAAAATAAAAAAACAATTAGAATATATATTTGAGATGGGAAAAAGTAATTTTCATAATAGAATTAGGCATTCATATAGACCTCTCTGTGAGGACAGATTATGTTCAGAGTCTGGAATTATGAAATGTGCGCACGATGTCCCATAGAGAAGAATATCCTCGAGGGAATATCAAACTGCACACGTCAAAATTATCCATTCGCTTATCTCGAAATAGGATAATTAGAACTTAACCAGGACGTAATGAGTCGTTGGCATTTGCCTTTTACTGTGAACGATGTATTCTACGAGGAACGACGTATTTATTGTCGAACAATTTGCAAAATCCCCAGCTCTGTTCATTGAATAAGGATCAAATCTACTCCCACTCCAATGGGAGGCCGTGACTATGTAAAAGGGCTACACACAAGAAATAGTTTCAATTTCAAATAGGAATTATGAATGCGTGTATATTGTTGCTATAGTAATTAATTTATGAAAGTGTAAAATTACTGCATATTCCTTCCGATTGTGATTTACATATCCTTAATTTTATATTCATAGCATCCTAAATACGCGACATATTGTTTGTTACCAGTTCTATTACTATACTAAGGGGAGTTTATGGATAGTGGAGCTTTAGTAATTGTTTCAGTTGGAATAGTTCCAATTGGGATGGTATAAGTCACTATATCATGGGTTGTTTGATGAGATATTATTTTTTTAAAAAGTTTATAAAAGGCTTTTTAAAAATATAATTGAAGTTTACCGATTCAAGATTCTATTTCTACGTTTCTTTGATAATTTCGGTTTTATTTTCATTATTAAATATGAGTCAAAATTGTCAAGATTTGCTTAAAATAAAAATATTAAAAATTGTCTAATTTTTGTTTAGTTTTAAAATTGATTAAAATAAATTTTTTTCTGTTTTCAAAAATTGTACAGAGATTTTTTGTTACGATATTAATTTAACGCTTAAGTTCTTGGTAAAATTAGTACTCAAATTGGGAGTTTACAGTGACTAGTAATTATTGAAAAATATTAGATTAAGTCTTCCAATCGCATTTATAAAGCGATGTCATAAGCTAGTACGCCAAAGGATTTTGGGATAACGAAATCAGATAACAGCTTGCGAAACTGTTGCGTCCGCAATTATATGATTTGGGATGCCTGAGAATTGATATCCAATAAAGTACGGATTTAAATATATGCAATAATTTTATCATATTTATACATATTTCAAAATAGTTCCCTTGGACAGGTAAACAACGGTTTAGGGTTTTTTCCCACTCTTCGTAGCAGTTCTGTAAGCTGCTTGAATACACTCCTTTGCATGCTATCGATAATATTAAGACGACTTCCTTTTTAAATCTTGGGTCCCAAAAAAAATTTGACGGACGTAGATCACGTCACTAGTTGGACTTGAAAACCACAGGAATTGCATTTTACGACAAAAATTCGTTGATGGATAGTCTGATCCGACACGAAAAATCCTCTTTCGGAGACTTTTAAGAACTTCTTTATAAAAAAATTGGTTGACAGTTTATCCTGGAAGCGTAAGAACTCCACATTTTCATAAGTTTTCGATGTTGAAGACCTCCCTGAGCATATTTCCTCTTCCACTGTTTCTTTGCTGTCCAAAAATATTACTGAAGTTAGAGCGCCAAGAAGCAGTGGTTTTTTTTAACCAAAAAATTTACGTTGCAATTTTTCGTAAGTAAAATTGACGGATTCATCAAGCTTACTCGAAAATTCTATGTTCAATTTTTTGTTACGCTTTAGAGGATCGAGTAATTCTTCCCGTATAGGAGAAACTAACATACGAGGTCTGTTCAAAAAGTATCGCGAATTTTGTATTTTTCCAAAAATTGTTTATTTGTTCAAGAATATCTATTTTGTCCCCTACCCACCAGATATTATACAGTTGTGCCAACATTTTTTCCAATCCTCCAAGCACTTCAAAAAATCATTTTTTGTGATCTTGTTCAGCTCCTTCTTCGATGCCGTCTTTATCTCCTCAATCGCAGCGTAGCATCGTCCCTTCATGAGACTCTTCGGTTTCGGGAACAAGAAAAAGTCACAGAGGGCTAGATCTGGGGAATACGGTGGCTGCGGTATTATTAGTGTGTTGTTTTTGGCCAATTTTTGTTCTTCCACAAATCCGAGCATTTCTGGCAGATTGCTTCGCGCAACTTCCGCATAACTTGCATGTAAAATTCCTTATTGACCGTTCTACCCTGTGGCAAGAACTCATGATGCAGCACGCCCCTGCAATCGAAGAAAACTGTCGTTCAACATTACTTCGGTCCAAGGTACCTTCACCATATGCCACAGTCAACATTCGGAATGCGTCCGCACAATTAATTTGATACAGATTCTTTGATCCATTTTTTGAAATGGACAAAAATCGAAGACGAGCCAAAACACATGCAAGCAAAGCAGTTGTCAAAAATTAACTGAAGAGACATGAGTACCAACATAACACCACAAAAAAATCGAAAATCGAATATACGTAACCCGCGGAAATTCAAAATTCGCCATACTTTTTGAACAGACCTCGTATTTTATAAATATTCAACATTAGTTTTCATTTCTTACCAAAATTTACATCCCACAAAATATATACAAAAATATTTAAAAATTTTCTAGTTAGATTTTGTTCTTGTATGCATAAGTGTTATTTAAGTAAAATCTCTTTTTTTAGAAAACACAAGTCTTATAGTTAACTTGACCTTTCTCATATGTGCAAGTTCCTCTTACGACAACTAACAGGTAGAATTTTTGTAGAAAAATATTAATCAACAAATTCTATACTAAAAAAAGTTGACTTTTTATTAATAGTACAACGAAGTTTAAGTTTAATAATTTTTATTACTATAACATTAAAGCTACTGCAAAAATGTTATGTTTATTGGTGCTATTGGATTTTATGTTTCCATTAAATTGAAGATATAGCACATCTGAGACTTTTGAGTGATGAACTATGAAAAGAATGACCAAATGGAAAGTGAATGAATATCTTCGCATAATAAATGTGAAATAAAATTTAACAAATTTTAGCCATAAAATGAACATAAGCACATCTTTTAATACTCGTAATACCATTTAGTGAGGCGTTAGAGAAGGCTTCCATCATCGCCATCATAGTCCAAGTGTATTTACTGATGGAGCACATAATTGCTTAAATAACTTTTGGAAAGACTTTCGGTAAGCGCATCCGACCGTCGCATTGATTAATTATTTAACTTAAGATAATGTCTCGACTCAATTTGCTCCTTCGTGTCTTTTGGAGAAACTTTCAAATATTGTTGCCAACTAAGTGGCCACGATGGCATTAATTATAAGTACAAGGAGCGTGGCATGGCACGACGAACGACAAACGATTTGTAATTAGTATGTGCACTTAGAATATGCCATTTTACACCTGCAACGTTGTAAAATCATTCCAACCCCGCTTTTCCTCAACTTGTATAATCTCAATTTTATTTCCATACCGTAAGTTGGGAACGACATTGTCATCGTCTTGATTGTTATTACGTAAGTAAGTACGGTTGAATTACGATTAGCTAGTTAACTGTACGCAATATTTTTAACAAAATTGAACTTTTTTTTAGACTTTCTAATTAGTTTTTGAAATATTCTCTGACAAATAGGCTTCATTTTCTTATTAGATGACAGCTTATATATGAGCGCTACCAATTTTCGGGGGCCACAGGTGCTAAGTTCATAAAGCAAAATTTTTAATTTCTACTAAAAGCTTTTATCTATTTTATTATATGGCAAGGGGATATAATTTTCAGAATATTTGGTTCAGAAATTATCATATACTTTTTGTAAATTTTTATAACTTAAATGTTAGGTGGTAGCATAGAAAAAAATTAACGTGATTTTTTCTAATTAAGAGTAGATAATTTAAAAATTCTGGCGACAAAATTTATTTAATAAAATTGTTTTTCTTTTAATATCATTTCTATCGTAGTAACATTTATATGTGCCATGACAAAAAAGTTCATTTGGTGGCACATCCATTATGTAATAAACTGGATTCGAACTCAAGACTTCGCTGTATTAGACACAGACGTCCCCAGAGTCGTTAAATCATGTCAGATTATTTGGCGACAACTAAAGGACACCCATACCACCAATTGGATTCGAACTTGGAACTGCTAAGCCAATGGAATTATAAGCCACCGAACCCTGACTGTATCAGTATCTGGACTCGAACTCAATCCTGCTGCAAACTAGATGCAGATTTTTTAGTGTCGTCAAATCAGGACACATTTTCAAAAAATTGTTAAATTCTAAAGATTGTATAATATCAATTTTTAGCTAAATTTTTTTTTTAAATTCTAATAAGTAAAATGGGAAATCATAAATTATAAAAAGGTGAAAATTTTTAAAAAGGAAAAAAAATGGACGGAATTACGTTTTCGTTGAAGTCCTTTTCGTAGACGGACACTTTTTCTAAATGGAATCTTCATGAGCGCTGATTTGTACGGCCAACAGTTTTTGTTACTAAATAAAAAAAAGACTAGATAAAAAAATGTTTTTCCTAGTTTATTATTTATGAACTTGCAGAGAATAGACCACAGTAATAAGGACTATCTAGCATATTTTTTTTTTTGCAAATTTAATAAAAAAAATTTGAAAAATGAATAAAAATTTAATAAAATATGAAATTTTCAATTGAAAAACACTGCAATTTTCTACTTTAAAATAATTTTTATCGATTATTTATTTTTCAAGGATACTCGGTTACTTTCTTCAAAAATATGACAACCTTTTTAATTTTATGCAAATTTTGTATTCAAATTGAGCAATGTTACTGCTTTTTTTTGATAATAAAATGGTTAAAATGAGAAGGAGACCCTGTTTTTTTATAACAATTTCATATGCTTTTTTTGAGAGGCGTCAGTCTTAAAAAAATTATGTAACTTCAAAATATTGAATTAAACTATTGCAGTTTTTTCTTTCTGTCCCAATTGAGTGTCCCTGTGGGTTACTTAACGTCAGAAAACGTTGAGAATTAATATTTTGTAACTTTTTGATGATATACAATGGGTTCCCCTTACAGAAACAATGGGTAGATTGTTGCCTTTTTTTAAAGTTTAAATAATATTTTCAACTCCATACAATTGGTAATGAGCAGGATTTTTTAACGAATGGAACTTTTTATAACGAGGAATAAAGCATTCGGGATTGTAAGATTTGAAAAAGCAAATATTATTGATAATTTTTTGAAGCATTCGAGATTCTAAGATTTGGATTCGCAAAATTCGAGACCTTAAAGTTTGAACTTGAGTGAACTCAATAAATCAAAACAAAATTTTTGTATATTTAAGACTTAAAATTAAATTTGAAACAAAAAACAAATATTGAATAGACAAATTTTACATTCAATATTTTCGACAGTTTTCTTTAGTTTCGATAATATTATATTTTTTTTTTATATAAAATTTATTATTTTTCATCAATATTTTTAAATTTATTATTTTGTTGTGAAATTATTTATAATATTTATAGTTTAAAGAAGGCATTTTTTTAGCGATAACGTAATTTTAAATACCTGAACTAATATAATAATTTTTCTTTTAGGTAATTTCCTTAAAAAAAAATATACCAGGGGTATAAGCTTAAATTCGCTGTTTGGTCATAGATGGCGGGAGTGATCGTATAAGCTACCATGGGCACGTCATACTTTTTTTTATGATTTTGACATCTGTCAACAACATACATTTTTTCTGTAAGCAATTTCGTACAAAAACATACATTTTTTCTTTGGTCATTATGTCTAGTTTTGTGCCAGAAAAAGAGCATATGCGGGAAGCAGCTCTACTTTTCTGCTTCAATTTGAAGAAATCGGCTGCCTAGGGAAGCTCTTCTTTTCTGCTTCAATTTGAAGAATCACATCGAATGCTTATGGAGGGCTATGGTGACAGTGCTTTATCAGAAATAAAGTGCCGAGATTGGTTTCGTCGGTTCAAAGACGCCAATTTTGACTTGTGGGACAGGAAGCGTGAAAATCGGTCTAGGAAGATTGAGAACCATCAATTTTGATGGACTAAGACGATACCCTCTCGCAAAAAATGCTCGCGGAGCAATTGGGTGTTACTCAACCAGCCATTTCCATGCATCTGCGTGCCATGGGGAAGATTGAAAAGGTCGGAAAATTAGTGCCGCATGAATTGAACAATAGGCAGATGGAGCAATGTCAAAACACATGCGAAATCTTGCTCGCCAGACAAAAAAGAAAGTTGTTCCTGCATCCGATTGTGACAGGCGCTGAAAAGTGGATATATTTCGAGAATCCTAAACGCAAAAACTCGTGGGTTGATCCCGGCCAACCATCAACATCTTCCCCAAGCTCAAATCGCTTCGGATGGAAGACGATGCTGTGCGTTTGGTGGGATCAGCAGGGTATCGACTACTATGAGATATTGAAACCTGGTTAAACTATCAATGCCTACCGCTACCACTAACAACTGATCAAATTGCTCCGTGCTCTGCGTGAAAAAAGGACGGATTATCAAACACAAAGACATGACAAGCTGATTTTCCTACACGACAACGCACCATCGCACACGTCAAAAATGGTCCAAAACTACTTGGAGACACTCAACTGAAAGGTACTACCCTACCCCGCTTATTCTCCAGACCTGGCCCCTTCCGACTATCACCTGTTTTCGTCGATGGGCCACGCGCTCGCTGAGCAGCACTTCGATTCTTACGAAGACGTCCGAAAATGGCTTGATAAGTGGTTTGCCTCGAAAGAGAAGGAATTTTTTTTGGTGTGGTATCCACAAATTACCCGAGAAATGGGAAAAATATGTAGCTAGCGAGTGCAAGTACTTTGAATAAATATGTTTTTGCTTTCTATGAAAAAACAGCGGATTTAAGCTTATATGCTTGGTAAGTAAATGATTTTTATTTTCTTTAATTTTTTTCTTATAAAATATAATTAAGTTTATTTTGTTGATTCTTACTAAACAGTTTTAATGTCTAAAAACTTGTTTGTATTTAATATTTACTAGGAAAAATTCAAATCTAAATATATTTTTTTAAATGTATAATTTTGAATATATTTAAGGATCAGAAAAAAATTTATTTTTTATAGGGAGGAGGTAAAGGATCTGTTCCCTCCTCTTAAGAATCAATTTTTTTCTGTTATTGGGTTGATCGGAAAGTAATTTCGTTTTTTCCCAACAGAGGAGTTAATTGTATTTTTTCACAACCAACTTCACACTTTAGCCGCATAGTCATATGTATTTTGATAGCTGACAAAGCAAGGCTTGTTTGTGAAAAAAAAAACAAGAAAAAAAATTATCCGATGTGTATGGAGAAGAGCGCCAGTGCCAAAACTGGTTTGCAAAATTTCGATCCGGCAATTTTGATCTCGAAGATGCACCACATTCGGGAAAGCCAGTTGAAGTTGATGAAGACCCAATAAAGGCATTAATTTATGCCAACCGGTGTGAGATCGCTGAGAGATTAAATTTATCAAATTCGATCGTTCGTGATCATTTGAAACGACTAGGTTTATTCTCAAAGCTCGACGTATGGGTTGCTCATCTTCTTACGGAAAAAAAATTGTGCCGTCGCATTGACGTTTGCGATTTACTTCTCAAACGCCATGAAAATAATCCATTTTTGAAGCATATCATCACTGGGGACGAGAAATGGTTTGTCTACAACAATGTTAAGCGTAAAAGATCCTGTAGTAGAAAAGATGAACCGGCTCAAAGCACTTCGAAAGCCAATTTTCATCAAAAAAAGGTTATGCTCTCTGGTTGAATGGGATTTCAAAGGAATCGGTAATTTTTGAGCTTCTACCGAGTAACACAACGATCAATTCTGAAGTATACTGTCATCAGTTTGACAAATTAAATGATTCACTTAAAGAAAAAAGGCCTGAATAAAATATTAATTCACTATAAGAAAATCGTTTTTCATTTATTACTTTCCGAACAACCCAATAAACTGTATCTTTTCTGCATGTAGATTAGAATTTTTCTTTTGAATATAATCGAGAATCTTTCATTTTAAATATGAAAGAATATAGGACTTACGTTAAATATCTCTTCAAGCCGCTTAAGAGATTTCTATGAGAAAAAATAACATTTTTGTTATAAAAATTAGCCTGATTCTCTTTAGAGAAATAAAAACTATATTAAAATTTTACTTAAAAATAATATCGAAAATTGAAAAGAAGAAAGCATCCAATTTGTACATACAAATTACGTGAAAGTATAACCTTATAAAAAAAAGTTAAAATTTGTTAAAAAAAAAAACAGTAACTAAAAGTTATTTTGTGATGATCCATTCAGTAAATGCTTATATGTTGTATGGTATTTTTATTTTATAAAATTTTATTTTCTTGCTTTATACGAACATATACGGTTGATGGTACATGAGACCGAATTACTGATGGTGGCAACGGCTTACGCTTTAGGTGTTCCCGACGGTATCAAACTACACAAACAACATTAACCTTTATGGCCTTTTCTTGAAAGTGATTCAACTTTTAACGACAAGATCAAAACAAAACGACATTGACTCCGAAAAGAATTATTACAAAACACAATCTTACAGAATAAGTAGTACCAGAAGGAACCGAGACGATAGCATAAAGGAATAATGACAAGGTGTAGGGGCAAAAGGAGCAAATTTCTATGGAGAAGATACTAAAATAATCATGGTCTTTGGCCATACTTAAAACAAGTTAGTCAGTCCCACAGACGATATATTGTATTTTCCAGTATCCATACTACTTTATAGGTTGTAGTTTGGTTGTTTTGAACATGCGTTTATTGCGAGCAACCAGATAAAAATTATACAAAATTAAATTAAAAAAAAAAAAAAACCACTCACCTGAGCACAACAAGGATTATATCGGAATTCGGTTGAATGCGATTTGAAGTCATCGTCACCATTAATATCATCACTATTGAGATAGTATTATGGCATCGTAGTAGGCTTTTTTTGTTGTAGAGAGTTTCAATATATTTCGTATTTTTAAAATTCCATCGATGATCAAACTTCCTAAATCAAGCTTGTTTGTGGAATTATTAAATGAGCAATTTATTTTGTAGATCAGTGATTTTAAAGAAAATTAATCCAGATTTGTTTTTTTTAGTATTCCTGTTAATGGAACGATGCGCCGTTTCAAATTGGGGGACAAGGACAATAAAACTTATTTGTCGATTTCAGTACAAATAGGAAAAAAATATTGTTTGCTCCAAACCAGAGCATAAAATTTTCGAAATCTTCTTACCGGAGGGAATTCCTTTCATGCCGTCTTACAGACTTGCTGTTTGGTTAGCGGATCTGTACAGTCATCGGAATTCCTCCAAAGAGAACCAGTTTGGGTACAAAGACAGCGACCGTGATGGCAAACACCGGCAATAAAATAGCACAACAGAAATTTTAAATAGCAAAACGGGCTTTACCTGTCCGCTCAGCCTTCATGTGTTTTCTGTGTGCGTTATTGTATTTTGGGATCTCGTCAGCCGAAAGAATCTCTGTAATTTTTCGGAACAATCAAATCGATGGCGATACACTCGTAAATAAGAAGATTAATCGTATTTGAAGCATTTTATCTTTTCCAGAGCCATATGTCCGTTCTTGGTGTATATTTGCATTTTGTTAGAGAGGACCAAAAAGGAGTTTGGGTATATGAGGCGATAACTCCATAAAATAAAATGTCGTACAAAAGTTTGAACATTAAAAATCAAATCAATTGAATGTGAAAGAATTCACGTGGACACATAAATAAGGCACTTTCATCGACAGACCAGGTTGTATGTCGTCTGTTATATGGACACGCTTCAAAGAGCAAAAGAGGTTAAGTTCTGTATCAGTCTGGGCAATGGTCATTTGGCCAAAGGGTACAAGAAGAGGAAAAACGGAAAAAGGCCATAAAATTGGCAATAACAGAACCAGGAAAAAACTTCATAAAATGTACACAAACGAAGAGCAAGAAGAGATGGTCCAATGGATGGGAAACGATACTCGAGGGTATATTATGAGGAGCTGTGTATTAACAATACATCCACACCATGGCTTGGGGAGCGTATAATCATCCCAGCTAGTCGGTTAACTGCTCGGTTGGAGTCGAGATGTGGCAGTTTATGTATATTAAGCAGACGATTATCCGCGGTTGTAAACTCTGGTCGTAAATTAAATGACAAATTGGTTTTAAATTGATTATATGTTTATAGGGTTCGATGGGTAACTAAAAATGGGCAAAAAAAAAATAAATGAAATGAAGATCAAGGATCACTTGGGCGGCAGCCCTAGATTGAACATTGGCACGAGTAGAAGCAGAAACCATAATTTTAAAAAAGGGAAAAAAAATAATACCACTTTTTTTTTTAACTGATGTGTTAATGTTTTTGCTTATTTGTGAGCATTTTTGTTTTCCATTTTAAATAGTGTACGCGTGGAAGGGTTAAAAGGGTCATTTGAGGTTAAGTTGTATTTTCATTAAAAATATTTAAGATTATTTACTATTTTAGTGAGTAAGGTTTTGATTTATTCTTCTTTGGTATATGTAGAATTTGTACTGTTTCTTAGTCCTAAAGAGGATTTTTAATTTTTAAGCAAATTTACAGTTTGAAAGCATTTTGATATAAAATATTTAAATGAATAAAATTTAAGAAAAAATGGTATTGAGTAAAGGAAAGTACTGCTTTTTTATTTGACAATTTTCAAATAAAATATTTTAAAGTTTTCTATTTTAAAATAAATATACAATTATTAAAATTAGCTGAAGATACGATGATTAGATGCTGCAACAATAGTGTTCGGATGGTGATTCTCGAACAAATTTTCTCCAGCGATGAGGCTTATTTCTTGCTCGGTTGATGTGTCTATAAGAAAAATGACCATATATGGGGCTCTAAAAACTCTCAATTAACTGTAAAAAAGCTATTATATATATGAAAATTGACTAACTGGTATAAATCTTTGAAAATAAAGAAGGAAAGATTATTAACAAGACGGTTCCATAAGCCACACAGTATGAGAATTTTTGGCTTTATTGCACGAAAAGTACTCAATACAAGTAATCTCGAAATTTGCTTACATCAAATGATCCTGAAAATTATGTAATTTGACTTTTTCTTATAAAGCTATACTAAATATTATGTTTCTGTATATAGTTCTCATAATTCCGAGCATTGTAAAGCCATCAAGTAAGAGCCGAATTATAGCCCAAAATGATCTCAAAAGGATCGAGTCCTGTAAGAAGTTTGTAGACAGTTATTGAAATAATAATAAATTCTGAATTTTACTTTCCGAAATAAAAATTAGATAAATTTTTATATTTTTCGCAGTAATATGAAAATTTTAAATATTTAAAAAAAAATTAGTTAATAGAAAAATATTGATTTGAAAAAAAAATTCAATTTCCTTTTAAACTGTTTGTGTTAAATAGTATATTTTTACTAATAACTTTTAATTAATTTTACTGAGCTAATAAAAAAATTGAAATTTCATCCATTATCATGTAAAAAATTTATTTTAAAAGAAAACTTTATGGAATAGAAATTGAAAATTATAATTTTGTTTAAAAATAAAAAATTAACAATTTAAAGGTAATATTAATTAATTTAATAACAGGTGTATAAGCTTAAATCCACTGTTTGGTCATAGATGGCGTGAGTGAGCGTAGTAAGCTACCATGGGCACACCATACTTTTTTTTTAATGAGTTTGACATCTGTCAACATTAATCGGTGCCCATTGTCAGCAATTTCGTACAACAATATACATTTTTCTTTGGTAATCATGTCTAGTTTTGTGCCAGAAAAAGAGCATATCCGGAAAGCTCTGCTTTTCTGCTTCAATTTGAAGAAATCGGTTGCCGAATTGCATCGAATGCTTATGGAGGCCTGTGGTGACAGTGCTTTATCGGAAACAACGTGCCGAGATTGGTTTCGTCGGTTCAAAGACGGTAATTTTGACTTGTGGGACAAGAAGCGTGAAAATCGGCGTAGGAAGACGATACCCAATCGCAAAAAATGCTCAAGGAGCAATTGGGTGTTACTCAACCAGTGATTTCGATGCGTCTGCGAGCCATGGGGAAGATTGAAAAGATCGGAAAATGGGTGCCGCATGAATTGGACGATAGGCAGATGGAGCGATTCCAAAACACATGCGAAATCTTGCTCGCCAGACAAAAAAGAAAGTCGTTCCTTCATCGGATTGTGACAGGCGATAAAAAGTGCGTATATTTCGAGAATCCTAAACGCAAGAAATCATGAGTTGATCCCGGCCAACCATCAACATCTTCCCAAGATTGTCTACTATGAGATGTTGAAACCTGGTGAAACTGTCAATGCCCACCGCTACCACCAACAACTGATCAAATTGTACCGTGCTCTGCGTGAAAAAAGGACGGACTATCAAACACAAAGACATGACAAGCTGATTTTCCTCCACAAAAACGCACTATCGCACACGTCAAAAATGGTCCGAAACTACTTGGAGACACTCAACTGGGAGGTGCTACCCCACCCCGCTTATTCACCAGACCTGTCCTATTCCGACTACCACCTGTTTTCGTCGATGGGCCGCGTGCTCGCTGAGCAGCACTTCGATTCGTACGAAGTCATCCGAAAATGGCTTGATGAGTGGTTTGCCCCGAAAAAGAAGGAATTTTTTTGGCGTGGTATCCACAAATTGCCCGAGAGATGGGAAAAATGTGTATCTAGTGAGGGCAATTTCTTTGAATAAATTTGTTTTTGCTTTCTATGGAACAAAACATGTGTTTTTTTGGCTAAAAAACAGCGGGTTTAAGCTTATACACCTAGTACATAAGTGACATCTGTCAAAAAAAAAAGCCAACACTGGCAACCGGAAAAAAATGGCGCGAAATTCGTAATACACGTTCAAACTGGCACACACTATGATATCAAGTTAATATAGAAAAAAAATACCGGCTGCTCATAAACTTACCATTAAGCTTTAATTGTGTTGACAACATATTTTCGCACATAAATTATGTTATCAATATTTTAGGTAATTTTTCTTTAGTTTAAAACATAATTATTTCATGTGGAGATTTACTTTTTATATAATTTCGAAAATATCCACGTTTTCAGGTGGTGAGTTTTTTCTGTTCATTTATGTTTTTGTTTTGAGCCCTCATCAAGTGGAACACCTGTGGATCTACGAGAACAGGTCTTGTCCAACTGTTAACGCAAAAGCTGCGCTTACACCATGGGCAGCTTCAAAAGGTAAGTGTTTCGATGCTTTCTATGAAAAAAAAACATGTTTTTTTCGACTAAAAAACAGTGGATTTAAGCTTATAAACCTTATTACTAAAGAACAGCGGATTTAAACTTATACAATCGGTACTAATTTTAAAATTTAAAAAAAAGATTGAAATCTCATTTTTCTACAACTAAAAATTACGGAGATAATAATAAATAAGTCGAACGGGGAAGATACATTCTCTCTATTTCAACATTGGGTTGTAGCTTCTTAAAGTCTTACTCCCTACCTCCTCCCACCCCTCCAAATAACGAAGAATATAACATCCTTTATAGATTAGTGATATTAAAGGAGAAATAGGATTTATTAGAAGAACCCAGTAATTGATCGTAATTTAAAAAAATCTTTATTTTTTATTTTTAAACTATTTAAAAGAAATTTAATAAACAAATTTTCAAGTGATTGTAAAATATATAATTTAATAAAAATGCTAAAAATCGACTTTATAAAAAAATTATTATTTTGGAAAAAATTGAATACTCAAAAAAAAAAAAATATTTTATCAAATCTAGTTCAGAATTTTTTTATCTACTAAAATTTAATATTTTTTTAACAGTAAAATAATTAGTATCTAATTTAATAACAAATGAAATTTAGTTGATTTTAAGACAAAATTTATTCCGAAATTTTTGATTTGTAAATTCTTCAAGGATGCACTTGTCATCGGAAACCTTCAAGTATTGTTCGGGTTGGCATTATTGCTCCAACAGTTCACGCCTTTTTCCAACTTTGCACAGCATGCCATCGACATTGATACGAGTATGACTAAACGAATAAAATGGAATAATCGCACTACTCCAATCCGTAAAAACGATTAGACTAAAAGATTGTTCTCTTCTCGAGTGCCCCAACCGTGTTAAATGACATATACTATCGATACACACTAGGAATATGTCATTAATTATTCTATTATTAAATGGTCTATTCAACAATAATATCAGAATTGAACATGAAAAAAATTCACATACTCGATTTGGAGCTGGAAAGCCTGATGTGGTAAAAAGTGTTAAATTGATTGCCTTCAAACCCATTCAATTTGAAGCTGTCAAGATCGTTTTCCTGCTGCTTTTCTTTCTTTCGATAAGGTTTCATTTTTATCTGGTATCCTCAAATAATTTAACCTTGACTGTATATATTATGTAATACTCCAGCAGATATGCTTAATTTTTAATCGATTACATACTAATGGAATTTCAAATATGTGCATTCACTTAAGTTTATTGATAAAAAAAAATCACTTAGCATTTTTGTTTTGGTGGTTATTAGAAGGTGTGAGATAACATACATAAAAGAATCTTGCACGGTATTGTGGGAAGTTTACCGATTTAAATATCGCAAACAATTTTTTTAACAGCTACTCTTACCATTTTGAAGTCTTCAATTGTACGTTCAACATAACCTTAACTATAAAAGTCTAAGTTTGGAAAAGCTAAGTACTCTTAATAAAAGTACTTTAAATAAATTAGAGAATTCAGAAAAAATTATAATATAAACTTTAGCGTATTTTTTCCTCAGGATGCGATAGTGTAAAATCTCCTTTTTGTTTTTATATAAAACAATTGAACAGTGTCAACATATTTTATATTAAAAATCTATTAAATTATTTTTTTTTGTTATTATTTTTAGGTTTTGATATTGCTTTTTGCAATTTGAAAATATTTAATCTTGCTCCTGAAAAAGGTTGCGTGAACTCACTGTATTAAACCCTTCAAATGTTTTCTGTACCCAAATGACTATTTTTTAAAAAAACTGATAAAAGTAGTATTCGCTACATTCATTAATCTGTTCACCTAATTGCGATTAAGAGCGTCAAACCCACACAACAGTACTCCCCTCACTCCTAGATGGATTCAATGGCGTCGTTTGACCAAACCACACTTACTGGGGGAGTGTCTCGCAATATGGAGTTTGCTTTCAAGCAGAACTCCTTCTATAACAGAATGGCGAGATCCAATTATACCATCCCCGAGTCCTTTTTTCAACCTACTACTGTCGAGTACCACACCACATCCTTTGCGATATTAAGTGCGGAATCTTACCAAATGAAGTTACAACAGTCTCGCAGCATTAGAAGTCATTCGTAGCTCCTCAGTTAACCGCATTCGATATTGGTTGCCAAACAATCAAAATGTTGAATTTCATTAGGCTCCAGGTTATACTAGTATCCTCATCAACTGGCGACGGAAGCTCTGCAACGCCCTGTGCTCACTGAAATCCTGAATTTGCATCTCGTATTAGAAAAATAATACTTAATATCATTAGTCATCGGAAAGCCAGTCTAGTCAATAACTACTCCAAAATTCTGGGTAGGAAAATTGCTCAAAATTCGAATTGGGCATACCACATTTACCCATGATTGCCTTTTCGATAGCGAACATCGTCCATATTTTAAAAGAATGCTACTTTAGCTGGATTTTTTTTTTTTTGAATAGAACTTCTTCTACTATGGTGCTCCAAAGCCCAACAATTCCTTTCTCAAGCTGTCTTATTATTTTTCTAAAAAAAATTAAGCTCCATAACCAGTTTAATTAGGTAAAGTCGAGTTTCATTAGAAAAACTGGCAATATTAACTCATACCTGGTATATAAGCTTAAATCCGCTGTTTTTTAGTCAAGAAAACACATGTTTTTTTCATAGAAAGCAAAAATAAATTTATTCAAAGTACTTGCTCTCGTTAGCTACACCTCATTTCCATCTCTCGGGCGATTTGTGGATACCACGCCAAAAAAAATCCTTCTCTTTCAAAGCAAACCACTCATAAAGCAATTTCGTGACCCATCGACGATAACATGTGGTAGTCGGAAGGGGGCAGGTCGCTCAGCGAGCGCGTGGGCCATCGACGAAAACAGGTGGTAGTCGGAAGGAGCCAGGTCTGGTGAATAAGTGGGGTAGGGTAATACCTCCCAGTTAAGTGTCTCCAAGAAGTTTCGGAACATTTTTGACGTGTGCGATGGTGCGTTGTCGTGGAGGAAAATCAGCTTATCATGGCTCACCCCACCAAACGCACAACATCGTTTTCCGTCCGAAGCGATTTGGACTTGAGGAAGATGTTGATGGTTGGACGGGATCAACCCATGATTTCTTGCGTTTAGAATTCTCGAAATATATCCACTTTTCATCGCCTGTCACAATCGGATGCAGGAACAACTTTCTTTTTTCTCTGGCGAGCAAGATTTCGTATGTATTTTGGCATTGCTCCATCTGCCTATTGTTCAATTCATGCGGCACCCATTTTCCGATCTTTTAAATCTTCGCCATGCCACGCAGACACATGGAAATGGCTGGTTAAGTAACACCCAATTGCTCCTTGAGCATTTTTTGCGATTGGGTATTGTCTTCCTACGCCAATTTTCCCGCTTCTTGCCCCACAAGTCAAAATTGCCGTCTTTGAACCGACGAAACCAATCTCGGCACGTTGTTTCCGATAAAGAACTGTTACCATAGGCCTCCATAAGCATTCAATGCGATTTGGCAGCCGATTTCTTCAAATTGAAGCAGAAAAGCAGTGCTTCCCGCATATGCTCTTTTTCTGACACAAAACTAGACATGATTACCAAAGGAAAAATGTATGTTGTTGTACGAAATTGCTGACAATGTGCACTGATTAATGTTGACAGATGTCAAACTTATAAAAAAAGTATGGCGTGCCTATGGTAGCTTAATACGCTCACTCACGCCTACTATGACCAAACAGCGGATTTAAGCTTATACCCCTGATACAGAACATGACACTATAAAATGGCCCCTGGCACATATCTACTGGACTTTTCACATAAATGAAATTTGGAAATGAAGTTAAGGATAATGTGGATTTTTGATTATCATATTAACATTCCATTTTTAATATCAACATTATTTTGGAAAGTAGTCCTCTGATGTAGTGGTTTGTTTTGAGTTCCTTTGTATCCTGTCGCCAAATGGCATTTTGTTGAGTTCCTTTCTATCGTGTTGTCATTTAATATAACTTTAAATAATAATAAACAAACGATTCTATGAAAATAGCAAAAACTGTTTCAAAAATTTAAATAGAATGTCTTTAAGTAAATTAATTATTTTAACGTATAATTCCAATTAATCCATTCACTATTATCGAATGGGTTGGCAGTAGAGAAAAACAAGTGAGTGCCATTTGATGAATTATTTTGTCGTCTCTAGAAATGTGTGATGAATCAAAATAACGATTGATTATTATTATTCCTTATTGCTGGTAAGTCTAGCTTTCAGTTTGGTTAGATATACGAAAGAAAGACCGAGTGGACTCTTCTCAAACGAATGGGAATAAATTGCACAATGTGTCAATTCTGACACCAACAAAAATGAAATTTCAGATATTCTCTTTTTTTCTATTACGAGTATTAATCAAATTTAATAGTAACCGGAATAGGATTCAAATAGATTTTGTCTTGAAGTTGACCAACAACACACTATGTACAGTAGCTTCTCTTTGACCTGAATCGCTGTTTGTTACCAAGAAATATTTAATTAGTCATACATTAATTGCAATCATTTGAACTATTCGATTTGATACCATCATCCCCATGGGAGCTGAAGTTGTATTTGTTTTGTTTCAGTTCGTCAGTTTTGTCATCGTTTAGTTCAGTTTATTTACATTCACATTTATCACAATTTAAATTGTCCCAATTAAATGGAACTGACTGGTTGACGATTGGATGGATGATTGTTGGTATACGAGTTGACTACTTGATAATTTTATCGAATTTGTTGATCTTAAAAAAAATATATCAGAAATTTTATGGTGGAATATTTTTATATTATCAACTACTGGTAGTGTTTTAGGAGAAAGACTTTGATGCAGGAATATGAAATTATACCAAATCAAATGAGAAAAAATTCAATGGAATCAAATCGAAACGATGCTGATGATGTGGAAAACAACACAGAATTTGAAGCGAGAGACAGTAGAAGCAAGTAGCATGAAGTAAGCGGGTTTTGTGTATGAGCCTTAATTTGCGTTAATGGAATCTCATTCAAATTTATTGACAAACGAATTGAATTGATTGATCTTAAATGGATTTATGTACATAGACAAATGGGGATGGTATGCCATGGTCGCGATCATACCAGGTCCCCACTCAACCTGATCCGGGCCGGCGACCGTAGCACCCAAACTCGACAGTAAACTTCAATTGTTTGTGACCGAATAAATAGTAGCCATACGATACGACCGACTATAAAATCACAATTCATTCGAAAGACAATCCAATCCATGATCACAAATATATAATATGATCGATGATTGCTTTTATGTCATCGTCTGTCGAAGTTCATATCAAAAAGGGTTAATACGGGTGAAATGGGCTTTTCAATATTTTCTTCTTATTTCTTATCTGAAAATTTTCAATGAGTACTTTTTGAAAAATGTGTTCCCCATCTACTGTTACTGATGGATTACTCATATTAAGGCAAAGAACTACATCTAATTTTATTAATTTTAAAATGTTCGTCTGTAATGTTTATTTTAGTATCGATCCAACATAATCTATTCAATAAGTGACTAAAAATAGATAATTAATCGAATTTAATTGAGTAAAACTAATATTGGAAAGTTTCTCTATTGAAGATTTTTTTGAATGCATAAACCATTTTTGGAAGACTGAGAAGGAATGAAAAACGAACCTTATGCAGGGAAGCCTTAAGGATTTCTTTATAAAAAGGAATGTATTTCATAAAAAAAAAAGAATTTGAAAGGCTCAGAAAAAAGGTTCTTCGCATCATTCGGTCATTTCCGTCAACGAATTTTTATCGGAAAATACATTCCTGTGACTTCTCAGCTCACCTATTCTTCTGGTCGCAGTTCATGCGACTTTTTTTTGTTTTTCGAAAAATAAAAGGAATTTAACTGATTAAAAATTCTATTAGAAAGTTTCTCCAAGACATTTTTGGAGTGTTTTTTTGCGGAAGCTCACTCGGACAGGTCTGCAACATTAAAAACTGATGTAAATGTGTAACGATCAAAGTTTTTTGTGTCCCCAGAACAAATTATTGACAAAGTTTTTTTTAAAGGAAAAGGTCCTTGAAAGGATAAAATTGGATATTCCAGGCACGTAGATGATCCACCACGGGGAACGCCCCAGTCTTACGGCCTTGAACATCGAAATCTGATGCAAATATGGAACCTTTCAAGGTCTTATTTTTTTATATAAATTACTTCCACTAAACGAATTATTGAATATCCTTATAAAGTTATGCTACGATGCGCGTAGGTAAAGTAAAAGGGAGGTTGTTTATAAACATTTGGGAAAACCAATTGAGGGAGAGCATTCCACATTCGGATTGAACGGTTAAAAAAATAATCTGTATATCTTACAGTATGTCCAAAAAAAAGATTCAGGGTAAAATTATGAGTATTCTTGGCGAAATGGCTGTTACGTTGAAATAATTGTAGGAGCGTAATGCAACTAGTCTATTCACAGGAATACTATTTATGGAATATGCGATAAAATGAGGATAGACAGGAATTATTGAAAGACTCTAAAAAAGAGTTCTTCCAAAAAGATTCAATGAAGTAAGAATCCACTGGTGAAGTTCAATGTACGAGGGTCGTTCAATAAGTCCTAAGAAAATCTGAGAAATTGCGCTCGTAGTGTCGTTATAGATTTGTACCATTATCGACAGGGAAGCTGTCAAAATTTCAGCTCGATCCATAGCGTAGGTCAATTTCTATCGTCGATTAAAGTTAACGACATTTATTTGTGCATAACAATTGAAAAAAGCGAGTTTAGGGCTGTCATCAAACATCTCCATTTGAAAGGCTTAAGCCCGAAAGAAATCAAAGCCGAGTTGGATGCAGTTCATGGCACATCGCACCTATGTTTGCGACGGCTTATAATTGGGTGAATGAATTTAAACGTGGCCGTTCATCCACAAAAGATGAACATCGTTCAGGACGCCCAGTTGAGGTGTCTACTCCTGAAATCATCGACAAAATGCACGATCTGATTTTGAACGATCGGCGAATTAAAGTGCGCGAATTAGTTGAGGCCAATAGCATATCACAAGGTACATACGCTTCAATTTTGCATGAAAAATTGTCTGTGAAAAAAATTTCGGCAAGATGGGTGCCGCGTTTGCTCTCAGAGGAGAATAACCGCAATCGTGTAGTGGACTCTGAGGCTATGTTGGCACTCTTTCATCGCAATCCTGCCGAATTCCTTTGTCGATATGTCACTGTGGACGAAACCTGGACACTACTACACTCCAGAAACGAAGAGGCAGTCATCACAGTGGATTTTCAAGGGTGAACGGGCTCCGAAGAAGGCAAAAACTGTGCCATCGGCCGGCAAGGGCATCATTTTTATCGACTACTTGGAAAAAGGAAAAACAATAACAGGAGCGTATTACGCGTCGTTATTGCAACGGTTGAGCGAGGAAATCAAAGAGAAACGCCCCCATCTGAAGAAGAAAAAAATCCTCTTGCATCAGGACAATGCGCGTGTGCACACCTGCGCTGTTTCCATGGCCAAAATTGTGGAATTGAGAATGGAATTTTTGCAGCATCCCGCTTATTCACCAGATTTGACCCCGAGTGACTATTTTCTTTTCCCCAATCTGAAGAAATGGCTTGGCGGACGACGGTTCACTTCCAACGAGTGGACGACGGTTCACTTCCGAAATCCTATTTTTTGGACGGAAAAAAATTTTGGAAAAACGGTTGGGAAAGTGTATAGAACTAAAGGAGATTATGTTTTAAAAATAATTTTTTATTTTTTTTTAAAAACCGTTTTTTCCATCTTTTTCTAAGGACTTATTGAACGACCCTCGTAATTTTCTGCATTTTATGTAGTTATTTTTAGTAACAATTGAGAATTTTCTAAAATCCATCATCATCACCAACGAGTCGACAACCGAAGCTTGCTGAATCAAATAACTTTAGACGTTCCGGTTTCGCGCCGCGGTTTCCCAGTTTGCCACTACCAGATCTCCCAGTTTTGTTCTAACGCCGTTGCACCTCCGAAGGAACAACCTACCTCAACTTGTGGCATCATAAGTGGATCCACCTTAGATTTTCTGTGTAGAATCTTTCTTACCCAAACGGATTAAGTGTCAAGCACCCCACAGTTTAGTAGATCTCGTCGTTGAATATACCCATCCTCATGTAGGGGCTAAAAATTCTTTAAAGGATCCTCCTCGCAAACTCGGGAAAGAGTTTGCAAGTATTTTTTGCTGAGAGCTCAAATTTTAGAAGAATTCATCAGGACTGGTAAGACAAGTGTTCTGTACAGTATTAACTTCTTAAATTCTTACCATGTTATGGTTAGCATTTTTGAGCAAAACTGTTTAGATTGACTGAAATATAACAGCAGATTTCTTCCCGACGTCATTATCAGCTGCGATCCCTGACTCCAAATAGGAAAATGGTCTAACACCTTCAAAGCTATAATATCGTATCCGTATGTGACTGGTGCTAATTGGTGTTGTATTCGACGCCGACGCTGTAACCATGCATTTTATTTTGTCTTCATTTATGTAAAGCTCAAGATTTTTTTTGATGGTATTCCTAAAGCTTATCCCTGAGTTACCAATCACTTTTTTCAGTGTTAGGTTAACATGCTTACCAGAGACCATTCCGGATGTTAAATGGCTCTAAAGTCGATTCGGCTGCTTTTACTCTTCCACTCAAACTTATCAATAATCAGTCAATACTATTCCAACAGTTTTTCCACCAACTGCCACAGAGAGAAGGGAAGATCTCATCTATTGCCTCGGATTGAGGCCTCTCTAGTATACACATAAACCAAACATTTTTTTGGGCGAACGTCGGACCAATAAAATATTTTTTAAAATTATACAAAACTTACTTTTTACTAGTTATTATCTTATTATTATGGCATTTTAATGTAATTGTATTATTGTAAAAATATTATTAACAATCAAATTAAAAGATATCCCACCTTAAGTCCTTACATAAGGAAAAAAAAAATGTCCAACCACTCAAGTAATGTTCATACTAATAATAGTATATGAATATGTAAATGCCTAATAGTGTGATTCACTCATAAAATTATAAAATCGAGATTTTTTATCTATTAAAATGAAATTATAAAAATAAAGAAAATAAACCTGATTACCTACAGTGTCTACCTTTCTCTACATCTTGCCAACATGTACCCAAGGTATTCTAGCATTTAAACTTTTTCAACAGCATTTGTTCACTTGTACTCGTATTCCTTGTAACGTTGGCTAACTAGCCCATCATTTTCACATCGTGAATGGGGTCTGCACGCCGGTAAATCGACTACAAGCATTTCTTTGGTGGAATATTTTTCGATAGTTGTTCGTTGTCGATGTTTAATAACATTTTATGATGTTGTACTCATCATTAATGTCAATAGAATTAACGAACAGCACACGTGAGATCCACACCTCAATTGAATTCTGAACTACACAAAGGTCATCTCATATATGGCGCGGGTATCTCGAAAATTACATACTTTCTTATATACCGAGTCATGGGTATAAACATTTGTACACTTGATTAGCTAGATGAGAAGATAACACGATTTAAATCGTGTTTTTATTTTTTATTGGTAAAATTCAAAATAAAAGTTAAAAATAGTTTTTAGTTTTGTATTAATTTTTTTGATTTTTTACAAATTTTCAAATTAGGCCCTATTTTAATTTGATAAATAGTTTTGAGAAAATTTTTCTAAATAATCTTAGTGGACAAGCTTAATTTAGTGGTTATCTGATAATATCGGCAGCTTACTTTGATACAATTTATTTATACTAAATGGACGCAAAGTCTTACCAAGGACAATAAGGACCGAAAAGTAAGAAAAAAATACAACACCTGCTCTAAATCGTTGGTTCAATTTAAAGTAGATAAAAAGCAACAACTTATCTTATCAAATTAAATCCTTTTCTTGTCTAGCCTTAAAAGTTTAGTAAAAATATTAAAAAACGGAACGATACATATTTGATAGCTTAAATAACATATTTACTATTGAACCTAAACTGCTTTTTTGCAGAATATTCTTCTAGTCAATTTTTAAAGAATTTTCTTTAAAAATATTGGCTTGAAGATCATTTGAAAAAATATTCATTCTTAGATTATGTGAAATTTTTTTAAAAAGTAAATTTTTTGTCCATATAAATAAGAAAATCTACGAGCAAACAATATTTGTTAGAATACTTTGAAGTCAACACGTTATTTAGAGCACTAAAAACCCTATTAGGCAAATCCGCATCGTTTATCAAAAAAATTTCTATTTTAAAAAAAGGCAAACACATCCTGTTTAGATATATATTTTTTAATAAATGATAATTCTGATTAGAAAAAGGATATTTTTTAATAAGTTAAATCTATTGACCAATATTTAATACATTAAAGAAGGTTAAACTATCAAATAATCTTTTGAATAAAAATATATTCAGAATATTTCTGAAACGTTCACATTTAAAAATTCATTAAAAAGGGATAAGATTTAAAAATTTTATCTGATTTATAAAGTTAGTTTATACTCGTAATTCAAAATGTAAGGTATGACAGAAAATTAATGAGACTAGTATTACTGACATCTGATAGCACTGCCGACTTACTCTATAAAATCTGTTTGGTGCGCAAATGAAACTTAGCAATACATTTGGCAAAAATAAAATAAAAATAGTCCACCAATAATTTGATCACTGGTAACCCTTATTTGACTACCTTAGAATGTTTGTTAAATAGTAATAATTTGGGTGTGTCGAAATATGGGGAATAATTAATAAAAGTTTTCTGTATACTCTTTTATACTACTACTCCCCTTCGCTCCTTCTTCATAACTACACTTGCAACACGTTTTCACCTATTAATTTTGTTATTATTTTTTTTAAATTTTATAATTCACAAATGTAATAAATTCTTTTGAATATTATTTATTTATTTAATTATACGCGATAGCATTTTTGGAAGTCTTTACGGTTTTTTTAAATTTTTTATGGTTTGTTCGATGTATTGGCTATTAAAAGTTCTTTGTAAAATATTTTCTTGTATTAATTTTATAAACGCACAGCCTATTCTGACTATGTTCACTGTATCACCATATACTCAACTACAAGCTATTATTTGGCAATATTGCGTACTTCCTCATCGTACTGCTTATGGGTCAACCCTTCCTAGACGTGTAGTACAAGTTTCAATCTCGTTCGGTGTCATCGCGACACTATAGAGCATTATAAGTCAAAATTGGGCCTTTAAATAGTCTTATAAAAAATGAAGTAACAATAAGCCATCAAATTTTGTATGAAACTTGGCAAATCCGCCAGCATGACTTACGAAAAAATGTAAGAGTATAAACTTTTCGGGGGCATAATGGGTAAGAAAAGTAGTTAAAGACGGTCTGAAAACGGATGAAAATGTGGAATGAGTGAGGCTTCTGTGATGTCAAACTGTCGATTAACATTTAAGCTGATGAGCGAGTCCTTGAAAGGCTCAAGAAAGTGGTGTTTGCGGACAATAGGATGCTCCACGATGAAAAAACCCATTGTCACACGGCCATTTCCATTAACGAGTTTTTATCGGAAAGAGAATTCTTATGGTTTTCCAGCCCGTTTTTCTCCTGATATAAGTCGGTGTGACTTTTTTCCATTTCTTTCCCAAACTACGGATGTTATATCAAAAAAGCTTAAAAGGTCATCATCTTGGTACTCTCGATAATAACCAAGGGAGCGGTTCTAGTTGAATTCTTCCAGCACCGCTCCGAATAGTAGAAACAAGACCCCCACCGATGTACGAGGTCTGTTTAAAAAGTATTGCGAATTTTGAATTTCTGCGGGTTACGTATATTCGATTTTCGATTTTTTTTATGCGTTATGTTGGTACTTATGTCTCTCAATTATGCCGACAAGTTCGGCCCTTTTGAATGTTCAGTTAAATTTTGACAGATGCTTTGCTTGCACGGGTTTTGGTTCGTCTTCGATTTTTACCCATTCCAAAAAATGGATCAAAGAATCTATTTCGGGAACAAGAAAAAGTTACAGGGGGCCAGATCTGGGGAATACGGTGGCTGAGGCATAATTTTTTGTTTTTAGACAAAAATTCGCGCACAAGCAACGATGCGTGACCAGGGTCGTTATCATGGTGCAAAAGCCAATTTATGTTCTTCCACAAATCCGGGCGTTTCTGGCGGATTGCTTAGCGCAACTTGCGCATAACTTGCAGGTAACATTCCTTATTGACAGTTCTATCCTGTGGCAAGAACTCATGATGCATCACGTCCCAGCAATCGAAGAGAACTGTAAGCAAAACCTTCACATTCGACCGAGCTTGGCGAGCTTTTTTCTTTCTTAGCTCGTGCGGCAGCTTCCATTGGGATGATTGAGCTTTGGTTTCCACGTTATAACCATAAACCTATGATTCGTCACTAGTTATAACCCTTTGGAGTAAATTTGGGTCATCGCGGACAGAGTCCAATAGCTCCTTAGCAATGTTAACGCGATGCTGTTTTTGGTCGAAAATGCGCAAAAATATTGAAGACGAGCCAAACCATGTGCAAGCAAAGCAGCTGTCGAAAATTAACTGAATATTCAAAATGGCCGAACTTGTCGGCATAAGTGAGAGACATGAGTACCAACATAACGTCACAAAAAAATCGAAAATCGAATATATGTAACCCGCGGAAATTCAAAATTCGCGATACTCTTTGAACAGACCTCGTATAGCTGCCCAAGGGAAGTACTGTGAAGTAAACAAAATTTATGTACGAAAATATAAATAAAATTATTTGTAAAAAACAGTCGCATTACTTTTATACCACATTTTGTACTTTGAAATTCATTTTGAATAATTTAAGCGAATAATGTAAATTTTAACACACCATTTTTTTAGTAAGCAATTAATTTTAATTGTCTTAAAAAAAACATAAATGTTTACTGTAGATCGAAAAAAAGTGACCTAGAAAACGCAGTTCGACTACATGGCATGCTCGTTAGAGGGAAATTAATACTGTCCAAGCAGTATTTCTTAATATTCTGCATGGTCTCGACTGTTTTTGGTACTCTGGATGAGTTTGGAAGCTGTACCATATCTTATCTTCTGGTTATTTTCACATCCTAAAATTCTTTCTCTCAGATCGATATTTTTAGGTATTCTTTTTTTTACTCGTAAATTTAATCTAACACAGCCGATGTGTCTCAGGGTTGTATTCTAGGTGCCATCCTTTATAACGTATATACCTTATGATATTAATTGTTATAATGATATCCTAATCATCCTGATCCAACCCAAAATGGCAGTAATATTCCAAAAAGAACAAATATTCATTCTTATACAGGACTTATAATCGAGAAATGGTTAGCCTGGAATCCTCACACGAAAATAAAAGCAAGTGCACTTAATGGACGACAATAGGACAAATTTGACAATAAAAAGAAAATTATTACTTTACAAAACGGTACTGAAACCAATTTGGACATACGGATTATAAAACTGCACTTCAACTAAGCATTCCAATTTAAATCGAATAGAAATCTTATAATCCTGAATCCTTTGGAAAATTGTCATTGATCAAAAAATATCTTTGTTTAAGAATCTGCTTGTTAAAAATTGTGTGTAATTGTAGATATCACTCAAATTTATGTACAAAAAAAAAACGCAGTTTGGTTATTGCTAAATGGTCTTGTAAATTTTTGTTTGTTTTGTACTCAAAAAAAAGAGAATTTCTAAAAACTTTTACTTCAGTTTTAATTTATTACAAATTCAAATGGAAATAAAATAAAATCACGTCAGTCCCCCCACAACTTCAACCATCCTCCCACCGCAGATGATAAAATATATTTCACCTAAAATACCCAAATTGTGTATAATTAATGACTCCAAATCGTATAAAAACACATGCAAAAGAATGCATCTTAAGCAAGAAAATGCGTTTTATCGGATTCCGAATAGCGAAGATTATTTTCAAGGAAGGATGCTGTAAACCATTGCAAAACAATATAAATCGACTGAAGGGCTGACGTGTACCAAATTAAAATGTCATCAAATAAATTGATAAACATATCCACTATGCGCACAGACCAATTACTTATCTTTTGAGTCCGTACGGGAACTCTTGGTTCATCCTAGCTGACTGAATGGCTTACTAACTGGTTGTATAATTGCTGGGCTAGCTAACCGGCTAGTTGTATCAGTTTTGTCTTCTTGCATTCATTAAAACCTCTTTCCAAGTTGGGTGATTCTTCTTCTACTTAAACTTCATCCACTCCCCCCGACTCTCAAAAGAATTGCATTTGAACCTAGAGCGATGTGAATTTATGGACTTTCGCTTAGTGTATTCCCATCGTCTCGTCTTCGGTAAAGATAAATTGACGATATTGCGTTGAAGACCAAAAGCAATTAAACATGAAAGATGCACACTTATCTGTACCTCAATGAGTCGCATTAATAATTACAAGAGAGCATCTATGGCTATTTTCGTCTCCAGCTTCGCTTAGCGTTACATCATCGACCGACGACCGACCCCATGCACAAAAGATTGCGCCATAAAAGAAACAAACTATTTACGAGCATAGCCGAGGGGGAAACAATAATTGAGGGAATGATTGAGGAGCATAAGAAAAACTAATAGAAATTAAGTTAATAGTGCTTTATTTGTTCTGCATCTGCAAATAGTAAAGGCGGGCAGCTATTAGTGTGTTTTCAGTTTTGCGATTAATTGCGTTAAGATAACGTAGCAGAAATTTCCCTCGCCGCAGCTCCTCAATAGCCATCCAAAACAGCTCCATTCAACTCAACTTGGATACTAACTGACGAGCACCCCATTAAGTGGTTAATTGGGAGTATCGAGTGTCGTAATTATTTAATAGACAGCACAGCGTCGGTGGGCTATGTGATGCGATGAGCTTCCCCACATTCGGACAATACTTTATGTCCATCGGTGTCCATCGACATGCGTTTGGCCGAAAGAAACGGATTTTCCGGTATCATTGTAATTCGTTGTTTACCACGTCAATTATGACCTGCTTCCTGGGAAGGAGACCTTCAGCTTGTTGGTTGGATTTTCTGTCAGTGCAAAAGGGGTTCCTCTCAACATGATTTTGGTTCTTTCTAACAACAATGTTACCACATTGCTCTTGTCTCCGCGTCTAAATCATGCTGTCCGAAGACCAGCTGATTTATGGTGAAGTTCTTAACATTCTTTCAAAGCAAACATGTTCTAGCCTTGAAATATTGATCATTTCGTAATCTGACAAGAATTTGATGAATTTTTCTGTTTATTTTCGAACTCAACAATTTTAGGAATGCCACCAGAATCCTCTTCACTCAGCTAATCGTCAGCGCTGCTCGTATTCCACATCTTCGTTCAAAACAAGTGCATTCCAACTTGTTCTGTGGTGTTCGCATTTAGCACAATCTTCGTATTTTTACCAAACAAAATCAGGGCTCCATCAAACATGCTCGTATCCACAAATCGACTACCCACATTTTCTCCAACAGATCTGAAACGGTAAAAACAAAATAGAATAATTAAAAATATATTAAATAACAGAGAAATTTCTCATTAAATCATTGAAATTATTTTATTAATGATTATGGCATATTAATGAATATTAAGTTAATGAGTAATTCGCATCGATTAGTAGAAGTGGTGGAGTCAGTATTCAGTATGTTTTGTCATTATTTAAGTTTGATTATTCATAGTCGCTAAGATTGCTTGCTAACTAACGGAGACCGGAAATAATCAATTCGATGTCTGACAGTTTATCAATCAAATCGAGAGCAGACTAAAATCTGAAACTAATTGCAAGATATTAAAACCAAAGCATGTTCTTAGAATAGTTTCTTATTAATAATTTAGATTTTTCTATTTTTTTTCCAAAAGATATATTGTGGATGCAGAAAATGATTGGAAATTGAAGAAATTCCCATATTCGAATATGTGCTGAGTGTGCATAGTGGACCGGCTATTGTTATCATGGAAAATTATCAAGTTCACTATAGTTTCGTACGTTCTCAATTTTATGGATCAACTGGAAATTGGAATTAAATCCGAAATGCACTTTAGAGTATATGCATTTGTGTGCATATGTGGTTTGATGTGGAACATGTGGGAAAATTTCTATACTGAAAATTAGCGATTACTCTTGGATAATACGAAACCTTGCACTTGGACAGAACCCTCCGTTTAAATTGAAGATTATGAAAGTTCTTTCGCAATGATGAAGACTACTCGTAGAAATACTCTTTGGCCAAAAGTCGATTATGACCGAAACGTACGAGCGTCAGGTAATGGAGGTACATCGTCGGTATGTATGTACGAGGTATGTTCAAAAAGTATCGCGAATTTGTGTTTTTTTTTCAAAAATAATTTATTTATTCATGAATATCTATTTTGTCTCCTTCAAAGTAATCCCCACTTGTGCCAACATTTTTTCCAATCCTCGAAGCACTTCAAAAAATCATTTTTTGTGATCTTGTTCAGCTCCTCCTTCGATGCCGTCTTAATCTCCTAAATCGTAGCGTAGCATTGTCCTTTCATAGGGCTCTTCAGTTTCGGAAACAAGAAAAAGTCACAGGGGACCAGATTTGGGGAATACGGAGGCTGTAGCATTATTAGTGTGTTGTTTTTGGCCAAAAATTCGCGCACAAGCAACGATGTATGAGCAGGGGCGTTATCATGGTGCAAAAGCTAATTTTTGTTCTTCCATGAATCCGGCGTTTCTGGCGGATTGCTTTACGCAACTTGCGCATAACTTTTAGGTAATATTCCTTATTGACCGTTCTACCCTGTGCCAAAAACTCAGAAAACTGTAAGCAAAACCTTCACATTCGACCGAACTTGGCGCGCTTTTTTCGGTCTTGGCTCGTGCGGCAGCTTCCATTGGGATGATTGGCTTTGGTTTCTACGTCATAACCATAAACCCATGATTCGTCATCAGTTATGACCCTTGGGAGCAAATTTGGGTAATCGCGGACAAAGTCCAACAGCTCCTTAGCAATGTTAATGCGATGGTTTCTTGGTCGAAATTGAGCAATTTTGGTACGAATTTTGCGGCGACCCGTTCCACGCCAAAATCATTGGTAAAAATCGAATGGGACGAGCCAATCGATATGTTTAAGTCCTCAGCAACTTTTCTAACTGTAATTCGACGATTGGCCATACTATTTTCTTCCCTTTATCAATGTTTTCGTCTGTTGTTGACGTGTTCGGGCGTCCGGCACGCTTTTCGTCGTTCACATCTTCTTGGCCCTCTGAGAACATTTTGTACCACCGATAAACGTTGCTTCGGTCCAAGGTAGCTTCACTATATACCACAGTCAATATTTGGAATGCGTTCGCACACTTAATTTTGTTTTTTACACAAAATTTGATACAGATTCTTTTATTTATTCATTTTTTGGAATGGGTAAAAATCGAAGACGAGCCAAAACACATGCAAGCAAAGGAGCTGTCAAAAATTAACTGAACATTGAAAATGGCAGAACTTATCGGCATAAGTGAGAGACATGAGTACCAATATTACGCCACAACAAATCGAAAATCGAATATACGTAACCCGCGGAAATTCAAAATTCGTGATACTTTTTGAACCGACCTCGTATTTCATCGACAACAGAAGAGAAATGAAATGCATCGACTCACCGTACAGTAAGGAGCAAGGAAACGAGACAGGGGTGAGATGGTAGCAAAACTGGGATTTATCAATTAAAGAAAGATGGGCCCATCATGTCATTGTTAACGTAGCCACCTGGAGGCCATAGAGAAGTGGATAACTTTATAGCCTAATTTCGGCAAGGATATGCGTCCAATTGTCGGCACACAATCAATAATGCAAAACGTATCTTCTTCCATTGTCCATGCTTTAGCGCAGAAAGAAAGGAAGTGCAGAAAATTATTGGCGAACGACTGTCCCAGAGGGGGTTGGGGTGCCATACCTGGATACGCATCCCAAGTAATAAAGAAGCACCGCCAGGAAGAAAGAATTGGAAAAGAGCCGTCTGTAGTCTGAAAAGGATAAAAGGCTGGATGCCAATCTATGATCCGTGAAGTAATACCTGACGGTGGTCCCATGGAAAGCCATATTTGAAAAAAGGGAGGTTGGTTTTAGTGTAAAAATCGGAATAGGAAGAGAAAATTCCAATATTATCTTAAAAAGGAAGTTGCATCAAAATATAAGAACCAAAAAAAAAACCCCAGAAATAATTCAAAAACGCATGTTGGCTATGAAAATTTGTTACGAACATAAAAACCATATCGTACTACCAAAATGAATTAATATTACTTAAAATGTATCTGAGTACTTGTACTCATATAGATGGCGTGCAGCTAAGCGACATGGTATATCAGATAACATAAAAGGTGTTTCGCATTTTATCTCGTCTCAGATTCCTAATAGCTTCCTAATACTTTATAGTTGGCAACCATTTAATGGCAGGTTAACTATCAACAATGCACGAAAACATTCTCGTACGAGGAGACAACTAGCCCAAGAGACAAGATAAATGCTTCAAGTGCCATGTAGGAGCATAACCATTTATCCGATTAGTTCGAATGGTGGATATCACAAGGACTACTCTTGGCACTCGGGTCTGTGGTTTCACGCAATCAACTTCGGATTCGATCAATCCTCATATCTAGTGTCTTCCCAGATAGACTGAATAAAGATAGGCATTCTCATGTACTATGTAAGTACGAGTAAGTATGCGCAATGTTGAAATAAAAATAATTTCTGTAATATCTGTACTGGAGTAGGAGGAGAGGAATTGGAAATTTAAGAACAAGAACAGGCAGAAAATGTTCAGAAAATTGCTGGATGGCTAAGTTCTCACACAACCTGTTTGCAGTCTGCTCGTAGATGAGGTTTTGCAGACCACTAACTAAAATCCGAACGGAACCATATGGTATCCACCCCATCCTCATACCTTGGAAAATTGGAAAATGTTCGATTATTCTGTATAATCTCAGTGATTCATGTTTCACTTAGTCTTCAATGTTTGGTAAAAGACGAAAATTCATTCTTCCGCAATAGATACACCGTGTTCCAATGAGTATTTGTCTATAGATACTAGAAATTCAACACACCACATAATTTTATCGTCTTCCTCCGATAGCCTTTTTCGCGTCTTCTACTTATTGAAGAAATGATTTCACTTCGATAAGCCAATCCACCATGAACAATTGCCGATAACTAAGTGGTCCTCATAACTAAAGTTAATACTGAGTAACTTAAAAATAGTTCATGGTTCATTTTAAATTAAAAAGTTAACAAAAAACATGGAAGAACTACGATGATGTACGTCAGTATCAGGTAAAATTTATTTGATTCGATTAATTTTATATTAAAAGTGCTAAGAGGGACGTTTTCACTAAAAGCTTCAAAGCCTAAAAAATACCTTACAAATCTCAAAAAAAATATCACTAATCTACGGCTTTGTTCTGTAAATATCACTAAAATTTTAATACTACGGGTATCAAAAATAGTTAATTTTTTCGGAAAGTGCTTCGATTCACCTTAACATTGATCATAACGGATTATCCAATTTGTTCTTTGGAAAGTAAATATCACTAAAATATATTTTAAATTCCGATATTAATTAAAGTTTTATTTTGTTATATTATTTTATTTTTGCCATTATATAAAAATATAATTTTATATAAAAAATTTGCATTAAACATCTAGCAAAACTCGACCCTTTTTAAATAGTTTTTAATGTCATTTTCGAATACTTCGGGATGTGATTCGGCCATTACTTGATGGTTGTTAGTTAAAAAAAATATTAACTCTAAATTAAAAAAATTATTTATGTAAGAAAAATTATTAATGTAGTTTTATAAAAAAAATTCCAATGGCGTCAAATCGCATGATCATGAAGGCCAATCACTTGTTCTGGGCACTTTTGATGCAATAAAGCCAACATTTATTATGTTATTTGGATTATATTTAATTTTATTTTTTGTAATTTGTCATTAAAATAAAAAAAAAATAAAAAATTAGTCATTAAAATTAAATATAATCATAATTGAAAGTTTTAAGTTTTGGTCAAAAAAAGTCAGTGAGCATAAATTTATAGCGCTCAGAATTGACAGTCTATCTTTCTTCATTTTCAAAAAAAATTTCAACAAATGACAACTTAAGACCTAAATGCATAACTAGCAGTCACTTTTTATAAATACAACGACTTATATATAGTCACTTGTTAATTTTTAGAGTCTTAATTGTGAAAAATTTTGCCTATTAACATATCAACCGGGAAGAAGTAAGTCTCATTCGAAACGTGACTACTGCAGCATCACCACAGATACGAGGGTCATTCAACAAGTACTTAGCCTCACCGCCCGATGGAACTGCTATCACAAAAGAAATTTACCATCGTGCAGTATATTCTTTTAGTAGCCTACTGTCAAAGTTACTATCAGTCGATTCCCTTCATTAGTTTTGTTTTGAGAGCCTTTGAAAGCGAGCGTGTCGGTCGGTTGCACAAAAATGGAAAAAGAACAATATCGTTCGGTGATTAGATTCTTGTTTTTGGAAGGGAAAACGTGCAGCGAAATCAAAGATCGCTTGGATGCTGTGAATGGTGACTCTTCTCCTTCGATGGCGACCGTCAAGAATTGGTTCAACGAGTTTGTTCGTGGCCGCACGTCGGTTTTTGATGAGCCACGCCCAGGTGCCCCGAAAACGGCTGCTACGGAGGAAAACGTTAAAAAAGTCCACGATATCGTGATGGCAGACCGTCGATTGAAGGTTCATAAGACAGCTGAGACTGTGGGCATCGCAGTAGGAACGGTGCATTATATTCTACATGAAGAACTGGACATGAGAAAGCTGTCGGCGCGATGGGTGCCGCGTTTGCTCACACCGGAAAACAAGCGCAACCGTGAGACCACATCGGCGACGTATTTAGCGCTGTTTCAGCGCAATCCAGCGGAGTTCTCGTGACCGTCGACGAAACATGGATTCACTGGTACACACCAGAGACCAAGGAACAGTCGAAACAGTGGACTTCACCCGGCGAACATGCTCCGAAGAAGGCGAAGACTGTTCGATCGGCCGGAAAGGTAATGGCCACCGTTTTCTGGGATTCACAAGGTGTGATCCACATCGATTACCTCGAGAAGGGTAAAACAATCACGGGGCGCTACTATGCTGACTTATTGGGCCGATTTGACGTCAAATTGAAGAAAAAGCGGCCCCGCTTTGCGAAGAAAAAAGTGCTGTTCCACCACGACAACGCGCCGGCTCACACCTCCGCCGTCGCCATGGCCAAATTGGTCGAATTGCGCTACGAATTGCTGCCCCATCCACCGTACTCTCCAGATTTGGCCCCCTGTGACTACTTTTTGTTTCCAAACCTGAAAAAATCACTCGCCGGGAATAGATTTGGGTCGAATGAGGAGGTCATCGTCGCCACGGAGGCCTATTTTGCTTCCCTCGAGAAAATGTATTTTTTGGACGGGTTAAAAAAGTTAGAGCATCGCTGGGCCAAGTGTATCGAGCTTGAAGGAGATTATGTGGAAAAATAAATTGCCACCTTTCCAAAATTTTCGTTTTTCTTTTGTAGGCTAAGTACTTGTTGAATAACCCTCGTATAGAAAGTTTTTGCAACTTAAATACATTATTTAATAATATAAAATGGCAATAATAAAACTAAAATAATATTAAATAAAATTTTATATTTAAAAAAAAACTATCAATTCATAATAATATACTTTCCGAACTTAAAAAATGATAACTCTGCATTAATGAGCGACTGAAGAAAACAAACATGCCCCAAAACCGGAATTAAAAATGTCTTCTTCAGATGATAATGCAGAACAAAAAGCTTTTACGAAGGCTTATAAGATAAATACAGGATACTTAGGAGTACAGATACACTGGGGTCAAAAGATAAAATAAATAATTTCGAAGTTATTTGATCATCAAGCACGCGAATCGGACTTTGATCGATCAATAGAAGTGAGTGATGTGTTCAGAGAACACATTCCCTAACGAAACGACAGCGTCCGTCCACCTTCGCCAATCACCTAGACGGACGGGCATGCAGAAAATTTTTTGTTTGTTTCAAAACGTTCGATTTTCGTCTCATACACAACCCATTTTGGATTTTTTATCATATCGACCGTCGAGTCTCTTCGTATTTATTGACCGAATCGGCAAATTTAATAAATTGTTATTTTATTAATTGTGTTCACAATAAGACATGCAATTACAATGTAATCACGGATCGAGTGTGTATCTGCGTCCAGGAATGGAAATGCATGTTGGGATGCGATTGCACGTCCGTCGAAAATGCTCAACCACTCGTGGACTAAATCGTATAAAAACGATTCGATACGACTGGGAATCTCTCTTCTGGCACGGTCCAAAACAAAACGTGCCATCATGTCCCTGTGTTGCATACTATCAGTACGAGTAGCTTATGGATTATAACTGCTGAACTCAGAATATGGCAAACAATGGAAGTTTAGAAACGTACAAAGTCCGACGGGGGTTGTTTGAGGGGCATTCTGACTATATCGAAATATGCCCAGATCCGAAAAGACGGTAACTTCTTTTCGAATTCATTCGAACTCATCCATAAATTTTGATAGGGCCGGTGGTCAGGGCACAACCTTGCCTACTGAGCCAATTCTCCTCCAACCTAAGAGCTGGTTGAATTGGACTTTCACGGTATGTCGAACGGACGTCTTCGATTTATTGGAGACGATACAGTACGTGTGTGCCCTCGACTGGGATCTCATCGATATCCCTAAACAGTACCGTTCGCTTTTCTTTAAGTCACGATTTCCCAATGAATAATATACTTACTTCCGTAAATGGGTGGTATTGCGCATGATTTTGTCATCCACCCCCCTTCCGCCAACTCCCCCCTTACTCCATCGCTGCTTAAACCACATTTCTTAGTACTGTGATTACTATCTTCATCGTAAATGTAGAGATACCCAATCAATGATATTCCGTCCACTGCATTTCCAGCAGTCAAACTGGCCAGACTTGTGTCCAAATCGATGAATACGCTTGCGTCCAAATCTTTGGAAATATTTTTGTCGTTGGCGTTGTGTCCAAAGACGTCTTGCGACATTAAATACGGCCGCGATATTACTTGAGTAACAACAACCACAATGACTATATTCTTTTGTAATTCACATTATGTTTTTAAGTTTTGTTGTTATGCTTCATTCTGTTCATAATTTTCCCAATAGCTTTAGCAGAAAATTGTTTGTTCAACATTATTACCAGCGGTAATAATCGTAGTCGTTACCAGCGGCAATGGAATATTCGCATGGATTTATTAGTGGAAATTATACACTATTTCGTATTAGAAGAATTAAAAGTATTTGCAATGATTTTTTTATTTAAGAAGTTCTCTCAATAGAATCTTCTGCATGGTTTTGTAGGAATTGATTAGAGAAAATTTTTTTTTTGTGGCAAAAATCCCAACAGTATTAATAAGCGAGTGAATAGACCGTTAACGTTGGTTGGTTACTCTGCGGGTTACCATGACATACTTGAAGGAATCTCCGGCAAAAAAAATGTATTTCTTTTATATTGGAATAAGTTGGGCAAATGGAAGACGTTTACAATAGAGCCAATATGATCTGAGTCCTTAGAAGGAAATCAAACTGCTTATGATACGATTAGACAGCACAGAAAGGAAATTAATATTTTGTTACCCGAACGTTACGTCCATTTTCGTATATGAACACTGAACCATATAGACTGGTCCGGTGTATCTTATTTTGGAATATCTTAAACTCAATATTAGCTACGTATGTATATATATATAAAGGCTATTGTTGAGAATCTATTCCGATTAGTTTGTCGTCGGTTGCAAATATTTACGAATAAAATATCAAATTCCTTATTTTATTTTTGGAACATTGGATTGGGCCATTCTTCTGTGTACCAAGGAGATCGACAGCACCTAAATAAATGCCTTCTGATGGTTCAGTCTTCATTATTTCGGTAAAGTGATTACATGTTAAACGACAACCGCTCAAAAGATACACATGCAAGAAAAGGGTTAAGCGTATGCAAAATAAAATCCAAAGTTAAAGGGTTGTTTACGAAATGGGGTTATCATCGCCGTTTGTGTTCATCCCTATTGTTTGTGAGGAAGTAAATATTTTGTGAGCAACGCTATCATAACCAGTGTCCTGTATTATCTTTTTAAAGTCCAAAAAAAAAATCCATCTTCTTTATTGGTATGAATTTCAATAAGGCACAATCTGTTTATGGATTTATTTTCATCAAAAATAAACTTAACCAAAATGGTTGTTTTTAATTATAATTTAATTTATTATAATAATAACATAAATATATTATAATTTTTAAGAATAATCTAGTCAGAAAAAAAAAATATTAAAATTTATTATTTAACTAAAAATTATTTTAGTATAATTTTGATTATCCATTTTGTAATTTAAAAATTTTAATATGTCATTTTTTATTTTAAAAAAAATTTGTTTATCAATCAATGCAGTTAAAATGCAAAAAAAAGGAAATTCACTCTTAAAGATGAGTTTTAATACATCATTAGGTAAAATTGGCTTTTATGAGGCTATAAAAGCCATTGTATCCACAAAAACTGAGTTTCTATTTTGGTCTGCATGTGTCATTGCCGCGTATTGTTTTTATAAATTAAGGAAAAGATACCGTTACTGTCAATTCTGATGGCCTTGATTTTAAAAATTTTTTGGTCTTAACAAAACATGCCAAAATTTATACTCCACGACAAATTTTTGGTTTATTTAGTGAATTTATCCCAGGACGTACCTTTTCGAGATTTGGCTATGTCAGTTGTTCTCTACAATCGTACAATTTAATTTTCCTATAAAAATCTATACTAACATAAATATTTTTTTTCAATTTTACAGTATTTAAAAATTAATATCCATCAAGTAATGGTCTTAATATAAACTGAAATATGCGGACAAGTAATCAAGCATTGAAGTTAAGAAGATTTTGTAAATATTTGAATAATACTATAACTAGTATAAAATGGTATAAAAATTTTAATAGAAATAAATTTCTAAATATTTATTTATAATATTTATTATAAAAAATATAAATTGGATAACCTTTTATTTGAATAAATATTTATTATTTAGTAAAAAAAGACTTTTTCTTCGTAAAATTATACAAAATACACCTCAGAGTCGTTTACGTTTAGATCATGGCTTTTTAGAAATATCTTAGATATCTTCAAAAGCTTAGTATAAAAATTAACATATACCTTGTTAATTAAACATTAATTTTATAGTGCAGAGATAACTACTCCACCAAAAATTTAATTTGTAACATTTTTTTAATAAATTTTTCCGTATATAAATTTTAATAGTTGAATGTGAGTAAAAATTTCAAAAAAATTGCAATAATTGTTAATTATTTTATATTTAAAATTTGAAAAGATAATATTTAAAAACTTTAATTATAATTCAAAACTAAAACTCAATTTTTCAATTTAGTACAAAATTTTCATTTTTCATTTATGTTTAACAAAATTTTCAAAATTTTCTGTTAAACATAAATGAAAAATTAAAATTTTACAACATTTTTTAGGTATTTAGTAACTTTCTTGTATTTTAATAACTTAAATTTATTACAATTTTTAAGGAATTAAACAAAAAAGGAAATTTAGAAATATGTAATAATATTTTCATAAGAAGTTATTTTTTATTATGTATTAACTTAAAGGAGATTTATTTGAGATTCAAAATAAAGAAAATTTATTTATACATAGTTTCAAAAATGCTGGATTTAATAAATATTATAAAAAAGTACGCTATAAAATAAGACAGAAATGATATGTATTTACAAAAATTAATTTTTTTTTAAATTTTAAGAGTGTTTTTGAAAAATTTTCTATTTTATTAAATATTTTTAAAAAAAATTTAGTAGTAGTAAAACTCAGCAAATTTTTGGGACACGTTCTTATTTATTAGAAGGTATTTTTTTACAGAATCAAATAAAATCTATTTTTAGTACTCAGAGAATTATTATTTAATTATTTTACTTAAGAAATTTAACCTTCATTTTTGTTTATTATAATTTTCGTTAGTAATAGAAATAGCTTATCTTAAACTAAAATAAATTCAATACTATAATTTTTATTTCAGCCAAAAATAGAAATAAATTTTTCATTTAGAAAATTACTTTTATTAATCGAAAAAAATTCCCATAACTCTTCACACAAAAAAAAATTATAAAATAAATAATAAACTATTCTGTAAATAAAAGTTAAAATGATGAATTGAACTAATAATTCCTATTACAATAATTTATTCAGCATTTCGTAAAGTAGAATCTTTGTACTTTTTTAATAAAAAACTTTGTTTTGAACTATTTAAATGAGGTCTAAAACACAAGCCAATAAAAATTTAATATATTTTCCTCTTTAAAAATATATTTTTCCCTATTTGAGATATTTTAATTTTTATTAATTATTTTATTAAATTTATTTTGATATTAAAATTATTATAAAATTACACAGAAATGGTCAATAAGGAGTACAATTTTCTCGAAAAGATATTTTAATAATTTCATATTATAAATTTGGACACAATTTTTAAATGATTTTCACAAAATAGTATAACACTTTTACGGTGATATTCAATAAAAAACATGTATATTTTTTTTAAAGTTATTTGTTTTTTTATTACTCACCTCTGTTTGGAAAATATCGTACACCGACTGAATTCTCAATTCAAAAATGTAATTCAGTAAAAAATTATTCACATACAATTTTTTTAATATAAACCGTTTATTTGTGACAAATCTTTTTATTATACGATAAAATAATTATCTTATGGCTAATATCTTCTCTGGCCATATTAGTTATAGTAATTATTTTCGAGTAGTTATTGCGAACTAAACTTTCTAAATAGAAGATTTTTTGAAATGATGAACCTCAACAGCCAACCATGAGAGTATATCAAGGCAAACTAAAACGGTCTGACACTATTTTAAAAGCTCAATGCCGGAATCTGTGTGTGCCAAGAGTGGCCAGTACATTCGTTTGTTAGTCGAGTTGGAAGAGATGCCATGTACCAGTTACCCCTTCGAATAGTCCGCAGTATCGGAGCAACGCAAAACTGAACCGATTCAAAAGGTGAGTACCCGTGAAGATACAGATTTTTCTGACTACTCCCCACGTACAATACATGAATTTCTCATTAATAAATGTTACCTGGGAATATGGTATATTCGAACACCTTATACACAAAGTTACTTCAATATTGAAGAAAATTCTTATTGTTTATGGTCTGCGCACATCTTAAAGTGTTGATAGTATAAAAAGTATGGCATCTGTTCAGGTGAATATCCTCTGATGGGAATTTCTTATTTCGGCAATAGTATAATCTTTGATTTACCAATCGATTGGCCACGCCTAGATAATCTTAAGTATTTTTATATCTAAGACGTTCTATTGATTGGCTTAGAGACAATGTGTACGAAATTTCCCCAATACAACGTAGATAGTATGTCGATAGAAGTCATCCCCAATTTCTATTAATTTATTGTCTTGCGCAATTCTATCATCTTTCCATTTATAAATTATCCTGAATGAATTTATTTTTCCCCAGGATTATTTCTATATTTTTTTTCTAACTTCATAAATTAGTAAAAAAAAAACGAAATTTATTTAAAAATATGAAAATACATGAATTTTAAGAATTACACTTTATAAGCATAACAATTTTTATCATAATTTAATTAAATTTATAATCTTTATTATTAATAGTAAGAAAATAATTGACAGCTATTATGATTTAGCAAAAAACAAAAATTTCTTATTTATAAAAAAATACTAAAAAACTCTTGTTTATTAATTTCTGTAAAACTCTTTAAAAAAATATTTCTTTAAATATTTTTTTTTATTATTTACTATAAATCATATTAAAAAAAAGGAAGACATTATTTTTCAAAGGAAGCTAATTTTTTTGTTAATAATTCATATTTTGTATTTCAATAGTAATTTTTCTGATAGTGTATAATCAATAGCAAAATGGCTTTATTTAAGAAATTAATTTTACTATTGACAACTATAAATATTATTCACTATAGTTTATCGGTTATTTTATGAATGATATTTTTAAAAAAATCTGATAAAAAAATACTTTTACGGAAATACTCTAATTTGGTGAAAAGTATTTTTAAATTTTGATCCTTTTCACTTATTTTGATGGTTTATTGTTGAGTTGATCATACAGAATAATATTCAAATATTATTTTCAGATAATCGACCATAAACCAACGTTATCCCATAATGGAATATATTTCCAAAAATATTTTGAATTACAGCAAAAACAATCGGATTTTGTTGCTATTATACACTGTGTTACAAATTCAGCTACTACCATCAAAAAATTTACATTTCTGATAACTTCTTAAATGCAGTAGATTTTGGAAGAAATATCTTAAATGGAAGAAGTAGAGTGTGTACAAATTTTTTGAATTAAATTAATAATAAATAATTATCTATAAATTAATCATATACGAGGTCTGTTCAAAAAGTATCCCGAAATTTGAATTTCCGCGGGTTACGTATATTCGATTTTAGTTTTTTTTTGTAGCGTTATGTTGGTAATCATGTTTCTCACTTATGCCCATTTGAATGTTCAGTTAATTTTTGACAGCTGCTTTGCTTGCACGTGTTTTGGCTCGACTTCGATTTTTGCTCAATTCCGACCAAAAACAGCATCGCATTAACATTGCTAAGGAGCTATTGGACTCTGTCCGCGACGACTTTAATTTGCTCCAGAGGGTCATAACTGGTGACGAATCATGGGTTTATGGTTATGACGTGGAAACCAAAGCTCAATCAACCCAATGGAAGCTGCCGCACGAGACCAGACCAAAAAAAGCGCGCCAAGTTCGGTCGAATGTGAAGGTTTTGCTTACAGTTTTCTTCGATTGCAGAGACGTTGTGCATCATGAGTTCTTACCACAGGGTAGAACGGTCAATAAGGAATAATACCTCAAGTTATGCGCAAGTTGCGCGAAGCAATCCGCCAGAAACGCCCGGATTTGTGAAAGAACGAAAATTGGCTTTTGCTATTTTTGGCTAAAAACGACACCACTAATAATGCCGCAGCCACCATATTCCCCAGATCTGATCCCCTGTGACTTTTTCTTGTTCCCGAAACTGAAGAACCTCATGAAAGGACGATGCTTCACTACTAAAAATTTTCATTTAATACGAGTATTATGGATCTTTTAAATACCTGTAAAAGATACGCCATTTATGCACTGGAACAACAGACTTTTTTATAGTAACATGTGAGTTTTCAAAGCCCCATGTATGAGGCTTTGAAAACTCACATGTTACTATAAAAAAAACCATTGTCACCACAAATAGTGACTATTTGGTGTGCATTTTCGGTCTGAAGGTGTCTTTTAAATAAAAGAATAAAAGATCGTTAACAATTTGTTTGGGCTGATCCAGGTGATTTTAATATAATTTATATATATGTGGTTTTGAAATACTGCCACCACAAGCCCCGCAATACGATAAATTTTGACTTTATTGGGCACAAAGTTCTCAGGAAGCATAATTCCTAGATTTGATGGTATCAATTTGCCTCCAATTTGACGCCATTTGATATTTGCTTATAAAATTACATAGAAAATCGTATTTTTATTAATACGTGTAAGTTCAAAATTAAAGAGTATTTAAAAATTATTATATATCAAGTAATGGTCGAATTACCAAAGAGTTACACCTTAACAAAAAAAAAATTGTATTATTGTATAAAAGAAAAAGAAGCTTTTCTTTAAGTTACTTACCAGGTGTATAAGCTTAAATCCGTTTGGTCATAGATGGCGTGAGAGAGCTTATTAAACAACCATGGGTACGCCATACTTTTTTATAATATTGTTTTCGTCGGTTCAAAGACGGCAATTTTGACTTGTGGGGCAAGAAGCGGGAAAATTGGCGTAGGAAGACGATACCCAATCGCAAAAAATGCTCACGGAGCAATTGAGTGTTACTCAACCAGTTATTTCCATGCGTCTGCGTGCCATGGAGATGATTGAAAAGATCGGAAAATGTGTGCCGCATGAATTAAACGATAGGCAGATGGAGCGACGCCAAAACACGTGCGAAATCTTGCTCGCCAGACAAAAAAAAAGTCGTTCCTGTATCGGATTGTGACAGGCGATGAAAAGTGGATTTATTTCGAGAATCCTAAACGCAAGAAATCGTGGGTTGATCCCGGCCAACCATCAACATCTTCCCCAAGACCAAATCGCTTCGGACGGAATACGATGCTGTGCGTTTGGTGGGCTCAGCAGGGTATCGTCTACTATGAGATGTTGAAACCTGGTTAAACTGTCAATGCCCACCGCTACCACCAACAACTGATCAAATTGCTCCGTGCTCTGCGTGAAAAAAGGACGGATTATCAACAAAGATATGACAAGCTGATTTCCCTCCACGACAACGCACCATCGCACACGTCAGAAATGGTCCAAAACTACTTGGAGACACTCAACTGAGAAGTACTACCCTACCCCGATTATTCTCCAAACCCGGTCCCTACCGACTGCCACCTGTTTTCGTCTATGGGCCACGCGCTCACTGAGCAGCACTTCGATTCTTACGAAGACGTCCGAAAATGGCTTGATGAGTGGTTTTGCTCGAAATAGAAGGAATTTTTTTTGGCGTGGTATCCACAAATTGCCCGAGAAATGTAAAAAATGTATAGCTAGCGAGGGCAAGTACTTTGAATAAATTTGGTTTTGCTTTCTATGAAAAACACCTGTGTTTTTTTTTTTTAAAAAAAAAGAGCGGATTTAAGCGTATACACCTGGTATAAGATTGAAAATTTTCAAAGGATAGCTAGTAGATTCAATGAATAGTTTTGATTTAATATGTGTATATAAACTGTAAATTTTTTAAATAACAATTATTTTAATTCAAATTAAATTTTCAAAAAAAATAATACTACTTGTAACGTTTTTCTTCGTGTTTTAAGCACTATAAACTATCGATAATAGTTATAATATATGAGAATTTTTCCTTTGGTCTTTTTTCAAAATCTATCTACTATTTTCAATAATGAAATATTTAATTTACAAATTGAAATTTATAATAATATATGCAATATTCACTGCCACAACAAAAAAAAAAATGAACCATCTTTCGTATCAGTTGCAATTAATCTAACTCTGATTTCTCATTATTATCTTAAAGTAATCCAAGAATCTGTTGTATAAAATTTAACTCTTTGATGCTTTAGAAATTGTGTACAATCAAAGTAGGATAAATAGGATCGTCAACAAAAACTGTCGGATAGAGTTTAACGGTGTATTCGATTTCATTCTTGAATAATTAACACATTTTCCACATGAAGATGAATTTCATCAGGAAACGGGCTAGTCAACGATACCCAATTACTGTCAGGTCACTATACCGAAAATAAATGTCCTGGGGTCCGGTTGCAAATTTCCAGGCATATTTTGCATAAACTCCAAACATAATTTAATTAGGGTTAGCCAGGAGAATATACCCTCACAGATTAGATTCACACTCGCACTTTTATGACTGATGATGAGGTGACAAGGCGGTCGTCGGCTAATATTACACAATATCCTTCGTAGTACAGCTCATTGTATCACGGTAACAACACCACAATATCTATTATAATTAGGATTATATGGTTATGGGTCAGTTTCTATTCTGCATCTCTTTGAATTTAGCTAAACTTTTTTTTTTAAATTTCATACACTGAACGGAAAACATTTGAATATGTACAAATAAAATTGAACAATTGTTAAAAAATAAGACAGAAAAGAAATCGTTAAAGAAAACATGTTAGAAAAGTTAACAAAATCTTGTACTATTGCCATTTTCGGAAAGATTCGTGATTTACAAATATTTCGCAATATGTAAAAGTTTAAAAGTTCACACCACACGTTCGATTCGAATATCACACATTTGGTATTGTAGATTTGCAATCACCTCCGTCTAAGGAACAGAAACAAAATAAATGTTGTACACGATAACGAGCACTTAAAAAGATTTTACTGCTTTTATTATTTTTCACTTTAAGGAATCAAAATGTTTAAGTTTGAATAAAACTGATTTATTTATAATTTTTCCATTTGCTCTTTGATCCAAGGAACGAACACTGAAACTCTTGTGAATGCGTCTGGTGAGCCAATTGTGCAAATTGATGTTCCATACGAAACGATTCCAATTTGTTTTGTTCGATCTTCATTAACGAGTGGTCCACCCGAATCACCCTAGAAAAAAAAATATTGAAAAATACCGAAATATGTTAACACAATTATTGAAGCGATTTCGTGTAGATGTCATATATTACAGAACATGCTCCACGGAAGTATCCAATGTAAGTGCAGATCTCCGTGCAAGTTGGTGATAGTCCACGATTTGTGCACTCCTCGTTTGTGAGAGTCTTCAGATCGATTGTTTGTAAATCTTCTGGCAGAGGACCAATCCTTACGGGCCTTGTATAGCCCCAGCCAGATAGTTTGCAGGGAACACTACCTCCAATCAAGGATTCATCTGCGAAATCGATTGGCGCTATGGTCTTACTGAACTTAAGAGGTGTTTTCAATTTCATTACTGCAATATCGGATGTTACTAGTTCTTGGTAGTCTGGATGAATGACGAACTTCTCAACATGGTGTCTGCTTCCACCTTGCGTTCGTTTCGAAGTTCCAGCAAGAACGGACAATTGAGCAGGATTCGCACCATCAACACAATGCGCTGCAGTAAGAATGTGATTTTCGCTTATAATGGAACCACCACAGTTATGTGCCCATCTCTCGTCTCTGGTCAAGAACGGAAGTTGTATCAAGGATCCACGTGTCGCCACTTGAAGAGAAATCTGGTATGGAATTGGCTTATCCGCACGTTGTCCACCAACGATTCGTGTCTGATTAGAAAATGCTGCAAATTAGTTACAAAAAGAATCCATTAATAAATACCATCCGTTCAAAAGGTACCAAGTCTATTCACTCTCTTGTGGAAAGGTGAATCCAACAGCAAATAATGCTACAAAAACTAACAGTTTAGCCACCATGTTGACCAGATTTCAACTATTTCAATAATGTCGCTGTAGAATCGTCTCCACCATTTATATACATTTTCGGTTTACATTGATATGCCTATCCAGGTAACTGCGACTAGATACCATGCTAAGTTACCAGCATAGGTTCTATAAGGTCGAATTGGAATAAATTATTCTGGCTGCGTTTTCTCTAGTTACAATTGACCATGGAATTTTTATTAATTGTGAATGTATTTAGAATAAATTTAACATAATTCCATAAAAAAGGGCTTTTTTATGGATGATTCTTGGAAATATGAAAATTAAAAGTGTTTCGATGAAGTGCATTATTCAATTACCATTAGAAAAGGTAGCTAATTATTTGAGAAATTAACTTAAAAAATAGAGTTTATTCTGCATTTCAAATTTTAGATATTTTTGTTATCATTAATTTCAATATTTTTTTTATGATATTTTTAAGAGAATCTTTTAAAGATATTTTTCCAAATGCATTAAAAAAATCTGAGTTGGTATTTTTTTTCTGTAAAAATTTTGTTTTTCAAATATTTTTATTTTAAAATCAAGTTAATACCTGGTTTTAGGTAAAATTTTTATTATTATTCAGAAATTTTGGACGTATTGTAAAATATGTTTTATGCAAAATTTTGATTTACTCATTATTTAAGGTAAAAAAAGGTTTGATTTTAATCGAAATAAATTTTATAAAAAGACAAAAAATTAGATTTTTTTCAATATTTTTGATTTTTTTTTTTAAAAATTTTGTAGAATTTTCATAATTTTTTTGTGATACTTTTAGTCTCAGCATTATCTAATTTTTTGGGATTTACGCTTTGATCAAGAGTACATAATCTAAGATCTAAAAGTATCCATAAGTATTAAAAAAAATATTATGCTAATTCTTAAAATATAAAAAAAAATTTACTTAAATATTTTACCTTTAATACTAGGTGGGGGTAAATTTTATCTTTGCCATATAAAATTAGCAAAATTAGGGGTAAAACTGACCTTTTATCAGTTAGGTCCAATTATTTTGTTTGTTTGTGGCTAACAAAAATTTAAATTTCTTTCTAATATTGATAATTTTATTTAGTTTTTAATGAGAAAATTTGTTCAAAATAATCGAACAAAATAATTTTAGTATATTTTTTTATAAAAAAGAAAACAAATTCTCCACTTCAATCTGAAATGTACTTTGAAAGAAAACATTTCTGGTATTATCAAATTATTATAATTGGACAAATTGTATTTCATAGAATTTTATTGAATTGCATATTAACTAGTTGGAAGAATGGTTTAATCAGAATGCAAGCCGAGAATAATGTGATAGCGCACAACAGGTGAGCTGTGACTAAATATCTTTAAAGGTAAGCACGCGATAAACGTGTATGATAAGTTTTCACTATGAATATGAATATCTATTTTAGTACCGTAAAAGATTACGTCTATTATCAAAGAAATTCACTTGATTTGTAAATTAATTCAAGGTGCGACGACCAGACTCATTATAATACAGGTAGAAGTGACATAACTTTATTATTAAAAACGTTCCGTATCTATTAATATGAACACATACAAATTTAACCGAAATTTTTGACTGTTTTAACCTAATTTTTAATTGGAAAAAAGTGTTTATTTTTATATATTTTTACTATTTCTTATTATAAAAATAAATTTGAAAAATTTTCAACTAAAAATATACATTTTGAAATGCATAAACATTTTTTTTCTCGAATTGTTGGTTTTTGGTATTTTTAAATTATTTTTTATAAAAACATTTATAATTAAATGGAAAATTTAAATAAAAAGTAATTAAGTGAAGCTTGTGTGTTAAAATTTACTATTTTTGTTTTTAAACTTGTGTGTTAAAATTTAATAATATTGTTTTTAAACTATCTAATTTGAGTAAATTCTAGAAATCCTTGGTCGAAGTTAAGTGGTTCTTCGCAAATATTAGGTGTAATAAAAAGTAATCCATTATTTTGCCAATAGATGGCTTTCGGAGTCTGTATCTCCCGTTTTAAAAGTGCGATCGGGTTGCACTAGATGGCGTTAGAAAGATAAGATTTCGCGAAAACGCAAGCCAGGCAGCTGAAAATGTGAAAAGTGTTTATGGTCCTGATACTGTAACAGTCAATCACGCGCAATTTTGGTTTCGTCGATTCCGGAACCACTAAAATAAGGCTGGATACAAAAAGAAGCTCGATGTATGGGTGCCACACGAGTTATCGCAAAAAAACCTCATGGACCGAATTTCCATTTGCGAATCGCTGCTGAATCGCAACAATATCGATCCATGTCAAGCGACAACGGTCACCCGGCGCAAACGGTGGTCAAGCCAGGATTGACAGCCAGGAAGGTTTTGCTGTGTGTTTGGTGGGACTGGCAGGGAATCATCTACTATGAGCTGCTCCCCTACGGCGGAACTCTTAATTCGGACCTATACTGTCAACAATTAGACCGTCTGAAAGAAGCAATCGCCCAGAAGCGGCCAGCTTTGGCCAATAGGAGGGGAATTGTGTTCCATCAGGACAACGCCAGACCGTAACATCGATAGTGACTCGCCAGAAGTTCCTGGACCTTGGTTGGGATGTTCTTATGCATCCACTTTATAGTCCGGACCTGGCACCAAGTGATTACCACCTCTACCTGTCTATGACGAATGATTTTGCAGGTGAAAAATTCGCCTCAAGAGAAGATTGTGAAAATCTACTGTCCCAGTTTTTTGCCAATAGGGACGAGGGTTTCTATGAGAGAGGCATTATGAAATTGGATTTCTTTTTACTATACCTTATATTATATTTTATGGTTATTAAAGATGAGAAAAAACTAATTTATAATTAATATTTTTTATAGAAATATAAATGAAAATATAAGAGGTTCTGTGATTAAGTAAATGTTTGTACTCGTCGGTTTAGCGATCGAAGTCAACTAGTGAAATTGACCGTCCTTTAATACTGTTAATTATAAAGAAATTATTTAAAAAAAAAATTTATAGACAAGTGGTTATTGATAGGAATTTATGCAAGTAGCTAATTATCATACAATAGAAAATTTAAACTAGTTTAGTTAATTGTAAAAAAATTAAACTTTCAATTAAAAAAATTATTGCCCACATTTTCTTTTTTCGCGGATGTTTTTACAAAAAGCAAAGAGAGGAAGGTGGGTATAAAATATTACAGGTTTTTTTTTTATATATAGGAAATTGTTACATGCAAGCTAAGCATTGTGCAAAATCTCACCATTCTTAGTCATATTTCGACTCTCCCAAGTTATTATTTACAATCGTTGTTGGACAGCCCGGAATCGACAACTTTGTTGGACAGCCCGGAATCGATACCTAAAAATAGGCGACGGTGAACCGATGCATCCGGTTAGCCAGTGGGGCTTACCGAACCTCACCAGTTGGTGCTATGTTAATTGAGACGTGACGTACTTTCATACTTGATAATATCAAAAATACCCAAATTATTTTTTTCTTCAAAAATTTAACTAACAATCATGTTCCTCTTTTTTCCACTATCAAATCTATCCTAACCGCACCTCCCTGTTGGAGAAAAATATCCTCTACTCTTTCCTATATTGCGTCTCTACTTACGGACGATCCTTTCATTATTAACATCAAGTTTTTCAGTAACACTTCATATTACGATTGGAAGCCATAAGGGAAATCAGTGCTGAATATATCGACCAAACTGAGCAGCTTCAAGAAAAAGGAAAGGCACCCGCTTTATGAGATGGAAAATGCCATGCTACTTTTTACGGATGCGACCATGAAAGATGATGGATCGCGCAAACGCAGCGATGGCGGGAAGCCCGATTTGTAATGACACTTTTCGTATCATATGGCTTTCAAGGTCGTGTTGCTGAAGGAGTGATCCCTGACCTATATTCATGGGGTACCTACTATAAATAGCAGTGATCCCTGACCTATATTCATGGGTGCACAGGATACCTCAAAAGATAAACGTTGATTCTTTTGACTTGATCAATTCACCAAGCCATTTTTCGATACTTTTATTAGAAGCGAACCGGTGTCCGTAAAGGGTCGACTGCATGGACGGGAACAAATGGAAATCTAAAGGATCAATATGTGTCGAATACGGCGGGTGGGGTAAGATTTACCATTTAAATCCTTCCAATTATTTCTGGATCGATTTTCCAATTTGGGCCCTAGCGTTGTTGTATAGCAGAATCAGCTTGTCATGTCTGCGTCTTATTGCAGACGTTTCTCTTTAAATCTTTTGTTTCAGTAGCTTATAATAAGTTTATTACCGTAAATATTGCGTTTTAACGTTGATGGACCTGATTCTCTTAGATTTGTCCATACCTTAGGTCGTTTAGGGTTGTCATAGTAAATCCACTCTTTATCGATTGTAACAATACAGTGCAAAAATCATTTCGTTTCTGTTATTCGAATAGCATCTCACACATGATCAAATGTCTTCCTACGTTCCTCTCCCTCAATTGATATGGGACCCAGTTACCTACTTTTTGGACCGTTACCATTGCATTCGGCAGATCTATCAATATTTAATGTAGTTGACTAATCCTGGAGCAGTTGAGTCGGATCTTCATCAAATAATTTGAACAGTTATAATCTTAAGCAAATTCCTTCGAAAACATATCGTAATTTTAACCAGGATAAGTTTTCGCAAGAATTTTTCTAAGATTATAATAATGAAGTAGAACTTCCTAAAAATGGGTTCAACGCCAAAATAAAAAAAATGTTCTTCACACTGCTAACGATCAACTTTATTTTATAGTAAATTATAAGAAAAAATCTTCGCTAATATAATATTGAAAATATTATGTCTATTAATATGTATGACATGCTAGACTACTGTAGAAAGTAAAGAGCTTCCTTCCCTCCACATATTTTATTTTTCCTTATTTTCAAATCACACCTTTACTAACGACATTTTCAAATATCAGTTAATACTGACTATTCAGAAATATCACTTATTACAGCTTGGTGTTCCTGAAACTAGTAGTGTTTGTCCACTTCTACCATATATAATGTTTATACCTGCTAAATAACTTCTAGTAATTTACAATTCAATATCCAAAATCCTCCAGACTAACTAATAAAGTGGATGGAGAAGTTAAGTGAGCACAAAAGTTTATATGTTATCTTCACTCTCTGCCAAAAATCACTATATGCCTTAATAGTAATATCATTCCAATAAAAGACTCACTTGGAACCATCATCACTTGAGATTAAAACCAATCTGAACTTACGGTATTGAATTTTTGCATTCTAGTAAGCGTTCCAATTTCTGTCGAATCCAATCCTATTAATCAAAAATCTTCCGAAAAATTCTTGATGATTTATTCAATGTTATTATTATAAAAAGTTTCACTCCCGATTATACTCCTATCAGATTCCTTTTTTTAAAGAACTCTCATCTGACATATCTAATTATTAAGGGTAGAAAAAAGGACCTTATTGAATAATAGTTTTTTTCTGCTATAGATACATATGTGTATATCAACAATTACTAAATAAGTAAAAGTGTGTTTTTTTTTAAAAATATGTAATCAATATAAAAAAAGTCTACTCCTAATTTTCTAACCCCTAAATTTAATAATTTCAAACCATATGATATTATGATATCAAACTGTCAATATTATGTATTTGAAAATAAACAAAATTCCAACCTTAAATTCATCATACGTGTATACAATAGAATAGCAAAGGATTTTCTATTCATAACAAAAAGTTAGGGGAGGTTTTTTTTGTTCCAAAAACCATCAACAAATAAATACTATCATTTGTATTTAACAAACAAATATTTAACTTTAATTATTATATCAACAATATTTATTAATTATTATATTTTGAAATGCAAATTTTCTACAGGTAAACCTAACTGGTACTACTTTTTGAAAGTGAATACAAATTAAATGTTCTTCGACAGGTTTTAATTAAACCTGTACTAATGAATTTGTCTCTCTTGGGAAATGTGCATTTTAATTTGGTAGTAAAAATTTTAATCAAAAATACTTTTTTTTTATTATTTGAAATTTATAAATTACATTCTTTTATGATTGAAATCAGTTTTTTAAATTAATATTTTTCTTAAATATTTACTTATTTTATGTAAGTAATATTTGAAAAAAATATCATACACTATCGAATATTCTCTAATTTGTTTTAGGACTTATTATAATTTGTCGGATTTCTATTAAGTTATTACTTCGGTAGAACACAAAGAAGATTAGCAAGGTCTCTACCCAAGGATGATATTTTTGATCTAAGAACATATCGTACCATAAAGCAACTTTCCCTTTTAGTTCTTATTACAGTCCTGCGCACTATATACGAGGTCTGTTCAAAAAGTATCATGCATTTTGAATTTCCGCGGGTTACTTATATTCGATGTTCGATTTTTTGTGGCGTTATGGTGGTACTCATGTTTCTCACTTATGCCGACAAGTTCGGCCATTTTGAATGTTCAGTTAATTTTGACAGCTGCTTTGCTTGCTGTTTTGGCTCGTCTTTCAATTTTGCCCATTCTAAAAAATGGATTAAAGAATCTGTTTCGGGAACAAGAAAAAGTCACAGGTGGCCAGATCTGGGGAATACGGTGGCTGCGGCATTATTAGTGTGTTGTTTTTGGCCAAAAATTCGCACACAAGCAACGATGCGTGAGCAGGGGCGTTATCATGGTGCAATAGCCAATTTTCGCGCAACTTGGCTTTTGCATCATTATTGCTTCGCGCAACTTGTGCATAACATGCAGGTAATATTTCTTATTGACCGTTCTACCCTGTGGCAAAAACTCATGATGAACCACGCCCCTGCATTCGAGTAGAACTGTAAGCAAAACCTTCACATTCAACCGAACTTGGCGCACTTTTTTCGGTCTTTCCACGTCATAACCATAAGCCCATGATTCGTCACCAGCTATAGTAAATTTGGGTCGTCGCGGAAAGAGTCCAACAGCTCCTTAGCAATGCTAATTCGATGTTGTTTCTTGTCGAAATTGGCAGCTGTCAAAAATTAACTGAACATTCAAAATGGCCGAACTTGTCGGCATAAATGAAAGACATGAGTACCAACATAACGCCATAAAAAATCGAAAATCGAATATACGTAACCCGCGGAATACTTTTTAAACAGACCTCGTATTTTTACAATACTCTGAAAATTTTTAGTAATTAAAGTGATTCCTTAGCCAAATAAATCTGTATATTTTACGTTTTTGTATAGATCTAATAGGTGATTTTTTAAGTGTAAAAGTATATCAAATATTTATGTTAATCGATAAATCAATGCTTGTCGTTATTTTTAAAGTCTAGAGGTGTCAAATCGCACGATCTAGGTGGCCAACTCACCGCTTCGAAACATGAGATAAATTGACTCATCTCTCAATATGCCCATTGTTTCACGTGCTGTGTGGCATGTAGGGCCGTGTTGTTGAAACTATATTGCGACCAGATGTAGTTGGGTAACGCGAGCGATAGCGGGCGCCATTGACGGTAATGTTGCGGCCAGCGTCATCTTTAAAGAAATACGGACCGCGAAGATTTCATCGGCCCACAAACCGCACCAAAAAGTGTATTTTTCTTGGTGCAATGGCAGTTCTGGTTTTGCCTGTGGTTGTTCATCAACCAAACGCGACAATTTTGCTTATTCACATACTCGTTCAACCAAAAATAAGCTTCGTCTCTGAACGCAATTTTTTTGCATGAAAAAATGGATTTTCGTCAAATTGATTTTATGACGCTTTGCCAGATCGTTCGGTTTCGGTTCTTGCACGATCTGTATTTTATACGCTTTCAGACCAAGATCCTTGCGTAAAATCTTCCACACAGTCAAGTAATACAATCCCAACTACTGTGAACGGTGGCCTTCACAAACACTGGATTCAAATTGCGGTCTTCACCAACACTGAACGCAATAATTTCCTATGTACGCACTCTACAAAATTATGGCTTGTATTGATTGCTCAGTAAGTCGATTATAACTTTGATAATGCGCGAAAAACATTTTTCACAGAGCACTAATTTTGATAATAAAATTAAATAACTTTTAACCGTTGTTTGGAGGTTAGTCTTTCCACGATAAAATGGCAATGCTAATTGAGCACTTTTAACTTTGACATACGTAACATGTCATTCGTGATCTGTCAAAAATTAAAAAAATCAAATAATATAAGCCTACTACCAACCCTTCATGAAATTTTTGAAAAAATTCTATTAGAAATACTCTTTTAATTCCAAAATAATTAAGAAATTATTCCTGATTACCAGTCTGCCGTTCAACCTGAACATTCCACAACCCAGCAATGTCATTATCTACGTGTATTCTTAGATAATTCTCACGCTTTTTATCATATATCGCATCCTGGTCTTCTTTCAACATTATTTCAAAGTACTAGTTAATACAGAATACTTTAAAATATATCCTATTTAAGTTGGAGCCCCACAAGACCTTATCCTTGTCCGTATTTTGTATAATATTTATACCCAGACACAGGTTCTAATAATTTACCATATCATATTCACAATCTTCAATCTTGGTTGAAGATATGGAGAGTTAATGTAAATGTACAGAAGAGTCCTCACATTACTTTCACTCCTTTCCAAGGGCAACTTACATTGTACAAAAGTGTGTTACTTGGGATTTCACCTAGATTGGAGATTAATCAGAAACCCACATTTTTTGATTTTTTGGCAATAGTTCATAACAAACAATAAAAAGTTAACTTTTAATAAACATTACAATTAAAAAACCTAATTGGACTTACAGAATTAAATTTCGAGGCCAGCCCTTTATTCCTAACCTGTGTACTTCCCATTGCCAAAAATTGTATTCTTATTACAGTGGCCCTGAGATTTATTAGAATCCTCTTACTACTCTTAGGTGAAAAAACGCCTATGGGCGTTTACTCTGACTTCATTGCGATATTATAAATTAATTTGTGATGTAAATCTGCTAGTTAAAAATATTTTTGCGAAAAATAAAAAATTATTATTATTATTGTCTAATTTTGAATCTGTTACAAATACAAGGATTTAATATTTATCAATCGAGACAAGGCTTCAACTGGAATCGACTTCAGCTCCTCTGAGACACTCTTTTGGATATTATCGACAGTACCTCCTACAAGGAGGTCACTTTTGGTTGAATGACGTTACTATAAGATCTGTACCAGAATTGACCTACGGTTCTTGGCAAATCCTCGTAACCTGAGCTGATTTAACAGTACCAAGGAACTTACAAGGTTCCTTCTACCGTAGCTCTTTGAGGTAGGTTAACTAACTTGTAACTGGTATACTGATTGTTAGCAACGGTGCTACCTGTGACGGATGGAGCTGGTTCAGTGGCATGACTAGGTGGTTTTGTAACGAAGGGTTGAGACCGCTCACGGTTGGAATTGACAGATGCAAAGATTGAATGTTTGAGTGCTTCATGCCTGAAACACGAAAGATGGTTTAATGATGGAATGGTTGAGACATTATATGAGACCACTTGTCATAAAGGGAACCGAAAGAGGTTCCTTAATGAGGGTTTGCAAAAGGGCGAACCCGATGGAGTATTTCTTGTATGAGGTTGTCCAAGTAGCACATCGAAATTGTGTATTCGTTTGAAGCGAGCTGGCTTGATGTTGTATGATTAAGATGCTAGTTAGCTGGATTGGCAAAAATTTATAACAGGACAGGTCTGTTTTGCGGGTTAATTGGACGTCTCTCAAACCCTATGGTTGTTAGCGACTCATGGTTTTAAGTTTAACGAGAGGTCTGCCACGTAAATGAAAGGATTATAACATTATCAACAGTACGAAGATGACGTTTTATCAGGAGTGTTTTAATCTTTGGAAAAAAAGAAATTCGCACAGACTTTGATAAGATTAATTGCGGGCTGGGGAATCAGAAGGAATCCCAATTAATCGACAAAAACACCTTGATGGAGATGGAATTTCTCATTGTGGAGCATTCAAGCATCTGTAATGTCTTATCTGAGGAGAAGAACCTTTCAAAAAGCTTTAAGATAAATCAACAGTCTCACCTTGCCAGAGCCCCAGTCGCTCCTAATTTTCACAAGTTTTCAATGTTGAATAGCTCCATAAGTGACGTTCGTCTTTCACTGTTTCTCGGTCCTCCAAATATGTCTTAGCCACCAAAAAATTTATGCTCTTGAAAATGATTACTTACCATAGTCTTATTACAAGTTTTCGTAAGTTAAAATGACGGAGATTGAAACGGAACTTGCTGTCACATCGATGCTCTAAATATCACTGTTCCATTTTGCATAACTTGTACAGCAAGTCTTGAAGGGATTAACGTACGAGGGTCGTTCAAGATTTATCTTAAAGCTCCTTGAAAGGTCACTTTTTTTTTTATAAGTAGCATTATCGACAGGAAATCTGTCAAAATTTTAGCTCGATCCATAACGTAGGTCAATTTCTATCGTCGATTAAAGTTAACGACATTTATTTGTGCATAACAATGGAAAAAAGCGAGTTTAGGGCTGCCATCAAACATCTCCATTTGAAAGGCTTAAGCCCGAAAGAAATCTAAGCCAAGTTGGATGCAGTTCATGGCACATCTTCACCTGTGTTTGCGACGGTTTACAATTGGGTGAATGAATTTAAACGTGGCCGTTCATCCACAAAAGATGAACATCGTTCAGGACGCCCAGTTGAGGTGTCTACTCCTGAAATCATCGACAAAATCCACGATCTGATTTTGAACGATCGGCGAATTAAAGTGCGCGAATTAGTTGAGGCCACGGGCATATCACAAGGTATAGTCGCTTCAATTTTGCATGAAAAATTGTCTGTGAAAAAAATTTCGGCAAGATGGGTGCCGCGTTTGCTCTCAGAGGAGAATAAGCGCAATCGTGTAATGGACTCTGAGGCTATGTTGGCACTCTTTCATCGCAATCCTGCCGAATTCCTTCGTCGATATGTCACTGTGGACAAAATCTGGATACACTACTACACTCCAGAAACGAAGAGACAGTCATCACAGTGGATTTTCAAGGGTGAACGGGCTCCGAAGAAGGCAAAAACTGTGCCATCGGCCGGCAAGGTGATGGCCACGGTCTTTTGGGATTCGCAGGGCATCATTTTTATCGACTACTTGGAAAAAAGAAAAACAATAACAGGAGCGTATTACGCGTCCTTATTGCAACGGTTGAGCGAAGAAATCAAAGAGAAACGCCCCCATCTGAAGAAGAAAAAATCCTCTTGCATCAGGACAATGCGCGTGTGCACACCTGCGCTGTTTCCATGGCCAAAATTGTGGAATTGAGAATGGAATTGTTGCAGCATCTCGCTTATTCACCAGATTTGGCCCCGAGTGACTATTTTCTCTTCCCCAATCTGAAGAAATGGCTTGGCGGACGACGGTTCACTTCCAACGAAGACGCTATTGCTCAAACGGATGAGTATTTTGCAGAACTTCCGAAATCCTATTTTTTGGACGGGATAAAAATTTTGGAAAAGCGGTTGGAAAAGTGTATAGAACTAAAAGGAGATTATGTTGAAAAATAGAAATTTTTTTTTTTTTAAAAACAGTTTTTTCCATCTTTTTCTAAGGACTTATTGAACGACCCTCGTATAAACTGTGTGAAAGAGAAGTTCACAGTGTTATTACTTTTCTTATCATAACATAAGCTGAAAAATATGCAATTTTATATATTATATAATATAAGTTTTTTTTTTGCTGTAAATAATTAATTGTAAATTCAAAATAAGTTTTGAGAGGAAAATGTCATAGAAAATATTATAAATATTATTTTTGATAATATTTTTATATTTACTAGTTTTTTTTTTAAGAAAGAAAAATTAGAACAAATTAAACTTTATTACTAAATAAAAATATTTCATTAAATATTATTATTTATTTAAAATTTAATTCTCTCATAAATTTGTGGCCAATTGAAATTATTGTGCTTATTATCAAAAACGAACATACTCCATCCACTTTATCCAATCTAAATGCTCTAATTTAACTTATATTTATTTAGTTTTTAAAAAAAGATCTCTATATTTTTTATAGATACATAATATTAGATGTAATATCTCGGACTATATACATTTAACAAAAAAAAAAAAAAAAAACACAATATTATATGTGATGTCTCGACTATGATTTAATGTTCATGCGTCTCACATGCACTCGTAACTTCTCAATTCACCATGTGAACTTCCTACTGAAAGGAATTTTTTTGGGGATGAAAACATAAAAATTCAACTAATTTTATGATCCGTATTATTAAATTGCCTCCGTATATTGAGGATTTATTAGAAGAAGAAAAATTCCATAGTCTGGCAGAACCCCATAGTGCCTGTCATCCGGTAATGGGCAATCGAGAATCAGAATCCTAGGAACCGTCAACTAACATTTTGACATGATTCCAAAAAAAAAAAAATATATATATATATATGAAACTCTGGTGATGGACGAAAATATCTTATATATTAAAAATAAGTTTTAAAGAAAAGAAAAAGGAGAAAAGAATGATTTTTTAATAATGTTGAATGTTGAAATTCTGGTTTCTATGGTGTATTGCCATCTTTAAATACATGCGTACGTACTCGTAAATTCATGTGCAAGGATATCGTTAGAAAGAGTCCTGCCGTTCACATATCTTATGACTTTTACTGAAAATAAGATTTTTCCTATTTGCTAAAGAGAAAAGTATCTGGAACAAAAATAGGACATTCTGCCTAAAGACATATAGAGCCAAATGGACCTTGGCTTCATGAATTCTTCAACTTAAAATATGATAACTTTAAAAAAATCGATGCCATCGCTTTAAATTCTTTCAAATTTTTAGGCTTTCTTCTGGAGTCTGATCTATTTTCTTGTTTTTTAGATATTCCATATGTTTTTTTTATTCGTTTTCTTTCCCTGTGAAATTCACTTATTTTTATTACAGCATCATTCGTGCGTACAAGGCAGATGATTTATGCGATATTTGAAAACATGAGTCGGCCTAATCGAGGGGTTTGCCTCTGTTAAAATAATGCACCCTCAATTAACGCGTAACAAGCGAATTTGCAATCAATTTTATGATGACGGATTTAAATTGTGGCTTTTGCAACCCCTGCTTGCGGGTGGAGGCGTTACTATTCATATGAGCGCATATGTCGTTCAAATGCTAATTATTCTGTTTTTGTTAATTACCCAAATGCATGATGCCGATTTGAAGCTCGGTTATATTTTCTGCCCTTTTTTTTGTATAAACTGAAAGGTACTGTTCCGATTTCTTCTTCTGTATTTGCTAAATTGCCTAGTTTGAGCTTATTTACAGAGAGAGATTTCTCCTCCTATCGCAGATATTCATATATTATGGTAAAACAATAAGGGGAGGATGATATTGAATTACTTTTAAGTACATGCATACAAGGTACATATTTTCCAAAATTTATTCATTACTCCTTTATTTAATTTGTAAAGGACATGTTGTGGGTGGTTTGAAGTAAATAAATTGTGAATGTGAAAATTTATTTAATAACTTTGTATTTTTTTACCTTTAAAACAATATTTTCTTTTTAAAAATTTATAAAAAATTGTCGCTGCAATAGGATTTTTAGTAAAATAATTTTTATTAAAATTTTTCTTAACACAATTTTATTACTGAAAATTTTTTGTTGGTAACATTTTTTTAGTACTTATTCTGTTAGTAAAATTTTTTAGCAAACTTTTTTAAATAATGTTTTGTGAAATTTTTTATGTATGTGTAAAATTGTTAAGTAAATTTTCAGTAAAATTTTTTAGCAAAATGGTTTTCTTTAAGTAAACCAGATTTTCTTTATTTAATTTTTTCTCAGTAAAAATATTTTGAAGTAAAACTTTTATTAAAAAAATTTATTGAATAAAATTTTTGAGTTAATTTTTTAGTTAAATTTTTTGAGGAAAATTTTTTCAGCAAATTTTTTTTAGTAAAATTACTTATAGTAAAACTATTTTAAACAATATTTTTTAGTTAAATTATAAAAAAGACATTTCTTAGTCAAATTATTTGAGTAAAATTTTTTTAGAAAATTTTTTTTAATATATTTTTGAGTAAAACGTTTACTAATTTTTTATTGAATCAAACTTTTTTAACTTATCTTTTTGGAAAATGTTCTTAGTAAATTTTTTTGAATAGAGTAGTTTTAAGTAAAATTTTTTTTTAATAAAATTGTGTCGGTAAAATTTTTTTAAATTAATTTTTTTTTTAGTGAAAATGCTTTGGTAAAGCTTTTATGAGTAAAAATACTTTTTAAGTAAAATTTTTTTGATAAAGGTTGTAGTAAAAATTTTTATTAAAATTCTTTTAATAAAATTTTTTAGTAAAGCATTTTTTTTTATAATAATTTTTATTTAATTTTTTTAGTTAAATTTTCTAACTTAAATTTTTTTTTATTTTTCTTTAGGAACATTTCTACAGTAAAATTTTTTGAGTAAAAATATATTTTAATAAAATTTTTTTAGGTAAAATTTCTTGAGCAAAATCTTTTAGTAAAATTTGTTGATATCATTTTTAAATTCGTTTTTTAGCAAAATTATTTTGGTAAAATTTTTTTTTAATAAACTCTTTTTTAGTGGAATTTTGTTAGTAAAATTTTTTTAGTAAATATATTTTCGCTGGTAAAATTGCTTTTAAGTAATATTGGCTTCGTAAAATTAGTTTAGTTTAATTTTGTTAATAAATTTCTTTAGTAAAATTTATTCAGTAAAATTCGCTGAGTAAAATTTATTATCAAATTTTTTCAATCAAATGTTTTCAGTTAACTTTTTCTAGTAAATTTCTTTTAAGTAAAATGCTGATAATAAAATATCTTTGAACAAGTTTGTATCAACATTTTTTGAATAAAATTTGCCCGTAAATTTTTTTAGGTAAAATCGTTTGATTTACAAGTTTTTAGTTTATAATTTAAATTCTTTATTAAAAATTATTTTTCTGAATTGATTTGGGTTAAATATTTATTACTAGACAATTTTATTATTTTTCAATACGTTTTTTTCAATAAAATTTTTATTGGATAATTGAAAGTTTTTAAGCAAAAAATTTACTTTTGATTTAAATTTTTTTAGTTGAAAAAATTTTTTTAAGTAAAAACATTTGCAACAAAAATTCTCCAGTAAAGATATTTTTTAGTCACAAATTAGTAAATAAACTTCTTTCCAATAAAAAATTTCACCGTAAATATAATTTTTTTTTTAAAGATAATTGAACTTTTCATAAGACAAAAAATACAACTTTTATGGAGTAAACTTTATTTTCAAATACAATATATTATTTTGGAAATTGATCTCAACTAATCGAAAATTATTAATCAACAGAAAAATACAGTCAATTCTCTTCGCCGTAATCTTCACCAATAAATCCAGGATCAAATTCTTCTTCTTCATATTTGTCGAACTTTCTTGACTGGAATTTCCTAAAGTTGATCTTGAATAAGGAAAAAATTTTTTACAATAGTAAATCAATATTTATTGATAACTAGTACAAACTCACCTGTATAATTTTTGCTGCATTGTTTTGCTGATGTAAATCCTTACGTATCATATGACCTTTAAAAGTAGCCTAAAAATAATATTAATATTTTAGTAGATAAATTATACAGAAATAGTCCTCTGGTGTGACAATTTTGTCACACCAGAGGACATTATATATCGTCAAATAGCTTTTAGTGTCATTGCGTTTAGAAATAATACTTCACTACTATTCGTACTTGAAATATTTACAAACGAAAAATATAAATTTACCTGAATTTTCGTTGCAGCCTGATTCATTTTCTCTAAAAGCTCCTAGAAGAATATATAAAATATTTTTTATTATAATATATTGTATTTAAAAAAATATATATTAAAAATACATAGTTGTTTTGATAAAGTTAAAATAATGATTAAATTACTACCAAAAGCGAAGTAAATCGATACTAAATTATATATAAAATTTGAATATGCCTAAAACAAGCCTCAGAAAAAAAAATTTCTTAATTAGAACGAGGCGCTTAAGAGCTTGAAATGTTGGTCATGTCAATAATTAAGAAAGATATTGTTTTGATTATTAAACTAAGCTAGTAAACGGTGTCATTATTTACCTGCCTACTTATATTTGGAATTATTTCTTTCTTTTCCATAGATTTTTTTCGCGCTTTATGCTCTCTAAACATTGTCTAATGGGGAAAAAATTATGTTACAATATCATCGAAACATTAAATATGAAAAGAAATTGAACCTGAATTTTTTTGGCAGCTTTATCCATTTCAAGGTATTTTCGTTTCTTGTATATGCGGAAACTTGCCTGAAAAAAATTTATATCAAAAATGTTTTTTTATGATTATCCTTTTCTTAAAGAATTTAAGCTAATAAAAATAGTTTCATATATACTAAATTGACCTGTATTTTCTTAGCTGCGTAATCTCTTTTGGAATTAAATTCAAGATTATCAACAATATCATCAGTAAATTCTTTAAGGGCATTCACTATTTGATCTTGTATTTCCATACCATAACCATCTCTCTTACATAAAAATAATTATTAATAATATTTAAAAAAAATTCTATTATTAATAAATAAAATTATTTTAAAATAATTTATTTACTTTTAAAAATCGTACTGGCGCCTCCTGATTAATCGATTCAGTATCCATGTGGACTTCAGACTGGAAAAGTTAATGTCGAAATTATAAAATCTATAAAAGTAACGAATTATTCATTTTCCATTTTTGGAAAGTATTGTCCTGTCATTTAAAACTTTGTAATCAAATACATATGCTATTTAAAAAAATATATAAATATTTTAGAAGCTATTGTAATATATAAAAATTTTCGTCAGCAACTAAAATTAATATATTAGGACTCTGAAAATTTATAAGTAATTAAAAAAAAGCTTTTGTATTTGGAGAAATTTATAAACTAAAAGATTTTAATTTGAACTATATATGATTTTTATGAAAGGGTATCACCAGCCCCACAACATAATCAATTTTGGATTTATTGCAATAAAAGTTTTCAGCACGCGTAATGTCAATCAAAAATTACCTCGAGAATATCGAGTCCTGCAAAAAGTCTTTTGGCAGCTTTTAGAATAATATTTAATTTATAATAAAATGACAAAATATAGATAATATGTTATACGAGGTCTGTTCAAAAAAGTATCGCAAATTTTGTGTTTTTTCAAAAATTATTTATTTTTGAAAAAAAAAAAATAATTTTTGAAAAAACACAAAATTCGCGATACTTTTATCTCCTCAATCGTAGCGTAGCGTCGTCCTTTCATGGGGCTCTTCAGTTTCGGGAACAAGAAAAAGTCACAGGGGCCCAGATCTGGGGAATACGGTGACTGCGGTATTATTAGTGTGTTGTTTTTGGCCAAAAATTCGCGCCCAAGCAACGATGCGTAAGCAGGGGCGTTATCATGGTGCAAAAGCCAATTTTTGTTCTTCCACAAATCCGGATTTGGCGGATTACTTCGTGCAACTTGTGCTTTACTTTCAGGTAATATTCCTTATTGACCGTTCTACCCTGTGGTAAGAACTCATGGCACCACGCCCCTTCAATCGAAGAAAACTGTAAGCAAAACCTTCACATTCGACCGAACTTGGCGCGCTTTTTCCGGTATTGGCTCGTGCGACAGCTTCCATTGGGATGATTTAGCTTTGGTTTCCACGTCATAACCATAAACCCATGATTCGTCACCAGTTATGACCCTCTGGAGCAAATTTAGGTCGAGTCCAATAGCTCCTTAGCAATGTTAATGCGATGCTGTTTTTGGTCAAAATTGAGCAATTTGGTACGAATTTCGCGGCAAACCGTCTCACGGGCCAATTGATATGTTTAAGTCCTCGACTATTTTCTTCACTTCATCAATCTTTTTGTCTGTTGTTGACGTCCAAGACGATTTTCGTCGTTCTCATCTTCTCGGCCCTCTGAGAACATTTTATACCACCAATAAACGTTGCTTCGGTCCAAGGTAGCTTCACCATATACCACAATCAACATTCGGAATGCGTCCGCGCAATTAATTTTGTTTTTCACACCAAATTTTAGACAGATTCTTTGATCCATTTTTTGGAATGGGAAAAAATCGAAGACGAGCCAAAACACGTGCAAGCAAAGCAGCTGTCAAAAATTAACTGAACATTCAAAATGGCCGAACTTGTCGGCATAAGTGAGAGACATGAGTACCAACATAACGCCACAGTGAGAGACATGAGTACCAACATAACGACATAAAAAAACCGAAAATCGAATATACGTAACCCGCGGAAATTCAAAATTCGCGATACTGTTTGAACAGACATCGTTTAAAATAAATGTTTTGTCAAAACCTAAATTTAAAATATAGTGTAATAAATTTTATTTTCCAAATTGTAAATTGGATAATCCTGTATTTTTTTATAGTTACCTCTAAAGTTTCCTTTAATTTCTTTCGAGCTTGGAATCCTCGGAAATTTGCCTTTTCATTAAAAAGTTTATCTTTTAATTTATGTAGTTTTTTTTTCTAGAAATGTTCAGAAAACTTTTTTACCTGAATTGTTATGGCGGCATTTTCTCTTTTTTTCAATCCATCCGGTTCTTCTACCTGATAATAGAAAGTTTATTTTTATAAACATTATAATTATAAATAGTTAACATTTATATCTTACTGAAGGTAAATCTGGACAGGATGGTCTATAAGCATGATCATATACCTAAAATTCAATAATCAAAAATAATTTTCCTATAATCGAAAAGCTCATAATCGTGATAACTTACTCCGGTTGATCGGCGGCTTTTTCTTTTCTTAAGAAGAATACTTTTTGCCGAGTAACGTCGATAAGCAGTCTGAAAGGTTTTTAGTTTATTATTTCTTATGTTTGATATTATACTTTTCCACAATAAAAAATAAATATAAATTTATTAACTTGTATTTTAAGGGCAGCTGAATTTAATGCCATAATACTTGGTAAGGACTTTACAAAAATCTCATCAACTTTTTTGTCTGAAATTCCTGGAATAGATTCTCTTCTAATAGAAAATGATTCTACACCCTTAAGAAAAATGTTAAATGGTTAGCATTTGCTGGAGATAATATTAAATTTTAACCTTTTTTAAAGTCATGAACTTTTGACAAAACTCTTTAAACGATTTACGCAGGACACCTCTAGCTGCAAAAATCTCATCCTGATTGAGATGGCATTGCGACACCAGATTTTGAAGAACTTCATGCTCCCGAAAATGAAGTTCCTCTTTTGTAGACATTCGACGCAATTTGATAAATTCTTTAAAAGAACGTTGAATAATTTCGGCTGCCATTTTTGATTTCTTATAACTGAGACCATTCTTTTCTAAGATATCAACAATAGTCAAGCTAGACGTGACCACATTATCCAGTATCTCCTTTGAAACTAATATTTTTCGAATTATTTAAAAGCTTTTTCTCTAATCATTATTATTAACTAATAATCATATTACCACTTGTACTTTCTCTAGTCACTATAAGCGCATCTAAATAATCAGCTATGAACTTATAAATCTCATCCGAGGCTGGCTGTTTTCGTAGCACTTCTCTAGATATATCGGCTAATAAATCATTCAATCCTTCTGGCAAATCGGCAGCATATCTTTTCGCCCCTTGGCGATTTAATAAGTAATTCATTTCTTTAAAAAAAATTATATAAAATAAAAGAAATTGAAAAAAATTAGTTCCGGGGCATTACTAGATTATCAAAGGAAAAGTTTTTGTTTAACGAAATTAATTAAAAACGCCATCTTTGATGGAAAAATTATATTAAAATTTTTTTACGGTATTTCTATAAAAAAAATATAAAACTAATAATTTCGATTTTTTTTTAGGGTTTTCTCTTTATAATTTTTTTTTTATTTTGGATTTTACATTTTATAAGGAAATAAATGATCATGTTTGAAAATTTGCTTCTCTTCCGCCCACACGGTCAACTGCGCGACCAATTCGTATTCACATCAGATCACGGTCAACTGTTGTGGTCCATAGATAGCCTTAATGCAAATTCTCACAATCAATTCTCCGATATCAACACAATCAAATTGACGATTGGGTGGCCCAATTAACTTAAATTAAAACATCGTCCAACATCCCGTATGCCAACACTCTGTCTGCCGGTTTTGTTTCGTTCCGATTTGCATCTTCTCCCTGTCGCCTTTTTACTAATCTTTCCTTCCAAATACGTAAGGGCCGTCGATGAATTATAGACAAGTGAATATATCTATGGTGATAAGGACAACTATATACAATATAATATATGGAATTGTGCAGATTTTCGTCGAATCTGAACTTACACTCTGTATCCAAGAAAACTGGCAATATTTATTCTGATTTTGTTTGGCAGTAGTAGCTCAAGTGAATAAAGATGAACAGAAACTGGACTAATGAGTTGATTATAAGTGATTGCAACTACGAAAAGGTATGTAAAAAGTGTATAGACCTTACAGTTGTAGAGCACCCCACATCTCGGTGGCCGTAAGCCAATCTTGGCAAACCGCCTGGGTGCATGCCACCCGCAATCAAACTACAAATAAATCCTTCAACTCGGGAGCAGATTCTTGTTCTCTTAATTACTTGCACCGATAACAGCGACGAATATGAATTACCACTTAATTGGAACTGGGAGAATGGAGACGCTCCTCTTCCACGTTCTTCTGTCCTCGTAAGTTCATTTATCTGATTTTTAGAACTCCTTCGACCATTTAGCCATTTAGCTTGGTAATTTTACAGAATAACCATTGCATCGGTTTTTTTTTTAGTTTATTTTTCTTTTCGATAAAAAAATAAACATTTAACAAAATTATAATAAATAATAAATAAATTATAAATGCACTGAAAATTCTCTTCTTTTTCTTTTTATCTTTTATAATGCAGGTTTGAGTGCATTCATCTTGACTATTAAATGGAATTATTATCATCCAGTACATGAGCCGTTTATTTTGAAAGTGGCATAAGTCACTTTGTTTTTAAGTCGAGATATTTAAGGGTTTGCGTTTTAACACGTTTAAAAATATGGATGCTACGATGGTCGTTCAATAAGTCCTTAGAAAAAAAAAAAAAAAGAGTTTTTTAAAAAAAAAATTTATTTTTCAACATAATCTACTTTTAGCTTTATACACTTTTCCAACCGTTTTTCCAAAATTTTTATCCTGTCCAAAAAATAGGATTTCGGAAGTTCTGCAAAATACTCATCCGTTTGAGCAATGACGTCCTCGTTGGAAGTGAACCGTCGTCCGCCAAGCCATTTCTTCAGATTGGGGAAAAGAAAATAGTCACTCGGGGCCAAATCTGGTGAATAAGCAGGATGCTGCAACAATTCCATTCTCAATTCTACAATTTTGGCCATGGAAACAGCGCAGGTGTACACACGCGCATTATCCTGATGCAAGAGGATTTTTTTCTTCTTCAGATGGGGGCGTTTCTCTTTGATTTCCTCGCTCAACCGTTGCAATAACGACGCGTAATACGCTCCCGTTATTGTTTTTCCTTTTGCCAAGTAGTCGATAAAAATGACGCCCTGCGAAACCCAAAAGACCGTGGCTATCACCTTGTCGGCCGATGGCACAGTTTTTGCCTTCTTCTGAGCCCGTTCACCCTTGAAAATCCACTGTGATTACTGTCTCTTCATTTCTGGAGTGTAGTAGTGTATCCAGGTTTCGTCCACAGTGACATATCGACGAAGGAATTCGGCAGGATTGCGATGAAAGAGTGCCAATATAGCCTCAGAGTCCACTACATGATTGCGCTTATTCTCCTCTGAGAGCAAACGCGGCACCCATCTTGCCGAAATTTTTTTCACAGACAATTTTTCATGCAAAAATGAAGCGACTGTACCTTGTGATATGCCCGTGGCCTCAACTAATTCGCGCACTTTAATTCGCCGATCGTTCAAAATCAGATCGTGGATTTTGTCGATGATTTCAGGAGTAGACTCCTCAACTGGGCGTCCTGAACGATGTTCATCTTTTGTGGATGAACGGCCACGTTTAAATTCATTCACCCAATTGTAAACCGTCGCAAACACAGGTGCAGATGTGCCATGAACTGCATCCAACTCGGCTTTGATTTCTTTCGGGCTTAAGCCTTTCAAATGGAGATGTTTGATGACAGCCCTAAACTCGCTTTTTTCCATTGTTATGCACAAATAAATGTCGTTAACTTTAATCGACGATAAAAATTGACCTACGCTATGGATCGAGCTGAAATTTTAACAGCTTTCCTGTCGATAATACTACTTACAAAAAAAAAACTTTTTACAAAACCGACACTACGAGCGCAATTTTTTTGGATTTTCTAAGGACTTATTGAACGACCCTCGTAATACAAAAACCAAAGTAATGACTAATTCCGACAAAATCACCATTAGAGTCAACGGCAACAAAATAGAGTACGTCGATTAATATACATACCTAGGACAGATAATATCACCAAAAGACCTTACAACCAAAGAAATAAACAACAGAGTACAATTAGCATGGAAAAGATACTGGTCTCTTAAAGAAATTGTCAAAAACCCGCACGTACCACTTAAAGCTAAGAAAAAAATATTTGATTCCTGTATTCTACCTATCATGACGGATGTCAAACTTGGAGTCTAACAAAACAAAACTTACACAAACTAGAAACCTGTCAACACAGCATGGAGCGAAGTATGCTCAAAGTCAAGTTAAGAGACAAATTAAAATTTACGATGTAACATACTGCATAAGAAAATTAAAATGGAGTTGGGCAGGTCATATGATGAGGAGTAAACAAGAAAAATGGGCTAAGGATGCAACCGAATAGTGTCCAAGACAAAATAAAAGAAAGGAAGGGAGGCAGCATCTGAGATGGGAGGACGATATTCGGAAAATAGCCGCCGCTACTTGGAAGAGGACGACTCATGACCGGAACGTGTGGCAAGCTCTAGGGGAGGCCTTTGCGGAAACGCAAGACAATCTCAAAACCGGTGTCAATTAACATAAGTGATAGTAACTTTCTTCTAAAATTGTTAAATAAAGGCTATTATTATTATAAAAAAAGAAAACTTAATTTTCCATTTCAGAAAATAAAACAAAATTTTACTGCATGATTTGAAAATTTTAAGGATATTTTCCAATATTTTAACAGTCAATTGAGTGAAAATGCGATAAACAAGAAGGATGCGAAAAAGTTAATGTGGGCGGCACTTTTTTTTTTTTTTATAAAAAAATAAGATGAAAATATTGAATAACAACTACTACTCACAAAGCCAGGAAAATTAATAATCAGAACTGAATAAAGTGGATAAGGACCACAACAAACGAATAGATCAAAGGGGCGGCCGAAGGACTTTCGGTTATACTAAATAAAAGATTATATAAATTTCCCCTCATTGATAGAGAAGGCCGCAGATGTACGGATGGATTTCATTTTCATGTGTTTGCTTTGACTTTTGTCTGTTGTTATCCTTTTAAAATGAGACCCTTTAAGCCTACAATATACACCGTTCCCTTTATCGTGTACAAATCACTACTTAGCTACTCAATATTAGTCTTTTGAGAATATTCCATTTATGGAAAAAATAATTTTGTGGCTTTACATTTCATTCAACCTGCTAATATTTTTTCCCAATTGAATAGAAGAATAGACTCTTTGTATATGAGACTGATTAAAAGTTAGTTCTTGTTTTTTTTTTATATATTTTTTGCACTCGGCAGAATTTTTTTTTACTTATCAAAATTTTTTGCAAATAAAAGGGGAACAAATAACTCGCTCGTAGCATATTAAAATGATCCAGTTTTTTTTTCTATGATTTAAGTATTCATTTTTAAGATGCCCCACTGAGAGTTGACCGTTTTGGCCCTAGATTAGTATCAGGATATGAATATTGGAGTCTTAACCAAAGCCCGCATTAACCATTTTTTGCCTCCACATTTTTGCCACTCCATTTATCTGTATTGTATTTGATTTTTTTATTTATATTTTCTGATGATAAAAATACTTTTATTTTCTTTGAGGAGGAATCCAGATGCCTAAATGTGTGGATTCAGAAATTCTAAAGTAGAAGAATCCGGAAAGCCAAAATACCAGGTGACTTGGTTGTGAAAAAAAAAGTACCAATTTTAGATGACCATATTATGGTGGATACGATATGGCGACCGTAGTTTGTAGCTAAGTTAAGAAATTGCAGACGCGCAGCATGATTGCTGACATGGACAAGGAATCACCATAAATGTAACTATTCGTGGTATTTTCTCTTCTTCTTTTTTCAGCTTTAAGATTTTTATTTTCCTTCGAAAATATTATTCTTGTGCTTGCAATAAAAACTGGCAAAAAAAAAACAATATGTAGCCGAGCCAATGCAATGGTAACAGCAGCGAGTCAAGAAGAATGCAAATAGGCTTCAAGAGAATTGCCACACTTCAGCTTCCTTGCAGACAATGCAGTGCCGCGGACTTGTCCCGATTTCGTACGAACTTACTAGCAAGCGGTTAGATTTTATCCTCCGATAGAGGGCCACTTCTTTGGAAATTTTCGTTTTCGGAATTGTTATGTCTCTATAAGGACTCGGAGATTACGACGAAATTGATCAAAGACACTACACCATGGGCCAATGCAAGAGGCCAGCACAAAGAGTCTAAAACCATAAAACATGGTGGCTCCGTTCAGAAGTACGCTGAATCGTTACGAAACCATTGACGACTGCTGTGATATATGAATTCCTGCGACTTGGATCAGGATCAGATTTGACCAACTAAAATGTCGAAATATCTTTTATTATGTGCGACATTTCACCTTCTTGGTGCGCACCTCTGTGCTCTGACTCTGCGGCAATTATTATGAAATCTATACGATCAGAAATGCAATTTACAATGAATTTCTCTAAAGCATTGTTAATGGATTATTTTTAAATTGTTATGATAATTTTTTTACACTTTATTTAATTGATTTGTTATTAAGTTAAGCATATCAACGAAAAATGTACAAATTTACTGAAAATTTTGAATAAGAAATTACGGAAAATTTTTTTATACAAAAAAAAAATTATTATAATAAACTCTAATATAATAATTTGTTGATAATTGAAAATTTTCAAATAAACGGAAAAATGCAAAACTAAGAAGAATATGATAAAAAAATATGTCCATGAAAAGCTATATCACTTGTTGATATAAACATTTTTTTGGCAACATGTTTCAGACACATTTAGTTTATCATCAAATTTCTGGCAGTAAATTTTTTAAATAATTTTCAGTATTTTAAAAAAAAATGTGATCATTGGACTTATCTTTTAAAGTTTTGTACATTATATTATAGTGCCATCTAATATAGTACACATAATTATCATTATTTTCTTAAAATTACTTTTATATGATGAAATCAGACAGCGAATCAGGTAAAACATACTTAATTTAGTTATGGAATTAGGTGGCTTTCAATGCGCATTATTATTTTATAGAAATATTTTCTAAAATAAAAAAAAGCGTTAATCCCAGATAGAGACATATGGGAGTGATTTCATCAGATGAAGATTCGACTTCTATGGAGTCATCAGAAAAGGAAAACAGCATAACGGAAGGAACAGAAACTCATCGTGTACGAAGGAAACCTTATTAAGGATAAAAGAAATAGTGATGAAAAATATGTAACAGCAAACTCCAAAATTATTTTTACCAAAAGAATTGCAGTTAAACCTTGTTGTTTGAAAAATTGTAAAGAAAAAATAAGTTCTTTTTATTGACAACTTATCTTTGATAAATTTTGGAAGTTAGCAAACTTAACGAACCAAAATTTGTTTTTACATAGTATAGTTAAACGAGAAATACCCAAAAAGAGAAGACCAAGGAACAATGACAATTTAAATATTATTTGACACATGAAAATGTAAGTGTGTTGGTTTGTAAAACATTCTTTCTGGATACTTTCAACATTTCAGAAGGACGTCTGGCTCGTGGAGAAGATTTGCGTGGAAAATCTGAAAATTCCGGAAGAAAAACTGAAGAATCTTTTCCCGAACTTACGACTTCCATATCATATTACAAAAGGAATATGTACGTTTGTAAATTTGGGATTCCATAGTTTTCATACCAATAATATTGACATGTATCTTTGGGATGAAACAATAGCATCAAGAGGTTCTCAGGAAGTTGCTTCGTGTTGTATAAAACATCTTAAGAATGTCACAACTCAAAAGCATATTTTATTGCATATAGTGACTCATGTACTGGACAAAATCGTAACATAAAACTGGCATTAACTTGGATAAAAATTGTTCAGTCTTCAGAAAACGATATTGAAATTCTGGATCACAAATTTTTAATTTCGGGCCATTTATACGAGGGTCATTCAACAAGTACTTAGCCTACAAAAGAAAAACGAAAATTTTGGAAAGGTGGCAATTTATTTTTCCACATAATCTCCTTCAAGCTCAATACACTTGGCTGAGCGATGCTCTAACTTTTTTAACCCGTCCAAATAATACATTTTCTCGAGGGAAGCAAAATAGGCCTCCGTGGCGACGATGACCTCCTCATTCGACCCAAATCTATTCCCGGCGAGTGATTTTTTCAGGTTTGGAAACAAAAAGTAGTCACGTCAAATCAGCATAGTAGCGCCCCGTGATTGTTTTACCCTTCTCGAGGTAATCGATGTGGATCACACCTTGTGAATCCCAGGAGCACGTTCGCCGGGTGAAGTCCACTGTTTCGACTGTTCATTGGTCTCTAGTGTGTACCTGTGAATCCATGTTTCGTCGATGGTCACGAAACGACGCAAGAACTCCGCTGGATTGCGCTGAAACAGCGCCAAACACGTCGCCGATGTGGTCTCACGGTTGCGCTTGTTTTCCGTTGTGAGCAAACGCGGCACCCATCGCGCTGACAGCTTTCTCATGCCCAGTTCTTCGTGTAGAATATGATACACCGTTCCTTCTGCGATGCCCACAGTCTCAGCTATCTCGTGAACCTTCAATCGACGGTCTGCCAACACGAGATCGTGGACTTTTTAACGTTTTCCTCCGTAGCAGCCGTTTTCGGGGCACCTGGGCGTGGCTCATCAAAAACCGACGTGCGGCCACGAACAAACTCGTTGAACCAATTCTTGACGGTCGCCATCGAAGGAGAAGAGTCACCATACACAGCACCCAAGCGATCTTTGATTTCGCTGCGCGTTTTCCCTTCCAAAAACAGGATTCTAATCACCGAACGATATTGTTCTTTTTCCATTTTTGTGCAACCGACCGACATGCTCGCTTTCAAAGGCTCTCAAAACAAAAGTAATGAAGGAAATCGACTGAAACTTTGACAGTAGGCAACTAAAAGAATGTACGGCACGATGGTAAATTTCTTTTGTGACAGCAGTTCCATCGGGCGGTGAGTCTAAGTACTTATTGAATGACCCTCGTATTTGGCATTGTTTTTTGTTTTCAAATTACTTTTCAATGATTCTAGAATATCGCTTATAATTGGGAGAGGTAATGGTTGTTTGCTACTATGAATAATTTTCCTCGGTATTTTTGGCTCTAATGTGTACATTTGTCCTCTAAGCATTCTGTGATCTGTGCTGCAGTTGAGTTGATGGACAACATCAATATTCGAAAATATTTTAGGTTTGTTGGTGAGGATATAATCTATTGCATTTCTTGTCTTCCCATCTGGTGACACCCATGTCCATTTTCTATGATGTGTAGCATTTTCTAATGCAAAATTTATCAGTCTTTGTCCATTATCATTCCTTTTTCCAGTAGGGTAAGGTTCGAGTATATTGTCCCCGTTCTTGTTTCTCTTTCCAATTTGGCTGTTAAAGTCTCCCATTAAAATAATTGTTTTACTTTTAAATTAGGCATAATTTTGTTAAGTTTATTGTAAAATTCATCTTTTAGGTCTTTCTGGGTAACTTCAGTTGGGGCATGTACTTGGACTATTGAAGTTGGGTTCTTTATATCCAGAGAGTTTTATATTTAAAATGGCAATCCTATCTGATATTCCTCGGAATTCTGTTATCTCGTTTTTCAAATATTTTTTAATCATAAACCCTACTCCGTATATCCCAGCCTTTACATTAAGGTGATATAATATGTATTTGTCATGTTCTTCCGTTTTCTCCTCCATTCTTTTTACGTCGCTTAAGCCTATAATATCCCAGTTCACGTTTTCTAATGCATGTTGTAGCTCTAGTAAAGATTCTTGTGACTTTATCGTTTTTTGTTTCGTACTTTCAGAGTATTGTTTTTTACGTAGTGTTTCGTTGGACTCCTCTTTTTTAAGCTCTTGGGGGTAGTGGTCTATCATCCCGCGGTGACCAACCGTATTGGGAATCAGTTCGTTTTTTTTTTAAATTTTAAAACACTTCAATTCAACTATAAATTTTTTATAATTACCGTTGAATTGAAGTGTTTTAAAATTTTCTACAATAATAAGTAATTTCAAATTAATATTTTAAGATTATTGGAACTCTTTTTGTTAAAAAAATATTTTAATTAAAGATTTGTTAAAAATATTTTTATTAAAGATTAAAAAGATATTTTATTAAGTTTATGTAAACCGGGAAAAATTTGTATTTTATTACTTGGAAAAATGTAATGATGTAAATTCTTGATGATTTAAAAAAAATTAATATAAATTCAATATTTTACGTTTATTAGTAAAAACAGAGGCTTTTTGTAAGAAATTCGCTTACCAAAATGATTTTGAAGACTTACACATAATAATCGGATTAGGATTTTTGTTTGGATTGAACCTTAAACCCTTCAAATGTTTCCAATATTGTAGAGTTTTCAATATTATTTCTATCGATTTATCTAAATGTAAATTTATTTTAAATATTATATATATTTACTAAATTAAACTTTAATATATATATTATATAATTAAATATATTTTAAGTGATATATTTGCCTATTATTATTATAATAAGCACTACAAATGTTTTATTTTATGTCTAAATAATTAACAACATATTCTTTTTCTCACAATAATTCAAATATTAATATTTCAAAAATTAGTTAAATAATTTAATAGCATTTATCTGTTATTTCTACAATTTTTTCCGATTTAAATATCGTAGCGACACTACAAATGTTTACAATTTTTAGATAATCGTTGGTAAGTCTTCCTCAACAATTGTAATAATTTACTTCAGGCTTATTTTCAAAGATGGCACTATAATCAATTTCAAATGTAAACAAATATTTCATTTACTTGATTATACATTATCCATAATTGTCAACAACGACATTTACTAATCAGCTGTTATTATTTGTTGTGCGGAAATTGTCAACGTCGGCATTGGAAGGCAGCGGCGTTTTGTGTTTTTTTAGTTTTTAGTTTAAAAAAAATAGAAAAAAAAACATGTCAGCCCCAACTTTGCTCAATATAAACGTAGATCAACTGTTTGAGGAACATGCAGTGCCCGAAATTGATATTATTCAAAAACGTCTTCAGGCCGAAGTGGAGAAAAAACGTGAAGAACTTCGCACCATGGTTGGGTAAATTGTCAATTGCGCTGATAAACGGTGATATTTTTCTACTATTTTTTTTCTAATTTTGGAAATTATTTATTTCAGAGAACGTTACCGTGACTTATTGAAGGCTGCCGATACCATAGCTACTATGAAGGAAACATCACGGGCTGTTATAGACGAAATTGAGAATATCACAGCTAATTGCCGAAGTTTAAATGAACAGCAACTGATTGGTTTCAAAACAACTGAAACTACACCGGATGTGGGAGTGAAATTGAACTCGGCGAAAACGCCGCAACTGAACATGTACTTCGGTGCAGTGTCGCAAATTAAACTGTTGACAGAGCTTCCGGAAGCTATTTGGACACGTATTGATGCTGAGCAACTATTTGCTGCTACTCAACTCTTTGTATTTGCCCGTCATATAAGCACTAGTTTGCAAATCGATGTGAGTGAACGTCTCATGAAGCATTTCCCTGTAGCGAAGAAACAATGGGCGCTCCTGGGACCATTTTTTGTGACCATAAAGCAGAAAGCAATGTCAGTGCTCGAGCATGAAAAACTCACACCTGCCGCTGCCACTGACTGTTTATTGAGTTTGATTTTATTAGAACGATCCAGTCTGGATGATGTCCTAAAAACATTCATTCAGTTAAGATACAAAGCGTTCTTGAGTACTCTGTCGAGTGATCAAGTGGAACATAAACGTGTCAAAGAAAGAATTATCGGCAGTTTGCATATCCTCTACTCAACCGTTGAACTTGTATGTGAATGTCTATTAGGTAAAGTATAAAAATAATTGGAATTCTCTATATTTAAAATGATAAATTGCAATTTATCCTCTTAGATTCTGGATCTGGTTCAGGAAAAGGTCTGCTTGCTGAGCAATTACAGAAATCTGCAGAATCCGAATCTCTTCCTACTCTCTCCCTTTTAAGGGCTGAAGATGTCGATTTGAGTAGCACTCTTCCTGATATCATAAAGAATTTCCGACCGTCTTTTGAGATTACCGAACTGTCGCCTGGAGCAGTAAAAAAGGCAATGACCGATTGGCTGTCTTCGATTTCGGACGCTTCTCAAAATCAACTGAAGGATTTGTTCAATTTGGTGTGCTCGATGCGAATCCTGCAAGAAGTGAAGAAGGAAGCTTTGGCTATAAAAAAGCTACCTAACTGGTCGAAAATGTGCGATTTCTTAGGTCTTCCAGCTGGACTTGATTTCTATCATTACGGCTATCAGAGTTTGCTAAACGAAAGGATTCGTAATATTATTAGACAATCATGGACAGAAGTGGTCGACATGATGCAGAAAAATATCATTCAGCTTCTTCAGGTTGATGAGAGTTTAGGCAGAAATGACGACGCCATACAACTTTGGAATGAAAATACAGAAGATCTGCCACCAAGTTTGAAAGAAGCTTTGAGCCAAGATAAAAAAGGAAATCGGCTTTTAATGCGTGCAAAAGGAATCAATGCTGAGGTCGTTGCTCTTTGTACAGCTTTTGACGAGGGATTGAAAGTGATTTTCGACGAAGTATCTTTGCTCTTAGACGAAGCGGATGGTAGTGTTGAAGAAAAACAGCAACTGTTAGATTTTTTGAGGAGTGTGAGCCAAGAACAGATATCCGAAATGGTTGGAAAAATCAAACATGATGTTTCGGGATTGAGTCGAGAGAAATCTATTATCCTGGCACGACTTTACACATCTTTAGTGGAGTTGTGCCCAAATATGCGATTATGCCTTTCACATACGTTCAGCATATCGAGTTGGAAGGACATTGGTATTGACAAAAAGACTACAGAAAAGTGGAAAAAGATATGCCATTTGCTCGATAACGAATCATTCACTCTTTGGCGTCAGTTTTGTGATCTATTTTTAGCGGACGAAACAATTGCAAATTCAATACCGAAGACGGGCGTGACCCTTGAAACAAATCTTAGTGATTTTGTTGTGAGTTGCATATTTCTTGAAATCTTGTAATTACCTACATTCAAGAAGCATTCATTTTTTTCTAGGTTTGGGAATCGACAACAATCGAAGAGAAAGAAGACCAAGAGAATACAGTGCAAACTACAATTCGAGTACCATCACAACCACGAATTTCTCTCCAAGTGCATCTCTTCGAAATCGTCAGACAACTAAATCGATGCGTACCGCAGACTCTGCCGCGGAAGGTGCTACGATATCTCACGTCGAAAATAGTGCAAAACATACTGAACGCATATGCCGAGAGTTTGAAATGTGAATTTATCACTTCGAATCAAAATATCGCATTGCAATTATACTTTGACTTGCGATTCGTACAATTGCTCTTTATTGATCACGATGAGAAATCTCTTCAGGATGAATGTAACCGTTTAATGCTCGCATTGAAAAAGCATGTGGACCCTTTCGATTTTGATCTGTTCCAAAATTATATAATTGTGAACGTTAAGAAATGCGCTCATCGAATACAACATCAACTTGGTCTTCTGATACCAAATCCAGAAAGTGTAGCTATCCTAATCGATCCCAATAAATTGTTGTCTATCCCTGGAAGCAGTGCTAGTCAACAGGACCGTGATCCAAATGTGCTCTGTTTGAGTACGGCTGGTTCTTCAACTACTTGGTTCCCACTTCTTCCAATTATAACGCCCACTTCTAAGTCGAATCTTGCTGCAATCGATTCTGAAAAGGTACACTTCCAGAAATCTGTTAAATTTTCAATTACTTCGTCGAATTTTTTTTTATAATTTTCATATTTCTTAAAATTTTCTTTATTATTTTTAGGATTCGAAAAAAATAAGTAAGAGTAGTAATTAATATTATTGTATAAAATTTTGTTAGCCTAGAGTGTGAAATGTGTTCTTATGAAAATTGTTTTCTCTTTTAATTTAAGGGAGTTTTCTTTTTCTTCTTCTAAACGCTAACAAAATTCTAATATTTTTTGAGTCTATTTGTTATTGAACCTAATCCCTTAAAAAAAAGTTTGACTGTTAATTAAAAAAGAAATTATGCGAAAATGTTTAAAATCACGCCTCAGTGTTTGATCTGTGTCGCATGTGATTTTATTATTATATTGAAGATTTTAGTTTTTTTTTAATAAATATTTTCTTCCTCTTTAAATGAATAGACAACCGGATCATCGTTAAAAGGGAAAAAATCCGATACCAAATCACAGATGACACAACAGACGGCACAATCGATTAAATCGGGAGCGGCAGCATTTTTCGGTGCAATGTCACAGGAATGGTTCCGATAAATCAGTTACCTTTGGGACAGTACAATTATGCACATACATTAAGTAAAAAAAATTATAAAACAAAACATGGTATAAAATGTTTATTTTAATTAAATGAACAAAATAATAAAACATTTTATGTAAAATTGAATTTTTTTTTATGATTTACAAAAATTGAATGAAATAAACAATGAACTTTTATTTATAATATAATAAATGTTGTATTTTATTACCTTAAATATATCACATTCATATTTTATTTTTTAATTCATTTATGCATATATGAAAATTACTATAGACCAAAAATTTTTGGTCGTCGATTTTACTTATTTTAAGTAAGATAATAACAATCTTACCCGTGTGTGTGGCTATTATTATTAATTAATTATACATTTCATATAGGCGAGAGAATTTTTCAAAAAAATTGATTATCTTTCATACATTTTAAATTTACACAAATATTTTATTTAAACAAAAAAATTTCATCATTTTGAATAGTTTTAAAGAAAAAAAAAACTATATAGAATTGTTTTGGTAAAAAAAAATTTAAAACAATTCTATGTGAGCGTGATGCTACTTCTTTCCACCTAAAAATATGAATACAAATTAAGAATAATTTTTGTTCTCTTGTTGAATATTTTTTATATATTCACCTTTTTTACCACCTTTTTCTGCTTTCGCTGCAGCGGCCGGCTTAGCGGCAGCACCTTTCGCAGCTGGATCAGCAGCGGCGGCTGCTGGAACAGCGGCGGCAGCTGGCTTCTTCTAAAATGTGCATTTGTATTAAAAACTATAATTACTATACTCTATATATTTATATTTATTTATAGATATTAAAAAATATTACTCAATATTTTTGCTTGCCGAAATAAAATTATTTGTCGATGCTATTTAAATTGGAAAGTAAATCAAATTCCAAAAAAAAAAAACGAGCAAAAAATTATCATAAATACATAAAAAAAATGTGACCAGATAATTATGTTCAACATGAATTTATTCGGTTCTTTGTATTCGAAAAAGAAAAAGTGTTTGTTTTTAAATACGTACTATTTCTATCAGTCTATTCTATTCTAAGTTGTTTTAAAACTTTTATCGAGAAATGGAAATTTTTTAAAGTGATATTATTTTTTTAAAAGACCTCATGGTTCTGTCGCTACAAAATGGCCCCTGGATCTGCCTCTGGTTTTAGAGCACTTATATACAAGCAAACAAAAAATTTTACTTATTAAGAAAAAAATTGTTTGCTATAAATTAAAAAAAAATTACTGCGAAGAAATTAAATAGTAAAAAAAAAAATTCATAAATGCGTTGCAAATAATAAATTGAGAAAAGATTATAATCTTAGGGAAATCACTGGTCTTTCATAAATTTAAACAAATAACTTGAAGAAAAAAAAACGACTTTAGTAAGTATAGTGACTGGAAAATATTTTTCTAAATATTATATAAATTACGCCATAAATATTCCCAAAAAAAAAAAAAAAAATAGAAAAAAAAATGTTTTCTTATACCATTAAAAAAAAAAAAGCCAACCGACAGAATTTTTTTTTCATTTAAACGAAACAGAAAATTATATTAAACATATTTTAAAAAGTTATTAAAAATTAAATAAAATAAATTTTTTATTAAAATTATTTTTTCAATTGATAAAATTTACGTGTACTGTAGTCAGCAACATAAATTCTCTGTCAACATGTTGCACAGATGCTAAATTTAGTGAGTCACGAACGAAATTTGAGAATAACAATTGTTGGAAAAATTTACCACGCATTTCCCTATTTATTTTTACTGATAAAAAATAAACAACACCAAATGTGCATAATTATATATATATATTTTTATGTAATAATAATAATAATAATAATAATACAACTATTTACGTTTTATAAATAGAATAAAAAATTAAAAAAAATGAAAATTAATTCAATAAAAAAAAAAACCCCCCTGCCTGCCTGATAGCAATTGTACGTTGTGATAATAAATTTCGATGGAAATAGTTTAAATTGCGTAATAGATGCAAATTTTATATTTAGCCTCATGTTGAAAAATCATACTTTATTTAATAGCTTTAAAATCAATTTTCACTTGTCATATTAAATATTAAGTCGTATAATAAAATAATTACACTCACATCGGTTTTACCACCTCCTTTGCCTTTTCCCATATTTTTATATTGTTAACTCAAATTATTGATTATATTAGAACGTAAGAAATTATCACTTAACAATTGCAACATACAATAGCGACTGACCCCTTATTCTAATGAAACGTTGCTCCAATGTTGTGAAGAACTGTGCGCAGATCAATATGATGCCAACCCAAATATTTGGGTGCCTATTGAAAATTGTAATCTTGTCTCGACGTGACTAAATTTTTTACTTAGTTTATTTTCTTCTAATAGAAAGTGAAATTCCCTCTCTACCGGAAGGCCATGCAGTGTATAAGAGAGTTTCTATCAGAAATAAACAAACAACAACATTTTATTCGTACGAAACCAGGCAGACTCTATCAAGAACAAATGCCAAAGTACGAATTCATTGCCAAATTTTCAATATCTAAACAATTATAAAAATAAACTGATTTTCTTAATTTTTTGTTTTGTTGTTGTTATTTTTTTTATCATGAAATCATGCACATTGGATTAAATTTCATATACTAAAAATATTGTCGATAATATATTTAAAAATATTATAAAAATTATATTTTCTACATATACCATAATTTTGTGTTTAGTTTCATGCATTTTTTTTGCCACTGTGCGGTTAGTTATCATAATAAAATTCTGAGAAAATTATTTCTGCATAAAAAATTATAAAATTTAAAATTTCAAGTTTATTTCTTGTTTATCATAGGGAATAAAAATAAAATCAAATCATATAATATGATAAGAAGTAGATTAGAAATTTTAATGTACAATATAATGAAAATTAGAATTTTATGTTTCGTCAGCTTCGATACTATTACGGATAGAATAGAAATGATGTACGAGTACGAGAGCAGTCTGATAAGTCGGTGATAAATGAAACGGAAGATATTTTTTTATTGATTTATTTTTCAACATGCTCTCTAATTAGCTCGATATACTTTGTCCAACAATATTCCAGCTTCTTTATACTATCCATGTGTTTATATAGGGTTTTCCAAAAAGAGTGATATGATTTCTTTTTTTAAAAAAAACACACTAATTGTTAAGGAAATTTAAATGTTTTTTATTTAATGTGAAGTACAATCGATACAATTAAGTTCTAAATAAAACGTCATTCAAATGACCTCCATGACTTCTTTTGCAGGAACGAATTCGATGAACCCAATTTTCGAGCACTTTTTTCCACTAAATCAAGTCGTATGTCATGAATAGCACGTTCAATATTGACTTCTAAAGTTTGAAGAGAGTGTGGTTTATTGCTAAAGACCAATGACTTCAAATAACCCCACAAGAAATAGTTTAATGGTGTTAAATCACAACTTCTTGGAGGTCATTCAATGTCACAATTTCTTGAAATAATCGAATCTCCAAACTTTTCTCGCAATAATTCGGTTGTTGCACATGCTGTGTGGCGCGTAGCCCCGTCTTGTTGGAACTAGATGTTGTCAAGATCAACTTCTTCCAATTTCAGCCATAAAAAGTTGGTTATCGTCGATCTATACCGCTCTCCATTGACAGTAACGGTGTTACCAGCTTCATTTCGGAAGAAGTACGGACCGATGATTCCACCAGACCAAAAACCACACCAAACTGTCAATTTAGGTGAATGTAATGGGTGTTCATGAATAATATGCGGATTTTCTTCGCACCAGAATCGACAGTTTTGTTTATTTACCGCACTACTCAGATGTAAGTGAGCGCACGAAAAGTTGCAATTGGAGAACGATTATTTTGATAACAAAATCCAATAATTTGTAAACGTTGTTCTTGCGTATATCTCTCCATGATAAAATTGTAAACATAACTGAATACAATGAAAAAAAAAACAGTTTATGACATATTACAAATGGCCGAAACGTCACTTAGAAATCATATCACTCTTATTGGAAAACCCTATACTTTGTAAAATAGGTTTCAGTTTTGGAATTGGACGCAAATTTCTTTTCACCAAGTCATTTCTTCATGTTTGGGAACAGTAAAAAGTCACAGGGTGACAAATATGGAAAGCGCAGTGAGTGGAAAAGCAATTCTTAATGTAATTCCACTAACTTTTATGTTGCAATTACCGATAAATGTACAGGTGCGTTTTTATGATGAAACAGATCTTTTACGTGCGTTGGTGAACGTTCGCTAGTAGAAGTCTATTGTTTTGACTCTGCTTTGGTTTCTGGTATCTAATGGTGAATCTAAATTTCATCAACAGTTACAAATCGACGTAAAAATTCAATTTTTTCGTCAGGTGTTAGCAAACGTGGCACCAATATCCTCGATAGCTTTCTCATATCCAAAATTTTATATAAGATATTGTCTATACATTCTTTTGAGATGTTTATTATGTTAGCCAAACTTATACACTTTCATTCGACGGTCTTTTGAAAAGATATCATGGATTTTATCAATTATTTCTTCCGTAATAATCCCAGTTAAACGTCCTGGGTACTAAGTGTCACTTGTGCTCGTACGATCTCAGTGAGTTAAACTACTTCTGAATTAGTTCATAGTTAAACTCCTTCTGAATCAGTGCAGAGTTAAACTACTTCTGAATCAGTCCAGACGATATTATCAACATTTATTATATTTATCACTAACTTATCAGATTACCCTCATATGTGTAAGTAACTGAATATCTTGAAAGATAATCTTTAATCGAAATTAAACTTCGTTTATGTTAAAAGACAATTTGCCCATTTTCTATAATAAATGTTTTACTTTAATTTATTCAATAAATCATTTTAGAAAGTTTAGTTTCATTAAAGAAAGTTTAGCTACACTCCTTGTAAAGTACGATACAGAAAGTGAGCAGCACACGAATACAATTTTCTTGTGATAATTCTTCCGAGCTTTTTCCAAATTTATTTTTAATTATTATTCATTAAATAAATATTTGAATATATTTCTAAATTTTAATATACGAGTATATATTTTCTTAACACTGTATTTAACTATCCAATTTGTGCTGTGGAAAGTAAAATTGAATAAATACATTTAAAATTTAGGTTGCGATAAAAATTTGAATTTATTATATTTTAAAAAACTTGACATTATGTATGAAATGTATTATTATTATTTAAATAACTTTTATCAGTTTTTGCAGGACTCGATTTTTTTGAGGTCATTTTTTAATGATTTTTCCCCATATTTCCGGGTATAATTCGGACATTGACTGATGTTGGATTTTAAATGCTCTAAAGTTTGAAGATTATCTGTGTGTATATAAACTATTGCATAACTATATGAAAAAAATCGAACGGCGTCAAATCGTACGATCTTAGAGGGCAATGAACATCTCCAAATCTAAAAAAAAAGCATCCTGGGTCAAAATTTGTCACGTTGTGTGGCTTATGGTACCGTTTTGTTGAAACCACATATAGTGTCAAAATAAAATATAGAAGCGCTCAGAATTGATGGTCTCTTCTTCTTTATTTTCGTAGTACTTTTTTATTATTGGTTAAAAAATTTATAATATAAAAAGGAAAATTTTTAACTAATTAAGTAATATATATGTTCGGTAGCTAAGCGTTATCTTTTTAAAACTAAAAAATGGATAACCTGATATTTTCATTATAGATTTGATTAAAAAATATTTTATTCAACAGAAAATTTATTAAAAATATACAAAAATATAAAAACATGAGAACTAAATACGTAAACAAAATAATCTAATAAATATTTACTTTTTATAAATTTTTATCTAAAAATAGAGTCCATTGGCTTCGGAAATACAATATTTTTGAATTTATCTAATTGTGAGAGTGAATATTATCTGATGTTGCGTTTAAAAAAAAAATCAGAAATGAAAATAGATGGAATGCTTTTATTTATAGTTGTATTAGTATTCTTTCATGAAGTAGTGGTAGTAGTAGAAGCTGAATGATAGAAAGCTAATATTCATATTTTTAGCTTTGTATCTTATTTAGAAAAAAAAATCTACACTTCCAAATATACTCCCCCGAAACATACGCTACATACTTGTACGTACACATATATAATCGTTTTTTTTTAGTCATTAAAATAATTCTATTTGAAGAAAAAAAAACAATGACGCAAAAATTTATTGTATACTTTTTCATATCTAATAAACAAAAATAAATATTATTTTGTAAAAACTACAGTGGATATTTTAAGAGACTTGAGGATGTTAACCTCAAAATTTGAAAACTCAGATTGTTTGTCTATTTTTTGACTACTCAGATTGTTTGTCTATTTTTTATTGAACAAATTTAGATGTTTTTTTTTTTAAAAAATAATTTTTATATATTTGAAAATCTAACAAATATGATTAGTATTTATTTTGTGAAAAATTAGTTTGCTAAAAGATAATTTAGCCAATTTATTTAATATTGTCGGTGTGCATTGGTAAAGCTGATCGATAGTAAATTTCTTGGGACAGTTAGAGAGTGTTGAATTATGATTGTTAATGTTTGTTTCCCCGCAAGGTTTTTGTTCTGGACGAAAGCTCAAACTATGAACAATACCAAACGTTGCCCCGGGTTGTAGCCACAGCCCGCAGACCTGAGCTGGAGTAGCGGTGCCTGGAATTTAAAGGATTCCTTAGCGTAGCTCTTTTAGTTAGAGTGCATACGAAGGTACTTTTGCAACAAAATTTTTGCTCCACGGTGTTTGGTAACACCTTCGGACTAGTGCAGATGAATACCAGTTATACCGGGTACTATAACTGCAGACGCCTTGCTACCACTAGTTAGAGTAACTAACTTGCAAATGGTTACTGACTCTTAGCACAGAGTGTACTGGTATCGAATGCAGCTGGTTTAGAGGGTAATAGATAGAATAATAAAAGGCGAATGGTCTACTTTGCTGAGGCCGCTCGCTGTTGAGATGGACTTTATGGAAATTTTGCTTAATTGTTTATGTACCACGTGTATAAGCTTAAATCCGCTGTTTTTTATTCAAAAAACACATGTTTTTTTTATAGAAATCAAAAACTAAGTTATTCAAAGTTCTTGCCCTCGTTAGCTACACATTTTTCCCATCTCTCGGGAATTTTGTGGATACCACGCCAAAAAGTTCCTTTTCTTTCGGGGAAAACGACTCATCAAGCCATTTTCGGAAGTCTTCGTAAGAATTGAAGTGCTGCTCAGCGAGCGCGTGGCCCATCGACGAAAACATGTGGTAGTCGGGAGGGGCCAGGTCTGGTGAATAAGCGGGGTAGGGTAGCACCTTGCGCGCCAGACAAAAAAGAAAGTCGTTCCTGCATCGGATTGTGACCAGTGGATATATTTCGAGAATCCTAAACGCAAGAAATCGTGGGTTGATCCCGGCCAACCATCAACATCTTCCCCAAGACCAAATCGCTTCGGACGGAAGACGATGCTGTGCGTTTGATGGGATCAGTAGGGTATCGTCCACTATGAGATGTTGAAACCTGATGAAACTGTCAATGCCCACCGCTACTACCCACAACTGATCAAATTGCACTGTGCTCTGCGTGAAAAAACGACGGATTATCAACAAAGACATGACAAGCTGATTTGCCTCCACGACAACGCACCATCACACACTTCAAAAATAGTCCAAAACTACTTGGAGACACTCAACTGGTAGGTGCTACCCCACCCCGCTTATTCACCAGACCTGTCCCCTTCTGACTACCACCTGTTTTCGTCGTTGGGCCACGCGCTCGCTGAGCAGCATTTCGATTCTTACGAAGACGTCCGAAAATGGCTGATGAGTGGTTTGCCTCGAAAGAGAAGGAATTTTTTTGTCGTGGTATCCACAAAATGCCCGAGAGATGAAGAAAAATTTATAGCTAGCGAGGGCAAGTACTTTGAATAAATTTGTTTTTGCTCTCCATGAAAAAAACATGTGTTTTTTGACTAAAAAACAGCGGATTTAAGCTTATACACTTGGTATTCGAGTAAATAAGAAAACAATTTTTGGGAATTTTTAACAAACATGATGGAGATATTCCCAATTCTTGTGCACGACGTTAATGAGAGCTACCCAGACATTCAGCTTCACTCTGCCTCACCCAGTCTTCACTTTATCTCCCAGTGTATGAATATTTTCAAAATTATTTATTACACGCTGAATCGTTTTGACTTGCTCGGCATATGATTAACACCAAAAAAGTCATGTAATTTTCTCCTTGTATTCACAATTGAATAATTATTTAAATAAAATATTTGAATAATTTCATCATGTTATAGCTCCATAATAAATCGATCTGAAACGTTTAAAGCACCCTGTATTATAATCCATTCAATTGTTCATACAAATCCGCGGAGACATTATTTTATCGATTACTGAGTAATGCAATAAGTAATGGGTTCTGAGAAATGCAAGACGGAACCAATGAAATTTCTTCAACGAAATGTGTAGTAATCGGTGACATTTTCGGAAATTCCTATGGAAAAGCAATCAATGATGTAATGTAGATGGTAAAGAATTATTACTTAACAGTATAGATTTCGCAACCGATTCTGCAATCGATTACATTTCCGACTGGTATGGTGCATGTTCATACGCATACTACATTACGTCATTGAGTTTGATTATTTCTCTTCCTCTTCGTATACTTGTGCGTCTGCTCTATCTTCTATGTTGACAAATATTTTTTGTTTCTTTTTTCTCAATCTATATTTCACACATATTTCACACACATGCATCCAGCCAATTCAATTCAATGCTTACGTTACAAGAATGGATGGCGCATACGAAATGTACGGAAATTGTTCTGCTCTTTCACACCTATTTCATTAGAGCATCTATGCCTTTCAGCTGAAAAGTAGCAATTTTCGATTTATTTTGCATTCTTGTTTGGCATGTTAGGTAATCGTTGTTCTCAGTGTGACTTAGTTCTCCGAGAGTTACCGTCGGGTAAACATGGTCAAATTGAGACAATTTATGACAAAATATTCCTTTCGAAATTTGGTTTTTACGAAGGTCGTTCAATAAGTCCTTAGAAAAAAAAGGAAAAAAAACTGTTTTTTAAAAAAAATTTTTTTTATTTTTCAACATAATCTCCTTTTAGCTCTATACACTTTTCCAACCGTTTTTCCAAAATTTTTATCCCGTCCAAAAAATAGGATTTCGGAAGTTCTGCAAAATACTCATCCGTTTGAGCAATGACGTCCTCGTTGGAAGTGAACCGGCGTCCGCCAAGCCATTTCTTCAGATTGGGGAAAAGAAAATAGTCACTCGGGGCCAAATCTGGTGAATAAGCGGGATGCTGCAACAATTCCATTCTCAAATCCACAATTTTGGCCATGGAAACAGCGCAGGTGTGCACACGCGCATTGTCCTGATGCAAGAGGATTTTTTTCTTCTTCAGATGGGGGCGTTTCTCTTTGATTTCCTCGCTCAACCGTTGCAATAACGACGCGTAATACGCTCCTGTTATTGTTTTTCCTTTTTCCAAGTAGTCGATAAAAATGATGCCCTGCGAATCCCAAAAAACCGTGGCCATCACCTTGCCGGCCGATGGCACAGTTTTTGCCTTCTTCGGAGCCCGTTCACCCTTGAAAATCCACTGTGATGACTGTCTCTTCGTTTCTGGAGTGTAGTAGTTCAAAATTGAAGCGACTGTACCTTGTGATATGCCCGTGGCCTCAACTAATTCGCGTACTTTAATTCGCCGATCGTTCAAAATCAGATCGTGGATTTTGTCGATGATTTCAGGAGTAGACACCTCAACTGGGCATCGTGAACGATGTTCATCTTTTGTGGATGAACGGCCACGTTTAAATTCATTCACCCAATTGTAAACAGTCGCAAACACAGGTGCAGATGTGCCATGAACTGTATCCAACTCGGCTTTGATTTCTTTCGGGCTTAAGCCTTTCAAATGGAGATGTTTGATGACAGCCCTAAACTCACTTTTTTCCATTGTTATGCGCAAATAAATTTCGTCAACTTTAATCGACGATAGAAATTGACCTACACTATGGATCGAGCTGAAATTTTGACAGCTTTCCTGTCGTTAATGCTAGTTACAAAAAAAGTCTTTACGGACACTACGAGCGCAATTTCTCGGATTTTCTAAGGACTCATTGAACGACCCTCGTAAATTCCGTTCATCGAACTACTCCAGCCAGAATTTTTCGTTCGAAAGCACTTGCTCCCTTACATTAAGAGGGAAAATTTTATTAATTTTATTGTTATGACGTATTATGGCTCTAGAAGATTCCAGAAAACCGGTTCCAGAGAGTCTCGTAATTTGTGAAAAATTTTATTTCCCTCTTTTACCCTATCCTCGATGGAGAATTTACCCTATTAATATTTTACTTATTTATTACTTTTATCCGGTTTTTCAATAGCAACTTGACACTTTTGATTTCTTACTTTAGTTCTTGAGTTGATTTTCAAATATCCAAAGATTATATCATGTAAATGTTGGCTATAACGACTTTATAAGTGATCCATGCGAGACATCCAATTTTAACGCACTTTTTCGAGCATCTCGGCTGGTATCTCTCTAATAACACGTGTAATATTGTCTTCCAAGTGACGCTGTTTTATCGGCATAAACGAGTGACTTACGTAGCCCCATAAATAAATAATCTAGAGGCGTTCAAATACACGACCTATATTTTCAACTTACTGGACCGTGCTTTGTGGCATATAGCGCCCTCTTGTGAAACCACATGTTTTGGGCAAAAAAAAGTTCGAAAAAACGGGCGCCATTGATAATGTTCCGGCTAGCATAATCTTTAAAGAAATACGGACCGATGATTCCACTGGCCCATAAGCAGCACCAAATAGTACATTTTCCTAGGTGCAATGGCAGTTATTGTTTTGCGTGTGGTTGTTCATCAGACGATTTTGCTTATTCACATACTCATTCAACCAGAAATGAGCTTCGTCGGTGGACGCAATTTTTATGGTAAAAAACCGATTTTCCTCAAATTACTCACTGAAAATTCGACGCTTTTGCAGGTCGTTAAGCTGCAGTTCTTGTATAAAATACAGTTTCCACATTTTCGTGGCGTGAAATCTTCCACATAACATAGATGAGTAACACAATCCCAATTGCTGTGAACGGCGACGGATAGACAAATTGAGGTCTTCACCAATGCTGGACGCTTAGATTAAAGAAGTACTGGATAGGCCTCTACACAAAAATTCTGTCCAAATTTTGTTGGCAATACATTCATAGAACGCACACACATGCAATACAACAGAAACGGCGTAAAACATTGGGGGCCAATTTAAAAGTTCAGTATGCGATTGAAGCGGTTCGTTTAAAACCATTTTAATGTGTGATATCATTTACACGTACACGTATGAGTAAAGAAGTAGATTTTTTAATATTGCGGGTCTTGTTTGATGGAATTCGTTTTGTAAATATGCAATAAAACACAGTATTCTATTTTTAAATATTTATTTATTTATTATATTTTTTCATTTTATTTATTTCACTGTATATTATTTATTAAAACAGAATTTTTAAAGTGGGGAATAGTATATAAAAATATGAATTGTAAGTTATTTGATTATATGAAAGCAATTATGTGCACAATAAGATGTAAATCGTATACAACATTAAAGGAAATGCTTTAAAACTAAATTACAATATGAAAAATTTAATGTACTTAAAAAATTAATAACTAATATTCTAAAAAAAAAGAAAACAATATTATGTAGTAAATGCATTATATTATGGTCTAATAGAGCAATCAGAACAAATTTATTTAAATAATAAGCTTACCGAAGAATAGACTTTATTTATTATAACACAATGAAAACAGCAATGGGAAATAGACAGAAAAATTCGGTCCCTTAAACTTTCTTACACACACTTTATATACACCGGCACTGTACTTTTTTATGGTAAACATTGAACTGTCAACATCGGATTCACAAATGACAAAGCTAACCCCCAAGTCTCCACTTTCATGGAGAATTAAGGTTTTCAAACTCTCCGAAAGTCTACAAAATTGAGGCGGTTTATATTTGATTGATATTTACGAAATGTATAATAAACCTAAAATAGAATTCCATTTCGTATCAAAAGATTGTACATAAAATAAAAATTGCCTATCGTTGTATTTAAATTGTATTTTTGTTTACAGTAAGTGAATTAAAATAAATATAAATTATGCTTTTGCAATTAAATAAATTTTCATTACGACACATAGATGGCAGTGGGTGTCATGTCTACATGAAAAATTTTTGACAGTCATATCCCCCTAGTAAAAATTTGTACACAAAATTGCGTAAACATATACGGTAAGGGCCTATCCAGGTATTCTTTAATCTAAGGCTGGACGCTATGGCAGTAATATTTTCCTCTTTACGCACTCAACGCACACGGGTTGGTAGTCTGTTATCCAAAACTATAAAATTGCTGTAAAATTTTGTCACTATGGCTTGAATTGCTTGCTCATTAGGTCGATTATAACGACCATAAAATGGCCGAAGTGCGCGAAATTATAAAAGTCAAAAATTTGTAAGCATTGTTCGAGTGTAAGTCTTTCCATGATGAAATAGCAATGCTAACTAAGCACTTTTGACATTAATACACGTCACGTGTCACACGTGATCTATCAAAAATAGAAATATAAAAAAGCAAACAACAAAAAAATCACCCGATATAACGCCTCGAACATAATTGCGGCGAGTAGCTGAATCATAGTTTTTGTGAAAATCAAAGTGTTTGTGTTCGCTAATTGCTTCGACAAGTTTTTCCATTAAAGAATTTCGATCATTGTTTAAGAAATAAATAATTTAATAATAATAATTATAATTTAAGGTTTGCAATTGTGTGTAAATCGTTGCAATTATGTTTGGGGCATAAGACTGATGATGACTATTGCAAAAACGATACCAATCTATTATATAGGATGGACCATAAATGTGGTGCAAATTTAAAAGTTACATTTTAAAAAGTAAATAAAAAAAAACCAGTGTATTTTTTTAAATTTTCGGTTTTATTAGAAAGATTGAACCTTGAAATTTAAGAATGAAACACAACATCATTTAAATGACTTCCACGGCTGGCCTTACAGTACCCCATTCGCTCGACCCAATTTTTCAGTACATTTTCGATTGTCTGGGCCTGTATCTCTTTAATGGCAACTTTAAATTCGTGTTTTAAGGCCTCAATTATCTCTGAATGGCTTGCGTAACATTTATCCTTAACGGCTCCCCACAGAAAATAATCCAACGGGCTCAAATCACAGCTCCGATTGAAAATAATCCAACGGCCAATTGACATCAGAATTCGGTTTTTGAAAGTTCTCAATCTTGCTCCTTCCGATGAAAATCGAAAGGAGCAAGATCTGAAGAATACGGTGGATGCTTGATTACATCCCAATCCAACTCATTTAGCTTGTGTTGGGTCATCATATCCACATGTGGTCGCCCGTTGTCGTGATGAAACACTACCCCTTTTCGGTTTACCAATTCTGGTCTATCCTTTTGAAGGGCGATGTTCAATTTGGATAATTGCTGACAATATCGTTCTGCTGTAATTGTCTAATTGCGTTCCAAGAGTTCAAAATACACAATACCCTTACAATCCCACCAAACACAAAGCATAACATTTTTTTTTGATGGATTTCGGCTTTCGAAGTTGTTAATGGAGCTTGTCCAGGTATAGCCCAATGTCTTTTTCTTGTCACATTGTTGTACACGACCCATTTCTCATCTCCCGTTACCAAACGATGCAAAAGAAGGTTCATGTTTTTGTCTGGTACTCAAAGCAACGCACGTTGGAACACGACCCAATAAATTGGCAGCCGACGCTTTAAATGTTTTAATACGGTTGTTTGGTTGACTCCCATCATCGACGTGGTCTCCCTGGTGGTTAGACGTGGATTGGTGTCAATTATGACTTATAACTTGTCGTCATCAGTCTTCAATTAGTGAAAAATCCCCACATCGGAATTTTGTAAACCATCTTCGTACCTGTCGAACTTTGATGACATCTGCTCCATACACTTCGCAAATGTTTTTGTTTGCCACACTCGCGGTATTGTCTTTACGGAATTCATAAAGTAAACAATGACGTAAATGCACTTTGTCGACCGACATTTTGAAAAAATACAAGGGCTCTTCACTGTACTCTGGCCAGGCCAAAACTGAATAGAAAGTAAAGGGAAAGCATTCTTTATACAATGGAATCATTTAAAAGAAGATACTATTCATCATTTCTGAAGAAAAAAATTTTTTACCTAGGATCATAAAAAACGGTCATAACTTTTGCATTCACCGGAAATTTGACAAGATTTGGCACAAAATGAACACTGTGATTCGAATCCTTATAATTTTTCTATTTTAATTTTTTTTTTAAAAATTGGATTAAATTTCATATACTAAAAATATTGTCGATAATATATTTAAAAATATTATAAAAATTATATTTTCTACATATACCATAATTTTGTGTTTAGTTTCATGCATTTTTTTTGCCACTGTGCGGTTAGTTACTCGTATCATAAAAAAATTCTGAGAAAATTATTTCTTCATAAAAAATTATAAAAATTTAAAATTTCAAGTTTATTTCTTGTTTATCATAGAGAATAAAAATAAAATCAAACCATATAAAATGATAAGAAGTAGATTAGAAATTTTAATGTATAATGAAAATTAGAATTTTATGTTTCGTCAGTTTCGATACTATTACGGATAGAATAGAAATGATATACGAGTACCAGAGCAGTCTGATAAGTCGGTGATAAATGAAACGGAAGATATTTTTTATTGATTTATTTTTCAACATACTCTCTAATTAGCTCGATATACTTTGTCCAACAATATTTCAGCTTCTTTATACTATCCATGTGTTTATATAGGGTTTTCCAAAACGAGTGATATGATTTCTTTTTTTAAAAAAAAACACACTAATTGTTAAGGAAATTCAAATGTTTTTTATTTAATGTGAAGTACAATCGATACAATTAAGTTCTGAATAAAACGTCATTCAAATGACCTCCACGACTTCTTTTGCAGGAACGAATTCGATGAACCCAATTTTCGAGCACTTTTTTCCACTAAATCAAGTCGTATGTCATGAATAGCACGTTCAATATTGACTTCTAAAGTTTGAAGAGAGTGTGGTTTATTGCTAAAGACCAATGACTTCAAATAACCCCACAAGAAATAGTCTAATGGTGTTAAATCACAACTTCTTGGAGGTCATTCAATGTCACAATTTCTTGAAATAATACTTTTTCTCGCAATAATTCGGTTGTTGCACGTGCTGTGTGGCACGTAGCCCCGTCTTGCTGGAACCAGATGTTGTCAAGATCAACTTCTTCCAATTTCGGCCATAGAAAGTTGGTTATCATCGATCTATACCGTTCTCCATTGATAGTAACGGTGTTACCAGCTTCATTTCGAAAGAAGTACGGACCGATGATTCCACCAAACCAAAAACCACACCAAACTGTCAATTTAGGTGAATGAAATGGGTGTTCATGAATAATTTGTGGATTTTCTTCGCACCAGAATCGACAGTTTTGTTTATTTACCGCACCACTCAGATGAAAGTAAGCCTCATCGGAGGAGATGATTTTCTTTAAAAAATCGTTATCATTTTCAAGTTGTTCCAAGACAAAATCAGCAAATTCACGACGTTTACGGTGGTCCAATGGCTTCAGTTCCTGAGTGATAACAATTTTATAAGTATGCAAGCCCAAATCCTTCTCAAAATCCGTCAGGTTGTGGTTTGAGACAGTTCCAATTCTTGAGAACGTCTTGGAAACGACAAATTGCTGTCTTCAGCAACACTGGCCTGAACGGCAGCAATATTTTCATTACTTCGAGCGGTTCTTTGTCTTATTAGCACTTGAACATTATGTAAAGAAAATGTACACATACGCTCGAAATTTTTAACAATTCGACGAATAGCGAGTTGGACGATTATTTCGACCATAAAATGGCAAAAGCGCACGAAAAGTTGCAATTGGAGAACGATTTTTTGATAATAAAATTGAATAATTTGTAAACGTTGTTCTTGCGTATATCTCTCCATGATGAAATTGTAAACATTATTAAATACAATAAAAAAAAATTACAGATCATGACATATTACAAATGGCCGAAAAGTCACATAGAAATCATATTACTCTTATTGAAAAATCCTATATTATTAATGAGACTTATTACAAAAAATTCTATGTTTTAAGTATTTACTGTTATAAAATAACCTCTTATAAGTTTCGTGTACAATCATTTCATATTAATTATTTGTGATAAATTTATGAGTAATAAATTTTCAAGTACATAAAGTTTTATCACATATTTATTTCCTCTTAAAAAATAAAAAATAAAATATTATAATTTATAATATTTGAAATAATATTCAACTTGTGTACTATGCATTCAATATAATTGGATTTTTGAATGCTTGATCAATTAGTAATGACCATTTAGGTACATTATTAGAATACTGAGATATACCATGTCTATGGCAGCTGTAAATATTTCCGTTGAAATTAGCCAAAGTCTTCCAATCTCTGGGAAAAAATTATTAATTAACATAAGAATTTTCTAATTATTGTAATATAATCAAAATGAATATTTTTTCAATAACTACAATGATTTCGATTCGCATATTTCTTCCCATTTGTTATTTTTAAAGTGGAACTTCTCCGTTTTCGGTTCTGAAAGTGATGTACAGTATAGATAATCATCAGTTACTGTACATGATGTGCTACTAATAATGGATGTCAGCTCAGGCATATTCTTCCAAACTCCTTCCCGTGGATCATACATTTCAACAATATTACTTCTCCAGCCTCCACAAGCAAAGATACCACCTTCTAAAATTCAAAAATTACTTTTCATAATTAATTAAAGATTTTTTTTTTTTTGGTAAAAATTTTGAATTTTTTATTTTTAAAAAAATTTGAATATTTCTAATAAAATTTTTTTTTATTATTATTTTTTTTCCATTTAAAAAAAAAAAAATATTTTTAATTTTTATTTCCTATGTTGAAAAATTATATTGCCTACTTACTATATGTAGCCAAACCAGGGTTTGTTCGACAATTTTCAGGTATGGTAATAGTACTCTCAATTGCAGATAATAGATCTATTTGAAAATTTTTCTCTCCAATAAAATAAAGGTCATCGTTTAGGCATATAACATTTGAGCCGAGGATATCTAAATTTTTGGCAATACTACTTTTAGACCAGCGATTTTCTGACATTGAATATATTGGATAATTATGACCACCTTCATGTTCTGTAAAGTAGTATATATAATTTTTGTACATTGTTGCAGTGCCATAATGAAAAATTGGAATAACATGAGGATATGTCTGTAATTGTGTTAGCTTTATGGTATTAATATCAAACTGATATGTTAGATGACGATCCAAAATGTATAGATATGTTATGGTATTGTTCACATAAAAACTATCGAATATCCAGGGAAATAAAATTGAATCTCTACGTGCAACATCTTCCTTGATCAAACATGTTTCCACAAAATATTTAGATATATTTTCCGTATTAATATATTTTAATAATTTATGAATAGTCATTTTGCGTTCGTCAAATTTATATTCAAGCCATTTGAAAAGAGAATGGCAGAGTTTTTCTTCGTTTCGATTTGAGTTCGATATTGCTAAAATACTTTCCAACTATTGTGAAAGAAATATTATTTATGATATAATTTTTTTATTGATTTCATCTCAACTTACGTCGGTACTATCTAATTCGAAAAACTCTTTCGTTAACGTATACTCGTCTATGTACTGTTGTAATACTTCATAAACTTTCAGTTTAACATCATGGAAATTATGCACTTCTAAAAATATACAAATGCATATAAGAAAATTCCCCATTAACTGTGAATATTCTTAGTTTTTTTTTTACCAGCTAATTTTTTTATTAACTGAAAATTTTTTATTGTTACTGAGTTGAGCATATAATTTTTGCAAGCTTCGATTGCTTTATGAATTCTTAATTGTTTGGCCGTTTGTAAAATATCTTCAATAGTTTGATCGGTTAAATTGAGCTTATAGGTGTATAGAAATTCTAGAATTGATTCAAAACTATCTGCTGATACTTTAGACAAATTTACTATATGTTTATTGTTTTCGAATAATTTATTTTCGAAAACAACAGACTCGAAATGTTTGCTTGTTGAGCACAATATCACTTTATGCGCATAGAACTTTTTTCCACCAGCATTCACAATAATATCACATAAATTCTCCTATAGTTTAATTTGAAGAAGAAAAAAACAATAAATTTAATAATAATATAAATAAAAAAAATTATTTTTCACCTCCGTATTGCGCCACAAATTTAGTTTCTCGAAAATGTAGTCGAATTGATGCTCCGAATAGATTGATAGTTTTTTATTTTTGATAGACATTATTACCTATTACCTATTATATTAGTTGATATTTTAAATTAATAATTATTGTAGTAAAAATAAATTACAAAATTAAAACAGAATTTATTGTTTATTTTGTATGTAAGTTCAAAATGCTTATCATTATAAGACTGACTTTTTTAGTTAGTATAAGTTTACTTAATACTATACATATCGACAAGTGTTTATCTTACTAACGTTAACAGGGTATTCCGTCTCCATACGATAAAAAAAATGTATATTAATTTAAGCTCAATTTACAAAAAAAAAAAAATTGTTAAAGAGAACTTAAAAACTCAGAGTATAAAAAAATTTATCCCAATTTAAGCTTTTCAAGTTTTCTAAGTAATACTAAAAATATTCCATTACATTAGGTTATTTATAGTTTCATAATACCAGAAGTGTCAAAAATCATATTTAGTATTTTTTATTTATAGTAAATTTTTGGGGTAGAAAATATGGCCTTACAGTGTACTTGAGAGAAAAAATTTGTATGCTCTAATTTAGTTCGAATGCAGCTAGTTGTAGACTAGGAAATGACATTAAAAAAAATACACTTACTTTTAAAAGTAAAATTTAACTTATTCTGCCATACAATTTTTGTTCACAAAATTAGTTACAGAATCCCATCTCAAAAGTAGACCTCCTAAATATGTGGAACACCCTATTCCCTATGCACATATAATCTTTGCAACTTATCTTAATACCATAAATGTATTCAATATTTTTATCAGATGCGTAGGATACTTTTATCAAAATTCTAAATGATATTTTATTACAAAAAAAAAAAATGGGTTGTTGTAATAAAATGGGTATTTGCAAATGTAAATATTTTTAATATTGATATTTTTTTGAAATTTTATAAAATAAAATAGTTTTTTTGTATTTATCAAATTTAAAACTACAAATTGTTAAACATCCTCAATGGGGTTGCCACATTGCTAACTCTTGAGGAAAGATTCTTCAAGAAGCTCTAAACATACTGTCCAACTTCCAGTTCAAAACGACCTGATATCCTCGATTACTTCATTAGCACTCCTTCAATTACCATAAATTCTTATATTAAAACTCTTTCCGATTTAAACCCTGATCATAGTCCTGTTCTCCTTACTCTTAATTTTAAGGCAATCTTAAAGACTCTTCATCCTAGGCTCATAAATGGAAAAATAGATTGGAACATATTTAGAAACAAATTAGACTAACCGATTGACTTAAAACGAATGTTAAAATCAGCAAACGACATTAATGATGCTGTAAATGACCTCATACTAACAAAATTATCGAAGAACTAATATTCCCAGTCCTTATGAGTCTTCCTCTCAAAAAATTTTATGCCCTCAAAAATTAAATCTACTATTCTGCGCCTTCCCTATAAAAAAAAGCTCCTGGCTATGATCTAATAACAGCTCCTATTCTGAAGAAAATTTCCTGAAAAGCTTTAGTTTTAATTAAATAAATTTTCAATGTTATCCTGCGCACAACCTATTTTTCCTTACTCTGGAAATTTTCTGTTATTAAAATGATTCCTAAATCAAATAAACTCGTTAATACTCCTTCAATATTTGGTAAGTTTTTTGAAAAATTCCTATTAAAACGACTCTACCCAATCCTAGTTAATGAAAAAATTATTCCTGATCAACAATTTGCCTTCCGATATGAACACTTCACAATCTAGCAATACTATCGCGTTGGTTGATCCCATTGCATCCTCTCTTGAGAGGAAAGAGTATTTTCCAGGAGTATTTTTAGATATCTCTAAAATCCTGGACCTCTCTGGAAACTCAAAAGCTTTCTTTCTTCATCATACTACCTTATCATCAATTCATATCTCTTCCAACGTCATTTCCAAGTTGCAATTAACTCAGAATCCTCGGAAATATGTCCTATTCTAGCCAGAGTCCCACAAGGCTGTATCGTTTTAATATATACAATAATATTTTTACCCACAACATCCCATCTGATCCTACTACTGTCATTTCTACTTATGCAGATCATACGGCTATACTAGATGGAAAATCTACCCCTTTTTGCCTTAAGATCAACATGATTCAACAATATGACAAAGTATGTTATTAGGAACTTTACAAATACCTGGACAAGTGATTAACATAGAACCCTCATACTAGACTAAAAAAACTTGAAGCCACTAGACGTTACCTACAACTTCTTAGACTACTGGACAAACGCTCGAAACTAATAATCAAAAGTAAACTTTAAATATACAATACAATTATAAAACCTATTTGCCTTACAATCCAAGATCCTTCGTAAAATTGTTGATACTCCCTTTTATGTTCGTAACAACGTAATACATTGTGATCTAAATTTGCCCTTTCTCCAGGACCTGTGCATTTCGCGCTATCAAAAATTTTACTCCCGTTTATCCTATTATCACAATTAACTTGTGAGAGAATTGTCCTGTTCTGCCCTCCCCTTCCTAGAGGAATCTAACTTCCATTGGTTGGAGAAACGCTAATGGGTGTTTACTCCCACTTTATGATGCATAACATTCTTAATTAAAATGTTATGAAAATTTACTTGTTATAACAAAAAATGTACAATAAATTCAAATTAAAAAATAAATTCTTATAAATTGATACATTTTTTTTTGGTTTTATTTCGGTTTTATTACCTTAATTAATTTTTTCAATACTGTTTGAATGAAATTTTCCAAAAACCAAAAAAATTATAATGTTAAATTAATCAGTCTCTGATTTGAGAGCTTTGATCAAATTTTGAGCAACCTAGGCTTTCTTTAGTCACACTCTCTTCAATAGACAATGTTCAAACTTTTCTTAATTGAATTTCTATGTTTTATTGTAATAACAGTAAAAACAGGTCTTATATATATTCTGTGTGGGATGCTATTATTAATATGTACTAATTACCCCGCTAATTATACTTTCGATAGCCAAGTAAATTGTTGCAAAGGGTGGAGATATTCCTAACTCCAAAAAAAGGATGAGCCATATCAGCATTGAATGCAAATGTATGGAATATTAAAAATACTGAGAAAAGTTTTATCAGCTGATATTTGAATATTTTTATAATATTAGAAATTCATAATTTTAATAAGCTAATTTTATCTCACTTGAAACCAAAAACCTTTAGTCTGAGTAAAATCAGACTGAAGAAGTTCATAGTTCAAGTGTGGAGGCTCAGTAATAATTCATTCATAATCGTCAACATGCACGCTGACGATTATGATAGTAAATTAAATAGGTAAGCTTCAGCCAGTCATTATTATTAAACATGTACGTTGACTATCGCTAAAGTAAACATACATGAAAGAATTATCCACATATTACTACAATTTATTATAACATGAATTTGATACAAAAAAAAATTGTAATTTAACGTGTCGAAAAAATACTAGCTCTGTTCAAAAATATTCGATTTTCTATTTTTTGTGGCGTTATGTTGGTACTCATGTCTCTCACTTATGCTGACAAGTTCGGCCATTTTGAATGTTCAATTAATTTTTGACAGCTGCTTTGCTTGCACGTGTTTTGGCTCGTGTTCGATTTTTGCCCATTCCAAAAAAATTGTTTTGTGGGAAAAACAAAATTAATTGCGCGGACGCATTCCGAATGTTAACTGTCATGTCTCTCACTTATGCTGACAAGTTCGGCCATTTTGAATGTTCAATTAATTTTTGACAGCTGCTTTGCTTGCACGTGTTTTGGCACGTCTTCGATATTTGCCCGTGTTTTGGACAGCATGGCATTAACATTGCTAAGGAGCTGTTGGACTCTGTCCGTGACGACCCAAATGTGGTCCATAAGGTCATAGCTGGTGACGAATCATGGGTTTATGGTTATGACGTGGAAACCAAAGCACAATAATCCCAATGGAAGTGAAGGTTTTGCTTACAGTTCTCTTCGATTGCAAGAGCGTGGTGCATCATGAGTTCTTGCCATAGAGTAGAACGGTCAATAAGGAATATTACCTGCAAGTTATGCGCAAGTTGCGCTAAGCAATCCGTCAGAAACGCCCGCATTTGTGGAAGAACAAAAATTGGCTTTTGCACCATGAAAACGCCTCTGCGCATACATCGTTGCTTGTGCGCGAATTTTTGGCCAAAAACAACACACTAATAATGCCGCAGCCACCGCATTCCCCAGATCTGGGCCACGGTGACTTTTTCTTGTTCCCGTAACTGAAGAGCCCCATGAAAGACGACGCTACGCTACGATTGAGGAGATAAAGACGGCATCGAAGAAGGAGCTGAACAAGATCACAAAAAATGATTTTTTGAAGTGCTTCGAGGATTGGAAAAAACGGTGGCACAAGTGTATAATATCTGGTTGGGATAACTTTAAAGAAGACAAAATAGATATTCATGAATAAATAAATAATTTTTGAAAAAATACGATACTTTTTGAACAGACCTCGTATACTCATATGTAAATTACTATAATATTTATTTAGATGAAATATTTTCATTTAATACGAGTATTATGGATCTTTTAAATACCTGTAAAAGATACGCCATTTATGCACTGGATCGCGGAGGCTTTTAATATCGAAAACTGATAAAAATTTGGAACCTTTTAAGAGAATTTTTAATAAAAAGGATTCTAGTATCGAATCAGAAATTGCAGATACTTGGATGCTCTGCCACGATAACGCCTCCTGTCACTCGGCTATCTTCTTCAATTTTCCGGTGATTCCCCAGAATAGATTTCTGTGATTCCTCAGCTTCCCTTTTAGCCTGATATAAGTCTGTGCAACTATCAACATAAAAAAAAACTTTATCTTAGTTCTATTCCATTTGAAGACTTCCAGCATTGCTACTATGTATACAATTGTTGGGGAAAAAAACAAATCGTCACCGACAACGGTGTGATGAACGGAGATCCGGCTTAAGTCTACTTATTTAAAGAATGCCAGAAGTTTCAGTTTTGGGCAGCGGTACTCCAGGTTATCAATTTCAGTAGGTCATTAGCATCCAGCATGCTTTATCAAAGGCAGGTCCTACTTCTAAGACCTTAAATAACACCACTGCAAATTTTCCGGACAGGATAACCAAAGCTTATTGAGCTTGATTTTCAAAATAATCGGGAATAATCCATCCTCATGTAGATTTAGTAAAAAGTTTCCAGCGGAAAAAACTCTCGAACGCAGTTAAGAGTTCGCCATTTTTTTAACTGAAGACCCAAATTTCGAAATTTTGGGTCTTCAGTTAAAAAAATGGCGAACTCTTAACTGTGTTAAGATAGCCTAATATCCTATAAAATAGCAGCGAAAAAAATTCAGATTGACTAAAGTCGGCTTTTTCTTCATGTTGTTATTGATCTCAGATAGGACAGCCATTAAACTCTTTCGAAACTATAAACTCTTAAATATATACACGTGTATGTACGTATGTAGGACTAGTGGTATTATATAACCTTATTGATATTTTTTAATAAAATTGTCCTAATTTTATTATTTCAGAAATATTGAGAAAAATGGACTTTAATATGTACTTATTATGGTAGATGAAAATTGGTGTACCTACAAGGAGATTAAAATAGGATTAAGGGGGACAATGATATTTTTTGTGACAGGAAATAAATAATTCACATATATAAGGGATGTTTAGATTACGATTTTACAAGAAATATTAGATTGGAAGGATAATTATCGACGACTATAAAAGAGCCGGCTAGAATCCCAAAGACTAAATTTATAAGCCCAAGTAGGTTTTATTAATGTGTTGTCTATTAACAGTTTATTATTTGGCGATATTTTTGATATATTATCCTTTAGTCTAAGTAATTTTAGGTGATGTCAGCTCAGTTCAAGTCTTCCGACTTTAATATGTGATGTCGAAGCGGGCTACATAGTCCCAATTATATACTCTCCGAAATAAGGCTGCCATTAACGTTTAATAAGAGACCCTCCTTATAACAGAAAGTGATTTTAAATTATTTTCTATTCCTAATTTATAATTTATATAAAAAAAGATAGTAACGCTATGGTATACGAGGGTCATTCAACAAGTACTTAGCCTCACCGCCCGATGGACCATCGTGCAGTACATTTTTTTAGTAGCCTACTGTCAAAGTTTCAGTCGATTCCCTTCATTAGTTTTGTTTTGAGAGCCTTTGAAAGCGAGCGTGTCGGTCGGTTGCACAAAAATGGAAAAAGAACAATATCGTTCGGTGATTAGATTCTTGTTTTTGGAAGGGAAAACGCGCAGCGAAATCAAAGATCGCTTGGATGCTGTGTATGGTGACTCTTCTCCTTCGATGGCGACCGTCAAAAATTGGTTCAACGAGTTTGTTCGTGGCCGCACGTCGGTTTTTGATGAGCAACGCCCAGGTGCCCCGAAGTAGGAACGATGCATCGTGTTGGCAGACCGTCGATTAAAGGTTCACGAGATAGCGGAGACTGTCGGCATCGCAGTAGGAACGGTGCATCATATTCTACACGAAGAACTGGGCATGAGAAAGCTGTCGGCGCGATGGGTCACACCGGAAAACAAGCGCAACCGTGAGACCACATCGGTGACGTGTTTGGCGCTGCTTCAGCGCAATCCAGCGGAGTTCTTGCGTCGTTTCGTGACCGTCGACGAAACATGGATTCACTGGTACACACTAGAGACCAAGGAACAGTCGAAACAGCGGACTTCACCCGGCGAACGTGCTCCGAAGAAGGCGAAGACTGTTCGATCGGCCGGAAAGGTGATGGCCACCGTTTTCTGAGATTCACAAGGTGTGATCCACATCGATTACCTCGAGAAGGGTAAAACAATCATGGGGCGCTACTATGCTGACTTATTGGGCCGATTTGACGTCGAATTGAAGAAAAAGCGGCCCCACTTTGCGAAGAAAAAAGTGCTGTTCCACCACGACAACGCGCCGGCTCACACCTCTGCCGTCGCCATGGCCAAATTGGTCGAATTGCGCTACGAATTGCTGCCCCATCCACCGTACTCTCCAGATTTGGCCCCCTGTGACTACTTTTTGTTTTCAAACCTGAAAAAATCACTCGCCGGGAATAGATTTGGGTCGAATGAGGAGGTCATCGTCGCCACGGAGGCCTATTTTGCTTCCCTCGAGAAAATTTATTTTTTGGACGGGTTAAAAAAGTTAGAGCATCGCTTGAAGGAGATCATGTGGAAAAATAAATTGCCACCTTTCCAAAATTTTCGTTTTTCTTTTGTAGGCTAAGTACTTGTTGAATGACCCTCGTATTGTATATAAAATAAAATTTTATTTTTTCATAAAAACCCTTCAAATATTTTTTTGTTTGTTTTAATTATACTTCATTTGTTTAATTCATTTTTGCTTTTTTTTATAATTATAAACAAAAAATGCCCAACAACATGTTTTTGATTGATTACAGATACTAATATTAGAAAAAAAATCCTCTAAACATAAGAATAAAAATAAAAGTAATAGTACTTTTCATAAATAGCAAAATTAAATTTCATTTCGTTGGGCAATTTATTTTTTTCGAATTTAATTTCAATATTTAATTTTCTTGTTTTATAATAAAAAAAACAACTAATAACTATTAACATTTATAAATTTATAAATTTTTGATAGTAATTATTTTTGATAAACAAACAAAAATTATCTGAGCAGCCTTAACTTAGTAATAATAAAACAATATTTCATGACAGAAGTTTATCCTTGTACACACAAAGTTTATAATTTAAATTTATATAATTAAATATTTACAAGGCAGATATATTGTGGTAAATGTTTCTAAATAAATTTCAATATATATATTACTAGGTTACGATAATTGGAATTTTTTCATAAAAACCTATAAAATTTAATCGATAGTACCACCAATAATAATTATCGGTAGCACATTGTAATGAAAATTGCAATATTTTCAACTATCAGCAATTTCATTTTATACACTATGCGGGTCATGATAATATATTCAATATTATGATGGTAATAAATATTTAAAGTGTTCAAATGTGTACAAATAGAAGATAAATTTGCTGATTCCAATGGAAAAGATATATTTTTAAATTTATTGTATAAGGATTTTCCTTTACAATATTATGTATAAAAGTATGTTTGTATGTATAAATGTTTTTAAAAAATTATTGAAATTTTCGTAAACTATTTGATTATATAAATAAGGGTATATTTAGAGGTCTAGAGTAAATATTATTTAAAATTATTTATGACAACAGGAATATATCAGCCTTTGATAGAGTTAATGTAGGCGGAAATATTTGTTTATTTCGTAATAAGAAAAAATATTTCTATGATAAGAAAAAAAGTTTCTATTTAATTAAAAGATTAAAAATATTTCTATGATAAGAAAAAAAATTTTACTTACAGTTTCGCCAATATATTACACTGATCGTGTGATTGCACGATGTTTGCGCGTAGACGCGCAAATTTTGCTCGTGGCAAGAATGTCGAAGGGTAAATTCGGTGAACTTATACAAGATTTCATCGTACTTGCTCCCATATTGACTGTGCGCCTGCATATTCATTTATTCGTATTTATTTTATTTGTGATAAATTTAATTTAATTTATTACTTGAACATTTATTATTTGAAATATAAGCTCATTTCAACATATGGAAAATGATGGTAACTGGATGACAATTAAAAAAAAAGTACCAAAAAACTACTGTATTGTAGTGTATAGTAATAAAATAAATAAACAAATTGAAATTATCAAAATAAAAAAGTGAATGCGAAAACCTCATTCATAATATAAAGTTAATAAAATAAAAGCAGCAATGACCAACTCGAGAATTCCACCAATAAAAATTGCATTAATCGTTTGGACTATTAAAATAAAATTTTCATCTTGTTTAAATTACTCTTTATCTGAGCCTCAGATATTTTCACTTGAATGAACATCTCACTATTCTTGCAGATGTCGATTCAACCGACTACATTATGATTAGACAGATCGTCGAATGGCCGATTATTGTCTGTGGCGAACTTGTACAAACTCATGCACACGCAAAATTAGTATTTGCTCGCGTATATATTACATTGTCAAACGCGCAAAAAAGGAAAAATTTCACATTTATATCGTGTATTAGACGCATATGAACCAATTCCGTAGGTTCAAATTGGTTTAATTACGAAAAAATGGTGGACAGCTAGCTGACGGCTGACGTTGGCTAACAAAAAGTCAAGGTATTTTTATAGTTTGTGTTTACGTGTAGTTTTTAGTTTTATATTGCATTGTAATTTAGCGAAAGTTCCTAATATATCTGCTCGGAGCCATATGATGTAGCACCATGAAATTGAGGTCATTTAGTAATTAAAAATATATGGAAGGACCCAGATTTTTATTTGAGAATGTTCGCTATGCTAGTTAGGTGAAAACATAAATTTAGAAAATTATTTGTCTAAAATTAGAAACTAAAAAGTGGACTAAAAAAAGGAGTTAGTAATTACGGAGCTCAACGAGACGTGAAAGTCCCAAAAAATTCACGTTACAGGATTGACGAAAAGGTTGTGAACAGTTTTCAAAAAGAAATTTGTGTCTGATAGCGGTATGTCCAATCCTAATGCTTAGTCTCATAATTTAGCGATGATTGTTGAGCAAACTGACTTAATCCAATTTATTGACACATGATAAATGTCACTATTAAACCAAGCTATTCGTCTTTATAAGGATTGTGATATTAAACTGGATTTTGTTAGTCAATGCGGTCTATATTGGGAATAGTTAGTTATGTGAGCTGGATAACGAAGTATCTCCCCAGAAAGTCTTTTAACTCGTTTGTTACCAGATATACGAGGCCTGTTCAAAAAGTATCGTGAATTTTGAAATTCCGCGAGTTATGTATATTCGATTTTCCATTTTTTGGTGGCGTTATATTGGTACTCATATCTCTCGCTTACGCCGACAAGTTCGACCATTTTTAATGTTCAGTTAATTTTTGACATCTGCTTTGCTTGAACGTGTTTTGGCTCGTCTTCGATTTTTGCTCATTCCAAAAAATGGATTAAAGAATCTGTTTTGGGAACAAGAAAAAGTCACAGGGGGCCAGATCTGGAGAATACGGTATCTGCGGCATTATTAGTGTATTGTTTTTGGCCAAAAATTCGCGCACAAGCAACGATGCGTGAGCATGGTGCAAAAGCCAATTTTTGTTCTTCCACAAATCCGAGCGTTTCTGGCGGATTGCTTCGTGCAACTTGCGCATTACTTGCAGGTAATATTCCTTATTGACCGTTCTACCCTATGGCAAGAACTCATGATGCACCACGCTCCTGCAATCGAAGAAAGCGGTAAGCAAAAACCGTCAGATTCGACTGAAGTTGGCGCGATTTTTTCTGTCTGCGTGAGCAGGGGCGTTATTATGGTGCAAAAGCCAATTTTTGTTCTTCCACAAATCCGGGGGTTTCTGACGGATTGCTTCACGCAACTTGCGCATAACTTGCAGGTAATATTCCTTATTGATGGTTTTACCCTGTGGTAAGAATTCATAATGCACCACGCCCCTGGAATCGAAGAAAACTGTAAGCAAAACCTTCAGATTCGATCGAACTTGGCGCGCTTTCTTCGTTCTTAGCTCGTGCGGCAGCTTCCATTGGGATGATTGAGCTTTCGTTTCCACGTCATAATCATAAAACCATGATTTGTCACTAGTTATGACCCTCTGAAGCAAATTTGCGTCATCACGGACAGAGTCCAACAGCTCCTTAGCAAAGTTAATGCAATGCTATTTTTGGTCGAAATTGAGCAAAAATCAAAGACGAGCCAAAACACATGCAAGCAAAGCAGCTGTCAAAAATTAACTGAATATTCAAAATGGCCGAACTTGTCGGCATAAGTAAGAGATATGAGTACCAACATAACGCCACAAAAAATCGAAAATCGAATATACGTAACCCGCGGAAATTCAAAATTCGCGCTACTTTTTGAACAGAGCTCGTACTTTGATTCTTCTTAATCACACGTATGTACATTATGCATCTTTGTACGTTTGAAGATATCCATTTACAAAGGTTTCGTCCTAACGAACGCACTTTTCCTTCTTTAAAAAAATAATATATATAGAAATAAAAGTTACGTGAACACTTTTTTGTTCGTTTACTTTAAGTTTTCATCTCATTAGCCAACAAGCGCAATAAATTTTTTTGGTAATTCTATTTCAATTCATATTTTTTAGCTTACAATAAAGTATACAAAAATTTAAGACAGAAATAAATAAATTTAAGATTTCTGTCAAGTGGGTATTGATTTAAAAAAAAAAAAAAAACTATTAAATCTGTTCACTTTATACTAGTTAACTACTAATTATAATTTAGGCATAAACAATATTAGGCTCTTTTCGATAAGAACTTTCTTTTTTCTATTATTTAGAAACCTACTTGGTCATACTAGGTTTTACTATAATAAGTTGTACTTTCTCTTTTATATTTCTATCTGTTCGATTATTATTTGTATCTTATTTTTTTCTTCAAATAATTATTAAACGAGTTTGGATCAGAAACTTTCCGGTACTCGTGTAAATATCAAAAAGCTTGAAAAGCACGACTATGTAACCCACAATAAAAGTAAACAGCCTAAGACGAAAAAGAATATTAAAATTTTCATCTACTCCAAAGACATCAAAAGTATTATTGTTATTATTATTTTTTTTGTTTGTTGAAAAATATAACATTAAAAGTATCTGGAAAATCTTGAAGGCAAAAATGTTGCTTTATTGACAAAATATTTCCAAGAAAATTTTAATATATACTCACAACATGTCTTTATAAGGTTTAAGGCATATTTATCTATTTTGTTTAAGGCAAATATCTAAAATATGTAAGCATGTTAGGAAAATTTACTATGAAAATAAATACGAAAAACAATAAGTAACTAAGTAATACAAATACTAATATCAAATATATGAATGTATCTAAGGTAAAAACAAAATAATGTGGTAAGATTTAATAGGAATTATTTTTTCATTTTATTTTTCATCTTAAAATTAATAAGTGAAAAAATAGGGAATATCTATAAGTATAGAAAAAATGATTTTCTTTTAAGGAATGATCTCTTCATTTTTATTACAGAAAAATTCATTACTTTAAAATAAAATTCATGTTGAAGGTATCCTTTTTATTACCACACTTGATTCTATTCAAGTAACTATATTAAGAATTGTAAAAGAAGTTTTAAAAGCTTATTTGCTCTGATAATCTCATTTTTATACAATAATATTAGAGAGAAGACTTAAGTTGACTCTTTGTAATTGTACTCCTATGTGTATTATTATTATTATTATAATTATTATTATTATTATTATAAGAGAATATAAACAATACAATGACAGATAATAAACGAAAGGTGAACGAAGACTTTTTCCATTATTAAAATGAATGATAAATAGTAAAAGGAAAATAAAAATTCATTGAAAGATGTCTGAGATGTTCAGGTTCATTTTGTTAATATTACAAAAGGACGACGACGTGATTTATTTTAATTTTTGAAATGGAATTCATAAAAATTCAACAGATTTATGACTATAGAAAATATTAAAATTTGCAGCAATTATTGTTGGATGAATTTATTAAAATATTGCAAAAATCTAGAATATTAAGTAAGCGCAGACAAAGACGATGGAACATCTTAAATATTGTTCATTCAGGGTAATTTGGAAAGTTTTAATAAATGGTACGAGCATAAACGATTCACACTGTTTGTAGAAAGTACCTTCCCTCTTAGTTAAGAATACTTGTGTATTGATAACAAACAATGGCAATAAATTATTTAAGCACCTGTCGAAAATATGTTTTGCTGCTGAAGGTAACTTTGTCGTTATCCTTATTTAGAGCATACTCAGTTAAAAAATAAGAAAAGTAAAGTGAAATTATTATAATAAGGACTACCATCTACTCTAGCTCTACCCCTCTACTATATCATCTATATGCAATATTTTATTTTAAGCAAATTCAATATTGTTTTTGTTCTCAAACTCTATTGAGTGCGCTGAGTATTATTTGCAAGGATGAATATGAGTTTGTACAATGTTCGACAGATACTCTATATTTGGTATCTTTATCTGAATATATAAAGTACTCCTTCATCAAAAAAGTTTCTTTTTTGTTTTCTTTTGATAATTTTCTAAAATTCGTAGTACTTACGACTAAGTGAACATAATTTTATGAATTTATATTTCCATTTAACAAACACTTGTATACGAGTACGTACAAGTAGATATGAAAAAATATGAATCGATAAATGAAAAAATAATATTTATTCAATTTCTTTTAAAACGTTTTAATACTTCTTCAAATTTATTCGAATTTTTAGTGATAATACAATATAAACATGAATGCCTATTAGAGATATTTAAAAAAAAATAATAAGTATGTTCAAAGCCTAATTATGATTATATATTTGTATTAAGAAAACAAATATTTGATATGTGTTTTTTCTACACTCTTCTGAAAAGATCAAAAATAGAACAATAACAAAGCGGATTATCTTCAGGATAAGAAGAGGAAAATTCTCTTTGATAAAAATAATCATCATGCTTAAATAAGTAAGATCAGTTTACCCACTTTATTAGCTACATCATTAATATATCTTTATCGTATTATTGAATTCTCCAATATTAATTAATGATCATCAGTTTGGTTTCCGCACTCAACAGTCCTCGATATACCTCAGACATTGGATCTGCTCTGGCATGCTGACCTACTATGAACACATATTTTGGAAATAATGTAGCTCACGCGGGGAATAAATTAAAGCTTCTTATGCAAGTAGTAGATTGGATACATTTAATATTAATTCCCGAAAAATTATAGTTCAAAGTGCAATAGTTGAGGGGTCTAGAAAACGTCATAACTAAACATTTTTGTGAGTTCAACATCAGGCCATTCGAAATACCCCAATTATAAAAGATGCCTTAATCCTCTAGTATGAGATCGAATGGTAGTCAAAAATTTTATATTATCCGCATAGATCAGAAATTCAGAGTACTTAATTAGTCTTACAATGCAATGTCAATTACACAAATAAAAAGCAAGGGACCAAGATGGCTATCCTGATGGACACCACATACATATACCATATAATGCCTCTCGATGTAGACTCACGGACATGAGTTCGATATATATTGTTAAATAGGAACACGGATATATTGTTAAATAGGAACGAAACCAATTAATTCAAGTGTGCATGCACTGTACTTTTTTCATCTTAAATTCATATTTTTATCAAGTATGTGTAAATATTTGCCTCAAGTTTTTGACAACTTGTAGTAGTAATAAACAACCAAAAAATAGAAGAAAATTTATATATTAAAACAGGCAGTAAGCAAATGGTTCTCTTACTATCATTCTGGAAAGGCCCAGTTCTGGTCATTCAATTACGGAAAAAACTTATGTAATTTTAGAAAAAATTGAGTAAGACCAGCGTATTACCAATCATCATCGAATCGATTTACACCATTTGCAAAAGCTTGGGTTCAAAGAGAAACTCGGTTTTTGTTGACTCGTGAATTGAGTGTAAAAAACAAGATGGACCAACCTAATATCTGCGATTCGCTGCTGAAGCGGAATGAAATCGTGTCATAATTGATGATAAAAAATGAGTAAAATACGAGAATATCGTTTGAAAGAGATCAGAAAAAAATAAGATGAACGATCACAACCAATTTAAAAGCAGAATGCACGGCCAATAAGGTTATACTGGTGAGACTGGAAGAAAATCGATCATTATGAGTTGCTACTATTCGGTCAATCTGTTTGTTATACTGTGAGCAACTCTAAATTGAGAGAAAACGGCCAGAATTGATTCAATAGCAAGGAATTGAAAAATGTATTAAAATTGTTAATACGAGGTCTGTTCAAAAATTATCGCGAATTTTGAATTTCCGCGGGTTACATATATTCGATTTTAGATTTTTTGTGGCGTTTTGTTGGTACTCATGTTTCTCCCTTATGCCGACAAGTTCGTACAAAATGTTCTCAAAGGGCCGAGAAGATGTGAACGTCGAAAAGCGCGCCGGACGCTCGAGCACTTCAACAACAGACGAAAACATTGATGAAGTGAAGAAAATAGTATTGGCCAATCGTCGAATCACCGTTAGAGAAGGTGCTGAGGACTTAAACATATCGATTGGCTCATCCCATTCGATTTTTACTAATGATTTGGTTGTGAGACGGGTCGCCGCGAAATTCGTACCAAAATTGCTCAATTTCGACCAAAAACGGCATCGCATTAACATTGCTAAGGAGCTGTTGGACTCTGTCCGCGACGATCTAAATTTGCTCCAGAGGGTCATAACTGGTGACGAATCATGGGTTTATGGTTATGACGTGAAAATCAAAGCTCAATCATCCCAATAGAAGCTTCTGCACGAGCCAAGACGGGAAAAAGTGCGCCAAGTTCGGTCGAATGTGAAGGTTTTGCTTACAGTTTTCTTCGATTGCAGTGACGTACTGTATCATGAGTTCTTGCCACAGGATAGAACGATCAATAAGGAATATTACCTGCAAATAATGCGCAAGTTACACGAAGCAATCCGCCAGAAACACCGGAATTGTGGAAGAACAAAAATTGGCTTTTGCCATTTTTGGCCAAAAACAGTACACTAATAATGCCGCAGACACCGTATTCCCCAGATCTGGCCCCCTGTGACTTTTTTTGTTCTTAAAACTGAAGAGCCCCATCAAGAACGACGCTACGCTACGATTGAGGAGATAAAGACGGCATCGAAGGAGGAGCTGAACAAGATCACAAAAATGATTTTTTGAAGTGCTTCGAGGATTGGAAAAAACGTTGGCACAAGTGTATAATATCTGGTGGGGATTACTTTTTAGGGGACAAAATAGATATTCATTAATATATAAATAATTTTTGGAAAAACACAAAATTCGTGATACTTTTTGAACAGACCTCGTATAACGATAACGCTCGACCCCATACAGTTTTGATGACTCGCCAAAAATTAAGAGGGTCTGAAAAGTTTTGATTTGTCAACCCGTATAATCACTTGTTTAGATTGCTGTACAACCAAACTATGCCCAAAAAATGGCGATATATTGTTAATAATAATATAGAACATTTGGTTTAAATTTAATTTAAGCATCTCTATTATATCCAAAAAAGCCACAAATCAATACTATTACAAATATGAATTATGAAAAAAAAAACAAAATAAATAAATTTTCATGTAAACGTTTTTATTTGTACAGTATTTATATCCATAATATGGTACATAAGTCGTAACAAAATTTATTCCTTCTAAACTTAATTAATTAGTTTTCAGTATAATTCCTATGGTAAGATTATTAAGATATTCTACTTAAATCTAAAATTATTTTAAATTAAAATTATTTTTAATTGTCACTGGATATAATGAGGATATCGATGAAATGTCCTTTATTTTGGCGCCGTTATCTTATCGTATTTATCGAATTTTTTACCATATTTTGAAGTGAATTTTTCATACACGCATTTTTATTGTAGATTAGTTCTTGCTAAAAATCAGCAAAATTTCTGATTAGTTTATTACTAAAAATATTTTATTCATATAACTTACTTTACAATACCGTCGATGTCCATTATTTATTTGTTCCATATTTGAACAATTTGTAATAATCGTTTCATAAACAAATTCTTCCTTTGTATTACGATCGAGCATTAACTTTTTCCAATGATATAATGTGAACTTGTCATTTCGTTTTCGTTTAACTAAACTTTTCCGTTTTGGAAATCTTGAAAAAATAATTCGTTGAATGCCATTTCTAGTTTTTCGGTACAGGAATTCCGAATCTTGTAGTCCGTTTCGATCACGTGTATTATCACTACTATCTGGAGAAAATTGTCTTAAATTGACTTTTGAACGTACAACTTTGAATATTGGTGCCATTTCAAATTAAATGATTTTTAGAAAATTCTACGCATGAAGTTCACTCTTTAAAGATTAAAATGTACTAATGATTTATGCAAAAAATAACAAGTATTTATATACCCCTTCCAAAAGCATATACTCAGGCAGGAGACGATGCAGGGTAGATATGTGTGTACAAGTAAGTAGAAAATTTTTCCGGGGGCGGAAACAAATATAGAAAATAACGCAGTGTTATCGGTCAATTATTCGTCATTCTTAAGAGAAAGAAAATAATAATGCACTTATTATGCTCGGACAATAAAGCTAAATGGTATCCTCCCATAAAAAAAAACTGTTCAAACATGATCCCACTTCTATAAATATTTAGACCATAAATTAAACAGTTTCACTTAAATTGTATTTTTGGTTAACGAGCATAAAATTTGAAACGCCTTATTTTTTAATCATGATCTAAAGCCAACTATATAAATAAATTGTTCTAAAATTATTTTAATTAGTTCAAATAATTATACATTTTTATAATCAAATTGGAAAACCTAAATTTCTGCTTTTATGGAAACAAATTATCACTGTTAATATAAGTGCATATCTGTAGAATTTATAAGTTCTTGAAAAGATTCCGAGAATACCAAAAAAAAATGGATTGGAACAAGAAAATAAATATACCGAACACACTATTAATTATTTTCGATCATCTCATGTCTTTTCAGTAATACATATTTTATTATTTGTGGAATTTAGTATAAATATTATTTTCTCATCACTTCTGAAGAAGAAAAATATTCTTCAAAAATTGTCTCAATATTTATAAAAATAAAGCTTACATTATTAGAAAATTCAAAAATAGATATTTTCATAAGAGCCTACAGATATTAATGGAACAAACATGTCCTTGTCCTGATATCATCATTTAAACTTAGGTAAAGTTCTGACAAGTATCGTGTGTGAAAGTTTGTGTTCATGTTTACAGGTAATGTCCTTTTGTTTATCTTCACAGGTATGTTACACTGACATTTTCCAATTGTTTACAAAAATTTCTTTTAAAACGAAAAGTAGGATGATTTTTTTAAATAAACATTTTGTTTCTTTCTTTTTATATAATTTCAATTGGAATTTTTTTGTCTTTACGTTTCGAATTATTTTTTATTTTTTATTATTAAAAATATTTTATATATTAAGGATTGTCTGCACCAAAAGGTCATAAGTGAAACCAATAATTTACTAGTTAAATTGTATGGGTAGGTAGTTGGTCTATTCTTATCCTACCCCTCCCCTCCACTCCCCCATTAATTTCTTAGATACAGGTCGCTTTTTTTTTTTTTAAAAAATCGTCCTTCATTTTGCACATATTATAAAAAGAAATTTTCGAAATAAGTTTTGTAAAATTACGAAAGGTGTTTAATTTTTTTTAACTTAATTTAAGTTTAAATTAAACACCTTTCTTAGTTTTGTAAAATTACGAAAGGTTTTTAATTTTTCGATTTTTAAGGAACATAATTTTTATTATCTCCATATTATTACCTATTTTTTAATTATGTAAAGTTGACTATGTAAATTCTTATTACTCCATGATTTAAAATGCCATATCCAAATAACTCTTTAATATTTCCTTAAATTTTTTTACTTAATATACATAACATATGTGTAGAAAAAGGTTGCTGACTTTTAAACAATATATCCTGTAGCTTATATAGCGAAAAGAATATATGATCCATTGAATCATTCTCTTTATTTATAATTTTTACGTCCGAATATAAAAATTAAAATGTCTAAATTTTTAATAATCCAAAAATATATAAACTATTTAATTTCATTTAAAAAAATATTGCTTATAATCTTCCAAAAATAGTTTATAACGATATAATTAAATATATCTCAAACTATGTCAACCAGAACTATCTTTCCGGTACTGTACATATAAAAATTATTGATTAAAAGTGTACGGCTTCAAAATTTTTCCAACTTAAAAGTAAGTAGTATTCATATTCAACCAATATAAAATTCAGATTTTCAACTGCAATTTAGAAAATACATTTTTTCAAATACATTTTAAAAAAAACCGTTGACACATTTTGAGAAAATATATTTTCAAAATCTCAATTTTATTATACTGGTTATAGTATAGGATTTTTCAAAAGTAGTGATATGATTTCTTAAAAAAAAAAAAAATTTAATGAAGAAAATTCAAATGTTTTTTATTTAATGTAACGCACAATCGATACAATTAAGTTCTGAATAAAACGTCATTTAAATGGCCTCCGCGACTTCATCGAAGCGATCTCCCTGGCGGTTAGACGTGGATTGGTGTCAATTATGACTTTTAACTTGTCGTCATCAGTCTTCAATGGCCGCCCGGTATGTGGTTTATCAATTAGTGAAAAGTCCGTAAATCGGAGTTTTGTAAACCATCTTCGTACCTATCGTGCATAACAATGGAAGAAAACGAGTTTAGGGCTGTCATCAAACATCTCCATTTGAAAGGCTTAAGCCCGAAAGAAATCAAAGCCGAGTTGGATGCAGTTCATGGCACATCTGCACCTGTGTTTGCGACAGTTTACAATTGGGGGAATGAATTTAAACGTGGCCGTTCATTCACAAAAGATGAACATCGTTCAGGACGCCCAGTTGAGGTGTCTACTCCTGAAATCATCGACAAAATCCACGATCTGATTTTGAACGATCGGCGAATTAAAGTGCGCGAATTTAGAGGAGAATTAAAGGAAAAAAAAATTTCGGCAAGATGGGTGCCGCGTTTGCTCTCAGAGGAGAATAAGCGCAATCGTGTAGTGGACTCTGAGGCTATGTTGGCACTCTTTCATCGCAATACTGCCGAATTCCTTCGTCGATATGTCACTGTGGACGAAACCTGGATACACTACTACACTCCAGAAACGAAGAGACAGTCATCACAGTGGATTTTCAAGGGTGAACGGGCTCCGAAGAAGGCAAAAACTGATCTGAAGAAGAAAAAAATCCTCTTGCATCAGGACAATCTGCGTGTTCACACCTGCGCTGTTTCCATGGCCAAAATTGTGGAATTGAGAATGGAATTGTTGCAGCATCCCGCTTATTCACCAGATTTGGCCCCGAGTGACTATATTCTTTTCCCCAATCTGAAGAAATGGCTTGGCGGACGACGGTTCACTTCCAACGAGGACGTCATGGCTCAAAGGGATGAGTATTTTGCAGAACGTCCGAAATCCTATTTTTTGGACGGGATAAAAATTTTGAAAAAACGGTTGGAAAAGTGTATAGAGCTAAAAGGATATTATGTTGAAAAATATAAATTTTTTTTTTTTAAAAAACAGTTTCTTTCCATCTTTTTCTAAGGACTTATTGAACGACCCTCGTATTCATCATTTCTGAAGAAAAAATTTGTTTACCTAGGATCATAAATAATGGTCATAACTTTTGCATTCACCGGAAATTTGACAAGATTTGGCACAAAATGAACACTGTGATTCGAATCCTTATAATTTTTTTTTTCAATTATAAAGAAACTTGGATAATTTTAAATAGAACATTCGCAATCAAATTGAGGTCAGGACATCTGAAATTTTGCAAAAGATTATTGAAAATACCCATCAATTGCGAGATAATATTTTTCACAATTAAACCAAAAATATTCCGCATTAACATACTATATTTATATATAAAATAAATAAATAGTAATTATCGCTTAAATAAAAAAATATTTTAAAGAATTCAAACCACAACGTATATTTTGCGCCATTAATAAAAGCCACCAAATAGTACAATAACATAATATTTCGTTATGAGTTTCTATGTGTAATAAAGGGTTTTCGAATAAGAGTAATATGATTTCTTTTAAAAAAAACACAATAATTGTTAAGGAAATTCAAATGTTTTTTATTTAATGTAAAGCATAATCGATACAATTAAGTTCTGAATAAAATGCCATTCAAATGGCCTCCACGACTTCTTTTGCAGGAACGAATTCGTCGAACCCAATTTTCGAGCACTTTTTCCATTAAATCAAGTCGTATGTCATGAATAGCACGTTCAGTATTGACTTCTAAAGCTTGAAGAGAGTCTGGTTTATTGCTAAAGACCAATGACTTGAAATAACCCCACAAGAAATAGTCTAATGGTGTTAAATCACAACTTCTTGGAGGCCATACAATGTCACAATTTCTTGAAAAAAAAACGAATCTCCAAGCTTTTCTCGCAATAATTCGGTTGTTGCACGTGCTGTGTGGCACGTAGCCCCGTCATGTTGGAACCAGATGTTGTCAAGATCAACTTCTTCCAATAAAAAGTTGTTTATCATCGATCTATACCGCTCTCCACTGACAGTAACGGTGTTACCAACTTCATTTCGAAAAAAGTACGGACCGATGATTCCAGCAGACCAAAAACCATACCAAACTGTCAATTTAGGTGAATATAATGGGTGCTCATGAATAATTTGTGGATTTTCTTCGCAGCAGAATCGACAGTTTTGTTTATTTACCACACCACTCAGATGAAAGTGAGCCTCATCGGAGAAGATGATTTTCTTAAATTGGAGAACGATTATTTTGATAATAAAATTGTATAATTTGTTAACGTTGTCCTTGCGTATATATCTCCATGATAAAATTGTAAACATAACTGAATACAATGAAAAAAAAGAAGACAAATCATGACATATTGCAAATGGCCGAAACGTCACTTATAAATCATATCACTCTTATTGGAAAACCCTATATATGCACTAAAACCTCGATTTGCGTCGTTAATTGGGACCCAAAAAAGACGACGCAAATCGAAATTAATTTTCCTATATATAAATATTTTGTTAATTGGTACTAAAATAAAATATTTCCTTGCAACAAAAACTATTTTTATTTCAGTCATATGTACATAAACCAACATAAATAAAATATAATACAAACATTAATTCATTAAATATTATATTAATTCATTAAATATTAAATAAAATAACATAAAAATTCATTAAATAAAAAAATAAAATAAAAAATGCTTCACATTGCACAGCAATTATAATTTATAAGTTATATTATTATTTTAATTCTAATTCGATGAACTTGACGACTGTAAATCGATTACTATTTCTTGTAGACTGATTTGGTTCTCGTACTGACTTAATTAAGTCCTGATAAATTTCTTTGTAGCAATTGATAGCGTTATCTATAGATCTTGTCACTTTTAAACTTCGATTTTCGTCAGGGTCATTATCTACAAAAATGTCCATTGCCAGTGAAATAAGTTGCATCGCTCTCGAAATACAACCAACCGTTAACTGTTTTTCTTCTGGAACCACATCAGGTATGTCAATATCGTCCACCAAAGAACGTTCAACATTTATAGAAATCAAATCTTCATTATTAAGCTCTTCATCGTGTGATATCAATATCTCATTAATATTATCTTCCTCCATGCCTTTAAAGTTAGGCTTCTCTAGCTAATTCAGCAAGTTCTTTACGAACGGTTGGTATAATATCAACTTCTGAATCTTTAGATACAGTTTCTGGCCATAGTGGACGCCAAACTCCGTTCATGCATGGTTTTTTTACTTCCATCCATGAATGGTTTATATTTTCGATAGCCATCAAGATACTATAATTTTTCCAAAACTGTTTCATGGAGGGCATATCATCCCCATCAGTTGATGCAATAAGCTGACTAAACATTCGTCGTAGATAGTAACATTTAAAATTTGATATGACACCTTGATCCATCGGTTGTATGATGGATGTCGTGTTTGGTAGTATAAAAACAAATTTCATATTTTCTGAAATATCGTCTAGATAAATTTGGTGTGCTGTGGAGCATTGTATACCAATAGCAACATTTTAAAATCAATATTTTGAGTACGACAATAAGTTTTCAACTCGTGGACAGCGCAATTTTCTGCCAAATCTTTAAATAGAGCTGCAGTTATCCACGCTTTTTTATTCGAACGCCACTAAAGCGGAAGATCACTTTTATCCAATGTTTAAAGGCCCTTGGATTTTCAGAGTGGTGAATCAGAAAAGGATTAAATTTGAAGTCGTCTTCTGCATTTCCTCTTAGAAGAAGTGTAAGCCGATCTTTACTTACTTTATATCCAGGGCAAGATTTTTCAGTTTTGGAATTGAACGTTCTTCGTTGTAGCAGTTTCCAATAAAGGCCAGTTTCGTCGACATTTAGTACTTGCTTCGAAGAATAACCACCTTCTTCAATAATCGCTTTTATTTCTATTTTAAATTTATTTGCAGCTGCAATACTGGCAGATTCACCTTTCAAAGCAACATTATTCAGTTTTGCTGTACTTTTGAAACGTTCGAACCAACCTTGACTGGCTTCGAATTTTTCTGATTTTTTTTCCGCTAGATGATGGCGAATCCTTTTGAATATCGTTAAAAATAATTAACGCTTTGTTTTGAATCACCATTTTGCTCATTAGCATCCGGCGCTGATTTTCGTTCTCTATCCAAATACTAAGGAGGGACTCCATTTTTACCATAATTGAACTTCTTACTTTAGCAAACTCTCTTATTTGCTCAGCATCTCTATTACAAATTGTTCTCACTGTTGTAGAAGCTAAACTAAGATTTCTGGAAATTTCAACAGCCTTTTCTCCAGATTTAAAACGTTGTAACACTTCTAATTTCAGTTCCAAACTAATTTGTTTGCGCTTTTGGCTCATTTTTTATGGCCTCTAATTTATTTTTTAAACAAAACTTTTAATTTATATAACCAAAACCAACACTTTTAATTTATTTAATCAAAACTTTTAATTTACTCTTGAGATAGAAGATATATGTGTACATATTGCAAATTATGAAAAAATTAACTGTGAATTATAAGTTTATACATAAAGATTGAACTACAGAATTAAATGGGAAATCCCCTTTACATAAAATTTTAACGACGCAACTCTGAAATCACGAAATTAAAATTTTAACAACGCAACTCTGAAAATTCAAGAACAACGCAACTTCGAAAACGACGAAAATCGACTTTCAGTGTACTGGGTTAGTAAAGAAAAACTTTTAAATATAGTAAATTCTAGAAAATACACCTTCAGTAGGAAAAAGGAGAGTGTATCTACAGTTTATGTATTAAATAAATAATAATTAATTGTATATAAATAATCAACCGATGATAACAATAAAATGCAGGATTATCCATTTCAGAGTTTGTATAGTACATAAATGTTATTTAACAGTTATAATATAAATATATTATTAAATATTATTTTTCTTTAGATAAAAATATGCCATTTAATATTATAGATTATTTATTTGCCAATGAATAATGATGGAATTCACAGAAGCTACACCGTTTGTCGTTGGAACAACCGATTTTGGATGCGGTTTTTTGGAACAAAATTGTCTTCAGCGGGGAGGCTCATTTCTTGCTCTGTAGATAAATTGCCATTCATGGGGCTCTAAAAATATACAAGTAACTGCAGAGAAGCCATTGTATCCGCGAAAAGTGACTGTCTGATGTGATTCGTATTTGTTTGGAAATGAGAAGCGAGAGACCGCTACTCCACAATTGTGGTTGCCAAAGCCTTATTATAACCAAATTTGTTTGTCCTAAACTAAAAAAAAATTATTTGAAACTATGTGTAAATTTAACATAACATTAATCGCTCTGTAGATATATCAATAAGCAAAATGGACATATTTAAAGCTCTAAAAACGTACAGGTAATTATGGAGAAGCCATTGTATTCATGAAAAATCATTCTTTGCTGTGGGTTTTTAATTTGAATAGTCGGTATTTCTTTGAAAAAAGATAAATAAAGGACCATAAACGTCAATTCTAAGCGCTTTAAATATAATATAACCGAGTTATTTTGCATGAACTTGAAGATTTTAATCTAAATCATATGTGGTTACAACAAACCGATACCATAAGCCCCATAACACGACAAATTTTGGGTTTATTGTGCGAAAAGCTCCCACGATGTGTTATTTTGAGATTTGGTAATGTCAATTGACCTCAAAGATTTGGATCGAACAAGATCTGTTCAAAAAGTATGGTACTCATGTCTCTCACTTATGCCGACAAGTTCGGTCATTTTGAATGTTCAGTTAATTTTTGACAGCTGCTTTCCTTACACGTCTTTTGACTCGTCTTCGATTTTTGCCCATTCCAAAAAATGGATCAAAGAATCTGTTTCGGGAACAAAAAAAAAATAACAGGGGGCCAGATCTGGGGAATACGGTATCTGCGGCATTATTAGTATCTTGTTTTTGGCCAAAAATACGCACACAAGCAACGATGCGTGAGCATGGTGCAAAAGCCAATTTTTGTTCTTCCACAAATCCGGGCGTTTCTGGCGGATTGCTTCGTGCAACTTGCGCATTACTTGCAGGTAATATTCCTTATTGACCGTTCTACCCTATGGCAAGAATTCATGATGCACCACGCTCCTGCAATGGAAGAAAACTGTAAGCAAAAACCTTCAGATTCGACTGAACTTGGCGCGCTTTTTTCGGCCTTGGCTCTTGCGGCAGCTTCCATTAGGATGATTGAGCTTTGGTTTCCACGTCATAACATTAAACCTATGATTCGTCACCAGTTATGACCCTCTGGAGCAAATTTGGGTCATCGCGGACAGAGTCCAACAGCTCCTTAGCAATGTTAATGCGATGCTGTTTTTGGTCAAAATTGAGCTAAAATCGAAGACAAGCCAAAATACGTGCAAGCAAAGCAGCTGTCAAAAATTAACTGAACATTTAAAATGGCCGAACTTATCGAAAATCGAATATATGTAACCCGCGGAAATTCAAAAATTCGCGATACTCCTTGAACAGACCTCGTATTTAAAAATACTTCAGAGCATTAAAAACCCAACATTCGTCTAGATATGCTGGATTTACAGTCGAAAATATGCAAAAAAGTCATCAAAAATTCCCTCAAAAGTATCGAGTCCTGCAAGAACTCTCATGGTAGCCATATAAATAATTTTATATCTTATATATAAGACCATATTTTAGGCAATATAATAAAATACAAATTTTAATAATTTCAGTATTTTTATTTAATTTTACTTTTCAAAGTCCAAATGCGATAAAAGCCCTTGAGTAATATTTAAAAATCAATGAAAATTAAATATTATCTTACAAATAAATTCGCTAAAATGTTAACAATCTTTTTTATAATAAATTACTCAGCTTCCATGAGAATTCCTATATTTTTGCCTATTTTTTTCTTCCCGAAATCTTTTAGTTTATAATCAAGCTCCAAGCCATTAGTTATTAAATCGTTTTATATCATCATTAACACATCGATTCTGAACAAGTGGAATGGAGCATAAAGTCACGTCTGCACGATTTCTTATCTTATTATCATCGTATGTGTGTGTAGACGCGAAGGTTAAGATTAAACTAAGAAGAATGAATTTAATGTGGAGTGATTAGAATGTAAATTTACTCACAATAATATACATTTTACAGCAACAATTTTCCCATAATATAATTAACAGATATTTTGGTTTGAACTACTAGAATTCTAATTAAGGAGATAAGTAAGCAACTAATTCTATTTATAAGGAAATGTATGATTCACGGGCGTATTATTTTCTGAAAATTTTATCAAATTATTTACAATTTGCAAAATGCTTATTTTTATGTAAAAATATCGCATATAATAAAATATTTTATTTGGTTATCTAAATAGTAAGAAATATTTTTGAGAATAAATAATTATCAGCTATTTGAAAGTAAGAAAATTGTTTGAGAGACAAAATTATCAATTTAGGTCCTTTTTGTGACATGATAACAAATGCAAGGAAATACTAAAGTGGATATACGAGTACGTATTAGGAACGTGTTAATTCAGGTACTGTTCTGTTTGGCAATCACTCAGAACTTAGTGTTGGACCTACACTCGAGAAATGTATAGTCACAACTTATACCATATACGAGTATATGATCTGAAACTGATAACAGCCTAATGGTGATGATTCATTGACAGATCCATTTAAGGATACGAGAAAAATGCATTATTTGTCTAACATATCTAACGCCATATATGTGTGTAAGTACATATATTCAGGAAATACACATATTTTTCTTATTTACCTTCTTCTGTACACATTGTATTATCTGTGTGAAATTTTCTGATATGATTGAGAAAAAAATATAATCGACTGGATAAGTTTTAGGAATATAATATCGTATGTATATCCATAAAAGAATATTTTCAGATGTTATTTGTTTTTCTTTATTGATAAAATTTCATTCTATTAAGACCGTTTTGTTTTTCTTCTCTAATTTGGTATTTTTTTTTCTTTAAATTTTTATATAATACGAGGTTTGTTCAAAAAGTATCAAGAATTTTGAATTTCCGCTGGTTACGTATATTTGATTTTCGATTTTTTGTGGCGTTATGTTGGTACTCATGTCTCTCACTTATGCCGATAAGTTCGGCCATTTTGAATGTTCAATTAATTTTTGACAGCTGCTTTGCTTGCACGTGTTTTGGCTCGTGTTCGATTTTTGCACATTTCAAAATATGGATCAAAGAATCTGTATCAAATTTTGAGTGAAAAACAAAATTAATTGCATGGACGCATTCCGAATGTTAACTATGGCATATGGTGAAGCTACCTTGGACCGAAGAAACGTTTATCGGTGGTACAAAATGTTCTCAGAGGGCCGAGAAGATGTGAACGACGAAAAGCGAATGTGAAGGTTTTGCTTCTTACAGTTTTCTTCGATTGCAGGGGCGTGGTGCATCATGAGTTCCTCTCACAGGGTAGAACGGTCAATAAGAAATATTACCTGCAAGTAATGCTCAAGTTGCGCTAAGCAATCCGTCAGAAACGCCCGGATTTGTGGAAGAGCAAAAATTAGCTTTTGCACCATGATAACGCCCATGCTCATGCATCGTTGATTGTGCGTGAATTTTTGGCCAAAAACAACACACTAATAATGCCGCAGCCACTGTATTCCCCAGATCTGGGAGAGCCCCATAAAAGGACGACGCTACGCTACGATTGAGGAGATAAAGACGGCATCGAAGGAGGAGCTGAACAATATCACAAAAAATGGTTTTTTGATTGAAAAAAAAAACGTTGGCACAAGTGCATAATATCTGGCGGGGATTACTTTGAAGGGGAAAAAATAGATATTCATGAATAAATAAATAATTCTTGAAAAAACTAAAAAGAATTTTATGTTTAGTTTTAATAAAATTTTTAAGTGATAATATGATTAATGTTGTTTTATTTTTTCTTTTTTTTGACTAAAAAAGTTTATGTTAAATGGCATTACAAATGTATTTTGTACGATAGTCTAACTAATACAATTCAGTAAATCTCAGATAATTACTATTTTTATTATATTAACTGGAACTGTGCCAACTTATCGTAAAGGAATCATCGAAAATATAACCTATTTCAGCTGGAGTCATACAAGGTATTACTTTAGAACCACAATCACCAATCCTGGTTTGCGAGATGGAGAGCAAAGGTAGCTGAACAGAAGAGTCCCCACATTACTTTCAATCTTTGTGGAAAACCATCTCTTTTTTTTTAAACTCTAATGACAACATGACTGCACAATTTACTAAATTTACTTAGGACTTCATATAGAAAAGAGATTGACCTAGAACCTATTTATTAATTAACTACAACATAGTCTAAGGGGTCTTGTTCGAAATGTGAAGAGCAAGAGTGATTGGGCAAAAATGTGCTCATATCACTTTTACACGTTGCCGAAAATGGGCTCCTGAGTAATATTCCACAAGAAATGAATGCGCGTTAACTAGAACCTTTTATCGACAAACGACTAACCTGGAATGCTTACACTAAAACAAAAAGAAATGAACTTACTACGATTTTAAGACAAAAGGTCAAAACTAATAATACAAGTAAAATGACGGACTCGAACATTGGGGTTCGTCTAAAGATTCCATTGAATGCAAATTTGATAATCCCAAATCCTTCGAAAAATTATCAATGCTCCCCTTTACGAACGAAATAATACTATTCATCATGATCTAAATGTTCCTTTTTTTTTGCTGTGTGTGTATTTCGCGTTACCAACAATTTCATTCCCCTTTTATCCTTAAATTCTAATCCTGTTTGTTTTTTTGTTATCATTTCAAGTAAAACATTATTTTTAAAGGCCTTTTGGCGACAAAGGATAACGAGATAGACAAATTAAATTAGAATAGACAGAAGTTTTTGTCTAGGAATTAGCGTAGGATGATGCCTCAATAGTATTTGAACCCGGGACCCCTCGAATGGTAGTCCAGTACGCTAACTACTACTCGAGTAGATTTGATAACTTTTCAAATCTAGTGAATTTTTTTTTATTTAAGAAAAACTTTTAGCAGTAAAAGTAGAGTATGTATCCAGTTATAAATTAAGTTAACTATAAATAAACGCCTACAAATAATCAACCGATAATAAAAATAAAATGCAGAGTTATCCATTTTACAGTTCGTATAGTATATAAATGTTATTTAACAACTCTTCAAAATATGTATTATTTGATATTATTTTTCTTTAGATAAAAATTTGCCATTAAAGATTATAGATTATTTATTTTCCAGCCAATAACTATGGACTTCACAGAAAATACACCGTTTTTGCGTTGGAACAACCGATTTTGGAGGCTGATTTTTTGAACAAAATTTTCTTCAGCGGAGATGCTCATTTCTTGCTCCGTAGATAAATTGTTATATATGAGGCTCTTAAAATATACAAGCGGCTGAAGAGAAGCCATTGTATCCGCAAAAAAATGAATTTTGGTCCGAGAGTGTTATTTGACCGTATTTCGTTGGAAATGAGAAACGAGTGACCGCTACCCCATAATTGTAGTTGCCAATGCCCTATTATAAGCAAATTTGTTTATCCTGAACTAAAAGAAAATAATGGAAACTATATTTCATTTTAACAAAACATTGCTACAAGCCACAAAACACTTTATTGCGCGAAAAGTTTTGACACCGAGGTTTGTTCGTGTCAATTTGTCCCTAAGATTTGACACCGTTGCACTTTTCCTTTAAAACAACATAAGAATTTATAGTTAAAAAGACAATCGTTAAGCATTAGAGCAACATAAATTTTAAGTTTAAATTCAAAATACGTTAATTTTAAAGATATTTTTAAAAGTGTAAATTGAATAACGCCTTAGAATTTTCGTAATTCTTAGTTCGAGAAACACCGATGGGTGCCTTCCCTCTCTTTATTGCTTTACAACATTATAAAGATAAAAAAAATAATTTAAAAGCCCAAAAATAGGTCCTTTTTCTCTAAATTATAATAGTAGTACCTAAACCCATTTACTTCTCTTAAATTAAAATTATTTCCATTTAAACATCGACTTTCTATAGTACAAACGTAATATACGAGGTCTGTTCAAAAAGTATCGCTAATTTTGAGTTTTTTCAAAAATTATTTATTTATTCATGAATATCTATTTTGTCCCCTTCAAAGTAATCCCCACCAGATATTATAAACTTGTGCTAACGTTTTTTTCCAATCCTCGAAGCACTTCGATGCCGCCTTTATCTCCTCAATCGTAGCGTAGCGTCGTCCTTTCATGGGGCTCTTCAGTTTCAGGAACAAGAAAAGTCACAGGGTGCCAGATCTGGGGAATACAGTGGCTGCGGCATTATTAGTGTGTTGTTTTTACCCAAAAATGGCAAAAGCCAATTTTTTGTTCTTCCACAAATCCTGGCCGTTTCTGGGTGATTGCTTCGCGCAACGTGCGCAATACGTGCAGTTAATATTCCTGATTGACCGTTCTACCCTGTGGCAAGAACTCATGATGCAACTGTCGTTCACACGCCCCGGCATGCTTTTCATCGTTCACATTTTCTCGGTCCTCTGAGGACATTTTGTACCACCGATAAACGTTGCTTCAGTCCAAGGTAGCTTCACCATATGCCATAGTTAACATTCGGAATGCGTCTGCGCAATTAATTTTATTTTTCACACAAAATCTGATACAGATTCTTTGATCCATTTTTTGGAATGGGTAAAAATCAAAGACGAGTCAAAACACGTGCAAGCAAAGCAGCTGTCAAAAATTAACTGAACATTCAAAATGGCCGAACTTATCGGCATAAGTGAGATACATGAGTACCAACATAACGCCACAAAAAATCGAAAATCAAATATACGTAACCAGCAAAAATTCAAAATTCGTGATACTTTTTGAACAGACCTCGTATATGTATACATAAGAATTGTTCATTTTCCCTTAAAAACATATAGTTATAAGGTTTCTCATAGTAGTAAAAATAATTCTATTGAACCATATTAGAAATATTTACAAAAAATTAATAATTTTAAATAAAAATAGCGATAAAATATAAAATTCTTCTTTTTTTTTGAATGGCAATTAAATGTTTAAAATTTTCATTTTAAATAATAACCTACAAAAGGTCTGAAGTCAATAAAAACTTATACGAAATTATTTTAATATTATTAATTCCAATCAAGTTTAATTAAACTCATTTAGAAAAAAAAATATACATTGTCAATTTTAAAAATCATTACTATAATTATTGAAAAATATATCTTTCGACCTTCGACAGATATAATTGCAAGGATTATGATAGTAAAAATATTAATATCGCTACATAAAACGATATGTAATCATATTCATGTACATACACTATGTACACATGTTTATGTATAATTCGTATAATATCGAATTCACATAAAGGACGGATAGTCCTTCCATGATATCAGATTAATTTGCAGTTTTAGCAAATCTTCTTTGCCATTAACTCTGTCGATTGGTGGTATACTCGTATTGGTGTCGAAGCAACGTCGTTCAGCTGATAGTAAAATGCTCCTGGCTATAGAACATGGTTCAGAAATTCATTTCCAATACGGAATTAAATCTGAACAAAAACGGATTACGTGCAATGAATTGTTATTGAAGTTGGAGTCTATATTTTACTATCTCGATCTTGATATCTTGATATGCTAGCCGCAACATTAACTAAGACTAATTTCCTTAACTTTTCGACTACGGTAGATGCACTTAGACAGTCAGTTATTTTGTGTATTAAAATTAAAAGTAAAAAACTAACAAAAAAACAAACAATATTGAAACTACTTAATTTGATGCGTACAAACAAATATTGAAATAGATTTCGGATTTGATTTTAGTGGATCAATAAAGTGTATTGGATCAATTTGTCATAAAGTCAGCGCACGAATATGGTATATGTTATTATGAAAATTCAGTTAGGATTTCCAAAACATCAGGATTATATTTGTTCGTATAGATGCCTCTCTATACATACGCATATTGAGAAATATTGGAATTTTCCGTGAAAAAGATACTTGAGAGCCTGTGTAATTTCCAAGTGCCAGAAGGCACTTGATTACTGCCTTTTCTATAAATACGAGTATAGTGTATGGTTGCATTGGGCATAGATCCTTTTGGGTGTTGTTATTATTGCTTCTGTTGTTAAATGGTGATGATAGTACCAAAATTCGATGTTGTTTATGTGTTATACGAGTAGTTGCCTATCCTTATGGACCAGTGGACCTACCACAAACTTATCAATCAAACAAACCGAAAAGGGACCGCCATTATCCTTTATCTTTCATAAAGGCAATTAGTAAAATTGAATTCATAATGATAAATTGATAGGGGTCGCAAATTCATTGGCAACAAGAACATATGTATTCCCATATGAATATGATCGGCTGGCTGTTCAATGGGTTGCCTTCTGGTCGTAGCTGTTGGATTGAACGATAGCGCTTTGGTTGCGCAACTGCAAGCCTAAGGCGATTGTTCTCTGACCTATTGTGTCTATCATTCACGAAGTGGACTCTGTCTGTTCATGTCAGATGCAAACTTATTGAAATTTTCTATTATTGAATTCGAAGCTTTGGCGAATTAATTATAAATTAATTGGTAATTCTATTTCCAGATAACTCCAATCGAAACCAAATCAATTATGAATTCATTTTCCAGGACTACACAATCTGATGACTTACAAATATTTAATAAATATCAAAGCTATTCTATTTCTTATTAATTAAATCATAATGAAATATGTGAAAGGGCATTTAAATATTACAATATACTCGTATACAAAGAATTTATAACAATGACATGAGCAGGATAATTTTATTTTGTATATAAAAAATATACTATAAAAATATATTGTGCAAAAATCTATCTGATATATCACCTATACTAGTTAGTAATAAACTCTTCATTAATAATAACATGCATTAAATATATTTTTAAGAACAATAAAATATATTTAATTAAAATTTTACTCACATTTTGTTTGCCGTAAATTTTTATTTTATTTAAATGATAAATAAAAATTGTGGATATTGAAAATAAATTTTTTAATATTTTTTATGTAAATTTTCCATATTTTTACAACAATATGATGGACTTATTTTAACTAAATATATTTAACTAAAAAATCATAGAATTCGGTTCAAGGAGATTTTTATGATTACTTCTTGAATATGATATCGAGCAAGTGGTTGCCTTGAGCTGAAATGGCATAAACTATTTGGTTTCTGACATTTTCGATCAGATTTTCTGGCGGATCTTAAACCTTAAGTTTGTCTTAAGAGCTACTTGAAGTCAAAGGTTTGCATCTGCAAGTCAAGATCCTTAGCCCATAGATGGTAATTTTGCTTGATAACATATCTACAGAGTAAGAAATGAGTCTCATCACTGAAGAAAATTCTGTTTTCTTGGCTTGTTTATGAAAACATTTGACTTCAAGTAGCGCCAAAGGAAAAATTCCGGCGCCGTCAAATCAGGCGTACGCGGAGGCCAGTCAAATTTACCACATTTTGATATCAAATGACCAACAAACCATATCTTCAAAAAATTGATTTTGTTTCGAGCTTTTATTCAATCCAGAAGTGGTGAAGCATTTTCACAAAAAGTTGGCATGAGAAATCGGTTATCATAGCCCGATAACGCTCCTAATTGACGGTTGTTGCTTGCCCACGTTCATCTTTAAAAAAAAATAGCTGATGAGCATATCAGCATAAATATCGTATCACAAAGAAAATTTTTTAATAGTAAAGACGTACTTTGTAAGGGTTTTTAGTCCCGTAGAACTGACAATGTTGTTTGTTTACGGTTCCGTTTAACATGAAATGCGCCTTATCACGCATGATTTTTGGCCAAAAATCCCCAACATTCTCGGCCATTTGAACAAACAATTTCAGCATATTCGGGTGGCAAAAGCGGAGAAAAATCGTAATGCTTGCATACATTTGAGTAGATTTTTTATGTCGTAGATAAAAACAATTATTGTTGTAATTGTTTTTATACATTTGAGTAGATAAAAACAATTATTGCAAAAGCGGAGAAAAATCGTAATGCTTGCATACATTTGAGTAGATTTTTTATGTCGACATAACATTTTGTTATGCTCAATGTTAACATTTAGATACTTATCGAGAAGTGAAAGATTAAGTGAGGTTTTATTAAATTTTAAATAGTTTACGAACAAGTAAGTATTAGTTAATACATTTGCACAAATATTTTTCTCTTCGTGATAGTAAATAGGAAGTTTTAATTTTAGAATACGAAGTTTTTCGTGAAAGGTTATTTTGCAAGTATATGCGTTCTTACGAATACATCCTAGAAAACATTTGGACAAAATCTTCTATAATCTAGTGTAAGTACTGAAGTTTTATAAATATGCAGTATGACAGCTGTCAAACAAAACCTCTCAAAGTTATAGTATTACTTGATGGATTTATGTAATATGGCGCACCTTGAAGAGTATACAATATGCTGTAGATTCGATAGTATTGAGTTGTTAAGAAAATAATTTCGTTTTTTTAAAAATAAAAATGAAAGATGATTTTCTTATAGTGAATTAATATTTTATTCAATTAAATATTATCCAGTCTGATCCAATACCCTTTATCATCTTTCTGGCAGTAGCGTGATTCCACACTCATAAAATGTTCGTTCTTTGCTGGCAAAATACTGATCCAAGTGATTTTTGACCTCCTCATTTGAATTAAACGTTTTACCATCTAAATAAATTTGTAGAGACCAGAACAAATGATAATCGGAAGATGCTAGATCGAGAGAGTATGGTGGATGGAGCAGTATATCCCATCCAAGCTTTAAAAGCTTCTGCCGAGTGGTCAAATTTGTATGTGGTTTCGCATTAGCCTGTTGGAACACTATACCTTTTCTATTGACCAATTTTGACCTTTTTTTTTTAAGTGAATCATTCAGTTTGTCCAACTGATGACAGTATACTTTAGAATTGATTATTGTGTTGCTCGGTACAAAAATAAACGATTCCTTTGAAAACCCACTAAACAGATAGCATAACTTTTTTTTGATGAGGCTTTCGAAGTACTTTAAGCCGGTTCATCTTTCCTACTCCAGGATTTTTTGCACTTAACATTGTTGTAGATAACCCATTTCTCATCTCCAGTGATAATATGCTTCAAAAATTGATCATTTTTTGGCGTTTGAGAAGCAAATCACAAACGTCAATGCGACGGCAGAAATTTTTTCCGTAAGAAGATGAGGAATCCATATGTCGAGCTTTGAGATTAAACCTAGCCATTACAAATGATCGTGAACAGTCGAATTCGATAAATTTAATCTCTCAGCGATCTCACAAGCTATTATTCGCCGGTTTGCATCAATAAATGCCTTTATTGTGTTTTCATCAGCTTCAAGTGGCCTTCCAGTAAAATGAAATTACTTTCCGAACAACCCAATACTTTCCCTGTCAGTCTCAAATTATGTGATTGAATTTTTTTTCAATTTAAGTCTCTAATTTTTATATTAATAATAATTTTTTTTAATTTTTATTACTTAATACTATTAAATGACAAAACCTTTTATTTAGTACCATTAAATGAATAAAAACTAATTTATTTCAAAAGTCCATTTAATTAACTTTTTTAAAGAAAGAAAATATTTTAAGAATACTTATCAGATAAAAGAAGGACTATTTTAAAGAAAAGTTTTTATCTTTGTGGTCATAGTTATTTACCAAAAGATGCAGAATTTGTTACACGTATTATCGAATTACATATGAAAAAAATTAAAAATAATTTTTTCACATATTATTGGTTTAATATAATCAAAAGGATTAAAAAGAAAATGCCATTTAATATTGTTCATTACGATTTTTTCTCAACAAAATTTTTCGAAAATTTCAAAGACATTTATAGAGGCATCAGTAAATTGGATGAAATTAGAAATATCAAAATGCCACGTCATACAATTCAAATATGACTTTGACGAAGGTTCGGTATTTAATGCTTTTAATATAAGAAAATGTATAGCAGGAAAATCACTACATGTGAAAAATGAAGACCATCCTAAAAGTAGAACCGTAACAAGAGAAAATAGAAAAGATGTTAAAATTAACGATTCAAGACAAAAACTTAATAATAAATACAGATTTTTTTTATAATAATTGTAATACTAATAAGAAGAGTAATTATTCATTTTTGCTAAAAATTTCTAATAAAAAATATATAAGAATTAACTTTTTCAGAAATAGAAAAATAATTAAAAGATCGATTTTGACGTTACTACTTCTTTCACTTAATAATTGTACTATTAATAATGGTTAGTCTAAGCCTATTCTTTCTTATTTACTTAATGTATCGGTAGCTAGAAGCTAAATCTATATTGATACATTCTACAATGTATATTTGAATATATATTTGCAAGGAAATTTAAAAAAAGGAAACTTTACTATTTCATCACATTTCGCCACTTTTTGTTTCATGGGGAGGCTCATCTCCACTTTTTTTTGTGAGCTGCTCATATAGTTGTAGAGCATTACGTCATCCATAGCACAGGAACAAAATTATCTTTATTACTTAATGCCATTCCTCCTACACCAAAAAAGAAAAATTCGAAAGGAGACTTGATATTACTGTCAGATATATCCTGATAAATCTGCGTCACGTATTGGACTTTGATATAAAAATTATAGTAGCGAATGAGTTAAGCAGCTATTTTTATTAAATAGATAAAGAAATTAACAATTTTCGATCACTAATAATAAGTTTTTCTGATTAATAACCATCTTTAAGTCATGTTCTTTTCTTATCATATATACTCGTATGTTAATTTTACGCGGTACCAAAAGAATAATTGGCATTATATTATTTATGTTTTTCTATACTCTATTAATACTCACTAAATTAATAGCTCTAATATTTCGATGTATTAATTTCAAAGTAAAAATTACGCTTTTATTTGAGGATAATTTGACTAATTTTTTGCTTTGATATTTGATGTAAAATGAATTTTTATTAAATTTATTATTTACAAAATAATATATTTTTATAAACTAAGATCTTTGCTCCTTAAAAATAATAATAATAAATTTTGATGGAGACAGTTTAAAACTATTATCTTTGATCAGAAACTTGACTCCATCTGTAAGCAAACCAAAGTTACTGAGCCCCCATAACCCGTTATGTACATACAAATTAACACTATAGATTCCTCGTCGATACTTAGAGACCTTTAGTTGATAAAAAACCGAGATCATTATGAGATTGGTCATTTTGATTCTATACTCAACAAGATTTGAGTAACAGCTATACAACGAAAATTAATATCGAATTTCGTGGAGTGCCAGGACATGCGGGAAAAATAAAAGTGTTTGCAGGTAAAGTGAATGGGGAAATTCTTTGGCGTCCAAATCCCGCTCAAAATACTTTCCGAAATTCTGGAAAAGAAAACTGCTTTCCAGATGGGACACACACAGTGTGCTCCAAAAATTACCAAACTTATTTTTAAATCATACAACATGCAGCGCCATTTTGTTTCGGGCTTTTATTGAATCCAGAAGTAGTGAAGCATTTTTACAAATAGTTGGCATAAAAAATCGGTTATCATAGCCCAATAACGTTCCTAATTGACTATTGTTGCTTGCCCACGTTCATCTTTTAAAAAAAATAGCTGATGAGCATATCGAACTTATTTTTAAATCATAAATATGCAGCGCCATCTATTGAAAATTTACAGCATTAAAAAGATAAATTCATTTTCTTTCATACGCACCGAAATTCATGTAAATCGGATAACAGATGTGAAAGTTACAGCCATTTCAATAAAAGAAAAAGTGTGCTAATGTTACAATAGATGGCGCTGCATGTTGTATGATTTAAATATAAGGTGTAGTAAAAAGTAATCCATTATTTTGCAAATAGATGGCTTTAGGAGTCTGTATCTCCCGTTTTAAAAGTGCAATCGGGTTGCACTAGATGGCGTTAGAAAGATAAGATTTCGTACTACAAAAAGCTTCTCATACAGTTTTGTGATTACTTGACTCAGTATTTTTTTAGCACGCGTCAAAGATAGACACCAACAAAGAGAAAATACGCCATATTTTACAGTTTTTCTTCGATAAAGGCGAAAATGCAAGCCAGGCAGCTGAAAATTTGAATAGTGTTTATGGTCCTGATACTGTAACAGCCAATTATGCGCAATTTTGGTTTCGCCGATTCCGTTCCGGTAATTTTTATGTCAAAGATGCACCACGCTCTTGAAGGCCAATTGTCGAAAATGTCGATAAAATAATGGAAATCGTCGAGTCCGACCGTCACGTAAGCACTGTTTCGATTGCCCAGGAGCTATTGCACAAAAAACCGTTTGGAACCACTTAAATAAGGCTGGATACAAAAAGAAGCTCGATGTATGGGTGCCACACGAGTTATCGCAAAAAAAACCTCATGGACCGAATATACATCTGCGAATCGCTGCTGAATCGCAACAATATCGATCCATTTCTGTAGCGAATGGTTCCTGGTGATGAAAAGTGGGTCACTTACGACAACGGTCGTGGTCAAATCGCGGTCACCCGGCGCAAACGGTGATCAAGCCAGGATTGACAGCCAAGAAGGTTTTGCTGTGTGTTTGGTGGGACTGGCAGGAAATCATCTACTATGAGCTGCTCCCCTACGGCCAAACTCTTAATTCGGACCTATACTGTCAACAATTGGACCGTCTGAAAGAAGCAATCGCCCAGCTTTGGCCAATAGGAGAGGAATTGTGTTCCATCAGGATAACGCCAAGCCGCATACATCGATAGTGACTCGCCAGAAGTTCCGGGACCTTGGTTGGGATGTTCTTATGCATCCACCTTATAGTCCGGACCTGGCACCAAGTGATTACCACCTCTTCCTGTCTATGACGAATGATTGTGCAGGTGAAAAATTCGCCTCAAGAGAAGATTGTGAAAATCGACTGTCCCAGTTTTTTGCCAATAGGGACGAGGGTTTCTATGAGAGAGGCATTATGAAATAACCTCCAAAATGGCAACAAGTTATCGAACAAAACGGTGTATATTTGACCTAAATCGTATCAATTTAATGCAAAAATAATGGATTTTTTGTTTAATACACCTTATATAAAGTTCGGTTATTTTTGGAACACACCGTGTAGTGCTCTTATTCGCACCCTATCCGCCAATTTTATAGGTTTTTGCTAACTATTCAAAATATTTTTAACAACTCTTATAAATCCATGAAGATCTTTTAAAAAATATATATATTTTTAAGTCCTTCTTCTAATCTGATTTAACTCGAACTGATCAAGTCCGCTAAAAACAGACCAGCATCACTAACAAAATGAGAAATTGTCACATGGCCTCATAATTGTGGTGCTAAAAAGTGACTTCAAGCTCATGTCTAAACGACCATAGAAACAAACAATCACATGGCGAGTCCTTTGTAAATTTTTCACTCTACCAACAATTTTGAGATGGTCTCTTTTACAATTCCTCTTTACAATATGAAAATTCTGTACAATAATTATTTGAAAATTTAATTTATTTCCAAACGAATCTTTACATAAAAAAGGATTTAGGTATATTTTTTTTTTTTAGAAATATTGTTTATATATTTAGTAGCACTTTAATTATATTTTAAAAATAATAAGTTTTTTTTTCTCCAAATATTATTTGTTGATGTTATTGAGTTTGATTATGAAAAAAATTCGATACAATTTGAATAACTTTTAAACGTTGGATAACTGAAATTCTTATTTTAAACGTTTTTCTTTGAAATTGCTTCATTTTGGAAGTTGGAAATGTTCCGGTTCATTATTATTTGCATACGGATCATAAAAACAACCATTCGCATCAAATTCACCAATATGATTAGGTAAATTTTCATCAATCCATTCTGGTAGGTGATTTGTTTCCAACATTTTAGGCGTATTAGAATAGCTGAGAATATTTGTATTTTCTCCATTCTTCTGATAATAATTCAACCTTGATCTTGGATAGAAGTATTCGGAGTTAAAATGTTCATTACTTTTCCAACTAGGTGTCTGAACTAAATGGGTTATAAAATTAAAATTAAATGTTATCACAAAAAAAAATTATAATCAAATTCGGTTCATAGTTTACAAAGTGTCCTTCCAAATTGATTGGAGTTCGGAGTGTGCTTCGAATCCTGATTTGTAGGGCTATTATTACGTTCACGCCAATTTTGTAAATTGTTGTATTGCGGAGAGGTACAATACTCACTTTGACGATTCGTATTAGAAGAATACGATTGAAAGAGTGGACGTACCTGATTCGGCGGAAGTTCTGCCGAAGTAGACCGTTGCAATGGTCTCTGATACGATGGTGATTGCTGCCTTGGAACCCATGTCGGTGAATTCCAGTTCATTTGTTGTGGTCTTGAAACATTATTTTCATGTGGTTTTCGCTTATAGTAGCCAAATTTTTTTAAATTGTTAACATTATCCTCTCCAAATACTTGATAATCATTATCTGAATCCTGAGAATATAAAATAATATTTTTTTTTTGTTCTTATTTAATAAGTTAATTTTAGAAAAAAAAATTACTACTTACCATCAAACTTACATCAGGCGTTAATGTGCACGGTGGCTGTACACGATCAACATATAAATTCTTGAATTCTGGTAGAAAATCCGGCTTTTTAACATTTCTATTATATAATAACAACATTTCTTCTTTGCCATAACGATATTTCTGACACTGTTTTTCATGATATTCATTTTCATTCAATTTATTCATATTATCATTCATAGTATCAATAATTAATAAAAAAAAATATATATATTTAAAAAAGTTTCCTCTTTTTTTTTGAGTTCAAAAAATTTCACAACACGAACTATATTATAAATTTATTAGTACAAAATTTGAAGCAAATTATAGTACATTTACAAAAAAAAACAACAAAACCTACAAAATTTTAATACAGGATAATTTGTATAATAGTATAAAAAAAATACTAATAATAATTACACCGCAAACTGTTAATCCACGAAATTAAACAATCTTCAAGCATATAAAATTTCATCAAAATGCACTAAACAATTTTCTGTCAATTAGTTAATGTTGTTCAAATGTAATGAATGCTAGCATGCCTACTTGATTTAAAAAGAAAATTATAAACTTTTCTATTAGATTTTTGTAGAAAACAACTGTAGATAAATTCAAAAAAAAAAAAAAAAATTTTATAATATTCACTTTATTAACAATTTTTTTCTATAAAGAGCAGAAAAGTTTAAATCAAATTAAATAGAGCTTAAATTGAAGTTTTAAACTAATACCTATGAAGTATTTAGAAAAATTTATTTTCAGCATTTGCTAATGGTTAGTATTATATACTTGTATCTAAAAAAGTAAAGTATATTTTTTTTTTCATTTCATGCTTAAAATGTTTTTGGTATTTTTTATTAAATTATTTTCGGGTTTTTCCACAGAAATTTTTGCATGTTTTTTTTTTTTTTTTTTTTTGGTATGTATCTTTATGTAGATGAGATAGATACTTAAGGCTTTGTACACTTTATCAATCACTTTCCTTTCAGTTGAACGATAAGAACCTACTAATGACCGCCTAATTACTTAACGTCTGGGTAACAATATTACAAATGAAATTTTCTGTACATTTTCGTTTTTAAGATTGAAATTAGCACTTAGTAGATTAGAATACAAAATACTGCCATTATTTGGTAACTTTCTACAAAAAAAAAAAAATTATACATTAAATAAAAATGTTAAATTTAAATAAAAATTAAAAGCTTGAAAACGTCTTTCTGTGAAGAAGAAAATTTCGATATATTTTTTAAATGTTTTCCATCTTTAAGATACAAATTTTCCAACCAGTAAAAATGTTTATAACGAAAGATATAAAAATTTTCATAGAAATTTTAAAACGAATTGAAAAATATTTTCGAAAAATTTCTAAAATAATACCTTTTAATAAATTGTATAATGTAGATTCTAATGTTTTTTATTTAATGTGAAGTACAATCGATACAATTAAGTTCTGAATAAAACGTCATTCAAATGGCCTCCGCGACTTCTTTTGCAGGAACGAATTCGATGAACCCAATTTTCGAGCACTTTTTTTTTTTTTTTTTTTAAGTTTAGATTAATGAGGTACAGGGGGAAACCTTCAAAAGGTACTCGCCTGGAAGACCTTCTACCTGCCAGACGAGTTATGCGGGATTTTTACCTCGCTAAAACCTAACCTGTACCTCTACCCTTGCTCCCGGAACGATTGGTTCCCCGGCGGCACTCTTTGTAAATACTACTTCGCCGGGGCGTTCTTATTTGATATTACTGCTTTCCCGATATTATGACGCCTCGCTGCCTATTCTTCGTACGTGGTGCGAAGATCCTTGATTAAAGATTCCGCGTACTCTGCAACTCTGTTCCAAGCCGATTTGCTCTTCAGCATGCACTCCACTATGTTTTCTGAACTGATGGAACGGTCCAGATTTTTCTCCAGATCTACCCGTGTCCCCTCGTAGAAGGGGCATTGGAAGAACACGTGTTCTGTATCTTCGATCACATCGCAGCAATGATGACAGTTTGGGGAGTCAGTTCTCTTGAATCTGTGCAAGTATGCCCGAAAGCATCCATGCCCAGTCAAGAGTTGGGTGATGTAATACCCGACTTCCCCGTGCACGCGAGTGACCCATTTGGTGACATCTGGGATCAGCCGATGACTCCACCGACCCTATGGTCGGTGGGCACTTTTTTCACTAAATCAAGTCGTATGTGTATGTCATGAATAGCACGTTCAATATTGACTTCTAAAGCTTAAAGAGAGTCTAGTTTATTGCTAAAGACCAATGACTTCAAATAACCCCACAAGAAATAGTCTAATGGTGTTAAATCACAACTTCTTGAAGGCCATTTAATGTTACAATTTCTTGAAAAAATCGAATTTCCAAACTTTTCTCACAATAATTCAGTTGTTGGACGTGCTGTGTGGCACGTAGCCCCATCTTGTTGGAACCAGATGTTGTCAAGATCAACTTCTTCTACTTTTAGCCATAAAAAGTTAGTTATCATCGATCTATACCGCTCTCCATTGGCAGTAACGGTGTTACCAGCTTAATTTCGAAGAAGTACCAAAAACCACCAGACCAAAAACCACACCAAACTGTCAATTTAGGTGAATGTAATGGGTGTTCATGAATAATTTGCGGATTTTCTTCGCACCAGAATGAACAGTTTTGTTTATTTACCGCACCACTCAAATGAAAGTGAGCGCACGAAAAGTTGCAATTGGAGAACGATTATTTTGATAACAAAATCCAATAATTTGTAAACGTTGTTTTTGCGTATATCTCTTCATAAAAAAATTGTAAACATTACTAAATACAATGAAAAAAAAAGACGGATCATGACATATTACAAATGGCCGAAACTATTACTTAGAAATCATATCACTCTTATTGGAAAACCCTATATAACTTTTATGATACGGTTAACAAAATACAAACCAAATGTGCAATTGCAAATAGAATCAATATATTCCAAGAATAAATGAATAGTTATTATTAAAGAAAAATGCAAATAATTTTTATAGGTTTATTTAATATTATATTTAACTTCACTTATATGCTGAAAAATTAATAAATATTAGTAACCAATTTAAACGATATATAAAAAAATAATTTTAATATATATGAGAATAAATAAAAATAATATATTTTTACATTAGAACAAAATTGTTAAAGAAGTTTGAGTTTTATTTTTGAATGAAATCACAGTTTTTCCATTTATTCAGAACTCGCGCATAGGACGTATCGAAAAAACAAAATTACGATACCTGTACGTACATTGAGTTGCCGATACCAAATTATTTGAATGTTATATTCGTCGTTTTCAAAGAACATTATTAAACACAAAAGTATTTTTAAACTTGTGTTTAATAATTTTCCTCGAAAACGACGAATAGCAAATTGATCGGCTGAAGACACAGGTTCAATTTTTATACTAGAGCTCGAATCCAATCTGTTGCGACTCTGGTGCATTGTTAACAAATTGCGTTCATTAGCTTAAGTTGATGATGAAAGATCATCATCATCTGAAGCTTATAAACGCGATTAAAATTATTTAGAAATTTAAAAAATTATTTATGAAATTTTTAAAGTTCGGGACATCCTTCTCGCTGAAATGCTTATAACTTATTATTTTAAGCATTTCAGCGAGAAGGATGCCCCGAACTTTAAACACCCCCCCCCCTACGGGGGGCCACTATGTCAAATATTCTACTTAATACAGGGAAAACATCATTATTTTTATTTTTTTAAATTTTACATAATTTTATTTTTATGTAAAATTAAAAAAAAATTTAATTTCATTCTCGAAAGTAAGAGCGTGATAATGTTCTCATTCCTTTTTCATGGCCCTCTATGTCCAAATATTCTACTTTTTTTCTCGCTCCATACAATCCTATCATCGCAGTATTCTTTTGAATACGCTTACGCTCTTTCATCTCCTCTTCACTCAAATACGCTTACGCTCTTTCATGACTTCAAAAAAACACACATATTGAAACAACAAAAACTCATACATACATCATAATAAAATCTTACAAAACGAAAAACTTTTTATATAATAGATAGATATCTTACCTCGATTTTTTTCGAATTCACTATTTTCATAAACGATGGGATTTAAACGGCCGTGGTGCTTTTCGATAAATGAACATAAATCTTCTATATATACAATATATTTTGATGTAAATCTAAATAAAATTTACAATTTTTTTTTATTTTGTATATAAACAAAGAACTTTTTTTTCAAATAAAAATTTATAAATTTTATTCTCTGAGGTCAGGAAGAAAAATAATGAGAGCGATCTGGCCACACTGCGTGACGAAAAATGGATCAGCGTAATTTAGAGTGTTTGTGAATCCGCGAAGTGATTTACAAAATTTTGCAGTGAGCTTATAGAGACAGAGCACTCTTTAAAAGGTGATCTTTGTTGGTAGCGTAAGGCATTTTTCAGGGCCGAGAGGCAATGGAATGCGAACCTTGCTCAACAAGGTCTTGATCATTGAAAACAGCTTAAAATGTGGAATGACTGAGAGATTGTGTAAGGTATAATCCTCGAATGATATTAAAGCTGATGAGTAAGTCCTTGAAAAGCTCAGAAAAAAGGGTCAGATTGGACATTGGAGACAGTTGAACCGGTTTTGATTTGGAAAAGGAAATTGCAATGGTTTTCCAACTTTCCTTTTTACCGGAATTTTTTTGTTCCCCGAGATCGAAAAACCTTACCTAACCTCGTATGCCAAAATAATTAAGACTGATTAGGCTGCCAAATAATCGTGCCCGTTGAGCTAAAGCTACATCCCAATGACCGTTGATTCATAGTTCGTTTAGTTCAAGCTGTTTTCAACTAAGCGGGTCGCTACAACGTCATATTAGTACTGTCTATAACATTCAAAGGAGTGTAACCAAGATGACGACGCCCTTTTAACTGATTTTTGTCTAAGAGAAGTCACGTGGACTTAGAGGAGAGGCTTGAGATAACATGAATCGATCTTTCCTACAAAAATTAATTGATGAAAATGGCCGTGTGATGTAGGGCATTATTATCGTGGAGATGATTAGTCCTTAAGAGGCTATAGAAAAAAGACGCGCAGAACCCTTTTTCTGAGTCCTTTAAGAAATACTCATCAGCTTCAATGTTAATCGATAGTCTGATGTGACTAGAGCCCTCCACGGTCCACTTTCTAATTAGTTCCATCCTCCAAAAATGTATTATTCCAACGAGAAACAAATAGACTCGTCGCAACTTGCGGATTCACAAAATTTCATAACATATCGTAACAAACTACAAAACAAATCTTCAATAATTACAACCCTAAAGAAAGTTTTAATTGAAATTTTGTATTGACAGATCGCAACAGTACTGCCAGATCACTCTCAGTGATGCCACATCTCGCATGTCGACAGGTATAACAGTCTTTGGTATGTGCATTGATTGACACTTTTAAAATAACAAAGTATTAATTTTTTTTTAAATAGATGATTTTTCATCGATTACTGATTATTCAAAAATTAAAACAATTAAAAAAAAAATAATTTTTTGTATAGACTAAATTCTGCGGTAAAAGCTGAGTTACATTTAAGATACTTTGGCATAGATTCTATGAGTATTGTTAGAAAAATCGTTCTATCAGAATTATTATTATCATTTGAAGTATCTGAAATCATTAAAAATATTCATTTAGCGCTTTATTTGAAGTAATTAAATTTACTAGTACTTCATATAATCTGATTAGGTTAACTATCCTCAATTTCCTAGAAAGAGAAAGCTAACAAAAAAAATTAAATACAATAAAATAAAGTGGATACTCTCTAAAGTATATAAGAATTCTTAATTAGCGTTAAGCTCACTTTTCTAATAGAAACTTAACTGCTTCATGAATATTGTAAAATAAGTGAGTAAATGGCTATAAAAGGATATAAACGTTTCTAATTTACAAAAGCGATCATTACTTAGCAGGCGGCATCATTTTCGCTTGACTATATAGTAATTTTATCTTCGAATTGCTCTAATAATTGCTTTCAGTTATTTTAAGTTAATTGCATTTACTTATTTCTCCACCACAATCGTTCAGACATTTTGCGAAAGTCTTTTTCCAATGTAATATTCTGCTTTCATTTATTTATCGTATTTATATAATATTATCGTCTCTAGACTGTGTTTACATTTCGTAGAATTTTTGTTTATACTATGTAGAATTTTTGCATTAAAAGTCCTTTCACCATATTTTTTTTTTGCATTCGAATCTTAACTGGCACACTCATTCATTTTCTTTGCTGTGTCTTTCGAATGATATTCAGTGTCTTGCCTTAAACAAAAAACAGAATATGAAAAGCTTAAATTGAATCGTTTATGGAAAATCTTTCTACGCTGCCATTTTATAAAAAAGGGAGAAATAAATCCTTGACCCCCTTTCTACCACTTGACGAATGTACTTAAAATAACTTAAGATGTTCACAAATGTTGCTCTTTCATTTCGATTGCTAGTTTTTCTTGTGATTTCTTATTACATTTTATAAGTATTTCCTTAAGGATAAGTATTTACCTCCTTTAAGGTAAACTTTACAAATATAAAAGCTTGTCCTTTTCTTTTTTTCTCTGTCATTTTTGTTTATATAATAAAAAGTAATTTTATTAATATTTCTTATTTAACATATGAGAGAAAAATTATTAAAATATTATTAACAGGATTTATAATATATTTTCTCATATAAAATATTTCTCTTGAATTTATTGTGCAATGTTTATGAAAATTGTACTTATTTTGATTAAATGAAATTATATAAATAATATAATATATTTAATTGCATTTTATTTTTATTTTTTGCATTCAATTTTCAATTATAATTAATATAATTAAATTAATATTAGGTAGAAATTATTACTTCAATTTGGAACACAATTAAAGTAAAACGTTTTGAATTTTTATTACAATATTATTTTAATTACTAAGATTATTATCAGAAGTGTCCTTTTCATTTCTTTTTGAGCATAGTAATCTTGTTCAAATAAATTTTTATTCTATGCTTAATATATTAAGCATTTTAGAATAATATAGATTTCGAAAAATTAAATTATTTATATTGAATGTGAGCGTTTGTCTAGCTTGTATTTAGAAAAATGATAAAAATGGTTTGTTGGCAACTCTGTAAATATCAAATTGATCGGTTATTATTTCAGTTCGACAGTTATTAACAGCGATCGCATTATTCGTAATTTTCTTAGATTGGATAGGCCTTTACACAATTTTTTCGAGAATACATTCGTAAGAATGTAGACACTTGCAAAATAACCTTTCACAAAACAGTTGATATTTGCTGTTGTGGAGAATAAAAATATTTATGCAAATGTATTAATTTATACTGACTTGTTCGTAAATTATTTAAAATTTAATAAAACAGCGATAAGTATCTAAATTGTTAACATTATGTTATGGTAACGTTTCATGAAGAATGGCGTATTTTAAAACTCTCCGGTAGTCTACAAAATTGAGGTGCTTGATATTTTATTGATATTTACAAAATACTAGGTGTATAAGCTTAAATCCGCTGTTTTTGTCAAAAAAACACATGTTTTTTTTTCATAGAAAGCAAAAACAAATGTATTTAACGTACTTGTCCTCGCTAGCTACACATTTTTCTTATCTCTCGGAGAATTTGTGGATACCACGCCAAAATAATTCCATCTCTTTCGAGGTAAACCACTCATCAAGTCATTTTCGGACGTCTTCGTAAGAATCGAATTCCTGCTTTGGGACGAAAACAGGTGGTAGTCGGAAGGGGCCAGGTCTGGTGAATAACCGGGGTGGGGTATCACCTCCCAGTTGCGTGTCTCCAAGTAGTTTCGGGCCATTTTTGACGTGTGCGAATGGTGCGCTGTCGTGGAGGAAAATCAGCTTGTCATGTCTTTGTTGATAATCTGTCCTTTTTTCACGTAGAGCACAGTGCAATTTGATCAGTTGTTGGTGGTAGCGGTGGGCATTGACAGTTTCACCAGGTTTTAACATCTCATAGTAGACTGATCCCCTGCTGGATTCACCAAACGCACAGAATCGTCTTCCGTCCGAAGCGATTTGGTCTTGGGGAAGATGTTGATGGTTGGCCGGGATCAACCAACGATTTCTTGCATTGAGGATTCTTGAAATATATCCACTTTTCATCACCTGTCACAATCCGATGTAGGAACGACTTTCTTTTTTGTCTGGCGAGCAAGATTTCACATATGTTTTGGAGTCGCTCCAATTGCTCCATGAGCATTTTTTTCGATTGATATCGTTTTCTTCCAAAAGAGCCTGCAATTGATGGTCCTCAACCTTCCTAGGCCGATTTTCGGCCTTCTTGTCCCACAAGTCAAAATTTCCGTCTTTGAAGCGACGAAACCAATCTCGGCACGTTGTTTCTAATAAAGCACTGTCACTATAGGCCTCCATAAGCATTCGATGCGATTCGGCAGCCAATTTCGTTAAATTGAAGCAGAAAAGTTGAGATTCCTGCATATGCTCTTTTTCTGGCACAAAACTAGACATGATTACCAAAGAAAAAATGTATGTTTTTGTACGAAATTGCTGACAATGTGCACTGATTAATGTTGACAGATGTCAAAATTATAAAAAAAAGTATGGCGTGTCCATGGTAGCTTAATACGCTCACTAACGCCATCTATGACCAAGCAGCGGATTTAAGCTTATACACCTGGTAAATAATAAACCTAAAATTAGGATTGCAAATTTGGATTTGAAAAAAATAAATATTCTTTGGAATAAGTGAGTTAAAATTAATATTAATTTTGATTTTAGAATTCAATAAATTTCCATTACGAAAACTAGATGTCAGTGGGTATCATGTCTACATAAAAAAAATCTACACAAAAGTATGCAAGCAGTACGATTTCTCGCCGCATTTGCGTATACATTACCGAAAATCTGACGTTCGGGCTTATTCAGGTATTCTTTAATTTAAGGTAATTTTGAAATTGGGAAAGTTGAAATCAGAGCGGTCATTAACTTTTTTATTTGAAAGTGACAACTACTAAGCATATAAATTTAAAATTAGTTTTTGTACTCGGATATTAATCACCATCATTTTCTATTAGTAGTTTTTGGTTTTACGTATGTAGATATAAGTCAAAATATGGTTCTATCAGACGATTAATTGATCTTGAGCAAATCTTTTTACACGATGAGTGCAACATTTTCTTAATTCATAAAAAATGCATTTCAGTCTGAATATTAGCCGCTAGTTTGGGAATTTGTACGGATTTCAAAAGACGTTTAATTACCATCGATAAAATATGGATTCAAAACATTTCGGTTAAGGTAGCGGACGTGCACCCAAGAAAGCGAAAACCATTTTATCTACTGGAAAGCAATCCTATTATTTAAACATCTAAAAAAACTATTACTCGTTAATACTATGAAAAAATTATGGATAATTTTGTAAAAGGAGTGGCAGGAGATGGCAAACAATTTATGTACCAATCGCTGTATTTACCAGATCTGGCTCTATCGGACTTACTCCTGTTACCGAGCCAAAAATAATCTTATCTGAAAAGAAATTCTCTCATCGGATGACTCCTGTAAGATGTTCTATTAGAGGATCAATTCCAAGAGCGGATTGAAAAACTTGAGATACGTTGAACGCAATATTTTGAGGTAAATGGAAATTATATTGAAAAATTCAATAAAATCCAGAAAAAATATATATATTTTAACTGGCATTCAGGAAACTTTTCAATTCAGCATCGTAGTATAATGTTAACATTGAACATTTGGTGACATTTGTTTAAAGCAACATTTATTATTTAGAAAAAGTTTCCTGCAAGTAAAAAGATATTTATAAAAAAAAAATAAACTTTAAAAATACTTCTAAAAATCAAAACAATATTAACAGAGCACACATTTTATTTGGTATAATTCTTATTCCTGCCAACTTATTATTAAAAAAGTTCTATTCAAAAGAATATTTTGTGTGATACTTTCTTAACAATAATGTTTTTTTAAATAGATTTTGATGTAAAAGGTGAAAAGAAAATTCTGTTGACATTTGTTTTACGTTCGAAATATTTTGTCATGCCTTCTATTTAAGATTAATTTTTTATACAAAATTTTGTATACTTCAAATTTAACAAGAAATCGTATATGTCAGAAAGTAATTTTCTCTATTAATATCAAATAAGAGTTTGCGTATTTTGAAAGGATAAATCATTATTTTTAAATTGATTTGAATTCAATTTTTTTTCTTCTATCAATATTGTTATTGATTTTCACGCTTTCCAATTGATATATTTTCATCGTTCAGTGATTTTCACAGATTCAATGAACAGAATCCAATCGAAAAATATTTTTTTTTCTAAATTCCAGTGATAAAATACAATATTTTATGACGATTTCGATATCAATTTTATTTCATACCAAAATAAAATACGCACATCACATTTGAAAGTATTTCTCTTATAAAATGGTAAATAAACGATATAATAGAAAATTATTATTATTGTAAATTTAAGGTATTAGCCATAAAAAGAAACTATAACTTAAGATTTGTTTAAAAATAAATATTTCAACAAAAAAAATACAAAATAGATTATAAATATTTGAAAGATATTCTAAATTATTCTATTCCAGTTATATAAAATGTCAATGTTTTATAGATTTTCAATGAATAGGAGATATTTTCTCATAAATATGACATTATAAAATATGTTTTTATATCCTTGTTAGTTAATTAAATACGTTTTTATTATATATAAGAATATGTGCAGTATATTTTTCTAGAAGATATTATATAAGAATAGTGTATAAAAATGTTTGCTTTAATTAAAGATAACAGAACTATTAGAACAGAAGCCAAAACCCTTCAAGATAATAACCAGAAAACTTTTCTTTTAATACTAACTTGTACTTTTCTTATTAAGAGTGTATATTTTCTTTTTTTCTTATATCTACATGTATGTTTGAACTATATAATATATTTATATATGGTTTATTTAGTTTACGTAGATACAAATATTGTCTATAAAAAAAAATAACAAGTACTTTTACTATATTCTGCCTGACAGTTCAATTTAGTTCTGTCTCCCAAAAGGAGCCTTCCACCTAGTTGACATCATTATAATTGGATCTTGTTTGTGGTATCTTAAGATTGTCTATTATATAGAAAGTTTTATTATATATATATTCTCTTATACTTATATGATATACGTGAATATGTGCACCATTCTCTATGTATACTGTCTCAAAGTTGTTTTTGGTCTCTGCTATTACGTCCGAAATAACAGGAATCAAAGTCAAGTTAAACAAAATAAAATAAGCACCGATTCAAAAAAAGGATTATAAACCAAATAGAAAAATCTGCAAAATTTCTATGCATACATTTTTAAGAATTTAAATTTATTTTGTTTATAAACAAGACTTTGTTAGTGATGCTGTCAGGAAAATTTATTTGATTATCCTTCACTTCATGTCTTTATATTGATAAAAAAAGCCAAGCAAATATTTCTTAATAGAATTCAGAAATTTTTTAACACAATTTTTGTGTAATATATATTTAGGTTTTCCCAAAAGGAGTGATATTATTTCTTTTTAAAAAACACACACTAATTGTTAAGGAAATTCAAATGCTTTTTATTTAATGTGAAGTACAATCGATACAATTAAGTTCTGAATAAAATGTCATTCAAACTTCTTTTGCAGGAACGAATTCGATGAACCCAATTTTCGAGCACTTTTTCCACTAAATCAAATCGTATGTCATGAATAGCACGTTCAATATTGACTCCTAAAGCTTGAAAAGGGTCGGGTTATTGCTAAAGACCAATGACTTCAAATAACCCCATAAGAAATAGTCTAATGGTGTTAAATCACAACAATTTCTTGAAAAAATCGAATTTCCAAACTTTTTTCGCAATAATGCGGTTGTTGCACGTGCTGTGTGGCACGTAGCCCCGTCTTGTTGGAACCAGATGTTGTCAAGATCGACTTCTTCCAATTTCGGCCGTAAAAAGTTGGTTATCATCGATCTATACCGCTCTCCATTGACAGTAACGGTGTTACCAGCTTCATGATTCAACCACACCAAACTGTCAATTTAGGTGAATAAAATGGGTGCTCATGAATAATTTGTGAATTTTCTTTGCACCAGAATCAGATGAAAGTGAGCCTCATCGGAGAAGATGATTTTCTTAAAAGAATCGTTATCGTTTTCAAGTTGTTCCAAGACAAAATCAGCAAATTCACGAAGTTTACGGTGGTCCAATGGCTTCAGCTCTTGAGTGATAACAATTTTATAGGGATGCAAGCCCAAATCCTTTCTCAAAATCCGACAGGTTGTGGTTTGAGACAGTCCCAATTCTTGAAAACGTCTTGGAATCGACAAATTGCGGTCTTCAGCATCACATGTCTGAACGGCAGCTTTATTATCATTACTTCGAGAGCGGTTCTTTATCTTATTGGCACTTGAACATTATGTATGTTAAAGAAAATGTACGCTCGAAATTTTTAACAACTCGACGAATGGCGAGCACAGTTGGACGATTATTACGACCATAAAATGGCAAAAGCGCACGAAAAGTTGCAATTGGAGAACGATTATTTTGATAACAAAATCCAATAATTTGTAAACGTTGTTCTTGCGTATATCTCTCCATAAAAAAATTGTAAACATTACTAAATATAATGAAAAAAAAAACAGATCATGACATATTACAAATGGCCAAAACCATTACTTAGAAATCATATCACTCTTATTGGAAAACCCTATATAATACTTTAGAAGTAATATTGTTATAATATTTTAAATACTCGAAACTTTTCAATTAGTTCAGTTTTTTCTTCTAATCCTTATTATTGTGCGTTATACTAAAAAAATCTTACTAGTCATAATAAAAAAAAATAATTTTAATTAATATCGATTACAAAAACTCATAAATAAAATGAATATTCTATTTTGTCATTGTAATTGTGCTCAGCCTGTTATGGCAAAAAACGGGGGACATGAATAGAAATTAACCAAATTTCTTTTTTTTTAAATATTTCGGGAAATAATAAATAAATCACATTATTATTATCCAATACTAGAAATAATTTAATAAGATATGAACCGATAGAAAAATAAATCTTGATAGACGCAAAAATAATTACTTCATAATACCTGTAAGTGTTTAATTCTCCAAGAACGATTCGGCGAACGCTTCGTTGAATTCTGCCAACGCTTCGTTGAACACGGCACTCACCCTTTGATTGACGTTTTCTTCCGAACAATGATGATGCGATCGGGTTTGTCGTATACTCAATGAAGCGTTGGTCGAATTCTACTGACACTGTTGCCAAATATAACAAATCCTATTCCAAAAAATTAAATTTCTTCTTAAATTTTGTTTAATTTCAAAAATATTTTTTTTCCCAAAACTTTTCTTAAAACGTTTTTCAAGTTATTTAAAGTTTTGTTACATGACTGAAAATTTTTTTCTTCTTCAAATTTCTTCAATACTATTTAATCGTCCTAAATATTTTTTTTACAAACAAATTTCTTTTCAAAGTACTATTAAAATTTTTTAAATTTCTTTTTAATAATTTCCAAAAAAATGTCAAAAGATTTTTTTCTTTTATTCTATTATGGTGAATATTTAATGTATGTGCGTATGTGTGCATTAGGGTGGTATGACAAAGTATGCACAATATGAGAATACATTTAAAATCTCCTGTAAGCAATAATTGAAGTAATTGCAGTGTGTAGTGGTCTATTATAGCTTCAAAGAATAATTTCACCATACATTCGTGCATTCAATCATTTAGTATATAAAATTATCAAACTGCAAATTAGTAAATTTAACTCTAAAAAAATATGCTATTCTTAATTAGTTTTAAGTAAATTGCAAATAATATAAATAAAAAAAACAATGGAAGAAGTAAGGAAAAGGGGAAGTCCAAAGAGGAGAAGGAGGATAATGAACGAGAAAAAAAATAAATCATGATAGATACCAAAATATTTTTTTCAAAATACCTTAATTTTTCAAGAACGATACTGTAAAAAAATTTGAGGTTGAAAGAACCAATGCTTGTAAAAATATTTTTAACTTTAAAAGACTTTTAATTAGAAAATTCTTATCAAATATTAAAAAGGAACCGGCTTGGGTAGATTTTCCTGATTCAAAACACACAAACTTTAACACAACACTAACTCTTTGACTGACGCTTTCATCCGATCAAAGGTTATGTGATCGGGTTTACCGTACACTTAACGAAGCGTTGGCGCCGAATTCTACTGACACTGTTGCCAAATTTTTGTCCAAAATTTTTTTAAAAATCTTTTCGTCAAGTTATTTAAAATTTTGTTACATTCCTGAAGTTTTTTTTTCTTTTTTCAAATTTATTCAATAAAAAAATATTTTTACAAAAAGTTTTATTAAATTTTTTTAAATTTCTCTTTTTAAGAATTTCCAAAAAAATGTCTTTTTTTGGTTTTATTCTATTTTATTTAATGTGTGTGTGTGTGTATTAGGATGGTAGAAGGAGGGCTTTGTATTTGGCTATGAGATTATGTGTAATTGAGTAGAAAATAAAATAATATAAATTGTTTACATTATATTATTGATTTAAATCAGCCATTTTTGCAATTCTCCATGAGCCGGTATTCTTCCATCTTTCCCCTGCCGATTTTTAAATACCAGAAGCCCTAAACCAGCGAGACTCAGTAAGCAGATTCGAAGCTTGGCCGTCAACTTAACCAAGCGTCAGTCGAATTCTAAAATTTTCATCTGGCATATTTTTTTTAATATTTCAGGAAATAATACATAAATTACATTATTATTTATTTTAATTTACTGTATATTATACAATATTAAAAATGATTTATTAAGATATGAACCGAAGATTTCTAGATAATATGTTGTTATCAAGATTTTTATGAGATTTAAAAAGAACCTTTGGATCATCTATTAAATACAATAGTTAAAAGTCAAATAAATATAGATACTAGTTGTATAATTATTGAAAGTATTTTTTAGTGTTATTTTATAACCATTACTATTACTAAAAATAAATTTTGATATTTCTTTCTTTTTAATATAAAATTAATTCTTAGCATATTTATATTTAAATTACTAAAAAATACTTTCAATAAAATAATTTAAGTAGCATTTTACATGAATTAAACTTAATAACGTATCATTTTAACTCTCACACTTATAAGTTTATTCAATTAAATCATAAAAAGAAATTGATTTTCCACATAATTCATTTGTATAGATAAATTATCGACAAGAAAATTTGTTTTATTAGATATTCAAATTATTATTGAAAGCATCTAAATAGTATCTTTTTATGATATGAAAAATATTATCATGATATTAGAGGATTTATTTCGAATAATAAAAGTATCTGTTGAGTTGTTTGTTATTGTTAAACGATTCTCAAGGGTATAATAATTGAGATAATTTACGAACAAATATGAAAATCAAATTCAACATCAACAAATTCAAAATATTTTATTTGCCAACATATTTCCAAGAGAATATTTTTTATGTTTTTTTTTTTCTATAGAAAAAGAAATCGAGCAAATCCAATTTTTGCATAAAAATAAAATCCATAAAAGGTATTGAATTTATGTTTATTTTCAACTTTTACGAAAAATTTATTACACAATCAATATAATAAAACTTGAATAAAAAAAAAGAGGAGAAAATATAGCAAAAATTATATAATATAAAAAATTATCCTCGTAAGTATGTATGTACTTGTATGTACATATAAATATATGGGAATATGTTGCCATTTTATGTACACTATTAAATATTCATACAAGAAAACCAATTTTTCCTTTTCATATTTTCCTCTTTACTGATATTAAAACTTACTTTGGAACATAATTTTCAGATTTCAATAAAAATTATGTATTTTCTTTATATATATTATAGATTAAATCTTTTCATAGTGACGACTATTTGCAAAATTCGAAGATTCTTTTCATTCTGGCTTTAGTTTTATAGAAAATATATCTTTTAATATTCCTTGTTTGATTGGGCAGATTATAAGACTAAAACTTTTCGACGACAACTTTATTCAATAAGAAAACAAAAGAAAAACTTAAAACTTATCAAATAAAAAATAAAAAAAAAACTTAGTCTATAAATATACTTTTATGCGGTTATATAAGTATTTACTTACATATGCAAATCATATAAGATATCTTGGAATTTGAAAGTTGAGCTTTGAAGAACGTGCTTTGTAAAATATATATTCAAGGATAAAACTCATTTGTTCATTGAAACGAGTAGTCTAGGCATGTATAGGCAAGAATGTGTCTTTCTTTTCAAACACATACTCATAAATATAATATAACGAATCATGTTTTAAATACTTTTTGCCATTTTGACCTTACAAAAGAAAAGTGAAACATTTTTTTCTGTCAGGACTTTTTGGTTACTTATTAAATATTCCATAATGTATTCTGCCATAAATCAAGAATTAAATAAATATTTCTGTACAACGAATTGGTTAACAGTGGTCAACATATGGTTTTGGTTAATATTTTACTTTTTACATAAACCATGACCATTTTTAGTATATATGAGTAATATTCTCAATTTAATATTAAATAAAAAAGTTTATCAAATATATAATTTTAAACTTCTTTTATAATCTATTGGAAAAGAATATATATTGTATGAAAATTGGAATTATATGAAAAGTTTCATAAAATTTCAATCAACTTAAATTCATCTGTTTCCATTTTATTTTTTATAGATCGAACATTTTATATAATTGCTAAATAGAAAGAGAAGTTAATTCAAAATTATAAAATATATATTGTACGAGTATAAAAAGTCAAGTAGTTTTTTGAAGAATATTTATTTTTCATTTGTTTATGGTATTATGGGTACTAAAAGTTTGCAAAATATATGAAGGGAGGCGGAAAAGTAACACTACGGATTTTTCTCCACAAAATTTGTATATTAGTCCTTTCTCGATGTATAGTACAAATTTCAAGCTCATATGGTAACTTTGTGATACTAAAGAATGTAATTTACATTGAACAATATGATATCAAATTCTGTGTTAAGCTTGGTGAATCCGCAAATTTGACCAGCAAAAAATTTCAAAAAAATCCATGGGGATCTTATTAAGAACATAAATTTTCTGATGGTACAAAGTATTTTTAGAGGGCCTACAATTTCGTCAACCTCGTATACTGAAAATAATGTGAAGCGACTGAAGGCGCTTGTTAGGTCAGACCGTCGATTATCATTAGAGCTCCTTAAAAGACTCACAAAAAGAGTTCTTTGTATCAAAACGTAACAAGGAATATTTGTCGAAATTTTGTGCGACTATCCAGCTTTGTTTTCCTTCTCTCTTGACCTCATCAAAGTCTTTGTGATTTGTTTTTGTTTGTCAAGCTAAAAAACAACTTAAAGAACATCATCTTACTATTATCGATAATATATAAAGGAGTATAATCGAAGAGCTGAAGGCGATTGCGTTGCAGTCTTCTAGCACTGCTAAGAAGATTGAAAACAATGCATTCGCTGGTGAATGACTACCCAAGGGAATTACTTCAAAGAGAATAACATTAATGTATTAAAAGAATACCGTCGATTATCATTAGAGCTCCTTAAAAGACTCAGTATCTTATTACTGTTTTGTTTAGTCCTCGTTTTAATTTCTTTATTATAAATTTTTGATTTAATGGTGTTTTTTTTTAAAAAAAGATTTTGAATTCCCTACTGTCAGAAAAAATTACTAAAATATTAAGGAATATTTTTAATTATTTATAATAAGAGCAACTATTATTAAAAATAATTGTCCTTGATTAATGATAATTTTATTTTGCTAATAGAAGTGCAGATAGTAAAGATGCATTCATCAATTTAGCTTATAAATGTAAGTTCTGGAATACACAATTAATATCTTAGGGGGATATTGTCTACGGTATGGTATATCAAGCCATGCGGTTTTTTTTTGACATTTGAATATTATAGCATCTGTGACCATAATGTCCTTTAAAATATTTCAAATTAATAAACTTAACTTTAAAAAAATGTGCTATTCTTTAGATTAGTTTTAAGTAAATTGCAAATAATATAAATAAAAAAAACAATGGAAGAAAGAAGGAAGAGGGGAAGTCCAAAGAGGAGAAGGAGGATAATGAACTAGAAAAAAAATAAATCATGATAAATGCAAAAATATTTTCTTCAAAATACCAGTAAGTGTTAAATTTCAGGTTGAAAGAACAAATGCTTGTGAAAATATTTTTAACTTTAAAAAACTTTTAATTAAAAAATTCGTATCAACTATAAAAAAAGAACCGGCTTGGGTAGGTTTTCCTGATTCAAAGCACACAAACTTCAACACAACACTCACTCTTGAATCATCCGATCAATGATTATGCGATCGGGTTTCCCGTATACTCAACGAAGCGTTGGCCGAATTCTACTGACATTGTTGCCAAATATAACAAAACCTAACCAACAAATTAATTTTCTATTCCAAAAAATTAAATTTCTTCTTTAATTTTGTTTAGTTTCAAAATTTTTTTTTTCCAAAAGTTTTCTTTTAATTGTCTTAACTATTTTTTTTTTTACAGAGAAATTTATTTTAATTTTCTTAAATTTCTTCTTTTTAATAATTTCTAAAGAATATCAAAAGTTTTTTTTGTTTTCTTCTGTGAAAGAAATAATTAATGGATGTATGTGTGTGCTCGTTTATTAAGATGGTTGGCTCTGGCTATGAGAATGTGTCTAATTAAGTAGAAAATATAATAATATAAATTGTTTACATTACATTATTGATTCAAATCAGTAATTCTTGCAATTTTCCACAAGCCGGTATCCTTCCATCTTTCCCCGTGCCAAAAAACTCTTTCTACCACCCTAATACACACACACACACACATATATATATTAAATAAAATAGAAGAAACAGTAAGCTGATCCCAAGCTTTACCGTTCAATCAACGAAGCGTCAGTCGAATTCTGGAATTTTCCTCTGGCATTGTTGCCAAATTCATCAAAATCTGTGACAAGGCTTCGTTGACTTGTGCGTGGCCAATTTTATTTGTGACAATAGCTGCATTCCATCGGGAAAATTTTGCTACTCACGAGTGTTTGTAGCTGTCATCATCTACACCACCTCGAACAAATGAGTACTTCGCTTTTGTAGTTATGCATACAATTTATGGTAGGGGGGTTTTAGTTCCCGAACTTGAAATAGATGGCTTAGCGCGTTTGTTGGTTATGTTGAAGAATCATATTTTTGTCAATATTGTTTAGTAAACTCAGTATTGTTGTTTACTATTTTGAGGTTATATTTTACTTCTGTCAGTAAATTCTGCGTTCCATTGGGCATCTACTCGCAAATAATTGTGAGTAGCAAAATTGGTCCATTGGAATACGGCTAATGAATAAATCTGCGAAACTAAGGCCAAGGCTACTTTTTAGAAAAAATACCATATAATATTTATCAAACTTTTATATTTACTTTAATATACTTAAAATAATACCAAAACTACCAAAACTTACAAAATTAAAATAATAAAATAAAATTCATAAAAGTTTTAAGTGAATCAGTAGCGAAATTTTTATTTTGGCAATATTTTTCCACAATTTATATATAAACAAATACATCGAAAGAAAATATGGAAAAGAAATGGAAAATATTTTCTTTTATTTCCGTTTTTATTATGCACGAAATGAATTTAATAGCAGCAAAGATTCTAACTGTACGAATTAGATGGGTTGGATGAAGGATGTTGGAATGTTTATTACCTTCATTTTCATTGAAGAAATGAAATTTTAATACCTTTTACCAGGTTCAAATGTCTATAAACAGATATAGATACAGACGCAGATAAATATTATTACAGTTAAATATAGGTATAATTAAGAGATATAATTTCAATTTGAGCTTTTGGGCGATGTGAATGCGAATGTGAATGAGCAAGTAAAATTATACTATTCAAAAGGATTTATTTGCCTTGAGCATATGGTCAAGTCGTCAGTTTTCTACCCTAATTTTAGGAATTTTCACTTGAATCAACCAAAAACAGCTATTAATTATATCATAATCCATAATAATTTCATTTTATTTTCCCATTAAGTTATTCTGCTTTGGCTAGAAATAATTTTCAAATCAAAATTTTAAATTTAAATTAGATTTTATTTTTCAAATTTTTATAATCCAACCAAATTATTTTAAATGATATTCTATATCAAATCAGAAGTTTTCTATAGTGACATAAAAAAGAACTTTTTAGAATTTTATATCACCAACTTAATTATGAAATTGATGTTAGTATGTACAATTATTTTTTTATGTTCAGAGTATTTTTAAGATTATTTTTCATGAAGTGAAGGGTATACCATATTTACTTAAAATATTTCACGGTAGAAAAAATAAGAATGTGAAAAATTATGAAACAATTTATCCTCGTTTAAACTATGACCGACTGCTACTTCAAATGTTTACATTTGGAATGCTTTGCTTTGAAGTAAGGATGATGGGCTAAAGGAATTTCTTAATTAAAGGAAATTTAAACATTCCAAATTTTAGAGAATATTACAAAATATGAGAATACATTTAAAATCCTTTGTAAACAATAATTGAAGCAATTGAAGTGTGAAGTGGTCTATTATTGCTTCAAAGGATAATTTCACCATACATTCGTACATTTAATCATTTATTCTATAAATACAGAACGTGTACGTGTATATATTTTCTTGCCATTTTTTGTACATATTATTATGAAGTCTATGCATTTCAGCATGTGATCTAAAATGCATAAAATTCATATATCAAATAGGACTTGACAAATATTTCATTAAATTAAACTTTGTATTTTTTTTTAAAGTACACTTACTTTATATTTAGTTGAGTTATTTGTTTGTTTGTTTGAATGTTGAAATTTAATCAAATAATGCAAAATTGTGTAATTAAAAAACGTAAAAATGGAGATTGTCGTAATCAAATTCAGTTACAATGTGTAACATTTCATCAAAGTCAGTAAAAAATTTCACAAGTTGTTAATGAAAAAAAAAAAAACAGTTTTCATTTAAATACATTTGATATGTTAGAAAAATGTTTGTATAATAAAAAATGTGAACTTTTTGCATATTTAAATCACTAGAATTACTGAAGTTAATAAAACTTCATTTAAACTTGAAATTATTTGCATGAAAAAATTTCCTACACTAATGCAGACAGCTTAGTTATTCGTCGCTGATTTAGTTTGAGTATTTACAAGTGTGCTACAATGTTCTTTACTGTAAATACATTTTATATTGTACATTTTTGCTTTACAGAATGATTAAAAAGGAGCAAACTTGAGTGTATTTTAAAATAATTTACCGGTAGGAATTTTTTATTAATTTTTATATTTCTTTGAAACATTTAAAAGTTGAAATATATAAAAATATATAAAATTTAACAAACTCTGAAAACGGGAAAAAATGTATATTTTCATGGAAATAATTAATTTATCAGAAAATAGGCTTCGCCCATCGTTGAGTACTACCAGGTGTGTAATCCTAAATCTGCTGTTTGGTCATAGATGGCGTCAGTGGGCGTATTAAGCTATAATGGGCACGCCATACTTTTTTTTTATGAGTTTGACATCTGTCAATATTAATCAGTACACATTGTCAGTAATTTCGTACAACAATATACATTTTTCCTTTGGTAATCATGTCTGGTTTTGTGTCAGCAAAAGAGTATATGCGAGAAGCTCTGATTTTCTGCTTCAATTTGAAGAAATCGGCTGCCGAATCGCATCGAATACTTATGGAGGCCTATGGTGACAGTGCTTTATCGGAAATACCGTGCCGAGATTGGTTTCGTCGGTTCAAAGACGGCAATTTTGACTTGTGGCACAAAAAGCGTGAAAACCGGCCTAGGAAGGTTGAGGACCATCAATTGCAGGCTCTTTTGAGGACCATCAATTGCAGGACGAAGACGATACCGAATCGCAAAAAATGCTCGCGGAGCAATTGGATGTTAGTCAACCACCCATTTCCATGTATCTGCGTGCCACGGGTGAGATTGAAAAGAGCGAAAAATGGGTGGCGCATGAATTTAACGATAGGCAGATGGGCCGACTCCAAAACATATGCGAAATCTTGCTCACCAGACAAAAAAGAAAGTCGTTCCTGTATCGGATTGTGACAGGCGATGAAAAGTGGATATATTTCGAGCATATTAAACAAAAGAAATCGTGGGTTGATCCCGGCCCACCATCAACATCTTCCCCAAGACCAAATCGCTTCGGACGGAAGACTATGCTGTGCGTTTGGTGGAATCAGCAGGGTATCGTCTACTGTGAGATTATGAAACCTTGTGAAACTGTCAATGCCCATCGCTACCACCAACAACTGATCAAATTGCACCGAGCTCTACGTGAAAAAAGGACGGATTATTAATGAAGACATGAATAGTTGATTTTCCTCCACGACAACGCACCATCGCACACGTCAAAAATGGTCCGAAACTACGTGGAGATACTGAACTGGGAGGTGCTACCCCAGCCCACTTATTCACTAGACCTGGCCCCTTCCGACTACCACCTGTTTTCGTCGATGGGCCACGCGCTCGCTGAGCAGTAATTCGATTCTTACGAAGACGTCCGAAAATGGCTTGATGAGTGGTTTGCCTCGAAAGAGAAGGCATTTTTTTGGCGTGGTATCCACAAATTGCCCCAGAGATGCGAAAAATGTGTAGCTAGCGAGGGCAAGTACTTTGAATAAATTTGTTTTTAACTAAAAAACAGCGGATTTAAGCTTTTACACCTGGTATATAAGCCATTAATCACTATTATAAATCATTCATTTTGTTTATGTGCGAGTTTAATAATCGTGTGAGAGGTGTAAAATATCAATAATCTAAATTTATACGAGGTCTGGCAGAAAAGTATTGAGAACAAAAATTTCATATTTTATTTTTGCAACAATTTTTTCACTTCAAAGCTGTTCACTTGGGAGGTGTTGCCTTCAGTTGTTCGGTTACATTCCTTTGGATGTTATCGATAGAACCAAGATGATTTCAATTTATTTTTTTATATCGGGGCAAAAAAAGTCATATAAACTAAGATCAGGTCAATAGGGTAGGGTAGCGGGGACGGAGACTGTTTTTTTTGGACAGAAACTTGTTGATGGAGATAGTCTTGTGAATGGGATCGTTGTCATGTTTTAGCATCCAAGTATCTGCAATAAACGATCTGACGTGAAGGATGTTTTTCTTAACCTTTCAAGGAGATATGATATTAATCAACGGTTTGACCTCATAAGAGCGCCCACTCGTTCCATATTTTCCTCATTTTTTAATGTTAAAGACCTCCCCTTGAGCGAAGTTTCTTTTTTCCCTATTTCTCGGTCCTCCAAAATACTTAACTTCGTCTAAAAACTTGTGCTGTTTAAAATATCTGATACCTTCCCCTCCCGCTCCACTAATAGGCTCATTGCAACTTTTCATCAAGCTTAACGTTAAATTCAATTGGGCATCATTGTTCCAAAATTTGATATTCCTATTATTATTACGTACTTCAAAAATACAAATTTACTTATAATGCACTATAGAATTGTGTTATTATCGTTGTTTTCTCCCTTAAAGGAATTTTTATCACATAGCTGATTTTCTATGCGAATAAACAATTATCTCATTCGAATACTGCGGGTCCTAACCCAAAACACACAATTGACGCTTAATCTCTAGTTCATATGAATAATTTCATGGTTCATCACTACTGATGACATTATCAAAAGCAAATACGAGGTCTGTTCAAAAAGTAACGCAAATTTTGAATTTCCGCGGCTTACGTATTTTCGATTTTTATTTTTTTGTGGTGTTATGTTGGTCTCTCACTTATGTCGACAAGTTCGGCCATTTTGAAAGTTCATTTAATTTTTGACAGCTGCTTTGCTTACACGTTTTCTGGCTTGTCTTCGATTTTTGCTCATTTTCGCCCAAAAACAGCATCGCATTAACATTGCTAAGGAGCTGTTAGGCTCTGTCCGCGACGACCTAAATTTGCTCCAGAGGGTCATAACTCATGACGAATCATGGGTTTATGATTATGACGTGGAAACCAAAGCTCAGTCATCCCAATGGAAGCTGCCGCATGAGCCAAGACCGAAAAAACGCGCCAAGTTCGGTCGAATGTGAAGGTTTTGCTTACAGTTTTCTTCGATTGCAGGGACGTTGTGCATCATAAGTTCTTTCCACAGGATAGAACGGACAATAAGGAATATTACCTGCAAGTTACGCGCAAGTTGCGCCAAGCAATCAGCCAGAAACGCGCGGATTTGTGGAAGAACAAAAATAGGCTTTTGCCATTTTTGGCCAAAAACAACAAACTAATAATGCCGCAGCCACCGTATTCCCCAGATCTGGCACCCTGTGACTTTTTCTTGTTGCCGAAACGGATTCTTTTATCCATTTTTTGGAATGGGCTAAAATCGAAGACGAGCCAAAACACGTGCAAGCAAAGCAGCTGTCAAAAATTAACTGAACATTCAAAATGGCCGAACTTGTCGGAATAAGTGAGAGGTATAAGTACCAACATTACGCCATAAAAAAAATCGAAAATTGAATATACGTTACTCGAGGAAATTCAAAAATTCGCGATACTTTTTGAACAGACCTCGTATGTACAGAGTTTCCTTATAAAGATTAACAGGATATTTATTTTGAGCCAAAGTTAAATTATGTGGAATATATTAATCTCATAATATGTTTACTTTTAAATTATTTGTTATGTTTATAGTTCCCTCTTAGAATTGAGAGATTTGGTGATGAAGTTATTGTTAAAAGTGAAATTTTTGAAATTCGATTAAGCTTTCTACTCGATGAAAACACTTTTCTTCAAGACTCATAGAAAAAAGAGCCTAACTTCCCAAATGACTTCACACAACTAGAGTACCTATCGCAATCTCTCTCTACCATGTAGCAATCATAAAGCTAAAAACGAGAATTTGAAATAAATTCAAGCCCAAACATTTAACTTACCAGTGCATCTCAACACAATGCCCTAGGACACTTGAATAACACAATAAGTCATATTGCGGTCCAGCGTTATCATATCCTTTACAGAATGAAAGTTAATAGCTACCACATATATCGCAGGACATCAATCACAAAACTGATCATTAAGCATAGACCGACCTTATATACATTTTTGAGGTCTCGACAATATACTCATATTTTCAGCAAAGCTTCACTACAAAAATTCTGAAGTTTATAGGATGTTTAATATATGTTAGGCTTGATTATTTTGGAGTTAGTAGTTCTCGAAATGTAGGCAGCAGTTCTCATATAGTAAACTGTACAACATATTCAAATTAAATGGTATTTTTATAATCTATTAAAAAAAAATTAGGTAAATTAATTTTTTTTTAAATAAAAAAATTTAAAATTTTAAGTCCAAAAAAAAAAACAAAAATGAAATCGAATAAATTTCTTTTATAGTAAACATTTTGAATACTCCTATATAAAATATCCTTTAGGCTATTTGTATATTATTATTTGCTAAGGGAATAAACTTTGAAATTTTTTTATTTTTAATTTTTTCCATACAATAACGATTAATAAAAATTTCAGTCATCTAAATGGCATTGTTATTAAAACAAGTAAATAATCAATAAAAGATGGTGTGAATGTCACTGAAATGTTATTGTTAATAAATCATAAAAGTTCACCGTTTATTTAACAAAAAGTCACCCTTATTTTGTTATTTTATGAGTTTCTTTCTTGTTGCTATTTTTATAGTTATTATTATTATTGTAATTGTTATGTTGAGTAGTAAATACTCCTATTTTTCCTCTATTTATTTTCATATTTTTTTTTCCACTTTTATATTACTTCCCTTATCCAAACTGTTACTAATGTCTTGTTAACATAACATTCTATTCATTAAAACAAAAAAGAAAAGAAAATAATAAGAAAAAGGAAAGTTTAGTGGAATTGAAGGAAAACAAACTAAGAAAAATTTACAATAGAAAACGTGAGAGAAAGAATAATAACAATACTGATGAAGCTAAAACAAAAACAGAAAAAAATCTGTTGCGATCTCTGATTCGGTTGTATTGCTTGTTTCAGTGTTTTACAATTTCTAGTCTATAGTCCTGAAATCCCTTGTCCTTTTTAGAGTTATTTCCATTATTTCTGGACATCTGACATTTTATCCTGAATGAGGTAATAGGCAAGGAACGAAAAGATGAAGACGAAAAGGATGAACAAAATGTGCTTCTTAATGATTTGTTGAAACCCTTTTTTCTCACTTTAATCTTATTCTAGTCGAACCTTTTTTAAGAAAACAATTCATCACTTGAATACACTATGTTCAGTATTTCATTTATTAAATTGTATTAAAGTTGTTCAAAGTTTTTGGGGTTGTAATCATTTTTTTTTTAAGTAAATTTCCCCATAGAATATTGTTATTAAAATATTGCGAATTTATTCTAAGTTTTAATGAATTTTTCTCTAGTATGAATTCCTTGTTTGTTGTAATGGAATTTTTAACAATAAATTTTGTAGATACACACTTAAGTAAAAATTAATCTATAGGAACGTATTAAGCTAAAAAGATTTATTGCAGTTCTGAATGGAGCTTTTTTTTTAAACAAAAAGTTTTTGATACTATTTCACATTGGACTTCATCCGCACGATTGTGCAATAATAGTTGATGATGCTATTCAATACATGACAAAAAATATATATATTTTTAAACAATCTTTTTGGATTTGAATTATTAGTAAATTAGTTTTTGCATAGAAAATTCATTTGAATTATTTCTATTAGATAGAATAATTAGAAATTCGAAGGGCACAGTAATAACTAAAAAAGGTATTTTCAAATGGGAACTATTCTGTTCTTCGGGAAGGTAAACAGCCTTTCGTGGAAAAAATAATATAATTAAAGATTGATTTTTGAATAAAATACTGATTAAGTGATATTTTTATAAATAAAGGATAATATTAAAATCAGTCGACGAATCATAAAGTTCTACTCGTGTTGAATGTCCTTCCCAACGAAAAAAATACAAAAACAAGATTATCCTATTTGGGCTTTGGAAAGTAAAGATAAATAAAATATGCTTAAAATAGAGATTTTGACAAAATTTTTATATTATTTTATTACCACAACCTTGTTATTATGCATTAAATATAATATTATGAAAAAAACTTTCATAATATTCTTGCATGATGCAATTATTTTGGTGTTATTTTTATGGCTTTTCTGCACATTTCGGGCTGTAATTCGGTCATTACTTGATGTATATCGGATTTTGAAATGCTCTTAAGTATAAAAATTGTTAAGGAAAAAGTCTTTTATTGTCAATTTTCAATATTTTGGAGGTCAGTTGACATTTTTAAATCTCAACATTACGTGTTCTGGGAAATTTTTCTGCAATCAAATCAAAAAATTGAGGCATTGTTTCGTTAAAACCACATATAGTCCAGATGAAAATCTTTGCGTACAGCTTAAAACAAATCGGTTTTACATAGCCATATCGCTCAGAATTAACGGTAACGGTCTCTTCTTCATTATTTCCAATAAAATTTGGAACAATTACACATTTGTATCGAAATGCACATCAAAAATTCACATATCATAGATACAATGGCTTCACCACAGTCGTTTGTGAGTTTTCAGAGCCTCATATATGGTAATTTTGTTTATTGACGTCTCCATCGATCGTGAAATGAGCCTCATCGCTACAGAAAGTTTTTGTTCGGAAAATCAGCATCTAGAGCCTCCGGAGGGGTGGGGTAGGGGGGAGTGTGTTTGGTGGTGAACTTAGTGACTGCGGATTTTAAATAAGAAGAAAAATTCGAAATTTTTTATTAAAAATATAACTTTATTCAATTAGGTATTGTCCGTTTTTGTCGATGATCCTTTCAGGCAGTGTCATAATTCCGTTTTCGTAAAACTTATTATTATTACTAGCAAAAAAACTGAATTAAATGTGATTTTACATAATCAGCGTCATTAAAAATTTTACCATTTAAGGAGTTCAAATGAAAATCTGAAGGCGATAGGTCAGGGCTATATGGTGGATATGACAACACATCCCAACCTAATTCAAATAATTTTTTGCGAGTGACCAAAGATGTGTGCGGCTTTGCATTGTCATCCTGGAAAACCACACCCTTACGATTTGCCAATTCTAGCCGCTTTTCTTAAACTGCATTGCTCAGTTTGACGAGTTGTTTAACGTACACGGTGGAATTAATTGTTTGGTTTCTTGGTAAAAGTTCAAAGTGCAGAATCCCACCAAACTGACAGCATAATCTTCTTTTGGTGCATCTCAGCTTTTGATGTCATCTGAGGTGGTTCATCTCGCATCACCCACGATCGTTTCCGATTAACGTTGTTGTAAACTATTCACTTTTCGTCGCCAGTTATCAGTCGTTTCAGAAATGGATCCGTTTCGTTGCGTTTCAAAAGCGAATCGCAGATGATAATGCGTTGCGTCAAATGTATTTCCTTAATCTGATGAGGAATCCATAAATCGAGTTTCTTAACATAGCCAAGCTGTTTTAATTTTTTTTCAATGCATATATGCGATACATTGAGTTTCTCTGCAATCTCACTTGTTGTGCTATGATGATCTGAATCGATAATGAACTTGTTATTGGTTTCATCAACTTCAACTGAACATCACGATCGATACGCATTTTTTAGTGAAAAATCACCAGAACGAAATTTAGCAAACCAATTTTGACACTGCCTTTCTTTCAAAGCTTCATTTCCCATATACGGCATATAACTTCTTGTGTACCTGCGATACGTTCTTACCTTTTCGGAAATAATACAATAAAATATATCTAAGATGCACGTCTTGCCCTTCCATTTTGAAATTTGGATGAAAACAAAACTAAATAATTAAACGATACAATTTTTTACTTAATTAAAGTCGGAAGTCCAAACAATAAGACAACAATATAGGTTAGGTACTTTGAACACGTTGACATAACAAAAGAATGTGCCAATACCATCTATTGACAAAATCCGCAATCACTTAGTTTCCAATCCAGTAGATAGACATGTAAGCTTAAATAAAAAATGCTCCATAATAAGTTTTTATATACCCTCAAATGCTGAGCGCATCGTGAAATCCGTAATTTAGGGTTTTCGTAACACAAAACAATATTTATATTATAATGCATATTAAAATGATGCTCAAACCCTAACACATCTATAACACGTTTAGTTTATCCAATTTTTTTTTACTATAATAGCAATTGTTCGCTTAGTAGAATGATTATGGTAACTATAATTTCCTTTTATATCGTGATATGTTGTTCTGGCAGAATCAATTTGTCTGTTTGGTAATTAAGCAGATTAAAATAAAAAATGTCAAAATTTTATCTAAATAAGTTTTATCTAATATAATATATTTATGATAGATAACGGTTAGATAGTAGAGCTGTAATCCTTAAAATACAAAATGGATAACCCATTTATAGAGTTCATCGAAATTCAGAGCCTATGAGTAGTCATATATTTCTACAAGGATATAATTTCTACAAAGAAAATCCATAAGGATGCACATTCCTAAAATATTTCCTTTATATTTATTTAAATTTAATAATAATATAAATTATAATCTACAAAAGACACGAATAATTGTAATAATAATCAGCATTTTTTTTTGTTTTCTTTTAATTTCCTTAATATTAAAATTTTTGATTAAAATTTTTTACCTATATTTGTTATATAAATGAAAACTTTTGTTACTTAGAAAAATGTCTCATATTACAGAGAATATCCTTATGGGAATATCTACACTTTATTATTATGTAAATAATTTTGAACTTTTTGGAAAATAAAATGGAAATGAGACTGGTCAAAATGATTGCATATCTAAAGTCTAGTTAAATTATTTAACAAATAATAAAAATGAAAATAGCAAATAATAAAGCACAGAACCTGTGCGCCAGAATATTGAAAGTGAAAACTTATCGTCTCCAAATGGTGTCATAATTCAATTAGAATATCGCCCAGACATGGTAGATTGAAAATCATTTTCAATTACCTTTTTCCATTTCTCTGACAACGCAGCTAAAATTTTCAATTCGATTTGACTAGCTTTAATTAAAAATATTTTTCTCGAAATTCAACTCCAAAATAAATTCAACAACTTCGAACAAAAAAAAAAGGGAGTTGAAATGTCTAGCCCCGTTTTTTTTCCTGATTGGCATTGAATTTGAAGACAAAAACTGATACGCCTTGGTTAGAAATAAATTTATTGGAGAAGACGGACTATCTTCTGGATTTATTGGATATTATTTGTAAAAAAAAAACGGAGAGAATTCTTATTCAATGAATATATTACGAAAAAGTGAAGTGGGTCAAGTCCTTGGTCGGTTTAATTCTCTCCTCAAATAGATACAATTACAGGTTTCCAAGGAATTGGGATATCACCGATTAGAAAGGCATAATACATATTAATGGGGATTAGAGCAAACATAATTACTTTAGATTCCCTCTTTTAATAAGTATATATAATTAATTATGGTATTAAATAAAGATACGATTAGAACATATTAAGGGATACGTTTATAGGTGGTGAAAATGATACAGAAAATCGATAATCTTTAAAAAGGGATTTGTAGATTTATTGTCGTCGAAAGGTACACCCAAACGAAAATGAACTTATATAAAACATGAATGGATAAACATTTCACCTTGGAGTGATTAAATTTAAATTAATTGACTGGCTAGTATGTATATTAAATTAAAGCACTGAGTTTAAATCATTTATAAATATTAGATTGTCTCGTTGAGTAAAAGTCTTCATAAAAGTTTAAAAGATTTTGTAGAATTTAATTGAATTTTTACACAATTATGAATATTTAATTATTTATGATTTATTGACTGTTTTGAAAATTTCATTTAAATAAATTACTAAAAAATATGGAATTTATTAAAAGTTTTTATTTATTAAAAAATACGGAATTATTAAAAGTTTTTATTTTGAAAAAAAAAATTAAACTCGAATATTTCTAAGATTATAATTTTATAATTATTCATTCAATTAATATCTTAAAGTTTGTTATTAAAATATGTCAATTCTTTAAAATATAAAATAATATTGTAGGTAAAGCGGCTTTTTAGAAGTATTGCTATAGTAACTCTAAATGTGTCAGTTTTGTTGTATCAGCCACTCTTCTAAGAAGAACTTCCAAACTAATGTAGGGCTATCTAAAGTTATGTTCACAGCTTTTTACTTGATGTGAACTTAGTAAGCAGTCATTTTGCGAAAAAAATACGTCAAATCGTGATGCCAAAAATTTTGTACGAGGGACAGGTCGAGAGCCAGGTAATAATTCTATAATAGTTTTTGAAATTGTATGTGTTAATTGGCTAAAATTACATTTATTGCTTCAATAATATAAAGACACACCCTATTATAAAGCAGTGATGCTAAGAAATGAAGGAACAAAATGGAAAAGTTGTTTGTCCTTTTCTCGATGTCTAGTTTCCGATTTATGCTTAATCTACTAATGCATTAACAATTTAAATTTGAGAAGAGCTGATTGATATAATAATAATTGTTTTCTATAAATTTTATATTTAACTGTACTGTTCTAAATTTTTGAATGCTACGGAATCATTAGATTAACTCTTTTTCAAACACTTTTCCTAATATCATAGCTCACAAATTATGTATTTTTTGTTAATGAAAAATGAGCAATTATACAGGCATAAAAGATAAAAATTAATAAAAATCAAAATAAAATTTTGGTAAAGTAGAAAAGAGGGTACACTTTAAAAGTAAATAGGCCCATTTGTTTGGGACTTTCCATCTATTTAATTGAACAATTGGGGTTGGATAAAATGTGGTTCCAACAGAAAAAATATTAGAACATCATAATTTCGTGGGTTTTCCCTTATTTTATAGCATTTTCTTGAAACAGTCTTCTATCCCTGCAGCTGTTCAATCCCCACGTTTCATATGAAGTTATATATTTAAATATTGTAATTAAGTTATTCGTAAATCATTTTGTGCAAAAGCTCTATAAAAAAAAGGGGCAGACATACTAGTTGGGAAGTATTCGGTTTTGATAGTCCAATCTGAATTATCGGTAGTCACGGCCTTAGTTTCAGAGATTTGTTCGCTGACTCAAGTTAATTTGGCAACGTAGAAGTCAATAAAATTTTATCTGAATTTCTCTTCAGGTTTTGATGAATTTGGCAATAATGCCAGATGAAAATTCCAAAGTTTAATTAACGCTTCGTTGAATGCAGGGTAAAGCTGATCGTGTACTAGTCAATGGGATCGAACAGTATAATTCTGTGACTGGTTAGAGGACGTTGTATTAGAAAATGAGGACGAGAAAGATCAAAGGAGTTCGGCTGGTGGAGGATTGCAAGAATGACTGACTCTAATAAATGATTTTTTTTGTATATACAGAATACGAGGTCTGTTCAAAAGACGAGTTTAAACACGTGCAAGCATAGCAGCTGTCAAAAATTAACTGAATTTTCAAAATGGCCGAACTTGTCGGCATAAGTGAGAGACATGAATCGAACATAACTGCATAAGTGAGAGACATGAAATCGAAAATCGCATATACGTAACCCGCGGAAATTCAAAATTCGCGATAGTTTTTGAACAGACCTCGTTTTTGCATTAATTTATTTTCTCCTCAATTACAAACATTTACACAAACCTACTTTTTCCACCCTAATATGCACACAGATATACATTAAATAAAAAATAATAAAAACCGTCAATATTGTGTGGAACATAAGAAAATTTAATAAAATTTTTTAAGACGATTAAATAATTTTTGAAAAAAAAATGTCGGGAAAACAAATTATTTTTGACATCTTATTATAGCTATCTTGTTATTATAGCCAATTTTGAGCAAGACACACGAGTTATTATCATATTATAACTAAGCTCTCTCCTACAACAGTCAGCGGTTCTCTCCACCAATTTTTTTCTCTCTCGAGTATCCCTTGTTTGTGTATTCTGAATTTTTTTGTAAATTTTTTTATTATTAAAAAAAAAATTATTTTGTATCAAAATTTAATCACGGTCCCAATTTCCTCTTGGAAAATTTATAAAACAATTTTTAATTCTCTTTTAACCCTTACAGTAAATTTTAATTATCCTTGGATTCATTTTTTGTTTTTGTTTTATTCCCTTACTAACATTATGATCAACGGTGCGACAATCGAGAGACTTCCGGTATAGTTTTGCGGAAATAAAGAAATCCGGACGTCTCGGCTTCGCGCCGCAGTCTTCCAGTTTCTTTCTGGGTGGAATATTCCTCGTCCGCATTGAGCTGAATTTGAACCCTGCAGGATCTCGTCGTTAAATAGGCTCCGGTATAGGTCATACCCATATAGATGCTCAAAAATTCATCGAAAGATCCTGGCAAGATTTTTGCCCTGTGTAGCAGTAGCTTCGATGTTGTTGTCACACTTTTCAAGGGAAATAATATAGACTGCGACTGAAATAGGCTTTTTTTTTTTTAATGTTTAGATTAATGAGGTACAGGGGAAAACCTTCGACGGTAATCGCCTGGAAATTTTTCCTGCCAGACGAGTTTTGCGGGATTTTAACCTCGCTAAAACATAACCTGCACCTCTAACCTTGTTCCCGGAAAGATGGTTCCCCTGCGGCACTCGTTTTTAATACTACTTCGCTGGGGCGTTCTTATTTGATGCTACTGCTGATGTTATGACGCCTCGCGGCCTATTCTTCGTACGTTGTGTGGAGATCCTTGATAATGGATTCCGCGTACTCTGCAATTCTGTTCCAAGCCGATTGGCTCTTCAGCATGCACTCCACTATGTTTTCTGGACTGATGGGATGGTCCAGATATCTCTCCAGTTCTGCCCGTATCCCTTCGTAGAGGGGGCACTGGAAGAACACGTGTTCTGCATCTTCGATCACATCGCGGCAATGATGACAGTTTGGGGAGTCAGTTCTCTTGAATTTGTGCAAGTATGCCCGAAAGCATCCATGCCCAGTCAAGAGTTGGGTGATGTAATACCCGACTTCCCCGTGCAGGCGAGTGACCCATTGGTAATATCTGGGATCAGCCGACGAGTCACCCGACTCTTCGTCGAGCTGTCCCATCTCTCTTGCCAGAGGCGAAAACTCTCGGGTCTCTCCTCTTCACAGGGGCTTTCGCCGCTCTTCCTTCTTCCTACGATGTTGGCGTTCCCGCTCTCCTGCCAGAGTGTCGATGGGTGGGCATAATGCCACGACGTTGACCGCATCGTGTGATACCGTTCGGTATGCTGACGCCACTCTGATCGCTGAGAGCCGCTGGACTGATGACATTGTCTTACGGTATTATGTTAGCTCTAGCGATTTCGCCCACACTGGTGCTCCGTATAGCAAGACGGAGGTAACCACAGTTGCCAGTAGTCGTTTCGGATTTGCCTGGGGCCTCCGATATTGGGCATTATCCGCGAAAGTGCACCCTGTACTGCTGATGCCTTCCTGCTGGCGCAGGAGATGTGCTCTTTGTAGTTGAGTCTGGCATCCAAGACCACTCCTAGATACCGGATGTAGGGTAGCGACCGGATGTCGTGGTCGCCTACTCTTATGGTGATGGTCTCCATTTTCTTTAAGCTACTCACAAGGAGTGCCTCGGTCATATGTTCCGCCAAAGACAGGTCTGCCGATGTCATCCACTGTCTTATCCTCCGGATGGTGGTGCAGAATGCGGCTTCGAGTTCCTCCAGGTGTTTGTCTACAAGGACAACCGCTACGTTGTCCGCGAAAGCCACGAGTGTTGTGTTTATCGGTAATTCCAAATGGAGTAGGCCGTCGTACATGACGTTCCACAAGAGTGGCCTCAGGACAGAGCCCTGTGGTACCCCTCCCGTGACCCAATACTCCGCTGGTCCATCCTTGGTCTCGTATTGCAGTAGTTGATCACTGAAGTCTGATCTGACCATCCTCTGTAGGTAGTAGGGCACGCCTATGTTCTCAAGAGCCTCCAAGATTCGATCCCAGCGGGCCGAATAAAACGCATTCTTGATGTCCAGGGTGACAATGAGGCAATACTTTTTAGAACCGCCTTTCCCTCTCTTTCCTGAGATGGCTTCCTTTGCGATGTTCGTGACGAGTTCCAACGCGTCGATGGTCGATCTCCCCTTCCTGAATCCGAATTGAAAAGAGACTGAAATAGGCTCTGTTCAGGTATTTGCAACTAGAATTGAACACATTCAGGTCTCTGCAAGTATAAATTTATGTATCCTAGCCTTGCATCAGTAGTGACTGATACTATCAGTAGTGAAAAATTGTTCTCTAAGAACGCTTGAAATTAGCCGTACTTTCTTTGAACTTCACCTTTATTAATATCCTTTTCTGCATAAACCTTTCCTGCTACAATTACTCCTGAAATATTTATATTTTATATATTTAATATTATTATAAATATTTAGGGCAATAAGAAAACAAAAACCAATCGCCAAAATGGTATTAATATTTTTTTTTTTATTAAATATTTAATTATAATATAATTTTGAAATTTTCTCTTCATTTAGCAATTGTTTTGACATGGAATGAATGAATGTTAAGAATTATTTGTAATTAAAATTGAAATTCTCTTAACATTTTCCAATTATACAATTGGTTAATTTAAGTTTGAACAAGATTTAATGAAGCGTTCAAAGTCATTTGCTTTTCTAGAGTCATTTACTGCTGCTACCATCATTCGTTCATTTGTGTCGGGGTAGAATTATTTAGGTTGCTGAAAGGCGCCAAACCTATAGTATCGAAAATAAATTACATTTTAACAACAATGGAAGCTAAAAACATGAATGTTGGCATTTATTTTGTATTTTTTAACAATTAATTGTATTTTCTTAAATTTGTATTTATATACGAAGAGAAAAGTATTCCAAATTTCTGGATTGGCATATTTTCTGGAATAAATTTTTATTTATTTTTTTATTTTATTTGACTTGATGTCATGTGAATAAATCGAAACCGGAAAATATAAACCAGAATCGGCAATAACTCAAGTGTATTTTATACTGTTTCGGTTGGGACGCATTTCATAATAAAGGACAATAGGGATTCGAACAGAATAGCTCACCATCAATAGCTCAATGCCAATAACATGTATTATACGATATCGTTCATTTTTCGTATTCCTATCATACGCGGATTCTGCAGTATTCATAAAACACCATTTACCATTCCATATTTGAGAACCTTTTCGGTTATGCGACATTCCGTGTTTGTAATTGAATATTCATATCACAATGTTTTAACATATAAATGCTTTACAAGAACAAACATTATTGAATTGTGTTCGTTGGCCAGGATGTAGCAACGATGCCACGTAGTTAAGTAAAAATATTTTTAATTCGCGAATTTTACACAAATTTCATATATGGGGACAATGTAAGGTAATTTCTATACTTACAAATATGTGGACTCATAAATATTGGTATTTAATAAGACTATAAGCAATAGTAAATAAACAAAAATCTTTCAATACGAAATAAGGACATATTCGCTATATATGCGCAGAGCCATCTATATGAATCTAACCTTACCGAAGCAATGAAATTGATCCAGTTTAGGGCATTTTAAGCAAACACCAAGCAATATGTAAAATATTTATGGCCATTTGAAGAGCTTTTGAACAAGCGATTTCGTAAAGTGGCTGATATTCCCGTTTAGTATACGTATTTTTTTAGGAGGATACGATACTTCAACCACAGAAAATATGTTCTACATGCCAGTAACCATACAATATGCATTTTGTTCTCATAAAATTTGAAAGTTAGTTGAATGTAAGCATTAAAGGCAATTTTATATCACCTCTCAATCTAAAGTAGCTCACATAAAAACGAATATAAAAAATCATTTTGCAATTTGGTAAAATTTATATAAGTGCGTTTTTTTTTCTGTATCCAAAATAAAAATTACACAATTTAAGTTGTTTATATAAGGTAGGGGTGGGCGTTTGTAGAGAGCAGGAAGTGGTGATGCAGGAACTTTGGAATTAATATTGAAAAATATGACTTAAAATTTTTTTAAGTTATTACCAAAGTTATCCTTTTTTTTTTAATTATTTCAAGTAAGGACATTAAATATCATTTGGGGTAAGCCGATTCGATTTTCCCATATCAGAGGACAATTATTTCTTTTTATTTATGATCCTTGATATATAAATGTCATTTCTTTTTTTAGTATTTTTGAACTTTGATTTTAAGCAATGATTTTATTCAATAATTATATGATTTTTCATTGTTTACATTTGCTTTTGAAGAAAATATTTCAGGCCCATTTTATTTTGTTATGTTCACAATGTGTTGTTAAAAAGTTTGTAATATTTTTCTGAACAAAAATCAAAGAAAAATTGTATCTTTATAAGACCTTTCTAGTAAAATTTGTACTTAAATGTAAATTCTTATTATAAGAAATGTTTTAACGCCAATTGACATAAGAAAATCTTGAAATTACGCATTCTGGAAATTTTTGGTGCACTAAAGCCAAAATTAGTTATGCTGTATGATTTACGGCACCATTTTGTTAACACCAGCTATGGTCCTGATGAAAATCTTCAAGTTTAGGTCAACAAACCAAATACGGTGAAAAGCACTCAGACTAAATGACAATAGTTTTTATTTCTTCATTTTTAAAGAAATATAGACCAATGACATCTTCAAGCTATAAATCTACACAAGCCAGCCACTTTTCGTGGATACAATGTCTTTTCACCTTAGTGGAAAAATTAGTTTGACAGCTGTCAAATTACACGCTTATACTTCCAAATATTGGATAACCCTATATTCCTTACGAAAAAAATCTATACAAAAAAATATGTAACTATTTTTATAATTCAAGGTGTGGCAGAAGATACTTAATTTGGCAGAAGAGACTTGGCAAGATGGCTTCAACTGGAATCGCCGTCATTGAATGCTGCTAGAAGGCTTCAACTGAAATCGCCTTGTTTGAATACTATCGATAGTACCTGTATTTTGTTCTAGCATGTGTTTTTTTGATTTTGGGTAACAAAAAGTAGTTACACTGACTTTGGTAAGGTAAATAATGATAGGGGGGGTGGGAGGTATAGTTCGGTATGAACTACAGGTATTCTTATTTCCGGCAAGAACTGGTTTTTAAGATGGGATGAAGTATATGTCAACGGGATGAAGTATAATACTTCTCGCCTGAAGCAAAGTACCCTTTTTCTTTCAAGAACTACTCGTTAGCTTCAAAATTAATCAATGGTTTGCACTCACCGGAGCCTTCCCTGACAACATTTTTATTCATTTTTGATGTTGAGGACCGTTTTACACAAGGCTCATATTGATTATACCATCATAAGACTTGTACTTTAGTACGATGAGGTGAATTAAGGGGTTGAGGAATCACAGAAGTCCTTTTTGTGACAAAACCTCATTCTTGGAGAATCCATTTTATGAGCCCTTCAAAGAGCTTTAATACTATACGGCGGACTGCTTTTAAATGATCTTTCACTCGTTCTCATATTTTTATTAGTTTTTTATATTAAAGATCTCCCTGAGCAAAAAAGGTACCACAGAAATTCTCTATTTTCAGAGCCTTTGAAAAAGCTCTAATTTTCATCAGTTTTCGATACATCGTAAGACCTATGCTTTTGTATGATGAGGTAAATTAAGGGGTTGAGGAATCACAGAAGTCTATTTTTGGGATAAAAACTCATTTTTGAAGCTTCCATTTTATGAGCCTTTTAAAGAGCTTCAATACCATATGGCGGACTGCCTTTAAAAGAGCTTTCACTGGTTCTCATATTTTTATTAGTTTTTTATATTAAAAATCTCCCTGAGCAAAAAAGGTACCACAGAAATTCTCTATTTTCAGAGCTTTTGAAAAAGCTCTAATTTTCATCAGTTTTCGATACTGAAAACTTCGTTGAGCGAGGTCCGTTTTATACTGCTTCTCGACACTTCAAAAATGTATTATACCATCGTAAGACCTATGCTTTTGTATGATGAGGTAAATTAAGGGGATGAGGAATCACAGAAGTCTATTTTTGGGATAAAAACTCATTTTTGAAGCTTCCATTTTATGAGCCTTTTAAAGAGCTTTAATACCATACGGCGGACTGCCTTTAAATGAGCTATCACTCGTTCTCATATTTTTATTAGCTTTTTATATTAAAGATCTCCCTGAGCAAAAAAGATACCACAGAAATTCTCTTTTTTCAGAGCGTTTGAAAAAGCTCTAATTTTCATCAGTTTTCGATAATGGAAACTTCTTTTAGCGAGGTCCTTTTTATACTGCTTCTCGACACTTCAAAAATGTATTATACCATCGTAAGACCTATACTTTTGTATGATGAGGTAAATTAAGGGGTTTAGGAATCACAGAAGTCATTTTTTGTGATAAAACGTCATTCTTGGAGAATCCATTTTATGAGCTTTTCAAAGAGCTTTAATACCATACGGCGGACTGCCTATAAAAGAGCTTTCACTGGTTCTCATATTTTTATTAGTTTTTTACATTAAAGATCTCCCTGAGCAAAAAAGGTACCACAGAAATTGTCTATTTTCAGAGCCTTTGAAAAAGCTCTAATTTTCATCAGTTTTCGATACTGAAAACTTCGTTGAGCGAGGTCCGTTTTATACTGTTTCTCGACACTTCAAAAATGTATTATACCATCGTAAGACCTATGCTTTTGTATGATGAGGTAAATTAAGGGGTTGAGGAATCACAGAAGTCTATTTTTGGGATAAAAACTCATTTTTGAAGCTTCCATTTTATGAGCCTTTCAAAGAGCTTTAATACCATACGGCGGACTGCCTTTAAAAGAGCTTTCACGTGTTCTCATATTTTTATTAGTTTTTTTATATTAAAGATCTCCCTGAGCAAAAAAGGTACCACAGAAATTCTCTATTTTCAGAGCCTTTTAAGAGGCTTCAATTTTCATCAGTTTTCGATACTGAAAACTTCTTTTAGCGAGGTCCGTTTTATACTGCTTCTCGACACTTAAAAAATGTATTATACCATTGTAAGACCTATGCTTTTGTATGATGAGGTAAATTAAGGGGTTGAGGAATCACAGAAGTCTATTTTTGGGATAAAAACTCATTTTTGAAGCTTCCATTTTATGAGCCTTTCAAAGAGCTTTAATACCATATGGCGGACTGCCTTTAAAAGAGCTTTCACTCGTTCTCATATTTTTATTAGTATTTTATATTAAAGATCTCCCTGAGCAAAAAAGGTACCACAGAAATTCTCTATTTTCAGAGCCTTTGAAAAAGCTCTAATTTTCATCAGTTTTCGATACTGAAAACTTCGTTGAGCGAGGTCCGTTTTATACTGTTTCTCGACACTTCAAAAATGTATTATACCATCGTAAGACCTATGCTTTTGTATGATGAGGTAAATTAAGGGGTTGAGGAATCACAGAAGTCTATTTTTGGGATAAAAACTCATTTTTGAAGCTTCCATTTTATGAGCCTTTTAAAGAGCTTTAATACCATATGGCGGACTGCCTTTAAAAGAGCTTTCACGTGTTTTCATATTCTTATTAGTTTTTTTTTATATTAAAGATCACCCTGAGCAAGGAAGGTACCACAGAAATTCTCTATTTTCAGAGCCTTTGAAAAAGCTCTAATTTTCATCAGTTTTCGATACTGAAAACTTCGTTGAGCGAGGTCCGTCTTATACTGCTTCTCGACACTTCAAAAATGTATTATACCATCGTAGGACCTATGCTTTTGTATGATGAGGTAAATTAAGGGGTTGAGGAATCACAGAAGTCTATTTTTGGGATAAAAACTCATTTTTGAAGCTTCCATTTTATGAGCCTTTCAAAGAGCTTTAATACCTATGCTTTTATATATGATGAGGTAAATTAAGGGGTTGAGGAATCACAGAAGTCTATTTTTGGGATAAAAACTCATTTTTGAAGCTTCCATTTTATGAGCCTTTTAAAGAGCTTTAATACCATATGGCGGACTTCCTTTAAAAGAGCTTTCACGTGTTTTCATATTCTTATTAGTTTTTTTTTATATTAAAGATCACCCTGAGCAAGGAAGGTACCACAGAAATTCTCTATTTTCAGAGCCTTTGAAAAAGCTCTAATTTTCATCAGTTTTCGATACTGAAAACTTCGTTGAGCGAGGTCCGTCTTATACTGCTTCTCGACACTTCAAAAATGTATTATACCATCGTAGGACCTATGCTTTTGTATGATGAGGTAAATTAAGGGGTTGAGGAATCACAGAAGTCTATTTTTGGGATAAAAACTCATTTTTGAAGCTTCCATTTTATGAGCCTTTCAAAGAGCTTTAATACCTATGCTTTTATATATGATGAGGTAAATTAAGGGGTTGAGGAATCACAGAAGTCTATTTTTGGGATAAAAACTCATTTTTGAAGCTTCCATTTTATGAGCCTTTTAAAGAGCTTTAATACCATATGGCGGACTTCCTTTAAAAGAGCTTTCACGTGTTTTCATATTCTTATTAGTTTTTTTTTATATTAAAGATCACCCTGAGCAAGGAAGGTACCACAGAAATTCTCTATTTTCAGAGCCTTTGAAAAAGCTCTAATTTTCATCAGTTTTCGATACTGAAAACTTCGTTGAGCGAGGTCCGTTTTATACTGCTTCTCGACACTTCAAAAATGTATTATACCATCGTAGGACCTATGATTTTGTATGATGAGGTAAATTAAGGGGTTGAGGAATCACAGAAGTCTATTTTTGGGATAAAAACTCATTTTTGAAGCTTCCATTTTATGAGCCTTTCAAAGAGCTTTAATACCATACGGCGGACTGCCTTTAAAAGAGCTTTCACGTGTTCTCATATTTTTATTAGTTTTTTATATTAAAGATCTCCCTGAGCAAAAAAGGTACCACAGAAATTCTGTATTTTCAGAGCCTTTGAAAAAGCTCTAATTTTCATCAGTTTTCGATACTGAAAACTTCGTTGAGCGAGGTCCGTTTTATACTGCTTCTCGACACTTCAAAAATGTATTATACGAGTACCATCGTAAGACCTATGCTTTTGTATAATGAGATAAATTAAGGGGTTGAGGAATCACAGAAGTCAGTTTTTGTGATAAAACGTCATTCTTGGAGAATCCATTTTATGAGCTTTTCAAAGAGCTTTAATACCATACGGCGGACTGCCTACAAAAGAGCTTTCGCTGGTTCTCATATTTTTATTAGTTTTTTACATTAAAGATCACCCTGAGCAAATAAGGTACCACAAAAAGTTCCTATTTTCTAAAGCTTCTTTGGGGTCCGTTTTATACTGCTTCTCGACACTTCAAAAATGCATTATTGCACCAAAAACTTGCCCTCTTTCCCCATAGGCTTCTTGCAACTTTTGGTAAGTAAAAGTTTCGGATTCATTAAGCTTAACAAAAATTTTAATGGCACATCGTTGCTCCAAATTTAGTGTCTTGGTTTTTCATTCAAATTTGTACTATACATCTAGGAGGGCCTAACGTACAAGCTCTGTAGAGGGGACGTCTGCCAGTTCTCAGTAAAGCCAGTTTCTTTATTTTTCTGCTACACCTGCTATTACACATCATCAAAATTTATTTAATTATTTCTTAAAGAAAGACATTGTTTTATTTTTAACAAAACCTTATAATATTAGAAACGGAAATTATTTTAACTACTAATAAATAAATATCAAAAATCTACTTGGTATTATATTGTCCGAAAAATATTTCACCTTTAGTAGATATAATATATGGATGTTGGGCTTTTGGAGATCAAATGAAAAAAGAAAATATTTAAAGATGTTAACTTGAACATTGTGCACACTTGTAAAAAGGCTCTGATGGAAGAGAGCAGAGTAACGATTTGGCAAGGATAGCAAAAAGGAAAAAAAACAAAATGATTTATTACGCAAATAAATCGCATTCTTTTAGAATTGTGACCAGCCTGCCTGCTGTGCTGGTATGCATTTATACCCAACATTTTTGTGTGCATGCATGATTTTTTGAAATTATACGAGCAGTTGGAGCAATATGCTATCTATCTATTGGCATAGTATAAATGGGGATGTGTATATATGTTTGTACTAATCTTAACGCATATTTTTGTATAAAAAATCATTCATAGATGTACCTGTGCGTGTAAAGTTATTAGTATAGAACAAATGGTTTGAGTTATTATGTATTAAGTTTGAAATTGAATGGATATGGTTATACTAGTTCTATTCTGCAGATCTCCTGAAGATATCGATTTGAACTCTGCCAACATTAACAAAGTCTTTAATCTGTTCGTCGCACAGATTGTACGATATTTCAAAAGTTCGTGCCACGCATATGAAAGCTTTTATATATAAAAACGTCTACTGGTAGTATGCCCTTGCCAATATTATTATAAGATGTTGGTAGGATAATCCTTTGGTAGGTGGTGGTACTGTTGTTGGCGATGGTATTCGATGGTTTATCTCTCAGGTCAATATTAAACTCGTACTTTTAGTATTGAATAGTACGACTAGCCTGGCATCTTTGACCGTGAGAAAAGTGGATTGCTTGGTCTGTGGATCGGGTAGTCGATTGGTCCGTCGGTTTGGTTAGAGAAGGCCTTCCAAATGGTGAATATGTCCAATCGGAAAGCCATAAATTCTTATCTTATTCAATGCGCTCGGAAAATTTATCGCTTTCCAAACTTATTCCAGTTAAAGGCCTCGTTTTCATTTTATTTTGTTCTAATTTTTCTCTGGATATTCTCATCTGCCTTTCTACAAAAAAAGGACTTCCCTTAATCCATTTCTCACACCTTATAACTATTTATATATAGGAGATTTTCTATTCCCAGAACCAACTAGTGGATAGATGCGTATACGATGTGTTTATAATTTCGTATTAAGAGAAACTTTAATATTGTATACGTGATATGAATAGCATATAAAAAAAATCAAAGAAAATGTTATAGTTTTATCGAATATTTTCGGTTTACTTAACTTTTATATACTCTCACAAATAATATGCATTTATACCTAGTCAATTTTTTATTAGTTTCTCTTTATATTATTCGAAATTCTTTTTTTTTTTTGATAAACAATATTTTATCAGTTCTCTTAAAATTTTTAACCATCTATAATATTTTTGTAGAAAAGAATATTTGAATATGAAATAAATTTTGAAAGTTTTGCCTATTATTTTTTAAGTTCGCTCAATAAATTTCAAATAGAAAAATAAGCAGAAGCTTTCTTAGTCAGGTTATAAGATTTAGAATTAATTAGCACTATTTCATTGGTAAAATAATGACTATTGTATGACTTTATTAATATTTTTATAAGAATGACAACGAAGAGTTCGAAATGGAAATAAAGAAAATTACAAAAGACTAAAAAAGAATAGATTTAGGATGAAAATAGAGAAAATAAAATGAACATGAATCAATTCTCGTCACAATGGAAATATAGGTCTTTGGCAAAAAAATTTGTACAAGAAGAACATTGTATGATGGTATCTTAAAAGGGAAAACTTTTACCATTGCTATGGAATAAAAATTCATTCAGAGACAACATCATATTCCCAGGCGAAACATAAAACATCTTTAAGGATAGAAAATTGACCGTATTACCATAAATATGTATTGTATAAGATATGCGAAGGGAGTTAAATTGATAAATGCCCGAAATCTGAGAAATTGTTGCCGTGCTAGCCAACCAACCAACCAACCAACCAACCAGTGATACGACGAGACACCTTATATCATATTTCTAAAAATATTTACACACTTGCTTACACACAGATACTAACCCAATACTTATAGATATATCTTGTAGATACATGGAAGTCATAAACTCATCTACTAAATAAAATAATATAAAAATATGAAAATTATACACGTGCATTTATACACAGTATAATAAAGGTCCTTTTTTCAAATTTTCCTTGCGTATTATTCATATTCTGGTTCTTATTTATGAGTTTTTATTTTATTTTCATATATATTTATTTGAATTTTTCATTTTCATTTTATTTTATTTAGTTTTTCTTTTGATACCGCCTAACCCATAATTTAAGATGGTTCCCATTTGTTTTTTTTCTTCTCTCCTGAAAATATGGATTTTCACATTGTATAGAGTTTTACTTCCTGTAATATTTATTAAAATCGTGTACATGCGAGCAGATCGAATATGAAAAAGGAATTTTCCGATTGCTTATATTATATAATGCAAGCATATCGTTTCAACTATACCTGGCGTATTCCCAAAATCAATCGTACAACCTAGGATGTCCTGTGCAAAGTAGTGTATTTCCTGTTTTTCTCTTTTACAAATAATCTTAGATAGATTCCTTTAAAATATTTCAGATATAAACCAGAAAAAAGAGAAGATAATTTTAAAATGTCACGTAAATTTTGAATTATTTTTGCTGAGTTCTGTCGAAAGTTTTTCGATGCTTTTAGTATTCCGTAATTTTTTCTATCTTTGTTATTTTGTGTATAAAAATTTCCTTCTATTGATTTAAACTTTTATAACCTAACATATAAGGGAAAGTTTTTAAAGAAAACTTTTGCTAAACTAATATTGAATATTTATAGATATGTGAAGGTTAATTTACTCTTTCAATAGAAGATTTTGATAAATTTATAGATTTTAAAAAATATTCATAAATTACGTATAGTATTTATTTTATTAAAAATAGATAGAATAGTTATTGAATTTAGTACAGTATTAATTTCTGTGGAATAATATGTAATAGCAAAGATTATATTTAAAAAAAAAAATCTTTTACGAAAAGTTTACTGCATTTTCTGTTCAGTGATTTTATCCTTGCAATATTAAATTCAGAAGAGAAAAGTATATAATTTTTATGGAGTAGTTTTTATAGAAAATTTCTTAAATACATAAAATAGAAATAAGTAAGATAAGTATCAAAAGATTTGGTAAAATACATAAAGTAAAAAAATTAGTATTTATTAATTTATTGTCAAATTATGTAATCGAAGTGAGTCTGGCAACACTGCATATTTTCTCTCCACATAGCTTGTACGTAATTTTCAACTAAATTTTCAGAACGAAATTTAACATTATTCGGTAACTTAGCGACCCTTCAGAGCACTGTTTTCCAACGGTAAGGGTGATGTCCATCGGTGAGCGTTAAAGAGTTCTAAAAGGGGCTTTTTAATGTAGGAGACTTTAAGGGCCAACTGCCATCGCCTGGGCAATACTCGCAAGAATTGATTTATATAAGAAATTTAAGGAAATGAATTTATATCTCAAGAAGATGACTTGAATTTGATCAAAAACAATTAAAACTATTTCTGCATATGTGTCAAAACTTGCCTTGTACAAACAAAATTTTCCAAGCTTTCCTCAGCAGAAATAAATGAAGAGGACATTCTGCTATTTTGACAATATTTGAAAGTACTCAAAAAATATTCTACAAATTTTTTTCAGGATATTTTTAACAAAATCATTCTGTATTGGGTACTAAAAGCTTTCTCAAACCTACAAACCACAGTAGTATTACTGTAGGAGAAGTTTTTAGAATTGTCAACAAAAAAAGAGTTAAAATTGAGTATAAAAAAATTCTATCAAGAATTTTGGTTTCAAAGGCATTCAAAAAATTTTGCATTGCATTCCCATCATCATATTTAGTCGAAAGAGTATTAAGCGTCATCAGAAATTTAATTACAAAGATAAATTTAGAAATCTGTTTTACTTTTTTGGTATTTAATATGGTATACGAGGTCTGTTCAAAAAGTATCGCGAAGTTCCGCGGTTTACGTATATTGGATTTTCATATCTCTCACTAATGCCGACAAGTTCGGCCATTTTGAATGTTCAGTTAATTTTTGACAGCTGCTTTGCTTGCACGTGTTTTGGCCTTTCTTCAATTTTTGCCCATTTTAATTAATTACGCGGACGCATTTCGAATGCTGACTGTGGCATATGGTGAAGCTACCTTGGACCGAAGCAACGTTTATCGGTGGTACAAAATGTTCTCAGGGGGACGAGAAGATGTGAACGACGAAAAGCGTGCCGGACGCCCGAGCACGTCAACAATAGACGAAAACATCGATGAAGTGAAGAAAAGAGTATAGGCCAATCGTCGAATCATCGTTAGAGAAGTTGCTGAGGACTTAAAGATATCGTTTGGCTCGTGCCATTCGATTTTTACCAATGATTTGTTCGTGAGACGGGTCGCCGCGAAATTCGTACCAAAATTGCTCAATTTCGACCAAAAACAACATCGCATTAACATTGCTAAGGAGCTGTTGGACTCTGTCCACGACTACCCAAATTTGCTGTAGAGGATCATAACTGGTGACGAATCATGGGTTTATGGTTATGACGTAGAAACCAAAGCTCAATCATCCCAATAGAAGCTGCCGCACGAGCCAAGACCGAAAAAAGCGCACCAAGTTTGGTCAAATGTGAAGGTTTTGCTTACAGTTTTCTTTGATTGCAAGGGCGTGGTGCATCATGAGTTCTTGCAACAGGGTAGAACCATGAATAAGGAATATTACCTGCAAGTTATGCGTAAGTTGCACCAAGCAATCCGCCAGAAACGCCCGGATTTGTGGAAGAACAAAAATTGGCTTTTGCAGTTTTTGGCCAAAAACAACACACCAAAAATGCCACAGCAACCATGTTCCCCAGATCTGGCACCCTGTAACTTTTTCTTGTTCCCGAAACTGAAGAGCCCCATGAAAGGACGACGCTACTCAACGATTGAGGAGATAAAGACGACATCGAAGGAGGAGCTGAACAAGATCACAAAAAATTATTTTTGGAAGTGCTTCGAGGATTGGGAAAAACGTTGGCACAAGTGTTTAATATGTGGTGGGGATTACTTTGAAGAGGATAAAATAGATATTCATGAATAAAAAAATAATTTTTGAAAAAACACTTTTTGAACAGACCTCGTTCTTTGTCTAAGTGGGGCGCAATCGAATCACTATTTTAAAAAGTGCGCTATAACCTCAACAGCTGAAAAATTAAGCGTTATATTTTATTATAAGTAATTTTATTTTGAAGAGGGGAGCCTATGCTATAGAGTGTCATAAGTAAAGTTGTTTTTTAAATGCCCTCCGAAAAATAGAAGAGCGAAATTTGAATTAACGGTGTGCCATCAAATTTTGTGTTATACTTGAATGTCTTACGAATAGTTCTAACTTGATCCTTATCAGAAGTAAAATTCTTTTCTAGAAGCGTAAATTATTTTTGGAGAGCCCAGAAGTAGTGTAAGAGGAATCTCTCTCAGGGCGGCTTTGAACATTAAAAATTGATGAAAATTAAAGATTCTTGCAAAGGGTTAGAAAATTGGTTCTTGAAAGTTCTATCATAATAATGCCTCTTGTAACACAACTACCTCAACCAACGAATTTGAACTGTTTGTGATTCTCCAAGATGACGTCTTTTCAAATGTTTTTTTTGTTCCCCAGTGTAAAAAAATACTTAAGACGTCATCTTGACACTGTCCATATTATCCATAAGAGTTTAGTTGAGATGATCTGAAATAAATTCCAATTGGAGCCTTCAAGCACTGCTACGAAAAGTGAAAACAACACCTCTGCCGATTTATAGCTGCAAAAGTGAAGTTACTCATTTCTTTTTCTGCCAAATCTCATATCTTAAAAAATTTAATTTTCTAGAAAATGCTCGAAGTAATATCCTAGTTCTGTTCTCAAATTATGTAAATTGGTTATAATACTTCCTGCCTATTCAACATAACCCCATTTCAATGTGGATTATATTTTCTTTTCTTTCTGTAAATTATTTGTAAGTTATAAATAACTTTATATAATTTCCAATAAATTCAAATTAAAATTTCAGATAAGTTGTTAAGATGTTCATCGCCATTTATATAGAAAATGATTCTTTTATTAGAAAATTTATTGAAAGAGAAAATTGGTAGGTTAACTTTCTTTTACCTATAATATGAAATTTTGTATTTAATTTATTCATAAGTTAATATTTGAATTATGAAATTCCAAATAAGATAATTAAAATTTTCCCACCAGCAACTTTACTAATTATTCAAATTTAAGAAGATATGGTTTAGTAATTTAAATAGAATTGCTATTCATGTGGTAGCATAAATTTAGAAATTCGTCTTTAATTATTAACTAACAGGAAAAAGATATTACCTACCAGGTATAGGCTGAAGGTTCTGAGACCCAAAGGTAACAGAATATGTACAAATATTGATTTGGTTTACCTAAAATTTTACAAGTATTTTCCTGTATTCCCTTTTATCATTATGAGTAATACAAAATTCTGTTCTCAAACTATTCACTTATTAAATTAGCACTTGCCTGTTTCGAATATGCTTGCAAAACTTAAACTCGAAGAGTTCTATAATATTCTTCTATGAGCATATATACTATCATAAATATATACGTGTCCTTATACAATTATCACAGTTGTTAGTTAAAATGTATCCAAATATAGATGGTATTATATTATTTGTCGAAGGTGACTTTAAAAATTCTAAAAATGTTACCTGGCTTTTGTGCAGACCCAACCGATCTATAAAAAAATGTATTTTTACGTATTAAATATATTTAAATTTAGATTTCTTCAGAATATTTTATTTACCAACAAAATTTTAACATATAAATTGAGTCAAATGTACAATGAAAATATTTAAATTTTTTTATAGAGAAGAAAACTTTAATTACATAAACAGGACAGCATTTTGTGTATTTTTGTCATATTTAAATAAATAATTTTGAACCTATTCCATTAGCATGACTACGGCAATATTTGTACAATCTGTAAAATTGTACAAAACAATTATACCAGTAGTCCATAAACTGTTATTATATTCGTAGTAAGTTTGAAAATTAAACAAATTATATTAAAAATTTATCAGAAAGAAAACAAAAACAAATTGCAAGTAAGCCTAGTTTGCTGTAATCAATTTGGTAAAGTTTTTTGGAAAAATTCGAAAAAGTAAATATAATTTTTGAAAAAAAAACAAATTTTAAAATGTCAAAAAATGTTTAAATATATTATCAATTTTTTTTTTTTTTGAGTGAAAAAGGTTTTTTGAGTTAATATGCAAGGATATTAAATGCTTGGTAATTCAAACAAAAAAAGAACCTTACAGGGTAAATGCAAAATTTTATTTAATTAATAAAATTTGTGAGAGGATTTTTTAAAATAATTTTGCATTTATTTTGAGCTCAATAAAAGTTTATTTAATTGGTGCTTTGTGACTGTGCGGGACACGATCTTTGAAAAGATGATTTTTGATGGGTTTTTCTTTTTTTTGGAACCAACTATGTAGCAGATAGAAAATCAGATATCATATAGCCATTGTGCTCAAAATTGACGATAAAAGACTGTTATTTTTTCATTTTCATTGCCAATTTCAGACCCAAGTGTTTACTATACAGCCTCCTCCAGGGTAACGTTTTCCATATAGAAAAATTTCTTATATTAAATGGTAAATATCTTAAGTAGCTGTCAAATAAAAATGGTGTATTTTCTAAACCATGAAATTGATGACCACTTATTTATAATTTGTATTATATATTAATAGGAATTTGGAAAAAATCATTAAATTGCAGATATATATCTATAAATGAGATACATACGAGGTCGTATTTTGAATTTCCGCGATTTTCGATTTTTTAATGGCGTTAGGTTGGTACTCATGTCTCTCAAATATGCCGATAAGTTCGGCCATTTTGAAATTAATTTTTGACAACTGCTTTGCTTGCACGTGTTTTGGCTCGTCTTCGATTTTTACCCATTCCAAAAAATGGATCAAAGAATCTGTTTCGGGAACAAGAAAAAGTCACAAGCAGCCAGATCTGGGGAATATGGTGGCTGCTGCATTATTAGTGTGTTGTTTTTGGCCAAAAATTCGCACACAATCAACGATGCGTGAGCAGGGACGTTATCATGGTGCAAAAGCCAATTTTTTGTTTGCTTCCCGCAACTTGCGCATAACTTGCAGGTCATATTACTTATTGACCGTTCTACCCTGTTGCAAGAACTCATGATGCACCACGCCCCTGCAATCGAAGGAAACTGTAAGCAAAACCTTCACATTCGACCGAACTTGGCACTTTTTTCAGTCTTGGCTCGTGCGGCAGCTTCCATTCGTATAATTGAGCTTTGGTTTCCACGTCATAAACATAAATCCATGATTCGTCACCAGTTATGACCCTCTGGAGCAAATTTGGGTAGTCGGGGACAGAGTCCAACAGCTCCTTAGCAATGTTAATGCGATGTTGTTTTTGGTTGAAAATGTGCAAAAATCGAAGACGAGCCAAAATACGTGCAAGCAAAGTAGCTGTCAAAAATTAACTGAACATTCAAAATGGCCGAACTTGTCGGCATAAGTGAGAGATATGAGTACCAACATAACGCCATGAAAAAATCGAAAATCGAATATACGTAACCTGCGGAAATTCAAAATTCGCGATACTTTTTGAACAGACCTCGTATAAGTCTAGTTTAAAATTTTCTATATAAAAATTATATAATTTTTTATGTAGAATTGATTTTAGTTAATATTTATAGGGATTTATAAAAGGGCTATGATTTTTATTAAATAATGAACAATTCATATATTAATATTATTATTTATAACAGTTAGACAGAACACAACGATGACTTACTGGATGCTTATCCAAGCTGCCACCACTGAGAAAGCTGTCTAGGCAACGATAGCGCTTAGCATATTCACGACCAATTTAGGTGGGGACCCTCGTCCAGCAAACAAAAGCACCTCATATCCACCACCCATGCCATATTCTTATACGGTTGTGAGATTTGTGCTGATGCTCTGAAGAAGGAAAAGTATAGTAAACAGATGGCTACAGTGCAGGAAAGAGGTGCCCCGAGAGTGGCTTGCTCCAATAGGACGGTATCTGAAACCGCAATTTTAGTGATTGCAACAATTATACCCATCGGAAAAGGATATGTGAACTATAAAAGCAGAGAAAACAGAAGCTAGAGAAGCTCAATATGTGACAAGACCAATGTGATAATGAAACCAGAGGAGTTGGACTAAAACACTGATATGAAACTAGTGGCAATGGCTAGACCGTGGAGCATGTAATTTTGGATTATTACCTCACGTTGTTTCTGGATACTTATATAACCACTTATTCTAGATGGGTAAAATTTAGAGCCCAGAATGTCCTTATGGAGATGGTACTAAAGATGACGTGTGTCATCTAGTGTAACAGATGGATAGAGGAAAACCAGATGGCGGAGGAGACTGAAGTGGGCCCGATTACACCAGAAAATATTAATGGTGTCATGCTAACCGATAGGGGAACCTGGTAGAGAGTCGCGGCTTTTATACAAAGAGTACTACGAAAAAAAACTGGACGTAGGAATATAAAAATATCTAGAAGCAGAATAAGCCAATAGCTCCACCTTGAATTAATCCGAAAGCGGTGCCAATGTGATTTTTTATACATCAAGCCGGAAGAGGACGGGCTTAGTGGGTGCGTGCCTCACACATCAGGGTATTTGGAGACGCCCTGACCGTAAATAAAGTATTTTGTCCCTTAATGATAAAAAAAAATTTAATAATTAAGTAATTTTACTAAGTTTGCAAAATTATTTTAAATCTTATTTCCTAACTTTAAAGAAAAGTGAATTTTTAAAATCAATACTATAACTACTCAAAAGAAAATATTCTGTTTTGACTGAAAAAATTTTTTTGATTATCGTTTTTTAAATTTTTACTATACTTTCCAGCAAATAATCGAATAGCACCTGGAGTATCGAAGTTTGGAAATTATTTAAAAATAAATACTTAACAATTTTTCTACTTGTAAAATCAAGTAGAAAAATTGTTAAGTATTTATAAGTAATTTTTTTAAAATTAAAATCCAGAGTTGAATAATCGAAAAATTATATTAAATATAATAAAAGGTTTTACAAAACATTAATAAATAATTAATTTTACCTACAATCATCATAAATTTAATATTTATCTTACATTTAAAAAAAAATAAAATAATTAAATATTAATACGATATGAACAATTTTTATTAATGGATTGAATTATTTACTGACACACGCATATGGAATTAAAATCTATGTAAATTATTTTGATTCCCTTGATAAATTATTTATTGTAATTTAAAAATTCTAAATGATTCAAAACACATTTTTCCAATATTATTCATTCTTAACAACCGCACAAAATTCATATAAATTCAATTTAAAATACGTGCTCATTAATATTTTATCGACCGTTAGAACAATTTCAATACTATTAAAATTAAAATTTTATACAAAGTTAATTTTGTTTTATTCATTTACATTTAATTCGAATTGCATTAACAATATTAAATAAATTATTGGATTATGGTTTATTATGTCATGAAGAGGTGAATATATTTTAGGCTTATGTATTTTGTCATAAAAGGTGACAAGTACAATAATTAGTAATTAGTAAACAAAAAAAACTACTAACTATTAACTCATAGAGTCCTTTATGAAAATTTGTATATTTTTTTAAAAAATTTTTTTAGGTAGAATTTTGATTTTTTGGTAGAAATAAATGAACAGTAAGATTTTCTTACTTTTATTTATATTAAATTTTTAATATTAGTTAATTTGAATTCAAGGTTGCTGAATAAGAGATTCAAAAACTAGTATTCCCACTGATACATCATGGCTTCTTTGAATGAAACTAAATGCATAAAATAACCAAATATTCCTATAAATGGCATGTGTTGAGAAAGGATTTATGAGGGGTATCTTCTAAATGAGGAACTGTTGGGTACTTCTATCTTCAAGGATGAATCCTGAATCTGTATATAAAGCTGAATTGTGAACTTTCCTGGATGTGAAAAGTCACCCAATTAAGGGTTAAGTGTGTAGATAATTAGATATAAAACAGGCTGACATTAATAAATCACTAATGTTGTAATGTATCCATAAGCTCAATGAATGTGCCATTGAAAAATAGCAGATAAGAGAATACGCAGTTATTACTGAGAATAAAATGCAAAAACATCCTGGCAAAAAAAAGAGGAGCTCGCCTTTTAAAGGCATGCCCAGAGCCATATGTAGGTAAATAAAGGATTTATAAAGAATTCAAATTCGAATTTTGAATTTCCGCGGGTTACGTATATTTGATTTTCGATTTTTTGTGGCATTATGTTGGTACTCATGTCTCTCATTTATGCTGACAAGTTCGGCCATTTTGAATGTTCAGTTAATTTTTGACAGCTACTTTGCTTGCACGTGTTTTGGCTCATCTTCGATTTTTGTCCAATCCAAAAAAATGGTTCAAAGAATCTGTTTCGGGAACAAAAAAAAGTCATAGGAAGCCAGATCTCGGGAATACGGTAGCTGCGGCATTATAAGTGTGTTATTTTTGGCCAAAAATTCTCACAAAAGTAACGATACGTGAGCAGGGGTGTTATCATTTTGCAATAGCCAATTTTTGTTCTTCCACAAATCCGGGCGTTTCTTGTGGATTGCTTCGCGCAACTTGCGCATAACTTGTAGGTCATATTCCTTATTAAATATTCTACACTGTGACAAGAACTCATGGGGTAAGCAAAACCGTCACATTCGACCGAACTTGGCACGCTTTTTTCGATCGTGGCTCGTGCGGCAGCTTCCATTGGGATGATTGAGCTTTGCTTCCCACGTCATAACCATGAACTCATGATTCATCACCAGTTATGACCCTCTGTAGCAAATTTGGGTAGTCGGAGACAGCATCCAACAGCTCCTTACCGATGTTGATGTGATGCTGTTTTTGGTCGAAAATGGGCAAAAATCGAAGACGAGCCAAAATACGTGCAAGCAAAGTAGCTGTCAAAAATTAACTGAATATTCAAAATGGCCGAATTTGTCGGCATAAGTGAGAGACATGAGTACCAACATAACGCCACAAAAAATGGAAAATCGAATAAACATAACCCGCAGAAATTCAAAATTCGCGCTACTTTTTGAACAGACATCGTATAGTGTACCAATATTAGTTGTTGCCAATAGAAAAAAAAATTTTGGACAACTATTGATGGAAATTCCGAGGATTGCTCAGTTAACTTTTAAAAAAGCTCTTTTAATAACCTACATTCTCTACGTACACTGTACCGACACTTGTCGTAAAAGGTATCGAAGCCTATTGGCTATACTCAATAATAAGCTACAAAGCCGAGTCGAGAAGGTGATTCTTATTTATTTATTTTTATATCGAAATACGAGTGTCATTCAATAAGTCCTTAGAAAAAGATGGAAGAAAAATGTTTTTTAAAAAAAAATTTTTTATTTTTCAACATAATCTCGTCTTAGTTTAGCTCTATACACTTTTCCAACCGATTTTCCAAAATTTTTATCCCGTCCAAAAAATAGGATTTCGGAAGTTCTGCAAAATACTCATCCGTTTGAGCAATGACGTCCTCGTTGGAAGTGAACCGTCGTCCGCCAAGCCATTTCTTCAGATTGGGGAAAAGAAAATAGTCACTCGGGGCCAAATCTGGTGAATAAGCGGGATGCTGCAACAATTCCATTCTCAATTCCACAATTTTGGCCATGGAAACAGCGCAGGTGTGCACACGCGCATTGTCCTGATGCAAGAGGATTTTTTTCTTCTTCAGATGGGGGCGTTTCTCTTTGATTTCCTCGCTCAACCGTTGCAATAACGACGCGTAATACGCTCCTGTTATTGTTTTACCTTTTTTTTGCCTTCTTTGGAGCGTAATACGCTCCTGTTATTGTTTTTCCGATGGCACAGTTTTTGCCTTCTTCGGAGCCCGTTCACCCTTGAAAATCCACTGTGATGACTGTCTCTTCGTTTCTGGAGTGTAGTAGTGTATCCAGGTTACGTCCATAGTGACATATCGACGAAGGAATTCGGCAGGATTGCGATGAAAGAGTGCCAACATAGCCTCAGAGTCCACTACACGATTGCGCTTATTCTCCTCTGAGAGCAAACGCGGCACCCATCTTGCCGAAATTTTTTTCACAGACAATTTTTCATGCAAAATTGAAGCGACTGTACCTTGTGATATGCCCGTAGCCTCAACTAATTCGCGCACTTTAATTCGCCGATCGTTCAAAATCAGATCGTGGATTTTGTCGATGATTTCAGTAGTAGACACCTCAACTGGGCGTCCTGAACGATGTTCATCTTTTGTGGATGAACGGCCACGTTTAAATTCATTCACCCAATTGTAAACCGTCGCAAACACAGGTGCAGATGTGCCATGAACTGCATCCAACTCGGCTTTGATTTCTTTCGGGCTGAAGCCTTTCAAATGGAGATGTTTGATGACAGCCCTAAACTCGCTTTTTTCCATTGTTATGCACAAATAAATGTCGTTAACTTTAATCGACGATAGAAATTGACCTACGCTATGGATCGAGCTGAAATTATCCTGTCAATAATGCTACTTACAAAAAAATCTTTACCGACACAACGAGCGCAATTTCTCGGAGTTTCTAAGAACTTACTGAACGACCCTCGTAATAAATTGAAAGTGCGTCATCTGAAAATTCTAAGCAATATTTTGATAGTGAAACTTTGAAATTTATAGTTAAAGCCCCAGAATATTATTCCATAATAATAACAGAACTGGAGACACCTAATTTTAATTATTCTAAATCTATGCTGTAGGAATTTATATTTTATATTATCGAGTTTCTAGAATTTTATACATTAATTCTTGATAGATAGTTTCAGAATCTTTAGAAAAATAGAAAAATAATCACAAACAAATCTTTACTAAAATTTGTATAAATTAATTAACTTGCACAACCTAATATCGTTAAGATATTATCCAAAATAAAAATGAAAAAATAAGTATTTGTATGCACACAAAAAACAGGATATTTTTAAAATATCATTTATCGTCGATGTATTTCTTGATCCTTTTATATATATTTCTCTGTAAGTGTATATACAGTATAGTATTTGTGTAGTATTTAATTTTTTTACGTTAAAAATCTCTTTTTCCTCCATAAATATTTCTCCACTATTTAATAATTTAAAATATCTACCAATAAAGTTACAAGGCCAAAAACCATTTAAATGAGATTTTTAAATTAAGAAAAAAAATTATTAGAAAATATTGCACATACTCGATATAAGCTATTATAATAAATTATGATTTTTTTTTTTTGCATAATATCTTATCATTAATAATATAAAAGTACATTTTTTTTATACGATAAAATTGTGTTATCGTTTTATTTTCCTTTATTTGAATTTGAGTAGATATAAAAATCTACAATACATAACTTAAGATTGATTATAATATTTTAAGAACAAAACTGAGAATAATTGAATAACTCTTCGGTTTTTATGATCAGGAAAATGTTTTGAAAAGAAAAAGATTCCATTTTTGTCTTTTGTTCAATTCCAGGATTCCTTTTAATTCTAGCAAAAAAAAAATTTGCCTTTAGTGAATGCAGATGCAAATGTGAAAAACTTTCAAATACAGACGAAATCCTTAAGGAATTTTTTTATTTTCGGTATTGTCGTTAAATAAAATTTTATTTTATTATCTCGAATAGATATTTGTACACGAATATTTTTTTAGTAGATTTTCAGTTGAATTTTTCTTTGCTCGACTCCTCTTTTATGCGATACACACGGTATTCTTTCGAAGGATTTAATTCTGTTACATGTTGTTGCTATAGGAATCCTACAGTATTACTTATTTCTTCAACTGCTTCTTCTAAATAAAGAGGATATAATGGTTGCTTGGAACAGTAAATGCATAGGAATCTAAGGAGCGAAGGACAAAACAAAAACAGAAATGGACTGACATAAACATGTGCGTATCTTCGTTTTTATATTGTCAAAAATATCGAAAAAATGAAAGAAAGAAAAAATACATGTATACAATGTGGGGGTTGTGAATTGTGTAATAAGCATTCTTATTTTAGTGCCGGATGGTGTACTCGAACTTACCATCATCAGCTGGAAAACTGGTGTTTTCCTTAAAACGATTTCGTCGCAATATGAAAAAAAAAAATATTCATTCAAAATGGCATGACAAAACATAAACAAATCGAAATAATACAGAAGAAAATCATAGGGGATGCTTTGAATGAACTAATTTCGTAGGTGGATGGGGAATGTATAGAAAGTTTTGGGGCGTTTGGAGCGATAAGAGCTTGTCGTGAAAATTGGAAATGGTCATGGATCTTTTATGCCAACCATGCAATAGATTTGAATTGAAATTTTTCCAGAATATCCTCATATTGTGGGTGGGCTTCTTGGTCATTTACGGTTTTCATAATCTGAACGCAATTTTTTTTCTATTAGAGTATTTTTTTAGAAAATTACTAAGAAATATAACTAAGAAGTGATTGTCTCAAGTTGTGTCAGTTATTACTTCGTTAATATTAAAATAGAAACTGTCTTATAAAGGAAAATATGAATATCTTAGAATTTGGATTTATTTCTCTTTCAGAATAATATTCATTTTCATTTTAAGTTTTGTAAAAGTTTTTTTATGTTTATTTTTGGAATAAGTAATTTTTAGTATCCTAATTTTTTAATAATGCAATGAAAATCTTTAGATTTATTATATTGATTATATTATATTTTTACTACTATATATTACAATTCAGTAGATTTGAAAGGATATTTTCACATAAAAAAAGCATAAATTAGAAATATTATTACTAAATAATCAATTTATTAGGTAAAGGATAAAAACGACATTGACCGGAAAAAAAAGTATTAAAAGTCTTTACTAGATAATGTCTAAAAACAGACCAGACTATTTTTATACAAATTAATAAAATAATCAATTTTTAAATTTAATGCAAAATACTCCTTAATATTTAATATATTCAGTGAAATGTTACATACAAATTTGAATATTCATTAAAATATTTTTCTGAAAATGCAAAAAGGGTTTTTCTGTGATGATGAAAATCTCTTTTTATATAAATGACTAAAAAGTCAATTTGTTTTTTATTAGGGAAATTTGCTATTCATCAATAATTGTAAGAAACATAAAAGATGAATATCGATTTATTGGAAGACTTTAATAGATTCATTCTAAGGAAATAAAATTACTATTCAAATGGACTATTTCACAGAAAATGTGATTTTTTTTGTGTGTGTGTGAAATGATCAATAATTCATGTTTTTTTTTTTTTAAAATATAGTTTCAAAACTTATAGTCTTTAACAAAATACACATTATTAAGAAGGAAAACTTTCTTTTCATATTTAAAGTCTTAATAAATGGAAAATATTTTGTGCAAAGATGAACATTGCCTATTCAATATTCTCTTTTATTAGGAACAATATATAAAATGATATTACTCTAGGGATTCTGTAGATTATCCTTTTCTATGTGAAAGGTCTTTTTAAAAGTAAATCAACTTATTTTGATAGGGATAAATACTTATTAATTTTCTAGATATAAAAGTTTCGACAAATTACATGAGTTTAACTATTTTCCGGACTATGGTATGAGTAAATTCCGAATCGTAACATTTGCACAAAACCTCCATTCGAAAACGTAATTAGTCGACTACTACTACGAACTTTAAATATCATTAATTCGTCGTAGTTGTAGTCTGCCAAAAAGTAAATCAATTACATTCTGTCATTTGTGTCTATAACAGCTAATTAAACATTGCTCTTGATATTCGTGTACGTGCCGAATAGTATAAATATATCAACACAACCCATCCGAGAACTGGATACTCCCAAAACCGATGTAACTTAGGTGGTAAAGTCTACATCAGTACTAACACCCATCAGTTTTCATCCCCGAAATCTAACCCGACTTTTTATGTCATCAGACACTATTCGGCCAGATGCAGCTTAGTCCTTCAGCTAGAGAGGCTAGCAACTTTATGGTCGACTTGTGGTGCAAGTTCGTATTCGTATTTAATTATAAATGCCATAAAAGCATACGTTATGACTGTTAAGAACAGCTATCGAGTATGAGGATTTTCAACCTTGATTGTTAATCACGACGTATGCTACGACGTTATTATATCGTATAATCATAAGCTAGGCTAGTAAATTGACTTACAAAACTAAAGCTAGTATATGTACTAAGTACTATTAGGCAAATATAATAACAGTTTCCGATGACTAGTGATATTAATGCTCATTTGTTTTAAACTAACTTATATAAGAAGTGCAGTGTTTGGTGCTTTTTAAATTTATACTTTGGGATTTATTCCGATGGTTTGGTATGCTTTTCAGAATAAACTGATTTGTTGAAATGGATTCCGATGGGTTCAATAGATTAGGATAAATTTGTTTTGCTCTGCTTATTAAATATGTCATCCTTCGAATTCTGTATAATTCGTTTCACTAAAAGATATTTAATTATACTCCAGATAGAATAAATAATATAAGGTAGATGTCAAAAACAGGAGAGTATATTATCAAGATGTTTGGTCAACAAGGGTCTTGTGATATTTTCAGAGCACTGTCATTAGCCAAAGTGTGGTTAGAATATTATCACCTAGATTGACAATCACATAATTTCTGTTTTGATATAAATGCTCACACACCTCCCCATATTATGTCCATCTTATGGCAAATTTGCGGTTGTATTTTATTATTAATTATTATAAAAGGTGATTCAATGGTAATGAAGAACTTTGAGAGTAATTATTTATAAGATATTATTGGTTTTCAATTTTTTTTAAGACAACTGTCGTCTACAGACTTTGACAAATTTAGTCATGAAGCGCTAGCGGAATAACATGACAACCTGTTCCAAATGTTTTATGAAAATGGTAAAAGGTGGTTAAAGTTATGCGTAAAAGAGATTCTGAAATTTTATAAAAATGGAACTTGTTTAAAAAATACATTTCGCTTGCTGCGTGATTGTTGCGGTTAATATAAATTGCCATCAGGGACTACAAAAATCCGTTTAGTTTAGGAAATTGTACAGGTCGTTTGGCCAAAAATATTCCTGCTGTAGAAAAAAGTGTATAATCAGACCTTTATTTATAGCATCACTCAGCAAATTTAAATATCAGAACTATTTTCACAGATCTACAAAATTCAATTTAGCCAGGAACTGAAGCCTAGACACTATTTATAACTCTATATATTTACCAAAAACAAGCAGTTGGTGTTGATTTTTCAAATTAAATAAAAATCCACTTTTTACACCAAAAAAAAAAAACAAAAATGTTTGCTCGATTTTTTAAGGGGCAAAATTGCTTCATTTGGAATACCAAAAATCCACATACGAGAGTTATTCAAAAAGTACTTAGCCTCACCGCCCGATGGAACTATTGTCATAAAAGAAATTTACCATATCGTGCAGAACATTTTTTTTGTAGCCTACTGTCAAAGTTTCAGTCGATTCCCTTCATTAGTTTTGTTTTGAGAGCCTTTGAAAGCGAGCGTGTCGGTCGGTTGCACAAAAATGCAAAAAGAACAATATCGTTCGGTGATTAGATTCTTGTTTTTGGAAGGAAAAACGCGCAGCAAAATCAAAGATCGCTTGGATGCTGTGTATGGTGACTCTTCTCCTTCGATTACGACCGTCAAGAATTGGTTCAACGAGTTTGTTCGTGGCCGCACGTCGGTTTTTGATGAGCCACGCCCAGGTGCCCCGAAAACGGCTGCTACGGAGGAAAACGTTAAAAAAGTCCATGATCTCGTGTTGGCAGACCGTCGATTGAAGGTTCACGATATAGCTGAGACTGTGGGCATCGCAGAAGGAACGGTGCATCATATTCTACACGAAGAACTGGGCATGAGAAAGCTGTCGGCGCGATGGGTGCCGCGTTTGCTCACACCGGAAAACAAGCGTAACCGTGAGACCACATTGGCGACGTGTTTGGCGCTGTTTCAGCGCAATCCAGCGGAGTTCTTGCGTCGTTTCGTGACCGTCGACGAAACATGGATTCACTGGTACACACCAGAGACCAAGGAACAGTCGAAACAGTGGACTTCACCCGGCGAACGTGCTCCGAAGAAGGCGAAGACTGTTCGATGGGCCGGAAAGGTGATGGCCACCGTTTTCTGGGATTCACAAGGTGTGATCCACATCGATTACCTCGAGAAGGGTAAAACAATCACGGGGCGCTACTATGCTGACTTATTGGGCCGATTTGACGTCGAATTGAAGGAAAAGCGGCCCGCTTTGCGAAGAAAAAAGTGCTGTTCCACCACGACAACGCGCCGGCTCACACCTCCGCCGTCGCCATGGCCAAATTGGTTGAATTGCGCTACGAATTGCTGCCCCATCCACCGTATTCTCCAGATTTGGCCCCCAGTGACTACTTTTTGTTTCCAAACCTGAAAAAATCACTCGCCGGGAATAGATTTGGGTCGAATGAGGAGGTCATCTTCGCCACGGAGGCCTATTTTGCTTCCCTCGAGAAAATGTATTTTTTGGACGGGTTAAAAAAGTTAGAGCATCGCTGGGCCAAGTGTATCGAGCTTGAAGGAGATTATGTGGAAAAATAAATTGCCACCTTTCCAACATTTTCGTTTTTCTTTTGTAGGCTAAGTACTTGTTGAATGACCCTCGTACAAGGGTATAGAGGAAAACTTCTACACCCACAACGAGTCCTTCTAGTAAGTGTAGATTTTGGGCTAGTGGAGTCTTTAGACCGCAGTTTTTTGAAAATGATGCCCATAACGATGCAAATTTTTAATATGTGGAATTGGATAACATGGATTTGAATGACATATGTTTTCAACAGGATTTTATCGATGGTCCCCAGGACACATTATCTGAACAAACAACGAAGTAAATTTTTTTCTGAAACTACATAAAAAGTAACCTCAAATTCAATAAGGCTGAGTTAATTCCAGAGCTAGAAGACAAAATCATACAAGTTATAAATGAGATTTTTCTTATAAGTGATTGAAAATATTCATTTTCTAAAAAAAGTGAAGGATTCGCGTATTTCTGTATAGTCAGAGGAGTCACCGAAAGTTTTTGATGCGTATTATAATATTATTATATAAACGCCATAGACTAAAGAACACAATTTCAAAAAATGTTTGTGGTGTGTTTTATTTGAAAAAAGAAAATTTGTGATTTTATCGAAATATCATCTATTCAATCATTTTTTTTTATACTGAATTAAGGTTTAAGGATAACACGATTACAGGTATTTCCAGTTTGAGATTTTGTAAAAAAAATGATTTTTTTCTTCATTTAAGGACACTAAGAGTACCGGATTAAGTTGTACTTTACTAAAGGAAAGAAATATTTCTATTCCACATTGCTTTTAATATAATTCCTTTCAGCTTACAATGTTTTCAAATGTATTTTCTATCAGAATTTTATGAGATTATCTGAATAAAGATTAAAATTCTCTAATAGATGGTATTTTTATTTAAAAATTTAATGAAATGGTAGAATTTTCTGTTAAAAGTATTTTTTTTTCTTCATTTTTTGTTTATTAGAATTGTAATATCCAAAGTATGTATAAGCCAAAGTAAAAGGTTTTGATATAAAATATTTTGAAATTTTATTTGGAGAAATCATGATTAAATAAAATTTGGAATATAGCCAGACAAATGCTCTGGCACTAAAAGCAATTTTATTATCTTGCAAGAAGAGTCCGATGAAATTCGGACAAAATTGAACAAAGATAAAGTTGTTACGCTCATTGAACAATTGACAAATATGTTTACATGCAAGAACACACTCTATGAAATATGGTATATCAATGACTACCAAAATGCAGATATAAATTATTTACTCTATTCCTAATAAGTTCTATAAAATTCAGGAAAAATTATCTTATCTTTTTTTTGGCTAAATATTGAAAATTTAGATTATCCATTCCAAGACGACCTACATATGAGTTGTGGCAGAAAAGTGTCACTGAGAGCGATCTAGAAAAACTAGGGAGTTCTCTTCTTGTATCTTTTATGTACGTCGTTCTTTTGGTAATTATGTGATCATTTTCGGTAATTTCGCATAATTTTGTAGGTCACTTTAAATGCAGGACTTACAAAACTATCCAATTATGATTTAGTTTACATAATTTTGTAGGTCACTGTAATTATAGTGACTTACAAAACAATCCAATTAGGATTTAATTAAATTAATTTTGTAAGTCATTGTAATTACAGTTACTTACAAAACTATTCAATTAGGATTTAATTCAAATAATTTTGTAGGTCACTTTAAATACAGGATTTACAAAACTATCCAATTAGAATTTCATTTACATAATTTTTTAGGGTCTCTGTAATTATAGTGACTTACGAAACTATCCAATTAGGATTTAATTCAAATAATTTTGTAGGTCACTTTAAATACAGGACTTACAAAACTATCCAATTATGATTTAATTTACATAATTTTTTAGGTCTCTGTAATTATAGTGACTTACAAAACTATCCAATAAAGATTTAATTCACATAATTTTGTAGGTCACTTTAAATACAGGACTTACAAAACTATCCAATTATGATTTAATTTACATAATTTTGTAGGTCACTGTTATTACAGTGTCTTACAAAACTATCCAATTAGGATTTAATTAAATTAATTTTGTAGGTCATTGTAATTACAGTTACTTACAAAACTATTCAATTAGGATTTAATTCAAATAATTTTGTAGGTCACTTTAAATACAGGACTTACAAAACTATCCAATTATGATTTAATTTACATAATTTTTTAGGTCTCTGTAATTATAGTGACTTACAAAACTATCCAATAAAGATTTAATTCACATAATTTTGTAGGTCACTTTAAATACAGGACTTACAAAACTATCCAATTATGATTTAATTTAAATAATTTTGTAGATCACTTTAAACACAGGACTTACAAAACTATCCAATAAGGATTTATTTCTCATAATTTTGTAGGTCACTGTAATTATAGTGACGCATTTTTCAGCGAAATTGTTTATTATTCCGGACTGAAATAAGCTCTGCTGGCTATCTGCTGTAACTCTTGATTTAGCTCTTCCGAACCTATAATCTATTACCTGAATGCGACTACACATAGTGATAATCTGTATGCTAATGCTACTATTTTCTTTGTTAAAAACATCTCCTTATTTTTATTAGTTTTAGATCTTTAATAGACTCTTTATATTTTATAGTAATACATTATTAAAAATTGTTCCTTTACCATATACGAGTATACCTCATTGTTTATTATTCCAAAATTTTAACGTTATTTTTTTTTTTTTCATGACAATTTCAATGTACATAAACTCAGTTCTATGCTTTATTCATATCAGTAAAAATATGCGTTAGTCCATATTCGTATACAATATAATAAACAAAAGCTATGAATTTTAGTGATGGAAGCTTTTTTCAGAAGTGCAATATCTCTGCAAATATGAAAGAATACGTTTCGAAACGAATGGTATTCGTTCATTTAATAGATTCACCCTAGAGCATTCGAGTTTAGAATTTATGAACACAAAATTAATCACAGTCCCTCTACATGGAATGCATACATTTGAATATGCTATTCATAAATGATATCATCCCTAGAAATATGTGGAGCTCTTTGGTTGGTATCTCGACTAAATGATAATCCTTTCCTACTCTATTGAACAAAGAAGTTTTGATTTTTTTTTATTTCTAGTAAAATTATTTTCGATTATACGAGTAAATAAAACTCTAAGAGTTTGATTAGGAATTTTTCGTATATTTATTGGTAGATAAATTACAATTTTTATTTACTTTTATTTTTAAAAGTTTGTCAAAATGAAAATATAAATTATACGAGACACGTAATATTGATAAGATATTGTAAATAAGAATATGCCTAAAAGCTCTACCTTTTTTTTGTTTGAGTGATTAATGGTAAGGCAAATTTTTTAATTTCTAGAAATCTATGTAATCTTTATTAACGCTTTTCTGAAGCAACAAAATCTAATATTTTGGAAAAGTTCACAAAATTATAAATGTGCCATTATTTTTTCAAGGATTTAGGGCACCAATTCTCATTGATTTTAGCCATCGCTATAAGGGATGTGTGAACTGGTGCATTGTCTTGATAAAACAACACTTTCTTTTTCGCCAAATACGGCCATTTTTTTTGATTTCATTACTTAAACGCTGGAATAAGTTCGCATAATACTCGCTGTTGATGTTTCTTCCTTTTTGAAGATAATCAATCAAAATTATGCCACGCGCATCTCAAAAAACTGTCACCATCACCTTGCCAGCAGATGGAACTGTTTTCGCCTTCTTAGGAGCCGATTCACCCATTTTTGTCTATTGTTTTGACTGTTCCTTTATCACAGGTGTAAATTAATGGACTCATGTTTCATCCATGATTATGAGGCACGGCAAAAACTCGTCTTTATTATTGCAAAACTGCGCAAACATTTGATTGAAACATCCTCACAATACCGTTTATGTTCCCTAGTGAGCAAACGTGGCACCCATCATTTGCAGAGCTTTCTCATGTCCAAATTTTCAGTAAATAAGCGATGTAGCTCGCGGAATATTTGGCTTGAATGAATTAATTTTAACAGTCTGATTTAAGCGTATTTATTTTATTCAAAAATACCATGAACTTATTCGACTAACCAATATTATATCCACAATATTCAATTTAAGGTGGTAGCCTTAAATAATTTAAATAAAAAATGTTTAACAGCTATCTAAAAAGAAGGTTATAGTTTCAGAATCTTAAAACGTATAACTTTTATGTACATTTTTTTATGATTAATTGTATTCAAATGTTAATCCTTAGGCGCCCAAATATTCTCAAAACTAGTCTCAATTGGGAGAATTTTTTTTTCTACCACAAAACTTTATTTACTTATTTTTCGTAGGTGTTATTTAATATTTTTTTAAAACGAAATATATCCCAGCTCGATATTATTTTGATTTTTTCATATCCTCACATAAAATATTCGTTGCCTAACAATATTCATTAAAAAGAGGTGTGTTCCTTCATCGACTTGTCTAAATATGGAGTCATTATTGTAATAATTATTATTAGCTTATGAATAATGTAATAACCAAATTACACTCTATGCAAATATAAAAGTAACCAATAAGTACAAAAAATAATAAATTTCAGTTTATATTTATTAAAAATAATAAAAGCCTTTTGGATTTATAAAAAAATAATAAAAGCTAATTTGATTTCGATAAACTCAATAAATTTGTAATAAATTAACACTAGCAAATGAAGAAATACGTAAAAATACGTTAATCATTGATTCTGATTGTTATTTTATGTGAGTTGCTCCAATATTGATTGATTCATCAATCAATTAGAAAACAATAATTGAATGAAAAGGCTCAATAGGATGTGAAAAGGATCTGTGTTGCTTGTTGATTTGAATGTTATTTGTAGAGAAAAGAAAATAATGCACGTATTCAAATCTATCTTTGAACTGTCGTAACAGAACATAAAATTCCTTTTCGGGTATGTTATAAAATCTATTTTTGGAACACTGTGAAAGGATAATGCTATTCAGAGCAAAAAGGGAATCTATTCTCAGTGATGACATTATATAAGTATTTGTTGTTGTATATAGTTGTTATCTTCCTTCTATTTAGGAATTTTCTCAGTTCAAACGCTTTGCATTTCTTTAGTAGATACATGACTGAAAATGTCCTTAAGGACTGAATAGAATAGAATAATAATAATAAGAGTAAAAATAACAACAAAGCGCGTACATCCTTTGCAAATGTACGAGCATAAAACATTTTTTAAACTTTCTGTATAAATACAAATGGTATATTGTCGATGCCGGTGTTATTCATACAATTTATACCATAGATACATTAGAATTATTCTAGCGTATCAGCTTGGATATTGACTAAACGAAAGAAAAAGTGTTCTGCTCTGATATTTTCCTTTATGTCATCTTTAGCAAATCAAAAATCTATTCAACAAGAACTGCAGCAACAAAAAACTAACTTTAGAATATATACGAAAATAAACATTTTCCCATAGACAGGATTATAAAATTGGGACTACAAGCAAACATAAACTCATAGAAGAGGAAAATATTGTATTATTTATTCTACTCTTTAAAAGTATGCTATATTGCTTAACATTTTTATTTGATTTTATGAATGAAAATGTTGAATTTCATATACACGTATACTAACCTGTACAATAGATTGCAGAAAATCAAACAAAAGAGTTTTCCATTAGGACACAAATTTAACTTCCGACCTCTTTCTGTAGTCCTTTCTCAATTTAAAATTAAAAATCACCCAACGGGGTCCCCATTAGCTATGCTTGATTTTCATTTCATTCCTTCAATTCTCTACTATCAGAATCCTTTTTTTTTCAGTGAAAAAAATTTTAGTATTTATTTTCTTACATTTTTTTTTTTTGGTATGAACCATCACCATTTACAATAGTATAAGTAGAGCTAACAACAATCTCGATAAGGAAAAATATTAAATGGAAAACAAGTACAAAATTTGCTTATCGTATCCTTTATTAGCTGCTTTTTATATCAACGATAATTCATCTCAGACCTTCTTCAAAAATAAGATACAATATTTTCTTCGGTAAATATTTGTAAAAATAATTTTACCGGATGGTCTACCTTGTCCGTTTCTTTATATTTATTATTCCAACTTCAATTAAAATGAAGTTGTATTATTATTTGTTCTTTATTCTAACTACAATCTATCTAAATATTTGCTCTATAATAAGTAATATTTTTTTATACAATATAATTTCCTTTGTTTTTTTTTTCTTTCTTCATATTATTTGCTTAAATTACGTTTGTACAATATTTAAATAGAGAATAATAACAAATTGGATGACAAATATCCTAAAAAAGATTTTTACTTCAAATGAAATGCTTGAAATATAATTTAAATAGTCTACTGAACTTTCAAGTTTAAGAGGATTAGATTATGTGGAAAAAACCTTGATCTTAAAGGATTTTTATAACAAAGTCAAGTATAATTGTCCACTACTTTATCTGTGCAGATTACGTACTGTACAAGTATACTTTTATTATTAAATAAAGTGTTGCGTGGACACTATGTAATCTGTGTAGCATTTTTTCCCCTATGGTAACAATATATTTATAGGGTTTTCCAATAAGAGTGATATGATGTCTAAGTGGCGTTTCAGCCCTTGTAATATGACATGATCTATGTTTTCTTTTCATTGTATTAAATTATGTTTACAATTTCATTATGGAGAGATATACGCAAGAACAACGTTTACAAATTATTCAATTTTATTATCAAAATAATCGTTCTTCAATTGCAACTTTTCGTGCGCTCACTTTCATCTGAGTGGTGCGGTAAATAAACAAAACGGTCGATTCTGGTGCGAAGAAAATCCACAAATTATTCCTGAACACCCATTACATTCACCTAAATTGACAGTTTGTTGTGGTTATTGGTCTGGTGGAATCATCTGTCCGTACTCCTTTCGAAATGAAGCTGGTAACACTCTTACTGTCAATGGAGAGCGGTATAGATCGATGATAACCAACTTTTTATGGCCGAAATTGGAAGAAGTTAATCTTGACAACATCTGGTTCCAACAAGACGGGGCTACGTGCCACACAGCACGTGCAACAACTGAATTATTGCGAGAAAAGTTTGGAGATTCGATTATTTCAAGAAATTGTGACATTGAATGGCCTCCAAGAAGTTGTGATTTAACACCATTAGACTATTTCTTGTGGGGGTATTTGAAGTCATTAGGTTTTAGCAATAAACCAGACTCTCTTCAAGCTTTAGAAGTCAATATTGAACGTGCTATTCATGACATATTATTCATGATTTAGTAAAAAAAGTGCTCGAAAATTGGGTTAATCGAATTCGTTCCTGTAAAAGAAGTGGTGGAGGCCATTTAAATGACGTTTTAGTCAGAACTAAATTGTATCGATTGTGCTTTACATTAAATAAAAAATATTTGAATTTCCTTAACAATTAGTGTATTTTTTTTGAAAAGAAATCATATCACTCTTATTCGGAAACCCCTTATAACGTGTGATTTTTTAAGAGTTTGGTTTTTAAATTTCCAAAAAAAAACAGAAAAATTACAAAAATTTGTAGAATTTTTTTGAATTAATAATTGATGGTTTGGGATTTACTTTTAAAAATTATTTTATGTAAGTATTGACCACGACTACGTGTACGTTTTAAGTAATCCATATGAAGGAGCAAATTTTAAACCACTTTTTCAAACATCTTAGCTGGTATCCCGCTGATAAGACGTGTAATGTTGTCTTCCAAGGCTGCAAGTGATGCTGGTATATTGGTATAGACGTAGCCTCATAAAAAATAGAGGCGTCAAATCTCTCGATCTAAGCAGCTAACTCACCGATCCGAAGTGTGAGATAAATTACTCACCGAACTCATCTCTTAATATGTCCATTTTCAATTGATGTGTAGTATGTAGTGCCATCTTGTTGAAACCACATGTCGACCAGATGCAGTTCTTTCATTTTCGTCAATAAAAAGTTCAGAATCAGTGATCGATGGCTGTTGTCATTGATGGCAACGTTGCGGCCAGCGTCATCTTTAAAGAAATATGGACCAATGATTCTACTGGCCCTTAAACCGTACTAAACAGTGTATATTTCTGGGTGCAAAGCAGTTCTTGCTTTGCTTGTGATTGTTTATCAGACTTAATGTGACAGTTTTGATTATTCTCATACCCATTCAACCAGAAAAAAGGTTCGTCGCTAGATGCAATTTTTTTGCTAAAAAACTGATTTTCCTTAAGTTGTTCGAAGGCTCACCCACCAAAAATTTGATACTTTGGCGGGTCGTTCGGCTTCAGTTCTTGCACGAGCTGTATTTTATACGCTTTCAGACTAAGATCTTTGCGTAAAATCGTCTACAAAGTCGAGTAACACAATTACCATTGCTGTGAACGGCGACGGATGGACAAATCGCAGTCTTTACCAATACTGGATGCTATGGCAGCAACATTTTCCTCTGTACGCATTCTAAACACATGGGTCGGTGATTTGATGTCCAATAGCGTCAAATTGCTGCGAAATTTGATCACCATGACTTGAATTGCTTGCTCAGCAGGTCTATCATAATGACATTAAAATGGTCGATGGTCGAGAAATACATTTTCCACAGAGCACGAATTTTTATAATAAAATTAAATAACTTGTAAGCGTTGTTTGGATGTAAATCTTTCCAATTTTTCAATTTCACACACATCACGTGTCATGCGTGATCTATCAAAAATAAAAACATGCAAAATCAAATAGTAAAAAGCTCATCCAATCAATACCTTATAATATAAAATTGATTTGGCTCTAAATATGCCATTTCATAAAATGTACTGTTCGATTAATTGTAAAATGTGTATAAGATTGGGTGCTGGAATAATAAGCATCCGATGCTCATTTTTTGATCAAAATTTTTCCAGCACAGAAGCTCATTTCTTGCTCGGCGAATACATCGAAAAGAAAAATTTCCATTAATAAGACTCTTAAAGTCCACAAGTATCCAACAAAAATGTCTGTCAGCATCCTGAGTGTTATAAAGATGTGATTAACAATTTTTGCGGTTGACCTAATCTTAAAGGTATTAATATGAAATGGCCCCCAAAAACGAAAAGTTTCCAGGAAGTTTTTTTTATTTTTTTTTTATTTGACAGGTTCAATTTCTCATTATACATTATAACACATATACACTTAGTCATGAGACACAGTTGCTCCTATAGAGCATATAGCGGCACTAGAGACTCTGTGAACTCTCTCCATCTGCTTCTGATGGAGTCTGTGAACTATCTCCATCCACTTCGAGTGGAGCCTGGCTGTCAGAAGGTGGTCGGAGACCACACTTCGAGTGGAGCGTTGGGGGACCCTACGGACTACATATAAGGCTTGTAGTCTGCCTCTCACACACACAGTTAAACCTGCGGAACGCGGTGTTCTCAAGCGGTCACCCATCCAAGTACTAACCACGCTCAGGCCTGCTTAACTTCGGTGATCCAGGATGCGTAATTCCAGAAAAATCGTACGACTTGAATTTTTCCTTCTAAAATTTTGCAAAAAATTATATTTACGCGGACAATTTTTAATTTTTGTATCATTAAATAATCAACATTCATCGAGAAATTTATTCAAAATAGCCTCAAAGGGCATATTGATAGGATTTAAAAACTATAATAAATTAAAAAGTTTATTAAATTAGTAACTGTACTTTTCAAAGTTTAAATTGAATAATCTTCTATTATCATCAATCTAAGAGTTCATACATGATTTTTTTTGAATTTAGCATTTAAAGATAGATGCAGATAAGAGAGAACATAGAATTCTCAGAGATTGAGCTTTTTATGGAATTTCTGTACAAATATGTTTTTGAAAAGTTAAAGTATAAACTAGATAATAATACTTCAATAATAAAAAAGGATATTCATGCAAAATCATATTACAAAAATTTTCAAAAGCCTATATGGACTTAGTATCTATAATTTTATATTCTACAAAATTTGTTCTTATTATACAATTTTTATTTTGATTTTACGATTTTTATAAAATTTTACTATGTTCTTTCTTAAATAAATACTGTTAAAATGACTATTTTAAATTTTATAATTTATTAATTTCCAATAAAGTATAAAAAAATTGAAATATTAAAGCAATAAATTTTAGAGAATAACTTAATTATTAATAACGATAGTCAAAATAATATTTAAATAATATAATAATTTCAATATTGACATGCAACGATATTAAAACAAACTGACATATTGCTCGGAACCTTCACTTTTCATATATAAATTTAATTATTTAGGACTAGTGAAATGGCCTTACTAGAAAGCAGACATCTACTATCAAGTCTGAATGTAAGATAATTTTCGGTAAAAATTTTGGCATCTCATTTGTTCAGTTTTTGGCAGAAAAAATTATTTTCATTCGAGTGAATAATTTCACTTCACTGAGCAATAATTTTTTTATCTCTTGTAACCTTGGTAGCAATTAAGTATCTATCCACGAATTAGTGAAATATTTTCTTATTTAAGACAAAAATTCACCTTGTTATTTCTTAGAATTGTTTAGGTTCTTAAACGTGACAAATGGGATGTGCAAAAAAAAAATAGAAAACTTTGGAATTTTCCCTCAAAATGCGTCAAATATAAAAGAATTACTGTAATAAAAAAAAATAAAAAAAAATCGAAGGATGTGTTAGATAGAAATTGACTGAAAAAGAAGAAAATCTACCGGAAAAGCAGAAACGCATCTCACATTTCCGACATGGGAATTGATTCTTTTTGCGAAGTGACAACAGCTGTCACAGATATACTCGTGCACGATTCATGAAGATGGCTAAGATTCGAAGATGAATCACTGTTCAAGTACTTAACGGGGGCGGGTGTATTTGACGTGGCAAAAGTTAGCCCAACTTGGTAAGGAGCATATTTCTAAATAAAGTATCGGAAATTCTTCTCAGATATTTACGAATTTGAGCAAACAAGAGGAAACTGTACCACCCACACCTCTATATGAGTATAAAAAATTTTTTTGGTTCGCCCGTTTTGATGGGGGCGATGGCGATAACAATGAGTCGATATAGTTCCTCACAAAAAAATGATATTGACATGGAATTCAAACAAAAAGTTCTTTTATTTTTCCCTTTTGGCTGATGTACACGAACAAATTTCTTACAATGCTCACTTAATGTCAGTTGTGTGCTATCTATTATATAAGAATGACAACAGATTTGTGATTTTGAACGATGACGGAAATTTAGTTGATAACAATTTCTATTTTCATAATTTAAAAATTAAATTTCAATCACTTAGCATTTTCGTGAGATGTTAAATGACATTTTATATCACAAATTTAATATATCAATGCTCTTATTTTGGATAACAAAAAGTTTACTAGCTTATGAAAAACTGAGGTGGACAGCAGAAAAGTAAAGGTGAGTATAACTTTTACCATCGGTGACTGATTATATTATAATATCTCTTCGATACTTGATAGGTCAGATAGACGCCAGGTTGAATTTTGGCAAATATATAACAATTTTTAGTGAAGAGACAAATCAGGTTGTGACTACCATAGCAAATATCATACCTGGCTTTGGCGGGCCTAGACATATACTTCTATACAACGTCGAGTAATGGTGGTATATCTTCGGAGTACAGTTTGAGTCTCGAAAGCATTTCATATAATATTATCGCTAACATGCCGCAAATTCAGCTTTAGACGTATAAGAGGATAAAGCTTAGATTACACCGTACGTCTAATATACGATTTTCTCCTGCCTATGGTTCGCTGTTAAATCGTTTAATTCTACAAACAGTTCGCTGGTATATAACACTGACCGTACAATTGACGCATTTTTTTGGAAGACGAGCAATTTTTGTTCGTGGTAAGCATAGAGAAGGGGAAATCGAGCGAATCTATACATGAATTAATCGTGTGTGCTCGTACATTACATCTGACATCATTCATGTATTTTATTCTTTGGTATTTATTTTCTATATGATAAATTTAATTTAAGTTATGACTTTAAAATTAATTATTTATAATTTAAAGCTATTTTGATTTATGCAAATTTAAGGTTTTTGCATCAGGAAGAGAAGTGGTAAAAACTAGTGCAGTGTACTTGACAGATGAATGTATATTATTGCAAGTATTAAATTATTTAATATTTATAATAATTTATTGTTAAAGTTGATAGAAAAAATGAAAAAAAAAATTATTTTAAAATTGAAAAATAAAATAAAAAGGACATAAAGTATATTTTAAATACAAAATATTAATTTTAAAATGAATAATGGAAAAAAATTTCAAATAAAATATAAAATGCTTATTAAAATAAATGAACAAATTGAAATAAACAAAATAAATAAATTAATGTGAAAATGTCATTCAGAATATAAAGTAAATAAAATAAGAACAGCACCGACCAACTAGAAAATTCAACAATGCGAAATGCATGAACCACGATTAAAAATATATTTCCGTAAATTGTGCGTGCATCACAAGTAATTATTCTTGCAGATGTTCATTCAAGTTATTACAGACTATTCGACTGTTCGTGAAATACACAAACTTTGTTTGCGGTGAACCTGTACAAATCCATGCACGCGCAAAAATTGTAAGTACTCGCGCATATATTATACTGTCAAACATGAAAAAAGGAGAAATTTCACCCTTATATCGTGTATTAGACGAACGGTAATCTAAGCTTAATTATATATTATCAAAATATCAATTGGCTCACCGTCAAAAAAAGAAAAAATGAGACAAAGGCGAGATGCCATCGATATTGGGATGTATGGATTAAAGGAAGAATGAAAGAGGTCATGTTGAGGAAAACCGATATGTGATGCAATTCAGGCCGATTTCAAAGCAGTTGTCATCACTCCACTGAAAATGCTTATTATTTCTTTTTTTACTGTCCACACTTTACCGAAGAGGGGAAAGAACTTCAGAAAAATTCTTTATCTAAAAAGGAAAAAACGTCGAACAACTGCAAAAATGATAGCCTTGCAGGAATATAAAAAAAGCTTTGTCATGGGGAAATAGTACGAAAAAGCTACCATTCAGATTATAAAAGGATAACAGATGAACCAATTTTTTAATATGTAATTATAGATTGGTGGGCTTAAGTAGATAAAAATTTCCAACACTGTAGTGTCCTTCGATATATTCCCCCTACCCTCGTTTAAAACAAAAGATCTCAAAATACAATTAAAATAATTTTTTATATCTTAAAAAATTACAATTATTAGTGTTTCCATATCACTAATGGAAATGCCATACTTGTTGTGATAGTTTCTTTTATTCTAAAAATTATTTTTCTATCAAAAAATTTTAAGGCAGTTTTCAAAAGCTTTTTTAAATTTTTTTTTATTCTAGAGTATCTGTTCAAAAAGTATCTCGAATTGTGAATTTCCGCGGGTTACTTATATATGATTTTCAATTTTTTGTGACGTTCTGTTGGTACTCATGTCTCTCACTTATGCCGACCAGTTCGGCCATTTTGAATGTTCACTTAATTTTTGACAGCTGCTTTGCTTGCACATGTTTTGGCTCGTCTTCGATTTTTGCCCATTCCAAAAAATGGATCAAAGAACCTGGATCAAATTTAGCTTGAAAAATAAACCTTATTGCATGGACGCTTCCGAATGATGACTGTGGCATATGGTGAAGTTACCTTGGCCCGAAGCAGCGATTATCGGTGGTAGAAATTGTTCTCAGAGAGCGCGCCAACTTCGGTCGAATGTGAAGGTTTTGCTTACAGTTTTCTTCGATTGCAGGGTCGTGGTACCGCATAAGCTCTTGCCACAGGGTAGAACGGTCAATAAGGAATATTACCTGCACGTTATGCGCAAGTTGCGCCAAGCAATCCGCCAGAAACGCCCGGATTTGTGGAAGAACAAAAATTTGCTTTTGCACCATGATAACGCCCCTGCTCAATATCGTTGATTGTGCGCGAATTTTCGGGCAAAAACAATACCTTAATAATGCCGCAGCTATAATATTCCCTGAATCTGCCCCCCTATGACTTTTTCTTGTTCCCGAAACTGAAGAGCCCCATGAAAGGACAACGCTACTCTACGATTGAGGAGATAAAGACGGCATCGAAGAAGGAGCTGAACAAGATCACAAAAAATTGGGAAAAACTTTGGCACAAGTGTATAATATCTGGTGGGGATTGGGAAAAACGTTGGCACAAGTGTATAATATCTGGTGGGGATTACTTTGAAGGGGACAAACTATATATTCATAAAAAAATAAATAATTTTTGAAAAAAAAACAAAATTTGCGATACTTTTTGAACAGACCTCGTACGTTTAGACGATATCATAAAAATAGCCCAATAAATAAATAAAACAAGTTATTAAACATTTAGATATTAATTGAAAATATTTTAATTTGCATTTTAAATCATTTAGAATTTATAATCAACTTAACAAAATTTAATGAAAAGTCAATATTTAATGTTAAAATTAATAATTTTAGTGTAGAAATTTTCTGATATTGCATAAATATAATTTTTTTTTAGTTTCCCTTTTCATTGGCAAAAATAACGTTGTAACTATATATCAATAAATAGCGAAAATTGCATTGAAGTGAATTCCATTAAAGTACGGAAACCTCCGATTGTAATTGGAACGGAAAATAGAAGGAAATTTTGATCACCAACATTAATTGACTGATTCTGCAAACCCAAGCCCACATTTAGGAAACAATATGTCCTTTAAGCTCGTCGTTGCCAACATTGTCTGAATCGTTCTGGTTAATGTGCATTTTACTTTTAATGACAATGACGATCCGATATCATCCCTTATTGGCACTTTTCTTAATAGTTTTTCCATTTCTTCTTTATTATCACAGTGTTCGAATTTTTTTTTTTGTGTGTGGTTTTTTGTTCAAAAAAAAAGCTTCTTGAGTATCCTGAGGAGCTGTATAGTTTATCTACATTTAGTTGGTATCTATATACTTTAGGGGGTCGAAACGAGAAAAAATAAATGAAATTCTTCATCCTGTTCATCGTGATTGTATTATGCCAAGGAAATGAGAAGACAAGAATATTAGAGAAAAGTGAATAAATAAGAAAATCTCATTGTCGAGAGAACGTACTGTGAATTGTCATCATGTCATTAAATACGAGCATATCTCAAAAAGATACTTTTGTCTGTTATTCATGAATAAAAAACTGTTGAAAATGAAGAAACTGAACTGACTTAATAAAGTGGAAAGAAATTTTTTACATTCACATTCACACAAACGAATACTGAAAGTGCCTCTATGTATCCTAGTAAGTGCTTAGATACTAAGGATAGATAAGAAAAATATTAGTTTCTTCACAGAAAATTACAAAATTTTATTCATTAAGAATTCATATCCATTTTAATTTCATTCATTTTATTATTATTTTATTATATTCTATTTTTTCTTATCGTTATCATAGGCATAAAAACTGAGAAATTTTACATTTTAATTGACAAGTTGAGTGTAGTGAAATGATCAATTTAAAAACCCTAATACATCGGATAATTTCATCATCTTTTAAAACTATTTTCATTTAACTGGATGTATATAAATTTACAATTAATAATTATCTCAATTTTATTTAAGTCTAATAGGAATAAGATATTTTTTAGATAATAGTTCCTTTTTTATTAAAAATTATTTTATATTCAAATTGAAATGAATTTATTATGATAAATAGATTGCCCACAAAATGTTTTTACAGTGAATTTTTTTTTTGGATATCTTTATGACTTTGTAAAAGGATGAGTAATTTTAAAAATTTTAATAGTTTTAAATTTGATAAGCTATATAAAAAAAATTTATTATTTCTATTAAATGAGAAATTCACCAGGTGTTTGAATTAATTCGTAGCGTTTTACAAAAGATTGCGTTAGCCAACTATCCATAGTCACACATACAAAAGTAAATATTCTCCCAGAAGCTACTGACATAACGCAACTTTTAGTGTCAGTAGCTTTTGTTGCGCAGTGTCAAACATGTCGAAGTTCGTGCCTGAAAAATCGTTTCTGCGAGGAGTGTTACTCCATTACTTCAACATGAAGAAAAGTGCCGCGGAAAGTCATCGTATTTTAGTGGATGTCTACGGCGAACATGCTCTTGCTGAGCAAACTTGCAGAAAGTGGTTTGCGCGGTTTAAAAATGGAAATTTTGATTTGGAAGACATGGAACGTCCCGGACAGCCGAAAAAGTTCAAAGATGAAGATTTGGTGACGTTGCCCGATGAAGACCCGTGCCAAACACTCCGGGAGTTGTCCACATCGCTTGGAGTAGACTTTTCGACGGTCGAAAAACGCCTGAAAGCCATAGGAATGGGGAACGTGGGTTCCACATGAGTTGAAGCCAAGGGACGTCGAACGGCGTTTAGTCACTTGTAAGATTCTTCTCCAACGGCAGGCAAGGAAGGGATTTCTGCATCGAATCGTCACTGGTGACGAGAAGTGGGTACTCTACGACAATCCCAAACGCAGAAAATCGTGGAGCTTGCCCGGTCATGAATCGACATCGTCCCCCAGGTCGAATATTCATGGAAAGAAGATCTTACTGTGTATTTGGTGGGATCAGCTGGGTGTTATTTATTATGAGCTCCTCCTACCGCGTGAAACCATCACTAAGGATGTATACAGACGACAATTGATGCGTTTGAACAGAGCATTACAAGAAAAGCGGTCGCAATATAAAGATCGACACGACAAAGTAATTTTGCTCCACGACAATGCAAGACCCCATGTTGCGAAAGTCGTGAAAACTTATTTAAATACGCTGAAATGGGAAGTTCTGCCTTACCCGCCATATTCACTAGACATTGCCCAATCTGATTATCATTTGTTTCGATCCATGGCGCATGGCTTGTCAGGGCAGCACTTCGATAACTACGAAATGACCAAAAATTGGATAGATTCTTTCATCGAATCTAAAGAAGAAGAATTTTTTCGACGCGGTATCCGAGCATTACCAGAAAAATGGCAAAGAGTAGTGGATAACGAAGGACAATACTTTGAATAACGCTTCTATAATGATACTGTCATAATAAACCACGAGACTTTGCAAACAGAACGTTACGAATTAATTACAAAACCTGATATATATTAAAAATAGACATTATAAAAATTATCAAATATTTTTGGGATTTAAAAAAAAATGTAGTTACAACTTTAACATATTTTGAATAATATTAAGTCTCAGAAATATTATGGTCTTATTAACTTGTAGAAATTAAAAAATTTTTGATGTTAAAAAATCTTTTAAAAAAGTTTTTTTCAAAATATTGCTTGTCCATCTTTTCACGTAACTTTTATCAATATTTTTAATAGAAATAGGCTGTTATTAATTTTAATGTATTTTTTAATTAAAGCATAAAGCTAAAAAATTTAAATATGAAAAATTATAAAATTGCTTACAAAAATTTTCTTTTTTTTAGAATCGCTAATAATGGTAATATGATAAGTCAGTGATAAATGCAAGAAATAGAGCTGATATCAGAAATTGAAATATTAAAAATTATAAAATAACTTACAAACATTCTTTTAAATTTACAATCGCTAACAAAGGTAATATGATAAGTCAATGATAAATGTAAGAAATATATCAGTAAACTATGATTTTTTTTTAATAATTTGGTGTTCTGCAAAATACGCCATATAAAATTTTATCAATATCTATATTGGTTTAGTTTAAGCAGGCATTGAAAATAGACAATGTTTTTTTTTATTAATATGAAAATAAGTAAATTTCGTATGTTAATTAAACACTATTTTTTGTAGAAACAAAAATATCTAAAACCGAACCAAAGGCTATGAAGTCTTCTCACCATCGTATAAAATGACTCAGAAGTTGTTTAATGATTTCAATTGAGTGTTTAAAAACGGAAATAAAAGTTCAATCAAAACAATAGAATTACACTACCGAATGTGCACCAAAACGATAAAAAAAGTTCTATCGAAAGGAAAGATTGTGGCTACCATCTTTTGGGATGCACTTGGTATAATAAAAATGACAAAAAATTACAAAATAGTATTCTACAGTATTATTAGACCAGTTGAATAATGAAATTATGACAAAATGAGATGCACACTCATCAATAATACCAAAATTAGTCGAATTACTTTACTGAATTGCTCCTACACTCACTGTTTTCTCCAGAATAAGATTCTTTTTTTTTGTTTCCAAACATATGAACATGGCTTTATAGTGAAAACTAAAGCCTATTTTGCAAATGTTGACAAATTCTACTATACCGATAGCATAAAGGATACTATATTGAAAAATCAATCAATTTTTTATTAATAAATTCATTTTTGGTTTTGTTTATCATTAACTTATCATTCTGGCTTCATAAAAAAAACCTTTGAATACTGAGCTTCTCTGGAAATTTAAGCGGCTTCCATTGTTAATATGCTACCTTTTCAGTTTAAACAAAATTATTTGAAATATATACTATTTCACATCGAGTCCCACAAGGTAGTATCCTTGATCTCATTTTATACAATACATATACCCATGACATACCTAGCAAAGAAAATATAAAAAAAATTGTGGAAAAAAATTTTTATTCCTCAACAAGGTCTTTTTCTAGTTCGATACACTTTTCCGGTGATGTTCAATAGCTTCTATACCCTGTTTATAGTAAAAACCGCCGAACTCCTCAAAATAGTCATTAACCACAAACTCCACCTCTTTTATTATTGGTAAATCTTTTACCACCATTGAAACAAATAGTAAATTTTTAATTAACAACGCAATTATAAAACACATTTGTACCTACCGCATCGAGTTCTTAGAACCTAAGACCTTGAATGCCCGACCCGTGTAAATCCCGTTACAAAAATAACGGTCCCAATTATTTTTTCATAATAATCTACTCCCAGTCTCGATAATATCTGTTGGACATTAAATAAACACTAGGTTGAGGGGGATTAATTAGAATCTTCTAACTCTCCGATCGACATTTATTTGCACTTCATTTTTTGAAGATATTATAAATTATCTTTTAACAATAAATTGCTAAATTAAGATATTAAAAAAGAAAGCGTTTTTTAAAAATATTCATTAATAATAAATATTAAAGAGCACACTTAGCTTTATTTGAAATCGTATCTACGAGGTCTGTTCAAAAAGTATAGCGAATTTTGAATTTCCGCGGCTTACGTATATTTAGTTTTCGATTATTTTTTATGGCGTTATGTTGGTACTCATATCTCTTACTTATGCCGACAAGTTCGGCCATTTTGAATGTTCAATTAATTTTTGACAGCTACTTTGCTTGCACGTGTTTTGGCTCGTCTTCGATTTTTGCCCATTTTCGACCAAACACAGCATCGCATTAACATTGCTAAGGACTCTGCCCGCGATGATCCAAATTTGCTCCAGAGGGTCATAACTAGTGACGAATCAAGGGTTTATGGCTATGACGTGGAAACCAAAGCTCAATCATCCCAATGGAAGCTGCCGCACGTGCCAAGACCGAAAAAAGCGCACCAAGTTCGGGCGAATGTGAAGGATTTGCTTACAGTTTTCTTAAATTGCAGGGGCGTTGTACGTCATGAGTTTTTGCCACAGGGTAGTACGGTCAATAAGGAATATTACCTGCAAGTTATGCGCAAGTTGTGCGAAGCAATCCACCAGAAACGCCCGGATTTGTGGAAGAACAAAAATTGGCTTTTGCACCATGATAACGTCCCTGCTCACGCATCGTTGCTTGTGCGTAAATTTTTGGCCAAACACAACACACCAATAATGCCGCAGCCACCGTATTTCCCAGATCTGGCCCCCTGTGACTTTTTTTCTGTTCCCGAAACAAATTATTTGATACATTTTTTGAAATGGGCAAAACACGTGCAAGAATAGCAGCTGTCAAAAATTAACTGAAAATTCAAAATGGCCGAACTTGTCGGCATAAGTGAGAGATATGAGTACCAATATAACGCCAAAAAAAATAGAAAATCTAATATACGTAACCAGCAGAAATTCAAAATTCGCGATACTTTTTGAACCGACCTCATTTCTTTTCAAAATTTACATCCCACAAAATATATACAAAATTTTCTAGTTAGATTTTGTTTTTATATTTGTATTATTTTAGCAAAACCTATTTTTTTTAGAAAACACAAGCCTTATAGTTAACTTGCCTTATTTTTGAACAGACTTCGTATATAAATTTTCCATTATAAAATTAGAAATAGAATAAAATATCCTGTACTAATCATTTTAATAGTATTATTCCAAATATGTGAGTACATCCTTTCATTATTGTATAAGATTTTCGAGAAACTCTAGCCAGAAAATGATAAAAAATTTAGCATAAAATCCATTATTATTTACGAAAAGTTGTAATGATATTAAAATAATATTCAGCTGACAGAAAGATGAGTTTAACATGAAAGCTTTATTAAAAATAATATAATTAGTGAAAATGAACAAATAATGTATGCGTTGTTGTAGCATCAATAACGGTTAATTAACCACGTTAGAGGAATATTCGATTATAGAAAAGTCCTTATGAGCAATAATATTATTCCAGATATCGTTTGCCTAATTTAATCTCTCACGCACAAAACGTTCAATGATGAATTAGGCGAAAATTATTTTTATCTCATAAATATCCAGATAGTCATGTTTGTATAGAAAATACAAGAATTCCAAATAGGAATAGTATCATATCTGTATTATTGAACTTCAAAGCTTAGATACAATAATTCAGTATCATCATCATCGTCATCATCATTATCATCAGCGTCGTCCTGATTTCGTTCATCATTATGGTCATCGTCATCGTTATCTTCATCACGGCTGTTATGATTTAACTTTCTTTTTGATATTTATAGTCCTGAAATAAATATTTCTAACGATTTCTGACTATAAGTCCCTTATTTTTACTGCCATTGGATAGAAAAATGAATATGAAAACTAAAATGGATGAAAAGAAAAATATAAAAACAGTTAAATAGGGATGAAAAACAGAATAGAAGAAAACAGAAAACAAAAATCAAATTCCTGAAATCGAAATCATCATGTATACGTACACAAACTTATTCGTTATATTCATGATGGTATTTTTTTTTCCGTACACATACTATTCGTACATTTTATATTATATTTTTTACCATTGCTTAAATGAAATGAAATTTCATACCTTCCCTAGAGACTTAATCTTTCATGAATTAATCGATAAATGGGTCGAATAAGCCAAAAGCTTTATATAATACCGCCTTTGAAAAAGTTGGCTACTCTTTTGAAAGCAATAAATTATTTTTATACTCTTGGGAGAATTTTTGGTTATTGGTATAAAATTTTCAAGGCATTGAGATTTATTCATGTACTTGTACTCGTATTTTCAATATTAAATAGACCATGACTGACTGACCAACCAACCGACCAACCAACCAAACGGTCAACCATTAACGAACAACCTCAAAATATCCTTTTACCGGCTATTTAATATAATTCCTTTTTTATTATATACTCTTTCTCATATTCAATTTTCAAAATGTTCAACTATGTATGCTAATATTTAATTTGCATTTGTACATATATGCACATACTATTGTAGATGGGAGAATGTTTTGAATATATTATATCCCCCCAAAAAAAACATAAATACAATAAAGGGTTATTCATTTAAAAGTTCGGAAAGTATAACACTTTTATTTGACAGTTATTATTTAAATATATTATTAAAAACTTTATTTGTTTAGAATAAAGTTCGCCTTTATTGATATAAATAGATTGTTTCAAAATTATGAAAAGTTTTGTAAAAAATGAAAAAATTATCTACAAAAGTGGTGCAGAATTTCTCTTAACGATGAGGCGCCATTTCTCGCTCGGTGGATATGTCAATAAGCAAAATTACTATTAATAAAGTTTAAAAATATACAAGTAGTTGAGAGAAAATATTATTTATACTAAAAAAAAGGACTTTCTGGTGTCCATTTTAATCTAAATTTGTTATTGGCACGAATATCTTTAAAAATAAAGAAGGAGAGATTATAAACGTCAATGCTGAGCCCTATGACCGCATGAGAGCCAACTTATTTTATTATAAACTTAAAAATTTTAATCTGGACTAACATATATTAATATTTCGTGACTTGATCATGTCAATTGGTCTATAAGATTGTGCAATTTAAGAACGTTGGAATTTTTCTTTTTAATTTTTTGAAAAAAATCATATTTAGAAAAAAAAATTTTAATCTTAAGATTATTTTAAAACTAACATTCGGTAAGTAAAGAGAGAAATATATCCCGAAATACTGACAACCATAATTTATGGATTATTAAACAACAAAAAATATATCAAAATCTAAATTCTAAATGTATTAATTTAACTTTACTTTTTACCAGGTGTAAAAGCTTAAATCTGCTGTTTTTAGTCAAAAAACACGTGGTTTTTTCATAGAAAGGAAAAACAAATTTTTTTAAAGCAATTGCCCTCGCTAGCTACACATTTTTCCCATCTCTTGAGCAATTTGTGGATACCACGCCAAAAAAATTCCTTCTCTTTCGAGCCAAACCAATCATCAAACACTTTTTCGGACGTCTTCGTAAGAATCCAAGTGCTGCTCAGCGAGCGCGTGGCCCATCGACGAAAACAGGTGATAGCCGGAAGGGCCCAGGTCTGGTGAATAAGCGGGGTGGGGTAGCACCTTCCAGTTGAGTGTCTCCAAGTAATTCGGACCATTTTTGACGTGTGCGATGGTGCGTTGTGGTGGAGGAAAATCAGCTTGGCAAGTCTTTGTTGATAATCCGTTCTTTTTCCAAGCAGAGCACGGTGCAATTTAATCAGTTGTTGGTAGGATCAACATTGTCTTCCGTCCGAAGCGATTTGGTCTTGGGGAATATGTTGATGGTTGGCCGGGATCAATCCACGATTTTTTGCGTTTAAGATTCTCGAAATATATCCACTTTTCATCGCCTATCACATTCCGATGGAGGAACGACTGTCTTTTTTGTCTGGCGACCAATATTTCGCATATGTTTTGGTGTCGCTCCATCTGCCTATCGTTTCATTCATGCAGCACCCTTTTCCGATCTTTTCAATCTTCCCCATGGCACGCAGACTGGTTGAGTAACACCCAATTGCTCCACGAGCATTTTTTGGCACGCATGGAAATGGCTGGTTAAGTAACACCCAATTGCTCCGCGAGCATTTTTTGCGATTGGGTATAGCCTTCGTCCAAAAGAGCCTACAATTGCTGATCCTTAACCTTCCTAGGCCGATTTTTACGCTTCTTGTCCCACAAGTCAAAATTGCCGTCTTTGAACCGACGAAACCAATTCCGATAAAGCACTGTCACCTTAGGCCTCCATAAGCATTCGATGCGATTCGGCAGACGAACGTATTCAAATTGAGGCAGAAAAGCAGAGCTTCCCGCATATGCTCATTTTCTGGCTCACTCCTGCCAACTATGAGAAAACAGCGGATTTAAGCTTATACGCCTGGTATAACATAAAATGGATAACCCTTCAACTCTAAAAAAAATATTAACGATTCTCCAATACGAGCACCATTGATTTAAAATTCCAAAAATAAATTACCTATAAGGGCTTTTTGATCATACCATAAATTTTCGGTTATAGGAGTTTTTTTTTAAAATTTAACATTAATTTATTTAAATGTCGAAAATACTATAATCCACCCAGAGTTAATTACAAAGTCAAGTCGTAATACTGTAATTATCACTGTTAAAATTCGATATCAAAATAAATAATAAGGATAGAGTTGTTTGGTTTATGTTTTACCTATTCTCTTAAAAAATATCCTTTCTACGATTAACTCCCATCCACCTCATTAGTCCTCAGAAAATATAAATTAAAATTCATACTATTAATCGTTTTATCATGCATGTCAATATTAATTATTGCAATCAATTGCTCTGTTTAATTTCATTTTGTTTTATTTTGTTTTTTATTTTTTATATTTTTTTTTTATTTTGCTATTGCATGCATGCCATGACAAAATATCCTTTACGGTACATGCACAAGTATTCACGTAAATATTCATTGAAATATTTCCCATTTATTATTTAACATATTATCCTGGCGTGATAAAAAGCCCCGAAAACACAAATGGATTAAAATTTATTGAATTTACAAAAAATTGCGTAGCTTTTTTTTCGTATTTTTCTATAGACAAACTCGCATACAACTTGTTTGAAAAAAAAAAATTATATCGAAAAAAAGTACGATTGCACTCGATCGATTCGAACAAGCATCCTTTTATAGAGTACCAAATAAAAATCCACTACAAAACTGAAACATAAATTTTCCAATGGATTTAATATCAACAAGACCACCTACAATATAAACTTTAACACGAACCTCAACAGTTTCACCTCTCAAAACGTAAACGCAAACGACCGTAGATGCCATAGAACAAAAAAAAAATGTACTCTACAAGCACGTAAATAAAAACCTTGTTAAGGACGAAAAAATAAAAAATGATATTTCCCACCATCCCCTAATTTTCTCTCATATTACAGGTTATATTGTTGTAGATATTAAACTACGATAATAACAATGATGATGGTGTGATGACAAATCCAATGACTATGATGATCCTGATGATGATGATGACGAAGACGATAACGATGTTGATAATATCAAAAAGTATTTAACTACGTTAAAATTTCACCCTCAGAAAATCCAATGCTGTTTTATATGAAAATAATCAATACCACAGACATTATAGTCTGTGCCGTATCAATAATCGATAAATCGGGAAAAATCGGTATTGCAGTCCGACAAATTGATTAAAAAACAGCACATTTTTCGTATATTGTCTATAGTCGATTTTCGGGGTTTGATCTGTTCACATACACACATACTTGGATTTTCCTTCTTTTTTTTTATTTATACACGGAATAGCAGAATTGTCCGATTATTATTATTGATTCTATATAATTGGAAGGTATAAATCAAGTGAATTCTTATATTCAAAAGGGATATTTTTCACCAATAGGGGAGAGTATTGGAATCGTAGAACAAAAAGAAAGATAAAAATAAACAAATTCAATTAAGCTTAATTCGTAAAATTTTACAAGTTCCCCTTTTTAAGAATATTTTAATTTGGTTAACTTTTATTTTTCTGGCCAATCAGACAGGAATTAATTTCTTTGCCAATAGAATTAATTAAAATTGTGGTAATTGAAAAATAAAATTTCATTTCGATAGAACTTGACAGAATTGATTTTATTTTAAAAAAAAAGGATTTTTTTCTATCATCCTTCTAGAATTGGAGTAATTGTTAGTAATTATTTAATACCAGATTTTGTAGAAATAGCTGAAAGTAAATTGTAGACAAATAGAAAAATTTCAAATTAATAAAAGTCCATTTGATTGAGGCTCATAGACTAACTAAAACCATAGTCTCTGTGTTAAAGACACTGTCGTATGCAGTAAATTTGATTCATTGGTAGAGTTACCTGACAGGTGTATTTAGAAAAAAAAGTAATATAACTTATTAATTATATTAGTAATTGGTTGCTGAATAACGAAAATGTAAAATTAAGTAGCATTCAAAGTCATGCTGATATCCTAGGTGCTGATGCAGAAGGCTCTAGACTCTATAACACCGAATTTGGTACCTCTACTAACTAAATTGCATATAACAACCTTGACCATGTGCAGATAAATTTCTTTTCACACTTTGGGTAAACAAAAGCAAGCTATTCCAAAATTTTAGGCAAATAAACTTCTCACAGTCCAAATTGTTCATAACGCAGTTACCCATATTTTTTGATTCGGAACCAGCCCCGTCCATTCGGCCACTTCTGTGGTGTTCAATTTACTATGTCTAATATTATAAACGAATGACACCTGATCGAAAATTTCTCTCAGATTAGGACCTCTTTCACTGCCGAGATCCCAGATCCAACAACTCCTTTTCCAAGTTCCCTTTCTATTTATATTTTTTAAATTATTATGTACCATAAAATTTAACACTTTCTAATTGCTCTCTCCAACGCGAAATGTCCTCATGGTAATGGTTCTTGTCTCAGATACATTAACATACGAATACAACCAAAGAAATACTGCACAACTTTCTAAAAAAAAGGACAACAGAAAAATAAGCAGTTTATAAAAAAAGGACTTTTTCATAAAACATTTGGTTGAGCGTTGGTTCTGGATGCACAAGAGCCCTCACTCGTTAATATATTTTCATCAGTTTTCAATGTTGAAGGTCTCTTTGGGTGAGGTTCATCTTTGACTGGTTCTTGACCTTGAGGTTCGTTGATACTTTTCGTAAGTCAATTTTGCGGATTCACCAACCTCATTACAAAAGTTGATGGGATATCGTTGCTCCAAAGTTTTTTGTTCCATTTTTTTTAAAAGGAATCAAAAATATTTTTGAAAAAATCAAACCCTTAATATTAAAAAAAACAATTCATTCAAAAAATAATTCTTCTATGTTATTATGTAGGGTTTTCCAAGAAGAGTAATATGATTTCTAAGTGACGTTTTGGCCATTTGTAATATGTCATGATCTGTCATTTCAGTAATGTTTACAATTCCATCATAGAAAGATATACGCAAGAACAACGTTTACAAATTATTCAATTTTGTTATCAAAATAATCGTTCTCCAATTGCAACTTTTCGTGCGCTTTTGCCATTTTATGGTCGTAATAATCGTCCAACTGTGCTCGCTATTCGTCGAATTGTTAAAAATTTTGAGCGTACATTTTCTTTACATAATGTTCAAGAGCCAATTAGGCAAAGAACAGCTCGAAGTAATGAAAATACTGCTGCCGTTCAGGCAAGTGTTGCTGAAGACCGCAATTTGTCGATTCCAAGACGTTCTCAAGAATTGGGACTGTCTGAAACCACAACCTGGCGGATTTTGAGAAAGGATTTGGGCTTGTATCCGTATAAAATTATTATCACTCAAGAACTGAAGCCATTGGACTACCATAAACGTTGTGAATTTGCTGATTTTATCTTGGTACAACTTGAAAACGATAACGATTTTTTAAAGAAAATCATCTTCTCCGATGAGGCTCACTTTTATCTGAGTGGTGCGGTAAATAAACAAAACTGTCAATTCTGGTGCGAAGAAAATCCACAAATTATTCATGAACAACCATTACATTAACCTAAATTGATAGTTTGGTGTGGTTTTTGGTCTGGTGGAATCATCGGTCCATACTTCTTTCGAAATGAAGCTGGTAACACCGTTACTGTCAATGGATATCGGTATAGATCGATGATAACCATTTTTTATGGCCGAAATTGGAAGAAGTCGATTTTGACAACATCTGGTTCTTACAAGAAGGGGCTACGTGCCACACAGCACGTGCAACAACTGAATTATTGCGAGAAAAGTTTGGAGATTCGATTATTTCAAGAAATTGTGACATTGAATGGCCTCCAAGAAGTTGTGATTTAACACCATTTGACTATTTCTTGTGGAGTTATTTGAAGTCATTGGTCTTTAGCAATAAAGCAGACATTCTTCAAGCTTTAGAATTCAATATTGAACGTGCTATTCATGACATACGACTTGATTTAGTGGAAAAAGTGCTCGAAAATTGAGTTCATCGAATTCGTTCCTGTAAAAGAGGTCGTAGAGGCCATTTGAATAACCTTTTATTCAGAACTTAATTGTATAGATTGTGCTTTACATTAAATAAAAAACATTTGAATTTCCTTAACAATTAGTGTATTTTTTTTTGAAAAAGAAATCATATTAATCTTTTTGGAAAACCCTAAATATGGCATATCAGAATATTTTTTTGTAATAAAAATTAATTCAATTTATTTATTATATTGACTAGAAATTTTCCTAAAAATAAACACATTTTTTTGTACCATATAAACTCTTTTTTGGAAACATAATTTATCCCAGAAGAAAAAAATCTCTCCCATAAATTTTGTAATTATTTTCATTACAAATAATAGTAAATTTTCCAATCAATTTTACTGACAATTTAACATTTTCATTAAAATCAAACTTAATTTCTTATATTTTGTATAGTATTTTCTGATATTTATTTCCCATTTGATCATCAGTTAGTATTTTTTTACAATGCTATTTTTTAACTTCATTGAATGTATTTATTATCAATTTTAAGAAAACGTTCCATAAACTACTGCCAATTTTAAGGTAATATAAACTCGATGATTTTATGCACTTTTGTACAAGCAAAATTATCTTAACAGCAAAATAAAAAAAAAGCTCTTCTAAACGAAATATATTTCCAAGTCATCAAGTTATTTATGTTATATCAACAGTTTTCAATTTTAATATTGATTTTGTAACTAAGTACTTGTATTTTGTATAAAGAGAACGAACCCATTTCTAGTTAATTTTATTTTTTAAATAAACTTCTGGCAAATTAATTTTATCCAAATGGATATTTCCACTAAATAATTTTTGTACATTTCCTCTTTCCGGTATATGAGTAGTAAAATAATTTTGATAGTAGTTAATAAAATTTATATTATAATAAGAATTGAATGGAATGTCAGAACCAGGAGTTTTGGTCCAATCAAAACTTCAAATAAAGATCTAATTTTTGACTGTATATTTCTTCCATTAGAAACGGAACTAGGGCTATCCTTTATTAGTACGATATTATTACTATATCTTTTTAAAATTGTCTTGGATAAAATTTTGTATAAAACGAAAAATAATTGAACAAATCACACAGTAAACTAGATAGAAAGTTTGAATAGTAAGCAGATACTTTTTCTCTATTCTTATGTATTTGCTTATACTATGTGTACTTACATTGTTGGCAAAGTTGGTTTATCTTCAAGTTTTACATGTAGATAGTCGGTAGCTTATATATTTTTAGTTATCAATATTAGTCAGAGTATATATAAAGTTCACAGCACGTTTTCTTTGTAAATTTTCTTAATTAAACTGAGGTAATTGAAAGAATTGTACGAGTGCGATGATGTTTAATTGCATTTAGAATTTAAATTAGTTTGTTTCTCTTAACCAAAACTGGATAAGAGCAAATCATGTGAAAAATGCTGTTCATCTACAATACATCTACCACTATTATTAGTATGCATAAAGGAAGGAGCAATTTATAGAGATTTTCAACGGAAGAAAATTTCTAATATCAAAATTCAAGTTCACTTGTTAAGGGGTTGAACAAAAAGATGTCTTTTTACTAACTATTCACAATATAAAGATAATTTTTGCACAGTATCTTATATTAGTATAGAATCGGATGAATAAGAAAATCTGACGTATAAGCCGATAGTAACCGTTCCATTAAAAGCTATTTTCTCCACATCCATATGAAAATAGTATGCATATCCTGACCTTTTACAAAACCCATATCCATAAAATATATTATTTATTATAATTAAAATATAGTAAATTCAATTTAAAACCTATTTCAGTATATGGAAAAGTTCAAAGTTTTACTAAAAATATAAATTTCAAGAAGATTAACATAGTAAAATTTCAACACAACCTGTTACTATTCATTCTGGTTGGTCATGGTAAAAGTTTCCCAAATTAAATCAACATATTTTAAAGATGTTTTGAAATTAGATTGGAAAATTTTATGTAATTTACAATTTTAACATGTTATATTAAATTGTAATTTACGAGACGATATTTAGTCAGTCAAATTTTGTAAAAACTAACATAGCCAAGAAAAAAAAATTAAAACTAATTCAACTTCAGGAGAAATTTTCCTATTTTCAACACTGCACATACAAGGACTGTGAAAAATATTTAGATTATTTTTTGTAAAACATAATTTTTGTTCTTTGTTTGTTTATAGGACAAGACCCCGCGGACAGTACCAGGAGGATTCTAGCATAAGTGTCAAGAGTATTTTTTTCGAAATTTAATAAAATTTCTAATTTAACCTTTAGCCATAATTCAAGCAACCTAGTTATAAAAAAAAACACATTTTTTTTTAATATTCTCACCAAGTTGTATATAGAATTAACCGAAGAAAAGAACATCTTTCAATTGAGGTCAAGTATATGTACACGCGTACATACCTTGTATTATGAAAACTTTTCAAATTTGAGAGTATTTTCTGCGAATACTATTATCTGTCTTGTAAAATAAATTGAACAAATTTCGTAGAATAATAACGTTTATTATTTTTCTTATATTCATGTGTTTACATAAGAAATTCACAATATTCCATGATTCATATTAGAAATTTCGATTAAGTGTACAACGTGTTCCACTAGGCATTTTATATATAAGAAAATCTTCTTGAAATATAATTTTTTATTTTTTATTCATAATGGAGAACAATTTTTTTTATTTTATATATTATTACGGTGAATATTATATTAATATTTTTGGTAAATAGAGATTTTTTTAAAAAAAAATAAACAAGTGCTTCGTTTTACGATAATAATTTTAAATATGATTGAAAGAGTCTATTTTTTCTTGTAGATATTTTACTTTGTAAATATTTGCTTCTGATTTCAATTAAAAAATGATTAAAAACTTCAAGTCAAAATTTAACAGAGGATGAGAAAAAATCAATTTTGGCAAGCTCGCTTTAAAAAATCTTAATACATTTGTATTTTTTACATGCACAAAGTCCATTTGGTTATTATATGAACATATTTGAAATTTTTTAATAAACATTAATGCTATAAATTTGCTCGAAAAATCCCGAAAAGAAATCTGTGCTTTTTTTTCTAGGAAAGAATTACATCCACTAAAATTTTTTTTCTTTGTAAAAAAAAAATATTCGTTATTTGTAAAAAAATAATTGTCTGTTCAAATATAACTGCTGAGACTAGAAAAATATTGGTTTAGTCCACAAATTAAGCAAAATTAAATTAATTACATTTAAAAAAATAATAATAAGTCCGTATTTCTACCCCAGAGATCCTTAAAATGTCACAATAAGACTGCGAGAGATCTGGCAATACTACGGACATTCACTCCAAATAGCTTGGTTCATCCCTCCTGCTACATCGTCTAGTTACTATGACGATCCTATAGAGTATAGTAAGTAGAGTTGTGATTTTGTAGTGCTTTATGAAAAATATAATCGAGGAATGTTTTTTAAGAATACTTACCAGATTTTCGTTCTTTTTTAGGAATACCAGATTATCACCGAGTTATCATATTGACGCGTAAACCTAATTTTTCTTTATCACCGACTTATCATATTGACGCGTAAACATAACATTTTGTTATATAAAAGGCTACGTCTGAGTTTCGGGAATAGTCAAGTTTAATTGGTTCTATAAATATGCCAGGTGTTAATTCATAGAGGATTTTATAGTATATCGCAACAATTTCGTTAGGACCATTTGCAAAATCAAGCGTCAATTTAGTTGGGTCCTATTTGCCAGTGAAAATTTCATGGATTTTTATGTAGTCAATGTAAAAAACGTTTAGTAATTTCTGTGGTAGCTAAATATTTCAATTATGTGTATAGAATAATTATGAAAATTTGACTTATTAAGTATCTCCTGGCATTGATATAAAAAAATAAATAAAATATTGCACGATCATTTAAATGTGAAAATATTATGAGCTCAATTCAGCTTTGATAAAAAAGAAAACTTCTATTAATTGGTATAAGGAAACTCTTTAAAGGTTTCTAGGTAGAGTTGTTAATTTGTTTTTACGACATCGTGTCTGATGATTAAACGTGGATTAATTCTTATGAATCATAGACTAAGCATTAATGGAGTATTTACTATGTTTTAGAATGAAGACAAGCTGAAATTTAATGAAAAAAGATTACTACGAGGGTCGTTCAATAAGTCCGTAGAAAATCCGAAAAATTGCGCTCGTAGCTTTATCGACAGGAAAGCTGTCAAAATTTCAGCTCGATCCATAGCGTAGGCCAATTTCTATCGTCGATTAAAGCTTACGACATTTATTTGTACATAACAATGGAAAAAAGCGAGTTTAGGGCTGCCATCAAACATCTCCATTTGAAAAGCTTAAGCCCGAAAGAAATCAAAGCCGAGTTGGATGCAGTTCATGGCATATCTGCACCTGTGTTTGCGACGGTTTACAATTGGGTGAATGAATTTAAACGTGGCCGTTCATCCACAAAAGATGAACATCGTTCACGACGCCCAGTTGAGGTGTCTACTCCTGAAATCATCGACAAAATCCACGATCTGATTTTGAACGATCGGCGAATTAAAGTGCGCGAATTAGTTGAGGCCACGGGCATATCACGTGGTATAGTCCCTTCAATTTTGCATAAAAAATTGTCTGTGAAAAAAATTTCGGCAAGATGGGTGCCGCGTTTGCTCTCAGAGGAGAATAACCGCAATCGTGTAGTGGACTCTGAGGCTATGTTGGCACTCTTTCATCGCAATCCTGCCGAATTCCTCCGTCGATATGTCACTGTGGACGAAACCTGGATATACTACTACACTCCAGAAATGAAGAGACAGTCATCACAGTGGATTTTCAAGGGTGAACGGGCTCCGAAGAAGGCAAAAACTGTGCCATCGGCCGGCAAGGTGATAGCCACGATCTTTTGGGATTCGCAGGGCATCATTTTTATCGACTACTTGGAAAAAGGAAAAACAATAACAGGAGCGTATTACGCGTCGTTATTGCAACGGTTGAGCGAGGAAATCAAAGAGAAACGCCCCATCTGAAGAAGAAAAAAATCCTCTTGCATCAGGACAATGTGCGTGTGCACACCTGCGCTGTTTCCATGGCCAAAATTGTGGAATTGAGAATGGAATTGTTGCAGCATCCCCCTTATTCACCAGATTTGGCCCCGAGTGACTCTTTTCTTTTCCCCAATCTGAAGAAATGGCTTGGCGGACGACGGTGCACTTCCAACGAGGTACGTCGTTGCTCAAACGGATGAGTATTTTGCAGAACTTCCGAAATCCTATTTTTTGGACGGGATAAAAATTTTGGAAAAACGGTTGGAAAAGTTTATAGAGCTAAAAGGAGATTATGTTGAAAAATAAAAAAATTTTTTTTTTAAAAAACAGTTTTTTTCCATCTTTTTCTAAGGACTTATTGAACGACCCTCGTATCTCTGCGTATGAACAATTGATCATATGGTAATAATCCTTTTAGAGAAGAAAGGAATGGTAATAAAGTGATCATATAGTGTTTGATAAATAAAATTATAATAAAAAACGGAACTGCAAATTTTGGAGCAACCATGTTTTATCAAATTTTTTGCCAAGTTGGTGAATTCACGAGTTTTAATTATAAAATGTTGTAATAAGCTTATTAAAAATACTCCTTATAAAAAGTACAAATTTTCCAGTAGCAAAAATAATTTTTGGAGAGTCTAGAAATCAGGCTGACGTTTGATGCCAAAAACTGATGAAAATGTAGGACGAATGAGGGCTCTAATGATTGTTTGTACTTCAAGACAAACTGATAACTAAGTTATTTATAAAACGATCTTAAAAGAGCCAGAGAAAACGTGGCAATACCTTCTGTCATATGGTTTCTCAGCTACTTATTCACCTGAACTTAGTCCATGTAACATTTTTAAATCCCAAAATTAAAAATCCTGTGAAAGAACGTTACTTTTGTAATATCAATAACATCTAAACGAGTGTATTTATCGTCTAGTACTGCTATAAGAAGTTAAAACTTCCAATCCTTTTCCATTATGTATACTATAGCTGACTAAGAGTAGTACTACAAAAGTGATAATATGAATAAAATTTCTACTATAAATGTGCCCTTAATGTCACCTTACTTATTTTACCAATGAGCAATGACTCATAAAATTATGTTCAAATCAAATTTTTAATTTTTCCTGAAAATATTTATCTTTTGAAATCCCTAACAAACAGATCCTTTTAAACTTTTTAAATTGAATTTATTTTGCCCAATTTATGTACGGATAATCTAACGAACATTTTAAGCATTTATTGCAGATATTTTTAAAATCAAAAACCATTTAATTTTCATACATTTTTTTAAATTATATTCTTTAAAACAGCGATTGAATTAAATAAAATGCAAACTGTATTATTACATTTAAGTGATTGGTTTTATTGATTTACACGATGACTTTTCTTCGAATATCGTTATAAATTTTATAATTTCATTTGATCAAAAGAAAATCCTTTTAAGCGAAAAATTTTATTCAGTTTTTCTCCATAAAGAAAGCTTAATAAATTTCATTTTTTTTTCAAATCTAATGCTTTTAACGGTATAAAAGAAGAAACAAATAGAAAAATTCATATTGTAATAAAAAAAAAATGTCAAACACGCGCTGCCTCAATATTGAGACTCCAATAACAATTTTATAAGGATTTTCTACGAGGACATAATCATTTGTACAATGTAAATTTTAATATTTTAAATAATACAATATAATACAATAAAAATCATTAAAAAAAATAATTAAATATTTAAACAGGACAATGTTATTTATTTAGTACTACTGTGAGTAGATACTGTCGACTAGTCGCAAAATTGTTGAAGTTGTTTGAATAAATATCACCGTTGGCAGGGTGAGTTTTTGTTAGACGAATATCGGTAAGGATATATTTAAAAAAAAGAAGAGAAGAGAAAAAGTCATAAAAGAAAACTTCCGCTTTTGATAACTTTAAAAATATTACAAGAGTGAAAAGACGAGGTATTATTTAATTTAATTTCTGAAAATTGTATTTAAATGACAATGAAATGTTTATTAAAATGTTTATGAATGTTTATGAAATTTTTTCTTTTTAAAAATGCTTATTGATATAAGTTGAAAGGAATTTTTATTAAAAAATATATTTTTGCTAAAGAACTGGATTCTGTTTGTAAAAATATGTAAATAATGATTAAAAGGTGAAAAAAAATTTCATTTCCAATTACTGAAAGTAAATTATAATAAAAAAAAGTTAAACAAAAAATATTCTATGATATTTTGACATTTTTTATAATTATTTTGCACAAATATAACATAAGTATCATAAGGATTGTTTTTATTAATTTAATGAGAGAGCAAATAAATTTTCAATTACATTTGGTTAGTCAAATTTGCCAGCAAATATTTTTTTAAGTAAAAACTTTTGTTTTGAAATTTTTTTAATTTATTCTAAAAAATTTATTAATTTTATTATTATTGGTTTTTATGATTGAAATTGTCATAAAAATATTATTAAAATTATTTATACATATCTTTCTAGAGAAAAAAACTATAAAATGTCCTTATTTATTTATAAGCAACAGAGGATGAAATTCTAACCCGGTTATTAAAATTATAAAACGGTTTTTTCTTAATGAAAATATTAACCATAAAATGATAAGTTATACTTTTCAATAGAGTTAAGCGGCCTAATTAACACATACTTTGTATGGGATCGTGTCCAGGCGTCTTCGAAGAGGATTCATTGTAAACTGTTTACTATGTTAGGCGATTTATTTATATTTCAATAATAAATCACTAATGTTAAAAAAATTATCTAATATCTTATTGCATGCTCTCTTAAAGGGAAAGTATATAACCCAAGAGTAGATCTAAATATTTCCCATACTTTTGGTGTGCTATTTTGGAATCTTCTGGAAATTTCGGAGGTTCTTTTCTTCCATGTACAAAGGCATTATGATAAGTCAGTGATAAATAAAAAATATAAATGATATCAGCACAATAATATTTTTCTTATAGTTCGATATTCTTAAAAGGACGTCATACAAAATTTTATAAAATTATTTTTAATGATTTAATTTTTACAGCTACTAAAAGGACACTAGATTTGCGTATTTTACTAATATGGAAAAAAAGTGATTTTTTTGTGGTAATAAAATATGAATTTTTTGAGGAAAAAGACTATTTATGTTTACCATATCAATTATATCATATATTATATATTTTATTAGTAAAAATACAGAATATATGAGATGGTTGATATGGTAAACATCTCAAAAAAGAAATATGTAGGCAACATTTTACATGAAATTTGGAGTATGAAAAAGCTTTTACTCTAATGGCCGACCAAAACCGTGTTTGTGTAATTTTACAAATAGATTATTTGGATATTTTTAAGCATAATCCAAATGAAGTTCAAAAGAAAATGAATTAAAGTCCTCTCAAAATAATGGACTTCTACTATCGAACGTGCACCAAAGAAAGCCAAAACGTTTTTATTTATAGAAAATATTATGGCTACTATTTTCTGGTATGCATATTTTTTTTAGCTAAAATAAGATTATGTTAAAATAAAAATTCAATTTTTGTCGAATAAATTAATTTTTTTTGTTTTATTTATCGTTGACTTCTCAGATCACACTCATACTCTCTTATTATAACGTCATTTCTAAAATAGAATTTGATTCAAAACCTTTTTTAGCTCTTTTCTAAAATAGTATTTGATACTCTGAAGTATAGCCTATTTTACAATAGCTTAAGAAGCGCACTACAGTATCCATGGTCCCATTTTATATAATATTTCGACCTATAACATCTCATGTGGTTCTAAGATGATCATTGCCACTCTTACTGATGATATTGCCATACTTACTATCTTTACAAATCTAGAAAAAGTTTCTAATAATTTATGATCTCATATCCATAATCTAAAATTCTAAAATCCTCTAACAAAGAGGAAAATACTCACATTATTTTAACTATTTCCCGAAAGCCATCTGTTTCTTTAAATCTCAATAATAATATAATTTAACCACGAATATGAGTGCATTACTATGGAACTTACCTAGATAAGATATCAATTTAGAACTCAAAAAAAAAAGATTAACATAACTTGAAACGAACAAAATAATAATTAATAGTTAACTTTTAATAACTTAAAAATGCGGGATTGACAACAGATGGTAAATAACTTTTACACATGGTTTGTGTAAATAATAACTCATATGGCATTTTGGAGGTTAAACATCTGTCATTCATTCTCGATTAGTCATTGAACGAAATAGTATAAACGACAAAGTTTTTTTTTGCTTCAAAAATGTCGAATTTCGTACCAAAATAGTCCCATTTGCGGGAAGTGTTGATTTACTTCTTCAAGTTGAAGATTGCTCATTCGATTGCTCACCGAAGCTTATCCTGAATATGTTCCATCGATTTCAACGTACGAGAGATGGTTTGTGCGGTTCAGAAGTGGTGATTTTGACACGGAAATCAAAGAACGACCAGGTCAGCCAAAAAAGTTTGAAGATGAAGATTTGGAGGCATTACTCGACGAAGACTGTTGTCGAACGCAAGAAGAAATTACAAAATTATTGGGAGTCACTCAAGCAGCTATTTCAAAACGTTTGAAAGCAGCAGGATTCATCCAAAAGCAAGGAAATTGGGTCCCATATGAATTGAAGCCGAGAGACGTTGAAAGGCGATTTTGCATGTCCGAAATGCTGCTTGAAAGGCAGAAAAAGAAGTCGTTTTTGAATCGAATCATTACTGGCGACGAAAAATGGATTCATTACGACAACCCAAAGCGCAAAAAATCGTATGTGAAGCGCGGCCAACCAGCCAAATCAACGCCAAAGCCAAATATCCATGGCGCCAAGGTAATGCTCTGTATTTGATGGGATCAGAAGGGTGTGATCTATTATGAGCTATTGAAATCGGGCCAGACGATCACAGACGATCTCTACCGAACACAATTCATCCGTTTGAAGCGAGCATTGGCCGAAAAACGCCCGGAATATGCGACCAGACACGAAGCCATAATTTTCCATCATGACAACGCTCGACCTCATGTTGCAAGACCGGTTAAAAATTATTTAGAAAACAGTGGCTGGGAAGTTTTGCCTCACCCGCCTTATAGCCCAGACCTTGCCCCGTCTGACTACCATTTGTTTAGATCCATGCAAAACGCCCTCACCGGAATACGCTTTACTTCAGAACAGGGCATCAAAAATTGGCTCGATTCATTCTTGGCCTCAAAACCGGAGCAGTTTTTTTGGCGCGGAATCCATATGTTGCCAGAAAGATGGGAAAAAGTAGTGGCTTTCGATGGACAATACTTTGAATAAAATATATTGTAACAATTTTTCAAAATAAACACTCAAAGTTTGCCAAAAATCCCGCATTTTTAAGTTATTCACCCTACTATAATAACAGGAGAGGAGCATGTGTAAGCATCTGAAGAAATATCTTTTTCAATGAGTGTTTATGTAGAAAATAACAGAGATAATTGCGGTAGGAAAATCGAGAATGAAACTTTTTATAACGAGAAATACATAAGTTATGAAGAAAGCGAACAATTAGGTCACGATGAATAACTTTGTTATGAAAATAGAATGGAGCATTAACGATTTTTTGGAGGATTTTGAATTAAAAGGATTAGATTAAAGAGCAATTGGAACGCTTATCAGAACCCCAGAGTTCAATTCCGTATGTCCAGATCATTTTTAAAATTATTTGGAAATTAAAAGTTTATTTTTTAATGTCAGTTTTGATGTATTGTCAAGTGGTAGTCGATAACGTCTGTTAAGTTCAAGTCTTTTTAATTTCATGTGAGGATTTTCTGCTCATTTACCTTCATTCTTCACGTTGGAGATTTTCAATATTGTAAGTATTTTGAGGATAAGGATTTTGAGATTGTAAGTATTTTGAGGCTAGTTGGACATTGGATTGGGGTGCAAAAATAGTAGCATCATCCGCATAGGAGGTAGTCAAAATTTTGGAATTAAATGGGATATCAAAGGTATTCATATTGTATAGGAGTGGACCAAGGATACTGCCTTGAGGTACGAGTACACCAGCTGTGATAGGGTATATTTTAGAAATTTCTGTATTCATAGCTATTTGGAAGTGACGTTTGAAGAGATATGATTTTAAGATATATGTTAGTACGTAGAAGGAACGAAGTTTTTAAGTTTCCATCCTGTATACTTAAAAAAAGTATTTTCAATTTTCGTTAAATAATTTATGTATTGTTTTTCTGATTTGATAAAGAATAAAAATGTGCAGTACAAAAAGAGTAGGTAAAAATACTCAAAAGATAAAGAAGTGGCCGGCAAGCTTGTATACTAGCATATATGTAAGATGTGGGGGAGTTTTTTTCACCAAACCACTATCAACTTTATACCTGAATATAATATCTACACATGTGTATGATGCTTAAAGCGGATTTTATTTTACTTGGGAAATCTCCGGAGTAAATATTTGCTAAGGGGTAGACTCAAGCATAAGTAAATAGTAATTATTAAAATAATTTCTATTTTAAATAGAAATTATTTATTAGAATCAGCTACATTTTAATTATATAGAAACCAAATTGGTTACTTTTGTAGAAGCAGAAAAACGTGCTTTAACATAAATAAATTCAATATTTTTTATTTAAAAAAAAGTACTATATCGAAAGGTTTATTATTGTAAAAATTTTTTTTTTTTTACATGATAAAGGATAGTTGTTTGAATAAATGCCATGAATAGTTTTGAATTTGCTATATGGCATAATATGTGAAAAAAAGATTCTCATTTTTGAAGATACATATTTAATAGATTATTATTTATAAAGAATTTTTTTTAACCATTTCAAATAAAATTAGTATTGATATATATATTCTAATCGCCACGATACTAAAAACTATTTGGCGGCAAAGATTATCGGGATAAAGAAATTAAAGTAGAAATTTAAGTTAAGACCATGCCTCAATGGGAGCGAGTCGAACTCACGACCCCTTGGATGATAGTCCAGTACGCTAACGACTGTCCAGTGTGATGAGATGAGATGATTATTTTAACGGGCCACCAGACCTCGCCAGACGCTATTGCATCCATCTGCTCAGGCGGTCTGATGGTCTGAAAGGGAAGGGTAAGGGATAAGGAAATGAAAGAAGAATAGAAAGTAAAGCGGTGGGTAATTAGCGTAGGAGGGAGAGGACCATGTTGCTGCAAATGGGAATCGAACCCACGTCCCTCTGGTTGGTAGCCCAGCATGCTATCGACTGTGATACGTAGAGGGCTGAGCTACCGAGGCCTGCTTAACTGTCCAGTGTAAACCTCGCCAGACGCTTTTGCATCCACCTGCTCAAGCGGTTTGGCGGTCCTGTTTGGGATACATATCGTCCTGAGTCGTCCCTATTTCACCCATTTCACCGAATTTCATATTATTATCATTATCACTTATTATTATAACATATTTATTTTCCACTGTTCCCCATATTTCACTTGTTTCACTGTATTATATATTGTTATTATTATCGCCATAATTTCCATCTATTATTATTATTATACATATTTATTTTCCCTTATTCCAATTGCAACCATATATTCCACTTTACAATCCTATTGCCATTTATTCCCGTTTTAATCTTTATACTCTAACATCCTCCTGTTCGACGCCATAGCCACTCCCCACCTAGAGCAGCCATGACGACGATCCAGTATCCCTTTAGGCGCCTCTTACGACAGGCAGGAAAAACCGTAGAGCTATTCTTTACCTCCGACCCTACCCGGAGGAGATTGTCCAGTGTGATAAACAACTTTTTTAAATTAAATATTATTTAAATTAAAGTCCTTACTTAAATTAAAGTTCTTAATATGCAAACATTGCAGAATTAAAAAATCCTGCAATGTTTGTATATTTATTACTTTCGATTTTATCTTTAATGTAGACTCATCTAATACAATCTATCGTTCAAATAGGAATTGGTAACTTTATTGACTGATAGCAAGTTGATGGGGAATTTGCATTCTATCAGTTATGATTGTTTTCGAAAATTTACTAAGTCCTGTCAATGAATGCGAGCTCAATTTGTCATTGAGTTTCATTATCCTGATAATATGTTTGTCATGAAAATCAAATTTCATGAGAAAATTTCACATTAATATTATTACCAAGTTTTGTATAATGCAAAATTATATATATTATCATAACTTTGTTTGTGTGTGTGTTTACATATGCAATTTAATAATATATAATATGCTTAATAATCTTCCTGTCTATCAGTGCAGCTGTCGAAGCTCATCCATGCCATGTACTATGTTGGCTTGTTATAGTCAGTTATTCCCTAGTGGAACGTTAGGCACAAAATCTTAGCAATTAGTTACACTCAATCTAACTTTGTGGGCTGTTTGGTCGTACAGAAATCTATAAATGTATGTTCGTTGAGACAAAACCATCAAACTGGGCCAATGTAATAAATTTCCTTCTTAGTTAGCCTCTAGCCTACACGTAAGTGAAGCAAAACTATCGAGACAGAGTTCTTCTCGAAGATGACATTATACTTTTACTGACTCCACACAACTTGTCTAAAAACTTAAAAACTTTAAACGTTATAATACCATAAATTATGGAAAACGTCTTAAAGTTTCACTACAATTGATGATATTGAACTAAACGAGGATTGAGAAAAATATATTTCTCCTTTTCCCCTTTATTCAAGAAATTTTTTTATTAAAATTCATGTACTTTTGAATGAATTTTCATGTACAACAGAAAATTGGCCTTATGTGTGATGCATAATTTTGATTCTACTTATTTATAAGACTTTTAATACTCATTTAATTAATAAATATTATAAGTGCAATAAACATTTTATAAAATAATAAAATGCTGTTTATTTGAAAAAATATATTTTAATAAGCACATTTACTCGTACATCAAAATTTAATTAACAATATTGTAGAGCAACGTTTCGTTGAACCTCAAAGTTCAATTTTATAAGTCCAAATAGGTTTTTAGTTGCATTTTTTTTATTGTATATTATATAGTTCAAACATACAAGTAGATATATAAAAAAAAGAAAATATACACTCTTACGAGGGTCGTTCAATAAGTCCTTAGAAAATCCGAGAAATTGCGCTCGTAGTGTCGGTAAGGATTTTTTTCGGAAGTAGCATTATCGACAGGAAAGCTGTCAAAATTTCAGCTTGATCCATAGCGTAGGTCAATTTCTATCGTCCATTAAAGTTAACGACATTTATTTGTGCATAACAATGGAAAAAAGCGAGTTTAGGGCTGTCATCAAACATCTCCATTTGAAAGGCTTCAGCCCGAAAGACATCAAAGCCGAGTTGGATGCAGTTCATGGCACATCTGCACCTGTGTTTGCGACGTTTTACAATTGGGTGAATGAATTTAAACGTGGCCGTTCATCCACAAAAGATGAAAATCGTTCAGGACGCCCAGTTGAGGTGTCTACTCCTGAAACCATCGACACAATCCACGATCTGATTTTGAACGATCGGCAAATTAAAGTGCGCGAATTAGTTGAGGCCACGGGCATATCACAAGGTACAGTCGCTTCAATTTTGCATGAAAAATTGTCTGTGAAAAAATTTTCGGCAAGATGGGTACCGCGTTTGCTCTCAGAGGAGAATAAGCGCAATCGTGTAGTGGACTCTGAGGCTATGTTGGCACTCTTTCATCGCAATCCTGCCGAATTCCTTCATCGATATGTCACTGTGGACGAAACCTGAATACACTACTACACTCCAGAAACGAAGAGACAGTTATCACAGTGGATTTTCAAGGGTGAACGGGCTCCGAAGAAGGCAAAAACTGTGCCATCGGCCGGCAATGTGATGGCCACGGTCTTTGGGGATTCGCAGGGCATCATTTTTATCGACTACTTGGAAAAAGGAAAAACAATAACAGGAGCGTATTACGCGTCGTTATTGCAACGGTTGAGCGAGGAAATCAAAGATAAACGCCCCATCTGAAGAAGAAAAAAATCCTCTTGCACCAGGACAATGCGCGTGTGCACACCTGCGCTGTTGCCATGGCCAAAATTGTGGAAATGAGAATGGAATTGTTGCAGCATCCCGCTTATTCACCAGATTTGGCCCCGAGTGACTATTTTCTTTTCCCCAATCTGAAGAAATGGCTTGGCGGACGATGGTTCAGTTCCAACGAGGACGTCATTGCTCAAACGGATGAGTATTTTGCAGAACTTCCGAAATCCTATTTTTTGGACGGGATAAAAATTTTGGAAAAACGGTTGGAAAAGTGCATAGAGCTAAAAGGAGATTATGTTGAAAAATAAAAAAATTTTTTTTTTAAAAACAGTTTTTTCCATTTTTTTCTAAGGACTTATTGAACGACCCTCGTAATAAAAAAAGTACAAGTTAATATTAAAAGAAAAGTTTTCTGGTTATTATCTTGAAGGGTTTTGACTTCTATTCTAATAGTTTTGTTATCTTTAATTAAAGCAAACATTTTTATACACTATTCTTATATAATATCTTCTAGAAAAATATATTGCACATATTCTTATTATACTTTTATCATAAACTCTGCTTGTTACAATAATTATATATTTGCAAATACGACTACAGTATAAAAGAATAATATCGCAAATATTATTCAAAATTTATATAAGAATAATTTATGATCTTAAATTTATAGAAAATATATATTTTAACAATTATACAATATTTTCTTTTAGAATAAATAATAATATTTTAAATAAACCATGAACAAAATAACCCTTTTATAATATAAAATCTACTAATCTGTAGAATATTACATTTTGTAATTCTAAAAATTAAATTAATTTATATAGCTTATACTCTTTTGCTAATTTACCAAAAACCTTTTTTAATTAACTGGAATTTAAAAACGATTTACTTTTTCAAAAGCCAGAATCAAAAACATTTATAATATACCCAAAGCTACTTATCCCCAAAAAAAAAGTTAACAAATATTGTATCTGATTAAAAGTAATTGAGATACGAATTTAAATTCATTTTAAATTATTTAAAAGATACCAATTTGTATGTATGCATACGTATACGATACTAATGAAAACTATAAAACTATACAAATTTCAAGAGGGATAAAACTTTTTCATTTACTATTTTCCTTTCATTTTATACTCCTGAATGTGGAAAAAAGGTTGAAGGCCTAATAAGGTTTTATCTAAAAATACAAAAATTTACTCTAACTTTTTTCCATATTAATGTAAGCCTAATTTGTATCTATTTTAGTCCTTTTTTGTTATCATACTTTTAATTTCTTTGAATTCACAATAAAATGATGCTTTTAAATTTTTAAACAAATTCAAATGAATTTTATTTATTCATTTTGTTTAACACATTTTGATAAATAAATAATATTCTTAAATTGGTAGCTTGCCATTTTTAAAAAAAATATCATTTTCAAAAGTATACAAATACATGTATTCATAAAAATTTGATAATAGATATTTCACTTTTGATGATACCTCGTATTAGTACAAATATTAAAAGTTGAAAATATGCCAATTACTTTAAATTGTGCATAAAATTTAGATTGTTTCCTGTCGTCAAATCGTATCCGATTAATGAAAAAATCAAATCACGAATATTTGAATTGATATTACGCGCAATTTGACGGCTTTCTTTCCTTATGAAAATTTCTAAATTCCTGTATCAACAAAAAACGAACCTTTTCCAAAAAAATAATCATGTCCGCAATGAAGCCTAATATTTGTGCAATGCTATGCCATTCAGCACATTCAATTTTCATCACACCATACAGAAAAAATTACTTCATTTCAAGTTAGCTGGTCGAATGAATTCTCCCAAAAAATTTTATATGCAAATCCATGAGACACGTACAAATATGTGTGAATTACTAAAGTAATTTTTACTCAATTCAATTGTAACATTGCGGTTAGAATGTGTAATTTTCAAATCTACAAAATGTGTTTAAGTTCACAATATAATCAAAAAAAAAGAACGCCAAATTTCAGTTACTCTACTTTAGAAGGGAATTTTCATTTTGTAGATTCTGTATCTTAAAATGAGCAGTAATTTTTAGCATATAATTTGCAAATAATTACCAATTTAAAATGTACATTTTTTTTTTTTAAATAGAATTTGATGAATAATGTGACAAATAATCGCTAATAGAGAAAAATGAAATTGCCTCTTTAAGTTTTTATGGCGATACTATTAAATTTTATATAGAACAGTTCTGTTTTCGTCAATTAACATAACAAGAAACAATTGTAGGGTGTACTATAGTTATTGTACAGGATCTTTTGCTAACTTAATTAATTTTCTAATTTTTTGTTGTTGCTTATAATAAAGAATTTTTTGATACTATAAACATGGCTGCATACTCAGCCTAAAACTATTTAATTTTAACACGTTGTCCGAGAATTTATTATTTTAAGGTAACGAAAATAGCTATAGCATTTAATCAAGATCACCCTGTAATATTAATACACAACAAATAATTAAAGAAATATTTTCCTAATTTTATTAATTTTTTATTAAATTTTGTTGCAATAAAAAGTTTTAATTTTCTATGCATACAGAATAGGCCAATTTGGACTAACAATTTTTGGAAAACTGCTGAGTTTTATTAAGTTTTTGAGGATCTATGTTATATTTACAATGTAAAGAAAATAAGGTTCTGAGTACAAACATGATTAGGCATTTAATTACCTATTTTGAGGACCAAAGTCCACTATTTAATCACCCACGATCATATGTTCTTAGAAAATTTAGTGTGGAGATTGTACGACAAACTGTCAAGGATAATCCGTCTGTGTCTACACGTTGAAGCACTTTTAAATTGAGCATCTCCAGAATATGGCTAAGATGGATTTAGAAAATTTATCGGAAGACGTTTCCAATCAAGATTCGATTAGTAAAAAATTATGACTACGGGGGATGCAGGAACAGATAGTGCCAACTTTTAAAAAAACGATATAAATTGTCACTAAAGTGAATGTGTAAAAAATATTATTTCAAATTTGGGGTACAGATAAACTTAGAGCATTTCATCAGGTTCAATTATACACTTTTAGATGAATTTTTTGGCCTACAATTATGTTCGACAGAGTTGTTGTACGCGGTTAAAAAGAACAAGATTGTACAGCAGGAAAATGTAAGAGGTCTGTTTAAAAAACATCGCGAATTTTGAATTTCCGCGGGTTACGTGTATTCGATTTTTGATTTTTTATTGCGTTATGTTGGTATTTATATCTCTCACTTATGCCGACCAGTTCGGCCATTTTGAATGTTCAGTTAATTTTTGACAGCTGCTTTGCTTGCACGTGTTTTAGCTCGTCTTCGATTTTTGCCCATTCCAAAAAATGGATCAAAGAATCTGTATCAAATTTTGTTTTTTTAAAATAAAAATTAATTCTGCGGACGCATTCCAAATGTTGACTGTGGCATATGGTGAAGCTATTTTGTACCGAAGCAACATTTATCGGTAGTACAAAATGTGCTCAGAGGGCCGAGAAGATGTGAACGACGAAAAGGTCGAATGTGAAGGTTTTGCTTACAGTTTTCTTCGCTTGCAGGGGCATGATGCATCATGAGTTCTTACCACAGGGTAGAACGGTTAATAAGAAATATTACCTGCTAGTTTTACGTAAGTCGCGGGAAGCAATCCACCAGAAACGCCCAGATTTGTGGAAGAACAAAAATTGGCTTTTGCACCATGATAACGCCCCTGCTCATGCATCGTTGCCAAAAACAACCCATTAATAATGCCGCAGCCACCATATTCCCCAGATCTGGCCCTATGTGACGTTTTCTTGTTCCCAAAACTGAAGAGCCCTATGAAAGGACGACACTACGCTACGATTGAGGAGATAAAGACTTCATTGAAGGAGGAGCTGAACAAGATCACAAAAAATGATTTTTTGAAGTGCTTCGAGGATTGGAAAAAACGTTTGCATAAGTTTATAATATCTGGTGGGGATTACTTTGACAAAGACAAAATAGATTTTCACAAATAAATAAATAATTTTTGAAAAAAAAACACAAAATTCGCGATACTCTTTGAACAGACCTCGTACATACTTCCAGTAGTTTTTAGTACCCGAATTATTTCGAAAAATGTACTTGGTCATCTCGTTCTCAAAAATTAACTGATTTATTTTTCCGATTTCTTAAAAGAATCAACTTACATGGACAAACCACATAAACGAATCAGAAGCTTAAGCAAAATATTCATTCCAAAAAAACAAATTTGGGGTCTGAAACGTTGCGTATCGTAATGCCAAATGTTTTAGAAAATGACATTATTTGACAAAAAAAAATATTATGGTTTTTAAAAAAAATTTTACCATCGTGCAGTACATTCTTTTGGCAGCCTACTGTCAAAGTTTCAGTCGATTCCCTTCAGTAGTTTTGTTTTGAGAGCCTTTGAAAGCGAGCGTGTCGGTCGGTTGCACAAAAATGGAAAAAGAACAATATCGTTCGGGGATTAGATTCTTGTTTTTGGAAGGGAAAACGCCTTCGATGGCGACCGTCAAGAATTGGTTCAACGAGTTTGTTCGTGGCCGCACGTCGGTTTTTGATGAGCCCCGCCCAGGTGCACCGAAAACGGCTGCTACGGAGGAAAACGTTAAAAAAGTCCACGATCTCGTGTTGGCAGACCGTCGGTTGAAGGTTCACGAGATAGCTGAGACTATGGGCATCGCAGTAGGAATGGTGCATCATATTTTACCCGAAGAACTGGGCATGAGAAAATCGGCGACGTGTTTGGCGCTGTTTCAGCGCAATCCAGCGGAGTTCTTGCGTCGTTTCGTGACCGTCGACGAAACATGGATTCACTGGTACATACCAGAGACCAAGGAACAGTCGAAACAGTGGACTTCACCCGGCGAACGTGCTCCGAAGAAGGCGAAGACTGTGCGATCGGCCGGAGAGGTGATGGCCACCGTTTTCTGGGATTCACAAGGTGTGATCCACATCGATTACCTCGAGAAGGGTAAAACAATCACGGGGCGCTACTATGCTGACTTATTGGGCCGATTTGACGTCGAATTGAAGAAAAAGCGGCCCCGCTTTGCGAAGAAAAAAGTGCCGTTCCACCACGACAACGCGCCGGCTCACACCTCCGCCGTCGCCATGGCCAAATTGGTCGAATTGCGCTACGAATTGCTGCCCCATCCACCGTACTCTCTAGATTTGGCCCCCTGTGACTACTTTTTGTTTCCAAACCTGAAAAAGTCACTCGCCGGGAATAGATTTGGGTCGAATGAGGAGGTCATCGTCGCCACGGAGGCCTATTTTGCTTCCCTCGAGAAAATGTATTTTTTGGACGGGTTAAAAAAGTTAGAGCATCGCTGGGCCAAGTTTATCGAGCTTGAAGGAGATTATATGGAAAAATAAATTGCCACCTTTCCAAAATTTTCATTTTTCTTTTGTAGGCTAAGTACTTGTTAAATGACCCTCGTATATTGTAAATGATATTGTTTTCCGATACTATATGTGGACTCAAAAATTCTTTTTTGTTGTTGTATTTTTTGTTAAGTATACAAATATCTTAAAAATATTTTATTCTTTTGTTTGCTAGCATCATTTTTTGAAAACATTTCTTTAATTCAGATTTAATTTGTAAAGATTTAATTAAGATCGAAAACTGACAAGTGCACACACAAGATTGTGATGACAGTTTAGGTACCTAATACCTTATTTTCATACAACCACTCCACTTGACCGCAGTTCTTTGAAGCGCTAATAAAGCTGTCGGTTAGGGAGTTTTCATAGCTGGTATAATTCTTTCTATGCCAGAACCAAACGATTGTTCAGTAATTATTTTTATAAAAACTGTTAAAACGGAAACTTTTACTTTCTGTATAAAGTACATTCAGAATCTACATATTAGATTATTACTTCTAAAATTAAAAATCAAAATAATTATTAGTATAGTTAACAGATAAAAGCTCTTACAATACCAATTTCAAAGGCAAAATTATTAGAAACACTTTTAAATACTCTGATTTGTTAATTTTTATTTTTGCATTCAATTAAAATTTATCAAAATTTTTTATAAGTACTATTCTGAATATATAGTAATAGAAAATTTGTCGTGTTTATATATTTATTAAAACAAATCTCCTCCTTATTTTCTTCATTTTATTAATACTCGTATTTCAATAGTTTTGAATTTATCCGAACTCTACTCATATTAAAATGAAATAAACTCCCTTTGCCTATTATAAACTTATCCTGCTAAGGGAGATATTTTTCCTTTACGATTTGAGCAAATTTACAAATAAGCACCCTTTATTTTTTTTGTAAAAAAAGGTCATTTTACTAAAGTTTTCTATAAAAAATTTTTTTCTCAGATGGATAAAAAAGAAACCATTTCTCAGATGGATAAAAAAAAGTTGATTCTGAAATTTTACCATGAAATTTTTCCAAAATAAAATTTCTGCCATTAAAAATATAATTTTTAAGATTAATATTTGCAAAATTTTTACTGAATTTAAACAAATTACTAAACAGGTTAAATTAGCTTTGATGACAATTATTTTTTTTTGCCATTTTATAAAAATTATAGAATAACTAATTATGGTCTATAAAATTTAAAAACTTTTCTACATATTCATGATTATAGATTTATAACAGCATATAAGAAAAAAACTGATTTAATTATGCAATAGGATTTATTTATAATATGCAAAAAGAATCTAATTTAATCTTTTAAAAAATCTTTTGATATTTCTATCATTAAAATAGAAATTTATACAAAAAAAAAATATCTATATTTCCTGAAAAAAAACCAATATCCTAAAAATATATACAATTTATACCCAAAAAGGCTATTCAAACACAAGCAAAAATTATATAAGTACATTATTAAGATGGAAACATTTTAAAAATCATTTTATTTTAATGTATAAAAGTGCTTATATTTCAGAACCGACAGTTTTTTTTTTTATTTTTTTATTTTTTTTATAATAACTCCATTCTGTTAGTAAGGATATGTTTGTATCAACAATTTTGTAAATATATCGTTCCGCCAGCATATTAACAGCATCATAAAGCAAGAAATTCATATATCAAAAATTTATACTTAAAGAGAGAAGAAGAAGAAAAAAACAACACAATAAAATGTATATTTAGATATGGATCACAACCCTTGTTGTATGTTAGTAGAAGTAGATTTAAGCATACTTTAAGTAGAAAATTACCCTACCACTCATACCAGAATAGAAAAAAAAATTTTTTTTTCGATACAGATGAGAATAAATGGAAATACTTTTGCCTTACGGTTCGGTTGACATTTTTCACAAAGTGTACAAGCTCTATGTGGACTATGTGTAGACTTTGTAAAATCTTATGAGAAACAATAAGATGAAAAAAAATTGCAAAATTTACTTCCTCAGGCGATGGTTCATTAGGCTAATGCGAGTGCTTAGATTGAAGATTTTAGGAGCCTCTACTCAAAAGGCACTGTTCCGCTTCCACCTGCAAAATATCTGAATACATTTTTACCATATACCATATTTGTTTTCTTCACTAACAGCTGTTTATTCTATTCTATAAGGAAATGAATATCTTTGCCATCATTTACCATAGTATTAGTACCTTAAGGGGATAAAAATCTCTACATTTGGATGCGCACTCATACCAAATACAAATTTCTTCCTAAACTGAATTAGCTTAAAAATTGTTTTAAATTAGGGAATTTTTTTTTTTTTTCTGAATATTGAAACTTTTATGAGGACATTTTTATTCCTAAATTTCTGCACAAAAAAAACGGTTTATGAACAGAAATATAAAAAAAAAAACCAATAATAATAAAATTTTCGTTTGTGTCAATATTAATTAAATATATTAGCGAGCATGTATTATTTATTCAACTCGTGTTCACATTAATTTCAATCAAAATGCAATTGATTTGATTTCATTCGTTGGCTAATCCGATAGCACGTTCGGAACAATTACATTTTACAAGCTGTTCGGGTTGGTACCCTTAATCGGATAACAATGTTCACAGAATTCATCCATTTTGTTAGGGATTTTCCGTATGCATAATGATACATAGATTAAGGATATTGTGTATTATTTAAATAGTAACAAAAGCTCATTAATGGGTTTGTATGGGATTTGGATATTAGGATCAGTGACAATGCTTTAGGTTAAAATAAAATTTGAAGTATTTTCATATTTATTGGCTTACAAGATTTACTAAAATACGATTATTATTATGATATATAAGAAGGTTAATATTTTTAATTATTATTAACGTTTTGTAATTTTAAATATAATTAAATTCAATACAAAATAGCTTAATTGGTTGCGGCAGTTAAAAGTGCGTATTTCAATTTCAATGTATTAAAATTATAATAAAGTTTTTTTTTTAATAACTTTTAAATGAAATGTAATTTTATAATTTATATTTTATTGATTAATTATATAGTCTGTCAAATAATCGTATCTGACCGCGGCAAAATGGCAACATCTTTTAAGCTAATTTTTCATAATACGAGGTCTGTTCGCGGGTTACGTATATTCGATTTTCGATTTTTTGTGGCGTTATGTTGGTACTCATATCTCTCACTTATGCCGACAAGTTCGGCTATTTTGAATGTTCAGTTAATTTTTAACAGCTGCTTTGTTTGCATGTGTTTTGGCTCGTCTTCGATTTTTGCCCATTCCAAAAAATGGATTAAAGAATCTGTTTCGGGAACAAGAAAACGTCACAGGAGGCCAGATCTGGGGAATACGGTGGCTGCGGCATTATTAGTATGTTGTTTTTGGCCAAAGCTTCGCGCTTTTGTTCTTCCACAAATCCGGGCGTGTCTGGTGGATTGCTTCTCGCAACTTGCGCATAACTTGCAGGTAATATTTCTTATTGACCGTTCTACCCTGTGGCAAGAACTCATGATGCACCACGTCCCTGCAATGGAAGAAAACTGTAAGCAAAACCTTCACATTTGACCGAACTTGGCGGTTTTGTCGGTCTTGGCTCGTGCGGCAGCTTCCATTGAGATGATTGAGCTTTGGTTTCCACGTCATAACCATAAACCTATGATTCGTCACCAGTTATGACCCTCTGGAGCAAATTTGGGTCATCGCGAACAGAGTCCAACATCTCCTTAGCAATGTTAATGCGATGCTGCTTTTGGTCGAAAATGGACAAAAATCGAAAACGAGCTAAAACACGTGTCAAAATTAACTGAATATTCAAAATGGCCGGACCTGTCCGCATAAGTGAGAGATATGAGTATCAACATAACGCCACAAAAAATCGAAAATCGAATATACGTAACCAGCGTAAATTCAAAATTCGCGATACTATTTGAACAGACCTCGTTTTTTCGCAAACTTTTGGTGTTATTTCAGCAATTTTGTTTCAAATATAGTGATTAAGCTTCGAGGTTATTGTACATATTTTTCTTCAAGTATCAGCATACGAAGAAATCGGGAGGGATCAAATCAGGGGATTGTAAGGAATAGTCGATGTGACCACTTTTTGACATTAATCAGCCGGGAAAAATTTCTCTCAAAATTTGCATCGTAGCACGAGCTGTGTATGATGTAGCGCAGTCTCTTGGAACCACATGTTCTGTTAGACTAATTGATCCAACATGTTCCAATAGCGATCACCAGTAACTGTGACAGTATTGCATCCAGCATCCTCATAGAAATATGGTCCAATAATGCCGTCGGCTCAAATTCTGCACCATAGAGTTACTCTATGTAGGTCTTCGGTACATCAGTTGAGGGTTTTCAGTTCCTCAATAGCGGCTATTATTTTCATTAATTTCTTAATAGCGCCAGATTTATCGATCATAATGAATTTTTACCAAAAATAGTGCTTGTTTTTACCGAGCTATAAATCTCGAGCACTCTATTCTCGCCGCCTTTCATGGTCACTTGTCTGCAGCTTTTGTGTTAATAGCATTTTATGCGGGTAAAAATATTCAAAATTATTCATTACCTGCTGAATGGTTTACTTGCTCGGCATGTGATTAACATAAAAAAAATCACGCAATTATCTCCGCATATTCACAATTGAACAATTATTTTCAAAAAATATTATAATAATTTCTACACGTTGAAATTATTATGGAAATGCTCCATAATAAATTCCTATCGACCACTCTCTACGACTGTCAAATGGCCGACAGATAAATGTCATTCAAACCAAAATGGCGGCATGACATTTGTCTGTTGACGTTTAAACAATATCGACCTGGAACATAAAAAGAACTCTGTATTTGCATATATCAGTTTGGCTTTCAAACAAAACATTATTTTAAAATGTTAAAATATCTGCTCAGACTTAACTAAAATTAAACTAAACTCACTCTCACGAGCAGCCGTAATGTTATAATGCTCCATCCTTTGAGAGGAATGATTATTGCTCAGATGTTTCTCTAGACAGATCGCATGCATTTGACCGTGTGTGGAACAATAGCTAACTCTAAAAATTGAAACAATTTTTCACTACATTGAAACTTCATTTTTGACGGCATATTACTTCGACGATAACGCTGTAACTCTTATATGTTCGTATTTAGCTATAGTCACCATTTAATTGTAAAAATTGAAGAACTACATCATTCAACAATGCATCGGAATATAAAAATTTATTTTTAAAAATTTGTGGTCCATTCTCCAAACATCTATCTTGAACGTCGTACCAAGAGCACACAATTCAACGACTTATCAGAAAATTCTACGACAAAGGTTTAGTGTTCAAACGGCCGGTGTTTGTACATCAGTAAAATACTCAATAGAATAAAAACTTGACGAATATTGCGATATGACTTGAGTCTATATGCATAGAAGATTCAATAATTGAAGAACTAAAGCCACAAGAATCTTCGTTGACTGGGCCTTTTTAGCAAATGGAAATGAATCCCAGATTTGATGAAAAATCATCATGAGCAATAAAGTGAATTTTGTTAATAGTTTACGTAAGCAAGTAAAATTCTAGGATCTGGGACGAAAAGTAACTGTACCAATTGTTATGTTTGTAATAAATTTTTGTTGCAATCACTTAGCAATTGCCATTGCTAAGTGATATTGAGCGATATTATCAGTTTTTTGTTGGCCTTAATTGGACGATTGAACTTGGATAATATCTGATTCAACAGGACGGATTTAACAGTTGCAACAAAAATTTATTACAAACAAAATGCCCAGGGTGCATTATTACACATGATTGTGTAAGATGGCAGTTAAGGTCATTCGATATAATGCTTTTAGAGTACTTTCTATAATGCGTCACTAACACAATAGTCTATGTCAATAAGACGACCAAATTTTTTAAACTAGAAAACCACATCATTTAAGGCATCAGTGAGATTCAGCCTGAAAGTGTCGTCCAAAAATAAGACCTCATATCAGTAAGATTCAGATCACTTCCGTCGAATTACATCTTGCAATCCAGTGAGCGCTCTTAATGAAAGACTTATTATAATTATACCTTTTACAACAATATTTTCAAGCTGCTAAAAATCTTGAATGCTCCTCAATCGATGTTTCCCACGTTAGTACCCTTGGGTCTATTCTGTATAATATCTGTAGGTTCGGTATCCCCACATGTATCAACACTCTCGATGCATAACTTATCAAGAGGACGCAGTCATATTAATATGCTATTGAAATCCTTTTTCTGCCTCCAGTAGTTGCTTAAAATATATCCTTAAATTTTAAAGCTGGCTCTCTATATGGAAAGTAAAAATAAACAAGCAAAACAGGGCTTACGTAAATTTTCCCTTCGTAATGAATTATTACCCTTCATAAATCCTAACGCCAGTAAAATTCCTTAAAAACAGTAGTTACCGCTGCTTAGGACTATATTTTGACCTTCAACCAAAATACGAGATAAAGAATCTTACAACTGACTACAAATTACTCTGTGATTTTGACAAGCTTTCCAAACCTGGTCCTAATGAATTCATATTATATTTGTAACTGTTTCGTATAATGTGATCTCCAAGTTCCCTTTCTACGTGAACCAACTGTTTCTCGTTATAAAAAGTTTCATGCTCGTTAATTATATAATCCCATATATTACTTGTAAGAGAATTATCCTTATCGGTAACATCTCTCGTCGCTTGAGCCGGTAATAGCAACGAGACTTATTAAGATAATCAAAGAAATAATGATACGAGGGTCGTTCAATAAGTCCTTAGAAAATCCAAGAAATTGCGCTCGTAGTATCGGTAAAGATATTTTTTTTGTAAGTAGCCTTATCGACAGGAAATTTCAGCTCGATTCATAGCGTAGGTCAATTTCTATCGTCGATTAAAGTTAACGACATTTATTTGTGCATAACAATGGAAAAAAGCGAGTTTAGGGCTGTCATCAAACATCTCCATTTGAAAGGCTTAAGCCCGAAAGAAATCAAAGCCGAGTTGGATGCAGTTCATGGCACATCTGCACCAGTGTATGCGACGGTTTACAATTGGCTGAATGAATTTAAACGTGGCCGTTCATCCACAAAAGATGAACATCGTTCAGGACGCCCAGTTGAGGTGTCTACGCCTGAAATCATCGACAAAATTCACGATCTGATTTTGAACGATCGGCAAATTAAAGTGCGCGAATTAGTTGAGGCCATGGGCATATCACGTGGTATAGTCCCTTCAATTTTGCATAAAAAATTGTCTGTGAAAAAAATTTCGGCAAGATGGTTCCACGTTTGCTCTCAGAGGAGAATAAGCGCAATCGTGTAGTAGACTCTGAGGCTATGTTGGCACTCTTTCATCGCAATCCTACCGAATTCCTTCGTCGATATGTCACTGTGGACGAAACCTGGATACACTACTACACTCCAAAAACGAAAAGACAGTCATCACAGTGGATTTTCAAGGGTGAACGGGCTCCGAAGAAGGCAAAAACTGTGCCATCGGCCGGCAAGGTGATAGCCACGGTCTTTTGGGATTCGCCACGGTCTTTTGGGCATCATTTTTATCGAATGCTTGGAAAAAGGAAAAACAATAGCAGGAGTGTATTACGCGTCGTTATTGCAACGGTTGAGCGAGGAAATCAAAGAGAAACGCCCCCATCTGAAGAAGAAAAAAATCCTCTTGCATCAGGACAATGCGCGTGTGCACACCTGCGCTGTTTCCATGGCCAAAATTGTGGAATTGAGAATGGAATTGTTGCAGCATCTCGCTTATTCACCAGATTTGGCCCCGAGGGACTATTTTCTTTTCCCCAATCTGAAGAAATGGCTTGGCGGACGACGGTTCACTTCCAACGAGGACGTCATTGCTCAAACGGATGAGTATTTTGCAGAACTTCTGAAATCCTATTTTTTGGACGAGATCAAAATTTTGGAAAAACGGTTAAAAAAGGAGATTAGAGCTAAAAGAACTTATTGAACGACCCTCGTATTTTTAACAATAAATCTTGTTGCTTATAGTAGTTATCAATTTTTTACTAATTTTATTATTATTCATTTTAAATTTATCATTCTGTAGAAAAAATATATTTTTAAAAGTAAATTTCTTCAAAAATAATACAAAAATCTCTTTTTCCTTAAATAAAAAAATAGTTTGTTAAAGAAAAAAATGTGCATAAATAAAATATGATCAAAGGATAAACTTAAAAGAATACATATTAAATATCAAAGGAATTTTGTGCATTTATCAAAGATTTCTATAACTTCGGGCGTGAACAATTATAATAAAGCTTACGGAGTTGACATACGAAAATCGAGGTTCTTTTCAGTATTTTTTTAATTTTTTTTTCAAAAAAACTAGCAATAAATTTTAAAAGATTTTATTTATAGAAGAAGATTAAATATTTTATACTGTTTAAATGGGAACAATAAGTCTTGGGGCAAAGTTAAATAATCTGTCTTGATGTATAATGTTTGAATTTGTAGTTAGTTACATAATTGTTGGAGAAACGAATAATTTATCTTCAGACAATAGATTTAAATGGTTCCAGACATTTTTCAAATACTCAAGATTTGTTTCGTTACGATGCTACTGAGTACTGATAAAATAATGTATGAAATTTAATACAAAATAGCATTTATAAAATAATGATATACGAGTACACTGTTGTGAAGTGGAATTGTTGGGGAAAAATTGAAAGTGCACATATAATTAGCATTTAGTCGTAAAATCATATACTTTGCGGACATTGTCATAGTGGCAGCTGTTCACACAAGATAAAATATTCGCTATGGTATGATTTGAACTAATTATGAGATTTTAGTGGTAACGTTTGGAAAATGCAGTGCATTTTTGAAGTCACATCCTACGGATTATCCTATCTAGTTATGCATATATGCAATGTATTAATTATATTAGACAACAGACAGTAAACACCATGTGTTAGGCATCACAATTCCGACAACAGGTTATCGCAAATTTTGGACAGGACACACTCTCTATTTAGTTCCATTGGTCAGTATACGATTGTTGGTATGAGATTTAAATTTTCCAAAATAGTAACTAAACTAACTTTGTTATTTCATAAACACAACATTTTAGTAATTAATGAATTCATTTCACTATTGCACAAAACTTCAAATATTGTAATAACATACATATTTATCGCATGTAGCATTAGATAATCAAGGGATTTTTTTTATGGGTCTCGTTAGAATTTCCAAGTACTCATAATTAAAACAGTATTTACTTATAATATATCTTCAAAATTCTTTTTGATTGGTTTAGATTGTATTTATCTGATAGGACCTATAACGTTTCTTTTTGCACGTGTTTATCAACAGATTTTGAAGCAATTACTGGTATTTCGCAGAGTAGCCATCTTGTTCCATTACTTTTTATTCTTACTATTGATAACATTGTTAAAGTAATTATGAACTCCCAAAATTTTAATATTTGCGGATGATTTAAATTTTTTTTTTTTAAATTAAAAATTTCAATGATGCAACCCTCATTCAGGATGGTTGAAACTTATTTAATAATTGGTGCGTTTTAAATGGCCTTGTTTTGAATTTACCAGGTGTATAATCTTAAATCCGCTGTTTGGTCATAGATGGCGTGAGTGAGCGTATTAAGCTACCATGGGCACGCCATACTTTTTTTATGGGTTGGCCATCTGTCAACATTAATCAGTGCACATTGTCAGTTATTTCGTACAACAGCATCAATTTTTCCTTTGGTAATCATGTCTAGTTTTGTGCAAGAAAAAGACCATATGAGGGAAGATCTGCTTCTCTGCTTCAATTTGAAGAAATCGGCTGCCGAATCGCACCGAAGGCTTATGGAGGTCTATGGTGACAGTGCTTTATCGGAAACAACGTGCCAAGATTGGTTTCGTCGGTTCAAAGACGGCAATTTTGACTTGTGGGACAAGCAGCGTGAAAATCGGCGTAGGAAGGTTGAGGACCATCAATTGCATGCTTTTTTGGACGAAGACGATACCCAATCGCAAAAAATGCTTGCGGACTAATTGGGTGTTACTCAATCATCCATTTACATGCGTCTGCGTACCATGGGAAAGATTGAAAAGATCGGAAAATGGGTGCCGCATGAATTGAACGATAGGCAGATGGAGCGACGCCAAAACATATACGAAATCTTGCTCGCCAGCAAAAAAAAGTCGTTCCTGCATCGGATTGTGACAGGCGATGAAAAATGGATATATTTCGAGAATTCTATACGCAAGAAATCGTGGGTCAACCATCAACATCTTCCCCAAGACCACATCGCTTCGGACGGAAGACGATTCTGTGCGTTTGGTGGGATCGGCAAGGTGTCGTCTAATAGGAGATGTTGAAACCTGGTGAAACTTTCAATTCCCACCGCTACCACCAACAACTGATCAAATTGCACCGTGCTCTGCGTGAAAAAAGTACGGATTATCAACAATGACATGACAAGCTGATTTTCCTCCACGACAACGCACCATCGCACACGTCAAAAATGGTCCGAAACTACTTGGAGACACTCAACTGGGAGGTGCTACCCCACCCCGCTTCTTCACCAGGCCAGGCCCCTTCCGACTACCAACTGTTTTCGTCGATGGGCAGCACGTCGATTCTTACGAAGACGTCCGAAAATGGCTTGAGGAGTAGTTTGCCCCGAAAGAGAAGGAATTTTTTTGACATGGTATCCACAAAAAAATGTGTAGCTAGCGAGAGCAATTGCTTTGAATAAATTTGTTTTTCCTTTCTATGAAAAAAATATGTGTTTTTTTTTTGACTAAAAAACAGCGGATTTAAACTTATACACCTGGTAGATGAATGTGAAGTCATGACATGATCCAGATGCCTCAATCGTCGAACTTTCTCTTACAATTAAACGTGTACAAACTACTACTGGTCTTAGGATTTTACTGGATATCAGTAGCCATATTAAGAACATTGTCGCTAATCGTAGTGCAGTTTTAGGTTTTATAAACGTTGGTCGAGAGAACTTTGCTGTATTAATAACTCGATGTACTTATATTGCTCCTTAGTTAAACCTATTCTTGACCCAAAGCTGCTTATTTAGTTTTTGTTCACCAACTCTTAAAATCGAAAATTGACTGTTAGACACTTACAAATGGCTGAATTATAACTTAAGAAGATTGCCTCTTCTACTCGTTAATTCTTTTACGTCTAACTATGGCTTACAGGAGTCAATAAACCGTAAGTGTATTTCTGTTTGTAGCTGTAAGGAATTTGATCTTACTACTACTAAAAGCTCTTTGAAGAAAATTTTCTTTTCCCTCCCTAAGATGCAGATTATTTTTTCTTACATGCTTAGGGGTACTTTGTTTAACGTTCTATGAATTTTTATAGTTTCTTAAGTCTTTTCTTTCTCTTGTTCTTTTTTTGTACCTGTACAACGAAAGTTGTGTGCTTCAAGTTGAAGCCTAAAGTCAAAAAAAAAGTTTTTTTTGGAAGTTTAATTTTTTTTTTAAATTTACATATGCCTAAGAATTTGGCAGTTACAAATAATTGTAAGTATTGTAATTTGAATTCGAATAATAAAATTTAAAGGATTAATATTCCAATTGTCCACATATTAAGCTAGACGGACTTGTAGGAATGAAATCAATATAATTAATTACCCTAGTAACTATTGGTATAAAAAAACTATACTAGCTAACCCCATACGTGATGATATGTATGTATAAAAGAAGTCCTTCGGCCTCTTGGATAGCCCTTGGCAATTCCTCACATGACAATTCAAATAAATTACACAATATTCATATCCTCACGAGAATTACCGATTATAAACGCAAATCCAGATACAAGGCCATTGAAAAATTAATTTATAGTGCACTAACCAAGTTCATTGAACATACATAAAGCTTTTTTATATAAAATCTGATATATAACATACATTTAGATTTATAAGATCTAAGTTCGTATTTGGAATATATACACATATATATCTTGAGGTCTATTAGCCCTTCAATTACCCTTAGTCCGAACAGCAAATCCGGTTCATATATTTAACACGTGATATTTTGTAAATTGCAATTATCTAGTCTCACAAGTTTAGCACCATGTGGGTCACGGGATACTAGAATGTCATTAACCCTCCAACAGACATTAAGGTCACTAAACTACCACTTGCGGCAAAGTCATTAACCTGTTATAAGGCTATTAGTAGATGCCTGCTCGATAGCATGATCGAGATCTATAGAAAATTTGGTTCTTGTTGGGGTCAATAAGGTTGATTTTGTGAGGGCTTTAAGACCTTAATTCACAAATATTTAGGGTCATATGAAAAGTCAGTTCCCTTAGATTATTTACATATCTATGTATGTGTAGGCGTCTCTAATTTTGCATGATATGTTTCAATTAATTTATTATCACTCGTGAGGTCAATAGGATTGGTGTGATTTAGTTAAAATTAATACATACCTATAACTATCTAAAGGATATGTTTATTGTTTGTTGGAGTGTAGATATTGTATAATAAAGGACCAAGTATACTACCTTGAGGGACACCTGCTCAGATAGGTGGTATCTCAGAATTTCCGACATTCTCAACGACCTAAAAAGATTTAAGTGCTAAACGAACGGTCCTATCTGCCTTATTATAGTACGAGTATTAAAAGAATCAGCAGGAAAGATGATGTCTCGATCATGCAGCTATCGATCAGTGACTTGATTAATTTTCATTTACTAATAGCCTTATAACAGGTTAATGACTTTGCCACAAGTGGTAGTATAGTGACCTTAATTTGAACCACTGAACTTATGAATATACTGAACAAACTGTTGTTAGTGGACCATCATTAATATCCTCCTTCTTTCTATTTGATTCATATTCCATCCGGTATCCGTATTGTGAAGATCGGCTATTATCGACTTTCGTTTCCTTTCGGTATTTTGAACTAGTATCTTGATCACGATGATATCTAAGACTTTTCTCATTTTTTTCAGTATTAGTACTCATTGGACTAGGCGAACTCTTTCTGACCGATGTTTCCACAGACTTGGAATGCGATTGTGTTCCTATCGAATCATAGTTACTGATATCGATTGGACTGCGGCTCATGCTTAAACTACGAGATTCGTTCAATAAGTCCTTAGAAAATCCAAGAAATTGCGCTCGTAATGTCGGTAAAGATTTTTTTGTAAGTAGCATTATCGACAGAGGAAAGCTGTCAAAATTTCAGCTCGATCCATAGCGTAGGTCAATTTCTATCGTCGATTAAAGTTAACGACATTTATTTGTGCATAACAATGGAAAAAAGCGAGTTTAGGGCTGTCATCAAACATCTCCATTTGAAAGGCTTAAGCCCGAAAGAAATCAAAGCCGAGTTGGATGCAGTTCATGACACATCTGCACCTGTGTTTGCGACGGTTTACAATTGGGTGAATGAATTTAAACGTGGCCGTTCATCCACAAAAGATGAACATCGTTCACGACGCCCAGTTGAGGTGTCTACTCCTGAAATCATCGACAAAAACCACGATCTGATTTTGAACGATCGGCGAATTAAAGTGCGCGAATTAGTTGAGGCCACGGGCGTATCACAAGGTACAGTCGCTTCAATTTTGCATGAAAAATTGTCTGTGAAAAAAATTTCGGCAAGATGGGTGCCGCGTTTGCTCTCAGAGGAGAATAAGCGCAATCGTGTAGTGGACTCTGAGGCTATGTTGGCACTCTTTTATCGCAATCCTGCCGAATTCCTTCGTCGATATGTTACTGTGGACGAAACCTGGATACACTACTACACTCCAGAAACGAAGAACAGTCATCACAGTGGATTTTCAAGGGCGAACGGGCTCCGAAGAAGACAAAAACTGTGCCATCGGCCGGCAAGGTGATGGCCACGGTCTTTTGGGATTCGCAGGGCATCATTTTCATCGACTCCTTGGAAAAAGGAAAAACAATAACTGGAGCGTATTACGCGTCGTTATTGCAACGGTTGAGCGAGGAAATCAAAGAGAAACGCCCCCATCTGAAGAAGAAAAAAATCCTCTTGCATCAGGACAATGCGCGTGTGCACACCTGCGCTGTTTCCATGGCCAAAATTGTGGAATTGAGAATGGAATTGTTGCAGCATCCCGCTTCTTCACCAGATTTGGCCCCGAGTGACTATTTTCTTTTCCCCAATCTGAAGAAATGGCTTGGCGGACGACGGTTCACTTCCAACGAGGACGTCATTGCTCAAACGGATGAGTATTTTGCAGAACTTCCGAAATCCTATTTTTTGGACGGGATAAAAATTTTGGAAAAACGGTTTGAAAAGTGTATAGAGCTAAAAGGAGATTATGTTGAAAAATTAAAATTTTTTTTTTTTAAAAACAGTTTTTTTCCATCTTTTTCTAAGGACTTATTGAACGACCCTCGTATCTTTGTTTAATAATTTTCCCCGAGAACGCCGAATGTCAAAATGATCGGCTGAAGACATAGGTTCAATTTTTATACTAGAGCTCGAATCCAAGCTGTTGCGACTATTGTGCATTGTTAACAAATCGCGTTTATTAGGTTCAGGTGATGATACTGAAGGATTTGTTTTCTCAGTGCCTATAGTAGATGTCGTTGTAGTGGTTTTACTACTATTTATGGCGTCCAAATGTATTTCCTTATTTATAAAATTTTTAAAGTTCGGGCCATCCTTCTCGCTGAAATGCTTATAACTTATTATATAATGTAATATCCTACCTCGATTTTTTCCGAATTCACTATTTTCATATACGATGGGATTTAAACGGCTGTGGTGCTTTTCGATAGCTGAACATATAACTCATATTATACACATATGCTCAACTATCGAGAAGCACCACAGTTTAAATTTTCTTTATTTCTGGCCAACCGTTATAGAAGATATATATTAATAGGATTTCCTTTGTAGTCGTCCAATTTTTTTTGAATTTCTGCTGTTCTTTGGATTTTATTTCCAAAGCCGGTTGCCACAGGAGGACCGGGCGCACTATTCATTTCAACTTTAGATTTTTGTGATAATGGTGCACGAAACACTTCTGCGTCAATAACGGGTAGCGAAATTTTAGTTTGGTGTTGTCGATCGGCTATGTGCGTCTGCAAGTCCCTTTCGCCCAGGATATCTGCAAATATCAGATGGTACTAAAGGATTAATATTTAAAAGAGAATACTAATCCTATAGTACCATCTGATATTTATACTTAGCTGAAAACCGCATTGAAGTGTGAAGTGCATGTTGAAGGTACTGCTTAATTAATTACGTTCAACATCCAATTCAATCTTGTTTTCAGCTGTCTGTTCAACCTTCACTTTTGTCCATTCTTCTTTTGTAAGCAATTCACTATTGGCAGTTACTTTTTAATTAGACAAAATTTCTCCCATATGCAATAAAAACCAAAGCATGCTTAATCAAATAAAAATAATTCCAAGAATACTTTATGAATATTTTATAACCAAATTGTTGAAGAACACTTTTGCTAATATTTGTTGCACAAATACTCCACGTCTGAATGTCAAAATGGCGTGTGTCTATAAAAATTGTAGTGCCACATTCTTTCCAAAGCTAATGGTAGTGCCAATAATAAATACAATTCCTTATTAGTTTTTTTTTAAATTTATCATTTTCATTATTTTCAATTAGTTTTAATTTATTTAACAAAACTAAATTAAGAAATTATATAATCATTAAGAATTAATCCAAACGAATAAGTTCAAATATTCTCTTTTGTGCAATTCTGACAATTTAACAGATTTTAAAGATGATTGTTTTGATTATTAATACCACGAATCGCAGATTAATCGAAGCTTAGAACCAAAATCTTATTGAAAAAAAGAGAGAGATACTCTTTGATTTTGTCTAGCATGAGAGAGATTCGCCAGCATTTTTTTTGTGAGCGGCGAGCGTAGATTATAGAAAAGTGGCGTTGTCCATAGAGTGAGAAATAATAAAGCGTGAGCATCCACTGTTTTCTCAAATATTTTACAAGCTGCGAGAGAACTCTCGCGATCTACATTCTAAATCAATCAATCGTGAAAATGCGCTTTTACCTTACTCTCCGTGTCTTTGCGATTTCAGAGCGTAGATCAACAACTTTTGAGCAGAGCTTGGTTTACCAGCTGTTGTTTTATCAGCTGTCAAAAATTTTCCACTCTCAAGTTTTGTACAGGAACGGAAATCTGTAAACTTAATTGTGACCTACTCTCATATAAAATTAGGTCACCATATGAGATTGCTCTTTCCTGCTGATTCAATTGACTACCTTCAACCCACTGTTATGACTGTCTCTTTATTTTTAAGGTATAGTATTCCAAAAAATCAGCGACTAAAATTAGGACTAGAATGCGTTTCTTGCAGTAATCTTTTTCAGACCCAACTCATCCTGTACGATATAAAGCAATTATTCATATGAATTAAGCTTCTTCCATTTAAAGCACTTTTATTCAACGGTCTGACTGGACCTGGTGTAACAGAACGTGGATCATCATTTGTGTGTCCTGCCGCCTCCAAATTCGGATACTCAAGAACCAACCCAACCAAATAATAGTGTTGATTCTCCTAGTACACAATATTATTTCAATTTTATATCCTTGGCAGTTTATCCTTCTAGATGAAAATTTCTATTTTCAAAATAACGAGTAATGAAATTGATGTCAATATGTTAACTGCGAAAATAAAATTGCATAGCCGATGAATTTGGCATTTACCGATGCAAATATTAACAGAGTTACCAATATAATAACATAAAAAATATTTGAAAATTTTCCCACCTTGAAAAAAGGCGCATAATTGTATGCATTTACATTTGTGTGTGTGTGTGTTCAATTATATTGATTTGCATGAACGATAATATTTTTATTAAAATTGAATGTCCACGAATTTTTGTATTCATGAATTTTTTAAAAATTATTTTTGCAACAAACAAACGTTACCATTTTAAATGCGGCTAAAACTACAAATATGGTGAATCCGCATATAAAGTCTGCATTATCCGTGAATTGGTTATTCTTTAACTTATATAATATAACAACAATCGATCGTGTGGTATCGCTCTGAATGGCAAACATGTAATTATGCAGTGAAATGTTTTAAGTGTGCTTTTATGTAGTGTACTTTATGCTTTTGTAATTCATGAACTGGAAAAAGCCAAAGCTTACCTTGTTCAAGGTAATATTCAGTATATTCATAGGTTCAGTGGTTCAAATTTCAATGTTCAGTTTTAAGTTTTTCAGTGTTCACAGTATTCAATGTTCAGTATTCAGTGTTGAACAACTGAAAAATTCCTGTCACGTTCAATAATCTCAATTAACAGTAGTGAGTAACTTTGAAAGAACGTGACGGAGTTTATATCTTAAGGGATTAATTAGAAAATACCAACGGATAATTGTGCCTAAGTAGACAGAATTATTTCGTATTTTTCAGCTAAAATATAAGAGTTATGACAGATTATGTGCTCTTATTTGCACCTGTAATTACGAATATAGTCAGAAGATGTGCAAACAATTTACTTTTTATATTAAAATATCGCTTTCAGACGATGTATCCAAAAAAAAACAACCAAATTATGATAATAATAAAAGAGCAAATAATAATAATAATAATAAAATTATAAAAAGAACAACTTTAACTTAAATACAGCAATTAGTACGGTTACAGGTGTGATAGTTGGATTTCTTTACATTTCGAATTCAAGTTTTAAGCTTATTTCGATTATTCAAATGTTAAACAACAGCATTGGACGATAGGTACAAGTGAATACATATTAACTGAAATACTGAATAGTACCGGTAAGAAGATTTCACTAACCTGGCGATGACCTAATTGTATAGGATAGAAACATAACACTGAGCAACTATGAAACTATAATTTTGCATAAAATTTCTATCCAGATTCAGGCTACAACTGTGGTTTGTCGGTGGGCATTTCACACAATTCGCTCACAGTTTGTGTTATTATTTTTACTTATGCTACTATATTCCCTTCAGCTTTGATGCTTCTTTTATACAAATGGGAATAACAGACTTTTAAGAGGAAAATGTGTATCCTTTACACAGGACAGTGCCAGTACAAGAACATGCAAAATTCTCCCTTAACGTCTCTTAGAATTCACTCATTAGAACTCGTTTAGGAAATGCTTTTCACCTTACATTAATGAAGAAAAAAAATAATTTAAAAAAAATACTTATTATTTACTATGTACTATTAAAATTTAAGTTTATCTGCAGCTGCTGATTGTGAATACTCATCAGGAGCAGGATTAATTTAAAATGCAAATGTCGTATTTGCAGATTAATTATTCAGTGTTTTTTTTGTTTTTTAAATTTTGCATTGAATTTTCAAAATTAATTTGGATTTTTTTTAGTTTTATTTAAGGTATATAAATTTTTACTATTTCAATATGATTGAAAATAATTAAACTATTATTATTTTTTTTAAATGTGCATATTTTTCATAAAATGAATATCCATAAAAAATATTGCTGATATTGGAAAAGCTCCCAAAAAAACGTATATTGGTAAAAAATTGCTTATTCAAAAAAATTTCTAATATTCTTCTTCGTGGTTTTGTTCAAGATATTGTACTTCTGCAAGGAGAAAATTTTTTATATTTTCAACTTGTATTTTATGGATAATTATTATAACTAAATGCATCTCATTATCCTTTAAACCTAAAATTGTTAGACAAAAAAAAACGGATTATACTTAAAAATTCTAAGGATATTAGATAGATTTCACTAAAATAAATTAATTTAAAAAATCGAAATCTTATAGAAACCGTTTTGCTAAAAAATCTACCAAATTATGGATCATATTTAATTTTCTATTTCGTATAGTAAATTATTGATAATTTCATATTTATTTATCCATATTAATGGTGGTTGTGAAGACTTTTCTCAAGTTCAAGGGTAGAAAATAGATGAAATGTAATCGGTAAATTGAACTTGATAACATTAGGGTCTGAAAAGAATACTTTCGTTAATATCTTTTAATTTTTAATCTTACGAATATCTCTAACTGCAATATGTAACAAATAGATTCAGGTAAAAGTATTGAATAATGTTAAAAATTATCAGGTAATTAAAAATAATATTTTACTTGATACTAGAAATTTAGTATTTTAATATATAGCAGGACCAAAGACGCTGAAGGATCTATGACTACAAATAGTAACAAAGAGATTTTGTATTTTTTAATGTTAATTATAGATCTAGAAAATGTATATCCTAAAAATACCTAATCAAGGAGTGCCTATAGATAAGGAAGTGGTGGATAGGTTTTGAACAAAACGACTAGTATAATTGTAATAACGAGGATGAAACTTTTAATTCCCATCACGCACAAATAGGACTTAAAAATCGAAAATATAAAAACTGTTTGAATATAAAAGGAAGTATTGATATTTTTACAAACTATTTTTACTTCTAAAGAAATTGCATTCAACGATAAATTGTCGTCCACTCTTAGTAGAGCCCTAGAATTCTAGTTCGTTGGACCAAATTGGTTTCGTTTAGGCGTTCTTGCGCAAATTTATTTTAATTTGCTTCATTTATTAAATAAGACGCACTGTTTACGAAGGTCATTCAACAAGTACTTAGCCTACAAAAGAAAAACGAAAATTTTGGAAAGGTGGCAATTTATTTTTCCACATAATCTCCTTCAAGCTCGATACACTTGGCCCAGCGATGCTCTAACTTTTTTAACCCGTCCAAAAAATACATTTTCTTGAGGAAAGCAAAATAGGCCTCCGTGGCGACGATGACCTCCACATTCGACCCAAATCTATTCCCGGCGAGTGATTTTTTCAGGTTTGGAAACAAAAAGTAGTCACAGGGCGCCAAATCTGGAGAGTACGGTGGATGGGGCAGCAATTCGTAGCGCAATTCGACCAATTTAGCCATGGCGACGGCGGAGGTGTGAGCCGGCGCGTTATAGTGGTGGAACAACACTTTTTTCTTCGCAAAGCGGGGCCGCTTTTTCTTCAATTCGACGTCAAATCGGCCCAATAAGTTAGCATAGTAGCGCCGCGTGATTGTTTTACCCTTCTCGAGGTAATCGATGTGGATCACACCTTGTGAATCCCAGAAAACGGTGGCCATCACCTTTCCGGCCGATCGAACAGTCTTCGCCTTCTTCGGAACACGTTCGCCGGGTGAAGTCCACTGTTTCGACTGTTCCTTGGTCTCTGGTGTGTACCAGTGAATCCATGTTTCGTCGACGGTCACGAAACGACGCAAAAACTCCGCTGGATTGCGCTGAAACAGCGCCAAACACGTCGCTGATGTGGTCTCACGGTTGCGCTTGTTTTCCGGTGTGAGCAAACGCGGCACCCATCGCGCCGACAGCTTTCTCATGCCCAGTTCTTCGTGTAGAATATGATGCACCATTCCTACTGCCATGCCCACAGTCTCAGCTATCTCGTGAACCTTCAATCGACGGTCTGCCAACACGAGATCGTGGACTTTCTTAACGTTTTCCTCCGTTGCAGCCGTTTTCGGGGCACCTGGGCGTGGCTCATCAAAAACCGACGTGCGGCCACGAACAAACTCTTTGAACCAATTCTTGACGGTCGCCATCGAAGGAGAAGAGTCACCATACACAGCATCCAAGCGATCTTTGATTTCGCTGCGCGTTTTCTCTTCCAAAAACAAGAATCTAATCACCGAACGATATCGTTCTTTTTCCATTTTTGTGCAACCGACCGACACGCTCGCTTTCAAAAACTCTCAAAACAAAACTAATAAAGGGAATCGACTGAAACTTTGACAGTAGGCTACGAAAAAATGTACTGCACGATGGGAAATTTCTTTTGTGACAACAGTTCCATCGGGCGGTGAGGCTAAGTACTTGTTGAATGACTCTCGTATATATTTTAAATTTATAAATTTTGTTATTAACAATTTATTTCAGCATTGATTATCACAAACTCATATGACTTAATATTTTGATGATTCTTTACTTTATTAAAAGTTATTAATAATACTTACTTCACTGATGATAAAGATGTTGTCTTGATATTTTTAAAACAAATGATCGTACTCTATTGACAGATGACTTACAACAAAATTTAACTTGATTATTTACTGAACACATTGTCGAAGTGCCCTTTTTATAAAATCCCAACGAGAGCATAAACCCTTTTCTTAGGGAGAGAGAGCTTTCATTAGGATTGAGGTAACTATACCGATCAGTACATCATCTACTGATCAGTAGAGATAATTTTGAACAAAAGTGCAAATAATTTTGTCATTGAGTAGGACACATTTGTCAGCGGATATTATCCTCAATCGGAGATTATATAAAAGTTATTTGCACTTAAAGTAGATTTTACAATAAATTTATATAAATATAGTATACATTTTTATTTTTGATTTAGTTCATCAGTTAGAAAGTATTAGGACAGACGTCAATATTGGTTGTATAATTACTATATAGAATGGGAAATAGTATGCTACCTTGTGGGATACCAGCTAATAACAGAGAGATATTCGAGAATTCATTAGCTTCTACTACTTGGAGATACTGAGTTGAAGAAATGTTCTTCTTGACTATACAGAATTATACCGAATGTACACATAAGATACAGTCAATAACTGGGTTGATATCTAAAAACACACTAGCACAATAATATTTTTTTTCTTAAGAGAAATAATATTGCTGGGTAGTAGTAAGGAATAAAATTTGAGGGAATCGAGTAGAGAATGTAACAGTTTGGCTGAAAAGTTTATAAGGTTGACGTCTAGATGGCGCCTCTTGCAAAAATCTACTTAATTATCACAAAGCACCATGCTTCAAATGATTCCTGTCAAAATTTGACACCAATCGCTCGATTGGTTCGTGAGATATAGCATTTTGAGTGGAGCAACTTTTGTTGTTGAAAAAAAAATGGATAAAGACGAATTTCGTGTATTGATAAAGCATTGCTTTTTGATGAAAAAAAATACAGTGGAAACCAAAGCATGGTTTGACAAACGTTATCCGGACTCTGCTCCAGCTATTTCAACTGTGGAATATTGGTTTCGTCAATTTCGATCTGGTCGTACGAGCACAGTTGATGCAGAACGCAGTGGACGCCCAAAAGAGGTGGTTACGGCAGAAAACATCAAAAAAATCCACAAAATAATTTTAAATGACAGTAAAGTGAAGTTGAGCGAGATAGCTGAGACTCTGAAGATATCGAAAGAGCGTGTTGGACATATCGTGCATGAATATTTGGGCATGCGAAAGGTGTGTGCAAAGTGGGTGCCGCGTGAGCTTACTGTGGAGCAAAAACAACAACGTGTTGATGATTCTGAGCAGTGTTTGGAGCTGTTCAAGCGCAATAAACCCGAATTGTGTCGATATGTGACAATGGATGAAATATGGCTCCGTCACTACACTCCAGAGTCCAATCGGAAGTCGGCAGAGTGGAGAGCGAGCGACGAACCGAATCCAAAGCGTGGAAAGACGCAACAGTCGGCTGGCAAGGTGATGGCGTCTGTATTTTGGGATGCGCATAGTATCATATTCATTGACTATCTCCAGAAGGGACAGACGATCAACAGCGACTATTATATAGCGTTATTGGATCGTTTGAAGAAAGAAATCGCTAAGAAACGGCCTCATTTGAAAAAGAAAAAAGTGTTGTTTCACCAAGCCAATGCACCGTGTCACAAGTCGATGAAAACGATGGTCAAACTCAATGAATTGGGCTACGAATTGCTTCCCCCTGCACCGTATTCTCCAGATATGGCCCCCAGCGACTTTTTCCTGTTTGCAGACCTCAAGAGAATGCTCGCTGGCAAGAAATTTTAGACCGATGATGAAGTGATTGCCGAAACTGAGGCCTATTTTGAGGCAAAACCGAAAGAGTACTATAAAAATGGTATCGAAAAGTTGGAAGATCGCTATAATCGCTGTATCGCCCTCGAAGGCAACTATGTTGAATAATTAAAATGAATTTTGCAAAAAAAAATATTTTGGCTGTGTTACCTTATAAACTTTTCAGCCGAACTGTTAATTGGCGGAAAAATAATGGACAGAGACTTATGGTCTTGTAGAATATATCATTCAAAGGAATTTTCATAAATTACATATTAAAATAATAAAATACCAATTAAAGAGGGAAGCAATTGCTCTTTTGGTAAGAGGGCTTTTAACAATAAAGTTTATTTGCGTATCTCCTTCTTCAAAAATCGTTTCTTCTTTTTATCTTTTATTTTTCAAAAGAAAAATAACTTTTTTTTTTTTTTTTTAAATAAAATACTCCTAATTTAATTGATATTAAAAAAAACAATTTGACTTTTACTGCGTACATTATTATTATAAACGCAGTAAAATTCAAAGTTGTTTCTTTAATATAATATAAATTAATTTGGAAATATTTGATTATTTTTAATTTATGTATAAAATACAGAAATAGCCTTGAATTAATCTAAGTTTAATGAAGTATTATTCTCAGAAATAATAAATTTCCTACGGAAATCATAAAAAAAATTACGCATTTCTTACGTAATTTGTCATGATTTTCTGAGTGGAATCTCTAAAAAAAAAAACTCCTAAAATTAGTTATAACATTTATATATTACTGATTTTATATTTTTTATACATTTATATAAAATATGATAAAATTAAAAACGTTTTCCTGTAAGATTTTCTCATACTGTTGCGGTCATCGAAAAATAATATTTTCCAGATTAGTAATTTTTATGTTAAAGAATTTTAGTACGAGTAGAAAATTAAATTAGTTTGAAAATGTTTACTTTTTTGTGAATTTTTTTTTATAAATTATATAATATGAACAGTAATAAAATTTTATATTATCATTATTTTATATGTGAATATATAAATTTAATGTCAAAGTTGTTATTGTGTTGCAATAAATTTTGATTTGACAAGATTCTCTAGTGGAACTTTGTGAAATGAGATGGAAAAATATTCGAGTAACACCTAAATTCTCCAATAAAATATTATAAAAAATCAAATTGCACAAAAAAAAAAAATGTTTACTAAATATATTCGAATAATAAAATATTCTCATTATAGAAGAGATATGAAAATTCAAATTACAACAATCCGAAAAAGTTTTCTGATTTTAGCTCAGTTTTGAATTGGGAAATTTTTCTATTTCCAATTTGGTTTCCGGTCGATCGTTCTCTCATTTCGTAAACTTTTATTTTCATTCTAATACAACTACAAGAAAATGAATACCATTACAGATGTAAAATTCTTTTGACTGTTATTCTTATTATACAAGGATACTGTTGTATTGTTTGATAACAGTAGGTGGTGATAGGATGGTGTTAGCGGTGATAAAAATTTAGCTTTGTTCAAAAATGGAAGTTTGTTGAGCAAACTTTTTAAAAGTTTGTCAGTTTCAGGATAAATACGATGGACAAGAATGAGGATTCTAAATATAAAAAGAAATTTTATATTAAATTGTATGATGGATTTTAATACTGTCCCAGCTCAGGGAAATTTTCTCCGTTTTTGTTGCTTTCAAATGTTTTCCTTTTCATATTGTATATTCTTATTTGTCTTGTTCTGGTGCTACTTAATCTTCACTTTTTCTTACAAGTTTTTGTTTTTTTTTCTTCTTTTGTTCTTTACATCCTTGAATAAATATTTTAAATAAAAAGTAAATAAATGTGATGTAGCAAAAAAAAATTGTAAATTTTGTTTCAACAATTCTGAAAATGTAATAATCCAAGATCTACATAAATTATACTTTAGAGAAAAGTGATATTACAAAGAAAGTGAAAAGAATATTTTTTTTTTTGGCTCTTCCAAACAAAACAAAAATAATATTATTGTAAATTTAAAAGTTTTTAGTCTTAATTTTATTCGAAAGGATGTATAAGTACAGTACAAGAAACTGAAAGTTGGATTATTTTAATGTAAACATGTAAGAAAATCTTATTGATTTTATAATAAGGTATATTTTCGTTTTTTTTTTTTTATAAAAAAAGTTTAAAGAGTCTTATCGAAGTTTTTTTTCTTCTTTGATTTACATAAATTTACGGATAATTTGGTCATTTCTTAAAGAAAACTGTAACTAAAAAGCTTATTCTGAATTTTAAGTAATCAATTCTGTTGACAAAAAATGTTGACAAAAAAATCACTACGAATTCAAATTTTTGATTTAATTTTTTTTTTTTTGAAAATCCTCTTTAGTAAATTTTGACAGAATTATATATAAAAATTTTTACTAAAATATTTATTAATAAAATTTTATAATAAAATGTACCATCAGAAAATTAAACAGAGAAATATCTTTCGTATCTATTTTATTATATAAAAAACAAACCTCTAAGAAATAGGACTTTTCAAAAAAAAAGCACATGAATTAATGATGATACTTTTACTAATTATTTAAAAATTATGTATTTATTGTTGAGTTTATAATAATTTTAAAAGGAAACAAATACTTAAAAAATTCTTTGATATAAAAGAATATTTGATTTGACATTTTGTAGTTTAAAAAAACATATTTAACAGCTTTAAAAAATATTCAAGAAAAATTTTTTTAGTATAAAGTTTACCATTTTTTATTATCGATTTTTTTGTTATCAAAAAATATGGTCAAATTACAAAAATCCTGTACAAATGTGAAAAATTAAATGTTCATTTTTTGAAACAAAATATTCTTTATATAAAAAGGACTTATTCCTAAGAAGTCTTAGGAAGAAGAAGAAGAAGTCTTAGGAAGTTTTAAGAACATAAAAAAGGACGATTCACGAATATGTCAATAAGCATTATGCTATAAAAACTCTTATATAACAAGGGATTTTTGAATGGAGTTAATATGTAGGACCGTATGTTCCTATTTAAAATGTCAAATCCTTCTTTTACTTTCAGTTGTATTCAGTAAGGTTTGCAATTTATTAATGGAAAAATATATGCTTTAATAGCGCTTGAAAACTGTCTAATTTTTTATCAAAATAATCGTTCTTTTATTGCAACTTATCGTGCACTTCTTCCAATTTATAGACGCGGACATAATCCGCCTAGTATGCGCGCTATTCGTCGAATTTTGGAAAGTTTAGAATGCCGTATTTCTATAAATGATGTTCGCTTGCCAATACACCAAAGATCCGCTCGAAGTGACGAGAATATTGCTGCCATTCAGGCAAGTGTTGCTTCAAACCCGAATTTATCAATAATGTAGCATATTTGACAATTGGATTTTGAGTTATATCCTAACAAAATTCTCATCATTCAAGAATTTTAGCAATTGAACAGTCGCAAATGCCGTAAATTTACTGATTTTGCTCTGAAGCAATTTGAAAATGAGGCTAACTTTTCTTTAAAAAAATATCTTCTTCTCAGATTGACATTCTGAAAAAGTCACTGTTATGGCATGGTGAATTGTACAGATCGATGATAATGAATTTTCTGTAGCTTTAATTGGAAGACATTGATTTAGCGAATATGTAGTTTCAAGAAGACACCGCCACAAGCCACACAGCCCATGCCACCACAATCGATTTATTGCGCAAAAACTATGAAGTTCAAGAAATGCAGATGTGCAATGGCCACGAAGAGGTTGTGATTTAACACTTTTGGACTCTTTTTCATGATGTTATTTGAAGTCTTTGGTCTATGTCAATAACAAAATTAAATATTAAATATTAAATAGATAAAAAACCACGTGTATAAGCTTAAATCCGCTGATTGGTCATAGATGGCGTGAGTGAGTGTATTAAGCTACCATGGGCACGCCATACTTTTTTTTTATAAGTTTGACATCTGTCAACATTAATCAGTATACATAGTCAGCAATTTCGTACAACAATGTACTCAATGACCACCGCTACCACAAACAACTGATCAAATTGCACCGTGCTCTGCGTGAAAATAGGACGGATTATCAACAAAGACATGACAAGCTGATTTTCCTCCATGACAACGCACCATCGCACACGTAAAAAATGGTCCGAAACTACCTGGAGACACTCAACTGGGAGGTACTAACCCACCCCACTTATTCGCCAGACCTGGCCCCTTCCGACTACAACCTGTTTTCGTCGTTGAGCCACGTGCTTGCTGAGCAGCACTGCGATTCTTACGAAGACGTCCGAAAATGGCTTGATGAGTGGTTTGCCTCGAAAGAGAAGGAATTTTTTTGGCATGGTATGCATAAATTGCCCGAGTGATGGGAAAAATGTGTAGCTAGCGATGGTAAGTACTTTGAATAAATTTGTTTTTGCTTTCTATGAAAAAAACGTGTTTTTTTACTAAAAAACAGCGGATTTAAGCTTATATGCCTGGTAAGTTCGAATTTATTACACAAAATGGTCAAAAATTGGAATTATCAAATTCGATTTTGGAAGCGCAGCCGTGGTGGGAATTTGAATGATGTTATTTTCAGAACATAATTATATCAATTATACTTCAAAATAAAATAAAATAATTTTTTTCGTTCACATTTCTTTTTGTTTTATTTAAAAAAAATATACTTATTGAAAATCTCTTTCCATAGCAGTCATTATATCTGCAAAAAAATTACTTCTTGGTGTGGATTTTGGTCTTTGATAATGAATAAGGAGAGATTTTTTTTGGTTTTTTTATTAAACAGTGCTCAACATTTTATATATGCAATTAGCTTTTCCATTTTCTGTTAACTAATGGTAGTATAACATCCTAAAATGTTCGAAATAGTCATTAAAATTTATTTCAAAATTATCGAGTCTTTCAAAAAAATTTGTGTTGGCAATACAAAATAATTAAATAAAAAATAATCAAGATCTGAATTCAAAATGTATTAGAATTAACGTCAGTTTTTAAGGTGGCAATTGCATAGCCCTTTATATCATCTCCGATCTGTATCAAAAGTTTTTACAACCAGAAGAACCTGTAAAATTTTCTTCACTTTTATTTGGACTGAATTTTAAAATGATCTGTTTTTATTTAACTAAAAATATTTTTAATAGAAATTTAAAAAAAAATTTATATCCATTAAAATAATCCTTCTTTATCAAGCATTTTAAAATTACTTATCCATTTAACAAGACTCAAATTTATAAACGAAGCAGATATAATTTTAAATAAAAATTTCTTAAAGCATTTCGAATAAAATCCTATTTTTATGAGAAATATAGAATTTTATTAAAACTTTTGCTTAAATATTTTCTAAATATAAGATGACTACTTTAAAAAGGGAAAAATCTCTTCGCATTTAATAAGATTCAACTCTAAGTGTGTATGCGATCATAAGAAGAGAAGAAAAAAAATGGGAAAATATTAAGAAGCTAATAAAAGCTACAAGTACAAGTATTTAAGCAGTCACTTTATGTCTGCTAGTGATGATAATATAAACGGAGTGGAAAATGAGAAAACAGGATTCAGAAAAAGCTAGAATATGAAATTTGCTGCCGCCATTAAGAGTTAATTTCTTTTCTGTAAGGAAACACTTATAGAGTATATAACAAAATGGAGAATATTCTTTAAGATCTAAATTGTTACAGTTAGAGCGCAACAAATTGTTTCAATCAGGTCAAAAAGGATAGTGGGAGACGCTTTTAATACACCACTATAAATCTTAAAGTTTTTCTCATACTGTACCCTCTATACTACTTTTCTTTTCGCTAAAGTATCTTCCCTTAAGATATTTACATTTTAATTGAATTATAAAAAAAAAAGAAATCAAAAACTTATTTTAATAGAAACGTTTTACTAAACATACTCAACATCAAAGCTTTAAACTAATTCTTCTTCAATTATGTCTTTAAATTTGTTGCTCTCTTTTTGTAAAACTAAACATATTTTCTAACTAGAAATGGTTCTTTTCACATTAAACGATTTATTAATAATAAAAAATTTATATTTATGATGAAATAAATTTACACAATAAAAAAAAAGAGTTCTTAAAAAGAAAAAAAAAATTGAATTCGCCTAGTGGTGCTTATATAGTGTATACTGGCCTAGTATAAGGGATAATTAGTTTCCGGTTTAATTAACATTTTCCGGAGAATGGTGGCCAGAACTGACAGAATGAATTAAGTGTCTGGTTTTTGGAAAATGGCAAGGACTAAAGGCGAAACTTTTATCGTACCGAATGCAGTTGTGGAGAAAATTTATTTACCTTAAGAATTAAATGGACATGCAGCATATTCCTTTGGCTTTTTTGCCTGCAAAGCATTTGTTTTCTCGATAAGTTCATAAGAACAGGAACATAAGTGGTAGTGATTGTAAGGCAGAAGGAATCAGTTAAAGGCATCCGACATAAAGTCACAAAAAAAGACTTCCTTGAAACTGAACTGATGAAACTTTAAACTGCACTTTATCTAGAAAACGGTTTGTATTTAAGTTGTTCATTTATGGTTGGTTGTACACTATCGTGGTTCTATTAAAGAATTTTAACTTTTTCTTTTTCTGCATAAAGTTACAGAAGTGCACGAAAGTCAAGATACTAAGAAATCTTGAAATCAGACAATCGGAACACAAATTACTACGTTTTTTTCTGTTAAAAGTAAAAAGAAAAAAAAATTGAATCGAAATAAAAATCATTTCAGGTAAATGGAATTTTATAAAGCTCACCCAATCGTATCATGATTTCTTAGATTTATCTACAACAAATTAATTAAACATAATCCATCCAATTGGATTGTTTGTTATTTAATAAATAAATCGAAAAAAAGAGAAGCATTAAATTTATTCTATTTATTTCAGTACTCGTATTTGCATCTGGAAACTTATTACTTAACACAGGATACATTTTGATATAAGTTCAAAATTTAACCACAATTTTCTTTAATTGTTTAAAATTAAATATTAACGATAAAAGAAGGGTAAAAAAAATACCGGGTTTTCCCATAAATCATCTTGAATCGGAAGTGTACAGACTGTAACCATAACTACAAGTCGGGTATTAGAGTTCGGTCTCAAAGTGTTCGTATTCGGAACAGCATTAAGTCGATGATAGATGGCTTCATACTCTTTTGCAGGATATTGTCCACAGCTGTGGTATCCTTTAGAGTTCACTTGTGGTAAAGCGATTAATTCGAGTGGAAAAATAGTTTTGAATACTTTCCTTCTAAAGGATTCGTCCACTTTCTTCATTATTTGCACTATCTCTTCATAGTTTAAATTCTATTTTCTTGGGTTTATTTTTCTTCATTTTTTTTCTAAAAATTTGCGTAAGTATTTGGTAAAATAATTGCATAAAAAAAAAATGACTATCCTTTCCAGAATGCATGCAAATGAGCTAAAAAATCGTCAGTCTTTGTTGGATGGAGAAATGAATTTCAAAGTGAATTTTATGTTAAATTATTTATCATTACGAACAGAATGTTAAAGAGGACCTTATCCTTTTTCAAAGTCTGATAGTGCAGTTATTGCAATAAGTGAAAAGTTCTACTTGTAACTGCAATAAAACTACAAATTGTCAGAACTATTTGTGCCAAAGTTGAATAATATCGGTGGAAATTTATGTTAAAAATGTTCTTCTTACCAATAATCTGTTCATGGAATACTATCAGAAAGATCTCATTTTATAGTCGCTTTTTTTTAAAGGATCAAGTTTTTTTTTTAAAATTATAAGCTATTATATAATAAATAAGAATAGAGTAGTTCTGATATTTTTTTGTAAACTTTTAAGTGAGTATTTTTTAACTTTTATAAAAATATTCTTATATTGAATTATGATCAGTAATTTTAAATTAACATTTTTTGCAAATAGAATTTCTTAATACAAATAGTTGATTTTACTTTTATTATTTAAATTTTTTTTAACAATATATATTATACAAATAAATTTTTTCGAAATTTTTAAATAATTAAAATGTTTCCTAAGCTCAACAAAACAATAAGCTGTTCCATTGTCTGTAGGCTCATAAGTGTCCTTCAATGATCATCAAAAATATTTTAAAAAATATGCCGCTGTAAATAAAATCCTTAATTTGAATACTTAAATCTGAAAACTCAAGAGGATCTCTCCTTCCACATATTATCTAATATTTAAATCATGACTCACATATGCTGATAAAAGAGTTTACCTGGGATTTAGATAAAATCCTCAACATGCTTGCTAAATTCTCCAAATACAAATATAAATCCGTTAGAACAGGTTAATGAAATGGATAGCAAACGTGTCCACGTAACTTTTACTCTCCGCCATAAATCTTCCCCTCTGATATATTTTAATGACAGTAAAATACCACAAAATACGAAAATCGGAAACGTTTGATGCAGAATCCTAAACTAAGACTTATGGACTATCTCGACTTTTAGATATAAATTCTGAACTTACAACACAATACCCTACTGAAACCAATTTGGACCTAGGAACTAGACCGCTAAAGCACTAGTATGCCTTCCAATTAACGTCGAGTCCAAACTTTTCAGTCCTAAATCCATCGGGAAATTGTCGATAGTCTATTTTATGTTCATTTTATATGATTATGTCCTGTTATAAAAAGTTACATACTCGTTATAAAAAGTTACATAAGTTCAAAAAGTATCGCGAATTTATGTGTTTTTTCAAAATTTATTTATTTATTCATGAATATCTATTTTGTCCCCTTCAAAGTATTTGGCAAAAGCCAATTTTTGTTCTTCCACAAATCCGGGCGTTTCTGGCGGATTGATTCGCGCAACTTGCGCATAACTTTAGGTAATATTCCTTATTGACCGTTCTACCCTGTGGCACCACGCTCCTGCAATCGAAAAAACCTTCACATTCGACCGAACTTGGCGCGCTTTCTTCGGTCTTGACTCGTGCAGCAGATCCCATTGGGATGATTGAGCTTTGGTTTCCACGTCATAACCATAAACTCATGATTCGTCACCAGTTATGACCCTCTGGAGCAAATTTGGGTCATCGCGGACAGAGTCCAACAGCTCCTTAGCAATGTTAATGCGATTCGGTTTTTGGTCGAAATTCAGAAAAAATCTAAGACGAGCCAAAACACGTGCAAGCAAAGCAGCTGTCAAAAACTAACTGAACATTCAAAATGGCCGAACTTGTCGGCATAAGTGAGAGACATGAATACCAACATAACGCCACAAAAAATCGAAAATTGAATATACGTAACCGCCGGAAATTCAAAATTTGCGATTCTTTTTTAATAGACCTCGTATACATGCGAAGACTAGCATTTTCGATTGATATTTACTCCCAATAATCCTTCTAAATCTACTTATTAATATTTTGTACTTGCATATATCCTTAAAAATAAAGATTCAGTAAAATATGAACGTCTTCAAGCAATATCAGCTATTGAAATATATTTTGAATAATCAAGAAATGGATTTAAAGTTAAATTTTATGAATTTTGAAATTTATAAAATAATCAATTTGAATGAGCAAAATGTTGTCTAATCGAGAATTATAAATAAGTTAACTGCCTTAATAATAATTTTTATTACAAAACCATTAATCTAGATTTATAGAAATATAATATGCGAAATATTGCCCAATCTGAAAAAGTTTTAATATTAATCAATTATTTTCATTACCTACAAATATGGTTTCAGTCATAAAAATTTTCAATTAAATTTCATTTATCATTAATTATAACAATTGATTTTATTAGATATTAAATTTATGAATTTATGTACCATACAAGAGCATCGAGTATAAATAGTATTTCTGGTCAAATGCTATAAACTTTAAATAAAATTTGAAATGAAAATTGTTGAGTCCTTTTCGAACAACAGAACGGAATAGTTTCTGATTTCCTGAACTAAACGTAAATGCAAATAAGATAAATTTTGTAGTATATATTGTATTTCGATGGCTGTTATCTTATAGGAAATACAAATAAATTGAGTGGTTAGGTAAATGGATAAATTTTTAATAAAATTTACAATAATGAAAAATATTCGGTTTATTGTCGACATTGCAATATATTTTCAATTGCACACAAACGGATATTATGGATTAGTGCATCTAATTTATTACCAATTATGAGTTAGGTAATATTACTAAGAATCAAATCTCAATAAGTAATTATTAATAGAATAAACAATATATATTATACAGTCAGAATTTCATCTATATTATATAACGTATTACGTATAGTAATCATCTCAGGTTCAAGTAAGATGGTTATCCATAAATGTAATTATTTTCACAAGAAGATCATCAAAGGAATACCGATTTCAATTCAAATTTTAATTAATATCAAATCTACTAATTCCCCATGTATATACTCGTACTATTGAATAATCAATCAATTGGAATCTTATTTTTCATTTATGATTAAAAACCAAAGCATTACTAAATTTGGTATTTATTCCTGTAGTATTAAATTGAATTTATTTAATAGATAAAAATACGATAAGATAAAATTGTATTCAATACTGAATAGTAAACGCTATTGGTTTTTTTTTTCATAAAACATTCAAGTAAGACGATACCTTTGATGTTAATTGTTATTTGCGATTATTATCTGCCTTCTGACCTGGCATATTATCGATTAACAAAACTAAAGACGGTACACCGTTCAACTTTAATCCAATTTGATGACATGATAATAAATTTCTAGTCCTTTAATCAACAGAAATACTTAATTAAGTTACAATTTATTAAGACTATCATATGGTATATGTTTGAAATTTTAACTCAACGATATTATTCAAAGTGGCCTCGTCTTTCTCAAGAATACACATTTAATGCTTATTAACCGAAGGTTTATTTACTTAGTTCGAGGTAAAATAATATATTGTAGTACTTATGAAGGATGAGTATAGAATATCAAAAGTAAATAATCATAAGTGTGCTGAAAATAACAACCACAATAGTTTAAGTTAAAATAGATAATTTTGAATATATTAATTTCATGAAATATAGAAGAATATCATATTTTATAAAATTAATTCAAAGCTATTGAGAATTATTCATCTATGAAGAAATAATCCTAATCTCTCTTTTGAATAAGGTTACGAAAAGAAAATTTTCTTTGCTAAACTTAACATAATTAACTGTTGATGAATTTAAGTATAATTGAAATATTAATTTCGTAATTTAGATAGTCTAGCCCTACAATTAAAGAGTTGTTAAATATATACTTCTAAAGGTAAGACTTACTTAGATTAAAGTTTGCCAATTTACATTCAGGCCGATTGGGATGCTAATTTTTCGAGAAAAAAAATTTCTCGCAGATAGGGCTCTTATTTTGCTCGCCAGCTACGTCAATATGCAAATTGATATATATAGAGGCTCTAAAACCCACAAAAAAAATTACTCCATTTCAGGTAGAAGAGAGTTTCCGAACATGTCCCGATAGTGGTCATCAGTTACTTTACGAGGGTATAGTGGCCATTGCGGACATTCAGCAACACTCTGCCTCATTGCAGCAATATTTTCAGGTGTACTTTAGCTTAATTATCGCCCAGGTTTCGCTTTATCTCCCAGTATATAAATATTTTCAAAGTTGCTCATTTTACGCTGAACGGTTGACTTGCTCGGCATACACAGTGTTTCCCAAAAATAATTGAACTTTTTGGATATAGAATAAAATACACATTATACACGTATTATCTTTGAAAGTTATTATTTATTCAAAATAGGTTCCATCAATAGACTCAATACAACGTTTGGAACGATCAGCCAGCATAGATTTTTTTATGTCATTTATAGGAATGTTCTTCAGCACCGGCTGCTTGAATGGCTGGGATATCATCATAAAATGCTCTTTCAACTTGGTTTTCAGTTTTGGAAATAGAAAATAGTCACATAGTGATAGTTCAGGTGAATATGGAGGGTGGTTGATAAGAGAAATCTGTTTTTTCATCAAAAATTCGTTCACTTTTTTGGTATTGTGAGGTGGTGCATTGTCGTGAGGTGCTGAATATACAGGTCTAACACGACCAATTCTTTTCCACAAACGAAATGAAATGCCTAAATAGTATTCTCCATTAACAGTTCGACCTTCTGGAACGAATTCCTTGTGGACAATACCCTTCGAATCATAAAAACTAATCAACATTGTCTTGATTCGAGACTTCTAAAAACGCCATTTTTTTGGTTTTGGCTCGCCTATGGACTTCCATTCAGCAGATTGACGCTTAGTTTCAGGAACATATTTAAAGCACTATCACTCATCACCAGTTATGATCGAATCAAGAAAGTCTGGATCGTTTTCAGCAGTTTCAACAATGTCTTTGCAATGCTTCACACGAGCGATTTTTTGATTTTAATATAATCCAAACGCGCACAGACCTTTCTTTTACCTAAAACTTCAGTAAAAATTCTCCAAATAGTATTTTTACTCGTATTTAATTCCTCAGCCAACATTCTCGTAGTAAAATTTGCATCGATACCAATGGTTTTACGGACTTTTTCCACCAATTCAGCACGATTACTAGCTTCTGGACGACCTGGCCTTAGGTCGCCATTTAAATCCTCACGACCATTTTTAAATCGTGTAAACCACGTATAAACTTGAGTACGACTCATACAATCATCACCATAAACTTTTTTCATCAATTCGTGTGTCTCAGCGAATTTTTTTTCAAGTTTAACACAAAATTTTATATTTGCTCTTTCTTGTTTTTTAACATTAGCACATGTTTGTATTGAAATGGCTGTAACTGTTATCCGATTTACATGAATTTACGTGCGTTTGAAAGAAGCTAAATATATCTTTTTAATGCTGCAATAGATGGCACTACATGTTGTATGATTTAAGTATAAAGTTCGGTTATTTCTTGTGTATGATTAACACAAAAAAAAGGAACGTAATTTTCTCTTCGAATTCATAATTGAACAATTATTTTTCATATATAAATATGAGCCCCATCCGTGAGAAAAAATTGCTCAATAACCAAAATTTCTATATATGGAGGCAATAAAAACCACTAAAAAATTACTTTTGTAAAGCCATACTAACCACAAAAAGTGACTGTGTATGGTGCATGTTAGTGCAAAGGTGTCAGTAGCTCTAATTTCCTTAAAATTATATACTTGTATATATTGATCTGAGCCTAATGTGGTTTCAATAAAACTGTGTACACGACAAATTTTGGCTTTATTGTGCGCTAAGTTTCCACGACGAATAATTTCAAGATTAACTGTTGTCAATTATCCTTCAAAATCGTCCGATTTAATGCCTTTCACGTAAAAAATCGTGTTTTTTTTCCAAATAATCTTCAAAATTAAAACTATCACAAAATAAACATCCATAAAATAACAGCCGAAAATATACGGAAAAGTTACTTTAAATAACCTTAATTTTATGAGCCAGTGCTACAGGATATCTCCATATTACATACGAAATGGTAAGGTTTAAGCAATATAATGAAATACACGCAATAACACATTACAAAACGATAATTTTTAAATTAGAAAATCCGTGCGACCAAATTATCCAATTCTTCAATTGGCTGAATGGGGAAATCAACTCTTTGATGATTCCACCATTCAGCAGAATTTTTTTTTTACGCTCAAGATAAGAGGATGTGGCTATCCATAGTCTTTCGTCCTCGGTATTTCCGAACTTACCTAATATCTTTGCCCATGCACAACAGCAAACCAGCTACTCAATAACCATACCAAAATTGTGAGCAATGAAACGTCGATCACACCTCACTTACCCATGTTCCTCTTTGGTAACCAACCTCATCCTTCTTGCAATTTCTGTAGCGTTTGACAACTCACCATTTCCCGTATTTATTTTTTTCTAGTACTCCTACAATGGTATTTTTAATTTTCTAAAAGAATCTTATATGCCCATAAAATTTTACCACTTCAAATTGATCCCATCAACTTCTGTCCGACCAGTTCTAATAAGTAAGCTGCCATTGCCAACATATGAGATCAATTAAAACGATTTTTAATGAGACTAGTTTGTCAGAAATTACGCAATGCAATTTTTATTAAAAAAAAAACGATTTAAAAATCCCCTTCCACCTTTTCAATAATATCAGTTTTTTAAAGATTTCTTTAAAGAGTCCTCAAATTATCAATCGACTCCTTTCAAGGAAGTCTAAATTGAACTTTTTCCAAATCTGTACTCAGTTAAATAATTTCAAAAATATTAAAAAGGTTCTCCTTGAATAACAATTAATTTATACAATATTTTATGAAAAATAATATTTTTATTTAATTAACTTCTTGTTAACTAAATAACGCGTACTATAATTTATTGACAGTTGAATTATAACACAAAACAATAACATACCACTCTAGCTTATTAGAATTCAATTTTGCGCAGAAAAAGCCGTTTTTATTATTGCCACTAATGGGTTGCGGGGAAAATCATGACGGACTTTTGTAACAGATGGCGTTTGCTCATTTTTGGAAGTACTAGAGTTATTCGTATCTATTGGGTGATTTTTTCGATTTTGTTTGGTCGCCATTTTGGTTTGGATGACATTTGTCTGTTGGTATTTGACAAATGTCACCCAAACCAGTGATTGGTTGATAATAATTTATTATGAAGCATCAATTGCGGCAACAATGTGTTGAAATTATTAAAACATTTTATTTAAATAATTGTTCAATTGTGAATATGAGGTAAAAATTACTAGCCTTTTTTTTGATGTTATAATTTTGAATAATTTTGAAAACATGTAAAATTATTCAAAAATCGAATACCAAAAAAAGGCACGTAATTTTCGAAGACTGGGCGACAATTAAGCTAAAATACACATGAAAAAGTGTTGCTGAATATCGTTAATAACCACTACACCCTCGTAGAATAACTGATGACCATTATCGGAACATGTTGGAAAACATTTTTCTACCCAAATTGGATCAATTAGGCCTACATAATATTAGGTGTAGTAAAAAGACGGCCATTATTTTGCCAATAGATGGCTTTAGGAGTTTGTATCTCCTGTTGTAAAAGTGAGATCGAGTTGCACTAGATGGCGTTAGAAAGATGAGATTTCGTACTAAAAATGAGTGATTACTAGACTCAGTATTTTTTTAGCACGCGTCAAAGATGGACACCAACAAAGAGAAAATCCGCCATATTTTACAGTTTTTCTTCGATGAAAAGGCGAAAACGCAAGCCAGGCAGCTGAAAATGTGAATAGTTTTTATGGTCCTGATACTGTAACAGCCAATCACGCGCAATTTTGGTTTCGTCAATTCCGTTCCGGTAATTTTGTTGTCAAAGATGCACCACGCTCTGGAAGGCCAATTGTCTAAAATGTCGATAAAATAATGGAAATCGTCAAGTCCGACCGTCACGTAAGCACTGTTTCGATTGCCCAGGAGCTAAACATTGCACAAAAAACCGTTTGAAACCACTTAAATAAGGCTGGATACAAAAAGAAGCTCGATGTATGGGTGCCACACGAGTTATCGCAAAAAAACCTCATGGCCGAATTCCCATCTGCGAATCGCTGCTGAATCGCAACAATATCGATCCATTTCTGAAGCGGATGGTTACTGGTGATGAAAAGTGGGTCACTTACGACAAAGTCAAGCAACAACGGTCGTGGTCAAATCGCGGTCACCCGGCGCAAACGGTGGTCAAGCCAGGATTGACAGCCAGGAAGGTTTTGCTGTGTGTTTGGTGGGACTGGCAGGGAATCATCTACTATGAGCAGCTCCCCTACGGCCGAGCTTTTAATTCGGACCTATACTATCAACAATTGGACCGTCTGAAATAAGCAATCGTCCAGAAGCGACCAGCTTTGGCCAATAGGAGAGAAATTGTGTTCCATCAGGACAACGCCAGGCCGCATACATCGAAAGTGACTCGCCAGAAGTTCCGGGACTCTTATGCATCAACCTTATAGTCCGCACCTGGCACCAAGTGATTACCACCTCTTCCTGTCTATGACGAATGATTTTGCAGGTGAAAAATTCGCCTCAAGAGAAGATTGTGAAAATCGACTGTCCCAGTTTTTTGCCAATAGGGACGAGGGTTTCTATGAGAGAGGCATTTGAAATTACCTCCAAAATGGCAACAAGTTATCGAACAAAACGGTGCATATTTGACCTAAATCGTATCATTCTATCTATGCTAAATAAAACCTTCAATTTAATGCAAAAATATTTCTTTTTACTACAACTTATATGTGGTTCTAACAAGACGGTGTCACATCACACATAGCTCGTGCTACAATGCATATTTTCAGAGATATTTTTCTCGGCCGAACAATGTCAAAAAGTGGTAATATCGACTGTTCCCCACGATCCCCTGATTTGAACCCTACAATTTTTTTCATATGGTCATATTTAAAGGAAAAGGTGTACCACAATTCGATGCTTAAGAACAACATTCGAAAGGTAACTCCAAAATTTTGCGAAAATATTATGAAAAATGTCCTTAACAGGACCATAGAATAAATTAATAAAATATAAATTATAAAGTTATAGTTGATTTAAAAGTTTGTGTAAAAAAAACTTCAACCTTGAACATAAAATACATCCTGTATAACAGCTCATAGTTTACGCTTTATTTTCAAAATAAAATTTATATTTTTTGTTTATATTTTATGGATTTTACAATAAGTTAAATATGCTAGACCAAATTTGCATTTTTGCCATATTTTGGTCTACTTCCGGAATGGAAGGAACGCGCGTCAAGCTTGTGAAAAGTTGCGTAAAGTTTATGGTGGCAATGCTCTATTAGAGCGTCAGTGCCAATGATGGTTCACAAAATTCCGTACTGGCGATATGGATCTTAACGACGGTCCATGACCAGAAAGACTAACCGATATTATAGTCCCAGAGGTGTTAAAAGGTTATAGTCCCAGAGGTGTTAAATTTTTCTATCTTTTCTAATACCTTCCACACGAGCTATATACCAAATTATTGTAAGGATATTCAGAATTCCTTTAGCGTCTATGATATATAAAATAAAACTTTTCTAATTTTGCTGTTGTAGGGTTTTTATAGAATGTTCCAATTAATGAAATCATATTAATTGATATTTCACAGACTGCACTCTATTGACATGGAAAATTATAATATTCATATGGATTTTTAATTAACTTTCTGATAAATTACATTCAATTTAATTTCTGAATTTAAACACATAAATTCGAATGCGAACTCAATTGTAGTCCATAATAAATTGAATCGTTCATTTTACTGCAACTCTTTTGACTCGTACTGGAGTCCTTTTTATGAAATCCCATTTAGAATTTATTTTTCGATTTTTACCAACAACTGATTTACGTATTGAAAATTCAAATAATATAATCTGTCGTATACATTATCAGCAACATACGTAAGAGAAATTATTTTAATTAAAATATGTTCACTTGTAAATTTGATAGATATTGCTCACCTCTGATATATGTAAATATAAAAATTTCATTGCATTGTAAAAAAAATCATTATTAATATTAAGTTTAAAAGGATACAAAAAATTCAAATAACGTGGAAAATAAATTGTGTCTGCTCATTTTTTGATCATATACAGGTAAAAGGATAATAATCCATTTTTATATGAAATGATATTTTTCTGACAAAGTATTGTAGGGAAAAATGCTCTCACAATTTATTAATTAGAACAAAAATCCTTATTCGATTATTGTAAGTTGATGATTGCAAATATGACTACAAATATTTTAATCATATCCTTTATAAGGGCCATGGCAGTAGATATGATGGTTCCAGTAAACATTTATAGTATTAATAATGTTTTAAGATGATGAAAGCATCACCCATTCGTATCAAGGAGCCTTATCGAATTCTCTGGTAAGTTACGGATCTTCACCTGTTTAAGCTGTTTTATTCTTGGATAACTAGTGTGACCTAGTTTAAAATAAAAGTTTAGGACTAATTTTAAGCAGTTTTCAAGTGAGTCTGTTCCCTTTTGAAGTTTGGAGCCCATCCTTTTCTTATTGAATGAGTAACTCAGTGACCTATTGGGTTGTCAAGAAAGTAATTTCGTTGTTTCCCAACAGAGGATTTAATTGTATTTTCTTACAACGAACTTTATACTTAAGCCACATAATCATATGTATTTTGATAGCTGACATAGCAAGGCTTGCTTGTGAAAAATTTCAATTGATTCTGCATAGTAGTTGTTGGTTGACACCCTTTTAATATGGAAAGCGTCGGCAATTTTAATCTTGGATATGCACCACGTTTTGGAAGGCCAGTTGAAGCCGATAAAGACACAATAAAGACATTAATTGATGCAAACAGGAGAATAATAACTCGTAAGATTGCTGAGAGATTAAATTTATCGAATTCGACTGTTCATGACCATTTGAAACGGCTAGGTTTTATCTCAAAGGTCGACATATGGGTTGCTCATCTTCTTACGGAAAAAAATTTGTGCCGTCCCATTGACGTTTGTGCTTTTATTCTCAAACGCCAAGAAAATTATCCATTTTTTGAAGCATATTATCACTAGGGACGAGAAATGGGTTGTCTACAACAATATTAAGTGTAAAAGATCCTAGAGTAGAAAAGATGAACCGGCTTAAAGCACTTCGGAAGCCAATATTCATCAAAAAACGTTTATGCTATCTGTTTGGTGGGGTTTCAAAGGAATCGTTTATTTTGAGCTTCTATCGAGCAACACAACGATCAATTCTGAAGTGTACTGTCATCAGTTGGATAAATTGAATGATTCACTTAAAGAAAAAATGCCAATAAATAAACTATTGGGTTGTACGAAAAGTAATTTCATAATGAAACGAAATTACTTTCTTGACAACCCAATAGTCATATGTAATTGAGGGTTATTTATGAACTCTGTTTTTTTGTTACTAAAAAAATTTCTATTTTATTGGCAGGTCTGTTATTTCAGTGATTGCCCCAATTTCTATAATTGCACAAAAACCAGCAGCTTCGTACTCAAAAAGCTTTTGTCTCTAATTATAAATACAGGACGTGCAGATTTTTTTCTGAATTGGATCATTTTTCTTTACTATAAAAAAAATAAAAAGGTATATTTCCCTAATCTTTGAAGAAATTTAAGGTAAAGAGCCCATTTTCTATTATAACACTTACATTTTATACACGTTCCAATAGTCAATATATAATATTTTTTGTACAAAATTTCCCATTTATAAAATATTTACAAAAAAGAAAAAAAATATCATTCATTAGCTGATATTATGCAATTCTATTGATAATTTTTAGATTAAGAGAAAAATGTTTTCCCTAACCATTAAATTCGATTGAGTAGATTTCAATCATAACGAAAAATTAATATTGAATTCAATGTGCCAGCGGTCCAAATGTACCACAAAAATATTCATCTTTACTAGACAGAAGAAGAAATCCCTTAAAAATACAATATAACGATTTATTTTGTAATTTCTCTAAAGCCTTTTCTTCTCCAACGGATTATTCTTGTTATTCTACTTAACATAATGCGGAAGTCTTGTTGAAAAGAAGTTTTCTTTTTCGATTGCAGGATTTCAATTGCTTTTTGAGATCATTGATAATCGTTTATTTTAATTTACGATTATGGCAGCAAAACTACGAAAAAAATAGTAACTATCATCAACAACTGTACTCGTACGAGGGTCATTCAACAAGTACTTTCTACAAAAGAAAAACGAAAATTTTGGAAAGGTGGCAATTTATTTTTCCACATAATCTCCTTCAAGCTCGATACACTTGGCCCAGCGATGCTCTAACTTTTCTAACTCGTCCAAAAAATACATTTTCTCGAGGGAAGCAAAATAGGCCTCCGTGGCGACGATGACCTCCTCATTCGACCCAAATCTATTCCCGGCGAGTGATTTTTTCAGGTTTGGAAACAAAAAGTAGTCACAGGGGGCCAAATCTGGAGAGTACGGTAGATGGGGCAGCAATTCGTAGTGCCATGGCGACGGCGGAGGTGTGAGCCGGCGCGTTGTCGTGGTGGAACAGCACTTTTTTCTTCGCAAAGCGGGGCCGCTTTTTCTTCAATTCGACGTCAAATCGGCCCAATAAGTCAGCATAGTAGCGCCCCGTGATTGTTTTACCCTTCTCGAGGTAATCGATGTGGATCACACCTTGTGAATCCCAGAAAACGGTGGCCATCACCTTTCCGCCCGATCGAACAGTCTTCGCCTTCTTCGGAGCACGTTCGCCGGGTGAAGTCCACTGTTTCGACTGTTCCTTGGTCTCTGGTGTGTAACAGTGAATCCATGTTTCGTCGACGGTCACGAAACGACGCAAGAACTCCGCTGGATTGCGCTGAAACAGCGCCAAACACGTCGCCGATGTGGTCTCACGGTTACGCTTGTTTTTCGGTGTGACCCATCGCGCCGACAGCTTTTTCATGCCCAGTTCTTCGTGTAGAATATGATGCACCGTTCCTACTGCGATGCCCACAGTCTCAGCTATCTCGTGAACCTTCAATCGACGGTCTTCCAACACGAGATCGTGGACTTTCTTAACGTTTTCCTCCGTTGCAGCCGTTTTCGGGGCACCTGGGCGTGGCTCATCAAAAACCGACGTGCGGCTACGAACAAACTCGTTGAACCAATTCTTGACGGTCGCCATCGAAAGAGAAGAGTCACCATACACAGCATCCAAGCGATATTTGATTTCGCTGCGCGTTTTCCCTTCCAAAAACAAGAATCTAATCACCGAACGTTATTGTTTTTTTTTCCATTTTTGTGCAACCGACCGACACGCTAGATTTCAAAGGCTCTCAAAACAAAACTAATGAAGGGAATCAACTGAAACTTTGACAGTTGGCTAATAAAAGAATGTCCTGCACGATGGTAAATTTCTTTTGTGACAGCAGTTCCATCGGGCGGTGAGGCTAAGTCCTTGTTGAATGATACTCGTATAGTATCGCATTTCCGGAAGAATAAATCTAATACTGAAAAAGAAATTATATTATTATAAGTGTTGAAACTAAATCAGAATTTTTTAAGTTCGGCGTTTTTTTCCATTTCACATTAAAATACGGTTACACCTCATAAATTAGGTCGTTATAAATTAATAGTTCATGAGGCGTAGAATTTTTTTTGTTGCTCTTCTAATCGTTTTCATTATAAAAATTGTCATACATTCGCTGAGTCTATATTAAATTTGTAATGGAATTTTACACTTGCTCTCTTACATTAAATTTGTAATGGAATAAACGCATTAATTTTTAATTAGTTTTAGTACAATTTGAAGCATAGCGTTGGGTTTAAGAGGATTTTTTTATTATTAATTTTTTTGGGTGTGAGGACATTTTTTGTTAATAATTTTTGGGTTTTTGATCAATTTTTTATTAATAATTTTTGTGTTTAAGAACATTTTTTTAATTAATAATTTGTGGGTTTAAGATCATTTTTTTATTAATTATTTCTAGCTTTAAGATCATTTTATTAATCATTTTTTGTGTTTAAGGATATTTTTTTATTAATAATTTTTGGGTTTAAGGGCTTTTTTTTATTAATAATTTTTGTGTTTATTAACATTTTTTTATTAATAATTTTTGGGTTTAAAATCATTTTTTTATTTATTATTTTTCGGTTTAAGGGAATTTTTTATTAATAATTTTTGGGTTAAAAGGCATTTTTTTATTCATATTTTTTGGGTTTAAGGGCATTTGTTTATTAATAATTTTTGTGTTTAAGTTCAATTTTTTATTAATAATTTGTGGGTTTAAAATAATTTTTTTATTAATTATTTCTGGGTTTAAGTTCAATTTTTTATTAATAATTTGTGGGTTTAAAATCATTTTTTTATTTATTATTTTTCGGTTTAAGGGAATTTTTTATTAATAATTTTTGGGTTAAAATGCATTTTTTTAATCATATTTTTTGGGTTTAGCGGCATTTTTTTATTCATATTTTGTGCGTTTAGCGGCATTTTTTTATTAATAATTTTTGGGTTTAAGTGCATTTGTTTATTAATAATTTTTGTGTTTAAGTTCAATTTTTTATTAATAATTTGTGGGTTTAAAATCATTTTTTTATTTATTATTTTTCGGTTTAAGGGAATTTTTTATTAATAATTTTTGGGTTAAAATGCATTTTTTTAATCATATTTTTTGGGTTTAGCGGCATTTTTTTATTCATATTTTGTGCGTTTAGCGGCATTTTTTTATTAATAATTTTTGGGTTTAAGTGCATTTGTTTATTAATAATTTTTGTGTTTAAGTTCAATTTTTTATTAATAATTTGTGGGTTTAAGATAATTTTTTTTTTTATAAATAATTTGTGGGTTTAAAATCATTTTTTTATTTATCATTTTTCATTTTAAGGGAATTTTTTATTAATAATTTTTAGGTTAAAGGCATTTTTTTATTCATATTTTTTGGGTTTAGCGGCATGTTTTTAATCATATTTTTTGGGTTTAGCGGCATTTTTTTATTAATTATTTTTGGGTTTTAGCATTTTCATGACAAATATAAATAATTCCCTATCATATATAAGACTATTGATAAGAAGACCTATCAGCCTCTTATCAATCCTTGGTAAGATTTTTTTAAAAAAACTTCTATTAAAACGACTCTACCCAGTCCTAGTTAATGAAAAAATTATTCCCGATCACCAATTGGCCTCCGATCTGAACAGTCCACACTATCCAGCGATGCCATCGTATTGTTGATAACATTGCATCCTCTGTTGAGAGGAAAGAGTATTGCCCAGGAGTATTTTTAGATATCTCCCAAGCTTTTGATTGTGCGTGGCATCCTGGACTCCTCTGGAAACTCAAGAGCTTTCTTCCTTTAACATTTCTCTCCCAACGTCATTTCCAAGTTGCAATTAACTCCCAATCCTCGAAAACATATCCTATTCTAGCCGGAGTCACACAAGGCAGTACCTTTGGTCTCATTTTATATAATATTTATACCCATGACAACCCATCTGATCCTAATACTATCATTTACTTGCTACCTATACAAATCCTGACATAGCTTCTAACAATTTACAATCCCATATGCAGACAACCTTTAATCCTGGTTTAAGAGATGGTGAGTGAGGGTAAATGAACAGAAGAGTGCTCACATTACATTCACCTTTTTGTCAAGGAAAACCTACCCCTTTATACCTTAATAGCAATATGATTCCATAATATTATGTTCATTAATAAAATATAGTTTTTTCATTTTTTTTTTTAAATTTGTAATAAATTTATTTTGTATGAAAACTAAACGTGTTGTTGAAAGTTTCACGTCTTTTGTAAGTTTTCTTTCACATTGAAATTGAATAAACTGGTAATTATATCATATTTATTTATAGAAAAGCCCCAATAAAGAATATAATATTAATATTTTCCATAGTAAATATACATTTTTCAAATTTTTTATAATAAAAGTGAATATTCAATTCAGTTTATAACCTAAAACCCACACGGTATATTTGTTAAATTCTCATAAACAAGTAACTATTCATATCCGTTTATTGTATGGATATTTGCATTTGAAAGCAATTTTCTTAACATTTTTTTTTTCATTCATATTTACAATAAGATAAACAAGCTAAAGATTGACAGAAATCTTTACAATTTTATCATTTTTATGTGCAAAGAAATTCACCATTGCTCATGATTTCGTATCGAATGTGCTCTACTGTTCATCAAACATTGTGAACATTTTTCGATTTTAAGAAATGCAATAAAACATGGAACGGATGCCATCATAAAATGAATCTTTTTTCTTATTCGGTCCCATATCCTGTCATTCATATATATTTTCTGTTCAATTTATAGTATATTTGTTTACATACATCATATGAATATACAATATATGGAATAGAGGAGCCCAAGGATATTTTACAATATAAAATTCCAATTCCCAAAAATTCTGGTCGAAATATTCTATGTTTTCCTTTGTTTTATTTCTTTTTTTATATTATATAAAATAGTATTTGTTACTTTTATTTTTTATTGAAATACTGTGAAAAGGAATGAAAATTTTACAACCATTCTTATGCTATACTTACGTACATACATCCTTTTTGGATATGACGAGTGTAGATGGTTTTTCGTGTCTTCTTGTAGTTTTATTGATTTATTTTTTTTCTTTTTGAATTTTATTACAATCGAATAAGTAATGTATTCAATTTTCAATCGATTTTGGTTTATTGAGATTTTATTTGTTATACTATCTGCGATTTTATACCATTCAATACTATACTTTCCTGTATTGCACGGTATTGAATGCATTTAAAGTTATTGGAAAATGAGAGCATATTTCGAAGAATACTAGTATATTCGAAAAATTATTATACAGGTTTATATACGATCATAAAGAGTGATTCATTTCATCGAAAAGATGTAAAGTTTCGATGTACTCATACTATTACTATCCTTAGAGGCTTAATCTACACAAAATTTCGTTGAAAGCTTTTCGGCGAATTCTCAAAGAAAACGTATGGAAAACAGTATTTTTTCAAGGATTCCAATGAGCTCTGAGCATTTAATCTTTTATTTTTATTTAAAAACTAATAATAAATGATATTTTATTGAATTCTGAGTGTAACAAAAATTTATTTAAAATGATTTACGATTAATTTGAATAAGAATATTGATATTTTTGAACGACTATCCTGAATATGGAATGTAAATAAAAAATTTATTTTTTTGAATCGTCAAATCATTTTAGTTTCAATAAATAAATATGAGCTCTTTTTATTAAAATGATAAAAAAATATAATTTTTTATGCTGAAATACGTAGTTTTTTTAAAAAAAAAAAAAAAAAGTTTCTAAGGATATTGTGTGGATGCTGATTTATATTAATTGGCAACTCAAATATTGATGGGGTTTTTTTTTTATGTGCATGGTAAAATTTTTAAAGCTTCCATAATAAACTTATTAATAATGAAGTTAGCGGAAAGTAGATTTTTAATAAAAGTACGGTTTTGAAAAAAATAATCTCTTTATTTAGTCTTCTGTTCATTTCTACATAAATTATAATAAACTTTTTCATATATCTTATATGTACTATATTAAAAACTTATTATTTTAAATTAGTTTAGTTTTAGTTAAAATAAGGAGACAGGTTTGCCACTGATACAGTTTTTCTTACTTGCACTATAGAATAGCATGAAGGGGGTTTTGTTTTTGTCTTATTTTATTGTAACGCCACCACAGTCATTTTGTTGAACCATCATAAAGATGGTGGACTATGGGGACTATTCCTTATCAAGAGCCTTCTACTTTGAAAATTGATGAAAAAATGTGGAACGAGTCAGAGCTCTTATAAGGTCAGATCGGTAATTAAAACTCAAGCATGAGATGAGTAATCCTTAAAAGTCTCAGGAAAATTTTAAAAAAATTAAATTTTTTTAGATTATATACTGCACATAAGTGGATTCTTCCTTTGAAATCAATTTTGGATGATACACAGTTTCAGAAAAATAAAATTGTATTTTAATATTATCTTATATAATATCGGAATATATAAAGATCAGAATTGTGCGTCACAAGATATTGGTAGCTAGTTTTGTGGTTCAATTCTCGTAACAAGGGATTCACCAAACACCTTCCCCAATAAAATGATTATTTCATTAATTATTTAACATGAGGTATTACTTTGTTGAAACCATCATAATACTTTTATTGTTTGAAAAATGCATACTAAGAAATATGTCATCCAAAATTTACAAAGTAGACAAAATTACACGAGTTTAACTATTATAATAAACCCTCTCTCTTTTAGGCTATATATAATATATTTTAGCGAGACCATAGTCAACGTAGCTTGATAGGTAATATTTCCATTTAAACGATTAGAAAAATCATATTAAGAAAGGTTAGGCGATCTGTATTTGGTGGAACTTTAAAATATAATATTTCGCTGAAGCACTCTAATCGCAAGTCGCACAAATTTGCGTTGAACTGAGTCAATTCTCCCAGAACACAGATATACATTGAAGTATTAGTCTCACAAAGGCTTAATTGGACTTAATTAAGGTGTATAGGCTAGAAAAGTGTCTCGACCAAAGCTTAAAAAAACCAGCAACTATGATACTTATGGATACTATATAATTTTTATGGTACGTAAATTTCCATATAGTCTAACCCCTAATTCAGTAAATAACTTTTTTTTTAAATCTAAGGAGTGAGATCTCTCGAAAAAGTAATCAATTAAATCTTCTCAAGATTGAGTTGCAGGACATTTGAATTACACCAATCGGAGAATATGTATAAGCTTTTCTGAAATATAATTTATGTCTCAAATCCTACAGAAAAAGAGACCAAGATAACTAGCGTTTTAAATACTTATTAGAGCTTAAATATTGCTTGATATAGTCTTATGAAAAAATGCAAAGATAGTCCCTGAAGTACCTACAACCTAACAAAGAAAACACAAAATATTGAAAATAAGTTCTCTCAGTTAGATATTATCGAATTCAATTAATTAGTGATTTTTTCAAAGCTCTTACGGAAAGATCCATTTCGTAAACTTTAACAAAATATTAGTACGCGGATATAAATTGAACTATTTCATCATGGTTGATTTTTTTGTATAAGCTTAAATCGGCTGTTTGGTAATAGATGGCGTGAGTAAGCGTATTAAGCTACCATAAGCCGCCATACTCTTTTTTACGAGTTTGACATCTGTCAACATTAATCAGTGCACATTGTCAGCAATTTCGTATGCGGGAAGCTCTGCTTTTCTGCTTCAATTTGAAGAAATCGGCTGCCGATGCTTATTGAGGCCTATGGTGACAGTGCTTTATCGGAAACAACGTGCCGAGATTGGTTTTGTCAGTTCAAAGACGGAAATTTTGACTTGTGGGACAAGAAGCGTGAAAATTGCCCTAAGATGGTTTCATCAATTGCAGGGTCTTTTGGACGAAGACGATACCCAATCGCAAAAAATGCTCGCGGAGCAATTTGGGTGTTACTCAACCAGCCATTTCCATGCGTCTGCAAGCCATTGAAACAATCGGAAAATAGGTGCCGCTTGAATTGAACGATAGGCAGATGGAGCGATGCCAAAACACATACGAAATCTTGCTCGCCAGACATGATAAGCTGATTTTCCTCCACGACAACGCACCATCGCACACGTCAAAAATGGTCCAAAACTACCTGGAGATACTTAACTGGGAGGTGCTACTCCACCCCACTTATTTATCAGACCTAGCTCCTTCCGAATACCACCTGTTTTTGTCGATGGGCCACGCCTCGAAGGAGAAGGAATTTTTTTAGCGTGGTATCCATAAATTGCCCGAGAAATGGGAAAAATGTGTAGCCAAAATAAATAAAAAAAATATTTTTTACTATGCAGGGTAGTTTTCAAAGAAAAACTAGGAAAAAACCTTACAAGAAGTGGTGTGGATCTATTTTTTCCCCTCTAATTGATAAAGTAATTTCTTCAAAACTATACTCCTCCTTGCAACCGTATAGAAATTTAATAATAACTTCTAAAATTAAAATAATTAAGAGTATACAAATTATTTTTTAAGTTTCTCTTCAAATTTTAGCTGTAATTGCAATTTAAAATGTTTATTTTTAATGACCATTGAATTGCAGGATACAAAAATTTACCTTTTTTCTTAAAAGGATATATTGCCGCCATTGTAACAGGTGAAAGAATTATTTTAGTTACTCGTAGAAGGATATATGGAAGTTAGGAGTATATTGAAAATCTGCATGTGAACAAAAAAATGAAGAGATTTTTAAAAATACCCTTTTCCATGATATGAACTAACAAATGGACTTCTTAATTTATGACCATTAGGTTGGGAACACCCTGTAAAATTTTATACTTCATATTCCGTTGAGAATTGAACAAAAATAAATGTTTAGGTAAAAAAATAGAATAATTTTAATACTTATTCAATAACAATAAAAGAAAAAGCTTTTTCTGATCACCAAATTTGCATCTAAAAGTTTGTTGGAAAAATAAATCTTTTTTCCCTTTAATATTCGCAACCATTATTGAAACATAATTTTTTCAATACTATTGAGAAAACTTTCACAACAAAAAATCTATTGTTGAATATAAATTCTTTCCACACTTAATATGAAATTGAATTTTACGAGAAGCAAAAGTGAAAATAATATAAAATGACTAGGGGCTGGAGGGTTGGTAGAAAAAAAAATCTACGATCACGATTGAAATTGCCAACGAATATTTCGCATAGAAAATCAATTATCGCCCACAATATACGTGTATGTAGAGCTTCATGTTCATATCTTTCCATCACTGCTAAAAGTGCTACTTAAATAGTCGATATTGTGCTGACTATAGGAAAAACGTATAGGAGTGAGTCCTTTTTGTACAGAAGCTTGTTCGAACACATGTATACGTGACAGTTAAAATTTTCTGCAAACCATTTCAACTTCGATTAAGGCTATTAATGGTCATTTGATGGTATCCCAGGCCAAAACTTCGTATTACACATCGAATTTATGGTATTCATTATGGTTGAAGTGTCTGATTTTTATCATTCTTCCTTCTACATATGTTCAAGGATATAATAGATTTTCAGATTCTGCTATTTGTAAAAATTGTAATCGGTAATAATTGAACTCATGACTGAGTCGAAATAGTAGAAATCCTGACATTTGTGCAACGATGACTAAATGCACTTTTAAATAATTTCTGCCAAGTTCAGTACGAATTATTTTGAACTACACCATCCTTTATTTGTCGATCTCCATGTACGATTAGTTCAAATCTAAGTTGTGTCTCCTTTCGATATTGCAATAGAAGCTGCATTTATTTTGCATTCCTTCGAATAGGACACGTTCGTATGTCAATCGCAGACTCGTATTTAACTTTTGCTCTTTGAAAATGTTGTAGTGTGAACATGTTTGGCAATTTTCGGCACAACTTTCTGTATGGTATGCATGATTATGACATTGGTTGAAGTTATGCAAAGATCTTTACAAAATTTGTTTGCTTTTAAATTCTGGTAAAAACGTTCAGAAAATGTATTAAATTAATATTTTAGAAATTTTTCTCTAAACTTTTTTATTATATAACATAAAGAAAAATAGACATATCCCATATTGCAAAAATCCTAACATATCATAAATATATTTTTTTAAATACATTTACTTAAAAAAATATTAAATTGACTCTTTTCAACCAGCACCCCTAAAATTATCTCTTCAGCAAATACCCACACAATAGTATGCTCGTTAAAAATAATTAAGATTATACACAATTTACTAACTATTTATCTAAGCCATATGCTTTAGGCATTTTTATTCTTCTATTATTAATAAAAATTTAAATAACTATTACTACTCGTAAAATATGTTTGCTTACCTTTCTGCTGAATTGATAATAATTTGTGATACATATTGTATTAGTATTAAGCATAATACGAGGACAGTCTGATTAGTCAACAATAAACCAAACAACCATAAAATTTATTCAATAAAATTTGGTTTAATTTATAACATAATCTCTATTTAGACTGATATATTGCATTTAAAGATATTCCAAAATTTTTATACCATTCGATTTGCCTCACGCATAATTCTTTTAGCGCAAGAAAGAAATTTGTGTCAAACTCTGAAGTTATAATAGTTTCGGTTCTAACATCAGATTTGGACACAAATTTCTTTTCACCCAACCGTACCTTTATGTTTAGAAACAGGAAAAAGTTCAAGGACGCTAAATCTGGATATAATGATGGGCTGGAAGCAATTCATAATAAAATTTCACAAATTTTGCTGTTATAATTAGCGATGAATATGATAAAACATAACGTTTTTCTTTGCCAAACGCAGTCTAGATTACATTATTCTTAAAACTGGTCTTTAAGATTTTCTTTGATAGTAAAAGTCCATTGTTTTGACTATGCTTTGAGTTCTGATGCCTAATGGTGAATTTATGTTATATCAAAAGTTATGAATTGACGCAAAAATTTATTTGGATTGCGCTTAAAAATATCCAAATACTCTATTGAAATTTTTACACGAAACCGTTTCTGGTCAGCTATCTCATATATACTCACCCAACAGTCTTTCAAATAAAATCATTGATTTTATTCATCATTTCTTCTCAATTAGATGTCCTGGGAGCTCAACGTCACTTGTGCTCATACAAAGAAAATAAAATTCAGTAAACCACTTCTGAATCATTCCATACGATGGTAATCAGATATAGTTTCAGATATAGTTTTTTCTTCTAAAGAATAGTGTATTTTTTTGTATTCATAATAAAATTCACTTTATCCACATTTATAAAAAACACAAATCCTATCTCTTATCAGTGGGTATAAAAACTAAACTATTGAAAGAAATTTGATAAAATTTTATATGACATATATCTAAAAATTTCAAATTGTAAGAAAAATATCGGTTTATTGATACCAGCTAAATTTTATGCATTTATCACTAACTTATCAGACTGCCGTTATATGCAATACTAGAACAAAAATAATGTGTTCTATTTTAGAACATATTGCTGCTCATAGAGCGCATGGCCCATCGACGAAAACCGGTAGTAGTCGGAAGGGGCCAGGTCTGGTAAATAAGTGGGGTGGAGAAGCACATACAAATTGAGTGTCTCCACGTAGTTTCGGACCATTTTTGACGTATCATGTCTTTGTTGATAAAACATCCTTTTTTTACGTAGAGCACGGTGCAATTTGATCATTTGTTGGTGGTAGCGGTAGGCATTGACAGTTTCACCAGTTGCAATATCTCATAGTAGACGACATCCTGCTGATCCCGCCAAACGCACAGCATCGTCTTCCGTCCGAAGCGATTTGGTCTTGGGGAAGAGGTTGATGGCTGACTGGGATCAACCCACATTTTTGCGTTTAAGATTCTCGAAATATATCCACTCTTTATCGCCTGCTAAAATCTTATGCCGGAACGACTTTCTTTTTTGTCTGGCGAACAAGATTTCGAATGTGTTTTGGCGTCGCTCCATCTGCCTATCGTTCAATTCATGCGGCACCCATTTTCTGATCTTTTCAATCTTCTTCATTGCATGCAGACGCATGGAAATGGCTGGCGGAGTAACACCCAATTGCTCCGCGAGCATTTTTTGCGATTGGGTATCGTCTTCGTCCAAAAGAGCCTGCAATTAATGGTCCTCAACCTTTCTAGGCCGATTTGCACGCTTCTTGTCCAACAAGTCAAAATTGCCATCTTTGAACCGACGAAACCAATCTCGGCACGTTAAGAAAAATATCAGTTTATTCATACCAGCTAAATTTTATGCATTTATCACTAACTTATCAGACTCCAGTTATATGCAATACTAGAACAAAAATAATGTGTTCTATTTTATAACATAGAACACATTGTTTTTGTTCTAGTATTGCATATAACGGCAGTCTGATAAGTTAGTGATAAATGCATAAAATTTATCACTAACTTATCAGACTGCCGTTATATGTCGATTTTTAAAATACTCTTATGCATTATACTCTTTTTCTCAATTATTTAATAGGAAATTAGAAAAATAAGACACCAAATAACAGAACTTTTAATTTACAAATGTTATATTGGATATATTTGAATTTATTAGAAATTGACTTGGTTCAATCAAATTATTGTAAATTGATTTAATCCACTTACTTGTACTCGTTCATACCTAGAAGAATCCAATTTATATGGTGAATAAAGCATTTTCTAGATGATCCCAGCAACTGAAATCAGTATATAATACGAAAGTGTAACCATCGATGACATAAATATCTAGCGGATCGGATAAACCTTGACCGCAATTAATCACTGTCCTCACCAACCGTATAATCAATGACCTTAATGGCAACAATAAAGCGACATTTATGTATGTTCGGAGAGTTTATCTATACTGTCAGACAAGTTTATCGCTAAATATTTACATACATTATCAATGATTTCTATTTATGAACATATATTCTTCCCGATTGCCAGTTTTGCAAATGTGCTAGATTCCTGGCTTCCCGAATACTATTACAATCAGAACGATATCTCCAAATAGGATAGTACAATTCGATTTGTATAGTCCAGTGCCGTTGGGCTTAGGATAATAAATAATAGTGAATTGCCTAATACGGTTAGTAGTAAATCCAAAGGGTTATAATATCCTATGCTGGTTTTCCTATAGGCAATTTTTTTTTACTAATCTAATCACTAGAAAAAATATTGTTAAATTTCGATTTATAAAATATGTTCAGTAAAATTCTATAATAAAATACAGTTTTTTTTTTTATAAAAGATAATAAAATTGGAATATTTTAAAATTTTAACGATTTTAAAGTGAACTTTTTCTCAAGTCCATTTAAGTAAATCTAACTTTTACTACTCGTATTAGCCTTGATTTTATGAAAAAACTTTATAAAATAATATTGAAAATAAAAATTTAAAGCTTTACGACTTACTAGGGCTTAGGGTGTTATTTTATTTTGATGGTATAGTTGGGTTACTTAAATCTATTATATATTCGAACGTCATTCTATAATATCCACACAACCTGTGCTTGTTAAGATCTTAAGATCTCTCCCCTATTTCTAATATTAACATAAATCCCATTCAATGCAACCCTATTGTCAGATGAAGATTCACTTCTTTTGCATATTAACCGATGGAAAATTTGTCTTGTGAAATCACAACCACAAACATCATCAACTGTGTCCTAATAGTCAGAGTATTTTCTTAGTAAAAATAAAAATAGTGCTTTGATAAAAATCCAATTATTTTTAGCTTTAAAGAGTTAAAAAAATTACTATTAACTCTATTTATAAGTTGAAATTAGTTCAAGATACTTTCGAATAAAATTCACTTTATAATACGACATTTTATATTTTTTTTACAAAATTCTTGTCACTATTTTATGAGGTGGAGCAGAAAAGTAATGAGCTTGCTTTTTTCAACAATTTCTAATTTTTTTTTGTATATAAACAAAAAGTTCCCTTGAATGGTTATATACTGGCGGAAGCATCGTTTTCACTCTTCGGAGCAGTGCTACAAGGCTTTAAGTGAAGTTGACTTTAGCTCCTTGGTTTCACTGCCTTGGATTCTGTCGATAGCACCATGACAAGAGCATCCTTTGAGGGAGAAAAAAATTTACATACATTTAGATTACAAAATTGGGTTGGTTAGAGGGTGTTTTAGGGGGGGGGGGGGAGGGTAGGTATAGTACAGAAATATCTTTTTCCGACAAAAAAGATATTTATGTACACATTGTTGGTGGTGGATTTGTGACAGGCCAAAGTTTTATAGTGGAGCATCCAAGTGCCTGGAATATTCGATCTGATACAAAGAACTTTTTTCTGGGCCTTCCAAGAACTGTTTCTTATAAGAAATTTGATTGGCATTAAATCTTGAAGGCACAAATAAAACTTATTCCAATTTTCATTGTTTTTTTTTATGTTAAAGGCCTCCCTGACAGTGGTACATTTTCCACTACTACTCAGCCTCCAAAAATACCTTATGACATCGAGGAAATTGTACTCTTAGAAAGGAGTATTACCAATCATTTCAAAATTTAATAGTATCCCATCGTTTTTTTAAAATTTGTTGTTATTGTTTTTCGTAACGCACTGTAAAAATGCATCATTTCCGGACTAGATCGAAACTTATACTGCACGTCTATTAAGGACTTACATAAAAGTTTTAAGAAGAAAATGTGTATAGTATACAATCATTTCAAAATTTAATAGTATCCCATCGTTTTTTCAAAATTCTGTCAGAGATGTCATTCTCATTACTCGTCTGCCATTAGTTGAAATATTATATTAGCAATCCAAATATTAGCTTCTGTACCTGAACTGTGTCAGTCAACAAGACGCTCTTATACCCAGAAAATTTAATCTTCTCTAAGATTCGATATATAAGTTGTAGTAAAAAGTAATCCATTATTTTGCCAATAGATGGCTTTAGGAGTCTGTATCTCCCGCTTTACTAGATGGCGTTAGAAAATATCGGGTTGCACTAGATGGCGTTAGAAAATACGTTATTTCATACTAAAAAAGCTTCTCATACAGTTTTGTGATTACTTGACTCAGTATTTTTTTAGCACGCGTCAAAGATAAACACCAACAAAGAGGAAATACGCCATATTTTACAGTTTTTCTTCGATAAAGGCGAAAACGCAAGCCAGGCAGCTGAAAATATGAATAGTGTTTATGGTCCTAACAAAAAAAAAAACTGTAACAGCCAACCACGCGCAATTTTGGTTTCGTCGATTCCGTTCCGGTAATTTTAATGTCAAAGATGCACCACGCTCTGGAAGGCCAATTGTCGAAAATGTCGATAAAATAATGGATATCAACGAGTCCGACCGTTACGGAAGCACTGTTTTGATTGCCCAGGAGCTAACCATCGCACAAAAAACCGTTTGGAACCACTAAAATAAGGCTGGATACAAAAAGAAGCTCGATGTATGGGTGCCACACGAGTTATCGCAAAAAAACTTCATGGACCGAATTTCCATCTGCGAATCGCTGCCGAATCGCAACAATATCGATCCATTTCTGAAGCGGATGGTTACTGGTGATGAAAAGTGGGTCGCTTACGACAACGTCTAGCGACAACGGTCGTGGTCAAATCGCGGTCACCCGGCGCAAACGGTGATCAAGCCAGGATTGACAGCCAAGGAGGTTTTGCTGTGTGTTTGGTGGGACTGGCAGGGAATCATCTACTATGAGCTGCTCCCCTACGGCCGAACTCTAAATTCGGACCTATACTGTTAGCAATTGGACCGTCTGAAAGAAGCAATCGCCCAGAAGCGGCCAGCTTTGGCCAATAAGAGAGGAATTGTGTTCCATCAGGACAACGCCAGGTCGCATACATCGATAGTGACTCGCCAGAAGTTCCGGGACCTTGGTTGGGATGTTCTTATGCATCCACCTTATAGTCCGGAATTGGCACCAAGTGATTACCACCTCTTTCTGTCTATGACGAATGATTTTGCAGGTGAAAAATTCGCCTCAAGAGAAGATTGTGAAAATCGACTGTCCCAGTTTTTTGCCAATAGGGACGAGGGTTTCTATGAGAGAGGCATTATGAAATTACCTCCAAAATGGCAACAAGTTATCGAACAAAACGGTGCATATTTAACCTAAATCGTATTATTCTATCTATGCTAAATAAAACCTTCAATTTAATGCAAAAATAATGTATTTCTTTTTACTACACGGTATATTCAAGAAAATTTAATTAAGTTAGTTTAATTTATTAAGTAACAAAAATAGTTACATCTTAAAAGGCTCTTTGAGAGGTAGAAACTGATTCCAATACGTAAAGCTATTAATTGACTAACTTGCTACTATTAAAAAAAACTTCCAATAATTTTTATTAATATTTTTCAAAAATTTGTATCAATTTATTTGCATATATTTTATGAGTAAAATTCTCATTCCCAAATAAAAATGCACTTCATTTAAATGCGATAAGCTTAAATGTAAACATAATAGCGCGTATGTAAACTTTATCTGGCAATGTAATGAAAACTTATTATTGTCAACAATAATAAAAGTGATAATATCCTTTCGATAAAATAAACATTTTAAATGGTCAATTAAAATTGCTCGAAAACTTGAATAATAATATAAAAATAAATACTATTATTTTTATATGTTTGTATAAATTTTAAAAGAGAAAATATATATTTCGATGGATGATGAATTTGTCGTTATTGTGTGTGTGTGTGTGTGTGTGTGTAATTTTCAAACCATACACATACAAGTTGAAATAAATTTTAATAAATTTTGGATGAGATCCGAATTAATATCAATATATAGGAATATTTTGGATTAGTTGAAGTTAGTCGGATTATAAGGAAACTGCAAACAATTGACTACGGAAATCTGTTAAGTTAACTCGACTCATTGTTTATGCACATAAGAAATGAGCCGATGAAGTTATGCATTCCCACATAAGCCGACAATGGGTAAATCTACAGAATGGCAACTCGCTGGCTTAGTGACAGAATGGAGTGAGTGACTTCTGTCAAGGATCCATCTGAAATAAATTTATACAGAAGACGCAAAATTTTGCATATTCCGGAAGCGCATCCATATTTCAGTTGTGCATCCTGAATTTCATAACGAGAAATAATTCAATCAAAAATCTCCCAGCTATCATCTACCAAACTGTCTAGCTAACTATTTTCCATATGTAAATATTATAGATAAAATGCATTCTCGATACCTTAAACATCCCATCCGGTTGCCTGTGCTTCAGCACACAGAACAAATCCTCTTTTCTACGATGAATACTCGTATCTATTCATCAATATTAAATGGTACAAGTACTTTTCTCCTGTTCAACATAATCGTAGATTGTTTTAGTTTCTCTGATTCCATTCAATTTGATATTGAAAAATCCATACCCACTTTATTAGCTATTGGATTATTAGCTATTGCATCTGGCAGTGGATTCTCTCAACCAAAAGAATCTATTTAATTTTCTGTTGAAATAATTTCATAGTGTACACATAGAAAAAATATGAATGCCAATATGCCTTTTATCAATATATAAATTAAAGCGAACCAATTCATATAAATCGATTGCAATCGACAGTATTTTCTGTTTATCAAGTATAACACTTTTTTTTTTGTTAAAATTTCATCTACCCCTAACAATATGCTTCGCAGTCAAAATGAGATTTACTGGAATATAAAATCTCAAAGAATGACGCTATCTTGAAAAGGTTCTCTCATGTACCCTTCAAACGAAGTGGTTGCAATTGATAGCATGGCTCAGAACATTCGGTAACATATATACTTTTAGTCAGTTCGATTCGAATCGTATTACCTTTATTAGAGCGTATTCCTTCTCAAAAATCTATTTCAATCCTTTGCAAAAGTTCACAATGAAAACGAATGGTTTGAATTTTATTGAAACCACTCGAAATTCGTATCGATACTACGAGTAATAAGAAATGTGAAAAGGATATTTAAAAGAAATGAAGAAGAAGATTTTATGCTATTCAATAAATTTGATTATTGATTGCATTCAATAAATTTGATTATATTCAAAAGTCAATTTAACATCTTCAACTACAAAGGAGTAGTACATCGTAAATTGAATTATCTTTCGACACGAAAAGAAAATATCGTTTAGGATCACTTTATATGCAGACTTAAAGCATTCACGATATCCTATACGGTCAACAAGTGTGTGCTTCTACACCAACTATACTATTGTACACTTGAACATAATAAATTCTATTCACAATATCATAAAATGTTCCTCGTTTCAATTCCATTTCGGTGTTAATTCGTTTTAATTATGCAAAAATTTATCGCATTTATTCAAAATTGTTAAATGCTAATTGACTGCAATCCAAACGACTTCAATTCAATAAAATATTCAAACGAATATAAAATTAAATTCAAACATAAAAAAAAAAATTAATTGTATAATTTTGCAATTTCATTAACCAGAACAATGATTTTAATTAAATAATTACCATGAACTACACTACCTGTCCAAAATTGGTTAATTGAATTTTGAGGGCAATTAATTAGAAATAACTTCAATTCAGTTTTGAATCCATTTATGATAATATATAAATAGAAATTTTATATTTTTCTTCTTTCTATTTGCTTTTCTAATAGATGTACAAATAATATACATACTTTTGAGCCTTAATTTGGAAATGACATCTAATAAAAATCAATTTAATATTGAGTTAACAGAAATAGAAAAATAAATTTTGTTATGCAAAAAATTTTATGAAATGTCCTCCACAAAGTGAGGCTTTTAATGTTACACATATCAACACTATATTAGACGAAACGGTATGCTATTACCTCACAATATGTGACAGGATGGCAGCAACTGACTTTAGGCTAGTTGACGGAGCGTTAGACTTCCCAGTCGAGTGCATAAGACTTTATTGGTGGGTGAATAAGTTTAAACCTGCTGTTTTTAGTCAAAAAAACACATGTTTTTTTCATTGAAAACAAAAACAAATTTATTCAAAATACTTGCCCTCGCTAGCTACACATTTTTCCCATCTCTCGGGCAATTTATGGATATCACGCCAAAAAAATTCCTTCTCTTTAGAGGCAAACCACTTATCAAGCCATTTTCGGACGTCTTCGTGTAAGAATCGAAGTGCTGCTCAGCGAGCGCGTGGCCCATCGACGAAAACAATTAATAGTCGGAAGGGGCCAGGTCTGGTGAATAAGCGGGGTGGGGTAGCACCTCCCAGTTGAGTATCTCCAAGTAGTTTCGTACCATTTTGGACGTGTGCGATGGTGTGTTGTCGTGGAGGAAAATCCGCTTGTCATGTCTTTGTTGATAATCCGTCCTTTTTACACGCAGATCACGGTGCAATTTAATTAGTTTTTGGTGCTAGCGGTGGGCATTGACAGTTTCACCAGGTTTCAACATCTTATAGTAGAGGATATCCTGCTGATCCCACCAAACGCACAGCATCGTCTTCCGTCCGAAGCGATTTGGTCTTGGGGAAGATGTTAATGGTTGGCCGGGATCAACCCACGATTACTTGCGTTGAGGATTCTCGCAAGCATTTTTTGCGATTGGGTATTGTCTTCGTCCAAAAGAGCCTGCAATTGATGGTCCTCAACCTTCCTAGGCCGATTTTCACGCTTCTTGTCCCACAAGTCAAAATTGCCGTCTTTGAACCGACGAAACCAATCTCGGCACGTTGTTTCCGATAAAGCACTGTCACCATAGGCATCCATAAGCATTCGATGCTATTCGGCAGCCGATTTCTTCAAATTGAAGCAGAAAAGCAAAGCTTCCCGCATATGCTCATTTACTGGCACAAAACCAAACATGATTATCAAAAGAAAAATGTATGTTGTTGTACGAAATTGCTGACAATGTGCACTGATTAATGTTGACAGATGTCAAACTCATAAAAAAAATTATGGCGTGTCCATGGTAGCTTAATACGCTCACTCACGCCATCTATGACCAAACAGCGTATTAAGCTTATACACCTGGTATTAAATTTGATCGCAACATATTGTATAAAAATCTGCACCGCCACTGTAATTCTAAGTGTTCAAATCTGCTTTCCTTATACTGATCGGAAATTATGATTTGAAGCAGAGTTTAGAGGGTCTTTGATGAATTTTTTTGGAGCTTTACAATCTTTTTGGAGAAAACTTTTTCTAGATTAGTTGGACAGACTCAGGAATATGAAAAAACGGACGGCGATGATAACATTACATCATATGCCGTCCCACATTTGTGGACCCATTTAAGGTAGCTCCATATTATAGTGAGCTGTAGATAATCAAGATGGCTGTAAAGATTAAAGTGAGAGCCACACAGCCCTGGTAGTCATTCGCGGCCCATCGAGTTGTCTTGTTCTCAATAATCAATAAGAGTAGTATTAAATTGCATTAGATCACAGATCATCAGGTAATTTTAGGCAAGAACCGGACCGACCTATCAACTGATTAACTTTCCGTCACCCGGTTTTAAGGTGCTCCTAACCTTTCGAACTTATTAAATAATTACCAAATTACACCGTTAACAATTAATAGATAAAAATTGCTCAGAATTCGGAAAGGACATTCTGCCCTCACATAAAACTTCCTATTCTTTTCCAAACATAATTTTTCTTACTCTATCTGCCCACCCTGTTACGTTCAACTCATTATAGCGCGTTATTTATCAGAATCTCACTTTATCCAAAATTTCTTTTTAAATCAGAATAAATTCTAAAATAAAAAAAATACCCTTTTTAAATTCTCATATTCATTACTTTAAACCAAATTACATGATTTGCAAAATTTAATCACTTCTAATTGGTAGAAAATACTAATAAAATTATTTGAAGAAAATATTTAAAAAAAACTAAAAAAAAAAATGTTTTGGAAAAAGCTTTAAAAGTTGTATACAGAAACCTTCTCTGAATAGTATGTTTTCTCTTCTTGGAAAATAGAGTAGACCTCAAAAAGGACTATACGGCAAGTAGCCACCACCCATCAAAATATATCATAAAAGTAACAACAACGTTTTAGGAAAATTTATAAATATCATCAATAGAAATTGTTTATAGAAATAAAAGATATTTTTTAAATTTTATATTTTTTAATGAGAATAGTCCTAATTGCGTAGTTTAGGATTTTTCTTATTTTTTTTTTTTAATTGAACTGGGTTTTTATGACAATTTATATTCAACATTATTCAGAAACAACTTTGGAAAAAAAATTAAGGACAACAATTTGAATTTCTGAAAATCTTCTTTATTACCATTGTGGATTAATAGTCTCAAGGCCATGGTTTTATCTCACATTATTTTTTGGAGGTATACATGTCTTTGAGGTGCATTGTTGGATAGAAAGAAAATATTTTTTCTATAAAACCGAACTTTGAGGAAAATTCCACTGTTCACATCAAATAAAGAAATCGTACCATTGGTAAGTGGATTTTTATACAATTTCTTATAATTTTTTTTTTTTAAAAAAAAATAAAATTTTCAATGTGCACTTACCCATATTTACGTTTTTTTATTTTGTAAGAATTTTTGGTAAATTTTTTTTTCATACAGTAAAAAATAATAAGAAATATTATAAATAACAAAAAAATTTAAGGCATAAAAAATTTGTTTTTTTTTCTTACTTTTTCTTAAAAATTATCTTTTCATAAAATTTTTTTCAAAATTAGCATTCTTTTGGTAAAATTCAACGTGTCAATTTTAATCCTAATTTTCATAACACATTAAACGCATATTAAAGTTGTGAAAAAGCTCTCCAACCACGATTTTGTAAGTTACTGTCATAGTAGAATTTTTACTAATACAATTTTATAAAAGTAATTTTTCCCAACAATTACAATTTTTCACTATTAAACTGATTTCAACTAATTAAAAAATTTGAATTTTTTTTGAATTAGTAAAAATCAGTTTAATTCTACTAATATTTTCCAATTAAGTATAGTAAATTCTATGAAGAACTTTCATTTGTCTGTCTGCACTCAGGTTTAGCAGGAATCATTTGGAAGTTGGTTAACTTACTTAACGTAGTAAACTCTTTCGGTAGCACTATTTCGGATTAACTGATTTAATCATTTTCGAAACTTTGTGAACTTTTGAAAATTTTATTCTTCATTATAGCAATTTAATTAGAACGTGAAAAAATTACTTGTCAATATTTCCATAAATATATCGATCAAAAAAAAGGGGGATAATATGAATCATATTACAATCATGAAAATTCGTCTACCATGAAAAATGATAACTATTGATCTAGATAGAACTATCTATCAATAAATAGTAAACTTTTCAATTATCTGATAGCTTTTGGCTTCATCATTTTCTATCGAAACTTTCCAATATGCTGACATAATTTTCCATGGAAAGGGTAAACGATTTTCTAAGAACGGGAATAGTTTTCTTGGAGAGAAACTTTCTTTTTCCATTATGATAAAACTTTTCCAATCCTAATGAGTGACATTAGATTCAGTTTGCTTTTATCCAAAAAAGGACTCGAGAGAATATCACTACCCTTATGGAATTAGAATAAAAATTACATAAGAACAAACTGAACATATTTACAATTTTCATTTAATATTTTTCTAAAAGCTTTTAATATTTTTATTATAATTAAAATAAAACAATGTAAATTTATCATTAAGGACATTTTCTTTAGTATTTTAACTAAAATACAATAAATATTATGAAAACTTCGCTTGACCAAAGTAGAGATTATACGAGTATATCCTTAAAAAATAATGAGTGGAAAAAAAATTCGTTACACAGAAATACTTAAATGATGTCACGTCTTGAACATTTTCAGGAATTTTGATGTAATTGCGTTTACACATGTGTGCATGACCATACAGAAATTTATGTGTCGTATATCTTATTAAAACTAGGCACGAAAAGTGGATCCATAATAAAATAGTTTCAGAAATAAGTAATTAGATTTTCCTCAGTTCAAGTACCAAAATACCAAAGAATAGGTATTGCCAAAAGGATAATGACAAAGGGAGGAGGTACGAGAGAAATATGCACATATAATTTTACATACATTCGAGCATCTGCACATTTATACATACCCCAGTATATCCTTAAAAATATTTTTTCATTGTCAAATGAGTATATAAATGTAAGTTTTGCATACTCCTATATTACACACACAGATCGATACATGTCCTTCTATAGGGATACAAAACTCATATGCATTTGTGTATATATCCTCGTACGTATGGATATATTACACAATGATTTAGTCTCAAGGATCACATAAGATAGTTTGAATTTTGTATTGGCATACTATGCTCAAAATATATGCCATCGCCTTAAGAAATATGTGATTAAGTTGGTGCCGGTTATCCTTATTAAAACTCTGAAATAAGACTCCTTATGGTGTACGCTTTAATAATTAATTAATTATTCTTGAAAGTATAACTAGAGATGGTAATTGCTAAAATTTCAGTTCCCTACATTTCCGTTATCCTTCCGTTTCGTTTCATATACATTTTCTTGTTAGCAGCATAGCTGCCCTTTTTATAATTCAATGTGTGAGTATGAGTTAAAAGAGCGTATGTATAGAATCTATAATCTTTACTAGTTTTTGGGTTGAAATATTTTTATTACTTTTATAATTTTGTAAATTCGATGATATCGAATTTTTGGGTGTTTTAAGTTTTTCTTCTCTATTATTTGTGGAAAATACTCTTATTGGTTAGTTTTCATAACTCGATACCTAATAATATTTGGGAAATTTATTTAAATTTACACATGTCGGAAAAGTTGGAATTTTAATGAAAATAAATTTTGACATTGTAAAATTAAAAGTACAACGAAGCATTTTCTTCAGATAATAGAAAATTTTTGAAGATTTCTGAGTTTCCACATGATAGTATGAGTTTTCAAGTAAGTAAACACAAATAATATAAACTTTCTCAACTTTTGCCATACTTTAAAAATTATAAAGACAGGATTTTTCAATAAAAGTAAAATGTTTTTTTTTCCAAAATTTATTATTTTATTTTAAAATATAATCTTGGGTGCAATTATGTTCTGAAAATAACATCATACAAATGGCGGCCTCTGTTTCGTTTACAGAATCGAATACAATGGCTCCAATTTTCGGCAACCTTATGCAATAAATCTGATCTTGTTTCATCAACGGTGCCTGGTTTATTTGACTTCAAATAACCCCCACAAAAACAAGTTTAAAGGTGTTAAATCATAACTTCTTCGAGCCCTTTGTATATTTGCATAAGGGTGGGCATAAATTCAATTCAACGACTGGCTTTGTATGCATGTTTGAATGTATGTAGAACCTTGTCAACCAATACGATGCAGATTCTTATGGGAGAAATTATATGGGATCTGGAAGTGCTGCGTCGGAACATCCCCTTGCTGGTTGTCCGGTTACGAATGAAGAAGTCCAGAATTTTAGTTCACGTCAGCGGCGTGTACTGGTCCTGAATAGAATACGTGAAATTTGGCAACGTCGATGGGATGAAAGTGTGAATGGCAGATAGACGCACATGTTCATTTGGGATATGCGCTTTGTGTCTGCGTCTGTATTTGAATTTGGTCTGTTCCTTGGGTATTTACACACGGGGTATGGCAGTATGAATGGGTTCCTCCTGTACGAGCGTGAAGAGTGCCAAGCCCCTTCTAATTGAGTGTGGCCTGTACGGGGATTTGCGTGACTTAGGTGCATGTGGAATCGTGGTGAATGATGAGAGTGTGGATGTGAGTGGTATTACTTTTTGAGAGGAGAGCGAGAATAGTGCGTGAATGAGTGTGTGAATGGCACCCAAGGTGGCTACAAGCGGGTGAAAGACCAAGGTCGATTCCGGTTGTACTTTTGGGTCTTGGCAAACCCGCGTACCTAAGCTGGCTGAGCGGTGCCTAGGGATTTACAAGATTCCTTACCGTAGCTCAAAGAGCGGAGTACAAACCGAAGTACTCTTAAAACAAAAATTGGTACTACGTGAGTCGGGGTCCCCCATAGTGTTGGAACACACTGTGCCCGATATTGGTGAGGCGCTTAGACAGCAACGTGGTGGCTGTGGTTGATAACCATATCGCGGTAGGAGATACTGGTAATTATCACGAACACTATCACTGCTTATGACAGTAGAGGTTAAGGTAGTCCTCGCCATCAGCAGATGGAGTGGTTAGCTTGTAGCTGTTATTGACTGTAAACTGCCAATAATGGGGGTGCGTTGATTGAGCGTAACTCGTGGTCTTAAGTTTAATGACAACTAAGTGACATTAAATAATATAATATAATTGTATATCTGTATCTCTTAATATTATCGACTTATCATAGTTTTCCAGCAATAAATCGATTGTGGCATGGGCTGTGTGGTACATGGTATCCTATTGTTGTAACCACATATTTGCTAAATCAATATCTTCTAATTCAGGTCATAAAAAATTAGTTATCATTGATCTGTGCGATTCATCATTGACAGTAACGGCAATTTCTCCTTATTTTGATAAAAAATAAAAACCAATAATGCCACACCATGCCATAAACAATATTCGGGATGTAAAGGCTCCCCGCAAATAATTTGAGAAGATGGTTTTCTTTGAAAATCCAGCATTATTTTTAAGTTTTGCTAAAAGCAAAATCGATAAATTCATGGCGTTTGCGATGATCCGACGGTTTAATTTTTTGTGATGCGAATTTTTTAAGGATGTAAGCCCAAAAATTAACTATAAAAAATGTCATTTTGGAAGACATTCCCAAATGTTGAGAATGCGTTGAAATCGATAAAGTTGCATGAACCGCAGCAATATTCTTGGAACTCCGACCGGATCTTTGTTAGGTCGACGAATAGCGAGCCGATTATGACGATCATAAATTGGAAGAAGTGCACGATAAATTGCAATAAAAGTACGATTACTTGAACAAAAAAATTGGACAATTTCCAAGCACTGTTGAGACGTATATCTTTCCATTAATAAATTGCAAAAAGAAAAAAAGAACGATTTATCCTTTGTTTCGTATTAAATTAAATAATTTACAAAATATTTGTATTGATATTATTCAGATCGCCTCTTGTTTGTATGTATGGTATCTAGGATCGTAATGCGGTACCACGACTACGAGGACATTTAGCGATCTATAAATTTGTAGTTAAAATAAGGGTCATTTGTTATTTTTTTTGGTAATATTATTGAGCAACCTTTCAACGCTTCCTTATGTCACAGTCCTTATATCAACGAATGGCTGATGGTGTTATTTGATGGTGCAACAAATTTGGTACTGGTTTGACCACCTGGTGAGAGAGAGTTTCTCCTGTCCAAAATTTTTAAATCTTTGTTCTCAAATTTATTTTTAGTATTAGTTAAAAATATTTTTTAAGAGAATTAGCAACCATTTTTAGAAAAAGTTATATTTTAAAATATTAATTTTGCTATTCCAAATATAAAGATTGCCAAACAATTTTTTATAGTTGATTTTAAGGTCGTTTTTTAGAAACTGTTTTTTTTTTCTATAAAAATTTGGTTTTTTTTCTGATATTTTAGCTCTGCTAAAGAGAATATTATTAATATTTTTGTATTAATAATATTATTAACTTTTTTGGTGAAAGTTATTAGGTAACTTTTTTGGTGACTTATTTTCTAAACTGATCACAAATACTGGTAAGAGTTTATTCCTGTGCAAATGAAGTTTCGATTTTATTGTAAAGAAAAAATAGGGAAAACATTTTATTTTTATTTTTACAAATGTAGAATTCCAAAAAAAAATATACACTCTTCATCATATTTTAATACAAATCGCGCACGTAAATGTATATTTTTTTATATCGAAATATTTTCTTGATATCAAAGTAGACTTCCTTGAAATATTTTATTGAGAAGTAGACTTCTAAGAGTTATTAGAGATACGGTCTTTCTTTAAGTGTTCTTAGCAAATTTTCATCATTCCTTCTGCCGATATAAAAAAGATTAGTTTTCTTATAGAATCTCACAAATAATATGGAATCTAGAATTAATCTACGATAGTATAATTTTTTGAATTATTATTTAGCACATAAAAGAGATAAGTTATATCAAGAGTTCGATTTTTATTGTAATTAAACTACACCTTCTGATTTTTCACCAACAATACTAACATCCACCTAAGATATCTATTGAAATATTAAATTGCATTGAAATAATACCTAAATACAAAAAAAAATTCTTTAGTTAAGCATACTTTTTAGAATAGTAATTTTTATATATTATTTGCAAAAAATTCACTTATCTCGAAAGATCTTAGACTTTTACTCTCTCCCTACCTAAAGAAAAAAATAAGTTAAAAAAGCGTCATATAAAAAGGAAGTCATAAAAATGAAATTCACTTAAGATGAGTATGTCAAGAAATTTAAAAGGCGTATAATATAAATAAGATATTTTTGGTCCTGTTTGAAATACTTGAAAGTTTTCTGATGTATGCGAATAGATTTTTTTTTCTAGTTGAGCTCTTCAATCAAGTTTGCTGTCTCTTAAAACATTCTTCAAATTTAGTTGAACATTTGCAATAAGATTCGCCAGTATAAGCAGAACCTTCGAAGCGCAACGAATATTCCTTTTTCTTTATATTTTTTTTCTTCATTTTCATTTTTTGATCTAAAAACTGAATTGGAAAACTAAAAATAGGAGGAGGAAAAATTTTAGGCAAATAAAATCCACTCTAGAATACATACTCGTAGGTACTGTGTACATTTTGCAAATGTGTTGTTGGGAAGGAAAAGGTCGGAGTTGACATTTTTACCTACGAAATCTATTCCCTCAATTGTATAGGATATAATGGGGTTTAAAAAAGGAAAAGGTAAAAAATAAGAAAATCTGAACTAAATGTGAACTCAACAGAACAAAACTAAAAGACGAACTTCTTCGTCTTTACCTTCATGGCATCTTTGGTTAGCTAAGACATATTCCTATGCACGAGGATGAGACAAGAAGTTTACACATTTTGAACAGCCGACAATGTATGCGGCAATTGAAAATATAATACGAAGAACAGAGTACAAACACTACTATTAGGAATGGATTTACATATATTTTTGTGCATAAATTCATACCAAAACCATCCCCAAAGACTGTTCAGTTAAAATACACAAGTTCACTTATTATGCACGTATGCTAAGGAGTTCCATCTTATGAATGAAATGTAATTTTAAGGAGATTCTTATCAATTTGAATATTCCGAAAATAAAGGAGATGATTCTGTTTACTGAATACGATTGTACACTAGAATTTCCCTACAGACGTTGATGCAGATCTGGCCAAAATCTATTCACCTACAACTTAATCCCCAATCCACATACACATATACCGTTCAGCCATATAGTTAGTCGTTAGTATAAGTGCTCGTATACATAAATATACCTTGGACAAGGTTTCAAAACAAGCACCAATTCTTAAATGCAATCAATACTAAGTGTTTCCAAAAATAGAATCTTCGAGAACTTTATGATTACGAACAACAAGAGGGACCATAAGGAAAGCATTGTGCAAAAAATCATTTGAATATTGAAATCAATAACTTTTGTCCAAACAAAAATTACTTCCTGAAAGCGTGAATACAAACACTCGTTTACCTTTTCTAATGGATACGAAAACGAATGTTCAAAACACCTCCTCCTATTCTCATATTGGAAAGTTCATTCTCAACTTTTTGTTATGATCGTGTTCAATTCCTTTATGAATAGATTCCTAATTCCTCTCGGTTACTAACATTACATCAAAAAATGTTTTTTCCAGTCTCTAACAATTTCACCATCATCGATAGAGTATATTCTGCTATTCAAATTGCTCGAAGCAAAGCTAAAAGCACCTACTCCCCCAGTATGGATACTTGATTAGAAAAAAAAATTTATTTTCAACTTTGAATAGAATTGAAATTTTATACTTTCGGATTGTCTAAACATTAAGATCGATAGTACGTTTTATATTCAATTGGCAAGTATGGTATGATGTGAAAATGGTATGGAATTGTTTTGAATGTAATTCTTTTTCGAATGGATCATATTTTAAGATAAAGAATTCAATCGAGACTTAAAGTAATAATATAATATTATCAGCCATATGGCAGACTATGTATTTTAATATGATTCTCTTCATTGAATTAGAAAAATATTATGCTGATCTGTGGAGTATTAAAATGATAGTTGATATTTGCAATTGATCTACTAAATAATCACACTAAAATAACTGTTACAAATTATATTGCAATCCTTGCAGGAATATTGACATTCTGGAAAGGATCCGATATAGCCATATTAATTGTAGAACTATCCGATTATTATTAGATCTAAGGACATATTAGCGCACATATACGACAACGAACGTGTCAATAGATTTGTTGTTAAAGTGTGGAGTGGGGGAGGGGGGTGGGGTTTGACACTTATGCATCCAGGTCACATCGATATTTCGAACACCTCTAAGTGAACGAACAAGTACCAACCACCGCCTCCACCAAGCAAACCAGTCTACTTAACTATTGCTCATAAATTCTAAACCAGAATATTCCTAAAAATTAGAATTGGACCATTGAGCTTTTACTCACAATATCCTTTTTGTATCCAATTCCATTTGTTAACCCTGTGGTATCCGTCTTACCATCATACATATTTCCGTACTGCTAGGCGATCACTCATCATTTATTTTCTAACAGGATTCTGCTTTTTCCCGAGCTCCTTAATCCTCTATCTTCCTTCCCAAGCCCTCTTTTTTTAAATATATATTTAAGGTAAATAATTTTCTTCATAAAATCAAATTACTGTGAATATTCTGGCTATTTGCATATACATTAAGTCGCCAAATGGCTCCAACGGCGATATGGCTTCCGGCAGATATCTTTGTGATTTCTTGTAAATTTATATTTATACAATATCTCAAAAATAGCAGGACTTTATATTTAAATCATACAACATGCAGCGCCATCTATTGAAAATTTACAGCATTAAAAAGATAAATTCATCCTCTTTCTACTTAATAGAATTACTACGCAAACTACTTCATAATATCGTGGAGTATTTAAAAGTTTCTAATCACTCACATATTGATCTTACTCCACTTGACGAGTAGTCCATGAATAGCATTTTTTGGAGGATAATAGAAAAAAATTCTCTTCTTAAAGGTAACTGGGGAAAATGGGCCATCAAAAATTTTGTATTGTAAGCATTAGATGCGTTAGGAACAAGAATGATTGGTTAAACCCAAAATTTCAACTCAATAAGTCCAAAAAGGTTTTAGAAAATTTTTTCTTTTAATTTTAATTTTTTAGGTATGGTAAAACCCTAGCAGAGCTCTTTAGTTTCGATATAAAGTTGAAGAGATTGTTGGCAAACAGTAAAAGTAATGCAAAACAGTTTTCTGTTCATTTACATTCACTCTCCTATAGAGCATGAATCGTGCGGATCACCGAGCGACTTATTTGATATTTTCAAGCGACCCACTTGAGTTTTTTTTAAATTAAAAAAAAAAATTTAGTATAAAACATAAACATGAAACTGAAAACAAATAAGAAGACGAACAGTTTGGTACAGATAAAGGTAGGTGTTCAGGTCCCATACAAAAGTTCGTGTCAATAAAATTTGAGCTCTAGGCTAGGTGATATGAGTTTTTTTTAATTGTTCTTTAGTATTTATCTATTTGCAAGTATGTATTTGTGGCTCAGCTGGGCGCTTAGCGCGTTGCTTGAAGATTTGAAAGAACACAACGCCATTGCGGAAAAATTTGGAAACAACAGAAGATAGGAAATTTTTTCATTCTGTGAACGTCATTTCCTATGAACTTTTAATTTTTGATTAACTTCTAAATGTGAGCAAATATGTTAACACGTAAAACTAATTTGGCGTGAGAACAGGAGCAGCTTAACTGCCAAAAATTCAAAGATTGTATTTGTTTTAATTCACCAAAATTTTGAATTTTTATATTTAAAATTCACAAGCAGATTATAATTATTTTCTCAAAAAAATTTATCTTATTTTTTACCTAAAAAAAAACAACGTTTTTAACATGAAAATACCACTGACCGAAAGGTCTTTTTAATATTCACATTTTGGGTAATTTTAAAGTGCAGTAAAAGAAAGTTGCTGACGCCTGTAATAGAGCATCTTAAGAGGTCTGAAATTTGTGCATACTTTGCAGGTAATATTTCTTATTGACCGTTCTACCATGTGGCAAGAACTCATGATGCACCACGTCCCTGCAATCGAAGAAAACTGTAAGCAAAACCTTCACATTCGACCAAACTTGGCGCTTTTTTCGGTCTTGGCTCGTGGGGCAGCTTTCATTGGGATGATTGAGCTTTGGTTTCCCCTGAAACAAATTTGAATCATCACGGACAGAGTCCAACAGCTTCTTAGCAATGTCAACGCGATGCTGTTTTTGGTCGAAATTGAGCAAAAATCGAAAAACACGTGCAAGCAAAGCAGCTGTCAAAAATTAACTGAACTTTCAAAATGGCCGAACTTGTCGGTATAAGTGAGAAACTTCAAAATTGGTGATACTTTTTGAACAGACCTCGTACGTATAGTTGTGCTTGATGTAGTGCGTTACGAAAATGGAACTGCGATATTTTGTGTTAAGCTTGACGAGTCCATGAGTTTGTGTTACGGAAACCTGTGGCGATAGTGTTTTTCAGTACAATAAAATATTTTTTGACATTGTAAAATATATGTGTCCAACGTTCCACTCTCAAAGAGGTCCTTTTTTATAAAAAACTGATGAAAATTTGTAATAAATCGATAGTTTCTGTGAGGTCAAACCGTCTATTATCATTGAAGATTCTCGAAACGTTCCCAAAATTGGCATTACAGACATTTGGATGCTTCCATCAACAATTTTTTAAAAAAAAAAGATACCTGCAGCACAACAAAATTGAAAGAAAAAAGACGAAGAAGTTCACTTTCACGTTAATATTCAGAAATATTGATTTTATACTATTCTGCATATTTTCAACCTTTAACCTTTCATTTTTGTCATTATATAAGGTGTAATTTGAATTTTGCACCATTTATGCGGTAAAGTATTGCCAACACAAAAAAAAGCAGCATAACAGCTAGTAGTTCAGTGTTTTTAAAAAATAAAGCGCTTCACGAAAAAACAACACGTTTCCATTGTTCAGTAAAATTTTAAAAATAATGAAGGTTTGGTAGCTGCAGTTTGCAATTTTTGTACAAAAATATAATCGGAATAGTTATTTAACTGCATCAACTGTCAAGAGATGAAATAAAAACTTTAGGGGGACTGGATCAATTAGTGATCATAAACACTCTGATCGTCCTTCAATAAGTCGTTCAGTGAGAGTGTTGTTGAAAGTCTAGGAACATCAATTGGGAGCCATGGTCATTAATTGGATATTTCGAGAAACTCTCTACAAAGTATTCTGACGAAAGATTTTCATCTTTAAAGTTCAATTGACTCAAGAAATGAATCCTACTGACAACAACAAGTGGAAGCTGTTTTTTCATCTTCATCGATCAGGATCATTTTCATCTTGATAGCTTGGTTAATCGACAAAAATGTCGCATTTAGGGTTCAGAAAATCCACAACTAATTGTTGAGAAACAAATGATCCACAACGTCTACTATTTGATGCGGATTTTGCTCTAGAGGCATCATCGGACCATTCTTCTTCGTAAATGCAGCTATTTAGCTAATAATAGTTAATGGTGCTCACTATCGCAATATGATAATCCAGCTTTTTCTTCCTAAATGGCAAGATATGAATGTGGTTTCAACAAGACGGTGCTACATGCCATACAGCCCGAGAAACAATTCACTATATGAGTCACTTTCTTCTTACATCGTAATTGGAACATACTATATGTACCACCACAAAAACAAAAAACAGATTATATTTAATTATAAAAAGACTTTCAGATAATAATAAAACCACAAATACATCAACCATCCCAACAAATTAAAAGTAAATAATTGATATGATAAAATTTTCATAAATTCTATCATGAATAAATTCTAAACAAACATTTTCATTGATTTAGAAAAATTCCTGCATTAAAATGGTGTGTAGTAGATTTTCGGCCAACAAAAACAAACTTTTGTGTTTGAAAAATTTCGATTCATTCATTTTCAGTTTAGATTTAGGTTCATTTAAATCTGTTCCGAATTCCGTAATTTTTGTCCTTTTTCGAAATTCTTCCATTTTGCTCTCTCCTTATTGTTGGGAATATTAATTTTTTCTTTGCATAGCATTCCCTCATTTCCATAATAATTTCCATCATTCGGTGTTGAATATTAAAATCATATCCTTCCGAATCTCTTAATATTTCAAAAGCGCATGTAGTTTTCCTTTATTCCGAAATCGTAACGAGAACAATATCCTCGTTTGTGAAGCATTTATTAAATCCCGTTGAGATAAAAGGAGACGAACTGTTATGATTCCAAGCCATAGCACTAGACGTGTCCGTGCAGTAGTCGTAATACGGCGCCCAAAATTGTATTCCCATCTGTTACCATGTTCAGTAATTGCATCAATCGGGTCTAGTCCTGGAGCAAGTTTCCCGATTGTTAGGATATGCTCGTATATTAGTATGCTCCTAGGAACCTCTTCCGCTCCCAAGTTCCTCCATAATATGAGTACATACGCGCCTATAAACCTAAACATTGTATAGATAGTATCACTATCACAAATAAAAATCACTCGAATACAAATTCTAAACGGCTGGATGCACACCAGAATTTTTGGTTAACGTTACCAGCATTTTTGTATATCTCACCATTTACGCTAATGCACTATCATCCATGAGGGTGCGTGGCAATGGTGGTAGCAACTTTGCTTTTTGCATAAAATTAAAATGAAATTTAACTAAAATTTCAACAATAATATTATAGCTACGACAGCTACAATATTGAAACTAGAAAATTTTCATATTGTCGACGAGTAATTAAAATTTGATGCTATTTAAGTAATCCAAATGTTCACTTAATGTTGAAAAATAATCTTGTCGATGGTAAAATACGATATTTTCTATAAAGTTTTTAATTTATCCCTTTTTAAGTATAAACTAAAATAATTGGTTAAAATTAATTAAATCTTTTTTTATTACGTAATTTTAACCGAAGTGTTACTTCTTTTATTATTGTTGATTTTGGCTTAAATGTGAAATTTTATAGAAAAAAACTTAATTTATTTGTGTTTATTCTAAATTTTACAATGTTTTAGAAAAATCTTTTCAAATACTTATAAACAAGATTTTATTAAGAAAAATTATTAAAAATGTTTTTTTTTTGAGAATCGTTTTAATATCAAATAAATTATAACAAATTCAGCCAATTAAATCTGCTGCAATTCCATAGAGTCTATGCATTAGTTGACATTTACCATGAGTATAAGCTTAAATCCGATGTAGAAGAGATCGAAAGAGTAAAAAGTTAAAGTGTGGATACTGAAGAGTTAGTGGTTCGTTAAGTTTAGTTTTTAGTTTTACTAAGTATATAAGCTTAAATCAGCTGTTTGGTCATAAATGACGTGAGTGAGCGTATTAAGCTACCGTGAGCACGTCATACTTTTTTTATGAGTTTGACATCTGTCAACATTAATCAGTGTACATTGTCAGCAATTTCGTACAACAACATACATTTTTCCTTTGGTAATCATGTTTGGTTTTGTGCCAGAAAAAGATCATATGCAGGAATTTCTGCTTCAATTTAAAGAAATCGGCTGCTGAATCGCATCGAATGCTTATGGTGACAGTGCTTTATCGGAAACAACGCGCTGAGATTGTTTTCGTCGGTTCAAAGACGTGAATATCTGCCTAGGAAGGTTGAGGACCATCAATTGCAGGCTCTTTTGGACGAAGACGACATCCAATCGCAAGAAATGCTCATGGAGCAATTGGGTGTTACTCAACCAACTTTTTCCAAGCGTTTGCGTGCCACATAAATGGGGAGGATTGAAAAGATCGGAAAATGGGTACCGCATTAATTGAACGATATGCAGATGGAGCGACGCCAAAACACATGCGAAATCTTGCTCGCCGAACAAAAAAGAAAGTCGTTTCGGATTGTGACAGGCGATGAAAAGTGGATATATTTCGAGAATCCTAAACGCAAGAAATCTTGGATTGATCCCGGCCAACCATCAATATCTTCCCCAAGACTAAATCGCTTCGGACGGAAGACGATGCTGTGCTTTTAGTGGGATGAGCAGGGTATCGTCTACTATGAGATGTTAAAACCTGGTTAAACTGTCAATACCCACTGCTACCACCAACAACTGATCAAATTGCATCGTGCTCTGCGTGAAAAAAGGACGGATTATCAACAAAGACATGACAAGCTGATTTTCCTAAACGACAACCCACCATCGCACACGTCAAAAATAATCCGAAACTACTTGGAGACACTCAACTGGAAGGTACTACCCCAGCCCGCTTATTCATCAGACCTGGCCCCTTCCGACTACCACCTATTTTCGTCGATGGGCCACGCGCTCGCTGAGCAGCACTTCGATTCTTACGAAGACGTCCGAAAATGGCTTGATGAGTGGTTTACCTCGAAAGAGAACGTATTTTTTTTTGGCGTGGTATCCACAAATTGCCCGATAGATGGGGAAAATGTGTAGCTAGCGAGGGCAAGTACTTTGAATAAATTTGTTTTTGCTTTCTATGAAAAAAAACATTGGTTTTTTTGACTAAAAAACAGCGGATTTAAACTTATATACCTGGTAATATTATCCTTATTGTATGTTGTTCGTTCCAGGGTATTACAAAAGATTTTTAAATGTCAACTAAGTTATCTATTTTACATAATTTCTTAGATACATTTTCTATTATGATACTTAACTCAAATAAACTATTGAATTTATTAAAATCCTATAGACTCATCAGTAATATTAAACAATCTTCTCCATATTTGTGAAGAATCTAAAATTATCCTTAATCACCACTTTGATTTTGGATCACCCAGAATCCAATAATGTCATTACGTTATTGATTGCATTGCGTAATTGATTACATTGCGGAGGTGTACATTGATATATCACACGCCTTCGATTGTGTGTTGCATCCTGGACTATTCTTGATAGTTAAGACCTTCCTGCACTCCATACACTATTTTATTTTAGAATCATACCTTAACAAGGTAGCAGTTAATACTATCTTTTACGAAGTATTCCCTATCACAGATGGTGTTCCTCAAAGCAGTATTCTTGGTCCACTTCTATATATAATAATATTTATGCCTATGACGATATCACAACTAATTAATCCTAAAACTATCACAGTATCTAAATAGCTTTCCATTATCCAAATAGTTTCCAGTTATTTTAAATCTCATATTCAATATTTTCAAGAGTGGCTTTTGATGTGGAGTGTCAAGGTTCATGATTTATGTGTTGCTCGTTATAAAAAGTTACATTAACAATTATTCTACCATTATAATCCTCTTATTAAAAAAAAACTTATATTTTTTTTTTCTTCAAGTAACACACATCGGCGTTTAAGGATAAACTGTCCAAGAGATCTCTCGAAGCGTTTAAATAATATATTAGGTAGATATTAACGCCCTCTTTGAGAATAAACTTAAGGGCAGTTATTTCTGATAACAAACTGGAAAGCATTTACTCTTTGCGCAGTCGCAATTTGGCATGCTTTGGGAAAGAATTTATTTAAAGATTCCTAAAATATACAATTGATTTCAGAACGGAAGACAAGTGACCATTTACTTCATCTTTTGAAAAACCCTGAATATGTTTTTTTTATAATTTATAATCACTTTTCAGGTGTAGACGTAAAATTTTGTTTATTAACAATAGCCGGTTTTGGCCTAATAGCACCAAATGAGTAGATTTTAATTATTTTAGAGTGGTTTAAATCCACTGATTTCAGGCTATATAACTCCTAAAATTGGTTTAAATGAAAAAAAAGTGCCTGAGTAGTGCTAAAGGCATCATCAAACCTTATTTTCCTTCAAAGTAAAGCTGAACAGCATGTTATAGTAAATATCATATTATTTTTGGCAATATAATTTTTCGAGGCAAATCAAATTTCTTGAATATAATTTTTAAGGTTAAGTTTAAAAAAAAAAACAATTTAATAAAATTTATTGAGTAAATTTTTTAGTAAATTTTTTTTAAGTAGAATATTTTCTCATGAAATTTTCTGCAAAAGTGTTTTAGCAAATATTTCTTCAATAAAAATTATCTTTACAATTTATTTGGGATAATATTTGTTTATTTACATGAAAAAAATTATTTGCCATAAATTTTTTAATTGGATAAAATTTGTTTATATAAATATTTTTTCTGTAGCAAAATGTTTCCTGTAAAATCTCTTTTTTTATTTTGTATTTTTGCAATTTTAAGTAACATCGAATACTGAAATATAAATTTCAAATGTCACGACTTTAAAGGAAATTTTTTGGGACTGAATGTGCTAAACCGTATTTGCTCACTAGTCAAAAACTTATTGGATCATGCCATATTAAAAGGAAAATAAAACTGATTTCAACAATATTCAGTCACCAAAGTATTATTTTATTTAAATAAATAATCGTAATTGATTAGTTCTAAGTTCGTACTATTAATATTAGGTTCAAGAATACTGTACCTTCTTAATATTGGGTACTGAGTTATTTTAAACAGCGGTCTTTATTATAGTGACAAAATCATGAATACATAAAATCTGGCAAACTTAAAATTATTTTTTATCGAAAGCCTTAAATTTTCCCTTTCAGAATATATAATTTTGGTACTTAAATATCGGTAAAAATATTTTAATGCAACAAAAACAATTAAGAAAAATTCTGTTTTCATAAGCGAAATATTTCATTGCCTTCGGACAACCTGAACTAATAATATATTATTGTAATATAGCCAAAACAATTTGTACTTATAAGGTGTTGTAATTAATTCGTAGCATTTTTATACGATGGTGAGAAGTCTTTATAGCCTTTGGTTTGGTTTTAGATATTTTTGTTTCTACAAAAAATAGTGTTTTATTAACATACGAAATTTACTTATTTTCATATCAATAAAAAAAACAACATTGTCTATTTTCAATGCCTGCCAAAACTAAACCATTATAGATATTGATAAAATTTTATATGGCGTATTTTTAATAACACCAAATTATTAAAAAATCATGGTTAACTGATATAAGCTATATTTCTTGTATTTATCATTGACTTATCATATTACCTTTGTTAGCGATTGTAAATTTAAAAAAATGTTTGTAAGTAATTTTATAATTTTTAATATTTTAATTTCTGATACCAGCTCTATTTCTTGCATTTATCACAGACTTATCATATTACCATCATTAGCGATTCTAAAAAAAAGAAAATTTTTGTAAGCAATTTTATAATTTTTAATATTTAAATTTTTTAGCTTATTGCTTTAATTAAAAAATACATAAAACTTAATAAAAATTAATAACAGCCTATTTTTATTAAAAATATTGATAAAAGTTACGTGAAAAAATGGACAAGCAATATTTTGAAAAAAACTTTTTTAAAAGATTTTTTAACATCAAAATTTTTGTTAATTTCTACAAATTAATAAGGCCATAATATTTCTAAGACTTAATATTATCCAAAATATGTTAAAGTTCGGAACTACATTTTTTTTTAAATCCCAAAAATGTTTGGTAATTTTTATAATGTCTATTTTTAATAAATATCAGCTGTTGTAATTAATTTGTAACGTTTTTTTTGCAAAGTTTCGTGGTTTATTATGACAGTATCATTACAGAAGCGTTATTCAAAGTATTGTTCATTGTTATCCACTACTTTTTGCAATCTTTCTGGCAATGCTCGGATACCGCGTCGAAAAAATTCTTCTTCTTTAGATTCGATGAAAGTATCTATCCAATTTTTGGTCATTTCGTAGTTATCGAAGTGCTGTTCTGACAAGCCATGCGCCATGGATCGAAACAAATGATAATCAGATGGGACAATGTCTGGTGAGGCAGAACTTCCCATTTCAGCGTATTTAAATAAGTTTTCACGACTTTCGCAACATGGGGTCTTGCATTGTCGTGGAGCAAAATTACTTTGTCGTGTCGATCTTTATATTGCGACCGCTTTTATTGTAATGCTCTGCTCAAACGCTTTGATGCAGAAATCCCGAGAAGAATCTCATAGGTGACTAAACGCCGTTCGACGTCCCTGGGCTTTAACTGATGTGGAACCCACGTTCCCTGTTTTTGTACCATTCCTTTGGCTTTCGGGCGTTTTCGGACCGTCGAAATGTCGTCTCCAAGCGATGTGGACAACTCCCGGAGTGTTTGGCACGGGTCTTTATCGAGCAACGTCACCAAATCTTCATCTTCGAACTTTTTCGGCTGTCCGGGACGTTCCATGTCTTCCAAATCAAAATTTCCATTTTTAAACTGCACAAACCACTTTCTGCAAGTTTGCTCAGCAAGAGCATGTTCGCCGTAGACATCCACTAAAACACGATGACTTTCCGCGGCACTTTTCTTCATGTTGAAGTAATGGAGTAACACTCCCCGCAAAAACGATTTTTCAGGCACGAACTTTGACATGTTTGACACTGCGCAACAAAAGCTACTGACATTAAAAGTTGCGTTATGTCAGTAGCTTCTGGGAGAATATGTACGTGTGACTATGGATAGTTGGCTAACGCCATCTTTTGTAAAACGCTACGAATTAATTCCAACACCTGGTAATTTTATTTGTCCTTTTTAACTTTAAATAATCATGATACAGGACATTTATTTTGCAATAATAAAAATCTATTTGGGTCTACTTCAGTACAGCACTTTTATCTAGAGGAAGATTACCCCGTCGTTCATGTAACTTGATATAATCTGTCAACTGTGTTATCAGAGAAGAATATTTTTACGGAACCCTTTTCATTAATTCACAAAATATATCCTTGCTAAAATAGCCTTGTTATTTTTGCATTTCGAAAAACATCACACTTACGATAGAGTCTACAAAACTTCTCATAGCTTTTTATTAGGTCTAATTCCACAGTGTCCATCTTCACAGACAGGATCATAAATTTTGTAATGAATTTTTCTTCAAAAGCGCCTCAGTCACAGGTACATCACTAGCTGAAGGCATCTATATTTTGGAGCTATATATTAAATTCGATAGTTTTAAGATCTTAAAATCAGTACCTTTATCACACTCGAAATTTATTTGGACTAATCTACTTTGCGCAAATAAAATGATCCTCTTTTTGCTAGAAAGTTCTATCGCTGGGTGATTTGTCTTTTAAGGATCCTATGTATGAGAATTCCTGAGTAACCTCAAAGAAATTTACATTAATATTAGTTAATCGAAAAAGTTTGTACTGTTTTTGAGTAAAATAAAAACGCCTAAATCAGAATTTTAAAATTAATTTATTTGAACTTTTAAGGGCTATATTGTGGATGCATCAAAATTTCTTGATTTCTTAATCTTTTCATTTTTGACGAGTCATGAAAGATGTGTATAGTCGACTGTTATCGTAGTGGTAGACATCACCCGACCTATGGCAATTTTCTCTCAATCCCTTAGCATAAAGAACTCTAGTTAATCATAGTTCAGTACTGAGCTAATAATGAACGATTCCCTTCCACTCCCACCATACACACAGCATAACCCTACTCACCGTAAATCCTAACTTTAAAATTAATTGTTATCGTTTATCTTTCCTTTTCCATGATCTCGTTCGAATAATATTCTCGTATTTTATGCATTTTTCATCGCCAGTTATGATTTGCTTCAAAAATGGCTCGATTTCATTGCGCTTCAGCAGCGTATCGCAGATGTTAATCTTGAGGTACCCAAACAGCTTTTTGCAAATAGTTTAAATCGGTTTAATTCATAAGCTTTTTCATTGCTGTTGATATGCCGGTCATACACAAATTTCCAGAACAAAAGTAAGCGAACCATTTGCGTGATGCTGATTTTGATATAAGAACTTTATTAATATTTTCACAAGCTTTGCGATCCGTTGTCACTATTGTCGAAGTGGTATTGTACAATATAGCGATTTTTCCTTTTTTTATTGCAGTAAATTTATTTTATTTGTACTTGAAAAGTAATTTTTTGGCCTAATGTAGGGGAATATTTTGGATCCTGTTATGGCAGCCCTGGTCAGATAAATTTGACCGACTTCGGACTGCTCACAATTGAACTGCTTGACCGGATAACCAGAGGTCCGGATAACCAGAAATAAGGCAGAAGAAAAGGGCAAAAATCAGTATGAGTGCTTCCTTCGATACTGACCTCCAACGGGAATAGCCATTGTCTCAAGTTGCGTTATGTCAGTAGCTTCTGGGAGAATATTTACTTTTCTATGTGTGACTATGGATAGTTGGCTAACGCCATCTTTTGTAAAACGCTACGAGTTAATTCCAACACCTGGTATTATTTTTACCTTTATTAAGTTACAGATTTTGCTAATTATATTAATTAATTTATAAATATTAATCACAACAAAGAGTTACTAACTCTCAATTTGTAATAAATTTAATTTTGAAATAAAGAATGCTACTATCGAGCTAAAATTTCTATTAAAAAATTTTCAATTAATACTTTATTTAAAAAAAGAAGGAAAAGAAAGTTCTCAGGTCTTGTTTCTATTCCCTAATTGAAAAAAAAATACTCCTTTTCTTTCCATCAAGAAAATATATGAGAAATTCCAATGTAAACTGTCGTTTCCTTATTCTATTATATTTTTCTGCTTAATAAATATATATATATATATATTTTTTTATATGTATTTTCATGATAATATTTCATTTACCATCTGTACAAATATGGGTAGAGAACGTGCCAAATTGTAAGAACGACATCTTTGATCGATGGAATTTATTGAAAAATTCCGCACCTTTTTAACACCTCCGTTTAAGAATTTATCATTTTGCCAAAGTGGCCCAAGAAATTCTCCTTATATCCAAAGAGGTTATGGAAACGTATTGGAAAGAGTCTGGGCATAGTTGAGATGGGCAAAAGATTTTCTATTAAATTTAATAATATATACAAAACAGCTGTGTATCAATTGATAAATAAGGCGAAAAATAAATAAATATTTTGCATCTTTCAAAATGGAATTTCAAATATTTTTAATGGCCTCCATCATTACCATTTATATTCCGACACGAGCCATTCTTAACTAATTTATCAATGATCGAACGATAAACTTTCCAATTTAGAAAATTCAAAATTTTGTGATTGATTTTTTTTTTTTTTTTTGTTACTCTCCCCAATGTCCTTTTCTCATTTTGTTGTTATAGCCAGTAATATACTGCAGTTAGTTGGTATTAAGTGTAAGTTCTGAAAATTTTGAATGTCACTACAAATTCTGATTCAATTGATTCTATAAAATTAATCAAATTTTACTCAACTACTAGCTACTGCGTAGGCATGAATATAAATTGATTTTCTTTGATGACATCCGATTACTGAGGTATATTCTCGTATATGTGATGAGTATGTAGATGATACTCTCAGTTTTACTATAATCTTAGGAGGAAAAAAAGATTTATAGTTTCATAAAATTGATTTATTTTTCTTCTGTTCTTCCATTCGTTTTGAGACAAAGATGTCAAGGAAAAATATGTATAATAAAAAAAAAAAAAACATTTATTGATATTATTAGCCTACAGGCATACAGGCATATGTGTATGTAGAAAGAAACAGGAGCAGATAGTTTATGGTGTTCTGGTGAGATATGCAAACCAAGCTTTTATTCTACTCCGTTAAATTTAATGATATTGCAAAAGCTCTCCTTAATGGAACGGAGCTTTTGTAAATTATTTTTTTCTACTCGTTTTCATATTCGATATGCACAGTATACCGTGATATACAGTAAGTAGAGAATATTATAGCATACACTGTACCATAGTACAACTGTTTGATGGCGATAAAATAGAACAACCAACAAATACTCGTAAACTTTCATTACAACTAATGCTAGTGAATATTTTTAGCACTGGCATATTACCATGGCAAAACTATACAATTGATAAGGCTTGGATTATTATTGTATTGCTTAAACATTTGGATTTGTTGAAGCCCGTTTCGTAGGACTAATCCTATCGTTGTTATTCACTGCTATCTAAAATGTCTATTGGTAATATTATTCGTCAATAGTAGAGTTACTCTTTCATCAATTCAACTATTTAACCAACTGTAACCCAAATACGAGCACGAGTATCTACCATCATTCCTAATACTTGAATCTACAAGACTATCTGTCTACTGACAACGATAATTCTCATTTCACCTGGAAAAAGTCACACTTTTGATTTACTTTGTAGCTCGTTAAATTCGTTTTTTTTTCTATTACCTTTTTTTTGTTAGGAGCTATTTGAGGACTTGTGAAAATTTTTTTCATACAAATCAATTGAATTCTTTTTCATTTTTATTTTTGGTTCGTTTTTATATCGAAAATGGTTTTTTTTATGGTAGTATTGAAATACCATCACGAATCCCACTTGTTATTAAGGTAGAGGCGGCTGAGAGTGAAAAATGGAAAAAGGAGTGGAGTTTAAAAAATTTGCTAAATATTCTGCGCTCAAGTTGGCATCAATGGTGCGAGGACGATATCTAAACGAAGTCATGAAAACTCATTGATGCGTTCTACATTTTTCTACGAGTATCCTCCTCCTCGTTTCAATAGTAGATAAATTTTTTTTTTTGCTCTTTCCAAACGTATTTATTCTGTTGATGTCAAAATAGAACATTTTTATGCAGGCTACAAATTGTAAAGTAAGCCATATCCATAGATTCAATTGTATTGTACTTTTTAGCATTTATATCGATTTCAAGGACTAAATTGTATTTAATACAAAATGAAAATTTACCATCAAAATACGTTAATGTTAAGTTAAAAAAGATTTTCATTATACAATTGTGCTTTTTCTTTTTATATTCCATTTTAACGAAAATTTGTAACTATAATTTTAAGAATATCTTACGCATTAGATACTTGTAATATAGAGTGTTTTTAAGATAAGTTCAAAATTTTTTTTGAAAAAAAATTTTTAATTTAAATAATAAATAGGGATTTGGTTAACCAAAATCGATTAGATTAATGGGTAAATGGCCGCTTCTATCTTTGGAGTGAATTTCTCGTATTCCTTGGAACTGTTGATAGCATCTAATGAAGTGCAACCGAGGAGATGACGACAATCAGTGCTACCAAAATTAGAAACAATGTTTCCATCAATGTACGAGGTCTGTTCAAAAAGTATCACGAATTCTCAATTTTCGCGGGTTATGTATAATCGATTTTCGAATTTTTTATGGCGTTATGTTGGTACTCATGTCACTCACTTATGCCGATAAGCTCGGCCATTTTGAATGTTCAGTTAATTTTTGACAGCTGCTTTGTTTGCACGTGTTTTGGCTCGTCTTCGATTTTTGCCCATTCCAAAAAATGGATCAAAGAATCTATATCAAATTTTGTGTGAAAAACAAAATTAATTGCGCAGACGTATTCCGAATATTGACTGTGGCATATGGTGAAGCTACCTTGAACCAAAGCAACGTTTATCGGTGGTACAAAATTTTCTCAGAGGGTCGAGGAAATGTGAACGACGAAATGGTCGAATGTGAAAGTTTTTCTTACAGTTTTCTTCGAGTGCATGGGCGTGGTGCATCATAAGTTCTTGCCACAGCGTAGAACTGTCAATAAGGAATATTACCTGTAAGTTATGTGCAAGTTGCGCGAAGCAATCCGCCAGAAACGCTCGGATTTGTGGAAGAACAAAAATTGGCTTTTGCACCATGATAACGCCCCTGATCACGCATCGTTGCTTGTGTGCGAATTTTTGGCCAAAAACAAAATACTTATAATACCGCAGCCACCGTATTATCCAGATCTGGCCCCCCTTTGACTTTTTCTTGTTCCCGAAACTGAAGAGCCCCATGAAAGGACGACGCTACGCTACGATTGAGAAGATAAAGACGGCATCGAAGGAGGAGCTGAACAGAATCACAAAAAATGATTTTTTGAAGTGCTTCGAGGATTGGAAAAAACGTTGGCACAAGTGTATAATATATGGTGTGGATTACTTTGAAGGGGACAAAATAGATATTCATGAATAAATAAATAATTTTAAAAAAAAACACAAAATTCGCGATACTTTTTGAACAGACCTTGTATATCTGTAATACACCACTTTTTACTAGAAAAAATGGGAAATACACCACTTTTTACTAGAAAATTTTTTAAAAATATGAAAAAACAAATTTTCTTTTGAATGTTATCAATAAAACCCTTAGGGTTCCCACAAGAAAAAGAGTGATTTACACTGTCACATCGTCCTTTTATAACCATAAAAAGTATTAATAATGATCTTTTTTAGAGACCAATTAGAAAATTTAAACATTTATCATTTAAGAAAACCTTTATACAAATACACATTTTCTATTTGAATATTAGAGTAATTTCCAATAAATGATTGACGGATACAAAGACTAAACAATAAAACTTTTAACACCATCAATGCGAATCTGAAAATACTATCAAAACGGAAGGAAAAACCTTTTAATTAATAACGTTCATATCAAAATCAATGAAGGCTTTCGGTCAATTTAATTTATTGTATATTTATAGAAAATTAATTGGCGAGAAATTTTTATTGATTACAATAGATTCCATAATCAGTGTATAAGCAATCAAATCGATTATTTTGTTCCATAATGAATTAGATGATTGGTGGTCATGCCAAATCCTCTATCAAATTTATAACGAAAGGGTCGAATTTCTATCAAGAGATGGACTTGGCAAAAAAAAAAATCAAATTTATTCATCCCTTTTTCCAGATAATTGTTTACCTAAATTAATATTTTTCATTTTGATGTTTTGAAAGATTTCCTAAAGAAAGCAAAAAATACTACTTAAGCCCATTTAAAATGGTCAATTTAAGATTTGATTAAAACCCTTTTTATTATCTCTGTCATATTGAGAAATTGTGATATATTTCTATGGTAAATCCTTTTGGTTTATCTCAGATGACTTTTTTTGTAAAAAGAATTTCTTTTCTCAAAAAAAAACCACAATCATTTTTATGCATACTAATATAATATTAGCATTTATTAGAAGTCAAAGAGATACGATAATGATAAATGCTAAAAAAGATGAAATATTAATATTCTTATATAAACTCATATATACTCAAACACCGAAAAAAAAAAAAAATCTTATTTGAAATAATAGTTAATCATAAAATTATCAGTAAATAAATTAACTTTAGTATTTGGAAATAATTTTAAATGAAAACAGCTCAATAATTCCTTATTTTATCAAATCAGAATCAATCGATTTTCCAAAATAAATGATTAAGAAAGGATACCGGGAATCCTTCAAAATTGCTTGGCTTATCAAATTTAATAGAATTTCTAAATCTGAACAGATTCTTGAAGATTTCAATTTGGATTTAATTGATTAGTGAGCTTAATAATTGGTTAAACGGATATTCACAAAAGTATTTGTATTAATTATTCATAATATTGTAAGCTATTACTTAGATTTTTGGTAATTGCGTATTTGGTTAATTAGTATTAATTGTTTAAATAAATTAACCTTATTTCGATAGGAATATTCACAAAGCGATTAAAATATCGCTTTGGTATGTGTGAAAATTATAAAGTGTCAATAGTAAAATAAATTTCTTAAGATTTTCTGTACCGGAAAAAAATTTCTTCTTCCGGTACAGTTATCGCTAGTGAATTATACTGATTATTCCTTACAAATTTATATAAAAAGTATTCTTAATTTAGAGGTTCTGATAGATCAAAAGATTTGGAATCTTTTCTGAAAATATTATCGTTAATTCATTATAAATTATATATTTTTTTTAAATAAAAAAAATAAATCTTTAAAATTTAAGGGGCAGCAGAACATTACTGAGACTATTTTAATATTCATCAAACTGATTTAATTTTTATCATAGTCTTCAAAATAGTGTCTTGGGTAGCCGCCATACGTTATCCAAAGCGATGTCGATTACACTTTTTTGGCTGTTATTCTTAGTACCAAAAAAAAAGTCTTGGGCAACACAAAAAAGGGCGTACTGACTATGGCGAAGTGATCCGCCCCTGCGGCGGGATGTTAAGTATATGCCAGCTTCTCATCCCAATGATGGCATAAATAGGTAAAATAGCTAACAAGAGATAAAAGTAGATATGTGGCCGGTAAATGTGATATTAAAATTCATAGTAAAGCCATTAATATCACATAGTAATGGTGGGGCATGTACAATATAGATGAGGAAAGAAAAGGAGTGAAGTAGAGAAGGAAGAGAAGAGGAAAAAGGTCAGGAAGTTACAAGATGGCTGATCACTGCTCACTGAGCGGGGTACAGACCTAAAGTACTCTATTAATAAAATAGGTACCACGGTAACCGAGACGCCCAACAGAACAAAATTCAAAATAATAAATAAGCTTAAATCCGCTGTTTTTTAGTAAAAAAAAAACATTTTTTTTTTCACAGAAAGCAAAAACAAATCAATTCGAAGTACTTGCACTCGCTAGTTATACAATATTCACATCTCTCGGGCAATTTGTGGAAACTACGGCAAAAAAATTCCTTCTCTTTCGAGGCAAACCACTCATCATAGCGAGCGCGTGGCCTATCGACGAAAACAGGTGGTAGTCGGAAGGGGCCAGGTCTGGTAAATAAGCGGGCTGGGGTAGCAACTTTGAAGCGATTTGGTCTTGGGAAAGTTGTTGATGGTTGGCATGGATCAACCCACGATTTCTTGCATTTAGGATTCTCGAAAAATATCCACTTTTCATCGCCTGTCACAATCCAATGCTGGAACGACTTTCTTTTTTGTCTGGCGAGCAAGATTTCGCATGTGTTTTGGCGTCACTACATCTGCCTATCGTTCAGTTCATGCGGCACCCATTTTTCGATCTTTTCAATCTTCCCCATTGAACGCAGATACATGGAAATGGCTGGTTGGGTAACACCTAATTGCTCCATGAGCAGTTTTTGCGATTGGGTATCGTCTTCGTCCAAAAGAGCATGCAATTGATGGTCCTCAACCTTCCTAGGCTGAGGACCAATTCATGGGGCACCCATTTGAAACTATCATTCAATTCATGGGGCACCCATTTTCCGATCTTTTCAATCTTCCCCATGGCACGCAGGCACATGGAAATGACTGGTTGAGTAACACCCAATTACCGATTTTCACGCTTCTTGTCCCACAAGTCAAAATTGCCGTCTTTGAACCGATGAAACCAAATTCGGCACGTTGTTTCTGATAAAGCACTGTCACCATAACCCTCCATAAGCATTCGATGCGATACAGCAGCCGATTTCTTCAAATTGAAGCAGAAAAACAGAGCTTCCCGCATATGCATTTTTTCTGGCACAAAACTAGACATGATTACCAAAGGAAAAATGTATGTTGTTGTATGAAACTGCTGACTATGTGCACTGATTAATGTTGACAGATGTCAAACTCATAAAAAAAAGTATGGCGTGTCAAAGGTAGCTTAATAACCTCACTCACGCCATCTATGACCAAACAGCGGATTTAAGCTTATATACCTGGTAGAACTTTCAGGATTATGACGTTGAAGCTTTCCATAGCTTTCATGCATAGTTGTAAAATTTGCTTGTGTGCTAATGCGGGTTGAGTCATACCTGTTTGTATTCTGTAAAATATGATGAACTACTTCTGTGCTCAATTATTGGTGAAGTACTTAGGTATTCACGCGGTAGCTGTGGTTGACACCTATATCGCGGGAACGATCTTCGGATCGCAGGAGGGAGATAACTAGCAACTGTAGTAATACCTTGCAGTTATGTCGGGTGTCGTCACTGCTGATGATAGCAGAGGTTTAAGGTCGGCCTCGTTACCCAGCAGTTGAAGTGATCAGCTTGTAACTGATTACTTACTGATAATATTCAGTTATAGTTTATGCGCTGATTGAGCGTATCTCAATCCCAATAGTCGTGGGCGACTGCTCTATAAAATCGAAAGATGCGGTATAGCTTCAATAAATATAGAGAATATAATGATGAGGTGAATACGGGGGCTGGAATATTGCTAAAATACACGATTTCTATGGTTTTTAAACTCCCAATTCATGGTGCAGCAATCAAGTATCAGCAATGTCCGATCTGATACGAAAAACCCTCTTTCTGAGACTCTCAAGGACTTACGCATCAGCTTCACTTTTCGATATTTAAGGACTGAGAAAGTTTCGTCTTCTACTGCTTCTTGGCCCTACAAAAATGCTTAGCATAAACTTTCATAAAAGCTATTCGGACGAAAATAGCTCTCAGTGATGCCAATGCTCAGTGACTTTTCTGACATTGCTTATATATGAAATTGAATTATTATATTTATTTGAAAATAATTGTAAAAATTATTGGGAAAAGAAAATTTATATATTTTTTATTAATCCTAGTTCTGGGGATCAGTATTGACTTATACAATATCATCGCCACTATCTGAGCTTTTTTATGCGTATGGATTTACAGTTTTCTCTTAAAAAGTGGACCTTGTTATATACAAATAGGCCCAAAATTCACTTTTTTAATATTTGTTCAAGAGCGGTCAATGCTGTACGAACCAAAACATAAGCTTTATATACTTGGGTAAACACTGTATTTTGTAATTCAGTATAGAAGATTTATTATGATTTTAGTAGCCATTAAAGTTTGACTAATTTGAATACTTTTAATTTAAGGAATAATTTTGTGATAAACCGTAAAGTATAAAAAATTATAGAGATACCCTCAGCTTCCTTCATTGCTGATCTATGGCATTATTCCAAGAGTAAAATGATCACAAATTTATTTCCTAATAAAAAACAATTTTTCGCAAAAGTTAAAATTCAATCAAAGAATATTTGATGTGTTTAAGCATAAAGGTCTTATTTACATTTACAAGGGGTTTAAGCTTAAATCCGCTGCTTGGGCATAGAGAGTGTGAGTGAGTGTATTAAGCTATAATGGGTACGCCATACTTTTTTTTTATGAGTTAGACATCTGTCAACATTAATCAGTGCACATTGTGAGCAATTTCGTACAACAACATACATTTTTCCTTTGGTAATCATGTCTGGTTTTGTGCCAGAAAAAGAGCATATGCGGGAAGTTCTGCTTTTCTGCTTCAATTGAAAGAAATCGGCTGCCGAATCGCATCGAATGCTTATGGAGGCCTTTGGTGATAGTGCTTTATCGGAAGCAACGTGCTGAGATTGGTTTCATCGGTTCAAAGACTATAATTTTGACTTGTGGGACAAGAAGCGTGAAAATCTGCCTAGGAATGTTGAGGACCATCAATTGCAGGCTCTTTTGGACGAAGACGATACTCAATCGTAAAAAATGCTCGCGGAGCAATTGCGTGTTACCATTTCCATGCGTCTGCGTGCCATGGGGAAGATTGAAAAGATCGGAAAATGGGTGTTGCATGAATTGAACAATAGGCAGATGTAGCGACGCCAAAACACATGCGAAATCTTGCTCGCCAGACAAAAAAGAAAGTCGTTCCTGTATCGGATTGTGACAGGCGATGAAAAGTGGATATATTTCGAGAATCCTAATACAAGAAATCGTGGATTTCTTGCAATCGCGACCAAATCGTTTCGGACGGAAGACGATGCTGTGCGTTTGGTGGAATCAGCAGGTTATCGTCTTCTATGAGATGTTGAAACCTGGTGAAACTGTCAATGCCCACCACTACCACCAACAACTGATCAAATATTACCGTGCTCAACGTGAAAAAAGGACGGATTATCAACAAAGACATGACAAGTTGTTCGTCCACGACAACGCACCATCGCACACGTCAAAAATGATCCGAAACGACTTGGAGACACTCAACTGGGAGGTGCTACCCCACGCCGCTTATTCACCAGACCTGGCCCCTTCCGCTACCACCTGTTTTCGTCGATGGGCCACGCGCTCGCTGAGCAGCAGTTCAATTCTTACGAAGACATCCGAAAATGGCTCGATGAGGGGTTTGCCTATAAAGTGAAGGAATTTTTTTGGCATGGTATGCACAAATTGCCCGAGTAATGGGAAAAATGTGTAGCTAGCGAGGGCAAGTACTTTGAATAATTTTGATTTTGTTTTCTATGAAAAAAACGTTTTTTTAAAGTAAAAAATAGCGGATTTAAGCTTATACACCTGGTATATCTGATTGTGGTATAAACTATTAACTTATGGGACTTACCATAATAAAATTAGGCTATTTCCATTTATGTATTCTATGTTCAAAATGCGCATTGTATATTTTTTAAATAATCTACAAAATTCTACATCAAAAATAATATCGAAAATTTAGTTTTATTAAATTTTAGATTTTTAAAAACTAAAATTAAAATTGCTTTACTATTAAAAATTTTTCTATTGAAATATTCAGGATATCCTTACTAAAAATTATGATTTGTAAAGAAATTTTAAAAAAACGAGTACCTATGAAACTGTTAAAAATGTAGTTTATAGAAATTTTAAATGAGCCTTTAGAATAATAGCAAAAACTATAGCGAAACTAGTCATTTTCCTGGTACACTGCACGTGTTATATTGGATAGGTTATATTTAATTAGTATCCTTATTAAGAATATTAAGATTACACTACGAAATTAAGTATATTATGTAGAATAGTTATTTTCTCGTTGACTGTTGGGACTACTATGTTGAATTCTTGAATAAGACGTTTATTTGATCTTATTCAACAGACTGCAGAAAGTATCAATCTCGCATAGTAATAGTCCATACTCTAACAATACCTAAAGAGATTCACGGTTTTGTTAAATATTACTAAAAAAATGTTATTAGGCTGAATATAAATTGCTCAATTTTAATATACTTAGCACCCACAATGGGGCTGTCGAGTCTACAATCCCCGTGCGATTATTCTTAACCAAGTGCTTTCATCGTCTCCCTACCAAGTCATCCCTCCTTCGACTCCCACTAACTGGCCAACTTCCGGATCTAAGCTTCCTGACATTCTAGATTACTTTATAACTAGTCCCATGAATTCCTCCAACATTAATGTTAATTCACTGCTAGATGTTAACTCCGATCATAGCCCTGTTCTACTAGTCCTCGATTCCCAATCCACTCCAAAAGTCAATGCGCCGAGACTTATTAATAAACCAATTGATTGGGAATTATTCAAAAAATATATTGACAAGCATTTAAACTTACGACAAAGCTTAAAAACCGAACAAGAACTGGATGACGCGGTACACAAGTTTACATGTTTATTACAAAACGCTACAGCCTTTTCTCAAAAAAGTAAAAACTCGAAACCTATACAAATCCCGACAAATCAACCATTAACAATTAGGCGTCTTATTGCAGAAAAACGAAAAGCAAGAGCTCATTGGCAACATACAAGAATGCCCAGCGACAAAACCAAACTGAACAAACTGCAAAAAGAACTACATGACGAAATCACTAAACACAATACAGAACGTTTTAGAAACTACACTTCAACCCTAACGAAAAACAGAACTTTGTGAACTGCTACAAGACAAATACTATCTTATAGAAAAACAAAGCACCCTTTACGAAAAACTGACGGAACCTGGACCAAAACGGACAAACATAAAGCAGACGCTTTTGCTGAACACCTTGTACAAACATTTACTCCACATGAGGACATATTAAACAGGACTCATTGCACTACAATCGCGACGGAACTTTCCATTCCTTTACTCATGAGTCTTCCCCCTAAGGCAATCACTCCTTCTGAAGTTGCCAATTTAATCAAGCTCCTTCCCAAAAATAAAGATCCTGGCTATGATCTGATTACCTCCAATATACTCCAACAACTCCCTAAAAGAGCAGTAGTTTTCCTTGCCACAATAAATAACTCCATCCTTAGAACAACACATTTCCCAATCCTCTGGAAATTTGCCATCATCAAAATGATCCCTAAGCCCAATAAACCAATAATCCGCCCCACTTCCTACAGGCCAATAAGTCTCCTTCCACTACTCTCAAAAATCTTTGAAAAAATCCTACTTCGCCGCTTACATCCTCTACACGAATCTTCAAATTTAATTCCTAATCACCAATTTGGTTTCCGCGCCGAGCACCCACTACCCAGCAGTGTCATCGAGTTGTCGATTTCATCGCATCCTCTTTAGAAAGAAAAAGTACTGTCCCGGTGTGTTTCTTGATATAAGTCAAGCTTTTGATAGAGTTTGGCACCCGGGTCTACTCTGGAAACTCAAAAGATTCCTTTCTTCCACCTATTTCCTAGTCCTAAGATGATTCCTTTCCAAACCGACACTTCCAAGTAAATGAATCCAACGAACTCTCCAATATCTCTCCGATATTGGCTGGGGTTCCTCAGGGCAGCATACTTAGACCCATCCTCTACAACATTTCCACATCCGATATCCCAATTTGCCCTAATATCTTCTTTGCTAAATACGCCGATGATATGGCCTGCCTTGCATCTAGAGAAAATCCCCAACATGCTTCTGAAACTCTCCAAATCCAAATCCAAACCCTCCAGAACTGGGTTACTAGATGGAGAATAAAAGTACATCTACCCAGGTAACTTTCACTCTCCGTCGTGAGACAGGCCCTCCCATATACCCTAATGGCAGTGCCATACCTCAACACACCGAAGCTCGGTACCTAGTATTGTACTTAGACAAACGCTTGACATGGAATCCACATACAAGACTTAAGAGACAAGAACTAAAAAGACGTTACCTAAAACTGCTTCGACTTCTAGACAAGCGTTCCAAACTTACTATAGACAGCAAAATACTGTTATACAATACCTTACTGAAACCCATATGGACATACGGGCTAGAACTCTGGGGATCTACTAAGCCTTCTAATTCCCGTCAAATCCAATCCCTTCAATCAAAAATACTCCGTACAATTGTCGATGCCCCCTTTTAACATATGTTCGCAATACTGTTATTCATCGTGATCTTAAAGTCCCATTTGTTTTTGATGTGGCAATATCTCGCTATAAAAAGTTCCGTTCCCGTATCCTCAATCATAATAATCCTCTTGTTCAAGAACTATCCTCCATTTCCTTCCCTAGAAATACCCATCGAAGAGTTAAGCGTCACTGGTCGCGTGATTTACTAAAATACTGAGGCTTAACAGAAACACACGCTAGCAGGAGGAACTTCATTGGATGTTTACTCCTCACAACCTTTTAAGCTAATTAATACTATTGCTCAAATTTGCTAATTACTATTTTGTAGTTGTAAATATTTGTAAAAAAAAAAAAAAAAAAAATATACTTAAATACTAATTTTCCTGGTTAAAAATATTATTAAAAAAATATGTAAAATCAATAAAATAATAAGAGACCAAAAGAATATAATTTTTATTACAATATTTTTTATTATTAATTTAATTTATTTTTAATAATTCAAAATACCAATTACAACGAGAACTAAAACAAGAAATAATTAATTATAACAACGAACGATTTACTGAATATACAGAATCACTGACAACTAATAAGTCACTCTGGACAGCTACCAGACGAATTCTCAAATACAAAACCGCTACACACCCGCTCCGGAAGACCGACGGAACCTGGGCAAAAACGGACAAACCGACATCTTTGGCAAACACTAAGAAAACATCTTTAAACCTCACGAAGATGTCCAAGACATTCTGCATTACGAACAAATATTCCGACAAATATCAACTCAGTTACCCTTAAGTCCACCTCCTAAGTTTTTTACTCCTTCCGAAGTTAAATTCACAATAGAACACCTTTCCAATAAAAAAGCCCCAGGATATGACCTAATAACTTCAGAAATCCTGAAGCAAATTTCCAAAAAAACCCTAGTCCTAATAACCTATATTTATAATAGTATCCTCCGCACATCATTTTTTCCTTCCCTGTGGAAGTTTTCCATAATTAAGATGATCCCAAAACCCAATAAGCCCAAAAATCTTCCAACCTCATATAGACCTATAAGCCTCCTTCCCATGTTATCAAAAATCCTAGAAAAATTAATCCTAAAACGCCTTTATCGCATTTTTGAATCCGAGGGTGTCATTCCTCAGCATCAGTTTGGATTTCGACCTGAGCATTCCCCTATCCAGCAGTCTCATCGCGTTGTCGACTACATAGCGTGTTCGTTATAGCGAAAGGAATACTGCCCAGGCGTGTTTCTTGACATTTCGCATGCTTTCGACCGTGTATGGCACCCTGGATTGCTTTGGAAGTTGCAGCGAGTCCTACTCTCGGGTTATTTCCACATCCTTAAATTGTATCTCTCAGACGGATATTTTCAGATAGCTGAAAATATTGAGTACTCTGACATTTTCCCAATTTCCGCCGGTGTCCCTCAAGGAAGTATCCTAGCTCCTATCCCTAATAACATTTATACCCACGATATTCCTTGCCACAACAACATCCTAACCGCAACATTTTCTGACGACACAGCCATCCTGACATATCACAAAGATCCTTCCACAGCCATTAGTATCCTACAGAACCATATCCACTCCTTAGAAACTTGGTTCAAAAGGTGGAGAGTGAAGGTAAATGAGCAAAAATCTGCTCATGTAACTTTCACACTCTGCCGAGAACAAATTCCCGACATAATTCGGGACAAACGGTTAACCTGGAACCTTCATACGAAAACTAAAAGACGTGAACTTAACGGACGATACAAACAATTAATACGTCTTCTAGACAGTAAATCAAAACTTACAACAACAAGTAAACTATTACTATACAATACGGTTCTGAAACCAATATGGACATATGGTCTAGAACTTTGGAGTTCGACAATCCAATCCCTACAATCCCGAATCCTTCGTAAAATTGTCAATGCCCCATTTTATGTGCGAAACACTGTTATCCACCGTGACCTAAGTGTTCCATTTGTTCGTGAACTATGCATCTCCCGATATAAAAAATTCCATTCGCATCTATCCTTCCACCCTAATCCTTTAGGAAGGAAACTGTTCATTCCCACCCTTCCAGTATACACCCATCAACGTTTAAAACGGCGATGGCCGAGAGATTCTCTAAAATTATAAAATAAAATTACCCTGTTCTAGAGGTAGCATCGATGGGTGTTTTCCTCCACATGTCTTCATGTCCTTGTATATTACCTTAAAAAATCTGCTTGTTACTAGCATAAGTAGTTGAAGATAACATTAAAATAAAAAATAAAAAATATATAAAAATACCAATAAAAAAGGAATATTTCGATTTAATGTCCATGAATCCAATTAAAGAGAAAACAATAACAAATCTAGATATTGAATCGAATTAACTGTCTTCAGAGTGATTTGTGCAAATAATTAATAATACTACGAACTGATAAAATATTCCATTATGGTTAAGAATGAATTCCTTTCAACCAATTAACTAATATAATTTTTCAATTGGAAATCTTTCAATAAAATACAATTTTCATAAAATGGATATAACCGCAAGAGGATTCAATTTGTTGTTAGTACTCGTAAGTTGATGATTGCCCAATTTAAAATGAATAACAACTTTTCATCAGTAAAATTATTATATTTTTTTGTTGTTGTTGTTGGTTTTGGTACATTTGAAGAGAAGGAATATCAAATACGAGCTTACAAAATGATGTAAAAATAGAATGCTTATTCAAGAATTTTCCCAATAATCGAAATAAACCAAATTTTCTATTTATTAGATTTTTAGAATATTTTCCATAGTAAAATCGGGGTAAAAGGAAAGGTAAAAAATATTGTGCAGATGAGTATCCTTGTATATATTGTATATTAATATACATACTTGAACAGAAGAGTTAGAGTTTGTATTTATTGCAGGGGAATTTTGCAATGGCTAAATAAACACATTCGCATAGTACGCATAATATTTTCAAATAAATTCATAAATTTCCATAAATAATATGATTTTTTGTGGTTAATCGATTCTATGCGCATCCCCATAATAGAGAGGAATATAGAAAGGGAAAAAAGTCCTGTTTTGATCGAACATGAATGGCTTGTGCGGTGGCATGAAAGAATAGAATCCTGGAGAAATTTCGGATTGAAGGAAATTTTTTATTTTTGTGGTTTTGGGTATAGAGAGACGTCATTCATAAACATGAAAGGGATATTTTCATAGTTAAGGCCGCATTCTCTGAATTGAATCGGTGTAGTAAGCCACATCTGAAAGCTTGGCAAGTCGGTATCCAAGCATATCCAGTTAGACTGAGTACAACTTCGTCGAGTATCGAATAAATTCAGATCATGTACAGAGCAGAGAATAATTTTACATTCAAATTCTGAAGTCGAATTTTTAATGAAATCGAGACTATATATCGTATTCCCATGGTTGATATTTGCCAAATAAAGCATAGTGAGTACATGTTGCGGGTCTTGGCGTTCTGAAGCTATAAACAATATTGTGTGTTTATTCGTATCGGTTGAGAAATGTTTGAATTCTATGTAAATACATAATGAACACTTGCCTAATATAATTTTATTATATACCTTTTGCTCTAATAAGACTATACCAAGCGTAATCTGTACGTTTCTATGCCCGCCCGCCAAGGTAACTCCACCAACGATATTATGCTTTATTTATGTTATAATAATTCATAATAAATCAAAAGTAGACACGATACCTTTAGAATATATAATTTTAGGAGTAGTTTTGGTATCCTTTTTGAACTATTTATTTTGACCCAGCGACTACCATTCGGACTCGATTGTACTGTATATTCGATTTGGGTTCATTGCTTACGCAGCATTGGATAAATTTAGACATTCGCATTTTAAATCATTCGATTTGTTCATCAATTTAGCATAGCTTTGAATGGCTATGGGATCCTAAAGGCTTATACGTTCAGACACTTTTGACAGAGAATAAATTCACTAATCTTGAAATATTAACTAAAGTTGCTGGCAATACACACTACGATGACCGTCGTTAAATCGATCGAGACTCTTGTAGATACGAATGGGATGGTGAGTTCACCAGTATTAAAAGTAGCCAAATCAGCAGGAAATTTAAGTTAATACGGAAAACTATGGGCGACTGAAATTTCTATCAGCTATTTTGAAAATGTGTCGATTATTCGAAAACTACAAAATACTATTAAGCTTTGATTTATTGAAAAAGGACCTCCGATTAGGAGTCGACTTCTTTAGAAGTTCATTACAGTTAAACTCGATGGTATATTTACAAGTAAATAAACTTCAAAGCAACTTTTCGTACTATAGTGCTCGTAAGTAGGACGATGGACAAAACAAATTGAGATTATTAAATTTTTCGTTAATTAATCATTCTGGTTTTGGCTTACAAATCGATTCAGGAACCTTTGGTCTTAGTATCTTCTGTAGTTATGTTTATCCTGGGTTTCCGTCAGCATCAAGTGGATTCGTAGCTGCTTACTGAGAATAAAGTGCTTTCATACAATACAAATGACCAAAGGAATAGAATAATGGATGGGTTGACGAATTTACTTTCTCGCATAGCTAAGAACAATTATTCTTAATTTACTAAATTCACTAAAAATTCTAACCTTCCTGTAGGAGGAAAGATTGAAGTCAGTTCAATGTACTTATAAGGAAGTTAGTTCATTAAATTCATTATTTCCGAAATCACAAATCTAAGTTAATATTTGATGTAATATATAATTTACATCTATCGGCCATTGTTATCCAAAATGTCGATGGGAAAGATGGTGGGGAATTTTTTATAACTGAAAATAGTACCATCACGAAAAAAAGGAACTTATAAATCTTTGTATACTCGTATTAGAAAGAGCATTAACAAATCTTCAAAATATTTTAGATTACAGGGATTAAATTTGATGGGTATTTGAAACTTAGTTCAACTCCCAAAGTGTTAGCAAGTAAGTCCATATTGGCTTTAGCACCAATATGGACTTATGGCATAGAACTTATTGAATATAAAACACGTTTTATTGATTAGCAGCTCTAATTATTTATCTTTAAGTCTTTGTAAGTTCAACATATGAAATAAGGGCCTTCTTCTTAGTGACAGGCGATGAAAAGTGGATATATTTCGAGAATCCTAAACGCAAAAAATCGTGGATTTCTTGCAATCGCGACCAAATCGTTTCGGACGGAAGACGATGGTGTGCGTTTGGTGGGATCAGCAGCGTATCGTCTTCTATGAGATGTTGAAACCTGGTGAAACTGTTAATACCCACCGCTACCACCAACAACTAATCAAATTGCACCGTATTCTGCGTAAAAAATGGCGAATTATCAACAAAGACATGACAAGCTGATTTTCCTAAACGACAACGCACCATCGCAAATGTCAAAAATGATCCGAAACTACTTGGAGACACTCAACTGGAAGGTACTACCCCAACTCGATTATTCACCAGACCTGGCCCCTTGCGACTACCACCTGTTTTCGTCAATGGGCCACGCGCTCGCTGAGCAGCACTTCGATTCTTACGAAGACGTCCGAAAATGGCTTGATGAGTGGTTTGCCTCGAAAGAGAAGGAATTTTTTTGGCGTGGTATCCACAAATTGCTCGAGTGATGGGAAAAATGTGTAGCTAGCGAGGGCAAGTACTTTAAATAAATTGGTTTTTGCTTTCTATGAAAAAACATGTTTTTTTGACTAAAAAACAGCGGATTTAAGCTTTTATACCTGGTAAAAAACAGTAAACGGTCGAAATATAGTAATCAGACTTTTTTTATTTACACTTTCTTATTAAAATTGTCTATAATTAATTACATTATTACGGTTCAAGTAGATTCAATGGATAGGTTAAAAGACAAAAATAAAATGCTTCACAAATTACCAACGGCTTACAATCGCTGTTCAGACTCAACTAAAAGTAAAACTAAAAACTAAACTAAACAAAACTCTATCTCGCTAGTAGCGCTAGTATTCATACTCTGTCAAACCGGTTTTTGGACTCTTTTAGAAAATGCCACAGCTACGCTATGTCATCACAATATTTTGATTAACACTAAATTAAAAAAAGGGTTAGTCCATAAAAAACAATAACCTTTCGATACTGGAACTTTTACATTTACAACACCAACGTTACTCTTCAGTATCCATACCCCAACTTATCACTCTCTCGATCTCTTCCACGTGCCTCGTATTGTGATTCAGCAGAGTGAACTTTGTTGCGCTCTGAATTCTGCTGAATATCAATACCAGGGCTGCGCAACATTCACCATGATTTTGATTATATTGCATCCTGTTCTGAGCCAAATAGTACTGTCAAACTGTATTTTTAAACATTTCAATTTTAAAAAAATCCTTTTCTGTATCTATTTCTCTCTTAATCATGAAATTCTATTCCTCAGGACGTTTTTAGGTATCTGAAAATGAATAATATTCAGAAATATCTGCCATTCGCACTGGAATTCCTCGGGGTTGTATTTTAGATCCTGTATGATGTACCATTTATGCTTAATAGCGACGGTGTTCCTAACATATCACTACAAGACCTTCATGGTTTCAAATATTTTAGGAAAATACGTTGATGACCTAAAAGACTAATTGTAAAAGTGGAAATTTAAATTAAATCAGTATAATGATAGTAAAAAAGTTCTTTCTAGGATTATTTGCTGATCATCTTAATCTGCTTAATTCGCTGATCATCTTTATCTGCTTAATATGCTCTTATAAGACAACCAACACAAGGTCGCTGATGTACCATTTTTTCACAAATTTTTAAACTCAAATATCGACTGTGAGATTCATGCAAACAAAGTATCTTTAAAGATAAGATCACACGGTACGTGCAATGCCGGAATTATTGGTAGAATAGGTATGAAAATCTGTGCTCGCGATGCTCGGTTTGAGCAATTCTGCACGAACCAAAATTCGTACATTCTACAGTTATATGATATAGTGTATTTGACATAATGATTTGCGAGAGGGAGCTTGCATGAATCAAACTATTAAAGTTATTTTTTTTTATTCGTGCAACTATTTGCCTCATTCCAAGTGTTTTTGGCATAGATGTCACTAGTTTTAAAACTGTTCTTGTTGTATGCTTAGTAGTTTTTAGGTTAATGCATTATTATTATAATTATTGTTTCAACTAGTTTCTTTCATTATTATACAATAAAAAGATTTTATATTTAGTGTGAAACATGGCCGACGATCAATATGTAATCGGTAAAAAAATTCTTGTACTACCTTTTGGTAAATATTTACCATACGCCGTCCGATTTTGAAGCCATGTACGATTTATGAACCAATTGTGAAATACATTTTAACGTATATCTCACTTGGAAAATAAAATAATAAATAATAATTCATAGAAGAATTCACAGCGTCGGATATCAAATGACAAGCGACCAAAATTGACATTTGCTAATGCTGCGCGATCACCGCACAAACTTTCTGGTTTTTGCGAATGGATAGAAATGACAAGCTGTGTGATATACCAGGTGTATAAGCTTAAATCCGCTGTTTTTTTCATAGAAAGTAAAAACAAATTTATTTAAAGTACCTGCACTCGCTAGCTACACATTTTTCCCATCTCTAGGGCAATTTGTGGATACCACGCCAAAAAAATTCCTTCTCTTTCGAGGCAAACCACTGATCAAGCCATTTTCGAACGTCTTCGTAAGAATCGAAGTGCTGCTCAGCTAGCGCGTGGTCCATCGACGAAAACAGGTGGTAGTCGGAAGGGGCCAGGTCTGGTGAATAAACGGGGCGGGGTAGTACCTTCCAGTTGAGTGTCTCCAAGGTGTTTTGGACCATTTTTGACGTGTGCGATGATGGGTTGTCGTTTAGGAAAATCAGCTTGTCATGTCTTTGTTGATAATCCGTCATTTTTTACGCAGAGTACGGTGCAATTTCATCAGTTGTTGGTGGTAGCGGTGGGCATTGACAGTTTCACCAGGTTTCAATATCTCATAGTAGACGATACCCTGCTCATCCCACCAAATACACAGCAACTTCTGCCGTCCGAAGCGATTTGGTCTTAAGGAAGATGTTGATGGTTGGCCGGGATCAACCCACGATTTCTTGCGTTTAGGATTCTCGAAAAATATCCACTTTTCATCTCCTGTCATAATCCGATGCAGTAACGACTTCCTTTTTTGTCTGGCGAGCAAGATTTCGCATGTGTTTTGGCGTCACTACATCTGCCTATCGTTCAATTCATGCGGCACCCATTTTTCGATCTTTTCAATCTTCCTTATGGAACGCAGACACATGGAAATGGCTGTTTGAGTAACATCCAAATACTCCGCGAGCATTTTTTCCGATTGGGTATCGTCTTCGTCCAAAAAAGCATGCAATTGATGGTCCTCAACCTTCCTAGGCCGATTTTCACGCTTCTTGTCCCACAAGTCAAAATTGACGTCTTTTCCGATAAAGCACTGTCACCATAACCCTCCATAAGCATTCGATGCGATTTGGCAGCCGATTTCTTCAAATTCAAACAGAAAAATAGAGCTTCCCGCATATGCTCTTTTTCTAGCACAAAACTAGACATGATTACCAAAGGAAAAATGTGTGTTGTTGTACGAAATTGCTGACAATGTACACTGATTAATTGACAGATGTCAAACTCATAAAAAAAAGTATGGCGTGCACATAGTAGCTAAATACGCTCACTCACGTCATCTATGACAAAACAGCGGATTTAAGCTTATACACCTGGTATACAAATAAAATAAATATTTTATTTATATATTTTTAAATAACAGACAATTCATAAGAAGACAAAACTTAAAATTTACAAAAGCAATAATATTGATATAATTTTGTGTACATATTATATACACATACAAAATTTAATTAGTATAATTTTTTTATCTCTTTCTTTAAGGCTAATGTGATCTTTGCATTGTTTTAAGAATTTTTTTTTACTTAAAAATAAAATTTAGTGATATAATAGAATTAAACAGAAAAACATATTTTATTATATACAAATTTATTTGTTCAATTAATTAAATTTTAATAAAATTTGTTTAGATAAATTTTGTAGAATGAACTATAGTTCAACATGGATAAACTAATCTTTTGGATCACTACCTCCCTGATCCTAAGTCCTCCATCAATCGTTATATCACCATGAGCACTTCTAAGAAAAGATAGGCCAACCAGTTATCAAGGATGATTTTGCATTTGGCTAGAGATGAGTCAAATAACATCGGGACTCCTTCCATGATAGCTCTGTCTTTTCAATCCCTTTCCATGCATTTGAAAAAATATTTTTTATATAAAATTTCACTTTTACTAATATTTTTATTGCATTTGAAAAAATATTGTTTACATAAAATTTTAATATATCTTATATAAAATATTGTTTCACTTTTACCAATATTTTTGTGTTTTTCCTTTTTACCCAATTTTTTCATCATTATTTTGACTTTATTATTCTCTACTCTTTGTCCGTTTTCCTTTGAAGAAATTACACTTTTGGCATCTTAAGTATAATAAACAATACAAAAAATTATTTTTTTTATGTTTAGGTACGAATGCGATATTAAAAAGTACCCCTACACTACCGCAATGTTAGACGGCAAGCATGCCCTTAACTCTCTTATCTTCCGGATGAGTTCAAGTTAGTATCCATGACTCATTCATCCCTCTAAGATTTCACGTCCGCAGTTACTTGTTTTTTCACACCACCACCCGAGCTTTTAACTCCCTCACAGTTGAGACAACTCAAAACCATACCATTGCACGATTAGATAGTAAAGCTTTTTGCTTTTAAAGGAAACTGATAATGAGGGACAATATCATTACATTGAATATTGAGATAAAAATATTTTAATTCTAATTTTTCAAAAATTTTTACAAACATAAAAAGTAAATTTTCAGATATATTAGAAAAGAAAATGGACTTTTAATTATATAAGAATAGAAATTTTTTATATATTCTTTCGCATTATAGGCAGAAAAAATTAAAGAAGAAATGGCAAAAAATCTATTTTTTGTAGAGGATCAATTTAATTTTCAAGTTTTATAGATTTTTTTAATTAAATAAAATTGTTGAGTTTTACTTTTATTTATACTTATTATGCTTAAAATACGAGTATATAAAAAAGATCAAATAAATTTTATTTGAATAAGCCTCATTTAGTTGCTAAAAATAAAACTGAAACTGCTAAAAATCCATTCTTTCTATATATTATAATGTAATGCACATGACACTTAAATGAATTTTCAGGTATTTTTATTTCAAAGTAGTTTCTTCTTTGTTATTGAAAATTGGCACTTTGATAACACCTGAGAACTTGTTATGACTGATAAAACTAATATTTTTATCATATTCTAATCTAGTAAGTCGTTAAAAATAATTTTTTTTGTGCCTCACATTTTTATAATAATAAAAACTTAATTCTTTAAATAAATTTTTTAATGGAAATCTTCTCCTCTATTTAAATCTGTAATTTCTATTTATTTAATGAATGGGAGAAAAAAATTAAAAATCATTCATTCAAAGCAATTTCTAAACATGCTATAAAAAATTATAGAATTTAAAAAAAAAACAACAACAAAAATTACTAAACTGTTAAAACTTTTATAATAACAACCTTTATTTTAATTTTATCAAAACTAAATAACATACTTAGCTTTATGCTATAGAATATCAAAAAAAAATTTTCTTCAAGTTTCATAATATTTTTCTAAATAACACCTTTGATTTTTATAAATTCAATTGACTTTTAGTTTTATATTTTCAAATTTTTAAAAAAGCTTTTCACTATTACTCCTTTGAAGAATTACACATCAAACAGACATTTTATGAGCTTTGCTACTTTCAAAGTCAAACATTTTATTCACATATCAGTATAAACAAAAAAAAAGGTTGCTTTTAATTTTTAGCTCAAATAACTTTCACCTTTTTATACTAGATAAAAAAAAATTAATTATATCATTTGATTATAAAGAGTAGCTCATAATTAAAATAAAATTACCTTTTTTCAACAAATAAAAAAAGACACTTGTGAAATTATATTTTTTTTTTCAATTTTTTGTAATAAAAATACTAATTGCCTTTTTGTTTCCATATAAAAGAGCAACCACTAAAAGGACGATTTTAAAGATGATAGTGCATAAGCAAGTATGTTAATAATTTTATTTTATTTGACTGGTATTTGCAAAGCAGTGATTGCAATGTTTTTTTTTTGAAATTTATTGCTTTTGTACTTTTTCTCTATAATTTTATAAATAACTTAAAATTTAGTAGAATATGATTTTTTAGAAAAAAGATTTATTTTTATACCATTTCTCAAGAAAATATTCTTCCAATTTAATTTGAAATCAAAATTAAATAAATTATTTAACTTCTAGTTTTGTGTCAAAATTCATTTAATTAGAAGAGTTTTTTTTAGATTATTTGTAAAGATTTTCTTTTAAATTGGAAAGTATGAATAGTAAGAAATTGTAAACAATAATTAAATTATATTTAAGTTAATTATGAATATTATGAAGGATATAAAAATATCAATACCATAATAAAGGGTTTTCGAATAAGAGTGATATGATTTCTTTTCAAAAAAAAAACACACCAATTGTTAAGGAAATTCAAATGTTTTTTATTTAATGTAAAATACAATCGATACAATTAAGTTCTGAATAAAATGTCATTCAAATGGCAACCACGACTTCTTTTGCAGGAAAGAATTCGATGAACCTAATTTTCGAGCACTTTTTCCACTAAATCAAGTCGTATGGCACGTTCAATATTCACTTCTAAAGCTTGAAGAGAGTCTGGTTTATTGCTAAAGACCAATGATTTCAAATAACCCCACAAGAAATAGTTTAATGGTGTTAAATCACAACTTCTTGGAGGACATTCAATGTCACAATTTCTTGAAATAATCGAATCTCCACACTTTTCTCGCAATAATTCGGTTGTTGGATGTGCTGTGTGGCACGTAGCCCCGTCTTGTTGGAACCAGATGTTGTCAAGATCAACTTCTTCCAATTTCAGCCATAAGAAGTTGGTTATTATCGATCTATACCGCTCTCCATTGACAGTAACGGTGTTACCAGCTTCGTTTCGAAAGAAGTACGGACCGATGATTCCACCAGACCAAACTGTCAATTTAGGTGAATGTAATGGGTGTTCAGGAATAATTTGTAGATTTTCTTCGCACCAGAATTGACAGTTTTGTTTATTTACCGCACCACTCAGATGAAAGTGAGCCTCATCGGAGAAGATGATTTTCTTAAAAAAATCGTTAGCGTTTTCAAGTTGTTCCAAGACAAAATCAGCAAATTCACGACGTTTACGGTGGTCAAATGGCTTTAGTTCTTGAGTGATAATAATTTTATACGGATGCCAATATTTTCATTACTTCGAGCGGTTCTTTGTCTTATTGGCACTTGAACATTATGTAAAGAAAATGTACGCTCGAAATATTTAACAATTCGACGAATAGCGAGCACAGTTGGACGATTATTACGACCATAAAATGGCTAAAGCGCACGAAAAGTTGCAATTGGAGAACGATTATTTTGATAATCAAATTGAATAATTTGAAAAAGTTCATGGCGTTTTTGAGTAAAATAGGGACCTTTAAATTAGAGCGTTAAAATTATTAGGTATTCTCCATTATTATTGACATTGTTTCGTCATTTTTCGGGCAGAGCAATGATTCCATCAGTATAGAACTTCGGTAGTTTCTGTTGGTCTTTGCAGATATCCGCTATGTTTGGACTATATGTTGAATGCATCAAAACTTCACAGGTAAGTTCTTTTATTATAATTGTTGGTGAGTCATCAAAAATGTTTGTGGTCGGCCTTTGCATGGTGGAAGACGACACCTTTCCTATTGATCAATTCTAGCCATTTTCTCTCAATTGCTTGTCGTTATCTCCCTAGTTGCACATAGTACAGTACCGAGTTAACGGTTTGGACGATCGATAGCAATTCTATAATGAACGTTTACCCTCCAGTACAACCATACACCTTATGATCTTATTGACTATCAATACTGGCTGTGAAATTATGTGTGTTAATACATGTCTCTTTTTCATAATCTATTTCTAATAATATTCTCATATTTTATGTATTTTTCATTGCCAGTTATGATTCGCTTCAGAAATAGCTCGATTTCATTGCGCTTTAGCAACATACTGCATATGTTATTTTTCATACTTAATTCATGAGGCCCTATAATATCGAGTTTATTTAATATGCTTTGATACGTTATTGCCTTTATCCGAGTGATATTGTAAAATATATCAAATTTTCTTTTCATTCTATTTTATTTTCGAATTTGAATTCGAAATTTGACCAAAATTAAGAGAAAATTTGCTATATTTCAATAAAATTTTGCGTTACACAAAGCTTTAATTGTCACATTTCAAAAGCGCACCTAGTGTTGTCACTATGAGACTATTGGTTTCTGAGTTATTTGCTTTTCGCAAAACGCCATGAACTTCTTATTGCTTTTAACTTCATCTGTCAGAAAATACCACAACTTACTAAATTTTATTTGCGGCTATGTTTATAACAGTTGATGCAGAACGCAGTGGACGCCCAAAAGAGGTGGTTACGGCAGAAAACATCAAAAAAATCCACAAAATAATTTTAAATGACAGTAAAGTGAAGTTGAGCGAGATAGCTGAGACTCTGAAGATATCGAAAGAGCGTGTTGGGCTTATCGTGCATGAATATTTGGGCATGCGAAAGCTGTGTGCAAAATGGGTGCCGCGTGAGCTCACTGTGGACCAAAAACAACAACGTGTTGATGATTCTGAGCAGTGTTTGGAGCTGTTAAAGCGCAATAAACCCGAATTTTTGCGTCGATATGTGACAATGGATGAAACATGGCTCCGTCACTACACTCCAGAGTCCAATCGGCAGTCGGCAGACTGGAGAGCGAGCGACGAACCGAATCCAAAGCGCGGAAAGACGCAACAGTCGGCTGGCAAGGTGATGGCGTCTGTATTTTGGGATGCGCATGGTATAATATTCATTGACTATCTCCAGAAGGGACAGACGATCATCAGCGAATATTATATAGCGTTATTGGATCGTTTGAAGAAAGAAATCGCTAAGAAACGGCCTCATTTGAAGAAGAAAAAAGTGTTGTTTCACCAAGCCAATGCACCGTGTCACAAGTCGATGAAAACGATGGTCAAACTCAATGAATTGGGCTACGAATTGCTTCCCCATCCACCGTATTCTCCAGATCTGGCCCCCAGCGACTTTTTCCTGTTTGCAGACCTCAAGAGAATGCTCGCTGGCAAGAAATTTTAGACCGATGATGAAGTGATTGCCGAAACTGAGGCCTATTTTGAGGCAAAACCGAAAGAGTACTATAAAAATGGTATCGAAAAGTTGGAAGATCGCTATAATCGCTGTATCGCCCTCGAAGGCAACAATGTTGAATAATAAAAATGAATTTTGCAAAAAAAAATATTTCTACTGTGTTATGTTATAAACTTTTCAGCCGAACTGTTACTTTATACAGTTAAGTTCTTATATATACAAGCATTCGTTATGTTATTTATAAAAGGAATATGGAAAATATTTCCTCGGATAAGAAGGGGAAAGGTAGAAAAAAATTTAAATTATTAAAAATTAAGTTCTAAAGGAGTACGGCCGATTACGATTGACAGAAAAGTAATGAAGAGCTGGTGGCATCACATATTTTCTGCGATAGTCCCTCCTAGATGTTAAGTAACAGTCCCTATAGAGTATGATAAGAGAAGTTGTATTTTTGAAGTGTGTTACGAAAAATGTAGAAAAGAAATTGGTGGGTCCCTGAGGTTGATTTACGAAAAGTTGCAACGAGACTATGGGGAACACTACTTACCAAGAATACAAGTTTTTCGGAGCGGGTCACCGAACTTTTAATATCAAAAACTGATGCAAATGTGGAAGGAGTAAGAGTTCTTTTGGGAATTCAGCGAATCAAAGCCCGTGTGATTTACGAAAACGATTTCTAAGAATATCGGCTTGGTACGATATTCAAATGATTATTTTAGTTGTAGCCCATCAGCATTATCGCGGGGACCATAAATACGAGGGTCATTCAACAAGTACTTAGACTCACCGCCCGATTGAAATGCTGTCACAAAAAAAATTTATCATCGTGCAGTACATTCTTTTAATAGCCTACTGTCAAAGTTTCAGTTGATTCCCATCATTAGTTTTATTTTGAGAGCCTTTGAAAGCGAGCGTGTCGGTCGGTTGCACAAAAATGGAAAAAGAACAACATCGTTCGGTGATTAGATTCTTGTTTTTGGAAGGGAAAACGGGCAGCAAAATCAAAGATCGCTTGGATGCTGTGTATGGTGACTCTTCTCCTTCGATGGCGACCGTCAAGAATTGGTTCAACGAGTTTGTTCGTGGCCGCACGTCGGCTTTTGATGAGCCACGCCCAGGTGCCCCGAAAACGGCTGCTACGGAAGAAACCGTTAAAAAAGCGCACGATCTCATGTTGGCAGACCGTCGATTGAAGGTTCACGAGATAGCTGAGACTGTGGGCATCGCAGTAGGAGCGGTGCATCATATTCTACACGAAGAACTGGGTATGAAAAAGCTGTCGGTGCGATGGGTCACACCGGAAAACAAGCGCAACCGTGAGACCACATCGGCGACGTGTTTGGCGCTGTTTCAGCGCAATCCAGCGGAGTTCTTGCGTCGTTTCGTGACCGTCGACGAAACATGGATTCACTGGTACACACCAGAGACCAAGGAACAGTCGAAACAGTGGACTTCACCCGGCAAACGTGCTCCGAAGAAGGCGAAGACTGTTCGATCGGCCGGAAAGGTGATGGCCACCGTTTTCTGGGATTCACAAGGTGTGATCCACATCGATTACCTCGAGAAGGGTAAAACAATCACGGGGCGCTACTATGCTGACTTATTGGGCCGATTTGACGTCGAATTGAAGAAAAAGCGGCCCCGCTTTCCGAAGAAAAAAGTGCTGTTCCACCACGACAACGTGCCGGCTCACACCTCCGCCGTCGCCATGGCCAAATTGGTCGAATTGCGCTACGAATTGCTGCCCCATCCACCGTACTCTCCAGATTTGGCCCCCTGTGACTACTTTTTGTTTCCAAACCTGAAAAAATCACTCGCCGGGAATTGCTATTAGAATTGATAGAGTCCTTAGATTAGGGAAGATTTCTTTATCCCCATTGTTATTAACTGTGACTCTATGAAAAAAAGGACTCTATCAATTTCAAAGAAGGATGTTAACATTCAAGAACAAAATAATTGAATGCCATCCTTGATATTATTACTATCATATTATTATTTTAGTGGGAAGATTCTCAGAATTAATTTAGTCAATCTAAAAAAACTATTGCAGAGGGTGCAAATTCAAATAACTTCATTAGCAACAATCATATTCAGAAAAATTAAAATTTTATAAATCTCATTCTATATAAGAGCTCTCCTCTTTAAGGAAAATTCAGAAGCCATTAATTTAAATAAAGGACTTTCCTAAACAAAAATCGACTTTATATTAATCAATATCTTCTGTATAATACAAATCTATGGAAATTATGTTATTACAATATATCAAAAAATTTAACCTTGATATTGCCATTATGTGAAAATAATGATTCTAGTAAAGTGGGATATATTTATGTTACCTTTTGGACCATATGGATCTCAAGTATCGTAGATTGAGAAAAAATAAAATTCTAACTGAATGACTGGGGAACTAGAACAGGAAAAATTCTAATACAAAAAAAAACAACCAAAAGCGCCTACGAAACATCGTCAATCATCGGTACCCCACACGTAAATTTGGGTGATGACCTTTGTCAACTAACATGACAACTCAATTTGATTTTCATACAATTTCTTTCCATGTAAAAATACGGATATCCCTTTTTGACCATTTTTTTTTACCTTTTCATTGCCTATTTTTTAAAAGGAGTCCTTAACAAAGTCAATTCGAACGTAACACACTAAGTTAATTCGTAAATGAAAAATGTGAAAATATTGTAAATACGTTTTTAAATGAAAATAAAGAAGAAAAAAATTCCATATAATCTCAAAATACACGTAAGAGGAAAAAAATGTTATATTTTCATTACAAAAAGTAAGGGATGAAGAAAGTCAAGGTGATGATGAAGTCAAAAACAAACAAAAAAGTTGTATTGTACTTTTTAGGGGTAAAGAAAAAAATTTATATGAAAAATGATATATAGTAAAAGTATGTCTTGTTATATGGGTATATGGTATAACATACATGCAATTGTTTCGATAAATTTTCATAAACATATACTTGTATGTATGAATGTATTAACGGAAGGGTATATAAGATAATGAATAAACACGTGCGTATAGAAAGGAGTATCCTGAATGATGGTTACCATATATCATTATAAATTCAAAATCGCTTGAATTAAGAATGATATTTTCAAATCTACAACGAGGCCAACAAAAGTAACCTTGTGAGAAAATTTGAATTATTTAGGAATAAATTTTCATTATTCAAGGACATTTGCGTAAATTTTTGATTCCGTCGAAAGCAATCTGTTTCCGCACAAACAAGATGAAAATCTACCAAAATACAAAAGTCTAGGCTATGTAAATTTCACGTGCAAATGATATATAATATTTAGTGACAAGAGTATATATATATATGGGGAATAAGCAAGCATTAGGGATGTAAAGTGGATTCTCCCTAAATATGAGTGGGAGGCTAGCAGTAGTCAATCGAAAACAAGCTGCGATTGAACGACTGAAACTGGAATTTGAAATTTAGACATTTGAAGAATTATTCAAACTGTTAGAATGTTTTTCGCCAAGTAAACAATTGAAAATTTACCATAAACAGAAGAATCGATTCGGTGCTAGCCGAATTACTGACTGGTGATGATTGTACATAGTTGTACAGCTCTAGGAGCGTCGTCCTTACAAATGGTGTTTATTTAATCTTTCTATTTAAATTGGTGGCTTTACGGCTCGGTTGGGTTTACTATCTGAGTAGCTTCCTTAGTGGGAATTCTACCATTTATCTACTGTTCTTCTTCCATCGTTCAACAACCACCATTCTCGCACCGTTTACCTTGCAAGTTATTTGCGGTTATGTGCATCATCAGCTCTCCGAACGACGGGAGTCTATCTGCTCGTAATTCCATTCCTTTTGGCTGTGTTTACAGCACTGTTCACGTCAGTTCAGTTCGATTCTGTTATGGAGGAAGAAGAGCAACACATCAGAATATTTCAAGCTAAGCACTTTATAAAAAAGTACAAGTACATTTTTGTTCAATTTATATACGAATTAACTTTATTCACATTTACACCGCACACTACGAGTAGAAGCATCATTAAGTACAATAATTCGTATGCAAGTCGGTACATATCTTCAATGCCAGCTACCACGTAGAAGATGAGTTGGATCATTAAAAACAAGCAATAACATTAGTTCTAAAGGCGATTATACTCATTTACATTATATTATTCTACTATTACCGCAAATATTGCTGAAATTCTACGTATTCAAATGAATTTCTGTGATTATATTGTTACATACGAACATAACCTTAGCACTCAACTATGATGGTGGAAAAAATCATTTATTTTATACATATTCAGGAAATTAACATATAGTAGATAATATGTTATTAATATGAAAATTAAGATTTTACATACGAACCAGTTCAAATATTTAGAATTAATTAATTTTTAGTTATTGCGAAATTATAACTAAAAATACTGCATATACAAAACTACTCATATTCGATGGCTAATTTTTAACAGATCTGATATTTTTAGATCTCATTTAGTTTAAGGAAAATATTTTTGTTAATAACAATTTTAGAAGCTGTTTTTATGCAGAACCTCATTTACCAATTTTACTTTATAGCCGCGAAGCATCAATAATAAAGCTATCGTTTATTGCTTTGAAGGAAATAAACAAATATTCTTAAAATGTAATAACAATTTTATGTAAACAAATTCTATATGTAAAAGAGTTTTGGAATAATTTCAATAGAAAAGAAAGCTGAACTGACATTTTGTCAAGAATAAGATATGGCCAAGAATATAGGATACGTCTTTAAGGACATAACCTAAAAAACCTGGTGTTTCCATTATTTTCTAGGATTCGAAAGAATCCTCAATTTTTTGAATACAATAATAAACATATAAAAAGGTCTTATACGGCTCTTAAAGTTACCCATATTTTATTGTCATATTTTTTTAAAGAGAATTTTCCCCTTTAAAAAAAAAAAAAAAAAAAAAATACAATAAAAAAATAAACTGCCATGTGTATAAGCTTAAATTCGCTGTTTTTTAGTCAAAAAAACACGTTTTTTATAGAACCAAAAATAAATTTATTCAAAGTACGCCCTCACTATCGGGCAATTTGTGGATACCACGCCAAAAAAATTCCTTCTCTTTCGAGGCAAACCACTCATCAAGCCATTTTCGTAAGAATCGAAGTACTGCTCAGCGAGCGCGTGGCCCATGGACGAAAACAGGTGGTAGTCGGAAGGGGCCAGGTCTGGTGAATAAGCGGGGTGGGGTAGCACTTTCCAGTTGAGTGTCTCCAAGTAGTTTCGGACTATTTTTGACGTGTGCGATGGTGCGTTGTCATGGAGGAAAATCAGCTTGTCATGTCTTTGTTGATAAACCGTCCTTTTTTCACGCAGAGCACGGTGCAATTTGATCAGTTGTTGGTGGTAATCAGGTTTCAACATCTCATCGTAGACGATATCCTGCTCGTCTCACCAAACGCACACCATTGTCTTCCGTCCGAAGCGATTTGGTCTTGGTGAAGATGTTGATGGTTGACCGGCATCAACCCACGATTTCTAGCATTTAGGATTCTCGAAATATATCCACTTTTCATTGGCTGTTACAATCCGATGCAGGAAAGACTTTCTTTTTTGTCTGGCGAGCATGATTTCGAATGTGTTTTGGTGTCGCTCCACCTGCATATCGTTCAATTCATGCGACACCAATTTTCCGATCTTTTCAATCTTCCCCATGGCTCGCAGACACATGGAAATGGCTGGTTGAGTAACACTCAATTGCTCCACGAGCATTTTTTGCGATTAAGTATCGTTTTCGTCCAAAAGAGCCTGCAATTGATGGACCTCAACCTTCCTAGGACGATTTTCGGGCTTCTAGTCCCACAAGTCAAAATTGCTGTCTTTAAACCGACGAAACCAATCTCAGTACGTTGTTTCCGATAAAGCACTGTCACCATAGGCCTCCATAAGAATTCGATGCGATTCGGCAGTCGATTTCTTCAAATTGAAGCGTAAAAGCGGAACTTCCCTCATATGCTCTTTTTCTGGCACAAAACTAGACATGATTATCAAAGGAAAAATGTATGTTGTTGTACTGACAATGTGTACTGATTAATGTTGACAGATGTCAAACTCATAAAAAAAAGTATGGCGTACACATTATAGCTTAATAAGCTCACTCACGCAATCTATGACCAAACAGCGGATTTAAGCATATACCCCTGGTATAACAAAAAAAAATTATTTTTTTTTTTAAAATTTGTTCCCATAAGTATCTTGAAATGATTTCTAGTATCTGGTCATGCCATAAGTATCGGAGAAAAGTCTGTCCGATCCATCCAATTTTTAAAGCTTTTTTGAACAAATCCAATACTTTCTCTAATATAACTTGCTCAATATGTCAGCATATAGCAACAAATTTACATAGACCCACAAGAACTAAATAAACTGTGTCAAATTTCGCGATCTTGTAAGCCAGTGGACTGAACTATTATGTAAATTGTGTTTGTTTTTAAATCATGTAGCGCCGTTCTGCTAATGGCAATTTTCGTGGGGGTTTTGACATTTAAAGAAAAAAATAATCGTTGAAATTTTATACCTTCCTCCTTTCTTAACTATTATCCTTCCCCCTTTCCTCCTTAAAGAAATTAGCACAATAAAAATAATAATATTTTTAGCAAAGAGTGCATTTTTGGTGATGAAATACTATTGGTCTTTTTTTTTAAGTGAATCATTCAATTTGTCCAACTGATGACAGTACACATCAATATTGATCGTTGTATTGCTCGGTGGAAGCTCAAAATAAAGGATTCCTTTGAAATCCCATCAAACCGATAGTATAACATTTTTTGATGAATATTGGCTTTTGAAGTCCTTTGAGACGGTTCATCTTTTCTACTCTAGGATCTTTTGTGCTTAACATTGTTGTAGACAACCCATTTCTTGTCCCCAGTGACGATACGCTTCAAAAATGGATCATTTTCTTGGCGTTTGAGAAGCAAATCCCAAACGTAAATGCGACGGCACACATTTTTTTTTTGCAGCCGTTCCAAATGATCATACAGTCGAAATCGATAAATGTAATCTCTCAGCGATCTCACGAGTTCTTATTCACTGGTTTGCATCAATTAATGGCTTTATTAAGTCTTCTTCAGCTTCAACTGCCCTTCCAGAACGTTATGCATCTTCTAGATCAACATTGCCAGATCGAAATTTTGCAAACTTGCTTGAACAGCATTTTTATCTTATCTATAGTAAAAAAATAAAATATGCCGAAAACGCTGTTTTTCACTTTCCATATTTAAAATGGTATCAACCAAAAACTACTGCGCAGAATCAATCGAATTTTTTTACAAGCAAGTTTTTCTATGTCAGCTCTCACGTCGAGCTTTGAGATTAAACGTAGCCGTTTCAAATGATCATGAACAGTCGAATTCGATAAATTTAATCTCTCAGCAATCTTACGAGTTATTATTCACCGGTTTGCATCAATTAATGTCTTTATTGTGTCTTCTTCAGCTTCAACTTGCCTTCCAGAACGTTGTGCAACTTCGACATCAAAACTGCCAGATCGAAATTTGCAAACCACTTTTGGCACGGCTGCTCACTTAACCCATCTTTTCCATACACATCGGATAATTTTTTTTCTTGCTTGAACAGAATTTTTATCTTATCTACAGTAAAAAATTAAAATATGCCGAAAATGCTGTTTTTCACTTTCCATATTTAAAAGGGTATCAACCAAAACCTACTATGCAGAATCAATCGAATTTTTTTACAAGCAAGTTTTTCTATGTCAGTTGTCAAAATACATATGATTATGCGCTTAGATTAAAGAAGTACTGGATAGGCCTCTACACAAAAATTCTGTCCACATTTTGTTGGCAATACATTCATAGAACGCACACACATGCAATACAACAGAAACGGCGAAAACATTGGGGGCCAATTTAAAAGTTCAGTATGCGATTGAAGCGGTTCGTTTAAAACCATTTTAATGTGTGATATCATTTACACATCCACGTATGCGTAAAGAAGTAGATTTTTTTAATATTGCGGGTCTTGTTTGATGGAATTAGTTTTGTAAATATGAAATAAAACACAGTATTCTATTTTTAAATATTTATTTGTTTATTATGTATTTTCATTTTATTTATTTCACTGTATATTATTTCTTAAAACAGAATTTTTAAAGTGGGTAATAGTATATAAAAATATGAATTGTAAGTTATTTGATTATATGAAAGCAATTATATGCACAATAAGATGTTAATCGTATACAACATTAAAGGAAATGCTTTAAAACTAAATTAAAATATGAAAAATGTAATGTACTTAAAAATTAATAACTAATATGCTAAAAAAAAAGAAAACAATATTATGTAGTAAATGCATTATAATATGGTCTAATAGAGCAATCAAAACAAATTTATTTAAATAATAAGCTTACCGAAGAATAAACTTTATTTATTATAACACAATGAAAACAGCAATGGAAAATAGACAGAAAAATTCGGTCCCTTAAACTTTCTTACACACACTTTATATACACCGGCACTGTACTATTTTATGGTAAATATTGAACTGTCAACATCGGATTCACAAATGACAAAGCTAACCCCCAAGTCTCCACTTTCATGGAGAATTAAAGTTTTCAAACTCTCCGAAAATCTACAAAATTGAGGCGGTTTATATTTGATTGATATTTACGAAATGTATAATAAACCTAAAATAGAATTCCATTTCGTATCAAAAGATTGAACAAAAAATAAAAATGACCTATCGTTGTAATTAAATTGTTTTTTTGTTTCCAGTAAGTGAATTAAAATAAATATAAATTATGCTTTTGCAATTAAATAAATTTCCATTACGACACATAGATGGCAAAGGGTGTCATGTCTACATAAAACATTTTTGACAGTCATATCCCCCTAGTAAAAATTTGTACACAAAATTGCGTATACATATACGGTAAGGGCCTATCCAGGTATTCTTTAATCTAAGATTATGCGGCTTAAATATGAAGTTGGTTGTGAAAAAATACAATTAAGTCCTCTCTTGGGACACAACGAAATTACTAAACTGAAATTTTTGTTTTCTAACAAAAATATTGAGGCTAATATGCAATTTGGTATTTAAAAAACAAATTGGGCATTTTGGAAATTGATGAGTTATTTTAGAATTAAATGTGAAGAGTTTTAAAATATTCTTTGAGCATAAGTCTGTTCGTTAAAAAACTTTGTTATATAAGGACTTGTTTGACAGTTTATATTTATACCAAAAAATATAAAAAATTTGATATATAGGATATTATCTTAGCTATATATAAGGACATTAGTTAAATTGTATAATCGATAAATTTTCAAAATTTTCAAAATCAGAAGAGAAACTTCCAATTCGTGTTAAAGTATAATATGAAGGATAACAAATATTACTCTTGTAAATAAATTAAAAGAATTTTCAAAACATTAACTAATTGTCACTTAAGCTCAGAACAAGTATTTCCGTTTAAAAAAAATTTTGTAATTTAACGAATTCCATACAATTTCTTTGCTGCTCTTTTCGAATTTTATCAGAAACTGATAACAACTGAAAACATTTCCGCTATTATCGTCATCTATCCACTATTATTAATAGACAATTGATTTTAGTACAATAACAGTTAAAATTCTAATTTATCATTGTGCACATTTATTTTTATTGTTATCTAAATCAATTGTAAAGTTATTCTGTATAGAAATTTTCAAATAATCAGAGAATATTCTCGAATATTTATTTGGCAGCCATTAATAAGAACATTCTATGGGAGTCTATGACATCTAATGACTGTAAATTTCAAATCATTTCCAAAATTCAATTCCCAAATCGATAATATCATTTTCAGAAAGTCATTTACGAAATTGCGAAAAAAATAAAAATCAACATGAAAATAATAGATTGTTATGAATTTCTTTATCACAAGAGTTGTGCTGAAAGGCTCTTATCTCGAAATGTCAACCAGAATAGGAAAAGCCAACAATGATACGAATATTAGATGAGAATAGGTTTTGAGAGAAGATAAAATACAGCACGAAGAAGTGAGTCAAAGCAAAGCAAATTAACGAACTTGTCGACGTGCACAATAGGAATAGGCAAATACCTTTTCGTATTTTTCTTGTCTCACATGTCTCATAATGGAACTAACGAAAAAAATAAATAAATACGCATTTAAACACATATGTGTAAGTATATTAAAAAGGAAAGCATATTTTTTTTCGATTGATTTTAATGTACCTTTCAATATATAATTTAACTTTTTTCGTAGTATTTTTTTCAACAATATATATTTTTTTTAATTTTTTTAATTTGACAGGTTTTTCATTTCTACGTTATTGTATAATTTTTACATAACACATATATGCATTTATACACACAGACATGAGACACAGTCGCTCCTATGGAGCATAAAGCGGCACTAGAGACTCTGTGAACTCTCTCCATCTGCTTCTGTCTTGGGCTAGCCTTTTCACTTCCGACCATGATCTGCCAATTTGTTGGTGTTCGCGCTCGACTGATCTTCTCCAAGTGGTCCTTGGTCGTCCTCTGCTGCGATTGCTCTGTGGGTTCCACTCTAGTGCCATGCTTGCTATATCCGTAGGTGGTTTTCGCAAGGTGTGGCCAATCCAACTCTATTTCCTGCGTTTTAATGTCAGCTAGCAGGGGTATTTGCTTCGTGAGGCTTACGAGTCGTGCTGTCGGTTACTTTCCATGTTTCGCAGCCGTACAGCAGGACTGGCTTGACGTATGAACTGAATATACGAAGTGCTATGGAGAGGTGCTTGGAACGCCACACGTTCCCAAGTGAGGTGTACGCTTGTCGCGCCTTGTTGATGCGCGTTTGGATGTCTGTTTCAGTTCCACCATCCTTGCTAAGCATGCTACCGTGTAGCATCAAGGGCCTCTCGCAGGTGGCGCCGATACGCATCAATTTGGTCTTCTTGATGTTGATTCTCATCCCCACTTCTTCGGCGTTGGAGGCTGGAGCATTCAGTTTCTCCTGAATGGCGTTGAAGGTGTGGGACACGAGGCATATGTCGTCGGCGTAGTCCAGGTCGTGGAGCTTCTCACGCAGTATCCAGTGGATACCGTTGCTGGCTGTGTTGTTAGTGCGTTGAAAGATTAGGTCTAGGGCGATTATGAAGAGGATAGGCGAGATTACGCAACCCTGCCTGACTGCTCTCAAGATGTTGAATGGATCGCTGTTTCGTCCTTTGAAGCGCACTCTTCACGGGGCCTCACGGTATAGTTCTCGGATGAGATCGATGATGGCCTGTGGGATGCCTACTTCAGCCAGAGCACTCCAGATGGCGCCGCGAGAAATCATGTCGAAGGCTCTTTCGAAGTCAACGAAGAGAAGATAGAGCGGGCTGTTCCATTCGTTCGACTGTTCAATGATCATTCTTAGGCTGCTGATGTGATCAACACAGGAGCGGTTTGGTCTAAAGCCAGATTGCTCGTTGCGAAGGGCACTTTCCACTGTTGTAGTGATGCGAGTCAGGATGATTGAGGCGATTAGTTTCTGGATGGTGTTCAGCAGAGTGATTCCTATCCAGTTTTTGCAATCGCCAAGGTCACCTTTCTTCGGGATGGTCATAATTACTCCTTCTTTCCAGCTGTCCGGGAAGTGGCATTGTGTCCAGGCTTCTGCGATTATAGGATGCAATAGCGAGGCCAGGAGTGGTGGGTCAATCTTCAGAACCTCTGGGGCCAGGTTGTCAGGTCCGGGTGCTTTGGTGTTCTTGAGCTTGTTGACTGCTGTTGTGATCTCCATAATCGTGGGCGGTGTTGTTGGGATGGATCTTCGTGGGTTTCTGCACATTACAGGAGGAGGAGGATGGAATTCTGGAGCTACTGGAAGGGATTCTGAGAAGAATTCCTTCAAGCGGTCGAGTTGTTCTTCATCCGTGGAGAGAGCTTGACCGTCTTTGTCCTTAAGTGGTGGCAGTGAGGGTGTTCTTTTTCCGGATAGTTTGCGAATTGATGCATAGACACTGCGGATGTCGCTCCGGTGTGCAGCGGCTTCTGCTTCGCTGGCTATTCCGTTGAAGTAGTTCCTCTTGTCATCCCTTGCCATGCGTTTGACCATCTTTTGAGCAAGGTTGTACTTCATCTGTAGATGGTGCCTTTCCTCGCGTGTTTAATCAGTTTTTATTTATGTTCAATAGTATTAGGCAAAAATAAGCAAAGAAAAATCTTTTTGTTAAATACCTTTGATCTATTGGGTTGTTCGGAAAGTAATTTTATAAAAATTAATAAAGTGAATTAATATTTTATTCAATTAAATATCATCCAGTCTGATCCAATACTCTTTGCCACCTTTATGGCAGTAGCATGATTCCACGATCATAAAATTTTTGTTTTTTGCTAGCAAAAAACTGATACAAGTGATTTTTGATCTCCTCATTTAAATTAAACATTTTACCGTCTAAAAAATTTTGTAGAGACCGGAAAAAATTATAATCGGACCGTGCTAGATTTGGAGAGTATAGTGGGTGTGGCAGTATATCCCATCCAAGCTCTAAAAGCTTTTGAGAAGTGGACAAACTTGTATGTGGTTTCGCATTATTCTGTTGGAACACTATACCTTTCCTGTTGAGCAATTCTACTCTTTTTTCTTTAAGTGAATCATTCAATTTTTACAACTGATGACATTACTTATAAAACGTATAATTATACGTTTTACAACAATATTTTTAAGCTGCTAAAAATCTTGAACGCTCCTCAATATTCGTTGCAATCATCGATGGTTTCCACGTTATTATCCATGGGCCTATCATGTATAATATCTGCAGTTTCGGTATCCCAACATGTGCTAACACTCTCGATGCATAACTTACAAAGAGGGCGCAGTCATATTAATACACTATTGAAATCCTCTTTCTGCCTCCAATAATTGCAAAAAATATAACCTAAAATTTTAAAGCCGGCTCTCAAATAGGAAAGTAAAAATAAAAAACCACTCAGGCTAATTTTCACTTCGTAATAAATTATGCCACCTCATAAACTCTAACGGTAGTAAAATTTCTTAAAAACAATATTTAACGCTGCTTAGGACTATATTTTGACCTGTAACCCAAATATGAGATTAAAAATCTTACAACTGACTACAAATTACTTATTTACGAGGGCTATTCAACAAGTACTTAGCCTCACCGCCCAATGGAACTGCTGTCACAAAAGAAATTTACCATCGTGCAGTACATTCTTTTAGTAGCCTACTGTCGAAGTAAATTTCCTTCATTAGTTTTGTTTTGAGAGCCTTTGAAAGCGAGCGTGTCGGTCGGTTGCACAAAAATGGAAAAAGAACAATAACGTTCGGTGATTAGATTCTTGTTTTTGGAAGGGAAAACGGGCAGCGAAATCAAAGATCGCTTGGATGCTGTGTATGGTGACTCTTCTCCTTCGATGGCGACCGTCAAGAATTGGTTCAAAGAGTTTGTTCGTGGCCGCACGTCGGTTTTTGATGAGCCACGCGCAGGTGCCCCGAAAACGGCTGCTACGGAGGAAAACGTTAAAAAAGTCCACGATCTCGTGTTGGCAGACCGTCGATTGAAGGTTCACGAGATAGCTGAGACTGTGGGCATCGCAGTAGGAATGGTGCATCATATTCTACACGAAGAACTGGGCATGAGAAAGCTGTCGGCGCGATGGGTGCCGCGTTTGCTCACACCGGAAAACAAGCGCAACCGTGAGACCACATCGGCGACGTGTTTGGCGCTGTTTCAGCGCAATCCAGCGGAGTTCTTGCGTCGTTTCGTGACCGTCGATGAAACATGGATTCACTGGTACACACCAGAGACAAAGGAACAGTCGAAACAGTGGACTTCACCCGGCGAACGTGCTCCGAAGAAGGCGAAGACTGTTCGATCGGCCGGAAAGGTGATGGCCACCGTTTTCTGGGATTCACAAGGTGTGATCCACATCTATTACCTCGAGAAGGGTAAAACAATCACGGGGCGCTACTATGCTGACTTATTGGGCCGATTTGACGTCGAATTGAAGAAAAAGCGGCCCCGTTTTGCGAAGAAAAAAGTGCTGTTCCACCACGACAACGCGCCGGCTCACACCTCCGCCGTCGCCATGGCCAAATTGGTCGAATTTCGCTACGAATTGCTGCACCATCCACCGTACTCTCTAGATTTGGACCCCTGTGACTACTTTTTGTTTCCAAACCTGAAAATATCACTCGCCCGGAATAGATTTGGGTCGAATGAGGAGGTCATCGTCGCCACGGAGGCCTATTTTGCTTCTCTCGAGAAAATGTATTTTTTGGACGGGTTAAAAAAGTACGAGCAACGCTGGGCCAAGTGTATCGAGCTTGAAGGAGATTATGTGGAAAAATAAATTGCCACCTTTCCTAAATTTTCGTTTTTCTTTTGTAGGCTAAGTACTTGTTGAATGACCCTCGTATAATACAATACTTAAACCTATTTGAACCTATAGACTCTGCGATTCTACCAAGCTCTCCAAACCTGGTCCTAATGAATCCATATTATATTCGTAACTGTTTCGTATAATGTGATCTCCAAGTTCCCTTACTACGTGAACCAACTGTTTCTCGTTATAAAAAGTTTCATGCTCGTTAATTATATAATCCCATATCACTTGTAATAAAAATATCCTTATCAGTCCTTCTCAGTAACTCCTCTCATCGCTTGAGACTTTTTAACATAATCAAATGTTTAATTAAGTTCCAATAGTTGTACTAGCATCAAAGGGTCTTTAGTCCGCCTTGTTTTTGAACGGTATTGCAATGATATTTTTAACAATAAATCTTGTAGTTCTCGATTTTTTACTAATTGAAAAAACTGTTTTTGCCAAAAATATGTCCTCATTAACATTTTGTAGAAAAAAATTTAACATTTTGTAGAAAAAATATATTTTTAGAAGTAAACTTCTTCAAAAATTATGCAAAAATCTCTTTTTCCTTAAATAAAAAAAAAGTTTATTAAAGAAAAAATGTGCATAAATAAAATATGATCAAAGGATAAACTTCGAAGAAAACGTATTAAATAGAAAAGGAATTTTGTGCATTTATCAAAGATTTCTTTAACTTCGGACGTAAACAATTATAATAAAGCTTACGGAGTTGACATACGAAAATCGAGGTTCTTTTCAGTGTTTTTTCAAAGTGCTTTGAGCCGGTTCATCTTTTTTTACTCTAGGATCTTTTACGCTTAACATTATTGTAGACAGTCCATTTCTCATCCCCAGTGACGATACGCTTCAAAAATGGATCATTGGGACAGCACAAATTTGTTCCCGTAAGAAGATGAGGAACCCATACGTCGAGCTTTGAGATTAAACCAAGCCGTTTCAAATGATCATGAATTGTCGTATTCGATAAATTTAATCTCTCAGTGATCTCACGAGTTGTTATTCACTGGTTTGCATCAATTAATGGCTTTATTAAGTCTTCTTCAGCTTCAACTGGTCTTCCAAAACGTGACGCAACTTCGACATCAAAACTTCGAGATCAGATCGAAATTTTGCAAACCACTTTTGGCACTGGCGCTCACTTAACCCATCTTCTCCATACATATCGGATAATTTTTTTTCTTGCTTGAACAAAATTTTTATCTAATCTATAGTAAAAAATTAAAATATGCCGAAATTGCTGTTGTTCACTTTCCATATTTAAAAGGGTATCAACCAAAAACTATTATGCAGAATCAATTACTTTTTACAAGCAAGCCTTGTTATCTCAGCTGTCAAAATACATATGATCATACGGCTTAAGTATGAAGTTGGTTGTGAAAAAATACAATTAAATCCTCTGTTGGGAAAATACGAAATTACTTTCCAAACAATCAAATACATGACGATAAAGAAGACAAATTATATACTAATAAAATAAACAACAAACTTGTTGTTTTCAATCCCTATAAGTTTTCATAGCAAAAAATTTAAACTTTCTAAAATGAAATCTGCTTATTTCTTCTCTTCAATAAAAATGATTCTACCTACAAACTATTAGCAAAAAAAAAAATAAGTTTAGTTCTCCTACACAAATTTTCTGTAATAAAAATAACCTTTTTGAGAATATAAATCAGTGAATTCTTCTGTTTGGTAATTTTTTTTAAAAAAATTCTATTCTTATGACTCCATTTTTCCTAATTAATTAAGGAATGGTTTTGATCACCATTTGTCCATAATTTAAAGGTGCCACTGCGTTGTTTATTACATTGCATCCTCTCTTTAGAGAAAAGGTACTGTCCAGAATTATTCTTTGATATTTCCTATGCTTTTAAATATGTGTAGCATTCTGAGCTCCTCTGGGAACTTAAGAGCTTATTTTCTTCAACATATTATATTATAAATTTATATATATTCCAGCGTTATTTCAAAATACCCGTTAATGTAGACTCATCAGCTGCAGTTCCATAGGGTACTATCATTGATCCGATGATATATAAAATTTATATTCATGATATCCCAGCTGATACTAGCATTATGATTGCTTCTATTGTATTACCTTCGCACTTTGCCAATGGCAACGTAAACTGTTATCATGGCAACATGATTCCACAATATATTAAAACCCTTTACTTGGAACAAAAAATTTACCTAGAACTCACATACTAGACTGAAAGGTCTTGAAACTAAAAGACTAAATCAACAACTACTTAGACTACTGGATAACCATTCGAACCTAATAAAAAATTATAAACTTTTAATATATAACACATACAAAAATTCTCTTTGGACTTACGGAATGGAATTTTGAAGTCTTCACAATCCAAAATCCTTTGTAAAATTGTTGATGTTTACTTTAATATTCGTAGTATAAGAATTTCATGCTAAAGGACGGTTATATCCTTAATCTCGACTATAAATATAATTAATCTTACAATCTTGTATATAATGGAAGGCCTTCATTAGAAATTTTCAATGAAAAGAGAGTCCAATTAATATGTTTAAAATTAAAATAACCCAAACGATTCCTTTCTAATTAGGCAGAATTTCATCAAATTCCAAGAAAAATGTGTAATTAAAATATTCGTTTATTTTACAAAAGCTTTTGGTTATTCAGAATATTTACATCAAAGTCAATATTCTGAATAACCAAAAGCAAATTTTTTTGTATAATTTTTTATTTACCAAGGCATAAGCTACTATACAAAAATCCTTTCTTCTAATAGAAATTTAAGCATTACCGTATGGATTAGTTGGCTTTATTGAGTATGCAATAAAAATATTCTCCACACTACCACAAGTACCAACAAATCAAAAAGACATGTTCAAATTTGTATGCAAAGAAGCATCCCAATTTTTTAAAACTGTCACTCATAATCTATGAAATATTATGTGGGCATTCAGACATATAAAAAAATGATATGCCAAAGTATGCTCTTAGCTGCACTTATATCAATCAAATATTTAAGTTTAAGTCCAATTAAATAAAATTATGTGGCATCAAAAAGAATATTATATATTTTTTAGAAGTTCAGAACTCATTCTTATCTACTAACTAAAGCTCTCAGTAACTTCTAAAAATTATTAAAAAGTGTGACTTTTTTTTAAAAATTTTTTCTCCCGAATTCGAACTTTACTTATTTTTATAAAGCCAACGTCTTCGTTTAAAAGTTATATGAACTTAATAATAATTGGAACTTTTTTTTAAATAGGGTTAAAATTGGTATATAGTTTTTTAATATGTTCACAGAAAAAATTTCACTTTTTGTTAAAATGCTTCTCAAAAATTTTAATAAAATTAAAATTATGAAAATAGTGGATCGGTTAAAGTTAATTTTTAAAAAAAAAAAGACAGTTTCTCGAACAAAGCTAATTTTCACTTAGATGGCTATATTAACAAGCAAAATTGTCGCGTTTGAGATTTTGAAAATCTAAGAGCAGCTATTGAACAACTGTCACATTAATCTTCTGTCACTCTATTAGGCACTTTATGAGCTGGACGCATTATTGGCCTGTATTTTTTCGAAAATGAAGCTGGTTGTACAGTCCAATGGAGTGCCTACAGAGACATGATAACCAATTTTTTATGATCTATTTTTAATAACATAAACGTTCACAACTTGTGGTTCCAATACAACGGTTCTGCGTGCCACACTGTCCAAGAAACAATCGATTTATTGAAAATCAAATTCAATTGATGTGTAATTTTGCGAATAGGTGATGTCAGTTGGCCACTAAGATTATGTGATTTAACGAACGCTATTGGACTTTTTCTTGAGAGATTATGAAAAAGAAGAGATTAGCAAAAATTGTCCACAACAGCTCAAAATTAATGTGGACCGCATCATCTGTAAAATAGTGCGAATCCTGTAAAATTGTCCACAAACGTAGTTTTAGTTTACTTTTCCCCAATTTTATTTTTTATCCATAAATGGTTTCAATAAGTATTAACGGATTTTTTGTCATTGAAAATTAAAAAAAAAAAGTTCTTATTAGTATACTATATAATTTTTATGCTTTAGTAGCTCCGGATTATGTCTTTGCTTAATTTGTATTGTAAACTTCACCTTTATTTACGAATAGAATATTTTGCATTTAAAATTTAACAAAAAATAGTTTTTAAAGGATAATAAGAAGGGAAGTTTTTTTCTACCACCGGGCGAGACATAAAATTTCATAATTTTTTTGATCGAATGCAGTTTAGAGCTTTTTTGTGCTTCTAACAAAAATCCAATTTATTAACAACCAAATTGACAAAAAAATACGAATATGCTTTGCTGAGTAAATTAATTTTTTTTTCTTGAAAGAAATTAATTTTTTTTTAAAAATAAAATTACTAAATTAGTAAATAATTATTAGGTTTTTTTGAAAATCATCTTTTAGTATTTTTTGTATTTAAATTCCAGAACGTTTTTAACCAGTTTCAGTTTCGTTTTTATCCTGCATGCTTTTTTCCCCTTTCAATGGCAATACATTACACTAATCCTTTTAAATGAAAGTGTTATTTGTAGTACACTTTTATTATCTCTAGTACTATTTATGTATTTTATGTCAATTTATATAGTATTGTAGTATGTAGGGTATTTTATTTTTATTTATTTTTTTACTCATATTACATAAGTGGACAAAAAACAAACTTAAGTGAAGTTGAGATATAGACTAGTGCTTGACTCTAACTTTAACATTAACGCTATATTATATATGATTGGTAAAAAAAAGGATAAAAAAATTGAGAAAATAATATAGAAGAAAAAAAAATATCATCAAATCCAGTTTAGTGGTACAAGTTTGAAGGGACCGTATCTGCACGTTTAGGTGTTGTAAAAAGGTCCATAAATGACATAAAAGTGGCTGAATGATAAATTTTGTGATCTCGTAAAAAGGATAATGGTATTCATCGCCATTCAAGTGTTTCTTAAGGTATTAAGTGTAATGCGTTGGTCTCGTGTATGAATGTGTTTCGCATGAAAATGAATATTTCATGAGGTATAGAGCGCTTTCTATCTATCCATTCAACTATCTATGTACGATTACAATAAATTATCTTATTTTCTAGTCTATTTTTTTGTTGTTAGAAAATTGTTCTATTTTTTTTCTGTAGCATTATTTCCCTTACTTAGAGACTAAAAATAAATAATAGTAAAAAAAAAAATTCCCAACATACATACATAAACCCATATGTTCTATGTGGCGCTGCGTGATGTCATTACCGTTCGGTATCTTCCGTTCAATTTCTCTAACCTATTTCTCTGGCATATTACCTTTTCGAATACAAAAATACAAAATACAAGAATATTAACAAAAAGAATCCGTTTTTATACATATGTATATATGTAAGTAAAAATTAGCCGGAACTTATTTTGTTTATACACATTTTGAGAGAATCTATAACATTAAATTCTTCTATACAGAACGCTTTCAAAATACCACCTTGATCGGAAAGTTCCCGGAACGATGGGAGTGTGACGATTTGAGTTCTGTTTTTTTTTGTTAAGTTGGTATGTTACATCAATTGTTGACATTTGCAAAAGTTACGTAGCCAAAATTACATCTATCTCTGTGTGTGTTGGCGTTTTTTTACAATTTTAGAAATGGATTTAAATTTGCAACTACGAACTTGTATTAAATTTTGCGTAAAAAACGGATTTAATAGTGCGCAAACGTTGGAAATGTTGGAAAAGTGTTTCGGCAACGATTCTTTAAAGAAAACGGTCGTTTACCAGTGGCACGAGCGGTTCAAAAGTGGTCGTAAGTCAATCGAAGATGATGAACGCAGTGGAAGACCATCGACATCGCAAACAGACGAAAACATTGATAAAGTAAAAGAAATGTTCGTCAATAACCGCAAATTAACCATCAGAGAGATAGCGGAGGACTTGAACATTGCCTATGGATCCGTCCCAGACATTTTGGTTAATGATTTGGGTTTCCGTCGTGTAGCAGCAAATTTGGTGCCAAAAGACCTCAATTTCATGCAAAAAAGAGACCGTGTTGACTTCGCAAAAGACATGATTTGCGAGGCTGAATCCGATCCCACATTCATCAAAAGGATAAAAAATCATGAATTTTTGCCAGAAGGCTGGACGTGAAGAAATTCGCCGAAAGAGACCAGAATTGTGGGCAGAAAACTCATGCATTTTGAACCATGATAACGCGCCGTCGCACAGTGCCACATTATTCGAAATTTTTTGACGAAAAATGCAACAAATACCATCCAACAACCACCGAATTCACCTAATTTGGCTCCCTGTGACTTCTTTCTGTTCAATCGAGTTAAAAAACCATTACGGAGAACGCGTTTCAACAGCCGAGAGGAAGTAATGGAAAAATCGCAGGAAGCACTGATGGACATACCGAAAACCGAATATAAAAAATGTTTCGAGGATTGGATCAAGCGCTGGCATAAATGTGTTAAAGTCGATGGGGATTACTTTGAAGGGGACAATATAGATTTACGAGGGTCAATCAACAAGTACTTATCCTACAAAAGAAAAACGAAAATTTAGGAAAGGTGGCAATTTATTTTTCTACATAATCTCCTTCAAGCTCGATACACTTGGCCCAGCGATGCTCTAACTTTTTTAACCCGTCCAAAAAATACATTTTCTCCAGAGAAGCAAAATAGGCCTCCGTGGCGACGATGACCTCCTCATTCGACCCAAATCTATTCCCGGCGAGTGATTTTTTCAGGTTTGGAAACAAAAAGTAGTCACAGGGGGCCAAATCTGGAGAGTACGGTGGATGGGGCAGCAATTCATAGCGTAATTCGACCAATTTGGCCATGGCGACGGCGGAGGTGTGAGCCGGCGCGTTGTCGTGGTGGAGCAGCACTTTTTTCCTCGCAAACCGGGGTCGTTTTTTCTTCAATTCGACGTCAAATCGGCCCAATAAGTCAGCATAGTAGCGCCCCGTGATTGTTTTACCCTTCTCGAGGTAATCGATGTGGATCACATCTTGTGAATCCCAGAAAACGGTGGCCATCATCTTTCCGGCCGATCGAACAGTCTTCGCCTTCTTCGGAGCACGTTCGCCGGGTGAAGTCCACTGTTTCGACTGTTCTTTGGTCTCTGGTGTGTACCAGTGAATCCATTTTTCGTCGACGGTCACGAAACGACGCAAGAACTCCGCTGGATTGCGCTGAAACAGCGCCAAACACGTCGCCGATGTGGTCTCACGGTTGCGCTTGTTTTCCGGTGTGAGCAAACGCGGCACCCATCGCGCCGACAGCTTTCTCATGCCCAGTTCTTCGTGTAGAATATGATGCACCGTTCCTACTGCGATGCCCACAGTCTCAGCTATCTCGTGAACCTTCAATCGACGGTCTGCCAACACGAGATCGTGTACTTTTTCCACGTTTTCCTCCGTAGCAGCCGTTTCTGGAGCACCTGGGCGTGGCTCATCAAAAACCGACGTGCGGCCACGAACAAACTCGTTGAACCAATTCTTGACGGTCGCCATCGAAGGAGAAGAGTCACCATACACAGCATCCAAGCGATCGTTGATTTCGCTGCGCGTTGTCCCTTCCAAAAACAAGAATCTAAGCACCGAACGATATTGTTCTTTTTCCATTTTTGTGCAACCTACCGACACGCTCGCTTTCAAAGCCTTTTAAAACAAAACTAATGAAGGGAATCAACTTTGACAGTAGGCTACTAAAAGAATGTACTGCACGATGATAAATTTCTTTTGTGACAGCAGTTCCATTGGGCGGTGAGGCTAAGTACTTGTTGAATAACCCTCGTAGATGAAGAAAATTGTATTTTTAATTTTATGAATAAATAGTAACTTTTTGATCAAGGTGGTAACTCCAAAATTTCTATCTAATTCCGTTCAGTTTCTATTTAAATATAAAAAAAAAATCTTAAATAACAAAAGCTTTTTGAAAATTTCCAAATAAATATCGAATTTTATTTTAAAATAATTACCAAAATAAACGGTCATAAGAATTTTATGACTAAATTTCAATTATCGATAAAACTAAATTTACCTTTATATAAAAAGTTACAAATTAATTTCTCAAAGATCCTTAAACCTTTTTGTAAAATTCAAAACAAATTTTCACTAAAACAAAATGTGAACAATATATTAAAAAAAAAAATACTATTTCAGCTTCTAAATCTGTTTAGATAAACTTTTAATTAATTCCTATAGAACTGAAAATGTAAACCATCCTATTGGAATCATTTAATCTGATTGGACAGTCCTTGTACTTGGAAAATGGAAAGTTAAAAAAAACTTTCATACAACTAAGTCTCCATTTAAACGCATTTAACGCAGAAGCTATGAATAAAATAAAGTTAGGATGATAATACAAATAATACTATTGAAAAAGAGGAAAAAAAACATATTGTATCAAAAATAAAATAGAAATCGAATTAAAAGAACAAAGTTCCGTTAAATAAAATAAGAGTACAGAAGCCTTCGGCATTATATGGAATCGTATTGTGGTATGGCATAAAACTTTTTATAAACTCCCTTGTATTCATTCTAAAAATCGGATAACCACCCTCAGTTTGTCTAGAAAGCAACTTCAACCAAGCCTGAATAATACATAGAATTAGGCTTCAAGTAAATTAATCACAAACCAAACTGCTTAAGCTGGTATACACGAGAAGGAAAGCATTTATGGCAATTCAATTTTAATGGAAACTCAAAAGTTCCGAGGTGTTGTTTAATTATAACCTTTACTCTTTCATGCAAACTGACAAAGTTCAAATAGCTTTTTCGAATCGTCAACTTTCTGCCTTATTAAAGTCAACATTGTATTTCTTGATAAATTCCCAAACTAACTTTCAAGTAAACTCAATCGAAATAATTGCAATTATTTTTGAACAAATCGAAATTAAATTTATCAAAAAAAAAAAACCCCACCCTTACTCTGCCCATCCGTTAAAAAAAAAAGAAGAAATTTAACAAAAAATTTAAAAATCCAACATTTTAACTCAATATTTTAAGCTAATACCAATACGTGTAAATATAAAATAGGAAAAATCATAAAATCGAAATCTAAAAACCAATAAGAAAATCGAATATTTAAATTCGAATTAATCAAAATAAAAATCGCCTTAAGGATTTATACAAATATCCCTCTTCTAGCTGATATTCACAGGGTATTATTGTTGCTATACTACAATTTTGTATATTATATAAAAATTAATCGATGAAAATTTTTATATACGACATCTGGAATAATTTCTCAATAATCGGAAATGCCAAAAAAGAAAAAAAGAAAATTTTATCGCATTAAAAATTCAAACTGAAAAGTCTAGATTAGGTTTTATCGGACCTGTATTGATCGTATTTAAGATTTTAGTATTTAGAATTTAGAAAATTGAGAGAGAATATTTTCTTTTCCTTTAAAAAAAAAATCTCTTAAAAGTCAATATTAATTCTTATTAATATATAAAATCTATTTTAAGAATACTTAGCTAATTTTAAATCTTATAAATTTGAAGCAGAAATTATTTGCCTTTTATTTTAGATTTTGTACAGTTATTTTTTTTTTAAATTTATGTTAACAAATATTTATGACATAATAAAGGATTAAATAATAAATGAAAAGCATACTGCCTTTAGATATTTTAAAGAAGTCTTATTTCTTGGTACGTAACCGACGAATGCATAAGCGATGAGGTGTAGCAAAAAATTATTGAGGCTGATACGTTGAAAGCGACCTGCCAATACAGTGTAATGATTCTCTTCGTGATAGGTTGTACGTAAGACCCTCCTAGACGTGCATTACACGTTTAAACCGCGTTCGCTAACTCCGCGACCCTATAAAGCGTAATTAGTTAGCTAAGGTCCCTTAGACATATACTAGGGTGCTTAGAAGGAAAAACCACAAACATGAGGTCTTCTGGTCACTGCATATTACAAAAGAAAAAACTAACAAAAATTGGATTAAAGATTAATTAGGATTATTGGTATTTTGTTAAATTTCGCAAAGTAGATTAGTTGATTTGAGAAAATTAAATAGAGGAATAATGAGATCAAGGAGCTTCATAATGACTCATTCTCGCTATGAAATTCTGGATCAGATAGCATTCGTTTAGTATAGGGTAGTCCATCTAGCGGTTGCATTTTGAACCACTATTTATTTGAAGTACTTGAGTGTTAAATGTCATCACGAATTGACAGATTGTTAGTTGAAAGTCTGAGTTTTACGAAATAGTAATCCATACGCTTGAAGAAAACTGGGAAATATTGAAGACTCATCACTTACTTCCAAAGTGATGAGTCTTCAACCCAAACTGTGAGAAATTTAAAAAAAATCGGTAAAGATCGAATGCCATCACGTCAACTTGTGGACAAATTCGTGCCAAAGCAACTCGTTCCCGTGATCATGCATCAACATCAACTCGTCACCGTTCTCAGGAATTGAACATTTCTCGCACTTCTCTGTTGAGAATCTTGCACAAAGACCTCGGTTTGAAAGCTTACAAAGTTTAATTAGTCCAACAACTAAAGCCGCATGACCATCCGATGCGTTTTCGTTTTGCCCAATGGGCTCAAGATCAATTGGCCGAAGATGAGCATTTTTACCGAAAAATCATCTTTTCGGATGAGGCCCATTTCCACCTCGGTGGGTATGTCAACAAACAAAATTGTCGCATCTGGGGCTCAGAAAATCCATACGTCAACATGGAAAAGCCGATGCATCCACAACGAGTCACGGTTGGGCGCGGATTTTGGACTGTAGGCATTATTGGCCCATTTTTCTTCGAAAACGATGAAGGAGCCGCCGTTACGGTTCATGGTGAGCGTTATCGTGACATACTCAACGAATTTTTGTTTCCAAAAGTTGAAGAGACGGGGCCACTTGCCACATAGCCAACGTGACAATCCAACTTTTGGGCACTGCTTTCTGAAACCGAATAATCAACCGAAATTGTGATGTCAATTGGCCGCCTCGGAGCCGTGATTTAGGCCCGTTGGATTATTTTCTGTGGGGAGCCGTTAAGAATAAATGTTACGCATGATATCCAGAGACAATTGAGGCCTTGAAACACTAAAGCAAAGTTGCCACTGAAGAGATACAGGCCCAGACAATCGAAAATGTACTGAAAAATTAGGTCGAGCGAATGGGGTACTGTAACGCCAGCCGTGGAAGTCATTTAAATGATGTTGTATGTTATTTCATTCTTAAATTTCAAGGTTCAATATTTTTAATAAAACTGGAAATTTAAAAAAATATACAATAGACTGGCTTATTGGTAGTGTACCAATAAGATGACAAGAAAGTTTTGCTATTATCCAGTCTATTTGACTACAAGAGGCCAAAAATATTAAGTGCCATTTTGTAAGGAGACAAGGTAAATTAGCGATTACTCTGAGTACTGGACGCAGAAGGGGTACTGTGTTAAATACACACATAACACGAAATTCAGTGCAATTTGCAGGTCATTCCTGTTTTTTAGCAGGTGGTGTTGAATGTTATTGAGAACAGGGTTATTTTAAGAACCACAAATAGATTCAAGGGTGGCAAGACTATCACTGAAAATAACAATGTGGCTGCTGTTACGAATGGTAGTTGACATCTCTACTGCTGTCCTGATTGCCCATAATTTAAAGCGAAAAAGGGGCATTATAAGTTTAAAAAATCCCATAATTTACTTCACGATGAATATCACCAATAAAAAGTGGAGGTGTGTTTTTTTAGTGCATTACGAAAAATGGAATAGCGGATTTTGTAGCGAAGATGTGCTCATTAAGTTAAATGTGATCGTATGCTTGGTAAATAAGCATATTTAACCTATGAATAGTTTGAAAAAGCTTATGGAGCACATTTCTTAACAAGAATGAAAATTTTCGGTGGCATAAACCATTTTTGAAGGGCCGAGAAACATTGGAAATTGTATCTCGATCGGAAAGGAAATTGATGAAAATCTAGTTCGAGTGTGGGCTTTTGTGAGGTTAAATCGTTAATTTATATAAAAAGTCCTTGAAAGGATGAAAAATAGGGTTCTTAGCGTCAGAAAAGAAATTACAGACACGTGGATGCTCCACCATGATAACGCTCCTGTTTTCCAGTTCCTTTATTCACCTAACCTAAGTCGGTGTGTGCTTTTTTTGTTTCTTAAGATTAAAAACCACTTCAAATGTTGTCATCTTAATACTGTCGAAGACATCCAAATGAATGTAACTGAGGAGCTGAACGTGATTGCACTTGAAGCTTTACATGACTTTTTAGTCAATTTCGGCTTGTACTCGTATAATAATTTTATCCCTCAGCTCTAAAATTACCTCAAGATTATTAGCATGGACCTTACTTTTTACTTAGTTCCGGATACATAATCCAAATTATGTCAAATGGGAAGATCTCGTCGGTTTCGTAAGCTAATGCATTCTGAAAGTTCTTTTCAAAAGGTCCATTGTTTCATGCTCTATTCGATAAATGGCACCGTGCTGTTGAGACCACATACGAGGTCTGTTCAAAAAAGTATCGCGAATTGTGAATTACCGCGGGTTACCTATACTCGATTTACGATTTTTTTATGGCGTTATATTGATACTCATGTCTCTCACTTATGCCGACAAGTTTGGCCATTTTGAATGTTCAGTTAATTTTTCACACCTGCTTTGCTTGCACGTGTTTTGGCTCGTCTTTGATTTCCCCATTCCAAAAAATGGATCAAGGAATCTGTATTAAATTTTGTATGAAAAACCAAATTAATTGCGCGGACGCATTTCGAATATTGACTGTGGTGTATACCTTAGACCGAATCAACGTTTATCGCTAGTACAAAATGTTCTCAGAGGGCCGAGAAGATGTGAACGACAAAAAGCGTGCCGGACGCCCGAGCACGTCAACAACAGACGAAAACATTGATGAAGTGAAGAAAATAGTATTGGCGAATCGTCGAATCACCGTTAGAGAAGTTGCTGAGGACTTAAACATATCGACTGGCTCTTGCCATTCGATTTTTACCAATGATTTGGCGTGTGACGGGTCGCCACGAAATTCGTACCAAAATTGCTCAATATCAACCAAAAACAGCATCGCATTAACATTGCTAAGGAGCTGTCGGACACTGTCCGCGACGAGCCAAATTTGCTCCAGAGGGTCATAACTGGTGAGGAATTATGGGTTTATGGTTATGACGTGGAAACCAAAGCTCAATCATCCCAATGAAAGGTGCCGCACGAGCCCAGACCAAAAAAAGTGTGCCAAGTTCGGTGGAATGTAAAGGTTTTGCTTACAGTTTTCTGCGGTTGCAGGGGCGTGGTGCATCATGAGTTCTTACCACAGAGTAGAAAGGCCAATAAGACATATTACCTGCAAGTTAGGCGCAAGTTGCGTGAAGCAATCCGCCAGAAACGCCCGGATTTGTGGAAGAACAAAAATTGGCTTTTGCCATTTTTGGCCAAAAATAACACACTAATAATGTAGCAGCCACCGTATTCCCCAGATCTGGCCCCCTGTGATTTGGCCTCATGAAAAAACGACGCTACGCTACGATTGAGGAGATACGAGGGTCATTCAACAAGTACTTAGCCTACAGAAGAAAAAAGAAAATATTGGAAAGGTGGCAATTTATTTTTCCACATAATCTCCTTCAAGCTCGATACACTTGGCCAAGCGATGCTCTAACTTTTTTAACCCGTCCAAAAAATACATTTTCTCGAGGAAAGCAAAATAGGCCTCCGTGGCGACGATGACCTCCTCATTCGACCCAAATCTATTCCCGGCGAGTGATTTTTTCAGGTTTGGAAACAAAAAGTACCTGTTACCTTACCACAGGGTAGAAGGGTCAATAAGGAATATTACCTGCAAGTTATGCGCAAGTTGTGCGAAGCAGTCTACCAGAAACGTTCGGATTTGTGAAAGAACAAAAATTGGCTTTTGAACCATGATAACGCCCCTGCTCACGCATCGTTGCTTGTGCGCGAATTTTTGGCCAAAAACAATACACTAATAATGCCACATCCATCGTATTCCCCAGATCTGGCCCCCTAGGACTTTTTCTTGTTTCCGAAACTGAAGAGCCCCATGAAAGGACGACGCTACTCTACGATTGAGAAGATAAAGACGGCATCGAAGGAAGATCTGAACAAGATCACAAAATATGATTTTTTGAAGTGCTTCGAGGATTGGGAAAACATATTGGCACAAGTGTATAATATCTGGTGGGGACTACTTTGAAGTGGACAAAATAGATATTCATGAATAAATAAATAAATTTTGAAAAAACACAGAATTCGCGATACTTTTTGAACAGACCTCGTAGTGTCCAAGTCAAAGTCATCTAAGTCAAAAGTTCGTAATAATGTCCCGACGCCATTCACCGATCACTGTAACAGAGCTACTGTCAGCATTTTCAAAGAAGTATGGTTCGATGAACCCGCCAGCCCAAAAACCACACCAAGTAACTCATTGAAGTTTCCCTTGAATAACATGTGAATTTTCAGTACTCCAAATGAGGGAGTTTTGCTCGTTAACTTATCCGTTTAAGAGGACATGTGACTCACCGCTTATAATGATTTTTGAAAAATCAGCATCAGCTGCATATTGCCCAACCATTCAATTGGTTTTTTGCTAAAATTTGGTGAATGGTATAATGAATGTAAAAGATTGTCGGTGCCTAAGCCACAATTGCTTCAACAGCAACAATATTTTCAGCCAAAAGCCCTTTACGAAGACGTACACAGGCGTTCTTACGTTTCGCTCTGACCTAGATTATTGACTTTTCTGTACTAAATGGCTTATTTTCGTCTCAGATGGCTGGATATATAGACCAAAAAATCAAACCTTCAAAAAAATAATTAATTTGTATAGAACCACCAGTTTCATAAAACCTCCCTTCATGATTAACTTTGCTAGAGCCGGTAGACAATTTCTTTAGAAAAAAGTCAAAAATGTTAAATATTTTAGAAATAATTAAATTTAAAAATCTGTATTACTAATGAATTGTCATTTAGAAGAAAAATTACACTCTAGCCAAGCTACTGATAAAATTTATCTTAGATTTGAGGTCTGAATTTTATCATAATATGAAATCAAAAGATTGCCATAATATTTTTCAAATTAAGATACAAATTCTATAAGACTGATTAAGCTTTTAATAAAACTATGGAACAAATGATTTCATGAAAACTATTCTTTCTTTAGCGGAAATATTTTATTTTGTATATCTGACCACATAACAAATATAATAAAAAATAAATATTTTAAATAAAAATTTATGAGAATACGAACCTCTAGAATCTAGGATGCGCATCTGATGCACCCAGTATCATCTAAGGTTCGTTATACTCGTATAAAAAGATTTTTCTTAACCACAACATTATTTTTAGATCTTGGATTACTTGAACACGATCAACATTGGGAGCATACGTTATCAGAAGCATCTCTTACAAATTTTCCAGTGCAACTAAGAAATCTCTTTGCAATAATAGTGACAACTTGCGTACCTTCAAATCCCCAAAGCCTTTGCGAGAAGTATAAAAAAAGTTTGAGTGAAGATATTCTTCGAGAAGTTAGAAGAGCTAACCTCTCACCACAATTAGATTTCACTTCTGATATTTTTAACCAAGCTCTGATTTTAATTGAAGATAAATGCATACTAATTAACGGTAAAACCCTTCAGCAGCTTGGAATAGAATCTCCAATACGCAATGGTTTGGATGTCCTCAACAGAGATATTGTACGAGAAAAAAATTACAACATTGATCAACTTAAAATATTGGTAGAAACCAATAAGCCTCTTTTAGTGGATGACCAAAAGTTGGTGTACAATAAAATTTTAGATGTTGTCAGGAGTGGTAATGGTGAAATTTTTTTTTGGATGCACCAGGGGGGACAGGAAAAACATTCCTAATTAATTTATTACTGGCGGAGCTTCGAATCGATAGTGAAATTTGTCTTGCACTTGCATCATCTGGTATAGCTGCTACGCTATTGGATGGAGGCCGAACAGCACATTCAGCTCTAAAACTGCCTCTAAATCTGGCAAATACAGAAACTCCAATATGTAATATTAGCAAGAACTCTGGTCAAGCTCAAGTATTGAAAATTTGTAAAGTAATTGTTTGGGATGAATGCACTATGGCATATAAAAAAGCATTGGAAGCACTCGATCGAACGATGCAAGACATAAGGGGTAACACTCAGTTAATGGGAGGAGCTGTGTTAGTTTTGGCTGGTAGTCCCGCGGTCTACGCCTGCCGATGAACTGAATGCTTGCCTTAAGGCATCGTATCTTTGGAGAAAAGTTCGGAAAATTACATTGACGACAAATATGCGAGTTCATTTACAAGGAGATTTGGCAGCTCAGAAATTTTCACAGCAGCTTTTAAGTCTTGGTGAAGGCAATTTACCCTCGGATTCTGAAACGAATCTCATTTCATTTCCATCTGACTTTTGTCAATTGATGCTCACAATTCAGGAAGTTGTGCACAAAGTTTTCCCAAACATTCTTACTAATTATAAAAATCAATAATGGCTTTGTGAACGCGCAATTCTGGCACATAAGAATGAATGTGTCAATAACATTAATGTACAGATACATCAACAACTTCCTGGAATTACACAACAATACAAATCAGTGGTTAGATAGTGAAAATGCTGTTCTTTATCCGGTAGAGTTTCTGAATTCATTAGAAGCGCCTGGAATGCCGCCACACGAATTAAATTTAAAAATTGGATCTCCGATAATACTGTTACGTAATCTTGATCCGCCAAAATTATATAATGGTACAAGGCTATGTGTGAAGACAATGATGCCAAACGTAATAGAAGCCACCATAATAACAGGAAGTGCTAAAGGAGATAACGTTTTTATTCCACGTATTCCTATGATACCATCAGATTTGCCATTTGAATTCAAGCGCCTGCAATTTCCTGTTCGGCTTGTATTTGCTATGACAATCAACAAATCTCAAGAACAATCCCTAAAAGTAGCAGGCATCAATCTAGAACGACCATGTTTTTCTCACGGTCAGCTGTATGTTGCTTGCTCAAGGGTTGGCACGCCAAAGAATTTGTATATTTTTGCTACTCAGGGCAAAACTAAAAATATAGTTTACAAGAAAGCATTTGAATGAAATTTTTTATTTTTTTAAATAACCTACTGACCTGTGAATTGTTATTTAGTATTAAGATATTTATGTTGTAAGAACTTAACAAATTTGTAAATATGAAACTGCATCAGAATAAATTTAATTAATTTTAAAACTGATTTCTTTTAATGGAGCTGGAAAACTATATAGTATGTAAATCTAGGTTAATATACTTTTCTAGGTGGATACTAAATCCTAGGTTGATATATCCCCAAGTTTGAAACAAAAAGGGACCCGGGCAACGTCGGGTACTGATCAGCTAGTACTAAATAATATTTTTTTTTTCATTCTGTTTTTATTTAAAATATGCTAAAACATTAAATAGCCTTTACTACTTTTATCAGACAAATTAATTATTTTTAATTGGCTTTTTTTTCGAATAAATCTTATTTTTTTATTTAGACTATAAAATAGAATTAATTATTTTTAATTAAATAAATTTAATTAAAATAAAAAATTCAATTTAATTGAATTTAAATTTAATCATAAAAATCATAATATATTTAATGATGAAATGGAATTTATTTTTGGTAATATGAGAATTTACTTTGAAATCAAATTTTTTCAAATATTTTTGTATTCAACGTTTTTAAGACGAAATAAAATTTATTTATCTTCATAAGAATGTGTATAAATAAATCTGGTTTCTGCTGAATATTACTCGAACTTTCCTTAGAATACAATTAAATTAGTTATGATAAATAAAATAAAATTATTTTTTTTATTTTTGATAAATGAATGCAAACATAGGTAATCCTACAAGGATTATTATTATTCACATTGGTATTCTTAAAGCTATTCTAATAATCTGAATAAATGTTATAATATTGTTGAACCAGACAGTATAAGAAATGCTCTTAGTTGAAGTATTTTATTTTTAAAATTTATTTTATCAATATTTCAACAAAAAAAAAAAAAAAAAAACAACTAAAAAGTATAAACATTTCAAAGGTTTATTAATATTTATTTCAGTTTTTATTATGTTCAACAGCACAGAAAGTCATATTTTATTTATATATTTTTCGATAGAGATCAACTTAATGGATTATTTGATAATTTCATGTAAATACTTATGTAAGGATTTTAATATTATTTTAAAAATAACTCTAAGTTGAATGGAGGAGAGACTTTCAACTTGTGAAAACCTTTTTTGAAGATGATGTAAAAATATTGTATGCCAAAAAAATAATGCTCATTAAAAGAAGAAAAAAAAACAAATTACATTATACGTAATTTAATAATATTTTAAATTCAATAAAAAATTTTAAATTTGAATTTTTCCATAGTCGATATGGTGAAATTCTTCGTTGGAAAATTTATAAAAGAACTTTTCATAATCTTCCTACTTGAAGAAAATTATTCAAACACTTTAAACGAAAAGGACTAAATATATACTCCTTATTCGAATATGTTTGTATATACCGATGTATAGAACAGGATCTATGTACACACATACATCAATTGGGTTGCATGTGAAAAAGATATAAAACTCACAATACATAAAATATCAAAAAGAAGGATTAATTTCCTGTTGCTCACGAACATTTTACCATCGTTAATATATCAAAGCATATCAAATTGAATTGACTTTATTATGTGCTATTTGAATATGCTTAGAACATACAAAAATGTTTCCTATTTTATCAAAGGAAATTTGTTGTGCTTAATTTGCACTAATTTATATAAAAATTTTGACCATTATAATTAGTCAATAACAATTTTTTATAAAACGATTTTCGTATAAATCAGAAAAAAAAATTTATTATCAAATTTTACATACACGTACGCTGACACTTATATTATTAAAAATTCGTAATAAAATTAATTGTGAAAAATTTTCTATATAAAAATTAGTTTCATTCAGGATTAAAAAACTATTTTTTTTTTTTTGGTATAAAAAACAATCATTAATATTCATTTGAAAAAGACTTTAATTATTTATTGGGTATGAAAGTTTTTCAAAACTTACATTAGTCCCATAGATTAGCTTCAGTCAAAAGTTAATAGTTTTCATGAATATGTGAAATATGCGTGATTGATTAAAATGAGGAAAAATCGATTTTGTAACATTTTCCTTGAATAAACTACCCATCTAGCCACACTTCCACTAGATTATGCCTTTGAGCAATTTGTGTTGTGGCAGTTTTGAATGGCATATAACCATAAGAACTCATACATATTCAACAGTACTAAGGATTATTGTATGTTTTACGAGCATGTAGGACCTGAGAATTTATTTTGGGCCAACAACAAAAAAAAAACAGAGAAATTTTCAAATGGCAGCAGCTAATTTCAAAGGATTTTGTTTTCGTATGTCACTCATCGGGTACGATGATATTCCATGTACAGAATCATCACTCATCCGAAGTATGTATTAGTTAACAACGAACAAAATATTATTAATATTAAGACGTGAATTTTATAGATTATTAAATCAAAAATATAAAGGATCCGCTATGTGATTACAATATATTACGAAAAATAAGAACTAGGCAAACAAGATTTGATACAAGAACGAACATATCGTATACAAGAACAAGTCAACAATTACTTTTATTTTCTAATTAAAATAATAAATCTGTCTTCTTAACTAATTTAATTCAATTAAAATTACTACAAAATTGTCTTAAAATAATTGAAAAATCAATATTTCTGATTAAAAAGTTACGACGTTTGAAATAATTGAACACAATTGAGCCGAGTATAAAAAAAAAAAGAGTCATCTGATCAGTTAATTACTTATATTTTATACTTTAATTTAATTTTTAGAGTTTAATTAATATATTTAAGTTAAATTTAAAAATTGCTACTATATGAAAAAAAAAGGAAACGCAAACATCCATTAGTAGAGACTACAGGCGGAATAGAGAATCAAAAATTTGACATAAATAAAATTCGACAATTAAATTATGAAGATTTCCAAAAATATTGACATAATGATTAGTTATCAATCAAAAAGCTTAAATATGAAAAATATTATAAAAGTTACAAGTTGAAAATCAATACCCTGCAAAAATCAGAATACTACAAATTTATTCACAATATAAATTATTCTTTAAAAATAAAATTTTGTACTTTGTTAGTAATTTTTTAAAATAATTTTCCAAAGAAAATTGTTATTTCTATGTAGCAGAGATTATTAATTATTGAATTATAAAAAATGATCCTGTTATGAACAGAATAATTTTATTTTCAATATGAAAACTACCCACGATAGTCCTTGTCACAGTTACATCCTTACTGCAATATATGTTGACGCTACAGCCATGCTTACACATCACAAAGATTATTCTACAGCCATCAATATCCTATAGAACCATATCCACTACTTGGAAACGTGGCTCAAAAGGTCTGCCGAGAACCAATTCCCAATGTCACCCTAAATAGCAGTAATGTTCCAATAAAGATGAGCGTGCGTTACCTTGGATTCATATTCGACAAACAGATAACCTGGAACTCTCACACGAAAACTAAAAGAAGTACACTTAACTGACAATATAAACAATCACTACGACTCATCGATAGTAGGTCGAACCTGACAATAAAAAGCAAACTATTACTACACAATACGGTACTGAAGCCGATGTGGACTTACTGACTCAAACTTTGGGGATCCATATGTTCATGAATTATGTATATCCCGTTATAAAAAATTCTATTAACATTTATCCTACCATCCTAATTCTTTAGCACAGGAACTGTTTACTACGATCCTTCAATTATATACACACATCCACGTTTAAAAATATATTATCTGGTTCTTGAGGAGACATGAGTGTGTGTTTTCCCCTACATGCCTTCATGTCCTTGTTTCTTCACTTAAAAAATCTGCTTATCACAAATTATATGACATTTAAATTTTAAGGCATAAAAAAAAACATAAAAACTTATCATTATTAACCAAAATTCCTTAAATTTAATATTGAGGTAAAAATTGTATTATTCAAGATTGGAAACTGCTCAATATTGAGCAAGTCATGCAAGCTCCAAAAAATGAAACGATTATTATGATAAAAATTGTATTTTTAATATGAAAATTGCTCCATATTGTCCTAGTCCTTCAAGCGCTATAAATGAGTCAATTATTGACAGGATTAATATTGGTAAAAATTCTTCAAACTCACAAAAAGACCTGATTATTGAGCCAAAAATTATATTTTTTTATATGAAAATCAATCAACATTGATCAAGTTCTTTAAACAAAAAAATTGAGCTCATTATTGAGCTAAAAATTATATTTTTAATAAGAAAACTGCTCAACATTGAGCCAGTCCTTCATGCTCCCAGAAATTAAATGATTATTGTGATGAAAATTCTATTTTTAATATGACAATTGCTCAATTTTGTCCAAATTCTTCAAACTCACAAAAAGAGCTGATTATTGAGCCAAAATTATATTTTTAATATAGACACTAATAAACACTCACCAAATTCGTCAAATGAACAAATTGAGTTGTTTATGGAGACGAAAATTGCACTTTTAATAGAAGAACTGCTCAATATTGATCAAACCTTTCATGCTCTCGGAACTGAAACGATTATTGTGATAAAAACTGTATTTTTAATATAAAAATTTCTCAATATTCTCCTAGTACTTCAAGCGCTATAAATGAGTCAATTATTTACAGGATCAATATCGGTGAAAATACTTCAAACTCACAAAAAGAGCTGATTATTGAGCCACAAATTATATTTTTTTATATGAAAATCAATCAACATTGATCAATTTCTTTAAACAAAAAAATTGAGCACATTATTGAGCTAAAAATTATATTTTTAATAAGAAAACTGCTCAACATTGAGCAAGTCCTTCATGCTCCCAGAAATTAAATGATTATTGTGATGAAAATTCTATTTTTAATATGACAATTGCTCAATTTTGTCCAAGTTCTTTAAAATCACAAAAACAGCTGATTATTGAGTCAAAAATTATATTTTTAATATAAAAATTAATAAACACTCACCAAGTTCGTCAAATGAATAAATTGAGTTGTTTATGGAGACGAAAATTGTACTTTTAATAGAAGAACTGCTCAATATTGATCAAACCCTTCACGCTCTCAGAAATGAAACGATTATTGTGATAGAAATTATATTTTTAATATGACAATTGCTCAATATTCTCCTAGTACTTCAAGGGCTATAAATGAGTCAATTATTGACAGGATCAATATCGGTGAAAATACTTCAAACTCTTATAAAGAGCTGTTTATTAAGCCTCAAATTATATTTTTTATATGAAAATCAATCAACATTGATCAAGTTCTTTAAACGAAAAAATTGAGCTCGTTATTGAGCTAAAAATTATTTTTTTAATAAGAAAACTGCTCAACATTGAGCAAGTCCTTCATGCTCCCAGAAATTAAATGATTATTGTAATGAAAATTCTATTTTTAATATGAAAATTGCTCAATTTTGTCCAAGTTCTTTAAACTCACAAAAAGAGCTAATTTTTGAACAAAAAATTATATTTTTAAAATGGTAACTAATTAACACTGACCAAGTTCTTTAAATAAATAAATGGAGCTGTTTATGGAGACAAAAATTGTAGTTTTAATAGGAGAACTGCTCAAAAATTGATCAAATACAATCCTTAAAATTTTAGAAATGAGATCAAAATCAATTAAACTTTGATGATAATCGTACAAACGTAGAAAATTAGCTGATTATGGATACAAAAATGATATCTTTAATATGGAAAGTCATTAATATTTACCGATTTTCATAAATTTAATAATGAGCTAATTATTGATATAAAAATTGTATTTTCGAAACTGTTTAAAATCAACAAAAATTGATCAACACCAATAAACTAAGATATCGACAATTGATTCTATGGTAATTTTTTTGTTTTAAATAAAAAGTTGATAAAAATTTTAATTTTTAACAGTTCTTATTCCTGGAGACGATTTCTTTTGAAAAAAATTCGGCTTTTTATATAAATTCGCAAGAACTCATTAAATTTGTATTGAAGGTAATTTATTATGCGATAAGTGTTCCAATATACGAGTAGAACTTTGCTATTATGCTTATTTTAATGAATATACATATTTGTATCTTTTCTAGGAATTTTCATACCATCTAGGAATAGAGCAAATTGAATACTAAGCTCTCATATAAAAGTTAAAAAGGTCATTTTAGGCATCTTAAAAATTATTACTTTAAATCGATTCGTAAAAAATTCAATAGCATTTGAAATATTTGGATGGCACTTGTAGCCAAAGGCAATAAGGCTCCTTTTCTCGTCATTCTTTGAACAGTTTCCCAAATATTGTATAATACTTGAATTTAGTTGTTTGTGAAAACTTCCTAATGCTTAGCGTATGTAAAATATCTCCAACAACAACAAAAAAGGAGTAATTTCCTGTTGCTCAAAAATTTTCTATCCTTTACAATATATCAAAGCATATCAAATTGAATTGAATTCATACAACATATGTATACACAAATATTTGTGTTTTAGGTCCTTATTTTTTTTTGTATTTGTTGTTTTTGCCTATTTAGATATTCTTATTATCTTACATTTGTATTCCTGTATTCGTTTTTTTTTTGTATTTATTTTAGTGTTTTTATATGCTCTTCGATTTGGAAGGATATTGTGTATTTTGGTAAAAGGGTCTAATATATGACTAAATATGCATAGAGAGAAGAAAAAAAATTGAAGACAACAAAATGAAATGAAACGAAATAGACTAAAATGTCGACAAAAATATAATGCTGCCAAATCCGATATAGATAGTAACACTAACAAGGAATTATCTACTATATGGAGGAGGTCAGAAACTTTCAACAACTTACAAATTCGATTTCCTGTGTATACATTCGAATTTCATCGTAAACTTTTCTAGCAACATCATTGTCATTTGAATCTGTGCTTGATTTTTTTTTCTTCACATATTTTATTCGTTCAATTTTATTCGAAACTTGCTGCTTGTTACAGGACATAGAATACAGGACACGTACTACATTGTAGGTGAGTATTTGCTATCTGTGCGTAGCATTAACTGAAATCAAACGAAATATTTTCAACATCGGCACTCTCAATCCTATTTTAACAAATCTACTAATACATAAACCCAATAAATAGATACGTAGAAAAGTGTAATTGGGAAAAAAGGAAACTATTGTATAAACAAACACATGCACAGAGTTCTATCAACTAGACATAGAAATGAAATGAAAAACAGTATAAAAAGCTTCCCCAATACGGTATATTCTCGGTTCTTCTACTATTCACCTTGTTGCATACAGGCTATCTCCGTCCAGGAGGGGATAATTTCAAAAGCTTTTTCTAGAAAGTTTTTTTTTATCATAAATTCTGCAATCAAATTTCAAATAAGAAAACAAAAATATATTCTATCATTTCTAATAAAAAAAATTAAAAAAATGAAGTCAATTCTTAACAGTCGCCTACTTGACTATATAAAATCTTACACAAAATAGAAAGTATTTTTTTTTTTTTTGGAATAAAGGTTCTGTTTTCAAAAGGATTTGATTTTATAATTCCTTCTATTTGATGATATGAAAATTTTCTTCTTATACTTCAAATTTGCCTCCTTTTTTTATTTTCGTATCCTTATTGTTATGCTGTTTTGTACAAATCTTTTTGTGACGGTAATCAGCTATTTTAGATACACTTAGGAACAGTTTAAAAAATCTTATCACTTGAAGTTGTTCAATTTCTTTTATTTGCTGTATTAAATGGAATCATCCTTATTGATGAAATTTATTTCTGATCCTGTTTGAACTAAATACTCTACACTATTCAAGGAAGGGTGAAAATATTTTACGGAAATCACAATTCGACACTTTCAATTTTATTTACGTGGGGAACAAATGAAGACAAAAAAAAAACCTAAACTTAAGTAAGATTGATGATGAAAAAATAAAAGAATTTTTCTGATTATATGTGACTAAAAGTCCTGTTTTCTGCTTGCCATAGGGTAAAATAAAACAACAAATAAACAGAATCGTCCGTGTGAAATAATATCTACCAACAAAATTTTTATACGAGAACGTGTATCAGATTACTGGAATTTCCAAAAAAAAAAAAAGGAAATATGAACAAAATGAATAAAAAGTAAATCAAAATAAAAAATGGAATATAAAATCATGTTGATTCCATAGCAGAGAATTTTGTATTACTATAACATACCCTCTAAAAAGATGAAAAATTCTGTAATATTTTGTATTGATAGCAAACAATTTTGACATAGCTCTCATAAGTCCTTGTGTATCTACTTTTATCGAATAAGAATATATGCTCGTGCAGATTTTACTTTTTTCCTTCGATGAGTATAATTTACCGGTATTTGTATAATATCAAATAGTCTCATTACGTTTCGTCCTTATAAAAATGGAACTTTCTTTATTTCTTAAGGTTTTTTCTTTTTATTCAAACAAATACCAAAAAAAAATGATGGGAAATCATATTCGTTTATTTATTTATTATATGCTTCTTAAGAAATATCTTCAATAAAATTTATTTCAAAAGGACTAATTATTCTATTTCTGATTTATTATTATTTTTTGTGATAAATATATTTATTATTGTATATAAATGCGATATTGAAATAAATAAATAAACAGATTTATAAGAATATACTAAGAATCAGTTAAACGAGATTCGCGCTAAGATACAGATGATATCGTTGTGTAATAGCCATGCGCTTTGATCAGGAGAAGGAAATAATAGAGGGTTGACACCCGGTAACATAGCAGAAAGCTTTATCTAACGGTTTAGTTCTTCTGTAACGTCATCATCGAACAGATACTTTTGAATATTCCGCTTAGAGGATTACACCAATATTCCAAAATCGAAAGAAAGATTTTTTTCGTCTGGAAAATAAGAATTCAATTAATCATCGTAAATTTATAACTAAAATTAATATTAAAATAAAAATAATAATAATAATATTAATATATATTGAAAATATTATATTTTATTTGATATTTAAAATTACTTCTTAAAAATTTGTAATAGAATTTATTTTATTTTGAAAAGTGTTTTGTATCGTTTCTAACGATTTTTTTTGTTTTAAAAGCAAAAAAAAAAACAGAAAAACTACGCAATTTTTTATTTTAAACTTTATTATAGACTAAAGTGAAAGGAAAAGTGTTAAAATATCCTTTTTTTTTGTTTGTTTGCTGAACGTTTCAATTTAAATAATAAGTTTGTGTACAGTTTGTCGGAGTCTATTTTTACATAGTGTTGTGTACTGAAAGTTCGTTTGTTTCTTCCTTTTGATTATTTATTATTGATATTGTTTCCTACTTTTAAGAGTTAATATCAGTTTTAAACATGTTTCCCATCCTATTCCGTATTATCAACATCAACTTTTGTATCTCCTCAAAATGCTAAAAGAAGGACTTTTTAATAAAGTGAACATACAATTTCCCACTGAATCCTGTAATTATATTTTTTTTAGTTTGTTGTCATTTGTTTTTCTTCTTTTTTAAATTTGATACAAAACACCAACGCGGAAATTATTACCGGGAATTAGGTGTACGTGTTTGAATTTTATCCTCTCAGATTAACTTACCTAAATAAAAATAAAAATTAATAAAAGGACTTAATTGAAAAAGAAATTTCTTTTTTTTTGAAAAAAATAAAAAGACTATACTGAAAAGTTGATTTTGAAAAAAAAATAAAAAAAATTAAAATAAATAATAACAAAAATGGTACATTTAGGAAATTTGTTACAAATAATTTTCCTTCTATTTGGATTAGGTGAGTGTTAAGAGTTTCTTGAAAAGTTTTCATTTCACTTTCTTTCTCCATTAAAACTGTAGTCTTTAATTGAAAATAAAGATATATTGAAAAAGTTTGTTATTTGTTTTAAAGATATTCAAATTTTATATCGGTTTTTTTTTTCTCGAAAAGTAAGTAGATTAATGGAACGCAAATCAATCGATGAATTTTAATAGGAATTTTTAGATGTTATTCGTGTTTATTTAGATAAGATGCATGACATTTATGATAACAATTATTATTAATTTAAAAAAACTATTAAAATAAAATATTTCTCTTATTAATTTGATTAAATAGATTATTTTTTATACATGCATCTTAAAGTAAACTTCAGTTCTTAAATGGAAATTTTTTTAAAAATACTCGTAAATATTGAATATTAATTTTTTAATAATATAAAAATTTTTTTTACTTAAAAATTTGATATTTTTTGAAAAATAAATACAAAAACAAAGAAATTATTTTAAAAATCACCTCTTTTTTTATATATAAGTTTTTATTTATTAAAATGTATAATTTTTGGTTGAATTTACACCATTTAAAAGTATTTGATAATATAGAAAATGTTTTATTTTCTCAAATAATTTACAAATAATAATTTTTTTTTAGAGATATTTATTTATTATTTAGTTAGAAAAATCAAAAGATTTTTTATTGAAAAGTTTGCGACTCTATAAAAGATACTCGGATATTTGTTTAAAACCATCAGATATTCGAGTATCTTATGCAGATCTAACTGATCTACTGATATTTTAATATTTAAAATAAATGTTCATTAAAATTAATATTCAATTTAAATCCACCCCCCCCACCGCCCCATCTAAAAAAAAAAGAGAAAAAAGTATATTACTTGCGATTAATTTCCTATTTTTCAAATTTCCAAATAGAGAGAAAAATAATAATTCTTATTATAAAATATTCAACCCCAATTATACAATATAAAAAAAAAATATTAATTATTAATAATAGCAATTAAATGAAAATATTAAATTTCTTTAGTGAATTTCTTCGAGGACAAACGTACAATTATCAACAGAAAAATTTCTTTATTAAAATCATAATATCCTCATTATTCGTTATTTATTTAATCTACAATTTCAGATGACAAATTCGCTATCAAAAAGTATCTTTTAATAATAAATACAGAGTAAAAAAAAAAACATTTATACATTCTCAAATAATTTTCTTAAAAATAAATAAATAAGTTAGATAATCTATTAAAATCAATTCCATATTTTTAAATCAAATCAAAAACACCCTCACATGATATTTGATATTATGAGTAGATAGAAATTTTTTTTCCAATTTGTAAATAAATTTATTCTATTTATATTCATATATTACTTTAGGGTAGATAAAATTTGTTTTTTTTTTCCATCTTCAAAAGATCGAATACATTATTAACTTTTATTTATCTTGATTTTTTTTTTGTGTATATTTTTAATTAATTATTTTAAATTTGCTTTTTCATGCCTAAATAATGGCAGAAAATATTTATATAAAATTTTTTATTTATTATATTTTATATTTATTTAAATAAATAGAAGCAATACTAAAAGTATATAAAATTAGATAAATGAAATTATATGTAAAATAAATAATATTATATTATTATTCAAACAAAATAGTAAAAAAACCAGAATTATTCCTAATAATCTCTTTAAAAAAGAACAAATTTTGTTAGCTAAACTAGAAGAAAATATTATTTTCATAAATAATATAAATTGAAATAAACTTTCTCCACAATAAATAAAAAATTAATTGGAATGAATTATGGAAAAAAACAACGTAATTTCATAGCACGAACGAACGAAAACGATATCGAAACATTTGCAAGGTTTAGTACGAGTACTTGACCAGGTGGTCTTTAGCTAATTTGAAATGAAATTGTTTACTTTGTTTTCAATTAAAAACTTAATGTTTCTAAAAATAATACATAAATACATTTTTAACAATAATATTTTTCATTTCAAAAATAAATTATTTATTAATTCAGATTGTAGAATATTTTTGTAGATCAACAATTGTAAGATGAAAACTTATTTCCCTTGAGGACACTATCATTTTACTAATTCTCATATACACTTAAATAAGAATTTATTTTAATACAAATAAATGATAATACAAAATCATCATCTACAATATTTTTACTAAAATAGTTATCTAAACAGTTAACATCTTTCAACAAAAAAATAAAACGGCTTCTATTTTGTTACAGCTTCCTTTTTACTGACATTGTCAGTTGACAAGTTCAGAATATGAAATATAATATTTTCGTTTGGACTGTCTATTAACGAGTAAATGTCTAATTCAGACTGAAAAATATTTTTTCATTATTCGCCATCGTCTTGTTAAAAATGAACTCAAATTTGGTGTAAGGATGGAAAATGTCTGAACCTAACAAATTCAATTAAGGAAGATTTTTTTTTAGTCTGTAACAACGTATTTTTATTCCAGAACTGAGACGTAACAATTTTCTTTTTTTTTGGGATATAAAATATTTTTTTTGACATAAAAGTACATACAATATTTATTATATGAGACCATAACAGAGTCTCATTCTATTCCCAGTTGCTGTACTTGGCTTTTGAATGCTACGACCTCATACTGTCGACATATCTATAAGTGATAATATTGTCGGGGTATCTGACTGGAAAAGCAATTTCCGCTAAAACTGAATCAATCAAGATTATCAAATTTTTCATATAAAATGAATACTCGTTCTTTCTCTGTGGTCGTCTTTAATATGTAGATACGATAAGGGTGATATGGTGGTACGTCCCTCATACATTTTGTGGTTTCATATGGCAAGGAAAATAAAAAAAATATTTTTTCTTGTAAATTATTTGTATGCGTATTATGAATAAATAATAGTCGTTAAAATTACAAAAAAAAGTAAATATATTGGATGGGCTTGGAATGGAAATATATTTATAAGGTTTTAAGGAAATTTGTAATAAAATATTTAATTCCAATACTCTTTGGCTAAAATAAAAATATAAAATGAAGGACAAAATTTCAATTTTTTTGGGGCCTGATTTAGTGACACTAAAACATTTGCATCGAGGACGCAATCACGCTAATATATTTTACTTTAGAACCAATGTTATGAGAAATGAACTTACGCAAAAAAAATTCTTCAAAACAGAAATTTTTTTAGCGACAACTTTTTTACTTAAAATTTCTTTCTCGAATATTTTTTACTGAACATTTACTCACTGAAAAAATTGTTCTTTTCGAAAAAAAAATACGTATCAAATAAAGAAACTTATAAAAAATCTTTTCATATTTTTATAAATAATTTCTTTTTTCAATGAAAAATTTTTACTTAAAATTTGTTTCCTAAAAATTTTTTTACTGAAAATTTGTTTGTTGCAAATTTCTAGTAAAAAAGAGTAAAGTATTTTTACTTAAAATTTGTGTAATTAAATTTTCTTACTGACAAAATTATTTTACTGAAAATTGGTTAACTGAACATTTTTTTTTACTGACTTTTTTTTACTAGAAATTGTTACTAGTAAATATTGACTAGAAAATATTTATTGGAAAATTTCTGCTTGATAATTTTTATTGGAAAATTTCTACTATTGTTAGTAAAAAATGTTTTAATAAAAATAATTTTTACAGAAATTTTTTTTAAGAGAAATTTAAAAGGACATTCTTTTATGGAAAATTTTTAATAGAATATTTTTAATTGAAACTGTTTTACTAAATATTTTCACTGAAAATTTTCTTACTGACAAAATTACTTTACTATAAATTTATTAACTGAACAGTTTTTTTTTGACTGAAAGTTTTTACTGAAAATTGTGACTAGGAAATTTTTACAAGAAAAGTTTTATGAGAAAATTTTTACAAGAAAATTTTTATGAGAAAATTTTTACAAGAATATTATTTTGAGAAAATTTCTACTAGAAAATTTTTATCAGAAAAATTTTATTACAAAATGTTGTTATTTTAGTAAAGTTTTGGTAAAAAATGCTTACGAGAAAATTTTTACTATAAAATTTTTATTACAAAAAAGTAAGTATTTTTACTTAAAATTTGTGTACTGGAATTTTTTTACTATAAATTTGTTAACTGAATAGTTTTTTTTTAGTAATATTTACTAGAAAATTTTTATTGGAAAACTTCTACTAGAATATTTTTATTGGAAAATTTCTACTAGAAAATTTTGTTAGTGAAAACTTTTTTAATGAAAATAATTTTTACAGAAATTTTTTGAAGAGAAATTTCAAAGGACACTTTTTTATGGAAAATTTTTACTAGAATATTTCTAAATGAAACTGTTTTTACTGAATATTTTCACTTACAATTTTCTTACTGACAAAATTATTTTACTAAAAATTTAACTGAACAGGTTTTTTGACTGAATATTTTTTACTGGAAATTGTAACTAGGATAGTTTGACAAGAAAATTTTCATGAGACAATTTTACAAGAAAATTTTTATGAGAAAATTTCTAGTTGAAAACTTTTATTGAAAAAATGCGACTAGAAAATTTTTATTAGAAAAATTTTATTACAAAATGTTGTTACTGAAAATGGTTTATATAAAAATTATTTTCACGGAATTCTTTAAAAGGAAAATTGAACAGGACTTTTGGTACGGAAAATTTTTACTAGAAAATATTTTAATTTAAAAATTGTTAGTGAAAGTTTTTCAGAAATTTGTTTTCAAAAATTTTGTTTGATGCACATTTTTATACAGGAAATTTTCACTAGCAACAAATAGTTACTAAAAAATTAATATTAGAAAATTTTTACTAGAACTTTTTTGACTGCTAAATATCTACTAGAAAATTTTTATTGGAAAATGTCTACTAAAAAATTTTTATTGAACAATTTCTACCTGGAAATTTTTATTGCAAAATTTTTTCAAGAAAATTTTTATTAGAAAATTTTGATTACAAAATTTTCTTACTGAAAATTTTTTAAATGAAAGTTATTTTTGTACGAAATATTTTTAGTAGAAATTGTTTTGACTAGAAAATTTTTGCTAGAAAATTTTTAAAAGAAAATTGTTTGCTAGAAAATGTTTCTTCGGAATATTTTTATTGAAAATTTTCTTACTGACAAAATTATTTTACAGAAAATTTGTTCACTGAACATTTTTTTTTACTGGACATTTTTTTTACTCTGCATTTTTTTACTGAAAAGTTTTAATAGCAAATTTTGTACTGAAAATTTTTGCTAGAAAATTTTTATTGGAAAATATTTAACTGAATAATATTTTTTGCAATGGTCAAGGTGACCGACTCACACTCGGTAGGTGGCGGGTTCGATTCCCGCTGCCGCCATCTCGGCATTGGTGCCGGGGTGAAAGGCCTGACTACAAGCCTTATAATATGTAGTCCGTATGGTCCCCCAACGTCACTGGAGGTTGCTTCGCTGGTCTGATAAGCCGCAAGCTATAAAAACCACCTTATCAAGAAACAGCACAAGAAGAACCAACCGGACCGTACCTCAGGCAAGAACTCATTTGGCTTTCATCGTACTCAGGGCAAAAACCGTACCTCAGGCAAAAACCCAAGACCGTACCGCAGGCAAAAACCCAAAGGCAGAAGCAGATGAAAGAGAGTTCACGGAAGCATCCGGACCGTACCTCAAGACCGTACCTCAGGCAGGAACCCAGGGCAGAGGCAGACGGAGGAGAGTTAACGGAGTTTTCTGGTGCCGCTATGTGCTCCATAGGAGCGACTGTGTTCTCATGACTAAACATTTAACGCATGTATGTGTTAAAAAAAAAAAAAAAAAAAATTGTACAAAAATGTAGAAAAATGAAAACCTGTCAAATAAATAATTATAATATTTTTTGCAGATAATTTTCACTGATAAGTTTTCCTTTCCAGCCTAACTAATAAATTAATGAAAAAATAATATTTGGAAAATTAAATTGAAAATAATTAAATTAAGAATTTCAATTTGATCATAAAATTTCCATATAGAAGGTATGCAATAATTTTAGAAAAAAGGATTCTTGTAATAGCTGGTTCAGATTCAAAATCTCGAAATTTCTAAAATCTGTCCAAATTATATTTAAGAAAACTTTTAATTAGATTTATTTTGTGTTGGTATGAAAGATATCCTAGAATAGACTTATAAATTCGTGAAGAAATGTTTTTGAGTTGCTTAAATTAAATAATTTCATAAATTATTTTTAATTGTATTAAATAATAATCTTAAGTAAAGTTTATGTTTCTTATTAATTTGCTTCTACATTTTAGAAAAGCAGAAATTTCGTAAAAAGTAATAGCATAGAATCTGAAAATAAAGAACTAATCATATCAGAAAAATCAATAAAATGGGAATATTGGTACTTGAACTTACTTATATTTTCTTAAAATGTATCAGTTTTTTATTTTTTTTTAACTTTCACGTTATTTTAATTAGTTGTTCATATTCTTACAAACTGTCACGGTTAAATATTTCAGTGACAATCGCGTTTATATTAAACTTTCACTCTTCGTAGCAGTTATGGAAGTCTTCAATTGGTATCACCTTCAGCTCATCGGTTATATTCCTTTGAATGTTATCGATAGTGCCAAGATGACAAATAAGTAAAATCAAACGTACTAAAATCAGGGGAATAAGAGGTCTGAAGAACTACCATCACGATGGTTTTTTACCCGCAAAAAATACTTAATGCCACCGATTAACTTATGCTCTTGATAAAATTGTTTCTTATTGGCTCATTCCATATTTTTTGTAAATTTGATAGCTCATCCATCGTTCCTTCAAATTTCATTGTTACATTTTTCGCATAGCGATTGAAGTTAAGTAGAAGTCATGCTTAATAGCGTCATTATACAAGGTTAAAGCTTATATGACACGTCTTAGAGCGACTATCATATAAGTTGTCTAGAAGGTAAGCCAAATCGCTCTCAGTGATACCAGTTTCGCTGCTTTTCTGCCATATTCCCTACTTGATTTGAGCTATTTTTATCATGACCAATAATATAATGATCAATTTTCAATTTATTTTTAAAATAATACACTTTTTTATAAAATATGAGCTAAATTAAAACTGTGATTTTATATAAAGTAGGTACTCTCAATATCTTCAAACTAAAATAGATGAAACATCAATTAATTGATAATTAAACTTAATTAAAAAGTAATAAGAGAAAACTGCTCTTTTCTCATTATATCGATTGGTAAATTTTTGTACTTTAGTACCGTGTTAATCAGTTATTGTTTCTGTTAGCTTTTCTTTAAAAATATATCGAAAATATCTTTAAATTACACGTTAACTTTTTTTTATAAATACACACCATACAGTAGTTTATTATAATAAAATACAAACCACAAAATAGAGATTTTATAACAATCATTTTTTATATAATTAAAGAAAATTATGAAAAATGATATCAATGGTGGGTTAAAAACTTACGTAAAAATACCTACAAAAAATTTAATAAAAAATGATATTTTTATTTCCAATCTCTCAATAAATAAACACTTATAATCAGATTTTAGAATAATAAATGCTCCTTTATTAGAAATAATAAATATTATATTATAATATATACTATATATATAATTTTTCTTATCGATAATTACCATTTTATGAGAAAATATTTAATATATTATAAAAAAAATGAATAAAGAATGATTAATATTCATTAGCTTTCCATAAAATGGTGTCATACACTCTACAAACAAAACATAATAATAATCATAAAATTTAAAAAAAAAAATTCTTTTTAATTAGATTCTGTGAGTTTTATAAAATAACCCCTACTCCACTCCCGCAAAATCGTTACTACCGCGCACTTAGAGTATAATTTTCATTTTGCAAATTATATGAATTATGGTCGATGAAAACAAAACCCATTTTATATTATAATATAATGTCGAGAGTATAGAAGAAAGGGAATTATTCTTGAAAATAATGAGATATAATTACTTTCTTCCGATAAAATCATCCTTGTTAGTCTTGAAGAGAAGCAGGCTCCCCTTTCCCACTATCAGTAACTGACTATCTGTCGCTTTATAAAAAATTCGTCGTACCATGTACCTTCTGAACAAGGTTTAAAAATTATATTCTGCCGCTGGTTTTGTCTTTCATATCACCCCTAAAAAGATTTTCTACAACTACTGGGATCCTCTTATCCCTAATTCTAGTGTATTTGTTGTATTATAATTGAGTCATCATTCAAGTATAAATGTAAATCTTTCAATAAGTAGATCATAATAATCAAATTAATTGGGAGAATTTTATATTTTTACCATTATCACATTTTACTTAAATATCACTACCACCTGTGATTTAATTAATTCCCTGTTATCTGTATTTATATCAAAATAGAATATAAGAAAGAAATGGCAGTACGGAGAAAAATGGGGTCGACTAGATATTGGGAAATACGAAACAGATATCAGTGGTTAAACAGAATAAATGGGAAATATAGTATATCAAAGATCGTGACGAAAATTGAACGGGAAAAGGAATGATAGCAAAAATCGAAACGATATTAAGGAGGTATACGTATATTCAATAACATTATCAGTTCTATCAATACAAATTTAGTCACATGAATTAATCGAAACTTCACTTCTTTGCACACGTTCTATTACTCCACACACATGACCAAATTATACACAAAACCGACTAGGCAACCGAAGAGCTTATTGTATTATCACTGGATTAACATTTGCTCTATTTATTTGCAGTTGACTTCTTATAATCAAAAGAAATGCCTTCCAAATGAGATTTTATGTTTGCTGAACTGTTTTTTATTTACTACTGTTGAAAATGTTCACACACAATTCTGTATGTCTTTAAGACCAGATAAAGGTTCATGCGTGCAAAAGGCGATTATACTGGATGATATTTTCAAGAGTTCATATGCATATGTATACTGTACCAGTATATAATATCCTTAAAATTATCAATATATAAATTGTGATAATACTCGTAGTATATACTCGTACCATTCAAAAGATTTTAATAGACTGCTTAATGTACGCCTTTCCAAAATTATTATTTGTTGTTATTATTGTAGTACAAATGGAATAGAATTGAATACATAACTACGAGTAGAAATCGATCTGGATCCGATCTCATGTTTATTTAATATTTCTAATAAAATCCACTCAAAAGGATGAGAATAGATAAAAATATATGCACACAAACATAAATTATGTAAGGGAATTATTTTGAATAATATATAACATAAACTATCGGAAGGACTCGTTCGATTATTGTTGACACAATACGTGGTCTGTTCAAAAAGTATTCCACGGGTTACATATATTCGATTTTTGATTTTTTTTTTTGGCGTTATGTTGGTACTCATATCTCTCACTTATGCCGACAACTTCGGCCATTTTCAAAGTTCAATTAATTTTTGACAGCTGCTTCTTGAATTTTGCTCATTCTCGACCAATTTTTTTATAATAATTTGTGACTTTTCATATTTTTACATATGGCAGTTTTGCTTGTTGACATTTCCATCGAATAAAAAATGACCCTCATCACTGAAGAAAATTTAGTATGAACAATGGGCATCCGAAGCCTGTTGTTACAACAACCAAACGGTATACGAGGTATGTTCAAAAAGTATCGCAAATTTTGAATTTCCGAGGATTACATATCTTCGATTTTCAATTTTTTGTAGCGTTATGTTGGTACTCATGTGTCTCACTTATGCCGACAAGTTCGGCCATTTTGATTGTTCAGTTAATTTTTGACAGCTGCTTTGCTTGCACGTGTTTTGGCTCGTCTTCGATTTTTGCCCAATTTCGACCAAAAACAGCATCGCATTAACATTGCTAAGGATCTGTTGGACTCTGTCCGTGACGAGCCAAATTTGCTCCAGAAGGTCATAACTGGTAACGAATCATGGGTTTACAGTTATGACGTGGAAACTAAAGCTCAATCATCCCAATGGAAGCTGCCGCATGAGCTAAGACCGAAAAAAGCGTACCAAGTTCGGTCGAATGTGAAGGTTTTGCTTACAGTTTTCTTCGATTGCAGGGGCGTGGTGCATCATGAGTTCCTACCACAGGATAGAACGCTCAATAAGAAATATTACCTGCAAGTTAGGCGCAAGTTGGGTGAAGCAATCCGCCAGAAACGCCTGGATTTGTGGAAGAACAAAAATTGGCTTTTGCCATTTTTGGCCAAAAATAACACACTAATAATGTAGCAGCTACCGTATTCCCCAGATCTGGCCCCCTGTGATTTGGCCTCATGAAAAAACGACGCTACGCTACGATTGAGGAGATACGAGGGTCATTCAACAAGTACTTAGCCTACAAAAGAAAAACGAAAATTTTGGAAAGGTGGCAATTTATTTTTCCACATAATCTCCTTCAAGCTCGATACACTTGGCCCAGCGATGCTCTAACTTTTTTAACCCGTCCAAAAAATACATTTTCTCGAGGGAAGCAAAATAGGCCTCCGTGGCGACGATGACCTCCTCATTCGACCCAAATCTATTCCCGGCGAGTGATTTTTTCAGGATTGGGCGAGTGATTTTTTCAGGTTTGGAAACAAAAAGTAGTCACAGGGGGCCAAATCTAGAGAGTACGGTGGATGGGGCAGCAATTCGTAGCGCAATTCGACCAATTTGGCCATGGCGACGGCGGAGGTGTGACCCGGCGCGTTGTCGTGGTGGAACAGCACTTTTTTCTTCGCAAAGCGGGGCCGCTTTTTCTTCAATTCGACGTCAAATCGGCCCAATAAGTCAGCATAGTAGCGCCCCGTGATGAGTAGCGCCCCGTTTTACCCTTCTTGAGGTAATCGATGGGGATCACACCTTGTGAATCCCAGAAAACGGTGGCCATCACCTTTCCGGCCGATCGAACAGTCTTCGCCTTCTTCGGAGCACGTTCGCCGGGTGAAGTCCACTGTTTCGATTGTTCCTTGGTCTCTGGTGTGTACCAGTGAATCCATGTTTCGTCGACGGTCACGAAACGACGCAAGAACTCCGCTGGATTGCGCTGAAACAGCGCTAAACACGTCGCCGATGTGGTCTCACGGTTGCGCTTGTTTTCCGGTGTGAGCAAACGCGGCACCCATCGCGCCGACAGCTTTCTCATGCCCAGTTCTTCGTGTAGAATATGATGCACCATTCCTACTGCGATGCCCACAGTCTCAGCTATCTCGTGAACCTTCAATCGACGGTCTGCCAACACGAGATCGTGGACTTTTTTAACGTTTTCCTCCATAGCAGCCGTTTTCGGGGCACCTGTGCGTGGCTCATCAAAAACCGACGTGCGGCCACGAACAAACTCGTTGAACCAATTCTTGACGGTCGCCATCGAAGGAGAAGAGTCACCATACACAGTATCCAAGCGATCTTTGATTTCGCTGCGCATTTTCCCTTCCAAAAACAAGAATCTAATCACCGAACGATATTGTTCTTTTTCCATTTTTGTGCAACCGACCGACACGCTCGCTTTCAAAGGCTCTCAAAACAAAACTAATGAAGGGAATCGACTGAAATTTTCACAGTAGGCTACTAAAAGAATGTACTGCACGATGATAAATTTCTTTTGTGACAGCAGTTCCATCGGGCGGTGAGTCTAAGTACTTGTTGAATGATACTCGTAAAGACGGCATCAAGGAAGAAGCTGAACAAGATCACAAAAAAATGACTTTTTGAAGTGTTTCGACGATTGGAAAAAAATTTGACACAAGTGTATAATAACTGGTAGGGATTACTTTGAAGAAGACAAAATAGATATTCATGAATAAATAAATAATTTTTGAAAAAAAAACCATAAAATTCGCGATACTTTTTGAACAGACCTCGTATGATATAATTTTTAATAGTTAATGACTATTTTCCCCTCCTCGCCATCAAACCGAAAAAGAAATTTAAAAAAAATGTTTTTTTTATAAAAATATTCTCTCTCATATATTTTGTATATTTGAAATAAACTTTTATAATATTCTGTACTCCTCATCACACTTTAGAATGTATTCATTATTGGTACTGAAAAATATCATAAAATGCTGACCTGTCCTTCATTGTCTGTCTGCAGATCCTTCTCTGAATTTGAAATTGGTTAAAACCAGAATTAATGAAATTTTCAAATTTTCCCCATTGCTCTCCACTTTTTCCTGCCGACGACATTGATTGAATTCTTTTATTTATTTGCTTTCATTATTTTCATTTGCTCCTCCGTTGTGTTCCAGCTTTTGGTTAAACCGGCAAAACTTTTCCATTCACAATATGCCGCCGTACTTGCGTTTGACTATCAAAATGGGAATGGATCACTCGACTACATAAATATATATATTTTTTTTATGAAGGGGGATGGAAATACAATAATCTACCAACCCTACCGACCTGACCGACCCTGTCTGTGGTAATTTTTAGATTTTGTCAAAACAAACACAACCCAACATATTCAATTTGAACAGTACAAGTTTATTCGAAATTTTCTTATGCATGTAGTTGTATTTGTAAGTGTAGATGCGTATGTGTGCATAAATAAATGTGATTAGGCGGTTGTTCTTATATTGTAAGGCATTAATCAAGTTTCATCTTATAATGTCTTTTAAAATAATGGTTTTAGAAAAATTACATTATCTCAAGTATTTTATATTATATATTTTTTCCTCTTCAAATTTGATTTTCTTGAAGTTGGTTTTGATGCTTATTTTTTGTAATTCTATTCATATTCTCTCTCTCTCTTTTAGTGGAAACAAATTAAAACTCCGAAAAATTATACAATTTATAAGAGAATAAAAATAAAAATTTAAAACCAATTATATATTCTGGCTGAACATTATTAAATTTATTATAGTTAGTGGCACTTACAAGTTTCTTTATGAAATTGTATTTGTGTTAATTCTAAAGAAAAGTATAAGCACGGATGATCTAAAAGACTTAATATCAGTTAGCGAATTCATTTGGAAAAAGTAATAAAATATTGAAAAATTTATTATGTAAAAAATGAATTTTTATAATCTACAAGGTATTGCAGAAAAGTAACAAGCTTCTTTGTTGCTTGTTCGTTTTTAAAATGTATCTGAAACTTCGTGATTCTACGCGTTTGACTCATAAAAACTTACAACAAGACTCTGGGAAATATTTATTATTAAGAGTACATGTTTTTGTTAGTATTAGGCATTTTTAGTGGTCCGAGAAGTACTGGAGATCGTACTCAGGGTGAAGGCGTCAACATCTAAAACTGATAAGAATATTGAACGAGCAGGACTCTTTTGCGGTCAAATCGTCGATTAATATTGAAGCTGAAGAAAAAGTTCTTAAAAGGCTGAGAACTTTGAAGAACTTTTCTTCAGCTTCAATATAAAAGGCTGGTTCTTCGCGTCCAGGTTCCCTAGTCCTCATATTTCCATAGTCCTAATAATATCATCTCTCCCCAAAATCAAAAAAATATGATGGGTCATTATCTTGGCATCAGTCACCGGAAGCTTAATTTAAAGGACATAACATTGGTGTATAAAGACAAAACGAAAATTTTTGAAAAAATAAAAATCTCATTACTTTTCTGCCACACTTCATTGACTTTTATTTAAAATTTTTTTGCTCAACTTTTTATTTTCCTTAAAAATTTGTACAAATATCCCAACCAAAAAAAATTCTCTAAAAATTTCTTGATGCAAAATATGTTTTCTAGTGAAAACTAATTTATAATTCTAAAAATTTTGTATTTTATTCAGAAATCTTTTTAAAGACAATATTGGTGTGCATCCTAATAATCTAGGAGTATATGTTCCCCAATAAGGATCTCAACAATTATTGATTTTATCTTAAGTAGTAAAATTATCTGTAAAATTACAAAGTTTATCGAAGCTTTTGTAAAGAAATTTAAATAAAATCTGCAAGAAATTTTTAATAATTCAAATATTTTATTTCAATGAAAATTTAATTTAACTGTAGTGAGAAAACTTATTTTCCCATAGTCATACGTAAATTATCGTGACTAATCTACAATAGAATCTATCAACTAAATATTATTTGTACAATTTATCATAAGCATTAGAGTTAGGTAATGATATCTACCTTATTTATTAAATATGAATATAGAAATTTCATCTATTATAATTCAGTAAACTATAATTAACACAAGATACGTGCAATGAACTAAATTGCATTTAATTTTATTGTTATTATTAGTCCAAGGAAGATATTCTCACAATATCGAAGCAATCGCTAATTATAAGAGGCTAACAGCTGAACACATTTTATTATGTCTTTTCACCTAATGTTGTTCCAGCAACTGTTATTATTATGCTAAGGAGAAAATAACCTAAACAACTAGAATTTCTATTAACGCAAAATAAATATGATTGCCTGAAGCGAATTTGTACGAGTACATCTCCATTTAAATAAAAAGTATTGTTTACATATGAGATAAGTCATATCTGCAAGCAATAAAATACAATAGTTACCCTCAACTAATATGAACACAATGTTAGTTGCGTCCTTCAATGTAGAAATTAAATAGATTAATGACCTCATAACTATAAAAGTATCAATAACAAAAGAGTTTATCGAATCGAAAATATTTACTTATCTAATAAATTTCAGATATTGTATTTTTATTACGATAAAGAAGAAAAAACAAGCTATAAAACAAAACACTAAAATAAATATAGCACAAATACTGAATTGTTCTTATATTCAGTCTAATTCTATAAATAAATAAAAACAAATAAACTCAGACACTATTATTAATTTTACTGAAATTTATTTTTACTGAAAATTTATTTTACTGAATATTCTTTTTACTAAAAGAAAATTGACTGAAAAAAATGTTTACTGCAACAAATTTGTACTGAAAATAAGCTTTACTTAAACTAAATTTAGACTGGAAATAATTTTTACTGAACTTAATTTTTACTGAAAATTATTTTTAATGAAAGTCATTTTTACTGAAACATTTATTTGCTAAAAATGATTTTTACTGAAAAAAGCTTTTACTTAAATTAATTTTTACAGAAAAATTTTCCTGAACACTATTTTTACTGAAATTAATTTTACTGAAACTAAATTTTACTGAAAGTAGTTTTTAGTTAAAGAAAATTTACTGAATTTTTTTTTACTAAAATAAATTTCAACTGAAAGAATTTTTACTGAAAATAATTTTTACTAAACTCAATTTTTACCGAAAATAATTTTTAATAAAAGTAATTTTTACGGAAACAAATATTTACTGAAAATGATTTTTACTGAAAAAGCTTTCACTGAAATTAATATTTACTGAAATAAATTTTTACTGAAGTTAATATTTATGAAACAAATATTTACTTCAATTAATTTTTACTGAAACTAAATGTTACTGATAATTATTTTTACTGAACACTATTTTTACTAAAATTAATTTTACTGAAACTAAATTTTACTGAAAGTAGTTTTACTGAGAGAGAATTTACTGAAAGTAATTTTTACTGAAATAAATTTCAACTGAAAGAATTTTTACTGAAAATAATTTTAACTGAAACAAATTTTTATTTGAATTAATTTTTACCGAAAAAAGTTTTTACTGAAAAAAGTTTTTACTGAAGTTATTTTTTACTGAAAATAATTTTGACTGAACTCAATTTTTACTGAAAATTATTTTTAATGAAAGTAGATTTTACGGAAACAAATATTTACTAAAAATGATTTTTACTGAAAAAATTGTTAACTCAAATTAATTTTTACTTAAAATTTTTACTAACAGAAAATTTACTGATAGTAATTTTCACTGAAACAAATTTTGACTGAAAATAATTTTTATTGAAGTTAATTTTTACTGAAATTAATTTTTACTTAAACAAAATTTAGACTGAAACTAAATTTCACTGAAAATAGTTTTTACTGAACGAAAATTTACTAAAAGTAATTTTAACTGAAGCAAATTTTAACTGAAAGAATTTTTACTGAAATTAATTTTTACTGAAATTAATTTTTATTGAAAATTATTTTTAATCAAAGTAATTTTAATGTAAGTAATTTTTGCTGAAACAAATTTTGACTGAATATAATTTTAACGGAAAAAAAATTTACTGAAAACTAATTTTACTGAAACTACAATAAATTTTATTGAAAATAGTTTTTACTGAAAGAAAATTCACTGAAATTAATTTTTATTGAAAATTATTTTTAATGAAAGTAATTTTAATGTAAGTAATTTTTGCTGAAACAAATTTTGACTGAATAAAATTTTAACGGAAAAAAAATTTACTGAAAACTAATTTTACTGAAACTAAATTTCATTGAAAATAGTTTTTACTGAAATAAAATTCACTGAAAGTAATTTTTACAGAAACAAATTTTAAGTGAAAGAATTTTTACTGAAATTAATTTTTACTGAAATTAATTTTTATTGAAAATTATTTTTAATCAAAGTAATTTTAATGTAAGTAATTTTTGCTGAAACAAATTTTGACTAAATATAATTTTAACGGAAAAAAAAATTTACTGAAGACTAATTTTACTGAAACTACAATAAATTTTATTGAAAATAGTTTTTACTGAAAGAAAATTCACTGAAAGTAATTTTTACAGAAACAAATTTTAAGTGAAAGAATTTTTAATGAAATTAATTTTTACTGAAAAAAATTTACTGAAAATAATTTCTACTTAAACGAACTTTTGACTGATAATAATTTTGGCTGAACTTAATTTTAATTAGGAAAAAAATTTACTGAAAACCATTTTTAATGAAACTAAATTTTAATGAAAATAGTTTTTACTGAAAGAAATTTTTGCTAAAACAAATTTTAACTGAACAAATTTTTATTAAAATTAATTTTTGCTGAAATTATGTTTACTCCAAAAATTTACTGAAAACAATTTTTACTTAAACTAAATTTTGACTAATAATAATTTTTGCTGAACTTAATTTTCACTGAAAATGATTTTTACTCAAAATAATTATTACGAAAAGTGATTTTAGTAAAAATAATTTTTACTTAAAATTTTACTGAAACAATTTTTAACTGAAAATAATTTTTACTGAACATTATTTTTACTGAAAGTAATTTTTGCTGAAACAATTTTTAACTGAAATTAATTTTTAACTGAAAATAATTTTTACTAAAAATAATTTTTAACTGAAATTAATTTTTACTGAAACAATTTTTAACTGTAATTAATTTTTACTAAAAAAAATTTACTAAAAATAATTGCTACTTAAAATAAATTTTATTAAAAGTTATTTTTACTCAGCATTATTTTTACTGGAAGTAAAATAATTTATACAGAAAGTAATTTTACTGAAAGTAATTTTTACTGAAAACTATTTTTCTTGAAAATGATTTTTACTCAAAATAATTATTACGAAAAGTAATTTTAGTGAAAGTTATTTTTACTGAAACATATTTTGACTGAAATAATTTTTAACTGAAATTAATTTTTAACTGAAAATAATTTTTACTGAAAATAATTTTAAACTGAAATTAATTTGTACTGAAACAATTTTTAACTGTAATTAATTTTCACTAAAAAAAATTTACTAAAAATAATTGCTATTTAAAATAAATTTTATTAAAAGTTATTTTTACTCAGCATTATTTTTACTGGAAGTACAATAATTTATACAGAAAGTTATTTTACTGAAAGTAATTTTTACTGAAAAATATTTTTCCTGAAAATGATTTTTACTCAAAATAATTATTACGGAAAATAATTTTACTGAAAATATTTTCACTGCAACAAATTTTGACTGAACATAATTTTTAGTGAAAAATTTTACTGCAACAATTTTTAACTGAAAAAATTGTTTACTGAAAATAATTTTTACAGAACATTCCTTTTACTGAAAGTAATTTTCAACTGAAATGAATTTTTACTGAAATTAATTATTAAAGTAATTAAGGGAAAAAAAATTTACTGAAAACTAATTTTACTGAAACTAAATTTTATTGAAAATAGTTTTTACAGAAACAAATATTAACTGAAAACTAATTTTACTAAAACTAAATTTTCCTGAAAGTAGTTTTTACTGAAAGAAAATTTACTGAAACAAAATTTTACTGCACAAATTTTTATTTAAACTAAATTTTGACTGAAAACAATTTTTAATGAAAACAATTTCTAATTAAACCAAATTTGACTCAAAATCATTTTTAATGAAAAATATTTTTACTGAATATGATTTTTACAGAAAATAATTTTTATTGAAAGTAATTTTTAACTGAAATTTATTATTACTGAAAATAATTTTTACTAAAATTAATTTTTACTGATCATTTTTACTGAACATTTTTAATAATATGATCTCATTAAGGACATAATTTTTTAAATAAAAGCTAAATAAAACATTTCATTTCATTTATTTTACATGATTGTCTTTATTTACCAATATTCATTTTGTAACCTTAATTAGTTTAAAATAAAAGCCACATGAACAAGTATGTGTATATATATATGTAGCTATAAAGGCGTTAAAGAATTTTTATACAATATAAAGAAAAGGAGAGAAAAGGAGACTTTTATAAACAGAGAACATTTAAAATCTCAACAAGCGATTAAACATCATAAATTTTCCTTTATAATTAGTTTGTATTGAATTATTCGCTTATCGTCTCATTTTGCGTGTCTGTTATTTTTGCTTGTTATAGTATAAAAAAATGTAATTTATTATGTCTGATATTAAAATTTAACCAGATTCCAAATGTAGGGAAAAAAAATTTAAAGAAAATACATAAACAAGGCTGTGGTTGGTAATATGATTGTTCCTTGCAAATGGAAGCTTTCTGGTTTCTGGAAGACAACCTAAAAGAGAATTAAATCAACAAAAACTAAGTAGAAAATATTTAACACCAGAAAAACAACCAGACTATGCACGTGTACTTATCTCATCGGTTTTATTAACCAATATTTATTGTGTATTATTTTTAATAATTAAACTCAAATATTTTTTGTTTAAGCAGTTAACAGATACAAATAGCGATGGTTCTCTTATTTCCGAAAATTTATACGATATTTTATGATTATAGCTGTATCCTTATAAAGGCGCAAAAGTTGTTAGATTTTGTGTTTTTCTGTTCTATATAATTTCACTTTGATGGCAGTGGTGACAATTATGATGATGGTAATGCTAGTAATGTATTTAGAAAAATATTAATAAGAAAGCAGCATTTTTTAAGGCTTTTACATGGCTAAAGCAAATGTTATTTTATATAACGAAATTTTCCTTTTTTTGTTTTCAATGAAATTCGTCCTGAACCTTCATCATTCGTTATTGTATATACCTTCATCATATGATGTTATTGTTTTCGTGTGGCTGGCTGGTTTCCATCTTAGGTGACTGCCTGTCACTTATCACAGTAATTCTAATGGGAGTACCGTTAAAACCAACCCTTAAGGTTCAGTATATGTGTATACTCGCATATACGTGTACATATTTATCAGAAAATTTATCCTTAAACTGAGCAAAACTTTACGTGCGTTGTATGTTGAAGTATAGAAGAAAAAAGGGACGTGATTAAAATAGATGAAAATATTTATTTCAGAATTAAGGGTAAATAAACTATGAAAAGAAAATAATATAAGGGTTTTTCTGTTCGAATTTATTAATATAATTCCATAGTAAACGTATATATGTGTATGTATGTGAGCTTTGCCATCAAAGTTTAGGCATTGTGATCATATTTCATAGAAAGTACTTTTGGCAAAACTCCAAATCGACAAGAAAATTCACTTACATTTTTACACAAAACAATCGATTAGAGCATGAAAAATCTCAAGTAAATTAATCAACAAAAAAAAAGTTCTTTTAATTCCATTTTGTTTTTTTTTTATTGTTGCTAATACTAGTTTATTTTTATGAACATTAATTTTTACTTTCAACCTTATTTATATAATATGAGATAATTTTTTATGTTATCTGCCCTCATTTCTAAATTATGCTCATATCCTTCATTTGTATTTATAACATTTTCTTTTTTTCTACAATATTTTCAGTATATTTTTTTATCGAATCTTATAAATTATCAATTGTTTATTTTCAATTCATTTCCAAAAAAAAAAATTATTCGATCGATTTACATTTATGCGAAAATTCAGTCATAACATTTTGGTGAACTATTAAATTTTTCCCATAAATACTGGGTTATCAATATTGTTAGTTAACAACGGTCAACTGTGTATATAAATTTAAATATCAATTATTTTAATTAAAAATTGTCATTTTACTTTATGAAATAAGAAACTATTATACAAAACGCAGAAGATACGTCGTTTGGGTGCTGTAATAATCATACAAAACGCAGAAGATACGAAGTCCGTTCAGAAACTATTGCGAATTTTGTATTTTTTCAAAAATTATTTATTTATTCATAAATATCTATTTTGTCTCCTTCAAAGTAATCCCCACCAGATATTATATACTTGTGCCAATGTTTTTCCCAATCTTCGAAGCACTTCAAAAAATAATTTTTTGTGATCTTATTCAGCTCCCTCTTCGACGCCGTCTTTATCTCCTCAATCGTAGCGTAGCGTCGTCCTTTCGTGACGGCTCTTCAGTTTTGGGAACAAAAAAAATCACAGGGGGCCAGATTTGGAAAATACGGTGGCTGCGGCATTATTAGTGTGTTGTTTTTGGCCAAAAATGTCAAAAGCCAATTTTTGTTCTTCCACAAATCCGGGCGTTTCTGGCGGATTGGTTCGCGCAACTTGCGCATAACTTGCAGGTAATATTCCTTATTGACCGTTCTATCCTGTGGCAAGAACTCATGATGCACCACGACCCTGCAATCGAAGAAAACTGTAAGCAAAACCTTCATATTCGACCGAACTTGGTACGCTTTTTTCGATTGGGATGGTTGAGCTTTGGTTACCACGTTATAATCATAAACCCATGATTCGTCATCAGTTGTGACCCTCTAGAGCAAGTTTGTGTCGTCGCGGACAGAGTCCAACAGCTCCTTAGCAATGTTAATGCGATGCTGTTTTTTGTCGAAATTGAGCAAAAATCGAAGACGAGCCAAAACACGTGCAAGCAAAGCACCTGTCAAAAAATAACCGAACATTCAAAATGGCCGAGCTTGCCGGCATAAGTGAGAGACATGAGTACCAACATAACGCCACAAAATATCAAAAATCGAATAAACGCAACCCGCGGAAATTCAAATTTTGCGATACTTTTTGAGCATACCTCGTATACCGTTTGGTTGCTGTAACAACAGCCTTCGGATGCCCATTGTTCATACTAAATTTTCTTCAGTGATGAGGGTCATTTCTTACTCGATGGAAATGTCAACAAGCAAAACTTCCATATGTAAAAATCTGAAAAGTCACAAATTATTATTAAAAAAATCGTTGTTATCTGCGAAAAGTGTCTTTTGGGTGTGCATTTTAGTCTGAGTTGTCATTGGCCCGAATTTCTTTGAAAATGAAGAAGCCGAGATCATTAGCCTAAATTAAACTTGAAGATTTTCGTCATTAGCGTAGATTAAACTAGAAGATTTTCGCTTAAGATTAGCGTAGATTAAACTAGAAGATGTGGTTTTAACAAGATGGCATTGCAAGTTACATAATTCGTTAAATTTTGGATTTATTGTGTAAAAATCTCCCAGAACGCATAATTTCGAAATTTTGTGATGACAATTAGCCTTCAAGATCTTGCCATTTGACACCATTTGATATTTCCTTATAAAAATTAAAGAATTGTTGTCTGCATAATATATAAAAACTTACATTTATATAAGTAACTCTAACACTTTTGAGCATTTAGAAACCAAAATCCGTTAAGTAATAGTCCTCCAAAGCCCGCGGATGATAAATTGTTTAAAAATTAACTGCAAAGGATCGAGTTCTGCAAAAAGTCTTATGGCAGCTATTTGAATAATTTTATAATTTATTCATAATATTTTAATAAGTTTTATTAAATTCAAAATTTTAAATGCAGTTTTATTTAACTTTACTTTCCTAACCAAAAAATGGATAAACTTTTATAGAAGAGTAAAAATCACTCTAAATTTCTGTTTAATATGATTTCTTTAAAGTTCAAATGATATTATGAATTTTTTGGCTTTCCATTTATATAACAATATAAAAATATTTTTACACAGAGAGAACATTCAAAGTTTTCGAATTTTTTTTTTTTTGGAATTAAAAAAAACGAAAATTTTAAACCATTAAACTTTTTATGAAAATTTTGCCTCCAGTGAATTTATAAATTTCCCAATAGGAGCATTAGAAATTTTTGTTTCCATGCAAAATCAGTATTTGAATTGGAAATTGTTGCTCCTCATCTTTTCTTTAATGTTATTTTAAATTACTTTTCTTTCTCTAAAAGTTAATAAAACTTTTATTTTTCAAATCTTATAAATATTTCGTAGAGAATTTCTATACGAGTATATATGTATAAAAAAAAAACTTTTTCCTTTTCTTATGTTTAAATATGAAAAAAGTAGAAAATATATTTAGTTGACAAAATCATTATACTGAGTATTAGGTCTTCAAAAGAAATCCTATTTAAGTGGAATATATAGAAATAATAAAAAAAAAAGGTATTTGATTGTATTTAGGTAGTCGCATAGTGCTTACTTACACACAAGTTGAATTAATTCAGAATTATGTTCGTTCATGCAATAAATAAATTTAAATCTAAAATACAAATGGACATATTTTATGAATAATATATATTTGAAATTTTTATTAATTTTTCATTATCTTAAATTGAAAATATTTTACTGTCTATTAAAATTGTAAAATAAGTTGTTGTCTGTAATTCAATATAATTAAAAATTTAATAACAGAAATTATCTAATTAAAAATTGAAACTGTTAAATTCATTAAAAGTCAAATAAAAAAAAATGTATAAATAATTTAAATAATTTTATTTGGATTAATATAAGGTAGGATAAATTTTTAATTTTTTGAAAGAGCATTTGTAGGGGTTTTTTATATAATATTCCGGTAAATGGCAGCCATTTTAATAACTACATAACCTTTTGGTACGTCACAGCCATTGAAGAAATGCTGTTTCTAGTTTTTTCGTAATAAGTGGCGGTGGGGGCCGTCACTTATTACAAAAAAAAAAGTCATTTTATTCACTTAAACACTTCTTTTTGGATTATCTCATCCCATGAGTTAACCATCACGCATATATGCACAGGGGGGGGGGGGGGGGAGTGGAGAGAGGGGACTGGCAGACTGACTTCAAGCCTTACACTCTTTTTAAGGTACAAGTTGGCCTATTCATATTTTTTTACAACAAAGCTTTTTGAATACTTGATTTACATATTGAATTGAGCTTCCACATTCGACAATTTTTTGGAAAAAGATGTGATTTACATTCTCAATTGTTGACCGACAGATGGCGCATTAGCACACTACTTAAAGCGATATAAAACCACAGGCATAAAAGTAATGGGACTCTATGGGTTACTTTATGGTGAGCCATGCAAGTTTCAATCATATCCGGTAACTACGCAACTTTATAGGAGGTCATAGCTGAAGGTGTGTTTTTGTGGTGCGTTAAGAAAAATAGAGGAGTGAAATTTGTAACAATGATACGAGGTCTGTTCAAAAAGTATTGCGAATTTCGAGTTATTTCAAAAATTATTTATTTATTTATGAAAATCTATTTTGTCCCCTTTAAAGTAATCCCCACTACATATTATACACTTGTACCAACGTTTTTTTCGATCCTCGAAGCACTTCAAAAAATCATTTTTTGTGATCTTCTTCAGCTCCTCCTTCGATGTCGTCTTTATCTTCTCAATCGTAGCGTGGCGTCGTCTTTTCATGGTGCTCTTCAGTTTCGGGAACAAGAAAAAGTCACAGGGGGCCAGATCTGGGGAATACGGTGGCTGCGGCATTATTAGTGTGTTGTTTTTGGCCAAAAATGGCAAAAGCCAATTTTTGTTCTTCCACAAATCCGGGCGTTTCTGGCCGATTGCTTCGCGCAACTTGCACATAACTTGCAGGTAATATTCCTTATAGACCGTTCTACCCTGTGGCAACAACTCATGATGTACCAAGCCCCTGCAATCAAAGAAAACTGTAAGCAAAACCTTCACATTCGACCGAACTTGGCGCTTTTTTCGGTCTTGGCTCATGCGGCAGCTTCCATTGCGATGATTGAGCTTTGGTTTCTACGTCATAACCATTAACTCATAATTCTTCACCAGTTATGACCCTCTAGAGCAAATTTGGGTTGTCGCGGACAGAGTCCAACAGCTCCTTAGCAATGTTAATGAGATGCTGTTTTTGGTCGAAATTGTGCAAAAATCACACGTGCAAGCAAAGCAGATGTCAAAAATTAACTGAACATTCAAAATGGCCGAACTTGTCGGCATAGGTGAGAGATATGAGTACCAACATAACGCCACAAAAAAAATCGAAAATCGAATATACGTAACCCTCGGAAAATACTTTTTGAACAGACCTCGTATATCATAAATATTTTTATTAAGCTTGGTAAATTCGCAAATTTGCCTTACGAAAAGTTATAAGAAACCTTTAAGAAAGAATAGGTATTCGTTATAGAGAGCATAGGTATTTTTACAGAAAGCTCTTTAACATTAAAACTGATGAAAATTCGGTACAAATGAAGGCATTTATGAGGTCAGACTATAAATTAACATTGAAGCTCCGCGTAAGGCAAACAAAAAAGGTTTTTTGGATCAGATACAATAGAATATTGCAGAAGGCCTACTAGTAAAATGTCATCTCCATCTTTAAGGTTTTACTGGTAAAAAAAATTCTCGTAGCTTCCCTTACTCTCCTAATCTCTGACCCAGCAATTTTTTTCGCTTCCCGAGAATAAAAATCACTTGACATGACATTATAGTGGTACTGTCGATAACATCCCAATGAGTGTAACCCAGAAGCTGAAAATGATTGCAGTTGAAGACTTTGAGCCCTGCTTCGAATAGTGAAAATAACATCTACACTAACATACAATAACCACAGGAAATTACTTTTAAAGGTATAACAATAAAATTAAATTATTCCAAGGAATTAATCTAAAAAATTTTTTACGACACCCCTAGTAGTCGAACGCACCATGCCCTCTTCCGTTCATAATACGTCCATCTTCCTTTAGTAGATAAATCCGAATGTTATTTGCTTTTGTCGACTGTCTTGTTTATTCTAATAAAAGCTCGATCTACATAGACCAACCTTGAAATAGTGTGAAGGAATGCTTTTAAAACTTTAAATACGCTCCGAAGATTTTCTGCCATTACCACATATACAGTGTGTCCCAAAAATAACCGAGAATATTGCCTGAGGGATTAAATACGAGTAAAAACACTATTTGGAAAATTTCAACTGAAGATTTGGGTAAAAGAAAGGTCTGTGAACGCGTTTTGTTCCATATGAATTAAATGAAGACCAAAAAATCGCTCGTGTGGAGCATTGCAAAGACATTGTTGAAACTGCTGAAAACGATCCAGACACTCTTGATTCGATCATAACTGGCGATGAGCCTAAAACTAAGCGTCAATCTGCTGAATGGAAGTCTAAAGGCAAGCCAAAACCAAAAAAATTACGTTTTCAGAAGTCTCGAATCAAGACAATGTTGATAACTTTTTATGATTTGAAGGGTATTGTCTACAAGGAATTTGTTCCAGAAGGTCGAACTGGTAATGGAAAATACTATTTAGGCGTTTTAGATCGTTTGTGGAAAAGAATTGGTCGTGTTAGACCTGAATATCCAGCAGGAAAACAGCTGTTTTTATTGCACGATAATGCACCACCTCACAAGACCAAAAAAGTGAACGAATTTTTGATGAAAAAACGGATTTCTCTCATCAATCACCCTCCGTATTCGCCTGATCTATTACCATGTGACTATTTTCTATTTTCAAAACTGAAAACCAAAATGGAAGGAGCATTTTATGATGATATCCTAGCCACTCAAGCAGCCGTAACCGAGGTGCTGAAGAACATTCCTATAAATGGCTGTAACTTTCACATCTGTCATCCGATTTACTTGAATTTAGGTGCGTTTGAAAGAGGATGAATGTATCTATTTAATGTTGCAAATTTTCAATAGATGGCGCTACATGGTTTATGATTTAAATATAAAGTTCGGTTATTGCACGATTCGATCGCTAAAGCTTTTGATCAAATAGGTTCTGCGGAGAGTAGCATAGAACTGAACTGGAAGCCAAAATCCTTGCTAAAGCATTGAAAACCCACTTTTTTCAGCAGTGATTTTCAGATATTCGCCAAGGCTCAACCCTGGCGTCTATATAAAAGTTAGCAGTTACCCGAAAGGAACTGTTTAAGTTTTCAGTATTAGCTAGAGTGGTCGATACTAAGTGATACACTTCCCTATTATCTCTTCTGTTCCACGTGACAATGTCAAAAATTATTGTGACAATTGCCATTTCCTATCCTATTTTGTTCAAACAAACAATATTAAATGTGATAAAATCTAACCAAATTCATAAAATTCCAATTCTATTAACATATTCAATCAATTTTTAATAATGGCAATAATATGCAAAATTATCTAATCCTCCAGTATTATGAAAAAGTACCATTAATTTTTATTGCTTTTAAAAGTTAACTTTAAACTTAACCAATTTGCATGAAAAGGAAGAGAATTTCACAACATTATAATATTCTATTTAAATAACAGTTAAATTTGATTGAAAATCAATTATAGAAGCAAATATTGATCATGAATATCGAAATGATAATTTTCCCATGCTCTCAGTTCATTGTTCGTAACGATTTGTTTTTCTCATTTTTATTATGATTTTTATTTTGTGTTTTTTTTTTGTTCCTGATTTCTTTCGTAAGTAAAAATTCTTTAGAAAAGTTTTTGTGGCACAAACTTCTAAAAGTAATATCATGAATAACATGATTTTCAACTTTACGGAATATGTAATAAACGCTTTAGCTATAAAATTTTACGCATTATACTAAGATAAAGAATAAACAGAAACCGATCAAGGGGGTGAGAATAATAGTCATAGTAATAACCATGAGAAATTGAAGAAGTTCAACTTTTCTTCCAAGAAACTTTCATTTCTGATTAGAGACAAGCACTATAAGAACTTTTTCGTTGGCAATTTTTATAAAAGCCCAAAATTACATTACCACTCAATGTTTTCATATAATAAAAATCACATAAAAAATGATTTTTATTATCAACGTAATTTTGGTGTGATCCTTTTTTTTTTTTGGTTTTTAATATATCTCTCCAAATTGGTCACTAAAAATTGTGTTACAATTGAATGTGCAGAGATAAAAAAAAAAGGAGTAGGCATATTTTCATGTAAAAATTATTATTTTTTTGAAATTTTAATTGGCCCTCTTTTTTGTTCTTTACATTATATATGAAAATTCATCCCCTTTTGTGGTTCCCACCGTCACCTAACAATTATTTTCATATAACTTTTAAGGAAAATTAGTAGCACACTTCATATGCGTGTTGTTAATCCTAAACTGGTAAGTCGTTCATTTGTTATCCGTAGAATCGTTACAGTTATGCCGTTGATTTGAGTGAGTTGACTACCTTTCAAGGAAACACGGCATCAACCTTTTAACGTCTGAAATTCGGTATCCCAAAAGCTCGATAAAAATTATTCCTTATCATCGGTAGTTATTAAATATTAAAGTTAATACCAATTTACGTATACGATATTTCCATATACCATGTCGGCATATCGGAGTATTATGTTCGTGCTTGTAGTTATGCACGTTAAGACATAATATTAGTTGAAGTTGTGTGTGTGTGTGTGTATTTTTTTTTTTTGGTTATAGTGGCATACTTGTTAGAGGTTTTATCTAGGGTTATTTTACCACAATTATGTGAAAACAAACAAGAAATTTAAAAGGAATGTGAAAATTTATATGCTATGATAAATATTGTTGACCTCAAAAAATTTTGTAGAATTTGTTCATAGTATGGAGAGCAGTGAATAATTCGAAGATAAGAGGAATATTTTTTTTATTTCCAGTAAAACATAGATTTTGAACATTAGGAAAAATTATTTTGAACTCCAGTTTATATGGAAAAAACGCTTCCTAATCAGATTGACTTTTATGATCAGTTCCTCTTCGAGTAGAAATTATTGATGAAACAATTTTTGAGGGGGGAAGGGGGCGGGGGGATGTTATTTATTGGTGCAGCATCAAGAAACAAGACAGTCAGGAAATGCCAATGAATCAATGAAGCTTGACGCGTCTCGTTATATACACGAAATGAACGGAAAAAGTCATGCAGAAGTGGACCACTATGAGGACATAGAAAAGTAGTGAAAGTTTTTTTTTTGGATCAATTTTATTTTATTTTTGTATATTAATATTATATCCTTCAAAGTAGTTGGTTTGGGCAGGCATTGTTTCCATTTTTCATAGCGGTACTGGGGGCCTTTTTCAGCTCCTCGGTTACACTTCTTTGAATTGCTCAAAAACTATTTGAAAGGACGTTATCATGGGGAACAATAAATTACGTTATCTTGGAGACAGGCTAGAGGATCACACGAATCTCTTTTTATGGTAAAAACTTTGTTACGAAGAAGACCATGTACCAAGAGATCCCACCTACAGGATCCGTATTCTAAGCTTCTAAAGAACCTTTCTACAATATGATGTCGTCTTCATAAAGATGTCCTTAAAATGTTTTTCATTTTCATCAGTTTCGATGCTGAATAACTCCTTAAGCGAGTATTGTTTTTCACGACTTCTTGATTATTTAAAAAGACTTTTGTATTTTTCCATGACGAGGCCATTTGGAGACCTGTAACTGGATGGACCAGTTAACGGTAATAAGATTTTTTACATCATGTTAGTTGGTTTTAAAAAAATTTAAAAGACGACTTGGTAAAAGGTATTGTGGGATCTTAAAGCCCCACAAAAGACGAAATAAAATTAGAAAAGAAATATTGGGCAAGGTGATATTGCATTAGAAGATGAAGGATAGTGAGTTGAACGTACACAGTAAGGGCAGAAGGAAGAGGATAGTTTTGAATCTGAAATTATATGTAAAAGCAGAATGTCCTATCCCAAATTTAACCATATTCGAGTATAAAATTTTGGTAGTGTTGTCGAGTAGACTGCTTGGGCAATGGTTGGCCAATGTTTCGACAAAAACTTTTCACTACTTGTCCAATCCGTGCGTCACTGAAGGTGTCATTTACCATTTGGTTAGTAGGTGCGGAAAATAAGAAACTGCTGTGAACACCGGGCGATGGAGATTTTCCTCCTCCAGTTCATTAGTTCGCCCATTTCCCATAACTCCCACATAATCTGAAACCCGAAAGTAGCGAAAATGCTTTATATAGGTTTTTCGAATAAGATTGATATGATTTCTTTTTTTTTTAAAACACACTAATTGTTAAGAAAATTCAAATGTTTTTTACTTAATGTGAAGGACAATCGATACAATTAAGTTCTGAATAAAACGTCATTCATATAACCTCCACGATTTCTTTTACAGGAACGAATTCGATGAACCCAATTTTCGAGCACTTTTTCCACTAAATCAAGTCGTATGTCATGAATATCACGTTCAGTAGTGACTTCTAAAGCTTGAAGAGGGTCTAGTTTATTGCTAAAAACTAATGACTTCAAATAACCCCACAAGAAATAGTCTAATGGTGTTAAATCACAACTTCTTGGAGGCCATTCAATGTCACAATTTCTTGAAATGATCGAATCTCCAAACTTTTCTCGCAATAATTCGGTTGTTGCACGTGATGTGTGGCACGTAGCCCCGTCTTGTTGGAACCAGATGTTGTCAAAATCGACTTCTTCCAATTTCGGCCATAAAAAGTTGGTTATCATCAATATATACCGCTCTCCATTGACAGTAACGGTGTTACCAGCTTCATTTCGAAAGAAGTACGGACCGATGATTCCACCAGACCAAAAACCACACCAAACTATCAATTTAGGTTAATGTAATGGGTGTTCATGAATAATTTGTGGATTTTCTTCGCACCAGAATCGACAGTTTTGTTTATTTACCGCCCACTCAGATGAAAGTGAACTTTATCGGAGAAGATGATTTTCTTAAAAAAATCGTTATCGTTTTCAAGTTGTTCCAAGACAAAATCAGCAAATTCACGACGTTTACGATTGTCCAATGGCTTCAGTTCTTGAGTGATAATAATTTTATATGGATACAAGCCCAAATCCTTTCCCAAAATCCGCCAGGTTGTGGTTTGAGACAGTCTCAATTCTTGAGAACATGTTGGAATCGACAAATTGCGGTCTTCAGCAACACCTACCTGAACTGCAACAATATTTTCATTACTTCGAGCGGTTTTTTGTCTTATTGGCACTTGAACATTATGCAAAGAAAATGTACGCTCGAAATTTTTAACAATTCGACGAATAGCGAGCATAGTTGCACGATTATTACAACCATAAAATGGCAAAAGCGCACGAAAAGTTGCAATTGGAGAACGTTTATTTTGATAATAAAGTTGAATAATTTGTAAACGTTGTTCTTGCGTATATCTCTCCATGATGAAATTGTAAACATTACTAAATACAATGAAAAATAAATGACAGATCACCACATATTAGAAATGGGCGACACGTCAGTGTCTTATTGGAAAATCCTATATTTCGGAAAAACTTGTGCTATTGACAATGAATCTTTGCCGTAGTTTCGTGGCAACTTTTCGTAACTCACCAGTTAAGCTTTGCTCCATATTTTCAATTCCACTTTTCATAGCGCACTAAAAAAGTATAACTTCACATATCAGGGCTTTATAGGATTGCGTAGTTATCAGCATAGGTTCGAACTAGGAATTCATGTCTAGGAGATATCTAATATATAAGCTATCTGAAGAAAATGTCCACAGTATCGTATATTATTTATTAATAAAAGTTTTACTTAAACTAAAAGGACATACAATATAAATAATTTAAAATGCAGTCATATCTAATTAGAAACCTTTTCCCTGAACGAAATAAATGTCCTTTAAAAAGAATCTGCTTTTTGTATATTTTGTCTTTCAGATAAACAAATCTGGGTCATAGCCAAGAACATGATATTAGTTGTACTTTCAAAGGATGCAAAGAATGCACCATGCAAAGCCACTTTTTTTTTATATACGAGTATATTCAGATATATTACAAAAAAAAAATTGAAAAAACATTCACTTATCTTACCTGCATTAAAGTCTATAATATTTTTGCACCTGTAGGACAAAAAAATCTTCAAGTATTATTGAAGCTGTAATAGAAAGAGTTATTAGGAGAAGAAACTTTTTCTATGCATAATTAGGGATTTTTTTGACTGCTAGAAAATCCGATCATCTGAATATAATTTTTCCAAATGATAAGAATGGGCATTAGTACGTGAAATGGAAATTTGTAAAAAAAGGTGATTTAAATTTGATAATTTCTATTCGTTTGCCTTTTAAAAAAGTTTCTGGAAAAACTTTACACGAAAGAATCGTTCATGCAAAAGGGAATTGGTGAAATTGTAAGAAAAAAGGGTAAGAATAACAAAAACAAATTTGTATCCTTTTGAAGTTGAATTAAAGAAAATCCTCTACTCTAAGCGGTTTTTCTGTATGTTCCTCATACTTTTTTTCCCATTTTCTTGGCCATAACAAGATGGGTAACCACTTGGGTATGCAGAAATCAGCCCGAACCTGTCGTGTAAGAATGGAATTCTGTAAATGTGTTATTCTATGGCAGGTATACAAAACCATACCTCATACATTTAGTTGAAATATCCTCAAAAGCTATTCGTTTGGCTTTTTTTTTCTTTTGCATAAAAGCAAAATGCCAGAGAGTGGAAAAAATCTCTTAATCCACATATCGCATCAAAATGAAAACTACTTTCACTTTTAGTTAACTCTACTGTAACAAGAAACAGGAAAAAACATGTAATTTTTTAGAATAGAAAAAAACAAAAGTAAAAAAGTAACAAAAATATAAATGGAAAAGAAAACCTTAAATAAATTTTATGAAAAATTATTCAACAGAAAATTTCATAGTTTCATGTTAGCTTATTAGGGCGAAAAGTGAATTTGAAATAATATTTAAGGTTAAATATCTCAACTGGGTCACGTAATCGGGTTTCAGTTAAATTAACGAACTCCGAAAGTTCTTGTTGTATAAAAAATGAGCTGATTCGAAAATAGTAATAAGGGTGGTGATATAGTTTTTTTTTGCCAGATAATAGACCATTTAAATACGCTCATATTGAGCAGATTTACAAGTCCTTCCATAAATGATGATAGATCAATGCACCGAAAAGCAATCAAACTTTTCAACAATCAAATAAACTAGTTTAATATAGCAAGAATGTAAACTTTTCCCTACTTAAATAGACTAATCAGCATAGCGAATAAACAAAAACTTTTTAAGCCACTTATACTATCTTGAATTAGTATTGATACTATGTTAGAAATAGGATTGAAAAAAAAAGCATAGAAACGATTGCCTTTTGCTATTTTACATTGAACAGAAAACACGATTGTTAGAATAGGTGATATAGATGGAAATAATCAGAAAGAATAGGTGCACAGGTACCTTTAAGAATTACTCTGCCATTTATAGACAAGAGCAGATAGAAAAAAAACATTTAAACTACCTAAGATAGAGAGTAAAATAAGAAGAAGATTTTTTATTACTTTCTTGGGAAAATGATCATTAAAACTTCTATTCGCTTCCATGCTCCTTTAATTTGCATTCAGAGCCGTAATACATGAGCAAAACAGAAACACACTCACCATCCTTAATGGTATCAACCCAACTACCACCATTAGCACTTACAATACCAACTAAGCTGTTAGAATAAAAGCAAACAATTTGAGTACCAAAGAAAAACAACAAAATAATTTCTGCATCATCCATTCGCAATTACAAAACTTCTAGTGTCCGCGCAACACAGCGTTATCATTATTGCTTTAGAAGGAACAGCAGGAATCCAGGATCCTAGAAAATGGATATATACTCGTAAGTTTAAGGATACGCACTTGCATGTGTACTTGTTAATACGTTAGAATTTATTTTTTCTCCGGCTTGAGCGTGATTATTATGTATATGAGCTTTTGCTGGAAATGCTGTTTTGAAACTTTTCTCTATTCCCGATGATATTACTTGTTTCCTCAACACTTCATCGCCTACTCTTCCATCTACTTACTTTAGGACTTCCTTTTTGCTCCATAGTTATTTTTTGTGTATGTGTGTGTGTTACTTATAATAAATTTTACGCACCGACTAGCATTTGAAATTCATGGCAAAATGAATTTCAAACTGAGAGTATCCTTGGGAAAAAAATCTCTTCTGTTAGAGAATAATATTATTTTTAGATGTTTTATATACTTTAATTTCTAGTGTTAAAAAAATAATCTTACAGTAACAATATAAAAACTCTTTTATTATAGTATTTTTAAAAAATATAGTGAAAATTATGTTGAACATTTTAAATTGTTTTTTTTTTCCCGATTTTATAAGTTTGTTTTGTTCATCTTTTTACCTGGGTTGGAGGAAAATTTGGTTTTGAATATGAAGTTCCAGCTAATCTATTGTAGTTGGGAGACATCTACATTTTAACAGTTTCTATTAAAATTGCCATTTCCACCTTCATAACTGAACACAACAAAAGCACATATCATGCCGAAAAAAAAATCAGTCGCATTTGACCTTGGAAGTAAGATGGAAAAGAATAATAACTGCGGAAAAATAATATCTATAACGTTCGACATTAAAAAAAAACCGAAGACCTTCCAAGAAGGAAAAACGCCGTATTGCAGAATGGAAACAATCGTGGTGATCAAGTGTTTATGATCACCAATAGCCATTTCCCTTTCCAAGCTTGGCACTTCTGGCTATTTAGTTTATTATTTATTTTTCTTTTTGATTCGATTTAAACACTTAAATAACTTCGAGACAAAAAAAAATTCGCTCTTAGTTCGTGACCAAAATAAAATAACTTTGTTCGTTGGAGATCAGTATCAGAAGGCCATTATGACTATTCTCGTTGGATGTCAGTACGGATTTATACCCATTCTTGTTCCTGTTATGGTAAATCACACTATTTAGCATTCCATTAGCCTAATAAACCAATCCTGTTATGGCCCGAGACATTGGATGGTGGTCATACCTTTAGTCATCCAGTCAAGCAGTTCACTTTCGAGCAGTACGAAGTCTGTCGAAACTGAACTACTCGAACGCCTAACCAGGTCAGCCATAAAAAATTGTAACATTTCCCAAGCAGATTTTCAATAACATTTGTACTGAAATTTAAATTTCTATTGACGTTGAAAATCAAACAGGCAATTTAGTAATTATTAAAGAATAGCCCGTGCCAATATCGCCAAATGTTGAGAAGCACTGAAGGGTAAGCTCTTTGAACTTGAATTTGCTTTAAGGTTCATCCAGCTGATACGTTCGCCTAGCAAGAGTGGAGACTAACGGAAAATGGGGCCAAATTGCACATACTGAATAATCGAGAACAGGATGTCCCTTTGAAAAGGCAGGGGGTGTTATGGAATGAATGGGAAGCGGAAGGTATAAAAATATGGATATTAAAGTACGTTAAGTTTAACAAGCTTGTTACGACAATACTCAGAGAACATTTTGCCATGCTAGGCTTACAAATTTTGCTCAGAGTTTGTACATAAAGGTGGTCCCATACTAACCATACCAAGAAAAAAATTTATTCTGGAACATCTAGGGGAAAAATGGAGATACTTAATGGTGTTCTCCATGAGCAGGGAAAAGAATGGCGAAGAATGAACGGCAGAAAAGTAATAAGATATAAAAAAAATGAAAATAAAAAGTGACAAAAAACTATTAAAGTGATGCCACGTGATTTTTTATACGTTCGATCGTACCATACCGTTTGCTGATGTCATATTTTTACACATGGCACGATCATACAGCGGGTCTCGCCAGTAATTCGACGAAGCGTAATCGAATCGTGGATTTTTTTGGAGATAGTACTGCTTCCATACATAATAGTCTTGTTGATTTATGCACCACCTGTTTAAAATTTAGTTAATGAACACATCATCAACACGATCGCAAGGCTACAATAACAAGAGAGAGCGACTTTGATAGGGAGTCGAGTTGTATGAGTCTCTTGGTGGACAGTTTTTTGGGTGGCTTTTTGGGATGAAACTGAGTGCGATTGGATTGTGCAAGTGCTTTTCAGATGGTAATTTTATTTTTATTCATGCCGTTCTATTATTCAGTATCAGTTTTGTTACTATCCTCAATTATTGGCAAAATATATAAGAATAATGACCATTTTGGAAGTTAAAAATGCTGAAGCTCCTGAAGTCGAGTAGTAAGAAACCATTATATTGGGAGCAGAAGAAGAGAGAGAGAGGGGTGGATAAAAAAGCTCATATACAATATATAATTCGTATATATTTAAATTTAAGAGAGAGAAATAAATGTAATCATTGAAAATATAAAAATATACAATATAAATAAAAAAAAATTAATATTGAAAAATATAAAGACGATTTTCCTGCACTACCTGATCATGAGTTCCCAGTAAAGTCGGGTCAGCGAACAGTATGAGCTCATACTTAAAAGGTAGATCATCGTCACTGCCATGGATTGCCAGAGATGGAGAAAATTCCACCATCGAGACTCTTCCCACCTCAGTTTCAACTTTAATTTTCTTATTATTCAGCATCAATTATCCATTGCTTTCTCCTTTAAATTTTTATACTTTCTTTCCCATAATGTCCTCAGCCCCCCTGGGGAACTTTACGCCTTTCTATGTCCTCAGGTTTAATCAATTCCGACATGATTTTTTTCATTATGTTCGGAGTGAAGGCGAAAGTGACATCTTAAAGACATATCCCTGTCACTCACTCGTCTTCTGAATGATCAAATTACTATACATAACTCATCCTTGTAGGACTTCACGTCTGCAATAAATATATTTTTGTTTTATTTTTACACCACCACCTAATGGTTCCTAGCTCTCTTAGAGCGTATCGTATTCTCCAAAATATAGGGTTTTCCAATAAGAGTGATATGATTTTTTTCTAAAAAAAACACCTAATTGTTAAGAAAATTCAAATGTTTTTTATTTAATGTAAAGCACAATCAATACAATTGAGTCCTTAATAAAACGTCTTTCAAATGGTCTCCACGACTTCTTTCGCAGAAACGAATTCGATGAACCCAATTTTCGAGCACTTTTTCCGCTAAATCAAGTCGTATGTCATGAATAGCACGTTCAATATTGACTTCTAAAGCTTGAAGAGAATCTGGTTTCTTGCTAAAAACTAATGACTCCAAGAAGTTGTAAATCACAACTTCTTGGAGGCCATTCAATGTCACAATTTCTTGAAATATTCAAATCTCCAAACTTTTCTCGCAATAATTCGGTTATTGCACGTGCTGTGTGGCATTTAGCCCCGTCTTGTTGGAACCAGATGTTGTCAAGATCAACTTCTTCCAATTTCGGCCATAAAAAGTTGGTTATCATCGATCTATACCGTTCTCCATTGACAGTAAGAGTGTTACCAGCTTAATTTCGAAAGAAGTACCAAAAACCACATCAAACTGTCAATTTAGGTGAATATAATGGGTGTTCATGAATAATTTGCGGATTTTCTTCGCACCAGAATCAACAGTTTTGTTTATTTACCGCACCACTCAAATGAAAGTGAGCGCACGAAAAGTTGCAATTGGAGAACGATTATTTTGATAATAAAATTGAATAATTTGTAAACATTGTTCTTGCGTATATCTCTCTCTATGATAAAATTGTAAATATTACTGAATACAATGAGAAAAAAAAAGACAGATCATGACATATTACAAAAGACCGAAACGTTACTTAGAAATCATATCGCTCTTATTGGAAAATCCTATATAACTTTTATGATACGGTTAACAAAATACAAACCAAATGTGCAATTACAAATAGAATCAATATATTCGAAGAATAAATTAATAGTTATTATTAAAGAAAAATGCAAATAATTTATATAGGTTTTATTTAATATTATATTTAACTTCACTTATTTGCTGAAAAATTAATACTAATATTAGTTACCAATTTAAACGATATAAAAAAAATAATTTTAATATAAACACAAAAGTACTCTTAAATTTGTGTTTAATAATTTTCCTCGAAAACGACGAATAGCAAATTGATCGGCGAAGGCACAGGTTCAATTTTTATACTAGAGCTCGAATCCAATTTGTTGCGATTATCGTGCATTGTTAACAAATCGCGTTTATTAGCTTCAGTTGATGATACTGAAGGATTTGTTATCTCAGTGCCTTTAGTAGATGGTTTTACCACTACAACGACATCTACTAAAGACACTGAGAAACAAATCCTTCATTTCCTTATTTATGAAATTTTTAAAGTTCGGGCCATTCTTCTCGCTGAAATGCTTATAACTAATTATATAATGTAACTAGGAGGCTCTGTCCCTGCTCGCTTCGCTTACCAACCCCCCCCCCCTACTACCGGCGGCCCCAATGTCAAATATTCTACTTAATAGAGGGAAAACATCATTATTGTTATTTTTTTAAATTTTACATAATTTTATTTTTATGTAAAATTAAAAAAAAATTTAATTTCATTCTCGAAAGTAAGAGCGTGACAATATTCTAATTTTTTTTCTCGCTCCTAACAATCCTAACATCATCGCAGTATTCTTTTGAATACGCTTACGCTCTTTCATCTCCTCTTCTCTCAAATACGCTTACGCTTTTTCATGACTTCAAAAAAACACACATATTGAAACAACAAAAACTCATCCATACATCATAATAAATACGCTTACGCTCTTTCATCTCCTCTTCATTCAATTACGCTTACGCTCTTTCATGACTTCAGAAAAACACACATCTTGAAACAACAAAAACTCATACATACATCATAATAAAATCTTACAAAACGAAAAACTTTTTTATATAATAGATATATATCTTACCTCGATTTTTTTCGAATTCACTATTTTCATAAACGATGGGATTTAAACGGCCGTGGTGCTTTTCGAAAAATGAACATATATCTTCTACAATCATTGGCCTTATATTTCTGAGGTTAGGTATACACCTGAATGCCGCAAGTTCTTTTATAATCGTTTGATAATATTTCTCCCAATATTTTAAACGGTGCTTATAGCTGGTTTAGTGATCACAATTTTTACCGCATAAGAGATATATGTAGGCTCCATTTTATCCTACTTACATATGTCTCCTTTGCGATAACAACTTCAAGACCAATAATAGGATTTCCTTCGTAGTCGTCCAAAATTTTTTCAATCTCTGCTGTTCTTTGAACTTTATTTCCAAAGCCGGTTTGCACAGGATGACCGGGCGCAATATTCAATAACGGGTAGCGAAATTATAGTTTGATGTTGTCGATCGGCTATGTGCGTTTTTGCAAGTCCCTTTCATCTGATATTTGTACTTAGCTGAAAACATGATTGGATTGGATTTACTGCTTCATTAATTACGTGAAAATCCAATTCAATCTTGTTTTCAGCTAAGTATGTTATACCTTCACTTTTGTCCATTCTTCTTTTGTAAACAATTCACTATTGGCAGTTACTTTTTAATAAAAACCAAAGCATGCTTAATAAAATCAAAATAATTCCAAGGATACTTTGTGAATATTTTATAACCAAAGTGCTGAAAAACACTTTTGCTAAGATTTGTAGCACAAATACTCCACGTCTTTATGTCAAAATGGTGTGTGTCTATAAATTTGAATGGTAGTGCCACATTCTCTCCAAAGCTAATGGTAGTGCCAATAATAAATACAATTCCTTATTAGTTTTTTTTTTTAATTTATCATTTTCATTATTTTCAATTAGTTTTAATTTATTTAACAAAACTAAATTAAGAAATTATTTAATCATTAAGAATTAATCCAAACTAATAAATTCAAATATCCTCGTTTGTGCAATTCTGACAATTTAACAGATTTTAAAGATGATTGTTTTGATTATTAATAGCACGAACCGTAGATTAATCGAAGCTTAGAACCATAATCTTATTGAAAAAAAAAGAGAGAGAGACTCTTTGATTTTGTCTAACATGAGAGAGATTCGCCGGCATTTTTTTTGTGAGCGGCGAGCGTAGATTATAGAAGAGTGGCGTTGTCCATAGAGTGAGAAATAATGAAGCGTGAGCATTTGATTATGTGAGATTTAGTAAGTTGATCGCTATATAGTTTATATATAGTTTACAAACGTGTAATATCATATATGTGTATGCAATATTTCACGTGCACACGTATATATATATGCAATCTTTCTGCGCTGGTCAGTTTGCCGGGCGAAAGAGTATTTTTATTTGCATACAGTAGATTCCAAAATGACTAACATGTAGTGTCGAAAATATTGAAAAGTGGTACTGAATTTTTGTCACACTAATGTTAAATTAATTCGAAAACGCTATTATTCGATGTTTTATTATTCGAAGAAAACAAAATACGTCTAAAAAAATATGCGGATGCTTATATCAATATAATTAAGGCAAAACTAATATTTTTGAATAATTCGATCATCCACTGTTTTCTGAAATATTTTACAAGCTGCGAGAAAACTCTCGCGATCTACATTCTAAATCAATCAATCGTGAAAATGCGCTTTTACCTTACTCTCCGTGTCTTTGCGATTTCAGAGCGTAGATCAACAACTTTTGAGCAGAGCTTAGTTTACCAGCTGTTGTTTTATCAGCTGTCAAAAATTTTGCACTCACAAGTTTTGTATAGGAACGGAAATCTGTAAACTTAATTGTGACCTACTCTCATATAAAATTAGGTCGATGAGGTTAAGCTGCTATTTGTTAGGGTTTGTTAATAATTTTAACTTAGTAAAGTTTACCATTGTGTCATGAATAATATAATATCTCGTATTATCGAAAATTCCTTTGAAAATATATCGTTAATCCATGAAATTCCGCAAAATAATTTGTGTGTTGTTGAGTGATGAGGCTTATTTTTGGCACGATGGCCTTGCTCATTTTGCATTGCGATAATTCCACAAGAGATATTGGAATTATCATAACATCAATACAAGTAATCTGTTTAGTGTGGAGACATGGTTGATCCTTATTTTATCTGAAGTGAGGCTAGGCCATGAGTTACGGTCAATGGATAACGTTACTGGATGACATATGGTCCTAAACGGATAGTGCTAATGTCCATAAGTCTTACGAAATCATCGATTTGTTGAAAGAACAATTTGACCAGTTAACTGGCATCGAAGATCATACAATTTGAAAAGATTGCTTGCTCGCAAATATCGTGCAATTTGACACAGCTTGATTATTTCCTTTGCGGTACAGAGATATATGGAGAAGAAAAACTATCAGAAAGTCAAGCTATTTTTTCATACTATCACTACAAAACGAACACTTTGAATTAGCTCAGAATATTAATATATAATATAAGGGCACTTAAATTTTGGTTCCTGTCGAAGGCAGATTGATCACTGCAAGAAATTTCCGATAGACTTACGGCGTAAAATATTATAATTTAAATAAGGATTCAGTTTTTTTCTTTTTTCAATTCAAATATTTCAAATAATATATAATAAAAGCAGATAAAAAATAAATTAAAATTATTTTTAATATATGTTTAGAGAAATAATTCATTCAAAATAGGCACTTTAAAAAAAAAATTTGCAGTATAAATAATTCTCAATAGATGGTATTAGTAGTACTACAAATAGGGCGTATGGTGCATTCGGTGTTTTTTTTTTTACTGTCAACCATCGAGACTCTTCGATAAATACGTATACGAGGTCTGTTTAAAACGTATCGCAAATTTTTAATTTCCGCGGCTTACTTATATTCGATATTCGATTTTTTTTATGGCGTTATGTTGGTACTCATGTCTCTCACTTATGCCAAAAAGTTCGGCTATTTTGAATATTCAGTTAATTTTTGACAGCTGCTTTGCTTGATTTTTACACAATTGCGACCAAAGACAGTATGGCATTAACATTGCTAAGGAGCTGTTGGACTCTGTCCGCGACGACCCAAATTTACTCCAGAGTGTCATAACTGGTGACGAATCATGGGTTTATGGTTATGACGTTGAAAGCAAACCTCAATCATCCCAATGGAAGCTGCCGCACGAGCCAAGACCGAAAAAAGCGCCAAGTTCGGTCGAATGTGAAGGTTTTGCTTACAATTTTTTTCGATTGCAGGGACGTGCATCATGAGTTCTTGCCAAAGGGTAGAACGGTCAATAAGTAATATTACCTGCAAGTTAAGCGCAAGTTGGACGAAGCAAATCGCCAGAAATGCCCGGATTTGTAGAAACCACCGTATTCCCCAAATCTGGTTCCCTGTAACTTTTTATTGTTCCCGAAACTGAAGAGCCCCATGAAAGGACGATGCTATGCTACGATTGAGGAGATAAAGACGGCATCGAAGGAGGAGCTGAACAAGATCACAGAAAATGATTTTTTTAAGTGATTCGAGGATTTGAAAAATATCTGGTGGGGATTACTTCGAAGGGGACAAAATAGATATTCATAAATAAATCAATAATTTTTGAAAAAAAACACAAAATTCGCGATACTTTTTGAACAGACCTCGTATATGCAATGTTCTCTCCAGATTTTGTATCTACAATATATTCTCAAATGTATACGCTAACAAATTAGCAACAATTTACGTCTCTAAGGCCAACATTGGGTGAGTTATAGTGGAAATATAAAATGCGGTCCAAACTTCGGCTGATCCGACAAGAACAGCCACCCTGGGAACTAAGGGCAAAAAATTATCATTTAAATGAAAAAATTATTTTGCAATTTTTTTTTTCTTTAACAAATAATCAGTTTCGATTAGAAATAACATCACAAAAATAACTCATTCGTAATGATTGAATAATTGGTCTTTCAGAGTATTTTTTATCCCATTTAATTACTTAGAAAATTATTATCCCATATAAAATATAAAAAGGACTGTTAAAATTTTCCAATCTGGTCCTTTTTTTAAATGTAATAAAAACAAAGTTAATGGACTATTTTTGTGAAAAAAAACGGAAATTTTTATTATATGGTCCAAAAAAAAAAAATGCTTTCAAATACAATGAGTAGATACCCTTAAAAGCTGATTATTTGTGAAAAAGCACTTCAACGTACTTAAGAATTCCCTTTTTACACATTTTTTTTTTCAAATGTTATATTATGATTTTGATCTTATTAAATATTCAGAATAATAATGAAAATGCTAATAATAATAATAATAATAATAATAATAACAATAACGATAATAATAAAAATGTAATGAAAATCAGTGCCAGTTCATCAACTTTCATCATAACCGACGTTGTTAATTGAAATGAACAGACGAGATGAGTTTAATTTTAAAGTTAAATTAAGCTTAACAATTAAGTGTATACTGCTGCTTTCATCAATGTTTTAATTATTCAAATTGTATATGAGGCTGTAGTATTTTAACATAATTCATTCCTTTTGTTGATCACTATAAGAAATTGTGTTTACTATGATGTTCACTGTTGAATTACCCTTTCCCAAATATCAAGTCCGTTTGAATTTTGGAGTTGTTTTTTTTTTTTAACTAAATACTCGTTCGAATTCCAAGAATGGTAACGATTCATTTCATATTCTTTCAATTACTGGCCAATATTATAGAGAAATGACAGAAATAATGTCATCAAAGAAATTCATAAAATATAAATAAAGCATAATTAATAAAAGAGATAAATTGATGACAATTTGAAGACATTCGCACTACTGACAAGAAATTTTTACTACTTGTGCATGCAAACAAATTGACTAGCTCGTATTTTAATCAAACTGGAATAAATAAATTTCACTAATATCAATTCCGTCTTTATATTTTATTTTTGTCTCTTTTTCAGATCCGATCACGAGCGATACAGAATCTGAAGAAATGGTATCCTTAATACAATCTGTGACAACATCTGAGACGAATGTAACCATTCCGACAGCACCACAGACTAATATCACCGTACAAGTTGGAAGCCATGCTTTTCTGCCCTGCTACGTAAGTGCCAATTATCTGTAAGGCCAAAAGTTCGATAATTTCAGGAAATTATGTCAAAAAGCGTGTGCATAGATGTGTGCATGTATCGTACAAAAAGAGTATTTATCCGTGTACCGAGATGTAATGGAATAAATGATGTTAACGTACAAAGACTACGCCCAAATGGAATGAGATTCGATTGGCATAAGACGGGATCGATTAGGATATGATGGGACACGATGGGATAACCCAAAGTAAAGTATACAGGAGTTAAGCCAGAGTATAATATACGTATTTCAGTGGCCTGAGCTTTTGCCACAATTTCTACTGCCTTTTACGATTGCTTTTGCCTTTTATCTATCCTGTCCAAATGTCATTAGCAGATATTTCTCGTATTTATTCGTATCAGTGACGACATGCCAATGTGGGCAAATCATTTTGACTGTGTATGCTTGTATAACAACAGGAAGAGGAAAAATAATAAATAGAAAGGATCAATATTATGTTAGGAAAGTCCTTCTTTTTTTTGTACCATCGAATCTTAAAGTAGAAACGTTAAGTACGAAAATATCCAACTAAATGTGAAAGGGAAAATTATCGTCCGAAAATGATGCAAAAACATAAAGAATGTGAACGGAAATAAATGAAAAAAGAAGCTTGATGATTGGAGACGTAATGTCTGTTCTGCTTGGAAATGAAAATTTCCCTATCAACCCAATGGGGACAGTCAAGAATGTTTCGTCTACTTAAGAGAGAACAGTATGAGTAGAAGATAACCTGGCCTTGACATGTTACTTGGAAAATTCGATGAAAATCCTTTTTGAATTTGAATTACTCGTGTGACCAGAACCGAATAGAATTTCGTAGAAAATTTGTTTCATTCACAAAACTCCATTGACCCAAAAACAAAGCCATCCGAACGTGTTTTCTTATCTTCACATTAGCTGCATTCATAAATTCTTTCAAAGAAAATAAGTGATTCATTTTGGTTCCAAATGAATTTCTTCCTTTCTATTTATCGGACATACATTCGAAGAAAAGATTCTATACAATACCACCTGTCACCGGTACATCTCCCCGAACACGTTATTGTGCCTACCCATCATGAGAAATGACTTCGGTATCATTGTTCAATTTGGTATTGATAAACTTTTGTAGATAGTGATACTCCGTAATGATTGAAGATGTACTTTTCTCCAAAAGGCAAGAGGTTGATTCTCTAAAAGGACACTATTCATATTCTATTAAGCGTAGCATAAGTGAAAATCATTTACTTGTAATCGTATCTCATTTGTGATATTGTTTAGGATTTTTCTTAAAAGATTGAATATTTTCTTCTCGTGTCAATGAATATTTTGACCAGTCACCTTGAGGATAAAAATTCATCTATTTTTGTATACACACGAGCTTATAAGAAAATTTATTAACTTTAATGATATTGAAATATAAAAGTGTATCTCTAAAGATATTTTTAAATTATAACAGTTTTTTTGCATAATATTATCGGTGTTGGAATTAATTCCGTAGCGCTTTTTTGCAAAGTTTCGTGGTCCACTACTTTTTGCCATATTTCTGGTAATGTTCGGATACCGCGTCGAAAAAATTCTTTTTCTTTAGATTCGATGAAAGAATCGATCCAATTTTTGGTCATTTCGTAGTTATCGAAATGCTGCTCTGACAAGCCATGCGCCATGGATCGAAACAAATGATAATCAGATGGGGCAATGTCTGGTGAATATGACGGGTGAGGCAGAACTTCCCATTTCAGCGTATTTTAATAAGTTTTAACGACTTTCGCAACATGGGGTCTTGCATTGTCGTGGAGCAAAATTACTTTGTCGCGTCGATCTTTATATTGCGGCCGCTTTTCTTGTAATGCTCTGTTCAAACGCATCAATTGTCATCTGTATACGTCCCCAGTGATGGTTTCACCCGGTTCGAGGAGCTCATAATAAATAACACCCAGCTGATCCCACCAAATACACAGTAAGATCTTCTCTCCATGAATATTCGACCTGGGGGACGATGTCGATTCATGACCGAGCAAGCCTCAAGATTTTCTGCGTTTGGGATTGTCGTAGAGTACCCACTTCTCGTCACCAGTGACGATTCGATGCAGAAATCCCTTCCTTGCCTGCCGTTGGCAACTTCAACTCATGTGGAACCCAACTTTCCTGTTTTTGTACCATTTCTATGGCTTTCAGGGGTTTTCTGACCGTCGAAAAGTCAACTCCAAGCGATGTGGACAACTCCCGGAGTGTTTGGCACGGGCCTTTATCTTCGAACTTTTTCGGCTGTCCGGGACGTTCCATGTCTTCCAAATCGAAATTTCCATTTTTAAACTGCGCAAACCACTTTCTGCAAGTTTGCTCAGCTAGAGCATGTTCGCCGTAGACATCTACTAAAATACGATGACTTTCCGCGGCACTTTACTTCATGTTGAAGTAATGGAGTAACACTCCCCGCAAAAACGATGTTTCAGCCACGAACTTCGACATGTTTGACACTGCGCAAGAAGTGCTACTGACACTATAACAAAATGTCATATAGTGGAGAAGTTGCCTAATGTCAGTAGCTTCTGGGAGAATATGTATGTGTGACTATGATTAGTTGGCTAACGCCATTTTTTGTAAAACGCTACGAATTAATTCCAACACCTGGTAATACAGGACATTTATTTTGCAATAATAAAAATCTATTTAGGTCTACTTCAGTACAGCACTTTTATCTAAAGGACGATTTCCCCGTCGTTCATGTAACTGGATTTAATCTGTCAACTGTGTTACCAGAGAAGAATATTTTTACGGAACCCTTTTCATTAATTCACAAAATATATCCTTGCCAAAATAGCCTTGTCACACTAACGATAGAGGCTACAAAACGTCTCATCGCTTTTTATTAGGTCTAATTCCACAGTGTCCATCTTCACAGACAGGATCATAAATTTTGTAATGAATTTTTCTTCAAAAGCGCCTCAGTCACAGGTACATCACTAGCTGAAGGCATCTATATTTTGGAGCTATATATTAAATTCCAGAGTTTTAAGATCTTTAAATCAGTACCTTTATCACACTCGAAATTTATTTGGACTAATCTACTTTGCGCAAATAAAATGATCCTCTTTTTGATAGAAAGTTCCATCGCTAGGTGATTTGTCTTTTAAGGATCCTATGTATGAGAATTCCTGAGTAACCTCGAAGAAATTTACATTAATATTAGTTAATCGAAAAAGTTTGTACTGTTTTTGAGTAAAATAAAAACGCCTAAATCAGAATGTTAAAATTAATTTATTTGAACTTTTAAGGGCTATATTGTGGATGCATCAAAATTTCTTGATTTCTTAATCTTTTCATTTTTGACGAGTCATGAAAGATGTGTATAGTCGACTGTTATCATAGTGGTAGACATCACCCGACCTATTGATCAATTCTGGCAATTTTCTCTCAATCCCTTAGCATAAAGAACTCTAGTTAATCATAGTTCAGTACTGAGCTAATAATGAACGATTCCCTTCCACTCCCACCATACACACAGCATAACCCTACTCACCGTCAATCCTAACTTTGAAATATTAATTGTCATTGTTTATTTTTCTTTTTCCATGATCTCGTTCGAACGATATTCTCGTATTTTATGCATTTTTCATCGCCAGTTATGATTTGCTTCAAAAATGGCTCGATTTCATTGCGCTTCAGCAGCGTATCGCAGATGTTAAGTCAGTTCATCGTGTTTTCCACACTCAATTCTTGAGGTACCCAAACCGCTTTTTGCAAATAGTTTAAATCGGTTTAATTCATAAGCTTTTTCATTACTGTTAATATGCCGGTCATACACAAATTTCCAGAACAAAAGTAAGCGAACCATTTGCGTGCTGCTGATTTTGATATAACAACTTTATTAATATTTTCACAAGCTTTGCGATCCGTTGTCACTATTGTCGAAGTGGTATTGTACAATATAGCGATTTTCCCTTTTTTTATTGCAGTAAATTTATATTATTTGTACTTGAAAAGTAATTTTTTGGCCTAATGTAGGGGAATATTTTGGATCCTGTTATGGCAGCCCTGGTCAGATAATTTTGTTACCGACTTCGAACTGCTCAAAATTGAACTGCTTGACCGGATAATGAGAGGCATGTCCACTATCTAGCGTCTCGTGGTAAATCTGCACAGGTTAATTTTCTAACCGCACGTGCCAAAATAAGGCAGAAAAAAAGGGCAAAAAACAGCATGAGTGGTTCCTTCGATACTGGCCTCCAACGTGAATAGCCGTTGTCTCGGGCTTCCTGATTTGAGTAAAAAAAAAAAAAATTATTTAGTTTAGTGCAAAATATCTTTATTGGTAGGTAGATGAATGGGTTTAAGAACTTAATTTTGTGCTGTTGACGATGGTCTAATGAAAAAAATAAAAGCTTATAAGTGAATTATTGCATTTTATTGCAGTTTTTTTTATAAATACAATTTTTTTTACTACCCTACGCTCATTAGCACTATTAACTAATTGAGTTTTCGATCGATATGAATCTAAGTTATCGTCATAAACACCAAATTAAATTCATTCCTTAACACTATTTTATATTTGAAATAGATTTTTTTCAATCTAAAATTCAGAAGAGTATTTGAAATTTATAATAATTTATGTAAATGCAATATTGTAATTTAAGAAATAATATAAAACAATAGATAAAGAGGATAAAAAAATTAAAAATCAATAAGCAAATTCTCTTCAACCTATGAAATATGTTTGATTTGCAAGTGCACTTATGAATTATTGTTATTAAAAAACTTATTTAATTTTCCCTTTTCCTACAATAGCTCGTTGATAGGGAAGGCCATATGACAATGAGTGTTGTCATGGTGGAGCATTCGAATATATAAAATTTTCAGTCTATAGCAAGTAACCCCTCTTTGAAAAGGACTTGTTCACCTGCTTCATTGTTAATCGAGTGAGCCTTTACTTCTCCTGCTTCTCGGCCCTGCAAAGTTCTCTATGAGATATCTTTGCTCCAAATTTAGCTATCCAATTTTTTGTAGTTCGTTCCGAAAATAAATGTTCACTCATGATGCTTTTTGGGGATGCATAGTTACCGGACGAGGTTGAAACTTCTACTCCTCGTCTAGGAGGGATTAATTTACGAGGTTTAGGAATAAGTCCGCAGTGTTGCCAAATCTTTCTTAATACATGCAATACAACCAGATTTTACTCTTACATGATAAGAAAATTTCGAAACTCCTCTTATAATACGGCAACATAGAAAACGTTTTCAATGGAGCAAAGTAAAGATTAGAACATAATTCCGACAATAAATTAATGAAATTGCAGAAAACTTCGCATCAGAAATAAAATTCACTCGAATTTTGGGGGCTCCTTATTTTGTTTATAATTGTATTTATATCAATTTATACACAGAAAATAAAGTAAAATTTGGGAAAATTCACTTACACCGTTTGAAATAAGCGTTTTAGAAAGGATAATTGAATAAAAATATATTTTAACTATATCGATTCTAAAGATAACAGCTCTGATGAAAATTGTGAAGATCGCATTTTTACCTTTAAAAATTTAGAGAAAGGATTAATTTTTAGCTAAAATGCTTAGAAAATTTTTTCTTCACTGAAGATCCTTTCGTCGAAAAAAGCCAAAAAATCATACAACGACTTTGTCATATCCATCAAGAGGACTAAAATTTAAAATTTTTAAAGGAGTTCAAAAGATGCAAAAAAATCTTGTGAAGAAATATGTTTAGGATTTTTATTTTATTCTAATATACGTTTTTTATTTTATATTTAAAATCACCACCATTTTTTTCGGCTTCTACTCTTTTATAAAACTATTTCACACAGCACGTCATTAATATAGGATCCTATATCTACCATAATACGGGCTGGTTACCTGTGATTACTGACAAAAGCTGAAGTAAGTAATTGATTCGGTTTAGTAAAAATTGAATTCGGCCTCCAACCATATTTTTATTTATAAAAAGATTACCTTCCTCTTCTTTATTTATGCTTTTTTTAATAAACAAAATATTATATTTTCTAATACAACCCATAAGAATAAAGAAAAAGTTCTTTTATCATCTAATAATATTCAACGTAATTTATTTGAAAGAAAAAAAATTATTGTATTATATATTTTTATCTATAAAAATAGATATATTATTTGATCTCACAATGACTCATTATTTTACATTAAAATCAGAAAGCATTGACCAAAATATTTGTCACACTATATGTATTCTGGCAAATAAAGCCATTTGGAATAAAAAAAAATGATTTTATATATTTGATAGAATATATAATTTTCCCATTAAAAGCATCCATTTTATGGCCATAAAAAGATTGTCCAGCATATCGTTATTTTCCTCCAATGATCCTAAATTAAACAAATATATTATCTTGAATGGTATTTTTTTCTAATATAAAAAAACTATATTGCCAGATTTTATGAAATACTTACAATTTCGTTTATTATATAAGCAACATTTGAATGATAGAGTATTTTTTTTTTATAAAACTCTCACTTAAGGACTGAATTGGTTTCAAGAAAATTGTTTCAATTTGAAATAGAAAAATCGATTGTATTTAAAAAAAAAATAAAATTCCAGCTTTTCAAATATTGTATCATATCGTAAACTATTTTAGTGAACAGAAGAACAAACACTTTGAGTGGTTGACTTTCCTTTTGATTGCAACAAATTCACTTGATCTGAAAAAAAGCTTTATGTATCGTGCTCGTATGCCCATGAAATTAAAATATTTTCAAACTGAAATCAACTACAGATCCTTTTCCAATACAGTATATTGCCACAAAATTATATGCTCCGAAATTGTGCAGCCAACATTCTTCTAATAAAACAAATACTTGAAATGGTTGGAAAGAATGGAAAATTTTCAATTCCAAATTCGATTCAATCATTTGAAGTACGATGCATGCTCGTGGAATTGATTCTCAGCAAAGAGTTTCCACTTAAAAATCTTTACAAGTTGCACAGATAATATGTGAATAGATAGTCAGGATTTTTTGCAATTTAGGTTCGTCGTTTGAATAACAAGCCAATTTCATGGATACGAGTAGAAGATGGTCACATCATAACCGTGGATCAAACAACGTTTATCAATGACCTTCGATTTCAATCTGTATTCACAAATAATCCGGAACGTTGGTCACTCCAGATAAAGTATGTTAAAGCAACTGATTCTGGTCTCTACGAATGCCAAATATCCACTGAACCGAAACGCAGTGCCAGAGTATATCTCAGAGTAATAGGTAAGTTTGCATTCAGATAATATTTACTTATTACAAATTGAATTTTCTAAATGTTTACTATCAACATCATTTTCATTTATTGCAGTTCCGAAAACCGAAGTAATCGGAGACCAATTTCGATTTGCAAAAGTCGGTAGCAAAGTTGCCCTGCATTGCATTGTACGTGGCTCTCTGGATCCTCCCTCTTATATTATGTGGTTTCATGGGAATCAACAAATTATGGAAGGACAACCGCCTGGTTGGCGTGTAGAATTAGATCATGAAATTTTCGGAGCTAATAATGACCGTCAAAATACGGTGAAAATTTTTTTTTATATTTTATTCTTCATTTGGTTTTTTTACAAAAACAAATTCAGAATATTTTTATTTTTTTATTGAAAATTATCTTTTCAAATTTTAGATTGGATCACTTTTAATACCATTCGTTAGCAAAAAGGATTCTGGAAATTATACATGCATACCATCAAATAGTCCAGCAGTTAATGTTTACTTATATGTGCTTAAAAGTAAATAGTATTTTGAAAATTTTATTTAGTTTCTTGTATTTTATTAATACGTGTATTTAATATGAGCAATATTTATGATATAACTAAGAGGTCTGTTCAGAAAATATCGCGAATTTTTAATTTCCGCGGGTTACTTATATTTGATTTTCGATTTTTTTTTGGCATTATATTGGAACATATATCTTTTACTTATGCCGACAAGTGCGGCCATTTTAAATGTTCAGTTAAGTATTGGCTCGTCTTCAATTTTTGCCATTTTCGACCAAAAACAGCATCGCATTTACATTGCTAAGGAGCTGTTGGACTCTGTCCGCGACGACCCAAATTTGCTCCAGATTTGGGTCATAACTGGTGACGAATTATGGGTTTATGGTTATGACGTGGAAATCAAAGCTCAATCATCCCAATGGAAGCTGCCGCACAAGCCAAGACCGAAAGAAGGGCGCCAAGTTCAGTCGAATGTGAAGGTTTTGCTTACAGTTTTCCTCGATTGCAGGGGCGTGGTTCATAAGAAGTTCTTGCCACAGGGTAGAACGGTCAATAAGGAATATTACCTGTAAGCTATGCGCAAGTTGCGGGAAGCAATCCGCCAGAAACGCCCAGATTTGTGGAAGAACAAAAATTGGCTTTTGCACCATGATAACGCCCCTGCTCTCGCATCGTTGCTTGTGCGCGAATTTTTGGCCAAAAACAACACACTAATAATGCCGCAGCCACCGTATTCCCCAGATCTGGCCCCCTGTGACTTTTTCTTGTTCCCGAAACAGATACTTTGAGCCATTTTTTGGAATGGGCAAAAATCGAAGAGGTGCCAAAACACGTGCTAGCAAAGCAGCTGTCAAAAATTAACTGAACATCCAAAATGGCCGAACTTGTCGTCATAAGTGAGAGACATGAGTACCAACATAGGGCCACAAAAAATCGAATATATGTAACCCGCGGAAATTCAAAATTCGCGATAATTTTAGAGTTTTCGTTTAAAAATTGTGTACTTTGATTTTTAGAGTTTTCTTCTATTGAAAATTGATAAAAAAAATTATGGAAATTTTCTGTTGAAGTATTTATTTTAGAATATTTATCATTAGGCCAAAAAAAAGAAATACTTTTTCCAAAAAAACACTATTACTGAAATTAATGAGAATTTCTTCAAAATAAAGTAAAATATTTCAAATCAATTCGCATAAAATAATATTTATTTCAAAAAAATTCTATAATAATATTAAGCAAAATTCAATAAAAATATTATATAATTTTATTCATATTTCTAATCATAAAGGATATTTTATTAATAAATCCTTTGGAAAATAATTGATTTTTTTTAATTAACAAACTGATAGTCTCTAAACAAAATATGTAGAAGTAAATTAATATTTTTTAAAAGCACTTTTTAACTATTTATAAAATGTCACTTCAAATAATTACATTCATTTAAATTTTTTTATTTTTAAGGTAAAAATATAAAAAAATATTCTGTTTAAATATAAAAAATCTGCTGTTATTTTCTCTCTATAAAAAAAAATTCTGACAATTTTTAATTATAGAACTTTAACAATTATATTAAATGTAATAATTTCAATTTTTAATAGAGTAATTATCCACGTCTATTAAGATCTCTGTCCTTTCAATGTGATTTTTTCATGAATTCCTCATACTTTATTGAGTCATCACTTATTTTTTCCTGAATGATTTATCTTCAAAATAAGAGGTTTTTCTAAAAAATACATTTTGTTAAATTTCATCAAGAAACAATTAATTATTTATTAAAATAAATATTCTAATAGATATTTTGAATTAATTTTAAAATAGAAAAAAAAACAGATGCATTTATTTATAAACAACTAAAAAAAAACAAATTTCAATCATATGAATTTGCTTAAAAATTTAAAAAATTTTAAATTTATAAAGAAAAGTTTGATAAAAATTTAATTAAAAAAAAACTATTAACTTTTTAATAACAAAATTATTTAACAAGAGAATATATTATTAAACGACATATAATTTTTCAAAAAAAAATGATTTTTTTTATATCCTATATGAGTTTAAATATACAATAAAATAAAATTGATACTGATTATTATATTTAAAATTATAAAAATCCATTCAAAAATCTAATTTTTGACGCCTGTTCATATGCAATTAGCAGCAAATCAAAATATAACAATTAAAAATTATTAATTTCGAGCCGGTACTTATGCAATTTGTAACAAACCAAACCAAAAATTAGGTTACACCGCATAAAAGATTGTTTTTTTCTTCAAAATTTCAATTTATCTTTTCAAATAGATAAATTAACTAATAAATATTATTAATGATTATTGCAAAATTATTTATTAAAAAACAATATAATAATATATAAATAGATTGCCTAATAATTTTTCTCTGTAAAATTTCAGATGAATATCCAGCATCGGCAGTCAGATCATTAGGTTTCACCATAAATATCAACACAGACTCTATAATTATCTTCATTATTGCAATGAATATTTTAAGTAGTCTATCGTGACTATTATATTAAACGCATTTGCATCGAATTTTTTTTTGTAAATAAAATTTATTAAAACAATGTCGGAAGACACTTTCAGCAAAAAAAAAAAAACCAGATAATAATATTAATAATACTAATAACAAATAACTATATAAATATAATCAAATAAAAATAATATCATAAACTGTATTCAATTCATAATTAAAAATAATTCAATATGTAAATAATATATTGTAATTAAATATCGAAACATGTCCATAGAAAATTCATTAATTCTTTTATTCTGTAATCAGTTAGTTTTTTTTATTTTTTTATTTTTTGAAAATCATCAAAATTTATCAGCTAATTATAAATAAACAAACATAATATAATACCTATTGTAATAACGATGTAATTATTTTATTAATTATCTAGGGTTTAAATTAGTAAAAATATCTTCAAAAAAAAAAAAAAAATATATTTATTCAGAAAGAATTAATACTAAAATCAAAATTAAATAATTTAAGAAGAAGAAGAAAAAAAAGAAGAAAAATTACATAGCATAATATCTATAAATAAGTTAATTATTTAAGTAGTAAAATAAATAAATCTATTTTCATAAATTTGTGCCTTGGGAAGAAATAATTTTATTAAATAAATAAATTCTATTGTTAAACTATAAATGGTGTATGTGAATTATCGATTTATATTGAAAAATTATTATTTGAACAAGAAAACTTTTTTTGTCATTAAAAATAATATGTTAAAAAGATTTCATATTTATTTGAAAATATAGCCAGAAAACTATAAATATTTTCCCAAATTCTATAAATATTTTCCCAAATTAAAAAAAAAAACTGTTTTTAATCAAATTGCAACGATCAACTTTAAAATGGAGCAGTTATTTAAGAAAATATTAATTTACTGAAAATAAAGACCTTCGAATTAACGATCTTTTTTTTTTGTATATAGCCTTTCAATAAACAATTTGATTAAATAATTTTATTTCATTTATTTTGAACAAAATATTTCTATTAAAATAAATTATAGTAAAAATATTTTTATTTAACAAAATCTATTCGGTTTTTAAATTCATTATTTTTTGGATATAGATTAAAATAAATAATTTTCTCTTATTTAAAACTCCTTTGCTACTTTTAACTTTATATTTAGAAAGATAAAAAAAAAACCAACAACAACATCCAAAAAAATATAATTTTTGCTGTCATATTTTTAAGAACTAAAAATTAATTAATTTTTATATAAAATTTCAATGAAAAAAATTCTCATTTTATTAATGATTTTTCTTCAAGTAAAAAAAAAATTACGAAAATTTCTCAATTTTATACTTTTGATACCAACGATGAAATGTAGTTGAAATTGAAACTTTTTAATTAATTTTCTTATATTCTTTGAGTGTGGATTCTTTCTAATTTTATAACTTTTCATCGTCAAAGAAGACACTTCATTATCATTAATCATGTCATAATGATACCATCCAAGTTTAATGAATAAGTAAAGAATTTTCTATACTCAAATTTCTGATAATAATTATATTAGAGCAGAGAAAAATTGTTAAAGTTCATTAACCACACCCCCCCCCCCCTTATTTACTTGTACTTTTTTCCAACCATATTAAAAGGAGATAAGCTAAATGTGGTATATTTTTTTTTTATAGATTATTTCTTCTATGATACATAATATCATTGTTGAATGCACTAATAATTAACCACAAAAACTGTAGATGAAAAACTATATGCTGCTCAGCAGTATTAATAAATAAAAGGATTCTGTACTTTATGATTAATTTCATATAGCATCATAATAATGATACTCTTTTATAGTACAGATTGTGGATTATGCATAGCAAACATAGTATAAATAATTCCAGGTTCTTAACACTTTATTATGACACAAAATCTTATTAAGGTTTCCGTTGCTAATGTGCCAGAATCTTTGAAATAATGTACAAAATACGCGTAAGAGTTAAATAATCAACTGTAAGTCATAAGAAATGAGAAAAATCTAACTAAAAGCACACAACATAAATATGTTAGCGAAATAAAAATGATATATTTCAGTAAACATAAAATAAGGATGTGCCAAACATAAGGAATATCATCATAATAGGATTGAATGTGGTAGTGATGAAAATTATGAGTTTTGTTAGAGAATTCTTATAATAACTTTTTGCAAAATTGAATATTCCTTCAAAAGTGGAATGGTACAGGTGTGCATAAATATTTTGTTCACTAAACGACTTAAAGGATAATAATATTTATTAAATGCTAACATTACATCAGAATCTCAACTGTATACATTACCACTTATGGGAAAGGCTTAAACTATGGTAATTAAACTTAAAGCCATACATGAAATGGTTTTCTACAATTTTGTACCCTTTCAACAAATTTTGCAGCTTCCAATTTTCTCTATGCTCTTGGGTACTGTGATATATTCTTTGAAATTCTACTCATCCCTTTGAAGAGTTTATGGAGAAAATTCATCCTTTTCGTGTATGTTTTTGCTTAAAATGAATTTCAATTAAGTTCAGAAGATGGTCAACTTTTTTACAAATAGTTATTCCTAAGCTCTTATTAGGTGCCTACCCGTAACAAAACCAACCTGTCCCAACATGCTGCACAGAATAGTAGAACATCTGTTCCCGAAGAAACCATAACTCCCCAACTACCACCCGAAGGATGAAGAAGTGGAAATTCCCGGAGTGACCATGGAAGAACTCACAAGGGCCTGCACTAGATTGCAGAATGGCAAGGCACCAGGACCAAGCGGCATACCGAATATCGCACTGAAGAGTGCTATTGCCGCCAGGCCAGATATGTTCATAAGCATGTACGATGCCTGGCTGCGGCAAGGCGTACTTCCGACTCGATGGAAGCAACAAAGATTGGTTCTTATCCCAAAATAGAAGAAACCACCGGACGAACCAGCATCCTATCGTCTACTCTGCATGCTGGATTCGGACGGGAAGAACTTGGAGCATTACATCGATCCTCAACTTTCCGAATTTCAATTCGGATTCAGGAAGGGGAGATCGACCATCGACGCGTTGGAACTCGTCACGAACATTGCAAAGGAAGCCCTCTCAGGAAAGAGATGGAAAAGCGGTTCCAAAAACTATTGTCTCATTGTCACCCTGGACATCAAAAATGCTTTTAACTCGGCCCGCTGGGATCGAGTCCTGGAGGCTCTTAAGAACATGGGGGTGCCCTACTACCTACGGAGGATGGTCAAATCATACTTCAGTGATCGACTACTACACTACGAAACGGAGGGTGGACCAGCGGAGTATGGGGTCACGGGAGGGGTATCTCAGGGCTCTGTCCTGGCGCCACTCTTGTGGAACGTCAGGTACGACGGCCTTCTCCATCTGGAATTACCGACGAACACAACACTCGTAGCTTTCGCGGACGACGTAGCGGTTGTCCTTGTAGCCAAACACCTGGAGGAACTGGAAGCCGCATTGTCCACCACCATCCGGAGGATAAGACAGTGGATGACATCGGCAGACCTGTCTTTGGCGGAAAATAAGACTGAGGCACTCCTTGTGAGTAGCCGGAAGAAAATGGAGACCATCACCATAACAGTAGGCGACCACGACATCCGGTCGCTACCCTACATCCGGTATCTAGGAGTGGTCTTGGATGCCAGACTCAACTACAAGGAGCATATCTCCAGCGTCAGCAGAAAGGCATCAGCAGTACAGGGCGCGCTTTCGCTGATAATGCCCAATATCGGAGGCCCCAAAAGCAACTACTGGCAACTGTAGTTACCTCCATCCTGCTATACAGAGCACCAGTGTGGGTGAAATCGCTCGAGTTAACAACATACCGCAAGACAATGTCTTTAGTCCAGCGGCTCCTAGCGATCAGAGTAGGGTCTGCATACCGAACGGTATCACACGATACGGTCAACGTCGTGGCATCATGCCCACGCATCGACACCCTGGCAGGAGAGCGTGAGCGCCAGCACCGTAGGAAGATGGAAAAGCGGCGAAAGGTCCTCTGTGAAAAGGAGAGACCCGAGAGTTTTCGCCTCTGGCAAGAGAGATGGGACAGCTCGACGAAGGGTCGGTGGACTCATCGGCTGATCCCACATGTTACCAAATGGGTCACTCGCCTGCACGGGGAAGTCGGGTATTACATCACCCAACTCTTGACTGGGCATGGGTGCTTTCGGGCATACTTGCACAGATTCAAGAAAAATGACTCCCCAAACTGTCATCACTGCCGCGATGTGATCGAAGATGCAGAACACGTATTCTTCCAATGCCCCTTCTACGGTAGGACACGGGCAGATCTGGAGAAAAATCTGGACCTTTCCGTCAGTCCAGAAAATATAGTGGAGTGCATGCTGAAAAGCCAATCGGCTTGGAACAGAGTTGCAGAGTACGCGGAATCTTTAATCAAGGATCTTCGGACCACGTACAAAGAATAGGCCGCGAGGCGTCATAATATTGGGACAGTAGTAATATCAAATAAGAACGCCCCGGCGAAGTAGTATTTACAAAGAGTGCCACCGGGGAACCATCGTTCTGGGAGCAAAGGTAGGTTTTAGCGATGTAAAAATCCCGCATAACTCGCCTGGCAGGTAGAAGGTCTTCCAGGCGACTACCTTTTGAAGGTTTCCCCCTGTACCTCATTAATCTAAACTTAAAAAAAAAAGCTCTTATTAGGTTTCTTTTCCCCTATGAATATTTATGTAAGTAGAATAGCGTTAGTGTATTATAAAGGATAAAAAAATTTATATATATTATTTGCAAATACGGGTGTTTTTTTTTGTATAAAATCTTATAGGAAAAATCTTATAAAAAATGATATTTTCAAAAAATTCGTTCAGAGAATCTATTTTCTTTTTTGAAATTATTCTCATTTTTTATAAAACGCATTAATCATTGAGAATATTTTTTTATTATTTAAAAAAGTTCAATGAGCATTTTTTTAGTATATATTATATTTCAGTAGATAGTTTTTTAAATGATATTAAGAAATGAAGATATTTATCACTGTATCAAAGAAGATTCAAAATTTCATATATTTTTTTGCCATTTACTTTATAAATTATTAAAGATTTTAATAAAATAAAATTGAAGAAATAGCAGAAATTTGAAAAGATACTGAAGAGGGTGCATATAATTTGAGCGTATGGAATTTTTGCACATAAAATTACCCAATTGCTTTTTTTTAGTGTTATTAGTCGTTTGGGCAATTTATTTAAGAATAAACTAATAATTAGGTTTTATTTCCACCAGTTTGTGAGGTTTTGTTATGTTTAAACGATGGATTTTAATGTCAGAATGCCAATAACAGTTGATATCACATCACTCAGAATATAATGTCTAATCCTATAACTTTCTCATTGATTTATTGATTTGTGAATCAGAATGTAGTTCTGAATTTCTTACGCACAATGGGGCATTACTTTTCAACATAGTGGAATATCTTAAGAGATGTTATATAGCAGAAGATATAAAAATTTCATAATATATAGAAAAAATCGAAAAACACGTGAGTATTAATTTGAATATTGATTAGGTTAAAAATATGGTTTTTCAAGGGTACATAAGTTATATAAAAATTTAGAAGTACACTTATGATAAAATAGGAAAAAATTCAATTATTTAATAATGTAAAAATCACTTAAATAATATTAAAACTATGGAAAAATGTCTATCAACCAAACTAGCTCTTAGGCCAAAGATGAGGGCTTACCCAAAATCGAATAGTTATTAACCCAAATGACCTTATATACGTATTAACCTTTGAATATTATATAAAAAGAACCAAAATTAAAACTTAAAATAACTTTTCAACCAAAGGGAATAATACAAACAGTAATATTATATTATTTAACATAACTTATCTGTCATTAAACATAAGACCACGAGTAGCCTACCATTACTGGCAGTTTTCAGTCAGGAACCAATTACAAACTGTTTACTCCAACTGTTAGTGGAGAGGTCTAACTCTACCTCTACTGTCATAAGCAGTGACAGTGCCCGAGATAATTATCAGTATCTCCAACTAGCGATCCGTAGATCGTACCCGCGATATGGGTATCAACCACAGCCACTACGTTGCTGCCAAATGGCGCCTCACCTAAATCGCGCACATTGTGTTTTAACACCATGGGTCCCCCCGATTCCCGCAGTACCAATTTTTGTTCTAAGAGTACTTTAGTTTGTACTCTGCTCATTGAGAAACAGTAAGGAATCTTGTAAAACCCTAGGCACCGCTAAGCCAACTTAGGTACGCGGGTTTGCCAAGACCCGAAAGTACAACCGGAATCGACTTTGATCTTTCACTCAGATGCAAAGCACACATCCAAAATGAACATGTGCGTCCATTTGTCATTCACACTCTCATTCTATCGACGTTGCCAAATTTCATATATTCTATTCAGGACCTCCACGTCCCATGGAATTTCTCCTATGATAACCTGCATCGCATCGGTTTTCACGGTTCTACAGATATTCTAATATGCATACAAAGCCATACGCTGAACTGAATTTATGCCCACCCGGAATAATACGAACAGTAAACAAGAAATATTACAGAATAAAAAATGGTACCTAGGCTTTATTATGCTTTGTCAATTCTTTCGCTCTACACTCCGCCATAAAAAATATGACGCACTCACCAATAATACAAGACGACCTAACAATTCCACTTCTTATGAGTCTTCCGCCCAAGTATTTTATGCCTACCGAAATCATAAATGTAATACAGCATAACTTATATTTTTAATATCATTCACCACACCACCTTTTTTCTGCTACTTTGAAAAAAAAGGTGCTACTTTGAAGAAAAAAAACCAAAGAAAACAGTTTTCTCCAAATTCCATAGACCTATCTATCCTTGGAAAAACTCGAAAAAACTCATTTTAAAACGGATTCATCTTAAAATTATCAATGATCATCAATTTTGAACGCAAGGAAGCCCTCTTGAGCAAAAACAATACTGTCCTGGACAGTTCTTAGGCATATTACCCGCCCTTGAACATGTGTGGTATATTAGAGTACCCTAGAAACTTAAGAGAACCCTTCTCTCCTAATACTTTCTTATTTTATCAACGTCATTTCTAAGTAGCAGTTAATATTGACTATTCTGAAATATTCCCTATTAAGGCTGGTATTCCTCAGGGTAGTTTTCTTGGGTCCACTTTAATATAATTTTTATACCAACTAATCCAATTATTTATAATCCCGTATTCAAAATCTGCGTAACTGGCTTATGAAGTGGGGAGTAAAGGTAAATAAGCCGAAGATAAAGTACGCTATCTGGGAGTAAACCTAGACAAACGGTTTACGTGGAACACTCATACATAGAAAGGAATCAGTTAAGTTTAATTAACTCAACAATATTATTCTAATGGGTGTGAAGCACTTTATTTATCACCGAATTAAGAGAATCAGACCGAAAAAAAAGTTGCAGTTTGAGTCGAGTTACAAATACCCAACGGGGCAAATGATTTAGGGCTCCGATCTCCTAGGGCTAAATTTTCTAAGGACCAAATTTCTTTAGGAAAACCGGAAAAAGTTAAAGCAAACGATAAATTACTGAGAAGCTTACATTCGTTGTGTAAAATTTCGTCATGACCAAAAAAAGCTAAAAAAAAAAAAGGCAGGCTCTCCTTCCATGCGAACGCTGGTTTTTGATGATATTCGAAAACTTAGCTCATTAGACAAGGCTACTTTGCTTCCAGATCACCTTTATCTGTATCTTTTTTTTTACCTTTCCTTAACCAGCGTTCGAACGCGTTAAGTTTTCCATGGTGGTCTAAATGGTATGTATCCTCTCCTCCCCTCGTTCTTAAGGGGTGTTTTTCCGTGATGGCAAAACTTCTGCGTCGGATTTTCTACCAACTATTTTCTTCAGAAATATCCTATATCCCATAATATCCTCCGTGACCGTTAATATGGATCCGATAGCAATAGATCCACTGGAAATTTGATTTCATGTCTATTATATAGGGTTTTCCAAAAAGAGTGATATGATTTCTAAGTGACGTTTCGGCCATTTGTAAAATGTCATGATCTGTTCTTTTTTTCCCATTGTATTTAGTAATGTTTACAATTTTATCGTAGAGAGATATACGCAAGAACAACATTTACAAATTATTCAATTTTATTATCAAAATAATTGTTCTCCAATTGCAACTTTTCGTGCGCTCACTTTCATATGATTGGTGCAGTAAATAAACAAAACTGTTGATTCTGGTGCGAAAAAAATCCACAAATTATTCATGAACACCCATTACATTCACCTAAATTGACAGTTTGGTGTGGTTTTTGGTCTGGTGGTTTTTGGTACTTCTTCGAAATTAAGCTGGTAACACCGTTACTGTCAATGGAGAGCGGTATAGATCGATGATAACCAACTTTTTATGGGCGAAATTGGAAGAAGTAAATTTTGAAAACATCTGGTTCCAACAAGATGGGGCTACGTGCCACACAGCACGTGCAACAACCAAATTATTGCTAGAAAAGTTTGGAGATTCGATTATTTCAAGAAATTGTGACATTGAATGGCCTCCAAGAAGTTGTGATTTAACACCATTAGACTATTTCTTGTGGGGTTATTTGAACTCATTGGTCTTTCGCAATAAACCAGGCTCTCTTCAAGCTTTAGAAGTCAATATTGAACGTGCATATTCATGACATATGTTACGACTTGATTTAGTGGAAAAAGTGCTCGAAAATTGGGTTAATCGAATTCGTTCCTACAAAAGAAGTTGTGGAGGCCATGTGAATGACGTTTTATTCAGACCTTAATTGAATTTTCTTAACAATTAGTGTGTTTTTTTTTGAAAAAAATCATATCATTTTTTTTGGAAAACCTTATATTTGTTGTTATAATTTTTCTTTTTGGAAAATCTTTTTGGATACCGAGGATTACGTTTTGTTTCCATTTGTTGTTATAATTTTCATAAATAATATCCTGTCAGTTACTTCTAATCAAAACCTAAGTTTCGCTTATAAGAGTACTGTCAGTTATTTAAAAATATATTCCGATTTACAATCTTTCCTTTCGGCTGAAGAAATTTAACTTGAACTTATGCTAAACTATTATAATAAAATACAAAAACAGACAGCATATTAGTATGAGGTTTACAGAGTATAGTGGAATTGAATTTTTCCAAAAAAAAAGTGCCGTATCCTGCCTCTCAAACAAAAACTGTTTTTATAATACGTAAGTAAGGGAAATTTTTTCTGGACGAGGTTGAAAAAGGATTTCAAGGAGAAAAAAGTATGCCCAACAATCTTCATTAATGTTGCGTAGGTATCCGATAAGGGCTTAAATAAAAGCTACATATAGATTTATACAGAAAGTTTATTCATCTAAATCTATATTGTCCCCTTCATAATAATCCCCATCGAATTTAACACACTTATGCCAGCGCTTGATCCAATCCTCGAAACATTTTTTATATTCGGTTTTCGGTATGTCCATCAGTGCTTCCTGCGATTTTTCCATTACTTCCTCTCGGCTGTTGAAACGCGTTCACCGTAATGGTTTTTTAACTCGATTGAACAAAAAAAAGTCATAGGGAGCCAAATCAGGTGAATTTGGTGGTTGTTGGATGGTATTTGTTGCATTTTTCGTCAAAAATTTACGAATAATTATGGCACTGTGCGACGGTGCGTTATTATGGTGCAAAATCCACGAGTTTTCTGCCCACAATTCTGGTCTCTTTCGGCGAATTGCTTCACGCAAACGTCTCATAACGCCCAAATAATACTCTTTGTTTACTGTCCGGCCTTCTAGCAAAAATTCATGATTTTTTATCCTTTTGATGAATGTGGGATCGGATTCAGCCTCGCAAATCATGTCTTTTGCGACATCAACACGGTCCCTTTTTTGCATGAAATTGAGGTCTTTTGGCACCAACTTTGCTGCTACACAACGGAAACCCAAATCATTAACCAAAATGTCCTGGACGGATCCATAGGCAATGTTCAAGTCCTCCGTTATCTCTCTGATGGTTAATTTGCGGTTATTGACCAACATTTCTTTTACTTTATCAATGTTTTCGTCGGTTTTCGATGTCGATGGTCTGCCATCATCTTCGATTGACTCACGACCACTTTTGAACCGCTCGTGCCAATGGTAAACGACCGTTTTCTTTAAAGAATCGTTGCCGAAACACTTTTCCAACATTTCCAACATTCGCGCACCATTAAATCCATTTTTTAAGCAAAATTTATTATAAGTTCGTTGTTGCAAATTTAAATCCATTTCTAAAATTGTAAAAATCGCCAACACACACAGAGATAGATGTACTCTTGGCTACGTAACTGCCAAGCTATGACGATAAGATTAAGAGGGAATATCAACAACAGATGTACCAACTTAACAAAAAAAACAGAACTCAAATCGGAACGATGGGAAGTTGTATATACCAGAGGAAAAATTTAGAGTCAGATACGGACACGAATACGCAGACCTTAAGGAAATCGACTCTGGTGTATCACAAGGTAATCTATTTGGTCTTATTCTATACATGACGCATACTAGAGACATTCCACAATAAGACGTTGTATTATTGATCACGCATGCAGATAAAACTGCAATAATCATCATATACACGTACCTTGTAAAAACGAATACAAAGCTGCAGGTTGCACTAAATAACTTTAACGATTGGACTAAACTCTGGGATAAACGGGGTCTGTTCAAAAAGTATCACGAATTTTTGTTTCTTTTATGGCGTTATGTTGGTACTCATGTCTCTCACTTATGCCGACATGTTCGGCCATTTTTAATGTTTAGTTAATTTTTGACAGCTGCTTTGCTTGCACGTGTTTTGGCTCGTCTCCGATTTTTGCCCATTCCAAAAAATGGATCAAAGAATCTGTATCAAATTTTATGTGAAAAACAAAATTAATTGCGTGAACCCATTCCAAATGTTGACTGTGGCATATGGTGAAGCTACCTTAGACTGAAGCAACGTTTATCAGTGGTACAAAATGTTCTCAGAGGGCCGAGAGAAAGAGCGCCAAGTTCGGTCGAATGTGAAGGTTTCCTTACAGTTTGCTTCGATTGCAAGGGCGTGGTGCATTATTAGTTCTTGTCACAGGGTAGAACGGGCAATAAGAAATATTACCTGCAAGTTATGCGCAAGTTGCGGGAAGCAATCCACCAGAAACGCCGGATTTGTGGAAGAACAAAAATTGGCTTTTGCACCATGATAACGCGCCTGCACACGCATCGTTGCTTATGCGCGAATTTTTGCCCAAAAACAATACACTAATAATGCCGCAGCCACCGTATTCTCCAGCTTTGGCCCTCTGTAACTTTTTCTTGTTCCCGAAACAGATTCTTTAATCCATTTTTTGGAATGGGCAAACATCGAAGGCGAGCCAAAACACGTGCAAGCAAAGCAGCTGTCAAAAATTAACCGAACTTTCAAAATGGCCGAACTTGTCGACATAAATGAGAGATATGAGTACCAACATAACGCCACAAAAAAATCGAAAATCCAATATATGTAACCTGCGGAGCTTTCAAAATTCCTGATACTTTTTGAACAGATCTAGATGACTCTAGATGGTACACTTAGGTGGAAAAGGCGTATTAAAATAAAAGAGGAAGAGACAAAACTCCGAACTAGCAGTACAGAAAAACTTGTCATCTACAAGTAAATATTAAAGCCGATATCGACCTATAGTATCCAGCTATGAGGCTGCATAAACAAATCGAATATTTCAGTTATTCAGAGTAGCTGAACAAATAACATACGTTGACTAAAATGGACTAAGCTTCACGAATTAGTAGGGTAACCACTACTAAGGCAATTATTTCCTATAAAAAATTGACCTAAACCAAGTTCCAAATGCGATAATATTAAAAACAGTAACAGCGAAACTAAAATAATTAAAATTGGGCATGCAAATGTCAAGAAAGGTGCTTTTAGTGGGTTATACTCTTACACTACTAAGAGTACCAGATAATATGTCCTAACGTCTTTTGGGATTTTCATGTATCCGTTATTAAAAAAAAAGGACCAAGAATCAGGTAGACATTTTTAATTGTTTATACAAAATTACCAAAACATAAAATATTTTAAAAAAATTCTCAAAATAATTGCAAGATGAAAATACTACTAAAAACTTTAGACTTTCTATAACTTTTAATAATAATAGAAATAGAATTAAAATATAATATGAAGGACCAAATAATATTTTAAGTTTAAAATACAATTTGAAGAAAATGTAATAAATTCGTTCATCTGTATTGTATTTCGTATTATGTTTTCTTTACGCTATGTCATAGCATATTATGGAAAATTTCTTAAAATGAAATGAGAGTCTGAGTTGCACAATATGGAAGAATACAAAGCACGTACAACTAGGACAAAGTTAATAGCGAAACAAACAACTGGTAAACATAAATGTCTGGAAATGTTGGCGCTTGTTTGGTGTCGCATCGTAATGAAGAAGCCAGGCACGTAAACGTTTTCAATGCTCCAAGGGATGTAGATTTTTACTACTTACCCTGATGCCAGGACATTGATTTCATTCATGCAATTTCTATCCATACAATTTTCCTAAGCTCTATCTGAGAGCTTACTACTAACAGCTATTCTACAATATGTATGAGTACTTTGCATTACGGCAACAATTCCAGTCGATTCTGCTACAGCAACGGATAAGTGGTTTGAAGTTATATGGAATAAATGCTCTCCGGCATTACACCCTATCGACGGAATACTTTATGTTCAAATTTCAATAGGAATCGCATTCGCACTAAATCAGGCAGCTGTATCAAAATAGCTTCCTTTTTAAGTTTTATGCACGTACAATAGCGCATCCCTTAACGTTTCGTTCCGATCCTTGATTCGATGAATAAAAGAGAAAAATCTCACTCGCCTTACTTGAAATGCATATCTTCTGCAGGATTGTCTGAGAGTAGCACTGCAGAACAAGCGCTGGATTTGCCGATAGCGTTCGTAGTCCAATAATATAAATTTTTCTATGCAAAGTTCAGAAATGTGACAACAATTGACGTAATCAGAAATGAACTATTTACGAAAATTTTTGTTACAGTTGGAACCTCTTTTAGATTCCCCTTTATACGGAATTCCCCTTTCTGTAATAGAAAAAAAAGCTATATAAAACTCACAGTAATTGTCTGTATTTATTATTTCCGTGCTTTGAAGAATGGATTTTTGAGGTCTAATTCTAATAGAAAGAAAGATTTGTAGTAAAATGAATACGCCATATGGTAAAGTTTAGCCAACCACAAGAACATTGGATTATATTTAAAGCTGAAAATCCTTTTGGTAGTATTTCTTGTTAGCAAGTTAATGTTTATTTACAAATAAATTCTGCCCCTTATGTGCATTAATATATTTTCAGGAGTCGAAAGTAACTACTCTTAACTAATAAAAGTTTTTCCCAACTCTGGAAGTACACTGTCTATGGAAAATATAAATGGTTACAAGGGAAGTTTAGAAATCTATCAAGTTGAAAATTTATCTTAAAAGTAAAAAGAAAAAATTTCGGATTAAAAACAAATTTTGTAATGGAATTTTTTATAAAAAAAGTTATTGTTTTTGAGGAGTCATTTTGTAGTTAGCATTTTATGTCGAATAAACTCTTGAAAAATACATAAAATATATTTTTTATTGCAATTTTTGTGCTTAAAGAATAATAAATTATAATGTTTGAGTATATAATACGTGGAAAAAGTATAAAAAAAAATTAAAAAATTGTTTCCCTCTGCTCTTAAATGGCTGGTGTTTGTAAATACGTGGAAAAGCTAAGTGGGAAAAGATATTCCACGTTTAGATCCTTTTATTTGAGGAATGGAATACATCCAGTTCATTGGAATATTATTTATAGAAAATATGATAAAATAGAGAAAGATAAGAGATATTAAGTCGGTGTTCTTGTGAGTCCAATGACTCCATACTCTTTTTGTCATCTATTAAATTTATTGCTCGATTTTGTACGAGGGTCGTTCAATAAGTCCTTAGAAAAAGATGGAAAAAACTGTTTTTTTAAAAAAAAAATTTTAATTTTTTAACATAATCTCCTTTAAAATCTATACACTTTTCCAACCGCATTTTCCAAAAGGTTTATCCCGTCCAAAAAATAGGATTTCGGAAGTTCTGCAAAATACTCATCCGTTTGAGCAATGACGTCCTCGTTGGAAGTGACCCGTCGTCCGCCAAGCCATTTATTCAGATTGGGGAAAAGAAAATAGTTACTCGGGGCCAAATCTGGTGAATAAGCGGGATGCTGCAACAATTCCATTCTCAATTCCACAATTTTGGCCATGGAAACAGCTAAGGTGTGCACACACGCATTTTCCTGATGCAAGAGGATTTTTTTCTTCTCCAGATGGGGGCGTTTCTCTTTGATTTCTTCGCTCAACCGTTGCAATAACGACGCGTAATACGCTCCTGTTATTTTTTTTCCTTTTTCCAAGTAGTCGATAAAAATGATGCCCTGCGAATCCCAAAAGACCGTGGCCATCACCTTGCCGGCCGATGGCACAGTTTTGCCTTCTTCGGAGCCCGTTCACCCTTGAAAATCCACTGTGATGACTATCTCTTCGTTTCTGGAGTGTAGTAGTGTATCCAGGTTTCGTCCACAGTGACATATCGACGAAGGAATTCGGCAGGATTGCGATGAAAGAGTGCCAACATAGCCTCAGAGTCCACTACACGATTGCGCTTATTCTCCTCTGAGAGCAACCGCGGCACCCATCTTGCCGAAATTTTTTTCACAGACAATTTTTCATGCAAAATTGAAGCGACTGTACCTTGTGATATGCTCGTGGCCTCAACTAATTCGCGCACTTTAATTCGCCGATCGTTCAAAATCAGATCGTGGATTTTGTCGATGATTTCAGGGGTAGACACCTCAACTGGGCGTCCTGAACGATGTTCATCTTTTGTGGATGAACGGCCACGTTTAAATTCATTCACCCAATTGTAAACTGTCGCAAACACAGGTGCAGATGTGCCATGAACTGCATCCAACTCGGCTTTAATTTTTTTCGGGCTTAAGCCTTTCAAATGGAGATGTTTGATGATAGCCCTAAACTCGCTTTTTTCCATTGTTATGCACAAATAAATGTCGTTAACTTTAATCGACGATAGAAATTGACATACGCTATGGATCGAGCTGAAATTTTGACAGCTTTCCTGTAGATAATGCTACTTACAAAAAAAAGTAACCGACACTACGAGCGCAATTTTTCGGATTTGCTAAGAACTTATTGAACGAAACTCGTATCACAGATAGAGAGCACTCTGATTTTTTAGAAGCGCTTGCCTATACAAGGTCTGTTAAAAAAGGATCACGAATTTTGAATTCCCGCGGGTTATGTTTATTCGATTTTTTGTGGTGTTATGTTGGTACTCATATACAAGTTCGGCCAATTGGAATGTTCAGTTAATTTTTGACAGCTGCTTTACTTGCACGTGTTTTTGCTTGTCTTCGATTTTTGCCCATTCCAAAAAATGGATCAAAGGACGGTTTCGGGAACAAGAAATAGTCATAGGGGCCAGATCTGGGGAATACGGTAGCTGCGGCATTATTAATGTGTTGTTTTTGGCCAAAAATTCGCGCACAAGCAACGATGCGTGAGCAGGAGCGTTATCATGGTGCAAAAGCCAATTTTTGTTCATCCACAAATCCGGGCATTTCTGGTGGATTGCTTTACGCAACTTGCGCATAACTTGCAGGTAATATTCCTTATTGACCGTTCTACTCTGTGGTAAGAACTCATGATGCACCACGCCCCTGAAATCGAAGAAAATTGTGAGCAAAACATTCACATTCGACCGAACTTGGCACGCTTTTTCGGTCTTGGCTCGTGCGGCACCTTTCATTGGGATGATTGAGCTTTGGTTTCTACGTCATAACCATAAACCCATGATTCGTTACCAGTTATGACCCTCTGGAGCAAATTTGGGTAGTTGCGGACAGAGTCCAATAGCTCCTTAGCAAATGTTAATTTGATGCTGTTTTTGGTCGAAATTGTGCAAAAATCAAACAAAGCAGCTGTCAAAAATTAACTGAAAATTCAAAATGGCCGAACTTTTTGGCATAAGTGAGAGATATAAGTACCAACATAACGCAATAAAAAAATCGAAAATCTAATATACGTAACCCACGGAAAAAAAAAATTTGCGATACGTTTTGAACAGACGTCGTATACGGATTTATCGAAGAGTCTCGATGGTTGACACTAAAAAAAACAAACACCGAATGCATCATACGCCATATTTGTAGTACTACTAACACCATCTATTCGGAATTATTTATACTGCAATTTTTTTTTTTTAAATTGCCTCTGGAGCAAATTTGAGTAGTTGCGGACAGAGTCCAATAGCTCCTTAGCAATGTTAATGCGATGCTGTTTTTAATCGAAAATGAGCAAAAATTAACTGAACATTCAAAATAGCTGAACTTGTCGGCATAAGTGGGAGCCATAAGTACCAACATAACGTAATAAAAAATTGAAAATCGGATATACGTAACCCACGAAAATTCAAAATTCGCGATACTTTTTGAGCAGAACTCGTATAAGAGAATTGCGTTCCAGCTTAGAGCGAATATATGCGTTGACTATAGTGGCTAGTTCTGAAGATGTGAGGAGCTTCGTGAAATGCTTGAAGGAAACCTTAAGGTTCTGCCGTATTTTCTTTTTATATTAAATATGTTTTCATTCCAGCGAAGGTTGTTTTTATAATACGTAAACAAGGAAAATTTTTTCGTTTCCAGGTTCACCAAATCACTTGGTCCAGAGTTGAGTGTTTGGTTCTAAAAACATATTGGATTTGGATGAGTTTTCTTTCTTTGATAACAGGTAACAATCTACTTAATATCAGCCTTTCGACTATCTTTGAAATTATGGGTACTAAAGATATCGGACGATAGGATTTACGTCTAGTATCTGTTGTTAATTTGCCTGGTTTAGGTATAAGGATAATTTCATTAATCTTTCAGTTTGGGGGAACTTATTTCAGATTTAAGAATATGTTAATAATATACTGCACTTTTAGTAGGCCTACTTTCAGTTGCTCTTTCATGATCTGACCAGTCCTATTTGATATGAAAAATTTACCCATGCTATATTACCTGATCCTAAAATTAGCATTACCAGTTAGACAGATAAAAATCCTTATTTACAGTCCCATAGCAAACTTGCAGCCATTTTATTTCTAGAAACTATATACATTTTTACTTGGAGACCCCTGAAGGTCTTAAGTTCTCCAAGAAAGGGATAACACAAAAACAAATAATCAGAAAGTATAAAAATTGAATTTATGATAAAACATTGAATTAAAAAAATGAATAAAGAAAAACAAACCAAGAACCCAAGACAAGATACCAACAAGAGAAAAAAATTTGTGCCACCAATTTTTTTGAAACATTTTTATTTCATTTTAACATGAACACTTCAGTTGGGATTTACAGCCTAATCTGAATTGAAGGTCAGACCAAGGAAGGAGTTTTGAAGAGAGCGAAGTAAGTACAAGTTTGATGGCGCATGTTTAGGCAAATATGGTGAGTATGGCAACACATTCATTTCAAGCTTCAGTATTTTTTGACTGGTGATCCAAAGTGTGTGTGGTCTAGAAATTGGAACGCAACTCCTTTACGATTAACGAGTTCCGGACGTTTCTTGATGATGGTTCCATTCATACTTTGCAATTATCAATAGAACACTTCTGAATTGATTGTTTGGTTCCTTGGTGGACGCTCAAAAAACGTAACACCTTTAAAATCCTATTAAACTGGGAGCACAACCTTCCTCTGATGAATGTCCGCTTTCGATATTGTTTGAGGTTGTTCATCACGCAAGGACTAAGGCCGTTTTCACTCCAAATTATGGCCAGTTATCACCAGTTATCAATTGCTTCAAGAAAGGTATTTTTTCCTCATGTTTAATATGTCACCGTTAACTTGACGCAACTTTTCACAAGCATTACGTGCGTTCTTCTTCCATTTACAAAAGTAAATCAATAAAATATGGCGAAAATTCAAAGTTTGGTCTACAACTTGTTCTAAAATCAATAAAAAATAAATAAACTAAATCAATTTTATTTTAAAAATAGAGGTTTAACTATCAGTTATTAAATGACATAGCAAAAATATGGATACAAATATCTGTAGTACTCCCAAAAAATAAAGGGTTTTTGCATAAGAACTTGACAACTTTTTTTTTAAATATCTTGCAAACCATTTAAGATATATTACAACTATTACTATTGGCTTAAAGTATAATCAATGCAATTATGAATGGAACTCGACTTTGATCATATGTCCATCAAGGGCATGCTTGCAGCGGTCGATTCGTTGAACTCGACTCGGACGCACAATTCGACGGGAATGACAGCTATTTCTCGTCCGATGTTAGCTCTTAGATCCTCTAACGTCGCCGACTTGTTGGTATAGACCATGGATTTAATGTAGCCCCAGAAAAAAAAATTCTAGAGTTGTTAAATCGCAAGATCTCGGCGGCCAATCGACGGAACCTTTTCTCGATATAACACGTTCACCGAACTTGGACTTCAATATGTCGATTGTTTCTCCCGCTGTGTGGGATGTAGCATCGTCTTGTTGAAACCACATATCACTGATGTCCAGCTCATGCAATTGATCGAAGATATAACGATGCAACATGTCTCTGTAGCGTTCACCATTGACTGTAACGTGACGGTCATTTTCATCAACTGGCCCAATAACGCCACCGGCATGAAAACCGCACCATACAGTCACTTTTTGTGGATGAAGTAGTATCTTATGAAGCACATGAAGGTTTGCAGCACTCCAATAACACATATTTTGTTTTTTGACGAAGCCATTCAACCAAAAATGCGCTTAATCACTGAAGATGATTTTGCGTGAAAGTCGTCATTTTCGGCAAACTTTTCTAGAGCCCAAACTGAGAACGTGTGTCACTTCATAAGCTCAAGTGGCTTTAGTTCTTGAGTTAACTTGATCTTAAGTTAATTTAAGAACTTAAGATCAAGTTAACTCAGGAACTAAAATAAGAAATCATAAGTATCAAGTTGCTATTGAAAAACCCGATACAAACGCCATCTATTATGAAAGTGCGTCATGATTTTCCCAACAACCCAATATTACCACAGCGGAAATAGTAGCCAAACATGAAATTCCGTTTTCAATTGATAATGTGATTTATTTGCATTAGTTTAAAATTAAGAAATTATTATAAAAGAATATAATTTCTACGGATAATTTTTATATCTGGTAAATAGCTCATATATAATGATAATAAATCTCTCATATTCTTTCGCGCCAAAACACAAAAGCCGAAACGTCAAATTATGGTATACCATGAACATTCATTATAAAAGCATTTTAAACCATTTGAGAAAGTCCTGGATTCATGAAAAAGAAAATTTATGTTTAATTGCCTTATGAATTGAGTGTGAAAAAGAAAATTCCCATCTGCGATACTCTGGTAAAGCGCAATGAATTCGAGTCACATGGAATATATTTTCTACGGACTTTTATTGCTCATACTTTTACATATAGTTCGAATACAATGATAATAAATCTCTCATTTTCTTTCCCGCCAAAACACAAAAGCCGAAACGTCAAGAACGGCTATGCATTAGGGGGTAGTATACTACATTGTATAACTGCGTTTATGGTATAGATACCATGATATCGATACGAGGTGTGTGTTAATAGCATAATTGGATGAAATTGAAGCTTCTACTGCACATCTATTGGAAACTAAGGTACTATCCTTAGATTAAAGAATACCTGGATAGACCCTGACCATATATGTATACGCAATTTTGTGTCGGAATTCCCTGCTTTTGCTATCCCGTTGTTGCCATTTCTCGCCGCTTGGCATAGCTTTGTTTAGATTTTTTTATGTAGACATGACACCCACTGCCATCTAGTTGTCGTAATACAAATTTATTGAATCGCAAAACCATAATTTATATTCATTTTAATTCAGTTATTGGAAACAAAAATACAATTTAAACACAACAATTAGCAATTTTTATTTTTTGTACAAACTTTTTATATGAAATGGAATTCTATTTTAGGTTTTTATTCATTTCGTAAATATCATTCAAATATAAAGCGCCTCAGTATTGTAGACTTGCGGAGAGTTTGAAAACTTTAATTCTCCATGAAAGGGGAGACTTAAGGGATAGCTTTGTCATTTGTGAAGTTGTTATTGTGTGAGAAAGGAAAGTGAAGTTTAAAGTGTAATTTTAATATATTTTGAAGTATTAACGAAAAAATAATTTTTTTTATAAATAGTTATATTATTAATAAAACTTAATACGAATTTTTTATTCCAGAAAATGAATTGTTTCGTTAATAAATGCTTCTCATACGAAGAAATGAGGACACCGAGAATTTCTTTCTTTCGGTAAGTTGACATCTTTATTTTTGCTAAATAAAATAAGAAATACTTTATTTGTGATAAGTGTGTGTAAGAAAGTTTAAGGGACCGAATTTTTTTAATAGTGCAAAAAATACGTGAATTTCTATTAATTCTTAATTGTAAAAGTAAATGTTACGATCGTATATTTATATGTTAACTTTACAGGTTCCCACAAAATAAATGGTTGCGGGAAAAGTGGATTGTGGCAGCAGCATCCGGTATTCCCAAGAATAAATAATATACAGTGAAATAAATAAAATGAAAATACATAATAAATATATAAATATTAAAAAAAAAATACTGTGTTTTATTGCATATTTACAAACTTAATTCCATCTAACAACAAGACCAGCAATATTAAAAAATCTGCTTCTTTACGAATAAATGATATCACATATGAAAAATGGTTTTAAACGAACCCCTTCAATCGCATACTGAACTTTTAATTTGGCCCCCAATGATTTACGCCATTCTGTTGTATTGCATGTGTGTGCGTTCTACGAATGTATTGCAACAAAAATCCAACAGAATTTTTGTGTAGAGGCCTATCCAGTTCTTCTTTAATCTAAGGTACTATCTCTAAGGATGACAAGTATGCAGTGTTGCCAGATTGCTTTCAGTAATTTCTTAGAGTAGCTTGGAATACAATTTTGTTTATTCACCGACCCATACAGAAGAAAACGCGTTTTGTCTGTGAAGATGACATTCTTAAAATTTGTTTTTTGGTTTTCTGAAAAAAGAGAAAAACATTTATTTTGATAAAAAATTGGAAATTGGAAGAAGACCGTTTCAAAATAATTAGTTTTTTATCGTCTGCATCTCAATAAGCTTAACATTATACTGAACGAAAAGTAGTGGATTGGTTTATGTTGTACAGAAAAGACAATTCAGAAGAAAAGGGGAAAAACTTTACCCGAAGCCAGTGTAAAAAATAATTTATTTATTGTTATGATTGAACAAATAATAGTAATGAATTAATAACTACTTTTATTAATAACCATATCAACGTACTTATTTCACAAAAACCTTTCCAAAAATCTATTCTATTTGGTATAATTTATTTCCATTTAAGCGTAAATACTAATTTCATATGAAGATGGGTTAATCAGATACTCAGTTACTGGCAGAAGGATTAAGGGAAAACAGACTAACAAAAACATTTGCAATAATAAAATTTCTAATGGATTTTAAACAAAATTTTTTTTACATCTTTTAGTACATTAACTCCAATTTAAATAATCAAATTAATTGTCAATCATATTTACATATATCAAAATAACTAAACCCACTTCTTTGCAAAAAAAAAAAAAATCTTTCATAAATAATTTCCAGCATAACAACTAATGAAGTGAATTTCCACTAATTATAATTCATATTAAATAATTTTCGAAAATTATATACGAAATACTCGAACATCCGGTAATGTAGGGAAATAAAATCTTGATTAATATTCTATAAATTCACCATAAATCATGTAGTACAGTTAAGAATTATTGTGCAAAAAGAAAATCTATTAACGCTCAGATTATAATTTGAATAAGTTCTAAGAAATTAAAAGTTTGTTTGATTTTAATTACTGATTTAAATTGCTCTTTTATACAAATTAAACATATTTCAATCCATAATATACGGATTAGTGCGATATGGTTTTTATGCTGGCAACTGGTGCTGACAATTGCAAAGTGTATTCTTTAGTTCTATAATAATTAATAATCAGTTGCGACAATATTATAGAAAAAAGTTTATTTTATTAACAAAATTCATTTTGATATTAAATAAGAAATTATTCGAATATTAGTTATCATGTAAAATAGTTCTAACTGCGAGAATAGTAAAATAATCCTATTTCAAGTTGGATTAACAATTTCTAGATTAAGATTATTTTTCTTATTAAGTTTTTAAATAAAATCTATTCAAAAAATTTTGATACAAATTTGGAGATTGATTAAGTTGAAATTTTGTTCCCTTTTTTATGAAATAATATTCAAATTTAAATACGAGGATCGTTCAATATGTCCTTAGAAAATCCGAGAAATTCCGCTCGTAGTGTCGGTGGAGATTTTTTTTCTCCACCGACACTACGAGCGGAATTTCTATCGTCGATTAAAGTTAACGACATTTATTTGTGCATAACAATGGAAAAAAGCGAGTTTAGGGCTGTCATCAAACATCTCCATTTGAAAGGCTTAAGCCCGAAAGAAATCAAAGCCGAGTTGGATGCAGTTCATGGCACATCTGCACCTGTGTTTGCGACGGTTTACAATTGGGTGAATGAATTTAAACGTGACCGTTCATCCACAAAAGATGAACATCGTTCAGGACGCCCAGTTGAGGTGTCTACTCCTGAAATCATCGACAAAATCCACGATCTGATTTTGAACGATCGGCGAATTAAAGTGCGCGAATTAGTTGAGGCCACGGGCATATCACAAGGTACAGTCGCTTCAATTTTGCATGAAAAATTTGTCTGTGAAAAAAATTTCGGCAAGATGGGTGCCGCGTTTGCTCTCAGAGGAGAATAAGCGCAATCGTGTAGTGGGCTCTGAGGCTATGTTGGCACTCTTTCATCGCAATCCTGCCGAATTCCTTCGTCGATATGTCACTATGGATGAAACCTGGATACACTACTACACTCCAGAAACGAAGAGACAGTCATCACAGTGGATTTTCAAGGGTGATCGGGCTCCGAAGAAGGCAAAAACTGTGCCATCGGCCGGCAAGGTGATGGCCACGGTCTTTTGGGATTCGCAGGGCATCATTTTCATCAACTACTAGGAAAAAGGAAAAATAATAACAGGAGCGTATTACGCGTCGTTATTGCAACGGTTGAGCGAGGAAATCAAAGAGAAACGCCCCCATCTGAAGAAGAAAAAAATCCACTTGCATCAGGAAAATGCGTGTGTGTACACCTTAGCTGTTTCCATGGCCAAAATTGTGGAATTGAGAATGGAATTGTTGCAGCATCCCGCTTATTCACTAGATTTGGCCCCGAGTGACTATTTTCTTTTCCCTAATCTGAAGAAATGGCTTGGCGGACGACGGTTCACTTCCAACGAGGACGTCATTGCTCAAACGGATGAGTATTTTGCAGAACTTCCAAAATCCTATTTTTTGGACGGGATAAAAATTTTGGAAAAACGGTTGGGAAAGTGTATAGAGCTAAAAGGAGTATATGTTAAAAAATAAAAATATTTTTTTTAAAAAAACAGTTTTTTTCCATCTTTTTCTAAGGACTTATTGAACGACCCTCGTAATAATCTTATAATTAAATATTTTTTAATGAATTTAAATGAAAATGCTTATATAAAAATACTTTTGTTTAAGTACACCTAACAAAATATATCTCACAGTTTGAATAATTAATTGTGATTAATTCTTTTGTATAACCTAATCAAATACTAGATAAGGTTTTCTTAGTCGTTTTTGTAACCGGCATCTCTTTAAGTTTGAAAATATCTTCTTGCATTTCTTTGGAATATCATCAAACCATTTTCAACTATTTTCGAAAGGCTAAGTTCATGAAAAAGAAACTCTTGTGAAGCGCAATGAATTCGAGTCATTTCTGCTATAAATTTTAACTGCCTATGAAAAATGAGTAAAATACGAGAATATCGGAATAAAAAGAGATAAATGAACACAAACAATTTGAAAGATACAATTGACGGTGTGAACAACTATAGAGATTATGCCAAGGGATTAAGAGCAAAAGGAGTCGTTTTCACCTACGATAACGCTCGGCCACACATATTTTTGATGACTCAGCAAAAATTAAGAGAAATTGCGTATGAAGTTTTGATGCATTCACCCTACAGTCTAGACATAGCACCTTTATACTACTACTTCTTTCGATCTCTACAGAACCCTTTCAATGGTTCAAGAGAGGCCTATTAAAACCACTTGATTCAGTTTCTATTTTACTCCAAAAGCTTCATGAACTTTTTCGACTAACCAATATGTCAAATACTAGTACATAATGGAGGGTTTAAAGACCATGATAACGAGGGTCCAATAGTTCGTGATGGATCAGTCGAGTTATATTTATATAGCATAGGACAGCTTAAAATTTTAAATTACACATCTAAGAAAGAAGCTTCTCTCGGACCGATGGAAATGCCTATTGAGAGCTTCGAAGGCTACCAGGACATAAAAACTGAAATTTTTATTATCAATTCTGGCAATTAATCTATATTCTTTTTGTGTTATTTTCATTATTTTCAGTAAAACAATGCATGATTAGATAATTAATATAATTTTTATAATAATAACATAAAAGATTAATTTTAGTATATCAAAAATTAGATCTAAACTCGGACATATCCTCTTGACAAAAAAAAGTATTCAAAAACCCAATAAGCCCACAAATTTACCAACGGCAGTAGTTCGAGGTCTGTTCAAAACGTATCGCGAATTTTGAATTTCCGCGGGTTACGTATACAAGATTTTCGATTTTTTGTGGCGTTATATTGGTACTCATATCTCTCACTTATGCCGACAAGTTCGGCCATTTTGAATTATTAGTTAATTTTTGACAGCTGCTTTGCTTGCACGTTTTTTGGCTCGTCTTCGATTTTTGCCCATTTTCGACCACAAACAGCATCACATTAATATTGCAAAGGAGCTGTTGGAATCTGTCCGCGATGACCCAAATTTGCTCTAGAGGATCATAATTGGTGGCGAATCATGGGTTTATTGTCACGATGTAGAAACCAAATCTCAATCATCCCAATGGAAGCTACCGCACGACCTAAGATCGAAAAAAGCGCGCCAAGTTCGGTACAATGTAAAGGTTTTGCTTACAGTTTTCTTCGGTTGCAGGGGCGTGATGCATCATGAGTTCTTACCACAAGGTAGAACGGTCAATAAGGAATATTACCTGCAAGTTATGCGCAAGTTGCGTGAAGCAATCCACCAGCAATACCCGGATTTGTGGATGAACAAAAATTGGCTTTTGCACCATGATAACGCTCCTGCTCGCGCATCGTTGCTTGTGCGCGAATTTTTGGCCAAAAACAATACACTAATAATGCCGCAGCTACCGTATTCTCCAGATCTGCTACCCTGTGACTTTTTCTTGTTTCCGAAACAGATTCTTTGATTCATTTTTTGGAAAAACACGTGGAAGCAAAGCAGCTGTCAAAAATTAACTGAACAAAATGGCCGAACTTATAAGTAAGAGATATGAGTACCAACATAACGCCACAAAAAATCGAAAATCGTATATACGTAACCCGCGGAAATTCAAAATTCGCAATACGTTTTGAACAGACCTCGTATTTCTTTTTAATGCTTTTTTTGTATTCTTTAATATAATATACGACTAATGTCATCTCATTGTCGACTACACCACCCCTTCAATAACTTCATCCTTGAGAAAAGTGATTATTTATTAGGTTTTTTTAAATAGGCTATCGGATCTCCCATCCTAAACTCAATTCCAAAATGAAGAGTATCCTATTATTTTTGTTATACCAATTATCTTATAACTGAAGTCTATCGGTCAGACTGTAACTTCAAATTGAAGAAAAATCAAGAATAGTCTAATATTATCTCTTTTAAATATGATACCTCTCAAGGAAGAATTATTGCTCTATTCTTTATAATATTCATACTTACGATATCTTTACTATCATTTATATCATTATTACCACATAAACTGATGGTACGGAAGTTTTAACAATTTATAAAGATTCAAAAGTTTACAATAACACATCCTTGAACTTATGAGCTTTTTTGCTACCATTTCTAAAACTAACTCAATTACCACGTTTAAGTACTATACAGAAATTTTCTTAATCTTATATTTGATTAAGATTATCCAGGACTAATTTTCAAAATGGATAATAACGTTTAGCTAAGAAAAAAGTGTGCACATTACTTTTACTCTCTATAATAAATTGTTTATTCTACTATTCCTTAATAGTAGAAAATATCCGAGAAAACTAAATAACTCAAAAAAGTTAGACTTCAACTTTGGGTTCAACCAAAACTTGCAACTCTGGCCAAATTCGATTATTACAATCCAGAATCATGTGTCCTCAAATAAATAATGTGGCTCGACTGATATATTCCTTTTGAACATGGTTTTTTCATGCAGCTTCTCATTAAAAAATCTATACATGTTATTTCGAATAACTTAATCCTTGTTAAACTACCCATTATTTATTACCTTAGAGAAAAAAGATACTTTACATCAGATTTACTGTGACAGCGTTCTCGGTCACAAGGGCATCTTCATCAAAGAGGTTTCGTCGGCAAAAGATATTCCTCTTGTTCCCCAGCACCTTCATTTTACCTGATCTAAGGGAGTATAACTTTTTTGTTCTACAAGATCTTAAATTAATTAAAAGGACATCATTATTGCATTATCGGCAATATCCAAAAGAGTGTAACCGAAAGATTCCACTTCAAGCCTTACAGCACTTTTACGAAGAGTGGAAACAAAACCTCCATCGACGTATAACTGTCGAAGGGAACTGCTTGGAAAAGAGTAACATTAAAATACAGAAAAAATATAAAATTTGAAGGAATTGAGCCAATATTTTTTCTGTAAATAAAGCAATCGATTCAATATCAAATTTAAAGGAATTAATTTCAAACAACAAGTTTGTTATGCCTTCAAATGTTAGCATTTTCCAAATATCATCCTACGAATACAGAAATTATTCCCAATTGAAAAAAACAACTCTATTATAGGATATGTTCGATAAAAGATCAATTATTGTGAAGATATATATTGAGTAAACACAAGGACGGACTACAATACAGAAATTATTTATTCGAAAATAATGCAATTTTTCGTTCACTGCACATAATCAAATGCATTGCAGAATATTTAAACAGAATCTAAACACTAAACATTTAATAAGTACAATTCGTAATTATACCAGCATTATTCAATATGTATTGTAGTATTTATTCATATTTAAACCATGTGCATACGTAATATTATAGTATGAAAATTCTTGGAACACTGCAGGTTCACAACAATTTTGGCAGCAAAATCGTATAATTGAATCTGAGTGCAAATCTAAATGTTTGTAGATTTTACGAATTAATTTACTCGAATATACATACAAGCACAATAAAGTACTTGTATTGTAATTAAATTGATATTAATTTCATAGAAAGCATACTATTCAGTGTAGAATTACAAGATCTAAATGGCAAAACAATTTAAAGTGCTTTTTGTGATTATTTTTTTAACCTCATCCCCCCCCCCCCCCCAAAAAAAACAACAACTGAAATGAAAAAAAAACCATTACTTTTCTGGCTATACAAAGAAATATTTGGCTCAGTAAATACATAGAATTCGTTTATTCATCCTGTTTTAGAAGTGTAAAAACAAAAATACCAAAATAAATAAAGTAACAAATCCATAAAAAAAAATGTTAGAGAATAAAAAGTGGTTTTTCTCGTTAGGAGGCTTCCTGAAGTGCACAAGGGTAGAAAAAATACACTTTGTCAACTAAATAAATCATTCCAACGCCATGTATGAACATGATCAAAGCCGTGTGAATTTATTTCCGCTACCTTAATCCAAAATACGTACAAGACAATGAACATTTCTTGCCAAAAGAATTAAGATACTAAAAAGTTAAAGACTTACCATGGTAGTGATTTCCTTTTAAAATTATTATCGTTTTTCTTTTGGAGAGAAGAGATTTTGGCTACTTGAAAAGAATTGTTTTTCTTTGTTAAAAAAAAATGTGGGAAATTTTATATACAAAAATACATAAATAATTACGATACTTGCAGTCCTTAAATTAATATATTTCCATCCTGTTATATTGTCTTAATAAAAATTTGTAGTGTTGAGATAGTATAACTGAAAATTAATCTTCCTTGATTTATAATGATGGGTTAAGTTTTTATAAAAATATACTTGATAATGGAAGACATCACTACTTAATCATCCCATAATATGGTAAAAAATTTAACATCACACATTTTATCTAGAATAGATTAAACCTACGATTTCTTGAGAGACTTCAGATGTTATCATAATGCGGGACAGTAAAAAAAATAGTGCAATAATAAAGGAAAAATGCTATTCTAGCTTGTTGGATGTTAAGGACGTTAAGTACTAGAGAGATGATTTTTTTTTTGCAGAAACCAGAACTTCGGTACATTCCAGATTACCAGGACTCCTTAACATAGGTTATTATAGAGGTCGACAGAGGAAAATAATAAGACTGATTAATTTACATAACTTCATTTTTCTGATAACAGTAGTTGAGTTGATATTTTTTGCTTGGGAAAAAATGAAAAAAAATTTTTACGTGGAAACAACTTAAACTCAGCGATTTTTGCACATTATAAAAGTGTACTGAAAATATTGCTTTTTAAAGGAAAAAATTGATTTAAGTAAAAATTAAAATATATTTTAAAATAATGAAAAATACCTTAGCACTTTTTCCGGTTTTCTAAGCTTTTTATTTTTTCCCATTCAGTAAATATTAATTTTTATTTGAAAAAGACTTTATTGTATAGCAATTTGTTATCAATATTTTTTGGTGTTCCTACTCTGGAGTATGTAACGTATAACATAGTTGACCATAATTATTTTCTAAATTTAATCCACCAATACTTACCAATTGTTTTTAGGCTTTATTGATTATAATTGCGAAGGAAAGGCGTACTGGAAACTGAAGTCGCTAGAAATAATATACGATGTCTGTCAAAAAGTATCGCTAATTTTGAATTTTCGCGGGTTACGTATATTCGATTTTTGATTTTTCGTGGCGTTATGTTGGTACTCATGTCTCTCCCTTATGCCGATAAGTTCGGCCATTTTGAATGTTTAGTTCATTTTTGGCAGCTACTTTGCTTGTTCGTGTTTTGGCTCGTGTTCGATTTTTGCCTATTTTCGACCACAAACAGCATCGCATTAACATTGCTAAGGAGCTGTTGGACTCTCTCCGCGATGACCCAAATTTGCTCTAGACGATCATAATTGGTGGCGAATCATAGGTTTATTGTCACGATGTGGAAACCAAAGCTCAATCATCCCAATGGAAGCTACCGCACGAGCTAAGACCGAAAAAAGCGCGCCAAGTTCGGTAGAATGTAAAGGTTTTGCTTACAGTTTTCTTCGATTGCAGGGGCGTGATGCATCATGAGTTCTTACCACAAGGTAGAATGGTCAACAAGGAATATTATCTGCACGTTATACGTAAGTTACGCGAAGCAATCCGCCAGAAACGCCCGGATTTGTGGAAGAACAAAAATTGGCTTTTGCACCATGATAACATTCCTGCTCACGCATCGTTGCTTGTGCGCAAATTTTTGGCCAAAAACAATACACTAATAATGCCGCAGCTACCGTATTCTCCAGATCTGCTACCCTGTGACTTTTTCTTGTTCCCGAAACAGATTCTTTGATTCGTTTTTTGGAATGGGCAAAAATCGAAGACGAGCCAAAACACGTGCAAGCAAAGCAGCTGTCAAAAATTAACTGAACATTCAAAATGGCCGAACTTATCGACATAAGTGAGAGACATGAGTACCAACGTAACGCCATAAAAAATCGAAAATCGAATATACTGTAGATTAAAATGTCGATAAAAATTTAGAAAAAACATTATCTTGATTTGCTTTCTTCCAAATTACCTTGTTCTCAAAACTGCCTAAGGCGTAAATTTTAGAAATTCGAAATAGCGTCATTTTTATATACACCGTTAAAATTTACATATAAAATTTTTTCTTTCAGTTAAGTTAATTATAGGAAAAAAGGTACTTAAAATTAGTCAAAGCGAGATTTAATAAAGCAAGAGCTGAGGATATTGATAAAAATATTCGAGTATTTCGAACTTTAATAACAACTATTTGCAATCGGGCAACTTCTAAGATAACTTCTTACTATGGTAATTTTTTTCTCAATTACAATCCAAACAAATGACCAAAGTATGAAGTTGTCTTATAGTAAAAATGGATTTGCTTTTTCTACTGAGGAAAAATCCAATAAAAAGCTTAAAAGTAGTTTTAAAAATATTCAGCACGATTGTCTATCGTTCAATGGAGAAAAAAACCGAAACCAGCTAACGTTCATCGCTTCAAAATATAAACAAATTCTCATAGTGTGATCTTAAAGAAAAATTTAGCACTCAACATCAATTTAACAGGATTTTTATTTGAAAACAAATAAAGACTTTTAATTTTTGAAAAAAAAGGTGAATAAATATGCATAAATGGAGTTTAATCAAGTACGCTAACCAAAGTCTCAGTTTACCAGAAAATATTATTGATATTGTCATTAAAATGTTTTTTTTTTTAGTTATTCTGCATTACAGGTAAACAGAATCTCACAAATGTTTAAATAAAATTAATTTTTATAAAAATAACCAAGAATATCTTATGGCACGCGCACAATAATCTGCGGTTCAGGTGTATGCTAAGAGCAAGGAATTTTTTATTCAAACATTTGTAAGGTTTTTGGCACTTTGCAGCAGATTCGATTAACTTCACAAGCTCAGGGTGTCCTATAAGACCATAAATTTTTTTTTCAAATAATTTTGGAATGATAAAGAACATAGTGATATGGTTGGTAAAATATTGTTGGATATATAGCGACATCCTATTGGAGCCATATGTTGTTCAATTTCTATTGATTCAATTTAAAGATGAAAAGACCCATAGCATTATTCTAGAGGGTGCATTTTATTTTTCAGGTCGAAGTTTTTCATTCTATAATTTATATTTTTTTAATTGATTATATGATCTTAAGCATTCAGTATGGAATATAACGTCTATAAAATTCCTGCTCGTGGCCATGGCACAAAGGCGAACTCTTTTAAGTACATTTTTCATAACATTTGGTTACTTCAGCAATTCCGTTTCAAATGTTGTTCTTAAGCATCGAGGTTGTGGTATACCTTTTCCTTAATGTATCCCAATATAAGGAAATCGGGAGGGTTCAAATCAGGAGATCGTGGGCGCCAGTCAATATCATCACTTTTTGACATTATTCGACCGGGAAAAAAATGTTTTAAAATATGCATCGTAGCAAGAGCTGTACCGTCTTGTTGGAACCACATTTTCTATAGGCCTAATTGATCGAATTCAGGTAAAAGAAAGTCCTCCAACATGTCTCGATAGTGGTCACCAGATACTCTACGAGAGTGTAGTGGTCATTGCGCATATTCAGCAACACTCTGCCTCAATGGAGCAATCTTTTCAGGTGTACGTTAGCTTAATTGTCACCCAGTCTTTGCTTTATCTCCCAGTGTATATATATTATCAAAATTATTCATTTCACGCTGAATGGTTGACTTGCTCGGCAAATGATTAATACCAAAAAAGTCACGTAATTTTCTCCGCGTATTCACAAGTGAACAATTATTTAAATAAAATATTTTAATAATTTTAATGTCAAATGCCAACAGACAAATATCATTCAAACTAAAATGGCGGCCAAACGTAATCTTCCTGGAACATAAAAACCACACTGTATATTGCTCAGCAGTCACCATAGCGGTATTGATAGCAGCGCCCAACACAAAAATGTCGCTCGTAAATTGCCCGTAGATTTTCATATCATCAGTTTCTAAAGAAAACTGCTTATGTCAAAATGGGCATTTCACTCTTTATCCATTTTCTGTATAAATCGGCGTCTCTGAGAAGTTTTCGCTCCATTGGGGGCATCTCTGGACTGAAGATCCTGTATCACATGAGTTTTTAACGAATCTAAATATTAAATATTTTACACAACGTTACAGCAAGATTAAATCATTGTATTCGATATCTAATAACGGTTTTTGAACTTTTACCAATACCGTCACTCACCGCAACAATATTCTTGCTGGAGCATCCAATACTAAGACGGCCAGGATTTGGTCCTTCAACCTAATTTTTCTTGACTCTCAAAGTAATTGATGAATTATTTTTGTAAAATGTTTTTACATTAATTACACTTTTTTAAATAATAAATTTGTCACGTTTCCGAGCTGGATCCTTGAAAATATGTTTGGCCACCTACATAAATATGGACAATTCCAGAGCCAATTTAATGATAAGATCTTCGAGCATTATTCCGACCACTCGGTTGTGGATAAAAATAACCTCAAAAGACTTAATCTTTATGGATAAGGAAGATCTTCCCGGGGACTCTACAGTGGTTCCACTTATGGTCCCAGTGATTCCACTTATGGTCCCAGAAGACGAGCTGGACCCTTCTTTCGGTGGAGTAAGACGTTAGCCACAACGTGAAAAATATGCTGGGAGTGTCGTACATCGAAGACGGCGGCGCAAAGCTTTTACGTCTGGGGTTCTTTGGTTCCACAGGCATAGACCGGGCTCGCTGTAGTGTCGCAAGCATTATTTAGTCAAAGTTATGTTGATGATGATAATAATTTTGGCCTATGGTCCCAGAAGACAACGTAAATCCTGCTTTCGGTGGAGTACGATGCAAGCCACGACGTCAAAAATATGCTGGGAGTATCTTACTAGAAGACGAAGGCGCAAAGCCTTTACTTCTGGAGTTCTTTGGTTCCACTGGCCTAGAGCGGACTTCCTGTTGGATGGCAAGCATTATTTAGTCAAAATAATGTTGATGATGATAATAATTTTGGCTTATGGTCCCAGAAGACAAGGTCGATCCTGCTTTCGGTGGAGTACGATGCAAGCCACGACGTCAAAAATATGCTGGGAGTATCTTACTGGAAGACAGCGTTGCAAAGCCTTTACTTCTGGAGTTCTTTGGTTCCACTGGCCTAGACCGGACTTCCTGTTGGATCGCAAGTTTTATTTAGTCAAAATAATGTTGATGATGATAATAATTTCGCCATGTCTGCATTCTATGAGAGTTAAATATTAGGTGACTTAATGACAGCTAATCAAAATGGCATCATATGAAAGTTGTAAAATTACCTTTTACCTAGATCGCAAGCATAATTATTTAGTCAGAATTTTGACATATTAATAACCAATAGACAGAATAATAATTTTCCGAAAAATTTTATTTTATTGTAATTTTTTCTGGTAAATAAATTTTATTTATCAGTAATAATTTCCATAAAAATATTACAAAAATATAAATAAAAACATTAAAAGTAAACAGAAAATTTAATTGAAATAATTATAGCTGTCAAAAGCTTTAGAACCTTTTTGAATAGATTTTAATGAAGAGATCAAAAAAATACTGAACAAATGATATAAAAATGCTATTTTCACAGTTTTAAGTTATATTTTAAAATACATTTTTAGCTTTTATTTAAAATTAATTTTTCATTTTTTGTTCAAAATAACAATCATAAACTAAAAATTTTATGCTTACCAACTCATTTCAGTACGTAATATGCTCATAAAAACAATTATATACGCAATTATACTTGAAAAATTTTCAAAATCAACTTAAAATATTTACTTTCCGTTGAAAAGGAAAATGAAAATTTTTTGTACCCATAATTATGTATAATGTAAACAGTGGAAAATTTCAAAAGCAGCTAATTTTTTCTTCGTTAATCTATATACTTTGCCAATGTGCCCTTTAACATTTACAAATACTTAAAGCTTGCCATGCATTTTGTATTGCAATTTTTATTCCTTGCATTGCTCCTTTTTTATGAAAAGCCGTCTGCTTTTTTTTTTAATGCTTCTGCATTATCCTTTGAAAAGACTTATATTCTACAAGTGCCAACGTGATGATAATCTAACATCAACCTGCCTCAAGGCAATTACCAGTTAATGTAAAAATATATGCTCTGTCACGGATAATGTTAGTTAAATTGAAGTGAAAAGGAAAAGTGGCAACAAAAAATGCAAATTTTCCTGAAGAACTAACAATTTTCCTTCGTTGCCAAGATTGTATACTTGTAAAGAGAAAATGGGTTGGGTTGTTAAATGACACGGTATGGTTACACAACAGCTGGCCATGCCTTAGTAATTACACCTTAACGTAACCATGTACATTTTATTTTCATATTTGCAAACTAAGACCTGAGAATACACACCATACAAAATCATATGTAATATGGGGTTGAATAGAGCACACTAATTTATGCTATTACGGAAGGGAATGATAAAATTAGTTTTGTTTTAGCATAATATCAAAAAAGGAGTCTATGCTAGTTGTGATTCTTCCTTCTACCACTTTGGGTATAATGAATTTTGAAAAAGCAACCATCATAGTACGATTAAAAGCTTTTCGTAGTGACCTAACAGGATATAATTTTGCTCAAATTGGGATTATTATTGCGTTTATATTAAAATTCAACGTTATTTTGGTAAAATTTTTACACAAAAAAAAATAAAGTTTGGTCTTTGAAAATATAAAAATTTTAATTATGGTAGTTATTTACAACCAGATCTATTTTCGATATACATATTTAAATGAATATTTATCAAACTACCAGTAAGTCTGCTACATTCACTTAGAAAAAGCTTTTAATTCATTCCTTTTTTTTGTAGCAGTCTGCCAACTTTAAAAATAGTTACATTAATGAATAAATATTGTAATAATTATACAATCTGTTTTAAAAATATTTATATTTTAAGTGAATTTTATAACGGAAATTGTCTCTAAAAAATTGAATTTTTCCAAATTTGCATATATACACAATTATTTTTGCGGAAAATTTTCATCCCTACCCATGGATTTGGTACTAAGAAAAACTAGTGTCTTAAAAAACGTCTGCATAATTTTTTTAATGTTTTTAAACATTTTTTTATGTAATTTTTTCACATAGATCCTTTTTGTACAAAAAACGGAACAGTATTATTCTGTTATATATCATCGTCAGACATAATACCACAGGTCGCCTACGACTATACTTAAACTTTTAATGGATTTCGTCAGCACATCTAGTTTCCACCTTTACTTTCTCTTTGATACATTGCTTAAATTACCTTATGCAGTCACATCCTGAGACTTTTTTTAGTTCTTCTCGTGGACTCCTTTCATTTGTTTCTAATGGCTAGTGACCAGAGCTATCAACTCTAATATTTTCAGCATTCAGAAAACCTACCTTCGTGTTCATACTTTCACCTTCGCTCCTTCCTTTTATAGCAGGTCGCCTAAAGCTGCCTACTCCACACTTCCATCTTTATTCAAAATCAGCCTTTCTGTTCTATGCATGAAGCAATCAAACAATTTATTCAGCAATTCCGTAATGATTAGCGGTCTCAATTAATAGATGGTTTAAATCGTCTCAACTCACAATCTCTTGTGCTTCGATCTGATCCCGCCCCTGAACCAGGTACATCCAACACAGGTACAACCATGCTAACAGTCAGTGTTGATAGCAACAGCCACCATGTTTCAGTCAAAGGTATCTCACATTGGTCGCTAGGGGGCCCTTAACACCGTAGAATGTCGTTGCCTTGATGTTGGACTCGACGACTGCTTGGGAGGCTATCGGAGTTCTTGTGGCAACAGTCCTAAAAAGTTTGGATGAGCGTAAAGGAAAACGGTAGAAATAATTTACCAGTCTAGTGATTTCGATCACAATCCCGGTCTCACAAAGTAATGCCTGACGGTGGTTCCGTATCACACATCTAGAGATATAGATATATGACCAAGTGGGTTAAAGTCTCACACTTCGCCTTTCGATAATTTGCCTCACCTGGATTACTATACCAAAAAAAAAACAGCATCCCATCCAAATTTGCTCCAAAAAGTCATAACTGGTAACGAATTATGGGTTTTTGGTTATGACGTGGAAACCAAAGCTCAGTCATCCTAATGGATGCTTCCGCATGAGCCAATACCAAAAAAAGCGCGCCAAGTTCGGTCGAATGTGAAGGTTTTGCTTACAGTTTTCTTCGATTGCAGGGGCGTGGTGCATCATGAGTACTTGCCAGAAGGTAGAACGGTCAATAAGGAATATTACCTGCAAGTTATGCACAAGTTGCGGGAAGTAATCCGCTAGAAACGTCTGGATTTGTGGACGAACAAAAATTGGCTTTTGCACCATGATAACGTCCCTGCTCGCGCATCGTTGCTTGTGCGCGAATTTTTGGCCAAAAACCATACACTAATAATGCCGTTGCCACCGTATTCCCCAGATCCGGTTGCCTGTGGTACTTTTTCTTTTTCCCGAAACTGAAGAGCCCCATGAAAGGACGATACTATGCTATGAATGGGGAGATAAAAACGGCATCGAAGGAGAAGCTGAACAAGATCACAAAAAATGATATTTTGAAGGGCTTCGAGGATTTTAAAAACGTTGACACAAGTGTATAATATCTAGTGGGGATTAATTTGAAGGGGACAAAATAGGTATTCATGAATAAATAAATAATTTTGGATAAAAAAAATTTGCTATACTTTTTGAACAGACCTCATTTATGGTAGGTTGAGTCATATTCAAAGAGCCCTGCTACACTCGCTGAGGACACTGATATTAATCATTGTTTGATCAAAAACAGAACCTCTTACGGGAGAAATTCTGACAGCAAACTTTGAAGCAAATGTGTCTGTTTAAATTTTGTATTTAGCTTAATGGCTCTTTCAAGAGCACAAGTTTTTTGGTGGCATAAACATTTTTGGTTTTAGGAGTTCAAGAAGGTTTTCAACATTGAAAGCGATGGGAATTCGGAGCGACTGTGGGCTCTTATGAGATCAGACCGGCGATTAACATTGAAGCTCGATAAGATAAGGGGTTCTTCAAATCAGATCGGTCTTTGCAGGCATTTGGACGCACTACCATGATAAAAGCTTCAGTTACAAATCAGTCGTCATAAACGAGTTTTTGTTGAAAAAAAAAAAGATTTTTGTGGTTCCCCAGTCCTCAGATTTTTAGTGGTTAGATTCATCTAATCTAAGTTGCTGGAATATTTTTTTATTTCTCAAGATAAAAAATCACTTGAGAGGAAGAAATGTTACTACTGCAATAAAGATCCGAAGGAGTGTAACAGAATACCTTTACCTATAAATAAGCTACTTGAAAAAAAAATGATTACTTATTGCAAACAGTAGCTTTTTATTGCAAATTTCTTTTTGGAAAAACGACAATTTTTATGTATAAAAATAAAAAAAATTGTTAAAAATAAACAGTCTCAATAATTTTTTATCACATTTTAAAATATCACCATTTTTTCCATTGCTTCAACAGCAGAATTGCTTTCATAAGAAAACTACTTTTAGGCTCGTATAAATCAAAAGATTAACTTATCAAAATCTTTTCGATTGCAAAATCTTCTTATCGTATTACATAATTTATAATATCGGAAAAATAATATTCCATGCATCCTATTCAGTATTAAAAGTTTTCTAGGAGAAAACAGAGTAAAAACAAACAAAAAAAATCAAATTAAATTTCCCATTAAATTATTAAATTCTTGGAAAAGTTTCCCGTTTTTAAAAGAAACTTTTAAGAGGTTTCTGCGACATATTTAAAAATCTGTTTATCGTAAAAATTAATGCTACACCATTGCATTTTTGTTTGCCGTTTCCGTATCGTTGCATGGAAACTGGTATCTATTTAACTTTTTTTTCTTCTTCTGCATTTTATTTATATGCAACTTTATCCTTAGGACAGTGCCAAAAAAGTTTTCTTCAAGGAAAAACTTTTTCTCACTTTCAGCGATTACGTACTATTTCTTCTGCCACCATGAGTTCAACTTCAGAAACTAGAAAATTTGCAACATTTTCCACTCTATCATAAGTCAAAGTGAAATTTCAAAAAAAATCAAATCTATACTTAGCTTTGAAACTTTTATATAAAAAAGGAAAATTTGATACTTTTTATCTTTGAATAATTTTGTTAAAAAAAAAAACAAAAAAAATTCCATAAAAAATAAATTAGTAAAAACTAAAAATTTGATTTTCTTTTGGAAAGCTTCAAAAATTTTCTAATATTTATTAATTTTTTTTTTAAAAAAATATTATAAGCAATTAAATTTTGGTAAAAATAAAATATAATTTTTTCTTAACATTTTAGACTAAATAATTTCAATATGATTTGATATTAAAAATTTTAATGCAGCTCAAAATGCGTTGACCTTCAATCTACTATCCCATAACAAAATCTTATCAATCTGATCGATTCTTTTAGATACAAAAACGTACTCAATCATCAGATATTTTTATTGCCGTTGGAATTTCCCAGGGTTAAAAACTTAGTACTTATTCTATATAATATTTAAATGCACGTTTTTTCATATCTCATATAAAATCCATTTAGCATCCTCGTACACAGATGATAATGCCTGCATTTCTGCCCTCAAAGATTCAAAAATGGTTCAAAAAAATTAAAAACCCCTTCAAAAATGGTGATTAAATAAAAATATGTTCACGTTACGTTTACTCTTTATCGTAAACCGGGGACAAATTTAATATTACCTCCTTCAAAATAATTTTCTTGGATAGCTACTCTGCTCTTCTTATCAGTACTGGACTTTTTTACTGGAATCGTTTTCAACTCTTCGATGGTACTAAAATGAAGTCATTTCAAATCGTTTTTGATATTGGGAAACAAACAAAATTTCGAAGACTGAAAACAGCAAAATTGAGAAACTGGAAAATCAAAGAAGTCCTTTTTTCGACAAAAGCTCATTAATGAAGATGGCCGTATTACTGGCAGTATGATCATGGTGGAGCATCCATTTTAACGTGAAGAAATATTTTGCCTGAGCACCCGTCAGCCTTAATAATAGTCAACAGTCTGATCTCATAAGAAGAAGGTTCTAAATAAAACACAATTCCACTTGTGACCCTCTACAGGCTTTCATAGTTACCGGAAGAAGTTCGGTGAAACTTTTACTACACGTCCAAGAACGACTTAAATATAAGCTATGTGAAGGAAAAGTTTACAATTTTTAGACAAATACTAATACTCTTGATTAAATGATTTATCCACTATTTAGCAAGTTACTCAATCGTCCAACACTTCTTCATATTTACATATAATTATTGAATGACTCTTTAACAATAAACTCAATAGAAAATTCAAATATAAATTAAATTGAATCATAATAAATGTTGAACAAATCGCCTTTGATTGGATTCAATTTAAATACAGGCGTACATTTTTGGTTTATTAAAGTAATAAACAACACTTCAATACACTTACTGCAAGTAACTACATGACCAGCATATCTAAAGTAAATATACCAATTAAGTAACTTAATTTTCACTATACAACACTATAAAATATGAGTAGATATTTGGAAAAGTTTCAGGTACCTCCATTCAAGTCTATATTGTTGGTGTGCATAGTTTGGAAACTTTCCGTCATTTATCGAAGTTTGATGAGCAGTCTTCGGAAACTTTTCTTCTTTTTGATACTCTGTTTATCCCATATGACACTTTGCACAGTCAATTTTGTACACCCATTGGTTAAGTGTCCTCTACTAATTCTTGTCTCATTCTTGGTAAAAATAGTATATGAAATGGCCAGGCGTCCTGGACACAACCCGGACATTAACCAAAATCTATCAAAACTAATGAGCTTTTTGTTAGCTTCCTCGTAAATGTAGAGTTCAAAAATAATTGATGAGGAAATCGTGAAATATCGGTACATGCTGTTAGACCACATTAAAATTGGAAACTGACAAGAAATTTTTGTAAAAACTATCATCGATTAATTTAACTACAATATTATAATTATTTTTTAAAAATAAGAAGAAGTTTTTGTTTTGATAGTAATAATTTTTATAATAGATATTTATGAGAAATTATTTAGAATAAAAATGCTAAGCAATATTAATTTTAATCTTTTTAATGATATTAATTATTATTAATGCTTTTTTTGTAAATGTCATAAAAGTAGCTTTACACTTTATGTAAAATGATTCTGAGGCTTACACATACGTAACTGTTTATGCAATGGACAATTTTCTCCTACAAAAAAGTCGCTGTCAAATAATTCAATTCTATTAACAGATCGCCAGTATATTACATTGATCGTGCATTGACAATTTTTTTCTCGAAGATAAGCAATTTTTGCTCGTGAAAAGCATAGAAGTACGAACTCTTATATATGTTACCACATATAACGTCGATTATGTTGCTCATTGCGAACTCGTTATTTGCGCGTCGTTTATTTCGACAACAAAATTGTCATGCGTATTTATTTTATATAAGATATATTTTATTTTATTTATTACTTTATTATTTATTCTTTATAATTTAAAGCTATGTTAATTTATGGAAATTTAAGGTTACCTGATGTAAATTTTTCAAAAAAGTGGCAAAAACTTGTGTAGTCTTCTTGACAAATAAATGTATGTTGTTGTAAGTATCAAATTATTTAATATTTATAAGAAATAATTTAATTTAAAATGAAATATAAAATAAATAAACGAATTGAAATAATCAAAATAAATAAATTAATGTGAAAACTTCATTCAGAATACAAAGTACAATAAATAAAATAAGAACAGTAGTGACCAACTAGAGAATTCATAACTAAAAAATTTACGAGGTCTGTTAAAAATTATCGCGTATTTTCAATGTCCGCGGGTTACGTATATTCGATTTTCGATTTTTTATGGCGTTATATTGGTACTCATATCACTCAGTTATGTGGACAAGTTCGGCCATTTTGAATGTTCAGTTAATTTTTGACAGCTGCTTTGCTTGCACGTGTTTCGGCTCGTCTTCGATTTTTACCCATTCCAAAAAATGTATCAAAGAATCTGTTTTGGGAACAAGAAAAAGTCACAGGGGCCAGATCTGGGAATACAGTGGCTGCGGCATTATTAGTGTGTTGTTTTTGGCCAAAAATTCGCGCACAAGCAACGATGCGTGAGCAGGGGCGTTATCATGGTGCAAAAGCCAATTTTTGTTCTTCCACAAATCTTGCAGGTAATATTCCTTATTAACCGTTCTACTCTGTGGCAAGAACTCATGCTACACCACAGCCCTGCAATCGAAGAAAACTGTAAGCAAAACCTCCACATTCGACCGAACATGGCGGGCTTTTTTCGGTCTTGGCTCATGCGGCAGCATCCATTAGGATGATTGAGCTGTGGTTTCCACGTCATAACCATAAACCAGTTATGAACCTTTGGAGCAAATTTGGATGGGATGCTGTTTTTGGTCGAAATTGAACAATTCTGGTACGAATTTCGCGGCGATCCGTCTCACGCACAAATCATTGGTAAAAATCGAATGGCATGAGCCAATCGATATGTTTAAATCCTCAGCAACTTCTCTTCTCGTTCACATCTTCTCGGCCCTCTGAGAACATTTTGTACCACCGATAAATGTTGCTTCGGTCCTAGGTAGCTTCACCATATGCCACAGTCAATATTCGAAATGCGTCCGCGCAATTAATTTTGTTTTTCACACAAAATTTGACACAGATTCTTTGATCCATTTTTTGTAATGGGCAAAAATCGAAGACGAGCCAAAACACGTGCAAGCAAAACAGCTGTCAAAATCTGTAAGCAAAACCTTCACATTCGACCGAACTTGGCGCTTTTTTCGGTCGTGGTTCGTGCGGCAGTTTCCATTGGTATGACTGAGCTTTGGTTTCCACGTCATAACCATAAACCAATGATGTGTCACCACTTATGACCCTCTGGAGCAAATTTGGGTCGTCGCGGACAGAGTCCAACAACTCCTTAGCAATGTTAATGCGATGCTGTTTTTTGTCGAAAATGTGCAAAAATCGAAGATGAGCCAAAACACTTGTAAGCAAAGCAGCTGTAAAAAATTAACTGAACATTCAAAATGGCCGAACTTGTCGGTATAAGTTAGAGACATGAGTATCAACATAACGCCATAAAAAACCGAAATTCAAATATACGTAACCCGCGGAAATTCGAAATTCGCCATACAGACCTCTTATGAACCGTTTACATGATCAAAAATATATTTACAACATGTTGAAATTCCTTTTTATGAATGATGCTCATGCATCATGATTAATTATTCTTGCAGATGTTCATTTAAGTAGTTACACTATTATTAGACTGCTCGTACAATGCACGCGCTTTGTTTGCGGCGAACCAGCACATTATTATGCACGAGCAAAATGTGTTCCAGAATCGATGCGCATATGTGTATACTGCATGCTGCAAAGTCTTGCGTAAAATTTTCCGCATTGTTCTAAGCAATGCGCTACATGGTTGGTCGTATCTATGTTTGTGTGTTTGTTTGACATTAAGGTTGCGGGGGCGCATGGAAAGGAGGGTTATTGCATCTTTTTTACAGCACCAGTTGACAAACTTGTACTCATAAATGAAATGAATTTAAAATTCTTAAAGAAACTCCCATTTACGTAGGCTATCATTAAAAGTATTTTTAATTAATTTTAATCTAGCGCGTTGTCATTTTATTATGTTGAAACTTTTGGTGAGATGAACTGTCAAGCCGATTGTTATCTATAAAAAAATTTTTAATCGATTTTATTAAATATAATTTGGAATTTTCTTTGAAATTGATTTTTTTTTGTTGAAAACATTAAACAACGTCTCCGAATTATCAAAAATTATTTAATCACAAAATTGTGTTTAGTGCAGAGCTAATTTTTGGCTCAGTAGTTTTGTTAACCAACACAATTAGTTGTCATTTAAGCATTGAAACAAATCTACAAGAAAAATTATAGCATCCACAAAAATGCACTTGGTTGGCTAGGCTTGCATGCTGGTGATATCGTCGGTCCTTATTTATTCCGAAACATTCAAAGCTCTAGGCCATGGCATTTCTGGGCCATGGTCAAAGATTAAAAACGTGGAACATTAAGAAAATTTGCAGAAATGTGATTTCGTTGAAAGGACCCATTAACTACCCTCTAAGATTGTGAGGGATTCTATGAAGCCGTTCGTATATACTTTAGAGAGCAGAGATATTTTCGCATACTATCACAAAAAACTAAAATCAAAAATATGTTACTTTAGATTATTTATTTCCTAATTGAATTACCATAAAAAAAGAGGCAACTTCAAGTTTTGTTTATAGAATTCAGATTGATCACTGTAAAAATTTCGGATGAAGTTGCAGTGCGCTAAACTTTCAATTACAATTTAAAATTTCTTGTCAAAACTTATAAAAATTCCACACAATTTTTAATTAAATCAATTTAAAATAAATAAAAAATATTTAAAAAATTTAATTTAGTCAAATTTTAATTTTTTTAGTAATTTTTAAAATAAATTTTATGGTACACATAATTCTCAATAAATGAGTTAGAAGCATATGTTTGTTACTAAAAAAAAATTTCCTCATTCAAATTTACATTAAGTCATGTGTGTGGTGCAGTGGTCAAGTCGACCGACTCACACTCGGTAGGTTCGATTCCCGCTGCCGCCATCTCGGCATTGGTTCCGGGATGAGAGGCCGACTGAAACGCTTATATATATGTAGTCCGTAGGGTCCCCCAACGTCACTGGGAGTTGCTTCGCTGGCATGATAAGCCGCAAACTATAAAAAAACACCTTATCAAGAAACAGCACAAGAAGAAGCATCCGGACCATACCTCAGGCAAAAACTCATTTGGCTTTCATCGAACAACCCGAATAGGTACCTGGAACGTGCGGACTCTTTCCCAAACTTCTCGACTGGCGCAAGCTGCCTCCGAAATGCGACGCTACAACTTCGACATCCTGAGAATCTCCGAGACAAGGTGGAAACATTAAGGAAACCTCACAACGCAGACGGGTGAACATTTTATCTACAGCGGAACGACAGCGGCCACCACTGTGGAGTCGGATTGATCCTATCAGCCAACGCAAAGAGATCTCTCATGGGCTACAAACCGGTCTCCGACCGCATTCTGACAGCCAGGTTCCACTCGAAGTTCCGAAACATCACCATCGTGCAGTGCTATGCCCCAACCGAAGTAGATAATGACGGCAACAAAGAAGCCTTCTACCACCAACTAGAGACGTGTATTCAATCTGCCCCGAAAAGCGACATCAAAATTGTCATGGGCGACTTTAACGCTTAAGTAGGCCAGGACAACACTGATCTTCGCTCGGTCATTGGAACACACAGCCTCCACGCAGAGGGAATCGACAACGGGAACCGTCTCACTGACCTCTGCTCAGCTCATCAACTCTTCATCGGTGGCACCAAGTTTCCCTACAAGAAGATCCACAAATACACCTGGCAGTCTCCGGATCGTGTGACCCGCAATCAGATAGACCACATCCTGATAAGCAAACAATTCCTCGGATCGCTCCTGGACGTCAAGACAATCCGAGGAGCTGACATAAACAGCGACCATCAGCTGTTACTTGGGGTGGTCAAACTAAGGCCTGCGGCAACTAAACAATAAGGTCGCGCAGAACGCTGGCACGACATCCAACGCCTGCAGAATCTAGAGACAGCCGAGATATTTGCGAACAAGCTGGAAAAAGTTAGCCACAATGCCGAAAGGCTGACATGGCCTTCTCTACTGTGCAAACTAAAGTCCGCTGCAGAGGAAGCAACGGGCTTCCGGAACTACAAGAGGAAAGAGTTGATCCGGAGTCAACCTGGACTCAAATAGAAGAACCAAGAAAGCTGAAAGGTCTACTCCAAACTACTCAAACCCGCGAGGAAAGGCACCATCTACAGACGAGGTACAACCTTGCTCAAAAAATGGCCAAACGTATGGAAAGGGATGACAACAGGAACTACTTCAACGGAATAGCCAGCGAAGCAGAAGCTGCTGCACACCGTAGCAACATCCGCAGTATCTATGCATCAATTCGCAAACTATCCGGAAAAAGAACACCTTCACTGCCACCACTTAAGGACAAAGACTGTCAAGCTCTCTCCACGGATGAAGAACAACTCGACCGCTGGAAGGAATTCTTCTCAGAATCCCTTCCAGTAGGTCCAGAATTCCATCCTCCTCCTCCAATGATGCGCAGAAACCCACGAAGATCCATCCCAACAACACCGCCCACGATTATGGAGATCACAACAGCAGTCAACAAGCTCAAGAACACCAAAGCACCCGGACCTGACAACCACTCCTGGCCTCGCTATTGCATCCTATAATCGCAGAAGCCTGGACACAATGCCACTTCCCGGACAGCTGGAAAGAAGGAGTAATTATCACCATCCCGAAGAAAGGTGACCTTGGCGATTGAAAAAACTGGAGGGGAATCACTCTACTGAACACCATCCAGAACCTAATCGCCTCAATCATCCTAACTCGCATCACTCCAAAAGTGAAAAGTGCCCTTCGCAACGAGCAGTCTGGCTTTAGACGAAACCGCTCCTGTGTTGATCACATAAAGCGGGCTGTTCCATTCGTTCGACTGTTCAACATCTTGAGAGGAGTCAGGCAGGGTTGCGTAATCTCGCCTATCCTCTTCATAATCGCCCTAGACCTAATCCTTCAACGCACTAACAACACAGCCAGCAACGGTATCCAGTGGATACTGCGTGAGAAGCTCCACGACCTGGGCTCATGCCGACGACATATGCCTAATGTCCCACACCTTCAACGGCATTCAGGAGAAACTAAATGCTCTGGCCTCCAACGCCGACGAAGTGGGGATGAGAATCAACTTCAAGAAGACCAAATTGATGCGTATCGGCGCCACCTGCGAGAGGCCCTTGATGCTACACGGTACCCAAGTTGAAGATGTCGAAAAGTTCTGTTACCTTGGCAGCATGATCACCAAGGATGGTGGAACTGAAACAGACATCCAAACGCGCATCAACAAGGCACGACAAGCGTATACCTCACTTGGGAATGTGTGGCGTTCCAACCACCTCTCCATAGCACTCAAACTTCAAATATTCAATTCAAACGTCAAGCCAGTCCTGCTGTACGGCTGCGAAACATGGAAAGTAACCGACAGCACGAATCGTAAGCCTCAAATATTTGTGAACAGATGCTAGAGGCTTATAAGCAAGATCTTCTGGCCGAACTGGATAACGAACAATGAGCTGCTTCTTCTCACGAAGCAAATACCCCTGCTCGCTGACATTAAAACGCAGGAAATGGAGTTGGATTGGCCACACCTTGCGAAAACCACCTACGGACATAGCAAGGATGACACTAGATTGGAACCCACAGGGCAATCGCAGCAGAGGACGACCAAGGACCACTTGGAGAAGATCAGTCGAGCGCGAACACCAACAAATTGGCAAGTCATGGTCGGAAGTGAAAAGGCTAGCCCAAGACAGAAGCAGATGGAGAGAAGTTCACAGAGTCTCTAGTGCCGCTATATGCTCCATAGGAGCGACTGTGTCTCATGTCTATGTGTATAAATGCATATATGTGTTATGTAAAAATTGTACAATTACGTAGAAATGAAAATCCTGTCAAATAAAAAAAAAAATTAAAAAATGTCTTTACCACTTTTTATTTAAATATATTTTCTATAAGGTGAGTAACAATAATTAACGTCTTGGAAGGCAATATTGAACGGCATATTAGACTCCAAATAACTGTCAAAAATCAGACTTATTAATTAAAGCTTCTTAAAAATTTCTAAGCTACCCAAATTGCAGAAAGAATTTATTATCTTTTGATTTAAAAAAAATTATTTCCAAAAGAAATTTTCTTTTGACTAAAAAAAATTATTTATTAAAAATTTAATATTTTATTGTAAATATCTTCTACTCAAATAAGAAAACTTTTTATTACTGGATAATAATAAAAAGTAATAAAAATTTTGCATTAAAATATTTTTTATACTCTTAAAATTTTCTTGAAATAAATTAACTGAACTTTCATTATTTCTACAAAAGCTTATACCGAATTTAAAAAAAAAAAAAATTTCTAATTAAAAACGCTTATTAAAATTTGAAATAAAATAAATTATATACATAAGAATTTTCTTAAACAAAATTGAAAAAAATCATAGATTCTAAAAGCGAACTTTTATAAATACTCGTATTTAAAAATTTATGATAATCGTAAATTTTTAAAAATAAACTCAATAATAATAATTTTAACAAAAAAATTGTCCAATAGATAAAACCAGAAAAATATATATTATAGTTTATTTTTCTTTTTTGAATAACATAATTTTTTTTATACTTATTTTCTTAGACCATCTAATATAAACAGAATTCTAATATAATTTATGAAAAGAAACCTAAATTTTATTATCAAATTTAAAAATATTTATTATTATAGATTTAAAAATGTACATAACATAATTCACCATTTATACAATCACACAAAGACATAAATATTGTGAAAAAAAACCTCCTCTTAAATATCATGAAATTAGTACAATACTTTTCAGGTTTAATAAGTAATATTCTTCTTAGTTTTATGGTAATCATTTTCTATGTCTTAGAAAATAAAATTGAAAAAAAAATATTTTCAAAACAATCTAACAACAAAAAAAAAAACCATTCCAAATACTATAAATAAAATTGCACACTTTCCTAAAGTCCATTTTTTGAAATAGTAAAAAAAAAATCCTCTTAAATTAATCGAGAAACATAAGCTTTTTAGATAAGGATATAAATATATAAAAAAAATTCTTGATATTTTGTTTTCATGCCAGAAAGATAAACTTCTACATTACGATTTTGAAATGTGTTTTTGCTAGCCTCAATTTTTACAATTTACTATTATTTCCATTTGATTCAAGTACTTGAATTGTATTGCATTTTTATTGGCACTGCAAAATTACTAATACAAACTATTTTTGTATACCTGATAGAGTTGTCTTATCTACCTTGAAAATATACAAACTAACCGAAAGTTCCATTTCTTTAGAGTCGTAAACTCTTTGATTCTCTATCGTAAAAGTACAACTGAAAAACTACAAATAAGAAAATTTTAAGATCGTAAATAAAATATAACCTAAAATGCCCAAAAACCAGAAAAAAATTATTTGAAATTATTTTCCAGTTGGATACTATCATTGCTCCAGTTCTCTGGTTCGGTTAGGGATGCTTTAGAGACCATCGTCATTGTTTTTATTCCCACTTTGACTACTACCAATAGTGTTAGTATAAGAGCAGAACGTCCACTTTTACTGTATTCATTTCTATAGAGTCAACCATATACAAATGGTGGATGACGGTATTCAGAGTATAGATGAGTTCTTAATTCTGAATAACGACACCCAATTGGGGTTAGGCTAAATCAAAAATTGAAAATTCCCATTTTCGGAAATGAATTCTCGCGCTTACAATATAACAAATGATCTCTGGCACATATTGCACTTTGTAATCAGAGCATATTTGTCATTTATTTGTAAATTTATGTACGTACATTAAAAAAAAATTTTCTCAAACATACACAAACATTATGAAATCGTTAAATTTGTTTCGTTTGCATAGCAAAAAGCAGATTTTAAAATAAAATATAACAAAAAAAAACAAAAAACAATATGTTCAAAAATGTAGCCTGTTTCGATATTGGCACCAAAAAAAAAAAGCTCTAAAATTAGGATTTCAGAATGCAAGCTAAATTGGCGAAAAAATGTTGAAAAATTTCAAAATGGATGAAAGAGAGAGAGAAAAAAAAACCAATTTCAAAAATAAGAACCATCTGGTGGCAAATGTCCAGGATTTGAATGCATTTTCAGAGTAGCTATAGTTAAACAGAAAAAGTTACAACTATAATATAAGATCATGCATGTAGAAAGCCCAACAGGCTAAAGACCAATAAGGATACACAGCTAGATTCGAGGCATTTATTATGCTCATTTCGTATACGACATTCTGTACGGAGTTTGCAAATGGAAAATTTTGTTTGTTTTTGGGGAATATTAATGGAGATTGACATCTCCAATCGATCAATCGGTGATAAATTAAAGAATTTTACTCAACATTTAGTTCAATCGACAAAGTATACATTTAAGTTAACTCTCCGAACACAAATAAGACCATTATTGTTATACACCTACGAAGAAACTTTTGCTGATTGATTATTTTTATGTATTATCCTTACTACTAAAATGATTGTACACTACATATTTGGTATTTTGTTAAAGCAAAGCCATTTTCTCTCCAATTAGTTTTAAAGTATTTCCTTTTCGAAGAATTCATTTTGCAACTCATAAATAATTTTGATTCGATTTTGATCAGTTAATGAACTATAAAATTTGTTACTAAATGGACTAGGATGACCATTTCTTAATATTAGCTCCTTTGATATAAGTCAATTTCATGAAATAATAATATAAATGTTTTTTATATATATTTTTTTTTTTAAATTAACCATAGTTAAGGGTTTTTTTTTTATGTTTGATATATTTTTGACTAGACATTTTTTTTGGCTAAGAATTTTTCTTTAAATATTTTTCTTAAAATTTTCTTTTAAGCAAAAACATTTGATGCTTAATAATTTTTTTGTTGAGAATTTTATGTTTTGGAAACGAGAATTATAATAAAATAGAGATGAAACGATGATTATTTTAAAAATAATAAGGAATTTTGCAATGGGTGAGCTTAATCTTTGACAGCCTATTATTGTGACATTTCAAATGACAGCGCGCTGTCATTCTTAAACGTTTCGCAGATTTGGTGAGAATATCGACATGAATTTTTAGCTGAATGGCTTTGAAAACGAACTAAATATTTTAAAATGGTATAAAAACAACATTCAGAATAGCCACATGAGCTTCCTTTGCATCTGGAAAAACGTAATATTTGGTGTGGATTTTGGTCAATATATCGCACCATATTGCTTTTGAAATGAGGCTGGTGTCTGGCGTTAACTGTTAATGACGCGAAGGATAACAGATTATATTACACTTTATTTGACGACATCTGGTTAAAAGAGTATGGTGCGTCTTTCTACATAGCAGTTGAAAAAAGGTTCTTATTTCAGATGAAGTTTCCACGTGGCGTTGCTTCGAAACATGCTGATGTCAGCTACCCACCAAGATCGTGCGATTTGACGCTCTTAATTATTTTTTTATAGAATTACGTTAAATCAATGGTCCATGCCAATAAACTAGTATTAATTTTTTAGTTGGAAAACAACATCATTCAAGCTCTCGGAAAAATTTAGTCGGATTTATGCGGAAAATTCATCCAAAATTCGACCTTTGAGATTACCTCCTGCAAACGAAGCCGTGGAGGCCATTTAAACGATATTATTTTTAAATACCAATAAATTGTCCTTTAATCTGTAATTCTGTAGCTCACAAACAATTATTTTTATTCAAAATTTAAAAATTGAGCGCTCTTAATAAATAAAAACTCCTTTACAATAAGTTTTAATAATTATTTTAAAATAATTGGTAAATTATTTTTTTTATAAAATTATTATTTTTATTATTTTAAAATAATTGGTAAATTATTTTTTTAGAAAGCAGCCGGTAAATTTTAAAGGTTGACCCAAATAGCCACGAAATTGACATATTCAAATTAAATTTTTATTGGCACATTTACCAAAGGTATAAGCTTAAATCCGCTGTTACGTCATAGATGGCGTGAGTGAGCGTATTAAGCTACCATGGAAACGCCATACTTTTTTTTATGAGTTTGACATATGTCAACATGAATCAGTACACATTGTCAGCAATTTCGTACAACAACATACATTTTTCCTTTGGTAATCATGTCAAGGTTTGTGCCAGAAAAAGAGCATATGCGGGAAGCTCTGCTTTTCTGCTTCAATTTGAAGAAATCGGCTGCCGAATCGCATCGAATTCTTATGGAGGCCTATGATGACAGAATGTGCCGATATTGGTTTCGTCGGTTCAAAAATGGCAATTTTATCTTGTGGGACAAAAAGCGGGAAAATCGCTCGAGAAAGGTTGAGGACCATAAATCCTGCAATTGCATGCTCTTTTGGACGAAGACGATACCCAATCGCAAAAAATGCTTGCTGAGCAATTGGGTGTTACTCAACCAGCCATTTCCATGCGTCTGCGTGCCATGGGGAAGATTGAAAAGATCGGAAAATGGGTGCCGCATGAATTGAACGATAGGCAGATGGAACGACGCCAAAACACATGCAAAATCTTGCTCGCCAGACAAAAAAAAATGTCGTTCCTGCATCGGATTGTGACAGGCGATGAAAAGTGGATATATTTTGAGAATCCTTAACGTAACAAATTGTGGGTTGATCCCGGGCAACCATCAACATCTTCCCCAAGACCAAATCGCTTCGGACGGAATACGATGCTGTGCGTTTGGTGGGCTCAGCAGAGTATCGTCTACTATGAGATGTTGAAACCTGGCAAAACTGTCAATGCCCACCGCTACCACTAACAACTGATCAAATTACACCGTGCTCTACGTGAAAAAAGGACGGATTATCAACAAAGGCATAACAAGCTGATTTTCCTCCACGACAACGCACCATCACACACGTCAAAAATAGTCCGATACTACTTGGAGACACTCAACTGGGAGGTGCTACCCCACCCCGCTTATTCACCAGACCTGACCCTTTCCGACTACCACCTGTTTTCGTCGATGGGCCACGCGCTCGCTGAGCAGCACTTCGATTCTTACGAAGACGTCCGAAAATGGCTTGATGAGTGGTTTGCCTCGAAAGAGAAGGAATTTTTTTGGCGTGGTATCCACAAATTCCCCGAGAGATGGGAAAAATGTGTAGCTAGAGAGGTAAGTATTTTGAATAAATTTGTTTTTGCTTTCTATGAAAAAAAAAAACATGTTTTTTTGACTAAAAAACAGCGGATTTGAGGTTATACACCTGATATTAAAAAAGCCCTACGAAAGCGAGCTTTCTAACAATTTGAAGTATTGTTAACTATCGTATACATGTCATCAGTAAAGGCACACAAATGTAGGGATTCAATAAAAATGGTGTCCTTTACTAGTAATTTGACTTTGGTCTTACGATACATTTTTTTTCCAAGGCAAAGACTGAGCAGATTGCAAAGAAAACTATAACCTGGAACATAACTTACTGTCATCTGAATTGAATATGACTCAGTAAACTATATTGTCAAATAAGCCATCTCGCAGATAAATAATGAAACTGCGGTATAAAAACTGGAACAGCAAAATTTGAAGCAACTATTTCTCATTAAATTTTCCACCATGTTTTTTTGACTAAAAAACAGCGGATTTGAGGTTATACACCTGATATTAAAAAAGCCCTACGAAAGCGAGCTTTCTAACAATTTGAAGTATTGTTAACTATCGTATACATGTCATCAGTAAAGGCACACAAATGTAGGGATTCAATAAAAATGGTGTCCTTTACTAGTAATTTGACTTTGGTCTTACGATACATTTTTTTTCCAAGGCAAAGACTGAGCAGATTGCAAAGAAAACTATAACCTGGAACATAACTTACTGTCATCTGAATTGAATATGACTCAGTAAACTATATTGTCAAATAAGCCATCTCGCAGATAAATAATGAAACTGCGGTATAAAAACTGGAACAGCAAAATTTGAAGCAACTATTTCTCATTAAATTTTCCACCAAACATGGTAAATCCGAAACTTGGTAAATCCGGCGTCTCTGAGGTCAGAACTGTCAATTAATATTGAAGCTGATTAGTAGTCCCTTAAGCGCTGTGAAAAGGATTTTTACCATCAGATCAAATTTTGCAGACATTTTGATGCTCCAACATGACAACCGCGCTACTATTCGTTTATCAGAAAAAAAATGATTCCTGCAATATCCCGGGCGTTTCTTATCACCGGATCATAGTCCATGTACCCTCAATTTTGCACCCGAAGAACAAAAACTACTTGAAAAAACAATATCTTGGTACTGTTGATAACATCCTAAGTAGTGTAAATGAGTTACTGAATTCGGTTGTGCTTGGAGCCTTCTAGCGCTGCTATGAAGAATCAATTTATAGTTACCCTAAGGACCTACTTTGACGAAAATAATATTAACAAATAAGAATAAAATAAAATTGTTGCTTAATAAGGGATATTTGTGGAAATTCACTGAGGATAATTTTTATTAAAAGGGAACTTGAATGATTTGGTATAAAAGCATGAAACTTTTCATAAAATTGATGCATAAAAATAAAAAAATAAATTTATTGCAGGAAAAAAATGTCTACCAAGTCTCGTAACATTTAGCGTCATAATTTGTAGAATTTACTTTTCAATATTAAATTAACTTGAAATGATATCAAAAATGAAGAAAGAGAAAAATAAATTTTAAAGCTGAACTTCAAATAAAAAGTTTGAATATTTTTAAAAATGAATTTTTCCTTTAAGATTCTAAAAACTCTTTCAAAAGAAAATTTTCTATTAAATTAATTAGGAGAAAAGAAAATTTTTTTTTTCAGAGCTACCATTTTTATTAAAGAATATTTATTTTCATAAGAAAATGCATAAATTTTGAAGCTTTAAATTTATGGATAATATTTTTGAAATCGTCATTCGCTAAAATTTGAATTCATTCAAGGACTTCGTTTTGAACTTGAACACAATTCAAGGCTAAAAGTATATGTGAACTGAATCGCTAATTTATAATAGGATGAGAAAAATATGTACACATACATTAGAGTGAAGGATAAAAATGCTGGTACGTTAAGAATTTATTTCGAAACTTTATCATGTTATACAGCACTTTGTCAATTTCCCTTCTAAACCAGAAACTTTTCATCCTTTCTCTTCTGCTTCTTATTTTCCTAATAAATTTCCTATATCCGGAAGAGTAGACTTTAAATAATCTCTATACTATCCCATAAATGAAGAGTTAATAATTTCTTTTGGTTTGTTTTCATGTATTTATTCTTCAAAATAAATTACTTGTTAAGAAACTTTACTTTAAGCATGCATACACTTGTAATAACTTTTTGTCTCAATATGAAAATATTATTTATTAAAGGCTATTCGTTCATAAGGAGATGATAATTTTATTAAATGAAAATATATAAAAAGATAGAGAAGAAAAGAAGACATAATTTGAAAGTGACTTTTGCTAAATTCCTTAGAATAAGATAATATGTTTCCGAAAAATTGATCGAATTTCGTAAAATCAGCACATGTTATGCGATAGGATTGATAAAATAATAAAAACTAATCCTCGTCTATTCCACGTGCTACAAATAAATATATTTCTTAGTATGTATTAGCACGTATCTAGGCCAAAAAAATTTTGTCATCTTCACTGTTACGGCTCGTATATGGAAAAGACTAAATACGAGTACGAGTATGTTATTATCGTTTTGTTACGATTGTTAATGTTATTGAACGAACTCATGAATGTGTAACTACAAAATTGGATGGGTACTTGGAAACATACCCCAAATAGGCAACTCATTTATTTCCATTTGGTTCAGTATTTTTTTTATTAACACACTACAATAGTAGTGCACATCCATAAGTTCAAAGGCCAAACCCACACAATAATAATTAATCATTACGGCAATAAATATCAATGTATTTTGTGCTGAATCATCTTAGCGTTTTATAAATCTCTTTACAAAGATTAATATATGTTAGACAAGTGAGCTCACAATATTTACAGTATTCCGGATAAAATATATATCTTTGCTAAAAAGTAGGACATGGTAGAGTATTCAACCGTATCGGCCACTCCATCCATCCGGTCAAGCATCTATCCAGTATCGTGTATGTCTATCTATCCAAAGATTCGCGCTAAATATTCTGCCATTCAACTATCCATTCAGACAACTAGACATTCAGGACATTCAAACAAATCCATTTGGTCAGTTTTGACCATCGGTCGCTGCTCCTTTTCTATGTAAACCAAAGTAAACTTTTCCAAGAATCTCATCCGTATTGTATGAATGAATAAATCGAATAGGTAGTATTATTTTTCAAACAACTCATTTACATTTTTTTCCTTTCATTTCCCATTCCAAACAAACATTCCAGTTATTATCCTTCTACTAAAATTGTAATGAAAAATAGCAATAAATATTATGAAATAAATAAGAGAATACATTCTCAAAACAAATGAGAATTTTCTTTAAAGGATATTTATCAACAAAAAAAAAAAAAAAATATTTTCATTATATACATAAATAAGAAATAATCGTTAATCGTTATTATTAATTATTTTGAATTAACGAAAATAATTTCCTATAATATAAAAATTAAGTAATCTTTTAATAATAACTGCCACAAAAATATGAAAGATCTTTAAAAAAAAAAGGAGAAAAAATTGAAAAATATAGTTTATTTATGATAATGTGATTAATTTTCATTTAATATGAAAACATTTTTTACTGACATTATAATCTATGGAATGACAAAGGATCCACCCCCATCCTCACCTAAGACAGAATACTATCGCGATTTTCGTTGCCAAGATGAAAGTGAATTTGTCGCATATCAAAATTTGAACGTGAATTCCTTTTATCCTTTGAAGACATACCAGCAGATTTTGACTATGGAAATTTCGTAATGCATCTAACGTACTGAAAGATCACCGAAATCACTCAGCATAATAATAAGTCAGTCTTAGCATATGGAATACATAAATAACTCATATTTTTGGTGAAAGTTTCCTCTTTGAATTAAGCTGCTAAATATTGACCCGAGAACCTTGAACATAGTCAGAATAATTCATTCGTTCGAGCTTATCTGTAAGACGACCTTTCAGTAAAATGTTGGCATTTACAACAAAGTTTATGTACTTCGTTTAGTTTGAAATTTGAATTAATGTCCAGAGAATTTGCGCAAACTATTCTAGGAATTCGTAATTTTTGTCCAAAAACTTTTCATAAATAACGACCATCATAAAATATGTGAGAGAAAACTTTTCCGATAAATTTTCTTCAAACAAAATGCATACAAAATTTTATCCAACTACAAAAAGTCGACAAATAAACATAATTATTTAAAATATTTCTAATAAAGTCTTTTGAATATTATTTTATGTGTTAAATAGATTTCTTTTTTATGTGTGCAATACAAAAGTACAGAATTATTTAAAATATTTAATAAAATGATTTCAAATTTATATTCTAAAGGAATAATATGAATTTTATAATATTGTAAATATTTTAGATATAAATTGATTGCAGTCTAATAGAGGAAAATATTGGAATTGGAATTTTCCACCAGAAATCGAAGAATATATTCTAAAAATATATTTTCATTTATTGTAATTTTATAGTCCTGATAAAGAAGATAAAAAAAATAGTGAAGCAAAATGTCCTGTATAGGCTTTCTACTTAAAATATTACCTTTTATTGAAGTAAAACATTCTAATTCAACAATAAAAAACTACCGTACTTATTATTTGTCAAAATAACTTTCCAAAAAAGGACAAATATTTATCGCCTATATACTTAGAATAGGATCCGTCACTTAACTACATCAATAAATAAGCCTACTCCCAAAGTCTGCTAGAAATTATTTGTTGTAAGCAAGGATCATGACTTATAATGCAGGGTTTAGACAGGGATGATATGAGCTCTGTTCAAAAAGTATTGCGAATTTTGTGTTTTTTTTTCAAAAATTATTTGTTTATTCATGAATATCTTTTTTGTCCCCTTCAAAGTAATCCCCACCAGATATTATTCACTTGCACCAACGTTTTTTCCAATCCTCGAAGCACTTCAAAAAACCAATTTTTTGTGATCATGTCCAGATCCTCCTTTGATGCCGCCTTTATCTCCTCAATCGTAGCGTAGCGTCGTCTTTTCATGGGGCTCTTCAGTTTCGGGAACAAGAAAAAGTCACAGGGGGCCAGATCTGGGGAATACGGTGGCTGCGGGTATTATAAGTGTGTTCTTTTTGGCCAAAAATGGCAAAAGCCAATTTTTGTTCTTCCACAAATCCGGGTGTTTCTGGCGGCTTGTTTCACGCAACTTTCGCATAACATGCAGGTAATATTTCTTATTAACCGCTCTACCCTGTGGCAAGAACTCATGATTCACCACACCCCTGCAATCGAAGAAAACTGTAAGCAAAACCTTCACATTCGACCGAACTTGGCGCGCTTTTTCGGTCTTGGCTCTGCGGCAGCTTCCATTGGGATGATTGACCTTTGGTTTCCACGTCATAACCATAAACTCAAGATTCGTCACCAGTTATGACCCTCTGGAGTAAATTTTAGTCGTCGCGGACAGAGTCCAACAGCTCCTTAGCAATGTTAATTCGATGCTGTTTTTGGTCGAAATTGAGCAAAAATTGAAGACGAGCCAAAACTTAACTGAACATTCAAAATGTCCGAACTTATCGACATAAGTGAGAGACATGAGTACCAACATAACGCCACAAAAAATCTAAAATCAAATAAACGTAATCTGCGGAAATTCAAAATTTGCCTGCGTATAAGCTTCTATCTACTGTTTTCGGGCTCTATCCTGGTCTATACAACTCCCCTCTGGTTAAAGGCAATGACAGTGAAATTGTACAAGTGCTTGATGATGACGATATATCATCGAAACTGCGGGTTTCTGTGTTGTATAAGGCTGTTTATACGGTAATTAATGCTATTCCACAAGTGGGGTTATAAAACACAGTATAGAATTTTGGAGAATGAGAGGGCCCAGATCTTGTATAAAGGATAAGAGGTAAACGAAATTTATCGATGCCCCGTCAGCAGGAAGGAAAAAACTTAGACCGTGCAGAAATGATAATGACATTGGGATTTGTCGACTAAAATGAAGATGAGCGTACCACCTTATCCCAAACATAGCCACGTGAAATGGAAAAGGACATGGAAAAGAGGCCCAATTTTTGAGGGAACAGTATTGCGATTCCACTTATCGTTCCATAATTGAGACTCTAGTTCATTCACACATTTTACCAAATAGAGAAAGAAACTTCAATGCCAAACGATAATACCTCAGAAACGTTTATTTTCAGAATAGTGACGTGAGTTTGAGTGGGTAAAAATACCATACACCAAGAGGTATAATACCACTACATTGTATCTAGAGGATTTCCTCCTATCCTTATTAAACAAACGCAAGATTCTCACACTTTTTCTACCACTGCATCCAATATATCCTGTCACCATTCTATAGAGTCACTGCTCTATAGGGTCGTGTACTTACAAGACGAATTTGAAACTTGTATTGCACGTCCCGGAAAAACTATCGTTCAAGCTGTATTTAGGAAAATTTCGCAGTGTTGCCAAATTGCTCTCACCGATCCCATTTTCATTACTCTCGTATGATATATCTCTTTTTATATTTATTTTACAGTAGTCAAACGAGTATTACCAAAAAAAAATATAAAAGTTAAAACTCTTCCTTAATTTTCCCAATTTTTATATTTTTAGAGAGAAAAAAAAAACAAAACAATCACAATAAATTAATTGTTAAATATCTTTTCATTATAATTTTTAGTTGCTCTTTGCCAAAATCTGATCTATTGTATTATTCTGTTCAATCCAAAAATACACTAAAAATTCTTGGTAAAATCTTAAGTAATGATTAGAATGTCAGAGAAACAATTACGTTTACACGTAATTTTGGCATAAAAGCATTTAAGAAAAATTTCGTAAAGTGAACTTTGATGTTCGTATAGTTTGCCAACAATCCAAATACCAGCATTTGCTTCAATGTTGGACCTAACAAAGATTCTGCAATTAACAGTAAATCAAACTGGTACGTTTTACCAGGACGAACAACACGATGAGTCCATCTTTATATAAAACAATTAAGACAAATTAATACATTCACAATTTGTTAAGGGGAGTAAAATTTATTATGCTTTAGTTGTGATTAATTTGATTTAGTGGAAAGTTCTTCCATTTGGATTACGGGCAAAGTTCAGTTTATCATTCCATCTTTTAATGTTGTAATTAAGAAAATTATTGTTTTTGGTGTTTTTGTATTCTCAGTCAATTAGGATGTAAAGTAAGAATTTGGATACTTTTGGAAAAATGTTTTTTGTAAATAAATGGTAAGAATTTTCAAAAACCCCCCAAAAACTAAAAGAAAACTAGCTGAGTTCCTTTAAAGAGAAAGCTACTAATTAGTTTATTGAATAAATTGATTAATAGAAAAATATGCGAACATTATAAATAAACTTAATCATTCTTAACCTTCTGGAGAATAATATGTACAATACATAAAAATAAAAAATTGGTAAAAACTATTCCCGTGCGTAAATGGTTTAACCTTTAAACATAAGTTCGTGTGCTCCTATTCTGAAGAAAATTACCCGAAAAGCTTTAGTTTTAATTCCACACATTTTCAATGGTATCCTGCGCACAACCTATTTTCATTGGTAAAAGTCTAATGGGACTTAAACATATCGATTGGCTCGTCCCATTCGATTTTTACCAATGATTTGTGCGTGAAACGGGTCGCCGCAAAATTCGTACCAAAACTGCTCAATTTCGGCCAAAAACAGCATCACATTAACATTGCTAAGGAGCTGTTGGACTCTGTCCGCGACGACTCAAATTTGCTCCAGAGGGTCATAACTGGTGATGAATTATAGGTTTATGGTTTACGAATTATAGGTTTACGTGGAAACCAAAGCTCAATCATCCCAATGGAAGCTGCCGCAAGAGCCAAAACTGAAAAAAGGTTTCTTCGATTGCAAGACCATGGTGCAACAAGAGTTCTTGCCACAGGGTAGAACGATCAATAAGGAATATTACCTACAAGTAATGCACAAGTTGCGCGAAAAATCCGTCAGAAACGCCCGGATTTGTGGAAGAACAAAAATTGGCTTTTGTTATTTTTGGCCAAAAATAACACACTTATAATACCGCAACCATCGTATTTCCCAGATCTGGCCCCCTGTGACTTCTTCTTGTTTCCCGAAACTGAAGAGCCCCATGGAAGGACGACACTACGCTACGATTGAGGAAATAAAGACGGCATCGAAGGAGATGCTGAACAAGATCATCAAAAATGATTTTTTGAAGTGCTTCCAGGATTGGAAAAAACGTTGGCAGAAGTGTATAATATCTGGTGGGGATTAGTTTGAAGGGGACAAAATAGATATTCATGGAAAAATTTTTTTTTTTTTTTAAAATACAAAATTCGTGACACTTTTTGAACAGACCTCGTATACGTGGGTATATGCTATTCTAGCCGGGTGCCACAAGGTGGTATAGTTGATACCATTTTATATAATATTTATACCCATGATATCCTATCTGATCCTTATACTATCATTGCTACACATGCAGACGATATGGCCATATTTGCTACCCATACAAATCCTGACAAAGCTTCCAACAATTTAGAATCCCATATCCACAACCGTTTATGTTATTATAATAATCCATTTGTGACAGAATTGTCCAATACTGCCCTCCTCGGAAAAACTCATCGGAGACTGAAGAGACAATGACCTAGAGATTTTCTAGAGGAATCTTACTTCCGTTAGTTGGAGAAATGCTGATGGATATCTACTCCCACCTAATAATGCATTAGATTGAAAATTAAAATGTTATATAAATCTCCTTGTTAAAATACAATTGTAGTTGCAGATAAAAAAAAAAACAATTCGACTTTTTTAAGCTTCTAATAATAGTGTTAAAATGGATAAATGTGCTCCAGGAAGCGTAAAATTTCTATTAGAGAAACTAGCTTTGCTACTTCCTCGAGCATTACAAGTAAGAATAGAAATTGAAAAATTTCTATTATTTAATAGAATTTTTTTTCAGTACAAGCCAATTAAATAGTTTTTAGAATATAGAACTTAGGAGACAGTGGCGCTATACTAACCACCTACTGTCTACTGACCAATCACTTCAACGCTTACTTGATGTGTAAGCTATATAATAGTTAATGAAATTATATAAGTTTTTATTCTTTTATAATTCATGAAGCTAAGTTCTTTAAATGAATACATCAGTAGGATGCAGGTAAGCATTCTCATTTATACACAAAAAATATAATTTATTTAAAAAAAAGTATACTTATCCAAGGCTCAACTAACCCTCAGCTCAAACCATTATAGTAAATTTTATGCATGCCCGTTGATAAAAATATAGAGCAATGGCTAACTGATAAATATAGAACAAGGGCTATTATGGATAGCCCTTGCTCTATATTGATATATAACTTGTACGTTAGTCCTTTGTAGATAAGCAACCAAAATCCGCATTTAAAAAGTTTCAATCCTTTTTAAATGCGGATTTTGGTTCACGAATAATGAAACAGGATTTTGAGCATCAATGCTGATGGGGAATATTCCTTATCAAGAATATACGTTTTTCGTTCATATTCAACAATTTTACAGGGAGAAAGGTATTCACCATAAGAATATAGAAAACCGTCGATTAACACAAAAGTATCTTGAAACACTCAGAAGAATCGCTCTTTACGGCTATTGTGCTTCCACAGTCCCCGTATTTACCTGATCAAAGACCTGAAGGCGATTCCAATTTTAGCCTTCCAGCATTGCTACGAAGAATGAAAGAATGCTTAAGCCGAGGTAACTCGTCACGAATATCGCAAAGGAAGCCATCTCAGGAAAGAGATGGAAAGGCGGTTCTAAAAAGTATTGCCTCATTGTCACCCTGGACATCAAGAATGCGTTTAACTCGGCCCGCTGGGATCGAATCTTGGAGACACTTGAGAACATGGGGCTGCCCTACTACCTACGGAGGATGGTCAGATCATACTTCAGTGATCGACTACTGCACTACGAGACCGAGGATGGACCAGCGGAGTATGGGGTCACGGGAGGGGTACCTCAGGGCTCTGTCCTGAGGCCACTCTTGTGGAACGTCATGTACGACGTCCTACTCCATCTCGAATTACCGACGAACACAACACTCGTGGCTTTCGCGGACGATGTAGCGGTTGTCCTTGTAGCCAAACACCTGGAGGAATTGGAAGCCGCATTCTCCACCACCATCCAGAGCATAAGACAGTGGATGACATCGACAGACATGTCTTTGGCGGAACATAAGACCGAGGCACTCCTTGTGAGTAGCCGGAAGAAAATGGAGACCATCACCATAAGAGTAGGCGACCACGACATCCGGTCGCCACCCTACATCCGGTATCTAGGAGTGGTCTTGGATACATGACTCAACTACAAGGAGCACATCTGCAGCGTTAGCAGAAAGGTATCAGCAGTACAGGGCTCGCTTCGCGGATAATGCCCAATATCGGAGGCCCCAGGTAAATCTGAAGGCGACTACTGGCAACTGTAGCTACCTCCGTCCTGCTATACGGAGCACCAGTGTGGGCAAAATCGCTAGAGTTAATAACATACCGCAAGACAATGTCATCAGTCCAACGGCTCTCAGCGATCAGAGTGGCGTCAGCATACCGAACGGTATCACACGATGCGGTCAACATCGTGGCATCATGCCCACCGATCGACATCCTGGCAGGAGAGCGGGAACGCCAACATCGTAGGAAGAAGGAAGAGCGGCGAAAGGTCCTCTGTGAAGAGGAGAGACCCGAGAGTATTCGCCTCTGGCAAGAGAGATGGGACAACTCGACGAAGGGTCGGTGGACTCATCGGCTGATCGCAGATGTTACCAAATGGGTCACTCGCCTGCACGGGGAAGTCGGGTATTACATCACCCAACTCTTGACTGGGCATGGATGCTTTCGGGCATACTTGCACAGATTCAAGAGAACTGACTCCCCAAACTGTCATCATTGCCGCAATGTGATCGAAGACGCAGAACACGTGTTCTTACAGTGCCCCTTCTATGAGGGGACGCGGGCGGAGATGGAGAGAAATCTGGACCGTTCCATCAGTCCAGAAAACATAGTGGAGTGCATGCTGAAGATCCATTATCAAGGATCTCCACACAACGTACGAAGAATAGGCCTCGAGGCGTCATAACATCGGGACAGCAATAGCATCAATTAAAAACGCCCCGGCAAAGTATAAATAATAGTATTTACAAAGAGTGCCGCCGGGGAACCATCGTTCCGGGAGCAAGGTTAGAGGTACAGGTTACGTTTTAGCGAGGTAAAAATCCCGCATAACTCGCCTGGCAGGAAAAATTTCCGGGCGAGTACCTTTCGAAGGTTTCCCCCAGTACCTCATTAATCTAAATCCTTAAAAAAAAGCCGTGGTATAACTGCCCAAAGGAACAACTTTGAAGAAGATTGATGTACAAAAATAAATTCATTCGTATTACTTATCGACCACACCTCATAGGATATTTACTTTAAAAAAAATGGATGACCCACAAAACATATTTCATCGTTATATTAATTTGATATTCGCAGTAATTAACAGCTTAAAATGAACTTCCCAGTTAAATAAATAAGCACAATTACAGGACTATACAAATAGCTTACGTTCAAATGTTGTCCTTTCACTAGTCTTAGAGGGAATTAAGCTTAATTTGTTAACGTAAATAAACTACAAATAAACCTTAACGTTAACATAAAATAGAGAAACAAGTATCCTGCTATGAATTCAGGAAATAATCTGAAGTCAACCAACTTTATTGAATATCACACATTCGACTGTGAATAGAACGACAACCGGAAGTATTACAACTATTCATACAAATTTAATCCCATTAAGGAATGAAATAGTTAAACTAACTGTTGGTTAAGCACAAAACGTGATTAGTTTTTAGAAATTTTCCATAGTAAGATTATTAAATAAATTTTTATTACTTACAATTATGGAAATATATTTAATATTTTCAAGTGTGTAAAAGGATTCATAAAAAAATACATCCCACCTGAATGTCTATTTTTCCATTAAAAGATTTCAAATACAAAAAAAAAAATATCATCCAATTCTATTTTTATTAATAATACTACAATAATAAAATGCCATATAAATAAATTGGCAAGTCGAAAAGTTTGATTCAAATTTTTCAAGTGCGAATATATGCATTGTCATATTAAATGAAAATTTAAGAATAAATTATGTAGTGCTCTATTGAATTTGAACTTTAAATTTAACTGTCAGGATATGAGACAGGATATACAAAAATACGAATGTGTTGAGGCATTTATGGTATGTCGAATCCCCACCCAGTTTTTCAGTGGCCCAATTCAATATGAAGAGTCATGCTACCAGACCTGGGCCAACAAACAATTTAAAAAGGACTGCAATTACTCAAAGTCATTGGGACTAGATGTGTTAGGACTGAGACTGGAAATTGAACTTGGAAATGAGACTGGAAGTTGGAGTGAGAGAGAGAGGAACAAGTGAATGGAGAATCAAGAGGAATACTGGGACAAAGTACGGCGCATGATTTTTCCAATGCTATTTACCCCCAAAAGCAGATTTCCCCAACACGTATGACATCATCTTCCACACTGTATTTTGCGCAAGAATTTTTGTTGAGAGAATCCAAAGAGATTTCCAGCGAATCAAGATGATTTTTAAGGAAACGGAAAGTCGGTCGCCTGCCTTAAGAATGCAGTGCCATAAAGAAAATCAGTTGTTGTCGACACTACAAGTGCTAACGGACACACAGTAGTAACGATGTTGACAAATTAGCACTTGACCTTCTTACGAAAGCCAATCGATTAGATTTTTGGTAAAAACAAATTTATCCTCTATTTTTCAACTCTGAATCAATTCTTTTACTCTATTTGTCTAAGGACTTATTACAAGGATTTCTTGTTGACTTTGTTGGCTATTTCTCAAGAAATTTTATCAATCCAACGAGATTTATTGAACGATTGTATACAAGATAGAAGAACACTCGTGTATAGTGTAAAAGTGAACATAGATAATCAATAGCTATTATAGTAAAAAAAAAAAAAGGATTCAATATAATACACGAATTCACCAAATCCATATTATAGTTGTTTACATTGCTATCGAATCTGTAGTTGGAGTTAAGTAAAAATCATCCAACAAATAATTCATATTCAAATCGAAAACACGAACGATTTCCTATGCAAACATACTAAATCCATTTTTCACTTCGACAAGGATTTTCTACTGATTTACTGAATGCAAAAAGGACTACTACATTTTCGGATATGATTTTTGAGAAAAACCTTCTCTCTAGAATTCTATGATATATTTTACAGTAAAAACGAATGTAGTTAAGAATCTCAAAGTGGAATCAACTTTATCAAATTTTTTCATCATTTTTACTATTTCAATACTTTTGGAGATTTTTCCTTTTTGCTTTTTAGGTCCAAATGAACTGAGAAAAATTAATCTAGGAAGGCAAAGTGACGTCAAGTTATATTCGTAGATATTTTTTTCCCTTTGACTTTGATCAGCAAAACTCATAAGGACTGAACTTGATGGAAATGAATTTGTTCATACCATTCCACCTTTGGATAATGATGATTTGATTTATGATTGATGAACTATTTCCTTATTTTTCTTTTCTTTTTTAATGCAGTAATTTATATTTAAATTCTTAGCAAATTGTTGTTTGTTCTTATCGAGATTTAAGAATTCATTTTAGATTACCAAACATTTCTTTCACGGTCTTTTTTTACATGTTACAAAAGAAAGAACAAATATTTTTTTCCACGATTTCTGAATTATTTTTTTAAAGTTTCATATTATTGAAACTTTAATGAATCACTCTTTTGGGTATCCTAAGAAATTGATCGCTTTTATACCTTTGAAGGTATAATACAAAATCCCAAATCATTATTTTTCCACCTTTATGATTTCAAATAGTTTCTATACATTTTTACTTCTATTTTTGATTTGACATTTTTACTTCTATTTTCCAAAAAAATAAACCAAATTTAATAATTTTCAACACCACTTTTTGCGCAAATATTTTATGTAGGCTTCTTCAAGATTCCTTGTATAAATTTTCCATTTAAGCTGTCGAACCACTAATTTTAATGGCTCTCATTAAATTGATCGCTTTCATAATGTCTTTATCGGTTAACTAATCTTACCGTTTGCTATTCTTCTTTAAGAGTTGGGACCCACTTTCTTCTAAGACCTTGTACATTTTTCATACTCCGAAACTCAATTCTTTTTGGTGTGGCTTCTGTTCTGTTTAAGCTAAATATACGCACTGAAATTATTTATAATTTCCTATAAAATGTTCAGACAAAAAAACATCATCAAGAAACAGTTAATAATTACTAAAGAAACTTTTTGATTTTTAATTTGAATTTATATTTTTTTAACGAAGGCGGTCTGATAAGTCAATGATAAATGAGAAAAATATTACTGTATTTCGGAGTACATTTTTCATACCCCGAAACTCAATTCTGTTTGGTTTGGCTTCTGTTCTGTTTAAGCTAAATATACGCACTGAAATTATTTCTAATTTCCTATAAAATGTACAGACAAAAAAACATCATCAAGAAGCAGTTAATAATTACTAAAGAAACTTTTTGATTTTTAATTTGAATTTATATTTTTTTAACGTAGGCGGTCTGATAAGTCAATGATAAATGAAAAAAATATTACTGTATTTCGGAGTACATTTTTCATACTCCGAAACTCAATTCTTTTTGGTATGACTTCTGTTCTGTTTAAGCTAAATATACGCACTGATATTATTTCTAATTTCCTATAATATATACAGACAAAAAAACATCATCAAGAAGCAGTTAATAATTACTAAAGAAACTTTTTGATTTTTAATTTGAATTTATATTTTTTTAACGAAGGCGGTCTGATAAGTCAATGATAAATGAGAAAAATATTACTGTATTTCGGAGTACATTTTTCTTACCCCGAAACTGAATTCTTTTTGGTGTGGCTTCTGTTCTGTTTAAGCTAAATATACGCACTGAAATTATTTCTAATTTCCTATAAAATGTACATACAAAAAAACATCATCAAAAAACAGTTAATAATTACTAAAGAAACTTTTTGATTTTTAATTTGAATTTATATTTTTTTAACGAAGGCTGTCTGATAAGTCAATGATAAATGAAAAAAATATTACTGTATTTCGGAGTACATTTTTCATACCCCGAAACTGAATTCTTTTTGGTGTGGCTTCTGTTCTGTTTAAGCTAAATATACGCACTGAAATTATTTCTAATTTCCTATAAAATGTACATACAAAAAAACATCATCAAAAAACAGTTAATAATTACTAAAGAAAGTTTTTGATTTTTAATTTGAATTTATATTTTTTTAACGATGGTGGTCTGATAAGTCAATGATAAATGAAAAAATATTACTGATATCGGTAAAACATTATTTTATAAACATTTGTCCATTAGATTAATTTTGGAAACCCATTAAAATGAGATCAGATTTGCATTTTTTATTGATGTGGAAAAAACTGAATTTTGTATACTAAGAAAATATTAATTTTTAAGAAGAAACCTAATATTTGAAACAAAAAACCAAGCTTGATAAATATTAAAGAGACTCCTTACCATCGTATGAAATGACACAGAAGTGGTTTACTGAGTTGAGTGCTTGGACATTTTTAAGTTTAAACTATATTATTTTTGCTTCGAATTATAATATTGTAGTTGATGGAATATGGACTTATCATTATGCATAAGAAACCAAACTTCAGTCAAGATAATCGACTTCTACTAAGGAACGTGCATCAAATAGAGCAATAGTCCATTGACAATAAAAGTTAAGGATTTTGTTTTCTGGTAGTACTTATATTATAAAGCATTATTAGACCAATTGAATAATAAACTCACCATAAAGCATCAGAATTTGACAAATGAAAACTTTATTTTTTTGTAAATTTTGAATATAAAGAAGTTGGAATATCATTGTACGAAGTGTATTTAGCTAAATGGAGATTATGTTGAAAATAAAATCAATTTTTGTTATATAAATAAATTTTTAAATTTATTTATTACTGACTTATCAGAACGCCCTCGTCTATGTATACTTATGGACTATACTTTTTCTGTGTTATTAATTTTTTTTTTTTAAAGAATTTAAAAAACGTGAGTTTATATTATTCCTTTTTTGGAATATTTATTTAGACTATAGGTTTTTTTCACTATTTAATACGATTTTTAATAGATCTAAAATCGTACACAATTTTACTAATTCCGACATGCCTGTTTTTACACGATTTTTTAGACCAATACTTATTTTGAGTTAATCTGAAAAAGGCAAAAATAACTCCAAATGCATATTTATAGAATTTAACCAATTAAGGATAGGGATAACCTTTATAAAATATATTTTGACTACTTCTGCCAATAATCTTATTTCTTATGCTTTTATAAGTACTATTTATGTATTTGCGAAGTTAAATTTATTAGTCACATTTAATAGTACAATTTTGTAAAGAAATGAAAAATTTTCTGTTTTTTATTCAATAGAAAAATACAAGCTAACAAAATACTTTTCCGATAAATTCTTCTGCACCTGTAGATATTGGATTTATTAGATAAATCGACTAACTTTAATGATAGAAAAAAAACCAATAGTATTTCACAAAAGTTATTTGAGAAAGTTGAATCGAAGTTATATTAGTGCTACGAGTAGGAAAAAGTACTCAATTTTCCACAAATGAACAGAATATTTACTTAACATTTAGCTACAGGTAAAATAAAAGTAAATTTATTTCCCGACTGAATCTGACTGTATAGAAAAGATTTTTTCTTATCAGCATAAAGCAAATAAGAATAAAATGTTTAGTACTCAAATAAATATAATATTTAATATTAATTTAAGTAAATAATAATTAATTTTTATTGATGTTCATAAATTATATTTAAATATGATAGCAGTAGAAGAAGTTGTTTTATTTTTTACTAATTATAAAATTTTATTAAAAAAGTAAAGAAATGGAAAAATTTCTGCCATCGAAGATGATAAATTTCTATGAGCCAAACCTTACAACAGCAATTGCCGAATGTCACCGAGTAAACAGATTTAATCAGAGAATTAATCTTTTTTCTTTATTTTTTCAAGCGTTTAAGGAATTAAAAATTCCTTATTACTAAAACTTAATTATATGCTAATTTAATTCACATAAAAATTGATACAAAAATAATAAACATCATTTAAGAAAATAATTTCCAAACAATTGAAGTGTTTTATTTGGTCAATCTTCTAACCCATTAAAAAAATTGATTTAAAAATTTATTTATAAAAAGTTTGACTTTTTTCAAATTTTGCTCGATTTTAGAAAAAGAAAAAAATATTTATTTTGTTTAAAAAATAAATATTAAAATTGATTAAAATCAAATAATTTTACTAACATTAAATATGAGTAAATTGGAATTTTATATAGTAGGAGTGTCAAGTTGTGTTGAGTGCTGCCGAGGCATGTTTAAACACGTGCTGATTAGTTGGCTAAAGATATACTCCGGCATCCGATGCTCAAAGCTATCCCTAATGTGCTTCACCTACTAATAGCTAGGCAACCAATAACTCCAGCAATGTATTGTAATTCAGATTGGGTACCGATAGTAGAACTATTTTAGCATCCCGCTGGCCAACTACCAACAATCCAGTCTGCTCAACATTCTTCGAAAGCCTGAAATTCTGAGCAAAACAACTGTTCAGAATGCGGATGGGACATACTGTTTACACCCAAATCTTTTCAATTGAAAACAACACAAGTCCTATTTGTTAATCCTACACCATTCTACTTACTATCCCCTCATTCTAAGCGAATATTAGTGATTTCAGAATTTCTGTACGAGTAGGGTTCTACCCATTGTTGAGCAATTTCAATTCCAGGATTCTTTTTCTACTTGATCAAACAAACTGATAGACTCCATATAATTTAACCGACCAGCTTCGCTAAGAAAATTGGTAACACCTACCAACACGAAGCTTTAAGACGCCAAATGGTTTGATAGTCGTTGTACCGTAGTGTGGTCTCTTGGCTTATATTCAAGGAATAATAAATCAATAAACAAGTTGGGATTTTCTTTGCGTTCTCTGAGCAACCACAATGGGGCAATCAAGTAGCGTCAGGTCTATAAGGCCGTTTGGATATACGAGTATAAGGTTTTTTTGGCGTTTCAAAAGTTCGATGGAGCCGTCTTAAATAGTTAAAAATTGTAAAGCATATTTAAATAGTAGAAAATTGTTTGGTTCTAGGAGCTCCACAATGCAATGAGTCCTACTCAAAAACTGTCTTAAAAGTACATATTCAAATATAAAAATTCAGTCATTTTATATTTTATATTTCATATTTTATATTTTATATTTTATATTTTATATTTTATATTTTATATTTTATATTTTATATTTTATATTTTATATTTTATATTTTATATTTTATATTTTATATTTTATATTTTATATTTTATATTTTATATTTTATATTTTATATTTTATATTTTATATTTTATATTTTATATTTTATATTTTATATTTTATATTTTATATTTTATATTTTATATTTTATATTTTATATTTTATATTTTATATTTTATATTTTATATTTTATATTTTATATTTTATATTTTATATTTTATATTTTATATTTTATATTTTATATTTTATATTTTATATTTTATATTTTATATTTTATATTTTATATTTTATATTTTATATTTTATATTTTATATTTTATATTTTATATTTTATATTTTATATTTTATATTTTATATTTTATATTTTATATTTTATATTTTATATTTTATATTTTATATTTTATATTTTATATTTTATATTTTATATTTTATATTTTATATTTTATATTTTATATTTTATATTTTATATTTTATATTTTATATTTTATATTTTATATTTTATATTTTATATTTTATATTTTATATTTTATATTTTATATTTTATATTTTATATTTTATATTTTATATTTTATATTTTATATTTTATATTTTATATTTTATATTTTATATTTTATATTTTATATTTTATATTTTATATTTTATATTTTATATTTTATATTTTATATTTTATATTTTATATTTTATATTTTATATTTTATATTTTATATTTTATATTTTATATTTTATATTTTATATTTTATATTTTATATTTTATATTTTATATTTTATATTTTATATTTTATATTTTATATTTTATATTTTATATTTTATATTTTATATTTTATATTTTATATTTTATATTTTATATTTTATATTTTATATTTTATATTTTATATTTTATATTTTATATTTTATATTTTATATTTTATATTTTATATTTTATATTTTATATTTTATATTTTATATTTTATATTTTATATTTTATATTTTATATTTTATATATTATATTTTATAATTTATATTTGCTATTTTATGCTTTATTTTTTTTTATTTATATTTTATATTTTAAACAAACAATTAATTTAAATTTAGCATAGAATTTTCCTTATCAAATTAATATTTTTGTAGAATTTACTCAAAAAATCCTTATAAACTATATGTGAAAATAAAGAAAAATTATCAAAATATATTGTATATTGAAATTAATTAATAAATAATTTTTACTAATATTTTTTTAGATAATTCTATTCAATGGAAAAAGAAAAATTATTCAAAAAACTCATCGGATAATGACGCCAAGTTTTATGGCAGTGTAAATGAAAGCTCATTTTTCTCGAAATAATAGCTACATCGTTACGTGCATTATTTTGTTTAATAGAAAAATTAATGCTTTATTATACACCTATTTGGAAAATATATGTTATGCCTCAATTTAATTAAAAAACAATAACAAATTCTCACTTACAATATAGACAGTTAAAATTCAGTTTTAATAATATCATAACAATAACTTTTTATTATGTTAATTATGTTTCTATTAATTAGAATCAATTACAGCCAATTATTAATTTGAATCCGTAATTAATATTTTAATAAATATGAAGTGTGTAGAATTATTTTTTTAAATTCACAGATATATAAATTATTTTGCAAAAATGTTATTGAATTTGGATAAACACTACAACATTATTAAAGTATTAAAAATGCTAATTATTGAAAATGAATAAACGAAGAGCGATATTTAATCAATTATATAAGGTGCTTAATTAAAAAAAGGTTTTATCAAAAGTTATAAATGGTTTAATGTTAATTCATTTAGGTAGGTTTAGAGGGAGTAACTGTCCATCGATTTCTCTGCTACACGTTCGTCTAGAACTAAGAAACCTACCGCTTCAATAGCTCGCGTGACCAGTGAAACTAAAGTCGAAGTGTCAATAATGGAGTGACTTCATTTTCAAAATAAATTGATTTGTTAACTTGTTAATTACAATTCGCCTAGGAACAATTCTTAATATTTTATACTACTAACCACAGACCAGTCTCCCTCAGATAACTATGAAGTACACGTACTATGAAGTCGCCAGCTGGCCTTACGGTCGTGGCGCTATGAAATGGCTCCTGGCACATGTCTAAGGGACCTTACAAACAACAACAACAATAATTCGCTTAGACATATAAGATGTATGACCCAGGATGTTTTTTTTAACAATTTTCACTTAATATATTACGTAGATTACCTAAAATATTAAGGAAACTTTGTTAAACAAATTTTTTTTTTTTTGTTCTGTAATATTTTTTTTAAAATTATTTTTTATTAAAATAGATATGAGTAGAATTAGACAAAGGTATTAATTAACTTGAAGAGTTACATTGAAGTTTCCTCTGCTGGCATGTACCAGGTGTATAAGCTTAAATCCGCTGTATTTTAGTCAAAAAAAACACATGTATTTTCCATAGAAAGGAAAAATAAATTTATAAAGTGCCTTGCCCTCGCTAGCTACACATTTTTCCCATCTCTCGGCCAATTGGTGGATACCACGCCAAAAAAATTCCTTCTCTTTCGACGCAAACCACTCATCAATCCATTTTCGGACGTCTTCGTAAGAATCGAAGTGCTGCTCAACGAGCGCGTGGCCTATCAACGAAAACAGGTGGTAGTCGGAAGAAGCCAGGTCTGGTAAATAAGCGCGATGGAGTAGCACCTCCTAGTTGAGTGTCTCGAAGTAGTTTCGGACCATTTTTAACGTGTGCGATGGTGCGTTGTCGTGGAGAAAAATCAGCTTGTTTTTTTCACGCAGAGCACAGTGCAATTTGATCAGTTGTTGGTGGTAGCGGTGGGAATTGACAGTTTCACCAGGTTTCAACATCTCATAGTAGACGATACCCTGCTGATCCCACCAAACGCAGAGCATCATCTTCCGTCCAAAGCGATTTGGTCTTGGGGAAGATGTTGATAGTTGGCCGGGATCAACCCACGATTTCTTGCGTTTCGGATTCTCGAAATATATTCACTTTTCATCGGCTGTCATAATCCGATGCAGGAACGGCTTTCTTTTTTTTATTCTATCGTTCATGCGGCACCCATTTTCCAATCTTTTCAATCTTCCCCATGGCACGCGGACGCATGGAAATGGCTGGTTGAGTAACATTCAATTGCTCCACGAGCATTTTTTGCGATTGGGTATCGTCTTCGTCCAAAAGAGCCTGCAATTGATGGTCCTCAACCTTCCTTGGCGGATTTTCACGCTTCTTGTCCCACAAGTCAAAATTGCCATCTTTGAACTGATGAAACCAATCTCGGCACGTTGTTTCCGATAAAGTACTGTCACTATAAGCCTCCATAAGCATTCGATGCGATTCGGCAGCCGATTTCTTCCAATTGAAGCGGAAAAGCAGAACTTCTAGCATATGCTCTTTTTCTGGCACAAAACTAGACATGATCCAAAGGAAAAATGTATGTTGTTGTACGAAATTGCTGACAATGTGCGCTGATTAATGTTGACAGATGTCAAACTTATAAAAAAAGTATGGCGTGTCCATGGTAGCTTAATACGTTCACTTACGCCATCTATGACCAAACAGCTTATATACCGCTAATATTTGTTAATATAAGTTATGGGTTAGTATTTTTAATAAAACACGGGACCATTGACGCTTGAGTCGTTCATGGGTATTTCTAGCGAATGAAGTGGGGAATAGTTCTTAAACAATAGGATGAGTATATTCGGAAAAAGGAGAATGAAAGATTTTATAACGAGACACAGTCAAATCAAGTACATAAGAGTCTTTAAGATCATCATGAATAAGATTATTGCGGAAATACCAATTTATTTTGGTGTTTGTTATTAAAAGAATTACATTTGATGGGACTTAGAAGATTATTGTACACTGAAATCTATATAGTCAATATAAACACGTTGGATAAAGCCGCTGAAGCAAAACACTTCCAGCGAGGTGCTAAGAAATACAGCGTCATTTTAACACACATTTAAATCTGTGGGATGTAGTAATATTCTAGTCCCAGATTATATAAGAAGAATAATGGCAGATTATTATATCACCAAGAAAACGCTGATAAAAGGTCACTCAAACCGTATGTGGAGCAGTCCATATTATCCGGCATTAGCTGTTATCAATGAGCCTGAAACTTGCTGATAAAAAAAACCGCCGATCATTCTCACCATCGGTGAATGCGATATCATTTTGCAGTTATCCCTTTGATACCAGATAGTTTATATAGACACTAAGTTGAACTTTATTGCACAACCGAAAAATGCTGCTGAAAAATTAACTCACCTGCCAGTTTGAGCTTTGTCGGACATCTGAAAAATGCAGCTAAAAGTGTAACTCAGACTATGATCATTCCTACCATGGAGTGCCTAGATAGGACCAATGCAGCCTTATTTCCACCGTTTACAGTTTTATGCTATTATAAGCAGCCCACAGGATATATAATCGATAATGAAATATGTCAGTGCATCGTCAATGACATTGGGACCTACCGAATAAAGGAATCACCTTATTCCTAACAGAAGCACGTGGAACAGAAGTGGTAATGGAAAAGAAAACTAAAATATAGCTGGATTTCCGACAAGACATGGATGCTTCACGGGATACTTATATCGCTTGATGCGGCATGTCCAACTTGTAGAGACCACTTTGGGGGATGCGAATCATATTTTTCTCAACTATCCACATTTTATCGACGACGGAAATGAACTAGAGAAAATTATCGATGAACGGCTGTATCAGAAAAGCATCACTACAAAAATGATAGCATTGCTGGATTATTGAAATGCGATAGCTGAATACGCATCCAAAGAAATAAAGAAGCTTTGTCATATGCGAAAAGAGTGAGAAAAAGTCAGCCTGCAGCGTCTATAATATACGAGTATGAACCCAGTCTACAGCTAGTCCCATGAAAGAATAGGAAGTTGGGTTTCAGTGGCTAAATATCCCACACACCATAGGTTAGGCATTTAAGAAGATTTCTATTCCTCTATATTATTTTATATAAATTCTTTGCTGTCTATTTTAGGTTCAAAATGTTTGTCCAACTGTCAAAGTAGTTGTCTTTATCATCTGAATAGTTTTAGTCTAGTTAACTGCTATTGAGATTTGTAAAATTTTAACAATCAAGTGCAGGGTTTTTGTTATATGAGAGGTACAACGTATCACAAGTACGAGGAACGTATTCCGATAAGTTCGGCCATTTTGAATGTTCAGTTAATTTTTGACAGCTGCTTTGCTTGCACGTGGTTTGGCTCGTCTTCGATTTTTGCTCAATTTCGACCAAAAACAGCTTTTGGACTCTGTACGCGACAACCTCAATTTGCTCCAGAGGGTCCTAGCTGGTGAATAATCATAGGCTTATGGTTATGACGTGGAAACCAAAGCTCAATCATCTCCCAATGAAAGCTACCGCACGAGCCAAGACCGAAAAAAAGCGCACAAAGTTCGGTCGAATGTGAAGGTTTTGCTTACAGTTTTCTTCGATTGCAGGGGTATGGTGCATCATGAGTTCTTGCCACAGGGTAGAACGGTCAATAAGGAATATTGTCTGCAAGTTATGCGCAATTTGCGAGAAGCAGTCCGGCAGAAACGCCCGGATTTATGGAAGAACAAAAATTGACCGCAGCTACCGTATTCCCCAGATCTGGCCCCCTGTGACTTTTTCTTGTTCCCGAAACTGAAGAGCCCCATGAAAGGTCGACGCCACGCCACAATTGAGGACATAAAGACGGCATCGAAGGAGGAGATGAACAAGATCGGAAAAAATGATTTTTTGAAGTGCTTCGATGATTGGGAAAAAAAAAAAAGAATATTTCCTTGTGGAATACCAGCTAGAGTTTATTGAATTTGCTTGAAAATGTTGGTTTGAAAGGCATGATTCTAGTTAGTTATAGATGCATGGAAGAATTTCCGTAAGTTTTCAGAGTATTCTTCGATGCTAAATTTTGCCAAAGCTTTGACAAATGTCATTTTCGAGAAAAAAATGCAACCGACGGTTTGATGATTATGCTCAGCAGTAAAGTCTTCGGAACGGAAACCCAAGTTGATTAAATAGTAAAAATAAATATTGCCACTGAAATTTTTTTAAATTCTTATTTTTATTTGTTTAGCAGTTTTTATTTTTATTTATTTTATAAATACATATATGTTCTGATAAACAAATTTATATTACAATAACAGGACAAGAACATATGAGAGTAAACACCCATCGGTGTTTCTCTACCTGACAAGATTTTAACATTGTAAGAAATCTCGTGGCCTATTTCTTTTGAAATGCCGACTAGTGTAAATAGGGAAGGTAATACCCGAAAACTTTTTAATGAGAGGATTATAGTGATAGGATTGTCGAGAATGACACATTTTATAACGGGAGACGCACAAATCATGAACGAAGGGAACATTTAGGTTACGGTGAATAACTTTGGTACGAAAATAGAACGCGGGTCAAAGAAGTATTCGGTAATGTCGGTTAAGTTTAAGTATTTTTGACGTCGTATGAGATTTCCAAATAAGTCGTTTGTCTAGGTTTAATTCCAAGTAGCGTACTTTGTTTTTTGATGGAATAATATCGCCATTAAGGTATATTTGGATGAGTGGATCTTTGCAGAGAATGAAGGCAACATGTACACTTTTTTGCTCATTTACTTATACTCTCCACCTCGTAAACCAGTCTTGGAGATTTTTTATATGGGATTGTAGGTTTCTTGAAGCGATTTTAATATTGGAGTGGGATGCAAGAATAGCGGTATCGTCAGTAAAGGTCAAAGATACAAATATTAAACAGGATTGGACCAAGGATACTGCCTTGAGGAACACCAACTGTGAAAGGGGATATTTCGAAATGGGCAACATTAACTGTTACTTGGAAATCACGCTGAAAGAGATATGATTTTTATTCCATTATATTTTATGAAATTGAATTTGTAATTAAGGATTTCAAATTATTAAATATTTAAAAGTAATTGAAAACTTTTATTAAATTCACAAAAACAAAAATTTGGAAGAAAAAACATTTCACAAATTTCCAATCGAAGCCTTGAATTTATTAAAGACAATTGTTGATAAATTTGCCTTCTTTTAATTTATTAAAAAAAAAAACAATTTTCTTTTTGTTTTTTGTTATTGGAATTTTTTAATTGAATGTTTTTTGTTTATAGAGTGTGTGTACATATGCACTATCATTCGTTTGATATTGTATGTCGAACTTATCTCATATGCAATTAAAACTAGCAAACAATATAAATTCCCCAAGTGTATTGTCAAATATTGATTTTATCAGTTTGAATAAAGCTCTTCGAACGACACACAACGAATTTCGGATAAAATGAGTAGCTATACGGAACCAAAATCAACTTATTTGCTTCATTCGGTCAGTAAACAGTATTCATATTCTCTACCATCTCATACTGGGAATTATCCTTTTCTACACCCTTTTAATTTATTATATTCTACATAAGTATCCACCACGATAGTGGAGATAATTTCATTTTTGTTCGCTATTGTGATTATGGGAAGAACTGAACAATTATGGAGCCGATGTGATGGCACAATTTCCTAGAGTACTTGTCGATAACAGAAAGGGTAGAAGCTTTATGAACAATCGTAAAAATACCAAAGTACCCATGGAATGGTAAGCACACAAAAAATATTTTCATTTCGTTCTTATAGTGTAAAGTCACCCCTTAGAATTGTCCAAATGAATCCTTTTATAAAAAAAAATGTGAATATAATTCGAGATTAACTGTACTATCGTAAAGTGATTTGCTTGGAGGGAAAGTTTTCCACTTCGCTTCTATGAAAATCGATTCTACAAATTTTATTTCAACTTTTTCCACACAACATATACTTTGACTTTTTTTTCGTGTAATTTTAACAGGACACTAAAAGTTTTTACTATCGGACATTTTAATTTTTTGAAGCATATTTTCTCTTTCCCTTTTAATTCCCTAATTTTTGTATAATTACCAACGAATATATTTGTATTTATTGTACATTAATCTTATTATATTTTGCTCATTCCTATTTTTTCGTTTTATAGAAATTTAATTAAATTCCAAAAAAAAATTCGTGCAATAACCTTGAGTATGAGGGTCATTCCACAAAAACTTAGCCTACAAAAGAAAAACGAAAATTTTGTTTGGAACAGCGGAGGTGTGAGCCGGCGCGTTGTCGTGGTGGAACAGCACTTTTTTCTTCGCAAAGCGGGGCCGCTTTTTCTTCAATTCGACGTCAAATCGGCCCAATAAGTCAGCATAGTAGCGGCCCGTGATTGTTTTACCCTTCTCGAGGTAATCGATGTGGATCACACCTTGTGAATCCCAGAAAACGGTGGCCATCACCTTTCCGGCCGATCGAACAGTCTTCGCCTTCTTCGGAGCACGTTCGCCGGGTGAAGTCCACTGTTTCGACTGTTCCTTGGTCTCTGGTGTGTACCAGTGAATCCATGTTTCGTCGACGGTCACGAAACGCCGCAAGAACTCCGCTGGATTGCGCTGAAACAGCGCCAAACACGTCGCCGATGTGGTCTCACGGTTGCGCCTGTTTTCCGGTGTGAGCAAACGCGGAACCCATCGCGCCGACAGCTTTCTCATGCCAAGTTCTTCGTGTAGAGTATGATGCACCGTTCCTACTGCGATGCCCACAGTCTCACCTATCTCGTGAACCTTCAATCGACGGTCTGCCAATACGAGATCGTGGACTTTTTTAACGTTTTCCTCCGTAGCAGCCGTTTTCGGGGCACCTGGGCGTGGCTCATCAAAAACCGACGTGCGGCCACGAACAAACTCGTTGAACCAATTCTTGACGGTCGCCATCGAAGGAGAAGAGTCACCATACACAGCATACAAACGATCTTTGATTTCGTAGCGCGTTTTCCCTTACAAAAACAAGAATCTAATCACCGAACAATATTGTTCTTTTTCCATTTTTGTGCAACCGACCGACACGCTCGCTTTCAAAGGCTTTTAAAAACAAAACTAATGAAGGGAATCGACTGAAACTTTGACAATAGGCTACTAAAAGAATGTACTATACGATGGTAAATTTCTTTTGTGACAGCAGTTCCATCGAGCGGTGAGGCTAAGTACTTGTTAAATGACTTTCGTAAGTTGATATTCTATAAGAAAATGAAAGATAGTTATTTGTAGGTAACAGGATTGGTAAGGCATCGAGAGTGGTGCATGAAAAGGAAATTATTTTTGGTGGCTTTTCAATAGGTCCGTTCAAACTTTGATAGCCTATTACTCAAACGCTCCAAATGATAGCATTCTTATTCTTATAAGTTTATATTTGAATATAGCTAACATAAATATCTTGGTGATTCATCAAGGAATAAGATAATTTCTTATATCCCAGATTTAATGAAAAAATCATCTTTAATGATAAACCTTTTTTTTTTGCTGAAAGGCTACGAAAACAAAACAAGTTGTCGGATCTAGGACCAAAAACCAGTAGAACAGTTTTAAAAGATTCTTTTGCATCTAAAAAAACCTACTGCCTAGTATGAAATTTCATAGGACGGCATTGTCGGGCCATACTACTCTTCAAATAAGGCTGCCGCGACAGTAACTTTCAATGCTGGTGTCAGCTGGCCTCGAAGATCGTGCGATTTAACGCTCTTAGACTTTTTTTTAAATAAAGATATAAGGTCTGTTCAAAAAGTATCGCGAATTTTATGTTTTTTTTAAAAATCATTAATTTATTCATGAATATATATTTTGTCCCCTTCAAAGTAATCCCCACCAGATATTATACACTTGCGCCAACGTTTTTCCCAATCCTCGAAGCACTTTAAAAATTAATTTGTTCTGATCTTATTCAGCTCCTCCTTCGATGCCGTCTTTATGTCCTCAATCGTAGCGTAGCGTCGTCCTTTCATGGTACTGTTCAGTTTCCGGAACAAGAAAAAGTCACAGGGGGTCAGATCTGGGGAAAACGATGGCTCCGGCATAATTAGTGTGTTGTTTTTGGCCAAAAATTCACGCGCAAGCAACGATGCGTGAGCAGGGGCGTCATCATGGTGCAAAAGCCAATTTTTGTTCTTCCACAAAACCGGGCGTTTCTGGCGGATTGCTTCACGTAACTTACGAATAACTTACAGGTACTATTCTTTATTGACCGTTCTACCCTGTGACAAGAACTCATGATGCACCACGCCACTGTAATCGAAGAAAACTGTAAGCAAAACCTTCACATTCGACCGAGCGTCGTTCAAATTTTCTCGGCTCTCTGAGAACATTTTGTACCACCGATAAATGTTGCTTCGGTCCAATGTGGCTTCACCATATGCCATAGTCAACATTCGGAATGCGTTCGCGCAATTAATTTTGTTGTTCACAAAAAATTTGATCCAGATTCTTTGATCCATTTTTTGGAATGGGCAAAAATCGAAAAATTAACTGAACATTCAAAATGTCCGAACTTGTCTGCATAAGTGAGAGACATGAATACCAATATAACGCTACAAAAAAAGAGTACGTAGCCCGCGGAACTTTAAAATTCGCGATGCTTTTTGAACAGACCTCTTACATCAATGGTGTATACCAATACATCCACAACACTTTCCGAGCTTATGAATAACGTCATTTAAGCCATCGGTGAGATTCACCCCGATTTATGCGGAAAAGTCATCCAAAATTGGATTTTTCGTGTTACCTCCTATAAGCAAATCGGTGTAAACCATTTGAACAATGCAAGTTTTAAATAATAATTTATCAAATGTACTTTAATATTAAATAAAGATATTAAACATAAATTACGTATAGTTTTTTTATTTAATTTAAAAAATTCTTCAAAAGCGCAAAATGTCGTATCCGATTACTGAACTGTTTCCGTTTTTAGAATGTTTGTAATGTTATCGAGTAGACTGGTTGGGCTAATGTTTCGATAGAAAATTTTCTGTACTTGTCCAGTTCATATGGCTACGAATGCCTAAAGGTATTATTTCCTATTTGCTGAGCAGGTGTGATAAACTGGGTGGCCGAGAGTTTCCTGTACCTGACCAGGAACCTAAGGCAACTGCAAATATTGCAAGAGCCAACCATAAAATTGTAACGTTTGTATTCTATATAAATCCAATCTTTACCGAAAATGACACTACAATTTTTCCTTTTTCGTTAGAAAAGTCTTGAAGAATAAAATTTTTAATATTCTTTTTTTTAGGTGAATTTTTCAATTTTTTTAAGGTGTCTTGAAAGCCAACATTTTTTTTCTAAATATTCCCTTTTCGAGAAGATATCTAAAAAAAAAAACAATTTAATGTTTAATATTAGATTTGTTATAAAAAAAATAATTTACATTTTCAACGGTTTCATATATTATTGAATAAAATCTTTTTTAATCAGAAAAATTTAATTTTCATAAAAAAATTCGTTAAAGTAAAAAAATATATTTTAAGAAATTTTCTTCATAAATTTAAATTTTACATGATTTTTATATTTATTGTCGTATTTTTTTTTTCTATAACAATATATCTAACTTGACCTTACAGTCATAATAAGAAAGAATTCCTGTTACTATATATATATAAAATAAATGCACGTATAAAAGGAGCATAGCTTTAGCGTGAGTAGCACTTAAAATTGATATAAACGCTTAATATTCCTTTTTCGAATATTTAACGTTTAGGGCTGGGTTCAAAAAGTCAAGAATCTATACACAATCTAAATGAAATGAATACGATTACGGGGTGGAATGCATTGAACCTCATCCATGAAGATTACTTCTTCTGGCCGTTCATACCAATATTTTATGTTGCCATGAATTTATTTCAACGATTCTATTCAATGTTTTCTTAAAGAACGCCTCCGAATACGAACAGATGCAAAGATTACGATACATAAATCGATAAAAATTCTCCTCCATTCATGTGTGAGTCCTGTTTTTTAAGAAATCAACTAACAAAAGTATTTCTTTGATGCCTTTTTTGTGTATTCAATGTAAAAATTGTTCAAAGAATTTGTTGGTTTTTATTCACTGAAAAATTCTGTAAGGATTATGTTATAGGTTTTTTCTTCAGAAATTTCTTCACGAAATCTGTCTTAGTCAAAACGATTTTATTATTTTTCTTATTTCAAATCCTTTATTTAAGGATGATAATTGAAAAAAAAATTTAGTCAAAAAAAAATCGACAGTTACATGCTTTAAACTAAAAATAGTTTATTAAATCTGGTAAAATTGTAATGCCAGATCTAAGATAGAAGATAAAAGGATATTTTAAAGAAACAATTATTATTTTTATATCAACTACGCTGTATTCAAACTGGCAACTGCTTCGTACTAAACATAGATTTTCCGATTTTCGAAACATTTGGGCAGAACATTAACTATTGAGTCTTAGACAAATTTGAGCTTAAATATATATTCTTGTAAATACATTATTGGTAGTATATTTTTTTAAACAAAAATAAAAGGTCTGCTTAAAATATCGAACGTCTACGGTGACGTGCAAAATAAAATGGACAAACTCATAAACAAGTGAGTATTTATGTAAAATCATCTGTATTGTTTCCTTAAAACAATTTGAAGTATATTAATTAGTATTTTCCTAATTATGAACAGGAAGCGGATATATCCTTAATTGTCAGGTAATTATTGTGCACCAATCTGGCGTTAAAATCCCCTTCCATGATTACCTCATATCCTTTGCTGATGAGATCTTGTAAGAATTCGAACAGGTCCTTAATTTCAACGGGTGAACACTTGCAGGCAATATAACAGGAAACTAATGCTATATTTTTAATACCCGAATTGTTCACGTGACATCGCGTAAGAACACAAGTGGTGCAGATATTATTTGAGCTGAAGTTAACCAAGTGACTATATTTGATATTTTCTGAGAAGATAATGCCAGTTACCCTGATGAGAGTCATTGCGAATGCAAGGATACCGCGGAAGGGAAAGTTTATGCTTCAATTTCAGGTGAGTTTCATTAATGAAATAGATGTCGGCAAGGTGATTCTGAATGAACTGATAAAGTTCTACTCTTTTGGACAGGCCAACGATAGACCGCACGTTAAGTGCTATGATATTTAGAGAGCACGTCATAATGGAGTATGGTAGAGAAGGCTTACAAATATCATGGGTAGGGTGTATCCTAAATTATTCTTACTTGCTAACAATTCCAAAAGTTGTCTTTCTATATGAATCCTAGCCGGGTTGTTTTGCTCCTTTTGAATCCGCAGAATGTAATTAACTACGCTGGACTGCTGTTCTTGGCTGGCCCGATAGTGTAGTTTCTCCTGATGATGATTGTCCATCGCTGTGTTACATGAATTCTTCAATACAATCAGCATCATTTGCAAACTTTTCCAAGAAAATGCAAGTATGCAACCTGTCGATCTGCAATAGAGGAAAGTGTTTTATATGATTTCATAAATTGACTTACCTCGGTGATTAGACTAGGCATGTCTACACTAAATAATGTTGAAGCCTCCGAAAAGAATTCTTCCATGGGCGATGGCTGAGTTGATTCTTCAGATCTAATGGCTGCCCTTTCTGTCAATACAGCGTTCGAGATTGGTGCTCCTCGTAGGACGCTTGCGAAGGATACTCCACTCCTGACAGTGTTATTAATTGAATGGTGCACAAAGTTCAGTTTGTCCTTCCGCTGTTGAACTCTGGATTGTTGCCTGAGTTCCTTTGCCGCAATCATTTCCTTGTAGAAGAAACAACCTCTATGGTTCGCTGGGTGGCCATGTTGTCCACAGTTGGCGCAAAACGGATCACCAGACTTGTCGTTGTCTTGTGGGCAAGCCTTGGGCATGTGATTTTGCCCGCATTTCACGCAGACAAATTTATAAAAACAGTTTGCTGCTGCATGTCCAAACTGTTGGCATCTGTGGCATTGAAGTAGGCCACTTCTCCGTAGCTTTTCCCATCTTATTGCTTGATGGAGAATTTTTGTCACGTGCGTGACACTGGATGGCTGGTGACCTGGAGCCAACTGCACCAAAAATATGTCCGATTGGACATTGTTTTCTTTTGAGAATTTTGTTTTAAAATTCTCCACTTTATTAATTAAAGCTGCCTTCATTTGGTTGGCCAGATCAACTTTTATATCAGAGGCTTCACAGGAGTTGTGAAGACCTCTTACAAGGACGGAAATCTTCCTTTCCTCTTTTGACGTATAGGTATGCCCAGGTATACCTTTTGACTTGATGAAATCGAGAATGGTCCTTCGATCTTCCAATTCCTCCGGTTTAATAATTGCCTTGCCGCTGTTATTGGTTATTTTATAACCGGGTGCTCTGGCTAGCGTCTTCATTTCTTTGATGAAGGCGTTAATATTTAAACCTCGACACGTGATCGGAGGTATATGAATTTTCTGCGGAGCCAAGGTGCTTGCTTTTGCAATCCTGCTCGTAGTGGTTGAAGGTTTTGGCAAAGTGGCTTCTTCGAGCAGACTAAACCGATTTTGGCTCACTGGAGGTATAGAACCCGCAGCCATCGGTGCCTTTACCTTTTTAGCCTTCTTTGGCGGCTTAATTGGCTCTGCAATAAACTTGCTAGCTTCTGTCAGAGAAGCGTCATTATTTGCCACGTTCTTCCTTTTCTTTGCAGTAAGGAAGGTCACGTCTTCAATTTCTTTTTGAAGGTTGAAGTGAATGCCAACCATTTTCAGAAAGGCCGTTATGTCCGTGCCTAACTTTTTCTTATCGGCAAGAAGCTCGCCGAACATTTTGACATCCCCGTCCGGGACTATCGTGTCGTCCTCCGAAATTTCCATCCTTCGAAGAGACATCTTCGAATCGATGGTAAACAATTTCTTTACACTTTTTTTTTTTATTTTGTATGTCACTAATTTAACGTCTACAAAATTCACTACAAGTAATTGAAGCAAAAGTCAATATTGTTATTATAGAATCCCTTAAGTAAACCATTTTCTTAGACCATTTCCAAAAAAACCTTTCTACTTTTTCGAAATATAAAGGTTTTTCATGAATAATTTGTGGATTGGCTTTATTCCACTAACAGCAATTTTGTTTATTTATCGATTCAAAAAGATGAAAATGCGCATCATCTGAGAAACTGATTTTGTTGGAGAAATGCACAAGAAGCATTATTGAAGTGTGTATCTTTCCCTGAATAAAAAATGGCGAAACTTATTAAATGAAACTGATGATAACAAAATATTTTCACATTTTAAATATGGCCACACAGTCCATTTAAAAACTTATTACTTTTATTGGATAACCCTTTAGAAGTAATGTTATGCCGGGGTTGGCTCAATTTTCGTTCGGATACGTAAAATTTGCTGCATGCATCAGACAATTGCGTTAACTTTGCTGCAGTAGTGTGAGCATTAGGTTGGATGCGTTTTTTTGTTTGTTTTACTCACTAAGGTGGCTGAGAGAGCGGGCGCTGAAAGCTTAGAGGGCAAAGCTGAAACTGAGAGCAAAGCTGATCAATGCGATGTGACAAAACTGTGTTCATACATTTCCATACAAAGTCGCACGAGTATGTCAGAGACAATTCCGAGCAGAGCTGAGCAAAACAGCTTCGATGCGAGAAAACAGCTTTGAAGTAATTTCTGAGCTGTTCGTTTCAGTTCGTTAAAATATTTTTTGGTAATTTTCATTTAAATCATGGACATTGATAAAGTAGCAAAAAAATAACTGAGTTTTAGTGGAAAAGTTACGGAAATAAATAATTAAAGTTAATTAATAATTAATTATTTAATAATAGCTTTATTAGCTCCTTTTAAAATATATTGCAAGCTTTCCAAAAAATTGTTTCTTTTATGAAAACATTTAAGAAACCGGCAGAAACAACAAAATACTCTCCATCAAACGAATCCATTACTTGTGACAGTAGCTATGTAAATGCAAATGAATAACAGAGACTGAAAAGTAGATGCTTAAAAACAAAACACGAGCAAAAATCAAAATTTCAGCGCCATTTTCCCCATTCAATCTGACAACCACAATTTAGGCTCTCACATGTTAACGCTCCACTTTGATCTTGGCTCTTCTCCACTCCGCTTTGAGTGTTCACTCTGTCAGCAGCTTAAAACCGCCTCCCTATACTTCCGATCTTCTCTACGGAACCAACAACAGGCATAGGCATCACGCATCAGTTTCTTCTTCTCGGAGCTTTTCAATAATGTCAAAAGCGAAGTTAGCTAATGCAATCAGGTTGGCCTAAGAAGTGATCATCATCTTGATAATGTTCTCTGGCACTATTTCCATTCCAAAGAATTTCTCGAGCGTGTCCTTTTTATCAGAGAAGTGTAGATATTGAAAGAATAAATGTTCCACGTCTTCAATGATTGTGGAATAGTATGGGAATTCCTCATCTTCATCAATTGTGAACCGAAATTGATAGTCTCGAAAGCAACCATGATCCGTTGGCATCTGCGTCATATAATGGTCTACATTTCCATGTAATATACATTTCCACGTGACGCTGTTGGGAATAAGTCGATAAGTGTTAGTATTGCTTCCATCTTAGCATGGTTTGCTTCCTTTCCACTTCGGGGATGATTTGTTGGGAGTCTTCTATGCCTCGCTTATGGTGCCTCCGGCGATGAATCCGTTTTCTTTTATCATAAGGTAGATTATCTCGGTCCGCCACATGACGCCTATTCGGCCATGATAAGACATTAGCTGTTAATGTCGCTTTCTCTCTTACTATCTGAAGATGTTCGTTAATAAAGCGTGAGCTAAGGAAGATCAGATGTGCGTGTATGTGTGTGAATGAGTGCATGTATAAATGGTGTACGAGGTCTGTTCAAAAAGTATCGCGAATTTTGAATTATCGCGGGTTCGATTTTTTTGTGGAGTTATGTTGGTACTCATGTCATAACCGATAAGTTCGGCCATTTTGAATGTTCAGTTAATTTTTGACAGCTGCTTTGCTTGCACGTGTTTTGGCTTGTCTTCGATTTTTGCCCAATCCAAAAAATGGATCAAAGAATCTGTTTCGGGAACGAGAAAAAGTCACAGGGGGCCAGATCTGGGCAATATGATGGGTGCGACATTATTAGTGTTTGTTTTTGGCCAAAAATTCGTGCACAAGCAACGATGCGTGAGCAGGGTCGTTATCATGGTGCAAAACCAATTTTTTTTCTTCCACAAATGCGGACGTTTCTGGCGGATTGCTTCGCGCAACTTGCGCATAACTTGCAGGTAATATTCCTTATTGAACTTGGTGCGCTTTTTTCGGTCTTGGCTCGTGCGGAAGCTTCCATTGGAATGACAGAGCTTTGGTTTCCATGTCATAACCATAAACCCATAATTCGTGACCAGTTATAACCTTCTGGAACAAATTTTAGTCATCGTGGACAGAGTCCAACAGCTCCTTAGCAATATTAGTTCTAATTTAATTTCCCTACCCCGATATTATTGTCGCCAAATGACCTTTAGTGTCGTGGTACTTATTTCTTCAGATGAGAGCAATTTAAAGCTTCATGTCGATAGTGCGAAACTATTTATTCAACGTAGGACGCCAGAATCAAAAGGAAATAATGTTGTCAAAATGCTTCTCTAGGTATTAAATAGAAGAATTTTATGAATACAAAAAAAAATCAGTCGCTTGTATAAATACTTAAAAAATAAGTTGGATTCGTTGTAGACAAAACTATAAAGTTAAAAACGATATTTTTTAATTTAAGTGGAACACATCTAAATACTATATTTTTTTTGTTTTCTTGACAGGTAGAATGATGTTTGCAAAAAATATGTTTCTGTGAGAAATAGTTTTAAACCCTATTAAAGGGTTTTGGGTTTTAACTGGATGGCATATTCAGTTAAAATTAATAACGTGTTTTTAAAAAAAAAATAAAATCTATGAAACAAGGACACTGAGCTGAAATGACGGTAAGGAGGGGACTTATTTAAAATTAATTATATTAACACAAGAAAGTAATAAAAACTTCGATAAATTTTGCAAATTCTTATATTTTATGTTTCTTTTGAGCCTTTTTAAACAAATATTGTATATCAAAAAAACCTCAAATTTTGAAAGAGCACTTTGTCAAATATTTTTGTAAGGCACTGTATTATACAAAATTATTATTCCGTATATGAACAAAAATACATCATACACAATTACTTGTATTAAAGACAAACTTACAAGCAGTAAATTTTGGTATTTTTCACAAGATTGATTGCTGTACAATTTTTTACAAACCCAACATATTATCGCTAACATATTATATGCCATAATCCATCATCGTATTGTATAGTTTAACTTTTGATTAACAAATCCATTGAAATTTTCCACCGAAATCAAATATTTACGAATCAAAAGATTTTACATTATTCTCAATACAAGTACATGGTAAGTATGTGATTCCTCAGAATTTCTCTTAACTCTACCATAAAATATTATAAAATCTTTGCTATTAAAGTTAAAATGAAAATGTTGTTTACTATTTGAAAGAACATCTTGAAAATTGTGCACATCCTTAATTTTAACGTTCACAATATGAATATCAAAAGTACGGTACAGTTTGAAAGCGAGTATAAAATACGTTGTCAAATTTTTAGTATTAAGTTTATTTTGTCTGATTTGGTTTTATGCGGTTATTTTAGTATTTTTATATGAAATATGTTTCACTTATGTTGAAAGTTGTAAGTATGTTATGAAAAGGAACGAAAACCAACCAACAAAAGTTTATTCAACAAATATTCTACCATTGCACATTTATAATATAAAAGTAGTTGTAAGCTTTTTACTAACATCCGTACACTATTATACACTATGTAGACGGATATACATTTTCAGTAACTAAACTAAGATTCTAACAATAAATCATATCAGGGACATTTGAAAAACTGGTGCAAAATGTAAACGGAATGGTTATATCTAAGCTTAAAACTTTAAATGTTGTCAGAATTTCTTTCAGAACTTCAAATAAAATAATTCATAAGAGAAATATATGAAAATTTTCTAGTCAGCATTGTAAATATGTACCGGAAGATAAAAGATAAAATTCTAGCGAGGGTAGTAATTTTTTTCAAAGAAATAAATACCTCTCACACTTATACCTACTCAGAATTTTTTACAATTGCAGTTTAAGAGGTGATACTTTTTTAAGGGGGCATTCAATTTACGAGTATTATCTAAAAAGAAAATTATATGAAATGTTCAATTTGTAAGTTAAAGACTTAAAGATTAGCTTAAATGAACTCGTAATCAAGCTTAGGGTAATCAATTTCTCGAAGTCAATTTTTTTTTCCAAAATAAAATCAAGAATATGATTATATGTTAACAGATAAAAAAAATAATTTTGCAAGTGTGTTTTTTCTCGAAGTTAATTTAATAAATTTAAAGCTTATTATAAAAATAGCCTGGTATGGTAGTTAATTATTTTATATGCGTGTTAAATTTTCTATGGGCCAAATTTATTTTCGCACTGATATAAAAGTTGTAGTAAAAAGTAATCCATTATTTTGCCAATAGATGGCTTTAGGAGTCTGTATCTCCCGTTTTAAAAGTGCGATCGGGTTGCACTAGATGGCGTTAGAAAGATAAAATTTTGTACTAAAAAAACTTTTCATACAGTTTTGTGATTACTTGATTCAGTATTTTTTTAAGAAGGCGTCAAAGATGGACACCAACAAAGAGAAAATACCCCATATTTTACAGTTTTTCTTCGATAAAGGCGAAAACGCAAGCCAGGCAGCTGAAAATGTGAATAGTGTTTATGGTCGTGATACTGTAACAGCCAATTATGCGCAATTTTGGTTTTGTCGATTCCGTTCCGGTAATTTTGATGTCAAAAATGCACCACGCTCTGGAAGGCCAATTGTCGAAAATGTAGATAAAATAATGGAAATCGTCGAGTCCGACCCAGGAGCTAAACATTGCACAAAAAACCGTTTGGAACCACTTAAATAAGGCTGGATACAAAAAGAAGCTCGATGTATGGGTGCCACACGAGTTATCGCAAAAAAAACCTCACGGACCGAATTTCCATCTGCGAATCGCTGCTGAATCGCAACAATATCGATCCATTTCTGAAGCGGATTGTTACTGGTGATGAAAAGTAGGTCACTTACGACAACGTCAAGCGACAACGGTCCTGGTTAAATCGCGGTCACCCGGTGCAAACGGTGGTCAAGCCAGGTTTGACAGCCAGGAAGGTTTTGCTGTGCGATTGGTGGGAACTCTTAATTCGGACCTATACTGTCAACAATTGGACCGTCTGAAAGAAGTAATCGCCCAGAAGCGGCCAGCTTTGGCCAATAGGAGAGGAATTGTGTTCCATCAGGACAACGCCAGGCCGCATACATCGATAGTGACTCGCCAGAAGTTCCGGGACCTTCGTTGGGATGTTTTTATGCATCCACCTTATAGTCCGGACCTGGCACCAAGTGATTACCACCTCTTCCTGTCTATGACGAATGATTTTGCAAGTGAAAAATTCGGCTCAAGAGAAAATTCGGCTCAAGAGAATTTTTGACTTCAAAAAACATTTTCCTTTTTCTGAAAATATCATTATTTGTTTTTGTTTTTATTATTAATTATTAATATTATTAAATAAATATTTTTTTTTTAAATATTTTTGTTGAATATTATTTAAAAAAAGAAAGTTTTTCAACACAACAACTTAAAGTGCGTTGCATCAACGGTGACATTTTTTCAAGTTGACGTTGTCCATGATCAACCTTACACAGTGCAGTTGCAGCAACGGTGGTACTTTGAAGTCATTCGATTGTTTTACTGGTCGTCAAGATTATGGTATGAACGCAGAGCAGACGGTAGATGCAAACTGGTGTGCAGATACTGTTGAAAATTTAAGAATTTCCCTCAAATTAACTAATTAAATACAATTGCAATAAGTTTTTTATTTATAAATCATGTTTCATTGATAATGTATATTTTTTTAGCTTATTTCTACTCCAATTTCAACTGTCAAACAGCAATCCTGTCAAAAAAGAAAACACTGAAAAATGAACTGGCAGTACTTGAACTATAACTGCAGTATTGTGCATTCTCGTAAGATTGTGAGGGTTTTGAAAGTTTGAGGGTTCATAATTTTAATGCAATGTCACCGTGATCGGTTTTGATTTTAATGCGTTCTGCGTTCACTTTAAGGCATCAACTTTTTGAAAATGCAGAAAATTTGTTGAAGGATCTTTTTTTTCTAAACACTTCTTCTCTTATGGCTTCTATAAATTACTTCGAAAAAGGAATCAAACCCAACGAGTTCAGTTCAAAAAGTATCGCGAGTTTTGTGTTTTTTCAAAAAATTTTTCTATTTTGTCGCCTTCAAAGTAATCCCCACCAGATATTATACACTTGTGCCAACGTTTTTTCCAACCGTCAAAGCACTTCAAAAAATCATTTTTTTGTGATCTTGTTCGGCTCCTCCTTCGATGCCGTCTTTATCTCCTCAATCGTAGCGTAGCGTCGTCCTTTCATGGGGCTCTTCAATTTCTGGAACAAGAAAAAGTCACAGAAGGCCAGATCTGGGGAATAAGGTGGCTCTAGCATTATTAGTGTGTTGTTTTTGACCAAAAATAGCAAAAACCAATTTTTGTTCTTCCACAAATCCGGGCATTTCTGGCGGATTATTTCGCGCAACTTGCGCATAACTTGCAGGTAATATTCCTTATTGACCGTTCTACCCTGTGGCAAGAACTCATGATGCGCCACGCCTCTGCAATCGAAGAAAACTATAAGCAAAACCTTCACATTCGACCGAACTAGCACTTTTCTCGGTCTTGGTTCGGGCGGCACTTTTTCGTCATACCCATAATCCCATGATTCATCACCAGTTATGACCCTCTTGAGCAAATTTGAGTCATTACGGACAGAGTCCAACAGCTCCTTAGCAATGTTAATGCGATGCTGTTTTTGGTCGAAATTGAGCAAAAATCGAAGATGAGTCAAAACACGTGCAAGCAAACCAGCTGTCAAAAATTAACTGAACATTCAAAATGGCCGAACTTGTCGGCATAAGTGAGAGACATTTGTACCAATAGAACGCTACAAAGAAATCAAAAATCGAATATACGTAAGCCCGCGGAAATTCAAACTGAACAGACCTCGTAGAGCCGAAAAGTAGAATCGCACTCTCCATTTTTCAGGAGATTATTGGCATTAATAATTCAAAGACATTTGATAGAGTTTGGTTTCATGCTCTTTTATCTAAAATTCCTGCATATGGTAGCGACGATTGCCTCCTCAAATGGATAAGAAGCGACCTTTCAAACCACACAATACAAGTTGTTTCAGATAGCTTCAGTCTGCAGTCTATCCAACAAATACTGCTGTTCCGCAAGATTCTATTCTGTCTCCGATCCTTTTTCTAATTTTTACAAATGATATTTTATCAGTTACTTTTAATCCAATCTAATGTTTCGGCTCGAAGAACAGAGTAGAATTTAATACTTCCAAAATAAAGAGCTGTGTTCAGTCTCTAAAGCAAGACCGAAATTTCAGCCATTATCCATGAATGGCACTTGCATAACTGGAACCGAACAACTTTCCATTCTTGGTATGAGTGTTAATGACAAACTCCATTAAAAATAACCACATTTTTAATTTTACCAAAATTTCTGCAAAATATTTAGGTTTCCTTTAGTGAGTCAAGAAATTTTTCACTCCATCTGATCTAGCCTATATGTACAACGAATATACCAGGTATATAAGCTTAAATCCGCTGTTTGGTCATAGACAGCGTGAGTGAGCGTATTAAACTATCATGGGTACGCCATACTTTTTTTTTATGAGTTTGACATCTGTCAACATTAATCAGTGCACATTGTCAGCAATTTCGTACCACAACATAAATTTTTCTTTTGGCAATCATGTCTAGTTTTGTGCCAGAAAAGTAGCATATGGGGGAAGCTCTGTTTTCTGCTTCAATTTAAAGAAATCGGCTCCCGTATCGCATCGAATGCCTATGGTGGCCTATGGTGGCAGTGCTTTACGTGCCAAGATTAGTTTCATCGATTCAAAGACCGCAATTTTGACTTGTGGGACAAGAAGCGTGAAAATCGGCCTAGGAAAGTTGACGACCATCAGTTGCAGGCTGTTTTGGACGAATACGATACCCAATCGCAAAACATGCTCGCGGAGCAATTGGGTGTTACTCAACCAGCCATTTTCATGCGTCTACGTACCATGGGGAAGATTGAAAAGATCGGAAAATGGGTGGCGCATGAATAAATTTATTTTTGCTTTCTATAAAAAAACAAATGTGTTTGTTTTGACTAACAAACAGCGGATTTAAGCTTATACACCTGGTATTAGCCCCAAGCTGGCATGTATGGGTAGGCGCTTCTAAAACGTCATCGCAATTAATAGATGAGATACAAAATCAAGCCATGAAATTTATTGGAGGCAAAAATATTACGATAGAATGTCTCCTGTCTTTCCTTATTTTATCATATTTTTAATAAACAGTGTTCCAGTGAATTGGCTATTTATATTCTACCCCTATAAATATTTCAGCATAATACTCTTTTCGCTAAGAATGTATAACGGTCTACCCAAAATCCTCTTTTCCAACATACTGTAAGATATAAAGATTCTTTTGTCAACCATTTTATCCCAATTTAGAATGCAAAAACTCAGTTTCGCTAAATCTTTACAATTAACAGCTATTTAGAGGCAAACTCCAGTGACATCTCCGTTTTTATCCCTCCTACTACTTTTCTGCAACGCAAATGATTTATAAAAAAAAATATATATCAATATTATTCCCATTTAAAAAGTTCCCCTGGGCAGTTATACATTGGCGGAGGTATTATTTCAACTTTGAGTAGTAGTTCTGGAATACTTCAACTGGAAGGAATCACCTTCAGCTCATTGGTTACACTTCTTTGGAAGATATTAAAAGTATCAAAATAATGGCATTTTAAATATTTTTTGAACACATGGTTTGAGTTAAAAAGTCACATGGACTCAGACCATAGGATTCCTAAACCATAGGATTCCATTTTTCCAACAAAAACTCGATTATTAACAAGAAATGACAACGTTACTCTTACACAGCCGAGTCTTACGATCTAAAAAGTCGGCTGTGTGACAGAGGCGTTGTCATGCCAGAGCATCCAAGTACACGTATTTACGAAGACTCTCAATTTTATCAGTTTCCGATCTTTTGAATGTCAAAGGCGGGGTTTGCCTTCGTCTGTTTCAGGGCTTACCATGATTTATTTTTACTCTTTAAAAACTTCTATTATTTACAAGGATTGTGTCTTACAGTCTCGTAGAAAATTTTCGTCCAAGCTTAACACAATATTTTATGGGACATTTTGCTATCCCATATTATAAAAAACAACTTCAATTATGAAGATTTAAAGGATCAGATAGTTAACGAAACTTTTACTGTACGTCTGGGAGGATCTAACAAACAAGCTGAAGATCACAGTTACCAACTAGATTAAATAACGTTCTTAATTATGTCTAAATCACCAACATGATAGTTATGCAATCACGCACATAATTTCATCATGGAGAGATATACACAAGAACAACGTTTACAAATTATTCAATTTTATTATCAAAATAATTGTTCTCCAATTGCAACTTTTCGTGCGCTTTTACATAATAATCGTCCAACTGTGCTCGCTATTCGTCGAATTGTTTAAAAATTTCGAGCGTACATTTTCTTTTCATAATGTTAATTTGTCAATAAGATAAAGAACCGCTCGAAGTAATGAAAATATTGTTGCCGTTCAGACAAGTATTGCAATTTGTCGATTCCAAGACGTTCTCAAGAATTGGGACTGTTTCAAACCACAACCTAGCAAATTTTGAGAAAGGATTTAGGTTTGCATCCATGTGACCGTTACTGTCAATGGAGAGCGGTATAGATCGATAATAACCAACTTTTTATGGCCGAAATTGGAAGAAGTTGATCTTGACAACATCTGGTTCCAACAAGACGGAGCTACGTGCCACACAGCACGTGCAACAACTGAATTATTGCGAAAAAAATTTGGAGATTCGATTATTTCAAGAAATTGTGACATTGAATGGCCTCCAAGAAGTTGTGATTTAACACCATTAGACTATTTCTTGTGGGGTTATTTGAAGTCATTGGTCTTTAGCAATAAACCAGACTATCTTCAAGCTATAGAAGTCAATATTGAACGTGCTATTCATAACATACGACTTGATTTAGTGGAAAAAGTGCTCGAACTGAAATTGGTTTCATCGAATTCGTTCCTGCAAAAGAAGTCGTGGAGGCCATTTGAATGACGTTTTATTCAGAACTTAATTGTATCGATTGTACTTTACATTAAATAAAAAACATTTGAATTTTCTTAACACTTAGTGTGTTTTTAAAAAAAAAAAAAAATCATATCACTCTTATTCGAAAACCCTTTATTTGAGAGATTATTTTCCGGACATACCCCAAGACAAGTTATATGGACGTGAAGTACGCAATGTTGCCAGTTCTAGTGCCAGTGCTTTTTCAGTAACGCTAGCTACAATACTTTTCTCACTAAAACCAAACAAAAAGTTTTTCGTTCTAAATTTTCTTCCATATTTTTTTATACTTGAAAGCAGAATAAACCAAATTTGTTAAAAAGTTTCATAATTTTGGTGCAACAAAGAAGCTTCCATGAAATAGTGATATGAAAACTTACATATATTTTCGTATAGTTCTCTCAAAAAACTTTTTTTAAGAATTATAGTTAAAAAAATATGCTTCAAGTTTCTTAATAATACCACAAGTATCTAATTTAAATTAATAGAAACTCTCATTATTATCAAACGAATTATACAAAAGATATGAACGTAATATTGTATTATCAAAACGTATATTATCACTTTCAAGGACGTGTTAACATAATCAAATAATATGAATTTTTGATCATAATAATATTATTGGATGGCCATTTTGATCGAAATAAGAAAAGAAAAATTTAGCTTGATTTGTTGTTTTGTGTTTATGTTCGTGCAAGTGTTAACCTTTTAAATGGGAAATTCGTATTTTATCTTGAAATTTGTATTTTTCCGTAGATTTTTGCTATACTAAAAGACAATTTTCCACGTGATCACATTTATCAAAGAATAAGAATAAAATTGAATGAAAAGAAAAAAAATTAAATCAAAATAAATATCTTTTCGTTCTTTCTTGATATCTCTTACAGAAAAAGATATTTAGACATTATTTGATATTGGAAAGCGTATAAAACTTTTTCAACTTTTTCTGTAAATAGAATCTATCAATCTGAAAAAATACGTTTTTCAAATTTAGGGACAATATGTCTTATGAAAAACATATAAATTCAATCTTCGTTTGGCAAATTATTTTGAAGCAAATTTATTGGATCAATGGATATGCAAAAACATTTAAATTTTCTATTATCATTTTCGGTTTTTATATTTTTTTCTTATTTATTCTTTTAATACAATAATAACAATGATATACAATAATAAAAACAAGATATAAAGGGTGTTTTTTTTTCGTAAATTTATTCCATTTTTAAGAAAATATTTCATATTTTTTTACATCCGTATTTTATGAATTTATACAAATAATGCCTTAGAAAAATATATAATTCAATGCTGTATATTTAATAAAGGTCAATCTGAGCAGGGTGAGATATTCTTGAACAGTCAGAAATATTAATGCCTCCTGAGAAACCATTTACTTACTCGCATTATTATGGCATCTGAACATTTTTAGACAGAAATATGAAAATTTTTCAATTCAAATTTTATAATATAAAATACGAAATTAGTTGAAGGATTCCCCGGATATTTAAAAGATGTTTCAAAACAAATTTTTCCTACTTCCAATTAAAATATTTTCATATTACAGAAATAATCTTTCCTTTATTTTTTTTTAAATCACATCTAATTTTAGAATTTAATTTCACTAATAAATAATATCGCACAATATACACCATATTAAAATTTTGTGATTGCCAGATCTACTGTCGTATATTGGATGATTTTTTAACTGTTTGGTTTTTTGTGTTTCTATTTTTGAACAGATTAAAAATACGTTAAAGCTTATACGAGAAAAACGTGCCATGTGTAAAATGTATTTCGCGCACTTCGACTATTTGTTGTTCATCATAATCAACCCACTGAGCAAGAAATTCAAGCCATAGTGACAAAATTTCGTAGCAATTTGACGCTATTGGATATCAAACGAACAACCCGTGTGCGTAGAGTGCGTACACAGGAAAATATTGCTGCCGTAGCGCCCAGTATTGGTAAAGACTGCAGATTTGGTCATCCGTCGCCGTTTACAGCAATTGGTTACTCGACTATATAAAAGATTTTACGCAAGGATCTTAGTCTGAAAGTATACAAAATATAGCTCGTACAAGAACTGAAGCCGAGCGATCTGCAATAAAAGGTCGAATTTGCAGTGAGTGGGCCTTAGAACTAATTGAAGAAAATCCATTTTTTTACCAAAAAAATTACATTTAATTTTGCTTATTATATGTTAATTTTTTTTATTTTTTTTTATTTATTTGACAGGTTTTTCATTTCTACGTTATTCTACAAATTTTTACACATATATGCATTTTATACGCATAGACATGAGACACAGTCGCTCCTATGGAGCATATAGCGGCACTAGAGACTCTGTGAACTCTCTCCATCTGCTTCTCTCTTGGACTAGCCTTTTCACTTCCGACCATGACTTGCCAATTTGTTGGTGTTCGCGCTCGACTGATTTTCTCCAAGTGGTCCTTGGTCGTCCTCTGCTGCGATTGCCCTGTGGGTTCCAATCTACTGCCATGCTTGCTATGTCCGTAGGTGGTTTTCGCAAGGTGTGGCCAATCCAACTCCATTTCCTGCGTTTTAATGTCAGCGAGCAGGGGTATTTGCTTCGTGAGAAGAAGCAGCTCATTGTTCGTTATCCAGTTCGGCCAGAAGATCTTGCTTATACGCCTCTAGCATCTGTTCACAAATATTTGAGGCTTACGATTCGTGCTGTCGGTTACTTTCCATGTTTCGCAGCCGTACAGCAGGACTGGCTTGACGTTTGAATTGAATATTTGAAGTTTGAGTGCTATGGAGAGGTGGTTGGAACGCCACACATTCCCAAGTGAGGTATACGCTTGTCGTGCCTTGTTGATGCGCGTTTGGATGTCTGTTTCAGTTCCACCATCCTTGCTGAGCATGCTGCCAAGGTAACAGAACTTTTCGGTATCTTCAACTTGGGTACCGTGTAGCATCAAGGGTCTCTCGCAGGTGGCGCCGATACGCATCAATTTGGTCTTCTTGATGTTGATTCTCATCCCCACTTCTTCTGCGTTGGAGGCCAGAGCATTCAGTTTCTCCTGAATGCCGTTGAAGGTGTGGGACATGAGGTATATGTCGTCGGCGTAGTCCAGGTCGTGGAGCTTCTTACGCAGTGTCCACTCGATACCGTTGCTGGCTGTGTTGTTAGTGCGTTAAAGGACTAGGTCTAGGGCGATTATGAAGAGGATAGGCGAGATTATGCAACCCTGCCTGACTCCTTTCGAGATGTTGAATGGATCGCTGTGTCGTCCTTTGAAGCGTACTCTACACGGGGCCTCACGGTATTGTTCTCGGATGAGATCGATGATGGCCTGTGGGATGACTAGTTCAGCCAGAGCACTCCAGATGGCGTCGCGAGAAATCATGTCGAAGGCATTTCGAACGAATGGAACAGCCCGCACTATCTTCTGTTCGTTCAAAGTCAACGATTCTGAGAAGTATTTCTTCCAGCGGTCGAGTTGTTCTTCATCCGTGGAGAGAGTTTGACCGTCTTTGTCCTTAAGTGGTGGCAGTGAGGGTGTTATTTTTCCGGATAGTTTGCGAATTGATGCATAGACACTGCGGATGTCGCTCCGGTGTGCAGCGGCTTCTGCTTCGCTGGCTATTCCGTTGAAGTAGTTCCTCTTGTCATCCCTTGCCATGCGTTTGATCATCTTTTGAGCAAGGTTGTACTCAACGTCTGTAGATGGTGCCTTGCCTCGCGGGTTTGAGCAGTTTGGAGTAGACCCTTCAGCTTTCTTCGTTCTTCTATTTGAGTCCAGGTTGACTCGCGGATCCACTCTCCGCGGATCCATATCAGCCTTTCGGCATTGTGGGTAACTTCTTCCAGCTTGTTCGCAAATATCTCGGCTGTCTCTGGATTCTGAAGGCGTTGGATGTCGTGCCGGCGTTATGTGATTAAGCAAACTAATCTTAATCACATAACGCCGGCACGACGGCGTTATGTGATTAAGATTATTATTATATTTGATTAAGCAAAGTTTTCACATTTCGCCTGATGAACAACCACTGGCAAAACAAAAACTGTCATTGAACGCAGAAAAATGTACTGTTTGGTTCGTATTTCTTTAAAGGTGACGCTAGCCGCAACGTTACTGTCAATGGCGCACCCTATTGCTCGCTGATTTCAAACTTTTTTTTTTCCAAAATGGTCGATATGTGGTTTCAACAAAACGGCGCTATATGCCACACTGCACGTGAAACAATGGATATATTGAGACATGAGTTCGGTGAGTAATTTATTTCACGCTGCCTACATAGTGCGATTTGACGCCTCTAGACTATTTTTTATAGGGCTACGTCAATGCCGATAGACCAGTATCTCTTATAGCCTTAAAAGATAACATGACACATGAGATGCACGAGAAAGTGGTTCAAAATTGGACCTCTCGCATGGATTACTTAAAACGTAGTCGTGAAATAATCTTTAAAAAGTAAATGGCAAGCATTGATTCATCGATTCAAATAATTTTTTTCTGTGCTCTTTTGGAAATTTGAAAACCAAACATATAAAAAATTATACTTTAGATATCACATAGGATAGATCTTAAATTATAAAAGCTAGCAGAAACATAAAAGTCTGGTTAAATATGACTCATTACTGCATGTAGCAATATTCAATGAAAAATTCAGAAATAGAAATTCACAATTCTTAAAATTAGCCTTTAGCTGAATAAGATAATAATAACGCCCCACAAAAAATATTTTTAAACAATTTTCAAATACTTATATTGCTCCAATGCCTAAAGCTAACAAACCTTCGACTTATTTCTCTCATATTTGCTGGAATTCCGCAGGGTAGCATACTTGACCCCGTCTTCTACTTCATTTATAAACGTTTACATTTATTCCAATCTGTCATAATACCTTCTTTGCTACATGTGCAGATGAAAAGTTTAGTGTATAAATACTTAAATTAAAGCAACGAAAATGTGTCCACGTAACTTGCACTCTCTAGAAGTAAACTTAGACAAAAGTATAACAAAACTTAAAATACTAGAACTAAGCAGACGATATCGATAATTACGATTATCTTCTAGAGAAATATTCTAAACCTACAATAGATAGCAAAGTACTTTTATAGAAAGGCATATCAAAACCAATATGAACTTACAAACTAGAATTTTGGAGCTCCAACTCCCGTCAAAGCCAAAATCTTGCTGTCAAAAATACATGACCGCAATATTCATACTAATAATTTTCTATAATTATAATCCCCTTATTTGAGAGCTTCTCACCGCTTCCTTTTATATAAAATAATTTTTATTTTTATAAATTAATTTTGAAACTATTTCAAATAATTTTTGTATTTTACAGATTTTAAAAAACTTGTCAAATTAGGCTGTATTTTAGTTCAACAAATTAGTCGCCTTTCAGAGAATTTTTTTTTACTAATATTCAGCTTGCATGTATAAAAATTGCTTACTCCTGTTATTCTATACTCTTAGTAATTAGTCAATATGGGATACTACGGACGAGGTCGGCATAATCCAACTCGCCTCTTAATCGGAAACATGATTTAAAAAAATGATTCATTCAAAATATAATAAAGGATTTTATAAAAAATATAATAATATTTTATATAAGTTCAGATTGGCCCAAATGTCAGTGAATATGAACCCAGGGGATGAATTAGTAATTTTTGGGCCAATCTGAACTTATATAATTAAAACTTTTATATGAAGGAGTGGTTTCCTGGCTTCAGTTTTTGAAAAAAATTTAATATCATCTAGGATTGAAAATCATAATACGTAATATTGCGCTCGTTGAAAAGAATAAAATTTAGATACTAAAATTCGACGTTATAAAAAATACATATGCCATAATTTTTTTACAGCTGTCAAGTATAAAGCAGTACAATTTTAGTCATGGAGTCGTTGAAGCCATTGGACAATTTGATGATTGAACGAACGACATGAAAATTTTTCATCCAAAATCCTCTTTAGCAATGGAACATATTTTCACATGCACAGCTACGATAACCAAAAAATATGTCCAAGTATGGAGTGCAAAAAACCTTCAGGATATGCGCCGACATATATCTGACCGACATCGTGACATGTAAAAAAATTTTTTCTGGCAAAAATTAAATGAATTCAAAGGTTATAAGCTATACAACACATCAATATATCGGTTTGCTGCGTACTACGAGGGTCATTCAACAAGTACTTAGCCTCACCGCCCGATGGAACTGCTATCACAAAAGAAATTTACCATCGTGCAGTACATTCTTTTAATATCCTACTGTTATTAGTTTTGTCTCTTCATTAGTTTTGTTTTGAGAGCCTTTGAAAGCGAGCGTGTCGGTCGGTTGCACAAAAATGGAAAAAGAACAATGATTAGATTCTTGTTTTTGGAAGGGAAAACGCGCAGCGAAATCAAAGATCGCTTGGATGCTCTGTATGGTGACTCTTCTCCTTCGATGGCGACCGTCAGGAATTGGTTCAACGAGTTTGTTCGTGGCCGCACGTCGGTTTTTGATGAGCCACGCCCAGGTGCCCCGAAAACGGCTGCTACGGAGGAAAACGTTAAAAAAAGTCCACGATCTCGTGTTGGCAGAACGTCGATTGAAGGTTCACGAGATAGCTGAGACTGTGGGCATCGCAGTAGGAATGGTGCATCATATTCTACACGAAACTGTCGGTGCGATGGGTGCCGCGTTTGCTCACACCGGAAAACAAGCGCAACCGTGAGACCACATCGGCGACGTGTTTGGCGCTGTTTCAGCGCAATCCAGCAGAGTTCTTGAGTCGTTTCGTGACCATCGACGAAACATGGATTCACTGGTACACACCAGAGACCAAGGAACAGTCGAAACAGTGGACTTCACCCGGCGAACGTGCTCCGAAGAAGGCGAAGACTGTTCGATCGGCCGGAAAGGTGATGGCCACCGTTTTCTGGGATTCACAAGGTGTGATCCACATCGATTACCTCGAGAAGGGTAAAACAATCACGGGGCGCTACTATGCTGACTTATTGGGCCGACTTGACGTCGAATTGAAGAAAAAGCGGCCCCGCTTTGCGAAGAAAAAACTGCTGTTCCACCACGACAACGCGCCGGCTCACACCTCCGCCGTCGCCATGGCCAAATTGGTCGAATTGCGCTACGAATTGCTGCCCCATCCACCGTACTCTCCAGATTTGGCCCCCTGTGGCTACTTTTTGTTTCCAAACCTGAAACAATCACTCGCCGGGAATAGATTTGGGTCGAATGAGGAGGTCATCGTCGCCACGGAGGCCTATTTTGCTTCCCTCGAGAAAATGTATTTTTTGGACGGGTTAAAAAAGTTGGAGCATCGCTGGGCCAAGTGTATCAAGCTTGAAGGAGATTATGTGGAAAAATAAATTGCCACCTTTCCAAAATTTTCGTTTTTCTTTTGTAGGCTAAGTACTTGTTGAATGACCATCGTAAATTTAGTAATCGAATAATCGCACGAAATGTAGATGCGTGTTGACGGCCAAGATCTTCTGATTTGACACCGTTAAATTTTTTTTCTTTGACGCTATTTGCAAAAAAAATTTATTATAATTATAATTGGGAAAAAGTCATTTCTACATATTCGTAATTTTAATAGATACAACTTTTATTTTTGATAAAATTGTTTGATGTTTGCTTCATCAAAATGTGTGGTCTCTTTCAGTTATTTCTGCTTTACATCAAAATCTCTTCAAACTTAAATTTTTCGACATTTTTTTTTAGTCAAAATTTCATCCGTTTTAAATAATGTTTTTTAATACAACAAAAAAATGGAAACTGCAGGAAAAATTATAGCGTCAAAAAAAATATATTTAGAATAATTAATCAGAAAAATATAATTTTTTAATGATATAAAGAGTGAAATCGATTTGGGCAGTATACCAGGACATGTAAATTTAAATCTCTTCTCTAAAAAAATAAAAATAGAAGCTCAAAATCCTTTTCATACTCAATAGAAATATTATACCACCAATTGTGATCAGATTTAAATAAATAAATTTTTGAAATGAATAAATATATTGTACGAGTAATATTACTTTTATCCAATCAGCTCATTAAAATTCATTATTAACCTGGTTATAGGACCTGGCTATTTATCAAAAAAGAACTGTTCAGTTCGTATTTATTTAAAAATTATTTATAAAAATATATAATTTTAATTTTTTTTTCTTTTCTTTTTATAATTTAAAATTTTCTAAAATTTTTTTTAAACATATAATAAATTTAAGATACTTTTAATAATCTTATATAAATTTTGCAAAGTGTTAAATATTATTATTGTGAAAAAGGATTTTTAATTGTAGAAAAATTATTATTGAAAATTTAACAAATTTTTCTAACGATGAAATATGTGTAAGTGAATTTGAAAAGGTTTTTGTTTATTTTCATTATAAATTGGGTGTAAGTGGCTTTAAATTTTCATTTTGTCATATTATTCATTTAATGCACATACAAACATATTGCTTTATATAAAAATACAATTTTAACTAATTTTTATATAATGATAACATGACTAAGGCATATTTAGAAAATTGAAAAAAATAAATTCATAATCATAAAAGCTCCCGCATGACTTCCATTGTGAGATAGCTCGTTTGAAGCAATTTTCTAAAAATCTTTTTTTTTTTTTGTACATATGCGCTGATGATTTTCAAAATCGATTCCCGTAAATCAAAATCCGATAGCCTGATTCGATACTCATAGTTTTGATATCTTCTCATAGCACAAAGTAGACCCGAGAGATCTTCTTTACAGCTTCAAGACTCATCATCATTATAAGAGGCAGTAACGCCAGAATCGTTCTAGAAAGCTAAATGCTGAATGCGGAATGCTGAAGAGTGAATGCTGAAGGTTGAATGGTGAACGGTGAATAGTAAACTGTGAATTACCAAAAAGGATATGAATGAATCTAGAAGACAATCTAGTTCTGCAAGTGATTATACTATGGTACTCTTAGGCAACGAATACATATACTTAGACTAAGAGTCTTTAAGCTCTTATAAAAAGTACTAAATTCATACGAAACTACGATGCACACAACTATACACATGACTCCTGAAATCAGCACTTTAATTATTTCGCAAGAAAGCGAACAAGATTAATGAAGATAAGTGAGAAATGTTCTGTGGTTCTGCGTATTTTTCCATTTACATTATTTACTTTTCTTTTATGAAATCCTTGTCTATCCTCCCAGCTTCCCCATTTACTGATATTTATAACCGTTCATACTATATATTATTATCGTGGGATCAGTTCTTGACCCGAATTCACAAAATCTCATAAGATATAAGATACTTTAAATATGTATATGAGCTTACACACAAAAACACACACACACACACATTTATACAAACATTTGTACATACACATTTACATTTACTTTTTGAAGCGAGAATATCTCTAATTTGTCTTCAAATATAATTAGCACCTCAAAGGTAATAGGGTTGTAAATTATTCATCAGATATTACTTCAACCAATTTCCATAGTTTCCCAAATCTAAATAAATCATATTGTAAATATGGAAAATATTTCGAATAATAACTAAACCTCCTCATCATATATGCATATGCATTCATGGTATTTATGTTAATGTATGAAAGAATTTTTTTTGAATATTTTACTTAATGAACTGAATTTATTGTAATTGATATTATTTGGATTAAGATAGCCGTACATAGTGTATACAAGTACAAATTTTATCCAATAATTATTCCTGATTTAGAATTAATTAAAAAGAAAAATTACATTAATTGATATTTACCAGTTCATACTATGACAATCATATAAGTTTCTACAAAACTTTCCACCTTGACATAAAAACTTATTTAATTAATTTTTGTTTTTCTTTTATTTCAATATTAAAAACAATGCTTATCAAATCACATTAAATAATAAGTAAAACTCTCATAAGAATATTTATTTTGAGACTATCCATAATCTATTGTGAATGCTCGGAGGTGATCAATATTTACGACATTAACTTAAGAGTATATGGAATCCTTGCTCTTATTTTCATAAAAATCACTAGAGATTTGAGACAACAAATACTTGTTCATACAAAAAGATGGATATACTCGTATGTTTGGCATAGAAATGTGCATATTTAATATTAAATTGAAATACAACACAATATGCAGGATATTAAATTTTAATCCTTATGGGGAAGTAGGCATATAAGTTAAGTTGGTAAAGTATATCAAAGATTAATTATTTTAAGAGCTCTTGACTTTTGTATTATCACCTGATGGACATGGTGGATTTTAATCTACACATATGTAAAAAATGGATAAAATTTTTTGATAAAATTAAGACTCTACTCACAATACCATATATGCTTTGTATTTATTAAAATTTTATCTCAAATAAAAAAATATGTTTGGGAATTTTTGGTTGGAAATTTAATTAAAAAAGCTCCTTCAAAATGGCTACACGAGGTATGTTCAAAAAGTATCGCGAACTTTGAATTTTCATATATTCGATATTCGATTTTTTTGTGGCGTTATGTTGGTACTCATGCCTCTAACTTATGCCAACAAGTTCAGCCATTTTGAATGTTCAGTTAATTTTTGACACCTGCTTTGATTGCACGTGTTTAAGCTCGTCTTCGATTTTTGCCCATTCCAAAAAAATGGATCAAAGAATCTGTTTCGGGAACAAGAAAAAGTCACAGGGGGCCAGATCTGGGGAATAAGGTGGCTGCGGCATTATTAGTGTAACGTTATCATGGTGCAAAAGCCAACTTCCACAAATCCGGGCGTTTCTGGTGGATTGCTGCGCGCAACTTGCGCATAACTTGCAGGTAATATACTTTATTGACCGTTCTACCCTGTGGCAAGAACTCGTGATGCACCACGCCCCTGCAGTAGAAGAAAACTTCTCGTAAGCAAAACCTTCACATTCGACCTAACTTGGTGCGCTTTTTTCGGTCTTAGCTCGTGCGGGAGCTTCCATTGGGATGATTGAGCGTTGGTTTCCACGTTATAACCATAAACCCATGATTCGTCACCAGTTATGACCCTCGAAGCAAATTTGACTCGTCGCGGACAGAGTCCAAGAGCTCCTTAGCAATGTTAATGCGATGCTGTGTTTGGTCGAAATTGGGCAAAAATCGAAGACGAGCCAAAACACGTGCAAGCAAAGCAGCTGTCAAAAATTAACTGAACATTCAAAATGGCCGAACTTGTCGACATAAGTGAAAGATATGAGTACCAACATAACGCCAAAAAAAATCGAATATACGTAACCCACGGAAATTCAAAATTTGTGATACTTTGTGTATACCTGAGTTTAATTCAATTATTTTTAAATAAAGGTTATAATTTCTCTAATATCCAGAGTCTTAAGCAGTAAGATAACATTCCCAAAAAATATGAAATTATCTTTCTTTTCCCTCCTTTGGTCCTTATAGTAAATACTGCTGCTTTACATGGCATATCCATCATTAGACATAATACCACGACCCGTCTATCTAGACCTCTGCTGTTATATGCAGTTCAGTGTCCGATCTGAAAACCGATATTTCCAGCCAGCGGTTCGGAAACTGTTGCTGCTTAAGAAGTACCTTAATTGTTGGACACAGTGTGTTTAAGCAACATGGAGCACTCTACTCCCGTGGCCCATAGATCCTGACAGCTCACAAATCTACATTGTCAACGAAGGTTGTTTGAAATAATGTAAGTCACCCAAAGTAAAAGAAACTTTCAAAATGTGGTTCAGCCAGGAAAATATAATGAGTGATGGAGCATATAATCAAGAGAGCTGAGTGATAGCACCTACTTAAGAACTTCTGCCATCCTTACCTATATATCGGTAAAGGCACTTTTTCGACTTATTGTAGTAGTGCTGGAAGGCTTCAAATGAAATTGCGTTTAGCTCCTTGACAGTAACAAGATGACATTCTTTGAAGTAGTCTATGGATTTAAATCAAATGTGGGCTGGGAAACTACAGGAATACATTTTTCTGACAAAAATTCTTTGAAGGAGATGACCACAAAACATGTTGTCATGATAGAGCAGTCAAATGTCTGCAATGTCCGATCTGCCACGAAACACCATTTTTCAGATCGCTCTGAAGACTTATACATCAACCCTAATATTAATCGACCACCTGATCTTACAAGAACTCTATTTCGGCAACTACATTTTCATAAGTTTTTAATGTTGAAGGCTTCCATGAGCGAGCTTCATTTTGCACTGCTTCTCGACCCTACAGAAATATTGTAAGGTCTGAAGCCTTGTTATAACCCAAGTGCCAGAGGTATAAGCTTAAATGTTTGCTCATAAATGGCGTCAGTGAGCGTATTAGGCTACCATTTTGACATATGTCAACATAATCAGTGCACATTGTCAGCAATTTCGTACAACAACATACATTTTTCTTTCGGTAATCATTACAAATTCAGTTTTTAAGAATGCTTTTAAATGGTTTATGTTTATTTTTAGTAAAAGTTTTTCTTTCCCAAAATTTTTAAACAAAGGACTTTTGACTGTAATTATTCTAGGACGGTTCTAAACAGTATAGCAGAAAAGTAATGGGACAAAATTTTTATCCCTTTCAAAAAAGTTATCTTCGGCAATGGCATTGCTCCCATTTTCCAATCTCATACTTTTGTCGCCTTCAGCTCCTCGATCAGACTTCTTTTGATGTTATTAATAGTACTACCGGGTGTATAAGCTTAAATACGCTTTTTGTTCATAGATGGCGTTAGCGAGAGTATTGAGATACAATGGGCATTCCACACTTTTTTTATGAGTTTGACATGTGTCAACATTAATCAGTACATTTTTCCTTTGATAATCATGTCTAGTTTTGTGCCAGAAAAAGAGCATATGCGGGAAGCTCTGCTTTTCTGCTTCAATTTGAAGAAATCGGCTGCCGAATAGCATCAAATGCTTATGAAGGCCTATCGTGACAGTGCTTTATTGGAAACAATGTGCCGAGATTGGTTTCGTCGGTTCAAAGACGGCAATTTTGACTGGTGGGACAAGAAGCGTGAAAATCTGCCTAGGAAAGTTGAGGATCATCAATTCCAGGCTCTTTTGGACGATGATGATACCCAATTCCAAAAAATGTTTGCTCAGGAATTGGGTGTTACTCAACCAGCCATTTCCATGCGTCTGCGTGCTATGGGGAAGACTGAAAGGATCGGAAAATTCCGCATGAATTGAACGATAGGCAGATGGAGCGACACCAAAACACATGCGAAATGTTGCTTTCGAGACAAAAAAGACAGTCGTTCCTGCATCGGATTGTTGAAAGGTGATGAAATTTGGATATATTTCGAGGATCCTAAACGCAAGAAATCGCGGGTTGAACCCGGCCAACCATCAACATCTTCCCCAATACCAACTCGCTTCAGACGGAAGACGATGCTGTGCGTTTAGTGGGATCATCAGTGTATCGTCTACTATGAGATGTTGAAACCTGGTGAAACTGTCAATACCCACCGCTACCACCAACAACTGATCAAATTGGAGCGTGCTCTGCATAAAAGAAGGACGGATTATCAACAAAGACATGTCAAGCTGATTTTCCTCCACGACAACTCATCATCGCACACGTCAAAAATGGTCCGAAACTACTTGGAGACACTCAACTGAGAGGTGCTACCCTACCCCACTTATTCACCAGACCTAGCCCCTTCAGACGACCACCTGTTTTTGTCGATGGGCCACGCGCTCGCTGAGCAGCACTTCGATTCTTACGAAGACGTCCGAAAATGGCTTGATGAGTGGTTTGCCTCGAAAGAGAAGGAATTTTTTTCGAGTGGTATCCACAAATTGCCCGAGAGATGGGAAAAATGTGTACCTAGCGATGGAAAGTAGTTTGAATAAATTTGCTTTTGCTTTCTATGAAAAAAACATTTATTTTTTGACTAAAAAACAGCGGATATAAGAATAGGAAGTTTGTATGCAGAAATTTTACAATTTCTTAAATTTTGATATTCTTAAATCAGATTTGTAAAACATACTGAAAAATCTTTACTTTTTATAGAAAATAATTATTGTACTTGAGATATTGTAAAATTATCACTAAAAAAGTTTCGATGATATTAAAATTATTTACATAAAAAAAAAACAGAACCTATCCTTTTCCTGGAAACTAATAAAATATTGTAATTTCGATGGAAAAATAAATAAAAAATGCCAAAAACTAAAACAATTCTCAATAGAAAAATAAAAGTTCCTTGAACGAAAGGAAAGAAATTAAACAAAAAAAAACATTAAGTTAAAATTCAAATCAATTAAGCAAAAAAAAATCTATATCAAATTTCGGGAAAAAAGCTTTTACCAACAAAAAAAAAAATACCTTTTATTTTTCTCCAAAACTTATAAGAAAAAAAAAAAAAAACAAAATAAAATAAATCATTTACAAATCCATTTTTTTGTTCACAACATTTAATAAAATTATTAATATTTAATTTAATAAAATTATTAATAAAATTACTAATATTTCGTACAGAACTTAGTATACCATATTTTGTTTGTCTATTTTTCTAGAGACATGAGTACCAACATAACGCCACAAAAAATCGAAAATCAAATATACGCGACCCGCGGAAATTCAAAATTCGTATAATTTTTTGGAAAAATTTCGGAAATTCAAAACAGACCTCGTATAATATTTTAGTTTTTTAATTGAAAGATGTAATTTCAACCAAAGGCATTACAGCATTTATTATGCCTCCCTTTTAAGCTACTTTCAATAAATTTAATATTGTTCATCCTTTTTTTATAATTTATAACACTTATACTAATAATTAAATTAATAATCTTATCATGGACTCACACTTTTTATTACAATAAAAATTTAATGGTAATAATCTATGTTATTTAGAAAATTTCTAAGATATTTTTTAATTGTACAATAACAGCAAATTTTGATTTAAAAAGTAGCAATTTATTTTCATATTAAATATCTTCTGCTTATGAGCACTCAACATAGCACCAACTCTTTAAATAAATAATTTAATTTTAATTAGTAATTTTCATAGTGTTTAAATTTCATTCAGTTAAATGAAAATTGGTAACAATAACAATTAAGAGTACTAATAGTGAGTGGATGAAACTTTTAACAAAAATATTATTTCCCAAATGAAAAGTAAATAAAATGAGATCGTTTCTCTTCTTTTTTTCGTCGGTATTTGTTTATTTTAACAAAAATTCTATTTACAAAATGTTTTCAACTTTAAAGATGGTAAAGGGAAAAAATGTAAACTTTTTTTTTTTGGCAGGGAAGAAAAATGTATAATTTCATGCATGGACGACAGTAGATTCAGAAATTTCAATTACAAATTGTTATCAGCTTTCAGCATCGATGCACCTTGTTAAAGTTTCATGTTTACTGCTTAATTAACCGCTAATTGTTTGCGAAATTGGGCAACAATCGAGAGAACTTTGCCGTAGTACCAGATCCGAAGAGGTTGGTAGCCAATAAGCTCCAACATAGCTGGTGTACTGCTATTGCAGTTAATTTTGAATATTACCCATGCCAGGCCAGCCAGTATACAATATAATATTGGTAATTTTTGGGCAATTATTTATGCAGAATATACGCACACTCACCGTTTTATATATTGACGTGGTTTTTGGCTAGAATATATTTAGAGGTTCAGCGTGGTCGGAAAACGACCAATCAACAATGGAATCTCAGCATTATTTATGACTTTTGTTAGTATAATAATTAACTGGAGTGACGTAAGAATTGCAACAATTTGTGCACTTCCGTTGAAAATATTGTCTGCAAATTTCATTGAATGTATTTTGTTAAAGGAGTGGAAAAGTACATTTTTGCAATGTTATTTATTACAATTTACTTGGACTTAAATTTTAAGATACACAAAGTGACAGTAAAGTAATGAGACTAATAAGCTTGTTTCTCCTAAACGTGCAGTGCAAATTTTACATTTGTCCGGTAACTACGCAAATCTATACAAAATGGAGCGAAATTTTAAGTAACGATGAGCAGAAGTGTTTTGATGGCATAACAATTTTTGGAGTACCGTAAAGCAGTGAAACACGAACCTTGGTCTAAAAGGTATCCAATATGAAAAATTGATGATAATGTAGGGAACGGGGAAGAACTCTTGTCAGGTCAGACCCTCGTTTAATAGTGAATCTCCTTGAAAAGCTTATAAAGATAGTAACTTGCGTTAGATCGAACATTTTAAATAATTGGATGCACCTACATGATACAGCTTCTGTTACATGGCCATCTCCATTAATGAGTTTTTATCAGTGAAAGACCTGCCCATTCTCCCCATTTATTTGATCTAAGTCTTTGCGATTTTTTTCGTTCTCTAAGATTAAACAACACAGAAATAGAACAACAAAATTTTGCATTAAGCTTGCCGGATCGAAAGCTAATAATAATGTAGAGAAGTATTGAGAACTCTTGTCGATAAATATTGAAACTGATGACTAGTCCTTAAAATGCTCAGAAAAAGTATTCCTAACGTTAAATCGAACAATGCAGATACTTCAAAGTTCCAGCATGATAACGCAGGATCATCTTAATCAATGAGCTTTTGTCAGAAAAAGTTATTTATGTGGTTCCCCCGCCCCAGCTTTTTTATTCACCTGATCTAAATTTATGTGACTTTTTTGCTCCGTAAGATAATTTCTAATTTACCTGATCTAAGTCTGTATGAATTGTTTGCTCCGTAAGATCGAAAATTAATTTCAAAAATTTTAATTTTTTCTAGGTATATAATTTTTTTTCTAGGTATATGGAAATTAAAAATTAATTTTTTCTAGGTATATAAGCTTAAATCCGCTGTTTTTTAATAAAAAATAATACATGTTTTTTTCATAGAAAGCAAAAACAAATTTATTCAAAGTACTTGCTCTCGCTAGCTACACATTTTGTCCATCTTTTGGGTAATTTGTGGATACAAATTACACGGGTAATTTGTGGCCAAAAAAATTCCTTCTCTTTCGAGGCAAACCACTCATCAAGTCATTTTCGGACGTCTTCGTAAGAATGGAAGTGCTGCTCAGCGAGCGCGTGGCCCATCGACAAAACCAGGTCGTAGTCTGAAGGGGCTAGGTCTGGTGAATAAGTGGGGTAGGGTAGCACCTCCCAGTTGAGTGTCTCCAAGTAGTTTCGGAACATTTTTGACGTGTGCGTTGGTGAGTTGTCGTGGAGGAAAATCAGCTTGTCATGTCTTTGTTGATAATCCGTTCTTTTGTTCGCAGAGCACGGTGCAATTTGAGCAGTTTTTGGTGGTAGCGGTGGGCCTTGACAGTTTCACCAGGTTTCAACATCTCCTAGTAGACGATACCCTGCTGATCCTACTAAATGCACAGCATTGTCTTCCGTCTGAAGTGAGCTGTTCTTGGGGAAGATGTTGATGGTTGGCCGGGATCAAGCTACGATTTCTTGCGTTTAGGATTCTTGAAATATACCCACTTTTCATCGCCTGTCAAAATCCAATGCAGGAACGACTGTCTTTTTTGTCTGGCGAGCAGGATTTCGCATGTGTTTTGGCGTCGCTTCATCTGCCTATCGTTCAATTCATGCGGAATTTTCCGATCTTTCCAAACGTATCCATGGCACGCAGATGCATGGAAATAGCTGGTTGAGTAACAGCCAATTTCTCAGCGAGCGTTTTTTGGAATTGGGTATCATCTTCGTCCAAAAGAGCCTGCAATTGATGATCCTCAACCTTCCTAGGCCGATTTTCATGCTTTTTGTCCTACCAGTCAAAATTGCTGTCTTTGAACCAATGAAACCAATCTCGGCACATTATTTCCGATAAAGCACTGTCGCGATAGGCCTTCATAAGCATTTGATGCTATTCGGCAGCCGATTTCTTCAAATTGAAGCAGAAAAGCAGAGCTTCCCGTATATGCTCTTTTTCTGGCACAAAACTAGACATGATTATCAAAGGAAAAATGTACTGATTAATGTTGAGAGATGTCATGTCTATGACCAAAAAGCGGATTTAAGCTTATACATCTGGTAGTACTATTAATAACATCAAAAGAAGTCTGATCGACATAAGTTGAAGCTAGGAAGATGGGAGCAATGTCATCGCCCGAGAGAACTTTTTTGAAAGGGATAAAAAGTTTTTCCCATTACTTTTCTGCCATACTTTCTAGAACCATCCTAGAATAATTACAGTCAAAATTCCTTTGTTCAAAAATTTTGGGAAAGAAAAACTTTTACTAAAAATAAACATAAACCATTTAAAAGCATTCTTAAAAACTGAATTTGTAATACAATTAACCGAACTTCCCTTACAATAGCTAAAAATTAATATGAGTTTACTAATTTGCACCCATTATGTTTGTAAATATTTAAAATGAAATTATTTGTCATAGTGTCAGTGCCCTAAGGCACTACTGTTCCTTCTCGCTAAATTTATATTCAATTGCGTTCTATTTTCCAATGATGCTTTCTAAAGATTCCATCAGTCCACTTAGGCCAGAGAATCTGAAATTGTATGATTGGAAATGTATATGGTATACGTATCTCCCCACCAAAAGTTTGAAGATATTTTCGCAAATTTTTAGTTACTTATTTACACAAAAGACAAAATACTATGTCCAAATGGCCAAATACACAAATATCGTAAAAGGAAAGCCATCAATAAATTTTCATCGGCTTGTCCCATGTCATCTGTTAACGGTTCAGTACCAACTAAATATATACTGATACTGGTAGAATGATAAAATGATGGCATGGTTGTCTAGTAAAAGCGTACAAGGGGATCGTTTTGCTAGGAAGCTTGCTCGTAACGCAAATGGGACTAAATCTCTGTACATTTTACTGGATTCCAACAAATTTGGGATGCTTTAACAGCGTTCGTTCGCATTTGATTCAGCACGGACCATAGATCATTAGCCCCAAAAATACTAAATAAATTGGAAAATGTTTTTCTTCTCTTTTGTCATTTACTATTTTGTACAAGTATTGGTAGATATATGAAAGTTAAATATTGTCTTGTGTCCTTTTTACTTTCATATCAAGAAAATTGTTCAGTATTGGACAATTTCATTTCCATTCTCTCTGATTTATTTAATTATATTCTATTTTCGATGATTCTTTAGGGGTATTTTGTAAATTTTAAGATAAATATTTGCTATTGTCATCGTTACCCATCGGTTTTGGGGGGAATTAATTGAATATTGAACTTTGAATTATTCATTATTGTTTTTCTTTTTCTTAATTTTTTCTTTTACTTTGTTTATTGTCATGAATTAAATTCACAAATAATAGCAATTCAAAATAGAAAACCAATTGAAAAATTGAAAAATCATTTTAATATTATAGATACTCGTAATTACAATAATATAAATATTAAAGATTAATTTCACTTCTAGAAAGTAATCTTTCGATTTAGTTATAATTTGGAAATCAATTGAAATTAAAAACTTTTTATTTATTTTCGGTATTTTTTTAAATATTTCTTTCGAGAGGAACTAAAAATTATTATTGGAAAAGTATATTTTATTCCCAATACGGTATAAGCTTCATTGTCAGCTAAATAAAGTCTTTGAATTATTTATTGATCAAAGAATAAGGGGAAGGCGAATTTTAAATTAGTAATTGACTAATTTTGATCGTAAGTTGAAAAACCATAAGTGTATAAAATGTTAGAAGACTAGTAAAAGGTCATAAAGAAGGACAAAAATAGTCAAAAGCGTTAATTCTATGCAAGGCAGATTTACGTAATAATGGGAAAATCTTTAAAAAATAGATAATATCTAAAGATATAATTAATTAACTGAAAAAATTGAAGAATGAGATATGAATCAGACTGATAATCGCTAACTACAATACATAAAATTAATAATATCGAACTAGCAGAACTGTGGACTTCTGCGCCACATAGCTTGTGCACGAAACCCTCCTAGACGTACAGTACAAATTTCAACCTCATCTGATGACTATTAAAAATTAGACATCGAAATTTGGAACAACGGTGTGCCATCAAATTTTGTGTTAAGGTTTGCAAATATGCAAGTTTGACTTAACGAAAAAATGAAACGAATCTATGGAGTCAGGTTACCTATTTTTTTGACAGTATGAGGCATTTTTTTAGCCAGCCAAGTAGCACAGTCGTCAACGTGATAGACTACCATTCAAGGGATGGTGTGTTCGAATCCCACTGAGACATAATCCTACGCTGATTGTCACTTTACTTTTCATTCTACTTTAAATACCTTATCCCGTTATCCTTTTTCAAATAAAAAAAAGGCAGTAAAACACCTAAAAAAGCTTTCAGCCATCAAAAGTACAGACATATTAATACCCGCTTTTGAAAATGGCTAAACACCCATATCGGTCAAAGGTAACAACCCGAAACGCACATAATGCCAGCCTGTCTCTCATCATCTTAAAATTGATATAAATGCCATTCAGAAACAAAATGAGAAGACGAAGGAGGAATTATACAAAAAAAAAATGCTTATTTTATGGTGCCGAGAAACAGTGGAAAACGAATCCACGGAAGACGAAGGAGGAATGCGTTCAACTTCGAAAACCGATAAAAATGTAGAAACTTTTAATGACTTCTTTATAAAAAAAAGGTTACTTCTTATAATAATGTCCTTGGAAGCTCAAAAATGAGGTACTTTGCATCAGATCAGACATTACACACACACACTTGGATGCTGCCTCATGAAAACGTCCCCTGTCGAAAATAAGATTGAAATTTTTCATCACTCCTTTTCATCTGATTTTAATTCGTATAATTTTTTTTGATCCCCATTATTAATAAAAACGACATGAAAGGTCAATCATCTTAACAAAAAGGGGTTGCGAATGGAAGGTCGATGAAGAGTTCACAAATAGCAATCATCAAGCTATAATCTGGGAAATCAACAACAGTCCCAGAAGAGGGTGGCGTCAGAGACCCACAAGGACGCAGCCAGTGGGCTGGAACAGCAAATGTTTTGATACGGAGACCTTCAGGTCGATGATGAGCGGATCACCAGCGCCCCGGACAACAACTGACGAGGGCATCACAGAAGAGGTAACAGCCACCCTGATGGCAGCCAGTGATGCGTCGATGCCAAGGAGTCGTCCAAACAGTGGCCGAGCATCAGTCCACTGGTGGAACCCGACCATCGCCCTACACCGGCGAGCATGCCTGAAGGTAAGAAGGCAACACCAGCGTGCTCGTAGGCAAGACAGGGCCTTGACAGAGGAACTCAGATGTATCTACGAAGAGAAAAGGCGTCTTCTCCGAAACGCCATCAACTCCAGCAAACGAGAATGTTGGAGGGAACTCTTCGCGGAAATGGACCGGGATCCGTAGGGCAGCCCGTATAAGACGGTCATGCATAGGATTAAAAGCCTACCCGCAACAACACCAACCTGTCCCGACATACTGCACAGAATAGTAGAACATCTGTTCCCGGAGAAACCAGAACTCCCCGACTACCACCCGGAGGATGAAGAAGTGGAAATTCCTGGTGTGACCATGGAAGAGCTCACAATGGCCTGCACTAGATTGCAGAATGGCAAGGCACCAGGACCGAGCGGCATACCCAACATCGCACTGAAGAGTGCAATTGCCGCCAGGCCAGACTTGTTCATAAGCATGTACGACGCATGCCTGCGACAAGGCGTATTTCCGACCCGATGGAAGCAACAAAGATTGGTTCTTATCCCAAAAGGCAAGAAACCACTGGACGAGCCAGCTTCCTATCGTCCACTTTGCATGCTGGATTCGGGCGGGAAGAACTTGGAGCGGATAGTGGCCGACAGGTTGGAGCAATACATCGATACTCAACTTTCCGAATTTCAATTCGGATTCAGGAAGAGGAGATCGACCATCGACGCGTTCGAACTCGTCACGAACATTGCAAAGGAAGCCATCTCAGGAAAGAGGTTCAAAAAGTATTACCTCATTGCCACCCTGGACATCAAAAATGCGTTTAACTCGGCCCGCTGGGATCGAATCTTGGAGGCTCTTGAAAACATGGAGGTGCCCTACTACCTACGGAGGATGGTCAGATCATACTTCAGTGATCGAGTACTGCAATACGAGACCGAGGATGGACCAGCAGAGTATGGGGCCTACTCCATCTGCAATTACTGACGAACACAACACTCGTGGCTTTCGCGGACGACGTAGCGGTTATCCTGGTAGCCAAACACCTAGAGGAACTGGAAGCCGCATTCTCCACCACCATCCGGAGCATAAGACAGTAGATGATATCGGCAGACCTGTCTTTGGCGGAACATAAGACCGAGGCACTCCTTGTGAGTAGCCGGAAGAAAATGGAGACCATCACCATAAGAGTAGGCGATCACGACATCCGGTCGCTACCCTACATCCGGTATCTAGGAGTGGTCTTGGATGCCAGACTCAACTACAAGGAGCACATCTCCAGCGTCAGCAGGAAGGCATCAGCAGTACAGGGCGCACTTTCGCGGATAATGCCCAATATCGGAGGCCCCAGGCAAATCCGAAGGCGACTCCTGGCAACTGTGGTTACCTCCGTCCTGCTATACGGAGCACCAGTGTGGGCGAAATCGCTAGAGTTAACAACATACCGCAAGACAATGACATCAGTCCAGCGGCTCTCAGCGATCAGAGTGGCATCACACACGATGCGGTCAACATCGTGGCATCATGCCCACCCATCGACATCCTGGTAGGAGAGCGTGAACGCCAACACCGTAGAAAGAAGGAAAAGCGGCGAAAGGTCCTCTGTGAAGAGGAGAGATCCGAGAGTCTTCGCCTCTGGCAAGTGAGATGGGACAACTCGACGAAGGGTCGGTGGACTCATCGGCTGATCCCACATGTTACCAAATGGGTCACTCGCGTGCACGGGGAAGTCGGGAATTACATCACCCAACTCTTGACTGGGCATAGATGCTTTCGGGCATACTTGTACAGATTCAAGAGAACTGACTCCCCAAACTGTCATCATTGCCGCGATGTGATCGAAGATGCAGAACACGTGTTCTTCCAGTGCCCCCTCTACGAGGAGACGCGGGTGGAGCTGGAGAGAAATCTGGACCGTTCCATCAGTCCAGAAAAATATGCATGCTGAAGAGCCAATCGGCTTGGAACAGAATTGCAGAGTACGTGGAATCCATTATCAAGGATCTCCACACAACGTACGAAGAATAGGCCGCGAGGTGTCATAACATCGGGACAGCAGTAGCATCAAACTAGAACGCCCCGGCGAAGTAGTATTTACAAAGAGTGCCGCCGGGGAACCATCGTTCCGGGAGCAAGATCAGAGGTGCAGGTTAGGTTTTAGCGAGGTAAAAATCCCGCATAACTCAGCTGGCAGGAAAAATTTCCAGGCGAGTACCTTTTGAAGGTTTCCCCCTGTACCTCATTAATCAAAACAGAAAAAAAACGCCTCCCCTTGTGCATAGCTGCACAAGAGAACTTCTTTGAAGAAACAAATATTAATGTTTAAAAATAAAATAAAATTATTACAAAAAAAATTTTTCTCCCCTTTCCAGTCTCATCTGAAGAAACAGGCGCAATCCTGAATTCTCTCCTACAACAGTCGGCAGTTCAAATTTTATCTTAAACTTCCAATTTTATTGTACTCCCAAATTTTATATCTACCACAAAAATTTATTATTTTCTCCTTAACCCTTCCCCAATTTTGTTTTGATTAATTGTTTTTTTACTATTCCCTGCCTTACAAAAATTAACCACTTTCAGGGATCTCCACGAAAAAATGTGCGCCTTACAGACCCTATTGCTGCGAGCTTCAAATCCCACCGTCGCTACCAGGATGTTAGGATTCAAGTATGCCAAAAACAGCGAAAAATTGTTCTCTGACTATGGTCGTAAGTGGTCGTGCTCCTCTTGAACTTCACGCTCGTTGACTATCTTTTCCACGTTAACATTCCCTATAATACTGTCTTCAATGTACATGTCACATTCCAATTTACTGCAAACAGAAGATATTTGCTTAATAATAGTATAAAATTCATCAACATATCAATAGTATCTAATTAAACTATGAATTCAATTATGTTAGTAGTAATTATTGGACTATTTTCTCTTGAAACTCCTTAACCTAATTCAATATATCTTGTCATATTATACCATGTCTCCGTTTAACGTCTCATTGTGCAGCTGTAACATTTGGCAACAATACCCTCAGTCGCAGCAATTGTTACCATATTATATAAAGACTTTAGAACTACCACGGTCATAGTTTGGTTGTCAGCAATTGCTACCATAACACTAATAGGGATATCACGTTCGATAGGAAATAATCATTTTGAAAAATCCATTAGTGACAGCACACATCCGAACGTATCGTCTAATAAAAGTGGCATATCAAAATTAATAAAAATTGCACTGTCATCTATTGGTGTCGGTAATTAATCTACAATGATCATTGACCTACGGTACATCGAAACTCCATAACATTTATGTCAGTCTAATAGCTTTTTGCCATATTGGTATCCTGACAGAATCCTGAAAGCACACTGTCATCTACTGCAACATGAAGTCTGTTATCGCCCATTATCCTGGTCGTATTGTTCCGGAGCAGACGTTCGCTATCATCGTCCTTCCTGTTTTCACCTCGTTACTGTCATTAAGGCCAGCCAACCGATGCAAAGAACCAAACACATACACACCTATACGTTGTCATGAAACATAATGGCATATGTATTTTCTATCAGCCTTGATCCTGCTGACATGGCAAAATTCAATGAATGGACGTATCATCAAACGCTTATAAACTTGGTCAGCATTGAAAATAATAGTTTCGATTGGCATTTTTAATGACAATTTATCTTAGAATGAAATAAAAATCGACGTTTTTAGGAATTAAACAAAAAATCTAGATTGTTCATTATAACAACTTATTTTAAGATAATGACTTATGTTAACAAACACATGCTCGAAAAATATATTTCCCAATACAAATAACTGAAATGTATTTAACTCTCTTTACAACAAAAGCTTGAAAAGTTAGTGAAATTGAGAATAACTGAAAATTTGCATTGAACATTTTTAACGACTAATATTTTTGACGACCGACCTTTTTTCACGAATAAAAATTTTGAACGACTAATAATTTTTGACGACTGAAAATTTTTGACAACAGAATTTTTAACTATTGAGTATTGTTGAGGACTGAAAATTTTTAACGACTGAATATTCTTAACGACTGTACTTTTTTCACGAATAAACATTTTGAACGACTAATAATTTTTGACGCCTGAACATTTTTTAGGACCGACATTTTTGACGTCTGAATAGTTTTGACAACTGACAATTTTTGACGACTTATGTTACATTTGTAATGAGTGAATAGTTTTGATGACTGAACGTATTTGACGACTGATATTTTTGACGACTAATAATTTTTGGTGACTGAAAATTTTGACGACTGAAAATTTTTAATGACGGAAATTTTTAACCACTGAATATTTTTAACTACTGACCATATTTGACGTCTGTACATTTTGGACGACTAATAATTTTTGTTGCCTGAAAATTATTGACGACTGATATTTTTAACGACTGAATATTTTTGTTGACTGAATATTTTTGACTACTGAAAATTTTTGACGACTGATAATTGTTGACGACTGAAAATTTAGCGATTAAATTTTTGACGAATAAAAATTTTGAACCACTGATAGTTTTGACAACAAAAAATTTTGACGACTGATATTTTGACAACCGAAAATGTTTACTACTCAAAATTATTCATGACTGTGTATATTTAGACGACTGATAATTTTTGACGAATTAATAATTTTGACTACTGAATAGTTTTGACGACTGAATATTTTTAACGACTTAATATTTTTTAATTATTAATTTTTGACTGAAAAATTTTGACTGAAATTTTGGATTAAAAATTTTTGACTAGAAATGTTGGATTGAAAATTATTACAGACATTTTATATAAAATTTTTTAACGGAACATATTTCGTTTAAGTATTTTTAAAGCTGGCTGAATTTCAATTTGAACATCGTTATTATAAATTTTTGTTTAAAAATCCCAAATACTTAAGCATATTTACTTTGATTCCCATTTTTTATCTAGCAAATAAATTACTTATAAATAGTAAAATTACTCTAATACTCGATCATTTATGTTGATAGACAAAAAATAATTTTTCCTTATTCAACTTACAAAACTACAAGTAAAAAAAAAAGTATTTTTTCTTATCATTTGGTATAAAACTACAATAAACCAAACTAAATATCATCTGTTGATGTGACAAAAATATCTGAAATTTGAATAAAAACTCTTAATTTTATTTTGTTTATTTCGTATTTTGCATAGAAAGAGTAAAATCAGCAAATGGATAACAACGACTCTAATGGGGCCCATAATTGCAGAGCATAAATTTATCAAAAGCTCCCCGGGGTAAAATTGAAAGGCTGACTAAAAAGGTTCTTTTGCATTGAATTAACAAAAACTTCTGTAATTATCCTCGACAAACAAAAGTGTTGTAGTGATTTCGTAAAGGAAAATCCCGACCTGATAATAGAAGCTAAACAATGACAACGACAAGAGCCAACAACAACAAAAAACGACGACGATAATACCAATGACTGCCGAGAGTTTCACTTTATTCCAAGTGAGTACAAGTACGGCCATCGATAAATTTCTAATGAGCATTTTTCATAGATTATTCAACTTTTTAAAATATTGTTTAGCAGTAATTTTCTTAGGTCCTCATTAATACCACATTATCAGATTTGATTAATTAATTATAATGTTTAGGTTTATAGTCTAATGAATTTCGTATATAGTATTAAATATGAACAAGTATCGTGTTGAAAAAATGATGCTGAAAAACCGGCAAACGTTCTGTGGAACACCAGCAAACAATTGTTCCGAAAATTCCCATTCGGTTTTTAAAATGCTTTATGAAAATTTACCAAAAAAAGGTCACTTACCTTGGAATTTAATGATAATCATTTTGTCTTTCTCAACCTTGTAGCAAGCGTCTCGTTATTGTTTATTTAATAATTACGAAAGGGTGAAAAAAATGTTATTAAGGTTGTTTAAAGATTCTAAAAGCGAGATTTGAAAGGATCCCGAAATTGTATGCAACAAAGAGTTAAAAGAGAAAAAATCAACAAGGATTTTTCCTTTTTCCATTATTTCTTCTTCAGCTAAGATTATGGACGAAAATTTAATTCTGAAAAATTACAAACTTTACACCTACTTTCAAATTAGTTTTACGCTAATTTTTGTTGTTTTTTTTTCTATAAAAAAAGTTCTTTTCTATACTTTTCAATAGACAAAAAAAAATATTAGTTAATTTTATGCATGAACTTATACGAAGTTATATTATTCAAAAAATAAGTTTTTAAATTACCCTTTTTAGTTTTTATTCAAAATTGTTCACATATCTGCCAAGGTAAAGTTTTAAGTAATTAAACTTAAATTAACTAAGATTACATGTTAATAATAATTATAAAAGTTGATTTGGATTTTTTCTTCTTTTGGAAAATAATATTTTCTTAATAATTGGATTTGATAAATTTTTTTCATCGATAAGAATAGCAATTATTGTCTGCTGACCGAATTCTGATACACTATAAGACCAACTCAATAGTAGAGTCTATGAAAAACCATAAAATAATGTCACACTGATTATTTAGTCATATGAGACTGGAGCCTATAGTATAAAAAACTAAGAACCTTCAGTGTTATCATATGATTGAAGCCCTAAACTAACAAACCTCGGCGCAAATTCGCGATCTCTAAAAAATCTGTCATAAAATAGGTCTGCTGGTATTTGTAACAAAAATATTATTTCATGTTCTGAAAATGAACTTTTTACCAAACATTTTTACCCGCACTTTTTACCGAAAATTTTTACTTAAAATTTTTACCCAAAATTTTTATCAACACTTTTTACCCGAAATTTTTACCGAAACTTTTTAACGAAAAGTTTTACCGAACATTTTTACAGAAAATTTCAACCGAGTATTTTTACCGAACTTTTTTAACAAAAAGTTTCACTGAAAATTTTTAACAAAATTTTTACCGAAAATATTTACCAAAAATTTTTATCGAAAATTCTTACCGGAAATATTTACCGGAAATTTTAACCAGAAATTTTTACAGGAAATTTACACAGGAAATATTTACCGAACATTTTTACCGAAAATATTTATCGAAAATTTTTACCATTTACGGAAAACTTAGAGAAAATATTTTTTGAAAATTTTGAATAAAAATTTTTACCGAAAATTTTTACCGAAAATTTTTACCGAAAATTTTTACCGAAAATTTTTACCAAAAATTTTTACCAAAAATTTTTACCAAAAATTTTTACCGAAAATATTTACCGAAAAATTTTACGGAAAATATTTACCGGAAATAATTTACCGGAAATAATTTACCGGAAATAATTTACCGGAAATAATTTACCGGAAATAATTTACCGGAAATAATTTACCGGAAATTTTTACCAGCATTTTTTACCGGAAATTTTTACTTAAAATTTTTACCCAAAATTTTTATCAACACTTTTTACCCGAAATTTTTACCGAAAATTTTTAACGAAAAGTTTTACCGAACATTTTTACAGAAAATTTCAACCGAGTATTTTTACCGAACTTTTTTAACAAAAAGTTTCACTGAAAATTTTTAACAAAATTTTTACCGAAAATATTTACCAAAAATTTTTATCGGAAATTCTTACCGGAAATTTACACAGGAAATATTTACCGAACATTTTTACCGAAAATTTTTACCGAAACTATTTACCAAAAATTTTTACCAAAAATGTTTACCGAAAATTCTTACCGGAAATTTTTACCGGAATTTTTTACCGAAAATTTTTACAGGAAATTTTTACAGGAAATTTATACAGGAAATTTTTACAGGAAATTTTTACAGGAAAATTTTACAGGAAAATTTTACAGGCAATTTTTACAGGAAATTTTTATCAAAATGTTTGCAGGAAATTTTTCCCGATCATTTTTACCGAAAATTTTTCCCGAAAATGTTTGCCGAAAATTGTTACCGAAAATTTTTCCCGAACATTTTTACTGAACATTTTTACCGACAATTTTTACCGAAAATATTTACCAAAAATTTTTACGAAAAATGTTTACCGAAAATTCTTACCGGAAATTTTTACCGGAAATTTTCACAGGAAATTTTCACAGGAAATTTTTGCAGGAAATTTTTCCCGATCATTTTTACCGAAAATTTTTCCCGAAAATGTTTACCGAAAATTTTTACCGAAAATTTTTTCCGAAAATTTTTACTGAACATTTTTACAGGAAATTTTTTACAGGAAATTTTTACAGGAAATTTTTACAGGAAATTTTTAAAGGAAAATTTTACAGGAAATTTTTACAGGAAATTTGCACAGGAACTTTTTAGAGGAAGTTTTTTACCGGAAATTTTTACAGGAAATTTTTACCAAACATTTTTACTGGAAATTTTTACAGGAAATTTTTACGGGAATTTTTACAGGAAATTTTTACAGGAAATTTTTACTGGCAATTTTTACAGGAAATTTTTACAGGAAATTTTCACCAATCATATTTACCGAAAATTTTAACCGAAAATTTTTACCGACAAATGTTTACTGAATATATTTAATGAAAATGTTAACTGAAATAAAATCTATTTTGACCTTTCATTCAGCAAAATTTCCACTGGCATTATTTTGTTAGCTCAGCAGTCAAGAAAAATGTACAATTGCTTCCATAAAAGTTTACATTTATTTATTCTTAAGAAGTAATATTTAGGATAAGTTTTTTCTTATTTTTACTTTTTTATAATTTTTTAAAGAAGGGAAAGGAGTTCTGTACAAAGTTATAATTTTTTTATAAAAATCGATAACGTTCGAGTATCCTTAACGTATGCGAACATTTCTCCTTTTACTTGTTCTAATTTTTGGAAATATACATTTTCATATAAAAATATACTCGTGCATTTATATACTTATATACAAATATTTTCTTTTAAAAGATGTTCCTTTTTTACTTGTATACACCCAATGAATGAAGCTCTGTTTAAATAAATAAGCTTATCAGAATATGAAATTTACTAAACCTTTTTTCCTTTGGTAAATTGAATAATTGCTATCTTTTCCTTTTACATTTCTTTTTTCATCCACTTTTCCGCCAAAAGCCTTTTTTTATATTTATGAAAATTGATGAATAAAAATTTTGTGAATTTTCGTTTGAAAAAAAATTTAATTGAATTAATAACTTTTTCGATGTTTGAAATTTCTTCTAAATAAATTTGAAAAAAATTTGTTTTCATTATAAAGATAACTAATAAAAAACAAGAATAACCTTAATTAAAAACTGATTTGGAATACTTGCATAAATTAGATGTGAGATTTTGAACAAGGATAAATTCAAGAGAATAAATATTCGAAAAGGTACACTATAAAATTGTCAGAAAAAACTTATACAATTTCTTGTTGCCTTTACAACAATTTTCAGATATTAAATAATGCGTAATAATACAAAAATATACGAAAAAAGGTTAAAAAGTTTTATGAAAATCTTCTTTTTATTTACTTTTATTTGAAAGTTTAATACTACAAGTATCTAAGTGAAAGTTAAATTGTTCAAAAAGATTCAAAATTAAACTGATCAAAAGATATTTTCAAAAGGCTTCAAATCAAAACTGCTCCAATTTTGATAAATCCTTTTATTTTCTACAGTCAATTTTGCCATAAAATTTTTTTGTACTTTAATTAATATTTACTTTTTTAAGAGAAGCAATTGAAAAAAGCTTAAACTTTGTTCTTATAGAGTACTAAAATTTTCCATTTTATATATTGTGTCTATATGAAAATACAGTAGAAAATCTTCTCGTACATAAAAAAAACTTTTCTTACTTATTATTTGATTTCATATAAGATTAACAATTTTAATTTATATATATTTTTATGAATGTAAATTTATTTTAGGACAAGAAAGAGTATACGAAGTTAAAGTATTAGTTGAATCTCTCTAAGATACCATATTTTTGCATTATTAATAGTGAATATAACTTTCATTAAAAATTGATTTTAAAAAGAAATTTCCTATTTAAAATAAACTTAAATGCTACTCGTATAAATTATAAAAATAATATAAAACAGGATTAAAAATACTGCTCTGTAACTTACTTATCCTTGGGTCTCCGATGAAAAATTATTTTCATCGGAGATCTAATGATTATTCTATTTATCTTTCGGAAAAAAGAGTTTAAATAAATTCATTATACTACTTGGGCCTTGGCATTTTGTATAAAATATAACATATTAAATAAAATATTTTTAAGTTCAAAATTCGTCAGAATTAATTATTGTTTGTTTGCGTAATCTTACAAGAAAAAGTTAAATGACATCAAATGGCATGATCTTGGAAGCCAATTTTTATCACTAAATCTCGACATTAACGCGTTTGGGGAAGTTCTCGCGTATTGTATTCTGCGGTTTGTGCTACTGTTTCATTAAATCCACATATTTAACCAGGTTAAAATTACCCCTCATATTAACAGTAAAGATTTCGCCTTTTCTATTTGCAAAGAATATACGAGATCTGTTCAAAAAGTATCACGAATTTAATGTTGGTACTCATGTACCAAGTTCGGCCATTTTCAATGTTCAGTTAAATTTTGACGGTTGCTTTGCTTGCACGTGTTTTGGCTTGTCTTCGATTTTTGCCCATTCCAAAAATTGGTTCAAAGTATCTGTGATCGCATTAATATTGCTAAGGATCTGTTGGACTCTGTCCACGACAACCCAAATTTGTTCCCGAGGGTCATAACTATTGACGAATCATGTGTTTATGATCGAAACTCAATCATCTCAATGGAAGCTGCCGCACAAGCCAAGACCGAAAAAAGCGCGCCAAGTTCGGTTGAATGTAAAGGTTTTGCTTACAGTTTTCTTCGATTACTAGGGCGTGGTGCTTCATGAGTTCTTCCCACAGGGTAGAACGGTCAATAAAGAATATAACCTGCAAGTTATACACAAGTTGCGCTAAGCAATCCACCAGAAACGCCCGGATTTGTGGAAGAACAAAAATTGACTTTGCACCATGAAAACGCCCCTGCTCACGCATCGTGACTTTTTCTTGTTGCCGAAACTGAAGAGCCCCATGAAAGGACGACGCTACGCTACGATTAAGGAGATAAAGACGGCATCGATGGAGGAGCTAGACAAGATCACAAAAAAATGATTTTTTGAAGTGCTTCAAGGATTGGAAAAAATATTAGCACATGTATATAATATCTGGTGGGGATTACTTTGAAAGGGACAATAAATAACTAATTATTCATGAATAAATAACTAATTTTTGAAAAAACACAAAATTCTCGATACTTTTTGAACAGACCTCGTATACACCACTTTTTCGCAAAAAAAAGGTTATTTTATAGCAATTTATAAGTTTTTAAAGCCATAAATATAATGTTTACTAATGGATCCACCAAGCAAAAAATTAGTCCTTTCGCTGAAGAAAGTTCTGCTCAAAAAATCAGCATTTAAAGCCTATTGTTATAGCACCCAATCAGTCTATTTTTGTAAGTTTGATCATCAAAAAATTCCTAATGGTAAGTATTTATCTAAAAAAATGTTATATTATTTGAGAAAAATATTTGATAACGGTCCATTTAAAAATGGATAAATCATAATTAAATATTACCTTAAAAAAAGAGAATTTCAATAAGTCTTTAATGATAATAAATAAACTACGAGGGTCGTTCAATAAGTCCTTAGAAAAAAATGGAAAAAAAACTGTTTTAAAAAAAAAATTTTTATATTTTTCTACATAATCTCCTTTTAACTCTAAACACTTTTCCAACCGTTTTTTTCAAAATTTTTATCCCGTCCAAAAATTAGGATTTCGGAAGTTCTGCATCCGTTTGAGCAATGACGTCCTCGTTGGAAGTGAACCGTCGTCCGCCAAGCCATTTCTTCAGATTGGGGACAAGAAAATAGTCACTCGGGGCCAAATCTGGTGAATAAGCGGGATGTTGCAACAATTCCATTCTCAATTCCACAATTTTGGCCATGGAAACAGCGCAGGTGTGCACACGCGCATTGTCCTGATGCAAGAGGATTTTTTTCTTATTCAGATGGGTAGCGTTTCTCTTTGATTTCCTCGCTCAACCATTGCAATAACGACACGTAAAACGCTCCTGTTATTGTTTTTCCTTTTTCCAAGTAGTCGATAAAAATGATGCCCTGCGAATCCCAAAAGACCGTGGCCATCACCTTGCCGGCCGATGGCACAGTTTTTGCCTTCTTCGGAGCCCGTTCACCCTTGAAAATCCACTGTGATGACTGTCTCTTCGTTACTGGAGTGTAGACGTGTATCCAGGTTTCGTCCACAGTGACATATCGACGAAGGAATTCGGCAGAACTGCGATGAAATAGTGCCAAAATAGCCCCAGAGTCCACTGCACGATTGCGCTTATTCTCCTCTGAGAGCAAACGCGGCAGCCATCTTGCCGAAATTTTTTTCACAGATAATTTTTCATGCAATATTGAAGCGACTGTACCTTGTGATATGCCTGTGGCCTCAACTAATTCGCGCACTTTAATTCGCCGATCGTTCAAAATTGACCTACGCTATGGATCGAGCTGAAATTTTGACAGCTTTCCTGTCGATAATGCTACTTACAAAAAAAATCTTTACCGACACTACGAGCACAATTTCTCGTATGAAATTCATAGCAGATAAACTATTCAAAAATTAGATAATTTTTTTAGTTAATAGTATAGATTAATAAGAATTTCGAAATTTTATTTAAAAATAATTTAAGAAAATCCACAATAGGTTCTATCATTTATCCAACTGTAAAATAATTTTAAACTATAAATTTATGGTAACATATTTAAATAATTATTCATGCTAATTAAAATTCACAAAATGCCATACACAAACGAATACTACGTGAAGGATTATATACGGTATATGGTAAATACCAAACGAAAAATGACAATAAATAGTCACACTATCATAAAATATGTCATTAACTCTTGTGTCCGATGCAAAATAAATATTTTCTAAACCACAAATACAATGCTTTTAAGTGGCTATTATAAAATGTTCGCCATTTTATTCAGCATAAAATACTAAAAGATACTTTATAGTCAAGTGTACCAAATGGAATTTATGGAAGATAAAAATGTTCTTAATGGTATAGTCCATACAAAAAAAAAAAAATAGAGAAACGAATTAAAAAAAAAAAACAACAACAATTATAATACAAAATAGCACATAGAAGTAGCTATTATCTTATATAGTTATACTCATTTTTGTAGAAAGGAAAAAGTAGGAAAACAAATTTTAAATAAATGTAAAACTAAAATATAGATGAACAAATGCTTAGACTTTTTAAGCCATTATTTAAGCAATTTGGGATTTTTTTTGCAGCAAATAATATATACGATTTTTTACCTAAATAATATGAAAAAAATGTTGTATATACCTAACTGGTGTAGGTAGTCGAAAAGCTTGTAAATTCTAATTCCATCCACAGAAGCTATGAAATATAGCATAGAACATAATTGAAAATTTTATGTTCCGAAATTCCTATATTAAGATTCAATAATCATAATTACCGTAATAAATGAGGAGTTCTTGGAATATTCTTATCTAAAAATGATAGAACTTCGAGTTTGACTCATAACAGATTTTGATTATGATTTTATGGTAGTCTACCATGGATAAGGATAGCATAAAAATCACCAAAGAGAAAGTGAAATTCTCATATTATCCATAGAATTATGATAAATTTCAATTGTGATCAACGAGCATAAATTTCGAAAAACAATTAATAGTAAAAGTATATATACTTTTATACAAGATGAATGAGAACAGGATGAATGAAAAAGTTTACCTTCTCAACAAAAGTTTTACATCAAATAAATGCGATGAACTTTATTCTCAGATGCTACTGATAAGAGTGAACAAATTTATACTACCCCCCCGCAAAAAGGTAATCCATTAATTTATTATTATTCACCAAAAAGTTATTTACCGCTGGTACGAATATAAACAATAATAATCAGAACTTTTTGGGGCTAACTGTTAAGAATTGAAAACCATCAAAAAAGGGTTCCAAAAAGATTTATCACATAAATGGTGGATAATAAAATAATATAAAGGACATCCTATATAACCCATTCGGTACATATTGTTCCTTATCAAAACTAATATATCAGTTCTCATTGAAGGGTAATTTATTTACTTAAGTTTTCTTTTTTTTTCTTTTTTTTCGCCTTATTATAAGGTATTTTTAAAAAAAAGGACATTTATTAATATGGAAAAATTTTACAACTTTTTTCATAGTTTTTTTTTTCGTAAGTCCCAATATATAAAAGATAAGTTGAATTATTTTCTATTTTTGTTTGTTTCTTTTTGTAATAAATCCTTCAAATTATTATTAAATGAAGAAAATATTTTCTTTTTTCTAATCTATTTTTTTTATTTGTTTCGCGCCTCAGGATTAAAAATAAAATAATCGATGATATAAATAATAGCATTTTTTATAGAAATATAAACGACTTTTATTCAATTGTATTGTGGGCCTGGCAAGTTTTTGGGATCTCTTACAGAAAAGCTCTTACTGATACTGTTCGCTAAATCAGACAGTAATACAGGGTGACCATTTAGAAGTTCCATTTTAAAAAGTAAATAAAAAAAACTAGTGTATGTTTTTTCAAATTTCCGGTTTTATTAAAAAGATTGAACCTTGAAATTTAAGAATGAAACACAACATCACTTAAATGACTGCCACGGCTGGTCTTACAGAATCCCATTCGCTCGACCCAATTTTTCAGTATATTTTCGATTGTTTGGGCCTGTATCTCTTCAATGGCAACTTTGATTTCGTGTTTCAAGACCTCAATTGTCTTTGGATGGCTTGCGTTACATTTATCCTTAACGGCTCACCATAGAAGATAACCCAACGGGCTCAAATAACAGCTCCGAGGCGGCCAATTGACATTAGAATTCCGGCTGATTATTCGGTTTTCGAAAGCAGTGCCCAAAAGTTGGATTGTTACGTTGGCTATGTGGCAAGTGGCCCCGTTTTGTTGAAACCAATTGTCGTCCATGCCATTCTCTTCAACTTTTGGAAACGCGCAACTTACGCATAACTTACAGGTAATAATCCTTATTGACCATTCTACCCTGTGGCAAGAACTCAGGATGCACCACACCCCTGCAATGGAAGAAAACTGTAAGTAAAACCATCACATTCTCTTCAACAAAGAAGTGCGAGAAATATTCAATTCCTGAGAACGGTGAAGAGTTGATGTTGATGGATGATCACGGACATTTTCAGCAAGGGCGGCAATATTCTCGGTCGTACGCACTGTATTAGAGCGGGAATGAGTTGCTTTGGCACGAATTTGTCCACAAGTTGGCGTGATGGCATTCGATCTTTACTCATTTTTTTTTAAATTTCTCACAGTTTGGGTTGAAGACTCACCAGTTTGGAAGTAACTTCTCAATATTTCCCAGTTTTCTTCAAGCAAATTTCGTAAAATTCAGACTTTCAACTAACAAGCTGTCAATTCGTGTTGACATTTAACATTCTAGTACTGCAAATAAATAAAAGTTCAAAATGGAACCGCTAGATGAACCACCCTATACTTGAGAAATTAAATTTTTTTTAATATTGTTGGTACGTCTACATATCTAAACTACTGAAAAGTGCCGGTAGCTATTCCAATATAGAAATAACAACTTTCTCAACCGTCACCTAACAGCTTCAGACCAATTTATATTCTGCTAATTATTTTCAAGATTCCGAAAAAAATTTTAACCAAACGGCTAGACCAGATTTTTTTAAGTGCATTAACCCCGATCAACATGCCTTCAGGTCAGCCAGAGGGACTCTGATCATGTTTCTAAAACTGATACATGTCCTACATAACTGATATAAATGCAGATCAGCAAAGATTTTCTGCTCTTATTCCATTTTGAAAAGGTATACGATCGATAAGAAATGGTGTCCCACAAGGAATTATCCTTCCCATTGTACTTTTCACATTTTAAATATTAAAATTTCTTTTATACAGCTATTAATATTGTATTATTATAGTTTGTGACAATTCTCCATTTAAATTTCAGCCAGATCAGAGGTGCCATAGCTAAAGTGACAGGTTGGAGACAGAATAATATCGCAGTTACCTCTACCACAAATCCACTAATAGTCGTGCTTTGCAAAAATGTCATCACTGAGCGTAGTCTACTATAGATTGTACGAAAATTATTGGTATTATCACTGGCCTTTAAAATGGTAATATGCTATTTATATGATAGTTAAACTTGGTGGGGGGGGGGGGGTGGTCAATTAGAGTAAAAAAGATCTCAATTTGCTCACTCAATATGTCAGAATAACGATAGCTGAATTAAACCCAGTCGAAGCGGCGATTATACACTGTATCCAAATAGTAAGTAAGGCATATCAGACTTCCCCGCTGGACTCAATCCCACTTGAAACTGATCAAAAACCCTTGCTTTTCACCTTCACAAAATATAACTCTTTTTTTATTCCCTCTACAGTTTAGCAACAGAGATAATTATAATGCCCTCATCAAAAAAATGTACCCAATTTATTCATAATAATATCATGATTAGAGGCTATCTTGCCATTTCCAAATATACCTCTCCCCGTTCAATTTGGATGATTTACTTAGGAGCAATGTTAAGAGCACCTACGTTTCTCTATACATTAAGCAAGGCATGGTACGACCTGTTTATCTACAGTAAACTTTTCCTCAAACCGTTAGACGGGCTCGAAAAATATTTATTCCTCAAACCTACTTCTTTTGTAGTTATTAAGTTCCCAAAATAAATTATTTATATTTATTATGGGAAAGCAGATATTTTTAGAAATTATTCAAGATCCACTAAATGATCCTGTACACAACAAAACTTAACAATAGCACTCTCAGGCTGCGTTGGGTACTGGGTATGTGGGAATTAAATGAAAAAAAAAACACCGCTATTTCTCGTCCAAAATGTCAGATAAAACATGGCAAATCGTAAGCTTAGACATCTGTCAAAAACTCCTCATCATCAGATTTGTGACTCTTTATTGCCGTTATACGAGTATATAGTTTTGTGCATAAAAATGTCAAAATTTGACTCAAATCAGCGTTATGCTTTTTGCCTTCAATTTGAACAAGTCTGCTGCTAAGGCGCTTTAAATGATTATAAAAACTTATGGTGAGGCTTGTATTAGTGAGGAAATAGGTTCCAACGCTATAAAAGTGTTTCTTTCGAAGAGAAGACAAGAAGCGTCCCGGACCGGTGAAAAATTGGAAAACACAGAATTGGAGGCATTACTGGATGAATATCAATGTTAAACATAACAAAAAATAGCAGATTAATTGGGCGTAACTCAACAAGCTATTTTCCATTGTTGCAAAACCTTGGAAATGATCCAAAAGGAAGAAAATTGGGTGTCATACAAGTTGAAGTCGAGCGACCTCGAACGGCGTTTTTACAAGTGCAAAAAGCTGCTCCAACGGCAAAAAATGACGGGTTTTCTGCATTTTATTATGACTAGCGATGAAAAGTGGATCTATAACGATAATCCAAAGTGAATGGGAGGCTCAAAGTATTTGGTGGGACCAGCTCGGCGTGGTATAGTATAAGTTGGTGCAACCAGGTGAAACCATCGCAGGAGCTCGCTACCGAACACATATATTTATACGTTTGAGCCGAACATTGAAGGAAAAATAGTCACAGTTTGCGTAGGGCAACGCTCGGCCGCATGTTGCTGAGGTGGTTAGAAACTGAAAACACTAAAATGAGACGTTTTGCCCCACCCGCCGCATTCTACAGATATTGCCTCTTTCGACCACTACCTCTTCCGGTCGATGACAGGTGGCCTGGTTGAGCAGCACTTTCCAAAAATTGGGTCAATTCGTGAACCGCCTCTAAAGACGAGAAGCTTTTCGATATAAAATCATTATGCTGCCAGAAAGATAGAAAAAATTTGTGGCTAACGATGCGCAATACTTTGAAGCATGAATCAGTGAGCATATTTACACAATAAAGCCTCAAATTTTGCAAAAAAAAAACGATTTTCCAATAAAATGTTGCTTCCACAATCTTTTGAGATGTTTGTCATGTCAATAATGAGAATCTCATTATACTCGTATACTTGGTTTTAGTTTCAAATAAAAGATTTTCTTCAAATAATACAGTTAAAAAAATACGAAAATGTCTCCTTTCAATGACTGTCAAAAATAAACTAATCAATAAATTATAGTAAAATATTATATAATGTCTTTTTAAAATTGGAAAATGATAAAAAAAAAATTTTGCTTTGCTGATATCAGGTAAATTTTTGCATTAGTCAATCACTTATCATATTGCCCTTATACAAATTGAATGTGAAAATATTCCTGAAGCATTTCGATAAAGCCTCAAATTTAAAAGAAAAAAAATGGCATTTTTCCTTTTGTACTCCCACCTGGACCAATAGCGTTCAGACTAGACCAATAGTTCCAACTCGACCTAACAAATTTGTACTCGATCATTAGTGACATCTGTTTAGGTCTTATCTGTAGTTTTTCTGATATCTTTTTGGAAATCCTGCAGCTTTTTACTAATTATTCAATACATTTTAAGCAAATAAGTTACTTTAGATTGCAGAGGTTCGCGTTTGAACAATTTAATTTTCAAGTCTCAATTTTAACTTGATTTAATAAACTGACATGCTTAAAAAAATTCAACAAATTCTATCTGATCCAGCCTACTAGAGACTTCGCTTTTTTTTAAGTTTAGATTAATGAGGTACAGGGGGAAACCTTCAAAAGGTACTCGCCTGGACGACGTTCTACCTGCCAGGCGAGTTATGCGGTATTTTTACCTCGCTAAAGCCTAACCTGTACCTCTACCCTTGCTCTCGGAACGATGGTTCCCCGGCGGCACTCTTTGTAAATACTACTTCGCCGGGTGGTTTTTATTTAATATTACTACTCTTCCGATATTATGATGCCTCGCGGCCTATTCTTCGTACGTGGTCCAAAGATCCTTGATTAAAGATTCCGCGTACTCTGCAACTCTGTTCCAAGCCAATTGGCTCTTCAGCATGCACTCCACTATGTTTTCTGGACTGATGGAACGGTCCACATTTTTCTCCAGATCTGCCCATGTCCCCTCGTAGAAGGGCAGTCAGTTCTCTTGAATCTGTGCAAGTATGCCCGAAAGCATCAATGCCCAGTCAAGAGTAGGGTGATGTAATACCCGACTTCCCCGTGCACGCGAGTGACCCATTTGGTGACATCTGGGATCAGCCGATGAGTCTACCGACCCTTCGTCGAGCTGTCCCATCTCTCTTGTCAGAGGCGAAGACTCTCGGGTCTCTCCTCTTCACAGAGGACCTTTCGCCGCTTTTCCTTCTTTCTACGGTGTTGGCGTTCCCGCTCTCCTGCCAGGATGTCGATGGGTGGGCATGATGCCACGATGTTGACCGCATCGTGTGATACCGTTCGGTATGCTGACGCTACTCTGATCTCTGAGAGCCGCTGGACTGATGACATTGTCTTGCGGTATGTTGTTAACTCTAGCGATTTCGCCGATACTGGTGCTCCGTATAGCAGGACGGAGGTAACTACAGTTGCCAGTAGTCGCCTTCGGATTTGCCTGGGGCCTCCGATATTAGGAATTATCCGCGAAAGCGCGCCCTGTACTGCTGATGCCTTTCTGCTGACGCTGAAGATGTGCTTCTTGTAGTTGAGTCTGGCATCCAAGACCACTCCTAGATACCGGATGTAGGGTGGCGACTGGATGTCGTGGTCGCCTACTCTTATGGTAATGGTCTCCATTTTCTTCCGGCTACTCACAAGGAGTGCCTCTGTCTTATTTTCCGCCAAAGACAGGTCTGCCGATGTCATCCACTGTCTTATCCTCCGGATGGTGGTGGAGAATGCGGCTTCCAGTTCCTCCAGGTGTTTGGCTACAAGGACAACCGCTACGTCGTCCGCGAAAGCAACGAGTGTTATGTTCGGCGGTAATTCCAGATAGAGTAGGCCGTCGTACATGACGTTCCACAAGAGTGGCCCCAGGACAGAGCCATGAGGGACCCCTTCCGTGACCCCATACTCCGCTGGTCCATCCTACGTCTCGTAGTATACAAGTCGGTCACTGAAGTATGATCTGACCATCCTCCGTAGGTAGTAGGGCACCCCATGTTCGTAAGAGCTTCCAAGACTAGGTCCCCACGGGCCGAGTTAAACGCATTCTTCAAGTCCAGTGTGACAATGAGGCAATACTTTTTGGAACCGCCTTTCCATCTCTTTCCTGAGATGGCTTCCTTTGCAATGTTTGTGACCAGTTCTAGCGCTTCGATGGTCGATCTCCCCTTCCTGAATCCGAATTGGAATTCGGAAAGTTGAGGATCGATGTAATGCTCCAATCTATCGGCCACTATCCGCTCCAAGTTCTTCCCGTCTGAATCCAGTATGCAGAGTGGACGATAGGATGCTGGTTCGTCCGGTGGTTTCTTGCCTTTTGGGATGAGAACCAATCTTTGTTGCTTCCATCGACTCGGAAATACGCCTTGCCGCAGGCAGGCGTCGTACATGCTTATGAACATGGTTGGCCTGGCGGCAATTGCACTCTTCAGTGCGATGTTGGGTATGTCGCTTGGTCCTGGTGCCTTGCCATTCTGCAATCTTGTGCAGGCCCTTTTGAGTTCTTCCATGGTCACTCCGGGAATTTCCACTTCTTCATCCTCCGGGTGGTAGTCGGGGAGTTCTGGTTTCTCCGGAAACAGATGTTCTACTATTCTGTGTAGCATGTCGGGACAGGTTGGTGTTGTTGCGAGTAGACTTTTAATCCTATGCATGACCGTCATATACAATCTGCCCCACGGGTCCCGGTCCACTTCTGCACAGAGTTCCTTCCAACAATCTCGTTTACTCGAGTTGATGGCGTTTTTCAGAAGACGCCTTTTTTCTTCGTAGGTCCGTCTGAGTTCCTCTGTCGAGGCCCTGTCTCCCTTACGAGCGTGCTGGTGTTGCCTTTTTGTTTTAAGGCATGCTCGCCGGTGTAGGGCGATGGCCGGGTTCCACCAGTGGACTGATGCTCGGCAATTGTTTGGGCGACTCCTTGTCATCGACGCATCGCTGGCTGCCACCAAGGTTTCTGCTACCTCTTCTGTGATGCCCTCGTCAGTTGCTGTCCGGGGCGCTGGTGATCCGCTCATCATCGACCTGAAGGTCTCCACATCAAAGCATTTGCTGTTCCCACTGGCTGCGTCCTTGTATGTCTCTGACGCCACCCGCTTCTGGGACTGTTCTTGATTTCCCAGATTATAGCCTGATGGTCGCTATTTGTCAACTCTTCATCGACCTTCCATTTGCAGCCCCCTTTTGTTAGGACACAGCTAATGAACGTCAGGTCGATAATGGAGTTCGCGGCGCCTTTGCGGTAGGTGCTCACAGTTCCCTCATTCATGAGAGTGAGCTTTAGTGTCGAGAAAGCCTCTTGCAGTGCTTTACCTCTTCTGTCCGTCTCACGGCTGCCCCATTCAATGGGCCAAGCATTGACGTCTCCGGCGATTACGACCGGGTCATGTCTTTTCACTAGAGACTTCGCTTAGGGAATTGGTAATGCCAATCTACACGAAACTTGAAGACGCCAAATAGTTTTATGATCGTAGTGCTATAAAGTGTAACCTAGCTTATTCTAAACGACCTTAGATACCATTTATCATTAATTATTTTCAACTTATTTAGTCTAAATTATAACTTGTAACTAAAAAAAAACAAATTTCAGATAAAATTACGGCAACGATCCTGGAAAAAAAAACTCAGGTAAATATGTAAATTTTATATATTTATTTATTTCGAGTAAATATGTATGAAGGAAACGTACTATTTAAATAAAATTATAATTTATCTAAATGTGAAAATTACACAATTTCACAAAATTTTTGAAAGCAAATTTAAAAAATATGCCAATTGTTAATATTAACACAAGCTTATCAAATTTCTAATTAATTTTCATAAATTCAGAATAATTAATTAAATTACAATCTCAAAACCATTCCGATTTAATAGATGTTTATACTCGAAATAAATAAATATATAAAAAAGAAAAATTCCCAGATAACTCCTTGCGTTTTTATAATTTATCAGATTATCTTAAAGAGTACTGACAAAATACGAGTACAAGAAAATTCTTAATAAATTTTATTTAATCTAAATTTATCAGATTTGATAATAGATTATAGGCCAAAGGACTATGTGTCCGTACAGTCTCGTGTAGATAAGCATATTGTTGTATTCGACCTATTCGACCTCGGCTAGAAATACTAATTTCAATAGTCCTTAAATCATTCCCAAAAATCATTACCATTCTTGATTGCAGACCCAAATTAATATTATCAAAATTTTGCGGAAACACTACCAATTAAACTATTTTCCAGAATACCCAAAGAAATTCACATCAATGAACTCTGAATGTCAACAAATTTTGAAAATTACGTTTTCATTGATAACAACAGTAACATATGTGTATGCGTACGTCTTACAGTTGGCAAAAAGGATATCGTCACAAGTTCCGGCAAGAAAATTCATCTCTGAGTATGTCGATATTTATTGTAAAGAAAATTTATTTACAAACTGACAGCAGAACTAATTCCTTATTTTTGATTCACGTTCAGAACAGGGAATATATTTTAGACTCTTTGTAAATGAATTAAATCCAATTCACTAACACTGTATGTTAATTACTTTCCTTCAAAGAACACTAAGACACGCAATATGACATAAATTGCGATCAGGACTGTGACTTTGACTTCTATTTTTCGCAACCTGCTAACAAAGATTGAGTGTCGTCCTTGTAGCTTTGCAGAAGTTTCTCGACTCTAGACTTGTACTCTTTGTCCGTATATGAATTAAATGAAAATAAAATTCAAGGAGTGTCTTTGTTTTCCAGTCTACAAAACATAAAATAAACTCGTTCACATAGTAACACTCGACTCAACCTCTGATAATTTTCTGATGTATTCCTTATTAATTCTTGTATACTTGTTATGAGCTTTCATCTTGATATAAAATAAACTCCATAAAAAAGAGAATCTCTTCTATTTTTCGGTCTTTATTCAATTATATCACCTTCAAACAGGAATTTCTTTTTTTCAACTTTATTAATACTTAATGATGGCATTCACGTTCAAAGAAGTGAATAATTAAACCTTATTTTGTTATAATTTTTTACATAAACATTTTAAGCTTTTGATAGAGAAATGAAAATTTTGGCTTAAAAAAATAAAAATCCTTTTATCGGATATTATTGATGAATCAAAAAAAAAACAATTTTATTTTGTTTGTTATTTTTTATTGGAAATTATTTTTAAAATTGCTAAGCGCATTAAGTTGATTTTTTCTTTAAATTTATCCTATTTTTTGTTGGAAATAAAATTTTAAATTGTTTTGGGGCCATTTTGGAAAAATATCCAAAAGCAATAAAACAATTCTAAAATATTATCAAGCAAAATATAAAAACAATTTTAAATATTTTAAAAAAAAAAAAAAAAAAAAATTCTCTTACACCTAAGCAAGCATATAATGAAATTATTTTATAAGCAATTTATTGAATATATATTTTCTGTTAATATTAAATTATATAATCAATACACAAAAGTAGAGACTCCTTTCAAAACCTTCCAAGAATTATTTATTGAATTATCCTGGCAAAAAGTTTCAAGAAACATTCATTTAAAGGGTATTTTGTGAGCAAATTATTACTCAGTTCGGATCATAATGAATTTAGGTATGAATGTTTTCAGTTTTTTTTATCAGAAAATAACTTTTTTCAATTTTTGTTAAATAATTTGCTCATTTAATACAGATTCTAAAAGATGATCTTACATGCTAGTGGGATAATTTGCATAATATTATTTTTCTGAAAATTAATTTGTAAAAATTGAGTGATTTTTTTGCTGTTTTGATTTTCATGTTTTTTTTTTGACAGATCACGTGTCATTATGGAAAGACTTACACTCGAATCGAACAACGCTTACAAATTATTCAATTTTATTATCAAAATTCGTGCTTTGTGAAAAATGTGTTTCGCTCACTTCGAGCATATTATGGTCATCATAATCGACCTTCTGAGCAAGCAGTTCAAGTCAAAGTGACGAAATTGCACAGAAACGTCAAATTGTAAGCTTAGGAATCTGTCAAAAACTCCTCATCATTAGATTTCTGACTTTTTATCGGCGTTATTTATATTAATTTTATACATTTAATGTTCACATTTGAGCCAAATAGGCGTCATTTGCAATAAGTTTTGCTTTTTGTCTTCAATTCAAAAAAATGTGCGGCTTAGGGCCGATGAATGATTGTAAAATTTTGTGGTGAAGTTTGTATTAGTGAGTGAAGGTGTCGCGAATGGATCCAACGTTATAAGAGTGGTAGGAGACAAGCAGCGTTCCGGACCGGTAAAAAATTGGAAGACGCAGAATTGTAGGCATTACTACAATTCTGTGTTTGGAAGACCATTTCAAACGTAACAAAAAATTGCAGATTCACTTCGAGCATTTTATGGTAGTCATAATCGACCTACTGAGCAACCAGTTGAAGCCAAAGTGACGAAATTGCACAGAAATTTGACGATATTGGATATCACACAAAATACAGCTCGTATAAGAACTGATGAAGAACAAACTGTCCAAAATACAGCTCATATAAGAGTCGACTTTTTGGTGAGTTGGCCTTCGAACAAGTTGACGAAAATCCGTTTTTTACCAAACAATTGCGTTCAGCGACGAAGCTCATTTCTGGTTGAAAGGGGTTTGTGAATAAGCAAAATTACCGCGTTTGATCTGATAAACAACCAAATGCAAAATAAGAACTGCCATTGCAACCAGAAAAATATTTTTTTGGTACTGTTTAGGGCCGGTGGAATCATCGGTCGATATTTCTTTAAAGATGACAATGGCCGCAACGTAACCGTCAATGGCGCCCGCTATCCCTCAATGATTCCGAATTTTTTTTGCCCATAATGCAAGAACTGTATTTGGTTGACATGTGATTTCGACAAGAGGGCACTACATGCCACACAGCACGGAAAACAATGGACATATCGAGAGATGAGTTCGGTAAGAAATTTATCTCACTTTCCGGACAGGTGAGTTGGCCGCCTAGATCGAGCGATTTGATGCCTCTAGACTATTTTTAATAGAGCTACGTCTCTGTCAATAAACCAGTGGCACTTAGATCCTTAGAAGACAACATTACCCGTGTTATTAGCGGGGTACCAGCCGAGATGCTCGAAAAAGTGGTTCAAAATTGGATCCCTCGTAGGGATCACCTAAAACATAGTCTTGGTAAATATTTACAAAAAGTAATCTTAGCAAAGTAAATGGCAAGCATTATTATTATAAGTTTTAAATAATTAAACTTTTTTATAAGTTTTTTATATTTATAGGATCTACCAATAAGAGTGATATGATTTCTATGTAACGTTTCGGCCATTTGTATTATGTTGTGGTCTGTCTTTTTTTTTCATTGTATTTAGTAATGCTTACAATTTTACCACGGAGAGATATAGGTAAGAACAACGTTAACAAATTATTCAATTTTATTATCAAAATAATAGTTCTTCAATTGCAACTTTTCGTACGCGTTTGCCATTTTATGGTCGTAATAATCGTCCAACTGTGCTCGCTATTTGTCGAATTGTTATTTACATAATGTTCAAGTGCCAATAAGATAAAGAACCGCTCGAAGTAATGAAAATTTTGCTGCCATTCAGGAAAGTGTTGCTGAAGACCACAATTTGTCGATTCCAAGAGTTTCTAAAAAATTGGGACTGTCTCAAACCACAATCTGGCGGATTTTGAGAAAGGATTTGGGCTTGCATCCATATAAAATTGTTATCACTTAAGAACTGAAGCCATTGGACCACCGTAGACTTCGTGAATTTGCTGATTTTGTCTTGGAAAAATTTGAAAACAATAACGATATTTTTAAGAAAATCATCTCCGATGAGGCTCACTTTCATCTGAGTGGTGCGGTAAATAAACAAAACTGTCGATTCTAGTGCGAAGAAAATCCGCAAATTATTCATGAGGTTTTTGGTCTGGTGGAATCATCGGTCCGTACTTCTTTCGAAATGAAGCTGGTAACACCGTTACTGTCAATGGAGACCGTTATAGATCGATGATAGCCAACTTTTTATGGCCGAAATTGGAAGAAGTTGATCTTGACAACATCTGGTTTCAACAAGACGGGGCTACGTGCCACACAGCACGTGCAACAACCGAATTATTGCGAGGAAAGTTTGGAGATTCGATCATTTCAAGAAATTGTGACATTGAATGGCCTCCAAGAAGTTGTGATTTAACACGATTCGACTATTTATTTTGTGGTTATTTGAAGTCATTGATTTTTAGCAATAAACCAGACTCTCTTCAAGCTTTAGAAGTCAATATTGAACGTGCTATTCATAACATACGACTTGATTTAGTGGAAAAAGTGGTCGAACTGAAATTGGTTTCATCGAATTCGTTCCTGCAAAAGAAGTCGTGTGGAGGCCATTTGAATGACGTTTTATTCAGAACTTAATTGTATCGATTGTACTTCACATTAAATAAAAAACATTTGAATTTCCTTAATAATAAGTGTGTTTTTAAAAAAAAAGAAATTTTTATAAAATTATTTCTCCTACACCCAATCAATCATCCATATTATATCTAAACACAATGAACCCGTGCACTTATAATAGTTTTTACTAAATTCCGGAAGGCCGTATTATAATTAAATCTGGCTCGAAATTGGTTTTGGTCAGTTTCGATTAGGATTAAGTCCATCAGTCATAGGATTGAGCCTATTGCCACTCTGATCGATATAATATGGTAATAGAAAAGGATTCCATCAAAAAGGTTATTAGTTACTCGAATTACCTCATTATATCTAATCTTACACTTACTAGTGATCCCTATTTGTGGATAGGTATTATAAGAGAGCACTTCCATAACAAGAAATTTACTACATTTTCAAAGCATATTCTCCATATCAGTATTCCTCTTAAGTAGCTAACCTTTAGGACAATTTATACTTTGGACCTTCGGAATATTACAACCAAATTTCATTAAATAATAAAAATCAAAAGATTTTTCATCAAATGAAATTTACTTAAGTATTTTCGGCATAATTATAATTAAAAGAAAATCCTAATAAATTACCGATTTGATAAAAAGACAAATAAATAACTGAAATCCTTTTAATTTATATCAATTTCAAGGTATACAATATTAATTGGATTCGGAATTTCTATTACACAAAAACCAAACAACAAAAAAAGAAAAGAAATTGTAACTTGTTTTCCTGAAAAGTGTACGTAATTACTCCAATTCATAGATGGATACTTAAACTATTAAATTAATTAGTGGAGCGCACAGGAGAAATTTTTGGCTAAATAAAAAATTAAGTGCGGATTATTGGCAATTTTGTGCATATTGGATAAACAAATAATTAGGGATGTAAATTGAATTCAATCGAATTAATCGAAAGTGTGTACACAATTACATTCAGCACTTAAGATTGTCCATGCCTACGGAGTATCCTTGCATACAAATGTTTTCGCCAAACAAATTGAATGGACGTGATTTGAACTTGGCCAGCTTTAATTGTGATTATAGCTTTCAGATATTGGATTTTTTTTTTTTGGGATTTTTCCATTTTTCCAATTGGTATACTTTGTGCTATTATTTCTAGTTTTTTCTTTTACTATTTTTGTTTCTGGTAAATCTTTAATACGTCCTTTTCTAAAAAAAAAAAATGGTCAAGTTTTTGTAATTGATCGAAGACATAACATTTTAAACAAAGCAAAAGCAATCTTCTATATAATAAAAACTTCCTCTAAACACTGTCCTTTTTTGTCAAAAACGAATACTAAAGAATTATTTGTAATAAAAATTGTAGAAATTTCAATAATAGAATCGTTCAGTCGACATCCATATACACGTATATATTCGAATAGAAGAGAATTTTAGCTTTATTTGCCTTTATTGGTGATTTTCCGATAACCCTAAACGTAAAGGGTTTCCTTTATCCTGTTTACTTGGTGTTCGAATAGAGACCGATGGCATTCGGTGGCTTTTCGGTTACTCTTTAGATATCTAGGGTTAGATTCGAATTGATTTTCCATTTGAACTGTCTGGACTAAAACAAACAATTTTCGCGTAATCCTTTTGTGTTCAAATGTGAAACTGGAAGCATTTGTCCAGATTTGTCCTTGTCAAAAGGGCTGTCATGAAGTATTAAAGGGCTGGTGTTTAGCATCCATTGACTTTTCTACCTAAGCCGATTTTCTAGATATTGTAAATTTGTTCGTTTCGGAAAAACTGAAAAAAAAACTCTACCATAAATTTGATATTCGTGTATGCATTTTGATATTGTAATATATGAGATAAAAAAAAAAAGTTATTTTTTTATTGTCCTTCCATTCTGCTTTCACTATTGATGTATTAAAATATTTTTTTTACAAATGGGACTTTCTTGACTATTTTGAAAAATAGAAGATAAATTTGAATAATTTCATATAAGTATTAAAAGGATTTTCAAAGGATTCTTCGGAATAAGTATTTTTATGCTAAATTGTAAATGGAATTTTTTTTTTGGATTACTAATACATACAGAACTGTGCAAAGCACTTTTAACTGGTGGTGCCAACTTGTTTTACTATATTTTTGTAATGTTAATAAATTATAAAAATAAGTCAAATATTTTATAGCCTATGAAAAAAGAAAAAAAAATTTTATATATAAATCAATTCAACAGAAAAAATAAAATAATAGATTATCTTTTATGCACAACAGTTGCAATCAATCCGTATTTTAGGATAACAAACAGGCCTTATGTTGTTTATTCTTATAAAACACCAATAGTTAATAGCGTAGCCTTTATTTTTTTAATAAAAAAGCATACTTTTTTGATATTGAACAAACCAAGTTGTCGAAGAAATCTTCAGGAATATTTTCCCATTCAATTTGTACAAAGGCAATATGATAAGTGATTGACTAATGCAAAGTTGTAGCTGATATCAGCAAAGCAATATTTTTTTTTTATCATTTCCAAATTTCTAAAAAGACATTATATAATATTTTACTATAATTTGTTGAGTAGTTTAGTTTTGACAGCCATTGAAAAGAGACAAGATTTCTGTTTTTTATAAATATGTAAAAAAGTGAATTTCTTTTTTAAAGAAAATATTATATTTGAAACTAAAACTAAGCTTAATTAATCTTATACATTAAGATTTTTATTATTTTATGTAATAATTCAGAAATGGCTTATTGAATTCCGTTTTGCTAGGCACAACTTTTTTCCATCTTTCTGGCCGCATATGAATTCCATGTCGAAAAAACTGCTCTTCTTTAGAGGCGATTCACGAATCGACCCAATTTTTGGAAAATGCTGCTCCGCCAGGTCATCTGTCATCGATTGTAAGAGTAGTCGGAAGGGCGATGTCTGAAGAATATGGCGGGTAGGGCAGATGCCATTTTAATGTTTCCAAGCAGGTTTTAACCACCTCAGCAACATGCAGCCGAGCGTTGTCCTACTGCAAAATCACGTTGTCTTGTTTTTGCTCGTATTGTGGCCGATTTTCCATAAATTCTTGGCTCAAACGCATCAGTTGTGTTTGGTAGCGAGCTCCTGTGATGGATTCACTCGCTTGAAACAGCGCATAATATACCACGCCGAGCTGGCCTTAGCAAATACATAGTACGAGGGTCATTCAACAAGTACGTAGCCTCACCACCCGATGGAACTGCTGTCACAAAAGAAATTTACTATCGTGCAGTACATTCTTTTACTGTCAAAGTTTCAGTCGATTCCCTTCATTAGGTTTTGTTTTGAGAGCCTTTGAAAGCGGGCGTGTCGGTCGGTTGCACAAAAATGGAAAAAGAACAATGATTAGATTCTTGTTTTTGGAAGGGAAAACGCGCTGCGAAATCAAAGATCGCTTGGATGCTGTGTATGGTGACTCTGCTCCTTCTATGGCGACCGTCAAGAATTGGTTCAACGAGTCTGTTCGTGGCCGCACGTCGGTTTTTGATGAGCCACGCCCAGGTGCCCCGAAAACGGCTGCTACGGAGGAAAACGTTAAAAAAGTCCACGATCTCGTATTGGCAGACCGTCGATTAAAGGTTCACGAGATAGCTGAGACTGTGGGCATCGCAGTAGGAACGGTGCATCATATTCTACACGAAGAACTGGGCATGAGAAAGCTGTAGGCGCGATGGGTGCCGCGTTTGCTCACACCGGAAAACAAGCGCAACCGTGAGACCACATCGGCGACGTGTTTGGCGCTGTTTCAACGCAATCCAGCGACGAAACATGGATTCACTGGTACACACCAGAGACCAAGGAACAGTTGAAACAGTGGACTTCACCCGGCGAACGTGCTCCGAAGAAGGCGAAGACTGTTCGATCGGCCGGAAAGGTGATGGCCACCGTTTTCTGGGATTCACAAGGTGTGATCCACATCGATTACCTCGAGAAGGGTAAAACAATCACGGGGCGCTACTATGCTGACTTATTGGGCCGATTTGACGTCGAATTGAAGAAAAAACGGCCCGCTTTGCGAAGAAAAAAGTGCTGTTCCACCACGACAACGCGCCGGGTCACACCTCCGCCGTCGCCATGGCCAAATTGGTCGAATTGCGCTACGAATTGCTGCCCCATCCACCGTACTCTCTAGATTTGGCCCCCTGTGACTACTTTTTGTTTCCAAACCTGAAAAAAATCACTCGCCGGGAATAGATTTGGGTCGGTCATCGTCGCCACGGAAGCCTATTTTGCTTCCCTCAAGAAAATGTATTTTTTGGACGGGTTAAAAAAGTTAGAGCATCGCTGGGCCAAATGTATCGAGCTTGAAGAAGATTATGTGGAAAAATAAATTGCCACCTTTCCAAAATTTTCGTTTTTCTTTTGTAGGCTAAGTAGTTGTTGAATGACCCTCGTATGAGTTTCGCCAATGTTGACGTATGGCCGCGGCGCCTTTACGATATTCTTTGCTTTAGATTATCGTAATGGATCCACTTTACATCGTCAGTCATAATATAATGCATAAAATCCTTCCTTTTCTGCCGTTAGAGCAGCTTTTTACACGCTCAAAAACGCGTCAACTCGTATAGTATCCAAATCCCTTCCTTTTGGATCATTCCTAAGGCTTTTAAACAATGGAAAATAGCTTGTTGAGTCACGTTTAACATTATTTTTCATTCAATAATGCCTCCAATTCTGCGTCTTCAAACTTTATCAGTTCTCCGGAATGCTACTTGTCTTCTAGATCGAAATCACCACTTTTATGGCATTGAAACCATTTACGAAAATGTACATCAAAGAAGGCAAAAACGGTTCCATAGGCAGGCAAATTTTTCTGGGATGCACGTGGTATAATCGTCGTCGACTACTTTAAAAGGGGAAAAACGATAACAGAGCCATGACAAAATTTTTTGATTGCTTCTGCATACGCCATATTTGACAGATTGACCCCCCAACAATTTTCTTATATTTCCGAGTATGAAAAAAGTCGTCAAATAATGACGTGATTGCTGAAAAAACGCTAATATTGAAGGATTGGAGAGATCGTACTGTTCAGATGGGTGACTAAATACATCGAGCTAAAATGCAATTATGTTCAAAATAAAATAAATTAAAAAAAAACGTTTTCTTCTTATCAAGGCCAAGTATTAATCATATATCCCTCGTATACCCTTAAAAGATCCGTGAGTTTTTTTCTACTCTTTTCTTAAGATTTTCTATAAGATTTTTAGGGCCTTTAGATATAGGAACTGTCATGGTAATTTATTAAAAAAACATATTTTGCAGTCCGAGGTAAGTTTTTATTAACTTGGAGATTTTTTTTTCCATAATAGTTTTGTAGCTATTGAGTCTCCTTACACGTTTAATATGATGAATCGCACCTACACTTCCTCCAGAGAAGTAATCCCAGATTATTAAGTAATCACTATCTATCTTCGGGTTTAAGCCTCTGCCCTCTAACCTATAGACGTCAAAACATATCAACTTCAATCCAATCTATACAATTTAAATTTATGCTCAATTAAAAAAAGTATGATTCAACATTTCTATAAATTTCAGTCCCAGTGAGTAAGAGCAAAATCTAAACGAGCATTCAATTTTTTCATAGTACTAAATGGTTTTTTGTCTGATATATGACTTCGAAGTTCAGTTTTTAGGCTAATCCTATTTTCTTTAGATGCGGCCTAAGATTTTTTTCCGAATAATATTTATAATTCCTTTATCCGGCCCTTGATTTGCTCGGTTCCCAATTGAGAGATTGACTTGCTCTGTCCATTTAGGAATTGATTTTGATTAGCCCATTGCGGTATCACGCGACGAATGAGTCACTGAGGATAATTTGCTTACAAAGGAATTTTAATAAAAATGAATTTATAATTGCTTGAGTCCCCGCTTGATAATTTTCTTACATAGGAATTTATAATTGCTCGATTCCCCTCTTTATTTTTTCTCAATCCCTCTTGATTTGCCCAATCCCTCTTGATACGTGTATGTTCAGTCAATTTAGGAATTTATATTACGTGTCTGCTCCTTATAATATGGCAAATGAATGATTTCTGGATCAACTACTTATTTTGATTAGCCAAATATATTTCGAGACCATTGCGGTATCACGCGATGAATGATGTTACTGGGGAGAGTCACCTGATGATAATTTGCTTACAAAGGAATTTTCTTAAAAATAAATTTATAATTGCTTGATCCTCCGCTTAATAATTTTTTTACATAGCAATTTATAATTGCTCGATCCCCTTTCAAGATTTTGATTTGCTCAATCCCTCTTGATTTGCTCGGTCCATTGAAAAATTGATATTACGTGTCTGCTCCTTACAACATGGCAAATAGATGATTTCTAGATCGACTACTTATTTTGATTAGCCAAATATATCTCAAGACCATTGCGGTATCACTTGACGAATGATGTTACTGAGGAGGATTACTGAGCATAATTTTCTTACAAAGAAATTTTCTTAAAAAGGATTTTATAATTGCTCGAACCCTTTCTTGATAATTTTCTTACAAAGGAATTTATAATTGGTCAATCCCCCTCGGTTCCCTTTTATTTGCACGGTCCCCTTTTAAGAGTTTGATTTGCTCAATTCCTCTTGATTTGCTCGGTCCATTGAAAAATTGATATTACGTATCTGCTCCTTACAACATGGCAAATTGATGATTTCTGGATCACCCACTTATTTTGATAAGCCAAATATATCTCTATACCATTGCGGTATCAACCGACAAGTGATGTTACTGGGGAGCATTACTTTCTTACGATGGAATTGGTATGATATAACGAGAAAAAGTTAGTTTAAGTGCAAAGGAACCTTGACATCAGGCTGACTGATCTTATTATGAACAAAAAAAAGAAACATTCATAATATTACAAGGGGTTCTTAACTGTATAAATTGGATGCGGCTGGAGTTAGAAATCTGGATAGAACTCCAGAGTTCTAGTCCATAGGTTCAAATAGGCTTAAGGAAGAAAAATTTGTTGTTCAATGGTCTAAAAAATTGTTTGTATCGTTTTTTCACTGTAAGTCATTTTAGTTCTACGTAACACACTATTAGTTACAGATAACGGATTTTTGAAATTTTTTTATAAGGGTAGATTGTTTGCTTAAGTTGCAGTAAGAGTGTTAAGATATGTTGGAATAGCAAAACTGTAGATATTATATAGTATAGGCCCAAAGATACTACCCTAAGGAACACCGGCAATTTAAGGAGTCTTGTGTGTATTATCACATACTAAGTGGAGTAAATTATAATGCTACTGTAGGTGATATGACAAGAAACAAAACTGAGCAGTATTTTTTCTTTTTAAAGAAAACTGACTCTAGTAGGTAAAAACAAATTTTTCCAAGGAACCTAGATAAAAAGTAAACGTTTACACAGAAATAAATCTAATAAAATTTTATTAACACCTAAATTATATATGAAAACGTTTATAAATTTGATTTAATATTCCAAAAATTTTGCAAACCATTTCATTTAATATAATTTGAATAATATTTGAAAACTATATAAAATTAAAGGTATGGCAAAATTTGCTGTTGATAATTTAAGTAATCTACTATTTGTTTTCTCCAAAATAAAAGCCAATTTCCTCTTCATAACTATCTATTCGGAAAATTCTCCCAATAATAATCAGTACTGATAATTTTATTAAAGCCATTGAAATTTATTCAAAAACTATTTTCTAAAATTTGCTCGTAGAACGAACACATTTATTAATGCATTCAGCGATGATAATTTTATTTTACTGCAACTCCTTTCTAATCGGTTTTAGTTCACGGAAATTGTTAATCCATTTAATGGTATTATTTGTAACTTAATTTCGATACAGAAAACATTTTATAGAATAATTTTCATATCGCACTGCCGGATTTATTTATATAAATTCATCCCCATTGTACCAAAATCCAACATTGTCTTCGTACTCTCACAGTAGTTGTTGGCCTTTTTGATTTTGTATTTTTTAATCTAACCAAATTAATTTAATAACACATACAAGTATGCATTATAGGAGATCTGTATATATTTATATATATATTAAAATAATAATTACTCACTTTTAATATGTTCTATTCTAGTTTATGAATTTATCAAAATTATTTCGTTTTCCAGAGCGTTCATAATTACTTTATTAGTGCATGATTTCGTATTAATTGGCATTATTTTCGATAATTTCTGTAAGTATTAATTATAAAAGTTGTACTTTTTGTATTTGACAAAATTTCCCTTCAACACTGAATCTAAATCAAAAAATTAGAAACATTTTAATTAGAGAAAATCATATAAATTTTATGTTGAAATAATGAATTTTTTAATTTTTTAATTAAAAAGTTATATATTTAGGGATGACTGATCGGAAAATTTTATAATTTATATATTCAGCAAAAGAAAAGAAGAAAAATTTTTTGGTAATTGAAAATTTATTTATTTATGAATATCTATTTTGTCCCCTTCAAAGTAATCCCCACCAGATAAAATACACTTGTGCCAACATTTTTCCCAATCCTCGAAGCACTTCAAAAAATCATTTTTTGTGATCTTGTTCAGCTCCTCCTTTGATGCCGCTTTTATCTTCTCAATCGTAGCGTAGCGTCGTCCTTTCATGGGGCTCTTCAGTTTCGGGAATAAGAAAAAGTCACATCGGGGCAGATCTGGGGAATACGGTGGCTGCAGCATTATTAGTGTGGTTTTTGGCCAAAAATGGCAAAAGCAAATTTTTGTTTTTCCACAAATCCGGGCGTTTCTGGGGGGTTGCTTCACGCAACTTCCGCATAACTTGCAGGTAATATTCCTTATTGATCGTTCTACCCTGTGGCAAGAACTCATGATGCATCACGCCCCTGAAATTGAAGAAAACTGTAAGTAAAACCTTCACATTCGACCGAACTTTGCGCGCTTTTTTCGATCTTGGCTCGTGCCGTCTCAGAACATTTTGTACCACCGATAAACATTGCTTCGGTCCAAAGTAGCTTCACCATATGCCACAGTCAACATTCGGAATGCATCCGCGCAATTAATTTTATTTTTCACACAAAATTTGATACAGATTCTTTGATCCATTTTTTGGAATGGGCGAAAATCGAAGACGAGTCAAAACACGTGCAAGCAAAGCAGCTGTCAAAAATTAACTGAACATTCAAAATGGCTGAACTTGTCAGCATAAGTGAGACACATGAGTACCAACATAATACCACAAAAAATCGAAAAACTTTTTAAACAGACCTCGTAAGGTCTCCTTGACAGGAGCCAGATGACATTTTCTAGGCTATTTGGCAACATTATATTTCATGTGGGCTCATCTTTCTTAGTAAAACTGGTGCAACATAAGGTAAAGGGATCAATTAAATATTGTAAAGTTTTGTTCATAAGATTGTATTAAAAAAATTAAAAAAAGGGCTAGGAAAAGAATTTTCGGTGTAGGATCTCAACCATTTATAGTAAGATATAATATGTTAGGAAATATAGTGCGTATTGGACGGTAAAGTTTACAAGCATGGGTTGGAATATAATGCAACTCAACGTTGAGGACGAACTTTATTCAATATCGGTTCAGCAACCAATACCAAAAAGAGCTTATCTGAAGAGTCGCAAATAGCATCCAAAGCTGCGAGACTGTTTGTTTATTTTTTTTTATTGTAAGGTCCCTTAAACTTAGAAGAAAAGTACCACTACCATAAGGCCTTTCGACGATTGATTCTTATAGGTAATTAGGAGTGTTAACATATACTTATACTTTATGGAGTAAATTAATTTGTTTGAAAAAATTAAATAAAGGACTTGGAAATGGAATTGTTGGTACTATGAAAAGACTCCTTTTTACAAAAAAATTCTTGGTTAAGTGGTATTCGGTTATTATATCAGAGATTGTTACAAGAACGGCACAGGATTTTCAGATGGGACAAGGGTAGAATGAGTGGAAAATTTCCAATGCGCAAATGAGCAGCTTTTGCGCCCGAAGTTTTGGTAAGGATGTTGAGTAGACTGGCTTGTTGGTAGAAAAACGAGATGAAAAATTAGTGCTAAATATTCAGCCTATTTGTCTACGAGAGGACAAAGATATAAAATGTTATTTTATTAATAGACAAGATAAATTAGGACGGTCTCGCGTGTAGTCTAATTTCAAAAATACCCACGTGTCTTGAAACCGAAATCAAGTAGATAACCTTCCATAGATACACTGCTTGACCTGAATTCTAACCATTCTCCTGTTCTCCTAACACTAGACACTGCTCCTTCCTTAAAATCCTATCCTGCCAAACTTGTAAATGGGAAAGTTGATTGGGACATTTTTAGACAGAACTTAGACCAACCGATTCATTTACAACAAAGCCTTAAGAACGTACAAGAAATAGAAGATGCCGTAAACGACTTGACTGTTTGCATACAAAACTCAATCACCAACGCCCACATAACTTATAAGAAACCAACCATACGAGAACATGGCTACAATCTTCCGCAAAAAATTCGCAGCTTGATAAGCGAGAAACGTCGAGCCAGGGCTCAGTGGCAACGTTCAAGAATGCCAAATGAGAAGAAAAAACTGAACCAACTACAACGAGAACTGAAACAAGAAATAATTAATTATAATAACGAACGATTTACTGAATACACAGAATCACTAACAACGAACCTGTGCAAAAACGGATAAACAGAAAGCCGACATCTTCGGCAAATACTTAGAAAACATCTTTAAACCTCACGAAGCTGTCCAAGACATTCTGCATGACGAACAAATATTCCGACAAATATAAACTCAGTTGCACATAAGTCCACCTCCTAAGTTTTTCACTCCTTCCGAAGTTAAATTCACAATAGAAAACCTTTCCAATAAAAAAGCTCCAGGATATGACCTAATAACTTCAAAAATCCTGAGCAAATTTCCAAAAAAACCCTCGTCCTTATATCCTCCGCACATAATTTTTTCCTTCCCTGTGGAAGTTTTCCATAATTAAGATGATCCCAAAACCCAATAAGCCCAAAACCCTTCCTACCTCATATAGACCTATAAGCTTCCTTGCCATGTTATCAAAAATCCTAGAAAAATTAATCCTAAAACGCCTTTATCCCATGTTTGAAACCGAGGGTGTCATTCCTCAGCATCAGTTTGGATTTCGACCTGAGCATTCCACTATCAGGCAGTGTCATCGCGTAGTCGACTACATAGCGTGTTCGCTAGAGCGAAAGGAATACTGCCCAGGCGTGTTTCTTGACATTTCGCATGCTTTCGACCGTGTATGGCATCCTGGATTGCTTTGGAAGTTACAGCGAGTCCTACCCCCGGGTTATTTTCACATCCTTAAATCTTATCTCTCAGACCGATATTTTCAGGTAGCTGAAAATATTGAGTACTCTGACATTTATCCAATTTCTACCGGTGTCCCTCAAGGAAGTGTCCTAGGTCCTATCCTATACAACATTTATACCCATGAGATTCCTTGCCACAACAACATCCTAACCGCAATATTTGCTGACGACACAGTCATCCTGATACATCACAAAGATCCTTCAACAGCCATTAGTATCCTACAGAACCATATTCACTCCTTAGAAACTTGATTCAAAAGGTGGAGAGTGAAGGTAAATGAGCAAAAATCTGCTCATGTAACTTTTACACTCTGCCGAGAATAAATTCCCGACATAACCCTAAACGGCAGTATTATTCCACAAAAAAATAGCGTACGTTACCTTGGACTTATATTCGACAAACGGTTAACCTGGAACCTTCATACGAAAACTAAAAGACGTGAACTTAACGGACGATACATACAATTATTACGTCTCCTAGACAGTAAATCAAAACTTACAACAACAAGTAAACTTTTACTATACAATACGGTTCTAAAACCAATATGGACATATGGTCTAGAACTTTGGGGTTCGACTAAGCATTCCAACTCCCTTCCAATGCCATCCCTACAATCCCGAATCCTTCGTAAAATTGTCAATGCCCCCTTTTATATGCGAAACACTTTTATCCACCGTGACCTAAATGTTCCATTTGTTCGTGAACTATGCATCTCCAGATATAAAAAATTCTATTCGCATCTATCTTTCCACCCTAATCCTTTAGGAAGGGAACTTTTCACTCCCACCCTTCCAGTATACACTCATCGACGTTTAAAACGGCGATGGCCGAGGGATTCTCTAAAATTATAAAATAAAATTACCTTGTTCTAGAGGTAACATCGATGGGTGTTTTCCTCCACATGTCCTCATGTCCATGTATATTCCCGTAAAAAATCTGCTTGTTACTAGCATAAGAAGTTGTAGTTAACATTTAAAATAAAAATAAAAAAGTAGATAACCCTGTTGATCAGCAGATTGTTTCGAATATTGTTAAGAACTGGGTCTTTTGAAGAACCAAATATAGCTTCAAGGACAGCAATATTATCACTGCAACTAACAACAATGGGTCTGCTATAGGGAATATTAGTTAACGTACAAGGGTCGTTCAATAAGTCCTTAGAAAAAAATAGAAAAAAACTGTTTTTTAAAAAAAAAAATTTTTATTTTTCAACATAATCTCCTTTTAGATCCTTTAGAGGATTTTGGAAGTTCTGCAAAATACTCATCCGTTTGAGCAATGACGTCCTCGTTGGAAGTGAACCGTCGTCCGCCAAGCCATTTCTTCAGACTGAGGAAAAGAAAATAGTCACTCGGGGCCAAATCTGGTGAATAAGCGGGATGCTGCAACAATTCCATTCTCAATTCCACAATTTTGGCCATGGAAACAGCGCAGGTGTGCACACGCGCATTGTCCTGATGCAAGAGGATTTTTTTTCTTCTTCAGATGGGGGCGTTTCTCTTTGATTTCATCGCTCAACCGTTGCAATAACGACGCGTAATACGGTCCTGTTATTGTTTTTCCTTTTTCCAAGTAGTCGATAAAAATGATGCCCTGCGAATCCCGAAAGACCGTGGCCATCACCTTGCCGGCCGATGGCACAGTTTTTACCTTCTTTGGAGCCCGTTCACCCTTGAAAATCCACTGTGATGACTGTCTCTTCGTTTGTAGTAGTGTATCCAGTTTTCGTCCACAGTGACATATTGACGAAGGAATTCGGCAGGATTGCGATGAAAGAGTGCCAACATAGCCTCAGAGTCCACTACACGATTGCACCCATCTTGCCGAAATTTTTTTCACAGACAATTTTTCATGCAAAATTGAAGCGACTGTACCTTGTGATATGCCCGTGGCCTCAACTAATTCGCGCACTTTAATTCGCCGATCGTTCAAAATCAGATCGTGGATTTTGTCGATGATTTCAGCAGTAGACACCTCAACTGGGCGTCCTTAACGATGTTCTTCTTTTGTGGATGAACGGCCACGTTTAAATTCATTCACCTAATTGTAAACCGTCGCAAACACAGGTGCAGATGTGCCATGAACTGCATCCAACTCGGCTTTGATTTCTTTCGGGCTTAAGCCTTTCAAATGGAGATGTTTGATGACAGCCCTAAACTCGCTTTTTTCCATTGTTATGCACAAATAAATGTCGTTAACTTTAATCGACGATAGAAATTGACCTACGCTATGGATAGAGCTTTCCTGTCGATAATGCTACATACAAAAAAAAATATTTACCGACACTACGAGCGCAATTTCTTGCAAGGAATTTTTTTAATGTGAATATCTACCTGGTCTGTAAACAATTGTGTGGATCACCTAATACATCTACCAATTCTAGTCATAGTTTTCTTTAACCATCCTATACACTTCCTTGAAATTAATTAAAATGATAAATATTCAAAATACTATCACATTTCTGCAGGATCTTTTGTAAAAGAAAATAATAAAAAAAAATTCCTAAAGTCTAGTAGGCCTCTTTAAAATTGAATACTATCGATTTTCCACATAATTTAACTAGATAATATCTGAAAACAATTTCTTTTGAATTATACTCATTTCATAGATAAATGCCTGGCATGATAAATTCACATATGGTATAATGCGTTCTATTCGAAAAGTTTTCGGTAAATGTACTTTTCACAATTGTACGAGTATGAAAAATTTGCGTTATGCTTGGTTTACCATTTCAATAGCCTCAAACCAATATATTTTACGTATGTATCTATCATATTTTGAATGAATTTTTATGTAAATCCATGTTCGCGCCTAGGGGATAATATATCTGAATTACTAGGTAGGTGGTCTCACCACTTTTTCGTATACGGAAAACAGGCGTACAATCCAGGAAACAAATCATTTTCTGTACATTTATGTCGAAATTCTTAGCTTGTTTATCAGTTTCCATGGCATTGGCAATAAATTTTAGAATTTTTTTTTTTTTTTAGATATATAAATTACGAAATATGCTTCAGACTATGATATAAAAAATGGTTTCCTATTAATGTTAACATTTCTCTCAATTTTTCTTTACAAGTTTATTATGGAAATTACATACTTGCTTCCGATACATCATCGTTCGTCCTTGTTCGATGCTGAATACGCACTTTATGGAATAATTTAATGATTTTGATTTTGTTTTTATTCAATAAAATTCTAATCAAAATTATTTTTCTATCACTTTCAACTCGTAAATCACATATGCTTCAGAGAAACGCTTGTTAGAAATTGTAATTTTTGTTTTTATATATAATTTTCGATTTAATTAGAATTCATTATTCCTATTTAACCTTCAAATTTAAATATATTAAAATAGGTGGCAATTTATTAGGGGGGTTTTTTAATTTTAAAAATTTTAATTAATATAAGGAAGCAATTAAAAATCTGAAAAATTTTCTTTAAAACATTGTTTCAATAACAAAAAACTTATTTATTTGTTGTGGAAATTTTTTAATAAATTCAAGTTGAAAAAATCTATTTTAAAAATACAATAAAATATTAGATTTTACGAGGGTCATTCAACAAGTACTTAGCCTACAAAAGAAAAACGAAAATTTTGGAAAGGTGGCAATTTATTTTTCCACATAATCTCCTTCAAGCTCGATACACTTGGCGCAGCGATGCTCTAACTTTTTTAACCCGTCCAAAAAATACATTTTCTAGAGGGAAGCAAAATAGGCCTCCGTGGCGACGATGACCTCCTCATTCGACCCAAATCTATTCCCGGCGAGTGATTTTTTCAGGTTTGGAAACAAAAAGTAGTCACAGGGGGCCAAATCTGGAGAGTACGGTGGATGGGGCAGCAATTCGTAGCGCAATTCGACCAATTTGGCCATGGCGACGGCGGAGGTGTGAGCCGGCGCGTTATCGTGGTGGAACAGCACTTTTTTCTTCGCAAAGCGGGGCCGCTTTTTCTTCAATTCGACGTCAAATCGGCCCAATAAGTCAGCATAGTAGCGCCCCGTGATTGTTTTACCCTTCTCGAGGTAATCGATGTGGATCACACCTTGTGATTCCGAGAAAACGGTGGCCATCACCTTTCCGGCCGATCGAACAGTCTTCGCCTTCTTCGGAGCACGTTCGCCGGGTGAAGTCCACTGTTTTGACTGTTCCTTGGTCTATGGTGTGTACCAGTGAATCCATGTTTCGTCGACGGTCACGAAACGACGCAAGAACTCCGCTGGATTGCGCTGAAACAGCCGATGTGGTCTCACGGTTGCGCTTGTTTTCCGGTGTGAGCAAACGCGGCACCCATCGCGCCGACAGCTTTCTCATGCCCAATTCTTCGTGTAGAATATGATGCATCGTTCCTACTGCGATGCGCACAGTCTCAGCTATCTCGTGAACCTTCAATCGACGGTCTGCCAACACGATATCGTGGACTTTTTTAACGTTTTCCTCCGCAGCAGCCGTTTTCGGGGCACCTGGGCGTGGCTCATCAAAAACCGACGTGCGGCCACGAACAAACTCGTTGAACCAATACTTGACGGTCGCCATCGAAGGAGAAGAGTCACGATATACAGTATCCAAGCGATCTTTGATTTCGCTGCGCGTTTTCCCTTCCAAAAACAAGAATCTAATCACCGAACGATATTGTTCTTTTTCCATTTTTGTGCAACCGATCGACACGCTCGCTTTCAAAGGCTCTCAAAACAAAACTAATAAAGGGAATTGACTGAAACTTTGACAATAGGCTATTAAATTATTGTACTGCACGATCGTAAATTTCTTTTGTGATAGCAGTTTCATCGGGCGGTGAGGCTAAGTACTTGTTGAATGACCCTCGTAGTAAAAGATTTTTTTTGATTACAAGAATAGTTTTTTTAGAATAATAAATGTCTTAAAAAAATATTGGGCATATAGCCCTTTTTTGGGTTATTCTTAAATGAGGTTCATCCAATCGCCCCAAATTTTTAGCAGATTTTTCGAGTGTCTTCGATATATTCTGACTGCCAAGGCTTTTCAGCTGAAGCTGATTGGTTAAAATATGCATTAAACAATATAGATACGTGTATTAGAACTAAAAAGGACATTGCATATATACGGATTTAAAAGAGAGAATTTTTTCAACAAAACAATCTTTGTTATATACTGTTGCTATCAATTAAGGATTTTATAAATATTTTCAATTTTATTTGCTAATTGTTAAAAAAAAATTTTAAATTTATTTTCTATCCGCTTTTAGTATAAATTATTCGGAATATATTAATTTAAAAAAAAACACTGATTTTTGGTTAAAATTCTTTCGCGCTAAAATTTCTCGCAGTGATTAATCTACCCAAAATTGTAGATCAAAACTGACGTACCAGGTGTATAAGCTTAAATCCACAGTTTTCTAGTAAAAAAAAACATATTTTTTTAAAATAGAAAGCAAAAATAAATTTATTCAAAGTACTTTCCCTCGCTAGCTACACATTTTTCCCATCTCTTGGGCAATTTGTGGATACCACACCAAAAAATTCCTTCTCTTTCGAGGCTAACGACTCATCAAGCCATTTTCGGACGCCTTTGTAAGAAACAAAGTGCTGCTCAGTGAGCGCGTGGTCCATCGACGAAAACAGGTGGTAGTCAGAAGGGGTCAGGGCTATGGAATAAGCGGGGTGGGGTAGCACCTTCCAGTTGAGTGTCTCCAAATAGTTTCGGACCATTTTTGACGTGTGCGATGGTGCGTTGTCGTGGAGGAAAATCAGCTTGTCATGTCTTTGTTGATAATCCGACCTTTTTTCACGCAGAGCAAGGTGCAATTTGATCAGTTGTTGGTGGTAGCGGTTGGCATTGACAGTTTCACCAGGTTTCAACATCTCATAATAGACGATACCCTGCTGATCCCACCAAACGCACAGCATCGTCTTCCGTCCGAAGCTATTTGGTCTTGGGGTATTTCTTGGGTTTGGGATTCTCGAAATATATCCACTCTGATCTTTTCAATCATTCCCATGGCACGTAGACGCATGGAAATGGCTCGTTGAGTAACACCCAATTACTTCGCGAGCATTTTTTGCGATTGGGTATCGTCTTCGTCCAAAATAGCCTGCAATTGATGGTCCTCAACCTTCCTAGGCCGATTTTCACGTTTCTTGTCCCACAAGTCAAAAATGCCGTCTTTGAACCGAGGAAACCAATCTCGGCACGTTGTTTCCGATAAAGCACTGTCACCATAGGTCTCCATTAGCATTCGATGCGATTCGGCAGCCGATTTCTTCAAATTGAAGCAGAATGCAGATCTCCCCGCATATGCTCTTTTTCTGGCACAAAACTAGACATGATTACCAAAGGAAAAATGTATGTTGTTGTACGCAGTGATTAATGTTAATAGATGTCAAACTCATAAAAAAAGTATGGTGTATCCATGGTAGCTTAATACGCTCACTCACCCCATCTATGACCAAACAGCCAATTTAAGCTTATATATCTGGTTTTTTTTTAATTACTATTCAGATAGCGTATGGAATATTTCAGGTAATTTAGATGATAAGTTGTTGTGATAGTATGCAAAAAAAATATATAATATTTTTTGTCCTTATCTCTCTATACTCGGACGCATACACCAACGACTTGGCATATTCCCATAATAAACGTTTATGCCAAGTCGTAAAATCATCATAAATGCATTGTTTTGCTAGGAATACATGTATAGACAGTAGCAGAATTCTACTAGGATCACATATCACTTGATTCAATGCCTTTCATGTTTTTGAAAAAATAGATGTTGATCATGGCTAGGTAGTACTATTTTTTGACTTTTAAGGGAGACCCGGCATTATGTTGCAAGAGAGAAGCCACACCAAATACGTATTTTTTGGATGTAATGGAGTTTTTATTATCTCTTATGGTATTGTTTTACTCCAAGAGTAACAGCTTTGCTTGGTAACAAAATCGTTGATCAAAAACTGAGTATATTCTCTAAACACAAGATTTGAGATAAAAATTTTGATCATTTGAAAGCATATTTCAGCCAGAGTCTATCCATGCTAAAATGATAAACTAAATTATGAAAAATTCATAAGCAAACTTTGACAGATGACAGCTGGATAGACATTGTCTTGTCTATCTAGCTGTCATCTGTCATTGTCTTGTCTATCCATACCTATAACCTAAGCACAATGTCCTTACTCTACCTAAGGTTGCACATTCTTTACAATCGATGACAGTTTGACATTGATTTTTCATTGATCTTGTTATTTGGTGAAGATGTCCACGCTTCCTTTATTCAATTTTTTAATTGTGGAGCGTTGTTTGGGCGTATCCTGGCTACTCGCAATTTCATTAACGATCAGATGTTTCTAATTAGGTTGAGCATGTTTTTTTTCCAGGTATTGCTTTGTCTATGCTAAAAAAAAAATTTATATGATAAGCCAAATTTATGTTATATAAATTTCAACATTATTTATTTATGTTCACAACTTTATAATTTACCATCCTACTTCGATGTATGTGGTGGGCATTACCGTCTTGAAAAATAACGTGACTGGTGTCACCAAATAGATCGATAATTGTGTGCTCAAAATGATATTGTAAAGTGTATTATTTATGATCAATAAATGCAAAATGTCCAGTCTGGTCTCCAGCGAAACATCCCCAAACCATCATACTCGTATACTCTGTTTTTGAGGCATTCTTCTGACAGTCGTTCGCCTTTCTTTCTTCTGACAGTCGTTCGCCTTGTTGTTGTTGTTGCTGTTGCTGTTGCTATTGCTGTTGCTGTTGCTGTTGCTATTGCTGTTACTTTTGTTATTGCTGTTTCTATTGCTGTTGCTGTTGCTGTTGCTCTTGCTGTTGCAGTTACAGTTACTATTTATGTTGCTATTGCTGCTGCTATTACTGTATCTTTGTTGTTGCTGTTGCTGCTACTTTTGTTGTTGCCTTTGTTGTTGACGTTACTGTTGTTGTTGCTTTTGTGGTTGCTATTTCTATTGCTATTACCCTTGCTGTTGTTGTTGCAATTGCTGTAACTGTTACTGTTGCTGTTACTGTTGCTGTTGCTGTAGTTGTTTCTGTTACTGTTGCGCCTAATATTGTTGCTACTATTGCTGTTGCAGTTGCTTTTCTTGACGCGTTTGTTGTTGCTATTAATGTTGCTGTTGCTGTTGCTGTTCCTGTTGCTGTTGCTGTTGCTTTTAGTGTAACTTTTGCTACCACTGTTACTATTGTTCTTGCTATTGTTTTTACTGTTGCTGTTGCTATAGCTCTGCCTTCGTTGTTGCTGTTGCTTCTACTTTTGTTGTGGCTTTTGTTGTTGCTATTGCTGTTGCATTTAGTGTTACTTTTGCTGTTGCTGTAGTTGTTTCTGTTACTGTTGCGCCTAATATTGTTGCTACTATTGCTGTTGCAGTTGCTTTTGTTGACGCGTTTGTTGTTGCTATTAATGTTGCTGTTGCTGTTACTGTTGCTGTTGCTATTAGTGTAACTTTTGCTACCGCTGTTACTATTGTTCTTGCTATTGTTTTTACTGTTGCTGTTGCCATAGCTCTGCCTTCGTTGTTGTTGTTGCTTCTACTTTTGTTATGGCTTTTGTTGTTGCTATTGCTGTTGCTATTGCTGTTGCTTTTAGTGTTACTTTTGCTGTTGCTAATACTACGAGTATTGTTCTTGCTGTTGTTTTTGCTGTTGCTGTTGTTATTTTTGTGTTTCCGTTGTTGCTATTGCTGCTACTTTTTTTGTGGCTTTTGTTGTTGCTATTGATGGTTCTGTTGATGCTATATTTGCGGTTGCTGTATCTTTAGCTGTTGCTGCCGCTTTTGTTGAAGCGTTTGTTGTTACTTTTGTCGTTGCTATTGCTGTTGCCATTGCTTTTGTTGTTGCTTTTGTTATTGATGTTGATATTGCTTTACTGTTACTGTTGCTGTTGCTCTTAGTTTTGCTTTTGCTGTTGGTCTTGATGATCTAAAATCGTCAATTTCCAATGTCACCCTCTTCCTTTTTGTTATACCGCTTTACAGCTGCTGAAACGGTTTTTTGTGCATATACCACCTAAATAAACAAAAATATGTCCCAGGTAGACATAAAAATCTAGCAAATGCTAGAAAAAACATTTTTAATAATGACAAATCTACCAATTAAGTATTAAAAACAAAGCGAGCAAAACTGAATGTAAAAAATCGCAAATTAATAATATATTTTCATAAATATTTTTTATTTGATGATTTTTAATAATATAATAATTTTTAAAAAATTAAAGATATTCATACCATAAAATGAATAATTAAATTTTTATAAATTTTTACTTCTAAATAAAAATTATATATCTTAAAAATATATAATAAATTATTTAAAAAAAAATGCTCATATTTAATATAATTAGAAGAGTATTTGGAAAAATTCCGAAAATTTTTTAAGTAACGTAATGATAAGCAATTCATTTTATTTTCTAATAACATTTTATAGTAACATATTTTTGAAAGGAAAAATTCTTTTCCTTAATTTATGACATTCTTTAAGAGAATTTTTTTTAAAATAAACAGCACATAGGGGAATGGATATTTAAAATGCTTGCAAAATCTCCGAATAAACAGTAAAGAAAAATAAATTTACCCACAAAACGGGTAACATTTTCCAAAAAAAAGAACTAATACCTACCAGAAAAAAAGGTAAACATGCAGATGAAATATGATTTAATGGTATCATAAATAAATGTAATAATACAACTTGCTTGAACATTATTACAAGTAGTACTCGTACTGAAGTAAAAATCCAACCAACAATAATATTTAAACAAATTCACTTTTTCAGCATCTCTGAACATTTACCAGTTATGTTCCTCAGAGAAATAAAACAGATCATATGATACTTGTAACTAAAACTTTAGATATAAAAAGTACTATTTATAATAATTAACAGGAGAAAAAATATTCCAAAACAATAAAAGTTTGTTAAAAACAATCCTTTCCAGAGTAGATAAAAACTAAAACTATAACAACACACTTGAAAAAATTACAAAAAAAAACAAAACAGACGAACATAGGAAAAAAATCCCTCTCAAAATTTTAGTATCAAAAGTTAGATAGTGACAAATCTAAGACTTTTCTTGATTGTTTTACTAAGAATGCAGTTTACGTAAACTTTTTGGCAGTAAATTTTCCATTGGACGGTAATCAGTGTTTATTTCAATTTAGTAAATGCCAAACTTTTCCGTATTGTTGGCTATGAAAGTTTTCAACTTTCGAGTCGATTGATAGCAAAATAAGAGTAATCTGGCATTGTTAAAAAGTTTCAAGTATCATAAATAAGAACAAGTCAGATTTTCAATATTTTATTGTGATCCCATTTTTTTTCCATTATAATAATAATATCATAATGACTTTAATTATTTGTTATGTTATTAAATCTAATTTAGAGTACTTTTTCTCAATATCCTTTTGAATAGAAAATGTATATTATATCCAAAGAAAAAATGATCAAGTACAAAAAGCACTATCAGCTCATCAACATTTCCTTACGGCAATCTCTTCACACTTGTTGCTATCAACATCGGCTCTCAAAATTTTGCCATCAACATTACACAAGCTACTCGCGGTGGCAACATTTCAATGTGAACATTGTCAACTTCATGATTGCATAAAAATTCCATTCCGTCGCATTTATTACGAACGTAAATGAATTCCCTTCATCACGGATATGAACACATTAATAAACTCCCCTAATTTCCTTACTAAGCAGTATTCTAGTCAACGTATTTCTCTGGTAGATAAAATAATTTCTTCCATTGGAAAAGTTGCTTAACGCAATAAAATAATTCATAATGACTTACGTGCTCACCCAAAAAAAAAAATCAATTCTTTCTTGTTAAACCACAAAAATCTTTTTCCTCATGAAAATTCTTTTAGCTATTATCTTCAGACCATTAAAATCGATATAAATAATTGCAGTGTAATAATTTTCTCTGATAATAATCAATAAATAATATAAACTATTTTAATTACAAATAATTTCAAAAGATTAACGTTCGGAAAAATTGGAAAAAGACAAATAAACCCTTAAATTTCTGAACTTTAATATAAGTTATTATAAGCAGCAATAGAGTGCGCTAATATTTAATTGAATTATCACGTGAAGCAATAGAATGCGATAGTGTCCATTATGGCAGCCTTAGCCTTAGTGTTGGAGATTCGTTCGTTGGAGAAATTTAAATTGGCATCCCAAAAGTCAACGAAACTATGAGGTCTGTTCAAAAAATATCGCGAATTTTGTGTTTTTTCAAAAATTATTTATTTATTCATGAATATCTATTTTGTCTCCTTCAAAGTAAGCCAGACCAAATATTATACACTTGTGCCAACATTTTTTCCAATCCTCGAAGCACTTCAAAATATCATTTTTTGTGATCTTGTTCAGCCCCTCCTTCGATGTCGTCTTTATCTCCTCAATCGTAGCGTAGCGTCGTCCTTTCATGGGGCTCTTCAGTTTCGGGAACAAGAAAAAATCATAGGGGACTAGATCTGGGGAATACGGTGGCTACGGTATTATAAGTGTATTGTTTTCGGCCAAAAATTCACGCACAAGCAATGATGCGTGAGCAGGGTCGTTATCGTGGTGCAAAAGCCACTTTTTGTTCTTCCGGAAATCCGGGCAGTTCTGGCGGATTGCTTCGTGCAACTTGCGCATAACTTGCAGGTAATATTCCTTAGTGACCGTTCTACCCTGTGGCAAGAACTCATGATGCACCACGCCACTGCAATCGAAGAAAACTGAACATCAAAACCATAAACCCATGATTCGTCACCAGTTATGACCCTCTCGAGCATTTTGGGTCGTCGTGGATAGAGTCCAACAGCTCCTTAGCAAGGTCAAAATTGAGCAATTTTGTTACAAATTTTGCGGCGACCCGTCTCACGCCAAATCATTGGTAAAAATCGAATGGCACGAGCTAATCAATATGTTTAAGTCCTCAGCAACTTCTGTAACGAAAACGAGCCAAAACACTTGCAAGCAAAGCAGCTGTCAAAAATTAACTGAACATTCAAAATGGCCGAACTTGTCGGCATAAGTGAGAGATATAAGTACCAATATAACGCTACAAACTTTTTGAACAGACCTCGTATGTATGGATTTTTCGGCATGTTGCATCTGGCAGCACTATCGGTAGAAAAAACTATCATTCAACTGACGCTTCGGCAGCCTAACGACAAAACTGATCTAGCCATGCATATGATGCAACCTATGAGGTGATAACGAGATTTATAACTGGCATTAAATAAACAACAGACTAACAATAAAGAAGGTTATCTTTTTTTTTATTTCCCAACAAATTATAAGAACCTTGTTATTTTATTTGAGGTTCATCCTTCTCTAGAGATTCCGGTTTTGGGACTGCAATTTTTTTAATTGTAGAATAACGTGAAGAAGATTACCGGCGATTTCCTTATCATTAGAGGACTTCAAACAATTAGCCTAGCAGTTCCATAGGCGATTTTGAGTTTTTTCTCCATTTTCTAGTTCTTTTTTTGTTTTTGTTTCTTCCCTGTATCAGCGCTGTTACCTACTTGAGCATTCCGTTTATTTTCGTTCTTTTACAATATTTTCTTATTAATTTTTGGTTAATTGAAATTTTTTTTTTGTTTCTAAATTTTTCTCCTCCGTTTTCACATTTATATACCTTTATTCCTTAATATTCTTTTTTCCTTTTCCAAACGATATTTACATCAGTTCTTTTTATTTATTTTTATATTTGGGTTCGATTGATGAATTTTTATATCTACTCCCTTGGACAAATTAACAACCATCAGGTACTATAAGTATCCTTACACCCGCACAACGAAAATAATTTACTGCTAACCTTCGACCGCTCTCCCCCTCCACCCCTTTTCTACATCCCCTTGTTTTCGTAATAGTAGCGATAAACATGCCGTCATCAGCATTTACCAAGTATTCTTTAAGTACGGTTGTAAATGACCATATTCCTCTACAAGTTCGCGTTCATTTCTCCTTTTTCTATCTTCCTCCTCTCAATTTGTACACTCAGAAATATCTTTAATACACCAGAAATAATTCAGATTATTTTTTAAATTTATGAACGTATCATGTAGCTGCCAAAAAAATACAGCAAACAAAATAAACAATAGATTCCATATGAAGCAATACACCGATTAGTCTCCTTTTTTGTAAGCACTTGCTTTTATTGCCTTCAGCTCCGCCTTGGTTTCCTTTATGACCTCAATGGGTTAAAGATATCTTCTACATAGTAATTATTTTAGTTTAAGAAATAGTAAAATTTTGCATGGAACCATATCTAGTAATTATGATTTTTCATCGAAGATTTAAGTTGTGTTTTCCGCCAGTAATGCATGTATTATGTGGAACGGCGCATTATCGTAGTGCAAAATCCAAGGATTATTCTGTCACTCTTTCTTGAAGATCTTATAAAGTTCAAATAATATTGTTTGTTAACGATTTACTATGAGTGAATATAACAGTTAGAAACAATGGAGAAAATTATGAGTGCACAAAAGATTAATCAAAGAAACCGGCAGGATAACTTTAATTTTAGAGCAACCTGTTTTATATAAGCTGCATTCCTAAATTTGTTGACAAGATTTCCTTATCAAGCTCATAAATTCATGTTTGATTACTCGAAAGTAACGTCCAAAATGGTCAGCCAAGTATGTCTTCAGCAGCCCATTTGCAACGCTTTTTCTAATGAAAATTCAGCTACTTCGAAATAACCCATGTGGTCACCCATTTCATGACATAAACATTTAGTAAACTGGTAGGAATAAATTTGTGTGACATGTCCAGATTTTAATCCACCTTTATTAGTCTAGAATAATGATTTTCGATTACGGTTGTCTGCATGTTGTCAGTGTTTCAACAGTCGCAGACACTAAAAATCAACCAAAACAAAACAAGTCTTTAACCACTTTTTAATTATATTTAGAAGCTTTCTGCAATATAAGACCACAAGAAATTTTTTCAAGAAAAAACAATTCCAGGCAAATTCTTTGTTCGATATTTTATATTTTTTTCATATTAAAAATAGCAGAGCATACTTGACTATACATTTAGATTAAAGAATACCTGGATAAACCCATCGTCAGATTTACGTATATACGTGTATATACGCAATTTTCTGTCTAAATTATCTAAAAAGTGGTAAAAAATCGTAATGCTTGGATACTTTATGTAGATTTTTTGTTATGTAGACATGACACCCACTGATATCTAGTTTTCGTAATTGAAAAAATAATTAATATTCATTTTAACAACAACAGGCACTTTTTTTTGTACAATCTTTTGATATGAAATGGATTTGTATTTTAAAATTTTGTAAATATCAACCGCCTTAATTTTTTAGACTTTTGGAGAGTTTTAAAATACGCCATTCTCCATTAGAGTGGTACCATATCGAAATGCTTGCATACTTTTGTTGTTTTTATAGTTGTTATTTTGGCACGGAAAGTGTGGTTTTTATCGTAAGTATTTATATAAATAACTAAATTATTAATAATATTTAATATGAAGTTTTTATTTCAGAATATGAAGTGTTTTTTAAAGGTTCGCTCAATGGAATGAGGAAATCGGGAATTTCTTTCTTTCGGCAAGTTGATAAGTTTATTTTTTTTAGACAAATTAGTAAAAGTTTAGTTTGTGATTTAATAATTTTCGTTATTACTCGAATAAAATATGATGATAAAGAATAGTAGAATGCACAAATTTGCTAAAAATTTATAATCTACTCGAAAAAATACTATCGAATCACCTAATATTAACAAAAGCAAACTATAGAGTTTTCCAATAAGAGTAATATGATTTCTAAGTGACGTTTCGGCCATTTGCAATATGTCGTGATCTGTCTTTTTTTTTAATTGTATACAGTAAAGTTTACACTTTTATAATATATTTAAAAACAACGTTCATAAATTATTCAATTTTATTATCAAAATAATCGTTCTCCAATTGCAACTTTTCGTGCGCTTTTGCCATTTTATGGTTGTAATAATCGTCCAACTGTGCCCGCTATTCAACGAATTGTTAAAAATTTCGAGCGTACATTTTCTTTACATAATGTTCAAGTGCCAATAAGATAAAGAACCGCTCGAAGTAATGAAAATATTGCTGCCGTTCAGGCAAGTGTTGCTGAATATCGCAATTTGTCGATTCCAAGACGTTATCAAGAATTGATAGGGACTGCCTCAAACCACAACCTGGTGGATTTTGAGAAAGGATTTGCACTTTCATCCATATAAAATTGTTATTACTCAAGAACTAAAGCCAGTGGACCACTGTAAACGTCGTAAATTTGCTGATTTTGTCTTGAAAACGATAACGATTTTTTTAAGAAAAAATGAGGCTCTTTTTTCATTTTCCAATGAAAAAAGAGCCTCATTTTTCCAATGAGGCTCACTTTCATCTGAGTGGTGCGGTAAATAAACAAAACTGTCGATTCTGGTAAATAAACGAAACTGTCGATTCTGTTTTGGTTTTTGTTCTGGTGGAATCATCGATGATTTTTATAGCCGAAATTGAAAGAAGTTGATTTTGACAACATCTGGTTCCAACAACACGGGGCTACGTGCCACACAGCACGTGCAACAGCCGATTTATTGCGAGAAAAGTTTGGAGATTCGATTATTTCAAGAAATTGTAACATTGAATGGCCTCCAAGAAGTTGTGATTTAACACCATTAAACTATTTCTTGTGGGGTTATTTGAAGTCATTGGTCTTTAGCAATAAACCAGACTCTCTTCAAGCTTTAGAAGTCAATATTGAACGTACTATTCATGACATACGACTTTATTTAGTGGAAAAAGTGCTCGAACTGAAATTGGTTTCATCGAATTCGTTCCTGCAAAAGAAGTCGTGGAGGCCGTTTGAATGACATTTTATTCAGAACTTAATTTTATCGATTGTGCTTTACATTAAATAAAAAATATTTGAATTTCCTTAACAATTAGTAAATTTTTTAAAAAAATAAATCATATCACTCTTATTCGAAAACCCTTTATAAATAATATTAAAGTGTATAGAGAGGTTTATCAAAATTGAAATAAATATTATGCCGAAATATAAGACTTAAAAATTTCCCTTAAAAAAGATATTATTCGTGAAGAATTAAGGAGAGACTATTACGAAGGAGTATTATTTAGCACATAAAGAATATTCTAAATCAATTCAACTTTTATCTTTGGCTGCAATATATAATAACTGTTTTTTGGCAAGTAAGTAATGGATTCTTAGAATGAGGATAAATTTATTACGTTATATCTGTTCGAATGGAAATCTTCAAAATATTTGGAGTGCATAAACGACTATGAAAAACACTTAGAAATGGATCTCAATGATTTAAGAACGGTTTAACGGAAAGTTAAAGCAATTTTACTACTGCATAAGGAACATAATGTTGGTTAAAAATTTAAAGAATTCAACCTAATTACTTAGTTTTATAATTTAAAAAAAAAACCATTATATATAAAAATTTGCAATTTCGAAAGAGTATAAGAATTATATCATCAAAAAATAAAATTCAAAATATTAATAGATATATTTGTTTATGCATAATAATATGATAAATGAAAGTGGTTTTAAAATTACCACGACAATCGCATACTGAACTATAAAATTAGCCCCTACTGATTTACGCCGTTTCTGTTAATTTACATGCATGTGCCAAAAAAATTTGAACAAAAGTTTTGTGTAGAGGCTTATCCAGTTTTTTTTTATAATCTAAGGGCTGTACCTCTGCACAAAAATTCTCTCCAAATTTTGCCAATAATACATTCGTAAGAACGCACATAAATGCAAAATAACAGAAACGGCGTAAATCAGTGGGGACCAATTTTAAACTTCAGTATGCAATATAAGCGGTTCGTTTAAAATTATTTTCATACGAGTATGTGTGATGTCATTTATGCCTAACCAAATAGATTTTTTTAATTTTGCGGATTTTGTTATTTAAGGGAATTAGTTTTGGAAACTTTATTTATTAAAAGAGAATTAATTTTATTTATTGGAACAGAATTATAAAGTGGAAGAACATATAAAAATATAAATTGCAATTTATTTGATTATATCAGAACAATTATAATGTGATATTATATTGAAATTAAAACTATACCACAACTAAGTGGCACTAAACTATTTTATGGTAAACATTGTACTGTCAACATCACATTTGTTTACATTTATTGAATGATGAACTTTTTACATTTTAACCACATTTTGAACGAAATAAACCATTAAAAGCCATTAAGATGTCTACTTACCAAAAGAAAGAAATTCCTTGCTTTCTTATTCCGTTGAATCACAAAACACTTTATTTTCTGAAATAAAAACTTCCTATTAAATATTATCAATAATATAATTATTTATATAAATACTTACTTTTTTGTAAATACTTCCAAAATTATAAAAAAACTACACTTTTCGATAAGTGCTAAAATAACTACCGTAAAAACAACAAAAGTTCATGGAGAATGGCGTGTTTTAAAACTCTCCAAAAGTCATTTCATATCAAAAGATCATAAAAAATAAAAATTTCCTGTCGTTGTGTTTAAATTGCATTTTTGTTTTTAATAAGTGAATTAAAATTAATGCTCTCAGTAATCAATAAATTCCTATTACGAAAACTAAATGTCGGTGGGTGTCATGTCTACATAAAAAATTTTTCTACACAAAAGTATGCAAGCGGTGCGATTTTTCGCCGCTTTTGCAATAATTCAGCTAGAAAATTGCGTATACCTTAGTATTATAAAGTGGTATAATTTATTATTATAAATTTCATTTTATTTATTTTACTATATATTATTTATTAAAACAGTATTATAAAGTGGAAGAGCATATATTAAAATATAAATTGTAAGTTATTTGATTATATGAAAACAATTATGTGCACAATAAGAAGTTAATCGTATACAACATGAAAGGAAATGCTTTAAAAATAATTTACAAAGATGAAAAATTTAATATACTTAAAAAATTAGTAACTAATATTTTTTAAAAATTAAAAAAATATTATTTAGTAAATGCATTATAATATGGTCTAATAGAGCAAGCAAAACACATTTATTTAAATAATAAGCTTACCCAAGAATAAACTTTTTTTATTTTAACACAATAAAAAAAACCAATGGAAAATAGACTGAAAATATTCGGTACCTTAAACTTTCTTACACACACTTTACTTACACCGGCACTGAACTATTTTCTGGTAAACATTGAACTGCCAACATCGGATTTGTTTACATTTATTTAATGACCAACTTTTCACTTTTTCACCACTTTTTTGAAAAAATAAATCACTAATAGCCATTTAGGCACATCACAAACTAAATATTTGTTGTTTCGGTTAGTAAAAATGAAGATGTCAACTTTAAATTGCACTTTCCTATGTGACACAATAACAACTTCAAAAATGACAACGCTAGTTAGATTAGTTCGATGTGTAATCACTTTCATGGAGAATGGCAGGTTGTAAAACTCTCCGAAAGTCTACAAAATTGGGGCGCTTTATATTTGAATGATATTTACGAAATGAATAATAAACCTTAAATATAATTGCCTATCGTTGTGTTTTAATTGTATTTTTGTTTCCAATAAGTGAATTAAAAAGAATATAAATTATGCTTTTGCAATTCAATAAATTTCTATTACGAGAACTAGATGGCAGTGAGTGTCATTGTCTACATAAAAAAATCCACAAACAGCTATCTAATAAATGCCATTTCTCGCCGCTTCGCAATAAATTGTACACAAAATTGCGTATACAAATACGGTAAGGGCCTATCCAGGTATTCTTTAATCTAAGGCGTATACATACACGAAAATCTGACGTACAGGCCTATCCAGTTCTTCTATAATCTAAGCGTGTGACAGATCGTACCAAAACTGACAATTGGTAAAATAGTACCAACTTGACAGCAAAAAAAATGTTCCTTATCTTTTACGCGGGCAATTTAAATAAACAATTCCGGGTACTTATTAGAAGGAATGCATATCCTTTTATCCCAGTTTAATAATTTTTAAATATGATAATTTAATTTATTAAAAATGACAAAATTACATTTCAATTAAAATCTGATTACGATTGACAAATTAAAAAATCATTCTAGACTTTTAAAATTTATTCTACCAAAAAAATAATAACGATACTTAGAGCAGTAACTAAAACATACTATATATAAATAATATATGATTGCATAAATTATTTAAAATTTTTTTTCCCCTAGTAGATGAGAGATAATTTCAAATAACTAGCACACCAACAAGAGGAAATCATAAGTAATTTATAGGAAATGTTATTTACACCGAATGTATTGTGTAAAAGTATAAAAACAATTGAATGAAAAATGTTGTACTCCTTAGCGAGTATAGTAACGATAAAATTTCTTCCCTTTAGGACAATGCTATTATTTGTTTGTATTGTATTTTTTGTTGTCCTTTTTTTCCTGTTTTTATTCGGTTCCATTTCCATTTTTCGCTCTTACCATTTTTTACACTTGGTTGAGTGATTTCTTTTCTTGTTTGGTTCTACTATTATTGTCGAATGGAAAAATCCTTTCTTCTCTTTGTAATATTTGTATAAATGTGCTTACAGGAAAAAAGAATAAGCAGAAGAATAATAAGTTATACTGAAAAGAAGGCGTAGAAACGAATTCCACCATCTTATCACAATTCTAGTGCAAATAAATCATTTAAATGAGCGGTTTCGCGTAGCCGCAGCTGTTTACGAAGGCAAACTTTTCGACGGCTTATGTTGTTGAAGTGAGCATATTAATCAAAAACCTGTAAAGAGAGGTGCTAGAAATATGTTCATAAATTATAGTATTTCGACTTTAGGCATCTCGATTTCTAAGGTAAACTGTAATTTAGCCAACTGGCAATTGGACATTCTCTCGTATACTTCCCGTATTCCTATCTACTATCAACTACTACTACTACTACTACTATTAACACCAATATTGCTACTTACTACCACATATAAAACAAATAAACAATGTTTATAATAAACTCATTGCTGATGGTAAAATTAATTGTATACGATAAGCGGCAGCATCCCTAAATCATTTGGCACATTTCACCAACGGCCACTTGACAATGACATTTTGACTAAATTTTCCTTATTCACTTTATTTTCACTAACAACAAAATTCTTGTACGAAATTTTAATATAAATTTAATGCTACATTATTTTTGACTTTCTTACTTTACTTATATTGATATTATTAATAAACTACTTTGGTAAGCAAGAGTTAATAAGTAATCATAAAATATTTCGTTTAAGGAAAATTTCATGTCCTTTCAAAATTTACTGTGCTCTTCTTTAAGAAACAATTAAAATTTAAGATGAGTAACATTTTGTAAAAATCAAGAAAAGATTAATGAAAATCTTTATGAAATAGAGTTTTTTTTTTATTAAAAAATAATTTTAACTATAATCAACAGATTTCATATGATTTTTATTAGATACCATCCGGTACATTTCTAATAAGCAAATTTGAGCAATAGTATTAATTAATTTGAAAGGTTGTGGGGAGTAAACATCCAATGAAGTTCCTCCTGCTAGCGTGTGTTTCTGTCAAGCGCCAGTATTTTAGTAAATCACGCGACCAGTGACGCTTAAGTCTTCGATGGGTATTTCTAGGGAAGGAAATGGAGGATAGTTCTTGAACAAGAGGATTATTATGATTGAGGACACGGGAACGGAACTTTTTATAGCGAAATACTACCACATCAAAAACAAATGGGACTTTAAGATCACGATGAATAACAGTATTGCGAACATAAAAGGGGGCATCGACAATTTTACGGAGTATTTTTGATTGAAGGGATTGGATTGGACGGGAATTAGAAGGCTTAGTAAATCCCCAGAGTTCTAGTCCGTATGTCCATACAATACTGGTATTGTATAACAGTACTCTGCTGTCAATAGTAAGTTTGGAACGTTTGTCTAGAAGTCGAAGTAGTTTTTGTCTTTTAAGTTTGTCAAGTTCAGTGATAGGTACCGAGCTTCGATATGTTGTGGTATGGCATTGTCATTAAGGTACGAGCTGTCAAAATTTCAGCTCGATCCATAGCGTAGGTCAATTTCTATCGTCGATTAAAGTTAACGACATTTATTTGTACATAACAATGAAAAAAAGCGAGTTTAGGCCTGTCATCAAACATCTCCATTAGAAAGGCTTAAGCCCGAAAGAAATCAAAGCCGAGTTTGATGCAGTTCATGGCACATCTGCACCTGTGTTTGCGACGGTTTACAAGTGGGTGAATGAACTTAAACGTGGCTGTTCATCCACAAAAGATGAACATCGTTCAGGACGCCCAGTTGATATGTCTACTCCTGAAATCATCGACAAAATCCACAATCTGATTTTGAACGATCGGCGAATTAAAGTTCGCGAATTAGTTGAGGGCACGGGCATATCACAAGGTACAGTCGCTTCAATTTTGCATGAAAAATTGTCTGTGAAAAAAATTTCGGCAAGATGGGTGCCACGTTTTCTCTCAGAGGAGAATAAGCGCAATCGTGTAGTGGACTATGAGGCAATGTTGGCACTTTTTCATCGCAATCCTGCCGAATTCCTCCGTCGATATGTCACTGTGGACGAAACCTGGATACACTACTACACTCCAGAAACGAAGAGACAGTCATCACAGTGGATTTTCAAGGGTGAACGGGCTCCGAAGAAGGCAAAAACTGTGCCATCGGCCGGCAAGGTGATGGCCACGGTCTTTTGGGATTCGCAGGGCATCATTTTTATCGACTACTTGGAAAAAGGAAAAACAATAACAGGAGCGTATTACGCGTCGTTATTGCAACGGTTGAGCGAGGAAATCAAAGAGAAACGCCCCCATTTGAAGAAGAAAAAAATCCTCTTGCATCAGGACAATGCGCGTGTGCACACCTGCGCTGTTTCCATGGCCAAAATTGTGGAATTGAGAATGGAATTGTTGCAGCATCTCGCTTATTCACCAGATTTGGCCCCAAGTGACTATTTTCTTTTCCCTAATCTGAAGAAATGGCTTGGCGGACGACGGTTCACTTCCAACAACGACGTCATTGCTCAAACGGATGCAGAACTTCCGAAATCCTATTTTTTGGACGGAATAAAAATTTTGGAAAAACGGGATAAAAATTTTGGAATTATATTGAAAAATAAAAATTTTTTTTTTAAAAAAACAGTTTTTTTCAATTTTTTTCTAAGGACTTATTGAACGACCCTCGTATATGGGAGGGCATGACTCACGACGGAGAGTGAAAGTTACCTGGATAGACTTACGTTCATTGACTTTTATTCTCCACCTAGTAAACCAGTTCTGGAGGGTTTGAATTTGGATTTGGAGAGTTTCGGAAGCATGTATCATCGGCCTATGTAGCAAAGAAGGTATTAGGGCAGATTGGGATATCGGATCTGTAAATGTTGTAGAGGATTGGTCCAAGTAAGCTACCCTAAGGAACCTCAGCCAATATCGGAGAGATATTGGAGAGTTCGTTGGATTCATTTACTTGGAAGTGTCGGTTGGAAGGAAATGATCTTAGGATTAGGAAATAAGAGGAAGGAAGACCAAACTCTATCAAAAGCTTGACTTATGTCAAGAAACACACCGGGACAGTACTCTTTTCTTACTAAAGAGGATGCAATGAAATCGACAACTCGATAACACTGCTCGGTAGTGGAGTGTTCGGCGCGGAAACCAAACTGATGATTAGGAATTAAATTTGAAGATTCGAGTAGAGGATGTAAGGGGCGAAGGAGGATTTTTTCAAAGATTTTTGAGAGTACTGGAAGGAGACTTATTGGCCTGTAGGAAGTGTGACGGTCTATTGGTTTATTGGGCTTAGGGATCGTTTTAATAACGGCAAATTTCCAGAGGATTGGGAAATATGTTGTTCTGCTTACAACTTAAATTGCATTTTATTTTTGTTACATACCATTCTGTCAGTTAATTTTTGATAATCGTAGAAAATTATACAACAAAATTCTTATAAAGTAAGAAAAATAATGTCAATCGGAATTGCCGTATTAATTGTTAAGTAAATAATTTTAAAAAAAAAAGTTACAAAGTTTAATAGACCAAAGCTTTGTGCAATTAAGTTTGATTATTTTTTAAGAATATGGAATGGTATTCGATAGATCAAATCCTGCCCGTCGTACAACCAGACGGTTAACCGGAAATATTGCTGCAGTGCGTGAGAGTGATGTTAAAAGATCGAGTACCTCCATAAGGTATCGTACAAAAGCCTTGAATCTTTCCCAAACTAATAATTTGGGTAAAAAAACCCGATAATTTGGTATCGTACACAACCATTGAATCTTTCCAAACTAATAAAAAAAATGCATTTAGCTCGGTACAAAATTCAGGTGACAATGGAGTATAAAAATTGTAGAGCTACAAAAATAAGAACCTGATTTTACAAAAAATTGATAAAGTGACGAAACTTAAGTGGCTTTATTAATGGATAAAACTGCAGGCTCTTGGGATGTAAAAAATCCGGAATAAATCCCAGAACGATTCTTATATCCTTCTAGAGTGGCTGTGTGCATGGTGTTTAGACCGTATTTCCTTGAGGACTCAGCGAGTAATATACAAAAATGCTATAAAACTTTTTTATTTTTGAATTGAAATATTTTTGATTAGATGACGCCACGTCACTTAATTTTACGAACTACAATAGGAGTTCTGCGACCGAATTGTGTGATTTCTGACCAAATTGTATGATTCAGTAAAGATGTACAATTTAACGAAAAAATTCGCACCCAAATGAATGAAATTAAACCGGAAATATACGAGGGGATGTTAAAAAATATCACCAAAAAAGCACACATTTGCTACAAGGACTATAGGCTATTTAGTCCTTATCATTTTTCAAATATAATTCCCAAAATCTTGTTATTTATTTCAATCCAAAAATATTTGATTTTGAACATATTTTGCTGATTCTATAAATATTAATGTGGTTCTGGACGATCAGTCAAATGGGCAGACGTCTGCAAACGTGATGTCACGAAAATATTGGCTGACGGCAACCTAACAAGTGGCCTATGGCAGACATTGGCTGATGAATATTTAAGATAAGAAAACTTGGCTGGCTCTTTAATCGAATCTGTACCAAAGTCATCAGCTACTGTATGCTAATTTTGCTAATGTAACTGACGGTGGCTGACGATGGCTGCCGCAAAAATCAGAGTATTAGTTGGCCAGCCAACTTTTAATTTATTTATGGTCAATAATTTGCTTTCATTATGTTTTGTTGATTAATTTTATTATGTGTGAAATAAAATTCATTTTATTCTCAGTGCAATATGACATGAGTTTTTTTTTATTGTTAGCGCAAAATAAAATAAATTAAATTTATTAAATTATAATTGCCCAAGAAAAAAAGTGCAGCAGTGATATATTGCAGCAAAAAATAGACAAACAATAACAACAAACCAAACTAAGGGTAAAACGAAAGCAGCAAAAGCGTTAACATTTGAAAAAATAAATATTGCAGGCTTCGATTTTGTCTTTTTGGTATTGACCAGAAAGCATTCAATGTCATTTTTATAGCCGATTCGGTTCGACTCAACGTCTAAAAGCATACTAAAAAATAAACCAGTGGCAAACGGTGTGGCTGACAAATTAAAATTTGTCTGATATCACCCAAATGTCATAATCACTCAATAAGACGGTTAACCAAAATTGCTTGATTCGTCAGCCATTTCGTCCTTAAAAAATTGGTTGGCTGATAGGTCAGCCACGTTTGCCAATATAAACAATCAAGCTATTATATGAGCAACCAACCAAACGTCATATTGATTAAGTTCTGCCAATTTGGCTGATTGTCTAATACTTGTTTTATTTACCAGGTGTATAAGCTTTAATCCGCTGTTTTTTAGTCAAAAAAACACATGTTTTTTTTCATAGAAAGCAAAAACAAATTTATTCAAAGTACTTTACCTCGTAGCTACACATTTTTCCCATCTCTCGGGCAATTTGTGGATACCACGCCAAAAAAATTTCTTCTCTTTCGAGGCAAACCACTCATCAAGCCATTTTCGGACGCCTTCGTAAGAATCGAAGTGCTGCTCAGCGAGCGCGTGGCCCATCGACAAAAACGGGTGGTAGTCGGAAGGGGCCAAGTCTGGTTAATAAGTGGGGTGGGTTATTATGACCTTTTCAATAATATAAATTCTAATTCAATTTGTAAATAATGTGAATGATATTAAAACAAAGAGATTCGCTTACCTCAAATAAAGTAAGCAAAATATTTAAATTATTTAAAAATTTTATTTCTAGAATTGAAAATATGATAAACTTAAACAGAAATTTCTCCTATACTATCAAACAAAATGTTGAAAGATAATTATATTAATCTCAAATGTGAAAATATATCTAAAAAGTTTTCAATTTCGAAAAGAAAATTGTTTGTAATTTTTTTATAATAAGTTTTTGTATTGAATCATTCTATAAAAATGCAATAATATATTGACCATAATTTACTAAATTGCAAAAGAAACAGACAAAATATTACAAAACAAATGAAATTTCTGACCGCAATAACCTTAATTTGGAAGAGATATTGTCACAAGAACGTATTTTCTGGAAAATATGACAAGAGAACGTGCAGACGACTAAGAAGTTCTCCAATTCGATGGTAGCAACTTGTGACATTTTCGGAGGGCAAATAGCAAGGAAAGATGGCACGTCGGAAATAAAAATTACAGAACTTTTCGTACCAACCGAAATAGTTTATCTAACAAGAATGAGTATAACTTAAAATTTATGTTCTTGAGACTAGGAAGCATATGCACCCTCTTTAAAGACGCTACCCTAAGACGTTATGCTGCAAATGAGTGGACCTCACTCATCCTTCTTTTATCAAAAGTCTAACTCTCTTGTTAACATGTGTAGACTGAATAGTTTGTAAACTGACTGTTAACAAATGTTCTTATTTACTTTGATACTATTAAAAATCCAAAAGTCCCATTTGTGATATTTGCCACAGTTTGGAACACGTCATACAAACTTTTAACTATTTTGTAAATATTTAAATCGTAGCACTCACAACTCGACATTATTTAACGTAAAAGATGACAGTGTGCATTTGAGAACTGTAAGTTATCAGTATGAAATGTACTGAAGTGTTCAAAGTATTTGTTGGCTTTCATGTGGTATGTAGATAACCTCGTAATTGGCCACTTAAAATAAATTCACAGATAAGGTATGAAATTTTTTGTCAATAGCAACGCAGAAGAACTGAAAGTACAGGCAAAACCGTCTCTTATCGAACTAGTAAATGTCATCTGCATTTTTCTTCCCATGAACGATTATTCATTCCTATTTAAACTACTATGACACAACTATGCAAATATCGTTCTGGAACAGGAAGAACTCTGATTGATGAGAGTGATTTTCATAAAATGTAAAAATATGAAAGTTCCGAATATTGAGGAGAAATTTCAAAACTTCTAAACGAGTCATAACGAGTGTACTTGCTTCGAATACATGTAAAGTTATAATATTTGAACCGAAAGACAACTTTTAACTTTTCCTACTGATAAAAATCAAGAAACTACAAATTTATTAAAAGGTTGTAGTTATTTTTAAATATTTTCAATATATTGAAAGTTAATTAATTCATTTAATAGATAAATATTTTCTTACGAATAAAGTCTTCTAAAAACTATTTGATGGTTTTGCAATATTTACAGAAACATACTTTTATGATTAAACAAATATTTGAAAATAATTTATATCATTTTTTCCTGGAATATACATATATGAAAGTGTTTTAGAGATTTTAAAATAGACCAATAGAAGCTTGGTTTCCTTAATAAATCTCAAACCAGAGGTTGTTAATAAGTCATGAGTTATATTTGGGTTAGTCCCAGATTCATGTCACGATTTACAGTATAATCAAAAATGTTTGAGTTTTTTCTTGCTAATAACAGGAGCCGAATATTAGGCCAAAAATATTTCGCAGTCCTTACTAGCTCGAGTCATAACATATGGTCATGTCCTATTGGTGGTGCACTCATAGTGATCATGTCCTATTAGTGGTGCTAGTAGCGATTTGAGAGTTCGCCGCATTGTATAAAGGCACATCTAGAGCCTTCTGATAATTAAGCCGTCATTTTGGCTTATTTGGCACCACCTCCGTCAGCTTTAATATTTATTTATCACCCATTTATCGACTGAGTCTTTTACAATCGCTCTCCGTGAGGTAGCGTATGGTTCTGGGCCATCAAATTCAATGGTAGCCCTCTGATTTACAAGAGCTTTATCTATTTTATTCATAACTATGCATTCGTGTCCTCTTATTCACACCAATATCAGCTGATTATAAGTGGCAGTTATATACGAGGGTCGTTCAATAAGTCCTTAGAAAATCCGAGAAATTGCGCTCGTAGTGTCGGTAAAAGATTTTTTTGTAAGTAGCATTATAAACAGGAAAGCTGTCAAAATTTCAGCTCTATCCATAGCGTAGGTCAATTTCTATCGTCGATTAAAGTTAACGACATTTATTTGTGCATAACAATGGAAAAAAGCGAGTTTAGGGCTGTCATCAAACATCTCCATTTGAAAGGCTTAAGCCCAAAAGAAATCAAAGCCGAGTTGGATGCAGTTCATGGCACATCTGCACCTGTGTTTGCGACGGTTTACAATTGGGTGAATGAATTTAAACATGGCCGTTCATACAAAAAAGATGAACATCGTTCAGGACGCCCAGTTGAGGTGTCTACTCCTGAAATCATCGACAAAATCCACGATCTGATTTTGAACGATCGGCGAATTAAAGTGCGCGAATTAGTTGAGGCCACGGGCATATCACAAGGTACAGTCGCTTCAATTTTGCATGAAAAATTTGTCTGTGAAAAAAATTTCGGCAAGATGGGTGCCGCGTTTGCTCTCAGAGGAGAATAAGCGCAATCGTGTAGTGGGCTCTGAGGCTATGTTGGCACTCTTTCATCGCAATCCTGCCGAAATCCTTCGTCGATATGTTACTGTGGACGAAACCTGGATATACTACTACACTCCAGAAACGAAGAGACAGTCATCACAGTGGATTTTCAAGGGTGAACGGGCTCCGAAGAAAGCAAAAACTGTGCAAGGTGATGGCCACTTTTTTTTTGGGGTTTGCAGGGCATCATTTTTATCGACTACTTGGAAAAAGGAAAAACAATAACAAGAGCGTATTACGCGTCGTTATTGCAACGGTTGAGCGAGGATATCAAAGAGAAACGCCCCCATTTGAAAAAGAAAAAAATCCTCTTGCATCAGGACAATGCGCGTGTGCACACCTGCGCTGTTTCCATGGCCAAAATTGTGGAATTGAGAATGGAATTGTTGCAGCATCCCGCTTATTCACCAGATTTGGCCCCGAGTGACTATTTTCTTTTCCCCAATCTGAAGAAATGGCTTGGCGGACGACGGTTCACTTCCAACGAGGACGTCATTGCTCAAACAGATGAGTATTTTGCAGAACTTCCGAAATCCAATTTTTTGGACGGGATAAAAATTTTGGAAAAACGGTTGGAAAAGTGTATAGAGCTAAAGGAGATTATGTTGAAAAATAAATTTTTTTTTTTAAAAAAAGTCTTTTACCATCTTTTTCTAAGGACTTATTGAACGACTCTCGTATATAACCTCAATTAGGACAGTCTGACGAATGCAACAAAACCAGTAGCTCAACATAATATTTTCTAGTTTTCACCCTCAAAATCGATAAAAGATTTAGATCTTTGCAAAATATTTTTACGTCAGCCTTGCTATCTTTCTTGAATCCTCCTGTAATGATAGTAATATCACCCAGCTTTCTAATTAGAACTACTTTGCTATCTTTGTTGAATCCTAACTCGACTAGGCATATTCGGATTCTTCATTCCAATAGATTTCTTCAAACATCGGTACGATGTTGCATCTTCCAGTTCATACAAAACACTTTTACTAAAGCTTATTTGCTCAGTAAAAGATCCAGCGTCAGAAAAAATCCGACAATCGATTCAATGGCATATCGTCCTTTTGATACAAAAACTTGTTTGATGTTTCAACCTATTCAGCTGACCATTCCTTAATTGTTCGTTGCGGTATTTTTAGCATGTATTTTACTGAAATATTCTCTATGGTAGAATTAGCGAGCTTCATATTCCAGAGAATGTGAGAATTTTCTTATTTACTGAATACTTTGCTAAAGTCGTGGTGGTAAAATTCGTGTAAGTGGCTGCAATAATAAAATTTCTTCTGTTCATGCGGTAACCTCGGAACCATTGCTGAGGTACCTCGGGGGTAATATTTGACACGAGGCTACGGTTTTACGGCCAGATTTTATACGTACGAGAAAAGGCAATGATGGTAACGATACCACTGTTTCGCCTTATATCGAATCTTTGGAGGCCCAAACAGAGTAGTAGGACCCTATTAGCGATCTTCACCAGCTGGATCTTACACCCAATTTGCTAGTACGCTGAGTCAAGTAAGCTAAATACTAAGAGTTGTATCGGTATACCGTAGGAACTCTTTAAGGGCAGCTTGCGTATTCTGCATTCTGTCATAAGAGACCGTGTACGTTATGGCCGGGATGACACCGATCGAAATCCTGATAGGAGAACGACAGAGACTGTACCGCCGGAGTAGTCAAAGCAACGCAGATGTTTATAGAAAAGATACAAAGGAGACCTGGTAGTGGTAAGCCGTTAGATGCTGCTTTTGATTGCAGATGGCCTCACCGTCTCATTTCCATGATGAACGCATATACGAGGTCTGTTCAATAAGTATCGCGAATTTTGAATTTCCACGGGCTACGTATATTCGATTTTAGATTTTTCTTCTGGCGTTATGTTGGTACTTATGTCTCTCACTTATGCCGATAAGTTTGGCCCTTTTTAATGTTCAGTAAATTTTTGACAGCTGCTTTACTTGCACGTGTTTTGGCTCGTCTTCAATTTTTGCCCATTCCAAAAAATGGATCAAAGAATCTGTATCAAATTTTGTATGAAAAACACAATTAATTGCGCGGACGCATTCCAAATGTTGACTGCGGCATATGGTGAAGCTACCTTGGACCGAAGCAACGTTTATCGGTGGTACAAAATGTTTTTAGAGAGCCGAGAAGATGTGAAAGAGGAAAAGCGTGCCGAACGCCCGAGCACGTCAACAAGAGACGAAAACATTGATGAAGTGAAGAAAATAGTGTTGAGTAATCGTCGAATCACCGTTAGAAAAGTTGCTGAGGGCTCGTGCCATTCGATTTTTACCAATGATTTTTGCGTGAGACGGGATTCTTACCAAAATTGCTCAATTTCAATCAAAAACAGCATCGCATTAACATTGCTAAGGAGCTGTTGGACTCTGTCCGCGACGACCCAAATTTGCTCAAGAGGGTCATCTGGTGACGAATTACAGGTTTATGGTTGACGAATTATAGGTTTACGTAGGAACCAAAGCTCAATCATCCCAATGGAAGCTGCCGCAAGAACCAAGACCGAAAAAAGCGCGCCAAGTACGGTCGAATGTTAAGGTTTTGCTTACAGTTTTCTTCGATTGTAGGGGCGTGGTACATCATGTGTTCTTGCCATAGGATAGAACGATCAATAAGAAATATTACCTGCAAGTTATGTGCAAGTTGCGTGAAGCAATCCGCCAGAAACGCCCGGATTTATGGAAGAACAAAAATTGGCTTTTGCACCATGATAACGCCCCTACTCACGAATCGTTGCTTGTGCGCGAATTTTTGGCCAAAAACAACACACTAATAATGCCGCAGCCACCGTATTCCCCAGATCTAGCCCCCTGTGACTTTTTCTTGTTCCCGAAGCAGATTCTTTGATCCATTTTTTGGAATGGGCAAAAATCGAAGACGAGCCAAAACACGTGCAAGCAAAGCAACTGTCAAAAATTAACTGAACATTCAAAATGGCCGAACTTGTCAACATATGTAAGAGACATGAGTACCAACATAAATATTATTAATAAAATAATATTTGGAAAAAAATAAGAGCAAAAATTTATTTTTAATTAATTCTAAGCCATATTGAAAATACAAAAGCCTTTCTGACAGACAATAAATTTTAAAGTGTTTTTCTTATTCTAAGAATGTATGTTTATGGAAAAATTATTAAATTTATTATTAATTTATTTAACAAAAATATATAAACCGGAATTAAGCGTACGTAATTTGAATATTTTGCCCATCCAATATTCGATAGCATTTATAAATGACTGCTTTATTTCATATGCTTTATTTTATACGATATGCTCGGTAAGGAATACCAAAAAAGTATACCTCAAGGAATAGATACAATATTCTATGCAGCATTATCTCATCCTGCACAACATGAACATTGGCCCAAATGAAAAACGAACATTCTGAAAAATATTCAACTTGATTAAAAATAACTAAAAGCATAGAAAAACCACAGAAAACCTTTCTATAAATTCATTTTCATGACATTTACTTTCGAGTTTATACGAAAATATTTAGTTGCAAATAAATCTTAAGATTATATCGAATAATTTAATATGAGCTATTAAAGGATATAAAATATCATAGTTGCTAGTTGAAAATTAAAGACTTTAATAAAAATATAATTTCCTGCCGATCTTTAATTATCCTCACAACTTTAGCGAATTATTGTTATTGTCACTTTGTACCATTAATCATGACCACATTGGATGATAAATGCTCTTATTTGAACTTGAAATAAGTTTTCTAGAAATGGATATAAAAAGAAAAAATGAAGGAAAATTTCTTAGATTTATTCGAAAATGAATTCTAAGCAAAAGCATTTATCATTCAATTAATCATTTATTATTCTAAATATTGTTGTAATTGCTAATATAAAATTATGTTCAAATTATTATGAATAATGTATAACAAGTTGGAGTGGACTTTTAGTAATATTCAAATCGTTTTTCACAGCCATTTAAATGGTACAGAAATACGCGTACTTAAATGATCAGATTTAAAATCAGAATTTAAAGATCAGATTATAAATTTTTAGATAAAGTTTTTTTTTTGTTGACTAAGTAAAGTAGATACTTAAGTTAGTCACTGTTATCTAATAATTATATTTTTTTTAAAATACAACAAATAATTTTAATATTGCAAATCAATATTAAAAACACCTTAAAAAAAATTTATTATTATTTTTTACCTTAAACTGAAGGAAGTGCATAAATAGCTTCAACATAAACCAAAATTAATTGTCTATGGAATGCAGAATGCATTAGATTCCTCATGTATCAGATTACACATGCATTGGATTCCATACGCCTTGGATATACCGTATCTAAATAAATCTGATTTAGGAGTGTTTTCAATTCAATTAGGTTAGAAGCAATACTTCAAAAGATACAAAATAATTTTAGATCGATACGTCAACTTTGTAATGAAAAAAAAAACTACCAGGTGTATATGCTTAAATCCGCTGTTTTTTAGTCAAAAGAACACATTTTTTTTTCAAATTTTGCTGTTCCACTTTTTATACCGCAGTCTCATTATTTATCTGCGAGATTGCTTATTTGACGATAGGATATTCTGAGTCAGACTCAATACAGATGATGATTAGTTGTGTTCTAGATTATAGTTTTCCTTGTAATCTGCTCAGTCTTTGCCTCGAAAAAAAAATGTTGTGCAAGGCCGAAGTCAAATAACTAGTAAAGGACACCGTTTTTATTGAATCCTTTTATTTGTGTAACTTTACTGATGACATTTATATGATAGTTAAAAAAACCTTCAAATTGTTAGATATTTTTAATATCAGGTGTATAAGCTCAAATCCGCTGTTTTTTAGCCAAAAACACATTCTTTTTTTCATAGAAAGCAAAAACAAATTTATTCAAAGTACTTGCCCTCGCTAGCTACACATTTCCTCCATCTCTTGGACAATTTGTAGATGCCACGGCAAACCACTCATCAAGCCATTTTCGGACGTCTCCGTAAGAATCGAAGTGCTGCTCAGCGAGCGCGTGGCCCATCGACAAAAACAGGTGGTAGTCGGAAGGCGCCAGATCTGGTGAATAAGCGGGGTGGGGTAGCACCTTCCAGTTGAGTGTCTCCAAGTAGTTTCGAACCATATTTGACGTGTGCGATGGTGCGTTGTCGTGGAGGAAAATCAGCTTGTCATGTCTTTGTTGATAATCCGACCTTTTTTCACACAAACCATGGTCCAATTTGATCAGTTGTTGATGATAGCGGTGGGCCTTGATAGTTTCACCAGGTTTCAACATCTCATAGTAGACGATACTCTGCTGATCCCACCAAACGCACAGCATCTTATTCCGTCCGAAGCGATTTGGTCTTGGAGAAGATGTTGATGGTTGGCCGGGATCAACCCACGATCCTAAAATTGAGTTTATGATTCTTGAAATATATCAACTTTTCATCGCCTGTCACAATCCGCTGCAGGAACGACTTTCTTTTTTGTCTGGCGAGCAAGATTTCGCATGTGTTTTGGCGTCGCTTCCAGTTTCCGATCTTTTCAATCTTCCTCGCAAGGAAATAACTAGTTGAGAAACACCCAATTGCTCCGCGAGCATTTTATGCGATTGGGTATCGTGTTCGTCCAAAAGAGCCTACAATTGATGGTCAAAATTGCCGTCTTTGAACCGAGGAAACCATCTCGGCACGTTGTTTCCGGTAAAGCACTGTCACCATAGGCCATCATAAGCATTCGATGCGATTCGGCAACCGATTTCTTCAAATTGAAGCAGAAAAGCAGAGCTTCCCGCATATGCTCTTCTTCTGGCACAAAACTAGACAAGATTACCAAACGAAAAATGTATGTTGTTGTACGAAGTTGCTGACAATGTGCACAGATTAATGTTGATAGATGTCAAACTCATAAAAAAAAGTATGGCGTGCACATGGTAGCTTAATACGCTCACTAACGCCATCTATGACAAAACAGCAGATTTAAGCTTATATATTCTCAAATAAAAAAAAATGTCTAAGAAAAAAAAGATTTTTTAAAAATTATTTAAATAGTACAGGGTGTTTCTTAAGATAAATCTATAAATTTTGCGTTGAAATACAAAAATTGTAATTTTATTGATCAAAATCTTTTTTTTATGGACTTGGGAATTATATATAAAAAATAATATGAGGAAATGGTCGCCTCTGCCATTATAGCATGTATCGATTCTTTTAATAATGTCCTGTCGATTAGTGTTGATCTTTCGCTCCTTTTCTTTTAAGTATCACTGCAGAAGAAAATCAGAAGCGTTATTTCTAAGGAGTGAGGATACTAATTAGCAGCAACTCTTTTCGGCATAATTAGGTTTGAAAACATCGGTCGCAGAACTTTCAAAGTATCGTGTGCAGTGTGACTTAGCATCTTCCTAATAGAATTACATATTATACAACCTCAAATGGTCCAATTCACGAATTAAAAATATCCATAGCAACTCTTTATCTTGCCCAGTACTCATTTTAACACTGTTGCTAGCCTTATCCTCAAAGAAATACAGACCAGTGACACCACCAGCCCCATCTCAAGCCTAGAAAAAAATTTGTTGTTAAATATTACTTGTTAATCTGTTAGTGGAAATATTACTTATTAACCTGTTAAATTGATTGTCTTGTATCACCTGAATTTTTTATAGGTTTTTTTTTCATACAAAATTGTCCATCTTCCGGTTTGAGAAATAATAAATTCACCGCATTAGGGAGGTTCCCGGACTTTCAGGTGCAGCTTCACATACTGCACCATCATCCTTGAATGACCGTTCGCTTCTAAGGTGACTAGGTTCCCATTTATCGAACACTGTACTACACAATGTTTGTTTGCTTGTATTTAATATCCTTAGGACATGATCCGGAAGCCATGGTGCAGCGCCATTACCATGAAGTCATTTGGTGACCTGTAAGTGGGTGGGTTTTAGTTGGGTAGACTTAATTTTACTGAGCACGTTAGTTTGTTTTAAAAAATTATATGAAAGTGCTTTAAAGATAAAAAAAAGCCATTGGTTATATTCGGGTTGATCCCGAAATCGAAAGTGTTTACTGGACAATTTTCTAAATATTCATGCAGTCACATTTTCCTTGCTGGTAACAAGAGCCGAATATTAAGCCAAAAATATTTCGCAGTCTTTACCAGCTCGAATCATAATATGTGATAATGTCCTATTGCTGGTGCACTCTTACTGATCATATCCTATTAGTGGTGCTAGTAGCGATTTAGAGTTCGTCACATTGTATATTTGGCTAGAGACTTCTGATAATTAAGCCGTCATTTTGGCTTATTTGGCAGTACCTCCGCCATCTTTGATATTAATTTATCACCCAATTATCGACTGAGTCTTTTACAATCGCTCTGCTCAAGATAGCGTATGGTTCTGGGCCATCAAATTCAATGGTTTCCCTCTGATATATGAGAGCTTTAGCTATTTTATTTCAATTAAACGGAAGTCTTGAAAAGGCTTTTGAGGGCTCTAAAAGCTCTATGATAGAGGAAATTGTATTAGAGATGAAATGTTGGGTAAAGTGGCTTTCCGTTAGAAGATATAGGATGGTAAGTTGAACGTCGCAGGAAGAATAAAAAATCAAAATTCTGAACAGTTTCTATGACTAAAATTTTGATACGGTTATCCAGAAAACTGCCTCACCAATGTTTCATAAGAAGCCCTTTGCTACTAAATGTGTTATTCTCTATTTGGTTAGCATATGCGGCAAGATACAAACTGCAGTGAACACCGGACGACGGAGACATTCCTTTAGGAGTAAATCAGCCCGCAAATAGCCCAAAACTTTCACAGGTTATATTGAATATTGCTGAGAAAATAAATACTCGATGGATAACAAACAAATTCCAGATGGTAGCAGAGATTGGAGATGCCCCAAAACGGAAGATTGCACAATGAAGTTCATGAATGTGGAAGCCATTTAACTTAATGACTGCATAACACGTGCTTTTGAACACTGTAATTTGTTAACCAAAATTATTCCGAACCAATTACACGTTCCTAAAAACTATAGCGCTTCATAATATTTTTACTTTATTTTCTCTCTGTTACTGTCAAAATATCAACTGACAGAATGAATATGAACTAACAAAAAATGTCATTAAATTAAAGTTGGTAGGCAAACCCTTTAAAAATTACATGATTTTTTGAACAATTTATAATCGTCTCTTTACTACAACGATTTTCTCCTTAAATTATACTTAATTATTTAAAAAAAAAAAAACTATAAAAAAGAACAGTGAAAATCAACAAAAAAAACACTTAATGGTAATTAAAAAAAAAACAAACAACCGCAATCCATTTTGATTTAAATTACAAAGCTTTTGATTAAATTCGAAAATTTTCCAATTTTACTCATAAATTGACAAGAACTGATTAAAGGGTTTATTTGAAGGACTCATTTTTTGGCATAAAACCATCAAATGGTGTTACAGTTTTTATTTTTTGATAAATGAATGACATTTGAAGGCTTTATTGTTATAAATCCTTTTTTTTTTGTGCAATGTTTTCTTCTTTTTATTATAGCAAAGTATCCTGTATAATCGATTCGAATTCGAATTGCACATCCAAACGAAAAGAGCGTTCGATGAATGTCTCATCACCAAAACACCAATCGAACATAGTGTGTTTCTGAAGTGCAATTAAATGTGGTTACACCACAGTTTCACCCCCATAATTACATTTCGATTTATTGGATAGAATTATAAAATCGATATCGCTTCCAAGTCTGTATGGAATGGAAAAAAATCGTTTTACATTAACCGTCTACGATTTGATTTTATTTGATCATAGAATTCTCCGACAAAAATTTATATAGTCCTAGAAAATGTTGCTAAAAAGTACACAAAATAAAATAGGTTCATTAATACATCATCTTTTCAATTTTATTATTAGTTTTTTGTTTTTTATATTCGTATATTTTTTGTTCGTATTTTTTCACAAACAGAATAATCTGTCAGAACTTTTCCATTTTTATACTCCATAATTCAGAGTGTTAATTTTATACTGATAGCCTTTAAAGGTACATTTTTTTTTGTTTCGAACAAATATTTAAATCTATTCGCCTTTTGCCAGCTATATTCAATTAATTAAACTGGATTAATCTCGAGTTAACATGCTGAAAAGTATTTCGAACGTGAAAATATATACGAACGGGTTTAAATTTATGCATTTCGGTTTATGAGAGGATTCAAGTTTGAATGGAAACAGGATTATTATAATTATTTTATTGACCAGCAAAAGAGGAATTTTAGAAATTTATTGTTAAACTAAAAATGTGAAATAATTTTAACAAGCGTATCCTTAATGGTAGAAATTTATTTGGTTAATTTTGCATTCTATACGAACGATTTCTTATAGGAAAATAATTAAATTGATTACTCTTTGCAGTAAGTTATTTTAATTTTCAAAAATTTTAAATGAATAACCAATTAAAAAACAGTTCAAAATCTATCGTAGAGAAAATATTTTCGATATGAAAATTAGGTTTTTAAAATATTAACTTCAATTACTTTACTTATAAACTTCCAGGATATTTTTGATTTGTAATATACAATATTGGTTTTTAGTTCAATAAGTTTTAAAAATTTATATTTATTATTGAATAAAATATTAATTTCAATTTCTTTTTGTTAAAATTAACCCAAAGTGCTCTATTTTTTTTATAACAAAAGAACCCGGTTTCTTGCCAAAATAAAGGTTGATACTACAGCAGAACAGGCCTCACCTTTCGGGATAATAAATTACGCTGCAGTGGGCTTTTCAAAGGGTGCCTTACTCGTTCATACAGGCTAAGGGTAGCAACTGAAAAAAGATTTTTCGAAAGATTCTCCGAAGATTTTGCTGTGGATTTTCCTCCTTAAAGCGGGTAAGAGTTCGCAATGGTTTCTTTTAAAAGCACATGCCTCCAAAATGCACATAAGGGTTGGTAGGACTTATATCCTTTAAAAGAGACAATTTTCTAAATATTCATGCAGTCACATTTTCCTTGCTGTTAACAGGAGCCGAATATTAAGCCAAAAATATTTCGCAGTCTTTACCAGCTCGAATCATAATATGTGATAATGTCCTATTGCTGGTGCACTCATACTGATCATATCCTATTGGTGGTGCTAGTAGCGATTTGAGAGTTCGCCACATTGTATATTTGGCTAGAGACTTCTGATAATTAAGCCGTCATTTTGGCTTATTTGGCAGTACCTCCGCCATCTTTGATATTAATTTATCACCCAATTATCGACTGAGTCTTTTACAACCCGTATGGTTCTGGGCCATCAAATTCAATGGTTTCTCTCTGATATATGAGAGCTTTAGCTATTTTATTTCAATTAAACGGAAGTCTTGAAAAGGCTTTTGAGGGCTCTAAAAGCTCTATGATAGAGGAAATCGTATTAGAGATGAAATGTTGGGTAAAGTGGCTTTCCGTTAGAAGATATAGGATGGTAAGTTGAACGTCGCAGAAAGAATAGATGGAAAAATGGTTGTTTCATTAAATTAAAATTCTGAACAGTTTCTATGCCTAAAAACTGCTTCACCAATGTTTCATTAGAAGCTCTTTGCTACTAAATGTGTTATTCACTATTTGGTTAGCATATGCGGCAAGATACAAACTGCAGTGAACACCGGACAACGGAGACATTCCTTTAGGAGTAAATCAGCTCGGAAATTGCCCAAAACTTTCACAGGTTATATTGAATATTGCTGAGAAAATTAATACTCGATGGATAACAAACAAATTCCAGATGGTAGCAGAGATTGGAGATGCCCCAAAACGGAAGATTGCACAATGAAGTTCATGAATGTGGAAGCCATTTAACTTAATCACTGCATAACACGTGCTTTTGAACACTGTAATTTGTTAACCAAAATTATTCCTAACCAATTACACGTTCCTAAAAACTATAGCGCTTCATAATATTTTTACTTTATTTTCTCTCTATTACTGTCAAAATATCAACTGACAGAATGAATATGAACTAACCAAAAATGTCATTAAATTAAAGTTGGTAGGCAAACCCTTTAAAAATTACATGATTTTTTGAACAATTTATGCCAATTTTGGAGGCATAAACATGTCTCCAAAATGCACATAAGTGTTGGTAGGACTTATATCCTTTAAAACAGTTGCATCGATTAATTAAAATAGGCTCTGCTGGCAAGCAGCATATTGTTATTTCTTCCTCCATGCTCTTATCGGATGTGATACTTGACTTCAGGTAGTAAAATGACTTAGATTTTTGGAAGTTCTGGTCACATTTTTATATCTTTTCATGGAACCACCGTTAAGCATTACTTCGTGGTGACGAAATTGATCAAAATCAATACTCTGATGGATTACCACTATCGTCTTTATTCCCGATCATCCAGAGGTACTCTCCTTATAAATATAGTTGCGAAGGTATTAACAGACATCAGGGCCACGTCATTCCACTAACACAAAAAGCCCACATTAGGATACTGTCCAATTTAAAGCAATATTGGTGTGACCAAAAACATCCTATCCCCTCCAATAATTGGAATATGTACTAGCCAAGCTCCCATGTCATCGATATATCTATGGGGCCACCACCGGAATGAGCCGGTAGGCCTATAAACCATCAAAGCACCATCCCAACTCTTTTTAATTTATAGTCCCCTATCTGTATGAAAGTTGGCATTGTCCATGACGCTGAAACTGCCACCATGTACATTGCTTTATTTTCATTATTGTGCAGCTAAAGATTTTTTACCCCCAACTCAATCTGCGAAAAGATCTCTCGTATTGCCCTTTCCTCGCAACACATAATATTTATATTGCGGGTATCTACAACATATGTTCAAAACGTATCGCGAATTTTGTATTTTTTCAAAAATTATTTATTTATTCATGAATATCTATTTTGTCTCCCTCAAAGTAATCCCCACCAGATATTATACACTTACGCCAACATTTTTTCCAATTCTCGAAGCACTTCAAAAAATCATTTTTTGTGATCTTGTTCAGCTCCTCCTTCGATGTCGTCTTCATCATGGGGTTCTTCAGTTTCGGGAACAAGAAAAACTCACAAGGGGCCAGATCTGGGGAAAACGGTGGCTGCGGCATTATTAGTATGTTGTTTTTGGCCAAAAATTTGCGCACAAGCAACGATGCATGAGCAGGGGCATTATCATGGTGCAAAAGCCAATTTTTATTCTTCCATAAATCCGGGCGTTTTTGGCGGATTGTTTCGCGCATATCTTGCAGGTAATATTCCTTATTGACCATTCTACCATGTGGCAAGAACTCATGATTCACCACGCCCCTGTAATTGAAGCAAACTGTAAGCAAAACCTTCACATTCGACAGAACTTGGCGCGCTTTTTTCGGTCTTAGCTCATGCAGGCAGCTTCCATTGGGATGATTGAGCTTTGGTTTCCACGTTATAACTATAAACCCATGATTCATCACCAGTTATAACCCACATCTTCTCGGCCCTCTGAGAACATTTTGTACCACCGATAAACGTTGCTGGTCCAGATTAATGTTCGCATTCCGAACGTTTACTCTGACACCGATAATGTCACAGTAAACATTCGGAATGCGTCCGCGCAATTAATTTTATTTTTCACACAAGATTCTTTGATCCATTGTTTGGAATGGCCAAAAATCGAAGACGAGCCAAAACACGTGCAAGCAAAGCAGCTGTCAAAAATTAACTGAACATTCAAAATGTCCGAACTTATCGGCATAAGTGGGAGACATAATGTGTATCTCGGAGTGGTCTTGGATGCCAGACTCAACTACAAGGAGCACATCTTCAGCGTCAGCAGGAAGGCATCATCAGTGTAGGGCTCGCTTTCGCGGATAATGCCCAATATCGGAGGCCCCAGGCAAATCCGAAGGCGACTACTGTCAACTGTAGTTACCTCCGTCATGTTATACGGAGCACCAGTATGGGCGAAATCGCTAGAGCTAACAACATACCGCAAGACAATGTCATCAGTCCAGCGGCTCTCAGCGATCAGAGTGGCGTCAGCATACCGAACGGTATCACACGATGCAATCAACGTTGTGGCATGATGCCCACCCATCGCCACCCTGGCAGGAGAGCGGGAACGCCAACATCGTAGGAAGAAGGAAGAGCGGCGAAAGGTCCTCTGTGAAGAGGAGAGACCCGAAACTTTTCGCCTCTGGCAAGAGAAATGGGACAGCTCGACGAAGGGTCGGTGGACTCATCGGCTGATCCCAGATGTCACCAAATCGGTCACTCGCCTGCACGGGGAAGTCGGGTATTACATCACCCAACTCTTGACTGGGCATGGATGCTTTCGGGCATAGTTGCACAGATTCAAGAGAACTGCCTCCCCAAACTGTCATCATTGCCGCGATGTAATCGGAGATGCAGAACACGTATTCTTCCAATGCCCCTTCTACGAGGGGACACGTGGAGAACTGGAGAGAAATCTGGACCGTTCCATCAGTCCAGAAAACATAGTGGAGTGCATGCTGAAGAACCAATCGGCTTGGAACAGAGTTGCAGAGTACGCGGAATCTTTAATCAAGGATCTTCGCACCACGTACGAAGAATAGGCCGCGAGGCGTCATAACATCGGGACAGCAGTAATATCAAATAAAAACGCTCTGGCGAAGTCGTATTTACAAAGAATGCCGCCGGGGAACCATTTAGAGTTAGAGGTACAGGCTAGATTTAAGCGAGGTAAAAATCCCGCATAACTCGCCTGGCAGATAGTGGTCATCCAGGCGAGAACCTTTTGAAGATTTCCCCTTGTACGTCATTAATCTAAACCTAAAAAAAAAAAGTCAGAGATATGAGTACCAAAATAACGCCACAAAAAAATTGAAAATTGAATATACGTAACCCACGGAAATTCAAAATTCGCGATTTTTAAAAGCTCGCCAGACTTTATGAGGTTGCTACGCCAAATGCACACTTATGAGTCAAGAGCACCCTTTTTCCTAATAATTGGTGCTTGTCAGAGACCATTGTGGATGTTGTATGGTTCTGACAGTTTATGGTTAGCCTGGGCAATCTAATTAATTTCTCTTTCAAGGAAATGTAAGCTTTATCCTGACTATATTGTCCGTAAATTTTTTTCAAGCAACTATCGCACAGAAATGGTCTTATCTGTTGTTGATTTTGCTAAAGTAAAGATCCTAAGCTGTAGTTCGAGCGTCCAAATATATTCTGTCTCAAAGGATAAAAGAGAATATTTCACAGATGTTATTCAGCAACGACGAATTTTATTTATCCCATAGGGCGAAGTTGATATCACCCTACGAACTAATTGGATGGTACTCGTAGTGCAAAGTATTTAAGTTGTGACATATCAATGCACATAATATGTGCATTGATATCCTTTAGAAGGACAAGTATACTTGTCCTTCTAAAGGATATGAAGGCTTCGCTTGAACAGAAAAGGTAAGAAATTATCTTATCTTCCTCCTTCGCGTTAAAGATTCGCCAGCAGTCATTTTCGGGGATACCTAGTCGTCTAGAGTGTCTCACTTATATGTAATGATACCGGTTAGCATGCTAATGTGAACCTTACTTGTCCCCAGCAGATTGTTCGTTCTCTTCTGAGGTATGAAACTATTTAAAATTGATCTCAGCGAAATGATGTATGAGGCGGTGTATGCCTCCTATGTAACAGTGGGGGAATTAAGGGCCACTAAATTGTAAGCCACTAAAGACTAAATAAAAGCAAATTTGGAACAACACTTTTTCATAGTAAAATGTTCATAGATAATAATCACAAAAGTTCACATTTAAAGTTTCTGTTATATTAAAAGAAAATAAGATCATTAGGAATACAACCATTTAAACATTTATTTATATACTATCTAAAGTCATAGATTTTTTGAAGATAAAATTCCCAACAAAGTTTTTTTTTTTTTAACAAAAAATACAATTCTAAATAAAAGACAATAAATAAATTGCACATTTTCAATGATTCTAAAAAAGTAAAATATCTCAATTTTCCAAAAATTGAATTTTTCTATTTTGAATACCATCGTTTTTTTATCTTTTATTTTTCTATATAAGAAAATCCTATTTTAGGGAAAAAAATTCAAATCAAAAAATGACAAAAAAACCGAATAGAATTTATTTTAAATTCGTTTTCAATTCTGGAAAACAAATTTTCTTCCGTAATAAGGACAAAAACAAGACCATCGAAAGTAGCTTCAAAATTGAACATTTCGAAAGCAGGATTCGTTAGTGTGCCACTGTCTCAACTTGTTGGCAATTTGGAAGGAATTTATTGACAACAGAAGCGATTTTCTATCCATTTAAATGCAATACGAAGTTTCTTCGTTTAAGCAATAAAATAATATTGTTGTGTTTCAATTCTGGATCCTTTTCGATTTGTCGGTGGAAGGACGTGTTTATTTTTTCCTACCAACAACCAACCTCACCAACCCACCCCCCCCCCCCCCCCCCCCCCCTTTATGCATTTATCTTAAATTGAGAACATGTACGAGTATATTTTCTCGTATCTGCAAAATAGATTTTCGAAATATTCACACTGATTTTATGCACATCATTATTTTTTTGAAGGACTTCTACAAATTGTTGATAAATAGCTTAATAAACAAATATCACCACTATTTGACGGCATTTGTCATTTTGGTTGAAAAAATTTTATATATTTCTTAGAAAATCTTTAAAAGAAAAAGGTTTTCTTATTTATTTGACATTTCATGTTAGAGAAGTACTAAAAATAATGCAATATAATTTGTAATTTTTTTAAAAACATGAATACTAGTTTGCCTTTATTATTGAGATATTTGGCTGGTTTTGATAGATTATCAAAAAGTTTCTAAATTAAATATATTTATTGTATAAAAATTTCATACTCAAATATTTTATATTGAAAAATTTCATATCGAATATGTCCAATAATTTTTTAGTATCCTAGCCTGATTCGTACCTATCAAAAATATGTCTTTCCGATCAGAGCCTATTTTCATTAAATAAGGCTCAGGAATCACCCATCTTCATGTAGAAAATAAAATATTCTTCAGAGTATTATCCTCTCGAACTACTAAAACCCGATATCTTCGAAGAAAACGTAACTCATATACAGCAGTAGTTTTCGATTTTATATTGGGGTGTTTCTATCGAAATAGTCAAAACTTACCGATATAGGCTCTGGTGGTAGTAAATTTCTCAGAGAATATTCAATTTGTTGCTTCGGGATTTGTCTTTGATGCCAACGCTACCACCACATACTTTTTTTTCCTTTAATTAATGTGTAGCCCATAGTTGTCTGCATTTTAGTGAAATCCTCCCGTACAGCTCTCTCCGGTCGTCATCTGTGCATGCCAACAGCTGGGCTTACCTAATACTGATGATATCTATCATGGTAGCTCTCCAGAGATAGAGATTCTTCTGTCCATCGACAGGTCAAAAATATCACACGCAAGTGCGTCTCCTTTCCGAAGACTATTGGTTATTCGTTACGATTCCCCCATTGATCAATTTTGTTGGCGATCCGAACTACTTTATGTCTGCTTGTAGTTTCACCCTAGTTTTCCTTTTATAGTCAACCTTAACGTTGATGAATAAATAGGTGGTGAAACTTCTGCCTATCTGTCAATAGTTTTTTTATCAACTGCCGCAACGAGTAGATCTAAACTGTGACTGATTACACTGTAATGAAGCTACTTTGTTATGGTCCTATTACAGTTTGGGTATATGGGGCAATCCTAATTAGTAAGATAGCAGAAAATTCACTCAGCAACGTGATATATCTAAACTTGATGTATAATCTCTAAATAACCTTCATTATTATTATTGTTACGATCTAACGTAGACTCGATGGTTAGGGTAAAAGATAAAAATAAAATGCTACGCAAATTACGAGACGCCTACACAATACTTTATTAATTCACAATTAAAAGCTACACAAATTAAACAGAGTCTATGCAACAAAGCTTACAATCGAAAAATGTTGTTGGCAATAAAGAGTAATATCTATCAGGTGTATAAGCTTAAATCCGCTGTTTTTTTAAAATTGAAGCAGAAAAGCTACCATGGGCACGCCATACATATTTTTTTTATGAGTTTGACATCTGTCAACATTATTCAGTGCACATTGTCAGCAATTTCGTACAACAACATACATTTTTCTTTTGGTAATCATATCTAGTTTTGTGCCAGAAAAAGAGCATATGCGGGAAGGTCTGTTCTTCTGCTTCAATTTGAAGAAATTGGCCGCTGAATCGCATCAAATGCTTATGGAGGCCTATGGTGACAGTGCTTTATCGGAAACAAAATGCCGAGATTGGTTTCGTCAGTTCAAAGATGGCAATTTTGACTTGTGGAACAAGAAGCGTGAAAATCGGCCTAGGAAGATTGAAGACCACCAATTTCAGGCTTTTTTGAACGAAGACGATACCCAATCGCAAAAAATGCTCGCGGAGCAATTGAGTGTTACTCAACCAGCTATTTCCATGCGCCAGCGTCACATGGGGAAGATTAAAAAGATCGGAAAATGGGTGCCGCATGAATTACACGATAGGCAGATGGAGCGACGCCAAAATCAAGCGAAATATTGCCCGCCAGACAAAAATGAAAGCCGTTCTCGCATCGGATTTTGACAGCCGATGAAAAATGGATATATTTCGAAAATCCTAAATGCAAGAAACCGTGGGTTGATCTAAGTACTTTGAATACTTTGAATAAATACTTACGAGGGCAAGTACTTTGAATAAATTTGTTTTTGCTTTCTATGAAAAAAAAACATGTGTTTTTTTACTAAAAAACAGCAGATTTAAGCTTATACACCTGGTAGTATCTGACAAAATTGGAATCCTAAGTTAATGAGTAAAAAATTTTAATAAACTGCTCAATAGTTATAGTATAATCTTACGACATAGGATAGCTCTGGCATGTTCTAGAAAATCGGTTTCACAGCAATATGAATGTGAGTGTTGGAGAATTTTTTTCTCTGCTGTATGCAATTTGTGGTAACTCTCCATGAATGCTGGAGTACCTTGTTATTCCTGCTCGCAATTGTCATCAAACCAGTTGTACCGACTATTATTTCGACTACGCACTTGTATTATTTTTGACTGTGCAAATGAGACTACCTTTAAGTGTTTCAAGGACGCTTCAAATTCAGAACGTTCGCGTAGAATCTAATTGATAAAAACTACTTGTAAATATATTCACTTAAACTCTAAAAATACTTGTAGATATATTCAATTAAACTTATTTTGCGAAATTTTTTTTTCACAAAATATTTTAGGTAAAAATTTTTATGTTAAAAACTTTTTTACAAAATTTTTTAGGTGACAAATATTTTCAAAAAATTTTGGTTGAAATCTGTTCAGTGAATTTTTATGTATAAAATTTTTGCAACAAAATCTTTGAGGTGAAAACTTTTTTGGTGAACATTTTTTTAGAAAACTTTTTATATGACAACATTTTTCTGAAAATTTTTGAGGTGAACAATTTTTTGTAAAATTTTTTTAGGTGATCAATATTTTTAAGAGCAAAACATTTTTTCGAAAAATTTTTTACGCCAAAAAAGAGTTTAACAAATATTTTAATTAAAAATTTCTTGAGGCAATTTTTTTTGGATTTTTTTTTTTTTTAGGTAAAAAATTCTTTTAATAAAAAATTTTAAATAAAAAATATTACCAAAAAATTAATTACAGCTACTTTGTTTCCTTAAGTTTCCAGATCCTTAAAAAATATACTAACCAAATACAAGTTATTCATTTGGCTTTCATCGAACAACCCGAATAGGTACCTGAAACGTGCGGACTCTCTCCCATACTTCTCGACTGGCGCAAGCTGCCTCCGAAATGCGACGCTACAACATCGACATCCTGGGAATCTTCGAGACAAGGTGGAAACATCAAGGAAACCTCACAACGCAGACGGGTGAACACTTCATCTACAGCGGCAACGACAGCGGCCACCACTGTGGAGTCGGATTGATCCTATCAGCCAACGCAAAGAGATCTCTCATGGGCTACAAACTGGTCTCCGACCGCCTTCTGACAACCAGGTTCCACTCGAAGTTCCGAAACATTACCATCGTGCAGTGGTATGCCCCAACCGAAGTAGATAATGAGGCCAACTAAGAAGCCTTCTACCACCAACTAGAGACGTGTATTCAATCTGCCCCGAAAAGCGAAATCAAAATTGTCATGGGCGACTTTAACGCTAAAGTAGGCCAGGACAACACTGATCTTCACTCGGTCAATGGAACACACAGCCTCCACGCAGAGGGAAACGACAACGGGAACCGTCTCACTGACCTCTGCTCAGCTCATCGACTCTTTATCGGTGGCACCACGTTTTCCTACAAGAACATCCACAAATACACCTAGCAGTCTCCGGATCGTGTCACCCGCAACCAGATAGACCACATCCTGATAAGCAATCAATTCCTCGGATCGCTCCTGGACGTCAAGACAATCCGAGGAGCTGACATATACAGCCACCATCAGCTGTTACTTGGGGTGGTCAAACTAAGGCCTGCGGCAACTAAACAACAAGGTCGCGCAGAACGGCGGCACGACATCCAACGTCTGCAGAATCCAGAGACAGCCGAGATATTTGCGAACAAGCTGGAAGAATTTAGCCACAATGCCGAAAGGCTGACATGGCCTTCTCTACTGCGCAAACTAAAGTCCGCTGCAGAGGAAGCAACAGGCTTTCGGAACTACAATAGGAAAGAGTGGATCCGAGAGTCAACCTGGACTCAAATAGAAGAATGAAGAAAGCTGAAAGGTCTACTCCAAACTGCTAAAACCCGCGAGGAAAGGCACCATCTACAGACGAGGTACAACCATCATCGATCTCATCCGAGAACAATACCGTGAGGCCCCGTGTAGAGTGCGCTTCAAAGGACGAAACGGCGATACATTCAACATCTCGAGAGGAGTCAGGCAGGGTTGCGTAATCTCGCCTATCCTCTTCATAATCGCCCTAGACCTAGTCCTTCAACGCACTAACAACACAGCCAGCAACGGTATCCAGTGGACACTGCGTGAGAAGCTCCACGATCTGGACTACGCCGACGACATATGCCTCGTGTCCCACACCTTCAACGGCATTCAGGAGTAACTGAATGCTCCAGCCTCCAACGTCGAAGAAGTGGGGATGAGAATCAACATCAAGAAGACCAAATTGATGCGTATCGGCGCCACCTGCGAGAGACCCTTGATGCTACACGGTACCCAAGTTGAAGATGTCGAAAAGTTCTGTTACCTTGGCAGCATGCTCAGCAAGGATGGAGGAACTGAAAAGCGTACACCTCACTTGGGAATGTGTGGCGTTCCAACCACCTCTCCATAGCACTCAAAACTTCGAATATTCAAACGTCAAGCCAGTCCTGCTGTACGGCTGCGAAACATGGAAAGTAACCGACAGCACGACTCGTAAGCTTCAAACATTTGTGAACAGATGCTTGAGGCGTATAAGCAAGATCTTCTGGCCGAACTGGATAACGAACGATGAGCTGCTTCTTCTCACGAAGCAAATACCTCTGCTAGCTGACATCAAACGCAGGAAATGGAGTTGGATTGGCCACACCTTGCGAAAACCACCTACGGACATAGCAAGGATGGCACTAGATTGGAACCCACACAGCAATCGCAGCAGAGGACGACCAAGGACCACTTGGAGAAGATCAGTCGAGCGCGAACACCAACAAATTGGCAAGTTATGATCGAAAGTGAAAAGGCTAGTCCAAGACAGAAGCAGATGGAGAGAGTTCACAGAGTCTCTAGTGCCGCTATATGCTCCATAGGAGCGACTGTGTCTCATGTCTATGTGTATAAAAATGCATATATGTGTTATGTAAAAATTGTACAATAACGTAGAAATGAAAAACCTGTCAAATCAAAAATAATAAAAAAAATACAAATTATTGATTAATTTTATTATTTAAATTTATTACAAAAATTAGCTTAAATCAAAATCAAAATGTTGTATGAAAGTTTAGTTGATATTCATACTAACATGTTACCATTGATTTGGATAATTTAGCATTTAGTAGTTATGTTTTTATATACATACGAGAAAAATAAGCAATAATATTAGATGTATTTACATATACATAATTAAACATTTTTTATTTTTTATTTTCAAAATGAAACATTCAAAATTCACGTGCAACTTATTCGAACGGAAAAAGTCACTTGTTTTTGGTTTTTTTTTTTTTGGGGGGGGGGGTTGGTGGTGTAAACTGGGTGGAAACTTTTTCTTTTGCTGTCTTACACAACTTTTCAACATTTTCATCAAAAGAATCAAAAATGACATCTTCACTTTTCCATTTAAATGAAACATTCCTGTTCGTTTAATATTCATGAATAAGAATCACTTCTGCTTCACCATCACTAATATGAAAAGTTGTTACCAGAAATTTTTTACTACTGTTTATTATTGTTATTTAATTTGCCTGAATTTTCTTTTTATATTTTTATACTTTTTTTTCCTGTTTGGCATAACAAATGTAAAGTCCCCTCATATTGCACACCTTGATTATCATTTCCATAGATCAGCATAGAAAAAGTTTTCAAATACTCTATTCACTTGAAATTTTATCATGACAAGTAATTAAAATTATCTGCTTTTTTTTCGTTTAACATAACAAGTCTATTTGCTACTTGCTTAGAGTTTGTACCTTAAAAATCACTGGAAATATAAATTTTGTTTTGTTGCGAATTTCAATAACCTTGAGTATTTAAAATGGGAAAATTTACCATGGGTGATATTTTTCTATAAAATCTGTTCTACTGTATACAAACTTCAAGAAAATGCTGAATGGTAAAAATTTTTGTTTCTGACAAAACAATTCATTATTTTACCTTGTGAAAAAAATACTTTATATGATTTAACAATCAAGTTGTAAGTCAAGATAGTGAACAATTATTATAAAAAAATTACAATTCAAGGTCTAATCAGGAAATTCGAAGAAATCGATTCAGTTGCCAATCAGACATTGCCTTTACGACACCAAAATGCTCTGCCGCAGGAAAATATTACGGATGTAGCTCAAAGTGTGCGTGATGACGATAACCTCTTAATTGGGCACTTCTCCATACACAAATTGGCGATGACGAATTATGGGCACTTGTCCAACTTTTATTGGCAAACATTGTAAAAGTAGTTCACTCAGCATCCAAACAAAATTTAATTGTCTCAAGAACTAATACCACAAGGGCATGGGAACTGTCAGGCATTTGCTAACTGGGCCCTTGAGCAATTGGAAACGGCTCCCAGGTTTGGTGAAGAAATGATCTTCAGCAACGGAACCCATTGACTTTTTTCCATGGGCCTACGTTAAATATATGGTTTTTGGCAATAAATCGACCACATTTTCTGAGGTGAAAGTAAACATCATTCAAGTCATCGATGAGATTCAATCCGATTAAGCAGAAGATTCATTCAAAATTAGACCTCGGGGATCACCTCCTGCAACCAATGCCGTGTAAACCGTTTGAACGTTATAATTTTTAATTATACAAATTTAATTTTCAACAATAAATAGCCTTTTTATGATCAATAAATTTTTATCTTTTAAACTCTTGAATTCTTTATTTTTTTATCTTTGAACCATTGAGCAATAATATATTTAAGTAAATAAATGTGCAAAGATGTTTCAATTGGAATAAAAATTTATACCCGTAAAAGTGGCAACAATGCTTTCCTTCTTACATAGAAAAGAAATAATTAGATTTCGCCGCAACGTGACACCAAAAAATCTGGGTCGAGAGCCAACTCATACGTATGTGAATATAACAGTTTTTCATATTGTGTGTGTGTGCATTGACCGAAATCACGTTTCTTTTTTTTTTAAATGCAAATATATACCGAAAAAATTGTTAATTTTTGTCTAGGCTTCTACTTTCCGATATATCGTTCATCTGCCGACGAATCAATGATCGGTTAGAAACACACACTGAAAAAGAATATAATACATTGATAAATTTGCTAAGAGCTAACTTCCAGATGATTGAGGGCTGTTCTATCAGTGGGAAAGTTCTAGAGTATCATCTCTCTGAACAGAATATCAAAACCAAAGTTTGAAAGAAATTTAATTTTTCACTTGAGAGGCATGTTCAAAAAGTATCGCGAATTTTGTTTTTTTTTTTCAAAAATTATTTATTTATCCATAAATATCTATTTTGTCCCCTTCAAAGTAATCTCCACCAGATATTATACACTTGTACCACCGTTTTTTCTTATTCTCGAAGAACTTCAAAAATCAGTTTTTGTGATCCTGTTCAGCTCCTCCTTCGATGCCGCCTTTATCTCCTCAATCGTAGCGTAGCGTCGTCCTTTCATGTGGCTCTTCAGTTTCGGGAACAAGAAAAAGCCACAGGGTGCTAGATCTGGGGAATACGGCGACTGCGGCATTATTAGTGTTTTGTTTTTGACCAAAAATTCGCGCACAAGCAACGATGCGTGAGCAGGGCGCTATCATGGTTGCAGAAGCCAATTTTTGTTCTTCCACAAATCCGGGCGTTTCTGCCGGATTGCTTCACGCAACTTGCGCATAACTTGCAGGTAATATTCCTTATTGACCGTTCTACCCTGTGGCAAGAACTTATGATGCGCCACGGCCATGTAATCGAAGAAAACTATAAGCAAAACCTTCACATTCGACCGTACTTGGCGCATTTTTCGGTCTTTGCTCTTACGGCAGCTTCCATTGGGATGATTGAGCTTTGGTTTCCATGTCATAACCATTAACCCATAATTCGTCATCAGTTATGACCCTCTGGAGAAAATTTCAGTCGTCGTGGACAGAGTCCAACAACTCCTTAGCAATGTTAATGCGATGCTGTTTTTGGTCGAAATTGAGCAATTTTGGTATGAATTTCGCGGCGATCTGTATCACGCCCAAATCATTGGAAAAAATCGAATTGTACGAGCCATTCGATATGTTTAAGTCCTCACCAACTTCTCTAACGGTGATTCGACAATTGGCCAATACTGTTTTCTTCACTTCATCAATGTTTTCGTCTATTGTTGACGTGCTTGGGCGTCCGGCACGCTTTTCGTCGATTATATCTTCTCGGCCCTCTGAGAACATTTTGTACAAGGTAGCTTCACCATATACTACAGTCAACATTCGGAATTCGTCCGCGCAATTAGTTTTGTTTTTCACACAAAATTTAATACAGATTCTTTGATCGAATTTTTTGGAATCTGCCAAAATCGAAGACGAGTTAAAACACGTGCAAGCAAAGCAGCTGTCAAAAATTAACTGAACATTCAAAATGGCCGAAGTTATCGGCATAAGTGAAAGACATAAGTACCAAGTTAATTTTGAAAATCGAATATACGTAATTTTCGATTTTCAAAAATCATAAGTACCAAGTCAGAAAAAAAATTGAAAATCGAATATACGTAACCCGCGAACATTAAAAATTCGCGATTCGTTTTTAAACAGACTTCGTACGTATTACCTGGCTCTCGACCTGGCTCTTGTTAAAAAATTTGAGCGTCACAATATTTCTAATATTTTCCTAACTGAAATCATACATTTATCTTTCATATGCACAAAGAAAATGGTATTTGGAATTATTATTATATTATAGTTTTTACTAATTAAATTTACCAATATTTAAATTGTATGTTAAACTTATATTTATACGTGATTTATTGGTAAAAAGACTGTAAGGGCAGAAGATTTAATATATGGTATAGTAATGAATAAATAAAGATTTTTATAAAAACCATATCAATATTTTCATTTGCTAAAAAAAGAAATTAAAAAAAATTTCCATTTTTGATACGAATTTACATTTTAATATCAAATATAAAAATTATTAATATTTACTAAATAAATGTCGAACAATAAAAATTCATACCGACAAAACAAGATACCAAAGGTTACCGGGAAATGCTTGGTTATTGACAGAATGGTTTGAGATAGAAATTCAATAAAAATAATCATGAAAACTGAAATGTTTTATGGTGAAAATGTCAGAATTATTCGTATAATTGAAAAATTTAAAAAAAATTTGTTAATATTTAAGCAAAACTTTGCACTTTAAATTTTCTATTTAATTTTGAGCTTATTAAATCTTATATAATTTTTATCATTCACTCGAACAAAGATCAACTTTTCTCTCTATATACAAAAAAAAATCTTTTTTTTCCAAAGAGATTTTTACGCTACTACGTAAAATTAAATTAAATTCAATTGAAAGAGATTACTAAAGTTTTAAACTAGTTATTAAAAGCTGTTCCTCGCTTCTGATATTAAAATATAGCCTTAAAATAATTTTCCTTTTTTATTGCTATGTAGGCAATGTAAAAAAAAAGAAAGAAAAGAAATAAAAATAGTGAAAAAGTTCTTAAGAAAATCTTATCGGTTTTTATGACAGTCGGTGGAAAGAACAGGGAGAATTATTAGCTAAAATAAATCCATTCAGAATTGCATAAATTTTTATAAAAGCTATAAATTTTCAATAATGGTCATAATACTTTTGTCGTCTTATTTCTTCCCTTTTTGGAAAAGTATAAAGCAATTTGTTTCGTTGTCAAAATAATCCTTGAAACAAGTGCGGTTTCAAAAATTTATCACGTATCGTATGCCACTCAATTTCCTCTTATGTTTCAATTCCTTAAGGAGTCAAAAGCTTATAACCATCTGTAGTTGATTTTTCCTATCCATCCCTTTTATTTGTGCGCTAAGTCGTTGTCTGTTCTATTCTAGGCTTTTTACCAATTGTTATCCATGTTCATTGCCCTTATTTCTGTCGTCACAAATTTCTCACTTTAGTTTTTCTACGCATTTTCTACATACTTGTACTTATTTAGCTATATTTTTCTAGGTATAGCGGAAATAAGTACTTAAGAGCATGTCTACATGTGAATACGTGTACATATTTTAGGTCTATTTCCTTCACTTCTTCTTACATAATCTAGAAAAACCAGCCGAACAAACAAAAGAATTGTAACTGAAAACGAAACACCATGGAGAAAGCATCTCCGTTTACGGCCATTTCCAAATTACAAATTCAACAGGGTTGATTAGGTATTCATGAACTAAATCCTCCAGAGGATCTGAAATAAATATGTGGTAAAAGAAAGCCATTAAGAGTAGATCCCGAAATTGCAGAGACTGAATATACAAATATAAAAAGTAACAAAAGACAATTGGAATTTCTACTATTCGCATTTAATTCCTTTTTGCTCGAATTGATCGGTTGACCCAAACTTTTTTCCTCCAATACTAACAGTCATCAGTTTTGTGGTGTCTATGGTAAATATGCGAAAAAATTCAACATAACTGTTTTTTTTTGAATTTTTCCAATTTCTAATTTAAAAAACAAAAACACATACACATGTAAGAAGAATTTTTAAACAAAGAAGAAAATAAATTCCTGTGGTTATTCTACAACTTGTCAGTTAAAATAACGAAGAAAAAAATATTTGATTCGATCGAAATAATCGTAAAAGAGAATTTTTTTAAGAAATAAAATCAAAAGCAGTTATGCCCAAAGGTCAGAATATTATGTAAATATTTGTAAAAATCGTGAAAATATTTAACGCCAAAACCAATTTCGAAAGAAAATCCTTTCATGTCAGCAAAATAATACCATTTCCAATCAGTTAGGGAAAATTGGTTTTGTAAGATTTTCTGACGACTCTTAAGGGGTTTTTTTTCTTCTTCAATGCTTTAATTAAGTAAAAAGAATAATTCAAATAAAATATATTGTAAGTATTGCTTACATTTTCGATAAATTCGAGGAGAGCATTATTTTTTCAAAGATGGAATCTAATTTTACTAAAATTTCCAGATACATTTACAGTTTATCTCTAAAATCTGTACTGCGTCCTTTAAGTAAATATTAAAATAATTTTGAGCATTTTTACCACCTTACCAATAGTTAATAGTTAAAATAATAAAAAAAAATTTTTTGGACAAAAAATAATCAAAAATTATAACTTAAATGCTTAAATATTAGAAAGTTTTCAAGACAGGAAAAATGCATAGACAAATGTGCATTGCCTAAGTTCTTCACTCCTTTTAAAGTTTAATCCATAATATTTGAAAAAGTTCATGGCATAAACAGCAACAGATAGAGTTCAAAACAAATAATTAAATAACAATACCATGTCTATATAGGTGATAACGCAATGCAGGCTTTCGTTCTGGAAATTTTGATGAGCCCCTCCCTGGTCGGCCATTTACCGAAAAAAGTGATGCAACTCTCGAAAAACTTGAGTAAGATCGGCATACGAGGTCTGTTCAAAAAGTATCGCGAATTTTGTATTTTTTTTTAAAAATTATTTATTTTTTCATGAATATCTTTTTTGTCTCCTTCAAAGTAATCTCCACCAGATATTAAAAAACTTGTGCCAGCGTTTTTTCCAATCCCCGAAGCACTTAAAACAATCATTTTTTGTGATCCTGTTCAGCACCTCCTTCGATGCCGTCTTTATTTCCTCAATCGTAGCGTAGCGTTGTCCTTTCATGGGTCTCTTCAGTTTCGGGCGCAAGAAAAAGCCACAGGCGGCTAGATCTGGGGAATACGGCGACTGCGGCATTATTAGTGTTTTGTTTTTGGTCAACAATTTGCCCACAAGCAACGATGCGTGAGCAGGGCACTATCATGGTGCAAAAGCCAATTTTTGTTCTTCCACAAATCCGGGCGTTTCTGGCAGATTGCTGCGCGGAAAAACTTGCAGGTAATATTCCTTATTGACCGTTCTACCCTGTGGCAAGAACTCATGGTGCAAAAGCCAATTTTTGTTTTTTCACAAATCCGAGTGTTTCTGGCGGATTACTTGGGCATAACTTGCAGGTAATATTCCTTATTGACCGTTCTACCTTGTCGCAATAACTCATGATGCACCACACCCCTACAATCGAAGAAAACTGTAAGCAAAATCTTCACATTCGAACGAACTTGGCCCGCTTTTTTGGTCTTGGCTCGTGCGGCAGCTTCCATTTGGATGATTCAGCTTTGGTTTCCACGTCATAACCATAAACCTATGATTCGTACAGAGTCCAACAGCTACTTAGCAATGTTAATGCGATGCTGTTTTTGGTCGAAATTGAGCAAAAATCGAAGACGAGCCAAAACACGTGCAAGCAAAACAGCTGTCAAAAATTAAATGAATATTCAAAATGGCCGAACTTGTCGGCATAAGTGAGAAATATGAGTACCAACATAACGCCACAAAAAATCCAAAATCGAACATACGTAACGCGCGGAAATTCAAAATTCGCGATACATTTTGAACAGACCTCGTATGTGTCATGACGTAGTTTAGGTATTACAAATTTAACATTAAACCATTTGCGAAAGGCTAGGTTTAGAAAAGGAATTCGATGTTTGGGTGCTTCATGAATTGAGTGTGAAAAAGAAGATAGACTGACTTAATAGCTGCGGTATGCTGCTGAAGCGCAATGAAATCGAGTCATTTTTGAAGCGAATCATAATTGACGATAAAAAATGTGTTAAATATGAGAATATTATTTGAAAGAGATTATAGAAATGAGCGATGAATGATCAGAAACAATTTCAAAACTAGGGTTAATGGCCAATAAGGTTATCAATACAATAATTATTAACTGTTACCGTTCGGTCAAACTGTTTACTCGGTATTGTACTAAAAGCAACTCGAGAGATTATACCTAATGATTAAGAGATAATGTACAAGATTGATCAATGGAAGGGTGTCGTCTTCCACCACGATAACGTTAGGCCAAACACATCTTTAATGACTCGCCAAAAATTAAAGGAAATCACACGGAAAGTTTTAATGCTCAGACATAGCACCCTCAGACCACTACTTATTTTGATTTTTGCTGATGTCTGTTAATAGAATCAAGCTGGCTTCAGGAGAGGCCTATGAGTTCAGGTTAAAAAGCAGACACCACAAAACTATTATAATGATTGTCAATAATAGTGGGGAATATTTGGTTTGAACTTTTAAGACTAATTAATAGAATACAATCAAAAAAAAATCCCCAGGACATTATTTGAGTATTTCGGAAATACTTAAACACATATCTGAGAACAAATCCTTGCCCTGAAAACTTATATTTATTAATATATATATATCCTTTACACTTTCGAATTTTTCCATCATCAAAATTATTCCAAAACACAACAAATTTTGAATACCTCCTTTCTTTCTATTTTATCAGTAATTGTTGACAATCTAATCCCAAAAAAAGCCATCATCCTATACTTGAAACTCAGGGTGCAATTCTCCTGCATAAGTTTGGACTTAGAGCTAAATATTCCATTAAAGTCGACTGCCAGCGATGTGGTACCCTGTATAGCTTTGGAATTATCAGCGAATCTTACTCTCTGGTTATTTCCATATCTTAAAATCCTATCTCAAACCGATATTTTCAGGAAGCTAAAAATATAAACTATTATATCATTCATTATATCACTGCCGGTGTCTCTCAGGGTAGCCTCTTAAGTCCAATTCTCTACAACATTTTTACTAGTTATAATGATATCATAACCGCAATAAATACAGCTATTCTTATCACATAAACTCTTTGTAAAATTAAACCACATCAATCCCTTATAGGCCTGGTTCAGAAGGAGGAGAATAAGTGTGAATGAGCAAAAAACTGTTCACGCCACTTTTACGCTTTGCCGAAATTAGGCCCCGGATATAACCCTGAATGGCAATAATATTTCACATGTGCATTACAAAAAAACTTCTAATCGACAAACCGGTATACTAAAGCCCTCCTTACATGATAATAAAAAGAGGTGAACTTAATGGATGAGGTCAAATTTGGCTATAAATGGTACTGAAGCCGATATGGACATATGAAATCGAAATTTAGGATTCAAATAAGTACCCAAACGTAACAATTCTAAATTCTTCGAAAAATCGAGTACAGTAAAAAACGTTCAATCAAGTCTATTTTGCTATCCTAGCCTTTAAGTAAGAAAATTGTTCACTCCCACATAACATAATGCATCCCGATCCTAAGACGGTATTCTCCCCTCATACCTTCATGTCCTTGGATTTTCGGTAATAAACTCTAAGAAATTTGAACTTACAGGAAATATTTTCCAGTAAATTGTTTAAACTAATAAAAAACTTCATGAAAATTTCAATATAAATACAGTAAGAAATAGAAAAAGAAAAACAAAACGGAATAAATTGATAAAAGTACCATAATAGAAGTGAAATCTTATAAAAACCGCGTTATCTCTTTTACTTAAACTATGATGGCTCATAAATGAAGAAGTTTCTTTGATAAAAAAAAAACAAAATATTTACCCAAAACCAAATGGCATTGCCATCAAATTATTATATCAAAAGTTCTTATATTATGGAAAAACCATGAAAACTTTTAGGAAAAGCAAAGACCAAACTTAGACTACCACTTTTAAACTACTTTGTTCGGAACTCTTCCGTACACAATCCCATCAAAGTCTTCGGAAAGTTTTCAAATTGATCAGTGTCGTAATTAAAATAGTTCGCGATTTTTTTTCAATGTTTTCAATTATTTTCGACTTTTTTCCCTATTCAATGTCATAGTTATTTTTTTTTTGTATTTTCACAAATAATTTCCAACTCTAATTTAAACAGTTGAATTAGTCAATGATAAGAAATTTTACACTTACCACCAAAAGTTTTAAAATTAAACTAAAATTTTCCGTTCATATTTAATGTCTAATAATAAAGTTTTTGATTATTTGAATTGGATTTCTTATTTTTATGAAATGTTATACAAAAAATCTTAAAATTAATATTTGATATGAGAAAATTTGTTGAGTTGCTTAAAAGTACAAAACAGAAAATTTTCCACAACTTCTTTTTTTTCGCTAAGAATTTTAATGGAAATTTAGTGCTCACTCTGGAAATAAACCCATCCACTGACTCTCTTCATTTCGCCCAATGAGCTTTTTTCAAATTGCTAGTTAAAGTATAGGGTTTTCCAATAAGAGTAATATGATTTCTAAGTGACGTTTCGGCCATTTGTAATATGTCATGATCTGTCTTTTTTTTTATTGTATTCAGTAATGTTTACAATTTTATCGTAAAGAGATATACGTAAGAACAATGTTTACAAATTATTCAATTTTATTATCAAAATAATCGTTCTTCAATTGCAACTTTTCGTACGCTTTTGCCATTTTATGGTCGTAATAATCGTCCAACTGTCCTCGCTATTCGTCGAATTGTTTTTTACATAATTTTCAAGTGCCAATAAGACAAAGAACCGCTCGAAGTAATGAAAATTTTGCTGCCGTTCAGGCAAGTGTTGCTGAAGACCGCAATTTGTCGATTCCAAGACGTTCTCAAGAATTGGGACTGTCTCAAACCACAACCTGGCGGATTTTGAGAAAAGATTTGGGCTTGCATCCATATAAAATTGTTATCACTCAAGAACTGAAGCTATTGGACCACCGTAAACGTCGTGAATTTGCTGATTTTGTCTTGGAACAACTTGAAAACGATAACGATTTTTTAAAAAAAATCATCTTCTTCGATGAGGCTCACTTTCCTCTGAGTGGTGCGGTAAATAAACAAAACTGTCGATTCTAGTGCGAAGAAAACCCACAAATTATTCATGAACACCCATTACATTCACCTAAATTGACAGTTTGGTGTGGTTTTTGGTCTGGTGGAATCATCGGTCCGTACTTCTTTCGAAATGAAGCTGGTAACATCGTTACTGTCAATGGAGAGCGGTATAGATCGATGATAAACAACTTTTTATGGCCGAAATTGAAAGAAGTTGATCTTGGCAGCATCTGGTTCTAACAAGACGGGGCTACGTGCCACACAGCGCGTGCAACAACCGCATTATTGCGACAAAAGTTTGGAGATTCGATTATTTCAAGAAATTGTGACATTGAATGGCCTCCAAGAAGTTGTGATTTAACACCATTCGACTATTTCTTGTGGGGTTATTTGAAGTCATTGGTCTTTATCAATACACCAGACTCTTTTCAAGCTTTAGAAGTCAATATTCAACTTGCTATTCATGACATATGACTTGATTTAGTGGAACAAGCGCTCGAAAATTAGGTTCATCGAATTCGTTCCTGCAAAAGAAGTTGTCGAGGCCATTTGAATGACGTTTTATTCAGAACTTTATTGTATCGATTGTACTTCACATTAAATAAAAAAACATTTGAATTTCCTTAACATTTAGTGTGTTTTTTTTTTTAAATCTTATAACTCTTATTCGAAAACTCTTTATTTGAGAAACAAACCCTAAAACCATTCTATCCCATATTAGAACCCTTCACAATAGCTTCGTACCATCAATTCGGCTTTAGAGCGGAATATTCCACTATAAAAAGAACCCATCGCGTCATAGAATGACGGAAAACTGTAGAAATTGAAATAATACATTTCTTTCACTTACTCCTAATAATACAATCTTACCTCTCACAAAACTATTTTCAAGTCGTGTGAATCTTGAGCACTCTTTAATATACCCTATAATTACTGTTGTTCCTCAAGGTAGCATTCTTAGGCCTTGCCTGCATAATATCTACGTGTATAGTTCTGATAGCTCTCAGGCCATGACATAACGCCCTTTATGCTTTTTATGCAGAGATATAAGTCCTCTTTCTAGTTCCAATTTTTAACAAAATTGTATTATCGAACTCAAAAATTGATTGGAGCTCAAGGATACGGTTTCATAACTGGCTATATATAAATGAATGCTCATTTACCATACCACAATTTTCACGTTATAAAAAGTGGCATGCTAGTTGCCCATTTTCTCGTTATAAAAAGTTGCATGCATCCATTGTAACAGAATTTGCCTGAGTAACGCTCCCCAGCAACACTCCTAATCGCTCGATACAGTAATGGCTACGAGATTTATTAACCCAATCATAGGTTCACCTAGAAAGTCACATTAGTTTATGTAGCATTCTTGTTACTTTTGTAGTGTTAGATGTCTAACTAATTAAGAAAATATTGAAAAAAATAGTATACTAATTTAGCATGCCAGTTTAGTGATACTTTCATATACGAACCGATGGCTTCATTTACAGGAGGTGATCCGAAGGTCTAATTTTGAAAGATGATTGGTATAGACCTCAGATTGAACGTAACCCATAGTATATATAAGCACGATTATCGGGGTCGGCTAACCACCATAATCTCAATACCTACACCCCTCCCCCTTCCTTCCAAAGAACTATTATAAAATTTTCTGGATCCAATGAATGCTCCTGGCACAGTTGTGATGCACTTTTGTCCAAGATCTGATAATTTTGCTTGTTTATATATCCATTCAGAAAAAAAGTGTGCTTCGTCCCTAAAGATGATTTTATTTTCAGCAAAACTGGAATTTATTTTCTATTACTCAAAAGCCCAAGTCAAGAAACTGCTCAAGTTTTGCATAGCTTTTAGCTTTAGGTCTTGAGTCAGTTGAATCTTATATAGATGCAAACCTATGTCTTTTCGCAATGATCGCCAAGTCCAAAATGCAGAAAGGTCCAATTGGTGTTCATGCCGTAATATTTTTGATCGACCGAGCATTTTAATGACGTATTTTCCTCAACGGATCATTTCTTGATTGGGCGTTTATTTGTGATCTGGGTAGGATCACCCAGATGGTCGGTCTTCTTCGCTTAGTAGATGATCGGTCTGCTGCAACTATCCTGCTGCTTATTTTCGTGCCATTTGTGCTGCGGTGCCATACTGTGTCCAATAGGAGGGGTCGCCGTTATGTCCATTTTGAATTGTTGTCTCTGATCACGATTGGTTTTTCCTTCCGAAAGCTGGTATTGATATTTCCATATTTCTGATTGCTGATATCTTTTCAGGTGTTTTTTCTACACTATTTATTAAGGAAAGGATAAAGTAATAAGGAACTTACAGCAGAATAGGAAGTAAAGTGGTTCCTTTAAATTATTCAAACACGCACGACTGTGCTACTGAGCTGGCTAGCTTTATGTGAAACGTCAATGATCTTGAAGGCTAACAAACTTTGCCATTGATCCTTTTCTTAAGTAATTGGTCAATAATTTCATTTTATATATAAATATACAAAATATTTGAGAATTTATGTAAAAGTTTATGCAACTTAGAATGACATAGTATGGATCATATATAGTTACTAACGATCTTATTATAAAAGTTTAAAAAAAAAAAAGATGTATTTAATTTAAAATTTTTTTGTATATATAAGCATGTAAAAATCTCAAAGGACACTATGAGTTTATAACGCATACGGCTCATAGAAGTACGGATTATAACCCCCTAAAACCATCTCCCTTGAGTGTGACATTTCCAAGAACGATCCCGCCAGTCTTAAAACTACGATAATAAGTAATTTTTACTTTAATTTTTTTCTAGTTGTTTTAGCCTTATCATAGGAATCTATTTATTAATGAATTCTTTCTATTTTTTTTATATTCTAGTTATACCGGCTCAAAGATTTAACCTTTTTCAGTTTGCGGGTTGTGCCTTTGTTGTCTAGAAGTTTGATAGTCTGAATATTTATGTATTGTACTTTATTTTGTAGTTAAATGTACATAATGACAAATTTTAAGTAAAACAAATTTAATCCTAAATGATATATAGTTTTTATAACTATGAACTGAAGACGATATATTTTCCAAACTTTAAAATTGATAACCCTCTAGTTTCTGTTGTCTCCCGTACCTTCAGCATCTTTTTGATTACGATCAGATGAAATGTTTTTTTTAATTGTTCCACAAGTCGTAACAATTCATTACTAAATTAAAATAAATTAACTAAATAATTAGACAACTGACTACCCTAATTTGGTGGAACTGAGACGGCTGCATGTAGTACGCAACGGTCTTGAGTTCAAATCCAACTAGTGAGCCTTTAGTTGTAACCGAAAAGGGGTGCCATTTAGTTGTGACCAAGTAACCTGTATGATTATGGTGCTATTTATTTATATTTAAATACAAATGTTGCTATTTTTCATAATGAGACACAGTCACACCATAAACAAAAGGGACTTTAAGATCACGTGACTTTTATAAATACAAAAGAGAATACCGACAGAATTTTAATCTGTAAGTCCAAATTGGTTTCAGTAGTGGATTGTATAAAAGTACTTTGCTGTTAGAAGTAAGTTTAGAATATTTTTTTAGAAGTGAAAATAGTTGGGTAAAAATGGATTTGGGTTTGAGGAGTGAATGGAAATTTTATTGAGAAGGAAGTAGAGGTCAGCACTCAAGGAAGAGGATTGTTAGGGTTGGAGAAGCAGGAATTAAACTTCTTGACGTTGCGCTATTTTTTTAACTTATTTTCTCTATAATCCTCATTTGTAGATGCCTATACGAGTCTGTGTTTTTAATTTAATAGTACTTTATTCTGGAACCGTTTTATTATACCAGGTGTATAAGCTTAAATATGCTGTTTGGTCATATATGGCGTGAGTGAGCCTATTAAGCTACCATGGGCAAGCAATACTTATTTTTTTATGACTTTGACATCTGTCAACATTAATCAGTGCACATTTTCAGAAATTTCGTACAACAACATACATTTTTCCTTTGGTAATCATGTCTAGTTCTGCTTTTCTACAACAATTTGAAGAAATTGGCTGCCGAATCACATTGAATGCTTACGGAGGCCTATGGTGACAGTGCATTATCGAAAACAACGTGCCGAGATTGGTTTCGTTTGTTTAAAGTCGGCAATTTTGACTTGTGGGACAAGAAGCGTGAAAATCGGCCTAGGAAGGATGAGGACCATCAACTGCAGGCTCTTTTGGATGAAGACGATACCCAATTGCAAAAAAAGCTGGCGGGCAATTGGGTGTTACTCAACCATCCAAATCCATGCGTCTGAGTACCATGGCGAAGATTGAAAGATCGGAAAATGGGTGCCACATGAATTGAACGAAAGGCAGATGGAGTGACGCCAAAACACATGCGAAATCTTGGTCGCCAGACAAAAAAAAAGTCGTTCCTGCATCAGATTGTGACAGGCGATGAAAAGTGAATATATTTCGAGAATGCTAAATGCAAGAAATCGTGGGTTGATCCCGGCCAACCATCAATATCTTCCTTAAGACCAAATAGCTTCGGACGGAAGACGATGATGTGCGTTTAGTGGGATCAGCAGGGTATCGTCTACTATGAGATGTTGAAACCTGGTGAAACTGTCAATGCTCACCGCTACCACCAACAACTGATCAAATTGCACTGTGCACTGCGTGAAAAAAGACAAGTTGATTTTTCTCCACGATAACGCACCATCGCACACGTCAAAAATGGTCCAACACTACTTTGAGACACTCAACTAGGAGGTGCTACCCCACCCCACTTATTCACCAGACCTGGCCCCTTCCGACTACCACCTGTTTTCGTCAATGAGCCACGCGCTCGCTGAGCAGCACTTCGATTCTTACGAATGACGTCCGAAAAAAGCTTGATGAGTGGTTAGTCTCGAAAGAGAACTTAAATTACTTTCTTTTGTGCATTCTCAGACCTTGGTGCCGTATTTTTAGATAAATAGGTCGAAGCACTTACTTGTAGAGTAGTAACTAATGTTCTATCGATAAAATAGGTTTTCCTCCTAATAGTCCACATATTTTACTGTATCGTCTGTTCAATTTTCTTCTTATTTTTGTATTTCTAACACAGCTTGACCGTATTAGAATTTCGTATTCGTAAACTCTTGATAAATACAGCCTTTTCTAGTGGTAAAGTCTACATGAACTGAAGATAAACCCGTACAAATTTAAATATTTTATTCGCCATTATATGAAGTAGGTCATAATAAAAATATTTTTACAATACCAAATAAAAAAATATTACAACACAAAATTTGACAATATATATTATTTAAAATATGTTTTAGATTTTTATATTCAAAAATATTAAGCTATTTTCATCATCAGAGATTGAAAATTTGGTTGTTGTTGTTGTTGTTTTTTTTTTTTTTTTTTTGATAATTTCCTACCATAATAGAAGATGGTATATAATAAAATTCAGGTAATAACAAAATCCATAGCAATCAAATGAATGTCACATTTTATTTCACAAATATACATTTATGTGCATTTGTAAAGATTTCGCAATATTGGAATTCAGTTATTTCTGTCTTTTTGATATTGGAATATAGGATAGGGAAAAAGGGACCCGTTCATTTTTATGGATTCCTTTGGCTATCAATATTCGAATCATATTGTAAAAAGGAACCCATATCATCGTCAAGAGGCATCGCCACGATTTCGAATTGTAGTAATAAAAATGGGACGAGCCGTCAAGTCCTTTTCCGATCTTATACTATGCTCTGGGGGTAGAAACTGATTTCTTCCAATATGAAAATATCAGGTAAATCATAATAATCGTAAAACGAATGAAAATTACTCACACGTACTCATATGGAAAACGATAACAAAACTGTCCATATTAGCTATTCGGAGCCCTTTTCAGTTTGGCAAAACACAAAAAACGTGATCGCGATAAAGAAAATTTGTCACACTTTCTATATACGAAAATTTACTTTACCAAATACAAATGTACAAGTATTAGAATATCAATGTTATATTGGCCAATAACAATTTACCAGGATTAGTATACACTCGTATGTCCTTAAGGAGAAAATCAAAAAGGATGGTTTATGAATAAAAAACAAACAAGTTTATTTCTTTCATATTGTTTTTGTATTCTCTTAAAGTAATATAACTTTTACTACAATAATTTTTCTTAAGTAAAAAAGGAAAAAACAGGGAAAAAATCTTTTTTTCTAATAAATTTCCAAATAAGATTTCCTAACTTAAAAGTGAAATTTTATTTAATTTGAAGAAAAAAACAACTCAAAATGATTCTTTAATTTTTAATAACTTCCGAATTCTATATAATGTTTAAGGATAGCTCCTTAAGGCTATTATATATAATATCGTATTGTAAAAGAAGGAAAAGCTTTTTATGGAAAAAATTCAAATCTTATTACATATTTTTTTTATTTATTTACTTAATATGTACAATTTATAAAATGAAGCAACAAGTGGCCTTTGTAAAAGAGATAAAAATACAAGAGATACAAAGTAAATAATCCACCATACACAGTATCTGAACTGTTATGAAATTTTAATATACTTAATATAATCTGTTTAATTTTTATTATTTGTATGATGTCGTTGTCTTTTTTTCTGTCTTTAAGTGTATAATTATTAATTATATATGAAACGTTTATGTTTTAATTTTAAATAAGAGTTGTTTTTTTTTGTATATCAATGCTTGAGGTTAATAAGAGTTTTTTGCAAAAATTAATCTAATTTGTTTGTTATTTTAAATTGTTAATAAATATTCAAATTGTAATTTTTTCTTTAAATTATTTTTCTGAATTTGTTTTCTTTTTTTAAATAACTATTTTTCTGAATTAATATATTTGATGTATTTTATTACATACAATATAAAAATGCTCATTATTGCCTAGTTAAGAGGTCTATTCAAAAAGCATCGCAAATTTTGTGTTTTTTTTTCAAATATTATTTATTTATTTATGATTATCTATTTTGTCCGCTTCAAAGTAATCCCCATCAGATATTATACACTTGTGCCAACGCTTTTTCTAAAAACCGCGAAGCAATTCAAAAAATCACTTTTTGTGATCTTGTTCAGATCCTCCTTCGATGCCGTCTTTATCTCCTCAATCGTAGCGTAGCGTCGTCCTTTCATGGGGTTCTTCAGTTTCGGGAACAAGAAAAAGTCACATGGGGCTAAATTTGGGGAATACGGTGGCTGTGAAATTATAAGTGTGTTGTTTTTGGCAAAAAAATTCGCGCACAAGCAACGATGTGTGAGCACAGGCGTTATCACGGTTCAAAAGCCAATTTTTGTTCTTCCACAAATCCGGGCGTTTCTGGGGGATTGATTCGTGCAACTTGCGCATAACTTACAGATAATATTTCTTATTGACCGTTCTACCCTGTGGCAAAAACTCATGAGGCACCACGCCCCTGTAATCGAAGAAAACTGTAAGCAAAACCTTCACATTCGACCAAACTTGGCGCACTTTTTTCGGTCTTGGCTTGTGCGACAGCTTCCATTGGGATGATTGAGCTTTAGTTTCCATGTCATAACCATAAACTCATGATTCGTCACCAGTTATGATCCCCTGGAGCAAATTTGGTTTCGTCGCGGACAGAGTCCAACAGCTCCTTAGCAATGTTAATGCAATGCTGTTTTTGGTCGAAATTGAGCAAAAATCGAAGACGAACCAAAAGCGTCGTCCTTTCATGGGGCTCTTCACTTTCGGGAATAAGAAAAAGTCGCAGGGGACCAGATCTGGGGAATACGGTGGCTGCGGCATATTTAGTGTGTTGCTTTTGGCCAAAAATGGCAAAGGCTAATTTTTATTCTTCCACAAATCCGGGCGTTTCTGGCGACTTGATTCGCGCAACTTGCGCATAACTTGCAGGAAATATTCCTTATTGATCGTTCTACCCTGCGGCAAGTACTCATGATGCACCATGCCTCCGCAATCGAGGAAAACTGTAAGCAAAACCTTCACATTCGACCGAACTTGGCGCGCTTTTTTTGGTCTTGGCTCGTGCAGCAGCTTCCATTAGGATGTTTGAGCTTTAGTTTCCATGCCATAACCATAAACTCATGATTCGTCACCTGTTATGACCCTCTGAAGCAAATTTAGGTTCGTCGCGGACAGAGTCTAACAGCTCCTTAGCAATGTTAATGCAATGCTGTTTTTGGTCGAAATTGAGCAAAAATCGAAGACGAGCCAAAACACGTGCAAGCAAAACAGCTGTCAAAAATTAACTGAACATTCAAAATGGCCGAACATTTCGAACAAGAAATCGAAAATCGAATATACGTACGTAACCCGCGAAAATTCAAAATTCTGGATACTTTTTGAACAGACATCGTATATGCACTGTCAACAATATTTCTTTATTGGAAGCCACTCTAGGTAAATACTGCTTTCTTTCAAAAGAACATTACTCCCACTATAACTAAATAACGGTAATTAGATAAAATCAAGCAAAGAAAAAAACAACGAGCTTACATGTACTCCCAATCGCTACGAGTAGACCTTCCGAAAATTTTAATCCCTCTTGAATTAAATCTGATATTCATCGTTAAGAGTAGGCCATCTATTGGGTTTTTTTTTAACTATAAAAATATCTATCAAAATTGATATGTTATGATTTTTTTTCCCACCTGTCAAGTTTAAAGTAGTCGAATTTTAGTCATGGATTTATTAACAACAAAAAAGCGCATTTTAATCATTCATCGAATATCATCATCGGTGATGGACCATATTTTCACAATGGTGACTGCGCTAACGAACAAAATTATGGAATCTGGGGTGCTGAAAGCCCTCAAATGATTTACAGAAAACTGATTTATCCTAAAAAAAATCGCGATTATTTTTTTGGATTATTCTCCTTAAAAATGATTATAAATAGGACATTACAGTGAATTCTGAATGATGTTATTACAAGTTAAGGAACTTATTGTGGCCGAAGTGAAATAAATTGAATGCTGATTAGATTAAGTTTCAAAAAACTGATGCTACAAGACACACAACGCGTCAAAATATCGGATTCTACTTGAATATTCTCAAAAATATCGGTTTGTGATCAAATAATCTCACGAAACTCTGATGTGAATTGGCTTCGAAGCGATTTAGAATAGTTGAACTTTTTTCTTGCGGAATATATAAAAGGAGAAGTGTATGCTAATCATCCAAAATCAATTCTAGACCTAAAGAGCAATATCTGACAAGAAATTGAGGCCATTAATTCACTTTTATCACTGGGAAACGTTATCAAAAATGGTTGACGTTCGGCTGGAGGCCTATTAACTGAGTCCTCGTAGTCACATGAAAAATAATGTTTTTTTTTGCACAACTTTAATAAATTTAATATTTATTATCGATAAAAATATCCGATGTGTGCTTGTAATATGTGTGTTCTCTTGCAGTTAGTAAAAAAAACCGCTTCGAGCTAATAACCGCTTCTTATTCTGAAGCAAATTTCAGTTATATTTTCAATATTTTTTCGCTTCCTCTGGAAATTTTTAGTTATAAAAAAAATGATCACTAATTCGATCTGAAGACTCTACAATCCAGCAATGGTCGATTTCCTTGAATCCTTTCTTGAGTATTATTATCCAGGAGTAGTTTTGGATATCTTTCAAGACTTTGATCGTGTGTGGCACTTAAGACTCCTCTGGAATCTCAAGAGCTTCGTTCATTTTACATACGAGGGTCGTTCAATAAGTCCTTAGAAAAAGATGGAAAAAAACTGTTTTTAAAAAAAAAAATTTTATTTTTCAACATAATCTGCTTTTTATTTCTATACACTTTTCCAACCGTTTTTCCAAAATTTTTATCCCGTCCAAAAAATAGGATTTCGGAAGTTCTGCAAAATACTCATCCGTTTGAGCAATGACGTCCTCGTTGAAAGTGAACCGTCGTCCGCCAAGCCATTTCTTCAGATTGGGGAAAAGAAAATAGTCACTCGGGGCCAAATCTGGTGAATAAGCGGGATGCTGCAACAATTCCATTCTCAATTCCACAATTTTGGCCATGGAAACAGCGCAGGTGTGCACACGCGCATTGTCCTGATGCAAGAGGATTTTTTTCTTATTCAGATGGGGGCGTTTCTCGTTGATTTCTTCGCTAAACCGTTGCAATAACGACGCGTAATACGCTCCTGTTATTGTTTTTCCTTTTTCCAAGTAGTCGATAAAAATGATGCCCTGCGAATCCCAAAAGACCGTGGCCATCACCTTGCCGGCCGATGGCACAGTTTTTGCCTTCTTCGGAGCCCGTTCACCCTTGAAAATCCACTGTGATGACTGTCTCTTCGTTTCTGGAGTGTAGTAGTGTATCCAGGTTTCGTCCACAGTGACATATCGACGAAGGAATTCAGCAGGATTGCGATGAAAGAGTGCCAACATAGCCTCAGAGTCCACTACACGATTGCGCTTATTCTCCTCTGAGAGCAAACGCGGCACCCATCTTGCCGAAATTTTTTTCACAGACAATTTTGCATGCAAAATTGAAGCGACTGTACCTTGTGATATGCCCGTGGCCTCAACTAATTCGCGCACTTTAATTCGCCGATCGTTTAAAATCAGATCGTGGATTTTATCGATGATTTCAGGAGTAGACACCTCAACTGGGCGTCCTGAACGATGTTCATCTTTTGTGGATGAACGGCCACGTTTAAATTCATTCACCCAATTGTAAACCGTCGCAAACACAGGTGCAGATGTGCCATGAACTGCATCCAACTCGGCTTTGATTTCTTTCGGGTTTAAGCCTTTCAAATGGAGATGTTTGATGACAGCCCTAAACTCGCTTTTTCCATTGTTATGCAGAAATAAATGTCGTTAACTTTAATCGACGATAGAAATTGACCTACGCTATCGATCGAGCTGAAATTTTGACAGCTTTCCTGTCGATAATGCTACTTACAAAAAAATCTTTTCCGACACTACGAGTGCAATTTCTCGGATTTTCTAAGGACTTATTGAACGACTCTCGTATTATTTTACTATAAATTTCTATCACTCTCAACATCATTACTAAGCGGTAATCGATATATTGTACAATCCTCATAAATATATCCAATTCTAGCCAGAGTCTCACAAGGTAGTATCGTTGGTCCCATTTTATAAAATATTTATAACAATGATTAAGTACAAAGGAGTAAGTGGTTTAAGTACATCTGATTCGTAGAAAATTGATCTGGAACTTTGGTTTTCAATTCTTATCACAACCAGTCCTTATAATCCAAAGTCTTCAGTAAAATTGGGCTAAGTAAAATGGTAGTCGAGCGAATTTGCTAGCATTCATGCTATACTATTTCTTAGTGAGGCCTATACTGGAATAAGTTTGTGTAGTTTGGTGTCATTAATATAGTAGATGTAACGAATTGGTTCAGCGGAATTTTGTTAGATTTGTGTTAAGAGATCTTACGAGGAATGCTACCTGTAAACTCCCACCTTGCGTGCAGATGCTCAAAGTCAATTTAAAATTGTTGATGCCACCATATAACAGTTCGGCTGAAAAGTTTATAACATAACACAGTAGAAATATTTTTTTTTGCAAAATTCATTTTTATTATTCAACATAGTTGCCTTCGAGGGCGATACAGCGATTATAGCGATCTTCCAACTTTTCGATACCATTTTTATAGTACTCTTTCGGTTTTGCCTCAAAATAGGCCTCAGTTTCATCATCGGTCTTAAATTTCTTGCCAGCGAGCATTCTCTTGAGGTCTGCAAACAGGAAAAAGTCGTTGGGGGCCAGATCTGGAGAATACGGTGGATGGGGCAGCAATTCGTAGCCCAATTCATTGAGTTTGACCATCGTTTTCATCGACTTGTGACACGGTGTATTTTTGGTGAAACAACACTTTTTTCTTCTTCAAATGAGGGCGTTTCTTAGCGATTTCTTTCTTCAAACGATCCAATAACGCTATATAATAGTCGCTGTTGATTGTCTGTCCCTTCTGGAGATAGTCAATGAATATTATACCATGCGCATCCCAAAATACAGACGCCATCACCTTGCCAGCCGACTGTTGCGTCTTTCCACGCTTTGGATTCGGTTCGTCGCTCGCTCTCCAGTCTGCTGACTGCCGATTGGACTTTGGAGTGTAGTGACGGAGCCATGTTTCATCCATTGTCACATATCGACGCAAAAATTCAGGTTTATTGCGCTTGAACAGCTCCAAACACTGCTCAAATCATCAACACGTTGTTGTTTTTGGTCCACAGTGAGCTCACGCGGCACCCACTTTGCACACAGCTTTCGCATGCCCAAATATTCATGCACGATATGTCCAACATGCTCTTTCGATATCTTCAGAGTCTCAGCTATCTCGCTCAACTTCACTTTACGGTCATTTAAAATTATTTTGTGGATTTTTTTGATGTTTTCTGCCGTAACCACCTCTTTTGGGCGTCCACTGCGTTCTGCATCAACTGTGCTCGTACGACCAGTTCGAAATTGACGAAACCAATATTCCACAGTTGAAAAAGCTGGAGCAGAGTTTGGATAACGTTTGTCAAACCATGCTTTGGTTTCCACTGTATTTTTTTTCATCAAAAAGCAATGCTTTATCAATACACGAAATTCGTCTTTATCCATTTTTTTTTCAATAACAAAAGTTGCTCCACTCAAAATGCTGTATCTCACGAACCATTCGACCGATTGCTGTCAAATTTTGACAGGAATCATTTGAAGCATGGTGCTTTGTGATAGATTTTTGCAAGAGGTGCCATCTAGACGTCAACGTTCTAAGCTTTTCAGCCGAACTGTTATATTCCCGTAATCAAAAAAAAAAAATTAGAGAACCTTCTTCTCTGCCTAATTCCGAAAACATTTATCAAAAAGTAAAGAAACAATGACCCCAAGATTTATTAGAATCTCTTAACTCTCGTTAGTTAGGTGAATGCCGATGCTTCAAAGAATAAAATTTTGAAAAAAATAATCTAAATGTAGTAGAAAAAAACACATCCAAAAATATCGTTAAGAAAATACTCTCAAATAAAATAATATTTATAAAATCAATACCCTCTAATTCTGGAGAATATCCTAAGCCAATGTAACATCATTGAACAATACATTAAATATTTACCATTCAAATGCAGTCAGTACACTTTAAAAACAAATCGAATAAAGTATTGTGCAGGACTTAAGCTAAACTTCCATCGTAACAAATGTAATATTCACCTCTGTAGAGAGTATGTAAGTGCCCGCCAGAATGGTAGAAATCAATTCAATCCTCTAAGGCTCTACTACTATTTCCAGTATAGTTGATTGCATCAAATAAAAGAATTGAAGATATATAAGAATGTGCTTTCTTGCAAGTATTTATTCTAGCGTTGAATAAGATTTAATTCAAATTTACTGAAGGAAAAAATGCACTCCTATTAGGTTACCTGATGGATATAAATAACGATTTGTTATTGTTTATTATCATTAAATGCAATTTTCCATTTTCTGATTTTGGTTTATATGTTTTTCACTAAAAGAACAAAAAATAAATATGGTGTATTATTATGCAGGTTGTAAAGGTGGAAAAATAATACAGCAGCAAATCATTGCATAAAATAGGGCAGAGAAATAATGAGACTGTAACACGAACGGTTACTTAGGGAAGCCCTTAACTTTTAAAGATTTCTCATGAGCATTGAGAGCCGCTGGACTGATGTCATTGTCTTGCGGTATGTTGTTAGCTCTAGCGATTTCGCCCACACTGGTGCTCCGTATAGCAGGACGGCGGTAACCACAGTTGCCAGTAGTCGCCTTCGGATTTGCCTGGGGCCTCCGATATTGGGCATTATCCGCGAAAGTGCGCCCTGTACTGCTGATGCCTTCCTGCTGACACTGGAGATGTGCTCCTTGTAGTTGAGTCTGGCATCCAAGACCACTCCTAGATACCGGATGTAGGGTAGCGACCGGATGTCGTGATCGCCTACTCTTATGGTGATGGTCTCCATTTTCTTCCGGCTACTCACAAGGAGTGCCTCGGTCTTGTGTTCCGCCAAAGACAGGTCTGCCGATATCATCCACTGTCTTATGCTCCGGATGGTGGTGGAAAATGCGGCTTCCAGTTCCTCTAGGTGTTTGGCTACCAGAACAACCGCTACATCGTCCGCGAAAGCCACGAGTGTTGTGTTCGTCGGTAATTGCAGATAAAGTAGGCCGTCGTACATGACGTTCCACAAGAGTGGCCACAGTACAGAGCTCTGAGGTACCCCTCCCGTGACCCCATACTCTGCTGGTCCATCCTCGGTCTCGTATTGCAGTAGTCGATCACTGAAGTATGATCTGACCATCCTCCGTAGGTAGTAGGGCACCCCCATGTTCTCAAGGGCCTCCAAGATTCGATCCCAGCGGGCCGAGTTAAACGCGTTCTTGATGTACAGGGTGACAATGAGGCAATACTTTTTAGAACCGCCTTTCCATCTCTTTCCTGAGATGGCTTCCTTTGCAATGTTCGTGACGAGTTCCAACGCGTCGATGGTCGAACTCCCCTTCCTGAATCCGAATTGGAATTCGGAAAGTTGAGGATCGATGTATTGCTCCAATCTGTCGGCCAATATCCGCTCCAAGTTCTTCCCGCCCGAATCCAGCATGCAAAGTGGACGATAGGAAGCTGGCTCGTCCAGTGGTTTCTTGCCTTTTGGGATAAGAACCAATCTTTGTTGCTTCCACCGGGTCGGAAATACGCCTTGCCGCAGGCATGCGTCGTACATGCTTATGAACACGGTTGGCCTGGCGGCATTTGCACTCTTCAGTGCGATGTTGGGTATGCCGCTTGGTCCTGGTGCCTTGCCATTATGCAATCTAGTGCATGCCCTCGTGAGCTCTTCCATGGTCACACCAGGAATTTCCACTTCTTCATCCTCCGGGTGGTAGTCGGGGAGTTCTGGTTTCTCCGGGAACAGATGTTCTACTATTCTGTGCAGTATGTCGGGACAGATTGGTGTTGTTGCGGGTATCCTTTTAATCCTCTGCATGACCGTCTTATACGGTCTGCCCCACGGATCCCGGTCCACTTCCGCGCAGAGTTCCCTCCAACATTCTCGTTTGCTGGAGTTACGATTATGTGTAGGTAAGTTCTTTGAGCAGAATAATATTGATGTTGCAAAAATCTTAAAAATCAAGTTTAACTAACAATAATTTTTAATATATAAAAGCACTTTAGAAAAATTACGTTAAACAGAAACAGGATACACTGATATCTTCGCTATTATTCAACTGGCTTGGGAGGCTCGCTACCGTACTATACTTACTGTTCTTCCCAATTTTTCGTATCTGTCTCATCTTCTTTCTAAATATTGGCCAAAGTACTGAACAACCATTCCAAAATTCTGGGCAAAGAAACACCTCACTTACGCTTATTTTTTATAACTCTCCTTTACCGTACAACTTACTATCACCGATAACGATTAAAATATTGTCACTTAACTCAGAATGCCCCTTTGAATAGGACTTGGTTAATTGTAGAGTTTCTTGAGACCAGTCATTTTTCAAGTTGTCTGTTTAATTATATGAAAGAATTTTATATAAAATATAAACTTTTTTACGCAAAAAAACAATATTTTTTATTTAAAAAAAAACAACAATCATGAAAGAAATTAATGGCTTCATTTTTTTTTAAATTTAAATAAAAATTATTTTAACATTTGTTTCTAAATTACAAATGTTGCCAAACACCATCGTTCAACAGAGCTTAATGTTGATATTAAAAAGTACCACTTTTTAAAGTGAGCTTTTTCTAATGAACTGCGCTCTTCATTATTGATGACTAATTTTTGCTATTACCAGGTGTATACGCTTAAATCCGCTGTTTGGTCATAGATGGCATGAGTGAGCGTATTAAGCTACCATTGGCACGCGATACTTTTTTTATGAGTTTCACATCTGTTAACATTAATCACTGCACATTGTTTTTCCTTTGGTAATCATGTCTAGTTTTGTGTCAGAAAAAGACCATATGCGGGAATATCTGCTTTTCTGCTTTAATTTGAAGAAATCGGCTGCCGAATTGCATCGAATGCTTATGAAGGCCTATGGTGACAGTGCTTTATCGGAAACAATGCGCCGAGATTGGTTTCGTCGGTTCTAATATGGCAATTTTGACTTGTGGGACAAGAAGCGTGAAAATCGGCCTAGGAAGGATGAGGACCATCAACTGCAGGCTCTTTTGGATGAAGACGATACCCAATCGCAAAAAATGCTGGCCACATTAATTGAACGATAGGCAAATGGAGTGACGCCAAAACACATGCGAAATCTTGCTCGCCAGACAAAAAAAAAAGTCGTTCCTGCATCGGATTGTGACCGGCAATGAAAAGTTGATATATTTCGAGAATCCTAAATGCAAGAAATCGTGGGTTGATCTCGGCCTACCATGAACATCTTCCTCAAGACCAAAAATGGTGCGTTTGGTGGGATCAGGAGGGTATCGTTTACTATGAGATGTTGAAACCAACAACTGATCAAATTGCACCGTGCTCTGCGTGAAAAAAGGACGGATTATCAACAAAAACATAACAAACTGATTTTCCTCCACGACAACGCACCATCGCACACGTCAAAAATGGTCCGGAACTACTTGGAGACACTCAACTAGAGGTTCTACCCCACCCCGCTTATTCACCAAGGGGACCGTCAAAAATGGTCCGAAACTACTTTGAGACACTCAACTGGGAGGAGAGTGCTAACCTCCTTATTCACCAGACCCGACCCCTTCCGACTACCACCTGTTTTCGTCGACGGGCCACGCGCTTGCTGAGCAGTACTTCGATTCTTACGAAGATGTCCGAAAATGGTTTAATGAGGGATTTGCCTCGAAAGAGAAGCAATTTTTTTGGCGTGGTATCCACAAATTGCCCGACAGATGGTAAAATGTGTAGCTAGCAAGGGCAAGCAGTTTGAATAAATTTCATCGAAGAAAAACTGACATCGAATATGGATGATGACGACCGCTACGCCGAAGAAAATACGGAAATACACCGACAACGATATATGCGTGGGGCACCACCGCCACGAAGAGAAGTTCTGACGTTCAGAGACGTAGAGGAGTCCCTGGAGAAATTTGACGGGAGTGGAACCCAAAATGTCCGCCGATGGATGACGAATTTCGAAGAAACAGCCGAATTATGTAATTGGTCAGAAGTTCAAAAGGTTATATATACAAAAAGAGTATTAACCGGTTCAGCGAAACTTTTTGCGAATTTTGAGTGCACCACGAAAAACTGGATATCTTTCAAAAAATCATTGATCAGCGAGTTCGATCGTCCCGTAAACAGTAAACAATTACACAAGTAGTTGATCATGACGAGGAAAAAAACCAGACGAAACTTACCAGGAATTTATTTACCGAGTTTTGGAAATTTGTAGTCACGGCAATATCGAGGTTGAAGCACAAATCCAATATATCATCGACGGCATTCCAGACGACGGGACCAACAACCTCGATATTGCCGTGGACGATCAAGGAGTTGAAAAAGAAATGCGAACGGTACGAAATCTACAAGAGCAACATCAAGACGAAACCGACGACCATTGGAATCCACACACAAAGGCTACCATCACATTTTTTCGGTCATCGATAGTTTCACCAAGTTCGTATGGCTACACCCGACGAAAACGACGGCAGCGCGAGAGGTCATCGGAAAAATCGACCTGCAGAAAACAACATTCGGAAATCCCGAACAAATCGTGTCGGACCGGGGCTCGGCATTCACGTCCCAGGAATTCAGTGAATATTGTCTGGCGAACGGAATTCGAAACTCCAAAATCACAACGGGACTCCCAAGGGCAAACGGACAAGTGGAGAGAATTAACGCGACGATTGCGAGTATTTTATCTAAACTTTCCATCGAAGACCCATCAAAATGGTATAAGCAGCAAAGAGCGATGAACTCAACTTATCATCGAAGCATCGGCCGCACGCCTTTTGAGATGTTGACAGGAGTGAGAATGAGGAGCGAAAGAGACGTGAAAATCAGGGAGATGATCGACGAAGAAACGAGAGAAGAGTTCGAAAAGAAACGAGACAAAATACGAGAAGTGGCCAAGATGCAGATTCTCAAGGTCCAGGAGGAAAACAAGAAGAATTTCAATCGACGTCGACGTCCAGCGCGCGAATACGAATTTGGGGAACTGGTGGCCATAAAGTTGATATACCATCACCAAAGTCAAAGCCGGAGGAACCTATGATGTCCAGATGATGGGCGAAGTTGAGGGACCGAAAAAAACGACGACGTGTGCGGAATATATGAAACCATGGGTCGACGGCTATTCTTCATCCGACGCGGATGAGACGCAGGATGGCCGAATGTGGGACGATGAAGATTCGAATCTCCCGCGAAACGAATAACAAGTAGTACAGTGTGCACTGTAGTGTACGAGGGTCATTCAACAAGTACTTAGCCTACAAAAGAAAAACGAAAATTTTGGAAAGGTGGCAATTTATTTTTCCACAGAATCTTCTTCAAGCTCGATACGCTTGGCCTAGCGATGCTCTAACTTTTTTAACCCGTCCAAAAAATACATTTTCTCGAGGGAAGCAAAATAGGCCTCCGTGACGATGACCTCCTCATTCGACCCAAATCTATTCCCGGCGAGTGATTTTTTCAGGTTTGGAAACAAAAAGTAGTCGCAGGGGGCCAAATCTGGAGAGTACGATGGATGGGGCAGCAATTCATAGCGCAATTCGACCAATTAGGCCATGCGACGACGGAGATGTAAGCCGGCGCGTTGTCGTGGTGGAACAGCACTTTTTTCTTCGCAAAGCGGGGCCGCTTTTTCTTCAATTCGACGTCAAATCGGCCTAATAAGTCAGCATAGTAGCGCCCCGTGATTGTTTTACCCTTCTCGAGGTAATCGATGTGGATCACACCTTGTGAATCCCAGAAAACGGTGGCCATCACCTTTCCGGCCGATCGAACAGCCTTCGCCTTCTTCGGAGCACGTTCACCGGGTGAAGTCCACTGTTTCGACTGTTCCTTGGTCTCTGGTGTGTACCACTGAATCCATGTTTCGTCGACGGTCACGAAACGACGCAAGAACTCCGCTGGATTGCGCTGAAACAGCGCCAAATACGTCGCCGATGTGGTCTTACGGTTGCGCTTGTTTTCCGGTGTGAGCAAACGCGGCACCCATCGCGCCGACAGCTTTCTCATGCCCAGTTCTTCGTGTAGAATATGATGCACCGTTCCTACTGCGATGCCCACAGTCTCAGCTATCTCGTGGACTTTTTTAACGTTTTCCTCCGTAGCAGTCGTTTTCGGGGCACCTGGGCGTGGCTCATCAAAAATATACGAGATCGTGGACTTTTTTAACGTTTTCCTCCGTAGCAGTCGTTTTCGGGGCACCTGGGCGTAACACTCATCAAAAACCGACGTGCGGCCACGAACAAACTCGTTGAACCAATTCTTGACGGTCGCTATCGAAGGAGAAGAGTCACCATATACAGCATCCAAGCGATCTTTGATTTCGCTGCGCGTTTTCCCTTCCAAAAACAAGAATCTAATCACCGAACGATATTGTTCTTTTTCCATTTTTGTGCAACCGACCGACACGCTCGCTTTCAAAGGCTCTCAAAACAAAACTAATGCAGGGAATCGACTGAAACTTTGACAATAGGCTACTAAAAGAATTTACTGTACGTTGGTAAATTTCTTTTGTGACAGCAATTCCATTGAGCGGTGAGGCTAAGTACTTGTTGAATGACCCTCGTATTGGCACACTGTAGAATATTAAATTGATTAGTAGGCTGAAATATTAATAGACATGTTTACGTTAGAAGCACGAGCATTTGTAAATCAATATAGAAAATTTGACTTTCCTTAAAATAAATATCTAATCTGGATCCCACAAAAGTTCGTTTAAAAAATTATTAAAACTAAAATATAAAATGGCATAATTTAATCTAATAAAATGTTGGCTTAATTAATAAACAAATTTATAATTTATAAAATGATAGAGCTCTATTTTCCGAATGGCAAAATGAATAATTTACTACTATAGGGTAATTTTTCTTTTAAAGAAGTCATTTTTTCCGTTATATATAAATAAGTAATTACAAAACCCTTTTTTTTTATTATCAAAGATCAATAATTTCATAACATATAAATTTCTAATAAATTCTCAGAATGATAAATTCAATTTTGCAAATAATTAATTCTGAAAATCAATAATAAATCTAATCAATTTTCTAATAATTTGCATTCATTTATTCATACAATTAATTATACTTATACCACTTTTAATATGAATTTTATTAATAAATTGGAAATATAATTAATTATAAGAGAAAATTGCTTGAATTCATTTGATATGAAAAAATTGAATGCTATTATTTTTTTTTATTTTATCAATAAAGCATAAATTAAGCAAATCGTAAAGAAATATTTGAGTTTAAATATTCAATAGTTCCTTTAGAAAATTTTACTTGAAAAAAAAAATCGAATTGTTCAAATAAATATCGACTGGAACGGATGAGAATTAATTATTCTCTTTTCAGTAGCACTAATTAAAGAAAAAGCTTAAAGAATTGGCCAATATCTGTGGAAATGTTCAAATGTGCAGTCTACTGTTATTAATAATTGTACGATAAAGTATTAAAAGGTAGTTTTCATGATTGAAAATTTTCTCCTCGATATTATTATTAATCATACCAATCTGGTGGTGCTATTATATTTTATTCATTGAATGAATTCATTCGTTTAAAAAAAGGACGAACTTCGGAAAAGGTAAAACGAGTAAATATGATTGCTGTGTGGTAGTGGTGCAAGAAATGCTTAAACGTTCTGAATAGATAATGTTTTTTTTTTCGTCCGTTGTTAGAGTTTCTTTATTACTTTACATCTACCCAAATGACAATTCTACCTTAATTTACCTAAGAAAAGAATCTTTTCTAACCATTAAAAGAGCAACCTGATGAGCTGGCAAATCTAAGGAACGATAACAAATTTAAAGCTTCGGGTTATTCGAAATGTTGTGCAAAATATACATACAAGTAGAAATGGTTGAGAATAGATACTTTGGAATAGTACACCTTCTATGCGAATAGTACGTTTTGGTTTTATCCTTTTCAGGTTATTTAGTTATGAGTAAATTTAATAAGAAATTTAGCAATTTAGCAATACATTTACGATAGACCCCGATAAGACAATATTCGTTAAGGAAACGTACACGTCTGAGATGGTTATGCAATATATGAGATAGAATCATGACTATCGATCGATACTGTTTCCATATTTTGCTTTAAGCTATTTAATAATTGTACTGCAAATAATCGTGCATACTGAGACTAGTTGGCTCCTCCTGGCTCTACATTTTGTATTCTGTAATTTTCTTTCATAACACATCAATTTCTAGATGAGACTTGCAAAATAGATGGAAATCATTGGGACATTTAGTGCGGTCAATTTACACGAATAATGTACAAATATCTTAGAATATTTCTATAAATTATATCGTAAATTATTGTATACAATATATACTATACGAGTATATGATAGATAATACGTTAATATTAGAGATATGATGGAAATTTATTTATACTACTATCAATAAAGGTTACTATACCTTCTCTGAATTCCCAAAAATATTATGCGGCCAGTAACCCGTAACTTTTGCTCAAACAAAATTAATTGCCTTATGTCGACAAGTTGAAATCGGTTCTTCATCTAATATGATTACATTCTTGAGTAAATATTAGTCAAAATTACATAATATCAAATTAGTTTCTGTCACCTTATGCTAACGAGGTAGAACCATACCATTTGTTGTGGATTGTTAATTTGCTCCAAAATTATTTATCTTCCATTACAAAAAAAAAAGAATTCCTTTTTGCCATCGTATTAATTCTGGCAAAAAAAAAAATAACAACAATGAAAACTAATTGACTACCATTAAAATGTTTAATTAAATTTAATAGAAGTCAAAAATAATATTACTAAAAATATTTTACTCTATATAATTTAAGAATTAATCAAATATTTTTGCAATTAATCAACGGTTACGATTTTGAAGACATTTTAAATATAAGCTGAAATCCGCTGTTTGGTTATAGATGGCGTGAGTGAGCGTATTAAGCTACCATGGGCACGCCATACTATTTTTTATGAGTTTGACATCTGTCAACATTTATCAGTGCAATCATGTCTAGTTTTGTGCCACAAAAAGAGCATATTCTGGAAGCTCTGTTTTTCTGCTTTAATTTGAAGAAATCGGCTGCCGAATTGCATCAAATGCTTATGAGTGACAGTGCTTTATCGGAAACAATGTGCCGAGATTGGTTTCGTCGGTTCGAAGACGGCAATTTTGACTTGTGCGACAAGAAGCGTGAAAATCGGCCTAGGAAGGTTGAGGACCATCAATTTCAGGCTCTTTTGGACGAAGACGATACCCAATCACAAAAAATGCTCGCTGGTTACTCAACCAGCCATTAACATGTATCTGCGTGTCATGCAGAAGATTGAAAAGATCGGAAAATGGGTGCCGCATGAATTGAACGATAGGCAGATGGAGCGACGCCAAAACACATGCAAAATCTTGCTCGCCAGACAAAACAGAAAGTCGTTCCTGCATCGCAAAAAATGCTCGCGGCGCAATTGGGTGTTACTCAACCAGCCATTTCCATGCATCTGCGTATCATGGGGAGGATTGAGAAGATCGGAAAATGGGTGCCGCATGAATTGAACGATAGGCAGATGGAGCGACGCGAAAACACATGCGAAATCTTGCTCGCCAGACAAAACAGAAAGTCGTTCCTGCATCGGATTATGACAGGCGATGAAAAGTGGATATATGTCGAGAATCCTAAATGCAAAAATCGTGGGTTGATCTCGGCCAACCATCAATATCTTCCTCAAGACCAAATTGCTTCGTACGGAAGACGATGCTGTGTGTTTGGTGGGATCAGCAGGGTATAGTCTACTATGAGATATTGAAAACTGGTGAAACTGTCAATGCCCACCGCTACCACTAACAACTGACCAAATTGCACTATGCTCTGCGGGAAAAAAGGACGGATTATGAACAAAGATATGATAAGCTGATTTTCCTCCACGACAACGCACCATCGCACACTACAAAAATGGTCTCAAACTACTTGGAGACACTCAACTGGGAGATGCTACCCCACCCCGCTTATACACCAGACCAGGCCTCTTCCGACTACCATCTGTTTTCGTCGATGGGCCATGCACTCGCTGAGCAGCACTTCGATTCTTACGCAGATGTCCGAAAATGGTTTGATGAGTGGTTTGCCTCGAAAGAGAAGGAATTTTTTTTGGCGTCGTATCCATAAATTGCCCGAGGGATGGGAAAAATGTGTAGCTAGCGGGGGGAAATACTTTGAATAAATTTGTTTTTGCATTTTATGAAAAAAAAACATGTGTTTTTTTGACCAAAAAAACAGCGGATTTAAGCTTATACACCTGGTATTTTCCTTTTTATAACTAATCTAGTAAAATTTTATTTACTGAAGATTTTATTAATGAAAAAATTGAATTACTTTCAATGCGCCAAATAATTTAAAAGATCAAAAGTTCTAAAAGTTTGTTTTATATAATTTTACTTCATATATGATAAATTGGATAATTCCTGATTAAAAAGGAATTTATCTTTTATCTCTTAAAAAGGAATTTGAATAATTGATTAAATATTATAAAATCCTATATGAAGAAGAAGTATTCAACAAAATATCTGTCTCTATTGTATATGGTTGACACGTCAAATTCTGATATTACCTCGTATGCATATGGAATAGAAGTTGTCAAAATCGAAACTGAACCAGACAGAATTTTATGTGACCACAAGTTACGGACCTAAATTAATGTTGCAAATGTGGTCACTACTGTCCTTTGAATTATTATTAATTTCCATCATTGTCAGAATTGAATTTGTTTTGTGGCCAAAAATTCTCAGCAAATTCTCAACTATTTTGAGGCTAATTGTATCTAAATCTATTTCTGCAGCTGATTAATTGTATTTAACAAGCATCCTGGATGAGCATATAAATGGAGGTAGGAATATATTGTATATCTGAATACCAAATATTAATAAAATTATAGAAATATAAATACAATGCTATGAAATAAGATCGGAAAAATATAGTCTCAGTTATCATGGCTTTGTGATCTCCGTTGTGGTTTATTAGCTAAGATGACCAGCTCAGAACTATCAATTCTAATGGGTACACCTTGACCAACTCGACGTTACAGGATTTCTTCAATACAATACAATATCTTATTACAAATCCTGTATTACTTTTATGAATCCCATTGCTTATATATTAATACATAATAACTTCATTAACTCAATCGTATAGAAAGTGTTACCGTCGAATTCACTTATTCCAATCAGCTTAAAAGATGAGCCAATTCATTTTTCCCCATTATACCAACTTGATTATAATAATTGGTGAAATTCGATAATCAATAATTTATATTTGCTTCCAACAGAGTCCATAATCTACCGAGTAAAACCTTTATTTAGTTTCTGATAGAATCAAACTATCTATTACTTATAATATTTCTGGATTAAATGTAGCAAAATTGATGATAAAAATGATAATTATATAGTTTTATATAATATTACGCAGAAATTTAGCTTCATCAGATTTATTAACAATTAATACGAGTTTCATATTTCATTTATTGAACTTGTGCGACTAGGTAAATAAACATCTCGGTTGTGGTTTCGCATTCTATCGTAAATAATTATTATAATTATGGCGTTCTTTGTAAAATAATTATTTTTGATAAAAAAAAAACTATGGCTCAAAATCAATTTTCGATTTTTTATGGCCTTTTGTTGGTATTAATATCTCTTATATATGCCAACAACTTCGGCCATTTTGAATGTTCAGTTAATTTTTGACAGCTGCTTTGTTTGCACGTGTTTTGGCGCGTCTTCAATTTTTGCTCAATTTCGACCAAAAACAGTAGCGCATTAACATTACTCTGTCCGCGACGATCCAAATTTTCTCCAGAGGGTCATAACTGATGACGAATTATAGGTTTATGGCTATGACGTGGGAACCAAAGCTCAATCGTCCCAATGGAAGCTGCCGTACAAGCCAAGACAGAAAAAACTGCTCCAAGTTCTGTCGAATGTGAAGGTTTTGCTTACAGTTTTCTTCGATTGCAGTTTCGTGGTGCAGAATGACTTCTTGCCACAGGGTAGAACGGTCAATAAGGAATATTACCTGCAAGTTATGCGCAAGTTGCGCTAAGCAATCCGCCAGAAACGCCCGGATTTGTGGAAAAACATAAATTGGCTTTTGCACCCTGCTCACGCATCGTTGCTTGTGCGCGAATTTTTTGCCAAAAATAACACACCAATAATGCCGCAGCCAGCGTATTCCCCAGATTTGGCCCCCTGTGACTTTTTCTTGTTTCCGAAAGTGAAGAGCCCCATAAAAGGACGACGCTACGCTACGATTGAGGAGATCGAAAGAGGATCGAAAGAGGAGCTGAAAAAGATCACAAAAAATTATTTTTTGAAGTGCTTCGAGGATTGGAAAAAACGTTGGCACAAGTCTATAATATCTGGTGGGGATTACTTTGAAGGGGACAAAATAGATATTCATGAACAAATAAATAATTTTTGAAAAAAAACAACAAAATTTGCTATACTTTTTGAACAGACCTCGTATATTGTAGCATGAGAAATTGTGTAGGGGCTGAATAGGTTGTTTTAGACTGTCGTGATGAACAAAAACTTAGTATTTGGCTAGGCCTTAAATTTTGTATATGTAAGCAAAGTTCCTTAATAAAGATAGGAGGATTGCCAGAGTCTTTATTACAGTGTATTCTGGTGGAAGTCAAGTTTAACCATGTACTAAATCATCTTGAAGGTCTTTCTTGCCTCGGTCCACGGGATATTTTGGCGGAACATGATGGCTGCTTGAATTTGACGATGCTGACATTCCACCATACCATTAGGGTTAGGGATTATAGGCTGTTGTTATCAACCAAGTCGTACTCCATAAACGAAGACTTCCAAATAGTGAGACAAAGTTACTCGTATAATAATGCTTTTGTTGATGCTTCCTAGTCTTATGTGGGAAGGGCTTCGGGCCAGCATATAAGACGATCTATCATGATCAGGAAATATGTGAATCCTTCCAAGCCTGGTATGATTAAAATGTCGCAAACTATGATAATGGTAATGTAAAATTTTCAATTGGTGCCGAAGTGTGACATGAGAATTTAGGGCCCTGGTACTGGACACAACGACAGGCCTTAGCATGGGACTATGCAAAACAATTTGAACAGAACTAAACGCTGTTTTCGTAAGATCCTTGATAACACAGTGGCAAGCTGTTATTGTTGTTTGTAACGTCCCTTAGGCATGTGTCAGGGGCCACTTCATAGCGCCATGACCGTGAGGCCATTTGGCGACTTTATAGAACGTGTCGAAAGTTATCTGAAAGAGACTGGTCTGTGGTTAGTAGTGTAGAATATTGAGAGTTTTGTTATATTTTCTGGAGCATAATAGATGAATCCTTCTCGCAAAGTAATTCTTGATTATGTGGCATTCATGTAGAATATGGATGATAGTGAAATGGGTGCCACAGGATTGGCATAAGGGATGATTGGTGTTGCCAAAAAGAAAGTTGTGAGTAATAGCAGTATATCCAATCCGGAATCTGAGGGGCTTCCGCGCCCAGAATTTTGGTATGGATGTTGAATAAACTGGTTTATTGGTGAGTCGATAAAACTATATCGCTATTAAGCCAGTCTGCAGATGGCCAATGGTGCTAGTTGGCATTATGTTTTTAGGCGAGGCAGATTGGGAATGACTGTGATCATTGGTCGATGGAGTGTTTCTCCACCCAACTTGCCAGCACTTTTATTGCCCAAAATTTCCACATGCTCCAGCGCCCATTGCTACTCGACACTCCTATTGCTAAGTAGGCTATGACGAATTGCATTAAGTACTGGGTTAGTCGATGGGCTACAAATGGCTTTAAGGGCGACATTCGAATCTAAGTGTGGAAGGGAAGTTTGGAAAAAAGGGAGAGGACGAAGGAATTGCTTTTTAGGTGGGTATTAATAAGGATAGCTATGATGAATTCCTTTTTGAACTGGGGGAGATAATATATTTTTTGATTAAAGTATGGAGGGGTTAATTTGGAAGGCAGAGGTTTTTGTAAATTAAATTTAGATGAGCTTTTTCAAGATAGAAAAAGATAGGTTTTCGACCAATTTCTATTAGTATGGACTCCCATCGGAGATATTCGGTGTGCTTCTTTGGCTAGTCTAATGCAACGATTTACCCCAGCCTTGACTAGCATTTCCCTTCTATAGGCACACTGACACATATAGTGAGGAAATAGAGTAGAGTTCCATCCAAAAGGGCATTGGTTACTCTAACTGCCTCACTTTGTCTTACCTTACTTTTGTTGCTGACTAAAATTTTAACCATGTTTAATTTTTAATAGCATTATTAATCTGAGTGGAAAGCTATTATTTTATTCACATTGGAAAAGATTGAAGACTTACTACCTAGAATATGTGGTCTTACGTACTCTTGTAGTTCTTAGTCCACTTTTTATGAGAAACTCAACGCTTTGAAGTTGAGTATATAGTGTAAAGCTTCTAAATGCGAGACAGGCACAATATTGTTGTTTTCTGTAATTTGACGGTATTGACTGTCTAATAAAATCCAAGTACTCAAACTATCTCGGCGAGCCCTGATAATCTTTTTATTGAGAGACAAATTTATAGGCATGTGATCAGTATACTCGTATAGTCAGTAGCTCTCCGTCGTAGGTACCATATTTGATTTGAAAGAAATTCAGCGGCAAACCCATTGTTGCAGATAAGCTTTTACAGTGACATTGGAGGCATCATAAAAAATGACTTTTGATGCGTAGACATCTGAATTAGCCAAAAGTAGTGCCTCAACGAAGAACATGCTGTCTTTAGTATTTTCGGTGTCCAGTTCACCGCCGGTTTACCTTTGACCTTCCATTATAGGTTATTGCCTACACCATTCATGTGGTTTCCCAGTATCCTGTTGGAACACTATACCTTACCTTTTGACCAATTCTGGGCTTTTTTCTTTAAGTGAATCATTCAATTTGTTCAACTGATGACCGTACACTTCAGAATTAATCGTTGTGTTGCTCGGTAGAAGCTCAAAATAAACGATTCCTTTGAAATCCCACCAAACAGATAGTATAACCTTTTTTTGACGAGACTTTCGAAGTACTTCTATCCGGTTCATTTTTTCTACTCCAGGATCTTTTACGCTTAACATTGTTGCAGACAACCCATTTCTCGTCCCCAGTGATGATACGCTTCAAAAAGGGATTATTTTCTTGGCGTTTTAGAAGCAAATCACAAACGTCAATGTGACGGCGCAAATTTTTTTCTGTAAGAAGATGAGGAACCCATGTGCCGAGCTTTGAGATTAAACCTAGCCATTTAAAATGATTATGAACCGTCGAAGTCGATAAATTTAATCTCTCAGCGATCTCACGAGTTGCTATTCGCTGGTTTTCATCAATTATTAACTTTATTGTGTCCTCATCAGCAAACGAAATTACTTCCGAACAATCCAATAGTATCTGATAGAGTGGTTAATGCTCTTCAGTATATCTTCTGGTCATGTAATTTCCAAGAATTTTTCTAATAAACCGGACATAAGCCTTATTGTGAGAAACTTCACTTCTCCTTTAAAAATAAGATGATATTGGGAAATAACCCAAAAAATCCATGCTGAGGACCTCCAATGGACATCATAGTTTGTAAGCAGATTTAACATGAGCTGTGGAAGTTGAATACGATGGATTGATTCATCGATAGGAAATAATCGACGTGTTATTTCCTATCGATGAATCAATCCATCGTATTGGACAGCCAAAAAAAAGCTTCAAGTGGCCGATCCTGTAGCCCTGAGGTAAAGTTGAAGTTATTGTCGCTGCTTCAGCAATTTTCTTACATAACTTTATGCTTCCACTATAAACACTTCGATTTGAGTGTGTTTTTGTAGGGTCTTGATGTGCTGCCAATAATGCTTGAATGAGTGTTGGCATGCGTCTTAGCCAGAGAGTGTGCAAAATAGGCTTCCTGCCACCTGATGGCTCATACTTAACTAGACTGTCAGTGTTCTCCTCTTTGGATATCCTTTAACACTTTATCAGCTCTGAATTTAATGAGCCGATAAAGGGTTTCACTCTTTACTTTGACGAGGGAGTCAACCGTCTGACTTTCATCCATGAAGTGGAGGTGTCCTGTATAACACCTGCTGCCTCAAAGCTGATATCTACCAATAATAAGAATAGCTGACGATGCATAAGTGGCTAAACCTTAACGGCAATACGATTGATATAAGGACTTTTTCTTGCACATAGATGTAGGTCCCGAAAAAAAGCACAAAGCTGTGGGTCTGGTGCAAAAGTAGGGGAACCTTCATGGCAACACGATTGACAGAAAGGATTTTTTTTTGCACATAGATGTAGGTCCCGAAAAAAAGCACATAGCTGTGGGTCTGGTGCAAAAGAGGGGGAACCTTCATGGCAACACGATTGACTTAAAGGATTTTTTTTGAACATAGATGTAGGTCCTGAAAAAAATGACGTAGCTGTGGGTCTGGTGCAGAAGTGGGGGAACCTTCATGGAAACATGATTGATATGAAGGATTTTTTTTTTGCACAAAAATGTAGGTCCTGAAAAAAATGATTTAGCTGTGGGTCTGGTGCAGAAGTGGGGCAACCTTCATGGCAACACGATTGACATAAAGGATTTTTTTTGAACATAGATGTAGGTCCTGAAAAAAATGACATAGCTGTGGGTCTGGTGCAGAAGTGGGGGAACCTTCATGGCAACACGATTGACATAAAGGATTTTTTTTAAACATAGATGTAGGTCCCGAAAAAAAGCACATAGCTGTGGGTCTGGTGCAAAAGAGGGGAAACCTTCATGATAACACGATTGACATAAAGGATTATTTTTTGTACATAGATGTAGGTCCTGAAAAAAATCACACAACTGTTGGTCTTATGCAGAAGTGGGGCAACCTTCATGGCAACACGATTGACAAAAATGATTTTTTTTTTGCACATAGATGTAGGTCCCGAAAAAAAGCACAAAGCTGTGGGTCTGGTGCAAAAGTGGGGGAACCTTCATGGCAACACGATTGACAGAAAGGATTTTTTTTTTGCACATAGATGTAGGTCCCGAAAAAAAGCACATAGCTGTGGGTCTGGTGCAGAAGTGGGGGAACCTTCATGGCAACACGATTGACTTAAAGGATTTTTTTTGAACATAGATGTAGGTCCTGAAAAAAATGACGTAGCTGTAGGTCTGGTGCAGAAGTAGGGGAACCTTCATGGCAACACGATTGACATAAAGGATTTTTTTTTTGCACATAGCGGCCGGTCCCGAAAAAAAGCACATAGCCGTGGGTCTGGTTCAGAAGTGGGGGAACCTTCATGGCAATACGATTGACAAAAAGGATTTTGTTTTGCACATAGAAGTAGGTCCCGGAAAAAAGCATATAGCTGTGGGTCTGGTGCAGAAGTGGGGGAACCTTCATGGCAACACGATTGACAAAAAGGATTTTTTTTTGCTCATAGATGTAGGTCCCGAAAAAAAGCACAAAGCTGTGGGTCTGGTGCAAAAGTGGGGGAACCTTCATGGCAACACGATTGACAGAAAGGATTTTTTTTTTGCACATAGATGTAGGTCCCGAAAAAAAGCACATAGCTGTGGGCCTGGTGCAGAAATGGCGAAATCTTCACGGGAACATAATTGACAAAAATAACTTTGTTTTGTTCATAGCTGTGGGTCCCGAAAAAAAGCACATAGCTGTGGGTCTGGTGCAGAAGTGGGGGAACCTTCATGGCAACACGATTGACAAAAAGGATTTTTTTTTGCTCATAGATGTAGGTCCCGAAAAAAAGCACAAAGCTGTGGGTCTGGTGCAAAAGTGGGGGAACCTTCATGGCAACACGATTGACAGAAAGGATTTTTTTTTTGCACATAGATGTAGGTCCCGAAAAAAAGCACATAGCTGTGGGTCTGGTGCAGAAGGGGGGAACCTTCATGGCAACACGATTGACATAAAGGATTTTTTTTTGCACATAGAAGTAGGTCCCAAAAAAAAGCACATAGCTGTGGGTCTGGTGCAGAAGTGGGGGAACCTTCATGGCAACACGATTGACAAAAAGGATTTTTTTTTGCTCATAGATGTAGGTCCCGAAAAAAAGCACATTGCTGTGGGTCTGGTGCAAAAGTGGGGGAACCTTCATGGCAACACGATTGACATAAAGGATTTTTTTTTGCACATAGAAGTAGGTCCCAAAAAAAAGCACATAGCTGTGGGTCTGGTGCAGAAGGGGGGAACCTTCATGGCAACACGATTGACATAAAGGATTTTTTTTTGCACATAGATGTAGGTCCCGAAAAAAAGCACATTGCTGTGGGTCTAGTGCAGAAGTGGGGGAACCTTCATGGCAACACGATTGACATAAAGGATTTTTTTTTGCACATAGAAGTAGGTCCTGAAAAAAAGCACATAGCTGTGGGTCTGTTGCAGAAATGGCGAAATCTTCACGGGAACATAATTGACAAAAATAACTTTTTTTGCACAAAGATGTAGGTTCCGAAAAAAAGCACATAGCTGTGGGTCTGGTGCAGAAGTGGGGGAACCTTCATGGCAACACGATTGACATAAAGGATTTTTTTTGAACATAGATGTAGGTCCTGAAAAAAATGACATAGCTGTGGGTCTGGTGCAGAAGTGGGAGAACCTTCATGGCAACACGATTGACAAAAAGGATTTTTTTTTTGCGCATAGCTGTGGGGGCTGAAAAAAAACACATAGCTGTGGGGCCTGGTGGAGAAGTGGTAAAACCCGATCGTCAAGACGATTGACAAAAATAACCTAATTTTCTTCAATCGATCTTGAAGGGTAACAGTCCTTAATATGGTCGGGAACATGAAAATTAATTTTATTTTTCATTTTAAAAGGCCTCAAAGTATTTTCTATCTAATTTTTCAACTGGCCATATAATGATTGTCTATATTCTATTAACACTGCGGTTACTTTTGAACAAAAATCCAACAGCATTCAGAAAGCATAGGACAACGAAATCGTTATTTTTTTTTTATAAATATCAGATGGTAAAATGTCATGTTTTAATTAAAATTAGAAAATTATATATAAAACATAATATTAAACTTAGCATATTTAGTTTCATGACTTATCTACTGAGATTTGTAATTTTATTCTAGTTAGTTAGAAAATTACAAATCCCAATGGTTATTATATGGAGTAATAAAAGTAATAATAATAATAATAAAGACGTGTGTATTCTTATGAAATCATAAAAACTTGTGAAATTTTCTCTCATTCTGTTATTTATTTTGAAAATGTTAACGAACATTATTATGAACAACATCCAAAGTATAAAAATATATTGTATTATAACAAGTTCCGGTTTCTATAGTCCTTGGCATAGAACATTATTTGCAGTCACTTATTTTACAAATACAAATATTCACATTAACCATTTATGTGGTTTATTTTATTATCAAAGATATTAAAGTTTTCGGTTTTAATATGATGCCACAACTATGTTGACAAGCAATTAGAATAGTTATAATCAGAACTTTGTGGTTATACGAGTACAAGCAAATCATCTGTGAACGATTTTAATTTACTTTTTGTTGATAATTGGATTCGGTTAGTCGCAAAAGATAATATCAGATTACCAATTATGAGTAGCCCTAATTGCATAAAATCGTGTACTCGACCAAATACTATTTAATACATAAGAAATTAGTTTAATAAGTTTTTCTTTCTTATACAATACAATACGATATACTTGAATAAATTGTTTATAGTTACTGTTCACTATTTATTATTAGTTAGTCGTCAACAACAACGAACAAATTAAATAATAAAGAAACTTTTACTATAGTAACTCCTATTGTAACGCTGGTAACGATGATAGCAAAAACCAAATCTATAACAAACTAAAAAGGATAAATTGTTTGTAATAGTTTTATTTTCAATAATCGTACAGCAATTAAATAAGAGTTAGTAGAAAATACTATTTGAAATAGTATTAAATCGTTAAATACAAAACCAAAAAATATAATAATAACTATTCACTAAATGCTGATCCTTTTTCTACTTATATAAGTAGCATTTGAATACTTTAGAAACGAAAATCTATTCTTCTTCCATTAGAGTAATTTTTGAATTTTTATATTACTATAAGTATCTACCAAACTTATATTTATATGGAAGTATGTATTTGGATATCTCGTTTCAAATTTCAAACGTTACGTTAACAACCAATCAGTATCATTTTAAAATAATCATGAAACGAAAAGGAATCACTAATGTGGAGGGATTATTACAACATTTTCAAAGAAAGTGCTCATAAAAGCTACTATTTTTTGAATATTTTTTTTCTTTCTTTTACCATTCGCTCAACTTTAAAGATATTTGAATATTTGAACAGGAATATTCGTAAAATCAAAATGGAAATGATCACATAAAGCTTAACTTAATTACGTACTCAGTCACATATGGTGCTAGGGTTTTATATAATTTTATTCATTTGTGTGTACGTGTATTATAAGGATGAAAGTATTCGCTTCAATGGGTAGCTACTGTACATGTGTATATGTGTTCAGCTTATGTAAGCAAGGATTTCTTTTTTTATACGTAAAGATATAAAAAAAAAGTAATTGTTTTTTTCTTTTCTTAAAATCTACATACTATCAGAAATTACTTACTAATAAATTAATATAAGAATAATTTCAAGTATCTTCGTTTTATGTTAATTAGGAAATATATATTTTTTTTTTTTTGGAAAATTTACTACAGAAAATTAAATATTGTGTTTATATTTTAAAATTTATTTATTCTAGATGGAAGAATAATTATTTTAGAGAATATCTAAAGTTTGGAGTTTAAGAAAAATTGAAATCCAAACCAATAACAGGAAAAGTTTTTTTTTTACAACTTATCATAAATTCTCATAAAAGATTTTCCATTGAAAAAAATGAAATAATTTATTTGAAAAAATTAATCATAAGAAAAAATTATAAAAGAAACGATTTTAGTATGTGAACAAATTAAATATTTTATAGGCAGGACCTGGACCCAACAGATATTCCGGCTGATTTTCGTTTGTTTGTTTCATTGCAGAAAGAACTCATAGACATTTTATGTTTTGGAAAATAAAAATATATAAATTATACTCAACATACAGATTATGATAAAAATTTTAATTTATTATATTTCTTGAGCCTTTTCATTATGTAAAAACAATATAATATTTATCAATTCATTTGCAAAAATCTTCTGAAAGTCATTTTTGATGATTTTTTGGAATATTTCGGGTTATAATTCGGCTATTATTTAATAGATGTTGGTTTGTAAATGCTCTTAAATTTAACAATATTTTATAAAAATATAATTTTGAGCAAAAATTTGCAAGAAAAGTTAAGACATCACCAAATCTTAAAATTGGGCCCTAGTATGCTCAACAAAGTTAAAATTTCTAGCATCATCTGCTTAAAACTACACATAGTCCAGAATAAAATGTTCAAATTTATCGTATGGCCATAGGACTCAGATTTGACGGTAACCGGCTCTCCTTCTTTATTTTCAAAGAAATTAAAAAAAAAAATATAAGTTAAAAGTGCACACTACAGAGTCACTTTAGGCGGATACAATGGCTTCTCCATAGTTATTTAATTTTAGAGCTCAATTTATTACAATTTGACTTACCGACGTAACCACCTTACGATAAGTGATCCTCATTTTTATTCGAAAAACCAGCATTCAAAGCCGTTTGTTCCAGCACCAATTCGGATAGTTTTTGCATAAACATTGCCAGCTTTTAATAATAAATTAACTTATAATATAAAATGGCTAATTTTATATAAAATAAAAATTATTCCTCATTAATATACGAGGTCTGTTCAAAAGCTATTGCGAATTTTGAATTTCCGCGGGTTACGTATATAACCCTTTGTTGGTATTAATATCTCTAATTTATGCCAACAACTTCGGCCATTTTGAATGTTCAGTTAATTTTTGACAGCTGTTTTGCTTGCACGTGTTTTGGCTCGTTTTCGATTTTTGACCAAAAACAGCATCGCATTAACATTACTAAGGAGCTGTTGGACTCTGTTCCGCGACGACCCAAATTTGCTCCAGAGGGTCATAACCGGTGACGAATCATGAGTTTATGGTTATGACGTGGAAACCAAAGCTCAATCATCCCAACGGAAGCTGCCGTACGAGTCAAGACCGAAAAAAGCCCGCCAAGTTCGGTCGAATGTGAAGGTTTTGCTTACAGTTTTCTTCGATTGGAGGGGCGTGTTGTTCTTGTGGCAAGAACTCGTGATTGCATCATGAGTTCTTCCCACAAGTTATGCGCAAGTTGCGGGAAACAATCCGTCAGAAATGCCCGGATTTGTGGAAGAACAAAAATTGGCTTTTGCACCATGATAACGCCCCTGCTCATGCATCATAGCTTGTGCGCAAATTTTTGGCCACAAATAACATTAATAATGCCGCTGCCACCGTTTTCCCTAGATCTGACCCCCTGTGACTTTTTCTTGTTCCCGAAACAGATTCTTTGATCCATTTTTTGGAATGGGCAAAAATCGAAGACGAGCCAAAACACGTGCAAGCAAAACAGCTGTCAAAACTTAACTGAACATTCAAAATGGCCGAACTTGTCGGCATAAGTGAGAAATATGAGTACCAACATAACGGCATAAAAAAAATAGAAAATCGAATATACGTAACCCGCGGAAATTCAAAATTCGCGATATTTTTTGGACAGACCTCGTATTTGCTCAATGTTTGTCAAATGATAGGAGAGTACCAAGTCTCATAAGCATCTAAAATTTAGGATCACATGGCAACTATGCTTCAACTGATAATTCCAGGGCGAATATAGTACTTCGGGAAAAAAATTAGTAGATAAAAAATTTTAGAACTTAAAGAAATTCTATCCAAAAAAAATTAAGGGTAAGGCGACAGTTCTTAGAATAGAAGATGAATTCCGCAGGATTTCTCTGTCTCAAAATTTAAAAAAAAAGTTCCAGAAAATATCAGCTGATTTACATGGCACTAGTATAAGGCATAAAAGATGTCATCAGATTAGAATACTTGTCATCTGATTAGCATAACTATCATAAAAATCATCATATTTATTATTGTGTATATTCACATGGGTTTAAAGTTAAGCTTTTGCGGGCCATAGCTTTTGATGGTATTATAAATGGCACATTCCACAGCCCATAACTTAGAATAATAGAAGAAGGACAAAAAGTCCTTTTTTATATATCCTAAATCAAGACTGCTTTAATTATTGTCTATATATTCCAGACTAACTCATGCTATTATAGAATTATAGTAATTTTTTTAATATAAAGTGATTCATTAGAAAATAAATTCCTAAATTAAAATCATTTAGAATATTTCCAAAAATACATTTTATTAAAAGTTTTTTAATTATTTTCTACATCAATTCATTCCGACAGGGAAAAAAAATAAATTTAAACTTTTTTTTCCCATTTATTGAATGCCAAAGAAATTTATCAAAAGCATCGAAAACTTACTAAGTTCATAGTCAATCACTGACACCAAAGTTATGTAAAAATAAAACCTGAAGTAACATAAGTACTCGTTTGCACATAGATTCAGTTGACGTCAATCAAAAACTATGCAAATTTTTTCATCCAATCACCAAAGAAATTTTCTTAAGGTATAAATGGAAAACTCTTATTGACTGGCATTTTAACAATCTAGAAATATAAAATCCTGCACTTGAAAATTTCGAAACCTTCAAAAACTGGACACAAAAGTTTTGTAAATCAATTCTTATAGAGTTGCTATTCTATTATAATTAATAAGTTTTCCTTAGTTGTTGTTTTTTTCTTTCTTTTATAATGAAAATATTCTCAATTTTTCATTTTCAGAAAACTTTTTGTTAAAATTTTCAACAACAAAAAAAGCCTTCCATAAAAATTAATTTCATAAATGTTCATTTTTAGTGAAGAAAATTTCACAATTTCATAATATCCAAAATAAAACTATTATTGTTTTTGAAATTTACATAATTAATAATGATAAGTTTAGTTTCAACTATGTTTAGTCAAAGGCCAAAGGTAAATATTAAAATTATAAATGTGAGGACTTATATTTTTGTTTTGTATCTAATCTTACTTAATACAAGGTAAATTTGTGTAAAATTCTAAGCAATTTAATAAATTCAAATTAATAAAAAGTTCTCCTTTATTAATTGCCACTTTATCTAAAGAAATCTTTAGGAAACCGTATTCTGTTAAAACTTTTTGGCATGTCGGTCAATTAACTATAAAAGGATGTGATATAATATTATTACTACAATAACTGGGAAAAGGATTTTAAGTAATGAAAATAATAGATGCCTTATCAACTATATGCTATGATCAGAATTTAAATAAAACTTTATCGTTGAAAAGTAGGGAAATTTATATAAATAACCATATTTTTTATAGTTGATATTATCTGGCAACAGTGCGGGCATTTCGTCCTTCGATCTACTATTAATGAAACAGCTTCAGCGACAGTATTTCGAATAAACTAGAATGTAACATGGCATTAATGTGGAAATATGTATTAAAAAGAAAATACTTTCTAGAACTCATTCCGAATGAAGGATAGAAATATACGAGGTCTGTTCAAAAACTATCACGAATTTTGTGTTTTTTCAAAAATTATTTATTAATTCATGAATATCTATTTTGTCGCCTTCAAAGTAATCCCCACCAGATATTATACACTTGTGCCAACGTTTTTTCCAATCCTCGAAGCACTACAAAAAATCATTTTTTGTGATCTTGTTCAGCTCCTCCTTTGATGCCATCTTTATCTCCTCAATCGTAGCGTAGCGTCATCCTTTCATGGGGCTCTTCAGTTTCGGAAACACGAAAAAGTCATAGGGGGCCAGATCTTGGGAATACGGTGGCGGCGGCATTATTAATGTATTATTTTTGGCCACAAATTTGCGCACAAACAACAATGCGTGAGCAGGGACGTTATCATTGTGCAAAAGCCAATTTTTGTTCTTCCACAAATCCGGGCGTTTCTGGCGCATAACTTGCACGTAATATTCTTTTTTGACCGTTCTACCCTGTGGCAAGAACTCATGATGCACCACACCTCTGCAATCGACGAAAATTGTAAGCAAAACCTTCATTCGACCGAACTTGCGCTTTTTTCGTTTTTGGCTCATGCGGCAGCTTCCATTGGGATGATTGAGCCAATGTTTCCATATCATAATTTAAACCCATGATTCGTCACTATTTATAACCCTCTGGAGCAAATTTGGGTCATCGCGGACAGAGTTCAACAGCTTCTTAGCAATGTTAATGCGATGCTGTTTTTGGTCGAAATTGAGCAAAAATCGAAGACGATCGAAAACACGTGCAAGCAAAGCAGCTGTCAAAAATTAACTGAACATTCAAAATGGCTGAACTTGTTGGTATAAGTGAAAGACATGAGTACCAACATTCAAAATTCGCGATACTTTTTTAACAGACCTCGTATCTATGGATAGAAGAAGTTGAGTAAGGATTACCAAGAAGAGTTACGATATAATCATTACTGAAAAGTTTTTTCCAAATAAGGAGCTGGAAGATAGTATCAGGTTTTTCAATATCAACTTGACACTTTTAATTTCTTACTGTAAACGCACCCTTAAACTAATCAATGCGCTGTTACTGTCAAAACATTTAGTAACTTAAACATTTTTATCATGTAAAGACTCATAAACGAAAAACGTTTAAAAATAATTAAAAATTACTACGGAAATTCCGAGTTGGTGATTGCAACTTTAAGAGCGCAAAATCATCTTTAGTGATGAAGCGCATTTTTGGTTGAATGGCTTCGTCAACAAACAAAACATGCGTTATTGGAGTGCTGCAAACCCTCATGTGCTTCATGAAACACCACTTCATACACAAAAAGTGACTGTATGGTTGCGGTTTTCATGCCGGTGGCGTCATTGGGCCATTTTTTTTCGTTGATGAAACGAAAAAAAAGAGACATATTGCAGCGTTATTTCTTCGATCAATTATATGGGATAGACATCAGTGATATGTGGTTTCAACCAGACGGTGCTACATCCCACACTGCGGGAGAAACAATCGACTTATTGAAGTCCAAGTTCGGTGGACGTGTTATATCGAGAAAAGGTCCTGTCGATTAGCCGCCGAGATTTTGTGATTTAACACCTCTAGACTTTTTTCTGTGTGGCTACGTTAAATCGATGGTTTATGCCAACAAGCCGGTGATGTTAGAGGATCTAACAGCCAACATCGAAAGAGAAATAGCGGCCACTCCCGTCGAATTGTGTGGCCGAGTCATCGAAAATTGGCTTCAACGAATCGACCGCTGCAAGCTTGCCCGTGGTGGACATACTCGTACCACCTTGATCACAAAGTTACCGTACTTTATTCAGAAAATTAAAAATACAAGTTTATTCATCTAAATCAATATTGTCCCCTTCAAAGTAATCCCCATCGAATTTAACACACTTATGCCAGCGCTTGATCCAATCCTCGAAACATTTTTTATATTCGGTTTTCGGTATGTCCATCAGTGCTTCCTGCGATTTTTCCATTACTTTCTCTCGGCTGTTGAAACGCGTTCCCCGTAATGGTTTTTTAACTTGATTGAACAGAAATAAGTCATAGGGAGCCAAAGCAGGTGAATTCGGTGCCATTTGAATGGTATTTGTTGCATTTTTCGTCAAAAAATTACGAATAATGATGGCGCTGTGCGACAGTGCGTTATGATGGTGTCAAATCCACGAGTTTTCTGCCCACAATTCTGGTCTTTTTCGGCAAATTGCTGCATGAAAACGTCTTCTAACTCCCAAATAATACTCTTTGTTTACTGTCCGGCCTTCTGGCAAAAATTCATGATGCACTACACCGTTGTAATCCATGAAAACCGTGAGCATTGCCTTCTTTTTTGACTGAAAACGACGTGGTTTTTTTGGTCTCGGCTCATTTCGTGAACGCCATTCACTTGCCTGATGTCTGGATTGCGTGTCGTACTCATAAACCCACGTCTCGTCTCCAGTAATGATCCTTTTGATGAATGTGGGATCGGATTCAGCCTCGCAAATCATGTCTTTTGCGACGTCAACACGGTCTCCTTTTTGCATGAAATTGAGGCACCAACTTTGCTGCTTCACGACGGAAACCCAAATCATTAACCAAAATGTCTTGGACGGATCCATAGGCAATGTTCAAGTCCTCCGCTATCTCTCTGATGGTTAATTTGCAGTTATTGACCAACATTTTTTTTACTTTATCAATGTTTTCGTCGGTTTTCGATGTCGATCGTCTGCCGCCACTGCGTTCATCATCTTCGATTGACTCACGACCACTTTTGAACCGCACGTGCCATTGGTTCTTTAGAAAATCGTTGCCAAAACACTTTTCCAACATTTCCAACGTTCGCACACCATCAAATCCGTTTTTTACGCAAAATTTAATACAAATTCGTTGTTGCAAATTTAAATCCATTTCTAAAATTTTAAAAAATCGCCAACACACACAGACATAAATTTTTTTTTTGTAAATTTCAAGCTATGACGCTAAGATTTAACAGATGTACCAACTCCTATCATTCGGGATTCAGGTGGTATGACCACATTGAAAGTACTTTAAGCCAATAATAAAAGTTTTGATATATCTTAAATGGTTTGCGAGATATTTAAAAAAAAAGTTGTCAAGTTCTTATTCAAAAACCCTTTATTATATTTACAGAAAAATTCAAGAAAAATGGCATTACTAGTGCAGGAATTTTTTTTCAAGGACCGAATCCTCGAATTTCATCGAAATTTAATGCGAAAACTTTAACATTTTAAGCTGAATTACTGGTATTGTTGCATACTTTATATGAGCCTAGTACAGCATAAGAATTAGGTATAATGAAACTGGGAGAAATCTGGCAATGCCGCAAACTTTCTCCATATATAACTTATACGTTAAGTTTCTTCAAGACGTAAGTCCCTTCTAGACCTCACAGAGGTTTATGATAAGTAAAGTTGTATTTTTGTAGTGCATTACGAAAAATTGAACAGCAAAATTTAGATCAACGATGTGCCATCGAATTTTTTATTGTGCCTTGTGAATCCCAAATTAAAAAATGGTAATGAGTCCATGGGACTGGGAAGCCGATTTCTTATCAAAATCAAAAGTTTTTCGATAACATAAACTATTTTTGGAGAACTGATAAAATTGTACAACGATCGACGACTCTTGGGAGGACAGATTATCAATTATTATTAAAACTCCTACAAATGACATATAGTACCTCTACCATGAAGCGACGCAGCCAGTAGGCTAGAACAGCAAATGCTTTGATGTGGAGACCTTCAGGTCGATGATGAGCGGATCACCAGCGCCCCGGACAACAACTGCCGAGGGCATTACAGAAGAGGTAGCAGCGACCTTGGTAGCAGCCAGTGGTGCGTCGATGCCAAGGAGTCGCCCAAACAACGGCCGAGCATGAGTCCACTGGTGGAACCCGACCATCGCCCTACACCGGCGAGCATGCCTTAAGGCAAGAAGGCAACACCAGCGCGCTCGTAAGCGAGACTCAGACGGACCTACGAAGAGAAAAGGCGACTTCTCAAAAATGCCATCAACTCGAGTAAACGAGATTGTTGGAAGGAACTCTTCGCGGAAGTGGACCGGGACCCGTAGGGCAGACCGTATAAGACGGTCATGTATAGGATTAAAAGTCTACTCGCAACAACACCAACCTGTCCCGACATGCTGCACAGAATAGTAGAACATCTGTTCCCGGAGAAACCAGAACTCCCCAACTACCACCCGGAGGATGAAGAAGTGGAAATTTCGGGAGTGACCATGGAAGAACTCACAAGGGCCTGCACTAGATTGCAGAATGGCAAGGCACCAGGACCAAGCGGCATAGCCAACATCGCACTGAAGAGTGCAATTGACGCCAGGCCAGACATGTTGAGAAGCATGTACGACGCCTGGCTGCGGCAAGGCGAATTTCCGACTCGATGGAAGCAACAAAGATTGGTTCTTATCCCAAAAGGGAAGAAATCACCAGACGAACCAGCATCCTATCGTCCACTCCGCATGCTGGATTCGGACGGAAAGAACTTGGACCGGATAGTGGCCGACAGATTGGAGCATTACATCGATCCTCAACGTTCTGAATTCCAATTCGGATTCAGGAAGGGGAGATCGACCATCGACGCGTTGGAACTCGTCACGAACATCGCAAGGGAAGCCATCTCAGAAAAGAGATGGAAAGGCGGTTCCAAGAAGTATTGCCTCATTATCACCCTGGACATCAAGAATGCGCTTAACTCGGCTCGCTGGGACCGAGTCTTGGACGCTCTTGAGAACATGGAGGTGCCCTACTACCTACGGAGGATGGTCAGATCATACTTCAGTGCCCGACTACTACACTACGAGACGGAGGATGGACCAGCGGAGTATGAGGTCACGGGAGGAGTAACTCAGGGCTCTGTCCTTAGGCCACTCTTGTCGAACGTCATGTGCGACGGCCTACTCCATCTGGAATTACCGCCAAACACAACACTCGTGGCTTTCGCGGACAACGTAGCGGTTGTCCTTGTAGCCAAACACCTGGAGGAACTGGAAGCCGCATTCTCCACCACCATCCGGAGCATAAGACAGTGGATGGCATCGGCAGGCCTGTCTTTGGCGGAAAATAAGACCGAGGCACTCCTTGTGAGTAGCCGGAAGAAAATGGAGACCATCACCATAAGAATAGGCGACCACGACATCCAGTCGCTACCCTACATCTGGTATCAAGGAGTGGTCTTGAATGCCAGACTCAACTACAAGGAGCACATTTCCAGCGTCAGCAGAAAGGCATCAGCAGTACAGGGCGCGCTTTCGCGGATAATGCCCAATATCGGAGGCCCCAGGCAAATCCGAAGACGACTACTAGAAACTATAGTTACCTCCGTCCTGCTATACGGAGCACCAGTGTGGGCGAAATCGCTAGAGTTAACAACATACCGCAAGACAATATCATCAGTCCAGCGGCTCTCCGCGATCAGAGTAGCGTCAGCATACCGAACGGTATCACACGATGCGGTCAACATTGGGGCATCATGCCCACTCATCGACATCCTGGCAGGAAAGCGTGAACGCCAACACCGTAGGAAGAAGGAAAAGCAGCGAAAGGTCCTCTGTGAAGAGGAGAGACCCGAGAGTCTTCGCCTCTGGCAAGAGAGATGGGACAACTCGACGAAGGGTCGGTGGACTCATCGGCTGATCCCAGATATCACCAAATGGGTCACTCGCGTGCACAGGGAAGTCGGGTATAACATCACCCAACTCTTGACTGGGCATGGGTGCTTTCGGGCATACTTGCACAGATTCAAGAGAACTGACTCACCAAATTATCATCATTGCTACGATGTAATCGAAGATGCAGAACACGTGTTCTTCCAATCCCCGTTCTACGAGGGGACACAGGCAGATCTAGAGAAAAATCCATCAGTCCAGAAAATATAGTGGGGTGCATGCTGAAGAGCCAATCGGCTTGGAACAGAGTCGCAGAGTACGCGGAATCTTTAATCAAGGATCTTCGGACCACGTACGAAGAATAGGCCGCGAGGCGTCATAATATCGGGACAGCAGTAATATCAAATAAGAATGCCCCGGCGAAGTAGTATTTACAAAGAGTGCCGCCGAGGAACCATCGTTCCGGGAGTAAGGGTAAATGTACAGGTAGGTTTTAGCAAGGTAAAAGTCCCGCATAACTCGTCTGGCAGGAGTCTTCCAGGCGAGTACCTTTTGAAGGTTTCCCTCATTTATCTAACCATAGAAAAAAAAACCTCTACCATGAAAATATCCCCAACAAAACTGCTATCTCCATGGAAGGGATTTTGTCGAAAATAGACAGTCCCTATCTAATTACCTGATCTAAGTCCGTGTGTCTATTTTATGTTCAGTAAGATTAAAATCCAATTAAAACGATGTCATCTTGGTACTGTCAATAACACCAAAAAAAGAGGGTGTAACCAAGAAACTGGAAAGCCTTCCAGCAACACCTCCGCCAATATATGTATGTATAGCTGCCCAACTACTTTAAAGAGAATAAAATTGTTGCCAAAAATAAATCAGTCTCATCACTTTTCTATCTTCTAATATTATTAAAGAAATATTGTCCCATATAGAAAACCTTTTTTTAATCTTTTCTTCGTAGAAAATCATAGTAACTATTAAATAAAGAAAAGAAGAAAAAAAACGAAGATACTAAAATGGCAGTAATCTACCTTAACTTTTATATAATCAAAATGATCTAAAATCGATAAGAAGGAACAAAAACAAAACATAAAAAAAAGAAGAAAATAAGACGACTCTTATAATATATTGTAGATACGTGTATGTGTACGTATGCTTGTGTATAGCAGAAAGTTTTGAAAGCATTTACAAAAAGAGCAACAAAGTTTATTTCCTCAATTATTATTAGGAACGGAAATTGCTTTTGCATGAATTTAACACTTTATTGGCGTAAAATTCATGTAAACCTCTAACGTGTTCCAATAATAATATTTTATACATCAATGAACAACAATATTAGCTATAATTCGTATACGATTATATACTCAATTTTGAACAGATATATGTACATATTTACGCATAGATAAAAAAAAAATCTATATTCATATAAGATATTGTCTATAAAGCTGATTAAATTATACTTTCATATATTATATACTATTTATTTTCATAAAAATACAGTTCAAATTGATGTGATATGTTAACGTTTTTATATCTTATATGATAGCATTATGGGGTTGGAAAGATATTCAATATTTATTAGAATTTTATACCACTTAAAAAAGGTTTTGGTTTTTTTCTATTAAATTCGGTATTTTTGTTGGGGGGGGGGGGGGGAGGGAGGTGTTGTGAAGGAAAAATTTAACTATTGATAAATTTCAATAATTCAAAACTGCTGCCTGAATAGAAAATAGAAAATTCGAAGAATTTGAAGGATTTTTAGAAAAATATTACATTCTGTCAAGAAAGTATTAGGAATTGTTAAATGTTAAACAAAATATTTGTTAATAGTCTAGATTTTTTTGTCACCTTCAAAATAGCCTTATTTTTAAGAACTATATGTATAAACTCATAACTCAAAACAGATAAGCCATATGTCTCTGTTTTAGCAACACGCCCTTGAAGACACCATATGGCGACATGAGAGATCATCGAATGTTTATTGTTGGGATTACAAATAGAAAACTACTCGTATTATATTCCAATAGATGGCGCCATCACTAAATGCTGATTCTAAATTACAAATCAGAAATGTCAAATCTTAAGCTAAGGCATCTGTCAACAACTTCTCGTTATTAGATTTGTGACTTTTTATCGGCTTTATATATATTGTTTTTGGCATCAAATTGTCGAAATTTGAGCCAAATTTGCGATCCGTTTTTCTTTTTGCCTTCAATTCGAAAAAATCCGCAGCTGAGGTATGTCGAATGATTGTGTAAACTTATGGTGAGGCTTGCATTAGTGAGAGAACATGTTGCGAAAGGTTTCAACGATATAAAAGTGATGTTTTCGAAGTAGAAGACAAGAAGCGTCCTGAACTGGTGAAAAAGTTTGCAGACGCAGAATTGGTGGTATTACTGGATGAAGATCCATGTCAAATGCAACAAGAACTTGTAGATTCATTGGACGTAACTCTACAATCGTTTGAAAGTATTGGGAATAATCCAAAGGCAAGGAAATTGGATGCCATACGAGTTGAAGCCGAGACACATCGAAAGGCGTTTTTTCACGTGCGAGGAGTTACTCCAACGGCAAAAAAGGAAAATAGATCCATTAAAATTATCCAAAGCGAAGCAAATCGTGGGGTCGTCACGGCCATGCATCAACATCAACGACCAAGCCAAACATTCATGGGTCGAAGCTCATGCTATGTGTTTGGTGGAATCAGCTCAGTATAGTATATTATTAGATGTTGCAACCGTGGTGAAATCATCGCAGAAGCTCGCTATCGAACACAACTGATGCGTTTGAGCAGAGCATTGAAGGAAAATCGGTCACAATACGATCAAAGACACGACAAAGTTATTTTGCAGCACGACAACGCTCGGTCTTATGTTGCTAAGGTGGTTAAAATCTACTTCATAATGTTAAGGAGGATATGCAAATATTGTACGAGATACTCCGCAATTATGGAAGTATGAACAATTCTAATTCCCAGAAATTTTATTTCACGAAGCTTCGGATTGTGTGTACATGCAAATGCTGGGCTTGCCTTCATCTCTGAAATTGCCCGCAAATGTTGGTCTTTAGAGTACCGAATTTGCCAATAAGTCTGCTCGCCTATTTCGTAAAATACTTGCATGACCTGGTTCATTCGAAAAAAAACCCCATTGGGATAAGTTTTATGTCTCGAAAGATAAGCTTTAATAATACGAAAGAATTGATCTGGATAATTCTTTGGTGACTTTCCATCACTATTTTCTTACAGAGTTAACTTACCGCCACATGTTTACCAGTAGAGATGCTCGAAAAAGTGGTTCGAGATACTAGTAGAGATGCTCCAAAAAGTAGTTTCAAATTGGCCCCTTCGCATGGATCACTTAAAACGTAGTCGTGGCCAACAATTACATAAAATAATCCTTAAAAAGTAAATAGCAAGTATTAATTTACCGATTGAAATAAAAATTTCATATACTTTCCAAATTTTTCTGTTTTTTTTTAATTAACCACTTAAAAAATCATCCCTTATGTAAGTTTTTATTGTCTATTGTAGACTTTGAATATTGGTCTAGAATGCAAAGTTGTTGTCAATATCTGTTAATTTAAGTTGCAGTCCTTTAAGTTTTTTTCTGGAAATTTCACGCAAAGCTATTAGATAAGTTCAGATTTTATTCTTAAAAATAGATTTTATGGGAGGTTTTGTTGTACAGAAGAGTATAAACGTTATGTGGACACTTTTTCTTTCTTCAAAGTCACTGAGAAACCAATTCTGATTGAAATTGAGTTTACAGAATTTCACAATCATAGATGAATGAATTGGGAAAATACTAAAAACAAAATTTTAATTGATTTTTGATTAAGATATAAATGTAAACCAGCATTTTAACTTTTAGAATATTGGTTTACATTTTGCAGGTCCGAATTTAGTATAGTGGTCTGAATTTAAGGGTCCGAAAATAGAAGATGTCCGAATTTAGTTTTTGTAGCTCATGGTAGATGATTTCTTTCCATCCCCCACTAAATGCACAGCAAAAACCTTACTGGCCGTTAGTTTCACCACCATTTGAGCCGCTTCACCCCGCTAAGATGAATGAATTGAAAAAAGAATAAAAACAAAATTTAAACGGATTTTTGCTTAAGATGGAAAATTTTTAAATTTTCTAACACAGATTAAATTAGAAAAATTCAAACCAACATTCTGGCTTTTAGAATTTTGGTATACATTTTGAGGGTCCGAATTTAGTTTAGCGGTCAAAATTTAGAGGTCCGAAAATAGTAAAGTTCTGAATTTAGTTTTTGCAGCTCATGGTAGATAATTCCTTTCAATCCCCCACTAAATACACAACAAAACCTTACTGGGCGTTAGTCCTGGTTTGGCCACCATTTGAGCCGCTAGACCTCGCTTAGATGAATGAACTGAAAAAATAATAGAAACAAAAATTAAATTGTTTTTTGCTTAAGATGAAAAATTTTTAAATTTTCTAGGACAGATTAAATTAGAAAAATTTAAACCAACATTCTGGCTTTTAGAATTTTGGTTTACATTTTGAGGGTCCGAATATAGTGTAGCGGTCAAAATTTAGAGGTCCAAAAATAGTAAAGGTCTGAATTTGCTTTTTGCAGCTCATGGTTGATAATTCCTTTCCATCCCCCACTAAATGCACAGCACAACCTTACTGGCCGTTAGTCCTGGTTTGGCCACCATTTGAGCCGCTTAACCTCGCTTAGATGAATGAACTGAAAAAATAATAAAAACAAAAATTAAATTGATTTTTGCTTAAGATAGAAATTTTTTAAATTTTCTAAGACAGATTAAATTAGAAAAATTTAAACCAACATTCAGGCTTTTAGAATTTTGGTTTACATTTTCAGGGTCCGAATTTAGTGCTAGAGGTCAAAATTTAGAGGTCCGAAAATAGTAAAGTTCTGAATTTAGTTTTTGCAGCTCATGGTAGATAATTCCTTTCCATCCCCCACTAAATGCACAGCAAAACCTTACTGACCGTTAGTCCTGGTTTGGCCACCATTTGAGCCGCTTCACCTCGCTTTGATGAATGAATTGAAAAAAGAATAAAAACAAAATTTAAATGGATTTTTGCTTAAGATGGAAAATTTTTAAATTTTCTAAGACAGATTAAATTAGAAAAATTTAAACCAACATTCTGGCTTTTAGAATTTTGGTATACATTTTAAGGGTCCGAATTTAGTGCTAGAGGTCAAAATTTAGAGGTCCGAAAATAGTAAAGTTCTGAATTTGCTTTTTGCAGCTCATGGTAGATAATTCCTTTCCATCCCCCACTAAATGCACAGCAAAACCTTACTGGCCGTTAGTCCTGGTTTGGCCACCATTTGAGCCGCTTCACCTCGCTTTGATGAATGAATTGAAAAAAGAATAAAAACAAAATTTAAATTGATTTTTGCTTAAGATGGAAAATTTTTAAATTTTCTAACACAGATTAAATTAGAAAAATTTAAACCAACATTCAGGCTTTTAGAATTTTGGTTTACATTTTCAGGGTCCGAATTTAGTGCTAGAGGTCAAAATTTAGAGGTCCGAAAATAGTAAAGTTCTGAATTTAGTTTTTGCAGCTCATGGTAGATAATTCCTTTCCATCCCCCACTAAATGCACAGCAAAACCTTACTGACCGTTAGTCCTGGTTTGGCCACCATTTGAGCCGCTTCACCTCGCTTTGATGAATGAATTGAAAAAAGAATAAAAACAAAATTTAAATGGATTTTTGCTTAAGATGGAAAATTTTTAAATTTTCTAAGACAGATTAAATTAGAAAAATTTAAACCAACATTCTGGCTTTTAGAATTTTGGTATACATTTTAAGGGTCCGAATTTAGTGCTAGAGGTCAAAATTTAGAGGTCCGAAAATAGTAAAGTTCTGAATTTGCTTTTTGCAGCTCATGGTAGATAATTCCTTTCCATCCCCCACTAAATGCACAGCAAAACCTTACTGGCCGTTAGTCCTGGTTTGGCCACCATTTGAGCCGCTTCACCTCGCTTTGATGAATGAATTGAAAAAAGAATAAAAACAAAATTTAAATTGATTTTTGCTTAAGATGGAAAATTTTTAAATTTTCTAACACAGATTAAATTAGAAAAATTTAAACCAACATTCTGGCTTTTAGAATTTTGGTATACATTTTGAGGGTCCGAATTTAGTGTAGCGGTCAAAATTTAGAGGTCCAAAAATAGTAAAGGTCTGAATTTAGTTTTTGCAGCTCATGGTAGATAATTCCTTTCCATCCCCCCCTAAATGCACAGCACAACCTTACTGGCCGTTAGTCCTGGTTTGGCCACCGTTTGAGCCGCTTAACCTCGCTTAGATGAATGAATTGAAATAAAAATAAAAATAAAAATTTTGAAATTTCTAAGACCGATTAAATAAGAAAAACTTAAACCAACATTCTAACTTTTAGTAAGAATTTAGTTAAAATAAAAGTTTTCACTCATATTATTGCTAGCATTAAAACCTCGCATAGTCTTATGGGTCAGCTTTATTTCCATAACGATAATTAATTATATCTCATCTCAAGAAAGTATTTGGCACATTTCCACATATGATAATCTCAATACTACCTACTATTTATCATTTTACTTGTGATGCTATCCCATCATCGGACTGAATGTAAATACAAAAAAAAATGTTGGGCACAGTTTGTTGTTTGAGCAAATAGATTTTCACTTGCGCATAAAAAACTACATCATTAATAATCAATAACACAAAAACTTACTATCCCAGCTTTTTATGGTATTTTTTTCCTAAAGTTTTTGTCTTAGCTATAAATTCAGAAAATCATCCCCCTTAAAAAAAATTCTCAAAGATTCTATGGTTCTTGCATTCTACTATAATATGAGTATTTATTTACTTATTAACAAACAAAAAAAAAGAACTAAGCAAATAAATAAACATGTCCAAAGATCCAATGATATTGTTTTAGTAGAAAAAAGAAGTATTTCAAGGAATTTGATAATGTTTAGAATATCGTGCTTTGATAGTATTTGTCATTATTTGATAAAAATGTCATAATTTTTAGACAATCATCAATTTATTGTACTATTCTTTAGAAGATGGAATTTTTTCTTTACTCTCTCTTCCGGTACATTATTTTCTGAAGAAAAAATTTTCTATTCTATTTTATCTTTTTTATTTCTTTTCGGTTTTTATGCTTTTATCAAAACATAGTAGAACTTTTTCTCGTTATCTAAAAAAAAAATTAAACACCAAAGAAAAAACTTACAAACATAAATGAAGTACTTTATCAATTGTGATATCACATATTTTGATATATTCACATACGAAGAGTTTCTAAACCTCATCATTTAAGGGATGAAGCTACTCGTAGTATATCAGAATAACGAAATGATCGATCATTGTTGTCTGTCATTCGAGGCGATGTTATTTCAATGTGCAAAACTTTCTACAAAGTTTTAATTAAAGCGTAAAGTTTTCATATGTGTGGTGGTTGTTTGGTATTGATTCCATAAAATTATTGCAATGATTTATTACCAATTTTAGAGCAATAAAGTTTCCATGATACCTAATTATAGATTTGTACAAATCTAAACTTGCTCGAGAAAATGTGTACAATATTTTACCCAATACAAAGCAGAATAAAAGTAAGTCATTAATACCGAAATTGGTATATTGACTTTTTTAGGGATGTTTCTTATAGAAAGAGTTTTTTTTTCATATTTTTATTTTAAAATAAATATAATGAAATATATTTTTTAAAAAAAATCGCAAAACTAAAGCCTTTTACGTCATATACAAATGCTTTTCAGGAACGCAGAATGAACACAAAACTGTTTATAACGAGAAGCATATTATTCATTCATGTATAAAGAGGATGTTAAGATGGCGGTGTATAACAATAATTTTACGAAGTATTTTCGATTGAAGGAATTGTATTCAATGAGAATTGGACGGCTTAGTGGAACCACAGAATTTAAGTCGGTAGGTCTAAATTGGTTTTGTACTGTGTTATATTAAGTTTAGAGTTTATTTTAAGACTTTGCTTAATATGGTTCGGATTGTCCGATTTGGGTTAAATATCCACCGTTTTATTTTGTAATTTTTTGCTATTTCAAAGGTAAATTCATAATGCCTCTCTCATAGAAGGCTCTGGTCCCCAAGTTACTATAGACGTATGTGGCCTGGCATTGTCCTTATGGAATATAATACCTTTCCTGTTGGACAATATTGCAGATACGAATTTAGTGTAGAGGTCTAAATTTAGAGGTTCAAAAACTGTAAAGGTCTGAATTTAGTTTTCGCAGCTCATAGTAGATGATTCCTTTTCACCCTAACTAAATGCACAGCAAAACTTTCCTGGCCATTAGCACTGATTTGACCATGATTTTTTTCGCACAATATTGTCGTATGTGACCCATTTCTCATTCCCAGTCACTATCCGCTTGGTAATTTATTATTTAGCACAGTTTATTTTCTATAATTAAGATGCTATAAAAGCTTTAGATAGATTTTGTTTAGGGCAGAGAGTGAATGTAGCATGGACACTTTTGTTCTCATTGACTTTTACTCTGCACTGGGTTATTTTATAGAGCTTAATCGATATTTTTAGAGGTTGAGCATATATGACTATAAAGACATTTTTACCTGTGAGATTTTCTGAAATAAATATATTGTAAGGGATAGGAGCAAAAATTCTACCCTGAGGAACACCGGCATTAATCTGTGATATATCGGAATATTGGAGAATTTATCATAACTTGGAATTGACCTTGTGATATATAGGACCTTTTCATAATGTTGTTCAGCTGTCAGAGCAATCCAGTGTGCCGGATATGATCAATGCATATGTTATGTGTAAAAACACAACTGGATAATATTCTTTCCCTTTAAAGGAGGATGTAATGAATCTCTGGGTGGTCGTGTTATGGGATATGATGCTAAACTAGTAATAATAAATAATACTGGTTGATTTGAGGGTCGGGTAGGGTTTATTTTGAGGAGTAGTGTTTTGAGCATTATTGTCAGTAGTGGAAGTTAGTTTTTGGGTTAATAAAAAGGTTTATTTAGATTAGAGATAATTTTATTATGTGAAAATTTCCAAAGGAATAGGATTAAATTTTTGGCTTTGGATTAAGGCGTTGGATTATATTTTTGACCTCAGATGAATTAAAATTTTTAGGAGAGCGATTCTAAGGGGATGTAGGCTGATCAATTCAGTTTCCATTTTTTTTAAATGTCCTCTTTTTTTATCTAATTCGTTTTTTTGATGTGCAGTTAGATTTTTTGTACAAAGGTGAAAACTTTATAGCTGAGCAAATAGTTCTCTTATTTCTGAATATTTATTCATATTTTCATTACTTGGAATGGTTATTTTCAAGTGCAGCTCTCGTCAGTTTACTTTTGTTACTAGGCATTTTGGTACGTAGTCATACGGTTTGGACTCTCTGATTTTTTGCGATAAGAATTCTTCTTTGCTTTAGGCAGTCTTTATTATTACAGTTATACGGGATCTGTTCAAAAAGTACCGCCAATTTTGAGTTTTTTCAAAAACTATTTATTTATTCATGAATATATATTTTGTCCCCTTCAAAGTAATCCCCACCAGATATTATAAACTTACGCCAAGGTTTCTTCTAATCCTCGAATTACTTCAAAAAATCATTTTTTGTGATCTTGTTCAGCTCCTCCTTCGATGCCTCAATCGTAGCGTACCGTCCCACTTTCATGGGGCTCTTCAGTTTCGGGAACAAGAAAAAGTCACTGGGGGCCAGATTTGGGGAAAACCGTGGTTCCGGCATTATTAGGGTGTTGTTTTTGGCTAAAAATTTGCGCACAAGCAACGATGCGTGAGCAGGGGCATTATCATAGTGCAAAAGCCAATTTTTGTTCTTCCACAAATCCGGGCGTTTCTGGCGGATTGCTTGCACATAACTTGCAGGTAATATTCCTTATTGACCGTTCTACCCTATGGCAAGAACTCATGATGGACCACGCCCCCGAAATCGAAGAAAACTGTAAGCAAAACCTTCACATCCGACCGAACTTGGCGCGCTTTTTAAGGTCTTGACTCGTGCAGTAGCTCCCATTGGGATGATTGAGCTTTGGTTTCCACGTCATAACCATAAACTCATGATTCGTCACCAGTTATGACCATCTGGAGCAAATTTGGATCGTAACGGACAGAGTTCAACAGCTCCTTAGCAATGTTAATGTGATGCTGTTTTTGGTCGAAATTGAGCAATTTTGGTATGAATTTCGCGGCGAGCCGTCTCACGACCAAATCATTGGTTAAAATCGAATGGCACGAGCCAATCCATATGTTTAAGTCCTCAGCAACTTTTCCAACGGTGATTCGACGATTGCCCAATACTATTTTCTTTACTTCATCAATGTTTTCGTCTGTTGTTGACGTTCTCGGGCGTCCGGCACGCTTTTCGTCTTCTCGGCCCTCTGAAAATATTTTGTACCACCGATAAACGTTGCTTCGGTCCAAGGTAGTTTCACCATATGCCACAGTCAATATTCGAAATGCGTCCGCGTAATTAATTTTGTTTTTCACATAAAATTTAATACTGATTCTTTGATCCATTTTTTGGAATGGGCAAAAATCGAAGACGAGCCAAAACACGTGTAAGCAAAGCAGCTGTCAAAAATTAACTGAACATTGTAAATGGCCGAACTTGTTGGCATAAGTGAGTGACATGGGTACCAATATTACGCTATAAAAAATTGAAAATGGAATATACGTAACCCAAGGAAATTCAAAATTCGCAATACTTTTTGACCAGACCTAGTATACATGTTCTTTTAGAGATGTATAAGAGCTCATTATTACGTTTTTTATTTAAATCAAGCACGGCATCATCTATTTTTGTTTCGTTTTTAGATTGAGTCTTAATTGAATATGGATGTCCAGTTGTTTTCTAAAACTATCCCAGTTAATTTTTTCATTTGAGCTTAGGAGTAGGATTAGTATCTAGGAACAATACTTCTCAACTGTGGTTTGACCTAAGATAAGGGAAAAATAAATGAAAGATATGATGAAGGTGAAAATGGCCAATAAATTGAAGATGATAGTGCAAATATTTGGTATTGAGAGAACAATACCATTCTATTATTTTTTTATAATATAAAATATACAAAATGGCACTGTCGAGTACTCAATCCCTACGGTAAGGTTCTTCACAAAGAATAGGTATTTATGAAGAACCTTACCGTAGGGATTGAGTACACGGCAGTGCCATTCTGTGTCTTTTGTATCATAGTCACCATCTGAAATAACACAGTTTCAAAAAGATTTATAAGGGTCGTTCAATAAGTCCTTAGAAAAAAATGAAAAAAAACAGTTTTTAAAAAAAAAAATTTTATTTTTCAACATAATCTCCTTTTGGCTCTATAAACTTTTCCAACCGCTTTTTCCAAAAGGTTTATCCCGTCCAAAAAATAGGATTTCGGAAGTTCTGCAAAATACTCATCCGTTTGAGCAATGAAGTCCTCGTTGGAAGTAAACCGCCATCCGCCAAGCCATTTCTTCAGATTGGGGAAAAGAAAATAGTCACTCGGGGCCAAATCTGGTGAATAAGCGAGATTCTGCAACAATTCCATTCTCAATTCCACAATTCTGGCCATGGAAACAGCGCAGGTGTGCACACGTGCATTGTCCTGATGCAAGAGGATTTTTTTCTTCTTCAGATGGGGGCGTTTCTCTTTGATTTCTTTGCTAAACCGTTGCAATAACGACGCGTAATACGCTCCTGTTATTGTTTTTCACCTTGCACAGTTTTTGCCTTCTTCGGAGCCCGTTCACCCTTGAAAATCCACTGTAATGACTGTCTCTTCGTTTCTGGAGTGTAGTAGTGTATCCAGATTTCGTCCACAGTGACATATCAACGAAGGAATTCGGCAGGATTGCGATGAAAGAGTACCAACATAGCCTCAGAGTCCACTACACGATTGCGCTTATTCTCCTCTGAGAGCAAACGCGGCACCCATCTTGCCGAAATTTTTTTCACAGACAATTTTTCATGCAAAATTGAAGCGACTGTACCTTGTGATATGCCCGCGGCCTCAACTAATTCGCGCACTTTAATTCGCCGATCGTTCAAAATCAGATCGTGGATTTTGTCGATGATTTCAGGAGTTTTAAGACTTATTAAACAACCCTCGTATTTACTATTACTAAAATTTTTTATAACTTATTTATTCAAATAAATATTAATTTTGAATTGCGGTTACAAATATCTTTTAAACAAGATATCAAATACAACTAAAAAAGAAAACAACTTACTTATAAGGAAATTATTTGCGAAAAAACTTTTAATAAAAAACCACGGAAAAAAATTAATATGTTAAATCAAAGAAAAAAAGTATTTATTTTACAAGAAAAATAATAAAAATTTATATTGTATACTTGAAAAGCTTCCAATAATATTGCTGTTGTTATTTGGTATTTACTCTGATTTATAGAATTTTTAATAAAGCCAACATTTACTATTACAAATGAAACAAAACAACATTATTAATCCATTCGGTGGAAAAAATATCTTTCAGATGAAACCAAATATCACAAACTACATTCCATCTTTGGATATTTTCATTTCAATAATTTCCTTTCAAATTTTCCAGTTGAAAAATGTTTTCCTTCTTCCATAACTTCTCTTAAACAATTTTTCTTAATTTGCCTTCTTCTATCTAGAAATTTTCCTACAATTCTCATATTATTTCTCTTCCTGATATTGTATAGTATCTATAATAAAAGCCAACAAATATATTATTTTTATGATAATAACAATGTAGATAAAAAAAAAAATCTAGTTGAACATTTTACAATTTCTTTAGCTGAAATGTTGAAAACTGAAAAGCGGAATGTCCTTGTGAATAATATTGTACCTACTGAATTTTTCAAGACTACTCCCAATTATTACTATGACTGTTGTTGGCTGTTATTATTTTTGTCTTTACTCTTTTCTATAAGAAAATTTTTACATCAATGACTGCGATTCTCATAACAAATGAAACTATTTAGTTGAAAATAAGAATATTTTGCTATTTTTGAATTTGTAAGAAACTCAGTTGTTCTAATTTAATACTAAGTATTTAGTAAAAAGCTAAGTTACCCTAAAACAAAAATCAATAAGTATCTCGTTATTTAAATATGAAAACACCAACAGTACACTGTATAGATTGTCTTTAATAGAAAATATCAAAATAGTTTCATTATTTTTTGGCTATTAAATCAAATTAAGGCTAAATTACGCTCACTTAAAGAAGAATAGAAATTCTTCAAATATTCCATAAATTTTTGTTAGACTTTCTTACGAAAATGAAAATGGGCAAAATAAGGAAAAATAAGATGGCCAAAAATGGTAATCAATAATACGATTTGAAATTTAATAATTTAAGCATAAATTTTACATAAAAACAGAAAATGAATTTATTAGTAAAATTTTTATCTCAGAGCATAGACAAATACAAATAATATTAAATTGTAATAAAAATGAGATAAATCTATGTAAATGAGAAAAGAAAGAAAAGAATATCGTAAATTTGACTAATTTAATGAAATATTTTGAACAAAAAAATTTTTTTTTTCATGATTATTGAGGGTGGTTTTTCTACAGCTATAAACTTGGTTATTATTCTGGGTAATGATGCAGGGCTGATTTAAATAAGATATTAATCTGATCAATCTTATACTGAAAGGGACACTTTTCATTGTAGGTTGTCGATTATGCTATGAAAGGACCTTATTTCGTATCGATAGGCTACTTCTATTCTTTGAATTGATTGTAATCAAAATCGATGCTAGTAATAAATATCAACTCATAAATTATTGTAAAATATTTACATGCCACCACCAAGGATAATATAATCGCATATATTCAATAAAAAACGGACGAATAATGAAAGAGTTCACATTTATTTTATAATTTTTTTTAACTCATTTTTTATATAAAATGTTCGTTTTTTCTTATTAATTTTTATAATCTATGCTTTTATAAAAAAAATATTATCTTTTTTTTTCTAATATAAAATTTACGAAATTTAAAATCTTAAATATTTTTAATATAATTTATTTATTATAAAATTTTTTTTTTTAAATTTTTTTAAATGGTGAACATTTTTGAAAATAAAATTTTTAATTAAAGTGCTTGTAAGGATAATTTACAATTGCTTGGAGATGAACACTGATGAAGCCCAAAGTTTAAAAAAAAAATAAAGGAATCAATATAGATTTAAAGAGGCTAGAACAAAGGTCGACTCCACCTATCCATTACTCGTAAAAACCGTTGCAGGATAAGGATGGAAGCGAAGCGCTAAGAAATAACATATCATCGTTACATTTGATATCAAGATTGCTTTTAACTCGGCGATATACAGCCGTACTTTTTTAACGCTTTACCGCTTGAAAGCGCCGAAGTATATTATCAGGTGTTGTAATTAATTCGTGGTTTATTATGACAGTATCATTACAGAAGCGTTATTCAAAGTATTATCCTTCGTTATCCACTACTTTTTGCCATCTTTCTGGTAATGCACGGATACCGCGTCGAAAAAATTCTTCTTCTTTATATTCGATGAAAGAATCGATCCAATTTTTGGTAATTTATCGTACTCGTAGTTATCGAAGTGATAAGCCATGCGACATGGATCGAAACAAATGAAAATCAGATGGGGCAATGTCTGATGAATATGGCGGGTGAGGCAGAACTTCCCATTTCAGCGTATTTAAATAAGTTTTCACGACTTTCGCAACATGGCGTCTTGCATTGTCGTGGAGCAAAATTACTTTGTCGTGTCGATCTTTATATTGCGGCCGATTTTCTTGCAATGCTCTGTTCAAACGCATCAATTGTCATCTGTATACGTCCCCAGTGATGGTTTCACCCGGTCGGAGGAGCTCATAATAAATAACACCCATCTGATCCCACCAAATACATAGTAATATCTTCTCTCCATGAATATTCGACCTGGGGGACGATGTCGATTCATGATCGGGCAAGCCCCACGATTTTCTGCATTTGGGATTGTCGTAGAGTACCCACTTCTCATCACCAATGATGATTCCATGCAGAAATCCCTTCCTTGCCTGCCGTTAGAGAAGAATCACACTGGTGAATAAACGCCGCTCGACGTCCCTTGGCTTCAACTCATGTGGAACCCACGGTCCCTGTTTTTGTACCATTTTTATGGCTTTCAGGACAACTCCCGGAGTGTTTGGCACGGTTCTTCATAGAGCAACGTCACCAAATCTTCATCTTCGAGCTTCTTCGGCTGTCCGGGACGTTCCATGTCTTCCAAATCAAAATTCCCATTTTTACACCGCGCAAACCACGTTCTGCAAGTTTGCTCAGCAAGAGCATGTTCGCCGTTGACATCTACTAAAATACGATGACTTTCCGCGGCACTTTTCTTCATGTTGAAGTAATGGAGTAACACTCCCCGCAAAAACGATTTTTCAAAAACTTCGACATGTTTGACACTGCGCAACAAGTGCTACTGACACTATAACAAAATGTCATAAAGCGGAAAAGTTACGTTATGTCAGTAGCTTCTAGGAGAATATTTACTTTTGTATGTGTGACTATGGATAGTTGGCTAACGCCATCTTTTGTAAAACGCTACGAATTAGCTCAATCCTCGAGGAACTTCAAAAAATCATTTTTTCTTTCTCTCCTCAATCGTAGTGTAGCGTCGTCTTTTCATGGAGCTCTTCAGTTTCTGAAACAAGAAAAAGTCACAGGGGCCCATTTTTGGGGCATACGATGGCTGCGGCATTATTAGTATATTGTTTTTGGCCAAAAATTTGCGCACAAGTAACAATGCGTGAGCAGAGGCGTTATCATGGTGCAAAAGCCAATTTTTGTTCTTCCAGAAATCCGGGCGTTTCTGGCGGGTTGCTTCTCGCAACTTGCGCATAACTAGCAGGTAATATTCCTTATTAACCCTTCTACCCTATGGCAAGAACTCATGATGCACTATGCCCTGCAATCGAAGAAAACTGTAAGCAAAACCTTCACATTCGACCGAACTTGGCGCTTTTCGTCGTTCACATCTTCTCGGCCCTCTGAGAAAATTTTGTACCACCGATAAATGTTGCTTCGGTCCAAGGTAGCTTCACCATATGCCACAGTCAACATTCGGAATGCGTCCGCACAATTAATTGCTTTGTTCCCACAAAATTTGATATAGATTCTTTGATGCATTTTCGAAGACGAGCCAAAACACGTGCAAGCAAAGCAGCTGTCAAATATTAACTGAACATTCCAAATGGCCGAACTTGTCGGCATAAGTGAGATTATGCCGACAAGTTCCGCCATTTTGAATGTTAAGTTAATTTGAACCAGTTAATACATGAGTACCAACATATCGCCACAAAAAAAAATCAAAAATCGAATATACATACCGCAATACCTTTTGAACAGACCTCGTACATCCATCAGTGCGGGTGTCCGACAGGGCTTTGTTTTTGGCCCATTTTTGTGAAATTTTTTGTATGATATCATTGCGATCATTACTATCAGTAAATTCCTACATCAAATTACTCATAAATTCCTAAATCAGATAATTTTCTGATCAAAAAAATTACAAAAAACCGAGGCAGTACTGGTGACTAGCATGAAAGTAAAATTTCTAATGAAAAGGCAAATCGGAATCTGAATTACTAAAAATCGATGGTCCAGACAGAGCCGACGTAGGCTCCTGCCCACCATAATCTATTGTATGCTAATCTACGGAGTCTTAACTTGTTCAAAAGCTTTTTTTGATAGAATCGAATAAGCGCTGGGTGATAGCGCTATCTTGTCGCAGCGTACTTCGAGTCCTGAGATAATTCTATACTGTCTTGTATGACAATATCTGCATCAACACTAATATGGAACCAATCGAGCTTTCGGCGGATGAATATGCAAGGATTTGATACAGACACGTGGAACAAAAGTGATCATAGAAAAGTGGACTAAAAGATGGCACATGGGTGTTTTAGGGCATGGCTGACTTGTCAACCAATATATGAAAATGGGGATCATGTCTTTTTCCTCTCTCCACGTTTTACCGAAGAAAAGAAACTGGAGAAAGTCGTCGATGAACGCCGGTCACAGAAGGGTCTAATGTAGGAAATTATCACAAGCATGGTGGAGTGCAGTATCGAAATACGCAACCCAAGTAATACAGATCCGTCATGGGAAAAGAGTGATAAAAAGCCATTCGGAAGTCAACTCTCCATAAAAGTGGGTTTTACCGGGAAAGACTCCCATCTACTCTTCAGTGTCTTTAAAAAATTACCTCCTATCCACGTTAAAAAAGATAGATAAATTGTGTCATTTATAAGTGGGCTGGACCACTTCGAGATGATTTGATTGTAGAGAGTATGTTAGGTTGTTCTTAGAAATGAAGGAGGGTTCGAAAAGGGTATTGAAAATTTAAACGAAATTTTGTGTAAGGCGACATTATATTTTAAGAGCTATGTGAGTCAGTTGAATGTTGCAAAATGGGCAGAGTGAACAAGGAAAATTATGTGTTCGAACTAAAGGGAGTTTTTGTGTGAAAGAAAAATGCACTATTTCTGTGCACCTAATTGCATAGAGTTGTCCAGTAGACTAGTTGAGAAACGGTTCGCAAATATTTTATTTGCCTTTAGGTTAACAGGTGCGGCAAATTATGAACCACTATGAATACCGGGATAAGGATTTTCATCCACCAGTTGAGCGACCAGCTCATTCACTAAAATTCCTACATGGCCTAAGAAATAAATACCATTTCTCCATTTGTACTATGCAAAATTCAGAATATTAAAATGAAAATTTTAATAATGAAATAATTCTTATTAACAAACTGACTGTAACTAGGCAAAAACAGACAAAGGAAAAGCCGAAGTATTTGCTTAACATTTGGTAAATACTTTTGCTCCACATGATGATATAGAAGACAAATCACATACTAACAAAATCATCGAAGAACTAATGTTTCCACTCCCTATGAGTCTTTCTCCCAAAAGTTTTAAGCCCTCGGAAATTAAATCTACAATTCTGCGCCTTTCCAATAAAAAAGCTTCTGGTTATGATCTAATAACAGTTCCTATTCTGAAGCAAATTTCCCGAAAAGCTTTAGTTTTAGTCACATGTATTTTTAATAGTATCCTGCGTACAACCTATTTTCCCTTACTCTGGAAATATTCTGTTATTAAAATGATTCCCAAACCAAATTAATTCATTAATTCTCCTTCCTCCTATAGACCTATACCATTTCTGATAAGATACTCGAGAAACTCCTATTAAAACGACTCTACCCAGTTCTTGTTAATGAAAAAATTATTCCTGATCACCAATTTGGCTTCCGGTCTGAATACTCCAATATCCAGCAATGCCATCGCATTGTTGATCATATTGCATCCTTTCTTGAGAGGAAAGAGTATTACCCAGGAGTATTGCTAGATATCTGCCAAGCTTTTGATCGTGTGTGGCGTTCTGGACTACTTTGGAAACTCAAGAGCTTTCTTCCTTCAACAAACTAGCTTATCATAAATTCATATCTCTCCCAACTATATTTCCAAGTTGCAATTAACTCAGAATCCTCGGAAATATATCCTATTCTAGCTGGAGTCTCACAAGGCAGTATCCTTGATCCCATCTTATATAATATTTATACCCATGACATCCCAGCTTACCCTAATACTATCAATGCTACTTATGCAGATGATACGGCCATACTTGCTACCCATAAAAATCCTGACATAGCTTCCAACAATTTACAATTCCATAGCCACAACCTTCAATCTTGGTTTAAGAGATGGAGAGTGAATGTAAGTAAACAGAAGAGAGCTCACATTACTTTCACACTTTGTCAAGGTAAACCTACCCCTTTATACCTTAATAGCAACATGATACCGCAATATGATAAAGTGTGTTATTTGGGACTTTACCTGGACAAGAGACTAACATGGAACCCACGTACTAGATTAAAAAGAGCTGAAGCTAACCGACGTTACCTACAACTTCTTAGACTACTGGACAAACGCTCGAAACTAACAATTAAAAGTAAACTTCTAATCTACAATACAATTATAAAACCAATTTGGACATATGGAATTGAACTTTGGGGTTCAACGAAACGTTCCAATTCCTATCGCGTTCTGGCCTTACAATCCAAAATCCCCCTTTTATGTTCGTAACACTGTAATACATCGTGACCTAAATGTTCCCTTTGTTCAAGACCTGTGCATTTCCCGATATCAAAAATTTCACTCCCGTTTACCCTATCATCATAATCCACTTGTGAGAGAATTGTCTTATACTGCCCTCCCCGGAAACACTCCTCCCAAACTTAAGAGACAATGGCCTAGAGATTTTCTAGAGGAATCTAACTTCCGTTAGTTGGAGAAACGCCGATGGGTGTTTACTCACACTTCATGATGCACAAGATTGTTCATTAAAATGTTATGTAAAATTGTAGTTGCAGATAAAAAAAAAAAAAATAAACTACAATTAACCAAAAGTCATACTTTTCTTTACATTAAATGCTTTCCTTAAATTAAAACAGTTTTTTCTATAGATAAGAATTATTTTATTGAAATTCGTCAATTGGAAATTATTTTAAGAAAATTAAAAAAAATTAACTACAAAAATCTTTTACCGATTCCATTCACTACTTTGAATTTTTCTGAATATAATTGATAAATTCAATTACTTAAAAGTAAAATAAATAAATTTAGAAGAACTGTGAACTTAATTGATTCAGTTGGAAATTATTATAATATTGTTACGATCCAACGCAGATCCGATAGATGGGGTAATAGGCAAAAGTAAACGGACACGCAAATTACAAGACGACAACACTTCATTTAATAACAATTCAACTACTCACAAATTGCAATCAACTTATCATCAGTGAAGGTTCAATTTTTATTCAAAGTAACATTCAACTTCGTTGCTTCACGCACAAATTGCTCAACTGGCCATAATGTTGATCACCAAATAAAGTGAGTGACCACTCAATAAAGTGAGCTTCAACAAGTTCGACCGTCAATTTTTCTGTTGCTCTCCCATCGACTTCCTATCATTAACTGCAGCAACGCATGCTACTCTCGACTTTTTCATTGCAGCAAATCCAACGCGTTATGTCGTAGCTTTGATTTGCTGCAATGAATAAGTCCCTTTTCTTGCCAACTCAAACAAAGTTGATTGTTGCCTAAAATTTTATATCGCAATCAACTTCAAAATTCAAATTAAATCGATTTTTTTTTTGCAATAATATTCAGAATTTATTATTAATATGGTATTTATGAATATCTTTGAAAATTTAAAAATAATCTTATAAAACAATTTCAACATTAATTAAATAAAACCATTCAAGATTTCTGAACTTTTACAAAGCTCCTTTTCACATTGTCACTAAACGAAATACAATTTTATGTTATTAGAAATTTAAGTATAAAATAAAATAATATTAAAATTTTCAAAAAATACCCTACAAATAAATTTTTTCTTTCTAATTAAATTCAATATTTTTCATTTTAAATTCAATTTTTATAAAACCATATTTATTATACTATTAGAAAGAAAGAAGAAGAAAAAAACATTTAAAAGTTGCTTTATTTCAAGAAAAAATAGTTTTTAAAAACATGATTACTACGATTGAATTTAGGGATAAAAAACCTACATATAATTTGATGAGTTTAAAATTTCTCTTTTATTATTTATATGTTTACAATCGAACAAACTTCAATCAGATAGTAATTCAATAGTGATGACTAGATTGTGTGATAAAAAATTTCGTATCAAAATACAAATTATACGATAAATCCAAAGATGTGAAAAATTTTCAGTAAAAGAAAATAATAAAAAATAAAGATCTAAAAGCCAAACCTAGATGATAAAAAAAAAAAAAAAACCCATAGCGAATAGTTCCACTTTTCCATAACAAAAAAAAAATATCTTCTATCATCAATATCGATTCGACAAATTAAATTAAATTAAATTCGATTGACAAGGAAGGATTTCTTTTTTCTGTTTTATTTCTTTACTGCTATACTATCATCAGAGGCAATTCTAGTTCAAATTCTTTATCCATATACACATATATACAATACTATCTAGGTTTTTTATCTCTCAATATTTCCCAACTTCTTTGATGAGTACACAAATATATACCAGTCACTGCCGCCGCTACTTTTATCCTTTATCAGAGTATGAATTGAAAAAGAAAATTCAATTCTATCGCTTACTCATTTCTAATTAAAATTCAATTAATGTAAAACTTCGTTATTTCTTTTCAATCTCAATATAAAAAGATAAATCCGCTCTCTTCGTCCTTTTATTTATTATGTTTACAACTTCTACACAAATCTATCAGCACATGTGTTAATTTAAATCATTTATTCTGGGGTTTAAAAATAGGTTATAAGAAATTTTTTATATTATTCACTATACGAATTTACTAGGTTAATTTCTTTTTTTCTATGGTATTTTCTCATCATATCCTCATGGATAGAAATTTTTATAAACCCAACTCAAAATAAATTTAAAACCTCAAAGAAAATTTAATAGTGAAAAAAAAATTGTTTTGATTCGTTCAATAAACGATGTCCCTATGGAAAAATCTTTATAGTGTGCCCAAGGACTAGTTTGTTCTTAAAAGTTTACAAATTTTCTAAAGGAAAGTCCAACTAAAGCTATATTGTCTATTTAAACTTTATTTCGATTTCTTATTCCCTAAAGTAATAAGGCTGTTTCGAAATTTCTTTAAAAACAACGGGTTGTCCAATAAGCACTATTAATATGCCAATTAAAAATAAAATAAATAATTTTTCTCTTAAAGACTTTCAAATGCCATTAGTAATATATTATAATATTATCAAAATAAATACGTCAATACACGTACCATGTATTTTTAGATCAAAATGTTGGCTATTAATTTACCAAATACTGATCAAATTTTATAAATAAGACGAGCTATACTTGAGCGCATCCCTTGACCATGATATAAAAATACTCAGGGTGAACTGAAATTAAGTTCACAAGTTTATTTTCAAATTACCTTGGATTCTAATGGAAAATATTTGATTTGGATAACCAAAAGTAAGGTCGGGTAAATGGTCACCTCTGACCTTGATATAACATGCTTTTACATATTGCCGGGTTAATTTTATTGCTTATTTTATCTTTGAGTTATTCAATTTATCTCTGGTTGGTTAACGTAGACCTTCTTCTTTAAGTAAGCTTCCATAAAGAAATTGGTAGCAATTAAATTAGATCAAGAGAGCCCACTTATTTACATAATTTTATGAGAAAACATACAGTGTGTGATGTGTCACTGTCCTGTTAGAAGCAGCCAATCTTCAGTTGGTCCGATTAATAAATGTGAAAGTTCTGTAGAATCTCTCTATATCGCTAATCAGTTACCATGACAACATAGCTACTGGTCCTTATACTCCACAATACAGATACTCTACGAGACTAAATAGATCCTTCTTGAATTGCCTCTGAATTTTCGACTAGCCAAAAGTTAACCAAAATGGTTGTAAACAAAGCCGCTTAATTCAAAATCATAAGTGGTGAATCATTATCAATTTCCCACAAAAATCAGGACCATGCCTTTGGAGCTCTTTAACGGGTTTCCTTTTCACCAGAATTTTGTTTGGATTTCCGAACTTTCTACTATACTTTTATGCACCTCAGATGGCTACTGGCCCATGTCCTTCCGAAGCCAGCTATCGACTAACGACTAAAGAGTGGCTACCTGCCCGGTAGCACAGTTGTTAGCATACTGGATCCAAGAGGGGTCGTAGGTTCGAATTCCACTGCGGCATAGTCCTACGCTATTTTCCAAAAATCTAGTTTTCCTTTCCATTTCTTTAATCCGATATCCTTTATCGAGGCACTATTACTATTAAATACTGTTACATAAAATGTATTGTGAAATAAAAAAAAAATGTTAAAAAATATTAAATTTTGTGGTTGCCATGTTATTTTGTTATTGGATGAGTCATATAGCTCATCTCACCCAAAAAAAGATACATTCAAAAAGTATCGCAAATTTTTTTTTTTTTTTTCAAAAATTATTTATTTAATCATGAATATCTATTTTGTTCCCTTCAAAGTAATCCCCACCAGATATTATACACCAGATATTATACATTTTTTTCCAATCCCCGAAGTACTTCAAAAAATCATTTTTTGTGATCTTGTTCGGCTCCTCCTTCGATGCCGTCTTTATCTCCTCAATCGTAGCGTAGCGTCGGCCTTTCATGGGGCTCATCAATTTCGGGAACAAGAAAAAGTCACAGGGGGCCAGATCTGGGAAATACGGTGGCTGCGGCATTATTAGTGTGTTGTTTTTGGCCAAAAATGGCAAAAGCCAATTTTTGTTCTTCCACAAATCCGGGCGTTTCTGGCGGATTGCTTCACGCAACTTGCGCATAAATTGCAGATAATATTCCTTACTAACCGTTCTACCCTGTGGCAAGAACTCATGATGCACCACGCCCATGCAATCGAAGAAAACTGTAAGCAAATCCTTCACATTCGACCGAACTTGGCGCGCTTTTTTCGGTATTGGCTCGAGCGGCAGCTTCCATTCATTACCATAAACCCATGATTCGTGGGTCGAAATTGAGCAATTTTGGTATGAATTTCGCGGCAACCCGTCTCACGCCAAATCATTGGTAAAAATCGAATGGCAGGAGCCAATCGATATGTTTAAGTCCTCAGCAACTTCTCTAACGGTGATTCGATGATTGGCCAATACTATTTTCTTCACTTCACCAATGTTTTCGTCTGTTGTTGATGTGCTCGGGCGTCCCGCACGCTTTTCGTCGTTCACATCTTCTCGGCCCTCTGAGAACATTTTGTACCACCGATAAACGTTGCCCCGGTCCAAAGTAGCTTCACCATATGCCACAATCAACATTCGGAATTCGTCCGCTCAATTAATTTACTTTTTCACACTAAATTTGAAACAGATTCTTTGATGCATTTTTTGGAATGGGCAAAAATCGAAGACGAGCCAAAAAACGTGTAAGCAAAACAGCTGTCAAAAATTAACTGAATGTTCAAAATGGCCGAACTTGTTTGCATAATTGAGTGACATGGGTGCCAACATAACGCTACAAAAAATTGAAAATCGAACATACGTAACCTACGGAAATTCATAATTCGCGATACTTTTTGAGCAGACCTCGTATCTTTGCATATACAATTTCAAAACCTTCTATATACGTATTACCTGGCTATCGACCTGACTCTCGTTCAAAATTTTTCGTATTACGATTGTGGCTAGCTATTTTTTTTTATATGACATTGTTGAACATTTTAATACTCTATAATAATTTTGGGATGTCTTCTCTCATACGAGTATTAACAGCGTGATAGTTAACAACAAACGCATTCAATTAAAGTTGCTAACTTACCTATAGAACGCCCTGTATAACAGGTATTTTACAAATGTGCATTGAAATAAGCTGGTAATTGGAATTTGTATAAGCTTAAAGACTATATCATAGACTCTTTTGAATGATGTGTAACGTATTTATAATATTCTAATTAAAAGTTACTGATGAACCTGGTTTAATTTATTAAAAATAAGATAATTGAAAAATAGATAAACCATAATACTAGTTAGTGCCCAACAGGATTCGGAGTCTTCTAATTTAATATCTTTTTTGTATTTGACTATTTCAAGAATATATATTTTATTTTCCTGATTACAATATGTCCTTTGGGAAGAATAGTTTTAATAATATGCGCCTAATTGATATTCCCCCTCCTATTATTATTTTATGGTTTTTTCCTAAACACCTTCCATTTGCCATAAATGCTATTAGCTTAAAAGTGACCTTGGAGACCAGCGATGTGAATTGTTCCGTGAGATTATATTTTCCCAAAAATTTCCTACGTGAATCTTTCCAAATGCAATTTTTCTAATGTCAACGGTAGGCAACCTAATTTAGTAGCTTTTATTCGGTACAGTTTTCCAAGACTCTTCAGTCATGTGGGTAGTTTTCTAAAAAAAAAATTTCCAATCGAAATATTTTCAGGATCAAATCTAAATGTACACTAATATATAGCGAACGATGATACTTTTAAAAAAAAAGAAAGTTTGTTTTTAATATCACAAAAATTTCCAAGAAAAAAGAGATCCCTTTTCTTGTATCTAAATTTATCAAAATAATAAAATAAAAAAAACTAAAAACATTCCTTTGAGTTAAATTTGATTTCAATTCAATTGATAATTTTACCTGTGCAAAAAAAAAGTATAATTTTTACCTGTGCAAGTGTGCAAAATAATAACAAAAGAATGTACACAATTTTTTATTTCATCCTAAAATGATTGCTTGGCAGAATACTTTTGCAAATGAAATTCTTTTCATAAAAATACCTTGAATATTAGATACAATAAAGGTTAAAGGCGATATACATAAGAGACGTTATCGAAATTCCTCAGAAAATATCACTGAATTGTGAATTTAACATTTTACAATTGACACGATTTTTCAGGCCTAACAGAAGCGTCACGATTATTTCCAAATTTAACTCAAAAGTTATTTTAATTATTTTTAAGGTATTTCCAATAAGAAAATACATACATTTTCTGAACAAAATAAATGATAGTAAAATTGAATCCTTTAGAAACGACATTGATTTTAATTTAGAGTTGAATTTTTGACACCTTCATTAAATTTTGTTGATTTCAAATTAAAGATTTTGAAATACTCTCGCTGTTACTATTAACAATATTTCGATATTATATTTGCAAATATTTTGAATTAATGAGACTGAGGTAAAGATGGTATTAGTTATTTTAAGTAGGGTTAAGTACGTTTTCTTGTTATTGGATTATATTGTAAAGGATTCTGTTAGATTGTTTCAATTAGTTTAGGATATAACAGATAGTAAGTTGAATACCACAGAAATAGTATAGCGGATAAGGTCAGCTCCCGAAAACAAACATTTTCGTGTAATTTTTCGGGCATACTTTTCTTGACCAGAATTTCGGAGTATACGGGGTATGTTCAAAAAGTATCGTGAATTTTGAATTTCTTCGATTCGATTTTCGATTTTTTTTGAGGCGTTATGTTGGTACTCATGTCTCTCACTTATGCCGACAAGTTCGGCCATTTTGAATGTTCAGTTAAATTTTGACAGCTGCTTTGCTTGCACGTGTTTTGGCTCGTCTTCGATTTTTGCCCATTTTCGACCAAAAACAGCATTGCATTAATATTGCTAAGGAGCTGTTGGACTCTGTCCGCGACGACACAAATTTGCTCCAGAGGGTCATAACTGGTGACAAATCGTGGGTTTATGGTTATGAATGGAAGCTGCCGCTCGAGCCAAGACTGAAAAAAGCCTGCAAAGTTCGGTCGAATATGAAGGCTTTGCTTACAGTTTTCTTCGATTGCAGGGGCGTGGTGCTCATGAGTTCTTGCCACAGGGTAGAACGATCAATAAGAAATATTACCTGCAAGTTATGCGCAAGTTGCACGAAGCAATCCGCCAGAAACGCCCGCATTTGTTAAAGAACAAAAATTGGCTTTTGCACCATGATAACGCACCTGCTCACGCATAGTTGCTTATGCGCGAATTTTTAGCAAAAAACATTACACTAATAATGCCATAACCACCATATTTCGCAGATCTGGCCCCCTGTGACATTTTTTTGTTCCCGAAACAGATTCTTTGATCAATTTTTTAGAATCGGCAAAAATCGACATCGAGCCAAAACACGTGCAAGCAAAGTAGCCGTCAAAAATTAACTGAACATTCAAAATGGCCGAACTTGTCAGCATAAGTAAGAGACATGAGTACCAACATAATGCCACAAAATAAATTGAAAATCGAATATACGTAACCCGCGGAAAGTCAACATTCACGATACTTTTTGAACAGACCTTGTATATTGAGTAGACTAGGTTGTGGATGTTTGGTCAAAGAGGGGAAATCTTCTGCTGTTGGTTCAGTTTATTGGTGTTGCATTGGATAAAAAGATGAGGTCACTAAATACCAAATAGCTTCCAAGCCTCAAGACTACCGGTTAAAATTTTTATACTTCGAGATTTGGTGAGATTGATTGGAGGCTCAACTGCTGTCCTAATTGCGTAATATTACACACTTTAGTTCCTTGTATTCATTGTCAATAAAGGGGATGACTGCAGGGGATGTTATGTGGACATCGGCAATATTTAATAAGTACCTAATCTATTACCAATTCTAGGAATAACGTCCTAAATATGGATAAATTATTCTTTGCATTTTTGCATCTGCTCAGTGACGTTGACCCCCTAAGCTACTTCCCTAATTATGGATTCCAATCTGGGTGTGAAATAGATATTTGAAAATCTTTCTAGTTCGGAGATTAATAGATAAATGGATGATAAAAACTTTTATTCTCTCTTAAATGAGCCCCACTTGCTAGTCGAGTATAGCTTTTAACCGCTGTTTTGAGCCTTTGCCTTGCCACTGGCATTCTGACACATAACATGAGCGAATAGAACAATGTGCCAACCAATTGGACGTCAATGACTCTAATTGCCCCGTTTTGTATTATTTTACATTTTACCATGTTACAAACGGATTTGGTTTGATTGATAGTGTTGTCAATGTTCAAATCCTACCTTAGAAGCGGTTGGGATAGAAAGGGTTGGGCTCCAAAATTTGAACCCATTTATGTTATAGTACTTTTTTCTGCAAACATGGAGGCACAGTGGGTTTCAGGTATCTATAAGGGCACTATTATTAATGCTGCAGATGACTCTGCTGATGTTAGGAAGTACCCATCTGCTGCCAGCACAAAGAGGTATAGGAATTATATCTTGGAGCAAAAGAGCACGGGTCAAAAAATGAATGAACGTGTTGAAAAGGCTAGCGGATAGAAGGGAACCTTATGGAATATCATTTTCTGTAATACATTTTGATGAAAAGTAACCGTGAAGGTTGTATTAGTTATGTATGATTGCAGCTGGTTTAAGGTGGCTGAACCGACTTTTCACTCCGTCATTTTCTGTAGACAGTTACTTAGTCCCACATAATCTAGCTTTGTAGCAATCGTAGTATGCCCTGAAGTATAACCAGAAGCATAGTCAGGGTCCCTCTGCTAAGCTAGAATCTTTTTCAGGATCCTGGATATGTAAGGTAAAAATGAAATTGGTCTGTTATTTGTTGTTATTGAAGGAAGGTTGAGAAACTTATCGTTTTTGAATAGGCACTGCCATAGGTAACTTTCCGAATGTTGGTTAATATTGAGGTCTCCAATATACGATTAAAGAGGTTAACTATTTTATAGTAGAGTACCGAAGAAGCCTACATTACATTATCCTTGCCAGGATAAAAGATACATTATCCTTGCCTAGGTGTAATGATATTAAAAGAGTACAAAAAGATTTTTACCTCTGCAAAGTACGCTGGCTCAAGAAAGATACTTTTATTTCGGAGCTTTTATTTCCATTAATAAATAAATATTTAATAAATTATAGAACGTAAAAAAAAATACAAATTTAATGTTGCTTTTTTTTGTAAATTCTCAAAATTTTCCAGGTGTATAAGCTTAAATCCGCTGTTTGGTCATTGATGGCGTGAGTGAGCGTATTAAGCTACCATGGGCACGCCATATTTTTTTTTATGAGTTTGACATCTGTCAACATTAATCAGTGCACATTATCAGCAATTTCGTACAGCAACAAACGTTTTTCCTTTAGTAATCATGTCTAGTTTTGTGCCTGAAAAAAAGCATATTCCGGAAGCTCTGCTTTTCTGCTTCAATTTGAAGAAATCGGCTGCCGAATCGCATCGAATGCTTATAGTGGCCTATGGTGACAGTGCTTTATCGGAGACAACGTGCCGAGATTGGTTTCGTCGGTTCAAAGATGGCAATTTTGACTTGTGGGACAAGAAGCGTGAAAATCGGCCTAGGGAGGTTGAGGACCATTTTGGAACACGACTATACCCAATCACAAGAAATGCTCGCGGAGCAATTGGGTGTTACTCAACCAGCTATTTCCATGCGTCTGCATGCCATGGGAAAGATTCAAAAGATCGGAAAATGGGTGCCGCATGAATTGAACGATAGGCAGATGGAGCGATGCCAAAACACATGCGAAATCTTGCTCGCCAGACAAAAAAGGAAGTCGTTCCTGCATCGGATTATGACAGGCAACGTAACATAAAGTGCATAAACTTCGAGAATTCTAAACGCAAGAAATCGTGGGTTGATCATGGCCAACAATCAACATCTTCCCTAAGACCAAATCGCTTCGGACGGAAGACGATGCTGTGCGTTTGGTGGGATCAGCAGGGTATCGTATACGATCAGATGTTGAAACCTGGTGAAACTATCAATGCTTACCGCTACCACCAAAAACTGATCAAATTGCACCATTCTTTGCGTGAAAAAGGGACGGATTATCAACAAAGACATGACAAGCTGATTTTCCTCCACGACAACGCACCATCGCACACGTCAAAAATGGTCCGAAACTACTTGGAGACACTCAACTGGGAGGTGCTACCCCACCTCGATTATTCATCAGACCTAGCCCCTTCCAACTACCATCTGTTTTCGTCGAAGGGCCACGCGCTCGCTGAGCAGCACTTCGATTCTTACGAAGACGTCGGAAAATGGCTTGATGAGTGGAGAAAAATTTTTTTTGGCGTGTTATCCACAAATTGCCCGAGAGATGGGAAAATGTGTAGCTAGCAAGGGTTATTACTTTGAATAAATTTGTTTTTGCTTTCTATGAAAAAACCATGTGTTTTTTAGACTTAAAAACAGCGGATTTAAGCTTATACACAAAATAATTATAATAATTAAAAAATAATTTTTGTGAAAATTTCAAATATTATCTTTTTTGGTATTTTCCTCAAAAAAATTTCAAATAAAATCTTCTGTAAAATTGAATTCCATATTATTAAAAAATATTAAAATTCAATTCTATTTAAATTTAAACAAATGTTAATTATATTTTCAAAATAATAAACAATATCAATAAAAATCTAATGAATATTTTCCCAATTTATTCAGATTATATGGTGGAAATTTTCTCTACTAATATTGAGATATTCTGTTTTATTGCGAATATAAGTGATAAAAAAATTTTTTTTTAACATTTTTTTATCAAAAATTTATTTGGAATTTCTTGGGTTTTTTTTAACACAAGTTCAGTTTTGTTTTCTAGCAAAATTTCCAGTCTTATACTTAAAAGTTCAAGTAATAACAACGAGAAAATATTTACATTTTTATGTGAAACTTTTGTTAAAAGAAAGAAAAACAACCAGTAAATCTATGATTTGTGAAAATATGAAAAATTTCTCTGTGTTTTTTTTGCAGTTTTCTTGTTCTTGTGAAAAAAAACTGAATAATACATTTGGCAATAGCATGAGAATTAAGAATTTGAAAGAATGGATCCGGAAGAAAAACAACCTCTTTATTGCCAATAACCAAATCAATAGTCTATAAAAAAAAAGGGAACTTTTGTGCCGTCAATATAACAAACAAACGCCATCAACCTATACCAATTTTCCCAAACAAATTTTAGCAAGATTATTGTCTGAAATGGTATCTAGCCAATTTATACATTCGTATACTCGTATTCTGATGGATAGATAGATTGATGTCTCTCATGGAAAATTTATAAATTTTCGAATTACCAAAGTCAGTAATGTAAACAAATTAGAATAGCTTTACTTTGGTTGTTTCGTAGTCAATAAATAATTTACGAGGCATAAACTGGCCCATAAAACTAAGAACAAAGCCGGTCTGGTCTGGTCTGGTCTGGTCTGGTCTGCTCACCTCTTATTCTCTCTGGACTACCGTGCAAATCAACCGGAAACACCTAATGTCCGACCAAAATTGGAGAGTGCAGAGGCCGTACACTCGTACATACATACATCTTCCATCTTATCGACCATGTCATTTCAATTAACCCTAATAGGCTATCAAAAGCTCCAATGGCTATTCGAACATCAAAATATTTGGGGAGGTCTTTACGCACACGTTGATTGATGGTTGTCATCAATCAATCTACACAGCCTCTACGCTTTCGGGATTCTCATCAGGATAACAGGGACAGAACATAATTGTTGGGGGACTAGTACTTATAATAGATGATATCTCTTTATACCTTTTTATTAGCATCATCAAAATGCTACTTGTCATATTATTCGCGTAAAACTATGGGCATTTTTCAATAAGAAATCAATTTTTTTACTTATTACTCATTTTATTATGGAAATAATATTGCTTTTTTATCTAGATGTTCATCATAAATAATTTTGTTATTCAAAAGGACAATTCAACAAATAAAAAAATCACTTTTCTATTATTTAAGGAGTATTTGTTTGGTTTTTTTGTAGTGAGTATCTTTCAAGTATCTTTCGAGAACGAATTATTTAAGGCTTGCAGATTAGAATGAGAATTGGCCAATTTTACGTTAAAGGATTTCCTTTTTTTTGAAGTTTTTAATCAAACATCGTCATAAAAAAATATATAACTTCTTCATAATTATTTTTATTCAAAACGTTGAGAGTCCTTAAATGGTTTTAACCTACTTTCAAAGTACATACCATAAGCTTAAATCCGCTGTATTTTAGTCAAAAAAACACATGTTTTTTTTTCAATGAAAGCAAAAAGAAATTTATTCAAAGTACTTGCCCTCGCTAGCTACACATTTTCCCATCTCTCGGGCAATTTGTGGATACCACGCCAAAAAAAATTTTTCTCCACTCATCAAGCTATTTTCCGACGTCTTCGTAAGAATCGAAGTGCTGCTCAGCGAGCGCGTGGCCCTTCAACGAAAACAGGTGGTAGTCGGAAGGGGTCAGGTCTGATGAATAAGCGGGGTGAGGTTTACGGAAGCATATTGTGGATTTTGGCTAGATGCAAGGTAGACTGAATCATCAGCGTATATAGCAAAAAAGGTGTTATGACAAATTGGGATATCGGATGTATAAACATTGAAGAGAATGGGCACAAGTAAACTTTCCTGTGGAACATCAGTGAATATGCATTAGATTCATTTACTTGGAAGTATCAGTTGTAAAGGAATGGTTTTAGAGGATTCTCTTTAGTTTCTAGAGTAAGCTTGCATAACAGACTCTAACAATAGCTTGACTTATGTATATAAATATTAGGTGTATAAGCTTAAATCCGCTGTTTTTTTTGGTAAAAAAAACAAATGTTTTTTCATAGAAAGCAAAAACAAATTTATTCAAAGTATTTGCCCTCGCTAGCTACACATTTTTCCCATCTCTCGGGCAATTTATGGATACCACGCCAAAAAAATTCTTTCTCCACTCATCAAGCCATTTTCCGACGTCTTCGTAAGAATCGAGGTGCTGCTCAGCGAGCGCGTGGCCCATCGACGAAAACAGGTGGTAGTCGTAAGGGGCCAGGTCTGATGGATAGGCGGGGTGGGGTAGCACCTCCCAGTTGAAAGTCTCCAAGTAGTTTCTTACCATTTTTGACGTGTGCGATTTGCGTTGTCGTGGAGGAAAATCAGCTTGTCATGTCTTTGTTGATAATCCGTCCTTTTTTCACGCAGAGCACGGTGAAATTTGATCAGTTGTTGGTGGTAGCGGTGGGCATTGATAGTTTTACCAGGTTTCAGCATCTCATAGTAGACGATACCCTACTGATCCCACCAAACGCACAGCATCGTTTTCCGTCCGAAGCGATTTGGTCTTGGGGAAGATGTTGATTGTTGGCCGTGATCAACGCACGATTTCTTACGTTTAGGATTCTCGAAGTATATGCACTTTACATCGCCTGTCACAATCCGATGCAGGAACGACTTTCTTTTTTGAATGGCGAGCAAGATTTCGCATGTGTTTTGGCGTCGCTCCATCTGCCTATCGTTCAATTCATGCGGCACCCATTTTCCGATCTTTTGAATCTTTCCCATGGTATGCAGACGCATGGAAATGGCTGGTTGAGTAACACCCAATTGCTCCACGAGCATTTCTTGCGATTGGGTATAGTCGTCTTCCAAAATGGTCCTCAACCTTCCTATGCAGATTTTCACGCTTCTTATCCCACAAGTCAAACTTGCCATCTTTGAACCGAGGAAACCAATCTCGGCACGTTGTTTCCAATAAAGCACTGTCACCATAGGTCTCTATAAGCATTCGATGCGATTCGGCAGCCGATTTCTTCAAATTGAAGCAGAAAAGCAGAGCTTCCGGCATATGATCTTTTTCTAGCACAAAACTAGACATGATTACCAAAGGATAAATGTATGTTGTTGTTCGAAATTCCTGACAATGTGCACTGATGACAGATGTCAAACTCATAAAAGAAAGTATCGCGTGCCCATGGTAGCTTAATACGCTCACTCTATGACCAAACAGCGGATTTAAGCGTATACACCTGGTATTTATATTTTCAAAATAACAGTTTTGTAAAGTAAAAAACCTAGCTTTTTTATTGATTTTTTTGTTGTTTACTGCATAATATAAATTCAATAATTTAAAAAAACTTGTAACAATATTCAAACGATAATCAGAAAACATAATTTTTAATGGCATTCTCGCATATTTCGGGATTTAATTCGGCAAATATTTAATGGATGTTGTGTTTTAAATACTCTAAAAATTAAAAATTGTTTGCAAATTTCTCACTGTATTACAATGGCTTCCAATTGCATAATTTTCAAGGCCAATTGACATCACTTAATCTTGAAATTTTGCGTCCTAGAATTGTTTTAGTGAATAAGGATAAAATTTATCGTATTGTGTGGCTTGTGTCATCAACTTGTTAAAATAGTCTAAAATAAAATTTTTAAATTAAGGTCAAAAAAAATTGTTTATTTAATAGCCACCAATATGCACATATGGTAGTCACTTTTTGTGGATACAATGGCTTTTCTAAAGTCACATGTGGATTTTTAGAGCCTTATACATGGTAATTTTTGCTTATTAACGTATCCATTGAGCTGTAAATGAGCCTCATCGCTAAAGACTGTTTTTTTAAATATGAAAATTAAAAATCACAATATAAAATGACAGATTTTTATTTAAATTAATACAATCTAAAATATTATATTTACTTAGTAATTGTCAAATTACGAAGCTATACTTTTAAAACTACAAAATGGATAAATCTCTATCAAAAATTGTTAGGTGTAAGGGAAATGTTCTGTCGTTAGTTTTTTTTTTAAGAGAACAAAGTTGTTTCAAATTCAATCCAAAATATAATTTTCTTCATTAGTTAAAACGGTTTGCCAGCATTCTGGTATCTTATCCAATCCCCTTTAAAAGAAGTCCTTGCTTTTGGAAGCAAGATAGTCTTAAACTGCCATTTGTACAGCCTAAAAATTAGCGTACTCATTTCCATAAAGAAAGTTTTGACTTTGGTGCAATATCAAACTGTGAATAATTAAATATTATGCCTTTTCTATTGGTCTTTGAATATCTCTCTTTGAAACATCAAATTGCGTACACCTGCAGATTTGCTCCACTGTAAACACTGTAAAAGGAAATTTTTCTCATCACATTCTTGTAAGCTATCCATTTTTCATCTCCATTCACAAAGCTATGCTAAAACGTGTCATTTTGTGCCGAGCAAGCTTCGAAGATCATGTACAAATTTTATCCTTTAAATTTTTCTCCCTTAATTCATGCGGCATCCAAAAAGAGGGTTTTGACAAAAAACCAATCCTTTTATGCTTACAAAAACAGTTGTCTGATGAATTTTAAGCTTGAAGGCTACATCTACGGAAGTTAATGTGGGATTTGTCCTGATCACTCTGCACACCACTTCATCATTGAAATCTGATGGTCTTTCTGATCAGGGTTCATCTTTCAAAGGAAAGTCACCCGAACGATATTTTGTAAACCATCTTTGGCATAACCGAGCAGATACTCTCAAACGGTTCACACAACTTTGTTACCATCTTGTTATGTTATATAAGAAATTAGAGAAGAATTCTTTGGGTGTTAGACAGGAAGAGAAGGTAATAAAATTTGGATAAAAATTAAAATTTTACTGAGAAGTTCTATAGGAGTATGGCCATACTCAGAGAGTACATGTGTCTCCTAGGCATGCTTGTCGCTAGCTTTATGCTAAGATTGTGGTGGGGTTAAAAGTTTTTAGCAGAAATGTGCTCACACACCCACCATAAACAGAAAAAAAATCACGCCGGAACATATATGGGATAATGGAGACGCCCGAAGATTTTAAGTATACCTTCGGGTGTCTCCATTACAAACTAAATAAAACTAAAAAAAAGCTATCCATGCAAAAGAAAAGGAATAAGAATTAAGAGAAAAGTTATTCAAATTTGGAACAATAAAAAAAAATTTAAAGAAATAAAAAAAATTATTTAAAAAAAAAGACTTTGTTGGAAGTGACCTTTTCTCTCCCTGGCCTATTCCCAATCCTACCCTATGGCACTCCATAGCCAAAATATAATTTTTTTCTATTGATATTAACTTTTTTTTAAAAATCCTTTTTAAATATTATAATTTAAAAAATATTATAGCATTATTTTTATCGTTTTTTTTTTTCAAAAATTTCTTTTATACCAAACAATCAGACATCGATAGCAATACTCGGTAGCAATACTCTTGAAAGCAATACAAACCAAACAATCAGACATCGATAGCAATACTCTTGAACTTTTATTTGATAAAAAATCCACGGCTTCCTCGTTTAACAGCCCAATACACAATCCTCACGGCCTAACATTGAATGCCCTAATAGCATCATAGCACCAACTGTAGATTATAAAAGGACTGGATAGACATCTACACAAAAATTCTGTCCAAATTTTTTCGAGAATATATTCGTAAAAACTTACACACTTGCAAAATAACCTTTCACGAAACACTTCGTATTCTAAAATAAATTATTTTATTTCTTGTCGTCAGGAATAAAACTATTTATACAAATGTGTTAATTTATTATGACTTGTTCATAATTTATTTAAAATTTATTAAAACCGAACTTCAATTTTCATATCACGATAAGTATCTAAATATAAAAAAAAGTATGCAAGCATTTCGGTATGCAACCACATCATGGAGAATGGCGTTTTTTAAAATTCTCCGAAAGTCTACACAATTGTGCCGCTTGATATTTGATTGATATTTACAAAATAAATAATAAACCTCAAATACAATTGCATTTAATACCAGAAGATTGAAAAAAAAAAAATGTTGCCTTCTGTCGTGTTTAAATTATATTTTTGTTTTCAAAAAGTGAATTGAAATGAATATTAATTAAGCTTTTGGAATTCAATAAATTTCTATTACAAAAACTAGATGTCAGTGGGTATCATGTCTACATGAAAAAATCTACACGAAAGTATGCAAGAAGTACATTTTTTCGCCGCTTTTGCAATATTTTAGATAGAAAATTACGTATACATATACGAAAATTAGACATGTGGGCCTATTCAGGTATTCTTCAATATAAGTGCGGGCCTATCCAGGTATTCTTTAATTTAAAACGCCGACTCCCTCGTATTTATTCGACGAAGCATCATCGGATCATGGCATCTTCTGGCATTACTCTTGGTAATGACCAAATAATCAATACCATCGATAAGGTTACCATAATAAATCGCATTCTTAGAACTCATACAGTACACAATGTCTTAAATGGACTTTTTCTTCACTAATGTGAACGGTTCTAGAGGTTTCAGAAAACTGACTAATATTCGAAAAAAATTCTATAAATCATCTGCCATATGCTAATCTACCTCTTCAAATCAATTTCAGTCCAGTCAGAATTCCTAACTAAGGAACCACAACGCATAGAATTGTACGTACAATATTTATAAATGACAGAAAATAGTTCAACATTTAAGTCTTTAAGAAAATTTATTGTTACTTTTTCTTATATAATTCAATAAAAAATTCATCGATTTGAAGAAGAAAAAATTCAATCAATTTTTTTTTACACAATATCCATAATAAAATTCAAATTTATTTCATAAAAATTAAGCTTACTTTTTTTTAGCTAAAATCATAAACACATTTATAGATATTCGTATAAAGTTAAGAAGGGAAGAAAATCTTAATATATTCATGAACTCATATTATTGAAAAAGTTTTCTTTAATATTTTCCACATAACAGGGAAAGAGTTCTCTCTTCAAAATATTATACAATATTTGTTTCCAGTTTCTATCATCTACTCATACGTGTACAATATTGCGCATGATATTCATTAGAGGACGAATTTCCTCTACAAAATATAAACAGCTTTAATAATTTTATTTATCAATATAATTATTATAATTTATCATTAAAGATTTGCAAATAAATTAAATTTCCTCAAGTAAATTTACCTTAAATAAACTCTCAAAAAATAAATGCAAGAATTTCTACGATGATTTATAGAAAATTTACTTAACGTGACCAAATATTTTATAGTCCTTAATAAAATTTCATTTCTTCTATTTTAATAGAATTTATAATAATTCCAAATACTAACAATAATTAATTTCTTATTTAGTTTTGATTTAATTGTTTCTTTTTCAATAATTTATATCAATTATATCAAGATTATGGATAGAATAAATCAAGCAGAAGATTGAAATTGATTTATATAAATTTCACAAATGATTTATTATAAAAGAAAATTTAAAGATGTGAGTGTCAATTTAAAATAACATAAAATTTAATGAAATCAGTTCCAATTTGAAATAATATAATTTATATCAATACGAAGAAGAAATGGATCTAATTTTCTATTTTTATCATAAAATTTAGATTTCATATAAGTTTTAGTAAAAAGAAATCCATTATTTTTGCATTAAATTGAAGGTTTTATTTAGCATTGATAGAATAATATGATTTAGGTCAAATAGGCACCGTTTTGTTCGATAACTTGTTGCCATTTTGAAGGTAATTTTTTAATGCCTCTTTCATAGAAACCCTCGTCCCTATTGGCAAAAAACTGGGACAGTCGATTTTCACAATCCTCTCTTGAGGCGAATTTTTCACCTGCCAAATCATTCGTCATAGACAGGAAGAGCTGGTAATCACTTGGTACCAGGTCCGCACTATAAGGTGGATGCATAAGAACAGTCCAACCAAGGTCCCGGAACTTCTGGCGAGTCACTATCGATGTATGCGGCCTGGCGTTGTCCTGATGGAACACAATTCCTCTCCTATTGGCCAAAGCTGGCCGCTTCTGGGCGATTGCTTCTTTCAGATGGTCCAATTGTTGACAGTATAGGTCCGAATTAAGAGTTCGGCCGTAGGGGAGCAGCTCATAGTAGATGATTCCCTGCCATTCCCACCAAACACACAGCAAAATCTTCCTGGCTGTCAATCCTGGCTTGACCACCGTTTGCGCCGGGTGACCGCGATTTGACCACGACCGTTGTCGCTTGACGTTGTCGTAAGTGACCCACTTTTCATCACCAGTAACCATCCGCTTCAGAAATGGATCGATATTGTTGCGATTCAGCAGCGATTCGCAGATGGAAATTCGGTCCATGAGGTTTTTTGCGATAACTCGTGTGGCACCCATACATCGAGCTTCTTTTTGTATCCAGCCTTATTTAAGTGGTTCCAAACGGTTTTTTGTGCAATGTTTAACTTTTGGGCAATCAAAACAGTGCTTACGTGACGGTCCGACTCGACGATTTCCATTATTTTATCGACATTTTCGACAATTGGCCTTCCAGAGCGTGGTGCATCTTTGACATCAAAATTACCGGAACGGAATTGACGAAACCAAAATTGCGCGTGATTGTTGGTGTCCATCTTTGTTGCGAGCTAAAAAAATACTGATAAAATATGGCGTATTTTCTCTTTGTTGGTGTCCATCTTTGACGTGCGCTAAAAAAATACTGAGTCAAGTAATCACAAAACTGTATCAGAAGCTTTTTTAGTACGAAATTGTATCTTTCTAACGCCATCTAGTGCAACCCAATCGCACTTTTACAACGGGAGATACCGACTCCTAATGCCATCTATTGGCAAAATAATGGCTATCTTTTTACTACACCTAATATTAACCTCAGTAAATATGGACATAATTTTAAGTATAACCATTACCAAAATATCTATTAAAAAAATATACAAAATTTCATTCCAATCGCATTATTAAAAGTATTGAATTTAATTTATTTTTATTACGTTGAGACTTTTTTCGAAAAAACTTAGCTAAATTTAGCTGTCTTTTAAAAAGATATTTATCTAATTAAGAGCTTAAGGAATTTATTAATTGATAAGAATCTTTTAGTCTTTATTTATTTTTTCTTATTTATAAAAATAAAAGTGTTATTGTACAATACTAATTGGAATACTTTTTTTTTATCCTTTTTCCGTTAAACCATGTTATATAGAACACATATGTATATTGTACATATTATATGTCAGACGTAATATTGGTTTATTGATTTTAGACTTATTGCCAACTTATCTCAAGCAGCTTATTCATTTGTGTCATTTAAGCTAAAAGCGATTTATTTAATCTATAAAACAAAAAGTAAATAAAAAATGTAAGAAAAAATATCTTCGCAAAGAAAAAATGTTCAAAAGACAAAAAAGAAATCTTTAAAATAAACGAATTTTTGGTAAAAGAAAATATTGACAAGATTTTTTTTTTTCCAAAGAAAAAAATAATAATATAAATTAGAAATCAATATCAAGTAGTTTGTTGTTACTGGATTATAAAAAATCCTACCAGATTTCGGGAAAATTTAAGGGTTGATTTAATATGAAAATTTATATCATTGTCAATATCAGAATAGAGTTTATGAGGTTTATTAGAAACTTTAATAATAACTATAAGATTTTTTTTTATTTACACATAAGTTAGCATTTGAATAATATCTTTTTAAATTGTTGAGTTTTTTTTTGTACCGATTTCTTCTTTCTTATAAGAAGAAAAAATGACCATTTCAATTGAATGTGCTGTCGTTTAAATATTTATAATACTTTCAAGTGTTAATGCAGTGACTAAACTGAAAATCACAGTTGAGTAACTCAAAAAAAGACAACTTAATAAAATATCATCTTCTTGAAGATACTTTTAGGAACTATGTATCCTAAATACAAGTCTATTTTTTTTATCTTGAATCCACAAGTATACAAAATATGAGCATTCTATTTTGTACCATATTAGAGTAGGAGTATTCTAAGTAGTAAGTGAACATTTCGTTTTTCCATTTTTGTACATTGAAATGACGTCACCGAACCAAAGCAGATATGCGCACTTCCAAATTCCACATTGGGGAATCCACGAAGATCCACACAGACTATTCTGCACTAGCGAGTGTACAATTATACAAACTTCTATAATCGTAACTACAATAAAAATTAAGCGTGGAGCAAAGATTCAAAAATAGGAGAAATCATCACACGCTCTTTCTCTCGATTTCCTGTTCCTGTTCCTGTGCCTCGAATACAAAAATGACAAAACGTTCTAACGCATCCAAATCGGCTACCACCTACCATTCTGAAGGTATCCTGTGCACGATATGATACGTTCCTCCGGAGAGCTGTGCTTTCCGTTCGGAATCAGGACGAATTAGAAGTGTGCCGTCGCGCCTTTAGTGCAACACGTTCTAATGTATACCAACACGGTATAATAGTGAATATCATAATTTAGACGGAAATTCAATTTCTAACCGCCAATAAATTTTCAATAAATTTTTTTAATTTCATCTAAATTTAATCAAATTTAAAAAGTTAAAAACTAAAAATTATAAAATTATTGATAGTTCTTAATTCTTAACATTAACGGATGTGAAGGATTTAAGTTGTAAATGGTAAACAGTTAAATGAGAAAATTTTATTTTATGTAAATTCATATAAGGACTTTTTTGGTAAATATTTGCTGATTTAGATCAAAAGTAAAAATTACACACACAAAAAAAAAATATTTCTAATTAAAAAAGAAAAGTGAAAATTTATCAGATTATTCATAAATCAAAAGAAAATTATATTAAAAATTCAAAATTAAATAAAAGTGAAAAGAATAAAAACACACTGCCAATTGTGGTTAAAATAACTCATTGAGAAAATACTATATGCAAACACATATTAAATACACCGGGATTCGTTTACAATCAAGGATTAACAAACATTATAAAATTTCTATGACAGGTAATCATTCTTTAAATTTCTAACTTTTTGATTTTATACATAAAGCAAATGTTGAACGAGAAATTCAAATCAGATTTTGTTTGTAAAATATTCCAACCCGTAAAAGAGTATGTAAATTATCAAAGAAAAAAAAAGCGAAAGGCGGGGGTTTATGCTGTTTTAACTTTAATTTAATCCAGGATTTTAATTTGGTTTTATGTTTTCCCTTTTACGGCAATATCTGTTAAAATTTATTATACGATATGAAAAGTACATGAAAGCTAAGGAGGTTCTTTGAAAATTATATTCTGAATTAGACAATTTTGGAAAAGTTTCGTCATTTCCTTTTTACTTCATTTGATTATTCACTTATATTTATTTAGGAAATTTTTCTCGTAATTTTAAAAATATTATATTGAATGATTTTAATTAAAAATTCGGTTTTTTTTTTTAAAAAAAATGCTTGTAATAATTTAACTTTATCACATAAAGGTTTATGATTTTTTTTTTTTTTAAATTATTGTCAATATATTTTTTATGAACAATTTGAAAAATTATTATAAATAAAATTATACCAAAAAAAAATTCTTAATTTTCTACAACAACAAAAAGAAACAATTTTAATTACAGACAAATCTTATGGAATTTATATAAATTATATTACACAGAATTCAAAATTAATTATAAGCATTTTAATAGAAGATGAATTGACCTATGAAAGCTATTTTCCAAATTGGTGGTAGTATTAACAAATTCTTATAATAATATATTCAGTCTAAAGTTTAGAAAATAATTAATTCAAGTTTAGAAAATAATTGGCTAACCTTTCAATTATAGTGTCTGGAAAGAATTCTCCTTTAATAAGGATCAACATTAATGCTCGAATACTATATAGTTAATGATATTTATTTAATTCCTTTAAACAATATCTGAATAATTATAGCTAATTCAAGAACTAGTCTACGATACCCTTTTTGAATTATAGATACTAATGTGAATTATTTAACTTGAAAGTTTCTAAAGACGTGACTTTATACTCTCAATAAATAAAGGCAACTTCTAATAATATCCTTTAAAATATAACCTTTGACTGCCACCAAGAAAATTTACCTAATCCACGTAATAATTTTATTATCTTCTATTTATAAGTTACTCAATTTTGATATCTTCTAATAGAATTAGTTTGAAAATTCAAATAATTTTTATTTACAAATTAAAATGTTTTTTTTTTGTTTTATAATAATTTTAAGATTCAAAAATAAAACAAAAAAAAAACACAACTTACCCAAGCACAGTATTTTTTTTTTTGTATATTTTTAATACAATATGTACGATATTGATTTTAAAATAAATCATATTCAATAAAGAATAATTCAAAAATACCACTAATTTTGAATTAAGAATTACTAACCGTGTGAATTCCGAGTACAGTATTGTCGATGTTTTTTCTTTATTCTTCAAATAAGCAAGCGATCACCTCCTCACAGCTGTTCGCTTTTATTTGCTCGGCATTTACACGGTCTAATAAAACATTTTCTCAACATTTACCATTGACAGTTTATTTCCTCTTTTCCTAATTTTTTGATATTTTCCGTTAATTTTTTGTTTCAGAAATATTAAAAGTTTTATTTGTTTTATTATACAAATTTTTAAATGAATAAAATTTAATATATTTTCTTATTCAATTTTCATAACGTATTTTATGGTAATAGTAATTTAATAATTTAAGTCAGATACTGTATAAACACAATGACCACTATTATCATCGACCAGATTTGTGGTTTTATTATTTTCGTTTTCAATTTCATAATTTCAAATCGCCATTTATAATGACAATAGTAAATATTTAAAAAACCACATTTGTGGTTACAGGTTTTTTTTGTATAATATTATCTGAAAATATGCATAAATATCAATAGTGTGAATAGGAGTTCGATCACTAAAAAAACTGCATAATCCTATTCTGCAATGTTACTATTTAAGTGATTTATAATTAACTTAATTAGCGATAAAATAATTCTCTACCAAATTAAATAATTTAAATTAATTCTTTAGGATTATACAATACATAATTTATTTATTTTTATTCGTCTATCAACTTTTTAATATTGTTTTTATTTCTGCTATCTACTGTTCCATTCGTTTTTATGGTAGATAGTATTTTTTTTAATAATATTTAACGATATTCTAAAATAAATCATGCATATTATTAAGAAATTGTTTTGATTTTTTTTTATAAAACTGTATAAATATAATAGTATCTATACCTGAATATTTTTTAGATTAAAAAGAAAACATCAATTTTATTAAAATATTTTCATTTATAATAAAATATCGAAAAATTATCTCAAATTTTTGTTTGGCCTAAGAATAATTTTTAATATATGCATAGAAAAAATACAATAATAACATTACATTTTGAATAGATAATTAAAAGTATAAGATAATTTTATTATAATATTATCCGAGAAGTAATCTAAAAAATATGCACCAAAAAAAAAAGAAAGAAAAAAACACAACCCTTACTAACTTTTCTAAAATAATATTTTTATCTTCATTTTTATTTAATGTGGCAACATTAGCTTTCAAACAAATAAAAAGTTTAACAAATAAATAAAAGTGCTGGTCAAAAGTGATAAAATAAAAAACTTTTCTTCATTTCGATTCTATCTAAAAGTTTTTCTGCAAATTTTAACAAATACACTAACGACCAAATATTGTCTTATCCAAATAAAAGCTATTGGGTAGAATTTTTTTTTTTTCATAAAAACAAATACTAAAAATTGTTTAAAATTTATTATATTTTTTCGCTATTTCTTATTTGTATTTTTCTATTATACTCTACTAGAACCATAAGTTTTAGCTGACAAATTTATAACATAATAAGAAAAAATTATAAAAAGAAAATGTTGCTAACTTAGCCAGATATAATGTGTTTTAATCTTCTTCAAGTAATAGAAATAGTTTTCAGTCAACTTTTTAGCAATATCTGAAATTGTTTGCTATTTTCACTCTTAAGCTCATAATTTTCTATACAAAAAATTGTGTCATAAATTCTCTTTTCCCAAATCAAAATAAAGTTTTCCGGAAAGTGTAAAAAGTTTAACTAAAGCATTTTCTATGACAATTTCATTAAGTTGAAGAAGTTTTCCGTATATATATATATATACAAGTATATATGTGCATTATTATATATTAGTAAGACGTTATCTTAAAAGGAAATATTGATCTTGTAAATGTACAATAACATATTAGAAATATTTTTAAAACTTTTGGGAAAATTACTTTTAAGTCCTGTCATATGTATACATATTATTTTAATTTGCTTTTCTAAATACCTTAACAGTCTTAAATTTATTGAAGATAGAAAAATATTGTAAATATAATATGAACGTAGGAAACGTTCAATTGATAGTACTATGGAAACAAATTATTTGTGCTTCAATTTAGTGTAGATGGTGGATCATTTCTTTTATTGCTAAGAAAAAAATGCCTTAAGGCCTAAAATATTGAGACATAATGAAATAAAAGTACAAAATAAAATAAGCCTTTTGTAGCAGAAAAGTAATAAGACTGGTACATCTGAGAGCGATCTGGTAGTACCGTAGACTACTCCTCTACATCTTTTATATGTTAAGCTTTTATTATACCATTCGATAAATGCCAGAATTTTAGGAAAAATTGCCCGTTTTTAGGCTTGACTGGAGTAATATATGCTCGAAATGTTGGACGAACACCTTCACCTCAAGAGAGCATGTTCGAGACGAACAAAATAAGAGATTTGTTCCGAGGTTGTAATCGCCTCCAATTGTAGACGGTCGATCATTTTAGGAAACAAGATCAACCTCGTAGCTCGAATGAAAATTTGCAAAAATCGAGCTGCGTATTGTAGCGCGAACATTATTGTGATTTTGCAATTTCAAAGGATGATTTGTGAATAAATATTGTTTGTTTTTAGTTTTGATTTGCCAGTTATTTAATCCCAAAAAATGTCGTAAAATATATGGTTCAACAATGGTAGTAACGTGTTATTGCCCAGTCTAGACTGATTGAAATCAGTCTTGCCAAGATGGTGAAAATGATTGTACAATTTCTATTCGAAGCAATTAGCGCTTGCGAAGTTCAGACAATAACTTTTCGACACCACAAAGGCTATCGTCAACGTTGCTGCATTCTCTTGAATTATCCTATTTTCAATTTTTCAATATATTTTTTTTATATTTTTTTTTAAATATCTTTTTAACTTTTCTTTGCATGCCAAATGTATCGGACTACAAAACGCAAAAAAACACAATTGAAAATCGTATAACCACTGCCCGAACATTGTTCGAAAGTTCGAGCCCGTGATCGAGATATTTTCATTGCCCCTGCAAAGACTCGAACAAAAATGTTCGAGCTGAGGCAATAATTCGACCATTGCTGAAATGGTATAATTTGTGTTAATTATTATACTCGACCATTGCTTTCGATCTGAGTTAAGATTTCAACCTTTTCCGGTAGCTACGCGACGCTATAGAGTATGATTAGTCAAGTTGTGTTTTGACATAAGAAATTTTTGAAGAGTCGAGAAGCAGCGGGACACAAAAATTATTCTGAAAGGCTTTTAATTTTGAAAATTATTGAAAACTTAAAAAACCTTTCAAGGACACTCTTATAAAAGGGACAACTTTTTATGGAGAAGCCCTTGAAAGGTTCAGAGAAAGGGGCCTTTTGCGTCAGTTCATAAAATGTGAACACCATAATAATGCTTCATGTCACAAATTCGGGCGTTTCTGGCGCATAGCTTGCAGGTAATATTTCTTATTGACCGTTCTACCCTGTGGCAAGAACTCATGATGCACCAGCCATTCGACCGAACTTGGCGCGCTTTCTTCGGTCTTGACTCGTGCAGCAGCTTCCATTGGGATGATTTTCCACGTCATAACCATAAACCCATGATTCGTCATAACCTAAACCCATGATTCGTCACCAGTTCTGACCCTCTGGAGCAAATTTGGGTCGTCGCGGACAGAGTCCAACCCCTCTTTAGCAATGTTAAGACGATGCTGTTTTTGGTCGAAAATGGGCAAAAATCGAACACGAGCCAAAACACATGCAAGCAAAGCAGCTGTCAAAAATTAACTGAACATTAAAAATGGCCGAACTTGTCGGCATAAGTGAGAAATATGAGTACCAACATAAAGTCATAAAAAAATCGAAAATCGAATATACGTAACCCGCGGAAATTCAAAATTCGTGATACTTTTTGAACATACCTCGTATACCTATAATCCAGATTTGTGAGAATTATTCCCTGGTTGTTGGATGAAGAAAGGACGGTATAAGAGTTCAGATAATAAAGAACGTCTAGTTTAACAAGAGTATGACCAGTTACGGGCGTACTCCGTCAACAATTTGCCTTACTAAGCAGCTTCATACTAACTTAATGCGGAGATTGTAGGAGAATTCGAAGTTTGTGCACAAAAAAAAAATTATTCCTCGACATTTAGGTGAAAAATGGAGACACGCGAAGGTGTTAACTTCTCCATGGGAGAGGAAAAGAGAGAGGCAATAAAACGCAGAAAACAAAAAATTAAAAAAAAATTAGTTTTTTATAAAATTAATTAGAAAAAAATAAAATTCGGTGGGGAGGGGGTTTTAAGGAACAGAAAATGTTGGGAAGGTATTAAAATTGGAAAGGCAAAAATTAAGAGAGAAAAGATATTGGAACCAACCGACGGCGATGATGCTAGAAATTTAGCTATTACGTCTCTCCCTGGCCATTCCCAAATCACACATCGGCACTCCTTGGCCCGTAGATTATAGAAGAACTGCATAGGCCTCTACACAAAAATTCTGTCCAATTTTTTTCGAGAAAACATTCCTAACAACATACGTGCAAAATAACCTTTTACGAAACATTTCTTATTCTAAATAGAAACTTTCGATTTATTGTCGTCAAAGAATAAAACTATTTATGCAAATGCTTTAATTTATACCGACTTATTTGTAAAATATTTAAAATTTAATAAAACCGAACTTAAATTTTCACTTCCGCAGAAGTATCTAAATGTAAATAAAAATATACAAGCATTTCGGTATGCGACCACTTCATGGAGAATGGCGTATTTTAAAACTCTCCGAAAGTCTACACAATTATGGCGCTTGATATTTGATTAATATTTACAAAATAAAAAATAAACTTCAAATACAATTGCATTTAATAACAGAAAATTGGAAAAAAATAAATATTGCCTTCTGTCGTTTTTAAATTATATTTTTGTTTAGAATATTAATGAATATTAATTATAATTTTGGAATTCCATAAATTTCTTTTACGAAAACTAGATGTCAGTAGGCATCATGTCTACATAAAAAACTCTACACAAAAGTACGATTTCTCGACGTTTTTGTAATAATTTAGACAGAAAATTGCGTATTCATATACCTACATTTTTTCCATCAATATTTTAATTGTATTATCGCCGTTATTTTAAAAATGTAAAGAACTGATTTCCACCAAAATACGGAAACTTACCACCTCTTACCCTAACTCTCCAACCATCTTCGATTCTCTCAGCCGAACTCTCCAACCAACTTTATGACGAAGCCAGATGTGTGTCCAATTTCCACCGCTACTTGGGGTGGCGTGCCCGAACCAGGAATTTTTGTTTTCTGACTATAGTATTGCCAGCAGCCTCAAAACCGCCCAAAAACTTCATGAAAAATTCCATGGAGGCCTTCAATACAAAATATAAATTCCGCACCACCAAAAGCCACGAAACTGTGGCTGCGGCAACCACAACAAAATTTTATATTTTATTAACTTTAATCAAAATTAAAATTTCCTAAAATTAATGTTGTATAAAATTTCATAAGGACACAATACGTTTTGTATTCTAATAGAAATTTAGCTAACTATTGTATGTACAATTAGTATTATAAACACAAAAAATTAATTAACACTTAATAATAGTAAATTTTGAATATAATACAAATAATGATAACACAATTAATAAATAGTAAATTCTTCGTTGTGAAAATATTTGCTTACTTAAAGATAACTGGTATAAATTTTTGTCAAAAAGTTGGATTATGCACCAAAGCTCATTAATTTAAACATAAAATGTTTACACAATTTTTAAACGCTTAGCGAGGGCAATTTCAAAGTTTTTACTTAATATAATTAAAAGTTTTAAGTGTAAAAGAGTTATTTTGTATTTGTAATTTGATAATACTCTTGTTTTTTTCCAAAATGAAAGAAATCAAACACATTTTTCAAAAAAATAAGTGGCTTTATTCTAAAAATTCATGAAACATCACATTTTTTGTGAAAATTCTTAAATTATTCTTCAAAATGTTACCTTGCTCTGATATTTTTTTTAAAATTACAATTATACTATTTTCATGCTTTTTTAACCTTGACAATTATAAATATTAGGCAATGTGAGAAGATTGGTTCATATAGAATTATGCCAATATATGTTAATCACAGGTTTGGCCCTGTGACTTGTTGATTGTCATAGAGAATACAGAAATTAATAGAAATTCTCTACGCTTCAAAATGAAAGGCAAATTAGAATTAAGACTTCATTGATGATTTTTGAGCGACTGTCACAAAATTGCAAGAACAATTTCTTTGGATTTTAATTTGCAAATTGAAAACAATTCTAAAAAATCTAAATCCAATGCAGCATAATTGCAAAAAGGCCCGCTGTGTCGATGGTGCTTACTGTGATGATATCGCGCGCTTGGCTGTGGCCGCCGCATATGCCCTTCGTCAGTAGCATTTTTATAAGTGAATATGTTGATTATTATTATTTAAGAAAAAACTCACCAAATAATAAATCGTCATTAATTGATTTTATTGATTGCTGGGATCGATAATTGTTTATCAAAATCAAAAAAATTCATTATCATCACTTGTATAAAAATTTTAATATTCTTCTGAAATTTCATTCGTGACTCGCCTTTTCAATTCTTTCACAATTACTACCATAAAATTATTCAAAAATATACAAATATTTTGACAACAACAGAACCTACACATATCTTCATATACGATGTATCATTGAATAAATCTTTTGACTAAGACCATTTTCTTGGTTTTGATTTATTTTTATTATTGAGAAAATGTCAAAAAATTTATGAAAAATATCTTGAAAATTCAAAATTATTTTGAAACAATTTTAATTGTCTCAAAAAGATCTAAATTTTTTTTCCTTACATTATCTTAAACGGTTTAGTCAAAAAAGCGAAATACTGAACATTTTATAACAGACAAAATAAGGATTTTAATAAAGAATAAAATATAAAACATAATTTATAAAGGGTACAAAATTTAAATTTTCAAATTTTCAACAACAAAAAAGCAGAAAAATTGCAAAAACCTGTGACATTTTATAATTCAATTGATAAATCAATGCTTGCTATTCACTTTTTAAGGATTATTTTATGTAAATGTTGGCCACGACTATATTTTAAGTGATCCATGTGAAAAGTCCAATTTTGAACCACTTTTTCATGCACCTAGGCTAGTATTTCCCTAATAACAAGTTTAATGTTATCCTCCAAGGCTGCAAGTGACACTGGTTGATCGGCGTAGGCGAGTAACTTCGCGTAGTCCTATGAAAAATAGTCTAGAAGCGTCAAATTCCACGATCTCGGCGGCCAACCCATCGGTCCGAAATGTCAGATAAATTGCTCACGGAACTCTTCTCTCAATATGTCAATTTTTTCAAGTGCTGTGTGGTATGTAGTGCCGTCTTGTTGAAACCAAATGTCAAACAGATGCAGTTCTTGCATTTTGGGCAAAAAAAAAATGCGAAATTATCGAGCGACAGCGGGCACTTTTGATGGTAACCGATGATTCCACCTGCCCAGAAACCAAACCAAACAGTACAATTTTTCTGGGTGCAATGGCGGCTTTTGTTTTGCCTGTGGTTGTTCATCATTTAACCAGAAATGTGCTTCGTCGCTAAAAAAAGGTTTTTGGTAAAAAGATGGATTTTCCTCAAATTGTTCTAACTTGAGAAAAAAACTAATCGAATATTCGATGCTTTGACAGGTCATTCAGCTTCAGTTCTTGCACGAGCAGAATTTTATATGCTTTCAGATCAACATCCTTGGGTAAAATCTTCCACATAGTCGAGTAACACAATCCCAATTGCTGTGAACCAAGATGGATGAACAAATCGCGGACTTCACCAATACTGGAAATATTTTCCTCCCTACGCACTCAACGCAAACAGTTTGGTGGTTTGATGTCCAATAGCGTCAAATTGCTGCGAAATTTTCTCTTTAGTAACTCGATTATGACGACCACAAAATCGTCGAATTGCGCAAAATATTTTTTTACAAAGCACGAATTTTGATAAAAAAAATTCAATAATTTCCAATGCTATCTGAGCACTTTTTTTAATTTGACAAATGTCACGTGTCACGCGTCGCGATCTGTCAAAAATAAAAATATGAAAAACTAAACAGGAAAAAAATCACCATTTACTATATTTAAAATAAATATTAATTGAACTTGAGAAAATATAAAATTTCTTTTTTTTGGTTTTTACCACATATTTTATCTAATTAGTATTGAATTTAATCGATTGTCAAAAATAAAATACTTATTGTTATTAATATCCTTAATTAGAATACTACCACATGATAATACTAACATCAGTTCAGTAAATATTCTCTGGTATTTATACAAAAATCCTCTGTAAGACTTTTAATTCCTTTCTAAACTTTAAATCTTATTGATTCTGTTGGTATTAATATTATTATTACGTGACAATAATTTAAATATAAATAATGGAATTTTATTTGAAATTCTGTTTTCCCTCATTTATAATAGGATTCATTAACAAAACCGAATATAATTGAAGTATTTCGAAAAACTATGTGAAACCAAATATTCTGTTAAGTTTTTGATATTTTCTAAAGTAAATTAATCTTTTTGAGAATTTTTTTTTTATGAAAGTTATTCCATAAAGGCTTAGTTACTTTTATATAGAAAATAATGGAAAACAAAATGAAAATCGAATCTGGTAAAATGATATAACCTCAAAAGAAGGCAAGTATTTAACTTTGAAAAGCTTTTGAAAAGATTACAAAATGGAAAACTTTCTTATATATTCGCTACCATAAAATGTTTTCCTTTACATAAGAATAGGATAATACACTTGTTATATGTCATAATAATATAATAATATATTATAATAGATTTTGTGTAACAATATTAAATTTAATATTATCTATCGAAAGTGGTTTTTCTATAGAAACTTGAACAAGCAATATTTTTTTTGAAAAATATTCCCATTTTTTTCTCTACATATCCTTTGATAATTTTCTTCTAACCATAGACTAACAGTTCAGTTTTTTATATATTAATATAATATTGAATTTTCTTATCATCATTATTATTATTATTATGTCAAATTCTTAACATAAATAGATTATCTTTTCCTCTTTTGAACAAAACTGATAATAGTAACTTTTGAAAATTACTACTTAATACAACATATTAAATAAAATATTGTTGATAGATTTTATAGAAAATCGAATAACATTTTTCTGATTAATTTATTTTTACTACTTAACTTTTTATACAAATTACAATTAATTTTGTTTTTTTTTTAACTGGTAGCTTATCGTTAGTTCTTTTCAGAAAAATAATTTTTAAGACGATAAAAGTTCAATAATGTTCTTACTATTTTAGGTTTGAATCAAAACAAATTTTTGACGTCAAAATAATAAACTACCAGTAAAAAAAATTTTCAATAAAAGAAACCAATAAAATCATATACTTTTAATAGTTATTTATTCCAAAAAAAAAAATAAAACTTTTAATTGTTCTACGAAAAGTTTAATTATAAAAAGGCATTATTCATTTTATAGTTTAAAAAGTAAAGTTCTGTCATTTAAAAATGATTAAATAAATATTTTTTTAATAGATTAAATTAGAATTAAATATGTCATTTTATAATAAATTAAAAAATATATACACGTATATACCAGATGTATAAGCTTAAATCCGCTGTTTTTTTTGCCTTCTATGAAAAAAAAAAAGCAAAAACAAATTTATTTAAAATACTTGCCCTCGCTAGCTACATATTTTTCCCATCTTTCGGGTAATTTGTGGATACACCGCGATAAAACTTCTTTTTCTTTCGAGGCAAACTACTAATCAAGCCATTTTCGGACGTCTTCGTAAGAATCGAAGTGCTGCTCAGCGAGCGCGTGGCCCATCGACGAAACCAGATGGTAGTTGGAAGGGGCCAGGTTTGGTAAATAAGTGGGATGGGGTAGCATCTCTCAGTTGAGTGTCTCCAAGTAGTTTCGGGCCATTTTTACGAGCGTGAATGTTCTGTTGTCGTTGAGGAAAATCAACTTGTCATGTCTTTGTTGATAATCCGCCCTTTTTCACGCAGAGCACGGTGTAATTTGATCAGTTATGGATGGTAGCAGTGGGCATTGACAGTTTTACCAGGTTTCAACATCTCATAGTAGACGATCCTGCTGATCGCACTAAACGCACAGCATCGTCTTCCGTCCGAACCGATGTGGTCTTGGGGAAGATGTTGATGGTTGGTCGGGATCAACCCACGATTTTTTGCGTTTAGCATTCTCGAAATATGTCCACTTTTCATCGCCTGTCACAATCCGATGCAGGGACGACTTTCTTTTTTGTCTGGCGAGCACATTTCGCATGTGTTTTGGCGTCGCTCCATCTGCCGACGTTCAAATTACGAGGCACCCATTTTCCGATCTTTTCAATCTTCCGCATGGCTCGCAGGCGCATGGAAATGGCTGGTGAAGTAACACCCAATTGCCCGCCAGCATTTTTTGCGATTGGGTATCGTCTTCATCCAAAAGAGCCTCCAGTTGATGGTCCTCATCCTTCCTAGGCCGATTTTCACGCTTCTTGTCTCACAAGTCAAAATTGCCATCTTTGAACCAACGAAACCAAACTCGGAACTTTGTCTCCGATAAAGCACTGTCACCATAGGCCTCCATTAGCATTCAATTCGATTCAGCAACCGATTTCTTCAAATTGAAGCAGAAAAACAGAGCTTCCCGCATATGCTCTTTTTCTGGTGAAAAACTAGACATGATTACTAAAGGAAAATATAACATATGTTGTTGTACGGAATTGCTGACAATGTGCACTGATTAATGTTAGCAGATGTCAAACTCATAAAAAAAAGTATGGCGTACCCATGGTAGCTCACGCCATCTATGACCAAACAGCGGATTTAAGCTTATACACCTGGTAAATATACCAGAATAGTACATTTTATTTACAATATAAAGTGCACAAATTGAATTGATGATTTAAAATTTATTTTTAACATTCGAGTGAGCCTGTACAAGAAAGAGGAATATTTCCAAAGATTTTTAATTGGATTACGAATGACTTATTATTCTATAGGAAGTGGTCAATTGAGCTTATACACCTGGTATTTCAATATATAACTTTATATATTGAAATTGTAAAAGCTTTCTGCAAAAGTAATGGTTTTGCCGTATCCACGTTTCGCACTTTAAAAGAAAACATGTCAATAAGCAAAATTGTCTTATAAAAAGCTGTGAAAATTTACAATTAACTGTGAAAAATTTACTGTATCTATGAAAAATTACTTTTTGGTCAACATTTTGATCTAAAAGTACTTGTTGGTAAGCCATATGGAAACGATATTTTTTTATCCTAAGTTAAATATAATAGTTTACTTTAAATCAGATACAATTTTTAATAAGATAAGACACACAAAAAGACAAAATTTTACTTTATTCTACAAAAAATACCCACCACCACCAAGATCGTAAAATTTGACGCCATGAAAAATTATGATTTAAAAATCATTTACATTTTACATATAAAGTCATATTATTTTAAGATCGTAAAATTTGACGCAACTATTAAAATAATATGACTTTATATGTAAAATGGTATAGAAAAATAAATATTTTTAAAAAAAATCTTTATCAAATCCTGTATTTAAAAAATATTTTGCATAAAACTAAAATTGGGATCTTGGAAGAATTTCATAATGCATAATAGCAAGGATGTCATTAGAAATCTTAACTTTAATTGTTTTTTTTTATTTGATTTCACTTTTTTAAATACAAATTGAATAATCCCTTAAATGCTATTTTTTAGTTACTGTTCAAAATTTAAAAGAAAAATTTATATTCTCGATTAAAAAGTATTAAAAAGCAAACGTTCATAAAACCTAGCTTGAGTTTTTACGAAAAAATGTTAATATTTTTCTATAATAGTTACTATTCTTACATGAAAATGTATATAAATTGAAGGAAATAATCAAATATACAAAATATGACACGAAAAAATTGACAGTTTGAAATTTTACTTTTACATGTTCCTGGAAACTTTTTAGAGCCAATATAAAACTATTCAAGGACATTTCAATTTTTCAAAAATTCAAGTGCTGATTTGTTAGAATTTTTTTGTATGCGAATTTGAGTACATTTTTTGTTTGACAGTATTCTCCCCTAAAAATCATACATAATTTACATTTCACAATTTGCACATATCTACTCACCAAAAGTACATAAAATCGACAACACCAAAAACGAGACGACATTTGACATGGATTTCTTTTTAAGGATATTCCTTTCCTTATTGTTCAAAAATTCCCCATTCTATTTGTTCTTTTAACGTTATGGGTCCTTTAATAATACCACACTGTGTTCTTATATGACGAACAGAAACTTGCAAATGACATAAAAACTTAAGTACTTATTATTATTCCTTCGAAATAAATAAAACTGAGAAAAAAGTGAAAGTAACAATAACAAATGAACAGATTTAAAAAAACAATTTACACAATTCCAAGATATGCTATGCAGTTTGTCAACTTTATTAGATCCTTGGGGATTTGTTGAAGATTTTGCATATATTAAATACTGTTTTCTTGATGAATTACAGTATTTTTATTCAATATGATTAGTATTGTTTTATATGCATTCATTTAAATAAATAAAATTCTCTTGTATACACTTTCGAATGTTGTATTTGAAAATTCAATCATACTCACGGTTATTATAAAATAATTTATATGTCGTCTACCATAACAAACACATATAATAAAACTTGAAATTACAAAATTAATTCTCAGTATTTATAACATAGTGTATATATGAGTTTTTAGTAGTTTTTGTTAAATATCTACATTTTAGTATTCATAAACAGTTTTAATCCAACAAATAAAATACGTGTAAGTACACAAGATTGTTGATGTGCGAGCATACAAAAGCTTCAAATCATAAGCACTTAATTAAAACTTATTTACTTTAAGGCTGTCATTTCAAAAGTAATAATAATTAGCTGGATCAAGTTACTTTATATAAAAGAGAAAATATTTACAAAATTTGATATTATATTCATGCTTAAGAGGACTACTGAAATATGAAATTCATGGAAATTTTCCATTGCAGGTTTTTGATGTATTTGAAAATTTGATTCTATTCTATGAAAATTTTAAACGAAATTAATAAATCAAATTGAAATGTTTCTAAAAATAATTAATTAAATTTGGTAGAGAATTTTTTCTGAAATATTTGTATTAATTTGATGGCAAATGTAAATAATTTTTTAATAAACTCATTTCTTCAAAATTTCGCTCTTTTTCAGGTTTATCCTTTTTTTTATTTTAATTTAAAAGTATCTTTTTTAATTTATTTTAGATTGAAATTTAAAACAGTAACTTGGCTAAATTATTGTGGTTCGTTTAAATAAAAATAGCAACAGCTCTGACCTTGTAGCAAATGTCTGTTATTTTGATGAGGAATTTCCAATACGATTTCATATGAGGTCTGTCTAAAAAGTATCGCGAATTTTGTGCTTTTTCAAAAATTATTTATTTTTTCATTAATATATATTTTGTGCCCTTTAAAGTAATCCCCATCAGATATTATATAATTGTGACAACGTTTTTTCCAATACTCAAAGCACTTCAGAAAATCATTTTTTGTGATCTTGTTCAGCTCCTCCTTCGATGCCGTCTTTATCTCCTCAATCGTAGCGTAGCGTCGTCCTTTCATAAAGCTCTTCAGTTTCGGGAACAAGAAAAAGTCACAGGGGCCCAGATCAGGGGAATACGGTGGCTGCGGCATTATTAGTGTGTTGTTTTTGGCCAAACATTCGCGCAAAAGCAACGATGAGTGAGCAGGGTGCAAAAGCCAATTTTTGTTTTTCCACAAATCCGGGCGTTTCTGGCGGATTGCTTAGCGCAACTTACGCATAACTTACAGGTAATATTCCTTATTGACCGTTCTACCCTGTGGCAAGCACTCATTATGCAGCACGCCCCTGCAATCAAAGGAAATTGTAAGCAAAACCATCACATTTGACCGAACTTGGAGCACTTTTTTCGTTCTTGGCTTGTGCGGCAGCTTCCATTGGGATGATTGAGCTTTGGTTCCCACGTCATAACCATAAACCAATAATGGTTATGACGGGCTCTTCAGTTTTGGGAACAAGAAAAAGTCACTAGGGGCCAGATCTGGGGAATACGGTGGGTGAGGCATTATTAGTGTGTTGTTTTGGCCAAACATTTGCGCACAAGCAACGATGCGTGAGCAGGATGCAAAAGCCAATTTTTGTTCTTCTACAAATCCGGGCGTTTCTGGCGGATTACTTCCCGTAACATGCGCATAACTTTCAGGTAATATTCCTTTTTGACCGTTCTACCCTGTGGCAAGAATTCATGATGCACCACGCTCCCGTAATAGAAAAAACCTTCGCATTCGACCGAACTTGGCGCGCTTTCTTCGGTCTTGACTCGTGCAGCAGCTCCCATTGGGATGATTGACCTTTGGTTTCCACGTCATAACTATAAATTCATGATTGACCCTCTGTAGCAAATTTGGGTCGTCGCGGACAGAGTGCAACAGCTCCTTAGCAATGTTAATGCGATGCTCTTGTTGGTCAAAATTGAGCAAAAATCAAGGACGATCCAAAACATGTGCAAGCAAAGCAGCTGTCAAAAATTAACTGAAAGTTCAAAATGGCCGAACTTGTCGGCATAATTGTGAGACATGAGTACGAACATAACGCCACAAAAAAATCAAAAATCGAATATACGTAACCCGCGGAAATTCAAAATTCGGGATACTTTTTGAACAGACCTCGTACATTTTGAGGGTAATTTTATTGAATTCGTTGTTCAATTATCTCTGGTCGATTAGTGTAGACCTTCCATTTTGATTATGTTTGCAGGAAGAAATTAGAAGCGGTAAAATCTAAGGGGCAAGGAAGCTAATATACAATACTACTTTTTCGACATAGTTCGATCAGGAAACATCGGTCGCAGAATTTCCGTTATAGCACATGCAGTGTGACGTGGCATCTTTTCTGCTGGAACCACACGAATGAGAAATATCTATGCGCTAGTTATCGTAACAGAATTCCCAGCAGCGTCCTCAAACAAATGCGGACCAATGACACCTCCAAGCCAAAAACCGCACCACTCAGTTACCCTTCGAGGTTCTGTGAATTTGCACGTCCCCAAAAGTGGCTATTTTATTTATTAACAAAGTTATTTAAGTCAACATGTGCTTTGTCACTCATTATCAATGTCCTGCATAAATCACATGGTCTTATCTATGGCGCTCTTAAATATTTCACTCTACTACCGTCGGCGGTTAAGATCTCTGAGATGAAGTTCCTGTATCACCTGCAATTTTCTTAGGGAGGTTCCCAGACCCTCAGTTACACTTTAACGCACTGCAGCAATATTCTCGGTTGGGCGTGCTATTCTTTAACGACAACTAGGCTTTGGTTGATCAAACACTGTACCATATTTTTAAAAATTCTTTACTATACCTGGAACAGTATAATTTAAAAACACGTTATTCTGACCCATATTTTATCGCAAGTTACTGTTTCTTGTTAACATCATTTTACTATAATTAAACATTTTTTAAATGCGCAATGGCCCATAATAACTTTAGTGATATAATTTCTATAACTGCCAGATATCAACTGACAGAATAATAACAAAATGGCATCAAATTAAAATTGTAGTAAATTCAATTTCAAAATAATCTGCATAAATTGTTTAATATATTTTGTAATAAAATCAATTTTCCCAAATAATAACTACGCCTTTTATTAGCATGCAATTAAACAAAAAAAAACTAATTTCTATCAAATCAATATAATATGAATATATAAAATGCTTGAAAAAACCTTTAAAATTTCAATATATTTACCAACAAAGGTTCCAAAAACACGTGCTCTAAAAAAATGTAGTTGAATTTCAATAAAATGTGGCCATTTCAAATTTGTCCTGTGGACGGACAGTGTGCGTTTTATGTTCCAATTAGAAGGTTTTTTTTAATGAATTTTAAATAAAATACAATTTTATAATTGATTTTATCGACCATTTTGTAGGAACCACATGTTCTGTAGGCCTAATTGATCCAATTCCAACATGTCGCGAGGGTGTGTTGGTCTTTGGTGTATCAGTTGAGGCTTTTTCAGTGCCCCAATAGCAGCTATTTTGTTTATTAACAAAGTCAGCCAAGTCGAAATGTACTTCGTCGCGGATATATTCCCAATTCTTGTACATGGCGTCGACTAGAAGTACCCAGACATTCAGCAATACTCTGCCTCACTGCATCAATGTTTTCAGGTGAACGTAGATTTAATTTTCGCCCAGTGTATGAATATTTTCAAAATTATTCGTTAGATGCTGAATGGTTGGCTTGCTCGGCATATGATTAGCACCAAAAAAAAAAAACACGTAAATTTCTCCGCAAATTCTAAATTGGACTCTTTTTTAATTTTAACACGTTGTTGTGACGTTATTGATCACTGTCAAATGCCAACAGACAAATGTCATCCAAACCAAAATGGCGGCCAAACAAAGTCGATCTGGGATATAAAAACCACCCTGTATAAAAATAAAATGAAGTTTTCGGCCATTTGGGGTTTAAAGTATGACAATTTGGATGAACTATATAAAAGTATGATAAAGAGTGAATGGTTGTATAGTCATTTCACGATGCCATATGAAGAAAAAATTACATGTATTGGGTTGGCAACTAAGTTATTGCGGATTTTAAATAAGAAAAAAAATAACGTTACTAATTTATGTATTGTCCGTTTTTTTCGATGATCCTTTGCCATCTTTCAGGCAGTGTCATAATTCCATATTCGTAAAACTTATTACTTTTTCTAGCAAAAAACTGAATTAAATGTGATTTTACATAATCAGCGTCATTAAAAATATTACCATTTAAGGAGTTCTGCATGGAACGAAATAAATTGTAATCTGAAGGCGCTATGTCAAGGCTATATGGTGGATGTGACAACACATCCCAACCTTATTCCAATAATTTTTGGCAACTGACCAAAGATATGTGAGGCTTTGCATTGTCATCCTGGAAAACAAAAACAATTCTGGGAGCTTTCCTTGAACTGCATTGATCAGTTTGAAACGTACACATACACTGTGGAATTAATTGTTTGGTTTCTTGGTAAAAGTTCAAAGTGCAGAATTTCTTTATCATCCCACCAAACTGACAGCATAATCTTCTTTTGGTGAAGAAGGTTCACCCACGATCAATTCCGATTAACGTTGTTGTAAACTATCCATTTTTCTTCGCCAGTTATCAGTCGTTTCAGAAATGGATCCGTTTCGTTGCGTTTCAGAAGCGAATCGCAGATGATAATGCGTTGCGTCAAATGAATTTCCTTAATCCATAAATCGAGTTTCTTAACATAGCCAAGCTGTTTTAATTTTTTTTTCAATGCATGTATGCGATACATTGAGCTTTTCTGCAATCTCAGGTGTTGTGCTATGACGATCTGAATCGATAATGGCCTCGATATTTTACACCAGTTGAAGTTGACGATGGGTCTAGCCAACTTCAACTGGATTAAAAATTAATTTTTTTTTTTACTTTTTACTTTTAAAAAAATTGCGTTTATTAATATCATATACTTAGTCTTAAGGTTAAACTATTACAATTTTTTTTTTTTTTTTGGGGATAATGTAGTGTTCTAATGTTTCAGCATATCAAATGCAACCAATATTTTAGAGTGATAATTTGTAAATTTTTCCAAAAAATACATTTCATTTTTACTTCATTTTTTAACCATTTTATCATACGCAACCATGATATAAATCATTATGACAGTCAAATTAAAAATTGCTTCAGTCTTAGAGCAAAAATAAAACCAAAACATTTTCTTTAGTAAGTGCTTTGATAAAAACAAGTTAAGTTAATGAGATAATTACTTAGCAATGTAGTATAACAGTTCATAAACTATCCAGATTACCAAAAGGTAATCTTATAACAATTATTGTAACATGGCAAGGATAATTACAGCCTGTTATGTAAAAGTAATACAAAAATATATAGTTAAAACTAGTTGTACAATTATATAACAGTGTCAGGACTAGATCATAACTTAGTTCAAATAAATTGAATTCATACCAATTTAATAAAAAAATTAAAAAAATAAGTAAAAATAAGAACTATCACACTTCTAATACTGTTTAGGAGTATAACAATTTACAATGTTAATATATAACTTTACTGTACTGCTTGCTATTAATTATGGGTATATCCAAACACCGATAATCATAAAATAATTTCCCTCTTGAAAGAAAAAAACAGTCAGGTCAACAACCAAGCCTCCAAGACGGTCCAGCTGGAACCTCCAAAGCCATCAATATTGTAACTTAAACAAAAGATATTTAATAAGGAAGAGAAAACCCCTCAACTTTTCATCAGCCAAAAGAAGCCACCACTATCTTCTATTATTCCTCATATTATTATAAAAACTACTTTTATAGAATACAGGATCAGTTCCCAAAAATAGAGGATCATTCAGTTCTAAATTTGCCACACAGAACGAAGATAGATAATAATCACTGATTGAAGAACTTGCTCCAAAAACCGAGTATAATTCATTCATAATTCCATTGGGATGAACATCCAATTTATCGTTATCCTTTTTCATTTGGTTGTGCATGTAATTCAGAATAAGTACGACCTCCGCTTTATCATAAAGAACTCTATTCGAATAATATTTATTTCGTTCACTAAAACCAATGTCCATACATTGCCTTAGTATTTTTCTTTCAAAAATTTCCAAACTACTCGCAGCCTCATGAGACATCGAGAACCAAAATGGATAAGCATAAGTTCAAACTGGTCTGATTAGAACTTTATACAACATTAATTTGGTTTTAGACCATACAAATTTGCTTTTGAAATCGTTCCAAAGTGTGCCTTAATCGCCAACTTCTTTCTTCTAACCACGTTGCAATTCATTTTAAAGAGGTTATTGAAAATAACACCTACGAGGGTTGTTCAATAACTCCTTAGAAAAAGATAGAAAAAAAAAAGTTTTTTAAAAAAAAAAAAATTTTATTTTCCAACATTATTTTCTTTTAGCTCTATACACTTTTCCAACCGTTTTTCCAAAATTTTTATCCCGTCCAAAAAATAGGATTTCGGAAGTTCTGCAAAATACTCATCCGTTTGAGCAATGACGTCCTCGTTGGAAGTGAACCGTCGTCCGCCAAGCCATTTCTTCAGATTGGGGAAAAGAAAATAGTCACTCGGGGCCAAATCTGGTGAATAAGCGGGATGCTGCAACAATTCCATTCTCAATTCCACAATTTTGGCCATGGAAACAGCGCAGGTGTCCTGATGCAAAAGGATTTTTGTCTTCTTCAGATGGGGGCGTTTCTCTTTGATTTCCTCGCTCAACCGTTGCAATAACGACGCGTAATGCGCTCCTGTTATTGTTTTTCCTTTTTCCAAGTAGTTGATAAAAATGATGCCCTGCGAATCCCAAAAGACCGTGGCCATCACCTTGCCGGCCGATGGCACAGTTTTTGCCTTCTTCTGAGCCCGTTCACCCTTGAAAATCCACTGTGATGACTGTCTCTTAGTTTCTACAGTGTAGTAGTGTATCCAGGTTTCGTCCACAGTGACATATCGACGAAGGAATTCGGCAGGATTGCGATGAAAGAGTGCCAACATAGCCTCAGAGTCCACTACACGATTGCGCTTATTCTCCTCTGAGAGCAAACGCGGCACCCATCTTGCCGAAATTTTTTTCACAGACAATTTTTCATGCAAAATTGAAGCAACTGTACCTTGTGATATGCCCGTGGCCTCAACTAATTCGCGCACTTTAATACGCCGATCGTTCAAAATCAGATCGCGAATTTTGTCGATGATTTCAGGAGCAGACACCTCAACTGAGCGTCCTGAACGATGTTCATCTTTTGTGGATGAACGGCCACGTTTAAATTCATTCACCCAATTGTAAACTGTCGCAAACACAGGTGCAGATGTGCCATGAACTGCATCCAACTCGGCTTTGATTTCTTTCGGGGTTAAGCCTTTCAAATGGAGATGTTTGATGACAGCCCTAAACTCGCTTTTTTCCATTGTTATGCACAAATAAATGTCGTTAACTTTAATCGACGATAGAAATTGACCTACGCTATGGATCGATTTTGACAGCTTTCCTGTCGATAATGCTATTTACAAAAAAATAATCTTTACCGACACTACGAGCGCAATTTCTTAGATTTTCTAAGGACTTATTGAACGACCCTCGTAGATATTTGATTTCATTTTTCACTTTAATCGTATCCTCATCAATTCTTACTTCCAATAATCTGCATTTAGCAACATTATTCCTTCTACCCTGAGTACAAGAGTTCCTGACACAAATTAAATTACATTTATTTGCGTTTATTTTTATGCCCCATTTTTTGTAGTAGTTGTTGATACAACTGGCATGATCCTGCACACTCTTTCTTGCAATCCCAGGATCTGCATTTCTAGCCATTATTATCGTATCGTCCGCATAAAGCTTTGCTTTAGAAAGGCACAACTCACCACTATTGATCGGATAATTATGAGGAAAATCCATTAAAAATACATTGAAAAGTGTAGGACTCAGAATAGATCCCTGAGGAACACCTCTATATATATTTTTAAATTCAGAATTTACATTATAATGTAATAACTTAATCAATTCAATTGGTATAATAACAGTTTATATAATAACCCCTTAATCCAAACCGAGTCAAATGCCTTTTCGAGATCCAGTGACAATATAACAGTTGAGTTTTTATTTCTTAACTCACCTGTGATTGTTCTATGTAGGTTTATTAAGGAATGAAGAGTTGAGTGAAGTTGTCTAAACCCAAATTGCCAATCACTAATAATGTTGTCATTCATCACAAACTCATCCAATCTTCCAGCTCATATTTTTTCAAAATTTTTTCCAACGTTTGAAAGCAACGAGATCGGCCTGTAGTTGTTAATATCGAAATCGTTTCTCGACTTTTGAATTGGAATAATCGTAGCTTCCTTCCAACACTTCGGAAAATATGAATTGTTGAATAAAATAGTTAAATAATTCACCGATAGTTTAGAAAATTTTTTAATAGCAAAACTAGAAATTCCATCACTACCCGAGGACTTTTTACTCTTAACTATTGTAGTTTAATGATTTTATGGATTTCAACTGCCCTAACAAAATTATTGTCACCATTATTCAACGCATCATTTTCGCAACTAAACCGTGTATATTTGAAGAATCTGCCACAATCAAACCTGTTGATAGCATTAACTAATGATTACTAACATTGATAGTAAAAAATCACGAGAACCAATTTTCACATTGCCTTTCTTTCAAAGCTTCATTTCCATATACGGCACATAACTTCTTGTGTACCTGCGATGCGTTCTTGCCATTTCGGAAATAATACAATAAAATAATCCATTTTTAAATTTGTATGAAAACAAAACTAAATAACTAAACGATACAATTTTTTTACTAAATTAAAGGCGGAAGTCCAAACAATAAGAAAATAATATAGGTTAAGTGCTTTGAACACATTGACATAACAAAAGAATGAGCTAATACCATCTATTGAGAAAATCCGCAATCACTTAACAGTTCGGCTGAAAAGTTTATAAGGTTGACGTTTAGATGGCGCCTCTTGCAAAAATCTACTTAATTATCATGCTTCAAATGATTCCTGTCAAAATTTGACAGCAATCGGTCGATTGGTTCGTGAGATATAGCATTTTGAGTGAAGCAACTTTTGTTATTGAAAAAAAAATGGATAAAGACGAATTTCGTTTAATAATAAAGCATTACTTTTTTAATGAAAAAAAATACAGTGGAAACCAAAGCATGGTTTGACAAACGTTATCCGGACTCTGCTCCAGCTTTTTCAACTGTGGAATATTAGTTTCGTCAATTTCGAACTGGTCGTACGAGCACAGTTGATGCAGAACGCAGTGAACGCCCAAAAGAGGTGGTTACGGCAGAAAACATCAAAAAAATCCTCAAAATAATTTTAAATGACCGTAAAGTGAAGTTGAGCGAGATAGCTGAGACTCTGAAGATATCGAAAGAGCGTGTTGGACATATCGTGCATGAATATTTGGGCATGCGAAAGCTGTGTGCAAAGTGGGTGCCGCGTGAGCTCACTGTGGACCAAAAACAACAACGTGTTGATGATTCTGAGCAGTGTTTGGAGCTGTTCAAGCGCAATAAACCCGAATTTTTGCGTCGATATGTGACAATTGATGAAACATGGCTCCGTCACTACACTCCAGACTCCAATCGGCAGTCGGCAGAGTGGAGAGCGAGCGACGAACCGAATCCAAGCGTGGAAAGACGCAACAGTCGGCTGACAAGGTGATGGCGTCAGTATTTTGGGATGCGCATACGTGTAGTATAATATTCATTGACTATCTGCAGAAGGGACAGACGATGAACAGCGACTATTATATAGCGTTATTGGATCGTTTGAAGAAAGAAATCGCTAAGAAACGGCCTCATTTGAAGAAGAAAAAAGTGTTGCTTCACCAAGACAATGCACCGTGTCACAAGTCGATGAAAACGATGGTCAAACTCAATGAATTGGGCTACGAATTGCTTCCCCATCCACCGTATTCTCCAGATCTGGCCCCCAGCGACTTTTTCCTGTTTGCAGACCTCAAGAGAATGCTCGCTGGCAAGAAATTTAAGACCGATGATGAAACTGAGGCCTATTTTGAGGCAAAACCGAAAGAGTACTATAAAAATGGTATCGAAAAGTTGGAAGATCGCTATAATCGCTATATCGCCCTCGAAGGCAACTATGTTAAATAGTAAAAATGAATTTTGCAAAAAAAAATATTTTTACTGTGTTATCTTATAAACTTTTCAGCCGAACTAGTAGTTATCAATCCAATAATATAAGGTGTAGTAAAAATAAATCCATTATTTTTGCATTAAATTGAAGGTTTTATTTAGCATAGATAGAATGATACGATTTAGGTCAAAAAGCACCGTTTTGTGATAACGTGTTGCTATTTTGGAGGTAATTTCATAATGCCTCTCTCATAGAAACCCTCGTCCCTATTGGCAAAAAACTGGGACAGTCGATTTTCACAATCTTCTCTTGAGGCGAATTTTTCACCTGCCAAATCATTCGTCATAGACAGGAAGAGGTGGTAATCACTTGGTGCCAGGTCCGGACTATAAGGTGGATGCATAAGAACATACCAACCAAGGTCCCGGAACTTCTGGCGAGTCACTATCGATGTATGCGGCCTGGCGTTGTCCTGATGGAACACAATTCCTCTCCTATTGGCCAAAGCTGGCCGCTTCTGGGCGATTGCTTCTTTCAGACGGTCCCATTGTTGACAGTATAGGTCCGAATTAAGAGTTCGGCCGTAGGGGAGCAGCTCATAGTAGATGATTCCCTGCCATTCCCACCAAACACACAGCAAAATCTTCCTGGCTGTCAATCCTGGCTTGACCACCGTTTGCGCCGGGTAACCGCGATTTGACCACGACCGTTGTCGCTTGACGTTGTCGTAAGTGACCCACTTTTCATCACCAGTAACCATCCGCTTCAGAAATGGGTCGATATTGTTGCGATTCAGCAGCGATTCGCAGATGGAAATTCGGTCCATGAGGTTTTTTTGCGATAACTCATGTGGCACCCATACATCGAGCTTCTTTTTGTATCCAGCCTTATTTAAGTGGTTCCAAACGGTTTTTTGTGCAATGTTTCGCTCCTGGGCAATCGAAACAGTGCTTACGTGACGGTCGGACTCGACGATTTCCATTTTTTTATCGGCATTTCCGACAATTGGCCTTCCAGAGCGTGATGCATCTTTGACATCAAAATTAACGGAACGGAATTGACGAAACCAAAATTGCGCGTGATTGGCTGTTACAGTATCAGGACCATAGACTATTCACATTTTCAGCTGCCTTGCTTGCGTTTTCGCCTTTATCGAAGAAAAACTGTAAAATATGGCGTATTTTCTCTTTGTTGGTGTCCATCTTTGACGCGTGCTTAAAAAAATACTGAGTCGAGTAATCACAAAACTGTATGAGAAGCTTTTTTAGTACGAAATTTTATCCTTCTAACGCTATCTAGTATAGCCCGATCGCACTTTTAAAACGGGAGATACAGACTCCTAAAGCCATCTATTGGCAAAATAATGGACTATTTTTTACTACACCTTATATGACAATCCACTGGTAAATGTGTGTATATTTTGTCTTAACATAAAATTATAGGAAAACTTCTTAAAAATATTACAAAATTACTGATATAAGAAATTCCAATTATTTATTTTAATTAAAATTATTTAAAAATTTTTTTTTTTTAGATAGTTGCATTCTGCTTAAAAACTGAATAATTGTTTATTTTTTCTTCACAAATGCATACACGTACAAGTAGAGTATCAGTTGAAAATTTCATTTTCTATTCACTTTGTATAATTTCACTTAATAGAATTTATCCAGAAATGGTTTACCAAAAACGAATCCTGTCGAGGCGATTGTGTAGCGAATTCTTAATTAAACATCAATAGAGAACAATGCGGCTAAGAGTTTTGTTCAGCAAAATTTAATTGCTTCTGGGACTAAAACTATTTAAGAATGAACAGAGCAATTTGTTGGCAGATTAAGAAGAAATTGTACACTATACACTAGTTCATACTAACTATACACAACTAAAGATTACCAAACGCTCTACTCGTTACTGTTTACCTACCTACACGTAGATTAAGAGTTTAGTTTAAATTTTCAAATTAAATAGTAGAGGAATAAACAGCAAAGTCTGATTAAAATGACATTCAAGAAAATTCCATTTCGATGCATTTAATGACTATTTGAATCGATTGAACTTTCAGCATAATTGTAAATTATTAAAATTTTACTATGCTAGACAATGTATTGTATTTGGAAAATCGAATGAAATTCTGTTTTTTTTTTTTTGGTATACAATCGTAATTATACAATATTGTAAAATTTGTAATTCGTCCAAATTGAATTCATAATGAAATCAATTGAAACAGTTCTTGTGAAAATAATTACCAAAAAGCTATTAATGGAAATTATGTGCCATGATTGAAATTTTCCATTCACAAAATAAATCAATTTGCTTATTGGTAAATTACAATTCGCTTAGACATATTTGCAGTATGACCTAAGATATTTTTCAATATAGTTTCATTAACATTTTAAGAATTTATTGTAAAATTCATTTGTTGTTATATAATATAATAATTTTTTTAAATAGTATAATAAGTATTTTTAGATAATAGTATTAATTAATGTAAAGGGTTATGGGAATTAATTATTCATTGAAGATTGTTCTGCTTGCTTATAAATTTGTAAATATAAGTTTAGGCTTTGTATTTTTAGATTGGAAATACGAAAATGAAACTTTTTAGCAGATATAAGCAACTATGAGATCACCATAAATAAAATTATTTCAGACCTAAAAGAGAGCATCGATTACGAAGTATTTTTAACTGAAGATATTGGATTGCAACGGGAAAAAAGGAAAGGCTAGTAAAGTACCAGCTTTATTCCGTAAGTCCATATTGGTTTCAGTAGGGTATTGTATAAGAGTACCTTACTATCTATAATAAGCTTAGAACTTTTGTCTAGAAGTCGAAGTAGTTATAGGTATCGTCTGTTTAGTACTTATCTTATATATGGGTTCAATGTCAAGCTCGGTCTAAAGTACTGTACTTGGGTGTGTTATGCTATGCCACTGGAGGGTTTGGATTTGGGTTTGGAGAATTTCGGAAGTATATTGTTGATTTTGACTAGATGCAAGGTAGGCTGAATCATCAGCGTAACATATATAGCAAAAATGGTGTTATGACAAATTGGGATATCGGATCCCTACATTGTAGAGAATGGGCCCAAGTAAACTTTGCTGTGGAACATCAGTGAATATGCATTGGATTCGTTTACTTGGAAGTGTCAGTTGTAAAAGAATGATTTTAGAGGATACTCTTGAGTTTCTAGAGTAAGGTTGCATAACAGACTCTAGCAAAAGCTTGACTTAAATAAATATTAGGTGTATAAGCTTAAATCCGCTGTTTTTTTTGGTAAAAAAACACTTTTTTTTCATAGAAAGTAAAAACAAATTTATTCAAAGTACTTGCCCTTGCTAGCTACACATTTTTCCCATCTCTCGAGCAATTTATGGATACTACGCCAAAAAAAATTCCTTGTCTTTCGAGCAAAACCAAGAAGCCATTTTCGGACGTCTTCGTAAGAATCGAAGTGCTGCTTAGCGAGCGCGTGGCCCATCGGCAAAAACAGGTGGTAGTCGGAAGGGGACGGGTCTGGTGAATAAGGAGGATAGCACTCTCCTCCCAGTTGAGTGTCTCAAAGTAGTTTCGGACCATTTTTGACGGTCCCCTTGGTGAATAAGGGTGAACTGGGAGGGTAGCACCTCCCAGTTGAGTATCTCCAAGTAGTTTCGGACCATTTTTGACGTGTGCGATGGTGCGTTGTCGTGGAGGAAAATCAGCTTGTCATGTCTTTGTTGATAATCCGTCCTTTTTTCACGCAGAGCACGGTGCAATTTGATCAGTTGTTGGTGGTAACGATGGGTATTGACAGTTTCACCAGGTTTCAACATTTCATAGTAGATGATACCCTGCTGATCCCACCAAACGCACAGCATCGTCTTCCGTCCGAATCGATTTGGTCTTGGGGAAGATGTTGATGGTTGGCCGAGATCAACCCACGATTTCTTACGTTTAGAATTCTCGAAATATATTCATTTTTCATCGCCTGTCACAATCCGATGCAGGAACGACTTTCTTTTTTGTCTGGAGAGCAAGATTTCGCGTGTGTTTTGGCGTCGCTCCATCTGCCTATCTTTCAATTCCATTTTCTGATCTTTTCAATCTTCCCCATGGCACGCAGACGCATGGAAATAGCTTGTTGAGTAACACCCAATTACTCCGCGAGCATTTCTTGCGATTTGGTATCGTGTTCGTCCAAAAAAACCTGCAATTGATGGTCATCAACCTTCCTAGGCCGATTTTCACGCTTCTTGTACCATGAGTCAAAATTGACGTCTTTGAACCGACGAAACCAAATTCGGCACGTTGTTTCCGATAAACCACTGTCACCATAGGCCTCTATAAGCATTTGATGCGATTCGGCAGCCGATTTTTTCAAATTCAAGCAGAAAAGCAGAGCTTCCCGCATAAGCTCTTTTTTACTGGCACAAAACTTGATATGATTACCAAAGGAAAAATGTTTGTTGTTGTACGAAATTGCTGACAATGTCACTGATTAATGTTGACAGATGTCAAACTCATAAAAAAAAGTATGGCGTGCCTATGTTAGCTTAATACGCTCACTCACGCCATCTATGACCAAACAGCGGATTTAAGCTTGTAAATCTGTTAAATATATTGGAAAAGTACATTTTATTTATAAAGTGCGCAAATTGAATTGATGATTTAAAATTTATTTTGAACATTCGAGTGAGACTATCCAAGAAGGAGGAATATTTCCAAAGATTTTTAATTGGATTACGAATGACTTATTATTCTGTAGGAAGTGGGCAAATGTAAATTTCCAAACAATTAGGATACAGTTTATTTAATGTAACAAGAAACACTATTACTCTATTATTTATATGATTATAAATTTTTTTATGTATTAATCATTCCAAGAACGTATTTATTTATTTAAACTACAAAATAAAAATACGTGGTTATCCAATTTACGCTCTGGAAAATATAGTTTTTAATATGTAAATTATAATATCATTTAAATGTCCACTACGCAACGTTTTGCAAATAATTTTTGATGACTTTTCGGATAGTACTGGATGTAATTCGGTTATTTCTTGATGGATATTGGTTTTTTAATGGTCAAAACTTGATAATTATCTGGGTTAAAATTGTTTTTTATGTATACGTGCATTTGTAAGAAAAACTACAACGGCGTTTGATTCTTTCAAGCGATCTTGAAGACGAATTTTCATCACAAAATTTTGAAATTACGAGTCTTGGGAAGGTTTACCAGAGTAACTTCAAAATGTGCTATTTTGTATGACTTATTCGGAAAACCACAAATAGTACATATTCAAATCTTTCAGTCAGAAATAATGGTAATGTTCATCATTTATATAGAAATACTTTCCGATGAGCTCTCTAATGAGCATACCAGATAGTTACTTTTAGCAAATACAATGGCTTTTTCATAATTAATTTGTGTATTTTAAGAGATCTTTATGTGGTAATTTTATTTATTAACATATCCACAGTGCGAGAAATAAGTCACATCACTGCAGATAATTTTATTTCTTATAGCGTGAAATTTATCTACGAGTATAACAGAATTACCAATAGTTAGGTTCGCAATTTGATCATATTATTTGAAATTGAATCTATTCACAATAATATACATATATTTTACAACTATCTAAATAAAAGTTTTATACTTTACAAACTATGAAACGAATAACCCTGTATTATTTGATATCAAATAAATTATTTCATCCAATCATCATAGTAAATAAAATATCAACGATAAACTTTTCCGTATTTTTTCAGAATCTTAATACTCCAAAGAAATAAAAGAAGATAAATAATTTGTTAAGGGAAAAATGTCCAAATAACACCAAAGATTAAGTAAACATATTTCTGAAAATAATTCAAACTCATTTTCAGACAAATTCCTTGTGCAAATATACAAACGTACATTACAAAAATAATCATTTAATATATGGAATAGTGAAAAGAAAAATCATATATTTGCCTATTTATAAGTAAACATACACAAATACATATATGAATATGATTTATACAGAAAAGACATGTGTATCAGAGGGTGGGACACTGTGGTTAATATACTATAAATATGACAGTGTATATCTATAATATTTCCCCTAAAAATTTGCTTCTATTCACCTAAAAGCTCATCCATGAGGAGGGTACGTCAATGTGAGATAAACATTTGATAAATGATATTTTTTCGTTATCCTTTTTACTGAACCCTGTAGCAACCATTTATTATTTTAATTACCAAAATGAAACATTAATTTTCCTAAAATGAAATAATCTTCAAATTATTTGTACTTTTTGGCATCTCCAAAGAAAAAAAAATCTGAACTTGTCCTTTATAATATTGACGAGTAACCTTGAACATCATTTAATATAAATTTATAAAGGTTATAATTAGTTATGAAAAGCAGGTGTTTAGTTACCATTTCTCATATTTATTTTCCATAAACAACTGTTGAACACTTTCAAATTATTTTCATAATTTTATAACTATATCGTCGTTTCTATTTGTATTTTTATCTATATGCTTAACCAAAAATACAAATAATTTTAATATGTAATAAAAAAAAGAGTAAAAATTTTATTTTTCATAAAAAAAGCTTTTAATTAAACAATATTTATTTTTTAAATGATTATAACAGAGATTTTAGTCATTTTGTTATAGGAAAATTTTAATATCAACCGTAATGTACGAGGGTCATTCAACAAGTACTTAGCCTCACCGCCCGATGGAACTGCTGTCACAAAAGAAATTTACCACGTGCAGTACATTCTTTTAGTAGCCTACTGTCAAATATTATTCCTTGATAAATCTCCAAGATACTTATGTTAGCTATAGCCAAATATAAATTTATAAGAATAAGAATATTATCATTTAGAGCGTTTGAGTAATAGGCTATTAAAGTTAGAACGTACGAGTACCTATTGAAAAGCCCCCAAAAATAATTTTCTTTTCATGCACCACCCTCGATGTCTCACCTGCCAATCCTGTTACCTACAAATAACTATCTTTCATTTTCTTATAGAATATCAACTTACGAAAGTTATTTAACAAGTACTTAGCCTCACCGCCCGATGAAACTGCTGTCACAAAAGAAATTTACCATCGTGCAGTACATTCTTTTAGTAGCCTACTGTCAAAGTTTTAGTCGATTCCCTTCTTTAGTTTTGTTTTGAGAGCCTTTGAAAGCGAGCGTGTCGGTCGGTTGCACAAAAATGGAAAAAGAACAATATTGTTAGGTGATTAGATTCTTGTTTTTGGAAGGGAAAACGCGCAGCGAAATCAAAGATCTCTTGGACGCTGTGTATGGTGACTCTTCTCCTTCGATGGCGACCGTCAAGAATTGGTTCAACGAGTTTGTTCATGGCCGCACGTCGGTTTTTGATGAGCCACGCCCAGGTGCCCCGAAAACGGCTGCTACGGAGGAAAACGTTAAAAAAAAGTCCATGATTTCGTGTTGGCAGACCGTCGATTGAAGGTTCGCGAGATAGCTGAGACTGTGGACATCACAGTAGGAACGGTGCATCATATTCTACACGAAGAACTGGGCATGAGAAAGCTGTCGGCGCGATGGGTGCCGCGTTTGCTCACACCGGAAAACAAGTGCAACCGTGAGACCACATCGACGACGCGTTTGGCGCTGTTTCAGCGCAATCCAGCGGAATTCTTGCGTCGTTTCGTGACCGTCGACGAAACATGGATTCACTGGTACACACCAGAGACCAAGGAACAGTCGAAACAGTGGACTTCACCCGGCGAACGTGCTCCGAAGAAGGCGAAGACTGTTCGATCGGCCGGAAAGGTGATGGCCACCGTTTTCTGGGATTCACAAGGTGTGATCCACATCGATTACCTCGAGAAGGGTAAAACAATCACGGGACGCTACTATGCTGACTTATTGGGCCGATTTGACGTCGAATTGAAGAAAAAGCGGCCCCGCTTTGCGAAGAAAAAAGTGCTGTTCCACCACGACAACGCGCCGGCTCACACCTCCGCCGTCGCCATGGCCAAATTGGTCGAATTGCGCTAGGAATTGCTGCCCCATCCACCGTACTCTCCAGATTTGGCCCCCTGTGACTACTTTTTGTTTCCAAACCTGAAAAAATCACTCGCCGGGAATAGATTTGGGTCGAATGAGGAGGTCATCGTCGCCACGGAGGCCTATTTTGCTTCCCTCGAGAAAATGTATTTTTTGGACGGGTTAAAAAAGTTAGAGCATCACTGGGCCAAGTGTATCGAGCTTGAAGGAGATTATGTGGAAAAATAAATTGCCACCTTTCCAAAATTTTCGTTTTTCTTTTGTAGGCTAAGTACTTGTTGAATGACCCTCGTATAATATGTAAATAAGATTAAAAGGAGGATAATAATTTTCAGCTAAAAAAAATCTAATTAAAAATATATTCTATATATATAAAAATGAATGTCCATTTTTGTGTGAGGCTTATAGACTCGAAAACTATGCATAAATTCATACTGGTTTCTATATAGTTCCGACACCCCTCCGGTAGGTGGTGGTAGCTGTATATGCCAATTTTCAAACACATTAGCTGTATTCGATTGGGGAAAGTTTCCTACTGTGCAGTAGTTGTAGCTGTCATGATCTACTGTACCTCGAACAAACGAGTAGATTGTCGCAGTAGTTGCGCTTACTAGTTAGGGTGGGGAAATTTTAGTTCCCGAACTGGAAATAGATAGCTTAGCGGGTTCGTTGGTTATGTTGAAGAGTCATATTTTTGTTTTTATTGTTTATGTTTGCGTAAAATCAGTTTTTATTGTTTATGTGTGAATAAACTCAGTATTGTTGGTGACTATTGTGAGGTTGTATTTTACTGCTGTCAGTGATATGTTCATTTTATTGAGAGTCTACTGCTAAGTACTGCACTGTAGCAAAATTAGTCCAATCGAATACGCCAGGTGATTTCCGTAAAACACTGCCTGTTATACTACGATCAACACCTGCTGATGAACTGAATGCATGTCTAAAAGCATCGAATCTTCGGTCACGAGTGCAGAAATTAACATTGACTACCAATATGCGAGTGCAATTACAAAATGATCCATCTGCAGCAAATTTCTCAGAACAATTATTGGATTTTGGAAATGGAAAAATACCAATTGATGCAACCACAAATTGCATTACTTTACCAACAGATTTTTGCAATTTGACAACGTCAAAAGAGGAATTTATTCAAAAAGTTTTTCCAAACATCACCCAAAATTACAAGAATCACGATTGGTTGAGTTCCCGAGCAATATTAGCCGCCAAAAATATCGATTCAATTCAATGTTCCAGGAGAAGCTACAACATATAAATCGATTGATACAGTTATGGAGCAAGAGGAAGCACTGAATTATCCCACTGATATTCTGTACTCACTGGATTTGCCAGGAATACCACCACATGTATTGAAGTTGAAAATAGGAGTGCCCATCATTCTTCTCCGAAATATTAATCCACCGTGTCTTTGCAATGGGACTAGACTTACGGTGAAAAAGTTGATGAATAATGTGATGTATTGAAGCAACAATTTTGAATGAAAAATTTAAAGGAGAAGATGTATTGTTGCCAAGAATACCAATGATACCAACTGATATGCCATTTGAATTTAAGCACTTACAGTTTCCCATTCGCCTCGCTTTCGCAATGACCATCACAACAAAGCGCAAGGACAATCGTTACAAGTTTGTAGATTAAATCTAGAAAATCCTTGCTTCTCACATGGCCAACTATATGTAGCATGTTCAAGAGTTGGAAAACCATCTAATTTGTTTGTTTATGCACCAAATGGAACAACGAAAAATATTGTATATCCAAAAGCGTTGGAGTAATAATTTGAATAAACAATTATTTTATATCTACTAATGGCATAAACCCAAAAAAACATGTTTTAGTTTTAATTGAATAAGGCCGAGCAACGCCGGGCAACGGGTAGCTAGTACTGAAATAAAATATTTATCAATATTCGAATTTATACAAGTTGGAAGGGCTTATCATTGCGAAAGAACTTATCAATACTAACACAAACGAGCCTACCTCCCAAACATTTTACACCTTTCGAAGTTAAAAATCTCATTCAACGGCTATCCAACCAAAAATCACCAGGCTATAATCTTGTTATTTCCGAACTATTAAAGTAACTGTTTGGAAAAGCAATCCTTTTCTACTCACATATATACAATATATTACATTTTTTCCAACTTTGGAAATTCTTAATAATAAAAATGGTCCATAAACTCAAAAAATCAACTATACTTGCTTCCTCTTATAGACCCATAAGCCTACTTCCAACTTTTGCTTAAATAGTAGAGAAACGTTTTTATCCCCATCACCAATTTATCTTTCGCAGTGAACAATCCACTATCCAGCAGTGTCATAGCATAGTTGACTTCATTGCATATTCTGTTGAGCAGAAAGGGTACTGCTCAGCCATATTTTTGGACATAGCTAAGCTTTTCGAATGAGTTCGGCATCCTGGGCTTTTCTGAAAACTTCAGAAAATCCTTCCTATTCCATAATTTCTAGTAATAAAATCCTAGATCTCGGAGCAGTATTTTCAGGTGGTTAAGAATGTTAAAAATTCTGAGACATCACCTATCTGAGCAGGTGTTCCTCAAGGTAGTATCCTTGGTCCGTTATTATACAACATTACCAGAATTCTCTTATAGCATCCACAAAATTGGAAAGTAAAAGTTAACGAGCAAAAATGCGTTCATATTACTTTCACTCTTTGTCAAGAATCATCTCTTTCCATAACCTTAAACGGCGACATTATTCCACCAAAAGACGAAGTACGTTTGAATAACGATTAATATGGAACGCACATACAAAACTTAAAGGAGTTGAATTTAACGGACGTCACAAGCAGCTGCTACGATTATTAGACCAAAGCTAACAATCCACAGCAAGATGCTACATTACCAAATAGTACTAAAGCCAATCTGGACGTACGGACTTGAACTTTGGGTTTCGGAACTTCCTCCGAATTCAATTACTTCAATCCAGAATCCTAGGTAAAATCGCTAATGCCACATATTATGTGCGTAAATGTTTCTTTTGTCTGTAAACTGTCCATTACCTGTTAAAAATACTTCTCTCCCATATAAGTAATCATTATAAAACTACCCTCGTAAACACCTTTTTAAAATGTCATAAACACCCAATGACATCTTAAAAGGCAATGGCTTCGTGACCTTTAATTCTCTAAAAATAATTACGACAGGGAAAGAAACATCGATGGTTGTTTACTACTTCATCATACTTTCCGGTCAATGTTTCCCTATTAAAACATGTGCTTATTATAAAAATATATACTTGTAGATAAGAAAAAAAAGAAAAAAAAAGAAAGGACCCTTTTAAAAGCGAATACAAGCTTTTATAGCTATATAAGCTTAAATCCGCTGTTTTGTCATAGCTACCATGGACACGCCATACTTTTTTATAATGAGCTTGAAATCTGTCAACATTAATCAGTGCGCATTGTCGGCAATTTCGTACAACAACATATATTTTTCCTTTGGTAATCATGTCTAGTTTTGTACCAGAAAAAGAGCACATGCAGGAAGCTCTGCTTTTCTAATTCAATTTGAAGAAATCGGCTGCCGAATTGCATCAAATGCTTATGGAGGCCTATGGTGATAGTGCTTTACCGAAAACAACATGGCAAGACGGCAATTTCAACTTGTGGGATAAGAAGCGTGAAAATCGGCCAAGGAAGGTTGAGGACCATAAATTGCAGGATCTTTTGGACCAAGACAATACCCAATCGAAAAAAATGCTCGCAGCCCAATTGGGTGTTAATCAACCAGCAATTTCCAAGCGTCTGCGATAGGCAGATGGAGCGACGCCAAAACACACGCGAAATCTTGCTCGCCAGACAAAAAAGAAAGTCGTTCCTGCATTAGATTATGACAGGCGATGAAAAGTGCATATATTTCGAGAATCCTAAATGTAAGAAATCGTGGGTTGATCCCGGCTAAATATCAACATCTTCCCCAAGACCAAACCGCTTCGGATGGAAGACGATGCTGTGCGTTTGGTGGGATCAGCAGGGTATCGTCCACTATGAAATTTTGATACCTGGTAAAACTGTCAATGCCCACCACTACCACCAACAACTGATCAAATTGCACCGTGCTCTGCGTGAAAAAAGGATGGATTATCAATAAAAACATGACAAGCTGATTTTCCTCCACGACAGGACCATCGGACACGTCAAAAAATGGTCCAAAACTACTTGGAGACACACAACTGGAAGGTGCTACCCCACCCCGCTCATTCACCAGACCTGACCCCTAGCAACTACCACCTGTTTTCGTCGATGGGCCACGCGCTCGCTAAGCAGCACTTCGATTCTTACGAAGACGTCCGAAAATGGCTTGATGAGTGGCTCGAAAGACAAGGAATTTTTTTTTGCGTGGTATCCATAAATTGCCCGACAGATGGGGAAAATGTGTAGCTAGCGAGGGTAAGTATTTTGAATAAATTTGTTTTTACTTTCTATGAAAAAAAAACATGTGTTTTTTTGACTAAAAAAAGCGGATTTAAGCTAATACACCTGGTAACCCCGCGATCCTATGGAGCGTGATAAGTGAAGTTGAATTTTTATAGTGAAAAATTACAACAAGCTTATGGGGAACATTTCTTATTTTTTAGTAGTGCACAACATGTTTGGAGGGCTGATTATTACCGAAAGATGAACCTCAGTTATAAAGGCCTTTAACATCGAAATCTGATGAAAATGTGAGGTCAGACACCCGATGAACACTGATTCTAATAAAAAAAAAGTCCTTAAAATAAAAAAAATGGGTTCTTAGTATTATATCGGACGATGCAGAAACTTGAATACTCCACCAAGACGTCGCCCATGTTACACGAGTTTTTGTCGAAAAAAAAAATTTGTCTGCGCCTCCTTTTCTGTCCCTCTAACCGAATGCGATATTTTATTAGTCCCAAAAGTAAAAATAGAACACTTAAAAATACGATCGTGTGCAATCGAGAAGCTGGAGGCGATTCCTGTTGAAGCCTTTTAGTAATGGTGCTCAGATTAAAGCTATCCAAGGAAAATGCTTTGAAGGAGATAACATTGTTGTACAAAAAAGAGAATAAAATTGTTGTAAAAATAAAATCAGTATCAAAACTTTTACGCAACACCTCGTAACAATTCATGAGTAAATGATGAGTTTTCAAAAACGGTTGCGTCCTTCAAATACAACTTTAATTTTGTTCTGTGCTAATTTTAAATTTTTTTTTTTTTTTATATAATTTACCTTAAATTAAGGATTTCATAACTATAAGTTACACAAATTAGTAACTATTTTAACTAAATTACGAAATAAATACATGCTTTGCAGTTTTTCTACTTTTTAAGGATCTATTACAATAATTAAAAATTATTTTATAAGAGAAAAAAAATTGTTTGTTTTTATTTAGCATATTATTTTCGAATTTGCAAGTTTTTACTGATTTTATAATTAATATAAAAGTCCACATCGAAGAAGTATACGCACCGCACCTTTAACATTAAATATTTTCATAAATTCTAAGAAAAAATAATTTAAGAGAAAATCAGAAAAATATATTTTAGATTAACAGACTGATTTACATAAGTTTACCCAAAAATTTCTTAAATAATCTTAAACTTATTTACGCAAATAAGTCTTATCGTACCATCCTGTTATTAAGCTTCTTTCGGCAACCTCTGCAAGGACTAAAAATTTGAATGTTTGTATGAACAAAAAAAAAAAATTATGCATGTATGTACACGTATATGTATATATAGTACTTAAGTTAAATTTAAGGACAATTTACCATGAGTAAACAATTTTATTAGTAAATTTTCTTTCGACATAATCATGCCAAGAGGTAAGTAAATACTCTACCATCATTCAGGGATAAAAGTTGCAAGGTTAGTACGCCTTGGGGAAATTACTCAGAAGAAATGTTAACTATCTGTTATTGGGGACTGCAAAAAAGGCATGCTTTGCATAATATTTATCTTAAATTCTTCAGCACGAATAAAATCAAGAATATTTATATTTTTCTCCTATTTGTCGAAGCTAAAAAATTTGCATACTTTTTGTTTTCGAATTTTTCTTTAACTCATACGAGAAAAACCTCATACATTTATGTTAATTTACAGGTAGTTTAACCAATTTTTAACAAAAATATCTTTCTTTGTGCATATTTTGAAAAGCCACAAAATTTAAATTATTCTTTAAAGAAAGAAAAAGGCGTTACTTAACAAATAAATATTTTGTCAGTAATTAAGTTTACATTCAGAAAATTTATGATACTTTCCTTTAAGAGAAAAACATATTCAAAAAAATTTGGTGAATGTCTTATAAAAGTCCAAAAGTTTTTATTAAAAATTAAGAAATAAAATAATTTTCATGCTTTTGCTGTTTAATTGTCAAAGTTCATTACTATATTATATATTAATTTTGATTAAAAAAAAAAAAACATTTGAATAATTTTAATTTTTAATAATTATTATCTTTAAAAGATATAAAAATAATTATTGGCAATAGCTGATAACAAATACGAATAAAATATATAATTTAACAAACCAAATTTAATATTTAAATATTTTTAAATAATATTAAAAATAAGGAAAATATTTGTTTAAAGAAAAAATATAATAAAATTTCCAGGAAAAATATTCAAAGTGTTAATATAATTTGTTTTAGTTTTTTTTAAAATAAAAATGGAATATTCGTTTTCTTAATAAAATACTTAAAAGTTATGGTAATAATTTCAAAATATGGTATTTTCTAATCTCAAGACTACCCTAACATTTTTGAAGAAAATCTTATAATTTTGCTTTGGTAAAATAACATTTAAGATGCACTACGAGATCTGTGCAAAAAGTATCGCGAATTTTGAATTATCGCGTGTTTGATTTTTTTGTGGCGTTTAGTTGGTACTAATGTTTCTCACTTATGCCGATAAGTTTGGCCATTTTGTATGTTCAGTTAATTTTTGACAGCTGCTTTGCTTGCACGTGTTTTGGCTTGTCTTCGATTTTTGCCCATTCCAAAATATGAATCAAAGAATCTGTTTCGGGAACAAGAAAAAGTCACAGGAGGCTAAGATGGTATTTGTTATTTTAAGTTTCTGATTTAGATAATTTACGGTTAAGTACGTTTTCTTGTTATTGGATTATATGTAAGGATTCTGTTAGATTGTTTCAATTAGTTTAGGATATAATAGATAGTAAGTTGAATACCACAGAAATAGTATAACGGATAAGGTCAGCTTCCGAAAACAAACATTTTCGTGTAATTTTTCGGGCATACTTTTCTTGACCAGAATTTCGGAGTATACGAGGTCTGTTCAAAAAGTATCGCGAATTTTGAATTTCTTCGATTCGATTTTCGATTTTTTTTTGTGGCGTTATGTTGGTACTCATGTATCTCACTTATGCCGACAAGTTCGGCCATTTTGAATGTTCAGTTAAAATTTGACAGCTGCTTTGCTTGCACGTGTTTTGGCTCGTCTTCGATTTTTGCCCATTCGAAAAAGTGGGTCAAAGAATCTGTATCAGATATTGTGTGAAAATGAAAATTAATTGCGCGGACGCATTCTGAATGTTGACTGTGGCATCTGGTGAAGCTACCTTGGACCGAAGCAACTTTTACCGGTGGTACTAAATGTTTTCAGACGGCCGAGAAGATGTGAACGACGAAAAGCGTGCCGGACGCCCGAATGTGAAGGTTTGGCTTACAATTTTCTTCGATTGCAGGGGCGTGGTGTATCGTGAGTTCTTACCACAGGGTAGAACGGTCAATAAGGAATATTATCTGCAAGTTATGCGCAAGTTGCGCGAAGCAATTCGCCAGAAACTCCCGGATTTGTGGAAGAACAAAAATTGGCTTTTGCCAATGCCGCAGCTAATAAGCCAATTTTTGTTCTTTTTTTCCGCACACTAATAATGCCGCAGCCACCATATTACCCAGATCTGGCCCCCTGTGACTTTTTCTTGTTGCCGAAACTGAAGAGCCCCATGAAAGGACGATGCTACGCTACTATTGAGGAGATAGAGACGGCATCAAAGGGGGAGCTGAACAAGATCACAAAAAATATTTTTTTGAAGTGCTTCGAGGATTGGAAAAAACGTTGGGACAAGTGTATAATATCTGGTGGGGATTCCTTTGAAGGGGATAAAATAGACATTCATGAATAAATAAATAATTTTTGAAAAAAACACAAAATTGGTAAAAAAAAGATATTGAAACATCAGATATTCTCCGCAATGCCGGTGGAGTTTTCCAGGATAGCATATTAGATCTCAACCTCTTCTAAAATCCTTTTAACCAATCATGCGGATATTGCCGCAAAGATTCTAAAATTGTAACCAATATTTTTGAATAGGACATTTCAGCGCTCAAGGAAGAATTTTGTGTCATCGTTAATAATGTCCATCCAAATTTCTTGATGACAATAGCATTTCACAATACAGCAAAGTCCGATAACTTCCTAGCCCTCAGCTTGTCAGCTACATCTCTTGTAATGGGGAAGCATTCAAATGCCTGCAAAGTCCGACTTGACTAGAAGAGCACGTTTTCTAAGCCAGTCAAAGGCTTCTTTGTAAAAAAAATTACTTTTATAATAAATTCTTTTAAATATTTCACAATTTTGATAAATTTTCTAGTTTGAATATTTCCCTGAGTACGGTTCGCCTTCCACTGTTATAAGCCCTTCAAAAATAATTTATGCCATCGAAAAACGTTCACCTTTGGTAAGAATTGTTATCCATAAGCCCATTGAAATTTGCTTTTATTTTTATTTAAAACTGTAATTTTTTTGGGGAGAAAAAAATGGCATATAGACTTTTATCAGGTAAATAGGGGAGCTGGAAGACATCGAAATCCCTTTTTCTGATGCAAACTCGTTGGTTCGAGATGGCAGTGGGACGGGAGCCGTTGTTATGATAGGTCATGCAAGTATCTGCAAAGTCGGATTTGACATGAAGAACCCCTTTTATTTATAATAGAAAAAGACCTTAAACAGGATCCACACTTTCATCAGTAACTTCCATTACTTTTCGGCCCTCTTAAACTGTGCTTCACCATCGAAAACCTTGTACTATTGGTAAGGAGTATTCCCCATAGTCACTAAGATACACTAAGCTTAATAGAATATTACATGGTACATCGTTGCTCCAAGTACAGCTTCACTTATAACGCTCTACGAGGGTCATTCAACAAGTACTTAGCCTCACCGCCCAATGGTGAAATTGCTGTCATAAAAGAAATTTACCATCGTGCATTACATTCTTTTAGTAGCCTACTGTCAAAGTTTCAGTCGATTCCCTTCATTAGTTTAGTTTTGAGAGCCTTTGAAAGCAAGTGTGTCGGTGGGTTGCACAAAAATGGAAAAAGAACAATATCGTTCGGTGATTAGATTCTTGTTTTTGGAAGGGAAAACGCGCAGCGAAATCAAAGATCTCTTGGATTCTGTGTATGGTGACTCTTCTCCTTCGATGGCGACCGTCAAGAATTGGTTTAACGAGTTTGTTCGTGGCCGTTTTTTTTGATGAGCCACGCCCAGGTGCACCGAAAACGGCTGCTACGGAGGAAAACGTTAAAAAAAGTCCACATTCTCGTGTTGGCAGACCGTCGATTAAAGGGTAACGAGATAACCGAGACTGTGGGCATCGCAGTAGGAACGGTACATCATATTCTACACGAAGAACTGAGCATGGGAAAGCTGTCTCATGGGTGCCGCGTTTGCTCACACCGGAAAACAAGCGCAACCGTGAGACCACATCGGCGACGTGTTTAGCGCTGTTTCAGCGCAATCACGCGGAGTTCTTGCGTCATTTCGTGACCGTCGACGAAACATGGATTCACTGGTACACACCAGAGACTAAGGAACAGTCGAAACAGTGGACTTCACCACGGAGGCCTATTTTGCTTCCCTCGAGAAAATGTATTTTTCGGACGGGTTGGAAAAGTTACAGCATCGCTGGGCCAAGTGTATCGAGCTTGAAGGAGATTATGTGGAAAAATAAATTGTCACCTTTCCAAAATTTTCGTTTTTCTTTTGTAGGCTAAGTACTTGTTGAATGACCCTCGTATAATGGTGCATAGCTAACGGCCGAGACATATCTAAGAGGAGCTAGCGTACAAGCTTAGTAGAAAGAAAGCTCGCAGTATTTCCACAGACCTCTCAGTAATGCTAGTCTCATTATTTTTCGGAGTATTTTTTTAAAAAATAGTATTTAAAGTCAATATTACATCGAAGTCGTTAAAATTCATGTTATTATACAAATTATCAGATGAAATCGTTGATTTTGAAAATTTTGAAATTACTTAATTAGTAAAATTGAATTTTTCATGAAAACAATTTTTGTCTTTTCAAAAATTAAATTAATTTTCTAGTTCAGCATTTTATAAATGACTTCCAAGCAGCAACTACGTATTTAGCAGTTTTTAATCAGCCTCGCAGAAATTTGAAAATTATTTCCCATAAATTCACCTCACAGAATTGACCCAAATTTGTTTGTATAGTACGATTTTTTTCAAAACTCAACCACACATCAAAGGTCGGCTTATCCTGTACATAATCATAAAATGTTTGTATGTCCAGTACATACGGTCTATTTAATATGCAATAATGAAGCTTAATACATTCAACGTAGCGTAGTCAGCCAATATAAATAAATTGCTTTTACCTTAAAAAATATTTTCTAATTTTATAGTCATTAATAATGAATAAATGAAGGGAAATATCTGTTTCTGATATGAAATTTACTTTAACAAAAGTTTTCAAATAAATTTTGATTTGAAAGCTTTTTTTTTGCCTATTACTATATTTATGGGAACAGTAATAAATATTAAAATAAAAACAAAGCTTTTCCAAAAAGTTCTCATAAATATTTATAGATAATATACCCCAAAAAATATTATGCCACTATTTATAAAAGAAGGAAAATTTAGGTATTATCCATGAAACTTTAATGAAATATTATCCATGAAGAAGGATTTAATATTAGTAAAACACTTTATTTTTAGTTGTATTAGACTAACAAACAATTAGTTGTATGCTTTAAAAAAAATAATTTGCTAATGGATATTTTCAAAAATTCTAAAATTCTTTTAACAAAATTTTAATAAAACGAAATGAACAAACATTTTGTTCTGAAGCCCATTTAAGATATCCAAGCTGAGCCATTTAATATAATTGTTAATTATTTTATTAAAACTAATCATTTCTATCTAGTTTATTATTATTAATGATATACAAACACTTATCTTGGATGATTTTGAGACTAATTTTGTTATTCTGTCGAATATCTATGTATTCATTTCAGTGTAGTTCAAGAGAATGAGTGTCGGTTTATCCATTCTGGGCAACAAAAACAAGAATAACATAGAATATTTGAAAATCTATTCGAACTAGGTCCTTATGGAAATGGTAGTGTTAGCTCAAGTTGAATTTCAAACCTCACCTTCATACAGGAGTGCTTTTCTATTGTATTTGCATAGTGTTTCCTCTTAATTCGATACTGCTCACACGTTCATCTCAGAGGAAACATTAACAAAACTGTAGTTTGAATTCGTACCAATTTACGAGTAGTAACGAAGAAGCTTCTTTTGGCTCATGTTCTATGACAATAAACAAGCTGCTTAGAGAACTTTGAACTCTACTACAAATACGCAAATGTACCTAAGGACACTTCCTCAGATATAATACAAATTTATACTCAGCTAATCAAATATAGCAAGGAAGTTTAAGTAAATAAAATAAAATTGCTTCCTTTTTTTTATTGTTTGCTTCTAAAGGAAAATTACTACATTTCTTGCCAAACAAGAACTGATTCTATTAAAATGAAAAACTCAATGTACAGAACTCAAAAGTTTAACCAACTCTCATTTCATCTTATTTCGTCTTGTCCCATCATCAGGAAAATATCCACCAATGCTGTTATAGACGACCACGAGCTTTTCAGGTATTTATACTGAAAAATAAAATCCTGTCTAACGAAAGGAAACAGGATTGCAAAAAAACAACTCACCCACTGTGTGCTAAGTATTATTCTCAAATGTATTTAATGCGATTAGCATTCTTAATCCTTCAGAAGCTTCTGTTTCGAATACAAATGCGTATATATGATCGTATACCTACACGTATTGTTATATGACATAGGCACACACACACCCATACTCCTATTTATAGTACTTAACAGATTATTACAAAAACAATAACTAATCAACTTGGAGAATATCTTTTTCATATTTACCTTCTTCTATTATTTTGAAAGATACTTTATATTTTGCCGTGACTATTACAAAAAAAGACTCTATCATTTCATCGAAATCAAGTAGCTGACTATGTTTAGTACAGTTATAAATAATCGATAAGCAATTAAGGAAGAACCATCCTGAATTGATACTTTCTACTTTGTTACTGTGTGTAGAATTCACACAAAGAATGTTTTGTTCTTTTCGATGAAAATGCAATTAATTTACATTATTCGGAAACAGGATAATGTTACTGTTTTAATAAACCATTTTCGTCTTATTTTCACAGAGTTAATATCGACGCAAAGCTATTATAAATGAGCTTCTGCCATTTTTGGTAGGTTCTGTCTTTAACTTTTTATATTTCAATTATTGTAGATTATCGCTTCCGCTTTTCTACGTTCGTAAAAGTTTTAACTTCAACGTCATACTCATTGATATATTTACTGAGCTCAAAATTTAATACTTGCACTCGTAGTCTACCACAGTTGTCAAATGGCTTGTATTTTCCCAAAAAATTTTACAGAGAATTTTAATAGACAAAATTTTTTCAAATGGCCTGAATTCTTTTTTTACAGAAAATTTTAATAGACAAATTTTTTATAGAAAATGCTTAGGAAAATTTTTATAAAATTTTTACAGATATTTTTTTACCGAAACAGTTTACAGGAAATCTTTTTACGGAATCTTTTTACAGAAAATTCTTGACAAAAACTTTTTACAGACAATTTTTTTTACAGAAAGTTTTTTACAGTAAATTTTTACCAAAATTTTTTAACAGAAATTTTTAACAAAAAATTTTTTTAAAAAAAATTTATACAGAAAATAGTTAAAAGAAAATTTGTATAGAAAATTTTTTACAGAAAATTCTTATAGAACATTTTTTTACTAAAACTTTTTGCAGACAATTTTTTTACCGAAACATTTCACAGAAAATATTTTTACGGAATCTTTTACCAGAAACTTTTTACGAAAAATTACTTCTTTACGACAAACTTTGTATAGAAACTTTTTACACAAAATTGTTAAAAGAAAATTTATATAGAAAATTTTTTACAGAACATTTTTTTACTAAAACTTTTTACAAAAAATTCTTTTTCCGAAACATTTCACAGAAAATATTTTTACGGAATTTTTTTATAGAAATTTTTTTACAGAAACTTTTTACGAAAAATTACTTTTTTACGGCAAACTTTTTACAAACACTTTTTACAGAAAATTGTTAAAAGAAAATTTTTTACAGAACATTTTTTTACTAAAACTTTTTACAAAAAATTCTTTTTCCGAAACATTTCACAGAAAATATTTTTACAGAATCTTTTTACAGAAATTTTTTTTACAAAAACTTTTTACGAAAAATTACTTTTTTACAGCAAAGTTTTTACAGAAACTGTTTACAAAAACATTTTAAAGAAAATTTTTTTACGTAAACTTTTTATGGAAACTAGTTTTGCGGAATCTTTATACAGAAAATTTATTTACAAAAACTTTTTACAGAAAATTTATATAGAAAATTTTTATACAAAACTTCTTTACCGAAACACTTTACAGAAAATTTTTGACAAAAACTTTTTACAGACAATTTTTTCACAGAAACATTTTACAGAAAGTATTTTTAAGGAATTTTTTTACAGAAAATTTTTTTACGAAACCTTTTTAAGGCAAAGTTTTACAGGAAATTTTTACAGAAAATTTTGTACCGAAACATTTTACAGAAAATTTTTTAACCGAAACATTTTACAGAAAATATTTTTACGGAATCTTTTTACAGAAAATTTTTGACGGAAACTTTTTACAGATAATTTTTTAAGGGAAACATTTTATAGAATATATTTTTACAGAAACTTTTTAAAGAAAATTTTTATAGAAAATTTTTACCGAAATTTCTTTTACCAAAACATTTTATAGAAAATATGTTTACAAAATGTTTTTACAGGAAACTTTTTACAGACAATTTTCTAAGGAATACTTTTCCAGAAAACTTTACAGAAATTTTTACAGAGAACTTTTTTACAGAAAATTGATGTACAAAAACTTTTTACAGAAAATTTATATAAAAATTTTTTTTACAAAACTTTTTTACCAAAATACTTTACAGAAAATTTTTGACAGAAACTTTTTACAAACAATTTTTTTACAAAAACATTTTACAGAAAGTATTTTTGAGGAATTTTTTTACAGACAATTTTTTTAAGAAAACTTTTTAAAGCAGTTTTATAGGAAATTTTTACAGAAAATTTTGTACCGAAACATTTTACATACAATTTTTTAACCGACACATTTTACAGTAAATATTTTTACGGAATCTTTTTACAGAAAATTTTTGACGGAAACTTTTTACAGATAATTTTTTAAGGGAAACATTTTATAGAATATATTTTTACAGAAACTTTTTAAAGATATTTTTTATAAGAAATTTTTACAGAAAATTCTTTTACCGAAACATTTTACAGTATATATGTTTGCAAAATATTTTTACAGAAAATTTTTTTTTTAAAGAAAACTTTACAGACATTTTTTACAGAAACTTTTTAAAAAATGTACATTTTTACAGCAAACATTTTACAGAAAATATTTTTACGGAATCTTTTTACATAAAATATTTTTACGGAATCTTTTTACAGAAAATTGATTATAGAAAATTTGTACGGAAAATTCTTAAGGAAAATATTTTTACTAAAAGTTATTTTACTGATAAATTTTAACCGATTTTTTTTTTCTTGACAAATTTCTTACTAACAAGTTTTTACTGACAGATTTTTACTGAATAAATTTACTAAAACTTCAAATTTTAGATTTGCTGATTCATTAATTGATGTTTTTATTGTTGTCGACAATAAGTTCACTTAATGAAGAAATATCAGAAAATCAGAATGCTTTGCATTTTATATTGGTATTACTTAACTAATAGTAGATTTGTATCTTATTATAATTACAAGACATGTATTTATTTATTCCTCGAATTTTATTTATATTAGCATTCGAAGAACTGAATACCAGTTCTTTTCAGTAATGGTAATAGACATTCTAACCATACTTTGGTTAATTAGAAAAAATTTATTCACATTCTCATAATCGACTTAATTATGCTGTCTAGACATTTCCAAAATATTTCCCAACCACATTAAATATGTAGAAGGATTTATAGTATCCGAAAATAATATGAATAAAGCCAGCTTACAGTTAGTCCTAAATGTATCACATTTTTGAAGAAATATTCATTTATAGTCGGACATGTATCGGATGATTTTATTTTACTTTTAACAAATTTTTAAACAAAAATCTATTTAGATGATGGAAAAAGGACTTATTTCTTAGACACTTTAAAATAGAATGCAAATTAATTAGAGTTTTTTTTGTTGAATTATTTTCATTAGAAAATGATACTTTTTTATAGGATCAGATATCGGAGAGCTTTTGTATGAAAAATTCGGTCTGGTTGACAAGTTTGTGCGTCCTTTACGATGTCAGTGCCTTTTTTAATAGATTTGAAAATGTGCTAATTCTTTTAAATGGGAATTTTATTTAAATTAGCAGACTTTTTTCTATCGTCAAGATGCACATTTTTCTATAGAAGAATTTCAATTCAATTAAATTCAAATGTCATTTGAAAAAAAGTTTCATTTCTTTGTACTTATTAAGTTTTGGAAATATTCAAAAAAAAATACTTAAAATTAGTTAGCTAATTTTCATTTTTAATACTGTCTACAAAGATTTGGTAAAAATAAACACACTTTTTGGAGAAGTAGATGTTCTTGACGTGATCGGAATCTAATTGATTTTTTACCAGACATCTGCAATATAATATTGGAAGCTACTATTAAGAGAAATTATAAATTTGAAAATGTTCCTTTACAAAAATATATCCAAAGATATCCTCTAATTGGACAAGCTAAAGTTATTAGCATTCCTATCTCTTATGGTGCTACTAGCATTAAGAGATTTGGTAAAAAAGTTTTAAGACTGGCAGCACTGAGATTAATCTGACCCTACTACGGATTTGCTCATCATATATCTGATAAGGTATGATATAAGTTTCGATAACTCCGTGATCCTACAGAGCGGCATAAGTGAAGTTGTCACCATTAAATGTTTTGTCAATCTTTGTGAATTCACTAGTTTGGCTTTCAAAATGTTGCAAAGAGCCTATTGTCAATATTTACTATTAAGAGCATACGTTTTTTATGTCCTTAATAGTGACATAGAGCACAGTTTAAAGGGGCGTGAATCAGTGGAAAACAAATATAGCTCAGGAAGGTCTTTAATATCCAAGATGAGTAAATGTTCATGCGAGGCCAAATCATAGATGAGAAGTCCTTTAAATGCACTGAAAATGGATTCTTTGCGGCAGATGCTCCATAATAACAATGTGTCCTATCACACTACCATCTCCATTGACTAGTTTTTTCCAGAAAAATAGGATTTCTGTAGATTCTTAGTTCTTATACTCCCCGATCAAAGCCCGTGCGAATTTTTAGTTGTTCCCAAGGTCAAAACAAAATTTATTATAAGTGAATCGCTGGAGGCTACGAAAATTGGCAACAACATCTTCGCCAAGGAAACTACTTTGAAGATTATCACATTTATGTGTTTATTTAAAAATAATATAAGAAATTATCTATTATACTCGTACTTCCTATATAAGCTTAACTACTTACAGTCATGGTAATTGATTATAAATAGATCATAATAACTAATTCAATATTTTCTATAATATATTTATCGGCTTAATTACTAATCCGATAAATTTTGGTCAACAATTTTAAATTTTTCTACGATATTTAAATAATTATCTATTCAGTAAAAGTATAAGTATATCTATTAAAATTATTCATAAATTAAAATAATAATCAACTGGACATGCCCATAAAATTTTTTTTTTAAAAAAACGTATCCAAAAGAAAAATTTTGCTTATTGATTTTTAATTTACTTTCAAATATGAAACCAATAAAATATTCTTAAAGTTTCGAAACGAACATAAAACAGTCTTATTGCAAAATACTGAAGATATTAAATTTATATGGAAGATAAGTAAAACAGTCAAAAGTTTTAAGAACTATCCAGGTTACGTTGTGTTTGCGATGGTGGATTATCACCAACACAAGAGCTTCAAACCGAAGACACCATGTTCGTAGTGTTCTTGTATTTTGCCAGAAGGGATGCGGATTATTAAAAAGATGTGAAAATTTTTAACCTGCTGCAGTGTAGATAATCCGATTTCTTATATTTCTATTTGCATATGGCTAGAGTACAGAATATTCATGTGGACATCAAAATTATTTTCTCATTTTCCGAGAAAATATTACAAGCACCAGTCTTAACTTTAAGCATAAAGAATATAAAGGACGAATAAATTTTCTACCATAAATGATAAAATATTATATATCCTATCCGGATGATACTTATAAAACAGAAGAGAAATTCTTAAAAAAATTTCTATTAAGAACGTTTTGTGCGACAATATCCTGTGATGTTCACTTTTAACATCTAAACAGGAAGTGGTACTATAAGTAAAACTAATTGAATTTTCTGTTAGTCTTATTAAGTCATAAGCTCCTCTTTCCTTTAACATATTCATACTATTAAAATAGATGATCATCTCCAGATAACCCATTTAATTACAATAAAACAATTCAAAGTGGTACTAATCGTAAATTTAATTTCCTTTCTTTGAGTCTAGCCGATTTATTAACAGTTATTACTTATAAATATTTATTTTGAACCAAATTAATTAAAAGGAATTTTTATACTGATATTAATTAGCACCTTTGAATTCCTAAAATACGGTACTAACAAATTATCCAATTTGCATTTTTGAAGTTTAAAAAGTTTAAAAAGTATATATTATAATTTTTAATCTACTAAATTTATTAATTTATAATATTGCAATAATTTTGCCATTATACTTTTAATTTTAAAATTTAATATTACTTTAAAGGAGACTTCTTCCAGTACTACATCCTTTTAAGGTATTTTTTTAATAGTTTTTTCGCTAATTTCGTACTCTTATTCGGCCATTTATTTTGCTTCAGGTGTTTTTTTGTAAAATAGCAGAGTCCAGATTAAAATCTTTAAGTTAATGATAAAAAAAAGTTGGTTATCGTATGGCCATAGTGTTGAGCAGAATTGATCTGTCATCACTCAATTATATTGGGTTGGTGCAAAAGCAAGGCCGTTTTTTTACATATACAATTAAACATTTTTTTTTTGATTTGTATTATTTATTTAATCAATTATATAATTTCCATCCGTTCTTATAACCTTCTCCCATCTTTCTATCAACTTATTAATACCATTAGTGTAAAATTCCTTGGATTTTGATGCGAAATATATAGAAAGGGATGTTTTTACCTGCTCTATTGTATGAAATGTTTTATCATTTAAAAAGTTTTGCAGTGATCGGAATAAATAAAAATCGGAAGGAGCAAGATCTGGAGAATACGGTGGATGCTTGATAACATCCCAATTCAACTCATTCAGCTTGTATTGGGTCATCATAGCCACATGTGGTCGCGCGTTGTCGTGACGAAACACTACCCCTTTTCTGTTTACCAATTCTGGTCTATCCTTTTGAAGGGCGATGTTCAATTTGGATAATTGCTGACAATATCGAAGTTGTTAATGGGGCCTGTCCAGGTAAAGCCCAATGTCTTTTTCTTGTCACGTTGTTGTACACGACCCATTTCTCATCTCCCGTTACCATACGATGCAAAAAAGGTTCATGTTTTTGTCTCGCACTCAAAGCAACGCACGTCGAAACACAATCCAATAAATTGGCAGCCGACAATTGATGAGGTACGATGGTCGTTCAATAAGTCCTTAGAAAAAGATGGAAAAAACTGTTTTTTTAAAAAAAAAAAATTTTATTTTTCAACATTATGTCCTTTTAGCTCTATACACCTTACCAACCGTTTTTCCAAAATTTTTATCCCGTCCAAAAAATAGGATTTCAGAAGTTCTGCAAAATACTCATCCGTTTGAGCAATGACGTCCTCGTTGGAAGTGAACCGTCGTCCGCCAAGCCATTTCTTCAGATTGGGGAAAAGAAAATAGTCACTCGGGGCCAAATCTGGTGAATAAGCGGGATGCTGCAACGATTCCATTCTCAATTCCACAATTTTGGCCATGGAAACAGCGCAGGTGTGCACACGCGCATTGTCCTGATGCAAGAGGATTTTTTTCTTCTTCAGATGGGGCCGTTTTTCTTTGATTTCCTTGCTCAACCGTTGCAATAACGACGCGTAATACGCTCCTGTTATTGTTTTTCCTTTTTCCAAGTAGTCGATAAAAATGATGCCCTGCGAAACCCAAAAGACCGTGGCCTTTCACCTTGCCGGTCGATGGCACCGTTTTTCACCTTGCCGGCCGATGGCACAGGAGCCCGTTCACCCTTGAAAATCCACTGTGATGACTGTCTCTTCGTTTCTGGAGTGTAGTAGTGTATCCAGGTTTCGTCCACAGTGACATATAGACGAAGGAATTCGGCAGGATTGCGATGAAAGATTGCCAACATAGCCTCAGAGTCCACTACACGATTGCGCTTATTCTCCTCTGAGAGCAAACGCGGCACCCATGTTGCCGAAATTTTTTTCACAGACAATTTTTCATCCAAAATTGAAGCGACTGTACCTTGTGATATGCCCGTGGCCTCAACTAATTCGCGCACTTTAATTCGCCGATCGTTCAAAATCAGATCGTGGATTTTGTCGATGATTTCAGGAGTAGACACCTCAACTGGGGGTCCTGAACGATGTTCATCTTTTGTGGATGAACGGCCACGTTTAAATTCATTCACCCAATTGTAAACTGTCGCAAACACAGGTGCAGATGTGCCATGAACTGCATCCAACTCGGCTTTGATTTCTTTCGGGCTTAAGCCTTTCAAATGGAGATGTTTGATGACAGCCCTAAACTCGCTTTTTTTCATTGTTATGCACAAATAAATGTCGTTAACTTTAATCGACGATAGAAATTGACCCACGCTATAGATCGAGCTGAAATTTTGAAACCTTTCCTGTCGATAATGCTTCTTACAAAAAAATCTTTACCGACACTACGAGCGCAATTTATTGTATTTTCTAAGGACTTATTGAACGACCCTCATATCCAAACGTCGTACCGCGAAACCATCCCCATACGCTTCAAATGTCTTAATATGGTTGTTTGGTTGACTCCCATCATCGACGCGATCTCCCTGGTGGTAAGACGTGGATTGGTGTCAATTATGACTTTTAACTTGTCATCAGACTTCAATGGCCGCCCGGTACGTGGTTTATCAATTAGTGAAAAATCCCCAGATCGGAATTTTGTAAACCATCTTCGTACCTGTCGAACTTTGATGACATCTGCTCCATATACTTCGCAAATGTTTTTGGTTGCCTCACTCGCGGTATTGTCTTTACAGAATTCATAAAGTAAACAATGACGTAAATGCACTTTATCGACCGACATTTTGAAAAAATACAAGGGCTCGTCACTGTACTCTGGCCAGGCCAAAACTGAATAGAAAGTTGAGGGAAAGCATCCTTTATATAATGCAATCATTTAAAAGAAGATACTAATCATCATTTCTGAAGAAAAAATTTTTTTACCTGGGATCATAAAAACCCTTTTGCACCAATATAATAGACGGTAATGGTCTGTGATAAATTTTCAAAGAAATACGAACCAAAGATACCGTCATCAGACTAAAAAGCACATAAGATTTGTAACATTTTGTAATAAGAAGAGTATTTTTCGAGTCAGTTGTAAGTTTTTAATGAAATTTTGCTTATTGACGTATCAACCCTAATTGCTGAAAAAATATTTGTACTGAATAAGGCAGAATTATTATATTTGAGCAATTTTTACAAATGAAAAGCATTATTCAATTATTTTTTAATTCAAATTATCAAATGGCAATATCAAAGCTAAATAAAAAATTTCATTAATAATACATATTTGCTAAAGTTATTAAAGAACGAGGCTGTACTTTCCATACCACAATATAGATAACACTAATTGAATATTTTAAGTCATATTAAATAAGAATCAATTATAAAATTGAATATATCATTTATAACATTATTTAATTATCTTCAAATAATTAAATAATGTTATAAATGAAATTATGTCCTATGAGTCCCTTCATATTTTCGAAGTCTATTCATAAGGAAAATTCTTTAAATTAAACTAAATATAAATAGAAAAATACTAAAAGAGTAAAATTATAACTAAGAGGTATTCAATTCTATACCACAAATACATCAAAGTATTATTGAAATAAAATAATAAGACTTGAATGAATATTCTTCAGAATTAAAAAATTAGAACTTGTGTAAAAAGTTTTAAGGCCTCGAAAATTAGATTGAAATTGAAACCAACTAAGTTTATGTCCATTGGGAAAGTTTGCTTTTATGTATTGTAAGTTTTTTTTCTTTTTTTATTGGTACTAATTTTTTGTAATATAAATGTCCCCATTATAATGGCAAACTTTTTCTTTATAAACTTGCTAATATCCGAAACCAAATGAAGAAAAATTGCCACTAATTGCATAAAATGTAAATAAAATTATTATTGGACAAAATGAAGAAAGAATATAAATACGATTTTAAGCCAAAACCGACTATAAAATTAAGGAAATTAATGTGGAAATTACAAACGTTAAGGGACTAGTTAATAGCCAGCATTTTCAACGAAGCTATATAAATGTTAACCATAAATAAAAAATTCTTAATTAAATTCTGTTCGTTTTCAAAAATATAGAAAAATATATTATTGTGTGGTACCGAACGTTTTTTTAACACGCTTCAATAAGAATAAAAATTTGAAGGTTGTTCGGCAAACTTATTAGTAAAAGATTTCATAAAAAAAATATAAATAAAAATGTTCGGTAAACATTTTCAGTAAAAATATTTTCAGTAAAAATATTATATTTTCAGTAAAAATATTTTCATTAAAAATATTTTCAGTAAAAATATTTTCATTAAAAATATTTTCAGTAAAAATATTTTCATTAAAAATATTTTCAATAAAAATATTTGCAGTAAAAATATTTTCAGTAAAAATATTTTCAGTAAAAATATTATATTTTCAGTAAAAATATTTTCAGTAAAAATATTTTCAGTAAAAATATTTTTAGTTAAAATATATTCAGTAAAAATATTTTCAGTAAAAATATTATATTTTCAGTAAAAATATTATATTTTCAGTAAAAATATTATATTTTCAGTAAAAATATTTTCAGTAAAAATATTTTCAGTAAAAATATTTTCAGTAAAAATATTTTCAGTAAAAATATTTTCAGTAAAAATATTTTCAGTAAAAATATTTTCAGTAAAAATATTTTCAGTAAAAATATTTTCAGTAAAAATATTTTCAGTAAAAATATTTTCAGTAAAAATATTTTCAGTAAAAATATTATATTTTCAGTCAAAATATTTTCAGTAAAAATATTTTCAGTAAAAATATTTTCAGTAAAAATATTTTCCGTAAAAATATTTTCAGTAAAAATATTTTCAGTAAAAATATTATATTTTCAGTAAAAATATTTTCAGTAAAAATATTTTCAATAAAAATATTTTCGGTAAAAATGTTAATCAGCAAAAAATTTTTAATAAAAATTTCCAGTAAAACTTTAGTAAAAATTTATAGTAAAATTTGCAGGAAAAATTTACAGGAAAAATTTAAAATAAAAATTTACAGTAAAAATTTATAGTAAAAATTTACAGTAAAAATTTACAGTAAAACTTTACAGTCAAAATTTATAGTAAAAATTTACAGTAAAAATTGACAGTAAATACGTATAGTAAAAATTTACAGTAAAAATTTAAAGTAAAAAATTGACATTAAAAATTGACAGTAAAAATTTATAGTAAAACTTTACAGTAAAACTTTACAGAAAAATTTACTGTCAAAATTTACAGTCAAAATGTACAGTAAAAATTTACAGTAAAAATTTACAGTAAAAACTTACAGTAAAAATTTACAGTAAAAATTTACAGTAAAATTTTACAGTAAAAATTTACAGTAAAAATTTACAGTAAAAATTTACAGTAAAAATTTACAGTAAAAATTTACAGTAAAAATTTACAGTAAAAATTTACAGTAAAAATTTACAGTAAAAATTTACAGTAAAAATTTACAGTAAAAATTTACAGTAAAAATTTACAGTAAAAATTTACAGTAAAAATTTACAGTAAAAATTTACAGTAAAAATTTACAGTAAAAATTTACAGTAAAAATTTACAGTAAAAATTTACAGTAAAAATTTACAGTAAAAATTTACAGTAAAAATTTACAGTAAAAATTTACAGTAAAAATTTACAGTAAAAATTTACAGTAAAAATTTACAGTAAAAATTTACAGTAAAAATTTACAGTAAAAATTTACAGTAAAAATTTACAGTAAAAATTTACAGTAAAAATTTACAGTAAAAATTTACAGTAAAAATTTACAGTAAAAATTTACAGTAAAAATTTACAGTAAAAATTTACAGTAAAAATTTACAGTAAAAATTTACAATTAAAATTTACAGTAAAAATTTACAGTAAAAATTTACAGTAAAAATTTACAGTAAAAATTTACAGTAAAAATTTACAGTACAAATTTACAGTAAAAATTTACAGTACAAATTTACAGTACAAATTTACAGTACAAATTTACAGTAAAAATTTACAGTACAAATTTACAGTACAAATTTACAGCACAAATTTACAGTACAAATTTACAGCACAAATTTACAGTACAAATTTAAAGTAAACATTTACAGTAAACATTTACAGTAAACATTTACAGTAAACATTTACAGTAAACATTTAAAATAAAAATTTACAGTAAAAATTTATAGTAAAAATTTACAGTAAAAATTTACTGTTAAAATTTACAGTAAAAATTTCCAGTAAAAATTTTCTGTAAAAATTGTTAATTAAGGATTTTCAGTTAAAAATGTTCAGTTAAAGATTTTTAATTAAAAATTTTTAGTTACAAATTTTCAGTAAAAATATTTCTAGTAAAAATATGTTCAGTAAAAATAATTTCGGCAAACATATTTTTAGTAGAAATAATTTCAGTAAAAATATTTTCAGTAAAAATATTTTCAGCGAAAATAATTTCAGTAAAAATATTTTTGGTAAAAATTTTTTTTTTCTTTTCAGTAAAGTTCTTTTCAGTAAAAATATTTTCAGGCAAATTTTCTGCATAAATTGTTTATAAAATTATTCAATTAAAAATTATTCAATTAAGATTTTTAGTAAAACTTGGTCAGTAAATTTTTTATTATAGAATATTTTATCTGATAAAAAAATTTATAAATTCATGTATCTTTTCTGATTATTCTGCGTTTGCATGATTTTACAACTTCTCAAATTTTATAACCAGATATTATTTTCTTTAAGCTTTTAATTAGCTTAAAAATGCTTCATTTAACAATGGCTTATAGTATACTCGTACAATATCGAATAGTAAAAAATAATTATTCATTTTTAGTACTCTTTAAGTACATTTAGAACGCTTCAAGTTTCTGAAAAGATTTTTATTACCGAAATTTCTAAATCGAATTTATGTTCAATTAATTGCCTATACAATCAAATTCTAGTGGTATCCGGCTGAGTGACTAGAAAATTCTTTTGAGCAAACTTGACTGCAAATAATTCCCTTGATTTCTCCACAATTAATTTTATAGAAAATTCCATTTTATTTCGAAAATTCTAAACAACCACTTAAGAAAAGTCTCTATATTTTTAATTCTTCGTAAATTTATAATCAATAAAACTTACAGAATAAAATCAATTGTCAAAACGTATATTTTTCAAGAAATAAATTTAATTGACTCAAAGAAGACGACGATCTTTGAAATTATACTCCTCTAATTTGACAGTAAAATTACACCCAAAAAATTATCTAATCGTACAAATTATCTTTGACACGTTAGAAAATATTTTTCTTCAATTTTTCAAAGATATATTACAGAATCAGGTAGATGGGAGAGGTGAAGTGCCTATACAATTTTACATACAAGCACTCTTCCTTAAATAAATCAAATTTAACTCATGCTTTTGTAAATGGAAACTTCCACAACCAATTCCCAAATGTGTTTATGCCTAAAGTAGCTTATCGTATAAAACTTGGTAATGAAATAGGGAGTTACCATGTCAACAATATTCACAGCTAATCCTCTATGGAACCAAACTAAAACGAGTAATGGTACCTAAAAATTGTTCCTTTTTATTTCACAGAAAAATAAATTCAATTCTTCTCCATAGTATAGTGCTTGGGAAACATAAAAACGTATACACATTTTTAGAAAGTTTTACTGTCACACAATACCCATCTACCTACCTATTCCTGAAAAAAAAAATCTATAACAATTCATAAAATTTCAATTCGTAAAATATCTTAAAAGTCTTTTAAACTTTATTAAACTTCCAATTTTCCCAAAATAAGTCCTTTTTATATTAATGCAATAGTTTATAGTTTTTGTTTTATTTTCGAATTAATAAGAAAATAAGAACTTTTCAAAATTTCAATATTTCTTTATACATTTTTATTTCTACTAAGGATATTAATAAAATTTTTAGGGTGGTTTTTTGTTAGTTTATTGTTATTTATTTAAAAGCATTTCTTATGAAAATATAAAAATTTCAACTTTCGATATTTTCTTTTTTAGTTTTTAAATCCTTTTTTTCTGAAATTTTTTCCAATAATAATGCGTTAAGTATAAAAAAAAATCGACTAATCAAATTTTTCAAATAAATTGTTTATCATATATTTTTGTTGAAAAGATTAGTAAAAGGAAACTACTGTAAAAACTTAAATAGTTTCTATAATAAATAAGCCTATTTAATTGAATATCTTTAATTTGTAAGTTATTTCTAGTAACCTTGGTACTGATATTGGTTTATGTGCTCGGAACTAGAGGACTATTCGAAATTAGAACCAGTGCATACTAGATACAGATACTCTGAATATCACTTAAAGAAAGCTCGTCAATAAATTTGATTAACATATGTTAACTTCCAAAAAAATAAATATATATAAAAAATAGGCGTTTTTGACAACAGATGGCATAACTTGACAACAGATGGCATAACTTTTACACATGGTTTGTGTTAATAATAACTCATATGGCATTTTGGAGGTTAAACATCTGTCATTCATTTTCGATTAGTCATTGAACGAAATAGTGTAAGCAATAAAGTTTTTTTTTGCTTAAAAAATGTCGAATTTCGGGAAGTGTTGATTTACTTCTTCAATTAGAAGATTGCTCATTCGATTGCTCACCGAAGCTTATCCAGAATATGTTCCATCGATTTCAACGTGCGAGAGATGGTTTGTGCGGTTCAGAAGTGGTGATTTTGACACGGAAGACAAAGAACGACCAGGTCAGCCAAAAATGTTTGAAGATGAAGATTTGGAGGCATTACTCGACGAAGACTGTTGTCGAACTCAAGAAGAAATTGCAAAATCATTGGGAGTCACTCAAGCAGCCATTTTAAAACGTTTGAAAGCAGCAGTATTCATCCAGAAGCAAGGAAATTGGGTCCCATATTAATTGAAGCCGAGAGACGTTGAAAGGCGATTTTGCATGTCCGAAATGCTGCTTGAACGGCAGAAAAAGAAGTCGTTTTTGAATCGAATCATTACTGGCGACGAAAAATGGATTCATTACGACAACCCAAAGCACAAAAAATCGTATGTGAAGCCCGGCCAACCAGCCAAATCAACGCCAAAGCCAAATATCCATGGCGCCAAGGTAATCCTCTGTATTTGGTGGGATCAGAAGGGTGTGATCTATTATTAGCTATTGAAATCCGGCCAGACGATCACAGGCAACCTCTACCGAACACAATTAATCCGTTTGAAGCGAGCATTGGCCGAAAAACGCCCAAAATATGCGACCAGACACGAAGCCATAATTTTCCATCATGACAACGCTTGGCCTCATGTTGCAAGACCGGTTAAAAATTATTTAGAAAACAGTGGCTGGGAAGTGTTGCCTCAACGCCCTCACCGGAATACGCTTCACTTCAGAACACGGCATCAAAAATTGGCTCGATTCATTCTTGGCCTCAAAACCGGAGCAGTTTTTTTGGCGCGGAATCCATATGTTGCCAGAAAGATGGGAAAAAGTAGTGGCTTCCGATGGACAATACTTTGAATAAAATATATTGTAACAATTTTTCAAAATAAACACTCAAAGTTTGCCAAAAATCCCGCATTTTTAAGTTATACCAATAAATATATTGTATATAAAATACAATATATAAAAAATTGTATATATTATATACATTATAATTGTATAAATATATACAGTTTTTTATATATTGTATTTTAATAAGAAAAATAATTTTCTAAAAACTTTTAGAAAATTATTTTTCTTATAAAAATACAATATAAAAATTACAAGTTATGATACATGAAGGTATTCTTGCTATTTTCGCTGAAGTTCCCCAAAGAAAGTCTTTAAGGTCCTATGCTATATAACATTTACATACACAATATACCAATCCCTTCTGCAATTTTTTTTTGATCGTTTTCGCTAACAAAGATACTTAAATTGGATTCAATATTTTTCAAATATAACATTTTATCCCTTCAAAAAGAAAGAACCAAAATATCCTTTTAAATTTCTCAATTAGAACACTAATATGGCACTATTTTTATTTTTATATATTAATGTTATCCCTTTAAAGTTTTGCCTTGACTGGAATAGGCTTTAGCTCCTCAAATATCCTATTTCGAATATTATCATCGACAGTAACAAGATGGTTTCTTTTTAAATGTTTTTGAGCTTGAATTTAAGGAGCTTTGGTTAAGGTGACTAGGACGGCTGGGGAATTACAGAAATTCTTTTTCTCGACAAAAAGTCGTTGAAAGACGTTGTCCTAGTGTCTGCTATTTCCTGTTTACCATGACGAATCTTTTTTCTAAGGCTTTAAAAAAATTAATCTATAAAAAAAGCAGTTTTTTACAAAAAAAAACTCCTTGAAAGTTTACATATTTCCACCGATTTTCTATGTTAAAAGTCTCCCTGAATGAGGTTCATCTTCGATCGCTTCTTGGCCTTTCAAAAAATGCCGTGAGCCGCCGAAAAATGTTATACTCTTGATAAGGAAAGTTCCTCATAGGCAATTTTCCGGAAACCAAAAACATGTGGATTCGTTGCTCCAAACTCCGCTGTTCCATTTTTCATAGCGCCCTATAAAATTCCAACTTTACTTACTACGCTTTATAAGGTTGCAAGGCTTTTCAATGCAATTCAGGTCTCCTTTCACATTCTTTTCTGCCACACCTCGTAAATGGACTATCTTGAAATATGCACACTAGACTTATGAGACAAGAACTCTATGCATTTTACGATAAACTACTTATTTTTACACAGCAATTTTGTACCAATTTGCAGAGGATATTGGATTAAAAAGAATAGATGTGATCAGAATTGGGACGTTTTTCGAACCTCAAAATTCAACTTCATAAGTGCAAAAAGGCTTTATAATTGATAAGTACAATATATTGAAAGTGTACTATTTACGAGGTCTATTCAAAAACTATCGTGAATTCTGTGTTTTTTCAAAAATTATTTATTTATTCATGAATATCTATTTTGTCCCCTTCAAAGTAATCCCCACCATATATTATACACTTGTGCCAACGTTTATACCAAACCTCGAAGCACTTCAAAAATCATTTTTGTGTGATCTTAACGCCTCTGCTCACGTATCGTAGCGTCGATGATAACGCCTCTGCTCACGTATCGTAGCGTCGTCCTTTCATGGGGCTCTTCAGTTTCGGGAACAAGAAAAAGTCACAGGAGTCAACGATGCGTGAGCAGGGACGTTATCATGGTGCAAAAGACAATTTTTGTTCTTCCACAAATACTGGCATTTCTGGCGAATTGCTTCACGCAACTTGCGCATAACTTACAAGTAATATTCCTTATTGACCGTTCTACCCTGCGACAAGAACTCATGATGTATCACGCCCCTGCAATTGAAGAAAACTGTAAGCAAAACCTTCACATTCGACCGAACTTGGCGCGCTTTTTTCGGTCTTGGCTCATGAGGCAGCTTCCATTGGGATGATTGAGCTTTGGTTTCCACGTCATAACCATAAACCCATGATTCGTCAACAGTTATGATCCTCTGGAGCAAATTTGGGTAGTCGCGGACAGAGTCCAACAGCTCCTTAGCAATGTTAATACGATGCTGCTTTTAGTCGAAATTGAGCAATTTTGGTACGAATTTCGCGGCGATCCGTCTCACGCACAAATTATTGGTAAAAATCGAATGGCACGCGCCAATCGATATATTTAAGTCCTTAGCAACTTCTCTAACGGTGATTCGACAATTGGCCAATACTATTTTCTTCAGTTCATCAAGTCTGTTGTTGATGTACTTGGGCGTCCGGCACGCTTTTCGTCGTTCACATCTTCTCGCCACTTTGAGAACATTTTGTACCACCGATAAACGTTGCTTCGGTCCAAGGTAGCTTCACCATATGCCACAGTCAACATTAGGAATGCGTCCGCGTAATTAATTGTGTTTTTCACACAACATTTGATACAGATTCTTTGATCGAATTTTTTGGAATGGGCAAAAATCGAAGACGAGCCAAAACAGGTGCAAGCAAAGCAGCTGTCAAAAATTAACTGAACATTCAAAATGGCCGAACTTATCGAATATACGTAACCCGCAAAAATTGAAAATTCGCGATACTTTTTGAACAGACCTCGTATTGTAAGTTTCAAATGTTTTTCTAGTAGTCTAAGATGCCGTTTGTTAAAGCCTTTTTAATGTAGTATGAGGGTTCCAAGATAGTCTTTTGGCTGTATAAAGGTCGCCCTGGTAGAAAATAGCAAAAGTAAAAATTAGTTATTTTCTATTCATTTACTTTCACTCTCCACGTTGTAAGCCAAAATGATAGTATTAGATTCAGGTGGGATATCATGGGTATAAATATTACATAATATGGGACTAAGTATACTTGCCTTGTGGGGATCCGGTTAAAATAGGATAAATTAACTGCTACCTAAAAATGATATTGGAAAAATGAATATTCTATTAATATTCGTGAGCAATACGTAAAAAATTTAGCAAACATGAAAATAAAAAAAAAGGCAACTCTTTTTTTTTGCATAAATTTGTATATAATTTTTTTTTAAAAATAAATCAAATTTTTTCTAAAAGTTAACTTAAAGAAAATTCCATTTTCCAATATGAAATTTCTATCAAGAAATTTAAAGCAACAAGAATAAATACTTAAACAATAGTACAACAATAGATATTAACGTAAATGGATTGAGATTATGTTACAATATCCTTAAAAAGTATGCTCATACAAATCGAAAGATAACGAAAGTAAAGGTAAAAAGAAATTATTTACTTTTATATACAATATTTTATTTATTTTTATTTTTAGTTTTTTTTGTTTGTGTGAAAATAATTCAATATGAATATTGACATTGAAAATGTGATTCTTTGTCGTAAAAATTTCTCATATGAAAATCAGAATAGAAATTGATTTGATTTTAATACAAAATATGAATATGGCCTCTTCAAATATTTTGTTTTCCTTTTTTCAATTTGAAAACAGATCATTTTTGTGTAAGAGATGTCTTGTAGGCCTTATATTCATAGCTACTTATGGAAATTATATACATATATGGTAGAAAAAAAAAATATTCCTTTTTCAATATTTTCTCATTGATATAAAATATTTCGTTTCTTGTAAATTGATATGAGGGAAAGAAATTCACATTCGCATAATTTTTGGAAAGAAATATTTTATATAAAGGCGTGTGCATATGAATAAGTATATTCACTACTAAAAATTTTATATATTGTAGAACTATTCATAAATACTTAGATAGTATATGTGTTAGACTCGTTTATGAATAAAAATTTCCTTTTTACTCTATTTTGAGTAATGCTTGACCTAATTCTGTAACAACAGTATAATTTTATAACATCATTCAAATTTATTAAATTCAAAATCCGCCCTTTATTAGAGCGGATATACGCCTTCGGCAATATACTTGAATATGTAATCATCGGCAATGAATTCCGATTGTGCCATCAATAAAAATGACCAGAAAAAAATTAAAATAATACCCACCCATCTATTCTACATACGAGTATATGGATAAATTTGTATATATCTTAAAAAGAATAAAAAAAAAACATTTCCTATCAAATATTCAATGGGAAAATTCTCCCTTTCAATGAAAAAAAAAAAATAAACAAATAATAATAATTATATGCGATCCCTTATCAGCTGTCTACGATTGCAGAATAATTTTTGCCAACTCAAAAAGTGCGAGTATCCCCTTAGAAAAAATATTTTTATTTTTTTTTTATAAAGGGAAACGAATACAAAAACCCTATTCCATAAATACTTTTCACAATTAATTAAAATATTATTTACAGAAATGTCCCAATTAACTTATAGTTATTTCATCAGTAAATATGCATTTTCAAATTAATTTTTCATTATGTATTTAAGGTATTTACACAAGCAGATATCAAATATATTAAAAGCTTTACAAGTTGCATAAGTTTATTTTGCGTAATATCAGTAAAAAAAATTTCAAATGAATTTTATAGGAAATTTTTTATATTTTTCATATGAAATTTGATTTTTTTTTGGTTTGTTGTTGTGATAGTAAATGAAAAATTATAACGAGAATAGCAACCAAATAATCGATAATGTTTATTTTTATTTCATGACTTTATATAATATGGTTCGGATTGTCCAATTTGGATCAAATATGTACCGTTTTGTTTTGTAATTTGTTGTTATTTTAAAGGTAACTTCATAATGCCTCTCTCATAGAAAAAGCTATTCTTAATTTCGCATAAAAAACTATTCGGTCACTATTGGCGAAAACACAACTAAGCGATTTTCACAATCTTCTCCTTATCACTAAGGAAGTTTTGTAATGATAAAAAAAAGATAGTTATCGCTTGATGCCAGGCCCTGACTATAAGGTGGATGCATCCAAACTTCACAACCAAGCTCACGGAGTTTTTGACGAGTCACTATAGACGTGTTTGACATGGCGTTTTCCTGAGCAAACAAAACACCTCTCCTGTTGGCTTCTGATTAATCGTTAACTTCAAAAGGTCAAATTGTTGACAGTAGAGTTTAATATTTGGCCACATGGTAACAGCACATAGTAGATGATTCCTTTATAGTTCCACCAAATGTTCCGAGTGTGTGGTGCAATGGTCAAGGTGACCGACTCACACTCGGTAGGTGGCGGGTTCGATTCCCGCTGCCGCCATCTCGGCATTGGTGCCGGGGTGAAAGGCCTGACTACAAGCCTTATATATGTAGTCCGTAGGGTCCCCCGACGTCACTGGAGGTTGCTTCGCTGGTCTGATAAGCCGTAAGCTATAAAAAACACACCCTATCAAAGAAACAGCACTAGAAGAAGCATCCGGACCGCAGCTCAGGCAAGAACTCATTTGGCTTTCATCGTACTCAGGGCAAAAACCGTACCTCAGGCAAAAACCCAAGACCGTACCTCAGGCAAAAACCCAAAAGGCAGAAGCAGATGGAAGGGAGTTCACGGAAGCATCCGGACCGCGTACCTCAAGACCGTACCTCAGGCAAAAAACCCATGGCAGAAGCAGACGGAAGAGAGTTAACGGAGTTTTCTAGTACCGCTATGTGCTCAATAGGAGCGACTGTGTTGTCATGACTATGTGTGTATAAAAAAAATGAATATATGTGTTAAAAATTGTACAAATGTAGAAAATGAAAACCTGTTAAATAAATATAATAATATAATAAATTTGGCCACCGTTTGAGTCGCTTCACCGCACTATTACCACGATCGTTCTCGCACAATATTATCGTATGTGACCCATTCTTCATCCCCATTCACCACCCGTTTAAGAAATGGTTCTATTTCGTTCCGTTAGGCCAAGGCTATGCAGATGGATATTCGATCCATCATGTTTTCTTTTGCGTCAATTCGTGTGACACCCAAACATCGAGCTTCTTTTTGAATACAGCTTTATGCAGATGGCTTAAAATTATTTTGTGTTGCCGATCTTCAGCTCCTGGGTGATGGAACAACTGCTAATATGACGGTCTTGTTCAATAATTTGCATGAATTTATCGACATTTCCGATAACGGTCCTACCTTTGCTAGGTGTATCTTTATCATCAAAAATACCGACACACAATGAATGAAGTCAAAATTGAGTATAATTAGCTGTGACAGTATTGGAACCATAAACACATAAATCACAATTTCCACCACCTGTCTTACATTTTCGACTTTATCAAAGCAAAATTGTAAAATATACCAAATATTCTCTTTGTTAACATCCAAATTTTACACCCTATAACTCACAACTGAATGGACTATTAAAAAACTGTAAAAGATTTTTTTTAGCACAAAATGTCACTTTTCTCACGAGCATAAGTTTAAACTTATTTGATCAATACTTTACGTGATCTATATGACTACAGCCATCTAGCGAAAAAATAATGATGTAAATTCGAAGTTCGGCCATTTTGAATGTTCAGTTAATTTTTGACAGCTGCTTTGCTTGCACGTGTTTTGGTTCGTCTTCGATTTTTGCTCATTCCAAAAAATGGATCAAAGAATCTGTATCAAATTTTGTGTGAAATACAAAATTAATTTCGTAGACGCATTCCGAATGTTAACTGTGGCATATTGTGAAGCTACCTTAGACCGAAGGAACGTTTATCGATGGTTCAAAATGTTTTCAGAGGACCGAGAAGATGTAAACGACGAAAAGCTTACCGGACGCCCGGATATGAAGGTTTTGCTTACAGGTTTCTTCGATTGCAGGGGCGTGGTGCATCATGAGTTCTTACCACAGGGTAGAACGGTCAATAAGGAATATTACCTGCAAATTATGCGAAGCAATTCGCCAGAAACGCCCGGATTTGTGGAAGCACAAAAATTTGTTTTTGCTTGTGCGCGAATTTTTGGCCAAAAACAACACACAAATAATGACGCTGCCACCGTATTCCCCAGATATGGCCCCCTGTGACTTTTTCTTCCCGAAACTGAAGAGCCCCATAAAAGGACGACGCCACGCTCCAATTAAGGAGATAAAGACGGCATCGAAGGAGGAGCTGAACAAGATCACTTCGAGGATTGGAAAAAAGTTGGCACAAGTGTATAATATCTGTTGGGGATTACTTTGAAGGGGAAAAAATAGATATTCATGAATAAATTAAAATTTTTATAAAAAAAACACTAAATATGCAATACTTTTTGAACAGACCTCGTATTTAAGATCGGATCAAAGAGATATAAAAATATTGGATGCAGTGTATTTAGCTGAAAGGAGATTATGTTCATTACTGATAGGAATTTGAAATATAAAAATGCTTTTTTCTTTTTAAAGCCAGGTATTATTCATACAACTGTCATATGTGCGAAAATTGTTTATATCGATCTAACAGTGTATATAACATCTAATGGGGATTACTTTAAAGGGAACGAAATAGATATTCATGAATAAATAAATAATTTTTGAAAAAAAAACACAAAATAGTACCTACTAAGTACTCAACAAATTTCGATCAGACATTCTGAATTAATTCATCAGGTAATACTGCTTAATTGGGCTTGTAGGAAAAGGCATGACGTATTTCTGTATTTCTGTGTGAGCTTTATGATTCATCGTTAATAGAAAGGATCTGTCTTTACAGCATAGAACTGAATAAGGTGTTGACTTATAGTATCATCTGAATTGAAGGTTATACCACGCAAAGAGTGATCGAATGTGTATGTTGACGGGGTGATCGAATGTGTATGTTATTTTAAAGATGGATCACAACTTCTTTACAATTAACAAGCTCCGGACGTTTCTCGATGATGAATTCGTTTAAATTATACAATTGCCGATAGTACAATTCTGAATCGATTATTTTATTCTTTGGTAGAATCTTCAAAATTACAACACCTTTAAAATTCCACCATACAGAGCATATAGAAATACGGGAATTCAAGTCCGTTTAAGGCCAAAGACAGGAATTAATCCATTTAAAATAATTAAATTTTAAATCTTAAATATTTTAAGTATCTTAACTATATAATTAAACAACATATTAAATTATTTAAAATAAATAAAAGAAAAATCATTCTTATTAAAATCAGAAAATATCAAAATAGATCAATGAAAAATGAAGTGACGCCATCTAGTAGTTTGAAAAATGAATAAACTCTAACTTATTCAAAAAATGCACCATGACCTTTCCAATAATATGACATATTCGTAAAATTTTAAAATCAAAGTCATCAAGACTTAAAAAATAAATAAGCAATATCATCAAATACTTTGACTTTTCAAAAAAAACATTCAAAATATCCAAAAGACTGTAAAGTTCACTGCTTTACAGAAACTAGTTTGGACTTACAGACTAGAATTCTTTGCACCTTCCAATTTGCATCGAATTTCTGTCCCTTTAGTCAAAAGTAATTCTTAAACTTTCCGATGTTCTCTTTTCATGTTCATAACAGCCCCTTCTGCATATAATATGACTGTGTCTCATTCCTGCCTCTCCAACCATAACAATCCTCTTGCTTGAGTGCTGTCCCCTACTTCCTTCTCAAAAAATTCCCATTCACTTCTCAAACGTCAGTAGTCCCGCTCAATTCTTAAAAATATGTTCTAAGCTAACTTCTAACAGCAAAGTACTTTTATACAATTCACTACTGAGACCAATTTGGACTTACAGATTAAAACTCTGTCGGTATTCTCTTTTGTATTTGTAAGAGTCACGTGATCTTAAAATTCTCTTTTGTTCGTGGTGTGACAGTGTCTCATTATGCAAAATAGCAACATTTGTGTTTAAATATAAAAAAAAGCACCATAATCATACAGGTTACTTTTTTTTTTTGTTTAGATTATTTAGGTACAGGGGGAAACCTTCAAAAGGTACTCGACTGGGAGGCCTTCTACCTGTCAAACGAGTTATGCGGGATTTTTACCTCGCTAAAACCTAACCTGTACCTCTATTCTTGCTCGCGGAACGATGGTTCCCCAGCGGCACTCTTTGTAAATACTAATTCGCCGGGGCGTTCTTATAATATTTTACTGCTGTCCCGATGTTATGACGCCTCGCGGTCTATTCTTCGTACGTGGTGTGAAGATCCTTGATGATAGATTCCGTGTACTCTGCAACTTTGTTCCAAGCCGATTGGTTCTTCAGCATGCACTCCACTATGTTTTCTGGACTGATGGAACGGTCCACATTTTTCTCCAGTTCTGCCCGTGTCCCCTCGTAAAAGAGGCATTGGAAGAACACGTGTTCTGAATCTTCGAGCACATCGTAGCAACGATGCCAGTTTGGGGAGTCAGTTCTCTTGAATCTGTGCAAGTATGCCCGAAAGCATCCATGCCCAGTCAAGAGTTGGGTGATGTAATACCGACTTCCCCGTGCAGGCGAGTGACCCATTTGGTGACATCTGGGATCAGTCAATGAGTCCACCGACCCTTTGTCGAGCTGTCCCACCTTTCTTGCCAGAAGCGAAGACTCTCAGGTCTCTCCTCTTCACAGAGGACCTTTCGCCGCTCTTCCTTCTTCCTACGATGTTGGCGTTCTCGCTCTCTTGCCAGGATGTCGATGGGTGGGCATGATGCCCCAACGTTGACCGCATCGTGTGTTACCGTTCGGTATGCTGACGCCACTCTGATCCGCTGGACTGATGACATTGTCTTACGGTATGTTGTTAGCTCTAGCGATTTCGCCCACATTGGTGCTCCGTATAGCAGAACGGAGGTAACTGCAGTTGCCAGTAGTCGTCTTCGAATCACCCCGGAGATGTGCTTCTTGTAGTTGAGTCTGCCATCCAAAACCACTCCTAGATACCGGATGTAGGGAAGCGACTGGATGTCGTGGTCGCCTTCTCTTATAGTAATGGTCTCCATTTTCTTCCGGCTACTCACAAGGAGTGCTTCGGTCTTATGATCCGCAAATGACAGGTCTGCCGATGTCATCCACTGTCTTATCCTCCGGATGGTGGTGGAGAATGCGGCTTCCAAATCCTCCAGGTGTTTGGCTACCAGGACAACCGCTACGTCGTCCGCGAAAGCCACTAGCGTTGTGTTCGTCGGTAATTCCAGATGGAGTAGGCCGTCGTACATGACGTTTTACAAGAGTGGCGCCAGGACAAAGCCCTGAGGTACTCCACCCGTGACCCCATACTCCGCTGGTCCATCCTCCGTTTCGTAGTGTAGTAGGCGATCACTGAAGTATGATCTGACTATCCTCCGTAGGTAGTAGGGCCCCCCCATGTTCTTAAGAGCCTCCAGGACTTGATCCCAGCGGGCCGAGTTAAAAGCATTTTTGATGTCCAGGGTGACAATGAGGCAATACTTTTTGGAATCGCGTTTCCATCTCGATCCTGAGATAGCTTCCTTTGCGATGTTCGTGACGAGTTCCAACGTATTGATGATCGATCTCTTCTTCCTGAATCCGAATTGGAATTCGGACATACAGGTTACTTGGTCACAACTAAATGGCACCCGTTTTCGGTTATAACTAAATGTTCACTAGTTGGATTTGAACTCAAGACCATTGCGTACTACACGCAGGCGTCTTAGTATCACCAAATTAGGGCAGTCAGTTGTCTGAATTAATTATTCAGTTATTTTTTTTTCCGTAATAAATTGTTACAACTCGTGGAACAATTAAAAAATAATTTATATCTGATCGTAAAAAAAGGATACTGAAGGTAAGCGCGACAGCAGAGACTCTAAAAACTTACAAATAAATGTAAACAAAATATAATAACCTCGAAAAGTGACAGATTGGCTAACATTTTGGTCTGAAGGTGTTATTGGTTTGAAGAGACCGTTACCGTCATTGGCCCACGTTTCTATGATAATGAAGACTTCTTTTCTGATGGGTACGGCCATGTGATACTAATGGCCCGAAATATGCGAAAAAGACATGAAAAATAAATCAAAAGGATAGAGTCCTGGAAAAAATCTCCTAGTGAATATTCATGTTTTCGTTTTTGTAAATGACAAGGCTTAATGAAATATAAGACTAATTAAATATAAATTTTTCTTTTCAAAGAACAAATTGGATAACCCTTTAACAACTGATCGGATTATAGTTTTTTTTATTCCGTATACTTTTAATTTTCAAATGACGTCTTTTTTAGCCATACTACATATATAAGAAGGCTTATAAGAATCCCATTTTTGCTTAAGAAGAAGATTTACCTTATTCTGATACTCTGTTGGTAGAGATTTGGATATAATTGTATTAAAAGTTCGAATGTTAACTTGATTTGCAAATTTTCCAAAAGAATATTAAGTAAACGACTAGTTCACTAATGAGTCTATTGATTTTGTTCATTATTTTATTCAGAAAAAATTGACACCCTGCACTGAATCGTAATTATTAATAGAAGTGGAAAATTACAATAAGGAAAAATTTGATGTGATCTGTTACAGTCCTCACTATTAATGTTAATTAAAAAATATCATAAAAACTCTATCGAAAGTAAAAAAATTATTTAAAAAATTAAATCTAAAACAACTCCTTTTCATAATTGATTTAATTATATTACGTTGCAATTTTGCACTTACTGTATATCGTAATTCAAACGTAATTGATAACTATTAAAAAATAATTTTCCCTACACAATCTAAAAGTATAATAAAATTAATGAGATTTTATCAAACAAATATAACGTACGAGAGTACTATTTTGAGTTCGGAATTTATATTAAAGGATACCTAATGAAGCAAAAAAAAAAAATAATAATAATAATAATTTTACAAAGTTTGCGTTGATCAATGTTATAAAAAGCTATATTCAAAAAAAAAAATGACTATGCAAAAAACTGACATAAATTCATCACTAATGGACTACAAAAAAAAAAAAATTTACAAAGGCGTTGGCTAAAAAAGAATCTCATAGAAAAGAACTTTACAGCGTGCAATTGCATATTCCATCTGCAATTAGGGATAAAATCCTCTTGAATAAATATGCATAGAAATAATGCAGAAAAAGAGAGAAATTGCTGCATTTTATGCAATTCATTCTTGTCGAATTTTCAATTGGTCCAAGTTAGAATAGAGAAACTGACAAAGGTAAACGGAAGGAAAATAGAGAAAATTTTTCTATTTTCGCTCGTTATCCGAGCTCCGAGAGAATTATGAAATTTCACCCATATTCGAGTAATTAAGAAAATAGGTTTTTTACCTACCATACATAAATGAATTCGAAATTATACTAACAAAATTGCATAATCCTTGAATAAACGTTTTTCTTCTCTAATAAGAACAAGGTTATATTATACAAGTAGTTTGAATATAAATGTGCGTATATTTAAATAGGGTTAACAATTTTATAATTTGAAAAGTACAGCCCTATTTAGTAATGTTAAAATATCTTTGCATTAACTTATGCCATTTTAAATCATGGATCAGTGGTGTACTATCAAAAAATACTTAGAAAAAAAATAAAATATATAAATTGATCGCAGAAGAAAAATATAAAATTTTCATCAGCGATCAGGATCATTTCCCATTTGGTGGATACGTTAAATAGTCAAATAAAGAAAATCTATTGTACGAGGTTTATATGATTAATACCTAATCATTGACAATAGATGGTGCTAGTAGTATTAAAGCAACTCTATTTTTCGTATATATAATCTTTCACAAGAACCCTGTGAAGCACCTGCGTTATTTAGTTTGGAAATGCGAACCATTTAAGTTGAACAACTTTTATGATGTTACAACTATTGAAAAAGAAATGCGTTCTGGTCATCCAAAGGTCAGCACATGATAAATTCATAAATGTTGGTGAAATATGGACTCATCATTACACACCACAAACCAAAGTTCAGGCAAAACATAAGCTATTCTAAAGACGGGATAGGTACTGCGGATAGCATACGAATTATTTGTGGGATACGAATTATTTGTTCATCCACCATATTCTTGAAATTAAGTCCCCAGTGATTATTTTCTATATTCAAATATGAAACAAGTGCTCGACAGAAAAAGATTTGCCTCAAACAATGAGGTGATTGCTGGAAAAAGACCATCCTTTTTAAGGATTGTAGAAATCGTATACCAGGTCTGTTCGAAAAGTATCACGAATTTTGAATTTCCGCGGGTTATATATATTCGATTTCCGATTTTTTTTTGTGGCGTTATGTTGGTACTCATATCTCTCACTTATACCGACAAATTTTGCCATTTTGAATTTTCAGTTAATTTTTGACAGCTGCTTTGCTTGCTCGTGTTTTGGATCGTCTTCGATTTTTGCTCAAATTCGATAAAAAACAGCATCGCATTAACATTGCTAAGGATCTGTTTGACTCTGTCCGCGAAGACCCAAATTTGCTCCAGAGGATCATAACTGTTGACGAATCATGGGCTTATGGTTATGACGTGGAAACCAAAGCTCAATCATCCCAATGGAAGCTGCCTCATGAGCCAAGACCGAAAAAAGCGCGCCAAGTTCGGTCGAATGTGAAGGTTTTGCTTACAGTTTTCTTCGATTGCAGGGGCGTGATACATCATGAGTTCTTGTCGCAGGGTAGAACGGTCAATAAGGAATATTACCTGTAAGTTATGCGCAAGTGGCGTGAAGCAATTCGCCAGAAATGCCCGTATTTGTGGAAGAACAAAGATTGTCTTTTGCACCATGATAACGTCCCTGCTCACGCATCATTGCTTATGCGCGAATTTTTGGCCAAAAACAACACACTAATAATGCCGCAGCCACCGTATTCTCCAGATATGGCCCCCTGTGACTTTTTCTTGTTCCCGAAACTGAAGAGCCCCATGAAAGGACGACGCTACGCTACGATTGAGGAGATAAAGACGGCATCGAAGGAGGAGCTGAACAAGATCTCAAAAAATGATTTTTTGAAGTGCTTTGAGGATTGGAAAATATGTTGGCACAAGTGTATAATATCTGGTGGGGATTACTTTAAAGTGGAAAAATAGATATTCATGAATAAATAAATAATTTTTTTAAAAAAACACAAAATTCTCAATACGAGGGTCATTCAATAAGTCCTTCGAAAATCCAAGATATTGCCCTTGTAGTGTCGGTAAAGATTTTTTTTTGTTAGTAGCATTATCGACAGGAAAGCTGTCACAATTTTAGCTCGATCTATAGTGTAGGTCAATTTCTATCGTCGATTAAAGTTAACGACATTTATTTGTGCATAACAATGGAAAAAAGCGAGTTTAGGGCTGTCATCAAACATCTCCATTTGAAAGGCTTAAGCCCGAAAGAAATCAAAGCCGAGTTGGATGCAGTTCATGGCACATCTGCACCTGTGTTTGCGACGGTTTACAATTGGGTGAATGAATTTAAACGTGGCCGTTCATCCACAAAAGATGAACATCGTTCAGGACGCCCAGTTGAGGTGTCTACTCCTGAAATCATCGACAAAATCCACGATCTGATTTTAAACGATCGGCGAATTAAAGTACGCGAATTAGTTGAGGCCACGAGCATATCACAAGGTACAGTCGCTTCAATTTTGCATGAAAAATTGTCTGTGAAATAAATTTCTGCAGGATGGGTGCCGCGTTTGCTCTCAGAGGAGAATAAGCGC